>OY728153.1:1226983901-1236983901 GCA_963277665.1 Viscum album | reverse complement strand
ACAATATGAATGCATTTTGCTTGGTTTTGAGTATGTCAATTGTCCTTTTTACTAAAATGGATGCCAATTTTAAATAAAAAGATGGACTTTGAGTCATACCGGTCACACCGTGCATCTGATTCAGGAGCGGTTGATTCCTACACGTCTCAAATGACTAATGAATATTTTTCTTAAAGTATCAAAATAATATGAATGTGTTTGCTCGGTTTTGAGTAGGCCAGTTTTCATTCATACTAAAATTGATGCCAATTTTAAATAAAAAGACGCACTTCGAGTCATACCGGTCACAACGTGTGTCAGATTGAGGTGAAGATAATTTCTACACATCCCAAATGATCCATGGATCACTGTATTAAAGTATCAAAACAATCTGAATGCATTTTCTTGGTTTTCAGTACAACACTTGTTCCTTTTGAGAAAATTAATGTCAATTTTAAATAAAAAGACATACTTAGAGTCATGCCAGCCACACCGTGCATCATATTGAGGTGCAGTTGAATCTTACAGGTCAAAAATGACTTATGTATCCTTATTCTAAAGTATCAAAATAATCTGAATGCATTTGATTGGTTTTGAGTAGGTTAGTTGTCCTTTTTACTAAAATTGATGTCAATTTTAAATAAAAAAGACACACTTGGAGTCATATCAATCACATCATGCCAAAGATTGAGGTACGAATGATTCCTACACATCCCAAATGACTCATGGATCATTGACCTAAATTATCAAAATAATCCTAATGAATTTTCTCATTTTTCAGTAAGCTAGTTGTTTCTTTTGCTGAAATTGATGTCAATTTTAAATAAAAAGACACACTTGGAGTCGTACCGGTCACACCGTGCGTCAGATTGAGGTGCGGTGGATTCCTACATGTATAAAATGACTCATGGATCATTGTCCTGAAGTAGCAAAACAATTCGAATGTGTTTGCTTAGTTTTGAGTAGGTCAATTGTCCTTTTTGCAAAAATTGATGTAAATTTTAAATAAAAAAGATGCACTTGGAGTCATAACGGTCACACCATGCCTCAGATTGTGATGATGCTGATTTCTAAACGTCTCAAATGACTCATGGATTGTTTCCCTAAAGTATCAAAATAATCTGAATGCATTTGCTTAGTTTTCAGTACATCACTTGTTCCATTTTACTAAAATTGATGTCAATTTTAAATAAAAAGACACACTTAGAGTCATACCGGTCACACCGTGTGTCGGTTTGAGATGAAACTAATTCCTACACATCCCAAATTAATCATGGATAATTTTTCTAAAGTATCAAAACAATCCAAATGTGTTTGCTAGGTTTTGAGTAGGCCAGTTGTCCTTTTTACTAAAATTGATGTAAATTTTAAATAAAAAGGACTCACTTGGAGTTATACCAGTCACACCATGCCTCATATTGAGGTGTGAATAATTCCTATACATCCCAAATAAATCATAGATTGTTTCTAAAAATTATTAAAACAATACGAATGTTTTTTCTCAGTTTTCAGTACATCACTTGTTCCTTTTTACTAAAATTGATGTCAATTTTAAATAAAAAGACACACTTGGAGTCATACTAGTCACACTATGCGTCGTATTGAGGTGAAGCTAACTCCTACACATCTCAAATGACTCATGGATCATTATACTAAAGTATCAAAACAATCTAAATTCATTTTCTCAGTTTTGAGTAGGCTAGTTGTCCTTTTTACTAAAATTGATGTAAATTTTAAATAAAAAAGACATACTTGGAGTCACATCGGTCATACCATGCCTCATATTGAGGTTTAGTTAATTTCTACACATCCCAAATGAATCATGGATAGTTTGCCTAAAGTATCAAAATAATCTAAATGCATTTGCTCATTTTTCAGTACGTCACTTGTCCCTTTTTACTAAAAATGTTGTCAATTTTAAATAAAAAGGCGCACTTGGAGTCATACTGGTCACACCGTGTGTCAGATTGAGGTGAGAATGATTCCTACACATCCCAAATGACTCATTTATTGTTTTAATAAAGTATAAAAACAATCTGAATATGTTTTCTCAGTTTTTAGTACGTCACTTTTCTTTTTTACTAAAATTTCATTTTAAACTGGAAACACGCACTTTGACTCATACGGGTCGCATCGTGCATTAGTTTGACATGAGAATTATTCATACACAGCACAAATAATTTATGAATTGATGTCCTAAATTATCAAGACAATATGAGTGTGTTTTATCAGTTTTTAGTGAGTGACGCATTTTGAACTAAAATATCGATTTGAAACTGATAACAGACACTTTGAGTCATACTAGTCACACCATGCATCATATTGAGGTGTGACTGATTTTTACACATCCTAAGTGACTTATGGATCATTTTCCTAAAGTATAAAAACAATGTGAATCCATTTTTTTTGTTTTGAGTATGTCAGTTATCAATTTTACTAAAATTAAGGTCAATTTTAAATAAGAAGACGCACCTGAAGTCATACCAGCCACACCGTGTATTGAATTGAGGTTCCGTTGATTCCTACAAATCCCAAAGTCTTAAAAAAGTACTAACTACCAATGTTACCATGATTACCATTTTCTTTCTTTGTCAAACTTCTAACACTACACATTTATTTGAGAAAGGTTTTTCAGCTAAGAACATCGAATCAATATGCAGTGTTGGAAGCTCGAAAAATAAAATCAATGGAAAGCATGGTAACATTGGTAGAAAGGAACATGTTATCTCTTCTATGGCTTTTTGTAGATAGTTTAAAGAAAAATATGACTTCCCAAAAGATCTTTTAAAACAACTAAATAAGTATTAGATAAAGATGATAGGGAAAATAACTTACAAATAGTAGATAAAATTATGACAGAATTAATTAAATAAGTAGTAAGAATTAACCTTTTCATGATGGGTGTATATATTATTGACCCATAAATATTAAAGGAATCCACCTATATAAGAAAACAATTCTTATGTGAGTAATACTAAAAAGAAATAAATTAAACATAAATATGAAACAATCCATTAAATCAATGGAAGTCACATTTTCAGGCTATTTGTGTACATTCTATGATTAGGTATGATTCCCATTCATTTCTAAGAAAATGTATACCATCTTGTGAATATGATTTTTTTATAGTCATAATAGCACTGAAAAAATATAAATACACAAAGTATTAATAAATATTTTAAATTAAATAGTAATTAACTTTGAAAATACCTCTTTAGGGATGTGTGTTTGCTGATGAAATATGCTCTCTCTCATAAATTTATAAACATAATAACCAAAATCTTTTCCATTTTTTTATTTCAAACACTGAAAAAACATTGAGGAAAATAAGTAATTTTTTTATATGTGTTTAGATAGTGAAATATTATTATATATACCCTGATACTTATCCAGTTGTAGAACTTGTCAGGGTCCTTATATACAATGTTTGTCCTTATGCCGTGATTTTGATGATATTTATACACCACCCTATAATAACATAATACTCATTAAAACATAATATAAATTATATAACTTGAATTTTAGTTCTAAAACGTTGGATGTAGTGTATTAAAAATTGACAAACGTCATCATGTGTGGTCTGTTTGTCGGGAATCCATGTAGTGAATCTAGGAAATAAATCTTTGGAGTATCCAAATTGACCGTAATGTGTATCCAATTTTTCCTAAAAACACAAAAATTATTAAGTAATGAAAGAAATTAAAATATATTTGATATGATTAAATTATAGCGTTTTACTCCTGCATCATTAGTATTAAGAAGAGTATGTCATCCCCAAGTTTTCTTTGAAACGATTTGTCCTAGTTTGCCACTATCTCATCCTTTTTTTTTGGATTCTATTTTTGTTTGTTATGTAGAGGTGGCATGAGGACTAACGAGTCCATTTTTTCATGGGGAAATCCCTTAAACTGGTATTGATATATACACCTATAAAAAATATGAAATGTATTTATCCATAATTAACACAACACATCATCTTTTAAAAATTCAAATCATGAAAACATAGCTCATGTATACATTTACAATTGAGGCTTCTAGCCATTCATAGTTGAGGATTTCATTTACATTTTCATAATCAATGTAGTCAGTACCTTCCTCTTCGTACATTTTTTCTTCAAAATCAACTACATGACTACTACCACTTTGTAACTTTGATTGTGACAACACCTCTTCCATAAATTTCTTCACCCTCAAGCCACCAAGTGTGATGATATTTTGGTAGACCAATTATTTCCACACCGGATAGGTATTCAGTATAGACTTTAATGGTTTCTTTAATAATATATCACTCTCCAATACAATCCTCTATTTGACTTTGATTTTTGACATACCCTTTTGTTGGTCGGAGTAGAGTACTCAAGAGGGGGGTGAATTGAGTATCAATAAAAATTTTTGTTAAAAAGTTTTCTTAAAAAGGTTCCCCAATAAAATTGAATACATCCCAGTTAATCAAGGTAATACGGTTATGAAAGTTTGACTATTCAAATAACTTCGCAGAAGATTGATTAATTATCAGTAATCCCAATATGATTTATTGAAATTACTTTTGAAGATATTCTAATAAGGCAAAACAATTATAACTTCTATCCAAGATTAACTATCAAAGTAAATCTAGTGATTTTTGAATTATACAGTAAAATAGAGAAAGACTAAATTAAACAACACAGTGGATAAAACAAGTGGTTCAGTCTCAAGATGAGACCTAATCCACTCCACATGGTGATCACCTTCCACCAAAAAATTTATATTAATAAACTCAATCCACACCTTGGATTGGGGTAAAAAATAGTACACAAGACTATCCAGGTCACACGACCTCTTCCACAGTTCTTCATGGGTAAAAAATATCTGGTCACACAAGGACCTATTCCACCCTTATCCATGGGATTAAAAAAGTTTAAAAAGATATGAGTGGAAGGATATCTTGTATCCTTCATTTTAGTGCTGGAGACAGTGTGTGTTTTTAATACAGACACACACACACTACTCGAAAGCTAAAAACAATACACAACAGAGAAAATATGATGAGATAAGGTTATAAGTGCTCTGGGTGTTATTCTATGTAGCTCTGGACTTCTAGGATGAAGCATATACAAGTATCGAGTCCTCTTGTGATAAACAGAGTATCGTAAGTCTGGTGCTCTGGTTTCCAGTTAGATTTATCTCATGTTCTTTGTGGTGTTGGTATTGTGAAGATGATTTGACTCTGATCTGGGGTATTCCAGCTTTTTTATTTGAGAATGCTTCGTGTGTTATTCAGATGTATCTTGGTGCATGTATCGGTCCAATTTTCAAGAATCCTCGTGCTTCTGCTACACACTACTACTCGTCGTCATCATCATCTTGTTTCAGGGACATACTTTTCTTTTTATTCTTAGAGTGCATGTGTTGGTGCCATCATGATGCATGTATCCTGCACCTCATACCTCGTAATTTCAGGTGACATGTCTAAAAATAAATTTTAATTATGTCAGTGCATTTAAAAGACTCAAATATGACCATTAGAAATTAAATTGAAAATGAAAAAATAGTTTAAAGAACGGTGTCACAGTCTGTCTAGAAACGATGTCACTTGGAAATGGTGTCACCACAAAATGGTGTCTTCTTATTTTCCTTTAAGCTGTGAGAAAGTCATGATGACATAATTGTATTGATATTAGGAACCTGTAGCATATATGCGGTGTTAGGATCACGGTGTCCTGTACTTTTCCAAACTTTGAATGGTGTCTTAGCAAGGAAGTGGTGTCACAGACTTCACGAGATTTGAAACTGGTTATGGTGTCTAGTCACGATGTCTGGATCACGATGTATGGGTCATGGTGTTTGGTCACGGTGTCTGGTCATGGTGTCTGGTCACAATGTCTGGGTCACGGTGTTTGGTCATGGTGTCTAGTCACAGTGTCTGGTCATGGTGTCTGGGTCACAGTGTCTGGGTCACGGTGTCTAGTTCCTTTTCCATAAAACCAGAACCGGTGACAGACTCACAGTTTCTCAGACTTAGCCAAATATTTGTATACAGACTTAAGGAGTAATATTCACTAAATGAATTAGACTTAATCATTCATAAAAGAAATCATTATAGACTAAAGTTAAATATAGTTTACAATAATCAGTCATGATTTATTGAAATCAAGATCTTGAGAAAATTTATTTGAATCATAAAGAAACCAAGAATATTTACACATGATATGAGATAGATTAAACATGAGTAACAATTTGTGATCATTAAAACGTGATTAAAACATGAGGAGTCCAAAAATATCTCCCTTTTTGATGATCACAAATAATATGAGTGAGATATCTATTCTTAGTGTGTTGTCTCTCCATTAGTGTATGTGTCTCTCCCCATTTTGGGATTATCAAAAAGAGTACAAAAGTAAATAAGATAATAGACAATAAGAGTTCACAGTGCATTAGATGGAGAAATATGTGTCATTACAAGCATCAGGAAACAACAATAAAAAATATCCCCATCAAAAGATAGTGTTCACTTTTCGTCAGCACTGGCTGTCTTCTCTTTTCCCTTGGTAGCAGCATCAGGAGGAGCCATAGGAGCAGAGGTAGAAGTTGAAGAAGGGAGCGAACCAACTATTAGAGAAGGAAGAGGGAGCCCTTCAAAAAATAGAGAGTACCAAGGTAGGTTTGGTGGAAGAGTGAGGTAATTGTTTATCAAGGATAACAAGTCTGATCTGACTCAGAGCTTGAGCGACATACATAGAGGTTAAAGCAAAGGCAGTGGATGAGGAAGAAGGAAAACCAGGCTACAAGGGTGCAGCTGTAGGAGACACAATAGCAGTGCTCTACACATGAAGATAAGGCCTCAATAACTTGATGAAGTCAACAATAATATCACCACTATACTGCATCGTTTTCTCAAAATCATCTTTGTTCTCCATGAAATTTTCCAACAAAGGAGTGAAATCTTCCATCTTTTGAACTTGAGTTTTAAAATCTTGAGTGAAAGGAGGAATTTTCAAATTCTCTATAAGGTACTTGAAATGGTTTGTCATATCATGCTTAGAGAAAATCCTATTGAAGTATAAATCCACCTTCTTAGTAATTTCTTCTTGAGCGTGATTTTCAATCTTTTAATTAATCCTTACCAAATCAAGGACTCTGTCACTATTTTTGACAACCATAGACGTACTCTCCTTGTCAAAGCCACTTAGCACTGATTGAAGTTCCTCCTTAATAACAGTTCCAAGTAGATCACTGTCAAAGGGTTGAGATGACCGTCCAAAGGTATTAGAGGATGTAACAGCTGAAGTGAGGGACTTTAGTTGATTTAGAACTTTCTTTAGACATTCCTTATACTCATCAGTCAATTTGTTGAAACCAATAACAAGCTCATGAATTTCTTGAACTATCTGCTTGTTTCTCTCAGCCACCTTGTCAGCTAAGTAAGTTAGGTCTGGTTGAATTAGAGAGGCAACTTCCTGTGGAATATGACCACTAACTTCCTCAACAGGATGAGTAGTAGGATCAGGTCCTGATTTCAACAATTTCTGCATATCTTCAACCATAGCTCTGAAAGAATTCACTTTATCACTCAGTTGTTTGTTCTCAATTCTAACCTCTTGAATTTCATGAAGCATTTTTAGCTGAATCTACCATATGATCTTTTCTAATAGTAGGAAAAAATCTCTTTCACTTAAGTCTGTTATAGGAGCAGGTTGAGTGTTCATGAGCTTTTCAACTCCAGCCAATAAAGTATCCCCAAAGGCTTTCAGATCATTCTAAATCATGAAAGTAAGAGGTTCTTGTGAAGGTTTAGGAATAGGAGTTGAGACAGGCTTAGGTTTATTTGCAGATATTTCTTCAAGAGAAGATACCGGTTTCAATTGAAACACAATAGACAGGTGTATGCCATTAACCAAGGATTCTTGGGTATCATTCACATCAAAGTATCTAGGGAACTTGTACCAAGTGTACAAAGTGATTTGATCAATAGTTTTAGGAATTTCAACACTTTCTAGACTAGGGTTCTACTCCCCCTAAACAAGTTCATCTCTCATAGGACTAATAGATTCATTTCTTTGATCTGTTTCGAAGATTTCATCCCCAATAGCCTCACCCATTTATTTTCTAGCCAACTGAAATGCTTGATCCATTATTTACTCAGAAAATAGGATAATATTAGGACTATCTTGTTCCTCTAATTGGTCCTCAAAAGCAACTTCTTTATCAAGATAAATTTCTTCTTCTAGATGCTCTTCTAGAATAGTTTTTTCCCTTACATTAACAACAAACTCTTCTCTAGAAGTAGGTTCTTCTTCCAAATCAACACTTTCATTAGGAACTGGTACTTCCTTCTCAACTATGTCTTGAGGAATAGGTCCACTGTCATCCCTGTCTAAGATAGTTTCCCCTGTAGGTGCAACAACCTCCTCCTCCTCTTTTTCTTCAAAAGGATAGTCAATGATTTCATCTGGTTCAAAACCAAGATCAGAGATGTCCTTAGGTCTTGAATAATGCTCAACCAAATTAAAATTTTCATACAACCTTCCATTATCCTCCACCCAAGCCTTTTTCCATAGATTCCAACTAATTTTCATTCTTTTGACTGTAACCTTTGAGATACAGAATTCACAGTCCTTGAGGACTTCTTCATTTGGTCCAACCATTCCTTTAGCATATAGTATAGAAAATATTAACCATGAGTAGAATAAGAAGGTATAATTTGAGGTTTCCTTAATCATCTCACACATATGAAGTGTAACATACTCGAATAGGTTAATCTTGTGTCCATTATTCATAAGGTGTATCAAAAATATATCTTGATATTTGAGGGTAGTAAAATCTCTTTTTCTCAGACTAATCGGATTCTGAATAAACTTAAAAAACAATCGGTTTCACCATCTAGCTTAGTAGTAATAGCTCTTATCTTTGTTTTATTTCCAATCAAGATTCCCTAGGATTCTTCCAAAATAAAGATATCATTGGGAGGAGGAGGACCTCTCTGATAGTACTCAGAAATTCCTTCATGATGTATCCCTAGGCAAGCATCCCATAACCTCGAAGAAAAGGTACATCTTTGACTAATGATCCAACTTATTACAAAAAAATCATCTTTTGTATTGAAAAAGAATTGAACAAAATGTTAGAACTAAGAAACAAGCTTTGGGTAAATCAAACTATTCTCTTTCGTAAACCAAGCCATCCATCCCCACTCTTTCAAAAATTTCAACACTAAAGACTTACTTGAAAACAACTACTTAGGGTAGATATCCTTTTCTGGTACTACTATTCTATTAACGAGATTCAGATTCAAATGACCTTCGAGTGCTATCTTCGGTGCTCTTTTCATTTTCTTCTTTGATCTGCACTTCTCAGGAGTTGATGAAGATGAGCATTTAATTCTGTGCATTCAGTGAAGGTTCGAGAGAGAGAGAGAACTTAAGGGTTGAAGGAGGACTTGTGGTTTGATAGAAGAGAGCTCGAGTGAAGAAAAGAGTGAAACCTCTTTCGTTTTTATCATTTAGGGATATTAAGCGTCGCAAATTCAAAAGCGTGGGAAAGAAAAGGAATAAAATAATCAATCACATCGATATGGGTTATAATATGTAAATAAAATGAAAAAGTGTTATTACGGTGAGACTGAAACAAACTTTCATGGTGAGACCATAATAGTTTGTCACGGTGAGACCATAACAGGTTTTCACGGTGAGACCGTAACAAGTTTTCACGGTGTCATATCTACTGCGTGACTTCAAAACGATGCGACCATATTGCTTGAAATAGTATGTGCAAAACGGTAACCTAGATACAGTAACCGTGAGACTATAAACATGAGACAAAAACTTTAAGATAGTAACTTGCATAATTGTGAGAGTGGGACAATACTTTTAAGATAGTAACTTGTGAAACCATGAAATAGTTAGTTGTGAAACAGTAAGTTTTGAAACCAGTACAGTTTTTACTTAAGATTTATCATTCCCAATTCATGTATGATGTAATATATTCTTTCATAATTTAATGGTTTGGTGAATATATCAGCAGGATGATATTCTGTTCCAATGAATTCCAAAGTGATATCACCTTTTTGATAATGGTCTCTCAAAAAGTGATGTCTTATATCAATATGTTTTGTCCTAGAGTGTGAAACTGGATTTTTTGGGATGTTAATAGGACTTGTATTGTCACAATTTATTGGTACATGCCTGAATTGATATCTATAATCTAGTAATGTGTGTTTCATCCACAAAATTTGTGCACAACAACTACCAACAGCTATGTATTCAGCTTCGGCAGTAGATAATGCAACAAAGTTTTTCTTCTTACTACACCATGATACTAGAGACTTTCCTAAAAGGTGGAATGTTCCAGAGGTGTTTTTTCTATCTAATTTACAACCATCGAAATCAGCATCAGAATAACTAACTAACTCAAATGATTTTCCTCTGGGATAGAACAGTCCTAGATTGGGTGTATGTTTGAGGTATTTGAAAATCCTTTTTATAGCATTTAAATGAGATTCCTTAGGGCTTTCTTGAAAATTATCACACATACTTACACTAAACACAATATCAGGATGACTAGCAGTTAAGTAGAGTAAGATTCCAATCATTCCTATGTAAGTGGTTTGATCAATAGATTTTCCATCTTCATCAAGATCCAACTTACAAGTAGTACTCATTGGAGTGTTACTACTTTTAGTTCTACCCAATCCAAAAACATTTTAGAATATCTTTAGTATATTTTCTTTGATTTAAAATAATACCATATTTATTTTGAAATATTTGAAATCCAAGAAAGAATTTTAGTTCAGCCATTAGACTCATTTCAAATTCTTCTTGTATCATTTTAGAAAATTCAATACATAAATAAGTTTTTGAAGATCCAAAGATAATATCGTCTACATAAATTTGAACTACTAAAACATCATTGGAAATTCGTTTTATAAAAAAGGTAGGATCAACTATTATTTTTTTAAAACCTTTGAGCAGCATAAGCAAGAAGGATTCTGACAACTTTAAGTCTAGCTATTGGTTCAAAGGTTTCTTCATAGTCAATTCCTTCTTCTTGACTATATCCTCATGCAACCAATCTAGCCTTGTTTCTAACTATGTTACCAAATTTATCTACCTTATTTCTAAATACCCACTTAGTTCCTATGGTAAATGTGTCTTTAGGTCTATCAAAAAGTTTCCAAAAATTGTTCCTTTCAAACTGATTAAGTTCTTCTTGCATATTAATCACCCAAAATTCATCATTGATAGCATCATTAAAGTTTTTAGGTTCAAGTCGTGACAATAAAACTTGATGTTCAACCTGATTTCTAAGAGAATATCTTGTTTGTGTTCCTTGATCTAAATCTCCTACAACAACATCTAAAGGATGGTTCTTAAGGGTTTTAATAGCTCTAGAAAAAGAGGGACTAGTGATTTCAGGTTCATCAGTAGGTTCGGGTTCATTATGACTTGAATTTGGAGAATTTCTAGAACTGTAAGTTTTCACAGATTCCTTTACAGGATGGTTAGAGGATTTTGTATTGATGTCTAAATTTGACATATAATCCTCCAGGTTCTCTAGAGTGGTCTTAGGATCATGTGGATATGTCTCATCAAACTTGACATGGACATTTTCTTCCACACATTTAGTTATTTTATTAAACACTCTATAGGCATTACTAGAGTTTGAATATCCTAGAAAAATTCCTTCATCACTCTTGGATGCAAACTTGTCAAGATTTTCCTTAGTATTAAGGATATAGACTTTGCAACCAAAAACTTTGAAGTATCTTACTTTGGGTTTTCTATTATTCCTCAACTCATATAGAGTTATTTTAAAAATAGGTCTAATCAACACTCTGTTAATGATGTAACATGTGGTATTTACTACCTCATCCCAGAAATAAATAGGTAAGTCATATTCACTAAGCATGGTTCTAGTAATCTCTTTCAAGGTTCTATTTCTTCTTTCTACAACTCCATTTTGTTGAGGTGTTCTAGGGGAACAAAATTATTCAAACTCTTTATTTTCAAAACTCATGGCCATGATAAATTCTTAAGGATTTAATTCTAAGTACACTAATATTTTCTACAATTTTAGCATATTTGGTGAAATGAGAGCAGACTTCACTTTTTTGAGCCAAAAAGAAAGTCCAAGTATATCTAGAAAAGTCATCTAAAAGAACATAAACATAGTGCTTCCTGATTAGCCACTAAATAAGGCTAATATTAATTGTTAATATATATAATATTCATGTTATTTATTATTCATAAATACCATTTTAGTGCATTTTACACTTTGAACATCATTTCACATTATGATTGTAATACCTTCTTAAAATGCACTATTATGTGGTACATTTTTGAACATTATTTGAAGTACCCAATGATTCATATGATTATACTTATTTTAATTTGATATTTTTGGAAATTTATATAGACTTCAATATGAACATTTTTGATTCAGGGATCAATGGAGAATTCATGGAAGAAGATGGGGATATTTTGTGATGAAAGGAAGCAATTCTAGAGAAGGCCGATTGGACACCAGCCCACTGATGAGACGGTGGGTCCTAACATACAAGCCCAATGAATCCCAAATTTCGTGGTATTCTAGAATACATGTAGAGGAACAAATCACTCAGAATAATCCAATGCTAATTCGGCCTCCATGGTGTCCATTTAGGCGGCCCAAGTTAGAGATAAAATTATGGTCCAGATTCTGAGGCCCAGAAAAACAGCCCACCAATTGAACCATATCTCGAAACCCATAACTAATTTTGGGCTTATATTTTACAGGATGTTAGGTGACATCCGGATATTAATTTAATTATTCTATGGCCCACCCAAATTCGTCCATCTAGAAGGTTTTTCATGTGCATCTGTTTGGTGGATGCAAGCTGGATTCCTTTTCGGGTCAAGGGTGGAAAGTCTTCTTTCCACAAACTTTCCACCACCCTAGACCTACCATAATCAAGTGGGATGAATTGTACTGTTGGAGGCTCAAACCAAGTCTCCAAAAATTCCTATTTAAGACAGTGGTGGTGAAGGAGTTTTTGATCTTGGATGCTTTGTTCAATTATAATGTTATGCTGCAATTTTGTTGTCTCAAATTTGTCTTTCACATGTAAGTTGTTCAATTCACATTAGTTTCTTAATAAAAGTTCTCCTTATACTCTTATTCTGTTGTTATTAATATCACTTTGATACCTTTGGATCAAGGTGTGAATTTATTCACACCAAACCTTGTGAAATTATTCACACAACGGTGGAGTGATCATTTTATTTTTATTGTTTTCTTTACTTCTCCATTTCCTCTCTCATGAGTCTACTTTCCACTTCCATTGAAACCATGGGATCAATGGAGGGATAAACCACTTATGGGTTGATCCAAGGGAGTAGCAAGGGGATGTATTGGATGTTATTTATCACCTCATTAATGTATAATCACTTCTTTAATTGAGATTTTTATTTGATGATTTTTTAAACTCCATCGTCCTTGTTGAATTTAAGGCCACACACTTCAAGTGATAATACGAACCTTTACCTTGAAGTGCTCAAAACTTTGATCCTTAAAGTGTATAGGTGATTAGTATTAAATGGTTTATGAATTAAACCAATAAGTGATGATTTTGTTTTATCTCCTTAAATTAACCCATCACAAATATAAGAAATTGAAAACATTAAAAAGGAAATACGTCCAATCCACCCCGAGCAATAACCTAGGATCAACTCATTATTTTAAATTGAATTCACTTAAGTATATTAGACTTCCTTTAAAACCATCTAAAATCAACCCAAGTTGGCCACTTCATAGCAAAAAAATTCCATATAATGTACGTGTCTATAGGTTACTTCTTAGGTCTCTGAGGATTCGACAACCCAAGCTAAACTACAATGATCGTCCTAACTTCTTCTCTTGGGTAAATTTGATAGAGAATAAAATTTTGGTGCCACTGTTAGGGACCCAAGTAATTCATATAAACATCCATTCTATTCTCTCCCATTTCTTATTTTCTCATCCAAATTCTCTTATCTTGTCCCTTTCTCGTTTTTTTTCTCTTGGCGCATGTCCGCCTACACCCGCTATCAATCAAACCATCTAGTTAGGGTGGATAGCCCTGGGGTTGGGGAGTCAAGTACATAAAGGGAACTCATTCCATTATATCCTAATCTTATTAATACTTTGGAGTCCAAAATTGAGCCAATTTCAATGGAAGGTCTTCAAAGAAACCAACTCATAAACCTGGGTGGGAACCAAAATGGAAACCCAAATGAGGCAACCCCAAACTTTGGGAATGAAATTGATCAAAACATGAATGACTAAATCAAAACTTCCTGGAACAATGCCCCCTCATGCATTAGACACAATTCCCTAGGATATGACAACTACATCTTTAAACCCCATGTCCTAAACCATCTTCCCACATTCCATGGAATGGAGTCGGAGATGCCATACCTTCACATTAAGGAGTTCAACGACATTGTAGAAACCATGTGTCCCCCACATCAACTAGAATCAGCTAAGATGAGGCTATTTAATTTTTCTTTAAAGGATTGAGCTAAAAATTAGCTAAAAAATTTTAGACCATCATCCATCAACTCTTGGGACCAACTACAAAGAGAATTCTACAAAAAATAATTTCCCCACCACAAAACAATTGCACTTAAAAAGAGTATCCAAATTTTTTTTGAAAAAGAGGGAGAGTCATTCTATGAAACATGGGAAAGGTTCAAAGACACTCTAAAAATGGTTCCACACCATGGTTTTTCTATTCCTAAACAAGTGAGAATTTTCTATGAAGGGTTGGGTCCGGGTAACAAACAATTCATTGACATGATGTGTAATGGAACATTTAAAAAAAAGCCCCAAATGATGCTTACGAGTATCTAGAAAGCCTTTCTAAACAAAACCAAACATGGGGAACTTCACCTTATTCTGAAAATCCACAAAGAACTACTGGAATTCATACAATTATAGAAGAAGAAATCCTTAGGGCTAAACTCGCAACACTCTCTAGGAAGGTTGAAGAGATAGACCTTAGGAAAGTCCATGAAATCCAAACTGTTGACCCTGTTTTCACAATTTGTGACAAACATGACCATAAGATAGACAACTGCCCAACCATTACATCCATCAAGGATGTTATTTTAGGAGGACCCCCAGCGGAAGTAAATGCCTTGAACTTTCAAAAGCCTCAATACCAAAACAACTTCAATCCTAGGTATAATGACCACCCAGGCTTCCGCTGGAAAGATAACCAACAACCTAGCCAACCACAGGGACAAAATACTTACCCCCATCAGAACTACCAATCCCATAGCCAGTTCCAAACCCAACCTATCCAATACCAACAGCCACCGGTCCATTTTCAACAAACCATCCCACTTCCAAAATATGCCCCCAGGATAAACCAATCTTCTCAAGCACCAACCCAAACTGTTCCACAAAGCCTACTAGAACAACTATGCAAACAAATGGAGAGGATGAACTCGGAGGTATCTTCCCTAAAACAAGAAATTCAAACCATCAAAACTGTAAAGGCACCCATGCCTACTCAGGCGGTTCCATCCTCAACTTCAAGGGGAGAGTAAAGTTGTGCTCAAACAACTCATGAACAACTAATGGTTGTGACTGTTTTAAGAAGTGGGAAATCAATTGAGAAACCTGAACAACTAATTCAGAACCCACCTGAAGATTCAAACTTGGATGAAAATTCAAATGAACCACAAGATCAAACTGATGAAACTGATAACATTGTCAAGGAAACAACTCTTCAACAAACAACCCCACAACCTGCACCATTTCCTCAACGCATGAGGGGGAAAACCAAGCCAGAACTGAGTGAAACATTGAGAGAAATATTCTCAAAAGTCAAGTTGAACATTCCCCTTCTCGATGCAATCCAAACCATACCTGCCTACTCAAAGTACCTTAAGGACTTTTTCACTTTTAAAATAAAATTTTCACATAAAAACCAAGTCCTTTTGGCTGCTAATGTGAGTACCACCATTCAAGGGACCATTCCTCCTAAGTTGAAAGACCCAGGTTGCCCTTACATCAATGTTGAACTAGGAGAGAGAAAAGTTTTCAAGGCCTTGTGTGACCTAGGTGTTAGTGTCAATCTCATCCCATATGCTGTGTACTGCCAGTTAGGCCTAGAAGAACTCCAACCCACATCTGTCACACTTTATCTTACTGATCGTAGCATTAGGGTTCCAAAGGGGATTTTGAAGGATGTTCTAGTAAAGGTTGAAAAATTCATCTACCCTACTGATTTCATTGTCCTTGACAACCATCCAAACTTAGGAAATAAGGAACAAACCCCAATAATCCTTGGTCTTCCTTTCCTTGCAACAATCAACTCTGTTATCTGAGTTCAAAATGGGAACATGACCATCACCTTTGGGAACATGAGTCTTGACTTGAACATCTATAATGCAAGCTCACAAATAGGGGATGACGAGGACATTCATGAAGTAAACATGATAGGAAGCATTGATAATGAATCCATGGAACATCAAGGAATATTTGATGAAGGTTTAATTCAGGATGAGATTGATTTCCTTTGTTCATATGAAGTAAGTTTATCTCCTTGGCTTGAATCATTTTCAAATTGCTCTTATGATGAAGTCTTAGGTTCAACAATCAGTGAAACCTTTCAAGAAACCACTTTCATGGAGACCACTCCAAATTCCTTCCCTAAATCTGATCAATCCAATCTAGTACCTGAAACTTCTACATGTGGGGAATCAATCCTATCTGAAACTCTAAAAAAAGAAATTGAACTTGATCCAATGTCCCAATATTTTGTTGAAATTATGATCCAACCTGATCTTGAATTGAAGGAACTTCCCGCTACACTCAAGTATGCTTTCCTAGGGGACAATCAAACACATCCTATTGTCATTTCTTCTTCTCTTGAATCCAATCATGAAAGGATGCTTCTAGATGTCCTTAGGAAGCATAAGAAAGCCATTGGTTGGACCCTTTCTGATATTCCTGGGATTAGCCCACTTATCGGGACTCATAGGATTGTTCTGGAATCTGATTCAAAGCCATGCCATCAACCTCAATGACGACTCAATCCTTATCTCATGGAGGTAGTAAGAAAATAACTCCTGAAATTGCTAAAAGCTAGTATCATATATCCCATAGCTGAGAGTGAATGGGTGAGACCAATCCAAGTGGTTCCAAAAAAGGATGGAATCACAGTGATAACCAATGAGGATGGAGAGATTCTTCCAACAAGGGTGAGTAGTGGATGTAGGTTCTACATTGACTATAGGAAGCTAAACTCATTCACCAAGAAGGATCATTTCCCCTTACCATTCATTGACCAAGTCCTTGAGAGAGTGGAAGGTCACGTGTTCTACTGTTTCTTAGATGGGTACTCAGGGTATAATCAAATTGAGGTCTCCCTAGAGGATCAAGAGAAGACTATATTCACATGTCCATTTGGAACCTTTGCTTTCAAACGCATGCCCTTCGGGTTATGCAATTCCCCTAGAACCTTCCAAAGGTGCATGATGGGAATCTTCTCAGACATGGTAGGGGATTTTCTAGAGGTCTTCATGGATGACTTCTCTGTGTTTGGGGATACATTTTAGGGATGTTTGAGGAATGTATAGAGAGTCTTGTCAAGATGTGAAGAAAATAATCTAGTCCTAAACTGGGAAAAATTCCATTTTATGGTTAAAGAGGGACTAGTTTTAGGCCATCTGGTCTCAGGTAGCGGGATTGAAGTTGATAAATCCAAGGTTGACATCATTCGTCACCTTCCATCACCCAAAACTGTCAAGGAAGTGAGGTATTTCTTAGGAAATTCTGTTTTCTATAGAAGATTCATCAAGGACTTTAGTTCAATCTCTCGTCCCCTTTGTGCTCTCCTAGTAACGGATGCTCCATTTGTTTAGACAGAAAGCTACGAGGGTTCATTATCAACCCTCAAATCCTCTCTCACCTCTCCCCCCATCATGAAATCTCCAAATTGGAACCTTCCTTTCGAACTTATGTGTGATGCCAGTGAATTTTTTGTAGGAGCTGTGTTAGGACAACATTGTGATAAAAATCCTTATGTCATTGCTTATGCAAATAAATCCTTAAATGATTCCCAAATCAACTACACCACCACTGAAAAGGAGTTACTTTCTATTGTGTTTGCCTTAGAGAAGTTTAGGTCCTACCTCTTAGGATCCCCCATCACTGTGTTCACTGACCATTCTGCACTAAAATACCTCTTCCAAAAACAAGATGCTAAGGCTAGACTGATTAGGTGGGTCCTTCTCTTACAAGAATTTGAACTCACAATCAAGGATAAAAAGGGAGTTGAAAATGTTGTAGATGATCACCTCTCTAGGATGGAATTCAAAGACAACTCAAATCACCTTTCTGTGTCTGATTCGTTTCCTGATGAACACCTATACTCTGTGAGTGACTGCCCTTGGTATGCTGACATAGCCAATTTCTTAGTTACAGGAGTCATTCCAAAATTCTTAGGGACTCAAGATAGAAGGAAATTCCTTTCTGATGTTAGAAACTATGTGTTTGATGATCCATACCTCTATAAGTTTTTCCCTGACCAAGTCATTAGGAGGCGTGTCCCATAATCTGAAAAAGAGTCCATCCTTAAATTCTGTCATAGTGAGGCATGTGGAGGTCACTTTTCCTCTAAGAAAACATCTTCTAAGATTCTTCAATGTGGTCTCTTCTGGCCCACCCTCTCAAGGGACTCCTATGCCTTTTGTCAAAGTTGTCCTAGGTGTCAACAAGTAGGTTCCATCACAAAAAGGAATCAAATTCCACTCACTCCCATCTTAGTGGTTGAAATCTTTGACTGCTGGGGAATTGATTTCATGGGTCCCTTCCCAAACTCTAGGGGATACCTCTACATACTCTTAGATGTTTATTATGTCTCAAAATGGGTTGTGGCCATTCCCACTAAGTCCAACGATCATCAAGTTTCGATTCAATTTCCAAAAGAGAACATATTTTCTCGATTTGGAATTCCCAGGGCTATAATCAGTGATTGAGGAACCCATTTCTGCAACCGCTCATTCTCTTCACTAATGTCTAAGTATGGTATTTCTCATAAAGTGTCCACTACATACCATCCTCAAACTAATGGTCAAGATGAGTTAGCGAATAGGGAGATTAAGCAAATTCTTGAAAAAACTGTCAACCCCTCTAGGAAAGATTGGTCTGAGAAACTCTTAGATGCTCTTTGGGCCTATCGAACCGCATATAAAACCATTTTAGGAATGTCCCCATATAGGTTGGTTTATCGAAAAGAATTCCATTTACCTATTGAAATTGAGCATAAGGCCTTTTGGGCAATTAAGAAAATGGATTATGACCTCTCATTGGCTGGAACAAAAAGGAAATTAGATCTCAATGAACTGGAGGAACCAAGGATGGAGGCTTATGAAAATTCAAGGATCAATAAAGCTAGATTTCAAGCCTACCAATATAGGAATATCAAGGTCAAACATTTTGAATTGGGAAAACTTGTGCTCTTGTATAGTTCAAAACTTCATTTACACCCAGGAAAGTTAAGGTCTAGATGGTCAAGACCTTTCATAGTGCATCATGTATTCCCCCATGGGGCAGTAGAGATTCAAGATCCCAAAAGTGGTTACATTTTCAAGGTCAATGGTCAAAGGTTAAAACCATTCATTGAATCATTCAATAAGCAGGAAATAGAGGTTGAGTTAACTGATCCAACCTATGAACCATGAAAAATTTGATAGATTTAGGGTTCTAGTCAAGCTAACGATGTTAAAAAAAGTGCTGCCTGGGAGGCAACCCATGGTTTTCAAGTTTCCTATCATTTTGTTGTTTTAATAAAATTTATATTTTAATTAATCATTTTTATATTTTAAAAAAAATAGACTGTTGACCTGTTCTTCTATTATGAGTATGGATGGGTATGAAAGGGGAGTACCATATTCATCCGTGTCACGTGGTGTGATCCTTGAGTAATACCTTACCTAGAAATTTAAAAAGAAGACAATGTATCATCGGTTTATTTTATTTTATATATATACTTATATTTTACTTATATATATATATATACTCTTTTTTTTGTTTTTTTGTTTTCCTTTTTCCACTTGGGAACTCTGCTAGCGACATGGATATCAAAGGACTAAATTGGAGCAGTAAGAACTTCAAACTTCAACCACCAGGTGACTTCATTCCATGACCCTCATTTTCAATTTCCTTTTTGAACTTTCATTCTCTACCTCTACCCCATTCTAAATTTTATTTTCTTTAAACACTGGGGATAGTGTTATTTTAATTTGGGGGGGGGAGATAAATAAAAAATGCTTTTGTGTCAAAAAAATGATAAATGATTTGAAAAAAAAATTGTGAAAATGGAAGGAAAAATTCCTTTAACTTTAAACATGGTAATACACATTACACACTTTGAAACTGAATATCAAATAATTTAACATACCCTGATTCTAATTTTAATCCTTGTATAATTTCATGAGCATTGATTTTGGAAAGTGTGGCTGTCCAATGTGATATTTCATCATTTATATTTTCATCCAAATAAAAAAAAAAGATCACAATGCACGTCCTTTGGATAGTGGGGTATTAGTTTGAGTTCATGGGGTCCCATAAATAAATAGCATAGTTTTTGTGATCATTTTAGTTTAATATGAGTATTCAAAAAAAAAAATTTAAAAAAAAATTGTGCGTAGAGCAATGAAATGACCTAATTCATGGATTTCGGCACTTGGGGATCGTGACTCCATAGTTGTCTGGCCCAAAGTTAGTAATTTTATCTCTATTTATAGTAATTTGAATTTGTTTTTGACTGAGTTAACTCGATATGATGCTCGAGTATGTGGGATTAACTTGGTTCCCTAAGGTCTTTGAGCCTGGGAGTCATCGGCAAAGTCTCGCTACAGGGGTTGACTCTTTTGAGTGCAATTTCAATTACCATGGAAAAATTACAAAAACAAAAAAAAAACAAAAAAAAAAATAATACAAAAAAAAATTGAATACTCATCTTAATATTGAAATGTGATCCCACCTAGTGCTTTCGTAATTTTCCCCTTGAATAAAGATGAACCCCCATGTCTATTGTGATGCACAACACATCCTCATACTTAATTGATATTGGATAAAATATGGCAATGAATTTGAATAAAGGAATGGGATTGAGATTGGGATCTTCTTATGAAACTATATTTTATTAAAATATTTTGATGGGTTTCATGATTGTTTGGTATATGGGTTTCTGGTGATCATTGTTTATTAATTTTTTTTTGAAAAGGGAATTCGAATTTCATATTGTTGAGATATATTTTGCTCGGGTCTAGAAAAACTCAAGTTGGGGGGTGTGATTAGCCACTAAATAAGGATAATATTAATTGTTAATATATATATAATATTCATGTTATTTAATATTCATAAACACCATTTTAGTGCATTTTACACTTTGAACATCATTTCACATTATGATTGTAATACCTTCTTAAAATGCACTATTATGTGGTACATTTTTGAACATTATTTGAAGTACCCAATAATTCATCTGATTATACTTATTTTAATTTGATATTTTTGGAAATTTATCTACACTTCAATATGAATATTTTTGATTCAGGGATCAATGGATAATTCATGGAAGAAGATGGAGATATTTTGTGATGAAAGGAAGCAATTCTAGAGAAGGCCGATTGGACACCATCCCACTGATGAGACGGTGGGTCCCAACATACAGGCCCAATGAATCCCAAATTTCGTGGGATTCTATAATACAGGTATAGGAACAAATAACTCAGCATAATCCAATGCTAATTTGGCCTCCATGGTGTCCATTTAGGCGGCCCAAGTTAGAGATAAAATTCTGGTCCAGATTCTGCGGCCCAGAAAAACAGCCCACCAATTAAACCATATCTCGAAAAACATAACTCATTTTGGGCTGATATTTTACAGGATGTTAGGTGACATCCTTATATTAATTTAAGTATTCTATGGACCACCAAAATTCTGCCATCTAGAAGGTGTTTCATGCGCATCTATTTGGTGGATGCAAGATGGATGCCTTTTCGAGTCAAGGGTTGAAAGTCTTCTTCCCACAAACTTTCCACCACCCTAGACCTACCATACTCAAGTGGGATGAATTTTACTGTTGGAGGCTCGAACCAAGTCTCCCAAAATGCCTATTTAAGGCAGTGGTGGTGAAGGAGTTTTTGATCTTGGATGCTTTGTTCAATTGTAATGTTATGCTGCAATTTTGTTGTCTCAAATTTGTCTTTCACATGTAAGTTGTTCAATTCACTTTAGTTTCTTAATAAAAGTTCTCCTTATACTCTTATTTTATTGTTCTTAATATCACTTTGATACCTTTGGATCAAGTTGTGAATTTATTCACACCAAACTTTGTAAAATTATTCACACAACGGTGGAGTGATCATTTTATTTTTGTTGTTTTCTTTACTTCTCCATTTCCTCTCTCATGAGTCTACTTTTCACTTCCATTGAAACCATGAGATCAATGGAGGGATAACCCACTTATGGTTTGATCCAATGGAATAGAAAGGGACTGTATTGGATGTTATTTATCACCTCATTAATGTATAATCACTTCTTTAATTGAGATTTTTATTTGATGATTTTTTAAACTCCATCGTCCTTGTTGAATTTAAGGCCACACACTTCAAGTGCTAATACAAACCTTTACCTTGAAGTGCTCAAAACTTTGATCCTTCAAGTGTATAGGTGATTAGTATTAAATGGTTTAGGCATTAAACCAATAAGTGATGATGTTGTTTTATCTCCTTAAATTAACCCATCACAAATATAAGAAATTGAAAACATTAAAAAGGAAATACGTCCAATCCACCTCGAGCAATAACCTAGGATCAACTCATTCTTTTAAATTGAATTAACTTAAGTCTATTATACTTCCTTTAAACCCATCTAAAACCAACCCAAGTTGGTCACTTCATAGCAAAAAAATTCCATAGAATGTACGCATCTATAGGTTACTTCTTAGGTCTCTGAGGATTCGACAACCCAAGCTAAACTATAATGACCATCCTAACTTCTTCTCTTGGGTAAATTTGAGTGAGAATCACTTCCCATTTAAACTAGAAACTCTAGATGGTCCAAAAAAAAATCATGTGAACCAGTTCAAGAGGTTGAGAAGTTGACACTTCTTTCTTTGGTTTGAAGGAAATTTTGTGTTGATTTCTCTTTTGACAAGGATTACACACTTTATCATTTGGAAACTCAAGTTTGGGTAGGTATTTAATTAAAATTTTTCTAGTTATCTTTATAAGGGAGTGAATGTTATAGCATCTTATTATCCTATGCCAAATCGAACAATATTTGTGAAATACACTTAAACATGAATCATTTTGAGAAACTAAAGAATCTAAGTTAACAGAGTATACATTTTCATTTCTCAATGCAGAAAAAACAATTTCATTTTTAGAATTAAAAACATTGAAAGCATCATTATCAAATTTAACATGAAATACATCATCACATAGTTGTGAAATACTAAGCAGATTATATTTCAATCCATCAAAAAAGAGTAATTTGGAAATTAAAACTGAGTTAGAGTTACCGATTTGTCCAAGGCCAATGATTTTTCCTTTAGAATTGTCACCAAAAGTGACATGTACACCATCAATTTTTATTAAGTTCTTGAAGAAAGAATATTCTCCTGTCATGTGTCTTGAACAACCACTATCCAAGTACCATAATCTTTTATAAGAACTCTTTAAACAATTTCTCTACAAAGTAGTCAAATAAAAACAGACTTTGGTACCCATATTTGTTTGGGTCTAGTAATATTAGTGACTAGTGCTTTAGGAACCCACATCTACCTCATAGGTTTCCTATAAGCATTATGTAAAGTACTTGAAAAATAAACTCTATTTGGTCTATAAAATCCTTAAATATTAGAGAGTGTATCATAATTTGAACTAGAAGAATGTTTTCTTGAACTAAGAGTAAAGATGTATGTCCTAGATTTAGAAAAAAAATTGGTTTTTCTAAAATTTCTTTTACCAGGTTGATAACCATTACCAGTAATATATTTATGAGCAATCTGTTTACCTAGAATTTGTACCAAATTATCTTTACCATTTGTAAAAATTTCATGGTCCTTTTTCAATTACTCATTAGATAGCTTTAGTTCATTGTTTTCTTTTAGTTTTTGAACATTTTTCTCTCTTTCTACAGTAAGTTCAGATTTAACAGTTGAGGTAAGAGCATGATGTTTCTTTAAAGACTTGTATTTATCTTTTAGTTAATTACATGTATATTAAAGCATATTGAAATACTCAAACATTTATTCTTTAGACATATTCTCAGAATCAATTTCATCTCCAGAATAATAGGAATTTTGTACAGGAGATTCCAGGGTTACCTCAGATGTGTTTGTCATGAAACATATATTGGCTTTGTCTGTCTGTTCATCATGTGAAGACTCTAAGTCACTTGAACTATCCTAAGAAGCACTCCAAGTAGATTTAATTGCCTTTTTATACTTTCTATCATTATTATCCTTTACATGTCCCTTTCAATTATATTCATAGCATACTATCTCATCATACTTGTTACTTCTTTTACATTCTTTCTTCCAGATTCCCTTTTGATCATATCTTCCTTTGAAGTTAAAATTTCTGAAAAATTTCTTCTTCTTTTAAAATTTCTTAAATCTTATGGCTAATTGATTCATCTCCTCATCACTGTCAAGTGATGATTGTTCACTGCTGGAACTTTCTACAGAGAATTCCAATTTCCTTTTTTCTTTGTGTTTAGAGATGGTGGTATTGAATGCAACAAATTTTCTTTTGGGTTCTTCCTCCTCTTCCTTGTTGACTTTCAGCTCCTCTTCACACATCATTAGTTTCCCAATGAGTTCTTTAACATGTAACTTTCTGATGCCACATGAATCTCTAATAGAGATATAGGTTCCTCTCCATCTATCAGGTATGCATCTGAGAATCCCCATGATTTGTTCTTTGGCACTAACTTCTCTTCCAAGAGAAATCATTGTGTTGAAAATTTCATTGAACCTGAGATACATGTCAGAAATAGGTTCATTGGGTTTCATTTTAAAGTTATCATATTTAATATTATAAGTATTAAGTCTCATTTATTTCACACTAGAAGTCCCTTCATGTGAAACAAAAAAAGTATCCCAAATTTCATGGGCAGTTTTACATGCAGAAATTCTGTTAAATTCCTCATATCCTAAAGATAAATATAAAAAATTCATGGATTTTCAATTGTTATTGTAGGAAATATTGGTTGGTTCATCCCAAGTAATTCTATCAGTAGCAGGAATATTATACTCATCTATAATTGAAGACCAAATTTCAAAACCCATACTTTCTAAATGCATTTTCATTTTAATTTTACATTGGGCATAATTTGTTCCATTAAAGAATTGTGGAATGTTTGTTGCAACCCCTTCCAGTCTATTATCCATAATAAAGAAATACTTTTAAAGAGCTATAAATTTAGAATTAATATAAATTTAGAGATCTTTAAAGTACAACTAAAATCACAGTTGAATAGTTTAAACAATAGAGTCTTAAAAACCTCCTCTGATACCCAATGTTGGTCGAAGTAGAGTACTTAAGAGGGGGGGGGGGGTGAATTGAGTATCTATAAAAAATTTTGTTAAAAAGTTTTCTTAAAAAGGTCCCCAATAAAATTTAATACAACCCAGTTAATCAAGGTAATACGGTTATAAAAGTTTGACTGTTCAAAATAACTTCTCAGAAGATTGATTAATTCTTAGTAATCTCAATATGAGTTATTGATATTACTTTTAAAGCTATTATAATAAGGCAAAACAATTATAACTTCTATCCAAGATTAATTATCAATGTAAATCTAGTGATTTCTGAATTATACAGTAAAAAATAGAAAGACTAAATTAAATAACACAGTGGATAAAAAAAGTGGTTCAATATCAAGACGAGAACTAATCCACTCCACTTGGTGATCATCTTCCACCAAGAAGCTTATATTAATAAACTTGATCCACACCTTGGATCAGGGTAAACAAAAATGCACAGGACTTTCCAAATCACACGACCTATCCCACAGTTCTTCATGGGTAAAAACTATCAGGTCACACAAGGAACTCTTCCACCCTTATCCATGGGATTAAACAAGTGTAAAAAGATATGAGAGTAAGGATATCTTATACCCTTAAGTTTAGTGTAGGAGAAAATGTGTGTTTTTAATATATACACACACACACTGCTCAAAAGATAAAAACAATACACAACAGAGCAATGATGATGAGATAAGTTTAGAAGTGCTCTAGGTGTTATTATATACAGCTCTGGACTTCTAGGATGAAGTAGATGCAAGTATCGAGTCCTCTTGCGAGAAACAGAGTATCGCAAATCTGGTGCTCTGGTTTCAAGTTAGATCTAGATTTTTTTCTTCGTGGAGTTGGTATTGCAAAGATGATTTGACTCTGATTTATGGTATTTCAGATTTTTGATTTGATGATGCTTCGTGTGTTCTTTATATGTATCTTGGTGCATGTATTAGTCTACTTTTCAAGAATGCTCGTGCTTCTGCTACACACTACTACTCGTCATCATCGTCATCTTGTTTCAGGGCCATGATTTTCTTTTTATTCTTAGAGTTCATGTGTTGGTGCTGACATGATGCATGTATCCTGCACCTCATACCTCGTACTATTAGGTGACATGTCTACAAATAAATATTAATTATGTTAGTGCATTTAAAAGACTCAAATATGACCATTATAAATTAAATTGAAAATGAAAAAAAATATTAAAGAACAATGTCACAGTCTGTCCAGAAATGGTGTCACTTGGAAATGGTATCACCACGAACCAATTTCTTATTCTTTGCCTTTGAGTGGTGAGATAATCATGATGGAATAATTGCATTGAGATCAGGAACTGGTAGAATAGATGTGGTGTTAAGATCACGGTGTCTGGTCCTTTTCCAAACTTCGAACGGTGTCTTAGCAAGGAATCAATGTCACATAATTCATGAGATCTAAAACTGGTTACGGTGTCTGGGTCACGGTGTTTGGGTCACGATATCTGGTCATGGTGTCTGGTCATAGTGTCTGGTCACGGTGTCTAGGTCACAGTGTCTGGCCACTGTGTCTAGTCACAGTGTATGGTCATGGTGTTTGGGTCACAGTGTTTGGGTCGTAGTGTCTGGTTCCTTTGCCAGATTACCAGAACCGGTGGAAGACTTATGGTTTCTTAGTCTTATCCAAATATTTGTATAAAGACTTAAGAAATAATATTCACTGAATAAATTAGACTTAATAATTCATAAAATAAATCATTATAGACCAAAGTTAAATATAGTTTACAATAATTAGTCATGATTTATAGGAATCAAGATCTTGAGAAAATTTATTTAAAGCATAAAGAAACCAAGCATATCTACACATGATATGAGATAGATTAAACAAGAGTAATAATTTGTGATCATTAAAACATGATTAAAACATGAGTATTCCAACACCTTTCAAAATCTTCTTATACTATTCAATGGGGTACATCCATCTATAGCGTACAGTACCAGATAGTTGAATCTCTCTCACCAAGTGAACCATAAATTGAACCATCATATCAAAGAATGCTAGTGGAAAAAACATTTCTAATTCACATAATATAATAAAAATTTATATTTCCATATCCAACAATTTCACTGGGTCTATAACTTTGTTGCATATAGCTTTAAAGAAGAAACAGAGCTTAGTTAATGTATGATGAATATTCTTGGAAAAATTGAAATGTAAAGCTATAAGAATCAGATCTTGTATCAAAACATGACAGTCATGTGATTTCAGACCCTTTAACTTTAAATCGGTCATTGACACAATATTATTGATATTCTATGAATACCCCTAAAAAACCTTTACATCATTCAAGAAGTTAAAAAAATGATATATCTTCTACATGGAAAGAGTCTAAGAATCTGAAGAATGAAAAGTTTGTTTTTCACCCTTCAATGGAGCCATCTCTTCTCACATTCCCTTGTTAACCATGTCCAAACTAGCCTTAATTCCATCCTTTGTTTTTATAGGTTAATTTATCAATGTGAATATGACACTATCACATACATTTTTTTTCAACATGAATAACATCAAGAAAATTTATGACGTACAAACAATCCCAGTATGGTAATTCAAAAAAAAAAACTGATGTATTTTTCCAACCTGTTTCCATAATGTTTTTCGAAAATATTTTACCAAAAGAAGTGTCCACATATTTTTCATTCTCAAAAAGTTGATCACCTATTAGTGGATATGGTGTTGTATGTTCTTCTGAACATCCATAGAATGATGTCGTCCAAGATCAGTAATTATTCCGTAGGGGTAGAAATATATTATATCCTAGAAACACAGTTTTTGATGAATGTTTCAACCTAATAGACTGTATACCTTGTTCACAAATAGGACACCCTTGAGTTCCTTTAATGCTATATCCTGAAAAATTTCCATAAGCAGGAAAGTCATTTATCATCCTATACAACATGGTTCTCAATATGAAATCTTCATTTCTATAAGAATCATACAACGTAACACCTAAATCCCACATTAATTTCAAATCCTTGATAAATGAATCCAAATAAACATCAATATCATTATCTGGTTGTTGTGGTTATGATATAAGCATAGATAACATAATGTATTTTCATTTCATGCATAACTACAGTGGAAAATTATAATTTTCCAACATAACCAACCATATACTATGAGTGTTTCTTTGAAAACCAAAAGGATTCAGTCCATCTATAAATAATTCAAGACGAAGGTTTCTCGACTTATTTTTAAATTTAGGATACTCATGATCAATTCTCTTCAATTGAGGAGAGTCTATCAGGTGACATAGTTTCTCATCTTTATTTCTTGTATTTACATGTCACATCAATTTCCCTATAATATCCTCACTTACATATAGGAGCCTAAACCTTGGAATGATTAGAAAGCACCATTCAACTTTCATAGGACTAGATTCATCTTTCTTGTATAAAAAAGCACCACACTTTGGAAATTATGTAAGTAATTTTTGGTCCTTGAGAAATAATATATTCAGGTAGGCATGTATTATTTCAGATATCATAACCATCGAGAATAGTATTCATTTTTCATCATATATTTGTATAGGAAGCTCATTATCTTCTAGAAGCATGTTATTAAAGAGATAAATTAGTTCCATAAAACTGGAATTGGGTGACATAGTTTCTCATCTTTATTTCTGGTATTTACATGTCACATCAATTTCCCTATAGGCTCCTCACTTTCATATAGAAGTTTAAACCTTGAAATGATTGGAAAGTACCATTTAGCTTTCATAGGACTAGACTCATCTTTATTGTATAAAAAAGAACCACACTTTGGGAATTATAAGTAATTTGTGATCCTTGAGAAATAGTATATTCAGGTAGGCTTGTATTCTTTTAGATATCATACCCATCGAGTGTAGTATTCATTTTTCATCGTATGTTCAGCTAGGAAGCTCATTATATTCTGGAAGTATGTTATTCAAGAGAGAAATTAGTTTCATAAAACTGGAATCACTCTATCTGCTGCCTGCTTTCAAATTATACAGCTTTAGTATGGCTGACAATTCTGTATATTTAGTGAAACTAGCATACAATGACTTCTTTTCACAACTCTTTAACTTCTCAAACAATTTTGGAAAATCATGAAGTTAATCTTCATCTGTCCTTGGAATTTCCTCAATATGATATTCATAATAATTCACATGTGTAATAATATCCTTGATATGATATTATTCATTGTACACACTTGTAATCATATTAGATGATCCATAAAACACAGTGTTATCCTAGCCACTAGATACATTCACTTTTCCCCATGTTTATTTAAAAATTTATAACTTCAATCTATTACATGATAGATAAAGTGTTCTTTCAACTCCTCTAGACTAATTAGTCTTGAATAATAATAGCATAAACATGGACAAAGGATTTGCGAAGGGTATTATGCATGATATTTTGCAAACTTGATGAACTATTTCTCTCCATATTCATACTCTTTTGTCATACGATTGGCATCCATCCATTCTTTATTCATATCTATCATATTTGATTCATTAATATTAATATTTAACAAAATAAATACACAAAATATGTTCAACTAGGGTCACCATCCAACCATATATCCCTCTCAGAATATCCAAAGGAAGAAAAACAAGTCATAACAAACCTGAACCTATAAAATATAGGCATGATCTAAAAGTCCATTAGGTCACCAAAACCTAAAAAATATAAGAGATCACTTTCATATTACATCTTAAAAAATCTATTTTGAAATACATTATAAAAATAAACATTTTCTATTAAGTTTTACCAAATAAGTAGTAACATATAAAAGTGTGTTAAACCCCATTTTCTAAGATTTTCATTAAATGAAAACAATCACTTGGAAAACATTTTTCCTCAGCCAACGGATCTTGGTCCAATTAAAATTTTAAAATATAAATTTAAACTATTTCATAAACACCCATTTTGAAATACACATTTCAAAACTCAAAGAGGTTTTCAACTATCATACAGTTTTCTAAAACATGTTTGAAAACCAATCATTTCTATAAAACTAGGCATGGTGGCCTAAAACCCCCTTTTTAGAACTCCCACATTCTTGGAGTTTCAAATAAAACCCATTCCAACTTTTCTCAATTGAGAACACTTTTCAAAATCATTATTAAAATAGTTTGAAAAAACTTAAAAATCACGCTTTCCTTTATTCTTTCTTTAAAAACCTTTCACAATCCATTTTCAAAAAATTTGAAAAGAAAAACATACCAATAAGGAATAAATCACACGGTCAAGTACCACTATTTAAAGTCTCAAAACATGGGTAAATAAAAAGAAAACATGTTCCAAACAATAATATAAATAGTAGGGGATACAATAGAAGCAAAGATATAAAATCCCTAAATGATCCTAAAAGGATTCTAGTGTCATGAGCATTATCACTAGGATATATTGATAAAAGGAATTAAACCAATGATAAGGAAACCGGGTCATCACTACTAAACCTATCCACACACCTAGAAGTCCCATAAAACTAGGTTTTCAATAATAAACATCCCCACATGGGATCATAATCTACAATGGTTATACAAGAATCAAAGTGGATTAAGAGGGTATCAAACCTTATATGAAACTCATTTTTTTTATAAAATTTAAAATGGGAATTATCTTTTCAAAACAAGATTGGAATATAAATCCATTTTATCATTTATAAAAGTCATCCCAACCTATGCTTCAGACCAATTTTATCAAAACATCTTTGAAACTTAGATGAGAATTCACACTACCCTTTAAATAGCCATTGAAAAACATTCAAAGACATAATAAGTTTAAAAAATCCAATCCACATGGAAAACACACCCTTTTGAAATAATCCATCTCATTTTGAAATCTTAAAATCTTTAAACACCCTAAAACATTGATATAAAAATTAATCAAGGATAAAAAAGTGGTTTTAAATATAGATCACAAGGGTTAACTCACCTCTTTAAAAATAAAACAACATTTTCCAACATTTTTAACACTTTAAAATCACCTAAACTCTAGGTTTGAAATCCAATTAACACAAGAACAATTTTTAAAACATCAAGTTGTTTATTATCCCTAATTTTAAAACAAAAATAATTCTTTAAAAAAAAATCCATTTATGCATTTTCCCAAACACTTTTTATCGAATATCATTCCATAACAAGTGATAAAACCACTTGGAAAACACTATTTATCCCTCACAGGCACTCATATAAGCATAAGTATAATAAGGAAACACTTTAAAAACAACAATCATTTAAATACATGTAATATTAAGTGACTAAAAAAACAGCACTAGCCCTATACACAACCTATCACAAATTAGTGCCGAATGGTCTATAAATTCAAATATAGGATGAACAGAGCTCTAAATTATAGCATGTAAATTAAACTATCTATGGTGATTATTTTTAATAAATAATATTTAACCATAATAAAAATTCTCTATAAATTTAGGCATGACCCATGATATACCTGAGGGGACTCCCCGATCCACCTGTGTGTGTGTGTGTGTTCATAGGAAGCACCAAGGAGACTAACAAGGAAATTCAATTCAATTTGTTTATTAAAACAAGGGAATCAATTCTAAAAAACCCACCGAAAACCATATTAAATAGGATACCATCCCAAGAAACACTTCTAGAGCATAACACAATCACATAGAAGTATTATAAATTTAAAACATTAATTGGATAATCAAAATCTGCATGAAAAAAACTTTATGTCATTTTATCAAATGTATAACATACACCAATTCTCTTTAAAAGTAAAGAATAAAATTACTCTTCTTGGTAATTGTTTTGGTAACCAACTCTAAACCATTATGGAATTAATTATTTTATAGGATAAACATTTAGGAAGCTCATTTATATATATTTTGTGAATAAAAATTAAATTCATGGAACCACCTACATCAAACCATGTGAGGATGGAAGGAAAACTTTATAAATGGGTAAAACAAGACCTAATACATGATCTGCAATGGAAATAATGGGGCTTACCTTTTAAGGAGCGACATCGGAAAGGAGTGACAATGGTAGGGAGCGACGAAAATAGGGAGAGGCAACGATAGTATAGGGAGAGACAATGATTAGAGAGATGGTGGCAGGGCAGGGAGCGATGGTGGTGGGAGAGACAATGAAGGAGAGGCGGGGTAGGGAGTGACAACAGTGGGGTAGGGAGTGACGACGGCGGGGAAAAGAGTGACGATGATGACAACAACAATACTGATCCATAAAAGCTTTGAAAGTGTGATGGAAAAAGACTGTTAGGGTTATTTTTATAACATCAGGAGAAAAATTTTATCAGCACTTTTAAAAAAACATTGATAAATAGTGTTTTTATCTATGCTAAAATTATAGCGCTAATGAGGTTATATCTTTATCAGCGGTAAAAAAGCACTCATAAAGATACAATGTTAATAATTTATTTATATTATTATATATATTTATAAAATTATATAATAAATAAATAAATAAATATTTATTTATAATTATAACTATAAATAAATAAATAAATAATTATATTTTTATATATAATATATATATATTTATAATATATATATATATTTATAATATATATATATATATATAATTTATATATTTATTTATATTCAACGGTGTAGGGGCTATGGTGATGGATCGACTTTGGATGTGGTGGGCTTTGATGACCACATCAGTTGAATTAGTAGGTAACAACAGAGGACAATGTGGTTTTCAATGACATAGTGGTAGTGGAAGGCTATGCTGATGGACCGACTTAGGCTATGACAGGCTTTGACAATCACAGCGAAGGAGACAATGCCAATGGCGGACCACGTCATGGTGCACAATGTGGGAGATGTTGATGGGTCATGCTCCAAAGGAGATTTGTAGGCAGCCTTCGGTGGGCAGCGATGTGGTATTTGGGCCAGGGTTCTAAATCAAGTGACTATGGGTTATGTATTGGGCCTTTGATCCATGTAATGGAATTTATTGACCTCCTAGTTTAAATGATCACAAAATCACGATTCTAATGATCTTAATGAGTTTCATGTTTTTTGTAAGAATATCATATTCTATATCAGGTTCTAAAATTAATTAAGGATAAGACATCATTGAGATAGACAACATTGTCCATAAATCGCCGCTAGAACAAAAATCTCACTAAGTATAAAATACTGCCAGGATATCACACCACCAGAATATCATACTGTTGGACTAGAAAATTTAAAAAGTCTGAGACACCATCAGTAGACACACCATCAGGATGTCATACCACCAACTCAGAATTTTTCCTAAGTCTGAGATACCGTCAGACCTCATACTATCAGATCAGAAACAACTAGTTGAGACACTGCCATCATATAGAAAAATTGACAATGTATAGGACACCATATGTGTCATACCGCCAGTGTGATACCACTAGAACAACACACTTCCAAACTAATACACCACCACTATCTTCACTTATCTTTTTAAATCATATTATTCTAATGACTATTTTTATTGAAGTTAATGCTATTTACTATTTTTAATGATCGTATCTTAAATGATCTATATAGAGCATTTAAGAGAGTGTCAGTCCGTGTAGTATGAGGAAGCAGCTGATTCAGATATCATGCTTGCTGAAGATGATAAAAAGTGCAGCATACTCTGCAACGACCTGAAATTTTGAATAAATTTTGTTTCCTAATTTTGTGTGTTATTTTATTTTATACTCAACAAAACTATTTCATTTAATAAAATGAGTATAATTAAAATGAGACCATTGGGTTTTGACTTTTATATGACCATTGGTCAATATGACCGTTGGAAACTAAATGTTGTGATTATTGTCTCTAAATACAAGTGATATTGGTTAATTAATATAGAAAGAAGATTCAATGGCCTCATTCAGTAGTCTCGGGCCGATCGAATCCCATCTAACAGAACTTGGGAAGGAGGTAACACCACTGGGCTTTGATCAGGACCAAACCCAAGCTGAACTTTATCATGTGAAGCTAGAACGGAATCGCCTTCGCGAGAAGTTCAAGCTGATAGAAATTACTACTCGTGCAATGTTGGCCGAGCCGCCCTCAGATTCTCTCACCTTAGCACACCTTACACTTAGGTCCTATACTGGGGTTATAAGGGGATATGTAAGGAGACTGTAACTGCTTTGTGTTATCCTTTGAGATACATAAAATTGTGTTTTCTTCTTATGGTGAAGTTTGTAAATTTTCAAATGTCCGGATAAATGTAGGATGTATATTATTAATGAATTTGAAAAAAAGGATATTTTAAAATATTTTTGTAAACCTTAAATAATTAATTATGTGTAATGATTTTCAAAAAACGGTCTTCTGCAAATGTGTTCAGTAAGGAATTTGGAGTCTAATAAGATCAAACTTAATTTTTGGTGAATAATAATTTATGAATAGTGATTTTACGCTTAGGATTAGTAATGTGACCAAATGGATTAGTAATATTATTTAAAGAAAGTATTAATATAATATAGGCACCTTGATTAAGTAATGTTATTCAATAAAATAGGTAAATAACTATTTCAGAAATTATTTGTCAAGTATTAGTTTTTTCAGGTGAATAGTGTTTTTTAATTAAAAATTAAATTAAAAATATTTAGAAAATTATTTTTATAAAATAGAGTTTATTTTTGAATTCAGAGCATCAATATTATGTTAAGTTAATTTTTTGGGATTTTTCTGAAAAAAATGAATTTTCGGTGAATACTGTTTTTATTTAAAAATTAAATTAAAAATATTTAGAAAAATATTTTTATAAAATGGAGTTTATTTTTTAATTCAGAGCATCGATATTATGTTAAGGTAATTTTTGGTAATTTTTATGGAAAAAATGAATTTTCAGTTAATAGTAAAAATACAGTTTTAGGGTTTCAGTATGTTTAATGACATCATAATTGCATCATGATGATGTCATGAGATATTTTAAGGGATAGACGACTAAAGGGGATGAATTATTGTATGAGGTGTCCCAAGTGGCCAATACCATGAGGAAATACCATTGAATAGTATATGGTTTTTCCAATACCACCGATGAGGTGTCCCTTGGCCATTAATGCATTGTCCCCTCACTTCCCATATAAATACCAAGCCATTCTCTCATCATTTTCATTCCAAAATCCTCCTCAATTAAGTTCTGGTATCATTACCTCCCAATAAGTCCTCCCAAGGTTCCCTCAAGCCTCCCAAGGTCCCGACCATCAAACTTTCAAAGTTACTTTTCAAGGTAAGGGATCCTACCACTCTCTTTCTTTTCAAGTACTCTCGTTTATGTCATTTATTTTATGCCCCATGTTCTTATGTTGGGGGTGTTATTTTATATTCATATTAATTTCCTTTTAATTTTCATATGATGAGAGACCCCCTCTTGATCTCATCATTTCATTTTATGAATCTTTAAGTGGCGCCGTTAGGCTGCTGAATTTTTGTAAGGGATCCTACCTCTCTCTTTCTTTTCATGTATTCTCCTTTATGTCATTTATTTTAATCTCCATGTTCTTATGTTGGGGATGTTATTTTATATTAATACTACTATCATTTTAATTTTCATATGATTAGAGACCCCCACTTGCTCTCATCAATTCATTTTAAGAATGTTTAAGTGGCGCCGTTAGGCTGCCGAATTTTTGTAAGGGATTCTTTCACCCTTATCATTTTCAAGTTTTATTTTCATGTAAAGTCTTTAAAGTTACTTTTTATTATGTTGGGGTATGATATCTATATCCATCATACTGTTATTTTATGTTCATATGATGAGTGACCCTATTAGATCTCATCAATTCATTTTTTAAAGTTGTAAGTGACGTCGTTAGGCTACCGAATTTTCATAAGAGAAATCTTATTTTTGTCTTCCTTCCATGTTTTTCATTTCATATGGTATTTATTTAAAATTTCATTACCATGTTCTTATATACTTTATATTCTATCCCTATACTGTTTTTTGGATCATTTATGAGTGGGTAACCCATGTCCCCTCTCTTTTCAATGTTTTTTAAAACCCTGTAACATAGCCATTATGCTGCAGAATTTTTCGTCTCAAAATATATCTCTCTTTTTCTCAAATTATTTTATTTTATTAAGTGAATACTCAAAGATCTTTTTTCTACAGGGGTATTCAAATTTATAACAAAATGTTCTATTTTAATTATAGTATTTACATACATGAAACCCACTTTCCTTTTTTCGTGGGTTTAAAATGACATAAAGATCATGTCTTAAATGCAGTTTTTAAAACGTTATGATTATGAAATGAAACCCATTTATTTTATGCTATATGAGTTATTTATGAAATGTTTGATGATGATATATGTGGCTCACATGATGATAAAGACAAATTTTAGGGTGCGCCTTGATATCGCTCTAATTCATTGGGTAATGATGTAATCTCTAGGGATTACAATTTTAACGATACCTTGGTGAATAACCTTGGTAATTTTTTTAATGAAACCTTGGGAATGGACCTTGGTGAAACGGAAATGATTTTCTAAGTTAAATGTTGTAGCCACATCTTTAAGTTATGTTTCAAGTTCTTTTCATTACGATATGCCTATACTTCCATTTCTCACGTCTTTATGTTTTTATTCAAGTTCTTATTGATATCACAAGTAAACTATTTCCTTGTTTACCCTTAATGGGACTTCTGCTCACCCTTTCATTTGATGTATGTCTCCAGGATATGAGACGAAATAATTGAAAGTAGGATGAACATATGATGAAGCATTACAAGTGGATTAGAAGAATGTTTTATGTTGTTTTCATGTTTTAAGTTCCTGATTTCCAAGACACTAGCCTTAAAGATCCTCAGTTTTGTATAATGTAATGAAAGTTTATGTGATAAAAAGGTGGGATGTTATAGTTGGCATCATAGGGAGGTTTAGTTATTTGTGGAAATTAGGATATGAAAACTTTAGGAAGAACCCTATAGAAAAGTTTAAATATAGGAAATCTTCCTGGTATTTTGGTGAGTATTGAGTAAGTGGTTTATCAAGCAAATACATACCTGTCTGGATACAAGCAGGTAGAGGTGGCTCTGGCACAGATGTACATAGGGGTAAAACCCGAAAACACCACTTGAGATAGACTCGAACGGAAACTAGTACATGACAACGGGCCTTACTGCACTCTTGGTTATGAAACTCCCGGAGGATATGCTTTGGTAAATTCATAATCTTAGTATGAACCATTATTAAAGGAACAAAGATAAAATAAAATAAAGATTCACATAAGAATATATGATCATGGATAACCTAGATTGGAACCTAGGGGATCACAAGTTAGGATATAATTTTATTCTACAAGTTTATCCTTCTATGCTTAAAGTTTCCTTTTCATGATTATTGGCTAAGTATTTAAGCCCCCTAATTATAGTTTCTTTTCTTAGTTAATGGTGGGAAATAGAAGAACATGTCCCAACAACCAATGTGATAGGAAATGTGACGATTGCCCTATTAATATAACAGAGATGACGAGAGATCAAGTTGAACATATTGTGATTATGCCAAACCATCTATCAAAAATCACAATTAATAATTGGTACCTAGATGAATGCCCAAATTCATCAAGGAAGAGGAAGACGAAGTCTCAAGGATTTTCATCTGATAAAGTTAATAAGGGAAAGAAGACCCAATTTCCTTTGTGAAAAAAGTGTGGAAAGAGGCACCAAGGAAAATGTTACAAAGGAACCAGGAGATGTTTTAAGTGTGGGATGATAGGGCATAAAGTAGCCAATTTATTTAAAAAAATAGATAATGTGATGAATGGAGATAAGGTTCAATATAATGTACCTTATACTATTCAATGTCGTAAATATGGAGAAGTTGGAAATTATCCAAGGAAATGCTCTCTTGGAAGGGATGAGAAGCATGATGAGAATCAACAATATTCAAGGACAAGGGAACAATGCAAGTCCTATGCTGAGATAGATCATGATGACTGAAGTACATGTAACTTCTTCGCAATAATTGTCTATATCATGTTGTATTTTAGTTCGTGCTCTATGAGCATATCTTTAATGTTTTCTATGAACATCGAGTCACTACCTAAGATAGTTTTTAAGGAAAACATCTATTGTTATGTGTTGCATATTGATGTTGTGAAGTTGTTCTTCCTAAAAAAATATTTGGGGATTAAAAGATGAATATTATTTTGGAAGATGTTCACTAATTTGGGAACCCTATATGATCAGGTTAAATAGATTACTATGGTATTTTCTTTGAGAATTAAAGGTCAACTTATATTTTGAAGAATCGATGAATTTAAGGTGAAATTATAGTAATTTAGGTTACTTATGGAAATGATTAACCTATCTTGGGTAAAATGTGATTAGGTTAGTTACTTTTGTTATAAGATGTTAAGAGTGGTTGATGTTGTTTGGAGATGAACGATAAAATTTGTCTTGGAAGACTACGTTATCAAATCCTTCTTATATTTGGGTTTTAATCTTAGTTTGGTTTATTTTGAGGAATTTTAAGGAAAATTATTTATGGAATGGTCTATGATGAACTTTGGGTAGTACTGTGGAATTATGGAGATTAAAAGTAGTTTACCTTCCTATGGGGTTATTTCTTTTTGAAGAGTTGTTTTATCTTACCCTTTCTGTTTTTGAGACAATTTTTAAAGATACAAGAAATAGATAGTTAATCTTTTTTGGATTATGTGATTCTCTAGAAGATGATTCTTATTGTTTTGCTGAGACCAAGTGTTTTTGAATGCTCATCATTTGGAGAAAAGATTAGTTTTGGTAGAAACTTATTAAAGGATGAAACTCTACTTGAAGGTAAGTATATTTCCTTATGTTCTTATTCTATGTAGTAAATGAATCCCTCAAAATTATTAAAAGGAACGTAAAACAAAAACGTTGTTAGTTTACATTTACTACTGGGTAATCAAAGACTGTTTAACCCATCACAAGTTTGTGATTTTTTGGTGCTTAAATTTCTCTTAGACATGTTTTCTATCACTCTCCATCAGAAATTGACCGTTTATTTTCTATTCCATATCCATTTTTTCCTACATAGAACCCCAGTATGGGTTAACTCGGGTGACCTTTGTACTTCCCTTTCTTTCTTTTAAAGTAATAGTTTTAATGACTCTTTTTCCAATGTGGTACTTTCAATGAAATTTCCAAGCCCAATTTTAAAAATTGCGAGGATGCAATTTATTAAGGGGGGAAGAATGTAACGACCTAAAATTTTGAATAAATTTTGTTTCCTAATTTTGTGTGTTATTTTATTTTATACTCAACAAAACTATTTCATTCAATAAAATGAGTATAATTAAAATGATACCATTGGGTTTCAACTGTTATATGACCATTGGTTAATATGACCGTTGGAAACTAAATGTTGTGATTATTGTCTCTAAATACAAGTGATCTTGGTTAATTAATATAGAAAGAAGATTCGATGGCCTCATCCAGTAGTCTCGGTCCGATCAAATCCCATCTAACAGAACTTGGGAAGGAGGTAGCACCACTGAGCTTTTCTCTGGACCAAACCCAAACCGAACTTCATCGTGTGAAGCTAGAACAGAATCTCCTTCGTGAGAAGTTCAACCTGATAGAAATTACTACTCGTGCAATGTTGGCCGAGCCGCCCTAAGATTCTCTCACCTTAGCACACCTTACACTTAGGTCCTATGATGGGGTTATAAGGGGATATGTAAGGAGACCGTAACTGCTTTGTGTTATCCTTTGAGATAAATAAAATTGTGTTTTCTTCTTATGGTGAAGTTTGTAAATTTTCAAATGTCCAAATAAATATAGGATGTATATTATTGATGAATTTGAAAAAAAGGACATTTTAAAATATTTTTGTAAACCTTAAATAATTAATGATGTGTACTGATTTTCAAAAAATGGTCATCTTCAAATGTGTTCAATAAGGAATTTGGAGTCTAATAAGATCAACTTATTTTTTGGTGAGTAGTAATTTATGAATAGTGATTTTACGCTTAAGATTAGTAATGTGACCAAATGGATTAGTAATCTCACTTAAAGAAAGTATTAATATAATACAAACACCTTGATTAAGTAATGTTATTCAATAAAATAGGTAAATAACTGTTTCAGAAATTATTAGTCAAGTATTAGTTTTTTTAGGTGAATAGTGTTTTTTAATTAAAAATTAAATTAAAAATATTTAGAAAATTATTTTTATAAAATGGAGTTTATTTTTGAATTCAGAGCATCGATATTATGTTAAGGTAATTATTTGGGATTTTTCTGAAAAAAATGAATTTTCTGTGAATAGTGTTTTTATTTAAAAATTAAATTAAAAATATTTAGAAAAATATTTTTATAAAATGGATTTGATTTTTGAATTCAGAGCATCGATATTATGTTAAGGTAATTTTTGGGGATTTTTCTGGAAAAAATAAATTTTCAGTTAATAGTAAAAATACAGTTTTAGGGTTTCTGTATGTTTAATGACATCATAACTGTATCATGATGATGTCATGAGATATTTTAAGGGATGTCCGACTAAAGGGGATGAATTATTGTATGAGGTGTCCCAAGTGGCCAGTACCATGAGGAAATACCATTGAATAGTACATGTTTTTGCCAATACCACCGATGAGGTGTCCCTTGGCCATTAATGCCTTGTCCCCTCACTTCCCCTATAAATACCAAGCCATTCTCTCATCCTTTTCATTCCAAAATCCTCCTCAATGAAGTTCTGGTCTCCTTACCTCCCAAGGATTCCTCCCAATGTGACCTCAATCCTCCCAAGGTCCCAACCATCAAGCTTTCGAAGTTACTTTTCAAGGTAAGAGATCCTACCACTCTCTTTTTTTCAAGTACTCTCGTTTATGTCATTTCTTTTAATCCCCATGTTCTTATGTTGGGGGTGTTATTTTATATTAATATTACCTTCCTTTTCATTTTCATATGATGAGAGACCCCCTCTTGCTCTCATCATTTCGTTTTATGAATTTTTAAGCGGCGCCGTTAGGCTGCCGAATTTTTGTAAGGGATCCTACCTCTCTCTTTCTTTTCATGTATTCTCCTTTATGTAATTTATTTTAAGCTCCATGTTATTATGTTGGGGATGTTATTTTATATTCATCCTACTTTCCTTTTAATGTTCATATGATGAGAGACCCCCTTTTTCTCTCATCAATTCATTTTAATAATGTTTAAGTGGCGCCGTTAGGCTGTCGAATTTTTGTAAGGGATTCTTTCACCCTTCTCATTTTCAAGTTCTATTTTCATGTCAAGTCTTTCAAGTTACTTTTTATTATGTTGGGATATGATATCTATATCCATAATAATATTATTTTATGTTCATAAGATGAGTGACCCTATTTGATCTCATCAATTCATTTTTTGAAGTTTTAAGTGACGTCGTTAGGCTGCCGAATTTTCATAAGAGAAATCTTATTTTTGTCTTCCATGTTTTTCATTTCATATGGTATGTCTTTAAAATTTCATTAACATGTTATTATATCCTTTATATTCTATCCATCTACTTTTTTTTGGATCATTTATGAGTGGGTAACCCATGTCCCCTCTCTTTTCAATGTTTTCTAAAACCGTGTAACATAGCCGTTATGCTGTAGAATTTTTCGTCTCAAAATGTCTCACTCTTTTTCTCAAATTATTTTATTTTATTAAGTGAATACTCAAAGATATTTATTCTACAGGGGTATTCACATGTATATCAAAATGTTCTATTTTAATTCTAGGATTTACATATATGAAACCCACTTTCCTTTTTTCGTGGGTTTAAAATGACATAAAGATCATGTCTTAAAAGCAGTTTTTAAAACGTTATGATTATGAAATGAAACCCATTTCTTTTATGCTATATGGGTTATTTATGAAATTTTTTATGATGATATATGTGGATCACATAATTATTAAGACAAATTTAAGGGTGATCTCTGATAGCGCTCCAATGCATTGGGTAATGATGTAATCTCTAGGGATTACAATTTTAACGATACCTTGGTGAATAACCTTGGTAATTTTTTTTAATGACACCATGGGGATGGAACTTAGTGAAATGGAAATGATTTTATAAGTTAAATGTTGTAACAACATCTTCAATTTATGTTTCAAGTTCTTTTCATTATGATATGACTATACTTTTATTGCTCACGTCTTTATGTTTTTATATAAGTTCTTATTGATATCACAAGTAAACTATTTACTTGTTTACCCTTAATGGGCCTTCTGCTCACCCTTTCCTTTGATGTATGTCTCCAAGATATGAGATGAAATAATTAAACGTAAAATGAACATATGATAAAGCCTTACAAGTGGATTAGAAGAATGTTTTATGTTGTTTTCATGTTTTAAGTTCTGGATTTCCAAGACACTAAACCTTAAAGATCCTCGGTTTTGTATACTGTAATGAAAGTTTATGTGATAAAAAGGAGGGATGTTATATACTCCCTTATGAAAGTGTGTGAGAGAAAGAGATGCAGTTGTGAATGTAGTGAATTGATACCAATATGAGAGCTTGAACTACTTGAACATACTTAGAGCTCACATGTTATGAACATTTAACTGGGAATCTGAACTACCCATTCACATTTGTTTCTTTCCTCCAGTAAAGGAACAAGATTCTGTGACACTCTGTTTTCTTAAAGTTTTTCAAGAGAACCCGACTCAAGATTCACTACTAAATCAAATCAAGATTCAAAAGATGCTTTTCAACATACCAATCACTTCTAAACTCTACTCTTATAGATTTCTCTACCATGTTTATTCTTATTAATTTTTGAGCAGCATGTGTTATACTCTGTTTTATACACACACACTATCTCTTATGATAAACGGGAAGATACTCGATATCATCTCAAGTTTTTGTTTTCTTTTTTATCCAATAGATAAGAGTGGTAGAGGTCTTTGTGTGGCCTTATTATTTCTTTCTCCCATGAATAACTGTGGAAGAGGTCATGTGTGACCTGGACAGTTTGTAAACTATTATAAAACATGATCTAGGTTGTGGATCAGCCTATTTATTTTATATAAACTGTTTGGTGGTGGGTGATCACTATGTGAAGAAGAATAAATCTTGACTTGAGACTGAACATCTTTTATTCATTTTTTTTCTATGCACATTAATTTTTTTTACTTTATTTTTTTTAAAATAAAAATTATTTTAACTGTAAAAATATATATACTTTGATAATTAATCTTAGTTTCTGTTCATATAGTATTTTGATCAAGTAAACTGATTTTAAAGGATTTAATAATATTTTATATTATTCATCCGAGACCTAATCAAAATTTAGATAAATCTTTAAAAATATTAAGATCTATATCATACTACTTATTTTGATAAACTGGGTTATTATTTAAATATTTGGGGGATTTCAAAATAATCTATTTTAGACAAAAACATTTATTGGGTACTCAATTCACCCCCCTCTTAAGATACTCACTCCGAACAACATTTGGTATCAAATGATTCTTTCTTTGGTATTAAAGTTTTTAAAATCATCATAACTGTTATTTTAGTTATACTTTAAAGATCCTGAATTTCTATCATTTCTAAATTTAGTTCTTTAAAATGGAAAATCATCAAGAAGGTTCCAATGATAACAAACCTCCCTTTTTAATGGTACAAATTATGCCCAATGGAAGATTAAAATGAAAATGCATATAAAAAGTATGGGTTTTGATATTTGGTCTATAATAGAAGATGAATATGTTATACCTGATAAAATTAGAAGAACTTGGGATTATACTACAAAATTAGATTACAATAATAACTGTAAAGCTATGAATACTCTTTACTATGATTTAGGAGATGAGAAATTTTAAATAAAATCTATATGCAAGACTAATTTTGAAATTTGGGACACTCTATCTGTTTCCCATGAGGGAACTTCAAATGTTAAAGAGATGAGGATTAATACTTATACTATTAAATATTATAATTTTAAAATGAATCCTGATAAACCCATATCTGACATGTATCTCAGGTTTAATGAGATTTTCAACATAATGAGCTCTCTTAAAAAACACGTATTTTAAAAGGATCAAATTATTATATTACTGAGATTTCTACCATAAATATGGAGATACACATCAGTTTTAATTAGATAATCACACGATATAAGTAAACTGCCTATGAAAGAGTTGATTGGAAATCTTATGATGTAAAAAGAATAATTAAAGGTAAATTATAAAGAAGATGAGGAGCCTAATATAAATTTAATAGCTTTAAAGACTACTAACCTTATACAAAAAAAGAAAAAATATAAAGAGAATAAATAAGCTTCCAGTTCTAGTGATAGTGAATCACCTCATAATAGTGATGAGGAGATGTCTCACCTAGCTATAAAATTTAAGAAATTTTACTAGAAGAAAAAGTTTTTCATAAAATCAAATTATAAAGGAAAGTATGAAAATATAGGAAATTGGAAGAAATATTGGAAGAAGGATGATGAATCTAAGTAATTTTTCTTCTATGAATGAAAAAGGAAAGGTCACATAAAATTTGACTTTCAAAAGATTAAGTATAAAGAGAAATATGAATACAAGGATAATAGATAAAAGTAGTACATGAAGGCCACCTGGAGTGATTCAAAGGATAGTTCCAGTGAAAATGATTCATCACTTTAAGAATATCGAGATAGATCCAATATGTTTTTAGTGACTAAAGTTAGCGAGGTACTTGATTTACCTCCTATTTCTAGCATTTTCCCTGTGAATGAATCTGATAACTCTGACAATGAATAACATGATGATAACAATATGCCAAATGAAGAATTATTTGAATATTGTAATATGTTATAGGATACCTTTAATTAATTAAAGGATAATTATAAAAGTATAAAAATGAATCACGCTCTAACTGTAAATGTAAAGTCTAAACTGTCTATAGAAAAAGTGAAAAATACTCAACTACTCAAAGAAAACACTAAACTTAAACTGTCAAATGAGCAATTGAAGAAAGATCTTGAAAAGTTAAAAAATGGTAGAGATACACTTATACAAATATTGGGAAAACAAGTTTCTCCCAAATATGTTATTAGAATATGATATGATCCTAGACAGAGAAGAATATCTAAAAATAATTTTGTTTCTAAATCCAAACCCAAAAGCTCTATTGTTATTAATTTTTCAAAAGGACCTAACAAGGTTTTTATTTATAAAAGTTTTCAATCTGTTTATAGGAAACCTAATAGGAAAATGTGGGTTCCCAAAGCCTTGATAACTAATATTTATGGACCCAAATAGATTTGGGTACCAAAATCATTTCTTATTTAAAACTTGTTTTATAGAAAAAATTCTTGAAGACCTCCAGTAGAAGTCTATGGTACTTGGATGGTGGTTATTAAAGAAATATGATAGAAAATTATTCATGATTCAAGAGTATCATAAAAGTTGATGGTGTATATGTCATCTTTGGTGATAATACAAAAGGAAAGATCATCATCCTAGGCCAGATTGGTAACAAAAAATTAGTTTTAATTTATAATGTTTTATATGATGATGGTTTAAAGTATAATCTACCTAGAATTTCTCAGTTGTGTGATAATGGTTTTTATGTTAAATTTGAGAATTATTCTTGTAATATTTCTTATTCTAAAAATATATTAGTTTTTGCTGCTTTGATAAATGAAAATGTTTATGCTGTAGATTTAAATTATTTGATTTCTCAATTTTTTTCATGATTAAGTGACTTTTACAAGGAATATTGTCTTTGTTATAGGAGACTAGGACATTGCAACATTTACCCACTTAGGAATAAAATTAGGAAAGGGTTAGTTAGGGATCTACCTAATCTCGAGTTTCCAACTGATAAATTCTGTAACCCCTATCAAAAAAGGAAAAAATATACAAAGTTTCTTTTAAATTAAAGAAATAAGTGTCAACTTTTCAACCTCTTGAGTTGGTTCACATGGATTTGTTTGGACATTATAGAGTCTCTATCTTAAATGGGAAGCACCATGTTTATGTTCTTATAAATGATTTCTCTAGGAATACTTGGGTATATTTTTTAGATCACAAGAGTGAATCCCACTCTTACTTTACCAAGTATGATAAGTCTATCAAAAATCTTAGTGGAATTAGGATTAAAACCTTAAGGAGTGATCATAATCGTGAGTTTAAAAGTTAAGATTTTGAATCATTTTACTCACAAAATGTCTACACTCATAATTACACTGCTCCTAGGACCCCCAACATAATGGATTTTTTGAAAGAAGAGATAGAACCTTACAATAGATAACCCAGACCATGATAAATGAGTATGACCTACCTATCTATTTTTGGGAAGAAGCTATCAATACAACATTATATATCATAAATAGAGTTTTAATCATACCTATTCTTAAGAAGACCCCTTATGAGAAATGGAATAATAGGAAAAATAAGGTTAATTATTTTAGAGTTTTTGGTTTGAAAGTCTTTATTCTTAACACTAAGGATAACTTGGGAAAATTTTCTTCCAAAATCAATTAAGGAATTTTCCTTGGTTATTCAATCTCTAGAAAAGACTATAGAGTTTTCAATAAGAATACAAAAACCGTGGAAGAATCAGACCATGAAAAATTTGATGAAATTGAACCACATGAGCCTAATAACTCCTTATAAAATATTTAGGATGATTTACATTCTATGAACTTAAATTCCAAACCTTTAGACTCTACTTTCAAACAAGCAAAAAAATCATCCAATACTGAAGAATTTCCAAAACTTCCAGAACCCGAACTTGAAAATCCAAAAGTGACTAGTCCCTCTTTCTCTAGAGCTGTTAGAACCATTAAGTACTATACTTTAGATGCTATTTTAAGTGATCTAAATATAATAACACAAACTAGATCTTCTATAAGAAATCAAGTTGAACATCAAGATTTATTATCTTAGATTTAACCTATGAACATCAATGAATCCATTAATGATGAATAATGGGTAATAGAAATGCAAGAATAATTAAATCATTTTGAAAGAAACAAAGTGTGGGAACTTGTAGATAGACCTAAGGATACCTTGACTATTGGCACTAAATGGGTGTTTAGGAATAAAGTTGTTAAGTAAAAAACTATAGTTAGAAACAAGGTTAGACTTTTTTCATAAGGTTATAGTCAGGAAGAAGGAATTGACTATGAGGAAACCTTTGAACCGGTGGTCATACTTTAATCCATAAGAATCTTGCTTGCTTATGTAGCACATATATATTTCAATATTTATCAAATATAAGTCAAGAGTTAATTATTTAATGGTTTTATAGTTGAGGATGTTTTTGTTGAACAAAAAACTTTTTTTCAAAACCCTTATTTTTCAAATATAGTTTTTAAATTAACTAAAGATTTATATAGTTTAAAATAAGATCCCAGAGCTTGGTATAATAGGCTAAAAATTTTTCTGATTTAAAAAGGATTTTAAATAGGAGTAGCTGATCCTACCATTTCATAAAGATAATTTCAAAATATGTATTACCAATAAAAATATACATTAATGATATTATTTTTAGATCTTCAAAAAATTCTCTTTGTACTGAATTTTCTAAAATGAGTAAAAATGAATTTGAAATGAGTTTAATGGGTGAACTCAAATTCTTTCTTAGATTTCATATTTTTTAAAACAAAGAAGGAATTATTTTAAATTAGAGTAAATACAAAAAATATATTCTAATTTTTTTTAACTTGGATAACACTAAAAGTAGTGATACTCTTATGAGTACCACCTATAAGTTGGATATTGGTGAAGCTAGGAAAATAGTTGATCAAATCAGTTACAGAGGTATGATTGTAAGTCTTATCTAATTGACAGCTAGACAACCAAATATTATGTTTAGTGTGTGTATGTGTGCTTGTTTTTAAGAAAACCCAAAAGAGTCACACCTAGTTTCTGTTAAAATAATTTTCAAATACCTCAAGTATACAACCAATTTAGGGTTGTTTTATCCAAGAAGATACAAATTTGATTTTGTAAGTTATTCTGATACATATTTTGGTGGATGTAAGATAAATAGAAAAATAACCTACGAAACATGTCACTTTTTAGGCAAGTTCCTAGTTTCATGTTGTAGTAAAAAGAAAAATTATGTCGTATTGTTTACTGCAGAATCTGAGTACATACCTATAGGAAGTTTCTATGCACAAATTTTATAGATGAAACACACTCTACTAGAATATGGATATCAATTCTGGCATGTCCCCATAAAGTGTGACAACATAAATGCTATTAACATTTATAAGAATCATGTTTCTCATTCTAGGAAAAATCATATTGATATAAGACATCACTTTTTGAGAGACCATTTTCAAAAAGGAGATATCACTCTTGAATTTATTGGCACAAAACATCAGTTAGTTGATATATTTAATAAGACTTTTAATTATGAGATAATTAATTATATCAAACATGAGTTAGTAATGATAAAATTTTCTTAAGTTTAATCTTATATGACATACTGTTGTGGTTGACATACCATTGTGATGTCATATTGTTGGCTTGTCATGTCATTGGGTTGTCACACCAATAGCTTGTCATAAAGTTGGCTTGTCATGCCATAGGTATATCACACCATTGGATTTTCATGATTTTGTCTTATTATTCCATTGTATTGTCACACCGTTGGTTAGTCATACCATTTCTTTTTGTTCCTTCGTAACTTTTTTTCTTCTGTTTCTTGATATTTTGAATTGCCGGTTTATTTCTCGGTTTATGTTGTATTTGTAACTAGATGCGTGTTTCTCCTCATATTTAAATTTAAATTTCAAGTATTTTTTTTATTTTAGAATACCTAATATCCTAAATGATATTAAATTTCATAATTTCTATTCCTAACATACCTTAATCTCCGTGTGATACTCTTGTATCTCTCTCAAGCCTAGTGAAACCCTTTTCCCTCTCACATTTCAAATATTATATTACCCTCGACCAATATTTCTAAGATGATATGAATTCCAAGGATAAATAATGGTTTTAAGATTTCTTCTTATAAGTCTAAATATTCAAAGAATCACGAGAAAGAGTCGAGTTCACCTTCTCCAGTAAATCCTAAACTTGCTAACATAATAGTTGTATAAGAAAAGTAAGTTGAATCAAAGTGGATTTTGTCTAGAAAGTCTCTGGTACTCAAACTAATTCCAAATCATGGACGATTAGAGTGGTTTTACTAAAACAAAATATCTTTATACCCTAATATTGTCTATGAGTTTTACCAACATCTAGAATTTTTGTTTGATCAATATGGTGTTGATTGAATTAGAAGTAGCATGAAAGGAAATGTGTTTTGTTTTTCTTCAAGAAAATGAGATAAATGTTTAGTTGTACCTCATGATAGAATCTATGATGAACACCAAGGTAGAATTCCATAATACAGTGGTTTGTTCATATATAAGGATGCATTACTATGATAACAGGATATGGTAGAACTAGATATCCTGCTGCCTCTGAGATGGATTGAGAATGTAGACTTATTTTTAAGTTTGTGTAGCACATGCTTTGCACAAGGAAGGGTGAATTCGCTACACTAAGTTACCAAGATGTGTATCTTATTTCTCTGATGATAGAAGGTCACAAAATTAATCTATGTAGATATCTCATGGTGAATATGTGTGAGATGACCAATCCAACCTCATGATCTAATTCTTTGATCTAACCAATTATGATTTCTACCATGTTACAGGCCAAGGTCCTAGTGTTGAAATAGTGGGTTCCCTATACCCAACTATTCTGTGCTTTTGATTTCCATATCGTATATACAGTTAGTTATACATTATGTAATATTACCATTATAGTGTATAGTTTTCTACATCCACTATTGAAATGGTAACGTACAAATATTAATTGTTGTATCGAAAGGTTATAGTAGATCCAATGCTATAATGAGAACCTCTAGATACTATGAAATTAATCTTAAATATATGTTCTATGGTCTAGATACATCTTAATGATTGGAAATAGTATATGTTTGACTATCAGGTGTTGGGGGATCATAAGAATTAATTTGAGGCTTTTTCTCATGAAGTCCATACTTGGTGATCTTTAGTAGTGAGATCACGAGGACAGACCTGCCAATAGGAACACCACATGTTTCAAGTGTCATTGGATGTTCCTATCTAAGATCATGTGTAATGGTCTCCTGACTTTATATCATTACCAATGTATTTCATTTGATTGCATATTTTTATGCAATATTAAAACCATGGAAATGAAGTTGTGGTGAGGTAGTTTGTGTTGGGTATGTCATTGGTGGCATGGCATTGGTTGAATAGTCAAGAAAGGATTTGTCACTTTAGGATTATGGAAGTAATATATCACAAGCCATTTTGATTAAGATGGTAGTAACTTTACAAGACCATGGGAATGGAAGTAAATGGTAAATCCATCTAGTTAGATCAAAAAACAATAAAGCAAGAAAAAGGTGATGACACATGAGTGTGTCCTGCTTTATGAGATATTACATACAAATAGATTATATCACACACTATGTGTTCATAGGTTGGTTGTCGTTGCTGTGACAATCCTTATCTATTTAGGGGCCATGATGGGTTGCTATATCCCACTCTTGGTTTGTGAATAATATTCACTGCTATCGAGATAAGGTCCTAGAGGGTCACACACAATAGCGTATTCAAGAATCTTCCCTATTCAGTTGAATAAAAGTTTTGGACATGGTGGCACCCACCACTGGGGTCCGGGATTTGTCCAAGAAATATGATCACCAATCCAATAAATAAATTCAGATTATTTGAGTTTAGAATAATGAGAATTGAATTTATTTTTTTAAATGTATTTACGAGTTTTAAGTAAATACATAAGAAATATTAATCAATGAATATTAAATATTCAAGGTTTAATTAGTATTTATGGGAACAACAAGTCGAGTTAATGACTCAATTATTAACATGTAATATATTTTAATATATTACAAGTCAGTGATAATAATATTTATGACTCAGATTAGTAGTCATAAAATGTCATTAATAGTGCATTGATTATTCAGGGGCCGAGTTGGCATTTCACGATAATTACATGACACTATAAATAGAACAGGAGAGGATTTTTCCAAAAATTATTTTCATGGGAATTCAATCTCCTCTCCTCTCTCCCATGTTCTAGAGAGAGATTCTCTAGATCCAAGGAGCTCGAATCAAGCTCTCTATCAGGCATCATAAGAAGAGCGATGCAGTGATCGTTGGAGCATCGAAGGCATTGTCAGAATTCCACGCTAGCACCCGAACTTCAATGAATGATGTTCCCACAGTTTCTTGGAGCATGTGTGGAAGATCTAGAGGAATTTGTTCTCGAATTATTTGAGCAGCGATCACCAATGATGACCAGACTTCGTGTGTGGATTTGGATCTAAACTAGGTATTTTAAGGTTTTATTTTTGTTCTTAAAACTCTTCACGCTTGATCCTCGGCTTAAACTGGGCAGTTGTTCGCTGAAGTCGACAAGTTTATGTCGACTGTTGGTGAAAATTTTAAAATCCCACCTGTTTAGGGCTTCCTCTGCATGCCTAGTTCCTTCAAGTGGTATCAGAGAGATGCATGACAATTTTAAGTCAACTGAAAAATTAAATTTGCATTAATCTATGAAGAGAGTATTGTTACGGTCCCGACACTGTAGTCCACACCTTAATCCGATATCGGACGACCATTCTACGGTCATCCAAAGTTTTAAATTTAGATTTAACACTGGTAAATATATGTTCTTTAAATCTATGAACATCCTTTTAATCACCCAAATCCCTTATTTACACCAAAATAGTGTTTTTCTGGTGAGTTTTGATAATAATAATTATTATAATAATTTTATTAAAATAATAATAGTTCTATTATAATAAAAATTTAATTATTATAGTATTTTTATCATAATAATATTTTAATATTATAATAATAATATTATTTTCTAAGCCTAATATATAGGATTTAGAAAATTGTAATGCATGAAGGACTTTTTGTTAAAAAAATAGGAGGAGTTGGATTTTATAAAAGCCAAATGGCTTTAGAAATTCAAAAAAAGTGAGGCAAGACATGATTTGCAGGTCTCCAACAATAAAAAAAAAGGTTTTTTGGGGGAGACCTACTTTTCAGGTCTCTGATGTTTTTTGAAAAAGGTATTTTTTTGGGGGGGTTGAGCACCCCCCTCTGTCCCTTCGTCTCCCTCACGGAGCCGCGTTGCAGCCATCCACTTGCACCAGGTCGCCCCTCTAGCAGACTTCCTCCCTCTCCCTGGCCTTGGACTCCCTCCTCCCTTGCCCTGTTGCGGCCATCCAGCACCGCGACCCCATCTCCCTCCACTGGATGATCCCTCACCAGCCCCGGACCAGCGCCCCGCCGCGTCGCTGCTACTCGCCTTCTCTCCCCGCACTGCACCAGTTCCCTATGCTGCCTTCTCCCTACAATAGTGCCTCCTCCCTGTAGTAGTTGCACTGGGCCACCCACCAGCCGCCCTCCACCAGCCAGCTAGAGCCCCCCCACTGGAACCCTCCGGTCGCTGCTGCAGTGCCCTGCACCGGCACCCTCCATCTGTAAGGCCAACCTCATCCCTCCACCTAGTAGCGCATGAGCCCACAAAACCAGCCGCCGCCTCCGGCCGTGCTTCCTGCACTAGCCCCCACATAGGCCACCCTTCACCGTGCCCTCTCCTCGGTTTCCAGAACCCAAGCGGTCAACGCCCGACACCCCGCACTGCCCTAGCTGCACTCGTTCGGCCACTGGACTTGATCCCTGGTCACGGACAGCCCTACCGGGCTACCTCCCTCCAATGGAATGCCACCCAGGATGGGATATCCTTCGGCGAGGTACTCCCTTGGCACTCCCCACAAGCCGGACCAACCTTGAAATGGGAATCCACAGGTATACCCAATCCAGATTGGGCTTGGGCGGACCCGCCCACCCTAGATCAGCCCTACATGGGGTTGGCAAGGCTTGGGATGGGCCTACGCAGGTCCGACCCAACCTGAACAGGAATTCCTGGGGGTTTTGGGGCCCAGTTAATTCTAATTTAATCAAAAGTTAATTAAAATAATTAATTTAATTACATTTGATAATTAAATTAATTAAATATTAATTTTTGTTTTAATAATGACTGTGGTGCAATTAATTTAATTTGGAGTTTAATTAAACTAATTAATTAATTTAATTTTTAGTTTTGAAATTAAATTAATTAAACAGGACCGAATAACATACTTATTTAGTTAAAAATTAGAGTGAAAATTTTAATTCAATTAAATTCCCTCAAATTTATTTAATACAAGGTTAATTTTTAATTTTGTATTTAGTTTACATATGCGAGTTAATGTGCATTCTGATCATGATATGGAGACCGGCCAATGCATTTTTAGTGATTGTTTACTTATTTAATTTATTTATTTAATTATTTCATGGTTTTGTAATAATTAGTTTAATTAATTTAAATGCGATCTGTATGTCATCTCAAAGTCGTTATATGTATAAGGGCCTGCATGCCCATTCTCAGAGTTTTATTTTTATACCCCGAGACCCCCTCGACTATGTGTGAGTACTGTTGTATAATGATGAGACGAGGTGTGACACACTTCCCACCAAGTGACGGCGATGCACCAGCTAGGAGTTGGATGCATTGGGTGGGCAGATATTGCTATTGCAAGCCATGAAACTTAAGGTATTACCCCTAAGGTCAATGTTGGTCTTTTATTCACTCAACAGATCAACTAATAGTACCGAATCATGATTAGGTATTCATTTTATTTTTTCATGGTTTTTTTCTGAATGTGTAGTTAATGCGCGATCACATAGAATAATAATAAACAAGCATGAAAGATAAAATGAACATGTGACATGATGAACTTTTCTATTTCTTGCATGTTCAGTTGTGAGTGCGATCACATAGTACATGTTTATAAAAATAGAAAATGATTTCTTTCATCACATTAAAAATAATAAAACCCTCAAATATAAATTAAGTCATAGTAGTCTTCCTTCATTCAAATTTGGACAAAACTGGGTGTTTGGGGTGCCGGTCATGCCATAATTGAGGATGCGTCTTACTACTAGAGAGTTCTTATAAGAGTGATGGGTCGACTTAACTAAAGTGCTAGTAATGATTAATAATATCTAAATTTCTATCATTTTAGAGGCAAGCGATGAGTAAATTAAGTTCTGATTTTAGAAGCTGGGACTTCACTCAACAGATTAAGGAACCACAAGTTTATGTGGTCGACCAGCCAAAAGCCTACCTTTAACCCTCCAAGTAGTGGCATAGCCATATCTTGTATACTATGATGGGTGGTTCTGGGATCCTTTCCACTAGAATAATCTAGCAACATATTATTTTGATTCTAGCATAGAGGATTCATAGAATTTGATAAAAACAATGGGAGACATTAAATGATTTAAGTAATTAATCAAAATGTCTCATCTGGTAATCATGATAAAAGAACTAATCTGCTAAAATTCATTTTTGTAGAAAAATGGAAGGTTATACCACAAGTTTAAAAACAACTATATTATATTGGACAAAGTAATTCCCCCCCTGGCATGAGTATCCAAGAATAATACGAGTGCTTGCACATAGTATTATGATATAATAAACTCAAGGTGCCAGTGTCCCCAACACCTATTAAACTACCTCAAGAAGCGAGGATCAAATTGCTTATAGTAGACTAATGTAAAAAGTATATGATAGTTATATCATTATTCTTTCATCAATGTCTAGTGTCAGTTGCGATCGCTACACCAGGACATGGTTGATATAACATGAAGTCTCATCTCTAAGATGTTTTCAGGGAGAAAGTGAAGCAATGATATGAATAAGGTGATGTTTCAACATCATGTGTAAATTGAAAGATCGATCATGATCTTTAAATGGATCCATTTCTCATACCATTTTCACCACTTTACTCAAGTTTCATTTTAAGTTACAAAATGGATAAGTATTGAGTAAATGATTCATTACCTATCTAGGAAAGGTTCACCTAGTGAATAAGAATTTCAAAAGACAGTTTTATCTTTAATTATCATGGTGAATAAATTGGAAGAAAATGAGAAAAATTCCAAAAGTCAAGTAATTAAAATGACACATTAGCAACATCCTTCAATGAATGAGGAATTAATAGGATGTTACTTTCATTGCATATTATAAAATTAAAATGGAAGTTTAAATGTAATTAATTGAATTAAATAAGAAAGTTACAAATTATTCTTCAAAAATATTCATCAAATGTAATGTTTTAGTTTTACTACTTGGGTATTAAATACAATATGATGGAGACATATGTACTCTAATACAGTAACCAAGTAAGTATATAAACCTTACTGGAAGTTAGGTATATTCTCCAAGTGGTTGAGAAAGGGTGATACCTAGGCCAATGGTGAGAAGTACACGACTTCTTAATTACCAAGTGAAAGATTCATGTAGAACTATTATTGAGTATAACCAAAAACATTAATCTCATGTGTCCTTGGACACAAGAAGACATTCTTATAGGTTTCATAATGAATGTTGTTTTTGGTATTTAAAACTCAATCACTAGTTCAGTAATACATGAATCATAGGCAATGAGTGATGAATATAAATGTAATACTTATACCCAGTTGTGACATGATAATTATTTTTCAAGTAATACTAAAAGTGGATGTCAAGAATATACCAAATATGGTATTTAGGCTTGGTAAAACTAAATACTTTTGGTATTATTGAAATCTTTAGTTTGGAAAAAAGAACCTTTAGAAATAAAGGTATGCCACAAATCTTTTGGAAATAGTTCAACAAGTGAATGCGAACTATTACAAGGGTAAAATAGAGGTATAAATATACTTAATAAGATTTATTTAAGTAATTAAGGAATGTACTAGTGTATTAAAAGCATGGTTAGAAGATATGAGTTGCTTCAGGTCCGGATACTGAAGAATATCTTGACCAAGCATTCATCAATCATGATAGTGTAGCATGGATTAATTCCTAAACACACATTACCTTATCAAAATCATGACATTAATGTTAATTAGGAGTATTGATGATGAAGTCTTACATGTTAACATTGATCAACAAAATGTATTGTGGAGTAATTTCTAAATGCATGTTTTATACATCAGAGTCATGATGTAAAAGAGTATCAATGTTGCAACTTGCATAAACTTACATTATATTTCATGATGTGATTCAACAATAACGGCATTCTTCGATAACTATATGTCAACTATAATGAAAAATGAATATCATACGAGTCATAATATGATGTAAATCCATTATGTCATAAGGAAATGGGTTTGGATGCAAATAATTTGTTCGGATACAAACAAAATTACATCAAGATAAACACATTGTGCATCTAAGGTACTTATCCTAACAGTTGATTATGATATTAAATAAATCCATAAGATAGAAAAGTTGTAGTCATATGATAGAATACATTCTATAAGAAGGTCCACATCTATTTTGAGATAGTGGAAGTAAGATTGAATTGGGTTTAGTCAATGCTCCAGATGCACAAATGGTTGGCATAAGAACTAGTTCCACAAGCACATGTGGAACAAAGAAAGTTTGAAATACACATACTGTGTAGGAAGGATAAAACCATAGTGATGGTTTTGAGTTCACTAAAACCAGTGATAAATTCCTACAAGTAAACAGTATATAGAAATAAGATACAATTGACAAGACCAGTCAAAATTCAAATAATGGATTCCATGTATCAAAGTGAAAAAGGGATTATAAATTGAATACTGCGGTGGGTATTCAAGTGAAATGATACATGGATGGTACAAGCACAGTACCAATAAGGCTCAATTGGTTTCACTAAGTCGTTATGTCTAAATACATTAGAATATTACTTGTCATAGCTAATTTCTATGATCATTATATTAAGAATTGGATGCCATGACCGTCATTCATGGAAGGTGTCTATACGACGCAACCAGAAAGGGATGGTCACATCACAGAATGCTAATAAAGGTTACAAGTTACTAAAATCCTGTTCTAGGTTGAAGTAAGCAACATGATCATATAGTATTCATTTCCCCCCTTTATCAATAAAATATATTAATGTTGGATGGATGTCTACCAAGGTTAGTGGAGTGCCAATGTTTTCCAAGTAAAATATGTTTGGAAATATATGGAAAATATATTGGTCCTCAAGTTAGCTAAGACTAGGATAAAATCTATCCTCCAATGATTAACTTAAAGTAGCAACCTAAGTTCTAGGGAACAGGATCTACTAAGGTGGATCTGAAGGTTGCTTGGATCTAGTTAATCATAAATATAGTGACATGGTATTGAAAAATACAAGTTGCAACAATTCAAGAGGTGAATATTTACCAATTTTACAGGGCATTATCTCTCCAAGTTGACATGTCTGGAACATGGGAAGAGATTAACGTGGTGAGTTACAATCCATAAGCTTATGTGATGGATTAATCAGGTATGCCATGATATGTAAAAAAACTAATATTGTATGGATATACTTTACAGTAGTAAAATATCAGTTATATCTAGGAGCACTGCAAGTGAACCGGTCAGAACTATCTGATTGTACTTTGGAAAGTACAAAAGATAAGTACCTGGTAAATGGAGCATAAAGGATACTAGTTTTTAGGGGACACAAACTAGTCTTCCATATATCCATGTGATCTAGTATCACAGTTAGGCTAAAGATGATGAGCGAGTCAAGCTCATAAAATCCAGTGGTATCCATACCTAAAAATAATGAGTACGTTGTAGCTTATGAGGTAGCTAAGAAGCAGTTATTAAATTCAATGATTTTTTCTAGTTCTTAGAATCTCACCTGGGGAGAAAAGTATTATCTTAATGTAAATTATGATATTCTTAGCCAAGATGTCAATTTATGATAGTAGACAAGTGGGATATACTCTAGATACCATCTCTTGAGAAGTTTTACTCAATGAGAAAAGGTCTCAATAGAAGAATAGCCACACGGAGGAACCATGGTGGACCCAGTAGCTAAAGTCATTACTCAGCAGGAACATGATGTTCATCATGTGAGTATCTAACAAGTTTGGTTAGCAAGTTAGATCTAATGCAAGTGGGAGTGTTGAAATACTAGGTTACCTAGACCCAACTATTCAGTTCTTTTGATTACCATATCGTGTATACAGTTAGCTATACATGATTTCATCTTACCATTATAGTGTATACTTTTCTACATCCACTATTGAAATGGTAATGTTCAATGATTAATTGTTGTATCAAAAGGTTATAGCAGATCCCAGGCTATAATGAGAACCTCTAGATACTATGACATTAATCTTAAATATATGTTCTATGGTCTAGATACATATTACTAATTGGACACAGTAGATGTTTGACTATCAAGTTCTGGGGTCTCATAAGCATTGAGAATTCTTCTCATGAAGTTCCCACTTGGTTATCTCTAGTAGTGAGATCACGAAGACATACCCACCAATAAGAACACCACATGTTTCGGGTGTCATTGGATGTTCCTATCTACGATCATGTGTAATGGTCTATTAACTTGAGATCATTACCAATGTATTTCATTTGATTGCATATTTTTATGTAAGACGAAAACCATGGCAATGAAGTCATGGAGAGGTAGTTTTTTTAGGTGTGTCATTAGTGGCATGACATTGGTTGAATGGTCAAGAAAGGATTTGTCGCTTCCAGATTATGGAAGTAATATATCTCAGGCCATGTTGATTAGGATGGTAGTACCTTCATAAGACCATGGCCATGGCAGTCGATGGTAAATCCATCCAGTTAGATCAACAAACAATAAATCATGAAAAGGGCAATGACACATGAGTGCGTCCTGCATTATGAGATATTGCAGACAAAGAGATTATATTACACAGTACATGTTTGTAGGTTGGTTGTTGCTGTTGTGACAATACTTATCCCTTTAGGGGCCATGATGGGTTGCTAGATCCCACTCTTGGTATGTGAATAATATTCACTACTATCAAGATAAGGGCCTAGAAGGTCACACACAATAGCGTATTCAATAATCTTCCTTATTAAGTTGAATAGGATTTTTGGACATAGTGGGTCCCACCACTAGGGTCTGGGATTTATCCAAGAAACACGATCACCAATGAAATAAATAAATTCATATTATTAGAGTTTAGAATAATGAGCATTGAATTTATTTATTAAATGTATTTATGAGATTTAAGTAAATACATAAGAAATATTAATTGATGAATATTAAAATTTCAAGGTTTAATTAATAATTTTGGGAACAACAAGTCAAGTTAATGACTGAATTATTATCACATAATATATTTTAATATATTATAAGTGAGTGATAATAATATTTATGACTCAGATTAGTAGTCATAAAATGTCATTAATAGTGCGTTGATTATTTGGGGGCTGGGTTGGCATTTCCAGGTAATTACACGACACTATAAATAGAAGAGGAGAGGAGTTTTTCAAAAACTATTTTCATGGGAATTATCTCTCCTCTACTCTCTCCCTCTTCTAGAGATATATTCTCTAGATTCAAGGAGCTTGGATTGAGCTCTCTCTCAGGCATTGCAAGAAGAGTGATGCAGTGATCACTGGAGCGTCGAAGTCATCGTCAAAATTCCATGCTAGCACCTGGATTTTGACGAACGGAATTCCCATAGTTTATTGGTTCACATGTGGAAAATCTAGAGGAATTTGGCCTTGGATTATTCGAGAATCGATAAAAAATGACAAGAAAACATTGTGCGTGACTTCAGATCTAAAACTGGTATTTTATGGTTTTATTTTTGTGCTTAAAACTCTTCACACTTGATCCTTGGCTTGAACCGGGTAGCTGTTCACTGACATTGACAAGTTCACATCGACCGTCGGTAAAAATTTTAAAATCCCACCTATTTGGGGCTTCTGCTGCATGCCTGGTTCCTTCACCTAGTACGTAGTGATGAAGATTCTATTACAAATTGTGGTGGTTTATATCTTATAAGTGATACTTTTTCAAGAATGAAAATTAGCTGGAACCCTTGTAAATTATATTGGGTTGGTGATTCTAAGAAATTACATGCTGAGTATAATCTGATTGATCATCCAACCAGACCAAAGGATGAAATTGATCCAGGCTTGGAGCCTGATGAAGTGGTTTAATAATCTAATGAAGATAAGGAAGAAGGTGTCTTTGAAAAAGTAGAAAAGGAACCATATGTGGATATAGAGAGTGACCTTGATTTGTATCTCAATGATTCTCCCATTACCTTTGGAGCTACTATTCTACCTAGGAGGCTTCCAAAAATAGAAAATTTAGTTAAAATTGATGAAGAAGAGATTGAGGTATTAGGGGAGGAGGAGTATAAAAGTTCAAAATCCACTGAAACTGATGATGATGATGATAATAAGGAGGAATAAAAGGAAAAATAAGATGAGAATGGAAGTGAAGATGGTGATGATGAAGACTCTAACCAAAACGACACTAGTGGATGAATCAAAATAAAGTATGCGGAGATGCCTCCAGATCTTTGAGATGCATATGTTTGGAGGGAGCAATCCCCATATTCTGAAATTTTTCATGAAGCTCCACATTTTGATGAAGTTGAGGCTAGATATTTTTCCATTGGTCAAATTGTTTTAGATTCCTATGTAACAGAACAATTAGTTGTGATAGCTATTGTAGAACAACATGATTCTAAAAAAGATAAAAATGATACCATTGAGGAATAATTTGAGAATGAATAGTTAGTTGATTTAAATGTTGATAAGACTTATGTGGATGATAATGTGGATGTTCAGAAGATATATGTTCCTACTGTTGGTATATAGTTAGAAGTCAAGTCTTCCAGTGCTTTTTCATAGAGCTCAGATGCTCAAATGTTAAAAGAAATCCCTGTAGCTGTTTTACAGTTTGTAGCTGGATAGAGTTCAAATGTTGAGACAATGGTGGTTATACCTACTATTGTGGTCAATCCTACCAGTTTCCAGTATCTACTGAAGTTTTTGGAATATGGGTTGATACCATGTTTAAATAATGGGGAAAATTTATTAGTATTCTATCAAAGCATGATAGACCCGAGGTTTATATAAAAGGATATCCTAAGGGATACTTGATAACTCAAGTAGATTTTGATGGGCTATTGTAATTTTCACTCAACAACGCATGCCGATTGATGTAGATTCATGGAACCATGTTGTGTCCAGGATTAAGACACTGATGTGGGAAGATATTATGGTAACATTATGATATCATTTCTTTATTTTACTAAAAAAATAAAATAATGAAACATTGAACCACTCTTCATCATCCATTGTAGAGTGCATTTATAGTAGATGAATCCCAGAAGAAATATGTATTACTGATTTTTGGAAGGATTCACATAGGATTTTTCAGAATTCTAATAAGACATCATATTAAATATGGTGAAAGGAAAATAAACTCGCACCCACCACTTATCGATTGCACACCTAATAACCCAAGAAGTGTGGGATGAGTTTACTATCCACTATGACAATGTGTATTTTCATGTATATTGTGGCTAGTAATATGTTGTTTAATGATATGTGTATTCATCACTTTGATTGATTTTTTTTTATTTATTAAACAAAAACTAAGTGTTGTAAATAAGGAACGACCAACAAAACCAGCGTACTCCTACCATAAAGTAAGGATGGGGTACGCTTCACTTGAAAAAAATTGGTATATATTTTAAATCTACCGTAATAATTTTATGTGACATGAAAAAACACCATAATTATGTTCTTCTGTTTATATACAAATTTATGATTCCAAATCCAAATCTACTCCCATCCCACACCATGTTCTATGGAAGGAGGCATGTGTAAATAAAGATGAGATACTCATATATTAAAACACATAAAAAGTGTGGGAAACATGTGTAAGTATTACATAATAAAAATTTGTTTTGATTTAAATCACTATTACACAATAATGATCACTTATTTTCCTATATTTTCTATCTCACATAGTCACAGGAATCAAAAACACTTGTACCAGATAAACACATACTATCGACAACCTTGAAGCGGCCAGAATAGTGTGGGTGTGTTAGAAGTGCAGGTTTTGGGGTGACACCCCGAACATATTTTGCGGAAAAAACAAGAGTAGAATCAAAGTGAATTAATCAAGTAGATGAGAGAAATAATAGATACCCTTGAAGAATAATTCCAATATCAGAGACAGATGATGGAAACATTTATGGGGGGAGGCCAAGAGAACAAGTAACTCAAGAACAACCATTACGTGGAGATCCCGCCCCACCCCCACTAGCTATGAGGTGATCCACCCCCCTCAAAGAGATGTATTAGCCAAGGCAATAAATGTTATAATAAATGTTTCTATGAAATTTGAACCAGGAAGACACCGATACCATTACTGTATTGATATTATATAGGGTGATAATGACTATGATTTATATCTATTAATGCCCGCCCATCACCTTGTAGTGAGGGATACAGTGTTCAATATCCAAAATGGAATTCTACACAGCAGACCACTTCCAAAATGTCATGTTTGAGTGTTGATTATCACATCCCATGAGATGAGCACTGAGATACCTATTTCAATTGATGAGGAAGTCAAAAAATCTATTGAAACATTCATCGTATGGCCGCCACATCTTGTAAAAAAACACATTGTCAAGGAGGTATTCATTTGCAATTTATTTTTCAAGATAAACCTTTAATAATTAATGAAAAAGTTCTAAACCGATAAATGTTATTACAAAAAGGCAAAGGGAAGGGGATAAAATTAAAGACCAACTCAAAACCATCTAAAGTATTGACCAACCGATCAAAAATATCTACCAAAAGCGCCATTACCTAACCCATTATATATCTACATTTACTATCATTGAAGTTTCATGTGGATACAAAGTTAAAATATGTTCATAATCACATAGTTGATTTTGAAGAAAATACGTATAGAGATAAATATCAAGACTTCATTGGTGTTGAGAGTGTAAGTGAAATCCCCGACTATGATTCACTAGGCTGCTCAGTTGCAAATGTATACTTGAGGTATGTTTTCATGATTTTATTTTCCAAAAGCTGATATATTATGTTAATTATGACTAAATATATTTCATTATTTGGTAGGTGTATATATGAAAAACAATTGAAGGAATTTTCCTATGATTTTTTTGGACTCATTAGACCTAGCATCTCCTCTAAAGAATAACCAAAAATAGATATAAAAAAAGGATGAAATAGTGGCAGGTCTGATAAAATCATTTGAAAGAAAATTTTCAGATGAAATAATTTATTTAATACCAACAATGTAGGGGTAAAACTCTACAATTTAATCATATCAAATATATTTTCATTTATTTCATTACTTATTCCTTTTTATTTTGTTTTTAAGTATCATTGGATTCTCATTGAGGTAAATTTGTATACTCCAAATATTTATTTCTTGGATTCAATGCATGGATATCCAATAAACCATCCATACATGATAGTGTTTTTCAATAAGTAATACGCTACATCTAATGTTTTAGAACTAAAAATCAAGTTATATAATTTATATTATCTTTTAATGAGGATTATGTTATGATAGAGTGGTGCATCAATATCGTGAAAAATAAGTAATGAGGCTCAAAGATAATCACAAGAAAGAAGAAAATTTCTATTACTGGAAAAGTATCAGGGTATATATAATAATATTTCACTATCCAAACACATATCAAAAAAAATTACTTATTCTTCTTAATGTTTCTATAGTTTCTGAAACAAACCAATAGAAAATATTACTATTATTATGTTTGTAAATTTATGAGAGATATCATATTCCATGAAAAAACTAGCATCCCTAAAGAGATATTTTCGAAGAAAATTACTATTTCATTTAAAATATTTATTAATACTTTATGTATTTATATTTTTATAGTACTACTATGACTATAAAAAATATTCATATTCACAAGACGATATTGATGTTCTCAAAAAAAGATGAGCATCATACCTGATAGATGAATGTACATAAATATCATGAAGATGTGACTTCCACAGAAGTAGTGGATTGTTTCATATTTATGTTTAATTTACTTCTTTTTATTATTACTCACATAATAATTGTTTTCTTATATAAGCGGATTCCTTTGTTCGAGTTAGGGTGATTTGTTCAAAGATACTCATACTCATGAGAGATTGGACTTAGAGGCTACAACTTAGAACTCAATGAGAAGTTAGTATTTTTTAATATACTATGTTTTTCCTAATAATATTATTTGTTCTCTACTGAATTAATATAATATAAATTAAATGTTTGACTACTCATGCAGACAATGTATTCTATAGACTTATTCTCCCTCAAAACCTTGTCAGCCCTGGATTTTCAACATTTATAACTTTCCTTCAATGGAAGTGGAGGGAGATATAAGGAAAGTGGTAAATGATGAAAATGAAGTGTTACCATTTCAATAAATAAAGAAAATGAAAAACATGGTAATGTACAGTGTGGATGGTATGACTCAAAGTATGTATTTTTATCTAATTAATTAATTTTGTCATAATTTTATCTAATATTTTAAAGATAATTTCCTTATCATTTTTAACTAATACTTATTTAGTTTTTTTATAAATATTTTAGGAAGTCATATTTTCCTTTCAATTATCTACAACAAGCCAGAAAAGAGAGAACATGTTCTTTTCAGGTGGAAGAGGAAGCCCCATGTTGCATGAAATGAAAAGTGAATCGTAAGGATGCATCTAACAAGGGATTTCTCAATATTTGAATGAAAAGTATGAATTCTCAAAAGTTCTATCATGATCATTTTCCTGAACATTATAGTAATCATCCACACCTCAATCTGATACATAGTGTGTTCTATATGACTTAAAGTGTATGTTTTTAGTTTATAATATTCTTTGATCCTTTAATATTCATGTATTTTGAACTAACATGATTTGATCCAAGACTCATGATTATGATCTATGATATTCAGGGAATGAGTTTCTAATGTTAATATCACCTTCTAATATATTTATGCTCATGTTATCCTTATATGATCATTGATATCTCCATTGGTTACACTTATTGAGCATCTATGATCACCCTTTCTTATGTTTCAAATCCTTTGGTTTTTAAGAATGGTTTTAGAAATTATATGTCTAAGAATGTTTGTTGTAAATAATAACTTAATGAGATACTCTTATGAACTAGTTATTTATGTTTCCAAAAGTAGTAACCCAAACTATTCCGGTATGGATCATTATGTTATGTAAGGAATATTAATCTACTAATATGTTATATATATGTATGAAATGCATGGATCAATATAGTTGGTATCAAAGAAACTAACCTACTAAAAACTGAGCAAAAAGAATAAGTGACTGGTTTCACTCAAAGTGTCTCTTTTTATTTAAAATTGACATTACTTTTAGTAAAAAGAACTAGTTACATACTAAAAACTAAGAAAATGGATTTGGATTATTTTGATACTTTATTAAAATAATAAATAAGTCATTTTATATGTGTAGGAATCAACTTCACCTAAATCCGATGCACGTTGTGGCTGGTATGACTATAAGTGTGTATTTTTATACTAAATTGACATTAAATTTAGAAAAAGAATAAGTGACATACTGAAAAATAAGAAAATAAATTAGTATTGTTTTGATACTTTAGGAAAAAAATACATGAGTCATTTTTGACATTTAGGAGTCAACTAAAACTCAATACGATGCACAATGTGACCGGTATGACTCCAAGTGTGTCTTTTTATTTAAATTTGACATTAATTTAAGTAAAAAGAACAACTGACATACTAAAAACTAAGAAAACACATTCAAATTATTTTGATATTTTCGGAAAACGATTCATGAGTAATTTTTGATGTGTAAGAGTCAAATTCACCTTAATACGACGCATAGTGTGACCAGTATGGCTCCAAGTGTATCTTTTTATTTAAAATTAACATTAATTTAAGTAAAAAGAACAAATGACATATTGAAAACTGAAAAAACACATTCATATTGTTTTTATACTTTATTAAAATAGTCCATGAGTCATTTTTGATGTGTAGAACTCAACCACACCTCAATCTGACACACAGTGTGACCAGTATGACTAAAAGTGTCTGTTATCAGTTTAGAATTAGCATTTTAGTTCAAAATGTGTCACTCATTAAAAACTAAAAAAATGCTCTCCAATTATCTTTATAATTTTGGAAAATGATTCATAAGTAATTTTTGACATGTATTAAGTAGTGTCACATCAAACCAATGCACGATGTGACCAGTATGACTCATAATGTGTGTTTCTAGTTTAAAATTAACATTTTAGTTCAAAAAACAACAACTGACATATTGAAAATGGATAAAATACATTCATATTGTTTTGATACTTTATGAAAACAATATATAAAACATTTTAAACATGTATGAATCATCCAAACCTCAACCAGACACACGATGTTACCGATATGACTCTAAGTGTGCCTTTTTATTTAAAATTGACATGAATTTAAGTAAAAACAACAAGTGACATACTGAAAACTGAGAAAAAACATTCATATTGCTTTTATATTTCATCAAAAATGATAAATAACTCATTTTTGATGTGTAGGAATCAACTTAACCTTAATACAATGCTTGGTGTGACCGGTATGACTCTAAGCGTGTCTTTTTATTTAAAATTGACATTAATTTAAGTAAAAAGAACAACTTACATTCTACAAACTGAGAAAACACATTCGAATTGTTTTGATATTTTAGTAAAATAATCCATTAGTCATTTTTTATGTTTTGGATTTAATCTCACATCAATACAATGTAGGGTGTGACCGGTATGACTCAAAGTGTGTCTTTTTATTTAAAATTGATATTAATTTAAGTGAAAAGAACAACTGACATACTGATAACTGATAAAACACATTTGGATTATTTTTATAATTTATAAAAAAGATCCATGAGTCATTTTTTGACATGTAGGACTCAAAAACACCTCAATATGATGCATGTTCTGACCAGTTTGACTAAAAGTGTTTGTCATTAGTTTAAAAGTAATATTTTAGTTCAAAACATGTCACTAATTAAAAACCAAGTAAATGTGATCCGATTGTCTTGATAATTTATGAAAATAATTAATAAGTAATTTTTTATATTTATGAAGTATTATCATATCAAAATAACTCATGATGCGACTGCTATAACTCATAATGTGTGTTTCTAGTTTAAAATCAACATTTTAGTTCAAAAAACACAATTGGCATATTGAAAATTGAGACAACTCATTTAGAATTTATGAAAATGATCTATAAGTCGTTTTTGATGTGTATTAATCAGACTCACCTCAATATGATGCACGGTGTGACCTATATGACTCCAAGTGTGTCTTTTTATTTAAAATTGATATTAATTTAAGTAAAAACAACAAGTGGCATTCTAAAAAATGAGAAAACACATTCGAATTGTTTTGATATTTTACGAAAATGATCCATAACTCATTTGTGACATTTATAAATCAACTGAACCTCAAAACTATGCATAGTGTGACCGGTATGACTCCAAGTGTGTCTTTTTATTTAAAATTGACATTAATTTAAGTAAAAAGAACAACTGCTATACTAAAATATGGGAAAACACATTCATATTGTTTTGATATTTTATGAAAATGATCCATTAGTCATTTTTTATGTGTAGGAGTCAACCACACCTCAATATGATGCATGGTGTGACCGATATGACTCTAAATGTGTCTTTTTATTTAAAATTGATGCTGATTTAAGTAAAAAAGAACAACTGACATACTGAAAACAAGAAAACAAATTCATATTGTTTTGATACTTTATTACAATGATACATGAGTCATTTGTGACATGTAGGAATGAACCACACCTCAATCCGATGCATGGTGTAACCAATATGGCTGAAAGTGTCTGTTATTAGTTTAAAATTGACATTTTAGTTCAAAAAGTATCACTCACTAAAAACCAAGAAAACACACTCTGATTGTCTTGATATTTTAGGACATAGATTCATAAGTCATTTGTGACATTTATGAAGTTGTATCACATAAAAATGATGCATGATGTTACCATTATGACTCATAATGCGTGTTTCCAATTTGAAATGATATTTTAGTAAAAAACACAACTGACAAACTGAAGAATGAGAAAATGCATTCAAATTGTTTTGATACTTTAGGAAAACGACCCATCAGTAATTTTTGATAGGCAGGAATCAGTTTCACCTCAATACGATGCATGGTGTGACTGATATAACTCCAAATGTGTTATTATTTAAAATTGAAATTAATTTTAGTAAAAGAACAAGTGACATACTCAAAACTGAGAAAACACATTCTGATTATTTTGATATTTTAGGAAAATGATCCATAAATCATTTTTGATGTGTAAGAATCAACCCCACCTCAATAGGATGCACGATGTAACTGATATAACTCCAAATGTGTCCTTTTTATCAAATATTGACAATTTATTAATGTATTCTTTCATATTAATGTTTAATTTATTTCTTCATAGTGTTACTAACATAATATTTCTTTTCTTATATAGAAGTAATCTTTTGATCGGGTTGATATGATTTGTTCAGAAACTGATACCATCACGGGCGTCAAAAGATGAAATATTAATGTTTTAAAATGTTTGTTGGATAATTATAAATGTAATTATATAAAACATTGTTTTAAATTTAAATAGTAGTGTTTTTTTGTATATACCATGGGTGTAAATTTTTTTATTCATGATGTCAATTAAATGTATATAGAATTGTATTAAATTTCAGGTTGTATATAGCACTATTTGAAATTACAGGTTTTTGTTGGGTGTGCTATTATATTAACAACACATTGCAGCCAGTTAGGCCTTTATCAAAAGTAAAAAAGAACTGATAAAGCGAGTACTTTATTAGCACTATTTTTAGCATGGATAAAGGCCCCCTTTATCATCTCTTTTTTAGTGATGATAAATGGGACACCCTTTATCAATACTGTGATTAACAATGCTTTTTTAGCATTGTTAAAAGCCTATTTCCACGTTTTTAAAGGGTATATGTGTAGTAGTGATTTATATCTATGTGTTATATGTTTATAATAACCTCATGGTATTTTTTAATGACCATGTTATCATTTTTAATGACCATTATCACACAATAAGAATACTAACCATGAGGATTATGCCTTGCATGGTCAGTTTTTTACTTTGTTTATTATGAAAAAATATACATTTTTACATAATGAAATGTTTAATCATTATTTTGATAAATTGCTTAACTGAAAGTTTATTTGATTAATTTTTATCATTGCATTTCTTTGAAAAGTAAATAAATAATATATCAACTATGTGTAAAATATTTAATAGAAGAAATATCTTGGAAATATTTTAGAAATTAATGAGTTACATGTTATTATTTCATACTCGGTTTTAGATTTATTTTAGTAAGTTGTTTAACTGCATGTTTATTAAAAAAATCAACTATTTTATTCTTTTTTAAATCAATTATATATTATAACTACTTTTACACAAACCTTTGAATTAAAATTATCATAGAAATTCTTATGAAATTAATAATTATCATATTATTCATTTCAAGCTCTATTTTTATTATTTTAGAACTATTCATCCACTTCATGTTTATGGGAGAAATTTTAATTGTTTTAATTACTTAAAATACTCTCATTTATTTTAACAAATATATTATAATTGATTTAGTTAGTTTAATGCAGGAATTAAAGTGATTCAATATTATTATTGATCATGCTTGAAGAATTAATAGGTAATAACGCGTTTTATTGTTTTAAATATTTCTAACCATTATGATGCGGTGATAAGATTAGGAAACTACCACACCAAGAGATCAATGATTATCATTGGTGATCCATTGATAAAAAAGTGATCAAGAAATATAGTGAAAAGACCACTATCTTAACTCTTAATGAATTTTTAAATTCTTATGACAGGAATGATATTCTTTATACACAAAAAAATTTCTTCTTGTGACTTATGTTTACTTGATTTGATCACAAAGTGACTTATACTGTACCATCATCTACTTCTGAAGTGATCAAGATCACCGAAATTCAATGTATCCATCATCTGATCTTTAATGGTTTAATTTTTTTTTTCTGATTTACTTCATGTAATATTTTTCTATATCTGTTTGTAATATGTTCATTTCAGTTTCTGATTTCCCTATCAAAATAAGGTCTTATATGTTTGGTTATTCCACCACCCAAAAGTAATTTTTGGGTTCTGACTCTTGAAGAAAGGTCAGTTCACATGATAGGTTAAAGAATCTTATAAAAATTATGGGTTGTTCCTCTAGGTATTCATAAAATATAGAGTCTGTAATAAGTTCTCACACCTATAAAAGTGAGTTTTGTAATGAGTAACAATTTTCTCAAAGAGTAGAGAAGGTTGATGAGTGGACAAGGATCTTAGTGATCTAAATCACTATAAAATATATGTGTTCTTTTTTTATTTCCACTTCACTTCTTTACTAGAACACAAAACTCACTATAATTTCTTTAATTGATAAAAATATACTTGTTTTTTTGTTAAATTTTTTAATTGACTATTAATATTCCCCCTCTTGTAATTATTTCTATCTATTATGATCCAACACTAGGGTCTAATTGAAACTACCTTCTTGATCCAGCCATGAGATATGGAGTAATCCTAGTACTCCACTTCTCAAACACCATACATCCTCATTCCTGACCACACCCTGGAAATAGTACACCTCAATGGCCCCACCAAGTAATAACAACCACACCCATCCAAAATATCATTAATAACAAGAATACATTCCCCACTAAATGACTTGACAGACAACACGTGGAAATAACAACTCCCTCTCAAGCAATAAAAATTAGGGACTTTGAGGGAACTACCAGCTCAAGGAAATTTAACCCCAACCCAAAGATCCCTTAGGCATCCTTTCCCTAATCAAGAGACCAAAAGGGAACTCAAATCCAACTACTAACCCACTAAGTTTTCCATGCATCCCTCGATGAAGGTACTGCATCTACCACACCGGAGAACCTCTCGCCACACGGTTTACATGACCTATCATCAGAATAAAAAATAAAACCCCAAAAATAGGCATATATCTTGTGAATCCTACATGCCTAGAATGATACATGAACATTGGCCTCTTTCCCACACTCCAAGATCCAAAAACCAGAATAAACCATAAATCCAAAAACTCAAGTGCATCACACTAGGTGAAATAAAACAACTATAAAAACAAATACCAAGAACAACAATCTCATTCCATGAAAACTTAGACTTTATATCATTAAATATGTTCAGAACACACTAGTCTGATATCCATCATAGGTTTCGAGACATTCCTATACCACATCACTTACAACTCCCCCAATCATAAAACCAAAAAGGATCTAATACCATTTTGTAATGAACCGACCTTGGTTGACCTGACACGTCACCTGACTTGGATCACCATAAGGCCTAAAGTGTTACTCCCTAAACCCCATAGGCTTCCAAACAATAGAGAGGGTCTAAAATATACAATGAGGAGACTATATAATGTTGTCAGAGTGAAAAAAATATCATAAATAACCAAAAAATACACACAGATAAAACATAGAGCACACATAATAAATAAATGAAATAGAAGAATGATATAATAAATGGAATGTAGTATACAGTCATATAGACTCACAAGCATGAAATACATACAACAACTAATCACTCCCTGGTCTGAACACATGTAAAAACTAAAAAAACTAAAAATACAACAGGTCCTACTGCCAACATCGATCCAAACCACATATCCATTATCCATGATACTTAAGGTGCACCAGCCGGATCCTGAGACTCCACACGAGCGACTATGCTCAATCCAAAACACTGGGTCTTGATCCTATCTATCAGTTAACCTAATATCCAACCTAAAATAAGACATAAGGTATCTACACACACTGAGGTGAACTTATAGGGGTTGGGAAATAAATATTAGTAGGATAACACCAATGGTGGACCTATAATATGCTTTCATAACAAGTGAATGAACATGTGGTATGTCCATACTTTCCAAAAAACTAACAAAAACTGTCATAAAGTAAATAACTATAAAAATAGGTGGGGATAAACAAATAAAATAGCTAAACATGGGTTCTATCCTGATACTCGAGGTAAATCTACCCCCACTTTGACTCCATCTAGATGATTTACAACATGTGTCTCACCCGACCACACATCAAATGGCATGCCCTTCAGATCCATATAGGTGCTCCAAGATATCTAAATGTGACAAAAATTAATGTAGGACCCTAGGGAATAAACATAGTAATCCACAACTGCAAAATGCATCTACTGGGATCTAGTAATCCAATATAATGATCTAAATTGGTGATGAGAACATCTGGGTTGATAAAAATAGAGAACATGTCAGTCCTGATAGTCCCTCAGAACAAATCAAGAACCGGATATAGACCCAAAAAGGTAGGATCCATACATAACTTGGGATTGAGAACAACATCCACGATCTCCGGGATCACAATGACATCCATGAAACATAAAAACTCACTCAGTGAGTGCCTCAAAACCTCATGATCCCAAAGACACTCCAGCAGGGTGTACACAGAACTAAAAGGGGGATGCACTCATTCAGATCATCCATGATCTCCCTAGGTCTGTCTAACCACAACCAACTAGCGGAAGAGAGAACCATATCAAAACTTAGGGCCAATTCCCAATATAAATATCCCAAGGGCCTCCTTCTCAAATCGCAGTCCTGATCAGAAACTACCTCAAATGCCAGGACCAATGGTAAACTAAACATGGGATGATCCAACCTCAACCCCACCATCTAAATAGCTAAACCAGCAGCGATGATCCACTCTCGGTCAAAAAATCATAGGACCTCTCCCAGCACCATGGATATCAACATCCAATAAATAGACACAACAGGCTCTCAACAACCCACCTCAAGAACAAATCAAAAATTGGGGATATCACCATCTATAGGGTCACAACATAAGGCAACATCCTCTATGATACCCCCCAACTGCACCCAATCTCTCAGTCCATGCCTGAAAAAACAACCCCAATCAGTCTAAAGGACATAGCAAGATCAAGACTCCCTACAAGGGGTTCATATAGCTCATCCAAAAGAATGGGATACCCCCAATGCAGAAACATCCCAAATGGCCCTCAGTGGCCTCTAACTGATACTAAATCAACAATGAACCCAAAGGATCAATCAAAATAATAATATCTCTAATAGGTAAATTCACAATGGTCCTTACAAACCACATCAAAATTAGGACCCTCCACAAGGGATCCTCATCATAAGAAAAACCTCAGGGTAAATTCCACTCTAGAAAAACCTCAACCAGCCTTCCCAGCAAACAACCTATCCATGGGTACAAACTCTACCACAAGGGAGTAAAAAGAAACATAATTCCACATGGTCATCCTTAATAACTGAATATGATATCCAATGATCACTCAATAAAAAAAATCCAACTAGGGAATCCTCGATAGTACCTCAGACTCATCTCAATAACTCAAATACACCCAACCATAATCGCCACCCACAACGTCAATCCATTCCAAAGTCTCTAACAACTCCAATCATCAAGAACAAGAGATAAAACTTAATAGTTCTAACCTTGATAAGATCACCATGGCACACACTACCCATGTTGATCATAAATCTCACAACCACCACCCATACCTCATAGCTCACGCCCAACCAATAGAAGGATTCTGAAACCAAACTTCAAAGAAATACTATTACTAAACTCTCACAGTCCAAAAAACCTCCAAACATCCTCTAAACACCAAAATAATTTCAACATCATGATACACATGAAAAAAAATCTCATAATGGACTACTCATAAGTACAATTCTAACTTTGGATCATAAAATAGGAAAAAACGAAACAGGGTAAGAAAAGTACATGGTGTGCACTTGGGGTACACGACATGTAGCCACAAAGAACCTCCTTGGCCATGTGCCTCAGGAAACTCAGTGTATACTTTTCCAAATTACATGGTGTTTATTACCTATAAATGGTATATACCCTATCATTGGTGCTATCCCATGTACCTCTTCCCCCACTCAGTGTGTACTACTTGTACACGGTGTGTAACCCCACATGGGGTACCTACCTGTGTACCAAACTATGTACTTTGTGTGGGTGTGTATGCCTACATGGAATGCACTCTAAATGGGGATCGGTCGTATGCACTATACTACCAAGTACCCCCACATGGTATTTCTAGATGAGTACTCAAACACACCCATAAACCCACTACATGGTGTGTATATGGGTTTTCAAGAATAGAAACCCCTCAAAATGGATTGAAACTCCTATTTCTCCCTGATTAAGCCTAGATCGACCCACTAGGGGTCCCCAACAACTCAAGAAAGGATTTAAAACTTAAATAAAACTATACTATAGGGATTTTAGTGAAAAACATAAAATTATCCTACCTCTGAGTAGAAACAACCAAATATTCTCACTGATCCATGATCTATAACTACTGTACGATGATTCAGCATGACCCAAGTTCTATGAAGGCACCTATTATTCTTCCTATTCCTATCTCATCTGAAGAACAAAAATAGGAATCCCCCATGGGATTACATGAAAATTCAAATGTGTGAAGTTAAAAAAAGTAAAAAAGAAAAAATAAAGAAAAAATAAAAAGAAAATGAAAATGAAAATTAAAGGGGTTCGGGCCCGACCCCAGCGCCTGATGCAAGGTTATGACTTGCCTAAGAAAAACCTCCCATATCAAACACAATGTAAGAGATGAAATATCAGTACAATTTTCTATTTAAAATATATGAATGAACGAACATGTGAAGATAAATTAATATTTAATTAATTAAATATTAAATATTCAGATAAAATTCAAGTGGCTCAAATTTCCACCAAACTCATGTCCTAAGGTAAATACCCTATTCTAAGACCAACGAAGTGGTCATAAAAATTATCTGAGATCATATTATAGTATAATTTACTATTTTCCCCCAAAACACTTATGAGAACATAAATTTCACAACCTGTGATAACGTTAGTCATCATATAGTCCCCTAGGTGGAAGTATTTTAATTGAATTAACTTTTCATGATCCACCACTTTCCATTATTTATAAATTCTTTATTTTTTAAAAATATTATCTTTAAATTTACTCCAAATCTTGCAGCTATATTTTTCTCTTTTTTACAACTTTTTCTAGGTCCAAATTTATCTCTATCACTACCCAATAGGTTTTGAGTTCCAACTCTACAAGTAGATGACAACTATTTAAATAAATAATTCTACGTAGAATCATTCCTATGGGTGGTTTTTAAGCCATCCTATAAGACCATAAGGCATCTCTTAACATTTGGATCCAATATTTTTGGTTTAGTTTAATATATTTTTTTCAAAATCCCTTTAATATCCTTGTTACACACTTCATCTTGTCCATTTGTTTATGAATGGTAGGGTGTTGATGTTTTATGATGAACTCCATACTTCCTAATCAAATACTCTATGATCATATTGAAAAAGAAAGTCCATTGATCATTGATGATGGATCTTAGAACTCCAAACCTAAAAAATTTGTTAGCTTTGAAAAAATCATAGACAAAATTAGCATCATCAGTATTGGTAGCCCTAAATTCCACCCATTTTGAAACATAATCAAATTCTAAAAGAATATAGGAGTTTCCAAAATACATAGGAAAAGGTCCCATGAAATCTATTCCCCAGAATTCAAAAATTTCACAAAAACTAATTAAATTTTGTATCATTTCTTATCTCTTTGTTATGTTTCTAGTAAATTTACACTATTCATATTTTTTTATAAAATTCATGAGAATATTTGAGTAAATTAGGATAATAAATTATAGATTATAAAACTTTTTTACTATATTATGAGGTCTAAAGTGTCCACCATAATCTAGAGTGTGAAAAAACTAAATAAATGTTGAATTTCACTTTTAGGAAAGTATCTTATTATTAATTTTCCCTTATAATTTTTCCAAAGGTATGGATCCTCAAAAAAATATATTTTTTAGATTTAAGACTTTGAATTTATTAGGGATTCAAGTGATATATGACCTAATAAGTTACCAAATAATTTACCATGTTAGTATACCAAGTTAGTTTTCCTTCAACTAAATAAATAAAATCTTTTAGAATGTGGACATTCACTAGTTCTTAGTCTAGAATATAAACATCTACTATGTTGGGTAGATAGCTCAGGTGATCAGCCACTTGATTCTCAACTCCTTTACTATACATGATGTTCAGTTTGAACTCTTGAAGTAGAAACATCTATCTAATTACCCTAGGATTTTCCTCAACCTTCTTTAGTTAGTATATAAGGGATGCATGATCAGGAAAAATGATATCTTTAGTTCCAAGAATATAAGATCTGAATTTATCCAAATCAAAGACAATTACTAAAAATTATTTTTCTATGGTTGTATAGTTGATCTAGGTAGAATCAAATGTTATTGAAGCATATGAAATGACTTATGGTTGGAATCATCATAAATTATTTCAAAGGATTGTTCCCAATTTTGTTGCTACATCTCTAGTGATATGATTAATCTTATCTTAAACCCATCAAAATATTACCTGAATTCATCATTAAAAAAATAAATTTCCTGCAAAATTAACCTATAAAGGGGAAGATAAATCTTACTAAAGTATTTAATAAACCTTTTATAAAACCTGCATGTCTTATAAAATCTATAACATGTATCACAAAAATTTAATAGTTAAAGGATTTGATCACTTCAATTTTGGATTTATCTACCTAAATTAATTTTTGTGAAATGACATGACCAAAGACTATTCCTTATTCCAACATGAAATGATACCTTTTAAAGTTAAAAAAATGTTATTTTCAATGCAAGTTCTCAAAACATTTTCTAATTTTTTTAATCAATGATAAAATAAATCTCTAAAAATAGTAAATTTATCCAAAAACACTTCCATGTAGTCCTTAATGTGATCAGAAAATATACTTACCAATCACCTCTACAATATACCTAGGGTATTTAATAATCCAAATTATTATGTCAAAGTGTGTTCAGTTGAATTTGTTACCAATATGTCAATATGTGTTTAAAGATAAAGTTTATAGAAGATGTTTATGAAGTTATAGAGGAAAATATCCTTATGGAAATTATGGAAGCGACCTTATGAATTTTACCAACTCTCCTTAAAGAGTGTAAGAATAGTTGATTAACTATATTAGGAAACATTCCTTACAAATTTATATTATTCTAATTTATTCTCAAAGTTCTTAATATCATGAAGTTTATCATGATCCATGAAGAGTTTATAAACCTTTATAAAATGTGATATAAGTATAAAGGGAATAAAGTTTTAAGTGAGAATAGTTCAAGATCAAGTGGCAGTAAAAAGTTTAGTCTAGAGTTATCGGATAGGCTGTTTGTATGAAGTTGCATAATGTAATTGGATAGATAGAAAAACATGATTGGATAGACAAAACTCAATGTTATTGAACAAAGAGATGTATGAAGTTCAATCCATGAAGATCGAATAAGTGTTTGAATAAATATTTATCTATTAAGTTGAGACCTTACATATTCTAGATGTTGTATGATCAAAAGAAGAAGTTCTTATCAGACAGAGGTCTGAATTACAAAGGAGGATGTTTTGGTTTTGTGGAGAGGGTTATGTAAAGGTAACTTGATCCTTACAATACCTATGTAAAGGTTTAAAATGTTCTATATAAAGGTAGTATAATAGATACATGATATATGTTAAGGTTATATATATAAAGGTGATATGTATGAAGGATAGATTGGTAGATATATCAAATGAAGTAAATTTTAAGTAAAGATCTGAAAAGAGTCACACTGGAAATAAGAAACTGATATTATCAGATAGAGAAGTTTGAAAAGTTATAATCAGTTGAAAAAATGTTATGAAGATGAATCACACAAAGAATGAGAGAGTAAAAAGTTCACCCTATAGAGGATAGCTTTTCTATGCTATCAGACAAAGGAAACATGTGCATAGAACTAGATAGAGATTTCAATGATGTTTCAATAGTTGAAGTTCCATCAGATAGAAACTCGATAGATCCAGTGGATAAATATTTTCAATTATCATCAGGTAGAAAAAATATGAAGGTGCTCCAAGAAGATATGTGCATACAACATTGGAGATGACACTGAGTTGTACTAGACGGAGAGCTGAAAAAAGTCTCACTGGGAAGAGAGTAGTATGAAGACTATCATGTGGATGAACATCAGACTATGGTATATGATTTAATCAGATGGATGATCCTATGAAGATGTATCGACCTGAGTTACTAAGGGGTAATTATTGTATATAATATTTTGGAGTCATCAGATGAAGATATGATATGTCATTAGACACACATATACTGAGTTGAACATATGGAGGTTTCCAAATGGAGTGAAACCAAACAAAGGTTCTTTAATTGAATGTTTGGAGGTATATTAGATATATAATTATAAAGGTGTACCATAAAATAGAGAACTAATAATGAAATAAATATATAGAAATACACTAGATAGAGATGTTCTAAAGATATTTTCATAAACTATGTAAATTCATTACCAATATTTATTCTAAATCTGGTCGATCAGTGTTTGTAATCTAGAAAGGTTAAGTAATTTCATATAAGTTCATTAATATTGATTTTAAGTAAGTTCAATGAAAGGGGGTCTTTTAAGAAACTTTAAGTGAGTTTTATAATGTTCAAGAATAATTGAGAAGCATTCTAATGAAATTAAAATGAGTAATAAGCTTCAAAATTCAAATTTTAATTGAGCAGTAAAATGAATTTGAGTTTCCACCTAAACTTATGGAAGTACACCTATATAAAGGGCTGCAAAAATACAAGGAAGAGTTATAAACACTATTTATATTCATATGATCAGATGTGATAAAAGAATTATGTTGTGAGATTGCAATTTAGGTTTCTAACTGGTTAAAGAATAATTCCATCAGATTAAGTTTTGTCAGATGAATAATAACTTGAAAAAGACCGAGAATCGTCAAATGAAGAGGAATAATAGTGAACGTATCTAATTGAGTCCCTACTCAATAAAATAAGAATGAGGCACACAAGAACAAACTTTCTTCAACAGATAGAGAAGTATCAAATGGAGTGATCAAAACAAAATACTAAATAGAGTACATCAGAATGAAGCATCAAGTATTGAGAAGCATTAGATGGATTTACATCGGATAGAGATCCATTGGATGGAGGGAATACCATATGGAGTCATAGAATGAACATTTGATATGGAAGTTTCTAGAAAAAGTTATAAAATGCTCATATTGAGTATATCTAGGTATACCAAAGATCAAGATGATGTTTCAAGGCCAATAGACTCTTAAGAGAGTTTTTTAACATCTTGATGATTATACATAGGTGAAGGTGGATTAAGAGAAGATCTATCTATAGTGGATTAGAAAAGAAGAAGGAAAAAGATTATAGCTGGGGATTATAACCAGTTTCTGATAAGGTATGATGGTTGGGGGTAAAACTACCTGTGAAAAAATATGATACAATTATGATAGTTGGGGGGTATAACCAACTATTATATAAGAGATAATTATTAGGGGTAGAACCAGGGCTATCTGAAGGAATAATTATAGAGTTTATAGCTAGTTACTTCTTGTTTCTTTGTAATCATGAAAGAAGATAGTAAAAGAATCCATGTTGGGGGGAATAACCAACATAGTAAGGATTATGTCTTTCTACCAAACCTTGTAAATATCAAATGAAAGGTGTGGTTGACATTTATATTTTAGTAGATCATAACTATAATTTTTTAGAGGTTAAGAAATTTTCCTTACGAATATAAGAAACTTTTATAAAAAATAAAAGATGATAAAAGATTCACCCCCTCTTAGTGATCCTATGTTGATCTAAGGGAATTTCAATTGGTATTAGAGCCTAGGTTCTCTATGAAATATCCAACCATATACTAAAAATGTATAATTTTAATTCAGTGATTGGTAGGGGTGTTCTTGTGTTATATGAAAAAACTATCATATTTAGAATAATAATATGTTACCTAATATTCTATCTCTTTTCCTTGAAGTTAGAGATGCTGTAACTATGGGATTTCCTCCTATTAATGAAGTTTCTATGACAGCTAACAATAAAATAAATTTAGAAGTTGAAGGAAAATCTTGGAATTACATATTAATGTCTCTCACAAATAATATTTATACAAATATTTTTGGGGTTTCAAATGGATAAAAAATGTGGTATAAGTTGAGAAGAAGTTATGAATTAAATGAGAATGTTAAGGAATCTAATCTATAAATCTGGAGGAGTTGGTTTTAAAGATGTTAAGATGACTGATGAAGAAAGTATTAATGAATAATTTATAGGAGTTAATTATATTTTCATCAATATCATAGGTCTCAGTGAGAAGCTGTAAGATTATAATATTATTAATAAATTGATAATAAACTTTCCAGATATATTTTATTCCAAAGTGTCAGCATTATAAGATCAATAATATTTATCTTTAGATGAACTTAAGAACACTCTTGTGGCATATGATATGAGGAAATTAATTGTGTTTAAGAATAAGAATAAAGAATAAATGTCTTTTGAAGACTTGTTATAATGGAAGCTTATAGATAAATAAGTTTTAGAATAATTAAATGATTCAGATAAAGAGGAAAATAAAGAGGACTTTACACAATCATCACTCTGCTTTCTGAGAGATACAATAAGGTCAAGTGAAAATGTAAACTTTCTCATAGATGTTATAATTATAATGAAAAATTCCATTTTTCAAAAGAGTTCCCTAAGAAAAAGTATGAATATTTTGAGTCATAAGAATAAGATAAAAATTCATAGAAACAGAAGTTTAAGAAACATAAGAAAAAGTTTTATTATAATAAGAAGAAAAACTTAGTGATTAGAAGTGTATAAGATGATTATTTATCCAAAAATGAATCTAGTTATCATATCAACTTCTTAGATCATGTAATAAAAGTAGGTACTTCATAAAAAAATTATGATGGTGAAGATAGAATAAAACTTGAGAGGATTCTAAAAGAAAATTTAAAACCACCACTTGAGAAAAATACAAAAATCAATAATCAAAGTAAGAATTTGGAGAAATAATTTTTGAATACTACTTTTTAGAATGATGATAGAATAAAAAAGGACGAGATAAACATTAATGTGATTAGATCTCAAAAAACAAAAGTTTGTGAGCTTGAGAGAAAAATAAAAAGTTACAAAGAAACATATGTTGGAAAGAAGAATCTTAATAAGGTAAAAACAACACTTTTTGATGAATTTAAGCAGAATAGGTTCAATTTGAATGAATTTGAGAAGATAGTAAATTTTATTAAAGAAAGTTTAGCTAAAAAAGAACAAGAGTTTTTACAAACTCAATAAATTTTCTTACAACACAAAGTAAGTTAAGAAATATTAGAGAATAATTCACCAAATAAGTCTATGATAAAGTTGAATCTTCTCAAGATGGTGAAAAGAAGGGTTTATAGAAGCATGTTGTTTATTTACCTAAAAAATCTCAATATAAAAATTATTTTTTTAACAATGTAGGTTCAAAAGTGAGAATTTTTGAAAAATCACCATCCAATCAGAAATAGTGAAATTAATTTAGGAAGAATCACCCTAAAAAAATCACCCATAGTTTGAAAAAAATAGTAATAATAGACTTAATTAAGGATCAATATTTAGAGGTCATTTCTAGAATCGTTGAGTCTTTGGGAAAAAAGCATACTCGTGTTGGTAAAACATGTCTTTACTAGGAAACATATATGAATTAAGGGGGAGATATAATGAGCATAGAAGAACAAAATTTCCAATAAAGCATGATGAGGAAGAAAAGAAAGTTATAAAGGTGAATAATGTTAAATCTATAAGTGAAACAAACATAAATCTTAAAAAAGTTGATAAGAGAAAGAATTTAAGAAAGTTAATCAAGGTAAGAATGTTTAGCAAGAAAAGAAAGAGTGATTAGTTATTTGACCAGATCAAATAGTCATGGATAAAAAGATGGAATCACAAAAGAAAAATGAATAAAAAGAAGAATAATTATGTTTTAGAAAATTATAAAAAATTTGATAATAAGATATCAATGGATAAAAACTTAAATATTTATAAGATATTCTAGAGGTGTGAGAAAGATGGGCATGTTATAAAAAATTGTATGACTATCGTACCATACTAAGAATAAATCCTAAAAAGGATGTTGAAAACTCAATATAACAAATATGTTATGTAATATACATAAAATATGATTAATTTATTTGAATATTCTACAGATGAGAATAAATAAATTATATCCAATTAAAAATCTAAGAAAAAGAAGAAGAAATTGATACTAAGAGAATAATCTCAATCCGAATGTTACTTATAAGAAAAAACGAGGTTCCTACTTATTCCAAATGTACTTGATTATTTGTACTATATTAAAGGGAATTGAATGAGAAAAAGTAAGAAAGATGGTTGAGTGCTATAATATTTTTTACATCAATAAGATATGTTTATCATGAAACATTATTATCACTAAGATGAATAAAGTTTTTCTACCCTTGAGGGGGGATAAAATCTAAAGACGAGGTATAAGCACTGCAATTTTCTTAAAAATTAGAGATTATAAGAAATATGTGATGTTTGGGGAATTGTGTTTATACACTTGAACTATTTTGATATGCTTGTTATGATGGATTCAGAATTTTACTTAAAAAACTTTCTTAGATTTCCATTGATATAAATATGTTGGAAGAAGAATGAGAAAATTATTACATGAAATAAATGTTATAGACAACATTGATCACCTTGATTATACAATTTTTTTCTACACTGGGTTTTTCCATGTAGACTTATAGATGTTTAGTTAAAGTAACTTTGTTAATAAACTCATGTGATACTATTTTTCTATTTAGAAAAGTTTTCATGTTTTTAAATGAGGTAATATGAGCTAATATGATCCTTGTATTACCCTTTTCCTTTTATTGTCAATAAGGGGGATAAATAATATAGGTGGAGATGAAAAAATCATGGATAAATAATTGAGCACACATATTAACTTCAAATATGTTTGAAGTTTTTTTGTGGGAATTGACAACAAACACAAAGGGGGATATTATTATTCCAAAGTATATTTAGTTTCATTTGTTGTCAATGTGTCAATATGGATTTAAAGATAAAGTTTGTAGAATATTTTTTCTAGAGTTTTGAATGAAACTATCCTTATTAAAGTTAAGTAAGTTTCCTTATGAAGTGTATCAAATTTACTTAAGGATTTTAAGAAAGTTTTCTTAATTATGTTAGGAAATTTTCTTTACAAATACAAATGGTGATAAGTTGTTCTCAAGGTTCTTATTATCATGAAGTTTATCATGATACATGTAGAGTTTTTACACATTTTTATAATGTGATAAAAGTAAAAAAGGTAATAAATTATAAAGTGAGAATATCCAAAGATAAATAGGTAGTACAAAGTTTAATATGAAGTTATCGAAGAGACTATTTGTATAAAGTTTCATAATGTGATATGATGGATAAAATAATGTGATCAAATGGACTGAATTCAATGTTACTAGATAGAGAGTTTTATAAAGGATAATCCATTAATATCTAATATGATATTGAATGAATATTGATCTATTAAGTTTAGGCCTTAAAAATTCTATATTCTATATGATCAAATATAGTATTTTTTATTATATGTAGGTCCAAATTACAAAGATGGAAGTTGTTGTTATGTGGATAGATTTATGTAAAGGTAAATAGAGCCTTTAAATACATATTTAAAGGTATAAAAGGTTTTTTGTAAAGGTATTAGTAGAGTTACATGAGATATGTAAAGGTTATCTATATAAAGGTGCTATATATCAAGGATAGCTTGTCAAATCTATTAGATAGAGGAAATATGAAGCAAAGCACTAGATAAAGTCACACTGAAAGAAAAAAAACTGATATTATCAGATAGAGAATTTGGAGAAGTTATGATCAGTCAAAAAATTTATGAAGTTTCATTAGATAAGGAATGGGAAAGTAAAAATTTCACTTGATAGAGGATAAATTATTTATGCTATTAGATAGAGTAAACCCAAGAAGATCACCAAAAAAATATTTCAATGAAGTTACAAGGGTTGGAGTTTCACCAGAAAGAAACTCGATATATCCAATGGATAAATATTTGAAATTATCAATGGATGGAAAAACTATGAAGTCTATAAAAGTAGATATGAGCATAAAAATTTTGAGATGACATTGAGTTTCACTAGATGGAGAGTTGAATGAAGTCTCACTTGGAAGAGAGAAGTATGATGACTATTAGATGTATGAACATTAGATTATGGAACGTGATTTAATCATATGTATAATCCTTTTAAGATGTGATTCCCTGAGTTGATAATGCATAATTATCATAAATAGTATTTCTGAGTCATCAAACAAAGATATTATATATAATCGGGCACACATATACTGAGTTTAATGGAAGTAGGTTTTGAAATGAAGGGAAACCAAATGAAGCTCCATCAGATGAAGATTATGAGGTCCATCAGATAGATAATGATGAAAATGTACCATCAGGTAGAGAAGTCCAAATGAAGGAAATATATATACATACACAAGAAATATAAGTTATAAGAGGATTTATATAAACTATGTAAAGTACTTAACCATGTTGATGCTGAATTTTTTTAATCAATTTTTGTTATCTATAAAGTTTAAGTAATTTCCCAAAAGTTACTTAACACATAATTTAAAAAATTTTGAATAAAGGGGTATCTTTCAAGAAACTTTAATCATGTTAAATAATGTTCCAAAATAATTGATAAGAATTCCAATGAAATTAAAATCAGTGAGAAACTTTGAAATTCATATTTTAATTGAGAGGGAAAATTCATTTGAGTTCCCAAATAAAATTCTATAAGGACACCTATATAAAGGGTTACAAAATTATGGAGAAGAGTGATGAACACTGTTCATAAGCATAGGATATGAAGTGATGAAATAACTGTGTCATGACTTTCTAACTATTTTTTACCTAGTTGAATAAGAATTCCATCAAACCAAGTTTCATCAAACAAAGTATAACTTTCAACAAACATAGAATCATTAGAATAAGAGGAATCATAGTAAGAGTATTCGATTGAGTTCTTACCCAGTCAAAGAAGTAGGAAGTGCATCAGACCGAACTTGCTTCATCAGATAGATAAAAATTATATGGAGTGATCAGATGAAACCATTGAATAGAGTACACTAGACTAAAGCACATATTATTGAGAAGAACCAGACAAAGACATACTGAACCAAGATCCATCAGACTGAGGTCATATCGTATGGATTCATCAGAGAAACATTTTCTAAGAATGTTTTTGGACATAGTTTTGAAAATTTAAGATCGAGTACATCCAGGTTTACCAAAGACCAAGATAAAGTTTCAAGGACAACACACTCTTAAGATATTTTTTAAGATATTAAAGATTATACATAGGTAAAGGTGATCCAACTTTTGTTTGGAGGAAATATATTTCTAAAGTGGATTAGAAAAAAAAAGGATATAGATGGAAGGTATAACCAGTTTCTAAAAAGGATTTTTGGTTGGGGGTTATAACTAGATGTGAAGAAAAGGTATACATTTAGGATAGTTAGGGGTATAAACAACTGTATAAGAAGAGCTAATTTCTGGGGGTAAAACCAGGGTTAACATAAGGATCAATTAATGGGGTGTAAAATCAGTTACTATATGTGCCTTTGTAATCCTAAAATATGATAGTAAAAGAATCCATGAAGGAGGGAATAACTAACATGTAAAGGAGTAGGACTTTATATCATGTGATGATCTTTATTTATATTTTTTTCATATGAAAGGTTAGGTAGAGATTTATATTTCAGTGGATCATAACTTTAATAGGTTTTCATAGGTTTAGAAAAGTTTCCTTATTAAGTTAATAACCTTTCCTATAAAAGAAAAATTGATCACTGATTCACCCCTCTCCCTATTAGTGATCCCACATTTATCCAATGGAACTTCAAAATGGTATCCTTATATAATAAAATATTCCAAATAAACATGTAAAGGTTATATTCTCTTGGTCCTCTAGGGAAACAATACTTGAAAAAAACCTAGAAATCTATATAAGAAACATTAGTGAGTTATCCATGACAATCTATCCAACATCAAGTAAATAAAGGGTATGGGAAAATGATCCTTCCTAGTGACCTGATTCAGCTTCCTATAATCTATACAAACTATGCATCCATTTTAAATTCTCATAGGGATTAACTCATTTTGTCCATTCCTCACAATTTTTAGTGATAGAGGTAATAAATTCATAATATTTAATTGATATTAGATTCATTTTATTACCCCATATATATTAAATCATTAAATTCTAATGATTTTTGGAATTAAAATGTCAAATATTGTTCCTTAAATGCAAAAGATAAAAATGAATAGAGCTTTGGGTGATGGTAGTTTCAACATAGCACCAAGAACCACCTCACACCGCTACCATCATATGACATTGAGTTTAAATAGATTGGATGATTCTCCTTATTAATACTATAGTTAACCCATGCGTTCATAACACATTAGTTAGTTTCACAACCATTTCATGCATCACATATATGAATGAAACACTTCCCTCACATTTGATCTTATGAAACAACTATTTTAATGATATAAAAATGTATAAGGGGATCAAATGTAAATTACATTCATATTATGTAAGACTTATATCTTATGTACATTGAGATCATATGATATACCCATGCATCTCATCCAATCTATTTCTCATATGACTCACCCATTTGAATCATATATATAATAGGCTTTAGAGAATATACCTCCTTCAATCTCACACTTTTGTTACAACCTCAAAAATTTTGTTCCATTCCACCTTATATTATATCATATACAATAACTTGTGAAATCGTATCCAAAAATAATTTTGGATATCTTGAAAAACACTTTTATATAGCTATCATTAACTTTACCTTGTATCACATCATAAGTGATACATTTTGAATACTCATACAAAACACTTTTGGGTTAAATCTATTTTTTATAGAATCTCTTTAATTCAAACTTAGTCACCATTAATTTGACCAAAAAGTGTGACCCTATAGGTCTTTTTAGTGTTGAAAATAAATATGAATCACTAGATCCATAAGTGTAAATAAATAGCAGATTCTAGAAAAGTATCAGTGCTACTCAATCTATAAAGGGATCTATCATGATCTCCATAAAAAACATGTATATCAATACCTATATTGACTAGTTTTCATCATATGAAAACATGAATTCTTATATTTTACATTTGTTGAAGAAATTGAGTAACCATGAAACATATAGCATGTAAATCCCATGCAGATGACCCATAAATTCTTGATTCTTAGAGTATTGACTAAATTGTTCAATGAATACACCACATGTAATTTACACTTATGGATAAGTATATCACATTACCCTAATATGAATAGATAATCATATCATATGTACTTTATAAGTGTGAAAAAACACTCCATATTCTATCTCAATCGAGGGAAAAAATTTCATACTCATCATATAAGAGGAAAAATCCTATCTTGGTTGATCTCCAATCTAAGACATTATCAACAATATGCCCAACTACCCCCATATTAGCTAAGTTATTTTCAAAATTTCGTATGTAGGATATCAAAGTATAAAGGTTCTCATAATAGGTGTCTTTCTAATCTCAGGTAGTGGGGACTCAAATATGATCCATGCACCCCTATTATACCAAAGAAAACTATATGAAACTTCATGTGGTATACTTCATAGGTCATCCAATCTACACAAAGAATAATATTCAATTTTTTCCTCATGATCATATTTGATATCTCTATGTAAGAATCCTACCCACTATATCCTCAAACATTTATTTATAGCCTATAATAATACATGATGAACATAAATTGGGGATAACTCAAAGTCACTCTTTGAGAGGTTAATTATCATTACAGTTAATGAAATTAATATCTATATGTAAATTTATACAGACAACATTAAAGAATGATAAATTAGAGATTTACTTTTATATGATACATTTTATACCCTGAAATAATATTTAACAAAAAAACATAAGAACCTATCTACCATATCATATATGATAAACTACGAGATAAACCTTATGTATGATGCATTATTATGTGTTTTCTTAACTGATTACATCATATATAATTCATGTCACATCTCTATGTGACCATTTGAGAAAACCATCCTACAAAACTCTTTATTGAGAAACATCTTTGAAATATGAAAATTTGATTAATGGTGAGATTTAGGAACCCTATTCCTAACTGTTCAACTCTTTAAACATATTCAAACTTCTTAACTTCACAATATTAAATATTATGATGTTAACTAATGCAGTTTAATCAAAACTCATTCTAAGTACATCATCATTATCTATGGAACTATTTCCATTAAAAATTTCCCTTGAAATAATATAACTGCTTCCATTATATTTTAATAGAACATTATAAAACCTTTTAGGATAATGTGACATTTACTTATTTATGGTAACTAATTTGTCTCTTTAAAATTCTATTTATCTCCATATCCTAAACTATTTTAAGAAAATTACTATACACTTTGTTACATTGAATGGTACAATCTTTTAGTATATAGTGATATTCACTTAATATGGTAACTAAATGTAACTCTTTATACTTTTCTTTAATATCACAAATACTAAACTCTTTTAAGATATTAAGTAAAAAATCACTTTAATCATAGGTTTATACTATCTTTTATTTGTTAATATTGAACTTATCTAAGTTTAAACATAATCCCACTAGCCTCTTAATCACTATATTCCTTTAAAAATATCTTTCTAAGATACATAAAGTAATTTTTGTTTTAGGAAAAAACCTTTATTTACTTTCAGTAAGAATATTTAACAAATAAATTATTGTTTCCATATCATATATAGTATTCTATGTGTTTTTATATTTTTTTAAAATAAAACATCATTTAAATATACCACTTATGGGAAGTGGTAACAAATTCCCATATATTTTAAAAAGTATCTGGACAAACACTTTATCCTAGTTAAAACATTTGTACCCTTATCTTCTTCTCAAAATATGTTGTATAATCCTAATGAATCATAAACCATGTGTATGAAATTAAACATTTCATGTTATTAATAACAACTATTTTCTAAATAACAACTTCTCTTATCATAAAATAGAAATAAGATGAATATACACATCATTTACTTGGATTCATCTGAGCTTGATAAATTCTTTGACAATAAAATCTTTGTTGCAGAAACTCTTTACTTAAATATTTGAACATAAACTACAAGATTTATTAATTATTCCATTAATTTTGAACTCTTTTATAATTACAAAACTTGTAAAATATACATTTGGTATCACATACCCATAAAAATGGTATAATATAATTCTATAAAACTTATACCTAAATGGAAATTCCATGGAGTTTCCTAAATTCCTCTAGGTATTCTAGATAATCCCATCATATAGAATTATTATTCCATATTTATAACAACCCTAAGATTCAAATGATATTTATTTTACTATTGAAGAATCATTATATAACTCTTCAACTAAATTTTTTTCTTTTGGTTCAAACTTTTACCCACCAACATTGTCTAGACAACACTGGTATCTAAAAATTATATTTCTTGTTCATTTATCCTCAATAAATCAATAATATTGGGTAAAATTTTCTTAAACTCATTAATTTTGTCAGAACATTTCCATAGATGAAAATAGGATGAATTACCAACCATAGAAAGCCATTTTTAATCTCCCTTAAAGCATGATATAGAATTAAAAAAAATCATAACTATGGGTATCAAAAACGCCTATCTCATTTCATTTAAAAAACTATTGTTTACATGGTATTTTTAAGTGAAAAATGAGATAAAAAATACACATATAATGATAAGTTCATATAATAAATCAAATCAATTGCTCCATTAATTGAAAGAAAACTTTAAACTTGAATTCTTTTCATATATATCGACCTGTTTTATATTTACAAATTTTATAAAATATATAGTTGATATCATGTATCTATTAGAATAATAGAATTGAATTCTATAACATTTTTATGGAATTTCCAATAGGATTCTTATATCTCTTTAGGTAATCGGGTCAATTACATCATATGGAACCAATAATACTGTTTTCTTCCTAATTTTACCTCCAAGTTTTAATGACCATGGCTTGAAACATGAAGAAACTTTATTGGACACTCCAAACAGCTTGTCTTATTATGGTTTAAACTTTTACCCATTTATACTGTCTGCACAATACTAAAACCTAGACATTATATGCCTAGTTTATCTATTATCAAATCTTTGAGAATATTGGGTAAATGTTTTAAGAATTTATTTATGTTGTTGGAATATTTACAAGGATGACATTAGAATAAATTACTTAACTATAACAAGGCTCAAGGAAACCTCAAGTTTCAAAAATTCACTAGTATATCCAATCATATTAAATATATAAGAGGATAATAAAATTACTTATATTAATTTGCATCTAATTCATTTTAAAAACTTAAATGAATCATTTTATGCTTCTATAAGCATCTAGATTCACCTCATGGAACAAATTCAACACTAGCTTACTCAAGAAAATTTTTCTTTAACACATAGAATTTTCTTTAATAACTTTTATTAAATCATTGTCCTTAAGAGTTTATTACATTAATATTACTATTTCAAGGATTATTATTAAATTTTATCTTATTGTTGGTGATGTAATTATCTTAAAAAGAAAATTTTATCATATGAGTATCATGTTTTGTGAATATTTAATAAGTAATTTTATTAAATGGAATAACACTAAAATGATGTCCCATTTTAAAATAAATCATATCCATTAGTGGGCCAGGATCCATATTTAACTAAAAAATGAGTTATATTTGGAGTTCCTTTCACCACTTAGTTATTTAGGAATGGAATCATCCTAATCATATCATATATGACTCTTGGAAAGTCAAGTAGTCAACTCTTTGTCTAATCCATCATATGGATAAACCAAACTCTAATCCTCTAGTATTCTAACTCTTAGGGTTTCCCAGCTAAGTGTAACCCAAATAAAACATCAAGAGAAAAATAAAAAAATGATGATCTAGTGGAAACCTACTTTGGAAGAACCTACTTGAGGATGATCTAGAGTCATTTAATACTTTATTATCTTATGCAAGATAATCTAGGGACACCCTACATCAGAATGACCTACATAGATGGATGATCAAGGTCTTGAGAAGTGTCACATTTTAAGGAATCTAAAACTTAGTATTTTAATGGGATTTAATCTTACTACCTTCTCTAATGTTCTTACATTTATTTATGAATGATTCTAGTAATTTATTTTAGAAACCTATTACCTCCAAAAAACCAATATGTTCAAAACATATTGATGTGAAATCATTACACAACCCATAAGTTTGTGTCACTCACCCTAAATTATAGATCAAGTATATTCATACATATTTGAATGAATTGTATCCATAGGGTACATGAACATTTCATATAAACACACAGAGTTATATGAGATTGAAAATATTTTCATGTGAAGTACCAAAGTTATTATAGCATCCCGTCTTTTTATAACATAACTTTCATTTCATTTCACAGAACTGAGGATCTTTAAGGTTTAGTGTCTTGGAAACAAGGAACATAATACATGAAAACAACATAAAACATTCTTCTTAAACACTTGAAAGGCTTCTCCTTAAGTTCATCCTAGGTTAATTACTGCATCTCATAACCTGGGGACATACATCAAAAGAAAGGGTGAGCAGAAGGCCCAGTAAGGGAAACAAGAGAAACATTTTACATGTGAACTAGAGATACTTCAATAAGGTCGTGAAAAGAACTTTAAGGCATGAAAATGAAACCATGAAGCATATCATAATAAAAATAACATTTTTCATAACTTGAAGATGTGGCTACAACATTTAATATTGACAATCGTTTCGTTTCACCAAGGTCCATCCCCAAGGTTTCGTTAAAAATTACCAAGGTTATTCACCAAGGCGTCGTTAAAAATGGTCATCTCTAGAGATTAAGTCTTTACCCAATGCATTGGAGCGCTATCTGGGTGCACCCTTGACATGTATTCATTATCATGTGATCCAAATATATCATCATCAATCATTTCATAAACAACCCATATATCATAAAAGAAATGGGTTTCATTTCGTAATCATAACGTTTTAAAAACTGCTTTAAAGACATGATCTTTATATCACTTTAAACCCACGGAAAGGGAAAGCGGGTTTCATGTATGTAAATCTAAGAATTTAAAAAGAAAATTTTGATATATATGTGAATACCACTATAGAAATAAGAGCTTTGAGTATTCACTTAATAAAATAAAATATCTTTAGAAAAAAAGAGAGAGACATTTTGAGACGAAAATTCTGCAGCATAACGACTATGTTACAAGGTTTTTAGAAAACATTGAAAAGAGAGGGGACATGGGTAAAACATTCATAAATGACCCATAAAACAGTAGAGGGATAGAATATAAGGGATTTAAGAACATGGTAATGAAATTTTAAAATATACCATATGAAATGAAGAACATGAAAGGAAGACAAAAATAAGATTTCTCTTATCAAAATTCGGCATCCTAACAGCGTTACATAAACTTCAACCAAAAATGAATTGATGAGATCAAATAGGATCTCTCATCATATGAACATAAAATATCAGTATGATAGATATAGAGATCATAACCCAACATAATAAAAAGGAACTTGCAAGACTTGACATGGAATTAGAACTTTGAAAAGGGAGAAAGGTGAAAGGACCACTTAAAAATTCAGCAGCCTAACGACGCCACTTAAACTTCAAAATATTGAATTGAAGAGATCAAATGGGGTCTCTCATCATATGGTCATAAAAGATCAGTATGATAGATATAGAGATTATAAGGCCCCTAACTTAAACCTTACTTAATATTGAATTAAATGAATAATTCACGTTGAGGATCTTTTCAGGTTTAGAGTTTTAGAGAATTAGAACATAACTATTACATCTCAAAAGATTACAAAGTAGTCACTTCTACTAAGTTTCCATAATAAAAAAAACTCTTAAAAAGAAACGTGTCTAGTTCCATGTTTTATATAGGATGACATTCCCTTGATCCCATCCTTGACCTTATTCTATATTAAGTCCTGTGAAAACATTTCAAAAAAAACTTGGGGTGAGCATACAAAGCTCAGTAAGGGATACAGAAAGAATGAAAACTATTAGTTTTTCAAACATCAAGTAAACCATATATACTCTATCAAAGTAATACCTTCACCTTCATGAAGTAGTAAAAACTATTCACTGAATAAAGTATCATTACTTACCTTTTTGTAACCAAAGGATTACCATAAAACCCATAAAAAGAACACATAACATATATAAAGGTAACTTGGGACATAAACATACTTAAGTGGAATAACCATACGATCGACTTCCACACATATCACTTAATGGAATAGCCATACGGCCAATTTCCATACATACTTAATGGAATAGCCATACGGCCGACTTCCATACCCAATGCATTGGAGGTTATAACGTAACCACCCATCCTGGTATTCACGGCACCACCCGTCATATGGTTTATCACGTAACCACCCGTCAAATGTCCAAGTACCAATATAAAATCATAAAACATAAAACCAATATAAAGGAATGATAACATTTCCACATTTCAATCACAATATATCATAATAGAATCCTTTATCAAAACCATTTTCAATACCAAAATACATAAAAGAGTATATGGTATTTATTTCATTTTAAAAACATAACGGCTTGTTGAGGAAGCCAAAGACCAAATAATACTCGCGGCGGCGGAAAAGGTCGTTGTCACCGCGTATGTTAAAAAAAACATTCCTTTTTGTTGTTTAGTAAAACGCTTCGTAGAAAAAGATTCCTTTTGTATAAAAGTATAAGTCAAAGGGTTTTATACACCGTATAAAATAAATTTGTGTATAAAACGAAATATGCCTCAATGAAAGGAGATTGAGACGAAGTCCCTTACCTCGGGTCCGACTTGACTCGATCGTTCTTTAACGTCCTGAATAATAAACTTGAGTTAATTTATACTTGATTAAGAACCTTTTTAAAGTTCATTATTCCTTTTATATCACTTATTTCCATGTTATAAACATTATGTAACCATTTAAGTTAATAATGTTTGTTTTGTCAATATTTGGTTCTTAAGTCGAAAGTGGACTTCTTACAATTACATGTTGTTCATGTGGTCAAAGGTTCTTTATATCCAGAATGAAATTCCCGATTTGGATATAATATGTATCATATATATCCAGCATATACATGTATTTATAATATTACATAATCATTTAGAGGTAAGAAATGAAATGCACCGTTCATGGAGACGGTAAGCCGTACGTACGTATGAACGCTACTTTCATTTCTTTGTCATATTAATGGAATTAAAACTAAATGAGAGGTATGTATATTTTAATTCCATAATTATATTCATCATTTATATATATCATTAACTATATATATCCATTATATACATGTACTTTTAATAGTACATTACATTTGGGGATAAGAAATGAAATGCACCGTTCATGGAGACGGTAAGCCGTACGTACACATGAACGCTACTTTCATTTCTATCTCATACTTTAATGTAAAGAAATAATAATGATATAGAGGTATATTATAATTCCAGTATAACATCATATATAATAAATTTAAATCCATCCTTTACACGTCCCACATATGGCATTAACGAATCACATCACTTTGAGGGGGCGGTAGTCCACACTTCCTTAAATGAAGATATCGTGTTTACCCATAATGGAAACCATAAAGGTATGCCCAAAATGAAAAATACAGAAGCTTAAAGAAAAAATAAACATACTATATATCATATATAAAAATAGTGACATCATAATGGCCACCTTTGAAGGTGTTAAATGAGTATTGAACAATCATCGTTTCGAGAGGCAGAATTTCGCCATCCACGGAAACCGTATGTTCTTTAACCATTTGATGTAGTTGTGTGAGAGTGTAGCTCGAATAAATCTTATAACAACATCCTAGTATATTGAAGATACTGGTGTTGTTACAAATTAAATAAATAAAAAGATTTTAGGGGGTTGGAGAAGAAAAATAAAACAAATGAACAAGAGAGAATGAATTACCTTTAAAAGTGTAACTCCTTTTGATTTGAGCCTAAAGGCTTCCTTTGAAAGGATTCTGCCCAAAGGGAATCCTCTAGGATGAGGAGAGGGATGTGGAGAGAGTAAATGGGCAGGGGTTGGACGAGCCAAAGGCTTGAGGAGTGTGTGAAATGAGGTAGAGGTGGGGGCCTTTTATAAGAGGAGAGGAGGGGCACTTTTGGAAAGTAAGAAATATTACTTTATTTGAAAATGTGTTTCGGTTTTAAAAGGTCCCACATTGATATAATTCATGTATAAGGTGATAAGGGTTCGAAATCCACTCATCCAATTGGTTTTGGACATGTGTAGTTCATAGATTTTACATTATCTTTCCATTTTATTTAAATCTTCAAATAATGATGTCATCGCTGCATCATTATTATGTCATAAATAATTTAATTTATTTAATGTCTAAAAAGTATAAAAAAATACTATGATGTAGGAAATCTTTTTATCTTTCCAATGACTATTTATAATAAAAAATCTGATCTTTATAACCCCATGTAATTTTTTTTTTCGTAAAACATATTATGTTTGTGTCATTTTTACTTTTACATTAAATAAAAAGTTATTTATGTCATTTCCCAACCAAAGTGTCTCCATGGGGTCCCCAAGTTGACCCATGGCTTGTCTTGGTCGGCCATGACACAACCAATAAGGTTGGGACATGTGTCTAGGTTATTTCATATTATTAAAGCATTATTTATACCTTAAACTACCCTAATTACCACTAATCGCGATTAAGAACTTAATAAGTTACTATTCACCAAAAAATTATTATAATCTCATTGAACCACATTTTACTTCAGTCTTTATAAGTACCACTTAGTGGTTTCACTATTCATCAAAAATTGAAGTTTTTCATAAAATTACCAAAAATTCACCCTAAGCTATATTTGATATTACGAATTCAAAAATGAAGTCTATTTTACAAAATTAAAACCATATAAGTCACATTAATTAATTTAATAATTAATTCCCGCTGTCAGAGCAAATAGCGTGTTTTTATGAAATAATAAGTATCAAAAGATTGACACTAGTTTAAGTCCAATTTCAAAGTGAAATTGATTCCAACGACCACTATTGGATTTAATGGTAAAAATATTTTCTAATTTCACTTTAAAACCAATTCAAAAGATAATCTAATCATATAAATAAATTAGATTAAAAAGCAGTTTTGAATTAAAATACAACATTTTACACTATTCATAAAAAAATGAACTTTATCAGAAAGGTACCAAAAATTTACACAAAGTAAATTTTGATGTCCCGATTCTAAAGAAGAGTTATATTTGGTCCAATAGAATTTATAAGATCAATCAAAACTATATTTAATGACGGTTCTCCATCAAAAGGTGATTAGTGGACCTTTCGTGAAAATTAGGGTATAAATGCCTAAAATTGAACTCTTTCCGTATTTTAAGCCTTTATCTTTTATTGGGTAAATGTAAAAACATTTAAAAACATATATAATCATATTTTATTTATTTCTATCCATTCCCGCCAGTACAACGACTACTCGTTAACTAACATTTAAAATAATATTATTTTATTACTTGTGTGCAACGTAAGTTTTCAAAGAAACTCATCGTTGCGTACCGAGTACGCTATCGAACGTAGAAACCCCTTTTAATTAAAATTAACATTTAATTCGTAAATATTAATAAATATGAAAATTATTTATTCTTCATTTACCTGGGATGTTACATCCTTCCCCCCTTATGGGAATTGCATCCTCGCAATTTTATTCACTTATCAAAATAAGTGGGGGTATTTATCCCTCATAGCATTTTCAGATTCCCACGTTGCTTCTTCAATCACATGGTTTTTCCACAAAACCTTTACCTGATGAATAACCTTATTCCGTAACACCTGCTCCCTGTGGTCAAGAATCTGGACTGGTTGTTCTTTATAAGATAGGTTCTCTTCCAGCTAAACTACCTCTGGACCCAAAACATGAGATGGATCTGGCATATACTTCCTCAATATTGAAACATGAAAAACATTGTGTACCTGAGATAAACTCGGAGGTAAAGCCACTTAGTAAGCAACTGATCCAACTCTTTCCAGAATTTCATATGGTCCAACGAACCTTGGACTCAACTTTCCTTTCTTACCAAATCTCATCACACTTTTCCAAGGAGAAACCTTGAGAAAAACATGATCACCTACCTCGAAAGATAGATCCTTCCTCCGATTATCCGCATAACTCTTCTGCCTGCTCTGAGCTGTTCTCATGTGTTTCTGAATCAGCTGAACTTTTTCTGCCATCTCTCATACCAATTCTGGTCCCATCAACTTCCTTTCACCCACTTCATCCCAGAAAGCTGGAGTTCGACACCGCTTCCCATATAATGCCTCAAATGGTGCCATCTGTATACTGGAATGAAAACTGTTATTATAAGAAAACTCAACCAAAGAAAAATGTTGGTCCCAACTTCCCTGATAATCCATCGAACAAGCTCGTAGCATATCCTCCAAGGTCTGAATTGTTCGTTCTGACTGCCCATCTGATTGAGGATGAAAATCTGTACTAAAATTTAATTCAGTACCCAACGACTTCTGAAGGCCTTTCCAAAAGTTAGAAGTAAACCTGGGATCACGATCCGATACAATGAAGAGAGGAACTCCATGTAACCTGACTATCTCTTTAAGATACAAATGGGAAAGTTGATCAAGAGAGAAAGTATCTCGTATAGCAAGGAAATGAGCAGATTTAGTCAAGCGATCAACAATAACCCAGATTTCATTATTACCTCGAGATGTCCTCGGTAATCCCACAACAAATTACATGGATATGTTTTCCCATTTCCACTCTGGCACTGGTAAAGGCTGAAGCATCCCTTTCGGTAACTACTGCTCTGCTTTAACCTGTTGACATGTCAAACACTTCACAGTAAAATCAGCAATATCTCTTTTCATTCCATCCCACTAGTAATACTCCCGCAGATCTCTGTACATCTTAGTACTGCTAGGATGAACTGAAAACGGGGAACTATGAGCCTCACATAACAACTCATTCTTCAACTATGAATCACAAGGCACACATAACCTCTTCCCAAACCTCAAAACACAAACACAAACTTATCCAAGAACTCATGGAAAATTTTATTCATAAGGTCCATGAATACAGCAGGTGAATTGGTTAACCCAAAAGGCATAACTACAAATTCATAATGGCCATATCTAGTACGGAACGCAGTCTTCGGAACGTCTGCTTCTTTTACTTTCAACTGATGGTACCCCAACCTCAAGTCAATCTTCAAAAAATACTGAGCTCCCTGGAGCTGATACCACTTCATTCGATGGCCCAACATCTGCTGAAGTTGTTGCAAAGGATTTTACCACCCCTTTCTGCTTGTATTCTGGCTGCATTCCTGTTGTACCCCACTCTCTTGGATTTTAATGATCACAATCACTCTCATCGTGATCTAATATTGTTTCAAGTGTTTTTTGATAGGAAATAGGGTGCCTAGAAGCTGGCCCAAGAAGTATTCAAAGTGGACAGTTTAAGTCCACCGGCCAGCCGGTGTGGGACCACCGGCCAGCCGGTAAGGGCACCGGCCAGCCGGATCCAGCCCATCGGCCAGCCGGTGGACCAGGCAGAAGGCCTTGCCCTCTGCCAGGTGACACCGGTCAGCCGGTGCCTGGCCACCGGCCAACCGGTGGGTCCAGACAGAATGGCATGCCTTCTGTCCAGACCACCGGCCAGCCGGTGGACTCCTCACCGGCCAGCCGGTGGAACTCCTTGGAATAGTGAGACCTACTGTCTCACCACCGGCCAGCCGGTGGCCTTCTCACCGGCCAGCCGGTGGCTCCTGGGCAGAAGCACTCTCCACCTTCCAAGGCACCGGCCAGCCGGTGGACAAGCACCGGTCAGCCGGTAAGCAAAGTCAAACTAGCCGTTGGAGCTTGACCAGACTTGTCTACTTGATCCCCAACGGCTCCGAAAGCCCTCCAACGGCCATATTGAAGTATTTGGGAGTATTTATCCTATAAATAGACATCCATGGATGTCGGGAAGACCACCGATCATATACCGAAGCATACCAAAGCTATTTTGATCATTTGAGGCTCCTACGACAATTCTCAAAGGCCACTTGAGATCCAATTGCCATCCTTGAAGCTTGGGCTGCCTCTACATCAACTACACTCACCTCTTGGCGCTCAAGGCTTCCTCTAGTTTGTTCTAAATTATTTACTTCATTTGTTTAGTTCTTAATTGGGTTTGTATTAAAACAAACCACCCTTTTTCTTCCTTCTTTCAACTTGGGTTTCTTGCTACAACCATAATAAAAAAGCAAGCTGTAAGAAGGTGATCTAGCCTACCTTAAAACGGCTAGTGGGTTTCTTGCTATAGCCATTAAAAAGCAAGCGGTCGTATAAATCTCCCAACGGTTGAGTTGGGAGCGGAGACGTAGGCTTGAGTTTAAAGCCGAACTCCGTTATCAATTGTGTCTTGCCTTTTTACTTTCCGCTGCATTTAAATTTGTTTTAAATTGTTAATTAATTTTAAAAAGGCAATTCACCCCCCCTCTTGCCATCACCTCCGACCCAACATTTGGTATCAGAGGGAGCGTTTGTGTAATACCTTAACCGGTTACAAACGAAAAATCCATAGTGATGGCTTCTTTCTCACAAGCACCCGAAGGGTATTCCATGACTCGGGCTCCATACTTCGATGGAACCGATTACACATATTGGAAAACACGAATGATTACTTTTCTTAGAAGTATTGGCTATCCTATATATAGAATTGTTATGCAAGGCTACACTCTTTCTAGTAAGGATGAATCTAATTGGACCCCCGAAGACATTGCCAATTTTGAGCTTGATGGCAAAGCCATGAATGCTCTTCATTGTGGGTTAGACCGTAATGAGTTTAATCGTATTTCTACTTGCACCACCTCACACGAAATTTGGAAACTTTTGGAAGTGACCCATGAGGGCACCAACAAAGTCAAAGACACTAGGTTAGATATGTATCGTCAAGACTTTGAGAATTTCACAATGCACCCACACGAGTCAATCACTAAAATGTTTACTCGTTTTACTGATGTTTGCAATGGGAGAAAGTCCCTTGGTGATGATGTTTCAGCAGAAAAAATGGTGAAGAAAATTCTTTGGGTCCTACCAAGCTCTTGGGCACCAAAGGTGATGGCAATCCAAGAAGCGAAAGATGTCAAGAAGATGCCGGTTGAAGAACTCATAGGGTCACTCATGACTTATGAGATTACCATGAAGAGGCAAGCCGATAAAGAAGGAAAGATCTTCAAGGAGAAAAAGAACATAGCTTTCAAGGCAAAGGAAGAAAGCTCCTCCGATGATAGTGAATCCGAGATGGCTCAACTAGCAAGGAAAATGAGCAAGTTCATGAAGAAAAAGAAGAAATTTCAAAAGGCACGAAAGGAAGAGCCAAAGGCGGAGAAAGAAATCACTTGCTTTGAATGTGGAAAGAAAGGCCACATCAAACCGGAGTGCCCCATTTTCAAGAAAAGGTTAAAAGAAAAGAAAAACAAGAAGGCCTTCAAAGCATCAACATGGAGTGCAAGTGATGACTCCATGTCTTCAAGCGACTCAAGCGATGAAGGTGGAAAATGCCTAATGGCATTTGATGAGGTATCCTCTTCTCACTCTTCTTCTCACTCTTCTTCCTCATCTTCTTCTTTTGATAATAATATGTCTTATGAAGAACTTCAAAATGCAAGAGATCAATTAGAGGAAGGTTTTCACGAACTTACCTCTAAATTTTTGACCTTGAAAAAGAAAAACAAAACTCTTATTTCCGAAAAAGACAAACTTCTCAAAGAGAATGAGGAGCTTGCCCTTAAAGTCAAAAATATTCCAAATGTAGATTCTTTAAATTCTACCATTAAGGATTTGAAGGAATCTCTTGCCAAGTTCACCCAAGGTGAACAAAACTTAACTAAATTGCTAGGTTCTCAGCGTTCGGCTAGAACCACACATGGTCTTGTCTATAACAAGCAATCCACTTTTTCTAGGGCACCCACTACTTTTGTAAGGGGGAGCTCTCAATACAAATTTTGTAATTATTGTAAAAAGACCGGTCACATGATTTATGAATGTGATTGTAAAAATGCTAAGTATGGAAGACCCAAATCCATTACCTACTCGGATGAGTATCATAGAAGGAATACCTCTAGAACATTATGGGTTCAAAAGTCTCTTTTTGCTAATCTTTCCGGACACAAACTTATATGGGTACCAAAATCTCTTCTTTCTTGATTTTGTAGGATAAACGCCAAAAGAGTAGGATCTCTAAAGGCTCGTGGTATCTCGACAGCGGTTGCTCAAGGCACATGTGTGGCGATCCCTCCGAGTTTAACTCACTTGAAGAATTCGATGGAGGATATGTCACCTTTGGTGATAACTCAAAAAGCAAGATCGTCGGAAAAGGTACCATTGGTTTTGGTAGCTCCTCTTTTATTAAAGATGTTTTATTAGTTAAAGGTTTAAAGCATAATTTAATTAGCATTAGTCAACTTTGTGATAGTGGTTTTTCAGTCAATTTTCAAAATGATTTATGCAATGTGTTAGATTTTCAAAACAAGTTTATATTTTCTGCTTCCCGTTTTCAAAATGTTTACATTATTGATTTAAAATCTCTAGCTAGCCAAAATGTTAAATGTTTAAGTGCTCTTGACAATGAGTCTTGGCTTTGGCATAGAAGATTGGGGCATTGTAGCTCTCATTCACTTCTAAAGCTTAATAAGAACAAGCTCATTCGTGACCTTCCTAAACTTAAATTTAAGAAAGATTTGATTTGTGAGCCATGCCAACTTGGTAAGCAACACAAGTCTTCTTTCAAATCTAAGAAGGAAGTGTCCACCTCAAAATCTATTGAACTCCTTCATCTTGATCTTTTTGGTCCTACTCCCATAGCAAGCTTAGGTGGAAAATCCTATACCTTAGTTATTGTTGATGACTTTTCTCGTTTTACTTGGGTTTTCTTTTTAGCCCACAAGAATGATGCTTGTAAAACCTTTTTGAAATTCTCTAGGAAAGTAGAAAACGAAAAAGGATATAAAATCATATCTCTTCGTAGTGATCATGGTGGTGAATTCGAGAACAAAGAATTCGATGAATTGTGTTCCTCTCAAGGATACAATCACACCTTCTCTGCCCCTAGGACTCCTCAACAAAATGGAGTGGTTGAAAGGAGAAACCGAACTCTCCAAGAAATCGCTCGAACCCTCCTTAGTGAATTCTACCTCCCTCAATATTTTTGGGCCGAGGCGGTAAACACTGCTTGTTATACTATTAATAGAGTCCTTGTAAGACCCCTTCTTAAGAAAACCCCCTATGAACTTTGGAAAGGAAAATTGCCCAAAGTTGGTTATTTTAAAGTGTTTGGGTGTAAATGCTTTATCCTTAACACAAAAGATAACCTAGGGAAATTTGATGCCAAATCCGATGAAGGTATTTTTCTTGGGTACTCCAACTCAAGCAAAGCCTATCGTGTCTTCAATAAACGTTCAAAAACCATCGAAGAATCATCTCATGTCAAATTTGATGAAACTCTTCCAAAACCTCACCCGGTCATTGAGGATGTTGAAGATAAGCTTGATAAGCTTCATTTGAATGATTCATCTTCTCCTCCCAAGGAGGATGACCATCAAGAACCCTCTTCACCTTCTTCACCTTCCACCTTGCCTAAGGTTTGGAAACCTTCTAGAGACCATCCTTTAGAAAATGTCATAGGTGACCTTCAAGCCGGTACTCGAACTAGAAGATCTATCCTCAATGAAGTTGAACATCAAGCCTTCATTTCTCACCTAGAACCTCAAACCGTTAATGATGCCATTAATGATGAGAATTGGGTTCTTGCAATGCAAGAGGAACTAAATCAATTCTCTCGAAATAATGTTTGGACTCTTTGTGAAAGACCCAATGATCATCCAATTATTGGCACTAAATGGGTTTTTAGGAACAAACTTGATGATCAAGGAAACATAACCCGGAACAAGGCTCTCCTAGTAGCTAAGGGCTATAATCAAGAAGAAGTAATCGATTATGGTGAAACCTTTGCCCCCGTTGCTAGGTTAGAATCCATTAGGATCTTGTTGGCATTCGCCGCCCACTTAAATTTTAAGCTTTTTCAAATGGATGTTAAAAGTGCTTTTTTAAATGGTTTTATTTCTGAAAAAATCTTTGTTGAACAACCTCCCGGTTTTGAAGATCCAAAATTTCCAAATCATGTTTTTAAGTTAACCAAGGCTCTTTATGGCTTAAAGCAAGCCCCTCGGGCTTGGTATGAGCGGTTAACAAAATTTCTTTTAGAAAATGATTTTAAAATGGGTCAAGCCGATTGTACCCTCTTTTTAAAACACACTTCAAAAGATCTTTTAATCGTCCAAATTTATGTTGATGATGTTATCTTTGGTTCTACCAAAGAATCTCTTTGTACTGATTTTTCAGATTTAATGAGAAAAGAATTTGAAATGAGTTTTATGGGAGAATTGAAATTTTTTCTTGGTTTTCAAATCTTTCAAAATTCAAAAGGTATTTCTCTAAGCCAAAGCAAATACACAAACGAGCTTCTAAGTCGTTTTGGTATGGATCAAGTAAAGGAAATTAGTACACCCATGAGTACTTCATGTAAGCTTACGTTAGACGAAGCCGGGAAACCGGTGGATAACAAGCTTTATAGGAGTATGATCGGGAGTCTACTTTACCTAACTGCGACCCGTCCTGACATCATGTTTAGTGTTTGCCTTTGTGCTCATTTTCAAGCCAATCCTAAAGAATCCCATCTTAAATCGGTCAAAAGAATTTTTAAGTATTTAAAAGGATCCAAAAATCTTGGTTTATTTTATCCCTCAAATACTTCTTTTGAACTATCTTCTTATTCGGATGCTGATTTTGGCGGATGTCAATTAGATCGTAAGAGTACTAGTGGAACCTGTCATCTGCTAGGCAAGTCCCTTGTTTCGTGGAGTAGCAAGAAGCAAAATTGTGTTGCTCCTTCTACTGCCGAGGCCGAGTATGTAGCCGCTGGCAATTGTTGTGCCCAAATTATTTGGATGCAACACACTCTCTTGGATTATGGTCTTTCCTATGATCATGTCCCTATTCGGTGTGACAACACTAGTGCCATTAGTATCTCTAAGAATCCAATACAACATTCTAGTAAAAAGCACATAGACTTAAGGCATCATTTCCTTCGTGACCATTTTCAAAAAGGAGATATCACTTTGGACTTCATTCCTACTGATTTCCAATTAGCTGATATTTTTACCAAACCGCTCCCGGTTGACCGTTTTGATTTTATTAAAGGGGAGTTAGGAATGATTCGTCAATGAGCACTATTAAATATTTGACTTTCTTGGCTTGCTTATATTTTATTTTTATTAGAATTTTTTAAACATTTTTTCTTAATTCTGTTTTTTATATTTTTTATGACTTTTAGTGCCACCGGTCAACCGGTGGTACATCACCGGTTAACCGGTGGTGTCGGGTTTTGCTTAATGGGCCGACCAGGGAAAGGGTTAAAATTTATTTTAAAACCCTTCCTCCCTCATTTCTCTCTTCTCTCTCGGGTTGCTCCTCCTAAAACCGCAGGTCCTCCAAACCCTAGCCTCTCTTCTTTGTTTTGGACCTCTCAAACCTCCTTTCTTCTCTCAATCTCTCTCTTTTTAGCTCCTTTTGCCATCATGAGACCTCGATCTACTCGCAAAGGCAAGGGAATCGCTCAAGAAGCTCCTCCTCCTCCTTCCATCCCTCAACTCCCGGACATTTGGCATGACAAAGTCATTCTGCCGGGTAGGGTAATTGATTATTCTTGGCTGTCTACTGCTCGTCTTGAGCTTTTCTCGATTATTGAGTATCAACATTGGCATTCTTTCTTTGAACCCCCTGAGAAGGATGTCATTTATCCTCTTCTAGTCAAAGAGTTCTATGCTCATTTGACGTGGTCCGTTTCTGATGACATTGATACCATCTCCTCCACTGCTCTTGGGCAACCCATCACTATCACTTCGTTGGAGATTGCCCGGATGCTCGGGGTTCCTCATGTTGGACCCCATGATTTTGCTCAGGGGGAGTTTCCTCGGGACCGTGAGTTTGATATAGCCATAGCCCTTGAGCATCTCACAGGGCAGCCCACAAATCCCATTGTCAAGCTCTCCCAACTCTCTCCTAACCATCGTATTATTGAGCGACTCATTCAAACTTCCCTTGCGCCCCGTATCGGGGATCATGATAATGTCAAATTCATTGATATTTATCTTCTCTCATTTATCACCCGAGGCATACACTTCAATTTGGTCCGGTTTCTGTTCCGGGCCATGACTTATGTGGCTAAGCACCCGCGCCGGTCCAAAACTCTACCCTACGGACGCTTCTTGACTAAAATCTTTTCTTTTCTTGATGTGCCTCTTCATACTACTTCCTTCGAGCAGCCAACGAAGGATAGCATAGTAAATTTTATGATGGTGCAACGAATGAACATCCGTTGGCACCCTTGGCGTCAGGAATGGATTGTCGACAAGGACGGTCTTCTCAAGGCCTACTCTCCTCAGACTCATTCCCATCCTCCTGCCAATGCCATGCCTCCTGCTATCGCCGCTGCCTATCCTCTTTCAGACAGTGAGGATAGTGATGATGATGAAGAGGCAGGAAGTGGTGACAGCGAAGGTGAGGCTGATGCTGCTGCTGATGAGGAGGCTGGAGAGGGTGATGATGCACCTGAGCCTGCTGAGGCTGTGCCCCCTCCTGCTGATGCTGGTGGCTTGCCGGTGACGGCTGATCAGTTCCTACGCTTCCAGGATCAGATCGAGACCCGGCTAGACTTGCAGTTTTCCTACATCAGCTCTCAGTTTGATCAGCTCCACTCACGGATTGATTCTCTAGATCGTCGCTTTGAGGCGGTCCAGGCTCCTCTGGCTCCTCAGACCTTCAGGCGCCGCCGTCACTCTCGGCCCTCTAGGAGTGAATAGAGCCGTTCCTGTTTTTTGGCTTGTATTTGTATTTGTATTTGTTTTTTGAACTTCCTTTGTATCGTTTCATCTTTTATGGAATTCAAGTTATCTTATCTATCCATCCTTTTTGTCATTACTTATTAGTATTTTTCTTTCATAATTTTTCTCCTATTTTGATAATCCCAAAGGGGGAGAAAACTTCTCTATTACATAGTTATTTATTAAAATGCTCTTTTTACAAGTTCCTTTTTAAGTTATTGATGTCATCAAAATCTGTTTTAAATGGTTAAGTTATTGTTTTCAATTGATTTCTTTAAAAAATGGCATTTGGTTGCAATTTCAAAAATAACCCTTTCTCAGTATTTCAATGCTTTCAAGATCATTATATTTGGCACGTCTCTAAGTTTTCCAAGTTCAAATTGTTTATTTAAGTTTTCAATTGACATACCCTTTTTTAAAGCTTTCATACCCTTTTTTAAAAGTTTTTTTTTGTGATTGTGATCATCAAAATAGGGGGAGATTGTTGTACCCCACTCTCTTGGATTTTAATGATCACAATCACTCTCATCGTGATCTAATATTGTTTCAAGTGTTTTTTGATAGGAAATAGGGTGCCTAGAAGCTGGCCCAAGAAGTATTCAAAGTGGACTGTTTAAGTCCACCGGCCAGCCGGTGTGGGACCACCGGCCAGCCGGTAAGGGCACCGGCCAGCCGGATCCAGCCCATCGGCCAGCCGGTGGACCAGGCAGAAGGCCTTTCCCTCTGCCAGGTGACACCGGTCAGCCGGTGCCTGGACACCGGCCAACCGGTGGGTCCAGACAGAATGGCATGCCTTCTGTCCAGACCACCGGCCAGCCGGTGGACTCCTCACCGGCCAGCCGGTGGAACTCCTTGGAATAGTGAGACCTACTGTCTCACCACCGGCCAGCCGGTGGCCTTCTCACCGTCCAGCCGGTGGCTCCTGGGCAGAAGCACTCTCCACCTTCCAAGGCACCGGCCAGCCGGTGGACAAGCACCGGTCAGCCGGTAAGCAAAGTCAAACTAGCCGTTGGAGCTTGACCAGACTTGTCTACTTGATCCCCAACGGCTCCGAAAGCCCTCCAACGGCTATATTGAAGTATTTGGGAGTATTTATCCTATAAATAGACATCCATGGATGCCGGGAAGACCACCGATCATATACCGAAGCATACCAAAGCTATTTTGATCATTTGAGGCTCCTACGACAATTCTCAAAGGCCACTTGAGATCCAATTGCCATCCTTGAAGCTTGGGCTGCCTCTACATCAACTACACTCACCTCTTGGCGCTCAAGGCTTCCTCTAGTTTGTTCTAAATTATTTACTTCATTTGTTTAGTTCTTAATTGGGTTTGTATTAAAACAAACCACCCTTTTTCTTCCTTCTTTCAACTTGGGTTTCTTGCTACAACCATAATAAAAAAGCAAGCTGTAAGAAGGTGATCTAGCCTACCTTAAAACGGCTAGTGGGTTTCTTGCTATAGCCATTAAAAAGCAAGCGGTCGTATAAATCTCCCAACGGTTGAGTTGGGAGCGGAGACGTAGGCTTGAGTTTAAAGCCGAACTCCGTTATCAATTGTGTCTTGCCTTTTTACTTTCCGCTGCATTTAAATTTGTTTTAAATTGTTAATTAATTTTAAAAAGGCAATTCACCCCCCCCTCTTGCCATCACCTCCGACCCAACAATTCCCCCAGTTGAGTTCTTCGTTGGACACTCGTTTGCATAATAACCCATTTCATTACACTTAAAACATCTTACCGTTGGCTTTTCATTTCCTTCTTGATCATCTTCCTTACAGTTACGAGCAATATGACCAGACTTACCACACCGAAAGCACTTACCAGACTTGGATAAACATTCTCCAGGATGCATTTTACCACACTTCTCACAGGATGGATATTTGGTTTTCTTACCTCCTTACTTCTTTGATGAATTCTTCCCCTTTGCCTGCCAACTAGACCTCTTATTCTGTTGTTTGTCATAGAACACATGATCATCGGCAAACTCCATTTCCACCTTCTCCGCACATCGAACAAGTTTTTCATAACTTTTGAACTCACGAGAAGCTAAAGCCCTTCGATATTTTGGCTTTAACCCTGAGTAAAAACGGTTGATTTTACTATCAAGGTCTCGGATAAAATTTGGAGCATACATTGCCAATCGAGTGAACCTTTCTTCATAGGCAGCCACTGAGTCTTCCTCTTGCCTCAATTCCAAGAATTTCTTTTCCATCCTAAGTCGAACAGCCTTAGGAAAATACTTCTCAAGAAACATACCTTTGAATTCATCCCAGTCCAGAGCATCAATCTCATCGACGTCCCTGATATTTTTAACCATAGACCACCACTGATCTGCTTCACCCTCCAAACGGTAAATAGCAAGAATAACATTTTGATTGTCTGAACACCCCATGACATCAAAAATATTCTCCAGTGCTTTAATCCACCCTTCAGCTTGCACAGGGTCAGATGATCCTCTAAATGATGGGGGATGTTGCCTCATGAAATGTTCCACCACTGACATGTTCCTCTGCGGTTGATCTGGCTGATCTCGTGCATGGATACCACCACCATTTATAGCCTGAGTCAACTGTGCCATCACTGCAACAAACTGTTCAGTTCCGATTCCGACCATCTCAGGTTGCTGATTTGGAAGGTTATCTTCCTCCTGATGTTGTCCCAACATAGCTGCTTTGTTTCCTCTGCGGAAAACCATTCTGAACACAGAAATATCTTAGGCGAAGCAACATGGTAATCCGTAAATGCTATATCATTTAAATCATATTATAATTTAACACTTTTCTAACTCCTAAAGTTGTCTATACCGACCTCTGATACCAACTATAAGGCCCCGACCTTAAACCTTACTTAATATTGAATTAAATGAATAATTCACATTGAGGATCTTTTCAGGTTTAGAGTTTTAGAGAATTAGAACATAACTATTACATCTCAAAAGATTACAAAGTAGTCACTTCTACTAAGTTTCCATAATAAAAAAAAACTCTTAAAAAGAAACGTGTCTAGTTCCATGTTTTATATAGGATGACATTCCCTTGATCCCATCCTTGACCTTATTCCACATTAAGTCCTATGAAAACATTTCAAAAAAAACTTGGGGTGAGCATAAAAAGATCAGTAAGGGATACATAAAGAATGAAAACTATTAGTTTTTCAAACATCAAGTAAACCATATATACTCTATCAAAGTAATACCTTCACCTTCATGAAGTAGTAAAAACTCTTCACTGAATAAAGTATCATTAATTACCTTTTTGTAACCAAAGGATTACCATAAAACCCATAAAAAGAACACATAACATATATAAAGGTAACTTGGGACATAAACATACTTAAGTGGAATAACCATACGGTCGACTTCCACACATATCACTTAATGGAATAGCCATACGACCAATTTCCATACATACTTAATGGAATATCCATACGGCCGACTTCCATACCCAATGCATTGGAGGTTATAACGTAACCACCCGTCCTGGTATTCACGGCACCACCCGTCATATGGTTTATCACGTAACCACCCGTCAAATGTCCAAGTACCAATATAAAATCATAAAACATAAAACCAATATAAAGGAATGATAACATTTCCACATTTCAATCACAATATATCATAATAGAATCCTTTATCAAAACCATTTTCAATACCAAAATACATAAAAGAGTATATGGTATTTATTTCATTTTAAAAACATAACGGCTTGTTGAGGAAGCCAAAGACCAAATAATACTCGCGGTGGCGGAAAAGGTCGTTGTCACCGCGTATGTTAAAAAAAAACATTCCTTTTTGTTGTTTAGTAAAACGCTTCGTAGAAAAAGATTCCTTTTGTATAAAAGTATAAGTCAAAGGGTTTTATACACCGTATAAAATAAATTTGTGTATAAAACGAAATATGCCTCAATGAAAGGAGATTGAGACGAAGTCCCTTACCTCGGGTCCGACTTGACTCGATCGTTCTTTAACGTCATGAATAATAAACTTGAGTTAATTTATACTTGATTAAGAACCTTTTTAAAGTTCATTATTCCTTTTATATCACTTATTGCCATGTTATAAACATTATGTAACCATTTAAGTTAATAATGTTTGTTTTGTCAATATTTGGTTCTTAAGTCGAAAGTGGACTTCTTACAATTACATGTTGTTCGTGTGGTCAAAGGTTCTTTATATCCAGAATGAAATTCCCGATTTGGATATAATATGTATCATATATATCCAGCATATACATGTATTTATAATATTACATAATCATTTAGAGGTAAGAAATGAAATGCACCGTTCATGGAGACGGTAAGCCGTACGTACGCATGAACGCTACTTTCATTTCTTTGTCATATTAATGGAATTAAAAATAAATGAGAGGTATGTATATTTTAATTCCAGAATTATATTCATGATTTAGATATATCATTAATTATATATATCCATTATATACATGTACTTTTAATAGTACATTACATTTGGGGATAAGAAATGAAATGCACCGTTCATGGAGACGGTAAGCCGTACATACGCATGAACGCTACTTTCATTTCTATCTCATAATTTAATGGAAAGAAATAATAATGATATAGAGGTATATTATAATTCCAGTATAACATCATATATAATAACTTTAAATCCATCCTTTACACGTCCCACATATGGCATTAACGAATCACATCACTTTGAGGGGGCGGTAGTCCGCACTTCCTTAAATGAAGATATCGTGTTTACCCATAATGGAAACCATAAAGGTATGCCCAAAATGAAAAATACAGAAGCTTAAAGAAAAAATAAACATATTATATATCATATATAAAAATAGTGACATCATAATGGCCACCTTTGAAGGTGTTAAATGAGTATTGAACAATCATCGTTTCGGGAGGCAGAATTTCACCATCCACGGAAACCGTATGTTCTTTAACCATTTGATGTAGTTGTGTGAGAGTGTAGCTCGAATAAATCTTATAACAACATCCTAGTATATTGAAGATACTGGAGTTGTTACAAAAGAAGTAAATAAAAAGAGTTTATGGGGTTGGAGAAGCAAAATAAAACAAATGAACAAGAGAGAATGAATTACCTTTAAAAGTGTAACTCCTTTTGATTTGAGCCTAAAGGCTTCCTTTGAAAGGATTCTGCCCAAAGGGAATCCTCTAGGATGAGGATAGGGATGTGGAGAGAGTAAATGGGCAGGGTTTGGCCGAGCCAAAGGCTTGAGGAGTGTGTGAAATGAGGTAGAGGTGGGGGCCTTTTATAAGAGGAGAGGAGGGGCACTTTTGGAAAGTAAGAAATATTACTTTATTTGAAAATGTGTTTCGGTTTTAAAAGGTCCCACATTGATAGAATTCGTGGATAATGTGATAAGGGTTCTAAATCCACTCATCCAATTGGTTTTGGACATGTGTAGTTCATAGATTTTACATTATCTTTCCATTTTATTTAAATCGTCAAATAATGATGTCATCACTGCATCATTATTATGTCATAAATAATTTAATTTATTTAATTTCTAAAAATTATAAAAAAAATACTATGATGTAGGAAATCCTTTTATCTTTCCAATGACTATTTATAATCAAAAATCTGATCTTTATAACCCCATGTAAAAATTGTTTTCATAAAACATATTATGTTTGTGTCATTTTACTTTTACATTAAATAAAAAGTTATTTATGTCATTTCCCAACCAAAGTGTCTCCATGGGGTCCCCAAGTTGACCCATGGCTTGTCTTGGTCGGCCATGACACAACCAATAAGGTTGGGACATGTGTCTAGGTCATTTAATATTATTAAAGCATTATTTATACCTTAAACTACCCTAATTACCACTAATCACGATTAAGAACTTAATAAGTTACTATTCACCAAAAAATTATTATAATCTCATTGAACCACATTTTACTTCAGTCTTTATAAGTACCACTTAGTGGTTTCACTATTCATCAAAAATTGATGTTTTTTATAAAATTACCAAAAATTCACCCTAAGCTATATTTGATATTATGAATTCAAAAATGAAGTCTATTTTACAAAATTCAAACCATATAAGTCACATTAATTAATTTAATAATTAATTCCCGCTGTCAGAGCAAATAGCGTGTTTTTATGAAACAATAAGTATCAAAAGATTGACACTAGTTTAAGTCCAATTTCAAAGTGAAATTGATTCCAACGACCACTATTGGATTCAATGGTAAAAATATTTTCTAATTTCACTTTAAAACCAATTCAAAAGATAATCTAATCATATAAATAAATTAGATTAAAAATCAGTTTTGAATTAAAATACAACATTTTACACTATTCATAAAAAAATGAACTTTATCAGAAAGGTACAAAAAATTTACACAAAGTAAATTTTGATGTCCCAATTCTAAAGAAGAGTTATATTTGGTCCAATAGAATTTATAAGATCGATCAAAACTATATTTAATGACGGTTCTCCGTCAAAAGGTGATAAGTGGACCTTTCGTGAAAATTAGGGTATAAATGCCTAAAATTGAACTCTTTCCGTATTTTAAGCCTTTATCTATTATTGGGTAAATGTAAAAACATTTAAAAACATATATAATCATATTTTAGTTATTTCTATCCATTCCCGCCAGTACAACGACTACTCGTTAACTAAAATTTAAAATAATATTATTTTATTACTTGTGTGCAACGTAAGTTTTCAAAGAAACTCATCGTTGCGTACCGAGTACGCTATCGAACGTAGAAACCCCTTTTAATTAAAATTAATATTTAATTCGTAAATATTAATAAATATGAAAATTCTTTATTCTTTATTTACCTGGGATGTTACAGAGATCATACCCCAACATAACAAAAAGTAACTTGAAATAATTGACATGAAAGTAGAACTTCAAAACGAGAAGGGTGAAGAACCACTAAAAAATTCGGCAGCCTAACGATGCCACTTAAACTTCAAAATACTGAATTGAAGAGATCAAATGGGGTATCTCATCATATGATCATAAAAGATCAGTATGATAAATTTAGAGATCATAACCCAATATAATAAAAAGAAACTTGAAAGAATTGACATGAAAGTCGAACTTGAAAAATGAGAAGGGTGAAAGAATCCCTTAAAAATTCGGCAGCCTAACGACGCCACTTAAAACTTCAAAATACTGAATTGAAGAGATCAAATGGGGTCTATAATCATATGATCATAAAATATCAGTATGATAAATTTAGATATCATACCCCAACATAATAAAAAGGAACTTGAAATACTTTACATGAAAATAGATCTTGAAAAATGAGAAGGGAGAAAGAATCAGTTACAAAAATTTCAGCAGCCTAACGGCACCACTTAAAACTTCATAAAATGAAATAATGAGAGTAAGAGGGGATCTCTCATTATATGAACATGAAAAGGGCAGTAATAGGAGTATAAAAGAACATACTCCAACATAAGAACATGGAGCATAAAAGGAATGACATAAAAGAAATTACTTGAAAAGAAAGAGAGAGGTCAGATCCCTTACCTTAAAACGTAACTCTTAAAACTCAAAGGTTTGGACCTTGAGGGCTTGGGGGAACCTTGGGAGGACTCCTTGGGAGATAATGAGACCAGAACTTCGTTGGGGGAGAGTGGGGAGTCGAAATGGATGAGAGGATGACTTGGTATTTATAGGGAAAGTGAGGGGACAAGGCATTAATGGCCAAGGGACACCTCACATGTGCTTTTCTCAAAACCATGTGCTCTCCCTTGGCATTTACCATGGAGTTAGGCCACATGGGGCCCCCAAAACAATAATTCATCACCCTTGGCCGGACAACCCTTAAAATATCTCATGAAATCATCATGAAACAGTTATGATGTCATTAAACATACCGAAACCCTAAAACTGTATTTTTACTATTCACTGAAAATTCAACTTTCTCAGAAAAATACCAAAATTTCACATTAACCAAATATAAAGGCTCTGATTTCAAAAATGAACTCCATTTTATAAAAATAATTTTCTAAATATTTTTAATTTTATTTTTAAATAAATACACTATTCACCGAAAATTCATTTTTTTCAGAAAAAACCCCCAAAATTACCTTAACATAATATCAATGCTCTGAGTTCAAAAATGAAATCCATTTTATAAAAATAATTTTCTAAATATTTTTAATTTAAATTTTAATTTAAAAAACACTATTCACCCAAAAAAACTAATACTTGAATAATAATTTATGAAACCATTATTTAACCATTTTATTGAATCACATTACTTAATCAAGGTACCTAAATTATTTTAAAACTTTCTTTAAGTGAGATTACTAATCCATTTGGTCATATTACTAATCCTAATCATAAAATCACTATTCATAATTTACTATTCATCAAAAATCAAGTTGATCTTATTAGACTCTAAATTTTGTACTGAACATAATTGTAGAAGACCATTTTTTGAAAATCAATACACATTTTTAATTATTTAAGGTTTACATAAACATTTTTTTTAAAATATCCTTTCTCTAAAATTCACAAAAAATATGCATACTATATTTATCCAGACATTTGAAAATTCATAAACATCATCATAAGAAGAAATCCCAATTCTTATTTAAAATAAAGGATTACACAAAGTAGTTACGGTCTCCTTACATAGCCCCTTATCACACCAGCATAGGACCTAAGTGTAAGGTGTGCTAAGGTGAGGGAATCTGAGGGAGGCTCAACCAACATCGCACGAGTAGTAATTTCTATTAGTTTGAACTTCTCGCAAAGGCGATTCCATTCTAGCTTCACACGATGAATTTCGGCTTGGGTTTGGTCCAAAGCAAAGCCCAGTGGTGCTACCTCCTTCCCAAGTTCTGTTAGATGGGCTTCGATCGGTCCAAGACTACTGGGTGAGGCCATTGAATCTTCTTTCTATAATAATTAACCAAGATTACTTGTATTTAGAGACAATAATCAAAACGTTTAGTTTCCAGCGGTCATATTGACCAATGGTCATATAACCGTCTAAACCCAACTGTCTCATTTTAATTATACTCATGTTATCAAATAAAACATTTTTGTTGAGTATAAAAAATAAAATAACACATGAAATTAGGAAACAAGATTTATTCAAAATTTCGGGTCATTACAATCTCCCCCCCTTAAGAAATTGCGTCCTCGCAATTTTTAAAATTGGGTTTTGAAATTTCATTGAAAGTCCCACATCGGAAAAAGAGTCAGTAACACTATTACTTTAAAAGAAAGAAAAGGAAGTACAAAGGCCACCCGAGTTTACTCATACTAGGATTCCATGTAGGAAACATGGACATGGAGGAGAAAACAAAGGGTCATGTTCTAAAGGAGAGTGATAGAAAACATGATTAGGAGAAAGTTAACTATAAGAAAATCCCAAACTTATGATGTGTGTAAACGATCTTTGATTACCTAGTAGGAAACGTAAACCAACAACGTTTTTGCTTTACGTTCCTTTTCATAATTTTGAGGAATTCATTTACAACATAGAACAAAAACATAAGGAAATATATCTACCATGATGTAGAGTTTCACCCTTTAATAAGTTTCTACCAAAACTAATCTTTTCTCCCAAACGATGAGAATTCAAAACTACTTGGTCTCATCAAAACACAAGAATCATCTTCTAGAGAATCACATAATCCAAAAAAGATTAATTATCTATTTCTTCTATCTTTAAAAATTATCCAAAAAATAGAAAGGGTAAGGTTAAACAACTCTTCAAAAAGGAAGAATCCCATAGGAATGGAAACTACTTTTAAATCTTCAATGTTCCATGGTAATACCCAAAGTTCATAATAGACCATTCCATAAATAACGGTCCTTAAAATTCCTCAAAATAAACCAAACTAAGATTGAAACCCAAATACAAGAAGGATTTGATAACATAGTCTTCCAAAATAAACTTCATTGTTCATCTCCAAACAACATCAACCACTCCTAACATCTTATAACAAAATTATCTAACCTAAACATATTTTACCCAAGATAGGTTAATCATTCCCATAAGTAACCTAAATTACTATAAGTCCACTATAAATTAATCGATTCTTAAAAATATAAGTCAACCTTACTCCTCAATGAAAATACCGTAGTAATCTATTTACCTCGATCATATAGGGTCCCCAAAATAGTGAACATATTCCAAAATAATAATCATTTTTTAATCCCCTAATCATCTCTGTCATATTAATATGACAATCGTCGCATTTCCTATCACATTGGTTTTTGGGACATGTTCTTCCATTTCCCGCCATTAACTAAGAAAAGAAACTATAATTAGGGGCTTAAATACTTAGCTAATAATCATGAAAAGGAAAATTTAAGCATAAAAGGATAAACATGTAGAATAAAAGTATATCCTAACTTGTGATCCCCTAGGTTCCAATCTAGGTTATCCATGATCATATATTCTTATGTGAATCTTTATTTTGTTTTACCCTTGTTCCTTTAATAATGGTTCATACTAAGCTTATGAATTTACCAAAGCATATCCCCCGGGAGTGTCGTAACCAAGAGTGCAGCAAGTCCCGTTGTCGTGTACCAGTTCCCGTTTGAGTCTAGCTCAAAGCGGTGTTTTCAGGTTTTACCCCTATGTACATCTGTGCCAGAGCCACCTCTACCTGCTCGTATCCAAACATGGATGTATTTTCTTGGAAACCCCTTACTCAATACTCACCAAAATACCAGGAAGATTTCCTATATTTAAACTTTTCTATAGGGTTCTTCCTAGATTTTTCATATCCTAATTTCCACAAATAACTAAACCATCCTTTGATACCAACTATAGCATCCCGTCTTTTTATAACATAACTTTAATTTCATTTCACGGAACTGAGGATCTTTAAGGTTTAGTGTCTTGGAAACAAGGAACATAATACATGAAAACAACATAAAACATTATTCTTAAACACTTGAAAGGATTCTCCTTAAGTTCATCCTAGTTTCATTACTGCATCTCATAACCTGGGGACATACATCAAAAGAAAGGGTGAGCAGAAGGCCCAGTAAGGGAAACAAGAGAAACATTTTACATGTGAACTAGAGATACTTCAATAAGGTCGTGAAAAGAACATTAAGGAATGAAAATGAAACCATGAAGCATATCATAATAAAAATAACATTTTTCATAACTTGAAGATGTAGCTACAACATTTAATATTGACAATAATTTTGTTTCCCCAAGGTCCATCCTCAAGGTGTCGTTAAAAATTACCAAGGTTATTCACCAAGGCGTCGTTAAAAATGGTCATCTCTAGAGATTAAGTCTTTACCCAATGCATTGGAGCGCTATCTGGGCGCACCCTTGACATGTCTTTATTATCATGTGAGACACATATATCATCATCAATCATTTCATAAACAACCCATATATCATAAAAGAAATGGGTTTCATTTCGTAATCATAACGTTTTAAAAACTGCTTTAAAGACATGATCTTTATGTCACTTTAAACCCACGGAAAGGGAAAGCGGGTTTCATGTATGTAAATACCAGAATTTAAAATAGAACATTTTGATATATATATATGAATACCCCTATAGAAATAAGAGATTTGAGTATTCACTTAATAAAATAAAATATCTTTAGAAAAAAAGAGAGATACATTTTGAGACGAAAATTCTGCAGCATAACGGCTATGTTATAAGGTTTTTAGAAAACATTGAAAAGAGAGGGGACATGGGTCAAACATTCATAAATGACCCATAAAACAGTAGAGGGACAGAATATAAGGGATTTAAGAACATGGTAATGAAATTTGAAAATATACCATATGAAATGAAGAACATGAAAGGAAGACAAAAATAAGATTTCTCTTATGAAAATTCGGCAGCCTAACAGCGTTACATAAACTTCAACCAAAAATGAATTGATGAGATCAAATAGGGTCTCTCATAATATGAACATAAAATATCAGTATGATAGATATAGAGATCATACCCCAACATAATAAAAAGGAACTTTCAAGACTTGACATGGAATTAGAACTTTGAAAAGGGAGAAAGGTGAAAGGACCACTTAAAAATTCAGCAGCCTAACGACACCACTTAAACTTCAAAATACTGAATTTAAGAGATCAAATGGGGTATCTCATCATATGGTCATAAAAGATCAGTATGATAGATATATAGATCATACCCCAACATAACAAAAAGGAACTTGAAATAATTGACATGAAAGTAGAACTTCAAAACGAGAAGGGTGAAGAACCACTAAAAAATTCGGCAGCCTAACGACGCTACTTAAACTTCAAAATACTGAATTGAAGAGATAAAATGGGGTCTCTCATAATATGATCATAAAAGATCAGTATGATAAATTTAGAGATCATACCCCAACATAATAAAAATGAACTTGAAATAATTGACATGAAAGTCGAACTTGAAAAATGAGAAGGGTGAAAGAATCCCTTAAAAATTCGGCAGCCTAACGGCGCCACTTAAAACTTCAAAATATTGAATTGAAGAGATCAAATGGGGTCTCTCATCATATGATCATAAAATATCAGTATGATAAATTTAGAGATCATACCCCAATATAATAAAAAGGAACTTGAAATACTTTACATGAAAATAGATCTTGAAAAATGAGAAGGGAGAAAGAATCCGTTACAAAAATTTCGGCAGCCTAACGGCGCCACTTAAAACTTCATAAAACGAAATAATGAGAGTAAGAGGGGATCTATCATTATATGAAAATGAAAATGGCAGTAAGAGGAGTATAAAATAACATACTCCAACATAAGAACATGGAGCATAAAAGGAATGACATAAATGAAATTACTTGAAAAGAAAGAGAGAGGTCGGATCCCTTACCTTAAAACGTAACTCTTAAAACTCAAAGGTTTGGACCTTAAGGGCTTGGGGGCACCTTGAGAGAACTCCTTGGGAGATAATGAGACCAGAACTTAGTTTGGGGAGAGTGGGGAGTCGAAATAGATGAGAGGATGGCTTGGTATTTATAGGGAAAGTGAGGGGACAAGGCATTAATGGCCAAGGGACACCTCACATGTGCTTTTCTCAAAACCATGTGATCTCCCTTGGCATTTACCATGGAGTTAGGCCACATGGGCACCCCAAAACAATAATTCATCACCCTTGTTTGGCCAACCCTTAAAATATCTCATGACATCATCATGACACAGTTATGATGTCATTAAACATACCGAAACCCTAAAACTGTATTTTTACTATTCATTGAAAATTCAACTTTCTCAGAAAAATCCCAAAATTTCACATTAACCAAATATCAAGGCTCTGATTTCAAAAATGGACTCCATTTTATAAAAATAATTTTCTAAATATTTTTAATTTTATTTTTAAATAAATACACTATTCACCGAAAATTCATTTTTTTCAGAAAAAACCCCAAAAATTACCTTAACATAATATCGATGCTCTGAGTTCAAAAATGAAATACATTTTATAAAAATAATTTTCTAAATATTTTTAATTTAAATTTTAATTAAAAAACACTATTCACCCGAAAAAACTAATACTTGAATAATAATTTATGAAACCGTTATTTAACCATTTTATTGAATCACATTACTTAATCAAGGTGCCTAGATTATTTTAAAACTTTCTTTAAGTGAGACTACTAATCCATTTGGTCATATTACTAATCCTAATCATAAAATCACTATTCATAATTTACTATTCATCAAAAATAAAGTTGATCTTATTAGACTCTAAATTTCGTACTGAACATAATTGTAGAAGACCATTTTTTGAAAATCATTACACATTTTTAATTATTTAAGGTTTACATAAACAATTTTTAAAAAATATCCTTTCTCTAAAATTCACAAAAAATATGCATACTATATTTATCCGGATATTTGAAAATTCATAAACATCATCATAAGAAGAAATCCCAATTCTTATTTAAAACAAAGGATTACACAAGGCAGTTACGGTCTCCTTACATAGCCCCTTATCACACCAGCATAGGACCTAAGTGTAAGGTGTGCTATGGTGAGAGAATCTGAGGGAGGCTCGACCAACATCACACGAGTAGTAATTTCTATTAGTTTGAACTTCTCGCAAAGGCGATTCCGTTCTAGCTTCACACGATGAAGTTCGGCTTGGGTTTGGTCCAGAGCAAAGCCCAGTGGTGCTACCTCCTTCCCAAGTTCTGTTAGATGGGCTTCGATCGGTCCAAGACTACTGGGTGAGGCCATCGAATCTTCTTTCAATAATAATTAACCAAGATTACTTGTATTTAGAGACAACAATCAAAACGTTTAGTTTCCAGCGGTCATATTGACCAATGGTCATATAACCTTCTAAACCCAACTGTCTCATTTTAATTATACTCATGTTATCAAATAAAACATTTTTGTTGAGTATAAAAAATAAAATAACACATGAAATTAGGAAACAAGATTTATTCAAAATTTTGAGTCGTTACAGTTATAGATAGCTAACCCCATTCACCTTTTTAAATAAGGCATAAGCCTCCATGTTGGTAGTTTGTATGACCCTAATTACCTCTCCCCAGTGAGACTTAACTCAAGAGACAATTCAATTCATAATATCTTCAACACCTAATATACCCAAACTATGCTCAGTAACTAAATTCAAGCAAATAACTTCAATTAAAAACTAAAGTCATGGTAGATGAAAAACTAAATTCATTATTAAACCTAGAATGTAATACAAGGCTCTATTTCCTAGAAGTAGCTTAACATTTAAACTAAGGAATAAACCATTCATTATATAAAATTTTTTATAAGCACAAAAAATAAAGGGAATAACCTTTAAATAAATGAACAATTCAAATATTTAAACAAGAGACAAAAATTTATGAACTATTTATAAATAAAATATCATTTTAATTTTTTTATAATTTTAGCTTAAACATCATTATATAATATTGTATATAATTTTTTAAATATTCATTCCAATATGAAATCTTTCATATTCATCATTATATGGAATTTTTAACTTTAAATATATGATATTTTATGAATTATAAAGAATTTATAATCCAATTTCTATCACATAAAAATTTTACATAATATAATATCATATACTTAACATTATTTAAACCGTGATCAAATAAATCATAAAAAATATTTTGATGTAGTTTAAATAATATCCAAATAAGGCCCCTTTAATTTAACAATTAAAATTAACTAATTATTAATAATTCATAATTTAAATATAAACATCTTTATATTTTGGCCTTAATTATAAAATTTATAAACACTTTATAAATTATTCATATGACTTCTAAATAAAATATTTTATTTCTTGATCATAAGACATGTAATATAATTTATTTAAAAATTATTTAAAATATTAAAATTTAATATTTAAATAATATTTAATAATAAATGTTTCATAAACATTTATAAATTAATTATTAACCTATTTTAATTAATTAATAAATAAATATTTTTAAAATTACTTTTATTATAATTTTTAAACCATTTATAAATTATAAATTCAATTAAAAATTTAAAAAATAGGAGAAAACAATTTTCATTAGCACCACGACTTGTGCTAAGTAATGATGGTGCCAATGGTCACTTAGCTTTGCATAGCTCGGCTATGTAAGTGTAAATAATTCCACCATGATGTACACTACTCTATGGGGTTCTTTTTAAAGTTGTTTTGAAGAACCTTGGGACTAATGTAAAGTGGTATCCACACCACACCATTTGAAGATTGGGTAGCTTTTTTTCATGTGCCAATGCTTAACGCATGAACCAAAATGATTCCCTCACTATGACTTAGTGAATTTTAGGGTAGCCATTTTTCATGTGCTAAATATTAACACATGGTATGAAATATCCCCCACCCCCACATCATAGTGAATGCAGAGTGTTTGTTTTTAAAGTGTTAATGATTAACACATGGTCTAAAATGACCAGCTCTATATCATGGTGATGGACTAGCCTTGCTGTTTTGACATATAACATGGTGCTCTATTCTTCGATGTTCTTCATTTATCAAACATGATTTCATAAAATCAAGATCATGGATCACTCTACTACCACTATTGGGTTTCTTGGAGGTTTATTAACAATTAACCATAGCAGCAGAAGCAAAGGAAACTACACATCGAGGATCACTATGAAAGAAATGTGAAATTTAATAAAGTGTAAATGAATAAAAACTTGATGTAAATGTGAATACAGTTCATTGAATATCACATTCATCATCTTCATCAACTTTGAACAATATTGAACGTGCTTGATAAATATCATTGGAGTAGAATCCAAATACATCCCACCTTTGAAGGTATCCATGGGTCGAGAAAAATCATCCGACATTTGGATGAGATCAATTCTATCTCCATGACATGATAGTGCTTCAAATGAAAATAAAAAAATTCACATAACTTAATGTTATGGGAGTCTTGACATTGCATCAAGAACCACCGCACACTAATAATATCATATAATAGTGGATTTAAATAGACTTAAGGATACTCCTTAGTGATTCTAGAATTAACTCATGTGTTCATAACATATTAATTAATTTCACCATTAGTTCCTATGTCACATATAAGAATGAAACAACTCCCTCATTTTTCATCTTATGAAACAACGATTTTAATGATATCCAAATATATAGGAGGATCAAACATAAATGAAATTCATCTCATGTTGGTCATATGTCCATTGTACATTGAGCTCATATGATATAACCATGCATCTCATGAAATCTATAGATCATATGAATCACCCATTTTATCATATATATATAATTGTATTTAGGGAATATAACTCCTTTATAAAAATCACTAATGATAAATATAGGGATCATTTTTCCCCATGTATGAATCATACAAGTTCCATAAAATCTTGTGAAATCATCATTCATAGCTTGTGTAAGCATGAATCTAGTGTCATGTAACCATCATGCAACCCATCTATAACCCATAATTCATTATTCACAATCCGTGTAAGCATAAAACCATCCTCGAAAATGTATGTGTAAGTATAAGACAAGCCTCATACACCTTAGCATAAACATCAGACATGCTTGGGACATTTTTACATAGGGATCCTCTATATACTTTGATCTAATATCTAAATTTTAAAAAATAAGAATTACATATGAATTCATAGTCTCTTGACTGTCATGTGTTTGATCCATAAAATATTTGAATATCTTTGATGTGATGAGATTCATCGACTATGTTAAGAATCAACCACATGTTGATGTTGATGAAAAATAAGTTCATTCTAACCATCTACACACTGAACCTACCGCATGGTCACTTTCTTACCATAAAGTAGATCCATTGAATTATACCTCATGGTTGATCCATTGACTCAAACATTAAGGTCAACCTAAAACTTTTCAAAATTCAACTAATGGACAAGATTTGGCTTCAGGGAAAATCACCCACACTATAAGATGTTTTCTTGGGCACTATATCTTCATACATGAAATTGATAGGCGACTTTACATGTGTATTTAAACATGTAGAATATTTATATTAAAATCAAATAAGGAAATCCACAAGATTCCTAAAAGAAAAAATGTGATAGGTATTTGAAGCTATGAGAAAGAAGGAGAGTTTATAACTTCAAAAGGATGAGAGTTTAGAAGTTTTACTAGTGTATTTTATAGAGAAAATCATGCATCTATAATGGGTGAGTCTAAGGAAAGTTAAGGTATTTTTTTGGCTCATGCGTTCTATAGATTGGAGAATCTGTTGCTATTTTGTCTTATTTTCTATTTTCTTTCATTTTATAGTACTCTCCTTTTACCTATTAATGTCTTATACCATTTGAATGGAGGGGTAATTCAAGTCTAGTTGGGTAAGGTAAGGTTATACCTTGTGTTTATTATGTCCTCATACTTTCATGAGTTAAAAAAATTTCTCATTAATTGATTTCAGTTCTCAGTGACTATTTTAAAATTTGAATTAAATTTTTTAGTGCTTCGAACTTATTCAATTTTATAGATTAAGTTGATAATTAATAATCTCCTTCCTCTTGGTGTATATTTACTCAAATGTGTAGGTTGTATTAGGATGTGAGTTCCCAAGAAATCGTTGGAACTTGTGTGAGGATAGTGAGATACTCTCAGATTTCCTAGGAACACCAACACTTGATTAGGTCTTTCCTTGGTAGTTTAAGAGTGGTTTTATGAATTTTCATACAAAAAAAGAAAGGAGGCTAATTAAAAAATTATCACTATTAGATCATTTTCCACACTAATCTTTATCCTGGGGTGTTTTGATAAATATATTGAAGAATATGAAAATTATAAATTAAAAAGGGAGAAGTAAAACCATTTGAGGGACCATGATATCATTTCAATTGGAAACTAGACCCTGACCTAATCACCCTTATCATATCACTATTTTCAATCCATTTTTATTACATTAGGGTTTAGTTTTTTTTCAAAAGAAAAACCCAAATAAAAACCCCTTTTACTTAACTAATCAAAAAGTGATGGTCTAATTTTTGTGAACACCCTAAAAGAGACAAACTAGATTACCAATGTAACTACATTTAACTTAGGAAATTAATTTATTTTTATATATCCCACAATAGGAATTCATCAAAACTTGGTTCAATTACTAGAGTTACAGTTCAAAAATAATTTAACATTTAATTTGGATGAACTAATCATTCAACCAATAATTTCCTGATTTTTATCCAGATATTGAAGAAAATCTAAAATATAGAATTGAAAATTTAAATTTTCAATCATACATTGAGGATATTTCGCTTGTAGACTTGATTGAATCTTCATGTGTTCACTCTGATCCTATCATCATATCTATAAATCCTAAATCGTCCATTAGAGACCTATGTTCACCTCGATTTATTAATCAATAGAACCAAATTTCTACGCTTACTTTATAAAATGGTTTTGAACTAAAAACTGGCACAATACAAATATTGAAAATGTTTCATGGTTTAGTATGTGAAGACCCTAATAACCATATCAAGGAGTTATCACATGTATTCTCTACACTAAAACCATAAGGAGTGGGTGATGAGTAATTAAAGTGGAGGGAATTCTCTTTTTTCACTCAAAAGAGAAGAAAAAGAATGGTTATATAGCCTTGAATTAGGATATATCCATGTCTGGGATGATATGAAAGGAAGATTCTTTTAAATATTTTTCCCCACATCAAGGAGAACAATAATAAGGAAGGAGCTATATTCCATAAGGAAATAAACAAGAGTATTGAGACATATTTAAAAATATGTGATCAAGTTTCCTGCATAAAGAAATATAAGAGAACTACTTCTTAGTTTTATTCTACTAAGTTATTCTAGACAATGATTTGAACTTTTCAGATTCCTCATCTAGAGGAGATTTGATAGAAAATTCACTATTAAAATCCAATATCCTGATTGGGAATATTTTTTACATAACTCTCAACAATTTGGAACAAGTTGTTTAGGTATAAGAGGTATACATGAGGTAACAACTTCTATCACATCTCCATTATTGGAATCTATACTTAAAGATATAAAAATACTTGCGATACATATGACTCTAAAACAAACTAGTGAACAAAAAACACTCGTTAAGGTATGTGGTTTATGTTCTCCCCCATCATTTTACTAACCAGTGTACTAAAGTACATGGAATAGAATGTTGTCATGTATCCTTCCATAAAAGGAAATTTACAAAAAAATTAAGGATGGAGAGAGCCTAATCAATCTTAATTTATATATGGAATTTAATAGAACCAGGATAAACCTCACTACCAAAATATGTACCAACCAGAAATCCCTTACCAATAATCTTTACCATTATATAACCCACCACCTTTACAAAAAACTTTTAATTAACCATACACCTAACCTTATTACCAACATCCCCATCATTTCTAAAAAAATAATCCCTTTAAACAACCTTGAACTAAAACATAGTCCCTAATACAATAACTTAAAGGATCTTAGGTTGAGGAGATAAATAATAGAGTATATAAGTTGATAAACCTGGTTAAAATTATTCTAGAAATATTGTCCAGAAATCCATGGGAATTAGTATCTCAAATAGTCCCTAACTCAAAGAAAATGTGAACATGATAACCACCAAAAGTAGCAAGGATATTCACCCCATGACTATCTCTAAGTTATAAAAATAGTAACCTATCAGTGATGGAAAGGGATTTGAATATATTGAACCTAAACAAGAATTTCTTGACTCTAAAGATCCTTACATGGAAGAAATTGAATAAAACCACACTATAAATTTTAAGAATATTTCTAAAGACCAACTTCATGATGAACAAGAGAAAAAAAAAGTAAATAAATATGAACCAACGAGTAAGAAAATTCCAAAAATACCATGGAAAAGGCAACTAAGAGAGAAAAAAACCTCCAACCACCATTCCCATCAATGATGATCCAGACCAATAAAATTCAAGAGGAAGAACTTAAAAGGGAGATCTTGGAAACTTTTCAGAATGTGGAGATCAATATACCACTTCTTTAAGACCTCAATTAGATTCCCAATTATTCTAAATTTCTCAAGGAAATTTGTATAAATAATAAAAGGCTTCGATGGAATGAAATAATTAATTTGGGTAGAATTATATCAACCCTTATCACACCAAAATTATCCAAAAAAATTCAATATATGGGGATATTCTCTATCACTTGCACCATTGGTTTAATTTTTTTTTAAAATAATTTGTGTGATTTATGTGATTCTATAAATGTTATTCTCCACTCAACATTTATATATTTGCATATATTATACTTGAATCCCAATATAGTGGTGGTACAACTTGTGAATATATATATATATATATATATATATTATTTTTCTAGTAGGAGTGTTGGAAGATGTCCTAGTGAGATTCTAAGCCCTAATATTTCCAGTATACTTTTATGTTCCCAATATAGAGGAATAAAAGATCCCATCACACCCACCCATAATTTTAGGATGACCATTTTTTAAGACAACCATGACCATTATTAATGAATTTGATGGAAAAATCACCATGGATTTTAGAGACAAAAAAATCTATTTCAACATCTTTGACTCTATGATTCACCCTTAAACTAGACATTCAATCCTTACACTATCCCACTTAGAAGAGGTTAAAATCAATGAAGATTTAGGAATGTTTCACAAAAAATTATATTAGGAAAAAATTTAATGATTGAAAATCTATAAAGGATGAAACTATCCATTTTTTTAAGAATTTGTCTTAACTTTGGAGGAATAGGTAACCCCTAAATACCTTGATGGATTTTTTTGTTTTTTTAATAATGAGGTATATTATATATCATATTGTGTGTTGAAAATATAAAAAGTGGTAGTAAGAAAATAAAATATGATTTCATATTTAGAACAACCTCCAAATATGGAATTGAAAATATTTCCCATTGATTTGGAATATGTGTATATAATGTAAGGGGAGAAGTTTCCAATAATAATTACTAATAACCAAACCCATAATCAAGAACTAAAATTGATTGAACTTTTGAGGGAAAATATACAAGAAATAGAGTGGATTTTAGGTGATATTATAGGTATTAACCCCAAACTAGTTTCTTATAGAATTCCACTTGAGGGAAATTACAGACCTATTAGTTAACCCTAGAGAAGGATAAATCCAACTAAAATGGAGATAGAAAAATATATATAGAAAGTTATTGGTAGAAGATATCATCTACCCAATATCTAGATCAAAATGAGCCAGCCCCATCCCTATAGTTCCCAAGAATACTGAAACTTCATTGTGAAGAATGATTAGAATGAGTTAATTATGGTTAGAATTTAGAATATCCAGAGGGAATGAATTGATTATAGGAAGCTAAACTAGGTCATCAGGAATGATCACTTTCCCATCCTATCCATTGATCATATATTAGAAAATTTGGTAGGAAGATCTCATAAATTATTCTTAGATGGGTTTTTAGGTTATTTCTAGCTACTCATTACTCTAAAATACCATGAGAATACCACTTTCAAATGAACCTTTAACACATTTTCCTATAAGAGTATAACATTTGGGTTATGTAATTCCCTAGGTATAATTTATATATGCATGGTATATATATGTTTTGATCAAATATAAGATTTCTTGGAGAAATTCTTGAATTATTTCATAGTTTTTGAAAATTATTTTGACCATTTCTTTAAAAATTTAGCCAAAGTTTTGAAAACAAGCATTGAAAAGAAATTAGTTTTGAATTTTGAAAAAAAATAATTTCATAGTAAATAAATTAATATTCTTAGGGTATTCCATTTCATAAAAAAATCATTTCGATGGAAAAATAGAAAATTCAAGTGATACATTATTTATGTTATTGATACACACCTATCACGAGGTGTGAAAAAATACTATTTATAATATCCAAGTGTAGAAAAATGGATGAATATGTTCATCTCACTTGAGAAGATTCATAGTTTATTCACTTACTAATTATAATCCACCTAAAACCAATTTTTTTGTGTTTTTATTATTTTATAAAAAAAATGAGAATGTAATTATAAACTAAATTGTAATGAAAACAGAATAGGGTTAGAGAAGAAAGAATTGTGCTTAAGGTTTGGTTTTTAGTTCCTTCATTATTCAATTTTTTATCTTAAATTAAATTTGATAATCTAATTGTGAAATCTCACTCATGAATTACTATACTTTTATTTATTACCTGTGAAATATTGAATGCCTAATAAAACTTAATCCTGCCACCTCATATAATCAAGGCTGATGAAACACCTCAATAAAGAGTTTGGAATCTTCTAGGACCCCACACCATCATATGTCATTTCATTCATCAAAAAAATCAACTCTATTGTGTTAAGATATTTTTTTCAATAGAAGGGAGAGAAAAATTATAAATAATATAATAAAAATGGAGTTGAGATCCATATCGCGATGAAAAATCACCACACCCATACAAACCACCCTTATCCACCACAAATTGATTGAAAACATTATAGATTTTAATAATAAAATTCAGGAAAAATGTGTCCTCCATTGAGGAAAAACATCAAGTTAGTCACTCATTTTTAATTATAAAAGGTCATAGTGGAAGAATGGGGAAGAAGAAACATAGAGAGAGAGAGAGAGTATGAGAAAGAAAGTGAAAGAAAGAGAGTGGAATACTTCAAATTATAAACAATGAATGAATTGAATAACAAAAAAACTAAATAAATATACAAAAGAAAATAAAAGAAAACAGAGTATCCCAACAATAGAATAACGGTCCACTCTTGATTCTATTACCCCCTTCTTTGGAATAAACACCCTCTTATTTAGAGGGTGGAATGCACTCTCTTTTCTCATTCATATATTCTTAGTTAAATTTTACCTATTTTTGGATCTCTCTTTGAATATAGATATTTAAAATCACATCATTGAATTTTCTAAGATATCGGGATTTCCAAATTTCATTACAATAGGTTTTTACAGCATAGGTAGGGAATATAATGAAATAGAATATTCTTCCTCAAAATTACCATATCTTTCCTTTTAGGTTAGCCTAATTTATATCTACCTATATTTTTCGTGTGTAATTATTATATGTGGTTTATTTTACTCCATAAAATTCACTCATCTCCATTTCTATTCCAACTAGTTCACATAGTTTATTTTACCTATGAGAATCACATAGCCAAACCTTCTTCTTCGTATGTAGTAATTTTTCATGGTTTGTAACATAACTAAACACATTATTAATCACATAGTTATTTTTACATATGAATTCATATAATTTTTTCTTCTAATATGTCACACATCCATTTTCATATGTGGGATCACGTAACCATTTTGTCTCCCCATGTAGCCATTTTCATGTAGGCATTTCCATCATGTCATCAGTGCAGCTTACATTCTCAGTGTATCACTTCATACTCATGATCTCACTATATGAAGGGTGATATAAATAGTTCTATAATCCTATTAAAATTTATATATCATTGAAAGTGTCCATATGTATCTTTTAATTATCATGTATGGCTTGGGTAACTTCTATTTAGTCTCATGGGTGTCATATGTGGCCGTGAAGATTATCTGTGGTGGTTTTGAGCCTCACTAGTGCCTTATATTCTTGATCTTGAGATTCCATGGTATTTTACATAGTTATTTAGATGAGTTGAAGATGGATATGGTGGTTTTTGAATGGTGACAAGTACTGAAGGGGTGTGTCTGAGTGAAAGGGAATAAAATTGAGGTGAAACAACACCATTTTGTTAATGATGAACAATTACCATAAGGAGGCCATCCCATATAAAAGATGAGCATGTTCGACCACCTATATATATTATAACCTGTTCCTGAAAGAAATTATACTATGGAATTTGAATATCAACACCCACACTCACCATTAACACATGTACATGGTCCTATGTCGACATGTACTGGCCCATGCGGGCCTTGGACTAACCTATGTGCACTCTAGTGTGCAGCCTAGTCTTACCCTATCACTCAAAGGGATCTCCCTCAGGACTTTCTTAGCCGGATGACCCATACTAGGCTTGATATGTGTCTTTTAGGCCTTTAGTTTGAGGTCTATCCTTGCTGGATAATTGTTTATAACATAAAAAAATTTCAAACTCTAAGTAAAATATCAATAGAATTTCATAATTAGAATCAAAATTCATATTGTAGTATTTTTATACATTTTTATCTATATTATTTCTTCAATTGTAATTTTCAAAATTTTAATAAAAAGTTGAATTGTATTGGAATATTTATTAATATTCATTCAAAATTATTAATAAATGTTTAAAATTTTCATGCTAAAATGATTGTATCAAATACCCCCACACTTCATATATGCTTTTTCTCAAGCATAAAATCTCAACATTAAATTAAAGAGGGAACCGATATTACCAATATTTAAATCTCAAAGTAAAAAAATCAAATAATTATCAATGTTAAACCAAATTTTAAATTTCCACATAAAACATCAATTCATTTTCACAATTTTCAAAGAAACAATAAACCCAATACTTTTTACTTTCTCTCTTTTGAAAATGGTGGAACTTCTCCTTTCATTAATTCAAGCTTCTCAATTCATTATTATCAAAAATTCCAAGTCATTATAGACCACACTTTTGAATCTTTTCACTCATCACTAATGATAAAAATTCATATAGAGTAATTATCATATCATGAGAATATACTACTTTTTTATAGGATTACAAAGGAACTACTTTATGTACTCTATAAAGAAAAAAAGAAAATTAAATCCTGAGGAATTTTAACCAAGTCTCTATTTAATATGAGGCTTAAGGTTGGTAGGTTTTGATGTAAAAAATCATTAAGGATCAAATAGTAAGCTTATCACTTAAATAATATTGGATGATATCAAAAGTAAAAGGTCAATGGAATTCTCCCCTTAAAAATGGTAAAAAACACTCCCCAAAGCTCAAAGTAAAGGTTATGACCAATGTAAACATAAGGAATAAATTTAAACTTCGTGAATTTTCTCTACTTTTTTTACTTTTTTTTTATTTTTCAAACTAATTTTTCATTTTTTTTCTTTTTAGAAATTCATGCTTCGAACAAGACTCACATATATCACCCAACCATATATGATAAAAATAATAGATATTTTAATGGTGATTTTTTATTTTCCCAAGTCACAACACATTTTTCGATTTTTTTCCTTTTCTCTCTTTTTTTGAAGAAGGTAAAAAATTAATATAAAATGAATGAATCAAAAAACTTTCTCAATTCCTAAAATATCACCCCAAAATTATTATTTAAAATACATTACATCTATTTCACCATTAATTCTATCAAACTCCACTCTTAAACTTTAAAATATCATGAAAAATACCAAGAGGAGTGTGGGAATAAATATAAATGGATTGAAATGTTTATCATTACAAACAAGTTAATTCATGGTATCTATGGGATAAATAAGGATTAATATATAAGGTGGTATTAAGGATAATTTATTATTAATAAATATGTCTCAATTATTTTAATTTGTTTTTCACAGTCATAGGTTTGACAAGTTCAAATGCAAGTTCTAGAAGGTGGCATTCCCCAAGACCACTCAAGAAATATTCTCAAGATAATATAGAAATTATTTGATCTAAAAATCCTCTTGAGAAGAGATATATGATATTAAATAATAAATTATGGCATGAAGACTAATAAAAAATCAATTCAAATGAATTTTAGAAATTTAAATTATAAAAAATGGTAGGGTAATTTCATTTACATGAATCAACTAATTCCTTCAAATTTGGAGTCATCAAATTAACATCCATTCTTCACTTTAATCACTAAATTATCCACCTTACTCATTGAATTTAATTATCCTTGAAATATAAAACATGGAATCCTAGGATTCTAAAATAACTCATGTCTCCTAGACAAGTCAAGTAAAACAAAAAATCGAAGCATGGGTATGCAATTTCTAATATTATCTCAAAATATAATTTCCTAAAAAATGTAGGGAGTTAATAGAATAAGAATATAAGAATGAAATCATTTTTATCATGAAGCTATAGTCCTCTCTTTTTCTTGATGTTTGGATTTACTTGTGCCATCATAATCCTATAAAAGTAAATTAATCAATTAAAACATAAGGACCATGTAAATTAAGATAAAAAAGAAATAAGGGATTGAGGCTACATCCTAAAATAATTTCTAATAATGAAAGTAAAAGTCCTAGAAAGAAAGTTTAAAGATAAATATTAGTTTAATACCCTAAGTGAGACCTATATTTCTACTACCTCTAAAAGGGAAGTTTGAATTATTATCCATAATCTATTGTTGGGTGAATTTTCTTAGATTTAAACCAACACAGGTGGAATTTTCCAACTTGTAGTTATTCTTTGTTAGTGATGAGGAGTCCATGGATAGAGTAAATCAAGTCTATCCCCTTAATAATAAGATACATCTTTCATGGAATGGGTAGGATAAATTATGGATCATTCTTATTCTTGGTTGTTAATTGTATAACCTTATCTTGATTGTATAATGTTTTCTCTATATAAGATGCTTGAATTTAATTTTTAAAGGGAGAGTTAAAATGTAAGTAAAATTGAAAAAAATTAAATCATTAATAATCAATATAAAAATTCTACCTTTTAATTTGACAAGCCTATGTCTTAGTTTATCCTAGGCTCATCCAATTGGAATTATTCATGGGCTTCCTCTAATGCACGTTAAATAAAATATTTGAGCTCTATTGTTCCTCAACAGGTGTATGATCTTCTTCTTTACCTTCCTCTAATAAAAAACATGGATTGTCGAAATATAAAATGGAGTTAATATTAAATTCAGATTGAACAAAATTAGATAATATATAGGTTAATAAAGGATCAACACCTAGAGTTAGATCAGATTCGATCTCTTTTTTAGTGGTAAGGAACTCTTGAAGTTGGATGTCACTGGATTGAGGTAGGTGTTTGAGCGCCTCCATCCTTTATTTAAACTTCAACACTTGGGTGATTTCTTCCTCTTCCAATTCTTGAGTAATATACAATAGTTCTAGTTATTCTACTTTTCAATGGATGGGGAGATCATTTTTTACTTCATACTCATTCTAGAAATTATTCATGCCTTATTGATTACTAATATAAATCTCACCAGGAAAGTCTTACTGATCATGAATCCAATCTACACATTCATGATTTGTTTGAATCTAGATATTGAGATGATTGGTTTATTAATACTTCTTAAGCAAGGCCTCAACCTCTTGGATCTCTTCAGAAAAAGTGGGAAGCTCCAATGGGGATTCCCTTATGAACTTCAGTCTTTGATAATAAGTTTAGAATTTATTGACCATGTATGTCAATTCTTGAAGTGATAGTCTTATATCTTGTCCATTATCCATTTTCTTGACCATATATATGATATCATTATCCCTTTATTGGAGCACCTAATTAGCATTATGAACGAATGTTTCTTGGTTATACACCTAATAGTAATTATAATATGCACAAAAATATGGTATGTTTTGTAACATCATGGAAAAGTGATAATTTTTAAAAAAACAATGAAAACCATTTACAATGTGAAAATAAAAGTAAATAAATAATTAACTATCTCCACAACAATAACACTATGTTTTGAATCACACCTGCTGTGGGGTGTGAAAAAAGATACTATTTATAATTTCCTATGTAAAGACCCGTAAAATTCAAGGAATTTTTTTTCTTAATTTTCTTTGGGATTTTACAAGAACACAGTTTTTGACGGCACTTGATTCTGAGGCCCGGTGTGCCCGAAATTTCTATACGAAGTTTAGCTCGGGTACGTTCAGTGAACGAATGAGAGGGATTTTCTAACTCTTGAACCGGTGCTCGGAATCGAATTCCGAGGGCACCGATGGAATCGTAGCGCCGATATTTTCTTAGGAACACCTTTTCCGGAGTTGCGTTTACATGAGATAAGTTGTTAATTTTTTGTGAAAGTTAAAATAAAATTAAGCATCAATTTTATTTTTCTCTAAGTGGTTTAAAGCTTTGGGTGGAAGTTGGGGGAAACCACCGAACTTCCATTTGGAGGTTATGAGGGTGGTGGGGCCCACACGAACCCTACCACTTCACCTTCCCTAACCTTCCATAACCCTTCATTTAATTTGAAAACTTGAGTTAACTAATTATGTGGATTAATTCAGCTTTTGAATTTCAAACTTAAGTTGTGTTAATAAAATAAGTGAGGTACTTATTTTATTTTGGGTTGGAGGCCTGTTGCTTGAGAGCTTTGGGAGAAAAGCTAAGGGAGGCTTGAAGATATTCATCTTCTTCGTCGAATAACGCGAAGAACGCCGGATTCCTCGGAGGTCGACGTCTCCTTCCGCGACGTCTCCTTCCGCGACATCTCCCTCTATGACGGTTATCTCCACGACGAATCCTCACCCAACTTGTTTGACAAGGTAGGGGTTTTGTGCGTTTTTATTTCGTGATTACTTCTGTCGTTTATCTTCATCATCTATCCTCGTTATTTGAAACCACTTGATATCATTTAATAGGAGGGGGTCGGACCGCACAAACACGGCCGACCCTCCTCCCTTTTATTTATTTGTGGTTGCGGTTCGAAGGGAAGTGACGCGGTGCCGTTGCACCGCGCAGGGACAAGCGACAAAGATGCGTGGCGCCGTCGCGCCGCACATTTGTTAGATGAACCAAGTCGCGGCGCCATCGTGCCGCGCCATAAAAACCTGAAAACACCGCAACCGGAGCAGGGCCGCGGCGGAGGGGCGCGGCGCCATCGCGCCGCACCGGACGAACCAAGGCTGCGGCCAGTTCCGGGCCACGATGGAGCAGGGAGAACGGCGACCGGTTTCGGGCCGCCGGCGTTGGAGCAGGGGGGACTGGCCATCGCCGGTCCTGTGGTGGAAAAAGCCGGCCAGCCAGAGTAGGCCAGCCAGTCAAGGAGAAGCTAGGGTTTACAAACCCCCGACGACCAACTCAAGCAGCCCCCCATTATGGGGGCCGCGGTTACAAAAGACAGGGGGGCAGGCGCCCCCCCCTCAAACGGCTCGACCGTTTGTCTGATCTCCTGGCCAGCGCGCCCAGGCCGGGCCGGGCCGCGCCTAAGCGGGCCGGAGCTGGACTCGGTTCGGGTCGACCCGGTTCGGGCCGACCCTAGGGGTATCGGGCCAGGTTGGACCGGGCCCGAACCCCTTAATACCGAACCTCTTCCTATCGGTCGTCCATAACTTGAGCTACGAGCCTACGATCGACACACCGTCAGTTGTGATGCGATCCTTGGATCAAGACGTTCTTTTAGGTATATCGCACACAAGGTTTCAGAATGCTTTGGTTTTGGCTGAGTTGGTTCGTACACGAAACCAACCGGGCCCTCGTAGCGGAAACACTCATAACTTGAGCTCCGGATGTCCGAATGACGTGTCGTCGACATTGTTTGATTCCTCTTAGTGAGACGGATCTTTTGACTTACTCTGCCCGAGGTTTGGAAGCAGGTGGAGTACGGTCAGGTTGGTTTTGACTTAAAAACCAACCGGGCCCCTGGGATGAAAAAGCCAATAACTTCTAGACCAGGCGTCCGATTGACGTGCCGTCTGTGACCCTGAGTTCCTGTTGACGATACAGAACTTTTGGATACATAAACTTCGGACTTTGTGTCAGTTGATGTATCAGCCTCTCGGTTTTGTGGAGCGGAGCCTCTCGAACGAGCTTTCTGTGTGCGGGAACCCTAGAGCTGGCTGTGTTTGCGACTATGACGACGACGACGACTGTACAGAGATCCTCAGTGGATTCGACGGCGACGACTACAACACTCAGCGATCCTACGTGGATCAGTGCTACTGATCCTGTGTGGGTCCGATCCTGTGTGGGTCAGCACTCAGCGGTTCTGTGTGAGCCAGCGCCTACAGATCCTGTGTGGGTCGGATCCTGTGTGGGTCTTTGCGGGGGTTAGTTACCTATTGATCCTGTGTGGGTCTTTGCGGGGGTTAGTTACCTATCGATCCTTTGTGGGTCATTGCGGGGGTTAGTACCTATCGATCCTTTGTGGGTCCGATGGCTTAGATGAATCAGTGGCTACATCTGATCTTCTCTATCGTCATACGAAGAAGTATACCTGTGTGAGCTGAAAACCTGTTTTGCTTTCCTATGTGGATTGTGTTGTGCTATCCTGTGTGGATTTATGTTTTGCTTTCCTATGTGGAATGGGTTGTACTTAGGCTCAGATGTTGGAGCCGAACGAGAATTGATGACTTAGGTATATGTATGGGCATATACCTAAACAGTTTCGGATGTTACTTCGTGATTGTATCTTTCCTTTGTGGTTTATCCTTTGTGGATTCTGGGAGACCTTCGGGGGTCTCGGGGTCCCTACTGAGTAGCTTATACTCACCCCTGCACGGGCTATGCCCGCACTACGTTGTGTTGGTTGCAGACGACGGACAATGCTGACCGTGGTTGAGGCTTGCGGAGCAGAACGATACCTGGAGGTAGACCACTGGGCAGGACGTTCTCAGAGCGGACGGCTGGACCCGAGGAGCTGTGGAGGATATTTGTACTCACCCTTCAGGTGGGATTTCCAGTGGACAGCTCGACGTTGCGGCTTTACTTTTCAGTTGCAGTTTTCCCTTTAAGTTGTACTTTACTTTTAGTTTGGGTTTGTATACTGGCCCACTTACTTTTCCGCACTTACTGTTGTACCCAGTTTTTACTTAGTGATTACTTCTACTACTTGCTTGCTCTGTGGTGTTTTTTTACTTTACAAAGGCAATGCCTTCCCTTTTTACCGGGATTTACTCCTTGGTGCTTGTCGCCAGCCCCTGGCCTATGGAAGGCGGGCTTGGGGTAGTCACGACACGGGCCCCGAGGACGGGTTGTGACAAATTGGTATCAGAGGAGTTCGGTTCTACCACAGAACTCAGGACTCTGATCTTTTTCTATGTGAAGAAATAGTGTTAAGAGTATTGGGTGTGGTTATCAGTCCAAGGAGTCCAGTGTTGGTGCGGCGGCCGACGTATCCGTACACCAGGACCCTGACTTATGATTTCCGACTTAATGCACGAAAACATTGATTGCATGTGTGTTTCAAGTTTTCTTTGTGATTACTTTATGTCAGCTCACCAGGTATACTATTGACCGTGGCACACCTGTTTCTTTTTAGGATGGTCCCACGACGACAGCCAGCTAGGGTTCTGAGAGTTGTGCTTGACGACAGCCCACCGAGCGACGAGGCCTCAATACATGGCCCTTTGACAGTAGAGGCACCGACGGTACCACTACCCACCGAGCCACCGATGCTACCAGCCCCAGCCGCTGACGATGCACGTCGCCTTAGTGCACTGCACGAGTTTCAGTGCCAGCGACCGCCCAGGTTCCACGGGGAGACGGACCCCCAGGCAGCCGAGGACTGGCTGGAGGCTGTGGTGATGGTTTTCAGGTTAGTGAGGACACCAACAGACCTCATGGTGATCCTCGCAGCGAGCCTACTGCACGCGGCAACGGGCCGATGGTGGAGCTTGATGCTCCAGGTGCACGATGAGGCATCTCTTCTCTAGACAGACTTTGAGAGCCTCTTCCACTTAGAGTTCGTCCCAGCCACCCTCCGTGCGGTGTGCATCTAGGAGCTTCTACAGCTGCGACATGGCATCTTGACGGTCGCCCAGTACTCGGCGAGATTTACCGATCTCTCGTGCTACTCGACAGACATGTTACGGGACCCATTCTTCCGGGCCCGGACCTTTGAGCAGGGATTGAGGCATGAGATCAGGTCATCACTGATCTCCCTTAGCATTCTGACATAGGCAGGAGTGCTGGAGAGAGCCCTTTTGATCGAGAGCTTCCTTGCTGAGCCTTCATCAGTAGTGAGACCTACCGCGGGGCAGCACGTAGCAGAGTCTTCTGTAGTAGGCAGTCGACGGATGAATCATGGGTCTAGGCAGACCAGACCCTCAGGAAGACGACCTCAGGACACTGGCTCAGCAGTGCGGGGCACACAACACGAAGCTAGTCTTTTGAGAGGCAGACAGTGCTACACATGCGGCGGGCAGGGTCACATGGCTCGTGACTGGCCGACCCACTGTGCCGAGGAGCAGCAGATGGTTGAGGGACCACCCATGCAGAGGTAGAGGGTCAACCGTGGCGGTCCGCAGGGAGCTGACGGGCGAGGCAGAGGATCTGGCTGAGCATTAGGTGGTGGGAGATGCTTTGAGGCTCTACCACCACCACCACCAGGAGGTCCACCCCGACCACCGGGAGCTGGCGGGCAAAGACAGGCACAGCTCCAGGCAACAGAGGCCTATGAACACGGCGAACCCGAGATGATTCGAGGTACTATCTGTGTCTATTCCACCCTTTCTGCAGTTCTTATAGACACAGGAGCGAGTCATTATTTCATAGCCACTGCCCTTGTTCGGAGCTCGGAGATTCCGACAGAGCCGTTGGCTAGATCCTTACGGCTAGAGACTCCTACGGGAGCAGACTCGATGATTACGCACTAGTGCCAGCAGCGTGAGCTTACTCTAGGAGGCGATATCTTCAGTTGGGATCTTCTTGTAGCGGCATCGAGGCCTTATGACGTCATCTTGGGAATGGATTGGTTATCTACAGTCCATGCTCAGATCGACTGTATTAGGCTGAAGGTGCGATGTGTACGCACTAACGGGAGTAGGTTCACCTTCACCGGCGAGAAGGGAGCCTTCGCAGCACAGGGTGGACTCTCGCAGTGGAGAGGACAACCCATCACTCATCAGTTGGCTAGCCTCATCCTAGGAACAGTTGATGTGTAGAGTCCTGGTTTTCCTGTAGTGGTGGATCAGTATGCGGACGTTTTCCCCGACGACGTCCCAGGGCTACCTCCTCGCAGAGAGGTAGACTTTTATATTGAACTATACCCCGGGACAACCCCGATATCGACTCCAGTGTATCGGATGGCCCACGCTGAGCTTCGAGAGCTACGGGTACAGTTGGAGGACTTACAGGGCAAGGGATTCATCTGACCCAGTGTTTCACCCTGGGCTTCCCCGATTTTTTTCGCCAAGAAGGCGAATGGGAGCTTGAGAATTTGTGTCGACTATTTTCACCTAAACCAGGTGACAATGAGGAACAAGTATATGCTTCCTAGGATTGATGAACTCTTCGATCAACTCAAGGGATCACGGTGATTCTCGAAGATAGACCTCAGGTCAGGCTATCATCAGCTCAGATTTTGGGACGAGGACGTGCAAAAGACAACCTTCAGGTGTCGGTATGGCCACTATGAGTTCTTGGTTATGCCATTCAGCATAAAAAATGCTCCAGAAGTGTTCATGACCCTCATGAACAGGATCTTTCAGCCATACCTCGATCGATTTGTCGTGGTCTTCATCGACGACATTTTGATTTACTCGACCACTGAGGAGGAGCATGCCTACCACTTGCGGGTTGTACTAGACACACTACAAGAGCACCAGCTTTATGGTAAGCTCTCGAAGTGTTAGTTCTGGATACACGAGGTCCACTTCTTGGGACATGTCATCTCTGAGGCAGGAGTTGCGGTGGATCCTGCGAAGATCGAGACAATGTTAGCTTGGGAGCCACCCAGGAGCATGACGGAGGTGTGAAGTTTCTTGGGACTAGCTGGATACTAACATAGATTCATGCCAGACTTCTCCAGAGTTGCGACACCACTCTCAGCTCTTACGAAGAAGGGGAAACCCTTTGTATGGTCAGACATATGTCAGTAGAGCTTCCAGGAGCTGAGACAGAGATTGACCAGCGCACCTATCTTGAGGTTGCCGGAGGAGGGAGTAGGGTACGTAGTCTACTGCGATGCATCAGGGACTAGATTCAGATGTATCCTGATGTAGGAGCGAGCAATGATTGCCTATAAATCACATCAGTTGAGGTCGCATGATCAGAACTATGCTACCCATGACCTGGATTTAGTAGAAGTGGTCTTTGCTCTGAAGATGTGGTGACACTATCTGATGGGCGAGTGCTTTACAGTTTATTCTGACCATCAGAGTCTCAGGTACATCTTCTATCAGAAGGACCTGAATCTGAGATAGTGGCGATGGCTTGAGTTCCTCCAGGACTGTGACTTTGAGATATTCTATACTCCTAGGAAGGGGAATGTAGTAGCCGATGCTCTCAGCAGGAGGACGGGCATTCAGCTACTTGAGGAGGCGATAGAGCAGCTAGCCACTTTGCAGATATCCTTTGTGAATAGAGATGGAGTAGATTTACTTCAGTCACTCACAATCACTCCTCCACTACTACAGTGGGTCAGAGAGACACAACGTGGGGACGCCTACTGTGAGACACGGCGTGCACAGATATCCTCAGGACAGGCACCTGATGGTTTCTCTTTAGGAGGAGAGCACGAATTCCTTTTCAGAGGATGTACCTTGGTACCAGTTTCTTTACGAGAATAGGTGATGAGAGAGTTTCACACTTCTACCTTGGTGGTACATCCTGGAGTGGCAAAGATATACCAAGACCCCAGATGATAGCACTGGTGGCCAGGCATGAAGAAGGCTATGTCAGAGTTCGTTTCTCGGCGCCTCACCTACCAGCAGGTCAAGGCAGAGCATCAGGTACCAGTAGGCTTGGTACAACCCTTGGAGGTTCCGGAGTGGAAGTGGGACGGGATACCTATGGACTTCGTGACTGGACTTCCACGCACTTCCAGGGGTCACGACTCCATTTGGGTGATTGTCGACCGACTCACCAAGTCAGCTCACTTCTTACCCATCAAAGAGTAGGGCTCAGTGGAGAGCTTAGGACATATCTACGTTCAGGAGATTGTGCGGCTCTATGGTGTGCCATCATCTATCGTCTCCGATCGAGATTCTCGCTTTACTTCCCGGATTTGGAAGGGGTTTTAGGAGGCGTTCGAGACGCAACTACGTTTGAGCACCGCCTTTCACCCTCAGACAGATGGTCAGGCGGAGAGGACCATACAGACTCTCAAGGACATGCTCTGTGCATGTGTCCTCGACTTTGGTCACAGCTGGGAGGACCACCTACCCTTGGTGGAGTTTGCGTACAACAACAGCTACCACTCCACCATTGGGATGACACCATACGAGGCTTTGTAAGGCTGACCTTTTAGATCTCCTTTGTGCTGGACAGACCCTGTGGAGTCAGCACTTGTGGGACCGAAGATGGTCCAGGCCACGATAGAGAAGGTCCAGGTCATCCAGGAGTAGATGAGGATAGCTCAGAACCGGAAGAAGTCTTATGCTGATAGGAGGCGGAGGCCACTAGAGTTCGAGGATGGCGACCACGTCTTCTTGCGTGTCTCACCTCGACGTGGATTACAGAGATTTGGCCGAGGCGACAAGTTGTCTCCATGCTTCATCGGACCATTCCAGGTCCTCAGCAGGATTGGTGAGGTGGCCTATCACCTGGATCTACCACCTCAGTTGCATCGGGTGCACGACGTCTTCCACGTATCTCAGTTGAGGAGATACGTGCACGACCCGACGCATATCATTGACCATGGGGAGCTAGACGTTGATGATGTGGAGACTTTTATTGAGGTCCCATCGGAGATAGAGGATCGACAGGAGCAGGTCCTATGTGGATGGTAGATTCCTCTAGTGCACATCAGATGGCAGCACGGGAATCTCCAGGAGAGCACTTGGGAGCGGGAGGCTCAGATGCGTGCTCAGTACCCACTTTTGTTTCCCTAGTTTTCGATGTATCTTTACGGGGACGTAAAGCCCTGAGGTGGGAGTAATGTAAAGACCCGTAAAATTCAAGGAATTTTTTTTCTTAATTTTCTTTGGGATTTTACAAGAATGAAGTTTCTGACGACACTTGATTCCGAGGCCCGGTGTGCCCGGAATTTCTATCTGAAGTTTAGCTTGGGTACGTTCAGTGAATGAATGAGTGAGATTTTCTAACTCTTGAACCAGTGCTCGGAATCGAATTCCAAGGGCACTGATGGAATCACAGTGTCGGTATTTGCTTAGGAACACCTTTTCTGGAGTTGCGTTTACACAAGAGAAGTTGTTAATTTTTTGTGGAAGGTAAAATAAAATTAAGCATCAATTTTATTTTTCTCTAAGTGGTTTAAAGCTTTGGGTGGAAGTTGGGGGAAACCACCCAACTTCCATTTGGAGGTTATGAGGGTGGTGGGCCCACACGAACCCTACCCCTTCACCTTCCCTAAACTTCAATAACACTTCATTTAATTTGACAACTTGAGTTAATTAATTATGTGGATTAATTCAACTTTTGAATTTCAAACTTAAGTTGTGTTAACAAAATAAGTGAGGTACTTATTTTATTTTGGGTTGGAGGCTTGTTTCTTGAGAGCTTTGGGAGAAAAGCTAAGGGAGGCTTGAAGATCTTCATCTTCTTCATCGGAGGTTGACGTCTCCTTCCGCGACGTCTCCTTCCGCGACGTCTCCTTCCGCGACGTCTCCCTCCGTGACGGTTATCTCCGTGACGAATCCTCACCCAACTTGTTCGATGAGGTAGGGGTTTTGTGAATTTTTATTCCGTGATTACTTCCATCGTTTTTCTTCATCATCTATCCTCATTCTTTGGAACCACTTGATATAATTTAACGGAAGGGGGCCATACCGCACAAACACGGCCGACCCTCCTCCCTTTTATTTATTTTTCGTTGCAGTTTGAAGGGAAGTGACGTGGTGCCGTCGCACCGCGTGGGGACGAATGAAAAAGATGCGCGACACCATCACTCCACGCATTTGTTAGATGAACTAAGTCACGACGCCATAGCTCCATGCCAGAAAAACCCGAAAACACCGCGGCCGGAGCAGGGCCGCGGCGCCGTCGCACCGCGCCGGATGAACCAAGGCCGCGACAGAGCAGGGAGACCGGCAGTAGGTTCTGGGCCGCCGGCGTCGGATCAGGGGGGACCGGCCGTCGCCGGTCCCATGGCAGCAGAAGCCGGCCGGCCAGAGCGGGCCGGCCAGTCAAGGAGAAGCCGGGGGTTACAAACCCCCGACGGCCAGCTCAAGCGGCCCCCCATTATGGGGGTTGCGGTTACAAAAGACAGGGGGCAGGCGCCCCCCCTCAAACGGCTCGGCCGTTTGGCAGAGCTCCTGGCCAGCGCACCCAGCGCGCCGTGCCCAGGCCAGGCCGGGCTGGGCCATGCCCAAGCGGGCCGGACCCGGACCCGGTTTGGGTCGACCTGGTTCGGGCTGACCCTGGGGGTATCGGGCCGGGTCGGACCGGGCCTGAACCCCTTAATACCGAACCTCTTCTGATCGGTCGTCCATAACTTGAGCTACGAGCTTCCGATCGACACACCGTTAGTTGAGATGTGATCCTTGAATCAAGACGGTCGTTTCAATATATCGCACACAAGGTTTCAGAATGCTTTGGGTTCAGCCAAGTTGGTTCGTACACGAAACCAACCGGGCCCTCGGATCGAAAACGCTCATAACTTGAGCTCCGGACGTCCAAATGACGTGTCGTCGACTTTGTTGGATTCATCTTAGTGAGACAGATATTTTAGCTTACTCTGCCCGAGGTTTGGATGCAGGTGGAGTACGGTCGGGTTGGTTTTGTCTTAAAAACCAACCGGGCCCCTAGGACGAAAAAGCCAATAACTTCCAGACCGGGCGTCCGTTTGACGCGCCGTCTGTGACGCTGAGTTCTTGTTGATGATACGGAACTTTTGGATACATCAACTCCAGAATTTGTGTCAGTTGATGTATCAGCCTCTCGGTTCGTGGAGCGGACCCTCCCGAACGAGCTTGCTATGTGTGGGAACTCTAGAGATGGCTACGTTTGTGACTGTGATGATGACGATGACTGTACATAGATCCTCAGTGGATTCGACGGTGACGACTACATCACTCAGCGATCCTACGTGGATTAGTGCTATCGATCCTGTGTGGGTCCGATCCTGTGTGGGTCAGCACTCAGCGGTTCTGTGTGAGCTAGCGCCTACATATCCTGTGTGGGTCCGATCCTGTATGGGTCTTTGCGGGGGTTAGTTACCTATCGATCCTGTGTGGGTCTTTGCGGGGGTTAGTTACCTATCGATCCTTTGTGGGTCATTGCGGGGGTTATTACCTATCGATCCTTTGTGGGTCTGACGGCTTCGATGAATCAGTGGCTACATCTGATCATCTCTATCGTCATACGAAGAAGTATACCTGTGTGAGCTGAAAACCTGTTTTTCTTTCCTATGTGGATTGTGTTGTGCTATTCTGTGTGGATTTACGTTTTGCTTTCCTGTGTGGACTGGGTTGTACTTAGGCTCGGATGTTGGAGCCGAACGAGAATTGATGACATAGGTATATGTATGGGAATATACCTAAGAAATGTCGGATGTTACTTCGTGATTGTATATTTCCTTTGTGGTTTATCCTTTGTGGATTCTGGGAGACCTTCGGCGGTCTCAGGGTCCCTACTGAGTAGCTTATACTCACCCCTACACGGGCTATGCCCGCACTACGTTGTGTTGGTTGCAGACGACGGACAACGCTGATCGTGGTTGAGGCTTGCAGAGCCGGACGATACCTGGAGGTAGACCACTGGGTGGGACGTTCTCGGAGCGGACGACTGGACCCGAGGAGCTGTGGAGGCTATCTGTACTCACCCTTCAGGTGGGATTTCCAGTGGACAGCTCGACACTGCGGCTTTACTTTTCAGTTGCAGTTTTCCCTTCCAGTTGTACTTTACTTTCAGTTTGGGTTTGTATACTGTCCCACTTACTGTTGTACCCAGTTTTTACTTAGTGATTACTTCTACTGCTTGCTTGCTATGTGGTGTTTTTTTACTTTACAAAGGTAATGCCTTCCCTTTTTACCGGGATTTACACCTTGGTGCTAGTCGGCAGCCCCTGGCCTATGGAAGGAAGGCTTGGGGTAGTCACGGCACGGGCCCCGAGGATGGGTTGTGACATCCTAGTGCAGTACAATGGATGAATAGGGTCATCTCACTCGAGGAACTTTATGGTTTATTCACTTACTAATTATAATCCACCTAAAACTAATTCTTTTTGAATTTTTGTTATTTTATGAAAAAATAATAATTCAATTCTAAACTAACGTGAAAATAAAACAAAATGGGGTCAGAGAAGAAAGAGATCAGCCTTAAGGTTTGGTTTTAGGTTCCTTCATTATTCACGTTGTTGTCTTAAATTTAGTATGATAATCCAATTATGAAATCTCAGTCTTGAATTACTATCCTTTTATTTATTATTTGAGAAATATTGAATGCCTAATAAAAATTAATTCCACCTCCTCCTATAATAAAGGTTAATGAAACACGTCAATCGAGAGTTTGGAATATTTTAGGACTCGGCTTCATCGTATCTTATTTCATCCATTAAACGATTCAAATCTATCATGTGAATATATTTTTTTCAATGGTAGGTAAGGAAAATTATAAAAATAAGAATAGAAATTAATTCGAGATCTATGTCATGGTGGAAAATCACCATACCCATATATATCACCCTTATCCACTACAAATTGATTAAAAAATTAAATATTATAATAACAGAATTAAGGAAATACCTATCCTCCCCCAAGGGAAATCCTTAGGTTAGTCACTCATTATTAAGTGCAAGAGGTCATGGTGAAAAAATGGTGAAGAAGAGAAGAATAAGAGAGATAGAGAGAGAGTGAGAGACACATTGAAATAAATAGAGTAGAACAATTATAATTTGACAGAATAAATTAATTACATAATAAATAAAATAAATAAAGCTACAAAAAAATAAAATAAAACATAGCATCCCAATAGTAGAACAATAGTCCACTCCTGATATTCTGATCCCCTTCGTTGGCAGCATAACCCACTTATTTATATAGGATGGAATCCCCTCTATTTTTTTATTCATATTTTCTTGATCAAAGTTTTCCTATTTTTCTATCTCTTTTTGAATATAGATATTTAAAATCACAACATTGAATCTGTTAATATATCAAGATTTCAAAATTCACAGTGCAACAAGTTTTTACAATGTAGGCAGGGAACCTTGTGGCATAACATATTCTTCCTATAAATTCTAGTATAATTCCCATTAAGTTAACCAAATTTATAGTTGCCTATATTTTCCATGAGTAATTCTATTATTTGGTTTATTGTACTCTAGAAAATTCATGTATCTCTATTTCTATGCAAACCAAGTTCATGTAGCCTATTGTGTTGGACCCCAGTTGAGTTTTGGTTGCATTTGTTGTCAATAGATCAATATGATGATTATGTTGAGGAATAATGTATATTGAAAATGTAATATAAATCTAGATTGAAGAAGGGTGTGAGTAAAAATGTGAAATAAGATCTAGAACCATAAGGATTATAATCAGATCCAAGAGGATTGGATTCAGATAATCAGATCTAGGAGGATAAGATTTTGAATAATTGACATTGGATCTAGACATAAACATGAGTCAATAGATCCATGAATTTTAATGAGACATTGATGAAAAAGTCGGAAATCATATTTATTATGGAATGGAAGTGGTAATTATAATGAGGAAGTTGTTTCAAAGTTAGAATGGATCCAATATGAATCTGATGATGCTTTGTTGTTTTTTAATTCACAAAATTCATAAGTTGTTTGAGAAACATGTGACGCAGTCTTGATGAAAGAAAGAGGGAAAAGGTGATTCCAATTGTATTTAGGACAATCATATTCAAGACAATCATATTCAAGTTTGTATTAGAAAGAAGTTGGAGGGAAGTTACAATACTTTCCTTAGTAATACATACAATGTTAAAGCTGATCCTCAACATAATCAAAGTCATGAAGGAAATCATCATTATAAGATGATGTTTGTAAAATAAGTAATTTTGTGAAATTTGAAGTTTTTTAGTCTCATAATATCAGTGTGATAACATCATATTCATAATTGTTTAGAAGCTAGGAAGGTTTGTTGGAAATGGGACAATATGAAGATACTAGTTTTCAGTCAGACTAATAAGTCAAAATATTTAAATCTTTATATAATGAAGTTGATAAGTATCGTATTCTAAAAAGATAAAGAAGTTGAGTTCTAAAAGATATTTGGTATTTTATTCAGAAAATAAAAAGTAGAAGTGGTTGGAGAAGTTTGAAAGAATCTATTATCTCCATCATAAGGAAGAAATCACAATAAGAGTTGGTTCCAAAAATTGTAATAAGAATACCTATATTTTCCTTCTTACATTTGGTGTAGAAAAATGTAATGAAGAAACTATTGTTGAATATATGATTCTATCATAATGGGGAAATCAGAATGAGTAAATAGTCTTTCAGGTGGTGCATAGTAACATAATGAAATATCTTCATTTCTGAATTGATTGCAAGTGGGTCAATAAAACCAGAGTGACCAAATACCTTTATTATAATAAATAAATTTTATTCGGAAATCTGAATCAGAATAAAAATGAAGTTTGTTAAGAATTATTTAGTTACAGATTTATAAGTGGGTCAAGAAATCAAGATGAGCATCGTAATTGAGAATCATAATGGGAAAATCGAAATGAAAAATCAAAACTTGACTAAATATTTGTAAGAAAGTCTGAAGCATTAAAAAATTCAGAGATAGATCCAAAAATAAAAGAGATTTGAGTATTCATAAATGCATTGAAGAAGTCAAAGATTGATTCTAGATTTAAGGAGAATTGATGATTTGGGAAATTTGGTTAAGTGGGAAAGGTTTTTAGAACCCCACCTAAACTACTTTTTAGGTTCATCTAAAAGAAGATCTGAGTTCATTTTTAAAAGTGAATTCAATACTGTTCAAGTGATTGAGATTTAAAAAATGTGAAACAACTATTGAGTACCCAACCAATATTTTTGTTTTAGGTTGAAGATGAGGAAGATCATTGGATTGACATTAAATACAATCATCCAAGCAATATCCATTTGAAAAATTTTCATTAGAATAAGTCCATCGATGTGAGGCCATCAGAGTGAAATCCATCATATCTAGGTTCATCAGACCGAGTTACATCATATGTAGAATTGTGAGATATCAATTGAGGTCCTAATAAATTAAAGTTGGAAGTGAAGAAAGAGAATCGGACCAGAATAACCATCAGATTGAGGTTTCCAGACTGAGAAGATCAGGATGACTTTACTAAGAAAGATCTCTAGACTGAGGTTCTGGAATAAGTTTCAATGCCAACAAGTTCCTTTGTAAATTTTTGAAGTTCTTGAAGGTTATACACTGGTAAAGTTTGATTCAACTTACTTATGGAGAACGTGAATACTTTCTGAAGTGGATTAGAAAAGAAGAAGAAAAGTGAAGCTTGTAACTATGGATACATAATAGTTACTGAAAAGGCTTTTTTGTGGGAAGTGGATACTATAAAGGATAGTTGGGGGTATAACAAACTATAGTAAGAAAGTTGAAACTAGTATTGTATAATTGTACACTATTTTTTCCTTTGTATTCTGAAAAAATAGTGAAATAATCCATGTTGGTGGGACTATCCAACATGGTAAGGAGTATATATTTGTACTAAACCTTATAAATATCACATGCTTCCTTCTATTTATATTTTTTTCATACGAAAGGTGAGGTTTCGAGTCATATTTGAGTGGATTGTAACTTTAACAGATTTTAGAGGTTAAGAAAGTTTACTAAAAGAAGTTAAGGAAAAAATTATTATAAAATTGAAAAGGGAAATACTGATTCACCTCCCCTCTCAGTGGTCTTGATCCTTCCTAGGAACAAAAATTAGTATTAAATCCAATGTTTACTCTAAGAGAGATATCTTAGGAATAGATAATTTCAATTCCATGAACTATAAGGGGATTTTTATTTTCAATGGAAATAACTATCATATATGGAAACATAGAATGTTTTCATATCTTATGTCCCTTGGGTATGATTTTTTTGAAGTTACTATAAAAGTATTTCCTCCTTGTATTGTGAATACTCTTCTTACTATTGCTGACAAGATAAATCTTGAGAATGATGGAAGAGATAAAAATGATTTACTCTCATCACCAAATTAAAGTGATTTTCGTAGAGTAAATGGAGTTGGAATTACCAAAGTTGTTTGTGATCATTTGAAAAATATTTATGAAGGAAATACACAGGTGAATAAGGAAAATTTAAAACTTTTGAGGCTGAAGTATGAATATCAAAAAATGGATGATCATGAGTTAATCGATGACTTCTTTACAAGGGTATATGATATTGTTAGCACCATAAGATGTCTTGGTGAGAAATTGGAAGACTCAAACATTGTTGAAAATATATTTAGAATTATTCCTAATAATTTTAATTCCAAAGTTTCATATTTGGAAGGTAGAGATCCTGAAACTCTATATTTTTGTGATCTTCATAGTACTATTCTTAGTTATGAAATGAGAAGAGATAGGCTTATGAAAAGGAAAGAAAATGGTGATAAATAAATAGCCTCAAAATCTTTATTAAAAGGAAAAAAATATAAAGAATTTGAAGAATAATCAAGTGATTCAAAAGTAGAGGAATAAGATGAAGATTTAAACACAATTTTTTCCCTCCTTTCAAATAAATAAAATAATATAAAATTGAAAAGTAAAACTCTAAAATGTTGGAATTGTGAAAGGAAAGAAAATTTTACACAAAATTGTATGGGGAATAAATTTGGAGATTATGATTCCAAATATGATGATGAGAAACCTCATAAACAAAAATGGAAGAAACATAAGAAAATATTTCCTTATGATAAAAAGAAGAAAAGTTATCTAAGAAGAAGAAATAATAATGATTCATCATTTGATAATGAATCTCATCACCAAATTAACTTTATTTTTCAAGTTATAAATGTAATTAATTATTTAGGTAGTGATGATAATGATGAATATATGAAAGAAATAGAAATGATTCTTAAGAAGAATTCAGAGAATGCACTTGAACAAAATTCTCAACTCAAGAAAGAAATAAGGAAGTTGAATAAAGATGTTGAAGTCATAACTTTATAGAATGGGGAACTTGAAAGAAAACTGAAAAGTTATGAATAAAATTCATCTAGTAATGAGAATCTCAATAAGTTATAATCCTCACTTGTTAAATATAGTAAAAATAATAAGTAGAAGATAGCTAAATCTGAAAAAATCCTAGATGTTCTGAAAAGTAAATTGGATGAGAAAGAATATGAGTTTTTAGAAACACAATCAATGTTTCTTAGAGAACAAAGTGAGATAATAAATATGAGAGAAAACTTCACCAAGGTTGTTGATGTTAAAGGTGAAACATCTAAAGAAGGTTAAAATAAAGGTTTACAAAAGTAGGCTTGTGAGAAAACATCTATTACTAATAAAGATATAAATTTTTTAGGAAAGTAACCTCCTGAGAAAAGTGGTGCACAAGTTGTGAAGAAACAAAAAAAAAGTTATGATCAGTTTTACTCTCAATCTGAAAGGTCAATATTCAAAGGTCACTATTAGTGTTGTGGATTTTTTAGACACAAATCCTATTCATATTGGTACAACATGTATCTACCAAGAAACATATATGAATCAATGGAAAGTTATTATGAGAAAATAAAATCAATTTTTTCTAAAAATTATGATAAACCAAAAAGGGAAACTCAAAATGTGAAGAAAGCTAAGTATGTTAAGAAATCGGAAAAACAAAAACATGTTGATTCTGAAATGAAGGAGTGATTAGTTATTTGGATAGAGCAAGTTAACATGGCTTGAAATTTATAATAAGAACAAAAATCAGATGAAATAAAGGGTAATAAAAAGGTTTTTGAAAATGTGATAAAATTTAATAAAAATATATCAACATATTGTGGCTTGAAAATTAAAAAAATATGTAAAATATGTGAGAAAGAAGGGCATGTTACTAAAAGTTGTTTAACTATCCCTCTAGAACAAGAAGGCATGGAAGAATTTTTAAAAACTCATTATAAAAAAAAAGTTGATATGAAGAAAATATATTAACATTTTTATCATAATAATCTACAGATGATAAAGAGATACTTGTTACAAAATTTTATAAAGATGAAAATAAGGAAGAAAATAAATCCAATGAAAAATCTAAGAAAAATAAGAAAAAGGAAAGACTAGGAGAGGACTCTCAGTTCAAAAGATATTTATGAGAAACTATGAGGTTACTAATTATTCCCAAAACATTATTATATACTTGTTCTAACTAGCAGATAATTGATGGAGTTGAATTAAGAAAGTTGGTGTTGATGATTCTATTACAATTATTGAAAAATAAAGTGACTAGGTTAAAAAAAATTTGTTTTGAAAGTTTTTTTATACACTCAAACTTTCTAATATATTTGTTGAGATGGGTGAAGGTTACTTTTATCTTAAAACAAAATAATTTCATTAATTTTATTGGTCATGATAATGTTGAAGGAAACATGAAAATGTATTATATGAAAGTTGTATAGTGAATAAAATTGATAACCTTGATTATATACTCTTTTTTTTACACCAGGTTCTCCCACAAACATAGAGTTTTTTAGTTAAAGACTCTTTGTTAATAAACTCATGTGATACTTATGTTATCATAAAAGAAGAGTTTCATGTTTTTGAGATGAAAAGTTCGAACCTTTTGAAATGAGAATTTTTTTCAATAAGAATGAAAACTTGTCATGATGACCTCTTTTAATTTGATTGTCAATAAGGGGAGGGAATATATTAAGGGGTAGTGATAAGGAATATGAGGAGTAAAGAAAAGAATACATGGAGAAGAAAAAGTTTGAAAATAAAACAATACCACTTATTATTTTCAAGTGGGTAAATGTAGGTATTGAAGTGGGTATTGACAACAAACACAAAGGGAGATATTTTTCGACCCCAATTGAGTTTTGGTTGTATTTTTTACAATAGATCAATATGATGATTATGTTGAGGAAGAAATTATGTTGAAAAGGTAATTGAAATCCATATTGAAAAAGGGTGTTAGTAAAGTTGTGAAATTGGATCAAGAACCGTAAGGATGTGATGCACTCATGTGCATAAGGAATTTCCATTCTTTTATGCATATTGAAAATGGTTGTTTGGATAAATTATTATGATTTTACAACCTAAACATATCTTTATAGGTGTAATTTTTCATAAAATAAAGGGATTATAATATATGGAAAAACTAGGCATTTTAGATGGAAATCAGAGGCATTTAGACCCTTTTTCCATGGTGCATGCTACTGCTGAGTCACCCAAACTAATAACCCCAATTCCAATGACCATGTGAAGCTTGGATAACCAATATAAAACCTCCCACATAGTCTTTGAATGGTTTTAAAAACTGTGTGGACCCTCTAGGAAATTGTGTGGGGTGTGCTGGTTTAGAAGGCAATGGATTACTGCACGATCTCTATATAGTTTACAAACCATGTGAACCAACCTAGGAAATCCTGTGCCTCAATTCATTAAGGAAGAACCTAAATCATGGTTGGGGAACTGTTAAAATAACTATACACCTAAACCGTATGAAGATCAATAGGTTTCCACCTACCTTTTATTTACCCCTCCTACCCAATATTTGATCTGGGATTTGGACCCCTAAACACCCTTGGATAGTGGGGGTGTCAAATTAATAGAGGGAAACTATTTTGGAGGATCATCATCATCTATAGGAAATCCATCTTGGAAGGATAAGGGCTTGAAACTCATTCTAGATAGTTTTTGAAGACTTTTCTCTTGTGGTTTCTTAGCGTTCATTGTTATTTTCTCAGTTGTAATGAACTCTTCAGGTATTAAGATATTGTTTGTTTTAATTTTTTCAATAAGTAGCTAATTACCCTTATGTGTTGGGTCCATGGACAATTTATATTTGTTGGTAATTAATTTTACTTGTTGTGTTTGTGATTTTTCATTCTACCTCTAATAATTTCTACAACAATCCCTTTCCTTATCTTGATGGAAGTTTCATATCAGATTAAGAATATAGTTTCTAGGGATCTCTAAGAGGATTATGATGAGTTATCCCATGAACATTGAGTGCACTTTTCATCTCAAATGGGACTATTTCAATAAATTTTACAAAAACCAATTTTCAGACCAAGAAATTTATTTTTATTTACTTAATTAGAACTCACCGAACTAAGGAGGTTCTGATATATGTGAAACCCGTATATGTGAATTATTATAAAAAACACAGTACAATAAGTAAATCAATTTTCAACGATCTTCATAAAAACCCATGACCCCAATGAATTTCTTCCATTAATTTTTAAAAGCATTTTATTCGTTTTCCTATTTTAAAGTAAACTGTTAGAGAATTTGAAGAATTAATCACTCATCCATTTATAAAAACTCTCAAAAACTTCATATATGGACTCTAAAATTTAGAAACCCTTCATTTAGTTAATTATGAATCAACAAACATAACTCTTAAATTTCTCCTTGTGGATTGACCCCATACTTACACTATAATAGTTGTGGGAGTGGGTAAATCAATTTGGGCTATCGAAAGTAACACTTTGGCCAGAATGATACCAAATTATGGAACTATTTTCTGAAAAAAATTAAATAGTGTTTTTTCATTTTGATTCTATATTATTTAAGTGAAAAAAGTTATAAATTCTGAAAAATTATACTCTTAATATTATTTTTGTTTTTGGTTATTTTTTATTTTTCCCTTTTACGCTTGGTGTATTGTTTGGAATTATGTAGGACCATAGGTGTATGAGTAGCCAGAGCACTCATTCCAAGAGTGCTGAGTCAGTAAAAACACTCTTATTTGACCCATAAATTGAATGAACCATATCTAGGATACATCAGGAACTTATGGGAGAACAAAACCATAATGCCCCCATAGATAATTTAGAATAAGAAGAACCATCTATTTTCCATGGAGTTGGATAGCCATTTTCACTTGATGGAAATCAAAACTAGCAGCTCACTGCTGATGGTGAATTGATCCAACATCCACCGACCAAATTTATGGAGTATGTGACACAAAATAATTAAATACCACTGGATCAATTTATGTTGGGATACATCCAAAAAAAATCCCAGCAATATCTTCCACCAGAGCAGCTACCATACATGCCTCTGAATCAAAGGCTCTATTTTTCACAGGAGCAGTAGTATATGCCTCAACCTCTTCAAGAAAAAAATGCCTCTGCATCATACTCTTATGAAGTACATACTTCCATTAATTCATGGGGCAGAAATGGGAATTATAAGTCCATCACTATAGGATCAACATTTCATGATTAAACTAACCATTATTCAACATATTCATAATACATTTCAATTTGTAGGTTTACTAAGTGAAGACCCAAATGACCATATTTCAAATTTTCTAGAGATATGTGACACATTTTGTTACCACAGAGTATCGAAGGATTTAATTTGATTCCATCTATTTCCATTATCATTAAGGCACAAATCCAAAGATTGTATTAAAGGGTTGCCTCAGTGTACCATCCTCACTTGTGAGGCCTTAGATCATGAATTTTTGTCCAAATACTTTCTACTCTCCAAGATGATGACATTAAGAAATGAGATTCATGATTTCTAGCAGCACGAGTTAGAGTCTTTATATGAGTTTTGGGAACATTTCAAGGAAATGTTGAGAAAGTGTCCTCATCATGTTCTCCCTCTATGTATTCAAGTTCTAAATTTTTATGGGGTTCTCATGATGAACACCAATTTTTTGGTGGATGTGGGTGCTGGAGGAATGATAATGAGAAAAACTCTTGAAGAACTATTTGATATTTTAGAAGACATGTCAGCAAATATATTCTAATCAAATTCTAAGTGGGGAAATCAGATGAGAGGTATACACAACAATGAAACCACTATGATGTTAGATGATTAAATTGATGTCGTATCAATGATGATTGATTCTTTGAATATGAAAATAATGTCACAAGTTTAAGTAGTAAATCATCCAGATTACAACTAATTTGGTGACAACCAAGTCATGGGTGAATGTCTGGGGCCATGTGTCGACCCCTTGACAAGTGAAGTAAGTTATTTTTCTCAGAACTGAGGGACCAATATGTACCCTCAATACCATAACCCTACATAGTAATACAATGAGAATACAATTTGGGGACAGTAAAAATAAAATCCTCAACCATGACCCCAAAAGCCACCCAGTTTTGGATAATAGCAATATCAAAATTCATATTCGAGAAAACAATAAGGAAATCAATACCAAGAAATCTAGTATCAACAAAAGGGTATCAAAACCATCAACTGGCACAACATTCTTGACCACCCCAACAAAAAGTCATTCAGGCACAACCTCAGTAGGAAAAACCATAAAATTTGTAATAGATGATGTACAAATTCATCACCACTATTAAAACTAGATTCCAAAACCAAGAAGCATCCATTTGTAGTCTTGAGAACTAGATTGGACTTCTATCCAATCAACTCTCTGCAAGACAACTCGACACACTATTGGGTAACACAGAGAAAAACCCCTGAGAGGAGGCTAATGTTGTAACTTTAAGAATTGGGAAAGAGCTTCCTTAGTAAGTGACGCCAAAGTAAGAAGGAGGTGAAGTTGAAAATAAAAATAAATCCACAACTTATTTGGAAAAAGTAGTTGAAATAGGATATTTCCCAACCAAAAGAGACATAAAAAGGGAAGTATCCCATTCATGATAGAGAAAAGGTGGTTTTCAAGCCTTATAAACCTACCTTTCCTTTTCTAGAATGAATGAAGAAAAGAAAATTGAACTAGTAGTTCGGAATATTGATGGAGGTTTTTAGGAAACTCCACATCAATATAGCCTTAGTTGATCCATTAACCCAAATACATATATTCACAAATTTCTTGAAGGATATTATTTCCAACAAATGGAAAATGGAGGATTTGGAAAACATTTCTCTCAATAAGGATTTCTCCACGGTGATACAACATTTGATTCCTCCAAAGCTTTAAGATCTTGTGAGTTTCTCTATACTGTGTAAAATTGGATCTTGTGAGTTATGGAAGGACCTATGTGACTTGGGTATAGTGTGAAATTAATTCCTTTTGGAGTTTTCAAGAATACAAGACTTAATGAACTGAAGATCACTCATTTAGCCCTATAATTAACTGATCTCTCAATTAAATGTCCAAAGGGAATTATTGAAGATGTGTTGGTAAAGGTTAGGATGATATTTATCTTGGATGATTTTATTATCCTTAACATGGAGAAATATGTATAAGTACCCCTGATTTTAGGGAGCCCCTTCCTAGCTATAGGTAAAGTTCTGACTGATGTTCATCAAGTGGAGTTGATATTTATATGGGAGATAAGAGAGTGTGTTATAAAATAATAAAATCTTTCAAAAAATCCTCATTTGTAGAGAATTAGGATTGTTGTGCCTTATCAATAGTTTAATATTAAGTGGACTGCGCAATAGTTGACATGGATATATTTCCTTCTATCAATGAGTTGGATTCAGTGGACATCTATCCTGAACATGAGAATGAAGAGATGCAATATATTTCAGGATAGGGAAATCACTATTGGAAACAAGTAGTAATTCTAGAAAATTTGGGAAGAGAAGGAGTTGAACCCATCACGCCTTTGGTTCTTAAGGATCCATAATTAAAGATGAATCCTCTTCCAGCATCTCTGAAATACAGATATTTGGGGGACAAGGATACACTCCCTATTATTCTCAATGTTTCCCTCTCACAGGAACAAGAAAATTAATTTTTCCAGTTCCTTAAAAGAAGAAAGAAAGTAATTGGTTGGACAGTCACTGACCTTTAGGGAATCAGTCCAACCATTTGTACCCATAATGTACTTTTAAAAGATGGATTTAAACCATTTCAACAACCGCAATGATGGTTGAATCCTCTAATGAAGGAAGTGGTAAAAATTTAAGTGATCAATCTGTTAGATCCTAGAAATTTTTATACAATTTACAATAGTTTAAGGGTCATCCCCTTTTAAGTGGTACTCAAAAAGGGGGTATCACCATGATTTTAAATGAGAAAAATGTGTTGATCCCAAATCGATTTGTTACAGACTAGATAGTTTGTGTAGATTACCAGAATCTTAATGATGCCACAAAGAAGGACCACTTCCCACTCCCATTCAAGGATCATATGTTGGAGTGCTTGGTAGGGTACAAGTTTTATCGATTCTTAGATGGTTGTTCTAGGTATAACCAAATATCAATTTCCTCTGAATAATAGAATAATATCACCTTCACATTCCCATAAAGAAAATTTTTCTACTGACGTATGTCATTTGGTATGTGTAATGCTCCATCCACCTTTTAGCTGTGTATGTTATCCATCTTTCATAACATGGTTGGCTGATTTTGGAAGTTTTCATGGATGACTTCTCTGTTTATGGAAGTTCATTTAAGGAATGCTTGAAACACTTGGAACTAGTGATTGAACAGTGAAATAAAATTAATATAGTCTTGAATTGGAAGAAATGACATTTTATGGTGCATAATGGTATTGTATTGGGCTACCATATCTAGAAGAAAGGAATTTAATTGGATCTTACAAAGATAGATTTGATAGAAAATATGACCAATCCCACTTTTTCCCTACAATACAGAACTTTCTTGGGCATGTGGAATTCTATAGGTGGTTTATATGATATTTTTCGAAGATAACTCAGCCATTAACTAATCTTTTTTCAAGGATGTTATCTTTGATTTTAATGAAGCCTATTTTAGGGAATTTTAGATTTTGAAGCAAAGATTTTGGTAGCTCTGATCATGATTGATCTGAATTAGCGTGATTGGTTTGAACTTATGTGTGATGATAGTGATTATGCAGTGGGATCGGTTCTTGGGTAGCAGTTGGATCAAATATTCCGGCCTATTTACTTTGTGAGTAATGCCTTAAATGAATCCCATATCAATTACACCACAATATAAAAAGAAATTTTGGCATTGGTTTTTTAATTTGACATATTTTTGTCTTAGTTGGTGATATCCAAAGTCATTGTGTATATCGATCATGAAACACTCAAGTACCTCTTAAACAAGAAATATTCAATACCATGGTTGATTCTTTGGGAGATTTTTCTCTAGGAGTTTGATTTTGAAATATGTGATAAGAAGGGAAGTAAAAATTTGGTTTCTGATAATCTCTCTCACTTATATTTTCCTCACTTAGAAAGAGAAGAAGATATGGAGATTAAAGAAGACTTTTCTAATGAACAATTATTTTTAGTAGTTGATGCACCCCGTCAATGGTTCATGGATATTTAAATTTATTTGGACATAGTATCACTTCATCCAAATTTATCTTATCAACAAGGGAAATGTTTCCAATCAGATGTTATGATGTAATTTTGGGTAGATACACTACTCTTTCGATCATGTGGAGATGACATTATTCACTGGTATGTGCCTAAGACTGAAATCATTGGAATTCTAGAGTTTTTTCATTCATCTCCCACTGGAGGGCATCATGGGCTGAACCACATAATAAAAAATATATTATAATATTTATTTTTATGGTAAATAATGCATAAGGATGCCTGAAACTTTATGGAATGGTGTGATAAGTTCCAGCGGAAAGGTCATATAGGGAGAAGAGATGAGATGCCTCAACACCCCATTCTTGAAGTCTAAATATTTTATGTGTGCGGTATTAAATTCATGGGACCATTTATACCATCATATAGAGAAACATAAATTTTGGTATGTGTGGATTATGTGTCTAAGTGGGTGGAATCTTCTGCCACAACCCACAACATAGAAAAGGTTGTCATCAATTTTCTGAAGAAGCACATATTCAATCATTTTGGTGTTCTTTGAATACTCATCAGTGATAGGGGACACATTTTGATAATTCCATGATGATGAACGTTCTCACAAAGTGTGGGGTGAATTAAAACACATGAACACCATACCACCCCCAATCTAGTATCCAAGTTAAAGTTTATAACTATGAGCTTAAAAAAAATTCTTGCAAATTATGTAAGAGCATCAAGGAAGGATTGGTCTAAGAAGCTAGAAGATGATCTATGGGCCTACCAGACAACTTTTAAAACACCATTAGGTATTTCCCCATTCATATTAGTCTATGGAAATCCCTTTCATTTACCGTTGGAAATCAAGCATAAGGATAATTGGGTTGTCGATGCTTTGAATTATGATTTGAAAGATGCTGAAGAGAAATGGAAGTTCTAATTGTATGAGCTTGATGAAATACAGGTGGAATCATATGAAAATTACAAGATTTACAAAGAGAAGATGAAGGAAGTTTATGATTGACTAATCTCTTAGAAAACTTACTAGCTCAACAATTAGGTATTTTATTTAACTCATAGTTATGATTTTTTCTAGGAAAATTGAAATCCCAGTGGTCGAGACCTTTTAATGTAGTCAATTCTTTCCACCATAGTGCATTGAAAGTTGCTAGAGAAGATGAAAAAACGTTCAAGGTGAAAAGACAGTGTCTAAAACCTTATTTTCAAATGGGGGACATGGTGGTCATGGTCTCCTCCATGACATTCAGGTAATGATAGGCCCAATTATGTTTATCTTGAGGCAATAAATGTAGCACTGAATGGGAGGTAACCCATCATTTTAATTTTTTTATAAAACTAATTTCTTGTTTGTGTGCGCTTAGAAGAGAATGTTAATGTGTTTTTGTGTGTGTTTTAGTTATAGTATAAATTCAAGATGATAGATATATTATTGAATTTTTATTATGGTCAACTTAAACATCCTATAGAAATATCAAATCATATTTTCAAAATAATTGGGGGACAAATGTATTAGTTTTAAAGGGGTATCATTTCAATAAATTGGGGAAATTTCCAAACAAATACAGTTAGAATCACCCACATGATTTGTACATGGTTTCTAAAACTGCGTTCCTTAATAGTGTGGGAAATACACCACATTCCAGTGGAACTACTCATGTGTTCCGCATGATTTCTTAAACTATGTGGAACTGACTAGAAAACCATGAGGCCTTTTAAAATAACCAAAAATTTTAAACCCTAAAATATTTACCCCAATTCTCAAACACTGAAATCATGTGCCACCCCTCCTCCCAGCCTTGTGCAACCCCCCTCTCCCTCTTCTTCAACCTCAAAAACTTTCTTCCTTCCTTCTTATTTCATCAAATCTTCTGCCAAGGTATTTTCTCTTATCTCCTCCTCTTCCCCTTTTCCTTCTTTATCCCTTTTTCCCTTCTTTTCCCTCCCAAGGGTTAGGGATTCCCTGAATCCCCCCCCACCCCCTTTCAAAGTTTCTTCAATATTAGGTTTTATTCCCATTTTCACATCAATTATTTCCATAACATCACTCCACGTGCATTTCATAAGTGATTTGTTTTCAAAAAACCCAATGTCTATGCAAGTATTTTACAGATTTATGGGTTTCCATAGGTTATTTTGGTTTTTCATATTAATTATTCAATTTTCTATCTATTATTTTTGTCAATTTTTCTATATATATGTGTGTACTCCCCTTCATATAGGGTCACTAACCCAAACCACCATTCCCTCATAAAAATGAGCTTGTGCTTCTAGCTCTTCCATACCCTTTGTCTACACCTATAATTTAGAAAGAAGGAGGAGAATAAGAATTACTGAGTGTTATTCACTCATAAGGTTAATACCCATCACTTCTCCACACCACATCATCTTGAGGCCTTGGGTATTTCTGAGGGTCTAGAGAGACTGATTTACTAGGGGAGACTCACTGCAATACTTGTTGTTCACCATCCCACATTTAAGGATTTTTTTTGGAATTCACTTCCACATTATAGTGTTGCAACATATATTCAAATGATGAGAAGGGCTTCTTGAGAGAGGATGGAGGTGATGTAACATTCTGACTAATGAATTGTCTCTTTAGAATTTGGATGAGTGAATTTACCACCTTCATCAATATATATGATCAAAATTATTTTTAGAGTGTTGAGTATGCCAAGGCAACCTAAGAATGAGATCCTATGTCTGTAAGAGAATTTTGGTATACTATTTCCCAACCTAGAGATATCTATGTCCAGAAGACTACTATAACACACCGATCCTAGTTACCAAGAGTAGGTTCATTATTACATAACATTGTCATGATCACAAAAGATCAAGTCTCAAAAGACCCATTAGTTTAATAGCCTAGGAAATACTAGATACATTTATAAGTTTTACATTACATTATAAAATGAAAAACTTCAACAACACTGTCTCCATTGGCCACACTCATATCCCTTATACCATCTCTGCAGTTCATTCATAATATAATTCTTCACATCCTGGAAAAAATAAAACATAGAAAGGGGTGAGCTCAGATGCTCAGTAATGATAACAATATAGCGGAAACTTTCATAAATAATCATAAACATTTAAGGCAATGTAAGACTAAAACAAAATCCTTTTAAACTTGAACTTTAGCATAATATGTCAAATATAAAATAAAATAATACCATTTACTTATTCACATGGATATTCTACTAGTCTAATAATCACATGCAATATCAATAGCCACTTTCATAATGATGAAATGCATAATGCCAGACTTCATAACCACATAGTCAAGGCCTTGTGACAAGACTACAAATAAGATTTTTTCAAGGCCTTGTGCCACAACATTATTTTGTCTCATGAGACCTACCGATGCATTGGGGAGCTATATCGGGCTCCACCCATCACATACTAAGTCTAATGCATTCCTCGTATGAAAAGGTTTAAACATAACATAAACATTTGTAATAAAACTAGCATACAAAATGTCAATAATTTATCCATAAACCATGAATGGTATAAAAATAACACATTCAATACAATATAGAAGATTTTAATCATAATAAATGAACTTCAAACAAGTTTAAAATCCATTAAAGGATGTTAAAATAGATGAAAATGATATTTAAAACTCTTTGAGAGAAATATACCTTTTTCATAAAAACATTTAAAAGTCGCAAAATTTATAAAGGAAGACATTTAAAGAAAATTTTGAATCAAAGTGTCCCATACCACTTTGAAACTTTTTAAAGGAATTAATATTTTAAAAACATTCATGTCCATATAAATAAATCCTTAAAAACCATTTTGAAAACATGAACATTAATGATAATGATTTATAAGAATAAATATTTAAACCATTTAAAATGACGATCTTGTTAAAGTGTTCCTTCCATAAAAACTTAAAATATTCCTTTTGAAAATATTTTTATGAAACACGGATGTGGATGATAAAGAGGTCCGAGTAGACACTCACATAAAAACAACCTCAGATAATGAAGAGATTATAGAATTAAACCTTACCTTGTAATTTTCCTTGGTTGAGGGTAGGTTAAACTTCTGTATAATGGTGAAATAATTTTTATTAAATTATACAAGAACCCTATACATTAATATGATATCATATATTATCTTATAATATTGCTTTTTTAATGATATTTTAGTAGTATCATTGTTTCAAGTGTTAACTGATTCATTTTCCTTTATATGATTGGTTACATAAGCTATGTTTGTTATAGATAGGTTGTATTTTATTCATATACAGAATGATATTATGTTCATATACATTATTTTTAATTATAAAATAAAAATTATTCTTGAATGATTATGATGGGGAAAGAATCTCATCATGTTCGTGGAGATGGTAATCCGTACGTACGCACGAGGGACAATATCATTATTTTGATATTAAAATCGTATATAATTGGATGGTATATCATATATAGAGAATAATTATCATGTTATATTTATTATTTTCATCATTTATACTCATTATTATACCCATCCAAATGATAAAGTGTTTGAATAACAAACTACACCACGACGTGGAGACGATAATCCGTACGTACACACGTATGATGACTTTGTCATTTATAGGATGGATAGAATAATGAATATGGTTGTACCATTTTTATAATAACATCACAGTATATAGAAGATACTGGAGATATTATTTTATAATGGAAACAACAAAGAAAGAGGAAGTTTAAGAAGAAAAGAACTTGAAAGAGGTGATGAAATATTTACCTCTTCTTCGGGTTCTTCCTTTTTATTTGATCAAAAGGGATCCTTAGGTTGGATTTATGACTAAAGTAATGCCTCTAGGATTAAGGTAAGACAATTTAGAGGATATTTGGTCAGGGTTTGGCCCAGCCAAATGGCTTTGAAGGTGTGAATTTGAGAGAAGGGGAGGTGCCCTTTTATAAGAGAGGTGAGGGTCACTTTAGGAAAAGCTTGAAATATTATTTTATAATAAAATCATTTTCAGTTTATAATGGACCCAAAATGAATTATTTAAATAATAAGGTGGGGATTGGTCGTAAAACTCTCAAATAATAGGTTTTAGACATGTTTAGGTCAGAATATTAACCTTATCTTTTAGATTTAACTCTTAGTTAAATAGTTTGACAACTACCATGTCTCTTTGTATTTTTATATTATATGGTTAATAAACTTACTATAAACTTCCAAGAGAACCTAAAGTGGTTCATTAATTACATATATAATATTATTTAATCCCTTTGGATGAAAATTATATTTTTATGAAAAGAATACCAATTAATAATATAATATTTGTTTTAAATACTCTTTTATGTCAATTTTGACACTATTTGGTATTTTATTTTTTTAAATTCATAAAAGAATTATTAATTCGAAAAAAATTCACATAATCAATACTAACATGTCATATTAAACTATAAAATTAATGGAATTCATTAAAAGTCTCAAAGTTTATTTATTTGGATATTTATAATATCAATTAGCTTAATCTTTCATTAATAAGGTAATTACTAAATCATCATTGTGTCATAAATAAATTTAATTATTTAATGTCCGAAAATTATAAATAAAATACAATTATGTAGGAAATATTTTTTAGATTTCTAATGAATATTTATAGTCAAATTTATCTTATGTATAACCCTATATTAAAATTTTTTAGTTATTAAACTTTGATTTTAACTCTTTTAACTCTTCTTTAAATAAAATAATAATAAATGTCCTAATCTAATCCAAGTGGACCAAAGGGGATCATATTTTATTCCTAAGTTTTTTTTGGTAGAATTACACTTATCCATTATAATTATAACATGTGTTAGGGTAATTATGATATCATTTTTACCCTTAATTACCCTATTTAATTTTAACCGTGGTAAATAAAAGTAAAAAGTTACTATTCACCAAAAATTATTTTCATCTTATTGAACCAAATTTTACTTACTGATACTGACCATGTATCTCGGATTTTTGAAATTTAACTTAGAGAAGCAGTAAAATTAAGTTTTATGCAAATTTGAAAATGCTCCTAGGAGGTGGGTAAAAGACGGTAAATAGTTCGATAAAATTATATATATATAAAATTATTATAAAATGACTCTAATGATTTATGTTGAACATATATATGTATTATGTATCTATTTTTACCTAAAATAAATTAAAATAAAATAACTTATTATTTAAATAAAAAGTCGGTTTTAACAAATAACGCAGTGTTTTTTCACTATTCATCAAAAATTGAAGTTTTTAGAAAAATACCAAAAATTCACCCTAAGATAATTTTGATATTATGAATGTAAAAATGAAGTCCATTTTGAAAGATAAAATTTATAAAATTTAAAAAAGTGGGTATTACTATTCTTAACGGCTAGTATGATTGGTCGTGGTGTGTTAGAATCTCAAAATTTCATACAATGCAAGCTATTGCATGATTCAAAGGGAAACATACTGTAGAAACTTGGGGTGTTACAACTACCAAGGCCTCCCACCTCCTGAACCCCATCCATCGCATTTTTCATAGGATCATTAACACTTGTTTTACACCCTAGTCAGATAGCGAAGGAAAACTCAACCTTCAAGATTTTTTCATCCTTCACTCCATGATTATTGGAACTCCCATTAACCTCACCTTAATATTTACACAATACCTTCAGAAAATGTTCTAAAAAAGGGGTACATTTTTGGTGGGTTGTTCATCACTCTTCTTATGGTACTCCATGACATTGACTATGATGATTCCTTCATTGAGCTCAAACCGACCCTTCATTTTAATCTCAAAATGGTCCATCATATGTGAATGATAGAATATGATTGTAGCCACTACTGTTTTAGAGGCTGAAAAGTGGAAGTCTAGGCTGACCCCCAGCCCACCTCATCCCACCTCGATGCTTCCCACCAATCCTCCCCCCAAGCCAAGGAGTATCAACCCCTGACTCCAACCACATATTTACAACCTACACCTTAATCATCCTATATCGCAAACCCACACATGAAGGTAACTCCATATGGTGACCCTAATCTCTTCTAAAAGTGAAAACAAGATTTGTATTCTATGCTTGATTGGCATCTTGAGGCAACTCGGTGATAGGTGGTAGGCATCAGCTTGAACGATCTCCCCACACCCAATATTTACCATCCCTGTTCAGCCATCCCCCATCCTATTACATTTATGGAGATGCCCCTTTTCACCTAGATCCTTCCTGGGGATCCAATCCACCACTTTTTCCATCCGAAGAACCTCATATTGAAGGGATGGTCTCTGATCCATCCTCAATAGATTCCTCATGGGATGAGGCAGCCCGAGCACAATTTTGATATCCATCTAGCTTTGATCTCTCCATAGACTGGCATTGATTTCCTTAGATATTTGGTTGCATCTACTTGATCTATTGTGCCTTTTTTTGAACTTACCATTTATGTGGATGCTGTTGTATTTGTCTTGAATGGTGTGATTGTGTGCTTCTACCTCATTCCACTTGCTTCTATTATGATATTATTTCTTTACTCTCTTTAGTTTCATTTTTAATATAGTAGGTGGATTGATTTTTATGGAACAAATACACTTTTACACTAGGTGGGTTCTTATACACCCACCGATGACCTCTCTTTGACTATTATCCAAGGATGTTTTTCTATTCTTTATTTCATTTTCATCCTTTCATTTTTTCTTCCTCCCCTTTCATGCACTTTCATTTCCCACCCTTCTCTACCTTATTTCTTTCATGGGGACCATGCTTGGTTTTAAGTGTGGGGGAGGGCACCCACATATGGAACCCCATTTGATCATTGCCTTAACATCATATAAGATAACATGTTTTTCTTTGGGGTTTTATAAAGGGATGTTATAGTCGCCACACATGTATATCAACTAGATAAAATTAATTTTGGAGACATATTTTTGAAATTCTTTATATGTACGAATTGATAGGCTCATTTTTTATATGAATAAACATTTTAACACTTGAGGATAAACCTATAGATATTCATTCATAAATTTTTTTAAAAATGAACATTGTGATGGAGTAGTTTAAATTATGGAACCCCTTAAAATGGAAATTGATTTATGTATAAAGGGAAGTGATGTATGAAAATTATTGATGTCACATGAGGGGTTATTACATGGTCTTAATTTCATGAATTCTTGACTTTATCCCTAAATCCGTCATGATTAGACATGAAAAATTGGGCCCAAATTTTAATGATAGTATCCCAACCCAATGAAAATAATTCGAGATATGCAAAATAATGACCAAATTTGTTGATGACCTTTCATCATTTTTCAAAATATGCAAGTCAATGAGTCTGTGTGACTTATAAAAGTGATATCCCTCTATTTGGTGATGATTAAATCTATGATTAACCTACCTAATTTTATGATGAGATAAAAATAGAGGTTGGAACTTTCTTTGAATGAAGAAGGAAAATTTCAGTTTCAAACAATAATGATTTAGGAATGAATATTTGGGAGTTTTTAATTGATCTTACTTCATTGTATAACTTCAAATATTTTTGCGTTATGGAGAATTCATGTAGAAATTTCAATAATGATTCCTCTAAAATCCATATTCATTTAGTTGGTCTAACCTGTGACATTTCTACCTGTTTATTTGGTAACTCCTTTGAGATGATTGTCCAAGCACTTGTTTAAGGAAAAACAATTGATCAAATGTAGGGTATTTTGATGAACTCATTTCCATAAGGCATTTACATTCTTTTATGAATATTTAAAATGTTTTTTTGGAAAAATTATTGTGATTTTATAGCCTAAACATGTCTTGATAGGTGTAATTTAGTCATCAAAGGAAGGGATTAGAATGTATGAAAAAACCGAATGATTTAGATAAAAATAGGAGGCATTTGTACCCTTTTTCCATGGTGCATACTACTGATGAGTCACCCAAACCAAGCACCCCAACCCTAATGACCATGCGGTACTTTGAGAACCAAGATAGAAACTTTCGCATGCTCTATGTATAGTTTTCCAAACCATGTGGACCCTCCAGGAAACTATGTGAGGTGTGTTGGTTTAGAAGGTAGTGGCTTACTACACAATCTCCACATGGTTTACAAACTATAAAGACTAAACCAAGAAACCGTGCACCTCAATTCCTCAAGGTATAACCTGAAGCACAGTTGGCGTATAGTTAAACTAACCGTGTACCTAAAACATGTGAAGGTCAAATGTTGGACACTTACCTTATATATACCCCTCCTACCCATCATTTGACCTGGTATTTAGACCCCGAACCACCCTTGGATAGTGGGGAATGGACAATTAATAGAGGGGGCTATTTTGGAGGATCATCATCATCCAAATTCAATCCATTTTTGAATGAGGAGAGTTTTAAGCTCATTCAAGAGATATTTTTGAATTTTTTTCTATTATGGTTTCTTGGAGTTAGATATTCTTTTCTAAACTATAATGAACTCTTTGGGTATTAAGAGCTTGTTCATTTCCATTTAATCAATGAGTATATAATTCCCCTTATGTGTTGGGTATGTGGACAATATAGATTCATTGGTAATTAATTTTAATTGTTGTGTTCATGATTGTTCATTCTACCTCTCATAATTTATCTTAAAATCCCTTTATTTATCTTGATATTAATTCCATATTAGATCAAGAACGGAATTTCTAGGGATCTCTAGGAGGATTATGATGAGTTATCCTATGACCATTGGTTCACTTGTTGTCTCAAAATGGATTTTTTTATAAATTTCATAAAAATCAATTTTCACACCAAGATATTGATTTCTATTAACTTAATCAGAAATCACTACACCAAGGGGGTTTCGATACAGGTGAAACCCAAAGATGTGATTTATTATGAACAACAAAAAACAATAATAAAATTTATTTTCAATGATCTTCATAAACACCCATATCCCTAATGAATTTATTCTGTTAATTGTTAAAAAAGTTTTCTTTATTTTCCTATTTTAAAGTAAACCTTTAGAGAATTTGAAGAATTAATCACTCAACCATTTAGAACAACTCTCACAAACCTCAAATATTTATTCTAAAATTTAAAAACCCTTCATTTAGTTAATCATGAGTTAAGAAACAGAACACTTTAATTTCTCCCTGTGGATCAACCCCATACTCACACTATACTAGTTGTGAGATTGGGTAAATCAATTTGGGATGCCAAAGTAACACTTCATCTAGAATGATAATAGGATGATAATCGGATCCAGGGGGATCCTATTTAGATAATCAAAATTAGGAGGATTAGATTCAGAATCATCAGAATCAGATCTAGACATCAGCATGAGTCAAAAAATCTAGGAATTGTAATGAGACTTTGATGAAAAAGTAAAAAATCATATTGAGGTCGGAATGAAAGTGGTGATCGTAAAGAAGAATCTATTTTAGAGTCAGAATAGATCCAATACAAATCTATCAATGATTTTCTATTTTTTAATTCAAAAAATTCATAAGTTTTCTGAGAAAATTGTGATGAAATATTGATGAAAGAAATAGAGGAAAGGTGTTTCCAATTGTATTCAGTCTAATCGTATTCAAGATAATAATATTCAGGTTTGAATTGGAAAGAATATATTGGGAAGTTATAGTACTTTTCTTGTTAATAAAGATGATGTTAAAGTTGATCCTCAACATAATCAATTTCATGAAGTAAGTCATGATTATACGATGATGTTTGTAAAAGAAGGAAGTTTTTGAAAGTTGAAGTTTTTCAGTCTCAGCATATCAGTGTGAGAAAATTGTATTTAGAAATGTTTAGTGGAATGGAAGGTTTATTGTAAATGGGGAAATATGAATACTCTAGTTTTCAGTCATAAAAATAAGTTAAAATATTTAAATCTTCATAGAATGAATTTGATAAGTATCATATTGAGAAAAAAGAAAGAATTTGAGTGCTAAAAGATCTTTGGTATCATATTTAGAAAAGAAGAAGTAGAAGCGGTTGAAGAAGTTTGATGTCTCCATCATAATGAAGAAATCAAAATGAGATTTGGTTTCAAGAATCGTAATAAAAATAAATATGTGCTCCTTATTGCATTTGGTGTATATCAACATAATGAAGAAACTATTGTCGAATATATGCTTCCCTCATAATGAAGAAATCAGAATGGGTGGATAGTCTTTCAGGTGGTGCAGAGAAATATAATGAAATATCTCTAGTTCTGACTTGTTTGCAAGTGGGTCAAGAAAATCGAAGTGAACAAATGAATTTATCATAATAAAGAAATCGTATTTTGAAAATGGAATCAGAATCAAAATCATATTAAAGTTTGTTAAGAAGTATTTAGTTCCATATTTACAAGTGGGTCAAGAAATGAGGATGACCATTGTAATGGAGAATCATAATGGGGAAATTGGAATGAAAGATCGAAATTAGACTAAATATTTGTAAGAAAGAATGAATAATTGAAGAAGTAAAATAAAGATAAAAAAATCAAGGATATTTATTCATCTAATATTTAAGGAGAATTGGAGATTCAATAAATTTGGTTAAGAGGGAAAGGTTTTCAGAACCTCGCATAAACTACTTTTAAGGTTCCTATAAAAGGAGAGTTGAGTTCATTTGTAAAAGTTACTTCAAGACTATTAAAGTGCTCGAGATATGAAAATTGTGGAATAAGTATTGAGTACCCAACCAAACTTTTTGTTTCACATTGAAGATGAGGAAGATCATCAGATTGATGTTCAATATGATCATTCAAGAAAGATCCATCTGACTAAGTTCCATCGGAACAAGTCCATAGGAGTGAGGCCATTGGAGTAACATCCATCGTATCAAGGTTCATCAGACCAAGTTCCATATGATGTAGAATTCTGAGCTTCTGATTGAGTTCCTACTCAATTAAATAAGGAAGAGTAGAAGGAGAATCAGATTGGACTAACCATTGGATAGAAACCATCATATTGAAGTTTCTGGACTGAGAAGATCAAACTGAATTTGTTAAGAAAGATTTTCAGACTGAGGTTATGAAATAATTTTCAATACCAACAAGTTACTTTGTGAATTTTTGAAGTTATTGAAGGTTTTACATAGGTAAAGTTTGATTCATCTTACTTGTGGAGAAAGTGAATACTTTCTAAAGTTGATCAAAAAATAAGTATAAAAGTGAAACTTGTAACTGTGGATACTTACAAGTTTCTAAAAATGATTGTTTTTGGGAAGTGGATATTATAAATGATGGTTGGGGGGTATAATCAACTATAGTAGGATAGTTGCTACTAGGATTTTAGAAATTTTCAATGCTTTTACCTTTGTATTTTGGAAATAAAATAGTGAAAGAATCCATGTTAGTCAGACTATCCAACATGTCAAGGAGTAGGTATTTTTACCAAACCTTGTAAATATTGTGTGTTTCCTCTGTCTTTATATTTTTTGCATACAAAATGTGAGGTTTTGAGTCATATTTGAATGGATCACAACTTTAATTGGTTTTAGAGGTTAAACATTTTTACTAAAGAAGTTAAGTAAAACTTTATTATAAAATTGAAAAGGTGACCACTGATTCACCCCCTCTTAATGGTGTCGATACTATATAGGTACAATAGATTATACCCACGAGCATTACGTATCCAAACCTTCTTCTCCCTAAATAGAATTTTTTCATGGTGTGAAATGTGGTCAGACCCATTATCCCTTATACAATTATTTTCTCATATGGATTCACATAGTCATTTCTTCCCAAATATAACATAGTCATTTTAATATGATCTCATATAGCCATTTTGTCTCCCCATATAGCCATTTTCACATAGTAATTTCCATCATCTCTTCAGTGTAACTTCTATTCTTAGTGAAACACTTCATCCTCATGATCCCATAGTATAGTGTGTGATAGAAACAACGTTGTAATAATTCCCCAAACCATCTGGCCTTCATAGTGTCCATATGGATCTTCTCATTATCATTTATGGATCATGTGGCTTCTATTTAGTCTCATGGGAGTTTCTCGAGGCCATTGAGATTATCCATGGTGGTTTCAAGCCTCGAAAATTCCTTATCCGCTCATGATAAAGCTTACATGGTAGTGACCATGGTGATTTTAGTGAGTTTTAGATGGCAGTGGTCATCATCAAATGACTATAGGTGGTGTATAGGTGTTTCTGAGTGTGAGGGAGCATAATTGAGGTGAAATGATGCTGTTTTTTTAATGATGAATAGTTCTCACAAGGTGGTCGTCCTATATCAAAGATGAGAATTTCTAGTGGTCGGTCATTTCACCAAAAGTATGTTATCGGTGCCCCAAATTGATATTACCCCCTCTTAAACTTAGTATAGTGAAAGTGCGGGGTCGATCCATAGGGAACTTTGGCATTGCGTTGGTTATGTTGAGTTTATAATTAATATTGTGAAATATGCAGAATTTAGAGTGGATTTTCTTGGTTTGGATTGAGTGAAACTGTTTTTTTTACTTTAAGAAAATGATTAACAATTTAAAGGAACCAACAAGTGATTTAAAGGTGTTTTAATAGAAAGATAAGTGTATTGGGGCTGTGGTGGTTATGAAGTTTTTATGCAGATTGCTTAAATGGTTGTGTTGTTCATGATAATCCATCATTATGGATTCCCTTTTATCAAAAGATTTCCTTAGTCCGGTTCCTCTTGTTTGGAATTGAAGAAATTGACTCCTTGGTCCGGTAGTCAGTGTTTCTCAATTCTTAATTTGGTTCAGTCCATTTATGAATCGGTGAAACCTTTTCAATGGTCATGAAAGCTTTCACCATTAATCTTCTTTTATATCGCTGAGAATTCTTCCCTTGGTCCAGCTTAGAATTCTTAGTAATATTTAACAATGATTTAAGAGGAGTAAGGATAATTGAGAAGAATGAACACAACTATCTAAATCAATACAGCATGTTACAATCCTTTATCACCCACAACCTCAACACAAGGGGTTTAGTTACACATAGAAATCATGATCGGACCAACACACTCGATAATTTATGAATTCATTGTATAAGCTTTGAGGAGCGGTGTCAGTAGATGGAACAGTGGAATAACGACACTATGGTGGCTTGGGAACGGTAGCAGTAGAACTTCTCCCTCCTCAAAATGGTTTTTGAACTCCCTAAAATCCGAAGGCCAAGGCCTCCATTTATAAAAAAAATAAAGTACACGGCGTGTATAATAAGTACACGCTATGTACTACCGTCAATGCGCTTTGGTCTTTATTTTCTCCGCTGGCAGGTGGCTTAACACGCCGTCTTTGACTTTTAACACGGCGCCGCCTGGTAGTTGAGTGTACACGAAGTGTAGCGCCGCCATACATGGCGTGTAATTCCGAAATGTGGCCACCAACCCCTTCTAGAATAGCAGACGCGACATGTAGAAATGGAACACGCCATGTATCCTTCAACGGCCAGATGGGCGTGTAGAACCTTCTCAGCAACAACCGCTTCTAGAATGTTGTACACAGCGTGTAATGCAGCCTCACACGACATGTAGCTTCTATCCGGTGACATGGGTGTGTACTCCCTCCTTCGATCCATGTCCCTGTCTAGATGTACACAACGTGTATAAAAGTATACGACGTGTAGGTTCAAAATTTTCACAGACTTCCCTTGATTTGTGTATTTTGGCTCGAAAGCTTCTGAAAATAGACAAGGTCACCAAAATCAAAGTATTTGTCTTCTAAGAAGTAGGTATTTGGTGAAAACTTGTTTTTATTTTCAATAAAATGTATGAAAATGTATACACAAATCGGGTGCATCAAACTCCCCCACACTTAGTTGTTGGCTTGTCCTCAAGAAAATCTAAACATCTAATTAAAAGAGACTATACTTTTAAAAGGAAAGCATTTAATTAATCAAAATTATAAATGATAAAGTCACTGAGGAAAATTCTAAAATGCACAAACAAATTCAATTAATAAGATATTAAAATCATGCCTCATATATATAATTCAATTAACCACTCTCATCCTCTTTGAACACATTTTTCAGCCTTTTAAAAATAAGCATGCCACTTGATGACCTACCTTAACCACACGAGCTCAAGCCAGGTGGCCCGCGTCTTATATAGCTGCGGTACATGGTGTGTACGTTTGGACTACACGCCGTGTATTCCCAATTTTTTTAATCAATATATATAAATATATAATTATTATAGTAAACTATATAATTATTATTATTAATAATTAAAATAACATAGATATATCTACAAATTCTATTACAAATAAACCTATACATGACGTATATCAGGATATACACGCCATGTAACATAAAATCAAAAAAAGAGAAGTACAACCTTTGGTCCGGTGTTTGGAGCGAGGTTCGAACCGGCGATCGGCCGTTCCGAATAGAATCCCTCAACCACTGGAGCGAAGGTTGTACTGCTGCCCGTATCTATCATCTATATATATTTATGCTATATGTCCTATACACATGAGAAGAAAGAAATGCATGGTGTGTGGTTTCTATTTAGGAAAGGATGAGGATGAGGTGGGGAGATTAGCGCGATTCAAAAATGGGTTTTTGAACCTGGTGACGAGACTTTTCCAATCCACCAACTTCACCCGCATGTAATTTCTTATTTTAAAAATGTTTTTAATTTACATTTAAAAAAATTATGGTGCACACTGCATATATCGAAATGCATGTCGTGTGGTTTTATTAAAAGAACAAATGATGGAAATGATACGGTTGTCTGGGTTCGAACCCGAGTCTTTTGGAATAAGATTACGATTCTAGCCAACCAATCCATCCCCATCATGAGTTTTAGTATATTTAAACACATTTATATATATATATATGAAAAATACCGCACACACTGTGTAAATAAAAGGAGGAACCCCGTACCGAAGGTAGGTCAGGAGGATTCGAACCGGGGACAGCTTGAATAAACTCCAGTGACTTTACCATCGGCACCGACATCATCCCTGGTTATTTATTTGTTATTCTATAGATATATACTATTAAAATTATAAATTAAAAAGATAAGTACACATTGTGTATATAAGTGGGACACGACGTGTAACCTCTGGGTTGCCTCCCAGGAAGCGCCTTTGTTTTAGGTCGTTGGATCGACCTTCTTACCATGATTACTTGATATTTACGGTGGATAATGGTCCCAATAGTGGCCGACTTGGCCATATAGAAGTTGCAATTTCTCTGGATCTTCTTCAACATGAATGTATGTAATGTTAAAGTTATCAGAAATATAGGAACATACCAGATCATCCACTAGGAGATCGTCCATGGTAGTTATTGCAGAACAATCCTCATGATCGGACGATGATGCCTGCTTGAGGGCTTTGAGAACATTGTAGGAGACTCTCTCATCTCCTACCCAGAAAATCAGCTCTCCCTAGTGCACATCAATGAGTTCCTTCCCAGTGGCTAGAAAAGGTCTCCCCAATATAAGTGGTGCCTCCTGGTCCTTCTCCATGTCTAGGATAATGAATTCAGCAGGTAGGATCAATCATCCCATTTTCACCAGTACATCTTCCAGTAGCCCCTTTGGATACTTAATGGATCAATCAGCAAGTTGAAGGGCTACTCAGGCTGGCGTCAAATCATGGAGCCCAAGATTTTTGAAAACTCTGAATGACCTGAGGTTGACACTTTCTCCCAAGTCGCATAGAGATTTTCCAAAGTCACAGGGTCCAATTGTGTAGGGAATAGTAAAACTACCTAGATCCTAGAGATTTGGAGAAATGGAATGTTGAACAACTGCAGAGCACTCCTTTGTTAGTGGAATAACGCCCAAATCCTCTATCTTCCTCTTATTCAATAGGATTTCCTTCATTAATTTTGCATATGTGGGTATTTGATTCAGGGCCTCTGCAAATGGGATGTTGATATGTAGCTTCCTAAATATGTCCATGAATTTTCCAAATTGGTGATCCAACTTTATTTGCTTCATTATTTCTGGGAAAGGTAATGAATTCTTTAATGGTTGGACTACCTCCTTTCCTTTATTCTACAAATCCTCCTTATGTGGGCTTTTGGATGAGGAGGGGTCAGTACTGGTATGTTCTTCATCATCAGGGGGTGTGGGTGAACCTGACTGTGCTGGTTGGTTATGTTGGATCTATTTTCCACCCCGGAGCATGAAAACATGGGCCTCCTCCCTCAGATTCTTCTCGGTGTTTCCCGATAGTGTACCGGGATGCCTCCCTGATAGCTGGTTTGCTATCTGGACAATTTAATTCTCAAGGTTTCGAATGGAAGACTCCTAGTTCTGAAATTTCGTCTTAGTAGTTGATATGAATGTATTCATCATGTCCTCTAACCTTGATGTGTTCTCTTGCTGAGATGGGTAGGCAGGTGGTGGAGGTGGTTGCTGCCTTTATTGCTACGGCTGAGGGTTCTGGTACCCTTGCTGCTGATAAGAACCCTGCTGGAACTGCTGTCTCAGAAACTGATTCTGGTAATGAGGCTGATTGTAGCCAGGCAGTTACTAGGGTGAAGGGTTTTGCTGCTATTGGCCCCAGCCTTGGTTCTGATTTTCTCACCATGCCAGGTTTTGGTACTGTTGATATTGATTCGATCCTTGATTTTGAGCAACAAAGATCACCTCACTTGTCGAAGGGTCAGATAGAAGTCTTGGGCATTCTCCCAGATTGTGGTTGTTACCATAGTCGCCACATGCTGGATAGTTCGCTGCATGAACTTGAGATGCTCCTTTGAGATTCAATACGTCTATTTTCTTAGACATTGCATCCAATTGAGCAGTGAGCATGGTGGTAGCATCAATACTATGCATAACTCTTTTTTGAGTCCCCTGCTCGGAGTGCCACTGGAAGCTGTCGACAGACATATCTTCCAGTAGTTCAAAAAGTTCTTCGGGAGACTTCCCCATCACCGTACCTCCAGCAGCAGCATCTACCACGGACTCGGTATTTTTTGTGAGTCCTCCGTAGAAGGTCTAGAGTTTCATCCAGAGTGGGAGTCCGTGGTGTGGGCATTTTCGTAGCATCTCCTTGAAATGTTCCTAGGACTCGTATAATGACTCGGAGTCGTACTGCTGGAAGTTGTGGATCTCGTTCCTTAGTGTCACTGTCTTAGATGGTGGGAAGTATTTGGACAGGAACGCCTAGGCTAGCTCCTCCCAGGTGAGGATAGATATTTGTGGCAGCCCCTTGATCCAGTCTTTCTCCTTGTCCTGTAGAGAAAGGGGAAATAGGTGAAGACGGATGGCGTCCTCGGACACTCCATTATACCGAAATGTATCGCATACCTCCAAAAAGTTGGAGATTTGGGCATTCAAGTTCTCACTGGGCAAGCTGCCGAATTGTACAGTGTTCTGGATTAGCTGCATGATAGCAGGCTTGATCTCTAAGTGTTTTGCCTGTATTAGAGGACGGATGATACCTGTATCTGCTCCATGGATCGAAGGAAGACCATACTCCATAAGGGTATGACGTAGAGGTAGCTGCTGAGGGGGTGGAGCTTGTATGTATTGCTGCTCCTGAGGGGCTAAATAGGGATTTTTGAAGATCTGCTATGGCTGTTGTAGTTGGTCGTACGCCGGAGGAAGTTGCTGTGGCGGCCGTTGGTAATCCCTTGGGAGGAATTCCATAAAGCCTCTAGGTGCCTCCTTTGGTATACCAACAACGGGAGGCTGCTGGTCCTGGTACGGATGCTCAGCCGCAGCATCCACGACTAGTGCTCCTTCTTCCTTGTTCGCCATGGTTCATGTCTCTATGTTGTGAGTTTCTTTTAGTGCACGCCGACGATGAAGCAGGGTCTGTTCGATCTCTGGGTCAAGCGGAACTAGTTCCAATGACTCAGCTCTCCTGGACCGTGTTGGGCATCTATTCATGCACTTTAAGCTTCTGCACAATCACAACACAAATACCAGGTGTAACAAGGGAAAAATAAAAGAGAAAAATAAATGGGATTAAGAAAGAAATTTTTGGGAATTTTTAATTTTTATTTTCACTTAATTAATTACTAACACAACTAAATTTTAGCACTTAAACCAAACTTTCCCCTGCAGCGGTGCCAAAATTTGGTCAGTCGTTTCACTGAAAGTATGTTATCGGTGCCCCAAATTGATATTACCCACTCTTAAACTTAGTATAGTACAAGTGCGGGGTCGATCCATAGGGAACTTTGGCAGTGCGTTGGTTCAGTTGAGTTTATAATTAATATAGTGAAATATACAGAATTTAGAGTGGATTTTATTGGTTTGGATTGAGTGAAACTGTTTTGTTTACTTTAATAAAATGATTAACAATTTAAAGGAACCAACAAGTGATTTAAAGGTGTTTTAACAGAAAGAGAAGTGTATTGGAGCTGTGGTGGTTATGGAGTTTTTATGTATATTGCTTAAATGGTTGTGTTGTTCATGATAATTCATCATTCTGGATTCCCTTTTATCACAAGATTTCCTTGGTCCGGTTCCTCTTTTTTGGAATTGAAAAATTGACTCCTTGGTCCAGTAGTTAGTGTTTCTCAATTTCTAATTTGGTTCAGTCCATTTATGAATCGGTGAAACCTTTTCAATTTTCATGAAAGCTTTCACCGTTACTCTTCTTTTATATCGCTGATAATTCTTCCCTTGGTCCGGCTCAGAATTCTCAGTAATATTTAACAATGATTTAAGAGGAGTAAGGAGAATTAAGAAGAATGAACACAACTATCTAAATCAATATAGCATGATACAATCCTTTATTTCCCACAACCCCAACACAAGGGGTTTAGTTACACATGGAAAGCATGATCGGACCAACACACTCAATACCTGATGAATTCATTGTGTAAGCTTCGAGGAGCGGTGTCGGTAGATGGAACAGTGGAATAACGGTACTACGGTGGCTTGGGAACGGTAGCAGCAGAACTTCTCCCTCCTCAAAATGGTTTTTGAACTCCCTAAAATCTAAAGGCCAAGGCCTCCATTTATAGAAAAATAAAGTACATGGCGTGTATAAAAAGTACACGCCGTGTACTGCCGTCAATGTGCTTTGGTCTTCATTTTCTCCGCTATAAGGTGGCCTAACACACCGTCTTTGACTTTGAACACAGCGCCGCCTGATAGTTGAGTGTACACGGCATGTAATGCCAAAATGTGTCCACCAACCCCTTCTAGAATAGCAGACACGACGTGTAGAAATAGAACACGCCGTGTCTCCTCCAACGGCCACATGGGTGTGTAGAACCTTCTTGGAAACAATCGCTTCTAGAATGTAGTACACGACGTGTAATGCAGCCTCACACGGCGTGTAGCTTCTGTCCGGTGACATGGGCGTGTACTCCCTCTTTCGATCCGTGTCCCTGTCTGGATGTACATGGCGTGTATAAATGTACACGCCGTCTAGGTTCAAAATTTTCACAGACTTCCCTTGATTTGTGTATTTTGGCCAGAAAGCTCCTGAAAATAGTCATGGTCACCAAAATCAAAGTATTTTTCTTCTAAGAAGTAGGTATTTGGTGAAAACTTGTTTTTATTTTCAATAAAATGTATGAAAATGTATACACAAATTCAGTGAATCATCTATACACTTTTATATATAATAAACCATGCTGGAAACTAGATATGATATGAAAGTAGGGGATCATCACCCACACTCACCACTCACACATGTATATAGGCCCATTTCAACACACACGGGCCTGTACAGGCCTTAACCCAACCTATGCATGCTCCAATTCAGGACCTAATATTCTTCTCCCACTCAACGGGCTCTCCCTCAGGGATCATTTAGATATAAAACCCATATTGGGATATCTATGTTTCTTGCAGGCCTTGAGGTTGAGGGCTAGCCTTTCTGGGCAATTTTTTTATAACCAGAAAACATTTCAAACTCTTAGTAAAAAATTAGAAGAATATAATAAATATAATCAAACTTTATAATTTAGAATTTATATCCATTTTTATCTATACTATTTCTTCAATTTTGAATCAATTTTTTTAATAAAACATCAAATTATATGGGAATATTCATTAATATACATTCAAAATTGTTAATAAATATTTAAAAATTTTCATCCTAAAAAGAGTGCAGCAATTATCCAACTTATGTGAAACTTTTTAGATCATTTCATGGACATGTGGTATTTTATAATAGATTTATCAAGTAATTAAATAATATTTATCTTTGATTCTATAAATTAATTTTAAAGGGTGATGACTTTGATTTTAATGGTGATGGTAGGAAAGATTTTTTTGAATTGAAGATTCGATTAATCACCCCACCAATGATGCAACTACTAAATTGGGAGAATCCTTTAAATCTAATTTTTGATGCTTCCAACCATGTTGTGGGAGTAATTAATTATTATATAATTTAGGGAATACCACAAGTCATTTATTATGCTTTCAAAACCTTATACACTTGATAGCATAATTACACAACTACTAAAATGAGTTTCTTTCATTTTTCTTTACTTTAGATAAATTCATATATTATTTTCTTGGAACTAAAGTCACTATATTTTATGACCATGTAGCTCTTAGAAACTTAATTAACAAATAAGATGCAAATCCTAGGTTAGTTATATATATTTTGTTTCTTCATGAGTTAAATTTGGAGAACAAAGTCAAAAAATGATCTAAAAATCATGTTGCAGATCACCTAAGCAGATTACCCATCACTGTTGAAGCTGAAATTCTAGACCATGGCCCACTAAATGATATCCTTATAGGAGATAAATTTAATTTTATTGAATTATAAATATCATGGTATGATAATATGGTAAATTTATTGGTAACATCCTAGGTACCATCTCATTTCAATCCCTAAAAAGTTCTTAGACTTAAATCTGATTCAAAATTATACATTTGGGATGATCTATATTTTTGTAAAATCTCTAATGAAAAAGTAATAAGTAGACATTTTAAAATAAATTAAATAAAATAATTCATTAAATTTTATCATACATTAGATTATGAAGGCTTCTTTGGAGGTGAAAGGATAGAAAATAAATTCTTGGAATAATGAATTTATTTTCTCACTTTGTTTAATGATGCACGCAAATTTTGTAAACAATGTGAAAAATGTAAGTTTTCTAGAAAAAAATCAAAGAAACAAGAAATTAAAAAAAACACGTCATTTTTATGAGATATTTGAGGTTTTATAAAATAGAATTTATGGGATATCTCCCCATGTCTTGTGGGAATTATTATATTTTACTTGTAGTGGATCAAGTCTCAAAAATGGGTGGAATTTGTAGCCACAAAAACTGATGATTCTAATGTTGTTTTTTCTTTTTTTAGAGATAATATCTTTTATAGGATTAAAGTGCCTAGAGCCATCATCAGTGATCAAGGGACTATTTTTTTCAACAAGATAATGTATGCTTTACTAAATAAGTACCTAGTGTATCATAAAACATTAAAACCCGTAATCTATATACTAATGGCCAAGATGAAGTGTCTAATAGGGATATTAATGTAATTTTGGGGGAAAATATTAAACTAAATGGTATGTATTAGAGAAAAATGTTGGAATACACCTTATTATCTTATAGGATAGCCTACAAAATTTCTATAGAAAATATCGCATACAAGCAGATTTATGGGAAGATTTATCACTTGCCTGTGGAATTAGAACACAAAGCATATTGGGTTGTCAAATAAGTGAATATAGACTTGTATAAAACTATAAAATATAGGAAATTATAGCTTCAATAGTTGAAATAAATATGTATATAATCCCTTAAAAATTCAAAAATATATAAGGAAAGAGTTAGAGTGGCTCATGATAGAATTATTCAAAAAAAAGACTTTCAACTAGGGGAAAAGTGATGCTATTCAATTCAATACTCTAGCTGATTCTTGGTAAGCTTAATTCTAGATGGGAATGACCACTTATAGTTACTCATGTGTATCCTTTGGTATTTTTACAAGTTACGAAATAAGGAAACAAGAACCCATTCACTGTTAATGGTAAAAGGCTGAAAAAGTGCCATGGGAACTTTCCCCAAGATTTAGTGGAGGATATAACACTCCTCCAACCTATTTATCAATGATAATTATCAGGATTTACCTATTCTTATCATTTATTTAAATTCTATGATTCCATTTTTTAATGATAAATCAATTTTAATTCATTGAGAATATAGTATCATTCAAGTGTGGGGGAGGGAACCTTGTATTTTAGGACCTTTACTTAGTATTTTTCAAAGTTTTGTTTTTAAAATTTTTATGTCTTTTTCAAACTTTTTTTGCATTCCCTTTTCTATTTAGTATTTTTTTCGAAACTTTTGATATTAACTGAAATACCCTTGAAAACTTTGATTCTAATCCAATATTGAGAAATTAATTTAACCCATCAACTCACCTTAGATGAATTATTAAATGAACTTGTTTTCAAACTAAAATTGAAGTAAATTCACACAAATCCCATTGATTTTTGAATCTCATTCCATGACATACTATATTATATCTTTATCACCTACCCAAGAGAATTATAAACCAACTTTTAAATCTTATATATAATAATCTATTTTTTAATAAAACCAAGACATGCTTGAATAATAAAAACTTTCCAAATAATATAGTTAAAATCTTGGTACATTCAAGGACCTTGTTCTAAAATTATTAAGGAATTATTTTGATTTTATTCTTGTTTTTCAATAAAACCTATTTTCAAGACTACCTTGTAATTTAATCCTTATATCCCTTAGTAGACATGAATTATTTTTTTAGAAAGCCACATTATAATCCAAATATCCCTATATACCTTACTTTAGAATATTTTTCATGATCTACGTTGAATTCAAGTGTTGGGGAAGGGAGAAAAGGAGATGAAAAAATTTGTTGGAAACAAACTATTTGAATTTGAAGAATATTTTTTTTAAATTTTATGCTGTTGTTTTGGGAGAAAAATCATGATGGGAAGAGTGAAAGAATGTTCTTAATTTTATCCAAGGTTTTCCATGAAATTCCACCACTTATTTAAAGTAAAAAGTACCTATCATTCCATAAAAAATGATTCTAAAGAGAAATTATAGATTCAAAAAATCTAAAAAATTATAATAAAAAAGATAGGAAAATATGGAAGAAAAAAATTAGGCTAATGAAGTTATAAAGGGGAAATACTGACCATGAATCCAAGGAGAAGTTAGAGAAAATTTGGAGTAGAAATCCATTTGAAAATTCTGGAGTATGTGGAGTTAGTTTTGGAGAAACTATTTGGGATTGAAGTATTAAAGCTATATAAATTTTAAAAAGTCTATGAAACACATCAAAAGTAATTTAAATTATTCCTAAATTGCAATAAGATATATCTCATACCTAATTAAGAAATTATAAAGTCCAGCTTTTCCTTTAAGAGAAAAATCCAACAAATTTTTTGAAACTTTCTAAAGGAAAAAATGAGAGGAATGTTTCTACCAATGAATTGATAAAAGGTATGGGATATATATGGAGAATTAAAATAAATGAAGATAATTTATTGGAAGAATAATTTAAGGGGGAATAAATTCTAGAAGGAAACTAAAAATCATGTATTGTGTTTTGAAATAGATCCAAGCTGCCTATTCTTCTTCAAAACATTCTAAATAGAAACAACCAAGACTAATCCTTATAATAAACCTAATTAAGCCCTTTTAATATAAAAAATACTAGAATAATTATGTATAGATAAATTAATACATTAATCCAATGGTAGAACTTATATGAACATTGAATGAGAGAAACCATGCTTGAAAATCATACTTGAGTGTTAAGTGAAATATTCCAGGAAGGTAGGTATAAGTGTGGATGGGGGGATGAAAATATATGGAATTAATTGAATAGAATTGATGGGAAAATTGGAATCAGGAACATTAAGGATGCATGTTAACTTAAGGGACATGGTGTTGTAAAAAGGAACCCACATTGGCTAGGTATTTGAATTTTTCTTTGGTAATATTTTTGAAATTCACTTGCCTAGAGTCCAAGGTTTATGTGTGGGGGTAATTGATAGAGTAAATAAATGGATATTATTTTATTAATAGTTTATTCATTTTATTTTCCCATATTTATTAATATACTAAGTTTTAATGAGTTTTTGAATTAAAGTGTTAAATAAATTGATTGAGGTAATATTGTTTAAAGTGACCAAATTAGGAACTAAATTCAATTAATTTTTAGAATGTCTTGTTATTGATTATATTTCTATTGTGAAGAACTTAGAGCTTGGAGTGTAACATCAAATTTCATGCTTGACATGAAAGATATTGTGGAAATTGATGGTTCTTGGAGGATTTTTATGGATTCATTCCCTTTCAAGGAAGCTTGAAGAAGTGAAAAATTCACTGTCCACACAAGCATCACCAATGAGATGGGTATGAATCATTTTATCATACTATTCATTAGAAAAGTACTAAATAATCCCTCATAACCATCATTAACAACATATTTAAGCATGAATATAGTGATTCATAACCATGATGAATTCCTTGTATAACTCCCACACATCATTCACAGTCTGTATAAGCATCAAACCATCCCTGAACATGGTTGTGTTAGCATGGGTCATGCATAAAAAATGTTAGTCTAATCATTTGGTAAGATGAAGAAATGTATTAATTAGGATCTTATACACTTCAAAAAGGTCTAAATTTTAAAAAGGAATAATTTCATATTACTTCATAGTTTCTTTCAACCCAATGATTAGTCCGCCGACCATGTGAAGATCTTTTTCATGAAGAGAAATATCGACCTTGAGAATAATTGATTGAAATTTTATAGATATAGACCAAAAGTTCATTCTAACCAATTTAATACTAAACCTATCACATGGTCACTTTTATACCATATAGTAAATACATTGACTTTCACCTCATGGTTAATCAATTGAATCGAACCTCATGGTTAATCAAACACCTTTTAAAAATTAATTAATGGAAGGTCAGGAGTTGGCTTCCTAGAAACTCATCCACACTACAAGCCTATGTCTAGGGAACCATGTTAGTATTCATGAAATCAATAGGAGGATGCTTTATGGATCTAAACATGTGTAATATTTAAATTTGAAACAAATATGAAAATCCATGGGTTTCCTTAAAGATCAAATAATAATAGGGATTTTAATATTAAAGAAAGAAGAATACTTTCAAAATTAAAAAATAAGATATTTTAGAGGTTTGGACAATGGATTTGAAAGAGGAAACCATACATCTAAAAATGGGGTCCATGGAAATGGAATGTACTTTTTTTGGATCATGCACACTAAATGATGGAGAATCTTCTCCTATTTAATTTTAGTTTTCTATTTTTTTGTAATTATTTCTTCTTCCCCATCCATGTATTCTACCATTTGAATTTATGGGTAATTCAAGATTGATTGGGGAAGGTATTTTTATCTCTTTTAATGATAAAGTCCTTATGATTTCATAAATAAAACCACTATTATATTAATTAGTTTCAGTTATCTTTGATAATTTTAAACTTTGAATATAATTGTGTTTATGTTTTCAAACTTGTTCACTATTACTACTTAAGTTGATAATTAATAATTACCCTCATCCTGGTGTAGCTTGTCTCAAAGGTGAAGGTTGTATTTGGACGTTATTTTCTAAAAAATTACTGATAGGTGTGTGAGGGAAGTGAGTTACTCTCAGATTTACTGGGGACAAAAATACCTGATTGGGTCTTTCCTTGGAAGTTTAAGAGTGACTTTTTGACTTTTCACACACATAAAAAAGGAGGATGATCAAGAAGTTATCACAATTAGATCAGTTTTCACACTAACCTTTATCCTAATATGTTGTGATAAATCTATCGAGGAATTTGGAACTTATAAATTAAAAAATAGATAATTAAAATCATTTTAGGTACCATGATAGCATTGTAAGTGGAAACTAGAACTTGGACCAATCACCATACCCATATCACTATTTTTAATCCTTTTTAATTACTTTAGTGTTTAATTTTGTTTTCAAAATCACAAACCCAAAACAAAACCAATTTTATTAACTAATCAAAAAGAGGCAAACTAATTTTTATACAATCCACTCTATTATAAAACATATGTTACCACTATAACTATATTTAACTTAAAAAATTAATTGATTTTACCTCATTCCGTGATAGGTCTTAATCATTTAGCCTAGTTTTTAGGAACTAATTGAATAGAGATGACCAATTGCGATCCATATATGGGATATATAATCCCTACCTATAAAAAATATCTATCTCCTTCTTAAAAAAATCCATCATGGTGGGATTGAACCTTCTTTGGGGATGTTTAAAAGGTTTGTAACTCCCCTTATGGAAAATTTAGTGTATAAAGATTTTTGAATTAATTCATGGTATATCCCAAATACTCCAACATATTTATTGGTTATTTTCCCTTAAAATTTCAATAAATTTATGATCTCGATGTGTGGATAGGTTATTAATGATTACTGGTAATTTTTTGTCCTTTTATTAGGTATACATATTTTAAATCAATAAGAAGTGGTTTTAATTCTATTTTTAATAGTTTTTCTAAGGAAAAAATTATATTGGAGTTATTTACTTCAAAGGACTATAGTTCCTATACATAAAATGAAAAATAATATTCCATTTCAGAAAATAAAATATCAAATACATTAAAAACTCAAAAGTTACCTCTTACACCAATCTAAAAACTAATTTTCCAAATTTGTGAGATGATCATTTTTCCATTGATTTTTTAATCATTAATTATTTCTATAAGGATAAAATTTTATGTAACATACTCAGATCTTCACCAGTTTTGACTTCTTCAATATGGGAAAATGTAATAAGGGAATGATCCTATAAAGGGTGCTTTATGAAGTCAAAAATGTTGAAGTGGATAGTGTTATGTCCAAACTCACTTGTGAGGGTTCTTTCATGAACATTAATGATGGTTTTGGATATATTCAAGATAGTTCAACCCAAAATGATGTGTGAGTGTTATGGATATCTCTCTTCTTCCCTGTTATGAACATAGAAGTCTACTAAAATGATTTAATTCTAAACTTTAATTATCACATCCTCCAAGAATCCTATTGGGAAGGTTTTAGATCTATTTACAAGTTGTATCAACACTTTTATAGGATTTAATTACCCCATAAACAAAGAATTAACAACTAGGTAGAGAATGAAATTAATATAACCACTTAAGTGGCATAAATCAATAGATAAATTCATTTATCTAATGGTGAAAGGGATATAAAATGTCCCTGGATCTTGATATTTTTTGGGTGACTGTGGTGTAATTAGGGTAGATACACTTCTTCCCATTTTTTTTCTCTCATTACCTTAAATAATAATATTTTTTAAAAATATACTTTAATAAATGATCATATTTTTTTAGATATTTGAAATGGGAAATATTAATCTCAACTTTTTGGAAGGTTTTCAAAATTTCTATTTAAATTTCTTCATCTTGGATTTTCTTGGATTAGATCATTATTGATAGGAATAGAAGTGGAATGTAGTTATTATACCTTTCCTACCTTTGAAATGGGGTATGTTGTTTTCTTCTTCTTGACCCAAACCTCTCCTCTTCCTCTTTATTCTCTTTTTCTTGGGGATGGTTGTTAAGAATCTGCCCAAAATTTCCAACTTCCTTCTCTTCATTGTTGGGTTTATTCTGTAGTGGTTCTGGTGGGGATAGTGGTGTAATTTCTTTTACAATTCTTATGGTCATCATACTAAAATTAACTTTTGGATTTGGAACTGGTTGGTTTGGTAGTTTTCTCAATTTTTTTGAAAGTATATATATATTATTTCTGAGTTGATTATTGATCTCATTCATTTCATTGCTCAACTCATCCACATCATGACCTTATTTCTACTCTATAGGCAGTTTTGAATTGGTGAATGGATATTTAAATATAATTTTCTATTATTAAGAAGGGGGATACTGGTAAGATGGTTTTTTTAAGGTTTCTTGTATGGTTTTTGTAAAGGTGGTGAGTTCTAGAATAGTGGGTTTTGCTACTGAAATTTGGGATTTTATTGGTATTGGTTTTGGTAGGCTAGTCTAGACTAATATTTTTGGCTAAAAAATCCAAATTATACTTGGTAAATTTCTCTTAATCCTGGATTTTGTATGGATATTTCATCTACTAGTAAAATACTAAATAGTTATCAGTTCCCCGCACTTCAGTATACTGATCTATAAAATTATTGGAGGATGAACACAAACTGCATACCTTAACTGGTTCTTATTGTTCACTAGTTTTTTTTCAAGGCCATTTGTTTGAAAATACTAGTTATCTATTTATGTTTAGATTGGTGATGAATTATAAGATCATACTTCATGTAAACCTATTATGATTGTACATCTCACACAAAACTATAGAGAATTATAGTCTATCTTCTCAATGAGTCCCTTGGATTCTATTGATGATTTTTCTATGAGATCTACTTAAGATAATGGATCCAAAAAATTTATCTCAGTGTTGAGAAATCATCGATAGAAAAACACAAGAAATTGGTGATCCTATCTGGTTTGATGTGGGAAACTAGCACAAAACTTATTGAATATATTTTAATATTCATAAAGAGTCTCTCCAAAATACTATATAATGGAATAAATATCCATTTTTATGGATATAATTCTAGAAGTGGGAAAAAATATCTAAAGTAAGCTTCTTTGAAAGTCATCCCAATCATGAACTTATCCAATTTATAGACTATACAACCACTCCTTAACTACTTTTTCGAGTGAAAATGGTAATTCACACCTCTTAATTTGTTTTGTATATCACTTCTTGAGGTTTTAGTATAGAGAAGAAAAGTGTGAACTATTTTATGTATTTATTTGGATCTTCTCCCACCAAGCCATAAAATTTTGGTAATATTTTCATTGAGATACTTTTCAATTCAAAATCACATTATAAAATAGTCATGACAATATAATTGTTTTGGCTAATGAATTATGGGGAACACATGTCCCTAAAGGTTTGATTTAGGTTGGTTTCAATAATGGAAGCCTTAAAATGACCACTAAAAGTTATAATTGAGTCTTTCAAGGAATATTCCTCAAATTTATATTGTAATTTTAATTTTTTATGCCTAATTTTTAAAGTTATTTCAATTTTTTGATAAAAGGGTAAAGGTTATTGTTAGAAGTACTAGTCATAAAAAAGAAGAGTTTGATGTTTGGAACTACCTACCTTACAACATAACCAAGTTTTCAAAACCAAATTTTCACTAGGTGTGAAAAAGAAAATTATTTTCCTAGGTTAAATATAGTATTGGTGGTAACCCTAGGGTTTTCTACAGAGATAAGTGGTCAAAAAATTTATTTTCACTTTTGTTAAAGAAAAGGGGTACTTTGAAATTATTTGGTTTAAACCCAAGTAAAGTAAATAAATAAGAGATTTAAAATATAATGATGAAATAGAGATTGGTTTAGGGTTGGTTATCTAATTAAAAATGTATACTAGTCTTTAAATAATTGCATCCTCTTATTATTAATTGGTAAGTTAAATGTTTTAAAATCACTTCACCTCTCAGCATTTTTTGAATAATTTTAGTGAGGTTTAACTTAATGGATATCACTTCTTAGGTCTTCCCTCATTCCTATGAGAGAATATAAATTAGTAAAACATTCCTATATAGCTTAAGAAATACCAAATTTGATCTTGTTCTTCCAAATCAAAGCGAGAGTATACACTAACCCTTCCACATGATCCAACAATTTATAAAATCTTCACCACTTAACTCTTTCCTTTTCCATAATATATTGAATAAACCAGAGTGAAGGGTTATTATGGATCATAAAATAAGGAAATAAACAATAAATAAGAATAAATAAAACATAATCACATCTAATCTTAATAACTTCTAATGAATGCTAAAACTGGTTAAAAAATAGATATTTTATTCATTGAGGTTTAAAGAATCAATCAATATAAAAGAAAATATTTCCCTTCCCTGATCACTAAAAGGTTTAAAGAATCAATCGTTATAAAAGAAAATATTTCCCTTCCCTAACCACTCAAAGTTTTACCCATACATCAAAAGGTTTAGATATATAAAAGGGAAATAATAATTCATTATAAAATTAAATAAAATCATAAAATAAAAACTAAAGTAGAGGATAGTAGTAGAAAATAACTCTCAAAATAATCCCAACTTTGGCCTCATCCTCTTTTTTTTGAGTTTAGGTACTCTTCTATTTTTTTGGTTAAATCAATATGATATTCTTATATTTTAAATTTTTATAAAATTTATTTCTTCCCCAAATTTATTTCCCACCAATAATCCTATCTTCCATAAAAATCCACAGCTTCCTCTCTTTATTCTTGATCAAAATACTAAGCATATTATAAACCATATGACCACCTCTAGTTGGTTGCATGATTGATGATGTGGTGGTCTAAATCCTTGAATTTTAGTAAAAATTATCCTTACAAAGTTTCACTATCACATCATCTTTTCACCAATTTAAAAAAAGGCATGATGTTTATGAATGTTGTTGTGGAACCTTTTGAGGGTTTTCTTGACATGTACATGCCTTTTTTATGCTTATTTTGAGGTGTCTAAGGATTTTATTATCCTTATAAAGACATTTTTCAAGTCTCCAACAACTCATTTGATCTTTACCTTACCCATAATGATGCTTATGTAGATAAATATGATGTTTACAGATATGTAAATCATCCTTATGGAGGCTAATTTTGGAAAACGAATGATTTTTATGGTGTATGAATGATGTTTATATACGGTGTTGGATGATTCATATGTAGTATAAATTCATGCTTATGCAGAACTGGATTCATCCTTATGGTGTCAATTCATTTTTCATTTCTTCAAGCTTCCTTGGGAGATGAATCCATAAATATTCTTCAAGCATCACAAATTTCCTTAATAATTGTCTTATCAATCATAAAATCTAATGTAACATTCCAAGTTCAAAGCCTTCACAATTTTTAGATAAATAATAATCAGTATCAATCCATTCAGATTACTCAAAAAATTAAGTAAGTGAATGAAATTCCTAATTTTACACTTTAAATAATATTCTCAAAATCCAAAGATTTGAACTTTAATTCCAAAACTCATTATAACTGAATGAAAAAATAAATATAAATGAATAAAATTAATTGAATATTAAAAAAATATCATGACTTTATGGACTATGTCACATAGAAAATTCAATATTTTGAATGAAATCATCATTATTCCAACCCGGAAACCACCCTTTTTCATAATGGTGAGATTACCCATGCCAAGACAAGACAAATTATCCCATGAACACGCCTACATCACCTCTATCCAAATAATCTCCACCCATACTCTAGATAAAAATTACTAACACCAATCCTCACCCTACCTTAAACATACACTTTACATGAATAATAGTTCATGTGGTGTTTGTTTTATGTAGGGCTCATGTGTGAAATAGGTGAGTGTCATAAAATAGTCTTATTTCTTACATAATGGTTCTTTTTGTGGTCCATGATCCGATTGAGTTTGTGTTTGGTGGTGGTTTACATATATATACAATGCACATGGTGATTTTATTTTTTTGTTTCATAGATCAAAAAAATGATATATCTAATTTTGTGATAATCAATGATGACTTGAAATAATCTCTATGTTAACATGAGCATAATGATCTCTATTTATTATTTTATGTGTCATGTTTGTATTATGATAGGATAAATTCATTATAATAGAGTTTTGAAAAACATGATTTCATTTTCATTTCATTTTTTCTGAATCACATTCGATTGTTACTGAATTTATATTAATCAGATATTTATTTATTTATTTATTTATATATATGTTTGAACTATTATCATATGATAATTTCAAACATGTGTTGATACCCCTTCATGTGATACCTAATAATTAATCAAAAGAGGGATAAAAATCATGTAATTTATTTATTTTATATTTAGTCACACATGTTAGGGAATCCTAAGTTGTGTGTGAGTGAATATTGAGTTAATAAATATATAAATTTACTAATTGATATTGTGTGTGATTTATCTTCAAACTTGTGTAAGTGATACATAAAAAGTAATATTATGTGAGAAAACTCAACACAGATAGATACCTTGTAACTCCCATGTGTTTTAGGAAATATTTAAATAATTTTTATTCTTCAGTAGCTTTTTTTGCACGCAATTGTTAGTTTAAACAAACTGTGATATTCCATTAATATAAAATTTCCATTATAACCTAGCCATTATGTTAGTAGGAATAAATATAACTAAATATTAAAAATATATGATAAATTTAAATCAATTACATTTCATATTATTTATTTTAGTGAATGAAATTAATAAGATATGTATGTCATATAATTAAAATAATATTTTTGATATTCATCAAATAGATATTAAAAGAATGATTTTCTGCCTTTTAATGGAAAACCATTTTTAATTTTAGATTTAGGCACATTAATAATTTTAATATTAAAATATAAACCTTTTATTTTTAATAGGGATATAAAAATTTACTTTGGTTAAAATTTTGATATTTTTCTGATAAACTTCATAATTTAATGAATAATAAAAATACGCTAAATTTTAATTAAAAACAACTTTTTTCGTCGAGATAATTTATATGGTTAAATTATAATATTGAATGGTTTTAAAGTATAAATATAATATATTTTTAATATTTAATATAATTTATGTCATTATCATTAATTTTACATTGAATTCATAGGTAAAACCATTTCAATCTTTTGTAATGTTTTAAACAAAAACCTATTTTTTTCGACAATGAGATTAATTTTAAATTAAATTTCTGAAACTTATGTGTCTTGAATTTGGAAAAATGGATTCCATATTTGGAATCATTAGGTTCAAATTATGTTAATAGGCTAATTTTATTTTTAGGCATTATGAATAGTAACTATGGTAAATTTTATTTACCACGGTTAAAGGTAAATCGGGCAATTAAGGGTAAAAATAATATTATAAAATTATCTTAACACTTATATTAATATAATTGAATGATTATATTTCATCCAAAAACATACTTGGGTCGAAATGGTATCTATTGGAACCTACTTGTATGAGACTGAGACAATTAATTTATTTTATTTAATAGAAAGTGAAATATGTCTCACTAAAACTTTAATAATTAAATTATTTTTAATATAAGGTTATACAGAATATAAATTCGATTATAAATGCTCATTTGAAATATAATTTTTTTCTTTATCATGGTACTTTATTTGTAATTTTATGAAATATATAATTACCTTAATACCTTATACATTAATGATGCAGAAATTATTTATTTAGTGAAAAATCAATAATATAGTTTTTATTAAATTATTAATACCCATTAAAAGGACCAAACACTTGACCAAAACTTATTGGTATAATATATATAAACTATAATCACACAAGGATATACTTCTGGACCATTTGGAGCCTTATAAAAGTGATTATGACACTTATATTTTTTATTTTAAATGATGTCAAAATTGTCACCTTCATAATTTAATAAATATAACATTTTAAAATTTGGTATTTTTAGAAGATAAAACAAAATAAAAATATTATTATGATATATATTATATTAATATTCATATTAGTATTTTATTTTTAATTTTTATGCAACAAACAAGTAGATTAAATAATTATACAAAAATTATGTAGTAATTATTTTATCAAGAGAGATATCAAATAAATAGTTTTAAAAATATGAAAATAAATATTATATGATATAATTAATATTATACTAGAATTTTTTAGATTAATATGACTTGTTAGGAATCTATTAAATATTTTTTTTCTAAAATATCTTCTCTGTGGATTTTATTTAAATTCAAATAAATGAATTGTGTCAAAATCGACACTATTGATATTTTATGAAAATAAAATACTATTAAATTGTTTAAATGTCACAAAAATATTTAAAAATTAAAAATTAAAATTTATATGGTCTAACATGTCATAAATTATCCAATTATGTACAATTAACAACACATAAGTAAGTATTTATAACCATTTAAAATTTATAACATTATTACCACAAATAAAATTAAATAGATTAAATAAGGATAAATCAAAATGATAAGGTTTAAAATAAAATAAAAACATGTATAAATTTTATTGTTTTGTGATATTACAACCCTATATCATCTCATATTATAATTTGAGTCATTTTTAGGTTTTTATGCGGGGTTGGTTTTTATTAGAAATTAATATTTTTGAGGTTTCCAAAAGTGCCCCTCTCCTCTCTTATAAAAGGGAACCCCCTTCCCTCTCTTCTTCACTCAATTTTGAGAATTAAAGCTCATAAAACCCTTGAAAATTACTCCTATAAACCTCTCTAGTTACATTATATAGGTTCTTGTGTTCTCAGAAGACCAACTCTAGTACCCTAAGAGGAAGTTTAAAGGAGGCACTTCGAGGAAGAGGTAATATCTTCTACCAATTCTTTCAAATTTATTTCTTCTTATACTACCTCTACTTTAGTTGTTTCATTATAAAGTAATAACATCCATACCAATAATATACTTATATGTTATTATAAATATGAAACAACACTATTTCACATTCTATGCATCCTATGAAAAATGAAATCACTGCGTGTGCGTACGTACAGAATACCGTCTCCACGCCATGGTGTAATCTTTTATTTTCATCACAAAAATACTTGGATGGGTATAATGATCAAAGAAATTATTATATATGATTATTTTAAAGTTATATTTAGTCTAAAATTTTATACACCATACAATTCAATAAAATTTCACAATCACGGGAATGATATCATCGCTCGTGCGTACGTACGACCTACCGTCTCCACGATGTGATGCGATTAGTTCTACATGATATTAATTGAATAATGATTATATAAATGAATTTAATGAATAAATATGATATATATTATACTAATACCATTCTGTAAATGATATAGCTATAACCTAAAAAGAGGAATAAGAATTTATTTGACAAAACATGCATAAGAATATAAAGCAGTTAACACCCGAATAATGAGTAACAATGAAATGTTACTAATAAACAAATAAGAATATGACCATATATGATATAATAGCAATGACTATGATTATGGAATAAGTAAATGACATTATTTAAATCATTATACAGGAGGTTCGGATACGTACAAAGCATATCAGACCTAAGGTAAGGGAAAATCTCGCAATCTCATTTTTTTATCTGAGATTGTTTATACTTCAGTATTTAGTGGAGAATATTTATCATCAACATCAATGTTTCCTCAATATGTAATCTTATTTTTATCCTCATAAAATTTTTAAAATCCAATTTTACCTATTTATGAGTTTTTAGTAAAAGAAATGAAAAGAATCTTTTGTCATTTTCAGTATGAGATACTTTTTGACTTTTTCGGCCAAAGTACGAGAAGAATGTTTTTTTTAACTTATACGAAATGAGTGGATTTTTATGTTTTCATAGAAAATTATTTCCATGCAATCTTACTCTACAAGTCTTCAAGTTTATTTTCAATTAACTTATTTTAATTTAAAATTGTGTGACATGTTGAGAAAATAAAATGTTTTTGATGAAGAAAAGATATTTTCCTCAAGAACTAAGTTCAAGTGTTTTTATCAAAATTATTTTCCATCTAAGATGATATAGGGTTATATTTCTATCCCTATTATTAAATTGATTTGATTATGTTCTGATGGAATTATTTTTATGAAGTCCTTTTATCTTATGATAACATGGTGTTTAAGAATCCCATTTTATTACACGGGTTATGCTATGATGTATGATTTATGATTTTGTGGGACACATAAGAATGGTTTCATTATGAGATGGGTGGGACCTATATCTCCCTCCAATGCATTGGGTAAACATTTGTATCTCATGAGATAGACATGGCTGGAATGACAAGTTAATCTGGTTCAGTGATACATAACTGGAACGAGAAGTGAACTCGGTTTAGTAATGGACATTGTCTGCTACGATGGTCTTGGCAATGGGACATGAATAATATAAAATGATTTTATATGCTTATGTGTGTATGCCACAATGTTTCATGTCTTATTTTATGATGATTGGGATTACATTTTAGTTCTATGATTTATCCCATGACATGATATTATGACCTCTTATACAGGATAATATTTTCAAACGTTATGATCTTAAGAATATGATATGATTGACATTTCATTTTTTTACCCTTACTGAGTATTTGAGCTCACCCTTTTTTACGTTTCTTTTCCCTAGGCCAGGAAGAAGGGTATTAAATCCGATATTCCAAAAAGGAGTCTAGATATAATCAAATAAACGGGAGACAATGTAGATGCTTTATGAACCAGTTGTTTATGTTTCCCAGTTTCTAATGACACTATACCTATACGGTCCTGTTATGATTTTTTATATGTTGTAATAAATATACTTCAATTTTGAAGTATTAATAATGTATGTAATGTATGGTTTGTTATATACCTTAAATTTGAAATGGGATTTATTATATCACTAAGTGATTTTACTCTAAAATTTATCATGAATTATTCATAACATTAGAGCAGAGGACTATTACAAACCAAGAAAGGCTACCCCAGACCTTAGTCCACAATATGACCCAAGATATGTCCTAAAGGTTTTTCCATATCCTAATGGGATAACAACTAGTTTTAGGGATTTAAATGTACTCTAATGTTTATTATTTCACCCAATAAATAAAAAATGACGTATTTCTACTCAAAAATTGGGGATAACCTTTCCATACATTGGAATAAAATATAATAGAATATGTTGTAGAAGAAAATAAGCATAACAAAAAAAAATTCATACGATGAATAATGTCACAACCCCCTCTCGCTAAAGATACCACAATGATGGGAGATAGATAATGAACCCCAAGTCCCACCTCCAGTAGGCCCCGGGTTGGTGACTAGCACCAAGGGTGTAAAAATATTATTAAATGGACAAAATTACCCTTTATAATAATATAATATTGGAAGATAAGATGAATCATCCACAAGAAACTCCTTAGAATAATATAAAAAGAAACCAAAACCATCTCACATGAATGTATAAATAAAACTGATGTAGATAAAAGTCTTCAAAGTAAATATGAAAAATCAAATATAAAGTAGTAACGCAAAAATTATCCAAATATCCAAGATATTAATGTTCATCATGATCCATGTAGTCCTCCTAGAAACTTTAAAGTTGGTTTATATACTTAGGTTCAACATACAAGCATACTCAGTAGAAAAAAAAGTCTCTCATGCACATGTGAAAGAAGCATACTAATACACATATGAGAAAATAACAGAACCAATATCACCTAAATAGGCCAACTATAAGTCCCAAACTCAACAGTACATTATCACCAAATAATAGAATCGAAGTATAATAACATAATAAAAAGCATATTGATAATGGGTACCATGTACCACTTTCCCACTGATTTTCCACTCTCACACCCCAATTTTGTACAGACTAGATCTCCCATCTCTTTTGAATAACATATACCACCACCCCACAAGAATGGTCACATCATATCTCACATGCAGACACTTGGTCCACCACCCCACAAGCATGATCACATCACATCTTGCCTGCAAACACCTGAGTCATCACATCAAAACCACTTCTATAACCAGAGTAATAGGTTATTATGAACATAAAATACATAAACCTCATAACCTCCTCTTACCATGAATGATACCCACCGTAAGTTACCCCATAACATTATTATATCACATCTCACCTGAAATCACCTGGTCCACAACCCCACAAGCACAATCACATCACATCTCACCCGAAAACACCTAGTCCATCACCAAGTGAACTAAATAACCTTAATAAATAATATACTATTCATATCTACTCACCTAAAAGGGATATTGGTAAAGATAATGTGTCCATACATCTATCTTCATCACTAAGATGTTGAGAAAAACACCACCCATGTGAATGTATGGGTCTCTTCACATAATGCTCGACGTAGTTGGGGTGAGTATAGAAATTAAAAGGTATATAAAGGTATATACATATATACACATACAATCCCAACCTATGGGTTTACAATAAAACATTAACTAACTCAAAGAAAAACACACTTTCATTTTCATCTCTAAATGTATAACACTACACAAACCACAAGCAACAACTTACACCACCAACCAATTAATTATCCAGCTAATTCGTTTCATTATTAAGATTCAACCAAATTTAACCACACAACCCATAATTTCTTTTTTAATTAATATATTCCATACCATTAAACAAACCAAACCCCAAACATTTCAATCATTATTAAATAGTTATTCTATCACTAATAGGATTCTAGTGCAACAGAACCACACATGACAAACAACTCATCATCCCCATCATACCATCACCTCACCATCCCAAAATCACAGCCAAAAAAACTAATTATCCACTTAAAGAGGATAATATTTATTTTTTATATTATAATATTCATGTTATTAATTATTTATAAACACATTTTTAGTGAATTTTATAATTTGAACATTATTTCACATGATGATTGTAATTCTTGCTTAAAGTGAACTATTAATTGGTAAGTTTTGAGACACATTTTTAATCCTACAATGATATTGATTTGAATTTAATATTTTATTTTCATATTTCCAATTCCATTGGGAATATTTTATTCTTTTGGGTTACATGAAGAAGAACATTAAAATATGACCAAAGTGGGTCTTGAACCAAGAACATTCTGGGCGAAGAGAACTGGACAAAAGCACAATAAAATTAATCTATCAGCTAATATCCAAGAAAAATGATGCTCAAATTTAAAATGGATATATATTAAATCATTTTTAACATCTAATTAAATAGTTACCTAATATAAATTTGACATTTTAATGGATTTATAGGTGTCCCAAATTTAAGATGAAATTATGGTCCATATTCTCTGGCTCAGAAAAACATACCACTATTTCAATCATATATCAAAAAACAAAATTAAATTTGTGTTGAAATATTACAAAATGTTAGGGAAATATAGGGATTCATTTTATTATTATATATTCTATACAAATTTGGCTATTAAGATGCTCATTTTAACACATCTGTCGGAGGCATGCAAGATGGATCCCATTCCGAGTCAAGGGTGGAAAAGTCCACATTCAAAAAACTTTCCACCACCCTAAGCCTACCATAATAAAGTGGAAAGAATTAAAATATTGGTTTTTAGAACCAAGGCTTCCAAAATACTATTTAAGGTAGTTTTGGTGAAGGAGTTGAGGGAATATGGTGTTTATTTCATCATAATGTTATGTTGCCTTTTTGTCTTTGTAATCACATTTATTTATCATGCATGTTCTTCAAATAACATTAGTTTCTCAATAAAATTTATTCTTATACTCTTATTCTATTCTTATTCACATTACATAGATATTTTTTCCTCAAGGTGTGAACTTATTCACACCAAATCTTGTGAAATTCTTAACAAAATGGTGGTGTGATTGTTATTTAATTATTTTTCAATTATTCAATTCCACCCTCATGAGTATACTTTAAAATTCCATTGAGAGAATAGATTTAATGCAGGGATAAAACTTTCATGGTTGATCTAAGTGAGTATAAATGGGTTGTATTGGATGTTATTTCTAAATGTTTAATATTTTCTTTTATTTGAGTTTTTTATTCAATGATTTTATCTCTTCCTCTTCATTGTTGAATTTTATCACCACACTTTTCATGTTATAATGATATAATTTACCTATTAGTTCTCATGAAAATGATACTAAAAGTTTATAAGTGATTATAATGTGTATGTGAAGATGTTAAACCAATAATTGATGAATTTATATTGATTTCATAGAATGAATCCTTCTTGATTTAATAAAATTGAAATAATTCAAAAATGAATTCATCTAATACACTCTAAGAGATAACCTAGGACCAAATAATTCTATTAATTTGAATTCACATTAGTATCCTAGTTCTAATTTGAAACCATATAAAATCAACCCAAACTCGGTCACTTCATAGAAAAAAACAATTAGTAGAATGTACATGTCGGTAGGTTTATTCTTAGGTCTCTAAGGATTTGACAACCCATGCTACACTACATGTGACCACTTCAACCCTAAGAACTTGGGTAAATTTGGGCGAGACCAAATTTTGGTGCCATTTTTGGGGACCTAAGTAAGTTATATTAGAGACCAGTATGCTTTTCTCTCCTCAATTCTCTTTTTACACCCTTGATTTCTCTCATATTGGAATCCATTTTGAACAAATCCAGACATGGGAAAATTCTCCCTACTTAGACCACCCCATACCAAGTGTGATGTATAATGACCATCCTAGTTTCTATTGGTGGGATAATCAACAACAAAATCAACCACAATTTTTGAAATCCTATGCTCCACAAAATATTCCAACCTATAATGAGTTTTAATCCCAATAAGGCCAATATGAACGTCCTACCGTGTAATTCCAAAAACTTAATTATACTATTGGAATAGATCATCTACCTCAACCCCTTGTACAATATGATACACAACCATTACTTGAGAAACTATTTCAACAAATGGAGAGAATTAATTCTGAGGTTTAATCATTGAGCGTATAACTACAATGTATGGAAACAATTATAGAACCCATTCCCACTCAGTTTTTATCTTCCTAATCATTGGTAGAAGAATATTGTTACACACAAACCTATTAGAAAAAAATCTAAGTTGTGACTATTTAAATGAGTGTAAAAAATAATGAAAAACTCAAAGTAATGATTCCGAAACCATTATAGGCTTCAAAATTAGAGGAAAATTTTAAAGAACCCACTTTAGAATCTGAGAAATCAGAGATGTATAATGAGGTTAATTGGTTATTTATTGTTGAATGTTAGCCCAAGGAATATAAGGATACTGTTAATGAGTGTTTAAATCAAGAGTAAATCTATTTTTTTGTATTCAAAAGAGGATAATTTGACATCATGGATTGAGGTTCCTAAATATAGATCCATTTATTATTTTTTAGAAACTCCAATCACTGAACCAATGGGATAAATCACAAACTTTGTGTCCATAACCATTATTGAAACTAATCTATATAATTTTGTGGTTGAATCTTCTATTCAAAAGGAACCCATTCTATTGAGAGATTTTGGAAATTAAATTGAGTTCGATTCAATGAACTGACCTCTGACTGAAAGTGTTATCAAAACCAAGCTCAAATTCATGGTCTATACATCCTCTCTCAAATCTTCCTTTATAGAATATAATAAAAAACATTATATCATAATTTCATACTCTCTTGATTATAATAAATATAAAATACTCTTTGATGTCTTAATAAATATTAATAAATCAATTTTATGGACCCTTTTTGATATTCGTGTAATTATCCCATTCATTGGGACCTATAAGGTTTTTCCTGAATCAATTTCAAAACATTCCTATCAACCACATTAGTGACTCAACCACAATCTGATTAAAGTGGTGAAAAATTTAATCCTTAAAATGTTAAAATTTGGTGTTGGATAAATTGGTGGGTTCACGTCGAGCTAACAATATTAAAAAGCGCTTTTCGGGATGCAACCTGACTTTTACCTATACATTGAATTGGTTTTTGAAGATCCAAAATAAAAATGTATGTTTTTTATCATTTCCTTTTTTATTTTATTGTTTTTATTTAAGGGGACCTCTTGTGGTTTTCATGGTTTCTAATTTGGTTTGTGTGTGTGAATAAGGGATTTTTGAGGTCGATGTTTTTTTCAGGGAAATCACTTATATCTAGAAAGTCCACACTATTCTACCATCTACTATGGGTAGTCTATGAGCAATATGGGGATAAAATGATCAATTGGTTATGACATGAACTTCATCAGTATACAACTACGTGACTTCATTCTATGATTATAATTTTCAAATTTTATTTTGAAACTACTCTCATCTACCTATACCCACTTCTAAATGTTCTTTTCATTAAACACTAGGGACAATGTTATTCTATGTTGGGGGGGGGGGTGAAATAAAAAAAATTGTTTCTATGGGCATAAAAACAAAAATTAAAAAAATTGAAATGGAAAAAATTATAGTTAATGAAAGGAAAAATTTATCTAACCTTGAACAAGATAATACACATTGAAAACTTTGAAAATAAATATCAAATTATTTTTCATTCCTTGATTATGATTTTAATCTACATTTAAGTTCACGAGCATAGATTTTGGAAAGTGTGGTTGTCTAATGTGTTTTTTCACAATTTAAATTTTCATCCAAAAAAATAATCCACAATGCACATCCTTGGGATTTTGGGGCATTAGTTTGAATTCTTGGGGTCCCATAATAAATAGAATAGGTTTGGTGATCATTTTAATTTTAACATGAGTGTTAAAAAAATAAAAAAATAAAATAAGAATAAATTTGTATGTAGAGCAATGAAATGGACTAATGTGTGAGTTTCGACACTTGAGGATTGTGACTCTATAATTTTCTGGCCCATAGTTTAGAATTTTATCTATATTTGTGGTAATTTGAATTTTTTTTTGATTGAGTTAACATGAGATGATTCCTAATTATATAAGATTCACTTGGTGCCCTAAGGTCTTTGATCCATAGAGTCATCATCAAAGTCTCACTACAGGGATTTACTTGATTGAGAATAATTACAATTACCATGGAAAAATTGAAAAAAAACAAAATAAAAAATGAATACTCTTCTTAATATTAAAATATGATTCGAACTAATGCTTCCATATTTCCCCCCATGAATAAAAATGAACCCCCATGTTTATTGTGATGCACAACACATCATTATACTTAATTGAAATTGGATAAAATGTGGAAATGAATTTGAGAAAAGGAATGGTATTGGGATTGGGATATGATTATGAACCTATATTGTGTTAAATTATTTTTTTGGGTTTCATAATTTTTTGGTAATAGGTCTTTTGGTGAGAATTTTATATTAATTTTTTTAAAAAGGGAATTCGAATTTCATATTCTTGAGATACATTTTACTCAGGACTAGAAAAACTCAAGTTGGGTGGTATGATTATCCATTAAAAGAGGCTAATATTCATTATTTATATTATAATATTCATGTTATTAATTATTCATAAACACCATTTTTAGTTCATTTTATAATTTGAACATCATTTTATATAATGATTGGAATTCATTCTTAAAGTGGACTATTATATGGTATGTTTTGAGACACGTTATTAAAACTCCACTACTCTTGATTTGAATTTAATATTTTATTTTCATATTTACAATTCTATTTAGAATATTTAATTATTATGGGGAACTTGAATAAGAACATTGGAAGATGGCCAAGGTGGGCCTTGAACCAAGAAAATTATGGGTGAAGTGAATTGGATAACAATAGAAGACAAGATCCAAGCCAAATGATGCTAAAATTTTAACTATAGATGGAGTAAATACTGGGGAACATTTAATTAAACATTGGACTAAGCTAAATCTTATGTATGAATGGAGTTATAGGTGGTGCAATTTTAAAGACAAAATTCTGGTCTAGATTCTATGGCCCATAAAAATATCCCACCATTTCAATCATATCTCACAAACCAAAAAATCATTTGGGATGAAATTTTACAGAATATTATGGAAAATTTTGAGATTCATTTTATTCTTCTATATCCCACCCAAATTTGGCTATCTAGATCCTCGTTTGGATGCATTTTTCATAGGCATGTGTAAGAGAATTATTCTTCCATTGAGGGATAGATCTTTTATTTTTAGTCTATTCTTAAGAAAATGGGGGAAAAGAGGTCGAGGGGCTAGCTGTAGGCCTGCTACAGGACGCGACTGGGGATTATACGCCATGTACTTATAGGTACACATTGTGTATATAAGGCTACACACCATGTAATCCCTGTACATGACCACATAAAGGTCGCGCCAGAAAACTGTACAGACACAACATGTAATCTCAAGTACACATCATGTATTTTTTTAATTGATTAATAATTCAGGTAGTACATCATTTTTTCAAATGGATAGAAATGACTCACCTTCAACGTACAGAATACCTAGAAAATCTGAATGAGGTTTTGGATCTTGATTCTTCATCTAATCTCTGATTTGAACGTCGTTGGATCTGTTGGATTCCCCTCGCTGAGATCTCGATTCATATTGATCCTTTCTTCCTGATTTCTTCTCTCTATTGAGTTATCAAGTGTTGAGAATTTTTGTTTATTTCATAGATATACCCCATTCAAGATTGAATCATATCACGATGCTGGATGATAAGAGTCATACTATGACAAGGTAGGTGGTCATGTGGCTTTCACAAATTGTCTTGATGTTTATATATGCCGGAGTGTCGTGTGCCCACTTTTAGGGTGTATCTTGATTGAAGAATAAACCTTGTTATTTCCTATTGATTATTAGGTAGTTGATTAGATGATTTAGAAGAATATTTAGGGTTGTAAACCTTGATTTATGGCTATCCCATGGGTGTGTTTCCCTTGGATGACCATTTAGATGAGAATTCCTGTGAGGCTTGACTTGAATTCCCATTACGAGGTTGTTAAAAATATATTTATCATCGTATGAATTTCTCACATGAGATAATTATTGTGTTAGGCCTTGTAATTGTTTAAATCTCATAATAGGATTGTTATATGTTTTTTTCCATGTGAGTTATCCTTATTTGACCATGTAATAGCTTAATTCACTTGTGATTCTTTTGAGATGGAATGTGTAATTGAATTAAAGGATAAAAAGAGGTAATTAGAAATGGGTGAGACACAATATCGGTTAAAATTCAAGGTCAGTATAATGTGACTAATTGAACCTTATATACCTTGGGTGAACTATTTTTTCAGTTAAAAGACAATGGATGTGAACAAGAGGTTAACTATGTAAAGGCTGTGAGTGAGCCACATATATTATGGTTGGGATCATTGAGTCCTATTTTAAAAATGCCGAGTGAACCTAGGATCCATTAAGGGATACCCAAGATGGACTCTATTGTAAAATGTTTCAAATGATTAAATGATTATTATGTCACGAGTTGATGATTACACTTATACGAGGGTCGTCAGGCCTAGGCTGGATCTTGAGACTTTATATAATTCATGGAACTTGAATAATGAAATGTATAATTTATGAAACATATTCCAAGACAAATCGTAAGCTTGGATCCAGTCTTCACTTATACCTGTTTACCACTGTCTTCTGAGACATATGTTGTGCTTACTTTTGAGTACCTACTATTTACTACTTTCACCATTGTACACTGCTTGTTATATTTATTCACTAATAAAATGGCACCAACCTTTGGTGGTTTCCTACTAGGATTTAGTCACACACCCTATTTGGATCATGATTTATGCCCAAACAGATTACATGATTGTAGGTATTGATCAGGGAAAGAACCCTACTAGAGGTACTTGATGCGCTGCTTAGGGATTGGAGAGCATGGGACCGAGCTGAGGCTTTTGATGTTTCCTATTCTCTTTGTTTCTTTTGTGATTTTGAGGTTTATATTGTGTATTACTGTATTGTACTTGTTTGGATACTTTTCTAGAACATGTGACATGCTGCATCATCTTTGGTATTGAATGATGCGTGGTTATTTATCTTATCAGTATTCCAATGTTTATTTTAGTCATATGTTGTTTACTACTTCTACAATTGATTATTATTATTCCTTTGTGTTAAAATCTACCAATGATGGAATAATTTCCCCACTATTTTACCCTAGGACCTTACTTCTATTCAATAACCTCTTATGTTTGGGGAAATGTGCTTGAGGCCATGTGGCCAACCGGGTACAGGGCACCAATTGAGTGACATCTAGATCTAGGAAATTACAATGTGGTATGAGAGGAGTTTTATTTTCTAGTTTTTCTTACTGTTTGGTGACATTAGAAATGGATTGGAAAGAAATGGAGTTTGGTAATTAGCAGTGCCCAGGAGTAGCTACCCCATGTATTGGTAAAAGCCAAATTACCTCGAACTGAATTGCGTTTTTTGGATTTTTAGCTATTACATTTGATTTGATTTTACTGTTGGATGACGCACTTGTTTTGTGATGTTATTATTGATATCATTGAGGTTCTATTTTGTTGCAACTCAATGAGATAAGGGTATTCCAAATCATGCATCATATATGCACTTGTTATAAATCACATGCCATGCAGTCTTTCCATGCCATATAAAAAGCGTTACTGATTGCATGTTGTTTTTATAGATGTCATGCTAAATATGCATGCTGCTATGATAGATACCATGATAGATATTACTACTATTGTGATAGGTGTATTGGTACATGTTATGGTTGAATTAGATGAATTCCAAATTTTGGTTCCTGAGGAGTATGGACCCTCTTGGATCGAAATTTGGTGAATCATGTTTTGGACATGGGATATAAATTGTGTTGTTATGTGCTATATATGGATTCCAATATTTGATTCGTGGGGATTATTCCTCCCAAAGATCATAATTTGGCACACCGTTGCTTTATTTTTAAAAAACATGGGTTACAGGGAAGTTTCTAAGGATTATTATCTAGAAACCCAGATAACACGACATGTGGTCCTATGAACACACACCATGTGTTCTTTTGTTTGGGAAGAAAATAAAATTTCCAAGTACATGTCGTGTACTCTAAGTACACACCATGTGATAGATGTCCATGTCACTGGACATGTGAGAGAAAACATGGGTTGTTGAGTTTTGATCAGAACACGTCATGTACCTTATGTACACCTTGTGTAGTTTTACATAGATAGACTAGTGTAGCTATGGCCATGTAAAAGTACATGGTCAGGAGGAATGACTTGAGTACACACCGTGTGCCAAAATGACATGCCATGTACCTAGAACATTTACACGACTAAGGAAGATAGAGTTACACGCTCTTGTAAGAGTTTAAGTGTACACATCGTGTGTCATACTAAAACGCCTTGTACCTAGGGTGTTTACATGCTTAGGCTAGTAGAAGTACACGAAGATGTAAGGGATTAAGTGTACACACTTTGTATTGTCCCTAAATGTCGTGTACTCATATTTTGTGAACTTTTGGGGCTTTTCTTCACCTGTTTAGTTCTCACACTCTTGAACTATGTACCTTGATGAATAAAGATTATACTGAGGTGTATTTGCTAGACTTTATAGAGAAATTCCACCATGAAGACCTCTAGTAGTATTCTAGGAGGGTGGGGATGATCATAACCTAGAGGTGGTAGGCCATGGGCTACCAGTGGACGCTCCGGTCATTCCGATTGTGGTACCAACTATTATACCAGACCCAAGTGCTGATGCACTTTTCTGTGAATGATTTATGAGGTTCATGAAAACATTTCAGGGAGCACCATATCCTACCATGTCTATGGTAGAACTGACATGAGTGTTCCAGTAGCAGCATCTGCCCACGTTTTTTGGGGATGGTGGTCTACAAGCTGTAGAGTCATGGATAGAGGCCATGTTATCAATCTTCAAGTATCTTGAGATGCCTCCTGAGAGGAGGTTCAAGCTCACAACTTATATGTTCTGTTATTCTTCCAAGAGGTGGTGGGATGTTACCACACAGACATAGTATTATTGGGACATGACATGGGGAGATTTTCATATAGTCTTCTATGACTACTTCTATCCCAAGACGTTGAGGGATGACAAAGACTATGAGTTTATGCATCTGGAGTAGGGAGCTCTGTCTATTATGGATTACTCTGCCTGCATTACTAAGATCCAATGATTCACACCTATTCTAATGGGTAATGATCTGTCAAAGGCTAGGATATTAGAGAATGGTCTCAGGTATTCCATCCTCTCTTAGGTGAATATATTCCATCTAACTACTGTATCTAATATAGTGAACCAAGCATTGATTATCGAGCAGAATCAGAGATAATCTAGAGGGGTGATCTAGGGCGGTTTGACACCGAGATCTGGTACTATTTATATTAGTATAAGGAAGAATCATCTAGAGCTTACATGCGATGAATATAGTACTCAGAACATATCTTACAATAGTCAGGTGCGGTGCTTCTATTGTGGAAGAATTTGGAATACAAGACCTCAGTGTCCAATGGACCCAGTCGAGTGAAGATATTATAGTAATATGGGCCACTTATAGCATTTCTATAGGACGTTTCCACTGGAATCTAGTGAGAGAGGGTCTACACCAACTCTACGTTCAGGAGCAGGGTCCATATTTTCTCACCAGTCTGAGAATTGAAATGCGTTTGTCCATTTAGGCTGAGGTAGTAGTCATGGTCGTGGTATCCAGACCCCAAGATCTTAGAGATAGTAGGGTGGGTCAGCTTAGGGTATCTTGGTAGTGTCTCATGGCTATGGTATAGGCTAGACTTATACAGTGCAACAGACCCAGAATGAGTGACATCCCAGACCTTATACTGTCATAGGTACTATTCTAGTTGCCTCTATTTTAGATTATGTACTCTTTGATATAGTGGCTTCACATAGTTTCATATTTGTTCACATTTTGGAGACCCTAGGGATCCTTGGTTTTAATTTTGATGTTTTTATGAAACTAGAAACTCTGTTAGGGATTAGAACGATAGGTGTGTGACAATTCAAGGAGTACCCCCTTGAAATTGGTGGGTATCACTTCATTTGGGATCTCTATGTCTCAGAGATGAAATGATTTGATGTCATACTCAGAATGGATTGGCTAGTGTCCTTTCAAACATTCATTGATTTCTATATCCGTAGGGTGAGTTTTACATCACTAGAATGTGGATCATTTCTACACAAGGGAGAGTGGGATGTCCAGGCGATCCAAGCTAGAACTTAGCATCATGGGTTTAGTGGGATAACAACATATATTTCTTGTTTATATATGGATGACCAGGGGACACGTTATATGGAATTTCCACCTATGGTTGATTATTTTAGGGATGTCTTCCCATACAACTTTTCAGGTTTACCTCTGCTAAGATAGGTAGAGTTCTCTATTGAGCTAGTACCAAAAGCTGAACCAGTGTCCATTCCTACTTATAGAATGGCCATGATGGAGTTTCAAGATCTCAAGAGGTAGTTAGAAGATTTGGAGTCTAAGGGTTTCATTTGACTCAGTACTTATCCTTGGGGTTCACCGATATTTTTTGCGAAAATGGCAGATGGTGCCCTCAGGCTATGCGTGGATTATCAAAAATTGAACCAGTTGATGATTAAGAACCAGTATCCTATTCTGTGAATAGATGATCTCTTAGATTAGCTCCAAGGAGCTAGGGTATTCTCTAAGATCTATCTGAGATCTAGTTATCATCAAGTACATGTTCAATCATCAGACATACCTCACACAACTTTCTAAAGAGGATATGGTCTGTATGAGTATGGGGTTATGTCGTTCAGTCTCACAAATGTACCAACAGTCTTCATGGAACTGATGAACTGGATGCTCTATCCTTACTTGGATTCTTTTATATTGGTTTTGTGGATGATATCTTGGTATATTCTCACAACTGACACGTTCATGCAACGCATCTTGAGATCATTTTGAGTACACTAAGAGATAATCAATTATATTCTAAGCTCTCAAAGTGCCACTTCTGGATGAATCATATTCATTTCCTGGGTCACGTCATCTCAGAGAAGAGAGTATTAGTGGACCCAGAGAAGGTGAGAGTAGTAGTTACCTGGGAGTGGCCCAAGAACATCTTTGAGGTGGAGAGATTTCTAGGGCTGGTTTGTTACTACATAAATTTCATAGAGGACTTATCACACTTAGCGCTGATGACAGGCTTGAAAAATAAGGGTGTGGAGTACGTATTTTCAGATTCTTGAGGGACGGCCTTTTAGGAGATGAAAGGGAGATTAATGTCAACACTGATACTGATTTTTCTAGAGCTAGGTAGGAGTTATATTGTGTACTATGATGCATCAGGTATCGGGCTGGTAGAAGTGCTTATGTAGGTGGATCAAGTCATTGCATACGAGTCTCTGTATTTGAGGCCATATGAGAGGAAATATCCAACACATGATCTCAATTTAGCTTCAGTTGTTCATGACTTAAACTATTGGATACATTACTTATTGGGGGAGTGTTTTGTGGTGTACACTGATTAAAAAAGTCTCAAGTACATATTTACTTAGTGTTATCTAAATTTAAGGCAGTGAAGGTGGGTGGATTAACTTTTTTATTTTGACTTAGATCTTGCCTACATGCCTAGAAAAGTAAATGCAATGGATGATTAACTGAGTAGAAGGACTTAAATACAGGTAGTAAAGGAGGATAGTAGAGAGTGGTATCTTGTGGAGTTGTTTTCTGAGATGCATTTGGAGGTGCACGACAGTCAGGGACATACTTTCCTTTCATATTTAGTTGTGACTTCTACCCTCCTAGACAAAGTGAAGATGATACATCTATCATATTTTGAAGGCCTAGTCCTGCGGGAGAGTGTAGTAGGTGAGGATCCACCTTCTGGTTTGATGGTAGGTGATAATGAGACCTTGTGAATCCATGGACTTGTTTGGGTTCCAGTGGAAATACATGAGGAGATGATGTAGGAGTTTCATGTTTCAGCTTAGGAAGTGAATTTTAGAGTTACCAAGATGTATCGTGACTTGAACCATCAGTACTGGTGGATAGTTATAAAGAGAGAGGTGACTGGTTTTGTTACGAGGTGTTCCACTTGTCAGCAGGTGAAGGAGGAACATCAACGACCAGCCGATATTTTACAGCATTTACCTATTCTGGAGTGGAAATGAGATGATGTCATGATGGATTTTATGATGTGCTTACCAAGGTTTCCCCGAGGTAATGATGTATTGTGGGTGGTGGTTTATAGACGTATGAAGGTTGCTCACTTCTTACTGATTAAGGAGACATTCAGTGTTGATGAGTTTGGAAATTTGTATATTTGTGAGGTGGTATGACTTCATGGGGTCCATTATTCTATTGTTTTAGATAGGGAAACCTACTTTAAATCTCATTTCTAGAAGAGTTTTCAGAGGGTGCTGGGTAAACAGGTGCTTCTGACCACATCATACCATCCTCAGACTGATGGCCAGTCAGAGCATACGGTACATGTGCTAGAGGACATACTACGAGCATGCATACTAGGCTTTGGGTGCTCTTGGGAGAATCATATATACCCGATTGAATTTTCCTACAATAATAGTTTTGAGGTGACTATAGATATGGAAACTTATGAGGATTTTTATGTTAGGCCACACCGATCACCCCTGTGCTAGCTGGAGGTGGGTGTGGTAGCTTTACTGGGACCACATATCATGCAGGAGACTTCCGAGCAGGTCCAGTTGATTCAGAAGCAGATGTATACTACACAGTATCATCATATATCTTATTTAGATTGTCTTAGATGACCTCTAGAGTTCAAGGTATGAGATTGAGTTTTCTTTTATATTGAACTGAGGTTGGGACACAATAGAATTAGGGAACATGGTAAGCTTTCAATGAGATACATCGATCTATTTGAGATTTTGGAGAGGGTCAGTCCGGTTTCCTATCAATTACAGTTACCTTAGAGGTACAGGTCTATGAATGACATCTTACACATTTCTCATTTTTGACTTTAATTTTTGAACCCATGTCATACCTTTCATCCCAAGGAAGTGAAATTGTAGGAAGATACATCCTTTGAGAAGGATCCCATTCGTATTGTGGATCATAGCACGAAAGTTCTCCTTAGCCGGTCTATTCTATTTTTATGGGTGTCATGGAAGCATGATCGAGTACAAGATGAGACTTGGGAGAGAGAGGATGACATACGACAACAGTGACCAGAGTTGTTCTCAGAAGTTTCTTCACCACCATTGGAAGGGAAATTCGGGGATGAATTTCTTTAAGGGGGTGTTTTTTAAGAGTCTGGTTGTTCCTTTGAGGTATGGATCTTTAATTTTCAATTTTTATGTAATAAAATGGGTGAAAAGTGGTCGAGGGGATGGCTACAGACTTGTTACATGAAGTGACTAGGAACTACACGTCGTGTACTTATAGGTACATGCCATATATGTAAGGCTAAAAGCCATGTAATCCCAGTACGCATCCACATAAAGGTTTTTCCATAAAAATATATGGACACGATGTGTAATCTCAAGTACATGATGTGTATTTTTTATATTTATTAATAAGTCAGGTAGTACGTTGTTTTTCTAAATGGACAAAAATGACTCACCTTCGACGTACGAAACGCCCAAAAAATATGAACAATGGTTTGGATATCGATTCTTCATCCAATCTCCAATTCGAACACTGTCAGATATGTTGAATTCCCTTCGGTGATCTCTCTATTTCTCTTGATCCTTTCTTCCTGTTTTCATCTATCAATTGAGTTATCAAGGGTTGAGTGTTTTTCTTGTTTTGTATATCTACTCCGTTCTAGGTTGAATCAAAGCTCGATACTGAATGTGGAGAGTCGTACTATGATGAGGTAGGTGGTCTTGTGACTTTCGCAAATTATCTTGATGTTTATATATGTCGGAGTGCCACACTACCACTTTTAGGGTGTTGTTTGATTGAACAATGAATCTTGTTATTGAATATTAATGATTTAGTAATTAATTAGATAATTTGGAAGCATATTTAGGGTTTTAAACCTTTATTTAGGGCCACCCCTTGGGTGTGTTTCCCTTGGATGTCATTTTGGATGAGAATTCCTATGAGGCTTGACTTGAATTTTCATTCGAGGGTTGTTAAAACTATATTACTCATCATATAAATTTTCCACATGAGATAATTATTTTGTTAAGACTTGTAATTGTTTAAATTGTATAATAGGCTTGTTATATGTTTTTCCCATGTGAGTTATCCTTGTTTGACCATGTAATAGCTTAATTCACATGTGCTGCTTTTGAGATGGAATGTGTAATTGAATTAAATGATAAAAAGTGGTAATTACAAATGGGAAAGCCAAATTCTCGGTTAAAATTCAAGGTCAGTATCATGTGACTAATTACACCTTATATACCTTGGGTGAACCATTGTATCAGTTAAAAGACAATGGATGAGCTCAATAGGTTAACTATGTAAAGGCTGTGAGCGAGTCACATATATGGTGGTCGGGCTCATTGATTATTATTTTTAAAATTTTGAGCGAACCTAGGATCCATTGAGGGATACCTTGGAAAAAATATATTGGAAAATGTTTCAAATGATTAAATGATTATTTTGTCATGAGTTGATGGTTACACTTATATGGGGGATCGTCAGGCCTAGGCCGAACCTCGAGACTTTATATAATTTACAGATCTTAAATAATGAAATGGATGACTTATGAAGCATTTGTCAAGCCAAAACACAAGCTTGGATTTGGTCTTCACTTATACCTATTTACCATTGTCTTTTGAGACATATTTTGTGCTTACTTTTTGAGTACATACTATTTACTGCTTTCACTATTGTACACTGCTTGTTATATATTTTCACTGACAGATTGGAACTACCCTTTGGTGGTTGCCTACTAGGATTTAGTATCACACCTTATTTGGGTCATGCTTTAGGCCAAAACAGATTACATGATTGTTGGTATTGATCAGGGAAAAGACCCTACTACAACACTTGATGTCCTGCTTAAGAGTTAGAGAGAATGAGACTGAGCTGAGGTTTGTGATGCCTCCTAGTCTCTTTTTGTTTATTTTGTGATTTTAAGGTTTATATTGCGTATTACTATAGTGTAATTGTTTGGATTCTTTTCTATAACATGTGACATGATGTATCATATTTGGTATTGAATGATTCTTGGTTAATTATCTTATCTGTCTTACACTATTTATTTCAGTTATATGTTGTTTACTGCTTCTGTTATTAATTATTATTATTCCACTGTGTTACACTCTACCAATGAGGGCATATTTTCCACACTATCAAACCCTATTCCCTCACCGCTAGTCGGAAGCCTCTGGAATTTGGGGAAATGATCTTGAGGCCATGTGTCCAACTGGGTATGGAGAACCAATTAAGTGGCTTCCAGATCCAGGATGTTACAACATGCAAGCTGGATCCCATTTCGATTCAAGGGTGTGAAAGTCTAAATTTCACAAACTTTACACCACCATAGGCCTGCCATAATCAAGTGGGAAGAACTATACTATTTGAGGCCTAAACCAAGGCTTCCAAAATTCCCATTAAAGTTAGTTTTGGTGAAGGAGTTGAGGGAGTATGGTGTTTGTTTTATTGTAATTTTATGATGTTTCTTTGTCTTTGTAATTACATTTACTTCTCAGGTAAGTTGTTAAGTTTACCTTAGTTTCTTAATAAAAGTTCTTCTTATAATCTTATTCTATTATTATTAAAATAAAGTTGATACCTTTACCTCAATGTATGAATTTATTCACACCAAACCTTGTGAAATTATTCACACAATGCTGTAGTGATCGTTATTTCATTATTTTTTACTTCTTCAATTTGACCCCCATGAGTCTAATTTCTGCTTCCATTGAGAGAATAAAATCAATGGATGGATAAAAATCTTATGCATTGATCCAAGGGAGTATCAAGGGTATGTAGTGGATGTTATTTTTCATTCAATACATTTTTTAAAATTTATTCTATTTGAGTTTTTCATTCAATTATTTTATCTCTTCCACTTCCTTATTGAACTTTATCACCACACTTTTCATGTGATAATAAGATTCTTCACCTAGGAGTGATAATGAAAATGAAAATCCAAGTGTATAGGTGATTATCATGTTTATTTGAAGGTGTTAAAATAGTAAATGATGAGGTTATATTGATCTCATTTAATGAATCCTTCTTTATTTAATGAAATTAAAATAATTCAAAAAGGAATTCATCTAATCCACCCAAAGTGATAACCTATGATCATATCATTATCTTAATTTGAATTCACATTGGTATCCTATTTCTTATTTAAACCCATATAAAATCATCCAAAAGTTGGATACTTCATTGTTAAAAATAATCCATATAATGTATGTGTCTGGAGGTTTCTTCTTAGGTCTATGAGGATTCAACAAGTCAAGATACACTACAAGCGACCACTTTAACCCAAAAAGCTTGGGTAAAATCGGGAGTGACCGCAACCACCACCTCTATACCCCAAAATCAAGGACAAACAACCACCACCTTACTGACCTAAAAGAGTATACAAACAATAACCACATCACTACCCCAAAATCATGTCTAGACAACAACCACCACCTTGAAACCCCAAAATCATGATTAAACAACAACCACCTCACCACACCAAAATCACAACAAAAAAATAATCACCTCACATCCCCAAAATCATGGTCAAACAACAAAAACCTCCCCACCCCAGAAGAACTTCCATAAAACTATCTGTCCCTCATTCCCTAACCACACATCAACCACACATCACTTCACAAAGAACAACCACACACATATCACATTAAATATAATTTTAAAGATTTAACAAAGGGGACTTTATCACATTTTATTTTATTTTAGGGGTGTTATCACATAATCCATAAATCCAGGGGAAACCATTTCATTATCCAAGTATATGTGTTTATCCAATTTCCATTTTAGGGTGATATCAAATAATCACAACAAACAAAAAGTCACAACACATATCATCCAATGTAAATAAATCCCCCAACAAACTTAATTTTCATCGGTGAATCAAGCCCGTACAATCCATCATATCACAATAATATCAAATTTGTAAAAGAATGTGAATCATTACCCTTTTCCCATTAAATATCAATTATCCAATTATTTATCTTTGATTAATACAATACAAATATCTCCCATTTATAAACAAGAGTAACCCCCTCATGACTGTATGATACACGATAAAGAGAAATGAGGGACTCCCTACCTCAAAGAAGCTCTGCTGACTTGCTGCACACCGCAGGGCGAAAAAGAAATGCTTATAAACCACAACTACACACAGAAGATGTATACCAACCAAAACCACACCAAAAATATATAAAAACATAGCCCAAATAATACCCCAAAACAAAACAAAATCACCACATTGAATCCCCAATAAATGCAATAGATAAAAACATGGGGAAAAGACAAATCACTCACCGCAGATTGTTAATCAACAGCCACCCGAACCAATAGATTGAAGTATGAGTAAGGGGACTAAAAGATACTCCAAAAGTGATTAAGGATCATCTAGAATGAGAGGGGAATAATCCATGGATGAATGAAAATAATAAAATGACAAAAAGGGATTTAAAACATGGACCCTTTCATTTTCACATAATGTAAACTTTTGATGGTGTTTAATTCACTGATTTTCTGAAAATTTAAACTTTCTCCAAAAAATGAATCGCCTAGGTTTTATTTAATTACACATCATGAATTTAATTTTCATGACTTCAATTTGTTTCATGGATCCTCCTCATCCAATTTACAAGTTTTGAACCAGCCATCTTCACAATTAGTGAACCAATATTTCAGACCATGTAAATAATACATGATGTGTATTTTCTGTAGTAGCTCTACTATAGCTCAAACCACCACAAAACCTCTTCAAGCCTCCTATAAAACACAAAAAACACCCAAAACCAGAAAAGTAACAGACCAGGGAGGCATGGATCATTACATTAGATACCTCTCAAATGATTCTCACTCTCATGAATCCAAAACCAATCCCATAAGGAAAGGGTTCTAAACAACCACTCTACGAGATACCTCTCAAGGATCTCACCATACCTAAAACTCTACCACCAAAAAAACATGCCAAAAAAATGACCACAAAACATATTACACAACCTCATAACCACAAAAACACATCAACACACAGCCCAAAACAAAAACTCTCAAAACCAACAAATCGCACTACCCTGAACATACGAATCGTGAAATTTTATCCTCTATGTCAAGATAATATCTGATCTGGGTGACAGTGACTCACCCACGCGGGTTTAATCGCATCATAATATAATTCATATCTATTAAAAATAATGTCCTCACTATGAATATGTTGTAACTTTATCACACATTATACATCAATAAAAACAACACATTTCATAAAATATAAGGATCCAAATATCACATCACAAGAAAAAAGGAGTAAGGCAAAACTCAAAACAACTCTGGGTATTGGGAACGCATCAGTATCTCTCACTCCCAAGTACTCTCCTTTAGGACACCATGCCTTTACAACATACGAGCCAAGTGAATGGTTCACCCATGAAGTGCCTTCTCTTGGTGATCCTAGATCTCTATTGGTTTCTCCATGAATATCGCACCGTCCTCAATACTTAGCTATCCCCAGTCAATGAAATGGGAGTCTTTCTAAAGATACCAATGAAGCTGAGAGATGTGAAAGACATCGTGGATCCTATCCAGCCATGATTTGAATTCCAACTGATATTCCACCTCACCAACTCACCCCAACATATTAAAGGGACCAAAAAACCTAAGGGAACGCTTACTCCCCTACCAAACCTCTACTTCCCACGTCATGGGGGAACCTTCAAGAATATGAGGTCCCCAACCTCGAAATTACAAGGTCTCCTTCTAAGATAAACATAAGACTTCTATCATTCTTATGATACTTTAATCCTCTCTCGGACCAACTAAACATTTTCTATAATGCTCTACACCACATTAGGAGAAAGAACTACTACCTCTCCAACCTATGTCTAGCATAATATTAAACAAAACAGTCACCCATACGAAGATTCAAAAAGGTTCATGCCAATGGATGAGTGATGAATGCTATTATAAGAAAAATAAACCAAAGTAAATTGTCGCAACCATAATCCTCCAAATTCTAAGATTCATGCCAGACACATATCCTCCAACCTCTGGATGATCCGCTCTGTCTTACCATCTATATGAGAGTGGAAAGTAGTTTTGAGGCATAAATAAGTTCCAAAAGCATGTTATAATCCCCTATAGACTCATGAGGTAAAATGTGTGTCTCAGTATGAGACAGTGGACCTTGTAACTCCATGAAACTGTACCACCTCATCCACTTACCTCTTAGCCAAAGAATCCACTGCATCTGACTCCTTATTTACTAAGAAGTGGGCCGATTTCTTTAACCCGTCCATGATCACCCAGATAACATCTCAATGTACTTGAGATCAAGGTAGACCTATGATGAAATCAATTAATATTTAATACCATTTCCACTCAAGTACATATAAAGGCTACAAAAAAACAGCAGGAACATGATGCTCGACCTTTACTTACTGGAAAACCAATCACCTCACCACAAACTCCGCCATAACATGTTTCATCCCAAGCCACAAAAAACTACATGCTCAAACCATGATACATATTTTTCACCCTAGGATATACCTCTAAAGGTGAGACGTAAAACTCATGAAGGAATATCTCACACATTAATACTGAAATAAACATCCTCCCATGAAACAATATATGGTTTTGAACATCATCCAACCTTACCTCCAGAGCATCACCATGGACGAAATGATTTCTCATCACCTATGTTTATGAGTCTCCCCATTTAGACTCCTTAATATGCTTCATTAGAGAAGACTACATCATTATCTGAAACAAATATACTCTACCATCATCCACCCTTGTATCTAAGTTCAAGGTTTTTAACTCCTCCATTGCTCTTCAAGCATCCCCAGGATCCAAAACAATATCCTTCCCTGAATTCATTCTCAAATAATCAGCCACAATATTCCCTTTTCTTAATGTATAGGAGATCTAAAATTCATAATTAAAAAGAAACTTCATCCACCTCTACTATCGTAGATTTAGATAATGCTGATAAAATATATACCTCAAACTTGTTTGACCTGTGATGACCACAAATTAGTCAACAATGAGGCAATTCGACCAAAATTTCAGTACAAACACAACCATTACTAGCTCTAGATCATGGATGACATAGTTACACTCATGGTACATAACTTCCTAGACCTATAATAGATCAACACATTATGTTGCATCAACACACATCCTAATACCATATGGGAATCATTATAAAACACCTCAAAAATCACACCCTCCTCAAGAAACCAAAGCACTAGAGCACGAAAAAGCATCCCCTTAATGTAAACAAATGATTCCTAAAACTAATTAATCTATAAAAAATCCCATTCCTTCCTAATAAACACTGTCAATGTGGATGAAACTTGAGAGAAATCATGAAAAACCTTTGATAATATCTTGCAAGACCAAGAAAACTGTGAACATCTACCATGTTATTGGGTGATTCCCAAGAAAAAACTACCTCAATTTTTCATAGGTCTACTACCACACCCTGATGATACACCACATGACCTGTGAAACACACATATAATGTTTAAAACTTACACTTAGATAGATTTCTATAGAGCTAGTGGCATCAAAGAACCTATAAAACAGATCTAAGATTATCGACATGCTCCTTACTTGACTTTGAGTAGATCAATATATCATCAAAAAATATGATGAATAATTATTCTAATAACTCATGGAACACATATTTAATAATCCACATGAACATAATTGGTGCATTCGTAACACTGAATGAAATTACTACAAAATCGATGTGACCAAACCCTCATCTAAAGGCAGTATTTAGGATATTTCCCTCATTCACCCTCAACTGGTGATATCCTGACCATACATCAATATTATAAAACTAACTTTCCCCTCAAAACTGGTCAAAAGGATCATCTATTATTAGAAAAGGGTAAATGTTATTTATCATCACCTGATTCAACCTCCGCTAGTCTATACAAAACCTTATACTACCATCCACCTTTTGATGAACAACACTGAATCACCCCATAGTGACACACTAAGAGAGATAAAATCGTTCTATATTAGATCATCTATCTGATTCCTAAAATCCTGAAACTCATAATGTGACATTCAATAAGGACCCATCAAAATTAGAGAATCACCAGGCTACAAATCTATCCTGAGCTCAACATCATGTTGAGGGAGTATCATCATAACCTTCTTAGGGAAAACTTATAAAAACCACCTAATAACCTAGTGGACCTCCACTATCCTAGTGTCCAGTGATTCCACCAACAACTCATCCAACAAATAAATAATGGGATCCACACACTGATTTCCCACCTAATAAACATTCTCACCAAATAAAAAACACTGGCCATCCAAATCTGAGAAAGAAAATATCCTCCATAAGTAGTTGATAATAGAATGAATGTAATCCAACTAGTTGATGTTGAGGATAACACCATATGGATGCATTAGTAGTAAGAAAATATCCCCATGGGACTGATGTGGCACCATCATCAGTCTACACCCCCGACACACATCAAATAAGATGGTCTAGCCTTCGATTGGAATAGTCAACACAAGTGTAATGAGAATACTCACTACATATAAAACTATATCATATAATAGAGTGGGTGTAACAAAGGAGTCTAAATATACCAAATTAAATAAGACACTAAAAAGGGTGTGTGAAAAATTAAGAATACCTCGAATGATCCCTATCCCCTCTAGTGCTGTTTCTTTCACTATGTGAAACTGAACATACCCAACTTCTATACCTATCTTTTGATGAACACCTCTATGAACATGCTCAGATTGAGGTCCCTAGACTCAAGGAAAATATTTTGGTTGACCTCTACTTTCCACATATGTTCTCAGCAGAGCATAATCCTGGTGTCCCTACCACTGAAACAGTATCACTGGAAACTGTTGTTGAGGCTGGCACTGAACCTATCCACCTCCACCAAAATGAGCTCGAGAACCAATGGGAACTAGTTTTGGTGATGGCCATGAACCCCAAAACCAAAACACATTGTACTAAATTCCCCAGAAAAATCATGGCAACCAATGGTCCCAGTAGGCTATACGGGAAGCTACTGTGGTCGACTCCACACTATTTGAAAACTTTAAGGTCCTGGTGCTTGAGACCTTCCAATAAAAACTCTACTCCTTGAGGAACCCTATTGTTTCCCCTCTCAAAGAAAACCTCTTCATGAGTGCATCTACTCAATCACATCCCCCTTTTTATGAACCTCCAAATATATTAGCAATATAAAAGGAGTAACTACATACTGGATAGAAGTATGTAACTAATCCGCAAGACGTATCATACGAGACTCCCCATTTAGAAAACGATCTAATAAAAAACACATAAGGTCCTTGAACTTGATTCCCAACTCCCACACCTACATACTCTCCAACCTATTTACTGCCTTCATGGTCTATGAAAATAACTCTAACTAGAACTCTTTTTTAAACTTTACCCATGAAATATCTACCTCATTTATCTCACCTAGATACAAAATCTACCACTAACATTCAGTGTAACACCCAAAGTTTTAGGTACTTGACCCTTTATTTATGTATTTTAAGTATATAAAGTAATTGGGTTAAGTTTTTGGAGGTTTGGAGGAGTTTTGGATATTTTTTGGATCTTTTATAGAGGTTAACATTTTTAGAATGATTAGTAAAAAATGTGCAACACCTTACAAGAAACTATACAACCAAAACAATGGGAACTCAGTAGGCACATGATTAGGAGAATGGTTTGGCCAAACCATGTGGTCACCTAGGAGAAACTATGTGATGTTGGACAGAGGGGTTTAGAATAGTTGGTTCATAGGTTTTATAACTGTACAAACAAACCATGTGAGGGGTGTTTGGAGGTAATGGTTAACACATGGTTAGCACACATTTTGCCTAACCGTGTGCCCTAACCATATAATTAAAAAAAAGGATCCATATTTTGTGGATCTAAATCTGTTTTCCCATTTAATGAATCACTTATCACCTAATAAAATACTAACATGAATTTAAATCCTTCTAAAGGATAGAGAGACCTTTCCTCTTCATCTGGGAGTGGTCTGTTGTCAAATCTAACTGCGTTAGAGGCACATATTCCTTGATAAGTTCTTGTTCTTGTTGGTTTTCTTTAGTTTTATTTGTATTACCTCTATAGGATTCACGAATTTAATCCATTGAGGATAGATTTATGTTGTTTTATGCTAATCATGATGATATATGGTTGTTTTGGTTTAATATAACAAGATATATGGTTTAATCTTGAAGATCTAATATGGGTTTTTGAAGTTGTTGGACTATTCTTCACTTTATCGTAAGTTTGTGAGGTAGGTGGATTCGCTCTCAAATCCTATTATTTAGAACTTAATGGATTGATTTCAATTTAATGAATTTCTTGGATTGAATTGTGAAATTATTCTGTGGTTTTTGATGGAAAACCTCTTTAGTGATAGTTTTGTAAAATTGTGGAAATTGGTTTGTTGTGTAGAAAGTGCATTTGGTTCATAATTTTAAAATGATTATTTTAAAATGGAAGTTTGGTTTTAATGTGTGGAAATTTTTTGTGTGTAATTGTTTTCAATAAAATAATTTTTTTTTATTGAAATGGCTTGTATGATTTTGGCATACTTGGTGGTAAGTGTTCATGTTTCATATGTGGCATGGTTGAAATATGACTTGGTGATCGGTGCCAAAGGTTTAATGAAACATGGGATTGGTTACCTCATGATGACTTGATAGATCTATGAGAGACTGCTCATGAGTATTAAACTATCACATGGATATGTATGTTAGGTTTTGTGGATTTTTGGAACCAAGTATTAGGTATGCCAAATGGATTGGAGAAATGGTTTTAAAGAATTTTTTGTTTTCTTTACATGGAAACTATTTGGTTGGAAAACTATTTTGTATTTGATATAAACTACTTTAAATTGTTTTAAACTATTTTATATAAATTTTCTAACATGTTCTATCTTAATGTAGTGAGTTGGGAAGTCATTGGGGGAAACCTATTGAGTTTTATACTCACCCCCTTTTTGGGAGCTTTGGTGTATTTGTAGATGTGATATATTGAGACACAGATAAAGGAAAGGTGTATCATTACTTTAGTGATGCATCATGATACCTTGGGTATATATTGTGGAGTTAGATCTTGTAACATGTTGGGAGTTTCCTAGTTGATGTGTTTGGTGTCTTTGATTTTTTTTGGATTTTTTCCACTTTTTACTATGATATTGTGGTTTGTTTTGGACATACCTTGAGTTATATTACATTATACTCATGAATAATTTAGTGGATATTTAGTTATGGTTATCTTGGGTTGGTTGTTTTATTCTCAAAATGTAAAATCATCCCTCTAATTGTTAATGAATACCTTAGAATTTATTTCCAGCCTTTGGTGTCTTAGGGATGTCACGTAAAGCCAGTAACACCCACCACCTCTTCCCAAGAAAATGGATGAGGGGAGAGATGTTAAAAATGGTGTCATTTTTTTCAGTCTTGGAGTTAGATATTAATTCTTTTTTAGTCCTTGAATTGGATTGGTAGAAAGGATATAAGATCATCTGAACCTGAAATGTAGGAAAAAAAGAGACGTAGCTAACCTATTTATGTTGAAATTCAAGTTACCAGGGAATTGGGTACATAAGTGTTTTAAGACACTTTTAGGAGTTGTAACCTCATCGTCACGAGTTTAGTCTATGAGAAGAGCATGGAATTCATTGATAGTAATGACTTCCCAATAGGATTTCATAATTAATTTTGAGTCATGATTTATAATTTGGTGAAAAAGTGTTGTTTTTTGAAAATAGTTAAAAATGGTTTAATTTTAAAAAGCATAGTGGAATTATTAAAAATCGTTTGAAAGAGGAAATTTTTTAATTTTGGAAATCCTTGTTGTGATATGTGTGATGTGATAAATTTTAAATTTCTATGACTTTTCTTTTTAGAGAGTGAGATAAAAGGAATTTTCTTTTGGTTATAGAAAATGGAACCTGGTAGCCATCGTAGAAACCAACTAGAAGAGGCTGTTGAAAATGTAGTTATGCCTGATCCATAAGTGAACCAACAGATAGTTCAAAGTATTTTATAGGCTTTTTAGGTTGTGGATAGAGGGAACATAATGGATAAACCAAGTCAAGTGTATCATTCTATTCAGTTCCAAAAGAATAATCCACCCATCTTTCAGGGTGATTCAGAACCAAAAAATGTATTAGTGTGGCTAAATAGGATGAATCAAATCTTCAATTTCTTAGGAACACCAGTTGAGATAAAAGTTATTTTGGCATTATAAATACTAGAGGATCTTTTATTCTAGTGGTGGAATTTAGCAGTTCATGATAAATTGGGCCAAGGCGTTACATGGGTGTATTTTAAAGAATTGTTCAACAAATAATTCTATCCCCACACATTCAAAATTTCTAGAACAATGAAATTTTTTAGCTTGAAGTAGTAGAATATCTTAGTGATATATTATGTGGATAAATTTATGAATTTAGTCCATTTTTACCAAATTTTTTGCAAGTTCATCCTTGAAGGCACAATTTTTTTAATCAGGGTTGAGGCCATAAATTCTCACCAAGTTTTTTGTGCTTTTTATAATGGGTTATACGGAGATGTTAAATAGAGAAACGATGGAAGAAAGGGACAACTCAGGTAATATGGGTGAAGAAATCATGTTGATACCTATGAGACATGTTTGGAACTCTAATGCTGAGAATAAGAGGAAAATGGACACCTATTTACAAGGTAGTGGTGTGAATCAAAATCAAAATGTGAGATTAGTGAATCATCCTCCCAGAATGAAGAGTATGTCAGGATGTTTTCAATGTGTTTCTTTCAATCATATGAATTTATATTTTATGACCCTATCTAGAGAATTTCACAATTGTAACCAGATGAGGCATCTTCAACACTATTGTCACAATTCTCCAAGGTCGGTTTCTTGGGACACATATCATGTTTCAAGATGTCGTAAGCTTCAAAGGGATGAGGGTAGAAAAATAATTCTCATCATAAAAATCAATCTAGACTTGGTAATTTCAATAATACCATGACTCCTCGAACATTGAAATATCAACAATGTAATAAAAAACAAAGTATAATGAGCAAGAAATTCTATGGAGCTGAGAAAATGACCACTGATGATCAATCTGGACCTTTGATGGTGATAGGTACAATTATTTTGAATTATACCTTTATAAAATATTTCTTTGATATAGGTGCATCCCATTCATTTATTTCTTCTCGTTCTATTGATCTTATGGGTTTTCATGTTGAGATGATGCTTTCTATTTTGAAACTTCAAACTCCTCTTGGCCAAAGAGAATGTAAAGCCTTTATGTGAAAATCATGTTTTATAACTATCAATGGGGCTGAATTTATGTGGCATTTTTATATTATTGAGATGGTTTTACATGGAATAATACTAGGTATGTATTTACTGATAATGTTTAGAGATCACATCAATAGTTATACCCAAAGGGTTAGTTTTACAATTGCTGATGGCATAAAGATTATCTTTAGAGGATATCAGGATGTAAAGACAGGTGTACCAGGACCGTTGGCACCTGCAGTTGGAACTATCTCATACCGGTTTGTATCTTTGAACTTGGAATTAGTATATGAGATTGAGAATAGTTTTTTTCCAATAAATTTTTATCAGTTTTCTGATGTGTTTCCTAAAAATTTCTTAGGGTTCCCACCTAAAAGAGGAGTATAGTTTAGGATTGATATCTTACCAGAGACCAGTCCTACATCACTTCCATCTTATCGGATGGTACTAATAAAATTAATGGAATTTAAAATCCAGTTGGGTGAGTTGGAAGGAAAATGGTTAATTTTTCCTAGTATGTCTATATGGGAAGCACCAATTTTGTTTGTGAGAAAGGTGGATGGATTTTAGGATAGGGTTTTGTGGTGTATTGTGATGCTCTGGGATCTAGGTTAGGATGTTTTCTCATATAGGGAGATCATGCTGTTTATTATGGCTCATGATAGTTATGGTTCCATGATAACAACTACCCAACACATGATTTGTAATTAGATGCTATAGTCTATTCTTTGAAGACTTGGCATAAATACCTATTTTGGTGAAAAATTTATGGTGTTTATGGATCATAAAATCTTTAAACACATTTTCTCACAAAGATATTTGAATCTGAGACAAAGAAGATGGATGAAGTATCTTCAAATGTTTGAATTTGACATTATGTATACACCGGGTAAAGACAATTTGGTAGCAGATATATTAAGAAGGAATTAATATATTCAATTGTAAAAAGAGGCTTTAGATCAATGTTAGTTGCTATCTATGATAGCTAACATGTACTTGGATTGTGTGGAATAGGGTAGTGTTGTTATTTTCTTTCTGATTTCTTTTGTTTCTGATTTGCTGAAAAGGTTAAATAGGCACAAAAATATGATTCTAAATGTGTTTCTATAAGGTTAAAAATCAATGGTGGGGAGACCATTGAGGGATGGAATCTAGAGGGCAGTTCAGGTTTTTGGTTTTGATATTAGAGGGTCATACCTTTGGCTTGTTAAGAATAACTTCTTCATGCTCACCACCATTTGAGATAAGATATTCATCTTAGAATAAAAAAGATGTATAAGGCATTAAAAGAACAATTTTTGTGGGATGAAATGAAAAGGAAGGTGGCTGAATTTTTTTTGGGATACCTCACTTGTCAGTAGGTTAATTAAGAGAGATAGAAGCTAGAAGTTATGTTTCAGTATTTACCTATTCCTGTTTGGAAATGGGAACAAATAGCCATGGATCTTGTGATAGGTATCCCAAGGATGGTTCATAAGTATGATTCCATATAGGTGATAATGGATTGACTCAAAAAGTTGTTCCATTTCATCCCTATTTGTAAATTTCATATGGTGGAGGAATTATCTAAAATCTATATTTGATATGAGATAAAGAGGTATGGCATACTAGTTTTTACAGCATCAGACCAATATCTAAGATTTACATATTGTTTTTGGAAATACTTGCAACAAGACCTTAGAACTCTACTAACTATGAGAATAGAGTATCATCCTCATATGGATGGAAAATCTAAAAGGATGATACAAACATTCAAAGACATGCTTCAGGATTCTATAATAAATTTTGGTGGCTTATGGGAGGATTATATACTTTTAGTGGAGTTTTCATATAGAAATAGTTATCATGCCTTGATATATATGGAACTTTTTCAATCATTTTATGCTCTTCCTTATCGTTATCCACTTTTTTGGGTGGAAAATGTGATACTTCACTAATTGGATCAATCCTTGTGCAAGAGACAATAGAAAATATTCAGTTGATTAGGAAGATAATGGAGAAATATCATAGTCATCAGAAATCATATGTGTATCATAATTGATGGTCATTGTAGTTCAAGGTTAATGGTCTTTTATTATTCAGAATCCCACCAAGTCTTGGGAATAATTATTTTGTGATGTAAATAAAGTTATCTCCTCGATACATAGGCCCTTTTTAGATACTTGAATGGGTTGGTGAGGTGTCATATCGGTTGTCTTTGCAATCAAGTTTCCATTCAATAAATAATGTGTTTCATGTATCTCATATGAAGAAGTATCAAAATAATCATGATAATGTGATTTGATGGGATAACATTGACCTAGAGCTGGATGCTATGTTGGTTCATGTGCTAGTGTAGATTACAGATAGGAAAGATAAAGTCTTGCATAGGGAAATCATCAGTCTTGTGAGGTTTTGTGGAAGAATGGCTATATTTAGGAAGAAACATGGGAGCATGAGAAGGAAATGGTCAAGAAATGGCCCGAACTCCTTAAGACCAATAGTGTTTTTAAACTTTATCATGAAGTAAAGTCCAATGGTGGGGAGAATTTAGTTCCATTTTTTTCAGTTACTTGACCATTTATTTATTTATTTGAAGTATATAAAGTACTTAGGTTAAGTTTTTGGAGGTTTGGAGGAGTTTTGGAACTTTTTTGAGATTTTATGGAGGTGAAAGGTTTGATCAGGGATAGTAGAAACTGTGAAACACTTTCTAGGAAACCGTGAAACTAAAACAATGGGCACTAGGTAGGCACACAGTTAGGCATATGATTTGGCTAAATCATGCTTCCACCCAATAGAAACTATGTGATATTGGATAAACGAGTTTATTATGATTGGAACATATTTTTTCTAATCGTGTGAGCCAACCATGTGAGGGGTGTTTAGAGATAGTGGTAAATTCATGGTTAGCACACAATTTACCTAACTATGCAGCCTAACTGTGCACCATTAAAAACAAGATCCATATTTTTTGGATCTAAATAATTTTACCCCTTTAATGATTCTTTTTTACCTAATATAACCCTAACATGAATTAAAATCCTTTCAAAGGCTGGAGAGCCCCTTCCTCTTGATCTGGGAGTGATTTGTCGGAAAATCTAAGTTCATTGGAGGTTTGGATTCTTTGGTAAGTGCTCATTCTAGGTGGGTTTCCTTAGTTCTCTTCATCTTACCTTTATTTTATTCATGGATATAATTAATTGGGGATATATTAATGTTGTGTGGTTCCAATAATGATGAGATATAATTGTTTTGGTTGAATGAAACAAGATGTGAGGTTGAATCTTGGAGATCTAAGACAAGTTTTTGAAGTTGTTGGACCATTCTTTATTTTATCTTAAGTTTTTAGGTAGGTGGATTCACTCTAGAATCCTCTTGCTTAGAAATTTAAGTCTTGATATCAATTTATTGAATTTGTTAAATTTAATTGTGAATTTTTTGCGTGTTTCTTTAAGGAAAACCTATTTAGTGACGATTTTATGAAATTGTGTAAATTAATTTGTTTTGTGGAAATCACATTTGGTTCATGATTTTAAAATGATGACTTTAAAATGGTGGTTTGGTTTTCATGAATGGAAAAATGTTTGTGTAATTCTTTTCAATAAATGAAAATTTTTATTGATATGGATTGGATGGTTTTGGCATGGTTTTTTATGGTTTTTGGGTATACTTGGTGGTGTGTGTTCATGTTGCATAGAAGACCTGGTTGAAATATGACTTGGTGCTCAGTACCAAATGTGTAATGAAAAATGGTATTTGATACCTTATGATGACTCAGTAGATCAACGAGAGACATCTCATGAGTATGGAACTATCACCTGGGAATGCATGTGTGGTTGTGTGGATTTTTGGAACCAAGTATTGGGTATGCTAAATGGATTTGAGAAATGGTTTTAAAGAATTATTTGGTTTATTTCTATGGAAACTATTTGGTTAAAAAACTATTTTTTCATTGATATAAACTACTTTAAATTATTTTAAACTATTTTATATAAATGTGTTAACATATTCTATCCTAGTGGTATGAGTTTGTAAGTCATTGTGGAAGACCTACTGAGTTTTATACTTACCCCATGCTTGGGAACTTTGGTGAATTTTTAGATGAAATATATCAATGAACGGGTAAAGTAAAGGTATCTCATTTATTTAGTGATGCATCCTAATACCTTGGGCATGGATTATGGAGTTGGATCTTGGATAATTATGGGAGTTTTTGATTTGATGTGTTTGGTGTCTTTGAGTTTTGTTGGTTTTGGTTTCTGCTTTGTACTATGATATTGTGATTTGTTTTGGTTATACCTTGAGTTGTATTAAATTATACTCATGCATCATTTAGTGGTTTTTTATTTATGGTTGTCTTAGATTGTTTGTTTAATTTTCAAAATGGAAAATTGTTCCCTAATTGTTAATGAATCGCTTGACATTTATTTCTAGTCTTTCATGTCTTAGGGATGTCACATAAGACCAGTAACACCCACTACCTTTTCCCAAGCCAACAGGTGAGGGGAGGGATGTTACATGGATCTCCCCACATCTAACTAACTTCCAAAGGGACCTGGTATCCCACTAGGTCCCAAATAAAACTAAAAGTGATCTTCAGCTCCTCCAATCAGCTCTCTATCTCTACATCTGAAACACTACCCTCATACTTACCCATGTCCTTCCACTGAAAAGTGCATAATTAACTCTAACAAGCATCATCCTCCTTTTCTGGATCAACCCTACAAAGATCAACTAGATCAACTGGATGAACCTAAAATGCCTGAGCCATGCACGGATGAAGAACATTATCCATTCCTAAAAATAATGAGAATATCCTAATCCAAGTAGCATGTAATTCTATTTAGATTCATTTTAATTCACTTTACTCATTTTAAACTTCCCAAAATATACCAATTCAAACAAGAAAACAAGTCATCACGATGTATGTACCTCTATTAAGTCTATACCTTGAAAACAGATCCACATCACTTGGTTGTTCAATAATCTTAGAGTCTATGCACTGGATCATTGGGGGGGGGGGGGGGTGGATAAAATCCCATGTCCTAGTTAGTCTCCCTGTCCTATGTCATGTACCAAGGTCAATTGGAACTACTTCCATACCAACCCATGTAATCCTCACTATACTTAACTCCACGGTCCATCCTATCTCTCAACCATCACCTTTGATACCACTCTATCACAATCCCCTCCCTCTAAAGATAACGCAATGATGGGAGAGAGATAATGACCCTCCGAGTCCTGCCTCTAGTTGGCCTCAGGTTGGATACTAGCACTAAGGGTATAAAAATATCATGAAATACCCTCTATAATAAATGGGACTAGTAGACAAGAAGAATCATCCTCAAGAAAATCCATGATAAAATATAAAAATAAACCAAAACAATTCCACATGCATGTATAAATAAAACTGATACAAATAAAAGTATCCAAAGTAAATACCCAAAATAAAAGATAAAGGAGTGACATAATAGTTAATGTCTCACACAATACACATACTCCTCCTAGAAACCTGAAAGTTATTTTATATACCTGGGGTGATCATAGAAGTAAACATAGTAGGAAAACCAAATTCTCTAGTGGAAATGTGAAATATGCATAATAATTCACTCGTGAGCATGAATCATACCAAAAACACCTAAATAGGTTAAATATCCATCCCAACCTCACCAAAGCATGCTCAAAAAATAACACAATCTAAGTATAATAACATAACAAGAAGAATATCGATAAAGGATACCCTGCACCACTTTCCCATCGATTTTAACTCTCAAAACCCACCATCGTATGTCCTGGAACTCCCAGCTCTTCCAAATAACATACACCACTACCCCATAAGAATGTTCAAATCATATATCACCCAAAAACACCTGGGCCACCACCCCACAAGCATAGTCACATAACATCTTACCCGCAAACACTTAGGCCATCATATCATAACCAGTACCATAACCAAAGTAGTAGAGTATCATGAACATGAAGGACATCAACCCTATGACCTACTACTACCATACATAACCCTCTCTATAAGCCTCCTTATAGCTTTGTCATATCACATCTCACCCAAAACACTTGGGTCATTTCCCCACAAGCACGATCACATAAAATCTCCCCCAAAACACCTGAACTATCACCTAGAGCACTAATAGACCTCTGACCATCAGAACATGTGAATATCTACTCATTTAGAAGAGAAAGTGGGAAAGAGCGGGTATCCATCCATCCATCCTCATCACTAGGATGTTGGGAAAGCACCTCCCATGTGAACATATGAGTGTTTTCACATAATTCTCAACATGGTTGGGGTTTATATAGAAATCAAAAGGAATATATAGGTATATACATATAGCTATGCACAATCCCAACCTATGGGTTCATAAAAAAACAATAACCAACTCACAACATCTCCACTTTTGTTTCCTCCTCTAAATGCATAACACCACATAAACCACAAGCCATAACTCACACTACCAACTAATTCAATTATCCTACCCATTCATTTCATTATTAAGCATCAATCACATTTAACCATATAGACCATCATTTATTTTTTCAATAATAAATTTCACCCCATTAACAAAACCAAACCCCAACCATTATAATCATTATTAAATAGTTATTCCATCACTATCGATATTCAATCACAACACAACCACACATTACAAGAAACTCATTATCCCCATCGTACCATCACCTCACCACCCCAAAAGCATGTACAAACAACCACCACCTCACTACCCTAAAATCACACCTAAACAACAACTACCTCATTTCCCCAAAATCATTTCCAAACAATAACAACCTCACCACCCAAAAAACATGTCCAAACAACAACCACCACATTGACTTCCCAAAATCACATCCAAACGACAACCATATCACCGACCCAAAATTATGACCAAACAACAACCACCTCCCCTCCCCAAAAGAATAGTCAAACAACAACCACCTCACCACCCCAAATGCACGACAAAAAACAACCACCTCGCCACCCAAAAAAGTACAACCATAAAACTATAATCCCCACATACCCCAACCAAACATCAACTACACATCATTGTCACACAACACAACCACACACATAGTGCATCAAAGATCATTTTATAGATTTAAAAGGGTGTATTTTATCACATTTCACTTTATTTTAAGGGTGTTATAACACAATTCATAAATCCAGGGGAAACCAATTCATTAGCCAAATATAAGTGGTTATCCAGTTTTTATTTTAGGGTGATATCAAAAAATCACAACAAACACATAAATAAAAATACATATTATCCATCACAAACAAATCTCTTAATGTCCACAATTTTCAGCGAGGCATCAATCTCATAAAATCCATCATATCACAATAATATCTAAGTTGTAAAAGCATACAGATTATTCCCCTTTCCCCCTTCAATTTCCATTATCTAATTATTTATATTTGATTAATATAGAACAACCATATACCATAGATAAACAAGAGTAAAACCCTCCCATATGATACACAATAAAGAGAAATGAGGGATTCCCTACCTCAAATAATCTCTACCCACTCATTGCACACCACAGGGTGAAGAAGAAACAGCTAAAAACCACAACCGCACACATAGAGTTGTGGATCAACCTATATTGCACCAAAGACCCATTAAAATGTAGACCAAACCAAACAAAAAACCAAAACAACATCTTTATAGTGAATCACCAAGAAAAGTAAAAGATAATACCATAGGTGAAAGAGAAATCACTCATCATGTATCATCAATCAAAACCACTGGAACCAATATATCAAAGTGGGAGGAAGGGGGGTAGAAGATCCTCCCAATGAACTTGGGGCTCATTCAGAATTAGAGGGAAAGAATCCATGTATGAATAAAAATAATTAGATAATAAAAGGGATTTAAAACCTGGATCCCACTATTTTCACGTCGTGTAAACATTACACAACATGTAATTCACGGGGTTTACAAAAATTTACACCTTAAAAAAATCACCTTGGATTTATTTAATTACACATAATGAATTTAGTTTTCATGCTCTGAATTTGTTTCAAAACTCCCCCTTCTCTGATTTACAAGTCACGAACTACCTGTCTTTACAAGCCGCAAACCATTATTTCATTCTGTATGAAAAATTCACGATGTGTATTTCCTACATCATCTTCGCTACACCTCCTAAAACCATAAAACCTCCTCAAGACTCCTCCAAAACACCTCCAACACCCATAACCATCAAAATAATGTACCAGTGATTCACAAAACATTACAGATAACTACTAAAAATAAAGATAATCCAAAATTAATAAACATGATCTAACAATATACATGCCAAAAAATAATACACTACTAACTAAAAATAAATAAACTATGGAGAGGGAGGCTAAGGTGGCCGAGTAACCAAGTTATAACACATCAAAGGAAACTAGGAAAATGATACCCAACTATATTTATGCATCTGAGCTAATGGTTCCATTTCTTAGAATCTCCATAATAATTGAATTGTAAGAGTGATGAATATATATTGGTTTTCAATAAAACTTGGATAACCTATAATGTAATAGACTTGAGTATAAAATTCCCAATTGATAACCCCCCAAACCCCATGCATAACCATTTAAAATAAAACTAGTTCATGCTAGTTTAAGATACATTTAGAAAATAATCTTTTCATTTTCTCTTTTTAATAATTATCATGTTACTTTTTAATGAAAACATCATTTACATATAGTAATAACACACTCTTTTATAAATTTAATAACCATATAAAACCCTTTATAAGGGATATGAAATTCCTAAAGATGATGTAAAATAGTTTTAAACATATTTAGAGGCATCTAATTGAAAGGGTATAAGAGTACATATTATTTATTATAACATTGATTAAAGTAAAATTAAAACCAAGGTACAATATCATAAATAAATAATATGAGTGTAAGAGTGAGAGAGAGAGAGATAAACCATGAGTATCATGGTAACTTAGGATACTTGAGGAAAATACAGAACAAATCCATAGACCAATGTCAAACACCAAAAAATCTATCTTAATACTCAGTTTTTCCATGTCTGTACTGACCAAGGGGTGAATCCATTAAGAAAAGAAATGACTAAACAAAGGATCACTAGCTAAAGCATGATATTAAACTTATTTATCACGTGTCCCTAGATTTTTCACCTATCTACCCATGTCATCCCATGGAATATAAATATAGGTGATTCAAACAATTATAACATAAAAATTTAATCATAACAGAGAATAATTAAAAGAAACCCTCATCCTTAAAACCCATTCATAGAAATAAAACCTTTTCATTATTAATAATAAAACAAATTGACTTACCGCTATATGGGAATCTATTACACAATATCATATGATTCTATTTTTCCCCAAATTTTCTTAATATACTAAGGGTTATGTTTCAAGAGTTATTTTTTTTAAAACAACTTTTTAAGGAAGTGAGAACTAGGACTTTGAGATTATTCTTTAAGGAAATAATTTAGGTAAACACATTTGAAAACTAAATAATTTAAATATCATTAAATAACTCAAGTAATTCAGGAACATTAATAATATTTGAAAACCCCCATCACACCCTTTAAAAAAAATCTTTAAGAATATATTTGAAAACCTTAAAATCAACTTTAAACCATGAAATTACTTTGGAAGATATATTCAGGAATTTTAATAATCATCTGGTGTGAATGGTATTTGAAAATATATTTTGACCTTGAAAATCCCAGGAAAAACCCATTCTCATTCACTAAAAAATTAGAGGAAGTGAATTTATTTTACAAATAACCTTTTAATATAAATAATAAAATTTATAAGACATCCATTAACTATATTAGAAACCATGAACAATAATGATTTTAATTTTTATAGGCTTAAGCATGGAATAACCAACCTTAAATCCTTTTCTTAATTGATAATAGTGTTATTCTACGTTAATGAGACCAAGAAGATCTAAATGAACCAAGTAGAATCCTAAAAGTAATAAATCCCAAATTAAAAAGTGATCCAAGGGGGGACCTAGGTTGGAAATACCTTATTATCCTTAAATATAAAATAAACCACATGGAATAACCATGGGAGGGAGGAGAATAAAGAGGAAGACATTTTGGGGGACACTAGAGTCAAATGAGGGGAATAAGATACCCTTAAAAAGGTTAAACATGAGAAGTGAATAAAGGTAAATTCACCCTTTTGATGAACTTGAACATGTCACACTGTCTCCACATGGTTTACTAAACTATATTCCAACCATGCACCCCTCACTAGACACCCCTGGTCAAACTACACCATTTAGCCACATGATTTGGAAAACCATTCACCAACCATGTGAGTGCCTCGATAATTTACTACAAGCATTCTATGGTTACGCTGTATGGTTTTCACTAGCTGTGTGAAAACCTTAAGATAGTCTCCACAACCCCAAGAGTTACAAATTTCATAGAAAACCAATGAAAATGGAGATAGAAACAATAAATATCTATAATTAAATAAAATAATAAGGGAAAGTGGTATCAATGTGTGACAACTCTCCCTTACAAAATGCTTTCTACCCCTAGAAAGTTTAAATAAAAATGATAGTTTAAGGAAAAGAATGAGGCTCAACTTCATCTTTAATTTCATGATTCAAGAAACTAAGAAAAAAATTCCAATTAAGAAACTATCTAAAAACCAAAATTTGAACATTTCATAAGCACCTAATTAGTCACATGGGAAATTATAAATGATTTTAGAATAGATTAGAAAATTATTCAAGAATAACCATATGAAAATTCAAAGGGAATAAAACACAATTCAAATCATAAAATATAACCCTAAAACCCATGGAACACCCTGAACTAACTATTTACCAGACAAAATACACCAGTGAAGACCCATTCAAACTCATAATCACAAACAAAAATCATAAGAAGAAAATATCCTTACAGTTAGGACTGGGTTGAGGTAAAACCAAAGAGCAATCCTATATACGAGAAATCATTACTCACCCACTAAACATGAAAATTTATATAGGATAAAAGAATAAATAAATTCTATATAAGGCCCACTAGTTTGAGTTCATTAATATTATAATGTAAAATCTTCCTTATGATGAATTTTTTTTACCTATGGTGGTTTCCCCACCATATTAAAGCCTCTCTCCAACCTTAAATCTTCAAAATTCCTAAAATATCTCTAAACTTTTCTCAATATTCAAGGACTTAAGAGAGAAACTTGATACGAGAAATATGTATAGATCATATCCTCACTTTAGTAAGGTAAAATCCATTAATCACATAGATAAATTCCAAAACATCATAATAAATTCCAAATTAACCATTATACAATTCTATAAAACACAATTTTTTCACTATCAAGTATTTATTTTATTCATAGTGAAAGTATAATACAAAAAGGGAAACACAAAATCATGGAGGCCTAAAAAAGTGAAGACTGAGATCATCCCTAAGAATAATACCACTCCTCCAAAGGTAAGGGATCCTAAGTAGGAAATAACTATTAAAGGAGTGTCCATAGTAGCCAATGAAGCCAAGAAATCTGCCACATAATTCCCCTCCCACCAAGTATGGGTGATTTTGAGTTAGTAAAATAGGAGGTACTTATATTTTTTAATTAGGTAAGTGATAGGCTAGGGTGTAGTAGGGGTCCTAGAAAGAGAGTTCCAGATGATTTGGAATCCAACTCCACCAAAGAAAGATGAATATTTCGAGTTTTGAAAATCTCCAGACCACTGAGCAAGGCCATGGTATCCAACTCTAAGGAGTCCCCAATCCCTTAGGAAGAGTTAAAGGTGAGTAGAATAGAACCATATTAATCATGGACCACACCTCCCACTCTTATACACCTTTGTTACATGCTCCATCAGTGTTAAGTTTAAGACCATGGGGGGGGGGGGTTCCACTGCACCCAGTGCCCCACCTGCTGGGTTGTAGGCAAGAGAGAAGATCCTCTACCTTTAAGAAGTTTCCTGAGAGAGGGGGGCCTCACTATGATGTTTCATAAGTACTACAATATCCTAATAGAGACACCTGTCTCTTGACACCATCATCAATATTGATGGAGGAGGACCCGAGTGACGTGCCTAGTTGTGAGCCTGCCATAAACACCAGCAGACTGTTGTGAGGAGGACTAAGCATGCAACCTCTTCATCTTTGTTACTACCCAAACCCTCAAACCATATTTGGGTGAAGTCTTTTAAGGATCCCATCCTTCTATAATCACCTAAGAGTCCACCTAGATACCTCTAAATCACGCTCGTCCATTCAATTTGGAAGAAAAGGTGAGCTGTATTTTCTGCCTTTGAGGGTCTTCTAGAAGAGTTTTTCTAGTTCCATGTCTCTTATGTATGACTCCTTTGCATAACCTTTGAATATAACCCAAATTACCACATGCATGAAATGACATAAGAGTTTTATAATAAGAATACATCCTATATCTATACTCACAATATTAATGTATTACTAAAGATGCATTACCGAAAGAAGCCAATGTATAGAAGAATGATGACCATTTTATACCACTACCCAACTGGTTAGAATTGGATATCTTCCCTTTTCCCTTACTAGAGATTCCTTTACTAACCTAAGGAATACGAGACACATAAATTACCTCTGTAATTCTAGTTATAATAACCTCCAATTGTAGATATTTCTTCACTGTTTCTTCATAACTATCACAGATAAGTGAGGACACTTCCATTAAAATGTTTGATCATAAACCACTCTTTAAATACCAAGATTTTAGGGATTCTTCCATGGCTAGATCTAGGAGATATGGGACCAGTTCAATGAAATGGACAACACACTCTATAATTGATTAATATCCTTGATGAAGGATATTCCATAGAATTTGGTATTTTTATGGATTTAGTGAATTAATGATGAATAAAAAATTCTGTAAAACCATACCATGAATGGTCATTATGAGGTTTCATTGAGATAATGGATTTACACCACTTAAAAACTTAGATTCTCTAGCATAAAGGTTAGAAACTTGATATTGGAAGAATCAAGAAGCTAAAACTAAATAAAGATTGTCTTGATACTCTGTAACAATCCTTTTGCTTATTGATGGTATTTTAGCCCAAAGAATTGAGAAGGATTAATTTTATGTAATTCTTGAACCTAATACCTATGTTGAGGTAGAAGAAAAAGAGTACAAATCTCTACAAGTAAATTAGAGGGAGAAACCAATTCACATGGGATTTGATCAACCAAAGGGGATGCTAAGGGAGAACAACCTATAAATCCCTCATAGGAATCCATTGAGACTAAATGGGGGAATATTCTAAAAACTTGAAACTTAAAACAAAATTAAAATAAGATTTAAAATCCAAACTTTACATAATTAAATATAAACCAACACACATACCATAAATTACTAAAAAATAATCACTATTAAATCTAAGGTATTTTATTAATACTCTATTTGAAAAATAATTATTATCATTTTAAATAACCCTTTTAACATACTTTATAATACATGGAAAATCATTTTTTACATTCATTTTTTTAAGAAATTTCCATTCAAAAACATTTATAATTTAATATATTTTAAATGATCTAAAATATAATTTCATAAACTTCACACAATTAATTTAAAAACACCTAATTCATTCTTTCTTTTTATATAAGAATAAGATTTTACAAAACCATACTTGATTTATAAGTCCAATTTTTTTAAAACTCTTCTCAATTTAAGAAATTCCATATATTTTAAGGGAAATTCCAAATAACAATTACAAATATAAATTTAATTAAATAAAAAATAACATGAAAGACTCATGAAAAATTCATTAATTCATCTTAAATAAACCATAAAGAAGAACTAAGAAACCTAAACTTTAAAAGGGGTCAAAACTTAAAAAATCAAAAAACAAATTACAACTACACATGGTTTGGCCAAATATTCTAGAAACCCATGTTCTAATCATGTTAATTCCACTAGAAGTTATCCATATTGGTATCCATGGTCCATACACAATTTTAAAAAGCATGTACAATAACCATGTGACCCTGGATCCCTTCCCAATCTCACTTTAAAAAAGACATTTCTAAAAATTAATTCATAAATTTTTAATAAGAAACAAAAAACCCTCAAATAGAGGCTAAAAATCATCATAATAACTAATAATAAAGATCATTTTTCATGGTTTATACATCCTATAAAGCCTTAGTAACTCAAGTGTTATCATAAGAAGGTTGTGATTGGAAAAAAAATATTGATCTATCTCTTGGGTTCTGATGATCCCATCTCCTATCTACTAGACTTCCCAAAATAATGATCAAGCACTTTAATACTATTTTTTCTTGAACCAACCATGGATAACCCTAACCTAATCCCCCAAGTTAGCATGTGACATGGTCTAAAGGGAATTCATGATACCTATGGGCTGAAAAATAGTTCCAGGGCATCAAATATACTCTAATGGGAAATATTTCACCTGATAAATAAATAAAAAATTAAGTAATTCTTCCTATAAATACAATATGACCTTTCCATATGTTGGAATTCCATGGAATAGAATAGGCAGTTCAAATAAAGAAGCATAAAAAAATAATTCATAAGATGCATAACCACTAAAAATAAAGATAAACCAAAATCAATAAACATGCTACAACACTATACAAGAGAAACTATAATAAACTAATAACTTAAAATATAGAAACTAAGGGTTTAGAGCCCTAGGTGGGTGTGTAACCAAGATAGACTATGTGAAAGGAAACTAGGTAAACAGTACCAAACTGTCTCCATGCCTCTAAGAAAATGGGTCTATTACTTAGAAACTCTATAATACATGAATCAAAAGAGTGATGAAAATATAATGCTTATAAATAGAACCTTGATAACCTATAATGTAATAAGAGTGATAATAAAATGTCTAGTATGTAACCTCCTATCACCCCATTCAAATTCTTTAAAAATAAAAGCAGTTCATGCTAGTTTTGAAATAAAATTAGAAATTTAAAATAAAAGTACATGTAGGAACACAATATTTTAAAATTTTAACAACCATATAAAACCTTTTTCAATGGGTTTGAAACACATGATGATGAGGGAAAATAGTTATAAAATAGATTTATAGATATCTATGTGAAAGGTGAAAAGAGTATAAATTATTTCTCATAACATTGAGTGAAACAAATAAAAACCATGGTGAAATATGTCAAAAAATAATATATATATATATATATATATATATTTATGATAAACCATGAGAATCATGGGAACTTAGGAACATTTGGGATAATCTAAAATAAATATAGCATGACATCAATATAAATCAATGTCAAATACCAAACAATCTTCCATAATACTCATTTTTTCCTTACTTGGACTAAACAATGGATGAGTCCCTTAAGAAAAGAAAAGTCTAAACTAAGTGCCACTATCTAGATCATGGTAATAAACCAGTGAAAAATGTGTCCCTATATTTCCTACTTGGCTACTCATGACTCACCAAGGAATATAAATGGAAGTGATATAAATAATTATAGCATAATAATGTAATCATAACAATATATAATTAAATGAAAACCTCACCCACAAACACCATTCATATAAACATACCCTTTTCATTATGAATAATAAAATAGATTTAATTCCCTCTACAGGGTAATCCATTACACAATATCATAAAATTTAAATTTTTACCAAACTTTTTATAACATACCAATGAAAATGTTTCTAGGTTCGACATCATTTGAAAACTCCTTTCTATGGAATTTCTAATCTAGATATTATCCATTATATAAATAAGTTGCATAAAAAAATTGAAAACTAAATCATATAAAAATTATCAAATAACTCAAGTAATTCAAGAATATTAGTAAAATTTAAAGAAATTGACTGCACCTTTAATTTAAAAATAATGCTTAAAATATGATTAAAAACCTTAGTATAAAATTTAAACCATGAAATTCCATTGGAATAGATATTCAATCATTTTAATAACCATATTGTGTGGTTGGTGTTTGAAAATTTATTTAGACCTTGAAAATCTAATGAAAATTCCATTCATATTCATTAAAAAATATAGGAAACCAATTAATATGGAAATAACCTTTAATATAAAAAATAAAATCAATAAAACATTTATAGACTATATTAGAAACCATAAGAGATGATTATTTTAGTTTTTAAAGGCTTAAGTATGGAACAACCTAATTTAAACGCTTTGCATCTAACAAGCATGGTGTTATCTCACATCAATGTAAGATAGGGAGATCTAAATGAACAAAGTGGAACCCTAAAAATATGAAAACCCCATTTACAAATTAATATAAGGGGAACCCTAGGTCTCTAATACCTTATTAAGGTAAGAATAAAATAATTAAATGAAGGGAGCTAAAATTGGTTATCTTGAAGAATCAACCTTAAACATTGAAGAAACCACATGGAATCACTCTAAGTGGGAGGAAAATGAATAGGGAGACATGATGGTTAATGCTGGAGTTGAATGGGGAGAATAAGGGACCCCTAATGGGGTTAAATGAAAGATGGTAACAAAGGTAAATTTAAGTTTTTAATGAACCTGGATATATTTCACAATTGCTTCAAGGTTTACCAAAACCATGCACCAACTATTCCCCCCTCACTGGACACACCTACACACACCACATAGTTTTGATGCACTATTTTTCATACCACTCACCAACCATGTGAATTCAACTATAATTTATTATATTAGTTTCATGGTCAAGTTGTACGGTTTTCACTAATAATTACCAAATCGTGTGACATGCACTACAACCCTACAAACTTATAATTTAAAAGAAATCCAACCCAAAAGAAGAGAGAAATAATAAATACCCATAAAAAATAAAAAAATATGGGAAGTGTAATGAATTTTAATTTTTTTCAATACATTAGAAATGTGGAATAATATTTTCAGGGTTAGGAATAGAGTCAATGCAGAGTTTTTATCCCTATGGAGTCTCAGTATTGATAAATTAAAAACATTATATAATATATCCTACACACAAAGTTTTTTAGAATAAATAAAATTTATCCTCAATGGTGTCTCAAATGATATAACAGGTACCACCATTAAATCCAAAACATGGGTTTTACCCTAGTTACAACATAAGTTCTGTTGGCATCTGACATTTTGGTAGAGTTCTATCACAAGAAGTTATTAGATAAAAATAAATAAAATTTAATTGAATTACTTATTTATTAAATAATTTATGTCTAAGACTAGAATAGTATCTATTTAAACCCTGTTATATCTAATCTCCATGATTTTCAATAAAACCCTAATAGTTTAAGAGGAGGGGGTCATCACCATGGGGGGTACTTTGACGATCAGATAATGGTTGACTGAGGGTCGACAATTGAAATACCACAAGATCATTCTTCATCAGTGATCAATCCGATAATGTGGAAACTATTTTGATTATGTCTATTAATTACCCATTATTTATTATTATTATGATCATGAATAAATTCATTTATAATTAATTTTTGGATTGTTCTTTATCGTTTAGCCTGTTGTTAATTTTTTATTCCTAGATTGAGGAATTGATGATTTGTTTTAAACCCCAATGATTCGTTGTTCTTCCGCTAATGAAATTCGATAATAATAATATGGTCAACATAAATTTTATCACTTTTTTGTTTTTTGGTATTCTCCCTTCATTCTTCATTTGACGCTAGAACTCGATTGATCGGTGATTCAAATTTATATAGGAACCCATATTTTGGTATGATTATTCATTGTTTTTGTGGTTTCTTTATACAGGTTCGGTGTCAAGATCATATAAATAAAAGAGGCATGAAAAAATGAAGATCTAATAGTGGTGTGGGTGATGGTGGTTTCATGATCCAGATCATACGAGTACTATGGGGGTGTGAGTACATGTGATTTTTATTCAAAGGGTTGTTGAAATCCAACCACAGGTGATGAAATATGATTGATCAATGTGAATCTAATCATTATGGGTGAAATCCATAGTGGAAGTAAAGGATTTGAGTGATGGAATTATATATGAATTAATATATGATAATTTTATAAAAATACTAATCTACATGGCATGTATTTTGTATTAATGCACATAGTGTATCTTAGTTGTGTGATAGCTATAGTTTACATAGAAAATTTAATATCTCATTCCATGTGGTGGAACCAAATTCCATGTGATCCTTATCCATCCAGCTGTTCATGTACAGAGAGTACACTCTAAGGATGTTATGTGACCCCACATTCCATGTGTGTGTTGATTAATTCCCCATACAATTTAGAGTGTACACAAATATGGGCTGATGGAACAAGCTCAAGAACCTAAACCAACCTCTAGATGTTGTGTGTCATCCCAACACACCATGTATAGAGAAGAACATGCCATGTGAGATGGCAGTACATGAGTAGTACTAAACATAGTGAGGCATGACATGTACCCTTTGAGAACATTGTGTACTCCTAGGAAAGGTTAGAGCCCCCAGTCTCTTCAGTATAGATTCCATTTTAGTATGGGTGATTTCTATTATACCATGGTGAGTTTCCTCAGTCTTACCCAATGAGGGTTCAGTGTGGTACCTAGTCCTAAGAATTATATGTAAGACCCCTTATTGGATTAGAGTATGTATCCCTTCCATGAATACTATGGTTGGATCCTAATTACCATGTTTCCTTAGGTAGGTAACAATATCATATATCCAACATACTGGGAATTCGATCCCCTACCTAGTGGTTTATTCCAACTAGGACCAAGTATCCCCATTGGCCTTAGGTGTGATTCCATATTTGTGTAGATACATATATTATATTTTTATTAGGTGTAGTCTAATCAAGTGAATATATCAAATTATCCCTCTTAGTACCTTCATACTTCAACACGGTAAGGCCCAATGAGTACGACCACTCAGATGAGTTCCATAAGTTTTAGTGTGACCTGATGAGTGATTTCTCTCAAATGAATGTTATCTTAAAGACATAAGTAGAATCATTAGGCTTGAATTAAAGACATACCTCACCATGATACTTGTAGTCTTCCTCGATAAATTCTGGGTTATCTTGTCTATCTCCCCTTATTTTATGATTTAGAGTTGACTCCCTTTTTCATGCTCCTGTTAAATGATTGTGGTGTATCTAACAAGGTATATTTATACTCAAACTTTCATGAGATGTTCCTTCATGTATAATGTCTTATAAAAATTAAATTCCTTTTTGTGGATTCTTAGGTAGACTGGAAGTAGGTGGAGCTTAGTTGTACTAGATGAACTACAGACAGACCCAGGAGATTCATTTTGGTAGCAGTCCCCTATTGTTAGAAGGTTTGACTCTTTTAAAGTATTTATGGGATTGTATTTGGAACCCTTTTCATTTTTGTTTTATTTTATCATACTCTAGTATAGTATGTTAGTGGTTCATGAATGAATTATATTCCTACCAGTTATCTTTCTTTACTTCTTACTTAGTGGTTGTGGAGATTTTTGTTTGTGTGAAGGTACTTTAGGTTAAAGTCTCCCGTGTGTGTGATATACCTACTTGGTAGTAGTTTCTAGCTCATGTACTATTGTAGGTGGGCTTGGGGTGTCACTCTTGGCTTACTACTATATAGGGGGCCTTGGTGGGATGGGCCACGACAGAGCGTTATTAGAGTGTAGGATGTCTTAGGACCGGAGTTTAGAAATAGTCTAGATGTGAGGAATGGTTTGGGTACTTGGGAAACAATGTTAAGGTTTCTCTTATAGGGATATCAGGCCAGAGAACCCAGTTATGGTGAAATGGTTGATGTATCCATTCACTAGGACTCTGATAACCTATCATGACCCCATCCATCAAATAGTACCCCTATTTGGTTAGTAATGAAGGGATAGAAATAACGACGCTCAAATCCAACCTCCAATAGGTCACGAGTTAGAGACAAGCACTATGGGTATATAATACACAAAAATGGGAGAAATTTCCCTCTATGAAGAGTGAGTAATAATAGATAAGATAATAACACCAAAAACATCATGATCATAATAAATAAAATACCCTTATAGATGAATGTGATTTCATACAACTAGAACAAGTGAAAAGTGTACTACAAGTACCAAAAGAAAATCCCCAGTAGTGACCTTAAAGCCCAAACAACTCCTGATCAACTCCATGAGCAATTTATGTCTATCCCAATAACCAACTAGCTCCTGTAGACTTGAAAAATAGTTTATATATACATAGGGTGAGTATAACAGGTATACTCAGAAAGATCCTCCCTAGAGCCTCTTGTGTAAAAGATAAATAAATCATACTAAATCACAATGAATAGGAGTTTGAACAAATTAGTCACCTAATCAGGTATGATAAGTTCCCAACATTACAAATTCTCTCTCACCAAGTATCACATAAAAGTAATAATATAATATCCAACATAATATCAAATGAAGTTACCCCACTACCACTTCCCCAATAGTTTTCCACTTTTCCTCAACATCACACGTCTTGATCTATATATCTTCAATAAATAATCCTGCTCAAAAACACCTAGGAAACTATAACATATCATACAACCCATGAAAAAAATCATCTTATCATCAACATTCCCATATCCATACAGTAAAAGAGTTGTTTCCAAGAGCCACTATAGCCTATACATCATGTATTATACCTTAAACCATCATAACCCATAGAAAATATACATATAATAATCCTTAGGATACAATATCCAGAGATACATGAGTGTAAAATAACTATAATCAATTACTACCCTTTACACACGTATATGGAAAAGTAACCACCATGAATACCATTACATAATACTACTAGAAGAAGAGAGTAGGGAAAGAGGGGGTATTCGGCCATCAATTCCTCTTCAACTAGGATGTTGAGAAAAACTACCTCTAGTGTCCACTGATGTCGATCACCCTGCCAACATGGGTCGGTTAGTGTATGAAATCACAAAACATAAAAAAAATATATCTCATGACCACACTGAAGGAAACCACCAATCCTTAACCTCAACTATATATATTTTCACTTGGACTCACAACTACTATAACTGAGGACTGGATATCCTATAAGCACACAAACATTTCAAGATAATTTTAATTAATTCTTAAGATGGACATTTCATTTTACAAAAGCATCAACTGAATTCCATGCCATCTAGGAATAATCCAACCTCTTCCAAGGTTCCTCATGAATTATTTTCATTTCATAATTTTTCTAAGCCTCCAACCCAATGGGTAAATTTATTTAACATTCATTACCATTCCATAATTCCAGGTGATCTAGGACTCATCTTAAGCAGCCTAAAAATTCATAAAGTATACACATATAGTTTTGTTAAGAAATGGGAAAAGGAATAAATAAATCAAAAAACATGGCCATATAACATTTATAAAATATTCATTAATAAGAAATCATCTCATCTTTCAGCACAACAAACAAGAAATCCCAGATTTAACTCGCTCTATTAGTCTCAATTCCATCTCCAACACCACCTTGCATATCACTATCGATCCCACCATCATAGGAATAAACTAATTACATAACCCCAAGAATTCCCACCCATGTATTTACAAACCATTAGCTATACCATGATAATATCATGTCTCATAAAAAGGATCCTCATCCAGAGAAATCACACACGAAATCAAGAAAATAATAAATAGTTAACACGACATCTTGGCCCAAGAACCAAGGCATACAACCTTCATAAGAAAACTAGCTCACTCAAACACAAGAAACTAACTTTAACAAACAATAAATTTATTTCTATATTGAATTAACTGATTTATTTATCACAGGTTACAACCACATACAACTTAAGGCATCATCTACTAATAGATAAAAGTTATTTAAACATGCTCCAAGCATAACTTCCATTTCAATAAATTTCAATATAAGAATGATAACAATTATACGTGACTCTTTATTATTTATCCAATAAGAATTTCCATATTTACTTTATTTATCCAATTTATAAACATAACCAACATGTTAAACAATACCATAAATAATAGATATCACACTATCAATAACATCAAGAGGAAAACCATTAACATGACATAAACATATGTGATCTTTAAAAACCAAAACCAAGTAGTTATTTATTTTTGGTTTAATATTAATTAAGGTTAATTACACCATTAACCAATGATATAAAGCATGATAAATTTATAAATTCACATAAAAATAAGGATAAGTAATGAATACTCTACCTCAAGGCTTTCAACATTCTTTAAACAAGAACATAATAACAAAATCAATCTATGATTACCTCTCCTACAAGGAACCATTAGAACCTAAGGTTCCATACTGTGAACACACCACTGAAAATAAAAACAACTCCATGAGAATGAAGGATATCAATTTTCATAGAATGGAAAGGTAGAATGGGATAAAATTAATAGAATGAATAAGAATTCACAAGATAAATAGGTAAATCTCACCTTGCATCACCACAATTCATACATGGGAATCCAAGGATTAATCCGAATTGAAATGGATTTGAAACAACTTGAAATAGAACTTATGTATTCTCAGGTTCGGGATAAATCAAAGGGTTTTGAGAGAAAACGAGAGTTGAATAGATTTATAGGCACTCTGATAGATTCATGTTAATGGTGTGAATGGGTCATTCCTATCATGAATGGATTGAGTTTAAGGATTTTTGAAAAAACCATTTCCCTAATCCTATAAACCTAGGATAAATTTACATCATGAACTATATGTTTGTTTCATGAATTATTAGGGATAGAATCACTAAACTCAACCCTTTATCCATTCACATCATGAACCTATGGTTCATGTCATGAATGAAACCCTATAAACTTCCATTACTCAGGATGAAAATTACAATTCTAGCCGTGAAATACTCTTTCACATCATGAATAACACCTCACACCATGAATCCAACTTGCATCCATAATTTAGCTCCAAAACACTAATAAAACCACTCCAAGATTCCTCTAAGACCACAATCTTTAGAAACATGCAAAGTAATGGATTATAAGGATCTAATACCTTACATCAGATACCTCTAAAAAAATTATTTCCTTCAATAATTTTAAACCAAACCTGGAGAAAAGTGAAAGAAATGGGGTCATCTAAACTATCACCCCATGAGATACCTCTCAATAATCTCTCCATAATAGGAACATAACCATTTAACTTGGATAAACATGTGAAAAACCACACAACACTCTCAACCATCTCCCAAACACTCTTACGGGGGAGATACCTCTCAAACTGAAGCAATGAAATAAATAAGTCATAAAGGAAAATAGAAATAACTAATAAGATATATAAAGGTAAAAATCCTCAAAAAATAAAAAAAAGTTTAAAGAATAAAAAAACATGGGGTAATAAAAAACGTATATGTGACTCATGATCCCAAGTGTTGTCCTATATGACACCATGCCACCAAAGGATATGAACTAAGGGAATAGAATGCCTAATAAACACCATCTATTGGAAATCCTAGATCTACAATAGATGCTCCTCAAAGGTAACATAATAATCAATTTTGATATCATCCCAATGGATGATGTGAGAATCATTATAAATATAGAGATGAAGTTGTGGTAGATGAATGATATCATGAATCTAACTCATCTGTGGTGGAAGTTTTATCCAATATGTGATAGCTTTAACACACACCAACACCTCTAAAAGCTTAAAAACTGGGGAGAATGATTAATCCCATGATGAAACCTTTGATCCACATGATGAGGAGTCACCTTCAAGAACACATGATCTCCAATGTAAAACTCCAAATTTATCCTTCTATGGCTAGTATAGGACTCATGATAATATTTAACTATCTTCATCTTCTCATAAATCACCTAAACCATATGTATCATACTTTTCACTAGTTTTGGCTTGAGAATTGATATCTATCTAACCCCATTTCATCACAATAGAGAATGTTAAGGTTGTCCATAACAATATTTAAAATTCACCGTACCAATGGTGGAGTGAAAAATATTTTTTAAGAAAAACTCGACCAATGGTAGGTTCATCACCCAAAAACCTCTAAAATACATGACACAAGTGCACACTATGTCTTCAAGATTATAGATGGTCCACTCTTCCTGATTGTTTGTCCATAGATGAAAAGTAGTGCTAAGGCATCTTGGAGACCTCTACACACCCTAGAGGTAAAATGAGAATCATGATCAAAGATGATCTTCCTCATGACTCTATGAAGCCTCACCTTCTCTTATAGATACTTACTCAACAAAACCTCCACTAAGATCCACTTCTTGATCACTAAGAAGATAGTTGATTTTTTAAAATGGTCCACTATTACCCATATAACATAATAGCCTCCTTGAGATCGAGGAATATTAGCGATGAAGTGCATTAAAATATCCTTCAACTTTTACTAAGGAACATCCGATAGCCATAGAAAACCATCAAGAAAATGATGTTCATACTTCACCTTCTAGAAGACTAAACATTAGAACACAAACTTTAAAACTAAATGCTTTAACCCATACCACTAAAACTAACCTATTAGAGAATAATAAATCTTTTTCATGTCAGGATATACTAACAAGGGTGAGGTGTGGAACTCTTGGAGAACCATCTCTAGTATCACTAAAGGAATAGAAATCATCCCCTAGAACAATACTCAATGTTAACATCCTCAAACCATTCATCAGGGGAATCACTACAGATAACTTTATCCCACCTGAAATATACCTTAAAATTTCCTAGATGGGACTCCACCACCTGCTGCTCTAAATATGAATACACCTTCATCTAAAAAGGTATACTCTACCACTAACCTCTCCCATATCAAGATAAATCATGGAGATATTTTCATCACTCCCTAAGAATCCCCATATTCATTCATAACACCACTTTATGACTTCTTTTTTAGCACATTGGACACAACATTACCATTTACTGGTGTATAAGAAATCTCAAAGTCATAGTCCTATAATAATTCCATCCAACAACACTATTAAATGTTTAGGTCATGCTAGAAGAAGATATACCATGGGATCTTATGATCGGTGAAAACCATAAAGCATTCTCTAATGAGACAAAATCACAAAAAAATCAAGTAAAACACAACCACTATCAACTCAAGATCACGGGTGAGATAGTTAAGTTCATGGGTTCATAACTGTCAAGACCCATAAGAAACAATCTCTCTCTACTATATTATAACACTTCCCAAACCAAGACATGAAGCATCAAATAATACCTCAAGATGAACTTCATCTTTTGGATAATGAAGAATTATGGCACTGGACAACTTCTCCTCTATATACTCAAAATTAGCTTGAAACTGATCAGTCTAAAAGAAAACTTGATATTTTTTTATCAAGTTTGTCATAGGGGTTGTAATATGATATAAGTTTGGTATGAACCTCCTATAAGAGACTACTTGACTAAGAAAACTTTTCACCTATAAAAAATTATTAAGAGATGCCCAATAAATTACCACCTCAGCTATCAAAGGTTCCATGACTACTCCACATTAGTACACAACATGCCCCAAGAAACAAATTTCATGAGCCCATAACTCACACTTAGATGGATTCCTGAAAAGATGATGATAAAGAATAACTAACAAAATGGTCCACATATTCTCTGCATGATCCTCCTCAAATGAAGAGTACAAAAGGATTTAATCGATGAAAACTACCAAAAACTGGTATAGAAACTATCTAAAAACTGCATTCATTAATTCCATCAACACAACTAGAGTGTTTTTCACACTAGAACACATTACAAAGAAACCATTGAGTAAATTTCCTAGATGTATCCAAGAAAAATGAAACAAGGAACATAAGGTACAAGACCCAAATGAGACAGAGACCTAGAATAGGTCTCCCCACTATTTATAATTCATTTATAATAGTGAAATTTGAATTAAACAAACACATTGATACAAACAACACAAAAAACCACAAATCCACTGAAAACCTAAGAATCATAAAACCACCACAAAACTTCAAACAAATTAAAAGAAAAAATATGAAATTTAATGAAAAAAGAGCAACCCAGAACCAAAATCATCCAAAACAACATGTATTATAGACCTCAAATGATGAGAACTACTAAAGGTACACTAATACCTCAATCCAAAATACCACCCCATCATAATCCCAACAAGAAAAATCTGTATCATCAGGTGCTCCATCCGATAATAATCCAGCTACTCCTAGATACCTGGAAACATCCCTTGAGGGTTTACCCATGTTCAATCTAATAATAACCCAACCTTGATAAGGCTAAAGCACATGAAAACCTCAAGAGAAAAAACACATATCAATAAGGAATACATGAAACCAAAATTCACCTCAAACCACATAACATAGATCCAAAATCTATAAGAAACCACAAAGACCAAGTATAGGGGAAAATTCACAAGAAAAACTATTACTATCCATAAGATAACATCCAAAAAACCACTATTACTTACTATAAAATAACCAAAATCCTAAAAAATATCAATTTCTGCCAAATCCCAAAAAAAAGATCACCCAAAGACCAAAATTGCTTTGTAGATCTCCTCTTAGGAATAATCAACATACCAAGCTTTTGAATATGGCCCAAACAATCACACCGACATCACACAATCATAACTTTAGAATGATATGACTTTGAAAGAACTGGTGCTCTATACTAGAGGCAAACCAGATGATACATTTTCACCCAAATCAACAAAAGGTGAAGCCTAACATTCTTTTTAAAGAACCGCATTCCATAAAAAATACTAATAAATCAAAACCCCTTTAATAAAACCCCAACCAAATTTATTTAAAGTACAACTCCTCCTATTTTAAATCATACACACCTACTTAAATACCACACTATTATTTTAAAAAACCATCACAAAAATTTAAATAAAAAATTCCATCAAATTATCCCTTTTACCCAAAATCTCAAACCACCCATTTTAAAATGAAAATCAAAACTTCTTCACAACATCCCCTTCTCAAAAATCTTAAAACATTCAATTCAAAATAAAAAATACACCTCCATCTCAAAATTTATCAAAATATTAATTTTAAAATATATGTATCATTAAAAAACGTACCATAACTTTTTAAACCCATTTCATAAAATCTAAATGTTTTCAAAGAAAGATCAAGGATTTCCCTTCCCATCTACAAACAAAATTTTCTAAATGCAAAACAAAGTTTTCCAAGACATAAAACCAACCCTTAAAATCAGAATTAAATAAAAAATAACAAATATTAACCAAAATAAAATCACAAAACATTAATTCTACCAAAAAATACCCTTAATTACACTCAAATTAATAGTAAATACCATTTGAGTCAATATTGAGAGAAAATTATCAAAAAAAATTGAGGGTGAAATAAAAATATGAATGGTTTGACCACATAGTCTAGAAAACTACACATCAATGTTGTAACAACTACTATAATGGTTCTAGGACAACGAAACATGATCTGCACTATTTTCTGAACCATGTGGGATAACAGTGTAGCCTTGATTCCTTCACCATTTTCACCCTTGAACTCAAAAATGACCCCTGAAATCACCATTACTCTTAAAGAGTATCAAATTCCATAAAAAATAACCAATAAGTAACTCAAAATCAATACTAAAACCCCAAAATCCCATGATAACTCAAGTTTCATCTCAAAGGGTGATGATCAGGCACTCATCCAAGACCTACCTATTGAGTTCCAACAATGATCCTAATATCTTATCTACCCTGAAGCACCCAAGAAAATATAAGGATTTTTCCAGAATATAGACTCCCTCATAAGAGCCTAGTATTTGATAACATTTTTAAGAAAATGGCCCGAGATTCCATATGAACCTGCCCTCATTCTGGTTTTCCACTGGCCTGAAGGGCATTCCCAATCCTCAGGGGCTAGAAAGTAGCACCTAGGCATCAAAGAACACCCTTAAGAACTATTTTACCCAAAGGAAACAACACTAAGAATAAACCAAATATTAGTAAAAAAGAAAAAATTAATAAACATCACAACCTAACCACATATCCAATAGAATATAAACAAAAAATCTACATCACATAATCAAATAAAACATCTACAGGAGAAAATGGTAAATGTTTTTACCAAAAATAAAAACCAAGACCTGAACTACTACCAAAGGTCTCTATGTGATGCAAGGTCACTTACCATATCCCACTACTACATCTTGAACAACATGAACATAAAGCAGGAAATAAAGGGGAAAGATGGTCCATCCACCTAAAAGGAAAAGCATGAAAGGTGTCATACACCAAATAGTGTATGTAGGGTGTGAGAAAATGATACTGAGTAGGATGTGAAATCCCTATAAAAATGCAAATAATTCATTCTAGTTTTAAATATAATACGAAAATAGGTTTTCCTATAGAATATTTAAAAAATAATTTAATAATAAATCATTATTTCTTAAAATAATAAATTTAATTTAAGAAAAACCAAGGTGAAATGGTTCTTTTTTTATAACCTCTTTAAATCAATTTTCTATAAATAGAAACAATCACTTTAAAAACCATTTTATAAAACTATGTATGAATTATAAATAGTGACTTCCCCTTTAAAACACCCTTCTTGAAAACATTTAAAAAATCACTTACAAACCCACTCACACTGCATAAATAAAAGGACAATTGAGGGGAGCCATATTATAAAATAAACAAAATATACATATACAAGCAATCAATGTTTCCACTAGTCAAGTAGATAGGGAACACAAAATATCAATCAAAGGTATTCAATATATATTAAACTACCAATCATGGAATTGGTATCATGGGATCTAGCCTTCCTAATGTCAGACAGTCCTAAAATTTAACAAATCTGAACCAACCCATCAGCTTATGTTACATCTAAATACAAGCCACACAACATTTCTGCATTGAGCACTCATTAGGGGTACACCCAACTAGTCTTATTTCATAGTATAGGGGACACTATTACTGTTTGACTAACAAGTGTAACATAAATCTATACCTCTCATTTAGCTACTCAGGTTCCCATGACCAAAGAAACGTGAGGGTGAGAAAAAAATATCGTCACAATCATCACAAATCATAAAAAATAATATCACCCTCACCTCAAAATCCATCACAATAAACTACCCCTGAGATCCTTCATCTAGTCTCCACATACATCAAACAACACCCATTAAAGGGAAACAAACAAAGGGGATCATAGAGGGTTCCACACACCCATAAATTTTAAAAACTATTAAAAGTTCCATATCGGCCTACTAAAAATAGACTCTGGCTTCTGAGTCAAATATTATTCAAAAAAATACATTTGAAATCTATATTAAAATAATTTATAAAAACAACTCCACTTTTTATTAAATACCTTTTAATATTAAATTGTCACTTCTTAATCTGTCCTATGATCCAAATGAGGTCAAAACATTTCTAAACTTCATATTTCATTTAGAACACTTATTGAAACATTTTATAATTACTTGGAACTTCAAATATCACTTAAAATGACAAGTAAACCTTTATAACAAAATAAAAATCATCTTGGAACCAATTTAGATTTCAAAAAAACTACCACATATAATTATAATTTGGAAAATGAAACATTTATAACACTCAATCACACAAAAACATTATCAAAATAAAAGGAAATAAAAAAAATCACCTACCACAAATGAGTGGGAATTAGGTCACGACTATATGAAATGTATCACAATAGATTGTGGAAGTGAGATTAATTAATAAAATGACCCCTATATCCATAGAAACCCAAACCCCTTTCATTAGATCAAATTCTAAACCCTAATTTATCCCCCATGATATTAGGGTTTTTGAGAGAGATTGAGAGACCAAGGAGAAATGGAAAAAGAAAGGAAGAGTAAGGTTAAATAAGAGTAGTGTAGGAATCGCCTTGAAGAATCATTTTTAATTTAAGGATAAGGGGAAAGATCCAAAGTGGGTGAATAGAATACCTCACATAAGCTCCCCACAAGTTAATTCAGTGAAAATAATGGAGGAAAAAGGCCAAAATAGGGTTAAACCAAGTTGGGGTATAATAGAAATTTCACACTAAAAAAACTAAGCATCTCCATGGTGTGTTGCACTCTTGGGATGCCCAAAATGCTTGGGTGTCATGACACACCCCATCCATCCAACCATTTTGGATAGGGTGTGTGACTTCCCACTAAACCCTACAACATATCACGGTGGCCCTTGTGGCCCGCCAAAACAGCCGAAGGAAACCGACTATGTCATGGTGGCCTCACCGATTTGGCTCCCTAGGAAGCCACCACAATGGATCCCCACACATCGAGTCATCCCTCCCCTATTTCCATAAAGTAACCTAAACACTAAAAGGCCCTCTAAAATAGAAGTTTCATAGGTTTTCTTATCGTTTCACTGGTTAGAGGAAAAATTACATATATGGTGCATCTAGGCCATGATGTGGGGAGGTTATCCAGACCTAAACCACTACTATAAAGATTCAAAAGACTCAAAAAATAAGGAAATCCTAAAATAACCCAAAAATTAAATATGTTCAAACAATAGTGACACTAGGGTTTGGAAATTTTCTTAACTTTATTATTTTAAATTGTGATAAAGTTTTCCCTCTAATAAAGGAATTTTAGTCCACTTCATTTTCTGATGTGGGATTCCAAAAAAATGTAATTTTTTTAAAATATTTTAAAAACATTAAAAATCAAACACTTATGTGGTCACCTCTTATTATATAGACACTAATGTTATGTTTATTTGAAAAAAGTATCATTATGATATAATACAGTTATAACATAACAATTATATATTAAAATTTTTAATTCAAAAAGTTATATGATAAATTAATTTCATAATCTAAGTTAAATTAAAAAATGAGGTGGGGGAGGGGGGAGTTTTGAACCCTACACAGATTTATAATATAGCATGGAAGGGTACTTTGTATTTTTTGGGGTGGGGGGGACAACAAAAAAGATGACCAATGGCTTGTATGATTCATAATTATCTTTTAGACCTTCTGGTTATCTTTTTCAAAGGGTCTTTGGGCCATAATGAACTGGGTTATTGGATCATCTAGAACTTGAGAATTTTAAGTTATTCAATGTAATAAAATAAATCCAATGAGTTTTTATCATTAATTATGGGGAGAGATGATTCTTAACCAATGATTTGTAATATCATATACCTAATATATATATATATATATATTAGATATTTTATTAAAAATTATAATAAAACAATTAAATACATTAGTTACTATTTTAAAAAGGTGATAATAAGGGCATGTTACGTAATGTGGAATAATTTTTTATAAAACTAAATTGGAAAGGAAATTAGAAATGAAAATAAATAGTGGTTAATATCATTATTTTTTATGCATTTTTTTTAAAAATAATTATAGGTTAAATATTTTTTGAAAATTAATGCAGAAAGGCAGTAGAGGCCCTATTGCCTTTAGGCTAAGTGGAAAGGTGGTAGGGCCTCTCCCACCTTTTAAAAAAGACTTATTTTAAAAATACATGTTTGTATATTTAAAAATATATATGTTTGTATATTATGATATATTTATTGTGTTTATTTTATTTTTTTAGAATTATGTACATTAATATTTAAAAGAGAAAATTTTATGTTTTGAAGGAATAAATTTTGTGACATGTAAATTATATTTTACTTATTATATTTATGATTTTGTTTATTTTCAATTATGTTTTATATTTTGAGTCACTTTTTCAAATATCCCTGATATTTTATTTATATTTTATAATTTATATGCTTTCAAAGTCACCTACATGAAACATAATAATGTTTGAAGTTATTGGATCTGAAAGTCTATAACTTATAAAATATAAATAAAATCTAAATGATATTTGACACACTTACTAAACATATAAAAAAAATTCAAAATAACAATCATTTATTAAAAAAAATTAATGAAAATTAATTTTAGTTAAATAATATATTTTTGTTTTAAATCATTATAATTTTATTTATAATCATTTTTTACATTCTTTTAATTTTCAATTGTTTATTATATTTGTGAAATTATTTTTATTTTCAACAAATTTTAAGATGCTTAGGATATGTTTTATGTTTTATTTATATTTTTCATAGTTTATATTTTATATGATTATAAAGTTACCTACTTGAAATTTAATAATTTTTTCTATGTTTCAAGTAATAAACTTTATAAGCTTATAAAATATAAACTATAACTAAAATATAAATTAAAATTGAAAAAATGGATAAACATGTAAAAATGGGTGATAGTAAAAAGATTTTCATAATTTTAATAGACATAAAACATATACATGAATGAGTACAGTCACTCTTTATAGCGAGGTCTCGTCCCACATAATGGTGTGAGAATGAGATGCCTGTATGAGATTTCCAACCTCTGTGCTAGGGTGGAGTATGATGACCTAGATAGGGTTGATCCTTGGGCACTAGAACCTTGAATGTTGGATGCTCTTACTATGTCTCAATGGGAGGAGGTGTCAGCTGGATGTCATCATGTGCACCTGATCTTTTTCCCACTAAGTGAGTACAAGGACCTTTCATCATCACCTCAGGGAACCATACAGCCTATGAAGAATCTGAAACGAATCCTGGAGGAATGGGAAATGACCCTTAAAAGAATCTTGGATAATCTAAACCTGGAGAAAACTGTGGAAATCCTTCCAACATAGATGAATCTCATGCCTCCTGATGCACATCCCCAATCGGCTAAGGATATACTGCTAGAGGGCTGTCCTCTACCAGTACAATAAGTAAGGAATCACGTGTATCATGACGTAATCTATATCATTGTCATCATGAATCCTCAACATTAGTAGCTGCTATAGTAGTTTCCTAAATAGGAGCTTCCACTCCATGGGAAGGAAAATCATCTCCTTAGGGTGGATAATCTAAGATACTGTCATGAACCACATGACAAGATGGAATTATCCTTGCACTGTAGCATGGATTGCTGTCAGGATAAAAATATCCTCCTCCTATGGATCTATCATGTAGATAATCAATTGTAGTTGAGTATGTTGTAAAGAGATTAAAAATAAATTAGAAAATAGTATAATAAAAAAACTAATGGAAATTTATTGACTTAACAGGTTCTGAATCCCTCTGTTGTGTGTAGTAAGATACAATATAGACTTTAGTCTATATCATGGATCATACTAAACCTAATATGATTGATGAAATCACATTATACGTACACCCTTGATATCAAGATATGTCTGTATGCCCCATTGGTTGAGATACTCAGAATTTCATCAGAGCTAGTCAACATCCTGCCTCCCCATCAGCTTCATGGAATGAATCGATGGTGATTGTCTTAGGGTAAATGGAATGCATTGAACACATTAAAAATAGTGCGTGAATCTATCAGGTTGGTGTCACTAAATAATATGAAATTGAATGAGAGGAAATAAAACCATAACATCATGAAGTATAACAGTGCAGTATGCAGAAAATTGGTCTAATAAAGCCCAGTATGGAATCCATGTAATATGAAATGACATGAGATTTTTCAAAAATGCTTTTTACGAAAAAATGATGATATTATGAAATTGGTTAGTCAATTAAAGATTTTAGATACTTATGTCCTTGGGTAGTAGATTGTCCAACCTGAGATAGTATGCACAAAAATGGTGTCTTGGAGTGTTGATAAAGTTGTATTCCTAACTCCACCTATAAAATACAACATCGAAAGTGATAAATAAAAATAAATTAAATTCAATAAATCCTACTAGAATCAGAAACCAATAGATATGAGTGATCAAAACAGCATCCATGCAGAGCATCATGTGACACATTTATTGGCATCTTCTGACTAGTAACAATAGGGGATAGGGGAGGGATGGACTCCCATGCCCACATTTAAATAAGGATGACACATCCCCCAGGATCAATGCGATATGAGCGGCATGTCATGCATAATTCTCTGTAAGTGTAATACAAGAACATATATCCCCAGATATATCTCCCAACCTGATCAAAATCATCTAGTATCCCCAAATATATCATGTGCACATGCATACTAGAGTGATTAGAACATAATGTCCCTCCAATGAGATGCAAGATATATACATGGGTATGACAGATGACAGTCTTATCATCAGCATCATTGAGAAAATGTGCAAAATGTATCTCAAGCCACCTCATAGATATTGACCCTCCATATGTAGCAACATTATCAGCCAAAATTTGGATGCCTAAAAATCTCTATACAAGCTCAGTTCAGTCTCCATGCGTGGGTCTAATAACTGAAACCCCCTAGATAGGAAGACTGAGCTGGAATACCACATCCTCAAAGGTGATGGTCATATCTCCCTCAGGTAGGTGTAATGTGTGTGTCTCTTATCACCATCTCTTGAGGAGGGAATATATTAGGTGATGATCAATGAATGTGAAATCAGATACCTCAATGTCTTAGAAGCTAGCACATTGTAGGTATGGTATAATGGTGGTTGAAGACAGAATGTGATGATGATGGTGTGCTCAATGCACCCTGATCCTTCAAACCTAACTCCCCTCTATCACGACTCAGGAAACATGCATATACTTCTTAGTGAGTAGTGTATTATCCTTCATCTGTATGTAAAAAAATGAAATAAGTCTTAAGTGTAAAATGTAAATATAACATTATAGTCAAGAGAATGTTGTGACTGGTATAATGTAAGACATGACATGTTTATTCCCATTGTTTTATGATTTTATTTTACCAAAAGGAAAGGGAATGTCTTCATAATTGTTATTTTATAATAGATAAATAAATTCATTTGTTGTTTTTTCTTATTTTTACCTCAATTTGCAAAAATATTTGTCACTTATTTTCTAATAAAATTATTGCTATTTGATAGTAAAAGTATTCAGAAATGTCATGAAATTATACAAAATGAAGGATATTATATTAATACCGTATAATTAAAAATATAAAAATATCACATTGGAGACAATACATCATTGTCACTAAGAATGTGAACTTGATCCATCAATTTTATGTCATCATTTTCAGTTATGACCTTCTTGATGAAATATGTTGCATCTCAAACTTTTTCCTTATTCTTGAGGCCATTCTATCTCATTATGCTTTATTCTAGACTTCGATCTCCCTCATTGACATAACCTGTTGATGTCAGGTATCAATATCAGCTGGTCTTTGGGCATTAGAAAATATTGAAACTCCTCAATAGGCATCCATAGTGCAACATAATAGTTAAAAATGGTGTCTATATAGTAAAATGGATCAAAATATGATTCCTATGATATGTTTACAGACGAACATGTTGTGATGAAGTGTGTGCATGGAAACTATAATGCCTTTCAGTTTCCACATCGAAATTTCCTTACTTCTAGTAATACCACCATTTTTCACCACTACTACTTTTGATGGGGTTTAGACACTCATAAACTTCAATCCAAGAGTCTTATTGTAGGAAAAGGCACAATTTATAACCAGAATATTCTTAAATATTCTTTTCAATATCTATTTGAAAGTGTCTTTCGTACCTTAACCCTCATTGAATCTCATCTAAGGCTATTTTTATCTATCAATGAAGTACTATACACAACGATAAAATTTATCATGAAATAAGAAAGTTAAAGGTAACTTGTGAATCCCCTTGAAGACACCATTGATGTACTCTAAAATTTGTGTGGTCATGTGTTTGTACCTCTTCCTCCCCCATCATGTGTCAATTCCTATTTTTCTTTTGAAATTTTCATCATATAATCATACACTCCATGATTATCCTTGTGGATTTCTTTAAAAAATTCTTCAAACATTCATTGGTTAGGCTCATATTCTATATATAATTGATCGCATTTCACATAAATTAATTTTATCTTTATGATAAAATAATAAAAATTAATAAATAAATTGCATACAAATCCTCATGATTTCCTTCTTTAAAGTTTTACTATGGAATTTTTTTCACAAGTTATTAGCAATGTATCTAATGCAATACCGATGATGTGAATTTGGGGGTCTCCATGTATTGGCTTCCAAATTGATTTCCACATTGATTTTTCTATACCGATCAAATATCAAATTGACACCCCAAATGTGGTTGAAATGGTTGTTGATACATGCTAAAAACCAACTCCATGATTCATAGTTTTCCTTCTCCACAAGGTAAAATGAAAGTTTAATAAGTGAACGGTTTCCATATTGGGTTTTCAAAATCAATAAAAAGCTCTTGTATTTTCCATATATAAATGTTCCATCAATTTTTATGAACTATTTTCTAAAATGAAATACAGAAATATAGGGGAGGAATGCCCAGAACAACCGATGAAATTGAACATGAGATGGATCGAGTCAGTTATCTTGAGACACATGTTTGTTCGTATGAATATGGAGGAAAACATGGTTGATGTGTCTCAGTATGGCTAGAAATTATGGAAACACCCTATACAAGTCATCCCAATCATCATAGACTTTCATAATTGCCTTCTATTTTACTATCCATGCCTTATTATAGGAAATTTTATAACCAAAATATTTTTGTATCATCTCTTACACAAGAGATAATGGAACATCAAGGCAGGTCATAATCATCTTGAAAATAATAGATGACATAAATTCAGCATCCAATGAAGTATGATCTTGTGTCAGGTTTGGATGAACACAAGTATGAGCTGCCATAATATTCGAAATTATCCAACCTCTAAATGCAATATACAGAATCCCCCTAAAATATAATCTAAAATCATCCCCATATTTATCACACTATATGATTTATTTTTTATAACTTGATTAATGAACTAAATATCTATAGTTCCTCTCAATATGAAATCTTTTTAGTATGATTTTCAATGAATTTTTACTTGGAAAATCTCTTCCAACATATAATGTTTTGTCCAACTCACTAAACCTATATACTAAAACTCCATGAAACTCAATTTCAGGTTTGAGAACATTGTAGTAGAATTCAAAAAAATATTTCATTGATTCTAACCAAGATGTGAAGAGTGGTATATGATTTATTGTGGGTCGAGGCTATTGTGCAACTACTCTATTTATTGAAACTTCCTCATCAATTTTTATTGCTCCCTACTCATCATCACTATTGTCTCCATCAATTCCATCATTAAAAAATCATTATTGAAAGTCATATTTACATGTATATATGGAAGATAATCTAGGTTTTCCTCTAACACATCATAGAGAAGAGCCTCAATTTCTTGGGATAGAACTTCTTCAACTACTCTTGTAAGTCTATGTGTTGGTACAATTGGACATTTTTGTCATATAGTAGAAACCTCAATATATAACTCAATAATGGAACTATCTAGCCATAGAGAAAATTAATTTATTGTTTGGACCCACTTATCATCAGCAACCAATGGATAAGCTAGATGCCATTGTGTATCTGATAATTTAAAATGTCTGTAGCTGATAGAGTAGATCTCTTGATCAAGTCCCAGATTTAAGAAACCAAAAATTATATCTTGAAGTTCAATTAGGGTCACACAATAAAATTTCCTAACCATTTTTGTTGGTTTTGTACTATAAGAAGATCCTTTCTCAGTTTGAATAACCTCCCCATAGTAGGAGACACATGCAAACATGGCTCTCTACGCCAAAAATGTTTTTTGATCAAGGTTATAATAGTGTAAATAATATTGACAATGAGGGTGGACCATATAATATTTATGATGCTAAAATTTTAGAACATCTTTTTATATCCTAAAATATGATACTAATTTTTTGTTATATAAATTTTTTTTATAAAACAATTCACAAAATGTATTGGAAACAAAGTTAAAAAGAAGAGAAAATATCAAATAAAATTATCTATCCATGATAAATTTCAAATTATGATCATATAAATTGAAATAGACAAGAATAAACCCATTAAATAACACATAAATTCTTTACAACAGAATATAAATACCTTGGAATTTTTTAAAAGAAAAGAGTTTGGATGAGATGAGCCTGAATTCATAAGTGAACTAAAATATAGCTTATTTTCAAGTGGTAGCTTAATAACATCTTCAAAATGGTTGTACTTAAATTTTCAATATTCAAAATATTTTGGACTTCTAATGAAATCATCACCATATGGGGAGTCCTATTATTCAAGGAAAAAAGATTTTGAAAATTCAAAAGTTTAGTACGTCCCTTTCGAAGATGTTATTAAGATACCACTTGAAAATAAGATGAATTTTATTTCACTTATGAATTAAAACTCATCTTATCCAAACTCTATTCTGTTTAAAAATTTAAAGATGTTTCTTGCTTGTTGTAAAGAACTCATGTGTTATTTAATGAGTTTGATCTTTTCCATTTCACTTTATATGACCATAATTTTCATTTTATCATGGATAAATAATCTGATTTGATGTTTTCTCTTCTTTTTAACCCAGTTTACAAAATATTCTATGAATACTATTAACAATGAGGGTTGGCCATATAATCTTTATTACAATGAAATTTTAGAATATATTCTTAAATCCTAAAATATCATACTAATGTTTCATAGTACAATTTTTAATCTTTTTAAAAGGTATTTCAGTAGATTATAAAGAAAATATAAATCATTTAAAGAATAACCCTAGGAGTGTCAAATTATGTGTATAACAAAACCTATTTTCGTACACCAATTTGATCGAGTCTAGATCAATGTGATATTTTTGGGTTTTACCCCTTAGTACATCTATGCCAGACCCACATCTATTTATATTATCTAGACATAGATTTTATTTCTTAGATAACCACATAATCATTTTTAATACCAAAATTTTAGAATGTTTTCTTATATCCTAAAATATGACACTAATGTTTTTTAGTATAATTTTTAACTTTTTTAAAGGTATGTTCAATGGTTTATAAATAGAATATGATTAATCTAAAACATATCCATCTACATTAAAAAAACAAAAGTAAAATAGGGGATGAATCAGCTAAATCATGGGAGTAACAAATCAGGTGTGTAGTTAAGCCTCTTTTTCATCTAGATTGACATCCTTCATCCTATGTTTATTCTGTGTTAATCCAAAGTTAATCAATATATAATCCTTAATTAATAATTAGTTAATCATTATTTATCTATTCTTTAATCATTAGTGAATTATTCATTAAACATTAGTTAATCATTAGTTAACCATTCTTTAATAATCAATTAATCAATATTTAATCATTATTTAATCATTGGATAATTAATAGTTAATCATTGGTTAATCATTAGTTAATAATTATTTAATCACTACTTAATCATTAATTAATCATTCTTTAATCACTATTTAATCATTCCTTAATAATTATTTAATAGAAAATTAATCAATTTTAATCATTAGTTAATCATTAATTAATCATTATTTATATATTCTTTAAACATTCCTTAATCATTAGTTAATCATTAGTTAGTCAGTATTTAATAATTCATTGATCATTTTTTAATAATTACTTAATCATTCTTTAATAATTCCTTATCAATTAGTTAATCATTAGTTAATCATTCACCAATCATTCCTTAATCATTCTTTAATCATTACTTAATCATTAGTTAATAATTAGTTAATAATTCTTTAATCATTCCTTAATCATTACTTAATCATTCCTTAATCATTTGTTAATCATTCTTTAATCATTCATTAACCATTATTTAATAATTAGTTAATCATTATTTAATCATTTTTTAATCATTCATTAATTTTTTTAATAATTCCTTAATCATTATTTAATATTTACTTAATCCTTAGTTAATAGTTAATTAATCATTAATTAATCATTAGTTAATCAAAATTTATTAATAATTTATTAATAATTTAATCATTACTTAATCATTAGTTAATCGTTAGTTGATCATTAGTTAATCATTCTATAATCACTACTTAGACATTCTTTAATCATTCTTTAATTATTCTTTAACCATTCATTAAACATTATTTAATCATTCTTTATTCATTTGATAATAATGAGATAAAACATTACTTAATCTTTAATTAATTATTCCTTAATAATTAGTTAATTATATGATATTCATTAGTTAATTATTATTAGATAATCATTATATGTAATCATTCATTAATCCTAAGTTATTCATTAGTTAATCTAAACATAATCATTACTAATAATAACTATTACTTCTAAACTATATACAACTAACCAAACTACTAAATAAATAACATATTTACAACTAACTAAAAAAATCAATTAAATAAATAAATAAATTTAAAATGAATAAGAAAAAATACCTATAAATGATGCTTCATAAAAAATGCTCTCCATTTAGGACACTTGAACTACCACACACAAAGGAAACTTATTTTAAAGAGTGAGGGTTGAATTTAGAGAGATGAAGAGATTTTTAAGTGAGAAGGGGGCCCTTTTTAGGGTACTTTAGAGAAAGGCGAAACCCCCCTGTCACCTTTCACCTTTACGTTAGATGAAGATGGCCGCTCCTGGTACGCCTTTTTATTTACTTTAGGCAAAAGGCAACCACCCCCACCCGGATTTTCCATTTCATCGATCCGCATTGATGAGAGGCAAAGGCGACACCCCCTGCCATCTTTTTGATACAGAGTTAAACAAAATTAACCTAGTCTTATTTTTTTTTTAAAAAAAATGCATAAAAAACTCCTTAAAATCATGTTTGTTGTATTTAAATCATCTCAAGTTGGGCACCTAAACATGAACCTCATATTGGGTTTTTGGACCAAAATTCCCCCCACTGTGCATTCTTGTTTTTTTTTATTTTTATGTTGTCTCTGCTCTTTATTCTTCATATATATATATATATAATGTAATATTTACTATATATATTTAAAATATATATACATAGATTTACTATAATAATTATTATATAGATTTATTATATGATATTTATTAATAATATAAATATACATAATAATATAAATATAACTATTGAAAGTATTATGTATATTTTAAATTTTATTATAATGTAATTAGTATATATCATTTATTATTCATGAAAAATAGTTATGTAAACATATGTATAATTTTTATTACACACATACATATATATATATATATATATAATATTTATTATGATATTTATTATATATAATATTGATTATTTATATTTGTAACATGACAATTATTAATTAAACTAAAAATTCCATAGGGAAGTTTCCAGTGAAAATTTGTACTAAAAATTTATAAGGATAATTTTCACTAAATATTTCTATATGAAATTTACATTTCAAATTTCACTTCAAATTACAATGAAAATATATTAATATATAAATAAAAAATGTATTTTTTAATAGAAATTTACATTTAAAATTTGCATTAAAAACTTTTAATGTGTATCGTATGGATTCTTAAGAGTCTATAAACACTTTATAAATCATTTGTAAATAAAATAATCTATTCTCAAGATCCTCATGTATATAATATATAAATGAAGAGTACTGTTAATGTGTAAACCTATCACTGTAATAACATTCACTCCAAATTTCCACATTAAACGTTTAGTGTAAAATTTCATTTATATTTCTAGTAGAAAATGTATATTTTTCACTAGACATTTACATTTTAAATTTATAGTGAAAGTTTGTACTGTAAATTTACAAAAACAATTCTTTGTATGATGGCAATTTTCAATGAAAAAAACACAAATAAAAATAAAAATACAAATATGTAAGGTAATATTAAATTATAAATTTCAAGGGAAAAGTTAAAATAAAAATTTCCAGTATGTATATACAAATAAACATGTAAATTTGCATTGGAATTTTGTGTTTTACATTTACACTATAAATCCCCATTTAAATAGATATATACTAACAATTTTCAATGTAAACTTACATTACAAAATTTGAATGCATGTATACATACATACATACATACATACATACATACATACATATATATATGTATGTATTTATGTATTTATGTATAAAAATATAAATAAAAAATATAATTTTATGTGAATGTTTACACTAGAAAGTCACATCATCTAATTAAAAATTTCCATTCATTGGTGTAAAGTGATGCATGATATTTAATTTTTAGTGAAAATTTAAACTTAAATTTTATTATAGTTAAACTAAAAATTTGAATATAAAAATTATAAAATAAATGAATATTTAATTTTTTTGTAAAAATATATGAACACATAAAAAACAAAGTAAATTTTCAAAGAAATTTTGAACTGGACTTTTCCTAGGGAAATTTGCAGTGATAACTATCCCTGAAAATTTCCAATGAAAACTTCCACTAGAAATTTCTAGTGAAAACCTCAACTAGCTGTTCAAATTTATACATTAAATTACAATGAAGATATATTAATACATAAATAAAAAATATAAAATTTCATTGGAAATTTTCATCATAAATTTACTCTAAAAACATTTAGTGAAAATTTCCATTTGAAACTTTTATTTTCAATTTCAATTCAAATTTACAGTGGAAAATTTCAATGTATATTTTCCACTCTAAAACATTTTTTAAAATTTATAGTGAAAATTTGCACTGAAAATTTCCAATAAAATTTCAATGTTTGATGGAAAATTTCAATGAAAACTAAAAAAACACAAAAAAACCTACACATATAAATAAATGTGGTTATATTAAATTATAAACTTTAATTGTAGATTTAAATTGGAAATTTTTAGTTTGTACATACAAACATCAATGTAAATTTTCATTGGAATTTTTCATTTTACATTTACATTGTAAATCCCCTCCAATATAAATCTATACTCAAAATTTTTAGTGCAAATTTACAGTACAAATTTTGAATGCATGTATACATACATACATACATATGAATATATAAAATTATAAATATACAATAAAAATTTATGTGAAAATTTACATTGGAAATTCACACAATCCAATTAAAAATTTTCAATGAAAATTCAAATTGAAAGTTTAAATCTATGAGTGGAATCTATGTTTGTTTGAGAAACTGCATCCCTGGTATGATCTATTTTTGGTGTATGTTATTCCTTTCATGTTGATTATATTGATGATAGATTTTACATGTATTTGAATTTGATTTCACTACCTAGGATCATAGAATGAAAATTTTCATCACAAATTTTCAATTAGAATTTCCACTTTAATTACATGTAAAAATAGATTAATATATAAATAAACATTGCAAATTTGAACTCGAAAATTAAAGTTGAAATTTAAAAATAAAATTTTCATCTTAAATTTAGAGTTTGGATTTACACTTAAATTAAAATTGAGAGTATGTCAATATAAAAATAAACAATTCAAAATTCTAGTAGAAATTTATACTTAAAATTACAATGAAAATAAATTAATGAAAAATAAAAATTGTAAATTTTCACTGAAAATTTGCATTGAAAATTTACACTAGAAACTTTTAGTACAATTTTACAATGGAAAACTACAATTCAAAATCCCACTTAAGATTCCTTTTAAAATTTTCACTAAATAATTACAATAATTATTTTAGAATTTTAATAAAATAAATTCTAAAATACATACATGTTTACATTTCTAGTGTAGCTATATTAATACATGAGTAATGTAATTTATAGTTAGATTTTTCTTATAAAATTTATTTGAAAATATATTAATATATAACTAAAAATATAAATTTTCATTGAAAAATAATTATAATGATCATTATTATATTTTTTATACTTATAAGTTTTTTTCAAGACATAATTAAATGTTTCTTTTTAAAAAATGATGTTATTATTTTTTCTATAAAATAATGAAAAATAGCTATAAATATTAATATCTCAAAACCTTATTTATTTTATTTTTAAAAAATAAAAAAAAGTATACATAAAACAATGCATATAAAACATATAATAATTTTAAATTTTTAGTGAAATTTTATATTATAAATTTGTACTATAAAATTGATTATTTAAAATCTAAAATAAACCGTTTTTATATATTTATTATTATTAAACGATTTGTATTTATCTATATTACTAATGTTTATAATAACAGTTTTTATTTTTACATTTTATAATTATTTATTAAAATGGTTTATATATTGTACTGGATTTAAATCATCTCATGTTACCCACATAAACCTGAACATCATGTTGGATTTTTGGACAAAATTACCCCCATTTTCTTATTTTTCTAGGCTCTAGCACTGGATTGAAATTTCTTCATATATATATATTGTAATATTTAATATATATTTAAAATAAATAAACATATATTTAGTATGTTATTTGTTATATACATTTATTATCTGATATTTATTAATAATATAAATATACATAATAATATAAATATAACTATTGAAAGTATTTTTTATTTTTTAAATTTTATTATAATATAATTAGTATATATTGTTTATTTATGGAAAATAATTATATAGATATATATATATTTTTTATTACATATATAATTTTTATTATGATATTTATTATATATAATATTGAATATATATATTTTTAATATGACATTTATTTATTAAATTACAAACTCCCTAGGGAAATTTGCAGTGAAAATTTAAAGTGAAAACTTCTAGTGTAAATTTTCACTACATATTTCCCCTATGGAATTTTACAAATTTCTACTAGAAATTTCTAGTGGAAATTTCCACTAGAAATTTTCAGTGTATATTTACACCGGAAATTTACAATTTTAATTTTCACTTCAGATTTCATTGAAAATATATAAATACATAAATAAAAAATGTGAATTTTTACCGGGAATTTATATTAAAAATTTCCACAACTTAAAATTTATGGTAACATAGCTATATAACTAAATACATTCACAAATTTATTTTGATAATTTCCAGTAAAAATTTACATTGAGAACTTTCGACGCAAATTTTCAATGGGAATTTTCAGTGTAAATTTATATTGAAAAGTTTTAGTGAAAAAAATTCCAATGTATCTTTACTACACAAGATGAACCAAATAAATTTTCACTTAAAATAAAAAATGCGCGCATACACTGATATCGATATACATTATAATATTACATTATACATTTCTAATATATATATATATATTTGAAATTTATAGTTAAAATTTACATAAAAATTCTCAAGTGATGTTTCTAGAGTATATTTGAATAAATATTAGAAAAAACATATATGTATATGTATAAATTTAAATTTACATTGAAATTTTCTAGTAGAAGCTTAGACTAGAAATTTTAGTGCTTGTATAGATACAAATAAATTTGCACTGAAAACTTTCATTAAATTTTTTCACTGTAATTAGTATATATTTTTTAATTTATGGAAAATAATTATATAGATATATATATATAATTTTTATTATATATATATAATATTTATTATGATATTTATTATATATAATAATGATTATATATTTTTTTAATATGAAATTTATTAATTATATTATAAACTCTATAGATAAATTTTTAGTGGAAATTTACAGTGGAAATTTCTAATGTAAATTTCCACTACAAATTTCCTTATGGACTTTTCCAAATTTCCATTAGAAATTTACAATTCTAATTTTCACTAAAAATTCCATTGAAAATATATTAATACAAAAATTGAAAATGCAATTTTTTACTGGAAATTTACATTGAAAATTTTGACCACTTTAAATTTATGGTAACATAACTATATAACTAAATACATTCACAAATTTATATTGGGATTTTCAGTGAAAATTTACATTAAGAATTTTCCATGTAAATTTTTAAGGGGAATTTTTAGTGAAAACCTAAACTAGCAGTTCAAATTTATACATTTAGTTACAATAAAGATGTATTAATACATAAATAAAAAATATAAATTTTCATTAAAAAATTTCATTTAAAATTTACACTAAAAATCCTTGGTGAAAATTTTCACTGAAAACCTCTAGTGAAAATTTTCACTGGAAACTTTTATTTTCAATTTTCATTCAAATTTCTAGTGGAAAATTTCAATGTATATTTTCCACTAAAATTTGTTTTAAAATTCACAGTACACATTTACACTAAAAATTTCCAATAAAATTACAATGTATGATGTAAATTTTTAATGAAAAAAAACACAAAGAAAAACATACAAATAAAAATAAACATGGTAATATTTAATTATAAACCTCAAGAGTAAATTTACTATGGAAACTTTTAGTACATATATACAAACATAAATGTAAATTTGCATTGGAATTTTGTGTTTTACATTTTCACTGTAAATCCCCACTAATATAAATCTATACTAAAATTTTTTAGTGTAAATTCACAATAAAAAATTTGAATGCATATAAATATACATACATATACATGTATATATACAAATATAAATATACAATATAATTTTAAGTACAAATTTACACTCTAAAGTCAGTAAATACCATTGAAAATTCCCAATGAAGACTAAAAGTGAATGTTTAAAGCTATCGGTGGAATTTATGTTTTTTGCTGCAACTTCATTCCTAGTATGATCTATTTTCAATGTAATTTAATATTTGAATTTTTATTCTAGTGATGATATATTTTATATGTATTTGAGTTTGATCTCACTTACTAGGATCATAGGATAAAAATTTTCATCACAAATTTCCAATTTAAATTACCTCTCAAATCACAAGTGAAAATAGATTAATACATAAATAAACAATCCAAAGTTTCACTATAAAATTAAAGTTGAAATTTGAAAATAAAAAAGTAATCTTAAATTTTCAGTTTGGATTTTCATTTAAATTATAAGTGAGAGTATATCAATGTACAAATAAACTATGCAAAATTCCAGTGAAAATTTCCACTATTTATTTCCACCAGAAATTTCCTATGAAAACTTTCATTAAAAGTTTCTTGAGTTTATTTCCTATATATAATAAATTTAATATTATAAATATATAACACATTTTTCCAATGATAATTTTTAATACAATTTTTTAGTTTATACATATATAATATATAAATATATAAAAAACAATGTAAAATTTCAATGCAAATTTCCACCAAAAAAATTAGAGTGATTATATATAACAAAATGTATATAGTTAAAAGACTTATTAGTAGTTATTATATATTTATAAACATAAAACAAATTATTAATTATTTTAATTATTTTAGTTTTATTTACTATTATTATATATTTATTATTATTTCATATTTCTAATTATATTTATTATTAATAAATTCTTATTATGTATTTTGTTTTGATTTAATGTTTATGGGTTTCAGTTTTTTTTTGTAATTGTATTCCAGCAGGATTTAAGGGTATTTATGTCCAATTCATTCAAATAAATCAATTTTTTTAAAAAAATTAAATATGATTAAAAATTTAGATCTTCCACCACATCATATTTTTGACACGTGGAACCCATCCCGTGGTGCACCTGACCCTCAAGTCCAGATGATGGACCAAAGATGATAATTTTTCCGGTGTACTATATGGTATTATCATTTAACCGTTTCAAATGAAATTTTTTGAATTTTAAAAAACATTTTAATTCAAAAAATATATATACCGCCACATTAGGTTTTTTCTAAGTGGCAATCGTCCCACAGTGTACCTGATCCTTAGGTTCAGGTTCCAAACTTGAGAGGATAATTTTCAATGTTTGAGGCGTGGTCACGGGGTCCAATCCCTGGGTCAATGGTTTATGTTTATTTTTATCCTGTGTGATATACTGGTTGTATCCATTTTTTTTAAAAAATATCAACACACTCCCACTTCAATCAGGTTATAAGTTCCTCCACCCTTTATATCCACTCATCGCACCTACCTATCAAACCAGTCATCACCAACTGTCATCACTGCACCTCAGATATCACATCACCATTTTTGGAACCATCCTTGTAATCTCAAAACTCCATTATGAAAAACCTTCATCACGTAGTCCCATGAGTCCCACATCCCTATACATAATATGAGTGGTTATATTTATCCATAAAAAAGGAATTCAGTGGGAAACACTGATTCCATTACTTTGAGGATGGAATCCAAATTCCATCAAAACCCTAATCCTCTTCACCCCAAACCTCCCATTGCAACCTCCCCTTCCCTTGTGAGCTCTAACAATGTATCTGATGCTTCCCTTATTCCTCACTACCACTTATCGCACTCAGTCCCAACATAATCTATCGATTCCCCCGTCTCAATTCAAAATCTACATCTCTCGAACCACTGAAGTCCCCCACCACCTCTTATCTTCTCTACCATCCACAGAGTTGAACCACCCTAGCTCACCTCTGAGCTATCCTCTACTCCTCCTCCTCCCTCCCCTTTCCCCACATCTATAGCCTTCTATCCTCACATGGCCAGACTCCATTTCTATATACATGCATTGTTTTGGAGATTAAATCATAGAAATTTATGTTATGGGTAATACTAAATCTTCTCATTCTTGAATAAAAATGTTATTATAATTGAATTTTATGTATTTTATATTGATGTTAATTTCAAATTTTATGTTACATGCATTTGAAGGAAATCTCATCATGTGGTTTTGACTCAAAATAAAGCTAGAGGTCTTTAGCGTCTTATCAAAATTCCATCCCGGTTCAACCCCCATTCCATAAACCCCTCGAACACTGGTAAATCTTGTATTCATGGTTACAATCTAGCATCAACAGTAGATGGATTCAAATTTTTTCTCTCAGGCTTCGTGCCTAACTTATTCTTCCTTGGAAGTGTCTCATTCATGCATGTCTTTTGGGTGAATAAGTATCTTTTTGGGTTGCCTATGAGTTTGTTATTTATTCCATTGGTTCCAAAATTCATGTGGTTCTAAGAATAGATCTAGACTAACCTTTTATAATAGAGACAAACCCCTCAAGTCGATCTTGAAAACTGAATTTGGTTTTGTGTAAATTCTCAATCTTGTAACTTTGTACATGTTTTGGGGATGTTGGGTTCATCTTTTATTTTAACAAAAAAAGTGATGTATATGAATTTTATTACAATAGTTAAATATCAAATATATAAAAAATACTCAATTCCATTTTTTATAGAAACCTTTTATTTGTCCCATTTTTTTCTATTCATTGTACCGCTTTCTATTTTTATTTAAATCAATTATCTATAAAAACTATCCTAGATTCATTATGGAGTTTTCTAAAATTTTACATTCAAATTATTCTTTTCTTGTGACTTTTCCTACTAGAAACAAGCTTGCAGTCAAGAATGTTGTTGATGTGTCAAATAAGTTTCATTTATTTGATATAGTAGTATTGAAATAACAATCTCCTAAAGGAAGATGGATTCCATTTAATTGTCCATAACCTCTCTCAAGCGAGTAACAAAGGATACAAAATATTTTCTTTAAAATACTTCATTGATGAAAGTTCTTGATTTTTATTTCTTCTTTTTGAGGTGAATCCATTAGTTATGGTGACATTCACTGTATAGTATTACCTGGTGTTCAATTATATGAATTTCAGGTATTAGGATGAATAAAATAGTTTGGTGAAAAAAATAGTTTGGTGAAGGAATTTCCTAAAATGATGTGTTTTGGATTTGTTTTTTTTTGAATATTAATTTTTTTATACTTTTTAATATTATTTTGAATCATATAAATTTAGAAAATTTGAATGGATAGTTACCCTAATACTTATTATGTGCCGATGCGCCATGTGCACCACCGTACCTGGCAGTTGAATCGCAACATGATACGCGATAGTGCTCATCATGCCATGACTACAGCGTTGCACACCATGTTTAGGTGCATAAAAATAGGAGTGTTTTTGTCTAAACCCTCCTTACCTCCTATTATTCACACCCTGGTGTTTCTCTATTTGTCAATGCTTCCAACAAACCAAGCATTTCTACTCTCACTTGTTGTTACCTAAAACGAGGCCAACTCTCCCTTTATATAGTTGAGGAACCTGGCGTTTCTCTCCCTCATTGCAGATGACAAGTTAATGAAACTTTCCAAATATATGATATTTAAAATTTATATGTTGATTGATCATTTCTTTGTTTCCTTATCCCTTAAGAGGATTATTTTTCCCTGATTTCCTTTATTTGGTTTTTATAGTTATTGTTTATGGAAAATTATATTAAAAAAGTGTTTGATGCTTTATGAATGATTTTAATTATGATTTTGGATGTTTTTTTACTTTTTTATGTTTTTTAAATTTTCATCATATATATGTATTGAATTATATGAAATTATATTAATTGGGTCACTATTGGATAAAAAAGTGTCTGCTTTGTGTCATCGTTATCCCGCTATAAGATCCCCTCACGCTGTGATCCAAGATTGACTACTATGTTTTTTGTATTTTTGTTCTATTATTGTAATTTTATTTGGCCTTTGTGCCTTTTTTTCTTAATATATTTTCCTAACATCAAGTTATTGAGTGCGTTAACAGGTATGACGTGGAAATACAAAGAAAGTTATATAGTGTCATATTGGTAAATCACAAGACATAAATATATTTAATTGTTATAATTTTGTAATTTATTGTATAAATATTCTCCATTTGTTGCACAAGTCTATTTTTTTCTAGCCATATACTTAGAAATATGTAAAATCACATTTTTTTTATATATTAGTTGTTTTTAATTTTTTGATGTTGTAAGAGTTTTTGGCTTGCTCACATTAGGTTTTTTACTATAGGTCTATGTAATTATTGGAACTCTTTTCATTTTTAAGTTGAGTACATTTATTTTTACTATTATAGGCAAACCTAGTGGAAAATGGAGGGTAGAAATCGGTATTTGATACTGACCTCAATGTAAGAGGATAATGAAAAATGATTGTTTAATATAATGGAAGTAGAAAAAATATGAAAGGCTCAAACCCAAGTGAAAATGGCCTCATGGGGGGAAAGCTTATATATGCCACACTTTAGATCCTTTTTAATTTCTAAATTAATTATAATGGAAAGATTCCATGGGAGCTTAATGTGGCTAGATAGCTTACTCTTGTTCTTTGGGACCCTGAGTGAATGTGCTCTAACCTAATTATTACTGGTATAAACTCACTGGTCATGTATATTTCTAGAGAGATATAAGCTTGTGAATTGTAACACTCTCAAGAACCTCCTAGATGATACTTAAATATTCAAGGACCCACTTTATAGATATAAGGATATGATTTGTAACACTCCCCACTTATCCATGTTGTTGGAGCCATGACTATTATCGAGGGATGGGTTGCAATGTTTGCCGCCACACACTCTTTGTTCTTTTAGTTTAAATTGAGTGCATCTCAAGCATAACTATTTTAAATCCTTCTCCAAATGTGAGGTAAGATTCCTCCATTGTAAATGCTCTACAATATGGTATGCTTAAACTCCTCTCCTTGGAGTCTTTTGTTTGAGTGATCCAGCCTTATGGATCATGTTCTTCAAACATCGACAACTCAATTAGTTGAGCAGTATGTAATGGATCAAATCGGTTTTGAAATTCCAAGGTAATTTTTTTCATTTGGTTGATGGTTTTTTTGATAACATGAACTTGGAATGGAGTACCAAGATTTTGAACATCCATAAGAGGCATCTTTGTATGGGGTTCAAGGCTTAGGTGGGGTGACCCAGGTGTTTGGGAATGCATCAGAGAAAGGTTCATGTGGTTAGGACTATTGAATTTCATCAGCAAGGCCACAAGATAACTACTGATCCATCTATTGATCTGAAAGTTTATACTTTATACATTTCCTTTATTTTGAAAATCATACACTTTATTAAAACATTATTTTACTAACTATTTATTTTCTAAGTATTTTAGAATGTTTTTGTAGAAAATAATTTTTATATCAAACACATAAATAATTCTTAACTAAACGAATATAAACTTTAATTACTTAAGTCTGATCCATCAGACTGACTAAGGTCTAGTCCATTAGACTAACAATATTCTGGTCCATCAGATTGAAAATATTCAGTGTATCAGTATGACCATATCCAGTCTATGAGAGTGACCATATCTAGTTTATCAGAGTGAAGGTATCTAGTATATCAGTATGATGATATCTAATCTATAATTAACCTATCCTTTTCCACATATTTTTACATTATATTAAGCATACTTATCCATTAAATATAAATCAAGGATTGTAAAGTCTAGTGTCTTTAGTGGATTAGATACCTAATTTAAACACATGAGACCAAAATAAAAAATCTTTTATTTAATCTTCATAAGGAGATACTAACTCCATTTGAACCCTTACATATTAATAGGATACCCTGAGGAATACATAAACAAAGCAATGGTCTAAAAATCTGAGTAAGAGAATAAACATAAGAATAAATCTTATCACATGAGTTAGAGGGCATAACATAATGATATAAAAAGGCTTGGAACATGAATAAACATATGGAATAATAACATATAGAACACAAGATCATATAATCATGAAATCATATTAATGTGAAAACAACAAAAAAAATAACTTAAAATGATTCAAGACTCATTGCACGTGGAGGAGCATGAGTCAAGGCTAACCACTAGGATCATTTCACATAGAGCACGAGTCATTGCTAATCACCAAGACCGTTGCACATGACGTATAATGAGACTAAACATTATCCAATTCATTGTAGCGCTATCTAGTCACACCCATCATAACATGTTCATAAATATTTGTTCCATGTGAATAATCATACATAAGGAATCAAACATAACATAAGGGTTACCCATGTAAAGAAATGGGTATCGTAATCCTGTCATAAGACATTACAAATGGGAGTATCATAAAAGTGTCCATGAGAGAATGGATTTATAACATACATGGAAATTAATAAAGGAAAATAGGAATATATAATGATAAATTATTTCCAACTTAAGTGAAATAATTTTAAAAGAGTGTTTAGGAAACTTTATAAATTATCCACTTTAGAGCGATTTTAAGGGAAAATATTAAAAAATATTTAAAATAGAAAAGAAATAATTGGTTGCACAAAACTAGAAATTAACCATGATATTTTTTCATGATAAAATTAGTGATTTTATAAAAATAATTGTGGATTAAATTATTTTATTTAGTGCACTTGAAAATGAGTAAGAAATCAGGAAGTTCTCTTTAATCAGGCTTGTTTATTGGGGAGAATTGAGAAGACAACCTTTTTAAAACATTAATTTACACATAAAAGAAGGATGGAATGATCTGGATATATATTTTTGGAACATATAAATAAAATTTATAATAATTACACAAAAATAAATAAGAATTACATTGGAGTATAGAGAGAGGGAGAGAGAGTAACTTGAAGAAAAAATGAGGGTTCAGATAAAATCCCTTACCTTATGTCTGAAATGGTTCTACACATGATATTCATGTCCTGAATAATAAAATTATATTTATTAATTAATATATCTAGAACCTTTTTTACATTTAATTTATTTATTATAATTTTAATAAATTTATTTATAGTCTGTTTCATGAGTTAGTGTCCAATTTCATCATTCAGAAGTGTTTGTTTTCTTAGTTTTCATGATCAGTTTGCTTATATAATATTATGAATTTTCATATAAAGTAGAAATAGAAATACAGATTTGAAGTTATATGTTATTAATGAAAATCCACAAGGTTAAATGATAATATATTTCATTTGGTTATTTTGGGTGAGAATGAATAATTATATAAGATGTTAGTGATAATCGTTTGGATTATTTTGGGCAGTTTTTGCTCACAAAAAACTTGTTTTACTTTATTATTTAACACAATGAATATATAATGATTCCAAACATTACATATGATGTAATAAATATATTATAATATTTTTAACCATAGGAATGATTTTATATAACAACCCCACTCTTTATCACACACATAAACATGATTTATTAACTAAAATTTCACTTAAGACAACTCTGAGGATCGAGAGGTCTAGTGTCTTGGAAAAATTAGGAACATTAAATGACAAATTAATACATAAAAATAAAAAATCTGTGTTTAAAACTTATTTTATAGGACCACAACATTCCTTCGTACTTAGAATTTCAGAGGATAACCTGAGGACATATATAAGAAAAGGGTGATCTATAAAGCCCAGTAAAGGAGTAAACAAGGCATAAATTGAAGAATAAAATACATGTTAGGAAATAGTCATAGCAATGGAGCATAAGAGAAACATGAAAATAAAGGTATGATATAGCATGATTATCACAACATGGAGATGTGGAAACAACAGTTAACATGATAATAGCATGAGCCAAGGCTCATTGCACATGGAGCATGAGTAAACCCTCATTGAACTTGAATTAGCATGAGTAAACCCTCATTTCAATTAAATTATCATTATTAAACCCTAATTTTATATGATGTTTCATGATACTACTGTTTACCCAATGCATTGGAGCGCTATCAGAGTGCACCCTTTATAAACATTTCATTTCATACATAAGTGTGCCACATGGATCATATAACATGGAATCATTCAACATCATAAGCTGTTCCACTATTTAAGAATGTGGAATATATACATGTAATTACCATTAAATAGGTATATATTAATGAAGGTTAATACCCTTTATAGAGAAATGTGTATGGTATTCACTACACAATATTTTCGGCTTGGAAAATCGCGGTGCAATTTTGGCAGCATAACAGCGTGACATAACGATTTATTAAAATTGTTGATGAGAGAGAAATGGATATCTCATCACATGTACATGAAATGTAAAGTAAGTGGGTCATATAGATACATGTCCCAACACCTGAAATTTGGAAATAGAAGGCGTAACATAATAAAGAAACTTGAAGAAAGATGAGAAATGGAATAACTCTTATGAAATTTCAGCATGGTAACAGGTGTACATGAGAGAGATTAATGATAGATAAAGAGGTCTATAATCATTAAAACATAAGGAGGAAATTATTATGGAGGTGATAAATCATACCCAAACATTTTTAATTGAAAATACAAGGGTATAACAACATAAAGAAACTTGTACAAAAATGAGAAAGGAAGAAATCCCTTACTTGGAAATGTGATCTCAAAGGTTTGGGAGAGGCTTGAGAGAGTATTTTTGGGATCTTGGGGTGCCTTGGTAAGATTATAGAGAGAGGAGGGGAAATTAGGGATGTGCTCCAAGGGTTTTTAGTGAATAGAAGTGGGATCTTGGTTGGGTATATATAGGAAAAGAGATGGGAATTCTTTAATATTTCACGAACTTAGGTTTTGGAATCTATATAATTAAATATTCAAAACCACAAACTAAACCATGGTTTTTTCCCATTGTTTTTTATAAAGGGAATTGAAAAAAATTATTTTATAAGGCCAATGGCTGAAATTATTAAAATATTAGGCTTTCTTATGTGGAGGTGAGTCACATTCTCAAGGAAATCATTTTAAAATATTAAAATATTTTATATGTCTTGGAGGTCCACTAAGGCATCATAAAATTAATCAAAAATATCTAAAATCACATTATTTTAAAGGAAAAACATATATTGGCCGAATATCCCTTTTATTTTATTTTATCACATCACTATTGGATCATTATGTTGTCATAAAACATATTATATATTTATATGGTATATAATTTTTACCCAAAAATTCGATTGTCTTAGAAAATTATGAAAAATTCATCATTAGATAATTTTGAAATCCTGAATCCAAAAATTATATTCAATTTATCTAAATAATTTTATAATTAATTTTTTACTTTTAAAATAAAAACTGATATTTATTGAAAATTCATGGGATTTGACAAAAACAACTTTTAAACCTTAATAAAAATTATAATTGTATTCATAAAAAATTATAAGATCATTTATATTTAATAAAAATTAATTTAGTAATAAAATTTTACTAAAATATTATTTAATTAAAAAATCCATTAATTCATCAAAATAGATTTCTTAATTGAATATTAAATAAAAATACTATTTACAAAGTAACATTAATAAAATGAATGTATATTCATTATAAAAAAAATAAATAACATAATCATAGTGCTAGTGTCTTATTATATAACCTCTTATAACACTTGCATAAGACCTAAGGGTAAGGTTTGCGATTGTGATAGACTCTTGGGGCATCTCGGATAACATCATTCAAGTGGTAATCTCTATTAATTTCCACTTCTCCTGTAGGCAATTCCGTTCAAGCTTAACATGTTGAATCTCAGCTTGGGCTTGGTCAAGAGCGAAGTCCAGTGATTCTACCTCCTTTCTGAGCTCCAAAAAATGGGAATATTATGGAGAAATTCAACTAGATGAGACCATCACTTACTTTTTCTAAGTAAATTGGATTTGTTAAAGCCGTATATTTATACTAATCACATGATCATTTTTCAATATTTATATTAGAAATGGTAATAATTATTAATGGTATTTTAAAATCCAAAACATAAAACAAAGGAAGTGAATATGTTTTATATAACCATTTTACATAATAAGACATTTAATTAGATCAAGTGGAATTTTCATTAATAAAATTTTGAGTCGTTACAATCTTTCCCCCTTAAGAAATTTCACCCTCGAAATTTCCTTTTCCCACACTAAAATAGATGAGGGTAACTCTACTTCATCACTTCCTCCGATTCCCACTTTGCTTCTTCAAACTTGTGGTTTCTCCACAACACCTTAACGAGGGGCGTTGTCTTATTTCTTAGAACATTTTACCTATGATATAAAATCTTCTTCCGATTATCTTCATTGGAGAGGTCATTATTCAATGGTACCACCTCTAGATTGAGTACATTCAATGAGTCAGATATGTAATTCTTCAAGAGTGATACATGGAATACATCATATACTTGAGATAGTTTCGGTGGGAGTGCTAGTTGATAGATCATTTCTCCAATGAGATCAAGGATCTCAAAAGGGGAGATGTACCTTGGAATAATATTTAACTTCTTCACAAATATCATAACTCTCTTCTATGTTGATATGCAGAGGAATACCATGTCTCCAACATCAAACTCTTGGTCTTATCGATGGTTGTCAGTATAACTCTTTAGTCGAATCTGAGTAGCTTTAATGTGTTACTGGATGGTCTTAACATTCTACAAAATTTCTTAGAACATTTCTAGAGCTATTAGTTTTTTCTCCCCATCTTCATCCCAACATTTCAGTGTTCTTCACCTCTTCCCATAAAGGAATTCATAAGGATCCATTTGGATGATTGAGTGGAAACTGTCATTGTAAGAGAACTCAACCAGAGGAATATGTTGATTCAATCCTCCTTTAAAGTCCATTGATCATGCTCTCAACATGTCTTCAAGTGTTTGAATAGTCTGCTTAGATTGACCATCAGTTTCAGGATGATAATCCATACTAAAGTTCAATTCATTATTCAGAGCATGTTGGAGACTCTTCTAGAACTTAGAGGTGAATCTTGGATCTTGATCGGATACAATCGATAGTGGAACTCCATGCAGCCTTACCACTTCTCTGATGTATATCCGTGCTAGTTGATCCAATGATAAATCTTCTTGTATTTCAATGAAGTGTGAAATATTTGTAAGATGATACACAAAAACCCAGATAACATTATTTCATTTGGATATCTTCAGAAGTCTAGTGACAAGGTCCATAGTGATGTTCACCCATTTCCATATTGGTATGGGTAATGGTTTCATCATCCCCTCAGACTTCTACCTCTCATCCTTCACTTACTGACACAAAATTCACTTTGATGTATACTCAACAATATCCCTATTCATGTTATCCAAACAATAATTCTCTCATAGATCTCGATATATCTTTGTGTTTCCTGGGTGAATGGAGAAATTCTAACTATTTTCATCGTCTAAAAGATTATTCTTTAACTCTAAATTTGATGGAACAAATAGTCTTGTCCCAAATCTCACAATTAATTCTTCATTAACATTGAACTCTGAGGATTCATCTTTTCTAATAGTTTCCACTTTCTTCTAAATTCACACATCATCCTTTTGAGCATCCTTTAACCTTTCTAAAAGATATGGTTGAGCAATCATTTGTGAAAGGATTTATTATGTTCCCTTCTTTATGATTCCCATGTACATCTTCATCAAATCTAAGAAGATTGGATCCTTTTAAATTCTCATCAATGATAGAATCATTGGGTCCTTTCTAATTAGAGAATCATCTACCTTGTTCAGTTTCCCAGTGTGGTAATGGATTGAGTAATCCTAGGCTTTGATCAGATTTAACCATATTCGTTGGATCATATTCAACTCTTTCTGTGTGAATATATACTTGAGGCTATTGTGATCTATATATATTTCACACTTCTTCCAAAATAGGTAATGTCGCCAAATTTTTAAAGCGAAGATTACTGCAACCAACTCCAGATCATGTGTTGGATAGTTTTTTTCATGAAATTTCAATTTCCTTGAAGCATATGCAATGAATTTCTCATTTTTCATCAAAAAAAACCCCAAACCTTCTTCATCACTAAATACCACAAAAGTTCTCCACTTGTGGGTAGTGTGATCATGGGAATATTGATAAGCCTATTTTTAAACTCCTTAAATCTATCTTCACATTCATCACTCCAAGAAAACATGACTCCCTTCCGATTTATCTTGGTAAGAGGGTTTGATAATCGTGAGAAATTTCTCACAAATCAGCGATAATATTCAGATAACCCTAGGAAGCTATGGATATCTGTCACTGATGTTGGCCTTGGTCATCCCTCGATTGTAGTTGTATTGGAGGGATCTATAGATATCCCATTTCTTATGATGATATGACCCAAGAATGAGACCTCCTTCAACTAGAAATCACAATTTCTATACTCCTCATGCTACTCCTTGGTTTTGGAGTATATTATTATATCATCTATAAAGACTACCAAAAATTTATCAACGTAATCTATAAAGACTATATTCATCAATTACATGAATATTTTTAGAGAATAAGTGAGTTTGAAAGGCATTCCTATGAATTCATAGTGCTCATACCTTGTACAAAAAGCAGTTTTGGGGATATCCTCCTTCTTCACCCTTACTTGGTAATATCCTATCTGCAGATCGAACTTAGAGAAGTATTGTACTCCACGTAGCTGATTGAAAAATTCTTCAATTTTTGGAAGAGGATAATTGTTCTTTATCATGATTTTTTTAGCTCATGATAAACAATGCAAAGGTGCAATGACCCATCCTTCTTCTTGATGAAGAGGACTAGTGCACCCCATGATGAAGCACTTGGGCATATAAAACCTTTATCCAAATTCTTCTATAGTTTTTTATTTAGACCCTAAAGCTCCACAACAACCATTCTATATTGGGTCTTAGATATTGGCAATGCCCCAGGTATAATATCAATAAAGAATTCAACATCTCTTCTAGGAGGAAGACCAGCCAATTCCTCGAGAAACACTTCAGTGAATTCCCTCACAATAGGAATGTCTTAAAGGATTTTTGCTTCCTTAGACTCAATCATCTGAGTAAGATATTCATGCTCATAGAGTAGTAATATCCACACTTTAGATGATGATGATAAAGAAGAGTCATCCTTCTCCTTGCACTTGTATATAATCGGGGGCCAATTCACCATATGGAGAGTGATTTCCCTCTCATGATAATTTATATTGGCTCTATATAGGGAAATCCAATCCATTCCAAGAATTGAATCAAATTCCACCAGAGGGAGTATGATGAGGTTCACCAGGAATTTCAATCCACAAATTGTAGTTGAAGAAATGAAAAATGCATTGAGGGTTAAACAGAGCGCTCCTTTCCTCTATCATAGTAGTGGGTTTTTATTGTCGCCAATTAATGGTTAGGTTCCCTTCTACTCCACACCCAAAGCATTTACTTATCCCTTTCATGAAATTTCTAGGGTGCTTCTTTCTGCGCCTTTGGAAAGTGGGGTGCTAAAATTTATTAGCGTAGTTGGATTTATCCATTGGATCACTAGAATTAATGTCCACTTTTTTCTTCTTATCCCCATGACACCCCTGAGATTCGCCAATCTCCATTTCGACTTTGACGACACATCAGACAATTTCTTCATAGCTATCGAAGTCACAGATCACTAGGGCTTTCCATAGGCTAGGATTTTTCCCACAAAAGAAGTGGTCAAACTTTTATTCGGGGGTAACGAAAAAGCCAAAGGTGTATCATGCAATACTTGTGAATTTTTTCTCATATGCTCCCATGGATTCATCATCTTTTTTCTTAAGGGCAAGGAAGTCCCTTTCTATATTAAGTTGGAGGGTGTGAGAAAAATATTTATCGAAATTTTTTTTCCTGAAATCCTTCCATTAAAACTCCTCGATATATTCCTCAAGATTCAAATTTTTGATCAATTTCTACCGTTGATCAAATTCACCTTCCATACGATAAGCATCTAAAAAACCTTCTTTTGTTCGGAACATTGAAGAATGTAGAAGATCTTCTCAATGTAGTTGATCCATTGTCTGATGATTGAGGGATCAGATGATCCATTGAATGAGTAAACCCTAATTGAAATTTAATTAGTATGATTAAACCCTCATTTCACATGACGTGTCATGATACTACACTTTACCCAATGCATTGAAGGGCTATTAGGGCGCACCCTTTATAAACATTTCATTTCATGCATAAGTGTGCCACATGGATCATATAACATGGAATCATTCAACATTATAAGTTATTCCATGATTAAAGAATGTGGAATACATACATGTAAGTAACATTAAATGAGTATATGTTCATGAAGGTGAATACCCTTGATAGATAAATGGGTATGCTATTCACTACACAATATTTTCAGCTTGGAAAATCACGGTGCAATTCCGGTAGCATAATGACGTGAAATAAAGATTCATAAAAATGGTTGATGAGAGATAAAGGGAAATCTCATCATATTTAAATAAAATGGAAAGTAATGGGGTCATATAGATACATATCTCAACACATGAAATTTGGATATTGAAGGTGTAACGTAATAAATAAACTTGATGAAAGAGGAGAAAGGGAATAACTCTTATAAAATTTTGGCATGGTAACGGGTGTACATGAGAGGGATTAATGAGAGAGAAAGAGGTATCTCATCATTAAAAATTAAGGAGGGAAGTATGGGGTAGGTGATAAATAATACACCAACATTTTTAATTGAAAACACAAGGGTATAACACGATAAATAAACTTGGACAAAATGATAAATGAAGAAATACCATACTTGGAAATGTGGTCCCAAAGGCTTGAGGGAGGATTCTTTAGAGATTGGAGCATCTTGGGAGGATTCTAGAGAGAGGAGGGAAGAGTAGGGAAGTGCTCAAAGGGTTTTGACTAAAGAGAAGTGGGATCTTGGGTGGGTTTGTATAGGAAAATAGAGGGGAATTCTTTAATATTTCACAAACTTAGGTTTTGGAATCTATATAATTAAATATTTCAAACCACAAACCAACCCATGGTTTTTCCCATGGTTTTTGAAAATGGGGAGTGAAAAAAATTATTTTATAAGGAAAATGGCCAAAATTAATGGAGGTGATTCAAACTCTCAAGGAAATCATTTTAAAATGTTAAAATATTTTATAAGTCTTAGAGGGTCCACTAAGGCATCATAAAATTAAATAAAAAATAAAATCTAAAATCACATTATTTTAAAGGTAAAGAATATATATTGGATGAATATCCCTTTTATAGTATTTTATCACATCACTATTTCATCATTATGAAGTCATAAAACACATTATATATTTATAGGGTATTTAATTTTTACCAAAAAATTCGATTATCTCAGAAAATTATAAAAAATTCACCATTAGATAATTTCGTCATCCTGAATCCAAAAATGATATTCATTTTATCTAAATAATTTTCTAAATATGTGAATTTTTTACTTTTAAAATAAAAACTGACACTTATCAAAAATTCATGGATTTTGACAATAACAACTTTCAAACCTTAAAAAAATTACAATTGTATTCATAAAAATTATATGATCATTTATATTTAATAAAATATAATTTAGTAATAATATTTTATTAAAATATTATTTAATTAAAAAATTCATTAATTCATCAAAATATATTTCTTAATTGAATATTAACTAAAAATACTATTTATAAAGTAACAATAATAAAATGAATGTATATTCTTTATACAAAAAAATAAAGCACATAATCATAGTGCTAGGGTCTTGTTGCATAACCCCTTATAACACTGGAATAAGTTTTAAGGGTAAAGTGTGCGATGGTGATAGACTCTTAGGGTAGCTAGGATAACATAAATTGGGTGGTATTCTCTATTAACTTCCACTTCTTCCATAGGTGATTCCGTTCAAGCTTAACGTGTTGAATCTCATCTTGGGCTTGGTCAAGAGCGAAGCCTAGTGACGCTACCTCCTTTCCAAGATCCAAAAAATGGGCTTCCTATGGATAAATTCTACTGGATGAGGCCATAAATTCCTTTTTCTAAGTAAATTGGATTTGTTAAAGACCTATATTTATACTAATCATGTGATCATTGTTCAAAGACTATATTTGCATTGATAATAATTCTTAATGGTATTTTAAAATCCCAAAACATAAAACCAAGGAAGTGCATGTGTTTTATATAAAAATTTTACATAATAAGAAATTTAATTAGATCAATAATAATTTTCATTAATAAAATTTTGGGTTGTTACATTTTTTGAACAAACTTGAAGGAGTTGATGGAAAATGAAAATTTTGATTCCTTGAAGATGATAAATTAACACCTCACAAACAACGTTTTCATTACTAAAACAAAAGGGAGATGAAAGGGGTTTAATGATTGATTATCACATTAGCATAATAGAATTATAGTATATGTGAGTTTATATATTTATCATACCATTTTAATGAGGGGAGGTGAGGAGAGATTAAGAAAATAACTTGAAAAGAAATTAAAAGAAAATAAAAGAGGAAATTGCCTCTTGAGTTTCTCCTCCTTAAAAACCTCATTATGGAAAGGGTTTTGGTTTTTTATGAGTCCAAGAGCTCCTATAAGTGGGGAAGAGGATTTAGAAGAGTATTTGGAGTAATTTGGGCAAGCCTCAAAGCTTGGAATGTGCGAGGATAAGAGATGGTGAGATGCGGTATTTATAGTGGAAGAGAGGGGTGTTTTCTCATTATTTTATTCATTAGTTTATTATTATGGCTTAAGACTATGAATAGTTTGAGAATTATCATCAAATATATTAAATTAATGAAGGATATATATAGATTATACTTCTTAAATCAGTGATGACTAAATCAATAGTGTATTTAACTTATAATGTATAAATACTGTAAATTACCGTATTTTACAATTCACCAAAAATTCAAGTATTTTAGAAAAATACAAAAAATTCACCCTAACCATTTTTCGATGTATATAATTCACAAATGAACTCCATTTTATTAAAATAATTTTCTATGTATGAGAAATTTAATTTTTAAATAAAATAATCATTTACTTGAAAAATACAAATTTTAAAATTATAACTGATTTATAACACATTGAAAAATTAATTAAGGTCTCATAAAATTATCTTAAAATAATAAGGAAAAAAATATTAATTTATGAATACATTTTATGAATTTTTTTAATTATTAAATTAATCACAAAATTTTAATTAAATATTTATGACCTATAAAAATACCAACACTTAATCAATAATTTTTAAAATATTTATTTACTTAAAATATGATATAATTATATCATACTTTCATTTATAAGATGGAAAAATTTTATTTATTCTTTCATGGGTGAGGTTATTATTCATTTAGCCAGTTTACTATTCATAAGAGTCATATTACTATTCCTAAGGCCAAGTTACTATTTCATATATATATGTTCCTTAACTTCTAAAAATAACTCTCTTTGATTTATTCATCATTTATAAAGTTTTTATTTTGTTTTCTATATTATGTGATGTTATTTATACTATAAGACATAATAATAAATAGATAATTTCAATTGATATAATTCAGGGTCGTTACATTCATCCTCCATTATAAAATTTTACCCTCAAAGTTTTGTTTTACAAACTATGGAGAAAATAGGTAAGGGTACTTATCATTCATTTATTACTCTAGTTCCCATGTTTCCTCTTCATACTTATGGTTACTTGATAGTACTTTGATCAGTTGAGTAGTCCTGTTTCTTAGAACTTTATATCTATGGTCCAAGATCTTCACTGGTTACTATTCGTAAGAGATATCATTCTCCAATCGTACCACCTTTGAATTCAGTATATGTAAAGGATCTGTTATGTACTTCCTCAAGATGGATACATGGAATAAATCATGTAATTGAGACATGATAATGGAAATGTTAGTTGATAGGCCACATCTCTGACATGATCAAGGATATCAAAGGGTCTGATGTACCTAAGACTTATCTTTCCTTTCTTCCCAAATATCATGATCCTCTTCCATAGAGATATGTGGTGGAATACCATGTATCTAACCTCAAAATCAAGGTCCTGTAAATGATTGTCTACATAGATATCCTGTCGACATTGAGCTACCTCGATGTGCAGTTGAATGGTTTTCAACTTCTCCACCATTTCTTCAACCATTTAGGTCCCAGATGCTTACGTTCATTGACTTTATCTCAACATTCCAGTGTTTTACATCTTTTCCCATAAAGGGATTTATAAGGGTCCATTTGGATTCTCGAGTATAAAATATTATTATATGAGAACTCAACCAATAGAAGATGTTGGTCCCATCCTCCTTTGAAGTCCATAGAAAAAATTATTAACATGTATTCTGGTGTCTGAATAGTTCACTTAGATTGACCATCAATTTGAGAATGATATGCCATACTGAATTTCATCTTCGTGTTTAGAGCATATTGAGTAATTTTCTAGAACTTTGAGGTGAATCTCATATCTTGATCGTATACAATTGACAGTGGTACTCCATGCAGTCTTACAACTTCTCAGATATATATATGTGCAAGTTGATCCAGGGAGAAATCCTCTCAAATTTCAATAAAGTGATATTTATTTTAAGACAATCCACAACAGCCTATATGACATTTTTTCCTATGTATGTATTTAGAAGTCTAGTGATAAAGTCCATGATGATGTTTTCTAACTTCCATGTTGGTATGGGTAGTGGTTTCATCATCCCCTTAGAATTTTTTCTTTCATCATTCACTTTCTGACATACCAGACACTCTGATATATATATTCAATGATCTGCTTCTTCATATTGTCCCACCATTAGTTCTCTCAGAGATCTCAACACATCTTTGTGCTCCTTAGGTGAATAGATAATGTTAATCTATGTGTGTCATTTAGAATCTCCTTATTTATCGATGGATCATATGATACACATACGCATGCCCCAAATCTTACAACTCCTTCCTCATCAATTTTAAACCCTGAGGGTTCCCCTTTCTCATAGCTTCCACCTTCTTCTAGATTTCCACATCATTCCTTTGATCATCCTTTATTTTCTCTATAAGGGATGGTTGAGAAATAATTTTAGAAAGTATTGATGATGTTTCTTCCTTAATGATCCCCTTTTACATCCTTTTAAAATCTAAGAAAATTGGATCCTTCTCAATTCTCAAAATTGATAATGTTGTAGGATCTTTTCTACATAGAGAATCTTCCACCTTATTTACCTTACTAGGATAATAATGGATTGAGTAGTAATAATCCTTGATGATATCTAACCATATTTTCTGGTTTATATTAAGCTCCTTTTTTGTAAATATATATTTGAGACTCTTTTGATTAGTATATATGTCACACTTCTCCTCATAGAGATAATGCCGCCAGATTTTCAACGCAAAGATCACAACTTCCAACTCTAAATCACGTGTGTGATAGTTTTTCTCATGGATTTTCAACTACCTAGAAGCATAGACTATCACTTTATCATTTTTTATTAGTAAACAACCTAATACCTTCTTTTAATCATCGTTATACACCACAAAGAGTTCCCCACTTGTTGGGAGTGTGAGCACTGATGCAGTGATAAACCTATTTTTGGGCTCCTTAAATCTTTCATCACATTCTTGAGTCTAGAAAAACTTCACTCCCTTATGTGTAATATTGTTTATTGGGTTTTAAAATCAGGATAAGTTCTTCAAAAATTGTCGATAATACCCATCTAGACCAAGGAAACTATAGATCTCCATTATAGATGTTGGTCTAGGACACTCTTTGATTTCCTTTGTCTTAGAAGGGTCCACATTTATCCCTTTACTATTGATTACATGACCTAATAATGATACTTTATCCATATGTAACTCCCATTTACTATAATTTTCATATATTTTCTCCCTTTACAAAGTTTTTATCATAGTATTCAAATGCTCCTCATGATTCTCCTTACTTTTGGAGTATATCAGAATATCATCAATAAATACTACCACCAATTTTCTATGGTAATATCTAAAGACCCTATTAATTAAATCTATGAAAAATATTGTGGAATTAGTGAGTCTGAAACACATCACTATGAACTCAAAGTTTCCATACCTCATTCAAAAGGAATTCTTGGGAATATCTTCATTCTTCACCTTTAATTGATGATATCATGACCAAAGATCCACCTTAGAGAAATAATTGGCCCCACGTAGCTTATCGAACAAGTCATCTATCCATGGTAGGGGATACTTGTCCTTTATCATGATTTTTTTGATCTCACGATAATCAATGAAAAGTCTCATTGATCCATCCTTCTTCTTAACGAAGAGGACGAGTGCGCCCCATGGCGAGGCACTCGGGCATATAAAACCCTTGTCTATATTTTCCTGTCACTTCTTCTTCAGTTCTTCCAGCTCTACAGTGGCCATTCTATAAGGTGTTTTTGATATTAGATGATATCCAAGAATACATTCAATTGATTACTCAACCTCACTATTAGGAGGAAGACCAGACAACTCAATAGAGAACACATCCATGTAATCCCTCATGATGGAAATGTCTTTGAGCATGATTCCCTCATTTGTCTCCAGCATTTGAGCTAGATATACTTTCTCATAAGGAAACAATATCCACAATTGAGATAATGATTCTGAAAAAGATTTAACTTAATCCTTATACTTGTACATAATTGGAGGATGATTTGGGATTTGAACGGTGATCTCCCTTTCCCGACAGTTGATGTTGGCTTTGTATAAAGACAGACAATCCATGAACAAATTGGCATCAAACTCTACCAAAGAGAGTATAAAAAGTTTTTTTAGTAGGTTTAGTCCACAAACATTAACCGGGGAGGAGTTTTATACTTTGTATTCATTAATTTACCCATTTTCTATTCTCACATACAACTTAACCCTTAAATTTTGAGGTGGTTCTTGAATACTTCTACTAAACTTACAAGATATGAAAGAATGCATAGAACCAAAATCAAACAGTTTGTTTTCTATTCTTGAATGAATAACCAGCATATCTATCACCACATCATTTTCAGGATCCACATCAGAATTAATGATAGCATATACCCTTCCTTTCTGCCTTGTAGGTTGTTTTTGTTGATTTCCTATAACCCATGGCTTAGGAAAATGGTTCTCATAATACCCATGTTTCTTTCAATTTAAACACTGCACTATAAGTTGAGTGTTTATATTAAACTTCCATTATTCTTCCACATTAGTGGAATTATTCATATCTATTTGGCAATTATTAGCTAGATGAATCATTCTTCCATATTTGAAGCATTTCTTGGTTCCCTTTATATAGTTTCCATGATGATTCTTCCCACAATTTTGACATGTGAGATATTGGGTTTTCTTTCCATCCTGGGATTTATCTGCTGATCCACCCATCTTAGATTCCATTTTTCTCATTTTGTCACTAGGCCCACGAGACCACTGAGAGTCTCTAATCTCTATTTCAACCTTAACCACACAAAAAACAATCTCTTCATTGTTATCAAAGTCTCAAATCTCCAAAATTTTTCATATAATTGTATTTAGTATGATAAAGAAGCAATCTACCTTACTTTTAGTGTTTATGAAAAAGCTAAAGGAATTTATTTGAAGCCTTGTAAAGTTTGTTTCATATGCCCCAATAGACTCATCTTCCTTATTCTTAATTCTAATAAACTCTCTTTACATCTTGAGATAGAGTATTTGGGAAAAATATTTATTGAAAAACATTTTCTTGAATTCCTCCCAATCCATGGAATTAATTTCCTCCTTAGAATTCATGTTCTTGATTAGTGTCTAACACTGACCTGTTTCTCCATCAAAATGATAGACCACTAATACAACTTTCTCTTCTTCTGATCACTGTAGGATAAAGAATATCTTTTAAATGGAGTTAATCCACTGTTCTATGTGGAGGAGATCAGAAGATCCACTGAACATAGGAGGCCTTTGTCGCATAAATGATTTTACTACAACTTTCTATCTCTTAGGAGAATTAGGAAATTCCACACGATTCAAGTTATTATTCATAACTTGATCCAGTTAATCAATTACTTTCATGAAGTTTTGAGCACCAATTCCCATAGAATTTGGAATATCATTAGGGAAATCATCACATTTCCTTTCACATTGATTGTTGGCATGAGTTATCATGTTTCCATCTATTTAATTAGAAGAATAAAGTATAATTAGGGGGATTTAATACTTAGCTATTAATCATATAAAAGTAAACTTTAAACATAAAAGGATAAACTTGCAAAGGAAAAGTATATCCTAAATTTTTATTCCTTAGGATTCAATCTAAGTTATCCATGATCTGTTTCCTAACATATATTACTACAACCATTTTTTGTTCCCTTAATAATAGTTCGTAATGAGATTATGAATTTAACAAAGCATGTCCTCTAGGAGTGTCAAACCAGGTGTAAAGTAAGATCTGTTGTCGTATATCAGGTTACCCCAAGTTAGGTCTGAAACACCTTTATGGAGTTGTCACTTCTAGGTACATATGTGGTATAACCACATACACTTGTAGTATCCAGACAAAGAATTATCTTCTTGATAAACCACTTAATCTTTACTAACCAAAATGTAGGGATGTTTTCTCATACTTCATCTTATCCATAGTGTTCTTACTAAAGTGCTATCTCTATAATATCTAAAAATAACTAAACCTTCCTATGATACAAACTATAATGACACTAGACTTTTATACATATTATTACATGATTTTAACCAAAATTAACCATTAAATACAAACTAAGGATTGTAAATTCTAGTGTCTTTGGAAGATTAGATATATAATTTAATGACATGAAACCAAAATAAAACATATTTTATTTAATAATAATAAGGAGATCCTAACTTTATTTGAGCCCTTACATCTTCATAGGATACCTTGGGGAATACATAAATAAATGGATGAGCTACAAAACCCAATAAGATAATAAACATAATAATAAATTTTAGCACATGAGTTATAAGGCATAACATAATGATATAAAAAGGCTTAGAACATGAATAAACATATGGAATAATAACATGTAGAACACAAGATCATATAATCATGGAATCATAGCTATGTGGTATAAATATAAAACATGACTTTAGAATGAGTCAAATATCATTGAACATGGGGGAGCATGAGTCAAGGCTAACCACCAAGACAATTGCACATGGAGCACGAGTCTAGGCTGACCACCAAGATTGTTGCACATGAAGTCTCACAGGACAAAGAATTACCTAATGGATTAGAGAAATATCTGGGATAAACCATAATAACATGTTCATTAATATGTGTTCCACATGAAGTATCATACATAAGGAATCAAACATAACATAAGGGTTACCCATGGAAAGAAATGTGTATCATAATAATGTCATAAGACATTACAAATGGGACTATTATAAAAGTTTCCATGTATGAATAAATTTAGAACATAAATAGACCTTAATAAAGAAAAATAGGCATAGGTAATGATAAATTGTGTCTAAATTAAGTGAAATAATTTTAAAATAGTGTTTAGGAAACCTTAGAAATTAGCCACATTAAAGTAATTTTAAGGGAAAATATTAAAGAATTTTTAAAACAGAAAAGGAATAATTGGTTGAACAAAACAAGAAATGAACCCTAATAGTTTTTCATGATAAAATGAGTGATTTTATAAAAATATTTTTGGTTTAAAACAGATTATTTAGTTCACTTAGAAATGGATAAGAAATCGAGAAGTTCCCTTTAATCAGACTTGCTTATCGAGAAGAATTGAGAAGACAACCCTTTTAAAACATGTATTTCACCATAAAAGAATGATGATATGATATGGATATATGAGTTTGTAACATATACACATAATTTATAATAATTAAAAAAAATAAAGAAACATTAAATTTTATTAGAGAGAGAGAGAGTAACCCAAATAGAAAATGGTGGTTTGGGTAGAATCAGTTACCTTATGTCTAAAACTGTTCTTCACTTGATCTTAATGTATTGAATAATCAAATTAGATTAATTAATTAATAATTAAATTACCTTTTCTACATTTCATTGATTTATTATAATTTTTGAAGTTCATTTATGACATTTTAATGAGTTATAGTGTTAAATTTCACCGTTTAGGAGTGCTTGTTTTCTTATTTTTTATGATTGGTTTTCTTATATAATAGTATGGATGTTCATGTAAAATGTAAATTGAAATAAATATTTGAATTTATAAGTTATTAATGTACATACATAAAGTTAAGTGATCATATAAGTCATTTGGTTTATTTTTGGTGAGGATGAATCATTAGATAAGATGTTAGTGATAATCATTTGGATTATTTTGGGTGGTTTTCACTCACAATGAACTTGTTTTGTTTTTTTTATTTAATGTCATGAGTATATAATGATTCCCAAATTTTATATAGGCTGTAATACATATATTATGATTTTTTAACCATATTAATGGTTTAATGACCATAATTTAAGGTGTTAATGGAAAATGAAAATTTGTCGCCCCTGAAGGTGATAAATTAACACATCACGGATGGCGTTTTCATTTCTTGAATAAAAGGGAGAGGAGAGGGGTTTAATGATTGAATATTAAATTATCATAATAATATTCTAGTATATTTGAGGTACTATATTTATCATAGCATTTGGATGATGGGAGGTGATGATAGAATAAGAAAAAACATGGAAAGAAATTAAAAAAATAAAAGAGGAATTTACATCTTGAGTATCACCTCCTTGAAAACATACTTAGGGAAATAATTTTGGTTTTTTGATAATAACAAGAGATACTAGACATGAGGAAGTGGATTCTTAAGAGTATTGGGAACAATTTGGACAAGCCTCAAAGCTTGGAAGGTGTGAGGAGAAGAGATGGTGAGTGTTGGTATTTATTGTGGAAGAGAAAAGTGTTTTCTCATTATTTTATTCATTTGTTTATTATTTTGGATTAATAATAGGAATAGATTGATAATTATCATCAAATATATTAAAATAATAAAGTATATTTCAATATTATCATGCTTACATTAGCGATGACTCAAGGAATAATGTATTTAACTTATAATGTATAAATACTATAAATTACCGTATTTTAATATTCACTAAAAATTCAAATATTTTAGAAAAAAAAAATTCACCCTAACAATTTTCCAATGTGTAGAATTTAAAAATAAACTCCATTTTATAAAAATAATTTTCTAACTATGAGAAATTTAATTTTTAAATAAAATCATCATTTACTTGAAAAATACAGATTTTAAAACTATAATTGATTTTTAACACTTTGAAAAATTAATTAAGGTATCATAAAATTATCTAAAAATAAAAAGACAACAAAATATTAATTTATGGATAAATTTTATGAAAATACATTTTCTTTTAAGTTATTAAATTAATCATAAAATTGTAATTAAATATTTATAACCTATAAAAATACCAACACTTAATTAATAAATTTTGAAGCATTTATTTACTTAAACTATGATATAATTATATAATAATTTAATTTATAAGATGTCTCAATTTTATTTATTCTTTCATGGGTGATGTTACTATTCATTTAGCCAGTTTACTATTCATAAGGGTCATATTACTATTCATAAGGTCAAGTTACTATTTCATCGATAAAGGTTTCTTAACTTCTAGAAATACTTTGTTTTTTTATTAATTAATCATTTATAAAGTTTGTATTATGTTCTCTATGATTTCATGTGACTCATACTATAATTAATAATTATAATAAGGGTATTTCCATTGATAAAATTAATGTTTGTTACATAATCTATCAGTGTGATGATATTTAGTCTAAAGGCGTGACCATATTAAGTCTATCAGTGTGACAAAAGTTTCATCTATTAGACTTGCAATTTATTTCTTAGGAATAAAAATGTTTATAATCAGATTTTTAGAATTGTTTATTTTAGATTAAATAATTTTTTTAATAGCATTGTAATGGTGTTGTAGAACGACGTCAGATAAAGACGTAATTTGCTGATTTGTCAGGTGTAGAACATATGAGGCCTTTGCAACAAACTTATATATTTATAGAAAATATGACCATCAGAGGGATGACTATAAATATGAGTTCATTCGAGGAGTTGGGAGTGGATACATTTAAAACTCAACACGTCTGAAGATTTCTATGCTTGAGCATCTCATCCTTTCACTTTGTAATCTTTCTGTGAGTTTTTATTTTAAGGAATCCCTTGTGAGGATTGTAAATTTCTTAGAACATTTTAGATTTTGTATTTTTTGTCTGATTGAGGTATGATCAAGGGATTCTGAGGATAGGAAGACTGTTGGATCTGATCGGGATGATCAGGGGCTTCTGAGGTTAGGAAGACAGAGTTGATGCCAATCTTTGAATCATGGGATTTCCTGATGAGAAAGATGAACCTTATAGTTAGGTTGAAACGTACGAATATCATAAGTCATGATTTATAACCCTTAACTCTTAAAGTTAAAGAGTATAATTTTTTTATAAAGTTTTAGTAAGTCATCCTTACTTTTACTTTAATATTTAATTTTACTTGTTTTTATAAGTTACATTTTCCACTATGCAATCTATATTGAAAGTTTTTTATACTAAATTTTCAATATTTTGATTTACCGGATAAACTTTGAGTCCAATATATATTACTCTGATCATCAGACAGACCCCAAGTCTGATAAACTTGATAAATATGTTTTGGTTTTTTATGTTAGTTTACAATTCACCCCCTCTTATAGCCATTATATACTCTTACAATCCAATAATTGGTATCTTAGAATGTACTACCACTTTACTTTGTGGTTTTTACTTTTTTTTATATACTACAAGTTTCTATAGTTTTGTTATTAACTGTTTGTTTATAAATTGTTATTACACTAATGTGTAAATTGTAGAAATAGTTTTGTTTCTATAAGATGGAAGGTTTAAATGTTGTTACTATTGAAAATATAAATCCTAGAAGACCACCAGTATTTGATAGTACTGATTATGAATATTGGAGAGAGATAATGAAGACATTTTTTATAAATAATAGTGTTGAAAATTTTGTTATGTTAATTGGAAACTACAAGATTCCTGAGAAAGAAGTTTCTTGTTTTACTAATCAATAGAAATAAGAATATAAGTTGAATTATAGAGTATGGAATACTTTGTTCTATTCTATGACTAGAAAAATATATAGTAAAATTTATTCTTTTGAAATAGAAAATAGTATTTGAAAGAATTTGGAAGTTACGAATTTTGGAACTTTAAAAATTATTGAAACTAGAAGAGCTATTATTTATACTGATTATCAAGTTTCTGATTTTCTACCCAGTGAAACAGTTTCAAAGATGCATCAAATATTTATGACTACTATAAATAGTTTATAATAAATTAGAGAGAAAGATCTTACTGGTGAAATATTATTTGAAAAGATCCTTGAGATAATTCCTGGTGAATGATAGTCTAAAAGGACCGCTTTAGATGAAACTTGAAGGATTAAACATCTTAATCTAGATGATATTATTGGAATTATTATTCAATATCATTGAATATTGAAAATATATTATTAAAAGATAAATAAAAATAATGGAAGAGTTTCTTTTTCTACAACTTTTAATGTTTTGAATAAAGTGTATTATGTTGAGAAAGTTTTACATTATTCAAAGAAGATGAATGTTATAGTTGAATCAAATAGCAGTTCTTCATAATAATCTGAAAATAAATTACTAATCTCACGAAGTGTATGAAAAATATAGTTGGAAAAAAGGATTTTAAATATAGATATAAGAAGAAAAACAGTGAAAGATGTGATAAAAAGGATTCTTTAGAAGTCATTTGTAATGAATGTAAGAAAGCTGGACATATCAGACCTGACTGTCTAAAGTTGAAGAGAAAATACAAGAAGGATATGAATTTAGAAAGGAATTATAAAAATAACTACAAGAAAAAAATTCTAAAAGCTTCAGATACTTGGAGTGCTAGTGGTAGAGATAGTTCTTCAGAAATTTCTTCAGAAAGTTGTAGTGAATATAAAAATAATATTGGATTATATTCTATGATTCTGAAGATCAACAACTGCTTCATAGAAAAGGTAGCTGCTGAATCTATAACGAATCTTACTCTAAATGTGAATTACCCTAATAATGATATTAATGATAATAATTCTATATATTTTTATGAAGAATCTTCTTCATCAGAATAAAAAAATTATTTACTTAGTTTTGAAGAGGTTTCTAGATTTTCTAAATTACTAAAAAGTACTAATTGTAAAATATTTAAAAAATATGATATTGATCAAGAAAAAACCGCAAAATAAAATTCAATAATTTCTACTATTACTACTGAAATATCATATCTTTCAAAAGAGTTAGATGAATTTGATTTTGAGAAAATTGATCTTTCAAAGGAACTAGAGAAGTATAATTCTGAAAAAACAAGTTTTATAAATGATTTTGAAAAACCTTGTTCGAATATAACTGTAGTTGAGGATAATAATATAGTTTTAAAACTAAATTCTGAAATATATAGTTTGAAAAATATTTTTTCAAAGTTTACTACTAGAAAGGAAAATTTTGATAAGATGTATAATCAAATTAAACTCATCATGATGTATCTGAAATGAATTTTACTAATAAAAAACCTATTTTTCAAAATAATTACCTTGTTCTGAAAAGTGTTCCATTTTTCACTAAGTGTCAAAGTGGTCAAATTTCAATCCTTAGGATTTTATAAGTCTTATTTTCTATAAGAATTAACATTTTCTCAACATGGTAAATTTGGGAAATTGTGGATTCTGAAAATTTTACTTTCTAATAATACCAGACCCAAATAGATGTGGGTTCCTAAAAACTATTTTTTTGTTCCCTACATATGAATGACAACAAGGATTTCTTCAATAATATTATAAAAATGAAATGTGGAAAATTTTTCTTTGGTGACAATGATCAAGGATAAATTTTCAATATAGGTAACACTGTTCTTCTTGAAAAATACTTAATTTCAAATGTTTTAATTTTTATAGGTATGAAGCAAAAATTTATTAGTATAAGTCAATTATGTGATGAGGTATATCTTGTGAACTTCAAGAATTATAAATGTACTATTCATAGTTCAAAAGATGAGTTTATTTTTTCTGACAATCAGCATAAGAATGTTTACACACTTAATTTAGAAGACCTTAGGAGCCACGATATACCATAACTTAGTGAAATGGAAGATCAATATTGTTTATGACATATAAGATTAAGTCATTATAATGTTATAACTTTATAGAAGTCATCTAAGAAAGTAATAGTTAAATATATTTTAAAACTAAAGTTTGATACCTCAAAAATATGTGATCATTGTCAATTTGGAAAGCAGCATAAGTGAAGTTTTAAATATATTAGTGAAGTATCAACTTATGGTGCTTTATAGTTAGTGTACATGGACTTGTTTGGTCCTACACAAACTAGGAGTATCAATGAAAAATACTATGTATATGTTTTAGTTGATGATTACACTAGATATACATGGGCATATTTTCTAGTAAAGAAGTATGGATCCTTTTGTTGTTTTAAAACTTTTATATCTGGAGTTAAAAATGAGAAAAACCTCTCCTTTATAACTATTCATAGTGACCATGGTTTAGAAATAGATAATTCCAATTTGGATACTTTTTTAGTAAAAAACGTATAATTCATAACTTTTTGGTACCTAGAACTCCATAAAAAATGGTGTAGTTGAAAGAAGAAATATAATTCTTTAGAAGATTACTACAACAATGCCAAGAGAATACTCATTTGCTAAAATGTTTTTAGATAAAGTAGTTAGTACTACCTATTATATTATAAATCAAGTTTTGATTAGATATTTTATTAATAAAAATCCATATGAGTTGCGTACTGGAGGAAAACCAAAACTTTCTTACTTCAATGTTTTTGGATGTGAAGTATTCATATTGAATACTAAAGATAACTTACATAAGTTTTATCCAAAATCTTATAAAGGAATATTTTTAGGTTATTTTATAACTAGTAAGGCATATTGAGTTTTTAATAAAAATAAATGTAGTGTTGAGGAAAGATAACATGTTAAATTTTATGAAACTGATCATTTTTTTCAAACAATCTCAACCCACATCTTCTAATGTTATTTCTAAAACAGATTTTCAAGAAATGTTGGAAGGCTCTTCTAATGAGAGAACAACTGAAGAATATATTTATAAATTAATACATCAAGAATAATTTCAACATGTTGTTAAAGAATATAGTTTTGTAAATCTAAATAATCAATTGATCATTCTGAACCATCCTAGTGATAACATCATTGGTGATGTAGATCAACCAGTTAGAACTAGAAGTTATTTGAGAAATAAAATTGAACATTTTAAATTTTTATCGCAATTTGAACCTAAAACATCTAATGAATCTTTAAGTGATGAATATTAGATAAAATAAATGAAATATTAACTTAATGAATTTGAGATGAATCATGTCTTGATTTTGGTTGAATGACCTAAAGATACTTCTGTAATTGAAGTAAAATTATTTTTTCAGAATAAATGTGATGAAAATGGAATAATTGTTAGAAATAAATCTTTAATTTTTTCTAAGGGATATAATCAACAAGAAGGAATAAACTATTAAGAAACCGATGATCTTATAGTAGGACTTGAATATATTAATATACTTATATCATATACAACATCCCTTAATTTAAAACTATTTTAAATTGATGTGAAGTGTTAATTTCTTAACCGATACGTACATGATGAATTTTATCGAGAAAAAACCCATGGTTTTGAAAATAAAAAGTATCCAAAACATGTTTTCAAACATACTATGTCACTTTAAAAACTTAAAAAACCATTAGAGCATGGTATGATAGATTAACTGGATTTTTATTACAATTTTTTTAAGGGTGCTGCAGATCCAAATTTTTTTATAAAATAAGTTTCTAAAAATATCATCATTGTTCAAATTTATGTCAATGACATTATATTTTGTTCAAATCAAAAATATTTAACATATTCCTTTGTAGATCTTATGAAGTATGCGTTTGAAATGATCATGATGGGTGAACTTACATATTTTTTAGGTTTTCAAATTTCACAAAAACCATAGGGAACTTTTATATATCAACATAAGTATATATAATTTCTTAATAAATTTAGATAAGACAATAATAAAAGTAATGGTACTCCTATCAAAACCTCAAATAATTTTGATATTGAGTTTTAGAAACTAGTTGATCAAAAGATCCTTAGAATAATGATTAGAAGTTTACTTCACTTAATAGTTAGTCTTCCAAATTTTATGTTTTCTCTATGATTGTGTGCATGTGAAAGATATAAAGAAAATCCAAAATAGTCCCAACTTAAACACGTAAGAAGAATTAATTATTATCTTAAGGGAACTAAGGATTTAGGTTTGTTTTACTCTTTTGGAAATGATTTTTAATTAAAGAGTTTTTCCAATTCTAACTTTGGTGGATGTAGAATGGATAGAAAAATTACTTATTGAAATTGTCACTTATTAGGAGAAACTTTAGTATCTTGGTATTTTAGAAAACAATACACAATACCATTTTCCACTAATGAATCTGAATATATGGAAATTGGAATTTCTTGTGCTCAAGTGTTATGGATACAAAACATACTCTTACATTATGGAATGAGTTTAAGAAAATCTCAAATATTGTGTGATAACACAAGTTCCATTGGTTTAAGTAAAAACCCGACACATCACTCATGAGAAAAATAAAAAAAATATGAGACACCATTTCATTCGGAATCACATATAAAAAGAAGATATCATTTTAGAATTTATTAGAATGCAATAACAACTTACTGATATTTTTGAAAACTCCTTCAATTTCAATAGATTTGAATACATTAAACAAAAGTTAGGAATGATCATTACAAAATGATCATTCATATCTACTTATTTTTTACCAATATCTTTACAATAATGAAATCCATTGAAAAGGGGGAGTACATATTTTTTCTTTTTCTAAAATCTTTAGTTTTTACAATTTTTTTTAAAAAAATTTTCAAAATTTTTAGTTTTTCTAAAATATTTAGTCTTTAAAAAAAATTAAACGTTTTAAAAAAAATTTGGAAACATATTATTTACTAATTTTTTTGAAAAGTTTTTTTAATAAAATTTTTTTGTAAATTTTTTTTGTTAAACAGATTATCAGACACAATATATTTTCTAAAAACATGAATAACAAGTCACTGAACAAAATTTCATATTGAAAGTTACAATTCTCATCCTTTATTTATGTTTTTTCATTGTTGTTTAAATTTTATTATTTTCTTCAATATTTTTACAAAAATGTGAAGTTTTCATAATTTGAAAAATGTTCAATCTGATAATATTATCCTCATAGAAAATATTATTAGTTTAGAATATATATTTAAAAATTTGAAGATTATTCTCAACTGTTGGATCATATTAGGGTTTATCTTCAAAACGTCAGATCTCTAGAATGTGAAGAGTCCCCCCATACCTGTATACTAGAAAATGGGTCACTACCTCCCACTTTGCTTTTCTAAGAATTATCTCTAGAATCTGAGACCTCCTTTTTCTTTTCATCCTAATAGTTTGGAATTAGTTTTATTTTTTTCTTCAATTCGATAAATACTTATTTTCATTATATTCATAAAGATGAATTTTGCTAAAGATTTTCTAAGCATGAAGTTGTGAAGGAAATAATGACAAAGAAATCATGGTGTGAAAAAATTGAATCATTGTTAAAAGAAGTTAAAAAGTTTCATGGATGGGAAAGAGTTAATAATGAGAAAGAGGACTTTGATCTTCTTTATTAAGAAATTGTGAAGGAATTCTACTCTTCAGTATAATTTGGGTTTGAAGATAATATGGAAATAATTGTCTCTAATATTTTTAGTGAATCTTGTATGTTATCTATTAAAAAAATAGTAGACTTGATTAAAGTTCCTTTATAATAATAGGCTTATCTTTCTTCTCACTAGCTTTTAATAAGCTAGGATACCTTAATAAATACAAATCCAAATCTTCCCTATTTTCATCTTTTGAAAAAGTATGAAAAGTGTATCATATTTCACACAATGAAAGGGTTGTTATGCTATGGATGAAAGGATTTTTAATACCAAGTAAAGGAGACATAGACACATGGAAAGTCCTTAATATCTCCATACTGGATTTCTTAATTAGTATGATAAAATTCAGTTTAGTAAATTTTCTTTTCTTATCAGTTGAATTTGTGAAGAAAAGTTAGATAAAGTTGAAAATAATTTTGTTTTCTTACTTCATTAATAAAATGTTGGTCAATTTTATGAAATTTATGAAGATATAAAATCTATTATTGACTATAAGGGAAAATGTTACTTTGATTAGAGTAGAAAATATGTTGAGGAAGAAATTAGTTTTCATGATGAAACAAAAAAATTTTGTTGATAAATTGGACAAGACAGCACCCAATTCCAAAGAATCACTTTAAACAAAATAGAAATATAGAGATAAAAGAAAAAATAAAATCTAATTATTCTCCACAAAAGTCAAAGAAGAAACTAAAAACATTGTCTGATAAGGACTTTAAAAATTTGATGGTGCATAAGGCTTAGAAAAATACTGGAGATCCAAAGTTCGGTCTGAAAAAATCAGAAGCTTTGAATTTAAAGAAAATAACTGGTAAATTCATGAAAGAGGCTGAAAATAAAAAGAAAAATAAAAATAAGATATTTAATCAAGATAAATTGATGAAAAAATTGATCAAAGGAGTTGTGAAATGATTTACTAACATTCCTTTATCAATTTTACTTCTATTAGTAGTACAACCATTTCTCGGTTTTGATTATCATTTTTTTCCAATAAAACAATTAAAGATCAATTAGTTCTAGAAAAATGGATATTTTTAAAACTTCAGTTGTTCCAACTATAGTTCAAAAGGAAATGGGGAAAGAAGTGGAAGTTTAAACCCAAGTTGAAAAATCAGTTTAAGAAAAAGTAAAGAAATTAGTTTAGGAAAAAGTCCATAAAACAGAACAGAAGTCTAGAAAAATTATTTTAAGAACTGAAGCATAGTTACAAAAAATAATTAGAAGAAGAAGAGGAGGAGGGGGTAGAAGAAGAGGAAGAAGAAAGTTCTTTAGAGTTATCATCATCCTCTACATCCTTTTCAAACCAGTCCAAAATAATCCATCTTAGATATTTCTATGAATGAACAATCTTCATCACATGAGAAAGAAGAATCGAAACACTCCCATACAAATATATAGGAAAAATGTAGAGACTGATAGGGATGTTGATGTGATGAAAATATCGGATGATAAAAAAGAAAATGAAAAATTAAAGATATATTTTGGTCTTTTAAGGAAATATATTTATAATCCTTCATTAGAGTCAAATGAATTTCCATCCATCAATGTTGAGATAAGAGTAGATTATATTTTTCTTTGTTTAAAAAATATTACAAATTCAATTTCATATCTTTTGAATATTTAATCTCAATGTGCGCAAATACAAAATAGTTTGAATGAAAAATCGAATACTTTGACGATTCTATTGTCTAAAATGAAGCTCATTTAAAATGTTTCAAAGAAATATCAAAGGGACAAATAAGGTTATTTGGTAAAATGGTAATATGGTGAAAACAAGTTGATGTAGATTTGAAATTCTAGGATGATTAGTTTGAGGATGTAAAGAAAGTTTCATTTGATATTGTTGAATCCTTTGAGAAATTATCATCATTTTTTTTAAAAAAATTAAAAATTGTGGATCAGTTTAAAAATTTATTGGAATTATAGAATCAAGAAATCACTGAACTGAAATAATAAATTAAAAATATAAAAGAAGATAATTTTAGGATATGATATTTTGAAGTGTTGTTTTAGAGACTGAAATAAGAAAACAAAAATAATAGACTTCTTGAAGAGGATATAGTTAGTTTGAATGAATAAAATCAAAAGTTCATTATCATGGTGGAAGAAATAAAAAAACTAGAGTCCATATCTAAAGAGACAAAAAATAAAAATAATTATTTTTGGAAGATTAAATATATTGTCAATAAGTTACACAAGAAAGAAATAATATATTTTTTTCTTCTGAAATCTTGAGGTGTTTAAAACCAAACATTTTGAATCAGTAATTATTTTTGAATGGATTATTCATATTGTATGTTTTGGTTGAATAATTATCCAATTTTACATGGTTTAATTTTCTTTCTTTATACTTTGGATGAATATTTATTCAAACACAATTATTTTGTGCTTCTATTTTCAAACATTTCAGGGTTATATTGTTACTACCACTATTCTTTTTTAAAATAAAAAAGGGGGAGAGAATGTATTTAAAAGGTAGAATTATATTAAGGGAAATATTTTTTACACTGGAAATGTTGAACTAAATGAACTAATTAAGATTGGAGGAGATAAGAAACAAAGGGGAAAATTTTCTTTTAAAGAGTATCTATTTGAAATTCTCAAGTGAATAAAGGGTTTTTAATTTTTTCAAAAGTTAGTATTATTTTCATTTTAAGTGTAGAATTTTTTTTTAAAAAAGGTGAATAATTTTGATTTAAAATTTTTTAATTTCTAAATTTCCTTTCCTTTATTTTTAAAATCATATAAAATTTATTAAAACCTTATTTTACGAACTTTTAATTTCCCAAGAATTTAAGAATGTTTTTGAAGAAAACATATTTTTTCTATCAAACACAGAAATAGTTCTTAACTAAATAAATAAAAACATTAAATACTTAAGTCTAATCCATCATACCAACTAAGGTCCTATCCATCAAATTGATGATATTTTAGTCCATTGGATTTATGATATTCTAGTCCGTCGGATTGAAAGCATGCAATTTATCTGTATGGGTATATCCAATCTATCGGAGTATCTATCGTTATAATGATATCTAATATATCAGTTTGATAATATTTAGTTTATTGGTGTGACATATATTTAGTCTATCGGTGTAACTAATATTAGTCTATCAGTGTGATGATGTTTAGTCTAATGATGTCACAATATTTAGTCTATTAGTGTGACAAATATTCATATAATGAACATAAAATTTATTCCATTTGAATTAAAAAAATTATAATCATATTTTTAGAATTGTTTCTATCAGATGAAATACTTTTATTAACAACATTGTTATGGTGGAACCAAATGATATCAAATGAAGACATAATTTACTGAATATTTAAGTGTAGAATATCTGAGGCCATTGAAACCAATTTTGAGATTCACATAAAATATGATAGTTGGAGGGATGCCTATAAATAGGAGTATGTTTGAGGATCTAGGAGGAGATCCATTTTCAACTCAACATATTTGAAGACTTCTCCACTTGAACATCTCATTATTTTTCTTTTTAATATTTAGAGTGTTTTTTTCTAAGGAATAAATTCTGAAGATTGTAAATTTATTAGAATATTTTTTTTTGTATTTTGTGTCTGATCGAGGGATTCTGATGATATGAAGACTCCTAGATATGATCAGGTTCATTGTGGGATTCATGGAATATGAAGATAGAGCTGATACCAATCTTCGAATCGAGGGCTTTCTTAGTGAACAAATAAAGGAATTACGGTTCGGTTGGAAACCATGGACATCATATGTTAGGATTTCTAAATTCTTTAACTCTTAAGGTTAAAGAGTAAAAATATTTTTATAAATATTTAGCAACCCATTATTACTTTTCCATTAATATTTAATTTTACTTATTTTTACAAGTTTCATTTTCTACTATGCAATTTATATTGAAATTTAGTTATACAAAATTTTTCAATATTCTAATTTACCAGACTGACTTTGAGTATGATACATATTACTCTGATCATCAGATACACACTTAGTCTGATAAACTTGATAAAGAGGTTTTTTGTTTTTATGTTTATTTTTTAACTACAATTCATCCCTCTTGTAGCCATCATATACTCTTACGATCTAACACCACCACCGGCTAGCTAGTGGACCAATGATAATCCTAATTAATATACATATTTTTCATAAATTTAGTTAATTTTTTATAATTCTTTATTTGACATTAAACTTGGTTTTGATGTGTTTTCATAGGAACTAGAAACTCAATAATCAAAGGATGAGATGCTGGAAAAACAAAAAAATCATCATTTCACATCATGAATTTGAAATACACGACATGTACTCCTTGAACAGACAACCAATTAGCTGAAGTCTAAGCTATTAATCCCAAATACATGGCATGAACCAAGTACATAATGTGAATCCAGATTACATGCCATGAAAGCCTCGAATTCAAAACCTGATGAAGATACATGGCATGAACTCAATACATGATGTTCAGAGTTTGAAACCTAATTGCTGATGAAGATTCAAGCCGTGAAATCCCGAGATTCAATATCTTTGGAGTAATTTGTGGATTTGAAGTATATGAGATGAAATATAATTACACACCATGAAAACTTCGATGAAAAAACATTTAAATATTGTTCACGACATGAATCCATTACACGTCGTGAACCGATCGAGGCCTATATATTTCTAAAAATCTTGATGCGCACAACAACTTTTTCCACCTGAACTATTTTCCATATTTTTTCTCCATATATTTTATCTTTTCATTCCCACCTATTTCTATTACTTTATTTAATTATTTAAATAATTATTTTTCTAACATTCTTATTTGAAAACTCATTTGTTGTTCTCTGTCATTTTGACATTCCAATTTCAATATCAATTGTGGCTCAATTTTTTTTTCTGTATCATTATTCATTTATTCTACATTCAAGTTAGTTTTTAATTTATTTGTTATTATTTAAATTTTAGATTTAATTATTATAAATTTTTTAATAAATTTTTCAATCTTGTCATCTTTTTATATGCTTTTGTTAAATTACTTCATGTGCGACTAATCTAATTAGGGTTAGGGGTCAAGAGTAAGGGTGGCTTGAGCCTAATGAATATCTAAATCAAAACTTGGTAACCCAATGACTAGTAATTTGGTTAAAAATAATTGTGAATATCATTTCATTTAAAACCACCCTAACCATCATAGGTACATTTGATGGGATCTTGACCTAATTGAAGTTTATCAGGATAGGAGAAATAACATGTGATTCTTTCTACCTAGAAGACAAGATTTTTATTCTTAGGTTTTCAACTATCTTTGGACCAAGGAGTATCTTCCAGCTTAGGTAGATCTAATTGGTTGTATCAAGATCAATTTGTGTCTTATTTACCACTTTGAAGTCTATTTCATAGGTCTATCCCAAGATAGATTTAGGAGTATATTTTTTCGACACCCTAAAATTGACCTTAAAGCCATTAATTTTAATTAATCCCAATCTACCTAGTTCTTAGAATACTCAAAAATAAAGAGTGAATGTTAAGAATTGTACCCCAAGAGTTTCTTACCACTGGGTTGCTTATCTACAAGTTGTCTCTATGGGTTTGAAGATGGACTGCTAATATGCTATGCCTTTGTAGTCAAAAGTAGTTTGGAAAAAAAATTAATCTGATTAACACCCATGCATATTCAATGACATCGTGCGACAAATTTTGGTACTGTTGCCGAGAACTACTGTGCTTAGGCACAATGACCTATGAAATGATCCTTGGATTACCTTACCCCCATTATTCCTTTTCCTTCCCCTTTTATTTTTATAATTTTTTTTCTTATGGACTAGAACCTATATCCACTGTTTTTTGGATTAGTGCATACTCTAGGGTCCCCTTACTCATTCTAGGAGTCTGGATGCATACGAATTGATCCCTCTAAATCCTAAGATCGGTAGATCTTTAGCTTCACACCAATATCATGTAATAGATGAGCATAATGATATTGCGCCTACACACCCATAGAACCTACAATAAGCACCACCTAAACATTAGGGTAAATGAATAATGTTGTAGGAGTGCACCGTAATGGATTATGAATTATCGTCTATTAGCAGTGAAACAACCAGCATTGTGCGCCCTCCCATTTAGATGCATTATCTTGAGATTAAACATGGACTCATTCATATGATCTAGAACATGAAAATGTTTATTAAACTATATAGTGAATCCCCCCATGAACATATTTCCAATTTCATTGAGTTCTGTGACACCTTTTATATTCAATGTGTATTGTTATATGCCATCATACTAAGAGTTTTCCAATGTCTTTGCATGACCAAGCAAAGGATTGGATTAATAGTTAACATCCTGAGTCCACTATGAATTGGGATGATTTAGCTAAGAAATTTCTTGATAAATATATCCCACTAATCCAAACCCGAAATCTCAAAAATGAGATCCAAAATTTCAATCATGTGGATGAATAATCTTCTTCGGAATCATGAAAACATTTTAAGAAACTAGCTAGGAAGTTAACACATCATGAACTAAATGTATGGCTATAACTTTAGACTTTCTACCAGGGACTCCAACATACTGCCCACATTGTTATGGATGCTTCCAATGAAGTCGGCCTCATGCTAAAGACACCTGAAGTTGGTAGATCACTTTTAGATTAGATTTTACACAGTTTTAGTATATAGAAGAGTAATATTGGAGCACCCTAGAATATAATCCATAAAGTGAAGTAGAATACCGGCCTAGCAGCCCAGGTTAAAGTCTTGATAAAAAATATTGCGTCACTTCAGCTACCTACTTCACCAACACCCCCTCCTGATCATATTATGGAGATAGAATCTTGTGACATGTGCATAGTCCCAAATCCATACTAGGACTTCATGGAAGGAATAAAGGAGTCTCAAATCTAGGATTGTAATCACATTAGTTACAATCAAAAAACACAGTTGTACCCACATCCTAAAAAATATCCACATTAATAATATCGGAAAAGGTTAGCTCAGTATCCGAAAAAAAGATAACTGATGTTATTTTCAATAGATAATTTTTCAATTACCACCATGGAATTAAGGTTCTCCTAGGTACCCACAACATGGAATAGCTCTCTACCAACAAAAAAAATTTCAACAAACTTTTCCTAGGTCTCAACATTTTCCACTAGCTCAGTAGCAACAATATCAATAGGCTCCACTCAGGACACAACAACAAACCCAACCTCTTACATCCAATCTTGATAACCTTTTAACTAAATTCATGCAGAAAGTATATCAGAGGATGAAAACACAACTGATGAAAATGAAAAACCATAGGGCTACTCTTCGCATTCTTGAGCATCAAGTTGGGAAAATCCCTAAGACCCTCTCAGACTGATTACTGGGTACATTGCCCATTAATACCAAAAATCATCCAAAATAGGAGGATAAGGCTATAGTTCTTAGGAGTGGAAAGATTTTGTACTTTTATAAGCCTTGTAGAGATGATAAAAAATTGTTAAAATAATTTGATAAATCTAGTTAGGAGAAAGATCAAGAGGTGGAATCAACTGAAAACGCTCCAGTTAAAGAGAATCCTAAAAAAGATAATGTCTATGTGGCACCACAACCATATCATCCCCCTCTCCTCATTCTAGAGAGGATGAGACAAGATAAAAGAGATGGGAAATATAAAAAATTTCTAGAGATTTTTAAGAAATTACACTTAAACATCCACTTTGTAGAGACAATTAATCAAGTACCTTCTTATGTAATATTTTTTAAAGAATTTCATTTCAAAAAAAAGAAAATTGAGGACTTAATATTTATCTCCCTAAATGAATAATGTTTCGCAGTGGTTCAGTAGAAGCTTCCTCCAAAGACGTGAGACCCCAAAAGATTCTCAATTACTTTCACTATAGGAACATGTATTTTTGAAAGAGCCTTGTGCGATCTCGGTGCAAGTATAAATCATATACCTATGAGTTTTTCCAAAAATATGGGGCTCAGAGAATTAAAACCAATAAGAATGAAACTCTAACTAACCGTCTTCTCAGTCAAGCACCCTCAAGGACCGCTCAAGGATGTCTTAGTAAAAGTTAAAAAATTCACATTCCCTTATTATTTCCTTATCCTAGATATGGAGGAAGAATGAGATGTCCCTATAATTATAGGGAGACCATTTATCACCCCTAGGAATGAATTTATCGACTTAAACCAAGGAAGGCTAATATTTAGTGTCAGTAAAGAAGAAGTTGTTTTTGACTTAGTGAAAACCGCTAAGTAAGGTAGTGAGTCATTGTATTTTCAAGTAATCTCTCTTCCTGATAATAAATATCATAATATGACTAGTAAGGATGGATGAAATACCCTATCTTATTTTTAAAATGGGCATAGTGCTCACAAGAACGTGAATTAAACTACACCTATGATGAGGGATTCTATCCCACCATTCATATCCTCTTTTTTCAAGAACAATTCCATGAGGGGTGTTTCCTTATATTTAAAATCATTTAAATGAAATCATGTCTATATCTAATAAAAAAATAGCACCAAATGGGAGGAAACCCAAGATATGTTAGAATTTGGGAAGTTCAATAGTGCTAGAGATGGTTTAGAGGGTACTTTCAAACGTTTTTGAAATATAATTTTTAAAATTTAAAATACCAAGAAAAAAAATTCACATTGTGTACTGAATATACACGATGTAAAAACACCGGTATTAAAAAATGAAAAACTTGTTCATTACATGTCGTGTATTCAATATACAATGTGAAAAGCTCAGTGAAACTTTTAAAAAACTATGAAACCTAAGATCATGGTTGACCCCCTTCTTTTCCCTCCTCTACCACACGACCACACACCCAACCGCCACTCCACCCCCTACAATTTCATCCCCCACCTTTGTTTTCCATTAATCTCCCCTTCCTCTCCCTTCTTATGCATTTCAGCAGTAATGGAACTCACTAAACGTGCATCATGGGATGATGATCCTCTATCATTCAAGTGCCAAGATGTTGTAATGACTCCACCACCTACAGATCTGAACCCTTCACCATTTGATTATGATTTTTCCACCCTTTCATATATTGAGGAGTCCCAGACCTCATCTCACTATTCCTAGGGTGTTTCCCCATTCCCACACCTATATCCCTACCTCTAATTTTCCATCACTGAGCATCATAATTTGTTGGTCTATCTCCAGGCTAAGCCGATGTGTACCAATAAGACATCAGACCTGGTCGTACTCAAGAACATTCATGTGCACAAGGATTTTCTTGAGATACTAGAATAGATTCACCTCTCCAACATCATATAGGTCTGAGAGGATATGTTCTGAGAGCTATTCCTTGAGTTTTTTTTCCATGCTGAAGCTTTGCACGACAATGTCACATTTCTACTTGGTGGTAGGCCCTAGGATATCACCCTAGGATATTTTGTTGTAGGACATGGTATTTAAACCTAGGAGTTCATCACCTCCCCTACCTACTCATCAATGAGACTGGATCTGAGTAAGGAGGGTGCAATGGGGTGTTGGCTACTGATCACCTGAGATCCAAATAGAATCCATGACCCTTGTATAATGAAGAGGACCCAACTGGAGGGTGTCATCTTATGAATATTTCATAGAGATCTCGCGCATGCATGGCTCTCTAGATGATATTCCAATGGAAACATTAGTCATATGGAGGTGCTCATCATATCCTCACCCATGGTCAGACCTTCTATCAACATGGCCCTCCAATTCGCCTTGCACTACCAGATCGAGGTATGGTGGGCTTGAGGTACTCTCATAGGAGGTAGTTTCATCACCCACATTGTGTGACATCTCACCATATTTGATTCCCCTCAGCCCCTCACTTCCATTGGGAATATGGAGTCGATAGATATTTTCATTCTTCATGAGATAAGGATCTTTAAGAAGATCCAGGGTCTAGAATAAGTTGGGGATCCTACTTCTGCCCCTGCTACCCCAGTACCTACTCCAACATAGGATCCCCTACCCCCTCTTCCACCTCTTCTCCTACCGCACCATCCCCTACCATCACTAAACCATCCCATACCACTACACACTAGTGAAAAACATGATTTAATGTCAGTTTTTAACCAACGTCTATAAAGGTGACATTAAAAATTAGGTTTTCAGCATCAGTTTTTAAAAAACCGACACCGAAAATATGAATGGGATTTTTTTTTCAGCATTAGTTTTTATGAAAATCGACATTGAAAACCGTTCGAATTTTTTAAACGATTCAATATTGATTTTTATGAAAACCAACACTAAAAGTTAATTTTTTAAGAAAATTATAAATATTAAACCCCATAAAAATCAGAATCCCTATAATAGAAATACAGTATACAACCATTAAACATCATTTATCAGTTACTAAAAATCTATAAAAACATACATACTTTTAACAAGTTAATCAAAAAATTATCTATACTTTTTTATTATAATGTATAATTAGAAAACACATACATGAAATTTACAACATGATTTTTGTTGGTTATTGTTGAAGCATTCATTTAATATAATTATGTTCAAACACCTATTATAAAAAAGGAATTTGTTTTTGAACACTTTTTATGAGGAAAATGTAATTCTAATAAGAAACATTAGAATATACACACCTTAAATTGTAATTACACTTAACAAATATTTTGCAAACAAAGATCGAAGATGGTCAAGTTCATATTTCATGTAAAAATTGACATCATTGAACGTCTATAATAACATTGAATGATATAAGTTTAAAAAATAGAATACTATGTCATAAAATATAAAATAATTAATATGACTAACTTGATCAAAATTATTCATTACCCTAGTTGTGATTATCTCATACATGAATTTTAGAACATAATAACCACATTCGATATGTCCTTATTAACGATGAAACTATAGTTAATAAAACTTTAACTTGATAATGAAAACCAATACCCAAACACAAATATATATATATATATATATATCAAAAAACCAAAATAATATCTAATATAAAAAATAATTATCTTTACTTTCACATAGTTGATTGCATTTGGCTTCGCTATTGACAAGTGATCTTTGTTAAATTTTTTCCATGAACTGCATTATCATATATATCAACTAATAGTAAATTTATAAACAATGAGAATTAAACATAATGAGATTATAAAAAACAAATAAACTTACTTATCTAATATGGTGTACAATTTTCCATGAACACCACCTAATAAAGATAAAAACAAATATAATGTGTTTTCACTTGGGTAAAATATGACTAACATATAATTCCCCTTACAATAAAAAAGTTCACATTTAATGAAATTATATTGAACATTAGTGAATAATTATTTTTCTGTTCTTACCCATCAAGAAATAGTAAAAATCAACACCATATATTCATTATTAATAACCACTCGCATATATACACCTCTCTATTTTTCAGTCGACGCATATAACACAATCATTGAAATGAATTGTGGATCTATAAAACCATAAATTCCTAAGGTGTAATTTTGAACAAGCTACATCTGTAGATACCTAATTAAAAAAGTAATATAGTTAGTCAATTTAAACCATCTTTATTTTAAAAAAATTGAAATGTCAATTTACTTACATGGAAAACAATTGCAACATAGACACACTGATCTCTTCAAAATTAATTAGATCCATGATATCTTTTCTAAATATTCTCAATGGATATTCTATTACACATGTTTAATGACATCCAAAACTCATAGATATTATCCAAGGAAGGAGAAACCTGTGATAATATTTATATCCCATTAGAAATATCCAAAGTACCTACAATTGTTTCTTGATATACCTTTTATTTTGATTATGCCATTTCTTTTGATTTAGATACTCTTATATAAGATAAATTTCACAAAACAATTATAAGTAATTTTCAATGAGATAGTAATTAATATTTAAAAAATGTATACCTCATATGAAATATGATGAAGAAGGCTAGATGACCTAAGTAAAAAATGACACACACAATCCCCAACTCTGGTAACCTCCGCGGTAGGGAATGACAGTAGAGAAGTAGGATCAATAGTATCTTGTATCTACACTCTAACATGACCCATATGAATAGGTTGGTGATGTACATAATCCTCCCCAAAAATTAATGACTCTAAATACTACAATATATACATCAGGATCTTCTACATACAACTCACAATATAAGGTTTGGTTCGAGCGAGGAGGTGGAGGATCTGAGTAGTCAAGCTGGGTAGGCTATGCAGACTGTGACTATCTCATCAATTGTTCTAACATAGACTATTGTACAACTACTTGAATTTTATCACACAAAGAGTGTTTCATATATTTTATCTGAGCTTTTAAGGATTCAATTTCTAGGTCTCTTTATTGTTTACTTTGATGACAAAAAACTTTCTGAATACTAACACCCACCTCATATCCTCTTATGCGACTGTGGTGTTTTGGATTTCCTAAATTAGTGGCTAGAATGTCCATCCTACCCTCAGGCATAAAAGTTCCCTATGTCGATTTCTTCTAAGGTTCATCAAAAAATGAAAAACGAATATGGTATATTAGTGTTTTTAATTTATAAATTTCAAACATTAATGAAAAATAAAAATTATTTACATATAATTATTTAAACTACTTCCTTAGATTTTTCTATAATATAATTTTAATTTTTTATTCTTCTTACTATTTTAAATTTCTCATGGTAGGTGGGTGGAGATGGATGACCAAATTAGATCTCATCAGTCTCACTAGTGGAGTGATCTCTTAGTGCTTTAAACTTTTACTCAATCATTTTTTGCTTCAATAAATGATACCCTCCACGTGATAAAGTATGAGGGTATACATTCTATAATTGGATGTCTTGATGGGATTTTCTCGAGGACTATTATATAATAAGTAAACTAATAATTAATTATGTACCTATATAATAAATTTTATAATATAATATAATATAATTATCATACCTGAAATGTTTCATTATGTCGGGTGGAAAAATATTTATTCCATGCATCTTCATATAAAAACAAATACTTGAGGAATAGAATTTCATTTTATCTCCTTCTAAACACATAAAGTTTTTTTCAACATTGTTTTTAAATCCCTCCATCGAACCGCTGCTAAAGTAAGACATCTTTTCTTAACTGATTTTGTTTCTTCAAAATTGAATGTCATCTGTAATTACATAACATAAATATTAGTCATTTAAAATATATCATATTTGAAAAAATGTATTAAATAAATCAATTGATATATTTTACCTATATAGCCTCCCAAAGTTGATCTATCTCTACCTTGTTGACAAACTTCCAATAAGGATATAAAATTCTAATCATGAAACAACTATGCATGCCCATATATCTGATAAACTAAATTGAATTTGGGACAATTGCATTATTTTTATCATAAAAAATAACATGTAATCACTCATCTCCATGAGATAGTGACAATTTTGGTAAATTTGTAATGCCATATTTACCAACACGAGAATTTGATTTCTAAATACTAAAATACTCCCTCGCTAAAGTCTCATAAGTGAACTGACAATTATTTTTGGAAAATTAAAATTTTTCTTTAATTAAATATTTATATTACTAGATATTTAATAATATGAAGAAATAAAAATACCTCAGTAGATGTTTTTCTATATCTGTCAATATAATAGGAAAATGTAATGAAATTCTTGTGTACTTGAAAATAATTAGACAAGTTAGTAATTAAAAAATATTAAAACATAAATATGTAAGTAAAAAAGTGGCACACATGTGTAATTTTAAAAAAAATAATGATGTTATAATTCTTAACCAAAACAAATATACAAGGTGAAATATTAAATATAAACTATACCTATATAAAGATATAAACATTTAAAGATTTAAATATCAAATTTTGAAAAGGTGTTTTCATATGTGTTAATAAAAAATCACTAGATAAAGGTAATTGCATTCTATATCATATAGTAAATTTCAAATATGAAGTATCAATATTATAAGAATACTTCTAGATTAATTGGATGAATGCTAATTTTATAACCTCAAAATCAATAGCTCAAGGGTATGGGTATATAAAACCCATATAAGCATAGATAGAACTAGGATATAGATCTTTCCATCTAATAGAATCAATGCTACTTATTAAACTTTTTTGATATCAATAAAAATTTGAGGAGATAGATGAATAAAACCTAACATTGCTCATTATATATTTTTCCGGATAATCAAATCTTTTTTACGTGTAGTATAGGCCCTAGAAGAAGTGCTATCCTATAAAATAACATAATAGTACAAGAACATTACCTTATTAAGGGTAAGACATCCCATTTATTTATTTTCATGATCATTTTATATGGTTTTTTATTATTAGGGTACTTAACAACTATTTGTATTTCCCCCCTAAAGGGTGGAATAACACCTATCTGTAGGGTGGCATAAGTTACCATTAGATATGTACTCATATAAATGTCATATTAACCTTTTTTGCATCAATTGAATTTGAAAATAGACACTTCGAATGAGTAATTATTGTAAGATACCAAATTTATGTATCAAGAGCTTTGATTCCGGTGCCTAAGAATGAATCACAATTGAATTATCAAGATTATATGAAAAAATTATTTGATGATATCATTAGAAAGTACAAAATTGATTTTTCATGAGGTTAGATGTTAGTAACTGAGAATAAATATGAGTTTAATTTTTTATCCATCTTATAACATGATGTCCCACATGTAATACAACTTGATAAATATTTATATTCTTTCCTATACAACACACAATCATTGGGGAAAACATGTATCTTTTTATACCATAATCCCATTGGGCATAATATTTTCTTCAACTCATAATTGGAATATGGAAGCATGTTTCCTTATGGAAGTAACTATTTTAAAAGCTTAAGTAAGTTGGAGAAACTTTTTTCACTCCACCCATTTCTTTATTTCAAGTTAACTAATCTCAAAACTACTGATAACACTGTATATGTACTATAATATGGGAATAATTGTTTCTCAAAATCTTCATACAATCATTCAACAATTGCTGTTTTTTATGGTTTCCACACCTAAATCATGAGTTAATTCTTCAATATGATCCAATGCCTCATTATAAATATTATCATCAACATCAGATGTTGAATTTTCAGTTCTTTCACTATGAAAAATCCAATATGTATAACTAAGGGTAAAACCAAAGAAAATGAGATGATCCTTGATTTCTCTGGAGTTTAAATTTCTCATATTCAAACAATTCACACATGGATAGAAAATCAAATCTATGTTCTTAAATTTTCATTTAGAAAATTCCAAGAATTCATCAAATCCTTTTTTATATTCAGTAGTGTTTCTTCATAAATTTATTCAATTATGATCTATTCAATACCTGAAATTTCAATATGATCAGTGAATATATGAAAACATATAAAAATTTAAAAATATATATAAACAGATAAATTTTCTAAAAAAACACATTTAATAAAAAATTTTACTAATCAAATAGGAAACATCAATGATGATTAGGAATAAAATAAAAACTAATCTACCAATAGAAAATCATGATTTTGTAACTATATCTATGTTTTACACACCACTTATTTTAAGATGTTTATTTAATTAATAATAATATATTAGTTCATATACATAAATATTGTTTTAATCATTTAATCATGAATCTTAATTATAATAAAATTATAAACTCTTGGTTCTCACAACACCATCAATAGGGAATACAACATCCCTCGAGGAATATGACATGACCTCATACCACATAAATATCAAAATATAACATCAATGTGACAAAACACAACAATTACATAAATAATATATTATGTTTTAATATTTATCAGATCACAATATCAAATTATATCCAAATCACAATATCATATCAATGATTGAATAACCTTATAAAAAATAATTTACCATATAATTACATAAAATCACATTTACTACCAATCGATAATTATCATAATATTATTTATCAAGTCATAAGATAATTTCAACATTTGATTCTAACTATTCATATCATCCTTATTAAGAAAATATCAAAAAACACAAATTCTAATTCAAACCACATGATTTAGGTGAATTTATTCAACTGCCACTATTTTTATCTTTTTCCTATTCTAAATTCATCTACATTCATCATAATCAAATGAATAAAATCCACTTATCTTTGTTTATCTAATATAATTAAATAGCACATTTATCTATAACCTCTCATATCATCTCATCATAATATATCTAGTTCAACCACTTTATCGTAAAAGTCTCATCAAAACATTAATCAATATTTAACACACATCAAAATTTATAAACAAAAATATGAAATAAATATATTTTACATATTATTGCTTCACAAAAACATTAATCAATATATATCATCATGAACATTTAATAATTTTATCCAAGAAAAAATTTATCAAAATAAAAAAAACTTAATAAAAACATTTATAAATAAAAATAAACTGTATAAAAATAATTAAAATAATAACTCAACAATATAACTAAATGATAAATAATTTAACTTCAAAATTATTTTTTTTTACAAAATTTAGGTTTCATCAAGAAAAATGGATCAATAATTTGAACTTTCTCCCTCAAATTCACTTTAAGAAGAAACACTGCAAGAACTAACAAAAATGTATGTAAAAATGATGAATAAACAAGATCAATAGAAGAAAATCAAACCATAGATGATGGCTGGCCGAGAATTAGTTTTCAAAGATAAATAATTCTATAGATGAGGAAAAAATGATAGGGGATGAATAATCGAGACCTAGATCATGAAATAATGACAAATATCAAAGAAAATAAACAAGAATCTTCGTTCGGGCAATAGGGTGTCCATAAGGGAGGTTGCGAGTTTAAAATACGGTTTGAGAGTTCTAAAAAATTGAGGGTTTCACAATCCTGTGTCCGTTAAATTAAAATTTTTGGTGTTGATTTTGAGAAAAAATTATGCTGATTTTTTTGAATTATGGTATTGATTTTCAAAAAAACTGATGCTGATTTTTTTTATTAATTTACAACATTGGTTATTGTAAAAACTAATGATGTAAACCATCTTGCATAGTATTTTTGGCATTGATTTTCTTAAAAACCAATGCCAAAAGTCAAAATGATTTTTTGGCATCGGTTTATTTTAAAACTAACGCAAAACATTTTCTGCAGATAAATTTTTCATCGGTTTATAAAAAACTGACCCCATATCTTTGATGTTAAAACCAATATTTCTACTAGTGATAACTGCACCTCCACCACCTACCTCACCTAGCCCCTACCTACTTCCATCAAACATATGGTCTGTTCACCAGAGTATTCAAGAGAAATAGCACAAGTTTTTCCACCATCTCTACATTCCTTTTACCTACCCATACTATTTCACCCTTTCCCCTCAACTATCTACTATATATTCCCATCCACTACCACCTGAAGACCCCACCACTACCTCCATTCCCACCTAGTATGACCTACCTCCCAAGCTCGCTAACCCTACTACCCAACAAGAGTTTATAGCAGATCTCTCATGATGGGGGAAGGGCCCCACCCTCCCCTCTTTCTCTGAGGTGACACTAGTCGATCTAACTACTAGTTGTATGACCTCGGGATAGATCAAAACCTCACCCCACCCATCCTTGATTAAGCCAGCTACCAGCACTATGTCACCTCTCATGATAGTTGATCCTCTATCCCATGCTTCAATTGGTGAAATATATTTTTTTAGAGCTACTCTAGACCCCCACTATGCAGGAGGGGACATTTGATGTAGATCCTGATAAGCATACCCCTAATATTTAGTCTTTTCCTTGTACCCCTCCCCATTTTTGTGTTGTATGGCTGTCTATTTTTTTATCTCCGTTTTATCTTATTTTCACTGATGTATCATTTCTTAAATATATGGATAAGATACAATTCTGAATTCTCTACATGGATTACTTATTTTTATTTTTCTTCTTTATTTATTTATCCATGTCTAGTTCTACTCCATCCTTTATAGTCATTGACTAGATTTTTATGCCACATTATCTACTACATCAGATGTATAAACATATGGACAAAATACTTGTCTAGGTGTCTATTTTTGTATCTCTATTATATCTCATTTTCAAAGATGTATCATTTATTATATATATTGATGGGATACTTTTTTGAATTATCTATATGTATTGATTATTTTCATTTTACTTTTTAATTTATTTAGCCGTATTTTGTTCTTCTCTATCCTCTATGGTCATTGATGAGACTCTCAGGCCGCCATATGCTCTATTAACTCAAATATATCAGTATCTAGATGACATAAAATTTCATCTTGAGGAGCTCTAGCTCAAGATCTATCCTTAGAAGGATCCCCCTCTATGACATTCACAACAGCTACTGATTCTACAATATCTTCACATAAAACCTATTTTTGAGGTGGTTAACCCCATCAAGCACCCCCATGAGCTCGATGATATAGCCCCAAGTTCCTATAGGAGGTAGAGGACCTCTGAGCTGATGGACAACACTAATTGACTCTTCCATCCATATTTCTAGATAAATATGTCATTGGTAGTGCTTTATGGGAGGTAACCCATAATTTTTGTTTACTCTATTTTAGTTATATGCTTAAGACCTTTGTTTTCCATTTTCTATAATTTACTATCCATTTATTGTCCAAAACTTCTTTGTAGTCCATTCATGCATAAATTTGAGCTATTTTCTCTTTTCATTAACTGTGTGTACCGACCCATTTTTTCTTCCATATTGCATAACCCTTGTGGTATAATTATTTATCTTGTGTAGGTATTTTGTTTCTAATTTTTTTATAGGTATCCCAATTTAAAATCTACATCCAAAAAGTTTCCCCATGTCATGACATTCACTACAGGGAGCTCTCGATTCCCTAATTTTAAATTCATAAATTTATCAAGAACTCTCCCACATCATATTCTAGAACAGTGCAGACACTATAAGGGGGGATCATTACTGAGCTTTATTGTCAATAGACATGGATTATTTCCTATTTTTACTAGTTTGGGAGGAAATTTTCATTGAAATCAAGGTTTAAACTTGAAAACCCATTATACCCATTTGAATAAAAAACAAAGTTAAGTTGGATATTGTTGAAATCCATTTTTATTCCTCTTTATATTTTTTTCATGAATGATGTGTTTATTAATTTAATTCTAATTATATATTCTTTCAATTGTTTTGATTGACTTATCAATTGATACTATACTCTAAGTAATTTCTATTTATTTATTTTATACTCTCATTCCTGAAAGTATTCTATACCTTCATTGATATATCCTTTTTTGATCATATTTTTTGAGAGATACTTGATACATGTAAACTTATCAGAACTTTCATTGAGATTTTATTAAGGCTTTGATTGAAAAAAATACACTGTTAAAATGATTGAGGAAATATTTTTTGATCCATTTTTTCTAAGACCCACCTATAAATCTATCCTTATTTAACCCATAGTATCCATGATTAACCTTGTTTGGATGGATCCATTTCAATACTATTATCCCTTCCTACCCTAATCTTGATACTATGCATGATTTTCTATTAAATAAGTGAAGGGGATTTTTCATCTCATCCAAATACTAGATGTTGATACCGAGGAGACATATGGTGTAACTTTTACTAGATTGATATGATATGTTTCATGATTAATTTTGGCATTTTTAAACTTACCCATTCCCTTAAAAAAATTGGATTGTGTGTTAGGAAGGTCAAAAAACACTATTACCAGCCTGATGAATCTTATGATGGATCATATGTGGTTAGGTGATGGATGTGAGATCTGGCCTAGACATGACTTTTGAAAAATAAATAAAATGAAATAAAAAAGATAAAGGGATAGGGATCATTCATTATGCTTTCTTAACATATTCATGGACCCACTTTGAAGTTTTTAGATCATAGACACATTTTTTCTTGGTAGAGTTACTTCATTACATTGTTCACAATTATCTTTCATTCTAATTTAGATCTTACCCTATTTATTGAGATTAATTTTTATCAACTTCCCACATTTCCTTAGCATTATAGTCATTTGAAACATTTTTCTTAAGCCCACATGATTAATTTTTTTATTTTTCTTTATGAAGTGGAGATGTTATAAAAAATGATGGATTATGATTTGGAACATGTATTCAGTGTATGAAAATTACTCTAGTTACATTTTACCATGATTTATGAAATAAAATTTTTTGTTAAGAAAATTGAAAAAATGGGTATAGCATTTGAGGAACAATTATGAAATTATAATTAAAATAAGAAAGAATCTGAATAAAGAACTTAACTATGAGGCATGCATGATTTTCTATATAGGAATGATTCTAGAGGACTCGATTTTCCCAATCATTCTTAGTTTTTTCCCTGGTTGTGATGCATGTTTCTTGTTTAAAAAATCATTTATTTTATAATTTTTAGTGAGATGCTTTTCTCTTAAGGACAAAAAATTGTTCAAGTGTGGTGTAATTTTATAAGCCTAATTCATATACATATTTTAGATACATTTTGTTAATGTTTTATCATGATTTATTTGATATTACACTGGGTTTTGATGTGTTTTTGCTGGAATTAGGAACTTAATACTTAAAGGAAGAGATGCTGGAAAAATAGAAAATTCATTATTACACATCATGAATCTAAAATACACAATGTGTACTCCTTGAATAGGAAGCCTTTCTGCCAAAGGACAAGTCGTGAATACCAAATACATGGCGTGAACCAAGTACATGATGTGAATCTAGAGTAAACATTATAAAATCCTCGAATTCCAAACTTTATGAAGATACATGATTTGAACTCAATACACGATGTGAAAATATTGAAACCTAATTTCCATTGAAAAATCTGGAGATCCATGATCTTTAGAGGAATTTATAGATCAGAAGTACACAATGTGAAATAAAAGTACACATCGTGAAACCCTAGATGAGTAAATCATTTAAATCTTATTAATGAAATGAATCCATTACATGTCATGAACCGGTTGGGGGCTATATATTTCTAGCAACCCCAATGCACACAATAAATTTTGACGCATGAATTCTTTTCCCTATTTCAACTACATCTATTTTTTATTTCCATTCCAACCTATTTCTGTTTCTTTATTTAATTATTTTAAACATTCCTTTGATGTAATTTTCTATTGGAAGATTTGTTTGTTGTTAATTATTGTTCTGATGTTTTGATTTCAATATCAATTACCATTCAATTTTGATTGTCACTACATTATTCATTGATTCTATATTCAATTTTTTTTAATTTATTTTGAATTATTTCAATTATGGATTGTTTTATTTTAAATTTTTTAATTGTTATGTAAAGAACACCATATATATCTCTAATTTCATTAAATTCTGTCATGTAAAACTAATCCTTTTATGGATAGGGGTCAAGAGTAGGGGTAAATTAAATGTAATGAATATATGAATAAAAACATGGTGACCCTATATCTATTAATTAGGTTAAAAAAATTTTTAAATCCTATTTATTTTATAACTACCTTGACCATCATAGGTACATTTGAAAGGATCCTTAACCTAATTAAATTTGGTCAGGCTATGACCAATAGCCTATTATTCTTTCTATCTAGAATCTAATATCCATGTTCTTAGGGTTTCAACTATCTCTGGATCAAGGAGTAGTTTCTAGCTTAGGTAGATCCAATTGGTTGGACCAAGATCAACTAGTGTCTTATTAACCACTTTGTAGCCTATGCTCTAGGGCTATCCCAAGAAATATTTAGGATTATCTTTTTCTGATGCCCTGAAATTGGCCCTAAACCATTCCTTTAATTTGAATTAATCCCAAGCTACTTTGTACATATAAAACTCCAAAATAATGAGTGAATATTAGGAATCATACCCTAAAATGTTCTTACCATTGGGTTTATTGCCTGTAAGCTGTATCTGCGGGTTTGACCCCAGACTACCACTGTGTTATTCCCTTATATCAAAGATTAGTTTAGGAAAAATAAATTTAATCTGATAAACACCCGTGCATATTCAATGACGTCATGTGGGTCATTATACTGACTAGTGGACCGACACCCTACTTGGGCACACTGGCCAACTGATGAACCCCTCATTGGTCTGAGTAAATATAGAAAGAGAGGGGGAGGGATTCCTATTAAAATCATTTTAGAAATTAAAAATTATTGAGATTAAATTTTATAATTAAATTGATATAAATAGTTAAGCATAATATTAAGAATTATAAGAAGATTTAATAAAATAAATAATTTATTGTAATAAAAATATAAGTGAAATACAATACAAAATTGATAAAGGAGTTCAATAATAATCCACTAAGTGATCCTTACATCTCCTCCCCTTAAGATATCTTTAAAGGTTTTGGTTTAAAATTTACTTTTTAATATTTTTATAAAGAAACCCAAACCCTTTATTTTTAGTGGTTTTATCAATAAAAATGTTTACAAGTGTAAGACCCTTGGGTTTTAGTGGTTGGTACTATGAGACTCAAATACACGACTATGCTTTTAGTGGTTCTATATAGAAACCCAAATCCTCTTACTTTTAAAGTAGTAAGAGCCTATCCCCATCACACTCGATGGTAGTGAGAATCCCATAAAATAAAAAAATATTCTTATAATAATACATTTAAATTACACTCACAACTCCACAAAATTATACAGTAAGAAAAGAGTGGTGGGAAGAGAGACAAATGTAAGAGAGCATAAGAATAAGAGTAAAGTGACACAATTTTTCTCTAGAATGAATCTAAAAGGTAACCATAGCCTTACAAGAACCCTTGGGGTGTATTTGTATCCTCTCATGACCTTAAGAATTCTATGAAGGTGTTGGGGATCAAATGGTGTCGTTAAGAGTCGAGTTAAAACATGCAGATGCCTCCATCAATAAATAATTACCGCCAGTCAGCCGATGTGACCTAGACAAAACCATAGTTCTATCTAGATACTAGTAGGTCACCATTGGTACCAGTAGGTGAAGCATATTAAAAACTTCTTCCATGCTCCTCTTGATCCCTATATTTGTTCTTTTACCATTATGAAAATTTTCTAAAATCAAAACACTAAAATCCATGAAATGAAAATGTTATAAATTTTGTTTCATGTTTGTGATCATTAAAACCACCTAAGAGAGTGAAGTTTACAATATTATCCCCTTTTATGATCAGAAACACTTAAGTAATTTAATAATACAAGGATTTACATGATTCATTTCTAAAAATAATTTCAATATTTCATAATGAAATTCAAAATAGATTTTAAGAACATTTTCAAAAGAATGATTTAAATCAATTTCCAATGTTTTCCCAATTTGAGAAATTTAATCCCTTATTTTCAAAATAAATGTACATTTAATGACTATTACTATGATCTTCTCCCCCTTAGGGATTATCAAAAATTCCTAAGAAATTTAACAAAATCTTTGAATCACATTTCAATAAAAGAGGGATTGATTTTTTTAGTTAAAAAAAATTGGAATCTTCTAACGACACACTTCTTACCATAAACATACCATTATCATTAAATTCCTTTCCCAATTTGATATTATCAACAAGTTCATTTATATAGGTTATAGATACAAAGATAATGCATTCATGATGGAAGAAACCAAATATGAGAAACATCATATTTTTTCAATTATATTTACACCATCATTAATGTTCTTTTGAGAGATAAAAATAATTATTTATTAGAAATATGAAATATATAATTCTATAAAAGTATATTTTTGGAAAAAAAATCAAAACTTAAATGATTTTAAAATTTAAAAACTGGATTTTAAAAACAAAACCTACACACAATATTTGCTTTTTTTAATGAAAAATCATTGATCATTAAATATCTAAAATCTAATTTTAAAACAAGTCTTTATCTTATAACATTACAAATTTAAAAATGGAAACTCTCCTTAATTTTTTTGATAATTATAAAAGTATAAGGGACACCAAAAACATGTCAATAAAGAGTTAAATAAGAAAATAAAAAAAAAACACACCTAAGAGAGTGAAATAGATAGATCAGTCACTTCAAGATTTAAATAAAAAGAGAGATAAAGATCAATGATCTCAATATTTAACGATAAATCAATGATTTAAAAATTTAAATAAAGGAAAACCCTTATTCTTTCTAAAGTGAGATGATTGAATCATGAGTGTGTCATTCCTAATACCCCCTTATAAAATCAAAATCATCAACCACAAGGGGTTTTGTAAGGATATCAACTAATTGAATATTAGTGAAAACAAAATCTAACATGATGTCACATTTTTGTAAATGGTCTCTAAGAAAATAGTTTCTAAGTTCAATTTGTTTAGCGAGATATTGTTGAATTTTATTTTTAGAAATAGAAACCACAATTTTTTTGTCACACATAATTTAAACATGATCAAAATTTAAGTTATAATCAAGAATAATATGTTTCATCCAAATGTTTTGGGAGTAAAAACTTCCCACATGAATATATTCTACTTCATTCAAAGAAAGAGCAACCAAATTTTTATTCTTACTACTCAATGAGGAAAGGGATTTTCTAAGTTTGTGAAAAATCCCACTTTTACTCTTCCTATCTAGTTGATGTCATCGAAAATAAACATTAAAATAACTAAAGTTAAAAAGATGTATCCTTTGGATAAAACTAACCAAGTTTTTTAGTTCCTTTCAAATACTTAAACATTCTTTCAATATATTTTAAATGAAATTAATTTTGTTTTGATTGAAAATGGGCACACATACATTCACTAAACATGATGTCGGCCTGAGTCATGGTAAGATAGAGAAGACTCCCAATAATACCTCCATAAAGCTTATTGTCCACCAGTTTATTAGCTTCATCTAGAGTATTCTTATAAGTACTCATTAGAATAATAATATCCTTAACATGATTCATGTTAAAATTATTTAAAATATCATCAATGTATTTTATTTGTCTAGGAATGTTTTTATACAAATTTTGTGAAATTTGAAAACCAAGGGAAAAAATTGAGTTTTCCCATAGAATTAATTTCGAATTACTTACTCATTTAATTGAAAAATTAATTGAAAATATATTCCATATTTGAATCAAAAATTAAATCTCCAATATAAAATTAAAAAAATATAATATTCTTAGAAATATATTTTAAAAATATATTTGAATCAACCTTTCCAATTTCATAAAAATTTTCTAAAATAGATTTGGTTAACCATTTATATTAATCCCAAGGGTATTGTTTCAATCCATAATGTGATTTTTTTAATTTAAAATTATGATTCAGAAATTTTAAATTCTCAAAACTAGGTGGTTTTTAAACAATTTTTTTTCAAAAATAAAACATTTTAAAAATGAACTTTTAACACCAATTTGAAAATATTTAAATTTAAATGAGATATGAATGCCAACAATATCATTATTAATTCTATCCTAGTGAGATTAGAAAAGGTCTCACCATAATCATCGCCCTCCTCTTTGTTATATCAAATAGCCAAAATTTGTGCCTTGTTATGGGTGATATTACCTTGCTAATCCAATTTATTTCTAAATACCCATTTAGTTCCACTAACATGATGATCATTAGTCATTTCCAAAAGATTCCAAACATTTTTCTATATAAATTTATATAATTCATCTTACAAGGAAAGAACCTAGTTTTCATCATTAATGGAATCATAATGATTTCGGGGCTCTAGGTGTGACACAAAATATTGAAATTCTAATTCATTAAAAATAGACCTCATATTTCAATTATCGGCTTACAAATCAATGATAAAATTTTCAAGAGGGTGGTATTTTAATTTTTTCCATGACTTTGGTGTAGGACCAGGTTCTTTTTTAATCCCAATATTTTTAGGAGGTTGAATTTCATTTAATGTCAATTTATCTAGGGCTAACTCAATATCATCAATTTTAGGATGAAGTTTTGGAAAATTATCATTAAATTTGATATGAAATGTCTATTCAATGGTCATGGTCCTTTTATTAAAAAACTAGTAATCTTTACTTGATATGGAATACCCAAGAAATATACCTTCATCAAATTTGGGGTCAAATTTACTAAGGTTATATTTGGTTTAAGAATAAAACATTTATAACCAAACTCTTTAAAATAACCAACCTTAGGTAATTTTCCTTTCCAAATCTAACGAGGGGTTGTTTTAAGAATGAGTATTATGATTACATGGTTAATGGAATAACATGCAGTATTGACCACCTTTACCTAAAAATATTGAGGTATCATGGATTCATTAATGATAGTTTGATAAATTTCTTTCAATTTTAGATTCCATCTTTGAACAATCCCATTTTTTTGAGGTGTTGTAGGAACAAAAAAGGAATGGTGATAACCTTGTGAAATACAAAAATCATCAAAATAATTATTTATGAACTCTTCCCCATGATCATTTTCAAGGTAAATGATCTTATACCATTTTTCATTTTAAAACTTCTTGGTATATTTAATGAATAATTTACAAGCCTCACTTCTATGTGCTAAGAAATAAAACCAATTAAATAATGTATAATCATCAACTATTACAAATGAGTGAAATTTACCTCCTACACTAGCCACTTAGGTTGGTCCAAAAAGATCTAGGTGTATAATTTCAAGGGCCTTAGATGTCAAAACTTCTTTTTTATACTTAAAGGATGATTTGTGCTGTTTACAAAACTGGCATGATTCACACACAATGTAATTTTTGGAAATTAAATTTTGCTAAATCTTATACTAGATGTTTCTGGTTAAATTTTACTAGTGAGTGTGTGCTATAATTATCATGGTGTCTATTCCCTAGCCATGACTCACTATCTTGTGAACTCAAAAATTTAACAGTTTGGATTGTAAGGTATTTCAAATCAATAACATAAACATTTTAAAAATTATGTGTATAAAATATAATCTTTCAATGAGAATAAAAAACTTTACAAACATCATTATCAAATGAGAAATTAAAACAAATATCACATAAGTTAATAATGTTAAGTAAATTATTCTTAAAAAATATAACATATAAAACATATTTAATAAAATAAGAGTTTGAAAATCCAATGGTATCTATACTAATGATCTTACTCATTGAGTTGTCACAAAAAATGACATTTCCACCATCACCTCCTCAAGGAGGATAAATTTGTTGTAGTCACCCCACATATTACTAAAGAACCTTATATCCATATATAATGTGTCTCATCGAGAATTTATATTCATAAATTTTTACTATAAAATCATTTAAGAGGCTAAATAATTTGGTACCCAAAAATTTGGGTCCACAAATGTTTTCCAAGAGATTTTAGAACCCATATTTTCTTTGAATTTTTTTTCTACAATTAACATTTGAATGAATGTTAATGGATTTGGGTCTTCCATATCATAAATTTTTATAATTTAATTTATAAATCAAACTTCCAATATTTATAAAATAATTATAAATTTTATATTGAGAACTACCTTTAAAAAAATCTGTATTTTTTGAATTTCTAGTGGTGCTTTCTTGATTAGAATAACCAAGATTGTAAGTGCCTTTTTCATGCAGATGGGAACCCAAAATTAGATTCAAATTATTCTCAACTTAGGTTAATTTTTAAATAGGATTTTTATCCCTTTGATTGTATTTTATAATTTTTCAATGTTGGGATAATCCTTTAGACAAACCCTTTTACCTTTAACTTTATTTAACTCATTTTTTAGACTTTTATTTTACTCCAATAATAAATTGAATATTCTATTTTGATTTTCATCATTTTTTATAGAAAATATTTGGTCTTTTCATTTTCCTCTTAATTTCTCATTTTATTTGGAAAGATAATCTCTCTCTTTAACAATAAGACTGTATTTGTTTTTAAGATCTTTGGATTTTGCGGTAATCCCCCAAAATCCTTCTTGTAAATTTTATCTATCATATCTAAGGTATTCATAATTTAAGTGGATAGAAGAACAAAAATAGGAAGAATAATTTACCTATTTTCTTACCTTAATGTCATCCATGAGGCATTTGGTACTTACATTTCTTGATTGAGATGAAGAGAGAAATATTTAACTTGCACTCTATGTTCATCCCTTAAAAGCCTTCTTGATTTCCTTATTATCCTCTATTATTTTTGAGAGTGGGGTAATCCACCTTTATTTGATCATTTTTTATCATCTTTCCTCTGGTTTACTTTGTTTCTTTTCCTTATTTTTATGATGGTAAGCCTTCTTCTTCTTAAAGAACTTGTTCATCATCTCAGAAATATGAGAAATTTCTTTTTTACTTCTAAAATATTCATAATTGTTACCTTTTAAGGAGATGATATTTTTATTTTTGACCTATTTAGATCACTTCTCGGCTCACCTATTATTTGTAATCTCATAGTTCACATGTAAACCTATGATATCTTCCACCTATTTGTTTGTGATGTCATTTTATTCTTCTATTTTCATCACTTTGGGTGCCCAAGAACTAGGAAATACCAAAAGGATATTCTTCACAAGTATCTCCATTGAAAGCACATCACCTAAAGACTTCCTTATATTAAATATATTAGTGAAATAGGTAAACATTTAAGATATAGAATCATTAATATCCATGATAAATATTTCAAAATATTCATAGTATATATCAATTCTTGTATTATTTACTTTATTAGTACCTTCACGCAAAACTTCTAACAATTTTTAAATTTAATGAGAAATTTTACATATAGAAATTCTATTAAATCAATTCCTATCTAACCCATAATATAGATCATTCATGTATTTTCCATAAAGCTCAAAATCTTTAATATCATCAGAAGTCTATTTTTCATCCGACTCTTTGGCGGGGATGTATCTATGCATTATAATTTTTGAAACTAGATATATCATTTTTATTAGAAAATTAGACATTATTTTTTTACAATAAACATAATATGATACATCAAAGTATGGATCCCTACCCATAGAGTGAACTTTCAGAGAACCTTGAGCATTTTTGGTAGAGGTCATCATTTTATTGATCGTTCCTTGAAACCAGTAAAGGTTTTGAAATCAATGTTGGCTGAGTTACTAATTGCAGGTCTGAGTAAACATGAAAATAGGGTGGGGTTAATTTCCTATGAAAAAGCATCTATAATTTAAAACTTAATGAGATGTAACTGAAATAATTAAATTTATAAAATATTTAAGATTTGATAATTGGAAGTAATAAAATAAATAACTTATCATAGAATAAATATAAATGAAAAAATGGGATAATTGATAAAAGAGTTTAAAAATAAACCACCAAGTTATACTTACTTATCCTACCTTCAAGATATCTTAAGAGGTTTTAGTTTAAATATATATTTTTAATGATTTTATCAAGAAAATAAAACCCTTTCTTCTTAGAGGTTTTAGTATGAAACTTGTTTACAAGTGTAAGACCCTCGATTTTTAGTAGTCGGTACCAAAAAATTCAAATACATGGCTATAATTGTAGGGGTTGTGTATAGTAACCCAAATATTCTTAATTTTAAGGTATTAAGAACCTATCCCCATCACACTAAATGGTAGTAATCACCTGAGAAAAGAAAAAATAAGATACTTGATTATCATAGTCCATGTGAAGCACACTCTCAACCCCACACCAATAATACAACAAGAAAAGAGTTGGAGGATGAGACTGTTAGATCTACTAGGTTAAGTAAAATGAGGGTGGGTGAATCTAGGTAAAATATATTAAAACCCAACACCATTTTTATCTTGTTTTGATACTAAACAAAATTCTCTTCTCTCCCTTTCCTATAGTAATATATTAGCATAAATGAAAGCATGCGCGAAGCAAATAATTTTACTTGGTTCACCCTTAACTGGGATAATACAAGGAGAATGAAAAGTAAATATTCCAAAGTACCAAATCCAATAAGGAACACTATTATTATAAATTTTTTAGTGTAATAATTGTGAAACACCCCAAGATTTTAGAAAATAAAACTATGCTTGATAGTGTGTTCGACATGCAACATTGAGCTTAAACAACACGTGAAATATATAACTGTTATAACTCAGTTGTTAAATTGGTGGATATGAATAGTATTAACTAAGTTATTATATATATATATATATATATCCTAATAAATACAAATTATTGATAAATTCTTTAGTAATGTAATCTTATTCTTTAAAATTATTTTTTATTCAAAAATGTTTTTTATTACTTTTTGTGAGAAAATATTATAATTAATTTTAGAATATTCAAAAAAATTATTTTATAAAATGAATTTAATTTTTTAAATAATCATATCAAAATTAATTTAGGGATAAAATTTGTGATTTTTCAGAAAATATTGATTTTTCAATGAATAGTGAAAAATACTGTTTTTTTAATTTATTTTATTTTCAATAAATTAAGTAATTTAAAAGTACCATTATGTTTTAAATATTATTTGAAGTAACATAATTATTATTTAGTTATATTTAACCCATTTAATTTATTTTTAATCAACTTCATACTGTATTTTAGTATAAATTTATTTTTGGGTTTAAAAATGGGTTTTTTCTGAAAACTATTTTAAAGTTCATAATATTTCTCCATTTTAATTAATTAAAATAATACTTAATAATTAATGGTTTAAATTAAATTCATATATTATATATCAATAAATATTAATTTAAATTCATATAATGATTATTATTAGTCATAGAGTTAATATAAAATCATCTTTTTCTTGAAAAAATGCACTTCTTGAAAACCATCTTTTTTACTGTGTTTTCATGTTTAATTTTAAATTAAAAATTTTAAATTTGTTGTATTGAATTTGTTAAAATATATTACATATTTATAATCATAACAATTTATATTATCTTATAATGTTAACTCTAATTTTTGGTTATAACGAATAGTGAACAAAGTAAAAATCTTTTACCACGGTTAAGGTGAAAGCATGTTTATTGACGGTTAAACTAAAAAGATAAGGGTTAAAAGACCTATTTTTTTATAAATTATATTTTATGGAAAAATTTATACCCTTATTACCTTATTCTCAATGTTTATGTGCTTGTGAGACACTTTTCCGTGAAAGTGACCGATATAATAATTTAAGTAAAGAAAAAGAAAAATGTCAACATCTTACATTTAAATTTCAATTATATGTTCACATAAGGAAAAAAGAAATATGTGAATAAATATTGATGTTAATTCTGATCATAATTAATTTAATTTCATTAGGGAAAATTGTTTTTAATTTTTAGTTATTATATAATCACTTAAAATTCTTAAGCAATGCTAGAATATAATTATTTAATTAATAGAAAAAAATAAATGATACTAAAAATGTTAAAAATAATATAAATTTAACGAATTATTTTATTTCATAATAGAATGATATAAAGGTTTTAAAATTATATTTTGGAATTCAACCTTTTTGTAGATGTTTTTAATGTCCAATTAAATAAACAATGTCAAAATTGATATTAATGTTATTCTATAATAAATAATATTTTTTAAAATGATTTATAATTCCTAAAAAAACTATAATCTACCAATTTGTTGGTATATGATTAAAATTATCAACTATATTACATTAATAGACCAAATTTCATTTTATAATAATAATATTTACTCCTATATATTAAAAAAAATTCATTACCATTATAAAGCATAAAATGGGGTTTTGTGTGTTTCATGTGCTTGTATCAAAATTAATTTTACACAAACATAGGTTTTTTATTTTATAAATTTGATTTTATATTTATAAATATTGGGTAAAAATTATCTTATAAGGATCATTTTATTTCTTACCTTAAATGATAAATTACCTAGATAAAAAGGCTTGTTACCTTTGTGAAAACTAAAATTGTAAAAGTAAATAATCTTAGATGATAAGCAATTTTTTTAAAAAAACTGTGTTTTTTGTGTGGTATAGGTATTTAATGACCATTATTTCTATATAATATATTATTTGTCAATTTTTTATACACTTGGGATGAGAGTGACTTCCCATAATTGAGTAGTTTTGGGTATTTATACAAATGTCAATCCTCCATTATAAAAGGCCACCTCTCCTCTCCTCTTAAAACATTAAAACTTTATTTGTTTGGATAATACCTTCCCAAGTACCTTCATTATTTCCCTACCCAAACTCTATAATCCTTTTTTTATTATAAACCTATCCTAATAATGATTTTTGTGCTTACCTAAGGTGGTTGTTCAAAGAAGAGGCATCATGGTTAACCAAGCATCTTTATTTTATTTATTCCTCCACCTCCTTAAAATATTATTCAATTATGATTATATAAAAACACCAGTATATCCCATATAATTATATTTTATTATTTTAATATAATAACCTAAATCTATCTTATCTTCCATCAAATGGGATGTGAAATCATCATTCGTGTGTACGACGGACAACCACCTTGTGAACTGATGTCATTCTTTTTTCTGTCATCGCCACTCATGGATTATTGTAATGATATATTTAAATTATATATATGATATTTATAAAATAGTTATAATTTTTTAGTTATGATATCACATATAAATTCTTACTCTCCATTATGTTGGGGATATGATAATGTCGCTTGTGTGTACGGTGGACTACAGCCTCGCGAAACAATGATTCATTTTTCACTAATGAATTACATAGAAGTTAATAAGGATAAAGTTAATGAATATATGTGATATAAATGACCTAGTAATGATATTAATTTCATATTTATAATTATTAAAATATAATATATCATATTATTTCATACACTAAAAAATTATAACATCATTCGTGTACGTGTGGACTACCGCTGCCACAAAGCGATTCGATTATTTTTTTCATCACCATATCACAAGATTAATATATATATATATATAAGTATATTTAACTAAATAATATTTTATATACGATATTATGATCATTCTGAAAAGATAAAATACTACTTACCTTCTTTCCATGATGATATTTGGAAATGGAAGCATTACTTATTCGTACATATGACCTACCATCTCCATGATCACAACATAGTTCATTTTTCATAACCATATTTAATGATTGGTTTTAAAATTAAAATTGAGGTAAAAAAATATGATAATTAGTTTTTGATTATTATTTTGGATATGTTGAAATAATTCCCACTTTGATCAATAATAAACTTACCGAAGACATTTTGACACATAAGCCAAATATCATCGAAACACCTGATGTAAACTTAATTGATTAAGTAACTATTTATAATATTATAATAAGTTAAATAAAAGAAATAATAAACTTTAAAAGGTAATAAATAATGTAAATAGTTAAAATAAGTTTATTATTCAGGAATATAAAGAACATATGTGACAAGTCAGACTCAAGGTATGGGACTTCATCTCAATTTCCTTTTTATTGAGGCATATTTTGATGTTATGCACCTATATTCCTTTATGGGGTGTATAAACATCCCATTTTAAATGTTATATCACAAATTTCTCTATTATCATGGTATTTAAAATTTTCTTTAACTTTATCCTTTCATGGGGATTATGATTCAAATGTTTCAAAAGCGATAAGGTACTTTTCTTTTAAAAAAATCATCTTTTAATTTTTTTATTATAACTCTATTTTTATTCCATGTCTAGGTTTTTAAAATGATTTAAAAATGATCATATATTAACATGAAATTTTTATAAATTGCATTTTTTTTCTTTCTTTAAATTTTTTAAAAATAAAATGTTATTTTTGTATTGAAAATAGGCTTTTAAAAGGAAAGGGTATTTTGATATTAGAAAGTGTTTTGAATTTGTGTTTAAAAGAGTTTTTAAAAAAATTATGATGAAAAACTACATGAATAAAATGTTTTATTTTTGAAATGGTACTTGATTATTATATATGAGAATTGGATGATCCCTATATAGCTTATAAAAATGGTTGAGCCCCATTATAGCTCAAGGTTGATCCCGATATATCTTAAACAAAGGGTTGATCCCCATTATACATCATAAAAATTAGGTGATCCCGATATATCTTATACGAAGGGTGAGCCCCATTATATCTCAACAATTCATTGAGTAACGATTATATTTGAAGTCAACCATATGGTTATTTTTATTAAAAGTTATTTGAAAGGGTTTTATGAATTTGATGCTATAAGTTTCCAAAAAGGGTTTTTAATTTCTTTCTATGGATTTTGAAGGATTTCTTTGAGAAAATATTTGGTGTGTGTGTCATGTGAAATTTTTTTATTTAATACACTCAAAGAACATTCAATATAAAGGTAAACATTACATGAGATTTCATGTTTTTCATTATATTAACAATTTTCTTTCTTTTTATGTCCCATACTGAGCTTTTTTTTCTCTTCCCATTTTTTAAAATGATTTTCATAGGGTTTAATTATGGGTAAGTGAAAGGAAGAAGTCAAGATAAAGGTAATGAATATTTTCCTTGAAAAGAAATAATATTTTATTTTAAAAAATATTATATTATGGAAAAAATGGATACTAATCAGAAGTGTTTACATTGTATAATATGGGTTTGTAATGTATGAGTTATTCCCTAATTCTCTAAAACTCTAAACATAAAAATATCCTCAAAGTAAAAGAGAGTAAATTAATGACTAAAACTCATGATTTTAATATATATAAGTCTAGATCCTTATAGTTTTCATCAAAAGTTAGTTTAGATAACTTTAGAGTTTAGGATAATGATAATATAATTATCTTGAAAGATTTTAACTTATGGTAAAGTTAAAATGATATAGCATTTGAATATTACCATGATGCATCATCTAAACCATGTATTTTTAGAATGGTTTTCCATAGAGGAAATGGGGAAGTTGTATTGGGAAGGAACCAAGAAGAAATAATCCTTCCAACCAGTACCCTAATATGGTTGAAATTGGAAGAATTTTTTTACAGTGATGGCTCAATTGACACAAGATATAAATGGTGGTGGTATCCATGATAGAGAGGAACTAAATCTACCACAAAGGAGCATTTCTATAGTAGATAATTTAATGAGGAAACAATCCCCCTCATTCAATGGATCATCTGAACTAGTGGTAGCTTAAGAACAGATCAATGCCTTGGAGAAGATATTTGAAGTCATGGGGTGTTCAGAATGTAAAAATGAATACCTTGAAATTTATTTTTTTGAAGGTGAAGCTAGTAGATGGTGGTAATTGATTAATAATTCCAAATAAATAGATGATATTGATTCCATGGAATGTGAAACATTTAAGAATATCTTCCTTGATAAATATTTCCTTAAGGTTGTTTGTCTTAGGTTGGAGGAAATAATTCTTGGAATTGAAGAAAATGGATAAAGATTTAGTGGCTGTATATGAAGAAAAATTTACAATATTTGCTAGGTATGTGTTAGATTTTATTCTGGACAATAATAATGAAATTAATAAGTTTTACTTAGTATTGAAACTATGTTTATAAAGATATTTGGAGAAATTATAATTTATGAGTTATGAGAAATTTTCCCATTATGCTGATAAATTTGAGTTGGAGTTTTCTGAGACTTATATTCTACAAGATTAAAAGAGAATGAAATGGTCAATGTGATAGGAAATGGATAATCAACCAACTAATAAGTTTTGAATTAATACCAAAACATGTTCCAAGTGTGGTAAAAGAAATTTTGGTGAATGTTTTTTAATATTTAGAAAGTGTTACCAATGTGGTAATTTTGCCCATAAGGTTCATAACTGCAAAGAAAAGAGTCACGAATAATCAAATAATGATATAACAGATATCCAGTCAGTGGTGAGATTTTTTGGGTTGGTAAATTATGCTAACATGTGTTTGAAGCTACTTAGGGTTGAAATCATCATGATCAGAAGTATAATGGTTTGGCATAATCATTTTATACTACTATAATTGTTTTTGGGCCATATGGTGAAGTGGTGAAAGCTCTAGGGAGATCGTTATTTTTTCAAAGGTTAACCATAAGTTCAAAGTTTTTTACACTTATTTTTTAGGTTCTAAGTGATGATATAAAAATGTGATTAATGAAATTTTGGGAGATTTTTTTTGGGTTTATGTATATATAAATATTTGGTTTAACGTGAAGTATGCTTTATGTTTTTTGGACATGGGTTTTAAGGTATTGATAACATTTAGGTTTTATATGATATTTTATGATTAAGGTTACTTTGAATAATTTTCATCATATTTATGGGAATCTTATAAGGATAAAATTTTATAAAAAAAAGGACAGGTCAAAGGCCAAGAAAAAACTCATTGCATCTGGTAAGGTCATTGGGCTTGAACCCACAATGGAAGGGAAAAAAGGGTGAAATTCCTATCACTGGCCTATGTGATTTCATAGTTAGTATGAAATCATTATTTTAAATTTAATAGTTTTAAAGATAATTATCAAGTTGATTTATAGAATCTATGATTTATCATATAGAAAACCATGTGATTGAATGCGATTCGGTGATTAAGTGATTAATATTTTTTCATAATAGGATCACTATAATTTTGGGAATAATTATAACTTATAATAACTATTCTAGATGTGAAAAAATGTATTAAGATATTAGAAACATATAGTTATACTTTTTTGGATTATTTGATCCTTTAAAAGTGGATTTTAGTGCTTTAAGCATGAAAAATCATCTTGGATACTAATTATTGGACAAAAGATGAGAGTGTGGTGGAAATTGATTAATTGACAAAATCATACTAGAAAAGTACATATATGTCATTATTATTTTATTAAATATGGTAAAGGAATTCATAAAATATAATAAAAATGTAATTAAAAATAAAATTTTATCTTATTATGTTCATTTATGATGAATCAAATTGTCTTTTAATGCATCATAAATTTATGGTTTTGAGGCCCTTAACATTATATTGATCATTCAATTTCTTGTGATTAATGATCTATATCAATATCATTAATTTTTTGGACATTACACGTTTTGTCCATGTCTAAATCTTCACTTCCCATCTATACTCTCCTACTTGGAAACCTAGTTATGCATTATTCCAGATGACATTTGTACTTCCATTTCACTCTTATCAAGAGGAAATTTTATTAAAAAAATTTACAATATGGGTTTCCAAAAAAGGTATTTTCAAATTTGAAACCCTTTATTACCAATAAAATGTTAAAATTTATAGGATATAATTTTTTAAATGGAGTTAGGATGTAACGCCCTCAAGATTTTAGAAAAGAAAATTATGTCTGAGAGTTTGTTCAACATGCAACACCGAGCATAAACAACATGCAAAATATTTAACCATTATAACATAAATATTAAATTAGTGGGTATGAATAGTAATTAAAATTTTATTATGTATATATATATATTTACTAATCAATATAAATTATTGATAAATGCTTTAGTAATGTAATTTTATTCTTCAAAAATATGTTTTCTTTCAAAATGATTTTTATGGATTTTTGTGAGAAAATATTGTAATTAATTATTTTAAAATTTAAAAAATTTATTTGATAAAATTAAATTATTTTTTAAAATCATCATATCAAAATTAAATTAGGGTTAAATTTTGGAATTTTTCATAAAAATTGATTTTTCAGTGAATAGTGAAAAATACCTATTTTGTAAAAATGTATTTTCTTTTCAAAAAATTAAGTAATTTAAAAGTAATATTTTTTTTAATATGATTTAAATTAAAATAATTTTTTCTTATTAGTATTTAATACGTTAATTTATTTTTGTTTATCTTCATATTGGATTTTAGTATAAGTTTATTTTTTGGTTTAAAAATGAGTTTTTCAGAAAACTGTTTTAAAAGGCATAATGCTTCTCCATTTTAATTAATTAAAATAACACATAATAAGAAATATTTTAAATGAAATTTATAGATTATATATCATTAAATATTAATTGTTATTCATGCAATTATTATTATTATTCATAGAGTTAATATAAAATCATCTTTTTTTCTTGAAAAATACACTTCTTGAAAACCCACATTTCATCGTTTCTATGTGTTTAATTTTAAATTAAAATTTTCCATTTATATGGATTGAATTTTATAAAATATATTCCTTATCTTTAATCAAAATAATTTATATTATCTAATATATTCAACTTAATTTTTTATCATAATGAATAGTATAAACAGTAAAAATCATTTACCGTGGTTAAGGTGAAAACGAGTTTATTAGGGGTTAAACTAAAAAGATAAGGGTTAAAATGACCAAAACAGTTGTATAATTTATATTTTAGGGAAATATTTTGACCCTTATTACCTAAGTATCTATTTTATGTGCTTGTGAGACAATTTTCCATGAAATTGATCAATATTATAATTCAAGTAAAGAAAATGACCAAATGTCACCCTCTTACTTTTAAATTTAAATTATATGTTCACATAGGGAAAAAAGAAATATGTGAATTAATATTGATTTTAATTTGAAGAATAATGAAGTTAATTTCATTATGGTAAATTGTTTTTAATTTTTATTAATTATATAATTACATAAAATTCTTAAGCAATTGCCACATGATAATTATTTAATTAATAAAAAAATAAAAAAATGATACTATAAATGTTAAAAGTAATATTAATTTAATTAATTATTTTGTTACATTAATTTTATAGATAAATATGACATGATATTCAGGTTTTAAAATAATATTTTTAAACTCAACTTTTTCATGATGTTTTTATTGTCAAATTAAATGAATAGTTCCAAAATTGGCATTAATGTTATTCTATAATAAATGATATTTTATTAAATGATTTAAAATTACAAAAAATACTATACTCTAATTTTTTTTGGAATATATTTAAAAATATCAACCATAGTACACTCTTGGACCAATGTTCATTTTATAATAATTATATTAACCCTTGTATAGTAAAAAACTACATTACCATTGTAAATGGTAAAATGATGTTTTACGCATTTCATGCACTTGTGTTAAAATTAATTTTCCACACATATAGGATTTTTATTTATAATTTTTATTTAATATTTATAATATTTTTTTTTCAAATTATATTATAATTATAATGTTATTTGTAGTCTTAAATGATAAATTGTCTAGAAAAAAGAATAGTTACCGTAGTGAAAACTAAAATGGTAAAAGTAAAGAAACTTAGATGTTAAGCAACAACAAGTTTAAAACATGTTTTTTGTGTGTTTTAGAGTTGTTTATTAACCATAAATTTACTCTAATCCATTATTTTTCAATTTTGGAGGCACTTGGGGTGAGAGTGACTTCCCATTAATGAGTAGTTTTGAGTATTTACATAAAAGTCACTCCTCTATTATAAACGAATACCTACTCTCCTCTCCTGTTATAATCGTTAAAACATTTTGGTTTAAAAAATTGCTATCCAAATACATTACTTACTTACCTACCCACATACTATAATCCTTTTTTGGTCATAAATTCATCACAAGTAGGCTTTTGGTGCTTGCCTAAGGAGGCTATCTGAAGAAGAAGTATTGTGATTAACCGAGTGTCTTTATTTTATTTATTCCTACACCTCCTTAAAATATTATTAAATTATAATTATATAATAAAAAATTATCTCCCATATACTGAGATGTTATTTTGTTAATATCATAAACTAAATCTATCTCTTATTCTATCAAATGGGATACATACTCATCATTCGTGTGTACGGTGGACTGCCGCCTTGCAAATTGATGTCATTTGTTTTCCATAATTGCCTCTCATGGCTTGTTTTAATTATGGATTTAAAAGTATTTATATTATATTTGTAACATATTTATACTTATTTAGTTATTATATCACATATACCTTCTTAATATCTACTCTGTGGGGGATATCATAACGTTACTCATTTGTACAACGGACTACCACCTCACAGAGCGATGTGATTTTTTTTCACTAAGGAATTACATGGAAGGTAATAGGGATAACTTTAATGAATATATGTGGTATAAATGATATAATAATTATATTATTGTCATATTTATTATTATTAAAATATAATATATCATTTTATTTCTTACACTAAAAAATGATAACGTTATTTGTGTACGTGTGGACTACTGCCTCCGCGAAGCAATGTGATTCTTCTTTTTCATCACCACATCACAAGAATGATATATATAAGTATATTGAAAGAAGTAATATGTCATATATGATATTATTATCATTATAGAAAGATAAAATATAACTTACCTTCTTTCCATAATGATTGTTAAAAATGGAAACATTACTAATGTGTACTTGTGACTTACCATCTCCATGACAGTAACATAGTTCATTTTTCATAACCATATTTCATGATTAGTTTTAAAAGTATAATTGATGTATAAATATGATAATTATTACTTTATTGTTATTTTTTATATGTTTAAATAATGACATCCTTAACCAATAGTCAACCTACCTAAGTCATTTTGACACATAAACTGAATATCATTGAAACACTCGATGTAAACTTAATTGATTAAGTAATTGTATATAACATGATAATAAGTGAAATAAAAGGAATAATAAAATTTATAAATTTTATTAGAAAATTAATTAATTAACATAAGTTTATTATTCAGGAAGAAAAATAATGTACATGACAAGTCAGACTCAAGGTAAGTCACTTCATCTCAATTTTCTTTCCTTGAGGCATATTTCAATTTTATGCACCTATATTACTTTACAAGGTGTATATATAGACCCTTTTTCATTTTATATCATGAATTTATCTATTCTACTAGTATTTAAAATTTTATATAATTTTATCCCTTTATGGGTCTTATGATTCAAATGTTTCCAAAGTGATAAGGGACTTTTCTTAAAAAAATACTCTTTTAATGTTTTACTTATAACTCTATTTTTTTCTATATCCATATTTTTAAAATTATTTTATAAATGATCTTATATGGACATCAAAGATTTATAAAGGAATTTTTTTTCTTTATTTCAATTTTTTTAAAATAAATGGTATTTTTTTTATTGAAAATGTGTTTTTAAAAGAAATGGGTATTTTGATATTTGAAAGTGATTTTCATAGAGGTTTAAAATATTTTTTCAAATGTTTTATGATGAAAAAGTGAAAGTATAAAATGTGTAATTTTTTAAATTATGATTTATCATTATAGATGATAAATATGTGATCCTTATATAGCTTATGTGAAGGGTTTATCCCTATTACAGCTCACGGGTGGGCCTGATATAGCTTGTACAAAAGGTTAATCTCTATTATAGCTCATGAAAAATGGGTGAGCTTGATATAGTTTATAAAAGGTTAATACCAATTATAGATCTCTAATGCATTTGGTAATGATTATATTGTAATTCTATCATATGGTTATTCCAACTAAAAATGTTTTGAAATGGTTTTATTTATATGATACTCTCAGTTTCCAAAAGGGGTTTTAATTGCTTTCTATGAGGTTTAAAGGCTTTATTTGAGTAAAAATTGCACGTGTTTTTGCATGTGAAAATGATTTATTTCAAATTCTCAAAGAACATTGATGATAAAGGTAAAAATTACATTATTTTTCATGTTTTTCATTGGACTAATGGTTTTATTTATTTTTATGTCCCTTACTGAGAATTTTTGTATTTAAACCATGTTTTCTAGAAATTATGTTCACAATGTTTAAGGATGGTTAAGGTAAAGGAAGAATTAAAGTTGAAATTCATGAATATTTTCCATGAAAATAAATAATGATTTATTTTAAAAGTTTTATATTATGGTAAAAATGGATACTAATTGGATGTTTCCACTTAATAGTATATGGTTTTTTAATGTATAAGTTCTGACCTAATTCTATAAAACTCTAAACCCGAAAATATCCTCAAAGTCAAAAAAAGTTGATTATTTTCTAAAACTCAATATTTTGTTATGTATAAGGTTTGGTCCTTATATATTATCCCTCCTATTTCACTACTAATAAAAATTAGAAAGTTCACTACTCTCTCAACTAAATTGTACTCACCGCACTTTCATAAGATTATTTTTTTGATCACTTCAATAAATATTGTTTACACATAATTTTGTGTGTTATTAAGATAAAATTTTATCCAATTGATGAATAACTATTGAGTATAAAATTCTTGAGTAGTTCTTTCTGGTTCACGTAAGATTCAATTTTATGAAACCCTTTCCCAAATTTCATAAAACGTTCTAATTCTTAATAAAACTTCTCTCTTTCATAAACCCCATCACCTTTCCTAAATCTCTCTAAACTTTTTTAAAAATTTCATTTATTCCTTAAATTTATATTATTATGGATGATTCACATAATAATTTTTTTAAAAAAATCATTCATGAATTCAAAGCCTCTGAATATTCATTAAGGATTTTCCTCTTTGCAAAGGAGGGGTTAATCGTCTATTTATAGGCACTGCCTCCCCTTCAAGAAATTTCCATTCTCACCATAGACCTTTCATGAAACTCATCACTTTGTTTAGGAAACTTTCTTCCTTTATGAAATTTTCACGAAACACCTTTGTTCGCTTATGTTTCTGAGAAACATGGAATCTTCCCATAAATTTTCACCTTTGAAAAACATACGACCTTCATGAAACGTTCTTTTGTAAATTACCCGAACTTTCAAAAATTTCATGAATTTATCATATTTTTATGAGGTATTCAAGAAAATCAATCTACCATGAAACCTTTCCATTTCTCCAAATTTTGGACCCCAAATTTTTGGAAACATTGGGAAACACTTCCACCATGTATGCATAACTTTATTAATCACTTATAGAGATTCCATGATTCGTTATTGAAGATTTTTAAAAAAATCATCAAAACAAAACATACTAGAATATTATAACAAACCTTGCTAACCTGATTTATCAACAAACGCAATCAGCCCAAAAACATTTCAAAGTCATGTTGAGGGATTTTTTCCAAACAACCTCCCCCTTTATAATATCCTAGGTTTTCCTATTAGGTACGAGTCTTTTTATTTTTGGTTTCACTACTTGTTTTTGACCAAATGTGAATGATTAACGAGATAAATGGAGTTTTAGGGGTTTCTGAGGCTAGTTCAGAGCTGAAGGCCTATTTTTTGGAAAAGGCGTATGGGATGCATAGTTAGTAGAAACTGTACAACCCAAGCCATAAAACATGACGAAACCATGAAAGGTGGTCCAAGACTCTGAATAGGGATGCACAGTTTGAGGAAACCAAGCAACTAGGGGCGCACACCCATGTGGGAGATATATAAATTTTAGTAGAGGCTTATAACATAGTCAGCACATAGTTTTTCTAACCATGAACCATGACCATGTAGGGTCCCCCTTGAGGTAGAGAAGGCCATATGGTTAGCGCATGGTTTTCTAAACAGTGTAGCCAAACTAAGTGACCTAGTTAAAAGTTGGCAAATTAATTTTTTTCCCTTAAAATCTCTTATAACCAAAATCTATTTTATTTCTTCATCTAGTGGATATAACCTTCATTTTGGGAGCTCATTTGAATCCAAATTCATAGGATTTGCTCCCATTTCTTTATCTGATGCCTGATTCGAGCATCGTTTGTCTCATTATATCCACAATGATAATTTATTCATTCATCTTGTGCCATTAGATGTTTGCATTCATATCGACAAATCTATTTAGGTGAAAGCTAATATTCTATATCTTCATAGTTTTCTTCTAATCTGGACCAAATCAGAGGTCGATACTAGATTAGTGTTCTACTACGAACCTATGGTAGGTGCTCTATAACTTTACCTTAGTTTTTAGTGTTTTGTAATCTTATTTTTCATTTTTCCACACACTGTACTTTTAGGAGGTTCCACCTTTAATTAATTTAATTCCTAAAATGATTGTATTAGAACATGTTAGGTTTCCCTTTGAGTACCATTATGATTATTGGAGGTTGTTAGCCTCAACAAAGGCCACCCATGGGGTGTGTCTTTATATATGTCCTATTTTTTACCACCCCTCTGGGTGAGTTCTAGATCTCCACTAGTTTTGGTAGCCTTATTAAATTGAATGGGAATTTAATGATTGATTAAGAGATAGTTATTCCATCTGTTCATATAGTTACATGATGATTAATTGGTTGATTGTTTCAATATAAAATGTTGAAATGGGTTGGATGAACTCATGGATTGTAATTGATTTGTGAATGATTAATGAAATGAGATGATGAATTGATCAAGGTAGTGGATTCTTGGGATGATCTCCTTGGATCCTAATTCAATAGGATACCATGAACATTTCTATGCCATGGTTCTTGATTACAATAGAGGATTCCTTGGATATGTTTACTCCTTACATCCTGATTTCTTAGGATTCCACGGGCCTTGCTACCCCTAGGATATGGCTTGCTTGGACTTGCATTGGAAATGCTCTATTAACATGCTCCTTGGACTCCACCCAAGTCTTTACCGAGTTTCCATAAAGATTATCCTGGGGCTAAACAAGTATGTCTTGGTATTATATACCTTGGATCCTTACCTTCATGGTCTAACACTAGAATACGTGGTGATCACACTATGGATGTTTTACACTGGGATACACAGTGAGTCCATTGTGGATTTTTTACACTGGATTACACAACAAAAACATTGTGGACTTTTTCTATGCTTAAAGATAGACCCGGTATGGGTATCATATTTTAGTTTTTATATTAGACCATTTAACACTTGATTTATTTATGATTTACATCTAACCTTGTTTATGGGAGATTTACTATTGGGTGCAGGGATCCATGTTTGTCTAGACAAGATCACACTTTACTTTCATCATTGTTATACTTGTGATATATTGGACCCTGCTTTAGTTTATACTACACAGACTGGACTTGTTATAGACACCATTTGTGGTGTCCTACTGAGTGTTATCTCACACCCTATTCGATTCATTATTGGGTACCTATACAAACTTCATGGATGTAGGTAGGAACCAGGGAAAGTAACCACTATATAATGCTTTATTTGATTTCTATTTATGAGCAAGAGAGAACAGGACTAAGATTCAATCATGATGCTATTTTGTGATAGTTTTTTTAGTATTTTTTATACCTTTTAAAACATATATTTTTATGGATTCTTGTATACATGTTTTCCTACATTTTAGAGACACAAAACATCATTATGTATATGATATTTCTTTTGGAATTGTTTATTTGTTACTATCTTGGATGTTTATCTTATGCTTGTTGTTCAGTTATCTATATGCTTCCACTATTGACTGTTATGTTTAGTACCACCATGATACACTATTAAATCATGGAATAGTCTCCCCATATACACACCCTAGGCCTCTGCTTCTATTTGGAAGCCTCTAGAATATGAGGAGGTTCTTTTGAGGCCATGATATCTATCGGCTCAGGGCACCGTTTAGTGGATCCCAGGTTAGGAAGTTATAAAGTGAAATCAAAGAATTTTATTTTATGGATTTAATATTTTGAGACAATATATAATAGATTAAAAAGGTATTGGAATTTTGTAATAATCTATGCATGGGATTAGTTAACCCATGTATAGAAAAAATCTAAATTTCTTGGAAAAGAAATTGTTGTTTTATAGATTTTACCTATTGTAGATGATTTGATTCCACCATTGGGTGAAACACTTGAGGTTCTTTGTTTATTTTTATTATATATTTTTATACTTTTCTTGATGAGATTAGGGTATTCTATCTCATGCATCATTTTAGGAACACGATAGAATTTACATTCCTTGTATTATTCCATGCCATATAGGATGGATTTCTTAATTGTGTGACATTGTTATATGTGCCTCATATGATATACCTATTATTGGATAAATGATTTTTCCTAGTAATTGAGAAAAAAATGATTGGTACTTATAGTTCTTTCCATATACTAAACAGTGTTTTCTTGCATATGCTACAATAGACACCCTAAGCATCCAATTATGGCATGTTGAGTCGTGGACCGTTGGTCGAATGGACTGTAACATATTATGGTTTAGATTAAGTAAATTTTGTATTTCGGATTATAAGGTGTATGTACCCTTATGGATAATAAGTGGTGACCCATTTGGTTCATCCATTTAAAGGTAATTGTAAAGAAAACATGAATTTAAATGAAATAGAAAGTGGGAAACAGAGAACTTGACGCATACGTAATTTTAGAGTGAGCAGTGGGTAATGTCTCTTATGCTTTTAGGACTGTTTCTATTACCCAATCCTAGATTTAGGATTGGGAAAATGAGGGCTTATATTTTCCTATTATTTTATATCTATGAATTTTTCACTATTATTTCTTTTCTGAGGTGTGTGTTTGGAATTATAGAGACATGGCACCATGAAGACCTCTAATCACACGCTGAGAGGGTGGTGGTGACCATACTCCAGAGGTGGTGGTCCATGGGATACCAATAGAATATTATGTAGTGCCTATTATGTAACCAATGATTATATTATATTGGGGTGTTGATTCCCAGTTCCATGATGGATTCCTATGATTTATGCAAACCATTCAAGAAACCTCACAACCTTCCATAACTATGGTAGATCTTATATGAATGTTTCAGTAGTAGCATCCTCCCACATTTTTTAGGGATGAATTCACATAGGTTTCTAAGCTATGACTTGATACTAAATTTTCAATTATTGAGAATTTAGAGACACCTAATGATCAGAGAGTGAAGCTCATGACATATATTCTTTGAGGAGAATCTAAGAGATGGTGATATATTTTCAACCAGACTGATATGCTCCAAGATATGGTTTAGAGGGATTTCCAATCCAGTTTTTATGACTAATTTTTTCCTAATAACATAATATATTAAAGGTATAGTGAGTTCATGTGTCTTGATAAGGGAGTGATAACAGTTATAGAGTATTCAACACGCTTTATAGAGATTCAAGGTTTTAAACTGATTTACCTTGTTGATGAGTTATCGAGGGAAATATGCTTCCAGGAAGGTCTCAATTATGTCATTTGATCACAAGTAAATGTGTTTTGAATCAATACTATTATTGAGATAGTTAATCAAGTACTTATTAATAAGTGGAAAATAAGGGAATCTAGGGTGTAGAGTAGGAAATTTCAGCCTCTCGACCTAGCGGTTCAACTTCTAATGGATAGAATCAACATTTTGAGGCCTCTTATGAGGGAAATAGCATCCAGGATGTTAGTTCTAGTAGTTCATTTTTCTATCAATAGTGTGGGATATGGGGAAACATGAGGAATAGTTGAAATAGAGACTCATTAAAGTGATACGATTTCAGTAGGATAGGCCATGTATAATGTTTCTGCATGAACTTTCCTCCATTAGTTAGTGGAAAAGGACCATCTCTGACTCTAGGTTCCAGAGTGGTATTCACAAATCTGGTTCAGAATGGGAGCTAAAGTAATTTAGGTCGTTCCAGCCAATGTAGTGGTTGTGGCTGAGGTATCCAGGCACCAGTTGTACATGGATAATAGAGTGGGCCTACTCTGGGTAGTGAGGCTATTTCATAGGGTCTTAGTTTAGGATAGATATATTTTTTGCATCCTACACCTGAGGAGTAGAGTTTCAAATCATCTTTGGAGAGAGGTATAATTTTAGTAGCCTCTACACTAGTATATTCTCTTTTCGATACATGTGCATCTCATAATTTCATATCTATACCTATTTCGGAGAGTTTGATGCTCCTTTTTTAGTTTTCTGATGGTGTCATGAGACTTGATACTCTTTTTTAGATCATAACATAGAGTGTACGCCAGTATAGGGACTACCCCCTTCATATTGGTGGGTGTAACTTTATATGGGATATTTTTTCCCAAAATATGATAGTGTTCAAAGCCATACTCAGGATGGACTAGCTAGTTTCCTATCATGATTTCATTAATTGTAATCCCTAGAGTGTGACTTTCACATCACAAGAGTGCAGAGTTTTTATTCACAAAGGTGAATGGGATTTATAGGCTGGAAGAGCTAGACCAGAGCATCATGGGCTAAAAATAATGACATCCCAGATCACTAGTTTATATTCTGATGATCATGGATCACATCAAGAAGACTTTCCTTCAGTGTTTTATTATTTCATGTATGTTTTCCCAAAAAAATGTTTAGGTTTATTTTCTGAGAGATAAGTGGATCTCTATATTGAGCTAGTTCCATGAGATGCACTAGTATCTACTCCTCCTTATAGGATGGCTACTACTAAGTTGCAGGAGATCAATAGGAAGCTATAGGACTTAGAGGGAAATGGATTTATACAACCTAGTACTTCTCTAACGGGGTCACCAATATTTTATTGAAAAAAATGTTGACATTACCCTTAGACTATTTATTGATTACTAGAAATTAAACCAGTTGATAGTTAAGAACTGGTATCCTTTTCCATATATAAATGATATATTTGAATAACACTAAAGATCATAGGTTTTCTCAAATATTGATTAGATTCCAGGTTATCAATAGGTTCATACTCGACCTACAAACATACCTTTTACAACTTTTCATAATAGGTATGGTCTACATGAGTATATGTTTATTCCATTTTGTCTCCCAAAAACGCTAGTAGTTTTCATGAAACTGATGAAATGAGTTTTCCATCCTTTTATGGATTCGTTTATGGTGGTATTAATGGACAATATCTTGGTGTATTCTCACAATCTACATGACCATTCCAAATATCTTGAGATAATTTTGGATACACTAAGAGAGCATTAGTTATACGATAATATCACAAAGTGCCTCTTATGGATGGATAATATTCACTTCTTGGGTTATATTATCTTAGAGATAGGAGTATTAGTTGAACCATATAAGGTGATAGCCATAGTTTCCAAGGATAAATATTAAGAAAATATTATATATACTGAGTTCCTTAGGGATAACTGGATATTACAAGCATTTCAAATAGGACTTATCATGCTTAGAAGAACCTATTACAAGATTTTATAAGAATGTTTTGAAGTTTTTATGGTCAGATACCTATGAGATATCCTTTCAGAAGCTGAAAGGGAGACTCACTTTAGTGACGATCCTTATTTTACCATATCTGAGTAGAAGATACATTGTGTATTGTGATGCATTAGGTATCAGGATTAGAGATGCAGGGGAGTGAGTCTTAGTGTATGGGTATCTTCAGTTAAGGCCACATGAGATAAATTACCCAAAAAATGATCTTGAGTTAGTCATTGTTGTACACACCTTGCATTTTTTAGGCAATATTTACAAGGAGATCTTTTTTGGTGTACATGGAACACAAAATCCTCAAGTTAATATTTACACAATGTGATTTGAATCTATGGTAGTGAAGGTTGTCTTAGTACCTAAAATATTTTGACTTTGATATTTCTTAAATTAATGGTTAATGAAACTTATTTGTCGATACATCGAGCAGGAGGACTCATATATAGTAATTTTAGGAAACTAGTAGTGAGTGACCACTTATGTACCTATTTTCAAATATGAAATTAGAGGTGTACAATGGACAAGGGAATACTTTACTCTCATCCTTGGAAAAGACTTACACTCTTTTGGATAGAGTGAGGATGAGATTTTTATCTAATGTTGAGGGTATGATCTTATAGGAGATTGTGGCCGGTTAGGACCTAGCTCATAGCTAGACCATTGTTAATGATGAAATTCTACATATACATGGTTGTGTTTGGGTTCCAAAATACATACATGATGAGGTAATGCAGGTGTTACATTCCTCAACATGGTAAGTACATATCGGTGTTACCCAGATGTATCGAGACATGTGTCGCTAGTATTGGTGGTCGGGGATGAAACAAGAGGTAGCTGGTTTTGTCACAAGGTGTACCAATTATCAGTAGGTGAAGGAAGAACACTAGTGATGAGATGTACTATTATATAAATTTTCCATTCCCAAGTTTAAATTAGAAGATATTTTGATGGATTTTGTGGTTGGGTTACATAGTACATCTTGAGGTAGTGATACTGTTTGGGTTGTTGTTTATAGGCTCACAAAGTTCACTCATTTCCTATCAACCAGGGAGACCTTCTCAATATATTTTCATAGGAGATTTTATATCCATGAGATAGTGCACCTTTATAGGGTTCCTTAGACCATGGTATTAGATAGGGATGCCGAGTTACATCTCATTTCTAGCATAGACTACAGAGGGCATTGGGTATACAGGTTATTTTGAGCGCAACATACCACCCTCAGACAAATTTCTTGTTAGAGTGCATGATTTAGGTGCTAAAGGACATGTTGTGAGCATGAATCCTTGATTTCAAGGGTTATTGGGAGAGCTATATACCCCTAGTTGAGTTCACCTAAAAAATAGATATTAGGAAACCATAAACATGGCACCTTATAAGGTTTTGAATGGTAGGAAATGTTGATCACCTCTGTTCTAGTTATTGGTAAGATAAGAAGCTTTACATGGACCTCATCTTATTCAGGAGACTTTGGAGAAAGTATAATTGATTCATAAATGGATGGACACTGAACAGTCTGTACAGAAATATTATATCAGTCATCATCAATGACCAATACAATTTGAGGTTGGAGATCAGGTCTTTTTTGTATATTACTGAGACTGGGACATGGATGGATTAGAAGACAGGTTAATCTTTCACCATGAAATATCGAGCCATTCGAGATTTTAGATATATTTGGGTCATTATCCTATCGATTGTAGTTACCATAGAGGTATCGATCCATGAAAAACATCTTTCATGTATCTTAGTTGTGTCATTTTCATTCATACCCATATCATACTCTTCAGCAAGATGAGTTTGACCTTATGGTTGATGTGTTTTTTGAGGATAATTCTATTTGTATTATTTACATGGGAGCAAAGGTTATCTGACATTGTTTAGTTCCATTAGTATAGGTGTTATGGTATCACATAATTTTATAGGATGAGACTTGGGAGTAGGAGACTGACGTACATGCTCAGTTCCTAGAGTAATTATAAGGCAATTCTTGACCACCCTTGGAAGGGAAATTTGGGGACAAATTTCTTTAAGGGGGAAGATTGCAAAATCCTGGGTCTTACTATCTGGTATGGATATTTTTATTTTCACTTTAACTCTTTGGTTTTGGCCTAATTTGAGTTACTGATGAGATCATTGGAGTTTCAGGGGTGTTAGAGGATTGTTCAGAGCCTAGAGGGATGGTTTTTGGAAAAGGCAGTTGGGCCTCATGGTTAGTATAAATCATGCGACCCATACCGCATGGTTTGGTGAAATCATGTGAGGTCGTCTAATCCTATGACTAGGGCCATACGGTTTGTGGAAACCATGCAATCAGGGGCACATTCCCATACAAGATCTTCGTAACTTTTTGATAGGATTAGTGCACATTTAGTGCATGGTTTTTCTAAATGTGTTCTATGACCATGTGAGGTCCCCATTGAGGTAGAGAAGGGTTCATGGTTGGTGAATATTTTGGCCAATTGTGAGGCCAAACCATATGACCCATTTAAAAATTGGAAAATTACCATTTCCCCATTAAAATATATTATAACCTAAATCTATTTTCTTTCTTCTTCTAGAAGATAGTCCCCTCATGATGGGAGTGACTTTGAATCTAAATTCATAGGATTTTCTCCCATTTCTTCATCTGACACCCAATTAGAACACTGATAGTCTTATTAAATCCACACCGATAAGTTCTTAATTAATATCTTTTCATTGTTCTTTTGTATTCGTATCAACAGATCTATTTAGGTGCAAGAGAATATTCCCTATTTCAATGGTTTTCATCCAATATTTGTTTTTATTTTGATCTGGAATGAATCTGAGGTCAATACTGGACTAGTGTTCTACTACATACCTATAGCAGGTGGTCTATATTGTTCTTTCAAGGATTAGTGTTTTATAAGCTTAGTTTTTATTGTATCATGTCATGTACTTTCTTTAAGTGCCCCATTTAATTAATTTAATGCATAAAATGAATGGATTGGAACCTGTTAGGTTTCTATTTAAGTAACATTGTGATTGTTGGTGGTTGTTATCCCCAAAATTGGTCACACATGGGGTGTGTATTTGTATCTGCCCTATTTTATTCCACCTCACTGGGTGAGTGCTAGATCACCATTTGTTTTGGAAGCCTTATTAAATTGAATGGAGAATTAACTAATGATTAGAAGATGGTTATGTCTCCTTGACATGTGGTTACATGATTTTTAATTATTTGATTGTTTAAATAGAAAATGTGAAAATGGGTTTGATGAAATCATGGATGGTAATTGATTTGTGAATATTTAATGAAATGAGATAATGAATTAATTATTGTAGTGGATTACTTGGAAAATATCCTTGGATCCTAATTCCATAGGAATCAATGGAAATTTATATATCATTGTTCTTGATTATGGTAAAGGATTCCTTGGACATGTTTACTCCTTGGATCTTGATTTCGTAGGATTCCACAAGCCTTGCAACCCCTTATATCCATCTTGTCTAGAATCACATTGGACATGCTATATTGACATGCTCCTTGAACTCCACCCAAGTATTTATAGAGTTCCCATTGTGATGATCCTGGTACTTGATGAGGATTCCTTGTTCTTATATACCTTGGACTTAACCCTTCTTGATCTGACACTAGAATTCACAGTGACACCGTTGTGGTTATTTTACACTGGGATACACTATGAGGCCCTTGTGGATATTTTACACATAATTACATGGAATGACCATTATGTATTTTTTCTATTCTTATAGATTTCCCTAATATGGGTATCATATTTTAGTTGTTAGATTGAACTGTATCACACCTAATTTATTTATACTTTACAACTGCCCCTGTTTGTAAGAGCTTGAATGTTGGTTGCTGGGATCCATGTTTTGATAGATAGGATCTCACTTTACTTTCATCTATGTTATAATTATGATATATTTTACAATTCATTAGTTTATATTACATAAAATTTACTTTTTGTAGAAACTGTTGGTGGTTCCCTAATGAGTGTTATCTTACACCCTATTCAAGCCGTTGTTGGGTATCTAGACAGACTTTATGGATACTGGTAGGAATAAGAGAAATAACCCAATATATGATTCTTGATTTGATTACTTCTTAGGAGTAGGAGATAGCATGACTGATCTTTGATCATGATGATATCCTGTGATAGTTATTTTTTTTTAATTTTTGTACCTTTTGATACATGCATTACATTGGATACTTGTATACCTATTTTCCTACTTTTCAGAGACATGAAACATCATTATGTATATGATATTTCTTTTGGAATTTTTTGTTTATAACTGTCTTGGATGTTTATCTTCTATCTATTGTCTAGTTATCTATCTACTTTTTTTATTTACTGTTATGTTTACTACTGTTATGATGCACTCTAACATGAGGGAATAGTCTCCCCATAGATACATCATAGGCCCTAACTGCTAGTTGGAAGCCTCTAGCATACTGGTAGGTGCACTTTAGGTCATGTTACCCACCAGCTTTGGGAACCATTTAAAGGCTCTTAGGATAAGATGTTACACCCTATGGGTTTGTTGACAACTCTTTACCCATTAATACCTCTTTAAATATTACATTTCTATATTTTTTACAACAGTTTTCATTCCTCTATATTTAATCACAAATCACACCTAGTGACTCCATATAGTGAAAACAGATTTACTAAACATATACTCTAATCCCAAATGATACATGCTTGGCATGAGAAATAAGAGTAGCATGTAAAGTTCATCAATGAATCACTTCATTCTTGAAGCATCATTTATTAGAAATTTACATTTTAAGTAGAACCATTTCATCATTTCTGAGGAGAATGATGACACTCGATAAGACCAAATCATCAACCACACTGGGAAATTGATATCATATCAAACCCCATGGGTCAAATATCATGATATATTAACTTTTAACGAACATCTTCAACATCATCATATTTTAAAACTCAGCACTCCCCCTATTTATCTACTCTTCCAATCAATTTATCCCTCCTTTCCATGAACACAACCGATCCCCCATTTTCAATGAACCCAAAGTTCATTTTTAAGGTAAATCACACATATAAACACCTAAGGAATTTTACACCACTCATTAGGGAGTGAAGGTTCCACTTACACACTTTTTTAAGAGTAGAGAGTTGACTAACCTCCAAAAGTTATTTGATGACGTTGAAATGCTTCACTGAGTAAAGACTTTATCAGAATATCTACAACCTGTAGTTCTATAGACACATACTGCAACTTCATAAGCTCATTCCCAACCCTACCCTTAATAAAATCATAATTTATTCCAATGTGATTTTTTCATGAGTGATGGTCTAGATTTTTTCAAAGATTAATAGCACTTGAATTATCACAATGGATTCCGATATGATATTTCACTTTAACTCCCATATCTTCAAGCTCGTGCTTTATCCACAATAACTACATACAAGATTGAGTATCCATGATATATTTATCTTTTACAATGCTCAAATAAATGAAATATTTTTTCTTTCTTATCCAAGAAATACCCAATCCACCAAGATAAAATGCACCAATTGACATTGATTTTCTCTCATCTGCTGAATCGGCCTAATCTATATCTGTATAACCCAACAACTCTTGCTGATATTTTTTATTATATATAAAACCTAAATCCATTGTTCCCTTGATATACCAAAGTATTATTTTCAATAAAAGTAAGTGTATTTATTTAGGATTTATTTGATATCATGCTACTTTTTATGTAGAAAAAACAATATTGGATCGAGTCGTTGTTAAGTACAATAGGCTACCAATAATCTTCCAATATTATGTGAAATTAACTGATTTTCCTTTATTATATCATAATAGATTAATACATGTTGAAACCAAAGTTGTCATATCCATGTAATTATCCATTAAAAATCATCTTTAAACCCTATTGACATATTTTTATTAAGAGAAAAATGTGTCATCCATTCCTTGTGTCACCTGTAAACCAAGGAAAAACATTAGCTCACAAATCACTAACATTTCAAACTCACATTTCATGAATTCTACACACTATTTTCACTACACTTCATTCGATCCCAAAAATACTATTTCATTGACATACAAAATCACCATCATCCTTTAAGTACTCTTCTTAATAACACATATATTGTAATTAACTCCAACACATTGAAAACTAAGATTCTTAAAATATTGATCAAGTCATGAATACCATGCTCTTAGTGCCTATTTAAATCCGTATAAAGACTTATTTAGAAGAAAATATTTGTTATCATATTCATTGTTAAGAAAACCATATAGTTGTTTGATATATACCTCTAAATACAGAACCCCATTTAGAAATGTATATTCGACATCCATTTGGTAAACGTAAAATTTATTTTTCACTTTTATGGAAAAGAATAATTGAATTGACTACCTCTGTAAAACTCATAAAAATTTCTCATATACATAAATTCCCTCAATCAGGGAGTATCCCCTGAACACCAATTGTGTTTTGTTTCAAATTACCATTTCATCCTCATTAAAATTGTCTCGGAATACCCATTTGGTCCTGATAACATTTCTATCTATCACCCTTGAAAAAATCTCCTATATTTGGTCATTTTCAATTTGATCAAGCTCTTCATTCATAGTATGAACCCAATTTTTATCTTTAGTTAATTATTTAAAACATTTTAAATATACCTAAGATATGAAGGATGCTCGTTGTGGAGACTTCATCCTTATTTTTTGAACATCCACTTCTTGATCATTGATGATGTTCTACGTATCAATTTCATATCAACTCGTCAGCTTCTATAAAGAGATAGGTCTTACACCATCCTTTTCATCATTAGTATCACTTTCTAAATCATCATTTTTTCACTTTTTATCCCCCTTATTGACTCACTTACTCTATCACACCTAGATCTTCAATTACATTCATTGTTTCAAATCTTATTTCGGTTCTTAGTTTTCCCTTGGTTTCTGGGTGTTTCGGGATTAGATTTGGGGTCTCGGGTGTTCTGGATCTAAGTTATTAGTCTTGGAAGTCTTGAATGGTATTTCTACTTGTATTTTTTAAAGGGAAGATATAAGGATGAGGTGGCTTGTAATTGAATTTGTGACACTCCTAGTGGAAGCTTTTGGGGGGTATGTTTATTGGGGTGGTTTCTTCAAGATTTGGGCCAAACCATGAGCTCATTTCTAGATTTAAAAATAAAATTTGTTTCTTTTATAACTACTTCATTTTCCAAAAAAATCACCCATTAAAATTACTAATTGGCCTCCCCTAACATATTCAAACCACCATATCCATTTGCACCCCTTAGGAACTCATAATCATGGTGGATTTGGGTGATTTATTTAGGCATTGGGCCAACCCATGATCCCATTTCCATATTTAAAGAAATAATTAATTTATTTTATATATCATTCATTTTTTAACATTTTTTATTCACTCCACCTCCCACTAGAGACCAAAAACCCTATCCACACCACCATGTTACATTTTCCTTTTTTTTATCTCATCTTCATTGTGGACTATGGAGAATTTACTCACGATTTCTCAAATTGTACATATTTTAAAAGGGAATTTGTTTCTTTCATAATCATTCATTTTTACTCCCCCCCCTTTAAGTCCACACTCTACCTCCTCAGCCTTATTCAAACCTCCCTTCCAATTTTGGATGCTTGGAGATTCAACTATTGGTGTATTTGGGGATATTTCTTCAAAGTTTATCAAGTAAGTTAATTCCTCCCTTGTTCCTTCCATTTCCTTAGAGTTTATCCTCTCTTTCAAGAAGTTACAAATTTCCATAAACTAGGGTTTTGTACCTAGGGTTTGATTTTGGTTTTATTGGTCCAATATTGTGGATTTAGGGTCATTTTCACTCCCTTGTGTTGCGATGTCGGTTCGGTTCGTTCAGATCTTCCACGGTTGCAGTGTTTTTCCTCTTCCTCATCTGCATTACCTTCTTTTGTGCCGCTCCTCAAACCCCAATGACAAAGTTACTATTTCTAGTTGACTCCTGGGAGTCTCCGCTTGATCCCAGAACCTCTTTTGTCATGGAGGAAGTCAGCATCTTCCCCTGCTCGATATCGCCTGTTGGCGCAGGTCCGGCCTTACATGGGACCGTGCGATCCCTCCCGGTGTCGTCATCCCTCATGGGTGTCAGATCTATGAGTGGGAGGATGATTCCAAATCGCAAACATCTCAAGCTTCACCTTCATCACGGATCCGAGACTTTTGACATGTCTGCTCTCTGTTTAGGGTTTCCTTTTTTCTTTTCTCTCTTGCTTCGTCAATATGGGGGAAGATTGGGGGCGGGACTCAGCTTCCACACTGGTGTGAAGTTCCGACGATTTGGGGTTTGACACATGCATCTCTCTCCGTGATGGTTCACCGTGTTTGAGCACTCGTGAAGAGGTTGATTCTTAAAGCACTAGCCTCGAAGAGGTTGATTCGCGAAGAGGTGGTTTTGCGAAGCATTTTCCATGAAGGTTTGCGGAGTTTTTATATTTGCGTTGTGTTTGATTTGTGAATCACCTACCGCGAAGGCCCGAGGTGCTGTGTGTGCGCAAAATTTCTATTTCACGAGGTGAGTTCGTGAAGAGGCTGACTCGCGAAACACATGCAGCGAAGGTCAGAGGAGATGCATGACCACAACAGTAGTTATCTCACGAAGTTCTTACCACGAAGATCTGAAGCGTTGTAGGCTCGTGAAGGCTTGAGGCGTTGAAGTCGCGTTGGCATAGCGTGGAGAGTTTCCCCGCGAAGAGCCTCAGGCATTGTGAAGTCGCGAAGGCATATCGCGGTGTGTTGCCCCGCAAAGACTGGGGGCACGTGATGCGGGTTCTTGGACTGGGTCTTGTTTGTTGTAAGGGTGGTTTGGGATTTGCAAAGGTGTTAGCCCCTAAGGAGGATAGTGAATTCAACCTTTGATTTGCGCTATGGATGCTGAATTTGTTAATCAATGGAAGAGGCTGTCCCTAACAGAAAAAAAAGTGGCGATCGAGGCACGGAGAAAGAAATACCCACTCTTGAAAAAATGCTTGTCTCTGCTCATTGTGGTAAAGTTCATTGAAAACATTTTGGTTAATTAGGGGGATCTCAAAAACACTCTTCAGAACATCTGGAAACTTGATGCAAGAGTGTCTATTCGGGAGGCGGGAACTAATCACATCATCTTTGAGTTCTTTAATGAGAGAGATAGGGACAAAATCTTGTGTGGAAGACTGTGGTCCTTTGATAATCAGCTCCTCCACATGGAAGAATTAAAAGGGGGATACGATGTCCAGCGGGTGAATTTAACCCGCTCCCCCATCTGGATACAAATTAAAGGAATCCCCTTCCATGGAATAAAGGAATGCATAATTAGGGAAATTGGGGACAATCTAGGCCACTTTATTGAATGGGATTGCTCAGAACCAATACAATGGGGCCCTGAGGTTCGAATCAAGGCAGAAATTGAGGTATCGGAGCCCCTAATGAGGGGAATGTTCCTGAAAATCGAAGACGCCAACACCTAGATATCATTCAAATTTGAGAAACTCACACTCTTCTACTTTTTTGTGGTCGTCTTGACCACCTGGAAAGAACGCGCACCACAAAACCTAAGAGTGTATTAGGTGACATCCCCCTCCAATATGGCCCTTGTATCTATGCAAAAATGAATAAATTTGCATACATCCCCGAGATGGAAAAACAAAAGGACCGTGACCATCTCACGTTGGCGCATACCAGTCAAGTGGAACCCACACATGGACAACTCATTATGCTGGGACCTCCGGATTTCTATAATGCTGACTATCCCACTCAGAGAGAAGCTAGAGTTCATCCTAACCCCCTGAAGGAAAAAACTCAATCATCCACAAGGTTGGCGACAAAGCAAGAAGAACCACCACGAAAATGCTCAATGCCAAAGTTGATGCACTTCGAACCACCAGATCCGGATCTGGTTCCACAATCGTCCATAATCAACATATCACTAATAGAGGCCCATGGAATGACGAGAACTCCAATGTTGGGCCCAATCACCCGTTGCACGTGGAAAATGGTGCAACGTAGAGGAAGTGATGATCACACAGAAGACCCTAACCCTGGGGCTAGGAAAAGACAAACTGAAACATGCCAATCGGGGAGGAGTCCCACCAAAAGTTGGAAAACGACAAGTGGAGAAACAAGTATAGAGGAACCAAAGACGGCAGCAGGCGAGACCCAGCCCCACCTAGAGAAATGATTGTGTTATGCTGGAACTGTCATGTGCTTGGCAACCCACGAACGGTTCGTATGCTTCAGCGCAATTGTGCTCAAAGTTGCCCTGATATGGTTTTCCTTTCCAAAACCATTCTGTAAAACAAGGACACCAATGGTATTGCTTTAAAGTTTGGCTTCCAAGGCTGCTTTCCGGTGCCCATACAAGGCCATTCTGGGGGCCTCTGTCTCCTTTGGAAGGACAATATTTACATAAAAAAAATTTCTTTCTCCTTTCACCATGTGGATGCAACTATTCAATCTGACTTGAACCCACCCTGGACCTTTGTGGGATTCTATGGTTGGCCTTCCCATGCTAATAAGGTGCATTCATGGAACCTTTTAGGCAAGCTGCAACATGATCTACCTAGCCCTATTCTTTTCGGTGGTTATTTCAATGAGATCACGTTATATAAGGAAAAGAGAGGTGAAAGTACTCAAAACTTAGCCTCGATGTCTAATTTCAAGGACACAGTCACTAGGGAGAACCTAGTCGATCTGGGGTACACAGGTAATCCATTTACATGGTTCTGTGGAAACACTGAAGGCACCCGCATCGCGGAACATCTTGATATATTTCTGGGTTCTACTGATTGGATTAATATGTTCAACATGTTTTGTGTTGTCCATTTGGCCCTTAACTGTTCAGATCACTACCCAATTCTCATTGATTGTTTACAAGGTGAATAAAAGAGACAACTCAGAAGACCCTTCATATTTGAGAGATTCTGGTCAAAAGACCAGGAATGCGAAGAGGTGGTCCGATCAAGTTGGATGAGTTCTCACAAAGATGTTGGCCTCAATCTTTAACAGGTTGCATCCGGTCTGAGATCTTGGAGTTACAAGAAATTCTACCAACCTGATAGGCATTGTGATGTCCTTGAAAAAACGTTGCACAACTTACTCAGGAAACCCCCATCTAATGGAAACATCTCCAGGATTGGTGCTACTAAAAGAGAGCCAGACGGGTCCCTTCATGTTAAGGAAAGATTCTGGGCTATGCGGGCGTGTGACATCCACATTAAATAGGGTGATGCTAATACAAGGTATTTCCATCTGAAAGCGTCAGCTAGGCATCAGAAAAACTCAATCATGAGCTTATCACGACCTGATGGAAGCAAAGTTTCTGACACCTGTGGCATTCATGAAGCTTTGGTAGGCTATTTCCAGAACCTCTTCTCTATAGGAACTCCTTTCATGTCGGCTGAAGTGGAATAATGCATCAGACCCGTGATCACTGATGAGATTAATCGGAAGCTTAAAAAAGATGTGAGGAATGATGAGATTCACCTGGCTTTGAAACAAATCCACCCCACTAAGGCCCTGGGACCGGATGGTTTTCACACCCTTTTTTTAAACAATACTGGCACATTATTGGTCTCTACATCTGCAAAATGATAAAAAAACATCTGGGCGGGGAACAAAAGTATTTCCTCCATCAACGAAACTATCCTCGTCCTCATCCCTAAAATCAAGAAACCTCAGGCGATCTCGAATTTTAGACCCATCAGCCTCTGTAATGTCTTTTATAAGATCTTCTCAAAAATCCTTGTCAATCGGCTGCAACCTAGTCTTCCTGATATTATCTCCAAAAACCAGAGTGCCTTCGTGGCCAAGCGGCTGATTACTGATAATGCAATTGTGGACCATGAAGTGTTATAATCTATGAAAATGCACTCCACTGCGAAAAAAAGAACCATGTCCTGGAAACTGGATATGACCAAAGCTTATGATAAAGTGGAATGGCAGTTCTTAAGAGTTGTGATGTTGAGAATGGGCTTCTGCACTAAATGGACAGATATTGTCATGCACTGCATCTCAACCGTCTCTTTCAGAATTAAGGTCAATGGGGAGCTCACCAGAGGATTCACCCCAACCCGAGGCTTGTACCAGGGAGATCCTCTCTCCCATTTTCTCTTCATCTTGGTGGTTGATGTTTTCTCTAACCTTATTTCCAAGGCTTAATCCTCTAAGTCTATTCATGGAGCAAAGTCTGTCGTGAGAGCCCACAAGTGTCACATATCTTCTTCACCAACGACTACCTCCTTTTCTCCAGAGCCACTATTAATGAATGTTGGGTGATTAGCCATATGATCTAGCAATATGAGTGGGCTTCTGGACAGTCTATCAATCACAGTAAATAGGAAATCTCCTTTAGCGTAGGGGGAACTCCTTCCAAGAGAGATGAGCTTTGTGCATCTGCAGGCATCCATATGGTCGACAAACACCAAAAGTATCTCGGACTCCCTACGGTGATTGGCTGGTCCAAAAAAGAAATCATTGTAGCTTTGGAGGACAGAATTGAGAAAAAAATTCAAGGCTGGACCCCAAAAAAGGATCTCTAAAGCTGGCAAAGGAACCCTCATTAAAGCTATCATTCAATATATCCACAGCTACTTTATGTCTATGTTTAAGCTCCTGGCGGCCATCGTCAACCTGATTCATTCTCTTACTGCCAACTTCTAGTGGGGAAAACGATGGAAGAAATAGACCCCACTGGTTGGCCTAAGAGAAACTCTGCAAACCCAAGTCAGAGGGAGGGATGGGATTCTAGAATCTTCTTCTGTTAAATGACGCACTGTTGGACAAGTAAGGATGGTTCCTTTTGAACTGCCCTTCATCTCTATGTTCGTGGGTACTCTGTGCCATGTACTTTCCCCACACATACTTCATTGGATCCTTTCTTGGCCCCCCGTCCTAGCTTCCTCTGGAGAAGTATTTGGGGGGACCAAAATCTCCTGGAGAAAGGGGTGGGCTGGAGGATTGGAAATGGCTCATCTGTCAACATCTGGACTGATCCATGGATTGTCCATAAGGATGGTATGCGGGCCACATCCCCCACCCATCCAGGTCTTGAAGACGCCACTGTCAACTGCCTCTTTTCAGACCAGGGTCCAAGTGGTGTGTGGAAAAGATCTAGGAATGGTTTAGTGAAAGAGACCAAATAATTGTTCTGAGCATACCCTGTGTCCCTGATGCAGGCCCCGGCCATCTTTTTTGGACCAATGATGTTTCAGGCGACTACACGGTGAGATCCAGGTACAGAATGGCTCTTGTCATTCACTCTCTCGACCGTGATGAGGGACCATGGAAAGCACTTTGGAAGCTCAACGTCCCCCCTAAAATACACCAATTTTGGTGGCAAGTGTGAATGGGCACCCTCCCTACCAGGAGCCTCCTTGTTTACCGACATATGTACGGTGCTGATTCCTACCCTTTCTGCCTGAATATTCCTGAAACTCCTTGGCACGCCATCATTCACTACCCAGGAGCCAAGGAAATTTGGAACAAATGGGGCCCGACTTCGGATGCTTTACTGGACATTGTCTCTGACCTCCCTGATCTTCTGATGCACTGGTGTACCTCTCTTTCATCAATCGATGCGAGCTCTTATTGTACCCTAGCTTGGATCATTTGGGTTCAGCGTAATGATTCAATTTTCCACCATTCTCATCATCAGCCCGAGTTCTGGATTGAACGAGCCACTTCATGGATTGAGGGCTGGAAGGACCACAAAGGACAATTTATGCCAGGTGTTACCCCCTCCTATCCCCCTCATTGGACCCCCAATGGAAGGGAGTCTTAAGATTAATGTGGATACTTCTCTCCCCAAGGATGGGCCTATTTCTCTCGGCCTCCTGGTGCGAAATCATCTGGGGCAGATCTTTGCAGAAAAATATGAATCACATCATGCTTTCTAGGAACCTATAGTTGTTGAGGCTTCTGCCATCCTTGCAGGCATGATTCTCACTGCAGAACGTGGATGGGCTGATATCATCATTGAGTCTGACTGCCTCTCTCTTATCAATGCCATTAACCACAATGACGCCGGACTCCAGGCCTTTGGCTTCATCATCAGGAGAATATGCTCGATGTGCCAAGGATTCTCTTGTTGCACCTTCTCCTTCAACAAAAGGGAAGGAAACAATGTGGCCCATCAGCTGGCAGCCTCAGGCCCCTTCTATGTCAACCAGCTATTGATGGACAATTTCCATTTATGACTCTGCTTATGTACGGCTGCTGATCTTAGTCATTAATATTATCCTTCTTCTCAAAAAAAGGTAGTTGATTCCATGTGTAATAATTCTTTGATAAGTTATATTGCTTGATTTACTTATTTATAATGTTACTCATATGTTTTTTGTGGTGTGAAATCTGTTTTTGATAGAATTGGTTAAGCGTTTAATTTTAAAGTTTCATTTTTTCTTTAAATAGTGTGTTTTTCTTGTGTAACTCTTGTGGTATCATTTGGGGTCATTTTATAACATATGAAAATGGTTTATTAAATGTTTCTTGGGTTTCCAAATCTAGTTTGGTAGGGTTTTGGTGTGATTTTTTCCTTTAAAGAGGGTTTTTAATGGGGTTTATGTGCAAAACATTATTATACTTCTTGGAAGTGCTTTATGAAAATTGAAAATGGTTTATTGAGTTATACAAAGTGTGAAAAGGATGTTTATGTACTGTTTTGGTAGTCATATGGTATTAATATGAGTTTTTGAAAGAGAAAATTATGATTGGTGATGTCAAAAAATTTGAGAACATTTTATGAATTGTTGAAATGTTTAATTAAATTGTAATAAGGTTGTGAAACATGTTTACAGGTTGTTTTGTGTGAGTATGATGTTAAAATGAATTTGAATGTGAATAGAGTGTTATGTAAAATGATTGTGGTATTTTTTGTGTGTGTGTTTTGGAAATTTAAATTTCATGTGAAAATGGTATTTTATAAGTTGTGGAACTTGATTGAGCACAAAGAGGGAAACTCGGGTATCTAGGTGGGAGGACATGTACTAGTATGATAGTGTTACGGAGTGGTTTAATCCCTATTTCACATAGAAAGTCTGATGATGAAAACACTAACTAAACTATTATGATGATGCTGGGGACCACTAGGTTATGGGTGTGTTCCCTACTAGTGTATTGTGCATGAAAAATGATATTTATTATGTTTAGTTTTCACCGAGATATGAGGCACCTGGGGCCCACAGCTAGCTAGTGCCTAGGGGTGTTCACGTGACTAGTGCTCATTGACTATGTGATACCCACCATTGGTATATGGTGTCTTTGGATGGAAAATTCAGTAGATTGTGCATTTTATTTAAAAAATTTCATTCCTTAAAATATCTCTCTTGAAAACTATTTTCAATTAAAGTAGCATTATTTAGAAAATTGTTGCAACCTTTTCTTATTTATGAAAACATGAAAGCTTTTTATCTTATAATTTTTATCACATGGAATATTTTTGGTGGAATCATATTGGGATTAGGCCAACACCCTACTTATAACCTTGGGTGTTAGTAGACTTGGTAATCTTTTCTGCAGGTATGGACAAAGCTTTTAGTGTCGGTGGTTCTTGTTGTTAGCTTCCATTCTTGGTGCGATGTTGTGAAGAATGATTGGGGATGATGAACCATTACCATGTGGTGGACGTTGAGTTATTTTTACTACTAATTTTGAGATTTATCCCTCTTGGTATTTTTCTAAAACCATGTATTCTAGTTCTGAATTTTATTAAAGGCTTCTTTGGATTAAATTTTCAGATTCAGTTTATTTATTGTTTTTGGTTGCTTAATGCTTCTAAATTCAGGTAAATCATTCCCAATCACTTTTTTTATAATACTCAGGAACTTGTTCCAACCCATGGAGATTATGAATTCCCCACGGGCCTTGCCAAAAACTAGGTTGAGCATTATTTTTGATGGCGACCAGATCTGGTTCGTGACAAAATGGTATCAGAGGAGGTTCACTCTTTTTGGGTCACATTCTTTTGGGAAAGGATCTGGGTAAACTGGATTTAGGATTGTTAGGAATTGACATTCTGATTACGAGTAGTGTTCCTGGACAGTACACCTCGTAATGGGATTCATGTCACCATGGGAATTTGGGTTTTAACAGAGTTCTTTTGTTATCATGGTTCATTGATGATTGGGAAAATGAAAAGAGAGTTGGGTTAATGGTCTTAGTGAGCTCGTAGAGCTTGGAAATCCTTGTAGAGATGGGGATATTTCCCTAGAAAACTCTCCATGATGGTGAAGTGATTGGAATATGGCCAAAAACCATATGTCCAATCCACCCGCCATCACTAATTTCCCCTCGCATTTTCATGTGTCTTTTTTATTATGGAATTTTGGAAACTTGGTTTTAAATAAAAAAATGATAACTTGATTTTAGGAAGTGTGAATTTTTTTGAAATTATTTTCTATTAAATCAGAAATGGTTTTATTTCTAAATGGTTATAAATGAAATTAAAAAATGGGTTTGAAAGAGTAAATTTTGTGTTTTCACCTTTTTGAAAGTGTGAATTATGTTAAGGTGGGTTTTGAAAATCTATTTCAAATAGAGTTTTCTGAGATGTTGAAAATTGTTTTGAATGGAATGAAGTGTTTTGGAATTTATGTGTAGAGTATGAAGATAAATTTTGATTTGGTAATTGGTGGAATTTTTCAAAGCTTCCTAAATTTCTGGGAACTTATTTTAAATGGGGTTAAATGAGTTTCCAAAGGAATGGGTGTTGATGAAATAGAGTTTTTCATAAAAACGGAAGTGTTTTGAAATGGGATGATGTGTTTTGAAAGTAATGTGTTTTACTTGAAAGTGAGTTTTAATTAATGTTTTTTGTTTTTCTAAAAAGTCTTGTAATATTTGAATTGGGTTTTGATTTTGTGGTTAGCGGTTTTGAGAAAAAGGAAATGTCGGTTGAATGTCTTGGTTTCGAAAAGTGGAAAGAATGCTTTTTTTAACCTTTGGTATTTTTGTGAGAGACCACATGCATAGATTTACATGGTAATATGGATGGTTAAGGGCATGGATGGATGAGTTTCGGTATGGATATGAGGAGGGTTCCCGATGTGACATGGAAACATGAATGTGTGAGTCCCATGGGGTAGACTTAGTGGAGGAGCCAACCGTGGACCCGTTTATTTTCAAATAGATGATTTTAAAGGAAAATTTGATGTCTTTATGAATGATTTGGGTTGTGTGTCTTATTTTTTTGGGGAATCTTGCGGTGGGGTGTATTTAGTTTGAGAACCCCTCTTGTTTGAATGATGTTTTGGGTTTTTGTTTTGTTGGTAAGTTGGGTTGAAGTGTTGATTGGTGGACCTTTGTGAGAAATATCCCAAAAAGTCCTTGTGGCTGCTCTCCTCATGTGTTTGGACTTGGTTTGAGGTATATTTTTACCAAAGGAACAGCTTTTTTGGGTCCTTGGATTTTCTTGTTGGCTAGGGTATTCCCCCATAAATAGTTAATGCATAATTGAAGTGCATCCATGGGTGATTCACAATTGGTAGGACCTCCAGTTGATCAATGTATGGGTTGTCTTCCCAGGTTTCAAGGTTGAGTCTACCCCTCTTCTTTTTTGGTTAATTAGATCCTTTCATGGTAGGAGATTTGTTGTGGAAGGTTAGAATACAAATTGGTTCCCAACGTTTCCAGAGTTCCTTAAATCATCAAAGGTATATTTTGACATCGTTGTGTATATAAGTTCTATTGAAGGTGGTAAAGGGTAATTACAATGATGAAGGTGAAAAAAATCAAGGGTTGTTATTGTAGAATGATTTCTTGTATGTCATTTGGGTCTTTCATCATTATCATCAGAGCAAGGGTTCATGTTGGACAACCAATGTGGAAAAATAGGGTCTTTTGAGGCTGTTATGATTTCTTGAGGTAATCTCATGCTACTTGGAACTTTGTTCAAGGTTTCACTCTTGGTAATGATCATGTCACTTGCAAGGGTCATGTTCGGTGATGTATTTTTGTGTTGTGTTTTCTTTTGAGAGAAAATGATGATGTTGTAGAACCTTTTGAGGGATTATGCTTAAGTGACATCATATTTCTATTCTGAGAGTTTTTAATTACTTTTTCTAAGTGAATATGTATTCTGTGTGTTTTCCTTCTGTGGTTTCTTTTTCAGGGTGAAATTGGTGATGCATGTGCATCACCCAAGTCCCTATTTGGGTAAAGGTGTGTTTCTTGAGCTAGTGATTTCTATGAGGTGTTGTGATCATTAGCTCATAACCGCAGTGTAGAAGATGCTTCAAACATCAGGGCTCCATCTATAGGACTCAGTGAAGCTTTTCACATAGTTAGGAAATCTCTAGGGGTGTCAGGGGTCTTGGTTTCACTTCTGTCTCTGATGTAGGATATGGAGACAGTTTTAAGTTTCAATGTGGTTGTTTCTCTTCAAGTGGTCATGTGTGGTGGAAGGGGACATTGGTACCCTATCTCTCAGGGTTTTAATCTATGTTGGTGGAGAAGTCCCTCCTTTATTTTATGAGGATAGGGTGGTTTTGTTTTCTCAGACCTAGTTCTTGAACCCTTGGGGGTGTAACCCTCAGTGTATTTGTTCATGTATGAATAACCAGGTAGGCTCTTTTTTATTTCATTTTTGGTCGGGCTCAGTCAGGGATTGTTATTCCCATGGAAGTGGTGAACCATGGAGTGTATTTTCTGTTTTAGAGTTTCATTGACCAACCCCCCCTGGCAGTAGGGATTGGACCTTATGCGGTATTCTTCATGCCATCCCATGCTAGTTGGAAATGACGGTTGGTTCTAATGGTGGGTAGACCCACCATGTTTCATATAGGTTCTTTTTGAATAATTATAATGTTTGTCTATCCCTTATGGTGGGTGTCTATTTGGTATCCCCTTGTGGGTTTCCTAGTTTTATCTCAGGAAATTAAGTAGGCTCTTATGGTGGCGAGTCCGTTCGGGTCTCCTCATATCAGTAATTTGGTTGTGTTCCAAGTGTTGGCATGACGGTAGGTAGTCTCGTTCAGATCTATCTAACCACCAATTTCTTCCTTGGGTAAAAATGGGATTGGAGTATTCCCAATGGGATGTGGTTTGAATATGTTTGATTGTTTCAGGTAAGTGGGGTAAATTTTGGTTGGTGATAATATCCCTTCCTTTGATTGATCAACTTGAGGTGTTTTGTCCTTTTGGAGGTGGGTGAACTTGGCAAGGGAGTCCATCTTAGACTATCCGTTGGGTTTTTTTTATGAATATTACAATGTTGTGGCTTCCCAGGGGTGGAAAGATTTATAGTGGTGAGAATTTTCACACCTGAATCTTAAATTCTATGCTTTGTTTCAAATCTTATTTTGGTTCTTAGTTTCTTCTTGGTTTCTAGGTGTTCTGAGATTAGATTTGATGTCTCGGGTGTTCTTGATCTAAGTCATTAGTCTTGGAAGTCTTGGACGGTATTTGGCCTTGTATTTTTTTAAAGGGGATTTATAAGGATTAGGTTTCTTGGAATTGAATTTGTGACACTTCTATTGGAACCTTTTGTGAGGTATGTTTATTAGGGTGGTTTCTTCAAGATTTGGGCCAAACCCTGAGCCCATTTCCAGATTTAAAAACAAAATTTGTTTATTTTATAACTCCTTAATTTTCAACATTTTTCACCCATTAAACTTCCCACTTGGACTCCCCTAGCCTATTAAAACCATCATATCCATTTGGATCCCTTAGGAACTCATAATCATGGTGGATTTGGGTGATTTATTCAGGAATTAGTCCAACCCATGAGCCCATTTCCAGATTTAAGCAAATGATTTATTTCTTTTATATATCATTCATTTTTTTAATATCTTTTGGTATTCCACCTCTCACTCAAGACCAAAAATCCTAGACGCACCCCCATGTTCCATTTTCCCTATTTGTAGCTCATCTTCATTGTGGATTAGGGAGAATTTTCTCAAGGTTTTTTAAATTGTCTATATTTGAAAAGGAAATTTTTTCTTTCATAACTCATTATTTTTTTAAATATTTTCCCCTATTTTAGTCCCCAATTGACCTCATAAGACTTATTTGAACTTCACTTCAAATTTTGGTTGCTTTTAGATTCAACTATTGGTGTATTTAGGGCGATTTCTTCAAAGTTTATCAAGTAAGTGAATTCCTCTTTTGTTCCTTTCATTTCCTTAGGGTTTATCTCCTCCTTCTTGATGTTCCAAATTTCCATCCACTAGGGTTTCATACCTAGGGTTTGATTTGGGTTTTCTTGGTCCAATATTGTGGATTTAGCCTCATTTTCACTCACTTGTGGTGTGGTGGTGGTGTGGTTGAAGTTTCACAAAAAGATTTGGAATAATTGACACAAAAGGTAGGTGATTTCATGTGTAAGAATAATTTGGTGAGTTATATTACTTTATTCTCTTTTTTAGAATGTTCCTCATATGTTTTTTGTGTTGAAAAATCTTTTTTTTTATGGAATTCTTTTAGAATTTAATTTTAAAGTTTCTTTTTTTTCTTTAAATTATGTATTTTTCTTGTGTAACTCTTGTGGTATCATTTGTAGTCATTTTATAACATATGAAAATGGTTTATTAAATGTGGATTAGGCTACCAAATATAGTTTGGTGGGGTTTTGGTGTACTTTTTTTCTTTAAAGAAGGTTTTTAAATGGTTTTATGTGAAAAACATTTTTATACTTCTTGGAAGTGTTTTATGAAAATTGTTAATGGTTTATTGAGTTATACAAAGTTTGAAAATGATGTTTATGTACTTTTTTGGTAGGATCATGCTATTATAACAAGTTTTTGAAATATAAAATGACGATTTGTTCTATAAAACGTTTGGAGAAAATTTATCAATTGTTGAAATGTTTTATTAAATTTTAATAAGGGTGTGAAACATGTTTATAGACTGTTTTGTGTGAGTGTGATGTTAAAATGAATTTGAATGTGAATGAATTATTATGAGACATGATTGTGGTATGTTTGGTGTGTGTGTGTTTTGGAAATGGAATTTTAATGTAAAAATTGTATTTTATGAGATGTGGAACTTGATTGAGAACAAAGAGGGAAACTAGGGTATCTAGGTGGGCGTACTTGTACTATTATGCTAGTGATCCAGAGTGGTTTCATCCTTGTTTCACGTAGCAAGTTTGAAAATGAAAATACTAAATAAACTATTATGATGGTGTTGGGGACCACTAGGTTATGGGTATGTTCTCTACTAGTGGCTCGTGCATGGTAACGAATATTTATTATGGTTACTTTTCATCGAGATACAAGGTTCCTGGGGCCCACATCTAGCTAGTGCCTTGGGGTGTTCCTGTGATTAGGGCTCATTGACTATATGATACTCACCATCGGTATAAATTGTGTTTGAAATGAAAATTCAATAGATTTTTTAGTTTTTTTAAAAGTGTTCATTTCTTATAATAGACCCCTTGAAAACTAATTTCATTTAAATTTTCATCCTTTAGAAAATTGTTGCTACCTTTTCTTGTCTATGAAAACTTGCAAGATTTTTATCTTACAATGTTTACCACATGGAATATTTTGGGTGGAATACTATTGGGCTTAGGGTCACACACTTCTTACACCCTTTGGTGTAAGTATACTTGGTAATATTTTTCGTAGGTATGGACAAAGATTTTAGTGTTGGTGGTTCGGGTTGTTAGCTTCCATTATTGGTACGGTGTTGTGGAGAATTCTTGGGGATGATGGACCCTTTCTGTATGGTGGCCCTTGAGTTCTTTTTGATACAAATTTTTTAGACCGCTTGGGATTTGTCTAAAACCATGTATTTCAGTTCTGAATTTTATTAAAGTCTTGTTTGGATTAAATTTTCAGATTCAATTTATTTATTGTTTTTGGTTGTTTAATGATTTTAAATTCAGGTAAATCATTCCCAAACACTTTTTTATGATACCTGGAAACTTTTTCCAGCCTTTGGAGATTAGGAACACCCCTCAGTCATTTCCATAGACTGGGTTGGGTGTTGTTTTTGATGGAAACCAAATCTGGTTCATTACATCCTCATCACTATCATTAGGGAATTGTTTACTATGTTGTTGAAGATTCTGTTCATTTTCTACGATAGTGATATCATTTATTTCAACCAATTTTAAAAACCTCATATTAAATAATTAATATGCTTTTCTATCTCCTAAGTATCCAAGAAATATCCAATAATCTCTATATGATTCAAACTTATTGTGTTTTTCCTTTTTGAGAATAAAACACTTACTTATAAAGATTCAAAAGTATTTCAATATTGGATTCTTTCCGCACCACAGCTCATATAAAGAATTTTCTTTGTTTGGATATAAAAAATATATATTGGATATATAGACTGATGTCAAGACTTATTCCTTCTAGAATTTATCTAGTAGGTCTTTTTCAATAAGAATTGTTCCAACCATGTTGTTTATGATCTGATTTCTCCTCTCAACCACTCCATTTTTCTAACAAGATCTCACTGCTAAAAATTGGTACCATATCCTATATTTCTAGAGATAATACTCCACGTGTATGTTTTTTAATTATGTACCATTAACAATTTACAACTTCAAATTTTTTTTCCAAGCATACTTTTAGCTTCCCTTTAATATTTTTTCTTGAAACCGAACACCTCGTTCATGTGGGAAATGAAAAATATCCATGCCATTCTGATGAAATCATCGATAAAAAGAATATAATACCTCTTTTAATCAATGAATCTTGGTGAGATAGGTCTACACACATCAATATGAACCATTTCAATCACTCTTATTAACTTCTTTTCTTTTTCCTTGTACATATTTTGAATGATCTTAGCTTATTTAAAATCATAAAAAGTGTGAGTACGATCACATAATAACTATGGGTGATCTTGAGCTGCAACGCATTTCACCAGATATTTTGAGAATGGTTGGAAAAAATGGCCAAGATATTTATATCACAACTAGTTTTCTTCCTCCTTTGATGTAAATCATATATCGTCTTCTTGAATTATATGGTATAGATTCCCCTTTATCCAATTTCCCTACAAAATAACTTCACCTTATTTTACATTGATGATATAAAACTTCTTGGTAAATATTATAGCATAACCTCAATCACATAGTTGACTGACACTTAGTAAGTTATGACTGAGATCATCAACAACCAAGTAATCTACCCATATCATATATTTTTCTCCAAACATGGTTTTTCCTAAGCTAATAATCTGTATGACTTCATCATTTCCAAATCCAAAAAAAACCCTCCTTATCATACCTGATGCCTATCACCAGATCCTTATTTATCATCAAATTGGAGGTGCATCCACTATTAATGACCCATGTTCCTATATGATATGATGCTTTGAAGTAAATATTTTCAATAATTATTTTACCAACTCTTCTTTTTTATCCATGTTTTTGTCTTCATACTTGAAGTTGAATGGTATTCTATATCTTACTCAGATTATGATGGGATGACTTCATCTTGTAGAGTTTAAAATGAATTTTTATATTTTCATATCATTAGATGTTTTTGTGATCTATTTCTTTATAAACACTTTGGGTATACCTTATCACATTCATCTATATTATTAATGAGAAATATCTGTACATGTGTCTGAATCCTCTACACCGGAAACAATGACCATCAAAATAATTCCTGGAATATTGAAATCTTTATGATCACCATTGTTTATCATGTTCCCTTTGATAACCTTTGGATATGAAACATGCATTTTGGGAATATCTCATCTTTATAAAGAAATAACTCTTGATATAAGGTGTATTCGTGTTTATTGTTATTTCATGACTAGTTTTTCATTGGGTTTTTTGAACCTTATTATTCAAATTCATACCCAAATAAATTTTCAGACTTGGATTGGGTGATTGTAGCCTAATATTAATCATCAAATCTTTCTATCTATGATAAATACATATACCATCCTTATCATTCAGATATGACTATTGATTCTATTTTACTGGACCTCGGTGCTCCACTTTTTCTATCACCTGAGTGGTCTTCTTTCCTGATGTCATACCGGGAGTCAAGAGTCTCTTGCTATATTCCATTTTTCTTCATAGTCCTATAAATTCCTCTTCAAGTTATTTAATATGTTTGATTTTATCTCTCATTATATTATTCAAAACAATGATATCTCTTATCTATTATTTAACTTTGAGCTTGTTCTCAATGACCTTTTTTGAGTTCTCTAGCATTGAAGACTTAGTTTTTTAATTTATTCCGTCAGCTCAGGCTTATATTTTTCCTACTACTGTATATATATTTTGGCATCATAAACCACTCTGTTGGATATATTTTCTTTTGTATCTAAAAACATATATCACCTCAAGAGAATATTATAATTATACCTATAGATCAACTCTTCCTTCCACTTCTCCTTCTTTATTCTTACTAGATTCTCTTATTTAGGAATTTCCCATAACTTCCAAAATAGAATTTTCCTTGTGGTCTTTATAGTATTTAATTTATTCTACCTTATTTTATTCAAAACTTTCATTCTCTTTTCAAATCCATTTCTTCTTCTTGAGTAAAATTTTCTTAATGTTTTTCATGGATTTCCCATTGACTGAAGACTTCTTCATGGGAATTTTAACTTTATCCTCATCATCATCATGAAACTTCTTCGGGAACCTTACTACAATATGTTCAACCTGTGTACATCAAAATAATGTGAGTGAAAGTTTCCCTTTAAGATTTCATTTTCCCCTTTTCATATTTGAGGAAAGGAATGTCATGAATTCATCCACCTCCTTTTCTTCCTAGCCATCCCCTATGGTGAGATTCTATATGGCCCTGAATTCCACCTCTTTGGATTTCCATTTTTTACATAACTTCTTTATCACCATTTCTCATCTCATACACAACAAGAGTTCTATATAAACTATCAAATGTAAAATCCTTTGGATATATTTACTAAAAAATAGATAATTTTGAATTGAAATGAGGTAGATATCTTCTCAAGACATGCTTGATGATATTAAAATTACATAGGATTTCTCTAAGACCATGAATATCCTTAACAAAAATATTAGTCTAGTCAAAGAATTTTTCAAATTACTAATTAGGGTTCATTATCAAGTCCTCATAATTATTCCATAAAAAAATTAATTTTGATTTTAGAATTTTGAATCACCCTTACATATATTTAGTGTTTTTTTATATATGGTATGCGATAAATTACACAACATCACTTTTTTTTAAATTATGTTGTATAAGGATCCCCCTAAACCATTGATTCATCCAGTGCCAACATCCAATTATATTTATCCTACTTCTAATAAAGCTACATTATACATACTGGCCAAAATACCATGAATTTTAGTTATAATGACATCCATACCTAATGATCAAAAATAGTGATAGATCTGAATATTCCACAATTGTCAATTTTTTTGATAAAAGATTCGAATTAATTTGTGATTAACAACCTCCATTGAATATAATAAGTGAGAAAAGATAAGTTTAACCTTTTCCACTGATGCAAATTGTTATATCTACTATGATAAATACCATGATAGGGGGTGAATTAGGGTATGATATATTAAAATACACCCTTATTTGGATCTTTTTTTTGTAATTTAAACAAAACAATCTCATCTCTCATTCCCATAGAAATGTATGAACAGAACTGAAAACATGCATAAGACATAGAAATTTTACTTATTTCACCCTTAACTGATCTAGTAAAAGGAGTATACAAAGTAAATATGCTAATGTACTAAATCCACTATGGTGAAATGATATGAAAAGGTTTGGAATGAACTCATTATCCCTCCTGTTTCACTAAAACTCACAATTTTAAAGCTTAATTTTCCCTCAACTGAAGTGAGTACACTACTCCTTTGGAAGATTCTTTTTTTATCACTTGAATTCATATTTTTTACTTCTCATTTGGTGAATCATGAAACTCAAATTTCATCCACTTGATGAATTCCTCTTTACCATATAATTCTAGGTAATTCCTTCTGGTTTTCATATGCTTCACTTTCACATAACCTTTTTCCAACTTTTTCAAAACATTTCAATTATTTTTGAAACATGAATCTTTCATAAAACCCACAACCTTTCACAAATATCTATAAACATTTGGGAAATTTATTTCTTCTCAAAACTGATATTCTTATTAATTATTCATGAAAGAAAGTCATTTGCATATATCTTTCATGAATTAAGAGTCTTTAAATATTCATTAAGGATTTTCCTATCTATAAAAGAGGGGGTAACTACCTATTTATAGATGTTTCCACCACTTCATGAAACTTCCATGACCACTACTAAATTTTTTCAAAACTCTTTAATTCTTTAATGAAAATGTCATACTTTTTGAAAATTTCTTGAAACGCCTTTTTTCATGTACATTTTTGAAAAACATATAATTTTTTTCATAAATTTTCACCTTCACAAATCATACCACCTTCGTCAAAATTTATTTCATGAATCTCCATATCTTTAATTAATTTAATACCATTGAAATATTTCCATGTGGTGGTTACAAAACTCCATCCATCATGAAACTTTTCCCCTTCTCCAAATTTTAGACCCCAAAAATTTGGAAAACACTGAAAAATGTTGCCACCTTGTATATGAAACTTTTTGAACCACTTCATGAGATTCGATGCTCTTTCTTAGATTCCTTTCAATATAAATTTTCAACAATCATGTAGGAACTTCACAAATAACCTTTTCAATATTCATTTTCAACAAAATAAATTAACCCAAAAACACTACAAAGTCACCGTGAGAGTTTTTTCCAACATAGAAAAATGTAAGAGAGCATAAGAATGAGAAAAAAGTGGCATAATTTTTAGATTGAATATCTAAGGTAAAAAAAACCTTCTAGGAACCCTTGGGGTGTATTTATATCCTCTCATGGATTTAAGAATTTTATGAAGGTGTCGGGGGTCCAATAGAGTCACTAGGAGTCGAATCATGGAATGTGGGCCCTCCACCAATAACGTTTTTTTGAATGTCACGGCTCCACCAGCTACCGAGTGGCACCTGGATATAACTAATGTTCTGTCTCTATCCCACTGGATCTCCACAGGTACCTGTAGGTGGAGGACATTAAAAACTTCTTCTATTATCCTCTTGATCCCTCTATTTGGTATAGCATAATTATGAAATTATTTCTAAAATTAGAACACTCAAATCCATGAAATGAAAATGTTAGAAACATAATTTGGTGTTTACGGTCAATAAAAAACCTAATAGAATGCACCACCACTGACTAGTTGGTGAGGCATGATAGAAATCTAGTGGGGGGATTTTGAGGGGAGTTTTTATTGGGGGAATTTTGGATTTTCAACTCTAGGTGATTCAAGTTTTAAGTGGACAAGGGGCTCAAGAGAGACTATTTCTTAGACAAATCTCCATCCCTTTGCATATCATTTTATCCCACTTGAGGGGAATGAATTTTGGTGTTTTTTTATGATGATTCAAGGTAATATTATCTATTTTCTTTTATTTTCATATCTTTATTCACTTCCCTTTGAATTTGTATGACTCCTATTAGGGATTTAATTTCAATTCTATTAGAGAATAGTGGAATTGACTTAGATTGATAGAGATTTTGAAGAGCTTGCGTCGAGGTGCTATCTTCTTGGCAATCATCACTATTTCAATAGATTCAATATACTAACATAAATTATTTTAAGTTTTTTGATCAATTTGGATGAAATTTATGGATAAAAAGGTGGTTTATGATAAGGATTTTACATAAGATGGTTCTAGGGATGCGTCATAGACCTTTTGGGTTTGGTTGGTCAAGGTTTTAGTGAAGTGGTGATGCTTAGTGAGTTATTAGGGGATTATTTATAATTAGGTCAAATTAGATAATTAATTATAAATATTTATAATTAATTATAAATACTTATAATTAATTATAAATACTTATAATTAATTATAAATATTTTTAATTAATAATTATTTTCCTTAGCATGAGATAACTGTTAGGGAACAAGGATGGGCTTGGATTAGGACATGTAGAGCTTAGATGAGGATCATCAGAGCTTCCTAGAAGCATGTACAGAGCTTGGTGGGGATGATAACTTCTTTTGATGTAGGAATCCCCTATGATACAAAAACATATGTATTTTTATGAATGGTTTTGAATGTGTTAATATATACTACATGGGTTTGGTTAGACCACTGGATAATAGAGAGATCCCATGGCTAGAAAATGAGGGTGGATTTGAGCCCCGGAAATAGGATAAGTACTTGGAGGCACTTGGGATGTTCATAATCATCTAGTGACTACATCTCCAGGGGAAATTTGTACTAGATGCAATCATGAGTGAACTTAAATAGGTATTTGGATGTGATATGAGTTATAAGAATATCCTAGGTGTTTCACTAAAGCTATTCAGGCAGCATGAGAGAGTTGTGGTCAAGTGCTTAGTGGTTACCTTAGACAGATGTGAGATAAGCTCTGGTGTGGGTCATGAGAATTAGTTAGGGACGTTGAAATTAGATTCCAATGGGAATTTAGATAAGATTTAGACCTTGCATGTTGATTACATGATCAATGTGAGCCTTTGGGTTATGGTGTCACTATAGGGTGACTGATGTAGGTTGTTATTAATGAGATGATGCCAAGGTAGGGTAGAGAACCCCAATGGATTCTCGGTTGAGAGATATGAGTTGTGTTATGATGTGAGAGGCTAACTAAGGGTTGGGTCTAGATGTTCTGAGCTGGTGAGTTGTATGATGGGATAAAACCATGTGTATGTGCATCTATGTTCCTATTACGCAATGTCTATCCATCCTTAGATGGTTTGGTCGATAGGTTAATTATATAAACTTATTCACATGGGGAATTAGTTATCCATACTAAGATGTTTAAGTCAATAGATAAACTGTTTCAATTTTTTCTGATTATATGGTGGTTATCCATCAATGAGATGGTTGAGTCATGGAATGTTTATATGAAACTTATTCTAATTATATAGTGACTATCCATTGATGATATGGTTGGGTCACAAGATTTTTATATTTTCTTTTTTTACTATTTGGTGCCTATCCATCAGTGATATGGTTGATTTTCGGGCTAAATGTGTAACCATGCTATGAAATATGTAGCCTTGTACAAGAAATATGGTGGCCCTACCCTAATTCTTAGATTACAGAACACAAATTATGGACTAAGAAAATGGGATATCTGATATGGAATTAAATCAAATATGGTTTCATGTTAGGGTATCCTAGTTATCACTCAATAACCCAACGAGTGTGTGTAACTCCTTAAGTGTTGTGGTTTCCTAGTTAGAACATGATGAGTCAGAGAGCATGATTATTTATGTATTTTTATTCATGAATACACACAAATGTGATGGTTTATATCAAGTGTTCTTAGTGAGACCCTATTGAGTTTATTCTCACACCCTTCATTGGAATCTCAGTGCTTATGCAGACCTTGTGTTTTCTCTTTAGGTTAGAGAATGATCTGTGTCATGGATCAATCTAGTCTATCTCTATGGGTATGTGGAGACTATTATTGGGATGAATATCTAGTTTTGGTAGATTTTCCTTGTATTTTGTTAGTGTTTAGTTTGTATATGTGTTCATCGCAATGGGAGACTAGTTGTATCTTTTTCATGACATCACCATTTTTTATAACATTGAATTCACTATTATTTTATGTACTATGATGTCTATTATGGATTTTTATTCATTATTTATTTTAAATTTTAATTTAGAATTTTATATAAGGCTATAGTTTTCCCACTATTATTCTTGTCCATCACCACTGGTTGGTAGCCTCTGGCATACTGGGAGGCACACCTGAGGTCATGTGACACTCTAGCCAAGATCAGGTGTTTTGGGTTGGGGGTTTCATAAAGTGGTATAAAAGGGTGTTTTCTGTTTCCTTATTTGGGGAGATGGTAGAAAGGTGGTTTAGGAATGTGTCGTATCTTGTGATAGACCTAAGACTACTGAGTCATGAACTCTTTTCCGAAGGGAAGTCCTGGTTCCCTGGGTAAAGAAATTTTTGTTCTTGGTTTGTGCTATTATGATTGAGATGTTTATTGAATATGATGTTTTATTGGAATTTTTTTTTTGTGATTTATATCTTATCTTTTTTGAAAGATGCCAATGTTCATGAATCATACTAGGCCCATAGTACTCACATGACATGTACCAACTAGTGTATGATTTTACTAATTTTATTTTGATAGTAGGTGACATGGATCTTATGGTGGTTGGTTCTTTATTAGTGGAAATATATTCCCTTCATCAAAGGATGTATGGAGAGACTTAGTGGGTCGGTTTGGCCATTGATACTCTCATGATGAATTGATGAGGGTAAGGATACCAAGGAGGTGATTGGATCAAGCATGAGTTTTCTTGTGGATGTGGAATCACAGAGAGCGTTAAGGAAATGAAAGAGTGACATTCCTTGGGTTCATGATGTGAAGTTCTTAGGAAATTTTTAGTATTGAGGTTGAAATTTGAGGGTAGGATCGATGAATGTATGGACGATCAGTTTTGAGGTGTAGTTTTTATTATATGGTAAGTGGGGATCCTAGGTGATCATATTTAAGTGGGATAGAACTTAGTAGAACACTTAGTGGTATTAAAATCATTCCTTTGTTGTGGGTGGTCCCATGATAAATATTATCATGAGTGAGATGACTCAATTTTAAATAGGATCACTGAGGATGGTCTAATTGGATAAGGCTAACATGTGGGTGGGTCATGGTTAGTGGGTTAGGTGTATGAGCCTAGGTACAATGAGACATGACTCAGGTGATCATGATTCTAGTGATGAGTGATCAGGTTTTATGGGAGGGTTAAACCATTGGGCTTGTGCGAGATCAATTAGGATTGCGAGTGAGGACCTGTGAGAGGGTTCATGGTGAATCACTTTGACTTTGAGAAGAAGAGTGGTCAGTAGGGTCGCTTTTCAGGGAAACGTCTCACTGTGCAATGGAAGGTGTGCACCGATTACACATAGTGCTCATTTGGTTTGAAAATCAACTAACGTGCCTTGTGTATGTATGTTGAGAATTTTTTGGGTTGAGAATGAACCTGAGTAGAATTTTTTGGATTCAGATCGAAGTTATTTTCAGAGTGTGGTGGTCAGTATACTCCATGAGATGATCATGGGCATGATGTCCTAGGTTTCAATGAGATGGAATATAGTAATCGACTATGAGAGGTGACATCATAAAAAATTAGGTGTGTTGGCATGGTTGGTCTAGGTTGAACCTCAACAAGGTGTCTTCATGGAGGAATGAGTGTAGCTTAGGAGGAGTGGCATGCATGTAGTGTTGGGACCCATTAGGGTCTGTTGTCCCATAGATGTTGTTGGCCACTATCTCTAACTATAAAGGTTTTAATTATCACAAATCATGTAATATATTAACATATATTTTATTTTATGTTAGATCCTATATTATGACAAAACATTATCTTGAATATCATATCATTTCAGTCATATAACTATTTATGTGTGCTTAAGTCCAAACAAGCTTTCAATTGATTATCTATTTGCAATTATGAGGATTACCAGTTTCTAACATTGTTGAATTACAAGATAGACAAAACATCTAAAATTTTCTAAGTAGGAGTCACTAACACTGATAGGTAGATGACTCGCCTTCAGATATATCTCTTACTGACAGACTGATCAAATAGGCAATTTTCTAAGTATGTGAAGCTGAAACCATTGGAAAATACTCACTATTGGACATGACACTGATAGACAAAAGACTCACTGTTGCACATGCTACCAATGCATATGACCTACTATTAGTTCAAGTGACCTACCATTGCATGATGCTAACAATATAAGGACTCATTTTCAGTTAAAATGAGTCACCATTGGATCAATTGTCTCACCAAAAAAAGGAAGGACTCACCATTGATATGAGTAACCATTAGTTCATTTGTTTCACTGATGAAAGGAGACACTAACACCCAGAGTCACTGATGTTGACTGAACGATGATGAATGATTGATCCCAATGAGACACTAATACTTATGACTCAACAATATTCATAAAAAATATTTTTAATTTATTAATTATAATTTATATCTAACGGCCAAATTTAGACAGATTAATGTTTTTGAAATTATTTAATGTTGTCTGTAGGAATTTTGATAGACAACATGAGGTATGATGAGCCGATACACATGGAACATACATGTTATCTCTCAGCCCTTGAAAATAAGAAGGATTTTAAAAAGAAAGAATATAGATAGAACACAGAGAGCTGAGTGTGGTCATGCATGCTTGCAAGGAAGACATACTGAAGAACATCAACTCTCATACAACTACTGTGATGTCAAGAATAGAAGAACACAAGTAAATCTCAATCAAGATGAACACTGAATTGAAAAATAACTTCAGAATATCAAGAAGAAGAAGAATATACTTGCACACCCATACCTATAACTCGAAGCTAGAATACGATACTCTATTTTGGAGCCGACTTTCAGAAGAGGACTCAAACTTCATTTTCACTACATCAAACGAGTCCAGAGCTTCACTACATAACACATAGAGACTTCTAAACATTATTCTACATCTTTAGCTCTGTTGTGTTCTTTGTTTACATTTTTGAGTAGTGTGTGTATTTTTTTGTTACACACACATTGACTCCTGTGCATAACTGAAGGATACTTGATATCCTCAAACTCACTCTCTATTTTACTCTTTGTAACCCATGTGGAATAGTGGAATAGTTAAAGTGTGACATGTTTGTTGTTTTTCCCATGAATATTTGTGGTAGAGGTCAAGTGTGACCTGGACAGCCTTGTGTGCTATTGTGAACCTTGATCCAGGGTGTGAATAAAACTGTTTATTAATTTAAACTGCTTGGTGGTAGGTGATCACCAAGCAGAGAGGACTATGTCTCAGCTTCAGAATGAACCTCTTGTTTATTTATTTTTTGTTTTACTCTTTAGTTTTACTCTATTTTATAACAATTTCATAAAACTAAATTGAACTTTGACAGTTAATTTATCAAGTGTTTATAACTATTTTGAACTAGTTGGTTAGTTTCAAAAGTTGTATTAATCTTTAGATTAATATAGCTGAGAACTAATCAATATTTTGAGAAATTAACTAAACATTCAAGACTCTTATAAATTCACTACAAACTGACATAGACTATACTTTTAATTAGGTAATTTTCAAATAATCATTTTTAAAATTTTTTTTTATAGATACTCAATTCACCCCCCCCCCCCTTCTTGAGTAATATACTCCGACCAACAGGCTCGGTGCTCCAGGAGTGCAGTAAGGAAAACCATATAGTGGGGAGTATACCATTGGTTGGTTGGAATATGTGACCCTCATTTTGGATAAATTTTAGCAATATTGAGGATGATGTTACTCATGATATGCTAATGGATGACAGTTGGTGTTATAGTGTTAGAGCTTAGGTGAGACTGAGTTGTCCACAAATAATCATCACATTTGGTAATAAACTAAGCAAGGTCCATGAAGATTGGTGAAAATGATACTTCTATTGTGGGATACGTATGCATTGTTATTCAAATCTTGTGCATCAACACTGAGTTCAAGGCAGTTCTAGTGGGATCCAATGCTGATTATTGAGATGAATTTTGGTTCATGATGTGGTTTGGGGGTAAATTAGGTGGTGAATCATTATCATGGTTCTAGTTGTTGAAAATTTACTGGTGAAGCTAGGGAAGTTAGTTTCATCATTTAGACATTATGTTGGGTTGATTCAGAGTGTTGGAATTAGAATTGGGGTGGTTTGAGATGATCCAAGTGTAGGAAAAATTGGTGGCGTGTCAGTTCTTGAGGTGATAGAACAACAGTTGTAGTAGTAGAGTGGTGATCCAATCATGAAAATATGCCAAGATTTGATTTAGGACTTCAGTTTCAGTGCCTAGGTATTGTTATAATTCCTCTAAGAAATAAGGAATCATGATCAGGAATTGAGGGAGTGTTCCATTGTGTACAGATAATCATTTTTTGGGAAAAATTTATCTAGAATTCCAACTGGTGGTTTAGACCAGAGTTGGATGGAGTGAGGTTTGGACCATGTTGGGGTTATCCTTTAGGACATGGGTAAAGGTTTTTAAGGATTATACCGGACTGTTTCGAATATATTCAATTAACTTAGGCTTAGTGTTAGGCTATTGTGAGTGGATACTTATGGTGGAAATCACCATAATATTTTAAAATGAACTAGAGGAAGACACTAATGTGTGTCAGAAGAGATGGGTGCATAGAGCATCATCTTAGTGTTCATTTTCATAGTCATAAAGTGATTCAACTTTTGGTGAATAGTGTGTTTGGTATTTGGAGTTGCACAATGGAAGCATGTTTAGCATTCAAGGATAGTTCATGGTGATGTTTTAATGAATCAAAGAATGAGATAAATTGAGAGACCTACTTTAATGTATACCATGGATTCTTGAGGATGAGAAGTGTTACAATGGGGAAGTTTTTAACAACTCATGTCATTATAGCTTGAAAATTTCTAGAGAAATTTTATTTTATTATTCATTTAGTGTATTTTTTGTTTTGAGAACTAAAACTAAGACTAGATTTTTTTTATTTTTAACATCCATAATAGGTGTCTTTGTATGGGTTTCAAGGCCTAACTAGTAATTCAGGGGTTAAATAAAGCATAAAAGGAAGGGATAGGTGGCTAAGGTGATGAATTTTAGTATCATAGACTATAAAATAGATAGTTAGCCGACCAGTGGTCCAACACTCTACATGGGATCACTGGCCAGTTGGTGGGCCACCGGCTATCCGATGGGGGATTTTTATGGGTGGTTTTAGTGGGGATAGTTTAACCTTTTCTAGGTTGAGGTTCTTTGTATTTTAAGTGGATGGGTGGATTGAGAGAGGTTATTTCTTGGCCAAATATCCCTCCCTTTTACTTTATTTCAATTCTCCTTGAGGAGGAATTAATTTTGGTGAATTATGGTGATGATTTTAGGTAAGATCATCCATTTTTTCCATTCTTGGACCTCCTTTAACTTACCTAAATTTTTTTACGATTTCACTTAGGGATTCAATATTAATTTTACCAAATCATGGTGTAATCTATTGAGATTGATGGTTCTTTTTTCTGGATTGCATAAAGGATGTCCCAAGATGTTATCTACTCACCGTTTGTCATCATTTCATTAGAGGTAAGTTTCTACCCAAAATTATTAAGGGTTTTTTATAATTTGGATGAAATTAGTAGATGAAAAGGTGTTGAATGATAGATATTTTTCTTAATATGGTTTTAGGGATTCTCCATGGACCTTCTATGTACGATTGTTCAAGGTTTCAATGAAGCAGTGATTTTTGGTCAGTAATCAGACGATTATTCTTAATTGGGTTAAATTGGAAAATTAATTATAAATAATTATAGTTAATTATTATTTTTTACTTGGCATGAGATAGTTTTTTAGAAGCATTTATGGACATGGTTGAGAACATACAGATCTTAGACAAGGTTTGAAAGAGCTTGGTAGAATCATGCACAGAGCTTTGTGGGGTCGGTAACTTCTTTTGAGGTAGGTGTAAACTATGATAAAACATATGTATGTTAATGAATTGGATTTAATGAGTTCATATCTACTACATGGGTTTTGGTAGAGTGGTTTAGGACCTAGAGATCCATAGGATCGATAATGAGGGTTAATTTGATCCCTAGAAATGAGATAAGTCCTTGGAAGCACTTGGAATGTTTAGAATTTTATAATGACTATGTCACCAAGGGAAGAGGGTACTATATGTGATAAAAACCACCCTTGAGAAGGTATCAGGTTTTAATACAGGTTATGGGAATATCCTATATAAGGACCTGACCTTATTACATATATAATCTTGAATTTAATCAATTAAAAAACTTCCTTTTACATTGAGAATCTTTTCAAGTTTATAGATTTAGTGAATTAGAAAAATACATTCATAACATTTCAAATTATTACAGAGTGGATACCATAAAAACAGTTTCCATTTTTTTCAAAATATAAAACAATAAAACATAAAACAAGACTCCTTGAAAATTCTTCAACATTTAACATGGCTTCCTTCCTTGTATTACACATCCATTAACCTGTAAGATTCATTTAAAAACTTGGGATGATCACAAAATCTCAGTAAGGGATGGAAAAGAAGCAAAGGTCACATTAGTCCATGAATACTCGTAATGTGTGAAATCATTTTCAAAAGTCATTCTTGTCACCCATATATATTTAATTTGTGTAACATGAGATTTACAAAAGATCCAAACAAAACATGAGAACATAAATATAGTCATAAAGGTATCTTGGGGAATTAATTACATAATCTTGTAACCATTCTTGGCTACCTTATAATCTGTAACCCTCACAGCTACCTTACTTTGTGTAACCATCGCAGTTACACTTGGAGTAACCATACGGATGACCTCCAACATAAAAATACCCAATGAATTGGAGGGAGATATAGGACCCACCCTTCATCATAAATAATTCCCAATAACAAAAACATAATCATACAACATGAATAATTCCATAAAAACATTGCTCTGGAATTTTGTAAAACCAAATTTAAAAAGAGGATTTTTAAAGAAAATCCCCATTTAAATATCATACAATTTAAGAGAGACTTAATAGAGCATATGGAGAATGTATATATACTATAAATACACATAATAAAACATAATATAAACAGAACCCATCACACAAACAATTTAAATAGCACATAAATAATGAAGTTGAAGGTTAACCCAAAGAATGGAAATCTGGTTAAGAATTCCCTTACAAACATCATATAATTGAATTGATACTTAATAGAGTGAATGGAATATGTATATATACTGTAAATACACATAACTCATGATAATATAAACAATTTTTATCAAACAAACAATTTTAATACCACATAAATAATGAAGTGTAAGGATAACCTAAAGAATGGAAATCAGGTTAAGAATTCACTTACCTCGGGTTTGTCTTACTTAAAACTTGTTTAAACTTCCTGTATAATGGTTAAAAGAGTGATAAGTATTTTACAGAAACATTTTCATGTTAATAACATCTTATATTATCATTTCATAACATCATTTAAACCTTTAATTGTTAGTATTTTTCTCCTTGCACTGTTTTTGGGTGAGTTCTAAACATGATTTCCATGATTGGTTCATGGTGGATGTTCTTTTCAATTGGAAGTGAAATTCCAGAATTGGAATGGAAAGGTATTTACATATTTCTAGTACCATAATTTATACCATTTATCATTTTGATGTTTATTATGAGGATGATTCATAAGTTAAAACATTAATGATGTTCATTTAGACCATTTTAGTTGTTCTTTGATAATAACAACCTCGTTTTGTCTTATAAATTAGAACCATGAGTACAAAATAATTCCAGAACCATGGGTGATTCTTAAAATATATATTATAACCTAGTTCAACCATATAAATGGTTTCATGACCAAACTTGAAAGAATTAATGGAAATTGAAATCACATCGTCTGTGATGTCAGTAATTCGACACATAATGGACAATGTTTTTATTCCTTAAATAAGTGGGAGAGGAGAAGAATAATGATGAGTAATTTTCCATGAACATGATAATATTTGCTATAATATTTTCAGGTAAAGTCTTTCCACAGACCACAATAGAAAAATTCTTATAATTCATATATGCTATAACATTTCCCCCTGGTGTTTTAACAACAAGTTAGGGTCTCATTTGTTGAGGTGATATTTCCAATTTACCAGAAAATTTCTTAGAGATGAAGGAATGTGTAGACCCCGTATCAAACAAAACTTTATCAAAATCCGAGTGAACAAAAAAAGTACCTCATACAACTTCATTGGATGGCCCGAAATCTACTGACATAGTCCGAAAGTATCTCACTACACCTTTCTGCTTGTATTTTGGATTCTTTGAATCATTTGGATCTCTCTTTGGGAATGCATTTTCATAATGACCCATTTCACCACATTTAAAATACTTTACATTCTGCTTATCAAGATTAGTCTTTGGATCATTTTCGTTACAATCTAAGTCCATATGTCCAAAATTACCACATTTAAAACACTTCCTAGTTTTTCTAAGACATTCCCTAGGGTTTTTCTTGACACACTTTTCACAAACTGGAAATTGGATTTTCTTACCATCAGATTTCTTTGGTTGATTCTTACCCATTTCATGCCAACTGTACCTCTTCTTCTCTTGGTTTCCAAAATTCACATGATCATTATCAAACTCCATCTCTACCCTCTCAGTAATCGGACAAGTTTCTCAAAACTTTTTAATTCATGGGAGTCCAACGCCCTACGATACCTTGGCTTCAATCCTGAGTAAAAGCAGTTGATTTTGCTATCAAGATCTAGAATAAGATTTGGATCAAACCTCTCCAGTCGGGTGAATTTCTCTTCATACACATCCATTGAGTCTTCCTCATTATATTTCAATTCAAGGAATTTCTTCTCCATTCTAATTCACACCACTTTAGGAAAATATTTTTCAAGGAAAAGACTTAAATTCATCCCACTCTAAGGAATCAAAATCCTCTCTACCCCTGATATTCCTTACCATTGACCACCACTGATCAGCTTCCCCTTCAAAAGGATAAATGTAAAGACTTACCTTTTGATTGTCTGAACATCCCATAACATTGAATATCTTTTCAAGGGCTTTGATCCATACTTCGGCTACTACTGGGTCAGAAGATCCATTTAATGTAGGAGGATGTTGTCTCACAAAATGTTCTACTACTGACATGTTACATTGTGGTACCTCTATTGGTTCTATTTCATGGATTCCACCACCATTTATTTCCTACATTAGCTGATCCATTACTATCACAAACGGCTTGGTTCCAATCCCTACCATTCCTGGGTGTAGTTCTGGAAGGATGTCATTCTGTCAGTGCCTCTCCTCTTCAGCATCATTGTTCCTTCTGCAGAAAACCATTCTGAACAAACATGTATTAGATGAAGCAACATGGTAATCTTTAATTTCTATAAAATTTCAAATTAAACATAGAGTGAAAATAATTTATGGTATTCTATTAACATCAACCTAACCCCTAAAGTTACCTAAACCATCCTCTGATACCAACTATAAGGAATCGACCTTATTACATACATAATCTTGAATTTAGTCAAGAAAAAAAACTTCCTTTTACATTGAGGATCTTTTCAAGTTTAGATATTTAGTGAATTAGGATAATACATTCATAACATTACACATTATTACAGTGTGGATACCATAAAAACACTTTCCATTTTTTTCAAAATATAAAACATTAAAACTTAAAACAAGACTCCCTGACAATTCTTGAACATTTAAAATGGATTCCTTCCTTGTCTTACACATCCAATAACCTGTGAAAATCATTTAAAAACTTGGGATTATCACAAAATCTCAGTAAGGGATGGAAAATAAGGAAATGTCACATTAGTCCATGAATACTCGTAACGTGTGAAAGCATTTTCAAAGTCATTATTATCACCCATATATAATTACTTGGTGTAACATGATATTTACTCAAGATCTACACAAAACATTAGAACATAAATATAATCATAAAGGTATCTTGGTACATTACTTACATGATCTTGTAACCATTCTTGGCTACCTTATAATCGGTAACCCTCACGACTACCTTACTTTGCGAAACCATCACAGTTACACTTGGAGTAACCATACGGCTGACCTCCAACATATACATACCCAATGAATTGGAGGGATATATAGGTCCCACCATTCATCATAAATAATTCCCAAGAACAAAAACATAATCATACAACATGAATAATTTTATAAAAACATTACTTTTGAATTTTGTAAAACTGAATTTAAAAAGAGGATTTTTAAATAAAAGCCCCATATTAATATAATACAATTTAAAAGAGACTTAATAGAGTGGATGGAGTATGTATATATACTGTAAATAAACATAATAAAACATAATATAAACATAACCCATCGCACAAATTATTTAAATAGCAGATAAATAATGAAATAGAAGGTTAACCCAAAGAATGGAGATTGAGTTAAGAATTACCTTACAAACATCATATAATAGAAGTGAGACTTTATAGAGTGAATGGAATATGTATATATACTGTAAATAAACATAAATCGTGATAATATAAACAATTTTTATCAAACAAACAATTTTAATACCACATAAATAATGAAGTAGAAGGATAACCCAAAGAATGGAAATCAGGTTAAGAATTTCCTTACCTTGGGTTTGTCTTACTTCAAACTTGTTTAATCATCCTGTATAATGGTTAATAGAGTGTTACTAGTATTTTATAGAAGAATTTTCATGTTTATAACATCTTATATTATCATTTCATAACATCATTTCAACCTTTAATTGTTAGTATTTTTCTCCTTGAACTGTTTTTGGGTGAGTTTTTAACATGATTTCCATGATTGGTTCATGGTGGATGTTCTTATCGATTGAAAGTGAAATTAAAGAATTGGAATGAAAAGGTATTTAAATATTTATAGTACCATAATTTATACCATTTATTATTTTGATTTTTATTATGAGGATGATTCATAAGTTTAAACATTAATGATGTTCGTTTAGATCATTTTAGTGGTTCTTTGATAATAACAACCTCGTTATGCCTTATAAATTAGAACCATGAGTACAAAAGAATTACAGAACCACGAGTGAGTCATAAAACATATATTTTAACCTGGTTCAACCATATAAATGGTTTCATGACCAGACTTGAAATAATTAATGGAAATTAAAATCACATCGTCTGCGATGTCGGTAATTCGACACATAACAGACAATGTTTTTATTCCTTAAATAAATGGGAGAGGATAAGAATAACGATGATTAATTTTACATGAATATGATAACATCTATAATATACATGATTATGGATATTTCATTCCACTTGGGTAAGAATATATGAAGAAATAATGATAAAGGAACTCGAAATAAAAGAATAATTGAGAAATCCCTTAAACAAAATTCGGCAGCCTGACGGCTACACAACATGGTTTTAGAAAATATTAAAAATAGAGGGTACAAGGGTCACCCATCTAGAAATGAATCATAATATAGATCATATCAATAATAATAAGTAAATAAGAACATGTTATGGAAACTTGAAAGTTATGCCACATAAAAGATAACTTGAATGGAAAAAGAATGAAATTGAGAATTTTCTTACATTGGAGGGTAACCCTTAGAACGTGAAGGTTGGGACTTTGGGGGCTTGAGGAAATCTTGGGAGGACTACTACGAAGGTAAGGAGGCCAGATCTTTTTTGAGGGAGAATTGGGAATGAACTCAATGAAGGGAAGAGTTGGTATTTATAGGAAAAGTGAGGGATTATTTTAATAATTTTCAAGGGACACCTCATGAGTGGTATTTGCAAAACCATGGGCTTGACCATGGTATTTTCCCATGGTATAAGCCATTTGGGACACCTCATATCTTATTTAACTATACACAAGTCGACCAGATTTATGACATCATTATTATATCATTAATTATTCCATTAACACACTGAAACTAAAAGTTGTATTGTTTACTATTCACTGAAAAATCAATTGTTTCAGAAAAATTCCCAAAATTCCCCCTAACCATTTATCGACGTGCAAATTTCAAAAACGAAGTCCATTTTTTGAAAATAATTTTCTAAATATTATTAATTTAATTTTTAAATAAAATCATACTTAATTCAAAAATTAACAATTCTAATTCTGTAACTACATCTATATCACAAAGAAAAATTAACCTAGATACTACTATCTTAAAGCCTTAATAAAATAAAATAATAATAAAATTTACTATTAATTTGGATCATATTACTATTCATATTACTATTCATAAGAGTATTTTACTATTCACCAAAAAAATAAGTTGGTTCTAATAGACTTCAAAAAACATACTGAACACAATTGTAGATGATAGTTTCTTGAAATTCAAAACATTGAAGTGTAAAAATTATGTTAAAAGGATAGTTATAAATATCTACTTAAAACAAAGTTCCATGAATTTCTATTTATTTTTAGAAAAACTTGGGGTGTTACATTGTCCCCACCTTCTTGAAATTGCGTCCTCACAATTTTATTTACTTATTAAACAACTGAGGGTATTTTTCTCTCATAGCATTTTCAGACTCCCATGTTGTTTCTTCAACCATGTGGTTTCTCCACAAAACCTTTACCTGGTGGATTACCTTATTCTGAAATACCTATTTCCTTCGATCAATAATCTAAACTGGTTTCTCTTCATAATAAAGGTTGTGTTCCAGTTGAACTGCTTTTGGGCTCAATACATGTGATGAATCTGGCACATACTTTCTCAACATCGAAACATGAAAAACATTGTGTACCTGAAACAAGATCGGAGGCAAAGCTACATGGTATGAAACTATTCCAACTTTCTCCAAGATTTTAAAAGGATTGATGAACCATGGACTTAGCTTCCCTTTCTTACCGAAACACATCACACTTTTCCAATGAGAGATTTTAAGGAAAACATGGTCACCTACCTCAAAACAGAAGCCTTTACTTCTGTTATCTGCATAACTTTTATGCCTGCTCTAAGCTGTCCTCATGTGCTGCTAGATCATCCTCACTTTATTAGCCACTTCTTCTACTAATTTTGGCCCCATCAACTTTCTTTCACCAACTTCATACCAAAAGTCTGGAGTCTGACACTGCTTCCCATACAAGGCCTCAAAAGGTTCCATCTGAATACTGGAATTAAAACTGTTATTATAAGAAAACTCAACTAAAGAAAGATAATGATACCAACTTCTCTGGTATTCCATTTAACAAGCTCGAATCATATCCTCTAAAGTTTGAATCATTCGTTCTGACTGCCCATCAGATTGAGGATGAAAAGTTGTACTGAAATTTAACTCTGTGCCCAACGACTTCTAAAGTCCCTTCCAAAAGTTAGAAGTGAACCTGGGATCTCGTTCTGATACAATGGAAGGAGGAACTTCATGTAACCTGGAAATATCATTTTGGTACAATCGAGAAATCCGATCCAAAGTCATTGTATCTCAAATAGAAAGAAAATGTGCGGAATTTGTTAGCTGATCAACAATAACCCAAATCTCATTGTTACCTCGATAATTCCTTGGTAGTCCCACCACAAAGTCCATGGATACATTCTACCATTTCAACTCTGTCTGATTAGAAACTAAATGAGGCTAATATTCATTGTTAATATATTTAATATTCATGTTATTTATTATTAATAAACACCATTTTAGTGCATTTTTCACTTTGAACATCATTTCACATTATGATTGTAATACCTTCTTAAAATGCACTATTATGTGGTACATTTTTGAACATCATTCGAAGTACCCAATGATTCATCTAATTTTAAGGAATCTAATTATACATATTTTAATTTAATATTATTTTGAACTGGATATTCACTTTAATATGAACATTTTTCATTAAAGAATCAATGAAATATTCATAAAGGATGATGGAGATATTTGGCAATGAAAAGAAGCAATTCTAGAGAAGACAGGTTGGACACCATCCCAATGATGAGAATGCGGGGCCCAACATAAAGGCCCAATTAATCCAAAATTTAGTGGGATTCTATAAGACATGTATCGTAACAAATCACTCCTTATGATCCAATGCTAATTCGGCGTCCTTGGTGTCCATTTAGTCAGCCCAAGTTAGAGATAAATTCTGGGCCAGATTCTGTGGCCCAGAAAAAAATACTACTAATATTATTATAACTCGTACCCCACAACTCCAAATGGGACCACATTTTATATAAGGTAATAAGACATCCGGTGATCCATTTTCTTCTTCTATGTACCACTATGATTCGGCCATCTAGAAGGTCTTCCAAGCGCGTCTGGTCGGTGGAAGCTAGCTGGCTGCCACCTCGGGTCAAGGGTGGAAAAGTCTCCACTCCCTTACTTTCCACCACCCTAGGCCTACCATACTCAAGTGGGATCTTTTGTACTGTTGGATTCTCGACCCAAGGCTCCCAAAATTCCTATTTAAGGTAGTGGTGGTGGAGTATTTTTTTATATTTGGTGCTTGGTTTCATTATAGTGTTATTCTGCCGCTTTGTGTTTGTAGTCACATTTATTTCCCATGTAAGTTGTTTAATTCACCTTAGTTTCTTAATAAAAGTTCTTCCTTTACTCTTATTCTGTTATTTTACTTATCACGTTGATACCATTGGTTCAAGGTGTTAATTTATTCACACCATACCTTGTGATATTTATCACACAACGGAGGAGTGGTCGATTTTTGTTGTTGTTTTTACTTCTTAAATTTCACCCTCGTAAGTCCACTTCCCACTTCCTTTGAAGACGTGTCATCAAAGGAGGGATAACTCTTTTATGGGTTGATCCAATGGAGTATAAAGGGGATGGATTGGATTTTATTTATCACTCCATTAATGGATAATCACTTCTTTTAAATGATATTTTTATTTGATGATTTTAAAACCTCTTCATCCTTATTGAATTTAAGGTCACACATTTCAAGTACTAATACAAACATCTACCTTGAAGTGCTCAAAACATTGATCCTTAAAGTGTATAGGTGATTAGTATTAGGGTGTGTAGGCATTAAACCAGTAAGTGATGATTTCGTTTGATCTTCTTAAATTAATCCATCTCAATAATAAGAAATTGAAATCATTCAAAAAGGAATTCATCCAATCCACCCTGAGCGAGAATCAAATTTTGGTGCCATTTCTGGGGACCCAAGTAAGTTACCTTAGACACCGGCATCCTCTTCTCACCCCACATTCTCTATTCTCACCCCCATATCTCTTATCTTTACCTCTTTCTATTTGTGTGTGTCCTAAGAATCTAGAATCCAACTTTTTATCTTCTCCAATGGAGTATCTTCCAAATTATCATGTCACAAACTCATGCTGGAATCAAATAGAAAATCAATATTGGTAAGCCCCTAAATTAGAATGTTTCTTTGATTAACCCTTGATTAATTACCATACAACTTGTGAGATGTACAATAAATGGGATGATGATTGTTTAAAGGATCAATTTCCATCCCTCTCGAGGATGACTGATGAGATCAAACTTAATAAAGGTAAAGATTTACAAAATCCTATCCAGCCTAATCCTCAAAAACTGATTGAAAAATTGTGTAATCAAATGGAGATAATGAGTTCTGAGGTATCATCTTTGAGATTAGAACTACAATGCATTAATACTTGTGAGGAACTCATCTATACACCAACTGTACCTTCAAAAACCTTATGTGAAGTTTCTAGTTTCCCAAAAACCTCTCATGAATTTATTGAAGAACCGACCTTTGGATTTGGGGTAGAGTAAGTGAATCAAGAAATTGTTGAAGGGTTTTTAAATCAAGAGGAAACTGATTTTTTCTATTCACAAGAGGGAAATTTGACATCATGGATTGAGTCTCATGAATATAACTCCATTGAAATTTTTTCAAAAACACAAATCACTGAACCATAAAGAGAAATCACAAACTTTGAGTCCATACCCATTCCTAAAACTGATCTTTCTAATATGGTGGTTGAATCTTCTATTCAAAAGGAACCAATTTTGTTGAGAAATTTGGAAAATGAATCTGAGTTGGATTCAAAATTTCAACTTGTGTCTAAATGTCCTATCCAACCTGAGCTTAAAATTATTTTCCTTTCCTCCCCTCTAAATAATCCCTTCATAAGTTATAATCATGAACTTTCAATTGGAATTCATTCTTCTCTTGAAACCAAAAAATTTGGAATGATCATTGATGTCTTAGGAAAGACTACAGAGGAAACTAGATCAACCATTTCTGATATTCCTTTGATTTTACACTTCATTTTAAACATAGTTTTGTGCATAAAACAAATTATAAACATAGAATCAATCTCAACCTAGTAGAATTGGTGGAACATGTGGTCCTTAAAGTGTTGAAAGTTGGTATTGGGTAAGTTGTGGGGTTCAAGTCGAGCTAGTGACATTAAACCAAAGTGCTGCATGGGAGGCAACCCGTGGTTTTCATCTTTGTGAATCATTTTTATTTTTCAAATAGGATTAATTAATCATTTTTATATTTAAAAATATAGATTGTTGACCTGTTCTTCTATTATGAGTATGGATGGGTGTGAAAGGGGAGCACCATATTCATCCATGTCATGTGGTGTGATCCTTGAGTAATGTCTTACCCAGAAATTTAAAAAGAAGACAAGGTGTCATCAGTTTGATTTATTTTATTGTGTTTGTAGGTTAAAATAAAAATACAAAAAATAAATAAATAATATAATAATAATAATAAAAAGGGACACGTCGTGGGTCGTGGGGAAAACCCTGTCACAACCGGAAAAGCCGCGGGGATTCAAACCTGAGACCGAAGGGAGACAGGGGCCCACACTTACCACTGACCTATAACTTTTTGTGATTCCTTATTCTATAATTTTTATATATATACTTATATTTTACTTTCTTTATTTTATATATATATATATATTGTTTTTTTTGTTTTGTTTTTGTTTTGTTTTTCCTTTTTCTACTAGGGAACTCTACAAGTGACATGGATATCAAAGGATTGAAAGGGAGCAGCAAGAATTTCAACTTCAACCACCAGGTGAATTCATTCCATGATCCTCATTTTCAATTTCCTTTTTGAACTTTCATTCTCTACCTCTACCCCCTTCTAAATTTTATTTTCTTTAAACACTGGGGACAATGTTATTTTAAGTTGGGGGGGAGATAAAATAAAAAATGATTTTGTGTAAAAAAAATGAATGATTTGAAAAAAAAAGTGTGTAAATGGAAGGGAAAATTCATTTAACTCTGAACATGGTAATACACATTGCACACTTTGAAACTGAATATCAAATAATTTATAATGCCCAGATTCTGATTTTAATACTTGTATAATTTCATGAGCATAGATTTTGGAAAGTGTGGCTGTCCAATGTGATATTTCATCGTTTATATTTCCATCCAAATAAAAAAAATCACAATGCATGTCCTTTGGATAGTGGGGTATTAGTTTGAGTTCATGGGGTCCCCCAAATAAATAGCATAGGTTTAGTGATCATTTTAGTTTTAATATGAGTATTCAACAAAACAAATTGCGCGTAGAGCAATGAAATGACCTAATGCGTGGCTTTCAGCACTTTGGGATCGTGACTCCATAGTTGTCTGGACTAGAGTTAGTAATTTTATCTCTATTTTTGGTAATTTGAATTTGTTTTTTACTGAATTAACTCGAGATGATGCCTGAGTATGTGGGATTCACTTGGTTCCCTACGGTCTTTGAGCCTGAGAGTCATTGGAAAAGTCTCGCTATAGGGGTTGACTCTTTTGAGTGCAATTTCAATTACCATGAAAGAAATTGCAAAAAAACAAAAGAAAAAAATACAATAAAAAAATTAATACTCATATTAATATTGAAATGTGATTCCACCTAGCGCTTCCATCATTTCCCCCTTGAATAAAGATGAACCCCCATATCTATTGTGATACACAACACATCCTCATACTTAACTGATATTGGATGAAATATGGAAATGAATTTGAACAAAGGAATGAGATTGGGATTGAGATCTACTTATGAAACTGTCTTGAATTAAAATATTTTGATGGGTTTCATGAGTGTTTGGTATAAGAGTTTCTTGTGATCATTGTGTATTAAAATGTTTTTTGAAAAGCGAATTCGAATTTCATATTGTTGAGATATATTTTGCTCGGGACTAGAAAAACTCAAGTTGGGGGGTGTGATTAGCCACTAAATGAGGAAAATATTCATTGTTAATATATTTAATATTCATGTTATTTTTTATTCATAAACACCATTTTAGTGCATTTTACACTTTGAACATCATTTCACATTATGATTGTAATACCATCTTAAAATGCACTATTATGTGGTACATTTTTGAACATCATTCGAAGTACCCAATGATTCAACTAATTTTAAGGAATATAATTATACATATTTTAGTTTGATATTATTTTTAACTGGATATTCGCTTCAATACGAACATTTTTTATTAAAGGATCAATGAAATATTCATAAAGGATGATAGAGATATTTGGCAATAAAAGGAAGCAATTCTGGAGAAGACAGATTGGACACCAGCCCACGGATGAGAATGTGGGGACCCAAATACAGTCCCAATGAATCCCAAATTTCGTTTAATGATAGAATACATGTATAGGAACAAATAACTATTCATAATCCATTGCTAATTCGGCCTCCATGGTGTCCATTTAGGCATCCCAAGTTAGAGATAAATTCTGGGCTAGATTCTGCGGCCCAGAACAAAAATACTACTAATATGATCATATCTCGTACTACACAACTCCAAATGGGACCACATTTTACAGGAGGTTATAAGACCTCTAGAGATCCATTTTCTTATTCTATGGAATACTATGATTCTACCATATAGAAGGTCTTCCAAGCACGTCTGATCGGTGGAAGAAAGCTGGCTACCACCTTGGGTCAAGGGTGGAAAAGTCTCCACTCCCTTACTTTCCACCACCTTAGGCCTACCATACTCAAGTGGGATCGTTTTTACTGTTTGAGTATCTACCCAAGGCTCCAAAAATCCTTATTTAAGGTAGTGTTGGTGGAGGATTTTTTCATATTTGGTGCTTGGTTTCATTATAGTGTTATGTTGCCGCTTTGTGTCTGTAATCGCATTTCTTTCTCATATAAGTTGTTTAATTCACATTATTTTCTTAATAAAAGTTCTTGATTTACTCTTATTATATTCTTCTACTTATCAAGTTGATACTTTTGGTTCAAGGTGTGAATTTATTCACACCATACCTTGTGATATTTATCACACAACGGAGGAGTGATCGATTTTTGTTGTTGTTTTTACTTCTTCCATTCCACACTCGTAAGTCGACTTCCAGCTTCCTTTGAAGACATGTCATCAATGGAGGGCTAAATATTTTTTGGTTTGATACAATGGAGTATCAAGGGGCTGTATTGGATGTTATTTATCACTCCATTAATGGCTAATCACTTCTTTTAAATGATATTTTTATTTGATGATTTTAAAACCTCTTCATCCTTATTGAATTTAAGGTCACACATTTCAAGTGCTAATACGAACCTCTAACTTGGAGTGATCAAAACTATGATCCTTCAAGTGTGTAGGTGATTAGTATTAGGGTGTGTAGGAATTAAACCACTAAGTGATGATTTCGTTCGATCATCTTAAATGAATCCATCTCAATTATAAGAAATTGAAATCATTAAAAAAGGAATTCATCCAATCCACCCCGAACGATAACCTTGGATCAAATCATTACCGTAATTTGAATTAACATAAATATGTTAGTGATCCTTTAAAATCATCTTAAATCAACCTATTTTGGCCACTTAATAGCTAAAAAAAATCCATATAATGCATGTGTCTGTAGGTACTTCTTAGGTCTCTGAGGATCCGAAAACGCAAACTATACTACAAGGACCATCCTACCTTCTTCTTTTGGGTAAATTTGAGTGAGAATCAAATTCTGGCATCGTTTCCAGGGACCCAAGTAAGTTACCTTAGACATTATCATCCTCTTCTCACCCCACATTCTCTATTCTCACCCCCATCTCTCTTATCTTTACCTCTTTCTATTTGTGTGTGTCCTAAGAATCTGGAATCCAACTTTCTATCTTCTCCAATGGAGTATCTTCCAAATTATCATGTCACAAAATCATGATGGAATGAAATATAAAATCAATATTGGGAATTCCCTAAATTATAATGTTTCTTTGATCAACCCTTGATTAATCACCACACAATTGGTGAGATGTATAATCAATGGGATGATGATTGTTTAAAGGATCAATTTCCAGCCCTCTCGAGGATGATTGATGAGATCAAACATAATGAAGGTCAGGATTTACAAACTCCTCTCTGGCCTAATCCTCAAAAACTGATTGAACAATTGTGTAATCAAATGGGGATAATGATTTCTGAGGTATCATCTTTGAGATTAGAACTACAATGCATTAATACTTGTGAGGAACTCATCTATACACCAATTGTACCTTCCAAAACCTTATGTGAAGTTTCTAGTTTCCCAAAAACCTCTCATGAATTTATTGAAGAACCAAAATTTGGATTTTGGGTAGGGTAAGTTGATCAATAAATTGTTGAAGGGTTTTTAAATCAAGAGGGAACTGATTTTTTGTATTCACAAGAGGGAAATTTGACATCATGGATTGAGTCTCATGAATATAACTCCATTGATGATTTTTCAAAAACACAAATCACTGAACCATTAAGAGAAATCAAAAACTTTGAGTCCATTCCCATTCATGAAACTAATATTTCTAATTTGTTGATTGAATCTTCTATTCAAAAGGAACCAATTTTGTTGAGAAATTTGGAAAATGAATCTGAGTTGGATTCAAAATATCAACTTGCGTCTAAATGTCCTATCCAACCTGAGCTCAAAATTATTTTCATTCCCTCCCCTTTGAATAATCCCTTCATAAGTTATAATCATGAAATTTCAATTGGAATTCATTCTTCTACTGAAACCAAAAAATTTGGAACGATCATTGATGTCTTAGGAAAGACTACAGAGGAAACCAGATCAACCATTTATGATATTCCTTTGATTTTACCATTCATTTTAGAACATAGGTTTGTGAATGAAACAAATTATAAACATAGAATAAATCTCAACCTAGTAGAATTGGTGAAATATGCGGTCCTTAAAATGTTGAAAGTTGGTATTGGGTAAGTTGTGGGGTTCAAGTCGAGCTAGCGACATTAAACCAAAGCGCTGCACAGGAGGCAACCCGTGGTTTTCATCTTTGCGAATCATTTTTATTTTTCAAATAGGATTAATTAATAATTTTGATCTTTAAAAAAAATATAATGTTGACATGTTCTTCTATTATGAGTATGGATGGGTGTGAAAGGGGAGCACCATATTCATCTATGTCACGTGGTGTGATCCTTGAGTAATGCCTTACCCAGAAATTTAAAAAGAATACAATGTATCATCAGTTTGTTTTATTTTAATGTGTTTGTAGGTTAAAATAAAAATAAAAAAAATATAATAATAGTAATAAAAAGGGACACGTCGTGGGTTGTGGGGAAAACCTTGTCACAACCGGCGAAGCCGCGGGGATTCAAACCCGGGACCGAAGGCAGACAGGGGCGCGTGCTTACCACTGACCTACAAATTTTTTTGATTCCTTATTCTATAATTTTTATATATATACTTATATTTTACTTTCTTTATTATATAAATATATATATATATATATATGTTGTTTTTTTTTATTTTGTTTTGTTTTGTTTGTTTTGTTTTGTTTTGTTTGTTTGTTTTTCTTTTTTCTACTAGGGAACTCTGCAAGTGACATGGATATCAAAGGATTAAAAGGGAGAAGAAAGAATTTCAACTTCAACCACCAGGTGACTTCATTCCATGATCCTCATTTTCAATTTCCTTTTTGAACTTTCATTCTCTACCTCTACCCCCTTCTAAATTTTCTTTTCTTTAAACACTACAGACAATGTTATTTTAATTTGGGGGGAGATAAAATAAAAAATGCTTTTGTGTAAAAAAATGAATTATTTGAAAACAAAAGTGTGTAAATGGAAGGAAAAATTCATTTAACTTTGAACATGGTAATACACATTTCACACTTTGAAACTGAATATCAAATACTTTAGCATGCTCTGATTCTGATTTTAATCCTTTTATAATTTCATGAGCATAGATTTTGGAATGTGTGGCTGTCCAATGTGATATTTCATCGTTTATATTTTCATCCAAATAAAAAAAATCACAATGCACGTCCTTTGGATAATGGGGTATTGGTTTGAGTTCATGGGGTCCCCCAAATAAATAGCATAGGTTTGGTGATCATTTTTATTTTTAATATGAGTATTCAATAAAAAAAATTTGCGCGTAGAGCAATTAAATGACCTAATGCATGGCTTTCGGCACTTGGGGATCGTGACTCCATAGTTGTCTGGCCCAGAGTTAGTAATTTTATCTCTATTTTTGGTAATTTGATTTTTTTTTGACTGAGTTAACTCAAGATGATGCCTGATTATGTGGGATTCACTTGGTTCCCTACGGTCTTTGAGCCTGGGAGTCATCGGAAAAGTCTCTCTATAGGGGTTGACTCTTTTGAGTGAAATTTCAATTACCATGGAAAAATTGCAAAAAAAATAAAAAAACAAAAAAAATACAATAAAAAAAATCAATACTCATATTAATATTGAAATGTGATTCCACCTAGATCTTCCATCATTTCCTCCTTGAATAATGATGAACCCCCATATCTATTGTGATACACAACACATCCTCATACTTAATTGATAATGGATGAAATATGGAAATAAATTTGAACAAAGGAATGGGCATGGGATTGGGATCTGCTTATGAAACTATCTTGTATTAAAATATTTTGATGGGTTTCATGAGTGTTTGTTATAAGGGTTTCTGGTGATCATTGTGTATTAAAATGTTTTTGGAAAAGGGAATTCAAATTTCATATTGTTGAGATATATTTTGCTCGGGACTAGAAAAACTCAAGATGGGGGGTGTGATTAGCCACTAAATGAGGCTAATATTCATTGTTAATATATTTATTATTCATGTTATTTATTATTAATAAACTCTATTTTAGTGCATTTTACACTTTGAACATCATTTCACATTATGATTGCAATACCTTCTTAAAATTCACTATTATGTGGTACATTTTTGAACATCATTCGAAGTACACAATGATTCATCTAAATTTATGGAATATAATTATACATATTTTAATTTGATATTCTTTTGAACTGTATATTCACTTCAATATGAACATTTTTCATTAAAAGATCAATGAAATATTCATAAATTATGATGGAGATATTTGGCAATGAAAGGAATCAATTCTGGAGAAGACAGATTGGACACCATCCCACTGATGAGAATGTGGGGCCCAACATACAGGCCCAATGAATCCCAAATTTCATGGGATCCTAGAAGAAATATATAGGAAAAAATCACTCTTAAGGTTCCAATGCTAATTAGGCCTCCATTGTGTCCATTAAGGCTTGCCAAATTAGAGATAAATTCTGGTCCAGATTCTGCGGCCCAGAAAAAAATCCTACTAATATGATCATATCTCGTACTCCACAACTCCAAATGGGACCACATTTTTCAGTAGGTTATAAGACATACAGGTATCAATTTTGTTGTTCTATGGACCACTCTGATTAGGCCATCTAAATGTCTTCCAAGCACGTCTGATCAGTAGAAGCAAGCTGGCTGCCACCTCGGGTCAAGGGTGGAAAAGTCTCCTCTCCCTTAATTTCCACCACCCCAGGCCTACCATACTCAAGTGGGATATTTTGTATTATTGGAGGCTCGACCCAATGCTCCCAAAATTCCTATTTATGGCAGTGGTGGTGGAGGATTATTTCATCTTTGGTGCTTGGTTTCATTGTAGTGTTATGTTGTCGCTTTGTGTTTGTAATCACATTTCTTTCTCATGTAAGTTGTTTAATTCTCCTTAGTTTATTAATAAAAGTTCTTCCTTTACTCTTATTATATTTTCCTACTTATCATGTTGATACCGTTGGTTAAAGGTGTGAATTTATTCACACCATACCTTGTGATATTTATCACACAACGGAGGAGTGATCGATTTTTGTTGTTGTTTTTACTTCTTCAATTCCACCCTCGTAAGTCTACTTCCCTCTTCCTTTGAAGACATGTCATCAACGGAGGGATAACTCTTTTATGGGTTGATCCAAGGGAGTAGAAATGGGCTGGATTGGATGTTATTTATCACTCCATTAATGGCTAATCACTTCTTTTAAATGATATTTTTATTTGATGATTTTAAAACCTCTTCATCCATATTGAATTTAAGGTCACACATTTCAAGTGCTAATACGAACCTCTTCCTTGGAGTGCTCAAAACTTCGATCCTTCAAGTTTATAGGTGATTAGTATTAGTTTGTGTAGGCATTAAACCAATAAGTGATGATTTATTTTGATCTTCTTAAATGAATCCATCTCAATTATAAGAAATTAAAATCATTAAAAAATGAATTCATCCAATCCACCCCGAGCGATAACCTAGGATCAACTCATTACCTTAATTTGAATTAACATAAATCTGTTATTGATCCTTTAAAAACATATTAAATCAACATAAGTTGGCCACTTTATAGCCAAAAACAATCCATAAAATGCATGTGTATGTAGGTACTTCTTAGGTATCTGAGGATTCGACAACCCAAACTAAATTATAAGGACCGTCCTACCTTCTTCTTTTTGGTAAATTTGAGCGTGAATCACTGGAACTGGAAAAGACTAAAGCATCCCCTTCAGTAACTGACACTATGATTTAACCTGTTGAAGCATCAAACATTTCATGGTAAAATCAGCAATATCTCTTTTCATTCCATCCCACCAATAATACTTCCGAAGGTCTCTGTACATCTTAGTACTTCCAGGATGAATAGAAAATGGAGAACTATGAACTTCACACAACAAATATTTCTTCAAATAAGAATCACTAGGCACACACAACCTTTTTCCAAATCTTAAAACACTATCTTTATCAAGATTAAATTCTGGAAACTTACCCATTTTAACCAATTCTACCTTTTTTTGTAGCTCATAGTCTTCCTTCTAAGCTCACCTAATTCTGTCTGACAACAAAGACTGCACTAAAACCTAAAACAAAACAGATGCATTCCCTACACCAACAACTTCTATGCCAAAATTCATCAAATCATTAATCAACAGATCATGTTCCAAACGTATCATGATTAATGATGCATGATGTTTTCGACATAAGGCATCTGAAACTTTGTTTGCTTTTCTGGGATGGTAATTGATCGTGCAGTCATAATCCTTTATCAGTTCTAGCCAACTTATCTGCCTCATGTTTAATTCCTTCTGAGTGAATATATACTTTAGACTTTTATGGTCAGTATATATTTGGAATTTGGTACCGTATAGATAATGCCTCCAAATTTTCAAAGCAAAAAACCACAACTGCCAATTCTAAATCTTGTGTGGGATAATTTAGCTCATGAGGCTTAAGTTGTCTCGAAGTATAGGAAATTACCTGATCATTCTGCATCAAAACACAACCAATTCCCTTCAAAGAAGCATCACTATATATGACAAACTCACCATTTTGGGAAGGTAAGACCCAAACTGGAGCATTCACCAATCTCTTCTTTAGTTCCTAAAAACAAACATCACATTCCTCTGTCCAAAAAAATTTAACCCCTTTCCGTGTTAACTTAGTTATCGGGCTAGATAACCTTGAAAAGTTCTCAACAAACTGTCTGTAATAACCTGCTAACCCAAGAAAACTACGTATCTCTGTAATATTTGTGGGTATTGGCCATTCATCAACTACTTTTGTTTTGGTAGGATCAACTGTTATTCCATCCTTATTTACAATGTGCCCAAGAAAATAAATCTGTTGCAACCAAAAACCACACTTTCTGAATTTTCCATATAGTTTATTTTCTTTTAATGTTTTCAAAACAACCCTTAGATGTTTTTCATTCTCCTATTTATTTTTTAGAAAATACCATAATGTCATCAATAAATAAAACCACAAACTTATCCAAGAACTCATGAAATACTCTATTCATAAGATTCATGAATACAATAGGTGCATTAGTTAATCCAAACAACATAACTACAAATTCATAATGTCCATATCCAGAACGAAAGGATGTTATGGATGTCATTCTCCTTCACCTTTAGATAATGGTATCCGGATCTCAAGTTAATCTTGGAAAAGTACTGAGCTCCCTGGAGCTGATCAAACAAGTAATCAATATGAGGCACATGATACTTGTTTTTAACAGTGATGTTATTCATAGCTCTATAATCAATGAAAAGTCTCATGGAACCATCTTTCTTTTTAACAAACAAAACAGGGGCTCCCCATGGTGAAGTACTAGGATGAATGAAGCCTTTGTTAAGAAAATGTTGCAACTGATTTTTAATTCAAGATGTTCTATTGGATCCATATGATATGGGGGTTTTGAAATTGTCTTAGCATCAGGAACTAAGTCAATTGTGAATTCAACTTCTCGATCAGGTATGACACCGGGTAACTCATCAGAGAAAACATCAAGGTATTTATTTACCACTGGAACATCATTAATTTTAATAGTTCCTTTTTTTTCAACAATATGAGCAAGATAGCATTAATTTCCATCTTTCAATAGTTTCTCAGCTTCCTGATGTGTTATCAATTTTATGGGTTCATTCTTGCATACAAACTGAAACTCTTTCTAAAAAACAACTTCTTTAGCTCTACAATCAATCTTAGCATGATAATCCGAAATCCAGTCCATTCCCAGAATAACATCAAACTCGACTAAGGGTAAAACAAAAAGGTTTGCAGGTAAAGTCTTTCCATATACCACAATAGAAAAATTCATATAATTTCTATTTGCTATAACATTTCCCCCTGGTGTTTTATCAACAAGTTCAAGTCTCATATGTTGAGGTGATATTTCCAATTTACCAGAAAATTTCTCAGATATGAAGGAATGTGTAGACCCCGTATCAAACAAAACTTTAGAAAAATATAAGTGAACAAACAAAGTACCTGATACAACTTCATTGGATGACCCGACATCTATAGAAGTAATCGAAAAGGATCTCACTACACCTTTCTACTTGTAGTATGGTTTCTTTTCATCATTCAGATCTCTCTTTGGGCAGGAATTTGCATAATGACACATTTCACCACATTTAAAACACTTTACAGTCTTCTTATCAGGATTAGTCTTTGGATCATTTTTGTTACAATCTTGGGCCATATGTCCAAACTTACCACATTTAAAACACTTCCCAGTTTTGTTAAGACATTCCCCAGGGTGTTTCCTGTCACACTTTTCACAAACTAGAAATTGGATTTTCTTACCATCAGATTTCTTTGGTTGATTCTTACCCATTTCTTGACAACTGGACCTCTTATTCTCTTTGTTTCCAAAATGCACATGATCATCAGCAAACTCAATATCTACCCTTTCATCACATCAGACAAGTTTCTCATAACTTTTGAATTCATGGGAGGCCAACACCCTTCGATACCTTGGCTTAAATCCTGAGTAAAAGAAATTGATTTTTCTATCAAGATACAGAATAAGATTTGGATCATACCTCGGCAGTCGGGTGAAGTTTGCTTCATACACATCCACTAAGTCTTCCTCCTTCTGTTTCAATTCAAGTAATTTCTTCTCCATTCTAAGTCACACTACTTTAGGAAAATATTTTTCAAGGAAAAGACTTTTAAATTCATCCCACTCTAAGGCATCGAAATCCTCTCTACCCCTTATATTCCTTACCATTGACCACCAATGATCAGCTTCCCCTTCAAAACAATAAATAGAAAGACTTACCTTTTGATTGTCTGAACATCCCAAAACATCAAATATATTTTCAAGGGCTTTTATCCATCATTTAGTTGCTACTGGGTCAAAATATCCATTGAATGTAGGAGGATGTTGTCTCATAAAATGTTCTACTACTGTCATGTTCCATTGAGGTACCTTTATTGGTTCTCTTGCATGGATGCCACCACTATTTATTTCCTGCGTTAGCTAAACCATTACTGTCACAAACTTCTTGGTTCCAATCCCTACCATTCCCAGCTGTAGTTCCGGGAGGATGTCATTCTGTCGGTGCCTCTCCTCTTCAGAACCATGTTCCTTCTACGTATGACCATTCTAAACAAACATGTCTTAGATGAAGCAACATGGTAATATTTAAATTCTATAACATTTCAAATTAAACATAGTGTGAAAATCATTTATGGTATTCTATTAACATTGCCCTAACCCCTAAAGTTACCTAAACCACCCTCTGATACCAACTATAAGGACCCGACCTTATCACATACATAATCTTGAATTTAGTCAAGAAAAAAAGAAATTGCTTTTACATTGAGGATCTTCTCAAGTTTAGAGATTTAGTGAATTAGGAAAATACATTCATAACATTACATATTATTACAGAGTGGATACCATAAAAACAGTTTCCATTTTTTTCAAAATATAAAACATTAAAACTAAAAACAAAACTCCTTGACAATTCTTCAACATTTAACATGGTTTCATTGTCTTACACATCCATTAACTTGTGAAAATCATTTAAAAACTTGGGATGAGCGCAAAATCTCAGTAAGGTATGGAAAATAAGGAAAGATCACATTAGTACATGAATACTCATAATGCGTGAAAACATTTTCAAAAGTCATTCTTGTCACCCATATATACTTACTTTGTGTAACATGAGATTTAAAAAAGACCCAAACAAAACATGAGAACATAAATTTAATCATAAAGGTATCTTGGGGAATTACTTACATAATCTTGTAACCATTCTTGGCTACCTTATAATCTGTAACCCTCACGGATACCTTACTTTGTGTAACCATCGCAGTTACACTTGGAGTAACCATATGGCCGACCTCCAACATACACATACCCAATGCATTGGAGGGAGATATAGGTCCCAAAATTCATCATAAATAATTCCCAATAAAAAAACATAATCATACAACATGAATAATTCCATAAAAACATTGCTTTGGAATTTTGTAAAACCAAATTTAAAAAGAGGATTTTTAAAGAAAAGCCCCATATAAATATCATAAAATTGAAGAGAGACTTAATATATTAGATGGAGTATGTATATATACTGTAAATACACATAATAAAACATAATATAAACATAACCCATCATACAAACTATTTAAATAGAACATAAATAATGAAGTAGAAGGTTAACCCAAAGAATGAAAATCGGGTTAAGAATTCCCTTACAAACACCATATAATTGAAGTGAGACTTAATATAGTAAATGAAATATGTATATATACTATAAATACACATAAATCATGATAATATAAACAATTTTTATCAAACAAAAAATTTTAATACCACATAAATAATGAAGTAGAAGGATAACCCAAAGAATGGAAATCGGGTTAAGAATTCCCTTACCTCAGGTTTTTCTTACTTAAAACTTGTTTAAACTTCCTGTATACTGGTTAAAAGAGTGTTATTATTATTTTAAAAAAAAAATCATGTTTATAACATCTTATATTATCATTTCATAACATCATTTCAACCTTTAATTCTTAGTATTTTTCTCCTTGCACTGTTTTTGGGTGAGTTCTTAACATGATTTCCATGATTGGTTCATGGTGGATGTTCATGTCGATTGGAAATGAAATTATAGAATTGGAATGGAAATGTATTTACATTTTTTGAGTGCCATAATTTATACCATTTATCATTTTGATGTTTATTATGGGGATGATTCATAAGTTAAAACATTAATGATGTTTGTTTAAATCATTTTAGTGGTTCTTTGATAATAACAACCTCGTTTTTTCTTATAAATTAGAACCATGAGTAAAAAAGAATTACAGAACCATGGGTGAGTCATAAACCATATTTTATAATCTGTTTCAACCATATAAATGGTTTCATGACCATAATTGAAATAATTAATGGAAATTGAAATCACATCGTCTGTGATGTCGGTAATTCGACACATAACGGACAATGTTTTTATTCCTTAAATAAGTGGGAGAGGAGAATAATAATGATGAGTAATTTTACATGAACATGATAAAATCCATAATATACATTATTATGGATATTTTATGCCACTTGGGTAAGAATAGATGAATAAATAATGATAAAGGAACTCAAAATAAAATAATAATTGAGAAATCCCTTAAAAAAATTCGGCAGCTTAACGGCTACACAACATGGTTTTAGAAAATATTAAAAATAGAGGGAAGAAGGTTCACTCATCCAGAAATTAATCATAATTTATAGAAGATCAATAATAATAATGAAATAAGAACATGATATGGAAACTTTAAAGTTATACCACATAAAAGAGAACTTGAATGGAAAAAGAAAGAAATTGAGAATTTTCTTACCTTGTAGGGTAACCCTTAGAACATGAAGGTTGGGACCTTGGGGGCTTGAGGAAATCATGGAAGGACTAATATTAAGTTAAGGAGTCTAGATATTTGTTGAGGGAGAATTTTGAATGAATTCAATTAAGGGAAGAGTTGGTATTTATAGGAAAAGTGAGGGATTATTTTAATAATTTTCAAGGGACACCTCATGAGTGGTATTTGCAAAACCATGGGATTGCCCATGGTATTTTCCCATGGTGTAAGCCATTTGGGACACCTAACATTTTATTTAACTATACACAAGTCTATCAGATTTATGAAATCATTATTATATCATTAATGATTCTATTAACACATCGTAACTAAAAGCTGTATTTTTTACTATTCACTGAAAAATCAACTATTTCAGAAAAAATCCCAAAATTCACCCTAACCATTTATCGACGTGTAGATTTCAAAAATGAAGTCAATTTTTTGAAAATAATTTTCTAAATATTATTAATTTAATTTTTAAATAAAATCATACTTAATTCAAAAATTTACAATTCTAATTCTGTAATTACTTCTATATCACAAAGAAAAATTAACCTAGATGCTACTATCTTAAATCCTTTATAAAATAAAATAATAATAAAATTTACTATTCATTAGGTTCATATTACTATTCATAAGGATATTTTACTATTCCCCAAAAAAATAAGTTGGTTCCAATAGACTCCAAAAAACATACTAAACACAATTGTAGATGACAGTTTCTTGAAATTCAAAACATTGAAGTGGAAAAATTATGTTAAAAGGAAAGTTATAAATATCTACTTAAAACAAAGTTCCATGAATTTCTATTTATTTTTATAAAAACTTGGGGTATTACATCCTAGGTGTTTCTCTAGATATATTTGTATAGACATGAGAGTGTTGCGGTCGAGTACTGAGTGTTCACCTTGGAGAGACATGAGATGAACACTGGTGTGGATGGTGGGAATCAGTTATAGACTTAGTATTTGGATTCTAAGGATATTTTAGATAAGATAAGAACATTAAATACTGATACCAATATCTTGGTTATCTTTTAGGCTATGATTTTACCACAGGGTGATGAATGTAGGTTGTTATCTGCAAGTTGAGACTTAGGTAGGGTAGAGAGCCACGATAGATTCCCTTCTTTGTGAGATGAGAATTAATTTTATGTGAGAGGATAGTTGTGGTATATGACTATATGTAATAAGTTGGTGAACTATATTATGGTCTAAGACCAAGTGTATATACAACTATATTCTAATTATGTAATGGTTATCCATCCTAATATGGTTGATTCGATGGGTAAATTATATAAACTAGTTCAGATAGGGTATTTGATATATATCGTAAGATGGATGAGTTGGTGGATAAATTGCGTGTAGTTTGTTTTGAGTACATGGTGTCTATCCATCGATGATATTTTGAAGTCATGGAATATTATTATACAACTTATTCTAATTATATGGTGGTTATCCATTGATGATATGGTTGAGTTGTGGGATGTTTAATCGAGCCTTTTGTTTGATTTTGTGGTAGCTATCCATCAATGAGATGGTTGAGTCATGGGAAAAATGTGTAACCATGTTATGACCTATGAATCCTTGTGAAATAATTATGGTGGCCCTACCCTAGGTCTTTAGGTATGAACTAGAACTTGTGGACTAAGAAAATGGTATATTTGACATGGAGCTGAAGCCGGTATAGTTGGGTGCTGGGGTGGTCTGGTTAATAATTGATGACCTAAAGGGTTTATGTAAATCATCAAGTGTTGTGGTGGATTAGTTAGTAAATTAAAACTCAATGATCATGTTTGTTTATTTATTTTCCTCATGAATATACATAGATATGACTATAGAGGCCCAAGATTTAAACACATATTAATTCATGATATTTCATATACTTTTCTAAAAGATAAAAACAAAATACCTAGACTTATAGTTTCATAATAATATTAAACACATAAATACATATTCTTAAATATAGATAAACATCATATTTATTTAACAATTCACACAGTGAACCTAACTCCCATATATATTCTAAAACTGTATATGATACCATGGGGAAAATACATAAGGAAAAGGGTGAGCTAGAAATCCTAATAAGGGAATAAAAATGGTAATAAATCATAACATGAGATCCAAGAGGTATAACCTGATATTATAAAGAGAATTATCATAATCATGGAAACATGGCATAAGTAAGTGAAATAATAAAATTATGGAATCATGGAATATATGGAAACAATATAAGACACAACATCATAAAAATAAGTCAAGGGTCACTCTTAATACCATCATCATTGGTAGAAAAAGTCCCATGGTGGATTGAGTTCACTCACCATTCCCATAAACATAGTTTAAAAAGTCCCATGGTGGATTGGATTCACTCCCAATTCCCATAGACATAGTGGACAAAGTCCCACAATGGATTAGTTTCACTCCCTGATCATATACATAATATCTCATGACATATAATGATTTACCAAATTCATTATATGGATATATAATTCTTGTCTCATCCATCACATAATGAAAATCATAACATATACATTCATACACATGCCACATGGGTAAAAGAAACCATACATAAAGTATAAGCATGATAAAACTCACAAGAATGAAGAAAGTTTCATAATTCTGGTTTAAGGCTTAGACAATGGATAAATCATAAGGATTCTCAAGATAATAAGGAACTAAATCATTTTTGTCTTTCATAATTGAAAAGGGGACATAAATTTTAAACTTTGAGTTTCGTTGTAGAAAATTCATAAGAAATACCTAGATAAGAAAGAATAAAAATAAACCACTTCGGTGGATATTTTATGAAATAAATAAATGGTATTTTTAAAGAAGGAAATAGATTATTATTCTACATAAAACTATAATTGAACCAATGTGGATATGTATAAAATAAATATGATTTTAAGAATACATCCATGGTTTGAAAACATTTTATGGGGGTGATTCTTGACATGAAACGAGAAAGAGAAAAGTTCTCTTAAATCATGTTTACTTTAAAGTGGGAATTTTGAAGGGAACTAAAAAATGTATAACACCATTTCTGAAAATTATATTTAACTAGGTATATATGTATATTAAATATATATAAAAAATTAACATATTAATGAGAAGAAGATTATGTAAAATGGAGAAAAATAAAGAGAACGTGTAACCAAAATGTAACGAGGGTAGTATAGAAGATCCCTTAACCCATGTATGAATACACCCTACACATGCACTTAACTTCATGAATAATTAAATTAATATCATTTAATATATACCCAAGAACCTTATTCATATATATTTAATTTTCTAAGATTCATTTATTATCTTTAGTTATTTATTTTTAGTATAGTTTCTACTTACTTCGGTTACTCAGGGTTGTGCAATTAATTTCATTATAACACTTTTAGTTTCTAGATCATGGAAAAATGAGTTTCAAAATATAGTAATGATATAAAAAAAATTTTATTTTTATTTTATTTATTATTTCATTAAAAAAACATTTATACAATTTCAAACGTTATCCAAAAATAGATCTAAATTAAGAAAGGTGTCTTGATAAGTCTTTTTAAGGTGGTTAATGTTACTAAGACTATTTTGTATCAATAAAAAATATATAATTACTAATATTATAGTTACATAAGCATTAAAAAATATAATTTTTACATACTAAATAAATTTTTAAACTCATCCATATTAGGTTTTCATGGAAAATAAAAGATGATGTTAATTGAGAAGGTAGTCTACACACACACATGATGATGTTTTCATTTTTCTAAATGATTTTTGAGGAAGGTAAAAAAGGGATATTACATTATTATAATAACAATTAATCAGGGTAATAATTATTTTTTATCATATATTCATGTATATATGGTACTTTATGGGTTTAGAATAAGAAAATAACTTAGAAAAGTCGGACCGAGAGTATTACTTTTCTCTTGGAAGTTATCCCTTACACAACTCCTTAAATTTCCTTAGAATTGTCTTTTGGTGATACCAAGGCCTAAACTGTGTGGGGAGTGCTTTTTTAAGAGAATACGGAAGAATTTTAGTTGATCCAAATCTTTGTAATGGGTGGAGAAATGGTGAGTAGTTTTTCTTCTTTTATAAGTAGAGTGGAGTTTTTAAAAAAATCTATTTATTTTTTAATAATGTCACTTCATTATTCATGCCAAAGAGAACTAAAAATCTACAATAATGGTTTTAGAAAATATATTAGGTATATACTCCCTATAAAATACAATATAATACATTTTTTACATGTTTTATCCACTTGCACAACGCTTAAATGACTTTCCCCTAATTTACCCTTACCGTAGTAAAACCACTTTCACCCTTTGTAACTAATTTTAATGGAAAAATTAAAATTTGAATCATTTAATAATTTTAAAATTATGATTTTAATTATGGAAATAATTTTATAAAATAAAATTTCAAATAGTTAGAGAAATGAATTTTAGTATTAGTATGCATAATGCATATAAACCATTTCTTAGAAAAAGTTAATTTTAAGCTTAGAATTTAAGTGTGGGATAAGATTATACATGTGTTTTTTATATTCAAGACATAAATTGGTTTGTTATCAAATAAATAATTTTTTTGATTTCAAATCAAGAAAAAACCTAATTTTTTTGAAATAATGTTTAATTAAATAAAAAATCAAAAACCGTTTTATTATAATTAAAATATAGATTTTGTTTTATAATGTTAAACATAGGTTTTATAAATTTAAAAGAATAAAGTTAACATGAATGAAATTATTTATTAAATAAATTAAAATCTTTTATAATATTCCAAGTCTCTTTCATATACTGATAATTTAACAAAAGTCATCATTTTGGCAGAAACAGTTTTTTCAAAATTCATCCAAAAAATCAATTATTTTAGAAAAATCCCAATAAATAATTTAAATTTAACTTTTATATGATGAATGAAAAAATGGAATTCATTTAATTATATTCAATTTATATAAGTAATAAAAATCAGTTTTAATTATAAGTGCTTAAAACAAAATAAAATCAGTTTTTTTTTAAAATATAACTTAAGTTCTAAATTGTAAAATATAGGTTTATAAATTAAAAAAACAGTTTTAAAATTATTAAGTCAATAAAAAATAAATATTTTACTTTATAAAAAAAATCATGTATTATTAATTCATACTTATTTATTAATAATTCCATAAAAGTCATATTCTTTATAAAAATAGTATTTTATACTATCCACCTAAAAATCAATATTTTTATAAAAAACACAAAAAAATAATCTTAAAATAATATTGAACTTTTAAATCCAAAAATGAGGTTTATTTTTTCAAATTAAATTTTTATAATTTTTTATTTTAACTTTTAAATAAAATCATAAAATACAATGAGAAACTATTTTTATAGGAAAATAATTTTTTAAAATACTAGTTATTATTATTAATTTATATAAAACACTAATAAAACTATAATTAGTCACTTGATATTATATTTTATTAAAATCGTCATTTAATAGTTATATACATAATTTTATTTAATAAAAAGCTCAACACATAAAATATATATTCTTAAACACAATAACTAATTTGTATAAAATAACATCTATATATATAAACATATATATTAATATATTTCATAATTTTGTTAATCATATTCATAATTACTAGTTCAATGTCTATGATATAATTGTATAAACATATCATAGTTTTATTTTAGTTCAATGTTTCTTGTGAATCAATCTATTTAACATATTTGACTTAATTAGAGGAAAACATATATTAAAATCATGAGTCATTACATTCTCCCCCACTTAAATAAATTGCATCCTTGTAATTTTAAAACTCACACAATGAGAGTAATTTCCATAGGGAGATCTTAATTAACCATACATGGGTAGTTGATCATGGGTTGATTTAGGATATTTAGTGAGATTTCCCTATATGGCACAAGAGCCTTAACCCGATTGGTGAGGAATCGACAAGTGCATCTAAGATATCTGATTTCAAATTCGGGTGGAGACATAATTTCTAGGTTATTGTAGCAGTACTATAGAAGGTACTATTTGGTATTGTATCAGCTGGAACTTTTCATCTGTTTGGGCTTTCAGGACACTAGTTTGGTCCTTACTTCAAGGCCTTCGAGCCACCTAAGGACTTCGGGCCAGTAAGGCTTTTGGGACACCTCAAGGCTTTCAGGTCACCTGAAATTGTGATAAATAGACCAGGAAGATTATACAAGTAGAAGACTCTATATGAGGATTTAGAGAAGGTGCATTCACCGGAGCATAATATAATGTATTTGGAAGAAATATAGGGTATGGAATTAACATCGGGACCATTCTATGCATGCACGGGAAGTCTAGCTGAATATCCATGCGAAGGTGGAGAGCTAACATCACAATATAGAAATTGGGGAGGAGCAGTTCCATGTAGTTATAGTCTGAATATTTCTTCTAAGACATATAGGTCATGTAATCTCTAATACCATGGTCTTTTTAAGGGTTCCCCCTCATCCCTTGAAAGGGGGATTATCAAAAAATCAATAAAAATAAGTCCTTCGAAGTGAGATTTCACTATATGAAACTTGATATGAACCCTTTGTAAAAATATATAGTCTATTCCTAATATAATCCTAATAAGATAAGAAGTGATAAATATATATGGTTTAACTTTCTTTAAACCTTGAAGAAGTTTTCTATACCATGAATATGATAATTATACCACCAAACATTTTTATTTATATTTTAATACCTAATAATTGAAATCTTACATGACATAAGACATAGAAAAATCTAGAGTGAGAAATAACTATATACTTCAACAAAAATCATTACATTGTATTTTCCTTGTTCCCATGATTTAGGAGGTGGTTGGTGAGTTGTCCTCTTTAACCCTTAGATTAGTTAATTAGGATGCATAGTGCCCAAATTCCTCATATCTAAAACAATGAATCATTTGTGGGTCCTTATGTAGAACATTATCTCCCTTCATTGTATCCTTATTTTTTCCTTGGTAGTTTTTTGCTCGATGCCCTACTTTATCACAAGTAATGCATCTTCTAGTCCCGTTGAGATAATTACCTTATTACTTCTTCCCATATTGTAGACATGTAGGATGTTGAATATTCTTCTCTCATCATCTCCATTGCTTTAGTTCCCATAATACTTCATTCTTCTCCTCTTTAGTGGGATTAGGATTTCAACTATATTCACATGGTTAATCATATTTATGGATAATTTATTTGGAATAATCACTATATTTCTTAGTCTAGCTCCCACTTTAAAGTAATGATTATTATAACACCCCTAACCCATAAGCCTAGTGTGATACATTATTTTATTACATTGGCATGTTTATAAGGAAACCAATCTTGAACGACCAATTAATTTAGCATACTTGGAAAGACAGATTACATACATGATACCAATTATACATTCAGAGATAGAAAATATAAACATGATACATAATAAAATGAAATAAACTGCATCCTTAAACATTTATTCAAATAATTATTCTTCATAACCTAGGGAAAGGAAACATAATAAGGGTGATCTCAAATGCTCAGTAAGGGTAAGTAAATAGGGATAAATAGTGAATCAATAGGAATAAATTAACACAAAAATGTAAATAAATGATAACACAAGCCATTAAAATAACTAGAAAAGGAAAAATAAACATGGCAAGGTAAGAATCTAAAAGACATTCCATTTAATCAATAAACTGATAATAGAATACATCCATAGATATATCGACACAAACTCTCATGGGTAAATAATAACTGAAATATTTATTAAGGAAATTCTTAATTATTGGATGTCATGTCTAAGGAATGTTAAAACCTATATCGTCAAGACCTTTCACAAGATGTTTAAAAATACCGATAGAAACCTGTTTAAGTTGGCCAACTTAATCATATTATGAGAACCTATCAATCAATTAAGGGGATATATAAAGTATGGTCCCCAAATTTTATTACCAATCCAAATCATTCCTGATATCAATTAATGAAAATAAATAATATGACTTATAAAATATCTATATTAAATAAATAATACGGATTTATCAATAATTCCTTAGTTGATCAAATAACTGTCAAAGTGAACATCGTAAGTAAAAATGATATATGGTTTAGGAAATATTAATATCCATTGTAATAAAGTAAATTACAAATTAAAAATGATTAAAATAAAGTGATTATTTCAAGAGAAAGTTAACAATCAAAAAATGAAGTGATATTGCAAAGATAATCATTAAGAACATTCTTTAGGAAAATAATCTTTAAAAATTACAAAGTGTCTCATACCACTTTTAAAGATTTAAAACCTAATACTCATGATATAATAATATTAAATGAAGCTTATAATATCGTCAGAGTAATTAGATTCATGATATAACATATTAAAAGGTAGTATATACACCAAATAAAAGTGAATTGGTCTATAATAACAAATAAGTCTCAATAGAATGTAAATTGAGATGAAATTCCCTTACCTTGACCTTCCTTTTGTTGTGAGGTATTTATCCTCATGTATAGTGGTTTAAAATATGTTAATAACTAATACCAGAGCCATAATTATGTTCATAATATCATATATTATTGCCTTATAATTGATAAGTCTATTTCAGGAATATATTTTGAGTTAATGTATTGGTTTTTGTATTTAAATGAATAAAATTTCTAGTTTTTGGAACATTTGACTTGTTTTATAATTGTTAGTAGGAAAAAAGAGATTAGTGAAAATGGAAATAAAATAAGACGAAATATGAGAAAAAGTACAGAGTCATGACAGTGTATTTTCTAAGATGAAGAGGAGTTGGAAAATGTAGTGAAACTAGTACACGATGTGTAATGTCATTACACGTCATGACATGTTCAAAAGAAAATTATTGGGTTGGAAATGTTTTGAATTTAGTACAAAACATGAAAATCAATTACATGTCATGATTCATGATTTCATGTCATAAAGTGAGTAAAATTTCAAACGATATTTGCGTGAGATTTGCGAAGATTTAAAAGGCATAGAAGAAAATTCATAGGGATTACTTGATGTGTAACCTTTATACATCGTGAAAGCTACAATGCATGAAAAATAAAAATGACACTGCAAGAAATGATGATATATTTTCCTATAAAAGGAGTTCTTTTTCCACCCATCCTAAATACTCTGGACTAGAGGGGGAAAGTGTGACACCAAGGGGTGACCACCAGATAAAGAAGTGATGATTCGGAGCCCGACCTCATCATCAACCTGCACCGAATTTCTTATTCAGGCACTGACGATGATCATTATCATATGCATAACATGATCGAGTAGTCCTTTCTATGTCGGTTGATGTGATTGTAAGGTTTTTTGTTCTATGGGATTATTTTCTACCTTCTATTCATGTTTGGATTGCTGTAAACCACTTATTCAATTCCAAATATCCTTCTTTTCATATTGTATGACCATTTTTGTGCTATGAGTAGTACTATTTTATTGCTCTAATTAATTATCCTACTTTGCACATGACTATTAAGCAATCTAGGATAATTATGTTTAAAAAAGGTTTTGGTTCACCTATCTATATGATTGCATCTAGTAGATGACCATTCCAATGGTCTAATAATAATATTAGGACCAGGTACCCATACTAAGGATCTCTACTAACCCAATTATGACACCAAACATGAATAAACCCATATCAATTGTATCCCAAGAACACGAACCTAAAAATAACTAAACCTAGCATGTCTCCCATCTTGAATTTCAACCCAACCTTGTTGCACTTTGTTTCTTTCTTTAAACAAACCAAACAATTTCAATTCTAGTTTTCTTAATTAATTTACAACATAAAAATCATCCCTATGGGTTTGATACTTAGACTATATAGATACTGCATTTTTAGTTAGGTTGTCTGAGTTTGAATAAATTACTAAATTTGGTTAGCCCCGTAGGATTTCACGATTTCCCACGGGCTATCAAATTTTTGGCATTGTTAAATCCTACAGGGATAACAAAATTTAGTAATTTATACAAACTTAGAGAACCTAACTAAAAATTTAGTATCTATATAGTCTAAGTATCGAAACCATGGAGCGATCTGTATGTTCTAAATTAATTAAGAAAACTAGAATTGAAATTGTTTTGTTCATTTAAAAAAAGAAAAAAAAAGTGCATTAATGTTGGGTTGAAATTTAAGATGGGAGACATTCCATGTTTAGTGATTTTTAGGTTCATGTGCTAAGGATTCAATTGATATGGGTTTATTCATGTTTGGTGTCAGAATTAGGTCAGCAGGGATCCTTGGTCTGGTAATATAGTCCTAATAATATTATTGGATCATTGGAATGATTATATACTATATGAAATCAGAGTGATAGGTGTCCTTAAACATTGTTTAAACATAACTATCCTAGATTGCATAATGTTTATGTGTAAAGTAGGCTAATTAATTAGTGTAATAGAATAATACTCCCCAGAACGTAGCAATGGTCATGAAAAACGAAAATAAGGAGATTTGTAATTTAATAAATGGATTTCAACAATCCAAAACATTAATAGAAAGTATAAAATAATCACATAACACACATCCCCTTATAATCACATCACCCAACACAAAAAGGACTACTCACTCATTCTATGAATGATGAGAACGAGTATCATTAGTACCTAAAGAAGAAAGATGGCAGAGGTTGGTGGTGATTTCAAGCTCTGAATCATCACTTCGTCTTCTAGTGGTCACCCCTTTGTGTCAAACTTTATCCCTATAGTTCATAGTGTTTTGGAAGGGTAGCCCAAGTGCTTCTTTTATAGGAAAATCCATCAACGTTGCTTGCAACATTGTTTTTATTTTTAACACATCACAGCTTTCACGATGTTTAAATGGGTTACACTTAATGTAATCCCTTTGAGTTTTATTTCACTTCTTTTGAATCTATGAAAATCTCATGAGAATCTAGTTTGAACTTTGATTCACTTAATGATGTGAAATCATGACTAACGACGTGTAATTTATTTTCATGCTACGTATCGAAGTCCCGACATGTCCAGTGCGATAATTTTATTTGGAACATGTCATGATGTTTAATGACATTACAAAGTGTGTACTAGTTTCACTATATTTCACAGTTCTGCTTCATCTTCAAAAATTTTGTTTCACACCGCTTCACACGTTTTTCTCATATTTCCTCCTCTTTTTATTCCCTTTTCACAAATCTATTGTTTTCTGCCATAAATAATAAAACAAGTAAAATGTTCCAAAAATTGGAAAGTGTATTAATTTAAATAAAAAACCAATACATTAAACAATCTCAAAATATATTCACAAAATATACTTATCAATAATATTTTATTACCCATTTCTTAACACTCTTTCATTATTTTAACTATTTCAGGTGTTAATTACCTAGTTTTCTCAAGTATGTTTTGAATTTTCATTTGTATTCCAATTACATAGATCATAATTTCATCATATCTAGAATGTAAACCATGAATTAATTATCATATATATTTAGTAAATATTTATTTAGGGTAATCTATAATATTTAGATATTATAAATAAAGTGCACTATTCATGGAGACGGTAGGTCGTACGTACACATGAATGCGACTTTCATTTATTTGTTGTATTAATTAATGAAAATTAAATGATAAATATATATATTATAATTATATTAAGATATATATTTTATATATGTTACATAGGTTTATTAAAACCATCCTTTATACTTTCCATGTATGGCATGAACGAGTCATATTGCTTTGAGGGGGTGGTAGTTCACACTTCCTCAAATGAAATTATTGTATTTACACAAGATGGAAAAAATAAAGGTATGTTATAAATAAAAATCATAGAAGCATAAAGACATTATAAATATCATATATAAAATATATAAACAAATTTTCCATCATAATAGACACTATGATAGGTGGTAAAGGAAAAATGAACAATCCTCATTTCGTGAGACATTAGTTCTTTATACACAGAAACAATATATTCATTACCCATTAGATGAAGGTGTGTGTAATTGGAGGTTGAATACTTTAAATAAAAAATACAAGTATATTTTTTATACTAGTTTTTTTATATAATTATGGAATAAATAGATTCGATGGGGTGTAGAATGGAAATAAAACTAAAGGGCTTGAGAGAAGACATCACCTCTTGACCAGGTAACTACTTTTGGTTTGTACCAAAAGGCTTCCTTAGAAGAATTTATGCCCAAATAGAGGATTTCAGGTTTAGGGGAGGGATTTTGGGAAGCAATATGGGTATATATTGGCCAAACCTAAGTGGTTTGAGAGGTGTGAGGAATGGGGAGAGGTGGTGGCCTTTTATTATGGAGGAAAAGGATTCACTTTGTATTTTTGAAAAGAAGGTAGGTATACCCACATTTTTACCTAAAAAGTATTAAAATACCAAAAAAACGCAATAATGTAAGTATCATGGATTAATTATGGCCATAAAATGGGTTTTAGACAACTGGATAGGTCATTTGGGCCCTTAAGTTAAATGTTTTGTCCTTTATTAAGCTTAATTTTACCTTAACAATTGTAATTAATTTTAATTACTTTCACTAATATTTTTGGTGCCAAAAAAAGTTAGTATTAATAGAAATTATAAATTATACTAATTAAAAATATAGAATCCATTTTTCCAAATTCTAATCATAGAAGTGGCAAAAATTAATGTAATATTCATTTTGTAGGCACGACGACAATGCATGTTTTTAAACTAAAAACGTCTAAAATATTGGTGCATTTTCTCATTAAATTTCAAAGTTAAATTGATCCCAATGACCTAAATTGGATTAATTTATAAATATATGATCTAATTAAACTTTAAAACCAATTAGATTTATAGTTTATCCTTATAAATAAACCAGATGAAAAAATAGTTTTGAATTAAAATTCAGTATTTTTCGTTATTCATTAAAAAAATAAATCTTTATAGAAAAAATACCAAAAATTAACTCTAAGCTAATTTTTATGATTATATTAAAATTAATAAGTTTATTTTGACATATTATATTTATAAAATGTTCAAAATGGATTTAAAATGGGTTCTCCATTAAAAGTTGGTAAAAATGACTTAATAAAAACATAGTATTTTATGAATAAAATTGGGTTTGTTCTTATATTATGCTTATCAAATATATTAGATTAATATCAAAAATATTTTATTGAATAATATATATATATATATATTAAATTAATTTAACTCACTAGTTGTAATTAGTTTAACTTATTAAGGTAAAACATCTTTTTGAGCATAAGAAATAGTTTTCTATAAAAATATCCCCTTTATATTCAGTCGGTTCTTATACTCAGTTATAAATAATTTTTAACCAATGAATTAGTTGTGTAAACTATATATTTTCATTATTTATTTAATAATATTAATAATTTATAGTTTATATCACATTATATTAAATAATAACATTTTAATAATATGTTATTGTTCAGTAAAACTCGGTCTTGCGTGTATTGCAAGCCATCAAAGAAGGTTGGTCTTGTGTGTAACACAAACTGACTTGGTGTTTCATGTATTTAAAAATATAAAATATATTGAATCAATTTAAAATATTATATATATTTTAAAGTATCATGTTATTATATCCCTTAACATTCTTGGTGTCACATGTCTTGCATGCTATCGAAAATAAGGTTCTTATTTTATAATTTTGGGGTGTTATATTCTCCCAATCTTAAATAAATTGCATCCTTGAAATTTAAACTTGATCTCAGTGATAGAGGGGTGAAAATAAACTATTGTTGAAAGACCCACATCATAAAAGGGTTAATATAACATATTCCTAATAAGATATAAAGGAATGTTCAACGGTCATGTGATTAGGTTCCCCAGTAGGAGAATATAGGTGGGAAATGGAAACATGGATATAGAAGAAAAAATCTAACAATCATGTTTTGATGAAGAGTGATAGAGAACATGTTCAGAAGAAAGTTTTTTACCACAAAACCATAAATCATATGTGTGAATAATTTTCATCGATATCATAAAAAATGATGATAATAGGACACCATTTTTGTCTCAAGACACCTTTTTTTCAATACATACAGAATTATATCAATCTATAAGAATATAAGTAAATATACATTCCTATAAATACAATATTATCCTTTAGTTGTGCCTTGAACTATTTATATTTTTATTCTTATATGGTGAGGTAATACAACAATATATAAAACCTTATCGAAAGATAAACTTAATCCATTTCATAAATGGTTAACCTTTTTAAAAGATTATGATCCACCATTTTAGAATCATTTTCATGTTAGTTAGTAGTATCCGGTTTACTTTATCCTTATGAATAATCTATTTATCCAAAATTAACTCAACATAGGGACATATTAAGTCTTATATTTCCCTCAAGAAAGTATTTTCCATCAATTTTAACTTTCTACTGAATCAATTTTCTTGTTTATCAGTATCAATCAACATATTATTTGAAATCCTTAATGAAAAGGTACTTCTAACTATCCTTACATATTTCATAGTTATTATAACCATTAATTCACTGATAAAATACCTATAAAACATTAATCAAGGATCCAAATACATATTAACATTAATTATTCCACTTTAGTGGTATTAATAACATAAATTTGACCTTCACCCCTTGTCTTATTGGGAGGTATATTCCCTTGACACTTGGGGAATTCATTTTCATAGTTCCCCATATCCTTGTAGTTGTAACTCTCAATATCAATATTTTACTTATTATATTTTCATTATTTTTCATGGTTACACTTTTCCTACACTTATAACAAACTCACAATAATTTCAATCATTTTACAAGGTGATTCTTTCCACATTTATCAAAATTTGGAAAACCCTTCTTTCCCTTAATCTTATTTGAATCATTCCCTTTTTCATGGTGTTCAGAATACATCTTCTTCTCTTGGTTTCTCTTGAATATATTTATTCTATAAAATTCCTTCTCTATCTTTATGGCACATAAAACTATCTCTTCGTATGATGAGAAATTCTGAGAAACCAGCACCCTTAAAAGATTTAGCTTAATACGTTCAAAGAAGTGGTCGATCGTGAACTCTATGTTTCACATATAATCTATAGAGTACCCGGATAACCTTGTAAAGGTATATTCGTAATATGAATCACACTCTTCTCTCTTTTTCTTTAAACTAAGAGACTTTATCTTCATCTCAATTTTTTTATCATGAGGGAAGTATTTATCAAAGAATATATCCTTAAATTATCCATATTCCTTGAGTTCTATTTCTTCATAATCCCTAGTATTTTGGATCAAGGACCACCATTGATCAACATCACCTTAGAGAAAATAGGCTGCAAGTTTAACTTTTTTCTTTTCATTTAATTCTAAGTCCATAAATATATTCTCCAGATACTTAATACATTTCTCAACTATACATAGATTAGTAGTTACACTAAACTATGGGGGATTCTTCCGCATAAAGCAATCCATCATAGGAGATTCTCCCCCTAGAATAGGTTTCTTCATTTAGGCATAGTTATTTGTCATAACCTAACTAATATTCCCTAACATATCCATAAATTTCTCAGTTTTAATACTAGCTATATTGACTTTTTCAGCAGGGAAACCGCTACATTGTCCATGAGTATTGATATCATTCTTCCTTCCAGGTTCCATTTATAAACAATGGAATATACTAGATTATCTCATAAATTCATAATGTATAATTAAAAATATGGTATAATGCATAGCATAAATTTATGCATAGTAAATCCTAGGATCATAAAAATTGGTTACTTTGGGGAAATCATTAATTTCAAATCCTTCATAATTGTAGGTATAGAAAATGTGAAATATTCAAAGCATATCCCCCAGGAGTGTCAAACCAGGTGTGCAGTAAGGCCCATTGTTGTGTACCATGTTTCCTTGAGTTAGGCCAGAAACACCTTTCCAGAGTTATTACTCTTAGGTACATATGTTCCATAACCATGTACACTTATAGTATCCATGTAGGGAAATATTACTAGAAATACCCACATAATCTCTACCTTTCTAAAATTATAAGAAATTATTCTATGATTATCCTCAATTTTTATCTTAGGGTTATTCTCCCTAATCTAATTTTTTAAAATCTAGTTTACTTTTTTGGTTTTAAACCACCCAATGATACTAACTGTAACACCTCAACCCCAGAAGCCTATTTCTGATGCATTATTTTATTACATTGGCATGTTTACAAAGAAACAAATCATGAATGACCGATCATTTTAGTAGTCTTGAAAATCTATATTACATACATGATACCCATTATACATTGGGAAATAGTAAATACAAACATAATACATAATAAAATAAAATAAAATGTATCCTTGAACTCTTATTCAAAAATTTCTCCTTCATAACCTAGGGAAAGGAAACATAATAAAGGAGAGATCAAATTCTAAGTAAGGGTAAATAAAGAGGAATAAATAGTGAGTAAATTGGAATAAAATAAAATTTAAAGGTAAATAAATGATAACACATGCCAATAAAATAACTAGATAATGAAATATCAATATGGAAAGGTAAGTATCTGAAACACATTCCACTTAATTGATAAACTGAGAATAGAATAGATCCATAGATATATCGATGAAAAATCTCATGGATAAATAATAACTGAAATGTTTATGAAGGAAATGATTAATTATTTGACATCATGTCTATGGAACATGAAAATATATACCATTAAGACCTTTCATAAGATGGTTAAAACTATAGATAGAAACTCATTTAATTTGGTCAACTTAATTATCTCATGAGAACCTATCGATGCATTAAGGGGCTATATAAAGTCCAGGTCCCACACATCATTACTAGTCCAAATCATTCCTTATATAAATTAATTAAAATAAATAATATTCCTTATAAAATATCAATATTGAATAAATAATATAGATTTATCAATAATTCCCCGGTGAATAAAATAACTATCAAAGTGAACACCATATTTTAAAATGATATATGGTTTAGGAAATATTAATATCCATTGTATAAGAATGTGGATATTCAATAAAATTACAAAAAAATATTAAAATAAATTGATTATTTCAATAGAAAGTTAACAACCACAAAATGAAGTGAGATTTCAAAGATAATCATTAATAACATTCATTAGGAGAATAATATTTAAACATTCCAAAGTGTCACATACCACTTTGAAACATTTAAATATTAATCCCCATGATTTAATAATATTAAATGAAACTTATAATATCATGAGAGTAAGTATATTCATGATATAACATATTAAAATGAAGTATATACACTAAATAAAATCAAATTGGTGCATAATAACAAATAATTCTCAATGGAATTTAAATTGAGATGAAATTACCTTACATTAACCTTATTTTTATTATGTGGTCATTATTCTTCTATATAGTGGTTTAAAATATGTTACTAACTTATACCAGAACCATACTCATGTTTATAATATCATATATTAGTTCCTTATAATATTTTATTACCTGTTTGTTAAAACTCTTTCATTATTTTTACTATTTCAGGTGTTAATTGTCAAGTTTTCTCATGTATGTTTTGAATTTTGAATTGTATTTCCTATTACAGGGATCATGATTTAATAATATAAATAATTTAAACCATAATTTAATTATCATATATATTCTTTAAATATTTATTTAGGGTAATCTATAATATTTTGAGATTATAAACAAAGTGCACCATTCATGGATATGGTAGGTCGTATGTACGCAAGAACACTACTTTCATTTTTTGTTGTATTAAAAGAATTAAAAATAAATTATTCATATGTATATTATAATTATATTATAATATATATGTCATATATTTTACATATTTTTATTAAAACCACCCTTTATATGTTCCATGTATGGAATGAATGAATCATATCGCTTTAAGGGAGTGATAGTCCACACTTCCTCAAACGAAATTATCATATTTACACAAGATGGAAAGCATAAAAGTATGTTAAAAATAAAAATTAAATAAGAATAAATACATTATAAATATCATATATAACAAATATAAACATATTTTCCATCATAATGTCCATCATGATAGGTGGTAAAGGAAAAATGAGCAATCATCATTTTGTGAGGTAGTAGTTCACCGTACACAGAAATAGTATGCTCGTTACATATTAGATGGAGGTGTTTGTAACTGTAGGTAAAAATATTTACATAAAATCATCCTAGTATATTTGGGATACTAATTTTGTTATATAATCATTGAATAAATATATTTTAGGGGTGGATAATGGAAATAAAACTAAAGAGCCTGAGAGAAGACGTTGCCTCGTAATTGGGCAACTACCTTTGGTTTATACCAAAAGGCTTACTTGGAAGGATTTATACCAAAATGGAGGCTTCAAGGTTGAGGGTAACTATTTTGGGAATCTATATGGTCATATATTGGCTAAACCTAAGTGTTTTGAGATATGTGAGTAATGGGAAGAGGTGGTGGCCTTTTATAATGGAGGAAATCACTTGGTATTTTGGAAAAGAAGTTAGGTGTACCCACATTTTTACCTAAAAAAAGTCTTAAAAACAAACCAAACTAAATAATTTAAGGTTAATGGTTAAATTATTTCTATAAAATGGATTTTTTTCATGTTTCTAGGTCATTTGGGCCCTTAATTTAAAGTTTTAGTCCTTTATTAAAATTAATTTTACCTTAATAATTGTAATATATTTATTTATTTTCACTAATATTTTTTTTTAAAAAAAATTTGGTATTATTAGATATTAGATATTATTATTATTCAAAATATTTAATCCATTTTTTCAAATTTCAATCCCATAAGTGGAAAATTTTAATTTAAAATTCATCCCGTAGGCTGGATGACAATGCAGGTTTGTAAAGTAAAAACATCCAAAAGTTTGATAAGTTTTTACATTCAATTTTAAAGTGAAATTGATCCCAATTACATAAATTGGATTAATTGATAAAGTTATTATCTAATTAAACTTTAAAAACAATTAAAATTATAATATAACCTTATAAATAATTTATATGAAAGAGTATTTTTGAACTAAAATTTAGTATTTTTCACTATTCATTAAAAAATGAATATTCAAAAAAATACCAAAAAATCATCCTAATATAATTTTTATGTTTACCTTATAAATAATAAGTTTATTTGACATATTATGTTTATAAAATGGTCAAAATTGGATTTAAAATGGGTTCGTAATTAAAAGGCTGTTAAAATGACTTGATAAAAATATAGTAATTTATGAATAAAATTGGGTTTGTTCTTATCTTATGCTTATAAAATATATTGTATTAATGTAAAATATATATATATTTAATATATAAAATATATAGTAAAATAATAACACTCACTAATTGTAATTAATTTAATTTATTATTGTAAAATAACTTTTTGAGCATAAAAAATAGATTTCTATAAAAAATATTCCCTTTATATTCAGTTGGTTCTTATACTCATTTATAATTAATTTGTAACCAATGAATTAGTTGTGTAAACTATATATTTTCATTAGTTAGTTAATTATATTAATAATGGCTAGTTTATATCTTATTATATTAAATAATAATAATTTAATAATATGTTATTGTTTGGTAAAACTCAGTCTTTCGTGTAATTCAAGCCATTGAAGAAGGTTTCTCTTGCATATAACGCAAGCTAAATCATCGATGAATGCATTGAAAAATATAAAATATATTGAATCTATTTAAAATAGTAAATATATTATAAAGTATCAAGGTACTATATTCCCGTATGCGTTTGGTGTTGTGTTCCTTGCACGCTATCGAATATAAGTTTCTTACTTTAAAATTTCAAGGTGTTACATTCTCCTCACCATAAATAAATTATTTCTTCCCAATTTAAACTTGATAATAGTGATAGAGGGATTAAAAATAAATTATTTTTAAAATACCCACATTGTAAATGGTTAATATCACATATTCTTAATAAGAGAGAAAGGAAAGTACAATGGTCACATAACTAGGTTCCCAAGTAGGAGAACATAGGTGGGAACTAGAAACATGGATACAGAATAAAAAATCCAAAAATTAAGTTTTGACAGAGAGAGAGAGATATATAAAACATGTTCAGATGAAAGTTTTTTACCACGAAACCATAAATCATAGTCGTGAATAAAGGTCATCGATATCATCAAAAATGATAATAATAGAACAAAATTTTTTCTTAAGACACTTTTTTTCAATACATGCATAATTATATCTATCTATAAGAATATAAGTAAATATATGTTTCTATAAATAGAATATTATCCTTTGGTTGTTCCTTCAAATATTTCTATTTTTCTTTTTATATGTAGAGGTAATGCAATAATATATAAAACCTTTCCTAAAGATAAATTTAAACCATTTCATAAATGGTTAACCTTTCCAAATGATTATGATCAAACATTTTACAATCATTTCTATAGTAGTTAGTAATATCTAGTTTAATTTATACATATGAATCATCTCTTTATCCAAAATTAACTCAATATTAGGGATATATTGAGGCTTATATTTCCCTCAAGCATGTATTTTCCAACATGTTCAACTTTCTACTGAATCATTTTTCTTTTTTATCGATATTGATCAACACATGATTATAAATCCTTGATGAAAAGGTACTATAGTACAATCCATACATATTTCATATTTCTTATAACCATTACATCACTGATAAAATACTTTTACAACATTACTAAAGGATCAAAATACATAGGCACATTAATCATTCCACTTAAGCAGTATTAATAACATAAACTTGACCTTGACCCCTTATATTCTTCAGAGGTATATTCATTTGGAACTTGGGTAATTAATTTCCATAGTTTCCCATATCCTTGCAGTTATAACACCGAATATTAGAATTTTACTTCTTCACTTTTCATTCTTTTTACTGGTGACCTATTTTTCTACACTTATAACAAACTATTAATCCTTTGTGCATTTACCAAGGTGATTCTTTCCAAAGTTATCACAAGTTGGAAAATCCTTCTTTCCCTTTATCTTATTTGACTCATTCCCTTTTTCATGGTGTTCAAAATACCTCTTCTTCTATTAATTTCCCTTGAATATATTGATTCTATAAAATTCTTTCTTCATCTTGATGTCACATGTAACTATCTCTTCATATGATGAAAAATTCTAAGAAACTAACACTCTTCAAAGATTTGGATTAAGACCTTAAATTAATTGGATGATCTAGAACTCCATATTGTGTATATAATCTATAGAATACCTAGATAACCTTTTAAAGTTGGAATCATAATCTACAATACTCTCTTATATATTTTTCTTTTAGCTAATAAACTTTATCATGATCTCAATTTTCTGATCATGACATAGGTATTTATCAAAGAATGTATCCTTAAATTATATCCATTCCATGAGTTCTATTTATTCATCCTCCCTAGTATTCTAGATCAAAGAAAACCATTGACCTGCATCACCTTGGAGACAATAGATTGAAAGTGTAACCTTTTCCTTTTTGATGCATTCCAAGGCTGTAAATATCTTCTACAGATACTTAATCCATTTCTCAGATACAATTAGATTTGTACTCCCACTAAACGATTAGAGATATTCCCACATAGAGTGATCCAACATAGGATATTCTCTCAATGGAATAGGTTTCTCCATTCAATAAAGGTTATTTGTTATAACCTGACTAAACTTCCTTAATATATCTATAACTTTCCCAGTTCTAATACCAGCTACATTGACTTTCTCAGAAGTGAAACATCTACATTGTCCACGAGTATTGATATCATTTATCCTTCCATGTTCAATTTCTAAATAATGGAATATACTAGATTAGATCATAAAATCATAACGTATAATTACAAATATGGAATAAATCATATCATAAATTTATTTAATTTAAATCCTTGAATCATAAACATTTGTTACTTTGGGTAAATATTTACTTTAAAATCCTTTATAATGGTAGGTATAGAAAATTTGAACAATCCTAAGCATATCACCTAGGAGTTTCAAACTAGGTGTGTAGTAAGGCCCATTTTGGTATACTGGGTTACCCCAAGTTAGGCTTAGAATAAATTTTTAGAGTTGTTTCTCATAGGTACATCTATTCCAAAACCACATCCACTTATAGTATCTAGGTAGGGATGTGTTGCTAGTAATACCCACATAATATCTACCTTACCAAAATACTTGGATGTTCTTCTATAATTATCCTAAATATATATCTTAGGGGTTTTCTCCCTAATATAAGTTTTCTAAATCTAGTTTCCTAGTTTGCTGCTAAACCTCCATCTGATACCAACTATAATTCTTTGACCTCAAAAGCCTGGTGCTGGTGCATTATTTTATTACATTTTCATGTTTATAAGGAAACAAATCCTGAAGGACCGATCATTTTTTCAGTCTTGGAAGGATAAATTACCATCATGATACACATTATACATGGGGAAATATAAAATACAAATAGTATATATAATAAAATGAAATAAGATGCATCCTTGAATGCTTATTCAAATATTTCTTCTTTATAATATGGGGAAAGGAAACATAATAAGCATGAGCTAAAATGATCAATAAGGGTAAGTAAAGAGGAATAAATAATGAATCAATAGGATTAAATTAACATGGAAAGATAAATAAATGATAACACATGTCGTTCGAATAACTAGATAAGGAAAAATCAGTATGGTAAGGTAAGAATCTGAAACACGTGCCACTTAATCAATAAACTGAGAATAGAATACATACATAGATGTATCGATGAAAAATATCATGGATAAATAATAACTGAAATATAGATGAAGGAAATTCATAATTATTGGACTTCATGTTTAATGCACATGAAAACATATAATGTCAATACCTCTCACAAAAGATTACAACTACGGATAGAAACCTGTTTAATTTGTCCAACTTAATTATCTCATGAGAACCTATCGATCCATCGAGGGGATATATAATGTCCAGGCCCCACCCATCATTACTAGTACAAAGAATTAATCATATAAATTAATAAAAATAAATAATATGCCTTATAAAATATATTTATTAAATAAATAATATGGGTTTATCAATAATTATCCAATTAACCAGATACTATCAAAGTGAACACTGTATGTAAAAATGATATACAGTTTATGCAATATTAATATCCATTGTATAATAAAATGGATAATCAAGTAAATTTCTAACTAAAATTGATTAAAATAAATTTATTTATTCAAGATATAGTTAACAATAACATAATTAAGTGATATTGTAAATATAATCATTAAGAACATTTTTGGATAATAATCTTTAAACATCAAAAAATATCATATACCACTTTGAAACATTTAAATACTAATCTTTGTGATGTAATAATATTAAATTAAACTTATAATATCGTGAGATTAATTATTTTCATGATATAACATATTAAATAGTATTATATACACTAAATAAAAGTGAATTGCTTCATAATAACAAATAAGTTTCAATGGAATATAAATTGAGACGAAATTTCCTTACCTTAACCATGTTTTTGTTGTGTGGTATTTATCCGCATGTATAGTGGTTTGAAATATGTTACTAACTTATACCATATCCATACTCATGTTTATAATATCATATATTAATTCCTTACAATATTTTATTATCTGTTTGTTAACACTCTTTCATTATTTTAACTATCCTGGGTGTTAATTGCCTAGTTTTCTCAAGTATGTTTTGAGTTTTCATTTCTTATTCCAATTACATAGATCATAATTTCATCATATCCAGAATGTAAACCATGATTTAATTATCATATATATTCAATAAATATTCATTTAGGGTAATCTATAATATTAGGATATTAGAAATAAAGTGCATCGTTCCTGGAGACAGTAGGTCGTACGTACGCATGAAACCTACTTTTATTTCTTTTTTGTATTAAAAGAATGAAAACTAAATGATAAATATGTATATTATGATTATTTTATCATATATATGTTATATATTTTTCATAGTTTTATTAAAATCACCCTTTATACGTTCCATGTATGGCATGAATGAGTCATATCGCTTTGATGGGGCGGTTGTCCACACTTTCCCAAACAAAATTATCATATTTAGACAAGATAGAAAGGATAAAGGTATGTTTAAAATAAAAATTAAATAATCATAAAGACATTATAAATATCATATGTAACATATATAAATATATTTACATCATAATGGCCACAATTATATGTGGTAAATGAAAAATTAATAATCATCGTTTCGTGAGGCAGTAGTTCATCGTACATAGAAACAGTATGTTCATTACCCATTAGATGGAGATATGTGTAATTATAGGTAAAACACTTTAAATAAATACATAATAGTATATTGATAATACTTGTTTTTTATATAATAATTTAATATAGATATTTTGGGGGTGGATAATGGAAATAAAACTAAAGATATTGAGAGTAGACGTTACCTCCTAATTGGCTAACTACTTTTGGTTTGTACCAAAAGGATTCCTTAGAAAGATTTATGACTGAATGGAGGATTAAAGATATAAGGGAGATATTTTGGGATGATATATTGGAATATAGTGGCTGAACCTAAGTGTTTTGATAGGTGTGAGGAATGGGGAGAGGTGGTGACCTTTTATAAGGGAGGAAAAGGACACACTTGGTATTTTTGAAAAGAAGTCAGGTGTACCAACATTTTTACCTAAAAAAAGTATTCAGAAACCCAAAAAATCAATAATTTAAGGTTCATAGACTAATTATTGATACAAAATTACTATTTAACAATTGGCTAGGTCATTTGGGCTCTTAAGTTAAAGGTTTAGTCCTTTATTAAGTTTAATTTTACCTTAATAATTGTAATTAATTTTAATTACTTTCACTAATATTTTTGGACATAAAAACGTTAGTATTATTATACATTATAAATTAGGATTATTATAAATATGTATTCTATTTTTCTAAATTCCAATCACATAAGTGGAAGAAATTAATTTAAAATTCATCATGCAGATGAGACGACAATACGGGTTTTTAAAGTAAAAACATCCAACATTTTGATAAGTTTTTTACATTCAATTTAAAAGTTAAATTGATAACAATTACATAAATAGGATTAAATAATAAATTTATGATCTAAATAAACTTTAAAACTAATTAAAAGTATAATTTAACCTTATAAATAAATTATATGAAAAAGTAGTTTTGAACTAAAATTCAGTACTTTTCACTATTCATTAAAAAATGAATCCTAATAGAAAAATACCAAAAATAAACCCTAAGATAATTTTTATGTTTCAATTACAAATAAGAAGTTTATTTTTACATATTATATTTATAAAAGTTTCAAAATTGGATTTAAAATGGGTTCGTCATTAAAAGGTGATAAAAATGCCTTTATAAAAATATAGTATTTTAGATATAAAATTAGGTTTGTTCTTATATTATTCTTGTAAAATATATTGAATTAATATAGAAAATATTATATTTAATATATATATATATATATTATTAATATCCCTCCCTAATTTTAATTAATTCAATTTATTAGGGTAAAACAACTTTTTGAGCATAAAAAATAGTTTTCTATAAAAATATTTCCTTTATATTCAGTCTGTTCTTATAATAATTTATAATTAATTTGTAACCAATGAATTAGTTGTGTAAAATATATATTTTTATTATTTAGTTAATAATATTCATAACAACTATTTTATATCTTATCATATTAAATAATAATAAATTAATAATATGTTATCACTCAGTAAAACTCAATCTTGCATGTAATTCAAGCCATCAAAGAAGGTTTCTCGGATGTGTAATGAAATCTAACTCAGTGTTTCATGAATTCAAAAATATAAAATATATTTAATATATTTAAAAAATTAAATATATTTATAATTATTATGGTATTATATTCCCTTACGCACTTGGTGTCACATGTCATACATGCCATTGAATATAAGGTTCTTATTTTAGAATTTTGGGGTGTTACAATCATTTAGAAAATCCCTACATTGTCACTAGAACCTATTTTTAACTTGGTTACTTCTAGTTACATCCATTAATAAAAAAATGGGTTAACATGAATGATGAGCAATTATCATCATAAGATGAGTAGCCTAAATAACCAAAGGGAAATTTAAACTGAATATGTATCACTTTATAATAACATCATGTTAGCCAAAATTATTTTAATTCAATCTATATCACTATTTTTTAACCTATATCATTATTAGATCAACTTATAACATCCTTGGTTTAACTTATATTAATTTTAGTTCAACCTTAGTTATTTTAAGTTGAGTTATATTATAATTATCAACTTAGTCATTTAAAGTGACTTGGAAATAAATCTTTCATAAGATTTCACAAAGAGAATATGATCAACCAAATCATATCCCCCAAGAGTTTCAAACCATATTTATAGAAAGACCCCTTTAACTTTCACCATGTAATGATCAATTTAATAACCAATCTACCCTTTTGGGGGGTACATATGTTTCAGATCCTATATCCACTTGTAGTATCCAAACATGGATATCATTTCTAGGAAAAACACGTACTCAAAACGTTTCCAAAATTTATTGATATTATCCTATACTTAGACTTATTCCCTTTGGTTTTAACTAATTTTAATTCATTATGGTCTCCAAAACTATCTATACCTTTATTTGATACCAACTAAAGCACCCCAAGCCTTAAACACATATTAATTCATTTTTTTAACATAATTTTCCAAAAAATAAAAACAAAGGATCTATAGTTCTAGTGTATTTGGAAGATTACACACATAAATAAATCATAGTAAACGTAAAAAACATCATCTTTATTTAAAACTTCACATGGTCCTCATAACTCCCACAGATCTTCTAAAACTAAATAGGATACCTTGGGGAAATTATATAAGGAAACAAGGTGAGCTAGATAGTTCAATGAGGAAATAAAAATGAAAATAAATCATAACAATATATTTAATAGGCATAACATGATATCATAAAGATAATGATCATAAGAATAGAGAAATGGTATTAGGAAATTAAATCATATGATTATGGAATCATAGAATAGGTGAAAACAACATATGACATGACATAATAAACATAAGTCAAGGGTCACTCCCAAGACCATCATCATTAGTAGAAAAAGTCCCATAGTGGATTGGGTTCACACCCTATTCCTATAAATATAGTAGAAAAATTTCCATGGTGTACTGGGTTAACTCCAAATTCCCATAAACATAGTTTAAAATTATCATGGTGGATTTTTTTCACTTCCCTTTCCTATAAACACAGTGGAAAAAGTCACATGGTTGATTATGTTCACTCCCTAATCCCATACATAACATCTAATGAGTTATAAATCTTTACCCAATAAATTATAGGGATATATATATTTATATTACCACCTATCACATAATTAAAATCATAATATTTATATGCATATGTATTCCACATTAGTAAAAGAAACCATACATAAAGGATAAGCATGATCAAACCAAACCCATGGGAAGGAAGCAGATTTCATAATTCTAATTCAGGGCATAACTAAAGGATAAATCATAAGGATTACCGAGAAAATAAGAAATTAAATCATTTTGAACTTTTATAATTGAAAATGGAAATAGATCTTGAATATTGAGTTCCATTGTAAAAAAATTATAAGAAATATATGGAGAATAAAGAATAAAAATAGATTACTTGGGTAGAGATTTTATGAAATAATTCAATGAAATTTTTAAAGAATTAAAGTGATAATTGTTCTCCATAATACCATAATTTAAAAAATAGGGTTTTAAATAAAATAATTATATTTTTTATAAGATATTTATGGTTTAAAAATATTTTATTGGGCTGATTTTTGACATCAAACAAGAAATAGAAAAGTTCCCTTAAATCTGGTTTTCTTTAAAGAGATGACTTTGAAGGGAACTAAAAATATGGATAACCCCAAAAATGAAAATTATATTTAACTAAGTATATATGTAAGGGAAATATATACAAAAATATAAGAATTTAATTTAAAAAATTATTGTGTAAAAGGGATAAAATAAAAGAGAACATGTGACCAACAAGTAATGAGGATAGTATGGAAGATCCCTTACCTCGTGTCACAATGAGATTTGCACATAAACTTAAATTACTGAATAATTAAATTTAGTTAATTAAATATATAAAAAATAACCTTATTCATCTATATTTAATTTTATAATTTCCATTTATTATCTTTTATTTATTTATTTTTAATATAGTTTTCGCTTATGTCGGTTACTCAAGGTTGTTTGGTTAATTTATTTTAAAACTTTTAATTTGTAGACCTTGGTCAAAGGCGAGGTAAAATAACTTCATGATATAAATAATTGTGAAGTTTTATTTCCTTTATTATTCCATTATAAAAATATTTTTATATTTTCAAAGGTTATCCTAAAATTGTCCCAAATTAAGAAATATTCCTTGATAAGTCTATTTATATTGGTTAAAATTACTACGACGGTTTCTTATTGATCACACATATAGAATTAAAAATATTATAAATATATAATATTAATGGTTTCATAAATATAATTTTTAAATAATAAATATAATTTTAAAGTTATCCATGTTAGGTGGTCATGGAAAAAAAACATTTCATTCATGGAGGTGGTAGTCTTCACACACGCATGACGATATTTTTGTTTTTCTCAATGGTTTTGGATGAAGGTAAAAAATGGATATTAAATTTGTATAATAAAACTTAAAAATATAAAAATTTATGGTTTTATAATACCTTCATGTTTCTAGGATACTTTAGGGGTTTAGAAGAAGAAAATAACTAAGAAAATTGTGTTCAGAGTATTACCTTTCCCATGGATGTTCTCCCTTGGGTAACTCCTTATGGTTCTTTATCTTGGTCTTTTGGTGAGACCAAGGATTCAATGGAGGGGGGAGGGTTTTTATAGAAGACTAGGAAATAGTTCTAGTTGATCCAAGTCTTTTTAATGGGTGTAGAAATGGGTAGGAGGTGAGCTCCTTATATAAGTGAGGAGAGTGGAATTTTTTGTAAAATCTCTTTACTTTTCAATAATGTCACTCCATTATTCAAGGTAATGTGATCCAAAAAATGGAAAATAATGGTTTAAAAATAGATAATGTTAATACTACATCAAAAATATAATATCATACAACTTATTCACATGTTCTAACCACTTGAAAAAGGTTTCAACCATTTTCCCCAAATTTACCCTTACCGTTGTAACTCCATTTTCACCCCTAGTAACTACTTTTAATAGAAAAAATTAAGATTGAAATAATTTAATAATTTGACCAATATTATTTTAAATATGAAAATACAATTATAAAATAAATTTTCAAATATTTATAGAAATTCGTTTTAGTATTACTACACTTAACGCGTAAAAACTGTTTCTTAAAAAAGTTTATTTTAAGATTAAAATATAAGTATGGGATAATATTATAATTTTTTTGATTTTAAAGACATAAATTAGTTTTTTATATAACAAATTATTATTTTTCTTTAAAATCAATACAAAACATAATTTTACCAAAATAATTTTTAATTAAATGAAAAGACCAAAAACAATTTTTTATTAAAATTAAAATATTTCTTTTATTTTATAAGGTTAAACATTGGTTTTATAAAATTAAAATAATATATTTAAAATAAATATATTTGTTCCTTAAATAAATTAATTTTTTTATAAAATTCCAATTCTAGTTATATACTGATAAAGTAATAAAAGTCATTATTTTAGAAAACAATGAAATTTTCACTATTCATTTAAAAAATAAATTATTTTAGAAAAATGAAAAAATTAATACTAAGTCATTTCCATGTGATGAATCCAAAAATAGATTTCATTTTATTATATTCAACTTATATAATTGATAGAAATTATTGTTAGATATAAGTTCTTATAATGTACTAAATATTTTTTGAAAAAAAAATAACTGAAGTTCTAAAATATAAAATACAAGTTTTAAATTTAAACCAACATTTTTGAAATTATAAAGTCACTTATAAAATACATATTTGGTCTTATAAAATGGTTTCAATTCATATTTTTCACTATTTACCTAAAAATCAATCTTTTTAATAAAAAACACAAAAATTAATATTAAAATAATATTGAAAATATAAATCTAATAATGAAGTTTATTTTATAAAATTAAATTTCTAGATGTTTCTATTTTGACTTTTAAATAAAATCATAAAATAAAATGAGAAACTATTTTATAAGAAAATAACTTTTCAAAATACTAGTTTTTCTTATTATTAATTTCTATAAAACATTAATAAATATAGAATTAATAAATATATACTATATTTTATTTAAGTCATTATTTAAAAGTAATATAATTATTTTTATTTAACAAAAGGTACTTCACAGAAAAATATATATTCTTAAACATAATATTGAATATTTATAAAATAACCTATATATATAATCATATATATTAATATATTTCATATTTGGTTTAATCCTATTTATACTTACTAATTCAATTAATAGGTTTTAATGATCTAAAAATATCTAAGATTTATTTTAGTTCTATGTTGTGTGTGGAACAATCTATTGAATAAATTTTACTTAGTTAAAGTAAAACATATATTAAATTCTCAATACATTACAATTATGGTGTATGTTAGGGGTGCTCGGTGAGACCCTAATGAATTTATGCTCACACCCTACATGGGAATATTGGTGTGCATGAAAACCTTATGATTTCGTTTAATGTCAGAACATGAGAAGAGTTGTAGATCAGGATATTGTAGCTCAATAGATATGTAGAGACTAGGATTAGGATGAGGCATGGGTTATAGGAGAACCACCGTGTATTTTTTAATATTTATTTTGTATATGTGTTTGGCCTGGTGGTTGATTGGTTTTATGTTTTGTATGATATCACCATTTTTTATAAGATTATGTTTACTATTATTTTGTGTTATCTAATTTGTATTGTGGATGTTTATTGTTTAGTTATTTTCATCATTGTTTTAGACTTTGATATGAGGGAATATTCTCCCCAATGTTATATTAATCCTTCACCACTGGTCAAAAGCCTCTGGAATATGGGGAGGCACACGTAAGTTCATGTAACCCTTTTTTCTAGTCCGAGTGATTCGGGAAGGGGGTGTCACACATCAAGTATGGGACCATCAGTGTTGTTAATAATAGTTTCCATCATGAATATATCTATATCCATTATAAAGGTCTCTTGCTGTATAAGGGTATTATATTGTGTAAAGGTCCTTAGTTCCATTGGCCACACATTATCATACAGTTGATTCTTTTTTATATGTTGTACCATGCTATAAATGGTTTTTTTATATCTTTCATAATCCATTATTGTAAAAATATCCACTATGAAAACCATCCCGAATAGAGTTATTACATCACACCCATACGCCTCTACTATATTAGACATCATGGAATGCATGCCATGTTTCACTAGTGAAAGAGAAGGAAGAGTCACCTCTTCTCCATATTATATTTGTACCAGTTTCTTGAGAGGAATATATCGTACTGATAACCTTACCCACACCATTTTTTTCTTCTCAATTTCTTCAATTTTTGAGGTTGATAGGACTACATCATCCATTTTCACTATTGACTGGTCATTCTCCTCCCTTGTCAATAATTTAGTTAGAACTGTTGTGAGTGAAGTTTGATCCTCCTCTTATTATTTTATCTCCTCTAGAAGATGAACCTAGTTTATGAGGTTCTTCTAGAACTCAAATTACTCTTTTTATTCCCATGATTTCTCCAAATGGATCTTTCTATTTTATGTGAGTGTATTGTTAATCCATTGTAGTCATTTTTCCAATCCTTCAAGAAGATACTGACGGTGTGTCTCCAACATCAAGTTATTGTATCTTATTTTATAGAATTTCTCACCTCCCTAAAAAGGATCCCAAAACACTCTCATCCCCTGGAAGGATAATCCTATAGGTCAGAACAATTGATAAGGACCTCACAATATGGGATAAATAGAATTTTTTTGCTTAATATAATGGTGGAAAAAAACAAAAAAGGAATATAATTACAGGTGAGATGTAGAATAAGTATGGTGAATAAGATAATTTGGAGACACTAAAGAGCCTACTTTCACTCTCACCCAAGCCAAATGGATGAACCTTCTAAAAAATTCCTCCATAAACTCTTTACTCCCTCTCTCCACTTCTACTTATAACATACCCCCTCCCTTTTCCTTCACATGGGCCAGGATACCCACCAAACATATTTTCCCCTGTCCAATAGTATTTTAACCCTTATTAATGGTAACTTCCAATCTACAACAAAATCTCTATCAAGTATTACACAAATTGAGGGTTGAGAGATTAGAAAAAAAAGATAATATAAATAATATTTATTGTTATAAGGATTATAACTTTGAATAATTGATTGAATATGTAATATCTCATTACCCACTTTCAGGTATTTCTCATATCTCTTTTCATTTTCATTTTTGTTTGGGTGAATTTTGGGGATTTCAAGTATAGAGAGAACTTTCTAGAGAAAATGACTTAAATTTATAGAATGTATATTTGTTTAAATTAATGGATTCAAGGTATAAACATGTAAAAGGCTTTATAGGGTTCTCCCTGAGTTTTAATAACACTAGTTTTGGTTTGGGAATCCAAGTAGAATATGGAGTTTCTACTATATTCTAGGTGATTACAATCAATTTAAATGATTAAATGTCATTATATTTTTACACACTATTTAAAATTTTCACGTCGTATATTAGTCATTGGGAAGATGTCATGAACCAGTACAAGGCATGAAAAGTTTACATGTCATGAATTGGGCTCACTTCCTATAATGTACAAAGACATGAATCTGTTCAAGTCATGAAGGGTTTACCCACTTTGAAAATATTATATATATTTTGAATCTAAGGTGATGCATTTTTTAGAATTTTTGTGTTTTGTGGATTATACGATCTAAAAGGGGATTCACACCATGTAATTATCATGACTTGTTCCTTTGGGGCGATTCATGGCTAATTTTTTTTCTTATTCAGCCACAACCACTTCCCTCTAGACCTATGATCTCTCCCATGTGATTTTGGAGACCTCTTCTCCTTATGGACCTCTATATTCAGTGATTGATCTCCAGTGTGGCTACATTGCATTTCCCCAGGTGAGTAATCATTATTCTTCTTTGTTATCATTGATCATGATAGCACTATTGTGTTTCATTATTGGATCTATTGATCTATGATGATAATATTCTTGATCCTTTCTAGATCCATTGTGTGATCTTCTTTCAAAGGTTAACCCTTATATTGGTTGTGTTGTGACATACAAGTTTCTTTAAGGTATGTTGTGTTGTGTCCTTCCCACTGACTGTTTTTATTATTGAATCAATTATAAGATATTTGGATTGATTCTAGGACCTTTATTATTATCTTTTCATTATTCCTTATTAGTGGATCCCATTCAGAACATGTGCAGCCTGAGTTTGAGGTTGGTGGTTTCATCTCTAGACTATGTTGGATGAAATTTATTTATATGGTTTTGATAAAAAAAAAATATAAATTAAATGTCATGATTGATTTATTGGTTTCTATGTATAGAAATGGGTTTTTTAGAAAAGATAGTTTTCCACTTGTTTTGGTAAAATAAAAGGTATCTTTAAATAATTGTGAAATTAATTTTAGAAATAGTTTTCAAATCATGGTTTTGATGAAATGGTTTGAAAAATGGAGTATATGGGAAGCCTTGGGTACTTAGGTGGAAGGTGTGGTAATATGCCTCATCCATTTTTCAGAAGTTTCACTCATGGGATGTCCCGCTTCTCAATAGGCTCATTGATCTAAAGACTTGATTGAACTTTGGGGGGTTAACATTCTGGGGTGTTCCTCTTCTCTCTAGATTAGATTCATATATCTATAGACTTGATCCATGAAATTTTATATATTTAGGTATGAGTGTCCTATCTATCATGACCTGTTGTGATCCTTGGCATGATGTTACCTTTTCTTTAGCTTGTAATGTTTTAGTTTATACTACCATGGATTTGAAATGATTTGGGATACATGATTTGGTTTTATTTTACTTATTTGATATATATGAAATGATTTGAACTATTTTACCAAGATTATTTTGGAAATTTGGAAAAAGGGGAAATTAAATGTTTTTCCATGCTTTTGATATAAAAATTGTTAAATTTTTTATCATGCCTTGTTTTATTTAAATTTGAGAATTGTTCATATTGTTTTACAGATACTTGATATAGAACACTTGGGTGAGATCCTATTGATCCTGTTTAGCTCACACCTTACTCCCCCTTTCGATGGTACGTAGAACTTTTTATATCTTTCTATATAGGGAAAATCAAGGTTTTATAGTTTAACAGTAAGGTTTTCTTCAACTGTTCCTAGGTAGATCGTGGTGAGATGATATGAGTTTCCCAAGCTATTACATGGAGTATTCAATTATCTATTTTATTTTTCCTTTAATGTTGAACTTGTACTTTGGGATGTTTTGAATACTTTGGATTGTATTCTTTAAGTTATGGAATATGTTTATCTCTTCTACTATTTATCTCTATTTTATATATATTCAATGTTGTTTCTTAATGTTAGGTGAAATAATTTTCTCTGGTTTTTGTTTGATGCCCATATGCTTGTAGATAGCCCTTTGGGATCAGGAACACCCATTGGGTATGTGAACATTTGGTTCGGGTACTAGTTTGAGAGGTTATCTGAGTTAGGTTTGACATAGTTTGGTATCATAGGTGTTTTGTCCTCAAGAGTCCTTATCTTGGAACATTTGGTATACTAGACATAGTATTTTTAGGACTTTATAGATAGGTTTCAGTGAGTTCCTAGCCATCTCTTTTCATGAAAAGACTCAAGTTACCATGGGATGTTGGGATGTGTGTCTCCTATTTTGAGTTCTTGGTCTTAATATCAATTTTTTTACTTATGGTTTTTTTGTTTGAACTGACATTATTATATTGTCTAGTCATTTATTCAGTTTTAATGTGTATTATTATTCCTTCGAGATGTTTTCCATATATTTCACTGGAGGGTGCAGTGGATGCACCTCATGGGAATCCACCAATAGATCATAATCTTTTTGAGGCTATCATGTGGGTAGTTCGTGCTATCAATCAAAATTTACCACAATTATTGAACATATTTGTTGAGGTACATCTAGGAGAGAGAGGATAAAGGGATTGATCACATGAGTTTTTACACAAGAATCCACCATCCTTTAAGGGTAAAAATGAACTAAAATAAGCATAAGAATTGACAGACACGATCAATCAGATATTTGACTTCATGGATACACCTGAGAGTATCAAGGTGAAGTGTCCAATATTCACCCTTGAGGGTCCCAGTAAGCAATGGTCAGATTCCATGGTATAGGCGGATAGACATGTGGGCTTGGATTGGAAGGGTTTCAAGACTCTCTTCTTCCAGTAGTTTTGTTTAGAGTCATTGATGACGGTGAAGTCTATGGAGTTCATCTCTTTGAAACAGGGAGTGTAACGACCCGAAATTTTGAATAAATATGGTTTCCTAAACTTTGTGTGTTTTTTTATTTTATACTCAACAAAAATAATTCATTTAATGAAATGAGTATAATTAAAATAAGACCATTGGGTTTCGATTGTTATATGACCGTTGGTCAATATGACCGTTGGAAAATAAATGTTGCGATTATTGTCTATAAACACAAGTGATCTTGATTAATTAATATAGAAAGAAGATTAGATGGCCCCATACAGTAGTATCGGGTTGATCGAAACCCATCTGATGGAGCTCGAGAAGGAGGTAGCACCTTTTGGCTTTACTCTGGACCAAACCCAAGCCAAACTTCATCATGTGAAGCTGGAACGGAATCACCTTCGCGAGAAGTTCAAACTGATAGAAATCACTACTCAGGCAATGTTGGTCGAGCCGCCCCAAGATTCTATCACCCTATCACACCTTACTCTTAGGTCCTATGATGGTGTTATTAGGGTCTATGTAACGAGACCTTAACTTCCTTGTGTAATCCTTTTATTTAAATAAAAATTGTGATTTCTTCTTATAGTGAAGTTTGTGAATTTTCAAATGTCTGGATAAATATAGTATGCATATTATTGATGAATTTTAGATAAAGTATATTTTAAAAATATTTATGTAAACCTTAAATAATTAATAATCTGTATTGATTTTTAGAAAATGGTGTTCTACAGTTATATTCAGTAAGAAATTTAGAGTCTAATAAGATCAACATAATTTTTGGTGAATAGTAAATTATGAATAGTGATTTTATGCTTAGGATTAGTAATTTGACCAAATGAATTAGTAATATCACTTAAAGAAAGTATTAATATAATTTAGGCACCTTGATTAAGTAATGTGATTCAATAAATAGGTAAATAACTGTTTCGGAAATTATTAGTTAAGTATTAGTTTATTTTGGGTGAATAGTGTTTTTATTTAAAAATTAAATTAAAAATATTTAGGAAATTATTTTTATAAAATGGAGTTCATTTTGGAATTCAGAGCAATGATATTATGTTAAGTTGAATTTTTTGGGATTTTTTCTGAAAAAGTTGAATTTTTGGTGAATAGTGAATTTTCAGTTTAGAGTTTCGGGTGTTTAATGATATCATTAAGGATGTAATAATTCTGATCGACTTATGAATAGTAAGATAAGGTATGAGGTGTCCCAAGTGGAAAATACCATGAGCAAATACCATGGGCAAGCCCATGGTTTTGACAATACCACCAATGAGGTGTCCCTTGGCCATTAATGCCTTGTCCCCTTACTTCCCCTATAAATACCAAGACATTCTCTCATACTTTCCATTAAAAATCCTCCTAAATGAATTTATGTTCTCCTTACCTCCCATGTAGTCCTCCCAAGGTTCCCTCAAGCCTCCCAAGGTCCCAAACATCAAGATTTCGAAGTTACTCTTCAAGGTAAGGGATCCTACCTCTCTATTTCTTTTCAAGTACTCTCGTCTATGTCATTTCTTTTAAGCCCCATATTCTTATGTTGGGGGTGTTCTTTTAAATTCATATTACTTTCCTTTTCATTTTAATATGATGATATACCCCCTCTTTCTATCATCATTTCATTTTATGAATGTTTAAGTGGCGTCGTTAGGCTGCCGAAGTTTTGTAAGGGATTCTTTCACTCTTCCCATTTTCAAAGTTCTACTTTCATGTTAAGTATTTCAAGTTCCTTTTTTTCCATTTTGGGGTATGATATATATATTCATCAAACTTTAATTTTATGTTCACATGATGAGAGACCATATTAAATCTCATCAATTCATTTTTTTTAAGTTTTAAGTGACGTCGTTAGGCTACCGATTTCTTCATAAGAGAAATCTTATTCTTGTCTTCCTTTCAAGTTTTTCATTTCATATGGTATGTCCTTCAAATTTCTTTACCATGTTCTTATATACTTTATATTCTGTCCCTATACTATTTTATGGATCATTTATGAGTGGTTGACCCATGTCCCCTCTCTTTTCAATGTTTTCTAAAACCCTACAAGATAGTCGTTATACTGCCGAATTTTCGTCTCAAAATGTCTTTCTCTTTTTCTCAAATTCTTCTATTTTATTAAGTTAATAATAAAAAACTATTTATTATACAGGGGTATTCACATATATATATGAAAATTTTATATTTTAAATTCTGTTATTTACATACAGGAGACCCACTTTCCTTTTCCGTGTGTTTAAAGTGACATAAAGATCACGTCTTTAAAGCAATTTTTAAAATGTTATGACTATGAAATGAAACCCATTTCTTTTATGATATGTGGTTTGTTTATGAAATTATTGATGATTATATATGTTTCTCACATTATAATAAAGACAAATTAATGGTGCACCCTGATAGCGCTTCAATGCATTGGGTAAAGACTTAATCTCTAGATATGACCATTTTATCGATACCTTGGTGAATAACCTTGGTAATTATTTTTATGACACCTTGGGGATGGACCTTGGTGATACAGAAATGATTGTCTAAGTTAAATGTTGTATACAAATCTTTAAGTTATGAAACACATTATTTTTATTATGATATGCCTCATGATCTATTTATCAATCCTTAAAGTTATTTATCATGACTTTATTAATGTATCTTAAGTTCATATGTAAAATGTTTCCCTTGTTTTTCTTACTGGGACTTCTGCTCACCCTTTCCTTTGATGTATGTTCCCAGGTTATGAGATGCAGTAATGAACTTGGGATGAAAAAATGAAGAATCCTTTCAAGTTTTTAAGAAGAATTTTTTTTATGTTGTCATGTATTAAGTTCCTGGTTTCCAAGACACTAAACCTTAAAGATCCTCGATTTTGTATAATGTAATGAAAGTTTATGTGATAAAAAGGTGGGATGATATAGTTGGTATAAAAGGATGGTTTATTTATTTTTAGAAATTAGGATTTGAAAAATTTACAATTTTTTTTAATGAAAATATTAAATATAGGAAAACATCCTGGTATTTTGGTGATGTATTGAGTAAGTTGTTTCCAAACAAATAAATACTTGTCTGGATACGAACAAGTAGAGGTGGATATGGCACAGATGTACCTAGGGGTGAAAACTCTGACAAGGTGTTTCGGGCTTGACTCGGGGTAACCTAGTGCATGACAATGGGCCTTGCTGCACTCTTGGTTTTACACTCCTGGGGGATATGCTTTAGTGAATTCATAAGCTTAGTATGAACCATTATTAAAGGAACAAAGATAAAATAAAATAAATATTCACATAAGAATATATGATCATTGATAACCTAGATTGGAACCTAGGGGATCACAAGTTAGGATATACTTTTTTCTATAAGTTTATCCTTCTATGCTTGAAGTTTCCTTTTCATTATTATTGGCTAAGTATTTAAGCCCCCTAATTATACTTTCTTTTATTAGTTAATGGTGGGAGATATAAGAACATGTCCCAACAACCAATGTGATAGGAAATGTGATGATTGCCCTATTAATATGACAGAGATGACGATAGATCAAGTTGAACATATTGTGATTCTTCCAAACCAGCTATCAAAAATCACAATTAATAATTTGTACCTAGTTGAATGCTCAAATTCATCCAGGAAGAGGAAGATGAAGTCTCAAGGATGTTCATCTCATAAATGTGATAAGGGAAAGAAGACCGAATTTCCTTTGTGAAAAAAGTGTGGAAAGAGGCACCAAGGAAAATGTCACAAAGGAACTGGGAGATGTTTTAAGTGTGGGATGATAGGGCATAAAGTATCCAATTTCTTTAAAAAAATGGATAATGTGATGAATGGAGATAAAGTTCAATCTAATGTACCTTATACTATTCAATGTCGTAAATGTAGAGAAGTTGGACATTATCTGTGGAAATTCTCTCTTGGAAGGGATGAGAAGCATGATGAGCATCAACAATCTTCAACGACAAGGGAACAATGCAAGTCCTATGCTGAGATGGATCATGATGACTGAAGTACATGTAACTTCTTTGCAATAATTGTCTATGTCATGTTGTATTTTAGTTCGTGCTCTATGAGCATATCTTTAATGTTTTCTAAGAACATCGAGTCACTACCTAAGATGGTTTTATATCATTAAGGAAAACATCTATTGTTATCTATCACATGTTGATGTTGTGAAGCTGTTCTTCTTTAAAAAATGATTAGGGGATTAAAAGATGAATATTATTTTGGAATACGTTCAGTAATTTGGGAACCCTATATGATCAAGGTAAGTATATTACTACAGTATTTTCTTTGAGAAGTAAAGGTTGGATTATATTTTGAATAATTGATGAATTTAAGGTGAACTTATGGTAATTTAGGTTACTTATGGAAATGATTAACCTATCTTGGGGAAGATGTGATTAAGTTAGTTACTTTTTTTATAAGACGTTAAGAGTGGTTGATATTGTTTGGAGATGAACGATAATGTTTATCTTGGAAGACTATGTTATCAAATCCTTCTTATATTTGGGTTTCAATATTAGTTTGGTTTATTTTGAGTAATTTTAAGGACAGTTATTTATGGAATGATCTATGATGAACTTTGGGTAGTACTGTGGAATTTTGAAGATTAAAAGTAGTTTCCCTTCCTATGGGGTACTTTCCTTTTGAAGAGTTGTTTTATCTTTCCCTTTCTATTTTTGGTATAATGTTTAAAGATAGAAGAAATAGATATTTAATATTTTGTGGATTATGTGATTCTCTAGAATTTGTCTAGAAGTTGATTCTAGTGCTTTAGGTACAAAAAACAAAATTCATCTCGAACACTAATAATTTGGAAGAAAAGATGAGTTTGTAGTGGAATTTATTAAAGATGGAAACTCTACATGTTATGAAAGTAAGTATGTTTCATTATGTTCTTAGTATATAAAGTAACTTAATTTTTTTTAACTCTGGGGAAAGGATATTGAAAAAAAATATAATAATAATGATAATAATAAAGTACTATCCTAGTACTTTTTCGGATAAATCAAATGGTCTCTTAGATCATTGCAGATTTATGGCTCTATAGTTATAAATTTTCTCCTAATCATGTTTTCTATCACTCTCCATCAGAACTTGAACCTTTGTTTTCTCTTCCATATCCATGTTTTTCTACATGGAATCCTAGTATGGGTTAACCCGAGTGACCTTTGTACTTCCCTTTCTTTCTTTTAAAGTAATAGTTTTACTGACTCTTTTTATGATGTGGGACTTTCAACGAAACTTCCAATCCCAATTTTAAAATTGTGAGGACGCAATTTATTAAGGGGGGAAGATTCTAACGACCTGAAATTTTGAATAAATTTTTTTTCCTAAACTTTGTGTGTTATTTTATTTTATACTCAACAAAAATATTTCATTTAATGAAATGAGTATAATTAAAATAAGACCGTTGGGTTTCGACTGTTATATGACAGTTGGTAAATATGATCATTGGAAACTAAATGTTGTGATTATTATCTATAAACACAAGTGATATTGATTAATTAATATAGAAAGAATATTTGATGTCCACATCCAGTAGTCTCGGGCTGATCGAATCCCATTTGACGGAGCTCAGGAAGGAGGTAGCACCTTTGGGCTTTGCTCTGGACCAAACCCAAGCCGAACTTCATCGTGTGAAGCTGGAACGGAATCACCTTTGTGAGAAGTTCAAACTAATAGAAATCACTACTCGGTCAATGTTGGTCGAGCCACCCCAAGATTCTATCACCCAAGCACACCTTACTCTTAGGTCCTATGCTGGTGTTATAAGGATCTATGTAACGAGACCATAACTGCCTTGTGTAATCCTTTGATTTAAATAAAAATTGTGATTTATTCTTATGGTGAAGTTTGTGAATTTTAAAATGTCTGGAAAAATATAGTATGCATATTATTGATGAATTTTAGAAAAATTATATTTTAAAAATATTTATGTAAACCTTAAATAATTAATAATATGTAATAATTTTCAAAAAATGGTGTTCTACAGTTATGTTCAGTAAGAAATTTAGAGTCTAATAAGATCAACTTAATTTTTGGTGAATAGTAAATTATAAATAGTGATTTTATGCTTAGGATTAGTAATGTGACCAAATGGATTAGTAATCTCACTTAAAGAAAGTATTAATATAATTTAGGCACCTTGATTAAGTAATGTGATTCAATAAATAGGTAAATAACTGTTTCAGAAATTATTAGTTAAGTATTAGTTTTTTTCGGGTGAATAGTGTTTTTATTTAAAAATAAAATTAAAAATATTTAGAAAATTATATTTATAAAATGGAGTTCATTTTTGAATTTAGAGCATCGATATTATGTTAAGGTGAATTTTTTGGGACTTTTTCTGAAAAAGTTGAATTTTCGGTGAATAGTGAATTTTCAGTTTAGAGTTTCAGGTGTCTAATGACATCATTAAGGATGTAATAATTATGTAATAATTCTGGTCGACTTATGAATAGTAATATAAGTTATGAGGTGTCCCAATTGTTAAATACCATTAGAAAATACCATGGGAAAGCCCATGGTTTTGACAATACCACCAATGAGGTGTCCCTTGGCCATTAATGCCTTGTCCCCTCACTTCCCCTATAAATACCAAGACATTCTCTCATCCTTTCCATTAAAAAATCCTCATCCACGAAGTTCTGGTCTCCTTACCTCCCAAGGAGTCCTCCCAGGGTGCCCTCAAGCCTCCCAAGGTCCCAAACATCAAGATTTTGAAGTTACTCTTCAAGGTAAGGGATCCGACCTCTCTATTTATTTTCAAGTACTCTTGTTTATGTAATTTCTTTTAAGACCCATGTTCTTATGTTGGGGTGTTATTTTATATTAATATTACTTTAATTTTTATTTTCATATGATGAGATACCCCCTCTTTCTCTCATCATTTCATTTTATGAATGTTTAAGTGGCGTTGTTAGGCTTCTGAATTTTTGTAAGGGATTATTTCACTCTTCCCATTTTCAAAGTTCTACTTTAATGTCAAGTCTTTAAAGTTATTTTTTTTCATGTTGGGGTATGATATATATATTTATAAAACTTTCCTTTTATGTTCACATGATGAGAGACCCTATTTAATCTCATCAATTCATTTTTTAAGTTTTAAGTGACGTCGTTAGGCTGCCGATTTCTTCATAAGAGAAATCTTATTCTTGTCTTCCTTTCAAGTTTTTTCATTTCATATGGTATGTCCTTAAAATTTCATTACCATGTTCTTATATCCTTTATATTCTGTCCCTATACTATTTTATGGATCATTTATTAGTGGGTGACCCATGTACCCTCTCTTTTCAATGTTTTCTAAAACCTTGCAACATAGCTGTTATGCTGCTGAATTTTCATCTCAAAATGTCACTCTTGTTTTCTCAAATTATTTTATTTTATTAAGTGAATACTCAAAAACTCTTTATTCTAAAGGGGTATTCACATATATATCAAAATTTTCTATTTTAAATTCTAGGATTTACATACATGAGACCTTCTTTCCTTTTCCATGGGTTTAAAGTTACATAAAGGTCACGTCTTTAAAGAAGTTTTTAAAATGTTATAACAATGAAATGAAACCCATTTCTTTTATGATATATGGGTTGTTTATGAAATTATTGATGATGATATATTTGGATCACATGATAATAAATAAAAATTATGGTTGTGCCCTGATAGCGCTCTAATGCATTGGGTAAAGACTTAATCTCTATAGATGACCATTTTATCGATACCATGGTGAATAACCTTGGAAAATTTTTTTATGACGCCTTGGGGATGGACCTTGGTGATAAGGAAATTATCGTATAAGTTAAATGTTGTAGCCACATCTTCAAGTTATGAAACACATTATTTTTATTATTATATGCCTCATGATCTATTTCTCAAGCCTTAAAGTTATTTATCATAACTTTATTGATGTATCTCAAGTTCACATGTAAAATGATTCCCTTGTTTTCTTTACTGGGACTTCTGCTCACCCTTTCCTTTGATGTATGTTCCCAGGTTATGAGATGTAGTAATGAACATAGGATGAACAAATGAATAAGCCTTTCAAGTTTTTAAGAAGAATTTTTATTATGTTTTCATGTATTAAGTTCCTGGTTTCCAAGACACTAAAACTTAAAGATCATCGATTTTGTATAATGTAATGAAAGTTTATGTGATAAAAAGGTGGGATACTATAGGGAGAGTGTTTGGTGTTGGGTAACACCAATCATTTTGATGAGCTTGTTTTTTTTTTCTTTCTAGGTAGTGAATAATGACTAGCTGAAAGTTTAGAATTACCTGCAAGGTTTGTGACTAGATATCAAATTGTAGGTATTTATGATAAATATTTCAACCTATGTGGATATGGTAGATAGGATGATAATGGTATAGATGGATAAGGTAGGAAATGTTGGTTATTTTGACCCTTCTCTTCCACCTAGTATAAGCTTTAGTGGTACGCAAGGGAAAAAGAGGAAGTGAAAATATTATCATTAGAGTAGTGGAGGTGGTTAACAGTATATAGAAACCTCTACACCTTCAATTATAGATGGTAGTGTTCCCCTAACTTACTATTAGTATGGAAAGGTTAGACACACCTGATTTTCTTATTCTGCACTATTGAAGATGTGTAATAGTTTTGGATGTTACGATCATCTGTAGTGTTTCTATCAGGATATGTATATTACTTGTTATGTTCAGGTATTGTCGGCTCTAAAGGCTACTGTAGTATATTTATATACATCAAATACTATATGGATCCATACATAGGCCTCAAGAGTGAAGTACCTTCATGCAGTAGATGAGTTTATGGTGGAGGTAAATGTCATTCCAGTGACAGTGAGATGTATCATCATTATTAATTCTTCAATATAAATTTCTTTATTTGATACCGGTGCTTCCCACTAGTTTATATCTAGCCTTTTTGTTGATATGATTAAAATTCCAACAGATCTCATTTCCTTTATTATAGAGTTATAGACACCTCTTGGTAAAAGTAAAGAGCATGTGTTTCAGTTTCCTTCTTGTTTGCTATCGATAGCTGATGTAGAGTTAGTATAGGATTTCCTTGTTCTTGATTTGGATTTTATGAAATCATCATTAGGATAAATTATCTTGTCACTCATCATGATGAGGTTAATTATTATTATCAGCATGTATTGTTTCTTATGGATGATGGGAGCTATAGGGTGTTTCGGGGAGAGTGGGATCCAATATTTGGTTGTGTAGGTCCTTATCACCCAGAGCTTAGAAGTTTTTTATCTGCTTTAGCAGTTGAACTCGATAAAATTTATTCTGTTTTTGACCTTCCCGTTGTTGTTCAGGACTTTCCTGATGTTTTCCTGTAAGATTTCTCTAGTCTTCCTCCAAGTAGGGAGGTAGAGTTTATGATATACCTGGTTCTAGGTACGTAGTTGATTTAGATAAATTATTATCATAAGACACCAGTGGAGCTAAAGGATCTTAATATTCAGTTAGATGATCTAATGAAGAAAGTTTTTGTTCTCCCTGTTGTTTCACCTTAAGAATCCCCTATGTTCTTTTCCAAGAAGGTAGATGGTTCACTTTGATTGTGTGTGTACTATTGTAAGTTTAACTGAGTAACAGTTAAGAAAAAAATATCCTTTACCTTATGTAGATTATTTATTTGATCTATTAAAGGGGGAAAAGTTGTTTTAATAGATCGATATTTAGTCAGGTTATCATCATATTAGAGTTCTAGAGTATAATATACTAAAGATGTATTTTTTAGAGTAGGTATATCCATTACAAATATCTTGTAATTCCATTTGATCTGACTAACACTCTTAAATTTTTCATGGCTTTAATGAATCAGATATCCCATGAACATCGCAACACTTTTTTGGTTGTGTTAATGGATAATATTTTGGTTTATTCGAGATCTAAGCACAATCCCAAGTTCCATTTGATTCTAGTTATGTAAATCCTAAGGAGTCACCATTTGTATGAAAATATTTTTAAATGAAATTTATGGAACCAAGAATTGAATTTCATTGGGCATGTCATTTCTGATCATGGTTTATCAATTGATCCTAAGAATGAGAAGGATGTTTTTTCTTCAAAAGAGCCACATAACGTCCTTGAGATCCAAAACATCCCTAGTCTTACTAGATATTATCGACAGTTCTTCAAATATTTCTCAAATTTGGAATCACCTTTGACTACTCTTACTAGGAAAGGGGTAAATTTCACATGGGATGAAAATTTTTAGTCATCCTTTTATGAGTGAAATGAATTGATACATCAACTCTTATTATAGTCTTACCTAAGCCAAATAAAGGGTATGTGGTTTTCTATGATGATTCTAGTGTTTTTTTGGGTTATGTTCTTGTACAGGATGATCATGTGGTGGCTTATGGATCTCTCCAGCTTTAAAAACATGAGAAGAATTACCCCACTCATGATTTAGAGTGTTTCATGGTTATGAATTCACTTAATTATTAATGGAACTATTTTTTTGGGATAGGCTCACAATATTTTCAGACTATAAGAGTCTAAGCTATTTATTCTCTTATAAAGACTTGAATCTCATATAGAGGTGGTGGGTGGAATACCTTAATATATTTTACTTCGACATCACCTATATACCAAGGAAGGGGAATGTCGTTGAAAATGATCTCAATGTGAAAGTACCATCATAGTATATTCTATAATCAAAGGAAGAGTGGAACCTTAAAGGAATATTTGTTTAGTTACACATGGATGCTCAGGATGATGTTTCAGGTATGGTTTTGGCTAATTTCTAGTTATCATCATCTTTACTTGAGTCTATCTATAGATTCATTAACAAGGTAATGAGTTTAGATGAATTTGAGAAAACCTATTTGTTGGGGAGACTATTTCTAGTTGGTATCTCTCTTCAAATGGTATTCTTTATTTTGGGGATTAGTTTTTCATCCGAACATCTGTGAGAAGATCAGTTTTTTTTCATCTATCATATTTATTCATGGGATATTCATCTGGGAAATATGAAGATGTATTATGGAATGAGATGGTGATTTTGGTTTTTGAGTATGAATTATGACATTGCAGATTATGTGTCCCACTATTACACCTACCAATAGATTATGGTAGACAATCTGAAACCGTATAGTTTACTTCAGCCTCTTCTAGTGCTAGTTTGTAAATGGTAGGAGGTGTCCATGGACTTTGTTGTTGGATTAACATGGACTCTGTGAGGGAGGAATGTTATATTGGTGGTGATTAATCAGTTGAAAAAGTCAGATCACTTCATTCTAATCTGGGATGCTTCTAAAGATGAAGATTTTGGTCAGCTATATGTGCTAGAGATTTTGGGTTACATGGGGTATTTCTACCATTGTTTCATATAGGGATCCTAGGTTTACTTCGAGGTTCTAGATAAGACTCCAAGAGGTGATGAGGACTCGGTTTAGGATGATTAAAACTTGCCATCCTCATACAGACGGATATACAAAGAATGCTATTTAGATCTCAGATATAACACCCCAAGATATCATAGTACGTTATTTCTTTGAAGTAATTCAATAACTTGCACTACACGCAACACCGAGTTCAAGCACATCATGACTTACCAAACTAGTCGTTCAAAAGCGGTTATGAATAGTGCTAACTGAATTTTGAACTTTATATAATCCTTATAATTTTAGAATCCATATTATGAGTTTCTTAGACATAATGTAAGAACTAATTCATTTTTTTTAAATAAAAGAAGTATTTTTTTAAAAATGCACTTTTCCCGCCTTTTAATGGTGAACCCTTCTTAAATTAAATATTTGAAACTTTTATATATTAAATTTGACAAAATAAACTTCTTATTTAGAATAAGGACATAAAAATTTAGTTTTGATGATTTTTTTATGTTTTTATGATAACTTTCATATTTTGATAAACAGTGAAAATTACTAAATTTTAATTAAAAACAACTTTTTTAATCGAAATAATTAATAGTGATAAATTATGAATTTGAGTGATTTTAAAGTATAATTATATTATATTTTTAACATTTAATTCAATTTTGGTCATTGTACATAATTTCACATTTAAACTAGATATAATAAAGTGTCAATCTTTTGATAGTTATTATTTCTTAAAAACACGCTTTTTGTTTTGACAATGAGAATTGATTTTAAAATAATTTCTGCCACTTCTGTGTTTTGAATTTAGAAAAATGTATTCCATATTTATAATCAGGATGTCCAAATTGTGTAAATAGGTAACTTTAATTTTTATACATTTTGAATAATTACTTCGGTAAATATTTTATTTACCATGGTTAAAGGGTAAATCCGGTAAATAAGGGTAATAAATAATATTATAATAATATTAAATTACCCTAAAACATGTCCTAACCCTATTTTTTGATACATGTCCGACCATGGTCATCTTTGGGTCGATTTTGGGACCCCATGGATCCACTTGTAAGTGATAATGACACTTTATATTAATTAAGTTAAAGTAAATACAAAAATGACATAAGCATATATCTTTTAGAAAAACAATTTTTACATAGGGTTATATATGTTATATTTTAGACTATAAATATTTATTACAAATATAAAAGGATTTAATACATAATGGAATTTTATTTATAATTTTTAGTCATTGAATAATTAAATTTATTTATGACACAATAATGATGAATTATTTTCCTTATTAATGAAAGAATCAAATAATTTGTATTATAAATGTTAAAATAAATATAATTTGAAAGTTTTGATGACATCCAAAAAATTTATTGGTTAATATGACATGTTAGTATTACTTAAATTATTTTTTTTCGAATTAATAAAGTTTTTAAGACTTTAAAAAAAATCAATTTTTAAATAGTGTCAAAATTGACATAAAGGAGTTTTTAAAACAACTATTATATTATTAATTGATATTATATTCCTAAAAATATAAGGTTTGTCCAAAGGACTTATATTATTATAGGTGTATCATTAATGGGCCATTTTGGGGTCTCTTAGAAGTATATAGTAAGTTTATTAACTATATAATATAAAAATACAAAGAGACATGGTAAATGTCAAACTATATAACTAAGAGTTAAATCAAAAATATAAAGTTAATATAGTGACCCAAACCTATCTAAAACCTATTTTTTGAGTGGTTTTAACCCTATACCCACCTTAACCTTTGAATAATCTACTTTGGAGCCATTATAAACTGAATATAAATTTATTATAAAATAATATTTCTAGCTTTTCCAAGGGTGTCCCTCACCCCTCTTACAAAAAGGAACTCACCCTTCTCTCTAATTAACACCTTCAAAGCCTTTTGGATCGGACAAACCCTACCCAAATATTCTCTCAAATTCCCTCACTTCAACCTAGATGCCTTATTTTGATCAGAAAGCCAACCTTGAGAGACCTTTTCATCAAATCAAAAGGAAGAACCCAAAGAAGAGGTAATAATTTCACCACCCTCTTTCAAGTTCCTTTCTTCTTCCACTTATTCTTTATTTGTTATTTCCATTATAAAATAATAACTCCAGTATCTAATATATATCGTGATGTTATTATAAATCTATTACAACCATATTCATTATTCTATCCATCCTTTGAATGACATGTCACCATACGTGCGTACGTACGGCTTACCGTCTCCACGTCATGGTGTAATTGTTATTCAAAACATTATTATTTGGATGGGTATAATAATGATGTGTAATTGATGTAAAAAATAAATATAACATGATAATGGTTCTTTATATATGATATACCATCCAATTATATATTATTTTAATATCAAAAGAATGGTATTTTCCCTCGTGCGCATGTACGGACTACCGTCTCCACGAACGCGATGAGATTCATTCCCCATCATATCCATTCAAGTCTAATTATCATTTGATGATTAAAAATAATGTTTAAGGACTTTATATCATTCTGGATATGAATAAGATACAACCTATCCATAACAAACATAGCTTATAAAACAAAACATATAAAAGAAAACGAGTAAGTTAACACCTGAAACGACGACAATACTAAGATATTATTAAGAAAGCAATGTTAAAAGATCATATAGGATATCATGTTAATATATATGATTATTTTATAATTTAATAACAATTATTTTACCATTATAAAGGATGTTAACCTACCCTTGACCAAGGAAAATTACAAGGTAATGGGTTTTCATCTCACTCTTAATTCCCGTGAGATTCATGCTATATTGCCATTATTACCTTTTGTGTGGTGTATGTACTACCCATAATTTTATTCTTTGTGTAATACACTCTAATTTATGTGTATTTACATATTCATTCTATAATACTTCTTTCATAGGCTGTATGTTTTGTAAGTTACCAAATTGGTAAGGTTTAATTTCACAATCTCTTTATTATCCGATGTTGTTTTTACATAAGAATCTACTGGTACATATTTAGTATCCATTTCCATGTTTCATAAAATAGTTTTAAAAGGGACTATTTTAAGGTAATTTTTACTAAAACATCATTTTAAATGTTTTAAATATTTATTCTTCTAAACCATTCTCATTAATTTCCATGTTTTAAAAATAGTTTTAAGGATTTATTTAAATGGACATGAATGTTTTAAAATGATAATTAATTTCAAAAGTTTCAAAGTGGTATGTGAAACTTTGATTCAAAAATGTATTTAAATGTCTTCCTTTCTAAATTTTGTGACTTTTAAATGTTTTCATGAAAAATGGATATTTCTCTCAAAGAGTTTTACAAATCATTTTCATCTATGTCAAAATCCTTAAATGGTTTTTAAACTTTTTTGAAGTTGATTTATTATGATACAAATCTTCCATATTGTATTGAAGTTTTTGTGATATGTTTGACTGTGGATGTGTTATTTTTATACCATTCATGGTTTATTGGTAAAGTATTGACATTTTATATGCTAGTTTTAATACGAATGTTTGTGTTATGTTTAAACCTTTTCATATGAGGAATGAATTGGACTTAGTAAGTGATGGGTGGAGCCCTCTATAGATCCTCGATGCATCATTAGGTCTCATGAGAAAAACTAGTGTCTTGGCACAAGGCCTTGACAAAATCTTATTTGTAGTCTTGGCACAAGGCCTTCACTATGTGGTTATGATAGTCTGACATTATGCATTCCATCAATATGAAAGTGGTTATTGATATTGCATGTGATTATTTGAATAATAGAATATCCATGTGAATAAGTAAATGAAATTATTTCATTTTATTTTTTCCATATTATGCTGAATTTCAAGTTTAAAAGGCTTTTGTTTTAGTTATACATTGCCTTAAATTTTTATGCTTATTTATAAAAGTTTCCTCTATATTGTTATCCTTACTGAGCATCTAACCTCACCCCTTTCTATGTTTTATTTTTACTAGGATGTAAAGAAGTATTTTATGAATGACCTATAGGGATAGTATGAGGGGATATGAGTGTGGTCTATGGAGATAAGATGTTTTTGAAGTCTTTTTCACTTTATGATGTAATGTAAACTTTATGAATGTATCTAGTGATTCCAAGGCTACTAAAATAATTGGTCTTTAGAGACTTGATCTTTTGTGATCGTGCCAATGTTATGTAATAATTCACCAACTCTGGGTAACTGGGGTTGGGGCATTATAGTTGGTATCAGAGGAAGTTTAGTACAAACCTTGGAAGCCAGATTTAGATAAACTCTTATTAGATCACATAGACCTAAGATGGACTTTGAGGATTAGTATAGAAGAACTTCCTAGAATTTTGGTATTGTAGAGATTTTTTGATTTTTCCAAGCAATACATCCCTGTATGGATACGAGCAGGTAGAGGCGGCTCTGGCATAGATGTACCTAGGGGTAAAACCCTAAAACACCGCTTTGAGCTAGACTCGAATGGGAACTGGTGCATGACAACGGGACTTGCTGCACTCTTGGTTATGACACTCCCAAGGGATATGCTTAGGATAATTCTCATTTTATTTACAAACCATTATGAAGGGTTTAAGGGTATATACTTCCTCAAAGAAAATATTTTTTAATATTATGGATTATATCCATAAAATATTCAATTCATGTTAAGTTTTTTACAAGATTGGATTTATGTATTGCGATTCATAAACTAATCCGGTGTATGCCATTGTTTATAAATGGTGCCCAGTAGAAGGAATGTGAACTCCAGCAATACATATGATCCAAAGAGTAAGAAGGATCATATATTTCATGGTATTAATCCAACATTTAGAAGGGAAATAGTCTCCCATATATTCTCAACATATGAAGAAATAGTATCATGTGTTAATAAGATAAGTAAATAATTCTCTGAGTCCTATGGCTTTTAAGGGAAGTAAGAGAAGAAAAGGATGGAAGAGAGAAAGATGGATAAAGAGAAGAGGGAAAAGAAGAATTCTCCCATATGTGATAACTATGGGAAGAAACACCTTGGAACTTGCCTGAAGGGAATGGGAGTTTGTTATAAGTGTGGAGAAAAAGGACACCAAGTACGTGACTGCAAGGGTAAGAAAAAGGTTTCAAATGTACAATGATTCATCTGAAAGGAGTTGGGACACTATGCAAACCAATGTCTAAATCATCAAAGTATTCCCCAAATGATGCTATTGGATAATAATAAATTTATGATACTACAACAGATGAGGAGGAATGATTAGAGTTCTTATGTTGTTATTAAAGAATTATGTAATTTGAGTGTTGTATCAATGATGTACTGGTTATAATAATTATGGAGTATATAAGGATTGTACTGTAGTATTATTTCATTAAGGACTTGAGATTGTGTGGAACCAGGAAAAGTGACTCAATAGCGGGTTAAATTTTTGGAAAGTATATGGTTGAGAGAAAGATAAACCATAATATGGTTCTGATACCGAGGTAGTTATTTTGGAATAATACATGATAGATTTGGATAAATTATATTGGATATTCTTGACTACCTTGAAACTAATTAATGATTTTTATATTCCATCATTATTGGAGTTTAAAACATTTTTGGATAGAAGGAATATATCCAGTATTATATAAGGAATAAGGGATCATGAATGTAATCAATATGGTTTTATGGTAATTCAGGATGTTGCAGTGTTTTAAAAGAATACATGGTGAAGGTGTTCACATGTTATTACGTAGCAAAACGGATCTTAATTGTGTTTAACTACCTTATAAATTTTGGACTGTGAGTTTGGACAGAAGTATTTTGGATAAGTTTAGTTTGAGATTATTTTTGGATTTCCATAAAAAGGACAACCCAGAGGTCGGGAAACAACCCGTCGTGTCCGGAAAGGCCACGAGACTTGAACCTGCAAACAAAGGGAGACAAGGGCGTATCACCTACCACTGGCCCACGTGATGTCCTGGATTGAATAATGTAGTTTTTTTAAAAAGGTATGGTAGATGAATTATAAATTCATTTTTTTGGAACCCTATACAAATAGGATAAATAGAATATATTGTTTTACTTTTATTATCTTTTAGAGAGAAATATGAGTTTGTGGTAGAAATTAGTAAAAGGATGGAACTCTACTTGTCAAGTATATATTTTTCTTCTTCTCTTATTCTATAAAGAAATTAATTCTTAAACTTTAGTGAAAGGATCTTAAAACGAAAAATGTGTTATCTTAATACCTTTTTTTTTTGAACTGGTGGTATTTTAAATCATCATAGATTGATGAATTTAAGGCCCTCAATTTTACACTTGTTTGTGATTGATGACCACAATCAATACCTATAAATATTTACATTTTTCCTCCAATTATATGTCTTAAATTTCCACAAATGTTCTCCTAATCGAGATCATAATTTGGTGGTGACCCTTTCATTTTCCTTTTCCTCTTATTAAGACTAAATTTTATTAACCTAATTTCTGATGTGGGTTTTCCCAAAGGTATTTTCTATTTTCAACCTTTTATTTTAGAAGAACAATTTCAAATTGAGAGGACGCAATTTATTAAAGGAGGGAATAATTTAACAACCCAAGATTTCATAGTACGTTATTTCTTCAAATTAATTCAATAACTTGCACTACACGCAACACCGAGTTCAAGCGTATCACGACTTACCAAACTAGTCATTCAAAAGTGGTTATTAATAGTGTTAACGGAATTTTGAACTTTATATAATACTTATAATTTTAGAATACATATTATGAGTTTCTTAGACATAATGTAAGAACTAATTCATTTTTTTCAGATAAAGGAAGTGTTTTTCAAAAAATGCACTTTTGCTACCTTTGAATGGTGAACCCTTCTTAAATTCAATATTTGAAACTTTTATATATTCCATTTGACAAAATAAACTTATTATTTAAAATCAGGACATAAAAATTTAGTTTTGATGAATTTTTGATGTTTTTCTGATAACTTTCATATTTTGATGAAGAGTGAAAATTAATAAATTTTAATTAAAAACAACTTTTTTTAATCGAAATAATTAATAGTGATAAATTATGAATTTGAGTGATTTAAAAGTATAATTAGATTATATTTTTAGTATTTAATCCAATTTTTTTCATTGTACATAATTTCACATTTAAACTGGACATAATCAAGTGTCAATCTTTTGATAGTTATTATTTCTTAAAAACACGCTTTTTGTTTTGACAACGGGAATTAATTTTAAATTAATTTCTTCCACTTATGTGTTTTGAATTTATAAAAATGGATTCCATATTTTGAATCATGAGGTACACATTTTTTAAATCAGTAACTTTTATTTTTATACATTTTGAATAATTACTTCAGTAAATATTTGTTTTATCATGGTTAAAGGGTAAATCTGGTAAATAAGGGTAATAAATAATATTATAATAATATTAAATTACCCTAAAACGTGTCCTAACCCTATTGTTTGATACATCTCCGACCATTAGAATCTTTGGGTCTATTTTCAGACCCCATGGAGCCACTTGTAAGTGATAATGACACTTTATATTAATTAAGTTAAAGTAAATACAAAAATGACAAAAGCATATATCTTTTAGAAAAACAATTTTTATATAGGGTTATATATGTTATATTTTCAACTATAAATATTAATTATAAAGATAAAAATATTTCCTACATAATGGTATTTTATTTATAATTTTTAGACTTTGAATAATTAAATTTATTTATGACACAATAATGATGCAGTATTTTCCTTATTAATGAAAGAATAAAATAATTGGTATTATAAATGTTAAAATAAATATAATTTGAAAGTTTTAATGAAATAAAAAACAATTATTGGTTAATATGACATGTTATTATTACTTAAATGAATTTGGTTTGAATTAATAAAGTTGTTAAGACTTTAACAAAAATCAATTATTAAATACTGTCCAAATTGACATAAAGGAGTTTTTAAAACAAATATTATATTATTAATTGATATTCTATTCCTAAAAATATAAGGTTCTTCCAAATGACTTATATTATTATAGGTGTATCATTAATGGACCACTTTAGGGTCTCTTGGAATTATATAGTTAGTTTATTAACTATATAATATAAAAATACAAAGAGACATGGTAAATGTTAAACTATTTAACTAAGAGTTAAATAAAAAAGATAAAGTTAATATAGTGACCCAAACCTATATAAAACCAATTTTTTGAGTTTTTTTCGACCTATAACCACATTAAAATTTAAATAATTTACTTTGGATCCATTATAAACCGAATATGAATTTATTATAAAATAATATTTCTAGCTTTTCCAAAGGTGCCCCTCACCCTTCTTATAAAAGGGAACTCCCCATTCTATCTAATTTACTCCTTAAAAGCCTTTTGGATCAGCCAACCCCTACCTATATATTCTCTCAACTTCCCTAAATTCAACCTAGAGTCCTTATTTTGATCAAAAATCCAACCTAATGATCCCTTTTGATCAAAGAAAAAGGAAAAACCCGAAGAAGAGGTAATAATTTCACCACCCACTTTCAAGTTCATTTCTTCTTCCACTTATTATTTATTTGTTATTTCCATCCTAAAATAATAAATCCAGTATTTTATATATACTATGATTTTATTATAAATATGGTACAATCATATTCAGTATTCTATCCATCCTTTGAATGACATGTCACCATACGTGTGTACGTACGGCTTACCGTCTCTACATCGTGGTGTAATTGTTATTCAAAACATTATTATTTGGATGGGTATGATAATGATGTTTAATTGATTTATATAATAAATATAACATGATAATGATTCTGTATATATGATATACCATCAAATTATATATTATTTTAATATCAAAAGAATGGTATTGTCACTCGTGCGTACGTACGGACTACCGTCTCCACGAACACGATGAGATTCATTGCCCATCATATCCATTCAAGTATAATTATCATTTTATGATTAAAAATATTATTTAAGGACTTGATATCATTCTGGATATGAATAAGATACAACCTATCCATAATAAACACGGATTATTTAACAAAACATATAAAAGAAAATGAGTAAGTTAACACCCGAAACGACGATAATACTAAGATATTATTAAGAAACCAATGTTAAAAGATCATATATGATATCATATTAATGTATATGATTCTTGTATAATTTAATAACAATAATTTCACCATTATACAATAGGTTAAACTACCCTCTACCAAGGAAAAGTACAAGGTAAGGGGTTTTCATCTCACTCCTTATTCCCGTGAGATTCATGTCATATTGCCACTATTACCTTTTGTGTGGTGTATGTACTGACAATAATTGTATTCTTTGTGTAATACACTTTAATTTAGGTGTATTTACATATTCATTTTATGATACTTCTTTCATAGGGTGTATGTTTCGTAAGTTACCAAATTGGTAAGGGTTAATTTCACAATCTCTTTATTATCCGAGGTTGTTTTTACATAAGTATCTACTGGGAAATATTTATTATCCATGTACATGTTTCATAAAATAGTTTTCAAAGGGATTATTTTAATGTAATTTTTACTAAATCATCATTTTATATGTTTTAAAGATTTATTCTTCTAAACCATTCTCATTAATGTCCATGTTTTCAAAATGGTTTTAAGGATTTATTTAAATGGACATGAATGTTTTAAAATATTAATTACTTTCAAAAGTTTCAAAGTGGTATGGGACACTTTGATTCAAAAATTTATATAAATGTCTTCCTTTCTAAATTGTGTGACTTTTAAATGTTTTCATGAAAAATGGATACTTCTCTCAAAGAGTTTTACAAATCATTTTCATCTATGTCAAAATCCTTTAATGGATTTTAAACTTGTTTGAAGTTGATTTATTATGATACAAATCTTCCATATTGTATTGAAGGTTTTCTGATATGTTTGACTGTGGATGTGTTATTTTTATACCATTCATGGTTTATGGGTAAATTATTGACATTTCATATGCCATTTTTAATAAGAATGTTTATGTTATGTTTAAACCTTTTCATATGAGTAATGCATTGGACTGGTTGAGTTTTCATATAATAATAGTTATCTTTCACAAATCAGAATAAATCCTTTTGAGGATTTTAATGGTCACCCGTTCAAATCACCTCTTTGTTGGGAAGAGGTGGGAAAGGCCTCTTTAGTGGGACCGAGCCTCATTTAGGATACTTCTATAAGGATTCAAGATATATGCCAGTTTATGGTTATAGATTAGAGTTTATAGAAATATTATATGGATCAATGGCATCATTCTTTTGAGTTTTCCATTGTTGACTAAGTTTTCTTGAAATATTCTCCATGTTTGGGTCATTGTTGAATTGGAAAGCAGATAAAGTTGGCTCCAATATATATTATACCATTTAGGGGCATCAAGAATCTTGATCAAGTTTCTTATCAGTTGGAATTTTTGGTTTAGTTGATAGTTATTCATGATGTTTCCACATATCACAGAATAGGAAATACCATTCTGATCTCTCTCACATTTTGAGTTGGGAAGAGATTGATTTATATCCAAATGTTTTTTCTATAGATAATCCAATGGATATCATTGAATATTAAGTGAAATTCATGTGTGGGAAGTCAATTCTATTAATCGTAGTGTTACGGAGAAATAGATCAGACTCTCATAAGACTTGGGATCATAAATAGTTGATGAGGGACCAATGGCCTCACATTTTTCAGGACATCATTTTTTCACATGACTTCATGGGGAAAAAATTATTATGTTGGGGAGTTTGTAACATCTCGTTACCCACTTTCAGGTATTTCTCATCACTCTTTTACATTTTTATTTCAGTGCATTTTGGAGCTTCTAAGGATAGAAATAATTTTCTATGGAAAATGAACTAAAGGCCAAGGAAGTATTTTTTTTTATTTAATGGATTCTAGGTATAAATGTGTTAAATTGTTTTTCGAGTTCTTACTAATTTTAGAGAATACCAATTTTGGTTGGGGATTTTGAGTGGAATCTTGAGTTTTAACTATCTTTTTGGTGTTTACACATCGTGTAAATGATTAAAAAACATGAACACCTTACACTATCTGTAAAATTTTCAGGTCATGTATTGTTCATCGGGTAGATTTTATAGACTAGTGAATGTCATGAAAATTTTACACATCATGAATTGTGTTCATGTCATGTAATGTAAAAAGCTATGAATTGGTTCAGGGAATGAATGGTTTACACACTGTGAAAATATTACACATCATGAAATGGTAAAAATCTATAATTTTAATACGAGGCAATGCATTTTTTGTTGTTTTTGGGTTTTATGTATTATACAGCATGAAAGGGGGTTTCACACTATGTAATTCTTGTGGATTGTGCTTTTTAGGTGCTTCACAATGATGTGTTTTCTTATTTATCCACATCATTTTCCCTCTCAACCTAGGATTTATCCCAAGTTATTTTGGAGATCTATGCTTCTTCTGTATTTCTTCATTATGCAATTATTTTTCATTGTGGTTGTGATGCATTTCTATAGGTTAGTAATCCTTCCACTTCTTTATTATCATTGATCACAATAACACCATTGTATTGATTTATTGGATCTATTGATATGTGATGATAATCTTCTTGATCCTTTCTAGATCCATTGTGTGATCTTTCTGTGGAGTCTAACCCTTGTGTTATTGTGGTGGGACATGTGAATTTCTTCGAGGTATGTTGCATTATATCCTCTCAACCAACCATTTTTCTTATTGAATCAATTATAAGATGTTTGGATTGACTCTATGAACTTCATTATTGTATTTTAATTCTTCCATGTTAGTGGATCCTATTGTGGGTAAGTGAAACCTGAGTTTGAAGTAGTTGGTTTCATCTCTATCCTATGTTGGATGAACTTTATTGCACTGGTTTGATAAGTTTATTTTATAAATGAAATGGAATAATTTATTGATTTATTTGTGTGTGTGGAAATGGGTTTTTTAGAAAAGATGTATTTACACCTTGTTTTGGTAAAATAAAAGATATTTTAAAATAATTGTGAAATGGATTTCTAAAATGGTTTTAAAATCATGTTTTTAATGAAGTAGTTTAGAAAATAGAGAACATGGGAATCCTTTGGTACTTAGGTGGAAGGTGTAGTAATAGGCCTCATCCATCCATTGGGGGGTTCACTCATGGGTTTTTCCTCTATTCCCTAAGGTCGTTGATCTAGGAACTTGATAGACCTATGGGGGGTTCACTTTATGGGGTTTTCCTCTTCTCTCTAGATTGACTTCATATATATATACACTTGATGCATGTGATTATCTATGTTTATGTATGAGTGTCCTAGTTATCATAGCATGTAGTTATCTTTGGAGTGATGTTACTAGTGATTTGTCTTATATTATTTTATTTTATACTTCCATGGATTTGATATGCTATGTGATACATTCTTTGGTTTGATTTTTCTTCTTATATGTATATGAAAATCTTTGAAATGTTTTACCTATCTTATTTTAGAAATGTTAAAAAAGGGGAAATTAAATGTTTTTACATGCTTTCGATATAAAAACTGCTAAAATATTTATCATTCCTTGTTTTCTTTGAAGTTTAGAATTGTTTATATTATTTTATAGAGACTTGATATGGAACGATTTAGTGGGATCCTACTGAGGCTATTTAGCTCACACCTTGTGCAACCCTTCAGCAGTGCGTAGACCTTTGTATGTCTTTTAATGTAGGTAAAGGAAAGGCACTATAGTGAGGTGGTGAGGTTTCTATCTGCTATGTCTATATAGATTGTGGTGAGATAGTGTGAGTTTTTCACGCTATCACATAGATTACTCATTTTTCTATTTTAGTTTTACTTTGATGTCAGTCTTATACTTTGTGATGTTTTGACTGCTTTGAGTTATATTGTTTCTATTTTCTTCTTTCAGTTATAGAATATGTTTATATCTTCTTTTGTTTCTCTATGTTGTACATATATGTCATTTTTTTGCTTCATGTTTTTAGAAATCATTCACTCTGGTTTTTTTTAATTCCCTGGTGCTACTCACCAGCCTGTAGGGATCAGTAACACCCTTCGGGTATGTGGAAATTTTATTTGAGTACCAATTTGAGAGGGTATCCAGGTCGGGTTCACTAAATAATAAATGATAATAAATGTTTTTTATTGATCTATTCAACATTTTACCATCCCACATACTCTTAGTTTATATATGTCAGTGCCTAATGTAATTGTTTCAATTATTTATTTGATAGGTTGTATTAGAGTTGTTTAAATTCTTAGTTATTTGGAAATTTATTTCCTTTTTTATATAGATATCATGTGACATCTTTTGGGTAACATCTATGTTTTATTTTGAGCTTGGTATGTCTTTTTTAAGGTTTTAAAACATTTTGGGAGTTGGGGGTTGAAAATTTAGTGATTTTGACAAAATAGTCTATCCACATGGTTTAGTCGCACAAATTTTCTAACCATGTGGTAATCATAAGATATGGATATGTGAGTTATGGTTGAAATTTTAATGATTTGAGCAAGGTTTGTCTAACCTCACAGGTTGAAAAGAAAACATTACAAGGGGGTGGGTTTTAGTCTAGAGGATCTTAGATGAATTGAGTACATTTTTCTAAATGTACAATTATTCCAAGGAAACCATGTGATTTGGTTTTCCAATAAGAAACTATTACCACATTGTTAGTGCATGACTTTTCTAACCATCCATCATATCCATGAAAGCCAATAATAACCTCATAAAATGGAAAATTACCTTGTTTCCCTTCATCATTTTTAACTATATTCTCCTCATAATCCCTCATTAGCTTGAAATAATCCCTCTATGATACTCTAGAGCTTCCCCATTTGATTCATTGGCAATCCTTGGTCATTTTAGGTGTATCGCATCAAGGTATGTTCATTTTTTTCCCTCAATTTCTCATATTTTCCCTAGATCTATCCTCAATATCTCTTCCCCTTGACCCATTAGAACTCAATTGAGCTATTATTGTTTAATATAAGGTCGTGAATAAATAATTGATGATGTTTCTTATAGATATATGTTTTTGAGGGACAAATCTCCTCAATTCCAATCTCCATTTTCTAAGAAGACTAGTTTTCCTCCATTTTTGAGGTAAGTGTCTCTATATAATGGTTATATCATATGAATAACTCACGTTCTTGTAAATTAATTTTTTTTTTTGTTTATTAAATCGATTGATTTGAAATATATGAGGGATGATTTGTATAATCGTATCTTTTTTGGCATGGGAAATGATTTTGAAAGGGGTTTTTCTATAAGATTTGTTTTACATACATCATGTGTTCAATGAAATTCCTCAAAGGTTATTTTTAATATAAAATGTATTTTTGAGCATAGAATTTGTGGTTATTTTCTTGGTTAAATGTTTAAAAAAAATTGATCATGGTTTACTTAAATGTTTTTGAAAACATAGCACATTTTGAGCCTTAGGTGCATCAAATTATAGAAATATGAAAACATTAGTGAGTGTTTCACCACTAGGTGTGTGATTTGATATTGATATACTGTGGTAGGACTTGATACCAATATAATTCATGGTATGTTTTTCTTATTTCTCCTTCACTTATCCTAGTATGAATTCTTAGATTCTATATCCCAACTTGTTCTTGGTTTATTACATGATGGTATTATTTCATGTTTATATTTTGAGTAATGTCAATTTTTACTATTACCCTCTATATTGTTATTCATGTGTATAATCATATTCACACGGATTTTAATATGGATCATTTTAAAAGGAAAATAAAAGTATTTTTTATGAAAAAAAATTAAAGATAATATCTCTATGAAACTTTTTTAAGCTATAACTAATAGTTTTATGGTGATATAGATTGTATAGATTCATGGATTCATCCTAGTAGGTGTTTTCCTCACATCCTAAATATTCTATTAGGTGTATGTAGATATGGTTTTGTAGGAATTAGGTAAATGGAATGTAATCATGTAGCTCACTATATTATCTTGGGTGATGCCATCTCCATAGTGAGTTGGGTTTGTGGTGACTAATGGTCACATAGAGACATTATTTTATTCTTTTTTAGTTTTTATTCTAAGTTTATCCTTTTTTGATTGTCCTTATATGTCTCATGGATGTGTACTTTTATTCAACAATATACACTAATTGTTTATCTCCTTTCAGTTACTCTTGAGACATGTTTTGGTCTTTGTGTTGATTTCCACCATGTGGAGGGTCATCTTGGGTAACATGTCATGCTGACCTAGTTTAGTTCATTGAAAAATGGAATCTGAGAAAATACCTTTTCATACATGTAAAAATATATATGGTTTTGGTTCAGGGTTTATGGTTTATGGTATATAGTAGTTAGGACCATCAAAATTTGAGTAGTAAGTGTGGAAGGTTTCATGGACAACTCACTTCCGTGTTTGAACTCGAGTTTCCGTGGGTGGTGAGGGATTTTCATCAAGATTTGGGTTGGAATTATTCTCTTTTTAGGTTTATTAAAATAAACCTATTCTTTTCTAATATTTTTCTCTCTCATTCATTGAATCTATGGTTACTTTAAAACCTTTTTATTTAAATTCTTTAATATAGATTCTTGAAATTAATCTTTTTTATTTGAATATTTTCTCTTAACCTAATTGGATGATGTCTTTTGTTTATTATAAGATTCCTCCTAGAAGATTTCTTCTAAATTATATAGAGAAATCAGCGAGACAAGTTCCATAGGTGAATCCTCTAGTGTACCCTTCATTGGTGGAAGTAATTATCCAAAAAATCTAGACTCTGGGTTTGGTGGGTGTTGGAAACTAGGGATGAATAGTGGACCTTGGTTTAGAATTTACTAAGAAGAATCCATGTATCTTCCATGGTGAGAAGGGAACCTTGGAATATGAAGAGTTTATCAAATATATTGAGAGTGTCTTCTAATTCTTGAAGAATCTATATTACTCAAAGGTGGGTTTGACCACTTATATGCTTGAGGGATCATGATGAAAATGGTGGGACTTCATCATGAAAACTATGTTACATAAGGATCTTAACTAGTCTAATTTCAAGAAGGTATTCAATCAAAAGTTTTATTAGGAAACATTATGAGTGTAGAATACTTATGAATTTTTAACCTTTGATAAACAGGAGCATTTTATTATAGATAATTCCAAACATTTCATCGAGTTGGTTCCCTTATCAATCAAGATTGTTTTTAATGACTACCTTAAATATCAGAGGTTCAAGATGGGTTTGGAGGATGATATTCAATTGATGCTGATTATTTTATGACTACAAAAAATTTATAAGGTGGTTGATAAAGTAGATATGGTTAAGGCATAATTAGTTAGGAATATAGGTTTAGGTGGAGATTTTATTGTATCAAAAGGTATCGAAGGTGTGTCATCTGTCCAGAAAAGGATGTGTAATAAGGGTGATCGGTTTACATATAGACCGAATCCAAAAGGATTATGTAGGACAACATCAAGTGGTTTTATATCAGTGTGGGAGACATGATCATAATAAGACTAACTGTATAGAAGAACCCATGAAATTTCATCATTGTGAATAACTCATTCACTTTAAGTTTTTTTTATAAGATTGTCCCAATATAGTATAGTTGGATCAACTATTACTACATGATATCAAGATCATCAAGATGCATCAAAGGGTTATGGATCTCATTATCATTCCAAGGGTTATCCTCATGTATTGAAGAATTCTTAGGGAGGATCCAAGGCCATATGCCTTTATGCAACAGAGTATGAGCTGGAGGAATCCAAATCAGGGCCAGCTATAATGAGAGGTATAATGTTCATTTCAAACTCTATATTCCTAGATTCATTCAATAGAGGTGAATATCATTATTTTATGTCATCTAATTTGATTAATGTGTGGGGATTATACTCTAAGGTTATGTCATCTATGTTGTATCTTTCCACTCTTGTGAGAAAGAGAAAGGAACATTGTTTAAAATAACCTAAATGTTGGGTGATGATTTCTAACATCAAATTTGTGTGCGATTTACTATTTCTTGATCTTGATATATTTTACCTTATTATTGGAATAGATTGGATGATTAGTTTCAAGGTCCAAATAAACTATTACCATCGTTGATTTTAGTTTCTTTCTTTTGATGGAGTCCCTCACATCTTTCAGGGTGAGTGAGATCCTAGATTAGGGAGGGAAGGGGATGTTTTTCCTTATTCTATAATGATCTCATTGTAGTTTTAAAAGATGTTTCTTAACATCATTGATCAATATTTGAGCATTACACTTCCTACAGTGGTGAGTTCATACCCTGAGGTCTTTCCTAAAGTTTTTTTCAAGGTTAACTCTTCTTAGAGAGGTCAAGTTCACTATTTAAATTATCCCTAATATTATTCACATTTATATTCCATCATATTGTATGGAAACTTCTAATTTAATAGAGCTTAAATTTTATATTTTTAATCTTTAGAAAAATGTATTTATTCGAACTAGTGTGTCACATTGGGCATCACCAATTCTCTTTAAAAATATATAAAATGGAAGACTTAGGATTTACTTTGATTACTAAAAGCCTAATTAGGTTAATGTTAAGAACAAATATGCTATGCCTAGGATTGCAGATCTCTTTGATCAACTCATAAGATCCCAATAGTTTTCTAAGATTGACCAATGATTAGGGTACCATCAGTTAAGATTCTAGTAAAGGATGTACCTAATATAGTGTTTAGGATTTAGTAGGACATTTTGAGTATTTGGTTATGCCATTTGGTTTTACTAATTCTTTTTCAGTGTTTATTGTTTTGATGAATTATATATTTCATTAATTATTTGACTCTTTTTTGGTTGTTTTTTTGGATGATATTTTGTTGTATTCCAAGTCAAAGGAAGAACATTGTGATAATTTTCATATCATTCTCATAACATTGAAAGAACGTCATCTATATGGGAATCGTTTTAAATTTAAAATTTGTATCTAATAAGTAACATTTATGGGTCATGTTATATTGGAAAGGGGAATCTCCGTGAATTGTGAGAATATCTAAAAGGTTGTGTCTTAGTAGAAAACCATAAATGAGTTTGAGATTTTGATTTTCTTGGGATTGGATGATTATTACAAATGTTTCTTTAATTATTTATCCAATTTTTCATCTCTAATGACCAATTTAACCCTTAAGGGTTTTAAATATGAGTGTAATAATAAATATTAGAGATATTTCAAGGAAATTAGGGTGAGGTTGACTTAGGCTCTAGTTCTTATTCTTATGGAACAAGGTTTAGGCTCTAATTTTTTTCTATGATTATTAAGGTGTAGGTTTGGGGTGTGTCTTAATGTAGGGAAAAAGATGGTGGAAAATGGATCTTTCAAATTATTCCCTCATGAAAAAATCTATCTTACCTGTGAAATTTATTTAAAAGTAGTTATGTATGCCATCAAAACATGGTTCCACTATCTCTTTGGGGATATATTTTTGGTATATTTCAATCATAATATCCTTAAATATATTTTCACTCATAGGTGTCTAAACTTTTGATATATATCTTGTTTAATTATCATCAGAAATTTTATTTCAATATTGTATTTACAGGTATAAAAGGGAAGTTTTCACCAACATGTTGAGAGGGAATTTACCGACTCAATCCCTAAAGTAATTGGTGGAGGAGTGGTCCATGATGCTTTTGTTTACTAAGATGATCTTGGAAGTAAAAGAGTCAAGTGGGAAGGTGTTATTAGATTATGTGAAAGTTGAATCATCATTCTATGATAAGATTTAGTTCAAAAAAGAAACATAAACTGATTAGAAATTTTGTATTAAAATCCTTAATAGTGTGGAGTCCTTTGGTTATTGGTCTTGGTCTCCCATTGGTACTTTGTTTTTTAAGGAAAGTTAGTCATTATGATATCAATGAGGTAGGATTTGATTAATATTGGATACTATTCTAGTTGGTTTGTACACTCTAGGATTACCAAGATGTATCATGATATGAGATAATGGTATTATTGGTCTGGTATGAGGCAATCAATTACAGACTTTGTGTTACAATACCTTACTTTCTAGAAGATTAAGGTAGAGCACTAAATACTTATCAGTTTATTTCATCCTCTGCATATTCTAGTGTGGAAGTGGGATGATATATCTATAGACATTATTTTTCATTTACCATGGACTCCTAATGGTAAGGATTCAATTTGGGTGATCGTTGATTGACTTATGAAATCATCTCATTTCCAATTAAGGAGATGAAGAAGTTAAAATAGATTGTACGTCTTTATGTTTGAGAGATCATAAAGCTCCGTGGAGTTTTTACTATAATTTTTTCTAACAGAGACCCTCAGTTTACATTGAAGTTTTGAAAAGTATTATAAGAGATGATGGGTACCCAATCAAAATTAAGCATGGTTTATCACCCTTAGATGGGTGGGAAGACTATGAAATTCATCCAAATTCTTGAGGATAATCTTTAGGTGTGTGTGCTTTATTTTGGTGGTTTATAGGAAAAATATATTCCTTTGGTTTTATTTTCATATAAAAATAGTTATCAACCTTTAATTAAAATAGAACATTTTGAAGAATTGTATGGGAATCCATGTTGATCTATTTTTTGTTGGGTGTAGTTGAGAGAATGGTCTTTGTTGGCACCAAGTCTTGTTCAATAGATGATGAAAAATGTGAAATTGATTTGAAAGTGGTTAGTGATGGATACGAGTCATCATAAATCCTATGTGGTCCATACTCACCACCCATTGGAGTTTTAGGTTGGTGATCAGGTTTATCTCAAGGTTTACCTTGATTGGGATATCATTTATTAGGTAAGTAGGGTAAGTTGTCACTAAGGTTTGTTAGACCTTTCTAGAATGTTGAACATCTTAGGAAGGTGGATTATCAGTTGGAATTTTCTTATCACTTGGCATTATTTCATGAAGTCTTTCATGTTTCCTATTTAAGAAGGTATCAACCAAACCCTTTCTATGTAATTTAATGGGATGATATTTAACTTAATACTGACACATTTGTTGTTTAACAACTGATTTTGATTATAGATCTCTAGGAAAAGGTTCTATATGGAAAAACAATTCCCTGTATTTGTGTATTGTGGTAGTGTGGATGGGGTATCCATGATACATGGGAGAAGGAGTCATTTATGAGGCAGCAGAAGCCTTTTCTTTTTTTGAATCTAGAATCTTGAGTGATTTCTAGGGACAAAAAAGATTCATGGTGGGGAAAATTTTGATTCCCTTCGGGTCACATGTATGTTTTATTTTGAGTCAGGTTTGTCTCTTTGAGGTTTTAAATGTTTTTGGGGTTTGGGGGTTAAAAATTATGATATTTCAAAAAAAATATTCTAGACACATGGTTTGGGTAAATGGTTTATCTAACTGTGTGGTAACCATATGATTTGGATTTATGAGTTCCAATGTCTATTTTCATGATTTGAGCTTGATTTGTCTAACTATGTGGGTCGCCAAGAAAATTGTGTGAGAGGATGAGTTTTGGTCTAGAGGTTTTCAAGTATCTTGAGCACGATTTGTCTAATTGTGTGTCTATTTTCAAGAAACCATGTGATTTTGTTTTCTGAGGGACATTGGGTACCTCATGGTTAGCATATGGTTTTTCTAACTATGTAGCCTAACTATGTGACCTAATCCAAAATTCTTAAAAATAAAATTTACCCTGATGTTAGGTGTCATTTTTAATTCTAATCTCCACCTAATACCTCATTATCTTGAACCAGGCCCTCTATGACACTCTATAGTCTTATCTCTTTTATTCTTTTTTTATCCTTGATTGTTTTGGGTGGATCACATCAAGGTGCGTTCAGTTTTTATCTTGATTTTTCCTATTTTCCCTAGATCCATCCAGAATTTATCTTCCGCTTGATATGTTGGAAATCAATTGGGTTGTAATTTTCATATCTAAGGTAGTGTATGGGGAATTTATGATGTTTCTTATGGATATAGGTTTGTGAGGATCAAATCACCTTGATTCCAATATTAATTTTCCAAGGAAAATAGTTTTCCTCCATTAGCATGGTAGGTGTATCTATAAAATGGTTATGTCATATAAATTTCTCAATGTTCTCATAAATTAATTGGTTTGGTTTATAAAATTGATTGATTTGATATAAGGACCCAGCCTTAAACATTACAAAATCTAGTTTATTTATACTATAAATAACTTTCTTGAATTTTAAAATATCTTATAGGTTTATAGTTTTAGGTAATTAGGTTATAAATCTTACATAAAACCCCCTATATTACATAAAAATGAACACTTATACTTAATATCTATTTTTCCACAATAAATTTTTAAAATAAAACATGTTTTATTTTCATGAAAAAACTTTATGTCTTTCAACTTCACTTATTCTTTGTTCTTACTCATCCTTAAACCCTGTAAAAAACCTTTAGAAACATGGTATGATCACAAAAATCCCAGTAAAGTGCATAAAAGTAATAAATACTTTTTTCTACTAAAAAACATGAAAACCGATAAAATTTTTAACTTTATCACAATATTCATTGAGTGTATGAAATAAATCATAACCACATGAAGAACACATGATTTTTTCTCAAATAAATCCTTTAAAACCCAGAGTAAGAAAAAATAAACCCTTTTATTAAAATTAGATATTTTTACTCATAAAATATGTGAGAAATAAATGGAACCTAGTAGAATATATAGGATAAACCTCCCTAGTTATATCCCTCTTTCTTTCCTTTGAAGATAAGGAACATTACCCAATGTATTGGAGACTTATATTGGGCTCAACCATCATATAAGAAGTATTGGTCTCACTCACCATATAAGATGTATCAAGATCACCCATTGTATAAGTTGTATCATGCTCACCCATCATCATATATAATTCTCAAGTACCATATCAGGAATAAAACATTTCATTGTTTCACCTATTCATTATAAAACCCATGAAAATTTATGTTAAACCTGTATACAAAAAAACATTTTTGGATATCAAAATACCTTTCCATTTTAAAAACACATTTTAAAAACTAAAATTATCATAACAAAGGGAATGAGGGATTTTATTTAAAGACAAAATATAATCTTGTAAAGGAAGAAAAAAATAATGGTTACAGTGATGGGAAAATTCATTGATTCCATATACATTAAAATAGATAATTTCTTTTTTCCTTTTGTAAATAAAGTCAAAACATTTTGTATAAAATATGTAAAAAGATTCCTTTTGAAAACCATTTAAACAAATTAAAACGAGACTTAAAATTTTCTTTATAATAATTTTTTCTCATATAAGGTCATCCATAAAATAATTTTAATAATATGTACATGGAAGAAAAATATTTAGAAAATAAATCTTTAAAACATTTAAAATGAGGTTTAAAGTTAAATTGTCTGTTCCCTAGTATTTTAATCATCACGTACATTATTAATATTCTTGAAAAATAAAGTTATGTCAATTATTTAATTACATAATAACCTTTTAAATTTAATTATTCCTTTTATTTTATTGTTACCATGTTATATTTAACTACTTAATCAATTACGTTCACTTCAGATGTTTTGGTGATATTCGGCTCAAATGTCCAAAAATGACTTCGGTGGGTTGACTATGGTCAAAGAGGTCATTATTCTATCATATCGATAATAATAATCATGAAATAATTATTATTATTATTATACATTAATTATAATTTTAAAACCAACCATGAAATATGGCTATGAAAAATAAATTATGTTACAATCATGGAGATGGTTGGTCACACGTACGCATGAGTAACGTTTCCATTTTTCAACAATCATAATGGAAAGAAGGTGATTATTATTTTATCTTTAAGAAAGAATGATAATATCATAAATATCATATTTTATCTTTAAATAAACTTATATAAATCATTAATGTGATGTGGTTATTAAAAATTAATCACATCACTTCGTAGAGGTGGTAATCTACATGTACGCACAAATGACGTCATTAATTTTTAATGGATGAAAAGGTAAGAAAATAGATTATATATTACCTTTAAATAATAAAAAATATGTTAATAATATCATATATATATATATTAAATCCATCATTATAACCATATATTAGAGTCGTTAATTGAAAACAAATTATAGCGATTCGTGTGGTGGAAGTCTGCCATATACATGAATGATGGTTTTGTTTCCAATTTGATGGATGCAAGAGATGGGATATAGGTTATGAAAATAAAATAAAAATATCTTATTATATGAAATACATTGTTGTTATTATTTTATAAAGTTTTAATAATATTTGAAGGAGGTAGAAGAAGAAATAAAACAAAAATGCTCGGTTAATAATGACACCTCTTCTTCAGACAACCCCATTAGGTTCATACCTAAAGCCTTCACATATTGGTTTTTTGATCTAAACATGGAATCTAATGCATGTTTATGGATTTAAGGAAGGGATTTTGGTAGGTTTTATATTACTAAAATTCTTTTTAAGTGTGTAGAAAAGAGGATAGGGGGTAACCTTTTATAAGTAAGGGAGATAACACATGTGTAATTTTTAAATAGATTAAAATATATTAATGAATTATTCACACAAAATGGCCCCAAAATGGACTATTTAAAAATATTAGATGATATAGGGTCCAAATATGGCCATAAAATATAATTTAAACAATTTTTTAGTCATTTTAATCCTTATCTCTTCAGTTTAACCCCTCGGTAAATCTATTTTAACCTTATTCTTGGTAACATATTTTTACTATTTTTACTATTCATTATGAAAAAAATTAAGTTTAAAGTATTACCTAATATTAATTACTCTGATTAAAAATATGGAATCCATTTTATTAAATTAAATTCTTCTAATTGGCAGGATTTAATTTAATATTAAACTCGTAAAATGCGAGGAAAAATGGTTTTCCAAAAAAATGCCTTTTAAGTATAAAAATGTTTTTATACCAAATTAAAGTATAATTTTAACTAAAATTTTCATAATTGGATTATTAATAATATAAACTAACAAATTTTACTTTGAAACCATTTTAAAACAAAATATAATTTTGAAAATTCTTGAAACGAAATGATGGTTTTAATAAAAAAAATTATTCTTCACTATTAATTGAAAAAATAGACTTTTCAAACAAAATTCTAAAATAAATCCGAAGATAATTTTTTATAAGATGAATTAAAAAATAAAGTTCACTTTTTCAATATAAAATTATATATTTTATAAATAAATATTTTAAATAAAACCATATAATGCATGAAAATCCAATTTGATTAGAAATAAGGCCTTTTTTCCCTTTTAATGAAAAATTACCTAATATTCTTATAATTCATATAACTCTATAAGATATAATTCATGAATACTAATAAGTAATGAAATTGATTTACTATTAAACTTACTTGGGTTGTTACATCACCCCCTTTTGGAAATTTCAGCCTATCAATTTTATTCATTACTTAAATGAGTGGGGATATTTTTTCTTCATAACATTTTATGATTCCCTTTTTGCTTCTTGAACCATATGGTTTTAAAAAAAACTTAACCTGGTGAATCACCTTATTTTATAACACCTACTCTATATGGTTAAGAATCTGAATAGGCAATTTCTCATAATAGTGGCTTTCTTACAACTAAAATACTTCATGACTCAAAACATGAGATATATCTAGAAAATATTTTCTTAATAATGAAACATAGAATACATCATGTACCTTAGATAAAATTGAAGGAAAGTATACTTGGTAGAAAACTGATCTAAAATTATCCAGGATTTCATACGATCCAATAAACCATGGACTTGACTTCCCCTTTTTACCAAAACACATACCAATTTTCCATGGAGATACTTTAAGAAATACATGATCACCTACCTCGAAAGAAATATATTTCCTCTGGTTATCTACATAACTTTTATTCTTTCTCTAAGTTTTCCTTATATGTTATTGAATTATATTCAACTTATCAACTATTTATTTTACCAACTCTAGTCTCAGCAACTTCTTTTCACCTACTATATTTTACAAAGCTAGAGTTTGACCCAGATTTCCATATAATTCCTCAAAAGGTTCCAACAGTATACTGTAATGAAAACTGTTACTATATGAAAACTCAAATGATGAAATATGATCATCCAAACTTTCTTATTAATCCATTAGTAATCTCAAATCATGTATTATAATGTTTTAATCATTCTCTTTAATAGTCTATCAGATTGAGGATGATAAGTTTTATTGAGAATTAATTCAATACCCAATGTCTTTTGGAGATCGTTCTAAAAATTAAAAGTGAACCCAAGACCATGGTAAAATACAATGGATAAAGGAACTCCATGTAACTTGACTATATCATTTAGGTATAGTTTATAAAAATGATATAAAGTCGTAATATCTCAAATGGGAAGGAAATGTATAGATTTAGTTAGTCAGTCAACAATAACCCAATTCACATAATTACCTCGATATGTATTTGGAAATCTTACCATGAAAACCATGGATATATTTTCTCATTTACACTATAATACTGGAAAAGGGAGAAGAATCCCCTTCATTAATTTTCATTTTACCTTAACTTGTTTATAATTCAAATATTTCATGTAAATTTAACAATTTCTCTTTTCATTCCATCCCCTAGTAATAATTTTGAAGGTCTCTATACATTTTAGTGCTTACAGGATAAATAGAAAATGGGGAACTATGAGATTTACACAAAAATTATCTCTTCAATTGAGAATCACAAGGAAAACATAATCTCATTCCAAATCTAATGACACCTAATATATCAACATTAAAATTTGGAAGCTTACCCTTGTTAATAAATTCTTCCTTTTCTAGTAAAACATTATCCTCATTTTGATATTTCTTAATTATTTCTGACAATAACAGTAACACTGAAACCTGAAACAAGACATTGGAAGTTCTTATATGTACAATTTTTAGGCAAAAATACATCAAATCATTTACCAAAGGGTTATATTTCAAATGTAACATGGTCAATGCAGTATTATTTTTTTGACTCAAAGAATCAGATACTTTTCTTTCATTTCTAGGATGTTAATTAATCATGTAATCATAATCCTTAATCAATTCCATCCAACTTCTTCGCATCATGTTCAACTCATTTTGAGTGAATATATAATTAAAACTTTAATGATCAATATATATTTTAAACTTTAATTTATATAAATGATGCCTCTAAATTTTAAAATAAAAAAAACATCTATTTATAGATCATGTGTAAGATAATTTAACTCATGAGGTTTCATTTGACATAAATCATAAGCAATTACCTAATCATTTTGAAAACGAACATAACCAAGTCCCTTTAATGATGTAATTACCCAAAATTATATCAATAAAATTTCTCTTCTTATGTTTATATAGTATGAAGCATATAAAACCACATATAGAACACAATACAATCTTTATAAATAAATAATAAAAGTAATAAGAGGTATTTCTCTATGTTAAGGAACCTATACAGATGAAATAGTAACTCTCTTTAGGAATAGTAATATGACCCTAATGAATACTAAATAGGCCTAATGAATAGTATCCTCACCAATTAAAGTATAAATAAAATCTAGGAATCTCATAATTTAAAGTATGATATAATTATATCATTGTAAAATTAAGTGAGTATTTTAAAAAATTAATATTTAAGTGTTGGTATTTTTATAAGTAATAAATATTTAATTACAATATTATAATTAATAAAATTATTTAAAATATAATTAATTTTCATAAAATGGATTCATAAATCAATATTTTTTGGTCTTATTATTTTAGGACAATTTTATGAGACCTTAGTTAATTTTTGAAAGTGTTATAAAATCAGTTTTAAAATTAAAATTCATAATTTTCAAGTAAATAATGATTTTATTTAAAAATTAAATTTCACATATTTATAAAATTATTTTGGTAAAATGGATTCCATATTTTAATTCTACACATAAAAAATGGTTATGGTGAATTTTTGGTATTTTTCTAAAATACTTGAATTTTTAGTGAATAGTACAATACGGTAATTTACAGTATAAATACATTATAAGTTAAATACAATATTACTTGATTCATGGATGATTTAATCACCCTTGTTTTGAACTCACACACACTTATTACTGTATTTAGTTACAATAATCAATACTATTGGTTGTCTTGATCAAAATAATAAAATAATGAATAGAATAATGAGAAATCACCCCTCTCCTCCACTATAAAAAACCACCCCTCATCCCCTCTCCTATAAGCCTTGAAGCTTGTAAAAGTTTTACCCAAATACTATTTCATAGTATCTCCACACATCTAGTAGATCTTAGTCTTTAAAAAATACCAAAAACCCTTTCTCTAAGGAGGCTCTCAAGGAGGTTAATTCAAGAGGTAAACCATCTTCCTTTTTCTTTTAATTTCATTTTCAATTTACTTTCTTTTCTTATCTTCTCATCACATCCTATGTCCAAATTATCATGATAACTCCAGTATAATCTATTTAATTTAATTATATCATTTTAATGGTATATCATTCCTCAAACCACTATCTCTCTCACTTTTATTTTTTAAAAATGAAATCATCGTCCGAGAGGTGCCGATTTACAACCTTCATGGACGATGAACCGTCGTTCTTTAATTTATCATTCAAGTCCGGACATTAAACCATTTTTATGGTTGAAACAGATTATAAAATAATTATTATGTCTTATTTAATCTTCCTAAACAAGTATATATACATAATTCTAGTTCATATGACAAAACTAGTTCAAGATGATTGAAATACCACCGTAATAATCTAAACGATTATCACTAATGTTTTATCTCATAAATAATCTTCATACCATATAACCAAATGAATTATATAACTATTTAATATTATATATGTTTATTATTATCATATAAAATCAATTATTGATAATTATATCCATTCCACATGAACTTCCATACTCATATACAAGTATACCGATCGTGAAAACCAAGGAAACACAGACTCCCAAGCGATAAATTTGTATCTTATAACTCCTCAAAAAAGTTCATAAATGAACTTAATACAATTATAATAAATGAATTAAATATATAAAAGTTTCTGAATTAATTAATTAATGGATTTAATTTTATTATTTTGGACATTAAGGTCAAGTGCAGAATACATTCAGACATAAGGTAAGGGTTTTCTACCTTAACCTCCATTTTCTTTTGGGTTACTATTTTTATCTCTTTAGACTAATTAAATTCTTAATTATTCTTATATAATATTATTAAATTATGTTTAAATGTTATATATATGTGGACCAATCAGAATACTTATTTATTTTATGGGGAGTTATAAGTTTTAAAAAGATAATTCTCAAATTCTTTTCGTTAAACAAGCCTGGTTCAAGGGAACTTCTCAAATTCTTACCTATTTTCAAGGGCACTCTATAATCTGTTTTAATCAAACATTAGTTTTTCTAAAATAAATCATTTTATTATGAAAAAACTATCTTAGTTCACTTCTAGTTTTATACAAATATTTTTTCAAAAGAACTCTTCTTTTCAAAGTAAAAGAGTATTTCTATCAAGAATTACACAAGGATTTTATAAGAGTATTTTCATATATTTCAACACTCTTATTGATTCTTATATTAAATTAGGATAAATATTTTATGATATCATATACCATATTTTATTGAATGGTTTATGATTAGTTTGATTGTGGATGTACTATCTTAATATCGTTCACCATATTACTCTGAATGGTTAGTATTTATGTTTACTAATTGGGGAAAGATATTTATATTTTACATGTTAGTTTCAATATGAATGTATATGTTGATTATGTTTCACCCATTTCATTTTAGGAATGCGTTGGACTTAGTAAGTGTCATATGGGGCCCACTATAGCCCTTCGGTGCATCAGTAGGTATCATGAGACAAACTAGTTTGGTTTTTTACCCATTTATGTATGGTTTTGGCATGAGGACTTAACAGTATGGTTATTATGTCCCGTATTATGAATTTCCTCATTATGAAACTAGTAATTGATATTCCATGTGATCATTAGACTAGTATAATATCTATGGTCATGTTTTATTAAGGAATTATTTACACAGCATTTATTCTTGTCATATTATTCTCAAGATTATGTTTTAATGGCATGTGTACTTTTATTTATTCACCATGCCTTATTACTTATACTTATTATATATTACTTAACCTTACTGAGCATCTGATCTCACCCCTTTCTTATGTTTATTTTCCCCAAGATGCTAAGATGAATTTTATGAATGACATGCAAATATAATCTAAAATAATAAGAGTGTTTCCAAAGGAGTTTCTATGTTGTATTTCATTTAAAGTTGTAATGTTGAACTTATGTTTTTATCTAGTTTTCCAATGATACTATACTATTCGTTCCTTCGGGATACTACTTCCTTATTTATATACCAATCTAATAAAATAAGTCACCATATCTGGGAAACTGGGGTCAGGGTCCTTATAGTTCTTATCATAGTAATTTTAGTAGAATCCTTGGAAATTATATTTAAAAAATTAGATTATAGAACAAAACCCTAAGATATACTTTGAATATAAGAATACAAAAACATCCTATAATTTTGGTAAGTTACAGATTATTTTAATTTTCCAAGAAATACATCTCTGTTTGGATACTATAAGTGGATGTGGTTCTGGAAAATATGTACCTACGGGTAAAAACTCCTAAAAGGTGTTTGGAGCTTGACTTAGGGTAACCTGGTACATGACAACCGGCCTTACTACTCACCAATTTTGACACTCCCATGGGATATGCTTAGAATAATTCACATTTTCTTGAAAAATCATTATGAAGGATTTAATTGTAAATATTTCCTCAAAGAAACCATGCTTATGATTATGATATTAGACATGCGTAGGATTTCAAGTTATGTTAAGTATTTTACTAGTTCGACATTATACATTATGATTCATTACCTAATTTAGTGTATGCAATTATTTAGAGTTGGATCCTATTGGAAGGAATGGAAACCGTATGAAAACTTGTATCCCATGTAGGGATTTCCCATCTATGCAAGATAATGATGTTGGTTCTAGAGGTTTTATTGGTTCTGAGAAACTTATAATTATACTAGGATAGCTAACTTAGGTTATGAATGATAACCTTACCCATATGAAGCATCCTGAACCATAGTGTGGAGGAGAAATGTTATACCTATTTATGAGACAACATCCTCCATTATTTAATGGGACTACAAACCCATTCATAGAGTAGCAGTGGCTAAGTTATTTAAAGAAGATATTTCTCACCTTGTGATATGGTGAAAGGGAGAAGATTGTTATGGTAGTGTATCATCTATTGGGAGATGCTAATAAATGGTGGTTGTTGATTCAAAACACAAATGAGGAAGATATTGAAAATATATAATGGATGGATTTTAAAGAAATTTTCCTAGAAAAATATTTTCCTTATGAAAACAAGCGAACATGGAGAGGAAATTATTGATTCTAATACAGAAAGAGGATGAAATTGTTGAAAAGTATGAAGCCAACTTTAAAAGGTTAAAAATTCATGTTGCGGACTACATACGTAATCCAAGGAGAAATATTAATCAATTATTTTATGGTTTAAAACCATTCCTTTTAAGGGCACTGGTCTATCAGAATTTATCATCATATAAAGATATAGTCTCATGTGTTATCAAGACATAAAAAGAATTCTCGAAGTATTATGAATTTAAAAGAAAATAAATATAATAATAGGGATGTTGAAAACTCTACAAAATTAAATAAGGAAATGGGGAAGAAGGGAAGAGTTAATTTTCCACCCTATAGTAATTGTGGGAAGAAACACCCTAGTACTTGCCTAAAGGTAATGGATGTTTTTTATAAGCATGGATAAAAGGGCCACCAATCTCATGATTTCATGGGAAGAAAATAATATTCCAATGTTCAATTATTTAATTGTAAATATATGGAGCATTATGTATATTAATTTCCTAATCATCAAGTAAAGTTTTCCCAAATAATTCCAAGAGAGAAAGGCCAAGATTTTTCAGTCACAACTGATGAGGTTGAAGTTCCTAACAATATGTTGTGATGTACTTTAATTGTTTCCTTGATCTTATCCAATGATTTATTTGATTTTGGATCGTCACATTCTTTCATATATTCCTTGTTTTCAAAGAAAATTTTACATTTTCTAATTTTATTTAATAAAGGAGTCATGAGACAAACCTCATAAGGGAAGTATCATTGCAACAAAATGTGTCGATCAGTCCCCCTTATGACACATAAACGTGATTTAGTTTCTGAACTTTTCATCATACCCATTATTGACATTGATATTAATCTCAGTATTAATTGGATTTCAAATTATGATGTGAATATCTATTTCAATAAGAAGTAAGTTACAATTTTTGAGAATGATGTAGAGACCCTTATCTTTAGATCATAAACCTCACCATCTGATTATTATCTAGATCCACCCCAGTAGCTCTACTGAATTAAATTCTTGGGGAGAAAGAGGATGAAATATATATGGGTGGGGAAAGAAATGTTCAAATTGAGTATGTAACTATTGTTCAAGAATACATTTATGTATTTATATATGATTTACCTAGATATCCTCTAGAGTAGGAAATTGAGTTTTTTATTGATTTAATTTATAGTGTGAGGACTATATCAAAGACTCCCTCTAGAATGGCCATAGTGGAATTAGTAAACCTAAAGAAACAACTAGATTATTTGAGTAGTAAGGGGTTTATTCTCCCTAGTGTTTCTCCATGGGGAGATCTTATTCTTTTCATTAAGAAGAAAAATGGATCTATGAGGTTGTGCATTGACTACAGGGAGATCAATGTTATTACAATAAAGAACAAGTATCCTTTTCCTCAGATTGATGATTTATTTGATCAACTTCATAGAGCCCAATATTTTTTGAAGATTGACATTTGATATAGATATCATCAGTTGAATGTGAGGAAGAAATATATTCCAAAGATATCATTTAGAACAAATTATGGGTATTAAGAGTTTACAGTAATAACTTTTGGATTGACTAATGCACCCTCTATTTTCATGGATCTAATGAATAGAGTTTTAGAGGAATATCTTGATGATTTTTTTGTGGTATTTATTGATGATATCTTGGTATACTCAAAAATCTATGAAGATCATGAGAATCACTTGTGCATTGTTCTAAAGATTCTTAAAAGAAATAAATTATATGGTAAGTCTAGCATGTGTGAATTATGGATTCAAATAGTTACTTTTCTAGGACATTTTGTATCTAAGTATGGAATTTTAGTTGATCCAGTGAAGACAAAGGCAGTTCAGGAATATACTACACCAATGAACACAATCGAGGTAGGAAGTTTTATTGGTTTAGTAGGTTATTTTCATCATTTTATTCAGAACTTCACCCAATTATCTAACCCATTAACCATGATTACACGTAAAGGGTTTAAGTTTGTATGGATAAAATAATGTGAATAATGTTTCGAAGAATTGAAGAAATGTTTAGTGAATGATAAAATATTGACTCTACCATCGGGAAAATGTGTATTTGTGATTTACAGTGATACATCAAAGAAAAGACTTGGTTGTGTCATTATGCAAAATGATAGTGTTATTTCCTATGCATCAATGTAGTTTAAAACTCGTGAACAGAACTATCCAACTTATGATCTTGATTTAGCATCTATAATATTTTCTATAAAGATATAGAGACATTATATCTATGGTAAAATATGTGAGATATATATATATCACAAGGGCTTGAAATATATCATCTCACAAAAAGAACTCAAGATAAGGAAAAGTATAGGGCTTGAACTACTCAAGGATTATGATTTCTCAATAAACTATCACCTAGGAAAGTAAAATAAGGTGGTTGGTGCATTAATAAAGAAGGATCATGGAGTTAAAAATAAAATGAGGATTGAAAGGGATCCTGTGTACATGGATCTAGCCAATATGTATATGATACTTATCAAGGGAGGTGAAACATTAGTACTTTTTCAATTGGTTTTTGAACCATATTTATTATAAAGGATTAAAATTTCTTAGTTTGATAATGAGAGTCATAAAAATAAAATTAAAGGTGTGAATGGTGGGAAGTTGGATGACTTCATGTGTGAGGATGGAATTATGGAATTTGGGAAGAGGCTTTATGTTCCCTCTATACCTAAGCTAAAAAGGGAGTTATTGAATGATGCTCATAGCTTGAATTTCTCTATACACCTTGGTAAAACTAATATGTATATATATTTGAAGGAACATTTCTGGTGGGATAACATAAAGAGGGAAATTTTGGATTATGTATTAAGATGTTTAGTATGTCAATATGTGAAGCTTAAAAGACAAAATCCGAGAGGAGTCTTGCAACCTCTTCCTATTCCTACATGGAAATGGGAAGAAATAACTATGGATTTTGTCACTAGATTACCAAAAACTCCAAGAAGGAATGATGCAATATGGATGATTATTGATTGACTTACCAAATCTGCACATTTTCTCACTATAAGAGAGGATTTTCCATTAGATATCCTTATAGGGATCTATATTACTGAAGTTGTAAGATTTCATAGAGAACCTATCTCAATTGTGTCTGATTTTGATCCACAATTTACATCAAAATTATTGAAAAGACTTCAAAAATATTTGGATTCTGAGCTTTATTTGAGTATTACTTATCACCCTCAAACTGATGGGCAGACAGAAAGGATGATCCAAACATTATAGTGAAAAGGTTGGGGGCAAACCCCTTTATTAAAAAAAGAAAAATACAACAGAAACCCCTTTTGATTTGGGTAAGGGAAAACCCATTAAAATCCAGTAGGCCCAGGGAGATCAAACCCAATGAAAAACCCAGAAAAAACCAATTGTAGAGGTCTAAAGTCCTAGATTCAATGACCCGAGGGTCCAGTGGGACAATACCCATGAAAAGAAGTAGTCCAAATACCCACACTCTCACATAACAGCTATCATGCATTCGCCCACATCCCGAGGTCCACGCAGCTTGTCCCGAGGATGACGCCTCACTATATGCCCAGTGCCCCCACCTCACTGTAGCCCACCTGACCCTTGCCGGTAGAAGATCCATTGCATGAAGATCCTGCGATCCAGATCGTCGTCCCTGCTGAAATCCAACATCCAAGTTGAGCCTGAGAGACATGAATCTGCTGTGCGGAACCACAGAAGAAAAAGCCGCATCGCTGCCTATTGTGTCGTCCCCGTGAAGACCCAACTGTCGTCACTCGAATAGAGGTCTGCCACCGCTCAAACAGAGGACCTGCACGGTGAGCATTTAACCCTCGTTTTTGCCTGTCCACACCTCCCAAAACCTCAAAGAAACCGTTGCGGCAGATCCGACTGGAAAAGCCACCATGAAATCAAGAGGCCAGAGTAGAGATAGGCGACCAAAACCACTGGCCAACGGCAAAGCCGACAGACCAAAGATCTGTGATCCACTAGACACACAACTCCTCCGCGTAAACTGAGAGCTAGAATGTGAATGAAATACAACATAATACCGAAATTCACCGTCTGAAAATTCAGGCTGGAAAAGAATACCTCCAAAATGTGATTGCGACTGGAATAGAGGAGGAAAACATATCAATGAAGGTAGAGTCTGGAGGTGCCATCGGCTTCATGAAACCATCACCCCACCACCGATCTACCGCCTTCACTCTCCGAGAACCTATGCCATCTGCGAACACCATCGCTTGAAGACTGATCCGAGCCAAGAAAAAACCTCGTCGCGCTACTCCCGAACGAAGACCTGGAAATGTCTGCCGCCTTGACCCTCCACCATCACCACCAAAGACCTCTGCTCACCGAAAAAAAAGCACTAACCCTAGCAAATCTCACTGCCAGGGAGCCTTCCGTCCACGCTGAATCACCCTGCAAGGAAACCCTAGGGCGCTCCTGAGAGCGGAGCTCCCAAGAGCGCCCCTGTATATCCAAACATTATAAGATATGTTGATATCATGCTCACTTGATTTTCAAGGTATGTGGGATCAGTATTTACCTTCACTAGATTTTTCTTACAACAATAGTTTACATTATAGTATTCAAATGGTACCATATGAATCAATGTATGTAAAGTGATGTTGTACACCGACATGTTGGGATGAAGTTGCTGAAAGAAATCTTGTAGGACCAAAACTTGTGGAGGAAACAATAGAAAAGTTAAAGACTATTCAAACCTGTATCAAATAATCTCAAAGTAGGCAAAAGATCTGCACTGATAATAGAATAAAGTATTTGGAATTTAAAGTAGGAGATCACATTTTTTTGAAATTATCTCTATGGAAGGGTGTTATAAGATTTTGAAATAACGGGAAATTGAACCCCAGATACATCGGTCCTTTTGAAATTATGGAGATAGTTGGATCTTTGGATTATCATTTTATGATTCCACCTAGTCTTTAAAAAGTACATAATTTGTTCCACATCTCTATTTTGAGAAAGTACATGCCATACCCAACACATGTACTCACTTCTGAAAGTATCGAATTGAAACCTGACTTATCTTACTGTGAAGAGCTTATCCAAATTCTAAAAACTAAAGAATATGTATTGAGGAATCAAATTACTTGTCTAGTAAAGGTATGTTAAAAAAATAATAAAATTGAACTGGCGATGTGGTAGCATGAGGAGCTTATGATGAAGAACTACCCAAATTGTTTTGTGAGGTGACATTTTGGAAAATTTGAGGATGAAATTTTTGAGGGGGAGAATGTAATGACCCAAAATTATATAAATGGAATATTAATTCTTATGTTTATATAGTATGAATCATATAAAACCACATATATAACACTATACAATCTTTATAAATGAATAATAAAATAAATAATAGGTATTTCTAGTCGTTAAGGAACTTATGTTGATGAAATAGTAACTTTCCCTTAGGAATAGTAATATGACCCTTATGAATACTAAATCGGACTAATAAATAGTATCCTCACCCATGAAAGTATAAATAAAATTTATTAATCTCATAAGTGAAAGTATGATATAATTATATCATAGTAAAAGTAAGTGAATATTTTAAAAAATTAATATTTAAGTGTTGGTATTTTTATAATCCATAAATATTTAATTACAATTTCATAATTAATAAAATTATTTAAAAGAACATACTTTTTTATAAAATGGATTCGTAAATCAATATTTTTTTAAATTATGATTTTAGTATAATTTTATGAGACCTTAGTTAATTTTTGAAAGTGTTATAAAATAATTTTTAAATTTAAAATATGTATTTTTCAAGTAAATAATGATTTTATTTAAAAAATAAATTTCACATATTTGAAAAATTATTTTGATGAAATGGAGTCCACTTTGGAATTCTAAATTTTGAAAAAATGTTATGATTAATTTTTGGGATTTTTCTAAAATACTTGAATTTTTAGTGAATAGTAAAATACAGAAATTTATGGTATAAATACATTATAAGATAAATACACTATTCATTGATTCATGGTTGATGTAAGAACCCTTGGTTAAAACTAACATTCACTTATTACTGTATTTAGTCATAAGAATCAATACTATTGGTTTTTGTTGAGAAAAATAATAAAATAATGAATAGAATAATGAGAAATCACTCCTCTCCTCTGCTATAAAAACCACTCATCACCCCCTCTTCTCTTCACTCCTATAAGACTTGAAGCTTCTCAAAGTTCTACCCAAATTTTCTTCCCTAGTCTCTCCCCACTTACAATATTTCTTGGTATTTACAAAAAACCAAAACCCCTTTCCCTGAGGAGGTTCTCAAGGAGGTTAATTCAAGAGGTAAACCATCTTCCGTTTTCTTTTAATTTCATTTTCAATTTACTTTATTTTCTTATGTTATACTCACCTTCACTATCCAAATGATCATGATAAATCCAGTATCATCTATATAATTTAATTAAATCATTTTAATTGGATATCATTCCTCAAACTATTATCTCTCTCTCTCTTTTATTTTTTTAAAACGAAATCATTTTCCAGGAGGTGCCGATTTACAACCTTCGTGGACGACGAACCTTCATTCTTTAATTTATCCTTTAATTATGGACATGAAACTATTTTTATGATTGAACCATATTATAATATATTTATTATGTCTTATGTAATGTTTTTTAACCATTATATATACATAATTCTAATTCATACGACAAAATTAGTTCAAGATGATCGAAATACCGTCGTAATAATCTAAACGATTATCACTAACGTTTTATCTGATAACTCATCCTCATACCATATAACAAAATGAATTATATAACAATTTAATATTATTTATGTTCATTAGTATCATATAAATTCAATTATGTATAATTGTATCCATTCCACATGAATGTTCATACTCATATACAAGTATACCAATCGTAAAAACCAAGGAAAAGAACGCTTCCAAGCAATAAATTTGTATCTTATAACTCATAAAAAAGGCCATAAATAAACCTAATAAAATTATAATAAATGAAATAAATATATATATAGTTCTTAATAAATTAATTAATGTATTTAATTTGATTATCCCAGACATTAAGGTCAAGTGCAGAATACATTCATACATAAGGTAAGGGTTTTCTACCTAAACCTCCATTTTCTTTCAGGTAACTATTTACCTCTATTTACACCAATAAAATTATTAATTAGTCTTATTTAATCCTATTAAATTAATTTTTAATGTTCTATATATGTTTACCAATAATAATATTTCTATATTTGATGGGGATTTACATGTTTTAAAAGGGTAATTCTCAAATTCTTCCCGATAAGAAAACCCGATTCAAGGGAACTTCTCTAATTCTTACCTATTATTAGGGGAGCTCTATAATTTTCTTTAAGAAACCATTAATTTTATAAAATCATATATTTTATTTTGGAAAAAAATCCTTGTTCACTTATAGTTTTATACAAATTTTCTTCCAGAATAACTCTTCTTTTCAAAGTAAAAGAGTATTTCTATCAAGAATTACACAATGATTTTATAAGAGTATTTTCATATATTTCAACAATATTGTTGATTATTATGTTCAATTAGGATTAATATTTTATGATATCATCTATCATATTTTATTGAATTGTTTATGATTAGTTTGATTGTGGATGTGTTATCTTGATACCATTCACAATATTACTCTGAATGGTTAGTATTTATGTTTACTAACTGGGGAAAGTTATTTACATTTCATATGTTAGTTTAAATATGAATGTATATGTTTATTATGTTTTACCCCTTTAATTTTAGGAATTAATTTGACTTATTAAGTGTCATTTGGGGCCTTCTATAGCCCCCCCCAGTGCATCGGAAGGTCTCATGAGACAAACTAGTTTGGGTTTTTACCCATTTATATGTGGTCTTTGTATGAGGCCTTGATAGTATGGTTATGATGTCCTGAATTATGAATTACCTAATTATGAAACTATTAATTTATAGTCCATGTGATAACTCGACTAGTATAATATCCATGGTTATATTTTATTATGTCATTATTTACTCATCTTTTATTCCTGCCATATTATGATCAAGATTATGTTTTAATGGTATGTGTACTTTTATTCATTCACCATTCCATATTACTTATGCTTTCACTATATTACTTACCCATACTGAGCATCTAATCTGACCCCTTTATAATGTTTATTTTCACCAGGATGCCAAAATTAATTTTATGAATGACATGCAAAGATAATCTAGAAGAATAAGAGTGTTTCCAAAGGATTTTATATGATGTATTTCATTTTGAGTTGTAATGTTGAAATTGTGTATGTATTTGGTTTTCTAATGCTACTAACTATTTATTAATTCGAGATATGACTTCCTTCTTTATATTCTAATGCAATAAAATAAGGCATTGTCTCTGGGAAACTGGGTTTTGGGTCCTTACAAATGAAGCATCATTGTAGATGAAAAAATCACCATTTCTAGAGGTTATGTCCAAACTAGAGCATTCACCGATCTTCTTTTAAATTCCTAGAAACAATAATCACACTATTTTTTCTAGATTAATTTAACTCCTTTTAATGTTAACTTATTCAGTGGGATAAATAACGCAGAAATTCTTTTTAATAAACTGATGATATCAACCCACTAAACCAAGAAAACTATTAATCTATGCGCCATTTATAGGCCTTTTCCAGTCTAAAACAATTATGTCTTTATAGGGAAAACAATTATATTATCTTTAGAAACAATATTCTGGAGGAAATAAATTTTTTATAACCAAAAATCACACTTAATAAATTTCCCATATATCATCATTTCTTTCAATTTTTGAAAAATAATCCATAGGTGTCTTTCATAATTCTCATAACTTTTAGAATATACCAGTATATTATCAATAAACACAACCACAAAATTATCTAAAAATTCATGGAAAACCTATTCATGTGATCTATAAATATAGATGGTGAATTAGAAAACAAAAAGATCATTACTATAAACTAATAATTCACATATCTAGTCTAAAACATCACCTTTGAAATATCTTCCTCCTTGACATTCAACTAATGGTATCCTGTCTAGATATTAATCATAAAAAAAATTGTGCTCCCTCAAACTGATCAAAAAAAATATTGATATGAGGCAAACAATACTTGTTCTTAATAGTAATTTTGTTCAATGCTCTATAATTAATGAAAAGTCTCATAAAACCATATTTTTTTTAAAAAAATGGATCACCCCATGTTGAAGTTATGGAGTGAATGAAATCTTTATATAAAAACTCATGTAACTGATTTTAATTTCAAAAATTTCTGCTTGAGCTATTCTATAAGGGAGTTTTGAAATTGGCTAATCATCAGGCATTAAGTCAATAGTAAACTCAACCTACCAATCAAGAATAACACCAACGAAATCATTAGAAAATACATCCATATATTCATTCACTACGAGAACATCACTAATCTAAACAATTTATTTCTTTTTGACAATATGAGCTAGGTAAGTTTCACTGCCATCTCTAATGAATTTCTCAGCTTCTTGATATGTTATAAAAGTTATGAAATCATTGAATAAAAATTTATTATCTATTCAATCTATCTTATCATGATAAATTGAAATCCAATCCATATTCAAAATAACATCAAACTCTATTATAGGAAGTTCAACATGATTTTCAAGAAATATCATCCCACTGATAAAAAAGTAAGGTTCTTATAAATCTTGGTAGCTTTAATATTTCCACCTATATTTTCCACCATAAGTTCTATCTTCTTTTCATGAGGTGATTTTCCTATTTCAGATGAAAATTTATCAGAAATAAAGGAATTCAAAGATCTAGATTCAGCTAGGTAATTGTAATAACTTGAATAAATAAGTAATGTATCTATTACCACTTCATTAGATGGATCAACATCAATCATAGTAGTAGTAGAAAATTATTTTTCCACTCCTCTTTGGTTTTGATCTTAATGATTTCCACACTGAGTAAATAACATCGAACAAATGTTATCATAGTGCCCCAACTCATTTAAATTAAAAAATCTCACTGTTGGTTGTCTATCTATTACCCCATTCTTGGATTGTTTAGTAATCTATTATTTATAGTCACGATCCCTGTGAACAAACTTACCGCACTAGTAACTCTTTTTAAATCCTATAAAACATTACCTAAAATGTTTTTTACCCCACTTGGTACATGTTGGGGACTTACCAAAAATTTATTAGTTGAATTATTCAACATTTCTTTCCACCTTGATTGCTTCTTACTCTTTTCATATCGAGGAACATAAGTGTTAGAAAAATCCATATCAACTTTAGAATAATAATGAACAACTTTATCATAACATTTAAATACTTTTGAGTCCAATTATATTCATAAAATTGGATTCAATCCTAAGTAAAATATATTAATTTTACTATAAATTTATTAAATAAAATTTGGTGTATACCTAACCAATATCGTAAAATTTACCTCATATGCGGCTACTCAATATTCCTATTACCTCAATTCCAAGATTATTTATACATCTTGTGTTAAACAACCTTAGGGAAATATTTCCCCCTAAAAAGATTCTTAATTTTGTCCCATTCTATGGAATCAAGCTCATCACTCACTTTAGTATTATTAACCAATGATCGACATTAATCATCTTCACCTTCAAAACAATAAATAGAAAGATTTTTATTTTTATGTTTTGAACATCCTGTGACTTCAAATATCATTACCAGAGCACTGATCAATCCTTTGTGTACCACTAGATCTAAAGTTCCACCAAATGTATGAGGGTTTTGTTTAATGAAATGTTTAATTACTAATATTTTCTTCTATGGTAAATCTTGTTTCTCTCTAATATGTATTACAACTCCACTTATAGAATGTGTCAACTGATCCATTATTGAAAAACAATTACCCTGTTCTAATTCCAACCATTCTAGGTTATTTATTTGGAAGGATATTGTCTTTTTGGTGCCTCCCTACTCCAGCTTCCCTATTTCCTCTATGGAAATCCATTACTAATAGACATAGTTTAGATTAAGAAACATTGTAATATTCAAATGTTATATCATTATAAAAATAAATTATAATCTCATAACGGTGTTTAATTTCTTTATCATAACCTATAAAATTATCTAAATATTTTCTATGATATCAACTATAAGAATATGGAATTAAACATTACATAATCTAGTGTATTTAGACTATAATTCACTTTCTTTCTTTCCTAAAGACATTATAGTTTTATAGTTTTATATAATTTATTCATAACTCTTACATAATAAACCCATATATTAAATCACAAATTAGAAACTTCTAATTAGTATCTATTTTTTACACAATATAAAACTTTTAAAATGAAACATGTTTTATTTTTATAAAAAAATTTCAAGACTTTTAACTTGACTTCTTATTTGTTCTTACTCATCCTTAAACCCTATGGGAAACATTTAAAAACTTGGGATGAGCATAAAAAGATCGATAAGGGACATAAAAGTAAGAAATCCATAGGTCCGGTAAAAACATAAAAAACAATAAAATGTTTACCTTTATATATTATTTGATTTTATGTAATAAATCATGACCACATGAAGAATGCATTATTTTTTTATCAAATAAAACCTTTAAACCCATAGAAATAAAATATAAACCCTTTTAGTAAATTTAGAGAATTATATTTATAAGTCATGTTAGAAATAGTTAGAGCCTAGTTAAATACAGAGGTGAAACCTACTTGATTAACTCCCTAATTTTATTTAAAGATAAGGAACATTATCCAATGAATTGGAGAGATATATCAGGCTCAACTATTGTATAAGATGTATTGGGATCACCCGTCGTATAAGATGTATCGGGATCACCCTTCGTATAAGTTGTATCACGCTCACCCGTCATCATATGTAATTCTCAAGTACTATATCATGAATAAAAAATTTTATGATTGAACCTTTTAATCATAAAACCCATGAAAAACTCTTTTAAAACTGTATGAAAAAAATGGATAACAAAATACCCTTCCCTTTTAAAAACCCATTTTCAAAACTGAAATTCATAGAAAAAATAGGAAAGGAGGGTTTTTATTTAAAGAAATCATGAAATATTGTAAAGGAATAAAAACATAAAATAATGGTTTTGGTGGTGGGAAAATCCATTGAAGTTGTATACTTTAAAATATAAAATACCTTTTTCCTTTTGTGAAGAAAGTAAAAATGTTCTGTATATAATAAATAAAAATATCCCTTTTGAAAACCTTTGAAAGAAAGTAAAAAAGAGAAATAAAATTTCCTTTATAATTCTTTTATATACATATAAATACATCCATAAATTTTTTTAATAATATTGACATGGAATAAAAATATTTATAAAATAAATCATCTAAAATGACTATTTAAGTTAAAGTGTCTCTTACCTTGAGTCTGACTGGTCACGTACATTTTTTATATTCATGAATAATAAACTTATGTTTATTATTTACTTTCATAAGAAACTTTTTTTAAGTTTATTATTCATTTTATTTTATTTATTACCTTGTTATATTTAATTACTTAATCAATTAACTTCATGTTATATGTTTTGAAAATATTCAACTCATATGTCCAAAAATGACTTTGAAAGGTTGACTATGGTCAAAGAGGTCATTATTCCATCATCTCAAAAATAATAATCATGAAATAATTATAATTTTTATACATAAATTATTCTTTTAAAATCAACCATGAAATATGGTTATGAAAAATTAATTACTTTACAATCATGGAGATGGTAGGTCGTACATACTCATGAGTGACATTTCCATTTTTCAATAATCTTGATAAAAAGAAGGTAATTATTATTTTATATTTAAATAATTATTATTTTATCATAAATATAATATTATATATTTAAATAAACTTATATATATATTCCATGTGATTTGGTGATAAAAAAATGAATCACATCACTTCATGGAGGTGGTAGTCCACACGTACGCATGAATGACGTTATCATTTTTCAATGGATGGAAAGGTAAGAAAATAGATGATGTATTATATTTAAAAATTGATAAATATTCCATGAATATAATATATATATATAAATTAATTAATTAAATCTATCATTTTAACCATCAGTGATAGGTGGTGATTGAAAATTAATTACGTCGGTTCGTGAGGCGGTAGTCCACCGTACACATGAACGATGGTTTCGTCTCGCATTTGATGGAAGAAGGATATGGATGTAAGTTATGATACTAAAATATATATATATATATATATATCATTATATTTAAGATACTAGTGTTATTATCTCATCATGTTTTAAAAATATTTAATAGGTAGAATAATAAATAAAATAAAAACACTCAGTTAAGAATGATACCTCTTCTTCAGATGACCCATTTAGGTTTAAACCTAAAGCTTTTCTAGATTGGTTTTATGATAAAACCAAGGCTTGTAATATGTGGGGAGATATTTAAGGGATGTATTTTGGTAGGTTTTTTCTAAAACAAAATTCATTTTATGTGTTTATAGGAGAGGATAGGGTGTGTTCTTTTATAAGTGGAGGAGAGGACCCACATGGAATATTTAAAAAGATTAATATATCTTAATGTCTTATTCAAACAAAATGGATCCAAAATAGGCCATGTATGAATATTATATAATATATGGTAAAAATATGGATATAAAATATAATTTATACAACTTTTTATTTCATTTTAACCCTTATCACTTTAGTTTATCCCCGGGTAAACTTATTTTAACCTTAATTGTGGTAACAGATTTTTACTGTTTTTACTATTCATAATGACAAAAACTTAAGTTGAACTTTTTTAATAATATTAATTATTCTGATTAAAATTATTTTATCCATTTTATCAAATTAAATTCATATAATTTTCAAAATTTAATTTAAAATTAAACCCACAAAATACAATAAAAATTGATTTTTCATAAAAATGCCTTTTTAAGTATAACTTTTTTATACTAAATTCAAGTAAAATATTGGATAAAATTTAATTAATTGGATTATTAATAATATAAATGAGATAATTATACTTTTGAACCATTCTAAAACAAAATTAGTGTTTTATAAATTCTTGAAATGAAAACGATAGATATTAATCAACATCAGTATTTTTTACTATACATTGAAAAATCAAACTTTTTAGAAAGTTATCAAAAATTTATACTAAGATAATTTTGAAATGATAAATTAAAAAAAAGTTAATTTTTAAAAATTAAAATTCTATAATTGATAAATAAATCTATAAACAAAACCATATAATGCATTAAAACCCAATTTGGTTAGAAATATGGTTTTTTTATTTGATTGAAAATTTTCCAAATATTATTATAATGAATATTAATATATAAAATCTAATTCATGAATACTAATATGGCATGAAATATTTTTCCTATTAAATTTACCTTGGTTTTAAAATTTTAAATCTACAAGTTCTAATTTGTATGATTATATCTTTGCTGGCATGTTAAATGATTTTAAATGGGGTTTTCTTTAAAATCAGGTTTAAACACATCATGTGTCCAATAAAATTCCTTAAAGATTATTTTTACCCCAAAATAAATTTTCAATAATGTAAGTGGTGATGATTTTATTTTGGAAATGTTTTATCAAATTGTGAGCATAGGGTTACATAATTGTTTTGGAAAACATAACACAATGGGAACCTTGGGTGTGTCGAGTTATGGATATATGCAAACCTTAGTGAGTGTGGAACCCCTATGGGTATGATTGTGATATAATTAGACTATGAAATAACTTAATATCAGTAGTATTCATAGTATTCCTTGCTTAGTTTTCTTTCATGTGAACTTGTTTGCATTCCCATTAGATAGAGCCCAACTTTTTCTTAGTTTATTACATGATGATATTATTTCTTATTTAGTTTCTCACATTGTTTATATTTTGAGTTATGGATGTTTTAACTATTTAACTATATATTTTCATTAATGTGTTTGATCAAATTATTATGGATTTGAATATATAACATTTTAAAAGGAAAACTAAAGCATGTTTTATTAAAATGTTTTCAAAGTAAATGGCTTTATGAAACTTGTTTTGTTTTGAATACAGAACTAATTGTTTCATGGTGATAGATATTGTATAGATTCATGGTGATATACTACTTGGAATTTTTCTAACACCCTAAACATACCTTTGTTCATATGAATATCTAGTTTAGCAGGACTCTGGTAAAGGAAAGGTCACAATGCAGCATTCCAGCTTCTCTTGGGTGATGTTGTCTTTATAGTGAGTTAGGTTGGTGGCGACGGATGGTCACATGGATATATTATTTTTTTTATTTATTATTTTGGCTTCAAAATTTATCCTTTTTGTCTTTTACTTACATATTTCATGGATTTGTACATTTCTTCCACATTTTAGATTATTTTTTTATCTCTTTTCAGTTACTCTTGAGACATGTTTTGGTCTTTGTGTTTATTTTCACCATTTTACAATTTATTTAGGGTGACATGTCATGTAAACCCATTTTTATTAATTTTATATCAACTCTATTATTGATTATTATGATAAGATTTAATTTCTATAGTCTCATTAATTTATTCTATTGGGATTTTTCACTTTTTTTTTGAAATATTTCCCTTAATTGTATTCTTCGACCCTGTTTCAAAAATTTCAACCACATGATCACACTGCAGTTCATGTGATAAAAAGGAACTCGAGTGCCAAATTAATCTAGATAATTATACCAACTCCATGTTTTTTCCAAATAAGTTTATTTTTTTAGAATAAATATACTAGATGCTAATTATAATAAAAGTATTAATTATATAGACATAAAATAATTATATCTTATCAATGATATAAATAAAATAATATAAAGTTATTAGATACTGAAAATCGAAACAACTTATGGTGGGGAGAGCTATTTTGATCAACCACTTCCTATTTTTAAAATTTCAAGGTCCTCTTTACTTTGATTTCAATTAATTGGAACTTATTGTCCTATAAAATTAAGTGATATCTAACACCAATGAATTATAAGATTTATGATTGATAAATAATTATCTATTGTAATGTATCACATCAGATATAGTAAAGGATATACTCCAAATTTTCTTCAAGATTATGATTCTTAGGTTTTTAGTACTATTCAAGTTATAGTGTTAGATTCAAGAAAATATTAAAACTCGAGAGGTTTAAAAAAATAATCATTTATAAAGGCCATGGTAAGGAAAATATGCCACCATGGATGACCAATTAGAGTGGCTACCCAGTCATATAGGTTGTTGCCTTTGGGACCATTGATGTATTCAATGGGTTGATAAGTATTGGGATTTGTCAATTCCTTCTATATTGTTATCCTTAATGGATAAATTGAGGTGGAAATCACCTATGATCGCCTTCTTCCACTCCCATATCCTATAGATATCACCAATTACTACTGTAATGATTACACCCTAGTGAAACCATGCATTCCTTTATTTTTTATACATTCTTTTTTCCTCTATGATTAATTTTTTTCAATATCCCTATGGGATTAAATATTTGTGAAGTTTTAATGTATACCAAGGAAACATGTGAATATCTTTTATGGTAACTTTAATATAACAAAACAATCTCTTGTATTATTTTAAAAAACATGAATGAGTTTCATTCCAAGCATCCTTATTGTTTATCTCCATCATATATAGCTTTCAGGTGGGTCGGCATAAATACTGAAGGAGTATCGAAAAGGTTTTTTCAAGGTATAGGTTTTTTATTCTCGCATTTAATTTCAAGGGATTTAATTATCACTTATGTAACATTGATGTAACATAAATTTTGTTAATTATTTTTCTAGAATTTGATTTTAAAAACATAGATTCACTTCAAAACGAAATAAAACTTAGTTAAATTATTGGGATTCATAGATATGGGGGAGTTTTTGTGATGTTGGGTTCCCTATACCGAACTTTTTTAGTACTTTTTCAATTATCATATCATGTAAACATAGAGTTATGCAATATGTATTATTTCCATAATATTGTTGATACTTCTATGTCCACTATTTATATGATAATTTCCTTATATTATTTGTAGTATCAAAAGGTTATATTAGTTCCCATCTATAATGAGAAACTATAAATACTATGAAAATAATATTAAAATGGACTCCCTATGTTATATATATATATATATATATTTCATATTTATATGATAGAAATAATGTTTGACTATTAGATTTTGGGGAATCCTAAGCATTGATACATCTTCTCATGACATTTTCACTTGGTGATCTAAAATAGAGGAGATCATGAGGACCGGTGCATTAATAGAAACACCACATATATTAGGTGTCATTAGTTGTTTCTATTTATGAGAACATATATTGGTCTCTCATCTTGAGATAATTATCAATATGTTCCATTTTATTTCATACTTTTATGTAAGATAAAACCCGTGATATTTATGTTGTGGTGAGGTGGATTCTTTTGGGTATGTTGGTAGGATCATAAATGTATGGAAAAACACTACAAGAGTGAGATTAATTGTAGTTTAAAAACAAATAATTTTTTTTACTCCTTATTAATTAAGTTGATTGGTTTTTCAAAATACCAGTAAAATCAAGGATCGAAGTAAAAATATTATATGTAGAAGAAATACAAACTTTATATAACACAATAAGTGTTTCAGGGAAAAAATAATTGGTATTTTATCAATTATTTATAAGATTCATAACAACAAAAATTTAAACTAACATTATTAAATGATTGATGTGATAATTAACTGAACTATAATTTAGAAAATAATATAGTATATGTTTAAAACTAAACATAGATTATTTTTTAGAAAACTATGTATTCCATTAAAGGGGTATATTAAAACCTCACTTTTAGACTAATGTGAAAGGTATATCTGTAGTCCTGATCTGGGGTATTAATTACTAAAAATCTTCCATAAAGTACCCTCTTCTTAAAGCATATTCCCTACTCTAGAATCCCTCTATCATCCTGATCAGAATTTCCTTGCTTCAACAACCTCCATATCGGTTTACCTATTAATTTGAATGGTAGCTCGATATTATTGCAACAACAACTTATATCCCAATATGCACTAGTATCTTGCTTAAAATGATTACAAAAATAAATGATATAAGCTTTTACAATGGAACTTCTGAAGCATAAGATCTAAAAAACAATTAAAAAGAAAAAAATAATCATAATTATACTAGTCAATGAGAATTTGAGCTTAAATAAATTATAGATCTTAGAATTTTCTTGTAATACATTCATTTTTCTTATGATCCAATAGGTACAAATTTATTTATAGGAAATCCTCCAATGGTCATATTCATCATATCTCAAGTTTAGTTTCAATGGCACCTAAAGTAATTTAATATTGATCTTCTAATGGACTCAGCATCTTTCTATATATATTGATGAATTAAATCGTCACTACTATATTGATCTATAAAATCAATGAGGGTAATCAATATTTCTTTATTAGAGTATCCTTTTTAAAATTAAAACCTTAAATTTTGGTTATTATAGAATTCCTTATGTTATCTAATTTTCATAAATCAATACCATCAGTATTTTGTTAAACTTCAAGTTATTTGTAATTTATTCATCATTTTTAGGAACTAAAATCATCAAATATAATACAATAACTTAATTTAGATAAAATTATAAAGTAAGTGTTTCATGGTTTTCAAAATAATAAAATTAAATTGACTCAATTAATCAATAATATCTCCCTTTTTAAAAAACACAAACACGCAAAGAAAGATTAAAATGAATGAAAAATAATACATTTATATCTTAAAATTAAAATATATTTAATTTTACCTTTAGATAGTTATCCCCCTTTGAAGGTTCTTCCCATTTGTGAAAGAAATTCTCAGATATATTTTTTCCATATTTCTTCCCCTTTGTGGTTTTCAAAAAGAAAGTAAGAGAAATAACATTTTTTGAGTTGGAATAAAAATCCTTTGGAAATTATCTAAACATCATTTAGTAAATAACATAAAAAAATTATCAAAAAATATCATGAAGATAAAATAAAGAATATGTTTGTAGAACAATGTTACAGAGATAAAAGAAATCATAAATTTAAAAATAAATCCTTATCGAATTATTTTTCTATCATGTGATTCGTCTTTTTAATATATTTTCATTTCTTATTCATATGGTCATCTTGAACTTTGAACTTCTCTTCAAACCCAACAAATTTTACTAAAAATATATCTTCATGATCTTTAAAAAATTTATTATTCTATGATAATTTATCTTCTAATGAAATGATTTTTTGGATCTTCTCTTCATATTTTTCTTTCTAATCATCAAAATTTAAATTCTGATCCACTATCTACTGATTATGTATTGTAATAAGATTCATTAAATATATAATAAATAAATAAATTCCATCAATAATATTTCCAAGATATTTCACAACATATTCAATAAAAATTCATTACTCACAGAGAATATCATATTTTTGATGTAATGAAATGGTGCTATCACCAAAATAATTGATATCCTTAACCTAATATTTTAAGCACTTAGTGAAGTTTTTTTAAATTCTAACCATGAAGATTAGTTTTTTATTTGATATCATTAAAATCTTTCTTAACTATTTATAAATAATATATTAACTGAATTTTATATTTTGGATTCTGATCATGGGTCATATAACTTTGAATCATTCCTACTTTTTCACTGAGTTCTGGTATCATATCAATGTTATGATTCATTCTCTTTTGCATGATTAGAATCAAGTTGTGATTCTGATAAAAATATAGAGTTTTAACTTAAGTATTTGATTTAGATGAGTTTTCCTTTTTCTTTTTTTAATATTTGGAAATGATTATTTTATCTTCCGATTATTTAAAAAAAATTGGATAAGAATATTCATTATCAATGGTATTATCATTCACTGCATTTTAATCATCAATAGTTCTTTTAGATGAATCTGATGAAGAGTAACTTGAACCAAAACTATATTTTTATGAAACAAATTTTTGAAGAACTTTATTAGAATAAGAGGATGTAACTTCAGTAGAGTTTTGTAATTAAGATTCAAGATAAGATAAATGTTCAACTACATCTTTCTTGGATATGGATTTATATTTCTTCTCAACTGACTTCTAAGAAACTTATTTTGATAAAATTTCTACTGGTGTAACTTTTTCTTCAATATATGGAGGATTAGAAACTTCCCAAGTTTGAATTATATTAGATTAAACTTCAACTAACTGAATATTTTATAGTTGAACATCTAATGGTTTCTCAACTATACTTCCATAAATCTGATGAGGTGATGATAAAGATGAGTATTTCTCATAAATTTTTTAGGAAAATTATTTTCCTTTTCCATCAAAGCAAAACTTTATTTTTATTATATCTTCAAAAATATATTATTTGATTATAATTCTAGGTATGATATATTTAGCAACATGAGACTACTTCACCATCAAGTAATACTTATTCTTATTATTCTTCTCTTCCACAAACTTCTGGTAAAATTATTATTTTAATTCTTTAGATTCAGTTTTTTCTAAACCAAAATATGGTTTCCCCACATATCTTTCTTCTTTCTTCATTTTAACTTCTTTATATTTTTATTCTAGGAAACCACTATGAGTATCAATTAACTTCTTGATTTGATCATTTGAAGAATTGATTTTTTTTCAAAAAAACCTCTTTTTCTTGTACTTCTATTTCGATTTTTGTACCTTTTACCTATCTTTCAAAGGTATATAAACTTTAATAGATTCAATATATTTAATTTTTTTTAGTTTCTTTTTCTCTTGTGAACTATCAAAAATAGAAGATATATAAGTTTTTATGTTCTATGGTAACTAAAATTCCTGATTTTGATCATATCCTTGAACTGATTTATGAATATAATCAGATACATCTACTGGTGATTTTATAACAAATATTTTTCCCTTTAAATCATAGGTTAATCTCATTATTGAGAATATTTCACCATTTATTGGATTCTCTTTTTTTATTTCAAGATGGGATTCATTCCCAAAATTTTCTTCTTTTAAAAACCTTATAATAACCCTATTTAGAAGTTGGACATACAATAAGAACATCAACTTAACTGATTCATTATGTATTGCTTCTATATAGGACTATATGAACTTATCTAGATTAAAAAAAAATTAACTTTACAGGGTAGTTTAGAAAGTTGACATCCCATTTTTTACTTTATCCTTATCTCCCTTCCTCAATAGTAGAAATGATAAGAACCATTAAAAAAAATACAACTTTTGAGATTAGATTTTTAGTTTTATGAACTTTTTCACTAATAAAAAAAGGTTTTATCTTATTAAAACAAAATAAATTATCCATAAACTTCTATTTTTTTGTGAGATACAAAAAGTGGTTCCCATTAAAATGGAACTTCAAGCAACTCTAAAAAAATTTATAGGGTCCAGGTAAATATTGTCGTGAAATGAATCTGGTCACCATCAAAACCAGCACCATAACCAACCCATGAAAATTCTTGAAGGGAATTCCCTATCCCCATGAGCTGGAAGAAGTTCTTAGGTATCATAAAAAGAAAATTGGGAATGATTTACCTTAATATATAAACATAAAACACCAAACAAAACCAAGAAACCAAATCTTGATTTTTCAAACCAAAACATCTTTCACTAAAATTAAGAACTGAATTACACAATTTGAAGAAATTTTTAAAGACCATTACAAAGGTAAAAAAACAAAAAAAAATATCCCATGAACCTCAACATTCTGAGAGGAACCTCCCTCAATCCATCTCCACAACACTGCATCGCGATGGACAGCTAAAAACCCGAACCGTTGGTACAAAAGTTGTACCCAAACCTATGTAAAAAATAACCAAGTCTACTTACACCAAAAGGTGTAAGTAGGGTGTAATCCAAATCCAAATAGGATACCACCACTAAAAGGTTCCAAGTGATAAACATTCAAAGATGAAAAGCAAGCATGTTTTCATAATATGAAGTGCTAGTAACAATTTTCTAAAAAGATGCAACTTTAAATAAAACAGTTTTCAAGTGGGCTATTTTAAAGAATCAACACTTTTAAAAATAATTCCAATGCTAATTAATTCTCCAAGCAACCATACCGTATTCCGACGGTAAGAAAAAAATAATTAATGATCACAATAAATAGGAAATAACCCTTTGGCACTAGCTCATTGTGGGTCCTAGGTACCTCGTATCTCAGTGAGAGTAACCATCAGAATGTCTCTTCTAATGCATGAGCCATTAGTAGGGCACATAAACATAACCTAGTGTTCCCCATCATCATCATCATAGGTTATTTATTGTTGTAATCATCAAACTTTCTATGTGAAACTGATTCCAAACCCCACAGGATCACTAGCATACTAGTACACGTCCACCCACCTAGATACCTGGGTTTCCCTCTTGTGCTCAAACAAGTTCAACAAGCAATGAAATATAATTTTAACATTAAAATACAACTTACACATCATACATTAACCAAATATCCCCCATTTATATCATAAAAGTCACATAATCCACTTTTCCATTCAAATGCATTTCGAAATCATACTCACACCAAATAGCCCACAACACAATTTGAATATCCTTCACAATTCAATAAATCCTTTAACAATTTTATAAAATCTTTCCCAAGATGATAAAAATCACATAACAGCCCACTCACACATTATATACTACCCTTTTCATGAACAAAATCCATTTTTTACATCACACTCACACAAAACAGCTCACAAACATGTTCCGTACTCACATCACAATTTCATAAATCACCTCGAAAAATTAAAAAACATTATCAAAACGCTTGACATTACAAATGACCACTTTATCTTTCAAAAAATCATTTTAGGTGAACACACTCACTAAACAGTACATATACATTCTTTTCACACTTTATTTAACCCAATAAAACATTTACAATTTTCATAAAACAATCCCAAGTGGTATAACTATGTTTTACACACAAAACCTATTTAAAAACCCTCTCTCAAGGCCAAAATAACACCAGGACCCTACCAAATCATAAATGGGAATCCATTGAGACATTTATTAAACCATTATAAAGTGATATAAAATCACCTCAAATTATACCACAAAATATACATATGAAAAACACAAATTTTCATAAAACACCTTCAAGGAGTGAAACAAGGTTTTACACATAAAACCTATTCAAAAACTATCTTTTAAACCCAAAATCACACCAATAACCTACCAAGAAAAAATTGGCAGCCCAAACAATATTTAACTAACCACTTGCATATGTTATAACATAAAACCAAAGATTACCACATGGTTTGCACATTGAAAACACCCGATTTGAAAAAAAGTGCAACTATAGAATTAACCATTTAACAAAATTCATCAAAAAAGGGTTTTCGAACAATGAAAAAAATATGAGGAAAATTTAAAATAATTAAATCAAGCATGATAACTCATCAAAAAATTATCACACATGGAATCGCCTACCTTTTGTGTTGAAACCCTCAAATCTTGGTGCGAAACATAAATCGCACCACCACCCCACCTCAAGGAAGATAAAAGAAACCTAAAACCTCAAGATTTCACCCAAAAGACAAGAAGTTGAACCCTAGGTATAAACCCTAGTTTCTAGACAATTTAGAACTAATTAAAGGGTGAAACAAACCCTATGGAAAGGGAAGAAATCAAAGAGAGTAAGACTTACTTCCATGATTTTGATGTTTCCCCCATCAAATATCCCTTCAAAGTTGAGTCCAAAGGGAGGGGGAGAGACCTTGGAGGTTGTAAATATAGGTAGGGCACGAAATGGGGAAGAATGGGGAGGATTTGGATTTATTCTGGAGGGGAAAAGTTGGAAATTCAAAATGCTTTTAATGACCTGGACACCCCTTTTTTGCCTGCATGGTTTAGTAAATTGTGCGGCCAAACCGTGTGGCCTGTTTTGGGCACCCAAAAACCTTCCATAATCCTTCAAATTCAAAGGGGTTCAAGGTGGAAACCAATAGGAAACTATAGTCCAAGTATAAGGGGAATAATACCCAAAATAAAACCACCTTTTCACCTCAAGACTCACCCAACTCAAGGGTACAAACCACCTCCACAACTTACCCCACAAGAGGTGTCACTAGGAGTGTCACTAATCTAACTCTAACACACAATAACCTCACACCATCCCTTTGAAGAAATAGGAGGCCAATTACCGTACAATACCCCCAAGACCAAGGTTATAGATCAAGAATAATAGAGACACCAAAATTCTAAACCTAGAACACCCGGAAACCAAGGGAAAGCTAAGAACCAAAAGAGAACTTCGAACAAAGCGTGGAATTGAAAATTAGGGTGTGAAAATTATCCCAACCATAAATCTTTCTGCCTGAGTAAATCCACAAAAAGGCCAAAACAAAAAAACCAAACCCAATAGATAGACCAAAAATGTACTCCTTTCTCAAGCTTGGTTCTCCCCCAAAAGGCCAAAACTCCTTCAGCAATCAATTAATGAAGGAATACTCTCACATCCAAAACATATATCACTTTCCTAGAATGATCAAGCACATTCAGATTTTATCCCAAAAGAAAACTCCTTAAAAACTATCCAAAAAATACTCTATAAATTTACCCAAATGAACAACAACAATGAACAAGGTTACACTTACCTTACTTTAACCAAACCATTGGGCGTTCTCTAATCCCAGCGTTTACATGAGGAAGTGATGGCAGTTAGATAGCTCTGAACAATACTACCTACCACCAAGACAAGAACAAGGACTAATTTGAGTTACTAGTATGTGGAGACACAAATGGGCTCCCCACCATAAGAGAAAACTTGAATTTTCCTAAGACAAGATCAGAGAGAGAATAGGGGGGAGGTCTGAATGAACTCCCCGATATAAGGGGTAAACTCCCACTAGACCACTCCAAAAGAACTTACATAAAATTCTTAGTGGGTATCCCCACCATAATAACCAGCCATCTAATCCAACCAGCACAGTCTGGCATAGAAAGACCCTAAAAATTAAAGAGTTGGGATGGTCGCATGACTAGTCTGCACAGTTTGGGAAGTCATCCGCTAACCATGTAGATCATTCTGTCTGCATGGATTCTTGGCACACAGTCACTACTAACCATGCACAAACCATGCACTCAACCTTTCTAACCAAATTTCAGACATTTCTCCAAAAACTCAATGGAAACCAAAGGGTAAAAGAGTGACATTGGGCGATAACATGGGCATGAGGCCCTCTACCTCTTTCCACTGAATAGGAACAACAGAAACAAGATAACAACACTAGAGGTTTAAACTATCATCATATTTTATAATGAATTTAGGAATTTTCACAAGGGTTTGGATGACCCTGGGATTTCTCCTAACTATGTTCCATCTTCTATTTGGTACCTATGGCTAGAGCTCAAAGTATTGAAGCATCTTCGGACTCGCAGTTAGGCGTTGGAAACCCCTGAACAAAACTTCTTCTTCTGGTGATACAAACAACTACACCAAAATCCCCTATAATTTTACCAAGACATAACACATTCCAAACTCACCTTACCCTAACCCGACATTTCACTAAAACAAGGGCTTAGAAGATGCACACACATAACACCTTGTTTCTTCAAGTGAGAAACAACAAAAGTAAAGAAAACATATAGCACCTTCCTCTAAAATAGAGGATTTTTAAGTTTTTCCAAGGGAGACATACTCCCAAAATAAAAAAGACTCTTAGAGGATTGCATGACCTGCACCATTACAGTCAAATGAGCACCCTACATCATAAGGCATCACTAAACATGAACATTTCAACTGATAGAAACAATACATGGAGTGAGTACCGTATACAACATCCCCAAACATCACATAATTCCAAAAAGTGGCCATAACAGCCTCTCATGACCAGATTTCCCAGGTTTAAAGTGAACTCCAACTTCGTAGAGACTACAAAATACCTAGAGGACCTCTTGTACACCATCCAAACACTCATCCACACTAACAACCCCAGACCACTTCCACCTTTGACGAATTAGGTAACTTAAGATACTAAGGTTTATTTCAACCTTCCACAAGCACTCTCCCGCTACAAGAGAATCCATAAATCCAAGAAACAAAATGGTACAAACTCAATCTCAAAATATTGAGAAAAATATTCTTTATATTGATCAACTAGAAGATTTTCCAATGGGAAAATAGTCTGGCTTTCACTTCAATCGTGCACTAACCCTTAATGGGGGGCATACTTTATCCAATGAGAGAACCCAAGGACCCAACCAAGCTGGTACATTGGTCAAACATGCCACAAAACAGATCCAAACACATGAGTTGAACCACCATAAAGGCTTCCCGAACTTTTATTAGAAGATACTACTAACCAGCCCTTCAACCCAACTTACCGACCGAACACAAACCCAAAACACCGTTCAAATAGAAGGGGTTCTTGGACTCAAAACATCCCACAACATCAACATTTTAAAAAACACATAACACACACCATCCCAAACCAATAATCAATACATCATGTTTTCCTTTAGAAACATTTCTTTGAAAACAAATGGTTTAGCTGTTAGTGTATCCACCAATGGTACCACATGGGCCTCACACATGCATGTTTCCATGCCACACCGGGTACCCTCCTCATATACATCCCGAAACTCATCCAACCATTCCATCAATCATCCATCATCCCAAATAACCCCATGAATGTGGTTACTCATGGAAATACCAAATTTTAAAACAAAAATTCTTTCCATTTTTCAAAACCAAAACATTCAACCAACACTTCCCGTTTTCTCAGACCTGCTAACCAAAAAATCAAACCCAATTTACAACTTACAAAACTTTTCAGAAATACACAATCATTAAATGAAAAATCACTTTGAATTCATTCACATAAATTTCAAAACATCTCCTCCCATTAAAAAACCTTTCAATAATTTAGAATACTCTATTGGTAACACTTTTTCAAAACCAACTTTAACATAATTTCCTACTTTCAAAAGAGGTGTAAACGCACCATTTTCCATTTCAAAATGATTCTGAAAATTTAGTCCCACCATTTCACAAATTAAACCACTACCTACTCATTAGAAAACAATTTCAACAAAACTTTACACTTCTCAAAACCATGCCATTTTTTCTTTAAAACCGAACCTCCAAGATTTTAAAACTAAATAACACAAGCAATGCGAGAGGAAACTAGTTTAGGTGGGTGAATTGGACATATGGCTGGCAGCCATATGCCAATCACTTCACCATAATATAGAGTGTTCTAGGTAAATATCCCTAGATCCACATGGATTTCCAGACCCAAAAATCTCACTGAGACCATTAATCCAACTCTCTTTTTATTTCCCCTAATCATCCTCAAACCATGAATACCAAAGGACTTAGATAAATCCCAACTTCCCCTGGCGACTATAATCTCATCATGGGTTTTAGTGATCAGGAAAACTACCCATAACCGAAATACCAAGTCCTGAAAATCCTAACTTCAGACTATCCCAACTGTTCCCCAAATAATGTGACCCAAAGAGTTAACCAGAACCTACTTTTGATACCACTTTGTCACGAACTGAATCTGGTCTCCATCAAAACTAGCACCATACCTGGAACGTGACGAGGCACGAAGGGCATTCCTGATCCCCAAAGGCTGTAACAAGTTCCCTGATATCATAAAAAGAAAATTGGGGATGATTTATCAAAATATATAAACATAAAAAAACAAATGAAATCAAGAAACCAAATCTGGATTTTTCAAACCAAAACATCTTTCACTAAAATTGAGAACTGAATTACACAATTTGAAGCAATGTTTAAAGACCATTACAAAGGTAAAAAACCAAAAAAAAAACATCCCAAAAGCCTCCACATGGAAAGAGCCACTGCCCTCAAGCCATGTCAACAACACTGCATCACAATGGACCGCAAAAAACCCGAACCGTTGGCACAAAAGTTGTACCCAAACCTGCGGAAAAAATAACCAAGTATACTTACACCCAAAGGTGTAAGTAGGGTGTGATCCAAATCCCAATAGGATAACACAACTAAGATATTCCAAGTGATAAACATTCAATGAAAAAAATCATGAAAGTTTTCATAACATGAAGTGCTAGTAATAATTTTCTAAAAAGATGCAACTTTAAATAAAACAGTTTTCAAGTGGGATATTTTAAAGAATCAATGCTTTTAAAAATAATTTCAATGCTACAAAATCTTCCAGCCAACCATACCATATGCCGATGGTAAGAAAAAAGTAACTAATGAGCACAAGAAATAGGAAATAACCCTTAGGCACTAGCTCACTGTGGGTTTCAGGTACCTCGTATCTCGGTGAGAGTAACCATCACAATATCTGTTCTCATGCATGATCCACTAGTAGGGAACATTATCATAACCTAGTGGTCCCCTATCATCATCATCATAGTTTAATTGGTGTTGTAAGCGTCAAACTTTCTACGTGAAACTAAGGCCAAACCCCACGGGATCATTAACATACTAGTACACGTCCACCAACATAGATACTTGGGTTTCCCTCTTGTGCTCAAACATGTTCAACAAGCTGTGAAATAAAATTTTCACATGAAAATACAACTTCCTCATCACACATTAACCTAACATCACCCATGTATATCACAAAATTCACATGATCCAATTTTCCATTCAAATGCATTTTGAAATCATACTCACACCAAATAGCCCACAACACGATTTGTATATCATTCAAAATTCAAAAAATCCTCTAAAAATTTTATAAAATCTTTCCAAAGATTCTAAAAAGAACATAAAATCCCACTCACATATTACATACTACCCTTTTCATAAAAGATATCCATTTTTCACATCACACTCACACAAAACGACCCACAGACATGTTTCGCACCCACGTCACAATTTCATAAATCACCTCGACAAATTACAAAACATTATCAAAATGCTTGACATCAAAAATGACCACTTTATCTTTAAAAAACTCCTTTTAGGTGAACACACTCACCAAACAGTACATATACATTCTTTTCCCACGTTCTTTAACCCAATAAAACATTTACAATTTTCATAAAACAAACCCTAGTGGTATAACTATGTTTTGCACACAAAACCTATTTAAAACCCCTCTCTCAAGGCCCAAACCACACCAAGACCCTACCAAATCAAAAATTGAAATCCCTTGAAACATTTATTAAACCCTTCTCAAGTGATATAAAATTCCCTCAAATTATACCACAAAAGATACATATGAAAAACACAAATTTTCATAAAACACCTTCAAGGAGTGAAACAAGGTTTTACACATAAAACCTGTTTAAAAACTCTCTTTTAAACCCAAAATCACACTAATACCCTACCAAGGTAGAATTGGAATCCCAAAAAATATTTAACAAACCACTTTCATATGTTATAACATAAACCCAAATATTACCACAAGGTTTACACATGGAAAACACCCAATTTGAAACAAAGTGAAACTATAAAATTAACCACTTAACAAACTCCATCAAAAATGGTATTTGAACAATACACAGCATATGGGGAACATTAAAAATAATTAAATCAAGCATGATAACTCATAAAAAATTATTACACATGGAATCATCTACCTTTTGTGTTGAAACTCTCAAATATTGGTGTGAAACATCAACCGCACCACCACAGCACCTCAACGAAGATAAAAGCAACATAAAACCTCAATATTTCCCCCAACACACAAGAAGTTAAACCCTAGGTATGAACCCCAGTTTTGGGAAAATTTAGAACTCAAGAAAGGGTGAAAGAAACCCTAAGTAAAGGTAATAAATCAAAGAGAGTAATATTTAATTTCATGATTTTGATGTTTCCCCCATAAAATATCCCTTAAAATTTGAGGCCCAAGGGAGGGGGAGAGACCTTGGAGGCTGTCTGTGGAGGTAGGGTATGAAATGGAGAATAATGGGGTGGATTTGGGTTTATTTTGTAAGGGAAAATTTGAAAATTCAAAATGTTTTTAATGACCTGGACACCCCTGCATTGTTTTCCTACACGGTTTAGTAAACTGTGCGGCCAAATCATGCATCCTATTCTAGGCACCCAAAAACCTTCCATAATCCTCAAAATTTAGGGGGTACAAGGGGAAAACAAGTGGGAAATATAGGCCAAGGATAGGGGGAAATAATATCCAAAAGAAAACCACTTTTTCACCCCAAGACTCACCCAACTCAAGGGTACAAACCACCTCCACAACTTACCCCACAATAGGTGTCACTAGGAGTGTCAATAATAAAACTCCAAAATACCACAACCTCACACCATCCCTTTGAAAAAAGAGGAGTCAAAATACCATACAATACCCCCAAGACCAAGGTCATAGATCAAGAACATGAGAGACACCAAAATTCCAAACCCAAAGCATCTGGAAACCAAGGGGAAGCTAAGAACCAAAAGAGAACTTTGAACAAAGAATGTAATTGAAAATTAGGGTGTGACAAATATATATACATATTTCACAAAGTATACCTTCTTAATCACATCTTCTTTAGAAAATTTCTCATAACCATGGAACTCATGAATCAGCAACAGGTAATACATTTCATGTTCTTCCATTGTAGAAACTAGATTTATCCATCCTTGAAAAGTAATAATATCATTCAGAATAAAATCATTCATTTCAACAAAAAATAATCAATCATCCTTTCTCTAACTATTTATCTGGTGTTAAGTTCTTTGAATGATACCTTGATCATATTGGAAAATGGGAAAAAAATTATAAAAAACTAAAAAAGTTTCCCATATGATAGTAATGAATTAATCCAACAACATTGTGTCTACATATTTATATACGTATCATTTATAATATTAATATTCACCATAGATTTTCTTGATCTAATGGATAGAATTAAATCCCACCAAAAAACATGATGTCATATTTATTTTTGAAGTAATTATTTTTAAATTTTAATTGATTTATGAATTTAAAAATAATTTTAAAAAATATATAAATGAATAATAATTTTAAATTTAGGTAAATGAAATAAAAATAAAATAACAACATTCCCTAAAAAATACAATGAGTAAAAAACTCTTTCTAAAAATCTGATGAATTGAAAATATTGTCTCAATAATTTGGAAGTTATTTTTCATTGATGAATAATTTGATCTTATTCTTTGAAATATGGTTCCATAAACTCTTTGACATAAAGTTTAAGTTATTTAAATTTTTTTAAAAGTTAGCTAGATAAAAATAACACATATCCTATAGTGACCCATTCCTTTTACACATATTATTTCATGATTCTTAAACATAAATATCCATTAATACAACATAATGATCATAAAGGCCTAATATATTTGGAATACTGGGTTATTAATACATAAAACAAGGAATCCTTATTTTATTTTCCATATGGATATCCTAAAATCCATTTGAGATTATAAATCTTCATGGGATACTCTAGGGAATACAAAAATAAAGGGGTGAACTAAAAATCCTAGAAGGGGAATAAACCTGATAAGCAAATATAATATGTGAGTCAAAGGTATAACATGATATTATAAAATATAGGACACATGAGTAATCACATAGAATCATAACGTAAATATAATGGTATTATTAGATCCTGGTAACATAATAAATGTGGCAGCAACACAAATCATGACAAAAACTTGAGTCAAGGATAATTACCTAGACAATATCACAAGGTTGAAAAAGTCCCATAACGGATTAGGTTTACTCTCTTATATAAGACACCTCATGAGACTAAAGATTTACCCAATTAATTGGAGTGTTATTTGGTCTCACCCATCATAACATGTTCATGATTTATGTGTGCCAAATAAAATAAATCAACCATAAGGCATAACATAAGAATTACCCATGTAAAGAAAATGGATTGCATAATCTTGTTTCATATCATATTTGAAGGATATTTCATAGTGAATTAATTTGATAAATTATTATAAGTCATGTATTACCCCATAAAATAAATGAATAATAAACTAGGTATATATGTGAGAGACAAATATACATAATTTAGAAGAAACTCATAACATCAAATGTAGTTTTCACTAATGAAAATACTTACAAAAACATACTTGAGGAAGATAACCTTTTCACTTAGAGTAACATCAAAGGATGTCATATTAGATGGAAAATGATTTTGAAATATCACTTTGAACATTTCTTAAGGAAAATATTCCTTTACATTTTGAAAACACTTATTTAAAATATAAAAATTTCTCAAACATTAAATAAAACATTTTTTGAAAATAACCTTTGAAGCTTAAAAATGAATCTTTAAAACATTAAGTGTTCATTATGGATGAATAGTTATTTTCATGCTCAATACATTAAAAAACACATAATCCTTTAAAAAAATTAAGAAAAAATAAAAAGTACCTTGTTTAGAAAATGACAAGAAGGTTCCATTTAAAATATTTTTAAAAAATCCAATTAAGGGTAAAAATGAATTTAAACAATCATATTAAAAAAAAATTGAAAACATTTTTATAAAACATGAATTTGGAAAAAAAGAATGATTTTCGACTTAAGAGAGAAATAAAGTTGGATTTTATTAAAAACATTTCCTCAAATATTTTAATTACTAAAGGGAGTAAAGTGATAATATTACTTGAAAATTTCATGAATAGCCAGATTAGAGTAAAATGAAAGGATTTTATTAGAAAATAATCAAATAATTTCCTATAATGAAAATTATATCATAAACAATCCCTATTAAAATGAGATTGAAACATAAACCCTTACCACTTTGGTAACTTCTAAGATAGAAACCCTTACAAAGTTCCTATCACTGAGGTGAGAGTTAATCAATGAGGTGATTATGTATAAAAAATGTATATCCAAAAAATATAAGTGTAAATAAAAAATAAATCAATCAAAATTAATTTCACACATAATTTTGGCATAATATAATCAATGAAGTAATTCTATAACCCAATGAATGGAAATTGAGTTAAGAAACCCCTTACCTCATGCTTCCCTTTAGTTGAGCGCTATTTAAACTCATATATAGTGTTTTTAAACATGTTTTTATCTTATACTAGAATAAAATTATTAGTTATACTATCATATATTATCCTTTTATAACGTCTTATTACTCATTCATTAATAATATTTCATTATCACTATTGTTTCGGGTGTTAATTGTCTTGTTTTCTCCTATATATTTCATCATGGAAGATTCAGATCTTAAAAATAGGTTATAGTTACATCATATAAAAAATTATATTAATTTTTAAATGTAATTTTTTTCATTATATAAATATTTATAATCATTATATAATTTTAACCTTAAATAATTAATCATATCGCTTTGTGGAGACGGTATGTCGTACGTACGCACAAGTGAAGTTATCATTTCCTTAACGGGTGAAAGGGTAAGGAATTGGATTGTATAATAATTTTCTATAATCAATATCATGTCATATATATTTAATATATTCATTTAATTGATCCTTTTTTACCTTCCATATGAATAATTAGTGAAAAACGAATCACATCGCTTTGCAAGGTAGTAGCAGATCGTACACACGAACAACATTAACATTTATTCAATGGATGATAATGTAAGAAATTATATGATATATTTATTTTATATAATGATTTATATGTCATTAATATCATATATAAACATTAAATTAATTCATATTACCTTCCATTTAAAGTGTATGTGAAAAATGAAACCCATTACATTGTGAGGTGGTAGTCCACCACACACACAAATGATGTTATCACATTGTCTATGAAATGGAAATTAAGAAGGTATATATGATATTATAACTAAAGAAGTGTAATTATATCATAAATATCATACATAAAAATTAGATATGTAGTGACTCGAGTTTCCACTGGTAAGACTTTGGAATATTCTAAAGAATATTTCTGAAGCCAGAAGCTGAGTCGGCTTAGGAATCTGAGGCCCAGAGAGCCTCGATGTGGTGATATTAAAAATATTAAATATATTTTATCACCCATTTTAATTTTCTTTGGAAATGTGGAATAACTCACAATAATAGTCTTGTATCAAATTTCTGAGACCACGATTTAGTTCATAATGTCATGTTTTCCCTAGACGCACATAAACTTTGTCAGTACCGGGTACTGGGTCGGAGGTGTGTTGTTGGGGCATGTGTTGGAGGGGAGTTAAATGGGAGGATTGATTTAATAAAAATTAAATCAATATCCTCCCCCTCCCCCTTTGGTGTGCACGGTAGGATCCCCCTCCTCTCTCCCCCTCTCAACCGACGGATGACCCGAGGACCAAATCGAGGAAACAAGGCATCACTGCTCTTGGATCTTGACAGTGATCGACCTTGAATCAGGAAACAGTATCTTCCAAGCACCGATTCAACTCTAAAGCTTAGTTATTTTACCATGAGGTAGTTAGTTTGAGTTTCAAGTCTCAATTCCCTTGTTTATGCATCATTTTACGATTGTATATTTCTTAAACACTTGTTAGAGACACATTGAGGGTCAATCTCTATGTTTTGGGGAAAATGGAGGTGATCTAGGTTTATCATAGGTAATTTCCAATGAATTTTCCCATAAAAATGGAATTTATTCCAGAGGAACATGACGTGTTTTCTTCCCATTTGGGGAGATGAGTTTTAGGGACTACACGTCATGTATCGGAGTTACACATCATGTAGTGACCCCATGTTGTGTGGCCTGAGGACATAGTCAGGGAAGTTGTGTGAACATACATAGCTGTATAAAATTACACAACCACAGTACATAGACATGGGGTCTAGTAGACAACCTTGGGAAAACCACACATTCAGGTGGTCGTTTAGCCCGAACACGCCATGTATTATGGGATTCACATCATGTAAGGGACACTGTTGGCTAGGTCATGTGAAAAAGAAACACGACCAGGGTCCAGATGAAGTGGGACATGACATGTATCCTATATACACACCATGTACTCTTAAATGGTTTGTAAAACTATGAATAAAGGATACATGTCCAAGTTATTGGGTGGGCTCACACGTTGTGTGGACCCCATTGCACATTGTGTACTCCTTGAGGATCTCCTTGAGATCTTCTTCCTTCCGTATCTCCTCTTCGGAGTTCAGATCCAGGCCCATGAGTAGCCTATTCTATGTAGTTTTCTACATAGAATGTGGTGGTGGCCACGTTTTGGGACTAGGAGATGTGGTGTGTAGGTGATGTTTTGGGGGTCATTTGGGTTACCAACATCTTTACCAAAAGGGTTGAGTGGGTCCCCCTAGTCCTTGTTAGTAATGTTTAGATCGGCATGGTTGAGTGGGTCCCCCTAACCCTTTTTATTTGATGGTTTTAGCATCATATATACTTCACAAAATTATAACCCCTCTTCAGTTTCCTTACACATATATAGTGTGGGTGTGTTCCCACTTTTTGTAGTGAGTTGTCTCAATCCTCTTCGACTACAGACTCAGTAGATTTGGAGCACATGTTGGCCCGAGAGGCTCAATGCAGTCCTCACATCCCTTCACATTTCCCTAGTATGTTTCGTTGAATCAGTGTAACAATTATTTACCCGAGCATCGATCCTCTACCCAAGAGGTTGTTCCAGTATGGGATGAATCCCCTAGTGATCCCTAGGAACAAACCCTCTTACAGTGTATCGAGATATGATATTTCCTTCTATAATCTACTGTGATGTTTTCCCAAGTGGTATTTGTGGAATCGACGTAACAAACTCTACACAGGAGTTGATCCTCTGCTAGGTGATTTATTTGTGTTCGTTGTTCTAACTAGGGTTTGTAGTGTCCCCCAGTGGACCCTTGGTGGGATCCCCCACCTAAGGAGTTGGAGTTGGTTTAGTCAATGGGTGGATTCTTCTATGGAGAGTTCCATCGAGCATTCCCTCATGGATAGGTACCACGACGGTTGGCAGGTTTGTGTCATTATTTCATTTTCTTGAAAAAGTGACATCTCTCGGACAATTATCATCTGGGATGATAGGGTTAGTGGAGTGTATACTCTTGGATGAGTGTTGCCTTTAGAGCCTTGGGTAGGAACCTATCGCTAGCTATGAGGTCGGGACCTCATGAGACTTGGATTCTGAGATAAGTATATCTAGGGGTATTCTTATGTTTCCTTATTATGTTTTCACATTCCTGGGTTGACAAACCATGTGGTATGTGATGGCTAGTTATGTATAGTCAAGGATGGTCATGAGATGGTGTTTATCTCTCATTTGGGTTCCCTCTGGTTGGGTCGAGAAAATTGTCTCCTTTCAGTTTCTCCCTTTTCTTTTGGATATTTGGGGAACCTATTGAGTATCTTTATACTCACCTCTTCCTAGAATTTTCCCACATGTTTCATGTCTGGTGCAGACCACAGTACTTTCTATGGAGTCCTAGGAGGACCTATATTAAGTGGATATTAGTGATCTAGAACAACTGGGGTTTTATTGAAGCTTGGAAAAAGATATTTTTAGTGGGTGAATTTGGAAATGATCCCCTCCTTCTGAGTAGTTTGAACACTTTTGTTTTTTTCTTTTGTTGGGCCTTATATTTTTCCATTTTGTACTTCTATTTTACTCTAGTTGGGATACATGTATTCATTCATTTATTTTCAGTATATTTATCTCTACAATATTTCAAGGAGTTTTATGTGGGTGCGTGCATATAGGTACTTTAGGCTAAGGCCTTCCATGGGTGTTATATCCAACTCAATGTTGGACGCCATCCCCTTGCCTATAGAGGCGGTCTTGGGGCGTTGCAGTTCGAGCCCTGTTGGTTCAGGTCATGAAAGAGTGGTATCAGAGTGGGTTCGACTTTTGGACCATAGTCATGAGCTCATTTTGGGTTGCATAGTGACCATGTTAGGAGGATTCGAGTTCAGATTTCAGGTTAGGGACTTCAGTTTTGGTGTAGGTGGCCGACATATCCATTTTTTAGGACTTTCATAACCTAAATTTCAACTCGGTACATTAGTACATTGGTCGTATGAAAATAATAGTCCATACATCTTATAGGAGTGGGTTTTGGGTTTTTCTTGTCCTTATTGAGTCAGCTCTATAAAGACCAGAATTTTTTCATGTAAATTTCTTTTTAATTAAATGGAAATATTATGAGTCCGTGAAAATTGACGGTGCATGATTTCGAGGCCTGGTTTGCCTGGAATGAATTTCTGAACTTTTTTTCGGGTATATTCAGTAAATGCGCGAGCGGCATTTTGTAACTTTTGAACCGGAGCTCGTAATTGAAATCTGAGAACACAGTTGAACTCGCAGCGCTGATATTCTCTTAAGGAGATCTTCACCTCGACCATAGTAGGTCAAGGGTGAAATTTAGTTTTCAGACGTTTTGTGGGTGTGTTAAAATAATAAAAAAAATAGATTTTATTTTATTTTACTTTGTGAAACCTCCCATTTGAATTCGGTGGTGGGGACCACCCAAGCTTGAAACCTCCCATTTTGAAATTAATGATGGAGACCACCTGACCCTTGACCTCCCAATTTAATGTGGGAGTTGACTCTTGGTTTCTCTTCTTAATTAATTTTTCCAACTTAAACTTAATTGTTGGGCCAACTCAATTAGTTTAATTTACATGTTGGCTCCTCACCTTTCTCTAGGTTGGGGGAATTGTTGGAAAGGAGATCACTTATAGGGATAGATTTGGAGAACACATTCTCCAATAAAGGAGATTCACCAACAAGGAATGAGGACGATGCTCAAGCCAAATCGGAGACCTGTTGTGGGAGTGACAAACGCTGATGTTCAATGACTTCGTCTTCTTCCTCACGCCACCTCCATTACAAAATCGAGGTAGGGGATTTTTATATGATTGAATTTATTTATCGATTCTTCATTTTTTGGTTCCACAATGACGATGGACAAACTAACATGGTCGTTGTCCCACACTTAAACCATGCCTCTTATCTTTTGTTCTTCACGTGTTTTTCATGAATTCTTCAACGCCAAATATTTATTGATGCTGGAAACGCAATGTTTTATTGAGCGTGACATATGGACATGGAGCCCTCAACCCAAGGATCGCGAATATGTGATCATTTTATTTTTCAGGCTTGAAACGTAACTGCAATGGCTCACGGAAGAAGGCGGCGGCCGGCACACGGCCGACCGCACGAAGGATGGGTGGCGTGCATCCGTGCCGCCAGATGAGAAGGAGGTCGCGGCCTATTAGTCGTGGAAAAGCAAGGGGTGGCGTTCGGCACGTCAGTCAGCCACGTATCAGAGCGGTGACATGCGTATGTGCTGTCGGTTGAGCAGGAGGTCACGGCCACTTAGTCGCGGCAGAGACTAAAGGGCGGCCAGCATTTAGCCGGCCGAGGTGGAGCAGTGGTGCACAACAGCACCACTGGGAAAAATTTTGGCTGGCCTTCTGACCGGTCGTGCCACACTGGGTAGGACCCCTCTGGTGGGTCCTACTTTCTAGAAGCCGAACGGTCCACAGACGGTTTGGGAAGATCAGGGGGCGCCATCCCCTGGGTGTCAGTTAGGGAAGACCAACCACGGCGGACCACCAGTAGAGGGTCGTGCCGCAGTGGGCCGCGCCGCCACGGGCCGCGCCCAGCAGGATGGGCCAGGCCTCCCCCTACGTGTGTCGGGCCGGACAATGACCCAGCGGGCAGGGCCCGCCAAGGGATAGACCCGGTTCGGACAGGGTCAACCCGAACCAGGTAGGGTTGACCCAGGTCAGGTCGGACCGGGTTGGTCCCAACAAGGTTGGACTGGACCTAGGGCCATCCGAACCCAGTTTTGCATTTTTGGCCTTAACTTGAGAATTGGGCATCCGTTTGATGAACCATCTCCAACACCAGAATCCTTAGATCGAGATGGTCCATTTGGTATACCTCACTTGAGTTTTGGATAATGTTGATGTACGGCCAGGTTGGATCGAACCCCGAATCCAACCAGACCCTCAGAGTGAAACACTAATAACTTACAGATCAGGCGTCCGATTGACACGCCTTCTATTGCGTTGGAACCCTTATGACATGAAAAACCTTTGAGATACTTCTTTGTGGGAATTTAGGGTGATTGATGTATTAATTATGGCTTGGTGAGAGGCTCTCCCAAGCGTGCTATATATGGAACCCTATGACTAGATGAGACTTGACGATTGCTGACTATTTCGACTCGGAGTGACTCGACAGGCCCAGTGGGGAGTGCCTCTGTGTGACGTGGTAGACCCACGATGGGGAGCACCTTTATGTGACATGGCAAACCCATGGTACTTGACAGGAGGAGTACCTCAGCAGACCATGAGGGGGAGCACCTCTGTGTGATGAGGCAGACCCACGGTGGGGAGCGCCTCTGTGTGACATGGTAGACTAATGGTACTCGACAGGAGGAGTACCTCAACAGTCCAATGTTAGTGGGAAGCACCTTTATGTGACGCAACAAGCCCACTGTACTTGACATAGGAGAAGTTCTCCAGCATCCTAGGCATTCGACGTTGTGACTGGGGATGTTACTTGTTACTACCCCTAGAATAAATCCCGGTGTGAGTTGTCTTTACCTTGTTCTTGTGATTGAGGTTATGTTATGTGGTACTTTACCTGTGTGCTAATCTACCTTCATGGTGTTACCCTGATGTTTTTCTTTGTGGAACTCTAGGAGACCTTCAGGGTCTCAGGGTCCCTACTGAGTATTGTTATACTCACCCCTACACGGGCTACACCCACACCTTGTTGTGTCTGGTACAAATGATGGACAACGCTGACTGTGGACGAGGGTACTTGGACTGGAGACTACTCAAAGGTGGACCTTAGACGATGCGATCCGTAGAGATGACCGTTTGAGATCTGTACCTACCCTTCAGTTAGGATCTTTGGTGGGTGTTCATAGGATCTATTCACAGTTTTACTTGTACTTTCAAGTTTTACTTGTACTTTCCAGTTGGGCTTGTATTCTGGACCCTTTACTTTCAGTACACATCCTATTTACCATATATTTTACTTTGTGTTTGTATCTTATTGTGTGCTTGGTTTGTATGAGTTTATAGTTTATAAAGGCAACACCTTTCCATTTTAGGGAATACGCCTTTAGGTGCTTGTCACCAGCCCCTGGCCTATGGAAGGTAGTCTTGGGATAGTCACAGCATAGGCCCTGGAGGACAGGTCATGACAAATTGGTATCAAAGGAGTTCAATTCTATAGAAGAACTAGAAATATAATCTTTTCTATGTGGAAATAGTGTTAAGTGTTATGAGTGTGGTTTTCAGTTCGGGGAGTCTGGTGTTGGTGCGTCGGATGACGTATCCATACACCAGGACCCTAAATTTTGATTTCAGACTCAGTGAACAAAAACACTGATTGCATGTGTGTCTTTGAAAGTTTTTCTTGTGAACTCTTTTAGTCAGCTCACTAGGTATAACTTATTAAAAGTGGAGCACCTGTTTCTTTTCCGGATTCCTCCACACAGACAGCCATCCAGGATTCTAGTTAGAGTATGTGATGACATCCCACCGAGCGATAAGGCTTCAGTGCAGGGCCCCCTTACGGCAGTTGCACCATCTGGTGGTGTACCAGCAGCACCACTACCTGTTGGGCAGTCGATTCCACCAGCCCCAGTAGTAGAGGGTGAACGCCTCTTGAGCACATTGCCCGATTTCATCATGAGAGGCCACTGAGGTTCTGGGGAGACATAGATCTACAAGAAGCTGAGGACTGGTTGGAGGCCATGTTTAGAGTTTTTCCAACTGGTAGGGACACCAGCTGATCTCATTGTGATCCATGCCGCCAACCTTCTTCAGGCAGCAGCGGGAAGATGGTGGAGCTTGATGATTCAGTTTCATGATGAGGTGACACTCATCTGGGCAGACTTCGAGAGCCTTTAAGGGAATAGTTCATTCCAGCAACCTTACGCACAGTGCGTATATAGGAGCTTCTCCACTTACAGCAGGGTAGCATGACCGTGGCATAGTATTCAGCGAGGGTCACCAAACTCTCATGATACTCCACTGATATGGTGTGGGACCCTTTCTTTAGGGCCCGGACCTTTGAGCAGGGACTCAGATGAGAGATTAGAGCTTCGATGGTTTCTCTCAGCATCCTGATGCAGGCAGGGGTGTTAGAGTGAGCGTTCTTAGTGGAGAGATTCATTATTGTGCAGTCATTGGTAGTGAGACCCACCACTAGACAACACGTAGTAGAGTCATCAGTGGATGGTAGTAGACAGATGATGTAGAGGTCCAAGAGGACCAGACTAATAGGCAGATTACTGAATGATACAGGGTCAGTGGTGCGGGGCTCTTGAGGCGGAGAAGGAAAGGTGATGATCATGCAGTTTTACTCATGCGGCGGGCAGGGTCACATGGCTCGCGATTTCTCGACCTGTCATACATACGATCAGTAGATGGTCGAAGGACCTCTTGGGCAGAGGAGAAGATTCGATCGATGAGATCTACAGGCAGGAGGCGGACGTGGCAGAGGAGTAGGCCATGCAGCAGGCGGTGGGCAGCGATTTGAGGTTTTATCGCCACCACCACCAGGAGGTCTACCCCGAACACAGGGAGCAGGTGGACAGGGACGAGCTCATCTCCAGGAAGTTGAGGCTTGCTACCATGGTTCTCTGGAGATGATATAAGGTACGATCTATGTCTACTCCACCCTAGTTGCAGTACTTATAGACACAAGCTCCAGTCACTCTTTTATTGTCACAACCCTCGTTCGGAGCTCAGATATTCTACTGGAGTTGTTGGCTCGATCCTTATGGATAGAGACTCCTATGGAAGCAGATTTGATGATTATGCACTTGTGCCAGCAGTGTGAGCTTACTCTAGGAGGCGAGAGCTTCGGCTGGGATCTTCTAGTTGTTGCGTCGAGGCCTTACAACGTCATCTTGGGTATGAACTATTTATCCATAGTCCATGCACATATTGACTATATTAGGTGAAAAGTGTCATGTGGCCATCGGTGAGAAGGAAACCTTTGCAGCGCAGGATGAACTTATCTAGAGGTGGTTGCAGCCGATCACACATTAGTTGGCTAGCCTAACCCTCATAGTGGTTGATGTTCAGAGTCTGAGTTAGCCTGTAGTGGTGGACAATAACACTAATGTTTTTCCTGATGATGTTCCGGGTCTACCTCATCATAGAGATGTGGACTTTTACATCTACTTTTACCCCGAGATAGCACTAATATCTACACTATCATATTAGATGGCTCTAGTGGAGCTTCGAGAGCTGCAAGTACAACTAGAGGACTTTCAGAGAAAAGGGTTCATTAGGTCCAGTGTTTCTCCTTACACAGCCCCAATTTTTTCTCCAAGAAGTCAGATGGGAGTTTGAGACTTTGTGTGGACTATCGATGCCTAAACAAGGTGACCGTGAAGAAAAAGTACCCACTCTCAAGGATTGAAAATATATTTGATTAGCTGAAGGGAGAACAATATTTTTCAAAGATAAACCTTGGATCATGTTATCACCAGCTCTAGGTATACGAGATGAGGATGTGCAGAAGACGGACTTTATATGTTGGTATGGCCACTATGAGTTCTTAGTTAAGCCATTCCGTGTGACCAATGCCCCAGCAGTGTTCATGTGACTCATGAATAGGATCTTCCATCTATACCTCAATCATTGACAGACTCACCAAGTTATCCCACTTCCTACCTATCAGAGAGCAGGGATTGGTAGAGATATTGGGATGCCTCTATGTACAGGAGATTTTACAGCTTCATGGAGTTCCATCTACGATTGTCTCGGATTGGGATGCATGTTTTACTTCTCGGCTATAGAAGGCGTTGCAGGAGGCGTTTGGGACACAACTTTGGTTGAGTATCATCCTCCATCCTTATACAGATTGTCAGACAGAGCGGACCATTCAGACCCTTGAGGACATGTTTCATGCTTGCGTCCTAGATTTCAGCCCCAGTTGGGAGGATTACTTTCCTTTGGTGGAGTTTGAGTACAACCACAGTTATCACTCCACTATCGGTATGGAACCATTTGATGCATTGTACGGATGACCTTTCAAATCACCTCTGTACTAGACTAACCCTGGGGAGTCAGCACTTGTGGGACCAGAGATGGTACGGGTCACTATAGAGAAGGTGCAGATTATCTAGGAGCGGATGAAGACTGCACAGATCCAACATAAGTCTTATGCTGACAGGAGATGGAGACCTCTTGATTTCAAGGATGGTAATCATGTTTTTATATGCGTCTCACCTCGATGAGGTTTGTAGAGATTTGGCTGGGGCGGTAAGTTATCTCCAAAGTTTATCGGACCCTTTCAGGTCCTCAACAGAGTTGGTGAAGTGTCTTACCACTTAGCTCTTCCACCTTAGTTGCACCAGGTGCATGATGTTTTCCATGTATCCTAGATGAGAAGATACAACATGATCCTCCACACATCATTGACTGGGGCGAGCTGGACATTGATGATGGGGCGGTGTTTTCGGAGCTTCTAGTGGAGATTGAGGATTGACAAGAGTAGGTCCTTCATGGGCAGTCGATACCTCTAGTGCGCATTCATTGTTAGCACAAAAACCTTCAGGAGAACATGTGGGAGTGGGAGGCTCAGATTCGTGCTCATTACCCCCACTTGTTTCCCAAGTTTGTGTTGTGGATTTTAGGGATGCAAATCCCTGAGGTGGGGAGAATGTAAAGACCTGAATTTTTTCATGTAATTTTTTTTTAATTAAATGAAAATATTACGAGTCTGCGAAAATTGACGACATGTGATTCTGAGGCCCGGTGTGTCTGGAATGAATTTCGGAACTTTCTTTCAGGTACGTTCAGTAAACGTGCAAGAGGCGTTTTGTAACTTTTTAACTGGTACTCAGAATTGAAATCTGAGGATACCATTGAACTCGTAGTGCTGATATTCACTTAAGTAGACCTTCATCTCAACTGTAGTAGGTCGAGGGTGAAAATTAGTTTTCAGAATTTTTGTGGGTGTGTTAAAAGAATAAAAAAATAAAATAAAACATCTTTTATTTTATTTTACTTTGTGAAAACTCCCATTTAAATTCAGTGTTGGGGACCACATGAGCTTGAAAACTCCCATTTTGAAATTAATGGTGGGGACCACCTGACCCTTGAACTCCCTATTTAATGTGGGAGGTGACTCTTGGTTTCTCCCCCAAATTAATTGTTCCAACTAAAACTTAATTGTTGTGCCAACTCAATCAGTTTAATTTATATGTTGCCTCCTCACCTTTCTCTAGGTTGGGGGAATTGTTGGAAAGGATAGAACTTAGGGGGAGAGCTTTGGAGAACACATTCTCCAACAAATGAGACTCTCCAACGAAGAATGAGGATGACGCTCAAGCCAGATCGGAGACGTGTTGTGGGAGTGAGGAACACCAACATTCAATGACTTCGTCTTCTTCCTCGCACCACCTCCATCAAAAAATTGAGGTAGGGTATTTTTATATGATTGAATTTATTTATCGATTCTTCATTTTTAGGTTTCACAATGATGATGGCCAAACAAACATGGCCATCATCCCTCACTTAAACATTGCCTCTTATATTTTGTTCTTCGTGCGTTCTTCATGCATTCTTCAATTGAAAATATTTATTGACACTGGAAACCCAATATTTTCTTGAGCACAATATATGGACGTAGATCCCTCGACCCAAGGATCGTGAATATGCTATCGTTTTATTTTTTGGGCTTGGAACGAAACTGCAATGGCTCGTGGAAGAATGCGGCGGCCGGCACCCGGAGGGCCGAATAAAGGAAGGGTGGAGTGCGTTCGCGCTGCCGGAGGAGCAGGAGGCCATGGCACGTTCTCCATGGCAAAGCAAGGGGTGGCGGCCGGCATGTCGGCCAACTGCGTAACGGAGTGGCAACGCGCGTCCGCGCCCCCAGTGGAGCAGAAGGTTGTGGCTGCTTGGCTGCAGAGAAGTCCGAAGGGTGGCCGACATCTGGCCGGCCGTAGTAGAGCAGTGGCGCACAACCGCACCACTGGGGAGAATTCTAACTGGACTTCTGGCCGGCCTCACCACACCGGGCGGGACCCCTCTTGTGTGTCCCGTGTGCTAGTAGCCGAACAGTCCACGGACTATTCAGGAAGACCGGGTGGTGCCTCCCCCCGAGTGTCAATTAGGGAAGACCCGCCATGGCGGACCACCAGCTGAGCGGGCCGCACCCCAGCGGGCTAGGTAGTAGCGGGCCACACCGCCGTGGGCCGTGCCACCACGGGTCGTGTCGTAGTGGGCCGCGCAGCAGCAGGCCATGGCGCAGTGGGCCGTGCCCAGCGGGTCGGGATGGACCACGGACCAGTGGGCCAGGCTGGACCCAGGTCCGACCAGGTCGACCCGAACCGGGTCGAGTCAGCCCAGGTCGGGTCGGTCCGACTGGGTCGAACCAGACCCGGGCCCATCTAAACCCAGTTTATCCCTTTTTGCTGTAACTTGAGAATCGGGCTTTCGTTTGATGAACCGTCTATGGAACCAAAATCCTTGGATCGAGATGTTCCATTTGGTATACTCAACTTGAGTTTTGGATAAAGCTGGAGTAAGTCCGGGTTGGATCGAACCCTGAATCCAACAGAGTCCTCGGAGCGGAAACGCTAATAACTTACAGACCAGGCATCTGATTGATGCACCGTATGTTGCATTGGAACCCTTATGACGTGATTAACCTTTGATATACTTCTTTGTGGGACTTCAAGGCGATTGAGGTATGACCGATGTCTTGGGAAACAGTTCTCCCAAGCGTGCTACGTACGGAACCCTATGACTGGCTGAAACTTGATGACTGCTAACCATTTTGACTTGGATTTACTCAATATGCCTAGTGGGGAGAACCTCTTTGTGACATGGAAGAATCATGGTGGGAAGTGCCTTTGTGTGAAGCGGCAGACCCATGGTACTCGACAGGAGGAGTACCTCATCAGGCCATGAGGGGGAGTGACTCTGTGTGACGCGGCATACCCATGGTGGGGAGTGGCTCTATGTGACACGGCAGACCCACGGTACTAGACAGGAGGAGTACCTCAGTAGTCCAAGGTTAGTGGGAAGTGCCTCTGTGTGACTCGGCTAGCCCACAGCACTAGATAGAGGAGGAGTTCTCCAGCAGCCATGTCATTCAACGTTCTGACTTGGGATATTACTTGTTACTACCCCTAGAATAAATTCTAGTGTGATTTGTCTTTACCTTGTACTTGTGATTGAGGTTATGCTATGTGGTACTTTTCCTGTGTGGTAATATACCTTCATGGTGTTACAATGATGTTTTTCTTTGTGAAACTCTAGGATACCTTCGAGGTCTGGGGGTACCTACTGAGTATTTTTATACTCACCCCTACACAGGCTACGCCCTCACCTTATTATGTCTGGTGTAGACGACGGACAGCACTGACTGTGGACGAGGGTTCCTGGACTAGAGACTGCTCAGAGGTGGACCTTAGATGAGGTGATCTGCAGAGACGACCATTTGAGAGTTTTACCTAAGCTTCAGGTAGGATCCTTGGTGGGTGTTCACAGGATCTGTTCACAGTTTTACATGTACTTTCCAGTTTTGCTTGTTTTCCAGCCCATTTACTTTCAGTACACACCCTGTTTACTATATAGTTTGTTTTGTGCTTGAATCATGTTGTGTTCTTGGTTTGTGTGAGTTTATAGTTTATAAAGGCAGTGTCTTCCCATTTTAGGGAATACACCTTTCAGTGCTTGTTGTCATCCCCTAGCCTATGGAAGGTGGGCTTGGGGTAGTCATGGCATAGGCCCTAGGGGACGAGTCATGACAAATTGGTATCAGAGGAGTTCAGTTCTACCGAATAACTAAGACTCTGGTCTTTTCTATGTGGCAATAGTGTTAAGTGTTATGAGTGTGGTTTTCAGTTCAGGGAGTCCATTGTTGGTGCAGCGGCCAATATATCGATACACTAGGACCCTGAATTCTGATTTCTGACTTAGTGCACAAAAACACTAATTACGTGTGTGTCTTTGAAAAGTTTTATTGTGAACTATTTGAGTCAGCTCACCGGGTATAACTTATTGACCATGGAACACCCATTTATTTTTAGGATGCCTCCACGTAGATAGCCAGCCAGGATTCTAGTTAGAGTACGTGATGATAACCCACTGAGCAACGAGGCTTTGGTGCAGGGCCCCCTTATGATAGTTGTACCATCAGGTGGTGTACCAATAGCACCACTACCCATTGGGAAACCGATTCCACCAGCCCTAGAAGTATAGGGTGCACACCGCTTGAGCATGTTGCATGAGTTCCAGTGCCATAGGCCACTGAGGTTCTGGGGTGAGACAGATCCACAGGTGGCTGAGGACTGGTTGGAGGCCATGGTTAGAGTTTTCCGACTGGTAGGGACACCAGCTGATCTCATGGTGATCCTTGACGCCAACCTTCTTCAGGTAGCAACGAGAAGATGTTGAAGCTTGATGCTCCAGGTTCATGAAAAGGTGACACTCATCTGGGTGGACTTCGAGATTCTTTTTAGGGAAGAGTTTGTTCCAGCAACCTTATGCTCAGTGCGTATACAGGAGATTCTCCACTTACAACATGTTAGTATGACAGTGGCTCAGTATTCAGTGAGGTTTACCGAACTATCGTGATACTCCACTGATATGGTGTGGGGCCCTTTCTTCAGGGCCCGAACCTTTGATCAGGGGCACAGACGGGAGATTAGATCTTTGATTGTTTCTCTCAGGATCTTGATGTATGCAGGGGTGTTAGAGCGATCACTCTTTGTGAAGATTTTCCTTGTTGAGAAGTCACTGGCAGCGAGACCCACCACCGGACGACACGTAGCAGAGTCATCAGTGGCTGGCAGTAGATAGATGACAAAGAGGTCCAAGAGTACCAGACCTACAGAAAGATGACCGCAGGATACAGGGTCAGTGGTGTGGGGCTCTCGAGGCGAAGCTGGATAGGTGAGGATCATGCAGTGTTACTCTTGCGGCGGGCATGGTCACATGGCTCACAACTGCCCCGACCCTCCATATAGATGGTCAAAGGACCGCCTAGGCAGAGGCTAAGATTCGATCGAGGAGTTCCGTAGTTAGGATGCGGACATGGAAGAAGAGTAGGTTGTGCAGTAGGTGGTGGGCGGCGATTTGAGGTTCTTCCGCTGCCACCGCTAGGAGGTCCACCCCGAACACAAGGAGCAGGTGGAAAAGCACTAGCTCAGCTCCAGGCAGCTGAGGCCTACGACCATGGTGCTCTAGAGATGATGCGATGTACGATCTATGTCTACACCACCCTAGCTGCAGTACTTATAGACATACATGTCAGTCACTCTTTTATTTTCACGACCCTTATTCAGAGCTCAAAGATTCCAGTGGTGTCGTTGGCTTGATCCTTATGGCTAGAGACTCCTACATAAGCAGATTTGAAGATTACACACTGGTGATGGTAGTGTGATCCTACTCTAGGAGGCGATAGCTTCAACTGGGATATTCTAGTAGCGACATCGAGGCCATATGATGTCATCTTGGGTATGGACTGTTTATCCACTATCCATGCTCAAATTTACTGTATTATGCACAAAGTGCAGTCTGTCCGCATGGATGGGACTAGGTTTTCCTTCAACTGCGAGAAGGGAACCTTTGTGTGGACTATCGGTATCTGAACCAAGTGACTGTGAAGAAAAAGTACGCACTCCCAAGGATTGATGATCTCTTTGATCAGATGAAGGGATCACGATGGTTTTGGAAGATAGACCTTAGATCTGGTTATCACCAGCTCAGGTTACGAGACGAGGATGTGTAGAAGATGACCTTTAGATGTCGGTATAGCCACTATGAGTTCTTGGTTATGCCATTCGGTGTGACCAACACCCCATCAATGTTCATGGGACTCAAGAATAAGATCTCCCAACCATGCCTTGATCTCTTTTTAGTAGTCTTCATCGACGACATTCGGATATACTAAACGACGAAGGGGGAGCATGCCTATCATCTGCAGATAGTTCTGGACACACTCCGAGAGCACCAACTTTATAGTAAGCTCTTGAAGTTCCAGTTCTGGATATGAGAGGTCCACTTTCTGGGACACATTATCTCAGAGGCTATAGTTGTGGTGGATCCATCGAAGATTGAGGCTGTGCTTGCTTGGGATCCACCCAGGAGCATGACGGAGGTGCAAAGTTTCCTGGGATTTCCCGGTTATTACCAGAGGTTTGTGCCTGAATTTTCCAGAGTTTCAGCACCCTTATTAGCATTGACAAAGAAGGGGTAACCCTTAATGTGGTCGGAGATATGCCAGTGGAGTTTCCAGGAGATGAGGCAGAGACTGACGAGTGCCCTCATCTTAAGGCTACTGGAGGAGGGCGTTGGGTACGTAGTCTACTGTGACGCATCTGGGACTGGGCTTGGATGTGTCTTGATGCAGGATCGAGTAGTGATATCATATGGTTCTCTACAGCTGAGACAACATGAGAAAAACTACACTACCCATGACCTGGAGTTAGCAGCAGTAGTCTTCGCCTTGAATATGTGGTGACATTACTTGATGGGAGAATGTTTTATAGTCTACTATGACCAAAATAATATCAAGTATATCTTCTCTTAGAAGGACCTGAACCTGAGAAGGTGGAGTTGGCTTGAGTTCCTCCAATACTATGACTTTTAGATAGTCTATACTCCTGGGAAGGGGAACGTAGTAGAATATGCACTCAGAAGGAGATCTGGTATACATTTGTTGAGTGAGGCGATGGAGCAGCTAACCATTTGGCAGATATCCTATGTGGATCGAGATGGAGCAGCTTATCTTCATTCTCTGATAGTCACTCCCCCACTCCTTCAGTGAGTCAGGGCGGCACAGCTTGGAGACACTGACTGTGAGGCTCAATGTGCTCAGATATCCACAGGACAGGCACCTGATGAATTTTATGAAAGTGAAGAGCACGTCATCCTCTTCATAGGGCGTACTATGGTATTGATGGTGCTATGGGAGGATGTGTTTAGGGATTTCCATACATCCCCTCTTGTGGTACATCCAGAAGTGGTGAAGATGTACTAGGACCTTCGGAGTTAGAACTGGTGGTCAGGAATGAAGAAATTTGTAGTAGAGTTTGTTTCACAGTGCCTCACTTGTCAGCAAGTGAAGGTAGAGCATCAAGTTACAGTGGGCTTAGTTCAGCCACTAGAGGTGCCAGAGTGGAAGTGGGATATAATTTCCATGGAATTTGTGACAGGACTTCCACATACATCCAAGAGTCATAATTCTATATGGGTGATTGTTGACTGACTCACAAAGTTATCCCACTTCCTACCTATTAGAGAGCAGGGATCGGTAGAGATCTTGGGACTCCTCTACATACAAAAGATTATACGGCTTCATGGAGTTCCATCTATGATTTTCTCGGATCAAGATGCATGTTTTACTTATCATCTATGGAAGGGGTTGCAGGAGGAATTCGGGACACAACTTCGGTTGAGCACCACCTTCCATCCTCAGATGGATGGTCAGAAAAAGTGGACTATTCATACCCTTGAGGACATGTTGCATGCTTGCGTCCTAGATTTCAGCCACAGTTGGGAGGATCACTTTCCTTTGGTGGAGTTCAGGTACAAAAACATATATCAGTCCACTATCGGTATGGAAACATTTGAGGCATTGTATGGACGACCTTACAGATCACCTCTGTGTTGGACTGACCCAGGTGAGTCAGCACTAGTGGGACCAGAGATGGTATGGGTTACTATGAAGAAGAGGCAGATTATCCAGGAATGGATGAAGACTGCACAGAGTAGGAAGAATTCCTATTCTAATAGGATATGGAGGCCTCTTGAGTTCAAATATGGTGATCGTATTTTTCTAAGGGTCTCACCTCGACGAGATTTACGGAGATTTGGATGGGGTGGAAAGTTATCTCCAAGGTTCATTAGACCCTTTCAGGTCCTCAGCAAATTTGGTGAAGTGGCTTACCACTTAGCCCTTCCACCTTAGTTGCATTGGGTGCAAGATGTTTTCCACATATCCCAGCTGAGGAGACACGTACATGATACTTCTCACATCATTGACTTGGGAGAGATGGCCATTGACGATGGGGTGACGTTTTTGGAGGTTCCAGTGAAGATTGAGGATCGACAAGAGTCGGTCCTTCATGGTTGGTCGATACCTCTAGTGTGTGTTCATTGGCAACACGAGAACCTCCAAGAGAGAATGTGGGAGTGGAAGGATCATATTTGTGCTCAATACCCCCACTTGTTTCCCTAGTTTGTGTTGTGACTTTTAGGAACGCGGAGCCCTAAGGAGGGGAGAATGTAAAGACCCAGATTTTTCCATGTAATTTTTTTTAAATAAATAGAAATATTACAAGTCTGCTAAAATTGAAAGGGTGTGATTCTAAGGCCCGGTGTGCCCAGAATGAATATCTAAACTTTTTTGGGTACGTTTAGTAAATGCGTGAACGACGTTTTGTAACTTTTGAATCGATGCTCGGAATTGAAATCTGAGAACACCGTTGAACTCGCAGCACCGATATTCTATTAAGCAGACCTTCACCTCGACCGTAGTAGGTCGAGGGTGAAAGTTAGTTTTCAGACTTTTGGGGGGTGTGTTAAAAGAAGAAAAAAATAAAATAAAACATCTTTTATTTTATTTTACTTTGTGAAACCTCCCATTTGAATTCGGTGGTGGGGACCACCTGAGCTTGAAACCTCCCATTTTGAAATTAATGGTGGGGAACACCCAACCCTTGAACTCCCTGTTTAATGTGAGAGGTGACTCTTGGTTTCTCCCCTGAATTAATTGTGCCAACATAAACTTAATTGTTGTGCCTACTCAAATAGTTTAATTTATATGTTGGCTCCTCACCTTTCTCTAGGTTGGGGGAATTGTTGGAAAGGAGAGAACTTGGAGGGAGAGCTTTGGAGAACACATTATCCAATAAAGGAGATTCTCCAATGAAGAAAGAGGACGATGCTAGAGCAAGATCAGAGATATGTTGTGGGAGTGATGAACGCCGACGTTCAACGACTTCGTCTTCTTACTCGCACCACCTCTATTGGAAAAGCGCAGTAGGGGATTTTTATATGATTGAATTTATTTATCAATTCTTAATTTTCTGGTTTCACAATGATGACGGCCAAACTAACATGGCCATCGTCTCGCACTTAAACCTTTCCACTTATCTTTTGTTCTTCGCACATTCTTCGTGTGTTCTTCGATGCCAAATATTTATTGACATTGGAAACACAATATTTTGTTAAGAGCGACATATAGACGCAGAGACCTCGACCTAAGGATCGTGAATATGTGATTGTTATATTTTTCAAGCTTGGAATGAAATCGCAATGGCTCGTGGAATAAGGCGATGGCTGGCACCCAGTCAGCCGCATAAAGGAAGGGCGGCGAGCGTCCGTGCCACCGGATGAGCAGGAGGCCATGACCCGTCAGCCATGGAAAAGCAAGGGGTGGCGGCTGGCACGTCGGCCATCCGTGTAGCAGAGCGGTGACGCGCGTCTGCGCCGCCGGTGGAGCAGGAGGTCGCGGCCGCTTGGCCGCGGTGGAGGCTGAAGGGCAGCTGGCATCTGGTTGGCCACAGTGGAGCAGCGGCACATGACCACGCCGCTAGGAAGAAGTCCGGCCGGCCTTCTGGCTAGCCATGCCACACCGGGTGGGACCCTTCCGGTGGGTCCCACGTGCCAGCAGTTGAATGGTCCACGAACAGTTTGGGAAGACAATGGGATGCCTCCCCCAGGGTGTTGGTTAAGGCAGACCCACCATGGCGATCCACCAGCCAAGCGGGCTGCACCGCAGTGGGTCACGCCCAGTGGGGCGTGCCGTAGTGGGCCGCGCCCAGTGGGCCGGGCTGGGTCGCCCACTACACGGGCCACACCGAACCATGGCTCAGAGGGATAGGCCCGCCAAGGCCCAGGAAAACTGGGCTAGACCTGAGTTAGACCGGATCGACCCGAACCAGGTCAATTCGGCCCAAGCTGGGTCAGGTCGGGTTGGTCTAACTGGGTCGGACCGGACCCAGGCCCATCCAAACCCATTTTCGCCTTTTTGGTCGTAACTTGAGAATCGGGAATCTGTTTGACGAACCGTCTACGATGCATGAATCATTGGATCGAGATGGTTCATTTGGTATTCTCCACTTGAGTTTTGGATAAAGTTGGAGTATTACCAGGTTGGATCGAACCCCGAATCCAACCGGGCCCTTGGAGGAGAAATGATAATAACTTACAGACGGGGCGTCCGATTGATACGTTGTCTATTGCATTAGAACCCTTATGACATGATGGAACTTTGAGATACTTCTTCATGGTACTTTGGGGAAATTTAAGTATGAACGATGGCTTGGGGATCGGTTCTCCCAAGGGCACTATATACGGAACCCTACGAGTGGATGAGACTTGACGACTACTGACCATTTCGACTCGGAGTGACTCGATAAGCCCAGTGGGGAGCGCCTCTGTGTTACACAGTAGACCCATAGTGGGGAGCACCTCTGTGTTATGTAGAAAACCCATAGTACTTGACAGGAGGAGTACCTCAGTAGGCCACGAGGGGGAGCGCCTCTATGTGACGCAGCAGACCCACAGTGGGGAGTGCCTCTGTGTGATGTGGCAGACCCATGGTACTCGATAGGAGGAGTACCTCAACAGTCCAAGGTTAGTGGGAAGAACTTTTGTGTGACGTAGAAGGCCCATTGTACTCGATAGAGGAGGAGTTATCAAATATACGAGGCATTTGACGTTGTGACTGGGGATGTTACTTGTTAATTCCCATAGAATAAATCCTGGTGTGAGTTGTCTTTACCTTGTGCTTGTGATTGAGGTTATGCTATGTGGTACTTTACCTGTGTGGTAATATACCTTCGTGGTGTTAACCTAAGTTTTTTCTTTGTGGAACTCTAGGAGACCTTTGGGGTCTCGGGGTCCCTACTGAGTATTTTTATACTCACCCATGCATGGGTTGCGCCCACACCTTGTTGTGTTTGGTATAGATGACGGACAACGCTGACTGTGGATGAGGGTACCTAGACTAGAGACTTCTCATAGGTGGACCTTAGATTAGGCAATCCATAGATATGATCATTCGAGAGTTGTACCTACCCTTAAGGTAGGATCCTTGGTGGGTGTTCATAGGTGAATTTCACAGTTTTACTTGTACTTTCTAGTTTTACTTGTACTTTCCAGTTGGGCTTATATTCTGGCCCTTTTACTTTTAGTACACACCCTGTTTACTATATAGTTTACTTTGTTCTTGTATCCTGTTGTGCACTTGGTTTGTGTGATTTTACATTTTATAAAGGAAACACCTTCCCGTTTTAGTGAATACGCCTTTCAGTGCTTGTCACCAGCCCCTGACCTGTGGAAGGTAGGCTTGGGGTAGTCACAGAACAGGCCATGGGGGACGGGTCGTGACAAGATCCCTAGATATACTCTTGATTTTGGTGTGTCTTGAAATTGTTTCAGGATATTTCCATGACTGTAGATTTTGAGATTCCCATAGATGGATTTGAAGTATGACCCAATGAGTGACGAGGTCACCTTGTAGGGGCCTAGACATGAGTTATGTTCTCCTCTGGTTGTACAACTGGTGGAGCCACCACTCTTCGAGCAGTGCATAGACCCACCTCCAAGGGTTCAAGTGGATGCGGCCTATCATACTGACTTGTGGATGGATCTATTGGTGTTGGATGATGATGTGTTGGGGTTAAGAGTGTACTAAGGGATTCAGAGACAAAGTTTACTGAAGTTCCAGGTTGAGTAGGACCCACATACATCACACATCCAACGTAGGAGGCACCTTCATTTTCAGAGGCATACCCATGATAGAACTTAGGCATGTGGGTTTGTAGCACAAGATCCATGATAGGGTTTTGGTCAGTAGTGGGATAGGCACTGTTATGCTTGTGAAATTTGAGTACATCTTACGAGATATTGTTTGACATGTTGTGCTACTGATGGAGAGTCGGTTTACAAGACACATTAGTAGTGGAATCAATTTCATTGAGGGTCACCAAGCAGTGGATGAGACAATAGAGCCAGAGTATGAGGAGTTGGTTGGTTCTTTGATTCATTATTGCCGCAACCACCCTCGAGTGGTCCAGGCTAGGATCGGGGAGATGGTGGATAAGGACTTGGGTGGTTGAAGGCACTGAAGGGTGTTGACCCAGAGGATCTAGATTAATATAGTTATGCTCTGTGTCCTTTTTACTTTATAAAGTAGAACTGATAGACACTTATAATGGGTACTCTTTTCTTTCTGATTCCTTCTTGTGGTTTTTTTTGGGAAGATGCAGGGTGACAGTGGAGCCCTATGTCAATGTTGCTCTATATATCTTTGAATGCATGAGGAAGAGGGATCCTTCCCCCATGGAGATATGTTTTAGTGATGTGATGAAAACTATAAGGAAGATTCACTTCCTCCCAAAGTGGATAGTATCAAGGTGTGGTGGATGAGTACCTTAGACTTATGCATTTGGATCATTTATGTTAGGGTGGTTATTAGTCATAGGGCTTAGTAAGACCCAATGTGAGTGTTTGGGTGGACCTTTGTTGTTAATTTGTACCCTCACATTCTTGGATTCATATTTTATATGGTACAATCGAGGAGGTTGTGGTGTAGTTAGTCACGATTTCAAATTCACATGAAGGATGGACACTTCCCACACTAAGAATCATACTTGGGAAGAGATTCAAAATTGTGTGTGTGATTAATTATTTCCCCAAGAGGATAGTTTTGAAGTGTGGTGGATGAGTTCCATCAAAATATGAGTTTGAGGTCAGTTTTATATGTTTTTCATGGTTTCATAAGAGCTGGTAAGACCCTGTGTGTGCACTTAGGCAATCTTGTTTATTTATTTAGGTGGATGAGATGTTTTTATAGGTGTTTTGAGGTTTTTTTGGGAGGTATCGCATGATGGGATATCCAGTGGACGTGTTATTGATGGATTTTCCTATGGTCAGGAGTGTGTCAACCTACTGAGGTTTGGTGTTGGCACCATTTTCATGGAGAGATAGGGTGCTAAGGTTATCTCTTTCCCTTGGCATCATGTTAGTGTTTAAACATACCGTTTGAATCTAGTTTGTAATGTCTTGTATTTTTTCATGTATTATTTTTAAATATTATATGGAATTATTATGAGACCGGGTGCAAAAACAGCACATCATTCCGGGCCCAGTGAGCCCAGAATGGTGGTTTGAACTTTTTAAGTTAGGTGAGTCGGCGCTTGTGTGCGGTTGTGGAATTTTCCAAATAGATTCTTGGATTAAAAATCTAAGGGCATCGTTGTGTCCAGGGCGATGACTTTACCCAAGAATGGGTCTAACCTCGACCGGCGCAGGTCGGCTGTAAAAGTTAGTTTTTGGGCGTTTTAAATAGGAAGCACTTTAGAAGAAATAAAATAAATTAATAATTTATTTTATTATTTTAAAACGTTTCCTTTTTTGAGTAGCGACCTAATCCTCACCTATAAATTAATGCTTATGGAATGTTCTCAAGGTTAGCCTCATAACCCTGCGAGTTGAGAGAAAGATTCTCTTGGAGCTTGGACGGAGGAGGATGCGTTGGCGGACGACGACGACGTAAGCAATCAGCACCCCTCGGATTTGAAGAATCCCTTCGGCGGACACGTCGCGATGATCGTTCTTAAACCGGTTTGAGGTAGGGGTTTTTTATTTGAATTCTTTCCCCATTTTTTATTTTTAAAACGAAAAATGCGGATCAACCACAAACAAGTTGATCTGTGGATTCGTACATTCTTGCGGGAGGGATTTATTTGGGATGATTTTGGGAATTAATCCATGTTGATTTATTGTTGTTGATTTCTTCTCCATTTAAGAATATTAACAGGAGCAGATCAACACCGCGGCGAACGACAGCGGAGGTTCTTTCCTCAATTTTGTTTTATTGGATTTCTTCCCTTTCTCTTTCGCGCATTCTTCACGTTCTTCACGGGGTGATGAACAACGGATTGTTGTGCATATATTTTGTGATGCAATGATCCCAAATTGAAGAATCGACACCACAGTGACCTTGCAGAGGTGCGACGACGATAAAGGATGATGGATCATAACGAATCGGGAAGGGTCGTTCTTCGAGCGTTCTTCGCACGAGAAGATCAAAACACGTTTTTAGAGCTGATCGGAGGCCCAAAAACATCGGAAGCATCTTCGTGGTGTCGGGGAAACCAAAACCTATAAGTTTCGTGGCGATTGGACCGTCGGATTGACGAACGGAGCATCACGGGAGGCATGCCAGTGAAGAGCATTGTTTCTGGAAATTTCTAGAATACATGGCATGTACTCTGAAGAACACGTTCTGTAGTGCCTAGCGGCGGTGGCTAGGTTTTTGGGTGCTAGAGAAGAATCACACGGCATGTGACCCTGATCACACGGCGTGTTAGACTTCCCCCGAAGCTCATCGTGTACTTTGGGAAGTACACGGACACGGGATGAACTACACAGCTTCAGATGACACAGTGTGTAAAATCTACACAGCATGGAAGAGGTGGCTACGTGGAACTCGGAATTTATCCAGGGGGTACACGGACATGGTATGGAGTACACGACTATGTACTCCATCACACGGTCAGTCAAGGCCAGTAACGCGGGCCACCCTATGTACCGATTACACGGGTTGGAGTACACAGGTTGATGACCGTGTACGGGCACATGGATAGTGTACACGGAGCCAACCCCAGTCACCCGGACATGGCGTGTACATCAAACTACACGTCGTGTACTAAGTTTTTCTTCATGACCAACATTACGACACAAGTCGTGGTGCACGGGCAGTACTCGGGGTCAGACAACATGGCGTGTACTTTTTCCTACATGTCGTGTACTTTTTAGAAAATGGCATGGTCTTCTTGTTCACCATACCTTAGATATATTTCATTTGGGTTAGTGTCCCTTCTTTTTTTCCCCTAAAGGTTAGGAATCATTTCCTTCTACAATAGTATGATCCCTTCAGTAGGACTTTCTGTGATAGAGTTGGCATCCCTCCGAGAGGGCCGGAGCGAGATCCTCTATCCATTCCTGACCCTAGGTAGATTCAGGCATCGATGTGACCAACTCTACTGGGAATTTATCCTCTACCTAGCTGGTGTATCACCTAGCTGGTGAATCTGTATGAGTCACAGTATCTGCCATGGCCCTGGCAGGGATCCTCATCTGTGTATCGTGATCTTTCCCACTCAGGAGTGTGTCTCCCATAATAAGTGATTCTATCTATCGTGATCCTTCCCACTCAGAAGTGTGTCTCCTGTAATGAGTGAATCTTCCTCTCGTGGAGGTTCCCGATGAACAGTACTTCTTGGACGGACGTCATCAAAGTTACGAGACTTGTGGAGTGTGTCTCCCATAACGAGTGCTTTGTGGAATCTTCGAACAGAATCCCTATATGAGGTATGCGGTTGTGTGACTTTCCTCTAGACTACGGGTCTATGTTTTGAGTATATCTGGTTTGTGTTGTTATATGCTCTGTAGACATATACTGCACATAGCTGACTGTACCTTTGCTTTACTGCTTTGTGGTTTTTGGGGTCCTCAATTGAGTATTGTTATACTCACCCCTACATGGGATTTTCCCACACGTCTCGTGTCTTGTGCAGATGAGCAGCCTTCTGACAGAGTCCAGGGAGGACCCAGGCAGGACCGAGCTTTCTGAGTTCCCTACAGGCCGAGGCATTCCTACGGCTACGAGCAGCTGTCTCATCACCTCTTTTTGTTTACAGGTTGGACTTTGTAGTTTTTAGACTCTTGTTTTGGTGGGCTTGTATTTTTGGCCCAGTTTACTTCCAGCACTTTACTTTTCATTGCACTCTTGTGGTTGGGTTTAGTAGTATGCATGCATTTTTGTTGCTTAGTGTTTGTTTTACATTTCAGCATTGTGGGCTTGGAGATGTATTCATGTATACAAGTACTTAGGAAATGCCTCCCATGTTATCTATATGCCAACTCGGTGCTAGTCACCAGCCCCTGGCCTATTGGAGGTGGGCTTGGGGAGTCGCAGTGCGGGCCCCACTGGGATGGGTCATGACAGAGTGGTATCAGAGGTGGTCTGTTCTACCTTAGGACCAATAGTCTATGAGATTGGTTGGGGGTAACAGTGTTCAGTGTATCAAGCTTGGCTTTCAGGCCAGAGACTCCATTGTTGGTGCGGTGACTGACGTATCCATACACAAGGGCTCTGATAACCTGCTTTTCAACTCGGTACACGAAAACACTGGTTGCGGGGAAATAAAATAATCGTAAATGCATCATATAGGAATGGGTCATGTTTTCCATATCCTTTGTGTTAGCTATCTAGATATACTCATTAACCATGGTACATCTTATTTCCTTACAGGATACCTCTGTGAAGCATACCCGCTAGGATTCAGCAGCACGATCACGAGGATGACCCCCTCAGTGATGAGGCTTTGATACAGGGACCAGTTCCCCAGGCGTTGCCACCAGATGGTGCACCTGCTATACCACCACCAGTGGAGCAGCCAGTGGTACCTGTAGTACCGACCGGCGAAGAGCACAGGCTTAGCGCGCTTAATGAGTTTCAGAGACAGATACCCCTTAGGTTCCGAGGTGAGCTCGACCCTCGGGTGGCTGGGGACTAGCTTGAGGCGGTGACTAGAGTTTTCGGGCTATTGAGGACACCAGCGAACCAGACGGTGATCCCAGGAGCGAGCCTTCTTCAGGGTTTGGCAGGACGATGGTGGATTTTGACCACATAGACTCACGATGAGGAGACTCTTTTATGGAAGGAGTTTGAGCGACTCTTCAGGGAGTAGTTCTCTCTAGTTACACTGAGAGTTGTTCTCATCCAGGAGCTTCTTCAACTCCAGCAGGGCAGTATGATAGTAACTGACTATTCCTCGAGGTTCACCAACCTCTCCCGTTACTCGATGGATATGGTTAGGGATCAGTACTTCAGAGCTCAGAACTTCGAGTGATGTCTATGATGAGACATCTGATCTAGTTTCATTCCTCTATGCATATTGACTTATGATGGAGTGATTGAGCGGGATTTGGTGATCGATAGCTTCTTGGTGGAGTAGAGACAGCCAACGACAGTCAGCAGTAGGCAGACAGGTGCGGAGACCTTGGCAGCAGGGAGCCGGCATCAGATGCAGGGATCAGGACGTGAGAGATATCAGAGGAGGACCCAGGACAAGGGTTCGATATTCCAGGGCTCTCAAGCTGGATCCAATCATCCTAGGGAGAAGCGATGCTACGCATGCGACGGTAGGGGACATCTCGCTAGAGATTTCCCTACCCGTCGTGCTACTGACAGGGAAGCGGTTGATGGACCACCGAGGTAGAGGCAGAGAGTGTAAAAGATAGACCCACCCAGTGGCGGAAGTGGCAGAGGAGCAGGGAGAGCTGCGGGTAGTGGCAGACACTTTGACTTACTTCTACCACCACCCCTAGGAGGTCCGCACCAGGCTCAGGGAGCTGGGGAACAGGGACAGGGACAGCTGCATACAGTCAAGGCACACAACCCAGGGGCTCCAGGGATGATTTGAGGTATGATCTATGTCTTTTCTACCTTAGTCATCGTACTTGTAGACACAGGTTCCATTCATTTCTTCATATCCACATGTCTTGTACGAAACCTCAAGATTCGGGTAGAACCTTTGACTCAATTATTACGCTTAGAGACAACTAAGGTAGGAGAATCGACGATCACACACCTATACAGACAGTGTGATCTTACCCTAGGAGGTGAGAGTTTCGGTTGGAACCTCTTGGTGGTAGCATCAAGGCCTTACGACGTCATTCTCGGTATGGATTGGTTATCTTCGGTCCATGCCCAGATTGACTTTTTTAGGTGAAGAGTGTGGTGTGTCCACCGTGATGGAATGAGGTTTTACTTTTTCAGAGAAAGGGAGACCCAGGCAGCACATAATGAACTCGTTCATAGGAGAGTGCAGCCAATCTCCCATGAGTTGTCTATCCTTGCCCTCAGAGTAGTGGATGTTGTGAGCTCCCAGTTCCCAACAGTGGTGGCAGATTATGAGGACGTCTTTCACAAAGATGTTCCAGGATTACCTCCCCACCAGGAAATTGACTTTTGTATCGACTTACACCTTGAGACGGCACTGATTTCCTCATCAGCATATCGGATGGCTCCCACAGAGCTTCATGAGCTAAGGGTGCAGTTGGAGGATTTATGGAGAAAGGGTTTCGTGAGACCCAACATTTCACCCTGGGCAGCCCCAGTCTTGTTTTCCAATAAGTCAGATGAGAGTCTGAGGTTGTGCGTGGATTACCGACACCTAAACCTGGTGACGGTGAAGAACAAGTATCCACTACCAAGGATCAATGACCTCTTCGATCATCTGATAGGGGAACAGTGGTTCTTGAAGGTCAACCTTCGATCAGGTTACCACCAGTTACGAGTACGGGACGAGGATATACCGAAGACGGGACTTCAGATTCCACTACGGTCACTATGAGTACTTGGTTATGCCTTTTGGAATGACGAACACCCCCACAATGTTCATGGGACTGATGAACCAAATCTTCCAGCCATACTTGGACTGGTTCATAGTGGTCTTCATTGACGACATCCTTGTGTACTTGGCGTTAGAAGAGGAGCATGCAAGACACCTACGGATTGTTCTAGATGTACTTCAGGAGAACCAACTTTATGGGAAGCTCTCAAAGTTCCAGTTCTGGATTCAGGATGTCCACTTTTTGGGACATGTCATCTCAGCAGATGGAGTAGCTATAGACCCATCCAAGGTGGAGGCTGTGTTAGCATGGGAGCCACCTTGGAGCATGATGGAGGTGCAAAGTTTCCTTTGGTTGGTAGAGTATTACTAGAGATTCATTCCTGATTTCTCCCGGATATTAGCATCAATGACCGCCTTGACCAGGAAGAGGCAACCCTTTTTGTGGACGGAGAAGTGCCAGCAGGATTTCAAGCAGTTGAGACAGAGTTTGATGAGATCCCCAGTCTTGAGGTTGCCGAAGGAGGGTGTCGGGTACGTAGTTTTCTACAACGCATTAGCGACCAGTCTTGGCTATGTCCTGATGCAGAGGCAGGCAGCGATTGCTAATGGTTCACGCCATCTTAGGCCACATGATCGGAACTATGTGACCCATGATCTCGAGTTGGCAACGGTAGTCTTCACATTGAAGATGTGGCAACACTACCTCATGGGCGAGCGGTTCATCATCTACTCTGACCACAAGAGCCTCAAGTATATCTTTTTGTAGAGATATATGAATCTAAGGCAGAGGCGTTGGATAGAGTTCCTCCAAGACTATGATTTTGAGATCATCTATACTCTTGGAAAGGGGAACAAGGTGGTGGATGCTCTTAGAAGAAGGTTGAGCTCACAACTGTTGAGTGAGGCGACATAGTAGTTAGCCGCATTGCAGTTATCCTTCATAGATGGAGAGGATACAACTTATCTACAGTCGATGGTTTTCACCCCTCCACTCTTACAGCGAGTTAGGGAGTCACAGTTTGGGGATATCGACTGTGTGGATTTACATGCTCAGTTATCCACAGGACATTCTCCTGATGGATATTCACAAGGTGGGGAGCGCGTACTTCTTTTCATAGGATGCACTATTGTACCAGTGGCGTTGCAGGAGGAGGTCCTGAGGGAGTTTCATACATCCCCCTTGGCGTTACATCCTAGGGTGGCAAAGATGTACCAGGATCTTCGACGATAGTTTTGGTGGTCAGGCATGGCAGAGTTCATTCCTCAATGCCTTCCATGCTAGCAGGTGAAGGCTGAGCACCAAGTTCCATCGGGATTAGCTCACCCCCTAGAAGTTCCAGAGTGGAAGTGGTATGGAATATCGATGGACTTTGTGACAGGCTTACCACTAACATCCAAGGGGCATGATTCAATCTGGGTGATCATTGACCGAATCACCAAGTCAACCCACTTCCTAGCTATTAGGGAGCAGAGTTCCGTAGAGAGCTTGGGACGCCTCTAAGTGAAGGAGATAGTTCGTCTTCATGGAATCCCTTCGACGATAGTCTCAGACTGAGATGCCCGCTTTACATCCCGATTTTGGAAGGGATTACAGAAGGCTTCTGGGACTCAGCTATGCTTGAGCACAACGTTTCATCCCCAAAAAGATGGTCAGATGGAGAGTATTATTCAGGTTCTATAGGATATGTTGTGGGCCTGTATTTTAGACTTTGTTCATAGTTGGGAGGAACACCTACCACTGGTAGAGTTCGCGTAAAATAATAGCTACCACTCCACCATTGGTATTGCACTGTTTAAGGCCTTGTATGGGAGACTCTGTTGGTCACCGCTTTGTTGGAACGACCCCGGAGAGTCAGCACTCATGGGTCCAGAGTTGGTACGAGCTACCACCGAGAAGTTGAAGGTCATCCGGGAGTGGATGAAGACTGCACAAATCTGGTAGAAGTCTTATGCTGACAGACTAAGGAGACCTATAGATCTTGAAGAGGGATACCACATTTTTCTTTGGGTCTCACCTCGACGAGGGTTACAGAGATTTGGACGAGGCATAAAGCTATCTCCAAGGTTCATCGTACCTTTCCAGATAATTTGTAGAGTTGTAAAGGTGGAATACCGCCTAGATATACCTCCACAGTTGCATCGGGTACATGATGTCTTCCACGTGTCGCATCTGAGGAGGTACGTGCATGACCCATCACACGTCATTGACTGGGGAGAGCTGGACATCGAGGATAGAGAAAACTTTTCTGATTACCCTATAGAGATCAAGGATCGGTAGGAGAGGATCCTTTGTGGGTGATCGATTCCCTTGGTGCATGTTTGTTGGCAGCACGGGAATCTTCAGGAGAGCACGTGGGAGCAGGAGGCCCATATCCGAGCCCTGTACCCACATCTTTTTTAGTAGCCTTTATTTTGGATTTTCAGGGACGTAAAGCCCCAAGGTGGGGAGAATTTAATGTATCATATTTTTTCATGTATTATTTTTAAATATTATATGGAATTATTATGAGACCGAGCGTGAAAACGGCACATCATTCCGAGGCCCAGTGAGCCCAGAATGGTGGTTTGAAATTTTTAAGTTAGGTGAGTTGGTGCTTGTGCACAGTTGTGGAAGTTTCCAAACGGATGCCCAGATTAAAAATCAGAGGGCACCGTCGCATCCGGGGTGATGAATTTACCCAAGAATGGGTCTTACCTCAACCGGTGCAGGTTGGCTGCAAAAGTTAGTTTTTGGGCGTTTTAAAAAGGAAGCACTTTAGAAGAAATAAAATAAATTAATAATAATTTTATTATTTTAAAACATTTCATTTTTTGAGAAATGACCTAATCCCCCCCTATAAATTCATGCTTATGGCATGTTCACAGGGTTAGCCTCATAACCCTATGATTTGAGAGAGATATTATCTTGGAGCTTGGGCGGAGGAGGACGTGTTGGCGGATGAAGACGACGTGAGAAATTGGCGCCCCTCGGATTTGACGAATCCCTTTGGCGGATAGGTTGTGATGATCGTTCTTCAAATGGTTTGAGGTAGGGGTTTTTTATTTGAATTCCTTCCCTGTTTTTGGTTTTTAAAATGATGAACGCGGATCACGAACAAGTTGATCTGCGGATTCATACGTTCTTGCGGGAGGGATTTCTTTGGGGAATTAATCCATATTGATTTATTGTTGTAGATTTATGATCCATTTAAGCCTATTAACAGGAGTAGATCAACGCTGTGACGAATGATGTTGGAGGTTCATTCCTCACTTTTGTTTTATTGGATTTCTTCCCTTTCTCTTTCGTGCGTTCTTCACGTTCTTCATGGGGCGATGAACAACGGATCATTGCGCATCCATTTTGCGACCCAACGATCCCAAATTGAAGAACCGGCACCACAACGACCTTGAGGAGGTGTGGCGATGATTATGGACGACAGATCGGACCAAATCAGGAAGGGTCGTTCTTCAAGCATTCTTCGCGCAGGAAGATCAAAACACGTTTTCAGAGCCGATAGGAGGCCCGAAAACACCAAAAGCGGCTTCGTGATGTCGGGGCGACCAAAACCTAGAAGTTTTGTGGCGATCGGATGGTCAGATCGATGAACAAAGCATCACGGGAGGTGCACTGGCAAAGAGCGTTGTTTCTGGAAATTTTCAGAATACACAGCATGTACTCCGAAGAATACGCTGTGTAGTGCCTGGCGGCAGCGGCTAGGGTTTTGGGGCCAGAGAAGAATAACACGGCGTGTGACCCTAATCACACGGCGCATTATACTTCCCTCTAAGCTCATCATGTACTTTGGGAAGTACACAGACACGGGATGAACTATACGGCTTCAGATGACATAGCGTGTACGATCTACACAGCATGGAAGAGGCGGCTATGCGGAACTCGGCGTGTATCCAGGGGGTACACGGATACGGGATGGAGTACACGACCATGTACTCCATCACATGTCCAGGCAAGGCCAATAATGTGGGCCACCCCAGGTACCGATTACACGGGTCTGAGTACACGGGTTGATGACCGTGTACGAGCACATGGCCAGCGTACACAGAGCCAACCCCAGTCACCCGGAAACGGCATGTACATCGTACTACATGCCATGTACTAAGTTTTCTTGCACAACCAGCCTTACGACACGGGCCATGGTGCATGGGCAGTACCCAGGGTCAGACAACACGGTGTGTAATTTTTCCTATACGTCATGTACTTTTTATAAAATGGAATGGTATTTTTGTTCATCGTACCTTGGACATATTTCTTTTGGGTTATTGCCCCTTCTTCTCGTTCCCCTAAAGGTTAGGCATCATTTCCTTCTACAGGAGTATGATCCCTTTAGAAATACTTTCTATGATATAGTTGGCATCCCTCCGAGAGGCCCTGAGCGAGATCCTCTATCCATTCCTAACCCTAGGTAGAGTCAGGCATCAACGTGACCAACTCTACCGGGCATTGATCCTCTACCTAGATGGTGTATCACCTAGCTGGTGAATTCGGATGAGTCACGGTACCCACCATGGCCCTGGAAGAGATCCTCATCTGTGTATCGTGATCTTTCCCACTCAAGAGTGTGTCTCCCATAATGAGTGATTCTATTTATCGTAATCCTTCCCACTTAGGAGTGCGTCTCCCGTAATGAGTGCATCTTCCTCTCGTGGAGGTTCCCGATGAACAGTACTTCTCAGATGGACATCGTCAGAGTTACCAGACTCATGGAGTGTGTCTCCCGTAACGAGTGCTTCATGGAATCTTCGAACAGAATCCCTAGATTGGGTATGTGATTGTGTGACTTGACTCTAGACTACGTGTCTAAGTTTTGAGTATATCTATTTTGTGTTGCTATATGCTCTATAGACATATACTTCACATAGTTGACTGTACCTTTTCTTTACTGCTTTGTGGTTTTTAGGGTCCTCTAATGAGTATTGTTATACTCACCCCTAAACGGGCTTTGCCCGTACGTCTCATGCCGTGTGCAGATGAGAAGCCTTTTGACAGAGTCTAGGGTGGACTAAGACAGGACTGAGCTTTCTGAGTTCCCTACAGGCCGAGACGTTCCTACGTCTATGAGCAGCAGTCTCAGCACTTCTTTGTGTTCACAGGTTGGACTTTGTAGTTTTTAGACTCTTGTTTTGGTGGGCTTGTATTTTTGGCCCATTTTACTTCCATCACTTTAATTTCCATTGCACTCTGGTGGTTGGGTTTAGTAGTATGCATGCATTTTTGTTCCTTAGTGTTTTTTTTACATTTCAGCATTGTGGTCTTGGAGATGTGTTTGTGTTTACAGGTACTTAGTCAATGCCTCCCATGTTAGCAATATGCCTATTCAGTGCTAGTCACCAGCCCTTGGCCTGTTGGAGGCGGGCTTGGGGAGTCGCGACGCGGGCCCCACTGGGATGGGTCATGACATGGTTGAGGTATTTTGGGGCTCGTTTGGGGCAGTTTTAGACCGATGAAGGTGGACCTCGGTGTTCAATGATGAGTTTTTGTGTTCCATTGGATCTCACCTCATTGAGGGTTCATAATGTTAGTTGGGCTAGTAGGATATATCTAAGGTTCATAAACCCTCTCTTTATTTGCTGGTGTGGGTTGGTGAGGTGTTGTGTTTCTAGGACCTCTGGTAATTTTTGTGGTTGGGGTATGGTGTTTTCCACCTATCGCAACTGAGGAAACATGTGTCACTTATTGCAGGATGTTGACCCGGTGGGAGCTGGTCGGTGTGTGGTTGAGCTTTGGGGTTCCCCTAAGTGCATGCTTTTGCGTAGTACAGGAACCCCTTGTGAGCTAGTTGGTGTGGGATTCCTAGTTTAGAGATTAGATTCAATCCCATATTCCTAGGCTTTCATTTTTTAGGGGAATAAAATCCTGAAGGTGGAGAGGATTTAGTGACTTGGGTTTTGACCTATAAGACTTTGGAATATTTCTAATAATATTTCCAAAGCCAGGTGCAGATTCGGAGTAAGAATCTGAGGCCTAAAGAGCCTCGGTGCAGTGATATTAAAAATATTAAATATATTTTATCACCCATGTGAAGTTTCTTTGGAAACATGGAATAAATCCTAAGCATATTCTCAAATCATATTTATGATATTGTAGTTGATTTAAGAACTCCGTGTTTAACTTAGGCATGAAATAAACTTTTTTGGTGTCAGATGCTGAGTTAGAGGCGTGTTGGTGGGGCATGTATTGGTGGGGAGTTAAATGGGATGACTGATTTAATAAAAATTAAATTAATATCCTCCCCCCACTTTGGTGAAAATGGTAGGATCCCCGTCCCCTCTCCCCCTATCGACTAATGGATGACCTGAGGACCAAATTGAGGAAACAAGGTACCTCTACTCTTAGATCTTTATGGCAATTACTCCCAGATTGTGAAACAACAGATTTCAAGTGCTGATTCAACCCTAAAGCTTCGGTATTTCTCCACAAGGTAGGTGGTTTGAGTTATAAGTTCCAATCCCCTTTTTTATACATCATTTTATGATTGTAGAGACCTGTGACACTTGTTAGAGACCCCTTGAGGGTCTATCTTTGTGTTTTGGAAAAAAAAGTGGTGATTCGGGCTGCTCGTAGGAAATTTCTGATAAATTTTCCCATCAACATGACATGTAAACCAGAGGAACATTTCAGGTTTTCTTCCCATTTAGAGAAGATGAGTGTTAGGGACTACATGATATTTATCGGAGTTACATGTCGTGTAGTGACCCCATGTTATGTGGCCTAACAACATGAACAAGGAATCCATGTGAACATACACAACTGTGTAAAAGTAAATGGAAATAGTACATGGACGCGGGGTACGGTACATGGGAATGGTAAAACCACATGGCCATGTGGTCATTTAGCCTAAAAACATAGTGTACTATAAGATTCACAGTGTGTTTCAGACACAGCTAGCCAGTCCGTGTGAAGGGGAAACATGGCCAGGTGTCGGGTGAAGCGAGACACGGTGTGTATCCTATCTAAACGATGTATACTTCTACATGGGTTGGAAACTGTGTAGAAAGGATACATGGCCAAGTGATTAGGCAGGATCACATTCCATGTGGACCCCATTTTACATTGTTTACTCCTTGAGGATCTCTTTGATATCTTCTTCCTTTTGTATCTTTTACTTCGGAGCTTGGATTCAGGACTGTGAGTAGCCTGTTCTATCTAGTTTTCCACATAGAATGTGATGGTGGTCACAGTTTAGGCCTAGGAGATGTGGTGTACATGTGATTTTATTTGGATCGCTTGGGTTAGCTATTCCTTGACCAGTAGGGTTGATTAGGTCCCCCTGGTCCTTTCACTTTGAGGGTTTTGGCATCATATCCTCTTTGTAGTCTTGTGACACCTCTTTGGATTCCTTGTGTATGTATAGCATGGGTGTGTTCCCACTTTATAGAGTAAGTTTTCTCAATCTTCTTTGACTATAGACTTAGAAAATTTGGAGAACATGTTGCCTCAAGAGTCCCAATGCAATCCTCATGTACCTTCATATTTCCCTGGTAGGGTTCTTGGAATTGGTGTGACCAATATTTATTTAGGCATAGATCCTCTACTAAAGAGGTTGTTCTAATAGGGGAAGGTGCCCCCAGTGATCCCGAGTCACAGACCCTCTATCTTGGTATCAAGATTTGATATTTTCTTCTATGATATACCATGATGTTTTCCCAGACAGATTTTGCAGAATCGACGTGACCAACTCTATACGGGAATTGATTCTTTGCTATGTGATTTTTTTTGTTCTCTATTTTAGTTGGGGTTTGTAGTATCCCCCAGTGAACCCTATGTGGTATCCCCCACTCAAGGATTTGAAGTTGTTTTAGTCACTGGGTGACTTCTTCCATGGTGTTATCCATCGATCATTCCCTCACGGATAGGTACCATGAGGGTTGGTGGGGTTGTTCTATTAGTTCATTTTCGACATCTATAAGATGAGTGTCATTTAGGATGATAGGTTTCATGGAGTGTGTACTACTAGATGACTGTTTTCTTTAAAGCCTCAGGTAGGAACCTATGGCAGGCTATGAGATTAGGACCTCATGATACTTGGAGTTTGTGATGAGTATATGTGGGGGTATTCCTAGGTTTCCATGCAGTTTTTTCATGTTCCTCGGTTTACACATCATGTGGTATGTGTTGAATAGTTGTGTACAACTGAGGATGGTCATGACATGGTGTTTCTCTCTTGTTTGGGTTCCCTCTGGATGGGTCAAGTAGACTATTTCCTTTTAGTTTCTCCATTTTTTGGTATTTGAAGAACCTACTGAGTATCTTTATACTCACCCTTGCATGGGATATTCCCACACATGTTTTGTCTTGTACAGACCATAGGCCTTTTGAAAGAGTATCAGGAGGACTCATAGCATGCGAAGATTAGTGATCTAGACTAACCAGGGTGTTTATCGGAGCTTTTCCTAGGATCTTTCTAGCAGGTACATTTGGAAGTGATCCCCTCCTGAGCAGGTTAGACACTTTTTCAGTTTTCTTTTGGTGGGCCCAATATTTTTCATTTTTGTACTTTTTCTATACTCTAGTTGGGATAGATGTATGCATGCATTTTTTTCAATATATATATATCTTTACACTGCTACATGGAGGTGTATGTGGGTGTGTGGGTGTATATAATTTAGGCTAAGGGCACCCATGTGTGTGATATCCTACTCGGTGTTGCATGCCATCCCCTAGCCTATAGAGGTGGTCTTGGGGAGTTGCAGCTCAAGATCCATTGGATTGGGTCATGACAAGATACATCATTATATATAGTCCTGATAAGCAGTGATGGAAAATGAATTATGCCAGTTTGTGAAGTGGTAGTCTATCGTACACATGATCAATGGTTTTGTTTCCCATTTGAGGGTCGGTGAGATGGTTTTAGGTAACTAACTTAACTAAAAAATATATTAGTATGTAGAAGATACTGAGGTTATTATATTAACATATTTTAATAATATTTTAAGGAGGTGGAAGAATGAATAAAATAAAACTCTTAATTAAGGATGTTACCTCTTCTTTGGAGAACTTCTTTTGGTTTTTACCAAAATCCTTCTTAGGTGGGTTTTTTGAAAAATACAAGGCTTATAGGATGAGTTTAGGAAAGTAGGGAAGTGATTTGTTCATATATTTTATAAACCAATGGGTTTCTGAAGTGTGGAAATGACAGGAGATGTGGTGGCCTTTTATAAGTTGGGGAGAGGATACACTTGGAATTTTTTAAAATAAATAATTCCACCCATGTTTTTTCTAATGTAAAAACACACCAAAATAGACCATTATCAAAAATTGGAAGATATAAGGTCTAAATATGACCAAAAATAGTAATTATGCATGTTTTGATAAATTTTTATTCCTTATATTTTTATTTTAACCCCCGATGAACCCGTTTTTATCTTAACCATAGTAAATAATATTTATAGTTTTAACTATTAATTATGGTAAAAAATTAAGATGACCTTATTATATAATATTAATTATGATTATTCCAAATATGGAATAAATTTTTCTAAATTCAACTCACATAAGTGGTAGAATTTAATTTAAAATTAAACATGTAGACGTGTTTAAGAAATGGGTTTTTCAAAGAAAAACTTTTAAAAGTTTAAAGAAGCTTTTTATATCAGAATTAAATATAAAATTGATTAAAATAGACTAAATTAGTTAAATTATAATATAATTGAACCAATATTATTCTAAAAATAATTTAAAATATAATTAAATTTGTTAATAATTTAACCAAAAAGATAGTTTTTAATAAAAATCAATATTTTTCAGTATTCATCAAAAAAAATTATAAAATTATAAAAAAATCTACCCAAAGATAATTTTTACATGTAGATTTAAAAAATAATTTTTTTTAAAGTATATTTTATAAATTTGGTAAAAATTTATTTTAAATCATGTTTTTAAAGTGTGACTAAACTATATTTTAGAAAAAATAATTATTTCAGAAAACATTTCTTTTTTATTTCAAATGGTTCATATTTTATTTCTAATAAATAAACAATCATTGAATTTATTTTATGAATGTGTAAAACATAAGTTTAATAATTTATTTATACCAATTCATACCCGCCAATTTAACAACTAGGTTTCAATGGTCATATTTGAATAATAATATTTTAATAGAGTATCATGTTTCATTTAAACCTGGTGTTGTGTGCATCACAAGATATCAAATAGATTGAATTTATTTAAAAATAAATATATCATAAATTCTTGGGGTGTTACATTATCTTCTAATATTTGGGTTTCATGTTATATATTCTATCAAACATAATTTTATTCTTTTAAAATCTTGGGGTGTTACATTCTACCCCTTAAAAAAATTGTGTCCACATAATTTAATCTTGATCTCTGTAATCAAGGGTTTGAAATTTTAAAATAAATTTTTTGTAAACCCAAATCATAAAAAGGGTTAATAAAAAATAATCTTGATAATAGAGAAAAGGAAGTACAAAGTTCATCTATAATAACACATACTAGGTTTCCAAATAAGAGAACATTGGTGGAAAGTGAAGATGTAGACATGGAAGAATTGCGTAAATAATTATGGAGAGTGATATAAATCATTGATTATAAGGAAGTTAATGATCAATATAAAGTTAAGGAACTCAAAAACATAAATCTATAATGAGTTAAATGAACATCGATTCCTCGTATATGAAGGAAATATGATAATTTTTTTGTTTCAAGATCCTTTTCCTAGAACCGAGGAATTCATTTACCATATAGACTAATAACAAGATAAAATATACTTACTTAACAAGTATAATTTCATCCTTTAATCAATTTCCACTATAATCTCATCTTTTTTTTCAAATGATGAGTATTAAAGATGATTTTTTTTACTGAAGCACTAAAATTAACTTTTAACATATCACATAATCCCAAAAATAATAACAAGTTATTCCTCATATCTTTACTAAAACCAAATTGGTTAGAAAAAGTTATCCAATATAATACATTAATCACTAATACCTCAATAGTAACTCCAAAATTTAAACTTAATACATTACATTAGTTTTTCTCCTTAAAACCCTTCAGCTAACATCTCTAAAAACATAATAGAATTCTTCCCAAATAATCCTTCATATTAAACCAAAAGGTTATATATACATTAACCCAATGAAATATCTCCCAAAATATCATTAATAGCTTTAAAAATAAATTAATTAAAACCTCAAAGGGGATTCTAAGACTTTGGACATATGATAAACCTCAAATTCATAAATCAATGATGGTATCCATAACTCTTAAGTTAATCTAATATGAAGACATATATGTTTCCAAAAATAACACAATCCTTAGATGTTTCATGGTTATTATAACCAAATGCCATCGATAAAAATACTTATATAGTGTAATTATTTAATCCCAATATATAAATAATCCAACCCTTTTACTTTAATGATTTGGTATAATATAGGACCTTCCTTGGTCTAGGGGATAACCCTTAGTTTAGGGAATTGACATGAATAATTCCAAGTTCCCCATATATAATGCACTGAATTACTTAGAAATTAATTGTTATATGCCATCCATTTCCTCATTGAAAACATCTTACCCTCTATTTGATATATTATTATAGGTGCTTATTCCCACCTTCTTAACATGTAGGAAGATGAATATTTTTTCCTCTAAGATCATTACCATGTGAACTCGCATAAAAATATATCCTCCTCTTATTTGGATTGTTAGTAATCTCACTAAATTTCATGTTGTTAATCATATATTTCAATATATGATTGGGAATAATCACAATATCTTTATCTATGATCATCGTCCAATTTGGTTTCTCACAATCACTTAAGTTTGCATCACATTCAGTGTTAACATAATTTCTCCTGGTTCCATCCATTAAACAAAACTACAAACCAAACTATGAGAAATAATAATCATAGTGGGAAACCACATAATCACAAAAAATAATTTATAGGATGTCTAAATAATGACACCTTATTTTCAATATAAGACACATTAATTTTATCCTAGTCTATTCATGGTTACCATCTATTCAAATCTCAATTATGGTTCATAGAGTCTATGAATTTTAATATCATATCCTTTAGGAGTGTCGAACCAGGTGTTCATTATGGCCCACTGTCATATTCCAGGTAATGCTCGAGTCATGTCCAATATTCCTTTTTTAGAGTTATTACCCCTAGGTATATCTATTCCAAAACTATTTCCACTTGTAGTATCCTGATAGGGATGTAATTTCTCAAAAACAACTCACTCTATACTTCACCAATATTCTAGGATATTTTTCTATACTTAGTCTTATCCTAAGACTTACCCTTAGGGTTCTCACTAAATTTTTCTCATCTTAGTTCCAAAGTTTAACTAAAACTTTCCTCTAATACCAACTATGGTGACCCATTCCTTTTACACATATTATTACATGATTATTAAAAATAAATATCTATTAATACAACACAAGGATCGTAAAGGCCTAGTGTATTTGGAAGACTATGTCCTTAATACATAAAACATGGCATCCTTATTTTATTTTCCATAGCGAGATCCTAAAATCCATTCTATCTTCTAAATCTACATGGGATAACCTAGGGAATACATAAAGAAAGGGTTGAGATAAAAAATCCCAGTAAGGGAATAAACATGATAAGGAAACATAACATGTGATTCAAAGGTATAACATAATATCATAAAAGAGAAGGAACATGAGTAATCACATAGAAGAATAACGTAAATAACATAGGATCATAAGATCATGATAACATAGGAAATTTGTAAACAACACAAAACATGACATAAACATGAGTCAAATATAACTTCCTAGACAATATCACATGGTGGAAAAAGTACCATAATAGATTAGGTTTACTCCCTAATCCTATACATGATGCCTCGTGAGACTAAATCTTTACCCAATGCATTGGAGCACTATCTGGGTACACCCATCATAAGATGTCCATGATCTATGTCTTCCACATAAAAGAAATCAATAATAAGGCGTAACATAAGAATTATCCATGGAGATAAAATGGGTTACATAATCTTGATTCATATCATATTCAAAGGAAATTTTATAATGAAGGAATTTGAGAAATTATCATAAGGCATCTATTACCCCATCAAATGAAGGAAGAATAAACTAGGTATATATGTGAGAGGAATATATAAATTATTTAGAATCAATCTATAACATTAAATGTGGTTGTCGTTGATAAAAATACTTTTAAAAAATTATTGAGGAAAATAAAATTTTCACTTGGAGTAACATAAAAGGATGTCATCTTAGATGGAAATGATTTTTAAAGATTACTTTGAACATTTTTTAAGGAAAATATCCATTTCCATTATTAAAACAATTACTTAAATTCTAGAACTTTATCAAATAATAATGTAATTTTTTTTTGAAAAATAACCTTTGAATCTTAAAAAGGAAGCTTTGGAACATTGATTGGTCATAATGGTGGAAGAGTTCAATTTATGTCGAATATGTTAAAAAATATTCCTTTCACATTTTTTTAAGAAAATTCAAAAGGTGCCTTTTTTCAGAAAACTACAAGAAGATTCCTTTAATTTTTTTTTGTAAAAATCAAATTTAGGATAAAATGGCTTTAAAAAACATATTAAAACATTTCTAAAAACATTTTTAGAAAAAAATATATTTGGAAGAAGAAGGATTTTCGATCGAAGAGAGAAATGAATTCAAATGTTCTTAAAAACATTTCTTCAATCATTTAACTAATAAAGGGGGATAAATGGTACAATTACTTGAAAATTTCATGAATATATATAGGATTATAAAATAAAATGGTTTTATTAGACAATGACAAAATAATTTACTACAAAATAAATTCAAGCATAAATAGTCCCAATTACAATGAGTTTGAAACATAAGCACACCGCTTTGGTAACTTTTTAATCATAGCTTCCTGTGAATAAAATAGATGAATTGTTACATAAAACACTTAAAAAAAACTCTATTTAGGGAAGTTTTTTAACATTAGCGACATTTTAACATTTCGCTAGTTCATTCACCAACGTTTCTGAAAAACGTCGCTAATTGAGGTGTCACTAATTTTGCAACATTTATAAACATTGTGAATTTAGAAACACATCATTTACTGATGTTTTTTGAGAAACGTTGGTAAATAAAAATCACTAAATTAGCAATTTTTATAAATTTCACTATTTAGTGACCCATCATTTTTTGATGTTTCTAAAAAAATTTGGTATTTTTTTTTGAAATTTACAATTTTTTGTATTTTTTTTTTAAAAAAATTTACTTTCGTTATTTTTTTAACTTTCAATAAATTTTTTAAATTGATAATTTTTTTAAAATAAAAAAAATACAAATATCATCATCCAAACACCCTTATTCCCACCTCATCCCCCTGGATCCTCTAGTACAAACTCTTATTCCACCCTCTACCCCCACCTGCCTCATCCCCCTGGACCCGTAGCCCCACCCAACCCACCCGTCCAGTACAACTCTTGTTCCACTCTCTACCCATCTGCCTCATACCCCATGACCTGAATCCCCACCCACCCCACCCCTCTAGTATAACTCTCATCCCACCCTCTGCCCACCTGCCTCATCCCTCATACAACTCTCCTTCCACCCTCTACACACATGCCTCATCCCACGTAGAACTCTCACTCCACCCTCTACCCACCCATCCCACACCTCTAGTATAACTATCATTCTACCCTTTACCCACCCACCTCATCCCCCTAGACCTGTAGCCTCGCCCCTCTAGTACACAACTCTCATTCTAAAGTGCACTGATACACCTCCACGCAACATGCCCTGGAGAAAGATATATGAAATTCCCCCTCTATAAGGATTCAAACACTTGACGCCCTCCTTAACACTTGAAGACCCAAACCATATCACCCATGGATATTTTATATATTTTATTTTATTATATTTTATTTACACATATAAATACATTTCAGTATTTAAAAAATTAAAATTATATATATATATATATTAATATACATATATTAATATATAGATATATGTTTATATTTTATATTTTATATTATATATTTTATGTATATATTATATTATATATATTATATAATATATATGTGTGTGTGTGTTTATATTTTTTATTTATATGTTTATTTTTTATATATTATATATATGTATATGTTTATATTTTATGTTTATTTATACTACATATATATATATATGTGTGTTTATATATATGTATATATTTTATATATATTATATGTTTATATTTATATTTATATATATATATATATATCTGTTTATATATATTTGTGTGGTTGTGTGTGTGTGTAAATATATATGTGTATGTATACATATATAATTAGCTATGTTTTAAAACACTAATAAAAATGTCACTAAAATAGCCACGTTTTCTTAAAAACATGACTAAATTTAAAATATATTTTTTTTATTTAAATATATGTAAGTGTGTGTGTTTATATATATATATATATATATATATATGTGTGTGTGTGTGTGTTTATATATATGTTTCTATGTTTATATATATGTGTGTGTGTGTGTGTGTGTGTTTGTGTTTATATATGTTCATATATGTGTGTTAGTATTTAAAATATTTATATTATATATACATATATATATATATATATAATTTTATGTATTAATACAAATAAATCAATATATATATGTGTGTGTGTGTGTTTATATTTATATTTTATGTATTATGTTTTATGTTTATATATATATATATATAAGTTTATATTATATATATGTGTGTTTATATTTTACATATATGTTTATATTTTATAATATATATATATGTTTTATATATGTTTATATTTTATATTATATATAAATGAATATATTTTATGTTTATATATATGTTTATATTATATATGTGTGTGTGTATTTATGTTTTATATATATTATATGTTTATATTTTATATATATAATATGTTTATATTAATATATATATATATATATGTGTTTATATTATATATTTTTATATATGTGTGTGTGTTTATATATATGTGTGTATTTATATATTGTTGACGCTCCTTTCGTCACGGAATCTAAAGTTCGGAAAAGGGAATATCTGAGCTCAAAGTGATTAATCCTTTGAAGAAACATCAAAAATCGACAAAGGGATGAAAAAGGAGAACATTGCCCATAGGTCGCGCAAGTTCCCTCTTGGTCGCGCAAGTACACTTGCGCGCCGACTCAACACTTGCGCGACTCCTCATGGTCGTGCAAGGGACTTGCGCGACATATCTGGTAACCGCCCAGTAACCGCCCGGGGTCTTCTTTTGCCTATAAATAGACCCTGTGGGCCCCCCATTCGAGAAGATCAGTTCCCAGAAACTTGGATCAAAGCTCTCGACGCCCAAGTCTCTTCTCAAAGCTTCCAGAACACTTCTAAGGTAATTTCTTACCTAGAATGGAAGATCTAAAGGGAAGAAGGAAGGCCTAAGTGTTGAAACTTATCAAACACTTGCGCGCCGACTTAATTCCTTCAATATAACTTGCGCGTCCCTCTTCTGGAAGAACCTCAAGAGGATGGGAAAGGGTTTAATAAAGAGTCGCTCAAGTAATTCAACTCTGGTTGAAAATCGCGCAAGTATCCCTTATGTCGCGCAAGTATACTTGCGCGACCAATACTTGCGCGCCGCCGCAGGACTTGCGCGACCTTCAATACTTGCGCGCCCCTATCTTTTTGGGTGCCCATCTTGCCCTTTTTCACCCCTCTTAAGCCATTTCACCCTTCCTATTCAAGATTCAGTCTTCAAGATACTCTTCAAAGCTATTTATGGCCTGATTTCTTGATTTGACATCCTTATCTGAAAGGAATTCTGTGAAATATCTCTCAAAACTTAGTGATTTAAACATCTTTATGTCATCAAAGATTGAGAGTTCATTCATTCAACCTCATCCTTTAAAATGAGAGAATCCTAACCTGGGTTTCCTTTTCAGGAATAATCCCCAGTTATAAAACCTTTGATTTGGGCATCTTCCTTAAGAATAAGCCCCAATCAAAGTCCTTTAATCTTGGGCATCCTCCTCAAGAGTAAGCCCCAAACCTTAATCCCTAACCTGGGTCTCCTTTTCAGGAATAAGACTCAGTCATAACCTTGGGCTTCCTTTTCAGGAGTAAGCCCCAAGTCCCCTAACCTAGGCTTCCTTCTCAGGAATAAGTCCCAGTCATGAATCTTGGGCATCTTCCTTAAGAATAAGCCCCAATTAAAACCTTTGATTTGGGCATCTTCCTTAAGAATAAGCCCCAATCAAAGTCCTTTAATCTTGGGCATCCTCCTCAAGAGTAAGCCCCAAACCTTAATCCCTAACCTGGGTCTCCTTTTCAGGAATAAGACTCAGTCATAACCTTGGGCTTCCTTTTCAGGAGTAAGCCCCAAGTCCCCTAACCTTAGGCTTCCTTCTCAGGAATAAGTCCTAGTCATAAATTTTGGGCATCTTTCTTAAGAGTAAGCCCCAAGTCTCTTAAAATTTCTCTTAACCAGTCATAAATTTCCTTTGATTTGGGTTTCCTTTTCAGGAATAAAACCCAATCATAAGTCCCCTCCTAACTTGGGCATCCTCCTTAGGAGTAAGCCCCAAGATTAGAGTATTCAAATCTCCATGAAGCACATATAACTTTGTGGACCCTGTTCATGGATTTTTCCTAAAAGTAAATCCTAAACCTTCGCCTATCTGGGCAGTCATCTATACATAAGCCCCAAAACAAATTCTTATGATTGCATCTTTTATGGCACAATTGTCTAAATTTTACCAATACCTCTTGTTTCTCACACCGAGCATGACTCACGTGAGCTTAGAGTGTAAAAGTAATTATGACATTCATCTTTGAGCCATCAATCATAAAACATCATATCCCATTCCTCGAACTACGTGGATTCTGATTCCTTTTTCAAAACAAAGGATACGTAGGTAGCCCATTCATGGGTTCGATCCCAACATTAAAATAATCTCTGTCCTTCTGAATGACGATAAACTTCAAGTGCCCCACTGAGTGGCTTTAAAACCAGCCTGGTCATCAAAATGACCAAGAGACTTTTATATAAATGTTTTGAAGGATACCATTGACCAAGAATCTCTAAACAAATATAGATGATTCTATATTGATGAAGAACCTCGAATACATATAAAAGATTCTCTAAATTTCTTGCATATTTAATCATTGATTGTTAAAACTAAAGGAAAGCTCATTTTATACTTGGTAATGTAATAAGGATTCACGAACTTAACTTAAATCTATAAAGAGAGTCCCGGAGTAGACAATAATTCCCCTCAAAAAGGTGTGATGAGTCCGACCTCCCATCCTCTCGACCAATGCAAATTCCTAAGCCTCATTAGCCCACAAGCTAATGAGCGCCTGCCTTTGGAAAGTAGGTCCAAACGGATGTGGAATCATTGGATGTTTCTGGTTCTACGAACAAACCCGTTAGAAACCGATCGGAACGTCTGAATCTCCCGTCCAGGAGGTCATCCCCGGATTCCGCGCGAAACAAAAAATGGTGAACCCGACGTGAATCCTTAACCAAGTTAAAGTGATGTTCTTCTTAGATGTTAGGCCCCTTGGGCCAACAAGGCAATCATTGACATATGATCATCCAAAAGATGCAGTAGCCGGATTCATCTTGATTATGTCTGTTATATGGAACAGGCACTCTTTTTTCAAGATCTTCTACAAAAAATGGCTTTCCTTAAATTCACCCCTGTGAATACTGCTGCTGAGAACACCTCTACTGTGAGGTCTGCTGCCATGAAAACCAATGCTGCTACTCCTGCTGGAACGTCATCCGCTCTGAGGATGACATCACCAACTCAGCGTCTTCAACGATGTGTTTCAAATGCACTGGTTAAGGAGTACCGTCGTAACGGTACTATCCCAACTCTGGAGGCCGCTCGTCAAGCCCTCCAAGTTAACAATTCTACCTGGTCGTCCGGACAACGGCGACCAGCAATCAAGAAGCAGGCGGTGCTGACTACCGTCTCCAACCGTTTCGGGTCGTTATCCCCGGAACGCAATTTCCATTCACTCCCTTATTCTGAGGAAGTGAATGAGCAGGTCCCGCAGGACCTTAATTCAAAGAGACAGGAGTCCTTCTCAAGGGCTCCCATCAACAATCGCCGCCAGACTCGTGCGGTAGTGCACCCTCAACATGATGAGGGTACCGGCTCCAGGCATTCAGCTCAGGTTCCTCGAACCCGAGCAGGCAAGATGAATCACCAGAGACGGAATCCGGTTAATAATAGGCAGGTTGTCATCCCTGCCATCTCTGGAGAAGTCCACCAACCTAACTTGGTGGCAAATAACGAGCAGGCATACACACCTGTTCGTTTTAATCCCGCTGTCCAGCAGACTCGTCTGGCAGCATCAAGCCGATCCCGCCAGGCAATTCCGGCGGAGTACCATAGGCAGGAACATACACCTGCTTATACATCAGCAGTTAGTCAGCAGGCTCGTCTGACTACATATGATGGATCTCGTCAACAGCGTTTGGCGAAGTGTAATCAGCAGGCACATACACCTGCTAATACTAATCAGGCCTACCAACAGTCTCGTTTGGTAGCGCACGGAGAAGTCAGTCGGAAAGCCCCGACGACAAACAGGAGGCAGACTAAACTCTCTGCCTCCACACTTGAGTACTGTCAGGATTCACTGACAGGAAAAGGAGGACAGGAGCAGGCACATACACCTACTCCAAGCCCGGAATGGACGTATATCCCTGTTCCGGCGGCTGAAGTCACCAAACATATTTTGTCAATGGTGAAAGAGCAGAAGCAAATTCCTGCTCATATTCTGGATGCTTGCCAGGATATCATAACAGCTTCAGCATCATCTCAGGGACAGACACATAAATCTATCCCTAGCAGTGGAGTGACACATCAACAATTCACTCCGGAACAGACACACACATCTGTTCCAGTCCAAGAGGGTTGTGGGGCCTACTCCCCCATATCATATGGACAACCAAGTCAGGCACATACATCTGATTTGAGTGATGATCGTCAGCCTAACCTGACCATCTTTCCTGATCAGGCACATACACCTGCTCAGAGCAATCACTTTCGTCATCAAGTGATTTCTAAAGCGAGTAAGAAGGCATCTAAGAAAAAGATCCGCCCAGCACAGTCAGGAGATCAAAGGCCAATCTGTATCAAGGCCTTGCTCGATGCTGGAGTTCTTGAAGCCCTCAGACATTTATCTGTCGGAATTCAAGATTCTACTCCCTCAGTTCCCAATAACAGGAACATTAATCCCGAAGGTCTTCAACAGACACTTCCTCATGAAGACTTGCTTCATGAAAATTCGGTCAATCTTGAAGTTTCTTCTTCAGATGAGAACCACAGGAACCCTCTGTGTGGTCAGAAGACCAAGGAGCAAGAGATATCATCTTTTGCTGTAACCCATCATGAAGGTCCTCCTCATGGTGATGAACTTCGCTGCGAAAGTCCTCTCCGCAGTAGTGATTCACATTGTCTCGAAAATTCTTCAGAAGGCAATGTAGTGACGAGAAAGCCCTCCTATCTCGAGGCACTTGCAAACGTAAAACCAGTCATGTCTGAAGTTTTACTATCGGCAGGTGAAACTCTTTCTCCATCAGAAGATAGCTTGGGGTTCAGGTTATTCTCCGAACCTTCCCTAGGTCATTCATCTTCCAGCATGAATAGTGATTCCTCTACCAATCTTGTTGAATCCGATGAAGCAACAAGGAAACACCAACTCTGGTCCAAACAGGTAGAAGAATCTTCATTTAATGATAAAGAGGAAATGCTGAACATGAGGAAAAAACTGGCAAAAGGTGAAGTACCAGTCATGTTTTGGCCTTTGGCTGATTCACAGTATGACATTCCAAAGATGTTGACGGATGATGGAATCCATGATATTCGTCTTAACATATGGAAAACTCTTTGTCAATTAAAGAAGAAGGTATTATCTTACGATGAATATGAAAATCATCTTAAGATAATAGAAGGGTTACAACGCCAGATTGATTTGGCATCTCTATCAGTCTCTCGGTATCCGAAGGCTGAAAAGCAACAGAGAACCCTTCAACGTTCATGCCTTGGCGCGCTGAGAAAATTGCGTCAGTTAATTTCCAATGCTCCATCTAATGTTCATATCAGAGGATGGGGTATTCACGGAGCACTACATTTCACAGTGCTTTCCGGTCAGTAAAGCCCGCCGAAAATGGTCTCATGCAATGTTATTGCCCATGGCCGGCCACAGTCAATGGGCTTTGTTCATAATCAAAATCTTGCTCGAGATCAAGCTTCAACTAGTTCCTCTCAAAATCAAGTATACAGAGAACAGGTTGTTGAATTGCTCCTACATCAAGCAGGCGAGAATATTGCGCAAGCCTCTCGTCTGGAGCAAACACGTCATCAAATGACAGAAGTTTCGGAAATCATCCAACGGTCTGTTGAACCAGGTGATAAAAGTGGATACAGGTTAATGCATCCAGCTAATTTCCGAACTAAGATCCGCAAGATCGAAAGAGATTTCAAGAAGATCTCATACATAGCATGTCAAGAGACACCCCAGCTTGCCAGACTGGGGACTTCTCTAACCCAACCCTCAGAATCAACGAATGGGATTCGAGGAGTTGAGCAGAAGCAACAGGAACACCCCCAGTCCACCGGACTGGGGACTTTTTCAAATCTTCAATCCCTCCCTCAGAGAAAGTCAGTATTCTCTCGATTAGGGAATAAGCCTCAAGAGGAACGAAGAGCCAAGATGTCAGGAGATTCTCTCCAAGTGACGGTTCACAAAGAAATTCCTGAGGGGTCAAGTCAACGGAATGCCATGTCTTATCATGGACATAAAAGGAGACAATATCATAGAAATGCTGATAGAAAGGATTTCATGAAATATGCATCCATTAATGTCATCACTGTCGTTGCTGCTGATTCACCAGATGAGGCTCAATCAGAGGGATCAGATGAAGAGGTTCCTGCTCAAGAAGTTGCGCACACAGACCTAAATGAAGAAGGTGTGCGCACACGTAATCAAAGGCTTACCCAAAATTTGGGTATTCCTTCAAGTAACCCACTTCCCCCTCTCCGAAAAGGATCCAATAAGGGGAAAGGAAAGAATCAGGTTACTTCTCACCCTTCCTCTGAAGGAGGTCAATCGCTCTCATTAGAGCAAAGGCTTGCACAACAGGAGGAAGAAATGAAAGAATTAAGAAGGTTGAATGCAGAACTACTTCAGAGTAGTCTTCTTCTTAAGAATGCTGAAGTCCGACAGCCGAAGGAATTTGTTGTAACTACTGAGATGGATCAGGAATATCCTCCTTTATCAGTACACCCACAGAGGTCTAATCCTACGGGTCAAACGCAACAACGGTTGGCAGCACTACCATTAGTTGCAGCACCAACCTCCACGGCTGTCCAAGCTCCATTCATTGCACCTACCCAAAACCAAGTTCAACCTGACGTTTCTCAAAAGTTAATAACTACTATTGAGTCATTAACAGCTCGGTTAGAAACTATGGAAGGGAAACGAGCGCAAGTTCAACCTGAAAAGAAAGTTTACCCTGAATGGGTAGATTCAATTTCTCCTCCATCCAGTTTTGGAAACCCTATTTTCCCTACTTTCAATGGATCAGGCGACCCTGAACAACATTTGACGCATTACGTGTCTTGTTGTGATCCTATGATGGGAACTCCAGAACAACAAGAAGCAGTGAAACTCAGATGCTTCGTGCGAACCTTGCAAGGACCAGCTTTTGTCTGGTATACAAGCTTGAAATCCCGGTCAGTCATCGGATGGGAGGATCTTCGTCAAAAATTCCTTCTTCAGTTCAGCTCAACTTTGCCAAAAACGACAGTTTTCGATCTTACAAACTGCAAGCAAAGGGAGAATGAAAGAGTCTCTGATTTCATTGCTCGTTGGAAGGGATTAACGTATTCCTTGAGTTTATCACTCCCTCAGGAGGAATTATTGCCAATCTGTGTGGCAAATTTGCGTGACGAATTACGCACGCCATTGATCCCTGTGAAATACACAGGAGGGTTTCGAGACCTTACTTCAATCGCTCAACAGATTGAAGATTCCCTTATGCAGGCTAAGGTTAAATCTCGTGTAATTCCATCAGCTCCAGGAAGAAGAATGGGTAAAGCAGAAACTGCTACAGTTATGCTTAAACAGGCACCTGTACCTATTTCTACTTCAAAACCTTCATCTTCTCGAAGGGCTCCACCTCCTGAACGCCAACAACAAAGGCTGTTTCGTCCAAATGATCAAAAAGATCAACGACGAAAACAATTTGAGGATATGAAGAGTAAAACATACTCTTTCCGAAGTGAGCAAGTTCCTGGTTACTTCATTTCAGCTCTGGAAAATAATTTGGTTCAATTACCAGTGCCGAAGAGACCAAACAAGGAAGGAGATGAAGACCGTCCCAATTATTGTCCCTTTCATCAAATGTTGGGACATCCCATCCAGGAGTGTTTTGTCTTTAAAGACCTCCTACAAAAGATGGTTGACTTGGGACAAGTCAAATTGAAGGGTTCTTCAGCTCATGTAGCGTGTATTACCGCTACAGATCCAGAGGAAGGAGGCAAGTGGCAGGAAGTCAAAAGCAAAACTGCGAAAAAATATGATGATTGGATGGTCAGAAAGACAATCAATCGGACCCATTCCATTTTGCGAACACAATTGAAGAAGCCAATTGTGTCTCCTACAAAAGCTGCAGTAAAGCCTCCATCAAAGGACAAATCCTCAAAAGGGCAGCGTAATTCAAAGAAGAAAGAGGAATCAGAAGAAGATGAGTATGCATCAAAGCCTAAATTGTCTTTGACTCTGGCAGATTTCATGCCATCTACTTCAAAGTCACGGGCACCGCCCCATCAAACGGCACAGCCTAAACAGGCTAATCAGGCAGAGTCTTTATCAGACGAAGAGTTAATCTTTGGTTCTGTTTAATCTCAATGGATGGAGAAGACATCACGACTCCAACTAATGCCAGATTTCTGAAGAAGTATTTTGTATAAACACAAAATATTGTTCCCAGAACCAAGACTTACAATTGGTTCATACAGAAATGGTCCAGTATGACCTTAAACTACAACTACGTCCAGCATGACGATAAACTGTATGGTCCGTGCATATGACCTTAAACTATTCGCACTTATGTCCCAGCAACATGACACTAAACTGTGCAGCACCAATAGTCCTAACTGCAAGACTTTAAACTGCATAGTCCCTGATTTTGTCCTACATGACAATAAACCGTATAGAAGTTCTTATATTTTGTCCGAGATGACATTAAACTATATTTTGTCCTAGCGACATGACATTAAACTGTGTGGCACTTTCATCGTCCAGCATGACGTTAAACTGTGTTAAGTCCCTTATTGTCCTACATGACACTAAACTGTATTCTGTCCGAGATGACATTAAACTATATTGTGTCCTAGCAACATGACATTAAACTGTGTGGCACTTCCAATGTCCAGCATGACGATAAACTGTAAAAAGATCAGAACTGATATCCTCATATTGATTCACCTTAGTCTTAGCTACATGACTTTAAACTGTACAGCATCAGTTCGTCCTTGCTATATGACGCTAAAACTATACAGCAATGGTCCAGTATGACTTTAAACTGCAACTTCGTCCCACACGACATTAAAACTGTGAAAAAGTTCCATAAACAGTCCAGCATGACCTTAAAACTGCATCATTCCTGGTCCATGTATACGACCATAAACTATTTGCAAATATGTCCAGCAAGACGTTAAATTGTGACGTCCTAACTACATGACGCTAAACTGTATAAAAGTCTCTCACGTCCGGAAAGACGTTAAACTATATAATCATCAAAAGTCCAGCATGACATTAAAACTGCACAATCCCCCTTTCGTCCAATATGACGTTAAACTGTATTGTCCCCATCGTCCTAACTACATGACGCTAAACTGTATAGAAAATCCTTGATATGTCCTACATGACATTAAACTGTGCATCGTTAAGGTTGTTATTACCTCTTGTTTCTCACACCGAGTATGACTCACGTGAGCTTAGAGCGAACATCAACCATAACACTCCCTTTGGGCCACTAACCATGTGTAAGTCCCAACAACATTTTTTTTTTAGATCATTGTCCACAAGAACAACTTGATCATTAATTCATTCTTTAATTGAACTACACAGACTTTGATCCTTGCCCTCCAGGCTGGGTATGTAGGCAACCTCCCAAAGGTCCAAGCCCAAAAACAATCTTTTCACATTGGTTCACCACAATCTCATATGATGATGATTTGTGAAACCACCCTTGGAATCAATATCTTTACATTGATTCACTTTCGTCCTTGTTATATGACGTTAAACTATACAACACTTTTGTCCAGTACGACAATAAACTACAATATTCTTTGATTTCCTCATTTGAGAAGGAACCATTATTAAACATTGATTCTTTTTCAATCATGGTTTTCATTTTCAAAAAGACTACGTACATACATGGTAATGCCTAAACTTTTTATCTTAGGTTAAAACCATCATTGCACTAAAGTCCCTTTTCACCCTTCACATGTACGAACCAAATTTGTACAAAGGGTATTTCTAGAACTACGTGGACTTGATTCTCATCCTTATGGGATACGTAGGAACATTCGAGTGTCCCTCGAATCCAGTCCCAAGTCTTTTGGGCCTAACCCCAAATTTCACTTTCAGTCCCTTGACTGAAAAGTCCTCATGAAAACACACACTGTGTATTCATTATTATGGTCCGAATTCTATGACTCAAAAAAAAAACTAAGATCACTCATCCTTTCGTCCTGCACGACGTTAAACTGCATTTCAAGAACTACGTATGGCTTGATTCTCATTCTTATGAGATACGTAGTGAAGTCCAAGTTTCAATTCAGGACCCAGCCACAACATGATTATGGTTTTCATTGACCTATGTATCTCTATATACATTGGAAAATACCCATCTTTATGTATTATAATCCTAACCTTAAATATTTTCAGATCTTCATAACCCTTTTCATGACTTATGGTCACAAAAATGTCAAACTTCTGAGAATTCTTTTGCCTGACTATGCAGCACGTGCCCATAGGTGGCCTTGCATAAACAGTCCACATAACAGACTTGTCAGCCAAGAGATGCTATTTATTTGACCATGCAGCCAATGCCCATAGGTGGCCCTGCATGTTTTCAACCCCCTAACGGGTTTGTTAAATAATAGTAACTTCATTCTTGGGAAGAATACCTCTTTTGTCCTTATTTGTCTTAAACGACAATATGTAGGGATCCGCAAAAATAGCCATCCTTAACGTATTTGTCCCATATCCTTTTTCATGATCTGAAAGTATTCAAGTCTATGGTTTATTCTTCTTCCCTACGTTTGGGTCAGACCTTCGTAGGAGTGATATTCATCCAGTTCTTCGATATTCTTGTTTGAAAATATCTTCTCCATATTCAAGTACCTCTTTCCATACAACAAACTCTATGCTTTAGAAAATTTGAATCTCCATAAACTTTCACTGGCTTTTAGCACTAGGAAAGTAAATTTCTGAGAGTTCTTTTGCCTAACTATGCAGCACGTGCCCATAGGTGGCCTTGCATAAACAGTCCACATAACAGACTTGTCAGCCAAAAGATGCTATTTTATTTGACTATGCAGCCAATGCCCATAGGTGGCCCTGCATATTTCAACCCCCTAACGGGTTTTGTTAAATAATAGTAACTTCATTCTTGGAAACTACTTCTTCTAATGCTATTTAGCTCTTTTTCATATCATTCCTCAGATTCAAATATTCTTAAGTCATAGTTTACATATTTTCTCTCATACTTGAGTATGGTAATTTGTTTTCAGATAAATTATCAAGGAATTGAATCCATTTTAATCCATTTTTTCGGTCAAAGCTATTTCGACCTTAAACATTAGCCTCTTTTTGTCCGGCTTGCATGACTTTAAACTGCCCACACAAAAGACAGAGGAACTATGAATAAAAGTCAAAGTTCCAGCTCACTAAATATACATTTTTTGTATGATTTAGCTAATATTGAGCAATTAAAAGATTCAAAGTTTGTAGGGTTATTTGTAATAATCCTAGTAAAAATCAAACTATGCTTACTAAGCCCATTGGCTTAAGTAAATTTGAAGCAGGTAATGGAAGAATGCAAGTACAAATGATTGAAGACAAAAGTGTTTTTCATTGATACACAAGAGTTAGAAGGACATCCACAGATTGGAGTCTCTTCTCTTTTTCAAGAATTACAAGAGGCTTTCAACATATAACTTCATTTGATTTACGGCATCCCGAGCTTCATCAGCAACCACCTGGAATTCATTCATTCAACTGGAAACAAAAAGGAGATGCAGTGATACCAGCTCTTCTTGGAACAATTGTAAAAGGATGTTCTTGAGTGCGGTTTGAGAAAATTTTCTGCTGATCAAACAGTGACTCTGTTTCTGTCCAAGAGACTTGAAAGATGGATACATGGATTTGAGAATGGAGCATTGGAAGTAAAGAGCCATTTGAAGAGAGTACTCTTTTCAGATATTGCTCTAATACCATGTTTGTCTTCTCTCCACCAACCGGTAGTGGAAAACATTTCAGCCCATGGGTTTGCCATTTTTATATCTGCAAGGAAATGGAATGCAAGGAGAATTTGAAAGTTCACACCATTGTTGTTGCTTTTAATGCACAGCATAACCGAAATGAAGGAGTAGCAGCGCAGCTGCATTTCAGGTGTATAGTTGTTTGCATTTGGAACATTGACTCCTTGCAAGTGACCATGACCACATAGAGACAGGTAGATGCTCTGTGGGAAATTAAGATGATATTTCTTCAAGTACTTAGCCAAATCTGGAAGAGTGCTGTCGCAGATATCATAGTAATCATGGCCAATGATGTTCATCATGTCATCAATCCGCTTGCTAGCCAGTTCATAAGTCGTTCCAATTCCCTTGGGAACCACTGAATCTGCACAAAAGATGAATAAACTAACTCTTAAATGGGTTTATTTTTCATAAATTTTGTGAAAGAAATTTGAAAAAATGGCTAAGGCATTAAGGCGCGCAAGTCTAAAAATGGCGCGCAAGTATTCACGTGCCGCGCTAGTTTTCGCCGCGCAAGTATAAACCGCGCAAGTACGAATACCTTTACAGGAGCGCGACATCAAGGAAAGCAGAGCAGACTTGCGCGGCTTAGGTGACCTGCGCGGCGAGAGCTCGAGAAGGGATGATGTCCGGAAATCCGGATACTTGTACGGAGGTGAGGCCGTGTATTTATAGGCTCGGAAGCCTACCTGCGCGCCGTACCCAGAGCAATTAAGGCCTGCGCGACGCACACTTGCGCGCCGCCCTGTGCGCACTGGAGACTTGCGCGCCGCCCTTTTCCTTTGGAGGGATTCGATTTCCTCAGAGTCAAATCCTCATTTCTTTCCGGATCCAACTCTGAGGGGGGACTTTTGTTGACGCTCCTTTCGTCACGGAATCTAAAGTTCGGAAAAGGGAATATCTGAGCTCAAAGTGATTAATCCTTTGAAGAAACATCAAAAATCGACAAAGGGATGAAAAAGGAGAACATTGCCCATAGGTCGCGCAAGTTCCCTCTTGGTCGCGCAAGTACACTTGCGCGCCGACTCAACACTTGCGCGACTCCTCATGGTCGTGCAAGGGACTTGCGCGACATATCTGGTAACCGCCCAGTAACCGCCCGGGGTCTTCTTTTGCCTATAAATAGACCCTGTGGGCCCCCCATTCGAGAAGATCAGTTCCCAGAAACTTGGATCAAAGCTCTCGACGCCCAAGTCTCTTCTCAAAGCTTCCAGAACACTTCTAAGGTAATTTCTTACCTAGAATGGAATATCTAAAGGGAAGAAGGAAGGCCTAAGTGTTGAAACTTATCAAACACTTGCGCGCCGACTTAATTCCTTCAATATAACTTGCGCGTCCCTCTTCTGGAAGAACCTCAAGAGGATGGGAAAGGGTTTAATAAAGAGTCGCTCAAGTAATTCAACTCTGGTTGAAAATCGCGCAAGTATCCCTTATGTCGCGCAAGTATACTTGCGCGACCAATACTTGCGCGCCGCCGCAGGACTTGCGCGACCTTCAATACTTGCGCGCCCCTATCTTTTTGGGTGCCCATCTTGCCCTTTTTCACCCCTCTTAAGCCATTTCACCCTTCCTATTCAAGATTCAGTCTTCAAGATACTCTTCAAAGCTATTTATGGCCTGATTTCTTGATTTGACATCCTTATCTGAAAGGAATTCTGTGAAATATCTCTCAAAACTTAGTGATTTAAACATCTTTATGTCATCAAAGATTGAGAGTTCATTCATTCAACCTCATCCTTTAAAATGAGAGAATCCTAACCTGGGTTTCCTTTTCAGGAATAATCCCCAGTTATAAAACCTTTGATTTGGGCATCTTCCTTAAGAATAAGCCCCAATCAAAGTCCTTTAATCTTGGGCATCCTCCTCAAGAGTAAGCCCCAAACCTTAATCCCTAACCTGGGTCTCCTTTTCAGGAATAAGACTCAGTCATAACCTTGGGCTTCCTTTTCAGGAGTAAGCCCCAAGTCCCCTAACCTAGGCTTCCTTCTCAGGAATAAGTCCCAGTCATGAATCTTGGGCATCTTCCTTAAGAATAAGCCCCAATTAAAACCTTTGATTTGGGCATCTTCCTTAAGAATAAGCCCCAATCAAAGTCCTTTAATCTTGGGCATCCTCCTCAAGAGTAAGCCCCAAACCTTAATCCCTAACCTGGGTCTCCTTTTCAGGAATAAGACTCAGTCATAACCTTGGGCTTCCTTTTCAGGAGTAAGCCCCAAGTCCCCTAACCTTAGGCTTCCTTCTCAGGAATAAGTCCTAGTCATAAATTTTGGGCATCTTTCTTAAGAGTAAGCCCCAAGTCTCTTAAAATTTCTCTTAACCAGTCATAATTTTCCTTTGATTTGGGTTTCCTTTTCAGGAATAAAACCCAATCATAAGTCCCCTCCTAACTTGGGCATCCTCCTTAGGAGTAAGCCCCAAGATTAGAGTATTCAAATCTCCATGAAGCACATATAACTTTGTGGACCCTGTTCATGGATTTTTCCTAAAAGTAAATCCTAAACCTTCGCCTATCTGGGCAGTCATCTATACATAAGCCCCAAAACAAATTCTTATGATTGCATCTTTTATGGCACAATTGTCTAAATTTTACCAATACCTCTTGTTTCTCACACCGAGCATGACTCACGTGAGCTTAGAGTGTAAAAGTAATTATGACATTCATCTTTGAGCCATCAATCATAAAACATCATATCCCATTCCTCGAACTACGTGGATTCTGATTCCTTTTTCAAAACAAAGGATACGTAGGTAGCCCATTCATGGGTTCGATCCCAACATTAAAATAATCTCTGTCCTTCTGAATGACGATAAACTTCAAGTGCCCCACTGAGTGGCTTTAAAACCAGCCTGGTCATCAAAATGACCAAGAGACTTTTATATAAATGTTTTGAAGGATACCATTGACCAAGAATCTCTAAACAAATATAGATGATTCTATATTGATGAAGAACCTCGAATACATATAAAAGATTCTCTAAATTTCTTGCATATTTAATCATTGATTGTTAAAACTAAAGGAAAGCTCATTTTATACTTGGTAATGTAATAAGGATTCACGAACTTAACTTAAATCTATAAAGAGAGTCCCGGAGTAGACAATAATTCCCCTCAAAAAGGTGTGATGAGTCCGACCTCCCATCCTCTCGACCAATGCAAATTCCTAAGCCTCATTAGCCCACAAGCTAATGAGCGCCTGCCTTTGGAAAGTAGGTCCAAACGGATGTGGAATCATTGGATGTTTCCGGTTCTACGAACAAACCCGTTAGAAACCGATCGGAACGTTTGAATCTCCCGTCCAGGAGGTCATCCCCGGATTCCGCGCGAAACATATATATATATTTATTTATTTATTTACATATATATTTATGTTTGTGTGTGTGTAAATATACATGTGTATGTATACATATATATAATTTTAATTATATATATATATGAATCGCCACATTTTCATAAAAATGTGACTAAATTTAAAATATATGTGTGTTTTAATATATAAATATATGTATATATATTTATATATTTATATATTTATGTGTGTGTGTGTGTTTATATATATAAATATATATATTTATACATATATGTTTATATATATGTGTGTGTTTGTGTTTATATATATATATATATATTTATTTATTTATTTATTTATTTAAATCGATGCTTGTAAATGAGATATATAAATATTAATATATATATATATATAGTGATGTTTTTTCTAAAACGTAGCTAAATTACCGACATTTTTAGGAAAGGTCGCTAAATTATCGACGTTTCTCATGAAACATCATTAAATTAGAGATGTTTTCAGGAAACATAGCTAAATTAGTGACATTTTTTAGAAACATCACTAAATTAGGTATGTTTTTAGTAAGAGTTGTAAAATTAGAGTTGTTTTTAAGAAACATCGCTAAATTAGCGATGTTTCCTGAAAAACATCGCTAAATTTAAAAAATCACGACGTTTTTAAAAAAAATTGCTAAAAAATATCATTGAATTAAATTTATTTTGTAGTGAAATGTCATGATGTATAAATGATTCATGATATAATATATAAAGTGGTTTTATATACACCATATATAATAAATTATGTGTATAAAAGGTCATGTGTCTCAAAGAAGGAAGTATTGAGATAGAAACCACTACAAATCTCATATCATTGAGGTGAAGTTTAATCAATGGGTTGATTATGTGTAACAAATGTATATCCAAAAAATTACAAGTGTAAATAAAATATAAATCAATAAAAATTAATTTCACACGTAATTTTGGCATAATATAATCAAAGAAGTAGTTATATAACTCAATGAATGGAAATTGAGTTAAAAAACCACTTACATAACACTTCCTTATAGTTGAACGCTCTTTAACCTCCTGTATAGTGGTTTAAAACATGTTATTAACTTATAACATAATCATATTATTATTTATAATATCATATATGATCTTTTTATAACATACTATTACTGGTTCGTTAATAATCTTTCATTGTCACTACTTTTTCAACTGCTAATTGCCTTGTTTTCTTTTGCACGTTTCATCATGAAACCAGTTATTGGAAACAGGTTATAGTTTCATAATCTCTATAATTATATTAATTTTATAAGTATCTTTTTCTCATTATATACATCTTTAGAATCATTATTTAATTTTAAACATTGAAAATGAATCACATCACTTCATGGAGACGGTAGGTCATACGTACGCACAAACGACATTATCATTTCATCAAAGGATGAAAGGGTAAAGAAGTGGATTTTATATTAAATTTATAGAATCAATATCATGTCATATATATCAAATATATTCATTAAATTTATCCTTTTTTACCTTCCATGTAAAGTGTTAGTGATAAATAATCACATCGCTTCGCGAGGTGGTAGCCCGTCGTACAGACGAATGACGTTATCATTTATTCAATGGATGATAAGGTAAGAAATTATATGATATATTTCCTTTAAATAATTATTAATATGTCATTAATATCATATATAAACATAAAATTAATCCTTATTACCTTCCATGTAAATCCTAAGTGAAAAACGAATCACATCGCTTCGTGAGACAGTAGTACGTCGTACAGGCGAACAACGTTATCGTGTTCTCTACAAAATGGAAAGTAAGAAGTTATATATGATATTATAATTAAATAAGTATAATTAGATAATAAATATAATATATAAACATTATATACTTCATTATATCCCGCTGTGATAAGTAGTGATTGAAAACGAATTACATCGGTTCGTGAGCTGATAGTCTGTCGTACACACAATCAACGATTTTGTTTCCCATTTGAGGGAGGAGGGTGTGTTTGTACGTCATGAACTTAACTTAAAAATATATTATTATATGTAAGATACTGAGGTTATTATAACATCCTATTTTAATAATATTTTAAGTATTTTGAAGAAGAAATAAAATAAAACACTCGGTTAAAGATGTTACCTCTTCTTTGAAAAACTTCTTTTGGTTTTCACAAAAAGCCTTCCTAGGTTGGTTTTATCAAAAAAAGGATTATAATATGAGGTTGGTAAATTAGTTTAGTTATTTGGGTATGTATTTTCTGAAATAATGGGTTTTCAAAGTGTGGAAAGGATAGGAGAGTCAGTGGCCTTTTATAAGTGGGGGGCACACTTGAAATTTTTGAAAAGAGTGAATTCCAGCCACATTTTTCTCATGAAAAATGGACAAAAAATGGACCATTTTAGAATATTAGAAGATATAAGATATAAATATGACTATAAAATATTAATTATATATGTTTTTGGTCATTTTTAAACCTTATCTTTTTATTTTAACCCAATGGTAAACCATTTTTTACCTTAACCACGGTAAATAATTTTTACTATTTCTGATATTCATTATGGTCAAAAATTTATTTGAACTTATTATATAATATAAATTATTGTTATTAAAAATATTCAATCCGTTTTTCCAAATTCAACTTACATAATAGGGAGAATTTAATTTAAAATTTAACCCGCAGACGTGTCAAAAAATGGGTTTTCTGAAGAAAAAGTTTCAAAACTTTTAAAAAGTTGTATATCATAATTCAATATGAAATCGATTAAAATAAAATAAATTAGTTAAATTTTAATATTATTGAACTAATTTTACTTTAAAATTAATTTAAAATATAATTTAACCCTGTTAATAATTTAAATGAAATGGAAATTTTCAATTAAAATTAGTATTTTTCACTATTCATTAAAAAATTAATCTTTTTAAAAAATTATATAAAATTCACCAAAATATAATTTTGAAATACAGATTTATAAAATGAAAATTTTTAATTAATTTACTAAAATTGGTTAAAATTAATTTTAAATTATGTGTGAAAAGCGTGACTAAACTGCCTTTTATAAAAATAAAGTTTTCAGAAAACATTTATTTTTCATTCAAGTGGTTCTTATTTTATTTATAATCAATAAATAACCATTGAATTTATTTTATAAATGTATAAAACATAAGTTTCATAATTTATTTATTCCTATTCATACCCTCCAGTTTAATGGCTAGTTCATAATGGTAATGTTTAAATAATAATATTTTAATAGAGTATCGTGTTTTGTTTACACCCAGTGTTGCGTGCATCATAAGCTATCAAAGATATTGAATTTAATTAAAAATAAATATATTGTAAATTCTTGGGGTGTTATATTATATTTTAAGTTTGGTTTTGTGTGTCATATACTCTATTAAACATAATGTTATTCTTTTAAAATCTTTGGGTGTTATATATCCCCTAAATAAAATGAATAAATGTAACATAATAAGAATACATAAAGTAACGGATTTACAATAATATAAATTAGAAATTTAAAAGGCACTAGGGATAAGTGTTAAGATTCTGGTGCATATATATTTAAGCCTTCTTAATTATACATTTTCTATATATACCTCCCTGTGTCTAGAAGGATTAGAAAACAAGTTTTTTGGAACTTATAATTGCTTTTATTTTTGAAGTTCAAAGGCAGTGAGCTTTTTTGAGATAAATGCATGATTTATTTTCAAGTATTTAACTCTATTCATTGAATTTATTTTCTTCCATTGAACTTATATATAATTAATAGTGCATAAGGGTACTTGATTTGGAGCAAAATATTTTTTTTCGGTAGACTGGACTTCTAATTGATTTACTACCTGATCCAGATGAAGTTTTGTTAGGTCTTAAATAATTGCACATCTTCTTGAATTCCTTTCTTCCATTTGTAAACTTACTCAAAAAATTATTCATAATTTCTTTATATGATTTTAAATTGATATCCTTGTCATTATTAGGATAATAATATACATTGTTCATTTTCTTCTCATAATTTTCCTTCTTATGGTAATCTATCTTCGAATGAACTTCTAGTGAATTGAATTTAATGTTTTCCATTCATATTAGTAGTTAGATTCATGATTTTCTCTTTAAATTATCTAACTCAGAAATAAGTTTAAAATTTTCTTCTCTAATTTAATTAAGTTTATCATCATTCTTTACAAAACTTGCTTTTCTTTTTATAGTTTCATACTTCTTATGAAGTTTCTGATATATATCTTCACATTAAATCAAATAATATTTTATATCATTATATGTTTTTGGGGACTTTTCATTATAATCACAATATGATGAGCTTTCTTCATCATTATCACATTCAATTTCTAACTCATAGAATCATTTATAATCTAGAATCAAATTTATAAGTGCTTCATTGGTAAGTCTTCTCATTAAACATTTTTCATTAGCATAAAGTCCTATAATTGTTTTGATTTCTTCACTATATAATGATGAACTATCTGAATTTGTCTCACCACCACTAACACTATAAGTATCCATAAATTTTAAACTTGTATTTCCTTTCGTTTTGAAATACTTTTTAGAATATTTCTTATCTTTCCTTTTAATTTTAGGATATTATAGTTGAATATGACCACGTATTCTATAACACCCTGATATTTTCAAAGAGGAACATTATGTTAGATAGCATATATGAAACACAACACCAATATTAGAAGAGAATATAACACCCAAATAATTTACAATATATTTCTCTTTAAATAAATTCAATATCTTTGATATCTTGTGATGCACATAATGTTGGGTTTAATCGAAACACACGACTTTATAAAAATATTATTATTTAAACATGACCATTATAAAGTAGCCATTAAGTAGGTGAGTATGAATAAGACTAAATAAATTATAAAAAAAATATTTTAAATTTTTATAAAATAAATTAAATGTATGTCTACTGATTAAAAATAAAATAATAATCATTTGAAATAAAATGAAATGTTTTTCGAAAAACAGTATTTTTCTAAAAGGCGACTTCATTACACTTTGTGCGCATACTTTAAAATTATTTTTTACCACATTTTTAAAATTTAATTTACAAAATTAACCTAATTTTTTAAATTATCAATTCAAAATTTTCTTAGAGTGAATCTATAAAAATTTTCTGAAAAGATTAATTTTTCGATGAATAGTGAAAAATACAGGTTTTTATTAAAAATTGTCTTTTCATTTAAATCATGTAAAGGTTATATTTTGATTTAAAATTATCATAAAAATAAAATTAGTTCAATTATGATATAATAAATATAACTTATTTTAGTGTAATCAATTTCATATTGAATTTTTATATTAAAACTTTCTATACTTATGAGAATTTTCTCTCTAGAAAACTGTTTTTTCATCATGTCTAGGGGTTTAATTTTAAATTAAAAATTACACTTCTTTGAGTTGAATTTGATAAAATGGATTCTATATTTTGAATAATTATAATTAATAATAGTTAATAATCCCAGATTAATTTTTGGACATAATAATTAGTAAAAATAATAATAAATTAATTAACACGGTTAAGGTTAAAATGGGGTTTTGCGTGTTACATGTGCTTATATTAAAATTAATTTTCTACATGAGTATAATTTTTATTTGATAAATTTTAATTAATATTCATAATCATTGGTTCCAAATTATCTAATAAGTATCAGTTTATTTTGTGATTAATGGATAAATTACTTAGGTTAAAAAAAGACTAATTACCATAGTGAAAACTAAAATGGTAAAAGTGGGTAAATTTAGAGGCTAATGAATAAAATGTTTAAAAAATGAGTTATGTAAAATCTCAAGTATTTGTAATATATTTATATTTAAATAAATTCAATCTCTTTGATAGCTTGTGGTGCACACAACACCGGGTTTAAATGAAGCGTGTTACTCTATTAAAATATTAATATTTAAACATGGCCTTTATAAGCTAGACGTTAAATTGGAAGGTATGAATAATACTAAATAAATTATGGAAATTATATGGTTTACAATTGTATAAAATAAATTAAATGGTTATACATTTATTATAAATAAAATAAGAAAATTTTAAATAAAAATAAATGTCTCTGAAATTTTTTTTTCTAAAAGGTGGTTCAGTCACGCATTTCACACATAATTTAAAATTAATTTTAACTAATTTTAGAAAAATTATTTGAAAAAATAAACTTCATTTTTTTAATCTGGATATTGATATTAACATATGTTGAAATTTTGGTATTTTTTGTAAAATATTATTTGTTTAGTAAATAATGAAAAACACCAATTTTTTATACAATTTTCATTTAATTTTAATAAATTAAGTCCCATTATTATTTTATTTTGATTTAAAATTAAAATAAGTATTATTTAATTATATTAAATACAATTAATTATATTTAAATCATATTTATACTAGACTTTAGTATATGTTTAACAATTAGATCTTAAGACAAGTTTTTCTTAAAATTGTCCTAAAGTGTATAATGTTTATCCATATTAAATAATTAAAGTAACCCCTAATGAAAAATGATATAAATTAAATTCATATATTTTATATCTATAAATATTAATTTAAATTCATATAATTATTATTAATTTTCATAGAGTTAATATGAGATCATATTTTCCTTAAAAAATGATTTTCCTTAAAAACTGTTTTTCGACATTACTCTAGGTTTAATTTCAAATTAAATTAGGAAACTTATATTATTTGAATTTTAAAAAAATGGATTAAAAATTTTTAATCATAATAATCTCTATTATATAATAATTTCAACTTTTTTTTACTATAATGAATAGTTAAAATAGTAAAAAATATTTATCACGGTTAATGTAAAAACAGGTTTACTAGAGGTTAAACTAAAAAGATAGGGATAAAAAATTATCCAAAACCTGTATAATTCATAATATATGGTCAAATTTTGAACTTATATCTTCTAAAGTTTAAAAATGTTCCATTTTGGATCCTTTTAAATGAGAAAAATGCGGGTTAAATTCTTTATTTTCAAAAATTCAAAGTGTGTCCTCTCCCCCACTTATAAAAAGTCATCCCCTCTCCTCCCCTTTACAAACTTCCAAAATACATTGGTTCAGATAATAACTTTACAAATAACTTCCATAATTCTCTATAATCATCCTATAAGACTTGTTTTTATTATAAATCCAGCCTAGGAAGTATTTTGGTGCAAACTAAAAAAAGTTATCTAAGGGGGCAACATCCTTAACCGAGCATTTTATTTTATTTATTCCCCAACCTACTCAAAATATTATTAAACCATGATGATATAATAACCTCATTATATTAAAAATAATTATATTTTTTTATGTTAATGTAATGACCTATAACCCCCCCCCCCCCACTCAAATGGGAAATGAAACCATTGATCGTGTGTAGGGTAGACTGTCGTCTCGTGAAACTATGTAATTCATTTTCCTTTGACGCTTCTCACGGCTGTATATAATGATGTATCTAATTTTTATAAATTATATTTATTATATAATTATACCTATATAATTATAATATCAAATAAACCCTTTTACTTTCCATTCTGTAGTGTATATGATAATGTCGGTCGTGTGTACAACGAACTATCGCCTCACGAAGCGATGTGATTTGTTCTTCACTTACACTTTACATGGAAGGTAATAAGGATTAATTTGATGTTTATATATGAAATTAATTATATATTAATAATTATATAAAATAAATATACCATATACTTTCATACATTTCCATCCATTGAATAAATGATAACGTCATTCGTGTGTGCGGCGAACTACCGCCTCGCTAAGCGATGTGATTCATTTTTTATTAATGCTTTACATAGAAGGTAATAAAATATTAATTAAATGATTATATTTGATATATATGACATGATATTTATTCTATAAAATTAATATATAATCCACTTTACAACCCTTTCACTCATTAAGGAAATGATAATGTTGTTTGTACATACGTACTGTTTACCATCTCCACAAAGTGATGTGATTCATTCTCCATGTTCAAAATACAATAATTATTATAAAGATGTATCTAATGAAAAAAATAATATTTATAAAATTAATATCATTTTTGAGATGATATAGCTATATCCTATGTTCAATATCCAAAACTTTCATGTGAAAACATGCATGGGAAAACAAGGTAATTAACACCCGAAACAATAGTGATAATGAAAGATTATTAACAAACAGGTAATAATATGTTATAAAAAGATCATATATGAAATTATAAATATTAATATAATTTTTTTATAATTTAATAACAAGTTTAAAATTATTATATAGGTGGTTAAAGAGTGCTCAAATAAAGTGAAGCATGAGGTAAGGGGTTTCTTAACTCAATTTCCATTTTTTGGGTTATATTGCTACTTAATTGATTATATTATGCTAATATTATGTGTGAAATGACTATTGATTTATTTATTATTGTATTTAAAATTTTATTTTTTTATATTTAAATTAATTACATATAATAAATCCATTGATTTACTCTTATCTCAATGATATGAACTTTGTAAGGGTTTCATCTCAAACTTTCTTCTTTGAGACATGTTCATTTATGAACCTAATTTCTTATAAATGGGGTATATAATGAACCTTTAAATATTATATAAACAATCCTTCATAATTAATTATATTTTAAGTTACAATTAATCTAATTTATTCATGTGATTTTATGATTTAAAAGTTACCAATGTTTTAAGGGTTTACGTTTCAATCTCATTTTAATCAGAATTTCTTATGCTTGAATTTAAATTGACGTAAATTATTTGATAATTGTCTAATAAACACTTTTCATTTTATTCTCCTATGGTTATTCATGAATATTTCAATTAATAGTATCATTTCCACCCTTTGGTACATAAAATTATTGATATTTTTTTTGAAACCTGACTATTTTTCTCTTCGATCAAAAATCTTTTTTATTACAAATACATGTTTTATAAAAATGTTTTCAAAAAAATTACTTTTATTTTTTAAAGTAATATTTATCCTTAATTTTATTTTAAAAAAAATTAAAATGAATATTCCAATTATTTTTTAAACAACTTACTTTTTAAATTTTCTTACAAAAATGTGAAACATTTATTTTTTATTAACCTATTCGGCGTAAACAGAAAGTTTCTATCATCATGACCACTCAATGTTGTAAAACATCCTTTTTAAGTTTCAAATATTATTTTAAAAAAATATATTTAATTTCTGAGAAATTTTCATATCTTAAATAAGTTTTTTAAAAATAAAAAGGATATTTCACTTAAAAAATGTTCAAAGAGATCTTCCAAAATCATTTCCAGCTAAGATGACATCCTTTGATGTTACTCAAAGTGAAAAGGTTATTTTCCTCAAGAATTTTTTTTAATATTTTTAAAAGTATTTTAATCAACCATAATAACCTTTAATTTTATATAATGATTCTAAATTCTATATATATATATATATATGTCTCTCACGTATATACCTAGTTATTCTTCCTTCCTTTGACGGGGTAATACATGCCTTATGATCATTTCTCAAATTCCTTTATTATGAAATTTCCTTTATTTATAATATGAATCAAGATTATGAAACCCATTTTACTTCCATGATTAATTATTATGTTATTAATTATAATTTATTCCTTTATGTGACACACATAGATCATGAACATTTTATGATGGGTGCACCCAAATAGTGCCCTAATATATCGGGTAATGTTTTAGTCTCATGAGAGGCAATGTATGGGATTAAGAAGTAAACCTAATATATTATGGGACATTTTACACCATGTGAAAATGTCTAGGTAGTTATCCTTGACTCGTGTTTATTTCATGTTTTATGTTGTTGTCAGATTTCCTATAATTCCATGAATTTTTGATGCCATGTTCTTTACATTATTATCCTTTTGATTAATCATGCACCTTCTTTTTTATGACATCATGTTATACCTTTTACTCACATGTTATTTTTCTTTATCATGTTTCTTCACTTATGATGAATATAATATTTTCACATATTTTATACCGTAATTTAATGTTTATAAACCCACCATAGTTTTATTTAATGGGCAATTGTTACATATTTAGGTTCTTGTGTTATTTTGAGCCTAAATGCAAAAATGGCCTAATTCTGGATTTTTAATAGATTTTTATCACAGGGGTATTTTGGTCATTTATCATAACATATATTTCCAAATACTGTGATGAAAATTTTTTGTGAACCCTTATTTTCTTGCCCTAAACTTTTTCTTCAGGACCAGGGGCTTAATCAATATTCTAGAGGCCGTAAAAAATCAATAAAGTGAAAGATTTTGTCAGGTGGACTGCGTGGACCCCACCTTAGTAATGGAAACATAATTCGGCCTAAAATCCTCCAAATGATGGGATTAGACTTGGATATGAAAGAGGAATCCCATACGCGTTTCCACATCTAATTTCAAGCCATTTGTAATCCGTTAGGATGTTCATTCAATGATAGTATTTTGAAGGAAACTTCCAGGAAGCTTCATCCATAGAAAGTGATCATCAATAAAAAAATCATAACTCCTTCAATATGCGTCCAATGAATCTGAAATTTGGAGGGTGGACGGCCAACACATTTATAAACAATGTTTATGAAGAGGTTCACACATGAATCGGCCCATTATTGGGTAGAAAATGCGACAACTGTCTGATGATGAAATATGCCTATAAAAGGATAGGAGCTCCTACCTCTCAAGACATTCCATTCATCACCGCACCATCCATCACAAAGGGGGTTGGCTTGAGAGATCAAGAGGATAGTAGTATTCCATGATTTAATAAATCCATGAAGGGCTAACTCCAAGTGGTGGTGGGCTGTGACTATCCGAAGACATTTCCCCTTTTGGGTTTTTGCTTTCATTGTAAAATATTTTATTTTAAACTATCCTGGAACTTGTTTGCATGAATGAATGAGGTATTTTTCTATCGTGTTTTCAATTTCTTATAAATTATTATAGATTTCTTATATTCTAATTAATTTAAAGTGTTTTTACTCATGGTTTAAATTTCTTTGGCGAGGTCTTTCCTTTGAGCACGATGAGTTCAACCTGTTTTGATTACTTGGAGGTCTTCAGGTAATCAGAACACTTTCATTAGAAGATCGGCACCCATGCATGAGGTTTCAATATGGTATATAGATAATTTAGGTGTATACCTTGAGGTATTAAGGTATACATTGGATAATTCAATTAAAATATATTCGTAAACAATGATAAAGGGAGTGTCCAACGATCAACGTTTGTCCACCGCTTCTACCTTTAGCTTGTTCTTTCCAGCTCGATTTTCTTTGGTATTTAAGTGCTAATGTAGATTTAATATTTCATTTTTATTTAATTTTAATAATAAAAATCCCCCCATATATATTATATAGGTTAGTTTTATATTATTTATTTTATAATAGTGACAATAGGAAGACAGTGTGTTGCAAGCGGCCTCCTTGTGATCGACCCTAGGTTGTGCCACTATGGTACACTCTTAGGAAAATAAGAATTTAATTGAGTAGGGTAAAGTGATTGAAACCCTCAACATAAATTTGGCACTGTTTCCGGGGAGTTTTCTAGAGTTGATTTTATTTTAATTATTTTTTCTTGCATGACCCGAACTTCTGAACCGAACTTGTTACCTTTAGATTCTGAAATTGATAGAACTTTCCACACTAGGGTTAGAGGTACTAATCCCCAAGTTTCAAGTTGTGAATCTTCTACCAATACACCTAGGAGGGACTTAGTTGAAACTGAAATCTAAATGGCTAAAAATAGAACTTTGAAAGAACTGGCTTCGTCCTATGATAAAAATCACGAGAATCCTGTAGAATACCCTGATGCCCCAGCTGGTTTTAAAATCAAGTCTGGTTTCATCCACCAACTTCCCAAATTCAATGGGTTTCCTGGTGAAGACCCACACAAACACCTCCATGAATTTAGTTACCTGTGTGTCAACATGAAACCTCATGGAGCCGATGCCGATCAAATGAAGCTAAGGTCGTTTCCCTTTTCTCTAGATGGAGTTGCTAAGGAATGGTTTTTCTATTCTCACTCAACATTGATTAGAAATTGGAATGAATTAAAAAAGATTTTCCTTGAAAAATTTTTCCCTGTATCTAGAACTGCCTCCATTCGAAAGGATATTTGTGGAATTAGGCAGACATAAGGAGAAATACTTCACGAATACTGGGAAAGGTTCAAACGTCTTTGTTTTAGTTGCCCCCGTCATCAAATCAGTGACCAGCTTCTCATTCAATACTTTTATAAAGGATTGTGTCTCACTGATAGAAGTATGATCGATGCTGCTGCAGGAGGAGCTTTAGTTGATAAGACACCAGCTGCTGCTAGGATTTTAATTGCAAACATGTCCCAGAATTCCCAACAATTTGGAACCAGGGGCCTTTTTCATGTCAAAGCTGCACAAGAATTCCATACTACTAGTCCTGAAAACAACACAATTGCAAGTCAACTATCTGATCTTACCACCATGGTAAGGTCAATAATGTTGTATAACACCCCACCAACCCAACCCAAACCTGAAGCGGATTTCCAACTACATGTCCATTGTGGGACTTGTTCTTCAAATGAACATTTTAGTGACCAATGCCCGCAAATGCAAGAGCCTCCTGAGAACTGCAATGCAGTTTTTCCTAGAATACAATTTCAACCAAACCAGCAAAGACCATTTCAAAACAACCAAAATTTCAATCAAGGATAGAACAATAACTCAAATGAAAGAATTTTTCAACCTGAACAACCGAGAGGATTCTTCCAAGTACAATCAAGTAATTCTCAACCAAGATATTTCAATGAGCAAGCCAATTCTCATTCTGGAAGCAATTTTCACCTTACCCCTCCCACTCAAAACTCTGATAGGAACCTTGAAGAAGCAATGAGGAAATAACAAGAGGAAATGAGGAAAAAACAAGAGGAAATGAGGGAACTAAAAGAATACTCAAAACAACAAGATAACAAAATGAATACCTTGATGACTCAAATGGGTCAACTTGCCTCTGGTATTAATTGCATAACAAATCAAATGAGTGGTGGTTTACCCTCATAGCCAGAAGTAAATACGAGGAATAATGGGAAGGAAAATGTGAGTGCAATTGAACTTAGGAGTGGAACAAAATTGAACAACCCTCAGATTGAGAACATCAAGCATGCTGCTGATACTGTTGATGAAAATCCTACCCTTGATAAAAATGATGAAAAATATGAAGTTGATAGAAACTCAAAGTCAAGAGAGGAAATCTTGTTTGAAAGAACAAAGAATGATTGGAAGAGGATGTTTGGTCCTTATGTTCCTCCAAAACATACTCAGAATACCCCAGAAACATTCAAATCTCCACTACCTTATCCAAGGTGTGAACCACCACCAAAGTCAAGTGCTGAAAAAGAATTGGATAAGGAGGTTTTGGAAACATTCAAGAAATTCCAAGTCAATATTCCATTGCTCGATGTTGTGAAACAAATTCTGAGGTATGCTATGTTTCTGAAAGACATGTGTACCGACAAGAGAAAGTTCAAAGGAGGTGAAAAAGTAAACTTAGGAAGGAATGTTTCATTGATGATTCAACATGATCTTCCTGTCAAGTGTAAAGACCCTGGGACATTTACCATTCCCTGTACCATTGGGAAATGTGAATTCAAAGATGTGATGCTTGATCTAGGGGCCTCCATCAATTTCATGCCACATTCTGTATACTCATCTCTTCAGGTTTGAGACTTGAAACCCTCTGGAATTATCATTCAACTTGCAAACCGAAGTACCACCAAACCTACTGGAGTTATAGAGGATGTTCTCGTTCAAGTGAGAGACATGATTTTTCCTGTTGACTTCTATGTTTTGGATATGTAAGATGATCGGTTTAGCACACATTCTCCCCTCATCCTAGGGAGGCCATTTCTAAAAACATCAAAAGAAATCATCAATGTTCACAAGGGAACACTTTCACTAGAATTTGGAGGATATGTTGTTCATTTCAACATTTTTCATTTATTGAAACACCTAGTTGAGGTTCATTCAACTCCCCATGTAAACATGATTGATTGGTTTTCATCTGGCATGTTACCTGATTTTTTTTGCGATGAAATACCAACTGATGTGGAAAAAGATGGAAATTTGTATGATACTGAATCAGATCAAAATGAGGATGAAATTAGAGACTGTGAAGAGTCTTGGGATATTGAGACTGGATATCTGATCAATGATGAAGATGAATTTCTCAAAACCACTGAATCTGTTAGTGGTATTCCCGAAGAGGTTTTCAATTTTTCACATGAAACAAGTCTTGAGATCATAGAAAGAGATCACCATGATGAACATGGAGCTTCACTAAACAATCTAACTTCTGAAGAGTTCCTTGTTATCAATGAAACCAACCCACCTGTTGTAGAATTGAAACCCCTTCCAGATAACCTCAAGTATGCCTTCTTAGGTTATAATGAACAATTCCCTGTAATTATCTCAAAAGATTTGTCAGAATTCCAGGAAAACCAATTTTTGGAAGTCTCAAGTCCCACAAGGAAGCCATAGGATGGACTCTCTCTGAACTAACGGGAATCAGCCCCTCGGTTTGCATGCCCAAAATTTTACTGGAGGAGAACGCTAGACCAGTAAGACAATTTCAAAGAAGACTGAACCCAACACTTCTAGAGGTTGTGAAGAAAGAAGTCACCACCTTTCTAGCTGCTGGAATTATTTTTCCCATATCTGATAGTCAATGGGTAAGTCCAGTCCATGTTGTTCCTAAAAAAAGTGGATTTACAATCTCAAGGAATGAATTTGGTGATCTTTTCCCCATAAGTCTTCCAAATAAATGGAGAATGTGCATTGATTACAGGAAAATCAATTTGGTTACAAGTAAAGACCACTTCCCATTACCATTCCTTGATCAAGTCCTTGATAGACTAGCTAGAAAAACCCACTACTGTTTTCTGGATGGATTCTATGGATATTTTCAGATTCACATTTTACCTGAGGATCAAGAGAAAACCACCTTCATATGCCCATTTGGAACTTTTTCATATAGAAGGATGCCCTTCGGTTTATGTAATGCCCCAGGAACTTTTCAAAGGTGTATGATAAGCATCTTCTCGGAATTTTTGGAAACGTGCATGGAAGTTTTTACGGATGACTTCAATGTGTATGGATCATCTTTCAAAAGTTATTTGAAAAGCTTGGAACATGTCCTTAAAACATGCATTGAAAATAACCTTGTTCTAAATTATGAAAAATGTCATTTTATGGTTGCTAAAGGGATCGTTCTTGGACATGTTGTGTCCTGTGATGGAATTCGAGTTGATAAATCCAAAGTTGAGGTCATTTCTTCATTACCATACCCAAAAACTATGAGAGATGTGAGATCCTTCCTTGGGCATGCTAGATTTTATAGGAGATTCATTAAAGATTTCAGTACGATTACACTTCCATTGTTTAGATTACTCCAAAAAGATGTCCCATTTCTCTTTGATGAGAATTGCATAAATTTGTTTCATGAGCTGAAACAAAGATTGATAACCCCTCCCATTGTTCAACCTCCTAAATGGGACATTCCCTTTGAAATAATGACAGATGAATCTGAATTTTCTCTTGGGGCAGTATTGAGTCAAAGGACAGAAAAGAAATCCCATGTGATTGCCTATGCCTCCCGAACTCTTGATCAAGCCTAATCAAACTACACAGCAACTGAGAAAGAACTGCTGGCTGTTGTCTTTGCTCTAGAAAAATTTAGAATTTATCTGCTGGGCTCCAAGGTGATTGTTTTTACTGATCATTTTGCAATCATATTCTTGATGATGAAACATGATGCAAAACCAAGACTTCTGAGATGGATTTTTCTTTTACAGGAGTTTGATGTTGAAATAAAAGATAAGAAAGGATGTGAAAACCTTCTTACTGATCATTTGAGCAGGATACCATCTATTGAGAATAGAAAATTTCAGATGTGTTCCCCAATTAAGGAAACCTTTCAAGATGAGGATTTATTTGTTGCTCAAAGTGAAATACCATGGTTTGCTAATTTTGTAAGCTATTTGGCGCCGTTGCCGGGGAGGCCAAGTTCTTACATACGCTATTTTCCAAAAGAAAAAATGAAGCATAATGATATTATGACTCATTACCAATTATTTCACTGCCCAAAATGTTAACGCATGCCACACAATACCCATAAATGAAACAAATCCCAATGAACGCACATGAAAGGCCCTTCCCCCACACTCAAACTTGAAATATCCATGCAGCAATACCAAGAGAATGAAATTGGAGATTGTGAAGAGTCTTGGGATATTGAGACTGGATATCTGAGCAATGATGAAGATGAATTTATTGAAACCACTGAATCTGTTAGTGGTATTCCCGGAGAGTTTTTCAATTTTTCACATGAAAAAAGTCATGAGATCATAGAAAGAGATCACCATGATGAACATGGAGCTTCACTAAACAATCTAACTTCTGAAGAGTTCCCTGTTATAAATGAAACCAACCCACCTGTTGTAGAATTTAAACCCCTTCCAGATAACCTCAAGTATGCCTTCTTAGGTCATAATGAACAATTCCTTGTAATTATCTAAAAAGATTTGTCAGAAGTCTAGGAAAACCAATTGTTGGAAGTTCTCAAGTCCCACAAGGAACCCATAGGATGGACTCTCTCTAAACTAACGGGAATCAGCCCCTCGGTTTGCATGCAAAAAATTTTACTGGAGGAGAATGCTATACCGGTAAGACAATTTCAAATAAGACTGAACCCAACACTTCTGGAGGTTGTGAAGAAAGAAGTCACCACCTTGCTGGCTGCTGGAATTATTTTTCCCATATCTGATAGTCAATGGGTAAGTCCAGTCCATGTTGTTTCTAAAAAAAAGTGGATTTACAATCTCAAGGAATGAATTTGGTGATATTTTCCCCATAAGGCTTCCAAATAAATGGAGAATGTGCATTGATTACAGGAAAATCAATTTGGTTACAAGGAAAGACCACTTCACGTTACCATTCCTTGATCAAGTCCTTGAAAGACTAGCTGGAAAAACCCACTACTATTTTCTGGATGGATTCTCTGGATATTTTCAGATTCACATTTTACCTAAGGATCAGGAGAAAACCACCTTCACATGCCCATTTGAAACTTTTGCATACAGAAGGATACCCTTCGGTTTATGTAATGCCCCTGGAACTTTTCAAAGGTGTATGATAAGCATCTTCTCTGAATTTTTGGAAACATGCATGGAAGTTTTTATGGATGACTTCACTGTGTATGGATTATCTTTTGAAAGTTGTTTGAAAAGCTTGGAACGTGTCCTTAAAACATGCATTGAAAATAACCTTGTTCTAAATTATGAAAAAGGTCATTTTATGGTTTCTAAAGGGATCGTTCTTGGACATGTTGTGTCCCGTGATGTAATTCGAGTTGATAAATCCAAAGTTGAGGTCATTTCTTCATTACCATACCCAAAAACTGTGAGAGATTGCTAGTACAAGAATGACCTTTAGCGTTCGCCAAAAGCCGTCACTAAAGGTCTATAGTGGCCGCCTGACGTCCGCCAAAACGGTGTCCGCTTTTGCCCCGTCGCAGTTTCTATCAGCGACCACCATTTGCCGGACGCTGTAGGCAAGCCAGGGTAGGCTTTAGCGACCTCCATTTGGCGGATGCTATAAAATTTTAATTTTTTTTTAAAAAAATTCAATTATACATTAACATATACCCAAATAAATCTCGGCTGTCATCTTCTAAGCTCCAAATCCATCATCACATATAACTGTATAACAAAATTTAATAACAAAATTAGTACCGAATAAAACCTAAAAAACAAATTAACATATTTAACTTCAAACTTACTATAACAGATCTAAAGTATTTGATTTTTAAAATAATATTCATAATTTTGATTACCCTTTTAAAAATTTAAAATCATTAATTCTATTGTTCTAATTGGATTGTTGTCCTATGATTTCAGGTCAATCTGATGTCGTCCGCTATGAGTTTCACCGTTAGACGCCCGTTTTGGCCGTTTGTGACACCAGAACGGAGTTCCCATTGACCACGGGCACACGGAACATCCGATTGACATGCCGTCTACTTGACCACATCACAATTCACTCACCCTTTGATGTTGTATGATTTCAGGCCATTCGGACTTCGTTCGGCCCGTTTGGACCCCCCCACGTGCATTTATCAAGCGCGTGCAACACTTAAAGAACGCATAATGATCCCTACGGCGTAGACCGCACATCCGATTGATATGCCGTCTACGCGTGCACATCGCGAATAATAATTGGATTGTTGTCCTATGATTTCAGGTCAATCTGATGCCGTCCGCTATGAGTTTGACCGTTAGACGCCCATTTTGGCCGTTTATGACACCAGAACGTCGTTCCCGGTGACTGCGGGTACACGACACGTCTGATTGATGTGTCGTCTGCTCGACCACATCACAATTCACTCACCCTTTGATGTCGTCTGATTTCAGGCCATTCGTACTTTGTTCGGCCTGTTTGGACCCCCCATGCGTGTTTATCAAGCACGCACAACTCTTAAAGAACGCATAATGAGCCCTACGGCGCAGACCGCACGTCCAATTGACGTGCCGTCTATGCGTGCACGTCGCGAATAATAATTGGATTATTGTATTGTGATTTCAGGTCAATCCAATGTTGTCCTATATGATTTTGACCGTTAGACGCCCATTTTGGCCGTTTATGACACCAGAACGGCGTTCCCAATGACCGTGGGCACACGGTACGTCCGATTGACGTGTCGTATGCTCGACCACATCACAATTCACTCACCCTTTGATGTCGTCTGATTTCAGGCCATTCAGACTTCGTTCGGCCCATTTGGACCCCCCTACGCGCGTTTATCAAGCGCGCGCAACACTTAAAGAACGCATAATGATCCCTACGGCGCAGACTGCACGTCCGATTGACGTGTCGTCTACGTGTGCATGTCGTGAATAATAATTGGATTGTTGTCCTATGATTTCAGGTCAATCCGATGTCGTCCGCTATGATTTTGACCGTTAGACGCCCATTTTGGCTGTTTATGACACCAGAACGGCGTTCCCGGTGACCGCGGTCACACGACACGTCCGATTGACGTGATGTCTACTCAACTACATCACAATTCACTCACCCTTTGATGTCGTCTGATTTCAGGCCATTCGTACATTTTTCGGCCCGTTTGGACCCCCCCCCCCCACGCGCGTTTATCAAGCGCGCGCACCACTTAAAGAACGCATAATGAGCCCTACGGCGCAGACCGCATGTCCGATTGACGTGTCGTCTATGCGTGCACGTCGTGAATAATAATTGAATTGTTGTCCTGTGATTTCAGTTCAATCCGATGTCGTCTGCTATGAGTTTGACCGTTAGACGCCCGTTTTGGCCGTTTATGACACTAGAACGGCGTTCCCGGTGACCGCGGGCACACGGCATGTCTGATTGACGTGTCGTCTGCTCGACCACATCACAATTCACTCACCCTTTGATGTCATCTGATTTCGGGCCATTCAGACTTCGTTCAGCCCATTTGGACCCCCCCCCCCCCCCCCACGCATGTTTATCAAGCGTGCGCAACACTTAAAGAATGCATAATGAGCCGTACAGCGTATACCGCACGTCCGATTGGAATGTCGTCTACGCGTTCATTTCACGAATAATAATTGGATTGTTTTCCTGTGATTTCAGGTCAATCTGATGTCATCTGCTATGAGTTTGACCGTTAGACGCCCGTTTTGGCCGTTTATGACACCAGAACGGCGTTCCCGGTGACCGCGGGCACACGACACGTCTGATTGATGTGATGTCTGCTCAACCACATCATAATTCACTCACCCTTTGATGTCGTCTTATTTCAGGCCATTCAGACTTCGTTCGGCCCATTTGGACCCCCCCCCCCCCCACGCGCATTTATCAAGCGCGCGCAACACTTAAAGAACGCATAATAAGCCCTACGACGCAGACCGCATGTCCTATTGACGTACTGTCTACGCTTTCACGTCGCGAATAATAATTTGATTGTTGTCCTATGATTTCAGATCAATCTGATGTCGTCCGCTATGAGTTTGACCGTTAGACGCCCGTTTTGGCCATTTATGACACCAGAACGGCGTTCCCAGTTACTGTGGGCACACGGCACGTCCGATTGACGTGTCGTCTACGTGTACACGTCACAATTCACTCACCCTTTGATGTCGTCTGATTTTAGGCCATTCGGACTTCGTTCGGCCCGTTTGGACGCCCCCACGCGCGTTTCTCAAGCGTGTGCAACACTTAAAGAACGCATAATGAGCCCTACAGCGCAGACTGCACGTCCTATTGACGTGCTGTCTATGCGTACACGTCGCGAATAATAATTGGATTGTTTTCCTATGATTTCAGGTCAATTCGATGTCGTCCGCTATGAGTTTGACCGTTAGACGCCCGTTTTGGCCGTTTATGACACCAGAACGGCGTTCCCGGTGACCGCGGGCACACGGAACGTCCAATTGACATTCCGTCTACTCAACCACATCACAATTCACTCACCCTTTGATGTCGTCTGATTTCAGGCCATTCGGACTTCGTTCGGCCCGTTTGGACCCCCCCACGCGTGTTTATCAAGCTCACGCAACACTTAAAGAACGCATAATGATCCCTACGGTGCAGACCGCACGTCCGATTGACATGTCGTCTATGCGTTCACGTCTCGAATAATAATTGGATTGTTGTCCCGTGATTTCAGGTCAATCCGATGTCATCCGCTATGAGTTTGACCGTTAGACGCCCGTTTTGGCCGTTTATGACACCAGAACGGCGTTCCCGGTGACCACGGGCAAACAGCACGTCCGATTCACGTGCTCTCTGCGTATACACGTCACAATTCACTCACCCTTTGATGTCGTCTGATTTCAGGTCATTCGGACTTCGTTCGGCCCGTTTAGACCCCCCCCCCCCCACGCGCGTTTATAAAGCGCGCGCAACACTTAAAGAACGCATAATGAGCCCTACGGCGTAGACCGCACATCCGATTAACATGTCGTCTACGCGTGCACATCTCGAATAATAATTGGATTGTTGTCCTGTGATTTCAGGTCAATCCGATGTCGTCTGCTATGAGTTTGATCGTTAGACGCCCGTTTTGGCCGTTTATGACACTAGAACGGCGTTCCCAGTGACCACGGGCATACAGCACGTCTTATTGACGTGTCGTCTGCTCGACCACATCACAATTCACTCACCCTTTTATGTCGTCTGATTTTAGGTCATTCAGACTTTGTTCGGCCCGTTTGGACCCCCCCCCCCCCACGCGTGTTTGTGAAGCGCGCGCAACACTTAAAGAACGCATAATGAGCCCTACAGCGCAGACCGCATGTCCGATTGATGTACTATCTGTGCGTGCACGTCACGAATAATAATTGGATTGTTGTCCTATGATTTCAAGTCAATACAATGTCGCCCGCTATGAGTTGTACAATTAGACGCCCATTTTGGCCGTTTATGACACCAGAACGGCGTTCCCGGTGACCGCGGGCACACGGCACATCCGATTGACGTACCATCTGCTCGAACACATCACAATTCACTCACCTTTTGATGTCGTCTTATTTCAGACCATTCGGACTTTGTTCTGCCCATTTGGACCCCCCCCCCCCCCCCCACGCGTGTTTATCAAGCCCGCGCAACACTTAAAGAACGCATAATGAGCCCTACGGTGCAGACCGCACGTCCGATTGACATGCCGTCTACGCGTACACATCGCGAATAATAATTGGATTATTGTCCTGTGATTTTAGGTCAATCTGATGTCGTCCTCTATGAGTTTGACCGTTAGACACCCGTTTTGGCCGTTTTTGATACCAGAACGGCGTTCCCGGTGACCGCAGGCACACGGCACGTCCGATTGACATGTCGTCTGCTCGAACACATCACAATTCACTCACCCTTTGATGTCATCTGATTTCAGGCCATTCGTACTTCGTTCGGCTCATTTGGACCCCCCCACGCGCGTTTATCAAGCGCGCGCAACACTTAAAGAACGCATAATGAGCCCTACGGCGCAGACCGCATGTCCGATTGACGTGCCGTCTACGCGTGCACATCGCGAATAATAATTGGATTGTTGTCCTGTGATTTCAGGTCAGTCCGATGTCATCCGCTATGATTTTGAATGTTAGACGCCCGTTTTGGCCGTTTATGACACCAAAACGGCGTTCCCGGTGACCGCGGGCACACAACACATCTGATTGACGCGCCGTCTGCACGTACACGTCACAATTCACTCACCCTAAAAAGATAAAAATATTGAAAGAGTTCTTGGGCTTCTCCCAAGAAACAACTGTCTGGAGTTTCTCTCCATCCACTGATACACCTTCCTATGAAATTATTTGACCCAATAACTATACCTATATAATCAATACAAAACTGACATATATATAGCTTGACGTATAGTCAATAAGTGTAATCTGTATGATGTCAAGATGTTGGGTATGATCATCATCAGTCTTGGAGTGCATGAAGATGTCATCCACAAATACTAAAACAAACTAATCTAGGTAAAAAAGGAAAATTATATTCATCAAGGATATAAAAAATTCTAAATAATTCATCAACACAAATGAAATTACCTCATGCATGGGGTTCATTCTCATCTGGATCACCAATATCACTGTGATGTCCACCAGATGTATTCGGAGCCTACAATATATATCAATATTATGTATCTTAAACATATCAATAAAATTCAATCTGAGTATGGTTTGTTTTATTGTTTACCTATGGTGCCACTTGTTGCGTCGTCATTTCATCGATACGTGATGACATTTGTCACAACCTCTCCTCATACTCTGCACGTAACTGCTGAAACTGTGAATCAAAATTGTGTTGTATATCCTGCATGGAAGCATCTATCTCAGCCTATGTGCACATCCCGACTCTCTGCATGCACCCATCACATCTGCTCTAACAACTGCACGTCGTGGGACACCACCTCCATAAGTCAAAGAATAACCATGACCATCACGCCCCACGACACGGTGAAATATTTCATCTCTACGCACAATACTACGACGTTGCTCCTCTGGAAACTCTGCTAACTGAGCGTCAAACTGAGCCTGTAGCATATAATGAATCAATGAACAAATATGAATAATTTATATAAAATAAAAAATAAATTTATTAGTAAATAATTTTCTTACTATAACACCGGCAACATCAGGATCACCCGCCCTACGAGTCCTCATCCATATGGACATCTGATCGATTGGCTCGCCGCGTTGGTGTAACTATAATAAAGGGGTTCACCATGTTATACAACAATATTTTTAAAATATGAATGAAATAGTGAATTCTGAACTTACATCATGTCTGAGCTGTGACACATGTCGAGTGCCAAGTCTGGAAGGCATGCCCTGCATCGCCTGATTATGTGAATAACGAGAAGACTCGGTCTACATTCAACGTATTTACTTAACAGACATTTGAAAAATTAGTCATTTATAGATTAAAAGTAATAAATCTTACCATCGCTGCCTCACTCGACCAAAACGCAACCAAATCCTGCCACTGGGCAGGAAGAATGCCCGGAGGGACTCGCTGTAGAACGTCTGGCACACCCGCAAATGGTGTCCAGTGATCTCTCTTCACCCTTGACTTCTAATCCTTCCATAATTTTTGGCATTTAGACATACAAACAGCCCGAAACTCATCTGGACAGGATGTCAAATTATCCTGTTAAAAATATTTTCATTAGATGGGAAAATAATAATAACAATATCATGAAAAATTAAACATTGAATTTACCTGAACCTCCCTCCATAATCTATCCATCATATCCTGAAGGAAAGAACTCCAGTCATGAGTCGTCAGAGGGAATCTGTGTGAGTCTTGTATCATATGCCCAAACTGATGACTCAATGCAGTAGCACCATCTCCAACTGGATGAAATGTGTCGTCAAATAACACATCCAATCGGGCTCCAGAGTTCCAGTATCGAACCCCTCTACCAGGACCCCTGCGTCTGCTGGAAAAAGCAGTAGATCCTAATAAACATAAATTCATAATTCAATTACAATATAAATTAATGATTAGAAACAGTTAGGGAAATATAAATAGAAAATTACAATCAATTAATTTAGAAAAATGAAAACATACATACCAATAACATCAGGTAAACCACTGTGACCACCCTGTGACATACCTACATTAAAAGAAATTATAGTTAAATCAAGCAATTTTTATACATATATAACTCATAAATATTTTTACAAATAATAACTAGGGATATAATTACAATTTCTGCTAATCATGCAAGTCTATCGTATCTTCTTCAACTGTCTCTCTGGTCCATTGTATATCTTCATCTCGTACAGATACTGTTGTTTGGTCAAGTGTTTGATCAGGAAATGCAACAACTTCAGATTCCTCTTGGTCAATTAGAAAAACCCCTCTTATAGACATTTTCACCACAACTTTCCAATCAGAATCAATGCCGACAAAGTAAACTTGTTTTGCTTGCGATGTCAGTATGAAGGGCTCATTGCTAACCCGGTCATCTTTATATAGCATATTGTTAAAGTTTACTAATGTAAATTGGAAGTTATCAACTTTCGTTCCATGAACTGGATCGACCTAATCAAACCTTAACAATATGTGTTTTAATCCACGATCATAAATAAACTCAATAATATCTCTCAAAAATCCATAATAATAACCTATACCAACAAAAGAACAACCAACGCCACTATTTTGTGTGGCTCGGTTCATGTCAACATCGCTAATACGAAATCGGAATCCGTTGGCATCCAAAGACTTGTAGCGACGAGCTGTAATAAATGGACCATTAGCTAGTTGGTTGAGTTCTTCGATCACATGCTGGGTTAAATCATGTAACTTTTGAATCTGCGAATTTCGCATATATAGTTTAATGGATAAAGGATTGTAAAAATACAACTAAGTTGCACTATAAAAATATTAAATCAATTATACATACATGAGTCTTGAACCACTCATGAAATGTGTTGAAATGATGTTTTTGGATTTGATACTCAGTTGCACGGGGCCTTTCACGTTTCAACTCAGCAATATGCATCCTAAATCACAACACAATATAAGGTAAGAAATAAAATAAATATAGAAACAAAATACACATCAACTATGAAACTTACTGTATCAATAGCATAACTGATGGAGTGTTGAACAACACATATCGATGAGCTTGAACCCACTCATTGTTCCACATATCAAATGTTATTCCTTCTCTAATTGGACCCTCGTCAGTCTGGGACGGTTTATCTATCTTTGTTTCAACCTCATCAATATATGAAGCACTGAAATTAGTACACTCATCCATTAAATATCCCTTGGCAATTGATGCTTCTGGACGAGCTTTGTTGCGCACATAGCGTTTCAATGTATTTAAGTATCGCTCTATTGGATACATCCACCTGAATTGCACGGGACCGCCAGAAATGACTTCACCAGTTAAATGCACGGTCAAGTGAACCATGACATAAAAAAAAGACGGCGGAAAGAGTTTTTCTAGGTGACATAGTGCAAGTAAAATCTTATCATGTAGATTTTTCAAATCACTCATGCGATGATTCCTAGAACAGAGCTGTCTGAAAAAATTAGAAACTCCAATCAACGGCTCAACAACCTGGGAAGGTAAGCAATCACGAATTGCTATAGGAATTAACTGTTGAAGCAGAATATGATTATCGTGACTTTTCAAACCCTATAATTTCATTCTCATCATATTCACGCGCTTCAAAATATTAGAGCAATAACCATCTGGCACCTTAACAGTCTTCAAAATTGATAGAAATGTTTGTTTCTCTTTTTTACTCATTGTGTACTGTGCAGCAGGCATGTATGCCCGATTACCTTCACCCAGCTGTAAATGTAAAGGTTTTCTCAATCTCATTTCTTGAAAATCACGTCGAGCATTATCATTGTCCTTTGATTTCCCCTTGATGCCTAAAATGGTGCACAAAATATTATCACATACATTTTTTCAATGTGCATCACATCTAAATTAGGCCTTAAAATATTATATTTCCAATAAGGCAATTCAAAAAAAAATACTTCGTTTCTTCCAATTATGACTTCGCTATTTATTTGCAGTAGGAATAGAAGGCAATGTAGGAACCAATAAATCTTGAAAATCATACATTGTACGGATGTTTTCTTCATCAAGTTGTGCACAAATTTCAACCCCAGATAGTATTTGTGGTGATGGGTCAAACTCTCTATTCCCATCAAACGATACATGGTCTTTTTTGAACCTATGAAATGGAGGAAGAAAGCGTATGTGACCAAGATATGCCCACTTTCTACAGTGCTTAAGCCATATAGATTTCTTACTCTTATTAAAACAAGGGAAAGAAAATTCTTCTTTTGTACTCCAACCTGATAAGTTAGCATACGCTGGGAAATCATTAATTGTCCATAACAAAGCGGCCCGAAGTCTAAACATTTCATTTGCTGCCAAGTCAAAAGTCATTACACCATCGACCCAAAATTCTTTCAGCTCATCAATCAAAGGTTTCATATAAACATCGATTTTATCACCAGGTCCTCTCGGTCCATCAATTAGAATTAACAGTAACAAAAAAGGTTGCTTCATACATACCCATGGGGGAATGTTGTATGGAACCAACACCACTGGCCATGTACTATGTGTCGCACCAACCATGGACCTAAATGGGTTAAAACCATCTACTGCCAAACCCAGTCGAATATTATGATCATCTCGGGAAAAGTCTAGGTGTCTTTGATCAAACTCTTTCCATACCAAAGAATCTGCCGGGTGAGTTAATTTATCAACCTCTTTCTTTCTCTCTGAATGTCAAGTCATCAATTTAGCAATTTTAGTGGATAAGAAGAATCTCTTCAGTCTCGGTTTCAGTGGGAAATAACGCATCTGTTTAGCGGCAACTTGTTTCCCTTGATTCAAGACTCTCCCAAGAAGAATCTGACTACCTTGATTAATCTCATTGGTCTTCCACCTGGATGTATAGCAAACAGTACAATTATTTAATTGCGTATTCTCTTTTTGAACAATATACAATTATTGTGACATGCATCAATTGTATCATATGTAAAACCAAGATCATCGATTAACTTTCAAGCTTGATAGAATGACTCCAGAATCTTCGCTCCAGTAGGGAGTACCTTCTTCAATAATACCAAAAACACGTCGAATGAGGTGTCTGACCATTAGTTCAAGGCCTTCAGGTGTAACAATTCAATGATGAACGACAATTTACTAAATTTAGTGCATCCAGGATATAATTCAGTACGCGCATCGTCAATAATTTCAAAGAATTTCAATGCTTCTCCATCTTCAGAAGAACGAGGATTACTCAATCCAACGTCGTCATTTACGACATTACTGTCTTCAGATTGAAACTGATGTATCATATCATTCAGCATTATGTTCATCAGATCAACTGTTCTCGAATCAACATTCATATGAATATTTTCTGAGCGATGACATGAAACAGAATCTTCTCCATGACGTATCCATGTCTTATAGTTTTTCAAAAACCCATTCAAAAACAAATGTTCTCTAACACTATCTCATTTGAAGAGATATCTATTTACACATTTTCTGCATGGACAACAAATCATATCGCTTGGAAATTTGTTGGGGAAATCCATAAATCACTTAATCCCCTCATAATATTTAGCTGAAAATCTATCTTGCATATCAATCCAACTCCTATCCATATATGTATTTAATAGAAATCAAAAGTGAAATATCTTATTTAAATTCTAAAAAAACACATATCATTAAAATTTAAAAACCAAATTTGGATAAAAAACATTACCTGTGGAGGAATCGACCGCGGGTAATGGGTTCTGACTCGATTGTGGATCCATGACGGCGCAGTGACTTGACGACAGAGGTTCGACGGCCAGACTCGAAAGGAGCGGAACCGTTGGACGAAGCGTGGAGGGTTCTACACGGTGGGGCACAATGGACCAGAAGGGTCCAACGGAGGCAGGAGGACTTGCCAGAGGGATGCAACGGGGTCGCGAGGGGATGGCGGTGGTGGGGCTGTCCAAAGGTGCAGCACGGGCAGGGGTGGGGGTTGCCGGGTCGCGAGGGTGTCGGGGTCACGGGGGCGCAGCGCGGAGGCAAGGCGGTGGGGGTTGCTGGGGTGCAGCGCGGGCAGGGGGTGTCGGGGTCATGGGGGCGCAGTGTGGAGGCAAGGCAGTGGGGGTTTCCGGGGTTGCCGGTGGCGCAGCACGGAGGCAAGGGGGTGGGGATCGCTGGGGGTCGGGTCGTCGGGGGTTGACGAGGTCGCTAGGAGGTCGGGGGTCGGGGTCGACGGGGGTCGGGGTCGCCGGCGGGGTCAAGGTCGTCAGGGGTTAGGGAGGGGTCGCTGGGGGTCGGCCTCACCGAGGGTCGGGGCCGCTGGGTCGAGGGGTCGCGGTCGCGGGGGTCGGGGTCGCGGGGTCGGGGAAGGGGGGTCGCGGGGTCGGGGAGGGCAGGGAGGGAAAATAGGGTATTTTTAGGAAGTAAAGTGCAGCGGCCACCATTTGGCGGCCGCTGTTGATAGTATTAGCGGCCGCCAAATGGCGGCTGCTATAGGTGCCCCGCCTCAAAAACCAGAAATTCTAGTAGTGGATGTGAGATCCTTCCTTGGGCATGCTGGATTTTATAAGAGATTCATTAAAGATTTCAGTACGATTGCACTTCCATTGTCCAGATTACTCCAAAAAGATGTCCTATTTGTCTTTGATGAGAATTGCATAAATTTTTTTCATGGGATAAAACAAATATTGATAACCCCTCCCATTGTTCAACCTCCAAAATGGGACATTCCCTTTAAAATAATGACAGATACATCTGACTTTTCTCTTGGGGCAGTATTGAGTCAAAGGACAGAAAAGAAATCTTATGTGATTGCCTATGCCTCCTGAACTCTTGATCAAGCCCAATCAAACTACACAACAACTGAGAAAGAACTACTGGCTGTTGTCTTTTCTCTAGACAAATTTAGAAGTTATCTGCTGGGCTCCAAGGTGATTGTTTTTACTTATCATTCTGCAATCAGATTCTTGATGAAGAAACATGATGCAAAACCAAGACTTCTGAGATGGATTTTGCTTTTACAGGAGTTTGATGTTGAAATAAAAGATAATAAAGGATGTGAGAACCTTGTTGCTGATCATTTGAGCAGGATACCATCTATTGAGAATAGAAAATTTCAGATGTGTTCCCCAATTAAGGAAACCTTTCCAGATGAGGATTTATTTGCTGCTCAAAGTGAAATACCATGGTTTTCTAATCTTGTAAACTATTTGGCATCGTTGTCGGGGAGTTCAAGTGCTTACATACGTTATTTTTCTAAAAAATGAAGCATAATGAGATTATGACTCATTACCAATTATTTCACTGCCCAAAATGTTGACGCATATCGCACAATACCCATAAATGAAACAAATCTTAATGAATGCACACAAAAGGCCCTTCCCCCACACTCAAACTTGAAATATCCATGCACAATACCAAGAGAATTGATAGGTAAGGATAAATTAGCTTGTTCTGTGGCTTAAACCTATAAGGAAATTCATGGTATCTAAGGGCTAACGAAGGATAAATGTAAAGGTAGGTCTCAGTATAATATGTGGCTAGCCAAAGTGGTGCCTCAATCATATTAAAAACATTCAATGAAACCCAAAGCTTTGAAAGAGAAAAATCAAAAATTCTAGTTCTCACAAAAAATCCAAGTTTCCCTCAAGAAAGTGTGGGTATTAGAAAGAATATGTCAAAGTGGTTTAGAATACCTCACAGGACAGGAAACATATTTTGAGTCAGTGTTTCAGGACCATGGATTTCAAAAATTGGGCAAACTCATAAAAATGATTGCAAATCCAATTTAAGGTAAAAAATTTCACCTCAACAATCATTTAAAAACCTTTTTTTTAAATCATTTCAATTTTATCAAAATCAATTAATGTGTGAAATGTGATTAGAATTATCATTAATGCTCAAGGTTCCTAAAAAATGAAAAAAAAATGAAAGCACACAAAAACAACTAAGAAGGTTGACACTCCCCCCACACTTAAATTTCACTACCCTTCATTTTATCTTGAAAAAAAATATAAATAAGGGAAGAAAAACAAAATATAAGGAAAGACACAACCTGAATTTATTTTCTTAAGTATCACCATTGAGTTAAGCTCCTTGTTGGCACCACTTCTTCCTACAAAGAAATAAATAAATAAATGCATCAGAATAATAAATAAAAATAAATATAAAGGGTAAAGTGGAGGGATAATTCTTGGTTTGACCCCCAAGCGGGTGCTAGGTTTTTACTGCCCCTAGTTAGGCAGTTGCAGTAGGTTAACCCCAATCCGAAGGTGGATGGGGTTTCTTGCTTAGAAACCACCAAAAATTATTTCTCCCAACATCCATATGTGGATTTCAGATGTAAAAACCCCCATAAAAAAGAAAAATATCCCCAACCCTCAAAAGAGATGAAAGAAAGAATTTGAGTTGTAGAGGGGGAGGGAAAAGAATGAAGGGGTGCTCCCTGTTTTGGTCATCTGGAGGAGTGGTGTCCACTGGTGTTGAAAATAGTAGAATAGGAAGTGTCTTCTCTTCTGGTTTGAGTTCGTAAATTGGTTCTTCAATGATTTCTTCTTTTGTGCCATCATCCTCAAATGCACCAATGCACATCTTGAATGGCTCCTCCATTCTCTCCTCATTAAGAGAACCTTCTTCTCCTTATTTATCCAGAGCCTGCAGTAGTAGTGCTGAATATACAAAATATGAATAAGGTGTATTAGATTTAAATTCAGAATTAATGAAATTTGAATGAAATGAATGCTTAGAATTTAAAACTCCCTCAGAAATTTCAGCTTTATAACCCTTTTCCTCAAGCAAGTCAGCTGGGAACTCAATTTTTGGAGAGGGAAGTGGGTCCTCAAGTTTTTCTTCAACCTCATCAACATCTTCATTAAATGTAAGTGGAACAAGATTTTCATTCTCCTCAGCTTGCCTTTTTTGTCGATCCATCCATAATACTTTAACATCTTCAACTTGGGCGGCCAATGATGTTATCATCTTGCTTGCTTTTTCCATCTTTCTGCAATTCTCTTGAATTATCAAGGCATTTTCTTTCAATTGCTGGGAAGTTTCTTCCAATTGTTGGGAATTTTTAAGCATTTAAATATTCAATGTATCTTCCCAGATTGGCTCATCAAAAAAGTTATCCACATGCCAATAATTATAATAATTTCCATAAAAATACATATTGGTTGATGAAATGAATGATATGCAACAAGAATATTTTTTTTTTGTTTTTTTTTTGTTTTTTTTTAAAATAGTGTATGTAAGCACTTGGCCTCCCCGGAAACGGCGCCAAATTGATGGTAGGGGTTTCAGTCGATTTACCCTATTCAATTAAATTCTTATTAACCTAAGACTACACCATAGTGGCACACCCTAGGGTCGATCACAAGGAGGCCGCTTATACACACTGTATTTTCAATTGTCACTTTTTAATTTATCTAATATAAAACTAGTTTATATAATATATATATGGGGAATTTTGATTATGAAAATGAAATCAAAATGAAATATTAAATCTACATTAGCTATTAAAATACCAAAGAAAATTGAGCTGGAAAGAACAAGCTAAAGGTAGCAGCGGTGGAGAGGGTGAAGCTTGTCTGCGACTGCTGTTTTTATTCTTGATTTCAAACCCACATTATCTTTCCTTTAAAATTATTTCACTTTAGTATTTAATTAAAATTTTATTTTCAAATTGTTAATCAAATCCCCATTTTCATTTCTACATTAAAAGGGAAAATATTGATTGAGGGTTTTATGACACGACAAACGCTCACATCAACTGGCACCGTTGCCGGGGAGGTTAAGTGCTTACACACGCTGTTTTTCAAAAAAAAAACAAAAAAAAGATTCTTGTTGCATATCATTCATTTCATCAGCCAATATAGATTTTTATGGAAATTATTATAATTATTGGCATATGGATAACTTTTATGATGAGCCAAGAAGGGAAGATACATTGAATATTCAAATGCTTAAAATTTCCCAACAATTAGAAGAAAATTCCCAGCAATTGAAGGAAAATGCCTTGATAATTCAAGAGAATTGCAGAAATATGGAAAAAGTAAGCAAGATGATAACGTCATTGGCCACCCAAGTTGAAGATGTAAAAGTATTATAGATGGAACAACAACAAAGACAAGCTGAGGAGAATGAAAATATTATTCCACCTAAATTTAATGAAGATGTTGATGAGGTTGAAGAAAAACTTGCGGACCCACTTCCCTTGCCAAAAAATGAGTTCCCAGCTGCCTTGCTTGAGGAAAAGGGTTCTAAAGCTGAAATTTTTGAGGGATTTTTAAATTAGGAGCATTCATTTCATTAAAATTTCATTAATTCAGAATTTAAATCTAATACCTTATTCTGAATTTGTAGATTCAGCATCACTACTGCAGGATCCGGATGAAGAAGAAGAAGAAGGTCCTCTTGTTGAGGAGAGAATGGAGGTGCCTGTCGAGTTATGCATTGGTGAATTTGAGGATGATGGCACAAAAGAAGAAATCATTGAAGAAACAATTTACGAACATGAACTAGAAGAGAAGCCACTTCCTATTCTTCAATTTTCAACACCAATGGACACCACTCCTCCAGATGATAAAAATAGGGAGCACCCCTACATCCTTTTCCCTCCCCCTCTTAATCTCAAATTCTATTTTACATCTCTTCTAGGGGTTGGGGATATTTTTCTTTTCTTTGGGGGTTCTCACTTCTGGCATCCACATATGGATGTCGGGAGAAATAATTTTTGGTGGTTTCTAAGCAAGAAACCCCATCCACCTTCGGATTGGGGTTAACCTGCTGCAACTGCCTGACTAGGGGCAGTAAAAACCTTGCACCCACTTGGGGGTCAAACCAAGCATTATCCCTTCCCTTTTCCCTTTCTATTTATTTTTATCTATTTTTATAATGCATTTATTTATTGCTTTGTAGGAATAAGTGGTGCAAACTAGGAGCTTAACTCAATGGTGCTGCTCAAAAAATAAAGTCAGGTTGTGTCTTTCCTTCTATTAAGTTTTCCCTTATTTATATTTTATCAAGACAAAATGAAGGGTAGTGAAATTTAAGTGTGGGGGGAGTGTCAACCTGCTTAGTTGTTTTTGTGTGCTTTCATTTTTTTCATTTTTTTAGGAACCTTGAGCATTAATGATAATTCTGATCACATTTCACACATTAATTGATTATGATAAAATTGAAATGATTTAAAAAAAGGATTTTAAATGATTGTTGAGGTGAAATTTTTTACCTGAAATTGGATTTTCAATCATTTTTATGAGTTTGACTAATTTTTGAAATCCATGGTCCTGAAACACTGACTCAAAATATGTTTCCCGTCCTGTGAGGTATTATAAACCACTTTAAAATATTCTTTATAATACCCACACTTTCTTGAGAGAAACTTTTATTTTGTGTGAGAACCAGAATTTTTGATTTTTATCTTTTGAAGATTTGGATTTCATGGAATGTTTTTAATATGATTGAGGCACTACTTTGGCTAGCCACATATTATCCTGAGACCTACCTTTACATTTATCCTCCATTATCCCTTAGATGCCATGAATTTCTTTATAGGTTTAAGCCATAGTACAAGCTAATTTATCCTTACCTACCCATTCTCTTGGTATTGTTGCATGGATATTTCAAGTTTGAGTGTGGGGGAAGGGTCTTTCGTAAGAGTTCATTGGGATGTGTTTCATTGATGGGTATTGTGTGATATGTGTCAACATTTTGGGCAGTGAAATAATTGGTAATGAGTCATAATATCATTATGCTTCATTTTTTTCATTCAGTTCTCCTTCAGAAAAAAAAAGAAAAAAAAAGTTGTGCCTTTCTGGAGCTTTACAAAAAATGGGGAGAACTTGGATGATTTAATACCTTAAAATAATTGATTGGCTCATGTACCATTTAAAATAAATGGGGGTGTTGTTTTGTTTCATATTCTCAAGGTGGATTGAGTGAGGAAATTTCTGGGTTTTCACTTGATTATTCATGCATTGTACCTTAGAGTCAAACCTTCTTTTTCTAGCCTTGATCTTTTAAATCATTTAACCACCAACCCAAAGCCACAGAGTCATTTGAACATTTGATGAAATCCCTCAAGATTGAATTAATTTTTATGTTTCACGCTGTGGATAAATGAGAATAGTCACAAGCCTATGGGGATACATGCAACTTCCAAGTATGAGCATAACTCCAGAATTTATTTCTCTTGAGTGAAGAGTGACATAAAATTCAATGTGAGGTAAGTTGTGATTGATCCATGGATGGATTTATGAGGTTGAAAAAATTTAAATTTTTGGAATGAAAATGAAAGGAAATTGTTTTTCATAGAATAGACATGATGAAATTCTATTTTGATAAGATTAGGGATGTTTTCTCATTTTTGATTGTTAGTGTGAATTTTGATTTGAATTTACAATAATTGCTCAGGAGTGCAACACTTCTGTGTGGGGGATTGATGAAGCTAATATTTTCACATATTTTATACTATAATTTAATGTTTATAAACCCACCATAGTGTTATTTAATGGGCAATTGTTATATATTTAGGTTTTTGTGTTATTTTGAGCCTAAATGCATAAATGGCCTAATTCTGGATTTTTAACAGATTTTTATTACAAGGGTATTTTGGTCATTTATCATAAAATATATTTCCAAATTCTGTGATGCAAATTTTTTTTAAAACCTTATTTTATTTCCTTCAACGTTGTCTTCAGGACCAGGGGCTGAATCGATATTCTAGTGTCCGCAAAAAATCAATGAAGTGAAAGATTTTGTTGGGCGGACTGCGTGGACCCCACCTTAGTAATGGAACCATAATTAGTCCTAAACGCTTCTAAATGATTCTATTCTACTTGGATTTTAAAGAGGCCTCTCATATGCGTCCCCACAATGAATTTCAATCCATTTGGAATCCGTTAGGATGTCCATTCAATGATAGAGTTTTGAAGGAAGCTTCATCCAGAGAAAGTGATCGTCAATAAAAAAATCATACCTCCTTCAATATGGGTCCAAAGAATCTGAAATTTGGAGGGTGGACGACCAACACATTTATGAACAATATTTATTAAGAGTTCCACGCGTGAATCGGCCAATTATTGGGTCAAAAACGTGACAACTTATTTCCTATGAAATCTGCCTATAAAAGGAGAGGAGCTCCTACCTCTCAAGGACATTCCATTCCTCACCACACCATCCGTCACAAAGGGAGTTGGCTTGAGAGAGAAAAGGGGAAGGTGGATATTTTGATCTGTAAGAATATGACATCCTTTGAAGATTAAATAGAAAAGATGAATGCTTCTCAAGTGATGGAAGGCTAAGCGGCAAGTGGTTGCAGACGACAACACCCGACGGACACTCTCTTCCGAGTTTGGATTTTAATGTGTAATCTCTTTTTGAATTTCTCTTGAACCTATATTTTTGAATGAATCTGCTTGTTTTCTTTCTTAAATATATTTTCAACACATTTTTTTCGATCATTGTTCCATCTATAAAGTAAAACAATTGACTTTGCTATTTAAAATTCTTTGATGAAGTTTTTCCATTGAGCATAGAGAATTCAATTAGGTTCAATTACTTAGAGGTATTTAAGTAATTGAATCACTTCTATAGGAGGGACCACAATCATATTGAAGTCTTAAATATGATGTATTTTCAAATTTGAGTGTAAACCTGGGGGTCCTTGGGGGTACATTTAGGAATTTAAAATAAGAGATATTTTTTATATACAAGGAAGAGGGGAGTGTCCAAGAGGGTGAAGCTTGTCTGCGACTGCTGTTTTTATTCTTGATTTCAAACCCACATCATCTTTCCTTTAAAATTATTTCACTTTAGTATTTAATTAAAATTTTATTTGATGAAGCTAATATTTTCACATATTTTATACTGTAATTTAATGTTTATAAACCCACCATAGTGTTATTTAATGGGAAATTGTTACATATTTAGGTTTTTGTGTTATTTTGAGCCTAAATGCATAAATGGACTAATTCTGGATTTTTAACAGATTTTTATCACAAGGGTATTTTGGTCATTTCTCATAAAATATATTTCTAAATTCTGTGATGCAAATTTTTTTAAACCCTTATTTTATTTACTTCAACTTTGTCTTCAGGGCCAGGGGCTGAATCGATATTCTAGTGGCCGTAAAAAATCAATGAAGTGAAAGATTTTTTCGGGCGGACTGCGTGGACCCCACCTTAGTAATGGAACAATAATTCTTCCTAAATGCTTCCAAATAATTCTATTCCACTTTTATTTGAAATAGGTCTCCAATATTCATCCCCACAATGAATTTCAAGCCGTTTGGAATCCGTTAGGATGTCCATTCAATGATAGAGTTTTGAAGGAAGCTTTCAGGAAGCTTCATCTAGAGAAAGTGATCGTCAATAAAAAAATCATAACTCCTTCAATACAGGTCCAAAGAATCTGAAATTTGGAATGTGGATGAAAAACACATTTATGAACAATATTTATGATGTGTTCCATGTGTGAATCAGCCAATTAATGGGTCAAAAATGTGACAACTTATTGACTATGAAGTCTGACTATAAAAGGAGAGGAGCTCATACCTCTCAAGGTCATTCCATTCTTCACCACACCATCCATCACAAAATGGGGTTGTCTTGAGAGAGTAAGAGGATAGGAGTATTTCATGATTTAATCAAGACATGAAGGGCTAACTCCAAGTGGTGGTGGGATCCGACGATCCGAAAACATTTCCCCTTTTGAGTTTGTGCTTTCATTGTAAAATATTTTCTTTTAAACTATCCTGGAACTTGTTTGCATGAATGAAGGAGGTATTTTTCTCTCATGTTTTCAATTTCTTATAAATTATTCTAGATTTATTATATTCTAATGAATTTAAAGTGGTTTTCCTCATGGTTTAAATTTCTTTGGCGAGGTCTTGCCTTTGAGCATGATGAGTTCAACCTGTTTTGGTTTTTCGGAGGTCTTTGGGTAATCGGAACACTTTCATTAGAAGATCGGAACCCATGTATGAAGTTTCAATATGTTATCTAGATAATTTAGGTGTATAACTTGAGGTATTAAGGTATACATTGGATAATTTAATTAAAATATATTCGTAAACAATGATAAAGGGAGTGTCCAACGATCAACGTTTGTCCACCGCTGCTACCTTTAGCTTGTTCTTTCCAGCTCAATTTTCTTTGGTATTTTAATTGCTAATGTAGATTTAATATTTCATTTTGATTTCATTTTCATAATCAAAATTCCCCATATATATTATGTATACTAGTTTTATATTAGTTAAATTAATAAGTGACAATTGAGAATATAGTGCGTATAAGTGTCCAAGAAAATAAAAGCTGTGCCTTTCTAGAGCTTAAAAAAATATGTAAAAAAAGGGCAAATAAAGTTGTGCCTTTCTAGAGCTTTATAAAAAAATGGGGAGAACTTGGATGATTTAATACCTAGAAATCATTGATTGGCTCATGTACCATTTAAAATAAATGGTGGTGGTGTTTTGTTTCACATTCTCAAGGTGGATTGAGTGAGGAAATTTCTAGGTTTTCACTTGATTATTCATGCATTGTACCTTAGAGTCAAACCTTCTTTTTCTAGCCTTGATATTTTAAATCATTTAACCACCAACCCAAATCCACAGATTCATTTGAACCTTTGATGAAATCCCTCATGATTTAATTTGTTTTTATGTTTCACATTGTGTAGAAATTAGAATAGTCACAAGCCTATGGTGATACATGTAACTTCCAAGTATGAGCATAACTCCAGAATTTATTTCTCTTGAGTGAAGAGTGACATAAAATTCAATGTGAGGTAAGTTGTGATTGAGCCATGGATGGATTTATGAGGTTAAAAAAATTTAAATTTTTGGAATGAAAATGAAAGGAAATTGTTTTTCATATAAGATACATGATGACATCCTATTTTGATAAGATCATGGATGTTTTTTCATGTTTGATTGTTGTGTGAATTTTGATTTGAATTTAAAATAATTGCTCAGGAGTGCAACGCTTAAGCATGGGGGATTTATGAAGATAATATTTTCACATATTTTATACTGTAATTTAGTGTTTATAAACCCACCATAGTGTTATTTAATGGGCAATTGTAACATATTTAGGTTCTTGTGTTATTTTGAGCCTAAATGCATAAATGGCCTAATTCTGGATTTTTAACAGATTTTTATCACAGGAGTATTTTGGTCATTTCTCATAACATATATTTCCAAATACTATGATGCAAATTTTTTGTGAACCATTATTTTATTTCCTTAAACTTTTTCTTCAGGACTAGGGGCTGAATCAATATTATAGAGGCCGTAAAAAATCAATGAAGTGAAAGATTTTTTCGGGCGGACTGCGTGGAACCCACCTCAGTAATGGAAACATAATTCGGCCTAAAATCCTCCAAATGATGGTATTCGACTTGGATATGAAATATGACTCCAATAATAGTTCTCAAAATTAATTTCAAGCCTTTTGGAATCCGTTAGGATGTTCATTCAATGATAGAATTTTGAAGGAAACTTCCAGGAAACTTCATCCAGAGAAAGTGATCGTCAATAAAAAAATCCTAAATCCTTCAATACGCGTCCAATGAATCTGAAATTTGGAGGGTGGATGGCCAACACATTTATGAACAATATTTTTGAAGAGGTTTACACGTGAATCGGCCCATTAATGGGTAGAAAATGCGACAACTATCTGATGATGAAATCTACCTATAAAAGGAGAGGAGCTCCTACCTCTCAAGACATTCTATTCATCACCACACCATCCATCACAAAGGGGGTTGGATTGAGTGAGAAAGAGTATAGGATTATTCCATGATTTAATCAATCCATGAAGGTCTAACTCCAAGTTGTGGTTGGCTGCGATGATCTGAAGACATTTCCCCTTTTGAGTTTTTGCTTTCATTGTAAAATATTTTCTTTTAAACTATCCTGGAACTTGTTTGCATGAATGAATGAGGTCTTTTTCTATCGTGTTTTCAATTTCTTATAAATTATTCTAGATTTATTATATTATAATTAATTTAAATTGGTTTTACTCATGGTTTAAATTTCTTTGGCGAGGTCTCGCCTTTGAGCACGATAAGTTCAACCTGTTTTGATTACTCAGAGGTCTTCGGGTAATCAAAACACTTTCATTAGAAGATCGGCACCCATGCATGAGCTTTCAATATGGTATCTAGATAATTTATTTGTATACCTTGAGGTATTAAGGTATACATTGGATAATTAAATTAAAATATATTCGTAAACAATGATAAAGGTAGTGTCCAACGATCAACGTTTGTCCACCGTTGCTACCTTTAGCTTGTTCTTTCCAGCTCGATTTTCTTTGGTATTTAAGTGCTAATGTAGATTTAATATTTCATTTTTATTTAATTTTTATAATAAAAATCACCCCATATATATTATATAGGTTATTTTTATATTATTTATTTTATAATAGTGACAATAGGAAGACAGTGTGTTGCAAGCGGCCTCCTTGTGATCGACCCTAGGTTGTGCCACTATGATACACTCTTAGGAAAATAAGAATTTAATTGAGTAGGGTAAAGTGACTAAAACCCTCACCATCACCTTACTAGCCTTTTTATCTCACCCATTTCTTTATATATTACCCAGGTTATCCCAACAGATCTAAGATCTTGAAAGGACTGTAGGATCTCACTATGGAAAATAAAATAAGGATGCTATGTTTTATGTATTAAGAATTTATTCTTCTAAAGATACTAGGAATTTATGATCCTTGTGTTGTGTTAATGGATATTTATGTTTAAGAATCATGTAATAATATGTGTAAAATGATTGGGTTTCCATAGTTGGTATGAGAATAAATGTTTAGTTAACCTTTGGAACCAGGATGAGAAAGATTTAGTAAAAACCCTAGGGATAAGTATAAGGATAATAAATTGTATTTAAAAATATACTAAAATATTGGTGAAGTATATATAAAGTGGTTTATAAGCAATTATATCCATTTATAGATACTAAAAGTGGATGCGGTTTTGGAACAAATGTATATAGGGGTAATAACTCTGAAAAAGTCATGTTGGTCTTGACTCGAGAGTTACCTTGTACACGACAACCGGTATTATTGTGCACTTGGTTTGAAACTCTCAGATGATATAATTTAGAAATTAAAAATCTATTTATGAACCATTATAAAGTACTTGAATGAATTTTTAGGTTATAAAACCTAATAGGAATCATTACCATGGATAACGTACATTGAAACCTAGAGGCCTATAAGTCAGAATATAATTATCATCTATAGGTTATTCCTTATAGGTTTATAAGTTTCCATTTTTAATGTTAATTCATTATCATATTTTTTCTTTTAATAATTTTATCTAATGGTGGGAAATATTAAAAACAATTCCAACAACCAATGTGATGGGAAATGTAATTATTTTCCTAATGAGATTCCTAACCTAATTGGAACAGAAGTTAGACATAATGTAATCATCCAAATGATATATATTGAATTAAGATCAATAACAGGAAAATAGATTAATTTCAAAATGAATAAAATAAAATAAGTATGGTATCTCATGGAAGTTTAAGTGCTAGTGGTGTGAAAAAGAAGATTAAATTTCCTACATGATAGATGTAACACCCCAATATTTTCAGAATTATTTTTTTATTTTGAATTAATTTATCTTTTCAATATTTTTCATTTCACATGACACTGGAAATTATTATATATATATATATAACACTAATTCAAACATTTATTTCACATGTAGTACCAACTTAGCTTGTGCTACAAGCAACACTGACTTGGCATACGATGCACACAACACTGAGTTTCTACGAAACATCTCTTTTTACTATTCTAATTATTTAAATAAGATAATTATATCTTATACATTAAACTTAGTAATGTGAATAGTAATAACTACTTTTCAAATATTTTTTATATTTTTTTATATAAATAAAATATATGATTTCTGGTAAAGTCGTTTTTATGTTTAAAAACATCATTTTCTCAAATGAACTACTTATAATAATGAAAGTAATTATAAACACATTTATAAATTTAATTTGATAAAATAAAATTCATTTTTTAATTTATAACATTTAAATTATATTTGGGTTAATTTTTGGGATTTTTCTGAGAAACTTCATTTTTTGATGAATAGTGAAAAATACTGCTTTTTAGTTAAAAACTACCTTTTTCCTAATTAATTATTAATAAAAAATGATATTAAAATTTTTTTGTAAGGTTTAATTAGATAAATATTACATCTAATAATTTATTATAATAAATTAAACTTTGATACTGAATATAAAATCTTAACAAACATTTGAACATTTTCCTACTTTAAAACCTCATTATTTTGTCTCGTCTACGAGATTAGCACTAATTTTAATTTTTCTTCTTTTGTGTTTAGAATTTAAAAAATATGACATAAACCATTTTATTAATTATAATTTTTATATTATAATAATACCATGTTAAATTTTTGACCAAAATGATTAGTAAAAGTGATTAAAATTAATCACAGCGGTTAAGGCCAAATTAAACTTAATTAGGGACTAAACCTTAAAATTAAGGGCCCCAATGACCTAAAAACTTTTCCAAAACCCATTTTATGTCCATATTTCTCCCATAAACCTTATATTATTTATTTTCTTTGGTTTGTTAAGACTTTTTTAGGTAATAACATGTGCACACCTAATTTGTTTCTAAAAATTCCATGTGAGTCCTTTTCCTTCCCTATAAAAGGCCACCATATATACCCTTTCCTCACACCTCTCAAACCCTTTAAGTTAATCTATGATCTGACCATGTAGCCTCCAAAAAATCCTAACTTCTACTTTTAATCCTCCCTATGGGCAGAAATACTTTCAAATAATTCTTTTGGCATAAACCAAAAGGAGTTACTCGATTAAGAGGTAATGTCTTCTCTCAAGCTTCTTTCCTTTATTTTCCTTATTCGCCCCCTCCACTATATTTATTCAGTTATTGTGTGAAAAAAAAATATACTTAATATACTAGGATGTTTTTATTAAAATTTTCTGACCAAAAATTACACACACCTCCATCTAATGGATGTAGAATATATTATTTCTGTGTAAGCGAACTATTGCCTCATGAAGCAATGATTGTTCATTTCTCTTTTACCACCAATCATGGTAAAAATTATGATTGTAATTATATTTTATATATAAAATATTATATTTATTATTTATTTAATCTTCTTTATTACTTTTACAATTCACCTCTTTTCACCTTCCATTTGGTGTTAATACGATAATCTTGTTTGAGGATGTGTGGACTACCGCCCCCTCAAAGCGATGTGATTCATTCACACACCACATAAAATATATTAAGTATGGGTATAATTAACTTATATGATAAATATAATATATTAATTCTACTTTAATAATGATATATATATATATATATTTCATTTTCATACTTTCTTTCAATACAACAATAAAAACGGAAACAACGTTCATGCATACGTATGGCTTACCGTCTCCATGAATGGTGTATTCCATTTCATAATTATATATGATATAAATTATTATTATATGAATATAATTGATATAGATTATATTTATATCATGATATAAATTCTTGAATCATGATATAATTATAAGTACCAATGATATAACAAATTAAGACACATATAAAGAACAAAGAAAATATTACCCGAAGTGAAAACCTAACATTGGATCGTTAACAAGCGGGTAATATAAGGTCATAATAAAAACATATATTGTATTATGTATAATAATATTATTGTGTAAAATATTTATAATAAACTTATATTTATTATACGAGAAGATTGTACGAGTACGAAGAGAGTCAAGACACAAGGTAAGGGGATTTCATCTCAATTTTAATTCCCATGAGATACATGTTATATTCACCACTCTTTCCTTTTGTGTGGTGTATGTAATACCCATGATTGTATTATATTTATATTATAATTAAATTTATTTTTATTAACATATCCATTTTATGATCCTTATTTCATGGGGTTTAAGTTTCAAAAGTTACCAAATCGGTAAAACTGTTTTGTCTCAATTTGTCTTCTTTAGGACTCGTGTTTTTGTTTTGCACCTAAACTCTTTTTTCGAGGTGAATATATTTCAATTTTTCACGATACATAATGAATATATATCTTTTCATGATATTCTATTATTAATTTTATTTCCTTTCCTTACAGGGAGAGTATGATCCCAAGTTACCAAGTTATAAGTGTTTATAGAGACAATCTCATCGCTTTCCAAGATTGTTTATATTTATGCTTCCTTTGATGAAATATTATGATACATATCTCAATAATATTCATGATTTTCCTTATACTATTTTATTTCATGATATAATCATGTATTATTATCATTATCTACTCTTTGGTACATAAGATAGTTAAGAAAGTGTTATTAAGAAATCCTGACATTACCCTCCCTTCGATCAAAAATCTATGTTTTCTAAAAAGGGTTTCCAATAATATTATAACATTATACTATAAGATTTTAAATAAATTTTATCCTTTTTTTATTTTACCAATATCTTCAATGGAATCTTCTGGTCTCTTTCTGAACAAGGCATTCCTTCTAACCTTTTTACTGTGCAAAAGGAATGTTTCTTTTTTACTTCATACGACATGTACAAATTTACCCATCGTTATTCCTTTGAAGATTACTTTCCATTTTTAAAAGGTTAATCTTTAAGATTTTTTTAAAATTAATTTTCAAGGAAAAAGATTTTTAAAATGGTTTCAAGTATTCTTAATATGTTTTCATGGTATTTTCTGAGGAAATTATTTTTAAATGGTTTTATGTATTAAAAATCCTTTTTTCGAAGAAGAAATGATATTTTCCTCAAGAAATGACTTTGAAAGATATTTAAAAATTATTTTCCATCTAATATGATATCCATTGATATTAATCATGACTTTATAGGAAATTATCTAAAGGTTAAATTCATATTATTTCTATGAATGGGTTATGCTTAATTACATTGTCTTTATGAAGCTTGTTTCCATTTCATGGGTTACATGTTTATAAAACCCACTTCTTTTCACAGGTTATGCTTTGATGAAATGGTTATGAAACCTATCTCTTTTAAATAAGTTATTATGTGATGACATTCTAATGATACCCATTTCATTTCATGGGTTGGGATTTGATGTTTATAAAACCTATGTATTTTTATGGGTCAATATATGATGAATGTTTTATTATCTTATGCTACATGAATGAATGATTTTGTTATGATATGGGTGGTACCTATATCTCCCTCTAATGCATTGGGTAATTATGGATGAATCATGGGTATAAATTTTATGTGTGAACCTGATTACATGTTCAAAATGTTATGCATGGACCTGATTGCATGTCCATAAGTTTATGCATGAACCTGATTACATGTTCACAATATTATGTGTGAACCTTATTATATGTTCAAACTGTTATGCATGGAATTGGTTTCATGTCCATAAGTTTATGCATGAACCTGATTACATGTTCACAATGTTATGTTTGAACCTGATTACATGTTCACGATGTTATTCATGGACTTGGTTTCACGTTCATAAGTTTATGCATGAACCTGATTACATGTTCAAAATGTTATGTGTGAACCTGATTACATGTTCACAATGTTATGCATCGACTTGGTTTCACATCCATAAGGTTATTAATGAACTTTATTACATGTTAATAATGTTATGCATAGACCTAGTTTCATGTCCATAAGTTGATTATGGGGCATGATTTCATGTCCTTGACTTAATGAGTGAAGTAGTTTCAACTTATACATGTTCATAATGTTATAAACCAATATTCATGCTAAAAATTCCATGTTTTATTCCTATAATATGATTTCATGACTTATTCATTTATTTCATTATGATTCATATCTTATTAACTACCAAGATTTATTCCATAACTCATGTTTATAACCTTTGATATGTAGGGTATGATATCCTAATGTTATGATCGTGTTATTATACTATTATATTTATGTTTATGCTTACATGTCTCCCTTTCTTACCCTTACTAAGCATCTAAGCTCGCCAATTTCCTATGTTTTCCTTTCTCTTTGTTATGAAGAAAGGTTTTAGGTAAAAGTATTAAAGGTGGAGATCTTTATAGGAGATGTTGAAGATCTTTCACCAGGATAGAAGATGTTGTTTCCAAGTTTCCAAAGACACTAAACTATTATGGTCCTCTGGCATGTATTTTTGTAATGTACTAAATATTCATCTAAAATGATGTATTATCCATATATGTTAAGCTTGGGTCACTATAGTTGGTATCAAAGGAAAGGTTTGGTCAACCTTTGGAAACTAGGATGATAAAACCTTAGTGAAATTCCTAGGTGTATTTATAAGGATATGTATAGGGATGTATCTAAGGATAAGTATAAGGATGAGTTGGTCTAGGGATGTCTCTAAACTATTATGGTCCTAGATCTTGTTTCAGGCTTGACTTAGGGTAATCTCGTACACAAAAATTGGCCTTACTGCACACCTGGTTTGACACTCCCGGGGGATATGATTTTGGAATTCAAAAACTCTTCACAAACCATCATGAAGGATTTAGATATAATTTATCCATGAATAACCTAGGATAAACCTAAATTTTCATATATTAGGGAAGGTGTTATGGTTTAGACATCCTATAAGTAATTATTTTCATGACTATGCAGTTTTCTGCTTTTATAAGTAATTATCACACTATTCTTTTGGTTTTAGTCAATGAAAAGAACCAGAATGAATTGGATTAATGTTGAAAGTGATGGAAGATTTCCTATTGAGTAGTCAAATGGGATGATCAGTGGAGAAAAATGTGTTGCGATTATACTGAATAAGCTATCATGGTATATGATTAACAATGTTAGCTTTGGGGATATTTCTAACAGGTCAAATAAGAGAAAGATATACTTTCATGGTAAGGAACATAGAGGAAATAAGATTTATATTTCTGCATGTCAAGAAGAAAGGATGAAGAACCTTGAGGAATACCTCAAATAGAATAGAATATGTTATTTGTGTGGGAAAAATGTTTATAGAGTGATGAGTTGTCAGAGAGTTAAATGTATTATCTGTGTAGAACATGGGCATTACCCAACACAATTCCCTAAGATAAGGATTTACTTCTAAACAAAGTAAGGACCTCTTCGATTCCAAACATTAAGTTTAAAGGATTGAAGTACTTATGTATTTAGATTCCAGAATTAATAGTGGTGAATTATGTATGGATTGTTCAGTTTATGTTTTTGATAAGGATTTACAAGAATATGTTGAATGGTCACGGGGGACAAGAAAATTGATTTCATGGAAATGTGATATTTTTATTAATGGAAGGTAATCCTTAATTAATGTTTGATTCCAAGATAATGTTGTTTGGATAAAGATATTCTAGATATGAATAAGTAAATTGGATGGTACATATTTCCTTGGAACTGATTATTGAAAAAAAATTCTATTTTATCAAGGATAAAGTTTACAACTTCTTGGATTTAATGGATGTATCTGGTAATCATTGGAATAAGGAAGCATGCATGCTTTCCAAAAGGATTTATGGTAATTCAGGTTATTTCCATGTTTCAATAGAATATATGATGAGATTATTCACATGTTTGGAATTTAAAAACAAAGAGCTACTTTGTGATATACAAGGGAATCAATGTTAAGATGATTTTGTGACTCTCTTTATAAAGTTTTGTATTTTACCTTTGACAAGGGTTATAAGGAAAACCATTCATGAAAAGTTTAAGTTAAGATTTGTAGGAAGTATTTTTGCACTGAATTTGTGTTGAAAACCTTGGTTAAAAGGCTAATTAGTGAATAACCTTATTTCAAGGATGTCCATATTTTATATTTTTTTGAAAAGGACATCATTTATGTTGGGTGACAACCCATTAAGTCTGGAAAGGCCATGGGTCTTGATCCCATGATCGAAGGAAAATAAGGGTTTTATGCCTACCATTGGCCTACGTCATGTCCTAGTTAATGTGTATTTATTTTTAATGAATAAATATTTATGATGAACTATTATTGTTACTTTTTATTTTTATAGATTAATGCATGGTGTTTTTTAGAGACAAATAGTTATAATTTTATTCTTTATGGGCCTTAAGATCCATTAAAAGTGTATTTTAGTGATTTATTCATCAAAGTTAATTTTTGTACATTCATTCCATGAGGTAATTGATGTATTAGAAAGTGTTCAAAGCACAACCCAAGAATGAATTTTTTTATAGAAATTTATAAAGAATTACTAAACAATTTGAAAGTGATGCAAAAAAATGTTGTCATAATACCTTAAATTATGTTGAACCAATGGTTTTTTGAGTCATTGCAGATTTGTAATTTGAGGACCTCAACTTTCCTTTGATAATTCACTTGTTTTTTATTGATAACCTCAATCACTCCCTATAAATATTTAGGCTTTTCCTCCATGTCCAATCTTCACTCCCAACCTATGTTCTCCTATGTGGAAACCCAGTTATATTTCACTTTGGGTAACCATTAAAGTTCCAAATTTCCCTTTTTATGGAAAGTTTTAGTATCCATTTTTAATATGTGGGTTTATATGAATAAAACTTTCAATTATTAAACCTTTGATAACCCAGATGAATTTTGAGGGTGAAATTCATTTTAAGGATGGTAGAATGTAACACCCTGAGATTTTGAGAATTATTATTATTTATTTAGAATTAATTTATCTTTTAAATATTTTTCATTTAAAATGAAACTAGAAATAGTTATATATATATATATATATATATAACACTAAGTCAAACATTACTTTCACATGAAATACTAACTTGTCTTGCGCTACAAGCAACACTGACTTGGTGTACGATGCACGCAACATTGCTTGAATGGTTCAAAGGCCTTCTTTTTTTATTGATTTTTGATAACCCCCCCCCCCCCACCCCCACCCCCACCCTCTCAAAAGATGAGGGGGAACCCTTAAAAGACCCATACGCTTAGAGATTACATGACCTGTAGGTATTAGAGGAAATATCCATACTATAACTACATGAAACTGCTCCTCCAGCATCTGCATCAGAATATCAGCTCTCCACCTTTGCATGGTTGTTTATCTAGGCTTCTCATGCATGAAAAATCTGGTTCTGATGACAATTACATACCATCTATTTCTTCCATATCTATTATCTTCTGCTCTGGTGAATACGCCTGCTCTAAATCCTCCTCTGGAGTCTCCTCCTTGTAGAGTCTTCCTAGCCCATTTAAGCACAATTTATGGTGGGATGAAAGCCTTAATGTGACCTGAAGGCTTTGAGGTGGCCTTAAAGCCTTGATAATTAATTATAATCAATTACACTTTTATAATTAACATAAAATATTAGCAAACATTTGAACTTTTTCTTACTTTAAAACCCCATTATTTTATCATGTCTGTGGGATTAGTACTAATCTTAATTTTGCCTATTTTGTGTTTGGAATTTAAAAAAATACAACATAAAAAATTGTATTAAGTATAATTTTTATATTATAATAATACCATTTTAATGTTTTGACCAAAATGATTAGTAAAAGTGATTAAAATTAATCATATCGGTTAAGGCCAAATAAAGATAAATTAGGGACTAAACCTTAAAATTAAGGGCCCAAATGACCTAGACACTTGTCCAATACCCATTTTATGTCCATAGTTAGGACATAAACCTTCCATTATTGAGTTTTTTTTAATTATTTTTTTATTCAATAACATGTGCACACCTAATTTGTTTTTGAAAATTCCATGTGAGTCCTTTTTCTTCCCTATAAAAGGCCACCACCTCTACCCATTCCTCACACATCTCAAAACTTTTAAGTTCATCTAATATATGCACAAGTAGAATCAAAAAAAATAATCCCTTATACTTTGAATCCTACATTTGGTCAAAAAACCTCTCAAGTGATCCTTTTGGCACAAACCAAAAAGAGTTACCTGATTAAGTGGTAACATCTTCTCTTAAGATCATTTCCTTTATTTTCCTTCTCCATCCCCTCCACTCTATTTATTACCTTCTTGTGTGAAAAAAACAGTATCCTATATATACTAAGATGTTTTGATGCAAATTTTATGACCTACACTTATACACACCTCCATCTAATGGATTTTGAACATATTTTTTCTCTATACGGCGAACTACTGCCTCACGAAACGATGATTGTTCATTTCTCCATTACCACCAATCATAGTGGCCATTATTATGATGGACACTATATTTTATATCTAATATATTATATTTATTATGTATTTAAGCTTCTTTATTCCTTTTAAAAAACACATTTTTTTACCTTCAATTTGGTGTTAATATGATAATCTCATTTGAGGAAGTGTGGACTACCGCCCCCTCAAAGCGATGTGATTCGCTCACACACCACATAAAATGTATTAAGGATGGGTTTAATGAAATTATATGATAAATATGATATATTAATTCTAATTTAATAATTATATATATATTTACACACATATATATATATATATACATATTTTATTTACATACTTTTTTCAATATGATAATAAAAAGTGAAGCAACGTTCATACGTACGTACGACTTACCATCTCTAAGAACGGTGTATTCCATTTCATAATTATATATGATATAAATTATTATAATATTAATATAATTGATATATATGATATTTATATCATTATATACATTCCGTAATCATGATATAAGTATAAGTACAAACAATATAACAAATTAAGACACATGTGAACAAATAAAATATTACCCGAAGTGAAAACTTAACATATGATCATTAAACAGTGGGTAATATAAGGTCATAATAAAACCATATATGGTATTATCTATAAGAATATTATTATTTAAAATATTTGTAATAAACTTATATTTATTATACAGGAATATTGTACGAGTATAGAGAGAGTCAAGGCACATGGTATGGGGATTTCGTCTCACTTTTAATTTCCATGAGATATATGTTATGTTCACCACTCTTTACTTTTGTATGGTTTATTTAATGCCCATGATTTTATTATATGTATATTATACTTAAATTTATGGGTATTAAAATATCAATTTTATGACCCTTCTTTCAGGGGTTTTAAGTTTCAAAAGTTACCAAATCGGTAAAACAGTTTTGTTTTAATTTGTCTTCTTTAAGACTCGTGTTTTTGTTATGCACCTAAACTATTTTTTGAGGTGAATATATTTCCATTTTACATGATATATAATGAATATATATATATATATTAATGATATTCTATTCTTCATTTAACTTCCATTCCTTACATGTAAAGTATGATCCCAAGTTACCAAGTTATAAGTGTTTATTGAGACAATCTCATCGCTTTTCGAGATTGTTTATGTTTATGATTCCTTTGATGAAATATTATGATAAATATCTCAAAAATACTCATTATTTTCCTTATAATATGTTATTTTAAGATATAATCATGTATTTTTACCATTCTCTACTCCTTGGTACATAATATAGTTAAGAAAGTATTATTAAGAAATCCCGGCTTTACCCTCCCTTCGGTCGGAAATTTATGTTTTCTGAAAATGGTTTCCAAGAATATTATATCATTATACTATAAGATTTTAAATAAATTTTTACCCTTTTTTGTTTTACAAATCTCTTCAAGGGAAACTTCTTTTCGTTTTCCAAACATGGCATTCCTTCTAACGTTTTTACTGTGTAAAAGGAATGTTTCTTTTTTACTTCGTACGACATGTATGAATTTACCCACCATCATTACTTTGAAGATTCATTTTCATTTTTAAAAGTTTAATATTTAAGAAATTATTTTAAAATTAATTTTAAAGGAATAATATTTTCAAAATTCTTTCAAGTATTCTTTATATGTTTTCAAGTTATTTTCTAAGAAAATGATTTTTAAATGGTTTTATGTATTAAAAATCTTTTTTCGAAGAAGAAATGATATTTTCCTTAAGAAAAATCATTAAAATATATTTAAAAATTATTTTCCATATAATATGAAATCCATTGATGTTACTCATGACTTTTTATGAAATTATATAAAGGTTACATTCATATTCTTTCTATGAATGGGTTGTGTTTAATGTCATTGTCTTTATGAAGCCCGTTTCTCTTTCATGGGTTACATGTTTATAAAATCCACTTCTTTTCATGGGTTATGCTTTGATTAAATGGTTATGAAACCTATCTCTTTTTGATAAGTTATTATGTGATGACATTTTAATGATACCCATTTCATTTCATGGGTTATGATTTGATGTTTATAAAACCTATGTATTTTTATGTGTCAATATATGATGAATGTTTTATTATCTCATGAAATATGTATAAAAGATTTTGTTATGAGATTGGTGGGACCTATATCTCCTTCCAATGCATTGGGTAATGATGGATGAATCATGAGTATAAATTTTATTTGTGAACCTGATTACATATTCACAATGTTATGCATGGACTTGATTGTATGTCCATAAGTTTATGCATGAACCTTATTACATGTTCACAATGTTATGTGTGAACTTGATTACATGTTCAAAATGTTATGAATGGATTTGGTTTCACATCCATAAGTTTATGTGTGAACCTGATTAAATGTTCACAACATTATGTGTGAACCTGATTACATGTTCACAATGTTATGCATGGACTTGGTTTCACATCCATAAGTTTATGCATAAATTGGATTACATGTTCACAATGATATGTGTGAACCTGATTACATGTTCACAATGTTATTCATGGACTTGGTTTCACATACATAAGGTCATGCATGAACCTGATAGCATTTTCATAATGTTATTCATATACCTAGTTGCATATCTACAAGTTGATGATAGGGCCTGATTTCATGTCCTTAACTTAATGAGTGAACCTGTTTCTACTTATAAATGTCCAAAATATTATAAACCAATATGCATGCCACAAATTTCATTTTTTATTCCTATGTTATTATTTCATGACTTATTCATTTATTTCATTGTGATTTATGTCTTATGAACTGAAAATTTGTATTCCATAACTCATGTTTATAACCTTTGATATGTATGGTATGATCTCCTAATGTTGTGATCATGTTATCATAATATTATGTTCATGTTTATTCTTACATGTCTCCCTTGTTTACCCTTACCGAGCATCTGAGATCACCCCTTTCTTATGTTTTCCTTTCTCAAAGTTATTAATAAAGGTTTTAGGTATAAGTACTAAAGTTGGAGATCTTTATGAAAGATATTGAAGATCTTTCACTAGGATAAAAGATTTGTTTTCCAAGTTTACAAAGACACTAAACTATTACTTTCCTCTGGCATGTATTTTTATAATGTACTAAATATTCATATAAAATGATGTAATATCCATGTATATTAAGCCTAGGACGCTATACTAAAAATGTGGGAAGATGCACCATGGAAATTTACTTAAAGGAACTGGAAGATTATTTAGGTGTGGATAAATAGGGGAAAAATAAGCTGATTTCATAATAAAAATAAACATTCTAGTTGACAAGATGTAGGAAAATAAATTTCAACCTAAGGTACCATTAATAGTTCAATGTCATGAATATGGGGCACTTGGTCATTATCTAAGTTAATTACCTAATCCAAGGAGTAATTCCTAATTTCCCATGTTATGATAATCATTGAATTATAATGATGCAAGTGTTTAAGTGTTGGAACTCAAGGATAATGTTTTTGTAGTATTTTTATCAGTGGTATTTTGGTAAAAAAGAACCATGAAACTTTTAAGGATTGTACTGCATTAATTTTTCTTTAAGGATTTGAAAGAATATGTTGAGTGGTACTAATGAACTAGAAAGTTGATTTAATGGTAAGGTGATACTCTATATAAAAACACATAATTAATGAAAATATAATCTTGTATTTGTTCTTGATGTTGAGGTAATTATAGTAAATTAAAATTAGTTGATTTTTTGGAAAATAAAGAGCTGTATAGAAAACCTTCATGGTTAAAAAGAGTGATTTGATGACTAATGTATTTTTTAAGATTCTCATCATATTCTTGAGAATGTTATAGGAACATATATAATTATGAATATTATTATCATATAAGTTTTTTCATAGTTTTAGAAATAGGATAAATCCCATGTTGAGCGACAACCCATCACATTCGGTAAGGTCACGGGGCTTGAACCCACAACCGAAGGGCGATAAATTTGCAGCGCCTACCACTAACCTATATGATGTTCTATTTAGTATAATATTGTTTTCACTTAAACAATTTGATTAATATATATTAATTTGATCAAATATTTTGAGTATATTAATGATATTTCATAAGACATTTTATTACGTAGACTTATAGATAGCATTGATGTTTAACGTAAAGGATTATTTGGGATGAATGCTATTATATTTTTGGAGATATAATCTAAAGTGTTTAAGGATAGAAACTTATGTAATAGATTAACTTTGGGAGTTACTATTTAGGTATTATAGATTAATGAGTTATATGGGAATACTTTTGATAACCATTTTGGTTTTAGTAAAGAAAATAAGAAAAGGTTATTGTTATTTTAAAGATTATATGATCTATTAAAAGTTTATTTTAGTTATTTAAGCATAAAAAATTAATATTATATATTAATTTACTTAGAGTAAGAGGTAGTGTAAATTTATCAAAGCACAATGAAAGGATAAAATTGTGTTTATAAAATAAAAAGCTATCATTTTTCTATGTTGTTCTCTATATTATTAGAAAAATAATCCCCCAACTCTTGGAAAAGGATATTGAAAAAAAATTACCCTATTAACTTTGTATTTGATCAATCAATGGTCTTTTAATTCATCATAGATTTATGTTTTTTTGGTTTTTTACCTTCTCGTGGTCATTCACTTTCTTATGATCATTGATCTCTACCACTATCCATAATTATTTACGCTTTTCTTATATATTTGTATCTTCACATACCATAAATTTTCTCTAACTTAGAACCCTAGTTATGTGTTATTCTATATTACTTTTTTATTTCCCTTTCCCTCTTTTTAAGTGGAAATTTTATTAAACTTTTTTGTGATGTGGGTTTTCCTCAAAGAAATTTTTAAATGCCAAACCCTTGATTATAGAGCATAAATTCAATTTATGAAGATGAAATTTATTTAAGGGGGTAGAATGTAACACCCCAATAATTTGGAATATATTTATCTTTAAATAAATTTATTCTCTTTAATATCTTGTGACACACATAACATTAGGTTTAAATGAAATGTGATCTTTATTAAATTATTAATATTTCAACATGGACATTATAACATAGTCATTAAAATGGAAGGTATGAATAGGAATAAATAAATTATGAAAGTTATATTGTTTAAACATTTATAAAATAAATTCAATGGTTATATATAGATTATAAATAAAATAAGAACCATTTAAAATAAAATGAAATGTTTTATAAAAAAATGTATTATTCTAAAAAATGATTTAGTCATCCCTTAGGAACATAATTTAAAAGTAATTTTTTACTAATTTTATAAAATTTATTTTTTAAAAACATTTTTGAAATTAAAATATTTATATTAACTTATTGTGAAATTTTGGTATTTTTTAGAAAATATTATTTTTTAGTGAATAGTAGAATTTATCAATTTTTATAAAATCAAAGTCCCATTATTATTTTAATTTTATTTATAATTAAAATAAGTATTATTTAGTTATATTAAATCCAATTAATTACATTTAAATCATCTTTATACTAGATTTTAGTATAAGTTTATCTTTAGGATTTAAAACACCTTTTTCTAAAAATTGTTCTAAAGTGTAGATTTTTTATCCATTTTAAATAATTAAAATCACCCCTAATTATGAATTATTTAACTTAAATATATAAATTATATATATATAATATTAATTTAAATTCATATAATTTTGTTTTCTTTTTTATGTTGTTAATATGAGATCATATTTTCCTTAAACAATGCATTTCTTGAAAAAACGTGTTCTCAACCTTCCTGTGGGATTAATTTTAAATTAAATTATACCACTTATATGATTTGAATTTTAAAAAATGGATCCCATATTTTTAATAATCATAATTTATATCATCTAATAATTTTAACTTAATTTTTTACCATAATGAATAGTGAAAATAGTAAAAAAAATATTTACCATTATTAAGGTAAAAATAGGTTTATCATGGGTTAAACTAAAATGATAAGGGTTAAAAATGACCCAAAACTTGTATAATTAATAATTTATGGACATATTTAGACCTTATATATTATAATTTTAAAAAAAATTCCCATTTTGGAGCTATGTTACATGTGAAAGACAAGGGTAAAATTCTTTATTTTCAAAACATTCAAGTGTGTCATCTCCCCCGCTTATAAAATGTCACCCCCTCTACTCTACTTTAAACAGTTCCAAAACCCATTTATTAGGAAAATAAATTCCAAAATAACTTAATTAATTCCCTAACCTCATAATATAATCCTTTTTTTGGTTCTAAATCCAACCTAGGAAGGCTTTTGGTACAAAATAAAAGACGTTTTTTAAAATAGGTGACATCCTTAACCAAGAGTTTTATATTATTTCTTCCTAAAACTACTTAAAACATTATTAAACCATGATGAAATAATAACCTTAGTATATTCCATATACTGATATTTTTTTATTCCAATTTTATGACCTACAACTATCTCCCCCCCCCCATCAAATGGGAAACAAAACTGTTGATCGTGTGTATGATGAACTACCACCTCACGAACCGATGTAATTAGTTTTCATCACTACTTATGACGGTTGGATATAATTATGTGTCTAATATTTATATATTATATTTATGATATACTTATACTTATGTAATTATAATATAAAATACACCTTCTTAATTTCCATTCCATAGGGAATACGATAACGTCGCTCATGTGTACTGCAAACTATTGCCTCATGAAGTGATGTGATTCATTTTTCACTTACACTTTACATATAAAGTAATAAGGATTAATTTTATGTTTATGTATGATATTAATGAAATATTAATCATTTTTTAAAACAAATATATCATATAATTTCTTATCTTACCATCCATTGAATAAATGATAATGTTGTTCATCTGTACAGCGGATTACCACCTCACGAAGCGATGTGATTCGTTTTTCACCAACGCTTTACATGATAAGTAATAAAGGATAAATATAATGAATATATGTGATATGTGTGACATGTTATTTATTATTTTAAATTAATATGAAATCAAATTCCTTACCCTTTCACCCGTCAAGTAAATGATAACGTCGCTCGTGCATACGTACGACCTATTTTTTCCACGAAGTGATGCGATTCTTTCTCCATGTTAAAAATTAAATAATGATTATAAAAATGTATCTAATGAAAAAATGATATTTAAAAAACTAATATCATTTTTGAGATGAATGAAATATATCCTATGTTCAATATCTAAAACTTTCACGACAAAACATACATGGAAAAACAAGGAAATTAACACCTAAAACAATAGTGATAATGAAAGATTATTAACAAATGGGTAATAAGATGTTATAAAATGATCATATATGATATTATAAATATTAATATGGTTCTTTTATAAGTTAATAACATTTTTAAAATCTCTATACATGAGGTTAAATAATGATCAACCAAATGGAAGTGCAAGGTAATGGGTTTCTTAACTTAATTTCCATTAATTAGGTTATATGTCTATTTTATTGATTATATTATTCCAATATTATATTTTAAATGACCTTTTATTGATTTATGATTGTATTTACCCTTATATTTATATGGATTTACATTTATTACAAATAATCACTTCTTTGATTAACTCTCACCTCAATGATATAAACATTATAAGTGTTTTATCTCAAACTTCATTCTCTAAGACACATGTTATTTTATGCACTTAATTTCTTATAAACGGTGTATATAATTTCCCTTTACATAATATATCATGAATCTTACTAATTAATGATATTTAAAGTTACAATTCATCTACTTCATTCATGGGATGCTATGATTAAAAACTTACCAGAGTTATAAGGGTATATGTTTCAATCTCATTTTAATTTGGATTTCTTATGATTAAATTTAAATTGAAGGAAATTATTTGATCAGTTCCTAATAAACCATTTTCATTTTATTATTATCTGGTTATTCTTTAAGTTTTCAAGTAATATTATAATTTTCCATCCTTTTTTACTTAAAATTATTGATATTTTTTTAAGAAAATATGAATTTGTTTCTCTCTTCGATCGAAAATATTTTTTCTTCCAAATATATATTTTTAAAACTGTTTTTAAAAATGTTTTACTATGATTTTTTTAAATAGAATTTACCATTAATTTTCTTTTTAATTTTTTTTAAAAGGAATATTCCTTCCATTTAAGGAATAAGTTACTTTTGGAATTTTATTTCAAAATTTTGAAAGTAAATTTTTTTTATTAACCTATTAAGAATGAAAATAAATTTTCCACCATCATGACCACTCGATGTTGTAAAAATTCCATTTTTTAAGTTTTGAAGGTTATTTTCAAAAAAAATAATGTTTTAGAAAGTTTTATATCTTAAATAAGTTTTTTAAAAATATAAAGGATATTTTTCTCAATGAAAATTCAAAGAGATATTTCAAAATTATTTTCCATCTAAGATAACATCCTTCGATGTTACTCAAAGTGAAAAGGTTATTTTCATTAAGAATGTTTTTTAATATTTTTAAAAATATTTTAATCAATGAAAACAACCTTTAATGTTATATAATTATTCTAAATTTTTTATATATATTTCTCTCAAATATATACCTAGTTTATTCTACCTTCCTTTAATAGGGTAATACATGCCTTATGATCATTTCTCAAATTACTTCATTACAAATTTTCCTTTGTTTATAATATGAAGAAAGAGTATGTAACCAATTTTCCTTCTATTGATAATTATTATGTTATTACTTATGATTGATTACATTATGTGGAACATATATATTAAGAACATGTTATGATGGGTGCACCCAAATAGTGCTCTAATGCATTGAGTAATCTTTTAGTCTCGTGAGATTTGATTTATGAGATCAGGGAGTAAACCTAATCCATTATGTGTCACGACTCATACTCGAGGCTCGTTCCATGACTACACCAAGTCCGCCTTCCATAGGCCAGGGGATGGCGACTAGCACCAAAGGCGTAAATCCCAAAGAAGGGAAGGCATTGCCTTTATGAAGTAACATACACAACAGAGTACGCAAGCGAAGTAAACACTAAGTAAAACTGAGTACAAGGTAAGTGCTGAAAAAGTAAATGGGCCAGTATACAAACCCAACTGAAAGTACATTATAACTGAAAGGAAAGTACAATAGCAGAAAGTAAACCAGCAACACTGAGTCTTCCTTCAGAAATCTCACCTGAAGGGTGGGTACAGATAGTCTCCTCAGCTCCCCAATCTAACTGTCTGCTCCATGTACGTCCCACCAAGTGGTCCACCTTCGGGTACCGTCCAGCTCCACAAGCCTCCATCTCGATCAGTGTTGTCCGTCATCTCCATCCAACACAACGTAGTGCGGGCATAGCCCGTGCATGGGTGAGTATGTGATACTCAATAGAGACCCCGAGACCCCTGAAGGTCTCTCAGAATCCACGCAGGATAAACCACAAAGGAAAGATACAATCAAGAAATATCAAACACTACTTAGGTATATGCCCATACATATACCTAAGTCATCAGTTACAGTTCGGCTCCAGCTCCCGATCCCAAGCACAACCCAGTCCACATAGGAAAAAACAACCCAATCCACACGGGAAAAGCAAGTCAACCACATCAATGATAATGATTGAGAAACATGACTCAGCTCACACAAGTATACGCTTCGTAAGGAGATATAGATGATCAGGTTTAGCCACTGATTCATCTAAGCTGTTGGACCCACATAGGATACAAGACCAGCTAAGCTGTCAGACCCACAAAGGATACAAGACCAGCTACTCTGCTGGACCCACATAGGATACAAGTATAGAGTCAAATATTGCCGGACCCACACATGATACAAGAATAGTAGTCATCGTCGTCGAACCCTTGGAGGATTCTGGTACAGTCTTCGTCACTGCCGAACCCATGGAGGATCCAATTACAGTCGTCGTTGCTGCCGAACCCACGGAGGATCCAAGTCCAGTCGTCATCGTCGCAGTCGCAGACAGTTCTAGGGTTCCCACACACAGCACGCTCGATTCTGGGAGGGTCTGCTCCATGATCCAAGGGGGTTCGATACATAAAATGTCACGAAGTACAGAGTTGATGCATCACAAAGTTCCATCTCATCAATAGGAACTCAACGTGACAGACGGTGCGTTAATCGGACGCTCGGTCTGAGAGTTATTGGTTTTTTTGTCCCAGGGGCCCGGTTGGTCGATCGGAGGATCCCAACGAAACTTACTGTAGGTTGACCGGAGGTTCATAGCCCAAGATATGGGTGTTTGAACGGATACGTCCGAAAGTAGGGGGTTCAGGCATGGTCCGACCCGGCCCAAACCAAGGATTCCAACGCAACTTACTGTAGGTCGATCGGAGGTTCATAGCCCAAGATATGGGCGTTTGAACGGATACGTCTGAAAGTAGGGGGTTTGGGCAAGGTCCGACCCGGCCCAATACCCCCTAGGTTGGCCCGAACTGGGTCGACCCGACCCGGGTCCGGGTCCAGCCCAATAGGGCGCGGCCCGGCCCGGCTGGCGCGGCTTGGCCCGCGGCTGGGCACGGCCTACGGCCTGGCTCGGAGGCCGGCCGCGGCTCGGCTCGCAGCCGAGCGGGGTACGAAGGGGGCGCAGCCCCCTGTTTGCAGACACAGCCGGATGAAATGACCGGCCTTTGCTAGAACCGCGGGACCTCAGCAGGTCCCGCCTTCAGGTGGCGCCGGCAGCCGGCTCTGCCGGCCGCCCCTTTTGCAGAATCGTCGTGACCAAAGGCCGCAACTCCTGTCCGACCGGCGCGGCGTGACAGCGTCGCGCCCCTCCACTGCGGGCCGCCCCGGCCGCGGCCCCTTGGTGCTCCGACGCGGCGCGATGGAACTGCACCCCTCCACTGTGGCCCGCTTCTGGACGTGGTCGCCTTTTCATTCCCGCGCGGTACAACGACACTGCGCCGCCTTCGTGCCAAGTTCAACACGGATCAACAAATAAAAGGGAAGGGGGATCAGCCGTGTTTTTGCGGTCTAATCTCCTCCCGTTATGTCGATAAAAAGTGTCCAATTTAATTAAAGATGAAAGTTAAATTAATCATGAACGTAAATAACCCCTACCTCAATAAAGAAGGCATTTTTCAACGTCATGGTAGACGGCGTTGCGGTAGACGGCATCATGGTAGACGGCGTCGCGGTGAAATGAAACGATGGCTATGTCGGAGTGTGCCGAGGAGGAAGCGGTGTCTCCTCTCTTTTCGCAGAGAAGAAGATTGGTGGTGCATCATCAATCTCCGAGGAACCGTCATTCTTTGTCGTTCTTCATCAGATTTCGGTGTTCTTCGTCCAAATCTCAAAAGTTTTCCCACGTTCTTTCCTCCGCCAATGATGCTCTCCCCAAAATTAAATAATAGGTTCCTCCTATTATTTAATTTCACACGTAAAGAAACTCTCTCGTCATTAATTCACCACACTAATTAAAAAGTGTTGACAAAAGAAGGGATAGAGAAGGTTCCCCATAATTAAACACTTTGGCAGTTTAAATTAAAAATGGGAAAAGGAAGGTTCTTCATTAATCAGTACGAGGAGTTACCCAATAATTAATCAAGGGATATTAATGGAGGAAAAGTCAAGGAAACAGTAGGGGAATAAAAGGGGTAAGAGGAAATTAAATGGTGGGGATCCTGTGGGCCCCACCTCTCTAACCCCCCTCACTTGGGTAATTAAGTGGCTGCGGGCCCCACCCTTAACTACCGATGGGAGGGAGTAACCTCCTTTAGTAATAAAAATTGTTCCGGCGATTTTTATTTATTTCTTAAACAAACCCCCAAAAAAATTAACTTCTCCTCCTTTGCGAACACAACTATGGTAAGTGTCCCCTTAAGTAATTACCAGTATTGTGAGTTCATCGATGCTCTCAGATTTTAATTCCGAGCACCAGTTCAAAAGTTAGAAAAACCCGCTCATTCGTTCACTGAATGTACCCGAGCTAAACTTCGAAAATTGATTCCGGGCACACCAGGCCTCGGAAACAAACGCCGTCAGAAGCCACAGACTCTTAAAATTAAAAATTATTTAAAAAAAATTCCCTTAAAATTTCCAGGACTTTACATTACTCCCACCTCAAGGATTTACGTCCCCGTAAAGCTACAACATAAACTAGGGAAACAAATGAGGGTACTGAACACGCATCTGGGCCTCCCGCTCCCATGTGCTCTCCTAGAGGTTCTTGTGCTTCCAGTGAATGTGCACCAGAGGAATCGACCATCCACGTATGACTCGATCCTGTTGATCCTCGATCTCCACTGGGACCTCCGTAAATGTCGCCCCGTCATTGATGTCTAGCTCCCCGTGGTCGATGATATGCGTCAGGTCATGCACGTATCTCCTCAGCTGAGATATGTAAAGGACGCCATGCACCCGGTGCAACTGAGGTGGAAGGGCTAGGTGGTAAGCCACCTCTCCTACCCTGATGAGGACCTGAAAAGGACTGATGAAGCACAGAGATAACTTGCCGCCCCAGCCAAATCTCCGCAACCCACATCGAGGTGAGACCTGTAGGAAAACGTGGTCACCATCCTCGAACTCCAGTGGTCTCTGTCTCCTATCATCATAGGACTTATGTCTGCTCTGTGCAGTCCTCATCCACTCCTGGATGACCTGCACCTTCTCTATCGTAGCCTGAACCATCTCTGGTCCTACGAGTGCTGACTCCCCTGGGTCAGTCCAGCATAGAGGTGATCTGCAAGGTCGGCCATACAGTGCCTCGTAAGGTTCCATCCCGATGGTGGAGTGGTAGCTGTTGTTGTACGCAAACTCCACCAAGGGTAGGTGATCCTACCAAATGTGATCAAAGTCATAGACACATGCACGGAGCATGTCCTCGAGTATCTGAATGGTCCTCTCTGTCTGGTCATCTGTCTGCGGGTGAAAGGCAATGCTCAGGCGTAGTTGCATCCCAAAGGCCTCCTGCAACCCCTTCCAAAGCCGGGAAGTAAAGTGAGAATCTCGATCAGAGACAATAGATGATGGAACACCATGAAGCTGTATGATCTCCTAAATGTAGAGGCGTCCTAAGCTCTCTACTGAGCCCTGATATTTGATAGGTAGGAAGTGGGCCGATTTGGTAAGTCGGTCTACGATCACCCAGATGGCATCGTGTCCTCTGGAAGTACGTGGACGACCTGTCATGAAATACATGGATATCCTATCCCACTTCCACTTCAGGACCTCTAAGGGTTGTACCAAGCCTGCAGGTACCTGGTGCTCTACCTTCACCTGCTGACAAGTGAGGCATCGAGAAACGAACTCTTCCACACCCTTATTCATACCTGGCCACCAGTACTGTCGTCTGAAGTCCTGGTACATCTTTGCTACCCCAGGATGTACCGCTGGAGGGGAAGTGTGGAACTCCCTCAACACCTCCTCTTGTAGTGTAAATGGTACCATGGTACGTCCTCGGAAGAGGATGACGTGCTCCTCGCCTTCAAAAAATCCATTGGGTGCCAGCCCTGAGGATATCTGAGCACGTCACACCTCACAGTCAACATCTCCACACTGTGCCTCTCTGACCCACTAAAGAAGTGGAGGAGTGACTGTGAGGGACTGTAGGAAGGCTTCCCCATCTCTATCCATGAAGGATATCTACAACGCAGCTAGCTACTCCGTCGCCTCACTAAGTAGCTGAATGCCCGATCTTCTGCTGAGAGCATCGGCTACTACGTTCCCCCTTCCCAGGAGTATAGACTATCTCAAAGTCATATTCATGGAGTAACTCAAGCCATCGTCATTGTCTCAGGTTCAGGTCCTTCTGCGATAATATGTACCTAAGACTCTGGTGGTCATAGTAGACTGTAAAGCGCTTTCCCATCAGATAGTGTCGCCACATCTTCAGGGCGAAGACCACTGCTGATAATTCCAGGTCATGGGTAGAATAGTTTTGCTCGTGCTACCTCAACTGTCGTGAACCTTAAGTGATCACTACTCGCTCCTGCATCAAGACACACCCATTTCCGGTCCCTAATGTGTCGCAGTAAACTATGTACCCTACGCCCTCCTCCGGTAGTCTCAAGATGGGCGCACTGGTCAATCTCCGCCTCAGCTCCTGGAAGCTCTGCTGACATCTGCCTGACCACACGAAGGGTTTCCCCTTCTTCGTCAAAGCTGTAAGTGGTGCTGTAACTCTGGAGAAGTCTGGCACAAATCTTCGATAGTACCCAACCGGACCTAGGAAACTCTGCACCTCTGTCATGCTCCTGGGTGGCTCCCAAGCAACTACCGCCTCGACCTTCGCGGTATCCACTGCAACTCCCGCCTCTGAGATGACGTGCCCTAAGAAGTGAACCTATCGAATACAAAACTGGCACTTCAAGAGCTTGCCATAAATTTAGTGATCTATGAGTGTATCTAGTACAAACCGTAGGTGGTAGGTGTGCTCCTCCTCGGTCATCGAGTAAATCAGTATGTCATCAATGAAGGCTACGACAAACCGATCAAGGTAGGGCTGGAAGATCCTGTTCATGAGACTCATGAACACAGCTGGAGTATTGGTCATGCCGAAAGGAATAACCAAGAACTCATAGTGGCCATACCAACACCTGATGGCAGTCTTCTGTACATCATCATCTCGAACTTTGAGCTGATGATAGCCTGACTTGAGGTCTATCTTCAAGAACCAACGTGCTCCCTTGAGCTGATCAAAGAGGTCGTCAATCCTCAGAAGCAGATACTTGTTCCTCACGGTCACCTGGTTCAGGAGACGATAGTCGACACACAGTTGCAAGCTCTCATCCGCCTTCTTGTCTAACAGAATTAGAGAAGCCCAGGGTGAAACACTGGGTCGGATGAATCCCTTGCCCTGCAAGTCCTCCAGCTGTACCCGCAGCTCACGAAGCTCGGCGGGAGCCATCTGATATGCTGGTGTGGGTATCGGTGATGTCATGGGGTATAGGTATATAAATAAATCTACCTCCCTGTGAGGAGGTAGTCATGGAACATTGTCAGGAAAAATGTCCGCATTCTGATCCACCACTACTGAAAAACTCGGACTTCGCACGTCAATTGCTCCGAGGATGAGACTGGCCAACTGATGTGTGATTGGCTGCCCTCTCCTCTGTGTGAGTCCATCCTGTGCTGCAAAGGTTCCCTTCTCGCCGGTGAAGCTAAACCTGGTCCCATCCGTGCGGACACACCACACCTTGTGCCTAATACAGTTGATCTGATCATAGACTATAGATAAACATTTCATACCCAAGATGACGTCGTAAGGCCTCGACGCCACTACAAGAAGATCCCAGCCGAAGATCTTGCCTCCTAGAGTAAGCTCACACTACTGGAACCAGTGCGTAATCGTCGAGTCTGCTCTCGTAGGAGTCTCTAGCCGTAAGGATCGAGCCAACGGCTCCGTCGGAATCTTAGAGCTCCGAAAAAGGGCAGTGGAAATGAAAGAATGACTCGCACCTGTGTCTATAAGAACTACAGCAAGGGTGGAGTAGACACAGATAGTACCTCGAATCATCTCGGGTGCACCGTGGTCGTAAGTATCTGCTACCTGGAGCTGAGCTTGCCTCTACCCACCAGCTCCCTGTGGTCGGGGTGGACCTTCTCGGGGTGGTGGTGGTAGAGCCTCAAAGTGTCATCCACCACCCACTGCCCGGCCAGCTCCTCTGCCTCGTCCGCCTACTCCCTGCGGACTGCCATGGTTGAAACTCTGCCGCTACCTAGGAGGTCCATCCAATATCTCCTGCTCATCTGCATGGCAGGTCGGGCAGTCACGAGCCATGTGGCCCTACCTGCCGCATGCATAACAGTGTCTACTCCTCGGAAGGCTGGCTCTACGCCATGTACCCCCCACAGCCGAACCCATGTCCTGAGATCGCCCACCAGACGGCCTGGTCCGCTTGGACCCCTGCGTCATCTGTTGACTGCCAGCTACAAAAGACTCTGCTCCGTTCCATCCTGCGGTGGGTCTCGCTCCTGATGGCTGCTCGGTGAGAAAACTCTCCACAAGCAGGGCTCGATCCAGCACCCCCACCTGGGTCAGGATGCTGAGTGGAATTGTTAAAGCTCTGATCTCGTGCCTTAGCCCCTGCTCAAAGGTCTGGGCTCAGAAGAATGGGTCACGTACCATGTCCGTGGAGTAGCACAAGAGGTCGGTAAATCTCGCCGAGTACTGGTCTACTGACATGCTTCCCTTCCGCAGATGTAGTAACTCCTGGATACGCACCGCACAGAGGGTGGCTGGTACGAACTCCGAGCGGAAGAGGCTCTCAAAGTCCATCCAAAGAAGAGATTCCTCATCATATACCTGGAGCATCAGGCTCCACCATCTACCTGCTGTTGCGTGTAGGAGACTCGTGACAAGGATCAACATGAGGTCTGCTGGTGTCCCTACCAACCTGAAGACTTTGACCACAGCCTCCATCCAATCCTCGGCTGCCTGAGGATCCGTCTCTCCATGGAACCTGGGCAGCCTCTGCCTCTGAAACTCATGCAACGTGCTCAGGCGGCGTGCACTCTCCACCGCTGGGGTGGGTGGCATCGGTGGATCGGCGGGTAGAGGTACCGTCGGTGCCTCCACGGTAAAGGGGCCCTACACCGAGGCCTCGTCGCTCGGTGGGCTGTCGTCTCACACAAAACTCGGAACCCTAGCTAGATACCATCGTGGGGCCATCCTGAAAAGAAACAGGTGTGCAACGGTTAATATAGTATTCCTGGTGAGCTTACACAAAGTAATCACAAAGAAAACTTTTGAAAATAAACACACACGTAATCAGTGTTTTCGTGCACTGAGTCATAAATCAGAAGTCAGGGTCTTGGTGTATGGATACGTCGGCCGCCGCACCAACACTGGACTCCCTGGACTGGAAACCACACTCAATACCCTTAACACTATTTCTCCATAGAGAAGAAATTATCAGAGTCCTGAGTTCTGCTGTAGAACCGACTCCTCTGATACCAATTTGTCATGAGCCATCCTCGGGGCCCATGTTGTGACTACCCCAAGCCCATCTTCCATAGGCCAGGGGCTAGAGACTAGCACCAAAGGCGTAAATCCAAAATAAGGGAAGGCATTGCCTTTATTAAGTAACATACACAACAGAGTACGCAAGCGAAGTAAAAACTAAGTAAAACTGAGTACAAGGTAAGTGCTGAAAAAGTAAATGGGCCAGTATACAATCCCAACTGAAATTACCGTACAACTGAAAGGAAAGTACATCAGCAAAAAGTAAAACAGCAACACCGAGTCGTCCTCTGGAAATCCCACCTGAAGGGTGGGTACAGATAGTCTACTCATCTCCCCGGTCTGACCGCCCGCTCTGTGTACGTCCCGTCAAGTGGTCCACCTCCGAGTACCGTCCAGCTCCACAAGCCTCCACCTCGATCAGTGCTTTCTGTTGTATGCATCCAACACAATGTAGTGCGGGTATAGCCCGTGCAGGGTTTAGTATGCGATACTCAGTAGGTACCCCGAGACCCCCGAAGGTCTCTCAGAATCCACGCAGGATAAACCACATAGGAAAGATGCAATCACGAAATATCAAACACTACTTAGTTATATGCCCATACATATACCTAAGTCATCAGTTACAGTTCGGCTCTAGCTCCCGAGCCCAAGCACAACCCAGTCCACATAGGAAATCACAACTCAATCCACACAGGAAAAGAAAGTCAACCACATCAATGATAATGATTGAGAAACATGACTCATCTCACACAGGTATACACTTCGTAAGATGATAGAGATGATCAGGTGTAGCCATTGATTCATCTAAGTTGGTGGACCCACATAGGATACAAGACCAGCTAAGCTGTCAGACCCACAAAGGATACAAGACCAGCTACTCTGTCTGACCCACATAGGATACAAGTACAGAGTCAAATACTATCGGACTCACACAGGATACAAGAACAGTAGTCATCGTCGTCGAAACCACGGAATATTCTGGTATGGTCTTCGTCGCTACCGGACCCACGGAGGATCCAAGTATAGTCGTCGTTGCTGCCGAACTCACGGAGGATCCAAGTGCAGTCGTCATTGTCGCAGTCGCAGCCAGCTCTAGGGTTCCTGTACATAGCACGCTCGATTCCGAGAGGGTCCGCTCCACAATCCAAGGGGGGTTGATACATCAACTGTCACTAAGTCCAGATTTGATGCATCACGAAGTTCTGTCTCGTCAATAGGAACTCAACGCGACAGACGGTGCGTCAATCGGACGCCCGGTCTAAGAGTTATTGGCTTTTTCGTCCCAGGGGCCCGGTTGGTTTTTAAGTTAAAACCAACCCGACCATACTCTAGATGTGTCCAAACCTCAAACGGAGTGAGCCAAAATAACCGTATCACTAAGAGGAAAACAATGTGACCGACGACACGTCATTCGGACGTCTGGTCGTTAAGTTATTGGTGTTTCCGCTCCAAGGGCCCGGTTGGTTTCGGGTTCGAACCAACCGATCCATACCCAAAATTTACCAAAATCTTGAGTTCAATATAATGAAACGACCATCTCGATCCAAGGATCCCAACACAACTGACAGTGCATCGATCGGAGGTCCGTAGCCCAGGATATGGGCGTTTGAACATATCCGTCTGAAAGTAGGTGGTTCGGGCCCGGTCCGACCTGGCCTGATACCCCCTGGGTCGGCCGGAACCGGGTCAACCCGACCCGGGTCCGGGTCTGGTCCAATTGGGCACGGCCCGTCTCGGAGGCCAGTCGCGGCTCGGCTCATAGCCGAACGGGGTGTAAAGGGGACGCCGCCCCCTGTTTGTGGACACGGCCGACCGAAATGGCCAGCCTTTGCTGGAATCGCGAGACCTTCGTGGATCTCGCCTTTAGGTGGCACCGGTGGCTGGCTTTATCGGCCGCCCCTTTTGCAGAATTTCCGTGGCCAAAGACCACGGCTCCTGTCCGACCGGCGCGGCGCGCCGGCGCCGCGCCCCTCCGCCCCAGTCGCGGCCCCTTGGTGCTCTGGTGCGGTGCGACGGTGTTGCGCCCCTCTACCGCGGCCCACTCCTGGCCTTAGCCACGTTTTCATTCCCATGCGGTGCAACGGCACCGCTCCACCTTCGCTGCAAGTTCAACGTGGATCAACAAATAAAAGGGAAGGAGGATCGGTCATGTTTGTGACGTCCGATCTCCTCTTGTTATGTCGATAACAAGCGGCCAATTTAATTAACGATGAACGTTAAATTAATCATGAACGTAAATAAACCCTACCTCAATAAAGAAGTCATTTTTCGGCGTCACGGTAGATGGCGTTGCGGTAGACGACGTCATGGTAGACGGTGTCACGGTGAAAGGAAACAAAGGCGACGTCGGAGTGTGCCAAGGAGGAAGCAGCGTCTCCTCTCTTGTCACGGAGAAGAAGATTGGTGGTGCGTCGTCAATCCCTGAGGAACCGGCGTTCTTCATCATTCTTCATCGGAGACCGGTGTTCTTCTTCCAAAGCTCAAGAGTTCTCCCACGTTCTTTCCTCTGCCAACGATGCTCTCCCCAAAATTAAATAATAGGTTCCTCCTATTATTTAATTTCACATGCAAAGAAACTCTCTCGTAATTAATTCACCACACTAATTAAAAAGTGTTGAAAAAAGAAGGGAGAGAGAAGGTTCCCCATAATTAAACGCGTTGGCAGTTTAAATTAAAAAGGGGGAAAGGAAGGTTCCTCATTAATCAATACGAGGAGTTACCCAATAATTAATCAAGGGATATTAATGGAGGAAAAGTCAAGGAACAGTAGGGGAATAAAAGGGGTAAGAGGAAATTAAATGGTGGGGATTGTGTGGGCCCCACCTCTCTAACCCCCCTCACTTGGGTAATTAAGTGGTTGCAGGCCCCACCCTTAACTACCCATGGGAGGGAGTAACCTCCTTTAGTAATAAAAATTGTTCCGACAATTTTTATTTATTTCTTAAACAAACCCCCCAAAAAAATTAACTTCTCCTCCTTTGCGAATGCAACTACGGTAAGTGTCCCCTTAAGCAATTATCAGCGTTGCGATTTCATCGGTGCTCTCAGATTTTAATTCCAAGCATCAGTTCAAAAGTTAGAAAAACCCGCTCGTTCGTTCACTGAACGTACCCGAGCTAAACTTCGAAAATTGATTCCGGGCACACCAGGCCTCGGAATCAAACTCTTTCAGAAGCCACAGACCCATAAAATTCCAAAGTATTTAAAAAAAATCCCTTGAAATTTCTGGGTCTTTAAATTATGGGATATTTTCCAAAATGTGATATTGTCTATGAAGTTATCCTTGACTCATATTTATGCCATGTTATATGTTTCTGGCACATTTCCTATGATGAAATGATGTTGTGATACCATGTTCTTTATGTTATTATTCTTTTTGATTACCCATTTGACTTATCTTTTATGATATCATGTTGTACCTTTGATTCACATGTTATGTTTCCATATCAATTTTATTTCATTACTAGGATTTTTAGATCACCCATTTTTTTATATATTCCCTAGGTTGTCCCATAAAGATCTAAGAGATCAAATAAATTTTAGGATCTCAATTTGGAAAATAAAATAAATATTTTATGTATTGTTTATTAATAACCTAGTCTTCCAAAGAAACTAGGAATTTATGATCCTTGTGTTGTATTAATGGATATTTATGTTTAAAAATAATGTAATAATATGTGTAAAATGATTGGGTTGACATATGTTCTATTATGTGGTGGTGGTGTGTATTGAACTTACCCTACCTCCACTTCATTATTTATCAATTTTTTATTCACTTTGGGTGAGAGTGACTTCCCATTATTTAATAGTTTTAAGTATTTAAAAAATGTCACTCTTCAATTATAAAATGGAACTCACTCCCCTCACTTATTCAAACCTATCAATCCATTTTTCTCAAACAAACCCTACCAAAATCCCTCCCTAGAATCATTATCTACATTATAGATCTTCTAGTATTCCCAAAATACTAACCCTAGGTTCCTTAATAAGTGATCCAAATGAGGTTTCTCTAAGAGAAGGTAATTTTCTACACTAATTTATTCCTTTTCCTTTATTATTTTAAAACCATCAATTATGTCTTAAAACTTAAAATATAATAACAAAATTATATAAAATATAATTATATGTTATTATGTTGATGATATAATATTTATCCATCTCCACTTCCATCAAATTGGAAATAAAATCATTAATCATGTGTACAGTGGACTACTGCCTCGTAAAGTGATGTAACTTGTTTTCCATCAACACTTATCACTGTTGGATATAATAATGGATATAATGATGCAATAAATGTATATATATAATATTTATGATATAATTATATTTATGGAGTTATAATATCACACACACCTTCTAATTTTCTATTCCTTTTAAATTACAATAATGTCACTCATGTGTACGACAGACTACCGCCTCATGAAGCGATGTGATTCATTTTTCACATATGATTTACATGGAAAGAAATAAGGATAAATTTAATGAATATATGTGATATACATTACAGGATATAAATTCTTAAAAATTAATATATTATACACTTCCTTACCCTTTCACCCTTTAAGGGAATGATATCGTCGATTGTGTATATGTACAACCTATAGTCTCCACGAAGCGATGCAATTCATTTTCTATTTACAATTTTAAAGAATGGTTGTAAGGATATATATAATGAAATAAAATAATATTTATAACATTAATATCATTCTAGATATAATGGAACTATATACTATGTATAAGAAACAGAACTTCCATGACAAAACACGCATGAGAAAACAAGACAATTAACACCCTAAACAATAAAAATAATTAAATATTATTAACAAATGGGTGGTAAAATGTTATAATAGTATCATATATGGTATGATATATATGATTATGGTTCTATAATATATTTATAATAAAACTACATTTATTATATAGGAGGTTCAATTACATATGAAGGAAGATGACCCAGAGGTAAGGGTTTCTCAACTCACTTTTACCCTCCCTCCATGTATGAGTAAGCTTTATACCACTATGAATAAGGCTTCAACATTTGAGGAATGAAATGGAATTATTAAGTGACGTTTGGGATAATAATTATATATCCCCTTTATGAATCAACATTTCAAATGAGAAAAATCAATTGACCAAATTAAATGGGTTTTTTCCCATAGTTTTAAAGTATCTTGTGAAAGGTCTTGGTAGTATGCTTCAAATGTCCAACATTATGCATTACCTCATTATGAGATAAGTTATCAATGTTCATATAATTATTTAATTGTTTATAATATCCATTTATAAGTTTCAATATCATGTGATTAGTTATATGTATTTATTTGATCATCCTTTATTCCTTCCATATTATAGTTAAGTTATTATTTAAAAGGCATGTGTTTTAGTTATTTAACTTACCATATTGAATGTGATTATTTATTCATGATAGATCCTGATGTATGTATACCCTTACTAAACATTTAATCTCACCACTTTATCATGTTTTATTTTCCCTAGGATACTAGGAAGTGTTTTTTGAATGATATGTAGGGATATGCTAAGGGGAATAATGGTTTTCTCAAATAAAACACTTTGTGTATGTTATGTTTTTTAAAATTTTATGTGAATTTCAAGAATGTACATAGTTTACCAAGAATAATAAACTATTCAGTCATTTGGAATGTGATTTCCTATATCTAGTTCCAATGTAATAAAGTAACCACCGGCTCTAGGCTACTAGGGTCGAGGTCTTTATAGTTTGTATCAGAGCAAGATTAGTAGAAACCTTGGGAACTAGATTTAGTAAAATATTGATTAGGGAATATAACCCCATGACTTAATCTAAGGATAATTATAAGTATAGGATAACATCCCAAATTTTTGTTAAGGTAGAGATCGTATATTTTTCCTAGAAATACATCTTTATCTGGATACTACAAGTGAATGTGGTTCTAACACATATGTACCTAAGGGTAATAACTCTGAAAAAAGAAAGTCAAACTTAACTTAAACATTACCTGGTACACAACAACAAGCCTTACCACAAACTTGGATTTAAAATACCAATGTATATTCTTTGATTAATTCATATTTTTATTAAAACCCATTATAAAGGATTTGAAAATATTTTTATGATTTAAAATGTTTCCCAAAGAAACCATGTTTATGATTATGAGATTATCCATGCATAAATTTTTCAATATATGTTAAGTGTTTCACTGGTTTTGGGATTAATAATTATTTTTCATAATGTTATGATCTAATATAGTGTATTCTACTATTTATAAATAGATTCTAGGGGAAGGAATGGAAACTTTATTAATTCACGTACCCTATGTAATGATCTCCCTCCCAAGAAAGATAAAAAATCCGGAACTAGAGCTACTACTGGAACTGATAAAATTATAAACATATTAGTGTATATAACTTGAGTTATGAGAAATAACCATTCCCATATAGATAATCCTTCTAATCTACTATGTGGTGTAATAATGTTGGACCTTTTTGTGTATCAATAACCTCTATCATTTAATGTGACTACAAATCCATTTGTATCCAAGATATAACACCCTGAAATTTTAAAAGAGGAACATAATGTTTGATATAGTGTATGACATGAAACATAAATAATATAAAATAATATAACACCATGAGACTTTATTGTATATTTATTTTTAAATAAATTCTACCTCTTTGATAGATTTCCAAAACATGCAACATAAGGTTTAAATGAAACACAATACTCTATTAAAATTTTATTTAAACATGACCATTATAACCTAGCTATTAAATTGGTAGATATGAATAGGACTAAATAAATTATGAAAAATATGTGGTTTATAAATTTTTATTGGAAATCTATCTTTTATAAACAAAAATAAGAATCATTTGAAAGTAAAATAACTGTTTTTTGAAAACTTGTATTTTTTCAAAGAAAAGGGTTTATTCGCTTCTTGCACACTTATGATAAAATTAATTTTTGACACTTTTAGAAAATTTATTTGATAAAATGAACTGAATTTTTTAAATAATCCTATCAAAAATATCTTAGGGTGGTTTTTTTTAATTTTTCTAAAAAAAATTCATTTTTTATGAATAGTGAAAAATACTAATATTTATTGAAACCTAAGTTTTCATTTAAATTATTCACAATATTAAATTATATTTTAAATTGTTTTTGAAGTAAAATTAGTTCAACTATATTACATTTTAAATAATTTAGTTCATTTTAATTGATTTTATATTTAATTCTGACATAAAATATTTTTAAACTTTTGAACGATTTTCTTTAGAAAACCCATTTTTTTGACATTTCTTCAGGATTAATTTTAAATTGAATTATAAAAATTATATAAATTAAATTTAGAAAAAAGGATTAAATATTTTTAATAATAGTATTTTATATTATCTATTAATTTAAAATTAATTTTTTACCTTAATGAATTTTGAAAACAGTAAAAATTAATAACTATTGTTAAGGTAAAAACAGGTTTATTGAGGGAGTTAAACTAAGAAGATAAGGGTAAAAATGATCTAAAACTTGTTCAACACCCATTTTTTGGAAATATTTCGACATTATAACCTCTAAGGTTTTATAATGACCCATTTTGGATTCTTTTCTCATGAAGAAAACATGGGTATCACATTATCTTTTCAAAAATTCTATCTGTGACCTCCCCCCCCCCCACTTATAAAAGGTCACCCCCTCTCCACCCCTCTTCAAACTTCCAAAACCCTTTGGTTAATCCAATACCTACCCAAATATATTCCTTAATTCCCTATAAACATACTACATTAATTTTTTTGATCATAAATCCAATCTAGTAAGGCTTTAGGTTAAACCTAAAGAGGTTTCCCAAAGAAGAGGTAAAGTTTTTTACTATTCATTTTCATTCTACTTCTTATTCTAACTCCTTATAATCTTATCCAACTATGAAAAAATAATAAAACCAATATATAATATATAATTAGATATTATTATATTAATTTAATAACATATATCCATATCCACTTCCATCATATGGGAAACGAAACCATCGATCATGTGTATGGCAGACTACCACCTTGCGAACCGATGTAATTTATTTTCCATCATCACCTTTCAGAGATGGTTATAATGATGGATTTAAAAAAATTTATATGATATTTATGAAATTATTATACTTATTTAATTATTATATCACATATAACTTCTTACTTTCCATTTTTGGGGGGATATGATAACGTCACTCGTGTGTATGGCGGACTATCACCTCATGAAACCATGTGATTTGTTTTTCACTTACACTTTACATGGAAGGTAGAAAGGTTAAAATTAATTAATATATGTGATATTTATGACCTAAACATACTTATGGAAATATAATATCACATTTAACTTCTTACCTTCTAAATTCATTGGAAAATAATAATGTCGTTCATGCATACGTGTGGACTACCGCCTCCACATAGCGATGTGAAATGTTTTTAATTTTATTTTTAAATAGATAGTAATAAGGATTGATTTAATTAAAATAAAATTTATATATAAAATATTCATTATTGTATAAATTTAAATTAATATTTATTTTTATTTTTTTCCATCCATCAAGAAAAATAGAAATGTCGTTCATGCATATGTATGGAATACCGTCTCCATGAAGGATGTAATCCATCTTCTATCTAAATTTTTTATAAATTAATATAAATAAAAATATAATGAATATATATGATATTTATATCATGGTTAACATTCACAATATGATATAACCACGATCAAAGTAAAAGGACTGGAATTACTGAACCAAAACATATATGAAAAATAAAGCAATTATCACCCGAAATAGTTATTTTAATAGAGAATTGTTAATAAACGAGTCGTAAAATACTATAAGTAAATCATATATAGTATTAAATATATGAGTATTTTCTGTAATAGATTTATAATAAACCAATGTTTATTATATAGGATGTTCGGACACATATTAAGGAAGTCGAACCTAAGGTAAGGGTTTCTCATCTCACTTTTACTTCCATGAATCATAAGCTACATTCACTACTTACTCCTTTGTGTGGTATATATACTAAAAATTTGATATGTTATGTCATGAATCTATTTATATTAATGGTATTTAAATTTTCCTTTTATGTTACTCTTTTCAAGGGGATTATGATTTAAAAGTTACCAAAGTGATAAGATAATTATGTTTCAATCTCATTTTAATTGGGATTGTTTATACTTGAATTTCCATTGAATTAAATTATTTTATTATTGTATAATAAAATCATTTAATTTTCTTATTATATGGTTATTCATGAATTTTTAAAGTAATAGTATCATATCCCTCTCTTTATTACTTAAAATTATTAAAAAATGTTTTTAATAAAATCTGACTTCATTTCTCTCTTTGTAGAAAATAATTTTTTTCCAAATCCATGTTTTCTAAAAAAATAAAAAATGTTTTTAACAATATAAAAATTATTTATTGAAGTCATTTTTACCCATATTTGAATTTTTAAAAAAATATCAAAGGAATCTTCATGTCATTTTCTAAACAATGTTCATTTGGATTTTACCACAAATGTGAAAGGAATCTTTTTTAAAATTATACAGCATGTATGGAATTTCTTACCATCATTATCACTCAATGTTTTAAGATTTATTTTAAAATTTTACAACATTATTTTCATAGAAAATTATCTTCAAAAGGGGTTGTGAACTTTTAGTTTTAAAAGGTGATTTTCAAAGTGAAAAAGATATTTTTCTCATGAATGTTTCTAATGGAATTTTTATGGTATTTCTGTTCATCAATGACAACAACCATTATTTTAATTATTTTCCAATAGGAATATGTTGTAATGATACTAGCCTTATTATTTCTATGGATGGTTTATGATCACTTTGAATGAGGTTATACTATTTGATACCATTCCCTATATTACTCTAAATGTTTTTTGATGGTGTTTATTGATTGGGGAAAATATTAAAATTTCTTATGATAGTTTTTAAATAATTTTTTTTTGATTATGTTTCACCCATTTTATATGAGGAATTAATTAATTGGACTTAGTAAGTGATGGGCATGGCCAGCTATAGGCCCTCAATACATCGATAGTTATCATGAGACAAACTAGCTTGGGTTTTTGGTAGAGGTATTACCCATTTAAATAATATGTCTCAGTATGAGTCCTCAATGGTATGGTTGTAATGTCTGATATTATGTATTCCCTCATTTTGATATTAGTTATTTATGTCCATGTGATTATTTTATTAATTATAATATCCATGTAAAAGTTTCAAGCTCATGTGATTACATATATGGAATTATTTGATAATTATTCATTCCTGCCATATTATACTCAAGTTATTGATCAAATGGCATGTGTTTCAGTTATTTACCTTTACATAATGATTATACTTTATTTATTCATGTCTTATACCATAATCATACCCTTACTGAGCATTTGAAATAACCCCTTGCTAATATTTCTTTCATTAAGATTCTAAGATGAGTATTATGATTGATATATAGGGTTATGATATAGGAAATAATGATGAACTCGAATTAAATACTATGTTGTATTTTATATTTTCAATTGTAATGTGAGATTAAAGTATGCATAAATTTTACCAATACTACTAAATTATACGGTCCTTTGGGATGTGATTCCTTATATCTTATGATAATGTAATAAAGTAGCCATCGACTCAAGGATACTAGGGTTGAGTTTTTTACATGAGAAATAGATAAGTTCCTTAGAAAAGATTTTCCTCACTTTAGGAAGTAATGAAAGGAAGAAATTATTCAGGGAATTTTATCATCTCATAGTAGATGAGGTTTAATTATGGTCATTAATTCAAACACTAAGGATTAAGAATAAATAGAAAACATGGAATGGAAGGATTTTAATGTACTTTCTTGGAAAAGTTTTTTCCTCGCGAATATGGTGAGATAATTACTAAGTCTAAGAAAAAAATAATATTAAAATTTTTCTAAGTATTAATCCAAATTTACAAGGTTATCAATGAATGTTACATACTATATGCATAATCCAAAGAGTAAGATTGACCATTTATTTTATGGGTTAAAGCCAATAATTCAAAGGGAACTAGTCCCTCAAAAATTCTCATCATATGAGGACATAGTATCTTGTTCTATTAAGATAGAGAAATAATTCTCCAAGTCTTATGGATTAGAAGGAAAGTAATAGAATAAGAGGATATTAAATAAAAATAAGGATAAATATAATAAGGGTAAGAAGGATTTTCCCCCATGTGATAATTATATAAATATACACGCTGGTACTTTCTTGAAGGGGATAGGAGTTTGCTACAAGTGTGAGGAAAAATTCCACTATGTTTGTGATTTAAAAGGAAAGAAATAAGTTTCCAATGTTCAATGCTTCAATTGTAGGGATATGGAGCACTATATAAATGAACTCCTCAAGTATTAAGGTAATATACCTCAGAATAATCTAAGAAAACAAAGTCAAGTGTATGCTATTAATATAATCGATTTTGAATAATTAAAGTGCTTGTGTATTTGGATTCAATAATTATGTTGTATAACAATTTTATCAAAGATATTCTCATTATAAGAATTGTGAAACGTATAAGGATTTTATTGTAGTAGTTTTTCTTTAAGGATTTGGAAGCATGTGTTGAATGGTTCCAAGGAAAGTGATTCAGTGGAAAGTTGATCTTTTTGGAAAACACATGATTGAGGGAAGATAACCCTTAATATGTTCTAGATGTTGATATAATAATGATAAAGATATGTTTATTGAATAATATTAGTGATCTTGAAATTGGTTAGTAATTGCATGATTTATGTTATCTTTGCTGGAGTTTACTGCATGTTTGGATTTATGGAATATAATCAACAACATAATATTTTATTTTTTGAAGAATTCATGATTTCATTAAGTTTTTATGGTTATAAAGGTATTAAAATATTTGGAATGTGACATTAATATCATATTTATATTTTCTAGGGAATATAATGTTGATTTAGTGACCATCATTTTAAATTTTGGACTTTGAATTTTGTCAGACATATTTTCGACGATTCTTAAGGTTAACTATCTATGAAATGGATTATGTTGAACTTTTGGAGTTATTATTAAGGTATTAGAAATTATTTTATTATTGGATAAATCATGCTAATTATTTTGGTCTTAGAAGATATCTATAGATAGGAGGAATTACTTGTCATTATTTTATGGATCTTATGATCCCTTAAAAGTAAATTTTAGTACTTTGGGCATAAAATTTAATTTTGGATATTCATTTATTGGAGTAAGATATGAATTATAAATTGATAAAATTATAATAAAATTATGTAATTATATTTTTCAAGTAATTATATTTCCTTATGTCTATAGTCTATATGGTAAAGGAATTCCTCAACTCTAGGAAAAGGATCTTGAAACAAAAACGTTATCTTAGTACCTTAATTTCTGATTAATCGATAGTCCTTTCAATCATCATAGATTTATGAATTTTTTCTCACTAAATTTTATAAACCATTCACTTTATTGTGATCAATAATCTCTATAACTCTCAATAATTATTTATTTTTTTATTTCATGTTCATATTTTCACTTCCCACCAATTTTTTCCTACTTAGAAACCTAGTATGTATTATTCCATATGACATTTATATTTCCCTTCATCTCTTATCAATGGGGTTTTTTATTAACCATTTTTATGATGTGGGTTTCCAAAAAAGTTATTTTCAAATTTCAGACCCATGATTACCGAGATCGAGATTAAATAGCAAGGATGCAATTTATTTAAGTGGGTAGAATAGAACACCTTGAGATTTTAAAAGAGGAACATCATGTTTGATAGTGTATATGACACATAACACTAAGATCATAAGAGAATGTAACACCCTAAGACTTTATAATATATTTATTTTTAAATAAATTCAATCTCTTCAATAGCTTGCGTATTATGAAACATCGGGTTTAAACAAAACATGATACTCTATTAAAATGTTATTATTTAAACATGAATATTATAATCTAGACATTAAGTTGATGGGTATGAATAGGAATAAATAAATTATGAAAATTATATGGTTTAAACATATATAAAATAAATTAAATGGATATCTATTTATTAGAAATAAAATAATAATTATTTGAAATAAAATGAAATGTTTTCTGAAAATATGTATTTTTCTAAAAGGCAATTTCGTTGCACTTTGTGCATAATTTAAAATTAATTTTCAACACATTTAGAAAATTTATTTTGAAAAATTAAAATCATTTTTCAAATCATCATGTCAAAATTATCCTATATTTTTTTTGGTAATTTTCTGAAAAGATTAATTTTTTGATGAATAGTTAAAAACACTTGTTTTTATTGAAAACTACCTTTTTGTTTAAATAATTTTAAGGTTTAATTTTGATTTAGAATTATTATAAAAGTAAAATTAGTTCAATTATTTTATAATTACTACAATTTATATTAGATTAGTAAATTTTATATCCAGTTTTGATAATAAAAGTTTTTATACTTATGAGAATTTTCTCTTTGGAAAACCACTTTTTTATTGTGTCTGAGGGTTTAATTTTAAATTAAAATTTTCAAATTATGTGGGTATAATTTGATAAAATGGATTAAATATTTTGAATAAAAAAATAAAATTATTTAATAAGTCCAACTCAATTTTTCTTCTTAATAATCTAAAAAAACAATAAAAAAATAATTTACATGGTTATGATTAAAATGTGGTTTTACACATTACATGCGCTTGAGCTAAAATTAATTTTACAAACATATAGAATTTATATTTAATAAATTGGACTTAATATTTATAATAATTGGGTAAAAAGTATCTAATAATTATCATTTTATTTTAGGGTTAATGGATAAATTACCTAAGTTAAAAAAAATTAATTATCGTAGTGAAAACTAAAATGGTAAAAGTGAATAAACTTAAAATATAAGGAACAACATGTTTAAAAAATGTGTTATTTTAGGTGGTGGAGGTTTTTATCAACATTAAATTCCATAAAATCCATTATTTATCACTTTTTTAGCACTTGGGGTGAGAGTAACTTCTCATTATTGAATAGTTTTGGGTATTTAAAAAAATGTCTCTCCTCCTCAATTATAAAAGGGAACTCGCTCCCCTCACTCATTCACACCTATAAATCCATTTATCTCAAAAAAACCATACCAAAATCCATCCCAAAAATTCCTATCCAAATTATGGAGTTACCTTTATTCCCAAAAGACCAACCCTACGGTCCTTAAGGAGAGATCCAAATGAGGTTTCTCTAAGACAAGGTAATTGTCTTCACTATTATCTTTCTTTTTCTTTCCCATTTTAAAACCATAAATTGTGTCTTAACACTTAAAATATAATAAAACCAGAATATAACATAAAACTTAAATTTTATTATGTTTATTTTATAATATTTATCCATCTCCACTTCCATCAAATGGGAAATTAAATCATCAATCGCGTGTATGACGAACTACCTCTTCGCGAACTGATGTAACTCATTTTCCATAAACACTTATAATGGTCTAATATAATGATGTATTTAATTTATATATATAATATTTATGATATTATTATACTTATTGATTTATAATATCATATATACCTTCTTATTTTCTATTACTTTTAAAATACGATAGCATTGCTCATGTGTACGATGGACTACCGCCTTGCAAAGTGATGTGATTCATTTTTCACTTACGCTTTACATGGAAAGTAATAAAGATTAATTTAATTAATATATGTGATATATATGACATGATATTAAATATATAAAATTAATATATCATAAAATTTCTTACCCTTTCACTATTTAAGGGAATGAAATCATTGCTCATGCGTACGTACAGTCTACCGTCATCATTAAGCGATGTAATTCATTTTCCATGTCCAATTGTCAAGAATGGTTATAAGGATGTATATAATGGAAAAAAAATTATAACATTAATATAATTTATTTAAAATAACCATAACTTTCATGACAAAACACGCATGAGAAAACAAGGCAATTAACACCTGAAAAAATAAAATAATGAAATATTATTAACAAAATTGTGGTAAAATGTTATAAGAATATAATATATGATATAATATATATTATTATGGTTCTTAAATAGATTTATAATCAACCTATATTTATTATACATAAGTTTCAGACACATACATAGGAAGTATAACCTGAGGTAAGGATTTCTCATCTCACTTTTACTTCTGTGAGACATATGCCATATTCACCACTTATTCATTTATGTGGTGTATATACTAACCATTTTGATATTTTATAGAATTATTATATTTATATTCATGGTATTTAAAGTTTTATTTTAATTTATTTATTTCATGTGACTTATGATTCAAAAGTTACCAAAGTGGAAAGGCTTTATTTCATAATCTCATAATTATTTGGGATTATTTATATTTAAGTATCCCTTAGGAGAATTATTTTGTATTTTTATATTAAAACCAATATATTTTATTATAATATAGTTATACATGAACTTTTCAAGTAATAGTAACATTTTTTTATCTCTTTGATAATAAAAATGATTGAGAAAATATTTTTAAGAAAAGCTAACTTCATTTCTCTCTTCATTTAAAAAACATTTTTCTTCCAAAACCATGTTTTCTAAAAAAAAATTCAAATTTTTTTTTAATATTATAAAAATTATTTTTTAAAGAAATATTTTACCCATGTTTGAATTTTTATATAATTTTTTGAATGAAATATTATTATTGTTTTCAAAATGAGGTACTTTTTACCCATTTTACAAAAGTGTGAAAGGAATGTTTTTTAACTTATACAGCATGTTATGAATTTCCTATCATCATAAACACTCAATGTTTTAAAGATTATTTTATAATTTTACAAAGTTATTTTCAAAGAAAATTATTTTCAAAAAAATTTGTGAATGTTTAGTTTTAAAAGGTGATTTTCAAAGTGCAAAGGTTATTTTCCTCAAGAATGTTTTTAAAAATATTTTCATAGAATTTATATTAATCTTTAACAAAAACCATTATTCTTATTATGATTAAGTAAGGATATATTTTAATGAAACCATATTTATTATTTATTTAGATGTTTTATGATAATTTTTTCTGGGGATGTACTATTTTTTTACTATTCCCATATTCTTTGGATGGCTTATGATCATTGATTGGGATAAGTATTAACATTTCATATGAAAGTTTTCAATATGAATGTTTATGATGATTATGTTTTACCCATATCATATGTGGAATGAATTGGACTTATTAATTGATAATTGGGGCCTGAAATTAAATAAACCCTCAATGCGTTGATAGGTCTCATGAGACAAATCTATTGGCCAAATTAAATGGTTTTTTACCCATAGTTTTCAACTGTATTGTGAAACATCTTGAAAGTACGTTTCAAATGTTAAGAATTATGAATACCCTTTTTATGATATCATTTATTTATTTCCATGTGATTATTCTATTAGTTATAATATCCATGGATAAGTTTTAAGCTCATATGATTATTTATATAGATTTATTTTATCATCCTTTATTCCTGTCATATTATGCTCAAATTATTGTTTAAATGGAATGTTTTTTTAGTTATTTACCTTGACATTTTTATTATTAATATTTATTCATGATATATTATAATGTATACATACCCTTTCTAATAATCAGATCACACCCCTTTCAAATGTTTTATTTTCCCCATAATACTAGGAAGTGTTTTGTGATTGATATGTAGGGATATGCTAAGGGGAATAATGGAATTATCAAAGAAAAAACTTTGTGTATTTTATGTTTTTAAAATTTAATGTGAATTTTAAGTATGTATCTAGTTTAAGAAGACTACTAAAATATTCAGTCCTTTGGGATGCGATTGTTTTTATCTAGTGTCAATATAATAAAGTAACCACCAACTCTGGAATACTAGGGTCAGGGTCTTTACATCTTATACATTCATAATATGTAGGTATAAAAGAATATATCTTATCAAAATTATCCTTTATGTCTTTTCAATATTTAAAATAATATATTTTTAAATTATTATTCTTGAATATCCTTCATTACAAGTTAATAAGTTCACCTTCAATAGGTTCTCCTTCACTATCATTTGAGGATTTCTTAGAATTTCTCTTGGAAATATCACATTGAGATGTAAAGGAAAAAGATACTCCAAATTTTCTTCTTTTATTCTAAACATACATTTTTAATCTTACTTAAAACTATATGAGTGTCTCAGTTAATTCATAAAGACTTATTTTATTAATATGATTTGTTTCATTAATAGTTGTTCTTTGTGATTCCCACTCTTTCTATAAAATTTCTATAAAAGTTTAAAAATTTTGATCATCAGTCAACTCATTTTATCCAAAGAACTATAAACTATTTACTATAATCATTAATATATGATGCATCTGATCTATTGATTCATTGGGTAAAAAATAAAATTATTTAAAATTATCCATCAACATAATCTTTCAGTTTCAAGAATTTTGAAGTTCCAAAATTAGTAACTTTAATTTTTTTCACTATTCTACAAGTTTTTCTACTTAAAGAGACTTCACCATATATATTTATCTGAATATAATATAAGAGAGTATTTATAACTCTAAAATTTAATTTTAGTTTTATATTTTCTTCTCTTGAAAAATTAGTAACTTCTTTTTATAGAATTTTATAATTACCCATGAGTATAAGAAAATTATCAACACCTGTATTAACCGCAAATGACTTCAACTGATCATGCCAGTAATAAAAATTATTTATATTAAATATAGGTGGTCTATATAGATATATATTTTTTATTGAAATAATATGTATACCATCTATAATTAAAAAAAATCTCACACACTATTAGGTTCAAAGAAAATAAAAAAATCAAAATTCAATCAAGTAATAGAAAATATCAAGAAACTGAAATTTTAGGTTTAGTCTTAGATATAGAGACCACCTCTAATATCAAATATAGGATCATAAATGAATATAAGAACACTATAATAGGGGGTGAATTTTAGTTTTAAATAAACTAAAAAAATTTATCCTCTTTAAGTATTAAGTTGATCAGTTTTTCGAAATACCAATGAAATCAAAGATCAGATTAAAAATAGTTTATACAGTGAAAATAAAAACTATATATAACACAACAAGTGTGTAGGAAATAAAATAATTTATATTTTATCAATTAACAATAAAATAGTTATAGAAATTGAAATTTAAACTAATTTTACTAAAATTTTTGATGCAATAATTAACAATATAATTATTTAGGAAAGAATACAATATAAGTTTAACACTAAACATAGAGTATTGGTTAGAAAAACAAGTACTCCTTTAGAAGGATATTATTAAAACCTTATTTTAGAACATATTTAAAGCTAGATATATATGCCCAATATAAGTTATCAATAACTATACACTTTTTATAAAGTATCAACTTACTAAAAACTAAATCTTGGCTTGATCATCCTTATCCTAGAAGCCCTCGATTAGCCTAATTATAATTTTCTTACTTTAATAACCTGAATCTCGGTTTACCCTCTACTTTGACCAGTAACTCAGTACTTCCACAACAATAACTGGTAGCTCAGTATTCCCACTACTTTAAATAGTATACCAATTAAAATTATTATAACAATAAATTATTGAAGATTTTAAAATGAAACCAATCAAGTGTAAGATCTATAAAAACACTCACAAAGAAAAAAAATCAAAAGTACACTAGTCAATAATAAGTTGAATACTTCAAGTGATTGCAACTCTTAGAGTATTATTTTAATAAATTCATTGTTCTTCTAATCCATGAGGTGCTGATCTATTTATAGTAAATCCTTAAATGGTTGGATTTCACATATCTTAGAGTCAGTTGCAATGACATTGGCAACAACTTACCATCCATATTCTATTGGACTTGGTTTCTTTCTATATATATTGATGAGTTGATTAACCACCAATATAGTGCTTTATAAAATTGGTGATTATAATCTAGATTTCATTATTCAGGTTAATATTTTTTCATGGAAACATTAAATGTCCATTATTAACGAATTCTTTAGGTTATCTGGTTTTCATAAATCAGTACCATCGGTATTTCTTTAATCCTCAAGTTATCAGTAATATATTAATTAATTTTATATACTAAACTTATAAAATATAAAACAATAAATTTAAGTTAGATAAAATAATAAATGAAGTGTTTTTTAGTTTTCAAAATAAGTAAATTAAATTGATTCGGTGATATAATAATTTCATTGGTGGTATGACCTTAATTAAATGGTCAAGACATGATTTGTCTCTTTCAAAATGAAGAGATATATTAGGCCTAATTAAACATGATGGTAGTACCTTTAATAAATAAATAATTATGGTAGAAGATGGTAAGTATATCTATTAAGGTTATTAAAAGAATAAATAAATCATGTAAGGATAATGACATAATGTGTGCGTCCCAATTTATAAGATTTGTGAGATAAAGATATTATATTAGAAGTGTGTTTGTATGAGGTAGTTTTAGCTATAACATTTTCTTATCTCCTTATGGGTCATGATGTGCTTCTATATAACACTCTTGGCCTATGGGTATGACTCACTTCTATTGAGATAAGGTCCAATAGGGTCACACACAAAGTGTATCCATAAGTTCCACCTATTTGGTTGAATATAAGTTTAGGATGAAGTGGGACCCATGTGTTAGGGTCAGTGAACATATGAGTGTGAATGATCATAAGTAAATTAATTAAATCGTATTATTTGAGTTTATAATAATAATAATTGAATTTATTTATTAATTTATTCATAAATTATTTTATTATAAAAGTGATTATGAGAAAATATTATTTTTTTGAATGAACGTTACACATTTAAAGTTTGTTAAATAATTTTGGGAGGAATGGGATGAGATAATGGTTCATATTTTATAAAGTAAAATTTTAAAGTGTTACAATTAAGTTATAAAATATTTTTGACATTTACGGTAAGATCAATAGGTCATTGGTGGTATTTTTGGATGGTTTTTAGGTTTAAGTTTTTTAATGGACCTATGGGAAATTGAGTAAAATTAAATCCTGAGTATAAAAAATAATATTACACCCAAAAATCATATGGAAAACCCCTCACATGAACTTATAGAGATATTCTATTATTTAATCCCCTATCTCAAGTTCTAGAGAGAGACCAAGATAAGAATAAGGCTGGATTGATCCCGCTTCCTCATATTAAGTTTGTGTCCTTCACTCAATCAAAGAGATGTCATAAACCATTTTGATTTCCCATGATAGCACCTATGATTTTAAGAACGATGATCCAGGATTTGTGTTGAATATGTGTAAATTCTATAGGATTCCTCACTTGATTTTTTTGAGATATGATATGCTAAATACGTGTGGATAAAATTGGAATTTATGAATTAACAAGGTATCATTTAGGGTTTTATTCAATTTTTATTCTTAATGATTAAATTAAATTGAACACAATATATGGTAGAATTCAAGCACCAATATATTAGATTAAAGTTTATGAAACTATTTTAGTTGATTTTTTTTAAATACTAATATTTCATACTTCTGCAATGCTCGAGTTCCTTTAATTGATATTAGAGTGAACATTGAAATATAGTTAGGAATGACTCAATGTAAATCCCTAGGGTCTCAGTTGACCCATAATTCACATGATGATCCAATCATTATAAAAATATCATGATCATGTCATATTTTTATTTATTTATTTACTCTTGTATTTTTTACTATTTTTATGTTTTTTCAGCATAGACGTGAACACATATGATAATCAAAAAGCATGCAGAGATAAAATAAACATGTGTGGTGAATTTTTTCTATTTAATAATTAACAATTTATGAATGTCATCACATAGTGAAATCATGATAATTAGAAGCATATTTTTTCCCCTACAAAAACTATAAAAACCCTTAGATAAAATATTAAGTCATTAATGTCTTCCATCACATGAATTTGAAAAAAATCATACATTTAAAGTTTTCATCATCCATAGTTGAGTGTGCCTCTTATTATTGGGGTGTTATTATAAAACTAGTGAATTGATTTAACTAAATTTAGTAGTAATGAAGTGTTCATAACTATATTTTTGTAACTTTATAGGTAAATAATTAAACTAATCAAAGTTACACTTTGTAGGAGATGGGACTACAATGATTATGTCTAAATTGAATTATGCATAAAGATCTTTCAATACATCACATTTTTCTATACTCATCACCCAATTACTCCTCTATCATTGAGAATTATAAAACAGTCATAATATAGAAACTACTTAAATATCATTTGGTTAAAGTTCACTAAGAAGATTATAATTCAAAGAAATATAATTTTTTAGTTCTTATGGTGAAAAAAAAAGAAAGAAATTGATAAAATGCCAAAGTTAAGTGAGACACCAAAAGAACCTTCACAATGTACTTCTAGGAAACCAAAGATAAATAGGGATAGAATCGAACATAAGGTTATTTTCTTCATATATAGAAAGATAATTCAATTGAAGAGAAACTAAAGTGCATTTAAGTAGAAGAAAGTAGAGGGTTTTAATTCATATATATTCATCATTGTAGGTGATGTTTCTATTTTAATTATTGAGTATTAGATAATGTATTTGGGTTACATATTTTTATCTAAATAAAATAACCAAGTATGTTTAGAAACATTATAAGAAATTGGGTTGATTATCTAAATAGTTGAGGAAGGGTGAATCTTATGTCAGTAGTGAGAAGAACAAAACTTCTGTTTTTTTCAAGTTGATTGATTCTAGTTGATTTTTTTTAGTATTACCAAAACAATTATTATATATGTCTATTAGACATAATGATACATTATTTAATTATGGAATGAATATTGTGTGTGGTGTATCATACTCATCTAATAGTTAAGTAATACATGAATCATAGATAATAAATAATGAATATAAAATATAAGACTTAGAAATACCCAATTGTGGAAGGATAATTCTTTATCAAGTAAAACTAAAATTAATTTTCAAGGACATTACCAATACAGTATTTAGAATCATTGGAGCTAAAATACTTAATTATTATTCACACATATACTCATAAAGTTTTAGAAAAATAAATATTTAGAGATAAAGATGATGAATCCATAAAGAATTTAGAACTAGTTTAAATAGATACATGTGAACTATTTTAGGTAAAATATAGAGGCAAGTTTTCATACTTCATAAGATTAATTTAGGAAATTTAAGGAATATAAAATTGAAGTAAGGAACATGCGTGGTGTAAGATCCCATATTTTGGCCCAAGTGGGTTACTACTTAATTTTTTTTTTGAGACTTTTCACTTCCATAGTCAAGATTTTTTTTGATTAAAGTGTTTTTTCAGGGTGTTTGGGACTCAAGAAGGTCAATCTAACCAGAGGCTAGGGTGGTAAGTGGAAAAGTATGTGATGAAATTCCAAATAATATCTGATGGGATTAGTATCAGCCTATTAAGGCTACAGGAACCCATAGGATATCTAGTGGGATCTCCAAAAGAACAAGAACACTAGAGGACACCACTGGCTAGCCAATGGTTCCCACCAGTTACACGGTGGTGTCAGTCCGGGCTATGTAAATGAAGGTCTGTGATGTCTTTTCACATGCTAAAACAACGGTTTATCCCATTTAATCCCCTCTTTCAATCCTAATACGAGATTAGTGACTTTTAAGGGATCCTTAAATTTCCTCTGGCTTCTCTAATGACTTTCCTAAATCCTTTGATCCTTGTTTCAATTCAGATGGTTTGAAATCGGTGATTTCTTCTTGGTTTTGAAAAAATACTCTTGTATTCTTATTTTATTATCCTTTTCTATCCTTGATAGTGTGTTTTAATCACCACTGATAGAGGATCGTGGAGTTTCTCTTATATTTAGGTGTTTGATCTTGGTTTCTCCTTCATCGTTACTTGAGGTGGGTGGACTAAAACAACTTTATATAGTCTAATTTTATTTTCTAGTATATGAAACTTGTCCTCTAATGTCGAAATGTTATGCACACAACTTCTTAAATTGAAACTATTTAATTTCTCTTTCCTAGAACTCCCATGGATCCCATTAGGTATAATAGTGATTGAGATCAGGACTTGTGGACACCCAAGGGGTGTGTCGACCCTTAACTTTGGAAGGGAATATAGAAATTGAGAACCTAGATATCCATGGTATCATTGTATGTTTAACTATGTTATGGTATTATTGATATGAAAATTTTTAATTAACATAATTGAATTCGAAATTTTTGGTCTGAATAAACATGAATACACAAGAGGGGGTGAATTGTGTCCTTTTAAAAACACTAGGATAATTTAAAATTAATACCCCTTTGTGATTTAGAATGTGATGTAGTATTATTTTCTTGAAATAGATTGAGTATCAAAATAATAAGAATATAACACATGAATTCTTATAGTGGTTTAGGGTAAAAAGATCCCCTAGTCCACTGCACTAATGCTCTCTCCATGAGCTTGCTGATTTTCACTAAACTAGTCCTTTTACTAGGGATATCTAAAACTGATTGTAGGTAGTTGACACCTTAAAAAAATTATTTTATAGGTTATTATGGTTATTTTATAAGGAACTATAGAGACATAACTTAGTATAAGAAACTAACACTTCAATGGAAAAGATAGGATGATTATTGAATAATAGATTTATCTCATAGTTTCCTATACAACTAATAGATGGAGAGATATTCAAATGAATATTAGATAAAATTTACTAAATAGTCTTCTTAAAGAAATATTGAGTTTCTATAGTAAAAAATCTATAAATCATAGCAGCAGTTGAACAAACTTCAAAACATTAGAATAGGAACACAACAGTAGGCTGAAACATGTATGTCTTCAAAGTGTAATCTTGATAAAATGTTATATGAACTGAAGATAATGAATATTAGATAGTAATATTAGTAGCAAAAATAATATTTTTATAAATTCCCATTGACATAATAGAGATTCAACTTTCGAAACATCAGAAAAATAGTGAGTTGTTCAAATAGATTTGATTCTCTTATTAGCTTTTAATTCACGTTATTTGTATGCAGCTTTGATGTAAACCTCTCTATTCATTATCTAGAAGATAAAATATTTTTAGAATAATTAAGAAATATGATTTTATTCTGGTCAATTAGGTCCTGAAATATCGCTAGATAATTCAAAATATTCAAATAACATAATGCATTTGAAATTTGAATTTAAACACCCACTGAAAATCAGAAATTCCATTAGAAATAGAAATTATTTAAAAAATTATTTAATCCCATTTGAGTTAGTTTTAAAATATATTCCAATGAAATATTTATTCCAGCAAAACCATTTTTGAAATTTTATAAAATATATTGAATTCAAATTACATAGACAACAACTTCAACATTGGGATTTATCTGAGTATGGAATATTCAAAAGTTTGGTTCACAACATACCATTTATTCTAAACATTGGGTTAACTAACCATATGTTAGATCCTCAAACATAGGGTTCTTTAAAAATTTTAGGTTCCCAATACTAACATTTAATACAAATATAATATAAAAAAGTAGCATACTTATCAAAAGTTAGGCTCCCAAACCAAATTTTATCCTTAAACATAGGGATATAAATAATGATTCTAGACTTATTTAAAACATCTATAATACTTAAAAAATAAACTTTTGATAAAAATAATTTATATATAGATTTTTTGTCCTTAATTCATTTATTTTCATTAAAATATGAAATAATTCATGTGGTATATGTCTGATTTTGTAGAAATAAAGGCTTTACTGGTTTTCAAGAGAGATCGGGCCAAAAGGTGTAAACTCGATTGATTACACAACGTGATTTCCTCATACATGTCATGTACCCAAAAGAAAATAGCATAACTTCAAGTCGTGAATCCAGTCATTACTAAACCATGTATCCATCAGGGAAATCCACTACACATCGAGAACTCCTCATACATGACATGATGCCCAATCAAATCACCAGATGAGAAATTTGCGAAGAATCTATGCACAGGCAGAATAAATGCGGGGTACACGTCATGAATAACAATTACACATCGTGTACCTGGATAAACCTATTAATACATGAGAAATGAATGCCACACTAGAGATCTTAAAGAAGTTGACACAAATCAAGGGTACACGTCGTGTACTATAGGAACATGCTGTGACTGAAATCGCTGATATAAATAGAGTAGCGACAGATCTTTTGAGACACTTCTGGATGATTTTCTTTTCTTTATTTCAATTCCTTACAAAATCTCTTGCCCTTTTTCTCTCCAACTCTCAATTTCTTCACATTTTTGTGTACTTTCAATAATACAATATTTTTGGAGCTTATATTCTTCAATGCATTGAAGTTCTACTTAGATTAAAGTTTCATTCCTTTTTCCAAGTAAGTTCTAGTTATATTTTTGAATTTATTTTTTCATGTTATTTCAATTATCATTTCCACATCTGTTTCAGGGTCCTAATTTCATCTATGTTTATCAATCCATTAGTTATGTTATCTCTTAGTTATTCAACTTCATTTTACCCCGCTATGAGTAGCTAAATATTTTAGGGGTAGGGATCGAGTGATGTGTTTGTAAAATTAACATACACTGTTAAATCTGAACTTGGAAATTCCAACTGAAATAGTAATTAGGATATAAATTCAATGCCTAACTCATTTTTTCTAATGTCTCTAACCATAATACAATCAAGAAAACAACCCTATCCTAGTTGAAGTTGAATGAGATATGAACACTATCTCAAGAATATTTCTGCTTAAGAAGACAAATTTAATGTACTTAGGATATTTCTATCTCCTAACCATTGAATAGCTACTTCCTAGGTAGATCTAGGAGACTAAGACCAATGTCAACTAGTGATCCCTGTTTTCTTTGCAAACTAAGATGGAGGATCCTACCAAGGTTATACTTCAAATACATCATTCACCCAGACACTCACACAATCCTGATCCCTCATTTGTTAAATTAAGATATTCTAAATTAGAACTTAGCTCAGAATTCCCTAAAATAAGACTCTAGAAAGGACTCCCTTATAGGTATGAAAACCAGATTCCCTCAATGACAAAAATGGAAGTCTCCCTATGGACTTGACCCCTCAATACTACTATAATACACCTTTGTAGTTAGCAAAAGTTTGGGACAAAAAATAAAAAATCTAAATTTGATCCACATAGAAGGAAGTAATGACACCTCTGCGCAAAAGGCACATCAAATTTCTAGCATCGTTGCTGGGGAGGAAATGCCTTTTCTTGAAGAACTCTAGTTTTTTTACCTAGGATTGCCTTTACCTAATCCTCTTTCTTCTTTCTAGATGTTCTTTTTGCGTCTTCTCCTTCATTCTATCAAGTGCATGTACCAAGGTCCCTTAACCTGATCGAGGAACCTTGAAGCACAAAAACGGTTGTCCTTCAATCCCGAGATTGAAAGGAATTTTCTGTCACTTCTCTAGTCAACAATGGCCATGCAACATCACAATATAGGACCCAACCCGCCAAATCATCAAGTTATAGAACACCCCATGCAACCAAAAAAGACCATTATGGATTATAGTTTACCATCAATCCATGGGGCTACACCAATCATCGTTTGACCACCAATTCAAGCCCAAACATTTGAAATCAAGAATTAACTCATCCATATGATCTAGAACATGGGACAATTCATCAATCTTTAAATCATATATCCCCACAAACATATCTCTAACTTTCTAGAAGTCTACGATACCTTTCAAAATCAGGGAGTTTCATCTGATTCTATAAGAATTTGTGTCTTCCCATTTTCACTCAGATACCAAGAAAAATATTGGCTCAAAATCCAATCCCCCGGGTCTATTACTACTTGGTATGAACTTTAAAAGATGTTTCTGGATAAATACTTTCCACCAATCTGAACTTGGAAATTTTGTAATGGCATTCATAATTTCTCCCAAGAAGATGGATAATCCACATGGCAGGCATGGGATCGATTCAAAGAACTCATGAGAAAATGTCAACATCACAAACTTGACACCTCGATTCAAATGAAAACATTTTATCAAGGACTTTAGCCAGCAACATAAATAGTTGTCGATGATGCTGCAGATGGAGGTCTGATGTTTAAAACACTTGAAGTAGGAAGAGCTATTCAAGATGAAGTTTCCCACAATGTCAGTCTCTGGAAAAGTGAATGTGGACCACCAAGATTTGGGATTCACTAAGTTTATGAGACCACCAGGTTAGCAGTGCAAGTTGAGGTGCTAACTAAAAAGATTGAATCATTTCAAGTACCTACCACACAACCTTCCCCTACCCCAGTCATGGAGATCCATTCATGTGAGATGTGCAGTGGACCGCACCTATACCAAGACTACAAAGAAAGCTATGAAGAACCGCAATATTGTAATTACATCTATTACAATCAATAGAATCAACCATTTCAACAACAACAGCCATTTTATCAGCAGAGGCCTACTCAGCAGCAGCCTCAAACCAATCAAGGTAATTTTCAGTAGCATAGTAGTCAAACCTAGTTTTTCAATCAGTTAACACCATGGTATCAACCAATAAACCTTATCCCAAGACCACAATAGTATACATATCCACAACAAACCTTTCCAAGACCTCAACAACAACTTCTACCCACCCATACAAGACCACAACAGGAACCTCCACCACCACAAAGCAACTTGGAGAATCTCCTAACCTCTTTAGTTCATAAATATGATCAACGATTGACTACACAAGAGACTGAGATGCAAAATCAACAAGCAGCTTTAAGAAATTTGAAGATTCAAATGGGTTAAATCTCAAAGACCTTATCTAAGATACATCTAGGTACCCTTCCAGCTAACACTGATACATATCCACAAGAGGAGGCTAAGGTTGTAGTGCTGAGGAGAAGAAAAGTATTGGACTTCCAATAACCAAAGGAAGTAAGGACACAAGAAGAACCCAGGAAAAGGTTAGAAAAGTAAGAAGAATTCATCCCTACATCATCACCAAAAACAGTTCCAGCTGAGAAGGATCAAGCCCTGTAAAAACATAAGGAACCCATTTATGTAGCCCCACCTTTATACAAGCCACCTCTTCCCTTTCCAAAAACATCAAGCCAAGGTAGGTAGGAGGACCAATACAAAAAGTTCCTAGAAATGTTCAAGTAGTTGCATATCAACATTCCTTTTTCTAAGGAAATCGCTCAAATGTCGGTTTATGAAAAATTTCTCAAGGATTTTCTATCAAACAAAAAAAATAGAAGACCTCATAGTCATCTCATTAAATAAAGAATTATCTATAGTTGTACAGTAGAAGATCCCACCAAAGGTGAGAGATCCTGGATGCTTTTCAATCCCTTGTACCATAGGAGAGTGTAAATTTGGAAAAGCACTATGTGATCTCATAGCCAGTATAAATCTAATGCCAATGAGTGTCTTCTACAAACTCAGACTCCTAGAGATCAAGGAAACAAGAGTATCTTTATATTTGGTCGGTCGTTCAGTTAAATACCTATGTGGTATTCTTGAATATGTTCTAGTTAAATTCGTCAAATTCATTTTCCCAGTAGACTTTATAGTTTTAGCCATTGAAGAGGATGGATATGTCCTGATCATTCTTAGAAGACACTTCCTAGCAATAGGTAAGGCCTTGGTTTATGTTAATCAAGGATTTATCATCTTCAGAGTCGATAAAGAACAAGTGGTGTTTAATATGATAAAAGTTTCACAATAACTAGATGGCCTGGTTGACTATCACGCCATCTCTCTTGCTCAGCAAGAAGAGAAGTAAATGGCTATTGAGGAAGATACCAATGATTTAAGATCAAACAAGGAGGAATACTATGACTTTGAGGAAGTCAATTTTATTTAACCACTTATTAAAGACACTATACCACCATTTATCCCATCTGTTGTTCAGCCACCCAAGTTGGACTTGAAACCCTTACCCAATACATTGAGGTACTCATACTTAGGGAAGTCATTATCTTTACCCTTCATTATCAACGTCGAGTTATCTCAATCACAAGAAGAATAATTGGTTGATGTCCTAAAAATACACAAGCAATCAATTACCTAGAGAGTGGAAGATATTGAGGGAATCAATCCTTCAGAATGCACCCACTGGATCTTTCTTGAGGAGAATGAAAAACAAAAAAGACAACCTTAGAGGTGGCTCATGCCACCAATGAAGGATTTTTTCAAGAAGGAAGTGTTAAAACTTATGGATGTTTGAATAATATTTCCAATTTCAGATAGTGAATGGGTGAGCCCCCTCTAAGTCATTCCCAAAAAGGGAGGACTCACAGTGACAAGAACAGAGGACAATGAACTCATTTCAACACACACCATCACTGGATGGAGAGTTTGCATGGATTAAAAATGTTTAAATACAACAACAATGAAATATAATTTTCCCTTACCCTTTATAGATCAAATTCTTGAAATCTAGCAGGACAATATTTATATTGTTTCTTAAATAGCTATTCAGGATACAATCAAATTTTAGTAGACCTTGTTGATTTCCCCAAAACAACCTTCACATGCCCCTTTGGTACTTTTGCATATAGAAGCATGTCATTCGGTATATGAAATGCACTGGTAACATTACAAATATGCATGACACACATCTTTCATGATATGGTGGAATAATTTCTCAAAATATTCATGGACGATTTAACTGTCTATGGGAGATCATTTGATGTCTGTCTAATAAATATAGAACTGGTTCTCCAACGTTGTGAGGAGAAATTCTTAGTACTGAATTGAGAAAAATTTAATTTCATGGTGAATGGAGGAATTGTTCTAGGACACAAAATATCTAAAGAAGGCATTGAATTTAATCATACTAAAATCAAGGTCATCAAAGATCTATCAGAACCATCAACTGTAAAAGGGGTCATAAGTTTCCTTGGGCATGCTAGATTCTATAGACACTTCGTAAAAGATTTTTCTAAATTCACATGTCCATTTACGCACTTGTTTTCAAAGGAAACCTCTTTTTAATTCACTGAGAAATGTATAAAATATTTTGAAACACTAAAAAATATTCTGATTGCATCTCCAGTTATCATTACATCAAACTAGGAAAAAGAAGTTGTGTTTATGTACAATTCCAGTGACCTTACTGTAGGAGCTGTACTCGGTCAATGTGTATATGCCATATTATGACCAATCTATTATTCCATACACACATTAAATAAAGCTCAGATAAATTATACGACTATGGAGAAGGAGATCCTAGTCATAGTTTATTCCTTTGAAAAGTTTTTTTCATACCTCGTTTTATCCAAAGTCATCATCTATACAGATCATTACACCCTTTGATACCTGATGAGCAAGAAGGACGCAAAACCAATATTGATCCACTGGATTCTCTTGCTGCAATAATTTGACATCGTGATCAAAGACACCAAGGCAGCAGAAACTTTTATTGCTGACCACCTTTCATGGTTACCCTTGACCATCATTAAAGAATACAATGAGACTGATATTGAAGTAGACTTTCCCGATGAGACATTGTTTAGTGTCATAAATCAGCCTTGGTTTTCTGACATTACCAACTATCTTTCCACGGGATACCTTCATTATAACCTTTCATACTAATAACATAAGAAGTTTCTGTCTGATACTAAACACTACTTTTGGGACGAACCATTTTTATTTAAGCATTGTGCCGATGAACTATTATGACGTTGCGTCCCAGAGGAAGAGATCCAACATGTGATTGAAATGTGCCACACATCACTAACTGGAGGCCATCATGGACCAGAGTGCATAGTGGAAAAGATCCTACAAAGTGGATTTTTCTGGGCATCATTGCACCGCAATGGTAGAAGATTCTGCCATCAATGCAACAGATTCCAAATAATAGGGAACGTCAGTAAAAGAAACGAGATTCCACAAAACCCCTTTATGGAAGTTGAATTTTTTGATGTATGGGGTATTGACTTCATGGGACCATTTCCTTCATCACATGGTAAGAGTTACATTCTAGTTGCAGTCAATTATGTTTCCAAGTGGGTTGAAGATGAAGCCACAACACTTGACACAACAAAGGTAGTAATGAATTTTATTCGTAAGAATGTATTCTCATGTTTTGGATTTCTACGGTTACTCATTAGTGATCACAGAACACATTTCATAAACCAAAAAGTGTGAAAAAATATTGAAAGATGTGGAATTCGCTACAACACTGGAACTCCCTACCACCCACAAACAAGTGGGAAAGTTGAATTGTCAAATAGGAATGTGAAGCAAATTTTAGAAAAGACTGTCAACATAAGAAGAAGTGATTGGAACCTAAAAATGGATGATGCATTATGGGCATATCGAACTGCATATAAAACACCCATATCCACCACCCCATTTAGATTGGTTTATGGAAAACCATGTCATATTCTGGTGGAATTGAAACATCATTCATTCTGGGCCATTAAGAAAATGAATCTCAATCTAGAAAAGGCCGGAGAAGAATGTTTATTGCAATTAATAGAATTGGATGAAATCAGAAGAGATGTGTATGAAAATTTAAGGATTTACAAGGAAAAAATGAAAAATTGGCACGACCAATGAATTGCATGACATACTTTTATTCTAAAAAAATAAGGTTTTTCTATTCAATTCAAGACTGAAACTATTCCTAGGAAAATTTAAGTCACAATGGTTTGTTCCTTTTACATTCATCCAAGTTTTTCCTTACGGAACAATTGAATTTCAACGCAATGGAGAACAACCATTAAAAGTCAATGGAAAAAGATTAAAAATATTTCAGGAACCATTCCATGCAGGTTGTATCTTTAGCCTCAAGTTCCACTGAACTATCAATAGATTCAAGCTCCTGACATTAAAGGAAGCACTGACTGGGAGGAAACCCTTGTTAGGAAAGTTCTAGTTATGTTAGATTAGGATTGTCATCCAAAAATCTCACAAATAAATATTGATCATTACAATGCTCCAAACACAACACATTACATGTCGTGTAACACAGGTACACAACGTGACTTATTTTTTCCCTTAAATTTCAGATTTCTTCCCCATAAATGACGTGACCAGTCTCTTCACGTCGTTTACTTGAGTGGTTTGTTTTTTTAAACACCACAGGTCATGAACCGAATAGTCACGACCCGCGCAGCTAAAACCCTGACCCCTCATCTTCCCCCCCTCCTCCTTCCCGTTGCACCCATATGCACCCCATGACCCCCCCCCCCCACATACTTCTCTACCTTTCCCTATGTTAAAACTCCAACCACACCTTCCTCTTCTCACAAACCCTCACTACACCCTCTTCACGTACCCTTCTACCCTAATAGGCACCCCCCTCCTATTTCTCCCCGTCACACCCCCTCCTGCTGCCATGGCACAGATGAAAATCCCCCAAACTTCCACATCCTCTTTATCATTCACCTCATCATCATCACTATCCAACAACCATCCCACTTACAAGAATCCATAGACCACCACAGATGAACCTTCTACACCAACCACCGCACACGTAGCACAAGCTCCTTAGGTGTGGTCCAACACCATGACAACGTCCAGCGATGATGAGCTACACCTACACCCCATCCTATACTTCTCCAATCTAGGGCACCAGGTTAATCTTATGAAGCTTTAGGATAAACCCATGTGTAAAAACAAGACTTTCGACTTGCGAACACTCAGCTAGTTGAACATCACTGATGTCGTGGCTGACCTCCTCGACACTTTGTACATTGGTACCATTATTGATATCCATAAAAAGACATTATGAGAGTTGTTTTTTTAATTTTTTTCCACCTTTGAGATAAGAATCAGCATTATCTTCTTTCACCTCAGCAATCACCCACACAAGAAATCTCTTGCTTAGTTTAGAGTCAGGACCAGCATTTATACCGAGGACTTTGTCACTTCTGATGTTTACACGACGCTTTGGTTCCGTATGCCTCATGATATCTCTATGTAGTTGTGGTCGTTGATAGCCCGTGACCCCCAGTCACATCATGATCCTCGACTCATGAAGTCGACTCAACTTCAGGGGCCATCTTTGTGCATTTTACATCATGCCAAGGCACATGGTTGGTTTTCACGAGGGGAGACACATGGCAGCATCAATCAAATGGATGTTGTGATTTTGGAAGCTACCATGGGTGGTCCGCAAATCAATATGGCCACCCAGTTTTCCTCCTACTTCAGAGCACTGGCTTAGAGAAATCATGACATGCTCATGGTAGGCTCTTTTATCACTCGATTGGCCCGCTCTCTTGGCATCTTCGAGGCCTCTCTTCCCCTCACCTATGTTGGACTAGTGGAACTGATCGATATTGTGCTCTTGAATAAGATGAGGATATTATTCAAGGAGGATGATCACTAATTTTGGGAACCTGGTGTACATGCACTCGCACCCCCTGAGCAGGTAGACAAAGTAGCAACAGCAGCCCCACCTTCGCAGCCGCCCACCTCCACCACACCACCACCACCCAAGCCTTCCTTCATCCCAACTATCATCCATCCCACCCCCACCAAGTTGTGGATCCTTAATCAGTGTATTCTAGAAAATCTTTATCAAATCAATGTACATCTATGTCACCCACTCATTGATCCACCCTCTTTTACCCCATCACCCTCACCCACTCTGGTCGGTCCTTCATCCCCTACCTTTCCACCACCCCCTTCCACCCAATCAGACCTCCCCCCAGATATCACAGACCCTACCACTCATCAAGAGTTCCTGGAAGAGCAGGCCCGGAGGGGAAATGGGGTTTCCACTGAGCCTACACCTATGGAGGTACCGTTCATTGATCCCACTACCAGATCCATGACCCCCATCCGGATTAGTACTACCCTGCCACCTACCCCATCCCATCTCCCTAAATTTGTTACCACACCCCCCACCACCCCTACCGCCCCACCAACGACTACTACTTCCACTACTTCGATGGTCCAGATGGTCGAGACACCCGACACTGGACTGGTGCTGGATGAGATCTTCGTAGAGGACCCATGATCTTTCTTTTGTTTATCTTTTGGGATTTTTTTGGGACACTTCCATGTTTTGGGCTAGTTTTAGACTTTTTCATGATGTTTTCGCTTTTTGTATGCTCTATGGGCCATTTAATATACATGGAATTTCATTTTCACTTCATGTATTCTTTAGTTTTTCTGCATTCATTTCCTCTCTATATCATGTCAATCTCCTCTGAATCCTCAGTCATCCTCTACGGTCCCGTTCTGCCAGAAGTCTTAGAATGTAGGGTACTCGAGCACCTCATAAATTACTAGTAACCACCACAATCCATGATTCCTTTCTTACCACATCTCATCCATGATCACACAGTGGCACCAAAGGTTATCAACCCTCCCAAACAACCATGCCCACTCGAGGACACAACCTCTAGTAGCTGTAAGAGGAAACAGAGTCACTGGGTTGGTGGATCCCATGAGACTAGTCGCTATCCACCTTTGATAATATTATGTTTTATCAAGTCGTCATTACCACATCCTTTTCTTTTTATTTTTTCATTTCATGTCTTTCTTGGAACTGTTCTATATATCCTCCACATATTGAATAAAATTAGTCTCCTCACTTCTCATTTTTTGCATGTTTTTTGTTATTCTTTTATTCACACTATGTTTACCTATGATCTAATGTTTGTTATCCAGTGCAAAAATTTCTTTCTCTAAAAATTTTCAGGTACATTTTCATGCTAAGAAAACTTCAATCATCCCCATGGCATACCACATACTCAAGGGAGCTCTTGATTCCATTTTATTTAAATTTTTTCAACGAAATTCTATCATATTAAAATGAAACCACTCCCGCATGTATTTTACTGATAGTGGGGACACTGTATCATTCTAAGTGTGGGTAGAATTATCATATTTCAATTATGATACACTTCAAATGTTGGTTGTTCTCACTGGTATAGGCGACATTTTTTTAAAAGAAAATCATGCTTTAAAACTAAAAATTTTTATACCCTTGTAATTAAAGAAAAAGTTAAGTGAAAAAGTGTTAAGGACTCTGTTTCATTCCTACCTAGACCTGTCTAGAATGATTACTGATTTCAGAGGATTAATTCAAATTCAAAACTTTGAAATTATGATTAATTAACTCACTACTTTAGATGTATTCCCTTTACAATTGCCAGTTTGGTTTTTACTTCCATCACTTGTGAGGACTCTCAGCTTATGATTTAATTTTCTCATCTGAGCATATTTCTTGAGAGATACCTGGGTCATGTATACCTACTAGAACTTGAACTGAGATCTTATCAAATCGATGAATGAATAGGTATAAAATTAAAATGATTGAGGCACTCTCTGATAGCCACTATCTTGAGGCCCACCTGACATTTATCCCTCATTCAACCCATAGTTTCCATGATTGACATGTTAGAATGAATCTTTTCCAAACCTATTATCCTTCCTACCCTTATCCTTATACAATGCTTAAAAACCACCTTTGAACAAGTGTAGGGAGGCATTCAGATAGCATGGTATGATTCCACATCTAGAGACATAGGAGGTGCTTTCCTGATAGAGAGATTCTAATCCATATACCATTTGTTGAACTCCATTCGAATTTTGTTCCTTTTAAAAATACCAAAAGAAAAGAAAGAAACAAAATTTTCATGGGTTGCATACTAGGAAGGTCAAAAATCACAATTTTCTAGACCGATAAATCCCGCAAAGAATCATATGTGGTTAGGTGATGGCTGTGAGATCTATCATAGGCACAACTTTCAAAAAATAAAATACAAAAGAAGAAATAAAAAGAAATAAATGGGAAGGGAATAGAATTAGTTTTCATTTACCTGCTTGCTATACATATGGATCCAACCTGAGCTGATTGAGTACCAATTTGACCAGCTATAAGGAGAAACGAAATCAAACTTGTTTTAACACATTTTTCATTGTACTATAGAGCTTACCCTCCTTTTTTAGCCTGATTTTTCATATATTTCCTACCTACCCATAGACATAGATTCATTAGAACCCAATTGCTTAATCCCCCAAGATTAAGTTTTTTTACTTGTCATTACACAGTGGAGATGGTAGAACCAGTGCAAGCATATAGATAAGAACATGTACTCTAGGTATGATCACAAATCTATTTTTATTACCACCCTAAGTGATTATCGAAATAGTGTGGTAAATTACAATTGAGAATAAAACTTAGGAAACAGTTAAAAAATTGTAATTAAAAGAAGAGAATTTGTTTTATAAATCTGAACTAGGAGGCATGACTAACTTTCTCTATAGAATTGATTCTGGAACTTGAAACTTTATCTACTTACACCTAATTTAATTTTATGGAAATAATGGATCTTTCACACTTTACAAATTTCTTATACTATATGAAATCTTTGTTGAGACATTATTTCTTGAGGACAATAAATAGTTTAAGTGTGGGGATATTTGATAAGCATAATTCATATATAGATTTTGATGTCCTTCATTCATTAATTTTCATTAAAATATGTGATAATTCATGTGGTATATGTCTGATTTTGTAGGAATAAAGGCTTTACTGGTTTTCAAGAGAGAGCAAACCAAAAGGTGCAAACCCGACTAATTACATGACATGACTGCCTCATACACGTCATGTACCCAAAAGTTCATAGACTAACTTTAAGTCATGAAGTCAGTAGGGAAAATACACTACACATTGGGAACTACTCATACACAATGTGATGCCCAGTCAAAGCACCGGATGAAAAATACGCATAGAATCCATGCACAGGCAGAATAAATGTGGGGTACACGTTGTGAATAATAGTTACATGTCACATACCTATTCAAACCTCTTAATGTGTGAGAAATACGTGACACATTGGAGATCCACAGGAAGTTGAAATGGATCAAGGTTACACATCTTGTACTATAGGTACACGTCATGACCAAAATCATCTATATAAGCAGAGTAGAGGTAGAGCTTTTGAGACACTTATGGACGAGTTTATTTTCTCCCTTTTGATTCCTTATGAACTCTCTTTCCCTTTTTCTATAAAACTCTCAATTTATTTTTATTTTTGTGTACTTTCAATAATCCAAGAGTCATGGATATTCCATTATTCAACACATTCAAGTTCCACTTAGATTAAAGTTTCCTTACTTTTTCCAAGTAAGTTATAGTTATAATTATGAATTACTTTTTTCATGTTATTTCAATTATCATTTCTACATCTGTTGCACAATCCTAATTTCATCAATGTTTATCAATCCATCAGCTATGTTATCTCATAGTTATTCAACTACATTATAGTCTTCTATGATTAGCTAAACCTTTTAGGGGTAGGGATCAAGCGATGTGTCTGTAAAATTAACATACACTGTTAAATATGAACTTGGAAAGTCCAAATAAAATAGTAATTAGGATATAAATTCAAGGCCTAACTCATTTTTATGAATGTCTATGACCATGAGACAATCAAGCAAACAACCCTATCCTAGTTGAAGTTGAATGAGCTACGACCACTAGCTTAGGAAGCTTTCTTCTTAAGAAGCCAAACATAATGTACTTAGGTTTTTTTTATCTTCTAACCACGGAATAGCTACTTCATAGGCAGAGCTAGAATAATAAGACCAAAGTCAACTAGCGATCCATGTTTGCTTCGCAGACTAAGATAGAGGATCCTACCAAGGTTAGACTTCAAATACATCATTCACCAAGATACTCACTTGATCCCAATCCATTATTTGTTAAATTAAGATATCCCAAATTAGAACTTATCTCAGAATTCCCAAACATAAGACTCTATAAAGGACTCCCTTAAGGGTTTGAAAACTAGATTCCTTTAAAGTCAAAAATGGAAATCTCTTGGTGGACTCAACCCCTCACTACTACTATACTACACCTTTTTAGTTAGCAAAAGTTTGAGACCAAAAATAAAAATTCTAAATTTGATCCATGTTGTAGGAAGTAACAACACCCTATGCAAAAGGCACATCAAAACTCCAAAAAAATTAATTTTAGGATTATATATAGAATAAATGTTATAATGAAAATAATCGTATAATTCAATTAAAGTAACTTTATTAGTAAAACAAATGAGGGTATTTGTGAGAAAAAAATCAATGAAAAATCTATGAAATTGTTCGATAAACATTCATATGCCCAATATTCTCCCCCTTTTGATGATAAAAAAACCCATAGAAATATAAATACAAAAAATATTGGTTTTAAATAATAATAAAATAAACAAATATTTATTAAATAAAATATTATAATATTGTGTTTATCCAAATTTATCCCCATTTTTTATGAAATAAAAAATCAAGTATAGAAAATAGATTAAAACATGTTCAATGTAACACAAAATAACTATTAGAAAATTGTAGTTAGGAAAAATAATTGCATCCTGAACATGAATAGGCTTTGAGACAGAAAACTATAATAAAAAAATAGAGAAAAAAGATAATAGATAATAGAATATAAAGAAAATAATTTCTTTGTATTAATCATTCCAGAATAAAAATAATTTGGATCAATGTTTTGAATATGATAATGAACTTCCTTCAAATCCTCCATCAATAGCCCAAAATTCACATTCATTAGGCATTCTCATTCCTTAATCAATAACTTTTATTCATGGAGCATCTTCAGTGCCTCCACAAAATTCACTTTCAAAAATATGAATAGATTCTACTGACTAAACATGTTTTATCATTAGAATAAATTTTTTTGGTTAGGGAATCGTGAATAGCCTAATGAACTTACTTCAAATCCTTCATCAATAGCTCAAAATTCTTATTCATTGGGTATTCACATTCCTTCATCCACAAATTTGATTCGCGACACATCATGAGGCCCTCCACCAAATTCACTTTCAGAAAATTATAAACATATTCAACTAACTAAACATATTTTTTCATCATTTCATTCAGTCAGTTAACCAATACTCGAATCCCTGATTCTTCAGAGGTTAACTTTTAAACCATCTCTTTCTGATTTTCAAGAAAAATATGGAGGGTAACCCTTTAATATTGAAGGATTTGGATTATTTAATTCATATAAGATATATCTATAGAAAGAAGTTTCAACCTTCTTGATACATTTATAGGTCTTTGACCTCTTTATGTATAAGATATTTCTTGATTGGAACTAGTTTTTATAGATTAAAACTGAGTTAACAAAAAAAATCAAGTCACCAAAATCAGATTTTGAAACCTCCTCACTTATAATATTCCCAACTTTATCAGACACATCCCTCTTAAAAGCATCAAAATATATTCCTGAGATTTAACTTTCCTGTTGACTCTAATATTGAACTTGAAGAGATTCAAATTCTATATTGGAAATAGAATAATTTTTAAACTCTTCATAATATTTTCTAGAACTCTCAAGTTCCTCTTATAAATTAACTAATCCATCAATAATATTATTAAACTTTGACACCATAACCAAATCAAATTTATGTGTATGATCCTAAAAATTCAACTCATCTTCAACAACTAATGAACTTTTCTCTGTTTGTATAGAAGGCCTTATAACCTCAACCAACTGAATCAATTGAACTTATAATTCTTCACCAAAAAATTCCCTAAGAACTCATGTTAATTCATAAACCACTTAAATAGTTCTCTCTAAGTAATCCCAAATAAAAGAAATGATATGATCCTTAATCATCTCTGTTGTTTTAGAAACTTCAAGAGTACTCACTTTCTCTATAGATTAAGTTTCCACTATAAGTTTTCATAAGATTGAATAGCTTGTTCATCTATTACTTTATCAAAAACATAAATATCTTATTCTTAAACTACTTACTCACTAGAAATAGGTTGATTTACTTATTCTAACTCAGCAGTCACATCCCGCTCAATAGGATCTTCCCTCCTTCTAGGCCTCTAAACTATCACAACTCCACTATCTTTAGTAAAAGGTTCCTAAAAATATATAAGGAATTGAAAAACTCCCCCTATCCTAGTAGAAATATTCTCATACACCACTTGAATTATTATTTTAATAATTATAATTTTGGTGGTGATAATAGAAAATAATTCCATACATATATCCAAATGATGTGTTTTATCTCCTTAAAAATAATATTCTCCAACTTATTATTCACCAATCCTCGTAGAAATAGACGACTTCAAGCTCCCTTACTCCCCTTGAGCATGAGCTACATACTGGTATTCCTCCACTTTACCAACATGCATCAACTTACCCTTGGTTGTGATCTATAAAAATATAAAAGTTCTTAAGGTACTAGCATACAAAACTCTTATGTGGTGAAATCTTAGGCCTATATAAATGTCACAAATCATACCTATCTCATATAAAACAAGAGAAAACAATCTTCCATATGGGTAAAAGGACATTCAAGAATCCTTCTATAAATAGTGAAGTGCCCAGATCAGTGTGAATCACTGAGAGGGGGAGGGGGTGAATCAGTGATCCTTTAAAACTTTTTACTAATTGATTCTTTATCAATTAAACCTCTATGGCTGGTTAAATCCTCGATCCACTCTTCTTGTATCTCTCAGCCTTTCCTCGAGTGATGTAGTAAATGTAAAGGCACAGGACACAAGGATTTACAAGGTTCGACACCAAAGGCCTACGTCCTTTCCATGTTGGTTATACACCCCAACATGGTTTCTTCCATTATAATCTGTTAGTATTACAATGGTCGATACAGATTCCCACTGTATCTCTCCTGAGTCCCACAGGAGGGTCTTTATACTGCGTCCCACAGTGTTACCAGAGTCCCACTGGCCTGCTCCAGAATCCCACTGAAGACTTCTTCCACCCTGAGTCTCACAGGGGGCTTCTCCTGGCTCCTCGAGTCACACGAGTAGCTCTTCTTCTTGTTCAGCTCTTCAAGTATCTTCAGCAGCCTAGGATAAAGGCTGTTGGCCTTGCTCTCTTCTTCTGTTCACTTGTGATGAACAGGACTCCTCGTCTTTCTCAGGCTTTATCTCCTTCTTTTCAGGATGACCTGGCTTCTCTCTTCAAGAAACTTCAACAACCTCTGTTAAGGTTAGTTGGTCTTTCTCAACTACTGAAAACTCAGCCAAATAATATCTTTCACTTCAGCTTGGCTTCAGTCTCACTTCACATCAACTTCATGCATAGAGTGCAAGGAAACTATGCTTCCTCATTCACTGGCTGCATGTCCTCTCAAATTCTTCAAGATCTTCTGGTCTTGGACAACTCAGATGCACACCAATGATTTAAGCTTTATTCACATGTGCACGTGCATGCATGCATGCATGCACTCCCCTTCTTCTTCTTGGTGTGATAAACCCTCAAAGGGTGTATTCTCCTTTTGGCACACACACACCTTCTCAAATTCTTTCACACTCTTTGTTCTTTTTGTTTACACACTTAATGTGTGTTCTTATTTAGTGTGAGTATCCTTCTTCTTCTTCTACTTAGTGTGTACACTTCACTTTGCACACACACTAAGGTTTGGCCTTCACTTGTTTAGCACACACAACTTGTTCTTAGTTTTGCACACACTTGGGCTTGGCCTACTTCACATACTAAGCACACACACTTCCTTGTTCTTTTAATCTTCTTCAAAGTGTGCACTTCACTTATGCACACACTTGGTTCTCCATTTTGTACACACAAGGGCTACGGCCTCCTTGTCTCTTAGCACACACTTGTTTCACTTTAGCACACACAAATTTGTTCTTTGTTTTGCACACACACTAAAGCTTGGCCTTTTTCCTTCTCTTGCTCACATAACCCGTAGGGCCTTCTTCATCTGTTTTGCACACACAAAAGGTGTGTTCTTCACTTGGTGCACACACAAGGCACTATGCCTCGGCCTCCTCTTGTTTATTCAAGTATGCACACACACCGTAGGCTGTCCTCCTTCAAGCACCACGCAAATGCTTGAGTCACGGGTCGCGCAAGCCACAAGGGTGCAAGATGGCTCGGGGGCGCAAGTGGTGCGGACTTCTCCTCACTTTAAACACCATGTTGGGTGTGGGTGTCACTGGCCGCGGGCGCGCAGGTGCTACTGCCACGCAAGCACTCGGGTGTGCAAGGTGCAACACCGCGGGGCGTGCAAGCTACTCCTGCCGCGCAAGTATGCGGGCAGAGAGAGCTCCTTCCTGTCGTGCAAGGGAGACGCGCAGGGGACTCCTTCCTTTCTTCTTTCGCGCAAGGAGTGCGCAAAAGGAACCTCACGGAGCCAAGGGGTGGCTCCGGGATTCTCTGCCGTGCAGGGGGCGCGTAGGCTGTTCTTCGCGAGGCAAGGCACTCGCGGGACTCCCGTTTCTCAAAGGATCAGCAAGAAAATTCAGAGCCTTGGGTGCTCCTTTTATAGGTAGAGGGATGCCAAATCTTCCGCGTGAGATATCTCTCGAATTCCCGAAATTCTCGGGTTTTCAAGATTTTATAAATCTTGATATTTCCTCTATTTCAACGCGGGTTCTTTCTCTTTGTTTTTCTCCTCCACGTGCATGCGACTTAGAACGCATGTACGTCCTTCGTCTAAGGGCCATCCATGAAAAATATAAACCTCATAGCCTCGAAAACATTGTTTGCCTCGGCCACGTCCGAATTTCCTCACTACTGTGCATGCATGCATCTTTCTTGCATGGATGAGTTCGTTAGGGCCAGACGAACTCAATGAACACCTTATCTTGATCTATGGTGGCCGGGAGCTCGACTTCAGTGCTCGGAGGGCCACTGGTTCAGGCGGCGTTGCAGGAGGTGCCTCGGCCGAGCTCGAGGTAGAGGATAACTTGCGGGCCATTGGATCGGGCGATTGAAAGACATCGGACGGCTACGATCAGAAGATCTCGCGCAAGATACGATGAGCGGTCCAGATCGAGCGCGTGATGAGACAGACGGCCAGGATTCGCTCTGTGGAAAAATTCGGCATCCCACATCGAATTGGAGGCCGGGTTTTCCGTGGTTTATCAAACTCGCGATGCCCGCTTCTCAGCAATTGAACTTCCAACCCTCTCGGTGCCGCCCCGCACCGAGTTCTTCTTGCAGGCGCACTCTTGCGCCCACCCCTACCACTCGGACGTGCCATGGCGCCCACCATTCTTCCTTCGGGCGCGCTCCTGCGCCCATGCTACGCAGGGCTTGACACTCCCCTACGTGGCCCGAGGCTTATACACGGCCCCGGCCTCCTCTTGGGCTGGCCCCATGGGATCCCCCTTGGGTGTGGCGACCTCGAGTCCCACATGTGCCTTGGGGTTGAACCCTTAAGGCTAGCCCTTGGTGGCTTATTTTTGCCTGAGTATAGAACAAGTCCTTTGTTTTAAAAACAAAGTGTCCAAGTTCAAATGCCAAATGCCACATCACCATTCATCTTCTCCCAAGCCATTCTTCCTTCTTCATTTCTTCTCTTCTCTTCTTCTTACGAATTATTCCATTCCTCTTAAACATTTAGTCATTAATTAGGAATGGAATTCATGAGGGGTCTTCATCTTCAACTCCTCATGCAGTGTCAATACAATACACGACCTTATAACATTGTTGTGACTTTGTATCATCAGGATAAAAGTTCTATGAACTTAAAGATCAGCTCAACAATCGTCAGATATTATGATGATGCTCCATCATAATCCATTCTTCAAGTGGTGTAACTTAGTATCATCTTGATACAAGTATTGAAACATTACGTTCAGTTCTACAATCGTCTGATATCCATAGAGAATGTTTCAACCACAACATCCTATGTCACTTAGTGAATATCCTAAGTGACATGCATCTTAGTACCATGGCCATTCTCCTTTCCTCACCAACAACATCACATCCTTTGTCATTCACATCTTGACATTCCTTGACATCCATTCATCTTATGACAACATCATGCCTCATTGACAACAAATGCAACATAGTGCACTTCAATCTCCCCCTTTGTATTTGTTGGCAATACACTAGAGCACATATGATATGAATGGGTCAATATGTGTGCCAATATTTTCTCCCCCTTATTGGCAATCAAATGCAAAGATGTGGTGTGGTTCAATTTCAAAAATATCTCTTCCTCCCTTTGAATATCATTTTCTTGAAAATCACTAAGAGAGGGATGATGTCACATGTTCTTCTTTAGCAAATAACCTTTAGTAAATCAACTCTAAGTCTACTTGGGATAACCCGGTGTAGAAAACAAGAGTGATGTAACCAAGGTACTCAATGTTGTCCAACATTCACTATAAATGTGAGATCATGATTCAAGGGGCTTGAAATTTTTCAGATATAACAATGAATTGCTAAATCCTGCACATACTTCACCAAACACATTAGAAAGTTCAGGTGCAAAGATAAAGCTCCCCCTTTCAACCATTTGTCTTCAATAAATACTCCCCCTTAATTGTCATGATGAATACAATTAAGAAACAAGGGATGAAAGTATGATTGGAATACCTTCACTTTTCTCAAGATGGTATTAAATCTTAGAATCCCATCTTCTACAGATTGGCTCCCCCTTAAGGGGTGCTCTCCATTCTACCCAAACCACTCTCCAGTTGAGAATGATCGTCATCTTCAATTCCCTGCAATGTTAGCACATGTAAATACCAGAAGTATAAGGGAATAAGATGGAACCTCATTGGTTCATCAATGTGAACAACAAGGTTGAGAAGATTCTCTCAACCGAGATGTCCCATTTTCACCATTCTTCACACTTGCACATTTGATCTTCAATGATGTTTGTGCTGGTGTGGATCTCAACACCTCTTCAACTTATTTGTGTGTGACTCCTCTATTTCTAGGTGCCTTCTGAGCACTAGAGTCTCCTGGTGCAATCTTCATTCTTTTGAAGAATCCCTTATGAGCTGGAATGAATATCATGCATTTATCACTAGTATGTCCAGCTTGATTGCACCTCACACACAGAACTTGATCTTCATGTGAAATCTGTTTCTTTCCTTTTGCCTTAGCTATTTCCAGTGCTTTATCTTCAGCTCTCTGCAGCTCTCTGGCAAGTTGCAACTGATTAGGCCATATGTCTAACAAGTCATTTGGAAGTGAGGCCTCAATTTTGGAAATTCCACATGGTTCTTTTGATGCTGTTAAGCTACCTTTATTAGGAAAATTATTTTCAATCAATCCCTTCTGCTTCTTCTGGATTGATTGTCTTTTTGATTCCAGTCTGCTTCTATTCAGTTCCATGGCTTGTTCACAAAGATCCATGGTGTGTCCTTTCTTTCCACAGTAGAAGCATGTTTTCTGGGTGGTCCTTCTGGATGCATCAACCTTCTTGGATTTCAAATCCAAGGACTTCACTTCCTTTGACAAAATCTTATTGGGAGCTTTTTCATCTTTCTTCTGCTTGCTTCCCAAGGATTCTTTCTGAGCCAGGTTCTGTGATCTTTTCTTCTTTTGAGCTCTAGATACAGTTGGAGATTGACATGTATCTTTTTGACCACTTTTTCAAACATCCCAGATGTTATCAAGCAATCCAAATCTATTTGCAGTAAACAGATGTCTCTGGACCTGTGGATGCTACTTCTTTTCTTCTGGCTTGCTCCCCCTAGGCATGGGCTTCCTCTGTGCTTTGGCATTCAGTGGATTGTACCAACAATCCTTTGCACAATGCACATACTTGTTACAACACCAACATTGACCCACAAATCTTGACTTTTTGATTCCTTCTGATTGTAGGGTACTTGTCTTGAATTGTTGTGCTACTTCAAGAGAGCTTTCTTTCTTCATTGTCTTCATCTATACTTGTTTGGAATTATTCTTCCATCCTGCACTTTTTATGGAAACACAATTAGAAGCATTAGTACAAGATGGGATGGATGGTACCTTCATTTTAGAAGATGTTGCCCTTTTATTAGAGGATGTCCTTCTTTTGGAATCATCCTTCTTAACGCACACTTGTGTAGAAACATTTCTACTTTCAGCTGACTGGGAGGATTCAGCTTTGGGTGATTGAAGATTTTTCAATATCACCTCTAGTTCTAAGCATTTCATGTTAAGGGAGTTCTTCTCATCCTCAACAGTTCTTAGCCTTCCTTCCCAATTTTCTTTCAGCTGTTCTAACTGGTCTTCATGCACCTTCTTCATTTCTTGTAATGAATTGTCAAGCTCCTTCACCATGTTTACTTTGTCTTCAATTTGAGCATCTATGACATTCATTGAAACTTTGTGCCTCTTTTCCAGTGCATGGAAAACATCTTTGACCACAGTCTTAAATAATTATTTCTCAGAAAGGCTTCTTTGCAATTCTTCAGCAGTGTCTTCATATCTTTCATTGCAAAGAGAAACGGTTTCATCTTTATCCTTCACCAGCTTTCTGAGAGTGTTGGTTATGCCAACCCTTTTTGCCAATTGATCTTCTATTGCATTGGCTTCTTCTTCTAACTGTGATTTTTCTTCTTGAAGATCAAGGATGCATGTAGCTATACACATTGCCACTTCCTTGGGGACTGTCTTCTGAAGATATTTGATTACATTTAGAAGATCATTGTTTCTTCCATCTTCATCACAGCTAGAGCAGGCTTCATCAGAAGAATGATAAAAGGAATTGTCATTTGATGTGACTTTCACATTTCTTTCCATAGAAGGAGTTTCTCTGATTTCAACAACCTTCTTCTTCATCTTCTTTTCCTGTTTCTTCATTCTGTTTTTTAGAGTCTTGGCAGATATTTCCATTTGAGGTTGTTCTTTCATTTCCTCAAATCTGCACTCCATAAAGACTCCCTTGGATCTTTTAGAGGTAACCTTCCCTCTGATACCAATTGAAGTTCCCAGATCAGTGTGAATCACTGAGAGGGGGAGGGGGTGAATCAGTGATCCTTTAAAACTTTTTACTAATTGATTCTTTATCAATTAAACCGCTATGGATGGTTAAAGCCTCGATCCACTCTTCTTGTATCTCTCAGCCTTTCCTCGAGTGATGCAGTAAATGTAAAGGCACCGGACACAAGGATTTACAAGGTTCGGCACCAAAGGCCTACGTCCTTTCCATGTTGGTTATACACCCCAACATGGTTTCTTCCATTATAATCTGTTAGTATTACAATGATCGATACAGATTCCCACTGTATCTCTCCTGAGTCCCACAGGAGGGTCTTTATACTGTGTCCCACAGTGTTACCAGAGTCCCAGTGGCCTGCTCCAGAATCCCACTGAAGACTTCTTCCACCCTGAGTCTCACAGGGGGGCTTCTCCTGGCTCCTCGAGTCCATGAGTAGCTCTTCTTCTTGTTCATCTCTTCAAGTATCTTCAGCAGCCTGGGATAAAGGCTGCTAGCCTTGCTCTCTTCTTCTGTTCACTTGTGATGAACAGGACTCCTCGTCTTGCTCAGGCTTTATCTCCTTCTTCTCAGGATGACCTGGCTTCTCTCTTCAAGAAACTTCAACAACCTCTGATAAGGTTAGTTGGTCTTGCTCAACTACTGAAAACTCAGCCAAATAATATCTTTCACTTCAGCTTGGCTTCAGTCTCACTTCACATCAACTTCATGCATAGAATGCATGGCAACTATGCTTCCTCATGCACTGACTGCATGTCCTCTCAAATTCTTCAAGATCTTCTGGTCTTGGACAACTCAGATGCACACCACTGATTTAAGCTTTATTCACGTGTGCACGTGCATGCATGCATGCATGCACTCCCCTTCTTCTTCTTGGTGTGATAAACCCTCAAAGGGTGTATTCTCCTTTTGGCACACACACACCTTCTCAAATTCTTTCACACTCTTTGTTCTTTTTGTTTACACACTTAATGTGTGTTCTTATTTAGTGTGAGTATCCTTCTTCTTCTTCTTCTTAGTGTGTACACTTCACTTTGCACACACACTAAGGTTCGGCCTTCACTTGTTTAGCACACACAACATGTTCTTAGTTTTGCACACACTTGGGATTGGCCTACTTCACATACTAAGCACACACACTTCCTTGTTCTTTTAATCTTCTTCAAAGTGTGCACTTCACTTATGCACACACTTGGTTCTCCATTTTGTACACACAAGGGCTACGGCCTCCTTTTCTCTTAGCACACACTTGTTTCACTTTAGCACACACAAATTTGTTCTTTGTTTTGCACACACACTAAAGCTTGGCCTTTTCCTTCTCTTGCTCACGTAACCCATAGGGCCTTCTTCATCTGTTTTGCACACACAAAAGGTGTGTTCTTCACTTGGTGCACACACAAGGCACTATGCCTCAGCCTCCTCTTGTTTATTCAAGTATGCAGACACACCGTAGGCTGTCCTCCTTCAAGCACCACGCAAATGCTTGAGTCACGGGTCGCGCAAGCCACAAGGGTGAAAGATGGCTCGGGGGCGCAAGTGGTGCGGACTTCTACTCACTTTAAACACCACGTTGGGTGTGGGTGTCACTGGCCACGGGCGCGCAGGTGCTACTGTCGCGCAAGCACTCGGGTGTGCAAGGTGCAACACCGCGGGGCGTGCAAGCTACTCCTGCCGCGCAAGTATGCGGGCAGAGAGAGCTCCTTCCTGTCGCGCAAGGGAGACGCGCAGGGGACTCCTTCCTTTCTTCTTTCACGCAAGGAGTGCGCAAAAGGAACCTCACGGAGCCAAGGGGTGGCTCCGGGCTTCTCTGCCGCGCAGGGGGCGCGCAGGCTGTTCTTCGCGAGGCAAGGCACTCACGGGACTCCCATTTCTCAAAGGATCAGCAAGCAAATTAAGAGCCTCGGGTGCTCCTTTTATAGGCAGAGGGATGCCAAATCTTCCGCATGAGATATCTCTCAAATTCCCAAAATTCTCGGGTTTTCAAGATTTTCTAAATCTTGATATTTCCTCTGTTTCAACGCGGGTTCTTTCTCTTTGTTTTTCTCCTCCACGTGCATGCGACTTAGAACGCATGTACGTCCTTCATCTAAGGGCGATCCATGCAAAATATAAACCTCATAGCCTCGACAACGTTGTTTGCCTTGGCCACGTCCGAATTTCCTCACTACTGTGCATGCATGCATCTTTCTTGCATGGATGAGTTCGTTAGGGCCAGACGAACTCAATGAACACCTTATCTCGATCTATGGTGGTCGGGAGCTCGACTTCAGTGCTCGGAGGGCCACTGGTTCAGGCGGCGTTGCGGGAGGTGCCTCGGCCGAGCTCGAGGTAGAGGATAACTTGCGGGCCGTTGGATCGGGCGATTGAAAGACATCGGACGGCCGCGATCAGAAGATCTCGCGCAAGATGGGATGAGCGGTCCAGATCGAGCGTGCGATGAGACGGACGGCCAGGATTCGCTCCGCGGAAAAATCCCGCGTCCCACATCGAATCAGAGGCCGGTTTTTCCATGCTTTATCAAACTCGCGCTGCCCACTTCTCAGCAATTGAACTTCCAACCCTCTCGGTGTCGCCCCGCACCGAGTTCTTCTTGCGGGCGCGCTCTTGCGCCCACCCCTGCCACTCGGACGTGCCATGGCGCCCACCATGCTTCCTTCGGGCGCGCTCCTGCGCCCACGCTACGCAGGGCTTGACACTCCCCTGTGTGGCCCGGGGCTTATACACAGCCCCGGCCTCCTCTTGGGCTGGCCCCATGGGATCCCCCTTGGGCGTGGAGACCTTGAGTCCCACATGTGCCTTGGGGTTGAACCCTTAAGGCTGGCCCTTGGTGGCTTATTTTTTCCTAAGTATAGAACAAGTCCTTTGTTTTAAAAACAAAGTGTCCAAGTTCAAATGCCAAATTCCACATCACCATTCATCTTCTCCCAAGCCATTCTTCCTTCTTCATTTCTTCTATTCTCTTCTTCTTACGAATTCTTCCATTCCTCTTAAACATTTAGTCATTAATTAGGAATGGAATTCACGAGGGGTCTTCATCTTCAACTCCTCATGCAGTGTCAATACAATACACTACCTTATAACATTGTTGTGACTTTGTATCATCAGGATAAAAGTTCTATGAACTTAAAGATCAGCTCAACAATCGTCAGATATTATGATGATGCTCCATCATCATCCATTCTTCAAGTGGTGTAACTTAGTATCATCTTGATACAAGTATTGAAACATTACGATCAGTTCTACAATCGTCTGATATCCATAGAGAATGTTTCAACCACAACATCCTATGTCACTTAGTGAATCTCCTAAGTGACATGCATCTTAGTACCATGGCCATTCTCCTTTCCTCACCAACACCATCACATCCTTTGTCATTCACATCTTGACATTCCTTGACATCCATTCATCTTATGACAACATCATGCCTCATTGACAACAAATGCAACACAGTGCACTTCAAATAGTGATGTATATATATCTTCATAAACCTAATTAAATTCACTTTTATGACACTAAATATTGAAAACATTAAATACATATCTAGAAAGATGATTTATTCTAGCTCTTCCACTCTTGGAACTATATAATTTTGAATGAATTTGAAAAAAACCTGTTGGTCTACCTCCAAATCCTCTATAATAATCTTCATCATGTGAGAGGTTCCAAATAGAAAATATATAATGTCTTATAACTAATGAACATTATCCCTAATAAATCTAAAGTTGAAGTGAACACTCTTTCATGGGGGCAGTTTAAAATCTTATCCATATAGACCATAGAAACAGAAAATTCTTTATCATTTACCTTTGATGATATGACATCTTTTATATCTCCAAAAATAAACCGTGTGTGCATGTAAAATTATTTTACTTCATTTTAAAAAAAAACTATGTATTTACTCCATTGAACATATACTCATGTCCTTGAAAACTTCTTACTTTTTTTAATATCATATTCATAAGGAATATCCATTCAAATTCTATTACTTTTCCTTACATCACTTTTATTTTTGAATTGGAAGGCCTCTGTCTCTTCGAGCCACTCAAACCAGCTTCATTAGTTATATTTGTATTTTCTATGGTGAGAATATAAAGGCTCATGGTTCAAATATTAAGGTTTGATAGAGATTAAGTGATTAAAATTTTTAAATGGTGCAAGATTGAAGATAGGATAGAGAAGGTTTTTACTCTGATGGTTTTAAGAAACGTTTTGGTTTCTAGAGCCAAATTTATAGTGTGATCATTTGGTACTTTTAAAATTGAAAAGATAATTTCATGAAAAATAAATTAAGATAATAAAAAATTGAACAAAAAATTAAATAATCAAATAAACTCCATGAATTAAAATATAAATACAAATTTTCAAATAAATTAAATTAAAATTATAAACAAAGTTTAAACAAGAAAATTAAAATTTTTACTTAAAATTAAATAAACCTAACCCCCTTAACAAAATTAAAACTAATAGTGGGAAGTGTTTTAGTGAAAATATCAAAAATTTGATACTCATTATTCACAAATTCTAAAGATATATATCTTTTATAGGCATTATCTCTTAGAAAATTATGTTTAAGATTAATATTCTTAGTCCTAGAGTGACTCATGACATTTTTCAAATATAAATATCAATAGTATTATCACATAAAATAGGAATATTATTGAATTTAAGTCCAAAGTATAGAAGTATATGTTTCATCCATAACACTTGTGTATAGAAACTATCAACAGATATGTATTCTACCTCATCTATTTATAATGCAATAGAATGTTTATTTTTAATATACCATGAAACTAGGGATTTTTCTAAAAAGTGACAAGTACCTGAAGTGATTTTTCTATCTAATATACAACCACTAAAATCAATATATAAATATTATATTAAATCAAAACTAGAATCTTTTCAATAAAGTAAATATAGAAAAATAGTTCCTTTTAAATATCTATAAATTATTTTAACAACAGTATGATGAGATTCCTTTGGGTTTAACTAAAATCCTACACAAATACAAACAAAAAACATAATGTATGATCTACTAGAAATAAGATATATAAAAACTACCAATCATACCACTGTATAACTTATTTTCCATTGATTTTCCAGCTTCATCTAATTCAATATTTACATTAGTACACATGGGTTTTTTATAAGTCTTGTTGTTTTCAAGTCCAAAATTTTTCAATAAATTCAAAATATTTTTTTTATTCAAAACATTTCCAAAATACTCTTGATAAATTTGAAAATCCAATAAGAAATTCAATTATCCCATCATACTCATTTAAAATACCCTTTATATAAGTTTTGAAAAATCATTAAAAAGATTTTGATTGGTTGGACCAAAAATAACATAATCTAAATAGATTTGAAATAATAAAATATCATAATTGGAGTTTTTATTAAAAAAAGTAGGATCTTCCAACCCCATAAAAAATCTATTTTTCAAAATAAAATTACTCAATATTTCATACCAAGCCCTTAGTGCTTGTTTAAGGCCATAAAGAGTTTTAGTAAGTTTAAAAATATAATTTGGTATATGAGTACTTTCAAAATCTAGATGTAACTCAACATAAAATTCCTCCATTAAATAACCATTGTAAAATACATATTTTACATCTATATAGTATAGTTTAAAATTTATAAAAGATGGATAGGATAACATGATTATAGTGGATTTTATCCTAGAAACCAGGATAAAGGTTTCCTCATAATATATTACTTTCTCATGGTTGTAACCTTTATCAACTTTCCTAGACTTATTGTCAGTTATTATACCTTGATCATATTGATTATTATTAAAAACCCATTTAGTTCATATCACTAGATGGTTTTAGGGTCTATAAACTAATTCCCAAACATCATTTTTCTTAAACTAGTTTAGTTATTCCTAAATGTATATCATCTAATTTTCATCTTTTAAGGTTTATCCTATAGATTTATGTTCAAATTGTGATATTAAGGCATAAGACTCATCTAGGTTTCCTACACTCCCTCTAGATCTAACTCATTCATCTAATTATTCTATAAAAATATCTAAAGGGTGTTCCTTTAAGGTTCTAAACTATCTAGGTAAGAAACTTTCAATTTCCTCAATTTCATGTCCTTCTAAACTAGATTGATTTTGATCATATCATAGTCTATTTTCAAAAACATATTTAGAATAGTCAAGTACCAAGTTATTTAAATAATTAGTGACTTCATCTATTTGAATTTTTGTGTTATCAAATGGATCATTTTCATAAAAAAAATGCATGAATAGATTCTTCAATTATACTTGAAATTTTATTAAACGCTTTAAAATATTTAGAGATAGCATAATATCCAATAAATATTCCTTATCAGCCTTTGGATTGAACTTACTAAGGTTTTCCTTAGTGTTCAAAATATACACCTTGGAACAAAAAACATTAAAGTATCCAACTTTATGTTTTCTATTATTCTATAACTCATAGGTTTAATTTCTGTGAAAATACCTCATTAAAACTCTGTTCATAATATGGAAAGTTTTATTAACATATTTTACCCAAAAATAGGCAGTAAGACTATATTCACTCAATATAGTCCTTTCCATTTCTTGAATAGTCTTGTTTATTATTTCTATAATTCCATTCTATTCTGGTTTTCTTGGAGTATAGAAATTATGTTTAATATTAAAGTTTGATAAAGTAGAATTAAACTCTTGATTATAAAACTTTCCGCCATGATCAATTCTTAATTAAATTATTTTGAAATATTTTTTATTTTGAGAAAATTTTTAAAAACTCATAAAAATATAAAAAATCACATTTAAATTTTAATAAATAAACCTAAGTAAATCTAGAAAAGTCATCAACTAAAACTAAAACAAAGAATCAGCCAGCCAAACTTTCTACTTTAATGGTCTAAATCGATCCATGTGAATAAGTTATAAAGTTTTAGAAGTATCAAACTTTTTAATTGATTTGAAGGATGACTTATGTTGTTTTCCTATTTGGTATGCATCACAAAGTCTATTCTGATAAAACTTAAGATTGGGTAGATTTGAAGCTAAATTTCTCTTAGATAACCTAGATAGGGAAAATATATTACAATGTCCATGTCTCTTATTCCATATATAGGATTCATTTATTTTAATAGTTAAAAAAATCATTTTTTTACACAAGAAACTAAGGACCAAATTAGAAACTTTTTTAGTTATGGGTATTCTAAACTTTAGTAGTTTATCTTTAAAAAAAAGAAATAATTGTTAGAAAAATCAACTAAAAATCTATCCTCATAGAGTTGATAAATTCTTATAATAATGTGTTTTAACCATTTAAAATAGATAACTTTATTGATCATAATTTTTTTTGGATCTCCCTCTGATCTAACTCCAAATATCTTTACTTTATCATTATCTCCAAAGGTAACCAAGACTCCATCTACTTTTGATAGTGCATAGAAATTTGAGAAGTCTCCACTCATATGCCTTTAGAATCCACTATCCATATATCATATTCCACTTTTTTCCTATGGATTCTCACCTATAAAAATATAAAATAGAACCTTGTTTTTGTACAAAAATTCTATTGGGTCCAACAGTGTCAACTTGTAAATATCTGGACAACCAGATCTATCTAATTTTTCCATAATTTACATAATTAAATTCAAAAAAAATATAGTAATAAGATATTTCTTTACACCACTAATATGATTATTCCATAAAAAAATTATTACCATAATGGACTTTAATTCCGTAGAAAAAAACAGGTGACCCTAGACATGTTGTGGTTCTTAAATCTTAGTACAAAATGGTTTTTATATAACTTAGTTTCTTCACCATTCTGCAAATGCAAAAATTTTCTTTTCTATGAACATTATTTCCAAGGATATTATTTAAATATTCTTTTACCTTAGTTAATATACCAGTATCAATTTTAAGGGATTCCACTTCAGCCTATAATTATTTAATTCTAATTTCATGCATAGTAAAGCTTGAAGAAGGTTTACTTATTTTTTGTTTAAAATCAATTTTTTTAGTATGGAATATATTTCACTTAATATAGCATTATGGATATTATTTAAATAAGAGTAGTATGATTATACGTTATCTTCATTTTCCATAAATCACATGTTTGTTTTTTAGATTTGATTTATCCTTTTGTGAATCAATACGTAGAGAGATGTTGGAGTCTTCAAAAACAATCCATGTAGCCTTCATTCCCTTTTTACCTTTATGCTCATAATCAACTTTCATTTGGTAATTCTTTTCTTTATTTTTCATTTTTTTTACTTTCAACTTCAAGAAGTTAGGTATGATATGCCCCATCTGTTTGCATTCATAGCACCAGACTTCATTTAGTCCATGATCATTCTTTCTGGAAATGTTGTAATACTTATTAAAGTCTATTTTCTCCATATAGAACTTATTGAATCTTCTAGATATGTGATCCATTTCTACTCTATAATTTGATCAAATAGAATCATTTAAGGATATAAAATTCTCTTTAATATTCTTCTCTCTTTATGGAACAGTAATTTTGAGAGTGTTACTCTCCATCTTGATCGTTCTATAATCTTATGCTTTGGATTTCATTTCATCTTCATATATCACTAATGTTTCAATAAAATCCTGCATTCTCAAACTTTTAATATGAGAGGATTGTTTAATATTAGTAGATATTCCATTCCACTTAGAGGGTAAAATTATAAGAAATTTTAACACTTGATTTGGTTCTGGAATTGGAGTTCCCAAGGCATTAACCCCATTAACTATTTTAGTTAATATTCTATTCAATTTAGTAATGATTTATCCATCATACATCCAAAGAGTATCAAACTTTAACTTAGCATTTTTGTATCTCAATTTCCTAACATTGTTACTCCCTTCATAAGAAACGTATATTATCTACCATATTTTATATGTAGTATCACATTGAGAAACATGATTAAACTTATCAGGATCAAGTCTATAAATAAATTCATTCTTGAATTTTGAATTAACATTATATTCAACCCCTTTGGTAACATCCCACTTCTATGTTTCTATGGGAATTTCATAAGGTTTAACAATCTTTATATAAAATATGAATCTGAGATTTTTCAAATAGATGACTATATGGGATTTCCAGCATCCATAATTTTATCCATTGAGATATCTCACTCAAAAAATTAACATTATTTCTTTGATTTTACCCATATACATCTTTCTTCATAGATACCTTTGGCTTAATCTTGCAAGACCTTAATAAGATTATTTAATTATAACTCCTATAATACCAATTGTTGTTCGGAATAAACAGAGACACAAGAGGGGGTGAATTATGTCCTTTTAAAAACACTTGGATAATTTAAAATTAATCCACTTTGTGATTTTAAATTCAATGCAATATTATTTTCTTTAAATATATTGAGTAGTGGGATAATAATGAAGTGAACAAAATAATTTTTCTTGTGGTTTAGGGCACAAAAATTCACCAGTCCACTCCACTAATGCTCTCTCCATGATCTTGGTGATTTTCATTAAACAAATAATTTTACCAAGAACTTTTAAAACTGAGTTCAGTTAGTTAACACCTCACAATAAGTATTTTACAGGCTCTTCTGGTTCTTTTATAAAGGAACATAGAAACACAATTTATTGCAAGAGGATGACACTCTAATAAAAAAGATAGGTTTATTATTTAATTATTGGTTTAGCTCATATTTTCCCCTAAAAATAATAGATGGATATATATTCAAAATATTATTATATAGACTTCACCAAACAATACTCTTGAAGAAACATCTATTTTTTATAGATTAAAATCATGAAATAACAATAGTAGTAAAATAAACTTCACAACATCAATATATGTCACCAAAGTGTAGTCTTGAGAAAATATTTGATGAATTACATAGAATTGATAATATATATGAATGGAAATGGAAAAAATAATATTTTTATAAAGTATCATTGAATTAATAATGAGATTCATCTTTTAGAACTTTGTAAAAATAAAGAGTTGTTCAAACAGATTTGATTCTCTGATTAGATTTCAATTCACATTCCATGTATGCAGCTTCTATGTACACCTCTATATTAATAATTTAAATGATAAAATCCTTTGAGAATAAAGAATAAATTTTATTTGATTTTGGTTAAGTTGATTTGGAAATATCACTAGTGAAACCATGATATTCAAATCACACAATTCATTTGAAATTTGAATTTAAATGCCCTATGAAAATCATAACTTCCCTTAGAAATATAAATGATTTAATAAATTATTTAAGATCCTTTGAATTTTTCTTAAAAAATATTTTAATTATGTATTTATTCTATCAAAATTATAACTAAAATCTCATAAAATATATATAATTCAAATTTTTTAAATGACACCTTCAACGTAGGGATTGCTCTATATATAGAATATTAAAACGTATGATTCAAAACATACCATTGATTCAAAAAATTGAGTTTAATAACCATGCATTAGATCCTCAAAAATAGAGTTGTTCACAAAATTTAGGTTCCCAATCATAATTTTAAATCAAAAAGTAAGGTAGTGAAAGTAGAATACTTATCAAAAGTTAGGTTCCTAAACCTATCATTCTCCTTAAATGTAGGGATATAAATAATGATTCCAAGATTATTTAAAATATCTATACAACTTTGAAAATAAAAACATCATCCAAATTACTTTCATAATTCTAGAGATAATAAATATTCCAATGAACATAATCCTAAAATTCATTTAAAGTAACTTTATTAGTGAAATAAATGAGGATGTTTGTGATCATTAAAATCAATGATAAATCAAATGAATTTTTTGGATAAAAAATGTATTCCCAATAGAAATGATGACTTGGCATGGGATGAGATAATTAGAAAATGGTATGTAATAACAATCATGTCTTATTATGTTGTGTTTGTCATGTTTAGTGATAATTTATGATTTAACTCTTGATTGGTGCACATTATTTAAGGTATGAGAGAGATTTGGTGACATGCATGGTTATACAAGCCTAAGGGAAAGACATGTAGATACATAATGCCTAATGGAGGGATGATGAGTTGCATTATTGTGAGATCCTGAGGGTGAGACATGTTGATAATTTATGTTTGAGGATTATATGCTAAGATACATGATTTTATGGGCCTAATAGTGAGATGTTTTGATGCTTGATTCCTGAGGGTGGGATATTGAGATGTGTGATTTTATGGACCTAATAGCGAGATGTGGTGTGGATTGATTCCTAAGGGTGATATGCTAAAGTTCATGAATTTATATTCTTGGGGGAGAGATGTGTGAATATAAGATTCTATAGGAAAATATGGGGAGGAATAACATGGTAGCCTCCTTGGGTATTTGCACTGGGGTGAAAGAACAAAAACATCTAGCATTGTGTTGAAGCAGGTATGGATAACTCTAAGTGTCACCCCAGAATCCAAGGTCCAACATGTTTATTTTAGTTATTCCATTTTTTTAATATTAATTGATTATGTATATCATATTAATATATGAACTACTCTCAGATTGTATTTGTTAGACACCATGGGTTTTATCCAAGTGAGTTTTACTCACACCCTATTCAAACACTGTTTATTACTCAGGAAAACTTCATGGATGAAAGTATAGACAGGGGAAAGGAACCATGTTCTTTATTTGTTAGTTTTTTATGGGATGGGGTCGTATCAATGATATGGGAATGAGTATGGGGTTTAGGATCGGGCTTGTGGAGTCTTTATTTCGGAGTCTATCAGTAGTTCTTTTGGATTATATGACTTTATTATGACATTTAGATGACATCCATTATGACATGACATGGTTTTTTTATATATGGTTTGGTTTTGTTCATCTGTTATCTAATTTTGTATAAGTTTGGATTGCTTTATTTATTTCCACTATTATTAAAACTTTGTTCCAGATGGTATATTATCTCCACTATATTCCTTACACACTCGTTGCTAATTGAAAGCATCTGGTGTATGTGGAGGTGTGCCTGAGGTAATGTGGTGACCCATATCATTCGCATGAGGGAGAACCAAGTTAGGGAAATTAAAATTTTGTATCAGAGTTGTTAATTTCTATTGCTTTACTATTTGGGGAATTTATACAGGTGACTAGGATGTATTGAGTCTTGGTAATTATTTTGGGAATGGGGGTAGCAAACCCATGTGTGGGGGAAACCCCAAGTTACTAGGGATGGGATTGTTGTTCCTGAGGTTTTCTTTTTAATGTTTTGATGTTATTTCACCTCAGTTGATGCACATGTTGTGTGATGTTACTATTTTTATAATATTTTGTTCATTGGATGGTGTAGCATGATGTTTTTATGCGTGAATCATGATAGATATATAGGATCTTTCCATATTTCCTTCATTCTATGGACTCACATGAATATATATACTATTTAGTCTATTCATGATAAACTATTGTTATTAATTCCTAGATAATGAATGATCATTTTATAATTTTTTCTTATATATATATAATGATATATAATTGTTTGAATTTAATTTGATATGTTTTATGCTTCAAATTTGAATTGTAGGAACCTATTTTGTTTTTTATTTTTAGTATGACTAAATGTTTATTTTATTTTCCTTTTTGTCTATCATGTGGCCTGAGGTGTTTTTTAACATGTATAGATAGATACCTCTGCATCGTGTTCTTGTAGATCGTGAGGAGGGTATTGACAAGTACACACCACACTTAGCATAGTTAAATCCCCTAGTATATCATAGGATTGTTATGGATGATCAACTATGAAATAGTTTCTTGTGAATGATGTGGTCCATGGATAGGGACATTCCTCAATGAGGGTCAACCATGTTAGACCATGTGAGGGAGTTTTAGATGTAGAAACCCCAAACATTCAAAGGGGAGGGTGTCCCCCAAGAAGTAGATTTATCATTGGAGTATATCCATATGATCTTCAATCATTAGGAGACACCCATGGAGAGGAGGGTGAAGCTTGTGGATTACATGTTGTGGGGACCATCCAAGCATTGTTGGGATGTTTTGGTTCAATACAATCAGTATAAATGGATGGCTTCTGAATACTTCAAAATGAATTTCCAATACCATTTCAATCCTAAGATGCTTAGGGAAGAGAGATCTTGGGATTTTGTGCACTTGATGTAAGGGAATATAATAGTGATGGATTATATTGGTTATTTCATAGACATATATCAATTTTTCTTGATGTTAGTTGGAGATGAGATAGCTAGGGTGAAGTGCTTAAAAGAAGGTATTATATATGAGATAAAGTATCATGAGAATGTCTCTATTCTGAAAAAGTTCTCAGACATCATGAACTAGGATCTCATTTCTGAATGGAACCTAATGGAGGCCCTAAGTGGTGGAAAATCGGTTTTAGTTGGGTATTCGAATAACACTTCCTCTGGTGGAAAGGAATTATGCTTCAAGTGTTACCATTATGATAGTAGTGGGTAGAGAGTTCAGGGAAGAAATTCATCCTTTCTAGCTGGTGACCTGATGTGTTTCTTTTAGTGTGGAAGGACCATCCATAAGAGGGATTAGTGCCCTCGACTTTCTGATGGATTTTCATGCCTGAGGAAGGATGGGGAACCTGCTGACATTTTACAAAAGCACTCAGCAGGAAGAAAATGATGAAGGAGAAGTAAATATTCCAAATTCAAGGATGGATTCTTCCCCTTAGTAGTATACAAATAGTTTTAGTTCCACTATACATACAAGCCAAGGTAGAGGACAAGGAACTCCATGGTAGGGATGGAAATATCAATAGGGTGGCATATCATAGGGATCTTAGGTAGGGGATCAAGGAATAGGTGTGATCTAGATTCATGTAGTGCAGTATTCACCTATTGGGATAGATATAAGACCTTCCAGAATTTGAGATATGATCATAGAAGTATCTACCCTTGATTGTGCTCTTTTTTATACAGGGGAATCACACTCAATAATATCTACTGAGTTCATCTATGGAATGGGTTTGTCCATGGAGTGCATGTTTGTAGTTATGTCTATCAACACATCTTTGGGAGCATGGTCATAGGGAATTCAAGTTTGTAAGGAGTGTTCTCTAGATATTAGTGTCTATTTCTTTCTTTGGGATTTGTTTATTCTTTATATGGAAAGTTTAAACTTAATCTTGGAAATAAAATGGATGGTTTTATATCATGATCATATCGATTACTACCATAGGTTCATGTCTTTATCAAACCCTATAGAATATTTTAAGTCCTCAATGGTGAATGGGATATCCAAGAAGGTTAAGTAGGACTATCTCATATTAGGATAGAGGGGATTACAGCTTAGGTTTCCAACCTTGTGCTAAATAACGGAGATTCATATCAAGACTTCTTTCCTCTAGTAGTATTCTGGTATCAAGATGTCTTTCCTGAGAAATTATCCAAATTTCCACCAAAGTGAGAGATAAATTTTACTATCAATTTGGTTCCAATGGTTGAGCTTTTCTTGATACTAACATGCATGATGTGATAGAAGAGCTTCTAAAGTTGAAAGTCCTATTGAAGTATCTATAGAGTAGAGGTTTTATCTTGCCTTAGTAAATCACCTTGGGGATATTCGGTTCTTTTCACAAAGAATTCAGGCGAGGCTTTATGGTTATGTGTCAATTATTAGAAGTTGAACCAGATGAAATTCAAGAACATGTATTCTATTCCATGCAGCAAATATATCTTTGACCAGATGAGAGCTAATTATGTTTACTCAGAAATTGATTTGATATTAGGATACCGTTAAATAAGAGTGAGTTTATCTGACATCCCTCGCGCATCCTTCCAGAGAAGTTATGGTTTATAAAAATTCATAGTGATTTTTTTGGGTTAACGATTGTGTTGGCAGTGTTCATGGATTTTATAAACCATGTATTCCACATATACATGTATTATTTCATGGTTTTATTTATTGAATACATATTTATATACCCTAAATCCAAGGGGGATCCTGATCAACATCTATAGATTGTCCTGAGTACACTGAGGGAGCATCGACTTTATTCTAAACTCTAAAAGTGTTCATTATGGATTGATCAGGTCCATTTTATAGTCCATATTATATCAATGGTAGGGATATATGTGCATCCAGAAAAGGTATCCATAGTGGTTTCTTGGGAGAAACCCATGATTTTTTTTTTGAAAATTAGAGATTTCTTAGCCGAGTTGGATACTCTCAATGGTTTATTTTATAATTTCTAATATAAAATAGCACTGATGGAAAATTTGACCAAGAAGAGAGTACTGTTTGGAAGGAATAAAGACTGTGAGGAATACTTTCAGTAACAAAAAATTAGGTTTATGTAAACACCTATCTTAACCTTACCATAATTGGTTAAGGAGTACATTGTATACTGTAACGCCTATGGAGTTGGCCTAGGAGTAGTTCTTATTCAGAATAGATAGGTGGTTAACTACATCTTCAGTCAGTTGAGACCTCACAAGTGGGATTTCCCCACCCATGAACTAGAGTTAGTTATTTATTTCATAATTTTAGATATTGGAGACACTATCCAATGAGAGAAAGGTTTTTGATGTATACATATCATAAGAGTCTGAGGTATATATTTCATCATATGGATCTAAACCTTTAGCAGAGGAGGTGGGTGGATTACTTTTAGTCCTTTGACTTTGATCTAGAATATACACTTGGGAAGGGAAACTAAGTTGTCAACTCCCTGAGAATAAAGGTACATATGTAAGCGGTGTGGGATTCCAGTGATGGGTGGTGGTTGATGAAACTCTTTTTTTTAAAATTCACTTGGACATCTAGGAGGACCAGGGATAGGTGACTCTAACTTCCACCCTTATTTTTCCTCTCTTTTTGATAGGTTCAAGGAGAGGAAGCTGGCATATTTGGAATTTTTCCTCTTAGGGAGAAATTAAATGGTGTAGATACACCTTTAGGTTAGACCGTTAATGATCAAGGTACTTTTCATGTCTATGGGAGTGTTTTGGTTTCCTATGATATGAATGAGGAGATAGTGTTAGAGTTACATTCTTCTAAGTTGTAAATATATTATGTTTTTACAAAGATGTATCGATATCTCTAAAGATGGTACTGGTGGATGGGCATGAAAATAGAGATAGTTGGTTTTGTGACCCGATACCTCACCAATTAGTAGGTTAAGGATGAGTATTAGTGACTATATGGGATATTTTAGTCTTTTTCCCATTACTGAGTGGAAATGAGACAATGTCATTGTGAACTTTGTGATAGGTTTACCCAAGACACCCTATAAAAAAAGATGTAGTGTTGATGATTGTGGAATGACTGACAAATGTAGAACACTTTATACCTATCTAGGAGACCTTCCCTATTGATGACCTGGGCAGCCTTTATGTGTAGAAGATAATGTGTTTATATGAAGCTTATAAGTTTATAGTCTCATATCTGGATCCCCATTTTACATCCTAGTTCTAGAAATGATTTTAGAATATGTTATTGTCATAGATGAGAAAATCTATATATAGTCTACCATCCTTGGAAAGACAAGAAATATTAATGGACCATTAGATCTTATAGTTCATGTTGAGGACCTATGTCCTAGACTTTGGAAAATATTTAGAGAAACACTTGAAACTTGTGAAGTTCATATACAACAACATTTATCAAGTTTTTATTTATATGTATCTTTTTTAGGCCTTGTATGGTGGTCCATGTCATTCTCCATTGTGTTGGTTGGAGGCTGGAAAAGTAGTACTTGAGTGATTAAGTCTCATGGAGTAGATATAAAAGAAAGTTCAAATAATACATAAGTTGTTGGAAACCATAAAGAGTAGGAGAAAATCATATGCTGACCATCGGACATAACCACTGGAGTTTGAGGTTGGTTACTAGGTTTTTATTCAGGTGTCACCAAGATTGGTTCAGTGTTGTATCTGAAAGAAGGGGAATCTAGCACCTTGGTTTGTCGATCCATTTGAGATATTGGAGAGGGTTGGTCCAGTAGTATACTAATTGGCTCTTCCATAATGCTTCAGTTCCATGATCAACATGTTCCATGTATCAAACCTAGAGAGATATCTCCCATATCCTTCTCACATGTAGGATGTTTATGATATTGATCTTGATACTCATGTGTACTTTGAGGAGCATCAGATCTATATTGTGTACTATAGCAAGAAGGTTCTTCATTTAAAGACTATACCATTAGTGCAAGTACAGTGGTAGCATGTGAGATTTTAGGAGGAAACCTGGGAGAGGGATTTGGATATGTGGGTGTAGTTTTCCAAGTTGTTCAACAATAACCTATAGTGATTCTTGGGAGCATAACTTAGGGATGACCCATTATATGGTGGTGAGGCTTTAAGATCCCATTTTTGGACCAAGTGAGTTCCACTTTAAGTTTTTGTTTAAACCTTTTTACTTTTATGTTCATGACCTATTATTGGATTAATGTGTTGTTTTAGGGTGTTTGGAACTTGAGAAAGTTAAGTTAATGTGAGGGTAGGGGTCGCATCCAGCACCATATGTGTTATAGTGCCACCAGCTAGTTGTAGGAGTACACTAGCTTATCGGTGGACTTGGAAGTAGCCTGGTAAGGCTATAGGATCCCACCACCCAAATGTTGGGATCTCTAAAATCATGAACACACTGAAGGACACCACTGGTTCACTGGTGGTGTCAAGCTAGTCCATGTAAATAAGGGGTCATGATTTCTTTTTATTCCCTGAAACACCCATTTTTTTCTTTTTAATCCCACATTTAAACCCTAATATGGGAGTAGTGACTTTGAAGTGGTATTTAAGGTTCAAATGGATTCTTTGATGAATTTATTTGATCCTCTAATCCTTGTTTTGATCTGGAAAATTTTAAATCAGTTATTTCTTCTTAGTTTTGGTGAAATCCTCTTGTCTTCTTCTCGGATTATCTTCTTCCAGTTTTGACAACATGTGTCAATATCTATCAACAGGGGATCGTGGTGTTACTTATAGATCCAGGTGTTCAATCTAAATTCCTCCTTAATTTCTTGAGGTGGGTAGTCTAAAATAACTCTCTATGGTCTGATTTAATTTTTTTGTATATGTGACTCATGTGATCGTGTCATCCCACCATGTGCGTGACTTATTAAATTGAAACTATTTAGTTTATCTTTCCTAGACCTCCCATGGATCACATTGGGTATGATGGTGATTTGGACTCAGACTTTTGGCCACCAGAGGGGTGTTTCAAACCTTGAATTTTGTTTGGAATATGGAAATTAGGAACCTAGATCTCCATGGTATCATTGGTTTTTTAACTATGTTATGGTATGATTGATATAAAAATTTGGAATTGACATAATTAAACTCGAAATGATAACTTGGAATGGGATGAGATAATTGGAAAATGTCATGGAATTACCATATTGTCTTATGATGTTTCATTTAGTGTGTTTAGTGGTAATTTATTTTTTAACTCTTGATCAGTGCACATTATTTGAGGCATGAGGGTGAGTTGTTGAGATGCATGGTTTTATGGTCATGAGGGCAAGACATGTCAATACATGATGCTCGATGTCGGGATGCTAAGATGCATAATTTTACAGGACTGAGTTTGAAATGTTTTAATACTTTATTCTTGAGGATGAGATACTGATATGCATGATTGTATGGGTTTAAGGGTGATATGTTTTGATGCTTGATACCTAAGGGAAATATGTTGAGATGCATGATTGTATGGGTCTGAGGGAGAGAAAAATTGTGGATTGATACATGAGGGTGAGATGATAAGGTGTATGATTTTACATGCCAGAGTTTGAGATTCTTGAATATGTTATGATTGAGGGAGACATAGGGAGGAAGTATAGGGAAATCCTCCTTGGGTATTTTCACTGAGGTTCAAGGACAAAAACATCTAAAATTGTATCAAAATAGGTATGGATGACCATGGGTGTCATCCTGGAATTTGAGGATTGACATGTTTAGTTTAGTGATTCCTTTTTGTTTATAATAAATTTTTATGTATATCTTAATATTTCATGCACTAATCTCAAACTATATTATTTATGCACCATGGGTGTCTACCTATTAAGTTTTACTCACACCCTGTTTGGGTGTAGTTTGGTACCTGGATAGACTTCATTGATATAGGTCTCGACAAGGTAAAAGTGACTTGTGCTTGATTTATTGGTTTCTTGAGGGGTGGGGTTGGATCATAGAGACGGTACTGAGTATGGGGTTCAGGATTGGTCTCATAGAGTCTTTATTTTGGAGTTTTTATTTAGTTGTTTTGGTTTATATGACTTCATCCTGAAATTTAGATGAAATACATTATGACATGATATGGTTTATTTTATTTATGGTTTTATTTGGTTCATTTGTTATCTGTTTGTGTGTGTATCCATATTACTTTATTTATTTCCACTGTTATTGCTACTTTATTTCAAAGGTTATAGTCTCCCCACTATATTACTTACACCCTCGCTACAATTCGACAGCCTCTGGTGTATGGGAAGGCATGTCCTAGGTCATGTGGTGACCCATCTTAGTCACATGATGGAGAATAGGGATAGGAACATTACACATTGTTAGAATATATGAGTTGTTTACATCCTCTGAGATGAATAATATATTAACCAAGCATTCATCGATCATGAAAATGTAGAGTTGATTTATTCCTAAAATCACATTTCCTTACACACATTAGAGTTTTTGTGATAGAAAAATGAGGATTGATGAAGAGTATTGCTTGCAATCATTGATCATTAAAATATAGAGTGAATTTATTCCTGAACTCACATGTCCTTATACACTCCATGGAAATGATGTAAGTAGAGGTAGGATTAATGGTGAGACTTATAAGATATATAAAGTATTTTATTATCATTTTGAGACATGTTTTTCAAATAGAATCATTATCCATAACTATATTCCAACTATAATTATGAATGAATATCATATGAGTTATAGTATGAAATAAATCCATTTTTTAAAATCTATGTGTTTAGATGATTTTTTTTATTAAATCTATGTCAATAAAAAAAATCTAATCGAGGAAAAACATAAAGTGAATGTCAAGTAATTATCCTAAAGTTTATATAGGAAATTAAATAAATTCCTAATATATAAAAGTTATAATCAAGTGAAATACTATATTTTTATAAAATAGTGTGCATATATGTTTGAGATAGTGGGATAAAGATTGAATTGGAAAAATTCAAGGCTGGAATTGCACAAATAGTTGTCATAGGAACAAGTTACACAAGATCTTATGGGAAGGTAATGTTCCGGTGACACATACTTCATAGGGAAGATAAAACTAAAGTGAGATGGTTTTATGGTCACTGAGTGAAGGTGATATATTATTCAATAATAATATTGAATATTTTCCCTGTAAGGAATCATTAAATGGATATAATCTATAATTGAAAAGTTTATATGAATTTAGTAAAATAGATTCAATGGTTTTGATTAAAGTATAGATTTTAGTAGTTTATCTAATTGATGTAAAGTCTTTGGTGGTTAATCAAGTGAAACTATACAAGGGTGTTACAATTGTGGTACCAATAAGTATTGATTGGTAATGACATATCATCATGATTAAACCCATTATAATTTTACTTTTCATATAAAATTTTCTATAATCATAATATTGGGCATTGGATTTCAAGACCACCTATCATGGAAGGTGACTATATGATGAAACCATAAAGGGTTGGTGAAACTATATACTACTAATAAGGAATGTGAGTTTTAGAGATACTTTGATGGATTAATGCAAGAATTGTGATCATAGAATATTCATTTAGAATGAAAGTATGTCATATGTATATAATTGGTTAGTGGGAGCACCACTATTTTCTAAGTATAATATGTTAATAATATATGGAAAATAGTTTTTAGTATTACATTTAGTTAAGATGAGACTGAAAGTAACTCTCTATAGATTGACCTAAAGTAGTAAACCATGTTCTAGGGAACACGGTCTACTGAGGAGATCCAATGGGTTAATTAGACTAAACCAAGGTATATATAATAATGAGGTATTAAAAAATAAAAATCGGAACAATTAAAGAGATAATTGATTATGATGTCACATTTTATAAATCACTCTAAGAAAACATGTATTCTACATGGGAGGATATTGCAATGGTGAGTAGAATTTAAAGCACATTAGTGGTGGATCTATCAAATATGTCATGATATATACTAGATATGATATTTTCAACACATATATTGTGGTAGGAAAATATAAGATATATTCTATAGAACTGTATGAGGATCAGTTAGAAATATCTATTAGTACTTTAGAAATTGCAAGGGATATATACCTGGGACATGGAGAGGAAGGAACACAAGTTATTGTGGGGAAAAAAGTAGTCTTCATATGGTTCATATGATCTAACATCACGATTAGGATTATAAAATGAGTAATATTAGCTCATTAAAGCTAGTGATAAACATATCTATAGATACCTAGTATGTTGTTTCTTATTATGTAGATAAATAAATAGAATAAATACACAAAAAAATTCAGATCTTAGAATCATATCTAAAGAGTAAAGTATTACCATAATATGAATTATAATAAGTTTAATACATTTTTACTAGAAAATATTTCAAGGTATGACATATTAAAAAATGGATATACTTGGGGATATCATGTCTTGACGAGTTTTACTCAAGGAGGTGATGTTTCAAATAACAGAGTTTCCATATAGGAAAAAATAGCAGGACTAATGAATAAATACATTACTAAATGGAATCATGATTTTATAATGATAAATCTAATAGGTATATAGATAACAAGTTGGATCTAGTTCAAGTGGGGGTGTTTTGAATTTGGGTTCCTTGGATCTAACTTGTACAATGATTTTTTGATTAACTTATCATGTATACTAAGAGTTATGCATGCTGTATTCATACCATAATAGTGTTGATACTTCTATTTACACAATTTATATGGTAATTGACTAATATTATTTGTTGTATCAAAAGGTTATAAAAGTTAAAAATAATAATGAGAACCTCAAGATACCATGAAAATAATCTTAAAACATATGTATTATTGTTTATATATATCATACTAATGGGACAAAAATGATGTCTAACTATTAGGTGTTGGGGGAACATGAGCATTGATACTTCTTCTTCATGAAGTTTTTACTTGGTGATCTCAAGTAGAGGAGATCATGAGGGCTGACCCACCAATAGGAACACCTCGCATATTAAATATCATTGGTTGTTCTTATTTACGATCATGTGTATTGGTCTCTTAAATTGAGATCATTATCAATGTGTACTATTAGATTGTTTACTTTTATGCAAGATGAAAAACATAATATTTATGTTATAGTGAGGTATCTTTCATTGGATATGTCATTGGTGGTATGATATTGATTGAATGGTTAATATAGGATTTGTATCTTTTGAAAATAAGAGATATCTTGAGCCCAGCTGACTGGGATAATAGTATCTTTACTAAATCCATGGCCATGATAGAATAAGGTAAGTATATCCGGTAAGTTAATTAAAAGAATAAATTAATCATGTAAGGATAATGACATGAAGTTTTATCCTTCTTTGTGATATATCATGAGACAAATATATTATATTACATAGAGTGTGTTCGCATGAGGTAGTCATAAATATGGATTATACTTATCTCCTTAGGGACTATGATGTGTTTCTAGATACCACTCTTGGTCCATGGGTATAAATCCTTGTTATATTGATAAGGGCCTAGAGTATCACACGCAAAGTGTATTCATAAGCTCACTTATTTAGAAGAGTAAAAGTTTAGGATAAATTGGGCCCCACATATAGAGATCGGTGAATGTCCAAGTGTGAACAATCACAGGTAAATTAATTCAATTATATTATTTGAGTTTAGAATAATACACTAATAGAAATAATGCATATACCAATGGTTTGGAACTATTGGTATAGGCCCCCAAATTGTTAGTATAACCTATACCAGTGGTTTGGAGGGTCAGTGGGTGATTCTCTGTCATTATAGACCTATACCAATTATTCTTAAACCATTGGTATAGGTTATATGAAATACATATACCAATGGTTCTCAAAACTATTGGTATAGGTAATGTAAAAAATAAGCTAGCCTAGTTTTGTTCCCTGCACCTCCCACTTATATTTCAAAGACCTAACCACTAAGCTAAAATTACTTTTGTGAAAATAATTTGATAAATATACAAATTTATATTAAATTTAAATTTAAATTTTGATTTATTTAATGTTATTTGATAGAATGATTCAAAAACAAATGAGTGCTTATACCAATGGTTCTCAAAACCATTGGTATAGACCTATACCAACAGTTTTGGTGAACCGTTGGTATAGGTTGGAACCTATACCAATGGTTTTGGAAAATATTGTTGGTATAGGGTGCCTCTATGGAACCTATACCAACAATTTGACCAAAACCATTGGTATAGGGTGTCTCTATGGTACCTATACCAATAGTTTTTTCAAAATTGTTTGTATAGGGTCTCTCTAAGGTACCTATACTAATGGTTTTGGCCAAACTATTAGTATAGGGTCACTCCATGGTACTGATACTAATGTTTCTTTCCAAACTTTTGCTATAGGAACCATGGAGTGACCCTATGACAAAGGTTTTGGCCAAACTATTGGTATAGGTTAGTTGTTATAGCTCTAATTTATAGTAGTGATAATAATTGAATTCATTTTTCAAGTTATTCACAAGTTATTTAATTATAAAAGTGAATATGAGAATTATTTTTGAACGAATGCTACTCTTTAAAGGTTCATTATATATTTTTGGTAGGAATTTGTTGGGATAATGGTTCATATTTTATCACATGACATATTAAAGTGTTAAAAATTAGTGATAAAATGTTTTTGACATTTGTGAAAAGTTCAATAGGTTATTGGTGGTTTTTAGGTGTTTTTTAGGTTTAAGTTTCTTAAGGGACCTATGAAAAATTTAGAAAACCTAAAACATAAGTATAAAAACCAATATTACTCCCAAAAATCCTATTTACAACCCCTTGCACGAATTTAGAGAGAGTTTATCTTCTTTCCTCCCCTCTCTCAAGTTATTTAGAGAGAGATAAAGAGAAGAATAAGTTTAGATCAATCCTGCATCCTCAAATGGAGTCTACGTTCTTCATGAGATCAAAGAGACATCATAAATAACTTTTATTTCCCATTATATCACCCAATAATTGAAGAATAATGATCTAATATTTGGGGTGTATCTGTGGAAAATATAGAGGATGCCTCACTAGGAACCTTTGATCTATGACAGGATAACAATGAGAAGATCAAATTGATATTGATGAATGAACATGGTACCATTAATGGTTTCATTATTTTTTTTTCTTCATGCATAAATTAAATTACACATAGTATATGGGAGAATTCAAGCAGCAATATATTGGATTAGATGAACGATGCTAATCAGATTGATGTTTTTTTTTTAAATATTAGTATTTCACACTTCAATAGTGTTTGGGTTCCTTCAATATGTGTGATTCCAGATAAAACATGTATTTTTACCTTATAAAAAATACTTCTCGTCAAACAATTTTTTTCCTTAATTTGTCTATCAAGATCTCTAAATATTATTTCAAGTAAATTATCTTGCTTTTAAAAAATAATCCACAACTTTTGGTTATCCAATTCTTGCTTTGGTTTTGATTTCTTCTCTTAATTTGTTTCTCATTCTTTTAATTCAATATATTTTTTCCATTTGGATGACCAATATGATTTTTTCTAAATGTATTTTTTGTTATTTTAGTGGTTTTATTAGTTTTCTATGTCTTATTTTCAGTAAAGAGTGTGGGGTGGATTTTTTAGCTTGAAGATTGATTTTCTAAAGTTTGATTATTATTTTGAATAAGGGTTATCTAATGCTTTGATGTAATCTTTAGGTGGTTTTTATAAAGAAATTATGTTGGTGTTATGTGAAAGATGAAAAGTTATTTCTAAATTTAGAAGTTTTTTAGGTATTTTTTGCTTGTTTTAGTTTTTTTATTGAGTTTTTTATGTTTGTAAAATTTATTTTAGGTATTATTTATTGTTTTTTAAAGATTATTAGTTTGTATTTTTGGTTTTTTATGTGATCATTTAATTAACTTCCCTAGGAATAAATTTTTACTTATCTCAAATAAAATAAAATTAGTAATAGTGATGTTGTGATATTTGTGTTATAGTAATTTTGTAAATTTTTAATGATAAAAATAATGAAATTTTCAATAATTTTAAATTGATAAATAATAACTTAACATAGAATTGTAAAAAAGTTTTAATAAATTTAAATTCATAGTGATCCTTTGTACCCTATATTTTCACTTACAAAATTGATAGCAACTTTTATTAATGAATTATTAGTTAGTGATATAAAATCATTAACAAATGTAAACACTAAATGATAATAAAAAACATTTTTTTAATAGTGAGATAGTTTTACCAATTAACCCATACATACATGGGGGGATTCACATGTTCATGTTGGGTATAAATCAAATGGGTTTTACTCATAATCATGGTTCATTCACACTGTAATTACTTCCACTAAATGCGATACTTCCTCCGAATGTGGTCTTCACACTCATTAACAATTCATTTATGAAGTGCTCTGGATTTATTATACTAGTGGAAGGGGTTTTAATCAATGACACATTTTAAAATTTCTTTTTTAGAAATAAACCTCTATATATTATTATATTCCAATAAAATAAAATAATATATCTTTCCTTTACCTGACTGTAATAGAAATGTAAATCAACACAAGGTGCATAAGATTTTTTACAAGGTTCACCCCCAATGTGGGTGACTACATCCTTATTGTGTTTGGGTTTATTTTGATGCATAAATTTTCCAATAATATCAAAGATAATTACAAATGGTGTGGGGTGGTATAGTACTTTATACAATATTGTTTCCTAACACTTTTTCTCCTGGAAATTTTTACACTAGTTCCCACTAATTAATAATAGTGATCCTCCAACATAGTGAACAAGATCTTCATATGAATTTTATGATGTCATGACATCACCAGATGAGATCTTATATATCTTAAAGGACTTAGACTACCTTATTAAGATTATATTCATTACATTCATGTCAACCTTCTTCTCAGCTTGACATAGATGGAGATCTATAAATCTCTATCACTTTCTCCTTATATTACTTCTTTAACTAAATATATTCATTTTATATCTCTTTGATACTCTAGATTTTCAACACATAGTTGTATTAGGTATATTCTTCCTTACTATTATCTCTTGATGCATCTTACTCTTCTGCTTCATAATTTATTTTTTTAGCGGTCTCATGAATTAATCAATAATTCGTGATTTTGGAATTTCTATAAAAACCATTCAATCATGGAATTATAAAATATTCACAAAATATATATTTTTTAATTAATTATAATGAAATTGTATTTATTAACTATTTACATAGTAATTATCCCATGATCTCAGAATATTATCATTTTTCTAATAGATTATCTCCATTTATATTCCACAAGTACCCATCACCTCATTTTAAATTGGTCAAAATGATTCTTCTATAAATTTCACCAGCTTTAATCACCATTAATGAGTTTAAAAAAATGAAAATACCATAATAATAAATTATTGGTCATATTATATTCTCTATGAAATTATTAGGATATCAATCCCTACTAACATTCATTAATACATATAGGAACATAATCATGATGTGATACTTCTCATTGTGGAATGACTATATCTTCTATCATATTCCAGCACCGTACCAAATTTTCATGAAATATTGTCACATTTTTAAGAACTCCCATGATTCTATATTCATCGCACATCATGTTGTGATATTCTCCTCATGATATGGGTTTATTATAATTTATAGAACCATATTTGACCGATATTTATTTCTCATACTACTTCCATAGCATGGTCTTTTTATTCACAATGATTTTTCAACTCAACTTCCTCATAAATAATCATCTAATGGATTGAATCATAATTATAATGATAATCATGATATATAAAACACTAAATAATAGAACAAGAATCGTATGATTTTATCTCCATGATTATTTAATTTTTCTAACTGATGAACTTTATGTAAGAAACTATAAGTCTTATGTGTAACATTATAGCTCACCACTTTATCATATTTCTTAGTCCTTAAATGCTCAACTTATTCCTATAAAACTTTATATTTAATCAAACATATCCTGAGGATCATCTGATGTAGCCTTTAAAAACATTGATTTATTCTTTCCTATCTCAAGTTTAATTTTGATGCAAATTCAAGATGAAATTGACATAAACTTAATAAAAAACTAAGTTAATATTCCCTATATCCAATATTATATGACACATATTTCACAAATTCATTAGTGGTATAATGTGTCTCGGATGTTAAAACACATATCCTTATGTAACTCCTTCACTTTATATTTAATCATACATAAATCATTGTTTCATATTTAATCTCATGTGTGTTGATACCTATTTAATATTTTATATATTATAAATTAATAATATGTTTCATGATACTCAGAACCAATCATTCTTATACATCACACTACCTCCAGTATAAATCTAACGTGGGTTGTTTATCCCTATTAATCTTCTTACATAGCTATTTTTCACCTCATCTAATCTTACGTTAACTAGATGCCTCATTATCCATTCATATATATCCATTCATGGGACTAATGTCATCATATGAAATGTTAATTATATATATATTATTCTTATATAGATACTAAAACTTTCTCATAACCAAAAATATATCCTAAATAACTTCCAATTGATTCTTACATGTTTTTGATAATAAATACAACATTTCCTCAACAATTTCATGGGTTATTAAATCTCCCATTTATAATTTGTTTATAACCCAAAAAACTCAGAAAAAATAATATCAAATCATATCCTTTCTTAGAGAGAAATATTCTAACACTATAATACTGTATAAAATAATGTTTTTGAGAGAATTTTATCCCTCAGTGACAAGAAATTTTTAGCTAGTGAAATTGATTCACTTCCTTTCAATTTATGCAATCATTTCTCACATTTTGTGTAATAAAAACACCTTTGGATTCAAATTAATTTATAAATACTTTTCTATATTGTAAAAAATCCCTTAAGGTGTTTTTCTAGTGTTTTTGGGTTTTATTGGTTGTTGATAAGATAGGTTGACAAAGTTCTAGCATGTCTATTTTTAAAATATGAATTTGGAAGGTGGAATTGTTTACTAGTGTTTTAAAATTTTTATGGGTATAAAATTTAGGGAAATGAAAGTTTTTTGTATGGGTAAAAAAATGGGAAAGTGTTGTTTTTTATGAAACAACCACCCGAACCACACGGTGTCTTCATGAAATCACACAAGAGGTGCATGGAAGGTTGAATCCACACAGGAGGTGGGCGCCAGTTCACATTACCACATAGTGGGTGCATGATCATGTAGGATTCATGTGTCTAGAATATCCACAAATGAATATCATGGTTGATAGTTCATGAAGGAATCTTGTAGGACCGTTTAGTCAGTGTGTGTTCGTAAGGTGGTGTTTCTTGACGGACTATAAAGGAAGAACAAAGTGGGATGGTTTGTAGGACTGTGTAGGTAGTACACGGTCATATTATGGTGTTTCCAAGTGAATTGATAAGGTGTAATTTTGAATCTAAAGTATGGTTAAGGAGAGAAGTTTACATAAGGATTTCACACAAAGGATTGAACAATAATTTTTTGATTAACATATTTACTAGGGTTTTTTGACAATATAAGGAACCCCCAGTAACATCATTAAGGTGATAATGAAAATTATATTGGAGGGTCATTGTTGAAGAATCCCACAAATCTAGAATGTGGTTTGCATGTTAAATTCCATGAGAAAGGAAGTTTTAAAAGGTATTACATGAAAAATGAGGTTCGCATGGTAAGTCCACGATGAAGGTTGAATGTGCATGAAGTTCATGGAAGAAGTAGGTCATGTGGGTAGTGTGTGGTGGAAACTCACACAAGTGGTATACATAGGATATAAGAATAGGAAGCATTGCACATATGAAGTTTTTTAAGGAGAAACTCATTAAGGTGATTCCACCCAAAAAGTGTATAGATAATAGTGTACTTCCTAGTAAGTGCATGATGTTTGTGAAGTTAGTGTGTGATGGGTAATTCATAGAGAAGAACAGTTTATGAAGAGATTTTCCTTGAAATAAATACTATAAGGTAAAGTTTATTTCATATCTTAGTTAAAAAAGGAGACTCATGACACACACACGTTGGTGTGAACCAATTTATAATTGATACAGATCATTTGAAGAATACTATAGAGGAGTAGTGTGTTCACTTCAATAGAGAGAGTAGAGTGTTCTCACATAAGATTGGTTGTAAACTAGGAGGTATAGTGAGTCAACTATGAAAATTATAATATTAGTGTGCTATATAGATTCTAGTATATTGGAACATTGGATTTTTATACTCCTTGGATTCTCCTGGTTATGGTGAACTAAGTAAAATTTTTGTATCCTATGCATGCCTTCAATTCATTTCATATATTACAGTGAGAAGAAAAGAGAATGGAGTTTTGTTTAATGATGAAAATATATCTTTAAAGGAATTTATTTTAATCCTTTATAATATACCTTGATTCCCCCCCCCCCCAAGGTATTTAACCTAGTGGTCCAATAATTGGTATCAAAGTTAAAGGTTAAAGTCATTTGGATTCTCTTTTAGTGGAAGAAATGATATTACTTAATCACAAAAGGATTATAATCTTTTAAGGAATCAATTTTCAAATTTGAAAGAATTGAATGAAACACTGATTCTGATCTTTAGGTATGGATGTTTATACAGCTTCGATGCATGCTATTTCAATCAGTATAGATAGTAGATATTTATCAAAATAAGACTATAGATAAATGGATGTAAACGCTAGAGGAATCAATACTTTAGAGGGAGTTTTATCCAACACAATATACATGAAGGTGATGTCATGTAACTCCTATCACTCTATATGGTAAAAGATAATAGATATCTATAAAGGTGATTCAAAATTCCATGAAGCTAAATTTAAGGTTTAGTTGAACAAGTATGAGGACTCAAGAATACACCTGAATGAATATATTGATATATTCTTTGATCAGGTAAATTGGATTGTGGAGGACATGTGTGGCCTTTTAGAAAGACTTGATAACATAAATATCATCAAGTTAATTAAATGGAGGATTCCACCCTGGTCTCATATGAAATTTGGAATGATGATCATTAGGTTATGAAAAGGTGTAAGTCAAAGGAGGTGTCATTCAAGGCTATGAATAAGATCACCATGGAGGATGATTATGTAGATGAAGAGGTGGATTATTTCATGGAATTACTTTAATCAAATCTATAAAGTGGAAATGTAAAGTTTAAAAGGAAGCTTCCACTTGTGTGTTTTTTATGTGGAAAGGTTGGTCACCTTGCAGCAAAGTGTTCCAAGAAGTTTCCAAATGATGATGAGGATGATTAAATTCTCTTGAAGAATTATTCGGTTGATGTGAATAGTAGGATAATCACTAAGAATAATTTCTTCAAAAAGAATAACTTTATTTTATAATAAAATAACATTTTATATGAAAGTGAGGTAGAAAAAATTTAAGACCACAAAGATCATAGAGAAAATTATATGGTGGCTATAATGGAAAATTCCTAGATAAGGGAAGAGAGTGATGATGAATAAGGATAAGTGGAAGTAAGATTTGATATGCAGGTATAATTAGAGACTGATCTTGAAGAGATATATGTTTGGAAATCCAAAATGAATAAATCCAATATAGTGTTTCATGATGAAAAACTCTATGTACAATATCAAGAAAAGGATAAGTCGGAGATGAAGCTATAAATTGAGAAGCTCAAATCTTTAAATCTATAAAACTCAAAGAAGTTCATTGAGTACAAGATTAAAGTTGAATAAAATATATGGTTATCAATGGTTTTACTAAGATAGTGAAAGATTAGTTCAAACATATTGTAGATCTCAAGGAGGAATTTTTCGGCCTTTGGTGAAAGGATGAAGACAAGGAGAGACTCTTGAATCCCAATATGACATCGAGAAAAAATCATACAGGCAATGGAAAATATGAGAGTGGAGCATGAAGTTCCAAAAAAATAGTAAAATGATTGTAAAGAAAAGTAAAAGAAACACTAGGATGAAAAATGTGGTATAAGGATTGATTGAAAATAGAATGTAGTGATGGTTCAAGATAGGCCACAAGCACCTGCTTCAAAATAAAAGTTTGATTTGGGTATGAATCAGACTCAAAATACTTAAAGAACCCAAGGGAAAACTTGTGTTTTATAAAAGAAACATAGGTATGCACCTCGTATTAGGTATTATTTTTATGGAAATATGAGACATTCAAAAAATGTATGTTTCATAGCCAAAAGGTGTTAAAGGGAGAACGAGTAAAAAATGTAGCCAATCAGAGTTCTACATATTAGGAATGTTTTTATGGTTACTATTTATAATATAGAGGATTTGTAAATATTACTACATATTTCTCATCAAAAATGTAGAGGAGTGTGATGATGAAGACCTAAAGTGGGAAAATGTGACATCTCAAGGAATCATAAAGTGTGATGAAAATAAAAAAAATTATTTTCATATTTTCAAGATGAAGTTATTCCATAATTTTTCAAATAATATCAAGTATTTAAATTAACACCAGGTGTGAATCTAAATACATGGATCAAAAATAAAATATTTGATCAAGTGGTGATTGTATATATTTCTATAAAAGAATCATATTGTTTTGGTGAATGGATCATTGATATAAAATTCACTCCCCACATGATGACAAATAAGGTTCTTGTTAAAAACATCAAGAATGAAAAGGAAAGTTTCATAAAATTTGTAAATGATGAAATCCTAAATATTATTGGCTTTGAGAAATCAAAATTTTAAGAGAAAGATATAAGACACGTTGATGTCTTGGTTGTTAAAGGTCTCGATCATAAATTTCTAAGTGTCAGTCAATTGTGTGACTCAGGGCATGTAATAAATTTTACCAAGAAGGATCGTATTATCAAGGGAAATAATGGTTTAGTAATTATTCAAGTGAATCATGCGAAGGGAAATCTCTAACTTTTCAATAGATAAGAAGGTATGTTATTTATATCCAAGGAATAATAATAAAATATTATGCCATAAACGGCTTGTCTATTCGATCCAACCATCCTTAGAAGATCTGTTGAAAATTGATGGAGCTCAAGATCTCCCTAGGATAACATTTTATCATTCACACATGTGTTATGCCTATCAAAAAGGTATTATTTCTTAAAATATGTACAATGTGAAGGATAAATAGTCAACAAGAGTGCTTGAAATGGTGTATAATGATGTGTGTGGGCCTATATCTCTGAGATTTATTCATGTAAAGGATACTTCATTCTTTTAATTAACTATTATAGTAGTATTGTGTGTATTATGGTTATCACTCACAAGTACAAGGTGTTTAGTTTCATAACATAATATAAAAGGGAGGATGAAAATATGTTTGGGCTTAGAATTCTTACATTCCAAACTGATAATGGCATGGAGTATACTAATAACTAAATAGAGGATTATCTTGAAAAACACCAAATAAGTTTCCAAGTATTAGTAGTAAGAACTGGTCAGTAAAATAGTGTGGTTGAAGGAAAAAATATATCATAAAAAGTGTGTAAATGATGATTTTCATTGAGAAAGACCTACCTGATAAGTTTTGGAAGGAATCTGTTTTAACATCGATCAACATTTCTAATAGAGATTTGTTATTTTTGGGAGAAGAAAAGACTCCATATGATATGTAGTATGCAAAGAATCTGATGTTGAAGTACTTTCAAATATTAAAAATTCTTAATAGAAATTAACATGGGATGTTTTAATCCTATAGATATGAAGGTATTTTCCCTAGATACTTAGAAAAAGGAAAAGTATATAAATGTTTCAATAAGTGGATAAGAAAGTTTGATGAAAATAATTATGTCATTATAGTGTAGAATAATAAAAATCTTCAACAAGATGGTGAATAATTTTTTTATGAAGGTAATGAGGAGGTAATAATCTTAGGGGGAGACCTATGGGTAATGTTAGTTTGGAAGAAGATATTGATGATGAGTATGATAAATTCATACTAGTATCTATAAAGAAGCAAAAGAGTCGAGCTGAAATTGATAGGTAGAATGTCATCAGTGAAAGAAAAATGCCAATTCTAATAATTATAATTAATTATATAAATTAAAAATATTTCCTATCATAGGAAAAGGCAAAACGTTTTGAATAAACTATAAAATATGAGAATTGGGTTCATGCGATGAATGAAGAGATTGACCAAATTGAGAAGAATCAGGCTTGAGAAATTGTTTCAAGGATGGAAGGTAATAATGTCATCAGGTCTAAATGGGTTTTTTGTAATAAAAAAATAAAGAAGACGTATTTATTTGAAACAAAGAATGAATAATGTGCAATGGATACTCCAAGATAGATGGAATCAATGTTGATGAAACATTTTCACATATTTCAAGGATGAAAATAATTCGACTATTCTTATCTATAATAGTGCAAAGAAAATTCAAGTTTTTTCTGATGTACATCAATTTGGAATTTATAAATGTAGTTCTAGATAAATAGGTGTGTATAAAATATCCGAATGGTTTTATTTTTCATAAATATTATAACAAATTGTGTTGGATGAATAAGTCACTTTATGGGATAAAGTGGGCACCGAGAGCATAGTATTAAAGATTATATAAATATTTGAAAAGTTTAATTTTTAATGTAGTAGAGTTGACTACAATCACTATATCTACAATGAGATAAATCAAAGGATAATGGTTTTTGTGTATGTCGGTGACATAATATTGGGTGGATCAAATGAAGTGTGGTACAAATAGTTTACAAATTTCATGAAGTGTGAGTTTCAAATATTAATTATTGGTGAGATGATGTTTTTCCTTAGTCTATAGGTGGTTCAAGGAAGAAATCACACATCCATACCTCAATATAAATATTCCAAAGTGATTATAAGAAGATTTGGAATGGAAAATTCCATGGTGATAACAACTCAAGTTTTTACCAAGATTAAACTTCTAAGGGATGAAGATGATAAGGTGGTTAATGTCATAGAATTTAGGTTGATCATTAGAAGCATGTTTTATTTAATAATGAAATTACTCTATATTATTTTTTCTACATACTAGATGGAACAATATCAAAGTAATCATAAAGAAATCCAATTTTTTATATTGAAAATAATAATACATTATATCACAGGAATGTTGGATTTAGGTTTGTTATATAGTGAAATGTCATAGCAAGAATTATTGGGATATAGAGATTCAGATTGGTCCGATTCAGAAAAATATGGGAAGTCAACATTAGGTGGTGTAGTTTATATTTGTGGATATTTTATTTATTATCTTAGTAAGAAACAAGATTGTATTTCTCTGAGCACTACAAAATCTGGATATATTAATGCTACTCAATCTTACACACAATTATTGTGGATAAAGCAACAGCTTGATATGATAGTTAAAGTGAAGTCTATGATCAAAATTAATTTTGATAATTCCAATGCTATAAATTTTAGCAAAAATATAATCCATCACCCAAGGAATAATCACATTAAAATCAATTATTATTTTATCAAGAAGAAATTAGATCATGGGTTAGTGAATTTGGATTATGTCTCTATAGAACTTAAAATAATATACATTTTGAAAAAGGCCTTAACCAATGAATCATTTTAATGACATTTTTTGGCTCTTGGGGTCTATTTTAACCCCTTTACTTGAGCAGTGATAATGTGTAACCCCACTCCCAAAGATATGTTAGGAATTTATTTGTATACTGGTAACTATTATTTTCTTATTATTGAACTTTAAATGAGTGACCTTTGGGTTTATTGAAAAATGAGGAGGGATATTGTTTGTAAATAGGGAAGAGTTTTATCAAACTCTTTATAAGGGAGATTAATGTGATAAAAGAGGATAGATATTCTATTATGTTAGCAAGTAAATTGGTAGAGTTTCTATGAATCATGAAAATATTAAAGTTATCCATCCATTGAATACATATCTATAAAGGTTTTTTATAGTTTATTGATGGAATAATTTTATTAGGTATGGTTGAGGAAGTGGTTTTCTCATGATTTAAAATATGTGTAATATTTGATATCGATCACTAATAACAACTGGTATCATCATACAATAATAGTTGATATCAAGAAGGTTTAATCAAGTGATTTAGAGAATGAAGTGTTTCACTAATGAGATTTGTATGTTACTCTTGTTTATCATGAAGATTTTTACTAATGTGGACTTAAAGTATGTTTTGGTGAAATTTTGATCACTATCTAGAGTCTCAAAATGTGAATGGTGGTAGAAGAAAGTGTGAGATTTTTGTATCAATAGAAGGTGTTTAGCGGTATAAATGGTTGAGGTATTTTCAAAAACCCAAAGAGGGATATTGTTGGGAAAATTAGCTTAAGGTGATGTTTTAGTGTTTCTGGGTTGTTATGTTTGTTGACAATTTTAGTTGTTAAAGTTATGACATCTTTGTTACTAAAAAATGAGTTTGTAAGGTGGTGTTGTTTCACAGAGTTTTCCAAATTTTATGGGTATGAATTTTAGGGAAATAAAAGTTTAGTTGTTGAGTAGAAAAATGAAAAAGGAGGTTTTTCATGAGGTAACCACACAAATTTCAAGGTATATACATGAATCCACATAGGAGGTGTGTGATAGGTCGAAGATGTGTAAGATTTGGACAATAGTTTGTGATGTTGCATGGTGGGTGAAAGATCATGGAGGTGTGTTGTAGTGGGAAGATCTACGAAGGAAACTCATGGTTGGGAATCCATGAAGGAAGATTATGGGATTGTATAGGAAGTGTGTGGTCATAAGTCAGTGTTTCATAATGGACCAAAAAGGAAGATCGTAACAAGATGGTTCATAGGATAACATAGGTAGTGCGCGGTCATATAATGCTGCTTCTAGGTGAACTACGAACACAAGTGAAGGTTAGATAATGAGATAAGCATGTGGAAGGAGTTCATATGAGGGAGTGGGAAATAATTTTGTGATTAATGGATTTATCAAGGTTATTTTCCTATATAAGGATCCTCTAATCACATCATTGAGGTAAGAGTGAAAATTATCTCATAGGGTCATTTCTGAATAATTCCTTTAAGTCAGAATAAGGTTCTCATGGTAAAGTTAGTGGTGAATGAAGTTCATGTGGGAAGTGTGCAGAAAACAAGGTTTTCATGGTAAGTTTGAAAAAACATTATCCATGCAAAAAAATTTATAGAGGAATCATGTTTTATGGATAGTTCATGGTGGAAGCTCATTTAGGTGGTCCATATAGGAGGTACATGAAAGAATCATTCTATATAGGAGGTTTGTGGAGGAGTAGCTCATGAAGGTGATTCTTCCCAGAAAGTGTACGAAGAATAGTGTGTCATCTAGAAAGTGTGTGATGTTCATATAAGTTTTATGTGATGGGTAATTCACAGAGAATAAAAATCCATGAAGGTATTTTTCATTAATAAAATACTACATGGTAAATTGAATTTCATCTCTTAGTTGAAAAAGAGCTTCATGACACACTCACATAGGTGTGAACCAATTCAAAGTTGATATAGATCATTTGAAGAATATTCTAGAGGATTAGTGCATTTTATTTAGTAAATAAATCAATAAATTCTCAAGTGTGATTGGTTATAAAATAGAATGGATAGTGAGTCTGCTCTAAACATTGTAATAGTGGTTCACTATAGTGATTCTAGTACATTGGCACATTACCTTTTTATGATCCATAGATTAGCTCAGTTAGGGTGAACTAAGTGAAATTGTTGTGTCATGTGTATGTCTTCATTTCATTTCATATATTTTAGAAATAATAATTTATAAGATAATTCTATTTAATGGGAAAATAAGATATATAAAGGAAGTTGTTTTAATTCTTCATAACCTAATTCAACTCCATCATAGGGTACCTAGTAGGGGAAAAATTGTACCCCCTAATAATAAAATACAAAGGAATGTGAGGATTATGCAAATAATGCCTCAAGTGAGAGGGAAATACTAAACATTCATGTTCACCTTTATCACTTAAAATCTATTCTTTGGTGTGGATTTTTTTGAAAATATCATCAATTTGATTCTTTATAGAAATATACTCCAGCTTCACATCTCCATTCCCCACTTTCCATTTGATAAAATGTTATTTTATATATATATATATATATGTTTTGATATATATTAGTGCACAAGATTCTTGGATAGAAAAATTAAACTTTGATTATCACATACAATTCTTAAGTGATTTTCAACTTTACCCTTCAATCCACCTTGATTCTCTTTTATCTAGATCATTTGGGCATGCATTTATAGCAGCCACATATTATTCCTTTATGGTTCTTAAAGTAATTGAATTCTGATTCTTGCAATATCAACTTACACAACTCTCTCCTAAAAATAATGTACCACCTAATGTGGATTTTCTATCATCACAATCCCCATACCAATCAGAATTAATGTACCAAAATATATTCAACTTCTCATATATTCTATATAGAATCCCAAAGTTCAAAGTGCCTTTGATATATCTGAGAAATTTATTTTCATATAACATATGTAATTCCTTTAGATCACTTTGATATATATCACATAAAGTAACTACATATAAAATGTATGGTCTTGATATTGTAAGATAAATCAATTTGTTAATATTTTTATTGAAAACTTTCTAATTCATACTTCTTTCAGTCTCATCATTACTTTGATTCACACCAACTATCATAGGTTTGGATACTTCCTTTGGGTCTTTTATGCCAAATTTCTTCGTAATTACTTAGAATATTTCTCTTGAGATGGATATATTAAATATTATTTATATAAAACTTGCAATCCTTGGAGTAAACTCATTTATCCAAGCATTTAAATTTCATAATTCATCTTCATTTTCCTTGAAAATTATTTACATGCATACTCCATGTCACCTGAAAAAATTATATCATCAACATAGACACTGAAAATTAGTGTACCCATTCTCATCTCCTTTAAATATAAGTTGTTATCAACTTTTCCTTTAGAAAAGTTTAATTGTCTTAGGCAACTATCAAGCTTGCATTATTAAGATCTAGGGGCCTACTTTAACCCATATAAGGATTTCTTCAATTTTTACACATTGGTTCTATCATCTTTGATCATAAATCCCTTTAGTTTCTTGATAAAAGCTTATTTAAGATCTCTATTTAAGAAATAATACTTCACATCTATTTGATAATTTTCATACAGAATGTGATTTGTAATAGAAAAAATCATTCTAATAACTTCAAGTCTTATAACTGGTGTAAAATGTTCTTAAAAGTCTATATATTCTACCTGAGAATAACCTTTGCAAAACCAATCCGGCCTTGTTTCTTGAAACCTAACCCCTATCATTAAGTTTATTTATAAATACCCACTCATTTACAATAAATTTTTTTAAAATATGATTCATTTTAAACCTCATCATTAACTAGTTCTTTTATATCTCCTTCTTCATTGACTTTTTCTAAAATCTATTTAGTGTCCACTTTTATAATCTCAAAATATGATTCATTTGACTCACCAAAGTTGGGTTTGTTTTAAATAATATTCACATAATAATAGTCAACCATCTTGTGCAACCTTTTTTTAGGTACTTCTAACCTCTATCATTGGATAATTATCCCATGAACACAATTTCCTCTTCTTTTTCATAAAATTTATCAGATTTTAGATTTGATCTTCATTAAACATGGAATTCTAAAAACTATGAAGTAGTTAATAATAGGTTCATTTTTTCACTACAACTCACACAAGGTTATGTATTATTCAGTTATCAAAAAACATCTATATGAATATGTATAATTGTTCATATTATTTCCCTCTAGAAGAATTTTGATAGCTTGTATTCAGTAAGAATAATTCTTTCCATTTAAAATAGGATTCTATTATTTATTTCTATAACTACATTTTATTAGAGAGTATAAATATCAATTTACCAATGTTTAATCCTATGCTTTACAATATAGAATCCCATTATCAGTTATCAACTTCTTGATATAGACTCCTAGCTCTTTATCAACCCATCTTTTGAAAATTTTAAACATCTCCATTGTATCTAGAATATGCTTCATGAACATACATTTTTTATTCGGGTGAAATAAATAATAAATTTAATAAATTAAAGATAATTTCTAGTTAATTGAGGTATAATAGGCCCATATAATTTAAATTAATTAATTCAAGTGGCCTAGTGTACAAAATTTACACTCTGTTTGATTTCCATAGATCATATCCCAAATGTTTTATAGATATCATATTTTTCTCTCTTAGTTGGGTAAACCATATCACAAAATATTTATTTTATATTTTACTCAAATTTATTTGACCATGATGTCCAAGTCTCTTATGAAACATATTATTTTCATCCTTTGAACTCGGATAACAAGAGTTACTTAGATTTCCAATTTCGAACAAGTTACCAATTGTTCTTTATCCCTTGGTGATAACTATTAAAACTTTTAAGAACTTGATTATTCAAGAGTTTTTCTCAAATATAACTTCACTACCATCATCAAATAGTTATATTAAACTCTATAAGTTGTTTTTAATCCCATTAATAAACATAACATATTTTTAAATCAGTTTCTGAACCTCAATTTTAGTTGTACCAACTCCATTTATTTTTAAGGAGCTATCATTCCTAAATGTAAATTTTCCTATTTCATGCTCTTAAATGTTCCATGAGAGTTTTTTATCACCTATCATGTGAAGGGAATAACTACTATCAAGTATCCATGGTTTACCTTTCTTTCTATCTATTAAGTTACCTTCAAAAATAAGTGACTTTCCATTTATTTTCTAAATTGTCTTTGTTTTTAAGTATAAGTAGACTAACCTAGAATAGTGGTCATAAAATTTTAATCATAATTCCCTTTTTATTCAAATCTTCTACATATTTTCTCTAAACACTCAAATCTATTTTGAATATACAGACTTATTGAACTTCTGTTCATAAATCTCTTTCTTTTTATCTTTTGAGAGTTACTTATTTCCTTATCAATATTGATTCCCCTTGATTAATTCATACTATATGTAAATTATATGTTATACGAGTATAAATAGGCTTTATAACCAAATATTTCATAGCACCATAAGTAACACATGAATCTTGATCCTTCGTATTGATGAATAACCTATCCAGGAAATTGTTATTTATGTCCTTATATATATTGAGTTTCTTTATTTCTTGGAGAGACTTACCTTCTCAAGATGTCTCCAACTCCCCTTTATACATGAGTAATATTCTCATGTTTTTCCTCAATAAAATATTTTAATGTTTTCCTTCAGATCCTACACTATTAGTTGGAACAAATTTAGTATCCTTTGAAAGAAAATGTTCATCCTTTACCTTTTTCTACAAGCTAACTTTCTTAATAGTTTAAGATGATTCATATTTGATTTCCATATATTTGTAGAAATATTCACTCATATTTCTCAGATAATTTTCAACTTTAATAAACTTTAATTGTGTCTTAATTAACTCTCTTTCTCTTATATAAAGTTTTTCATTAAAATATTTCACCATTTTGTTTTGTTATGCAACCTTAAACTTGTGTTTTTTAACTTATTAAGTGTAACCATCTCTATATTTTATAATCTCTTTATTTCCTTCATTTATATTTTCATTATATTTTTTCATAATCTTGATTTCCTTCATTAGTTTAGTGTTTTTCTCAATAAAAAATTCAAGTTCATACTTCAAAAAATATTCTCCATGTAGGTCTCATCACCTTTCTCTCCTTCTATTCTTGTGGTTTACTTAATTTTTTTTTTTGACATGAACCATAAAGTTCCTAAACTTTTAGAATCTTATAATAAAATAATTTTTTCATCATACCTATATGGAAAGTTTTTCATAAAATTTTAAGCAATTTTGGAGTCTTCTAGTGTGTCCCTAAAACCTCTGATGTTACTAGATATTTATTTTACCCCTTTAAATTAATCATTACTATTTTCTTCATAAACCATCTTCACATCTTCAAATATACCTATCTATATCCACAAATTTATTTCCTAGACTTTCACAATCCCTTCAAAAATATTTTCAAGTTTTTATAAAATCTACTTGATAGTTTAAAGTCCCACAACTTTTGTAAACACTTTATTAGATAAGGAAATAAGAATAAAATTTCTTTCCTTACTATCAACCTCCAAATTTCTCTTATCAATAAAATGAATTGGTTCATATTTCTCCATTGGTGTAAATCCTATGGTAGTAGCATCAACCGCTTCTAGGACAAGTAAAAGAAGATAGAGAATAATCTTATAATTCCATCCATGAAAATTTTTTCCATTAGATGTTGGAATACATATATTGTTAAAATAGATAACATTATCTGTCATTAACAATGTAAAAACAAATTATAAGGAATCAGTATTTCTATGATACCAAATAAAGTGCCAAGGATATATTATATTGTTGAGAATGGGGGTTGAATTAGTTATACTTTTTACAATTTACTTTATATAAATTAACATATGTGACTTGTTAGAGTCTTGTCCACTCAAATGATACATATCATCTTTACCTGACTACAATAGAAATGTAAATCAATAGAAGTAACACAATATCTTTTACAAGGTTTACTCTCAATGTGGGTGACTCCATCCTTGCTATGTTCAGGTCTAGTTCAATAAAAAAATATTAATATCAAAGATAATTATAAGTGGTGTGGGAAGGTATCATCCTTTACCAAATAGTGTTTCCTAACACTTTGTACCCCAAAAATGTTTATACAGGTTCCCATCAATTGATAATAGTGATCCTTCAATATAGTGAATAAGATTTTCAGATGAACTTTAGGATGTCATGAAATCACCATATGAGATCTTATTATTCAACTTAAAGGACTTAAAATGATAGATTAATATTGTATGCACTATATATACATCATACTTCTTGTCAATTTAACATAGATAAAGATATATTAATAGCTGGTATTGGTTGATCTCTCTCACTTTCTTCTTTTGCTGCTTCCTCAAATAAATATCTTCATTTTCTCTCTCTTTTATAATCTAAATGTTCAATACATTGTAGTATCATATCTATTTTTCATTACTATAATATCTTTATAAATCTTTATATTCTATTTCATAATTTATATTTTTGATAATATCATTAATTAATCAATAATTCATGATTCTATAATTTCTAGAAAAACCAGTTGATCAAGGAATTACTAAATATTCTCATTGTTAGATATGCACTAAAAAAATATTTATGTGATGCATATGGACTTAAGGATACATTTAAATCAATATATTCTTAATAATAATATTTAGGATACATTTATAATGTATCCTTAAACTCAAAACTGAGATTATTTTAGAGCCAAAGTAGTCTGGTTTTCATGCGATGTGATATGTGACTATGTTGTACCCAATGTAGTGTTCGTGTGTTTGATGACATTCACAGCACATAGTCCCATAAGTTACAAAACAAATATTTTTTTCATAATTAATTGTATTTATTAAAGGATTTAAATTAATAACTCTAATGAGAAGTAATATATATCAATATGTTAAATATGTTTGTTGCTCTTCATTAAATGAATAGCATTGAAGATAGCCATATAAAGTGATGTGATCCTTAATGTTGATGACTAATCATTATATGTAAGCCTAGTAGAACTATCTTCCTCACAAAATATCGTTCATTACTAGGTTAAGATTATAGTACCCCTTATGTGTTTTGGGATCCTTAAGAAATATTCTAGGATCAATTTTTCAGTGTAATCCCCTCGGAGGCAGGAGGCTTTTCTATACTACTTAGGTGGTATTTATCAATCTTATTCCATTGAAGATACAATATGTATATTTCAACTATCCAGGTATATATATGTGTATATTATTTATTTTATGTTTCATATTGATTATATTGAAGATATATCAGGCATATATGGGTTTGCTTCCATTACCATGTTCATGACATGAACCCCTAGATTCCATTAGTGGTATAAAATCAATCTTATTTGATTGATAAACATATTATTTTAATTGTTTAATGTAGAACATATTTTACATAACATATACTAGAAGTCCCTACTTGATATAACATTATTAGATATTGTATTGTTATGTTCTCCATTTAAGGTTACGTTGTATGCCAATATGGCATGAGGTGCTCCTACTTAAGACTGCGTTAATAATTAATGTAATATTAAGGATTCCTTGAAGATACATTTGTGTGAAAATATATCCTGTGTTGGAACACAATGTTACATTGTTAAGTCAATGTAATTTGCACCAGGACTCAACGTTATCTTAATCTATTAATGTAATGTGGAGTGTATGGAGTGGCGTACATTATGGGATAACGTAGCACTACTACAAATACGGGCATTAACAGCGCTAAAACGGGCTTTAACAGCGCTAAAAAAGCGCTATAAAGCTCGGCACTGATAAAGGGGGTACCCCTTTATTAGCGCTAAAAAAGCACTGATAAAACAACCCTTTATCAGCGCTAAACAAGCGCTTATTTAGTGCTGATAAATGATTGTTTTATCAGCACTCCTTTAGCGCTGATAAACTTATCTTGTATTAGCGCTTCTTTAGCGCTGATAAAGGTGTAGTTTATCAGCACTTTTTTAGCGCTGATAAAAGCACGATTTATCAGCGCTAAAAGAGCGCTGATAAATGCCCTCTCTGCTGCGACGATAAATCTACAGCAGCACACCTGAACACCTGCAAAAAAAACAGTATCTCAATAATCTAATTAAAACAAGTATACCCATACAAAATTAACTCATAAATCATAAGAAAATTAGACCAAGTATACCCATACAACAATTATACCCATACACCATTAACACATAATTTATAAGTTAATCAAGTACTTAAAGAAATAAATTCAGAATTCAGGGGGTTTGGGGGTTGTTCAAGGGTTTGGGGTGGCTGTCCAGGGGGGGTAGGTGGTGTCCGGGGGGCTTTCCAGTTCAATACTAAGGCTACACATGGGTGTGTTTTATCAATACATAAATCTTTGGACTTTTCTCTATCCACTATGCATCATGTTCTCAACCTCAAAGAATTTATAAGGTTTGTACACACACTGAGGTGCACAAATTTGGGGGGGATGAATCTCATTAATAAACCCCCAATATTAAACCTGCAATAGGCTATTGTAAGTGCATGATCAGGCAATATGCACAACCTAGTTGAGAAATAACTGGAATAAAACTAATAAAAAATCATCATTGATCCTCAAATCCATGACCATGATTAAACCCAAATTAATTTTCCAAGTGCTGAACTTTTACCAAGAATTTCACAAGGATCGTGTCAACATTATAAAAATATAGTTTGACCAAGTCCTACCCCATCTACATCAAGACACATTGATTCTCAAGTATTAAAGCTTGATCAACCATACCTACTTCATCCAATGTTAGGGTTTCTCTGAGTACATCATAGGAACCACACAAAACATATAATATACCATGGTCTCCCCACTATATACATAATTATCATTGACCTCCAATATGTGAGTTTTATTTATACTCCATCATGGAAATCCACTTATGGGAGTTTTCTCATCCAGGGAATACCCTCAACAGTATCTCAAACCGCCCATATGCGTTCTTCCAATTATGAGGCATAAGACCTATAAGGATCTCATCCCTATACTATGGGAGTACCCTTATTTAGGTAATAATACTAAGAAGCATATATTCTTTACCATATGGGAGTATTATCATCCAAATAATAATCCCCGGAAGCATATCAACCCTCCAATATGGGTGTATTCTCATTTGAGGCATAATCTATATAATCATCTCAGCCCTCCCCTATGGGATTATTTTCATTTAGTGAATATTCCCGATAAGAATCTCATCCCACTCCTATGATTGTATTCTCAGTTTTCTCATCCAGGGAATACCCTCAACAGTATCTCAGACCACCCATATGTGTTCTTCCAATTCCGAGGCATAAGACCTATAAGAATATCATCCCTATACTATGGGAGTACCCTTATTTAGGGAATAATACTAAGAAGCATATATTATTTACCATATGGGAGTATTATCATCCAAATAATAATCCCCAGAAGCATATCAACCCTCCAATATGGGTGTATTCTCATTTGAGGCATAATCTATATAATCATCTCAGCCCTCCCCTATGTGATTATTTTCATTTAGTGAATATTTCCAATAAGAATATCATCCCACTCCTATGGTTGTATTCTCATTTGGGGAATAATACCTATATACATCTCATCCCTCCCCTATAAGAGTATTCTCATTTAAGTAATAAGACCCATAAGCATATCCACCCTCCCAAATGGGAGTATTTTCATCCAGATATAAGCCCATAAGTATCATAGACCCAAACACATGATCACCCTAGTATACTAGGCCAACCATGACTTGATATATATGAGTCACCTGATATATCACATGCCATGACCCCCCATTTAAAAGATCAATGCAATCTGAATGCGTTTGGTCGGATTTCCGTAGGTCAGTTGTTGTTTTCAATTAAAATCGTGTCCATTTTAAACAAAATAGAGACCCTTTGAGTGCTAGAGGCTACACCGTGCCCCAGATTGAGGAGGGTTTGAATTTTACATGTCACCAATGACCCTTGGATCGTTATTATAAAATATCAATGCAATCTAAATGTGTTTGGTTGGATTTCCGTAGGTCATTTGTTGTTTTCACTTAAAATCGTGTCCATTTTAAAAAAAAATAGAGACCCTTTGAGTTCTAGCAGCCACACCGTGCCTCGGATTGAGGCGTGGTTGACTCGTACATGTCACCAAGGACCCTTGGATTGTTCTTATAAAAGATAAATGCAATCCTAATGTGTTTGGTCATATTTCCGTAGGTCAGTTGTTGTTTTCACTTAAAATCTTGTCCATTTTAAACAAAATAGAGACCCTTTGAATGATAGCGGCCACACTGTGCCTCAGATTGAGGAGGGGTTGACTCGTACACATCACTAAAGACCCTTGTATTGTTCTTATAAAATATAAATGCAATCTGGATGCGTTTGGTTGGATTTCCGTAGGTCAGTTGTTGTTTTCAATTAAAATTGTGTCCATTTTAAATAAGAGAGACCCTTTGAGTGCTAACGGCCACACCATGCCTCAGATTGAGGCAGGTTTGACTCTTACATGTCACCAAGGACCCTTGGATCGTTATTATAAAATATCAATGCAATTTTAATGCGTTTGGTCGGATTTGCGTAGGTCAATTGTTGTTTTCAATTAAAATCATGTCCACTTTAAACAAGAGAGACCCTTTGAGTTCTAGTGGCCACACCGTGCCTAGTATTGAGGCGGGGTTGACTCTTACATGTCACCAAGGACCCTTGGATCGTTTTTATAAAATATCAATGCAATCCGAATGTGTTTGGTCAGATTTCCGTAGGTCAGTTGTTGTTTTCACTTAAAATATTGTTCATTTTAAACAAAATAGAGACCCTTTGAGTGATAGCGGACACACCGTCCCTCATATTGAGGTGGGGTTGACTTTTACACGTCACCAAGGACCCTTGGATTGTTCTTATAAAATATCAATGCAATATTAATGTGTTTGGTCGGATTTCCGTAGGTAAGTTGTTGTTTTCAATTCAAATCGTGTCCATTTTAAACAAAATAGAGACCCTTTGAGTGATAGCGGCCACATTGTGCCTCAGATTGAGGTGGGGTTGACTCTTAAATGTCAAAAAGGACCCTTGTATCGTTCTTATAAAATATAAATGCAATCCGAATGCGTTTGGTCAGATTTCCGTAGGTCAGTTTTTGTTTTCAATTAAATTCGTGTCCACTTTAAACAAGAGAGACCTTTTGAGTGCTAGCGGCCACACCATGCCTCAGATTGAGGAAGAGTTGACTTTTACACATCACCAAAGACCCTTGGATTGTTCTTATAAAAGATCAATTCAATCCGAATGTGTTTGGTTAGATTTCTGTAGGTCAGTTGTTTTCACTTAAAATCTTGTACATTTTAAACAAAATAGAGACCCTTTGAGTGCTAGCGGCCACACCGTGCCTCGGATTGAGGTGAGGTTGACTCTTACACATCACCAAGGACCCTTGTATAGTTCTTATATATCAATGCAATTTGAATTCATTTGGTCATATTTCTGTAGGTCAGTCGTTGTTTTCACTTAAAATCTTGTCCATTTTAAACAAAATAGAGACCCTTTGAGTGATAGCGGCCACACCATCCCTCAGATTGAGGCGGGGTTGACTTTTACACATTACCAAGGACCCTTGGATCTTTCTTATAAAATATCAAGGCAATAAAAATGCATTTGGTTGGATTTATGTAGGTCAGTTGTTGTTTTCACTAAAAATCGTGTCCATTTTAAAAAAAATAGAGACTCTTTGAGTGCTAGCGGCCACACCATTCCTCGTATTGAGGCAGGGTTAACTCATACACATCACCAAGGACCATTGGATCATTCTTATAAAATATCAAGTCAATACAAATGCGTTTGGTCAGATTTTCGTAGGTCAGTTGTTGTTTTCAATTAAAATCATGTCCATTTTAAACAAAATAGAGACCCTTTGAGTGCTAGCGGCCACACCGTGCCTCATATAGAGGAGGGGTTTACTCGTACACGTCACCAAGGACCCTTGTGTCGTTCTTATAAAAGATCAATGCAATCCGAATGTGTTTGGTCAGATTTCCGTAGGTCAGTTGTTGTTTTCACTTAAAATCTTGTCCATTTTAAACAAAATAGAGACCCTTTGAGTGATAGCGGCCACACCATCCCTCATATTGAGGCGAGGTTGACTCGTACACATCACCAATGACCCTTGGATATTTATTATAAAATATCAAGGCAATCTGAATGCGTTTTGTTGGATTTCTGTAGATCAATTGTTGTTTTCACTTAAAATCGTGTCCATTTTAAACAAAATAGAGACCCTTTGAGTGCTAGCGGCCACACCGTGACTCGGATTGAGGCAAGGTTGACTCATACACATCACCAAGTACCCTTGTATAGTTCTTATAAAAGATCAATGCAATCTGAATGCGTTTGTTCAGATTTCCTTAGGTCAGTTGTTGTTTTCACTTAAAATCTTGTCCATTTTAAACAAAATAGAGACCCTTTGAGTGATAGCGGCCACACCATCTCTCGGATTGAGGCGGGGTTGACTCTTACATGTCCCAATGACCCTTTGATCTTTCTTATAAAATATCAATGCAATCCGAATGCGTTTGGTCTGATTTCCATAGGTCAGTTGTTGTTTTCACTTAAAATCTTGTCCATTTTAAACAAAATAGAGACCCTTTGAGTGATAGCGGTCACACCATCCCTCGGATTGAGGCGGGGTTGACTCATACATGTCACCAAGGACCCTTGTATCGTTCTTATAAAATATCGATGCAATCCTATTGCGTTTGGTCGGATTTCCATAGGTCAGTTGTTGTTTTCACTTAAAATTGTGTCCATTTTAAACAAAATAGAGACCATTTGAGTGGTTCAGCATTCTTGCATGTTGCTGGTGCATATCATCTTTTAAAATGGGAAAATGACTCATTGGATAAATTATATTTTATTTAATAACAATTACAATTTTCCTATGAACATTTACATACAACAATGTTTCATCTTTTGATCCCCTTAACACCTCTCAAAAATGACCACAAATTGTATATGTCCCCAAGTCAGATCTTCATTGTATTTGTGTAAAATCTTCCATCAGGTATGCGGCCCACTCATTTATGAACACATATATATCGTCTAGTGATTATGAGGCTTTTTGGTAGTTAGAGTAGTACTACAAAATAAAAAAATAAATAATTAATAAATAACTTAAACGAACTAGTAGTTGTTTTTAAAAATACCTCTTTAGGGATGCTAGTTTGATGATGAAAAACGATCTCTTTCATAAATTTACAAACATAATAACCGTAATCATTATCATTTGTTTGTTTTGTACACTGCAAAAAAAATTGATCATTAGGAGAATAAGTAACTTGTGTTGAGATGTGTTTGGATAGTGAAATTTTATTATATATACCCTGATATTTGTCCAGACGTAGTACTTGATCGCCTCCTTATGCTTATCCCCTATCCTCATTCCTTTTTTTAGACGATAATGATACACCGCCCTATCATAACATAATCCTCAGTAAAAGATAATATAAATTATATTACTTTATGTTTAGACCTAAAACGTAAGATGTAGTGTCTTACAGATTCACAAACTCCATCATGTGTGGTCGGTTTGATGGATATCCTTGCTTTGAATCTAGAAAATAAATCTTCGGAGTATCCAAGTTCACCGTAATTAGCAACCAATGTTTCCTAAAAACACAAAAATGAATAAGTAATAAAAGAATTGAAAATATAATTGATATGCTTTAATCGTAGAGTATTACCCTTGCATGGTTGGTATTAGGAAAAGTCTATCATCTGTAATCTTGCGTTCAAATGTTTTCAGCAAGCCGTTCACTATTGCACCTCTTTTTTATGGCTCTATTTTTGTTAGGTGTGTTGATGTGATATGAGGACTAACCAGTCCAAATCTTGGCTCATGGGAAAATTCCTTCAATTGTTTTTCATAAATGCATCTATCAACAATATAAAATTCATTTAGTCATAATTTGAACATTAGATCAGCTTTTGGAAAATCAATTCATGGAAACATACCTCATATATACATTTACAACTGTGATGCCTAGCTAACCATTTTCAAGGATTTCATTTACATTTTCAGCAGCAACAAAATCTTGACTTTTCTCTCTGTATATATTCTCTTCGAAAACCACTATATGACTATTACCATCTTTTAGCTTCGTATCCACATGAGTCTTTAATGCTAGTAAATTTGGATAGAGAACAGGTGGTGTTATTGTGCTTTCAGTAGCTCCTTGGGATTGGTTGGTCGATCCTTTAGATGGTTTTGATCCGACTTTTTTCACCCCCTTCCCTTTCTCCGTCTATAACAACAATCATTGGTTCAGACCCTTTTTTCATTATTTTTTAAGGGTTTAGCTTGAAAAGAAAAGGAAATAAATACCTCTTTCTCTGCATGTACTCTTACAAGTTGTGACGGCCATGAAATGAATGTCCCAATAGCCTTTTTGACCGTATGAATATCATCTTAATCAAGTTGAATAGGTAGCTCTACCTTTGGCTCATGAGTTATAGTAATCATCACTTTTAGATGATCTTTCGGAAGTGGTCTATTATGCAGTGTGGCATATGGGATATTGAACACTGTATCCCTCGCTACAAGGTGATAGGTGGGTGTTGACAGATATAAATCACAATCATTATCACCCTGTAGAAGATGAGTACATAAAAATTATCAGTGTTTGTCTGATTCATATTTCATGGGAACAATTATTAGAATATTGATTAACATGGCTAAGACAGTTCTTTGAGGTGAATGGATCACCTCAAAGCTGGTGGAGGGTGGGGCGGGATGTTCACGTGGCAGTTGTTCTTGAGTTGTGGATTCCCTTTGCTTCCCACCCATAAAAGTTGCTAGCAACTCTCCCTGCCATTGCAATTATTCTTCAAGGGTTGCTATTTTTTCGCTCATTTGTTCCAATTTTTCATCTGTATCATCTATTTTTTTCTTCTTCTCAAAATATACTCAGGGTGTCACCTCAAACCCTGCACCTCTGACATGACCATATTTTTCCAGCTGCTTTAAAGTCATCAATAATAGGTTTGTATCAGCTACAGGAGTATCTGATTCCTGTGACTGTCGGATATAGGAAAATAACTAATTATTTTTATGTAATAGCAATTTTAAACAAATTATTTTTTCATCGTTTCATACTTACACATATTTCCCACACTTTCTGTGTGTTCTCATCTACTAACTTCCCTTCTTTGTTCACACGTGCCTCCTTCCATAGCACATGATGTGGGATGGAAGTGCATTTGGTTTTAGACTCATCAATCTACATATAAACATAGAAAAATAATTATGATGTTGTTTATTGGAACCTAACAATATTATTGTAAATTTAAAATACATACCATTTTATTTTCTAATGAAGTGTACCCCGTCCTTGATTTACGATATGGGTATGTTGGTTTTGAAGCACGTTCCTTATTTTCAGTACAGAGTTTCTATTTCATAAATGAAATATTGACAATCAAAGTGATGAATACAGGTATCATCAAACAACGTATTATCACTCACAATGTACCTAAAACTTCTCATCCCCATGACGGCCAATAAACGCATCTCATGCTTCTTGGGATATCAGGTGAGCATAGACAATGGGTGGGTGCGGGTTTATTTTACCTTTAGAATCTTTGAGGTGACATCTTGTTAAAATAGTGCGAAAACCTCAATGAATCTTTCCTACAAGCCTTAGTACATAATCCTTGTGTGAATTTTCTACTATAAATGTACTCTGTAAGAGATTGAGAAGAGTAAAACATTGTTTCATTATTTTATTTTCTAGTAAATTAAAGAAATAAATTCATAATGTTACCGTAATTTCTTCCCAGATCACAGCCTTCAGCCCGGACAAAACATGGTGCCATGAATATATGTCAATTGGCATGCGTTGTTGAGTGACAACTCCAATGTAGCTGCTAAACATAGCCTTGTTGGGATTCACATGTTGGCCTCGTGCATTCCATCCGACTTCAAATTTGATGCCTTTGCTTTTCACCTTAAGAATTTTGGCTAACACCGTCAAACTATGATGCACCTTTGATTTCTGTGATGTTGGTCCTTCATTCCTGACCATTTCATTGATATCAACATCATCTATATGTTCATCTAGAATGGTATCAACGACATGTGTTGATGGTTGTTGGACCTCAACACTAAGAGCAGTAAGAGTCGCAGCAGCAGGAGCAGCAGGAGGAGGAGCAGGAGGAGCAGCAGCAGTAAGAGCCGCAACAGGAGGAGCAGTAGGAGCAACCGGAGCCGCAGCAGGAGCAACAACAGCAGCAGGAGAAACAGCAGCAGCAGCAGCATGAGCCGTAGGAGCAGCAGGAGCAGCAGCAGCCGTAGCAGCAGCTGCTTGAGAGACTTGTTCAGCCTCAAGGTTAGGAGTATCAGAATGTGCAGAAGTCATTATCTGCAAAAGTGGTTGAACAGTTAATTCAGATTACATAAATTCAGTAATGATAAGATAATAACATGAGATAACAAGATCTATATTACAAACAAAATATAACTTGTTTATTGAACTCTCTTTATTTTTTTCAAAGGTTGAAGGGATTTGACACCTCTATCGACTATCCAAATCCCTTCATTGTGGTCTTCTCTAAAATACAAAACATCATATGCATTGGGACCACTCCTAAATTATTGTGACGTACCACTAAAAGGATCGTCCTAAACTAAATTTTCATTGGAACCTTCAGTAGTTTTGGACGATAACAGAACAATCGACCACTTTCGGTTTAGGGGATCTGAAACATAAAAAACTTGTACCTCTTGTGATTCTATTATAAACTGTTCGTCTTTGTACCCTTATTTACTAAAATCAACTTCCACAAATCCCCATTCATCTATTTTAACACCACTGTTGTTATCAATCCATTTTCATTGAAAAATCGATAATTGGAATGTCGTATAATCCAACTCCCATATTAGTTTTATAATGCCAAAGTATGACATATTTGCATAAATTGGATTTCTGTCCTTACTACCAGAAACATGCATCGCTTCAGCCACTAGTGTAACTCCACTATTTTGCATGGTACTATCTTCATCATGTTTATCTTTATAGAATGTATAACCATTAATTACATAACCACTGTAAGATAATACATACACACTTGGTCCAGCGGCTAGCCATCGAAGACGTTCTGAAATTGAATTCATATTTTCATCCAACTTCTTAAAAATATGGTCCTAAAACCATCTTATAAACTGGTGATTATGTGTATCTGATAACCATTTTTCATCCCTCGATGGATTCAACTGCCTAATAATTTCTTTGTGAGTTTCAATATATGGAGAAACCTCCCAACTGTTATGAAAAACATAAAGATGAGCTTGCTCCCGATCTGTAATACTGATTGTCACAACTTCTCTTCCAGAAATTCCCTCACCCTCAATGCGTCCAGTGTGACGAGATTTCAGGAGACCAATGCTTTCCACATCAGATAGGTATTCAATACAAAATTCAATAGCTTCCTCAACAATATATCGCTTCACTATACAACCCTCTGACCGACTACGATTTTTGACATACCTTTTCAAAATTTTCATATATCGTTCAACAGGATACATCCATCTATAGTGCACAGGACCACAAAGTCGAATCTCTCTCACCAAGTGAATCATCAAATGAACCATCGTATCAAAGAATGTTAGCGGGAAGAACATTTTTAATTCACATAATATGATGAGAATTTATTTTTCCATAGCTGGCAATTTCCCCGGGTCTAAAACTTTGCTACATATAGCTTTGAGAAAGAAACAAAGTTTGGTTAACGTATGATGAACATTCTTGGGAAAAATTCAACATAAAGCTATAGGAATTAGATCTTGCATCAAAACATGGAAATCATGTGATTTCAAACCTTTTAACTTCAAATCATTCATTAACACAATGTTCTAGATATTTGATGAGTACCCCTCTAGAACCTTTACATCATTAAAGAAGTTGCAAAACTGATATCTCTCTACCCTAGAAAGAGTATAAGCAGCTGGAGGAAGAAACATTAGATTTTCACCCTTAACGGGAGTTAACTCTTCTCATATTCCCATGTAAACCATGTCCAACCTTACCTTAATTCCATCTTTTGTTTTTTCAGGGGCATTTAGAAATGTCTGATAACACTGTCACATACATTTTTTTACACATGAATCACATCAAGAAAATGTCTGACATATAAACAATTCCAGTATGGTAATTCAAAAAAAACTGATCTCTTTTTCCAACTGATTTTCGTAAGGTTTTTCGAAAATGGTTTACCAAAAATAGTGTTTATATCTTTTACTTTCTCAAACAGCTGATCACCTGTTAGTGGAGTGGTGTTGCATGTTTTTCTGAACTTCCATTGAATGATGTCATCCAAGATCGGTACTTATGCTGATGAGGTAGAAATATACGATATCCTAGAAACATAGATTTCAATGAATGTTTCAACCTAATTGATTTTGTATCTTCTTTGCACACGGGACACCCTTGAGTTCCTTTAATTCTATAGCCTGACAAATTTCCATAAGCATGGAAATCATTTATTGTCCCATACAACATCGCTCTCAATGTGAAGTATTCACTTTTATAAGCATCATACAACATTACACCTGAGTCCCACAATAACTTCAAATCCTCGATCAAAGGAGCCAAATAAACATCAATATCGTTACCTGGTTGTTTTGGTCCTGATATAAGCATAGATAACATGATGAATTTCTGCTTCATGCATAACCAGGGTGGCAAGTTATAATTTACCAACATAACAGGCCATATACTATGAGTGCTGGTTTGAAAACCAAAAGGATTCACTCCATCTGTAGATAACGCAAGACGAAGGTTTCTCGTCTCTTTTCCAAATTCAGGATACTCATGATCAATTTTCTTCCATTGAGGAGAGTCGGTCAGATGACATAATAACCCATCTTTATTTCTTTTATCTGCATGCCACGACAATTGTCTTGCAGTTTCTTCACTTCCATATAGACGCCTAAACCTTGGAATGATTGGAAAGTACCATACAAATTTCATAGGATTGAATTTATCTTTCTTGTATCAAGAAGCACCACACTTTGGGCATTCTGTAAGTGATTTTTTCTCTTTGCGAAACAATATACATTCTTTCAGGCAGGCATGTATTCTTTCAGAAATCATTCCCATCGAGCGTAGCATTCATCTAGCTTCATATATCCGGCTTGGGAGATCATTATCTTCTGGGATCATGTCATTCAAGAGAGAAAGTAGTTCTGTAAAACTGACATCACTCCATCCGTTGCCTGATTTCAATTTATAAAACTTCAGTACAGCTGAAAATGTTGTATACTTAGTGCAAGCAGCATACAATGGCGTCTTTGCACAACTCTTTAACTTCTCAAACAATTTTGGGCAATCACAGAGTTCATCTTGAATTCTCTTTTTCATTTCCTCAATACGATCTTCATCATCATTGACATCTGTAATCACATCCTCCATATGGTCTTCTTCATTATCCATATTTGTATTCATATCTGACGATCCATAAAATGCAGTTTTATCCCAGCCAGTAGCTACATTCGCTTTTTCTCTGTGTTTATTCCAACATTTATAACTCCAATCTATTCCATGACATATCAAATGTTCTTCCAACTCCTCTAGAGTAAGTAGTCTAGAATAACAAGAACGTAAACATGGAAAAAGGATTTGAGAAAGATCCTTTGCATGATCCTTTGCAAACTTGATGAACTCTTTCACTCTGTTCTCATACTCTATTGTTAAATGATTAGCATCAATCCAATCTTTATTCATCTCCATCCTATTTGAATCTCAAATATTAGTATTTATGGTTCAAGTACACAAAACAAGAATTCCAAATATAGTAGAAGAGAACCACTTCCTTATGAAAATGGAGATTAATAGAGCCTAACCATTAGTATTTATTCATCTTCATTAAATATAATTACTTTAGATTCATTATAGTTTCCTCAAATCACCCCATACCAAACACAAGAATAATAAAGAATGATACATCTACCACTCCTAGGTCTTTACCCTACATTCAATATCATCATGCCTAAATACTCACTGCTAGTGGAAGTGAAACCGTTCTTGATGATCATGCCAAGAATAAATGGAAACCAAAAGGGGGGAGTGAATCAAAATACCCCAAACAAGATGGAAAAACATGGTATTTGAGAATAGGTTTGTGGATTTCATGTTGGATAAAAACCTATCCAATAGACTCCACAAGCATTGATGGCCCCTACAGTTGTTGCACTAGGTGAAACTATCACCTGAGAAGCTGAGATCAATGAGGCCCTTCCCATCCATGAACTGAACAAACTCCATGATGGCCTTCCTCTGGAATGGGCTTCTACCTTTCCTTTCCTTTGGGATGGAAATTACATTAAAGTCACCCCCAACAAACAATGGATGGTGGTCAGGATCAAAGGTATTTTGTTCAAAAGGACAATCAATCCCCCTCAATTTTTTAAAATACCAATACCATAAACCATTTAAAAACAAGACATTTTAATTTATTTTGGAAATCATTCCCAAAAAAAATCAATAAACAAACACATGCCAAACCATTTGGAATTTTATTTAAAGAATCAACTTATCTTTATTTTAAACCATGATTTTCATTTATAATATCAAATCCACCAACGGTAGAAGGAAACCTAATTTATTTCAATGAAAAAGGTTAATTCACAACAAGATACCATCCATTCCATATATTATTTTCATTAATAGGGTTATTTTGTGCTTCAAAATGATCAAAACATGTCTAACCAACTTCAAATGGATAAAATATGAATTCATGAAACACATGAATCCCAAAAAGAAGATATATTATAGAAACACCCACTTGGAATCTAAATGAGTCTACTCAAATAAAGAACATAATACATCTCCAACTACATCGATGCTTTCTCATATACAACGACACCACTAGCTAGATAGTGGCCCTCACCAAGAACATCATACATCTCCAAATAAGAGACTACAACCACTAACCATGAAGAACATCATAAGATGGAAATATACTAAGAACACATCCCTTCACCCAAATAAGAGACTACAACCACTAACCAAGAAGAACCACTAAGAGCATAATTTGAAACCTAAGGAAAGGTACACCCAAAACATACCAATGAATTCAAATGAAATACTTTCTAAACCAAACCATTGAAATCCTCAAATGTTCCTAACATCAAACCCCATCATATCTCCTAATAAAATTCTTTGACAACACTATTTCATGGCCTACACCCATTTAGACCCCTCTATTGGTTAGTATATTATAGTGTAGTGACCCCCTAAAACCATCCTCCAACATGTCATGGGTTAGTGAATGCACCGAGGGTATTTATCACAACCATGTGCAATGTAATTATAATAATAAATAATTGATATAGTTTAACATAAAGTTGTATAGATGATTTTTTGAATGATACCAAGCGAAAGTTATTATGGTAAATATGTGTGATAAGACATTTTTGGTCTAACTAAAAGGGGATATAGCCTAATGAGTGTATTTTGGATTCACAAAAAATATGAATCTATGTGGTATAGGGTTTTTTCAACTAGTAGGAGTATGGACCACTTAGTGAATATGGCCCTCTATGTGTGGGAATGTTTTCATTTAGAGTATGGCCTAATATGTATGGTTCCCATATAATAAGGCCCATTTGAATTGGATATTTGGGCTCATGGGTAATTTTTTGATGCCTCTACTGGGGAAATCACTTAGGCTTGAATCTGTTTCCTTGGGCTAGCCACAATCCTCATAACCTAACTTACCTATTTTCAAAGGTGTAAAGAGTCCACCTACATGGTTGATAATATTGTCCCCTTGATTAGAATGGGAATATGGGATGTTAGATATTCCTTCTATAGTTTCCTTCTTGGAGTATGATTCCTATTCTGGGTCTCTGTTCCAGATATAAGATATGTTTTTGAATCTAGTTTTTTGTTCTACTCTCTAGTAGAAACAAGTTAATTACAATTAATATTCTAGTTAAAGGGAATATACTTTTAGTTGAATGTAATAATGGTGATGAGTGTATTGATAAACTATAAAATTCATCTAAAATTTAGGTTATTAATTTTTCATTAGCTCATGACAAGAGGTGTATTATCTGTAATACATGAGTCATACCATGATTGATAATTGGTAACTTATTCTTATTGCAGAAGGAATTCAAGTCTTATAACCTCTATAATCTTATGCTCATTACACAAGGTGGATCACATTTTTCATGTGAGGAATCTACACCAATTTGGTTCATAAAATATATTCATAGCACATAAGGATTTCTATATTCATCAACTAATGAATTGTGTTCTTATCACACCAGGTAAGAACATAATATCATCTACTAAGGGAAGTGTTTAGAGATCGTATGCTCATCACATAGGGGATTCTTTGGCACATCGCCTAAGGAATCTCATGCTCCTCATGTGAGGTATAATCCTAGGATCATTACCTAGGAGATGAATAAGATATCTTATGATCATCACTTAGGGGATTCTTAGGCATATCCCCTAATGAATCTATTTATAATCTCATGAGGTATAATTAAGGGAACATTATTTAGGAGATAAAGAAGATCTCATATTCCCATAACATAGGGACTTCATATTCTCGTCACGTAAGGCAACCTAGGATTATCACCTAGAGTTGGATGTTTCCTAAATTAAGAGTGGTAATAGGTTTATATATCGGTAAAGGAACTCATATATTTGAATTTTAGAAGAGGGAACCACCTAATACACTCATCACGTAGGGGGTGAGCATAGTTTTATAGCCACCATTTCATTTTTATCCATGAAGTTATTCAATTACCACAAAACCCTTTTCAATTTCATCATTAACAACTATATTCTATGTCACTGGGAAACTAAAAAGAAAACCCATATCAACTAACAATGTCGTCTCCCACAATAACCCACTCATTATATCTTTTTAACAATAGAAAGGTTGATGCTTCCCCACTGCATGATTTACCACCTCAACCATCTCACATTTTCCCCCAATGGAATCTATCACAACCAAACTAACAAAAAACTTCTCAAACAACCCCACCAAAAAACAATGATGATTTTCAACAATAAAAGTAAACAAGCACCATGTTCTTGAGAAATATAATTAAAATTAGTAAACACATGTGAATCATCCCCTTTACATCATTTTCCATCAAGTATGGTTCATTTTCTTCAATCGTTCAATCCATAATACTCACCCATAGAATAAAAAAGCATGTTAAAAAATGATATACAAATGGGAGAGGAGAACAATATTGAAAAAAGATTTGGAAAACATGCCTTAAAGGAGGTCCGGTAAACCGAATCTTGAAAAAGTTACGGGCGGTGGAGGTCTGGAAAACTGAAGCTTGAGGGCGGCGGAGGTCCGGCAACGCGAACTCAGCGGGCGGTGGAGGTCCGGTAATGAGAAGCGAGGGCGGCAGAGGTCCGACAACGTGATCTCAGCGGGCGGCAGAGGGGAGTCATAGGGTTCCAGTACCGCTAGAGCTTTAAGTCGCGATAAAACAAGGGCACTGTGCGACCGAATTTATAAAAAAAAATGCACTAAGGTTTTATCAGCACTAAAAGAGCGCTGATAAAGACTACCTTTATCAGCGCTAACATTTTAGTGCTGATAAAGGTGTCCTTTATTAGTGCTTTTTTATCACTGATAATAGTACCCTTTATCAGTGCTAAAAAAGTGCTGATAAATCCTTACTATATCAGTGCTAAAATTTTAGCGCTGATACAAGGAGTCTTTATCAGCGCTTTTCTAGCGTTGATAAAGGGTCTTTTTATCAGCACTATTTTAGCACTGATAAAGGTTACACTGTATCAGCACTACAATTTTAGTGCTGATAAAGGAGTTCTTTATCAGCGCTTTTCTAGCGCTGATATATGGCCTCTTTATCAGCACTAGAAAAGCGCTGATAAAGACTCCATGTATCAGAGCTAAAATTGTAGCACTGATACAGGGTTTCTTTATCAGCGCTTTTTTAGTGCTGATAAAGAGGCCCTATATCAGTGCTAGAAAAACGCTGATAAAGAACTCCTTTATTAGTGCTAAAATTTTAGCGCTGATACAGGGTAACCTTTATCAGCGGTTTTGCTTAGCACTGATATAAGGGGGTGCTTCCCTTGCCCATTTTTGTTGTAGTGTAGCCTATGCTATTTATTGTAAAAATAGAGTATAATATTTTCCTTACTTAACCTCATGTTGAGTGCCAATGTAATGTGTGGTATTTCCATGCCATTAAGTTTATTGTCAACATAATGTGAGGTTCATGGATAATATTATGTTTTGAGATAATGTAATGTTAAGTACAATACTCTATTGTGACACTACATTGTGAGAAAATATATTGTAGGTCACTAACTTAAGATTACATTAAAGGTCAACTTAATTTCAAGTGGTAATAAAAAATAAAAAAAAGTAATTATATTTAACATTTTTTAATTTCTCTTATTTTTTATAAATTGTTTATAAACGATAAGTGGTGTACTTTATAAAAATAGGATTTTTCAAGTCTAAAATAAATATGAAAAAGTTTATATTTATATATAATGTTTTTTGGAAAATAAATAAAAATGTTTATTTATTTGTTAATTACTTTAATATTCATGTTTAGTAATTTGTTTAAGAAATATGAATATTGTGTAAGAAAAAATTATGTGATAAATTTCTTCTGGGAGATAGAGCCCTTCATGACATGTTAGGTGAAACTCTATAAGATTTAGTTTTCATATACCTTGACCTCAATTTTTAATTGAAGTTATTAGCTTGATTTCAGTTATTGGTCATAATTTTTTGCATATTAGGTTTTAGAATTATTATGAATTTGATTCTATCTTGAGTAAAGTATCCTTATGTATAAATACATTGGGTTGGAATTCCAACTGTCTTGGAGGCTTATGCCTTATTCTATAAAGGTGAGGGATGGTATCTATGTATTAGGGCTTACTCATGTGGATATTGTCAATATCATATAATTCTAAACCTTTACATGAATATATCATATACCTTATGTATAAGATGCATTTGTCTATGTATGAATATGTTTGTTATCTATATTTGGATGAGTAAAAAAATTCATGGTTTCTATTACACATTAATGTGGTGTGAACACATTAACTTGGTGGATGTAATAGGGATTCCAAAATTATATTGTTAGAAGTGTTAATTCACAAAGGAATAATTCATCAGAATATAAAGAGTGCATATAATACAATAGTTATGAATTTAATATTCATATGATATATATATATATATATTAAATTAGTGAGATTTTGAAATAAACCCCCCTTAAATACTAAGTTTGATATTCCTTCAAAAGTGACACTTATGAAGACCTTGATTGTTCAATATGGGTGAACCTAACCATCAAGTTCCCATGAATTATCTTGTTTATGGAAAGAAAGTAACAAGGTGACTCTAACCATTAGGTTCCTTGTATTTGGAATTTTATTTGGGTTACACTTTGTTGGGAAACCATAACCATTAGGATACCAAAGGAATAAAGTTGAAAAAATCCATGTGATGAGTTTGGATAATGAGTTGATAATAGTATCTACCAGATATAGTCATGAATTATTTACATGATACCTAGTGTAAGTCATGATGAAATATGGATCTTGGCTCACTAAATGGATATAATGTGTGGGGTTAACATTTTTATTGGGATTATTTTCATTAATATTCCTCAATGAAAATATATAAAACATGATACCCACCCACGAATTTTTCTTCTTTGTAGATTTAGATATATTTCATGATAATAATATTTAGATCAATTATATGTATGTCATATAAAATAGTTAAATATTGGTATCTAGGATTGAGAAGTGTTCTCAAGAAGAAGCATTCTGTATATATAAATGTGAATTTTATAAAAATCAATTTCACTAACTCGAACTCATGGATATTGGATATTGGGTTTTCATCATACATTTGTGATGATTATCATGGACTTGGAGATATGAGGTAATTGAATAAGGGATAAGTAGATATTCATGTTGAAAATAGAGAAAGGGTTGTTTCTTTAGAGGTTGACACTTATAATTTAAGTCTACCCACTAGAATTGGAGAACTATTATTAGTTTCCCTCTATAAAAAGAAATTTTATTTTTGTATCTTGTTTGAAAAAGATGAGATTTTCATTTGCTATTAAGAATTAGAGTTGTTCTATATAGAAGAATGAAATGTTTTATAACATTAAAAATATAGTAAATAGTTTATACATTATATATATGTATAATCATGTTTATAGCATAAAAAACAAGAAGTTCAAAGTTGATTATTATCTCACCCACCTTTGGTATTGTTGCATTAGACATATAAATGAGAAACACATCCAAAGACTCCATAGAGATGGGTTGTTGGAGCCATAAAATTATGAATAGTTTGACACATGAGAATATTATTTATTAGGAAAGATGAAAAAGGAATGTTTTATAAGAAAATCTTAAAAAGGTTGTTGGATTATTGGATCTCATACATAATGATGTATGTGGAATAATGAGCACACAAGAAAGTGGTGGTTTTAGGTACTTTGTTTCCTTTACTGATAACATTAGTTAGTATGTTTGTGTGTTTTTTATGAGACACAAGTATGAAACTTTTGAAAAGTTTAAATTGTTTCAGAATGAATTTTATAATAAACTAGGAAAGGGTATTAATATTATCCTATCATATTAGGTTGGTGAATACTTGATCCAAGATTTTACTAATCATCTGAGTGATTTTAGAATTTTTTCACAGATTTCTCCTTCAGGAACACCATAATGAAATATTGTGCCTGAGAGGAGGAATTATACCTTATTATACAAGGTTAAATTGATGATGGGTTTGTGTGACCTTCTTATTATATTCAGGGGTTATGCTCTGATGACTATAATGTTCTTACTTAACCACATTCCATCTAATGCAGTCATAAAAATTATATATGAGATATCAAATGAGAAATATCCCGATATAAATTTTATGAGAATTTGTGGTTTTGAATCATATATATGACATATGTATTCTGATAAAATCATCCCCAAATAAAAAAAATTCTTATTTATTTATTATCCTAAAGAAACTATTAGATATTACTTTTATAACCCTATTGAACACCAAGTGTTTGTGGCTCGATATGTTGTTTTCCTTGGTAATGAACACATGAGTGTTAGTGTCAATGAGAGGAAATTTAAACTTGGAGAATTTTAAGATAGAAAAATAAAAATGTTCTTGAGATGGAAGTTAATCTAGTTCTATAAGTATTTATAGATGAAGAATTGACTTAGGTTACACAAGAACCTCAATGGTCTAGTAGTATTCATCAAGAACCTGGGAGATATAGATTTATTGTGTAAAATTATGATGAATTAATGTTCATTGGAGATGAACCTGCTTTCTATAGTGAGGCTATTGAGAGTTATAATTCATATAGATGGTTAAAATCCAATAAATCTAAAATAGGCTCCATGTATAGTAACCAAGTTTGGAACTTGGTGGATGGTGGTGTATGGGTGAGACCCATAAGGTGTAAATAGGTTTTTCATAAGAAAACTAACATGAATGGTATATTTTATACTTATAAATCATGTCTTGTGTTGAAAGGTTATCACATCTCAACCCAGATAACATGTCCATCCAGGCTCCAAACCAAAATTCAGTAATACCCAAAGGGAATTCTCAATCCCCATGGGCTAGTGACTAGTACCTGAGAATCAACAACAACCAGATGGAATGATTTTTACCAACATAAAACAGACAGCATGAAATATATATATATATATATGTGTGTGTGTGTGTATTTACACACACATAGAAAAAAGAAATAGTATAAGAAAAACTAGAATAAATATATACCATAACTGAAATAAAACATCACAAGTGATATAACTCAAAGCATTCAGAACAAACCCAAAGTACAAGTCCAGTAGTAAAGGAAAACTAAAATAAATACAACTAATCCATGTGATAACATGGGAAAACTCCCACCATCTCACTACCTGCTACCCAATCCTAGATGATAGAAATATCACTACATCATTGTGGCACCTTATCTTTACCTACATTAAAATACATAACCAGGTCAACACATCACTGAAGGGGTATATAAGGTGTGAGCTAATAGGGTTAGTAGGATCCCACCCAATTTTTCCATATCAAGTATCTATATAAACAATCCAAACATACTCATTTTAAAGAAAACATGTCATGATAAATGAGAAATTAGGTTATATTAAAATCATGGTAAATATTTCCTTTTTCCATAGTTCCAAAACAAGTCAGGAAAATTATTTCAAAGAATAATTTCCATAAAAATTTATCAAATCCAAAATAGGTATATCAAAGCTAGAAAAATACAAATCCAAAGCACAGGTAAAACACTCAAAGGATCACTTCAGTTCAGGATATCAGACTACTCATACCACAAATAATGAATAATGTACACTCAAATCCCTAGAACATTGGCCTAAGGAGTAGAGGAACACCCCGTGAGTGAACCCCCTAACAATTTCAAACCAAGTCCCTATAATAACAGACCTAGGGAGTATAGTAACACCCCATGAGTGAACCCCCCAACAATAAAATAAATGATGACCCTGAGCTACACCTTCCACCTAAGTACCCATGGCTTCCCATGTGCTTAATTTCCCAAATCATTTCAAAATGTCTTTTCACAATCAATTTCAAACAACCATTTTATTCTATAAAACCTTCTTTAAAATCCCATTTTTCAATGCTTTGAAAACACTATTTTCTTTTACCTAAAACAAAGGGAAACCCCACCTTTTATCATAAATCCATTTACACACACAAAATAACCATGCCAGCTTATTTATAAATAAATTTATAAAATAGGATCAATCACGGTTTATTCAAAAAGGTCTAGAGATGAAACCACCTACCTAAAACTTTAGTCTCACATGCCCACAATGGGATCCACCAATACAAGAAGGAACATGGAGACAAAAATGATGGCCCTAGTATTGATTCCAAAATCTTAGAATCACATTACACAAACAAAATAGATGGAATAGAGGGAAGATCACAACATACCTCAAAGAACACACACCTATCGCATCGCAACTAGCAAAGGACCAGCCCTTGGAAGAAGATCACACAATAGATCTTGAAGAATCAAATAAAATTTCACCACAGGGTCAATGAATCCAAAATTTAATGCAATGTTGTTTCCATAACCAATGGTAATGAAGAGGTAGAGAGGATGTTGACCAAGGAGAAGTGACACAACTGCCACAAAGATCAAATGTTGAATAGAGGAACTTTGAAGGAGAAAAGACCACCCAAATCACACTTAGAATCTCCTATGGTTCAAGAGATAAGGTTTTTATAATGAATAAGAAAAATGAAAAGTGTTCATCATGATAAAACCTACTGGGCCTAAGTTTTTATGGTGTAAAAAAATGTTTATGACATAAATATCTCATTACTCATATGAAGGAACTGGGACCTGTAGTGGAAGCCGGTGGGCTGGGGATTTTTAAAATTTTCATTGACGGGATGATGGAACTTGTCATCATCGACGATCTAAGCCCTGGTAAGGTCCTAGGATCTCACATAAATTATAAAGAGCACATAAATTAAACTAAAAACATACCTATTCAGATTTGAAGCTGTGCTCGACTACAAATCGTCGATGGTGATCATTTCTTGAAGGATCCATATCAAACCCTCTATATCATCCACACATACTTCAAAAATCTGTTGAAATATCGATCGTCAAATTTTGGGTACTAGTACAGAGATCTGATGATGCCTTCTACACCCCGACGATCACTGTGATCCTCTTCCTTCATTAATTGAAGGTATTCTTAGATCATCACTTGAGAGGGAGAGACTCTATCTCTAGGAAGTGGGGGGAGAGATAGGCACTCATTCATAAATGAATTAATATTCATTGATGAGAGAGTCTCTCTCTCAATTTATAATGGATAATGCATAACACCAGGTAGGGTTCCTCGATCCCAAAAATTTAACTTCCACTAAATAATAATTATGATTAACTAATATACACCATAAATATTATTAATAATTTATCACATACTTTTAATATATATATATAATATTTCATGATAAAACGAATCCATTTAACTCGACTCGTCATTCCCGCTTAATATTAAATGAACCTTGAATATTAAAATAATATTCATTCGATTTATATTTTTTCTCATATTTACTTAACTTGTAAATATATTAAATAAATTCAATCCCAATTATTCATAACTTGAATAATAATGAATTTATTTATTTCTCTAGTGATCTATACCTTGGAAAACACTCATACCCCATGGTGGGGCCTACCATTTCCAATATACCTATTCAACAGAATATGGTGGATTATTGAATACACTATTGTGTGTGACCCTCTAGGCCCTTATCTCGATAGCATTGAATAAAATTCATAGACCAAGAGTGGATTCTAGAAACCCATCAAGGCCCCTAAAGAGATAAGGATAGTCATAACAATGACTACCAACCTATGAACACTTATTGTGTACTATAATCTCTTTATCTTCGAATATATCATAAAGAAGGACGTCCACTTGTGTCATCATCATTTTCTTGATTTATTATTTTTTGATATATCTGGATGGATTTACCTTTAACTAATTTTTCCAAATACTTATGAAGGTAGAACCATCCTTATCAACTAGGCCTAAGATATACAAATTTCATAACCTGGAAGCGAAAAAATGTTTCTTGACCATTCAACCAATTTCATACTACCAACGAAGCACCCAACACAAGATACCTCACTGTTATTTCAATATCATGGTTTTTTCATTGCATCAAAGTACACAATAAAATGATACACATTGGTAATGGTATCAAGTTAGGAGACAAATACACATGTTCGTAGATAAGAACAACCAATGACACCCAAAACATGTGGTGTTTATATTGGCGGGTCTATCCTCATGATCTCACTACTAGATATCACCAAGTGTGAAATTTATGAGAAGAAGTCTAAATTCTTATGATCTCCCAGCACCTGATAGTCAAACATCTAGTATGTCCAGTCAGTATGATGTATCTAGGCCATATGACCTTTGTTTAATATTAATTTCATAATTTCTCAAGGTTGTCATTATAGCTTGGGATCTACTATAACCTTTTTATATGACAATTAACCTAGTAAATTACCATTAAATAGTGGACGTAGAAAATTCTACACTATGATGGTAAGAATACATCATGTACAGATAATTGTATACATGATATGGTAATCAAAAGTACTATATAGTTGGATCTAAATAACCCACTATTTCAACACTCCCACTTACACTAAATCCAACTTACTAACCATACTTTTTATCTACTCACATGATAAAGATCATGTTTCTACTGAGTAATGATTTTAGCTGTTGGGCCTTCCACTTTTCCACTACGTGTCAATTTTTCTATATGCAACCTCATCTCCTTGAGTAAAACTTCTCAAGAGATAGTATCCTTGAGTATATCTCTTTAGTACACTATCATGACTTGACATCTTGGCTAGTAATAATATCATAATCTACATTATGATAATACTTTACTTACTAGGTGTGATTCCAAGAACTGGAACAAATCATTGTGTTCAATTACTTCTTAGCTGCCTTAGAAGCTGCAATGTACTCATTATTTGTATATATGACTACCATTGGCTTTTATGATCTTGAATCACTCATTGTCTAAACCTAACTGTGATACTATATCAAATTGATCTAAGGAATACTAGTTTGTCTCCCACTATAACTAGTATCCTTCTTCTCCACATGTCAGGAACATATCTTTTATACCTACTAAAGTACAATCAGATAGTGTTGACTACTTTACTTAAAATTCACCTGGATATAATTGATATTTTCCTACTATGAATTATATCTTGTCAATATCAATTATTGTACATATCATGGCATTCATGATTGATCCATCACTGAAGTGTATGGAACTAAACTCACATCTTTAATATCCTCTCATGTTCCTAACATGTCAACCTATAAAAATTATTCCATGTGACATTGGTAACAATTCTTTCTTGAATTGTTCCTACTTGTATTTTTCAATACCATGTCACTGTATGTATGATTGAATAGGTCCAAGAAACCGTTAGATCTATCTCAGTAGATCATGTTCCCTATAACTTAGGTTTCTACTTTAATTCAATCACTGGAGAATAACTTTTATCCAAGTATTAACTAACTGTAAGACCAATATCTATTTTTCATATGTTGTCGAACATACTTCTCTTGGAAAACTTTGGCGCTCCCACTAACCTCTAGTAGACACATGGCAAAGATTCATTCCAAAATAATGTTCTAGGATCTTATTTCTTACTTTAATACTGAACTAGATTTCAGTAACTTGCAACCCTTATTGGGATTCAATGGTGTCATCATCCCTTTATGGTTGCGTCATATAGACACCTTCCACGAAATTTGATCTTTGCATGCAATGGCCAATAATTGATCTTAGAATTTAGCTATGACAAGTAAAATTCTAATGGATTTAGGCATACCGACTTGGTATTACCAATCGAGCCTTATTGGTACTGCACTTGTACCATCCATGTATCAACTCTCTTGAATACCCACTGTAGTATTAAATTTATAATCCCATTTATGATTTGATACACAAAATCCATTATTGAATTTTATTAGTCTTGTCAATTTTGGATAATTGTCATATAATGCTCACTTATAGGAATTATTATTCTTAATGAATAATGTATCACCAACCATAGTGAACTCAAAACCATCACCATGGTTTTAAACCTTCCTATGCAGCATGTGTCTCTAAAACATTCCTCTTCCATATGAACTTGTGGAACTTGTTCCTATGTCAACCATTAGTACATATTTAGAATTGACTAAATCCAAGTCAATCCAGCTCCCACTATGTCAAGTAGAGATGTGAACCCTATTGATAGAAATGTATTCTATCACTTGACTACCACTTTTCTATCTTGGGGATTTATATAATATCCTAATAAACTATTAGGATAATAACCTTATATGCATAATGTGTTTAAATTGATGCATGTTTGTTTAAATCCTAACAAACTATTTGCATCTAAACACATGTCCTATGACATAATGGATTTCCATCATACTATGACTAGTATGATATCCATTTTTCATTTTTGAATTGGTATATTTTTTATGGTTTTTCACTGTTATTTGAAAATCATGTCTTGAAATATAATGGAAGTTACTACAAATTGTAACATTGATACTACTTACATCATAACTATGATGTATAAAATGTGCGTTTTGGAATTTCTCCATGCTACATTTTGTTGATCAGTGTTAATATGTAAGAATTTCCATTGGTCCATCTTATTAGAATCAATGTCATGATGTAGATAATGTAATGTGCATTTAGGAATTTCTCAATGCTACATTATCATGATTGATGAATGCTTGGTCAAGATATTTTTTTCCATGATGATCTAAAGCAACTCATATCTTCTTACCATGCTTTATACTTCACTTTCACATTCCTAAATATATTAAATTAATCTTATGAAGTATCTTTACCACTATCTTTCCCTTTGAATAGTTCATGTTCACTTGTTGAACTCATTCCAAAATCTTTCTAACATACCTTTATTTCTAAAGGTTTCTTTATCCAAACTAAAGATGTTGATAATACCAAAGGTGTTTAGTTGTGCCGAGCCTAAATACCAAACTGGGTATATCCTTGACATTGACTTTTAGTTTTATTGACAAAGAATTGTCTTACCACAACTAGGTAAAAGTGTTACATTTTTATATTCATCACTTATTGCCTGTGATTATAGTATCACTGAACTATATGATGAATATTAGACACCACAAACAACATTCATTCTGAAACCTGGAATAATGTCTCATTATGTCCAAAGGCAATGTGAGATAAATGTTTTGGTTATACTCAACAACTTGTTCAACTAGAATCGTGCACTTGGAAATTATAAGTTACGTGTTTCTCACTACTAACTTAGGAATAACCATTTCAAAGCTGCTTGGAGAAAACACCTTACTTATTATAATGTTTCTATACTAACTTGGTTACTTTATTTTAATACACATATGTGAAAAAGAATATTGTATTTAATACCCAATAAATATTTCCAAAACAATACTTTTAGTTGATGAATATACACTAAAGAAGAATCAAATTATTACTTATCCAATTTAGTCCATTGCATTTTAAACTTCCATAAATTTATTTCAAGTTATACAATGAAAATAACATCATGTTTAATAACCAACCTCGTCATTAAAAGACGTTGTGAAATGTGAATTTGGCATTGCACTTTCCATTGGAATTTTCTCCTTATCTTCTAATTTATTAACCATAAGAACTAATGATAATAATTTCTTTAATATTCTTATTACTTGACGAACCTTACCTAAATAGGTAATGAAGCATTTACTTCATACTATTTGTTTGTATCCTTAAACAAAAATGGATTAATCAGGTGTAAAAGTTGGATGAATTGAAAGATACTAATATGTCTTTCATATTTACACATAATCCAATGTAATTTATCATCCACATATCTTGCTTAATTTTCTCCTTGTAAACTTCTTGGATATAAGACTATATGTGATATCATCCATGTCCTAATGTAGTGACCGCAACTAACATCGGACATAAATGATAGCATTATGACAGAACCATCATATGCTTAATTCATGAGTCTCCTATAATAAATTTTACACCCATGATTCCTAAGGTAGATTAAAAGGTATAGGGACACTAACACCCTGAATTTCCTATATTGTAGTAATGTGTAGAAGCACCTGTACTACACTTGGAAATTCATGCTAGATTGGACATTAACCTTATCCAATATTTCTCACAGTTTTTCTTGTGGTATTACTTTCCATTTATCTACAAAAATGAACTTTAGGAAATTAGTACTTTTATGTTGATTATTGAATTATACATTAGCGATTAATTTAATCATTAAATGTCTCCCACTATTTTATCGAATTCTAGGAATCCTCTGTACTATAATCGGAATACCCTATCGCTTGAGTATTCTAGTGGAAAGGATCCTTGAACCTCCCCTCATAGTTTATAAGTTATGGCTAAGCCACTGCTCGGAGGGTTTAAGGTAGGCGTTTGGCTGGCCAACCGTATTAACTCACGGTTCCTTGATCTATTGAGTGAAGCCTCGGATTCTAAAATCATTACTTGATTTACTCAATTCTGGCCTCTAAAATTACAACAAGCTATATTTGGTTATTTCTTTGCTAAAATTGTAGTTAAGTCAACCTATCACTCTCATAATAACTCCTCGGCAGTAAGAGGCACCCTCATATTTAGCATGAATGGAAACTCGAACACTCGATTTTGTTTAAATTTGAATGATGGAAGGCGATAATGACCTAATATTACTTTGAGGGTTTTGCATTTTTCTCTCAAAAAATGTAATCAATTTCTATTAATCTTGTTCATTTATATTATCGCGCTCACAACTGAACATTAATATAAAAACACACGTTTCTTCTTTATGCATTTTATTATTTATTATTTTATGTATTTCTCCCGCTGTTATAAAATGCATAAAGTAATAAATAAATGCATAAAGGTAAACTACTACTCAACTGGTCTTGAGCATCTAAACGACCTAGGGAAATCATACCTGAGTTGTCACTTGACTCTTGATGTAGCTCACCCCCATCTTGTATGTCTACTTCTCCTCTGGAGTGTCGCCTCATCTTGGTAGGGTCCATGTCACATTTTGCATCATCTTGGTCAATGTACACCGCCTTCATCTTATATATAATAATACTCACACGCAGGCAGGGCAGACTAGGGGTGTAAATGTACATTGGATGGAATGGAAACATAGGTCCTTATACAAATTAACTGAAAATAAAGATAATACACAGACCACCATTTAATTAATTACAAACATCACACACAGTTAAATAATTAATTAAATAAATGAAAACATATATGGGTCAGTGCTCAAAACCAGTATGCGGGTAAAATAATGCATGATTAAAAATTAAATTGCATTAAATAAGTATGAGGGTTATTTAATTAAATTAAATTAATTAAACAATTCAATTAATTTAATTATTTATCAGTTAACTAATTAATTTAACTAATTTAATTCAATTTAATAACCAAATTGAATTAATTTTATCTGGGTATTAAAATTTATTATTTTAAGCCATAATTAATATATTAATTAATTTAATTTAGTTCAAAAATTAAATTAATTAATTAATTTAATTTAATTTAACTCGGGCCCTAAAACATCCATTATGGCCCATTATGGGTCACGTCGATTCGTGCAGACCCATAAAAGGTCAGGAAGAGCTCGTTCTTAGCTTTTCTAAGCTAGGAAAGTATGTCCAAACCCGTTTTGGGTTGGGAAAACATGCCAGGTCCACATTCAAGGTATTTTAGGTCTAGTAGAAACAGAGAAGGTACCTGTTGGCACCGGATTTGGCAAGGGAGGACCCGTCGGTAGGGGAGATCATGATGCCTAGGCTCGAACCATGACCAAGACTGATAAAAAGAGGTACCCATAGGGTTCTAATGATGTTTGTTGGCTTCCAGTGAAGAGATCTGCATCATTGGTAGGTCGGTGAGTGGGTGGTGCTTGAGCCTTTAGCGTGGCAGCAGTTTCGGTGATGGGAGGCACAACTAGCAGTGGGTGGACCTCATAGCACAATGGAAGAGGTGGGTCATGGCTGGTGCACTATCCGATGACGGCCTGGAACGTGGCTAGGTTAGGTCACTAGAGCGGGAGTCGGGTGAGAGGGAACCTGCGGAGGGTTGGAATGTGTGGGTATGGGAGTCCGGCAGTGGACAGGAGGGGCAGCGGCTGGATCTCACTGAGGAGATCGGTGGAGTCCAGGTCATGGCTAGTCAAAGGGATGACCAGTGGTGTGGCCTAGCAGGAGAGACGGTGGATCTGTTGGGGCGGTGGGCTGCAAGCCGTCAACGCGCCTCGTCCAGTAGAATAGGGAGGTCACGTACAAAAAAGGGGGTCGACCCCTTTCCAAAAGTTTTTTTTTGCTTTTTCTTTTTGATTTCCCTCTATTATTGATCCTCCCCACCACCACCCACTAGTTTTTTTATTGGTAGTGTGATTTCCACACGGTGAAACCCAAAAAAAAATTCCACACCCGTTTTTAAAAAATTTCTAAAGGCTACATATTATCCTTTCTTTATAATAATAATAATAATTATTATTATTATTATTATTATAATAAAATAAAATAATTTTTATTATTTAAAATATCATTGTAATAAAAAGATTATTATTATTAGTATAAATAATTCCATCCTAAAAAATAAAAAAATATAGATGGTTCATGATTTTAATACCCGTACAGACCGATTTCAATTCATACATTTTTTTTCAAATGACCATAACTTGGTCATCCGACCTCAGATTGAAACACAATCAGATCTGTTGAGATCATTTTTCAACCCTCTACTAAATTTTAATGCAAATTAATTTTTCTAGGCTCATTAAATTTATATGGTCCCTATGATACCAATTGATGGAACCAGGGCCCAAAGCGGAAGCCGGTGGGCCAGAGATTTTTAAAAATTTCATTGACGGGATGACAAAACTTGTGGTTATTGATGATCTGAGCCCCGTAAAGGTCTGAGGATCTCGCATAAATTATAAATAGCACGTAAATTAAATTGAAAACATACTAGTTCAGATCTGAAGTCGCACTCGACTCTAACTCATCGATGGTGATCGTTGCTTGAAGGATCCATAGTAGGAATCCTCTAGATCATCCACCCGCACATCAAAAATCTGTCAGAATTTCAATTATTGAATTCCAAGTGCTAGCACAGAGATTAGACAGTGCCTTTGATGCCCCGATGATCACCACGATCCTCTACCTTCATTACTTGAAAGTATTCTTGAATTATCACTTAAAAAGGAGAGACTCTCTCTCTCTAGGAAGTGGGGGGAGAGAGAGGCTCTCATTCATAAATGAATGAATATTCATTAATGAGAGAGACTCTCTCTCAATTTATAATGGATGATGCATAACACCCGATAGGGTTCCCCAGCCCCCAGAAATTTAACATCCACTAAATAATAATTATGATGAAGTAATCTACACCATAAATATTATTAATAATTTATTACATACTTTTAATATATATATAATATATTTCATGATAAAACTAAGCCATTTAACTCGACTTTCCATTCCTTCTTAATATTAAATGAACCTTGAATATTAAAATAATATTCATTCGATTAATGTTTTTTCTCATATTTACTTATCTTGTAAATAAATTAAATAAATTCAATCCCAATTATTTATAACTTGAATAATAATGAATTTATTTATTTATCTAATGATTGATACCTTAGAAAAAACTCAGACCCCCGTGGTGGGTCTCACCATGTCCAATATACCTATTCAACTGAATATGGAGGATTCTTGAATATGCTATTGTGTGTGACCCTCTAAACCCTTATCTCGATAGCAGTGAATAAAATTAACAGACCAAGATTGGAGTCTATTAACTCATCAAGGCCCCTAAAGAGATAAGGATAGTTATAGTAATGACTTCCAACCTACGAACACATACTGTGTACTATAATCTCTTTGTCTTCAAATATCTCATAAAGCAGGATGCACACTTGTGTCATTATCCATTTCTTGATTTATTATTTTTTGATCTATCTAGATGGATTTACCTTTAACTACTTTGGCCAAAGACTTATAAAGGTAGCACCATCCTGATAAACCAGTCCTGAGATATATAACTTTCATAACTCGAAAGTGACAAATCCTTTCTTTACCATTCAACCAATTTCATACCACCAATGACAGACCCAACACAAGCTACCTCTCCATGATTTCAATATCATATTTTTTTCCTTGCATCAATATACACAATCAAATGATGCACATTGGTAATGGTCTCAAGCTAGGAGACCAATACACATGTTTGAAGATAGGAACAACCAATGACACCCAAAACATGTGGTGTTCCTATTGGTAGTCATGTCCTCCTGATCTCACTACTAGATATCACCAAGTGCAAATTTTATGAGAAGAAGCATCAATGATTATGAGCCCCCAACACCTGGTAGTCAAACATATACTATTTCTAGTTAGTATGATGTATCTAGACCATAATACCTTTGTTTAGGATTATTTTTATAGTATCTCAAGGTTCTCATTATAGCCTGAGATCTTCTATAACCTTTTTATATGATAATTAACCTATAACATTACCATTAAATAGTATACGCAAAAAATTCTACACTATAATAGTAAGAAGACATCATGTATATATAACCATATGTATGATATGGTGAGAAAAAGTACTGCATAGTTGGGTCTAGGGAACCCACTATTTCAATATCATATATGCTGGAAAAAAACATTGCGTCGAGTTAAATTTATCCCATTCGATGATTTTATAGAATAAAAGTGAATCTTACAGATTAAAAGGAATTTATAGCATAAAAATGATTTTATGACTTGTAATATTCTTTTGCCATAAATCATCTTACGGTCGGTGCCCAATGAAGGACATACATTGTAGCTAAAACTTACAACGTAAAGGTTTCCAACAAGAAGTTTGCACCCCAAGTTCTACAGAAGCTCCCCAAAAACAACTCTCATGACCTTCAAACCTGAAAAAACACTCTTAAACATCAAAAAATCGTACTTTAAATTATAGGATGTTACAATCACACCACCATAAGATTTTCCATCCCCAAGAAGTTATGTGGAAGAAGGGTGCTATGGAAATAGGTGAGGCCAATGCTCCCTCATCAAAATTTCACACTCTCAAGTCTCTTGAGAATCTAATTAATGTCTCCATAACACTATGAACAACATGATATATTTATCATAAAATACATTAAAATAATAATTAATTATCTTCTCTAGCTTCTCTATAACTAAAATGTATATCCCCAACTCAATCTCTTCCCAACTCAGAACATGAGAGGGATCATGATGGTACTTCCTAAGCTAAGATATGTAGAAAAAATCATAAATAACTATCAACTAAATCGGTAATTATTACTGATACATAAACTAACCAAGCCACTAGGTGACCTAAAATGGTCCAATATATATCAGATCCAACATTCCCTATTTTCCAAGATAGAAGTGAACCAACTGAGGATAAACTTTCAAGAAAACCCGATCACCAATAAAAAAACTCCAAGGGATGGCATAGATGATCCAAATATGACTTCTGCTAACTCTGAACTATAACCAAACACCGATGTATATTTTAAATCCACATTGACGTCTCCTAAATGAGACTCAGTTCCGCAAGATAGGCCTCACCCACCTCTTCCCAACAAAGAGGTTATCTAAACAAGCGACCATACAAAGCCTCAAAGGGAGCCATTCTAATCGATGGCTCATAAATTTTATTATACACAAACTCAACCAGTTTCATATGGTTATCCCATGATCCACCAAAATCCAAGGCACAGGCACAGAGCATATCTTCTAGGATCTGAATAGAATAATTCATCTGAATGTTTTTCTGTGGATGGTAATTTGTACTCAACTGAACCTAATTCCCCATCACCTCCTGAAGACTCTTTCAAAACCAGAAGGTAAACCTGGGATCCCTATCTGAAGAAAAAGTAGAGGGAACCCCATATAACCTCAAAATATCCTATACATACATCTTACCCAGATCTTTAACCTTAGTGGTGTCCCTAATTGGAATAAAATGGGATAATTTTGTTAAATGATCATTCACAACCCATATAGAATTCTTCCCTCAGTTATTCCATGGTAATACAATAATGAATTCCATGGATACCTCATCCCATTTCTAAACTAGCACTAGAAGAGGCTGGAGAAACCAGAAGGTTTCAAGTGCTCTACCTTTATCTAATGGTATGTGTAATAGTGGGACACATAATCTGCAATGTTGCACTTCAAACCTAGCCACTAGAAATTTCATCTCATGTCGTAATACATCTTAATATTTCCCGAATGAATGACCCAAAAATAACTATGACACTTAAAAAAATAAATTCCTCACATATATTGTGATGAAAACCTAATTCTCAAATCAGAGAATACCATCGAAAGGGAGAGACAAACCAGAAATGGTTTTCCCACTATAAAGGTATTCTTTGGTTCCTCTTAGATCATAAAACTATTGTTGACTCTGTAGAATAGACTCAAGGAGATATTAAAATAGCTAAACACTAGTTAAAATCATACTCAAACCATCCTCCTGAGCATCTAGATGTAACTGAGTGAGAAGACCCATCAAGTTCAACTCTTCCATCAATTATAAGATAGTCTGTGATGGTACTTTCCTACTAAGAGAGTCTGCAATGTTATTCCCCATCCCCGAGGTTTAGGCGATGTAAAAATTGAACATATTATACCCACCATATCTATCTAAGATTCAAGTCCTTATAATAAAATATATAACTCTATCTCTTATGGTCATAAAAGATTGTGAATCTCTACCCAAAAGATAGTGTTGCTGACATTTCAGCACTTGAGTAACTATGGAAATATATAAATCATGAGTGGGGTAATTCTTCTCATGAGGCTAAATATGATGAGATCTATAAGACACAATGTGATTATCCTACATAAGAGCACCACCCAAAATATCACCAGAAGCATCACAAAACACCACGTATCCCTTACCAGGCTTAGGTAAGATCAAGATAGGTTCCGATGTTAGAATTTGTTTCAACTCATCAAAATAATTGTGACACTTTGTATCCCATGTGAATTTTTCCACTTTCCTAGTAAGAGAAGTTAAGGGTGACACTATCTTCAATAATTCATTAATAAATCGCTGATGGTATCCAGTAAAACCAAGGAATCTCTGTATCTAAAGGGAATTTCATGGCTCCTACCATGACAAGACAACCTTCACCTTCTTAGGATCGACCGATAATCCATATTCAGAAATCACGTGCCCTAAGAAATTCACTTCTTGGATCCAAAAAATTCATTTTAAAATATTTACATAAAAATGGTGACTCATTAGTATCTCCAAACTAAACTCATATGGTTCTCATGATCACACTTGGATATCGAATAAACCACAATATCTTCTATGAAAACAACCACAAAGGTGTCCAAATTCTGATGGAATATATGATTCATCGAAGCTGTAAAAACTACGAGATAATTAGTTAGACCAAAATTCATCATAAGATATTCATAATGGTCATACCTACTCCTAAAATTCATCTTCAGAATATTATAATTCCAAACTATAAGCTGATGATAACCTGACCGAAGATCCATATTTGAAAACCACTTTCCCCTCTTTAAATGGTAAAACAAATCATCCATAAGGAGAAAAGGATACTTATTCTTAACTATTACCCAGTTAAAATTCCAATAGTCCATGAACAATTAAAGTGAACTATAAAACTTCTTAGCAAAGAGCATGGGGTATTCCCATAGTGAAGCACTAGGGTGAACAAAACCTTTATCTATCTGATCATCCAACTAGATCATAATCTCTTTTAGCTCCGTTGGTGCCATAGGATAGGAGGGTATTGAGATTTTTTGTGCATCCAACACCAGGTCAATCATAAAATCTACCTCCCTATCTAGAGGAAGATCGAAGAATCCATTTAGAAAAACTTCAGGAAACTCCCGAACAACCGTGGGAAAATCAACAAGAGACGAAACCACATTTTAATCAAGTGTAATAGTAGGAAATAAATTTCCGGTCTCTAGGTGGGAAGTTCTTGCATGATAAGACCTCAAATCTCACTTTCCCTAAAACACCCAAGGTCTCCCATTAGCAGCAAGAAACGTGACACACCAGTGATAAAAATAAAATTCAGTATAATGAGTGAAAATCCAATATATCCCAATGATGATTTCAAATAGGTCCAAATTGAGAACAAGGAAATCCTAGACTAAATTTTTGTTAGCTATTGAAAGTGTACAAGATAGACGCTGAAACCCCTACTATTTCCTCTTTCTAAGAGGTGTCCCTAACTCCATGACAAAATATATGAGCTCTATTATAAGTATCAACACATTAACAAAATGGAAAGATATAAATGAGTGGAATGCACCAATATCAAATAAAGAAGTTACTATAAAGGATACAATAAAAATGGTACCTCTCACTATTGTTGGACCCACATCAACCTCCGTCGGAAACTCATCCACTATGTGAAGGTGCTTCACTCTTGAGACTTGTGGCTAGATCCCTATGGAATTTTAAGCTTCTTACTATGCCATATTGTCCTTTGGAGTCGATAATCCTTGACCATAATAAGTTGTAAACATATCCTGAAAGAATAGTTATAGATGTTCATAGAGTCTGCAACCATTATACATATTTTATGGGTCAGGATAAGAACATAGGGTGTTCCCAACCTTTCCACGTTGATAAAAAGTCATGGGAACACTACTAGTTGTAACTAATGGTGTATAAGAGACCCACTATTGGGAACCACCACCACCACTCCTCTGATGCTCACTCCATTTCCTCTTCTTTCTTGTATGCCATTGAAGCTACCATTAGGTTGAAGGGAAGGGGTAGAATAGACAATATTTCTTTCCATATCCATCTCTGCTATCATAAACTTGTATATCATCTCAAAATAGGTAAAAATATTCAACATAAATACCTATGATCATATATATTATTTCAAAACCTGTAGAAACTTCTGATATTTCAACTGATCATTAATTACAACTTCTAGAGAAAAAATAACCAGCTCCATGAATGAATTGGTGTACTCTAACACTGAGCACTCTCCCTAATATAAATAGAGGAACTCCAAAGACTCTTTCATCATCATAGACTCTGGAAATAACTACTAGAAGAAGAGTTTATTGAAACCCTTCCAATCCAATCCCACATATTTATCCACATGTACCATAGAATCTCACCATCTCTTGTTGGAACCCTCAAGCCTGAATGTTTCTCACTTCACTTTCATATTCTTATGTTTATCTAGGAAGTTAAATATTTGATCGATCTTGTATAGCCAGTCATTCTCCTCTTGGGGATCATTATTACCTTTAAATGATGTTGGTTTCTCACATAAGAACTCACAAGATCGATCCTTATCTTCTACACCTCCTGGTTGTACCTCAACAACTACATTATGGACTTGTGGTATATTTTGGTCTACAACCTGAACTGCTCACATAATAGCCTCTATAAAATTTTGATCCAGAGGTATATTCCCTTGAGGAGAATCTAGTGCAGCCTCCCATGGAACCCGTGGAAGATGACTCAAAAGCATATCACTACACACTGAAAATAGAAGAAATTATTAGAAAGACAAAATAATAGTAGTTCAAACCAGAAAAACATAAGTAAAAATTTAGATTAAGATTAAAAAATCAACACAAGAGACAAATATCTCAACTTCCCATTGTAACTTAAGTCTCTTCATAACAATATATGTCCAAACACTCATCGTAACCTATCTCTTAAGTTTCAAAAATCCTATATCTTATCTTACAACTTTCCAATATTGAGAACAACCTACCTATGACACCAAATTGACACATCTTGAACTAGATAACCCGTCCATCTAGGATCTGAATTGAAATGCGGAAAGATCCAAAGGGTATTACTGGTCCCCATAGGTTGGTGACTAGAACCTGAGCATCAAAAACAATCAAAGGGAATGATTTCTCCAAACCTGAATAAGAATACATTACATATATATATACATAGCAGAAGGAAATGATATAATAAAAATAATAAGAAATATATGTCATAATTGAAATAAAACATCAGAAGCTATACAACTTGAAGAAGTCAGAAGAAACCCAAATTACAAGGTTAATGACAAAGTACAATTAAAACAAAGACCACTACTCTATGTGATAATGTGGGAAAACTCACACTATCTCACCGCCAGCTATGAAAACCCGGGTGATATAAACCTCATCATCTCACTACGATGTCTTTCCTTTCTCTACATCAAAAGAAATAACTAGGTCTACACACCATTGAAGGGGTGTGCAGGGTGTGAGCTAACAGACTTAGTAGGATCCCACCTAGGTGTTCCACATTAAGTCTCAATAAAAACAATCCAAACATGGTCATTTTAAAGAAAACATGGCATGATAAACATGAAAGAAGCTTATATGAAAATTATGGTAAATATTTCCCTTTTCCACAGTTCTAGAAAAAATAAGAAAAAAGTTTCAAATCATAATTTCAATAAATTTTTATCAGATTCAAAATAGTTTTATCAAATCTAGAACAATACAAATCCAAATCATAGGTAAAACATGTCAATGATCACATCAGGTCAGGATAGAAGACTACTTGTACCATAAACAATAACAAGTGCACAATCAAGTCCCTAGAACATAGGCCTAAGGAGCATAGGAACACCCCATGAGTGAACCCCCCCCCCCCAATAATGTCAAACAAATTCCCTAGAAAAATAAGCCTATGGAGTAGAGGAACGCACCATGAGTGAACCCCCAAACAATAAAATGGATGATGACCTTAAGATACACCTTCCAACTAAGTACCCAATGCTTCCCATCTGCTGAATTTCATAAATCATTTCAAAAGTGATTTTCACAATCAATTTTAAATAACCCTTTTTTATCAAGCCTTATTTTAAAACCCATTTCACAATACTTTGAAAACACCATTTTCCTTTACCAAAAACCAAGGGAAAGCCATATTTTATCACAAATCCATTTACACACAAAAAATAATGCTAATTTATTTATAAATCATTTTATAAAATAGGATTAATCATGATCCATTTAAGAAAGGATAGAGATGGAACCACCTACTTCAAACTCAGGTCACACATGCCCACAACAAGATCCACCAACATATGAAGGAATGTGAAGACAAAAACGGAGGCCCTAGGATTGATTCACACATATTATAATCACATTAAACAAACAAGACAGATAGCAGAGAGGGTAGATCACAACATACCTCAAAGAACATACACCTATCACACCGCAACTAGAAAATAACCGGCCCCAGAATAAGATCACACAATGGATCTAAAAGAATTAGACAAAACATCACCATAGGTTTGAAGGATCCAAAACACATTTCAATGCTATTATCATGACCAATGGAAAAAAATAAGTAGAAAGACCACTTACCAAGGGTTTGAGAGAGAAGGGTTGTGCGATGAATAAGAAAAATGTTAAGCATGCAGCATGATAAATCCTATTGGACCAAAGTTTTTACAGCATAAACACCTTTTTTACGATGTAAATATCTCACAACTAATATACTCCAAAAAACATGTCACCTCAAGTTAAATTTATCTTGGTTAATTATTTTATTGCGTAAAAGTGAATATTACGGAGTAAAATTAATTTATGGCATAAAAATGATTCTACGTATTACAAGATTCTTATGTTGTAAATTGTCTTACAACTGGTTCACAATAAAGGACTTATACCATAAGCTAGAACTTATGATGTAAAAGTTTCCAGTAGGCAGTCTACACCCCAGGTTTTGCAGAAAATCCCCAAAAACAACTCTCATGCCCTCTGAACCTAAAAACACACTCTTAAACATCGAAAGTGCATACCTTAAAATCTAAGATGTTACAAAGGTTATAACCAAATTCATGGTATTAACTATGAAGAATCCTTTTCACCCATTGGGATAATAAATTTCATTCATATTTTTCTTATAGTAATAGGTCATTTTAATTATGAGATATATCGAATGGATGTCAAAAACCCATTTTCGATGTGTATATGATACAACCCAAAGGTTTTTGAAGTTCCAAATAAGTTATCTAAGGTCTGGAAGTTGTAATGGTTCATTTATGGATTGAAGCAAGCCTCTAAAAGCTATAATATCCAATTTGATGAAGAAATCAAAGAGTTTGGTTTCATTACGAATGTAGATGATTTATTTGTATATAAGAAGATTAATGGGAGTATAGTTGTGTTTTTTATATTGTATATAGATGAAATATGCCTTATCAGAAATGAAAACCAAATTCTTTACTCTGTAATGATTTGGTTGGGTAAATGGTTCTCAATGAAAGACATGGGTGACGTAGCCTACATATTAGGTATGAAGATCTATAGATATGGATTTAAAAGGATTCTTAGACTCAGTCAGTACATGTACATTGGTAATATGATAAATCATTCTATCATGGAAAACTCCAAGAAGGGTTCTTTACTAGTTTTGGATGGATTGAATCTTAATAAGATTTAGGATCCTTCTAAATAGATGGAAAGGATTGATATAATTTAATATGCATCCACCATAGGCTCTATAAATCATTTCATGTTGTGAACTCAATTTTATGTTGCCTATTATCTTAGTAATATGAGTATATATAGATCCAATATCAATGAGAGTCATTGGATTATTATAAATAAATCCTGAATTACTTGAGAAGGGATAAAGATATGTTCTTGTTATTTGGATGAGAGGATGAGATCTATGTAAAGGGTTACACGGTTGCAAGTTTCTAATCTGATAGAGATGATATGAAATCTCAATCTAGTTTCATATTTTTCCTAAATGGTGGAGGTATCTTTTGGAATATTTTCAAATATTCCACCATAGTGGACTCGACAATAGAGATAGAGTACATAGCTTCACTCGATACTATGAAGGAAGAAGTTGGGATCAAGAAGTTCATTACTAAACTTGGAGTGGTTCCTAAAATCAAGGTAGTAATTGAGATTTACTGTGACAATAATTTTTCTATTACTTGGGCTAAGTAACCTCAGTGTCACCAAAGAAATAAACACATCCTTTGAAAATATCATCTCATATGAGAGATCACTGAGAGGAGTGATATAAACATGTGTTGGGTAGATAAAAATGACAATGTTAAAAATCCATTGATGAAACCTTTATCACAACAAAAGCATGAGGGCCATGTAAAGTCTCTTGGTATATGATACTTAAGAGATTGATGTAATGGTTTTATAATTTATCATGTTATTATAATAAAGGCAATCACCATTAATCACTTATTTATATGTGTCATTATTTACTTTACATGAATAGTGGAATGATAATATCCTCTCAAAGTATGACTTCGAGTTGTCTATAATCGATGATCCTCACATAGTATTATGGGTTGTGGTGATATATAAAGATTATAATGAATAAAATCATATAATCACTGTAAAGTATTGTATGCGAGATACTAAGAATAAATTTATGAAGTAATAAGTAGAGACTTATAGCTTGGATTGGCCCGCCAAAGTATATCTCACTACTACAAAACTGCCATTTAATGGTGTTGGTATTTATCATCACTAATAAATGGAATATTTATCAGTGCTAAAAAAACACTGATAAATTTAACCTTTTATTGATCCTTTTTAAGTGATGATAAATGGAACCTTTATCAGTGCTTTATTTTTAGTGCTCATAAAAGAATCCTTTATCAGTGTTTTTTTAGCGCTGATAAATATCTAAATAAATAAAATGAAATATTTAAATAAAAAAATGAGTTTATTAAAAATAATATTACAAATTTTATTAATTAAATAATTATTATCACGACCCCCTCCCACCAAAGATGCCCCTCCTGAGCTGGCAATGGTGAAAGCGAGATAATGACCCCCGAGTCCCGCCTCCAGTAGGCCCCGGGGTGGCGACTAGCACCAAGGGTATGAGTTTTCACAAATATGGGAGGCATTACCCTTTTTATTATTTTGAGATCGGGAAATAGGACGAGTCAACCACCAAAAAGGAAAAAGAACAAGTGTATAGAAATAAACCCAAACCAAGCCCACATGCATGTTTAAATAATTTTATAACAAGGTACAAGTACAAGAAAGCTCAAAGTACAATACCAAAAGAAAAAAAGAGAACAACAACTGCAACAACTCCAACTGTCCGACTAGTAGGGTCCCACACGGCCCTGGTAGTCCTCCTGGAAACCTGAAAGTAAACGTAGGGTGAGCATACAAGTATACTCAGTAGGGAAACCTAAAGCTCTCGTGCACAAGTGGGGAGACATCCTAATGTCCCATGAGAACAACAAAAGAAACCTAGAAAGGAATTATATCCACCCAACCTCACCATCCACACTCACCAAAACACAAGCACAACAGGTATTAGTATATAAGAAACAAGAGTATTGGGTACCCCGCACCATTTCCCTTTAGTTAGCTGCTCTTCCTAATGGCGAACATCCTGACGCTGCCACACTCTCCCCGCCCGCACACACCTGGGCCTCACTACCACGCATCCCGCCCGCACACACCTGGGCCTCACAACCACGTATCCCGCCCGCACACACCTGGGCCTCACAACCACGTATCCCGCCCGCACACACTTGGGCCTCATCCCGAAGATTCTTGGGAAACAGTAGAACCTGCCCGAAGAGTCTTGGGATAAAGGCACCCCAATCGAAACCTACTCGAAGAGTCTTAGGTGTAAGGTCACCTCAAGACATCATAGCCTAGGGGAGAAGGAGCAGGAAGGAACTAGTAACTAAGGGAAAAACACCCTCTCCGATGAAATGGGAGTGTTCGGCACTAAGTGCTCAACATGGGTGGGGTGCGATAAACACAAAAGATACAGATATATATATATACCAACCACACATCCCAACCTATGAATTATAAACAGAGAAACTGAGCATGTGCCTCGGCACTGCTACTACGAAGCATGCATACAACAAACAACCCCAACCCTATTTAGGTTTTCATGTTTCATTAGAATTAGTTTATTTAGTTCCTTAACTACTGGGCAACTATCCACAACCAACCACATCGATTGTTCGTAAAACATAACCCTGCCATCCACAAATCAAGTTAGGAAAACACAAGCAACACAACCAATTCCTTCTTATAAACCAACCAACCCATTGATTATTAACTCCATTTCATTACCACGCCCCACCATTCATTAACTCTTCCACTTTTTATTTATTATTCACGACCCAAAGTCTGTTCACATTCAACCCATCCCCGCAGCCCCACTACCATCTACCATAACCACAACCGCATCGAAACCCATACATCATTATCCCTTTAATACCACTTATCGCAGCCCCGCTGCCCGTCACCAACATAACATTCGCACCAACCCACAACCAATCCAACCGCAGCCCCGCTGCTCACTCGATCCACAACAACCCACAAAACACCCACATGTTCATTATTCCATTTTGGTTTAACCGGGGTAATCACACAAGGGTTCCAGATTTTAAACAGCCAACTTTACGTGATTAACCAATTTCCACATTCCACAAAGTTCCATCCACAAAAACGGTCTAGAAAGATAGGGAAACATTTAATTGCGCAAGCAAAGGCCCCCAACGACCGTGATTTTCAGTAGGCATAAGCTTATTCAATTCACAACATAATATCACAGGATATAAAGTAACAGCAATCACAAACTTCTCAACCCCATTATTTAACCAATTATTATCTTCATTTAATCGATTTCAAAGTGTTTCACTTAAACAAGAGGACACCCACCCCGCATGATGCACAAATTAGAGAGACAAAGTTAAGATCCCTACCTCAACAGGTTCTGATCGCAACGCTCCCCTGGATCAACTTTAGAAGGCGTCTGTCGGTGTCCGTCACTTCCGTCGAGTCCCGGAGAAACCTCCTCGGGTGGAAGTCGGAAAGGAAAGGCCAAAGGAAAGACAACGGATCCAAGCTCGGAAGTTCCGCCTCGTTGTTACGATCCTGTGGCCACTAACGGATCGTAAATTGGAGCTTGGACGAAGAAATTATGGAAGAAAAGGAGATTTCAAGTCTCTTGGGAGAACTCTGCTCAGAGGAAAGGGTAGGAGTGGAGTGAGTTGAAATGAGGAGGGTACCCCTCCTTTTATAGGCGAGAAAAGGAAAAGTACACGACGTGTACTTTATGGTACACGGTGTGTACTCGGTTATTTTACATGGTCTCCACGCGGCTTCCAACATGGCTCTGTGTCCGTTGACTGGTCAACACACGGTTTGAGGGTAACACATACGCGGGGAAGGACTACATGGTGTGTAGTTTAGACACACGGCATGTACTCATTTATTTCCCACGGCAAGGACACGGCTCCAACACGGTACACGACCATTGACTAGTAACGCGTACGCGGGGAAGGACTACACGGCGTGTAGAACTAGGAACACGGCGTGCACCCATTATTTCACACAGCAAGGACACGGTCTTCAACATGGGGTATACCCGGCAAGGGGGTACACGTTGTGTACTCAAACTAAATGGCGTGTAGTTTCAAAATTCTGGAAAGTGTGGGAAAAGTCCATTTTACCCTCCAGAACACTTCGTGACCTTCTTTTTGACAAAGGAATGGGCCGGAGAGGTCCGGGCCATTACATCAGATACCTCTTAAAACATTCTTGTCCCCAAGAATTCAAAAACCAACCCAGAGGAACCCATCAAGATACCTCTTAGGGTTCTCGTTATAACAGGAACCCAACCAATAATCCTAATCATATGTGTTAGGAATTCCTTCTCCTATGTTGATATATTATCCGCTTTAGGCGGCACTAACTTGCCTGCACGGGTTTAATCGCATCCTCATTAATGCGTCTCGATTAAGGATTGGGTCTTACCACTTTCATACATTAGGATTTTTCAACTCGTACTAGCCCCAACACCACACAACCAACACACTACCCGAACATGTGGTTTTGGGAAATTCCTTCTCCTATGTCGAGATATTATCTGCTTTAGGCGGCACTGACTCGCCCGCACGGGTTCAATCGCATCCTCATTAATGCGTCTTGATTAAGGGTCAGGTTTTTCCCTTTCCCCACACATCCGGACATGTCACACATTATCAGGGAACAAGGAAACAAAAGGTCTCACAACTGACAAGCCAAACATTCCATATATCAATGGTATAGAGTACAACATAAACACAAAGCTCAGAAGAACAAGGGAAAACACAAGTCAAAACAACTCCAGGTACTGAGCGTGCATCTGGGTCTCCCACTCCCAAGTGCTCTCCTCGAGGCTGCCATGCCTCCACAACACACGAACCAACGGAATGGTTCGTCCACGGAGCACCTTCTCTTTACGATCCTCGATCTTGACTGGTCGTTCCTCGAAGGTCGCGCATCTCCCATATCTAACTCTCCCCAGTCGATAACATGGGAGTCATCGTGTAAGTACCAACGAAGTTGGGAGACGTGGAATACATCATGAACCTTCTCCAACTGAGGTGGAAGGGCCAGCTGATATGCCACCTCGCCTCAGCACCTCAAAAGGTCCGATGAACCTAGGTGAGAGCTTGCTCCCTTTCCCAAACCTTCGCTGCCCCCGTCGAGGGGAAACCTTTAAGAACACATGATCTCCCACCTCGAACTCCAAGGGCCTCCTCCGATGGTCGGCATAAGACTTCTGTCGGTCCTGAGCCGCTTTCATCCTCTCACGAACAAGCTAGACTTTCTCTGTGGTGCTCTGCACTACCTCTGGCTCAAGAGCACCTGTCTCACCAACCACTGCCCAGCAAATGGGTGAACGACATGGTCTTCCATACAAATCCTCAAATAGTACCATGCCAATAGTAGAGTGGAAGCTGTTGTTGTAGGCAAACTCTACTAAAGTCAAGTGTCATACCCATGATCCTCCGAAATCCAGAATGCATGCTCGCAGCATGTCCTCCAACGTCTGGATAGTCCGCTCCGTCTGCCCATCAATTTGCGGGTGGAAAGCAGTGCTAAGGCGTAGCTAGGTGCCAAAAGCATGCTGTAACCCCCTCCAGACTCGTGAGGCAAACCGAGTATCCCGATCTGAGATGATAGTCTTTGGAACTCTATGCAAATGTACCACCTCGTCTACGTACCTCTGTGTTAAGGTACTCACCGGGCCTGACTTCTTAATTTCTAAGAAGTGAGCTGATTTCATCAGTCGATCTACCACCACCCAGATAGCATCATAACCACCCTGAGCTCTGGGTAGTCATGTGATGAAGTTCATTGAGATGTCATCCCACTTCCACTCAGGGACATCTAAAGGATGAAACAAACCACTGGTAACACGGTGTTCAGCCTTCACTTACTGACACACTAGGCATTTATCCACAAACTCCGCCACTACCCATTTCACCCCAGGCCACCAAAACTGTTCCCTCAGGCCTCGGTACATTTTTGAAACTCCTGGATGTACCGCCAAGGCTGAGCTATGGAACTCACGGAGAACTCCCTCACACATTGTCTCTAGGGAAAAAACCTTCCATGGAAAAGCATCTGATGTCGGCTATCCTCTGACAATCCCTCTGGAGCGTTCCCCTGATCAACACGATCACGCATCACTTCCGCCTCGGAGTCCCCCCACTGAGATTCTTCCACCCGCTGCAACAAGGAGGATTGCACCGTCATCTGAAACAAACAGCCTCTAATACCTTCTACCCTGGCATCCAAGTGAAAGGTAGCCAACTCTCCCATTGCCTTCCAAGCATCAGTGGATTCTCGAACTACTTTCTGATGTGACTTCCTGCTCAGGGAATCATCCACAACGTTTCCCTTACCTTCAGTGTAAAAGATCTCAAAGTCATAGTCTTGGAGAAACTCCACCCATCTCTACTGCCGTAAGTTCAGGTTACGCTAGGTGAAGATATAACGTAGGCTCTTGTGATCTGAGAAGACCACAAAGCGCTCCCCAAAGAGGTAATGTCGCCAAAACTTCAGTGCGAACACTACTGCTGCAAGCTCTAGGTCATGGGAGGCATAGTTACGCTCGTGAGGGCGTAACTACCTAGACCCATAATAGATCACTCCCTTCTTCTGCATCAGCACACACCCCAGACCAAGGCCAGAAGCATTACAAAACACCTCATACAACAACCCTTCCTCTGGAAACCTGAGTACGGGAGCACTGACCAACTTCTCCTTCAGGTAGTCAAAATCTTTATGGCACTTCTCGCTCCATAGGAAGACCTGGTTCTTCCTCGTCAAAGCTGTCAATGGAGCAGCAACTCGAGAGAAGTCCAAAACGAACCTCCGATAGTAACTTGCTAACCCCAGGAAACTACGAACTTCTGCCACGCTCTTGGGTGTTGCCCAAGAAACAACTGCCTCCACCTTCGACGGGTCCACTGACACTCCATGCTGAGACACCATGTTCCCAAGGAAGTGTACTTCTTGTTTCAAGAACTTACACTTCGACAATTTCCCGTAAAGCTGTTGGTGTCGAAGGAATCCCAAGACTGCCCTGAGATGCTCAATGTGATCCTCCTATGACCTTGAGTAGATCAGGATTTCATAAATAAACAAAACGAAGAACCGATCCAGAAACTCCCGAAAGACAAAGTTCATAAGTCCCATGAACACAGCCGGTGCATTCATAACTCCAAACGGCATCACCAAAAACTCGAAGTGCCCATACCTACACCTGAAAGCCGTCTTCAATATGTCACTATATTTTACCCTCAGCTGATGATATCCAGATCATAGATCAATCTTGGAAAACCAACCTGCTCCCCTCAGTTGGTCGAAGAGATCATCTATCCTTGGAAGGGGGTAACGATTCTTGACCGTTACCTGGTTCAACCTTCAGTAATCTATGAATAGCCTGATACCACCATCTGCCTTCTTCACAAACAAAAATGGAGCACCCCATGGTGATACGATAGGTCAAACAAAACCCTTCTCCATTAGATCGTCAATCTAAATCCGCAACTCCCGCAACTCCGAAGGTGCCATCCGATAAGGGGCCATCGAAATCGGACGGGCACTAGGCTGTAAGTCTATCCCAAACTTTACGTCACGTCAGGGGGGTAGAGTCACAACCACCTTAGGAAAAACATCGAGGAACTCCCCAAAAACCTTCGGGACATCCATCATCTTTGTATCAGCTAGAACCACTGATATCCCACCTAACAAGGAAAGGAGAGGCTCCACACACCGGCTTCCCACCTGATAGCTCCTCTCGCCAACAAAAGCTACACGCTGCCCGTCCACGTCGGAGAACGCGACTCTTCTCTAGAAGCAGTCGATAATAGCACTAACAGAAAACAACCAGTCGATGCATAAGATGACATCGTATGGCTGCATCTGTAACAGAAGAAGGTCCCCACTAGATCGATGTGGTCCCAACGTCAGCCCACATCCCCGGAAAACACAAGATACGCTGGTCTGGCCTCCAACTGGTGTACTCATCACCAGTGGTACGGAAATTCTCTCTATGTCTAGTCCCAAAGCATGGGCTAGACCAGGTGCAACAAAGGAGTGCGAGGCTCCTGAATCGAACAAAGCAGAAACAAGAGTGTTGAACAAACAAATCGTACCTTGCACCACCTCTGGTCCCGCCGGAGCTGTCAACTCTGTTGCGTGCAACTGTCCACGCCCAGCTCCTCTGCCTCTCTGATGTCATCCACCTCCCCGACCATGCCCTGGTCGAGGTCCCTGAGGAGCACCCTGAGGTCAGCCTCCTCCCGCAAATTCTGCCCTCGGAGGAGTATGGTCCTGTTGCTGCTGAAAGGGCCTCGCTGGCAATTGGTTCTACTAGGGTGGGCGCTGAACCTGCCCACCTCCACCGTACTAAGCTCGGGTTGGGCACCGAATCTAAACGTGCCCAAAACCTCCACAAGAAAAACACCTCGGTCCTGGGCTCGTGAAAAAGGGACGAGGACCCGAAGATCTGAACTAGAACTGCTGGGGCCTGCTCCCCACTGGCCTGAACCTGGAAGGTCCTGTCACAGGAGACCTGCTGCTGACTGCCTTCCCCTTCGACGAGCCTGGATGGATCCCCTCTCGGGGTGCACCTCCCAGTGAGTGCATCCTCTCTACAACCTCTGCCTTCTTCTGTACCACCAAGTATGTCTGAAGGGTGAAGGGGGTGACAGCATACTCGAGCGGAGGACGAAGCGCCTCCTCCAAACGTCTTGCCCGAGACTCCTCATCCGGAAAGAGATCCAGAGCAAAGCACAGGAGATCCTTGAACTTGATCCACAGCTCTCGTACTAACATACTCCCCTACTGAAGGGAGAGTAACTCATGCCGCTTCTTCGCCTTGATCATGGAATAAATGAATTCCTCTTGGAATTCCTTCTCAAATTCAGCCCATGGAACCTCTACCTCTATCCTCTCCCTGAGGTAGAGTGTCCACCACTTTCGCACCGCACCTCTCAGCTGACTGACTGCTAGGGGAACCCAGTACTCCCTCAGAGAACAGATCAAGGTAAAAGCGATCCCTAACTCCTCAAGTCACCCCTCTATCTCCGTATCCGAAGTACTACCCTCGTACTTCTTGAGGGTCTTCCGTTGGAAAGAACGGAGAGTCTACTGCCACTGGCTATCTTCCTCCTCTCAGTCAATCCTCAATTGATCGACCGCCTGAATCTGCTGGACCTCGGTCATCTGATCTACCCAGGGATGACGTCCAGGTGCCATAGCTGTATGGTAAACAAGGATCGCCTGAGCCCAAGTAGTAAGGAAAACTCAAGGTTTTATTTTATCATTTTATTTCAATTTCTTTCCCAGAACACCCAAAATCAAGTAAAACACAATCATGATGATGCATGTACCTTTCCTAGGGTCTCTAACCTGCAATCAATGTAGTCTCACTTGGTCGTTCGGTAGGCTTAGAGTCCTTGAATCGGATCACGGGGGGCCCTAAAATCCCATGTCCTAGCAGGTCTTCCCTGGCCTATGTCACGAACCAAGATTAACTAACATTGTCTCCATACCATCCCATGCAATCCTCACTGTGCCTAACTCCAGACTCCATTCTATCTCTCAACCTCCCCTCTGATACCATTCTATCATGACCCCCTCCCACCAAAGATGCCCCTCCTGAGCTGGAAATGATGAAAGGGAGATAATGACCCCCGAGTCCCACCTCCAGTAGGCCCCGGGGTGGCGACTAGCACCAAGGGTATAAGTTTTCACAAATATGGGAGGCATTACCCTTTTTATTATTTTGAGATCGAGAAATAGGACGAGTCAACCACTAAAAAGGAAAAAGAACAAGTGTATAGAAATAAACCCAAACCAATCCCACATGCATGTTTAAATAATTTTATAACAAGGTACAAGTACAAGAAAGCTCAAAGTACAATACCAAAAGAAAACAAGAGAACAACAACTGCAACAACTCCAACTGTCTGACTAGTAGGGTCCCACACAGCCCTAGTAGTCCTCCTGGAAACCTGAAAGTAAACGTAGGGTGAGCATAAAAGTATACTCAGTAGGGAAACCTAAAGCTCTCGTGCACAAGTGGGGAGACATCATAATTTCCCGTGAGAACAACAGAAGAAACCTAGCAAGGAATTCTATCCACCCAACCTCACCAGCCACACTCACCAAAACACAAGCACAACAGGTAGTAGTATATAAGAAACAAGAGTATTGGGTACCCCGCACCATTTCCCTTTAGTTAGCTGATCTTCCTAACGGCGAACGTCCTGACGCTTCCACACTCTCCCCGCCCGCACACACCTGGGTCTCACTACCACGCATCCCACCCACACACACCTGGGCCTCACAACCACATATCCCGCCCGCACACACCTGGGCCTCACAACCACGTATCCTGCCCGCACACAACTGGGCCTCATCCCGAAGATTCTTGGGAAATAGTAGAACCTTCCCAAAGAGTCTTAGGCTAAAGCCACCCCAATCGAAACCTACCCGAAGAGTCTTAGGTGTAATGTCGCCTCAAGCCATCACAACCTAGGGGAGAAGGAGCAGGAAGGAGCTAGTAAATAAGGTAAAAACACCCTCTCCCATGAAATGGGAGTGTTCGGCACTAGGTGCTCAACATGGGTGGGGTGCGATAAACACAAAAGATACAGATATATATATACCAACCACACATCCCAACCTATGGCTTCTAAACAGAGAAACTGAGCACATGCATCGGCACTGCTACTACGAAGCATGCATACAACAAACAACCCCAACCCCATTTAGGTTTTCATGTTTCAGTAGAATTAGTTTATTTAGTTCCTTAACTACTGGGCAACTATCCACAACCAACCACATCGATCATTCATAAAACATAACCCTGCCGTCCACAAATCAAGTTAGGAAAACAAAAGCAACACAACCAAGTCCTTCTTATCAACCAACCAACCCATTGATTATTAACTCGGTTTCATTACCACGCCCCACCATTCATTAACTCTTACACTTTTTATTTATTATTCACAACCCAAAGTCCGTTCACATTCAACCCATCCCTGCAGCCCCGCTGCCATCCACCATAACCACAACCGCACCGAAACCCATATATCATTATCCCTTTAATACCACTTATCGTAGCCACGCTGCCCGTCACCAACATAGCATTCACACCAACCCACAACCAAGACAACCGCAGCCCCGCTGCTCACTCGATCCACAACAACCCATAAAACACCCACATGTTCATTATTCCTTTTTGGTTTAACTGGGGTAATCGCATAAGGGTTCCAGATTTTAAACAGCCAACTTTACGTGATTAACCAATTTCCACATTCCACAAAGTTCTATCCACAAAAACGGTCTAGAAAGATAGGGTAACATTTAATTGTGCAAGAAAAGGCCCCAAACGACTATTATTTTCAGTAGGCATAAGCCTATTCAATTCACAACATAATATCACAGGATATAAAGTAACAGAAATCACAAAATTCCCAACCCCGTTCTTTAACCAGATATTATCTTCATTTAACTGGTTTCAAAGTGTTACATGTAAACAAGAGGAAACCCACCCCGCATGATGCACAAATTAGAGAGAAAAAGGTAAGATCCCTACCTCAATAGGTTCTGATTTCAACGCTCCCCCGGATCAACTTTAGAAGACGTCCGTTGATCGTACCACGATTCACTGTTTCATTTTCACCCTTACACCGCTATGCTAAACATATTTTGTATTAAAAATTATAAAAATATTATCAAATTTTGCTTAATTTTTGATTAAATAATTTTGTGTTTATCACTTTTAAATAGGTCAATGATACTTGTTTTGAAAATTACAATGTAGGGGGAGGTGATTTGGAGGGCCCATGATGAAGTCCTTGAAAAATGGGCCAAACTGCGCAGGATCCAAGAAGTTCAGTGGACTCAAATTCATGCCGATACTCCACCGTGCATCCAAATGGGCTGATATTTTGTGTTCTTATCCAGAACGCATTGGTCTACAAATTTCATTTAATAACCCAAGATAGATTCGGCCATTAAGGGGCCCATCCGACCTAATCTGTCCAGCACACCCAATCTGCTCGAGGTCAAAAGTTGTGTGTTGTGATCTGTCCATATCTCGCGCTCCACTTGTTGAAATGATTCCAAACTTTCAGTTTAGATATTAAATACGTGGGTATACAACTTTTTAGTTTTCCACAAAACATTTTAAGACTGTCTAGTAGGCTAAAACAATGTGCCAAGCGGTTTTAGTAAATCTGTGTGCCCAAAACCACCTCCCACATTTCCTATAAAAGGGCACCTTGGGATCTTCATTTGTAAGTTCTACCAGGAGGCAAAGATCTAGTATTTTGGAGACCCAAGGGAGTACTCTCATAATCCAAGAAGTTCTGGAGTCCCCTATCCTCATATGGGGATCAAGGATGAAAAAGGAGTTTCACCCGAGCCTCTCCTCCTCACGATGGCGAGCTAAACGGTGGGCGATCATTTCGAGGGAGCTACACTTACTTGGGAGGGAGTTCCAGCACTTGTTCTTCCACTGGTTTTGTATAATTTGTGTGTTAAATATTTCACTTAATTAATCTCTATGCTCTTTTCTTCTTAATGCATTTTTGTGGTTTAATTTAAGTGAAACACTTTTTATCTCAACACCGATTGGGTTGAGATTTCAAGTGGGGATCTTGGTTTGTTTCGATAGGACAAGACAAGAACCCTATTAATATCACACATACATAATATTTCAGTATTTTTTTGTAGCCTTAACTATGTTATTGAGATACAAACCTTGACAACACGATTGTTTTTTCAAGGGTTGATGCTTTGTGCAACATTTTAAGAGGCAAGAGGGGAATCAAGATCTTGACAACCCTCAACCAAAGAATTGAACAAAACCATGTCAATATTTTCAGAACAATGAACTATCCAAGTTGTGTAGTGAACTTTAAATGATCTCCTTTATCTCATAATTTTAAAACACCTCTTTTATTTTTCAATTATTAAACTCTTTAAATCAATTCATTTTCTTTAAACTGTTTTCAAAAATACCCCCCTTTTAGTCCCTTTTATTAAGAACACACACTCTAAACCTACCAACGCTCCTTGAGAGATGACCTAGGGTCTGACCTAGACTATATATCATCCTCAAAAACATAATCAATTTGACGTGTCACGATAGCACGGTCAAATTTTGGCACCGTTGTCGGGGAGCGCTTTGGTTTTTAGTGCGTGTTTTTTATAAAGTAGTTATAAATTTTGTGAATATTTGTTTGTTTGTTTTTATACCTTTTTATTTATTCTTGTGTTCTGATCCATATCTTGTGTAGGTTCTGTTCATGACGTGTTCTACTTCAGGTGACTTACCACCTTTCAAACTCGAACCAGAGAGGATCCTACGTCAGCGACACCAAGACGCACAAGACCCCCTTTTGAAGGAGGACACACCACTTGAGACTCTTCTAAACCCATCTTCTTCTAGAACCAAATTAGAACCTGAAATAATCTTCAATAACATGGATGAAAATAATCGAACATTAAAAGAATTAACCTTGCCTGATGTTGATATCCAACCCACTTACATTCAAATTCAAGGCGAGGCACATAATTTTGAACTAAAATCCGGTCTAATCCATTTATTACCAAGATTTCATGGATTTCCTAGAGAAGACCCTCATAAGCACTTAAAATAATTTCATATTGTGTGTTCAACCTTAAAACCTGCTAATGTGGATGAAGAACAAGTGAAGCTTAGGGCATTCCCATTTTCATTAGAAGACACTGCAAAAGATTGGTTATACTATGTCAATTCACCAATTAGGGGTTGGGCAGACATGAAATGCCTTTTTCTTGAAAAATACTTCCCAGCCTCTCGAACTGCAACTATAAGGAAAGAAATATGTGGTATAAGACAATATCAAGGGGAAACATTACATGAATATTGGGAATGCTTTAAAAGGTTATGTTCAAGTTGCCCACACCCCCAAATAAGTGATCAACTTTTAATTCAATATTTTTATGAAGGTTTGATTCCTATTGATCGAAATATGATTGATGCTGCTGCAGGTGGTGCATTGGTAGATAAGACCCTAATTGTTGTAAGAACCCTCATTGAGAACATGGCACAGAACACTCAACAATTCGGTACACGGTTCAGTGTTCCCATTCGAGGTGTCCATGAGGTGAAAAGTACTGAGTTTGAGAAGAAGGTGGACACGAAGTTTGAAGAGGTAAGTACCCTTCAAGACAACTTGCTCTTTCCCAAGGGAAATCTCAATCTCCTCCTCCCATCCATTGTGGAATCTGCTCTTCTGACACCCACTATTCTGACCAATGTCCTCAATTGAGAGAAACTTCTGAGAGTTGTGAGGCAATATTTCTAGGACGCCCTTTTAACCAACCCTTTAGGCAAGAACCATACTATCCATCCAACCAAGGGTGGAAGGACAACCAAGCCTATAGTCAAGGGGGTATTCAAACCAACCTCAATAGCAATGGAACCAATAGGGTCAGATTAGTCATCCACCACCACCCAGAAATCCTCAACCACCCCAAAGGCCATTCCAACCACCCCCTCCAAAAACCGGGCCTAGCCTAGAAGATATGATGAAGAAAATGGCTGCCAATAATATCCAATTCCAACAAACCACCCAAGCAGCCATACAATACCTAAAGACCCAACTAGGCCAACTTGCCAACTCGGTGGGGGAAATCCAAAGTCATGGGTCGGGTAAACTACCATCTCAACCAGTAGTAAACCCTAGGGATAAAGTAAATGTTAGTGCCATCACCCTTAGGAGTGGGACACAATTCAAAAGCCAAATGACCCCTCCATTAGAGTCCTCCCAACCAAAGGAAACCACCATCCCAACTGATGAAAATGGTCTAAGAGAAGAAAACCCTTTTCTTGAGAGAAGCCCTTCCAAAGGAAAGACTGTGGCTGTTGATGAACCACATATCCCAACCATTCCTCTTCCATTTCCTCAAAGGGCTGCCCAACCTAGGAAACAAAAAGAAATCGAACTTGATAAAAAAATCTTGGAAACTTTCAAGAAAGTACAGGTTAACATTCCTTTGATTGATGCTGTGAAGAAAATTCCAAGATATGCCAAGTTTTTGAAGGAGATGTGTACACACCGAAGGAGGCTTCATGGTGATGAGAAGGTGATCCTGGGGAGGAATGTTTCAGCATTGATAGAGCCATCACTTCCTACCAAGTGCAATGATCCTAGGACATTCTCGATTCCATGCACCATAGGGGAGTATTCATATTCCAATGCTATTCTTGATTTGGGTGCTTCTATTAATGTGATGACTCACTCTATTTACTCTTCATTGTATGTCGGTGAACTGAATCCCACTGGTATTGTCATTCAGCTAGAAAATTGGAGTACAGCACACCCCTCTGGTGTGTTAGAGGATGTTCTTGTGAGGGTACAAAATTTAATTTTTCCTGCTGATTTTTATGTGCTTAAAATGGAAGATGATATGATGAATGGACATGCCCCAATTATATTGGGGATACCTTTCTTGAAAACCACTAAAACCATAATTAATGTCCATAATGGTACATTATCTATGGAGTTTGGTGGTAATATTGTCCACTTCAATATCCTTGATGCCATGAATCACCCATCATAAGAACACTCCTCTCTCTCTGTCAATTCAATTGATGTTCTTCCTTCCCCTGAAACAACTTATTTTCATTCACCTGATCCTCTTTCTGAGTTTTATTCATTGATTGAAATGTTAGGTAATGAATCATGCATTGATTGTTGTAGCGGTCTAGAGAAATGTCATGCATGTTTGTTAATTGATGATTTCTTGAACACAGAGGATCACATGACCATCGATGATACTGCTAAGCTTTTAAAAGCTCATTCCTCATCTGAGGATGATACCATTGATCAGTTAGATGAGATTAGTGACTTCTCACTTTCACACACACTTCCGTCAATCCAAAATTCCCTAGAATTGGAACTGAAACAACTTCCTCAAGATTTAAAATACTCATATCTTGAGAATGGAAACAAGTTTCCCATCATCATTGCTAGTTCACTCCCTCCTGAGCATGAATTGCGACTGCTTGATCTTTTGAGGAAGTATAAACAAGCTTTAGGATGGACACTTGCTGACATTCCTGGCATTAGCCCATCAATTTGTACACATCATATTTTATTAAATGATGAGACTAAACCAGTGAGGTAGTCACAGCGTCGACTGAACCCAAACCTACTTGATTTTGTTAAAAAATAAGTAACAAAATTGTTGGCTGCTGGAATCATTTACCCTATCTCTGACAGCCAATGGGTCAGTCCCGTTCAAGTAGTTCCTAAAAAAACTGGCCTTACTGTAGTTAAAAATGAAAACAATTAATTGGTTCCAACTCGTGTGCATAATAGTTGGCGTGTCTGTATAGACTATCACCGACTAAACCAACACACTAGGAAGGACCATTTCCCATTGCCATTCATTGACTAGATGCTAGAGAGGATAGCAGGGAAGTACCATTATTGTTTCCTTGATGGGTATTCTGGATAATTTCAGATCCATATTGCCCTTGAGGATCAGGAAAAGACAACCTTTACTTGCTCCTTTGGTACATTTGCTTATAGAAGGATGCCATTTGGTCTGTGAAATGCTCCATGTACTTTCCAACGATGTATGGTTAGTATTTTTTCGGATTACCTAGAGAATTGTATGGAGGTTTTTATGGATGATTTTACTATTTATGGATCCTATTTTGATGAATGTTTGAGTAGTCTTACTTCTGTCCTACATCACTGTATTGAAAATAATCTCGTATTAAATTATGAGAAATGCCATTTCATGGTGCGACAAGGCATAGTTTTGGGACATGTCATTTCTAGGGAAGGTATCCAAGTGTAAAAATCAAAAGTAGATATCATTTCCTCCCTACCATTCCCTAAAAATGTTTGGGATGTGCGGTCTTTCCTGGGTCATGCTGGATTTTATCGTCGTTTCATTCGTGACTTTAGTAAAATTGCACTCCCCCTCTCCCGATTACTCCAAAAAGAAAAGGAATTTGTTTTTGATAAAAAATGTGAGTAAGCTTTCAATAAGTTAAAATGGAGTCTCATGTCACCCCTGATAATCCAACCACCTCGGTGGGATTTACCATTTGATCTCATGTGTGATGCCTCTAACTATGCAGTTGGGGCAGTCTTATCACAAAGGGTCGACCGAGCTCCACATGTCATAGCTTATGCCTCACGTACTCTGGACCCTGCCCAAGGAAACTATAGCACAACTGAAAAAGAATTTCTTTCCATTGTGTTTGCCTTGGATAAATTCAGTTCATACCTTCTAGGGTCTAAAGTCATTGTGTTCTCAGACCATGCAGCCCTCCAGTATCTCCTTAAGAAACCGGAAGCCAAACCACGTCTCATTCGCTAGATGCTCCTCCTTCAGGAATTTGATCTAGAAATTAGGGATAAAAAAGGAGTAGAGAATGTGGTTGCTGACCATATCAGTAGGATTCTCCCATCCACGAACATTGACTCATCCCCCTGTATTCCCATAAATGAATTGTTTCCTGATGAGCAATTGTACCGAGTGCAAGATGTTATTCCTTGGTATGCTGAAATTGTAAATTATTTGGCAGCGTCTTGCATTCCTGCTGATTTCACCAAAAACCAGGCCGACCGTCTAAAACATGAGTCTCGTTGGTATATTTGGGATGACCCCTACCTATGGCGCACGTGTAGTGATCAAGTTATTAGGTGTTGTGTTCCCGATGGTGAGTTTCAGTCTGTCCTTAGGTTCTGCCACACACTTGCTTGTGGGGGGCACTTTGGTCCCCAACGAACTGCTCGCAAGGTCTTAGATTCTGGTCTCTTTTGGCCCACATTGTTTAGGGATGCCCATGAATTCTGTAAATCTTGTCCTCGCTGTCAAAGAATGGGGAATGTCTCTAAAAGAAATGAGATTCCCCAACAACCCTTGCTCTTCCATGACATTTTTGATGTTTGGGGCATTGACTTTATGGGATCATTCCCCAATTCATTTGGGAACCTTTACATTCTTCTGGCAGTGGATTATGTTTCAAAGTGGGTAGAGGCACGAGCCACAAGGACAGATGATTCCAAGACAGTTGTGGAATTTTTGAGAACCCAAATATTCTGTAGGTTTGGATTACCTAGGTTTATCATTAGTGATCAGGGTTCTCATTTCTGAAACCGCACAATGCAATCTCTTTTGTGCAGGTATGGGGTTGGGCATCGAGTGTCTACTACTTATCACCCACAAACAAATGGTCAAGCCAAAGTGTCAAATAGAGAGGTAAAACAGATTCTTGAGAAAACGGTTCAGCCAAACAGAAAAGACTGGAGTCTTAGACTCAATGATTCATTATGGGCTTACCGTACTGCATTCAAAACTCCAATTGGCATGTCACCATATCGGCTAGTTTTTGGGAAGAGTTGTCACCTCCCTGTTGAGGTAGAGTACTGGGCCTACTGGGCCATTAAACAATGCAATTCTAATCTTTATGGTGCAGTTATTCAAAGGAAGTTGCAGATTCAGAAGTTGGATGAAATGAGAAGAGATTCATATGAGAACTCCCGGGTTTATAAGGAACGAACCAAGGCTGCCCACGACCGTCTCATCCTTCATCGTCAATTCCACATCGGCCAGAAGGTCCTCCTCTACAATGCAAGGCTGAAGTTTCACCCTGGTAAGCTTCTTTCCCATTGGTTTGGACCTTACATTGTTACTAATGTCTCTCCATTTGGTGTTGTCCAGGTTCAAAATGAAGACACCAAGCAAACCTTCACTGTCAATGGGCAGCAGTTGAAGCACTTCCATGAAGCCATTCCGGAGTCCCCAATGGAGGAACTCCATGTTCAAGAAGCGGTCTATGAATAACACTCACCAGGTTTTATCCTTCCTTCCCACAGTCTCTTTTATTACAGTGAGTACACTGCTTTCTCTAGGTGTGGGGGGATGGGTACATTCCTGGGTTAGTTAGGAATTTTTTATTATCTTTCCTTCTTCTTCTCTTTTTCACTTGTTGCATGGTATTTTCACTTCCCCCACTCGTGGATACATCCCTATGTTTGTTGGGAATTTTTCATTGTCTCTCTTCTTTGTTCTCTTTTTCGCTTGTTGCATGGTATTGTCACTTTCCCCCTATTCCCCCCCCCCCTCACTTCTGTGCTAAAATGATAATTTTTTATGCCTAATTTATCATGGAAAATGATGCCCATTTTATCATTGAATTTATTGAAAATACATGAGGAATTTCCCATTTTCAAGTTGTTTTAACATTCAAAAAAAAATTCTGATGAAATGTGCATTTTAGCATGAATTCAACATTGTGGTGTGAATTTCTCTTGAAAATTGGTTGTTGGTCGATGATATGAATAGTTGTATCATTTTGAAGTCATTGAGAAGAGTGGTACCCTTTTTGTGAATAGTTTAAGGGAAAATTGTGTCATTTAATCTCTCCAAAAATTTTTGCACCCAACCATGAAGTGTGAATATTTCTTACTTTATTGAAGGTAAATATAAGTTAGGTTAATTTTTCTCTACTTTCCAAATGATCTTTACATACGTTCGTTCCTTATCCGATCTATTTCATTACTGTACCAGATTGACCTACGCGTGTGTACCTGTTATCTGGCTGTTGTACGCCCTCAAAAAAAAACAAAAAAATGGGGTTGTATTTTGGGCAGGTCAAAAACCACCCTTTCTCGACTTTTGATGTTGTTATAACTATTACAATTAGTGTCGTGAGGACATCAAACATGGGTTGAGATAAGAGTGTGAGATTTTTTCCAAGTGAAACTTTTGAAAAAAAATAAATATTGAGGGGAGTGATGAAATGTACAGCATATGGGGATATCTAGGTCAGGAGCTTTAGGTTTGACTTCTAGGAATGCTTAATTGAGTGGGTCTTGGAATTTGATTGCAAAGGATGTAGGGCAGGTTTGGTGGAAAGAATCAAGTCAGTAGACTAATTTTAAAATAACTTATATTTATTTAATAGAAAGTGGAAAGAATAGCATGAAATGGTTGTCACACACACACGTGGAGAATTGGTGACATGATTAACTTTTTAATTATTTTCTTTGATTGGTATCATTAGTCTCTTCGAATTTCATTTGGATACAATTTTTTAGACGACTTTTTCCATGATCACTGAGAATAACTCCTCGGTGTGATTTGTGCTTTGATCACAATTCTATCAGAAATTAATTTCTCAAGAATGTTAAATCTTCATGAAGTTGGGAATATCTACATGCATAATTTTTAGAAATGTGAATTTTCCCAGGAGTGCAAATGTTTAGGTGTGGGGGTGTGATCGTACCACGATTCACTGTTTCATTTTCACCCTTACACCGTTGTGCTAAACATATTTTGTATTAAAAATTATAAAAATATTATCAAATTGTGCTTCATGTTTGATTAAATAATTTTTTTTTTATCAATTTTAAATAGTGAAATGATACTTGTTTTGAAAATTACAATGTAGGTGGAGGTGATTTGGAGGGCCCATGATGAAGTCCTTGAAAAATGGGCCAAACTGCGCAGGATCCAAGAAGTTCAGTGGACTCAAATTCATTTAGATACTCCACCGTGCATCTAAAAAGGCTGATATTTTTTGGGCTTATCCAGAAATCATTGGGCTACAACTTTCATTTAATAACCCAAGAGAGATTAGTCCATTAAGGGGCCCAGCCAACCTGATCTGTCCAGCACACCCAATCTGCTCGAGGTCAAAAGTTGTGTGCTGTGATCTGTCCATATCTCACGCTCCACTTGTTTAAATGATGCCAAACTTTCGGTGGAGATATTAAAGACGTGGGGATACAACTTTTTAGTTTTCCACAAAACATTTTAAGACTTTTTGGTAGGATAAAACAGTGTTCCAAGCGGTTTTAGTAAACCCGTGTGCCCAAAACCACCTCCCACATTTCCTATAAAAGGGCACCTTGGGCTCCTCATTTGTAAGTTCGACCAGGAGGCAAAGCTCTTGTATTTTGGATACCCAAGGGAGTACTCTCATCATCCAAGAAATTCTGGAGTCCCCTATCCTCATAGGGGGATCAAGGATGAAGAAGGAGTTTCACCCGAGCCTCCTCCTCCTCACGATGGCGAGCTAAACGGTGGGCGATCATTTCGAGGGAGCTACACTTACTTGGGAGGGAGTTACAGCACTTGTTCTTCCACTGGTTTTGTATAATTTGTGTGTTAAATATTTCACTTATGATTAATCTCTATGCTCTTCTCTTCTGAATGCATTTGTGTGGTTTAATTTAAGTGAAACACTTTTTATCTCAACACTGATTGGGTTGAGATTTCAAGTGGGGATCTTGGTTTGTTCCGATAGGACAAGACAAGAACCCTATTAATATCACACATACATAAGATTTCAATATTTTTTGGTAGCCTTAACTCTGTTATTGAGATCCAAACCTTGACAACATGATTGTTTTTTCAAGGGTTGATGCTTTGTGCAACATTTTAAGAGGCAAGAGGGGAATCAAGATCTTAACAACCCTCAACCAAAGAATTGAACAAAACCATGTCAATATTTTCAGAACAATGAACTATCCAAGTTGTGTAGTGAACTTGAAATGATCTCCTTTATCTCATAATTTTAAAACACCTCTTTTATTTTTCAATTATTAAACTCTTTAAATCAATTCATTTTCTTTAAACTGTTTTCAAAAATACCCCCCTTTTAGTCCCTTTTATTAAGAACACACACTCTAAACCTACCAACGCTCCTTAAGAGACGACCTAGGGTCTTCCCTTGATTATATATCATCCTCAAAAACATAATCAATTTGACGTGTCATGATAGCATGGTCATCTGTCGGCGTCCGTCACTTACGTCGAGTCCCGACAAAACCTCCTCGGGTGGAAGTCGGAAAGGAAAGGCCAAAGGAAAGACAACAGATCCAAGCTCAGAAGTTCTGCCTCGTCGTTACAATCCCGTGGCCGCTGACAGATCGTAAATCGGAGCTCGGACGAAGAAGTTATGGAAGAAAAGGAGCTTTCAAGTCTCTTGGGAGAACTCTGATCAGAGGAAAGGGGAGGAGAGGAGTGAGTTGAAAGGAGGAGGGGACCCCCCCCCCCCTTTTATAGGCGAGAAAAGGAAAAGTACACGGCATGTACTTTATGGTACACGACGTGTACTCGGTTATTTTACACGGTCTCCACGCGGCTTCCAACACGGCTCTACGGCCGTTGACTGGTCAACACACGGTTTGAGGGTAATGCATATGCGGGGAAGGACTACATGGCGTGTAGTTTAGACACACGGCGTGTACTCATTTTTTGCACATGGCTCCAACACGGTACACAGTCGTTGACTGGTAACGTGTACGCGGGGAAGGACTACACGGCGTGTAAAACTGGGAACACGGCGTGCACCCATTATTTCACACAGCAAGGACCCGGTCTTCAACACGGGGTATACCCGGCAAGGGGGTACACGGCGTGTACTCAAACTACACGGCGTGTAGTTTCAAAATTCTGGAAAGTGTGGGAAAAGTCCATTTTACCCTCTAGAACACTTCGTGACCTTCTTTTTGACAAAGGAATGGGCCGGAGAGGTCCGGATCATTACAATTATTGATAAAAATGAATAAATTGATTATGCTATATATAAATTATAAATACTAATAAATAGTATTTATTAAATATATAAATATATGCAAAATGAAAATTAAACAAATTAAATTTAAAATTAAGTAAATTGAGAAAAATATTAAACATTTTATTAATTAGATGATTATTGATAATGTTAAAAATAGTATATATTAAATATATAGATATATATTAATGTATATAAATATGATTTATATAATACAAAATATTATTTATGCTTTACATTAAATAGTAATGTATTTAGTGAATAATGGTTTATAGTTAAAAATTAATATGAATTAAAAATACTAACTAATTTCATTGAGTAATGGACATAATTGAATGTCGTTTGATTTTTCAATTTATAACATAGATCAAATGTATTATATTGATTTCACATGTATGTGATTAATGCATTTTTATATACATATGCACACACACAAATATTTTTTTTGGAATTTAATCAATTTATTTTATTTATTTTATATTTATTTATTTATTTAAGATGTTTTAATATTTTCAATATGTATTCATCTTTATTTAAATATATATCCATTTTTAATGAGTTATATTAATCAAACTTATCCAAATTTTCAATATATTTTACTCATTTTTAATTAACTGATCTTACTCATTTTTAACATGCATGAACTTAAGATTAAATATTCATTAATAGTGTTAAAAATACATTTGTAAAAAAATATTCAGAAATAAATATATTTATAAATATATATTTACTATTTTTATACATTTATAATTATAAATAAATAAATAATATTTTTTGAAAAAATATTTATATAATTATAAATAAATAATTATAAAATTATAATAAATTTATTTAAATAATGAATATATTTACTATGTTTATATATATAATTATATAAATATATATAATTATATAAATATTATTTTTTTAAAATGTATTTATATAATTATAAATAAATAATTATATATTCAAAGAATTATAGAATTATTATGTTATAAAAAGTATTATTTTAAGTATTATAATTATATATAATAATTATACTTTTAAAAAAAATTAAAAGTATTATAAGTATTTATCAGTGTTTTTTAGCATTGATAACATAAAGATTTATCAGTGCTTATTAACTTAGCGCTGAAAAAAGGTATCTTTATTAGCATTTTTTTAAGTGTTGATAAAAGTGTCCTGATCTGTTTTGAGAACCCTAACCATCGTGAACCAGTTTACGATATCCAAAGATCTTCATGGAAGCTACCTACTGTTGGTGCCCCTTGTTGTCAAATTCAAGCTCGAATCTAGGTTAGAATCATGTCTCCAACTATTCCAAGGCTTGAATCCAAGTCTCGAGCGATTCAAGGGTTGAACTCAACCGCGACTCGAATGAAATCCAGGTTTTTTGATATCTCTAATTTCCCTCAGTTATCCACTGAACCTTCTCATCCAACATATATGTATCCCAAAAAGTCTAGTTTCACTATCCTATAATAAAACAACCCAAAATTCATTATTTTTTAGATATATTGAAGTATCGTGTTCACCGATATCATGTGGGTCTCCTTGGTGCAACATTGGTATTGTGAGACTTGAAATATATCAAACCCAATGTTGGTTCATGTTGTTGTGAGGTATAATAGGCTCTCAATACCTATATTCCATAACACATACCTCTTTTAAATCATCAACTTTTGAAAAATTCAACCATATAGCAGTCGGTGTTGTCATTTTTTTAGAATATTACATTGGAAATCACTTGGATGATGAAATATATGACATCATTGGGGTCTTATATTATGTTGTGAAACAATTGGAAATGAGATGGTTGAGTGAGGAGAAATGAAAATATAGAGTTATCCCCTTCTATTTGAAAGGTAATTCTAGAAGTTGTTTCCAAAAAATGGACAATGAAATATATGACACATGGGAACAACTATATAATGATGTTTTCATGAAATTTTTTCCTAGGATAACGAGAAATGAAATATGGTGTAAAATTAATGTATTTATTTAGGATAACTGTGAACTATTTCATAAGGCTGAATAGATTTAGGGGTCACTTATAAAATGTAACAATCAAATGATTCTGATGAATCTGTAAAATCAGATGAGAAAAAATATTATATATGTTTGATTTCTAAATTTGATATTTTCTTTAAAAAGTATCTTATTTAACAAAAAAAGTTTTCTATTATTTAAATTTAAAATAATATTTTAAATATTTTAATAATAAATCTTATACCACTATATTTAACTAATTTTGATAAAATAAAATATTAACATTAATTGATGTAAATTTAAAATGTAACAATCAAATGATTCTGATGAATCTGTAAAATCAGATGAGAAAAAATATTATATATGTTTGATTTCTAAATTTGATATTTTCTTTAAAAAGTATCTTATTTAACAAAAAAAGTTTTCTATTATTTAAATTTAAAATAATATTTTAAATATTTTAATAATAAATCTTATACCACTATATTTAACTAATTTTGATAAAATAAAATATTAACATTAATTGATGTAAATTTAATAAATAAGTTTTAATAAAATCTATTTTGTTGAAATAAAAATTATTTTTCATGGATAAAATCATTACACCTTTAAAATCCCACTTCAAGTCAACTTTATTAGTTTGTATTTAATAAATTAATGACATGTTATGTTCATTGTGGGTTCTTAATTCTATTGAATTTTATGGTTTTCTAATATAAACTTAAATCCATTTTTTATGTCCTTCTAGTGGTAATATGATTCCCCATAGATGTGATCATATCAATTACATGACATAAAAAATGTTTCATTACAGTATATTACCATGAACTTTTATGTTAATAGTTTTACAGAATTAGGGAAGAAAATTAACTAAAAAACTCGTGTATTTTTAAACTAATGGACATTTTTTGGAAAAATATTTGCAAAAACTTGATCCATAATAAGCCTTAATTATTCTTATTCAGATCAAGATCCTCATGTCACACTGTTCTTATTTGGATCAATATCCTCATGCATAGATTTGATCCAATTATCATCCTTTTCAGCCTCTCCAAATTATTTAGAATCTTCTTGGGAAAAAATTATTTTTTTTTGTAGAGTCTTACTCCTTTGAGTTTCCACCGAAACTTTCTAATCACCAATGACATTTTATTTATTTATTTCATCCCTTCTTTTATTTCTTGCAGTTGATAAAAATATATCCATCTTTGAAATGATAACCCGCTAATTAATACTTCTTAAAAATCACTTCATTTTTTTTGTCACACATCTAATAAACACTATGTATGTTTTACTTTAATACATCTAAAAAAATATCATTATTTAACATTGCCTTTTGATTCCACCCTTAGAAATATCTGATTACTGTCCATGTAATTCTCACAAATGGGAGGCATTCACCTTTGATAATGAATATCTTATGTGTATTTATTTATTTATTGTACAAAATGAATATTTTATAAACCCAATAGGATATCTTTACTTTATCTCGAATGATTCAAAGCTTCAGTCCAATGTATCTTATTTTCTCCTCATCCTCCTCAGTTTTTGATTAGTTTTTTGGAAATATCTATTTGTCTTTTTTTATCATCATTATTGCTTTACCATCGGCATATACTTGCGGTCAACAATGTTTGCATAGTAAAATCATTATCCATAGAATTAATGTATTATTTCATACTTATGTTTAATTTATTTATTTTTATTCTTACTCATATAATAATTGTTTTCTTGTACAATTAGATTCTTTTGTTCGAGTTAGTGTGGTTTGTTCAAAGCTACTCAAGCTCGTGAAGGATTGGATTTCGAGCCTACAACTAAGATAATAACAATAAGGAAATGTGTTAGAAATGCATACAACCATCAAGAAAAGGTGAATTCCTACTACTTATTTAATTAATTTTTTCATCATTTTATCTATTATTTTTAAGTTAATTTCCTTATCATTTTTATCTAATACTTATTTAGTTTTTTTTCAAAGATATTTTGGGAAGTCATATTTTGATTTCAACTATCTGCAACAAGCCACAAAAGAAATAAAATAATTCTTTCTACCAATGTTACCATGTTTTCCATTTTCATTTCCTTTCTTTTCTGACCTTCCAACACTACATATTGATTCAATATTATTAGCTAAAAAATCTTTATCATTTTTGAAATTCTCTACTCTTCTGGATTTTAACTACGAGAAAGGTTTTTTAGCTAATAACATCGATTCAATATGCAGTGTTGGAAGTTCAACATATAAATACAATAGAAACATGGTGAAATTGGAATTTAGGATTATTTTTTATACTTTGGTATGTGTATAAATCATCCAAAACTCAATCTGACACACTATGTGACTGGTATGACTCCAAGTGTTCATTTTTATTTAAAATTGACATTAATTTTAGTAAAAAGGACAATTAACATACTCAAAACTGAGAAAACATATTTTTATTGTTTTTATAATTTAGATAAATTATTAATAAGTCATTTGAGACATTTATTAATTATCCTCGCCTCAATTCGATGCACGGTGTGACCGTTATGACTCAATGTGTCCGTTATCAGTTTAAAATCGACTGTTTAGTTCAAAAAATATCACCCATTGAAAACAAAGTAAACATGCTTGGATTTTCTTGATAATTTAGTACATATATTCGTAAGTCATTTTTGATGTGTATGAATTAGTCTTACATAAAATCGATACACAATGTGATAAATATATGTTAAAGTGTGTGTTTTCAGTTTAAAATGACATTTTAGTATAAAAAATGACGTACTCAAAACCGAGAAAATGTATTCAATTTTTTTGATACTTTAGGAAAATAATGTCATTTTATATGTGTAGAAATAAACCGTACCTCAATCCAACACACAGTGTGACCGGTATGACTCCAAGTGTGTCTTTTTTATTTAAAAATGAAAACAATTTTAATAAAAAGGACAATCGATCTACTCAAAACCAAGAAAATACATTCATGTTGTTTTGATACTTTAGTAAAATGATCCATAAGTAATTTGAGATGTTTAGTGATCATTTTTACCTCAATCTGATGCATGGTATGTCTGGTATAACTCTAAGTGCTTCTTTTTATTTAAAAATGACATTAATTTTAATAAAAATGACAACTGACCTACTCAAAATCGAGAAAACACATTAATATTTTTTTGATACTTTAGGAAAATGATCCATAAGTCATTTCAAACATGTAGGAATCAGTCGTACCTCAATCTGACACATGGTGTGACTGATATAACTCCAAGTGTATCTTTTTATTTAAAAATTACACCAATTTTAATAAAAAGGACAACTGACCTACTCAAAACTGAGAAAATTCATTTGGATTGTTTTGATACTTTATTAAGATGATCCATAAGTCATTTGAGACATGTAGGAATTATTCGTACCTCAATTCGAGGAATATTGTGACCGATATGACTCCAATTGTGTCTTTTTATTTAAAAATAACATCAATTTTAATAAAAAGGACAACTAACCTACTCAAAATCGAGAAAATGCACTCAAATTGTTTTGATACTTTAGGGAAACAATACATATGTCATTTTTGACCTGTAGGAATTATCTGCACCTCAATTTGATACATGATGTGCCCGATATGACTCAATGTGTCCATTATCAGTTTAAAATTGACAATTTAGTTCAAAAAATATCACTTACTGAAAACCAAGAAAACACGCTCAGATTTCCTTGATAATTTAGTAAATTGATTCATAAGTCATTTGTGATGTGTAAGAATCGGTATCATATCAAACTGATACACGATGTGATCGATATGTGACAAAGTGTGTGCTTCCATTTTAAAATGACATTTTAGTAAAGAAGACAAGTGACATACTCAAAATCGAGTAAACACATTCAGATTGTTTTTATACCTTATGAAAATGATCCATAAGACATTTGGGATATGTAAGAACTAGATTCACCTCAACCTGATGCACGGTGTGGCCAATATGACTCAAAGTGTGTCTTTTTATTTAAAATTGACATTAATTTTAAAAAAAAGACAACTCAACTACTCAAAATCGAGAAAACACATTCAGATTGTTTTGATACTTTATGAAAATGATTCATAAGTCATTTTTGACGTGTAGGAATCAGTCTTACATCAATCTGATACATGATGTGTATAGTCTGACTCAATGTATCAGTTATCATTTTAAAATCAACATTCTAGTTCAAAAAGTGTCACTCACTGGAAACTGAGAAAATGTGCTCGAATTGTCTTTATAATTTAGGAAAATGATTCATAAGTCATTTGTGATGTGTAGGAATTGGCATCACGCCAAACTGACACACTATGTGTAACAACTGGGTCCCGATGACAACACAGACACCCCGCCTTAACATGGTCGTCAGGTCCTGGCCCGCCAGGTACCACTAGTTGCCCCACAGACACGTGGCCCCCACCCACATGCCTGAATGATTCATCTAACTAATGACAATTTGTAATGACCCAAAGTTTCATTAATGGAAAATCCCTCTTGATCTAGTTAAATGTATCTTTATGAAAAAAAAATTTATAAGATGTAAACTTCTTTGGTTTTATGTTAAGAATTTTGACCGTTTCTAATATAGTCGTTGAATGGTGATCACATGATTAGTATAAATATAGGGCTTTAAAAAATCCAATTTACTCAAACAAAAGAAGCGATGGCCTCATCCAGTAGAATTTCTCCATACAAAGCCTATTTGTCGGAGCTCAGAAAAGAGGTGGCGTCTTTGGGATTCACTCTTGACCAAGCCCAAGCTAGGCTTTATCATGTCAAGCTTGAACGGGACCGTCTGTGGGAAAAGTGGAAGTTGATAGAGATTACCACTCGAGCGATGTTATCCGAGACACCCCAAGAGTCTGTCACCATCGCATACCTTACCCTTAGGTCTTATGCGGCTATTTTAAGGGGTTATGTAACAAATCGCTAGTACTATGTTCATGTATATTATTTTTTTATATAATAATGAATATACCTACTTGTCATTTTTGATACATTGTAAATAGTTTTTAAAGTACAAATAGTGTTTTTAGTTATTATTTAATTAAGAATTATATTTTATTAAATTAAGGGATTTTTGAATTAAATAATATTTTAATAAAATATTATTATTATTATTAAATTAATTTTTATTAAATATAAATTATCTTATAATTTTATAAATGCAATTATAATTTTTATTAAGGCTTGAAAGCCATTTCTGTCAAAACCCGTGAATTTTTTATAAATGTCAGTTTTTATTTTTAAAAGTAAAAATTAACATATTTAGAAAATTATTTATATAAAATAAATGTTATTTCTGGAATCAGGACATCGAAATTATCCAACGGTGAATTTTTCATAATTTTTTGAGACAGTCAAATTTTTGGGTAAAAATTAAATACCGTTTAAATATATTATGTGTTTTATGACATCATAATGACCCAATAGTGATGTAATAAAATACTATAATCTTTATTTTCGGCCAATATATGTTTTACCATTAAAATAATGTGATTTTGGGTTTGTTTGACTTACTTTTCAAAGCATTAATGGACCCCTCAAGACTTATTAAACACCTTGTCTTTTTAAATTGTTTTCCATGGGAGTGTGACTCACCTCCACATAAGCAAACCTATTATTTTAAGAAGTTCGGACTTTGGCCTTATAAAATATTTTTTTCCTCTTCCCTTTTCCAAAAACCATAGGCAAAAACCATGGGATAGTTTGTGGTTTGGATTAATTTATTATAAGGGGTCCCAAACCTAAATAATAAAGAATTCTCTCACCTTTCCTATATAAACCCACTCAAGATCCCACTTCATCCTCACTCAAAGCCCTTGGAGTTCATCTAACCTCTGCCCTACTCTCTCTATAATCCTTCCAAGGTTCCCCAATCTCCCATGAATCCTCTCTCAAGCCTCTCTCTAGCCTTTCGAAGCACACTTCCAAGTAAGGGTTTTTTCTTCCTTTCTCACTTTTGTCCAATTTTCTTTAAGTTGTTTTGTCCTTTTAATTTCAATTATGAATGTTGGGGTTTGGTTTCTCACCTCCCTAATACTTCCCTCTTTATGTTTTAATGATGGGAGACCCCTTTCTCTCTCATTAAATGCCTCCCATGTACACCCGTTACTATGCCGAAATTCCGAAAGGAACTTCTCTCTTCTCATTTACATTCAAGAAATACTTTTGTGTCATGAATCTAAATTCCATTACAATTGTTGGGACATGTATCTATATGACCTCCTTACTGTCCATTACATGTAAATATGATGAGTAAACCCTTTCTCTCTCATCAACCATTTTTATGAATTCTTATGTCACGCCGTTACGCTGCCAAAATCACACAGATTTTCTAAGCCAATGCCATTGTGTAGTGAATACCAAGCCCATTTCTCCATAAAGGGTATTCAACTTTATGTACATTTACTTATTTATTATAAAGTTTCATGTATGAATTTCACATTCCTTCATCGTGGAATAAATGATTATGTTTTATGAATCCATGTTTTATGATCCATGTGGCACACTTATGCATGAAATGAAATGTTTAACAAGGGTGCGCCCTTATAGCACTCCAATGCATTGGGTAAAGTATAGTATCATGATACGTCATGTGCAATGAGTGTTGACTCATGCTAATTCAAGTACAACGAGGGTTTTACTCATGCTTCATGTGCAATGAGGGTTTACTCATGCTCCATGTGCAATGAGCCTTGGCTCATGCTAATTCCATGTTAAGTGTTGTTGCCACATTTCCATGTTATGATTATCATGATTTATCATGCCTTTATGTTCGAGTTTCTCTTGTGCTCTATTGATATGACTAATGTATAACATGTATTGTACTTCTCATGTTATTCCATGTGTATTCCCTTACTGGGCTTTATAGCTCACCCTTTTCTTATGCATGTCCTCAGGTTATCCCATACAATGCTAAGTACGAGGGAATGTAGTGGTCATGTGAAGGAAGTTTTCAATAAAGATGTTGTATTTCATGTTTTAAGTTTTTATGTAATGATCCTAAGCCCCAAATACACTAAACCTCTCAATCTTCTTTATTATATCAAGTGAATTTTTATGTAATAAATCATGTTTAAGTTTGTAATAAAAGCAGGGTTGTCATAGTTGGTATCAGAGGATAGGTTTAGTTATTTTTGGGATTAGGATTAGAAAACCCTAGTAAAGCCTTATAGACAAGACTAAGTATAATAATAACATCCCTATGATTTGGTAAGTACTGATTAAGTGGTTTATCAAGCAAATACATCCCTGTCTGGAACGATTAGGTAGAGGCGGCTCTGGCACAGATGTATCCTAGGGGTAAAACCCGAAAACACCGCTTTGAGTTAGACTCGAATAGGAACTGGTGCACGACAACGGACCTTTCTGCACTCTTGGTTACGACACTCCTGAGGGATATGTTTTGATAAATTCACAAGCATAGTATGAACTCTTATTAAGGGAATTAAAAAAAATGCCCCTAAGAATATATGTTAGAAAGTAGATCATGAAAAGCCCATATTGAAGCCTATAGACTCATGAGTTGAGGAAATAAAAGTTTATTTATAAGTCATCAACTTTTTTATTTGGATTACCCTTTATGTGTTACCCCTAACTTTCCTTTTATTCCAGCCAATGGCTGATAATAGGAGGACTCGAGCTAACAACCGTTGTGAAGATTAGTGTGATGACTGTACTAATGAGATACCCAATCCAATGGGAGCGGGAATCGCGAACTTTGTCATGCTTCTCTCTCATCTAACTCAAGTTTTGAATAGAAACACGGGTTAAGAGGAACGTCCAAACCCCCCTAAGAAGGAACAAGTCGCTATCGAGAGCTTCATGAGACAAAGGCCTCCTACTTTAGTGGATCATTCAATCCCACGATCGCTGAACAATGGATCAACTCCATTGAAAAGATCTTCTTCATCCTTTAATGTTCTAAACAAGAGAAGGTTCTCATGGATGCTTATCGTATGGAGGGTGAAGCTGATCAATGGTGGAAGTTGATCAAAAATACGAAGCTTGAGGAGGAGATCGAGGTTTTGGAATGGAAGGATTTCCAGAAGATATTTTTCGATAAATATTTTCCATGCACCCTCCGGCTTAAGATAGAAAGGGACTTCCTTTCCCTCAATCAAAAAGACGAATAATCTGTTGGAGCATACGAGGAAAACTTCACAAGGCTTTCACAATACGCTTCCGGCTTTGTCGTTACCCCCGAATGCAAGGTTGACCGCTTCTTTGGTGGGTTGAAGCCTAGCCTACGGAAAGCATTAGCAATCTGTGACTTCAATAGCTATGAGGAAATTGTCCGATGTTCCCTTAAGGTCAAAATAGAGATCAAAGAATCACAGGGGTATCATGGGGATAAGAAGCATAAGGTGGACTTCAACGTTGGTGGTCCTATGGATAAATCCAACGGTGCTAAGAAGATCCAGCACCCTACTTGCCAAAAGTGTGGAAAGAAGAACCATGGAAATTGTCTTAAGGGGACGAGGAAATGCTTCAGGTGTGGAAGAGAAGGGCACCTAGCTATTAACTGTCGGCAAGAAAGACCCACGGCTGCAACATAGGAGAGGAATGCTCCATTCGAACCTCAACGCGTTGTTCAATGCTACAAATGCAAAGAACTGGGGCATTTTTCAAATCAGTGCCCTAATCTAAGGGTTTTCGGAGGCAACCAATAACCTCCAAGGCAGCAAGGAATAGTTTACCGAAGTGAACCTCGAAAACGAAGTGGTGATAGGTACGCTAGTTATTAATTCAAGAATAGCGAATGTACTTTTTGATTCAGGTTCTACGCATTCTTTTATATCTCGAAAGTTTAGTAGAACAATCCCATCACCACCACAAATCATGGAAGTAAAGATATCGGTGAGTACGACAAATGGGGAAATCATTGCATCCCATGAATATAAGTCCTCCCCTGTTATAATCTATGGATTGAATTTCCCAGAGAACCTAGTCATACTCCCTCTGGTGGAATTTGATGCAATTCTTGGCATGGATTGGCTTTCCTTATATAGATCCAACATAAATTTTCGGGAGAGGGAAATCACACTCCATATGGAGAATCGACCCCGATTCTTTACAAGTGTCAGGAGGAAGATGAATCTCTTTTAGCTCCATCATCTCAAGAATGGATATTACTGCCCTATGAGAACGCGTATCTGGCTCAGATGATTGAGTCTAAGGAAGAAACCATCCTTGAAGAAATGCCTATTGTGAGGGAATTCGCTGAAGTGTTTCCCGAGGAACTGCCTGGTCTTCCTCCTAGAAGAGATGTTGAGTTATCAATTGAACTTATAATTGGGGCACTACCAATATCCAAGACTTCATATATAATGGCTGTTGTTGAGCTTGAAGAGATGAAGAAACAACTACAGGAGAATTTGGATAAAGGGTTTAGACGCCCAAGTGTTTCACCATGGGGTGCACTAGTCCTCTTCATCAAGAAGAAGGATGGGTCAATGCGCCTTTGCATCGATTATCGTGAGCTCAACAAAATCACAATAAAGAACAAGTATCCTCTCCCACGAATTGATGAATTGTTTGATCAGTTACTTGGAGCATAATACTTCTCCAAGGTAGACTTTCGGTTGGGATATTATCAAGTAAGGGTGAAGAAGGAAGATATCCTCAAGACTGCTTTTCGCACAAGATACGGGCACTATGAATTCATAGTAATGCCTTTCAGACTCACTAATGCTCCAGCAATCTTCATGGACTTGATGAATAGAGTTTCTAGAGATTACCTCGACAAATTTTTGGTAGTATTTATAGATGATATTCTAATATACTCCAAAACCAAGGAGGATCATGAGGAGTATTTAAGAATTGTACTAGAGACTTTGCGCAAGGAGAAGCTCTATGAAAAGTACAGCAAGTGTGAGTTCTGGTTAAAGGAGGTCTCATTCTTGGGCCATATCATCACGAGCAATGGGATATCTATGGATCCCTCCAAAATAGATGCAATTGAGGGATGGTCGAGGCCAACATTGGTAACGGATATCCATAGATTTTTGGAGTTAGCTGGATATTATCGACGATTTGTGAGAAATTTCTCACGATTGTCCAACCCTCTTACCAAAATAACTCGAAAGGGAGTAAAGTTTTCTTGGAGTGATGAATGCGAAGAAAGCTTCAAGGAGTTGAAAAAGAGGCTTGTCACTGTGCCCGTGCTCACTTTACCCACAAGTGGGGAACCTTTTGTGGTTTTCAGCGATGCTTCGAAGAAGGGATTAGGTTGTGTGCTGATGCAGAATGATAAAGTGATATCCTATGCCTCAAGGTAGTTGAAAATCCATGAGCGAAACTATCCAACGCATGATCTGGAGTTAGCGGCGGTGATATTTTCCTTGAAAATCTGGCGGCATTATCTCTATGGGGAGAAATGTGAGGTATATAATGACCACAAGAGTCTTAAATATATATTCACACAAAAAGAGCTTAATATGCACCAGAGAAGATGGATAGATCTCATCAAGGATTTTGACTGTTCAATACATTACCACCCTGGGAAAGCAAACAAGGTGGCAGATGCCCTAAGTAGAAAGGACCCAACGATTCTATCAATGATGAGAATTGAGAAGGATCCAATCTTCTTAAACTTGATGAAGATATACATGAGAATCATAAAGAAGGGAACATCATCAATCCTTTCACAAATTATTGCTCAACCGTCTCTTTTGGAAAGGTTAAAGGATGCTCAAAAGGATGATGTGGGAATTCAGGAAAAAATAGAAGCTATCGAAAAAGGGAAATCCTCGGAATTTAATGTTAATAAAGAAGGAATTGTACGATTTGGGAAAAGACTATGTTTTCCATCGAGTCCGGAGCTGAAGAAGGAACTTTTGGATGATACACATAGTTCAAATTTCTCTATTCACCCAGGGAGTACAAAGATGTATTGAGATCTCTGAGAAAACTTTTAGTGGGATAATATGAAAAAGAAGATCGCTGAATATACATCAAAGTGCCTGGTGTGCCAGCAAGTGAAGGCAGAGAGGCAGAAGTCTAAGGGGATGATGCAACCATTGCCCATACCAGAATGGAAATGGGAGAACATCACCATGGACTTTGTCACCGGACTTCAGAGGACATCCAAAGGCAATAATGCAATCTGGGTTGTTGTGTATCGTCTTAAAAAGACTGCACACTTCATTACTATTCGGGAGGATTTCTCATTAGATCAACTGGAACGGATATATATCAGGGAAGTGGTAAGGCTGCATGGATTACCACTATCTATTGTGTCTAACCGAGATCCAAGATTCACCTCTAAGTTTTGGAAGAGTCTTCAACATGCTATGAATAATGAACTGAACTTCAGTACGGCCTATCATCCTCAAACTGATGGAAATCCGAGTGGACTATCCAAAAACTTGAGGAAATGTTGAGAGCGTTCTCAATGGACTTTAAAGGATGATGGGATCAACATCTTCCTCTGGTTGAGTTCTCTTATAACAATAGTTTCCACTCGATCATCCAAATGGCGCCATATGAAGCCCTGTATGGGAAAAGGTGAAGAACACTGGCATGTTGGGATGAGGTTGGTGAACGTAAGCTACTTGGACCAGAAATGGTCGAATAAATGGTGGAGAAGGTGAAAAACATTCAGCAGCATATCAAGGCAGCCCAGAATCGACAGAAGAGTTATGCAGATAACCATCGACGGGACCTTGAGTTTAAAGTTGGAGACATGGTTTTTCTACGCATATCTCCATGGAAGAAGGTCATGAGGTTTGGAAAGAAAGGGAAGTTAAGTCCAAGGTACATCGGCCCCTTTGAGATTCTTGATCGTGTCGGGGCTATGGCCTATCGACTAGCACTTCCACCTACCATGGCCAAAGTACATGATGTCTTTCATGTATCCCTATTAAGGAAGTATATACCGGACCCTTCACATGTACTCTCTTCTAAGGTGGTACAATTGGAAGATGATCTTTCTTATAAGGAGCAACCAGTGAAGATCTTAGATCGTAGAAAAAAGTTATACGAAATAAGACAATGCCCCTCGTCAAGGTGTTGTGGAGAAACCATAAGTTTGAAGAAGCGACTTGGGAATCGGAGGAAATGATGAAGCTGAGTTACCCACATCTGTTTTATTATGGGAAAAGGAAAATTTCGAGGGTGAAATTTCTTAAGGTTGGGATATTGTAACGACCCAAAGTTTCATTAATGGAAAATCCATCTTGATCTAGTTAAATGTCTCTTTATGAAAAAAAAAAATTTATAAGATGTCAGCTTCTTTGGTTTTATGTTAAGAATTTTGACCATTTCTAATATAGTCGTTGAATGGTGATCACATGATTAGTATAAATATAGGGCTTTAACAAAACCAATTTACTCAAACAAAAGAAGTGATGGCCTCATCCAGTAGAATTTCTCCATACGAAGCCCATTTGTCGGAGCTCGGAAAAGAGGTGGCGTCTTTGGGATTCGCTCTTGACCAAGCCCAAGCTGAACTTCATCATTTCAAGCTCGAATGGGACCGTATATAGGAAAAGTGGAAGTTGATAGAGATTACCACTCGAGCGATGTTATCCGATCCACCCCAAGAGTATGTCACCATCGCACACCTTACCCTTAGGTCTTATGCGGCTGTTTTAAGGAGTTATGTAACAAATCGCTAGTACTATGTTTATTTATATTATTTTTTTATATAATAATGAATATACCTCCTTGTCATTTTTGATACATTGTAAATAGTTTTTAAAGTACAAATAGTGTTTTTAGTTATTATTTAATTAAGAATTATATTTTATTAAATTAAGGGATTTTTGAATTAAATAATATTTTAATAAAATATTATTATTATTATTAAATTAATTTTTATTAAATATAAATGATCTTATAATTTTAATAATGCAATTATAATTTTTATTAAGGCTTGAAAGCCATTTCTTTCAAAACTCGTGAATTTTTTATAAATGTCGGTTTTTATTTTTAAAAGTGAAAATTAACATATTTAGAAAATTATTTATATAAAATAAATGTTATTTCTAGATCATATGTCGAAATTATCCAATGGTGAATTTTTCATAATTTTCTGAGACAGTCAAATTTTTGGGTAAAAATTAAATACCGTTTAAATATATAATGTGTTTTATGACATCATAATGACCCAATAGTGATGTAATAAAATACTATAATATTTATGTTCGGCCAATATATGTTTTACCATTAAAATAATGTAATTTTGGGTTTGTTTGACTTACTTTTCAAAGTATTAATGGACCCCTCAAAACTTATTAAACACCTTGTCTTTTTAAATTGTTTTCCAAGGGAGTGTGACTCACCTCCACATAAGCAACCCTATTATTTTAAAAAGTTAGGACTTTGGACTTATAAAATATTGTTTTCCTCTTCCCTTTTCCAAAAACCATGGGATGGTTTGTGGTTTGGATTAATTTAATATAAGGGGTCCCAAACCTAAATAATAAAGAATTCTCTCACATTTCTTATATAAACCCACTCAAGATCCCACTTCCTCCTCACTCAAAGCCCTTGGAGTTCATCCAAACTCTTCCCTACTCTCTCTAGAATCCTTCCAAGGTTTCTCAAGCTCCCAAGAATCCTCTCTCAAGCCTCTCTCTAGACTTTGGAAGCACACTTCCAAGTAAGGATTTTTTTTCCTTTCTCACTTTTGTCCAATTTTCTTTAAGTTGTTTTGTCCTTTTAATTTCAATTCTGAATGTTGGGGTTTGGTTTCACACCTCCCTCATACTTCCCTATTTATGTTTTAATGATGGGAGGGCCCTTTCTCTCTCATTAAATGCCTCCCATGTTCACCCATTACTATGTCGAAATTCCGAAAGGAACTTCTCTCTCCTCATTTACATTCAAGCAATACTTTTGTGTCATGAATCTAAATTCCATTACAATTGTTGGGACATGTATCTATATGACCTCCTTACTGTCCATTACATGTAAATATTATGAGTAACCCCTTTCTCTCTTATCAACCATTTTTATGAATTCTTATGTCACGTCGTTACGCTGTCGAAATCGCACCGATTTTCTAAGCCAATGCCATTGTGTAGTGAATACCATTCCCATTTCTCCATCAAGGGTATTCACCTTTATGCACATTTACTTATTTATTATAAAGTTTCATGTATGAATTCCACATTACTTCATTGTGTAATAAATGATTATGTTTTATGAATCCATGTTTTATGATCCATGTGTCACACTTATGCATGAAATGAAATGTTTAAGAAGGGTGCGCCCTTATAGCGCTCCAATGCATTGGGTAAAGTATAGTATCATGATACGTCATGTGAAATGAGTGTTGACTCATGCTAATTCAAGTGCAACGAGGGTTTTACTCGTGCTTCATGTGCAATGAGGGTTTACTCATGCTCCATGTGCAATGAGCCTTGGCTCATGCTAATTCCATGTTAAGTGTTGTTGCCACATTTCCATGTTATGATTATCATGCTTTATCATGCCTTTATGTTCAAGTTTCTCTTGTGCTCTATTTATATGCCTAATGTATAACATGTATTGTACTTCTCATGTTATTCCATGTGTATTCCCTTACTGGGCTTTATAGCTCACCCTTTTCTTATGCATGTCCTCAGGTTATCTCATGCAATGCTAAGTACGAGGGAATGTAGTGGTCATGTAAAGGAAGTTTTCAATAAAGATGTTGTATTTCATGTTTTAAGTTTTTATGTAATGATCCTAGGCCCCAAAGACACTAAACCTCTCGATCTTCTTTATTGTATCAAGTGAAGTTTTATGTAATAAATCATGTTTAAGTTTGTAATAAAAGCAGGGTTGTCATACAGTTCCTACAGGCCAACACATGTCATTTCTAGTGTATTTTGTCCTCACTCACACACACCCTGGAAAACTTCCTAGAAGGTCACCCATCCTGATCACTACTCTAGTCCAAGCACGCTTAACTGTGGAGTTCTAATCAGATAAGCCCCCAAAAAGGAAAGTGCACCTTGTTAACATGAGTCATGTCATTTAGCCATTTAACCCTTTATCATTTTGGGGTGTTAAAATCACCCCCCCCCCCCTTTAGAGCACAACGACCTCTTAGTGGGCCCTACATCTCAACCCAGGCAGTGCACCGCACTTAAGGCTAGGTACCACCTCTGATATCAAATATAACAACTGGGTCCCAATGACAACACAGACACCCCACCTTAACATGGTCGTCGGGTCCTGGCCCACCAGGTACCACCAGTTGCCCCACAGACATGTGGTCCCCACCCGGGGGCCCACCCACGTGCCCGAACGAGTCATCTGACTAATGAAAATCCCCACAGGCCAACACATGTCCTTTCCAGTGTGTTTTGTCCTCACTCACACACACCCTGGGAAACTTCCCAGAAGGACACTCATCCTGATCACTACTCTAGGCCAAGCACGCTTAACTGTGGAGTTCTAATCAGATAGACTCCCGAAAAGGAAGGTGCACCTTGTTGACATGAGTCATTTCATTTATCCATTTAGCCATTTATCATTTGGGGGTGTTACATGATGTGACCGGTATGAGTCAAAGTGCATGTTTCCAATTTAAATTGACATTTTAGTAAAAAAGACAAGCGGTGTACTCAAAACTAAGAAAACACATTTGTATTGTTTTTATACTTTAGGAAAATGATCCATAAGTCATTTCAGACATGTAAGAATCATCCACACCTCAATCCAACGCATGGTGTGATCGGTATGACTCCAAATGTGTTTTTTCAATATATAAGCATCATTTTAGTTTAAAACGTGCATCACATCACCAAAACTGAGCAAACGAGCCTAGATTGTTTTCTATTTATTTAAATTATGTATTTTTACTTTATATTTCTAATTGCTTGGTGTTTTTGGTTTTTCGATGTATTATTACAGCACACTGCACTAGTGTTGTAGTGTGTTGTAACAACCCATTGCAATATGCCCCTTTATCAGCTCTTTTATAAGCACTGATAAAGGATCTATTTATCAATGCATTTTTAAGCACTGATAAAGTTTTTCTTTATCAGTGATTTTAGAAGCACTGATAAAAGAGTCGGGCTTTTAATCTCTCTCCAGTAGTTAGCACTTCTCTGGCACTGATAAAGGTCATTTTTAGCGCTGTTAAAGGATGATTTTGTAGTAGTGTCTCATAGAATTTCATATAGTTAACGATGTGCTTAGAGATGTATAATTGTTATCAATCCTTCTTATATGAGGTTGTTGAGATACATAATATGAGAACTTTCATACTTTGGTATCTTTCTTATGCAAGTCACTATGACTTAACTAATTAGGGGGTGGTTGGGTATGTTGTTGATCATGTTATTAGTTGGAGCACAACCAAGATGAGATTAGTCCACTTATATAAAGAGTTAATACATTCAAGACCTTGATTGAATTTAGACCGAGGAAATGTGATATACTCATTCGTTAGATGAATTCCATGTGATGTATTCATTAACCTAGCCAGTTTATTTCGGAGAATCAAGAAAAGATGAGTTGGCCTATACTGGATTGACATGTTCCGTGTCTAGTGGTCACGCGATTTCATAGACAAAGGGATTATATAAGCATGCATATGATGTATTTGATACATCTTGGGGTGGAAATTTTCATATAGAGGTATGATTATATTTGATGGAGACCACACCATTCCCCCTAAATAGAATGAATAGACACTACAAAAAAATCCCCATTTAGTGACGTTTTTTTTGCATTAGTGATGTTATAAAACGTCACTAATTAATTTACCAATGTTTCTTAAAAACATCTCTAAATGAGGTGTCGCTAATTTAGCAATGCTTACAAACATCGCTAAATTAATGACATTTGTAAATGTTGCCGATTATTAATGTTTATAAGCATCGTTAAATTAGCAACGTTTGTAAGCATTGCTATTTAGAGACACCTCATTTGCCAACATTTTTATGAAACGTCGTTAAATGTGCGACATTTAGAGATGTTTCTAAATGTCATTATTTAGTGACCCCTCATTTACCGATGTTTTAAAAAAGCGTCGCTATTTTTTTTGATTTTTTAAAATTTTTCTTGTTTTTTGTATCAGTTTTTTGCTATATAAAAAAATTACCCATCCCACCCCCCTCCCTCCCATACCCACCCACACCCCCTCCCTTTCCCACTCTCACTCTACCACCCCTCCGTCTCCAGTACCCGCTCCACCCTCTCTCCTGTATCCACACTCCCCACTCTCTCCCATACCCACCCACACTGCCCTCCTTTTCCCACCCCTACTGTCCCGCAGCCACACCTCCCTTTCCTGGTTGAAGGCTTTAAAATAAGTCACTGTTGAAAATCGAAACGTGAACCTCAAGGCTGCCAACCCCAAACTCGAACCAACCAGCCTAATGGATTTTTTATTGTGAAAATGTATTATAATATATATATATATATATCATTATTTAAAAAATTAATATATTATATATGTAAATTAATATACATATATTAATATATAAATATATAAATATATAAATGTTTATATGTTTGTATTTATATTTTATTTTTAAATACCTATATATATATTATATTTCATATGTTTATATTTTATATTATATATATATATGTTTATATGTTTATATATATATGTGTGTGTTTATATTTTATGTTTATTTATATGTTTATATTATAAATATGTGTGTGTGTAAATATATATGTGTACATATATATAATTATAATTACAAATTTACACGTGCACGTACGCACACACACATATATAATTAGCCACGTTTTAAAACACTGGTAAAAATGTCACTAAAATATACATTTTTTAATCGTATTATGTTATATATATACATATATTAATATATAAATATATAAATATATATATATGATTGTATTTTATATCTATATTTTATGTTTAAATACATACATATATATATATATATACGTGTGTTTAAATTTATTGTATATATATATTTCATATGTTTATATTTTATGTTTATATGTATGTGTGTGTGTGTGTGTGTTTATATTTTATGTTTATTTATATTTTTATATTATATATGTGTGTGTGTATATAAGTATATATGTGTGTGTATATATAATTATATTTATAAAGTTACACACACACACACATAATTTTCCATGTTTTAAAACACTGGTAAAAATGTCACTAAAATAGACACATTTTCTTAAAACATGACTAAATTTAAAATACAGATGTGTTTTTATATATAAATATATGTGTATATATTTATATATTAGTGTGTGTGTTTATATATATAAATATATATGTGTTTATATATATAAATATATATATGTTTATATATATGTGTCTGTGTTTATACATATTAATATATTTACATATATCTAAATATATATTTACATCGATGCGGAGAAATGAGTTGTATAAATATATTTATTTTTAGCGATATTTTTTGAAAACGTCCCTAATTTAGCGATGCTTCTGAGGAAACGTCTCTAATTTAGCGACGTTTTTAAAAAACGTCACTAAATTACAATTTTTTTGTAGTGAGCATTGACGTTGTGCTAGAAGCCACTCTTTGCCTATATCTATGAAATAAGGATTTTATATTTGTTTTTAATGCTACTAAGGCCCATTGGGTCTCACAGTTAGGACTTTGGATAAGGATGAAGTTTTGGATAAATTATTTTTTCCAAAATAAAAAGAGTTTGATAAAACTCTATCAAAAAGAGTTTTGGATGGATTCACAAAGAGTTGTGAAACTTGGCACAAAGCCTAAATGAGTTATTAGTGAAAGTGGGAGGTCGTTGGATATGCACTAAAAGGCATATGCATGTGATGCATATGAACTTAAGGATACGTTTCCATCAATTTATGCTTAAACAAGAGCTCAAGGATATGTTTCCAAAATATCCTTAAGCTCAAACCTAAAATTACATTTGTGCCGACATAGTCTGGTTTGTATAAAATGAAACCCAAGATTACATTGTACCCAATGTAGTGTGCATGAGTTCGACATCATTCTCCCCACACGGTTTCATTAGTTATGAACCAAAGAGTTGGTTCGTAATTTATTTCATTCATTGAAGGAGTTCAATGAATAACTCCAATGGGAAGTAAAGTATGTCGATACATTACATATGGTTGACAAGAGATAACTATATAAAGGGACGTGATCCCTCCTAATTATGACTACTCATTGTATGCAAGCATGATGAAACCCTCTTCCTCCTGAAACACAGTTCATCACTAGGTGAAAGTTCTAGCAACCCTTATGTGTTTTGGGATCCTTAAGAAACATTGTGGGATCCTTTGGAGAATGTAATCCCATCAGAGGTAGGAGACTTTTGTATGCTGCTTAGGCGGTCTTTATCAAGCTTATTTCATCGAAGATACAAGACGACACTTGCAGATATCCAGGCATGCATATGTTTATGTTTCATTTTATGTTTCATGCTAATTTCATTGAAGATAGATCAAGTGTATATGGGTCTGCTTGTGCTGCCATGGTCATGAGATGAACCCCTAAAATCCATCACCTGCAACTGATTTTCTCCAAATAATTATTGTAAACATATCCTTCCTAACTGTTCACGCGGGTATGCTCCCACGATCTTGGAATATCCTCCTCCTTCTAATAGCATGTCACCACCGATATTCCAAGAATACTCATCATCTCATTTTAAACTGATTGAAATAATTCTTCTAGAAATTGCACAATCTTTAATCACCATTAATGATTTTTCAATTTTTTGTATTTAAAAATCCTAGAATAATCGAGTAGTGATCCTCTCATATTCTATATGAAATCCGTAGGCAATTAATCTTTGCTACCATGCATGAATAAATACAGGAACATAATCACATCATGATACTTCTCATCGTGGCATGACTATATCTTCCATCACATTTCAGCATTGTGCCAAATTTTAATGACATACCACCACAATGTGAAACTCTCCCATTATTCTCTCTTCATCACACACCATGGTGTGATCTTCTCCTCGTGGCATGGTTTTCTCATAATTCATATAACCAACTCCGATCAGTGTTTCTTTTTTAGACTTCATCCACAACATGGTCTTCTTCTTCACAGCGTGTTGTCAACTCAACTTCTTCAAAATTCATCATTGAATGGATTGAATCATGATTATAATAATAATCGTGATATTTAAAACATTGAAGAATAGAACAAGCATCATTTGATTTTTTCTCCATGATCCCCTAATTTTTCTAATTAATGATCATTACGTAAGAAATTATAACTCTTACATATCACCTTCTAGCACAACACTTTCATAGATTTCTCAGTTCCATCAACTCTTGTTAACCTTTTATAGCCTTTGAAATGCACAACTTATTCCCATGCGACTCCAGCTTTAATCCTATGTAGCCTGATGATCATTTGACAGAGCCTTTGGAAGCTTAAATTTAATCTTCCATAGCTTTGTCGCAACATGGGTTTAATCTGACACTGATTCAAGATGAATTTGACATAGCCTTAACAAACTTCAGATTAATCTTCCACAGATCCAATCTCATTTGATACAGCTTTCACAAATTCTCGATTAATCTGATGCGGCTCGGATGTTGCATGACGTGTCTTTACATAACTCCTTCACTGCAGATTTAATCATATGTAACTCGCTGCCACCTATTTAATCTCACACGAGTCGGTGCCTATTTAGTATTCCACGGCTTGGAACTTAATCTAACGTAGCGGCGTACCTAGAACCAATCATTCTCACACAGCACACTACTTTTGGAGTGATTCTGACGTGAGTTGATTATCCCTACACATATCCTTGTGTATTTGTCTGTCGCCTCAACTAATCTTACACGAGTTGGCTGACGCATGATCCATTCATATGTAGCCACTCATGTGCTTGGTTTTATTCCACACACCATACATAATTTGCATTTTATTCCTACTAGGTGTTGAAACGTTTTATGAACCTCAAACATAGCCTTGACAACTTCTAATTTCTTCTCACAAGTGATTGACAACAAATATAAGATTTCCTCAACAATTCCATGAGTCCATCAATTTGACTACGAGTTTCTCGCTAATGCATTGAACATTCAAATGATCCTTACTGTTGGTAGTCTTGTGGACTAATATTCAATAGTAGAATTAATTATCGGGAGAATGACAATGGGGAACCAAAAGTGGAAGTTAATTCCAGTTAAGGACCCTCACATTTATAGGAGTAGTGAAAAAAAAACTGCAGGGTCCTTAGTTGGAATTAACTTCAAGTTTTGATCCTAATTGTCATTATTTCTTAATCATTTGACTATTACAATGGTCTTTGGACATCCCTAATTTTCGTATTGAAATCTCCATTTAGAACAAAATCTATATTAAAATATTATAAAATTTGATTAATTGTAAATAAAGTACGTGAAAAACCGTCGATTTGGAGAGGTGGAGCTGTGGTAGGCCGTGTCCCAGCTTTCATTCAAGGCACGTTCGCGGAAACCCGTAGTGTGCACGCGACGCTCTTCCGGGTTCTGTGAGCCGGCGAGTATGGAGACGGGGGACGGCAACGAGGGAGAAATCGAGGAAACACACGACGAAATAACTGCGCGCGAGCCCCTTCTGTCAAAAGAGCATGGTTCTAAAATCGTGAGGATGAAGGCGCCCGACGTCGAGGTCCACCTCTTTAGACGAGGCAAAGGCCCCGTCGATGTGTTCTCATCGAAATTGGTAGGCTGGGACCAAGCACAATTGGACGTCCGAGAAATTCTGGACAAATATGGTTTCAAGAGGCTGTATGCGTTCAACCGCGACTCTAATCGGGGCGCTCCGATCTTACTCTACCCGAAGAATGGCAGGTCTTTGAATTCTTACGCCGGTGGATCCGTGATACGCCTAGACGGCGAGCCTAAGGTATGCGTCCCTCCAATTTCTTCCGAATATAAGTTATCCTCTTTCTTCCATATCAATGGAATTCGATGCATATCACAAGTTCCCTACCAAGACCAGAAATTTTCCTTTACCCATTTAATTGGAAATAATACTTCAAATCGTTGTTGGCGGCTTTCTTATGTTTTTGTCCAGAACACACCTGTTAGCTGAATTTTGCTGGCAGGCAGAGATACCCATGGATTTATGTCATCTGTAGTCTGGAGTGGTTGGGTTTGCTATCTTTATTTATCCATCAAAAGAAGAGTGTGAGCATGATGTATGTTCACGATGTTTAGTGACTTTCTTCCTTCAATATATTTTCTACTGCTCAAAACCTTCACGGGGAGTGGTGGTCTTTATATTTTTCTCTGCATTGAATTCTTATTTTAATTGAGTGATGCTCTAGTCATGGCTCTATGTCACCTTTTAAAAACACGATAAAAGGGATTTAATTTCAATATAGCCTAATTTTTTTAATGGGTGGGAGTGTTCTTTGGTAAAACCCATCTAGTTGTAAATAGGTGAAGGGTTTGTTATAAATGCTTTAGAATCAGTTATAAATGATTCAATGGTTATCTGTAGATGCACTAAATGCATTATATTTATTTTTAAGTAATTGTAAATAGATGACGACGCCTAAAGGATAACCTTATAATGGAATTTAAGAACAAACTTTTGAAAAATGTGGATTGAGAAGCTCAAGGAACCGCCGACTACATGTGGGATGAGGTGGCTAAAATTGTTTGCATTATAGCTACTTCTATTCTAGGAATATCTAAAGGGTTTTGTCCAGAAAAGAATTGTGGTGGTGGAATGATAATGTTCAACTAAATGTTAAAGCGAAACAAGAGCGTTTTAAAGTTTTACACCTCTGTAGTAATGAAGATACTGAGGCTCAATATCGTGTTTTCCATAGAGAGGCTAAGAAAGCAGTTAGTGAGACCAATCTCAAGTTTTTTAGGACCTGTTCCATTCATTACGTACTAAAAATGGTGAAAGAAAAATCTACAGTTTAGTTAGATGTAGAGAGCGAAAATCTAGAGATTTAGATCAAGTTCGATGCATAAAAGATGAAGAATGACATACCATTTTTAAGGATGAGGAAATTAAGAAAAGATGAAGATGCTACTTTAATAATCTTTTCAGTGAAGAGTGGATGTATGAATTAGACTCAGATAATCTAAGTATTAGTAGAGATGAACTCAATTACAACTATTATCGAAAAGCTCATCCTTTTGAGGTTAAAGATACTTTAAAGATGAAAAATGGTATAACGGTTGAGTTAGATAACATCTGCATTAGAGTGAAAATATTCAGGGGAGTTGGGTATTAATCGGCTCACTAGGTTATTTAATGAGATTATGAAATCTAAGAAAATGCCTGATGAATGGAGGAAGAGTTTTCTAGTACCCATGTATAAGAATAAAGGATACATTTTAAGTTGTGGAAATTATAGAACATCATTGTTGTCAAAGGCGCGCGCCTCAGCGCTCCTTGGCGTGAGGCGCGGTGAGGCTCACTTGGTGCGCCTCCCCACTAATGAGGCAGTGCGACCACACCGAGGCACGCCAAAGGCGCGCGCCAACCCAAAGCTCCAGGCGCCGTAAGGCGCACCAGTGGCTACAAAAATCGGGGGGAACAGAGGAGGCAAATCAGGGGTATAGGTGGCGGAAATCGTGGGTACAAGCGGCGGAAATCAGGGGCGACTGGATGAAAATCGGGGGTGGTGGCGGAAATCAGGGTTAGGATGGAAATCAGTGGTGCAGTGTGGTGAGGGCGATCGGCGAAAATCATGGCTATACAAGGATGGAAATCGGGGCAGCGTTAAATATAATATTATTAATAAAAAAACCTAACCAAACTATAAAAATAGAACTCTCGCTAAAAATACACAACTCGCTGCACGCCTGTTGGAATAACATCAAACTCATTGGGCGGTAGCAGGGACGATGAAGCTTTCATTAACGACGAAGCTTCCATTGATGATGATTTTGACGTTTAGATATAATTGATTATTTGATTATGATTTGGTTAAAAATTATCAGTATGTATTTTAATTTGTATTATTTTGATTGAATTTAAGTTTTTTTTATGTGCGCATGCGCCTTAGTTGCGCCTCGTGCCACATCCCGAAACGGCCTTTGCTCCTTATTGCGCCGCACACATTTGACAACACTGAGAGACATTAAGCTTACGAGTCATACGATGAAACTTTGGAAGAAATTGACCGAACAAAGGATTTGAAGGGAAACTAAACTTTATAACAATCAATTTGGTTTTATGCTTGGACGTTCAACTACAAAATCAATTTATTTGATTAGAGGTTTGATAAAGTATTATTGACAAAAAGCCTAATATTTGCATATGGTTTTGATTGATTTGAAAAAGGGATATGATAAAGTTCCCAAAGAGGTTTTGTGACTTGTTTTTGAAAGAGAAAAGGTGCATGCGACATATATTAAACTCACCCGAGATATGTATGAAGGGAGTTTGACTCGAGTTAGAACTCCAGTAAGTGGTGCTACAGACTTCCCTGTCTCGATAGGATCGCATCAAGGTTTGACTTTAAGTCCATACCTTTTTTCTTTGGTCTTAGATGAACTTACAAAGCATATTCAAGACGAGATACCTAATTGCATTCTTTTTTGCGAATGATATAGTTCTCGTTGCAAAATTTAAAGAGACTATCAATTTAAAGTTAGAGATTTAGAGAGAGACTTTAGAATTGAATGGTTTCCGTCTTAATTGGGACAAGATAGAATATATGGCGTGTCGTTAAAACAAAGAATTGTCTAGTACTGTTTTGAATGAGAGATTGAGAGACCACTTTATTTCAAAAGTTGTTCATTTTAGATATTTAGGTTCATTTTGCAATGTAATGGAGATATTAATGCAGATGGCTCTCATAGGATTCAAACTGGACGGATAAAATGGCGAAAGACTTCTAGAGTGCTTTGTGATCGTAAAATTTCTTTGAAATTGAAGGATAAATTTTATAGGGTTGTTGTTAGACCAACTATTCTATATGGCAGTGGGTGTTAACCTTTGACGAGACATCTTGAACAAAAAATAAGGGCAGCGGAAATGAAAATGTTAAGACGGACATGTGGGCATTCTAAGATGGATATGATTAGAAATGAATGTATTCAAGAGAAAATTGTAACGACTCTGATTGACGAGACGATGACTGAGACTGGATTAAGATGGTTCGAACATGTTACAACAGTTCGGAGGAGGGGGATTACGAAGAAACAAATAAACCTACTGCGCCTACAAGTACTCAGGGAGACTCGATCCTGAGACATCTCACGAGACCCACAGAGACACAGCCACTAGGCCGCACCCCTAGGGGTAAATGGTTCGATTCGAGCATGTTAGAAGAAGATCTAGGGATGCATCTGTTAATAAGGTAAACTTAATGGCTCATTCACTTATTAAATGAAGTAGAGGTTGATCTCAAAAGATCTTTAAACAAATCATTCTAGATGATCTTGTTCTAAATGATTTCAATGATAATATAGTCTTTAATAGAGCTAATTGACGACGCTTAATCCATATAGACAATCTCATTTAATTGGGTTTAAGGTTTGTTTGTTGTTGTTGTTATAGGAACTAATGACTATTCATAATGCATTTCATATATATACAGAGTACTCTTAAACTATTTATAACTTGATTCAACAAATTTACAAATTATTACATGAGTTTTATAGCAAAAACATTTTATCCATCCATTAACTTTAGGTCCTTAATTGGAATTAATTTCACGACCCAAACTCTTAACAATATTTTTGAAATTCAAGGTGTTTAATTGACATAGATTACTTTATGCCGTCTTTTAATGTCATTTTCCCTATTATTTAAGAAGGTTTATGATGTCCGGATTCATCAATGCTTTTTGAGCTTATATTTAATTTTTCATTTGAAATATGGTGGCATTTGTTCCGTTTCTGAAAAAACACTTGAGGATTTTCAATATGCAATCTGGAAGCACTTGAGAAACACTTATCGCAAGTATTATGTAGTAAGTCATATAAGCAGTTTTCAATAGTGCTATCAAATGGAGTCTAAGGCCTTGTTTGGTACGCAGGAAGAGTTTTTGATGAAAATGGAATTGGAAAAGGAATGGGAAAGAGAAGAGAAATTATAGATAAAATTATGTTTGGTATGCAAGGAAAGGAATGGTAATCCAAAATCCGAAAAGACCAAAATATCCCAATCTTCTTGCTTGCAATCCCCGCAACTCCCTTGCATAAACACCCCTCCTCGCAGCCCGGCCACTGCAGCTCTTGTTGAAGCCAGCGTTGCGGTCCAGTTGATGCAGCGTCCCTCCGTGCAATGCTATTACAGAAGCTCCATGGCCGGGGTGAACAGATTTCATTGACATCACCATCCATCGGAGCCTCTGTCTACAGCAAAATTAATTCCATATTTCTCAGCTACCTCAACCGAACTCCAATTCCAGATCTCGAACCACCTCCAAGAACTCCAGATCGAGCATCGCAGTCCGGTAGTTGCAGCCTCCTTCCGCGCAATGCTGTCGTCGAAGCTCCATGGCTGCAACCCTATCATCGTTGGCCCCCATCATCGAAGCTCCCTTCACAGCCCCGTGTCGCCACCGTGATGGAAGCATCCCCCAACATACCCCTACCCCGATCATCTCTCGGTGTCCATCCGGCCACGACGACGATTTCCCCTGGCGTGCCCCTTCCCTGATCATCTCCGATGTTTGTCTGCAAATTGAAAGGACCAAGACAGTGGGTGGGTATTTCTGTCCAAGGAAATGGGTTCCCGAGGGATCCACCAGTTTTCGAATGGAAACATGATTCCTTCATACGGTGGAAAATCCGATTCCACTACGGGTTCCTCCATACCAAATGTGTAAAAACTAGATTTCCCTTTCCCAGCGCCCCATTCCCTCGTACCAAACGAGGCCTAAATGTCTCACTGGGTCATGCTTTTAGGTTCATGAGGCGGGCAGTATCTGTATCTGGGTTTGATTTATTCCATGGTTGCAGGACTCCTTGGTGAAACCCATAACCAAAATACTGATTGGGGTAGCTGTTGCAACCCTTTTGATAACAGTGGCTTTAAAAGAGACTCCAAGATGGATGAAGAGGCTAGACCTTCAAGAGCTACGTCTCTCTCCATGGATCCTGGCATGCATGGTGATTGTCTTCACTCGCATGAGGAAGCGAACCAGAGACTTGCTGAAGAGGTTTGGTTGGTGAGATCATTCCAATTCATTTTTTTCACACTTAGCATTTAGCAAAAGTTTGGACGGAAACTGGTCTTTTGACATAAAAAATGTTGTCCATTTTCTTGCATGCATTCCTATTTAAAAATCTGTTGACCGGTTTTTTAGAGCTATTTATGGTGTTCAATTTATCCTTTAGGGACATTGGTTTGGTCCCAAATCAGTCCGTGATCTATAAATTTGTTCGTGTTGCATTATATGATAAACCTTGAGTATTGCTTTCTCATGTAAACTGCCGAGATCATCATGGATATTCCATGCTACTTTATGCATTCCTGCGGAATACTTCTGCATTATATGTTTTAACTAGTGATTAATAATTAATAATTAATAATTAGTAGTTACTAATTAGTTATCACAAATGGTTAAATATTTTTTATTACTTATTAATTATTATATATTTTCTATTGATTACTAATTACATATTTGTTATTGTTAATTATTGAATAATAATTACTAGTTAGTAATTATAAATTATTGAATAGTAACTATTTATTATTAATTTTAATACATTGTAGTGGTCTTTAAAAAACCACCATTAAATAAAGTAATTAGCGGTGATTTTTTTTAAAATCCACTACTAAAATTAAATAAAAATTAGTAGTTAACATTGTTTTTACATTCCCTTGTCTGCTTTGATTGCCCTTCATTGTGGGAAGGAGACGAAATCATGGGCGTATCGGGGTGTACATGTTGAAACTAAGAGGTTGGAGTCGACTCATCCCACAAAGGAGCTTATTGCCCATGTCATGCTTGTAAAATCCTTTCCAAAAAAAAAAAAAAAAAAAAAAAATACCAGTTTCACTTGTCGTTATAGTTGGGCAAGCATATGTGATGAAAGGGATTCGCAACTTTTTTGCATTTGAATGGATACTGCATAAATCATCCTATGTTCAAAGCACGGGGCATTTCAAGTTTGGTGCATGAGGGTTGGTCACGTTATAGTTTAAACTCATATAGGAACACTTTGGAGTTTTGTGTCGTCCAGGAAGGCAAAAAGTTTGCATTGGAGTTTTGTACTACCCGAGAAGGTGAAATGTTTATGCTGGAGTTTAAGGCCGTCCAATGAGACCTAAGAGATGCGTTGGAGTTTATGGTCATCCTAGATGACTTGAGTGATTTATGTTAGAGTTCAAGGTCATCCAAGATGTCTTAAGAGATGCACTGGAGTTTACCACCATCTGGAAATACGAAAGGTTTTGAGAGGTGAAAGGTGCCATGGTGTTGGGATTGAATCCGCGGTGGGCTTTCTACGTATTCCTAGCGGGCAAATCAAAATCCACATAGTTTGATATCAAAATTTAAAGCTGTATGGCAAGATGTGACAATGGATGGAATGACTCAAAAACCTTAAATTTTTATTTTTATTTTTGGATAATCTTTTTTTTAATTGGGTTGAGGTAGAACTCTTACATGACCCAAATGTCCAGATGCATAAAGTCTGGACTACATGGTTCAGAGGTCCAGGGGTACAACCCCTTTACAATATATTGAACCCTAACCACACATGAACAACCCCTCCTCAGCTCCTCTATAGGTCTGTATTAGCTCCTTCGCGTAAGGGCACCCTGGAGTCACGCGTTAGGGCACTATAAAAAAATGTAATTCACACGTCTTTTTTACATTACCCATGTTTATAAACATACTTAAATAATTTACTCGCGATTTCATTAAACATGTGCAAATGAGGTGTGGGTAAATTAGCTGGGTTTATAAGCTCGGTTAAATAAAAACATTTCCAGAAATATCACCAAAACACTTACGTGCATTCGTAAACGTTGCTAAATTACCGACACTTCATTTCCCAACGTTTTTGGAGAACATTATAAATAAATTTAAAGCATGGTTAAATATTGGATCCACCCGCCGCATGCGCGCATCATGCATGGAAACATTACTGAAACACGACTATTTTCACCCATTTGTAAACATAGCTAAATTACCAACACTTAATTTCTCAAAGTTTTTAATGAAATCCTTCCCCAGTAATAATACCAATTACCATTATCATGAAAACAATTGATCGATACCATGAGTTGAGGTGAACATCTGTATGTATGAGGTTCTCCATTTGTATGTATGAGAGGTTCTCTCCATTTCCTCACTGGCTGATTATACTATGGTTTAAAGCCATACACGCTAAAATTTATTGTCATCCAAGGAGGCAATATGTGTGGAGGAGTTGGGATCGCACCCATGAGAACGGTTACCTACGTATCATGGTGAAAGGAATCAAAACCCATGTATTTCGATGCTTTTTAATGAGACGCATCATACCTTTTTAGGTTCTGTGACAAGGACCATGACACCGCCTTTTAAGGTCGTGCAACTATAACCAAAGATACACATTTTAAGGTCGTGCAACCAAAACCAATGAAGTTTTTTAAGGTCATGCAACCATAACCATAATGTTTTGTAGTGGTTGTACGACTAAGACATGTCTTGAGCAGGTTAAAGTCATGCAGAATGGACTAATGGGTGAAAGAGACCTAACAATGGTTGATGTGAGACATATGCATGAGCGGCCCTTTCTGGTTATCTCCTACCTGTTGGTTACCAAATAGGGAAAGATGACTAGACTCACGAGGGATATAGTCTAGAGAAGTGGGGTTGGGACTTTTGATTTGAAGCCCATTTACGGCTCTGGTTCATTGATTGGACTCAAGGGTGGCTCGTCAAAGAATTGACTGGGTGCCTGGTGGACATGGCGGTCACCTGAAACGGCTAAGGGAGAGGAGCTGGGCAAGATGAGCCAAAAAGTGAATGATTGTGGCTCATTGATTAGTCAAAAGGAAGATGGTCATACTATGGAGTCAAGCACACATTGGTTTGGATGATTTTATTGGGCTAGGAGAGATGTCATTGATTGTCTAAGGACATAGGTCCTCATTATCAAAGGAATACATGATTGTCAGTACTTTGCGAGCCTTATTAGTCAGGGAGGACAACCGGGGGAACATTTTCTACAAGATTCTCGATTCAAATTGTCAAAGGAACACATGATCGAAAGGGAGCACATGGACATGCATGGTAACCCGATCATGATCGCGATGATGGATCATCAAAAAGAGGTTAAGATGTACTTTAGGAAGGATGGTTTTTATATAAGATTACCATTCTATGTGAGTGGGTGTGATCCACTAAAGATATAAGGGTATAAGGCTGGCCACTACATAAGATTTACATGGTTGGCATCCCTCTGTGAAGAAATCATGCGGGGGTATTTCATAAAGGAGGTTATACAGTCAGTGCCACAAAGATTTTATGCGAAAGAGGCATCTCTGTGAAGAAATTATGAGGTGTGCCTCCCTTTCTCTCAGGCTTCAATTAGAAATCTAATTAAGGGATTCTTCGAAACATTCACGCAAAGGATGAGTTCACAAACAATGTGATTCTTCTTAGAGTTCATGCTACAAAATCAGTTCCTTTGCGTGAAGGTTTCATAGAATCCCTCAGGTATATTTCTATTATAATCTCGGGAGAGGAGGAGGTACACTATATAAGTTCTTTGCAGAGATGTCACCTTCACATAAAATCCTCATGGTGCTAACTGCATAAGCTCCTTTGTGAAGGCCCACCCCCCCTCGTGTAATTTCTTCATAGAGGGTTGCCCACCATGTAAATCTTATATAGTGATCAACCTTATACCCCTATATATTTAGTGTATCCCACTCACTCGCATAGAACCCTAGTCTTATGTGAAATCCATGCTTCCCAAAGTATATATCGATCTCTTTCTGACGGTGTACCATCATTACTGATTTGACCTATGGTTAGCCACTTTGTGAAAGGTCCCTTTTGTGGACAGTTAGGACTCCTCAATGGTCTCTCTTTCACCTAGGTCAACTACTTGGTTTGAATTGATTGCCAAAATGGCCTTATTGGCCTCCTCTCGCCAAGGACAAACCCCCCAAAATCCCATTCAATCAAGGTCTCCTCCAAAGCCACCAGGCTTACATGATCGGGTTACTATGAATGTTTGCATGCTCCCTTTCGATCATGTATTCCTTTGATAATTGGAATCATGCATCTTGCAGCAGATATTCCCCGGTTATCCACCCTAAACGATAGGGTCCTCATAGTACTAATAATCATGCATTCCCCTGATAATGAGGACCTCTCTCCTTAGGCAACCAATGACATCTCTCCTAGCCTAGGACACTCATCCTAACCGATGTATACCATAATTCATAACTTTTAAACATCTAATCATCTTCCTTTTGTCCAATCAATGATCCACCGACGTTCTCCTTTTAGATCAGCTTTCCCAGCTCCTCTCCCCTAACCATTTTAGGAGACCACCATGTCCACAAGGCACCCGATCAATTATTTATTCAACCACCTTTGTGTCTAGTCAATGAGCTAGAGACATAAATTAGCTTCCAGTTTGGTTAAGTCCCACCCCTCTTCCTTGGACCATACCCTTGGTGAGTCTAGTCATCCTTCCCCTTCCAGTTACCAACAAGCAGGAGACATCCATAAAGAGATGCTCATGCCTATGTCCTGCATCAACCATTTTCAGACCCCTTTCCCCTAGTAGTCCATTTCTCATGACTTTAAATTACTCAGAACAAGTCCTAGTCATACACACTTAAACTAAAAGACACTATGGTCCTGGTTGCATGACTATAAAAGGCTCATCATTTGTCCTAGTTGCACGATCTTAAAAACTTTTATTGACACCAAAAACATTTCCTAGGAGGATCTAGGTGAAAAATGGGCAGAATCCAGGAATCAAAGGTTGAATTTTCACGTTCCATAGAGTTATGCGAGTCTGTAACCAGAGGCGCTGCACAACTCTTGACTCGCGTGATTGTGCAAGACTTCCGCGATCGTGATCCTGAAGTTTATAAATTCCCCTCAGCTCTCCATTTTATGGATAATGACCTTTGGGATTCCAATGTCGAAGCTCTCAGCTCGCGCTACTTGAACTTTTTCACATTTGTGCAACTCAATCCCTCTATGGACTCCAACAAGTGAGAAACTTGCACAAATTACCCCACACAAGTCCTTCAAAGTATTGACTTGTGCTTGAGATGCTCTCATGCAATTCCCTCCCATGAAGAACATAGTTTGCGCTAGAGGCCCAAGTCTCGTGCAAATAAAGTTTCGCACAAGTCCCAAGATGAGAAAAACTGTTATCATGGACCCCCATTTGATGCCTCCTTTCACCAAACATACCTTTATGAAAGTTGATTGTTCATGGGACCCACATTTGTCCGATTCAGGATTCTTTGTAAAAAATCCATGCACATGATTAGTGTCATCAACTCTCACCCCTAGGCTATTTATATCAAGCATGTGATTGATAGTCTCTTTGCCTTTTGCTCATAAGCATAGACTCTTATCCCCAAACTTTTTCACTATGTGGGTTGGTCAATACCCATGCTAGTTTCTCCCAAGCACATGATGGGCAATAAAACATATACGTAAGCCCCACGATGTACCCTTCTCGCTCCTAAGTACCACTTAGACAACAAAAATGCATAAGCCCCACTCTACCCCTTGATGTCGCCCCTTTCACGATTCAAGCATCCTTACTGCATGACATTAAACTGCCCGGACCGTTCTTGTCACACAAACTTATATTACGCACCTCGAACTATGTGGTTTGTGATTCCAGTTTGTAGTAGGATATGTAGGACACTTATTTAAGGTTTAATCTCAAATGATGAGAAACAGATATTTCCTAATTTTTTTATTGCATTTCAATGTAATTAACCCCCTAATCTTGATAAAAACCGTGTAATTTAACCATATTTTTCACTTTTTGAGAATTTGGAATTGAATTGTAAAATGGCTTGAATAAGGATTTGTAATTATTTTATTCATTTTGAATTAATTGAAAGCCATAAATTGATATTTTGAAATATGGAATTTTACTTTTCAAAGGCTCTTTATTTTGAGTTTCATTATTTTCATTAATTTTGATTTTGATATGGAATTAAATGTTCAAATGGATTAGATCTTGATTTTCTTTATTTCAAACATTTTGGAATTTATTAAAATCTATTTATTGATTCAATGTTTTTTTGGAATTTAATTTTAATTTTGGTTTTCAATTTTTAAACTAATTTTGATTTTAATCTTGAATAACCCTACACTGAAATCATTTTTCAATTTTACAGGTTAAAGCTAAAAAAATAACAAAGCAAGCTACTGCACCAAGCTCACAATCGACCATGACCTCTTTCATGCGGTCGATCTACTTATCGTGCTTAGAGTGACCATGCTTGAAAATTCAGCAAAGTCCTCAAGTTTCCAAATGTTGAAATCCAAGTGACCGCATGAGGATATTTGGACTGATCATAAGAAGAGAAGCATACTTGCCGTGAGGACCCCTCTCATGGTCGATCAATCGACTGTGCCCTAGACAACCTACCGTGAAGCTCCAATCTATCGTGGATGATCAAATGCACCTACCCACCTCACGAAGACTCTAAAAAACTGACTGCAACACCTCCCTATACAATAGACCACAAATCTGATGACCCACCACATGAAGGCCTCACCAACTGACCAAGCATTCCAAGTGACTGTGGCAATGAGATTGATCGCATGGACCAAGTTCCCTCATTCACACATCATCCAACCCTCTAGATCCAAGAAGATCGAACTAAACCTCTAGCATATCATATAACAATCTCAAATCTAGTAACCCATAATCGGTGTCTACTTTATTACACCGACATAAGATAGATGTGATCTCATCCCAAAGGATTGATTGGTTTAGTAGTTTTGAAGAACCAAAGACATACTTGTTTCCCATTTTTACATTGGAAATAAAATATAAAACATATTTTTTGCATCCTTGAAACTCATTCAAAGATTTCTTTTTCATATCTTTGGGAAAGGAAATAAAATAAGGGTGATCTCAAATGATTAGTAAGGGTCAAGTACAACAGAAGCTATTATGAGTAGATAAGTCATAATTAATGTGACAAGGTAAATAACTGAAAACATTTTCCATTTAATCAATAACTTAAGCACGAATTGTATCCATGGATAATATCAAATGAAATAATCTCATGGATAATAATAACTGAATTCTCAATGAAGGAAATTCTTAATATTGGACGTCATGATTTCATACATCATGATGTCTTTATCGTCCAAACCTTGTGCAAAAACAGTTTAAACGATGGGTATGTATACACCAAAAACCCATTTAATAAGGCTAACCAACTGGTTTGTCTCATGAGGTCTGCCAATGCATCAAGAAGCTATATAATTTCGGGCTGCACCCGTTACTGCATGTCCAATTCATTCATCATCTACTGAATGGTCAATTTAATTGATAAAAAATATATTTTATCAACAAATATCTATATTGAGCAAAGGATATGGGATATCATGATCTCCCAATTAATCAAATAACTTTCATAGTAAAAAATCATATGTAGAAATGGTATACAGTTTAAGCAATAACCATATCCATGATACAAAAAATATGGATATTTAAGAGATGTAATATCCAATGATTAGAAAAAATTGAATGTTTCAAGATAACGTTAATGACTACAAAATTAATCAATATATGAAAGAAGACCATAAAAAGTAGATTTTATAGTAAAATCCAGTATTTTAAACAATAAAAGAAAATGGAAGCGAAAATTTAAAATATGTTTTCATAGAGTTTTCTTTGGAAAATCATTGAAATCTTTTAGAATAAGCTAAAGAGTGTAAAACAGCTATGGCAGTGGGAAAGTTTGTTAACGCTGTATTGGATAAAAAGAATCCTTTCGATTTTTTATAAAGTAAAAAATGACCCTTTTGGAAAACATTATAAATATTCCTTTAAAACCTTTTAAAAAGTAAAGGATAACTTAAAATTTCCTTAATAAATCATTTGAGTAATAAAAAGGACTTTTTTAAAATATTTTTGAAAAAAATATGGACATGGAAGAAATATATACCTGATCAAAGAGAAATAAGATTGGATTTTCTTTTAAACGTTTCTCTTGAAAGAGTAGCTTGAATTGAATTATTAATCATCATGAATAACTAGATATTCATGTTAAATACCTCAAATGGGTAGTATATACACCACATAAATTAAATAGGTGCATAATACCAAATATGTCTCAATGAAGTGGAAATTGAGAGGAAATCCCTTTCAAAGATTGTATCATTAAAATGAGAATTAATCAATGAAGTGATTATGTGTAACAAATGTAAATGCACACAAAAAAAGTGTTAATAAAACATAATACAATTAGAGGTCATTTTACACATAATCATGGCATAACATAGTCAATGAATTAGAAGTATAACTTAATGAATGTAAATTGAGTTAAGAAACCCCTTACCTCAAGTTCAAATTGCCTCATAAGTGATTTTAACCTCCTGTATAGTAAATTTAGATTTATTACACTCAGATAAAAAACCATATACCTATCTATAATATCATATATGTTCCATTTATAACATTTTATTGCCCATTTGTTAACAATATTTTATCATTATCATTAAAATCGGTGTTTCCACTTTGTTTTTCACGTATGTTTTGATTCAGTTATTTTGTTCCTTGCGTCTTTCTCATGGTTCTATCATCTCAAAATTTTTATTCATGATATAAATATCATATATATTCAATATATACATATATATATTTAGGTTTATCCATACAAGGTAGAGATAGAAAAATGAATTATTCCGTTCATGGAGACTGTATGTTGTACGCACACATGAACACTGTTTTCACTTTTCGATGGATGAAATGAAAGAAAGGTAAATAATAATTAACCTTTCTAGAATCATTTTTATATCATACATATCCTATATATTTATTAAATCTATCCTTATTATTTTCTATATAAAGTGGAAATGAAAAACGAATCACATCGTTTTGTGGAGGTGGTAGTTCACACATACGCACAAGCGATATTAATGTTTTCTAAAATATTGGAAGGCAAGAAGGTAAATATGATATTATAATTCAAGAAGCATAATTATATTATAAATATAATATATAATCATTATTTACATCTTTATAAGCATTCAAGTAAAGTGGTCATGAAAAACAAATTACATAACTACATGGAGATGATAAGTCATACATACACACGAGCGATGTTTTTGCTTTCCGTAGGATAGAAAAGAGATGAAATATGGTCGTCCCATAATCAAAATAATATCCTTGTATATTTATGATACTGGATTTATTATTTTAGGATGGGTATAATATATTTAGAAGAAGTTGAAGAAGAAATAAACTTGAAGAGTCGGTAAAGACAATTACCTCTTCTTCGGTAGACTTCCACTAGATCTCCTATTAAGGGACTTAGGGTTGGTTTTGGGATGAAAAAACATCTAAAACTTGGATAAAAATATTGATAAGAGAAATGGGAATGGTTTGGTTAATCTAGGTTGCTCAAAGTGGTTTAAAGAAAAGAGAGAAGATGTGTCCTTTTATAAATGAGTAGAAGGGCATTCTTGGAATTTTTTAAAGTATTAAATTAATATAATTTATTTTTCATGTCCAAATGGATAAAAATTGATATAATTCAAAGATAATAGGAGGATGATTTGAAATACTCTCATTAAATAAAATTTGGACAATTTTTAGTTATGTTTTCACTCTTATCTTTTAGTTTTACCCTCATTAACCCTTTTGACAATTACTGCAATATTAAAGTTTTCTACCTTTTAAGGGCCAAGAATATCACCATAAAAGAAAAAATGTCCCATAAATGGACCATGGTTGATGTTTTCAACCATATTCCATTCACTTGGATTAATATAATATTTTTATGAATTTTAAATCATTTAATAAAATATTATTTACTATAAAATATCATTAATGTCATTTTTGAAATTATTCACTTAATTTGACTTTGAAAACAACATGAAAGCAAAGGAATTTGAATATAAACCCTTCACACATCACTAATATGTTATTGTTATCTATAAAATTCATGGTACATTGTGAATCACTCAAATTATATTACTTTAAATATTTTTGAAATCATTTATTTTATTTTTCTATTAATTGAATGAATATCATGTCAGTGTTGCGTAAAAATTTAAGATAATTATTTCATTACTAAAAATTAAAAATAAAATATCATGATAAAAAAAATTCATTAATATTCTAAATGACTATTTATAACTTAACACAAGTTGTTTTTATCTCCATCATAAAATATTATATATATTAAAATCAAGAGAATGACATTTTTGGCTTCATCCTTTACTTAATTATTATAAAGGTCAAAATCAAAGTTTAATGCAAAAAGGGTCATATTTTCAAAGTTTGGGTGATTATAGATAAAATAGACTCATCTAATAAAATAAAGGCAAGTTTTGGATATATTTTAATGTCTTATCACATTATTTTTAACCTTAATTTCTCGATTTATCCTTCACCGATGTGGTAAATTTTACCACAATCACTATTCATAATGCATATAAATAAAAGAGGTATATTTAACAAATTTGAACCTCCTAATTCAAAATATATAATTTATTTTATCAAATTCAATCTCTATAAGTGCCAAAAATTAATTTTGTAATAATCCCTCAAAGCACTATGAAAAACAGTTTTATGAAAAAATACCTTTTAAGTGTAAAAGTATTTTTATACCAAGATCAAGTATAATGTTGATCCAAAATGTATAAATTAAATTATAAAAAAAAACTATTGTAATTTTAGAACCAAACCAAATCAAAATGAATCTTTGAAAATACTAGAAAATAAAATACAGTTTTCTTTAAAAATTGATATTTTCATTATTCACCCAATAAATAACTTTTTCAAAAAATTCCAAAAAAATCAACCTAAGTTAATATTGACATATGGATTAAAAAAATGATATAATTTATATATAATAATATTTCAATAGATTGATGTGGTTTGTTTAAACTTGATGTTGCGTGTAAAACAAGTTATCAAATAAATTTTATTTAAAGTGAAATATATCATAAAATCTTGAGATGTTACATATCCCATCCATGGAAAGAACCTAGATCACATGAATCCTGCCAAGACTTCCTCAACATAGGTCCAAAGAGGTTCACCAAGGGAGATGTCGATGTTGATATGTGGATTCTCTGATGAAGTGAATAGGAATCGAAGACAACCCAAGTCGAATCAACACACTGATTTTCAATCATCAAAGCCCGAACAAAGATGGATGAGAGTTGGAGCGTTGTCTAAGATTTACTAGAGTCCAAAGAACCTATATTAAAGCTGCATGAAGATTAGCTCAAGATTGAAGAAATTTGTTCACTGTTGTGTGTGTTCCCTATGTAAGATCAAACTAGAGGCGAGACTCGATTTCTCTGAATGCACTAGCTATAAGGTTGAAAATCAATGCACACAAAGTGTTTGACTTAATGACTCAAATAGATATCCACATTTGGATTTCCCAACCACTTTAAGTCGTATGTATAAGGACCACATAAGAAACACCAGGCTCGAGCTCGCAAATCCATCTCAAGTGTTAACATTCGATCCAGACACTCGAACCTGCTCACCAATTCATCTTTTTTATCATTACACATTAGTGCAGAAAACATTTTTAACGTCGGTAATATATAACCGACGTGAAAATCTGTGATACATGGTTTTTTACGTCAGTTATTTTATAACCGACGTAAAAAATACAGATAATAAATTTTTTTACGTCGGTTATTTTAATAACCTACGTCAAAAATCCCGCTCGTTCCTTTTTTAGATCGGTTATAAAATAACCGACGTAAAAAACCAAAGCGCGACATTTTTTGCGTCGGTTATTTAATAACCGATGTAAAAAATGAGGTATCTACGATTTTTTTACGTTGGTTTTAAAATAACAGACGTAAAAAAGGCGGCATCTGAGTCCTTTTTAACGTCGGTTATTAAATAACTAACGTAAAAACCCAACCCGCTGAATTTTTCAGGTTGGTTATATTATAACCGACGTAAAAAACCAACACCCGACAGTTTTTACGTCGGTTATAAAATAACCGACGTAAAAACTGTGGTTTCTGAATTGTTTTTTACATCAGTTATAGAATAACCGACGTAAAAAACCAACGCGCGGCTTTTTTTACGTTGGTTATAAAATAACCGACGTAAAAAATGCGTTATCTAATACATTTATAACGTCAGTTATTATAATAAACGATGTTATAAATGTAATAAAAATAGTTTATAACATCAGTTATTAAATAACTGACGTTATAAAACATTTAAAAAATTAACACGCCCTGTGGATTGTCATTGCTGATTTTTCGATCAACAGACCGGTGACTCTTCTCTCTCGTGCGGAAAACCCTAATCAACTCTTTGATCTTGTGTCGTTAAACTCATTTTTCCATCATCGTTTATCATATTTACTCTCCTCGGATCTATCATCTCCACTCGCAACACTCAGGTAAGCCTCCCACGACTTTATTTCATTCGTTTTTTTTCCGGATAGTCTATATTTACGTTTTGCGATTTTTTTGTTTAAACTAGGTAAGATTCTTCGATTTTGAACCCTCTTAACTCGTTTTTCCATCATCACCTTATTTATTATAACCAGATCTATTAGATCAACTCGCAATATTCACGTAAGCCTCACCTACTTCTATTTCGTTTGTTTTTGTTTCGCGGATGCCCGACATTGATGGTAATTTTTGTTGTCATTGACAACTAATGATCTCATTCACCTATATTACTGCAATTTATATGTAAATCATTGTGATACACCCATTCCTTATACCAGTGTGATTTATTTTATAAGTATATATGGTTTTTCATGTTGGAATGCTTGTTTTGGATCCTTGGTTGTTTCTATTTTGTGTATCACTATTTGTAGTTCCATAATCTATTTACGTCGCTTATTTTCATGGACTATTATAAGTCTTCATATGCTATTAAAACCTGATTCATTTCACAATAGAGAATTTTAGACTAGTAGGAGATACAGTTCATGGTTCTCATTTTGAATAATGGCATGATACCAAAACTAGTAGCTTGAGGTTAAAATCCCTAGATATGCCAAAACTAGTAGCTTGAGGTTAAAATCCCATGGTTCTAGGGGGCTGTCAAGAGGGTTGGTGGCTGTCCAGGGGGTTGGGGGCTGTCCAGAGGGTTGGGGGTTGTCCAGGGTGTCCATGGAGGTGGGGTGGGGGGGGGGGGGGGCAGTCCAGGGGGTGTGTGTGTGTGTGTGTGTGGGGGGGGGGGTCCAAGGGGGTGGGGGTGTCGAAGGGGGTGGGGGGGGATGTCCAAGGGGGTGGGCGGGTGGGTGGGGGGTGTCCAAGGGGTGGGGCCTGTCCAGAGGGTTTGGGGGGTTGTCCGGGGGGTGGGGGGCTGTCCAGAGGGTTGGGGGGGGGGTGTCCAGGGGGGTAGGGGGTGGGGGGGGGGGTGTCCAGGAGGGGTGGGGGGTGCTGTCTAGAGGGGTGGGGGGCTGTCCAGGGGGTGGGGGTGGGGGGGGGGGGTGTCCGGAGGGGTGGGGGGATGTCCAAGGGGGTGGTGGTGTCCAGGGGGTATCCAAGGGGGTGGGGGTGGTGTTTAGAGGGTTCGGGGGCTGTCTAGAGGGTTCGGGGGTGTCCAGGGTGTCCATGGAGGTGGGGGGGGGGGCAGTCCAGGGGTGTGTGTGTGTGTGTGTGGGGGGGGGGGGGTTCAAGGGGGTGGGGGTGTCTAAGGGGGTGGGGGGGGGGGGGGCTGTCCAAGGGGGTGGGGGCATGTCCAGAGGGTTTGGGGGGTTGTCCGAGGGGGTGGGGGACTGTCCAGAGGGTTGGGGGGGGGGGCAGTCCAGGGGTGTGTGTGTGTGGGGGGGGGGGGGGTTCAAGGGGGTGGGGGTGTCTAAGGGGGTGGGGGAGGGGGGCTGTCCAAGGGGGTGGGGGCATGTCCAGAGGGTTTGGGGGGTTGTCCGAGGGGGTGGGGGACTGTCCAGAGGGTTGGGGGGGGGTGTCCAAGGGGGTAGGGGGTGGTGTTTAGGAGGGGTGGGGGTGCTTTCTAGAGGGGTGAGGGGCTGTCTAGAGGGTGGGGGGGGGGGGCTGTCCAGAGGGTTGGGGGGCTGTCCAGAGGGTTGGGGGTTGTCCGGGGGGGGGGGGGTATCCAAGGGGGTGGGGGGTGGGGGGTGGTGTCCAGGAGGGGTGGGGGTGCTGTCTAGAGGGGTGAGGGGCTGTCCAGGGGTTGGGGGGGCTGTCCAGAGGGGTGGGGGGCTGTCCAAGGGGGTGGTGGTGTCCAGGGGGTGTCCAAGGGGGTGGGGGTGTCTAAGGGGGTGGGGGGCTATCCAAGGGGGTGGGGGCCTATCCAGAGGGTTTGGGGGTTGTTCGGGGGTGTGGGGGGGGGGGGGGGTCCAGAGGGTTGGGTGGTGTCCAGGGGGTTGTCCAAGGGGGTAGGAGGTGGGTAGTGGTGTCCAGGAGGGGTGGGGGTGTCCAAGAGGGGTGGGGGGCTGTCCAAGGGTGTGGTGGTGTCCAGGGGGTGTCTAAGAGGGCGGGGGGTGGTGTCCAGGGGGTGGGGGCTGTCCAAGGGGGTGGTGGTGCCCAGGGGGTGTCAAAGGGGGTGGGGGATAAGTGTTATTTGGGATTGACTACTGTATCGTGGTTTGTGAGATTATGACATGATGATTGTATTGTTTCATGGATATTAGTGTTGCAATATGATTCTATTTGGTTATATATATTTTGACCAGTCATCGACTATGAGAAAATTATGGGTTATGGGGGAGACCATGTCGTGGTTTTCAAATATGCGTAGTTATCCTGACCCCATTGTGCCGTGATGATTGGATTTACATTTTGATTTTCTCCATTTGAGTTTTTATTTTAAATTTGATTTGATTCTCAGGTTTACTCCATTTTCTCCAATTTTCTATCAACCATTGGTGGCCCCATGGGTTTCTTTGATTCAATGGAATTTAAAACTGTTATATCTAACTATATTTTCTTTTTAAAATCATATTCAAGAATATTTTTTTTAAATACGCATAGATTTGTTTTATATTTCAAAATTGTTTTACATTAAAATTATGATTTTTTTCATATAAACATATATTTGTCTTATCTTAAAAAGATTTATAATTTTGATATTTGTTATAGGTAATAATGAGTCGAAATTGGATTATGGCACATCGAATGAGAAATGAATATGAGGAAGGTATTGATGCCTTTTTGGAATTTTCTAAACGAAATGTTCCAAGTAGTGACATTTTTTTTCTGTCCATGCCTGAAATGTTTGAATATGAAGAAGTTGAAAAGTAGAGAGATAAAAGACCATATGATTTTTCATGGTTTTAATCCGAGTTACATCCCTTAGATTTGGCATGGTGAAACTGGACGGAATGTCACTGATGATGATGATTCGTAAGATGGTAACTCCGATGGAATTGAAGAAATGATTCGCGATATTGCAGCAGAACAAAATAAGATAGAACCGACAGTTGCGCGTCTATATGGTGATGCTGAAAAACCATTATATCCTGGTTTTACAGATTTTACGGTTTTTTCGGTGGTTGTCACGACCCTTCCCCGGGGCCCGTGCCGTGACTACCCCAAGCCCGCCTTCCACAGGCCAGGGGCTGGCGACTAGCACCAAGGCGTAAATCCCGGAAAAAAGGGAAGGCATTGCCTTTGAAAAGTAAACAAGCACCACAGAGTAAGGTAGCGGAAAAGTAAATACTAAGTAAAAACTATAACAAGCTGTGCTGAAAGTAAAAGGGGCCAGAAATATAAGCCCAACTGTAAAGTACAACTGAAAGGGAAAAACAACAACTGAAAAGAAAAGCCGCAGCGTTGAGCCGTCCTCTGGAAGTCCCACCCGAAGGGTGGGTACAGATAGCCTCCACTGCTCCTCGGGTCCACCTGACCGTTCCGAGTGCGTCCCGCCCAGTGGTCCACCTCCAGGTACCGTCCTACTCCGTAAGCCTCCACCACGATCAGCGCTGTCTGTCGTCTGCATCCAACACAACGAAGTGCGGGCATAGCCCGTGCAGGGGTGAGTATAAGCTACTCAGTAGGGACCCCGAGACCCCCGAAGGTCTCCCAGAATCCACAAAGGATAATCCACAAAGGAAAGATACAATCACGAAGTAACATCCGACACGGCTTAGGTATATGCCCATACATATACCTAAGTAATCGATTCCCGTTCGGCTCCAACGTCCGAGCCCAAGCACAACCCAGTCCACATAGGAAAGCAAACGTATACCCACACAGGATAACACAACACAATCCACAAAGGAGAGTAAACAGTAATCCACATAGGATAGCTCAACACAATCCACAAAGGAGAGTAAACAGTAAATCCACACAGGATAGCTCAACACAATCCACAAAGGAGAGTGACACAGGATTCAGCTCATGCAGGTATACTTCGTCAAAAAGGTGAAAGGGATGATCAGATATAGATACTGAATCATCTAAGCCGGGACCCACTGAGGATACAAGACCAGCTGTCTTCATTGATTCATCTATGCTGGGACCCACATAGGATACAAGACCAGCACTGAATCATCTAAGCTGGGACCCACATAGGATACAAGACCAGCACTGAATCATCTAAGCTGGGACCCACATAGGATACAAGACCAACACTGAATCATCTAAGCTGGGACCCACATAGGATACAAGACCAGCACAGCTGGGACCCACATAGGATACAAGACCAGCACTCTTCATTGATTCCTCTATGCTGGGACCCACATAGGATACAAGACCAGTACTCTTCATTGATTCATCTATGCTGGGACCCACATAGGATACAAGACCAGCACTCTTCATTGATTCATCTATGCTGGGACCCATATAGGATTCAAGACCAGCACTGAATCATCTAAGCTGGGACCCACAAAGGATACAAGACCAGCATGGCTGGGACCCACATAGGATACAAGACCAGCACCCTTCATCGTCGCAGTCCACTGAGGATCTCTACACAGTCGTCGTCGTCGAAGTCGCAGCCAGCACTAGGGTTCCCGCACACAGCAAGCTCGTTCGGGAGGGTCCGCTCCACGAGCCAAGAGGCTGATACATCAACTGACACAAGGTCCGAAGTTGATGTATCCAGAAGTTCCGTATCGTCAACAGGAACTCAATGTCGCAGACGGCGCGTCAATCGGACGCCCGGTCTGAGAGTTATTGGCCTTTTCATCCCAGGGGCCCGGTTGGTTTTTAAGGAAAAACCAACCCGACCGTACTCCACCTGCGTCCAAACCTCGGGCGGAGTGAGCCAAAAGATCCGTCTCACTTATAGGAATTCAACAAAGTCGACGACACGTCAATCGGACGTCCGGAGCTCAAGGTATGAGCGTTTCCGCTCCGAGGGCCCGGTTGGTTTCGTGTACGAACCAACCCGGCCGAACCCAAAGTATTCCGAAACCTTGAGTGCGATATACCGAAACGACCGTCTCGATCCAAGGATCGCGTTGCCCCTAACGGCGAGTCGTTTGGAGTCCCGTAGCTCAAGTTACGAGCATTTGACCGAAAATGGTCCGAAGACGGGGGGTCCGGGCCCGGGCCGACCCGGCCCGTCCCCCCCTGGGTCGGCCGAACCGGGTCGACCCGAATCGGGTCGACCCGACCCGGTTCGACCCGGCTAGACCCGGTCCGGTCCGGCCAGGGCGCGGCCCGGCCAGTCGGACCGGCCTGGCTCGGCTCGGCCGAGCGGCCGAGCAGCTGGACGTCGCGGGGCGCTGCCCCCGCGGATTGGAGGTGCCGCGGCCCCGCGTGGGGCTGCGCTGGATCGAGCAGACGCGGATTCAGCCGCGGCGGCCCTGTCCGGCAGCGCGCCGGGGCGCCGCCGCCTCCGGCCGCCGGCACCGCCGGCAGCTTCCGCGGGCCATCAGAGTCGCTCCGGTGGTCCGTTTTCCTTCCCGTCTGCGCCGTTGTCCATCCCGGGTTCCGTTCTTCACTACGGAATCAACAAATTTCCCTTGCGTCACGTTTTGTCGTCGCCTGCCAAATCCGCACAACCACGAAGAACGGCGGAGGGTTGTCGGGCCGTGTTCGTTTGGCCCGCACCCTCCGCGTTAGTTAATAACAACGGGAGATTTATTCAACACATGAACAGCAATTTTAATAAATTAAAATTGTTCATATGAATTCGGTTCTTTAATTTTAAAGAAACGTTTACGGGAATATAAAATATTCACAACAACCCCTACCTCGTCAAGTCGCACGCGTGGGTTCTTCGCGGATTTGATCGTCACAGAAGGAGGGATTTGTCGCGTCGTCGCGGTATCCGACGTTGCGTCGACGAACTCCGAGGTCCAAGAAACAACAGATTTAACTATAAATAATTAAATCCGTGTGTTGTTATAAACCACAAAGAAGTTTTTAAAAGAAACCCGAGATCTCTTACCTCAAACAGAAGATCGAAGATTTTTTTGCGGACGAAGGATCGTCGCAGAAGAACGTCGCGGAAGAAGAAACGTCGGCATCGCGGCACACGGCGTCGCGTCGTCGATTTCCGCAGTTTCAGCGTTCTTCGTCGGAGGCCGGCGTTCTTCGCGTTCTTCGCGTTCTTCGCGTTCTTCGCGTTCTTCGCGAAGAAGGGTAAAGGCACAAGAACTTCTGTCAAAAGTCTCTCAACGTGTAATCCTCCAAAAGTTGGTATTGGTCTTATTTTATTATTACGCCAACAAACGAAAAGAGGTAAGTAACAACCCATTAATTCGTAGAATTAATTCAACGAAAGAAACTGCCCATTTAATTCACGAATAAAACCGCCCAATTAAATGGTGCGTTAAGAAATTAAGAAAACGCGTCAGTTGACTTTCATAAAGACAGGTTTTCGCGGGTGCGTTACTTAGCAGAAAGAAACGGCGGGGCTCGTTTGGGCCCCACCTCACAAATATCCTACCAAGAGGGTAGGATATTTTTGGATAACACCCTATCCGTATCGACTCAGCTTAAGCTGCTTTAAGTGGTTTCAAGTGGCTTCCAAGCGGCTTAAGTGAAATAAAATAAAGTTTTTCGTACAATTTATTTTATTTCTTAACTTTAAGCCCAAAAATTAAAAACCACACCCGAGCAAACGCAACTCTGGAAGAGGCGTTTCTAAGAAACTACCGGCGCTGCGATTCCATCGGTGCCCTCAGAATTCGATTCCGGGCACCGGTTCAAAAGTTAGAAAAACCCGCTCGTCCATTCGCTGAACATACCCGAGCTAAACTTCGAAAAATGATTCCAGGCACACCGGGCCTCGGAATCAGGTGCCGTCAGAAACTGCGTTCTTGTAAAATTCCAAAGAAAATTAAGAAAAAAAAATTCCTTGAAATTTATGGGTCTTTACATTACTCCCACCACATGGCTTTACGTCCCCGTAAAGCTTCACCACAAACTTAGGGATACAAAGGCGGTATTGAGCATGCATCTGAGCCTCCCGCTCCAAAGTGCTCTCTTGGAGGTTCCCGTGATGCTATCTGAAGCGCACTAGAGGAATCGATCATCCACATAGGACCCACTCCTGTCGATCCTCGATCTCCACTGGGACCTCCGCAAAAGTCACCCCATCATCAAAGACCAGCGCTCCATGGTCAAATATTTGTGTCAGGTCATGCACGTATCTCCTCAGCTGAGATACGTGGAAGACGTCGTGCACCTGGTGCAACTGAGGTGGTAGAGCCAGGCGATAAGCCACCTCGCCAATCCTACTGAGGACCTGGAAAGGTCCGATGAAGCGTGGAGACAACTTGCCGCCTCGGCCAAATCTCCGTAATCCACGTCGAGGTGAGACACGCAAGAAGACGTGGTCGCCATCCTCGAACTCTAGTGGCCTCCGCCTCCTGTCAGCACAAGACTTCTGCCAGTTCTGAGCTGTCCCCATCCACTCATGGATGACTTGGACCTTTCTGGTCCTACAAGAGCTGCTGAGATTTCTTCCTTGCTGATAAGAGAAATCTGGTCTCATCCCCTGGATGAACCATGTTATTCGCCTAATACAGTCAATCCCGACATGGATGATACTAATCCATACCAAGGATGACGTCGTAAGGCCTCGACGCTACTACCAAGAGATCCAACCGTTACTCTTTCCTCCAAGGGTTGAGTCACACTGTCGGCATCAGTGTGTGGTAATTGGGTCTCCTCCAGTAGATGTCTCACAAGTGAGGGTCAAGTCAACAGTCTAAACTGGAACCTCTTAGTAACAACACAAAAGAGGACAGTAATGAAAACATCACAAAGGCATGCGTCTTTTATTATTGCAGCTCATAAAACAAAGACACTACACAACACCAACAAGGAACTAGAAGTACAAAAGACGTATCCACTAGTTCCGCTCCTGTCCATCTGCTCCCAGAGCTCCATGATCGAAGGCCTCAGCTGCCTGAAGCTGAGCTCTCCCATGTCCACCAACTCCCTGTGGTCGGGGTGGACCTTCTGGTGGTGGTGGTGGCAACACCTCAAAGTGTCTCCCACCATCGGCTACTCGGCCAGCTCCTCTGCCTCGTCCGCCTGCACCCTGCGGACCACCGTGGCCGAACCTCTGTCTGGGAGGTCCCTCAACCACCTGCTACTCATCTGTAAGACGAGTCAGGCAGTCTCGAGCCATGTGACCTCGCCCGCTGCATGCGTAGCAATGCTTGCCCCTCGTGTAGCTGGCTCTCCTTCGGGTGCCCCGCACAACCGAATCTTCATCATGAGACTTCCCATCTGATGGTCTGGCCCGTTTGAACCTCTGTGTCACCTGTCTACTGCCAGCTACAGAAGACCCTGCTACGGGCCGTCCTATGGAGGACCCTATCACTAGAGCCTGCTCGGCGAGAAAACTCTCCACTAGAAGGGCTCTCTCCAATACCTCTGCCTGAGTCGGAATGTTGAGGGAGATCATCGAGGCCCAGATCTCATGCCTCAGTCCCTGCTCGAAGGTCCGGGCCCGGAAGAAGGGGTCCCGTACCATGTCGGTCGAGTAGCGAGAAAGATCGGTAAACCTCGCCGCGTACTGAGCGACCGTCAAGCTTCCCTGACGCAGCTGAAGAAGCTCCTGGATGCGCACCACACGGAGGGTGGCCATGACGAACTCTGAGCGGAAGAGGCTCTCGAAGTCCGTCCAGAGAAGAGATGCCTCATCGTGCACCTAGAGCATCAAGATCCACCATCGGCCCGCTGCTACGTGCAGTAGGCTCGCCGCGAGGATCACCATGAGGTCTGCTGGTGTCCTCACTAGCCTGAAAACTCATACAACCACCTCCAGCCAGTCCTCGACTGCCTGGGGGTCCGTCTCCCCACGAAACCTGGGTGGTCACTGGCGCTGGAACTCGTGCAGAGCTCCGAGGCGACATGCATCGTCAGCGGTCGGTGCTGGAAGCATCGGGGGCTCAACGGGTAAAGGTACCGCCGGTGCCTCCGTTGTCAACGGGCCCTGTACCGAGGTCTCGTCGCTCGGCGGGCTGTCGCCGCGCTCTACTCTCGGAACCCTAGCTGGCTGCCGTCGTGGGGCCATCCTGAAAAGGAAACAAGTGCGCCACGGTCAGAACTGTATACCTGGTGAGCTGACACAAGTAATCACAAAGAAAACTTGAAACATACATGCAATCAATGTTTTCGTGCATTAAGTCGGAAATCAAAAGTCAGGGTCCTGGTGTACGGATACGTCGGCCGCCGCACCAACACTGGAATCCCTGGACTGATAACCACACCCAATATGCTAAACACTATTGCTTCACATAGAAGAAAGATCAGAGTCTTCGGTAGAACCGACCACCTCTGATACCAATTTGTCACGACCCGTCCTCGGGGCCCGTGCCGTGACTACCCCAAGCCCGCCTTCCATAGGCCAGGGGCTGGCGACTAGCACCAAGGCGTAAATCCCGGAAAAAAGGGAAGGCATTGCCTTTGAAAAGTAAACAAGAACCACAGAGTAAGCAAGAGGAAAAGTAAATACTAAGTAAAAACTGTAACAAGCTGTGATGAAAGTAAAAGGGGCCGAAAATACAAGCCCAACTGTAAAGTACAACTGAAAGGGAAAAAGAGCAACTGAAAAGAAAAGCCGCAGCGTCGAGCCGTCCTCTAGAAGTCCCACCTGAAGGGTGGGTACAGATAGCCTCCACTGCTCCTCGGGTCCACCTGACCGCTCCGAGTGCGTCCCGCCCAGTGGTCCACCTCCAGGTACCGTCCTGCTCCGCAAGCCTCCACCATGATTAGCGTTGTCCGTCGTCTGCATCCAACACAACGAAGTGCGGGCATAGCCCGTGCAGGGGTGAGTATAAGCTACTCAGTAGGGACCCCGAGACCCCCGAAGGTCTCCCAGAATCCACAAAGGATAATCCACAAAGGAAAGATACAATCACGAAGTAACATCCGACACAACTTAGGTATATGCCCATACATATACCTAAGTCATCGATTCCCGTTCGGCTCCAACGTCCGAGCCCAAGCACAACCCAGTCCACACAGGAAAGCAAACGTATACCCACACAGGATAGCACAACACAATCCACAAAGGAGAGTAAACAGTAATCCACATAGGATAGCTCAACACAATCCACAAAGGAGAGTAAACAGTAAATCCACACAGGATAGCTCAACAAAATCCACAAAGGAGAGTGACACAGGATTCAGCTCACGCAGGTATACTTCGTCAAAAAGGTGAAAGGGATGATCAGATATAGATACTGAATCATCTAAGCTGGGACCCACTGAGGATACAAGACCAGCTATCTTCATTGATTCATCTATGCTGGGACCCACATAGGATACAAGACCAGCACTGAATCATCTAAGCTATGACCCACATAGGATACAAGACCAACACTGAATCATCTAAGGTGGGACCCACATAGGATACAAGACCAGCACAGCTGGGACCCACATAGGATATAAGACCAACACTCTTCATTGATTCCTCTATGCTGAGACCCACATAGGATACAAGACCAGCACTCTTCATTGATTCATCTATGCTGGGACCCACATAGGATACAAGACCATCACTCTTCATTGATTCATCTATGCTGGGACCCAAATAGGATTCAAGACAAGCACTGAATCATCTAAGCTGGGACCCACAAAGGATACAAGACCAGCATGGATGGGACCCACATAGGATACAAGACCAGCACCCTTCATCGTCGCAGTCCACTGAGGATCTCTGCACAGTCGTCGTCGTCAAAGTTGCAGCCAGCGCTAGGGTTCCCGCACACAGCAAGCTCGTTCAGGAGGGTCCGCTCCACGAGACGAGAGGTTGATACATCAACTGACACAAGGTCCGAAGTTGATGTATCCAGAAGTTCCATATCGTCAACAGGAACTCAACGTCGCAGACGGCGCGTCAATCGGACGCCCGGTCTGAGAGTTATTGGCTTTTTCGTCCCAGGGGCCCGGTTGGTTTTTAAGGCAAAACCAACACGACCATACTCCACCTGCGTCCAAACCTCGGGCGGAGTGAGCCAAAAGATCCGTCTCACTTAGATTAATTCAACAAAGTCGACGGCACGTCAATCGGACGTCCGGAGCTCAAGGTATGAGCGTTTCCGCTTCGAGGGCCCGGTTGGTTTCGTGTACGAACCAACCCAGACGAACCCAAATTATTCCGAAACCTTGAGTGCGATATACCAAAACGACCGTCTCGATCCAAGGATCGCGTTGCCGCTGATGGCGAGTCGTTTGGAGGCCCGTAGCTCAAGTTACGGGCATTTGACCGAAAATGGTCCGAAGACGGGGGGGTCCGGGCCGACCCGGCCCGACCCCCCCTGGGTCGGTCGAACTGGGTTGATCCGACCCGGTCCGACCCGGCTGGACCCGGTCCGGTCCGGCCAGGGCGCGGCCCGGCCGGTCGGACCGGCCTGGCTCGGCTCGGCTGAGTGGCCGAGCAGCTGGACGCCGCGGGGCGCTGCCCCCGCGGATTGGAGGTGCCGCGGCCCCACATGGGGCCGCGTTGGATCGAGCGGACGCAACTTTTGCCGCGTCCCGTGCGGGCGAGCCGGACCCGCGCGGCCGCGGGTCCACTGGTCGCCGCCGCCGCGGCTGAAGCCGCCGACGACCCGCGCCGCTGGCAGCTTCCACAGGCCACCGGAGTCGCTTCGGTGGTCCGTTTTCCTTCCCGTCTGCGCCGTTGTCCCTCCCGGGTTCCGTTCTTCACTGCGGAATCAACAAATTGACCTTGCGTCACGTTTTGTCGTCGCCCGCCAAATCTGCACAACCACGAAGAACGGCGGAGGGTTGTCGGGCCGTGTTCGTTTGGCTCGCACCCTCCGCGTTAGTTAATAACAACGGGAGATTTATTCAACACATGAACAACAATTTTAATAAATTAAAATTGTTCATATGAATCCAGTTCTTTAATTTTAAAGAAACGTTTATGGGAATATAAAATATTCACAACAACCCCTACCTCGTCAAGTCGCACGCGCAGGTTCTTCGCAGATTTGATCGTCACGGAAGGAGGGGTTCATCGCGTCGTCGCGGTATCCGGCGTTGCGTCGACAAACTCCGAGGTCCAAGAAAAAATAGATTTAACTATAAATAATTAAATCCGTGTGTTGTTATAAACCACAAAGAAGTTTTTAAAAGAAACCCGAGTTCTCTTACCTCAAACAGAAGATCGAAGATTTCGTTGCGGACAAAGAATCGTCGCAGAAGAACGTCACGGAAGAGGAAACGTCAGCGTCGCGGCACACGGAGTCGCGTCGTCGATTTCCGCAGTTTCGGCGTTCTTCGTCGGAGGCCGGCGTTCTTCGCGTTCTTCACGTTCTTTGCGTTCTTCGCGTTCTTCGCGAAGAAGGGTGAAGGCACAAGAACTTCTGTCAAAAGTCTCTCAACGTGTAATCCTCCAAAAGTTGGTATTGGTCTTATTTTATTATTACGCCAACAAACGAAAAGAGGTAAGTAACGACCCATTAATTCGTAGAATTAATTCAACGAAAGAAACTGCCCATTTAATTCACAAATAAAACCGCCCAATTAAATGGTGCGTTAAGAAATTAAGAAAATGTGTCAGTTGACTTTCATAAAGACGGGTTTTCGCGGGTGCGTTACTTAGCGGAAAGAAACGGCGGGGCTCGTGCGGGCCCCACATCACAAATATCCTACCAAGAGGGTAGGATATTTCTGGATAGCACCCTATCCGTATCGACTCAGCTTAAGCTGGTTTAAGTGGTTTCAAGTGGCTTCCAAGCAGCTTAAGTGAAATAAAATAAAGTTTGTCGTACAATTTATTTTATTTCTTAACTTTAAGCCCAAAAATTAAAAACCACACCCGAGCAAAAGCAACTCCGGAAGAGGCATTTCTAAGCAACTACCAGTGCTGCGATTCCATCGGTGCCCTTAGAATTCGATTCCGGGCACCGGTTCAAAAGTTAGAAAAACCCGCTCGTCCGTTCACTGAACGTACCCGAGCCAAACTTCGGAAAATGATTCTGGGCACACCGGGCCTTGGAATCAGGTGCCGTCAGAAACTGCATTTTTGTAAAATTCCAAAGAAAATTAAGAAAAAAAAATTTCCTTGAAATTTATGGGTCTTTACAGTGGTGTTAAGATTGATTAACCTGAAGGTGAAACATGTATGGAGTGATAGAAGTTTTACAAAGCTGCTACAATTGATGAAAGACATTCTTCCAAAAGATAACAATATTCCAAATTCACATTATAAGGCCAAGAAAATATTATGCCCGATGGGATTGGGATACAAGAAAATACATGCCTGTCCGAATGACTGTATTATATATAGGAAGGAATATGAATTTTTTTTTCAGAGTTTCCTAAATTTGGGACATCACGGTATATGGTGAAAGAAAAATCATAGGCTGATGTAGAGATTACAAAAATCCCTTCAAAGGTATTTTGGTATCTTCCTATAATTTATCGTTTCAAACATTTATTTGCTAATTCACATGATTCAAAAAGGTTAAGATGACATGTAGATGAGCGGTTATGTGATGGAAAAATATGTCATCCAGCTGATTGTCCACAATGGAAGAAAATTGATGAGCAATATTCTATATTTGGAAATGAAATTAGAAATCTCAGACTAGGGTTGTGCACAGATGGAATGAATCCATACCAAACCCTCAGTATCACACATAGTTCATGGCCTATTTTATTGGTAATTTACAACCTCTCTCCTGAAGTTTGTATGAAGCGCAAATATGTCATGTTGATTATAATGATCTCTAGTCCGAAGAAACCCGACAATGATATTGATGTTTACTTGTCACCGTTGATTGATGATTTGAAACTTTTATGGTCTGATGGTATTAGGGTGTATGATTCTTATAAAATGGAATATTTTAAACTGTATGCAGTGCTTTTGTTCACTATAAATGACTTCCTAGCATATTGAAATTTGTCTAGATACAGTGTTAAAGGGCATAAAGCATGTCCAATTTGCGAACAACAGATGTCATATTGTCAATTACATCATGGGAGGAAAACAGTGTACATGGGTCATCGAAAGTTTTTGCCTATGGATCACCCTTACAGAAGACTAAAAAATTCATTCAATGGATCACAAGAATTTGATATTGCTCTAAAACCTTTATCCCCTAATCTGTATTTTGAGAGGGTGAAAAACCTTGATGTGACATTGGGAAAGACACAAAAATCTGGTAATGATAGACATATTTGGAAGAAAAGGTCAATATTTTTTGAGCTACCATATTGGAGATATCTTGAAGTTAAACATAATATTGATGTCATGCACGTGGAGAATAATATCTGTGATTGTTTGATTAGAACATTGTTAGATATTAAAGAAAAGACAAAAGATGGGTTGAATGCAATATTAGACTTACTATCAATGAGAATATGTTTGGAGTTAGCTCCCACTCCTAAAGGAAGACGAACATTTCTTCCCCCGGCTTGTCATACATTATCTAATAGGGAGAAAATTAGCTTTTGTCAGTGTATTCATGATATCAAAGTGCCTCAAGGTTATTCTTCAAATGTAAAAATTTTTGTCTCCTTGAAGGACTTGAAGTTGATAGGTATGAAATCACATGATTGTCACTTCATGATGAAACAAATTCTACCAGTTGCATTGCGTGGAATATTGCCCATCCATGTTAGAAATACTATAATGAAGTTGTGTTATTTTTTCAATTCAATTTGTAATAATGCGATTGATGTGAATGCTTTGAACATTTTGGAAAAGGATGCAATTTTTATACTTTGTCAATTGGAAATGTATTTTCCACCAACTTTTTTTGATATAATGGTGCATTTAATGATTCATCTGGTTCAAGAAATAAAGCTTTGTGGACCTGTATATCTTTGTTGGATGTATCCTTTTGAAAGGTATATGAAAATATTGAAGGGGTATGTTAAGAATCCATATCGACCTGAAGCCTCTATTATTGAAAAGTATATTTCTGAGGAGGTTACAGAGTTTTGTACGAGCTACTTGGCTGCGGTGCAACACATAGGTTTGCCTCAATCTCTCCATGAATGAGTTAATAATGAGGGAAAGGGGATTCATGGATTGAAAGTCAAATCATTATCAGCTGAACAGATGAAGAAGTTAGAATCATACATCTTGAATAACATTGCTGATGCTCAACCGTATATCACATTGCATATTAATGAGTTGAAACAATGTCACCCAAAGAAGAAATAAATGTGGATTTTGAATGAGCACAACAAAACATTTTTGTCATGGTTTAAAAAGACCTTGCTTGGTAGATTAGATGTATCAGAGACATTAAAATGGATAGTGGGTGGTCCATGTTTAAATGTGATAACATGGTCCGGTTATGACATTAATGGCTATACATTTCATACAAAAGCTCAGGACAACAGAAGTGCAGTTCAGAATAGTGGTGTATTGGTGTTTGTAGAAGCAATGCATTTTTTGAGTGCTTAGGATGAAAACCCAATTTCTGCATCAAGTGCATATTATGGAGTGATTGAATACATATGGGAGGTTGATTAATTTAAAATTAAATTTCCTGTTTTTAACTGTAAATGGTTTATCGGTAACAACAGTGTCAGACATGATGAATTTGGAATGGCACTTGTTAATCTGAATAGATTGGAAGACACATCTGATTCTTTTATAATGGCAACACATGCAAAAAAATTTCTATGTAGTAGATCAATCAGATATGCAGTGGGCTGTTGTTTTACAAGGGAAAAACAATATGTTGGTGAGGATGAACTTGATGAAGATGCTGATTTATGTGAGATCCCTACTTCCATGGAAAGATTAACAGAACATAATGATGATCATGTTGAAGACATGGTTTGTGCCATAAGGAACGATCACGACGAAGGAATTTGGGAAAACAATCCATTTTTACATTTCTAAAATTACAGGTAACATATGTTTATTTCTTGTTTACTTTTATTTTTTTCATAAAATGTTAGATATTGTAAGTTTTTTCTTTATTAAAACATGTATTAAAACAAAATAAGTATAAGTTTTTGTTTGTTTTAAGTTTGTTTAGTTTACTTTATCATGTTTACCATTACATGAATTATTTATCTATTAATTTTGTTCAGTGACAATTACTTTACCATGTTTACCATGTTTACCAGGTTTACCATGTTTACCATGTTTACCATCTTGACCATCTTGATCATCTTTACCATTGTTTAACATGCTTACCATATTAACAATGTTTACTATTACGTAACTTAGTACAATTTTCTATGTTCTGATTACAGTAGTATTAAAATATTTGAATTTGTATATTTGTGAACTAATGTTTGTTTTTTTTATTTGAAGGATAATGACAGATCATTCAGTTGATCAACCACATGATTCTGGAGATGATCATATTGGTCATACCTCTGGGGAGGAGCATTCACATGCTCCTCTTGATGTTCCCCAATCTTCCTCATGTGCTTTTATTATGACAAAGAGTTCAAGAGTTGGTAAATATGGGTGCACACGTTTACCAAAATTAGCACTTTCCCGTACGCAGGATCAGAGGATACTCGTTGAGTTTGATGATGATGATATTCCTAGAGGTCCAAATGAAAAATATTTAAAGAGTTTTGTATCAACTCAGGCTAAGAGCAAAATAAGCATTTTGTATGATGACTGAAGAAGTGTAGATAAAGCGATAATCTCTCAGTTGTGGGAGACGATTTTGGTAAGATATTTTGGTATTGTTTGACTATTATTTAAATGTTTCTAGTATATATAATATGTTTAACCTCTTCTTCATCAGATGACATTTGATATTCCTAACACTAGAGGAGTCGGGAAGAAATGCTTATCGATGATTGCCAGGAGATGGAGGGATTTCAAATCAACCCTCTCATCTGATTTCATTTTTGGTCATAGGAGTCATGACAATCCATGTCATATATATCCTTTTATAGATGAAGACACATGGAGACAGTTTGTTGAAAGTAGAAGAAAAGAGTCATTTTTGGTAAGGGAAATATAAACTTTTATAAGATTTCTTATATAAATGATTTTATTAATGTTTTGTTAATGATTTATTATTATTAATTTACAACAAACAAGGAAAGCTCATCAGGAGATCCAATCTAAAAATGTATACCCTCATAGTTTATCTCGGGGAGGGTATGCATTTTTGGAAGAACAAATGATGGTGGAAAAATTTCAAAAACTAAGAGCTGAGACTTCAAGCTCTGGAGAGGTGGCCCCTCCATCCCCTCTATCTAGACATGAAAAATAGAAGAGAGATCAGATGGGAAAAAAAGGACAATATCTTTCTGAAGAATCGAGAATCATAGCTAAGAGGATTGTAAGATATTTATTTTATTTATTTAAGTTATCTATTTTCTTCATATAATTTCAATCATTACATAAATGTTCAATTAATTAATACAGGACTCTCTTGAGGAGCATAGCTCGAAGGGGGCATTTACATCTATTGGGAGGCAAGATATTTTATCTTTAGCATTGGGAAATCCCGAACATCCTGATCATGTAAGAGGATATCCGATAGGTGTATCGGTAAGAAAAGTGTTTCCACGTTATTCAACTTCTAACGTTGAGGGTGTTTATAAAAAAAATAGAATCCTTGGAGGCTGAAGTTCATAATATTAATGCGAGGATGGAGGAAAAGATTAGAGCATCGGTACAGTCTATGTTTGCAGACATGCAGAGACAATTTCAGACTACAGATCCCACTCCTCCACCTCCCCCTGTAGAACCCATTATTTATCCTCCACCTCTGCCAATAGCTCCCACTCCCCCACCTTAGCCTGCGGACCCCATTTTTTATCCTAGTCCTCCGTCGCAGCTTCCTACTTATTTCGAGTTGTATGTTGATGATCCTCAACAGAATATAGTTGCATATGGGTTGTTATATTGTATAGGAGATATAGTTCATCATCAACAATTAGAGGTAGAGAATCAGAGGGTCACTGTATGGGATATTATAGATAGATCAGCTCGAGTACCATTACCTATAGATGAGGTGACGATAGTTGGACATAGTATCGGCCATTTTTTAATTTGGCCATCCAGACTTCTTCGACTCATCACCATAGAGGTATGAATGTTATATCTTTTTTTTATTAAAGTTGTTTTATCATTTGAAAACTAATATATTTTTCTATTTATTTTTATAGGAATACTTCAAAGGTAAAGAAATACTGTATAGAAAACAACAAAGAGAAATGGCTATGACATCAGATACAGATTCTAGTAGTCTTGACAGATTGTCAAGATATTCAAATTTGTTGGCGGGTCATTATGAGTTTCCAATGGAAGCTCATGTTTGTGGACGTGCAATAACTGTGGGGATTATGAAAACTGATATCATGGAGCTTGTTATTGGAGATAAGTTGGGCATCAACGTGGTGAAATTTTTTCCATGTAAGTCATAACACCTTTTCCCTGCGTTATATTTATTAAAAATGTATACTTATGTCTGTTTTGTATTAGGTATCTTTATAACATTTGTGAGAGAAATGATCTGACAGATGTATATGGATTCATGGACCCGCAATTGATTTCCCCTGAATCATGTGCATTGGATGAGGAACAAATAATGCTTTATATTTCTGAAAGACTTGAACAGAATATAGTCACACAATGTTGGATGATTCCTTTTTGTGAGAGGTATGAAACACATCTCTCTCAAAGAGTTAATTATCTTTTAACATAAAAAACCACTAACCTTATATTTTCTTTTATCATTGATCATTGGATGTTAGAGGTTTTTTTTTCCCAAGGGAGAAAACACTTTATTGGATATGCTCTGTCCATGATGATGTGTGGGAAAGTTTTATGAATATATTGGAAAAGTAAGTTTCAATTTATTAATAGTTTTATATATTATAATGAATTTTAAATTTACCCCATTCGTATTATTTTCTAACAGGGCATGGGTCTACTTTCGAAAAAACACAAAGAAAAGGAGTGCAAAGATCAAATATGTAAATGTGAAGGAAAATATCCATTTATAATTTGTACTTTTTGATTTATTACATAAAAATAATATATTGAATTTACACTCATTCAAACAGAATTTTCATGAAAAATAAGGCGTCATCGAATGCAGATATTATATGTTAAGATTTATGTATGAAATAATAACAACTGGGACAGTTGTGAACTTTGACCTGGTAATATTTCCTTTTAAACTTTGCCATAATATTTCAATTTGATTTATTCATTATACACGTTAACTACTATCCTTTTCATTTGAATCTATTTGATGACCCTCAACCCTATACTGATCAAGCCATCAAACATTTACAAGTGGAGTGGTCAAATTATTTTACAGGTTTGGTTGAATTTTAGTTGTTTGTAGTGTAAAATGTAATTTTGAATATTGTCGTTGTAATTGTGTATTTGGTAGTCGTTTAGGTTGGATTTAGTTTTTTTTTGAAGTTGACAGTGTAAGTTTTGAATGTTATATATGTGAATGTTTAATTTTTCTCTACTTATTATTTTGGTCTACTTATGATGGTTTTTCTGGTATGGATTCTGGTCTGGGGGGGGGGGGGGGAGGGGTTCCAAGGGTGTGGGGGGGGGGGGTGTCCAGGGGTGTGGGAGGGCTGTCTGGTGGGGTGGGGGGTGGGGGGGGGGGGGGGTCCTGGGTGTCCATGAGAGTGGGGGGGTAGTCTAGGGGGGTGGGAGCATTTCCAGGAGGGTGGAAGGACTGTCTTGGGGAGTGGGAGGCTGTCCAGGGGGTTTTCAGGGGTGTGTGGGTGTCCTGTGGGGTGGGGGTGGTTTCCAGGGGTGTGGGAGGGCTGTCCAGTGGGGTGGGGTGGGGGATGTCCATTGAGGTGGGTGGGGAGGGGGAGGTCCAGGGTGTCCATGGGGATGGGGGGGGGGGGGTAGTCTAGGGGGTGGGAGAGGAGGCGCCGCCATCCCTCAGGGGGCTGAACGCCGCTGGAAGGTATTCATCACTCCCACATGTGAAACATTTTGAGATATCAAGCTTCGCATGTGGGAGTGATGAGTACCGTCCAGCGGTGTGCCCCCCGAGGGGGTGTCTAGGAGGGTGTGTGTGGGGGGGGGGGGTTTAGGGGTGTTTGGGACTGTTCAGGGGTGTGGGAGGGCTGTCCAGGGGTGTGGGAGTGCTGTCCATGGGGTGGGGGGGTATACATGAGGGTGGGGGGGGGGGGGGTTGTCCAGGGGTGTTTGGGGCTGTCCAGGGGGTCGGGGGGGCAGTCTAGGGGTGTGGTGGGGGCTGTCCAGTAGGGTGGGGGGGGGTGGGAGGGTTGTCTACGGGTGTGGGAGTGCTGTCCAGGGTGTGGGGGGTATACATGAGGGTGGGGGGTTGTCCCGGGGTGTTTGGGGATGTCCAGGGGGTCGGGGGGGTAGTCCAGGGGTGTGGTGGGGGCTGCCCAGTGGGGTGAGGGGGCACTGTTCAGGGAGTGGTGGGGGGCTGTCTGATGGGGTAAGTTTTAAATGTTATCAATGTAAATGCTTAATTTTTCTTTGTTTATTGTTTTGGTATAATTCTGTTTTTGTGGTACGAATTCTTGATTTGGTTTCTGGTTGTTTCTGGGGAGAGTAGAGGACTGCATTCCATTTTTTTAAAAAAATTGCTCTTTCACATCGGTTATTTTATAATCGACGTGATAAAGGAATGGGGAAGGGTTTATCACGTTGGTTATTTGAATAACCGACATGATAAACACCTGTGGAATGGTTTATCACGTCGGTTATTTAATAACCGATGTGATAAAACCCCCCTAGGACTAGTTTATCACGTCAGTTATTATATAACCGATGTGATAAACTATTTCCCAGGCCTTTTATCACGTCGGTTATTTAATAACTGACGTGATAAAACCCCCCAGACTGGTTTATCACGTCGGTTATTATATAATCAATGTGATAAACCATTTCCCATGGGTTTATCACGTCGGTTATTAAATAACCTACGTGATAAACATCCCCCGCACTGTTTTATCATGTCGGTTATTATATAACCGATGTGATAACCCCCCCGATTTATCACGTTGGTTATGTAATAACCGACGTGATAAAGGCTGGGGAAATGGATTATCACGTTAGTTATTATATAACCGATGTGATAAACCCCCCCCACTATTTTATCACGTCAGTTATCTAATAACCAACGTGATAAACCCTCCCCCATGGTTTTTTCACATCGGTTAATTAATAAACGACGTGATAAACACCGTGATGTTATGTTTTTATGTCGGTTTTTAAATAACCGACGTAAAAAACAATATTTATAACATCGTCCGTATTAACGTCGGCTAAAAAACGATGTAAAAAATGAAAAATAACCGATGTAAAAAATGTTTTCTGCACTAGTGACAATAGCCAAAATCATATGCCTCACAATAACTCAGACCATTGCACACCTGTCCATAACATCACCCTTAGGCACCAACTCACCAAACATCCAGCACAACCTCCACCCATTCAAGTGTTGCATGCAACATATGCCCATCTTGAATACATCTTATCCCATCCCCAATATGCTCAACCACATCAAGCTCAGCCACACCCACCTCCATGGGAATACTCCTCCAATATCCAAGATAATTGAATAGCACCAAACTTGAAAAAAGTATAGGCTCATGACTTTCAATTTAGACCCAAGCCTGCACCCACTATTGAAACCCATTCCTAACCCAAGTGCAATGATGACCAAGCCCAAAATTTGGAATCCCACTTCCAAGACCATCCCAAACTAGATCCCAATTTAGCTCCATGTAAAGCCTCAAACAAAATTAATTTCCACTAGAGATGCATAACATTAGAGCATTTCAACCCCGATTCTTCTATAAGGTGTAAAAAATTTGATCATGTGAAGGGAAATTTCAACAAGAAGAATTGGGAAGATTTCCCACTGGAAGAATCCAAACTCTTGATCTTTATACATAGAAAAAACAATGGAGAGGAAGCTAATTGTGGAATTTGAGGAATGTCTTAAAAATGCCAGAATATTTAGAGATGGAAAAGAGATCTATGCTACTCATGTGGATGAAAATTTGAAGTGTGTGAAGAAACTTCGATTATTTTACAATATATGAGAAACTTATAAGGACCCATCCTTAAACATTACATTATCTTGAGTTTAAAGTCAAGAATTCATTCTCTTATATTTTAGGATCTTTTTTCGGTTTTTAGTTTTAGAGAATTAGGTCATAAATCATATAAAACAAAACCATATATTACAAAGTGCACACTTTTGACCAGTATCCTTTTTCCAATAATATAAAACTTTTAAAATAAAATATGATTTATTTTTATAAAAAACCTTCATGACTTTTAACTTGAATTCTTCTTTTCTTTTACCCATCCTTAAACACTGTGAAAAATATTTGAAAAATGTAGGATGAGTAGAAAAATCTCAGTAAAGTACATAAAAAGAAGAAATCTATAGTCTATTGAAAAACATCAAAAAACCAATAAAAAACCTTTTCTCAAATCATACATTTTTACCCAAAAGGGCATTATTTTTCCTTTTAAAAAGATCATTATATTACCTTTTGAAATCAAATAATTTCCATGAAAACTAATTAGAAAACATAGAAAAGTCATGTAGGTGCCTTGGGACATCATCTTTATAGAAACCTTAAAAAAACCTTATAGAACCCTAAATGGAATAACTATATTATCAAATTCCATACCTAATTCATTGAATCACTATCTAGGAACACCCATCATATAAGATCTATTGGGCTCACTCATGAGTTATAATGAGGCTCAAACCATTGTATAAACAATTACCAAGGACCATAACATGAATAAAATAGTTTAAGGTTGCAACTTTTCATTATAAAACCCTTGAAAAACTCTTTTAAATTCGTATATAAAATTCTTTCAGATATCAAAATAACCTTTTCTTTTAAAAACCCATTTTAATACCAAAATACCCAGAAAAAGGGAAAGAGGGTTTTCTATTTAATAAAACATGAAATCTTTTAAAGGAATCCAAACTTAAAATAATGGTTATGATGGTATGAAAAGTAGTTCTCATTGTATATGTTAAAATATAACATTATTTTTGTCTATTTTAAAGAAAGTTAAACATTTCATAAAAAGATTACTTTTTAAAAACCATTGAAATAAATTCAAAACACATAAAATTTATTTTATAAATATTTTATTTTCATTTTAAAATATCCATAAAATAATTTTAAAAATATCTACATCAAAGAAAAAGAGTTGGAAAATAAATCTTTAAAAGAATATTTTTTAAAATAAAGTCCCTTATGTAAAACCTTAAAAAGATTCCTTTTTAAAAACATCATAAAGAAAGTAAAATATGGTAAAAAATGGCCTTTATATTCCATTGAATGATAAATAAGAATTTTCTTGAAACATTTATAAGATCATGTACATGGAAGATAAATATTTATAAAATATATATTTAAATCATTTAAAACAAGGTTTTAAGTTAAAGTGTATTTTACCTTGAGTCCAAATCGTCTCGTATGTTCTTTATCTTACTAAATAATAAAATTATGAAAATTATTTACTTTCTTAAGAACTTTTTTTCAAGTTTATTATTCCTTTTATTTTACCTCTTACCATGTTATACACAATTAGTTAATAATTTAAGCTCACTTTGGAAGTTTTGATGGTATTCGACTTATATGTAAAAAATTACTTCTGTAGGTTGACTAAGGTCAAAGAGTTCATTATTACATAATATACAGAATAATAATCATGAAATACTTATAATTTTTATATATCAATTATACTTTTAAAACTAATCATGAAATATGGTTATGAAAAATGAACTACAATACGATCATGGAGATAGTAGGTCGTACGTACACATGAGTAACGTTTCCATTTTTCAACGATCATTATGAAAATAAGTTAAGTAATATTTTATATTTAAAAAAATTAAAATCATATCATAAATACAATATTATTTCTTTAAATATACTCATATATATCATCCATGTGATGTAATGATGAAAAAAAGAATCACATCGCTTCATGGAAGAGACAATCCACATGTACACACGAACAACATTATCATTTTTCAGTGAGTGGAAAGTTAATAAATAAAATGATATATTACCTTTTTATAATTATAAATATGTCATGAATATAATATATGTACATTAAATTGAACATTACATATATCCATAATAGGTGATGATGGAAAATGAATTACATCAGTTTACGAGGCGATAGTCCTCCGTACACATGAATGATGGTTTCATTTCCCATTTGATGGAGGGGAGATGGATTTAGGTTATTATATTAACATAAAAGTATATTATTATATGGTATATATGGTGTAATTATATTAGCATGGTTGATTAATATTTTAAGGATATGGAAGAAGAAACAAAACAAAAACACTCGGTTAAGAATGATACCCCTTTTTCAGACCACCTCTTTAGGATTATGCCCAATCCCTCCTAGATTAGTTTTATGATCAAACTAATGACTCTAGGAAGTGGGTATGTAATTAAGGAATGAATTTGGGTAGGACTAGGTTGAAACAAAAGGCTTTGGAAGTGTTAAGATGAGAGGATAGGTGGTGAACTTTTATAAATGGGGGAGATGACACACTTGGAATTTAAAAACAAAAAGTTATACCCACATTTTTCTCAGGAAAAAGGCTCCAAAATGGAACATTATCAAGAAATAGATTATATAAGGTAAAAATATGGATATATAATACAATTTAGATAAATTTTTAGGTCATTTTAACCCTTATCCTTTTTACTTCAACCTTAGTAAACCTGTTTTTACCTTAACTGTGGTATTTTTTTACTATTTTCAATATTCATTATGAAAAAAATTAGGTTGAACTTATTATATAATATAAATTATGATTATTAAAAACATGGAATCTATTTTACCAAATTAAATTCATATAAGTGGCATAATTTAATTTAAAATTAAACTCGCAGACATGACGTAAAAGTGGGTTTTCAAGAAATGTATTTTTCAAGCATAAGATGATTTTATATTAACTCTATAAATAGAATTTATCATTATATGAATTTAAATTAATATTTACAGATATATAATATATAAATTTAATTTAAATTATTCCTTATTAGGGGTTGTTTTAGTTAATTAAAATGGAGAAACAATATGTACTTTAAAAGAGTTTTTAGAAAAATGAGTTTTTAAACCCAAAAATAAACTTAATCTAGTATAAACATGATTCAAATATTGGATTAAATATAACTAAAAAAATACATATGTTACTTGAAATAAAATTCAAATTATAATGGGTATTTTAAATTACTTAATTTATTAAAAAGAAATGTTCGTATTTGAAAAATCGTTAATTTTTACTATTCACTAAAAAATCAACGTTTTATGAAAAATCAAAAAATTATACCCTAAGTTAATTTTAGTATTATTATTTCAAAAATTAATTTAATTTTATCAAATAAAATTTCTAATAGTTCTATAAATTTAATTAAAATATTTTTTCACAAAAGGAAATAAAAATAATTTTTGAAGAAAACATATTTTTGGGGATTAAAATTACTTTACTAAAAATTTATTGACTATTTACTAATAAATTATCAATAAATTTTTATTGAGTAAGAAATTTATATATATATTTCATAAAGTAGTCAATACTATTTATACCCTCCAATTTAACGGCTAAATTATAATAGTCATATATAAGTGATAATATTTCATGGTTAGTTTAAGTTTGGTGCTACGTATCCTACATGCTATCTAACAGAGTTTTATTTTCTAAAATTTTAGGGTGTAAATCCTCCTCACTTTAGCAAATTTCATCCTTACAATCTGAACTTGATCTTAGTAATCAAATTTTTGAAATTTGAAAAATACCTTTCTTGAAACCCCACATTGTAAAAAGGATTAATAAAACTTCCTTTTGAAAAGAGGGAAAAGAAAATATGAAGGTCAACTGTAATAACACACAACTATATTTCTAAATAGGAAAAAATTGGTGGGAAGTAAAAATATTGATGTGGAATAAAAGCGTAATGCCCAAATTAAGACGAAGAGTGACAGAGGTCATAGATCATACGAAAGTGAATGTTCATGAGAAAGTTAACAACCATAAAACAATAAACCAAAGAGGCGTGAAAAATACCATAGTCTCATTAGAAATGAAGATAATAGGATAAATTTTTTATTTTTAAGATCCTTTTCCTATAGTTTAAGAATTTATTCCCATATAGAATAAGAACATAAGGATAATATACTTACTTGAAAATTATTATTCAATCCTATAACTAATTTACACTATATTCCTTCTATTATTATAAATTAACCAAAAACAAAACGGTTAACACAAGGTAAGTTATTTCCCAAAATGAATAAACCTTCATATCATTAATCTCCAAAATTCAACGGTGATACTACAAGGACCCGACCTTAAACATTACATATTCTAGTTATTTAAACAAGATTTAACATCTTTACAATTCCAAATATATTTTTAGTTTAGAGTTTTAGAAAGTTAAGACATAACTCATACATATCAACCCACAATCACTTTGACATGTTTGATTACCGAAGGATGACCTTTAGTCTTTAAAATGAACCAATAACCTTTCAATGGTGCATGGTAAGTATCTTTTCAGAGTTGATTGAGAGCTTCTTGGATGTTTTCCTTGATGATTTTACTATGTATAGAACAAGTTCTAAAACCTTTCTTGAAATTATGGAAAAGGTTTTAATAAAAATAATTTAGAAAAACCAAGTTTTAAACTTTGAAAAATTCCATTTTATGGTGGATAAAGAAAATGTGTTAGGACACATAATTTATAAGGATGTGATTGAAGTAGATAAGGAAAAATTTTATGTGATATCTATGCTACCTTACCCCACCATGGTGAGATATATCCAGTAATTTTTAGGCCATGATGGAATTTATATAAAATATATTAGGGACTTTATCATGATTTTCCCCTAACCAACCTACTCAAAAAGGAGACTATCTTTGTATTTGATGATTCATGTAGGATAAATTTTTATAAGATAAAAGAGATTATGATAATAACTCCCATAATCTTCCCACCTAACTGGAATGAACCCTTTGAGATACCGTGTGATGTTTCAAACAAAGCTACAAGAGCCGTGCTTTCCTAGAAAATTGATGGGTACCCACAAGTGATATCTAACACTTCCTATACCCTTTAATCAACAAAAAAATTATACAATAATAGAGGAATAGTTTTTTTTTTCAATTTTTTTTTTCTATAATTTGTTTGGTCTTACCTCTTAGACAGTAAAATAACTATTTATTCTGATCATGCTACACTGAGATATCTGATCAAGAAAGATGATTAAAATCCAAGGCTAGTGAGATGGATGTTTCTACTATAATAATTAAACTTGGATATCAAGGGAAAAAGTCCATGAAAATTTGGTTACAGTCCACACGAGTAGATTACCCCACACTGTCGAGGTAGAACCACCTACTGAAATAGACCTAGATGACTCCTTCCCTAGTGAGTGCCCACAAAAATTCACCTAAGTTCTATAGTATGTAGATCTAGTGATTTTTTTGGTCACATAAAGGTACCCCCTTCTCTACCAAGAATCAAACTTTTAAATTAAAATATGATTCAAAGTATCATGCTTGGAAGGATCCTTATGGAAGATCTGTGATGAATAAGTAATTAGGAGGTGTATTATTGAAGAAGAAATCAAATATGTGTATATATTTTGTCATAAACATGCATGTGGAGACCATTTTGGACCTTATAGAACTTATATGAAGGTGTTAGAAGTTGGTTTATTTTGGACCTAAATTTTCAAATTTTCACATAAATTCTGTAAATCATGCCCAAACTGTTAACTCACTAGTATATTTTTTCATACACATGAATTATGGGAATAGAGAAATACCTACGAAAATCCTTTAGGAATTTCCCCTTATATAATTGTTCATGGATAATATTTCCATTTTTCTATTGATCTAGAGTATAAAGAATATTAGGTCATGAAGAAGGTAAACTAGGAATTTTGAAAATACAGGGAGCCAAGGAAGCTGTAGATGATGGAGCTGGAGGAATTGATAAGGGAATATTATGAGAATTCACTACTATAAAAGGAAAGTAAATATATATATATGAAAAAATTATTCAAAAAAGAATCTTTGAAGTAAGAGATAATGTGCCGCTTTAATCTTAAAGAATGAGTCTCATGCCTAGTAAAATTTGTTCCAAGTGGTATGGACCATACATAGTAACTAATACTTTCCCATTTGGTGTATTTTAGATCAAAGGAAAATATTCAATGCACCCCTTCAAGGTGAATGTAAAATAGGTGGAACATCACTATGATGATTTTTGGAAAGAACCAATGGAGGAGTCCAAACTTCTCCCTACTTTCATTGAATAAAAGAATGCTAGGTTTTCTATTTACCTCATATTGTTCTGGATAATCACTCTTTGAAATTGATTTTCCTTGATAAATGTATGCTATAATTAACTTGAATTATGTCTAAGATAAGTTTGTGTGTGTGTGTGGGGGGGGGGGGGGAGGATAAGAACAATTTACTTAGGATGTAAATACCTTTTCTACCTTTCCTTGGCAATTTTTAGGTGTCTTTGAATTTAAATAAAATAAATCAAAGAGAGTCCCAATCTATTTTTAGGGATCTATACATAGTTTTGGAATATTTTTTTTATGATTTTTTGGAGTGTCTCTAGATAGAAAAAAAAGATTAGAATACTATCCTTCCTAGTAAAAATACCACTCTAGAGTGGAGGGAGTCCATTGGTTTTGAAATTATGAGAGTTAAATGATTTGTGAGTGAGTTTTCTCACTTTTCTCTTGGAAATTTGGTCTAAGAACTGGGAAAAGGAGTGTGAGTGAAAATATCTTTATGGAATTGAAATTATAAAATAAGGTTACTTGAATTTTGAACTTAATTCAAGGTAACTTGGACTTTGAAAAAAATAACACTTCAAGGAGCCAACTCAAAATAAATTGATATATATCCTTTGAAACTTGAGTAAAATGGGAAATTGGGATACCACAATGAATCTATAAGACATTATACATTGGGTGTGTGAGTAAATTACATTTTTTATATTCAAGAAGTAATTTGCATAGCGTTTTACACATACTTGGTTGATAAAAATTTAATAAGTTCCTAATTGTAAAAAATGAAATTATTTAGGAGAGGGGAATATTAAACCCATATGAAAAAGGGGACACATGACTTAAAACAATTTTATTTAAGTTATATCAATAAAGTGGAAAATGGAACTCCAGTTTGAGGAATTCAGGATAAAGGGATAAATGAAAGTTCCACTTGTTAATATTATAATTCAACTTAAATCTATCGATTTCACTCATAGAATTAGAACTTGAACTTAATTGAAGCAAGGCAATGAGATTAACTCATAGAGGAGGCAAGATAATTCAAAAAATGGATGAATCTATTATTTTCTTCATCTCAGGTTTGTGTACTTAAGTCTAGGCAGGACATATTTATTCAAATAAATGAATTATTTTTATTTCCTAAGAGTGAATAGTTTAAGTATAGGGGAACGATGAGAGCAGTTATTTATTAATTTTTTAATTTCATTTCAATTTAATTAACTACCCAATATTGATAAAACCCAGGCAATTTAACCATATTTTTCACTTTTCAGAATTTGGAATTGAATTTTTAAATGGATAGAATATGGATTTGTAATTGTTTTGTTCGTTTTGAACTTATTAAAATCCATAAATTGATATTTTGAAATATGGAATTTCATTATTTAAAGGATCATTATTCTGAGTTTCATCATTTTCATTTATTTGGATTTTAATATGAAATTAAATGTTTAAATACATTAAATCTTGATTTTTTTTATTTCAAACATTTTGAAATTTGTTAAAATCCATTTATTGATTCGAGGATTTTTTGAAATTTAATTTTAATGGATTTTAATTATGGTTTTTAATGTTTTAATTAATTTTTATTTTAATCTTGAATAACCCTACACTAAATTTATTTTTCAATTTTATAGGATGAATCTAAAAAAATAATAAAGGAAAGATACTACACCGAGCTCATGATCGACCGTGACCTCCTTCATGCAGTGGATCCATTTATCATACGCAAGGTGATCATGTGAAAATTTTTAGAAAATCCCTCAAGATGTATGTTGAAATCCATATGTCTAATTGAGGTGATTTGGACTGGCCGCAAGAAGGTAAGTAGACCTACTGCGATGCCCCCTCTCAATATTGATCAATCAACTACACCCCAGAAAACCTACCATGAAACTTCTATAAAGACCTAGAAATTCCATGTATTTTTTTAAAATTAATTGGGATTATTACGAGTCTGCAAAAATTTACAGCGCTTGATTCCGAGGCCCGGTGTGCCCGGAATGAATTTTTGAACCTTTTTTAAGGTACATTTAGTAAATGCGCGGGTGGTGTTTTCTAACTTTTAATTCGGTTCTTAGAATTGAAATCCAAAGACACCATTGAATCCGCAGTGCCGGGATTCACTTAAGGGAAGTTTCACTTTGACCATAGTAGTTCGGGTGAAAAAGTTAGTTTTTAAGGCTCTTAAAAAAATAATAAAATAACATAGATTTTGTTATTTTTTTCTTTTTATTCCTACCACTTGTTGAGTGGAGGTGGCGGGGACCGCGGAGGTAGTCAGACATTTAACATGGGATATTAAATGCCCAGTTACACTTTGGTTGCGTAATCACCCCTCATGTAATTAATGCGACATATTAATTACATCAATTAATGTGGCACATTAATTACATCAATTAATGAACCTCATTAATTCCTCGATGCATTACTCACCATTTTCACCCTCTATTTAAGTGAGGGCCAGGGTAGAGCTTTTGGAACAACTTCATCAAGCGAGGAACCTCTGACAAAGTGACATGACACCTTCCACCAACGGAGACAGAAGCTCGGGTGACAATGAATCAACGAACACCAGCAGCTTCATCGAACGCAGAATCTTCTTCCACCACCGTGACGTCTCCAAAGAATCTCGAGGTAGGGGTTTTCGTTTAATTCATGAAATTTCCCACGATTCTTCTCATCGTTATTGAATTTACGTGTGGTCGTTGCGGGGAATTTAAATGGGGTTTATCATTATTTTAATGTGATGTATAAATTACTCCTACTTGTTATAATACTAACACAGAGGGCTTGGGCCAAACAAATAAGGCTTGGACCCTCTACCACTTGATTTTCATTGCGTTATTCGGAAGCGAGTTTTTCCAAATTGAAGGAACCATGAAACTGGAAGGCGCGCAATGAGGACGGCATCCCAGGAGGACCGTAGGCATGTCAACAAGGAAGAACGAACACCAGATCTCACTTGGTGTCCCATGGAAGCTCCAATAGCATGGTACCGATGACCGGCACCGATGGAAAAGGCGGAGGTCGGCGCTCGTAAGCCGTAGAGGAGAGCGGCGCCGCGGTGGTCGGACAGGCGGCCGACAATGGTCGGCCGCTGTGATGATGAGGCAGCATATCGCAAGTGGAAGCCACATCATCAAATCCATAACAAAAGGCGAGGGACTTGCTCCTTGCAGGTCCTGCGGACACCCTAGTGGCGCCACATGGCACCACTACTTAATTGAACCGAACAACTCTTTTGAGCCATTCGGCAGGCGGATCGCACGACCCCCACACGGGTCGCACCAGCCAGCGGGCCAGAACACCTAGAGGGCCACGCCCAGCCAGTGGATTGGGCCTATCTGCGGCCCAACCCAACTGGGTCATGTCGGGTCAGTCCGACCGGGTCGGACCAGACCCGGACCCATTCAGGCCCAGATACGCTTAAGTGACCGTAACTTGCAAATCAGACATCCGTTTGATGAACCGTCTATGGAGATGGGATCCTTGGAGCAAGAAGGTCCTTTTTAGATACTTCAAGAGAGTTTTGGATAAATTTGGAGTATGTCTGGGTTGGATCGACCCCGAGTCCAACTAGGCCCTCGGCACTAAAATGCCAATAACTTACAGACCGGACGTCCGGTTTACGCATCGTCTGTTGCGTTGAAACCCTTATGGCATGAAGAATCATTGGGTAACTTCTATGTGGGACTTTGTGTCAGTTAAAATATAATCAATGGAATGAAAAGCGGTTTCTCTCAGAGACAAGCATACTATGAGCGGGAATCCCATGTCTGGATGAGACATGAAGAATGAAGAGTGATTCTGTGTGAATCAGTACTGAGCGATTCTGTGTGAATCAGCACCCATCAATTATATGTGAATCATCAACCAGCGATTCTGTGTGAAGAAAAACCCGAAGATTCTGTGTGAATCAGAACCTAATGATTCTGTATGAATTAGCACCCAACGATTCTGTGTGAATCAGCACCCAACGATTCTGTGTGAATCAGCACCCAATGATTCTGTGTGAATCAACACCCATCGATTCTGTGTGAATCAATAGCCAGCAATTTTGTGTAAATCAAAACCTAATGATTTTGTGTGAATCAACACCTATCGATCCTGTGTGGGTCTTGCAGGGGTTAGTACCTATCGATCCTATGTGGGTCAACAGCAGTGCCTCTTGATAGAGTAAGATGATCTAGCCTTATGGATAATCATATGTACTCATGTAATTAGTTATACCTGGTTTGAGATGTGTCTATTTCATTGTGCTTTGTGATTGAGATCATTCTTGTGTTATTCCTATGTGGAATTCTGAGAGACCTTCGAGGGTCTCGGGGTCCCTATTGAGTATTGTTATACTCACCCCTGCATGAGCTTCACCCGCACCTTGTTGTGTCCTATGAAGATGACGGACAACCTTGATTGGGACTCAGGGACCTAGGACCTAATGGTGGATGGTGGTGACGGTTGATGTGGAGAGCTGTGGAAACGAGCTGTACCTACCCTTCAGGTAGGATTCCCAGTGGATGATCTCAGGAGCTGTTTTTCTATTTTTAGTTATTGTTGTATCTTTTTAGTTGGGATTTTATTCTGGACCCTTACTTTTAGTACACACTTTTACTTCCACTAATGAAAAAATGACCTATACCCACGGTTTAAAACTGTGGGTATAGCCCCCAAAACTGTGGGTATAGCCTATACCCACGGTTTTGGGAACCGTGGGCTGGAATGGTGTCGGTATAGGGGTCTCAACCTATACCCACGGTTTGGAGAACTGTGGGTATAAGAGACTGAAATGTGGCACATACTCAAACAACGTTGCACACAACACACCCCACGGTTTTCAAACCGTGGGGGTTTTATTTTTTTCAAAAAAACTATGCTGGGGAGGTTTCAAACCTTCACCACGAGTGGTTTCTCATAGCCGCGCTCCACCGAAAGACCAACCGACCTGTAAATTGTATTTGTTATATGTAAATCTGTCTGCGTATATATATTAATCTAGTGTATTTAAATTCAAAAAATGTGAGTGGTGGGGTTCGAAACTGCGTCTTGCGCAAGGAATCGCTACAGCGCTCTGCAAACGAACCAACCAAACTGTTATTCATATTAGCTATATGAATATATATTTGCATATTTATATTAATATTAATCACACCGGGTAATTAAATTTCAAAAATGTGGCCAGTGTGTTTTGAACCGGTGACCTACAGGGTCCGCAGCGAAGAGTTTACCAACCAGGCTACTTAATTTTTGTAATTATGTATTTATATTTACCTAAATATATTAATCTAAATCGTTAATAAATGTCTCCCCGCCAAATCTTTTCTGTGTCCCGCCTAATTTTTTTCCCGCCATAACGCGGGAAAGATATACCCACGGTTCTGGAGAACCGTGGGTATAGGTCTTCAAAAAAAAAACTGCAATGCCTACGGTTTTCAAAAACCATCGGTATAGGTCTTCATAAAATACCCTATACCCACGGTTTTCTCCAAAACCGTGGGTATAGGTCTTAAAAGAAAACTATACCCATAGTTTTTGGCACAACCATGGGTATAGGTGGCCTATACCCACGGTTTTGGAAAACCGTGGGTATAGGTTCACATACTATCCCTATACCCACGGTTTTGGAAAACTGTGGCTATAGGGGTACCCTATACCCACAGTTTTTCAAAAAACCATGGGTATAGACATATTTTCCAATAGTGTTTATCTATTTTACTACGTGGTTTACTTTTTTGTATACCTAGTCTGTGTGTTTGTATAGGTTAAAAGGAAACGCCTTCCCATTTTAGGGATACGCCTTTCTAGTGCTAGTCGCCAACCCCTGGACTATGGAAGGTGGACTTGGGGTAGTCACGCCACAGGCCCCAGGGGACGGGTCGTGAGAAAGTGGTATGGGTGGAGTTAGTTCCACCAAAGAACTAGGACTCTAATCTTTCTAATGTAGTGACAATGTTAAGTGTTTTGTGTGTGGTTTTCAGTTTGGGGAGTCTAGTGTTAGTGCGGTGGCCGACGTATCCATACACCAGGACCCTGAATTCTGATTTCTGACTTGGTGCATGAAAATAATTATTGCATGTGTTTTGGAAATCTTTTACTTTTGATCTCTTTTGAGTCAGCTCACCAGGTATAACTTATTGACCATAGTGTACCTTTTTCTTTTTAGGATGCCTCCGCGTAGATAACCAGCCAGGATTCCTGAGAGAGTACACGATGACGGACCACCGAGCAATGAGGCTTCGATACAGGTCCCTCTTACTATGTTGGCACCTTTGGGTGGTGTACCAGCAGCACCACCACTCGGAGAGCAGCAGTTTCTACCAGACCCACTAGCAGACGATGCACGCTGTTTGAGCGCATTTCACGAGTTCTAGTGGAAGAGGCCTCTGAGGTTTCAAGGTGAGACAAATCCCCAAGTAGCTGAGGACTGGCTGGAGGCTGTGGCTAGAGTTTTTCACCTAGTTGGGACACCAGCGGAGTAGATGGTTATCCTAGTTGCTAGTATTTTCTTGGTCATGGCAGGAATATAGTGGAGCCCGACTCTCCAGTTACATGACGAGGCGACCCTGACCTAGAAGGACTTTGAGAGCCTCTTCAGGGAAAAGTTTGTTCCATTAATTCTATGCTCTATGCGTATCCAGGAGCTGCTGGACTTACAGTTGGGAAGCTTATCAGTGGCCCAATACTCGGTGGGATTCACTGACCTCTTGCGCTACTCCACCGACATGGTGCAGGACCCATTCTTCAGGGCCTGGACCTTTGAGAAGGGTCTCCGGTGGGAGATTAGAGCGTTGATGATATCGCTGAATATCCTGATGTAGGCTGGAGTGCTTGATCAAGCTTTGTTGGTGAAGAGATTCTTAGCTGAGCAGACACCGATAGTGAGAGCCACCATTGGACGACAGGTAGCCGAGTCATCTGCAGCAGGCAGTTGGCAGATGACGGAGAGGTCCAAGTAGACCAGACCTTCCAGAGGGTGACCCCAAGATGTAGGGTCAGAGGTGCAAAGCTTGCGAGGTAGAGGAGGTCAGCAGTGAAGAAGACTGTGCTTCACGTGCGGTGGGCAAGGCCACATGGCTCGCGACTGCCCAACCTACTGTACCGATGATCAAAAAATGGTTGAGGGACCACTGGGGCAGCAGTCGAGGTTCAAGAGAGGAGGTCCGTAGGGTGGCGGACGCGGCAAAGGAGTAGGTCATGCAGTAGGAGGTGGATGATGGTTTGAGGTTCTACCACCACCACCCCCAGGTGGTCCACCCCAACCACAGGGAGTAGGTGGACAGGGGTGAGATCAGCTATAGGCAGTAGAGTCCTACGACCACAGTGCTTCGGAGATGATTAAAGGCACGATCTGTGTCTATTCCACCCTAGATGAAGTTTTTATAGACACAAGTTCCAGTCACTCTTTTATTGCCACAACACTCGTTCGGATCTCAGAGATTCTGATGAAGTTGTTGGCTCGATCCTTGCGATTAGAGACTCCTACGGGAGAAGATTCTACGATTACACACTGGTGTAGGTAGTGTGATCTCACTATAGGAGGTGAGAGCTTAAGATGGGATCTCCTAGTAGAAGCATCGAGGCCTTACGACATCATCTTGGGTATGGACTGGCTATCAACAGTCCATGATCATATCAACTGTTTTAGGTGCAAAGTGTGGTGTGTCCATGAGGGTGGGATAAGGTTTACCTTCACCGGTGAAGAGGAAACCTTTGCAACACAATATGGACTTTCTCAGAGGAGGGTGCGGCCGATTACTCATCAGTTGGCTAGCCTCACCCTTGGAGCAGTTGACGCGAGGAGTCTGAGTTATCCTATAGTGGTGGACTAGTATGATGATGTCTTCCCTGATGATGTTCCGAGACTACCTCCTCATAGAGAGGTATAATTTTACATCGACCTGTACCCTGAAACGACATTAATATCTACACCAACATATTGGATGGATCCCATGGAGTTTCGTGAATTGAGGGTATAGCTAGAGGACTTGCAGAGAAAGGGGTTCATAAGGCCTAGTGTTTCTCCATGGGTAGCCCCAATTTTGTTCGCCAAGACGGAATATGGGATCTTGAGGCTTTGGGTGGACTATCAGTGCCTTAACCAGGTTACCATGAAGAATAAGTATCCTCTGCTGATGATCGATGGTCTCTTTGACTAGCTGAAGGGAGATCGATGGTTTTCAAAGATATAACTCAGATCAAGCTATCAACAGCTTAAGGTAAGGGACGAGGACATACTGAAGACAGACTTCAAATGTTGGTATGGCCATTATGAGTTCTTGGTGACTCCCTTTAGTGTGACCAATGATCTGGTAGTGTTCATGGGACTCATGAAAAGGATCTTCTAGCCATACCTCGATCGCTTCATAGTGGTCTTCACTGACGACATCTTGATATACTTAGAGTCGAAGGAGGAGAACACCACTCACCTACAAATAGTTCTGGATACACTCCGAGATCACCAGCTTTATGAAAAGATCTCGAAGTGCCAGTTTTATATACGGGAGGTCCACTTCCTGGGGTACGTTATCTCGAAGGCTAGAGTTGTTGTGGATCCAGCTAAGATAAAGGCATTTCTTTCTTGGGAGCCACCCAGGAGTGTGAACAAGGTGTAGAGTTTCTTGGGATTGGTTGGGTACTACCAAATATTTGTACCTAACTTCTCCAGGGTAGTGGAACCCTTGTCATCTTTGATGAAGAAGGGGAAACCTTTCCTTTGGACAGAGAAGTTCCAGCAGAGCTTTCAGGGGCTGAGGAAAAGACTGATGAGTGTCCCCATCTTGAGGCTACCAGAAGAGGGTGTTGGGTATGTAGTCTACAACGATGCATCAGGGACCAAACTAGGTTGTGTCCTGATGTAGGAGCGAGTGGTGATTGCCTACAGCTCATGTCAGTTGAGACAACACGAGTAGAACTACGCTACCCATAACCTAGAGTTAGCAACATTGGTCTTTGTGCTAAAGATGTGGCGAAACTACTTGATGGGTGAACAATTTACTATTTAATCTGATCACAAGAGTCTTAGGTATATCTTCTCACAGAAGAACCTGAACCTGAGATAACAGTGATGGCTGGAGTTCCTCCAGGACTATGACTTCGAGATAGTCTATACTCTTGGGAAGGGGAACATAGTAGAAGACGCACTTAGGAGGAGGTATGGTCTACTGTTGCTGAGTGAGGTGACATAGAATCTAGCCACGTTGTAGTTATCCTTCATGGATAGTGATGGAGCAGATTACCTCCATTCTATTCTAGTTACTCTCCCACTCCCTTATAGAGCCAGGGAGGCACAGCTTGGGGACATTGGCTGTGAGGCCTGACGTGCTCAGATATCCTCAGGATAGGATATTGAATTATTTTCTAAAGGTGGTGAGCATGTCGTCCTCTTTAGATAATGCACCATGGAACCAATTATGTTATGAGAGGAGGTGTTTAGGAAGTTCCATACATCCCTTTTATAGGTACATCCAGGAGTGGAGAAGATGTACCAGGACCTCCGATGTTAGTACTGATGGTCAGGGATGAAGAAAGTAGTGGAAAAGTTTGCATTCTGATGCCTCACTTGTCAGAAAGTGAAAGCCAAGCATTAGGTACCAGCGGGCTTAGCTCAACCACTTGAGGTATCAGAGTGGAAGTGGGATGATATCTCTACGGACTTCGTGAAAGGGCTACCACGTACATCCAGGGGCCATGATTTCATTTGGGTGATCATTGATCGACTCACCAAGTCGGCCCACTTCCTACCCATCTGAGAGTAGGGATCAGTAGAGAGATTGGGACGTCTCTATATACAGAAGATTGTATGACTTCATGGGGTGCCATCGACGATCGTCTCAGATCACGACACTCGTTTTACATACCACTTGTGGAAGGGATTGCAGGAGGTGTTCGAGACCCATCTACACTTGAGCACTACCTTCCATCCTCAGACATATGGTCAGATGGAGAAAACCATAAAAACACTCAAGGATATGCTTCGTGCTTATGTCCTCATTTTTTGCCGCATTTGGGAGGACCACATTCCACTGGTGGAGTTTGCATACAATAAAAATTATCACTCCACCATCAACATGTATCCATTTGAGGCCTTGTACAAAAGACCATGCAGATCAACTCTTTACTGGACAGACCCAGGGGAGTCAGCACTTATGGGTCCGGAGTTGGTGCAAGCAACCACAAAGAAGGAACAGATCATCCAGAAGTGGATTAAGACTGCATAGAGCTGGTAGAAGTATTATGCCAATAGGAGACGAAGACCTTTGGAGTTTGAGGAGGGAGACCATGTCTTCCTATGGGTATCACCCTGAAGAGGATTATTGAGTTTTAGCTGGGGTGACAAGATATCTCCGAGGTTCATCAGACCCTTTTTGATCCTCAAAAGAGTAGGTGAGGTGGAGTACCATCTAGATTTTCCCCCACAGATGCACCAGGTGCATAATGTATTCAACGCGTCGCTACTAAGGAGGTACATGTATGATCCATCATACATTACTGATTGGAGAGAGTTGGACATTGACAATGGGGTGATGTTTACGGAGTTCCTGGTGGAGATAGAGGATCGAAAAGAGCAGGTCCTTCATGGGCAATCGATTCCTATGGTGCAAGTTCATTGGCAGCATTGGAATCTCTAGGAGAGCACATGGGAGTGGGAGGCTTAGATACGTGCTCGGTGCACCCATTTGTTCCCCTAGCCTGGTTGTATCTTTTGGGGATGAAAATCCCTAAGGTGTGGAGAATTTAAAGACCCATAAATTCCATGTATTTTTTTTAAATTAATTGGGATTATTATGAGTCTCTGAAAATTTACGGCGCTTGATTTCGAGGCCTGGTGTGCCCATAATAAATTTCTGAACTTTTTTTAAGGTGCATTCAGTAAATGCGTGGACAAAATTTTCTATCTTTTAAGCCGGTGCTCGAAATTGAAATATGAGGACACCGTTGAATCTAAAATGTCGAGATTCTCTTAACAGAAGCTTCAATTTGACCATATTAGGTTGGGTGAAAAAGTTAGTTTTTGCAGTTTTTAAAGAAATAATAAAATAACATAGAGATTGTTATTTTTTTTCTTTTTTTTCCTACCACCTGTTGAGAAGCGGTGGTAGAGACTGTGGAGGTAGTCATATATTTAATATGGGATATTAAATTCCCATTTACACTTTGGTTGCATAACCAACCCTCGTGTAATTAATGTGACACAATAATTATGTCAATTAATGTGGCACATTAATTACGTAAATTAATGAACCTCATTAATTCCTTGATGAATTACTCACCCTTTTCCCCCTCTATTTAAGTGAGGCTCAGGGTAGAGTTTTTGGCACGACTTCATCAAGAGAGGAACCTCTGGCAAAGTGACACGACACCTTCCACCGACAGAGACGGAAGATCGAGAGGTAATGAATCGATGAACACCAGCATCTTCATCAAACGCAAAATCTTCTTCCACCATCGTGACGTCTCCAAAGAATCTCGAGGTAGGGGTTTTCATTTAATTCAATAAATTTCCCACGATTCTTCTCCTCCTTCTTGAATTTGCGGGTGGTCATTGCAGGGAATTTAAACAGGGTTTATAATTATTTTAATGTGACTTATAAATTACTCCCACTTGTTATAATACTATCACAGAGGGCATGGTCCAAACAAACAAGGTTTGGACCCTCCACCACTTGATTTTCATTGCATTATTCAGAAGCGGGTTTTTACAACTTGAAGGAACCTTGAAACCGGGAGGCGTGCAAAGATGGTGGAATCCCGAGAGGACTGTAAGTGTGTCCGGAAGGAAGAACAAACCACTGGAGCTCACCCGGTGGCCCGTAGAAGCTCCGTCGGTGCATCACCAATGACCAGCGCCGATGCTCGCCGACCGTGGAAGAGGACGGCACAACGATAGTTGGACAGGCGGCTGAGAATGGCTGCCGGCGGTGACGGTGAGGCGTCATGCCATCACGCGCCGCAGGTGGAAGCCACAACATCAAAGCCGCAGTGGAAGGCATGGAACCTGCTCTATGTGGGTCCCACAGACACCTTGGCAGTGGCTCATGGTGCCACCACTTAATTGAACCGAATGACTCCTTTGATCCGTTCCGCAGGTGGACTGCGCGACCCCCGCGCGGGTCGCACCAGCCAGTGGGCTGGACCGCCCGGCGGGACGGGCCGGTCCGTGGCCCAGCGGGCCGAGCCCACCGCGGCCCCAACCAACCAGGCCGGACCAGTCTGTTTTGGGCCGGTTTGGGTCAGACTGGGTCATTCCGACCAGGTTGGACTGGACCCAGACCCATTCGGGCCCAAATACGCTTAAGTGACCGTAACTTGAAAACCGGATGTCTGTTTGGCAAACCATCTGCGGCGTTGGGATTCTTGGAGAGAGACAGTCCTTTTGAGATACTCCACGAGAGTTTTGGAGAAATTCAGAGTATGTCTGGGTTGGATCGACCCTGAATCCAACCGGGCCCTCAACGCTAAAATGCCAATAACTTACAGATCAGACGTTCGGTTGACGCACCATCTGTTGCATTGAAACCCTTATGACATGAAAGATCATTGGGTAACTTCTAAGTGGGACTTATTTCCGATTGAAATATGAATGATGGTTTTAGGAGCAGTTTCTCCCAAAGACAAGCATACTATGAGTGGGAATCTTGTGTCTGGATAAGACATGAAGAATGAATAGCGATTCTGTGTGAATCAGAACCGAGCGATTCTGTGTAAATCAGCACCCAACGATTCTATGTGAATCAACACCCATCGATTCTATGTGAATCAGAACCCAACGATTCTATGTGAATCAGCACCCAATGATTCTATGTGAATCATTACCCAACGATTCTGTGTCAATCAGCACCCATCGATTCTGTGTGAATCAGCACCTAGTGATTCTGTGTGAATCAGCACCTAGAGATTCTGTGTGAATCAACACCTAGTGATTCTGTGTGAATCAGCACCCAACCATTCTGTGTGAATCATCACCCAGTGATTCTGTGTGAACCAGTACTGAGTGATTCTATGTGAATCAGCACCCAATGATTCTTTGTGAATAATCACCCAACGATTCTGTGTGAATTAGCACCTATCGATCCTGTGTGGGTCTTGCGGTGGTTAGTACCTATCGATCCTGTGTGGGTCAGCAGTAGTTCCTCTTGATAGAGTAAGATGATATAGCCTTAAATATAATCATTTTTACTGCTATACTCAGTTATAAATAGTTTGAGCTGTGTCTATTGATTTGTGATTTGTGATTGGGATCATGATTGTGTTATTCCTCTGTGGAATTCTGAGAGACCTTCGGGGGTCTCAGGGTCCCTACTGAGTATTGTTATACTCACCCCTGCTCGGGCTTCGCCCACCCCTTGTTGTGTCTTGTGAAGACGATGAGCATCCTTGACTGGGACTCGGGGAGCTAGGACCTGACGGTGGACGGTGGTGACGGTTGATGTGGATAGCTGTGGAGACGAGCTGTACCTACCCTTCAGGTAGGATTCCTGGTGAATGATCTCAGGAGCTGTTTTTCTGTTTTCAATTGTAGTTGTATCTTTTCAGTTGGGCTTGTATTCCAGCCCCTTACTTTTAGTACACACTTTTACTTCAACTGTTTTATTATGTGTTTTACTTTTTTGTATACCTAGTCTGTCTGTTTTTACAGGTTAAAAGGAAATTCCTTCCTGTTTTAGGGATATGCCTTTCCAGTGCTAGTCGCCAACCCCTGCCCTATGAAAGGTGGGCTTGGGGTAGTCATGGCACGGGCCCCAGAGGATGGTTCGTGACACTCTAATCTACCATGGATGATTGATTGCTCCTATATACTAGATTAAGACTCATATAAACCAACCATGGAACCTCCCTATAAAAATGAACACAAATCTGATGACCTTTCGTATAAAGTCCTTGCCAACTAACCAAGAATTACTACTAACCTTGACAATGGGAATGACCATACAAATCAAGTTCCCTCCTTCATGCATCATCCATCCCTCTTGATATAAGTAGATCTAAATGGAGGTGGTACTCAATTTATTCTAATGAAATGACTAAAATAATTAAAACCACTACAAAAGAGTGATTGACTTAATGCCTCAGAGATATCTCTATAACCAACCCGCCCAACCGGTTGAAGCCACATGTACAAGGCCTATTAATGACACACCATGACCAAGCTCATAAATCTAGCTCAAGTGTTGAAATTCAATCCATAATCTCAAACTGGCTCTCTAATTCAAATTTATTTTCACTCTAGTAGCCGAACTACTATACCTTGTAATAACTCAGACTGCTACACAAATTTCCACATGATCACTCCTAGGCACAATGTTTCTAAGTTTCCTGCACAACCTCCACCCGTTAAATTGATGCACACAACATATTCTCAACATGAAATAATATTTCCCTATCCCCAATCTTCTCAAACACATCAAGATTAGATATAATCACCTCCGAAGGCCTACTACTTTGATATCCAAGATAGTCAACCAACACCACACTCGAATAAAGTCTAGGACCATGATTTTCAATTCAATCCCAAGCCTTCAACCACTATTGAAACCTATTCTAGACCTAAATACAGTGATAGCCAAGCCCAACATTTGGAATCCATTTTTCAAGACTAGCCCCAAAAAGATCCCAATATATCCCTATGAAAACCCTAAAGCTAGATTGATTTCCGTTGGATCCGTAGATAATCCGAGTATTTCACATTTTATTATTTAGGATAGTGTACAGAATTCGATCATGGGAAGGTAATTTTTCAACAACAAGAATCAGGTAGATTCCCAGCTAGAAGAGTCCACACCCTAAATCTTTACATGTGGTGACAATCAAAGAGAAGGAAATTGGGTGAAGAATTTGAGGAATTTCTAAGAAATAATAGAATAATTCAGGATGGGAAATAGATCCATGCTACCCACATAGATGAAAATTTGATGTGTCTGAATAATCTAAAATCATTATGCTATAAATGGGGAACTATTCACTAAAGAGAGGGGGTTGTTTCCATTATTTCTCAATAAACTAGAGTTTTTTACTTCTTTATTATGCTATAATGACTCCCATGATGGAATAATGGAACCTTAGTGGTTAATATAAGGACATTCCACTTCACCCCAATTAATTAATTCAATAATTTATTAATCATTTTCTCTATTTATTTCTCAATAATTATTTGATTGTTGTAAAATGTAAGTGATTTACACTATTTTATGCATTTTAAATTATTATTCTATCATTTTCCGTTAACACACGTAGAAAACATATCATGTATTTATTTCCTAAGATAGTGATTAGTGAGATGAACTGAGGGTGATTAGAAATATTCAATTATTGGGATAGTCTACGAAAAATGTTTTAATGATCATTTCATTCCACTACCTGAGTTGAAATCATTAGGTGGGGGTGATTAAGTAAAGTTTCACTTGATCATAGGGATAAAATGAAAGTAAAATTGGAATTATGAATTAATAGGTATAATGAAGGGATTATATGAGGTAGATTACTATTATTAATATTTATTTCAAACCCAATTAAGGAACAATCACGCATCGAACCCATTAAATAAGAGAAAAACATACACAAAACACTCTCTTTTAAAAAGGAAACCTGATTCCACTAATACTACATCTAATTAAGGTTTATAAATTCATTCATTGAGGGAACCACAATATACCTCTCATCATTAAAACATAACCAACCTTTTCAACCCATCTCCCATCCGAGAGATGAAAAAACCCATACATTCCTAAAAACCGGCAAACATTCATGAGTGGCTCTATAGGACTCTAAAACTATAAATTCCCTTACACAATGAGAATAATTGGATTCATCCCCACTGGATGTTAACCTATACCCATCCTTTACATGATGAGCATAAGTGGAACCTTTCCTCATGTGATGAGCATAGTATGAGACAAATCCATTAATGCATCATAAATCCATCATTCTTCATATGATCATCACGAGGAACCATAGGTTTTGATCCTAGAGAACCTTAGTAAATGAGCCTAGGATTCATTATTTGATAAGAAATGATACATTATGTTATGAGCATAATAAACCTATATGGTGAGCATGTGATCTCTCCACCTATCCCTTAGGTGATGATCCAAATATTCCATCATTCCCTATGTGATTATCACTAGATGCACCATTTAATGAGATTGAGATTAAATATGTGATGATTATAATAAGATTATGTGACATGCATAAGATCTCTTAATTCTCACCTTAGGTGAAAATCTTAGCATTCTACCCACCTTATGTGATGAGCATAAGATGCACTATGTGGCGAGCACAAAATGGATCATGTGATGAGCACAAAATTACTTATGTGATGAGTGTAAGTTTCCTTGTATGAAGTGTACCAAATTCCTCATGTGATAAGAAGGGTATACCTTAGGTAATGGTCCTAGGTTTATTTAAGTTACGAGATTAAGACACATTGTGTGATTAGCATAAGATGACCTCATTAACTTACATAATGAATATATTTTTAGATTCCCAACATGTTTAATGAACTCATTAGATCCAAATGTAAAGTTACCACCTTATCATGGAAGTTAGTGATGTAATTAACCAGTGTAACTATGAATATGGAATTGGGAATGAAATTAAAGTTCATGTATTAAATCTATAAGAGATATATGGACTAGGCATGAAACTCCATGGAGGAATCCTTGGAGGGAAAGTTTGATTTTTTTGTAAAAGTGGGTGCCCTAGAATCAACTTGAGAAATAAATTTCAATTACCATATCATATATACAAAGAGTTATTCATGATGTTATCTTGCCATAATAGTGTTGTTACTTCTTGGAAAACTAATTACATGGGAATTTCCTTTGATTTTTTATTGCATCAAAAGGTTATAATAGTTCCCAACTATAATGAGAAACTTGAGATATTATTACTATAATCTTAAATATTTTTCCTATAGTATATATACATCATAATGGAAAGGCATAGATGATATATGACTATCAGGAATAATGGGATCATAAACATTGATACTTATTCTAATGAATTTCACACTTAGTGATCTTGAGTAGAGGAGATAATGAGGACTAACCCTCCAATAGGAACACTACATGTTTTGGGTGTCATTGGATGTTTCTATTTATGAGCATGTGTATTGATCACTTGAATCAAGATCATTATCCATTTGTATCAATTGATCATATACCTTGATGCAATATGAAAACCACTAAATTTATGTTATGGATACGTAGCTTACTTTGGGTGAATCATTGGTGATATTACATTGATGGAATGATCAAGACAAGATATATCACTTTTGAAATAAAGAAGATATATTTTTACACTTGACTGGGATGGTAGTTCCTTTAATAGATACATGGAAATGGTAAATAGAGTAAATTACATTCAATAAAAATCAATAAGCATAAATAAATCATTAAAGGATAATGAAATGAAGTATGCATCTTACTTTATGATATTTCACATGATAAAGAGATTATATTACACAAAAAGTGTTCATATGAGTTAGTCATAGCTATGACCTATCCTTATATCCTTAAGGGCCGTGATGTTTTTATAGATACCAATATTGATACATGAGTATGTCTCAAAAATATAGAGATAAATTTATATATAGTCACACATAAAGTTATTCTAAAAGTTTCACTGATTTAGATGAATTGGAGTTTAGGATGAGGTGATGCCCCATGTTTCAAGGCTGGTGAACATCAGAGTGTGAAAAAATGAAAGTAAATCAATTAAAATTTATTATTTAAGTTTAGAATAATAATAATAATTGAATTTATTTCTATAGGTGTTCACAAGTTATTTAATTATAAAATTTAATATAAAAAAATATTATTTTTCAGATGAATGTTATGTGTCTAAGGTTTGTTAAATAATTATGGGAGCTAACAAGCCAAGTTAATGGTTCAAATTTTATCACGTAACACATTAAAGTGTTATGAGTGAGTGATAAAATATTTTCAACATTTATGATAGGTTTAATTAATTCAAAAGTGTGTAGAAGGGTCAAAAATTAAGGTTATAACTTTCTAGGGACCAAAGTAAAATTTTGGAAAGTACAATTTAAGTTTATAAATGAATTTTAGAATAATGAATAGTTGTGATAATAATTTTCTTGATTTTTATCTTACTATTTAGTTCTGTATCAAGTTTTTGAGAGAGAAATCTAAGGAATAATAAGCTTTGATTGATTCCATCTAACAAATTGATCACTTGTTCTTTACATGATCGAAGTGACATCATGAAGCACTTCAATTCCCCCTGATAGCACTTAAGAATCAAAGAAAAATGTTATAGGGTTTTTGGTGCATGTATGTATGATATATAGGATTCCTTATTTGGAACCTTTTACATATAGTTTTATTCCAATTATGAGAGGATTACATCAAAATTTTATGAAATAATAAGGTAGGGTTTCATTTGTGTTTTTCATACTTAAATTGAATTACAAAAGTTACTTCGGAGAATCTGGGAACTAATATATCATTTATATTGTTAGGAAACAAATTCAGTCAATTTTTTTGTTGAAAATCCTTTTAATTAACATTTCCATATGATTCCATATTTCTGAGGTTCTTTCAATTGGTATCAGAGAAGGTGTATAGTTATTAAAGTTGAGATTTTAATTAATTTTTTTAGAATTCGTATAGAGAGTTTTGATACGATTACAATACCTATGATGATGCATCAATTAGATTTTTAATGATTAAGTAATGACCATTAAAATATCAATATTTTTTATAAATAAACACACACACACACATTGCATGAGGGGTGCATTAATGCCAGTGTGCAGGGACCGCTAGAGTGTGGCTTGTCAGTGAGAATTCAATGATAGAGAATGTTTGGGGGGGGGGGGGGGTAGGGTGTGAACCACCTCGATATTTTATGATGTATTTATCTTTAATAAATTTAAAGTTTTCGATGGCTTTCTTTACACGTAACACCAAGTTTAAATAAATCATGGTATACTATTGAATTACTATTATTTAATTTGATGGTTATCACATAGTCTTTGGATTGGAAGGTATGAATAAAACTAAATAAATTATAAAAAATTTATTGTTTACTCATGTATAAAATCAATTCATTAGTTATAAATTGTTTAGAAATGAAAATAAAATAATTTGAAGGTAAATAAAGATGTTTTTTTCCTTAAAAACTACTTTTATGTGCATAATGTATTTTTATCTTAATAAATTAAATAAATTTATATTAATGAATGATTTTAATTAAATTTTTAGATATTATATTCAATAAAATATTTCAACATTAATATAATAGTTTTTACAAGTAAAATAATAAGGTAAACTCAATTTTATACATAAAAATTCATTTCACTAAAAATGGTTTTGTTACATTTTACATGCTTATTATAAAATGGATTTCTACCACTTATAGAAATTTAATCATGTAAAATGGATTCTGTATTTTTAATCAGTATGATTAATATTATGTAATAATCTTAACTTATTTTTTGGTCATAATGGATAATAACCGTGATAAATATTTGTCACATCGATATAGGTAAATAGGGTAATTAATGTGAAAAATAATGTGATAAGGATTTCAAAATATAACTAAAACCTACCTTATTTCAATTGGATGATTTTAGTTCAACCATAACCATCCAATATTCAATGTTATGGCAACTTGGTTCCATTTTTCTTTTATAATGACCTTAATATTATTTTATGTAAAGAATAAATTCAAAATGTCGATCTCTTTGTTTTAATATATCTAAATTTTTTCACAGAGATAAAAAAGAGGTTATGTTCCATTATAAATATTTATTTTAAAGCATAATTATTTTTTTTATAATTTTTTTATAATTTTTAGTGATTTAATAATTTCCTAAAATACTTATGCAATGCTGACACAATGCTTGTTCAAGTAATAGAAAAATCAAATAAATAATTTTAAAAATGTAAAAATTCTTACAATTTGGATTAATTATTATGTTCCATGAATTTTTTAGATAAATATAACATATTAGTTATGTTTTGAATTTTTTATTTGAATTCCATTTTTATATTTTTGTTTTGAAATTCAAACTATTTGAATACTCTTGAAAATGAATTTAATGGTATCTTATGTTAAATAACATTTTATTAAATAATTTAAAATCCGTAAAACTATTATTGTTTTCTAATAAAGTGATATATGGTCTATAATATCAATAATTTTCCACTTATGATTCACTTTTCTTTTTATTTCAACTTTCATGACCGCTAAAGTATAAAATACTTTGATATTGAGGTAATCATCAAAAAGGTTAATGTGGGGTTAAAACTAATAGAAAATGGTTAAAACATCACCTAAAAAAGTCTAAATTTTATTATATGTTATAATTTATACTCATATTTATTTTATATTCTAAATATTTTAATTTTTTCCACTTAAAGATGAAAATTAATTTATATTAATTTAATACATTAGGCAATTCCAAGGGTGCCCCTCCCCTCACATATAAAAGGGAACCCTCTCTTCTCCTTTATTAACAAAGTTTGATCATTTTATATTGTATAATAACTACCCTAATACTATTCTAGATTCTGTAAATAAATCTTATATCTTCTATTATCTCCAAAATACCATTTTTTCAAGGCTTATGGTGTAAAAAAAGGAGGTTTCTCAACTAAGAGGTATAACTCTTAACTGAGTACTTTAAATTTCATATCTATTTTTACCTCCTATAAATCTATGGTATCCATTATAAAATAGTGAATTAAGTATCTTAAATATAATTAATTTTTATTATGACGATGTAACAAATATTATTCAATTCCTTTCTATCATAGGGGAAAATAAAATATTGCTCGTGCGTACATGTAGACTACCACCTCCACGAAGTGATACATTTCTTTTTTCATCACTACTTTACATTGATAGTTATAATGATAGATTTAATGAATATATATATATATATATATATATATATGATATTTTTATGATATTATTATAGTTCTTAAAATTTGAATTATTATTTACTTTTCTCTTATTCCTTCCATTGAAAAGTGGAAACATCACTCATATGTACACACAGGCTACCGTCTCTACGAAGTGATGTAATTTATTTTTAATAACTGATTTATATGGATAGTTATAAAAGTGTATATATTTATTATGTATAAAATTCATGACATAATTAAAATTATGTTGATGATGGAACTATGATAAAAGTATAAGGATTGGGACTACCGAACCAAAACATGCATGAAATACGAAGTAATTATCACCCAAAATAGTGATTTTAATAAATAATTGTTAATAAACAGGTGATAAGATATTATAAGTAAATTATATATGATATAATATATATGAGTATGTTTTTTAATGGATTTATAATAAATCTATATTTATTAGATAGGATCTTCGAACACATACAAAGTAAGATGATACTCGAGGTAATAGATTTATGTTTTAATCTAATTTTAATTGGGATTGTTTTTGCTTGAAATTAAATTGATGAAAATTATATGATACTTATCTAATAAATATTTTTTATTTTCTCATCCTTTGGTGATTTCTGTAATTTTAAAGTTTTATTACTATTTTTACCACTTTGGAACTCAAAATGGTTTAGAATTTTTTTTAAGAAAAGCTAACCTTATTTCTTCTCTTTTGGTTGGGAATATTTCTCCTCCATATCTGAGTTCTCTAAATTGTTTTCAAGAATGTTTTTACTACAATATAATTATTTTTTATATTCATATTTACCCATGTTTTAATTTCTATAAAAAGGCTAAAAAATAATCTTCTTTTACTTTTCTAAATGAGGTACTTTTTATAGAAGGAATAGAAAAAATCTTGGTTTTAAACGATTACAACATTAATGAAATTTACCAGCATCATGACCAATCAATAATTTTAAATTTAATTTAAAATTTCCCATGGTTATTTTTAAATAAATTTTTTTTCATAATATTTTATAAATTTTTATATTTTAAATAAGCGATTTGAAAATGAAAAGTGTATTTCCCTTAAGAAATATTCCAGTGATCTTTTAAAGGCATTTTTCATCTATGATAACATCTTTTTATGTTAATTATGATTTACTAGGGATATTATCCAATCTTATAATACTTATTATTTATCTATATGGTTTATGATTATAATGTTGAGATATCTATGAAACTTGTTTATTTTCCACTAGTTATGTTATAATGATATGATAAATTTTTTTTAATCTTGTGTCATACATATGTATGGATTATGATTATGTGATGAGTGGGACCAGAATTATATCACCCTATAATGAATTAGGTAATGGTGACAAAGGTAAGAAACTCCTAAGTGATGATGAATCTAAGAAACTCCCAAGAGATGATGGAGTTAAGAAATTCCTAAGAGATGATGAATTTAATAAACTCCTAAGAGATGGCAGAGTAAACTAGATATAAGTTACTACTAAGATAATGTTGTAATTATCATGTGTATGTAATTACATGATGAATGTGTAATTTCCAAGATACTATTATGATTATGATTATGATTTAGCCACAAAATTCCTATGACATGTTCAAATGATTATGTTATTATATCATGGTTCATGATTAATTTATGATGATTCCACACTCCTATGACTCATGTCATTTGAAATATTAAATTTTTATTCCATGACTTATTTTTATGATCAAGGATATATTGGGTATGAAATTTATATGTTGTGATCATGATATCATGCCCTTATTCTTATATTATACTTTCATATGATCATCTATTGATATATCCCTTGTTTAAACTTAATAAGCATATGGGATCACCCTTTATTATGTTTTCTTTTACTAGGTTATAAAGAAATGTTTTAAGTAGGGTATGTATAAGAAGGGTACTATGTGAGAAGAACTTTGCGGGAGATGTTTAAGATATTTCATGAAATAAGTTTTTTATGTATCTAGTCTCCAAAGACACCAAAACTTTATAGTTATAGGGTATGTATTATTCTGAGAAGTATTGAATATTCATATAAAATGATATAATATATATGTATATTATGATCAAGTCACCCCAATTGGTATCTGATCAGGGTTTATTTATTTTTAGATATTTGGATTAGATAACTTTGGTGAAAACCCCAAGGATAATTCTAAGTATAGGATAACATCCTAAAGTTTTAGTAAATTAGAGATTTAATGGTTTTCCTAGAAAATAAATCCCTATATTGATACTAGAAAGTGGATATGGTTGTGGATCATATGAAACTAGTGGTAATAACTTTTAAAGGGGAATATTTAGTTTTAACTTATTTTTCATAGGTGTATGATGAGTGGGCATAAGATTGCACACTTGGATAGAAACTCTTGTGGGGATATGCTTGGATTAATTAAAATTTTATTTATAAAATAGTATGAATGAATTGAATAGATAATGACCATGGATAACCTAGGTTAAACCTAAGGCATCATAGATTGAAAATAAAGTGTCATGATTTAGACATCCTATTAATGTTTTCTCATGATTACATGATTAATCACTATGATTATTGTTTCTCACACTATTTTTTTGGTCTTAGTCAATGGATGTACCTAGGAGGAACTGTGTTAATGCTAAATGTTATGTGAAATGAAATGACCATACTCATGAGAAACCCAATAAAATGGGATCTGGGATGTGAAATATTAAAGATATGATCACCCAACTCTCTTAAGATATGAATATTGACATGAACCATGTTGATATTTCAAATGACTGAAAGAAGGAATGAATTAATATTGAGTCTTTTATATGGAAATTTCTACATTAATTCGGTGGTTCTTTTGATCAATTAATTATTGAGAAATTTATCAGTACCATTGAAAAGATATTCTCTATTTCAAAATGTTCAGAACATGAAAAAGTTTTCCTGACAGTATATAATTTGGATAGTGAAGTATATAAATGGTGGACTCTTATCAAGAATATGATGCAAGAGGAGGAAATTGATTCCATGAAATGGGAAGATTTTAAGAAGGTAATTTTTCATAATTATTTTTTATGAACTCTTTTCATGAAAATGGATAGGGAATCTATGTAAGTCAAAAAAAATGACGGAGAATCCACTAGTACTTATAAGGAAAATTTCACTAGACTTGTAAGTCATGCTTTCAATTTTATCATTAATCCTGAAATAAAATTTGACTGATTCCTCTATCACTTGAGATAAAGTCTCCAAAAGGCACTATCTATAAAATACTTTTATAGCTATAAAGAAATATTTTAATGTATTCTAAACCTGGAAATAAAATTTGAAGACTCAAAAAATTCTCAGGGTTTTAGAGACAAAAAGAGAATGATGAAATTTCAAAGAAATTATAGTAATAAAACCCATGGAAAAAAGAAAATTAATCTTACTTCATGTTAGAATTGTGGAAGGAATCATAGAGGAAATTTATTTATATGGCATGGTAAACTTTTTAAGTGTGTAAAATGGTCATCAAGCAAAATAATGTCAAAGAAATTTGAAGAGGCTAATCAATGAAATGAATAGTGAAAAATCTAAACCGAATGTGGCACCCACACTCCAATTATATAAATTCACTGAATATGAAAATTATTCCAATAAGTACCTTAATCCAAGGGTTAATGATGACAATTGGCCTCAATAACCTCTTAATCCTAGAGATAAATGGAAAGATCATACGATCACAACTGCTGAAGTGGGTCACAAGAAGGAAGTAGTGGAAGGCACACTTACTATCCACTCTAGAATTGAAAATGTTTTATTTGATTCTATATCTACCCACTCTTTAATATTTGAATAATTTGTTAAGGGTATCATGTCACTGCCTCAACTATTAGATGTTGAGTTATTAGTAAAAACTCATAATGGTATGATGATCACATATCAAGTTTATAGACCCTCTATGTTTGTGGGAATATTATTCTTTAAAATATCATGATTCTCCCTATAAGTGAATTTGATGTGATTTTGGGCATTTATTGAATTTCTCTATATACATCTTATATCAATTTCTGAGGAAGGGAAGTAACATTTGATATTATGAATCTATCTATGATCATATTTCAATGTGAGGATGAATATGAACTTACAGTGGAATTTAATTTCATCATATAGGTTTCAGTACCTATTCATGAGGTATATTTATCTCAAATGGTTGGGGAGAAACTCAATATATAATATATTCCTATTTTTTTTGGAATTTTATGATGTATTTATTGAATACTTTCCTATTCTTCCCCTGAATTGTGAATTTTAGTTTTTAATAGAACCCATACCTATTACTACACCTATTTTAAATACTCCATATATAATTTATTATATTGAGTTGAAAGAATTAAAGAATTAATTCTGAGAGAATCTAGATAAGGGATTCATTCAGGATATTTCTTTACGGTGGGGTGCACATGTTCTTTTTGTTAAGAAGAAATATGGTTAAATGCATCTTTGTATTGATTTTTGAGAATTTAACAGGACCACTATTAAGAAAAAGTATTCTCTACCCCATATTGACGAATTATTTGATCAACTACATGGAGATCAATAATTTTCAAAGATTTAACTTTGTTCCAAATATTATCAATTGAGAGTCAAGAATGGGTATATACCCAAGACAACCTTCTGTATGTGGTATGGTCATTATGAAATTATAGCAATTCCATTTGGGCTTACCAATTCCCCTTATATCTTAATATATTTAATTAATATAGTCTTTCTAGATTACCATGATTAGTTTATGGTAGTATTTATATATGTTATTCTTATTTATTCAAAGATAAAATAAGAGAATAGAGAATATTTGATAATTTTTCTGAATACCTCAAGGAAAGAGAAGTTGTATGCTAAATTTACCAAGTGTGAATTATAGCTTGAGAAAGTTTCATTATTGGATTATATAATTTTATGTGAGTGTATATCATTGGATCCTTAAAAGATAGAAGTTTTTGAACAATGACCCAAACAAACTATGGTAACCGAGATATGAAGTTTTCTTGGGTTGGTAGGATACTGTTGATGCTTTGTGATTTTTTATCATGGATAACTAATCCAATAACCAATTTGACTCATAAGGGAGATAAATTCCTTTAGATGGATGAATGTGAGGAAAATTTCAAGGATATAAAGAGAAGTTTGGTTAGCACACCTATGTTTTAATTACCCTATAGTGTAGAAGATTTTGTGATATTTAGTGATGCATCAAATAATAGACTGGGATTTTAACTCATGTAGAATGATATGGTGATTTCTTATGCATCATTCCAATTGAAAAATCATGAGAAAAATCACCTAACTCATGATTTGGAGTCAGAAACAGTAATGTTTTGCACCAAAATATAGAGGTATTATCTTTATAGTGAATAGTATGATATATATAATGATCATAAAATCTTGAAGTATATATTTACATAGAAAGAGTTGAATATGTTCTAAATGATATGGTCAAATTTGATTAAATATTAGAGCTCCTCATTACAATACCTCCTTGAGAAGGTAAACAAGTTGGCTAATACTTTGAGTCATAAAGATAATTTTATTTTACCCATGATGTGGATTGAAAGAGATCTAATACTTATAGATCCTAAAATAATGAGGAAAGGGGACATATCATATCTTTATTAGATGAATGTTTAACCATCCATCCATGTGAGGATTAAAGAGGTGAAAAGAGGGATTTGGAAATGAAGAAGAAGGTGAGAAATGTTCATGAGTTCAACCATGATTGTGATGGAATAATAAAGTTCAAGAACTGAGTATGTGTCCCATCAATATCATATTTGATGTATTTTTTGGATGAAGCTCATAACTCATCATTCTCTATTCATTCTGGAAGTATGAAGATTTATAGAGATCTAGAAGAGTATTTCTAGTGGGATAACATGAAAATTGATATCACTAATTATGTTTCTCGATGATTGGTATGTCATAAAGTCAATGTTGAGATATATAATTCCAAGGGGATGTCACAACCATTACCTATACCATAATGGAAATGGGAAAACATTACCATGGATTTTATCATCTGACTCCCTAAAACATCTAAAGGGAACATGCTATTTGTGTTATAGTTGATCACCTTATAAAATAAATCCATTTAATTTTAATCATAGAATATTTATCTCTTGGTAATGTTTCCAAGATATAAATCAAGTAAGAAGTGAGGTTGAACATAGTTCTACATTCTATTGTATCTGATCGGGACCTGATTTTTACCTCAAAGTTTTGGAGAAGTCTTCAACATGATTTGAATACAGAGTTGAGTTTTAGTACTGCATATCAAAATTAGATAGATATTATATATGAGGAGACCATTAAAACTCTAGAATACATTTTGAGAGATTTTTCTATGGATTTCAAATGTGGTTGGGATCACACATTCCTTTGGTGAAATTTTCTTATGATAATAGCTTTTAATTGAGCATTCAAATGGATCCTTATAACACCATTTATGGTAGGAAGTGTAGAGAACTAATGTGCAAGGATGAAGTTATAGAAGGAAATTTATTGGGATTTTATCTTGTTAAGAAAATGGTAGATAATGTTAGATCTATTCAGTAGTACATCAAGGTATCTTAGAGTCAATAGAAAAGTTATACTGACAATCATCGAAAAAATATAGAGTTCAAGGTTGGTGATAAGGTATTACTATGGATATCTCCATGGAAGAAGGTTATGTGATTTGGAAATAAGGGAACGATGATCTCTAGATATATCAGTTCTTTCAGAATTCTTTATCATATCGGGAGGGTTGCTTATTTATTGGTTCTTCCACTGAATTTCTCTCAACTTTATGATGTGTTTTAGGCATATCTCATGAGGAAGTACATACCCGATCCTTAACATGTACTAAAATCAAAGGTCATACCACTAGAGCATAATATTTCTTAAGAGTAATAACCAGTGTAGATTCTATATCTAATAGATAATGTTATGTGAAAAAAAAACCAATCACCTGGTCAAAGTTCTATGGAAAAGCCATAAATTTGAGGATGTGATGTGGGAACTCGAGGATGTGATGAGGCAAAAGTATCCACAATTTTTTGTATCAGATTGATATAATTTCATGGGAAAAAGTAATATAATAGGGTAGAATGTAACACCCCTATATTTTATGATATATTTCTATTTAATAAATTTTAAGTGTTCGATAACTTTCTCTACACACAACACCAAGATTAAATGAACCATAATGCACTATTGAATTATTATTATTTAACTTGAAGGTTATTACCAAACCATTGCATTCGAGGGTATGAATAATACTAAATAAATTATGAAAAATAATTTTTTACACTATTATGAAATTAATTTATTGGTTTTTAATTAGTTATAAATAAAAATAAAATCATTTTGAGATCAATAGAGATGTTTTTTTGAAAAATTATTTTTATGCACACAACATGTTTTTATGTTAATAAATTAAATTAATATCTATTTATGAACAAAATTTAATTAAATATATAGATAATATTTTCAATCAAATATTTTAACATTTATATACTAATTTTTCCGTAGCATGGAATTAAGGTAAACTCAATTTTATGGTTAAAAATGTATTTTGGTAAAAATAGTTCGGCTACATTTTGGGAACTTATTGTAAAATAAATTTACAACATTTATAGAAATTTAATCTTATAAAATATATTCCATATTTTGAATCAAATTAATTAATATTATGTAATAAGGTCAACTTAATTTTTGGTCATAATGAATAGTAATTTTGGTAAATATTTTTCACCTCGTTAAGGGTAAATCAGGTAATTAAGGTTAAAAATAATGTGATAAGGCATTAAAAATATATCTAAACCTACATAATTTCTATAATATGAGTTTTAGTTTGATAATAATCATCCAATATTTTAATATAAAGAAAATTTGTGCCATTTTTCTTTGATAATGACATTAATATTATTTTATGTAAAGAATAAATACACAATGTCACTCTCTTTGTTTTAATATATCTAATATTTTTTCAAAGAGATAAAAATAGTTTATTACCAGTTAAAAATGGTTATTTTAAATAATAATATATATTTTTTATCATTTTAATTTATTTTTAATTTTTAGTGATGAAATAATGACATTAAATGCTTACACAACGTTGACACAGTTCTTATTCAAGTAAATAATTTTAAAAATGTAAAAAGTAAATAAAATTGGATGAATTAATATGTTACAAGAATTATATAGATAAATATAACATATTATATATTTTTTAAAAGTTTTTCTTTGAATTACATTTCTACCTTGTTGTTTTTAAAGTCAATCTATGTGAATAGTTATAAAATGAATTTAATAGAATCTTATATCAAATAATATTTTATTAAATTATTTAAAATTAATAAAAATATTATATTTTGAAATTTTAATAGGATATGGTTTATAATAGAAACCATTATCCACTTATGGGTCACTTTTACTTTTACAGCAACTTTTATGACCCCTAAAGAGTAATGTTTTTTGATATCATGGTAATCGTCAAAAGTGTTAACGAGGGGTTAAAACTAAGAGATAAGGGATAAAAAATCATATAAAATTGTAAAAATTTTATTATATGAGAGGATTTATAATAATAATCATCATATATTATAAATATATAAATTTTTTTTCACTTTAAGATGAAAATTAATTTATATTAATTTAATACTTTAGGTAATTCCAAGGGTGCCCCTCCCCCCACTTATAAAAGGGTACCTCCTCTTCTCCTTTATTCATAAAGTTTGTGACCTATATCTTAGAAAAACACAACCATAATAATATTATATATTCCTTCCCCATATCCTATATCTTATTTTATTTCTAGAATACCAACCTTTCAAGGCTTAAGGTGTAAGACAAAGAAGGTTTCTTAATGAAGTGGTATAACTCTTAACTAAGAACTTTCATTTTATTTATTATTCTATCTCATTTAAATATATGATATTTATTATAAAATAATTAACTAATTATCTTAAATATAATTAATTATTATTATGATGTTGTAACAACTATTCTACACCTCCTTTCCATCCCATGAGAAAATAAAACATCACTCATGTGTATGTGTGGACTACCACCTCCACGAAGCGATGCATTTCATTTTTCATCACCGCTTCATATTGATGGTTATAATGATATATTTACTGAATATATATTATATTTATGATATTATTATAGTTTTTTAAATTTTAATTATTATTTACTTTTCTTTTGTTCCATCCATCGGAAAGTGGAAACATCACTTTTACGTATGTATGAACTACCATCTCCACAAAGTGATGCAATTCATTTTTCATCACTGTTTTATATAAATAGTTATAAATTGTATATAATGATTAAATATTACACTCAATAAATTATTAACATTATGAATATTATGAAACTATAATAAAAGTATAAGGATTAGGATTTTTGAACCAAAACATGCATGAAAAAATGAAGCAATTGCCACCTAAAATAATGATTTTAATAAGGAATCGTTAATAAACTGGTGATACAATGTTATAATTAAATCATATAGGGTATTATATATATTATTATGGTTCTATAATATATTTATAGTAAATATATATTTATTATATAGGGGGTTCCAACATGTACGAAGCAAGACGATACTTAAGGTAATAGATTTATGTTTCAATCTAATTTTAATCAAAATTGTTTGTGATTGAGTTTACATTAAGGGAAATTATGTCATAAATATTTGATAAAACATTTTTATTTTATTTTACTTTATTTATTTCTATAATTTTGAAGTTTTATTACCATTTCCATCTATTTTGTACTCAAAATGGTCTATAAAATGTTTTTAAGAAAAGTCGACCATAATTATCCTCTTTTCATCAGGAATCTTTCTCCTCCCTATCCAAGTTCTATCAAATGTTTTAAAGAATGTTTTTAATATTATCAAATTATTTTTTAAAGTAATTTTTAACCATGTTTTACTTTATATAAAAAGGTTTAAAAAGAACCTTTTTATCATTTTCAGAATGAGGCACTTTTTACTGAAGGTGTGAATAAAATATTTGTTTTAAATAATTATATCATGAATAGAATTTACCACCTTCATAACTGCTAAATTATTTGAAGATTTATTTAAAATTTTCCATGGTTATTTTCAAATAAAGTTTTTTCTATAATTTTGGAAATTTTTAGATTTTAAATATGTGATTTCAAAAAGGAAAGGGTATTTTCTTCAAGAAATATTCCAGTGATCTTTTAAAGTAATTTTCATATATGATAACATACTTTGATGTTACTTATGATTTATTAGGGATATGATCAAATTATACCAACCTTATTATTTATCAAAATGGTCTATTATTATGATAATGAGAAGTTTAAGAAACCCATTTTATTTTTCACTGGTTATGCTATGATGATACGATGCATGTTTTATGATATTGAATTATACATATGAATGGATTATGATTATGTGATGGGTGGGAATAGAATTATATAACCCTCCAATTCATTGGGAAATTATTATGGATTTAATAAAGTCCTAAGATAAAACATAGATAAGAAAATATTAAGAGATAAGAGAGTTATGAAACTCCTAAGATATGAAATAATTAATAAACTCTTAAGAGATGATTGAGTTAACTAGATATAAGTTACTCCTAATAGAATGTTTGAATTATCTTGTATAGGTAATTACATTATTAATGTATGATTCCCAAGATATTATTATCATTACGATTACGATTAATCCACAAAATTCCTATAACATGTTCAAATTCTTATGATACGCTATCATGGTTCATGATTGATTCATGATGATTCCTCACTATTATGATTATTGAGTTTTGAAATGCTAAATTTTTAGGCCAAAAATCATGTTTATGATGCAGGAAAAAGTATGTATGAACTTTTTAAGTTATTATCATGATCTCATACTCTTATTATTATCTTATGTTTGTATATGACCATCATTTTATATCTCCCATGTCCACCCTTACTGATAATCTGAGCTAACCCTTTCTTATTTTTTATTTCTCTAGGTTATGAAGAAAGGTTTTAAGTAGGGTATGTATAATAAGGGTAATATGTTAAAATAAGTTTATGTGAGTTGTTTAAGATCTTTCATGATATAAGTTGTTTATGTATCTAGTCTCCAAAAACATTGAACCTTTACGGTTCTCAGGCATGTATTTTTATGATATGTATTGAATATTTATGCAAAAATAATGTAATATTTATGTATGTTATTCTCATATGATAAAGTATCCTTGGAGGAAGGGGGGGGGGTTGGTGGCTCCCAATAAAGACCTGTATATGTGGGTGGCGACTAGGTCTAACACCTCCTTGTGGGGCGTCATTGACACCCATGACCCTACACTGTGTCGGGCCGCCCAATATGGGTTGGGTTGTGTTAGACCAGACCCAACCCTCCCAGCCTAGAAGACCCAATCCAAAATATATTTACCTTTCAGGGGCCCATTCTAGGTCCAATCACACCCAAAAATTTTTAAATCAAATTTAAAAAATTAAATATAGATATTTGGAATTTATAATTTTTCATGGCTACCAAAAGATGTATCAATATTTAATTAAAAATATTTTAATGCATTAAAAATGACCTAAAGTTTAATTTTAGATTATTTAATTTTTATTATGAAATTTTATTTCATTTCAACTGATCTTGATCTGACATCGATCCGTGTATGTTTGGAATTTTTTTAATTTAATTTTAATTATTTCAATGCTAATTTTTTTGTAATAAGTAATTATTAAATATCATTTTTTACATGATTTGCACATCCTACTTATATATTTAATGTGTATAAGGCTCTTCTTTTCCACATTTGAGTGATAAATTTTTTTTCCTACATTCCGAGTTCCTCACCTGTGTGTGATTATACATAGTAATGATTGGAGGAATTTTCCACAATAGTTTTGAGTCAAGTTCAAGCATGACACCAAACCAAAAAATGCATGGGATTTTGACGGGAACTACCATTAAAGTTATAAAAAAAATCAAGGAATTATCTAATGGGTTTCATATGAACATAATATGATCATAAACAATGTAATAAAACCTAAAAAATAAAATATATATATTCAAATATAATATTGGGTAAATAATACTATAAATGGAGTACCTGACATTCGAAGGTTACAAAAGTTTTCATCTTCCTTCATGGATAATATTTTAGGAAGATCACTGGGAGTAACAAACAAAATCACCATGCCTCTAAGAGAGTACACCAGTAACACAGATCCTCGATTGTATCATGAGGATACCCAAATGCTGAAGGGGTTCTAACACCTTCGTTTGTGAAACAAAAAACAATAGTATGGGAGGAAGAGAGATTGTAATATCTATAACACACACAACATAAGAGTATATCATTCTATTTTAAAGTTGAATCCTGAGGCTCCTTACATCATATGCGTTTTAGACTATTGGTGATAATTTATTTAAAATTTCCAATGAATTTAATTAAAATCTTTTATTCACTCATAAATAATCGTAACTAATGAAAATCCATACATGAGAAAATAATACACACATATATATATGTATTATTTCATGAATCACATGCATGAATAATAAATATATTAAATGCATATATTAAATATACACCATAAATAATATCTAATATATTATATATAAATATATCTCATGCATCATATGCATGTGTACTTGCATCTTATGAATGTACATTTTAGTACACATCCAACAATATCCCACTTGCACTAAAATCCCATGAAGAAATTATGAAAAACTTCAGAACTATATAAATTCATCCAAACTCTTTTGGATATGAGTTTTTATTAAACCCCCTTCATTATGAACAAAAATTTTCTCTGAAATTTTATCCTTATCCAATGTCCTAAATTTGTGTCCATATGGTTCTTATCAAAATTTTCAACAACTATAAAATCCCTATTTCATAGATTTAATTAAAGAGTGGCCTCTTGTAAAACATCAGTTCTACTCAAGCTACTAAGGGGTCTAGTGTTTTCTCCTTCAAATATTGTCATATATCTATACAAAAATGTCCACTAAAAGATGTATCATACACATTGTATGTATCTTATATATTCCCTTTGTACAAGATATCAAGCAACCACTAAACATGGAATATATCAATCTAGTATTAGCCTCTCATCATTTCTTGACTCTTCAAAAAGGACTGACCAAGTGGATGAATACATCACATTTCATTTTTCTATCTAATAATAAAATCACATATCACTTATCAAAGTAGTTTTACACATCATATGTGAAATAAATAATCATGGAAATGTATTTTTTTAGTCTAATCCAACCAAGGTCCAAACTTATTTTCTTTTCATACAGTAGAAAAATATCATCTTGGTTGCACTCCAACTGATGACATGATCAGAAACATACCTAACCACCCCATGATTATCTAAGTTTATATATGGTATAAAATTATGAAGGTTACCATGATAGGTATCTCACTAAACTTTGGTAATAATAACTAATAATAAGTATAAACCCCTAAGTATATCGATGATTGTATGACATTCCATGAGATATAATTTAGTGGTTCTATCCAAGTAACAAGTCTCTAATTATAACCTCATGAATATATTCTTTATATATCATATAAAAATATTTACAATACATAAAATATTTTATTTCTACTAACTTTATCAAATCATTACAACCCAAATAATCTATAATTATCACCTGTTAGGGATAAATCAAAGTGGTAATTTAAGGGGATATAATCATTCGACTGTTCATGTAAAATAAAATTGGATCACACATGAATGAATAATAATTTGATATTTACTTTTATTATAATAAAATGACATATTAACAATCAGCCACATAATGTTCTGGTTTATTCCCTTGTTAGTAAGACCATCAGCCACCATGTTTTCTTCTCGATAAGTATGTGTGGCAATGTATCTGAGCTCCAAAAGCGAGTTAAGGAAATTTATCCAGCGCACTGTAAGAGGAAAAGCAAGGTGAACCACACCATTTCATATTTCTTGAAAAATGGTGGTGGAGTCACTTTCAATCCAGATGTTGTTCCAACATTTTTTCTTAACAAAATTAATAGCCCAAATCATAGCCAACATCTCTGCTTCAAGGGAAGAGGAAATGCCACATCTGCCATAGAAACAACCATGACACTGATCGAGAGAGTCCCTAAAGATGGCCCCACAGCCCACTAGTCCCATATTTACTTTTGAAGCACCATCAAAATTAATTTTAATCCATATAGAAAGCGGGGATTTTCAGAACACCTCAAAAGAATGCTTCGGTTGATGGAAGATGCCATCAACTCTAAGCCGTTGCAGGATCATAAAGTCACCAACTGAGTTATCTCAATGCGCTTTCTAAAGCGTGGCATCATCCCTAATGGAAATAAGATTTTTCGTGCGACCTGCATTAAAGTTGGAAGAGTAATTATTGTGAATAATGTAATTTCTATCATACCAGATAATGTGTAAGAGCTCAGCAACAATGGATAAGAAGAGGTTCTTGATTTGTCACGAAGTGTCAAGCTCCACACACCGTTTTAGCTGAGAGTAAATAGAGTCAAATCATAACCATATACAGTCAAACATGTTAGTAATGAAATTCCAAAGAGCCGAGGCCGTATCACAAGACAAAAATAAATGATTGCTGTCCTCCCTATGTTGATGACAAAAGAGACATTTAGAGCAGAGAAGGATACCAAATGACTGGAGACAAACCTCCATAGGAATACAGTTACAAAAAATATGCTAGAATAGATTAAGTCTTGAGGGTTTAATCCAAGGCTTATAAAAAAACTTCAACCAAGAAAAAATAGAAACAGAGTTAGTGAAATAATTATTGTATTTTTTTTTGAATCAAGAACACCATTGTGTACAAGTTTCCAAATAAGAAAATCTTTATAATTTTAAAAAGAGTAATCATCAATGGCCTACATGATAGGATCAGGGAGATCTAAGTTACTAGTTTTCATAACCTTCTTTATAGTGTAATTGATGCTATACAGATAGGTATTAGGAGGAAACATTGAAATGAAAGGGGATCCAGTCCAGTTGTCAAGACAGAAGCACATGGTAGATTCCAAGATAACCATCCATCTGAAGTGATGCATGATGTTGACAAAGGAGCTTCTAATGGAAGGAAAAATTGAGGAATTTACCTAGTGTAAATTTATTTTTTAAGCTTTTCCAGGAACCTATTTCATAGAAAATATATGGAGTCAGATTTATTTTTGATTAGTCTCTAGGTGAGTTTGGCTTGAAGGGCCTCATTAAAATGTTTGAGATCTTTAATGCCAAGACCAACTTTCTCAAGATGTTTGTAACAGGTAGACCAGGGAATGGTAACAAGATTCTGTTCAATAATACTACCAATCCAAAAAAAGTTTTTAATGTAGGTATTAATTTTCTTGAGAATACTAGCTAGCCATTTGTAAATCATCAACGAGTAATCCATTTTGGAAACAATAGTAGATTTCACAAGCAGATCCTACCAGCCATGGAAAGGGATTTACCCTTCTAGGAGGAATGTTGATTAATAAATTGATCAAAAAAGGCATTGAAATACATGGATTTAGACCTTCCCCAAAATATTGGAACCCCCGATTAGGTAAAGGGGGTGGATCCTTATTTGATTCCAAGGCTTTCAATGATGTGACTTTTCTTAGTGGGAGGGAATTCTTTTCCAAAGAAGATAAAGGATTTTCTCCAACTAATGGATTGACCAGAGACTTATTCATTGTGAGATACGACATTTTTTATGTTAATGATATTTCTTTTACTTCCATTAAGGAACAAAATTATATCATCGACATAAAGAAGATGGGATGAAACATTTAGATTTCTGGAAACCTGTATAGGTTTGAGTTTGTTTTGAAGTACAAGGCTAGTGATAAGTTTGCTAAGATAATCCTCAACAATGGAAAAAAGAGTAGTAGAGAGGGGATTTCCTTTTCGAACCCCCTTTGAGCATTTAAAGCATCCCATGGGGGAACCATTTATGAGTATGGATATAGAGGGAGAATTGAGAAGGGAGTTTATCCTGCTAATGAAGACATCATTGAAACCAAAAATACGAAGGAATTTGAATATAAATCCCTAGTCTATGGTATCAAACTCTTTCCTAATGTCAAGTTTGATGGAAATATTGCCTCCTCTAGAGAATTTATTAAGAGATTTAGTGAATTCCGAAGTAAGGAAAATGTGATCTTGTATGGACCTACCTTTGATGAACCCAAATTGATTCCAATATATGATTATGCTATATATAGAGGAAAGTATATTGGAAAAGATCTTGGTAATGATTTTATAAAGGGAGTTGATGAGTTAAATAGGACGGAATAAATGAATTTCAGAGGCATTGGTTACCTTGTAAATTAAGGTAAGAAATTGAGCATTGAGACTATGAGGGAGGACACCATTTGAAAAGAAATATTTAACAAGATTGCAAACATCTGAATGGATGACCTCCCAGTGGTGTTGAAAAAAACCATTTTTGAAACCATCAGGATCTAGAGCACTTTTAGGGTTGAGGCTAAAGGTAGTGGATTTGATCTCATATTATAGAGAAGTTCTCAAAAGAAACAGGTTATCGTCCTCATTGACTAAGGTCGGAATGATCCCAGGAAGAATATCTTTATTTATATTTGGCACATTAAAAATATTTTCAAAATAATTGACCGCCTAATTAGCTATAGAAGGTTCAAGAAATCATAGAGCTTGTCATTGTATTTAAGGAAGGATAGAGGGTGATAGAATTTCCTAACCCTCTGAAGGGTATTTTAGAACTTGGTATTTCTTTCACCATCAGAGATCCATTTAGTTTTGAAGACTTGTTTGTGAATGTTGTCTTTGAGAACTAGAAGAGAATTGAGTTTCATAGAGACATTTACATCATTTTGGGGATCAGAGTAGAAGTCAGAGTTAGTAGAGGTAATTTGAATTTGATTGATCTTGTTATCAATAGTGGATATGTCTTGGTCAATTTGTTTATATTTATCCCCACACCAACCCTTGAGGTAGTGCTTAAGATGTTTGAGCTTAGTAATACAAGAAAAAGCATCTGAGTGGTGAGACATAGAATCCCAACAACTTTGAATTAGGTGAGAGCAATCCAAATTTTCAGACCAGGCATTATTAAATTTGAAAGGGATACTAGGTTTGTCTCTCTTAGAGTGAAATCTAAGAAGAATAGGATGATGATATGAGTTTAGTTTAGGTAGGGTGATGCTAGAGATGATATCCCACGCATCGAGAGATGGGATATTCACAAGGGCCCTATCAAGTTTTCTAGTAATGACCCTATTATAATGTCTTCAATACCAAGTGAAATTTGAACCTATGAGATTGATTTCAACCAGGTTACAATCCTCTATCGAGGCTCTGAATTCTCTAGAAGAAATATGAGAATGAGAAGGACCTAGCTTCTCACTGGGAGAAAGAATAACATTAAATTCTATAATCACCAACCATGGGTCATGGATGGAGCTAGTCAAAAAAAATAAATCATTCTAGAGAGGCCTAGGATCTTGATATCTATTCTTAGCATAAACAATGGTGCAGAAAAAATGCAAGCTATCATGTTTAAAATCACAAGAGAACATTTGGTTAGAGAAATTGAAAATATTAACATCTTGAAAAGTGGTGTGATAAAAAATACAAAGTGATTCAACAACATAACCATTATTGCAAGCACCAAGAAATTTATAACTAGAAGCATAAATATGCATAAATTTAATATAAAAATTAGTTTTTGGTTCAGCAAGTGCTAGGTTTTTTGGTTTATGAGTCAAAATAATTATTTTAAGAATCAAAAGAATGTCAGGGTTTGATATAACCTAACAATTCCAAAAAATAACACCCATTAAGACATGTTTCTGGAGCAAGAGATCCCATTTTTCTTCTTATGACCACTCGAGCCCTTATTTCTCTTGGATCTTATAAGCTTTGTAGAGGAGGTAGGAGGTGTCTTCATATCTTGTTTACTCATATTATAAACAGACAAAATGTTAGCAGCACTTGAGTTATTAACATCCTTGATGCTATCAGGTGATTTAGAAGGCCCAAGAGTGATGATATGATCATCATGTGTGTCATATGTTAAGCCCATGTTCTGAGGAACAATAGTCAGCACGAGAATCATTTTAACTAATATATCATGTGTCTAACACCTAGATATTCTAGATGACTCTCATGTTGTTTCTGCGATAATGGTTTCATCAACAGATCTGTTACATTATCCTATGTATCCACCCAAACACTCTTTACATCACACCTCTAAATGATCTCCTATATGAGATGGTATTTTCAAAGGTTGTGTTTATTACTTTTATGATATTGGGGTTACTTAGACTAAGTAAAAACACCATTATTATCACAATATAGCTCAATTTCTCCCTCGATGTTAGGAAGCACTCCAAGTTAAGAAATGAACTTCTTGATCCAAATAAACCCCTTTACAATATTTGATATTATGATTTATTCTTACTTTGTTATCAATTCTTCTATAGTGGATTATTTGGAACTCTTCCAACTAACAACTCCACTGTTTAGAAAAAAATGGATCCAGATTGAGATTTCATAACGTCTTTGTCAGATTGGAAACTAGGTTATGTGTAACCCTTTATACAGAGATCATTATCTCCTCCAAATACCAATAACATATCCTTAGTCCTTCTTAAGTAGTTAATGATATTATTTATATAAATCCAGTGAATCTCACCTAGATTGGATTAGTATCTACTTGTTATGCTCAAAGTATATGAGACATCATGTCGAGTACAAAACAAGGCATACATGATAGATCCTTTAGAATACACATATTAAATCTTATCCATCATATCTATCTATTTAGTACAATCTTGAATCTTCCTAAGATTTATGCCATGAAACATTGGTAAAGACACCTTCTTGGAGCTCTCCATGCAAAACCAATTTATAAATTTACCAATATATGTGTTCTGAATCAGTATAAGAAAACTTTTAGATCTATCTCAATAGATCCTTATACCAAGTATTTAATCTAATTAACCCATGTCTTTCATTGAGAAACATTTACCCAACCACATATTCAAAAAGTGAAGTGTTGGGAAATTATTTCCAATAAGTAGCATGTCATCAACATATAATATTTGAAATATTACTATGATCCCACTAAGCCTCTTATATAAACAAGAATCATCCATGTTCTTGATGAAACCATACTCTTTTATTGCATCATTAAATCAAATATTCTAAATCCAAGAAGATTTTTTAAATCCATAAATAGATCATTGAAACTTGAAAACTATATAATTATCATTTTCAACTTCAAAAACCCAGAGCTATATCATATACACATCCTCGATTAAATTATCATTAAGGAATGTGGTTTTGAAATCTATTTGATATATCTCATAATCATAATGAACTAATATGGACATCAGAATCTAAATAGACCTCATCATCACAACATGTGAATATGTTTCTTCATAGTTAAAACCATGAGCTTGTTTGTAAAACTTTTCCACTGGGCATGATTTATAGGTAGGAACTATATGATCTATGTTATTATTCTTGTGAAAAAATCACTTGCATCATATAGGTCTCACCCCTTTAGGTGCACCCACCAAGTTCCAAACTTGGTTAGTGTATATGGAGTCCATATCCTATTCCATGGATTTTAACCATTTATTGGAATCTAAAATCTCAATGGCCTCTCAATAGGAAGTAGTTTTATCTTATATGAATTTAAATTCATCATAATTATCCATGAGAAATCCATATCTCCTAGGTTCCTAAATAATCCTACCAGACCATCGAGGTTCTTATGTAACATGAGTTAGTTCTTATTCCAAAACTCTTTGTGGGACTAGATCAACTTTCATATAAGGAAAACTTACAATTTTTTGGTATTGAAATTATCCAAGTTTAATTTCCATCACACTAACTCCTTTATTAACACGTTCCTTCTCAAGGAAATTTCAATTTTGAGCCACAAACACCTTGTGTTCAGTCAGTTAGAAGAAATAATATACCTTGGATTCCTTGGGACAACCAATAAATACGAATTTTTTAGACTTAGGGTAATTTTTATCATAATATTATCATTATAAAAATGATTCACATCTCAAAATACCCAAATAATTCAAACAAATACATTTTTTATACCATATCTCATATGGTTTTTTATAACCACTTTATATGGAATGAGGTTTATTAGGAATGAAAAAATTCTAAGAGAATAATCCCAAAACGAGATATAAAGGTCACATAGACTCATCATTAACCAAACCATGTCTAACAAGGTGAAATTAATCCTTTTAGATACACCAATCCATTATGGTGTTCTGAGAGAAGTGAGTTGTGAAACAATTCTATAGTCTATCAAATGAGATATGAATTCCTAGATCAAGTATTCACCACCCCGATATAATCAGAGGAATTTTAAACTTTTTACAACATGATTATGTCCTTCATTATGAAACTCTTTAGACTTTTCAAAATTTTATAATCTTGTTTCATTATAAACATATAACCATATCAACTAAAGTAATCAATAAAAGTAACAAAGTACCTAAAACCTCTAATTGAATGAGTACTCATTGGTCCACATACATCACTATGTATGAGATCCAACAGTCCACTAGCCCTCTCACATTTTATTCTAAAAAGTAACTTTGTCAGTTTTCCTAATAAACACGATTCACATGTTTTAAATGATTCACAATTGAATGATTCAAAAATATCCATCACTATGGAGTATATGAATGAATTTTTCATTTATATATCAAAGGTAAAAATGGAAAAGGTAGGTGGGATTTGAATCAACCCTAAAATTTTTATTCTAAATGTTATAAACAAGATTATCCATATCAAGAATATATAAACCATTCATTATATTCCCAATTACATAAAAAATTTCATTCTTATATATAAAACAACTCTTGTTCTTAATAATGAATGAAAATTCCATATTTTACAAAAAAGATATAGAAATAAAATTTCTTTTTATGGTAGGAACATAATAATAGTTTTATAAATCTAGGATCAATCCACTTGGTAAAATTAGATCATAAGTACCAATATCTAATGTAAAAAAAATTTATCCATGGCTGACTAAAGATCTACTTCACACTTCATCAATTCCATCCTATCTTTAAGTCTATGTTTATCAACACAAATGTGTGACTCACTCCTAGTATCTAATACCCATGATTCAAAGTTGAGAAATTTATTTTTATAACATTCACATATGGGTACATTGAATGTTTCTCCTTTAGAACATGTCTCAATCCTAGATACCAATCTTTAACTATTTTATAGGTCATAATTATTAATGATCTCAATATGATTAGTGTGAAGTATTCCATAATCTACAAAAAATACTTATCATTATGTGAGTATCATGTATTATATATTTTCATTAATGGATTTAAATAAAAGTTCTCCCACTAAAATTGACGACCCTATACATCATATCCATTTAGTGAGACAAGATCTATATTTCACTAAGCAATGAGTCTGCTATTGAATTTTTCTCACCACTTATTTATTTAGGTTGAGAATAATCCCAATAACAATAGTTTTAACTCTTAGATAGTTAATAAGATAAACACTTATCCAAATTCATCATATGGATATACTCAACTCTATTCTTCTATTAATCAAAGATTATTAGGGTATCCTGAATAGTGTAACCCAAAGAAAACCCAAAAAAATGATAAAAAAGGGAAATCCAAGGGCACTTAGTTATGGCATGACCTACCCAAGGATGTTATAGTGTCACCTATTACTTTATTTCCTTACACAAGATAATCCATGGACACCCAGTTATGGCATGACCTACTCAATTTGATGATCAAGGTCTTGAAAAGTGTCTCTTTGTAAAGAATCTCACACTTAGTATTTGTGAAGTTTTTAGTCTCATAAATTTAATATAAAAAATATAATTATTAAATTTATAACTATAACATAATATGTAATCATTATATTTTCATGTTTTATTTCCTTTTATGTATGCATGCTTCTAACTATTTTGTTTTAGAATCCCTATTCTTACCACCAAATTAATGTGCTCACACCACATTAATGTGAAACTCTTTACACAACCCACAAGTCTGTGTTAATCACCCAAAAATAGAATTCAAGTATATTCATACATATCCAAATTCATAATATGAATAAGGTACATGAACAATTCATGTAAAGGCATAGAGTTATATGAGATTGAAAAACTTCAAATGAGTAATCTTGAAGCGATAGATAGCCAACCCCATTCACTTTCTTTGCCAAGGAAAGATTCTAGGAAAGTAGGTGGCCCACCCCCAAGTCCATCTACCTAGGGAGACTTTAAATAAGAGAGAGAATTCAATTCATAAAAACTCTAACACCTAATATGCACAAAATATGCCCAATAAATATTCTCAATCTCATAACTAAAATTAAAAACCAAGGTCAAGGTAAATAAAAACTAAATTTTATGGTACCAAACCTAGAATGATATGAAAGGATATATACTAGAATCAATTTATTATATAAATGGTCATACATAATATGAATATTTTATAAAATTTTTACTAAACATGAATATGAAGTAATTTTTTTAAAAAATAAACAATTTATTTATTTTACAAAACATGTGACATTTATAAACTATTCATAAACCAATGTAAATTATAAAAATTTTACAATTTAGAAAGAATATAAACATTTTATATTCAATTAAATACGAACCCCTTTATATTTTATATTAAATGGAATTTATTTGATATTTCCTAAATTATAAAAATTTTATAATTTAATATCAATTATATAAAATTTTTATATAATCTAAACATCATATATATTTTTTAATTTACAGACACATTATAAATAACCTCTTATTATTTCTAAATAAACTATTTATTTCTATATTATAAGGAATTCCATTTAAATTTTCAAAAGGTATTTTAAAATACCGATCTTTAATATTTGAGAATAATGTTTGATAAAAATTTATTTAACTTATTATAAAAAATTTATAATTAATTAATTAATTTATAAAATCCCTATAAATTTAATTTTACCAAAATACATTTTAACCCGAATTATGAAAATATTATAAATCATAAAAGGTGTTTAATATGTTAAAAAAAATCAAACAATTTTCTACTTACCCATACGTGGAACCCCTATTATGCGTAAGGGAATTCCTTTATTACCCTTGCCTAGGTGATATGTGTAAGGGTAACCGATGTTTTTAACAACCTATGTAAAGGTAACTTTTACCTTTACACATCTAAATACTGTTTGTAAAGGTAATACATATATTACCTTTACAAATCTCCCTTGTGTAAATGTATTACCTTTAAAAAAATTCTTTGCATAAGGGTATTCTATTTTTTTTCATATGCCACATAAAGGGAAACATCAGAGACCTTTATGTTGTTCTATTAAATTTATGTGTAAGGGTAGAATTTCTAATGACCCTCATGTAAACCCCTTGTATAATGATATTAATTTTATACAAAACACTTGTATAAAGGTAATAAGTGAAGTTACCCTTTCATAGAAAATCTGTGTAAGGGTATCGAATAATATTAAAGGGAAAAATACCTTTACAGAACCCACTGCACTACCGCATAAGGGTACTACCTTTACAAAAAAATTTTTCATAAAGGTAATAAAAAGGTTACCCTTATGCAGACCATCTGTATAAGGGTATTACCTTTATGTATCCAACCCACATAAGGGTAAATCAAATTTACCTTTACTAAAGTCATGTACGGGTCTGTTACGCATTTCCAATTTCTTGAAAATAATGTATTCCATTTTTATTTGAAAAATAATGAATCAAACATGTTAAAATATTGAAGAAACTTTCTCTAATACCACTGATGGGTTTTATATAAACATCATATGATCATAAATAGCAGAAGAAAACCCAAAAATAGGATATCTATCTTTAAGAATAATAACATGAAAATAACACTTTAAATGGAGTACTTGATATTATAAGGTAGGAACAACTTACATATTCCATCATGGAAATTTTTTGAGGAAGATCACAAAGAGAAGTGAAAGAAAAGAACCCTGAATCCAAAGGAGTACACTAAAAACTTAGATCCTTGATTGTATCGTGAGGATACCTGAATGTTGAAGGGGTGCTATCACCTTAGTTTGTGAAATGATAAATAATAGTGTGAGGAGAAGAGTGCTTTCAATATCCACACCATACCCAATAGAAGAGGATTTCATCCTCTTTTATAGCTAAATCCCGAGGCTCATCACATCATATATAATTCTAACTTTTGGGGATAATTCATTGAATTTTTTTAACAAATATAATTTAGAGACTTTATTCACTCATAAAGAATTTTAACTGATGAAAAACCATCCAAGATAAAATAAATAATATATATATATATATATATAATTTAATTCATCACATGAATGTATAATACATGCATCAAATTCATATTTTAAATGTACACAATATATAATACCCAATATATTATATATAAATATATCTCATGAATCATATGCATGTGTATATGAATATTATTCATATACATTTTAGTGCACATACAAAATTCCCATAGGGTCTTGGTTAATCTATCATCCACTTAATAGATCAAACAGTAGAAAAAAAATCATTATCACATCATTATTTATTTATTTTTTTATGCATGGTTAATTATTTGGTAATTTTTGGATGATACATGATCACATAGGAAATTTAATGAACATGAATAGATAAAAAAATGAACACATGTGATGAATAATTTCTATTAATGCAATGTTAAAGTTGTGAGTGTGATCACATAGTAACAAACATGATAAATAGAATTATATTTTAGTCTCAAATAAAAATAAAAACTTAAAATACCCCTCGAAGAAAATATTAAGTAATTAACACCTTCCACCACTTAAGATTGAAGGAATCCATAGTATGAGGTACTTGTCAGCCATAGTTAAGGGCGTATCCTCCCATTGGGGAGTTCAAAAAAGAGTGATAAGTTTACCAAGATAAAATTGGAATTAAATAAATAGACATAGTTTTCTTGGTGTAAATTTAGTGATAGGTGTTGAGATAATCCAAGTTATGGATTCATAAGAGATATGACTCCACTCAATAGATCAAAGAGCCATGAGTTAATGCGGCTGGCCAACCAAAACCTACCTTTAAACTCTCTGAGTTGTTGTGTAGCCATAACTTAGACTATGGGGAGAGATTTTAATGATCTTTTACATTATAATACTCAAGAAAATGAGTATTTAGAATATAGTAGTTGAGGGATACTAGGTTTTGATAAAATAGTAGGAGATATTTAAAATAATAAATCAATAATGTCTAAAAATAGATAATAAAGATAAAATTACTAATTTACTAAGTTTAATTTTATAGAAAAATGGAAAGTTATACCACAGAAAAGTCACGATAAATATTGGATAAAGAACATTTCCTAACAATCATGAATTTCCAAGAGTGGTTCAAGAGTTTGCACATAGTACTATGATATTAAAGGAAATTATATGTTCTAGATTAAGTATAAAAAATAAATTTAGCCATGTTTTTTTAACTTTATCTATGTTTTTAAACCTGGTTAAATCATTTCCAGGAATTTTTACAAATCACTGGGAAAAGAAGTGTCAGTAAATGATGCATATTTTAACTCATTCAAAAACACGGGTAAATCAATGGAATTTCAATCGAATTTTTAAACATGGGTAAATATAATATTTTATTTTAAAATTTAATCCCATTTTTTTCAAACCATATGGTTCTCTCCCCACCATCCCCATCCCTAACACTTTCCTCATCACCCACACCTTATGAAACCCACCTCATCCCACTGACACTGCCATACACCCATTCTAAATCTCATCTCCTCAATGACACCGCTGTGCATAGAAACATGTGTAAATATGATATTTTATTTTAAAATTTTAACAACATTTTTTTGAACCTTGAAACACTCACCTTGAAAACCCCACCCCGAACCTAATACCTGCCACATATCCCCCACCTCATGAAATCCACCTAATCCCACCGACACTATTACACACCCCCACACCCCATTTTGAATCCTATATTCTGAAACCACCACACACCCTACACCCCCTTTTGGATCCTATCTTCTTACACCATCACATGCATATTTTACCTTCATTAAAATATGTGGGTAAATCAATGGTATTTTACTCACATTTATAAACATGAGTAAGAAAAATATTTTATTTTAAAATTTAATCAATTTTTTCCTCAAACCATACAGTCCCCACCGGGACAAACCCACCCTGACCCTAACATTCACCTCATAACCCCCACCTTCTAGTACCCACATCATCCCACTGACACCGTTGCACAACCCTTTATAAATAACATATCCTCACTGAAACTGCTAAACACAAAAACACATTTAAATATGATATTTCATTTTAAAATTTTAATCATTTTTTTCAAACCTTACAACACCCACCCCGACAACCCCACCCTGACCCTAACACCTACCTCATTGACCCCACCCTTTGAATCCTTCCTCATCCCATAGACGCTAATGCATGCCCCCAAACCCCCTTTTTACTCCCATCTTCTGACACCACTACATGACCCCACACCCACATTTGAATCCCATATTCTGACACCACCGAACACCCCCCCTCTGACTCTCATCTCCCCACTGACACCACTACATGCCTGAATTTCCCATTATGACACCCATAACTACACTCTACTTTATTCTAACACCCCAAAAAACCCCATGCACCCAAGAAAATAGTGCCCCATTCACACCTGCAACCTATTATCTAGAAAAATAGAGCATCCGGGGGGTTTGAACCCAAAACCTAAAGGTAATAACATATAGAACTGGCCACTTCATATCTATTTTGGGATGGAGGGGTGAAATATAATAGTTCATCAATACATCATAATGCAACATCTTTGGAGGGGTGTGGGTGGCTACACAACCCTTATTCCAGGTTATATAGGTAAAATTACTCTAGAGGGGGGGGGGGTGGATTTTGACTAGTGGAGAAATATTATACAGTATTCACATGCAAGGGGTTTCTATTTATTCAACCTTTGGGCCACTAAGCCTTTGCGTAACTCATGTTCAAAGGCCTTTGTGCCTTTGGGCCTCCGAGTCATGTAATGGGTTCCCTTTTGACCTAGAAAAGGGGGCTTTCTTCTCTTAATAATAAGGGGATTGGCCCCATTTTGTTTAACAAAGTATAGATTAATATAATTATATTTATAAATAAATATATATGTGTATATGTATACATATGTATGTATGTATATATATTTGTGTGTGTGTGTATATGTAACACCCCAAACATTTTATGGTACATTTCTCTTAAATACATTTTATTCATTAGGTAGACTATTTTCATAAAGCATTGAGTTTCTTTGAAACAACACTTATTTATTTAATATATAGTCATAACCTAGCCTTTAAACTTAAATTTTCCACTTTTGTGTTTTGAATTTTGAAAAACGGACATTCACAGTTGCGATCAGGATGATATTTAGAGTCTAATAGAATTAACTTAATTTTCGGTGAATAGTAACCTACCCTTATGAATAGTAACCTACCCTTATGAATTTTAACTTACCCTTATGAATAATAATATGACTCTTAATAATGTTATCCATACCAATGAATGTATAAATAAGTTTAGGCACCTTAAAAATGAAGATGAATATTTTAAGTGTTTATATTTTTTGATTACATAATGATTTTAATTAAAAATTAAATTTATCATATTTAGAAAATTATTTTTGAAAATTTGAGTTCATTTTTGGATTCTACATGTTGAAAAATGGTTAGGGTAAATTTTTGGGATATTTCTGAAATACTTGAATTTTTGATGAATAGTAAAAAACAATCAATTACGATAAATGCTAAATACTTGATTTACTGCATCATAGGTGATGCAAGGATGGTGTAAGCCCACTTGGTTTGAACTAACATGCCATTATTAATATTTGGGATCACATGAATCAAGACTATTCATAGTCTTGAGTAAAAATATTAAAATAATAATTAAGATAATTTAAAATCCCTTCTCCCCTCCACTATATAAACCACCCCTCACCCACTCTTCCTCCCACACCACTCAAGCTTCAATCCTTGCCTGAATTCTGCCAAATAATCTTTCCAAGACCTCTCCCCACGTCCAAGGACTAATGGTCTCACCAAAATACCAAAATCAAAGGTCTTATGGAGTTTCTCAAAGAGGAGTACTCAAGAGGTGAACCTCTCTTCCTTTTTCTTTCAAATTATTTTACAAGTTCCATTATTTTGTTCTCTTTTCTCACCTCACATCATCCAAATTCCATGATAATTATAGTACCATACATGTACTATATTCTCATTTTTATAATGTAATATTTCATTATAATCTCTCTTTTCCCCTCCTTTTATACTATAAATGCAAACACCATCCGAGATGTGTTAATTTATCACTCAAGGAAGACGGGTTTTCAATTTGCATTACTATTTTCATGACTAGTAATGAAACCTTTTTAATGGTTGAACCAGATCATAATATATGTATTTTATCTTATTTAATGTTATATAATCTTTACACACTCATAATATGGAATAATAATACAAAACAAGTTCATTGTGCACAAAACTACCAAGCTAAATCCAAGCGTTTATCGTTAACTTATCAAATGAGTCATCCTCATGGTATATAACCAAAATAATTATAAGATCATTTATATATCCTTAATGTCACTAATAATATATATTAACAATTCTGTATGTTTAACCACATTTCAAATGAACTTCCATTCATGAATACAAGTAAACAGATCATGAAAACCAAAGAAGAAAATGCTTCCAAAACAATAAAATTGAACCTCTTAAACCCATAAAAAAGTCTATTAATGAACCTAATAAGGTTATAACATATTAATTACATGTTTATGAGGTTATATAATTATCAATTAATGAAGTTAAATTTGATTATTCATGTTGTTAAGAACAATCAAGAACACCTTCAAGCACAAGGTAAGGGATATCTTAACTCAATTTCCATTCATGAGTTAAACATCTTTTTCATTGGTTATGTTTTTCCAAGGATATGTGTGGATGAAATTTGATTGTTTTATACTATCTATAAACTTGTATTTTTTGGGTTATATTTTTCACAAAAAATTATTTCATTGATTCATCCTCACTCTAATGATACAATCATTGTAAGGGATCCTCTCTCTCACTTTTGTTCCAGAATTCCCCCTATTTTGTGCCCTTTTATTTTTAATTCCTAATGATGGGGTATGTTTTCACACCTCTCCCATACTTACCTTATGATATATAAAAAATGGTATACCCCTTTTGTAACATCCCGACCCGGCTCACCTCTAAGACGGTGGCCAGACCGGTGGGTTGCAAGACCTCAAGTGCATCTCCCCGAACGCCAGAGGCTGCCGACTAACAGCGAGAGCCTTTTTGTATCTGAGGGGGAGACTATGACCTCATAGGTAATAGGTATTATCACAGTGGAAGTAAAAAATAATTAATAATAAATATCGGAAGCATATAAATGAATAAACTACAGCAGAAGCAATATAAATAATCCAACTGAATAATACTCAAGTGCGGAAGCTTACAAAACAATGTCATGCCAGGATGAATGTCTAAACTGAAAGTATAGAAAACAGAAACCAAACATGCTATCAACTAAAAATAAAAGAAACAAAGTGAGGCAACTGCATCACGAGAAAGGATCATTCCTATACCCCAGTCTCTATCCTAAGAAACAATAATCAATCAAGAATCGGAATCAACATGCTTCCCTTTGTCAATACCTGCAATCATATAATCTACTCGGGTGTCAACGACGCCTGAGCATGATGTGAGATAAAATCCTTGTAGGCTGGCACCCGCGGTGTCTAAACCTTTCCATTTCGTGCAATAATAAAATGTAGTGTGCTATTATATAACAATTTCAGATAATTTATTAAGTGCAATGAAATAAATAACTCGGCCCGGGTTCCAAGCTGCACCCGTGCCTAATCACTTGCTTCAGCCTAAGACAGAAGTCTAAAAGGAGTACCTGTAAGTAGAATACACATATGTATATATATGAATCATAGAAGATTAAGGTAAAACAAGGAAGATGCATACCCCCAAGCTTGTGCTTTAACTTGGGGTCTAAGTCATGTGTCAACCAGGTGTGCTTCAACATACCAGAAAGTATCTCAATCTCAAGAGACTAACAACGACATTAATATAAACCTTCAGTGCATCATTATTAAGGTTCAAGTTGAGAGTTGGACTTTGAGCCCGTCCCGAAGGTATCGCTATGGAATATACTTCAATTATCCAATACCACCGAGCCCATCCAAGGCAATTTTTCAAAAGACCAAGTATCGCTCATGTCATGGCTTTACCTTGATTCCGTCCCGATCTCGCAAAAAGGGGTCGGGTGTCATCTGAGTCTGGCTTAGCCACATTGCCAACATATCCGTCCCTATGAGCCCTTTTGGAACCGGTATCACTCAAAAGTATTAGAAATCCCAGGGAAGTCTCGGTCTGACAAAGCCAATGACACAGCCCCTGGCACATAGAGGTAACCCATCAGGAACGAAGGATCTAAGCATGACCCTTAATATAGGACTCACCTCCTTTCCCCACCCTGAATTTAATAAAAGTTTTCATAGCAGCAGATATGACATCAACATATGAAATTTCAACTTGAAAAATAAACAGATACACTCGTGCATCACTAGGTAAAATTTAAATATTGCAGTATAACAATATTAACAATGCAAGGTATTGCATCAACATAAGTAGATAAATTCACTTTTAAATAAATAAATAATTCAGCACAACCAACTACCAAGAATCCAAAAATTCAAGGATCATAATTAATCTAAATTATTTATTTAAATTCAACACAACAAAAATAGGCTGTGCAACACATGCAGATAAAGGAAACTTTTTATAATAAATAAATCAGCACAAACAACTACCAAAGATACAACAATTCAAGGTTCATAATTAATCAAAATTAATTATTTAAATTGAACACAATAAAAAATAGGCTGCGAAACACATGCAGCTAATTAAATTAAATGCCCAAACATGAACATTTAAATAAATAAATAAATCATCAAAAACAACTACCAAAGATCCAACAATTCAAGGTTTATAATTATTCTAAGATAATTATTTAAATTAAATATTACAAAATAGGCTGCGCAAACACATGAAATTAAATGAATTAAATATACAGGCTAACAGAATTTTTACCGACCACATCGGCACACCCAAAGGGGTGTCCGACCACGTTTAAACAATTTAAATCATTTAATTCATGATCAATATGGATATAACAACTAGGGGAAACAAATTAATTAATGAATTTGGGTGAATTTGCACAAAGCCGGTAGGCACCGACTAACGGCACAATGGTGTGTTTTTATAAATCGCAACGAAATAGAGGGAAAGAGAGTAGACACCCTAACTTATGGTTGTAGATGATCCTATGATCCGTGGTAGGCTTTGATTTGACCTAAAATGGAAGAAAATGGAAGATTTTAGAAAAATCCCAAAATAGGGTAAAATCCTTCCGCGGAAAACTGCGTAAAGGATTTATAATGAGATCGCACAATTCTTGGTGCGTGGGATAAGCCTTACTGAGAGGTTCACAGGGCACCTGACGGTGAAGAAAACGGATGACGAACGGAGGCCCAATGATCTTCTGAAGGGAGGAGAAGGTGGTGCGTACCACCTAGGGAGGAGAGGTGCGTCACACACATGAGAGGAATAAAAATAAATATAAAGGAAAGGAAAGAAAAGAAAAGGGAAAAAATAAAAAGGAGATAAATAAATAAAATAATAAAAATAAAATGGTGGAATAAATGAAATAAATAATTAAAATGGGTTTACCTCATTTTAATTGTTTTTAATTTCTCTCCAACCATATCTATTTTATTATTTATTTTTATCCCTCTTTAAATTCCATTAATTTATTTTAATACTTTTTAATTATTTTTAACCCGAACGCTGCGCTATGGTGAGACGTAATATTTTATTTAAAGTTTGAGAAATCATTTAATTAATTTTAATAGTCGTCCGGGACCTGTAACAGCGCACCCTGGGTCATTTAGAGATTTGGACTTGAAACTTAACGGTCCTCACTTTGATTTAAGTTGAAACGTTACATTCATTTATGTGGGTAATTAATAATATTTTATCTAACCCAACAATAAATATTTACCCATGTATATACGTGTTATATATATATATACACATCTACATATTCATATATATACACCCACACATGTATATATAACTATATATAACTATATATATTTATTTAATCCCATATATATACATCAATGTTTTTGTCCAAATATAATAATAATAAAAATAATAAAAATAAAAATAATTATTTAATTCAACCCATCAATTACACCATTAATAACTTAAAAAAAATAACCATAAAAAAAGATAATGGTTATTAAATAAATATTTATTGCGCATTTGTATTTAATTAAAATAATTAATAATATCACATTTATTACATTGCACAGTTATTATTTACACTACAACATGATTTATTAATTGAGGATGTGCATTTTCATTAATTGTTTTCAAAATAAATAATAATATTAATAATAAAATTATTAATATATCTAATTTCCAATAAAATATTTAAAACACGAATAAATTATCTTCGGGTGCGATATGACCAAACTTTCAACGTTCGCAAAGGTTATACCCTGACTAGGGTAAACCTCATGTCCCAGAACTATTGGTGTTGCCAAATGTCTCATTAGACGGACCGTTTGAGAGAAAATAATTATTTATTATTTAAAAATTGGAATAATTAATTAATTAAAAATAAAGATGGTATTGTTAAGTGTGAGGGTGCCAAACACCCAATGCGAATCGAGGTTATACCATACCTAGGGTAAACCCAGCATTCCAGACCTAACAGTGGTATCAGATTTCTCGTACGACACACCGTTTAGGAGTTAATTATTTTTTTTGAAAAGAAAAAAATACTCGTATCAATAAAATAAACTTAATATTTTTATCCTATCAACGCCGCAGTGTCGACTATCAGAATAAATAGTTCCGATGATCGGTTATTAAAACAAATCTTCCCAGTTAACATTTTTTTTTATTTCTTGTGATTTTTCATCCGATTCAAAACACAGAACGTTAAAACCTTCCCACCTTAAAACTTCTCCTCCCCGAGAAGCCTTCGGGAACAACGTAACCTTCACCCGATCTACATGGTAATGATGTCTCGCACAAAAGGTTGTGCCGTGTCTCTAAATTCCCAATGAATGTTCAAGTATTGGTTAGGAAAACGACACAAAAACATTAAGATATGAGCCAATGATCATTTTTCAACTGAAATACTGAGACGATATTTATCCAAACATGTTCTGCTAGAGACACGACCATGTCGTCATCTCATTAACTTCTGGTCAAAGTTACTCCCCACCTTAGGTTTTAAAGTTAGAAAGGAGAAAATTTTGAGTCACAGAACCTTTTGATATCATAATTTCCTATAATACATGCCCTTAAGCGTTCTAGCGATGCTTCTTGCATGATTTCCGAAATAGATAAAACTGTCGATTCCCCATCACCCATAAAGCCCAGATCAAGCCAGCTTTTCATGAAAAGCCTCGGCTGATCCAAACCACACTCGTCTCACCTGACGAAGTGCCAGAAAAAGGTCCTTCACTGACTGCTTCATTGAACAAGAGAGAGAACTAGTCAAGCCACTCCATCCGACCATTTATGAAGATGCTCGGCTTAGACGGTCATCTTTTTATGAACTGAAAAGTGATGCCTTCTTCAAAGGTATCTCACATTTACCGCGAACACGTCCACCATAGTTCATACCTGACCTCCAGTGACATTCTTTGAATTATGCATCACCAAGCCCGACAATAAGTCTAGGGTAACCTCAGATTGAAAAAAAGGAGTGAAAGGAACTAACATAAGGTAGTCCATATTCCATGTTTATGAGTGAGATGTTGGTACAAGGGCAAGATGCCCATATCAAAACATTGACCAAGCCCAGAGCGGCATCGACCATCAAGTTAGATAAAACGGATGGTGTACAAGAGTTTGTCAGGAATTCCTACATGGAATTCCAAGGGTCACTCAAGACTAATCAAGCCCTGATAAGAATGACGCATCAGCATACAACACTATGAAACCCATCCTAAACAAGCCCAACAACTTTTAAAGCTTAAGAATGGTGTAATACCGATGCTCTCTTAGTGTATCAAGGATGTAGGAAAGATAGGGGACATGCTCATCACTTAAGGAAGAGTATACTAAGAGGATTTAGAGATTACCAGAAGGAAAACCTTAAAAAAGGCATGGAAACCCAACTAAACTAACCGGCGTGTCAAAACACATGAGTCTCTAGAATTAATCCCAATCATTGGGACAAAATTGATTCCTTTAACACAGAAGTCACTGCACTACTGAGATGACCCGAAACATATTTATCAGTGAAAAACTTGACGATTACACTTAACTCAACTGGTTCGTCACAACGTTAAGCACTTGACGGTACCGTGTATGTGAACACATATTACTATGAGGTGATACAAAAGCAAGATAACTTTTAACTCAGATGACGACGTACTGAGTCATCCAACGTTGTGGAGAAGAGAGGATCAAACGACCTATGAAGCAACTGACCATTCCTAAGGCATTCCTAACCTGATGGAAATGATCATTACTCAATGCTCAAGCCCGAAACAAAAGTCAAGAAAAACATGAACACCCCTCCGAACAAGGGTTTCATTTTAAGCAAGGGGGTCCGACTAGGGACAACGAAATGTGAATGGTTTTGTTGCAAATAAACTCAAGGAGGAACTCAAACTACCCTTATACCAGGGTCTTAAACAGAGGACATCACTACTAGTTCCATATCCAAGCCCTTTATATTTAATCCCATTTAATCTTTAATCATCAAAATATTTAATCAAAACATAAAGTACCATTTTTGAAAACAAAAGACTAGGTACTTGATCTTTACCAATGCCTCAAAGAAAAAAAACAAGAAAGTTTTATAAAATCCCATTTTAAAACATTTTAAATTAAATGAAATCCAGTCTTAAATTAGGAAATATATCACATAAATCCTTTTAAGAAGATAAAGCGACCTATAAGGGTCCCACTAAGCTGACCTGGGTTCATTAGAATGCAACCCAAAAATAGTTGTTTAATTATTAAGAGTCACAACACCCTTACCAGGTTATCTCATAAGGAACATGAACCAACTAGCCTACTTGGTCTTAGTTGTGCCTTTAGGTATTTAACCAATTCATTTGAATTAATAACATGTTCAAACACATATCAGCTTAGATATATAGGTGGCTATCAACCTATAAAGAGACTATACATATTATAGTTTTTGGCATTTGGCTCCCATTCAAAGGAAACCAATAAATTTTAGCAAAGCAACCAATTACATAACAAACAAGAAAGCATGTCACTATAAGAAGCTAATAGAGAGAGACATGTTGTAATCATAGAAGCATAACATTTTAATCACAAATACATGCTAATAGAAATAGAAGCATGATACAAGGAAAACATGGTATTAAATAGGCAGCATGGAAACAAGCTATCATGCTAAATATATCACCGAAACATGGTATATAAATAGGAATACTAAACAAATACAAGGCATGTCATGCATTCAAGTCACACAATTTGAATCAGCAGGTAGCCTAAAATGAAATTACATGGCATGGATAAAATATCAGCAGGTAGCCTATGTGCCTATTTTGATGCATGCAATGCTTCATCCTTATCTTAACAGGCCAAGGATAAAATATCATAAATTCCATAAATTCATAAGCAGCGAAAATTACAAAAAATCACTCGAGTTGAAATCATATCAATTGTAACATTGAAAAGCATGAATAACAATCCCAACCCAGGACACTTGGTCATTTCCTGTACATGGGGTGATCAGTCCCAGGCACAACTATTAATCAAGTGCTGACACATTCCTAGTCTCCTGTCTACCAACCCAAAACAGTAAGACAAAGGAAAATACCACCTATGATACCACTTTGTAACGTCCCGAACCAGCTCACCTCTAAGACGGTGGCCAGACTGGTGGGTTATATGACCTCAAGAGAATCTCCTCGAATGCTAGAGGCTGCTGACTAGCAGCGAGAGACTTTTTGTGTCTGAGGGGGAGACTATGCCCTCATAGGTAATAGGTATAATCACAGTGGAAGTAAACAATAATTAATAATAAATAGCAGAATCATATAAATGAATAAACTACAACAGAAGCAATATAAATAATCAAACTGAATAATACTCAAGTGCGGAATCTCACAAAACAATGCCATGTCAGGATGAATGTCTAAACTGAAAGTACAGAAAACATAACCCAAGCATGATATCAACTAAAAAGAAAAGAAACAAACTGTGACAACTGCATCACGAGCAAGGCTCGTTCCTCTGCCCCAATCTCCATCTTAAGAAGGTACAATCAATCAAGAGTCAGAAGCAGCATGCTTCCCTTTGTCAACACCTACAATCATATAATCTAATCAGGTGTCAACAACACCTGAGAAGGGTGTGAGATATAATCCCAATAGGCCAGCACCCGCAATGTCTAAACCTTTCCATTTCGTGCAATAATAAAATGTAGTGTGCCATTATATAACAATTACAGATAATTTATTAAGTGAAATGAAATAAATAACTCGACTTGAGTTCCAAGCAACACCCGTGCCTAATCACCTACTTCGGCCTAAGACGGAAGTCTGAAAGGAGTACCTGTAAGTAGAATACACATATGCATATATATGAAGCCTGGAAGAGTAAGGTAAAACAAGGAAGATGCATACCCCAAACTTGTGATTTAACTTGGGGTCTAAGTTACGTGTCAACCAGGTATGCTTAAACATACCAGAAAATATCTCAATCTCAAGAGGCTAACAAAGACATTAATATAAACCTTCAGTGCATCATTATTAAGGTTCAAGTTGAGAATTGGAGTCTGAGCCCGTCCCGAAGGTATCGCTATGGAACATCCTTAAATTATCCATTACCACTAAGCCCATACAAGGCAATCTTTCGAAAGACTAAGTACCACTCATGGCATGGCTTTACCCTGAGTCCATCCCGATCTTACAAAAAGGGGTCGGGTGTCATCCGAGGTTGGCTTAGCCACATTGCCAACGGATCCGTCCCGATGGGCCCTTTTGGAACCAGTATCACTCAAAAGTATTAGAAAGCCCGAGGATGTCTCGTTCTGGAAAAGCCAATGACACTGCCCCGACACATAGAGGTAACCCATTAGGAATGGAGGATCTAAGCGTGACCCTTAATACAGGACCCACCTTCTTTCCCCGCCCTGAATTTAATTAAAATCTTCCCAGCAGTAGATATGACATCAAAATATGAAATTGCATCTTGAAAACTAAATAGATACACCCATGCATCACCAGGTACAAATTAAATATTATAGCATAACAATATTAACAACGCAAGGTACTGCATCAATATAAGTAGATAAATTCACTTTTAAATAAATAAATAATTCAGCATAACCAACTACCAAGAATCCAACAATTCAAGGTTCATAATTAATCTAAATTATTTATTTAAATTCAACACAATAAAAATAGGCTGCACAACACATGAAGATAAAGGAACCTTTTTATAATAAATAAATCAGCATAAACAACTACCAAGGATACAACAATTCAAGGTTCATAATTAATCTAAATTAATTATTTAAATTGAACACAACAAAAAATAGGCTGCGCAACACAAGCAGCTAATTAAATTAAATGCCCGAACATGCACATTTAAATAAATAAATAATTCAGCACAAAAAACTACCAAATATCCAACAATTCAAGGTTCATAATTATTCTAAGATAATTATTAAAATTAAACACTACAAAATAGGCTGCGCAAACACATACAATTAAATGAATTAAATATACAAGCTAACGGAATTTGTACCGACCACGTCGGCACACCCAAACGGGTGTCCGACCACGTTGAAACAATTTAAAAAATTTAATTCATGATCAATACGACTGTAACAACTAGGCGAAACAAATTAATTAATGAATTTGGGTGAATTTGCACAAAGCTGGTAGACACCGACTAACAGCACAACATTACGTTTTTATAAATCGCAACAAAACATAGGGAAAGAGAGTAGACGCCCTACCTTATGGTCGTAGATGATCCTATGATCTGCAGTAGCCTTTTATTTGACCTAAAATGAAAGAAAAAAAGAAGATTTTAGAAAAACCCCAAAATAGGGTAAAATCCTTCCGCAACGAACTGCGCAAAGGATTTGGAATGAGATCGCACGATTCTTGGTGCGTGGGATAAGCCTTACCGAGAGGTTCACATCGCACCTGACGATGAAGAAAATAGACGACAAACGAAGGCACGACGATCTTCCGAAGGGTGGAGAAGGTGGTGCGCACAACTTAGGGAGAAGAGGTGCACCACACACATGAGAGGAGGAGAGGATGAGAGGAAAAATAAATAAATAAAAAGGAAAGGAAAGAAAAGAAAAAGGAAAAAAGAAAAAGGAGATAAATAAATAAAATAATAAAAATAAATTGGTGGAAGAAATAAAATAAATAATTAAAAAAAGGTTTACCTCATTTTAATTATTTTTAATTTCTCTCCAACCGTATCTATTTTTTTATTTATTTTTATCCCTCTTTAAATTCCATTAATTTTTTTTATTCCTTTTAAATTATTTTTAACTCAAACGATGCGCTATGGTGCGACGTAATAATTTATTTAAAGTCAGAGCAATCATTTAATTAATTTTAATAGCCGTCTGGGACCCGCAACAGGGTGCGCAGGCACGCACCTTGGGTCGTTTAGAGATTTATACTTGAAACTTAACGGTCCGCACTTTGATTTAAGTTGAAACGTTACATGCATTTATGTGAGTAATTAATAATATTTTATCTAACCCAATAATAAATATCCACCCATGTATATACATGTTATATATATATATACACCCACACATGTATATATAACTATATATATAAATATATTTAATCTCATATATATATATACATCAATGTTTTTGTCCAAATATAATAATAATAACAATAATTAAAATAATTATAATTATTTAATTCAACCCATCAATTACACCATTACAAACTTAAAAACAATAACCATAAAGAAAAAGATAACAGTTGTTAAATAAATATTGATTACGCATTTGTATTTAATTCAAATAATTAATAATATCACATTTATTACATTGCACAGTTATTATTTACACCATAACATGATTTATTAATTGAGGATGTGCATTTTCATTTATTATTTTCAAAATAAATAATAATATTAATAATAAATTTATTAATATATCTAATTGCTAATAAAATATTTAAAACACAAATAAATTATCTTCGGGTGTGATATGACCAAATGTCCAACACTCGCAAAGGTTACACCCTGCCTAGGGTAAACCTTACGTCCCGAAACTATTGGTGGTGTCAAATTTCTCATTCGACACACCGTTTGAGAGAAAATAATTATTTATTATTTATAAATAGGAATAATTAATTAATTAGAAATAAAGACAGTATTATCAAGTGCGAGGGTGCCAAACACCCGATGCGAATCAAGGTTATACCCTACCTAGGGTAAAACCGACATTTCGGACCTAACGATAGTCTTATATTTCTCGTACGATGCATTGTTTGAGAGTTATTTCATTTTTTTGAAAAGAAACAGATACACGTATCAATAAAATAAACTGAATATTTTTATCTTATCAACGCCGCAATGTCGACTATCGGAATAAATAGTTCCGACGCTCGGTTTTTAAAACCGGCCTTTCCAGTTAACGATTTTTTTTATTTCTTGTGCTTTTTCATCCAGTTAAAAACACGGAATTTTACACCTTTACCACTCATTTAGCCGTCACAAGAACACCTGTTACCATGCTGAAATATTTATAAGGGGTTTTCTAATCTCACTTTCATTTCCGTGAGATTTCCAATGTTCACCACTTATTTTTTGAATGTGGTGTATGTGTACTGAATTTTTTTATATAATATCATGATTATCTTTATATTCATGGTATTATTAAGTTTTGGTCATATTATTCGACTGATAACATTGCGGTAATGGACTTTGTCTCAACTTCCATTCCGTTGTGACTTACTTTGTATTGTGCACCTAATAATCCTTATGTGGTGTACCTACTACCCTTTTGAGTTCACTTTTCATTTGAAATTATATTTCTATTAAATATCCATATACTCATATCATGGATATGATTATTTTCTAAGCCGTATACCATTTTACATACGGTGTTTATTTTGAATACTGTTTTGACTGTGGAAATATTAATGAATCCGTATCATCTACTCTATACGGATATTGTAAAGGAATATTGATAATGTATTGAAGATATTTATAAATAATTATTTGGATATATAGTGATGGGTGGGGACCGCTATATTCCCTCGATGCATCGACAGGTCTCATGAGACAATCAGTTGGCGACAAACCTTTCGAGTTTGTTTCCAAAAATCTGACTGGTTTATACCCACAAAACTATACCGTTTTAACGGTATTATGGTATCATGTTCCAGATAAATGACACCTAAATAATAATCATTATCTTTATTCATTATCAGTTATTACTATCCAGGAGGTTTTCACTATGACAAAATCTATGGATGGAGGTTCATTCTCAATTTATTAATGGCATGTGTTTTTCATTTATTCACCACGCCATATTGACTATGTCAAGTTGTTTATGATTCAGTTAATATTGATTCATGATTCCACTATTTGTAACCCTTAATGAGCATTCGACCTCACCCCTTTCATTTGTTTACCTTCAATAGGTTATGAAGAGTAGATCACTTATCAAGTTTCTGTGGATGCGGTTTTTAGTTTTTGTTATGTATTGTATTTTGTTACCGTTCCCAATAAAATTTGAGTTACATAAATCTAGTTTCTTGAAGACTAATAATGTAACACCTTAATATTTCATAGTACGTTATCTCATTAAAGTAATTCAATAACTTGCGCTACACACAACAATGAGTTCGAGCCACCACAACTTACCAAACTAGCCGTTCAAAAAGAGCTTATGAATAGTATTAACTGCATTTTGAATATTATATAATCTATATAATTTTAACACCCATATTATGTGTTTATTAGACATAATATTAGAACAAATTCATTTTTGCAGATAAAAGAAGTATTTTTCAAACAATGCAATTTTACCACCTTTTAATGGAGAACCCTTTTTAAAACCAATATTTGACACTTTTATATATTCAATTTAATGAAAGTAAATTCTTCTTTATAATTGGGATATAAAAATTTAGTTTGGATAATTTTTTGGTACTTTTCTGATAACTTTCATATTTTTTTGAATAGTGAAAAATACTAAATTTTAATTAAAAACAACTTTTTTAATCTAAATAATTTATAATGTTAAATTATACAATTGAGTAGTTTTAAAGTATAATTAGATTATATTATTATCATTTAATATAATTTAGGTCATTGTATGTAATTTCACATTTAAACTGGACATAAACAAGTGTCAATCTTTTGATAGTTATTATTTTTAAAAACACACTTTATGTTTTCACAACGAGAATTAATTTTAAATTAATTCCTGCCACTTCTGTGTTTTGAATTTGGAAAAATGGATTCCATATTTGGAATCATGAGGTCCAAGTTTTGTAAATTGTTAACTTTTATTTTTAGACATTATGAATAATTACTTTGGTAAATATTTTATTTACCATGGTTAAAGGGTAAATTCGGTAAATAAGGGTAAAAAAATAATATTATAATAATATTAAATTACCCTAACATGTGTCCTATTCCTATTTTTTGATACATTTCCAACCATGGACATCCTTGGGTCTATTTTGTGACCCCATGGAGCCACTTGAGAGTGATAATGACACTTTATATTAATTAATTTAAAGTAAAGACAAAAATGACATAAACATATATCTTTTAGTAAAACAATTTTTACATGAGGTTATATAAGTTATATTTTCAACTATAAATACTAATTAGAAAGATAAAAATATTTCCTACATAATTTAATTTAATTTATAAATTTTAGACATTAAATAATTAAATTTATTTTTGACACAATGATGATGCAGTAATTACCTTATTAATGAAGGAATCAAATAAATGGCATTATAAATATTAAAATAAATATAATTTAAAAGTTTTTACGACATAAAAAAATTTTATTGTTGAATATGACATGTTAGGGTTGATTAAATATATTTAGTTTTAAGTAAATCAAGTTGTGATGACTTTCACAAAAATCGAATACTAAATAGTGTCAAAATTGACATAAATGAGTTTTTAAAACAAATATCATATTATTAAATTATATAATAGTCCTTAAAATCTAAGGTTTGGCCAAAGAACTTATATAATGATATTTATATCATTAATTAACTACTTGAGGTTCTCTTTGGATTTTATAGTAAGTTTACTAACCAATTATAATAATAATACACGAATACATGGTAAAAGTTAAACTATTTAACTAAGAGTTAAATCTAAAAGATAAGGTTGATATGGTGACCCAAACCGTTCTAAAACCTATTGATTGAGAGTTTTTCAACCCATACCTACCTTATCATCAAAATAAATCATTTTTAAGATATTAAAAACAGAAAATAATTTTATTATAAAATAATATTTTAATCTTTTCCTAAAGTGACACTCATCCCTCTTATAAAAGGGCACTTCCCCTTCTCTCAAAATCACACGTAAAAAGCCATTTGGCTCAGCCAAAACCTACCCAAATATACTCCCAACTTCCATCAAATCATCCTAGAGTCATTACTTTGATCAGAAAGCCAACCTTAGGAGCCCTTTTGATCAACTCAAAAGGAAACAGCTGAAGAAGAGGTAAAAATTTCACCACCCTCTTTCAAGTTATTTTCTTCTTCCACTTCCTCTTTCTTTGTTGTTTCCATACATAAATAATAAATCCAGTACCTACTAAATACTGTGATGTTATTAAAAATATGGTACAACCATATTCCTTATTCTATCCATCCTATAAATGACAAATTCACCATACGTGCGTACGTACAACTTACCATCTCCACGTCGTGGTGTAGTTTGTTATTCAAACACTTCATTATTTGGATGGGTATAATAATGAGTATAACTGATGTAAATAATAAATATAACATGTTAATGATTATTTATATATTATATAACATCCAATTACATACAATTTCACCATCAATATAATGATATTGTCGCTCGTGCGTACGTACAGATTACCGTCTCCACGACACGATGAGATTCATTTCACATTCACCATTCAATGAAAATTATAAAAATATATATTATTAATAAGTATGTAATATATGACATAATAATTATACTGAATATATATATATATATATATTTATGTACTTACATATATCTTATTCACTTACTTCCATTCAATACGATATGAAAACGGAAACAACATTTATGCGTACGTACGACCTACCGTATCCATAAATGGTGTTTTACATTTCATATATCTATCTATTATACATATTTATATTATAAATATATATGATAAATCATGTGTTATATTCTAGAAGTATGTAAATCATGATCTAAATTATACGATCAAGAATAACAAGTTAAAACACGTACGATAAAGAGAACGATTATTACCCGAAATGTTAATTTAACATGGAAATCAATATTAAATGGGTAGCATAAAGTTATAAATGAATCATGTATGATATAATAAATATTAATATGGTTCTGTTATAATTTAATAACATACTATGGTAATTATACATGAGGTTAAACGTACCCTCGATGTAACATCCCGAGTTTGGGTGCCACACAACGGGTGCCCCGAACCCGGTTGGTCACATGACCTCAAGCGCATTTCTCCAAATGTCAGAGGATTCCCACTAGCAGCGAGGGCCTAGGTCTGATAGTGGGGAAACTATTCCCTCATTTGTCAAAGTGTATTGTAGTGGAATAAAATATATAATCATACCCAAACAGAAGCAGTAGACAATATAAACCAGAAATGGACAACAGAAGGAAAAGATAACCAACAGTCATATATATATGATGATGCAATACGTCATTTTTCTAAGAAAGAAGTCAAGACAAGATACACTGTAATAAAATACAATATATTAAAAAGTACCAAGTACAACAAAGAAAACTAAAATAGTTCAATAGGCACTCAGCAGCATCGCAAGCCTAAGCTCGGTCCCATGCTCTCCTACTCCTATGCAACAATCATGTACCCGTATAGGGACCCTTTACCTTATCAAAACCTGTAACAATATAATCTATTTGGGCCCAAGACATGACCTAAATAGGGTGTGAGAAATAAATCTCAGTAGGAAACCACCAAAGGCCCGCGCCCCAACTGTCATTGAAAATGTGCAATAGCAGTGTGCAATAATAAAATGCATTAACTAGTAAGTACACAAAAGTATCTATCTCTACCAGTTACATTTCCATTTTAATAATTATTTATCAATTCCAAGCTTATTATTTACCTTGTAAGGTACAAAATAATAAATTAACACAGTGAATATTCAAAGTAAACTTGTCCTCAGACATGAAAATCCTTACCCTTAGGTAAGCATAATCGAAACCCACAGGTGACTACCCTCAGTCATAATGAATATTTCCCTCAGGAGTATGAGATATTACCCTCAGGCATGGAAGCTACTGCCCACATACATAAGAAAAGTTTCCCTCAGGCTAAACGAAACGCTGTCCTCAGGCTAAGAAAAACACTGCCCTCAGGCTAAGCAAGTAACCGAGCCGATCCCAATGCATAAGAAAGCAATAAATATGTTTCCTCTCAAGAAAACCCAAAATGTGCTATCATTATGGCATACCCATAGGTATCCTAGCCAAATGGCTAAACAAGGGAAACACACCCACGAGGTGGCCTTGGATCCAAGCAATGATCCCAAACAGTAGTTTATATTTATCATTAGATTATCTATGCAATTCTAGATATCTTATCATCTAAGGCCTCAGTAATAAGACACCCCAAACATGGGCGCGTTGCACAATGATACACAAAAACAACTCAACAGTTGGAAATTAACACCAGACCACCTACCTCAATCTCCTCTGATCGATATACATGAAGGACGCCTCCCGAATCAACCGAGAACAACATAGATCTGGGATAAACTTTCACCCATTGAAACTCAAATAACATATCCTTGGGAAATAATTGGAAGGAGAGATACAAGGAGAGAGAATAACTCACACGCGCAGTTCAAACGAGATCGACGACGAAGGAATCGGGGTCCCGGTGTGCAGTTGGGAGCTCTTCCAAGATCCGACCTCCTCTCCCACGACTCTTGGGTGTTCTAAGCTTACTCTATCGAAAGAGGATACTACTACCTATTTTAAGCGGAAAAACATAACTACACGGTGTGTACTCTCAAGTACATGGTGTGTACTTTCCATTTTTTTAACTGTTCCTCTGGCGGCCACTTTCCACCGCCTCACTGCTCATCTGTCGACTTAATTACACGATGTGTATTTCTAAGTACACGGCATGTACTTTCATTCTGCTGGAGGCTACTCCCAATGACTTACTGTTCACCTTCCGACTGATTACACTGTGTGTATATACTAAGTACACGGTGTGTAGTCAGTTTTTACACCCTTCATCACCGACAGGCCTACACGCCCTGTATTCTCATCCCACACGGCCAAAGTATACGTCGTGTAGAAAAGTACACGGTGTGTACCCATAAAATTTTGTATTTTCCCCATTTTTCTTATTTTCTCGAAAACACGTAAGGAAAAAGGAAAAAAAGAAATTCGTACCTCAAGAATAAGAACCGGGTTCTTACAAACTTACCCCTTAAAGTAATTCATTCCTAAATTTCCCTTACAAGGGTGGTGAAGATAAAGCTGAGAACAACTCTGGCGACTGAGCACGTACGTCGGTCTCCCGCTCCCAAGTTTCATCCTGCACTCGGCTATGCTTCCATAAAACCCGTACAAGAGGAACTGACCGGCCTCAGAGAACCTTCGTGCTCCTATCAACAATACAAATCAGATGCTCCTCAAAGGATGCATCGACCTACAGTTCAACCTCCTCAGGATGAAAAACGTGTGATGGGTCTGAGTGATAATGACGCAGCTAAGATATGTGGAAGACATCGTGCATGACCCGATACCTCTGTGGTAACTACAATCAATAGGAAACCGGCCCGACTCTCTCCAGAATCTCAAACGGCCCTACATACCTCGGTGAAAGTTTACCCTGTATCATGATCCACCTGTGTCCCAATCTCGGTGAAACACGCAAGAAAACTTGATCCCCGACCACGAACTCCAAGGGTCGTCTGCGATGATCAACCTAAGATTTCTAACGAGACTGTGCAGTAGCCATCTGCTTCTGTATCAACTGTACCTGCTCTGAAGTCTCTTATAAGAGACATGGTCCCAGTAAAGCTGCCTCACCTGCCTCTAACCAGCACAAAGGTGATCGACATGGCCTACCATATAAAGCCTTATAATGCGCCATCTCAATATTTTCCTAAAAACTATTATTGTAGGCATACTCGACCAGGGGTATGTGCTTCTCCCAAGATCCCCCAAAGTCTAGGACGCATGCATGAAGCATTTCCTCTAGCACCTGTATCATATGCTCTGACTGGCCATCGGTCTGTGGGTGGTAAGCTATGCTAAGAAGAACCCGTGTACCCAGTGCCCTCTGAAAAATCTTCCAGAAACGAGATGTAAAATGGGCATCCGTATTTTAAACGATAGAATGAGGAAACCCATGAAGACACACTACCTCTCTGATATAAAACTTCTCGAGCTCGTCAACACTGAAGGTCTCCTTGACCGACAAAGAGTGAGCTACCTTCATAAGTCTGTCCACAACAACCCACATGGCATCATTTCCTTGAGGTGACCTCGACAACCCGGTCACAAAGTCCATCGCGACATCATCTTATTTCTACTCTGAAATGGGTAACTTCCGTAACAGTCTGACTGACCTATGATTCTTTGACTTCACCTGCTGACAGGTGGAACATCTCGTAATAAAACCAACTACCTCTCTTTTCATACCCAGCCACCAATACCCACGTCTCAAGTCACGGTACATTTTGGTAACTTCGGGATGCACTGCCCAAGATGAAGCGTGAAATTCCCACATCAACTCCTCACGTATATCCCCGGGAACCCACACTCATCCATGGATACACAGTACCTCATCATCGCCTATCGTCCAACTAGGAGGAGGGTCCTCACTAGCCACCGAATCCCGTAGAACTAGGCCTTTTGAATCTGATAGCTATCTCATCCTCACTCTATCTAGGAGAGTAGAAGTCACAGCTAAGGATAAACGATAAGTTCACCCCTAACTATCATGCACCTCCAAATGCATCTCAGAGAAAAAAGCCATAAGTTTCCACTCACCACTGGCCTCCTGTAATGCCTATATCCGAGTCCTCCTACTCAGTGCATCAGCTACTGCATTACCCTTAGCAGGTGTATAGGCAAGCTCAAAGTCGAAAGACTGAAGGTATTAAACCCACCTTCACGGTCTCAAATTTAGGTCAAGATGGGTAAAGATGTATTTAAGACTTTTAAAGTCTGTAAATACCACAAAATGTTCTCATAAGAGATAATGTCTCCAATAGCGTAACACATGAAAAAATACAGCCAACTCGAGATCATGTGTTGGGTAATTTCTCTCATGTGGCCTCAACTGCCAAGACCCGTACACAAATACTCAATCACCCTAAATCAACAATACTCCTAGTACAATACCTGATGCATCATAGTAAACTGTATAGATCTTCCCTTACTCTAGAAGTATCAGGACCGGTGCTAACGTCAACCTTCCCTTCAGCTTCTGAAAGGCTGTCTCACAAGATTCTAACCAAACGAACTTCATACCTTTCTTAGTAAAACCCGTCAACGGCGCTGCTAAGCAAGATAAGTTCTGTATAAAGCACCTGTAGTAACCAGACATCCCCAAGAAACTCCATATTTCAAACACGTTCTTATGCTGATCCTAGGAAACTACTACTCTCACTTTCTATGGGTCTACCGAAACTCCTTTCTTTGAGATAATATGACCTAGGAAGTGTATCTGGTCCATCAAAAAGTAGAACTTTAAGAGATTATCATATAACCAATTCTCTCTCAGTGTACTCAATATGATCTCAAGATGGGTGGCATGGTCGTGTCGAGTGTGAGATTATACCAAGATATCATCCATGAAGACTACCAAAAAAGAATCCAGATAAGGGTGGAACACACGATTCATCAGAGCCATGAAAACTGCTGGCACGTTCGTGAGTCCGAACAGCATGACCAAGTACTCGTATAGACCAAATCTACTCCGAAAGGCTATAAGCAGTATGTACGATGGTCTAACGCGCAACTAATAATATCCGGATCTCAAGTCAATCTTTGAGAACAATCGTGCTCCTCGAAGTTGATCAAAAAGATCATCAATCCTTGGTAAGGGATATTGGTTCTTAACCGTCAACTGGTTTAGTTTCTAATTATCCACATAGAGTCTGAGGGTACCGTCCGCCTTTTTCACAAACAGGACACGCGAACCCCAAGGAGAAGTACTGGGTCTTATGAAACCCTTTGCTTGCAACTCCTCTAACTGCTACTTGAGCTCCTGAAATTATAGTGTAGCCATCCTATAAAGAGGAATGGACACTGGTGCCACTCCTAGCACAAGCTCAATAGAGAAATCCACTTCTCGCTCTGGAGGTAGACCTGAAAAGTCATCCGGGAAGTCATCCCTGAAATGATTTACCACTGTAGGGAAATTCTTCTGACAAGTTCCCTGGTCATCCAGATATAAACTCATAATATGGGCTGTCACTCCACCTCACCCACGATGCTCGGGTCCAGCTTGGATTTCCTGGACATCCCATTCACCCTTGTATAGAAACACTCCACCCTATGGTGACGTAAATCTCACCTTGCGATGATAGAAATCTAGAAAGGATCATAAATGTAACAACCAGTCCATCCTGAGAATGAAATCATAAAATATCATCTCTAAGACATATAGGTTCTATAGAAAGTGACACCCACCAACCTCAAGGGGGCACTCCTTGAACTGACGCACACCTTCCATTCTAATTCCCAACAGAGTTTCTAGAGTCATGATATTAGAAGAAGAATAAACGTGGAGCCCAAATCTCTCCACAACTGGCACAAACATAAATCTATGTGTAGCACCAGTATCAAAAAGTAATGAAGATAAAATAGAAGCAACTAGAATAGTACCTCTGATAGTGGAAGGTCCGGGATCCTGCTTCTGTTGGGTCTGTTGTATTGTATATGCCTGCCCTATGTCGCGGCCCTATGACATAGCCTGGATACCCTGAGCTGAACTTCCCTACTGTCTCTGAGATTCTAGTGTCTGGATACCACAGCCACGACCACTACCTTGGCCTGAATGTCCTGACGTATTCCAATTACTTGACTGGTAAGAAGCTGTTGGCCCTGCTCTTGCATGTGTAGTCTGCATAGAACCCCTCTCACTAGTCACTGGTGGAAATGCCCTGCAAAAATGCTAAAGATGACCCGTCCTATCCCAAGCTCAACACTCCACTAGGTCACGTGGACACTAAGGTCTCTTGTGCCCCTCTTTACCACACTGGTAGCACATGACCTGTCCACCTAAAGAATTCATCTTGATAGTACTCCCACAGTGAGAGAAATCCATCTATCCCTTCCTCTTACTAGTATAAATAGTACCAAAAACTAGTGCCGAACCACCCTGGCCTGCACCACTAGCTTCTTGTAGGTTCCTCTTAGTAATCAATGCCTGGTTCACAATATCATACACTGTAGGCAACCGAAAAACATTTACTAGTGCTCAGATTTCATATCGAAGACCATCCTCAAAGCATCTATCCCTCAACATATCATCACCCACTAGAACAGGTGCAAAAATCTGTATCTCAGTAAAGAGGGCAGAATAATCCATCACTGACATGGATCCCTACTGTAGATTCATGAACTCTTGAGCTCGATCTGCCCTTAGCATATCCAGAAAGAAAAAGTCATAAAAGACTTCCTGAAAATATTCCCATGCCATGTATCAGTGATGCTTAGTCTGGGTGGTAACATCCCACCATCTCTTGGTGGAATCACGCATCATATATGTAGCGAGCTTGACCCTCCTCCCTGGATGCATCTCAAGATGCTCGAAGATAGTCTGAAATGAATCCAGCCATGAATCTGCAGCCTGTGGTCCACCTTCCCCTGAAAACGTAGGCAGATGGTGCTGCTAGAATATACGTGTCAGCTCTGCCATAAATGTGAAAACCGACGGTGCTCCCTGGAAGGTCTGCATGAACTGCATGAAACCTTCATGAAACTTTGTATCCGCACCTGCGTCCGGTATAACGGCTGGCGCTGCATCTTGAATTGCTGGAGGATCCACTGGTAGCCTATGGACTACCATCTTTGAAGTATAATTGTTTCCGCTCTCTTGGTGAACAACTGGTGGTTATCTCGGTGGCATGTCACTACAAGATCAAACACACACCTTATTTTAATTTACTGTCGAGGTTCTTTTTTCCGTTTAAGAGTTCCAATGAAAGGGAAAACAAAACCCACAAAAACTGGCAAAAAGAGACTACACGACATGTATAAGTTCTACACGTCGTGTACCCTTAAGCCCTTACATGGTCATGTTCTGATGCTGGACCGTGAGTGTCTCAACTCTTGGTACACAGCATGTTACACCCGCACATGGCGTGTACACCACTCCATCTCCCCAGCCAAACGACCAAGTCTACACAGTCTCCTACTGGTCAAGATTACACGACGTGTACCACAGGTACACAACGTGTACTAAACGAGATTCGCCGACCTGTGTTGTTTGAGACACGGCCGGATACATGGGCCACACTACACGACATTTTCCAGATGGACATAGTGTGTACTAGAAAGGATAACACTGACCTGTGTTGTTAGTTACACATAAAGATTCCCAGATTAAAATATACGACATGTTTGGAAGTGACACGGCATGTTTAAGCGAATATTTCTCCGTCCTTGTTGTTAGTCACACGGAGGACACATGGTCAACCTGACACGGCGTGTATAACCGGTACACGACGTGTTCCCTCTAGAGTTTTTCCATCCTGTGTTTCTGCCTACATGACCTATGACATGGTTAGAAACTACACTACATGTACTTAATTTTTTTTCATTTCTTCCCAAATAGAAGAGTACATGGCGTGTGTTCATAGAACCACACGCCATGTTGTCTGGGTTTCTGGATAGTACACCTCAGAAACTACTAAAGAGCCCCTTTTTCCTTTAATTTCAAGTGTCAGTATGCCAAATTCCGATTCGTGGGGGACCATACTCCCCACAAATCAAAGTTTAACACCCGAACTTTCAATTTATAGTACAAAACACAACTAAATGTAGATCATGATCTGCTAAATTCTAGTCCAAGAGAGACCATACTTATCAAGAACCAAAGTTTAGTGTCCATAAACCCAAACGTAACATGTACCAATACCCTATCAATAGTAGTCGCATCTAACAAGGTAACTATCACCACAACATTCATTTTATAGCACACTATCTATCACAACAACATGCAATTTCTAATGCACCTACTTGGTATAGAAACTATGCATGGAATGTGATTATAACATGTGCCTAAATGATGCATGAGATGACATACCCTCATCTCATCAGGTTGCGACTAAATAGAACCCAGTATAAAAATATAAACAACACACCACAAGTGCATCACCCAACGATGAAAATCAGATCAACTGTAAAGTGAAAAATCAGTAAAATTGCAACATGAGGTAAATTGGATTTTCCCTTTACAAGGGTTAGCTACTCCCGGACACAGCTTGTTACCAAGTAACTATTTCATCCTATCCCTAGATATAGGCTCCAAAAATTAAGTCAAGAAGAAAAGAACCTGCCTCTGATACCACTTTGTAACATCCCGAGTCCGGGTTCCACACAACGAGTGCCCTGAAACCGGTTGGTCACATGACCTCAAGCGCATTTCCCCAAACACCAGAGGCTGCCAAATAGCAGCGAGGGCCTAGGTCTGATAGTGGGGAAACTATGCCCTCATTTGTCAAAGTGTAGTGCAGCGGAATAAAATATATAATCATACCCAAATGGAAGCAGTAGACAATATAAACTAGAAATGTAAAACAGAAGGAAAAGACAACCAACATTCATATATATATGATGATTCAATATGTTCTTTTTCTAAGAAAGTAGTCAAGACAAGATACACTACAATCAAATACAATATAGTACAAAGTACCAAGTACAGAAAAGCAAACTAAAACAGTGCAATAGGAACTTAGCAGCATTGCAAGCCTAAGCTCGGTCCCATTCTCTCCTACTTCTCCGCAACAATCATATACCCGTATAGGGACCCTTGACCTTATCGAAACCTGCAACAATATAATCTATTTGGGCTCAAGACATGACCCAAATAGGGTGTGAGAAATAAATCCCAGTAGGAAACCACCAAAGGCCCGTTCCCCAACTGTCAGTGAAAATGTGCAACAACAGTGTGCAATAATAAAATGCAGTAACTAGGAAGTACTCAAAAGTAAGTATCTCTACCATTTACATTCCATTTTAATAATTATTTATCAATTCCAAGCTTGTGATTTAGCTTGGAAGGTACAACATAATAAATCACCATAGTGAATATTCAAAGTAAACGTGTCCTCAGACATGCAAATCCTTACCCTCTGGTAAGAAAAATAGAAACCCACAGGTGACTGCCCTTGGTCATAACGAATATTTCCCTCAAGAGTATGAGATATTTCCCTCAGGCATGGAAGCTACTTCCCACAAGAATAAGAAAAGTTGCCCGCAGGCTAAACGAAACGCTGCCCTCAGGCTAAGAAAAACACTGCCCTTAGTCTAAGCAAGTAACCAGGCCGATACCAACACATAAGCAAGTAATAAATATGTTTCTTCTCAAGAAAACCCAAAATGTGCTATCATTACAGCATACCCACGGGTATCCTGGCCAAACAGCTAAACAAGGGAAACACACCCACGGGGTGGCCCTGAATCCAAGCAATGATCCCAAACAGCAGTTTATATTTATCATTAGATTATCTATGCAATTCTAGATATCTTATCAGCTAAGTCCTTAGCCATAAGACACCCCAAACATGGGCGCGTAGAACAACAGTATACCAAAACAACTCAATAGTTGGAAATTAACACCAGAACACCTACCTCGATCTCCTCTGATCGATATACGTGAACGACGCCTCTCGAATCAACCGAGAACAATGTAGATCTAGGATAAATGTTCACCCATTCAGACTCAAATAACTTACCCTCGAGAAATAATTGGAAGGAGAGACAAAAGGAGAGAGAATAACTCACCCACGTAGTTCAAACGAGATCGACGGCGAAGGAATCAGGGTCCTAGTGTGCGGTCGGGATCACTGATCGTACCACGATTCACTGTTTTATTCCACCCTTACACCGCAGTTTTAAACTAGTTTTGTAATGAATATTCCAAATATAATAATAAATTGCATTTCATGTTTTAATAAATCAATTAATGTTAATCAATATTATAATGGGCAATGTTACTTGTTTTTATTGTTTCAATGTAGGTGGAGGTGATTTGGATGGCTTTTGATGAAGTGGAAGAAAAATGGCCCAAAATTGCATGGATCCATGGACATCGGTCCACTGTTTTGCATAGTACACAACATCCGTGCATCCAAATGGGCTGAAATGTTGTGGTCCTGTCCAAAATTTAATAGGATACATTTCATATTAAGGAACCCAATGCTGATTCAGCTTCTATGGGGCCCATCCGAACTGATCTGTCCAAGCCACCGAATTTGGACCAAGTCAAATACGGTGTTCTGTAGTTTATCAATATCTTGAGATGTAGTTGTTAAAACGGTTCCAAACTTTCGGTGGAGACAGCCAAGATGTAGGGCTACAACTTTTCTATTTTCTCCAAAGCGAGATAAGACTTTCTGAAGGCCGAAACGCGTCGTGCAAGTGGATTGATGAAATCTGTGTGCCCAAAACCACCTCCCACATTTCCTATAAAAGGGAACCTTGGGATCCTCATTTGGAAGTTCGGCCAAGAGGCAAGGTGCTGCCATTTTGGAGTCCCCAAGGAGTCTTCTCAACATCCCTAGAGGTTCTGGAGGCTATGGGAAGTTCTACCCCAACATATTTCTCTTCTTCCTCTCCCATGGGTTTCTAAACCCCTTGTGATCACCCGGGGAGGAATGTGATGTACATCCCAAGCTTCATGTTTGTATTATTTGAATGATCTTTTAAATTCCAGATTGTTGTGTTGTTTTTCATCATCCTATATTCTTATTTTACTGAGTTATGTACTGGTATGTCATGCTCAACTCAAATGATCATGTTTGGGGGTACCCATTCATGTGATGTTTCACACACCGTTCACCACTTTCTTTCCCCCTTTCAATTGAGGTGTTTGTGTGGTTTATATTGGTAAATTGAACTCACACAAGTACTGTCAAGTCCGTGTACATTTATATCATGGTATCACAAAAAAATAACATACAAATCTGGACAGTGCATCGAGTTCTTCGTGTGTTGCCTTGGTGAGTTTTGGTTATGAAGTCAAACACAATTCGTTCAATCATCGGCGGTGTCCGGTGAATAATTGTGTGTTTTGACCGAACCCTAGGAGGTATCCTAGTATAAACTCAGTAACATTCTAGTTCTAGGTGTTACAAACCATGGATTAAAAGATCATAACCTTATATCATGAAGCGATGAAGGAAAAACATCATACGAGTACCCCGGGTTGATCACGCTTAATTAATTTTGTTAATCTCTACTTTGTTTTATAGCTTCTATTTTCTATTGTCATCTTTAATCATCAAACCCAAGTATTATAAAACCCCAATTCCTTTTTTTTTAATTTCATAATCAGAACCACATTTCATAATTAATGATCTAAGGCTCCGTCGAGAGACGACCTAGGGTTGCTGCTATACTGCAGAAATTCTAGTCAAAATTAAACAACTAATTTGACGCGTTCGACAACGCGGTCAATCACTTCCAAGATCCAGCCTCCTCTCCCGCAACTCTCGGGTGTTCTAAGCTTCCTCTATCGAAAGAGGAGGCTACTACCTATTTTAAGTGAAAAAACATAACTACATGGCATGTACTTTCCATTTTTTTAACTATTCCTCTGACGGCCACTTTCCACCGCCTCACTGTTCATCTGTCGACTTGATTACACAACATGTATTTCTAAGTACACGGAGTGTATTGTTGTTCCGCTGGTGGCTACTCCCAATGCCTCACTGTTCACCTTTCGATGGATTACACGACATGTATATACTGAGTACACGGCGTGTAGTTAGTTTTTACACCCTTCATCGCCGAGAGGCTTACAAGTCCTGTATTCTCATCCCACACGGCCAAAGTACATGGCATGTAGAAAAGTACACAGCATGTACCCATAAAATTTGGGATTTTCTCCTATTTTCCTTATTTTCTAAAAAACACTTAAGGAAAAAGGAAAATAAGAAACTCGTACCTCAAGAATAAGAACCGGGTTCTTAGACTCGACCAAAGGAAAGTGCAAGGTAAGGGTTAATTTCACAATCTCTTTATTATCCAAGGTTATTTTTACGTAAGTATCTACTAGGAAATATATATTATCCATGTCCTTGTTTCATAAAAGAGATTTTGAATGGATTATTTTTAAGGTACATTTTTACTAAAACATCATTTTAAATGTTTTAAAGATTTATTCTTCTAAACCTTTCTCATTAATGTCCATGTTTTCAAAATGGATTTTTAAGGATTTATTCATGTGGACATGAATGTTTTAAAATGTTAATTCCTTTAAAAAGTTTCAAAGTGGTATGAGACACTTTGATTCAAAACTATCTTTTAAATGAATTCCTTTATAAATTATGTGACTTTTAAATGATTTCATGAAAAAGGGATATTTCTCTCAAATATTTTTACTATGTCAACATTCTTTACGGGATATTGTTCTTGATCGAGGTTGATTTATTATGATACAAATATTCCATATTGTATTGAATGTTTTGTGATATATTTGACTGTGGATGTGTTATTTTTATACCATTCATGGTTTAAGGTTAATGTATTGACATTTCGTATGCTAGTTTTAATATGAATGTTTATGTTATGTTTCAACCTTTTAATATGAGGAATGTATTGGACTTAGTAAGTGATGGGTGGAGCCTTCTATAGCTCCTCGGTGCATTGGTAGGTCTCATGAGACAATTAGATGTGGAATTGGATGAGACCTTTCCCAAATTTGATATATTTTTTTTGGCCTAGGCCTTAATCATTTTTAGGTGTCTTGGCTGAGGCCTTGACAAAATGTTTCCGAATGTCCCGCATTATACATTCCCTCATTATGAAAATAATATTGATGGTTCATGTGGTTATTCGACTAGTATAATACCCATGATTATGTTTTATTATGGTATTATTTACTCAGCTCATATTCCTGCCATAAAGTGTTCATGTTTATTATTTTTAAAGACATGTGTTTTAATTTATTCACCATGCCTAATGTTTATGTTATCTTCCACTATGTTGCTTACTCTTACTGAGTGTTTGAGCTCACCCCTTTCTTATGTTTCATTTCCCAGGATATGAAGAAGTTAGTTATGAGTGACTTGTAGGCATAATCTAGGAGTCTTGGATGTTTCTAATAGAATAAATTAGTGATGTATTTCTTTTCAAGTTGTAATGTTGAACTTATGTATATATCTTGTTTCCAAGGCTACTAAACTGATCAGTCTTTTGAGATTTGATCCCTTGTGATCATGACAATGTTATGTATTAATGCACCGACTCTAGGTAACTGGGGTCAGGGAGTTACAGTTGGTATTAGATGAATTTTAGTACATACCTTAGAAACTAGATTTAGAAAAACTCTGATTTGAGAACATTATCCTAAGATAGACTTTGATGATTAGTATAGAAGAACTTCCTAGAATTTTGGTAATGTAGAGATTTTGTGAATTTTTCAAGAAATACATCCCTGTCTGGATATGAGCAGGTAGAAGTGGCTCTGGAACAGATGTACCCTGGAGTGAAAACTCTGACAAGGAGTTTTGGGCTTGACCCGGGGTATCCTGATACACAACAACGGGCCTTGCTGCACTCTTGGTTATGACACTCCCGACGGATATGCTTAAGATAATTCACATTTTCTTTACAAGAAATTATGAAGGATTTAGGAGTAAATACTTCCTCAAAGAAATTTTTTTATGATTATAGATTATATGCATAATCTTTTCAATTTACAGTAGGTATTTTACAAGTTTGTAATTATGCATTACAATTCATAAACTGACCTGGTGTATTCCATTGTTTAGAAATGACGCCTAGTAGAAGGAATGATAATTCCAGCAATACACATGATCGAAAGATTAAGAAGGATAATATATTTCATGGTATTAAGCCAAAATTTAAAAGGAAATAGTCTTCCACATATTATCATCATATGAAGAAATAGTATCATGTTTTAATAATATAAGTAAAGAATTTTCTGAGTCCTATGGATTTGAAGGGAATCCAAAGAAGAAAAGGATGGTAGAGAAAAATATGGATAAATGGAATAAGGGAAAGAAGGATTTTCCCATATGTGATAACCATGGAAAGAATCACCATGGTCAATGCTTGAAGGGAATGAGAGTTTGTTATATGTGTGTAGAAAAAAAACACCGAGTACGTGACTACAAGGGTAAGAAAAAGGTTTCAAATGTATAATTCTTCATCTGCAAGGTGTTAGGACACTACGCGAATCAATGTCCAAATCATCAGAGTATACCAACAATTATTCTGTTGGATAATGATCAAGTTATGATATTACCACAAATGAAGAGTAATTACTAGTGTTCTTATGTTGATATTAAAGAATTATGTCATTTTAGTGTTATATCAATGATGTACTGGTTATATGAATTATGGAAATAAATAAGTATTGTACTAAAATACCATTTCATTGAGGATTTGTGATTACATGGTACTAAGAAAAGTGACTCAACAGAAAGTTAAACGTTTTTGGAAAATACATTGTTGAAGGAAAGATAAACCTAAATATGGTCCGATACCGAGGTAGTGATTTTGGAATAAGAGATGGTTGATTTGGATAAATTATATTGGATATTATTGACTACCTTGGAACTGATTAATGGTTTGTTTATTCCATTATTATTGGAATATTCAAAATTTTTGGATATAAGGAATATATCTAGTATTATATAAGGAATAAGGGAGCATGAATGTAATCAATAAGGTTTTATGGTAATTCAGGGTGTTATCGTGTTTTAAAAGAATACATGAGGAAGGCATTCACATGTTATTACGTGGAAAAATAGATCTTCATTTTGTTTAACTTCCTTATTAATTTTGGATTGTGAGTTTGGATAGAAGTATCTTGGATAAGTATAAAGGTTATAATGGATTAAGTTTGATGTTGGATACTATTATTAAGGTTAAAGAATTTCTGAAGATTATTTTTGGATTGTTATAAAAAAGACAACCTGGAGGTCAGGCGACAACCTGTCGCGTCCGTCAAGGGTGCTAGAATTGAACCAAAAACCGAAGGGAGACAAGGGTGCTTTACCTACCACTAGCCTACGTGATGTACTGGTTTGTGTAATGTAGTTTTTTTAAATAGTCTGACAAATTAATTATAAATTCATTATTTTTGGAACCCTATACGATTACGATAAATAGAATATTTTTGAATTCTATTATCTTTTGGAGTGAAAGGTGAGTTTGTGGTAGGAATTAGTTGAAGGATGAAACTATACTTATCAAGTATATTTTTTTATTCTTATTCTATGAATAAATTAATTCTAAAACTTTAGAGAAGGGATATTAAAACCAAAAATGTGTTATCCTAATACCTTATGTTTTATTGAATCTATGATATTTTAAATCACCATAGATTGATGGCTTTGAGGCCCTCAATTTTACACATATTTGTGACTGATGATCCCAATAACTCCCTATAAATATTTACATTTTTCTTCCAATTAAGTGTCTCTAATTTCCACCAATGTTCTCCTAATTGAGATCATAATTTGATGGTGACTTTTTCATTTCCATTTCCCTCTTATTAAGACTAAATTTTATTAACCCAATTTCTGATGTGGGTTTTCCACAAAGGTATTTTTCTATGTTTAAACTTTTATTTTAGAAAAAAATTAAAATTATGAGGACACAATTTATTAAAGGAGGGTAGAATGTAACACCCCAAGATTTCATAGTACGTTATCTCATTAAAGTAATTTAATAACTTGCGTTACACGCAACACCGAGTTCGAGCCACTAAAACTTACCAAACTAGCCATTAGTATTAAATGAATTTTGAATCTTATATACTATATATAATTTTAACACCCATATTATGTGTTTCTTAGACATAATATGAGAACAAATTCATTTTTCAGACAAAATACGTATTTTTCAAAAAATGCAATTTTACCACCTTTTAATGGAGGACACTTTTTAAAACCAATAGTTGAAACTTTTATATATTCAATTTAATTAAATTAAATTATTCTTTATAGTCGGGACATAAAAATTTAGTTTGTAAAAAATTTTGGTACTTTTCTGATAACTTTCATTTTTTGTTGAATAGTGAAAAATACTAAATTTTAATTAAAAACAGATTTTTTAATCGAAATAATTTATAGTGTTAAATTATTCATTTGAGTGTTTTAAAGTATAATTATATTATATTATTATCATTTAATATAATTTAGGTCATTTTATTCAATTTTACATTTAAACTGGACATAAACAAGTGTTAATCATTTGATAGTTATTATTTCTTAAAAACACGCTCTATGTTTTGACAACCAGAATTAATTTTAAATTAATTTCTTCCACTTCTGTGTTTTGAATTTTAAAAAATGGATTCCATATTTTTAATCATGAGGTTCAGATTGTGTAAATAGGTAACTTTTATTTTTAGACATTATGAATAATTACTTCGGTAAATATTTTATTTACCATGGTTAAAGGATAAATCTGGTAAATAAGGGTAAAAAAATAATATTATAATAATATTAAATTACCCTAACATGTGTCCTATTCCTATTGGTTGATACATTTCCGAACTTGGGAATCCTTGGGTTGATTTTGGGACCCCATGAAGCCACTTGAGAGTGATAATGACACTTTATATTAATTAATTTAAAGTAAAGACAAAAATGACATAAACATATATCTTTTAGTAAAACAATTTTTACATGGGGTTATATAAGTTATCTTTTTGACTATAAATACTCATTATAAAGATAAAAATATTTCCTACATAATTTAATTTTATTTATAATTTTTATAAATTAAATAATTAAATTTATTTATGACACAATGATGATGCAGTAATTACCTTATTAATGAAAGAATCAAATAAATGGTATTATAAATATTAAAGTACATGTAATTTCAAAGTTTTTATGACATAAAAGAATTTTATATGTGAATATTACATGTTAGGGTTTATTAAATATACTTTGTTCTAAGTAAATCAAGTTCTGATGACTTTCACAAAAACCAAATACTAAATAGTGTCAAAATTGACATAAACGAGTTTTTAAAACAAATATTATATGATTAAATTATATAATAGTCATAAAAATATAATTTTCTTACAAATAACTTATATAATGATAGGTATATCATTAATGAACCACTTTAGGTTCTCTTTACATTTTATAGTAAGTTTATTAACCAATTATTATAATAATACAAGAATACATGGTAAAAGTTAAACTATTTAACTAAAAGTTAAATCTGAAAGATAAGGTTAATATGGTGACCCAAACCTGTCTAAAAACTACTGGTTGAGAGTTTTTAGACCCATAACCACTTTATTTTCAAAATAAATCATTTTTTAGCCATTATAAACTGAAAATGATTTTATTATAAAATAATATTTTAATCTTTTCCTAAAGTGACCCTCACCCTTCTTATAAAAGGGAACTTCCCCTTCTCTCAAAATCACATTTCCAAAGCCATTTTGATCAGCCAAAACCTACCCAAATATCCTAAAAACTTCCCTCACATCAACCTAGAGTCCTTACTTTGATCATAAATCCAACCTAAGGATCCCTTTTGATCAACTAAAAAGGAAACACCCGAATAAGAGGTAATAATTTCACCACCCTCTTTCAAGTTCTTTTCTTCTTCCACTTACTCTTTCTTTGTTGTTTCCATACCAAAATAATAACTCCAATAACTCCTACATAATTTTATGTTATTAAAAATATGGTACAACCATATTAGTTATTCTATCCATCCTATAAATGACAAAGTCACCATACGTGCGTACGTACGGCTTATCGTCTCCACGTCGTGGTCTAGTTTGTTATTCAAACACTTCATTATTTGGATGGGTATAATAACAAGTATAACTTATGTAAATAATAAATATAACATGTTAATGATTCTGTATATATGACACACCATCCAATTACAAACAATTTCACCATCAATATAATGATATTGTCACTCGTGCGTACGTACGAATTACCATCTCCATGATGTGATGAGATTCATTTCCACATTCACCATTCAACGAAAATTATAAAAATATATATTATTAATAAGTATGTAATATATGACATAATAATTATACTGAATAGATATATATATATATATATGTATATGTATGTACTTACATATATCTTATTCACTTACTTCCATTCAATACGATATGAAAACAGAAACAACGTTTATGCGTATGTACGACCTACCGTCTCCATAAATGGTGTTTTACATTTCATATATCTATCTATTATACATATTTATATTCTAACTATATATTATAAATCATGTGTTATATTTTCTAAGTATTTAAATCATGATCTAAATGATACGATCAATAATAACAAGTTAAAACACGTACGATAAAGAGAGTGATTATTACCCAAAATGTTAATTTAACATGAAAATCATTATTAAATGGGTAACATAAAGTCATAAATGAATCATGTATGATATAATAAATATAAATATTATTCTAGTATAATTTAATAACATACTATGGTCATTATATAGGAGGTTAAACGTACCCTCGACCAAAGGAAAGTGCAAGGTAATGGTTAATTTCACAATTTATTTATTATCCGAGGTTATTTTACGTAAGTATCTACTGGGACATATTTATTATCCATGTCCATATTTCATAAAAGAGTTTTTAAATGGATTATTTTTAATGGATATTTTTACTAAAAAATCATTTTAAATGTTTTAAAGATTTATTCTTCTAAACCTTTCTCATTAATGTCCATGTTTTCAAAATGGGTTTTTAAGGATTTATTTATATGGAAATGAATGTTTTAAAATGTTAATTCCTTTCAAAAGTTTCAAAGTGGTATTGTAAACTTTGATTCAAAACTATCTTTTAAATAACTTCCTTTATAAATTATGTGACTTTTAAATGATTTCATGAAAAAAGGATATTTTTCTCAAAGATTTTTAGTATGTCAATATTCTTTATGGGATATTATTCTTGATCGAGGTTGATTTATTATGATACAAATATTATATATTTTATTGAAGGTTTTGTGATATATTTGACTGTGGATGTGTTATTTTTATACCATTCATGGTTTAGGGTTAAAGTATTGACATTTCGTATGTTATTTTTAATACGAATGTTTATGTTATGTTTCAACCTTTTCATATGAGGAATGTATTAGACTTAGTAAGTGACAGATGGAGCCCATTATAGTTCCTTGGTGCATCAGTAGGTCTCATGATACAATTAGACGTGGAATTGGCCAAGGCCTTTCCCAAATTTGATATATGGTTTTGGCCGAGGCCTTAATCATTTGTAGACGTCTTGGCCAAGGCCTTGAGAAAATGTTTCAGAATGTCCCTCATTATACATTCCCTCATTATAAAAATAATATTGATGGTTCATGTGGTTATTTGACTAGTATAATACCCATGATTATGTTTTATTATGGCATTATTTACTCAGCTCATATTCCTACCATAAAGTGTTTATGTTTATTATTTGTAAAGGGATGTGTTTTAAATTATTCACCATGCCTAATGTTTATGTTATCTTCTGCTATATTGCTTACTCTTACTGAGTGTTTGTGATCAGCCCTTTATTATGTTTCATTTTCCCAGGATATGAAGAAGTTAGTTATGAGTGACTTGCAGGAATAATCTTGGAAGATTAGATGTTTCTAATGTAATAAATTAGTGCTGTATTTCTTTTCAAGTTTTAATGTTGAACTTATGTATATATATTATTTCCAAGGCTACTAAATTGATCGGTCTTTTGGGATTTGATCCCTTTTGATCATGCCAATGTTATGTAATAATGCACCGACTCTAGGTAACTGGGGTCAGGGTATTACAACTAAATTGATCATTCCTTTGGCCTTTCATTCCTTCTAACCATTCCGATATACTTAGTAATGCACTGGATCTGGTCTAGAGGGGTTGGGGTGTTACAGTTCGTATCAAAGGAAGTTTAGTAGGAACCTTGGAAACTAGATCAAAAACTATAGATTATGGAACAAAGACCTAAGTAATTATTTGAGGACAAATATTCAAGAATGTCCTAGAATTTTGGTAAGGAATAGAGTATTTGGATATTTCTAGAAAATAAATCCCTGTCTAGATACAAATAGGTAGAGGTGGCTCTGACACATATGTACTTAGGAGTGAAATTTCCAACAAGGAGTTTTGGGCTTGACCCGGGGTATCCTGGTACATGAAAATGGGTCTTACTGCACTCTTGGTATTGAAACTCCTAGGGGATATGCTTTGGATAATTCAAATTTTCTTTACAAGCCATTATTAAGGATTCTAATGTAAATTTTTTCTTAGAGAAACCATGTTTATGAGATAATATATGCATAGAATTTTAATTTATGCTATGTAATTTTCTAGTTGAGATTATAAATTATGATTCATAACCTAATCTAGTGTATGCCATTATTTAGAGATGGCTCCAAATGGAAAAAAGAGAATCAATAATCATGGGAAATATAGGGATTTCCCCACTGATCAAGTCAACATAGTCGATGTTGGAACGGATCAGATCATGACCATACTGGGATAACTTACTCAGTTTATGATGAATAACCATTCTACAACTTTATTGGATAATTTCATACGGAAGAAGCCCCTATATTTTAGCGGGACAACTAATCCAGTGGTAGCTAAGCAGTGGATCAAGTCCCTTGAAAAGATATTCATGGCATTAGGTTGTAATGAAAATGAAAAGGTAGTCCCGGAAATATATTGTCTCAAGGGTGACACTGATCAATGGTGGTCCTTGATCCATAATACCATGGAGGAATAAGAAATAGAAGATATGGAATGGAGTAATTTTAAGGAAATATTCTTTGAAAAATATTTACCTCGTGAGAAAAGAACCGAAATGAAGAGAAAATTCCTTAGATTAAAACAAAGGGAAGAAGAAAATGTTGTAGAGTATGAGGCTACATTCACAAGACTACCCAGGTATGCCATAGATTACACACAAGACTCAGAAGACAAGATTGATCATTTCTTCGAAGGACTTAAGACAATTATTCGAAGGGCACTGGCTTCTCAAACATTTTCATCATATGATGAAATTGTATCTAGTGCCATCAAAATAGAGAAGGAATTTGATATATCAAATTTGTTCAATGGAAAGCAAGATAAGAATAGGTACTCTGATAACCAAGGAAAAGGAGAAATGCTAAAGAAGAACAAGGTAAAGAAGAAATTCACATTATGTGAGAACTGTAGAAAGAATCATCTCGGGAAATGATTGAAAGGCATGGGAGTATGCTATAAGTGTAGAGAAAAGGGTCATCGATATAATGAATAAAAGGGGAAGAAAAAATTCAATTATGTTAAATGATACAATTTTAAAGATATGGGACACTATGAAAATGAGTGTCCAAAGCGCCAAGGAAACTTGCTTTAGGAAAGGCCACGAGAGCAAGGGAAAGCTTATGCAATTACGACCATAGAGGTTGGAGTTACTAATTATGTGGTGGAAGGTACTCTAATTGTTTCCTAAAACTTAGAAAATGCATTATTTGATTCTTGATCATCACATTCATTTATATCTTCCTAGTTTCCAAGAAAATTAGACATGTCCAATTTGATTTAATAAAGGGGCTATTAGTCAAAACTCTTAGTGGATGTATCATTGCAACAAGGACATGTCGATCAGTACCCCTCTTGACACATAAACATGATTTAGTTTCTAAACTTATCATCATAACAATGATTGAATTTGATATAATTATCAGTATTAATTGGCTATCAAATTATGATGCAAAGATATACTACAAGAAGAAGGAAGTTACAGTTTTTGAAAATGGTGTAGTATCCCTTATCTTTAGAGTAGAAACCTCGCCATCTAATTATTATCTAGATCCACCCCCAGTATCTCTACTAATTGAAATACTTGTAGAGGAAGATAAAACAATATCTATGGGCGAGGAAATAAATATTCAAATTTAAGATGTGCATATAGTGCAAGAATACATTGATGTATTTCCATAGGATTTACCTGGACATCCTCCAGAGCGGAAAGTTGAGTTATCTATTGATTTAATTCCTGGTGAAAGACCTATATCAAAGACTCCCTATAGAATTTCCACTGTGGAATTAGTGGATCTAAATAAACAACTAGAGTAATTGAGTGAAAAAGGATTTGTTCGACCTAGTGTTTCTCTATGGGGAGCCCCTTTCCTCTTTGTCAAGAAGAAATATGGATCCATGAGGCGATGCATTGATTACAGGGAAATCAATGCTATTACAACAAAGAATAAGTATCCTCTGCCAAGAATAGATGATTTATTTTATCAACTTCAGGGATCACAATACTTTTTTAAGATTTACCTTCAATCTAAATATCATCAGCTATGTGTGAGGAAGAAAGATATTCCAAAGATAGCATTCCGAACCAGGTATGGGCATTATGAGTTTATAGTGATGCCTTTTGGACTGACTAATTAACCCTCTGTTTTCATGGATTTATTGAATAGAGTTTTCAAGAAATATCTTGATAACTTTGTTGTGGTATTTATTAATGATATTCTGGTATACTCCAAAAGCTATAAAGACCATGAGAATCACTTTAGGATTATTTTGAAAACTCTTAAAAGAAATAAATTATATGGAAAGTTTAGCAAGTGTGAATTCTGGATTCAATCAGTTTCTTTTATTGGCCATATTTTCTTTAAGGATGTAATATTAGTTTATCCTATGAAGACAAAGACAATCCAAGAATGGCCCATTCCAACAAACATAACCTAGGTACGTAGTTTTATTGGCTTAGCAGGTTACTATCGGCATTTCATTTAGAATTTCACCCTACTAGCTAACCCGCTAACCAACCTCACACATAAAGGGGATAAGTTTGTATGGATGAAAGAATGTAGAGAATTATTTGAATAATTGAAGAGAATATTGGTCAATGATCTAATTCTGACTCTTCCATATGGAAATAATGGATTTGTGATATACAGTGATGCATCAAAGAATGGGTTGGGTTGTGTCCTTATGAAAAATGATAAAGTTATTGCTTATGCATCAAGGACGTTGAAGAATCATGAGAAAAATTATCCAACCCATGATATTGAGTTAGTAGCTATAATATTTACTCTAAAAATATGGAGACATTATCTCTACGGTGAAAGATGTGAGATATACATGGATCACAAGAGTTTGAAATACTTTTTTACAAAAAAAGAAATAAACATGAGGTAAAGGAGATGTCTCAAGTTACTCAAAGATTTTGATTGTTCAATACACTACCACCCCATAAATGCAAATAAGGTGGTATATGCATTAAGAAGGAAAGATCATGGACTCCTGACCCAAATAAGGATTGAGAGATATCTTATATTCATGTATCTACTAAATATGGATATGGAAATTGTTAAGGAAGGGGAAACATCTTTCCTCTTTCAAATGATTGCTAAACCATATTTATTGGAGAAGATAAAAGATCTCAATCTGATGATGAGAATCTGTACAAGAAAATTAATGCTGTTAAGGATGGGAGATTGGAAAACTTTGTGTATGAAGAAGGAGTTTTGAAATTTGGGAAGAGGTTATGTGTTCTATATGTACCTAAGATAAAAATGGAACTATTAGATGATTCTCATAGCTCAAATTTCTCTACACACTTAGGTAACAAAAAGATGTATAGAGATCTAAAGGAATATTTTTTGTGGGATAATATGAAGTGAGAAATTGCTGACTACGTTTCAAGTTGTCTAGTTTGTCAATAAGTGAAGGTAGAGAGACAACATCCTAGAGGGGTAATGAAACCTCTACCTATTACTATGTGGAAGTGGGATAACATTACGATGGATTTTTTTCACTGGAATACTGAGGACACCTAGAAGGAATGATGAAATATGGGTAATTATTGATCGTCTCACAAAATGAGCACATTTCCTTGCTATAAGAGAGGATTAGACACTTGACTGCCTAGAAAGACTTTATATTAATGAAGTTTTAAGACTTCATGGTGAACCTCTATCAATTGTTTATGATCAAGATCCTTGGTTTACATCAAAATTCTGGAAAAGTCTCCAGAATTCTTTGGATACCGAGCTTCATATGAGTATTTCTTATCACCCCCAAACCAATGGACACTCTGAAAGGACTATTCAAACTCTATAGGACTTGCTGAGATCATTCTCCCATGACTTTCAAGGTATGTGGTTTCAACACTTTCCTTTGGTGGAATTTTCCTATAAAAATAGTTTCCATTCTAGTATTCAAATGGATCCATATGAAGAATTATATGGAAAGAGATGTTAAACACCAACTTGTTGGGATGAAGTTGGTGAGAGGAAACTTATAGGCCTAGAAATTATTGAAGAGACCACAGAAAAGGTCAAGATGATTCAAGACCATATTAAAGTATCCCAAAGTATGTAGAAGAATTATGATAACAACCAAATAAAGGATTTGTAATTCCAAGTGGGAGATCATGTCTTTATGAAAGTATCTCCATGGAAGGGTGTCTTAAGGTTTGGTAAGAAAGGTAAACTGAGCCCAAGGCACATCAGACCATTTGAAATTCTAGAAAGAATCAGAGCTGTAGATTACCATTTAAAAATTCCTCCAAGTCTCTCCAAAGTTCATGATGTGTTCCACATGTCATTGTTAAAGAAATACATTCCAGACTAAACGCATGTACTCACCTATGAAAAAATAGATCTGGAACCTGATTTGTCATACTGTGAAGATACTATCGGGATTCTTGACACAATGGAGAAGGTATTGAGAAATTGGAAAACTCATCTAGTCAATGTTCTTTGGAGAAATAATATAATGGAGGAAGAAACATGGGAACATGAGGATGTTATAAAGAATAACAACCCACATCTTTTTAGAGGGATTTATAAATTAAAAATTTTGAGGATGAAATTTCTAAAGGAGGAAATAATGTAACACCCCAAACATTTTATGGTACGTTTCTATGAAATACATTCTATTCATTAGGTATCCTATTTTTATAAAGCACTTAGTTTCTTTGAAGAAACACTTGGATATTTAATAGATAGTCACAACCTAGCCTTTAAACTTAAATATTCCACTTTTGTGTTTTGAATTTTGAAAAACAAACATTCACAGTTGCGATCAGGATGACATTTAGAGTATGATAGAATTAACTTAATTTTAAGTGAATAGTAACATACCCTTATGAATAGTAACCTACCCTTATGAATAGTAACGCACCCTTATGAATAGTAATATGACTCTTAATAATGGTATCCATACCCATGAATGTATAAATAAATTTAGGCACCTTAAAAATGAAGATGAATATTTTAAGTGTTTATATTTTTCGATTAAATAATGATTTTAATTAAAAATTAAATTTATCATATTTAGAAAATTATTTTTGAAAAATGAAGTTCATTTTTTTATTCTACATGTCGAAAAATGTTTAGGGTGAATTTTTGGGATATTTTTGAAATACTTGAATTTTTGATGAATAGTAAAAACAATAAATTATGATAAATGCTAAATACTTGATTTACTGCATAATAGGTGATGCAAGGATGATGTAAGACCACTTGGTTCTAACTCACATGAAGCTATTACTATTTGGGATCACATTAATCAAGACTATTCATAGTATTGAGAAAAGATATTAAAATAATAATTAAAATAATGTATAATCCCTTCTCCCCTCCACTATATAAACCACCCCTCACCCCCTCTTCCTCACACAACACTCAAGCTTCAATCCTTGCCTAAATTATTAAAAATACTCTTCACAAGACCTATCCCCACTTCTAAGGCCTTCTGGTCTCACCAAAAGGCTAAAATAAAAGGTTTTTAAGGAGTTTCTCAAAGAGGAGTACTCAAGAGGTGAACCTCTCTTCCTTTTTCTTTCAATTTCTTTTACAAGTTCCATTATTTTGTTCTCTCTTCTCACCTCACCTCATCCAAATGACATGATAATTCCAGTACCATACATGTACTATATTTTCATTGTGATAATGGAATATTTCATTATAATATCTCTTTTTTCCCCTCCTTTTATACTATAAATTCAAACACCGTCCGAGATGTGTTAATTTATCACACTCAAGGAAGACAGGTTTTCAATTTGCATTACCATATTCAAGACTAGTCATGAAACCTTTTTAATGGTTGAAACAGATAATAATATATTTATTTTATTTTATTTAATATTCTGTAATCTTTACACACTCCTAATATGGAATAATAATACAAAACAAGTTCATTGTGCACAAAACCACCAAGCTAAATCAAAGAATTTATCATTAACTTATCGAATGAGTCATCATCATGGTATATGACCAAAATAATTATAAGATAATTTAGATCTATTTAATGTCACTAATAATATATGTTAACAATTTTATATGTTTAACCACATTTCAAACAAACTTCCATTCACGAATATAAGTAAATGGATCATGAAAACCAAGGAAGAAAATGTTTCCAAAGCAATAAAATTGAACCTATTAAACCCATCAAAAATGCCATTAATGAACATAATAAGGTTATAAAATATCAATTAAATGTTGATGAGGTTATAAAATTATTAATTAATTAATCTAAATTTTATTATTCAGGTTGTTAAGAACAATCAATAACACCTTCAATCATAAGGTAAGGGATATCTTAACTCAATTTCCATTCATGAGTTAAACATATTTTTCATTGGTTATGTTTTTCCAAGGATATGTGTGAATGGACTCTGATTGTTTTATAATATCTATAAACTTGTATTTTTTGGGTTATATTTTTCACACAAAATTATTTCATTGATTCATCCTCACTCTAATGATACTATCATTGTAAGGGATCCTCTCTCTCACTTTTGTTCTAGAATTCCCCATATGTTGTGCCCTTTTATTTTTAATTCATAGTGATGAGGTATGTTTTCAAACTCCCCTATAATACCTTTATGATATATAAATAATGGTATACCCCTTTACCTCTCATTAAGCCCTCACAAGAACACCCGTTACCATGTCAAAATGTTTGTAATAGGTTTTCTCATTTCACTTTCATTTCCGTGAGATTTCCAACGTTCACCACTTATTTCTTCAATGTGGTGTATGTGTACTTCCATTTTTTATATAATATAATGATTATATTTATATTAATGGTATTAAATAATTCATTTTATGGTTATTAAGTTTTGATCATATGATTTTTCTGATTACATTGTGGTAAGAGACTTTGTCTCAACTTCCATTTCGTTGTGACTTACTTTGTATTGTGCACCTAATAATCCTTATGTGATGTATATACTGCCCATTTTAGGTCACTTTTCATTTGAAATTATATTTCTATTAAATATCCATATTTTCATATCATGGATATGATTATTGTCTAAGCCGTATACCATTTTACATACGGTGTTTATTTTGAATGCTGTTTTGACTGTGGAAATATTGATGAATCCATATCGTCTACTCTATATGAATATTGTAAAGGCATATTGCTAATTTATTTAATCTATGTATAAATAATTCTTTGGACATGAAGTGACGGGCGGGGCCCACTATAGCCCCTCGATGCATCAACAAGTCTCATGAGACAATCGGTTGGCGACAAACCTTTCGAGTTTGTTTCCAAAAATTAGACATATTTCTACCCACAGAACTAAACAATTTTAATGGTATTATGGTATCATGTGCCAGATACATGATGTACAAATAATAATCATTCTCTTTATTCATTATTAGTTATTACTATCCATGAGGTTTTCACCATGACAAAATCTATGGATGCAAGTTCATTCTCAATTTATTAATGGCATGTGTTTTTCATTTATTCGCCATGCCATATTGACTATGCCAATTTGTTTATGATTTAGTTAATATTGATTCATGATTCTTATATTTTTAACCCTCACTGAGCATTCAATCTCACCCCTTTCATTTGTTTACCTTCAGCAGGTTATGAAGATGAGATCACTTATTGAGTTTCTGTGGATATAGTTTTTAATTTTTGTTATGTATTGTATTTTGTTACCTTTACCAATGTAATTTGAGTTAAATATATGTATCTAATTTCTTCAAGACTACTAAACTGATCGTTCCTTTGGGCTTTCATTCCTTCTAACCATGCCAATGTACTTAGTAACGCATCAGATCTGGTCTAGAGGGGTCGGGGTGTTACAATATACTTATAAATATATATATATTAATTTATATATACATATAAATTAATATATTTATATATGTGTATACATTTATTATTATTATATGTGTATATATTTATATATGTATATATATATATATATATATATATATATATAATATTTTTTAATATATTTGCGTGTGTGTATTATTATTATTATATATTTATAGTTATTATTCGTGCATATATTTATAGTTATTATATATGTATATATTTATTATTATTATTATATTTATACATGTGTATATATATTATATTTATATATATGTTAATATATTTGGGTCTGTGTATATATATACTTATAAATTTATATATTAATGTATATATATATATATATTTATAATTTGATATATTAGTGCATATATATATTCAAATTTTTATTCATTTATTATTAATGATAATTTATTTAGTTTTTATTAATTTATTGTAATTATAAATGAGGTGTAGCTTTGGGAGATTATTAATATGATATAATTTGGATGAAAGTCCATTTGGGTTGAATTTGTCTCAACCCTTTCTGTCCAAGAATTGAGATTTAGAATAAGTAATGTACCTTGAAAGATTCTTACACATTGGTTAGAATGTCTAAAAACTGCTGATGAAATATATTTGAATATGCCACATGTATATAGATAAGAAAACCAAGTGTCAGATGTGTTGTACAATAAATCCATTTTTAATATTAGCTTGATATGGTCTTTTGTAATCCAATCATCTTACTCACATTTGGTGGATTCAGATGGTAGGGGTTGATCTCACACCCATCCTATAAATTCCTCTTTGTAACATCATCTCTAATAATTTCTTTTTAATAATATTTTTTCTTGTATCAGACAAGCTTAGTTCTGAGCCTTTCTGATTAAATTAATGTAACTATGTTTTGATCTGTGTGTTTCTATTTCTATGTATGTATCTATATGTATATATGAATATATATACATATATAAATTTTATATGAATAAAATTTATTTTTAAAGTTATGTAGTAATATTATAATCATATACATATATAATAATTTTTAATTTTTTATTTATATGTGTTACACTTAAAACACAATTAAAAGAAAAATTATCCATATTTTAAAACACGGCTATATTATCCTTATTTTAAATCATGACTAAATCATCCACGTTTTAAAATTTTTCTAAGTTAAAAATTAGTGACATTTTAAAATGTAGGAAAATTATTTATTTTTTAAAACATGAGTAAATTAAAAATGTTTTAAAACATGAAAAAATTATCCATGTTTTAAAACTTGGCTAAATTATCCATGTTTTAAAGCATGGCTAAATTAAAAACTAGTGACATTCTAAAATAAGGAAAAATAACGTGACTAAACTGGCCAAATTTTTATGAGACTGCAGCTAAATTAAAATTTAGCTGGCTTTTCAAAAAACATGGCTAAAAATACACAACTAAATAAAAAATTAGCCAAATTTTTAGAAAACATGACAAAAAATGTAACCAATTGCCTATTTTTTTTTATTGTGAGTCTCCATTACTTGATGTCCCACTTCAAGATGAAAGTAAGGGTGAAAAAAATATTATAAGAGACTCATGGATAGTTATACCATGTTGTATCATCTATGAGAAGTATGTGTGGATAAAGTGAAGTAAGAAATGAATGAGATTATGATTACACCAAAAACATGTAAATTGAAATTTCAAATTCTGGATGGTCCTCATGTACTCAAGTTTATAGAGAACATTGATCGAATCATGATATTTAAATACATATCATTTTCACATGCTTATCACCTAGTTAATATAGTTTCATTAAGAAATATAAAATGAATAGTATAGTGAAACCACTTTGATATATTTTTTGCAAGGTTCTCTAATAATATAAGAACATAAATAAATATAATCCTTTAGTTTTTATGGTGAACAAGAAGAAATACAATGAGAAAAAAAATGGAAAGTGTAACACCAAAGGAACCTTTACAATATCTTTCTAATAAACCAAAGATAAAGAGGGAGATCATCAAACATGAGGATATTTGTTTCACTGGTAGCAAGAAAGGTCACTAAAAGTAAAATTTCAACAAATTAAAGAAGAATAAAGTAAAATATTTTAATTTAGGTATATTAATCATAGAATGTAATATTTATGTTTTAATTCTTGGGAATTAGATACTATATGCGTGTCATGAATTTGTATCCAAATACAGGAACCAAGTAATTTTAGAAGCATTATAAGAAGTAATGTGAATTATCCTAGTATCCAAGAAAGGGTGATTCCTATGTTAGGAGGGAGAAGAACATGTCTTGTTTTTTTTATAAATTGATTGATTCTAGTAGAACTATTTTTTATTGAGCATTACAAAAAAATTCATCTCATGTTTCCATTTTACACAATAAAAAATCATTTCATATTGGAATTAATGTTGTTTTTGGTGTTTCATACTCAACTAATAGTTTAGTAATACACTTGTTAAATGATATTGGATCCTCCATAAAGGCTTATCAAAATATATCTTGACCAAGTTTTCATCATTCATTTAAAATATAGAGTGAAAAAATTAATCAACTAATATTTCCTTATATATATCATATCCTATGATGTTGGTAAAAGTAGGATCAATGATGAGTCTTATAAGTCTTATAAATCTTCCATGATCCCTTTTGAGACATACTTTACAAAACATAAGCATTACCCCTTAACTATATGCCAACTACAATTAAAAATGTTCATTATATGAGTTATAAAATTAATGAAATCTATTATTTCCTAATTAATATGTTTAGATGCAAAGTGTTTGTTAAGGATAAGTCAATAAAAAAACTTTCATCAAGAAAAACACAAAGTGCATGTCAGGTAACTGTCCTAAAGTTTTAAGGATGTTATGTAAATCCCTTAGATAAAAAATATATATTAAAGTGAAATAATATAATTATATAAGAGGGTGAACATCTCTATTTGAGATAGTAGGAGAAAGGTATATTTGGTTAATTTCATGGATCAAGATGTGTAAATAGTTAGTAGAGATATATGTTCCACAAGTTCCCATAGAAAATGAATGTTCCAGAGACACATATTGGGTGAAAAATTTAAAACCATAGTGGTGGTATTATATTCACCAAGATAGGTTATATATTATTTGATAAGAATATAGGATCCTATATGGAGTAGTAAGATTCAATTATCTATGATTGAAAAGTTCATATGAATTCAAATATGGATTCTATATACCAAAATTATGTTCAATATTTTGGTTATTTCTCTAATTGATGTAAATCAATTAGTTGGAATTAAAGAGAAAAAATACATGGGTGTTACAAGTGTGATACCAATAAGGATATATTGGTTATAAAAATTCATCATTCTTAAATCCATTAGATTTATACTTGTCAAAAAAAATTTATATGATAATTATATTGGGAATTGGATGTTAAGACCACCTTCCTTGAAGGAAAACTTATGGAAGAAGTTTATACGATTCAAATAGAAAGGGTTGGTGACACCATAGATTTTTAATAAGTAATGTAAGTTATAGAGATCCATTTATGGATTAATGCAATCATCTTGATCATATAATATTCATTTGGAATAAATGTATGTAAGGTGTCTACAATAGTTTAGTGTAAGTCCACTATGAGAGTATTGGTTACCATGATAAAAGGCATGAAGATCATTGATGGATTATGTTTTTCTGATGTGTTAGTCAAGAAAGACAGAGGCTATTATGTTAAGTGTGTTGAAGGGAAATTTTTCGAGAGATTCACTACACCACACTACAGTGTCAAGGAGAAGAGAATTTTGGAGGTCATAGTGTTTAAAAATTGGATGTTACAAGTAATTTTTCTTATTTTATATCCCTAAAATTGATTTAAATTTATATATCATGAATTAGAAACCCAAATATAGTTCTAGGGTGATGATTTTCTATAAGGAAATAAAATGGATGGATCTAAAGACAAACCAGTTGAAAGTTACACTGATATTTGAATTTAAAATTTGAAATTAAAATATAAATCATGATAAAAATAATAACTACTATATGAGACATTATATAGAGATATATATATCATACATTTAATATCTTATTCTTTAAATAATGGGAGACATACTATACGAGGTGTTGGAAAGAAACAGGATAAGGTTTTCCACCTATTGGTGAATCTACCAAAGTAAAAGCATGATTCACTATTTTGAAATGATGAAAATAATTACATCACTATCCTATAAATAATAATATTGAGATTCTATTTTATATTTTAATTTTCCTGACTTGGATTCCACTATAACTGATACCCTGAGCCTGGTTTCCACAGGACCTCAGGCACACCTCCACATACGCCAGAGGCTTCCGACTAGCAGTGCAGGTCTATAAATGTCTAATGGAGAGACTATACCCACTCATCAGAGTAAAATCATAGAACACGTAGTATCATAATATGTAATATTCAACATGAGTAATAAACAGATAATATATCATAAGAATAAACAAGTAACAAAGTAACCCATGATGTAACCAAATAATGAATACACTATATGTCTAGAAGTCATACAATACAACTTCAAAATACCAAAACCATAAAAGAACCCAAACCCAGTACTGAGTCCCAACCCAATCCTAAAAACCCATGCTCTAACCAAATATCACATGCATGAACAAAACACCAGGTCCTTGTCCTAAACCTGTACATGAAACAAGTCACATATGATTGGGTACCCAAGTACCATGAAGCCCCAAGCAGGTTGTGAGTACAACTCAGTAGGCCAACACCAATGGTGTATAAAGTAATAACTAGTCTGTACAACAGTGAATGTAGGCACATAAATAATAACCAATTAAAAAAATATAATCCAGATTCCATTTAATAACGGGGTTCAAATTAGCCACTTTCATCCTTAGTTTCCTAGGTTATCCATTTTTATCATTTCACTACGGCCGATGACAATCATAAAGCTATCATGAATAAGGGGAATCAAGTTCTATAAATTATATAGAAAACATATCACAAAAATACACAACAAATTACCTTGAATCCTTAGTCCAGGTAATCACATCACTTGTAACTGTTAGGGGTATAATGCCTCAGTCCACCACCCTAATCCATGAAATATAGGGGTGGGTTTAGAGCCTCAGTCTAACCTGAACGATGGGAATAGATCCTCAATTCCAATACCCCACACAAACCAATAATCCATGTGTACATGATTATTGAATCATTCATCACACTTTCCATTCACAAAACATAAATCACTTAACACATTCACATTAAACAAATTCCCCTTATTCCATGTTAACATCAAAACACCATATCATTTATTTCATTTCAAAAACCATGTTAACATGATAATACAACTATCATTAGTTCCATTAATTTAACCCACAAATCATTTCAACTACTAAGTTCCTAATAGACCTTTAAAGCCAATTCATGGAATAAGAAGTAAATAAAAATACTCATTTAAAATCATATTGAAGTCATCTTTTAAAAAATGGGTCTTCCCCTTTGAAAAACTAAAATATACCCAAGGAATTCTATTTCCATTTAAAACCCAAAAAGGGGCCATTAAATTATTTTCAAAACAAGGGAACCACAACCACATTTCAAATCATCACTTTAAATCTAATAATAAACCCCTTTCAAATCATTTGAGGTTAAAACATCCTTTCAAAACATTAATCACTTATAAACATCATTTTCCATCAATAAAACTATATTTGGGTCAAATACTCAAAACACACCATTTAAACCATTTCAAAACATCCTAGTAATTTTACCAAAATGAACTTATAATCATTTAAATTAACCCATTAACCATGCCCACATATCCAATTACAATTTTATAACCCATTCTCCATCATAATTCCCATATCTCAATGTTTACCAATTTATTCACCATTTACAAGGGTTCTTCATACCCCATGGGTATCCCTAGGTTTGATCACACTTCACCAATAGACCCAACATGGCCCGCGAAGGAATTTCACCTCAATATAAGGCCCAAATCACTTTTTAATAAAAAACTTTAAAATTCATCAAGGAAATACATTAGCACAACTACATACACATATAAAACATCAAGACTATGAGAAAGAGATTCAATATCACCTACCTCATGTTTGTAGACAACCACTTGTTTAAAAATAACCCTTGATTTGAACTCAAACCACCATAAAATACCAATCCAAGAATCTATTGTATAAATTTTGTTTTAGGGATTTAGAAGGAGAATAAATATCATACAATTACTCTTCTATAAAATGGAAGGAAACGAAGTCAAATACTTACTCAGAGCTTCAATTCACAACCAAAGTCACTCAAAATGCCTAATAATTGAGGGAGGAACATCTCTTGTAATCTTGGGAGAGAAATGATCATAATACTTTCTATTGTAAGGTGAAATGGGAGGAAAATTGGGTGGGGTTTCATAAATATTGAGGGATAAAAATGGTAAAAGACTCCATTTTTAATAGCCCACATAGTTTGGATGCGCAGTTGGCCAAACCATGCACCAACCATGTGGGTCCCTCTATCCAAGTGAGATGCCAGGCCACATAGTTTAGCTGGACATCCACACGGTTTGAAAAACTATATGGTAGCCATGTGCTCGCCTCTATCCAAGGGGGGTTGGTGTCCGTACGGTTTCTTGGGCCACCCCGTACGGTTCCCTCAACTGTGAACACCCTCTCAATAGGCCGCATAGTTATGTCATATGGTTTCTACTAACTATGTGCCAACTATTCTCTCACCACATATTGGCCCATTTTTCCTATTTTATAGACCCAAACCTCTAGAATACCCTTGAGACCTGTCCTACTCACCATAGACATTCCTTAAACAAAAATTTAAACTTGGACATACCGTGTCTCAATGTTGGGATCTTATAATCTTCCCACCTTATAATGGATTTTCCTCTAGTTCTATTCCTAAGAATAACCAAGACTCCAAGACAAAAGGTCGGGCCATGAGGCCCACCTATAAACTTTCATCTCCTATTTTTATCCTAAACACGACCATGTAGTCACTACCCTTAAACAAAAGGAATAGTCCTACCCCAAAGGATTTTCCCATTGTGGTACACCATCACGAACTTGATGATCCTAAAAGGACAAATCAATCTCAAATCCAAAGTAAACCACAAGAAACCCATTATAAATCCAAGGAAACACTACCTGAATCACAACATAAGGGAACACCATGCATAGCATCATACCACTATGGAAGAGCCAATCGATACTATATTATCCCAATCCTCTCTGCAACTTATGGCCCAAATCACTTGGCACCATCTTCCCTTATTTTCAAAATTATAATGGTGACTGAAGACCAGTGTCACCTGAAGAAATACATAATTTTACAACCATATACCCTAAACTATTTCAGTTCATAACCCATGTCCCAATGACCTCATTCCTTATCTGAATACCAAAACACAACTAAAGCCTAACTTTCAACTCAAGGCATTCAATCAGTTAAAACCCAATCCAACTCCCATTTCCAAAAATGAACACCAAGATAGCGCTTAAACGAGCCCATCAAACCTAAAACACTGATCACATCCTCAACTGGACACTTGCCTCTATGGTGTTACCCACCATATTCTTTATATCCCTACCATAATTCTATAGTTTTTATCACCTCTACCATCAAAATAGACCACCAAAACCTCAACTCAAACTTCCACAACATACCCAATGCATTTTACAACTCACTACAACAAAAAATCCATGAGAACACACTCCACCATTGGAATATAGCCTTTCCATTAAAACCACTCGAAATGGATGCACGTTCATCATGTATACATGAACCAAGAATAAATAAACTTTTTATCAAGCTCACTTCCAAACCTGAAACACACTTGTCACTTAAAGCATCAACCGAGGGTGGATTACTACTCACCACATCCATTCTATTTTACTATATCGTGTCGAACCACCCCCAACTGAATTTTCCCAAAAACACACATCTTACACTATTGACACACTACCCCCTTTTCACCTTCCCATGGTGCCTTCTTACTTAAGGTGTACCACCATCATATGAAACACTTACCAGTTTCATTCCCTAAATTCTGGTAAAAGTCCACTATCAAGGTATCCACTACCTTTCCAAGCCATCATTTTGATTCACTACACCCATCAATAATTCTAACACAAGAATCTTGGATTTATTTTAGCACTACCCTAATCCCAGATCCAACACTTGGATTTATCATCCACAACATCCAAGTCCCACTCATCTTTTCCTAAGGAACCAAAACATGCACCTCACATTGTTTTTATTGGAATCCCGATACCACCACAACCACTTCATAGTCAGCCCTTCACCTCACTAACCTACACACAACTCCCCACTTTAGGAGTGTAATTATTAAAACTTTACCCAAGAAATTTTCAACCACAAATACCCACAATTAAATCATAATTTTAACCCCAAAACTTGGATGTAACCTTCTAAAATTTTCCAGAATGACAAAACAAACTCCAACCACTACCCATTCCTAGATTCTGAGAATGGAACCCATGACATTCGTTGATGCCTAGTCCATATCAAGGAAATCACCCATAAATGGTCAATGGTTCCCTTTTCACCATCCATATCCATATATGCCACCCCAAAAGCGTAAACTCCATGAGGTACCATATCCAACAAAAACACTTTTAAGTAGCCACGTTTAAAGCCATAGCTTTCTCAGCATACCCAGGATGATGTCAAAATATTTTGAATGATCATCACTAGATAAAAGTATGATATGAAGTCATTGATGAACACCAATACAAATTATCCATCATCTATGTCACCTACCACTATAGGGACACCTTGACCTATAAAAAGTCTTAGGGTTCCTTTCCTGTAATGTCTCATCAACACCTGGTCACCACAACTCACATGGGGTTACCAACCAAACTCACCATTGCTTCACGACTCTCTACCAAGTAGTCATGAACCAATATTTTCTTTAGATATACTACTAAAATAATACTCAAGTTCTTATAGTATGAATCCAAATATTTGAAATGGAAACAAAAAGATCCATCACACCAATCCAAAACCAAATGGTCTCTCATGTAACTAGTGATTCCCATTGGTTTCATGGAAAAAAATAGGTGCTTAATTTTGAACCAATTGTGTAAATATCCCAAATGAAATCATTAATTCCCAACACATACCCACATCTATACCTCATCAGACCCCTCAGGGTATCGCACTTTTATGTGACCACACACTGAACCCAACTTTAGATCACACGAGCCATACATCAACAAGGCTAGGTCCAAACACCCTCTTACTCATCTGGCCATGCCTCACAGTTTTTCAACCTCATCTCATTAAAGAAATGTTATACATTCTCATCCAAAAACCTAACCATTCATACAAAAAAACCCAACCACATGACCACCCCTCACATCGAGTGTCACTTCCATAACAAAAGAATTCATCCGTGCTTTGATCACCCTTGTCTAGTCAGCTTAAACTCAACCTAATTCCCTCATTAAACATTATCAACATCATCAATCTGGGTACACTAATGATTATACCCATCAAAACCAACCAAAAATACTCAAGTTCCTCCCTAAGTAAGAAACCAAAGAATAACCATTCACTTTTATGAAGTTTTATGGTACCAACCATGCATCGATTACACCCCTAAAGAAACCCCCTATTCTTCACACTCTAAGGAACATACAACACTAGGCTAACCTACCTTGAGGATACCCTCAATTAACCAAGATTGTAAACTCATATCCACAACTCAAGTCACATCTCCAAAACTGTTAACATTCTCACCTTTCCCTCTAGGCTAAACCCACACTAGGAAAAACTATCTTCATGCCACTTCCAAAGTCCAAAACATACACCTATTCTGTATACCTGAATATACTAGAAACCTGATCAACCTTTCTCACAGACCAGCCTCAAATATTAAGTGAACAAACTCCCTAAACAAGAGTTATATTAAGAAATGGCCACTGGATATCCCTATAAGCTATACACATCAAACCTCACACCATTACTGCCCACAGATGGAACTCCTACTACTATTCTGAAACACACTGTCTCTAACACTCCCAAGAAACCATTTACTCTAGGTATCACACCATGTATACCTATACAAATACATTGACACTATGAAAAAAACACCCAATTTAGGGTCCAAAATCAACTCACACAATCACAAACCACAAGGGTCACCACACCCACATTATTGGACCACATATCACAACCCAAAGGCTATAGCCATAACAAAGGTATAAAAAGCACATACCTTTAATAAAAACATCAAAAACCAACAAAGCATTATGACCCATAACCAAGGTCTCAAAATAGGGCACTCCCATTGCCCAATCCACCCATACATAGGGTCAAAACACATCACCATGGATCCCTATTTTCAGTGTCCCTATAGGTTCCTTTATTTATCATTTCCCTTAATTAAACTTTACCATTTAAAACCCATGGGTTCACATTAAAAAACATTCCATTTTCAAAACCCAATGATTTTCACTTTCAAAAAACTATTTATTAACCCAACATTTCAAAAATCTAAGATTTATTTAAATTAACATTTCAAAGCATTTTATTTGAATTTTTTTTAAAGAAATGATAGCAGGCATAAATCACATATGAAAAGTACACTACTAGCATATCAATTATAGGGAATTATCAATCACATGAAATATAAGGATGACCTATGAATCCTAGGTGCCTAGAATTATGCATTAACTCACACACCGTCACTTTCCATAATGTTTCAAATGATAAAACCTCATAAATCAATAACATCACATCCAAGTGTACCACTTGAGGTGGAAGTATCAACCAGCCATAAAAGCACAAAACAAAACATCAATTACCACCCATGGAAACTTTTATTTTACCTAATATATGAGGATGTAGGCACCTAGTAATGATTTCATGACCAATCCCTGACAAGATCCTAGTATCCTATCTACCATGACCAAATAATAAGACAAAATAAAATCGGATCTGATACCTCATTGTAACATCCCCAACCTAGGTGCCACTATAACCGATGCCCAGAGCCTGGCTGCCACATGACCTTAAGAGTGCTTCTCTATATTCTAGAGGCTACCAACTAGTAGAACATGTCTATAAAGGTTTTATGGGGAGACTATACCCACCTATAAGAGTAAAATCATAGGAGAAATAGTATCATCAGATTTAATAACCATCATGAACAATAAATAGACAACACATCACAATATTCAACAAGTAACAAAGTAGCCCATGATATAACAAAATGATGAATACACTACATATCAATAAATCATACAATAAAAACTTAAAATACCCAAACCATGAAAGAACCCAAACCCAATCCCGAGTCCCAACTCGGTCCTAACAAACCATGCTGTAAAAAAATATCCCATGCAGAAACCAAACATCGGGTCCCTATCCTGAACCTATACCTAAAATAAGTAGCATCTTATTAGGTACCAAAGTACTATGGAGGACCAATAAAGGTGTTAGTACAACTTAGTCGACCACCACCATAGGTATCTAAAGAAATAACCAGTCATACAATAGTGCATGAAGGTACATAAATAATAACCAAGTAAAGAAAAGATAAATCAGATACCATTTAATAACAGGTTTTACTTTATCCACTTTCATCATTAGTTTCATGGGTTGGCCACTTTCATCATTTAACTTTGAATGATTATAGTCATATAATCTATTCATAAGGGGGAATCAAGTTCCCTACATTATTGGGAAAACATATCACAAAACAATACATAACAAATTACCTTGGATCCTCAGTATAGGTAATCAAATCACTTGAAACTATTAGGGGAATAGAGCCTTAGTTATCCTCCCAAACCCATGAAATACAAGGGTGAGGTTTATATCCCCAGTCTAACTTGACCTGTGGGTGTAAATCATCAATTATAATACCCCATACAAACTACTAATCCATGTGAACACGATTCTTGAATCATTGATCACAAATACCATTCATCAACTATAAATCACTTAACACATTCATATTAACCAAATTCCCCCTTATTCTAGGTTAACATCAAAACTCCATATCATTCATTTCATTTTATAAACCATGTTAACATGATAACACAACTATCACGAGTTCCATTACATTAACCCACAAATCATTTCAATTACTAAGGTCCCAATGGACCTTTAAATACAATTCATGGAAAAAGACACAAATAAAAATACTTATTTAAAATCATCTTGAAGACACCCATTAACACATGGGTCTTCATCTTTGAAAAACTAAAACATGACCAAGGGATTCCATTTCCATTTACAACCACAAAATAAGACATTAAAGCATTTTCACAATAAGGTAACCACACCCCCATTTCAAATTAACATTTCAAATATTATAAGAAACCACTTTTTCAAATCATTTTGAGGTTCAAACCTCCTTTAAAAACATTAACTACTTCCAAACATAATTTTCCATCAATAAAACCACAGCCAGGTCAAATCCCCAAAACACACAATTTAAAACATTTCGAAACCTCCTAGATATTTCAAAAAATTCAAATTATAATCATTTAAATTAACCCATTAACCATGACCACATATCCAATTACACTTTCACAACCCATTCACTCTCGTAATTAACCTATCTCAATGTTTACCAATTTATTCAACATTTACCAGGGTTCGACAAACCCCATGGGTATCCCTAGGTTTGGTCTCACTTCACCAATAAACCCAATGAGGTCCATTAAGAGTTTCACACCTCAATATAAGGATAAAATCACTTTCCTTAATCAAAAAAATTAAAACGAAACAATAAAATACATTGGCACAACTATATACACATATAAAACATCAAGACTATGGGAAAGAGAATTAAGACCACTGAAAGATCACTCTCGTGGGAACCCTCAAATGATTAGTGGTTTTTGGGTACTTAGGTGCAGTAGAGTGGCTGACCAAGGTCGTATCTCAAAGGAGGAAGTAAATTAAAACAACTTATTAAAGGTATTCTAAAAGTAAAATAGAATAGAATTAAAACACTACTTGAAAGGATGGGGGGTGGTTGTTTATCATTTACAAAACTGTTAGGGGAATAGAGCCTCATTTATCCTCCCTAACCCATGAAATACAAGGGTGGGGTTTATATCCCCACTCGAACCTGACCTATGCGTGTAAATCCTCAATTATAATACCACACACAAAATACTAATCAATGTGAACACAATTCTTGAATCATTGATCACACATACCATTCATCAGCTATAACTCACTTAACACATTCACATTAACCAAATTCCCCCTTATTCCAAGTTAACATCAAAACTCCATATCATTATTTTCATTTTATAAACTATGATAACATGATAACACAACTATCATGAGTTCCATCACATTAACCCACAAATAATTTCAATTACTAAGGTCACAATGGACCTTTAAATACAATTCATGGAAAAATACACAAATAAAAATAATATTTAAAATCATCTTGAAGACACCCATTAAAACATGGGTCTTCATCTTTGAAACACTAAAACATGACCAAGGGATTCCATTTCCATTTACAACCACAAAATAAGACATTAAATCATTTTCACAATAAAGTAACCACACCCCTATTTCAAATTATCATTTTAAATATAATAAGAAACCACTTTTTCAAATCATTTTGAGGTTAAAAACTCCTTTCAAAACATTAAATACTTCCAAACATAATTTTCCATCAATAAAATCATAGCCGGGTCAAATCCCCAAAACACACCATTTAAAACATTTCAAAACCTCCTAGATATTTCAAGAAATACAAATTATAATCATATTAATTAACCCATTAACCATGACCACATATCCAATTACACTTTCACAACCCATTCACTCTCACAATTCACCTATCTCAATGTTTACCAATTTATTCAACATTTAAAAGGGTTCGACAAACCCCATGGGTATACCTAGGTTTAGTATCACTTCACCAATGAACCCAATGAGGTCCATTAAGAGTTTCACACCTCAATATAAAGATAAAATCACTTTCATTAATCAAAAAAATTAAAACGTAACAAGAAAATACATTGGCACAACTATATACACATATAAAACATCAAGACTATGGGAAAGAGAATTAAGACCACTGAAAGATCACTATCGTGGGCGCCCTAAAATGATTAGTGATTTTTGGGTACTTAGGTGTAACAGAGTGGATGAACAAGGTCGTCTCTCAAATGAGGAAGTAAATTAAAACAAATTCTTAAAGGTATTATAAAAGTAAATTAAAATAGAATTAAAACACTACTTGAAAGGATGGGGGGTGGTTGTTTATCGTTTATAAAACTGTTAGGGGAATAGAGCCTCAGTTCTCATCCCTAACCCATGAAATATAGGGGTGGGGTTTATATCCCTAGTCTAACCTGACCTATGGGTGTAAATTATCAATTATAATACCCCACACAAACTACTAATCCATGTGAACACAATTCTTGAATCATTGATCGCACATACCATTCATCAGCTATAACTTACTTTACACATTCACATTAACCAAATGCCACCTTATTCCATGTTAACATCAAAACTCCATATCATTCATTTCATTTTATAAACCATGTTAACATGATAACACAACTATCATGGGTTCCATTATATTAACCCACAAATCATTTCAATTACTAAGGTCCCAATGGACCTTTAAATACAATTCATGAAAAAAGACACAAATAAAAATACTTATTTAAAATCATCTTGAAGACACCCATTAAAACATGGGTCTTCATCTTTGAAAAACTAAAACATTACCAAGGGATTCCATTTCCATTTACAACCACAAAATAAGACATTAAATCATTTTCACAATAAGGTAACCACACCCCCATTTCAAATTATCATTTCAAATATAACAAGAAACCACTTTTTCAAATTATTTTGAGGTTAAAACCTCATTTCAAAACATTAACTACTTAAAAATATAATTTTTCATCAATAAAACCATAGTCGGGTCAAATCCCCAAAACACACCATTTAAAACATTTCAAAACCTCATAGATATTTCAAAAAATACAAATTATAATCATTTAAATTAACCCATTAACCATGACCACATATCCAATTACACTTTCACAACCCATTCACTCTCATAATTCACCTATCTCAATGTTTACCAATTTATTCAACATTTACAAGGGTTCGACAAACCCCATGGGTTTCCCTAGGTTTGGTCTCACTTCACCAATGAACCCAACGAGGTCCATTAAGAGTTTCACACCTAAATATAAGGATAAAATCATTTTATTTAATCAAAAACATTAAAACGCAATAAGAAAATACATTTGCACAACTATATACACATATAAAACATCAAGACTATGGGAAATAGAATTAATACCACTGAAAGAGCACTATCGTGAGCGCCCTCAAATGATTAGTGGTTTTTGGGTACTTAGGTATAGCAGAGTGGCTGACCAAGGTCGTCTCTCAAAGGAGGAAGTAAATTAAAACAACTTCATAAAGGTATTATAAAAGTAAAATAGAATATAATTAAAACACTACTTGAAAGGATTGGGGGTGGTTGTTTATCGTTTATAAAACTGTTTGGGGAATAGAGCCTTAGTTCTCCTCCCTAACCCATGAAATACATGGGTGGAATTTATATCCCTAGTCTAACCTGACCTATGGGTGTAAATCCTCAATTATAATACCCCACACAAACTACTAATCCATGTGAACACTATTCTTGAATCATTGCTCACACATACCATTCATCAGCTATAAATCACTTAACAAATTCACATTAACCAAATGCCCCTTTATTCCATGTTAACATCAAAACTCCATATCATTCATTTAATTTTATAAACCATGTTAACATGATAACACAACTATCACGGGTTCCATTACATTAAACCACAAATCATTTCAATTACTAAGGTCCCAATGGACCTTTAAATACAATTCATGGAAAAAGACAAATAAAAATACTTATTTAAAATCATCTTGAAGACACCCATTAAAACATGGGTCTTTATCTTTGAAAAACTAAAACATGACCAAGGGATTCCATTTCCGTTTACAACCACAAAATGAGACATTAAATCATTTTTACAATAAGGTAACCACACGCCCATTTTAAATTATCATTTCAAATATAATAAGAAACCAATTTTTCAAATCATTTTGAGGTTAAAACCTCCTTTAAAAACATTAACTACTTAAAAACATAATTTTCCATCAATAAAACCATAGTCGGGTCAAAGCCCCAAAACACACCATTTAAAACATTTCAAAACCTCCTAGATATTTCAAAAAATACAAATTATAATCATTTAAATTAACCCATTAACCATGAACACATATCCAATTACACTTTCACAACCCATTCACTCTCATAATTCACCTATCTCAATGTTTACCAATTTATTCAACATTTACAAGGGTTCGACAAACCCCATGGGTATCCCTAGGTTTGGTCTCACTTCACCAATGAACCCAATGAGGTCCATTAAGAGTTTCACACCTAAATATAAGGATAAAATCATTTTATTTAATAAAAAACATTAAAACGCAATAAGAAAATACATTTGCACAACTATATACACATATAAAACATCAAGACTATGGGAAATAGAATTAATACCACTGAAAGAGCACTATCGTGAGCGCCCTCAAATGATTAGTGGTTTTTGGGTACTTAGGTATAGCAGAGTGGCTGACCAAGGTCGTCTCTCAAAGGAGGAAGTAAATTAAAACAACTTCATAAAGGTATTATAAAAGTAAAATAGAATATAATTAAAACACTACTTGAAAGGATTGGGGGTGGTTGTTTATCGTTTATAAAACTGTTTGGGGAATAGAGCCTTAGTTCTCCTCCCTAACCCATGAAATACATGGGTGGAATTTATATCCCTAGTCTAACCTGACCTATGGGTGTAAATACTCAATTATAATACCCCACACAAACTACTAATCCATGTGAACACTATTCTTGAATCATTGATCACACATACCATTCATCAGCTATAAATCACTTAACAAATTCACATTAACCAAATGCCCCTTTATTCCATGTTAACATCAAAACTCCATATCGTTCATTTAATTTTATAAACCATGTTAACATGATAACACAACTATCACGGGTTCCATTACATTAAACCACAAATCATTTCAATTACTAAGGTCCCAATGGAACTTTAAATACAATTCATGGAAAAAGACAAATAAAAATACTTATTTAAAATCATCTTGAAGACACCCATTAAAACATGGGTCTTTATCTTTGAAAAAATAAAACATGACCAAGGGATTCCATTTCCATTTACAACCACAAAATGAGACATTAAATCATTTTTACAATAAGGTAACCACACGCCCATTTTAAATTATCATTTCAAATATAATAAGAAACCAATTTTTCAAATCATTTTGAGGTTAAAACCTCCTTTAAAAAAATTAACTACTTCCAAACATAATTTTCCATCAATAAAACCATAGCCGGGTCAAAGCCCCAAAACACACCATTTAAAACATTTCAAAACCTCCTAGATATTTTAAAAAATTAAAATTATAATCATTTAAATTAACCCATTAACCATGACCACATATCCAATTACACTTTCACAACCCATTCACTCTCATAATTCACCTATCTCAATGTTTACCAATTTATTCAACATTTAAAAGGGTTCGAAAAACCCCATGGGTATCACTAGGTTTGGTCTCACTTCACCAATGAACCCAACAATGTCTATTAAGAGTTTCACACCTCAATATAAGGATAAAATCACTTTCCTTAGTCAAAAACATTAAAACTCAACAAGAAAATACATTGGCACAACTATATACACATATAAAACATCAAGACTATGAGAAATAGAATTAAGACCACTGAAATAGAGCTATCGTGAGCGCCCTCAAATGATTAGTGGTTTTTGGGTACTTAGGTGCAGTAGAGTGGCTGACCAAGGTCACCTCTCAAAGGAGGAAGTAAATTAAAACAACTTCCTAATGGTATTATAAAAGTAAAATATAATATAATTAAAACACTACTTGAAATAATGGGGGGTGGTTGTTTTTCATTTATAAAACTTGAAGAAGTTTGTTGGAAGAAGATTGCATTTTTTTTGTTTCTTATTTTGAAATGAAGTTTGATTAAAATGACACAACAGGAAGATGTTTTTTAGAAAATATTTTAAAATTCGTAATCAATCTAACTCTACCTATTCATTTAATTATTAATAATTATAATTTAAATCAATATCCACTTAATTATGATCCCCTAATTTGTTAACCCTTGAACCCTGTGAGAGTTAACTTAACCCCAAAGATGAAACTACTTAAACCCTAGGCTAGCTTCAGAACATGAAATCATAGAAACCTGCTTTGATTGTTGTTCTAAGGATAGATTATGGTTAGTGGTTAATTAGAACACATATCCATTCTGTAAATGAGGATTAATTGTGTTAGGGATTATATTTGAACTCCACAAATTTATCCCGTGTGGTCTTGTATTACCGATTAAGATCGCGCTCTCACAATTTACACAAAATCTCGGCCTCATGTGTTTTTGTGTTAATTGTTCAATTTATTTCTTAGTTTCTTATCATTTAAAAACACAATTCATGGATCATATTAATTGAATTAAAGTATCTCAATGATTCAAAATAATTAAATGAATATGGTAGAAGATAGATCAATCACTAAAAAAAACTACTCTTTCATGGGTGGTGTGGTCATTGTGAAGACATTTTGCACGAGAAAAGGATTAAAAGGGTAGAACCCATTCTTGTATACACTCTTGATTCCAAAACAATTATAAAGATTAAGATAAGAAGAAAATGGAACAACACAAAATATTAATTGAAGAAAAATTCAAGATACAAACATGAAATAAAATAAATACAAAGAAGAGGTGAGAGATGAAAGCCTTTTTGGAAGAGAGGTTTGCACAAAGACTTACTTATTCCAAGAGTTGTGAGGGGCTCCCAAGAGACACCCTTTCGAACAAACCTTCCCAAATCCTCGGCCATCCCTTCCAAAGAGTGAAAAAATCATTTAAATAGAGTTGGATAGGGCTAGGGTTATAAAACTTTATTATATGTGAAAGGGAAATTCGGACAAATATTTTAATCCTACTTTAACCGCATAGTTGACCTCAAAACGCGTGAATTGGCTGGTCTTATAGAAGGATCATTTGTGAATAATCATGTCCCCGAGCTAACCTCAAAATTTGGGCTCAATCCAAGCTTGTATGAAGACGATATGGTCCAAATGGTGAAGTAATGTCCAATCTGGATGGTTCTGTCCATCTTTGTCTTCATGGCCCATTTACTCCTCTCAAATGCAAGATCCAGCTCCCAAGTCTTGAATATAATTTGTATCCCATTAAGTCAGGAACATAGTTTAAAAAGTTTAAGTCAAAATAATTTACTGAAAAATATTTATTCCCAAAATAATACAGTGAATTTTAAAAGGGTAAAACTGGAATTTTCATCAAATTTGCAAATGAATGATCTAATCCCTCCAATGGCCCGAAGGCCTTCATTTTTTATTGATTTTTGATAATACACCTTTCAAGGGGTGATTTGGAACCCTTAAAAGGCCCATAGGCATAAGTATTACATGGATCGTAGGCCTTAGAGGAATTCATTGCCCGTAGGATTCAAACATTACATACAATCCAGACTAACTACTTGGAACTGCTCCTCCCCAGCATCTTCATCATGAAATCATCTCTCTACCTTCACATGGACGTTGGGATAGGCTTTTCCGTGCATTCACAGGCTTGTCCCGATGATAGGTGCCATACCCTCTCATTCTTGCAATCCGTTAATCTTCTTCTATGGTGAAAGCTCCTTGCTCCTCCTCTTTCTAAAGCTTGTTCCTTGTAGGTTGTCTGGTTTGAATCTGCACTTAAGGTGGCCTGAAGGCCTTGAGGTGTTCTGAATGCCTTACTGACTCACAGACCCTGGTGTCCCAAAGGCCTTAAAGGATTTGGGGACAAAATTGGTGGCCCGAAGGCCCAAATGGGGGTATATTTTCAGCTACTACAGTGCCAAACAGTGCCTACTATAGTACCTGCTACAGTTCTGCACAGTTCCTACTACAGTACCTGCAAGAGTTCCTGATATAGTCCCTACTATAGTACTTTCTATAGTACTGCTACAAGACTGCTACAATACTGCTACAGTACCCTCGTAAAATTATCCCCACCTGGATTTGATACCTGGTCTCCTGGATGCACTTAAGGAGTCCTCACCAACTAGGTTGAGGCTCATGTGCGAATGATCTAATCCCAAATATTCCATAATTGAACATATCTAACATAATGTGAGGAAATTATATCATTTATTATCAATAAAATATTCAAAAAAATAGTTTTTTATCAACTCCCCCACACTTACCCTTTTGCACTCTTGGGAAAAACCTCATATCAAGTAAACATCAATATCAAATCAAAACAAATTTTAAAACACATATAATTGAGATCCATCAGTTCCACACCAAGAATCAAAAGATATCATGCTTCATAAAAAACCTTATTTCAAGTTCTCCATTTATATCATTCAATATATTTCCACTTCATTTATCCTTCCATGCACAAAACACTTACCTCGCTTGAATTTTCTCTTATCACACAAATGACAATTTTTTTGCAATGTCTTTCTCATAAAAAATCATACAAGGGTCACCATAGGCTCGATAAATTCCTACATTTCCACCTGATGTGAGTCAATGACATAAATTTATCATTAGGGCTTTTCAGGGTTGTTCTGTGGCTTTCTGTTGGTAGGATTTAGATGTGAAAAATTCTGAGGCTGAATGAGGAGGGATTGACTCTTTTTGAAGCAAAATTGCATTAATATAATTTTCACTTAAAAATGGTCTCCTCCTCAATCGACATAGCATCGATTAATTTTCATCATCATGAAAAATAAAGGAATGTGCACACCATTCAACATTTTAGCAGTAAAAATGTCAATCTTCTCGAACATGATTTTCTTAAAAGCTCCAAATAGGCACAACTTTCCCCCTCTATTAGAAGCTCCAGAAAGGCACAACTTTCAATATAATGATTTTCTTCAGCAGTAAACACATCTCTTCAGAATTTAATTTTTCACCTGAAGTATCACAGAATGTGGTAGCACAACACAATATAGCTTCCCCCACACTTAAGTTCAACTAGATTATGCAATTTCACTTCAAGAGTTGGTTGGATAGAGAAAATTGGCTTGTAATGTGGCTAACCTAACAGGATGTTCATAGATTCTAAGGGATAAAAGGATTAAATGTTCAAGGTAGGCCATTATAAAAAATAATTCTTTGAAATAGGGGCTTTAATACCAAACAAATTCCTCAATAATTTAACCATAAGTACCTCAAACCCTGAAGTTTTGACAGTAATAAATCAAATTCTGGTTAAATCAAACATGGTTTGGTTCTCTCAAGAAGTTAGGTGAATGTAAATAATATGAAAATAATGGTTTATAAGCCTCATAGGAAAGTGATTTCAATTATAAAGATAGTGAGATGTGGAATGGGATTCAAAATTTAGTGTACTTTTCATGAAATTACTAAATATTTGAACTTAAAACAAAGTCATTTCAACATTCATTTAAGCTTAGTTTCGAGGGATAAATTGTTTCAATTATTGATATGGATTTTAAAATGGTTGTTGAGAATCATTTCAGCTCAAAAGTTTCAAAAACACACAGAAAATTGAAAAATAAACATACAAAATTTGAAAAACACACAATTTTGTTGTTGTTGTTGTTTTTTTTAAAAGAATAAAAAAATTTAAATTACTAAACCAAAAGGTTCCCTCCCCTACACTTAAAATATTGCATTGTTCTCAATGTGAACCCATGAGATGATATATTCACATGAAATGTATAATTTTAAATAGGATAAACAATAAAAAAGTTAAAGGGTTAGGAACAGCCTGATGTGCTCAAGTGATGATGGGGTCATGAAGTATGATAAAATCCACTGCATCAGTATGAAGTCCCTCAATGTATCTCTTCAAACATAGCCCATTGAATTTAAAGCTCCTTCTTGTGTCCTCTTGTGTGATCTCCACTGCACCATAAGGAAAAAAATTAGTCACAACATAAGGACCTAACCACCTGGAATGCAACTTACCATGCATCAGCTTCAGTCGTGAACTGTAGAGAAGGAATTTCTATCCAACATGGAAATCCTTTTGTTGGATCATTTTATCATGAGTTGCTTTTAATTTTTCCTTGTAGAGACCCGAGTTCTCATATGAAGACAATATAATCTCCTCAATCTCTTGAATTTGCAGCTTCCTTTGGATTCCAGCTTGGGCCAAATCATGCGCCCGTAAAGGGCTCTCGTCGCTCTCGACCTAGGGTTTTCCCTCGCCGTGACCTGCTTCTCCCTGCGGACGGCGCGGCGTTTCCTCTCACGCTTGGTGGGTTGGTGGTGGAGCTCCGATGCAGTGGTGCTTTGTGGTCCTTTCAGGTGGTGGAGATGCTCTACGAGCTTCGGTGGCTGCTGGCTCTGTTTCGCGGGTGTAAGACCGGTCCTGTTGACGGCATACTCTTCGGAGCGCCCCTGGCTCAGATCTCGGCATCTCGCGGCTGTCTTGTGGGGTTCTTTGCTGTTGAGGGTCACGCTCTTGTGCTGACGGTTTTTGGGTTCTACCTCCTCCCAGGTGAGTTTGCTGGAATTCCGTTGCGCTTGAAGCAGGTGTCTTGTATGGTGGCGGCGGGATTTTCTCTTCTGCGGGAGGAAAAGAGATGCGTTCCACGATTCTGTTGTCCGAAGTTGGTTTCAAGTGATGCGTGGTCAGAATCCAGGGGTCTAAGGCTGCGGAAGGCCTCTTAATTTGTTTTTTGGAGTGTTGATTTCTCTGTTTTCGGATTTGGTTACTTCGTTTTTAATTTCTCCTTTGTTGGCTGCTACGGATGTGGTCAACAGTGTTTTCTGGGAAGTTTGCTTGTTTTTTGTGTTCCCTTCCTCTGTGACGGTGGTGATGAACTCCGGTGTCGCTCGCCGTCGGTTCGGATTTTGGGTTCTCCGGTCGTCTCCGGTGGTTTCGAGGCGGGGAGTGGATCGAGGTTCTGTGAGTTTCGAGGGTTCGTGCTTCGAGGCGTCACTTGGGTTCGTGGGCGGAGGCGATGAGCTGTGGCCATTGATCTCGCCGGTGATAGTCGACGGCGGTTTGGTGCCGGATCTCTGCTCCGATGGATTTTTTGATAGATGGTTGGATGACTCCAGGTAGCGGTGCAGCGCGTGGTGTACGGCGTATCTGTCTGAGATATGCAGCTTCAGTGGTGATGATGGCGGTTGGCAGCGACGCGACCCACACTGACCCGATGAGTCTCCTCGGGTTTGGTGTGGGTTTTGAATTTCTAATTTTGTATAACCATCATGTTTTTTGGTTTCCCGCTCGGTGTAATGTGGTTTTCCTCTTCTCCATAAAGAGGATTTCTTAAAAATGGAAAAAAAGAATTTTCAGCTTGGGCCAAATCCATGTTGCATTTCTTTATAGCCCAATAAGCCCGATGCTTAACCTCCACGGGGAGATGACATGATTTACCAAAAACAATCAGAAATGGGGGAATACCAATGGGTGTCTTGTATGCTATCCTATAATCCTACAATGCATCATCCAAGCGCTTTCTCCAATCTTTCCTATTTAGCTGCACAGTTTTCTCCAAAATTTGTTTCAACTCACTATTTGAAACCTCATCCTGGCCATTTGTTTGGGGGTGGTATGGTGTTGATGTATTGTGTGTCACCCCATACTTACGAAGGAGGGAAGACAAATTCCGATTGTAGAAGTGTGTCCTATGGTCACTGATGATGGCCTACAGTACTCCAAACCTACAAAATATTTGCACTTTGAAAAAGTCCACAACAACATGAGAATCATCAGTCCTGGTGGCCTTAGCCTCCACCCATTTACTCACATAATCTGTAGAAACCAAAATATATAAAAATCCAAATGAACTAGGAAAAGGACCCATAAAATCAATACCCCATACATCAAAAATCTCACAGAATAGTATGGGTTGTTGGGGAATCTCATGTCTCCTAGAAATGTTCCCAGTGTGTTGGCAATGAGAGAATGACTTAAAAAACACACGGGCATCATGGAATAAGATAGGACAATATAATCCAGAGTCCAAAACTTTCCTAGATGTCGATTGGGGTCCAAATTTTCCACCACAAGAAAGTGTATAACAAAAATTTAAAACAGACTCCAACTCATGATCAGGAACACACCTCCTAATAACTTGATCACTACACATGCGCCAGAGGTATGGATCATCCCAAACATAATATCGAGACTCACTTTTTAATTCCTGGACTTGATGTTTCTTTAAATTTGTAGGGATTTCAGAGGAAACAAGGTAGTTAACTAAATCTGCATACCAAGGATGCGTACTTGAGATGGAATAAAGATTCTCATCGGGTAATGTGTCCCGAAGTGGTACCTCGTCCAAGGTGTCATCCTCTAGTGTGTGATTAATCCTAATCATGTGGTCCACCATTAGGTTTTACGACCCTTTTTTTCCCTTTATCTCAATGTTAAATTCTTGAAGAAGGAGCATCCATCGGATTAGCTTGGGCTTTGCGTCTGGCTTCTTTAAGAGGTACCTCAGAGCTGCATGGTCAGAAAAAACAACTACTTTAGAGCACAATAAATATGAACAGAATTTATCTAAAGTGAATATAATAGCAAGAAACTCCTTTTCTGTGGTTTTGTAGTTTGATTGGTCTGAATCTAGTGTCCTCGATGCATAGGCAATCACATGTGAACATCCCTCCACCCTCTGAGATAAGACAACTCTAACTGCGAAGTTGGAGGCGTCACACATAAGCGCAAAAGTAATCTCCCACTGTGGGGGTTGTATGATAGGTGGAGTGGTCAGACACTTCTTTATCTCATCAAAGGAAGTCCTGCAAGAATCATCAAACACAAAATCATAATCCTTTTGAAGTAATCGTGACATAGGAAGAGAAATCTTACTAAAATATTTGATGAAGCATCGATAAAATCCTACATTCCCTATGAAAGATCTAACATCACACACACAAGAAGGATAGGGTAAGGATGTAATAATGTCTATCTTAGATCTATCAACCTATATCCCATGTTTTGACACTACATTCCATAAGATAATGCCATGATCTACCATGAAATGACACTTTTCAAAGTTCAGGACCAGATTCTTCTCAATACAACGATTCAACAACTTTCCCAAACTACTTAGACATTCATCAAATGAAGACCCATACACTGTAAAATCATCCATTAATACCTCTATGCAGTTCTCAATAAAATCAGAAAAAATACTCACCATGCATCTCTGGAAGGTACCTGGGGCGTTGCAAAGTCCAAATGGCATCCTTCGGTAGGCAAATGTACTGAAAGGAAAAGTGAATGTTGTCTTCTACTGATTCTCCAGAGCAATAGGAACCTGAAAATATCCAAAAAATCCATCCAAGAAACAATAATGTGTTTTACCAGCAAGTCTCTCAAGCGTCTGATCAATAAATGGGAGGGGGAAGTGTTCCTTACGAGTAGATTGATTTAGTTTCCTGTAATCAATACACACATGCCAACTATTTTGCACCCTCATTGAAACTAACTCATCTTTCTCATTTTTAACAATAGTAACACCAATTTTCTTAGGCATAACCTAAATAGGACTTACCCAATGAGAATATGAAATGAGATAGATTATACCTGCCTCGAGAAAATTTTCAACCTCTTTTTTAACAACCTCCAAAAGTGTTGGATTGAGTCTCCTTTGTGGCTACCTAACCAGTTTAGCCCCATCCTTCAAAAGAATCCTATGCATGAAAATGGAGGGGCTAATACCTGATATGTCAGCCAAGGTCCATCCAATTTCCCTGATGTTCTCCCTCAAAAGATTCAAAAGTTTTTCTTTATGTTCAAAAGAGATATTGTTAGAAATGATAACATGTAATTTATCACCACTCAAAAAGTATGAATATTTGAGATTTGGTGGAAATGGCTTGAGTTCCAGTGTATAGGGGTGGTGTATGGATGGAGACATAGAAGGAACTGAAATATGTGCACAAAGAGCATCAGTATCTGAATATACATCATCAAAATCAGAGAATAAAGCATCAAATCAATCAGCATACTCAACTGCCATGTCATAATCAGAGTTCACATGATCAAAATAATAATGTGACTCCATTTCAAAATCAAATCTAAGAGAGTATTGCGCATTAGAAATAGGTGTGGAAGTACTCTTATACATCAAACTAGAACCAATACTCATAATCTCTCTAAGCATAGAACAATCAATTTCCATGGGGTTTTTACTTGGTGGTTCAAAATGGGAGATAACAAATGCAGAATGATCCTCTGAGGGGTACTTCATGGAATCCATAACATTAAATATCACAAATTCATCCACAAATTCCATGTAAAGTGTACCCTCATTGACATTTATGATAGTTTTTACAGTTTCGAGGAAGGGTCTACCTAAGATAATGGGTTCATGAGAACTTACCTGATCATCCTCCATGTTAAGCATGTAGAAATATATTGGAAAGATCATGTCTCTTACCTGGAAAAGTACATCCTCAAGGACTCCCGTTGAATATGCCATAGATCTATTCGCCAACTAAACCACTACTCTCATCGGTTTTAGCTCACCAACCTACACAGAAGAGAATATAGAGTGAGGCATCACATTTATGGAATCTCCCAAATCACAAAGTGCATCAGAAAAGTGCAACTCCCCTATGGTGCATGGGATGGTGAATGTCCCTAGATCCTTTCAATTTGTCGGCATTTCTAGAGTTGGTGTAATGAGTACTGAAACATTCCTTCCAAGATTGATTCTTTCATTTCCCTTGATCCCTCTTCTATTGGTACAAAGTTCTTTTAATAATTTCGCATACCTTGTAATTTTCTTAATGGATTCAAGTAGAGGAATGTTGATATCCACACGCTTAAATGTGTCCAAAACCTCCTTTTTCATTGTTTCTTCAAACATCTTCTTGGTTTGAATAACCCTGTTTGGAAAAGGAAGGGTTTTAGGAGGAACATCATTAATCTTTTTCTTACCTTTATCTTTCTCCTTGGGTTTCTCATCAGTTGATGTGGAATTGGGATTTTTTGGAGTTGAGGTGAATCTTGATGGAATGGTAGGTGGAGAAGCATCAATTGTTTGCTTACCACTTCTCAATGTGATGGCACTGACATTCCCCTTTGGATTTAGAGTGGGTTGAGAAGGTAGATTTCCAGAATTCTTACTTACAAGTTCATGGAGGGCGGTGGCAATCTGGCTCATTTGAGTCTTCAACTCCCTCAACTCCGAACCTTGACTCTTCAACTCATTCTGTTGATTAAGAACAATTTGTTTTAAAATATCATCATTATTAGAATCTACCTTTGGTGGGGGATTCCCTTGTTGTTGGCTTGTTGATTTTTTGGCTTCAAATCTTATTTGGGGTTGTTGGAATCCCTACTAGTAAGGTGGAGGCTACTCGAAGTTTTGTTGAAAGGGTGGCCTTTGTTGTTGTCCAGAGCCATACCTCATGTCTGATTGATCCTTCCACCCTTGGTTGTATGTTGGTGAAAAGGAATCAAGCTTATTTTGGGTATATGGTTGTTGTTGCTGATAAGGTATCCCTGGGAATACTGCTACGCAATCCTCTGTCTCTTGTAGTTGTGGGCAACAGTCAGTTGGGTGGCTTATCTCACTGAAAATGCCACAATGCCTTGAAGGAGGGGGTTGGGGTGTCTTTTGAGAAAAAGAAATATGTCTCACCATAGTTTTCAATTATTCAAACTTGGTATCAATAAAATGACTTTCAAGAGAATATGAACTTACTTGATGTACTCCCCTAACATGTGGTGTTCCTCGATCGCCAAATTTTTGGGAGTTTTGGGCCATTTTTTCAATCAATGCACGTGAAACTACTGATGTCTTATCTACCAATTCTCCTCCAACTATGACATCCAATATTCTCCTCTCCATAGGTGTGAGTCCTTTATATAAGTATTTTATGAGGAGTTGCTCACTGATTTGGTGATGTGGGCAGCTTGTACACAACTTCTTGAATCACTCCCAATACTCATACATTGACTCCCCTTGGGCTTGCTTGATCCCTGAGATATCCTTTCAAATGGATGTGGTCCTTAAAGATGGAAAAAATCTATGCAATAAAAGATGTTTCAAATCGTTCCAATAAGTTACATCTTTGATTTATAAATAATACATCCAATCTTTCGCAGCTCCACCAAGTGAGAATGGGAATGATCTTAGTTTGATTTGTTCTTTAGATACATTTCTTGGTTTTAAGGTTGAGTAAACCAAATTAAATTATTTAAGGTTTTTATTGGGATACTCACCTGAGAGGCCATGAAATTTTGGAAGCAGGTGAATTAATCAATATTTCAGTTCAAAGTCCGATTTGTGATTTGGATATGCAATGCAATTTGGTTGATAATTAATATCGGGTGCAGCCAATTCTCAAATGGTTCTATTAAGTTCACTTCCATTATTGTCAGACATTGATTCTTGTTTTATGGTTGAATTTTAATTGCTTCCAATTTCAATGTTCTGATATTGGAGTAATTCTCCAACTGGTTGAATGTTGAAACTTTCCGTAGACTGAGAATGTCTAATTCGAGCCCTAAGGATGCATTCAATCTCAGGGTCAAGATCTAAGAGATATTCGAGATTAGATCATGTCATAAATCAAATAAAAATGAAAATTAGGAAAGTGGACCATATAAAAATAAAAATATAAAGTTTGAGTTGATGGTCTAAAAATAATTTGAAGAAATTAAAAGAAGAAGAAAAAAATCAGATTGGCTAAAGAAGGAAGAAAGAAGAGAGGTAGAGAATAAAATGTAAAATAAAATAAATAACTCTAATTGGTTGAAATAATTACTTTCCTCCCCAGAAACTGTGACAATTTGAAAGAAAGTTGTTGTGGGCGCCCTCAAATGATTAGTTGTTTTTGGGTACTTAGGTGCGACAGAGTGGCTGACCAAGGTTGTCTCTCAAAGGAGGAAGTAAATTAAAAAAACTTCTTAAAGTTATTATAAAAGTAAAATAGAATATAATTAAAACACTAATTGAAAGGATGAGGGGTGGTTGTTTATAATTTATAAAACTTAAAGAATTTTTCTGTAAGAAGATTGTATTTTTTTATTTTTAATTTTGAAATGAAGTTTGATTAAAAAGACACGACAAGAAGATGTTTTTTTAGAAAATATTTTAAAAGGCGTAATCAATCTAACTCTACCTCTTCATTTACTTATTAATCATTATCATTAAAATAAATATCCACTTATTTATGATCCCCTAATTTTTTAACCCTCAAACCCTATGAGAGTTAACTTAACCACAAAGATGAAATTACTTAAACCCTAGGCTAGCTTCAGAACATGCAATCGTAGCACCCTGCTTTGATTATTGTTCTAAGGATATCTTATGGTCAGTGGTTAATTAGAGAACATATCCATTCTATAAATGAGGATTAATTGTGTTTAGGTATTATATTTGAACTCTAGAAATTTATCTCGTGTGGTCTTGTGTTACCGATTAAGATCGCGCGCTCACAATTTACTCAAAATCTCGACCTCACGTGTTTTTGTGTTAATTTTTCAATTGCTTGATTACTTTATTATAATTTAAAAACAAAATTCATGGATCATATTAAGTGAATTATAGTATCTCAATGATTCAAAATAATTAAATGAAGAGGGTAGAAGATAGATCAATCACTAAAAAAACTACTCTTCCATGGGTGGTGTGGTCATCGTGGAGACGTTTTTCATGAGCAATGGATTGAAAGGGTAGAACCAAATATCATCTCCAATATTGATTCCAAACCAATAAGGAAGATTAATATAAGAATAAAAGTTTAGAACATAGAATATTAATTTAATAAAAATTCAAGATACAAACATGAGAGAAAAGAAATACAAAGAGGAGGCGGGAGATGAGACCCTTTGTTGAATAGAGGTTTGCACAAAGCCTTACTTCTTCCAAGAGTTGTGAGGAGATACCAAGAGACACACTTTAGAAAAAACCTTCCCAAATCCTCTACCAGACCTCAAAAAGAGTGAAAACATCATTTAAATAGATTTGGGGAGGGCTAGGGTTACAAAACTTTATTAAATGTGAAAGGGAAATTCAGAAAAATATTTTAATCCCAATTTCACTGCATAGTTTACCTCCAAAACGCATGAATTGACCGAACTTATAAAAGGATGATTTGTGAATAATCATGTCTCCGAGCTTCCCTAAAAATTTGGGCTCACTCCAAGCCCGGATGAAGATGATATGGCCAAAATGGTGACGTAATATCCAATCTGGATGGTTCTGTCCAGCTTTGTCTTCATGGACCATTTACTCCCCTCAAATGCATGATCTAGCTCCCAAATCCTGAATATAATTTGTATGCCATTAAGTCAGGAACACAGTTACAAAAGTTTAAGTCAAAATAATTTACTGAAAAATATTTATTCCCAAAATACTACAGTGAATTTTAAAAGGGTAAAACTGAAATTTTCATCAATTTTGCAAATGAATGATCTAATACCAAATATTCCATAATTGAACATATCTAGCATAATTTGAGGAAATTATATCATTTATTATCAATAAAATATTCAACAAAATAGTGTTTTATCAACCAACTAACTCATGTTTATATACAATAAATCACTCAAAATTATCCCTTGATTGGAACTAAAATCACCATCAAATCCCAATTCAAGAATCTTCTATAGAAAGAGGGTTTTATGGATTCAAATGGAGAAGAAAGATCATAAAAGTACTCTTCTAGAAAATGGAAGGAAATATAGTTGAAGAATTACCTGAAGCTTCTATTCACAACCAATTACACTCTAAACACCTAATAATCATGGGAGAAACATCTCTTGGGTGTTTGGGAGAGAAAGAGTCATAACCCTTACTACGATAGGGTGAAATTGGAGGAAACTTTGGTGGGGTTTCATAAATACTAAGGAAAAAAATGGTAAAAATACCCATTTTCATAGCCCACATGGTTTTCTAAACCATGTGGATCCCTCTATCTATGAGGGGTACCAGGACACATGGTTTGGCTAGGAATCTGCATGGTTTGAAAAACCATGCGGTACCCATGTTCTCACCTCTATCCAAGGGGGTTTTGCGGCCACATAGTCTCCTGGGCCACCAAAGGTGGTTACCTCAATGTTGAACACCCTATCAATAGGCCACATGATTATGGTACTTGATTTCTACTAACTGTGCATCAACTATGATCTCAGAAAATATTGGCCCATTTTCCATCATTTCCATGCCCCAAACCCTCAGAATTCCCCTGAGACCCTTCCTACTCATTGAAGACATTCCTTAAACCAAAAATTTAAACTAGGATTTACCTTGTCACAGGGTCAGTATATGAAATATATCATGAAAATAAGACGATTCTATACATAAAGTAGTTCACAACTTTCCTATGATTAGGTAAAGGGGAGTTCAAAGGCACCCATCCTATATTTGGTGCATCTACAACAAACAAGGAGATGTTGTTCATGACCTGTGATCTAACTTGTAATACTTTATAAATTAGTCAGAAACAAAAGTTAATTATGAGTAAAGTGATCCCATGGAGATAATTTATCCATCCTAAACACTTTTAAGGGAATTGAGATCAGGCAGGATTGATCGATCCTTGACCATTAGTGATTTTGGTGCATAGGCACACTTCCATGCACGATCCTTTGATTATCCTATAACTGTGAACCAAGTAAAAATAATTATATATTTGTTAATTATTGTTTATATTTATATGTGATACATAGTGGTTTAAACAACCTTAAAGAATATATTTTTAAGGTCTTCTCAAATGAAGTGGAAATCAGATCAACACTAAATAGAAGAGCAAGAAAATACGACCCTAATTAGTGAGAGTTTAATATTGAAATTGGGTAGTGAGAGGTAAAGATTTTTTTTAATTGGAATAAGTTACATAACCTGATTCACCCCTATGTTGGGGTATTTCTCACATAATCCCCAAAAAGTATCTATAATTAGTATCAGAGAATAAGTTTATATTCAATTGGATTTGTTTTTTCTTTGACTTGATCTGAAGTTTTTTTTGAAAGGAATGGAATCCATAATGAAGATTCCATTATTTTATGGAAATAATTTCAATAGTTAGAATAAGTATTTCATTTCATACTTGTAAGAACAATTTTTAATTCCTCATTAAGCGTTTTAAGATATAATCATTCAATTAATCCAATATAGAGTTATCTTTGAGACATATCAAAGGAATTTGGAGATTGATTCCTGTGATAAGAAAGCATTAAATGATGCTTTAAAAAAGATTCATTCAATAATATTTATCACTATAAGATCTCCAAAGATATTTGGATGAAATTAGAGAAAGTACATTGAAAATAATAAGGGAATATTGATCAAGAGGTGAAACTAGTATGTGGAAACTCTCTTATGTATAAAGGAAAAAAAGAAGAAGCATAAGTATAGTATAATTTCATATTATGGAACTATTTTTGGATAGAGTAAGATATTTTTAAATGAATATAATAGCATTGAAAAGTAATGTATGAATGATTCATATTGTGAATTTATTGATCTATTTAATGATTATATAGTAATGAATTAAGCGGTTTATTAGCAAAGTGATGTTGGGATTACTAATAACAAGGAAGTCCTAAGGAGGAAAAAATGGAAGTTTTCCACCTATAAAAGGATATGTATCAATAGTTAAAAGAAGAAAATATAAAACTTAAAGAGTATAATGTGACTCATGAGACCCAAATCAATGTTTTGGGAATATAATTTTACAAGTTGAAAATCCTAAACAAAAGTCTTTTTTAAGTACCAATAATATAATGGAAAAGAATATATCTCATGTAGAAGAAATTAAGGTGATGTATAAAAACGTGTAAAAATTAAAATCTCATGTCAAGGGAAGGATTTTAAACTCTAAAGAAGATAAAATCTTGAAGATCAATAAAGGTGAACTGGAAAAACACCTATTATATTTGGTTGAGGAGAAACAAAGTTCATAATAAGAATTATTTTTCCTTAAACATTCTATTTATCAAATGAAGAATAATATAAAGGAGAAAAGAGAAACTTTGGAAAAAATATATCAAGAATTAGTTTATAGCATGTCTTATGGGAAGTTAGTTAAGGAATATTTAAATTATCATATTGATATAATAAGAAAGAAGATCCAATAATTGGAAGAGGGATTAATCTAAGCCAAGAAGGAGGTGGAAAAATATTGTACCAAGGGTAATTCTAAAATCAAATATGGTTTTAATTTATTATTTGAATATCCTTAAGTAGGTGAAAACGAAAATAAGGATAAAAATTCCATATTAAATAGGATACATGAAAAGATTATCATGTCACAAATACCATATTCCATGGGAAAATCTAGTATTGGATATGATGAACCCCCTCCCATGCATGAAAAGAAAAGAGTCATGGATATACCAAGAAAATTGAAAAATTAGTAGATTATATATAAATATCTAAGAAAATATATAGAAGAGGTAATGGTAACTGGATTTAATCTTCAAGGAGGTATAAAGACATGTGTTACTTTTGTGGGATGCATGGACATATATCTAGATTTTCCCTAAAGTGTGGGAATATATTGATTATTATGAAGCCAATGGGAATTCTTGAAGATTAATTTACCAAAAACAAATAAATGTGAATATAGTATAAATTTTAGAAGATATTTATCTAGTATTAAAGGAATAAATCAATATATATATAATGAAAAACCTATTCCTTTGAGAAATAGATTTTAAAGGTTATATTAAGAAAATTACTATGATGAAGGTAATATGAAAATAAGCACTAAAATTTCTTATAAACCTCAAACATAATAGAAATATAATAAAAGGGTTTGGAAGTAATAGAAGTTTTCACATGTTATAGAAATTAAAAAGGATAATGTGAAAGGATTTTTACAAATAAAGGTATGTAGTGAAAAATAAATTAATTTTTATAAGGAGTGCATGAAGTTTTGGAGAAGAAAGGACTAATTTGAAAAGGTTCAAGAAGTTACTAATGGTAAAAGTATCCAGGAAGTATAATATATTTTTATTGGTTTTTGAAGAAAAGAACAATCCTAAGGAAGTTGAAAATATATTAAATTCCATCAAATCTATTTTAGATATGAAAATAGACTCCAAGGTGAAGGATAAAAGGAAAATGGTGGCCTATAATGACTCACCATCCTTCTCAACATAAGGAAAATTATATCCCATTTTAATTTAAAAGTTTTTAACACGTTTGAAGTGATATTAATTTAAGGGGGAGTCAAAATCCATGGGGTACATGTGCTTACAAAAGCACATGTATATGAATTGAAGGAAGATCTGGTCTAGAGATGATGAAAGTTTATACTGTAAGAGATGTCTGAATAATTTCAGGTTCATATTGGAATCATTATTTATGGTTCATGTTTCACAGAAGTTACAATTCTTAAAAATACATGGAAAATGGCTTGAATAATGGAATAAAAGGCCTCAACGTCTTCCTGAAAAAATAGTGCTATCTTGATAAATATTGTATTTTATAGTTGGTTTTAGGATAACTTTTAATTGGTTTTAGAACATTAAATCTTTTATATTAGTTCAATAAGTTAGTGGGATCATACCACTAAAAGGAATATAAAATTTTGGAAGGATTTACATTAAAGTTTCTCATGTTTATCTATTTATGTTTTCTTACAATCAGTATCAACTGATTATGTTATAAAATATACTAAAATCTATTTCCCAATAAATATTTATATAAACAATTGGTTTCCCCAGGTTGGAAATTATCTCAAAAATTGGAATCAAGAGTTTAAAACTCAGGGGAAGATTGTGACGAGACTCATATTTTGGAGAAACATATGAAATTATTAGTTTAATTAGAATTCAAGTGGAATTATTAGTATGGTGTTTTCAACCAAAAAGTTTTATAATTGGTATCAATTAATGATAAATGTGGCATGTCATAAACTTTCATGTTTAATTATTTTACAATAATAGTTTTTTTGAGAATATGATGGAGATCACATGTTGTGTTGAGAAATGGAAAGCAAAAGCTATGATGGTTTTGTTAGTAATCATGAGTGACATGGAAAACTTTATAGGGTTTGACTTTGACTATTATTTCTTACATTGAGCCCATACTCAGTAGTATTAGAGGATTTATTTACAACCCAAATTCTAAATGAGAGTATCACTCATAGATTTTCTATTAGTTTTTTTAGTTGTAATAATGGTTGGTTTAAAAGGAGTATTTTGGAATTGGACATTCCAACCAAAAGTTTTTATCAATTGGTATCAGTTGGTAAAAATAGAATTTGGTAAATCAATATGTTTTTAGAGCCAAGAGATGAAGAATTTATCTACATTAATAAAGTAGGAGTGGAAGCCCATGAAGAAACCACTTTGTATATATATAATGGGAGATAAAAATATGGTGTAAGGTCATTATTTATAAAAGGAGAGTTCAAGATAAAACAAAAACCATCTTGTATTTAGAGGATGATGGATAAGTGTACATCTACTTTAAGATGAATATTTATTTGTTTAGAATTCAAATGTTAAGGGGGATAAAAATTTATGTTTAATGAATTCCACCCTTTTAATTTCACTCCTAAATGTGGAGGAAGAAGATTTTATATTGATATTATAAATAAAATAAAAAGGGGAATATTGTTATAACCCCTAAGGGATTGTATTTTATTTATTGATAATATATGATATTATTGGAACTCTACAAGTGAAAATAATTTTTGGATATGATAAATTATTAATGTTAAAATTTATTCTTGGATGAGTTTTTTCAAATAGATCTTAATTGTTGTTATTATTTTATTTTTTTGACCAAGGACAATGATTATGTGCATAAAAGTCTTGGAGAAGAAGATATTCACATGAAATAACCTATAAAAGAGTTTGGATAAAATCTAGTTGGTAAAGGAAAAATTTAACACATATTATACTATACCATGATGATTCTATTCAATCCATTTTGAAATTGTAAATAGTTATAATAAAGTTACAATGGGGGTATTCATTGGTATTTTTATTTATAAATCCACTTATGAGAAATAGTGAATAGGTCTATTCTATATTAGTAGCCATTTTTCATCTAGATAATCTATATAAAGGTAAGCCTATGGTTATGTAAAGGTATCTTCATAATTAAAGTGATCACATAAAGGTAGCTTTGAAATTATTATACTTACTTAAAGGTAAGGCTTTATGTGGAATAAGGTTTATGTAAATAAAAAATGGACAGTGCTTTATCACCACACCATAGTGGATGGAATTTTTGTATTGGAATATTACCTATGTAAAGGTAAAAATTCATTTCTACATATTGGTACCACAACCTACATATGGGTTAGGTGAATCCAAAGCGACCATAGATTTGTGACCTCACTGTAGAGCATTCCATTTTTTGAGTTGGAGTGATGCTGCGTAAAGTTCCTTTAATTCATACAAAAAGGTAAGGTGTGTTGCTGTATAGAGGTAACCTGTGCTTATAAGTGTAATTTTAATTCAGAAAAGATATTGGTTTTTCAATAAGATGTAGTGCATGAATTTTTTGTGTTAGAGAGTTACCTATGAAAAATGGGGAAGCCTACTATAGGTTTAAAGGAAACCATTTTCAATTTCATGAAGTTCACAGATGAATTACATATTTATGGGATGGAATTCACAATGGAAATTGGACTTGGTTTTGAGTGTGTTAAATATAATTTTTTCTGGAGATTCACTACACCATGCCATAATGTTAAGGAGTATTATGTTTTAGAGGTTGTGGTGTTTGAAAACTAGAAGTTATGAGTATTTTTTCTTATTTATCTCCCCTAGAACTGAATAATTTTTATTTATTAAGAATTAATGACCCAAATAAAGTTTTGGGGTGAAATTTTACTGGAAGAAAATAAAATGGATTTATCTAAATAAAAATCAATTGGAAGTTACCTTGATATTTTAATTTCAAATTTGAAATTCAAATGGAACTCGTGATAAAAAATAATACCTATTGTACACGACATTATACATAGAGAGAGAGAGAATACACTATATATCTAAATATCTTAATAAGGTGAGAAATTATAGATAAGGGTATAGAAAGAAGTAGTATAAGTTTTATCACTTATTGAATAATCTATCAAAGTAGAAGGATGATCAATGTTCTTTAATGAAAAAAATAATTCCAACACCATATTAGAAATAATAATAAGGATATGCCGTGATATATCATATAAAGAATATGATATTATATATAGAGTACTTCACAAATTTCCTTTGAAGAAAAAAAAGTAGAGTCCCAAGACACCCATCCTATATTTGGTGCATCTAAAACAAACAATGTGATATCATTCTTATCCCATGATAAAAATTATAATCCTTTATAGAGAAGTGATAAATAAAAGGGAATTGTAAGATAAGTAATCCCAAGGATATATTATATCTACTATAAAACTTTATAATGGTAGTGAGCCTAGGGAATAGTGATCAATCCTGAAGATTTAGTGATTCTTGTGTATAGGCACATTTCCATTCATGATTTTTGGATTATACCATAGTAGCGAACCAAGAAAAAATACTTGTGTCTATGTCCATGCTGGTTTATATTTCTACAAGGCATATAACTATCTTAAAAACCATAAGGAATATTTTATTAAGGGCTATTAAAGAGAAGTGGTAATTATACCAACACTAAAAAGAAGAGAAAAATAGTATTAACCTCATTAGTAAAAGGTCAAGATCAAAATTGAGAAATTATAGGTAAAGGAAAAGTGTTATAAATAGAGTAAGTTCCATACCATGATTCACCCCCTCTCAAGATATTTATCACCTAATCCTCTTGAGGTACCTACACTATAAACTCAAGTGATGGATATATCACATATGACATGCTATGTACTAGATATGATATTTAGAATACATATGTTATAATAGTAAAATATTAGATAAATCTTGATGAGATGCGTGAGTAGTAGCCAGAACAATCCAATAGTACTTGAGAAAGTATAATGGATATGTACCTAATACTTAAAGAGAAAATAAAAAAAATTATAAAGGGGATACAAACTATTCTTTAGATAGATGAATTTGATCTAATATAATAGTTTGGATAAGGAAATGAGCAATCTAATCTCATTGAAGATATTTTTATCCATATCTACAAATAATGAGTATGTTGTGGGTTCTGATGCAGTTAAAGAAGTAGTATGAATGAAATAATTTTTTTTTCTAGTTCTTTGAATCATACCTAGAAATAAAATTATTATTATAATATAAATTATGATTATTTTATGAATATGGTACTAGATAATAATTCAAGGTTATGAAAAAGAAAAAAGGGATATACTCAGGGATATCATCTCTTGAGGGGTTTTTACTCAAGGAGGTGAAGTCATAGATAAAAGAGTAAACATGTAAGAAAATATAGTGGGCCTAATCACTAAATCCATAACTTAGTTTAAGTATGATCTTATCACATGAGATATAACAGGTTTATGAATAGCAAGTTGGCCTTAGTGTAAGTGGGAGTGTTTTAAAAGTGGGTTCCCTAGACCCAACTCAGGCAGTTTTTTTCAATTACCATATCATGTATAAAAAGATTTATTCATGATTTTATCTTATAATAATATTGTTATTAATTCTAAAAACACAATTTACATAGTATTTTTATTGTATTATTTTCTATATCAAAAGTTTATAGTAGTTCCTAGCTATAATGAGAACCTTGAGATACTAGGATAACATTTTACCCCTAGCCAAGATACATCATACTGACCAGACATAAAAGATTTCAGACTATCTGGTTCTGGGGGCTCATAAACCTATAGACTCATTCTCATAAAGTTCACACTTGGTGATTTAGAGTAGAGGAGATCATGAGGAACAACCCTTCAATAGGAACACCTCATGTTTTGGGTTCGTTGGATATTCCTATCCAAGATAATGTGTATTGGTATATTGAATATATATCATTATCAGTGAGTATCATTTGATCATATAATTTTATGTATGATGAAAACTATGAAATTTATGTTGTGTATAGGTAGCTTGCGTTGGGTACGCCATTGGTTGTATGACATTGATTGAATGATCGTGAAAAGTTTTTTCACTTATAAAATGAAGAATATATCATTGGCCACTCAACTGGGATGGTGGTGCCTTGAAAAAATATGTGGTCATGTTAGATAGAGAAAATTCCATTCAATAATTGTCAAAAAATATAAATAAATTATCAAAGGATGTTAACACAAAGTATGAATCATGTATTATGAGATATCATGAGACAAAAGGTTATATTACATGTTAAGTGTTCATAGGAGGAAATAATAGCTATGAATTATCCTTGTATCCTTAGAGTCCATGATGTATTTCTATATAACACTCTTGGTATATGAGTATGAATCAATTTTATTGAGATAAGTCAATAGAGGTCCATACACAATGTGTATCTACAAGTCCTACCAATTTCGATGAATTTGAGTTTACGACATAGTGGGCCATGCATACTGAGGTCAGTGAACATTTGAGTGTGAATTATCACAAGTAAATTAATTTAATTTAATTATTATTGTTTATAATATTAATAATTGAATTTATTTTTCATAGTATTCACAAGTTATTTAATTATAAAATTGAATACCAAAAAATATTATTTTTTGGATGAACATTATGCCTTCAAGGTTCGTTAAATAATTATGGAAGATAATGAGGAAAGATAAAGGTTAATATTTTATTACAAAAAACATTAAAGTGTTAAAAGTGTGTGATAAAATATTCATGACATTTATAAAAATTTTAATTAATTCATAAGCATGCATTCAGGTCTTAAATTAAGGTCATAACTTTCCAAGGACAAAAGTGTAATTTTTGGAAAGTATAATCTAAGTGTATAAGTAAATTTTAGACTCATGAATAGTTTTTACCACCATTTTATAAAATTTTCTATCTCAATCAAGTTATATCTCAAGGTTTAAGAGAGAAATTAATGGAAGAACAAGCTTAGATTGATTTCACCTCACGATTCGATCACCCGTTCTTCATGCAATTTAAAGGATGTTTTAAAGTGCTTTGATTTCCTGCATTAGATCCTTTAATTCAAATAAAAATGTTCTAAGGGATATGTTTCATGTGTGGAAGATCTATAGGATTCCATATTTGGTTCCTTTTCGCTATGAAGAAATTCTTATGATGAGAAGATTACATCGATGTTTGATGAACAAATAAGGTACAATTTTGTTTTCATTTTCTCATACTTAAATTAAATTACATGAGATCTATAGGAGAATCTAGACACTGATATACTATATTTTATGTCACAACACAAATCTAGTAAAGATTTTTTTAATATATCAGTAATTCATATTCCACCACACTCAGGTTCCTTCAGATATCCCATCATCTTGTTCCGATCAAGAAGCCGACTTCATTAACCCCAGTGGTGAAAAGCCTCCCACCTTTGGAAATTAGAAATGAAAGGTCAAAAATATTAACCATCCCATGAAGATATAAATCACCATAGTACCAATATAAAGAAATAGAAAATATCAATAGTAAACTCAATGTGAATTTCTTATATTGAAATTGTGAGAATATTAGCTTTTGGGTATAACCACTATTAGGCATCACCAGTGTGAATCCATTCTCCCTTGTCAGGGAGAGGAAGAGTAAAATTGGGTATATTGGGAATAACCATCATTATAAATGTGATTACCATTGACTTAAAATGTTCTTGAATAATTAAATACATCATATATGACAAAATAACTTCCCTAACCACCACCGACAGTCATAGAGGTAGGTTAACTACCCATGAGGAAATATCGAACACATACAATCAAGAATTTACTACCTCTCCCTAGGATACTGGGTGACCTTTCCCCATTCCCAATTGGATAACATCTAGAAACAGGTCATCAATGACCTTATCCAATACTATTAGAAGGAAGGAGTCATTCTAACTTATGAGATGTATTAGGGGGACTTGAAATCTATAGTCCCACATTTCCATTACTAATTGAAGATAGATCATAGGGGACAATCCCCACCATTACCACTACCAATTACTCTTGGAAAATTTCCCCAAAGTGAATCTGTGATACCACCCCCTACACTGAGGAAGTAAGGGATATCCAAGCTATGGAGACCCAAGTCTCCACACAGGAGTTTCCGAGGAGGGATCCCACCACCCAATGTCATCGTCAGTATTGGTCCACTTAGCCTGCATCCAAGAAATTTTTGCCTTCCCATACAATAGTTTCCATGTTTAAGGATGAAAAACACCCACAATGAGGGTAATATTATACTCCTTATCCATTATAGGATTCTATGACACTTTTCATTGAATCCCCTATCGTCCTGACCACTGTGTAGGGAGGCATCTTCACTAAATTGGGATCAAGACCACAAACACTAATTGGTCATGTTGGGTTGACTCTCATGACCACTGGTACCACCACTAACCATCTTAGAGGTCCTCCCCATAAAAAATAAATGAATCAACCTAAAAGTACTCTCTTGGGTAAAGGGGATATGAACCATTTAAATGTTCCTCCTTACGACACCAACAACAACACCTAGGGAAAAGATCCTTAAAAATCATAGAAGATCAAACTCATGGAACTCTGACACTAACACTAAAGGAAAAGTAGGGTGAAACAATTATAGTTCAACCCTTTTATTTTAGAATCTGGGTTAACTGAAGATTCAAGATAGATGATTCCACCCTGCTTCCTCAGTTTGGGGCAGGAACCTGTCGGTTGAGGATGTCCATTGTCAAGGATGAAAAACACAGGGGGCCAAAGTCCCTCTATAAGTTCTTTCATGTGGAGGATGTATTATATTATTTCCATAGATGAGTTGTATAACAACGTTTTTCATTGTCTATGTCTCTTATCTTTAATTCCATACTATAAATAAAAGCAATAATGGGTTATGACCTTTCACTCTCAGATGAGGAGAAATATCCTGTCGATCCACAGGCACATGAAAATCCCCCCTCAACAAGAGGATTCATACTATCCATCATATATAGAAATTCCACCAAATCCTACATTTCTACAACATAACAACTCCATAGTCAAGGGTAGAGGGTAATAGTTGACAATACTCTCACCCTATGATTCCCATAAAAGGAAGTATTCATCACTCCCACCTATTGACTCCCATAAATTCACTACTTTAGAGTATGATTTCCCCTTCAAGCGGGGAGATATGGAAGATGAAATCCTAGGGAAATCCTTAGCCACACGATATATTTAGTTCAATTTATAGCCACATGTAACCTTTTATTTATCTATCTCATAGTTTATCATTGAGAGTCATGTAGTATACCTTCATCAGAACCTATGGATGACTTTCAACAACCTTTAGGGTATCTAGATGACCTTTCTAAGAATATTTGAGCACCTTTCAGTCCTTAAATATTAGTGTTAAAAGGATTATATTGTAACTATTATAATGGATCAATATTATTACTTTGGTGGATATCTCTAGTGATTTTACGCCCAATGATTCCATTGAATTTGTTTTATTGACCACTTCCATGGTGAATTCCATCACCACTATTCCCTCTAAAACTCAAGAGCATGACACCGGTGATGAGGCGTGTTAGGATGATTTGACCCAAGATAACTGACAATGATAAGTGAACTCTCTTATAGGTTTCCAAATTTGTTAATAAAGTTAGGACAAGTGTTTAAAAAATTCCACTGAGGTATCACTTCTAAGTTCTCACCAGAACCTTGATAAGTAAAAAAGACATGGTAGAGGCTTTTGGTGCGTCTGAAGAAACCAAGACAACTAAAGTGGATGTTTGAATCACTACTTTACTCCATGAACACAAGGTCAGTCAATTTGTTATTAGGATCCTTCAGGGATATCATCCAGATTGGGAGGATGTTCAAAATGACCCTATCATACCTCTCCTTGAACCTTGATAACCGATAGACCTTGGTTGATCATCTAGGAATAAAGAAGTATGTTCTACTCACTTTAAGAATATCTCAGTATTCCCTATGGATCCATATCTAATGAATTAATGTGACTTCCCATTACTAGATCCTGATTGACCCACATTATGAGTTAACTGATCAGTTAGGGGGAACACACATGGTGAATCTCCATATGATGACCCAACCAGTACTCTCACTACTTTACTGGAAGACTTAGAAATGTAATGAGGCTCAATATAACCTAAAATAAGGTTGTATCTAGAGTTGGGGGACTATGTTCACATTATAATAGATATTGGAAACCCGATATTTGCCTATTTTATTGGTATTGGTGACCCATAACAACACCTTTACTATTTTTCATATTAGTGCAGATTGATATTGTGTACCCCTCTAGGAAGAATAATTATATGGGATCTATCTAAGAAAACATTTTTTATGATGATGAGACCAAAAGACAAGCATAACTCTAATATTGGTAGGAAAATCACTCCCTGATGACATATTCTAGTTTTTCTCCACAACCCATTTGGTTGATTGACCATTTTACTTAGCCAAAACCTTTAAAATCTCATCCATAACCATTCAAATCCTATCCATAACCATACAAACAAGAAACAAATTCATCATGTACCATATAGGTGAATAACCCAAGTGTTTTTTTCAAGTTGAAATTGTTGTCAATAAGTTGAGGAGATAAAAAGTCAATGAGTTTCTATTATGATGATTTTTTGAAATGTTCTTAAGTTTAAAATATGTTTGTCATTTGTTAATTGAAACAATTTTTATATCAATGTTTAGAGGAAGATAAATCCATGAAAAATAGTGATTATATTTCATGAGTAATATTTGATTATTTGGCATTGGTATATTTTAATACTAACTTTGTTGGCCTTTGATTAAAATTGTCAGTCTACACATACTAGCCAGCCAAGAAGGACCGCAACCACTGCTTTGGTGGGAAGTCAACTCCCTAGACATCTAGTGTGGGTAGTTGAGGGTGTGAATGTTCATAAGTGTGACATAGGGAAGAAAAATGGAGTAGAGGTGAGCCACTGTGAGGGGTGGCATGGTGGTGGAGGATGGACAACATGGGGAGGTGTCAACATGAATCGAGAGTGTACATCGGTAATCACTTCTGACCAAATGAGGAGGCGAGTTATTATAAAAGAATCACGAATTAGAATGAAGAATAAATGTGGGATTCCTTTAGTGAATCATTGTTCATCAAGTTAAAAATATTTGAAAATAATCCTAACTGTCTGATCTATTATATCAGGGCCATTTGATCTTCATCACCATTGTCTTCTTCATTAAACTTCTTCAGAGATTTTTTTTCATTATAATATTCATGCATAGATGTCCAATTAATCAAGACAAAACATTACAAAAAAAATTTCATCATCCTGATGATTCGAATATGATCAAATCATCATGTAACTTTATTTTCATGATATAAAGAAGATCAAACTAAGAATAAATAGTGGTAATCGAATGTGATATTTGTAGTGTTGGTGATTATTATAGTTTTAAAGCTTAGGCAATGCACTTAAAGTGGGGTGGTGCACATGAGATATGTCAGTGGAGTATTAGTCTATAAATAACCCTAAGGATATCATTTTTAGAAATGAGAATAATGAGATTTTTTTCAAGATATTTACAAGAAAAATAGATATTTGTAAGAACTTTGTATTTATGAAGCGAGTTTCATGCGATCTTGTTGAGTATTATGAGAAATTTATGATCACATGAAGATGATTTATGATACTATAAACTAGTTTAGTTATAAAATATGTTATGAGAAGGAATGGTGATTGATTTCTATGATATTTAAATATTTGTGAAGAATTTTCCCGCATATACAGTTACACGAAGAAATACGTATTCTATTATGTGATGATATTGATGGTACCGCATGAGATGGTATTCATGAATGAAGGGATTATCATGTGTATCATTTGAGGAAGATACCACACATACCTATATTGTGATAAGATATAGTGGGATCATGTGAAGATAATAAGTACCATTCGTGCACATGGATTGCATGATGAGTGTGAATTTTGTTTTGCATGAAGACAAGTTGAGAAGTCCATGTACTTATTTGGAGAAAACTGGATACACAACTATAAATTTAAGCTATAGACACATAACTATAGCCACATTTTTATAGGTATGTGGATATAGATTGTTTATAGCCATGATTAAATTATATAAGTGGCTAAAACGTGCCCTCTTTTTTTCCCAAAACTTGTCAGGCTTCTTCGGATACAATGATACTCTGAACACAATCTTTTTTTTTCTTCCAAAACTCGTCGGGCTTCTCCTAACTCCTCTCTGATACTCTCTACATGTGACCCTCCAAACCACCAACCTTCACAGCAGCGCCCTACTCCCCGATACCCTCTGACCTTGAAGGTGGTTCCCTTCTCCCTGATACCATCTGTGCGTGACCCTCCGAACCCTAAACCTTCATGGAAGCACCCTCATCCTTCCTCGACAGTTCCCATCACGACCTCTCCTCTCCCCGATACTCCTCCACCAACGGTGCCCCTCACGATGGTGACTCTTGCGATGGTTCCCCTTACTGCTACCAAATGAGGCAACCCCACTACTAGCTCTCATCTCAGATCCTCCTCCCCCGATGCTACCACCAAATGCATGACACCTCAACTCCCCACGTCCTCTGACACGGCCAACCCCTTTCCGGTGATCCTCCTCCTCCTTTTTATGAACAATTATGTGTTCATTGTTTTGTTATCAGTTATTTATAGCTATGTTGTATCAAATCTATACAATTTTTTTGACATTTCATGAAATTCAACCTTTAATATCTCTTTCACAGCCAGTTAATCTTGGATTGAGGTAGGTATTTTTGTGTATTTACTTTAATTAGCATGTCATTTTGTGATTGGTGTTTTCTAAAACATTTTTTTTATCAAATTAAATCAATATTTAATAGATATAGTGGGTTTAAAAATTGTTATAAACGTTTATATCTCTTGGAATAAAGGTTTTATAAAGGTTTTCTAAATTTTAATTAATTGGTTTAAATGACAAGCGTTTGTGGGAATTCCTATATGGATTGTTTTAAAATAATTTATACAACAAAAGGTATTTGAAACCATTTGGGTATTGGTACGATTTTCAAGGATTTTTTGAAATAGAATTGGTTTAATGGATTTTAAAATGACTTGAATGAAAAGGTAGTTGGTTTTACAAATGATTGTAAGTGTGTTTTCACATAGAATAGTTATAAATAAGGTGATAATGTCAGTTTTTAAATGGTTGAAATGACTTGTCATTCATATTTGGTTTCTAAAAAGGCATATTTTCACTTTATATAAGATATTTTTATAATGAGTACTAGACCATCGATTATTCCCCTTATTTTGATTATGACTGATTTGAATTGTGGCCCCAGAGGAGGGATTTTGTATTCTATTTTTGATATGGATGAAGTTAAAGGGGTCATTTCTTGTGAGGGAGTTGGAGTTAGAGGTGAGATGAGATTTATTTAAAATAATTTTTTTATCGATTCTTGTGATTCTTTTGATTTTTCACCTCTACTAGATTGATTTATCATGGGAACTTAGGTAAATAAAGGAAGGTCTAGCAGCATGTGATTCTAGATTAGTGTATGTTAGCTGGATTATGCCCTAGGATATTAGCACCCTGCTAGGGGTCTATTTTATACATGGAGAGACCTGAAAGGGGAAACTGAATGGGATGATCTGATTTCACATAGGGTCCTAATGATTAATATGATGAACTATGTCTAGTATCACCCATTATAAAGCCTAATGAGTTTCCCATGATGTCTATAATTAATTGAATATTGATTAGAGGAGCTCATCACATTCCTTATTTGTATCCCCACTATTACTTCAATTATTTCTTATTATTAATTTCCCATTTATATCTTGGTGCATGTTATGTTTCTATATTCCATTTCAGTTATAGTTTTGGTTTATATTCAAACTAAATTAAAAAATAGTTTTGAAAGTATATTATTAAAGAAAATAATGATGTTTGATTTAAAGGCGTGGTTTCGAGATATGGATTTGGAAAAAAGGGAAAAAGGATTAGTTCCCTTTTAATGGATTTGAAACTCCCGTTTTCCTTAGTTTGAAAGCATATCCTTTTAAAATAAAAATGGAAGTTATTTTATAAAAGAAGTTATGGAATGTTACACTTTTTATTTACACCCTATTATGAAAAACCTATTCACTAATTATATTTTAAACTATCATTAATAAAATGTCTTTTCAAAGGAATTATACAAACTCATTAGTGAAATCTTACTAGGCACAGTTTGGTTCACACCATGCATACACCAATGGGTGTATGGAAATTTTATGTTTACTTTCAAGAGCCCAGGTTATGTTCTTTTACCTTGGTTAATGTTCGATTTGGTCTAATGATAGATGGTATAGGTTGGAATGGGGGGTTGTGGGTCATAAGAAGGTAGTTATTAGTGATCCAGGTTTGGTCATATTTTTGGATGTTTATATATAATCCTTGATGGCCCAGATATTTCTTTTAGTTTATTATATACTTGGGATTATTCTTATTACTTTATTATGTGATGATGTGATGATATGATTTATGAAATTTTATTATTTATAAAATATTATACTATGTTTGATTGTTTTTTTATATTGAAACTATTTATTTTTTGCATTAGTGATCAATGTATAGATGATTCATGTTGGATTTATGGGTGGAGTCCTTGATGTGCTTATTCATATTCGGAGGGTGAAACCATTACAAATGGTTATACTTTCATACCTTGACACTTGTCACCATACAACAACAATCAGAGACATTTTTTGGGCCTTGTGGAGATCTAGGTTGGGTGACATGTCAGGTCGATCTGGGTTAGTTCATTACAAAATGGTATTAGAGGATCTTCTAATTATTTGGAGTACGTATTAGTATAAAGAAGATATGATCATTATCAGGACTCAATAGGTAAGTCACGAGTAGTTTATTGATCACCATTTTTCATAACAAAACTTGAGTTTCTATGGGTAATTGTTATTTCAATCTTTGATTTGGATTCCAATTTTAATTATTTTGATAATGATGATTAGATGCCCATTGAGTTATATTAGATACTTTGGAGGATTTATTTAAGATTTGGGATGAAATTAGGAATGAACCAAAGTATCATCATCATCTCACATGGTCTGAAAATATATGGAACCTATAAATGTGGTCTCAGAAATTTTTCAGATGTTATTGTATGATTGGTGTATAGTCAGCTAAACCATGTGACCAAGTCATGCACAACTTTTCATAAATTTTGGATTTATTTTGTAAATCTATTTTGATTTCCAATGGATCCTAAGGAAATTTACACCCTGGGAGATGGATCAAAGGAGGTTTTAGTGATTTTTTGGTGTTAATGCAATGGATTTTGTATGTTGTGCCACATTATGGTTTTCTTATGTTTGGTACTTTAATTTTTTTTGTACAAAAGTACATTTATTGAAATTTTTTGATTCCGAAACTGGTTTTGGGGGATTATTTGTAAAGTATATTGAATATAATGTATAATTTTTTCAAGAGTAGTAAGGTCTAAAAAGAAATTGGGAAATGATTTAAAATGAAAATACATTTCATAAAGTGTTTTAATTTAAAACTTTTTCCGTGATTAATTTGAAAATGGGACTCATGGATGTTTTGGATTAAAAAAAAGGTTTTATGATTTGTTTTGAATTTCACACGATGCTTTGAAAGTGTTTGATTACATTATATAATTTGGGAAATGATTTAAAACGAAATGGGATTTCAGGAATTTTTTTGGTCTTATGATGAAATTCATGAGGTGTTTTGAAAATATAGGAGAAATTTATGAAGTTTTAGTGAGATTTTATTTTAAATAAGCCCATGATTATCAAATCTGTTGTTAATAATTTTTAAAACTATATACTTGGGAAGTTGTAATTTTACCCTATGAAATGGATTTTTTATTTTTTTAAGAAAGTGAGATTCTCTTCAATGTTATTTTATTTTTGAAATGAGTTGTCATACTTCTTTTTAAAATGTGTGGATTTTTAGTAAATATATTTTTACAGGGGGTGTACAGGGGAAGGGGGAGGGGGGTGCAGTGGGGAGAGGGCAGTGGGGGGTGAAATGGGTAGGAAGAGGGGTGAAAGGTGGGGAGGGGATGTGTTAGGGGCAGGTGGGGGTGAAATGGGGAAGGGGGTGGGGCAGGGGGTGGTGGGGTATGGGGGTGCTGGTGTAGGGGGGTGGTGCTGGGGAAGGGGGAAGGAGTGTGTACAGGGGAGGGGAGGGGGGGTGAGGGTGTGTAGGGGGTGGCATTGGGAAAGGGGGCATGGGGGGCGCAAGGGGGTGTGTAGGGTGTGTGGAAGGGGGTGTGCTGGGGGAGGGGGGTGCAAGGGGCAGGGGGAGGGGTGTAAAAAAATGTAAACTATTCATTGAGCTATTGATGGGATCTAACAACCGCAATATTTCAACCATGACCTCACCTTCTATGCAACACCATTTTATGGAACACATAAAAACAACGTACACGCACAAAGCATTCCCACAATGGATGCTATAATTTACCACACTTACCACTTGTATTGCTGAATATGATGGGTGCCTAACATAATTGATCATTATTTTTTATTGTTCAAGGTAAACATTAGTGTCGTTAATTGTATTACATAAAAAAATGATGTTGAATTGCTTCAATGTTCTGTCTCACACCTAATTGATGCTATTGGCTAAGAATAACTAAGAGGCATGCCCAATTAGCATCACATTTAACCATATATCACCTATAAAAATGAGTTCCTACATTATGTTATGCATGGTAAACTACTTAGGATAAGTTGGTCAAAGGAATAAATATGAGTCTCAAATAAATAGATTCATAGGTTGTATGTATCATAGAAATTTAAATGATGTTTACATAGTTTCACATGATGTGTGACCATGCCTGGACACCTGGGATTGTCCTCATATAGAACTGGCATGGTAATCCTTGTGAAATTACATGGAGTTTACATGTGGATCACAAAGTATCTTATCTTCCCAGGGGTATGCTTGTGTACTCCAATCAATGCTTGTGTATTATCGCATATGCTTGTGCACTCTATGTACACAGATTGTCTAGCTATGTACAAATACATGACATATCCCCATATGGTACAATTAATGTCTATCCACATGGTGTAATTAGTAAACATGTACCCTGTCTTAAATTGATTCTTACATTTGGTGATATTTTTTTCCATGAATTCAAATTTAATTTTTTTGTAACTTATGCTGCTTACTCATGTTTAATCCACTTTTATTGCAATAGGATGTACCAAAAATGTATGTTTTCAATATATTAAGTATAATCAATATTCATGCAGGGTTTCGATCTTGCATACAAGGTGACATGGTGGATTGACACTCAATTTTGGAGAAATACACCGTCATGAATGATTGGAGAAATGGTATATTTTCAAGAAGTGGGTCACTTTATTTTGTTTCAGTTAATATTTTCTTTTACTTGTATTAAATATTAGTTGTGCTTTATTTTTTAGACTGCATGACTCTTATTGACAGTGGATGATTTATTTAATTTGAGCAGTGGATAGTTTTTTATACCATTATAACATTTTTTTGAGCAGTTATGTTTATTTATTGAGAAATGGGTCATTTATTAGAGCATCGGATTATCACTATGTGAATGCACGTGCGAGAACCACTGTGGGGGGGGGGGGGGTGTCTGTCTGGGGGGCTCTGTCTGGGGGGAGGGGGGTTGTTTGTATGGGGGTCTATCTAGGGGGAATGGAGGGGGGGATTTGCATGGGGGAAGGGGTGCTGCAGGGGGGTCCTATCCAGGGGGTCTGTCTAGGGGGGGGTCTGTAGGGGGTAGTCTATTTAGGGTATTTCCAAGGGGGAGGCTGTCCGGGGGGGGGAGTGGAGGGGGGCTTTACATGGGGGAAGGGGTGCTGCAGGGGTGGGGGTCCTGTTCGGGAGGGGGGAGGGGGGGCTGTCCACTGGTGTTGGTGTACTCAACATTTGGATTGAATATTACTTCCCCATCCTTAACAATATTACCACACTCATTAGAGGCACATTTATAGGATGATTGAATGAGGATAGAATTTCTTCCCCTAGTAGTATCAGGCTTTCCAGTGGATTTTCACTCAGCCTTCTGTGTATTAGTGATCTGGGTAAGAGTGTTGATAGTAGGATCTAAAATCTCATCTAAAGATTTTGGATCAACCATTCCCTCAATTAGCCTCTCCTTAGACTTTAAAGATTGAACATATAAAGAAGAGTACCCATCCTTCTGCCCATATTCACCTACATTAACCACTGTTAAAGCATCCTTCCCAACCTTCCTAGATTCAACTAAGCTGTTAGTATCACTACTAGCAGTAACACCTTCCAATTCCATACTTTGATCATCCTCATTCCTTGTATCATACTTATTAAATCCATAAACACAACTTTTAAAAAATAAATTATCTCTAGAGATAACCTTGGATTTTACCTTAATAGAGTGGTTATTTTTAACTTCCTCTGATATTGAAATAAAGGCATACTTTACATATTTATCCCTCTTGTCAGCCCTTATAGATGGAGTTTGAATAGGTGAATAAACATTCATAATTCAAAGGGAATTCTCCCCTTTACTGGTATCACAACTCATAAAAAGTTTCTCCTATAAGTCACCAAGGTCATCTCCTACACCCGATTAGAACTAAGACCGGGTTGAGAGGGTGACTCTTAGTGATGTTTATGATTGATGACCAGAAGTAATTTTTGGGGTAGGAGATTCGGTTTTTATATCCATATAACCCCATGTGTTTTGAAATCCAACCATAAAGGAAGTGGAATGGGCAGAACAAATAGAAGAGAGTCTTCTACGGGCTGATAGAGGTAATGAATTGTATAGATTCACATGAATTGGGACTACTAGGTTTTCCCCCTACCTCATCTCTAGCATATCTTCCATGATAAGGTCACCCTGCCACACCTGTATGTGTGCATCCCAAATGATATCGTCCACCTACAAATCATAATAGTAATACATACAACTAACCTGACTATGGGATCCTTGAGCTTTATGTTTAATCCCCACAACTACCATTTGTTATCCTATAGTATTTTATAAAATTATTTCTCCTTGCATTGTTAAATATCCTTTGGATAATGAAACAACTTCCTTGTACGTATGCCCATTGATTCAGGGGGGTGGGGTCTGTCCGGGGGTGTGTGCAGGGGGGTCTGTCCAGGGAGGGGGTGGGTGGGTGGGTGGGGGGTCTGTCTAGGAAGGAAGGGGGGTGTGGATGGGGGTGTGTAGGGGGGGGGGGGTGTCTTCTTGAATATGTCATTTGAAACTCAGTAATTTAAAATGTTGTTTATGATTATTTAATGTTATCTAATGAGGAATAGAGTTATTGGAATCTGATTTTGATTTTTTTTCTTTTTAGGTACTTCAATGAGAGTACCCAGCTCGAGTGAAAAATATAAGAGGATGGTTGGCTCATTAAAAAGAAGAAAACTACATCATATCATTACAGGGGAGTACTTAATTTGGTTTTTAATTGTTTAGAACAATTCATTCATGCTTCAACTTATTGGAATTATTTTGAAATTTTTGATTTTATGATGTTATGCTTGTTGAGTGTTTGTGCGTAAATTGTTGAATACTTTTCATGCTGATGTTATTGAACTGAATCTATTTATGATGGTTATTGAAAATATTCTTGCTTATGGTAAAACATGCTGAGTGTTGGGGGGGATGTCCATGGGGGTCTGCAGGGGAGGAGGGGGGGATATCCAGGAGGGGGGGTGCTGCTGTCCAGGAGGGAGGGGGTGGGGGTTTTCCAGGAGGGAGGGGGGATGTCCAGGAGGGAGGGGGGAGGGATGATGCTATCCAGAAGAGAGGAGGGAGGGGGGGGTGTCCAAGAGGGGGCTGTTTCTATCCAGGAGGGAGGGGGGATGTCCAGAAGGGGGGGGGGGGGGGCTATCCAGGAAGGAGGGGGGATGTCTGGGGGGGGGGGGGGCTGTGATCCAGGGGGGAGGGGGGGCTGTCCAGGGGGGGTGCTGATGTCCAGGAGGGAGGAGGGGGATGTCTAGGAAGGTGGGGAGTGTCTAGGAGGGGGGAGGGGGTGCTTCTGTCCAGGAGGGAGGGGGGAATCCAGGAGGGGGGTGGGGTGCTGTCTAGGAGGGAGGGGGGATGTCCATGAGGGAGAGGGGAGGGGGGGGGGGGTATTCAGGAGGGTGGGGGTGCTTCTATCCAGGAGAGAGTGTGGGGGGGGGGAGGGGGGCTTCCCATGAGGGGGGGGGGGTGCTGCTATCCAGGAGGGAGGGGGGCTGTCCAGGAGGGAGGGGGTGTCCAGGAGGGGGGGTTCTACTGTCTAGGAGGGGGGGGGGGGGGGGGTGTCCAGGGGGTGTTCAGGAGGGATGGGGGGCATCCAAGAGGGGGGGGGGGTGGGGTACTGTCCAGGAAGGAGGGGGAGGGGATGTCCAGGAGGGAGAGGGGAGGGGGGTATTCAGGAGGGTGGGGGTGCTTCTATCTAGGAGAGTGGGGGGGGGGATGCCCATGAGGGGGGGGGGGTGCTGCTATCCAGGAGGGAGGGGGATGTCCAGAAGGGAGGGGGTGTCAAGGAGGGGGGGGGGGTGCTACTGTCTAGGAGGGGGGGGGGTCTAAGAGGGAAGAGGATGTTGCTGTCTAGAAGGGAGGGGGCTATCCAAGAAGGGGGGGGGGGCTGTCCAGGGGGTGTTCAGGAGGGATGAGGGGCTGTCTTGGGGGGGGGGAGATTTCCAGGTGGGTGTCTAGGAGGGATGTGGGGCTATCCAGGGGGGATGTCCAGGGGGGATGGGGGGTGTCCCGGGGGGATGGGAGGCTATCCAAGGGGGAGGGGCAGGGGGGCTGTCAGGGAGGGGGTGGGGTCTGTTTGGGGGTGTGTGTAGGGGGTATGGGAATCTGATGTTGATTTTGTTTCTTTTGAGGTACTTCAATGAGAGTATACAGCTCAAGTGAAAAATATAAGAGGATGGTTGGTTCATTAAAAAGAATAAAACTACATCATATCATTATAGGGGAGTACTTAATTTGGGTTTTACTTGTTTAGAACAATTCATTCATGCTTCCACTTATTGGAACTCTTGAAATTATTGATTTTAGGATGTTATGCTTTTTGATTATTTGTGATTAAACTATTGAATACTTTTCATTCTGATGTTATTGAACTGAATCTGTTTATAACGGTTATTGAAAATATCCTTGTTTATGGTAAAACATGTTGAGTTTTGGGGGGGGGGGGGTTGTCCATGGGGACCTGCAGGGGGGGCTGCTGTTCAGGAGGGGTGGGGTGGGGGGGGGGTTGCTGTCCAGGAGGGTGTGTGTGCTGTCCAGGAGGGATGAGGGATGTCCAGGAGGGGGTTCTTTCCAGGGGGAAGGGGCGGCTGTCCAGGATGGGGGGGTGCTATCCAGGGGGGGTGTGCAGGAGGGATGAGGGGATGTCTAGGGGGTGAAAGGGGGGTCTGCAGGGGGGTGAAGGGGGGGGGGGGGGTCTGGAGGGGGAAGGGGCTATCCAGGAGGGATGAGGGATGTCTAGGGGGAGGGGCGGGGGGTGTTCAGGGAGCGGGGGTGCAAGGGGGGTCTGTAGGGGGGTGGAAGGGGGCTCTGTAGGGGGGAGGGGGGGTTGTGCAGGAGGAAGGGGGCTGTCCAAGAGGGAGGGGAGTTATCTAGGGGGTGTAAGGGGGGTATTCAGGGGGGGTGTCCAGGGGGTGCAAGGGGGTCTGTAGGGGGAGGGGGGGGGTCTATGTAGGAGGGAGAAGGGGCTGTCCAGAGGGGTGTTCAATAGGGAGGGGAGATATCCGGGGGGGGGGGGTGTAAGGGGGGTCTGTAGGGTGGGGGGGGGGGGGCTGTCCAGGGGGTGTCCAAGAGGGGGGGTGCTATCCAAGGGGGTGCGGTGTGATCTAGAGGGGGGAGGGGGTGCTATCTAGGGGTGCTGTCTAGGAGGGAGGGGTGGGGTGCTGCCCAGGGGAGTGTCCAGGAGGGATGGGGGGCTATCCAGGGGGTGCAAGGGGGGTCTGCAAAGGGGAGGGGCATGGGGGACTGTCGAGGGGGGTATGTCTAGACGGAGGGGGTGGGGGGGTCTATCCGGGGGTGTTTTTTTTATGAAATGGGAATGTATATAGCCACAATCTAAAACTATGGCTATATACCTATAGATATGGTTTCAAACCGTGGTTAAAACCCTATAGCCACGGTTTGAAATATGTAACACTATAACAAAACTTGTTAGAGGAAAGGATGCAAAAAATATCTCTTTGCAATGAAATATATATTGGAGCTATTTAATAACTGAAAAGTAATGTTTGTAAGAAATATGTTTTTGAAATGGTCTTTATATAAGTAATCCATACACTTGAAAAGATTAATAATAAATCTATGAATATTAAGGATGATCAACTATATCTTAAAGAAAAAATAACCAAGGATCTTTATAATTTGTTAATAATGGAAAACTAGGTGCATGAAGATCAAATTAGAAAGATGAAGATTCATTGGGAAGTAATCATGAAATTAGTTGAAGATGAGAATATTTCTATCAAGTTAAAATGCCTTGAACTAGAAGTGAAACTAAGAAATATAGAAGAGACACAAGCTGATACTTCCCAAGTTGCTAAGAAAAGAACTATTATTAAGGATTCATATGATAAGAGTCCTATTTCAGAAAAGCCTCAATCTAGTGTAAATAATAGCTTGATATTATCCAAGGATAAATCTAATATAGGATCATTTAAGAAGGTAACCCTTTGTCCTAATAAATATATGTATACTAATGATATTTTTGAGACTATTGTAGATTCAACTTTAAAAAATGGACAAACATGGATGAAGAAAGATTCTTAAGAATCCATTACATCTTCAAAGATGGATGTGAAGAAGTTTAGAAATTCTTGTTTCCCAAATAAAGCACAGAAAAATAAATGTGCTATCCAAAATCTATAAAATATCAAAGATAGTTAGAATGTGTCAAAGAAGATGAAATCAAGATTTTTTGGATACTATTGGTTCTATTAGAAGTTTGGGAATCAGGCGATCAATTTTTCACAAAATATGTCATTTTATGAAAATTAAAAAATTCATGCATTTAGGGGGATAAAAGTTGAAGAGAAATGGAAGACTACTCAATATCAGATGAAATCATAGAAAATGAATCAGTCTATCAAGAATAGATATGATTACTTTGAAAATTTATATGATTATTTCAATAGAAGTGGTAATTGTTATGATAAGTTTTGGTTTGTACCAATCATGAAAAAATTATCTATTGATATGAATAAAAGACCACAACATGAAGAGAAGCAGGTAAGAAAAGATGGTGATAGGTCAACCTTGGGATATGAACAAAAGAAGATTTTTTTTAAATAGATAATAACCAAGAAGTTTGTGAAGAGTGATATGAAGAGTGTCACACTAAAGAAAATATACTTCTATTGTGGTAGAAAAGGTCACATCATGGACTATATTGAATTATACATGAATATCAATACTAAAGGAAGAAATATGGAATTAAAGAAAGAATCAATCCAGAAGGGAAACAACTTGAATGATTTAGTGAAATACATATTTGATGAAAAATATAAAAAGTTACCTAAAAAGGGAAACTTGATAATTTCTAAATTTGTGTGTAAAAGGTGTCATATTTATGAAAATTTAGGTAAAAAATGTTTGATATGATTTCCTAGAAAAGAATAATTCTTGAAAAAGAGAGGAAAAACATCTGTGACTTCTTGTGTTGATGATATTATTGGGAAAAAGGAGTCTACACACAAAGTGAAGAATAAACATGTTCCTAAGAAATTCTTGATCATATAACCATAATAGTTATAAGAGTCAAGAGAGATATATAAATTAGAGAAAAATGTATCTTATTTATTACCAAATGTAAAGAAGCCTTTTACATCTAAGAAGATAGCTAGGTCGAGAAGAAACTCTCGGCCATATTTCTCTAACTAAGAATAATTGAATAACCACATTTTTACCATATTTACATTGTGTTTACTTTTCTTACAGAGAATTGATGGTGAATCATAAATTATGGGGAGAATTGAATTTGATAAAAGGTGAACATATTATAACTATGAAGTTATCCATCATAGAAGACTATTGTAATCATGTTGCCTCTTTAAATCATTTCAAAAAATATATGAATATTCTGGGAGTTTATTCTTGAAGAAATCAAATTATGATGAATAAGTATTTAGTACATCTCTTGAGGGAGATCATAGTAGAAAAACTATAGGATATCACCAACTCAGTTGAAATTTGATGAATATCTAATGTTCTGATGAGGTATACATCTGATAATTCTAAATTATAAGAGTCTAGAAATTGAATATTGTCATAATTGAGGTATTTTGATCACATTATCTTATTTTCATGATGAAGAATAAATTATAAAAGGTAGATATTTATTACTCTATGAAAAAAGGGAAAGGAAATTTGAAAGGGAAAATACATTCTTGCGCGTGAATGTTTTTAATATATATGTTGATATGAATGCATGAGTTTGGTTGAAAATCTCTTAAATAACCCTTGATAGAAGGTTTCAATGATGATATCACATTATGATAATTTATTTATAGGATTTATGTTAACTTTGATCACTTCTGTTTTCTACATAGATCATAGTTCGCACCAACTTAGAGTTGGTTAATTTTAGATCATTACTAAGATAGTGGTGAATCCATCCTTATCTGAAGTAAATTAGATTTTAAGTGTTAGAAGATAATATGTTCTCAAAATTTGAATGATTGAGATGATAATTACTTCCCATATCTATATCTTTTGTTTTATTTCCAACAATGAGGAGAATATGTCATTTATTTTTAAAATGAAGTGGGTATTAATAACAAATCTAAAGGGGGAGATTTAAGAACCCAAGTAGTTTCTTGAAGTTGAAATTGTTGTCAATAAGTTAAGAAAATGAAAACTCAATGAGTTTCTATTGTGAAAATTGTTTGAACTAGTCTTAATTTTAAAATAAATGTGTCATTGGTTAATTGAAACAATGTTTACATCAATTTTTGGAAGAATATGAATCCATGAATTATTGTGATTATTTTTCATGAGGAATATTTTAGTATCCTGGTATTGGTATATTTGAATATTAAATTTGTTGGCCTTTGATTAAAATTTTGGGCCTATACATACTAGCCATCCATGGAGGACCAAATCCATTACTTATGTGGGAATTTGACTCCCTAGCCAACCATATTGGGAGTATGATGGTGTGCATGTACATAGGAACGACAGAGGAAGGTGAAATAGAGTATATGTGAGCCATTGTGTGGGTAATCATGGGGACAAAATATTATCATCATGGGGGGATACTGGTGGTAGTCAGGAGCGTACCCCAATAATATATTTTAATCAACTGAGGAGGTGAGTTGTTATAAAAGGAAGAGGGAATTAGAATTAATAATTGATGTTGTATTCATTCAGTGCATCACTATTCATCCACTTAAAAAGATATGCAAATAATCCCGGAGGTCTGATCTATTATATCAGGGTGGCCGAATCTTCATCTCCATTGTCTTCTTTATCAAGCTTCATCAGAGAACTTCTTTTCACTAAAATATTCATGCAGTGACATATGATTAATCGATCTGAATCATTCTTAGCATCATTTAATCATCTTGATGATTCAAATATGATTGAATCATCATGAAACTTTTTTTTCATGAAATACTGAAGATCAAACTAAGGATAAGTAGTGGGAATCAAATGTGATATTTGTGATGACGATGATTCTCGTAGTCGTGAAGCTGAGGTAGTGCACTTGAAGTGAGGTGGTGCGCATGAGATAGGTCAATGGAGTATTTTTATATAAATACCCTTGATGAGATCATTTTTAGCAACAATATTAATGATAATTTTTCAAGATATCTATGAGAAAAACAGAGATTCGAATGTGCTATGTATTTGTGAAGTGAGATCCATGCATTCACGCTGAGTCTTATGAGACCTTCACAATCGAATGAAGATGATATGTGATCCTAAAAACTGGTGTAGTTATCCTCTATGTTATGTGAATAAATAATTATTGATTTCCATGAGCTTTAAAGCTTTGTGCAGAAGATACCATGTATATAGTTACATGAAGTAGCGCATGTTCTATTATGCTGTGAGCTTGAGGATACTATATGAGATGGTATTAATGCATAAAGGAAGTTTCACTTGTACCATTTTAGGAAGAGACTATGTATACCTGTGTTTCATAAAGATATAGTGGGATCATGTGAATAGAATTTATTAGTACTAAACCTTGTAAAAATATTGTCGAGCACTGTGGGACTCATTGTTAATGGGAATGAGATTTTAACTAGTTTTAACCATCTATATATAGTAAATAATCTATAGCCAGGGGGTATAACCAATTGTAGAAAGAAGTAGGTATTAGTACTAAACCTTGTAAAAATATTGTGTGTTGTGTTTCATTTAATGTATGCATTGTAAACATGATCCACTTATCCTAACTAGTGATAGAGGTTTGAAGGGGGTTAAAGAAAAGAAAAGAATTCAATAAAACATGTCACACCTGATTCATCCCTATAAGTGTGACTACATGATCCATTGGACACTTCAATTTATATCATAGGGAAGGCCACCTATGGTTGGATATACTTTACTTGTATAGTTTTTTATATCATAAGTATATGAAGTTTAGATTCAAGTTTTAAGAAAATTCAGAAGAACTTCAAATGGAAAATCCTATCTCTACCCTTTATATTATAAATGTTAAAGTTTCTATCTAGACTCAGAAAAATAGGAATAAAATAATATCAAAGAAGCTGAATAATAAATCAAATATAAATTAAGATCACCTACAAGATAAAGAAACTCAGAGTGGTAATTTTTCAGTATGCTCAATTGCTTATAATACTAATGAGTTAAGTTCTAACTATGATGAAGACATGTTTAATTTTAAAATCAAAGAACATCCAAAAAATGTTTCCAAAGAAGTGGTCACTTGTATGATCAGTGTTTTCAAGGAACATTGTGATAAAAAATTATAGTGGAAGAAGAGGTTAATGCTATAGAATATGAATTGGATAAAAAGGTTGAAATATGTAACATTATTACAAAACTTTTTAGAGGAAAGGATGCAAAAAATATCTCTTTGTAATGAAATATATATCGGAACTATTTAATAATTGAAAAGTAATGTTTTTAAGAAATATGTTTTTGAAGTGGTCTTTATATAAGTAATCCATACACTTGATAATATTATTAATATATCTATGAATGTTAAAGATGATCACATATATTTTAAAGAAAAAATAATCAAGGATCTTGATAATTTGTTACTAATGGAAAACCAGGTGCATGAAGATTAAATTAGAAAGATTGAGATTCATTGGGAAGTAAGCATGAAATCAGTTGAATATGAGAATATTTCTATCAACTTAAAATTTCTTGAACTAGAAGTGAAGCTAAGAAATATAGAAGAGACAAAAGATGATACTTTCCAAGTTTCTAAGAAAAGAACTATTGCTAAGGATTCATATGATAAGAGTCCTATTTCAGAAAAGCCTCAATCTAGTGGAAATAAGGTCTTGATATTATTAAATGATAAATCTAATATGGGATCATTACAGAAGGTAACCCTTTGTACTTATAAATCTATGTGTACTAATTATATTTTGGAAACTATTGTAGATTCAACTTTAAAATATGGACAAACATGGGTGAAGAAATATTCTTAAGAATCCATTACATCTTTAAAGATGGATGTGAAGAAGTTTAGAAATTCTTGTTTCCCAAATAAAGTATAGAAAAATAAATGTGCTATCCAAAATCCATAAAATATCAAATATAGTCAGAATGTGTCACAGAAGAAGAAATCAAGATTTTTTGGCTACTATTGGTGCTATTGGAAGTTTGGGAATCAGGCGATCAATTGTTCACAGAATATGTAATTTTATGAAAAATAAAAAATTCATGAATTTATGGGGATAATATTTGAAGAGAAATGGAAGCCTAATCAATATCAGATGAACTCATAAAAAATGAATCAGTCTACCAAGAATCGATATGATTACTTTGAAAATTTATATGATTATTTCAATAGAAGTTGTAATTGTTATGATGAGTTTTGGTTTGTACCAATCATGAAAAAATAATTTATTTATATGAATAAAAGACCAAAACATGAAGAGAAGAAGGTAAGAAAATATGGTGACAGGTCAGCCTTGGGATGTGAACAAAAGAAGATTTTTTTTTAAATATATAACACCCAAGAAGTTTGTGAAGAGTAATATGAAGAGTGTCACACTAAAGAGAATATGCTTCTATTGTGGTAGAAAAGGTCACATCATGGACTATTTTTAATTATACATGAACATCAATACTAAAGGAAGAAATCTGGAATCAAAGAAAGAATCAATCCAGAAGGGAAACAACATGAATGATTTAGTGAAATACATATTTGATGAAAAATATAAAAAGTTTTCTAAAATGGGTAACTTGATAATTGATAAATTTATGTGTAAAAAATGTGATATTTATAGACATTCAGGTAAAAAATGTTTGATATGGTTTGCTAGATAAGAAGAATTCTTGAAAAAGAGAGGAAAAACATCCATGACTTCTTGTGTTAATGATATTATTGGAAAAAATGAGTCTACACACAAAGTGAAGAATTAATATGTTCCTAATAAATTCTTGATCATATAACCATAATAGTTATAAGAGGCAAGAGATATAGAGAAATTAGAGAAAACTGAATCTTCTTTATTACCAAATGTGAAGAATCCTTTTACATCTAAGAAGATAGCTATGTTGAGAAGAAACTCTTGGCCATATTTGTCTAACTATGAAGAATTGAATAACTAACTTATTTCCATATTTACATTGGGTTTATTTTACTTATAGGGAATTGAAGGTGAATCATGAATTATGGGGAGAATTGAATTTGATAAAAGATGTGAACATATTATAACTATGAAGTTATCCATCATATAATACTATTGTAATCATGTTTCCTCTTTGAATCATTTCAAAAAAAATATATAAATATTCTAGAAGTTTATTCTTGAAGAAATCCAATTATGATGAAGAAGTATTTAATGAATCTCTTGAGGGAGATCGTAGTAGAACAACTGCAGGATATCACCAACTCAGTTTAAATCTAATGAATATCTAAAGTTCTGATGAGGTATACATATGATAAATCTAAATTCTAAAATTCTAGAAATTTAATATTGTCATAATTGAGGTATGTTGATCAAATTATTCTATTTTCATGATGAAAAATCAATTATAAAAGGGAGATATTTATTACTCGATGAAAAAAGGGAAAGTCAATTTGAAAGGGAAAATACATTCTTGCACGTGAATGTTTTTAATATGTATGTTGAGATGAATGCATGAGTTTGGTTGAAAATATCTTAAACAACCCTTGATATAAGGTTTTAATGATGGTATCACATTTTGATCATTTATTTATAGGATTGATGTTAACTTTGATCACTCTTGTTTTCTACATAGATCATAGCTCGCACAAACTTAGAGTTGGTTAATTTCAGTTCATTACTAAGCTAGTGGTGAATCCATCCTTATCTAAAGTAAATTATATTGTAAGTGTTAGAAGATAATATGTTCTTAAAATTTGAATGATTGAGATGATAATTACTTCCCATATCTATATATTTTGTTTTATTTCCAACAATGAGGAGAATATGTCATTTATTTTTAAAATGAAGTGGGTATTAATAACAAATCTAAAGGGGGATATTTAAGAACCCAAGTGGTTTCTTGAAGTTGAAATTGTTGTCAATAAGTTAAGAAAATGAAAACTCAATGAGTTTCTATTGTGAAAATTGTTTGAACTAGTCTTAATTTTAAAATAAATGTGTCATTGGTTAATTGAAACAATGTTTACATCAATTTTTGGAAGAATATGAATACATGAATTATTGTGATTATTTTTCATGAGGAATATTTTTGTATCCTGGTATTGGTATATTTGAATATTGAATTTGTTGGCCTTTGATTAAAATTTTGGGCCTACACATACTAGCCATCCATGGAGGACCAAATCCATTACTTATGTAGGTATTTTACTCCCTAGCCAGCCATCTTGGGTGTATGATGGTGTGCATGTACATAGGAATGACACAGGAAGTTGAAATAGAGCATATGTGAGCCATTGTGTGGGGAATCATGGGGACAAAAGATTATCAGCATGGGGGGATGCTGGTGGTAGTCCGGAGCATACCCCTATAATCTATTCTAATCAACTGAGGAGGTGAGTTGTTATAAAAGGAATATGGAATTAGAATTAATAATCGATGTTATATTTATTCAGTGTATCACTGTTAATCAACTTAAAAAGATATGCAAATAATCCCAGAGGTCTGACCTATTATATCAGGGTGGCGCAATATTCATCTCCATTGTCTTCTTCATCAAGCTTCATCGGAGAATTTATTTTCACCAAAATATTCATAAAGTAATGTATGATTAATCTATATGAATTATTCTTAGAATCATTTAATCATCCCGATGATTCAAATATGATTGAATCATCATGAAACTTTATTTTCATGAAATAATGAAGATCAATCTAAGGATAAGTAGTGGGAAGAAAATGTGATATTTGTAATGATGATGATTCTTGTAGTCGTGAAGTTGAGGCAGTGCACTTGAAGTGAGGTGGTGCGCATGATATAGGTCAATGGAGTATTTGTCTATAAATACCCTTGATGAGCTCATTTTTAGCAAAAATATTAATGATAATTTTTCAAGAGATCTATGAGAAAAACAGAGATTCGAAAGTGCTCTATATTTTTGAAGTGAGATCCATGCATTCATGCCGAGTCTTACGAGAACTTCACAATACCATGAAGATGGTCTGTGATCCTACTAACTGGTGTAGTTATCCACTATGTTATGTGAGGAAATAGTAATTGATTTCCATGAGAAGCTTTGTGTAGAAGATACCATGTATATAGTTACATGAAGTAGCATGTGTTCTGTTATGCGGTGAGATTGAGGATACCATATGAGATGGTATTAATGCATTAAGGGAGTTTCAATTGTACCACTTGAGGAAGCGACTATGTATACCTATGTTTCATAAAGATACAGTGGGATCATGTGAAGAGAAGCAATACAATTTGCGCACAAGGATTGAACAGTGAGTGTGAATTATATTTTATATGAAGATAGGTTGAGAAGGTCACATACGTATGTAAATAAAATTAGACAGTGTGCGAATGTATGTTAGTAAGATCATGAACATAATATTACATAATCACATAAAGAATATTGAGGCAGTAAACTTAAGAAGACAATGTGTTTTTGAAAAGAAAAAATGAATTGGATGGTGCATGATTCCATGCATGCCTATAAACCTTGAGATACCCGAGACAATATTTTCAGATGACATGCATTGTATTTTATACATGCATGAAGTTTGAAAAGTGCACATGAAACATACATTTCATGATTAGTTTGCAGCGTGTTTTGAGATTGAAGCACTGTGTTATTTAGAAGACATATTCCCGAGTAATCTGCGGGTTGGGATATATTTGAATCCGATGATGATCAGTGGACAGTGAGCAGGATTAGGAAGTTGTTTATCCGTTGCTGAAGTTCTTGAAGATTGTACATGATAATATTATGTGATCCTATTTGTTTGTGGAGAAATAGTATATATCATTATAGTATAGAAGTAGTATAAATAAAAAAATATCTTTCTTTATGTGGATCATATCTTTTGTGACTCAAGATTAGTGGAAGTATTCAGTGAGACTATAAAGAAGATGAAGTCTCCAATGGGACTTTGGAGAAGGCCAGTAGGATACTAGTAACATTGTGGGATGTGGTATAAAGATCCTCCCATGGGAATCATGAGTCTCTTGTGTAGGTGGGAAATTTATAACTCTAGTGGGACTATAGAGTGGAACACTGTGGGGATTCATGTTGATGGAATGAGATTTTCTCTGATTGTAACCATCTGCACATAGTAAAGAATTTGTATTTTAGGAGTATAACCAGTTATAGCAAGGAGTAGGTCTTAGCATCAAGCCTTGTAAAAATATTTTGTGTTGTGTTTCATTTAATTTAGGAATTACATTCTGTATCCACTCATCCTAACAGATGAAAGAGGTTTGAAGGGGGTTAAAGAAAAGAAAATAATTCAATAAAACAATTCACACCTGATTAAACCCCCCTCTCAGTGTGACTACATGATCCATTGGAAATTCACTAGGTACCACAACCCCAACCAGCTAGACACTCCATGATTCCTATCATGGAGAAAATACTAGGGGGAAAAAATTCTCCTAGCTCAGAGGTATGAGATGTTCAAGTACCTCACCGACATCCAAACCATGATCTTTAATGTGATTCTCTTGTCAAAGGAGCTTCACAAGACTCTTATTGAGGCCTTGAATATCCCTATGGAGTTTGATTCTAAATTGCCTGCTTCTGAATTATACTATGTGAAAGAATACAAACACGAGGACTAACAATCCATTATCTAATTATCTAGATAATATAAGTGTATATTCATCCATGGACATATATTCCTTCTTTATATCTTAGAAAATATCAACAAAATTTATGTTTTATAGTGTTAGGTAGATACTGGCTCCAAGATCAACCTTATCCTAATTCAAATACTCTATAAACTAGGGTATACAAAGACTCATATAGTCTCATCCAACCTAAAAAATCTAGGATTTGAAAACTACTTGGAAAGATCCAACTGAAAACCCAATTTAACAATTTTGTATTCAATATCAAATCCTTGATTTTCTCATAAGAAGCTGCATTCGACAACTTATAGGAAAGGCCAAGATCCGCTTCCATGAATTCATCCCTTTATTTTATTGCCATTGCCTCAAGTACTCCCCCAATGATCGAGTATGAGTACTCAACAATGATTCCTCTCCCTTCGACTCATGTGAATACAACTACCTTAATGTTGGATATTAAAAAAGGGATGGAAAGAAACCCTATGTTAATGAACCTAAACATTTCAATGATCTTAATAATATAAAACATTCCTTAGTTGATACCTAGGATAACCTGAATTATAATCTTCTACTTCCCATCCAACATATGGAAGTAACAAACTCATACCTTGGGTCATATTTTATTATTCTGAAGAAAAAAGAGTGTACTTATATCACCTATTAATTATTTGAAGGAAAATTACCTATGATACCTAGAAATATCAGTCCCATAATATAATAAAAAGTATTCCTATTCCTATTAATCAATGTCTCTATTATGTATACTAAAGATAAGAATTGAGCCACTACTGGTTGAACCACCCCTGATGCTTTGACATGATAAATAGACTATACTGATGGATTAGGAATGAGATATGATCTATGGCCTATGTCATCATGGTATCTATGTAACTAAACATAAATAAGAATATGATTTAGAGGATTTTTCTTCCTCATATGAAAATAATACCACATCACATTCTCAAATGCTCAATGAGCCAACTCCACCCTCTAGTTCTTACGATTCTGTTTAAGAGGACTTAGATGAAGCCCCTACTACATTTAAAAGAGTTTTAAAATATTTTATGATATGATATAGATAAACCTTGGTATAGAGGAAGATCTAAGTCTTCCACTGATTAGTGTCATCATTCCTTCTGACAAATGATAGTAGTACATCACATTCTTGAAGGGAAACCATTATGTATTTTCATGGAACTATAAGAAGATGCCAGGGATTGATTCCCAAGTCACTTTACACTAACTCAACTACACCATTGGTTATAATGGATACAAATATGTGGCCATAAATATGTATCATTTTCATGGTTCCATGGTCTAGGACGAAGTTGAAAAACCAATCAAATCAAACTTTTCAGGGAAGTTCAATACTCCAAATGGTTTAAAAACATTTTCATAGATAATAAAAAGAATATTCAAATTAGAGTCCATGTTGACTTTCAAGATCTCAATTACCATATTCCAAAAGAAAAATTATTCATCCTAGTTACATAGTTACTGATCAACAAAACTGCCAATTTTCAGGTCCTCTCCTTCATGTATGAATACTCTGGGTAAAATCAAACCCATATGGCCACTGAAGATGAAGAGTCCACTACATTCAAGTCATCCTAGAGAACCTATTTCCACCAAGTAATTCCCTTAGTATTATAGAATTCTCAAGAAACCTATCACTAGGGCATGAATTATATCTTTAATCCCCTCCTTAGAACAATGGTGGAGTGCTATGTGAAAAATTGGTGGTAAAATCCAACTAACTCTAGAAACACCTCAAAAATATTGAGAAATTGTTAATCATGCTCCACACCCATCACCTGAAGATAAAACCTTTGAAGTGGGAATTTAAGTACACCTATGATAAATTACTTGACATATATTTACAGTATAGAGGCATTGATATCAACTTATATAAGACCAAGTCCATTATTGAAATTCCCCCTTGAGGAAATCTGTATGAACTATGAGGATTTAAAGGCTATATATATTACATAAAATGTTTTTTACCATCCTAGTAGGAAAATATAATTCCTTCTAAAAGACAATGAATAAAGAAACGACTTACTAATGGTAGGGAGAATATCAATCCACATTCATAGATATCATGTAATACTTTCCATGCCCTCTAGTTTTGATGCCACCTATTCAGGGAAAGCATTTGGTATTCCATGTGACCATCTTGGAACAATCCCTTAGGGCCATCCTATCCCATTAAAATAATGAGGATAAAGTTAACAATTTGTATTACCTAAATTTCATGATTATAGACACTAGGGATATATATTATCTTATTGAGAAGAACGATCTCACCTTGTTCTTCCTGGTAAAAAATCTACCTTATAATTTGTAGCATCATGAGATTTATATGAACTCCCACATTAAACTGCTGAAGTACATCCTCAAAAATACATTACTAACTAGATTATTGACACTATGGGTAGTGATATTTTAGTAGTTTGACATCAATTTCATCCCATAGAAGACCGTTAAGGGAAAAGAGCTGAAAAATATCCTAGACACACATCCAACCTTTAAAGAGTTTCCCCTAGACACTGAGTTCCAAGATATGGTCATTTTCTCCATTGATAAAGCATAACCTACCAACAGATTCACTTTTACAGTGCCTTCCAAGTCCCTATTGGGAGAAGAATAAACAACCATAAGAGTAATATGCTGTCCTTATTGATTTATTTATCACTCCCTTGAAGTCCCTCATTCCCTGTTCTTTAGTATTGTCCGAGGGGCATGAAGAAAACAAGGAGAAATATCAATCCCTCATCACCCATCTTGAGATAACCCTTTAGATCTTACTTCCCAAGTTACACATGAAGTGTGACTATGAGTTATTCATAAATTAGATCACTAACGACTACACCATTATAAATTTTTATCTTATTTATTTGTTCAATCACCCCCACAAGTTGATGTAAAAATTCACCTTCAAGCCAATATAGACTAGGATGAAATGGTAATCTCTGTGGAGTATAAAAAGGTGATCGCCTCCTCACTCAATAGAGAATCCCAAGGGGTTAATCAACTCAATAATGGTCCTCCCCAGGTAGGGAAATTAAATTCTCCTAAAATGGAAGATGTTCTAGATTGGATGACCCCCTTTTTCAAGTATCTCCAACATAGGATGCTACCCAAAAACCATGTTGAGCGAGAGAAAATCCACAAACATGCAATGAATTTCACTCTCTATAAAGGTCCTAACTTAGATAAATTCCTCTAAAAGAATAGATTTGATGGAATCCTTTTCCACTACATTCAATAAAAAGAAATTTATTAATTTTTGTAGGAGGTTAATGATGGGACATGTGGAGATAATCAGTCAGGGGTGAAACTCTCCCACCATATGGGATAATTTGGGTCCACCATGGTTTGTGAATTCATAAAATTTTACAAGAATTGTTTTTCATTCCATATTCACATCAATTTATTTCATGAGACACTAGAGATTCTATACACCACCAAGTAATCTTGGACCTTTTATATGTAGGGAATTGACATTATGGGTCCCAAAATGCTAGTGAGAACTCGATAGTTTAGGTTTATCCTTACTTCCACTAAATTATTTTCGAATTAGGATAAATACATTATATTCAAGGAGGTTAAGACTAGGTCCATGATTGAGTTCATGAATCCAAAAATCATTCATAGGTTTGGGACCCCTCATACCATTATCAAGGATAATGGGTCCAACTTCCAAGCCACTGATCTGAAGAAGTTATACACCAAATACAACATTTTGTCTAACTACACATTCAACTATCATGTGATAATGAATGAATCAATTGATACATTCAATAAATCCTGATATAATAATTTAAAGAAGATGGTGGATCAGAATATGAAGTTCTAGACTGAAAAGCTCTAGAATTACCTATGGGTATATGGGATGATGGCTCAAGCTTACACCCCAATGACTCCTTATTCCTTGGTTTATGGAAACGAATAAGTGTTACCCATTAAGGTCTAACTACCATCACTCTAGATGTTTATATATGATAAATTAATGGTATAAAAAAGGTCCCTAATCTATATAGATGAGATAGAATCCCTCAATAAAAATAGGATCCAAGAACTACATAATCTTGAGGTTCACCAGAATCAAGAGGCTCAAGCATTAAATAAGAAGGATCTCCTTAACTCATTCCTATAGGTTGACTTGGTGCTAGAATTAATAACACCAATGCTAATTGAAAGGAAACTACCAAAGATATATCCTAAGTGTTCTGTACCCTTTACCATTCATATGGTTTATTATAATAGTTCATACTTATTGATTACCATAGATTATAAGCACATCTCCCCCACTAATGTGAGATTCGTCAAGAAGTACTTTGTATAACATCATGTTGGGTTAAAAAAGTCTATTTTTATGACTTTAAACAACTCAAAATTGGTCATGACTATAAGATCTTAAATTACATAGAACATCAGTCTATATCACATGATATTAAACAACATGAAACCCAAGTCTTGGATGTATTATTTTAAACTACATAACACAAGTTCCTTGTCACATGACCTGAAACTACATGACATATTGGTCCTGAATGTAATACATTTAAACCAAATATCATACCATCCTCACCATATGATGTTAAACAATATGATCAATTTCATTTCTATATGATATAAAACTACATTGATTTTAGTCCTAGCTGCATGATATTAAACTATATAGCTAACATCATTTTTTTATGTTGTTTAAACTACCCAACTATGCTGGGATCTTCACTCAAGAGAATTTCTTCCCTACTTTGGTGTTGGTCACATACCGCACTATCATCCCAAGAACTATGAATGGAATGATTCTTTCTTTGTGAGATATATAGTGACACTTGGAACCCTTTCTTAGGAATCTACATGGACTATATATCCATGCCCCATTTCTTCCAATGATGAGACTTTTACCAATATTTTTTGGGTTTTAGTCATACTTTTCCTTCTAGAGCACCGATTATTTTCTCACCCCTATTATACACACGAGTATAATCTATGTAGAAGTATCTTTCCTCTAATATTTATGTGTGTATTGATTAATTGTTTTATGGATACATAGTGATTCAAATATCTCCCATCTTGAGCCTGATCATAGTTATCCCATTTCCCCCACCCTGTCTTTTTATTGGAATCTTATTCATATGGATTCTTTAACCCCTTTACACTCTGAGGTGATTCCACACTCAAAATAAGACTATCCAAGATGTACAACCTTAAAATTTAGCCCCCTTTGGTCCAAGAATCACAACCTTAAACTAAATTCACATTTAATAAAGGATATATATATATTGATGTTTGGATACCCTATTCATATCTGGTTTTCCTCATCCTTAATTTTATACAAAAATCCTCACCCATGGCCAGGGTTGTATGATCTTAAATTATACAAAATTGGAGACTAAACTAGTTCTCATTGAGGTATGATTTAACCTTCCATATGCCTCATGTGGGTTCAAAACTCCATAAATCCTGGTTCACCTCATTAATATTACTTATTCATGATAGTTTTTCCCTAGGGTATTTAAACATCCCCTTGAGAATTCTCCATTTCCTTTAACTTCACACTTTGTGTCTCTAGAGTTTGAACTTATAGATTAGTAATCCATTTCCAAAAGAACTCACCAATGGCCCTGAAATAATGTTTCCAAGGCCTTCCTCCCATCCGAGGTATGTATCCAAATGATTCTTTCTCTGCAAAAACATGTAGGGTCCTATGTTTAAAATACATGGTCAATGATCAAACCTAATTTGTTTCCCCCAATCTTGGTTATGTGGTTAGAGAATACAATCTTAGAATTTGGTTAATAGTCATCCTCAATGTATCTTTCACCTACTTTATGACTCAAATACTTGAAATCATTTTTTATCCTCTTCAACCCCGTTCTTGAGAGGAGTTTCAATACCCTTGATGTTTCCCTCTCATATATTTTGGCATGTTTTTGGTGCTTCAAACTCACACTACCATATCTAGTGCCATAAAAACTATATTTGTATTTTATAAATAAAATATTAAATATCACTCAAAAAATATACATTCTAATGATTTTTTAGGTCTAGAGTTTTGGATGATTAGGAAATAATTAAAAAATCCATCTTACTCAATATAATTTTTTTAAAAGAAAAAAGTTTTAAGATAATATTGGATCTGATCTATCTAATATAGATATTTGAAACCAATCTCTTGAGTAAATCTTACTCAACTAAATACCCTATAAAAAATATTTAAAACTTAAGGTGAGAAAATTTCTTAGTAAGAGGTTCTAAAAATCAAATTATCCAATTTTGAAAATAATGAAAAATAATTCCTATGAAAAAACCCTTTAAAACGGATTTTTTTTGAATAACACATTTCTTAAATATAAAATTGTTTTTTTCCATTTAAAAATACATAGAGAGTTTTTTATAAGAATATAAATTAAAAAAATATTTTTCTAAACACTTCAAAATACTTAAACCACTTTTCTTAAACACCAAGACTTGAATGAAATCTAATATAATCACATACAAATTGAATATTAATAACCATTTAAAATACTTAAAATATTGTATTAATAAAAACAATCTAGTATTTTTTTCATGAAAAAACTCCACAATATTGGGAAAAAAATCCTTGAGTAAACATAGAACCTTGAAGGCTGCATAGGTATTACCCATCTTGTTGGAAAATGTAATTTGAGGTTTGAGTTCACTCCCCATTTCTCATTATGTTTATAAATTACATGTACAAAATTTTCATAAAACATATTAAAGATTTCCATTTTCCATTGTAAATTTTAATCATATTTGAAAAACTATAAAAATGGATGGATATATATATATATATATGTATGTATGTAATTATATATACATATAAGTTTATATATATATATATGTGTATATTATTCATTAATAAGAAAATAGAAATTCTCGATAATAAAACTCTAGACTAAGTAATTTAAAACATACATGGAATGATGATAAAAAATATAGTATGACCATATGATAAATCAAACATATATATCATCCAAGGAAGAAACTAATTCATAGAAGAAAAACTACTTTTTGAATAATCATGTTTTGATAAAAATACATTACAAAAAAATGATGGAGAGTTATATATAAATCGATGAGATTAAAAAAAATTTAAAATATTTTTAAAACCTAACTCTCCTTACATATAATTAAAATTTTAATACGATAAATGAATTAAATATATTTTATACATAAAATTTTAATTTGAAACATGTAAAATTAATAATAATCAAAGTGAGATTTATTAAATCATAAATTTTAGAACAATTTCACATGAAATGATAACCTTAGGTTCTTTAAAACCAACTTTGAAAACTAGATTTTTTAGAACAATAACCCCTTAAGAGGGAATTTTATTTTATAAAACATTAATTCCTAAAAAATAAAATTTCACATTAAATGATTTTTTTGAATGAATTTCCCCTAAAAAATAAATTTTTGAAATAAAATTAACACTCAATAGTTATTTTAAAATATAAGAGAGTTTGAGAGAATAAATTAAAATAACGATTAACATATTTTTTCCTTTATAAAGAAGTTCCAATTTTGGTAAATTTTAAAAAATAAATTTTAAAATAAATTTACCTTATAAAATAAAAAATTTAAAAATAAACTTATAATTTGAAAATATGGGTTCACCTAACCTTATAATGAAACTCGAACATCTATCAAAGAAATCCTAAATTCATTCTCTTACTATCTCTCTCTCTCTGTAACTAAAAGTTCTGCATAGCAGTGGTAAAGGGCAATAACCGGGTGTCAATTCTTCCACACATGAGAAGAAGGGGACCATATTTATAAACCAAATTCACACTCTTATTTTGAATGGATATCATAACAATCCATTCAATTATAGAGAGAGTGATGTGGGATGAAACTCTATACATGGTAAGTCTTTTGCATCTATTATTCACTCTTTTTTACCAACTCAAAGTATGGTTCTGGTGTTGCAAATGGATCCAAAAAATACTTGCATAATTTAATACAAAATGTTATTCACATTGATTTTATATATTTTACTAGTCTATAAAGACACTACTACTACTAGCACGATACCCACTAATATGGAAGTATTCAAAATTTCCATACTACTGTGTGTTTATTTATCTATAATTGTACCCCAAGTACATAATATATATATATATTAACTTTTTTATATATATTCTATTATAAATCTTTAATTCACACTTTCTAAATATTATACTACTACTAGAATTAATACTTATAATTATATATATATATATATATATATATATATTCTTTTCAAATTTATATGATTTACCCATGTTTCTAGTTAATATAATATAATTAAAACTATATTGATGTAAATATTGTGTTATTTAATATAAAGTAATATTTTATATTTCAAAACATTTATATTTCTCAAATTATCTTTTAAATCTATATATTTATTTTATATGTCATAAATATATTCAATTCAAATTAGTATAAAATTTTTATTTTTAAAATCATATATGTATGTATGTATATATGTATGTATATATCAAACTTTCATTTTTTATTTTCCATAATAAATATTACTAAAATTTGTGCATTACTAAAATTTGTGCATTAATGATTAATGTAAGTATATTGTATGAATTCAACTCAAACTGTCATTAGTTTTTATCATTAAATAAAAAACATTTCTAACTGTTATAATTTTCTAATAATTATTTTTATTTTATTTACTTCACATTAATATTTCATTTATAGATATATTTATATTACTTAAAAAATGCTATATTAAACTTAAATTTTATTAATTTTTTATTCTTATAAATTCTAATATTATTAAGATATAAATTTATAACACAAGAATATAATTTTAAGTACAATATTAATATTATTTCTTGATTCAAAAAAATTAAAATATATTTTAAAGACCCGGTTTGTTACAATGTTGGTAGGGTGAACCGACTCTATGGATTCACCCAATTAGTTTATCCCCATCCTCATAGATTTCCTTGATGGTCGATGTAGAAATTTGACCTTGACCCATTTATATTTATTTAGAACTCTCATGTGACATGAGTAACCTTCCATTTTACATTGTTTATCATATTAAGCACCACTCACATGAGTTTAGGAGTTTTGGTTGGTTTCCTTATTATAATGATTGAAATTCCATTACATAGTCTTAAATTCACAAATTTAAACTACCGATCCCTTTGTTCCTCATTGTATAACATTAAACTATGTGATCAATACCCTTTTCACATGACATTAAACTACATCTATTGCATGAATTAAAACTATGTGGTGTTTTGGTCATTACCTTTGAAGATGCCCATTGTGCGATGTTGGTCTCTTAACACACACCAATTTTAGTGTGTCTTATGTACTAAACTCCTCATAGAACTATGTGTGGATTGATTCCCACTCTAAAAGATACATAGTGATTTTTAGAAATATTTTCTAGGAATAAGCTACAAACTCCACCTCATTATATCCTGGAACTCAGGATTCTCTTTCGAATCATATTTTACCCCATTTTCACCCAACTCTAGGACAATGAAACTTTCCCCATTTATAATATGTATCTATGAAGAGGCCTCTCAGAAAAATTATGTGGATTAATTATTTTTTCATAGGATAACTTATGACTCCCATATCTCATATCTTGTGCCTAATCATAAGTTCCCTATTGGTCCCACATGTGGGTATCTCACCAGGTTACCCTTACTCACCTCACGTCAATATGATGCTACCTTATAAGGGTATGGTACCTTTTCTATGATCCTAAATTTGAAACTTTTTTCCATTCATAATTACCATAAATTGTGTTTACTCATCTTTGATGTTCTCTGTACTAAATCCTAATCTTCCAATCCATGTCAGATCTCACCCCTTAAGACATGAAGACAAACTCAAGCCCTTTTTTTCCTTTTCTAATGATGTTAAAGTGCATGGTCTTGGTCATGGATGCATGAAACTAAAAAAAACCTCCCCTAGTCCATATATGATGACCTTAAACTATGTGAATTCCCCCTTGAGGCTGTCCACACAAGCATTGTGTTCACCCATCCCTAGATAGACATATCATCCCACCCTATGGTCTATGTTATATGTCCTTAAACACCAACACCCCAATGATATAGGTTCCAAGAAATTAAACTGAAAAAACCACACGGTATAAGCTATATGAAAATAATATATGTAGATTTAGGAACCAATCTGATCCTCTCGAGGAATGATTGAACTCTATTATTATGTCCTCACATGGGGTTGGTACTTCTGATCGACCAGAAATTACATTGTCCCTTATGTCACTCTGTGTGCGTTAGTATGCCTATAGATATGTGAAATGCATAAAGACATATCCCCTAGAGTGTTTAATCACTGTTTTATCATTACCGTTCTTTTCATTATCCCACTTTGGGATTTCTAAGTTTGAATCCTCATCAAGATTTAATTTCTAAATAGAAACCTTTACAGTGATGGCACAGTGCCCCAAAACCCACCTTCTATCTATGGTATATGTACAAAGGATTATTGGAAATAATGTATGAAAAATACTATGTTTTTAATGTGTTTAGAAATTAAAACCCACTTGTTTTTTTCTACTTTCCACATTATGGTAGTGGAACCTTCATTTCAGAAGCATGGTGATGAGTCATCCATAACCTATATGAATACCCCTAAAAAATAAAACCATTGAGGATGAAATTTTTCTCACCTTCACCTCCTTTTTTTAAGTAAATCTATAACACCATCAGTTTTACCTCATCATACAACCTTGCAGTTTGATAGAGTGAATTAATTTTTCAGTTTTACACCAAACTGGCCTTCCTTATCTTTATAGGTTTCCCTTTATGGTTGGTGAAACATTATAGTCCCGACCTTTTTGTCCCTATTTTGAATTCTTATTTAGCATAGTTGATGTTTTGTTACCCATTCATACCCACATGAAGTATGAATAATATGGGATTATGGATTTTAGTCAGTCATTTCTTGGCATACTTGACATGCATTGTAGTACAAAAAGTATGTTTTTTGTTCTATAAACATGATGTCAAACTAAAAAAACCCCTATGATCCAAGATACATGAACTTAAACTGCACAACACTCCTTGGTCTTGGTTTCATGAACCTAAAAGGAACACCCCTACAGTTCATTCTATATGACTTTTAATTATACAACCCTCCTTGGTCCTAGTTACACTACCCTAAAAGGTGTTGTAAGAGTTGGTTCCCTAGACTAAACTTGAGTAGTAATTTTCAATTACCATATCATGTATACAAAGATTCATGCATGATATTGTCTTACCATAAAAATGTTATAATTATAAATAAACGATTTATATGGTAATTTCCTTGAATTATTTATTGTATAAAAAGGTTATAATTGTTCCTAACTATAATGAGAACCTCAAGATACCATGATAATAATATTAAGATTATCTTATACGGTTAAGATACATCATAATGGAGAGACATATATAATGTTTGACTATTTGGTGTTGGGTTTTCATATGCATTGAGACTTCTTCTCATGAGGTTCACACTTGGTGATCATGAGTATAGGAGATCATGAGGACCGACCCACCAATAGGAACACCACATGTTTGAGGTGTTATTGGTAATTCTTATTCACATGGACATGTATTCATATTTCAGCTTGATATAATTATCAATGTATATTATTTAATTTCATAATTTGATGCAAGATGAAAACCATGAAATTTATATTATGAAACTATTGGAAAAGTGGACATTTGTGAGGGGTTATTTGTAACATATAGACATTCATAGAAAATAATCAAGAATATCAACCTTATTATAATGTATAATATTTTCCATCATAAAAAAATTTATTTGTAATGACTAATAGTGACATACTATATTATCTATCACTATTAATCATTGTGGCAAGATTAATAGTGGAAAATATAATTATCCACCCTAAAAGGTTCTCTATAATTATTTTTAGTGAAAAAAAATCTAACACTATTAACTCATCACAAATAAACTTTAATTAAAATCCCCTGAACCCTTTCTCCACCCTTCCTCCTCTAATATCATTCTCTTTTTCAAAACTGGTTCATATCATGCAACCCTTGAATGGCCTACCCCAAAATCATCTGTCGCACCTGATTTCTTACTGATTTAGGTTTAAGTCCCTCAGGTATAGACTCCTATTATCTCCTCCTTCATCCTTTTTTCAATTTCAAATTCACTCTCATAGAAATTGGTTTAGTAGAACCCTAGGTCAAAATAGTTACCTATTTTTATAGTTTATTTGGTGTTTAAGGGTAATACAATTTTTTTCTTCCCTTTTTGGGTGTCCACCATTTAAGATGACGTATTTCGACTCTGTATGGGTTGATTCCACTTGATTTGAGGTAGTTTTTCCATGACCCGTACCCCGGGTCCCATGCCGTGACTACCCCAAGCCCGCCTTCCATAGGCCAGGGGCTGGTGACTAGAACCAAAGGTGTAAATACCTAAAATGGGAAGGAATTGTCTTTATAAAGAGTAAACAAACACAACAGGGTACAAGCTGGAAGCAAAACACTAAGTAAAACTGTATAACAAAGTGTACTGAAAGTAAAGGGGCCGGAATACAAGCCCAACAGAAAGGTACAAGTACAACTAAAAAACAAGTACATATGAAAAAGAAAAAATAGATGTCAGGACATCCTATGAAGAATACTACCCAAAGGGTAGGTAAAGATAGCCTCCACAGCACTCTAGGTCTATCCGTCTCCTCCGTGTACCGTCACGCCGAATGGTCCACCTCCAGTTACCATTCAGTCCTGGTACTCTCAGCCTCAGTCAGCATTGTCTGTCATCTGCAACCAACACAACGAGGTGCGGGCATAGCCTATGCAGAGGTGAGTATAAAAATAATCATTAGGAACCCCGAGACTCTCAAGGTCTCACAAAATCCATCAAGGATAAATTATAGTGTATGAAATCAATAGATAACCCCACTTAAATATATGACCATACATATACCTAAGTTATCATGTAATCCATCTCAATCATGAGGTAAACACAAAAGATACTAACTCAGCTCAAACCAAGATTTTTATTCTAGGTGTAGTATCAAGTAACATCCCCAGTCACACTGTCGAAACCACGACTTTTAGAGAAATCCTCCTCTATTGAGTATAGTAGGTCTTCCGCGCTCACACAGTGGCGCTCCCCACCGTGGGTCTGCCGTGTCACACAGAGGTGCTTCCCCTCGTAGCCTGCTATGGTACTCCTCCAATCGAGTACCATGGTTTTTCCGTTCTCATACAAAGGCGATCCCCACTATGGGTCTGCTGTGACACCAATGCACTCTCCACTGGGCTAGTCTAGTAACTCCGAGTCGAATCGGTCAACAGTCGTCAGGTCTCATCAAGCTACTAGGTCTCTGCGCTATGTACACTCGTCTCCAGGAGGATCCACTCCAAAAGCTACTATTCTATGCTCCAACTATCCTGAAGTTCCACATAGAAGTATCTCAAAGGTCCTCCACGTCATAGGGGTCTCAACGCAACAGATGGTGCGTCAATCGGACGCCCGATCTGTGAGTTATTAGCCTTTTAGTTCCAAGGGCCCGATTGGATTTGTGCATGATCCAACCTGACAGTATCTCAACATTACCCCTAACTCTAGTGGGGTATACTCAAGGGACCTTCGTGCTCGAAGAAAACTAGCACCACTTACGGTTCGTCAAACGAACGTCCGATGCCAAAGATACGACCAAAAGAAAGTAAAGGGTCGGGGTGGGGTCGAGTCCGGTCCGACCCGCTTGGACCGACCCGACCCAACCCAGTTTGGGTGACCCAGTATGGATCGACCCGGTCAGATCTGTTGGGTCTAGCCCGACCCATTGAGCGGACTAGCATATTAGGTTCGGCCCAGCCTGCTGGGCCCATCCCAGCATGCCGTGAGGGCGATTTGGCTCGAGCTCGGGGCCGGTTCGGCCCAGACCGCTGGGCCTGGACCAGCAGGCTGTGAGGGAGATTCTGCTCGGGATCGGGGACGGTTCAGCCCGAAGCGTCGTGAGGGTGCAGCTCAGAGTGACTCACCCCGGAGGGCGCGACCAGGCCGGTTCGTCCAGGGCGCTGCGAGGGGGCCAGGACATCGGCTCGGCTGGGAGGCCAGGACACCAGCTTGGTTGGGTGGCCGCGAGGGGGCCGGCTCGGGGAGGCAAGAGGGGCACAGAGAGGCCGATAGGTGGGCCAGTTCGAGGAGGCGCGCGGGGAACGCGTAGAGGCCGACATGTGGGACAACGACGTTTGGCTGGGCAGGGCGAGGCCAAGCAGGCCAGCGACCGGGAGGTGGCCGGGCTGGCCGGTTTGGCATGGCGCGGGCCTGTGCGGGCCAGTTCAGGGAGGCGCTCGGGGCACACACGGAGGCCGGAAGGCGGGCCGGTGGCGTTCGGCCAAGAAGGGCACGACCTGGCGGGCTGGTGGCTTGGTAGGCCGGTTCGACGCGGCTCGGGCCGGCGTTGGCCGACGGTGTTTGGCTGGAGCACCGGAGCGCCGCGGGGGCTGTGCGGTTCGCGGAGGCCATGGGTAGCGCGAACTTTGTCTTCGCTGACTTCCTCATTCCTTCGCCTCATCTCCATTCTTAATTTCATCATAAACAAGATCTATGGAGGGGTTGGGCCATGTTAGTTTGGCCCACACCCTCCACGTTTAGGGTGGTATCAATTGGTTTATCAAAGAAGTACGATGCAAAACAATTATTTTACAATCTCTGCATCGATTCCTTTCCAACTGAAGATGAGAAAAGAAAAGGGATAATACAAAAATAAAACCCCCTACCTTTGATTGTTGGTCGTCGACATTGAAGTCGTGGGAAGAAGACGAAGGAGTTCGTTGTTTGTTGCGTCTGTCACACTCTTCCAATCCCAAGTTGCGTCAGCTGTAGAAGACGCTCCACGTCGGTAGGTGTCTGAGGAAGAAGTCAAAGAAGGATCATCACCAGCGTTCTTCGTTGGAAGAATGTGTTCTTCATTCTTTATTATTAGTTGGGGTAATTCTAATCCTCCCAAGCTCTCCTCTTCCCAAACTTCTACCCAAATGCCAAAGTGGTGCTAAATAATAGATTATAGTATATATTAATTTGTTGGCAAGAATTCAAAAATAATGAATTAATTACTTGGAACCACCAAATTAATGTGAAGGGTTGGCACAAATTAATTAGGGGATTTGGCACAATTGAATTAAAGGGAAGGTCAAGAGGATCTCCCTCATTAATGAGGGAGAGTTGAGAGGTTTTACTCTCTTCCATCAATAGGGGGGTTAATCCCCATGTGGTCCCCATGCCGTAACCTCTTGTGGGAGGTTATGTTCGAGTGGGCCCCACCACCATAACCTCTCATGGGAGGTTAAGGTGTGGTGGTCCCACCTCCAACTTCCATGAGGAGGTTTTAACCACCAATCACCCACATGGAGGCTCAAATAAAATAAAGTGAAGCTCACTTTATTTTATTAATTTCCATGAAAAACCCAAAAAAATTATCTTTTATTCTCTACTGACTGTCGTCGAAGTGAAAGTCTTCTTAAGTGAATTTCGGTGCTACGAGTTCAATGGTGCCATCAGATTTCAGTTCCGTGTGCCGGTTCAAAAGTTATAAAATCTTTCTTGTGCGTTTACTAAACGTACCTGAACAAAACTTCAGAAATTGATTTTGGGCACACCGGGCCTCGGAATAACGCGCCGTCAGTTTTCACGGGCTCATAAAATTCCCATGTATTTAAGAAAAATTTTTCCATGGAAATTCCGGGTCTTTAAATTCTCTCCACCTCAAGGATTTACATCCCCATAATATATAACTCGAACTAAGGGAATAAGTGGGGATACTGAGCATGCATCTGAGCCTCCCGCTCCCATGTGCTCTCTTAGAGGTTCCTGTGCTGCCAGCAAACGTGCACCAGAGGTATCGACCATCCATGTAAGACCCAATCCTGTCGATCCCCAATCTCCACTGGAACCTCCATAAAAGTTTCCCCATCATCAACATCCATCTCTCCATGGTCGATGATGTGAGAAGGGTCATGCACGTATCTCCTCAGCTGAGATACATGGAAGACGTTGTGAACCCAGTGCAACTGAGGTGGAAGAGTTAGGTGATAAGCCACCTCGCCAACTCTGCTGAGGACTTGGAAAGGTCCAATGAAATGTGGAGATAACTTTATATGTCAGTAATATCTCCGTAGAACTCATTGAGGTGAGACCCGTAGGAAGACATGGTCACCATCCTCGAACTCCAGAGGTCTCCATCTCCTGTCAGCATACAACTTCTGCCTGCTCTGTGTAGTCTTCATCTGCTTTTGGTTGATCTGCCCCTTCTCCATGGTAGCTCGTACAATCTCTGGTCCCACTAGTGCTAACTCCCTAGGGTTAGTCTAGTATAAGGGTGATCTGTAATCTTTCCTGTATAACGCCTAAAAAGGTGCCATCCTGATGGTGGAGTGATAACTGTTGTTGTAGGCAAACTCCACCAAAGTTAGGTGATCCTACGAGATGCGACCGAAGTCGAGGACACAAGTATGTAGCATTTCCTATAGGGTCTGTATGGTCCTCTCAGTCTGACCATCCATATGAGGATGGAAGGCAGTGCTTAGATAAAACTACATCCCAAAATCCTTCTACAACCCCTTCCATAGCCGACAAGTAAACCGTGTGTCATGATCGGAGACAATAGAAGAAGGTACTCCATGTATCCATACAATCTTATGCACATAGAGGCATCCCAAGATCTCTACTGAGCCATGTTCTCTAATCGGTAGGAAGTGGAATGACTTGGTGAGTTGGTCAACGATCACCCAAATTGAGTCATGACCCCTGGATGTACGTGGAAGTCCAATCACGAAGTCCATGGATATCGCATACCACTTCCACTCTAGGAACTCTAAAGGCTGAACCAAGCCTGCTGGTACCTGCTACTCTACCTTCACTTGCTGACAAGTGAGGCATCAAGAGACAAACTCCACAACTTCCTTCTTCAAACCTGGCCACCAGTGCTATCGTCGAAGGTCCTAGTACATCTTCGCCACTCATGGATGTACCACTAGAGGGGATGTGTGGAACTCCCTCAACACTTCCTCCTGAAGTGACACTAGTACCATAGTACGTCCTCTGAAGAGGATGACGTGCTTCCTACCTTCATAAAATCCATCAGGTGCCTACCCTGTGGATATCTGATCACGTCGTGTCTTGCAGTCAACGTCTCCATGCTGTGCCTCCATCACTTGCTGAAGAAGTGGGGGAGTGACTGTAAGGGACTTAAGGAAAGCTGCTCCATCTCTATCCACAAAGGATATCTGTAAGGCAGCCAATTGCTCTGTCGCCTCACCTAGAAGTTGTATACTAGATCTCCTACTGAGTGCATCTGCTACAATGTTCCCCTTTCTAGGATTATAGACTATCTCGAAGTCATAGTCCTGGAGGAACTCAAGCCATCACCGCTGTCTCAGGTTTAGGTCCTTCTGAGAAAATATATACCTGAGACTATTGTGATCATAGTACATGGTAAAATGTTCGCCCATCATATAGTGTAATCACATATTCAATGCGAAGACCGCTGCTGCTAACTCCAGGTCATGGGTAGCGTAGTTCTGATCATGCTGTCTCGGCTGCTGAGAACCATACGCGATCACTATTTTCTCCTACATCAGGACACACCCAAATCTGGTCCCTGATGTGTCACAGTGGACTAAGTACCCTACACCTTCCTCTGGAAGCCTCAAGATGAGAGCACTAGTCAGCCTCTGCCTCATATCCTGAAAGCTCTGTTGGCATCTCTCCGACCACACAAAGGGTTACCCCTTCTTCATCAAGGCTGATAGTGGTGCTGCAACTACGGAGAAGTCTAGAATAAACCTCCGGTAGTAACTAGCCAAACCCAAGAAACTTCGTACCTCCGTCACACACTTGGGTGGATCCCAAGAAAGTACTGCCACAATCATTGCTGGATCCACTGCAACTCCAGCCTCCGTGATGATGTGTCCTAAAAAGTGAACCTCTTGGATCCAAAACTGGCACTTCAAGAGCTTACCATAAAGATGATGCTCTTGGAGTGTGTCCAGTTCTATGTGAAAATGGTAGGCATGATCCTCCTCAGTAGTCTAGTAGATCAGAATTTCATCGATGAAGGCTACAAAAAAGCGATCGAGGTATGGATAAAATATCCTATTCATGAGTCCCATGAACACTACTGGATCATTGGTTATGTCGAATGGAATAAACAAGAACTCATAGTGGTCGTACCGACATCTGAAGGTCGTCTCCTTCACATCCTCATATCGAACTCTGAGCTGGTGATAGCCTGATCTAAGGTCTATCTTCAAGAACCACCGAACTCCCTTCAACTGATCAAAGAGGTCATCAATACTAGGGAGTGGGTACTTGTTTTTCACGGCCACCTGGTTCAGGTGATGTTAGTCAACAAAAAGATCCAAGATCCCATCCGCCTTCTTGGCGAACAGAATTGGGGCTGCCCAGGGAGAAACACTGGGCCAGATGAATCCCTTCCCGTGCAAGTCCTCCAGCTGTACCCGCAGCTCGTGAAGCTCCACAGGAGCCATCCGAAACACTGGTGTAGATATCAGTGCCGTACCGGGGTACATATAAATGTATAAGTCCACCTATCTTCAAGGAGGTAGTCCTAGAACATTTTCAGGGAAAACATCCGTGTACTGGTCCACCACTACAGGATAGCTCAGACTCTCCACATCAACTGCTTCGAGGGTAAGGCAGGCCAACTGATGAGTGATCGACTATAACCTCCTCTGAGTAAGTCCATACTATGCTGCAAAGTCTCCCTTCTCTCTGATGAAGGCGAACCTAGTCCCATCCATTTGGACACACCACACTTTACACCTAATACAGTCAATCTGAGCATGGACTGTAGATAACCAGTCCATACCCAAGATGACGTCGTAAGGCCTCGATGCCGCTACTAAGAGATACCAGCTGAAGCTCTCACCTCCTTGAGTAAGCTCACACTACCAACAATAGTGTGTAATCATCGAGTTTTCTCCCGTAGGAGTCTCTAACTATAAGGATCGAGCCAACAGATCCATCGTAATCTCCGAGCTCCGAACGAGGGAAGTGGAAATGAAAGAGTGACTAGAACCTATGTCTATAAGAACTGCATCTATGGTGGAGTAGACACAGATTGTACATAGAATCATCTACAAAGCGCCGTGATCGTAATCCTCAGCTACCTGGAGCTGAGCTCTCCCATGTCCCCCTACTCCCTGCGGTTGGGGTGGACCTCTTGGTGGTGGTGGAGGTAACACCTCGAAACGTCACCCACTGCCAACTACTCAACCAGCTCCTCGGCCACGTCTACCTGTTCCCTACGGACCGCCTCGATCAAATATTTGTCTCTGCTTGGGCGGTCCTTAGACCATCTGCTGATCATCTGAATGGCGGGTCGGATAGTCACGATCCATGTGACCATGCCCACTGCATGAGTAACACTGCCCACTCCTAGAATGTGTGTATCTACCCAAGGTTCCCCGCACAACCGATCCTGAGTCAAGCGATCATCCACACCTGGGTCTGGTCCTCTTGTACTTCTACGACATCTCTCTACTGCCATCTTCTGAGGACTCTACTGCATGTCGACTAGTGGTGGGTCTTGCTACTGGAGATAGCTCAGTAAAGAAACTCTCCACTAAGAGGGCTCTCTCCAACACCCCTGCCTACATTGATATGTTGAAGGAGATCATCGAAGCCCTGATCTATCGCCTGAGCCCCTGCTCGAAGGTCCATGCCCTGAATAATGGGTCCCGTACCAGTTATGTGGAGTAACACAAGAGGTCAGTGAACCTCGCTGAGTAATGTGCCACCATCATGTTGTCCTACTACAGATGAAGTAGCTCCTGTATCCGCACTTCACATAGGATGGCTGGGAAAAACTCTGCCCGAAACAGGCTCTCGAAGTATTCCCAGAGAAGCGTCATCTCGTCGTGCACCTGGAGCATCAGGCTCCACCATCTGCCCGCTGCTTCCTATAGAAGGATAGCAGTGAGAATTACCATGAAGTCGGCTAGTGTCCCTGCCAGTCTGAAGACTCTCACCATAGCCTCCATCCAATCCTCAACCACCTGTGGGTCCGTCTCTCCCTTGAACATGGGTCGCCTTTGGTGCTGGAACTCATGCAACGCCCTCAAGTGGCATGCATCTTCTGCTGCTGGGGCTGGTGGCATCGGTGGCCCAACAAGAAGTAATACCACTGGTGCCTCCACTAGAGAAGGGACCTGTACCGAGGCCTCGTCGCTCTGTGGACTATATATGTGTACAAATCTCGGGACTCTAGCTGGTCGTCCGTGGGGAGGCATCTTGAAAGAAACAGATGCGACACAGTCAAAAGATTATACCTGGTGAGATGACCTGGTTGAGCTAACTTAAAGAAAACTTTTGAAAACACACACTCAATCTGTGTTTTCATGCACTAAGTCGGAAATCAGTATTCAGGGTCCTGGTGTATGGATACGTCGGACGTTGCACCGACACTGGACTCCTTGATCTGAAAACCAAACTCAGTACCCTTAAAACTATTGCTTAACAGAAAAGATCATAGTTTTAAGTTCTATGGTAGAACCAATGGCTCTGATACCAATTTTTCATGACCCATCCCCCAGGGCCCGTGCCGTGACTACCTCAAGCCCGAATTCCATAGTCCAGGGGCTGGCGACTAGCACTAAAGGAAAAAATCCCTAAAAATGTGAAGGCATTGCCTTTATAAAGAGTAAACACACACAACAAGGTACAAGATGGAAGCAAAACACTATGTAAAACTGTATAACAAAGTGTACTAAATGTAAAGGGGCCATAATACAAGCCCAACAGGAAGGTACAAGTACAACTGAAAAAAAAGTACAACTGAAAAACAAGTACAACTGAAAAGGACAAGAAAGCTGTCGGGACGTCCTTCGGGGAATCCTACCTGAAGGGTAGGTATAGATAGCCTCCACGACGCTCCACATCTGTCCATCTCCTCTATGTACCATCATGATGAATGGTCCACCTTCGGGTACCATCCAATCCTGGTACTCTCAGCCTCAGTCAGCGCTGTCCGTCGTCTGCAACCAACAAAATGAGGTGCGAGAATAGCCCGTGCAGGGGTGAGTATAACGATACTCAGTAGGAACCCCGAGACTCTCAAGGTCTCACAAAATCCAACAAGGATAAATTACAGAGTTTGAAATTAATAGATAACCCCACTTAGGTATATGCCCATTCATATACCTAAGTTATGAAGTAATACATCTCAGTCATGAGGTAAAAAAAAAGTTACTGACTCAGCTCAAACTAGGATTTTTATTCTAGGTGTAGTATCAAGTAACATCCCCAACCACACTATCGAAACCTCATCTACTAGAGAAATCCTCCTCTATCGAGTACAGTGGGCCTACCACGCTCACACAGAGGTGCTTCCCAATGACCTTGGAAAACTGAGGTACTCCTCCTATCGAGTACCATGGGTATTCCATTCTCACACATAGGTTCTCTCCACCGTGGGTCTGCCGCGTCACACTGAGGCACTCCCCCTCGTAGCCTACTGATGTACTTCTCCTGTCGAGTACCGTAGGTTTTCCATGCTCACACAGAGGTTCTCACCACTATGGGTCTGCTGCGACACCAAGACGCTCCCCAATGGTCTATTCGAGTCACTCCGATTCGAATCGATCAACAGTCGTCAGGTCTCAGCCATCTACTAGGTCTCTGCGCTATGTATGCTTGTCTTCAGAAGGATCCAATCCACAAGCTACTAGTCGATGATCCAACTATCCTGAAGTCCCATGTAGAAGTATCTCAAAGGTCCTCCACATCATAGGGCTCTCAACTCAATAGACGACATGTCAATCAGACACCCAGTCTATGAGTTATTAGCCTTTTAGTCCCGGGGGCCCGGTTGGATTCGTGAACGATCCAACCTGACCGTATCTCAACATTACCCCTAACTCCAGTGGGGTATACTCAAGGGGTCGTCACACTCTAAGAAAACCAACACCTCTGATGGTTCATCAAACGGAAGTTCAGTGCCAAAGATATGACCAAAAGAAAGTAAAGGGTCGTGGTGGGCCTGGGTCCGGTCTGACTCGGTTAGACAGAACCGACCCAACCCAGTCTGGGCCGACAAGGTCTGGGTTGACCCGGTCAGACCTGTTGGGTTTGGTCCATCCCATTGAGCGCGCCAGCCTGTTAGGTTCATCCTGGCCCGCTGGGCCCAGCCCAGCAGGCCGCGAGGGCGATTCGGCCCGGGCTCGGGGCCGGTTCGACCCAGAGCGTCGCGAGGGCGCGGCCCGAAGCGGCTCCGTCTGGAGGGCGTGGCCGGGTTGGTTTGGACAGGGCGCCGCAAGGGGGAAAGGACACCGGCTCGACCGGGAGGCCACGAGGAGGCCGGGACACCGGCTCGGTCGGGTGGCCGTGAGGGGTCCAACTCGGGGAGGCGCGCCGGGCGTGTGGAGGCCGGCATGCAGGTCAGTTTAGGGAGGCGCATGGGGCATGCGTAGAGGCCAGCAGGCGGGCCGACGATGTTCGGACGGGCAGGCCGGTTCAACGAGGCTCGGGCCGGCACGGGCCCATTCGGAGAGGCACGTGGGGTGTGCGTGGAGGCCGGCAGGTGGGCCGATAATGTTCGGCTAGGCAGAGCATGGCCTGGAGGGCCAACGGTCGGGCATGCCGGTTCAGTGCGGACCGACAGTGTTCGGCTGGGAGCACCAGAGCGTCGTGAGGGCAGTGCAGTTCGCGGAGGCCACGGGTAGTGAGACCTTTTTCATCCCCACCTTCATCGTTCCGTCACCTCATCGCCATTCAAAAGTTCATCATAAAAAAGATCAGCGGAGGGGTCGGGCCTTGTTGGTTTGGCCCGCACCCTCCGCATTTAGGGTGGTATCAATCGGTTCATCATAGAAGTACGATGAAAAACAATTATTTTACAATCTCCGCATAGATTCCTTTCCAACCGAAGATGAGAAAAGAAAAGGGATAATACACAAATAAAACCCCCTACTTTTGATTGTCGGTCGTCGACGTTGAAGTAAGGGGAAGAAGATGAAGGAGTTCGTCATTTGTTGTGTCCACCGCACGCTTCTAATCCCAAGTTGCATCGGATGTGGAAGACGCTCCACGTCAGTAGGTGTCTGGGGAAGAAGTCGAAGAAGGATTGTTGCTGGCGTTCTTTGTTGGAAGAACACGTTATTCGTTCTTTGTTCTTCTTTGGGAGAATTCTAATCCTCCCAAGCTCTCCTCTTCCCAAACTTCCACCCAAATTCCAATGTTGTGCCAAATAATAGATTAGAGTATCTATTAATTCATTGGTAAGAATTCAAAAAGAATGAATTAATTACTTGGCTCCACCTAATTTATGTGAAGGGTTGGCACAAATTAATTAGGGGAGTTGGCACAATTGAATTAAAGGGAAGGTCAAGAGGCTCTCCCTCATTAATGAGGGAGAGTTGAGAGGTTTTACTCTCTTCCATCAATAGGGGGTTATGCCCCGTGTGGTCCCCATGTCGTAACCTCTCACGGGAGGTTATGTTCGGGTGGGCCCCAGTACCATAACCTCTCATTGGAGGTTAAGGTATGGTGGTCCCACCTCCAACTTCCATGAGGAGGTTTAAACCACCAATCACCCATGTGGCAGCTAAAATAAAATAATGTGAAGCTCACTTTATTTTATTACTTTCCACAAAAACCCAAAAAAATATCTTTTATTCTCGATTCACTGCCATCGAAGTGAAAGTCTTCTTAAGCGAATACCGGCACTGTGAGTTCAACAGTGCCCTCAGATTTTAGTTCCGAGCACCAGTTCAAAAGTTATAAAATTCCGCTCGTACGTTTATTGAACGTACACAAAAAAACTTCAAAAATTAATTCTGGACACACTGGGACTCGGAATCACGCGCCGTCAGTTTTCACGGGCTCATAAAATTTCCATGTATTTAATAAAAAAAATTCCACAGAAATTCTGGGTCTTTACAAGTTTTCCCAATGTTTAACCTTTAGATTTAAGAGATTTTCCTATTTACGTGTCCATATTTGTTTATTTTGAGTTTAATAGAGATCTTCAATCAAAATATGTTTTGAAAAGTTTTTAAGGGTAGTTTCCATGTTTATCAATATTACATTAAAATTAATTGCTTGTTTGGATATTTTTTAAATGATTTGTTAACATAAGGTATATGTTTATTTAAACCTTATGTTATTATTGAACATTTGATCTTGGTTATATTTTGAATTGAAAGTAATTATAGATTTATGATTATATCATTCAAAAGTGGTGACACCATATGATTGATTGATATGTTTACTTATATAATTATTTTTACTTGAATTATTATAAAACATGATATATATGTAATATTTGAACTAAATGTTCATGATTATAGATTGCATTAATTATTTTAATGTCACATATCATTCGTTAATTATATTTGATTAATAATATTATTGTTTTTCATCTTTTTTTCATGTTGGAAATTAGTTATTATGTCTTAGTAATTTTTATTAAAATTTTATTTATAATTAATAAATAATTCGTATTAGATAATAAATATATGTAATAATTAGAAAAAAATGTGCAATTAATTATAACAATCATTAAGAATTCATAATAATTAGTGAAAATGTAGCAATAATTAAAAAAATTAGTATTAATTATTAAATTATTTTAAATAATTAATAAACCATTAGGTGATATTAGTAATAATTAGTAAATATTAATAAATTATAATAATTTGTAATAATTTATTTAAAAATATATAAAATACTAAATACTATTAAAAATAACTAATTTTTATTAAAAACATAGTTATAAATAATTTGTAAAAAATTTGTGATAACTTGTAAAAAAATATAAAAAATACTAACGATTATAAATAATTTACAATAATTAGTAAAAATGTTGCATTAATTAAAATAATTAGTAATAATCATTAAATAATTTGTAATAATTAATAAATAGTTAGTAAATATTAGAAATATTTTGTAAATGTTAGTATTAATTATTAAATATTATTAGTAATTTGTAAATATGAGTAAATTATGATAATTTGTAATAAATTGTAAAAAAATATGAAATACTAATAATCATTTAAAATTTGTAATATTTATTAAAATTAAGTTATAATTAATAAATAATTAGTATTACTTAATAAATAATTGTATCAATTAGTAAAAAATAATAAGTATTTATAATAATTAATAAACATTTTGCAATACCATGTAAAAAATATAAAAAATAGTAACAATTATTAAAAATATGCAATAATTAGTAAATATATTGTAAAAATTAAAATAATTAGTAATAATATTTAAATAATTTTAATTAATTAATAAATAATTAGTCAATATTACTAATAATTAGTAAATGTTAGCATTGATCACTAAATGTTATTAATAATTTGTAAATATTATTAAGTTATGATAATTTATAATAAATTATAAAAAACCTATATGAAATACTAATAATTATTAAAAACTAATAAATAATTAGTATTAACTAATAAAGAATTTTATCAATTAGTAAAAATTAATAAATATTTATAATAATTAGTAAAAATTCTGTAATACCTTGTAAAAAATATATAAAATACTAACAATTATAAAAAATTATTAATAATGAGTAAACATACAGTAATAATTAAAATAATTAGTAATAACCATTAAATAATTTGTATTAATTAATAAATAATTAGTCAATATTAGTAATAATTAGTAAATGTTAGTATTAATTACTAAATATTATTAGTAATTTGTAAATATGATAAAATTATGATATCTTATAATAAATTGTAAAATAATATATGAAATACTAATAATTATTAAAAATTAGTTATATTTATTAAAAATTTAGATATAATTTATAAATAAATAGTATTACTTAATTAAGAATTGTATCAGTTAGTAAAAATTATTAAATATTTTTATTAATTAGTAATTTTTTTGTAATAACTTTCAAAAAAATATAAAAGATACTAATAATTATTATAAAATCACAATAATTAGTAAAGAAGTAGTAATAATTAAAATAATTAGTAATAATCATTAAATAATTTTTATTAATTAATACATAATTAGTTAATGTTAGTAATAAATAGTAAATATTAGTATTAATTACTTAATATTATTAATAATTTGTAAATATGAGTAAATTATGATTATTTTTAATAAATTGTAAAAAAATGAAATACCAATAATTATTAAAAATTTGTAATATTTATTAAAAATCAAGTTATAATTAATAAATAATTATTATTACTTAACAAATAATTGTATTCATTAGTAAAAAATAATAAATATTTGTAATAATTAGTAAAATTTTTATAATACCTTATAATTAGTCATACAGAGTAATAATTGTTCTTTTTTATGTTATTGTTTTAGATAACTATATACTTGAGAAGTAGACATTGGTCACTATTATGCGATCATTATTGGATAAATCATTACAAAAATCCTAATAGATATGGTATAAATCCTATCTACATTAAGGTTTTTGAAACATTTATATCATTTGTATTATCAAATTTAGAATTTGTTTATAAAGGAACAATTAAATGTCCATATAATAAATGTGATCTTTGGTGATTGAAAATGTTTGAAAATATTATACTTCATCAATTGAATTTTTGTTTTCAGAATGATATTATTTTTTGGTATTAACATAGAGAACATAATTTATTGGAAAATAATTTTTTTAGTTCTAGATTGACCATTTCATAATTTAGTAAATGAGGATTCTATCCTATCTATTCAGGAAACAACAACTTCTAATGATATTCCAAATCTTGAATCAGAACCATCTCAATTTTATAACTTTTTGAAATCTGCTAAGGAGGCCTTATATTTGGGATGTGAGATAAAAAAACATGAATATGTTATAAAATTTATGGATATTAAATCAGATTTTTAAATATCATATAGTTGTTTCAATAAAATATTTTCTTTGGTTAAATCATTATTTCTTGATAGAAATACATTACCTACAAGTTTCTATAAAAGTGATAAGTTGGTCCATAATTTGGGTCTTAGTTATCAGAAGATCCATGAATGTTTAAATGACAACATCTTATATTATATTGATTATGAATCATTAGTTAATTTTACAACAAGTAGAGAATTGAGGTATAAAGAGGCATAATAAGTAAAGTTCATATTTCCTATGAAACAGATGAGGTATTTTCCAATTACACCCATTTACAATGTCTATTTTTTCTTAAAATACAGTTTCATTAATGAAATAAAATAAAAAAAATATTTTCATTAGTAAAATCTTAAATTATTCATGTGATTACAATTCATGGAAAAACTTTGATCATATTATTCCTTATTTTGTTTCAAAACCTCATAACATATGGTTGAGTCTTTCTAATGATGGGTTTTGTCTATCTAGTTCTTACAACAATCAATATTTTTGTTGGACTATTTTCATAACTTCACACAACATACCTCCTTGGATGATGATAAAGTAACCATATATATATATATATATATATATATATATATATATATATATATATTTGGAACTATTAATTCTATGAAATCTGACAAAGAATATCGAACTTTATTTGATGCCACTAATTGATGAGTTAATTACATTATGGAACAACGGTGTAACTATATATGATATAGTTTAAAATCAAAATTTTACACTTGACATTACATCAATGTGGAAAATTAGTGGATTTACAGAATATGGTGTGTTATATAGATGGAGTGCACATGTTTTGAAATAATTTTAATACTAAATGGTTGAGAAAAAAACATTTATGCTTGTCAAGGGAAGAAAGGCAAGTTATTTTGAATATCATCATATATTTCTTACTATGGATCACACTTTTTGAAGGAATAAAAATAATTTTTAAAAAGGTATAATTGAAAGAGAAAAACCTCCAATAGTGAACTCATGTATTCTGGTAAATTCTATTATCTCTTCATTACGTCATATTACTTTTGGAATAACTATAAACTAACAAAAAATATATGGCTTTGGGTGAGATCATAATTGCATAAAGAGAATTATTTTTTGGGACCTACCATATTGGCCTAATTTTTTTGTTCATAACATGTTAGATGTAATACATATTGATAATAATTTGTTTAATAACACATTCTATACTATATTGGAAATAACTAGTAAGACCAAAGATAATGTAAAGGCATAGTTATATCTTGCCTAAATTTATAGGTGTCCTGAACATGAATTATTTGAAGATGAAAGGTCACACAATTTAATGAAGCTATAAGTAGCTTTTGAAATTTATAAAGATATTAATTTATTATTCTATCAATGTATTATATATTTGAGTTCACAATATAGTTATTTTTCTAATTTTTTTAGTTGCATCAAAACTAGGCATATTACCAAGATAAAAATTCTTAGCTGCCTTGTCATAATAGAAATAATACTCCCTATTGGTCTTATAGTGCCGTTGAATTCTTTAATATCAGACACATTGACTAAAATATCATATTTATTATAAGATATTTATGTGGAAACATTAGATTATTATGCATTGAATATGCTGTAGAAATATGTTGTTTTAATTTTATGTAAATTGTAGAAAATATTCCCACTAGACTTCTTTGACTCAATGAAACATTTAATATTTCATTTTATATATAAATATAAATATGGAGGTCCAATATAATCCTGATGAATGTACCCATTTGTGATATGTTTGAAAAAATTAAATAAGAAAGTATGCAACAAATCATCAGTTGAAGGGTCAATTATAGAGACATACTTACAAAAGAAAATTTAAAATTTCTGCTCTTATTATTTTCAATATGAATATCCTTCAAAACATAATAACATGGGTCATAATGAGATAAATGTTGATGATTTCATAGACCATTAGTTGTTAGTTTTAATCATCCATAGATTGGTTTTATTGGTTATAATGAATGATGGATTTCATATATATAAATACATAGAGATCATACATATTATCTTCTGAATTGTGAAGAAATGACATGATTTTTGAAGTAATTATTACTTTTATTTATTATTTTAATTTTTTAAGTGATAAATTTATTAACATTATTTGTTTTGTAGACTATATGATGACCATATCGAAAAAATATTATATAAATTACCCATGATGCTCTTGGATAACACCAACAACATAATTTTGAATAGTGGTTTCAAATACTGGTATGTTAAGTTTTTTATGATGAAACATTAAATCAATTTTTTAATGATATATATTATTAACAATTTTTATTGTTCATAGGAAACACAATATGAAAGTAAAATTGATATTTGATTATGTATGCTAAAAAACCCTCCACCGAAATTAGTAAAATTCTATAATGGGTATGTGGTTAATGGATTTCAATTTTATACACACATATATGGTGAATCAGAGAAATTAATTAATAGTGATGTTTGTTTAAAAATATCACATCATAAAGAAAGTGAAGATGAATTTTATGGAATAATGGATGAAATAATTGAGTTATATTATATGGGACCAAATTATGTAACAATATTTAAATTTCATTAATTTGATTATGATTGAGGGCTGTTAATTCATCAATGAAAACAAGTCATTGACATTAAATATAAAAGTATTCTTACCTCAAATTAACCATTTATGTTAGAACATAAAGTACATCAAGTTTATTATTCAAATTACTATGCTCTTTAGAGAGATTTAAATGACCAGTGGAGTGTAATAAAAATTAAATCTCAAGATAATTAGTTTCTTGAAAATAAAAATGGTTTTGTGGAAGTGAAACATATTGAAATATTTCAGGAAACATCCCCAAATACATCTATTACTCAGTGAGATATAAATATCAATGATGAATCCCCCAGTTAAGGACCAATGATATTGATAATATTGATTATGTAATAAAGGAAGATGAAACTAAGAGTTATATATAAGTTGACTATGTTGAAGAGGAAGATGAAGACATTTCCATCAATGAAGATGAGGATGATTATGATGAATGATGTATTATATTCCAATGTTTATTAGTTTTTTATATTTGATATCTGTATTAACAATTATTTATAGGTATGTTTTTTTTATTTCAGATGGCTACATATGGTCCCCATGATTTACTTTATTCCCTCATTGATGCTAGTATTTTTTAATTTTTTATATCTGATATTTATATTAATAATTATTTATAGGTAATATTATTATAGTCAACATGATATTTATTATTTTTTTATATTCTATATGAGTATTAAAACTATTTATAGGTAATATTGGTATATTATGGTGTTTATTAGTAGGTGATTATTATATTCTGGTATTTATTAGTTTTTTTATATTTGATACCTGTTTTAATTATTATTTACAAGTAAGATAATTATTATATTATGGTATTTATTAGTTTTATCTATTTTATATATGTATTAATTTTTTTTACCAGTAATATTTTTTATTTTAGATGGCCAAAGATGGTTATGATAATCTATCCCATTCTCTCACTAATGTTGGGCTTCTCGATGATTAGCCTGATTCATCTGACCCACAAGATGTTTCTACAACACCATCTATTAGGAGGGGGTGTGACCTTAGTAGATTGATGATTCCAAACCCTATTATAGAAATAAACCCATCTCTTGATTTTTATCATTAAAAATAGTGGCATGATTAATTTTTAAGTTATTTATTTTATATTAAGTTTTTTCTAATAATTTTGGAAATAATATTTACTTTTTTTTATTTATTTTCATAGTTTTTCACATTTAGCTATTTGGAAGGCTATGTGAATTTATGAAATTATTTTTTTTCACTATGGGTTTCATGGGATTAGGTTCTCATTGTTGTGTGACATTAGATGTTCGACCACTGAATTGTATGTTAATAAATAATATATTTTATTTCAAATTTATTTAATTATCAATATGTTGTTTTTAACTGTATTTCAGAATTTATGGTCTATAATTGACGATATAATGAAAGATCATATTTGAGAGGCATAGAAGATTTAAATACATGAATGTTTTCATCAGTTTTTACCCAACCTAATAAAGAGATCCATGAATAGAGCTTATGTTACTATTTTCAACCAGTCTTGATTCTCTCATTAACTTGACTATATACCAGCTTATGTGTTGGATGGATTGTGCTCCTATTGGATATGAGATAATTTTAAGAGGATTTCATCATCTAGGAATTAGAACTAGGGGAGGCAGGAGGTCACACATAGGGCCGAGAGTCGTATTTTTGGTATACATAGATGGTATATGGTAAATAATATTAATTATTAATGTAAATATATTTTAAATGTTAAATGTTTTTTATATTATATAGGTTGCTACTGAACCCTCTATTATAGAGTTTAATGTTTACAAGATGATGTACACTGATCCCTATACAGAAAAACTTATCAGTGAAAGATAAAGACAGATTGTGGTTTGTATTTTTTATTTTTTTCTATTAAATTAATTTTATTGTTATTTTAATTTATAATTATATTTGAAGGAAACATATGATACTATGAATTCTCATTAATACAATATTTAAGATGGTACTGAAGCAGATACCACTTGAAATCCATGTTTTGATTAGGGGGTTTGGAAACAAGAGACTATGCATAGTGTCAAGATAGGATAAGTGATTGGTATTGGTTTATGATTGACACCTACTATTTATGACGGTACTTATGCAATGTCATTGGTTAGCTCAAATGGAGCTCATGCAGAGTCTTAATTTTCATCCACAATATAATATGAAGAGAGGTTACGATCAAATGATGAGGTGATATAATAGATGAAGAGAGAGTAGGGGGAGGATCATGGGCAAAAAAATTAGATATATAAGCAAATGTTGGAGTATATGCAATGGATTTCATGTGGTGTTGGTATGTAGTTTCCTCTCTCTGACTATTTAGGTGATCCTCCTCCACCTGATACCAATTGATTCTCAATTGTTTTTATTACTATTATCTATTTTTTTGATAAAAATATTATGTGTGGAATTTTGTAAAAATTTTATACACATTTTTATTATATTTAAATTTTTTCCTTTTTTTTATAATTTTGTTTTTTTAAAACTTAAAATTTTACTTATTTTTGTTTTTTTAAATATTTAAATAATTGAAACTGATTTTTAATTTTTTATCAATTATTTTTTTAAAAAAAATCTACACACTTATTTGTAACATGAATTATATCCCATTTCAAGTAATAATTATTTATGAAAGGCCGTAAAAAATAAGTATTTTTACGACACCATTTTCTATGATAAGTTTTTTACGATGGATTCCCATCACTAATGACTTTTAGTGATGAGGATTTGTCACTAAAATCCAAAAACAAAAACATAAAACTATAGTAGTGGGGAAATTTAGTTTTCAATAGGTTCATCATTAGTGGTATGAAATTTGTTGACTGATAAAGATCAGATATATCGCTTCCAAAAGGAATAGATATATCAAGCAGAGTTGACCTGGATGGTAATGTCTTTATTAAATAAATGAAAATGTTAGAATAAGATAAGTACATACAATATGGCCATTAATATTATAAATAAATCATGTCAAGATGGCGACACAAGTGATGCATTCTGATTTATGAGATATCACATAACAAAGGGATTATATTACATTGTATGTGTTCATAAGAGGTTGTCATTGCTATGACTAAACTGTATCTCCTAAAGGACCTTTATGTGTTGATTGAATCTACTATTGGTATATGATTATAACTCCAAAATATCAAGATAAGGTCTTATATGGTTACACATAAAGTGTATTCAAAATCTTTTCCAATTCTATTGAATTGGAGTTTAGGATATCTTGGGCCTTATGATGGGGGTTAGGAAATAGCTTAGTATGTTCGATCAAAATAAAATTAATAAATTCAACATTATTAAAGTTTATAATAATTATTTTTGAATTAATTTATAGTATTCAAAATTTATTTAGTGAATACATGAAAATATTTAACAATTTAATATTTAACATTAAAGGTTGGTTTAATATTTGTGAGAGAAACAAGTTGAGTTAGTGGATCGTATTTTACCAAGTAACATATTTTTGATTTTATAAGTATATGATACAAATTAAATAATGTTTTTGTGATAAGGATACTATGTCATAGATTTAATTATGGGTTCTTTATAAAGTTGAACACATTTAGGGGCCAAAGTGAAATTTTAGTGAGTTTAAAACCACCTATATAAGCGAGGGGGAGTCCCAAATTTGTGGGACTATTCATCCCACAAATTTAATATCTCCCCTATAATTTTTACCTCATCACAAAAAGATAAGAATATATTTTGAGAATCCTAATATGAGTTCTTCTTCCCAGATCAAAGGAATGAAATAAATGAGTTTAGTTAATGACTCATATTTTATCATGTAATAGATTTTGGATATTACAAGTATGTGATAAAATATCAATGAATTTTTTACATGGATTCTAAGTCACATGTTTCATTCAGGTTTATTTAGAAGGTTGATGTAACACCCAAAAAATTTATTTTAAAATAATAATAATCTCTATAGTTTTCCTAACATGCAACATTGAGATTTATCCAAATTGAGATACATTATAAAAATAATATTATTTAAAGGTGATCGTTATAACCTAGACATTAGATTGGAGGGTATGAATATGAGTAACAGTCTTATAAAATATATGTATAACTGTCTTACTCAATAAAAAATCTTCAATTAATTCTTAAGAAACAAACACTCAATTTTTAATGAAGTCTTTTTATAATTCAAAAATGCATTTTCTTCAAAAATGATTTTATTTAATTTTGTATGTGGAAATTATAATTAATTTCATACAATTTTAGAAATTTTATTTTATAAAATGAACATAATTTTTTAAATTATCATATCAGAATTAACTTAGTTTAAAATTTATGTATATTTCTAAAATGATTGATTTTTTAGTGAACAATGAAAAATAAAGATTTTTCAAATCCCTCATTATTTTAATTAAAAAAATTGATTTAAAAGTGCAATTATATTCTGGTTTTGGTTATTAAGAGACATTATATTTTATTTATAATAATAAAATTAATTCCAATTTAATCATAAATATTCATGATTTTGATATAAGTTAATTTTTATGCTTAAAAACATATATTTTTTTTAAAAACAAATTTTCATTGTATTTGATTAATTTATATTAATTTTTTTCTATCATTTATATAGATTAAATCCTGGAATATGGATACCCTATTTGAAATTGTTAGATCTATTTTTTTAAATAGGTTTCTTTTATTTTTGGTCAATATAAATTTTAACCGTGATAAATATTTGTCACCTCGGTAAGGGTAAAATGAATAATACATGGTTGAAACTATGAGATAAGGTCTTAAAATCAACCAAAAAATTTACCTTATTTTATTATATGGGATATATTCTACCATATCCATCCAAAATTATAATATATGGAATTTTGGTTTCATTTTCCCTTGATAATGATATATATAATATTTTATGTAAAGAAAATTACAAAATTTCACTCTCTTACTTTTAATTTCTTTTATATGTTCTCATAAGGATACGAATATGTTATGAAAAAAATGTAAATGTTTATTTTAATCATGATTACTTTTTTTTATTTTCATTTTTTTATAAATTGTATAATTACATTAAAAGCCTATATGACGCTGAAGTAGTTCTTATTAAGGTAGTAGAAAAATAAAGGTGAATAATTTTAAAAACATAAAAAATGATTTTTTTGGATGAATTATTATTTCACATAAATTTTATGGTTAATAATAATGGATAATTTATGGTTAAATATTTTTTAGTTAAATTAATTTGTTATCTTGATGTATTTAAAGTGAAATTAAATTAATAGGGTCTAAATGAAATTAATGATATTTTATGAAAAATAACATTTTATTAAATTATTTAAAAATAATATAAATCATTAAAAAGAACAAGTAGGATGATAAATGATGAAAATTTTAGTTACTTGTAAATTTATTATTCAATTTTTACCTTATAAGTAAAATTATAACCCTTTAAGATTGAAAATATTGTTACCGCGGTTAAGGTTAAACATGGTTAATGAAGGGGTTAAACCAACAGTTAAGGGTTAAAATGACCTAAAAACTATCTTAAAACTCATTTTTGGAATTATTTATACCTTAAACTTATAAACTTATAATATGATACATTTTTAGCCACTTTTCCAAGAATATGACTTAATAATATTTTAAGGTTTTAAAAAATTACAAGTGTGCCACTCACCTCAATTATAAAAGGGAACCTCCTACCATCACTTATTCACACCTCTTGATAAATTTATCTCAAAAACCTACCAAAATATATCCCTAATATCTTTATCCAAATTCTATAGTTTATGGTCTTCCAAAAAGACTAACTCTAGGGTCCTTAAGAAGAGATACAAAGGAAATTTCTCTAAGAGAAGGTAATTGTCTTAAGTAATCTATTTCTTTTTTTACTTATTGTTTTTCCAAATTAATTTATATCCTAAAAATTATAATATAAGAACACCATTATCCCCAATATACTTATATTTTATTATGTTTATGTAATAATATTTTTCCATCTCCTTCATTATCAAATGTAAAATAAAACCATCACTCGTGTGTACGGCGGACTACCGCGTCATGAATCGATGTAATTTATTTTCCATCACTAACTCACATGGATAGTAATAATTATGGAACTAATGAATAAATATTATATTTATTATTTAGTTTTAATATATCACCTACTTATTTACCATTTCATCCATTAAAAATGATAATCCCGCTCGTGCGTACATACAACTTACCATCTCCACGAAGTGATGTGATTCATTTTCCATTTAAAATTTAAATAATTTTTTTAAAATTTATATAACGAATAAATATGATATTTATAACATTAATATAATTATGTATATGATTAAACTATAACATATTCACATTAATTGGATTATCCATGATGAGACATAAATGATAAAAATAAGTAGTTAACACCTGAAATAATGAAAATAATGAAAGATTATTTAAGAATGAAAAATAAGATGTTATAAGTGGATAAAATATGTTATTATGAATATTAATATGGGTTTATTATAAATTAATAGAAAGTTTAAAACCATTATATATGTGGTTAAAGAATTTTCAACTAAGTAGAGTTGTGAGGCAAGATATTTCATCTTAATTTCCACTCTATTGAGATATATTTTGTATTATGTACCTATTTAATTTTATGTGGTGTATATAATGTCCCCTTTATATAATTAAAATGAATAAATATTTATTCATGATGATTAAATTTGAAATTCAAATTTAATATTTTAATGGGTTACAATTTAAAATTTACCAAAGTGGTATGAATTTATTTTAATATATTATTTTTATTGAGATTTATTATATTTTTCATTAAAGGAATATATAATATATCCTTTATAAACTTAATATATTTTATTACCCTCTAGATATTTAAGGACTTTCCTTGTGTTCTTATAAATTTTACTCTATTTTTTCACTTGAATCAAGAAATGAAACATTTAAAAGAAAACCTAATCTTATTTCTCTTTTTGATTGGGTATAATTTTATTCCATGTCAATATTTTTCAAAATTGTTTTACAAAAGTACTTTTTATTTACTCAAATGATTTATTAAAGACATTTTAAGTTATACTTGAATTTTTAAAAGGTTTTAAATTAATCTTTTTTATGTTTTCCAAAAGTTTATTTTATACTTTCTTTATAAAAATTAAAAAGGAATGTTTCTTTTTAATGTACACAACATTAATAGAATTTCCCATCGCCATAATTATTTTATGATATTTATCTTATTATAAAAGTTTTCAAGGTTTATATAAATAAAAATAATTAATGAAAATTTATTTTCATCTTTTACTTCCATTTTATTTTATTCTCCAAAAGACATGAATGTATTACAAAACCTATATTTTCTAATGAATTGATGGTTATCTTTTATCTCTTATTAATTTCTTGTTCATTAACTTTATATTGATACATTAACTTTCTTGTGGTCATATTTAATTTGAAATTAAATTTCTCTTAAATATCAACATTATTTATATCATTGATATACTTATTCCTTAAATAAATATGATTTCTACATACAGTGTTTTACTATTAAAGTTATTTTGTTAACTAGGGAAATATTGATATTTCATATACTTTACAAAATATAGATATTTGTTAATAAAGAATATTGTTTCTGAATTAAATTTATTATTAAATATATGAGGAATTCATTAGACATACAATGATGAATGGGGACTAGAATGACATAGCTCTTTTATGCAACAATAGGTCTCATGCGATAAACTAGTTGGCCAAACTTATTAAATGGATTTTTGGAGTACACATACCCATAGTTTAAACTATCTTGGTGAAAGATATTGACCGTACACATATCATGATGTATGATATCATAAAATCAACTAGTATGAATTTACTTCATTTTGAATTTAGTTATTATTATCCTTGATATTATTACATTGATACTATCCATGGATGTATTTCATGCTCTAGTTATTGATTTAATGGATTTTGTTTTCAGTTATTTACCTTTTCATATCGATTATGACTGATTTAATCATGATATATTACACTGTACATAACCCTTAATGAGTATTTAAGGTAAAAATTATTTTTTTCCTTTACCTAGGATATAAATAACGAACCTTTGAATGTGTTCAAGGATAAAAAATATTTACGTTCTCTATGTTTTTATATTTTTTTGAAATGTAAAATTGGAAGAATGTTTGTATCTAGTTATTTAAGACTATTAAACTGATCAATACTTAGTGTTGTGACACCTTTTATCTTATTCCAATGTAATATTATAGACACAAACTATGGGATACTAGATTTGGGGCAGTTATAGTTAGTGTCAGAGAAAGTTTAATAGAAACATTGGGAATTAGATTAAGGAAAATATAGATTAGGTAACACAATCATATGACATAATTTGAGGATAAGTCTATGTATAGAATAAAAACTTAATGTTTTGGTAAGGTAGACATTATATAGTTTCCAATTTTGATTATTTTTTCTTATACTATGTATTTTGGTTTTAGTATATGGATGGAACTAGAAGGAACTGTGTTAACATTTAATGTGATATACAATGAAATTATTGTCCTCATAAGAAAAAAATTAAACAGGATCTAGAAGGTGAAATATAGATATTATTCCTAATCATATATCTCATTATATTATTAGAAATATCAACCTATGTGGGTTTACTGACACACCTAATGATAGAAAAATGATGTTTCATGAAGACTATAGAGGGAGAAAGATTCAATTTCCAACATGTCATGTATGTGGGAATAATAACTTAGGGAAATTTCTTAGAGGGATAAGAATATATTTTATATGGAGAAAATAAGGGAATATAGTATGTAATTACCAATGAAAAATAAATATATTTTATGGATGGATATTAATTTCATCGTAGGGTGATATTTATAGTTTAATTACTTATATATGGAGAACATGGGAATTATTTGAGTAAATTCTCTAATCTAAGGGGAAACTCATAGACCAAGGAAGGACCTATTATATACTAATCATTGGAGTAGAGGGATTGAAGAGTTTATGTATTTGGATTCAAGAGTGAGGTTTTAGATGTGTCATTCCAATGATATTATGGTTATAAGAATCATAAAACATTTAGGGATTGTTCCATAGTCATTTTTCTTTATGTATTTAAAAACATATATTGAATGATACCAATAATCAAGAAAAGTGATTTAGTGGTAAAGTAATATATTTGGAGAACACATGATTAAGGTAAAGATAAACCTTAATATGTGCCTGATGTTGAGTTAATAATGTTTAGTTTGGGTAAATAGATGATCAACACTAATGAACTAAATGGGATAGTATTGGTAACCTTGAAATTGATTAGTTATTTGATGACATAGTGATTTAGGTCGTCATTGATGAAGTTTATTTCATTTTTGGATTTATGGAATATTTTAAATATTATGGTATTTTATTTGAGGAATAAAGATCATGTTAATTTTTTAATTATATATGTTTTCATTGAGGTTTTATGGTGATTTATGTTATTAGTATGTTTTAAGAGAATATATGATCAAGGTATTCACATTTTTGGTATATGACATGATGTGATACTTTATGTTGTATCAAAATAAATTTTAGATTAAATATTTCAGATTTTTGGGTTTTGAATTTGGTTAGATATATTTTGGAGGAGTCTTAAAGTTAAATATATATATAATGGATTAAGTTGAACTTTGGGGTTGTTGATGGGGTTTTAGAGATCAACGTATTATTTTTATCCATATTGGATAACTTGTGCTAAAAAATTTGGTTTTGTTAAATATTTAAAGAAAGAAGGAATGAATTGAAATTATTTTATAGATATTATGACCCATTAAAATTTAATTTTAGTACTTTGAACATGAAAAATTTATCTTGAATATTTATTTCTTAGAATAAGAGATAAAATGTAAATTCACTGAAGTACACCTAGAGGATAAAATTTTCTTATTAAATGGGAAGAAGTCAAGTAAGTTCATTTTATCATGTTCTATATCTTGAAAGTTAAATAATCCTCCAACTTTAGGAAATTAATCTTAAAATAAAAATTTTATCCTTTTAAATTTATTTCCAATGAATTGATGGTATTTTTACCCTCAATAATTTATGGTTTTGTGTTCATTAACTTTCTCATGGTCACATTCTCTATTACTCTCTATTAGTCCTTAGATGATAGTTTTGTCTTCCATGTATATATTTTAACTTCCCAAAAATGTACACCTTATCTCGGAACCTGATTATGAGTTATTTTAGGTAACCTTTATCCACACCACTTCCCTATTTAGGAACACATTTTATTATCCCTCTGTACAATGTGAGTTTTCCATAAAGGTATTTTAAAATATTGAACCCTTTAATGAACGAGATAAAACTATGAGTGTGCAATTTAGGTAAGAGAGTGTGTGTGTGGGGGGGGGGATGTAACATTATGAAAATTTATTTTAAAACAATATTAATATTGATAGCTTTCTTAACATGAAAGACTGAGCTTTGAGAGAATTAATATATTTAAACAAATTATTATTTAAATACAACTATTATAACCTAGTCATTGAATTGGTGGGTATGAATATGAGTTATTGAATTATAAAATATATTCCTAATTTTCCTATTAAATAAAAATTTATTGACCAATTATTCATAAATAAGCACTCAATTTTTAGTGAAACCATTTTATGCTTTAAAAATGCATTTTCTTTAGAAATGATTTTATTAAATTTTGTGCGTGAAAATTATAATTAATTTATACCAATTTTAGAAATTATATTTTATAGAATTAACATAATTTTTTAAATCATAAAATAAAAATTAACGTATGGTGAGATTTTTGGATTTTTCTAAAATAATTTATTTTTCAGTGAATAGTGAAAAATATAGATTTTCAAATACTCTCAATTATTTTTATTAAATAAAGTAATTTAAAAGTACCATTATATTTCAGATTAGTTTTTAATTTTAAATATTATAAATTTATTTTATTATAATCTGATTAATTCTATTTGAATAACCAATATTCATGATTTTGATATAAGTTAATTTTTATGCTTAAAAGCGTATTTTTTTCTTCTAAAAAACAGGTTTCATTCCATTTTATGAATTTATATTAAATTTGATTTCAACTATAGATATAAATTAAATCATGAAAAATGGATACCATATTTGGAATCAATAGGTTAAAATTTGGTAAATAGGTCTCTTTTATTTTTTATCATTATAAATAGTAATTGTGGAAAATATTTGTCACACCGTTAAAGATAAAATGGGTAAACATGGTTAAAACTATGAGATATGGTCTCAAAATAAACCTAAAAATTCATTTATTTAATTGGGTTGGATAAATTAGACCATATAAGTACCAAACTCTAATATATATCATTTCAGTACCATTTCACCTTGATAATTAAATTTATATTATTTTAAGTAAAGAAAATTATAAAATGTCACTCTCTTGCTTTTAATTTCTTTCACATGTTCACATAAGGATAATAATATTTTATGAGTGAATCTAAAATTTTATATTGAAAGTAATTAATTTTTTTTGTTATTTTAGTTTATTTTTAATATTTAGTAATCATATAATTACCTTAAAAATTTATACGATGCTAACACAATGCTTATGCAAGTAGTATAAAAACTGAAGTAAATGGTTTAAAAAAATAAAAAGAAATATTTTTTGGATGAAATATGGTTTCATGTGAATTTTATCATTAATAATAATGTATGATTTATAGTTATTTAGTTTATATTTGAATTAATTTGTTATTTTGATGTATTTAAAATTAAATTAAATGAATTATGTCAAAAATGGAATTAATGATATTTTATGAAAAATAATATTTTAGTTAATTATTTAAAAATCATAAAATGTTTCAATAGGAAAATTAGGATTATAAATGTTCTAAAATGTCATTTATTAAAAATTTATAATCTAATTGTTTCCTTATAATTAAAATTATAACCCTTTAAGTTTGAAAAAGTTATTATCTTGGTTAAGGTTAAAAATGGTTAACAAAGGCATTGAACCAAACTATAAGGTTTAAAATGACATATAAACTTTATTAAACATCATTGGTTGGTTATATTTCTATGTTAACCTTATAAAATTATAATTTTATTTATTTTGGATCCATTTTTCCAAGAATGTTAATTAATAATATTTTAAAACTTTGAAAAATTTCAAGTGTGCCACTCTCCTCAATTATAAAAGGGAACCTCCTCTACTCACTTATTAATGCGTATTGATTCATTTAGATTGAGAAAACCCCAAAAAAAGATATCAAAAACATCATTACCTATGTTCTATAGGTTATTTTGTCCCCAAAATACCAACCCTAGGGTCCTTAAGAAGAGATATAAAGGTGGATTCTCTGATAGAAGGTAATCATCTTAACCAAAATCTTTCTTTCTTTTAATTCTTATTTTACCAAATTAAATTATGTCATAACAATTAAAATATAATAATATAAATATCTAACATATAATTATATGTTATTATTTTTATGTAATCATATTTTTCCATCTCATTCTCCATCTAATGAGAAATAAAATCGCTGATCAGGTGTATATCAGATCAGACTACCATCTCACGAATCGATGTAATTTGTTTTCCATCATCACCTCACATGGATGCTCATAATTATGTAATATATATATATATATATATGATAATTATAAAATTATATTTATTATGAAAATTTAATATATAATCTACTAATTTACCATTTCACCCATTAAAAAATGACAATGGTGCTCATGCATACGTATAAATAACCATCTCCACAAAGTTATGTGATTCATTTCCATTTTCAAATTTCATGAATGATTCTAAAAATATATATAATTAATAAATATGATATTTATAACATTAATATAATTCTATGTATTATAACACTATGACATATTTAATATAACTAAAACATCTGTGATGAAACATAATGAGAAAACTAAGCATTTAACACCCGAAACAATGATAATAATTAAATGTTGTTGACGAATGGGTGATAAAAAGTTATAAGTGGATGATATATGATATTATAAATATTAATATGGTTATAATATAAATTAATAACAAGTTTAAAACTATTATACAAGGGGTTAAATCATATTAAACTAAGTGGAGGTGTGAGGTAAGGGATTTCGTCATAATTTCCACTCAATTGAGACATATTTGGTATTATGAACCTATTTACATTTATAAAGAGTATATTAGGACCATTTTATGTATTTAACATGAATGTATATTTATTCATTATGATTAAATTTTTAATTCAAGTTTACTCTTTCAAAAGTTTATAATTTAAAATTTACCAAAGAGGTAAAAATTTATTTTATAATATCATTTTTTTGGGATTTCTTATATTTTTCATTGAATGAATATTATAATATATCCTTAATAAACTCAATATATTTTCTTATCTAATGAATATTTAAAGAATTTTAATGTTTTATTCTAAATTTTACACTCTTTTTTCAATTGAATCAAGAATATTTTTTTTTAAAATCAAACCTGATCTTATTTATCTTTTTAATCGGGTATACTTTTCTTCTATGTCCGTATTTTTCAAAAATGTTTTAAAAAATTATTTTTTATTTATTAATTAAATTTTAATTTATAATTTAATTTTTATAATTTTTTATAGGAATATTTCTAACATTTACCTAAAGGGTCATTTTTGAATTTCTTTATAAAAAATCGAAAAGAAAATTTTATTTTTAACATATACGATATAAATAAACATTACCACTCCTATAACTTTTTTATAATACTTATATTATTATATAAGTTTTCAATGTATATAAAAATAAAATTATTTAATAAAAAATTATTTTAATGTTTTTCTTCCATTTTATTTTTTCCCTAAAAGACATAAATTTATAACAAAACCATTATTTCAGATGAATTGACAATCATCTTTTATATCTTATTAATTTTGTGGTCATTAAGTTTCTCTTGAAACATTAATTTTATTATGATCATATTTCATTGGAAAATACATTTATCTTAAATATTCATAATATTTGTATCATGGGTATTCATATTTACTAAACCGTATACCATTTCTAGAAACGATGTTTTACTATAAAAGTTATTTAATTAACTAGAGAAATATTGATATTTCAAATCCTTTTCTCAATAAAAATATTTGTTGATATGAAATATTATTTATAAATTAAATTTATTATTCAATATATGAGGAATGAATTAGATATATAGTGATGGGTGGGGCCCATAATTACATAGCCCCTTGATACATCAATGAGTCTCATAAGAAAAACTAGTTGGCCAAACTTAATAAATGGGTTTTTGGTGTATACCTTCCCATAATTTAAACACTATTAGAATAATTCCTCATTGATAAATATATAATGATGTTTGAGATCATGAAACCTAATATTATTCATTTACTTAATTGATAGTCCATTTATTATTATCCATGAAATTATTACATAGATATTATACATATATTTATTTCATGTTCATGTTATTGATTAAATGGAATGTATTTTCAGTTATTTAGCTTTCCAAATTGATTATTACTTATTTACTCATGATATAAACTACTATACATAAATATTACTAATAATTTGAGTTTAAAATTACTATTTTTCCTTTCACTAGGATACAAAAAAGGATTCTTTTAATGAGTTTAAGGATGTAGAATATTTAATTTCACTATGTTTTTATATTTTATTTCCAATGTAAATTAGGAATCATGTTTGTATATAGTTATTAAAGACCACTAAACTGATATATATTTTGTGATGTGATCCTTTGTTTCTTATTACAATGTAATAACGTAGACATTGATTCTGGGATACTTGGTCTGGGGTTATTACAGTTGAAATCATTCAAGGGCCAAAGAGAGATTTTAGTGAGTTTAAACTAACCTATATAATCCAGAGAGATTCAAAAATTAATGGGAGTATTCATATGATGAATTTTATATTTCCTCTCTCATTTCTCCTATATATTAGAGATAAAAGGATCCATTTTGGGCATCAAAATTCAAGTTTTTATTCCCATATCTAAAAAATAGCATAGTAATGAGAATCAATACATTGAATGTGCTGTTGATTCTTTAGGACATCACCTAAAAAATGAATACTGAAGCACCAAAAGTTTTTTAGAGTTTTTGTGGATGATATATAGAGTTTCATACTTAATTAATTTGATCAAAAATATCTGATTGTGAGGAGAAATTAAATTCAATCAAAATTGAATGAGGTATGGTTTTGATTACATTTTTCATACTTAATTAAATCAAAAAATATCCTTAGGCTGATAATCAGGTGAAAACATGGTGGGGATGATTTTCTATAGTCAATCATGGTGTGAAATTTTTAATTTTCCCCACTTTCATGATTTTTTTTATGTTCTTGATACCAAAAAGTTCCATCAGATAAATCCCATGTTTAATTAAGATAAATTAAAATTAAATTTATGTAAATTAAATTAGAGGGAACTAAATAGTACAATTCCTGGGGTTGAAAACCCCTTCCAACATGTTTTATTCATAAAAAAATAAAAAACCTACCAATTTTAGTCTTTGAAAGAAAATAAAATACAAGAAAAGCTAAAAAATCCATGGGTGAATAATACCTATAGATAAATATCAACCAATAGGTGAATAATACCTACATGACTATTCATAGGTTAATAAAATAAATAAATTAAAATATTATATTTTGTAAGTCCCATGGAAGTTCCATGTTTATGTCTCCCCCTGTTATGCGTGCCTTATATGAGGGGTGCACCCATAACTGTCGACACAACACCAAACTGTGTTGGGCCAACCGAGATTGGGTCAAGCTAGGATCTTTCTGACCCACCTAGCTAGTCTGAGCCCTATAAGGTAGAATAACACTTTCATGGGTTTAAAATAACCTCAGATCCTAGAAAATTATATAAAAAAAATTCAAAAAATATCTAATAATATTTGTAATTTTATAATTTTTTTGAGGTCATGAAATAAGTATATCATGAATTCAAATTAGTGTACTTTTTTAACTCATAATCATTTCCCTTAAATATAATTAATTGATAGTTTTATTTTATTTTTAAATTTTAATTCATTGTAATTGATCATGAGAATAAACAAACCAATTTATCTGTGGTATTTCATTCTTTTATTTATTTAATTATTATGATGTGTGATGATTGTAATAATTAATTAATAAATGATGATCTACATTCCATACCATGCCTCATTATTTGTATAATGGCCTATACTTCCAAAGGTAATTTTATTCATGTGTATCCTGTATTTCAAAGACCTAATCTCCTATGTGTGAGTATTTTTGTATAATGTTGATGATGTAAGTAGATGCAATTCACATTGATACATGGCGACACATTGGATAGAGTGGACACTAAAACTTGAGTCAAATATGACTCAAGATTTACCCATAGTGTCCTATTTGATCTATTATCTACTAAATAAATCAACCATTAGAATAAATCTCATGATCATATCATTATTTTATTTTATTTTATATAGGGTTTATTATATTGCGTATGTGTAATTTATACATGATCACATAGAATAATAAAAAAGAGTGAATAAATAAAATGATCATGCATGATGAATGTATTCTACATATACATGTTTAAGTTTTCAGAGTGATCAAATTGAATAATCAGGTTAAATAGAAAAGGATTACATTTAATGAGAATAATTAAAAACTCCTCAAATAAATTTTAATTCATAAAATTACTTCTATCATAAGATTTTAAATAAAATGATATGTTTGAGGTGATCATTATCCGTAGTTGTGGATTCCTCTAATTATTTTAGTGTTCTAATAAAATTGGTGGGTCAAATTAACTAAAATTATAAACAAAGAAGTATCTATATCTAACTTGATGCAATTTTAGAGGCAAAATGTTGAGTAATAAAAGGTTACTATTTAAAAAAGCTGGGACTTCACTAAAAAAATCAAACAACCACGAGTCAATGTGATTGGCCAGATAAAATACCATGTTGAAACTCTTTAAGTAGTAGTATATCCATAACTTGGATTATAATGTCTAATAACAAATAATATAGATAAAATTATTAATCTACAAAAGTTTAATTTTGTAGAAAGTGGTAATAAATAACAAAAACACACTTTGATTAATATTGAACAATGAACACACCCTAACCAAAACTAATTTCTATGAGTGATATAGTTTCTTGTTCATATTACTATAATATAAAAGTAAACTATATGTGTTGAATCCCCTACTGCCTGTTGAGGCACCATAGGAATCTAGTAAAAGGATAAAATGAAGTAAGAAATGAATAGAATTATGATCACACTAAACACATATAAATTGAAATATGGGATTATATTGAATCATGATCATTCAAAAAATATCATTTTCTTATCCTCATCACAGAATTTCTCCCATTTTTTTAATAATTATAAAATAAAAATTATGGAGAAAAGGATTCAATGTATTTAGGTAAGGTTATCCAAGAATATAAGAAGTTAAAGAAAGATAAATTTTTAGTTATTATGGTGAATAAAAATAAAATAAAGGTGAAAAGGAATTTTTCACCTTAATAATGTTGTTCTAAAAAAATATATAGAGTGAGGGAATCAAACATGAGACAATTTTCTTCTCATTTCATAAAAAAAGGTTATTGGAAGAATAATTATAATGAATTGAATAAGAAGTAAGTGGAGGCTTATAATTTAGGTATTTTCATCATTTCATGTGATATTTATGTTTTAATCCTTAAGTATTTGGTACAATATGTGAATTTCATATTTTTATCAAAATATAAGAACTAAGGTAGTTCAAAAACATTACAATAAGTAAGGCGAATTCTTCGATTAGCTGAGAAAGGGTGATTTATTTATTATTAATGAGAAAGAAACAAATTTTATTTTTATAGGTTGATTAAATTTAGCAAAACTATTATTATTTCTATTTATTTTAACCAAAACATTTATCTCATGTATCCATTAGACACAATGAGACATTACTTCATTTTTGAATGAATGTTTTTTTGGTATCTCACACTGATCTAATATTTCAATGATACTTGAATCATCAATAATAAATGATGAATATAAATTATAGTACCCATTAACACTTTTTTGTAGTAAGATAATTATTTTTATAGTAAAATTGAAAATAGTTGTTGAGGATATACCCAGTATGTCGTTTAGACACTTACGATATAAAAACCTTAAGTCTTATTGACACACATACTTATCATGATTTAGAAAAAGAAACCTATTGAAATAATGGTTTGACACACATATTCTTGAGTTAGTTCAGCTTGACCATGCAAACTATTCTAAGGAGAATCTTGAGGTAAATTCATATACTTCATCATATTCATTTATGAAATTTAAGGAATGTAAAATTTAAGTAAGGAACATGCATGGTTAAAAGATATGAGTTGCATCAATCACATGAGTCAAATAATATATTAACTAAGAATTAATAGATCATGAAAATGTAGAGTGGATTTATCTGAAATTTATTTATACATCTGATCCATGATGTTAGTAAAAAGAGGATCAATGATGAGTATTATAATCATTCAATGATCATAAAAATATAGATTGGATTTTTTCCTAAACTCACATTTACTTATACATAAGATCCATAATATTAGTGAAAAAAGGATCAATGATGTGTCTTATAATAATTCATTTATCATTAAAATGTAGTGGATTAATTCCTAAACACATATTTCTTTATACATTAAATCCATGATATTTGTAAAAGGAGTATCAATGATGAGTCTTATAAGCCTTTCAAAGATTCCATTATCTATTTGATATATGATTCACAAATAATGATGTTAACTCATGAACATATGGAAACTACAATGATAAATGAATATTATATGAGTTATAATATTAAATAAATCAATTATTTCACAATTAATGTGTTTCAATGCAAAGAGTTTGTTAATTCTAAGTTTATAATCAAACTTGCATTAAGAAAAACCAAAATTACATCTTAGTTGATTATCTTAAAGGTTTCATAGGATATTACATAAATACCTAAGATAGAAAAGATATGGTTAATTGAATGACTATATTTATATAAGAGAATCCACATCTCTATTTGAGATAGTGGGAGGAAGACTGGACTGGATAAAGTTAAGGCTTGAGATGCACAAATAGTTGGAATGGGAACAAGTTCTGGAAGATTTTATGGAAAAGAAATGTTCTAAATACACTTATTGTATAGGAAAGAAGAAAATAAAGAGAGATAATTTTATGATAACCAACTCTTAGTGATATAATATTCAATGAGACTAATGAATCTTTATCTTACATGGAGTAGTAAATGGTAATAATTTAAGATAATGAGTGATTATGAATTTAGGAATTTATTCTATATACCACAAATAAGTATGTACTTTTATAGTTTCTCGAGTTTATTTAAATCCATTGGTGGGTATTCAAAAGAAACCATACATGAGTGGAATAATCATGGTACTAAAAAGGATTGATTAAATTAACCAAATCATTATTAATAAATCCATTTGAATTCTATTTTTCAAAAAAACATTCTATGATAATTTCCTTGGTCATTAGATGTCAAGACCATTTTCCTAGAAGGAAAAATTATGGAAGATGTCTATATGGAATGATCGAAAAGGGTTGGTGATATCAATAGAATACAATAATGGATTCAAGTTATAGAGATTCAATTTTAGGTTAAAGTGACCAAGATGATCATGTAATATTCAATTATAACAAATGGCTTCCATATTCCTAGAATAGGTTAGTGGGGCACTATTTTTTTCTAAGTAAAATATGTTGATAACATATGGAGAACAATTATTAATCTTATATTTAGTTATAACTAGGTGGAAATAATATCTCCAAAGATTGACTTAAAATAAAAACCCAAGTTCTAAAGGATAATATCTACTAAGGTAGATCCATGAGTTACTTAGATAATGTGAAAGTATATATACCGATAAGGTATTAAAAAATTCAAGTTTAAGAAAATAAAGAGGAAAATTTTTCCCATGCCACATGGCATAAATCTATCCGAGAAGACATGTATGAGACACATGACTAGATTAAAATGGTTAGTAAAACTCAATACACTCCAGTAATGGATCTATCAAATATTCTATGCTATGTACTTTTTATGATATTTCCAACTCATATATCATGGTATGAAAATATCAGATAAATATAGAAGAACTTCATGGGAGCAGTCATATCTATCTAGCAGTACTTGATAATATACAAAGGATATATACCTCGTCCATAGAGAGAGGAAGGAACACTAGTTATAAAGGGTAAAAAAAACTAGTTTTTTTAAGATCATTTTAATTAAGTACTATAGTTAGGATAAGGATATGAGAAAGATAAGATCATTAATGCCTCTGGTATAAATATCAACAAATACGAAGTATATTAAAATTTATGATAAAACTAAGAAGTAGTATAAAATATACTCCAATTTGTTTTAGTTATTGGAATCATACCTATAAATTAACATATTATCATATAATAAATTATGATAATCTTATTACAGTTATAGTATCCACGATGTCAAAGTTTTGACTAAGAACAAAAGGGATATTACCTAAGATATCATCTCTTGACAATTTTTACTCAAGTAGGTGATGTTGTAGATAACTGAGTAGGAATATAGGAAAACATAAAAGGCTTAATGACTAAATCCATTACTCATTAGAAGCATGATATTATTGTGTGAGAGATAATAGGTTGATAGTTATCCAGTTGGATTTAGTGAAAGTGGGAGTGCTATATTGGATTGATAAATAGAACTAGATTTTGATACAAGGCTTCAATGAGGGGAAAAGAGCTTGGATAAACACAAGTAAACATGAGCCAAGATAGCCTCCCATTTTGAGTAGCTTATCAAAGATAATCTAGACATGGAGGTAACATACATTGAATGAAATATTTATTGGGTAAACCATTCCAATTATATTAATTTTGTTTGGAATGAACTGGCTATATTTGTTGAGGTTTGATGTTATGTATCTGTGACATTTTTTGATTCCCACTTTTCCTTAAAAAAGATTTTATAAATAAAAATATTTATTAGTAGTACTTAAAGTGGGAGTGTTGTAGAGTGGGTTCCCTAGACCCAACTTGAGTTGTAATTTTTTATTACCATATAATTTATACAAAGATCTTTGCATGATGTTATCTTACCATAATAGTGTCAATACTTCTACAGACACTATTTATATGGTAATGTCCTTGGATCATTTTTTTTATAAAAAGGTTATAACCATTTTCAAATACAATGAGATCCTCAAGATAATATGATATTAATATTAAAACACATGTCCTATGATATAGATACATTATACTTACATGACATAGATAATGGCTTACTATCAGGTGCTGAGGGATTATAAGCATTTGTACTTCTTCACATAAAGCTTTCACTTGTTGTTCTTGAGTAAAGGAGATCACAAGGACTGACCCATAATTAGGAACACCCCATATTTCAAGTGTCATTAGTTATTCCTATATGTGATCACATGAATTAGTCTCTAAACTTGATATCATTATCAATTTGTATTATTTTATGAATGGATTTAAGGCCTTATATTTTTTGTTTATTTTTTATAATACAACTTTTAAGGGTTTATGGGGAACCTTTACATGGACCTTTGGCTTAGTGACACATTACATAACCCGTAGGTATTAGATTAATTCATCCCAAACTATAACTACTTGGAACTACCCCTCCCCAACAACTATATAATGATTTTATCTCTACACCTTCGCATAATTGTTCATCCTATGTAGATATGCACATCATTGATACCGATGGAAATGTCATACCCTCTTATTATTCCAAATCCAGTTACCTATGCTCTAATGAATTATTCTGATCTAAATCCTCATATGGAGAATGTTCCTTATTGAGTTTTTCTAGATGTATCTTCATTTCATGTGTCTTTAAGGCCTTGAGGTGGCCCTAAGGCCTTTGGGTGGCCCTAAGGCCTTGAAGTACACAAGGACCAAACCGGCGGCCTGAAGGATGAATCAGATTAATAGTTATAACTGCTATAGTACCAAAAAATACCTTCTATTGTACCTATAATAGTACCTTCTATAATACCTTCTATAGTAACCGTTAAAGTATTTCTATAGTACCCAAAAATAATCCTCCACTCGGATTTGATCCGCGGTCACTTGGATGCACTTTAAGAGTCCTCACCAACTAGGATGAGGCTCTTATTCATAAATTTGAATCATTTAATTACATACTTTGATGCATGATGAAAACTATAACATTTATTTTTTGGTTAGGTAGCTTATATTGGGTTCATTATTGGTAGTATGAAATTGATTGAATGTTCAAGATAAGATTTTTTACTTACGAAAGGAAGAGATATCTAAGGCCCAGTTGACCAGGATGGTAATACATTGATTAAATCCATTTCTATAGTATAATAAGGTAATTCCATCTAGTATGGTCATTAATAGAATAAATTAATCAAACGAGGATGGTGACATAATAGGTGTATTCTACTTTATAGGATATCACATGACAAAGAGATTATATTACACATTGTTTTTTCATAAGAGGTTGTTGTTTCTTGGAATAAAATTTATCTCCTTAGGGGCCTTGATGTATTTCTTTATACCTCTCCTTGTTTGTGAATCTTACTCATTATTATTAAGATACGGGTCTAGAGAGTCACACACAAAGTATATTCAAAAGATTTTCCAATTCTATTAAATTGGAGTTTAGAAAATTGTGGGACTCCTGATGGTGGCTGAGAAATGTTTGAGTATATATTATAGTAATAAAATTAAAAAATTAAACATTATTCAAGTTTAGAATAATAGGTGTTTAATTTATTTATTCATATTATCCACAAGTTATTTAGTGAATATATGAAATTTTTATACAAACAAATATTTAATATTCAAGGTTTATTTAATATTTTATGGAGAAATAATATGAGTTAATGACTCATATTTTATCATATATCACATTTTTGATGTTATAAGTATGTGATTAAATATTGATGATGTTTATTACATGTATACTAAGTCATAAGTGCCATTTAGGTTTATTTTTAAGGTTGAACTCATTCAAGGACTAAAGTGAAATTTTAATGAGTTTAAACCAAACTATACAAGATAGGGAGAGGCCAAAATATATGGAATATTCATCCAATAAATTTTATAGATCCTCTCTCATTTCTCCCAGATCATAGACAAAGAAGGAGTTGTTATTGGCATCTCAATCTGAGTTCTCCTTCCTATATCAAAGGAATGACGTAGCAATGATCATCAATATGTTTAAGGTTCCTCTGATTCTCTAAACTAGCACATTAAAATTGATGATTTATGAAACAATAATCTTTTGGATCATATGTGAATCATCTAGAGGGTTTTGGACTTAGTTATTTTAAGAGATAATCTCTATCAGCAAGTAGAATACACGTTCAATAAAAATTGAATAAGGTATTTTTTTGATTTTATTTTTCATGTTTAATTAAATAGCACAAGATGATATATTTGATAATTGGGTGCAACCACATTGAGATGATATTCCTAAGTTAATCTAGGAAAAAAAAATTAATTTTTCTACTTTTATACTTCCACTATATGATCGGTACCAATAAAAGGAAAATTCTTATGGCCCAAGATACATGACCTTAACTAAAAAACTTCCCTTGGTCTTGGTTTCACAACCCTAAAATCAACACTCCTTGGTGTTGATTATATGAATTTAAATGGAATTAACCTGTTCAATGTTGTATAATATTATATTTCAATATCCATTTTGGTCAAAGATGTATGGACTTAAACATTATCACCTCACCTATAATGGATTGTGCCTCCCCGGACCATTACATTGTCAGTTTTGGGTGTTGGAGGTGTTTCATAGGAGTCTTGAAGAGGTTCTATGGTGGTTAGAGGTGCAGCAAAGTTGTAGTTGGAAATTCAAGTCATGAAAGGGGTACACGACATGAATTAGTTGTTAATGGTTTGTGTAGCTGCCCAGTTTTACAGCTTTTATGCTATCTAAGGTGGAGGATCCCTTGAAATAAATTCACACCATGAAAGTGGAATTCATAATGTGTAATTAAATAAAATCTGATGCGATTTTAATTTCAATGAAATTTGGAAATATGGGAATTCACATCGTGAATGGGTTCCATAACAAAAAAGTATCAGGATCCACATTTTAAAAATGGTTGACCATCCAATTTTTTTTCATTAAATTATATCCCTCTCTCTATCATTTTGTAGGAACCCCTAGATCCTTCCACCCCTTGTCTTCTTACTTTGAGTTTTTTGTTCTTATGGATTCCCATTGGTGATCTGTGGTGAGTTCTCCTCTTTTCCCCATGTTTTTATCTTATTATTCTCTCATATATTCACTGTGGTGGTGTAGTTTTGGTTTGGGTTTTGAGTTGGGATATGTTTCTTATAACCTTTTATTCAGTTTAGGTTGATCTATGGGTTTTTCATGCAGTTTTGGTTTGCAGGCATTTTTTCTTCACCCTTCAGTGTGTAACAAGATCAGAAAGATTCTTGGAGGCTATAAATCCCTTGTTTTTTAATTTTATGTATCATGGGAGAGGTTTTTACTATTTTATATCTATGGGAGATGGTTTACGATATCCTAATAAAGATAAATTAATTATTTAATTGAAATTAAAGGGGAAAGGAGAATGAATCACATGCTTTTACAACTTTGATATTATTGTGATGTTGTGATTGTATGGACTAAATTACCTAGTAAAAATTATAGTCATTGGGGGATTTGTTTATACTAATTTTATATATGTTTTGGAGCCTATTTTTTGTTTTTGTTGTGATATCACCCTAAAATAAACATTGTATAACCACTTATATTTGACTAATGAAATAATTTCCCCGGGATTATGGCTTGTGTTATAAAACTCCTAAAATAAAGTTAAAAGTAATAAAATACCATTTTTAAATCTATAAAATGATATTTGAGGAGTTGTAATGTATGGTTGTGCCATAGGGAGGTGATGCGTGGTTTCAATGTGGTGTCAAGTGATGTTTGTTTTGTTTGGATGTGCTTTTAGGGCAGCGAGGTGATAGTTTCTTTGACCATGCTTTTGGGGTGGTGAGGTGATGGTTTGTTTTTCTGTGCTTGTGAGGTCGGAAGAAGATAGTTTGACGGGAATGATGATCTTATTATGATGTAAGGTTTCATTATTCTATAATCCTGAGTAGTGATGCAATATTTTTTTAATAATAATTGAAATTGTTGGGGTCTGGCTTGGTTAATGGTATGAAACTGAGTGATGAAAAAAATAATTGATGGCCTATGTGGTTAAATATGGTTGTCGGTAAATAATGAAAATAACGAGTTAGATAATGGAATTGGTTGGTGGGTTGAGATGTGGATTTTGGTTTGTGTGGTGTTATGCATTTATAGGTGGCAGTAAAAGTGGGGATGTTTTGAGTTTGTTAGTATTTTTTGTGAACTGATAGGCCAGGTTTGTGTGTAGATTATATATATACTTGTATATTCTTTGTGATTTCTATATACAACCACACTCATCAATCACTACATTCCAACACCTATATTTTTACATGGGGGTGTTTTTACCAACATCCTGGTGATGAGGATGAATAAATGGCCACCCTCTCTTTCCTGCTCTCTCTTCTGAGAATTTAGATGTTGGAAAAAAAATCGCTCAAGGTAACATTGCATTTTTTGTGTTGATTGTGTTTTTTGACAAAGAAAGTTTTTATGGTGAATTGTAAATTTCTAGAGATGTAGTTGAAAATCTATGTTGACAAAGAACCATGATAAAGGAATGGAATATATGGAGGCAGTACAAAAGAATATATACAAGCTGGTGCTATTTTCTAGTGTTTGCCAAATTTTTGGGGTCCAAAATTTGGAGTTTGGTGAGCATCGTGAAAAGTGGATTTCCTTGAAGATATCATCAAAATATGGTAGAGGCATGAGTTTCGCAAAGATGAGCTTCATGAATTTTATTTTGCAAAGATATGAAGAATGTTGATGGTGAGCTCTGTGATTACGAAGAGATTCATGAATAGTAGAGGTGAAGAGAATTGAGAGGGAGCATTGTGGAAATGATGCAAAGGAATTGATGGAACGCTCTGTGATTATGATGAGCTCTGAAATTTGAAAATCACTATGGTGCTTCGCGATATAGAGATAACTTTGGCAGGAATTTTGAAGCTTTACGATTTGAGCTGATGTGGCACTGAATTTGCACTGAAGGTTCTCAAGTTAGTGGAATTGCCTATAAATAGGACTAGACCCCCTTGTGAAGTGTAGAGAGTTTTTCAAGAAAATTTTGTAGCTCTTGAATTGCAAAGGAGGTTAGCGGAGGCAGTGTACTTCACAAAAGGTAGGAGCTTCGTGGCAGATAATCTAGCTCCATGAAAGAGGTGTGTTCCAAGTTGGCTTAGTGAGATTTGTAAAGGAAGTCTGTTTGTGATATCTTGAGCTTTGTGATGGCCTAATCTCTACGAAGGTGTGTGATTTTTGAATAAGAACGAACTTCATGAAGTCTTGTTTGAGCTTTGTGAAATTGGGATCTTTTCAAAGTAGGGAGATTTGTGAAGGTATTTACAAAGGTTATTTCCCAGTGATCAGTGGAAAAGGGGTATTCATCAGTGGATGAATTTCAGACTTCGATAGAGAATCTACATATAGTAAAGGATGAAATTATTAGGGATAATGAATGGAACTAAAAGTCTTTAAACTATGATTGGATCTTAAGAAGAAGCAGTGAACTCACTTTAGTTGAGAGAGAAGTGATTTCTCAAATTGTGATTGGTTGTAAACCAGGAGGGACAGTGAGTCCACTTCAAACATTGTAAACAGTAGTGCACTTTTAGTGGATTTGGTACATCGACACATCACTAGTGTATGCTCCTTGGACATAGCCCAGTCAGTGGGAACCAAGTAAAATTGTTGTTTCCTATGCACACTTTAAGATTTGTTCATACTCTGTAACAGGAAGAAGAGAGAAGAGAGTTTTTTCTAATATTGAAACAAGATATATAGGGGTAGTTGTTTTAATCTTTCATACCCTGATTCATCCCCTCTCTCAAGGTATCTAACCTAGTAGACCCAACATTTGGTATCAGAGGGAAAGATTGATATCTGTGTTTCTCTCTCAAATTGAGGTCACCAATCATAAAGGGATTCCGATATTCTATGGGAACAATTTTCTGCTATGGAAGAATCGAATGCAACACTACTTCTGATATTTGGGAATATATTTTTTTATAGTAGCAATGCATGGTATAATAATCGATATTAATAGTGTTGATCTATCGGAAGAAGAGAGAAGAGAATTGGATACTGACGCCAAGGAAATCAATGATTTAGGGGGAGCCCTATCCAATTCTATCTATATGAAGGTGATGTTATTAAAAAAAATCACATGCCATGTGGGAAATTTTTTTGAACATATATGAAGGAGATTCAAAGGTCATAGAAGAAAAGATGCATGTGTTGTGGAACAAGTATGAAGATATTATAATGAACTCGAACAAGTCTGTTGATTCATTCTTTGATAGGGTAAATATTGTAGTGGAAGATATGTGAGGTCATGGTGAAGTCATTGAAGACATAAATATTGTGAAGTACATCCTGAGAAAACTTCCACCTCACTTCAATCCAAAGGTTTCAGTATTAGAATACAAGGATATGAAAGAGATGACACTGGATAACTTTCATAGTACCATTGTAGCATATGAAATGTGAAATGATGATAATGATGATATGGAAAAGGTGAAATCCAAATAGGTGGCATTCAAATTCTTAAAGAAGATCATAATTGAAGATTCCCAGTAATAAAAGATAGATGAGGTGATGTAATTCCTTTTTAAAATATTCAAAGAGGAAAAGGAAAGTTTAAAGGGAAACTTCCATTTTCTTTCGTTAGATGTGGAAAGGTTGGTCATATTGTGGGAAGGTTCCCCAAAAAGTTTCAAGAAGAAGATGATGTCAATGAAGCCAAAATTACCAAGAATAAGTCTTCAGCCTATGTGAAAGGAAAGAAATATTTCAAGAGAAATTTCTTTAAAAAGAAGAATATTCTCTCACAAGAATGTGACAGTTCAGATTAGTCTGAGGTTGAGGAGGTTTAAGAGATAGAGAAATGTACAGATTGTAGAGAAAATTATATGGTGGAAGTTATCATTAGTACACAAAAAAAGGAAGAAACCGACATTGATGAAGAAGAAGAAGTTGAAGGAAGAGTTGATATTCAAGCTGAGTTAGAGGCTACTCTTGAAGAGATAGATGTTTAGGGAGCCAAAAAAAATAAATCCAACAAAGTAGTTCATGATTCCAAACTCTATATGAAACAACAAGAAGAAGAGAAGTCTGAGTTGATGGAATAAATTGAGAAACTCAAGTTATCAACACCAGAGAACTTAAAATTAGTTAGTGAGTCTAATATAAAGGTTGAAGAACAGAAAAGGGAGATATATGTATTGAATAACACAATGAAATATTGAATCAACCATATCAAATAACTTTAAGGAGAATTTTTTAGTTTGTCGAAAAAGGTTAAGGATCAAGAAAAACTCTTGAATCCTACTATGACATCAAGAAAGTAGATCTCTCAAAAAACTGAGAAGCTGAAAATGGGGCATAGTGGTTCTGCATAAATGAAGCATCAATTATGTTCAGATGCTAAGGATGATTTGGGGATTGAATAAAAACAAACAGATATAAAAATTAAAGTTAGACCGCAAGCACCTATTTTGAGATTGAAGGTTGATTTGGGCATAAAGAAGAATCAGAATATTCAGAGATCCTAAGGGGAAACTAGAAGTGAAGAATTGACATGCAGGAATGCACCCTATATCAGGTGTTATTAGTATAGAAAGATGGGACATTCACATTATATGTGTTCTATATCCAAGAGATTCTAAAGGGAAAAAGAACAACAATGGAAGCCAAATAGATTTCAATACTATAGAACATACTTTTAGGGACATTGATTTTGGTGAAGAGAATTTGGGAACATGGATAGATATTATTAATCAACCGTGCATAGAAATGTGCCAAGGTAGAATCAAATTAGTGTGAGCAGCGAATCAATAAACCAACAGGTGAGTTGAAAATGAAAAATCAATTTGCAGCTCTATAGGATGAATCTGGGTCATCAAACTTCAAGGAAGGTCATTTTTTTCAAACTATAGTGAGTGTGAGGTCAAAGACATGGATCCAAAAGAAAAATTACGAGAAGGCAGTGGTGGTTGAAATTTCTATTAAAGAATCAGAATGTTATGGTGTATGGATCCATGATAGTAGTTGCACATATCACATGAATGGAAATAAGGATCTTGTCATAAGCATAAAGTATGACAAAGAAAAAGTTTTCAAGTTTGGAAACAATGAAGGCCTAAAGATTTTTGGATCAGGAAAGCCTAGGTTTGGTGGAAAAGAGATGAGACGTGCTGATGTCTTAGTAGTAGAAGGCCTCAGTCACAATTTTCTTAGAGTCAGCCAACTATATGACTCAGGGAATTTGATAAGGTTTACTGAGAAGATATGTATCATAAAAGGAAAATATGGTGTAGTGGTTCTATAGGTAAAATGAACAAAGGTAAATATTTACCTGGAAAGTGAAGAAGAAGATATGTGTTTTTTATCGAAAGAGGAAGAAAACAAGTTATGGAATAAACAACTTGGTCATCTATTCCAACCATCCCTGGAATATCTGGTAAAGTGTGATGCAACAAGAGACCTCCCTAATCTTTTACATGATTGTACTCATACATGAGATTCATGTCAACAAGGGAATATCATAAGAAATACATACAAGGAAAAGAAAAAAAAATCAACAAGAGTTCTTGAATTGGTACAAATTGATATTTGTGGATCTATCTCACCAACATCCATTGATGGAAAGAGGTATTACATTTTTCTCATTGATGACTATAGTAGAATGGAATGGGTATTTTTCATTGACCATAAGTCCTATGTGTTTATTTTCCTAAATAAGTACAGGAGGGAGTGTGAAAGGATGCTTGGATAGAAAATTTTGAAGTTTTGTACTAATGATGGTACACAATTCACAAACAGTCAGGTGGAAGACTATCTTCAGAAACACGAGATAAGGAATCGAGTTTCTTTAGTGAGAACTCCCCAAAATAATGGAGCGGTTGAAAGAAGAAATTAGATCATTAATAACAAGGCCAGGACAATGCTTATTGAAAAATATATACTAGAGAAATTTTGGAAGGAATGAATTTTAACATTGGTCTACATTTCTAACAGAGCTCTGTTTCACCTGAAGGAAGGAAAGAATCTGTATGGGATGTGGTACAGAAAGGATCCAATAGTGAAGTAATTTAGAATCTTTGGAAGTAAGTGCTTCATTCTCAACAAAGAAAAACACAAGAAATTTGAGTCATGATGAGACGAGGGGATATTCCTTGGCTTCTCTGAAAAAAGAAAAACATAAAAATGTTTTAATAAGAGGATGGGAAAAGTAGTTGAGAGAAATGATGTCACTATAGTGGAGAATGAAGAGAGCATTCAGTAGCACAGTGAACAATTTCTTGATGAAAGTGATGAGGATGAAAGAAATGTAGGGGAGAAAACATGGAAAATGATGATTCAGAATAAGATACTGATGAAGAGCATGAAAAAGTAAACTTCATATCTGCACAAAAGCCACAGAGTCAAGCTGAAATTGATAGGTGAAATATCATTGGTGATCAGAAAACACCTATTCTAACAAGAAGAATGAAATCGTTGTAGCAGACATCCTTCCTATATCAGGTAAAGCCTAAATGTTTTTCTGATGCAGCTGAAGATGAAAACTGGATTCAGGTGATGAATGAAGAGCTAGACTAGATTTAGAAGAATCAGACTTGGGATATTTTTCCGAGGCCAGAAGATAAGTTTGTCATCGGGAATAAATGGGTCTATCACAAAAAGATAAATGAATATGGAACAGTGTTTCTAAACAAAGCATGACTAGTGTGAAAAGGATGATCCTAGATAGAGGATATAGATGTTGATGAGATATTTTCACCAGTTTCAAGGCTAGAGATAATCAGATTGTTCCTAGACATTGCTTTGAAATGGAAGTTCAAAGTGTTCCAGATGGATGCCAAATCTGCATTTTTGAATAGGGTTCTAGAAGAAGAAGTTTATATTGAGAATCCAGATATTTTTATCATTCATAAATAGAAGAACAAAGTTTTTTGGTTGAAGAAAGCGCTATATAGGCTGAAATAAGCACCAAGAGCATGGTACTCAAGGCTTGATCAGTATTTGAAGAAGCTTGGATTTTAGTGTGGTGGAGTTGATTACAATCTCTATTTCAACAATGGTTGTAATCAAAGGATTATGGTGATAGTTTATGTTGATGACATAATATTTGGCGGATTAGATGAAACTGAGTGCATAAAATTTTCTTAGTTTATGAAAATTGTGTTCGAAATGTTCATGATAGGTGAGATGACGTTTTTCCTTGGTTTACAAGTAACACAAGGAAGTAATTACACATTCATTTCTCAATAAAAATATGCCAAGGAGGTTATGAGAATATTTGTAATGGAAAATTACAATGAGATGAAGACTCCAATTGCTACTTGAATGAAATTATCAAAATATGGTGATGGAAAGGTAGTTAATATCACAAAATACAGATAGATTGTTGGAAGTTTACTATACCTGACAGTAAAAAGACCTGATATTTTTTTCTCCACATGCCAGGTAGCGCGATATAAAGTTAATCCCAAGAAAATCCATATTCTTGAAGTGAAAATAATACTTTGGTATATTAAGGGAACTGTGGATTTAGGTTTAATGTATAATGAAAAATCTCAGCAGGAGATGTTGGGATATATAGATGCTGATTGGGACGGTTCAACATATGACATAAAATCAACATGAGAAGGTGCTTTCAATCTTGGTGGATTGCATATTTATTGGATAATCAAGAATAAATATTTCATTTCACTCATCACAACAAATGCTGTGTATATTGTGGCAACTCAAGCATGCACACAATTATTGTGGATGAAGAAGTAGCTTGATGATATGCGAGTTGAAGAGAAGCCTATGATTAGAATCCAGTGAGATAACTCAAGTGCTATAAATATCAACAAAAATATTGTCCATCATGCAAGGAAAAAGAATATTGAGATAAAGTATCATTTTATCAAGGAGAAGGTTGAGAAAGGAATTGTAATGTTGGAGTATGTGCCAACATAACTACAGGTTATAGACATTCTGACCAAGGACTTACCCAAGGAAGATTTTCAGAGGAATCGACTGGCTCTAGGAGTCCAGTCGACTCCCCATAGTTGAAAAAAGTGTGGATTTGGACCCCTCCTTTCTCCCCGAGGTATGGTATAATTTTTCTTGATGTACTGATATGTGTTTTCACCCTATTACAGACTACAAATGAGTGACCTTTGGGTTTGTTGAAATAGGGGGAGAAAATGTGAATGTTCAAGGGGGAGAAAGTTTGGTTTTTATAGGAGAAAATGTCTTAGTAGAAGACGTTGGTAGAACCTAAAAGGTGGAGCAGCAAGATATGGGGTTAAACAAGATAGGGGGAGTAGGAGTTTTGAAATATGATGATGCTATAAGTGACCGATTAAAGATTAGATATCATGATTGTTGAGGTTTGTGATGAAAATAGTTCATTGGTATCAGTATTGTGTCAACTATTTGTGTCACATGTGAAGTGATTCATTCACAAACTTTTTATTATACTCTTGTTTCTCACCCCGAACATTGCTTATGTGGGCTTAGAGTATGGGTTGAGTAATTATTTAGTTTCTATCTGAATCACAAGAGGTGAATGATGGTAGATGATGGAAGGAGCTTTAATTAGGTATCAAAGTGAAGAGAATCATTATGAGAAGAGTTTTTAACAAAACCAAAGGGGGAGATTGTTGGGAAAAAACCCCTCAAGGTAACATTTCATTTTTTTGGGTTGATTATGTTTTTTGACAAAGAAAAATTTCACGGTGAATTTTCAAGTTACAGAGATGTTGTTGACAATCCATGTTGACAAAGAACCATGACAAAGGAATGAAAGATCTGGAGGTGATACAAAAGAACATATATAAGGTGGTTACATTTTCCAGTGTTTGCCAAATTTTTGGGGTCCAAAATTTGGAGTTTGGTGAGCATCATGAAAAGTGAATTTCCTTGAACATCTCATCAAAATATGGAAAAGACATGAGTTTCATGAATATGGGATTCATGAATTTTATTTTTCAAAGACATGAATAATGTTGATGGTGAGATCTACGATTACAATGATCTTTGAGAACAGTAGAGGTGAAGAGTATTGTGAGGGAGAATTATGGAAATGACATAAAGGAATTGAAATAATGATCCGTGATTATGATGAACTTTGCGATATGAAAATTACTATGGTGCTTCGTGATATAGAGATAACTTCAACAGTAATTTATGTGATTTGCGATTTGATATTACATGGATATAACTTTGTGTAAAAGGTTCTTGAGTCAGTGTAATTACCTATAAATAAGCCTCGACCCCCTTGGGAAGTGTAGAGAGTTTTTCAAGAAATATTTGTAGCTCTCAAATTGAAAAGGAGGTTCGTAGAGGCAGTGTTCTTCGAGAAAGGTAAGAGATTCATGGAAACTAATCTAGCTCCATGAAAGAGGTGTGTTCCATGTTAACTCAGCGAGCTTCATGAAGGAATTCCCTTTGCGATGACTTAGGCTCCACAATAGCTTAATCTCTACGAATGTGTGTGATTTGTGAAGAAGTAGGGACTCCACGAAGGCTTGTTTGAGCTTTTTGAAAATGGTAGCTTCGCAAATTTGGGAGCTTTGAGAAGTTATTTCCAAAGGTTATTGCCCAATGATTAGTGGAAAAGGTTTATTCATCAGTGGATGAATTTTGAACTTCAATAGAGCATCTACATACAATGAAGGATGCACTCACTAGGGATAATTAAAGGACCCACAAGTCTCTAAACTGTGATTGGATCTTCTGAAGAAGAAGTGATCTAACTTTAGTTAAGAGAGCACTGAGTTTCCAAATTGTTATTTGTTGTAAACCAGGAGAGACAGTGAGTCCACATTGAACTTTGTAAACAATAGTGTGCTTTTAGTGGATTTGGTACATCGACACATCACCGATGTATGCTCCTGGGACATATACCAGTGAGGGTGAACCAAGTAAAATTGTTGTGTCCTGTGCTCGCTTTAATATTTGTTCATACTCTGCAACGGAAAGGAGAGAAAAGAGAGTTTTGTCTAACAACACAACAAGATCAATATGGGCAGTTTTTTCAATATTTAATAAACTAATTCACCCCCTATCAGGGTATCTAAACTAGTGGATCTAACATTAGATTTACATAGGTTGTGATGGCTAGTGGTCTGTTAGTGAACAAAGTAATAGCCTATGTGTCTTAGGGATGGATGTGATATGACAATTTTGTGGAGAAATGGACTAGGTATTTTTGGACAGGATGTGATATGAACATGTTGTGGGGAAACTTATAATGGGGGGCGTGTATGGTAGGAGGAGGGAACAAGGTTTATTTCCTTCATGTTCACAATACCCTACTACTTTGGTTATGGAATTTGTTGTGATGTGATGGACCAGGTGTCTCTAGGCATGATGATATGTGACTGTGCTTTTAGGGTAGTGATATATGTTATTTAGAAGTTATGGGAATGCTAGGACGTACAACGTTGGTGTGTGAGAGAAAAAAACTAGTGGGAATGTGGTGTGGGGTACCCTTTATTGATATACATCTTATTATGTTATTATACATAGCTTTCATTATTTGGTGAGCATACCTTGGTGAGTTTGGGTTGAATAATTAAACCGTTTAGGTGTTGTTGGTTCTATTGCTTCTCATGGGTTTATTAGAATTATTATTTCACAATTGCATGAGAGACTTTTTATTTCCTACTGAGTATAATTTTATGCTCACCCTATGTATGTAAACTAATTTTCAGGTTTCCAGGAGGACTATGTGGACTGCACTGGACATTAATAGCTTGGATCTTTTGATAGTTTATGTGTCATTAATTTAGATTTACTTTTGGGTATTTTACTTTATAGAATTTTTTATGTATCCTATTTTATTTATACATGCATTGTGGGATGGTTTTGTAGTGTCCCGCCCCAAGTGCCTCTGAAAATGTTCCCCAAGACGGTGGGCCACAAGACCTCAAGCACATCTTCCCAAATTCTAGAGGCTACCGACTAGTAGCGAGGGCCTTGGGTAAGTCTATGGGGAGACTCTTCCATCATAGGAAAATGTATAGCATAGAGGAAGGTAATAATATAATTGATAAAGTAGAGTAAGTGATAAGAAAAGAAAAATATAGAAGTAGAAGTAGAAAAATGACCCAACAAAAAAAATATATAATAAATGTTGAAGCTGAAATATCATAATTGATACCATGATAATGCCTATTCATCATGCCAAATGCAAATAAATAAAAGTACTAGGGTATGGGGTAAAATTATAGACTACATGCCAACAAAGACTCAAAAGACCAAACAGAAACTACCACATGGAATCTTGAGCATGGATAAGTCCTTTTCCCCCAAAGATTCATCCAAAACAGTAAAGAAATCAAGTATCGGAAGCGGAATGCTTCCCTGTATCTGTACCTATGAGCATAACGTCTACTCGGGTACCAAACAGTGCCCGAGTAGTGTGTGAGATATAATCTGAGTAGTCTGACACCCAAGGTATCTAGACCTTTCCATTTCATGTATTAAACAAATAGTAGTGTGATGATGTATAATAGAAGTAGGAAACTTAAATAATAAAAATGACTGTAATATGGCCCAAGTTCCCAAGAAGACACTCATCCTATACCACATGATTTTCCCTATTCCAGAAATCTAAAGGAGATACATGGTAAAGTATAATATTTATAGAAAGGCCTACACAATGTGAGAACTAAAGGAAAAGTGCACACCCCCAAGCTTATGCTTTGGCTTAGGATCTAACCCATATGTCAAAACTAGGCACACTAAAGGCCCAAGAGAGGATCACAAGCATAAGGAAACATATATGATGAATCAATAAAAGAATCTCAATCATTTATATTAAAATTTACAAGTACATAGGTAGAGTCCAATCCCGCCCTGAAGGTATCTCTATGGTACATCCAATCAATTATATAATGCAACCAAGCCTGTCCAAAGAAATCCATTTCAGAATCCCAGGTATCGCTTGTGGTGTGGTAACCATGAGTTCGTACCAAGTATCACACATAAGGAAATGAGTCTCAACCGAGGCTTTGTGTATCCATGTTACCAACAGGTCTATCCTCAGTTTCCCCTTAGGGAACCGGTGTCACTAAATAGTATATAAAAAGCCTAGGGGAGCCCATGCCTAGTGAGCCTAAAACATCAATTCCCAACGCATCATGCTATAACCTACCGAGAATGGTGAGTCCATTTGTGGGTTCTTAATACAGAACCCACATTATCTCACTGGCCCAATTACCTACAAACAATAAGATAAGCACACACACACACACACATATTCAAGAGCAAGAATTTATAATTGTATCCATTTAGGAAACCAATTAATTCCAACATCAAAACTTAGGTTAAAAAACATGGAATTTATCAGTATAAGTAGAGTAAAATACATTTAAATAAAATAAAGGCACACCAAACCTTATAAGAAAATTAGTTAGGCAAAAAATTCAGACTAAAAAATTTATTCAATTTAAAATTCAACCTAAAGTATCACAAAAACACACATAGTTGATAATTTAAAGAATCAAGGATAACTATAAAAAATAGTCTGTTTATTTAGGCACACTTGAAGGGGTGTCCAAAAACATGGAGACAACCTAGTAAGGGTTCACATTAAGCAAAGGTCATAAAGATCAAGGCTAAGCAGTTTAATTAAATTAATAGGCTTTGATTGAGATTCACCAGTAGGCACTGACAAGTGGCACGACAGTTCAAATTGAATAAAACAATGAAACGATGATAAAGATCATAGAATCCCTACCTCTTAGTATCAGTATCTCCCATGTCCATTGAAAAACATTGAATCGACCTAAAATGGAAGAAATCAAGTGATTTTAGAAAAACCCCAATTTTGGGTAAAAATATTCCGCGGTTGATTGCACGATGGAGAGTAGATGAAATCCAATGATTCTTGGTGCAGGAGGTTAGCCATACTAAGATATTCATAGAGATTATGAAGATATTAGAAAATAAAAAGATTTAGAGTTGAAGTGGTCTTCTGAAGGGAGAGTTGAGGAGGAGGCCGGGGCGCTGCAAGGGGGGCGCTATAGAGGGAGACACACCAAGGGGGAGAGGAGAAAAGAAAAAAAGGGAAAGGAAAGAAATAAGGAAAGGTAAAAAAGAATAAAAAGAAAATAAAAAAGGAAAATAATAAAATAAAACAAAAGGGAAGTGAAGTAAAAATAAAAAATAATAAAAATTTATAAACCCATTTTTAATTATTTTTACTCTTATCATGTACAATTTTTTATTTTATTATTCATATCTATTCCTTTTTAATATCTTTTAATTTTATAAAATTTATTTGTATTATTTTTAATCCTTTTTAATTATTATAACCCATACATTTCTGTAGGGAACGATGTATTAGTTTACATAAATACTATGCAACTATTTAAATAATTTAATAGCTGCTTGGGATCCACAATAGGATATGTGGGCGCACGCCTTGGATCACTTTAAGGTTTTGGAATAAAAAATTTAAATGGTTTGTACCTTGATTAAAGATGGTATATTAAAGCCTCCCCAACTTAAGAAAACTCATCCTTGAGTTTTCCTTCTGGGGGTAGTGGAATTTAATCTTAGAAAAGTTCCAGCCACTAAGCACGGACATAAATCTCCCACTCCCAGGTCTCATCCTAAATACATCCATGTTGCTATAACACTCAGACCAGAGGAACTGACTTGTCTCGGAGAGCCTTCATGCTACAGTCGATGATACAAATTGAACAATCCTCAAAGGATGCATCCGCCTCAAGATCAATGTCATCAGGATCAAACAAATGAGACGTGTTTGGATGATAATGTAAAAGTTGAGATACATGGGAGACATCATTCATGACACGATACCTATGAGGTAACAAAAACTGATAGGCTACCGACCCAACTCTTTCTACTATATCAAATGAACCAACATATCTTGGTGATAACTTCCACTTTATACTGATTCATATGTTACCCAACCTTGGTGAAACATGCAGAAAGATTCAATGTCCCACCTCAAACTCCAGCGGTCAATGATCACGATTAGTATAAGACTTATATCTAGACTGAGCTGTAGCCATACACTTCTAAATTAGCTATAATTTATTAGAAGTCTCTTGAATGAGATGCGAACCCAGAAGAGATACCTCACCTACTTCGAGCTAGTATAAAGGTGATCGACACAACCTTCCATAGAGGGACTCATATGGAGCCATTTGAATTGTGGCATGGAAGATGTTATTATAGAAAAACTCAACTAGAGGAATATTTTTCGTCCAAAAGACACCAAAATCAAGGATACGTACCTTCAATATATCCTCTAACACCCCAATGGTCCGCTCTGACTACCCATTAGTCTAGGGGTGATATGCAGTAATCAAAAGTACCTATGAACCTGATGCCTTATGAAACCCTTTTTAGAATCGTGATGTAAAATGGGCGTCTTAGTATGAAACAATAGACAGAGGAATGCTGTGAAGTTGAACTATCTTCTGAATATAAATCCTACCCAACTCATCAATATAGAAGGTCTTTCAGATAGTTAATAAGTGTATGAATTTGGTTAACCTATCGACGATCACCCATACTACATCACTACCTCAAGGAGATATTGGAAATACTGCAATTAAATCCATGGTGACTTCATTCCATTTCCACTTAGGAATGGACAGAGGCTGTAGCAGTCCAGCAGGTTGCGGGTGCTCTGCCTTCACCTGTTGATAGGTGGAGCACCAAGTAAGGAAAACCACAATTTTCTTTTTCATACCCAGCCAACAGTACCAACAAAACATATACTTGTAAATCATAGTAAGTTCAGGATGAACAACCCAAATAGAGGCATGAAATTCCCTCATCATCTATTCCCAAATATCAGAAGGTACCCATACTCGGCCATGGTAGAGCAAAGTTCCACTTCCATCAGTAACCCAACATGAGGTGGGTTCTATCCTATGATGATTTCCCTCAAAATTATCCCCTATAGATTAGATAACTATCACATGTAGACTTTCTCCATAAGAGAGTATGTCACTATAAGATCTGCTAGAACAGGTTGTCCGCATTGATCCTTAACCTCCAGATGCATATCAGAAAAAAAAATCCATCATCTACCACTCATTACTGGCTGCATGGATGGCTTGTTTATGCATCTTAAGGCTAAAAGTGTTATCCGTGACATTACCCTTACCTGGGGTATAAGAAATATCAAATTCGAATTACTATAGGTATTCAACCCACCCGCACTACCTTAAATTTAAGTCTCACTCTGTGGAGATATATTTCAAGATTTTATGATCCGTGTAAACAATGAGCCTCTCACCCAACATGTAGTATCTCCAACAACATAGATCATAAACCATAACTGCTAATTAGAGGTCATGTGTAGGGAAGTTCCTCTCACGAGGCCTCAAATGGAATGATCCATAATCCATGACCCGATCACCCTGTATTAGGACTGCACCTAGTCCAATTTTTTAAGCATCATAGTAAATAGTATAACTTCTTCTTGGATTTGGCAGAATCAAGATCAGAGCTATCCTACGTATTCATTTTATCTCTTGAAAATATTTATCACTAACTTCTAACCATATGAAATTCACCCCATTCTTAGTCAAGGCCATAAGAGGAAGTACTAAGTGGGATAAGTCCTGGATGATTTTTTTTAATAGTCAACTTTCCCTAAGAAACTGTGTATGTCAAAACAATTCTTGGGTTGATCCTAGGAAACCACTTTGCTCACCTTCTTTGGGTCAACTGATACTCATGCTTCAAATATGATATGAACCAAGAAGTGAACCTTATTGATCCAAAAGTGGAATTTACTGATCTCTGCCTATAGCTAGTGCTCTCTCAGTGTACTCAGCATGATCTCAAGATGGGTTTCATGGTTGTGTATAGAGTGTGAATACACCAAGATGTCATCTATAAAGACTACTAAAAAAGAATCAAGGTTTATGTGGGAAACCTTATTCATCAGAGCCATGAAAATTGATAGTGCGTTCGTCAGAATGAATTACATAACCAAAAATTCATATGAGATGTACCTACTCTAGAAAGTAGTACATGGTACATCTGATGTTTGCACATGCACCTAATGATAGCCTGACCTCAGATCGATCTTGGAGAAAATAGTTTCTACTCAGAGATACCTGAAGAGGTTATCTATATGAGAAATGGTTATCGATTCTTTACCGTAAGCTGGTTGAGTCGATGTAAATCCACACAAAATCTGAGGGTACTACCCTCCTTCTTGGAAAAAATGATTGGTGAACCCCACGATGAGGTACTAGGTCTGACGAAACCCTTTGCCTCAATATCTTCAAGCTAATTATTGAGTTTGTGTAGATCTGTTGATGCCATTCTATATGGAGGAATGGACACTGGTTCCACACCTGATAATAGCTTTATATTGAACTCAAAATATCTCACAAGAGGTAAGTCAGATAAATTTTCAGGGAATACATCCCTGAAATTATCCACAATGGGAGGGAATTCTACTATTTTCAATCCCTGATCACTCATAAAGAGAATTTCTAGCTTAGCTATCACCCTGGCCATCCCATAACTCTTAAGCCCAGCTCAATCTACTTGGATATCCCATTATCCCTTGTGTATATACGTGCTTCCATTAGGTGTTGTGAAAGACACTTGACTATGATAGAAATCCACTTGGGAATGATAAAAAATGATCCAATCCATACCAATAATGACATCAAATCCGGATATCTTGAGGATGTAGAAATTCTAGAAGAAATGGTACTCACTTATATCAAGGGATAACTTTTGGAACTAACGTATGCCCTATGTTCTGACCCCAAAGGAAGTGTCAAGAGACATAACATTGTTTATGACACCAAAATATGGGGAGGATAAGAAGACACATACCCGAGAGATGCCTCACGAATCCATTTCGCGGAGAACCGGTCGTACCGCGCCGCCACAAAGTAACGAGGTGGTAACTATCCACGACCACCCTTGAAATTCGCGACCCTCCATGAAGCAAGGAGGTGGTAATGCTCCACGACCTTATTTGACGTTCGTGAGCTGCCATGGAGCAAGGAGGCGGCAATGCTCTGCGAATGCATTTGACGTTCGTGACGCGCCATGAAGCAAACGAATTCCTCTTCACGCCGAGCACGAAATTCTTCACGAAACCTCTCCATTATAAATAATATCCTTGCCCCCCCAAGTTCAAGGTGGAAAATCAGACCTTTCTACTTCCTAGCTCCCAAATTGTGAAGCAACCTTCTGATCTATGAACCATGAGCCGTGCGAGGTACTTCTTCTCTGCGAAGTGCCTCCCATTTGTCTCGTTTTGATCCCCTCATCTGAGAGGGATGCCTTTTGTGGAGCCTAAGGGCCTCCGTAAAGGAAGGGGGTCCCTAAGAGGACCCAGGTCGTCGCAAAGCATTTATGCTTCGCAAAAAACCCTTTATGTACACATGATCCACATGCCAAGGTAGGGTCATTGTACTTCACGAAGCACATTGCTTCACGATGCCTTGCTTCGTGAGGCACCTTTTCTCTACAAGGAAGTTCTCCACAAATCGATTTCCACTTCGCGAAGCACCTCCCATATGAACCTTTTCCCTATGCTTAGGCTGAGGTGCCCCACTTCACGAAGCACACCCCTTTGCAAGTACCCTCTGCCACACGGAGTAGAAGAGCTTCACAAGAACCTTGCCTATGAACCCCTATGCTTTGCGATTCCTTTTCCTGTGCGGCCCTCTAGGTTTGCACGATGTGATTTCAAAGTCCCTTGGACGATAATGCCTGTTGTGTTGCTTTACCTCATGCTTCTCTGCATATGCATGCTAATGACTATTGTTTATTCACATAGCCACGCTAATGTGGGCCCCCCAATGGTTCGCTCCATGACACCCCCTAACCACGACTTTTCTTGTCCCCTCTCTGCACTAAGGAGAAGAGGGTACCGATTTTGCAAGTACTAGAGGTGCAGAGAAAACCCACATCGTCTGAGCTGCAGGACGTTAAACTTCCAAGTTACATCGTCCTCAGGACATGACGTTAAAATATGACCTTTCCCCGTGCCTCGCATGCGGGGTGCCCCCACCTTGGACATTATCCACTCCCACTGGTCTCCGCGAGTATGAGATCTTCCCTCACAGGGGATTATATCATCATTATCGGAGTGGAGTTTATCCATGGGGAAAGGGAAACCACCCTAATGTAATCCCCTAGATTTTCTTGACAGAGGCAGCATCCCTGCTCCTCCTTTATTCTTCGGTTCCAAGGACTAGGGGAGGGGGGAATGGACACAGGGCCCCTCCTTTATTCGGTACCAAGTCCCTCTCCCACTGGGCTTTGCCGCCACCGGGCCCACATTTTGGAGTAAGTCCCAACCTCTTTGGGCTGCGATCACATGTAATCCCCACTCCACTTCACACGAATGCACTTTTTGAGACATGATCATCATGTATCTTCTATATCTTGTTTCTCACACTGAGCATGACTCACGTGGGTTTAGAGTAAGCACTGACCATGACATCTTCCTTGGGCTGCCTCAGAGCGTAAGCCCTAAATTCCATCCACCTGAACTATGAGGTCTTTGATCCTTGCCAAGGTAGGGTACGTAGGAAGCCTCTATGAGGTTCAATCCCAACAACCATTGGATCCTAGGTCCACCTTCACATCGGTTACCAAATTCCAACCAACCTATACTATGAGGTATTTGATCCTTTCCAAGGTAGGGTACGTAGGTAGACTCCATGAGGTTCAATCCCAACAACCATTGGACCCCAGTTCTATATTCACGTTGGTTCCCAAAACATCATGAACTATGAGGTCTTTGATCCTCTCTAAGTCAGGGTACGTAGGAAGTCTCCATGAGGTTCAAGCCCAAAAACCATTGGACCCCAGGTCCACCTTCACGTCGGTTCCCGCCCACCTGAACTATGAGGTCTTTGATCCTTGCCAAGGCAAGGTACGTAGGAAGCCTCCATGAGGTTCATGCCCAAAAACCATTGGACCCCAGGTCCACCTTCACGTCGGTTCCCAAATGCCAACCAACCTGAACTACGAGGTATTTGATCCTTTCCAAGGTAGGGTACGTAGGAAGCATCCATGAGGTTCAAGATCAACAACCATTGGACCCCAGGTCCACATTCACGTCGGTTCCCACCCACCTGATCTACGAGGTCCTTGATACTTTCTAAGGTAGGGTACGTAGGAAGCCTCCCTGAGGTTCAATCTCACCACCCATTGGTCGCTTCGACCACCCTTCACGTCGGTTCACCAACACCCTAGGCCACCACAGAGCATAAGCCCCAAATTACAACCAACCTGAACTATGAGGTCTTTGATCCTTACCATGGAAGGGTACGTAGGAAGCCTCCATGAGGTTCAAGACCAACAACCATTGGACCCCAAATCCACCTTCACGTCAGTTCCCAAACCAACCTGAACTATGACGTATTTGATCCTTGCCAAGGCAGGGTACGTAGGAAGCCTCCATGAAGTTCAAGCCCAACAACCGTTGGACCCCAGGTCCACCTTCACGTCGGTTCCCACCCACCTGAACTATGAGGTCTTTGATCCTTTTCAAGGCATGGTACATAGGAAGCATCAATGAGGTTCAATCCCAACAACCATTGGACCCCAGGTCCACCTTCATGTCGGTTCCCACCCACTTGAACTATGAGGTATTTGATCCTTTTCAAGGTAGGGTATGTAGTAAGCCTCCATGAGGTTCAAGATCAACAACTATTGGACCCCAGGTTCACCTTCACGTCAGTTCCCACCCACTTGAACTACGAGATATTTGATCCTTGCCAAGGCAGGGTATGTAGGAATCCTGCCTGAGGTTAAATCCCATGACCCATTGGTCACTTCGACCCCCCTTCACATCGTTTCACCAACACCATGGGAAACCTAGAGTGTAATCCCCACAAATCCCTCCCGAACTACACAGACATTGATCCTTTCCAAGGCAGGGTATGTAGGAAGCCTCCCTGAGGTTCAAGACCACCACCCATTTGTCGCTCCAACCCCCTTCAGGTTGGTTCACCCAAACCATCCTGTCCTATGCAGAATTTGATCCTTTCCAAGTTCGGGTACACAGGAATCCTCCCTGAGGTTCAATCCCAACACCCAGTCGCTCCGACCCCCTTCACATCGGTTCACCCAACACCTTGGGCTGCCTCAGAGCATAAGCCCCAAATTCCCCCCATATCTAGTAACTATGAGGACTTTGATCCTTTATAATGTGAGGTACGTAGGAATCATCCCCAAGGTTTAAGCCCAACACCCAGAAGTTATGAACCTCTTCACGTTGGTCCGCCCCCCGTCCTACATGACGTTAAACTATGGACCTCTTTAAATAGTAAGCTATTGTTGTTCCATTCAGCGGTAAGCCATTGGAACCTGAATCGGAAGTAATCCATCTTCAGATGAACTACACAAACTTTGATTCCCTGCCACAAGGATACGTAGGAAGCCTCTCCAAGTCTCAAGCCCAAAACCATCATCGTCCTCATGGTGGTTTCATCCCATTCTCCATCCACTTAATTCAACTTCTTTATCATCCATCCTGTTTATTACCCGGGCAGCCACATCCCAGTGGGATCATGCCCCCTCATGCCTCATTCCACTTATAGTAACCGATAGTCAACTACACATTGGACCCAATATTGGTGTTCCCTCCACGGGGTTGCACCCATCTGATCCACTCCAGTCAGTGTTCTGATCAGCTCGATCAGTGTCCTCTGAACGTTAAACTTGCGGCATACCTGTGTTAAATGTGGGAAGATAAGGAAAACCCCAGATACATTCCCATGGAATATGATTCCCCACATTTGATGTGGGATGTCTCAGGATTTCGTGCTCTCGAGAAGCCCTATAATAAGGGACAGAAGACTGACACGCCAATCCCCCAGCGTCCAGACACGCCAGTGATGCCCAACATCACTACTCCCCTAACCAAAGGTTACTTCCCTGACCAGACCCCTTGGAATTTCCTGATAGAAGTAGTGTAATTAACTGGAGTCCATAAAGATATGACGCCAGGAAGAGTTTCACGAACAACATATTAAATATATGAGGGAGACCCGGAATATGTAACGAGTTCCGAGGAGGAATCCATGGAAGAAAACATCAACATCCCATCATCCCATTTCGATCAAGGAGTATATGTCCTTGAATAAGGAGCAGATGTCTCCCGCCTTTGGAAAGTGGGAATGCGGGGAAACAACTACGCGTCCTCCTCATACGGATGCGCGCGCCCCGACGAAAGTGTCGGAAACAGAAATGGTGAACCCGATGTGAAGTTCTTCTCCTTAATATGGAGATTATTAGTGATTGGGAAATCAATATATTGACATGTCACCAGATCCAGTTATCCAATGTCGAGTCCTTCCAAGAAAATAGAGGGCCTGGCGTGAAACTCACCAGAAGTTGGGGTAATAGAACGTTGGACATATGGTTCTGTGATGTTTTCAGCGTGGATCCCTCTCACTAGACATGGAAAATGGGATGGTGCTGGGGAATTGGTTGTCAATTTAATTTCCTTTCAGCACTGATGAGTTCATCTCCCTGCTTCTCAGTGATCAGGTTGCTGCACCAGGGATGCGATCGCCACCTGCCCGTCAACGCAGTGGCAGGGTCAACGCCAACACGGCCATTCCACATAGATTCACCTCTCCCACGATGGCCTCTACATTTATGACCATGGGGCACCCACACCCCCTCTCCCCGTCCAAGGTCATTCAATGGAGGGTAATCAATGACCTCGTGCATTGCTACGAGGAGGAGGGCATAATACCAACCCGGGATATGGCCCGCCTGGATCTGGAGGTGTCCACACCTCGCCATCAACGCCACCCTCGAGGGCCACACAGGGATACATTGCTCCCCACCCCAACATACAACCGCTTCAGAAGCCTATCCATAGAGCGCCTTGATGACTCCCTACCTTACGATGCTGAGGTAGGTGATGTATGGACCAGCCCGGTCAGAGTCCCAATCCAGGGGCTCCCAGCAAGGGCTCCCACCCAGCCACATCAGCGCTACTACCCGGTCTTACTGAAGGAGGAGCAGGTAAACTACGTACCTGCCCCACCGGGCCCGGTTCGTCTGACCCGACGCCAGCATCGGGTGCAAGCTGAGGAGGACACCCACTAAAGGGAGTCAACATCAACCGCTACTGTGGCCCGAGCCACCGCCAACGCAGATCGTCAGTCCCCTGCATACACTGAGCGGGGGCACTTATACGCCTGACCGGGATCAAGGTCCCAACCGCCCCACAGGTAGGCTGGGTTGACTCTCTTGGTCGTAGGCACGACCAGTGGTCGCCGCGAACTAACCCGCAATGATGCCACCCCGTACGAAGGTCTTCCCCGTACCACTACTATAGAGAGCGTGGGCCTTCCTCTCTTAGAGGCTCGGCATGGAGGTTTTCCCCATGCCACCCCCAATTCGAGTGAGGTCCTTCCTCGTGACAGTGCCACTCAACACGAAAGCCTCTCCTGTTCCCAATACACTGGGTATGGAGTCATTCCTCCTACCCCCAACTGCCGGTGCAGGGACATTGCACATCTGGTCTCTCTTCCATTTGGGGACCCTCCCCATATCCTTTTAGCAGCTGGTGAAGGTCCTCCTCACCTCGAAAACCAGAGGGGTGAAGGTCAGTCTCACTCCACCCGCACCCAGCACTGAGGTCCTACCCGTGTGCAGCTAGACCAGCACAAGGACCCTCCTCGCGCTGAGGTCGCCCAGGAAAACAAGCATGGAGGTCCTCACCATGTGCCTTTCAGTCCCATAAGAGGTCTTCCCACTCTTGTTCTATCCATGGGGGTTCTCACCAGGTCCCCTTTGAAATTTTCCCCGGTGCTCCTCGCACCCTAGCTTTCTCGGATGGAAACCCTCTCCGCCCCAGCACCAGTGCGGCCGAAGGACCTCGTGTCAGAAATTAGATCCATTCCGAGGAGCCACCTAGGGGTAGAAAGGTGGGTTGTCTCCACCATAAGAAGAATTCTGAGAAGTTCCGAATGAAGATCAAACCGGTCTAATTCTCTGACTCTAAAGCGGAGTACGACTCAGCTCGGGAACCCTACCCTCGCTCATCTGAGTCAAGGGCTGGGGTAGGAACAAGGCGCATCAGCATAGTACTCCTAGAATGTGAGGTCCATAGGATTACAACCTCCCTCTGTAGGTATATCCAGGAGGATAAAAATCTGGCGACCCCACAGGTTACAGTCGTGCAATCACCACCATCATCACCAGAAGCGCTCTCTACCTCCACAAGAGATCACAAAGATCTATTCTAGAGACCAATGGTATGCAAGCTGCATCATGGCCTATCACCAGTAGCCCTATCCCCTGATCCAGGAACAACAGCCATCATCCTGTCTTATCGCAACATAGTGGCTAGGTTGCTACACTCTTCGGAGGACATCCCGAGAATCGGCAGCCAGTCAGGCTGCTCGTCGTACTCTCCACCGCCCAGCCAGCTGTCCCAGTGATCTACCTCAGTACCACTGCCAGTTCCTCCCCAGTTGAAGAATGGGGAAATCAAGGGCCAGACCCTGAATCTGAGTCGAGGAGCTTCTGGAACATCCTCACTGTGGACCACTTCCCTGAGAAGTTCTGGCCCGTGGCAGTGCAGAATTTCTGCATACCGGAGTACCTCACCCCAGAGGAAGTTGAGTGTTTCCACTACACCCTCTGGGATATGTATTTTGGTGTTCGTCATATGCGAGTGGTGTATCCCAGGAGCCAAGCGCATTTCGAAGACATCAGCGAGCAATGCCATCTGGTCGAGTTGGCCACACTCCCTATGGTCTAGCACCCCGAGTCACCAGGTCACCGTGAGGTCCTCCAACTGTAATGTGTTCAGAGTATCAAGATACTCCACAAAATTATTAGGGAGTATACCTCCTGCATGCAAATCCATGGCCGGGGGAAGTATCTTTTCCTCCTCTTCAGTCCTATCCGGTGGAATCCCGACTCGCTAGGTGATATCGAGGACATTCCCCCAGGAAGGGTCATGGTCAACATGGCCGACATAGTGGACGAGGAGGGTGAGATGAAGCTTCTCGATGGGGACTTACCCCCTGAGGACGTGCCACCACTATTGGACCCATCAGGGAGGATTAATCGTCAGTAGAGGAACCTACTAGGTCTCTCTGTGCCCACCGAGGCATTGGTACTCAGCCAGAATTCCGGTAAAGGCAAAGATCATGTTGGAGCTTCCAAGCACTCTAACCCATCCACCTCCGTGTAGAAGACAGAGGAGGACCCCGAGAAGGCCACGTTGTGCCAAAAACTTTCTGAGCAGTAGAGGTTGGTCAACAAACTCCTGGTTGAATGTTCTGCAGAGTGACGGCCCGACTACGCAATCCTAGGCCTATGCAGCAGGGACAGGAACAACTACCCCTCGGTGAGCTGCCTCCAGGCAACCCTGATCATCCTTCCCCCGCAGAGAGGGTTGAAGCCAGAGCTCATGGAAAAAGATCATGGTATGTCTTTATAAACCCTCATGAATGGCACAACAATCCAAGGAATCTAACCCGGGTTTCCCCAGCTGCCCAGCAGGCTGTTCCACCAGCTTCTCCATGAGCCGCTGAGCCTGTTTACCAAATTGAAGAACCCGACAACGCGCTCATAGTTATGGATCCCCATCAAGATAAGGAACCCCACCCATATGATCCTATGGTGGCACTCATAGCCCGCCTTGAGGCATTGGATACACAACAGGTGTCAATCCCACCTGATGGTAATCCATATCCGACTGGGTGGATGATATGCCGGCACCTTTGGGTTTCGAGAATCCCACCTTCCCCACCTTTAACGGGATGGGGGACCCACCATTGCACCTGGACCACTTCAACTCAAGGTGTGGGACCATGTTAGGGACTCTAGTGTAGTAGGAGGCTGCCAAGATCTGCTGTTTTGTTCTGACATTGGAGGGGCCAACATTCGTCTTGTACAACCAGCTCCCCGTCAGATCCGTAACCAACTGGGAGGACCTTCACAGGAAATTCATCTACCAGTTCAGCTCTACCACCTAGAAAACCATCATCGCAGACCTATTAAAGTGCAAGAAAAGGTCTGATGAGCGATTCGTAGACTTTATCGCCTGATGGAAGGGGCTCACATAATCCCTTGACATGCCACTGAATCAAGAGAAATTACTGACGATGTGCACAGGGAACGTCAAGACAGAACTTGTTCCTTCTTTGATCACCTAGAACTACTCTGTAGGATTCTGAGACTTCTCTGATAAGGCCAAGTGCCTAGAGGAATCCTTACTACAAGATAGCCAGGCACGTCTGTTTCCCCCTTTAATTCCAGCAAGGAGGGCTTCCAGAGCCGATCCCACCACGGTGGCCCAAATAGAAGCCCACAAGAAACTAGAATTTCTACCAGTGGAACCAAACCCGTAGCCTCGCAGAGGCCCTCCACCTCAGGTGCAGCCTCCGGCTCAGCAGCGTCCTCTTCAGAATCTGTAGGTTCCCCCGCGGAATGCACCACCACTGCCTAGGTGAGACAACCAGGATTCGCCTCCTCAACAGGCGCCTCCAGCACCTCATCAGGGCTAGGATCCAAGGGCCCCATTTCCGGATAGAAGAAGCCATACCTACTCGTTCAATGAGAATCAGTTCATCGATTACTTCTATAGCACCTTAGAGCAGGGGATTGTATGCTTTACTAAGTGCATAAGGCTGAAAGATGTGAATCTCACTGATCGACCCAACTATAGACCCTATCATCTGATTCTAGGGAACACCCTTAAAAAGTGCTATGTGTTGAAAGACTGGCTTCAAGACCAGGTCGATAACAACATAGTTAGGCTGGGCCCGACCCCGACATAAGTGGAGGGAGTCTTTGTAAGGTCATACAGTAGTAGCGATAATGAAGGTGAGTGGAAGCAGGTTTCCAACCGTGAGTCCCAGAAGTATGATAACTGGATGGCTTGAAAAATGGTCTCCTGTGCCCATGGAATCATTCGGGCATGGCTGAATCAGCTGGAGCCTTTAGAATCCACAACCATCACTTCTGCATCATCATCTCAGCTGACCTCTTCCCAGAAGAGAAAGCATCAGCGGTGCAAGGGAAAGCAACGCGCCCCGCCAATGCTATCATTGTCCCACACTCTCGACAACTTCATGCCCCATGGGATGGGTATTCCTCTTAGAATCTGCCCAGTAGTGGATGAATCTTCAAGTGATAGTCATGGGTGCACTTTGGTTAATACCGCGGAGTTGGTAAACCCCTATATGACTCCCGACAACGAGGAGCGCCAGGAGAACCTCCCCAACGGCCCCATCCGATGCCAATGTTGGTGGAGCCATGACCATATGGGTCGTCGTAGCACGTCAGCTGACACCCCCAGGTCATGCATGCCACTGAGACCAAACAGCAGGCCCAGTGCAGAACTCAGCACGCACAACCTCTTCATCCGGTGTCGTCGGGCCCACCTCCACCACCGTTTGGGCTACTGGATCAGGTAGAGCTACCTTGACCATTCCGCGACCAATATTGCCCTGCTACAGGCCGATCTCAGCCATCTGTTCCTCATCCGGAAGCTACTCTCCGGGCTTTGACTAGTGATCAGTGGGATATACCCAGCACCAGTCAGCCGCCGGTCCGGCCGGCAGGGCCCGCCATGCCTCCTATCACAGAGCGGCTTCCTGCAAACAGAAGTTCGTGCTTAGCGCCTAAATATGATGTTCTCAAGCACCTTTCTAGAATCCCAGAGAGTATTTCCAACCTCGAATCCCTTTGCTTGTCATTAGATATGCACGAGGCCCTCGCTGAGGCTTTAAGAATCCCCCTCCAGTTTGAGATGGAGGTAGCAGCTGCAGAAGCCTTTCATGCTGAAGAGGTCGAGAACGCTGAATTCTAGTTCATCATTTCATTCTTTGGATATGATGAAGGCTCTCCCATATAGGGGAAAATTATCCCATTCTACATCACTGGCCAATTTAACAACGTGGAGGTTCGCCGCTGTCTCGTTGACACCAGCTCCTGGATTAACCTTATCCAGACGCGGATGCTACGAAAGCTGGGGTTATCCGAGGATGACCTGATTCCCTCTGTTTTAAGAATCTAGGGATACTATAGGACAGAGTAGACCCCAGTCGGTAAGATACATTTGAAGACCCAGTTCGACGGCCTAGTTTCCAGCATCGAGTTCATGGTTGTCTCCCAGGAAACCGCATACAATGCATTGATGGGCAGACCATGGCTCCACCTGCAGGCGGCAATCCCCTCATCATATCACTAGAGCCTCAAGTACTCCCTTAATGGTCGAGTAGGCATACTCTAGGGTGATAAATCTCCTTTCGCCTCTTGTGAATCCCGCTACCTGGATTCCGACTATTACAAGATCAAGGATAAGTAGATTTAGGCAAGTGAGGTCGAACCCGTCACGGTCACAACTGACCCCTGGATAGGTTTGGATGACGCCTACATCTTTCCGATCCATCGATTGGATGTCAAAACCCCTGATATGGGGAAATGATTTGTTGTCTCTGGTACAAGAGGTAAGCATGTTCCCAAGTCTAAGAGACGATAGAAAATCACCTTATACTCCTACACAAACCCGGATTAGGTGATCCCGGAGCCTCCTACCCCCATACGGTATCAGGATGTCTTCCCCATGGCAATGGTAGTACGTCATACGTGACTGTTTCTCCGATATGGGATTAACTGGCTCAATACGATGCGCCACTAATACTTTGATATCATCAAGTGTGGCCCCTTGGGCCAAAGACCAGATGGGATCAGATCGAATGTCTTCCTCTCTATGGTCTCAGCAGTACGTGAATCTCCCGATATGCTGTCCACTACTGTCTAGGCTAGTACCAACCACCCGTTAGGATATTCTGACCTAGAGGAAGCTTCTCCTGCTGGGAATCCCTCCTCCGCAAGTGAAGAATAGGATTTAGGGGATGCTCCCCCACCTTCGAAGAAGGCGTCTCCTCCACGGTCAAAGAACTGGTACAGGTGAACCTTGGTAGCAAGGCAGATCCGAGACCCACATTAATCAGTGCCGCCATTTCCCTCGAGGAGCAACTGAGGTACATAGATTTCCCAAAGAAACATCATGATGTATTCACTTGGATCTATGACTAGATTCTAGGATTGGATCCTCAGGTAGTTTTCCACCACCTCGGTCTCCCTACAAATCATCACGGGTTCAAGAAGCCTCCTAGAAAGATGAAACCTTCTCACAGTGCCTTGGTCGAGGCCAAAGTTGAAAAACTCATAAGATCCGACTTCGTCAAGGAGGTCCAGTACCCCAATTGGCTTTCTAGCATTGTGCTAGTCAAGAAGAATAAAAGACAGATCAGGGTCTGCATCGACTTCTGAGATCTCAACCGTCACTGTCCGAAGGATGATTTTCCCCTTCTGGTGACAAAATTATTGATCATTGCTACGGCTGGGTTTCGAGCCCTCTCCTTCATGGATGGTTACTCCAGATATAACTAGATCCTAATGGCCCCTGAGGATGAGGATTCCACAGCTTTCAGGGTTCCCCAATATACTTTTTGTTACCACGTTATTCCCTTAGGCCTGAAGAATGAGGGTGCCACTTATCAGCGGGCCATGCACTGCATATTCAAGCCAATCCTCAAGAAATTTGTGGAATTCTATGTGGACGATCTGGTGGTAAAATCTCTCCAGCTCCAGGACCATCTCAAGGACCTTGAGAAAGTGTTCGGCTTCCTCCATTCCCGCCACCCGAAGATGAACCCACTGAAATGTGCCTTTGGGGTCACCTCCGAGAAGTTTATTGGATTTTTTTAGGTACAGGGGAATTGAGATCAACCCAGAGAAGATCAAGTCCATCAGTCAGATGCCTCCCCCAAACAATATTCAGGAGCTTATAGGTTTCCAAGGCCACTTAGCCTACATACGCTGATTCATTGCAAATCTGGCCGGTAAGTGTAAGCCCTTTTCACAGCTCATGAAGAAAGGCTCTACCTATAAGTGGGATGAAGAGTTCCAGATTGCGTTCAATAAAATCAAGAAGTATCTACTATAGCCTCTGGTCTTGATGCCACCCCTCTCCGGAAATCCACTAATCCTGTATGTGACTGCCCTGAAACGATCTCTTGGCACCCTTCTCACCCAGAAGAACAATAAGGGGATGAGAAACAATATTTACTACCAAAGTTGCATACTCCTCGACACAGAGACTAGATACCCACCCATCTAAAAGAGATGCCTTGAGCTGGTGTTCACAGTGCAGAAATTGAGACACTACCTATAGTACCACAAGGTACAGTTGGTGTCTCGGCTAGTGATCGTACCACGATTCACTGTTTTATTCCACCCTTACACTGCTGTTTTAAACTAGTTTTGTAATGAATATTCCAAATATAATAATAAATTTCACTTTATGTTTGAATCAATTAATAAATTTTAATAAATATTATAATGGTAAATTTTATTTGTTTTTATTATTTCAATGTAGGTGGAGGTGATTTGGAGGGCCCTTGATGAAGTGGAAGAAAAATGGGCCAAAATTGCATGGATCCATGGAAATAGTTCCACTGTTTTGCATAGTACATGAAATCCGTGCATCCAAATGGGCTGATATTTTTTGGGATTGTCCATAATTTAATCTTCTATATTTTATATTAAGGAACCAAATCCTGATTCGGATTTTAAGGGGGCCATCCGAACTGATCTGTCCAAGCCACCGAATATGGACCAAGTCAAATGCGGTGTTCTGTATTTTATTAATATCTTGAGCTTTAGTTGTCCAAATGGTTCCAAACTTTTGGTGGAGACATCCAATAGGTGGGTATACAACTTTTTTATTTTTTCCAAAGCGAGATAAGGCTGTCTGAAGGCCTAAATGCATGTTACAAGTGGATTGAAGAAATCTGTGTGCCTAAAACCACCTTCCAATTTTCCTATAAAATGACACCTTGGGATCCCCATTTGCAAGTTCAGCGAATGAGTGAAGTTCTGACAATTTGGAGTCCTTGATGAGTCTCCTAATCACCTTAGAGGTTCTAGAGGCCCCTATATTCATAGGGGTATCAACAATGAAGAAGGATTTTCACCCGAGCTTCCTCCTCCACCCGATGTCAAGCTAAACGGTGGGCGTTCATTGTGAGGGAGCTATACACATGTCAAGGGAGTTCCAATGCATATATTAGCTACTGGTTTGGACTAATTTTGGTGTTAAAACATTTCATTCCATGTATCTTGCATACTTTCATATTTGAATGCTTGTTTTGATGCGTGCAGATGAGATGCTCTTAATTTCTAACCGATCGGTGTGAGGTTTTGAGTGTGTGACTTGTGTTGTTTTGATTGGGTAAAAAAAGAATCCCTTTCTTACCCACTTTCTTGATATTTGAATCTTCTTTGGAGGCTCTTATTCCATGCATAAGTTCTATACCTTGACAATACGATTTTTATGTCAAGGTTTGGTTCTTTAAGCAATGAAATAATGGCTTAGGAATTAATCGGGATTCCAATTAATTTCAACCAAATAATTACTCCAACCTTAAATTAATCTCCAAGAATGATGAACATGAAAGTTTGTAGTGAACTCAAAATTAACCCTTTTATCTCATAATTCTAAAACACCACTTTTTATCAACTATTAAACTCTTTAAATCAATTCATTTTCTTTAAACTGTTTCAAAGCCACCCCTCTTTTAGCACTTCTTATTAAAAACGCGCATTCTGAATTCACCAACGCTCCGTGAGAGATGACCTAGGGTATACCCTAGACTATAAATCAACCTTAAAAATATAATCAATTTGATGTGTCATGACAATGCGGTCAAATTTTGGCGCCGTTGCCGGGGAGCGCTTTGGTTTTTTGTGCATGTTTTTTAAATTTTTTTGTAATTTTTGTGAATATTTGTCTGTTTTATCTTCTACCTTTGCATTTATTTTTGTGTTCTAATTTATTTATTGTGTAGGTTCTGTGTATGACATGTTCTACTCTGGGATACCTACAAACTTTCAAACCCTAACCGGAGAGGATCCTACATCAACGAAACCGAGACACACAAGACAACACTTTGAAGGAGGATACACCACATCTTAAAATTATTCTTGATCCTTCTTCTTCATCTGAAACTAAAGTTAAAACTGAACACAACTTGTATAACATGGCTGAAAATAATAGAACACTAAAATAACTAACCTTGCCAGATGTTGATATCCGACCCACTTACATTCAATTACAAGGTGAGGCACCCAATTTTGAACTAAAATCTGGTTTAATTCATTTATTACCAAGACTTCATGGACTGCTTGGAGAAGATCTACATAAGCATTTAAAAGAATTTCATACTATGTGTTCAACATTAAAACCTAATAATGTGGATGAAGAACAAGTAAAACTTAGGGAATTTCCATTTTTATTAGAAGACACGGCCAAATATTGGTTGTATTATGTTAATTCGCCTATTAGAGGTTGGGCGTACATGAAACGACTTTTTCTTGAAAAATACTTCCCAGCCTCTCGAATTGCAAAAATAAGGAAATAAATATGTGGTATAAGACAATCTCAAGGAGAAACCCTTCATGAATATTTGGAATGCTTTAAAATATTATGTTCAAGTTGTCCACACCACTAAATAAGCGATCAACTTTTAATACAATATTTTTATGAAGGTTTAATTCCAATAGATCGTAACATGATTGATGCTGCTGCAGGTGGTGCACTAGTGGATAAAACCCCAATCACTGCAAGGACCCTAATTGAGAACATGGCACAAAACACTCAACAATTCAGTTCAAGGTCCAATGTACCCATTCGAGGTGTCCATGAGGTGCATAGTATTGAATTCGAGAAGAAGGTGGACACAAAGTTTGAAGAGGTAAGTACCCTTCTACGAAAACTTTCTCTTTACAAAGAGAAATTCCAATCTCCTCCTCCCATACATTGTGGTATATGCTCTTCTGATACCCACTATTCTGACCAATACCCCCAATTGAGAGAAACTTATGAGAGTTGTGAGGAAATATTCCCAGGACGCCCCTATAACTAACCCATTAGGCAAGAACCTTACTATCCATCCAAACCTGGGTGGAAAGACAACCAATATTATAGGAAAGGGGGGTATTAAAACCAGCCTCATCAACCATGGAACCAATCAGGGCAAAGTAGTCATCAACCACCACCACCCAGAAATTTTCAACCACCCCAAAGGCCTTTCTAATAACCCCCTCCATAACCTGAGCCTAGCCTAGAAGATATGATGAAACAAATGGCTTCCAATAATCTCCAGTTCCAACAAACCACCCAAGCAGCCATACAAGACCTCAAAACCCAATTAGGCCAACTAGCTAACTCCGTGGGTGAAATCCAAAGCCATGGGTCTGGTAAACTACCATCTCAACCACTTGTCAACCCTAGGGATAAGGGAAATGTTAGTGGCATCACCCTTAGGAGTGGAACTCAACTTAAAAGCCAAATTAACCCTCCATTAGAGTCATCCTCTCCTAAGGAAACCACCATCCCATCCACTGAAAAAGGTTCAAATGAGGTGGAACCTTGTATTGATAGAAGTCCAACCAAAGGAAAGAGTGTATCTATTGATGAGTTACCAAGACCAAGCATTCCTCTTCCATTTCCCCAAAGATCCACCCAACCAAGGAAACAAAAGGAAACTGAACTTGATAAAGAAATCTTGGAGATTTTAAAAAAAGTGTAGGTTAACATTCCATTGATTGATGCCGTGAAGCAAATTCCACGTTATGCTAAGTTTCTAAAGGAGATGTGTACACATCAAAGGAGACTTCGTGGTGATGATAAGGTAAGTTTGGGGAGGAATGTCGCAGCATTGATACAAACATCGCTTCCCACCAAGTGAAATGATCCTGAAACATTCTCAATTCCATGTACCATAGGGGAGTATTCTTTTTCTAATTCTATGCTTGATTTGGGTGCCTCTATTAATGTGATTACTCACTCTATTTACTCTTCTTTGCAGGTCGGCGAACTAAAGCCCACATGAATAATTGTTCAGCTATCAAATCGAAGTATGGCATAACCTTCTGGTGTGTTAGAGGATATTCTTGTGAGGGTTCAAAATTTAATATTTCCTGCTGATTTTTATGTGCTAAAAATGGAAGATGATAGAATGAATGGACACACCCCAATTATATTGGGGAGACCTTTCTTTAAAACCACCAAAGACATAATTAATGTCCATAATGGTACATTATCTATGGAATTTGGTGGTGACATAGTCCATTTCAAAATCCTTGATTCCATGAAGAACCCCTCAGAAGAATATTCCTCTCTCTCGGTAAATTCAATTGATGTACTCCCTTCCCCTAAAATCACTTCATTTGTTTCCCCTGATCCCCTTTCTGAATTTTCCTCTTTGATTGAAATTCTTGGTAATGAATCATGTGTTGATTGTTGTAGTGCTCTAGAAAAGTGTCATGCATGTTTATTAATTGATAATTTCTTGAACATGGAGGATCACATGACCATCGATGATACTGCTACGCTTGTAAAAGCTAATTCCTCATCTGAGGATGATACCATTGAGCAGTTAGATGAGATTAGTGACCTATCACTTTCACACACACTCCCATCAATCCAAAATCCACCTGAATTGGAACTAAAGTAACTACCTCAAGATTTAAAATATTCATATCTTGAGAATGGAAACAAGTTTCCCATCATCATTTCTAGTTCACTCCCTCCTGAGCATGAATTGCGACTGATTGAACTTTTGAGAGAGTATAAACAAGAATTGGGATGGACACTTGAGAAAATTCCTGGTATTAGCCCATAAATTTTTACACATCATATTTTATTAACTAATGAGGCTAAACCAGTGAGGCATGCACAACATCGATTGAACCCAAACCTCTCAGAAGTAGTTAAAAAGGAAGTAAACAAATTATTGGCTGCTGGAATCATTTAACCCATCTCTATCAGCCAATGGGTCAGTCCCGTTCAATTAGTTCCTAAGAAAACTGGCCTAATGGTAATTAAAAATGAAAACCATGAATTGGTTCCAACTCATGTGTAGAATAGTCGGTGTGTCTATATATATTATCTCCAACTAAACCAACACACTAGGAAGGACAATTTACCCTTGCCATTAATTAACCAAATGCTAGAGAAGCTAGCAGGGAAGTCCCATTACTATTTTCTTGATGGGTATTCTAGATACTTTCAGATCCATATTGCCTCCGAGGATCAGAAAAAGACAACCTTCACTTTCCCCTTTGGCACATTTTCCTATAGAAGGATGCCATTTGTCCTGTGCAATGCTCTGGGTACTTTCCAGCGATGTATGGTTAGTATTTTTTTGGATTACCTAGAGAATTACATGGAAGTTTTCATGGATGATTTTACTGTTTATGGATCCTATTTTAATGAATGTTTAAGTAGTCTTGGTTCCATCCTATGTCGCTGTATTGAAAATAATCTTGTATTAAATTATGTGAAATTCCATTTCATGGTGCGACAAGGTATAGTTTTGGGACATGTCATTTCTAGGGCTGGTATCCAAGTAGATAAATTGAAAGTGGATGTCATTTATTTCCTACCATTCCCTAAAAATGTACGTGATGTGCGATCTTTACTAGGTCATGCTGGATTTTACCGACATTTCATTCGTGACTTTAGTAAAATTTCACTCCCCCTCTCCTGCTTACTCCAAAAATAAAAGGAATTTGTTTTTGATAAGGAATGTGAAGAAGATTTTAATAAGTTAAAATGGAGTCTCACATCACCCCCGGTAATCCAACCAACTCGGTGGGATTTACCATTTGAGCTTATGTGTGAGCCTCTAAATATGCAGTTGGGGCAGTCTTATCACAAAGGGTCGATTGAGTTCCACATGTCATTGCCCATGCCTCACATACTTTGGACCCTGCCCAAGAAAACTACACCACCAATGAAAAAGAATTTCTTTCCATTGTGTTTACCTTTGATAAATTCAGGTCGTATCTTCTTGGGTCCAAAGTAATCGTTTTCTCAGACCATATAGACCTCCGGTATCTCCTAAAGAAACCAAACGCCAAACCACGTCTCATTCGTTGGATTATCCTCCTTCATGAATTTAATCTAGAAATTAGAGATAAAAAAGGAGTAGAGAATGTGGTGGTAGGCCATATCAGTAGGATCCTCCCATCCTCAGACATTGTCTCATCCCCCTGTATTCCCATTAATGACATGTTTCCTGATGAGAAATTGTACAATGTTCAAGATGCTATTCCATGGTATGCTGAAATTGTAAATTATTTGGTAGCATCTTGCATTCCTATTGATTTCAACAAAAACCAAGCTAGTCATCTAAAACACGAGTCTCATTGGTACATTTGGGATGACCCCTGCCATTAGCGCACATGTAGCGATTAGGTCCTTAGGCGTTGTGTTCCCGATAGCGAGTTTCAGTCTGTCCTTAGATTCTGCCACACTCTTGCTTGTGGGGGCCACTTTGGTCCCCAATGGACTGCTTGCAAAGTTCTTGATTCTGGTCTATTTTGGCCAACACTTTTTCAGGATGCCCATGAATTTTGTAAATCTTGCTCTCATTGTCAAAGAATGTGGAATGTCTCTAAAAGGAATGAAATGCCAAAACAACCCTTTCTCTTTCATGACATTTTTTATGTTTGGGGCATTGACTTTATGGGGACATTTCCCAATTCTTTTGGCAACATGTACATTCTTTTGGCCATTGATTACGTATCAAAATGGGTAGAGGCACATGCCACAAGGACAAATGATTCAAAAACAGTTGTAGAATTTTTGATAACTCGGATATTTTGTAGGTTTGGATTACCTAGGTTCATCATCAGTGACCAAGGTTCTCATTTCTACAACCGAACAATGCAATCACTTTTGTGTCGGTATGGGGTCGGTCATCGGGTATCTACTGCGTATCACCCACAGACTAATGGTCAAGCCGAGGTGTAAAATAGATAGGTAAAACAAATTCTTGAAAAAACGGTACAACCCAATAGAAAAGATTGGAGTCTTCGACTTTATGATTCATTATGGGCCTACCGTACTACTTTCAAAACTCCCATTGGAATGTCACCCAATCGTGTTGTGTTTGGAAAGAGTTGTCACCTCCCTATTGAGATTGAGCACTAGGCCTACTAGTCCATAAAACAATGCAATTATAATCATTCTGGTGCAGGTGCTCAAAGGAAGTTGTAAATTCAGGAGCTAGAGGAAATGAGAAGAGATGCATGTGAAAACTCCAGGATTTATAAGGAGAGAACCAAGGATGTCCATGACCATCTTATCCTTCATCTTCAGTTCCATATTGGCTAGAAGGTCCTCCTTTATAATGTAAGGCTGAAGTTGCATCCTGGTAAACTTCGTTCTCGCTGGTTTGGACCATACACTGTTACTAAAGTCTCTCTATTTGGTGTTGTCCAGGTTCAAAATGAAGAAACCAAGCAAACATTCATTGTCAATGGGAAGCGGCTGAAACACTTCCATGAATCCATTTCGGAGTCCCCAAGGGAGGAACTCCATGTTGAAGAAGCAATCTATGAATGAAAACCACCATGTTTTATCCTTCCTTTCCACACCCTCTTTTCTTACAGTGAGGACACTGCACATTCTAGGTGTGGGGGGATGGGTACATTTCTGGGTTAGATAGGAATTTTCATCATTTTCTTTTTTTTCACCTTCTTTATGGTATTTTCACTTTTTCATATCTGGTTGAGTTCATTAGATTCTCCATTTTCTTTCTTCTTTCTTCTCTTTTTCGCCTTCTTTATAGTATTTTCATTTTTTTCCCCATCAAAAAGTTCAAATTTCTATGATTCAGTGACCATAAAGTGGGGAAAGTAAAAATACCATAAAGAATGGTGAAAAAGAGTATCTGTATGAATTTAAATTTAGGGAGCTATTTTCTTTAGTGAATTGGTTTTCTGTCAATGATATAAATGGTCGTATCTATGTGAAAACTTTGAGATGATTGATGCCCTTTGTGTGAGTAGTTTTTGGGAAAACTGTGTCACTAATATCTCCAAAAAAAATTTCACAAAACCGCGAAGTCTGATTTTTTCTTACTTAATATAAGGTAAATATGTTTTGGGTTAATATTTTTCATCTTTAAATGATATTTCCATACGTTCGTTCGTTATCCGATCTGTTTCATTACTGTACCAGATTGACCTATGCTTGTGTACCTAATGTCCGACTATTGTACGCCCTCAAAAAATTTTTGTGTGTGTCTTGGGCAGGTCAAAAACCACCCCTCTTCAACCTTTGATCTTGTTATAACTATTGTAATTAGTATCGTGAGGAGATCAAACAAGGGTTGAGAGATGAGTGTGAGATTTGTTCCAAATGAAACTTCAAAAAAAAATACAATAAATGAGGGGAGTGATGAAATGTGCAACATATGGGGATATCTAGGTTAGGAGATTATGGTTTGACTTTTGGGAAGGCTTAAGTGAGTGGGTCTTGAAATATGATTGCAAAGGATATAGGACAGGTTCGATGGACAAAATCTTTTAAGCTGAAAAATGTTAAAATAACAGATATTTATTGGATAAAAAGTGGAAAGAATGGCATGGAATGGTTTTCACACACACACATGGAGAGTTAGTTTCATGGTTGACTTTTTAATTCCTTTCTCAATTTGGTATCGTGAATCTTTTTGAATTTCACTATGATAAGATTTATTAGACATCCTTTTCTATTTTCACTAGGAAGAACTCCTTGGTGTGGTTCGTGCATTGATCACATTAATTTGGTGAATTAAAATTCCCTCAAATGTTAAATCTTCATGATTTTGTAAATATATATATATGAATCATTTTATTCAGATATGTGACTTTTCCCAGGAGTGCAAATATTTAGGTGTGGGGGTGTGATCGTACCACGATTCATTGTTTTATTCCACCCTTACACCGCTGTTTTAAACTAGTTTTGTAATGAATATTCCAAATATAATAATAAATTTCACTTTATGTTTGAATCAATTAATTAATTTTAATAAATATTATAATGGGAAATGTTACTTTTTATTATTATTTCAATGTAGGTGGAGGTGATTTGGAGGGCCCTTGATGAAGTGGAAGAAAAATGGGCCAAAATTGCATGGATCCATGGACATATGTCCACTGTTTTGCATATTTAACGAAATTTGTGCATCCAAATGGGATGAAATTTTGTGGGCATGTCCAGAATTAAATATTCTACATTTCATATTAAATAATCCAATCCTGATTCGGATTTTATGGGGCCCATCCGAACTGATCTGTCCAAGACATCGAATATGGACCAAGTCAAATGCGGTGTTCTGTATTTTATTAATATATTGAGATTTAGTTGTCCAAATGGTGCCAAAATTTTGGTGGAGACATCCAAGAGGTGGGGATACAACGTTTATATTTTCTCCAAAGCGATATAAGTCTGTATGAAGGCCGAAACACGTGGCACAATTGGATTAAAGAAATCTGTGTGCCTAAAACCACCTTCCAATTTTCCTATAAAATGGCACCTTGGGATTCCCATTTGCAAGTTCGGACATGAAGTGAAGTGCTTCAAATTTGGAGTCCTAGAAGAGTCTCCTAATCACCTTGGATGTTCTGGAGGACCCTATCCTCATATGGGGATCAACAATGAAGAAGGAGTTTCACCCGAGCTTCCTCCTCCACCCGATGTCGAGCTAAACGGTGGGCATTCATTGTGAGGGAGCTACACACATGTCAAGAGAGTTCCAATGCATATATTAGCTACTGGTTTTTAATAAGTTGAGTGTTAAAACATTTAATTCCATTTATCTTACATACTTTCATATTTGAATGCTTTTTTTGATGCGTTTGGATGAGATGCTCTTAATTTCTAACCGATCGGTGTGAGGTTTTTAGTGCGTGACTTGTGTTGTTCTAATTGGGTAACACAAGAATACTTTTCTTACCCACTTTATTGAGATTTAAGTCTGATTTTGAATCTCTTATTCCATTCATAAGTTCTAGACCTTGACAATACAATTGTTATGTCATGGTTTGGTTCTTTAAACAATGAAATAATGGATTAGGAATTAATCGGGATTCCAATTAATTTCAACCAAAGAATTACTCCAAACTTAAATTAATATCCAAGAATGATGAACTTGAAAGTGTGTAGTGAAATCACAATTAACCCTTTTATCTCATAATTATAAAACACCACTTTTTATCAACTATTAAACTCTTTAAATCAATTCATTTTCTTTAAACTGTTTTAAATCCACCCTTCTCTGAGCACTTTTTATTAAAAACACACACTCTGAACCCACCAATGATCCTTGAGAGATGACCTAGGGTATACCCTAGACTATAAATAAAACTTAAAAATATAATCAATATGACGTGTCATGGCAACACGGTCATCTAAACCCACTGAAGTACATTCTGAACCACCCCACGTTGACCGGCGGTTTAGAATGGTGGGTGGTAATACTCCAGCAGTTCGACATCAGGTTTGTCCCCCAGAAAGATATCAAGGTAAAGGAATTGGAATATTTTCTAGTTGCCTATCCATCCTCCATGGATCAATCCCTAGACCTGGATTTTTCTGATGAGGAAATCCTCTCGGTAGATCATGCCATCCCATGTTGGCAGATGAAATTTGATGGTGCCTCCTGGAGCCCCACCAAAAGGAGACTCAATGATCCCAGGCTCAATAGAGTAGGACTGGGTATTGTCTTTATTACCATGGCGCAATCCATTCTGTGATACTCATTCTTATTATCAAAAGGTTGCACCAACAACAAGGCAGAGTATCAGGCTCTTATCATTGGCCTTGAGCTGGCCCTCGAGATCGATGTGCCCCATCTACATGTAAAAGGGGATTCCAAACTAGTCATCAAGAAAATCAATGGTGGCTACGTCGTTAGAAATACAGAACTCGTACAATTGTTAGAGCGCACCCTCCAGCTAATGGCCTAGTTTCTATCTCGGCCGGAAGTTACTCATGTCCCTCAATCTCAGAACGGTCGAGTCGATGCCCTGACCGGTCTAGCTGCATCACTTATAGAACCCGAGAAAGGTGATATGATCATACATGTGGAAAATCAGAGAGTCATTTCTCCCGTCACCCCAGATAATGACGACGGCCTACGAGTAATCCATCTTACTGTCGGAGCCTCTACGTCAGGACCCCCAGGTTCCTCAGGCGTAGTGGTTAAAGCGACTCCTGACCGGAGAGCCCCTTTTGTCAAGTATCTCCAAAATGGTTGCCTCCCAGCTAATTAGTCCGAGTGAGAGCGAATCTGATGCCCCGCACTATAGTTTACCCTCCAGAGTGGTCCCAGTCTTGATCAGATCCTCTACAAACATGGGTTCGATGGTGTTCTTTTCCATTGCATCCAAGGAGTAGAGATTTCTTAGGTCATCCATGAGGTTCACGCTGGTTCCTGTGGGGCTCACCAGATTGGGCTGAAGCTGTCCCATCAGATCCGGAGACTGGGGTACTTCTGGCCCTCCATGATCCATCATTGCATCGAGTTCACCAAGAGATTTCACAGATGCCATATTCATGCTAAATTATTGCATCGGCCATCAGAACCTCTCCACTCCACCAAGTACACTTGGTCGTTCGCGGTATGGGGCCTCAATGTTGTAGGACCATATCCACCAGCGACAGCTCACCAGTGCAAGTTCATACTGACCGCCACAGATTTCTTTTCTGAGTGGGAAGAAGTAGTTCTGCACAAGGAGGTTAAGTCCCATTCTATCGTTGAATTTGTGAGCTCTAACATCATCCACTGTTTTTGAGTTCCTCATAGTATCCTCACCGAAAACCGCACCAACTTCAGAGCAGCCGAGCTAAATAAATTATATGCCAAGTACAACATCCATTCGAACCATACCTCCCGCTATCATAAGAAGTAAAATGAGTAGATTGAGGCGTTCAAAAAAAAAACCCTCTCTAACATTCTACAGAAAATGGTTGGTCAGAACAAGAAGAGTTGGCCGGATAAGCTCCCCAACTCCCTCTGGGCTTATCAGACGATGACTCGTAATTCCACCCAGGTGACCCCATATTCCCTAGTTTACGATGCTGAAGCCGTCCTTCCCATCGAGATCTAGATGCCTTCATTACGCACAGTGGTCTATGACCAGCAGGTGCCAGATAAGGTAGCCAAAATTCATCTGGCTGAATTGGAATCACTTGACGAGAATAGGCTTCGTGCCCTGCACAATTTGGTAAGGCATCAGAATAAGATAGATAGAGCCTTCAACAAGAAGGTTCACCTCCACTCATTCTTACAAGGAGACTTGGTATTGGCCCTCTGGGTACCAATGATCCCTAGTAGGAAACCACCCAAATTGGAGCCCAAATGGGAAGGACCTTACATAATTCACACGGTTTACCCCAATGGAGAATACTCCCTAGTGGCCATGGATGATGAGCATAAAACTCCTCCCACCAATTCCAAGTTCCTCAAGAAATACTTTACCTGATCCACAATTGGTCCTACATGACCCTAAATTGCGTGCTAGTCCAACATGACCCTAAACTGTTCGGTCCAACATGACCTTAAACTGTTCAGTCCTACATGAATTTAAACTGTGCATCATCCCGCAAGACATTAAACTGTTCCCTTATAACTACGTATGGATTGATTCCCATCCACATGGGATACGTAGGAATTATCAAGTGTTTCGTCTTGAGCCCAGCCCCCAGACTCTTCTTCATGACTATCCCCCCTGAGTATAGTTCTCTCATAGGATCCTTGCATGATATGGTGTAGGCTTCCTTAGCCCCACTCATGCTAGGATTATAATGGTCACACCATGTGCCTGCTCTCCGTTCTTCTATCCTCCCACATCCTCACCGCATGATGTTAAACTACATGGCCTTCAAGAACTACGTACGGCTTGATTCCCATCCTTATGGGATACGTAGGAATTCCTAGACATTTTTTCTATTGGCTTGGCCCAAACACCATAATCTCCCCTTGGGTTAGGACATAAGGTGTGGTACAAGTGTTTTCTTCAATACACGTTGATCTCATCTCAATTCCATCGTATGTCTCCCCCCCAGAGGTGTCCGCCTCTTTCATCGCCCTACTTGATTTTAAAATATATGGGTACAACTATGATTCACCCACTTATTTGGTTGGGACTCCATCATCTCTCCCATCCAGAAGGGCCCCCAAACGACATGGATTCTAGGACCAAGGGATCTCCTACCACTTTTGGCCAACGTCCTCAAGGATGCTGAACAAAAAATTGATACAAATCCCGCGTTGTGAATATGGGATGCGCATTTGTTGTTCCCATTCCAGGTCACTACAGGGAAACTATGTTTCGAACATGGTCAACAGCTATCCTGTGTTATTAGGGCCAGCCCAAGATGTCCCAAACATTGAGTGAAGTGGTTAATTATGCCCCGTTGTATCTCCAAGCGATGAACTCCCATCAGGCGATGCCAGTCGCTTGACCCTTATATGGAAGGGAGAGCCGAATCTGACTCCTTGTTTCCCACACTGAGCACTGATCATGTGGGATTAGGAGCTATTATGAGGTGGTAACCGCACATGATATTGTATGTCTACCATTAGTCAAGACACCTGGCCTCAGGCCCCTCGTACCTTTCTGTCCTCTGGACCAGGTTCTCATTCAGGAGTGTATGGTGTGGTATGAGATTATGTCCTCATTCACACCAGGTTACTCGCCGTGCGGTACACCTCCTATATGTAGGGTATCTTACCCATTTTCATCCTCATGTCAAGACGTTAAACTGCAAGCTGGTTGGCCTTTTCCATATAAGGCCTAGCCTCAGGCCCCTTGTCCTTTTCTGTCCGAGGCCCAGACTCAGGCTCCTTGGCCTTTTCTATCCGAGGCCCAGCCTCAGGTCCCCTGGCCTTTTCCGACCGAGGCCCAGCCTCAGGACCTTTGGCGTTTTCCGTCCGAGGCATTTCCACAGGCCCCTTGGCCTTTTCCATCCAAGGCCCAACCTCAGGCCCCTTGGAATTTTCCGACCAAGGCCCAGCCTCAGGCCCCTTGGCCTTTTCCGACTGAGGCCCAGCCTCATGCCCCTTGGCTTTTTCCGACAGAGGCCTAGCCTCATGCCCCTTTTTCATCCGAGGCCTAGCCTCAGGCCCCTCATCCCTTTATGGCCTCTGGCCTAGGTTCTCATTCAATACTGTATGGTGTGGTATGGGATTATGTCCTCATTCACGTCGGGTTATTAGCCTAAATGTACACCTCATGTTTGTAGGGTATCTTACCCATTTTCTTCCTCACGACAAGACGTTAAACTGTAAACTGGTCGGGCCTTTCTGACCGAGGCCTAGCCTTAGTGTAGAGACCCGAATCTTGACGTACATGAACATTACATTACTTTTGCATAATACATAGTACATAACAAAAAAAACACACACACAAGGATCGTAATAGTTTAGTGTCTTTGGAAACTCGGAACGTAATCTTCTAATCGTGGTGAAAGATCTTCAATATCTCCCATAAATATCTTCCCTTTTTTTTTACCTAAAACCTTTCTTTATATCCTGGGGAAAAGAAAACATAAAAGGGTGAGCTCAAATGCTCAGTAAGGGTAAACAAAAGAAAAATCAATCACATCATATTCATAAGAACATAACTTTTGGAAATCTTAACCTGCAAAAGAGAGCATAATTTCATAACATGGGATAAATCATAGTAGTGAAATGAAATCCCAATAATCATAACTTAAAACATGAAACTTTGTGGAATACACACATAATCAGAGAGAATCATTTCTTGTTAGTCAAGACTCATTTCCAAGACTATCTTAGTGGACAATGTTCCTTTCTGAACCGAGTCACCCTCGTTTCAGTCCTGTTTCACTGAACCGGTATAACCTACCATTCCAGCCATGTCTATCTCATGAGATATAAAATCTTTACCCAATGCATTGGAGGGAGATATAGGTCCCACCCATCTTATAATGAATCCTTTCTTATGTGTGCCACATAATCATAAATCATACATCATCGCATAACACATATAACAAAAATGGGATTCTTGAAACATCATGACATCATAAAACAAATCATATAAGGTAAATGACTTCATAAAAATAATTCCCACAAAACATAATCAAATAAATGTAATAATAGGGATAAAAACAGAACCCTATATTATCTTAGATGGAAAATAATTTTGATAAAACATTTGAACTCCATTCTTGAGGAAAATATCCTTTCTACTTCAAATACATTTTTCCTCTCTTAACATGTAATACAATTTTAATCTAAAATAAGTTGAAAAAATAAGCTTGAAAACTTTAAAAATAAATCTTCTTGGAAATAATGTTTTAAAAATCCATTCATGTCGTATAAGTTAAAAAAACATTCTTCTCGTACTTTTGTCGGAAAAGTCAAAAAGTACCTCGTACGAAAAATGACAAAAGATTCCTTTCATATATTTTACTAAAAACTCACCGAAGGGTAAAATTGGATTTAAATAATTGTAGGTGAATGGAAATAATATTACATATTGAGGAAACATGGATGTGGATGATAAAATACACCCCAGTAAATTCTAAAGTATAAACAATCTCGGATAAAAATGAGATTGTGACATTTCCCTTACCTTAGGTCCGATTTGCTTTGTACGTGTCCGAAGCTCCTGTATAATGGTTTAAATAATGTTATTGACTTATTACAGAATCATACATATTGATATGATATCATATAGGGTCATATTCTTAGCTTCTTATTAGTAATATTTCATTGTTACTTGTTACTCGGGTCTTTATTGCCTTTTGCTCTTAGGCGTGTTTTGCCGAATAAATTCGTATTCTTCTTTTAAGGTTATAGATATCTTATATCCAGAATGGTATTAGTGTAACATATATCATATTTATTCATTCAATTCATTTATATAATTACTATGTAATGATGATCATGTAGAACGAGTTGCATCACATCGTGGAGACGGTATTCCGTACGTACGCACGAGCGATGATATTGTTCCCATGATCGTGGAATTGTATTTAAGTGTATTTATACTATTCCAGTATCAATATAACTTTATAATAATCATATATAGTTACTCATTACACCATTATACCCATCCTTGTAAGGTGATGGTGGAAAATAGATTACACCACGGCGTGGAGACGGTATTCCGTACGTACGCACGCGCGGTGATTTCCTTTTTCCTTAGGATGGATAGAAGGTTAATTAGAGTTGTTTCATTTTTATAATAACATATCAGTATATAATAAATACTTATTTTATTACTTTATCATGAAAAAACTAAAGAATAAGAAGTTGAAGAAGAAAGAAATTGAAAAAGATCGGTAATGGATATTACCTCTTTTTGACGTGCCTTTTCTTAACCTCCACTTAAAGAACTAAGGATGGTCTTTGAAGAACACCAGGACCTCTAGGATGATACTAGGGAAGTGTATAAGAGATTTTGGCAGGGTTTGGCCGAGCTAGAATGCTCAAATTGGTGTGAGGAGGAGAGGGAGGAGGTGCCCTTTTATAAGGGAGGAGAGGGGTACCTTAGGAATATCTCAAAATATTATTTTATATTAAGGTAAAATTCGGTTTATAATGGTTCCAAATGGTCTTATTTATAATATAAAGTGGGTATGGGTTGAAATCCTCTCATCCAATAGGATTTAGACAAGTTTAGGTTATTATTTTAACCTTATCAATTAGATTTAACTCTAAGTTAAATAATTTAACTTTTACCGTGTCTTTTTGTTTTCTTACACTATATGGTAAATAAACTTACTATATCAAGCCAAACGAACCCCAAGTTGTTTATTATTAATATATCTATCCTTATCTAAGTCATTTGGCCGAACCTTAGATTTTTAGGAATTAAATAACAATTAATAATATAATATTTGTTTTAAAAACTAATTTATGTTAATTTTGACACTATTTGGTACATGATTTTTATGAAATTTTTAACAGAATGATAAGTTCTAACCAAGTTACTTAAATCACCAATAACATTTAATATTAACATATAAAATTAGTTTAAGTCATAAAAAGTCTCAAATTACATTTATTTGGTCATTTATAACATCAATTATGTTAATATTTTCTTAAAAAGGTAATTACTGCATCATCGTTGTGTCATAAATAAATTAAATTATATAAAGTATAAAAATTACAAATAAAATACCATTATGTAGGAAATATTTTTATCTTTCTAATGAATATTTATAGTCGAAATTATATTATGTATAACCCTATATTAAAAATGTTTTAGTAAATAAACTTTGATTTTAACTCTTTTAACTCTTCTTTGAATTAAATAATAATAAATGTCCTAATCTAATCCAAGTGGGCCTAAATGATAATATTTTACACTTAAGGTTGTTTTTGGTCGAGATACACTTGTCCAATAGGATTAGGACATGTGTTAGGGTAATATTAATATCATTTTTACCCTTAATTACCCTATTTACTTTTAACCGTGGTAAATAAAAGTAAAAAGTTACTATTCACCAAAAATTATTTTCATCTCATTGAACCACATTTTACTTACTGACATCAACCGTGTCTCTCGGATTTTTGAAATTCCATTCACAGAAGCGGTAAAATTAAGATTTATGAAAAATTCAGTTTTTTAACTACCACTTAGTGGTTTCACTATTCATCAAAAAATTGAAAGTTTTCAGAAAAATACAAAAAATTAGGACTAAGATGTATTTGATATTATGAACTCAAAAATGATTTCTATTTTAAAAAATTCAAAACATATCATTTGCATTAATTAATTTAAAAATTAATTCCCGTCGTCAAAACAAAAGGCGTGTTTTTAAGAGATAATAACTATCAAAATATTGACACTTGTTTATAACTGGTTTAAATGTGAAATTACATCCAATGACCAATATTGTATTAAATTGTAAAAATATATTCTAAATATACTTTAAAACCACTCAAATTAATAATTTATCACTATTAATTATTTCGATTGAAAAAGTTGTTTTTAATTAAAATTTAGTAATTTTCACTATTCATCAGAAAATAAAAGTTATCCGAAAAGTACCAAAATTTTACCCTAAGCTAATTTCGATATTACGAATCCAAAAATGAATTCCATTTTGAAAAATAAAATTACAAAATTTCAAAAAGTGGTTATTACTATTCATAACTGCTAGTTTTAATAATATTTTAATAGCATATTGTTGTTTAGTGAAACTTGTTATTGCGTACTACACACGCTATCGAGGAAGGTCACAATTGCATATAATGAAAGGAAAATCAAGGATGCGTGTTGTGAAAGCTCCTTTTGGTGTACAACACAAGACATTAGTGAAATTAAAAAGAATATTTTTCATAAAATCTTGGGTTGTTACACTTAGGCCCCTTGGCCTTCTCGAGCCCTAGCCAAAGTTCTTACCCATAGTGTACAGTGTGGTATGTGACTATGTCCTCATTCATGCCGGGTTACTCGCCATGCCGTACACCCCCATAATTATGGTATCTTACCCCTATGTGTGATCTAGAACTACGTGTGTCTTGATTACCATCATTATGGGATATGTAGGACTACCCAAATGTGTAGACTTCGGGTCTAGACCCATCTCTAAAAAATCTCCCTTTCACCTTGGCCCCTTGGCCTACCCTTTCCCGGGGAGGAGAGTATATGGTGTGGTATGTGACTAGGTCCTCATTCACATCGGTTTTGTAAAGACCACGCCATGTACCTCTCCCTCATGAGAGTTCTCTATCCCCTTATTTTATACTCATCCATTCAAATTGGATACTCTAAAATTGAGAACCCTCCTCGACCCTCGGCGGCGATGCACCAATCTATTTAAGAGTACCCTAGTTCAGCGTATGGAGTGTTGGATTTTATGTGGACATGCTTTCGCCCATTTTTCAGGCTTCGTGTTCCCCTTAATTTGGGATTCCATAATCTTCTACACTTGAGGGGACCCCCAAATGGTATGGATTCTAGGTCTGAGGGATCTACTACCATCACGGGCCAATGTCCTTGAGGGTTTCAGATAACAAATTGATACAAGTCCTGCGTTGCGAATTTGATCAGCGGTCGATGCTCATTTGTTTGTCCCCATTTCAGGCTAATGCGATAGGGATACTTTGTTTCGAGCAGGGTCAATAGTTATCCTCCATCATCACACTAGTCCCTTTAAGCCTTGAATTTTGGTTACATGATTCACATCATTGTCCACCCCATCATGTCCAAGTGGAATTTTAGCACTCCTAACACTATCCCTCGGTGCACATTTGCACATTAGGAGGACAAATCCACGATCGAGGCATAATTCAGGGATCTGTATTGACTTCCCTTTGACATGCATCCCAAGTATTGAAAAAATCCCCTTCCACCTTTGTTTCCCACATCAAGTTTGACTTACGTGTGCTTAGGGATCGGGTTGAGGTCTGCACTCATTTAAAAGGATTTCGCTTCTCCATTGTCCGATCTCTAAGACCATAAACTAAGATCTCTTTTAAAACTACGTATGGCTTGATTCCCATCCTCATGGGATACGTAGGAGCACCCAAACATCTCATTTTTTGGTTCATCTCAATTGAGAGCTAGTTTCTCCTACCCCTTACCCTTACCTCAATTTTGGCCCCTTGGCCCGAGGTATCTTTCATGGAATCACGTACGGTGTGGTATGGGATCATGCCCTCATTCGCGTCAGGTATGTTTTATTTCACCGTGCACATTCCACCTTTAGACTCATCTCTACTACATCTGTGTCGCATGATGTTAAAATGAACACATGGTCCCACCACATGACCCTAAACTGTTACATTATCATCCTGGCCGCACGACGAAAAACGACACTGCATCATGATGTCCTCACTAAAGGGGACACCATGTTTGGTATCAGTCACACACCATACCATTTTTCAACGCCTGCATATGGCTTGATTCTTGTGGATATGCAGAGACTTTCTATCCTAGGCCTATCACTTCACAAAAAAAAACATTCACCTTAAAGGAAAAACAAGATACATAAAATACCACTTCTTTTGGTGAGAGGGCCACACCCGCACACCACTTTCATCCCTGGCACTGGTACCTTACCGTACCACCCCTTAGAACTAAATAAAACATGATTATCATTCTCAAGAGATACATAGGAACGCCTGAGCGCTTCCCTCACAGGCCCAGCTTAACTCTCGTTTCCAATCCCTCGACCTAAAACCTTCCTGGGGAACACATGGTAATCTGGACTATGTCCTCATTCACGTAGGGTTTCATAATCACTTACCTTGTGTCCCCTGCACTCCTTACTGATCCATGGTCCGAGATCTATGACCATAAACTAAGACCACTCTGTGTCCTTTCTGTAAGACGTTAAACCAGACAACATCTTCCAGAACTACATATGGATTGCTTCCCATCCTCATGGTATACTTAGAGACATCCAGGTATTTCTCCTTGGGTCCAGCCCCAGGAACCATAAATCCTAATCCTCCTCATTTCTGGCCCCCTATGATGACCCCTTGTGGGGAACCATGTAACTGAAACTTTGCCCTAAAAAAGTTTGGGATGCCCCATGATGGCATTAGTAAGTGACAGGTCCCTCTCTAGAGAGGTCCTGTCTAAAAGAAGGAATGATCCATGATAAAACAGATGTGCCCGTCTAATGTGCTCCCACCATGGTGGAATAATTTCGAGAGTGTTGTATTCTATTCAAACAAACCACCACTCCACATTCCATGCTTTGTGTACCCCTTATTCGGACCCTCGTCCTCTTTAAAGTCAAAGGGAACCCCCTAACAGTGTGGATGCTCAGCCTATGGCCTGCCTATTGTCTGCCTATTGTCCTGGGCCAACGTTTCGGAAGACCAACAGATAACATTTTGAGTCGGACCCCATGTTTCTAACATGGTCAGTGGTCGGCCCTCATTTGCTATCCCCACTCCAGGATAATACAATAAGGATACTATGTTTCGAATGCGGTCAAAAGTTATCCTTCATTGTCATGCCACCCCCACAATGTTCCGAATCCTGGGTATAGTGATTCACACCTCCCAATCCCATCTATTCGGATTGATTCTAGTGCCCCTGGTACCCCATTCGTGCACAAGAGAACACTGGGAAAATGGTAATTCGGCTGTTCTGAGAGACTCATTCTCCAGTCAGGTCTCTCCCATTTTCTCCTGGAAATTCGGACCGGTTGTTCAAGCCCCAGAGGCCCGAATCTTAGTTTTCAATACTATGTTTGGATGGGGTGATAAGGTGGTAATCCCTTGTTTCTCACATCAGGCCCGACCCACGTGATCTTAGAGAATGATTGTTGGACGCTCCGCGAACATCATGAGAATGCAACAAACCAATATAAATAAGGGAAATCATGCATTCTATGGCATCAAACAATCAAAGCATGAAAGTAAGTTTGAGGGTTTGTAATCATTACAGTACCCGGGGGTCGACTCACCCCATGGATGGGTTGACCTCGTCAAAAGAGCATAGCAGCTTCGTCACCCTCTGGCTGGTGGTGTCCAGGAGTTGCTGCCACCTGTTCAGCTCCCGCCCCTCCTCGACAGTGAGGGGGTGCAATTCGTTGGTCACAATCTGGGTCTTCTCCACGTAAGTCTAGATAGCCGTAATCTTCTCAGATGCTTGCTTCATTCACTCTTCGACTTCTGCCAGCTAGGACTTCAATCGCAATATTATCTCAGATTGCGCGTTGAGGGAGGTCGAGTGCTTTTCCACCCGATTCTGCAGCAGCTGGACCTCATATTCAGCCTCCTGGAGCCTCTTTATGTTTACCACCTTCCTCCGCTTCCAGCCCACACCAAGTCCACAGTCATACTCCCGAATATTTTCCGCTGTAAGATTTTGGACGAGCAGGTGAGGACATTGGGCATCCACTCCCCCAGCACACAGTTCGCACAATCCCGAGTGAAGTCTGTCTATCTCATAAAACCATAGTGCTTAGGGGGTGTCATTGATAAAGAACGTGATCAACTTCCATGATCGCCGATGAACTATCTTTCCATCCTCTTCACTGGAGGCCATATTGTCCTAGTCGGCACAGTTGGCAGGCTCATACATGGGGAACTCCCCCAAGAACTCTTCAGTAGGGTCCACGTCTGGTGTTTGATCGGGCATGGAAGGACTAGGGTTGTCCGACCGGTCCCCATCATCAGACCCCACCTCAATGATCTCAGACGCAGCCCCACTGATGGTCCCACTGGTGATCAGGAGTGCCAAATTTTGGTTGGTTGGGGCCTCTGCCTCCACGACCACCATCATTCCCCTGGGAAGGATGCCACTAGAAGCCCTGACCAACATTTCCAAGGTGACCCATGCCATTTGAAGAACTGTATGTGCCAAAAAGAGACATGGACTTCAGTAAAAATGGTTAGGGGATGACAGTCATAAAATTGGTAGAGGGCACTTACAGAGATAGAATCCCTGGTCTCACTCTTGGGATGATGCCATTGGGACCCCAAAGCATGGCCCCCCGTATATGGTCGTAAGGCATGAAAACTCCATAGGGGTCTCCTCAGGTGTCCTAGCCCTGCTAGACGTAGTAATAGATGTGGCGATAGGTGTAGATTCTGGGGGTCTCGCATCTGTATCCACTGAGGGATGAGAATGGGTCATGTATATAAGACCCTCCTGCATGGTTCAGATGTTAACAAGAAGTCTGGAATGACCTTAAAGAAAGTCTCGGAGAAGGGGGATTCATATTGTTAACTCCAGGGCCTTTGCGAACTCTTCAAGATCCAAGTCTTGATCTCCAAATTTTCCCTCCTCCAACAGGATCCCTCTCCCAGCCTCATCTCCCCAGGAGGACTCTTCTGATTTTTCTAGCAGGGGGAAGTGCTCTCTCAAATCAGCTGCTGACAACTGAGGGAGAGTAGTGCGATCGAGAAACACCTTGACTCAATCTATCATTGGATAATGAGCACCCCGAGAATGTACAAAGTCCTCCAGCTCTACCAGGTACCGCTCCGCCTCCACCTGGGGCACCACAAAGCTAGACCAGATAGGGACTATCCTTGATAAATCCATTCTAAGACGGTTCAAGTGCTGCCACAACTTGGAAGGGCTGAGGAATTTCTTGTTGACTTCCCAGATGTCCCAAGCCTCCGAGAAGATGACATTCTATGACATGTCGATATGGCACAATCGCTTCCCTGGAGCCTGGGTGGGTATCCTGCAGAATCATCTCAGTGGCATTCCCTCTAGATGGCTCTGTTCTTCTAGAATCGCTGGGTCTGCTACCACTGCTGGATCTATGGCTGCTACCTCACCCTCAACTGGTGTGGGCCTCGCCGCCACGACAGCCCTGCCACCATGGGATGCCTTTTCCGCCTTCCGGCCCCTAGGTTGGGGAAGCTCACCATCACTGACTTGAATGGTTGGATGCTTCAGCATCTCCCCTGGGTAGGCCACCTCCCAGCTCTTGGCATATTCCTTTACCAGCCCGAGGATAGTAGTCGGAGAAGGCAACTCATTCCGCATTTTCCCATCTTCCCGCGTGAACATGAGCCACATCTGCCTCATCACACACAAGTATTCTTCATAGCGCACCTCCAGATAGACCTGTGGGGTCACGCTCTTCATACACTGGAATTGCCTTGCAAACCGGTGTGGGTGTATAGCTCGTAGAGGGGCTCACGGTCCACCCTCTCCACCAGGAATCCACCTCGAAAGGCCAGGAGATAGTCCCGATGTTCTTTTGTCCCCCAAACGTCATCATTGAGTGCCCCGTCGACAACGGAAATGGGTGGAAATTGAATTCCTCCACCCCCCGCACCCTGTTCAGAACCGGAAGTGCGGTCAGATTGGATGAAAAGCTTCCCTTGGCATTCAAGATCGATGGATGAAAGTTTTAGCCCAGAGGAGAGATAGGGTTCGGGTATTCATAAACCCTCCTGATATATGCCTCTATCCACCCATACAGGAGGTGGAATCACCCACATACCCTCTGCGACCTTTTCCCCTCGCTGATATGGAACAACACCTTATACAGCTTGGTGATCATCGAGATTCCTAGGTTGATCTGCCCTCCTGTCGCCAATGTGGACGCCATGATGAATGTGCTGGGGAATACTTCCATGTTGGTATCCCTCACTGGAAGGACCCAACAACAGATCAGAGCCGCAATGAATGTTGCCAGACTAACTATTGGCTGCTACTCAGTGCTAACACTAAACCCCCAGGTCTTGCACTAGCTGTCCTCCAAAAGTCTCCAGTACGAGTGATCCTTACTCCAAGCCCCCTTTGGGAAAGTCTGAGGCCTTGCTAGAAATTTCCTATTTTCCAAGAAGTTTAGGAATTGTTTGAACCACCACCTGAAGTGGACATTCCTTACTTCCTCCTTGTACTCCCTGGGTACAATCCCCATTAGTGCCATCGCCAGCCGTGGCATTTTCTTTGGATCCTCCCATGCACTCATGATGGGGAGGAATTCGTCTTACATCGCCCCCAGTATCAGGACCCCCAAGATCTGTTTGACATCTCACAAGATGATACCGACCTCCCCATGGTGTAAGTGGAAGGTATTGGTCCTCGACGACCATATGCTCAATAGCTCTGGAATCAGTTGTTTTAGATTATATATGTGGATTTGAGAGGCCCAGGCCGCCTCATAGAAACCCACTCTCCTCAGATCAGCCCCAAACTCCTCACACGAGACACCTACCTAGTAGGCCCAGGCCAAATAGTCAGTGAAGTTTCCACCCTGGCGTAGGTCCCATTCCACGGACCACCCCTTCACCAGGTTCCTCAAAGATGCCTTTAGTATCTTGTGGTACAGAGGAGGAGACGTCTCTGGCTGCAACGCCTTGCCATCGACATTATTCAGGTGGTTGTATAAACAATCAGCATCGACGGGTGTAAAATCCTCCTGTGAATGGCCATCAGCCACCCTGAACCATCGGCGCTGGAATGGCGTGCTCTTGAACAAGTAAGATGGTTCATCCCAACTTTTTTCTAGGATGAAGATGTCATCCCTCAGCCCGAATCCATACAAGGGAAACCTCCTACACAACAGGTAGTTCTTTTGGCTCTCTGATAGCAGCTTTACTAATTAACTATGGTCTGAGTGGCTACAGACTAACTCTCCTAGTCCCAAACTATTCTCCATCTCATCCCTCCGAGTTGCATCCGCAAGGACCCCTTGGGCAGCTTCTTGATGAGCCATTCAGTTCTGGAACTTGGATGCTTTTCGGGTTGGTTTGCAAAGCTTGTTTGCGGAGAGCGTTCGTGAAGCCAGTTCGCAGAGAGAGTTCGTGAATCCTATTTGCGGAGTCCTACCCATGCCTTCAAGCGTGAGATCGTGAAGCACTATAGCGGAGTTAAAAACTCACTGTGCACCACAAAATAAAGACCCGATTTGTGGAGAGAAGTCACAAAGTATGCAGAGCTTCATGAATCGAGAGTGCTAAATTCCAAAATCATGGAGACACGAAGAGACAAAATAATGTTCAGGTCTTCTATTTATAGGCGAGGGACCCACGGAGCTTTGTGGCGCATCCATCCAGAGCTTTTCTTTCCCACTTGGCAAGCCCTCTTTGAGAGGTAGCTTCATGAACGACCGAGGCTTTTGGTGATTGAAACTCAGACTTTGACCCTTGACTTCTCTGTGGATCCTAGTCTGAGGGGGGGTCATTTGTTGACACCAAAATGTGGGGAGGAGAAGAAGACACAGACCCAAGAGCTTCCTCGCAAAGCCCTTTTGAGGAGAACCGGTCGCACCGCGCCACCGCGAAGCAAGGAGGTGGTAACGCTCCATGACCACCCTTGATGTTTGTGACCTACTGTGAAAAAAGAAGGCGGTAATGGTCTGTGACCTTATTTGACGTTCACGAGCCTCCACGGATCAAGGAGGCGATAAAGCTCCATGAACGCATTTGACGTTCGCGATGCACCATGTAGAAAATGAATTCCTCTTCGCGCCAAGCGCATGCTGCTTTGTGGAGCCTATCCCCTATAAATACCGACCACCCCCTCAAGTTCAGGGCAGAAAATATGACCTTTCAACTTCCTAGCTTCTGAATCGCAAATCACCCTTCTGCTCTGCGAACCATGAGCCGTGCGAGGTACTTCTACTCTGCGAAGTGCCTCCCCTTTGTCTCATTTTGATCCCCTCTTTTGAGAGGGATGCCTTTCGCGGAGCCTAAGGGCCTCAGCGAAGGAAGGGAATCTCCAAGGGGACCCAGGACATCGTGGAGCATTTATGATTCATGAAACACCCTCCATGTACACATGATTCACATGCCAAGGCAGGGTCACTGTACTTCACGAAGCACATTGCTTCACGATGCCTTGCTTTGCGAGGCACCTTTTCTCTGCAAGGAAGTGCTCCATGAATTCCTTTCGACTTCATGAAGCACCTCTCATATGCACCTTTTCCCTATGATTAGGCTGAGGTGCCCTACTTCACGAAGCACACCCCTTTGCAAGTACCCCCCACCATGCGAAGTAGCAGAGCTTCACAAGGCCCCTTCTTATGAACCCATCTGATTTGTGATTCCTTTTCCTGTGTGGCCCTTCAGGTTTGCACGAGGTGATTTCAAAGTCCCTTGGATGATACTACCCATTGCATTTCTTCACCTCATGCTTCTCCGCATAGGAACGCTAATGGCTATTGCTTCTTCACATAGCCACGCTAACATGGGACCTCTGATGGTTCTCTCCATGACACCCCCTAACCATGGATTTTCCTATCCACTCTCTACACCAAGGAGTAGAGGGTACCACTTATGTAATTATGAGGGGTGTGGAGAAAATCCACATCATCCGATCTCTAGGATGTTAAACTACCAAGCGACATCATCCTCAGCACATGATGTTAAATTGTGACCTCACCTCGTGCCTCGCACATGGGGTGCCCCCACCTTGGACATTCTCTAAGCCCACTGGTCTCTATGAGGATGAGATATTTCCACACAGGGGATGATATCCTCCTTATCGGAGTGGAATTTTTCCATGGGGAAAGGGAAACCACCCCGGTGTAAGCCCCTAGCTTTTCTTGCCGGAGGCAGCATTCTTGCTCCTCCTTTCTTCTTCGGTACCAAGGACTAGGGGGAGGGGGGAAAGGACACCGGACCCCTCCTTTATTCGATACCAAGTCCCTCTCCTGTTGGGCTTTGCTACCACCAGGACTCCATTCTGGAGTAAGTCCCAACCTCTTTGGGATGCGATCACGTGTAGGCCCCACTCCACTTCCCACAGACTCACCTTTCGTGACATGATCATCAGGTCTCTACTATCTCTTGTTTCTCACACTAAGCATCACTCACGTGGGCTTAGAGTAAGCAACGACTATGACATCTTCCTCGGGCTGCCTTAGAGCATAATCCCCAAATTCCATCCACCTGAACTATGAGGTCTTTGATCCTTTCCAAGGCAGGGTACGTAGGAAGCCTCCATGAGGTTCAAGCCCAATGACCATTGGACCCCAGGTCCACCTTCACGTCAATTCCCAAATTCCAACCAACCTGAACTATGAGGTCTTTGATCCTTTCCAAGACATGGTACGTAGGAAGCCTCCATGAGGTTCAATCCCAACAACCATTGGACCCCAGTTCCACCTTCACATCAGTTCCCAAACCAACTGGAACTATGAGGTCTTTGTTCCTTTCCAAGTCAGGGTACGTAAGAAGCCTCCATGAGGTTCAAGCCCAACAACCATTGGACACCACTTCCACCTTCATGTCAGTTCCCACCCACCTAAACTATGAGGCCTTTGATCCTTGCCAAGGCAGGGTACATAGGAATCCTTCATAAGGTTCAAGCCAAACAACCATTGGAATCTAGGTCCACCTTAACGTCAGTTCCCAAAGGCCATCCAACCTGAACTATGAGGCCTTTGATCCTTACCAAGGTAGGGTACGTAGAAAGCCTCCATGAGGTTCAATCCTATCAACCATTGGACCCCAGGTCCACCTTCATGTCGGTTCGTACCCATCTGAACAACAAGGTATTTGATCCTTTCCAAGGCAGGGTACGTAGGAAGCCTCCATGAGGTTCAATCCCACTACCCATTGGTCACTTCGACCCCCCTTCACGTCAGTTCACCAAAACCCTAGGCCGCCTCAGAGCGTAAGCCCCAAATGCCAACCAACCTGAACTACTAGGTCTTTGATACTTGCTAAGGCAGGGTACGTAGGAGGCCTCCATGAGGTTCAAGCCCAACAACCATTGGACCCCAGGTCCACCTTCACACCGATTCCCAAACCAACCTGAACTACGAGGTCTTTGATCCTTTCCAAGGCAGGGTACGTAGTAATACTCTATGAGGTTCAAGACCAACAACAATTGGACCCCAGGTCCACCTTCACATCAGTTCCCACCCACCTTAACTACGAGGTCTTTGATACTTTCCAAGGCAGGGTACATTGGAAGCCTCCATGAGGTTCAAGCCCAACAAACATTGGACCCCAGGTCCACCTTCACGTCGGTTCCGACCCACCTGAACTACAAGGTCTTTGATCCTTTCCAAGGAAATGTACGTAGGAAGCCTCTATGAGGTTCAATCCCAACAACCATTGGACCCCAGGTCCAACTTCACGTCAGTTCCGAACTACGCAGACTTTGATCCTTTCCAAGGCAGGGTATGTAGGAAGCCTCCCTGAGGTTCAAGACCACCACCCATTGGTCGCTCTGACCCCCTTCACATCGGTTCTCCCAAACCACCCCAAACTACATGGACTTTGATCCGTGAAAATGCGGGGTACATAGGAAGCCTCCCTGAGGTTCAAGCCCAACACTCGGTCGCTCCGACACCCTTCACATTTGTTTGTCCAACACCTTGGGCTGCCTCAGAGCGTATGACCCAAATGGCCCCCATATCCAGGAACTATGAGGAATTTGATCCTTACTAAGGTAAGGTACATAGGAATCCTCCTTGAGGTTCAATCCCAACACCCAGAAGTTCCGACCCACTTCACATCGGTCCGCCCCCCGTCCTACATGACGTTAAACTGTGGACCTCTTTCGGTGGTAAGCCATTGTCACTCCATTCAGCGGTAAGCTATTGGAACCCCAATCAGTGAAAATCCTTCGTCAGATGAACTACATGGTCTTTGATTCCTTGACATGAGGATAAGTTGGAAACCTCTCCAAGGATCAAGCCCAACACCATCATCGTCCTCATGGTGGTTTCATACCATTCTCTATCCACTTCATTCAACTGCTTCATCATCCATCATGATTCTTACTTGGGATGCCACATCTTGGTGGGATCATGCCACCTCATTCCCCGTTCCCCTCTCAGTAACTGGGAGTCAACTACGCATTGGCCCCAATATCGGTGTTCCCTATAAAAGGTTGCACCCATCTGATCCACTCCAGTTAGTGTTCTGATCAGCTCGATCCATCTTCACTGGATGTTAAACTTACAGCATACCCTATGTTAAATATGGGAAGCCTAGTAAAACCTCGAATACATTCCCCTGGAATATGATTCCTCGCGTTCAATGTGGGATGCCTCGGGCTTCTGTTCCCTTGAGAAGCCCTATAATAAGTTACAGAAGACTGAAATGACAATCCCCCAGCATCCAGACACGCCAGTGATGCCCAACATGACTACTTCCCTAACCGAAGGTTGCTGCCCTAACTGGACCCCTTGTAATGTCTTGAAAGAAGCAGTGTAATTAACTGGCATCCATGAAGATATGGCGCACGAAAGATTTTCACGAACAACATCTTAAATATATGAGGGAGACCCGAACTTAGTAACCAGTTCCGAGGAGGAATCCATGGAAGGAAGAACCGACATCCCATCATCCCATTTCGATCAAGGAGAAGAAGTCCCTAAATAAGGAGTGGATGCTGCCCGCATTTGGAAAGCGGGAATGTGGGGAAACAGCTGTGCGTCCTCTACAGACAGATGCGCGCACCCCGGTGAAAGCATCGGAAACAGTTGTAGAAGTAATCAATGTCACGAACCAAATTCTCAACAGTTGTAGCATGTAAGAAAGAGTACAAATAATCTATATCAAAGAGGGAAGAAACTAAAGTAGAGGCTAAAAGGACAGTACCTATAACTATAGATGATCTTGTAATATACTCCACTAGCATTGGTTTCACTGTATACATATGGAATGTTCCTTAGACCAAATATGTTACATGGCTAGCCTGAGCAGGTCTACTATGCTGATGCTGAAGTTATGAAATTTGATTGCCTCGGTCATTGCCTCCACTATCTCGCCCTAATTGGACAGTGGAAAAAAACTCACAACCTGATGTGGATCTATAAATCCCATTTATGATGGAGGTTCTAGCATGAATCCTCTTCCATTGGATGCTGATGTAAAATAATGATAGAAATTATGAATGTGTCCTATCTTGTTACAAGATCGGCACTCCAACGGGTTTCTCGGGCACTGAGGCTTATTATGGATGTTCCTTCCACACTAATGAAATATGATAGTGCTATTAGTAAGTTTCATCTGGATGGAATTTTCCCCATGTGCACGCTCAAAGTGGCACTTCTTACTGCCAGATAAACCATCACCCTACTTCGGAACTTAGCTACCTTGGCTCACATGATCGGTTTCCTTGAGATTTTGTTTCTTAATTAAGTTCTGATTCATGATCTCTGTAATGGTTTTCAAATGAAAGATGTTCACCTATGAGAGGATATCATATCAAAGTCCATCATCAAAGAGTATCACAGTCGTCTGTGTGTCAGTGATTAGAGATGGAGAAAAATGCTGGAGGTTAGTAAAACAACTAGAATACTCTAACACTATCATAGAGCCATGCTGAAGATGCAAGAACTCCCTGATAAAATATTCTCTCAGAGTTTATGGAAAGTAGTGATCATATAAAGTTATATAGAAGTATTCCCAAAATATATCACTAGGTTTATTTGATGGAGAAATGATATCCCACCAATTCTTGTCAGAGTCACAAATCATAAAGACAACAAGTTTGACCTTCCACTATAGGAGTGTCTCAAGATGGTCGAAGATGGATTTTATAGCTTCAATCAACAACTCTGCAGCATTGGTACCAATATCCACTGAGAAGGTGTGAGGATTATGTTATATAAAATCCCACATATGCTCTTCCATAGTAGAGGTAGGTTTGAGAACATTCTAAACAGACTGCATAAACCTGAGAAGACTATCCCTGAACTGAGCATCGGTGCCTAGTGGAAGATCAGGAAGAGGTGCCAAAGGAGGAAATATATGAAGAACTGTAGGAAGAACTAGTGGTGGTTCTAGATGTACCAACTCTAGAATTTTCTCATCTCAACTCTCCTGACATACAATATGAAGACGTCATGGTGGAATTTCTCTACAATTGGAAAACACACATCTTATACGATATTCGACGGTAGATGAGGTAAACAAGTCAAGGAGTGGTATGAAAAGGCAAGGTGTAAGGCCTCATAAGTGAAGTCAATTAAAAGTATAACATTTCCACTTAAGGTGAGAATTTTATCCTAAAAAATGGAACACAATTTATATTTATAACTAGGAAGTACTATAAAATATTACAAAAAAACATAAAATTAGTCACATGTAACAGGCATATTCACACTGAAACTAGATATTTCATTGCAATATGAATGTCATTTTAATCCCTATGATGCCTAATATGATGTATGTAAAATAATTTCCCACATGTAATTGAGACAGAATAGTCAAAATCATCATTTTAATAATACAAATACTAGTATAAACAAAAAACAAGTGCGTCACCCAATGATGAAGTCATATCAACAATAAATAGTATAATCAATAACTGAGATCCCAACCCAAGAAATATGGGTTTCCCCTATACATTGGTTGCTACATCGAATAATAAGGTTAGTTCTAAATACTTATATCTTAGTCTCATGTCTAATCGAAACAGTAATACAAAAGGAAAAATAACCTTTGATACCACTTTGTAGCATCCCACCCCGAGTGCCTATAAAAACGGGCCCCCAAGACAGTGGGCCACAAGACCTCAAGAGCATCTCTCCAAATGCTAGAGGCTTCTAAATAGTAGTGAGGGCCTTGGGTAAGTCTATGGGGATACTATTTTCTTATAGAAAAAGATATAGCATGGAGGAAGGTAATAATATAATTGAGAAAGTAGCAGAAGCAATAAGAAAAGCAATAGACAACAACAGATTCCGATAAATGACCCCATAGAAAAATATATAATAAATACAGAAGCTGAAATGTCATAAATGATACCATAATGATATCAATGTATGATTCCATATGTAAATAAATGAAAGTGCTGGGGTGCGGGGTACAACCATAGACTGCATTCTAACAAAGACTCAAAAGACCAAGCATAAACTGCCACACAAAATCTCGAGCATGGCTCAGTCCTCTACCCCTAAATCTCTATCCAAAATAGAAAAGGAATCAAGTATCAGAAGCATCATGCTTCCCTGTATATGTACCTACCAACATAATGTCTACTCGAGTACCAAAAGACACCTGAACAAGGTGTGAGATATGATCTTAGTAGGTAGACACCCAAGGTATCTAGACCTTTGCATTTTGTGTAGTAAACAAATAGCAGTGTGTCGATGTATAATAGAAGAATACAATATAAATAATAAAAATAAATTCAATGTGGCCTGGGTTCCCAAGTGGAAACCCATCCCATACCACATTCTTCAGCCTATGCCAGATGTCTTAACAATATACCTGATAAAGAAGAATATATATAGTAAGGCCTATGTAACATAACAACTGAAGGAGAAGTACATACCCCCCATCTTGTGATTTGTCTTAGGGTCTAAACCATACATAAAAACTAATCACAATAAAGGCACAAGAGAGGATCACAATCATAATGAAAAATCTATGTTGTATCAATAAAATCATCTCAAGCATTTATATTAAAATTTACAAGTACACAGGTGGAGTTCAAGCCCACCCTGAAGGTATTTCTATGGTACATCTAATCAATTATCCAATTACACCAAGCCTATCCAAGGAGATCCATTTCTGAACCCCAAGTATCACTTGTGGTGTGGTTACCATGAGTCTATACCAAGTATCACACATAAGGGACTGAGTCTCAACCAAATATTGGCATAGACATCTTACCAATAGGTCCATCCTCAATTTCCCCTTAGGGAACCGGTGTCACTCAATAGTATATGAAAATCTCTAGGGAGACCATGCCTGGTGAGCCTAAAACATCGCTTCCCTGACACATCATACTATAACCTATCAAGAATGGTGAGTCCATTTATGGGTTCTTAATATGGAATCCACGTTCTCTCACTGAACTGATTACCTACAACAAACAAGAGAGGAACATATATATTTATATCCCAGAGAAATCATTAATAATTACATCCATTTAGGTAACCAATCAATTTCAACATCATAACCCAGGTTAAACAGAACATGGAATTTATCACCATAAGTAGAGGCAAAAACATTTAAATAAAATCAAGGAAAAAAAAACTTATAATCAAATTATTTAGGAAAAAAATTCACACTAAATAGTTTTATTCAATTTAAACTTCAACCTAAAGTATCATAAAAACACACGTAGATGATAATTTGAATAATCAAGGCTAATGGTAAAAAACTAGCCAATTATACCAGCGTAATCGAAGGGGTGTCCAATGACATGGACAAACCTAGTAAGGTTTCAAATTAATAAAAGGTCACAAGGATCAAGGCTAAGTAGTTCAATTAAATTAATAGGCTTTAATTGAGATTCACCGGTAGGCACCGACGAGCGGTACAATGGCGCGAATTGAATAACACAACGAAACAATGGGAAAGATAATATAAGACCTACCTCATAGTCATATTATCTCCCATTTCCCATGATAAAATTTTATTTTACCTAAAATGGAAGAAAGCAGGTGATTTTAGAAAAACCCCAATGTTAGGTAAAAACCTTCCATGACCGATTATGAAACATAGATTGAATGAAATCCAATGATTCTTGGTGAGTGAGGTTATCATTACCAATATCTTCATATTGATTCTAATGATGATGGAAACTGAGAATATATGGAGTCACGACGGTCTTTCTAAGGGAGTGCGTAGGAGGAGGATGAAGTGCTACAAGGGGGGTGCTACAGGGGGAGACACACCTAGGGGGAGAGGAGAAAAAAAAAGAGAACAAAAAGAAATAAGGAAAGGATAAAAAAATAAATAGAAAATAAAATAAAAAATAAAATAATAACATAAATAAATAAAATAAAAGGGAAGATAAGGGAAAAAATAAAAATAAAAATAATAATAGCTAAACCCATTTTTTATTTTTTTACTCTTCTCATGTCCAATTTTTATTTTATTATTTATCTTCGTTCTATTTTCACCTCTTTTAATTTATTTTAGTTTATTTTTTTCCATTTAATTATTTTTAATTATTATAACCCATACATTTCTCCAGGGAACGATGCATTATTTTATATAAATCTCGTGCAACTATTCAAATAATTCAATAGCTGCTCAGGATCCACAATAGGCTATAAAGGCACGTACCCTGGGTCTCTTTAAGGATTTGGACTAAAAAATTTAAATGGTATGAACCTTGATTAAAGCCAGGACATTAAAAGTTTTACTTTATTTTTATATTATGTTATGTATTTTGTTGTGGATTTTTTATATTATCTCTTGATCCTATATTAATATAGAGGTAAATGCTTCCAATTTAATGAGATTTTTATACCCTCAGTGCTTGTCACCAACTAGGGGCCTACCAAAGGAGGGACTCGGGGGGTCATTATCTCCCTCCATCCATTTTGGTATCATTGGTGGTATGGGTTCATGACATAGTGGTATCAAAAGGAGGTTGTTTGATAGATAGGATGAAGTTTTGAGTTAGGCATAATGATGATTACATGGATTAGTATCGAAACAGTGCTGGTTGATTTTGGTACGTGACATAGGCTAGAGAGACTAGCTAGAACATGGGATTTTAGGGCCCCCCATGATCCAGTGCATAGAATCTAAGTTTATTTAATGACTAAGTGAGGTGTACCTATTTGTAGAGTAGATACCTATGAGAGGTACATGCATCATGATAACCTATATTCCTATTTGAGTTGGATTGTTTTGGGATGATTAAAATAAATAAAGTGAATCTAGATCAATCAAAATAAAATTCCATACTACCAATCTTAGGAAATTATTATTTTCTTTTCAACAATAGCTCATGGACATCATCCATGTGTTTCTCAGGAAGTTGAGGTTTAATAGGATGATCCGATTGATTTTTATAGGGTTGATCCGAAAGAGGAGGATGAGTCTTGCTTTAAGTATTTCATGATTTTTAGTGGAAGGATTTTGGAAAGTACGAGGGTATTGTTTCAAATGTGGATATAGAGATCTATCTAGAAAATCTGGATATCACTTTTAGTTTTATTTGAGACCTAGTGGGATATTGGTCCCATTGGTAGTTAGTTTGGTGTAGGGAGCAGTGCGTCAATGGTGGATTCTATATATGGGTGAGTAGAATGAGGAATATGTTTCATGGGTCAAATTTTAGAAAGATTTCCTTTTTTTACTATGAAGGTAGTGAAGAGGCAAGAGATTATTTCTCTTTAATAGGGAAGTATGATAGTGTGGGAGTTGAGAATCAAGTTCAAGGAACTTTTTCATTTTTTCCTAGATATTTCTCCAGACAAGGATTCTCATGTGAGATGTCTTGAGGAGGAACTCCATCCTTCTATGTAGTGTGAAATTACTCAATTTACATTACCAATGTATTTGAAGGTTTAGAATAATGTAGTGGTGATCGAGCAGATGAACTTATGAGGAGATTTGTCATGAGAGTGGAATCAATTAGTTTTCTCAAGGAGTAGGGTTGTCAGTGGTAGGTCTCAGGTAACATGACCATTTAGGTTTCAAACATTAAGGAGTTGACCTCAGAATCTTCCCTTCCGACCTTCTGGGGTGAGTGGTTTACATAATTTTATTGGGGATATTAGTCTAGTGTATTTCTTCTGTGGGGGTTTTGGCCATCACTAGAATCCATTCCTAGTGGTTCTTCGAGCTCAGTTTGGTGGAGATATATAGGTTTAACACTATCCTTAGTAGCAGTTTCCAATAATACCATTTTGGAAATAGGGGAAATAAGATTATACTATGTATAGGGGATATCGAGTAGGTAGTGGTCAACCTTAGGATGTTCCTCATGTTCAAGGACCTCTACCCAAGCATGGTCATGGTGGTGGCCATCAAAAAATAGGTAGGGGAGATGGATGTGGTCAATTTTAGCCAGTGGAGGTAGTAAAGATAGAGGGTCCATATATCATTCACAGTACATTGAGTTTTTTTCTACCCTTGTTTGTTCATTTTTTGATTCATTAGCTACACACACCATTGCTTCACCAACTATAGTCCATGATCTGAGACTATATGTAGAGATAATTTCTATATCCCTACTGTTGAAAACACTAGTCAGAGGATTGACTATCTTGTTTTATGATTTCCAAGGAATTAGAATGATGATGAGGCCACATCAGTATCATGGGGATCTTTTCTTGCTATAGATACATCCATATGTTATCATCCTAGGCATAGATTGTTTTATTCCATATTTGTTGTTATCCACTGCTTCCCGAGGAGATTCATATTCTCAGATGTGGATGGGTAACACGTAGTTTTTAATGATGATAAGGGTTGATAGGTGGTAAGTCGGTGTGTGGATCCCATTATTTTAGTGATGACTGAATTATAGGTGGAATCAGTGGATTCTAGTTTAGTGGGTGTCCCCGGGGCATTGAGGGAGTTTATGGAAGTTTTCCTTGAAGAGTTTGTGATGAAACCCCCTCAATGTAATTTTGAGTTTAGGATACAATTTTATCCTAGTGATTCTATGATTTTAATGGATACTTATCACCTGATACCTTTTGAGTTGTGGGAATTAAGGATTCAAATAGATGATCTGACACAAAAGGGTTTTCTCCGACCTAGTGTGTCACTATGGGGTGCTCCAGTGATGGTCGCCAAGAAGGAAGATGGTAGTCTGTGGTTGTGTATAGACTATAAGAGGTTGAATCAGGTAATAATAAAGAACTATTTCCATCTTATGAGGATATTTTTTTTTGACCAGTTGAGAGGGGTGATTTGGTTTTATAATATTGATCTGTGGTATGGATATCCCCAGTTGAGGGTAAAGAGGGAGATATCCTAAAGACTTCCTTTAGATATAGGTATGGACACTACGAGTTTATAGTTATTCCATTTGGTATCAAAAATACAATAGATATGTTCATGGTACTAAAAAAATATGTGTTCCATGAATTCATAGAAATTTTATAGTCTTTTTCACCAATGACATGATGATCTACTTTAAGCCAGAGGAAGATCATGCCAATCAACCCAGAGCTTTCTTGTAGGTTCTTCGATGCCACCAGATCTATGGAAAGTTCTACTAGTGAATGTTTTAGACACAAGATGTTCATTTCATTAGGCATTTTATGTCTCGTCAGGGTGTGGCAGTGGACCCATCGAAGGTCGAGGTAGTTATTTATTCGAAAACACCTAAGAATATGGTCAAGGTTCATGGATTCCTTGGTATCACAGGATATTAATGGAGGTTTGTGCCTAATTTATTTCGATTTATAGACCTATTGATACCATTGACCAGGAATGACCATGTTTTTGTGTGGCATTATCAGTGATATGTAGCATTCTGTTACCTAAAGGGGATGTTGGTCAGTTATCTAGTACTTCATTTTCCTGAGTAGGGTGTGATGTTTGAGGTGTTTTCTGATTATTACCATCTGGTATTGGGATTATTTTTGATGAAGTAGATGAAAATGATCAATTATGGGTCTAATAAGTTACTTCTCCATGAGTGTAACTATGCTACCCATGATCTGGAGTTAGTAACGGTTGTGTTTGTGCTGAATTTGTGATATAATTTCCTCATTGTGGAGTACTTTGTGGTATTAAAGGATCACAAGAGTTTGAGGTATATATTTTATTATCATGATATAAATTTTCAATATTTGAGGTAGATGAATTTTACTAAATATTATGATTTTGATATCTCCTACACCTCAATAAAATATAATTTTGTGGTCGGTGCTTTGAGTAGGAAGTCATGGAAGGATGTTGTTTAGGACTCAGAGGATGTTTGGAAAGGAATATAGGAGTTTTTATCCTTTCACTTATAATAAAGGGTGGTTGACGGTATAATATTTTTTATTGAAGATGATAGTACAACCTTATTTGATGCATCAGGTAGAGATGTATTAGTGGGAAGACTTAGTGGTGATGTGAGATTGTGTTGGCCATGGTGATACCCTGAAGGGATAGTCGGAACAAGATATTATTTCATGGGTTATTGTTTTTTATGGAATCGATGAGTGAGGGAGTCCTTCATGGGTTTCATAGATCACTTTTATTAGAACACCTAGGAGTTTACATGATGAAACATAGATTGAGGATGAGTTTTGGTGGACTGGGATGAAACGGGTGGTGGTATAGTTCATATTGAAGTGTTTGGTTTTTTAGTAGATAAAGGAAGAGAATAATTTTCTTGGAAGTTTATTGTAGCCTTTGTATGTTCCTAAGTGGAAATAGGAATAAATATCAATGGATTATGTTATTGGGTTACCTCAAGCTCTGGGAGGATGTAATTATATTTGGGTGATCATGGATCAGTTGATGAAATTGGACCACTTCATAGCAATCAAGGAGTTAGGTGTAGTAGATTCTTTTCATAAGAGGTATGTGGATGAGGTGCTTCAGTTTCATGGAGTTCTGAGGTCCATTATCTTAGATCATGACACATGTTTTAACTCATGATTTTGGAGGGGATTGCAACATGTTTTTTTTCATTTAGTTACACCTCAACATTGTTTTACACCCTCAAATAGATGGTTAGACAGAGAAAACCATCCAAACATTGGATTTTATGTTACATTTGTTCTTATTATACTTTATAAGATCTTGGGAAAATCACATTACCTTGGTTGAGTTTTCTTATAATAACAGTTTTGACTAATCTATAGGCATGGCCCCATTTAAGGCTTCATATGGGAGACTATTTCATTCTCCTTTATTATAAAAGGTGGTTGGGAAGGTGGAAATTCTTGGTCTTGATGTGGTACAGAGAATGATAGGAAAACTTTTGTTGGTTAGAGAGAGGATGAAAGAAATAAAAGACCAGTATAATTATTATGCCAATCATATATGGAGGTCCTTGGAGTTCGAGGTTTGGGACCACCTGTTCTTGAAGAATTCCCCATGATGTGGATAGTGAAGGTTTGGAAGGAGAAGTAAGCCTTCTCCCAGGTTTTTGGGTCCTTTTAGGTGCTGGGGTGAGTTTGTTAGGTGTCGTTTCTACCAAAAATAGAGATGATCCATGAAATCTTCCACATCTCTCAGCTCTATCGGTATCTCCATGATGAATCCCATATCATTTAATGGGGAGAGTTTGATATATAGGATGATTCAATTTTCATGGAGTGAACATTAGAGAACCATAATCATCAAGAAAAGGTGCTATAAGGATGAACCATCCCTTCGTTTCACATGTTGTGAAGGCATGGTGGCCTAGAGGAGAGTACTTACGAGTGCAAGGTGTAGATATGTTCCCAATACCCAAAGATGTTTTTTGTTTTTCATTACGCTATTTTTCTTGTGATTTGATATTTGAATGTTTTTATGTTATGATATTTGTTATTTTCTTGATGTATGACATGTGATAAAGTTTAGACATATGAAAAGGGGAGGAATTGATTCCTAATCAAGACACATTATACTATGATGTGATTAAAACCATGTGGGCGAGTCAGTGCCACCCAGAGAGAATAACATTTTGTCATGGAGGTTGAAATCCCTTGATTCGTGTGTTTAGGGTTGTGTGGTTTATTGGTTATAGAGGTTATTGGTTTGGGTCATGTGGAGGATAATATGGTTGTACAGTGGTTGTGTGGTAGTGTGATTTTGTGAAAGGGGGAAGTTTGTGGCTATGCAGTGTGTTTTTTGGGTTTGTTCGATTGGTGTTTTTATAAGGGGTAGTGATGAGGAGTAATGAGATCCTGATAGGTATCTTGTAGGGTGGCTGTTCAGACCCCTTTCTTCCAAGTCTTGGTTTTGGATTCTTGAGGGTGAGAATCATTTTAGAGGTATCTAATATAATGGCATGTGACTTCTAGGCCCATTACTACGCTGTTTTTGAGTGTTGTAGGTGTTATAGAGGAGTTTTGAGAAGTTTTTGTGCTGTTTGGAGGTGTATTAGAGTTGTAGTGGGGAATTAACATTTTGAAAGGGGTACACGACATGAATTGGTGGTTCATGACTTGGGTAGAAAACCAGTTTCAAAACTTATATGTCAGATAAGGTGGATGATTCCATAAGACAGATTCATTTCATAAAAGTGGAATTCATGATGTATAATTAAATAAAGGATTAGGTGATGTGAATTTAAGTAAAAGTTGGAAACATGGGAATTGATATCATGAATTGGTTAAATGATGTGAAAGCATTGGGATGCAGGTTATAAAAATGGTTGATCAAACAATTATTTTTCATTCGTCCATATTCTTCTCTCTCATTTTATAGGAACCCTAGTTTCCTTTGGGGGATCATCAATTCGTTGTCCTCTTGCTTTGATATGGTGGTTCTGGTATATCCCCATTAGTGATTCTGGGTGAGTTCTCCTCTCTTTCCCATGGGTTTCTCTTGTTCTTCTTGCGGAGATCCACTACAGTGGTGTAATTTTTCTTTGGTTTTTTATTTGTGAGTTGTTTTTGATAACCCTTGATATAGTGTAGGTTGACATGTGGGTTTTTAATGTGGTTTTGGTTTAAGGGAGTTTCTTATTTACACTATGGTGTGCAGTTAGATCATAAAGCTTCTTTGAGGTAGGGAATCCCTTATTTATTACTTTTTTGTATCATACAGAAGAGTTTTACTCTTTTTTATCTTTGGAATATAGTTTTTTCTGACCTAATAAAGATATATTTATTGGTAAATTGAAATTAAAGGGGAAAGGAAAATGATTCACATGATTTTATAGCTTTCATATTATTGTGATGTTGTGATTGTACGAGCTAAATTCCCTATTGAAAATTGTTGTCGTTGAGGGATTTTCTTTACTGATTTCTCATGTGTTGTGGAGCCCTTATTGTGTGGTTTTTTTGATATCACCCTAAAATGGAAATTGTATAACCACTTATATTTAACTAATGAAATAATTTCCCCAGTATTATGGCTTGTGTGATAACGCACCTAAAATAAAGTGAAATTTGATAAAATCCCCTTTGTTAATTTGTAAAATGTTCTTTGATGTATGGTTATGCTATTGGGTGATGATGTGTGGTTGCAATGTGATGTGAGGTGATGTGTAGTTTGTTTGGAGATTCTTTTATAGTGTTAAGGTGATGGTTTGTTTGGACATGATTTTATGGTGGTGAGGTGCTGGTTTGTTTGGCCATGTTTATGGGGTAGCAAGAGGATGGTTTGATGGGAATGATGAGCTACCTAGTATGTATGGTCTCATTGTGCTTGATGTAACAACCCAATTTTTTTAATGGAAATTCCCTTCTTATAAATATTCCATAAAATCACATAATAATGAACTACTAAGTGATAAGTGACCTTTAAACATAATTTTTTCACTTCTTTGTTTGAAATTTTGAAAATCTGGCTTACACGGTTGTGTTCAAGATGTTTTTTGGAGTCTAATAAAAAAAATAATTTTTGGTGAATAGTAACATACCCTTATGAATAGTGATATACGCTAATAAATAGTAACCTTACCTATGGTGGTATAAAAATAATATTCATGTTGGAAGTTCGATATACCTATAGTTTAGAACGAGTTAATGAATGCTTTAAAACTGGTTTTGATAATAAATTATTATTTTATTTAAATATTAAAATAATCATATTTAGAAAATTATTTTTGAAAAATCGACTTCATTTTTGGATTCTACACGTCGAAAAATGGTTGGGGTAAATTTTTGAGATTTTTCTGAAATACTTGAATTTTTGATGAATAGTGAAATACGGTAATTTACAAAAAAAAAAAAGCTAAATAAGCTAATTATAGAGTCATGTGTGACGTTCTGCTGATGTAAGCCCACTAGGTTCGGGATTAAATTATAAAATTAATATAATTGGTCATTCAAGACTCACTATTCCTTGTCTTGTGGGGAAATAATAAATTAATGAATTTTATATTAAGGAAACCCCTCTCTCCTCCACTATAAATACCCTCTCTCCTTGCCTCTTTCCCTCACACCTCTCAAGCCTTGTTCCTAGCCAAATTTATGCCCAAATACCCTCCCAATATCCTTCCCCACGTCCAAGGCTTTCTGGTATTTCCAAAATACCAAAACCAAAGCCCCTAAGAGGAGTCTCAAAGAGAGGAGATCAAAGGGTAAGAACCCTCTTTTGTTTTCAAGTGTTCTGTTTTCATTTTATTTCTTTCCTTATACCCTCTTCCCCTTCCCTTATCCAAAAGGCATCTAGAATCTCAAATATTCTGGTTTCTAATAATGTTTATGGAAAATTTCAAGCATCATACTTCTCCCCCTCTCCCTCACGTTCTAGAATTAAACATCGTCCATGATGGGTCAAATTACCGACATCATGGATAATGTGTTTTCAAATTCTCTTATAATTCTGATTCTAGTCATGAAACCATTTATGTTATGGTTTAACCAGATTATTATATATGTTATATGTCCTATTTAATGTTCTGTAATCCTCATAAACTCATGATATAAATCAATAATACAAAACAAGTTAATTATGGGAAAAATCGTTAAAATTAATTCAAGTGTTTATCATTAATGTTTAATGTAAAGGTTCTCTTTCACTCTAATTAACCAAATAAATTTTGTATCCATGTAACCTAATAGATTTACACTAATGTTATAACTTCAATTCTGGACAACCACTTTCATCTTACAATTTATTTGAACCTAAATACAATTGAACCGATCATTAAAACAAATGAAACAAACGGACCCGAACAATAAAATTGAACCTCGTAATCAACCAAGATGTGTATAAATGAACTTAAAAAGGTTATAATAAATCTTTTACTTTTAGATATGATTCTTTATCTATTGATTAATAAACCAAATTTGACTATTCAGGTCATTAATATCAAGTGGAGAACACCAACAGGCCTAAGGTAAGGGATCCTCTCAATTTCACTCTTATTCAAGATTGTTCACTTTCTTAAGACTTGTTGTGTGTAATTATTAATTATGTGGTATGATTTAGCACCTCCCCCATACTGCCCTCTTTATGTATAATTGATGATAATTCCCTTTCCTCTCTCACTAATCCCCCTCAAGTACTCCCGATACCATGCCGATAATCTGTAAAGAATTCTACCCGAACTTCTTTTATTCCTTCGGGTTGTCTTATCTACCTTTCTACCAAAATGATGTTATCTTATCTTTTCTTGTGAATAATCTAAATGTTTTGAACATGTTACAAGTATATTTATCAAGAATCTTTAATCACTTTCTTTCAGGGATATGCATTATTTTAAGTGATTCTCTCTTCATTACTTCCCGATAAGTGAACCCGTTTTAAGGGAACTTCCCGAATTCTTTCCTATTATAAAGTGCACTCTATCCTCTATTTTAAGTCACCTTTGTCCTTATAAAATCAGTCTTTTCATTATGAAAACCCTCCTGGTTTACTTCTGGTTTTATAAAAAATATTATGCCACTTTTTGTTTTAAGATATATTCGATGTTTTCTTAAACCGCACTAAAATGTTTTGACTCAAAGATTCCTAAAAACTATTTTTACATTTTATCACTTCATTTTGTTATCTCTTGTCATGATTTATGCCTTTATACGTTATTAATTTCTATTTATGATTTAATTCCTTTATTTCATGGACTCTTTAATGTTACGCCCTTTTTTATTATGCTTCATGATGTGATTGTGTGCCCATTTCTTTCCTTGGGTACTCTTATGTTTATGTATGACTGAGTTTATTTATGTGGAAATAATATACATGAATAAGATTATATGGGTGCACCCAGATAGCGCTCCAATGCATTGGTTAAAGTTAATGTCTCATGAGAAGATTATGGGAAAACGGTTCGGGAGGTTAGCCTTGGCTTGTGCTACTATGGGAAATGAGATTGACGGTTAGCCTTGACTCGTACTAAAGTCTTGTTTAAAGTTGATTCCACCTCTCTATGAAAATATGCTTATATAATCTCATGATTATATGATCCCATGATTATTTTATTCCATGTTTTTATGATCCCATGTTTATATTTTATTATTCCATATGTTTCATGCCACCAATATCATTATGTCAAGCCTCCTAACTCATGTGCTTAAAGTTTGTTCTCATGTTCTTTACCTTACTGGGCTTTTTAGCTCATCCCTTTGTTCATGTGTTCCCCAGGGTACCCTGTGCAGATGTAAGAGCTTAAAGGAAGTTAGGAGCTCTTTATGGAGATTAAATAAAGAAGTTTTTTTAGCCCCATGTTTTATGTTTTATGTACCTAGTCTTCCAAGACACTAGATTTAACGATCCTTGGCCTGTACTCTAATGATGAATTATGTTTAAAATCATGAAATTTAATGTGTAAAAGGATAGGGTCACTATAGTTGGTATCATAGTATGTTCTAGTTATTTTTGGATATTAGGAATAGAGCACCTTAGTGAGAACCTTAAGGATGAGACTAAGTATTAGAAAACATTACCAAATTTTGGTGAGTATTGAGTAAGTGGTTTATCAAGCAAATACATACCTGTCTGGATATGAGTAGGTAGAGGCGGCTCTGGCACAGATGTATCCTAGGGGTAAAACCTGAAAACACCACTTTGAGCTAAACTTGAATGGGAACTGGTGCACGACAATGGGCCTTGCTGCACTCTTGGTTACGACACTCCAGAGGGATATGATTTAGTAGATTCACGAGCTTAGTAAAAACCATTATTATGGGAAAAAAGAAAATCCCATAAGAATACAAGTTAAGAAGTATATTGAGGATAACCTAGATTTAACCTGAAGAATTATAAGTTAGGATATACTTCTTCTTTATAAGTTTATCCTTTTATGTTCAAAGTTTCTTTTTTTTCTCAATAGATAAGTATTCAAGACCTATAATTACATGTTCCTTATCTTAGTTAATGGCGGGAAATATAATAACACAAACCAACATCCAACATGATAGGCAATGTGATTATTTCCCTAATGATATGCCTGAGGTGATGGAATCAGGTGCTCAAAAAATCATGGCAGTACTTGCTCAGATGGCTCAAGTTATTAATAATAACTTGAATAAGGTGGAACGTCCCCCTTCTCCAAGGAAAGAGCAAGTTGCTGTAGAATCCTTCATGCGGAAAAGGCCTCCCATATTTAGTGGATCTTCATATCCCTCCTCATGGAACAATGGATTAACTCCATTGAAAAGATATTCACCATCCTCCAGTGCTCAGAAGAAGAGAAGGTGGTACTGGCAGTCTATCGTTTTGATGGGGAAGATGATCAGTGGTGGACACTGATCAAGAATACAAATTCCCAAGAGGAAATCGATTCTATATATTGAGAGGAATTCAAGAGGATGTTTTTCAACAAATATTTTCCTTGAACCCTCTGTTTCAAGATGGAAAGAAAATTCCTCGGACTCAAGCAGAAGGAAGATGAGTCCATCGGGGCATATGAAGAAAACTTTACCAGGCTGGTAAGGTACGCCTCTGGCTTTGTCATGAACACTGAAAGCAAGGTGGATCGCTTCTTTAGCAGACTAAAGATGAGTCTATGAAAAGTGTTGGCGATTTGAGACTTCGACATCTATGAGGAGATTGTCCGTTGTGCCCTTAAGGTTGAAATGGAGATTGGAGACTCTTAGTGGTCTCATAGGCCCAGTGACAAGAAGCGGGAGATGGAAAACAACATGGGTGGTCCATCAAACAAATCCCATGATGGGATGAATCCCAACTTTCCCCTTTGAAAAAAATTGTGGGAAGAAGAATCCTGGTAACTGTCTGAAGGAAACCAAGAATTACTTCAAATGCGGAAAGTTTGGTCATCTGGCCAAGAAATGTCGAAGGGATATGAAAAATCCCACTAATGTTGAAGAAGAAAGGAAGCTTCATATTGACACTCATACTACATTGCAGTGTTATAACTGCAGGGAGCTTGGGAATTATGCAAAACATTTCCCTAAACTGATGGTTGTTGGAGGCAAAAAACAATAACCTCCAAGGCAACAAGGAAGGGCTTATGCTATCACTGCTGCTGAGGTGGAGCCGGGAAATGATGTGGTGACATGTATTCTTGTTATTCATTCAAGAATAGAGAATGTACTATTTGATTCTGGTTCTACGCATTATTTCATATCTTGAAAGTTTACTAAAACCATTCAAACACCACCTCAAAATTTGGAAGAAAAGTTATCTGTGAGAACGGTGAATTGGGAAATTATTACATCCATGGTTTATAACTCCTCCCCAGTTAATGTTTGTGGACTGAACCTCCCAGAAAATCTTGTCATACTTTCTTTAGTGGAATTTGACACTATCTTGGGCATGGATTGACTATATTTGTACGAGGCCAACATCAACTACCGGGAAAGGGAGATTACCCTTCACATCCCGAAGCATCCTCCGATTCTTTTCAAGTGCAAGGAGGAAGACGATTCTTCTTTAGAATATTATTCTCAAGTTTTGATATTTCTTCCTTATGAGCATGCATATCTAGCTCAAATTATTGAGACAAAGGAGAGAATCATGCTTGAAGACATGCCCATCGTGAGGGATTACACCGATGTATTCCACGAAGAGTTGCCTGGTCTCCCTCCTGATCGAGAGGTTGAGTTCTCAATTGAACTTATCCCTGGATCTCTTCCAATATCAAAGACACCTTACAGAATGGCCACCATAGAGCTGGAAGAGCTGAAGAAGTAGTTACAGGAGAATATGGAGAAGGGTTTTATATGCCCGAGTGCTTCACCGTGGGGTGGTCCAGTCCTCTTCGTCAAGAAGAAGGATGGATCAATGCACCTCTGCATTGATTATCATGAGATTAATAAAATCAAAATAAAAATCAAGTATCCCCTTCCATGGATATATGACTTGTCCGATCAGCTACGTGGGGACAATTATTTCTCTAAGGTGGACCTTCAGTCAGGATATCACCAACTAAAGGTGAGGAAGGAAGATATTCCCAAGACAACATTTCGAACGAGGTATGAACACTATGAGTTCATAGTGATTCCCTTCAGACTCACTAATGCTCCAAAAATTTTCATGGATTTAATGAATACTGTCTTTAAAGATTACCTCGACAAATTTGTGGTAGTCTTTATTGATGATATTCTGATATACTCCATGAGCAAGGAGGAACATGAGGAGCATTTGGAAACTGCGTTAAAGAATTTGTGAAGGGAGAAGTTGTATGAAAAGTACAGTAAATGTGAGTTATGTATGGAGGAAGTATCATTCATTGGGCATGTTATCACTAGCAAAGTGATATCTGTGGACCCTTCCAAGATGAAGGCAATTGAAGAGTGGCTCAGACCAACTTCTGTAACAGAGATCCGCAACTTTTTGGGTATAGCTGGGTATTATCGACGATTCGTGAAGAACTTTTCACGATTTTCAAACCCAATGACCAAGCTGAAATGGAAGGGAGTAAAGTTTTTCTGGACACAAGAGTGTGAATATTGTTTCAAGGAGTTGAAAAAGAGGCTTATCACTGCGCCAGTACTCAAACTCCCTACCAGTGGGGAACTCTTTGTGTTGTATAGTGATGCTTCTAAGAAGGGATTAGGCAATGTGATGATGAAAAATGATAAAGTGATAGACTATGCCTCAAGGCAGCTGAAAATCCATGATCAAAACTATCCAACACATGATCTGGAGTTAGCGGTTGTGATCTTTGCCTTGAAAATCTAGCGGCATTATCTCTATGGGAAGAAATGTGAGATATATACTGACCACAAGAGTCTCAAGTATATATTCACACAGAAAGAGCTTAATATGCGCCAACGAAGATGGATAGAGCTCATCAAGGATTATGATTGCTCAATCCACTACCATCTCGGTAAGGCAAACAAGGTGGCAAATGCTCTAAGTAGAAAGGATTCTGCATCTTTATCAATGGTGAGAATTGAAAAGGATCTGATATTTTTAGATTTGAAAAGTATGGACATGGGATTCATTAAGGGAGGGACATCATAAATCCTTTCTCAAATGATTTCTCAACCATCCCTCTTGGAGAAAATAAAGGTTGCTCAAATAAAGGATTTGGAAATTCAGAAAAGGGTGGAAACTGTTAAAAATGGGAAATCCTCTGATTTCAAAATTGATGAGGAAGGAGTTGTAAGTTTTGGGACACGATTATGTGTACCATCTAATCCAGAGATAAAGAAAGAGCTATTTAATGATGCACATAGATCGAACTTATCTATCCATCCTGGGAGTACCAAAATGTACCATGATCTCCTAGAACACTTCTGGTGGGATAACATGAAGAGGGAGATTGCAGAATATATATCAAGGTGCTTGGTATTTCATCAAGTTAAAGTTGAGTGACAAAAGTACAAAGGTATGATAAAAACATTTCCTATACCCATGTAGAAATGGGAAAATGTTACTATGGACTTTGTCATGGGTCTCCCAAAGACATAGAAGGGAAATAATGCGATATGGGTTATGGTTGACCGACTCACCAAGAAATCCCATTTCATCGCTATTCGGGAAGATCTATAACTTGAAAAACTTGAAAAGATATATGTGAAGGAAGTGGTGAGACTGCACGGTGTTCCACTTTCAATTGTCTCTGACCGAGATCGAAGTTTCACATCTAAATTCTAGAAGAGTCTTCAACATGTTTTGGGTACTAAATTAAATTTCAGCATGACCTATCACCCCCAAACAGATGGCCAGTCTGAAAGAACTATTCAGATGCTTGAGGATATTCTTAGAGCCTACTATCTAGAATTCAAAGGTAGATGGGATAAACATATCCCATTGGTTGAGTTCTCATACAAAAATAGCTTCCATTCGAGTATTCAGATGGCTCCATATGAATCTCTGTATGGAAAGCAATGTAGAACTCCAGCCTGTTGGGATGAAGTTGGAGAAAGAAAGCTACTTGGACCCGATCTTGTTCAAGAGGTGATAGAGAAGGTTCAAGTCATACAGAAACACATCAAAGCTGCTCAATGTCAGAAAAAGATCTATGCTGACAACCATCGAAGGGATTTGGAGTTCGATGTTGGAGATAAAGTCTTCCTTCGAATATCTCCATGGAAGAGAGTCATGCGATTCGGGAAGAAAGGGAAGCTAAGACCAAGGTATATTGGCCCCTTTGAGATCCTTGACTGCATAGGATCCGTGGACTATCGGCTTGAACTTCCATCGAATATGGCTCGAGTTCTTGATTTTTTTCATGTATCACTCTTGAGGAAGTACATACCTGATCCCTCACATGTACTAAACTCAGAGGTGGTGCAGCTGGAAGATGATCTCTCCTATGAGGAGCAGCCAGTAAAGATTCTGGATCAGAGAGATAAGGTTCTATGCAACAAGACAACCCATATTGTCAATGTTTTGTCGAGGAACCATAAGTTTGAGGAAGCAACATGGGAGCTGGAGGAATCAATGAAGGAAAAGTACCCACATCTTTTTTTGGCCTAGAATGTAAAATGAAATTTCGAGGCGAAAATTTTTAAGGGGGGAAGAATGTAACGACCCAATGTTTTTAATGGAAATTCCCTTCTTATAAATATTCCGTAAAATCACATAATAATTAACTACTATGTGATAAGTGACCTTTAAACATAAGTTTTTCACTTCTGTGTTTGGAATTTCGAAAATACGGCATACACAGTTGTGTTCAAGATGTTTTTTTGAGTCTAATAAAATAATAATAATTTTTGATGAATAGTAACATACCCTTATGAATAGTGATATAACCTAATGAATATTAACCTTACCTATGGTGGTATAAAAATAATATTCATGTTGGAAGTTCGATATACCTATAGTTTAGAATGAGTTAATGAATGCTTTAAAACTAGTTTTGATAATAAATTATTATTTTATTTAAATATTAAAATAATCATATATAGAAAATTATTTTTGAAAAATGGACTTCATTTTTGGATTCTACACGTCGAAAAATGGTTGGGGTAAATTTTTTGGGATTTTTCTGAAATACTTGAATTTTTGATGAATAGTGAAATACCGTAATTTACAAAAATAAGCTAAATAAGCTAATTATAGAGTCATGTGTGATGTTCTTCTTATGTAAGCCCACTTGGTTCGAGATTAAATTATAAAATTAATATACTTGGTCATGCAAGACTCACTATTCCTTGTCTTGTGGGGAAATAATAAACTAATGAATTTTATATTAAGGAAACCACTCTCTCCTCCACTATAAATACCCTCTCTCCTTACCTCTTTCCCTCACACCTCTCAAGAATTGTGCCTGGAAAAATTTCTGCCCAAATACCCTCCAAAGCTCCTTCCACACTTCCAATTATTTCTGGTATTTCCAAAAGACCAAAACCAAATCCCCTAAGAGGAGTCTCAAGGAGAGGAGATTAAAGGGTAAGAACCATCTTTTGTTTTCAAGTGTTTTGTTTTCATTTTCTTTCTTTCCTTATACCATATTCCCCTTCCCTTATCCAAAAGGTATGAAAGATCCAGAATTTCATATATTATGGATTCTAATCATGTTTATGGAAAATTTCATGCATCATACTTCTCCACCACTCCCTCACGTTCTAGAATTAAACATCGTCCGTGATGGGTCAAATTACTGACATCATGGATAATGTGTTTTCAAATTATATTATCATTCTGATTCTGGTCATGAAACCATTTATGTTATGGTTGAACAAGATTATTATATATGTTATATTTCCTATTTAAGGTTCTGTAATCCTCATACACTCATGATATAAAACAATAATACAAAAAAAGTCAATTATGGGCAAAATCGTTAAAATTAATTCAAGTGTTTATCATTAATGTTTAATGTAAAGGTTATCTTTCACTCTAGTTAAAAAAATTAATTTTGTAACAATGTAACATAATTGATGTATAATAATGTTATAAATTCAATTCTATACAACCACTTTCATCTTACAATTTATTTGAACATAAATACAATTGAACCGATCATTAAAACAAATGAAACAAACAGACCCGAACAATGAAATTGAACCTCGTAATCAACCAATATGGGTATAAATGAACTTAAAAAGGTTATACTAAATATTTTAATTTTATATATGGTTATGTAAATATTGATTAATAAACCTAATTTGACTATTCAGGTCATTAATATCAAGTGGAGAACACCAACGGGCCTAAGGTAAGGGATCCTATCAATTTCACTCTTATTCAAGATTGTTCACTATGTTAAGACTTGTTGTGTGTAATTATTAATTATGGGGTATGATTTTTAACCTCCCCCATACTTCCCTCTTTATTTATAAGTTATTATAATTTCCTTTCCTCTCTCACTAATCCCCCTCAACTACTCCCTATACCATGCCGATAATCCATAAAGAATTCTACCCAAACCTCTTTTATTCCTTCGAGTTGTCTTATCTACCTTTCTACCAAAATGATGTTATCTTATCTTTTCTTTTGCATACTATAAATGTTTTTTACATGTTACAAGTATATTTATCAAGAATATTTCATCACTTTCTTTCGTGGATATGCTTTATTTTAAGTGATTCTCTCCTCATTACTTCCCGATAAGTGAACCCGTTTTAGGGGAACTTCCCGAATTATTTCCTATTATCAAGTGAACTATATCCTCTGTTTTAAGTCACCTTTGTCCTTATAAAATCAGTCTTTTCATTATGAAAACCATCTTGGTTTACTTCTGGTTTTATAAAAAATATTATGCCGCTTTTCGTTTTAAGAGATATTCGATGTTTTCTTAAACCGCACTAAAATGTTTTGACTCAAAGATTCCTAAAAACTATTTTTACATGTTTTCACTTAAGTTTGTTATATATTTTCATGATTTATGAATTTATACATTATTAATGTCTATTTATGATTTAATTCCTTTCTTTCATGTATTCTTGTATGTTACGCCCCTTTTTATTATGTTTCATGACGTGATTGTGTGCCCATTTCTTTCTTTGGGTACTCTTATGTTTATGTATGATTGAGGTTATTTATGTGGAAAGAATATACATGAATAATATTAGATGGGTGCGCCCAGATACCACTCCAATTTATTGGGTAAAGTTAATGTCTCATGAGAATATTATGGGAAAACGGTCTGGGTAGTTAGCCTTGGATTGTGCTACTATGGGAAACGAGATTGGCGGCTAGCCTTGACTCATACTAAAGTCTTTTTTAAAGTTGCTTCCACCTCTCTATGAATCTATTCTTATATAATCTCATTCTTATATGATCCCATGATTATTTTATTCCATGTTTTTATGATCCCATATTTATATGTTATGATTCCATATGTTCCATGCTTCCAATATCATTATGTCAAGCCTCCTAACTCATGTGCTTAAAGTTTGTTCACATGTTCTTTACCTTAATGGGATTTTTAGCTCATCCCTTTATTCATGTGTTCCCTAGGGTACTCTGTGCATATGTAAGATCTCAAAGGAAGTTAGGAGCTCTTTATGGAGATTAAATAAAGAAGTTTTTTTTAGCCCCATGTTTTATGTTTTATGTATTTAGTCTTCCAAGACACTAGACTTAATGATATTTGGCTTGTACTCTGATGATGAATTTTGTTTAAAATCATGAAATGTTATGTGTAAAAGGCTAGGGTCGCTATACTTGAAGCTTGGGTAGTGATGGAATAATTTTTTTTATAATGATTGAAATTGATGGGTTTTTGTTTGGTTAATGGGGTAGAACTGAATAATGAACAAATAAATGATGGGTTGTGTGGTTAATTGTAGTTTTTGGTAAATAATTAAATGAATGGGTTGGATAATGTAATTTGTTAGTAGTGTGAGATGTGTCTTGTGGTTTGTGTGGTGTTATGAATTTAGAGGTTTAAAAAAAAGTGGACATGTTGTGATTTGGTTGGTGTTTTGTTATGAACCCACAGGTTGGGATTTTTATGGATTATATATATACTTGTACATTCCTATTGATTTCTATACATACATCACCCCTGTCAAGAACTATGTTCCAACACCAATAATTTCATATAGGGGTGTTTTTCCAACATACCCGTTATGACGATGGACTTATGGATACCCACTATTTTCTGCTCTCTCTCTTAAGTGAGTAGATATGAACAGGATGTGATGGACGGAGGTCTATTAGTGCACTAGATGATGACATAGGTGTCTTAGGGTGGGATGTGATATGATCGTGCTCTGGGGTGGTATTCTAAGTATCTTCGGGTGGGATGTGATATGATCATGCCATGTAGAAGATTATGGCGGGGGTCATTAATAGTAGGAGGAGATCCCAAGGTTGATGTCCTTCATGTTCACAATACCCTACTAATTTGGTTATAGAAGTGGTTGTGATATGATGGACTAGGTTTCCGCGAGAATTATGATATATGAACGTGCTTATGGGGAAGTGTTTTATGTCATTCGAATGATATGGGAGTGAATTAACTTACAATTTTGGGGTGTGAGAGTAGAAAACTGGTGGGAAATAAGTTTGGGTACCCATTATCAATATTCTTTTTATTATGTTATTATACTTGGATTGCGTTATTTAGTGAGTGCGCCATGGTGAGGATGGGATGGATAGTTGACCTATTTAGGTGTTATTGGTTATAATTTTTTCTCACAGGTGTATTAGTATGCTTCTATCACATGTTAATGATAGGATGTGGTCTTCCTACTGAGTATACTTGTATTATCACCCAACATATATAACTAATTTTCATGTATCTAGGAGTACTACATAGACTATGTTGGAAATTACTAGATTGAGTCTTTAGATATTTTTTGTGTCGTTGATTTAGATTTACTTTTGGGTATTTTACTTTGGTGAATTTTATCTGTATCCTATTTTATTTTTACAAGCATTGTGGGATGGTTTGAGTTTCTTTTTATATTATTTCATGGAATTTATTATGGATGATTCATCTTATCTCCTGATCCTGTATTAATATAGAGGGTAATGACTCCCATTTCATGAGATTTTTATACCTGTGGTGCTAGTCTCTAACTCAGGGTCTATTGGAGGTGGGGTCAAGGGTCATTATCTCCCTCCCTCCACTGTGGTATCATTGGTGGGAGAGGTTTGTGACATCACTATCCATGCTATGTTACCTTAATTTATTCCCATATTTGGTCAATGTTTTTCAACTTTAAACTAGGTAAAACCATAGATCACATCAGTATCTTCTCCAAAGAATGATCAAATCTCATTCTTATGTATTTCTTAGGTTGGTACCAACATTTGAATGAATATAATGCATGTATTATTTTTATTATAGTATGATCCATAAATATGCTAAGTTCATGACAATGTAGCCCTAAGAGTGCTCAAACTCTTCCTGAGCATCCCTCTATATCATAGGCACACTTTGTGTTCCTTAATTTAGAATGAAATCCACTTTTGTTTTTGAATATACTCCCATATTTCAATGAATCATAACTCCAAAGGACTTCCTACCATATAGGGTATATCTACTAGAGGAAACACCCTCCCAGATGAAGCATATTTAGGTTTATGGTAGTGTAACCCCTATTTTAAATGTCGTTAAAATTCATCCTCAATATATCTTCCTCTTTAACTTATTGTTTCAGACTCTTGGAGCAACAACTTCCCCTTTCCCCACTTTCTCTTTGATCAAGTGAAATTCTAACACCGTTGGTGTTTCACCCCATGCATTCATCATAATGATAGGGTGGATAATTTTTTTGGAAGTTCACCAACAACATTACCCATTTTTATGGGATTCCCTAATAGTGATCAGTAAAAAATTTAGACCCCAAACATTGCACCCCTGTTCGACACTCATGTATATAGACAGTCTTTGATTACATATTTTTTCTCACGCTGAGGATAAATCATATAGGCTTAGATATTTTATTTTTATTGTTTCATTAAAATGATTAAGAGGTAAAATTAAAATAATGAACAGGGAGTATGAATAAATGATACTTTTATTTATTTTCAAAATAGGGAGGGTTATCCCTTGATTGGAGCTTCTCCCATGTTACTCATCCAACCCATGGGTCTCACTAAGTGATTGATTATTAAATATCATCCAACCTATGACATAATGATTCAATAGTTTTCTATAAGCTGACTATCCATTAAATTCCCTCATTTTCTTATGGGTATCTCAGTCACCCATTCATTAAGCCTCCTTACTCATCCTAATACATTTCCACCCTTGAAATCCCCTGGTATGACTCTACCTCAGGCACCACTAATTGTTTCATAAGGTGGATGATGGTGTATTATTTGACAGAGATGAGAAACTACTTTTGATATTACTCCTCTTTTAGTATTATTATCTCTTGTTATAACTCTTAAGGAAATTTAATGGAATCCATGACAGAATTGTACAAATCAGTGTCGAAATTTCACCACTCCAAAAACTCCCACTCAGCCCAAAAGTCCCAAGATAGTGCACGAAGAACATAATTTTGTGACTCTGTTTTTCCTAAATAAAACTATCTAATGATGAATAGATTTCATCCAATCCTTTATTTTTCTTAATGATATTAAATTAGTGAATTTATAAACATTTATTTATGTTCTTTACTAGATCACCTGGTTCTCCTAAGTGACATTTGATCCTGGTTCATCCATATCTTTATCAGCAAGCTCATACGTAGGGAAATCCATGATAATTTTAGTATTGGGATCAACTTTAGGTATCCACTCTGATGGGATAGGCTCTAATTCGAGAGAAATTCTTAAATCACTAGATTCATATTCTGTGGGTAGTGGCTCAATTATTAGCATCTCTAAAGTTTTTAACCCCCCAAATTCCCCTTAGATGTAGATTAATTCCATAAAAAGTTATAACAGGATCATCATGAGTAGATAGTGGCTCCAAGTATTGTCTCATAGCCAATGTGGTAATAAGATCACTATCACCAAAAGTAGATGCTTATTGTGATAAATCTATCACTCAAAATGCTATATTAGAAATAAGAGATTTGGGAACCATAAATTATCTATGTTTCTACTCTCCTAGATGAAATTTATCCATGAGGAACCTCTAAGGGATACACTTCCACAAAATTCAAACATTTATTTAGGCCAAGAAATATGATAATTAAAATATAAACTACTAAATGGGAAACAACACACTATATAGGGACCCATGAGGTCCTCTTTCATCGAGAACACAAGGGCCCTATAAGCTTGATTTCCATTGATTGTTACACCCTTCTACATATTGAGGTCTAAGGTTTCCAAAGTAGGTTTTACCACCAATGTTTTTCCAACACTAGTGATATTATTCAAAACTATCATAGGATACTTTCTAGCTTGGCGTGTTTGCTCTATAATGTGTAATTAAAACGAGTTAGTATAAATTATATGAAAATATGGTCAAAGTAGATGATATAATTATAACTTAAATATTAAACCCCATGATAGAAAGATCATAAATTTCATTGGATACTACCCTTCATTAGTGGATGATGTCACCATCACAACATCAGTTTATGGTTCCTCTCTAGATATTTAGATACTTGAGGGATGACAAAAATTCTTCCTCAATGCATGGTCCAAAAGATCTTATGGGGCTTACTCCCCTAATGAATCATATGTAGGGTAAAGAATGAATTTTAGTGATACTTATATCCCAGTAGCAACATCTTGAATCTAAAATACTCATTGGTTTACCTTAGCAAAAAATAGTTATTCTGAATCATCAATGGGTGGACTCTCCTAATCCTCCTCAAATGACTCCTGATTTGTGTCACATCCTCCAGAGTCCTTATCACTAAAATCCCTTTACTCCACTTCCACCCATGGATCATTTTTCACTAGGTCTCTGAGAATTTTCCTATCCAAAAGTACCCTAACCTAGTTAGTGAAGACACCATCTTGAAACCATGATTAAATCACCACCTCTATCTTGATAATGTATGATCTAATCCTAAACAATGAGGCCTAGAAAGAATCCCTATCATTCCCAAGACCAGATATGTTTACCCCATTTATTTGAATCACCCCCACATTCTCTACTGGTTGAAGTATTAAGGCTCCCCACACCCTCACTCTCAGGTCTGGTGCTAAAAACACTATCTTTACAATATGAATTTGATACCAAGTGAGATTTCCAAAGCTAAAATTTAATATATTACACATTATTTTAAAAGTGTAAACATTACCAATCATAATAATCTCACATTACTAATAACCAAAGGTTTAATGACTTTGAGGGCTAGCAACATAAGCAACTTATTTCAAAATACTTGTGAGAATTTTTCCATAATCGAAAAACAATTGACTCCATTATAGACTTATCATAAGTTATTCTAATCTTCATAAACTGGGTAATGGAAACATAAGAAAGGGCTGAGCTTAAATGTTCAAAAGGGAAAACTTATCAACATGTCATCAAGGGTTAGATCATAAGAATATGATAAAACATTATCATGGGAGAAATATATTTTAAAAAATAATATGAACAATAAGAGTTATTCATAAGGAATAATATAAGGACATGTAATACCAAATTATAGAACATATAACATACCATAAGAGTGAAGTAACATGAGATAATTTACATTACCCATAGATAATAACATAAAAATATAACATAGAAATATTTAATAGACATAATAATAGGAAATAATAACATTGATAACATAACTAACCACATCGAGTTCATGCTCAATCTTTTAAACATAGATAACCCCATAAAGTTCATGATAAATCTTATGAAAAACGTTAATAACATTAATTTCACACTCAATCCTATGAATGTAACTAACCACATCAATTTGATACTCAATCTGGGGAATATATCCAACTAAATCATGTTCACACTAAATCATGTGAACTTAACTATCCTTATTTACCTCACTCTAAACATTATTATCTCATGAAGAATAAAACTTTAACCAAGACATTAGATGGTGATATAAGGACCCACCCATCAACACCCATACGTAACTATGCTATAAGATATCAATAATTCAACATATCATGATAACCCATGGAAGAAAAATGGGCTTTATATCATTTTTAAAAGGTATCACATAACATAATAGAAAAATTAGATAATTTCATACCAAAAATAAAATCAACCAAAAATATTATTTCATAAAGGAATTTATAAGGTGATATATACAAAAATAATCTAAATAAGATATATATTTTGTATTTATAGTGTAAATGTAATAAAAATCATACAAATAGTTTTTATAAAACATTTTTAACATTATCAAAAAATTCATAGACAAGGGTTACCTTCAAAAGTTGGCTTTGAGATGTTAACATAATTTTTTTAAACCATTATTTTGAAATAAATCTTTATAATATATCATTGAAAAAATATAATAAATGTTTTTTTGAAGGAAATGTTGACTGAATGATAAAACATATGACTGGTAAAGGAGATTAATTTTCTACATTGTTTAAAATACCTTTATTAAAAACCCACATCATAAATATAGTAATAAAAAATTATTTTAAAAATAGATAATGGAAAATATAAATGTCACATGAAATAAAAAATATTTGGGTTTTAGAATAATAAATGAAAAAATTTATGGAAAGAGAGAATATGAACATGGTGGAGAAAAAGTCACTAAAATAGATGATAATTATTCTTTACAAAATAATACTTTTATGTGAATGGAATTTATCTAGCAAGAGGATTTGAATTTAAATTTTTTTCTTTCTCCAGAGAGATAAGAAATATCATTTTTAATAGAGAAATGGAATCATAGGATAACCTTAAAGAATCATAGTAGAGAAAATAGGTCACGAATTAATAAAATAAAAATGATTTGATAAAAAACCCTTAAAAATTTTGTAACAATTGAATCAAAAGTTTTGAAAGGAGGGATTCAGGAAAAGATTTGTAAATACCATTAAAGAAATGTTAATAATATAAATATAAATTAATGGGGAATCAATTAAACCATATAAAATAATAAAAGCTTCATAACTTCAAAACAAGCCTTAATGAATGTAACTTGAGAAAAAAATCCTTTACTTTAACTTTTGAATTCTTTGAAAATTCTTTTATCTCATCAAGAATTTGAACCTTCTCTTAGAGGAACTCTTGGAAATAGAGGATTTTTAAAATTTCCTTGGATCAAGGGGATTTTGAATATTAGAAATAACTCTATGGGAGGTAAAATGGAAAGAGGATTAATAGGAATTCTAAATTCTATAGTGTTTGTAAATGGGTGGTGGAAGTGTCCTTTTATAAGTAAGGGTAGAGGAACTTTGGTAATAAGAGGTGAAATATTCAAGTAAAGTAGTTATAAATGTAGGAAATAATGGAGTGGGAAAGAGTGTGGGTTTATTAAATCCCTCAATACACATTTAGAGATATTTTTTTGAGGAATTTTTGGCCTTTTCTTTTTAGTTTTAACTTTTACCATAGTTTACTTTTATTATAGTAACTCTATTTTTAACCATGGTAATTAATTCTAATAACCAAAATTAAAATTGACCTTATTATATAATTTGAAAATTATGATTTCATTCATGGAAATCATTTTATCAAATAAAATTATCAATTTTGATAAAAATTTAATTTTAATATTAGTACACATAATGCGTAAAAACCATTTTTTAGAAAAAATGTATTTTTAAGCATAAAAATAATGTTTAAGATAAAATTATAAATGTTTTTAATTTTCATAAAATTAATTGGTTTATTACTAAATTAATAAAAGTTTTTTTTTGGTTTAAAATAAATCCAAAATTGAAATCCACCAAGTGAATATTTAATTAAAAGAAAATATAAAAAATGTTTTTATTGAATTAAAATTTTATTTGAGTTACAAAATATAAAACATATATTTTATATATTCAATATATCATATTTAAATGAATAAATATATTCCATGACTAAAATTTTGGTTTATAAATATTTTTTATAAATTTTTAAATCATGCTTACATTATGATAAAGTCATAAAATTTATGGTATTGGTAAAAACTATATTTTTACCATTAACTTAAAAATAAATATTTTCCAAAAATATTAAAAAATTAATCATAAGCTAATATTTTTATTCTTTATACAAAAAAATAAGTTATCTTTTTCAAGTTAAAATTTTAAAATTTAGGAATTTAATTTTTAAATGGAAACATAAAATATAATGAAAAATATGTTTATAGAAAGATGGATTTTTTAAAATATTAACTATTATTTTTATTATTACCTATTATTTTATAATTTAAATATTATTAAATTATTATTAATATTAAGAATATATTTTATCATTATTTAACCACAATATACTTTGTTTCTAAAAATAAAAATGCATAGCTCATAATTTTTTTTTTAGAAAAACAAATTTAAGCATAAAATGGACTTATTAGTTACTGAATTATAAGAATTGAATTACATTTATATATTATCATTAAGAGTATCCATTATGTTTATTTCTATATATTTATATTTCATAATACAATTACCTATATTTATATCTGTAAGTCCAACATTTACCTTACAATGGTTAAATTTATCTTAATAAAATGTTTCGTGGTTTGTTTTGGTTCAGTGTTTAATGAAAAATAAGATATTAAAAATATTATTTATTTTAATGAAAATTAATACCAAAATCTTGGGGTGTTACATTCTCACCTTAAATAAATTTCACCCTCACAATTTTAATCAATACCTATTAATATTAATGTTTAAGGGTATCTAAAAGGTATACATGACTCAAGATATAATTTTTAATGATTTATCAAACTCACTATCCTTAGTAAGACTAGGAAAGTATTTATCCTAAAAACATTTCTTTAGTATTTCCTAGGTATATACCTTTTAGAGATTAATTTTCATGATTTTGATTCCAACCAAATACTGAAACTGAAATGGTTTTGATAATATCTCATAAAAATAGTGTAAATGATCATATGAATATGAAAACTTAATCATAAGATGTATTCTCTTATGGAACCTTCATTTTAACCCATGATAATTTTGATTCAACTATAATATAATTGGATCAACTTATAACACCTTTAATTTAACCTAGGTTTTCCATGGTCATATTATGGTAAGTTATCTTACCTAAATACTTTCAAATTCATCATAATCATTCATAAAAAACATGTGAATCACCGAAACATATCTCTAAGGTTTTTCAAACCATTTGTGTAGCTATTACTCTTTGTGATACCCCAGGTAAATAATGATTTATTACTAAACTAGCCTTTTCAGGGTTATTACCCCTATGTGCATCCATTCCAGAGCCTACATTAACTAATTTTTATCATGTTAGGTATTTTATTACTAAGAAACCACACAATATCCACTTTACTAAAAATTCAGGATGTTATCACATAATTATAAATAACCCTAGGGTGTTTCTTAAAGTTCATTAATTCCAATTCAAAAAAAGATAAAATAATCCAAAAAATATAACTAAATCCCGATTTGATACCTCAGAAGCACCCTAAACACACACTCTTGGGCCCGGTGCTAAAAATATATTCTTTTAAATCTATTTTTTGATACCAATTGAGATTTACAAATCCAAAATTTCATATATTACACATTTTTTTAGATTTTAAACATTACATATCACAATAATCACACAATTCCAAGTACTGAATGTTTAGTGTATTTGAGGACTAGAAACATAAGAAACTTATTTTATAATACTTTTAAGTATTTATCTATAATTAAATAACACTATATTCTCTTATATACTTATCTTAAGTTATAATCATATTCATAACTTGAGGAATGAAAACATAAGAAAGGGGTGAGCTCAAAAAATTAGTAAGTGAAACCTTATCAACATGTCATCAAGGGTTAGATAATAAGAATATGAAAAAACATGATCATGAGTGAAATATATTATTAAAAAAGAATACGAATAATAATATTTGATCATAAGTCATAATATAATGACATGTAATCCCAAATTATCAAACATTTACCATGTCATAAGAGTTAGAAAACATGAGATCATAAACATTATCCATGGAGCATAACATAATCATATAATGCAGAAATATCAAATTATTGATATCTCTATTTTTCATACATATTTTCATGGTATTAATATGTGTTTTTATTTAATATTAATTGACTTAATATGAGATTAAAGCCTAATTTTAGTTTTTTTAGTATTTTTATGGAAGCGCCTACATTACTGTGAATTTTGGAATAATTTTGAGTTAAATGTGGTGAAATTGAAAGGATGAGGATGATTTCAAGGTAAGGATTGATTCCAAATGTGTTTCAAAAATTGGAGAACCTTTCAAACCATGAATGGGGATAAGAAGATTTAAATTGGATGCTATAAATCTCCAGTTAGGCTATGAATCATAAAGAAGGAAAGTCGTGCATGGAGGAGGAGCTGGAGTTCTGGAGCTACAAAAATTAACGATATGGTACATAAGTCACACCATTATTTTTTGGGTCAAGTGAAAAATTATTGTTTTTTGATGACTAACTAATTCACCATGTGAATTTATGATTTTTGATGTGAATTTATTCTACCCCCAATTACAGAAAATACATTTTTCTTCCATATTTATGGGGGTTTTAATACCCATTTGACCTAAGAACATTGGGTGTGACTTAAAGGCCTATAAATACAGTTTCTTTCCAAAGGAAATGCATCAATATCATAAAATAATTTTTCCAATAGGTGGATTCCACTAGTGTCCCGACCTAGGTACTGTTCACCATAGTTAGTATTTTCTTTCCCATTTTTCTATATTTTCCTTTTCTATGTAATTATGAATTTTCATATACTTTAAATTCATTTTATTTCTTAAAATTTTTATTTTCCTTTATCTCTTATATTTATTTGAAAATATTGTATGTTTTCAATTTCTATCTACCAATTTCTATTTTATATACTCTATTCTATAGAATTTATTTTATTTTTCATTAGCGATCACCTGGGGATGAGTGGATAAATCTATAGTGGAGAGTGGATCTCGTTGATAGGGTTATGTACCGTATGATCTAATTTAGTCTTAAATTCTTTGATAACCAGATTATATTTGTCTTGCGCTATAATTAACATCCCATATTATTTATTATTAAATTATTAGACAATTATTTTGATAATTAATGAACCTGAACGCATCAGATATGATTGATCCATGAACAACACATTGGATTATTCTCTTACACTACAGTCAACCGAATGCATTCCTGTTATTATAGATTTTCATATTAAGATGTTCATAATGATAGGGTAGTTTCAATAATAATTGACCAAATTATAATTGAATATAAATTAATTATTACACAACTATTTAATCTGATAATTCTTTGACTTGAGTAGAATTAATTTAATTTTTACAACCAACCCTAGAAACTGGTTTCCCTCTCTTTTTTTATTATTGCATTTATTTATTTTAATTTTCATCATTAAATTTATAATTTAAGCCATTTGGTCCATAATTATTTAGAAATTTATATTAATACTAACCATACTAACTACAAATACATATAATAGTGGAAGTATGAGGTCGATCCAATGAAGTGAAGGAAGGAACAATAATAAATTTGAACTAAATGGTTGGTCATCAAAATTTATTGAATTAAATTATTAATTTAATGATTCTAATTAAAAGAAATAAATTATAGAAGAAAATTAGGATATATGAGAGCCAATTACAAGGGATGGTTGCTCAAATTAGATTAATTTGACTCAACATGAAAAATAATCAGATTAAATAGATACAAAATTATTATTGAATCTACCCTAGAATCTTGACCCTCTTAATCCAAAAATACATAATAACTATATTTAATTTTGTTGATTATTGTGAAGGTGTATAATCAAATCCATAGTTCACAAATCAATCATCTCAGAAGTCCTGGGATTCATTCACTATTAAAATACTTTTTCAGTAATGTAATAATAAATAATATTAGATGTTAATCATAGTGAAACACAAATAGAACCAGGATACTAAATGAGTGAAGAAAAAATATAATCATGTGGTACACACCCATTTCAACTAGATCCACTCTTCCCTATGGATTTATCCACTCATCGCTGAGTGATTACTAATAAAAAATAAACTAAAATCTATTGAAGAGAATATAAAAGAGAAATTATAATATATAAATTGAAAATATAATTTTTTTAAATATATATAATAGTGAAAATAAAATTAAAATTGGAATAAAGAAAATAAATTGAAAATATAGAAAAATTTATATTTTCATAGAAATGGAAAACATCAAAAAATAGAAAAGAAAATATTAACTGTAGAGAATGGTCCCTAGTTTGGAACCTCCTGGTGGTGAAATAATTCTCTAATATAGATTCATTTTCTTTATCCAAAATCTTCTATTTATTGGTCTCAAAGTCACACCCTAGGTTCTTGGGTCAAATAGGCATTAAAACTAATATATATATATAAATCATTTTATAGAGACTGATGTTGGACTAGATTCACATTATGAATCATAAATTCACATTGTGAATTGGATGGTGACCAATAAATGGTAATTTTCACACAACATAAAAATTAATGATTTGAATTATGTGCCACACCATGAATCCTTGTAGCACCAAAATTCCAGATCCTCCTCCTCGTGTGACTTTCCATATTCATGGTTCCCAACCTAAGTGACAATTTGTTGCATCCAATTGTAATCTTTTTATCCCCATTCATGGTGTGGCATGTGCTCTAATGTGTGAAACACCTTTGGATTTAATCTTTACATATACTTGATCCTAGTTCTTTTAGTTTCATGCAATTCCACTTTGCATCATGGTGTGATGTGTCTCTATGTTCTTAAATTTCCACATTTCACTCTAAATTATTATAGAATTCGTAAAAAAATTGTTTTTCCCTAAAAATATAGAAAAAAATAAAGTCAGGAAAGAATATCAAATTAAATAAATAATCATTAAATGAAAAAATATATTAAAACCATGTAAACATGTATTCATAATATTGAATCAATTGGCATAAGCATAAGAAATCATTACATTGAGAACATTGTTCACCACATCAAGTTCATGCTCAATCTTGTGAACATAGATAACCACATTGAGTTTACTCTCAATATTGTAAACATAGATAACTAAATCATGTTCATGATCAATCTTGTGAACATAGATAACCATATCAAGTTCATAATAAATCTTTTGAATATATCTAACCACATTGAGTTAACACTCAAAATCTTTATCTCATGAGGTACAAAACTTCAACCAATGATTTGTAAGACAATATATTACCCCAAAACTTAACACCCACACACAATTTTTCCACAATATATCAATCATTCATCATATCAAGAAAACCAATTGATAGAAAATTAGTTTTATATCATTTTAAAATGGTATCACATAACATAATATCAAAAGTAGACCAGTTGATACAAAAACTTCAATCACCCAAATAGAGTATTTCATATTGGAATTTAAATGGTGATTCATAAAATATTACCTAAAAGAGATAACAAGTTTTTAGGTAAAGATAAAAATTGAAATGAAATCATAAAAAGAGTTTTCATAAAATATATTTTTTATAAGAAAAAAGAAAAGGTATAGGTCACCTTTAAAAACTTGTCTCAAGAATTTGACAATAATTTTTTTAATCATTATTTAGAAAAAAAATTTAATAATATATCAATACTTGAAATAAAATATATATATTTTTAAATGAAATGTGGAGTGGAAGATAAAACATATGATCGATAAAGGAAAGATCTTTTCTTCATTTTTATAAAAATATCTTTAATTAAAATCTATATAATAAAAAGGGTAATAAAAAATCATTTTAGAAAGAGATAAAGTAAATTATAAAGGATAAATGAGATACAACATATTTGGGTTTCAAAATATTAAATGGAAACATTTTTTGAAATAAATAATATGAACATGGAGGAGAAAGAGTTTTTAAATAGGGTGATAATTATTATTAGCAATATCCTAATTTTATGTGAAAGGAATTCATCAAGGAATAGGACTTGAATTAAAAAAGTCACTTTACTCATATAGATAATAAATATCATTTTTAAAAGATAAATGTAATAATATGATAAAATTAAAGTACCATACCCATAAAAAATAGTTCTAGACTCAATAAAATGAAATTGAGTTGATGAAAAACCTTTCAAATTTGCTAACTATTGAATCAAAAGTATTGGAATGAGGGATTCATGAAAATAATTGTGAATCCAATGAAAGAAACATTAATAATATTAGTATAATATAATGGGGAATTAAGGTAACCATATACAATAATAGTTAAATAACTTGAAAACATGACTTAATGAATATAAATTTAGATGGAAACCCCTACATTAACTCTCAACTTCCATAGAAGCACCTTAACCTCATTTAAAATTAAAAATTATCTCGAGGAACCACTTGGAAATGAAGGATTTAGATATTTTACTTGGATGGTGGAATGAAAAATTGTGGATAGGGCTCTAGTGGAAGTAAAATTTCTATATGTTTAAGACGAATTCGATTTTCAGAATATGTAAAAAGGTGGTGAAAGCCTCCTTTTATAAGTGTGGGGAGTTGAATTTGGTAATAAGATGTGAAATATTTAAGGTAAGTAGATCTAAAAGTGAGAAATAATATATAGGGTATCAGTTTTGGTTGAGAAAACCCTTCACCATACATTTGGAGATAAGTTTTGAGGTGTTTTAGGCATTTTATCTTTTGTTTTAACTTTTACAATAATTCACTTTTACCACAATAACTCATTTTTTAACCATAGTAATTTATTTTAATGACCAAAATTAAAATTTAACTTATTATATTATTTAACATTATTATTTCAAATATGAATATAAATTTATTAGATAAAATATTCAAGGTTTATAAAAATTAATTTTAATATCTGTACGCATAATGCATAAAAAATGTTTTTTAGGAAAAATTTATTTTTTAACATAATTTTTTTGTTTAGGATAAAATTATCAATGTTTATGTTTTTTATATAATTAATTGGTTTTATACTAATGAAACTAGAGTTATATGGATTTAAAATCAATATAAAATTTAAATCCACCATGTGACTATTTAATTAAAATAAAATTCAAAAAACCATTTTTATTGGAATGAAATATTACTTGAGTTTCAAAATGTTAAACATAGGTTTTCGAATATCAAAATAGTATATTTAAATGAATAATTTCATTCATTAAATATATTTTTTATTTAGTAATTTTTTTATAAAATTTTAAGTCACGTTTACATTATGATTAATTCATCAAATCTACAAAATTGGTACAAACTATATATTTACTATTCACCTAAAGAAAAATCTTTTCAAAAAAGATTAATAAATTTAACCTAAGATAATATTTTTTATGAATCCAAAAATGAAGTTAAATAATTCAAATTCAAATTCTAAAATTTAGGAATTTAACTTCTAAATGGGAACATAAAATATAATGAAAACTATTTTATAAGAAAAAGACTTTTTCAAATATTAACTGTTCTTATTATTATTTCCTATAAATTTATAATTAGATTATTGTTACTATTTTATTAATATAAAAAATATATTTTATCATTACTTAACCCTAATATATATAGTTTCTTCAAATAAAAATGAATATTGTATTAAAACTAATTATAGAAAAAAAATATTTTTATCGAAAATGATTTTTTAGTTGATTAGTTATAACAAGTGATTTATATTTGTGAATTAGTATTAAAAGTGACTTTTATTTTTCTTTATATATATATATATATATATTTCATAATTTAGTTACCTCTATTTATACCCACCAGTTCAAGAGTTATTTTACAATGTTTAAATTTATCTTAATAAAGAGCATCACAATTTGTTTTATTTTGGTGTTGCATATGAAACAAGCTATTCAATATAGTATTAATTTAGATATAAGTGAATTACAAAAATATAAATGTGTTAAAAGTATCATTTTAAGTGTTTCCAGTTCTCCCAGGCCTTGGGGAAGGTAGCATCTTCAGTCATCTCCATGGTTTCTTGTGGGTGCTTCCCCAAAACCATGTCGGGAGTAGCTTGGGCCATCCTGAATGCTTCTCCATGTTCCCAAACATATTTTCCATAGGATACATCTTCTTCTAGATGTTAATTATCTATAGGATTAACCTTAATGAAGATAATGAGTCCTCAGATATCCCTTAGCAGTCGATGCTACCTCTATTGGAGCTTCCCATCTCAGCTAACATGCCTCTCAGGCCGCAACACATCTCCTGCCTAGCTGATCTTGATCCTACTCTAGGTGGTCTGCTTGGACCACCAAATTACTAATCACCGCTATTAGAAATGTATCAATATAGATATTATAATACTCATATAAAATCCTAATCAGAGTGTTATCCGGTGATAAGATGCGTTATTCACCTATTTCTTCTTGGGATAGCTTACACCAAAGAATTCAAAGAATCATGGGGCGTTTCTCTTATAAAACTCGGATACACACCTATGACATATTCAAACAAATATTGTAGAATTGATGATAAAACCAATATGGGGTATATGGATTTCATATGGTTTTTTATTTTTATGCACACAACCAACACCCCACTACTGAAGGCCATTAAATATCACCTTTTTTTCACACACCCTTGGTCGTCATTGACAATATCTCTAGATGAAATATGAAAAGGATGGAAAATGAACTAATATGAGAAAATAATTCTATAAATCACCCTAGTTTCATTAATATGACTTGGAAACACCCCAATGATGATAAGTAGAGATGAAATATAGATGATATCTTGAGGGGAAATTGGGATTCAATATTTATACACCTTGAAATATTAGATGAATGATCCCAGAGGAACTAAACTAATCCATAGAGTCACATCAATTCATCTCTCTAGATAACATGGCCTGGTAATTTGTAAAGATGGGATAACATCAGGATGGAATGGTTTATTTAGTATCCGTTTTCCAATGCCACTTCTATAAAAATGTGCTCGTCTGTACTCCCAGGTGCGAGTCTTTTATAGGAAATGATCATCCATTGAGGAATGCTATAATAAATTATAATGACCTGATTTCTAGGACCTAGTTCATCTAGATAAAACCCTATTATCTATATTGGACTTACTTTAGAAGAATCTAGTATGAATTTATCCTTCCATGATATCTCACCCCTATACATGATTTTGGCCTCCCCTATATCTAATGTTGAGGCATGTTGATGAAATGTTTAAGCCTTGTCTTCAATGGGACATCCAAATAAAAAGGAGGACTATGCCACTGCACTCACATAATTTCCCCCAAAAACAACCTTATGAGTAACAATGTATACTCTAGGTTCTCTTAGGAATTGAAATTTGGGAGAAACTCCTGATACATTATCCCCAACAAGGGAATTCATCCAATATGTTCTATATATCACAAACTGAACCAAACCTCTCAACGGTGGAGATGAAAAGTGTTGGTATCAGGGGACCAATGAATCATCAGTTATAGAATCTTCTTTGGGTGACTTCACATTTGGAATTTGGATGTTCGTGCCACCTTATATAATTCGATTTCAATGAGTTTATCTTTAAAATATTTATAGTTCTACCTAACCCAATAATCCCATGCACACTCATCAATGAATTTTCCTCCCAACCAAAGGTCCCATGCATCCATTCATCCATAGCAGTTATCTGTTATGAATTATTGAAACATGTTGGATTAGTGAGGCAAGTTATTCCATGAGGTAATATACCCCCATTGATCTTCCTCATTGGGTTCTAGAGTGTAAAAACATCACTGAATTTTGATCCCTCCATGAATGGACAACCATAAATATATTCCACTGACCCATTTTTATGGAACTCTAGAACTAGTGTCCCTAGGTATCCCAGTTAGCATCTAGGATAAGGATTCCATTCCACAGGTTGAAGTCATACAACAATAGCCTACTTCTCAAATGATACTCCCTCTATTATTTCATCATTAAATTAGCCAGTGCTTGATACTGAGGTTAAACCTACTTTCTTGATCCAATCCCAGGGTTCCTAGAGAGATTCCTCATCCGAGTTGTAATAAATTTTTTCACATTTAATGGCAATTGGATGAGTTTTTGGAAAATTCTTTAGATACAGTTCACATAAAGTTTTTTTGAAATTATACCCTCACACAGGTGTTGTCTAGTTATTTAAAGAATTCTAATTCACACAAAAAGAGGTTTTTGGAAGAAGCTACATAAATGATAGAGTAGTAATAATTCCAAGGATCTCTGTCATAGGGATTTCCTATAAAACAGAGTTATGCTAAAATATAAAAATTGTAATTTTTTCATGAAGAGATCATGGGCCCCCTTGGGCCACCTCCCCCTATTCATAGGAAAAATGTCAACCCAAGTTACATAATCATGGTGGTGAAAATCAACTTATTTTAGTGTTTTCCTCATAATTTCATCATGTAAATCCCTATAGGATCAAAAAAACATATTAAAGGAGGATATATATGAAGAAATGTATAAATGAAACAATTCAGAAAATAAAGGAATAATTTTCATGCAACTAGGAGTTGCATTATTATGTAACTAGATGTATTATGAAACTATTAACATGTGTAACCACACAAGACTTATACAACCAAGATAATTAGGCCTATAAATACCCCTTGAATCATTATTTTAAGAATTCAAACTTTATCATTTTTAATCTAAAGCTCTCATCTTGAAAAACATAGATTTTAATGCACTCACAAAACCCAATTCTGCCTTGAAATTTAGTATATTAGAAACTTATGTGAATTTCCTCACATAAGTAATTTAAAGTATTGCATTTCACTATAAATTATCTCATGAAACTCCCTAAAATAAAGATCTTAGTTTATACCAGAGTCCCAAGTCTTACACAACTATAGTTTTACACAACCCCTATGTTGAAAACAATCCTTACCATGGCCCCTATTTGATGTGTAATTTCACCAAACACAGTTTTGTGAAAGTTGAGTTATTATGGGACCCAAAAATATTTGATCTAGGTTTTTTTACAAAATCACTATAGAAGAATGGTTCCATCAACTATCACTCCGATTCCATTTATATTAAGTATGTGATGGGTAGTTTCTTTACCCATTCCTCCTAAGATTAGTATCCATCATTCCTAGAATTTTTACACCAAAAATGTGTTGGGAATTATCCATTCCAATTGATCCCAATCATAGGATGGGTTTCAAAACATATGATTAATCCCCACAATATATCCTTCCCACTCTCTAGCATCACCCAGAAAACACCAATACACAAGACCCACTCCATCCCTTGATGTCACACATTTCATGATACAATCTTCTTTACCACATGATGTTAAACTATATGGACCAGTATTTTCAAGTAATCTTAAAATTTTCACTATAAACTACATGGATTTTAATTCACTCTTTAATTAGGATAAATAAGACACATCATTGATGTTCGATATTGACACATAATCAACTTTTTCAACCCATATCCCTTTTGAGAAATGAAAAACACCTCACTTCCTAAAAACCTTCAAAATTGATAGGGAGTCCCCATAGAACACTAAACATGTGCATGCCCTTATGGGGAAAGAATAAGAGGATCCCTCCCAAATAGATGTTAAATTTTATCTTCTATTATATAATGAATGTAAATGGAACATTTTCTTATGTTATGAGTATAATACACCCTATGAAATGATCATAGGATGAAAAAACTTCCCCGATGCATTATAAATCCATCCTTCATCATAAAACTTGCTTAGGAATACTTAGCTGATGTTCATATCATTCCTTATGTGATGATCCTTAAATAAATTATGGGAAATTCAAAATATACCTCATGTGATGATCATAATTATATTATGTGATGAGATTGGGATATATCTTCCCTTCACTTAGCTGACGAGCCTAAGATTATATCATTGCTTATGTGATGAGAACTAGATGTCTCATGTGAAAAGTATGAGATGCCTTATGTGATGAGAATAAGAGTCCTATGTGATTGGAATCAGATTTATACATTCATCCTATGGTGATAAGACTAATATTATCCTCAATCTATTTCGAGAACATAGGATTCACTATGAGATGAGAACAATATGCCTCATTTGAAGAGCATGGGATACCTTAGGTGAAAAGACTACGTTTCCTTGTGTGATGGGGAAGGATGCCTCATATGTTGAGAATGTGATTCCATAGATGATGAGGCTAGGTTTCCTTAAGTCAAGAGATTAATATTACTTGTGTGATAAACATAATATTACTTAATAAACTTATATGAGGAAGATATTTTCAGATTCCCAATATATCCAACACGCTCATCGAGTCTAACCATAAGGTTTTTAACCTAATACAAAATCCAATGACATAATTAACTTGTGTTCAAATGAATATGGATCTAGGAAAAAAATCCATGATCATGTATTAAATCTATTAGGGAGACCTGAAAAAGGTAGCGAACTCTATAGAGGAATCTATAGAGGTAAGGGTTGACATCACATCATCCAGTTATGATCAAGGATTTGATAGAATAATCCATAGTGGTGATAGGATACTTATCTTTGGAAAATAGGAATACAAGGTCTACATTATAAACATCCCTTAATGTATTGAATAAAAATATCCTCAGTGAAAAGAATCAGAAAAAAGATGAATTTTTTATTATGGATACACAACCTTTAAAGGAATTACCACAGACCTTTTCACACAACCAAATATGGTATGACAAAACTCATTAAAAGGTACTGAACTATGTGGGTTTTGATTTCCTTCACTTGGATACTTAGGTATCCCTTCTCATGGGAAAATTACAAATTCTCTACACCTACCACCTACCTGGATGATGATAAATTATGGAGTTCCCAACTTTATATCTTTAACCCATAATATAATTAACCAATGAATGGATGATGGAGAAACTCTCAAATATTCAAATGGAAAATATCTTATACATATATATTTCCACCTCAATTAATGGTGTCAATCAAAAACTTTCATGATAAAGGTAACTAGTATTTTTAGTGGTAATTATTTCATGAATACATATTAAATTTATAAGAGAGTCTTGTACTAGGTGAGATCTCCTTTCATGGTATATTCCAAAATCCCATCCTCTCAACCACAATGCATAATTTTAAGAATTCTTAGATGGATCTAATGACATTCTATATTTGGGAAGTAAGTTTTCAACTAAACCAAACAAATATTAGTGTGAATGTGATAGGGAATAAAAATAGTGAACCAACATGAAATCCTTTACCCAAGAAAGAGATCAAGTGATTATTCATTCTTACTTGTGATGCCACACTAATAAGTTTCTTATTTTTGGTTTATTCTTTATATCTCTCCTATAAAATCCAAAATATAATTATCACTTAATAAATACTAAAGCATAAAATTTCTTATCTAGGATAGGGACCATAGTGAATCAATCTAGGAACCCATGTATCACTAGAGAATAGATCCCCAAACATATGATTCAACCACAATGAATACTATGGTCTATCAACCATGATGGGTTGTTTCACAAATTTATCATTTTTAGTGTGAAGTATTGAATGCCCAAATTTGAGATTATATACTCAACAATTCTATTTTGATTTCAGAGGCCACCCATGATATCCTTTAGGAGATGAATCCTCATAAGATGTTATATCAAAGATAGACCCATGGGAGACAAGTGTCCTTAGTCATCACATCAAATTTATTTTTGATGATCTACTTGGAGTGATGAAACACAAATATCCTTTTTCTTAGGAAGGTAGATAAGGGAATTGCATGAATAATTATGGCCACCCAGAAGATATTGAAGAGGTCTCCCTCCAACTATGAACACTAAAATATTTTATTAGCGTCAAATATTAAAGAGGTCATAGAGAAAGATATTACCACTATTTCCACTATAGTCATCCATACTAGGGAATTGAGGAGGAAGGCCCTTTGAGGTTTATCCACTATATAGAACTACGAATAAGACCAAGACAATGTACCTTATTTTTGAGTCCACCAATGTTCCCAACACCTACTATAATATCCCAATGGAAACTTAGTCAAGGATTCAAATCATACCCAAGACAATACCAGTAGCTATCTTAGTGAGTCCCTTACAAGTGAGGGAAGCCAATAATCGCCTTATATTTCCTCCGTAGATCACACATTATTAAGGTATTCCCCATGAAAGTTGAAATTCCATACACAAAGGACCTTTCTATGGTGGAAATAAATAAAAAAATATAAATATAAGTCCTTAATAGATTACTCTTCATGAAAGTACTCTCAATGAAAATAGGAGCACTAATATCAATGGTTCTCCTTATAGTAGGAAAAAACTAACTATGGAGGTCCACATAGAGGCCATACATGAAAATTCATCCCTAGAGGTCACCCCTAGAGTCCTCATTATGAAGATCCTTCTCATAGACATATTAAGACCATTTATAAATTCCCTCCCCATTAAGTAACATCATCAAATAATAATAAATGTCCTCCCCCTGATTCTAGTGGTGGTGGTGCTCAATGCTACGTAAAACTCAACAAGAATGGGGGTCCTCCCATTTTCAATTAAGAAAAAACCATCATCTATAAATTTCCTCTATGTGGTGTTCAATTCAATAGCTATGAAAGTCCTCCACATGGTATTTTTTAGAGGTACTCCCTATGAAAATATATATAACCAAAGAAAAGGTCCTTCCAATAGTGGGAAATAATAAATTTATGATCATAGAGTTCCTCCCTTTGTAACATATTACAATGGAACCCTCATGATGACTTGTCTCCTTGGAATGAATTTCCTTTATTTATCAAAAAAATTACATAGTTTCCCTCATTTTAAGAAAAATCAGAAAAGCTAAAGTTAGCCACACAAGGTGAGCTACCATTATATAATAATATTTTTCCCTAGAAAATGAGAAAACTAAGGTAACGATCATTATCAGTTCCTTTCCCAGATCATGTGCCCTTATATGTAGCTAAGGATATTTAGAGAAATCATGTTACCCTCAATAAAAAAATGGGTGGAAACTAATTATGGCCAAACTAGGTTAAAGAACCACACATGGAGGATAGAGAAAATTTCATTTTCATGTGGAGAGAACTAGATAAAGGTAGAATCGAAACCATATTATAGCCCATTTCCACATATCAATATAACATCCTTTCACCATTAGAAGAAAAGCATATATACCATATCCTTTTTAACTTATTATAAAATTTTTATTAACTCAAATTTAGATATCTTATCCATGTGGAATACACCAACCATCTCAAGGTGTTGGATGAAAATGGTCACTATGTTGATCAGGTTACCTCTTAGTGGATCCTAATACCAAATATAGAAAATAGTGTTAGTAACTCTAAAAATCACACCACAATGGTTTTAAGACACTTCTATAGATTATTGGTATTGTTTTTTTTCTAATATACACATATGAGGGTGGGGTGAATATGGAGCACTACACTTTACACTACTTGAATTAACAAGGTTCTTCTATAAAGGATGCTTACAAAATCATTACCTTAGGACCAATTTCAATCCTAGGTTTTTGATTTGTTAAATATCCAATCCAATTAAAACCCTCCATCCCTAAATATTAGAAAATATAAACTTGATTAGAATGGTCAATTGACATTCTCTTGTATCAAGCGACTAGAAAGATTAAGTAGATGTAAAATTTATAGAAAATATACCATTAAAATAAGAACCGGATTTAGTGGATGAAACCTCTCATATAGGGAATATATAATACACATTAAAACTAGTTCATGATTGATTAAGAGCTTGAGATCTGAATATATCTACAATAAAGTCTCATACAATAGCACATAGGCAGCCCTATCTCGCAATCCTAATTTTTTCCTTGTCCACATCCTCCATAATCATTAAACTCACAATGGGATTAGGTTAAATCCATGACCGAGAAGTTTCCACCATATACCATAGGGATATGGGTATTTTTACCTCCATATTCTCTAAAGAAATTAGTATTTTATAGACTAGGAGTTGATCTAGAGGAAACACATTCATGGCTCACTCTGTTAAAATTTATTTTTTCAAACCCTTTATGAGGATCAAGTATAGTGAAAATTATATGATATTAAATCAGTATTACCATCCAAAAACCATTTCTAGGGGAGCATCAAGAAGGGGAAAACTTCACAAGGTTCATAGGCCCATTAAACCATCTAAAAAGGAAAGTGTATAAGAAGATTATGACTTATCCATTAAAGTATATTCAAAGGATGATGATGACCCCTATTAATTAAACATATATTAAAATATCACTATTGGAATGTGATTTACATAAGTAAATTTCATTAACATCAACCCCTAATATAGTAAAGAACATAATATTATTTTAAAATAACATGACAAGGAGCCTTCTATTTGAAACATGGTTTACATTGAAGTTCACAAAAAGGGTGTGTGCACTTGACACTAAAGAGAAAATCATGAATTGGGAACTTAGTTTTATAATTTAATTGCCACTTATATAGTGAGCTTACACTAAGGAAAAAGGTAAAGGTATGACTACATACATAACCCTCCCCAACTTATAGAATTTGTTCTTTTTTTATTTAGGACAATATTTCCTATTATGAAGCCAAGTTGTATAAGATGTTTTCCATCCTTTTAAGAATTCTATTTAACAAGAAGAAATTTATCAATCATCAAGGGTAGAGTCAATCTATTTGAGCAACCTGGGGATAAGGAAACTGATCAACCTAAATCCAACACTAGTAGAGTATCAAGAGGTCCCTCCAATTATATAATAACAATTATTATTATGGGATACTTATCATAGAATAACACAAGTATTTTGTTGAAAATATGTGTGATTAGATAAATTTATCAATCCATTATAACTTCCTCCACTCAGGTTGTAGGTTGGGTGATAGTGCTGCCATAAGTTCTTGGATCCATTAATTCCCTTTTCACTCAATTAGAAGCCATAGAGGGGTGATGTGTGTTTGTAAATCTAGAACAGATACCATATCACGAGTTTGTGGATTTTATTCCTCCTCCACCTAACATTATAAAACTTCTGTTCCCAATATTTAATATCACATGAGATCAAAAATAGTGTAATTCAAATTATACACCTTATTAAATTTTGTTTCAACATTTCCACGTTGTGATAGTATTTTCGAACATGTAAACTACTTTAGAGGTGGTCTATGATCAATAGAACTAATGAATTTTTACTTCTTCAATCGAAATATATGAGTATCATCAAGAAATATTCTATGATACAAAAATCAACATTGTTTAATTTGTTGTAGTCATTCAGGCTCAAAATCAATGTTAAAAATAGGACAAGACAAACCTAAGTAAGTTTTATAACCAGATAAGTTTTGAAGTCCAAGGATGTAACTAATGGTCCACATTAGAGAAGTGTGCATTTTGAACACTGTTATAGAATATGCTTCATATTTATCAACACCGTTGCTCCATAACTCCTATAATTATTCAATTAGAGGCTTAAAGTATACATCAATATAATTTACATACATTTATTTTCTATAAATAATCATAAATATGATAAAAATATGTTTTTTTCATACACATCCACATAGGAAGATTGTAAGGCATCAAGACAATTGAAAAAATACTATAACTAGTGATCAAAGTCCCAAATGGGTTGATTCCATCAAAATCCAATCCCAATTGAACATTCTTAGGATCAAATGAGAAATTTGGATGCAATAAATCAAATGTATTCCTTTTTTTAAATCTCTTGGATGTCACATTAACCCATCATTGTTATTATCTATAGAATTCCACTTAATGTGCTAAATTATTTTATATGACATGAATAATCTTTACAATCAAGGATTTAAAGGTAAGTAACACAAAACATTTATATGAGTGTTCTTTTTATTCTTATTCATAGTATTATGTTGATTCAGACTTCCAACATCACCCATTGACTACAATCTAGAAGATGAACATTTTTTAAAATTCTTTCTTCTAGAATCCTCTCCCCAATAAAGCAAAAAATCATTGGGATAAACATATATTTTTTTAAAATTTAGAATAATATTGTTAACAAAATTTTTCATAACATAAAAAGACTCAGGGATCTTATCTTTAGGAAATATATCACACAAAAATTCCAATATTATGGTAATGTAATTATTTTTAATTCCGCATAGGCATTTGATATGATATAACTTCAACAGAATAAAATGTTTTAAATATTTCAGAAATACACCATATAACTCTTGATTTACATCATAAACTAAATAAGAAAACACATTTTTATGGTCAGTGAAGTTATCTCTTACATTAGTATCTAACAAATAAAGTGGAGGATCTAATGATATGTTACAATATTGATTAAATTTCCTATAGTCCCCAAAACATCACTTATCAAGTTAGTATTTGTAATACTCTAAACAGGTTGTTCTGAAATGTTTTGATATTGATGTTATTTTCTTGCAATTTTGAAAGCATTGTTTATAAGTTTTTTAATTTCATTTTCCATTTAATATGATGTTGGGATCCCATTCTATTGATTTAAATTAGTTCTCAAACTTTCTATGACATTTTATTCTCCATGCCAAATCCAACACAAATATTGAATAATGAATTGTTTCAATATCAACTTTTCATAGACTTCATGTCTCTTTAACCATATTTTAAATTTATATTTATGACATGAAGATCTTATTTTCCAATCAATGTATCAATTTGAAATTACAAAATATAAAAACTCCTCAAAACCTTTCGCACACTGTGGTGTGTTCCTCAGTAATGTGGTCTATATTTTATCCATATATATCACAATGTTCCTACACTTTATTAAAAAAATTAAAAAACATAAGTATTACTAAGTTGGAAAATAGATAAATGGAAATGGAAAAAACAAAACCCAAGTAGTTATTAGAAGAGTCATATAATTATGAAAAAAGTCAATGTAAAAAGGGAATTAATCATGGATGGTATTATGTAAAATAGAATCAAGAGAAAAATCATACAATCATTTAGATAAAAACATTAAAAATGTTATTTGAAAATAATTTATCAAACCACATTTTGAAAACCAATTTATAAATATAACTATTTTCATAAAATCAATTTTGAAGGCAAGACACCCCTCTTAAAAGGAATTCCACCGATGTCAAGCACCCATTTTTAAACACCAAAATTTCACCTTTTAAATACATTTCAAGTCACCATGAGACTTATGGTATCAAATTTGTTTTAAAAAATATTAAAGGTCAACTACCGTTAATTCCTAAAACATTCCTCTAAAACAACACACACACATTTTAAAGATACAAATAGTGTCGAACACCACTTTAAATAGTTAATTACCATTAGAAAATCCACTGGGAATTTTAACAACCACTTTTCATGTGACCTAGTTTTATGCCTAGTCATTAAACCATTTGAAACCATTTGAAGAAAAAATGGGAATTGATTCATGTTCTTATATTCATTCTAAGTATAAGTTATGGAATAACTAAAAATGATAGAATACAATGAGTAATATAAACAATTCCCAAGGAATGATAAAACTGACCACTAAGGCATATTAATTACAATATAAACAATACCTATGGAATTGAATAACAAAAATCCAGTTCATACTAATAGTAATCCAAGAAAATTACAAGATGTGAAATATGGAACAAGCACACGAGCCTTAGCCCGGTTGGTAAGGACTCTGTAAGTGTATCCGAGAGACCCGAGATCAAATCCAAGTGGAGACATTATTTCTAGGTACTGTAGAAGTAATGTAGCGGGAACTGTGCAGTACTATAGAAAGTACTATTTGGCACTGTAGTAGCTAGGAATATTCCCCCATTTGGGCCTTTGGGCCACCGATTTGGTCCCTGAGTCCTTTAAGGCCTTCAGGCCACCCAGGCCTTCGAGTCAGTAAGGCCTTTCGGCCACATCAAGGCCTTCGGGCCACCTTAAGTGCAGATGGAAACTAGATGACCTACGAGGAACAAGCTGTACAAGGAGGATGAGAAAGGTGTATTAACCATAGAAGAAGCTAAATGGATTTCATGAATGAGAGGGTATGGCACCTGCCATTGGGATAAGCCTATGCATGCACGGGAATGCCTAGCCGAATAGCCATGCGAAGGTGGAGAGCTGATTTCACGATGAAGATGTTGGGGAGGAGCAATTCCAAGTTGTTAGTCTGGGTTGTATGTAATGTTTGAATCCTATGGGAAAATGAATTCCTATAAAGCCTACGAGCCATGTAATACTTACACCTACGGGCCTTGTAAGGGTTCCACCTCAACCCTTGAAATGTGGATTATCAAAATCAATAAAAAATAAAGGCCTTCGGGCCATTGGAGGTGAAATATGGAATAAATAATTCACATTAATAATAAACTAAAAACGTATAAGAGATGAAAATTAAAGAAACTAATTTAAACTGGTAGTATGAAAAAGGATATAAGAGATGGAAAATGAGGAAAATTAACATACTAGTAGAAAACTAAATAAAGGATAAGATATATCATAGGAAATTTCTAATTCATACTTGTATAATTCCAAATGAAGCATAAGATATTGATTAGGAAAAAACCAATTCATAATTTTAGGAAACCCAAAAAAGTATGAGATATGGTAGAGTCCATTAAAAATACATAATAATAGAATGAAAAACATTTTTTAAGACATGGTATAAAGAATATGAATATAAGAGGTTATTGTTTCTTTAAAAATCATATATGTATTCAACTTGATCAACATGGAAAATAAGTCAAATAGAATGTTTCATGATAAAATTATTAATTATGGCATGTAATAAAACTACGAGACCACTTTAGTAAATTATGAACAATAGAAAACATAATGAATATCTATCGTTTCACAATTCACTGTGCATAACAAAGAATTAATAACATCGAGAAATTATATTCTAGAAATAAGGACTTATAATTTAATTAACGTAGAATGATAAAGATGTAAATCCCATGAAAGAGTAAATAAAAAAATAATTTAACCACGAAGGGTTTGGAGAAAAAATTTATTAGTTTTAAACTCTTAGTCTCAATATGGTTTGCCCCACCATATACCATTTCCAGGTTAACTCTATCTAGATATTAGAGGAAGAAGGGGGTCACCTACCAATTTAATTGTAGACTATCTATTTGAGGCCTCAGGAAGAAGAAATATTTTACCCAAAATCTAATCTCAACCAAAAATCAAGGTATTAGAATTAGGTAGGAATTATTGGAATGTGAAGAGAAAGAATTCGGGAAGAAAAACCCAGTGGTTACCTTAAATTCACCTAAGAAAATCCTTTTCAATGGCTATCATTGAAGTAATCCAAGTGATTAGAAGATTATATCATCACTGGATTAAGAGAGAGCTAAAATTAAGTGAATACTAAAATCCCATGACCCATAATTTATGGGGGTACCTAGTTTAGGTGTTATCTGATGAACACCTAGTAGGGATGGCTTGTAGGAGAAGGTGATGCTGGGGGAAAGGGCTCGAGGCGCTTAGGGGAAATAGTAAATCTAGAGAGGGATAGGGTGAGGATGGATAAATAAAAACTTGAGTAATGGTGAGGTTTAGTTTGAGGGTTCAATGGGATCATGGGAAACCAAAGTGCCATCGAAAAATTAGGTTAGAGGGAAATTGGAGCACCGATGAGGGCTTGGGGGGGGGGGTGGTTGGGGGAAACCTGAGTTTTGACAAGGGGGAAAACAACTTGAGAACCGGAAATGGGGGAAATGCCTTGGTGGAGAGGGATCTAGGTTGGGGGTTCTCAGGGGAGATTCAGGGGGGGCTCGATATAAAGATAAATTTCTAATAAATGGATAAAAATTAGGTGTAGTTTTTAAAAATACACCTCTAAATTCTCATATGTATTTTTAATGGATGTTTAATAAATTGCCGCAAAAGTTTGAATTTTTGGCATTGAAGAATGATTGGAATCATGAGGTATATTATATAGAGGAGAAGGGGTTGAACTCAAATTATACTAGAAGACCATTTATGTATATAGATCATTGATAGTTCACAATGGTGGATGATAAAAGAATTTACTAGGCACCTATTGGACAGGATGGTTGTTGATTTTTTCAGGATAATTTCTTAAAAATTAAATTATTATTATTTTTTTGTTTATTTAATGTTTTATGTTCACATTTTATGTGTTTATTTTATTATGAAAATATTTTTTTCAAGATTATTTTTTTCTTAGTGGATTTTTGTTTAATATTACTTGTGTTTAAAATCAATCTTATGTGAGGAGTGTTTTGTCTATGTGGGAGTGTTTTTAATATGAATCATATCCTACTTGGGTGACATAATTTGATATAGATCTTGGGTGATTTAATCATTTATATTTAGGAAACAAATGAATTTAATCTTCCAAAGTAGTCATATATCATTAAGAAACGATTCTATTGTTTCAAATTTTAATGTTCTTATAGTAAATAATATTAATTTGAAATTTTATAGGATCTTTATCTGATGTAGCTAGGGTAGTATAGAGATCATTCTCATGTAGTAGTTTATATTTAATGTTTCTCTAAGTAATCTATTCAATATTTATAGTAATATATGATTCTTCCAAGTTCCCTTGACTGAAAACATGTCCTTTCCTACTATGTATTCTATTTTGGTGTGATGATTGCTTCACCTTTATATATTACCAAGGTGTGACCTTAAAATAGAGTTGATATTTTGAAATTCCTTATGTTTAACATTCAATAGATAAAATAGAGAGATTTTTTGAGATAAAGAGGAGGAGTATCTTTCCTAGAGTCTCACACTAGCATTCCATATTGACAATTATTATTTATAATGATCATTGTGAGGTTCTTATTGTAGGCCTGATGTTTATAAGAATTTTATTCTAGTTTCCTGAATTTTTTTTGTTGTTTTCTTCTTTTTTCAAATCCCATAGGGTGTATGTATGAGTTAATTTAGGATGATTGTAAATGCCACATCCTTAGTTGGAATTTTTCACAAGTCCTATATTTATAATAAAATAATACCCAAATAGTTTTTATAGTTTCATCTACTCTAATTTTCTATTATAAGATTTTTGGTTTTTATTTTATATAATAAATATTGTAGAGGCTAGTGTTCTTACCATGACTATAAGTCTAATGTAGTTAAAAAAACATTATTTATTTATGATATTTACTGCATTATATTTTTTGTGTGTGCTTTATTTCTCTCATTTTTCCATTATTTTCTCTTATATCCTTCATAATATTTGTTTTACATTTGAAAAAAATTATCAAACTCAACCAATTTTCACCTCCATTTTGAGGGTTTACTATATTTTATGGTCTTCCCCCTAATAATTTGAATTATAGACTATGATTTGGGTTTAATAATGAATTCTATTATGTTTTAAGATAATAAATTCATCAAATAAAATTATTTTAATTTATAGAGAGCTAAGATATATGCTATGCTAGTCCAAAATGGACTTCAATATAATTTTTTTTGGTTTAAAGAATAAATTCACAACCATTTATTTCAAAGGAAAGACTATATAATCTTATGTTGATATTAATCATCTTGTTGTTAGGAAATCCTATTGCATACTATTTAACTTAGGTTGTAAAGTCCGTTGTAAAGTTATTGAGGATACCTATACCTATGAAATCTACTTAAAACTCAAACATCATAATATGACCAAGTATATTCTTAGTAGGCTATATAATAAAATGAATCTTAAAAATTTTAAAATGTCCCATAGTACTCCTATCCGAGTTTATTTAAATTAATCAAATAAATAAGTTTTGAACTTATCTAATGTAGATATATAGACAACAATTGCGATAAGTAATAAATGTTATTAAATTACTCATATGATTAGTTTAATATAGTTAAGGATTCTATAATGTTTGATAGACACTCAATTATTCTTCATGAAGTAAAGTTGGTGGTATTTTATAGGGATATTCAAACATAGGGTTTGAAGATAGAGGCTATTGAGGTTAATATAGTGGAATAATTGATGGTTGTAAGGGGTCAATTAAATAATAATAGAAAAGAAAAGAAAAATAGGAATCAATTTGAAGATTTTAAGTTCTATCGATATGAAAAATAAATCAACATTAAAAGGTACTATTTGGAGAGTAAAATTAGGGATGGTGGAGTTCAATTAAATTTTACGCTTGATATTTTTGATAGTGGAGATATCCTTTAGATCATGATTGTCCCCTTAGTATAGATTTAGGTATATCACTAGATTTTCACCTTCCTAGGATCATATTATTGGACTTGTATATGATTTTTAAGGACCCACTATTGGAAATGTGGCAGTGTGTAGGGATAGTTTTATGGGTTTATTTATATCCAGGTGGATGTATTTTCTCTTATTTTCATGCCGTGTTTGATTCCTTTGTGTTTCTATTACATATACTTCTTATAAATTGAGAACCTATATATCTATGTCTTTTTTTATTTATTTTTTATTCCAGTAAAATATTCACCACTCATCGTGTTGTTTTTTGAAGGTTCTTATGAAGTGTTTAGTAAATTTGGAGCCACTATTAGGTAGATAATCACATGGAATTCCACTGATTCAGGTGGAGACAGGTATATGGGTGGTAATATATGGTTATTTTCTACTCTATAAATAAAATGAATATTCATGAGCATATCTTTAGTATTATATTTTTTAGATAAATTTATTTGGGAAAGCATGTTTCAATGTGACACATGCTACAAGCATGATTAGAATAAGATGATTAATTTCAAACTTAGGGTTTTTTTGTGTAGATGAAAACAATTTTAATAAATTGATAGGTTTGAGTCGAATTACAAGAACATTAATTTTTTTAGTTTTCAAGTTATTTCGTAAGGTGTATATTTTTTTAATTTGAATGTTGATTTGTTATAAATTAAATTAAATTTATTTGATTTTTTGAGGCCATGTTTTATATTAAAATTTTATATATTTAGTGTATTATGATAATTAATGTTCATACCTAGATTTTTGTTTTTCTCAGTGTAGTTTTGTTTAGTCGTACATGATATACAAATCAATATTATGAAATAATTGTTTTTTTCAAATTTATTATGATATAGTCCCTATATTTTAGAGTTTAGTCACACACGTGGGTAGTTTAAATATGACACATCGACTAGCTAGGCAACATAATTCGACATTATGTCTAGGAGAGTTAATCTTTAGTAGATGGACAAAAATGGTCTCTAATATTTGTCAGTATTCATATATCATTATAACATAGTTCTTGTGTTTTACATTTTAATATTTCACTATTGGATGATATTAGTATAATTTTATATGAGATCTTCATCTGTCATAGATGAGGTATTAAAGAGTTCATTATCACACAATACTTCAAAGTTAATTATACACCATACCAATAGTTTCACTCACTCGAAAAGTTTTTTTTAGATTTTCCTAAATCTAATTTTATAGGTAAATAAGGGAAAAAACATAAAAGAACCCACATTTCACCTACTGAACACCCATAAATTCAATGTTCCCTCAGTCAAAAACATAAACCTACCTACCATTTATTTTTTTGGTGTGATGATTACCTTACCTTTATATGTCCCTAAGGTGCACTATTTAAAGTGATCTAATTTTTTTTTGATTCCCTGTTGTCGAGAATCCAAGGTAGAAAATAGAGAGAGAGGGAGGGAGCAAGAGAGATAGATTTTGAGAGAAGGAGGAGGATCTTACCTGGAGTCTTGAACCACCATTCTATAACAGTAATTTTAATTTCTAAAGATAACCTCCCATTCGTAGTTTAACCTTGGTGTTTACAAGTCTGCTCTTCCTATTTCGTTAGTTTTATGTTATTTTCTTTTTTCTTTATAGTTTCCTAGGGGTGTGTATGAGTTTGTCCAGGATGCTCATATATTCCACATCTTTGGATTGAGTTTTCATGAGTCCTAGAGCTGTAAGAACATATTCCTCAAATAGTTTCTCTATTTTCATATTCTTTGATTTTATGTTATAATATTTCTTTTTTTTTGTTTTTCATAATTAATATTATGGAGGGTAGTGTTCTTGTCATGTATTTAGGTCCAATTGGGGATGAATTACGTTATATGTGGATGTTATTTAATGATTTAGCTTCTTGTTTTTTCACTTTATTTCTGTCTTATATTCATTGTTTTCTCTTCTTTCCTTCATGTTATTTTATTTATTTTTAATTAAAATTATTGAAGTGAACTTATTATCACCTCTTTTGGGTGGTTGTACTATCTTTTATAGTCCTCCCCCAATAGTGATTACTTAAAATGGCCAGGGGAGAGGATCTTTAAAAGATGATCTAATTGGACAAAAGGAAGTTTTCTAGGTCCTAAAAATATATAGTTTTTGATATACATCTATTAAGATGAGTTTCTTGGGATAGGAGAAATTCCATTGGTTGCCTAAGGATAATGGTCCTCATTATGAAGGGAATGAATGATTGTTATTATTTTGAGGATATTATCGACTAGGAAGGAAAACTAGGGGATATTTTCTATAAGATGCCTAATTCCAATTTCTAATGCAATACATGATTGAAAAGGAGAACCAAGATATTAAAGATAACCCAATCACATAAGTCTGGTGGCTTTGGAGGAGTGCTAAATAGAATATGATTTTTTGGGTTATTACTTTAGAGAAACAAGGACAATAAATGTATTTAGGAAATAATTTCAACCCAAGTAGGTGACCTGGGTGAAAGAGGGACCATTGAGGAAGATAAATATTCTATAAAAGGGACATTTAACAATGTGTCTAACCACAAGTTAAATATTTCACAGAGATGGATATTTGAAAATAAATTAAGGTATACTTTAGGAAGCATGGGCTTCATATAATATTAGGGTTTTATGGGAGTGGGCCAGTTCCACTCAAGATATAGGGGTATAAGGCTAACCATTATATAAAATTTAAAAGGTGTGAAGCAACCTATAAAGAAATCACACATTCACCCTTCACAAAAGAGATTATGCTATTAGTGTTATGAAGATTTTATATGGAGGAGGCATCTCTATGAAAAACTTACAGAATGTGCCTCCCTCATCTCACAAGATTAACTTAGAAATATACTTGAGGGATTATTCAAAACAATTTTTCAAAGGGTGTGTTAAAAAAAGATGTGATTTTTCTAAAAATTCATTAGATAAAATCAATTCCTCCTATAAATTTGTGCCCTACGGTGGCATTTACAGACAAATCACATAACTGCTTATCCTGAGACTAGTGGAACGACCTCTATAATGAAATGATAATGATGAATAGAATGTATTTCTCAATATAAAAAATGAAAGACCCACCATATTCTAGTCACATGATCATAAAAAAGTTTCTCCATGCTACCACAAATGATACACCCACAACATACAATCCAAGCAAGAACAAAGGATCACTGCCATCACACTATAAATGAACATGTCAAAATAATTAAATGCCAATGTAAAGGACTAAAATCTAGCCTCCAAAAACGACTTCCACTATGTAAGAACATTTACAATATCCCAAAAAATAAGAATCACTTTTTGATAAATGATCATGTGAAAGCAAAGGATAATCACATAAATTTTATGTAGAGGAATGATTTTCTTCATAGTGAATCCCTTCAAATTTTTGTAAGTGGTGTTTTTTCCTTTGAAGTGTTGATAGCCTTTTTCATGTTTCAAAATTCATGTGTGTGTACTATACTGATATATATATATATATATATATATATTTGTGTGTGTGTGTGTTTAATATATTTGTGTATCTGTGAGTGTGTGTCTATATATATATATATTAGTTTACATTTTTAAATATAAATTTATAAGTGTGTGTATAATATATTTATAAAAATTTATTATGATTTTATAGTTTATAAATTTATTATGATTATATCTATATATATTGTAAATAAGTTTAATTTTTATTATTTTTGATATTATATAATACTATTATATATATATAATATAATACTATTATTATAAACACACACACACACACATATACATTTATAAAAAAATTATATACGGTCACACTATTATTAATATATATATTTATATATAAAGGTATAAAAGTTTAGATATATATTTATGTATTTTTCAATATATATGTATTATATATATAAATATATATATATATATATATATATATCTATATAAATGTAGGAAGACAAACACATATATAAATATGTATATATTAAAATATATTTATATATTTATATTATTTAAATTAAATTTTCTTTTGAAAAATTAAATTTATCTTGATTTCACATATTATAATTTTAATATTTTAATATTAATTAAAATATATTTATGTTTTAATAAATATATATACATATATATTTATATTAAATATTAGTTTATTTAAGATTATATAATTTATATTTTTTATTTTTTATAATATTATTTAATTTTAAAATGTGATTATATATATATATATTTGTGTATATATATTTATGTGTTTGTGTATATATATATTTAAATTTTAAAATACATATTTATAACACACACATATATTTATATTTTTAATTATAAATTAGAAATGTTTTTAAAAAACATGGTTAATTAGTGATATTTTTTAAAAACTTCCACTAATTAGAAATGTTTTTTTTCAAAAAAAAATCTAATTAGCTCTGTTTTGTTAAAAAATAAGGTGTTTTAAAAAACACAACTAATTAGAGATATTATTTTTTAAAAACATTGCTAGTTGGCTATTTTTTTTAATCCAATTAAACTTGTTTTTCTATAAAATTTAGTTAAATAAACATCGCTAATAACTCTTTTTTATAGAGGGTACTTAAAATATGTTAAATAAGAAGGAATCATGTAAAATATATACCTGAATATATGCTTTCTTTCCCCATGGGTTTACTTGCGGGACTAAGGTGATTACTCAAATGGTTACTATAGGTTGGGTGACTATTTGTCTTCCTAAACAATTAAGGATCTTCAAAATGAGTGATGAGTTTATGTATTTATAGGAAAATACTTTCATATAACCTAAAGAAGGGGGATACATTGTCAAATTAGGCATGCACGACTGTGTATCCTGACCTTGAGTTACATAGATAGTGTAAATAGGGCTTCACCAAAATTTTCATCACTAGTTGAAAAGTATTCAAATTTCGCCAAAACATTTATGTTAATGGATAATTTTTTTTGAGTGTAAATAAATTCCCCTCTCAGAATTAGGTCTATTTTAGATAAAAGTATCAAGTTATGAGAAAAAATGAAGGGCTTTGGGTAATTTTCTTCCACTCTTATGAAACTAGATCCTGAGTGGTATTTTCACGCCTATATATAAAGTAATACCGCACCCATGAATGGGTTCTTAGGGTTTCACACAGAACATTATTTTTCTCTCTCATTCATAATAGTCATGGATTATATGATTTGTGTTCCCATCTTTTATTAATAAAATCTATGCCTTATTCACATGATTTCTAAGTGTTCTGACCACCGTGTGAGGGTTACATGACCTTGTGTATGTCTCATTCAATTTTTATGACTTCATTTGTTTCTTTAAAAAAAATTAAACATAACTTATCTTCTTATTTTTTTGAAATTATAGCCTTTGACCCTTCATAACATTATTCTTACACTATTAATGACTATGGGAAATTAATGGTTGAATTTATTAATCACATATAATATGGCTTGATCAACCCATACCATTAGGATTTTTCAGCTACCCTTTTCTAAAATTTTTGGTAGTAACTATTGTTTATGAATTTTTTGCTATTTATTTTTGGTCTTTTTAGTGACATGACTATCCTAAAACCAAATTGTAACACATTGATGAAGTAGTCCATTTTTAAAATAGGTACTTGACAAGCTAAAAATATGTTTAGTATAAAATAAAAATAAAAGGATGAAGCTTTGTGGTACTTGTTGAAGACATAAGATATCTAGAAAAGAGTCATTGAATAGGAATCCCACAATTATTCATTTATCCTTCGAATCTTAGTCATTGATCATTTACATGAATAGAAATAAAGCTGGTATCTTTTCCCAGGTAATATACTCGAGTGTGACAAGGGTTGGTAATATTAGATGTATGTGAGTTTCTTTGAGTTTGAAGTATAATTAGAAGCCATGTGGTATGATGTGTCTTTAAATCTTTCACCTACATGATAGTCCCAGTGAATCAGGTCCAGACACCTCGAAGGTGGGTAAATAAGGTGTTACAAAATTTTACAATTTATTTTTTTGAAACAAACCCTTTTGATTGGTTAATATATAATCCTATCAATATAAACACAAAAACATTAAAAAAAAATTGGTACATAATAATTTTTATATGGTTTGGTCTTAGTGTGTGAGATTACTCCTTACTGTAGATGGTTGTTATCCCAGTGCATAGATATTTCCACTATAATCCTAAAACAAAATCATAGTGGGTAGGGAGGTATCATAATTCACCTACAGTTCAAATCCTCTAACTTCTTAAAATATTTTAAAGCTTCTCCCACTAGTTATAGTGTAAAAAAATAAAACATTTTGAGAAAGATATCTGACATGTTAGAGTTTCTCTAAAGATCCTCCTCTTCAAGCCCGTAAGTATAATAAATGTAGACTAGTAACCTCTTCAAGTAACTTGACTATATTAGATATAAATTGAAGTAAATATAACAAAAATGGTCAATTATTTGTTATAACACTAAATACTCAACATAATTTATTTTTCAACTCTCTGTAAAAAACCTACTTTCGTTTTAGACTTTTCTTTTCCATAGAGAGTCGACCTACTCACTGTTCTATTCTACTCAAGGATCAATAACCTTGATATACCTAGTTAGGATCTAAATATTTTTATCACATATACATGTTTTCTATATATGTACAGTCATTGAAGTTTCATAAACATTTGAAATCGTATTTATGAAATAAAAATATTTTTCAGATTTTCAGATTTTCTTTAACAAAACACATTTATATACAAAAACTTATATCCACATGATACTCTATAAAAATCTTTACCTAACTGTTCATGTGGGTCTATTCCCAACTTCCTCATGAAATTTCCAAAAATATCTTGTTTTTTATTCCAGATGATAAATAAAAATACTCTGGTAAACTCCAAAAGCTCTCAGTGTGTAAACTATTACAAAAATAAATGCATTTGTAAATTTTATATTTAACCTATATTGATTTATTCTTCAATCAATTGGATCATCCTTGTTCCCCATCTTCTTCAAGCTACTTGTTTCATTAATAAGTTCTTTATAGTGATTAGATACTTAAAATCTCAGCCTCTTGTAAAATTATAGCACATGAAAATATTATCTTCAATTATAACATGATTGACATGTTATTAAGGAAATATAGTATAGTTTAACATCATCACAATATCATTCTTGAATAATCGTATAAATATTATTGAAATATAGTATTTGTTTCACTAAGTTTTATCCTCATTCAATTTATTTCATTGTGTGATTATATTCTCCATTATATAAAGATCACAACCCCATCATTCATCTTGAATCAAAATTGGTTTGTGATGGTTTGTTCCATGAAGTCTAGATTTAGCATCATCTTGTTTTATTTTATTTTAAATACATCATTTTTAGTTTCTAGATATATTATGCAGACTAGATATCTTATGAGATCCAGATATCTTATAAACTCTCGATATCACATAAGCCTCTGGTATCTTATGAAACTTCAATATCTTATATAGATTAGATATCTTATTTCATAGTATCTTATGAAAATAAAATAATCTTATGAAATTATCAACACATTACATGGTGGTAGAATTTTCTTATGAAAATTATCTTATTTTATGAAAACAATATATCTTATAAAATTTCATAAGATATGAAACTAATTCCTTTTCCAACAAAAATTATAGAATTTCATAAGTCATTAAATGATCCCAAAAACTATTGTATACACCATTATCCATCTCCAAACTCTCAAAATAAATCTAAATCATATTCAATAACATTTAATAAACTTATAATGATTCTAACGAATATTTTACAACAAATATAATCCTTCAACAATTCCATAGGGCACTTAAATACCCCCCTTTGGATTTATTATCAACTCCATTAAACTCTTTTCAACTTCACCTAGCTATTCCAAAATACTAAATTCTCATAAGAAGCATCCAGTTAAAACATTTCTCATATAAAAAGTTTCATAACACCATACTACTGAATAAGGTATTACATTGAGAGAATTCCATCCCGTAGTGATAAGAAATTGTGGACAACTAACAAGATGAAATCCCCTTTAATTCATATTTCCAAGTCAAAATTCCATATATCTCCACCATTTATAAACAATCACATATTAATATTAAACTAGTAAAGTAAATATAACACTCCCCATAGATGAATAAAACAATCCCCTTTGATATTAAGTTTACCGCTTTTTAAGAGTTGTGTACTCTCTATCCCATTTTAACATCATAATTAAAAGACCTATAGGGGTGGGGGAGGTACCTTCTATAATATCTTAAGTTATAGGGGAGGGTTAAATATGAAGTTTCAACCTTAATTCTTCAAACCACTATCTTATAATTTCCTTGATAAAAATATCTGAAATCTATTCCTTATTGAAAAGATGCTAGAGTTGCATATCACTATTTACCAATTTCACTTCAATAAAATACAATCTAATTTCAATATGCTTTGATCTTGAGTGTTGTAGAATATTTTTAGAGAGATTAATACCACCCTAATTATCCCTATACTTTTTGTGCAACCTCTCATTATCAACCCTCAAGTCAACTATGTTTTCTTACATATATAACATATTCATATATTTTTGAGTAATTACTAAATAATCTACCAAAGTTGTGCACAATGAAATTGAATTTTGTTTATCTCTACGCCATCAAATACAACTCTCACCAAGAAAGAAATATTCATTATAAGTGGACTTCCTATTTGTGAATTTTCCATCCTAATATCCATATGTAAATCCACTCAATATCAAATTACTAATATTTTTATACAGTAGGATGAAATTCAGGTTACTTTTGATATATCTAAAAATTATTTTAGCTTCCATTATATGAGATATATTTGATCACTCTAAAAACCTAGCTCAATAATTCATAACAAAAACTTTGTCTAGCCTTTAATATATTAATTAGATAAGTCTTTAAATGATTTTTCTAAACTCCTTTTGATTAACATTATTTCTAGTTTTAGCCTTAAATAATTTTGTTCCAAAATATATGGGAGAGGAAGATTCTTTATAATCTTATATTATAAACCTCTTTAATAATTCCTTGGGATATTTTTCTCTATATAGAAAAATGAAATAAGCTCTTTACAATCTCTTAAATTATAATATTTCAGGTTTTTTATGAGGTATGTATCTTTTAAATTTCAGTTTGAACCTTCAAGTTTTCCATTATAAACATGTCTAATCTCTTAAGGAAGTGATTATGAGTTTTTGGGGCTTGTTCTGAACTCAGAGCTCCAAAATATGGAGGAAAGGTACAGGAACACGGTTTGACCAAACAATGTATAAGGGGTTTCACTATTTGAAAAAACCATGTGGGGTGTTGTAGGTCTCCATAGAGGGTATCACACATGCTATTGATGGTTTGTCAACATTGTGCTAAAGTCCATGTGAGGTGTGCACCTTGGGAACATGGGATGCATGGGTAGATCATGGTTAGACAAACCATGGCCCCTTAACCATATAGTCCACTATCCTTATACAATAACTAGAGCATGATTGGTACCCGGCTTGGACAACCATTTATCCAAACCAAGTGCCCTTTAAAACATAGGAAAAATGACTGTTTCCATCCACACTTTCAAAGATACTAGCCCTGTAACATCCCAGGTAAATAAATAATATTAAATTTTCATATATTTATTAATATTTGTGAATAAAATATTAATATTACTTTAAAGGGGATGCTATGTTCGATGGCATACCCAATACGCAACAATGAGTTTCTTTGAAATCTTACGATGCACACTAATAATATAATTATATTATTGTAAATGGTAGTAAACTCCTAGCCGATGTAATGGCGATAATGAACAAAACTAACTAAAAAGTGTTTATATATGTTTGTTAAATTTTTTTACATTTATCCAATAAATGTTAGATGCTTAAAATGAAAATAAATCCAATTTTAAGAATAAATATTCTAATATTCTTTAAAAGGCCGATTAACTGCCTTTTGATGGAGAACCCCTTTTAAATATAATTTTTGTCACTTTTATATGTTATATTTGAAAAAATAAAATCCTTCTTTATAATCAAGACATAAAAATTTACTTTGTGTAAATTTTTGTTATTTTTCGATAAAGATCATTTTTAGTGAAAAATGCTGTATTTTAATTCAAAACCACCTTTTAATATAATTTATTTATATTGTTAGATTATCTTTTTAATTGGTTTTAAAGTGTAATTAAAATATATTTTTACTATTTAATCAAATGGTTTTCATTTTAATTAATTTAACTTTGAAATTGGACATAAACAAGTGTCAATATTTTAATAGATATTGTTTCTTAAAAAAACAGTATTTGTTTTGACAGCGGGAATTGATTATAAAATTAATTAATGAAACTTCTATGTTTTGAATTTGGTAAAATTGATATAATTTTTTATTTTGGAATATCAAATATATCTTAGGGTGAATTCTTGGTATTTTTATGATAAATGTTCATTTTTAATGAATAGTGAAAAATACTGCATTTTAAATCAAAACTGCCTTTTCATCCAATTTACTTATATAGTTAGATTTTCATTTTAATTGGTTTTAATGATTAATTTAATTATTTGTTTTATCATTTAATACAATTTTGGTCATTGGATGTAATTTCACTTTTAAATTGGATGTAAAAACAAATCAATCTTTTGATAGATTTTACTTCTTAAAAACCCGTCTTTGGTTTTGACAACGGGAATTATTTTTTAAATTAATTAATGAAATTTCTGTGTTTGGAATTTTGGTACAATGGATTCCATATTTGGAATCAGAAGGTCCAAATTATTTAATTAATACACTTTTGTTTTTGGACATTATGAATAGTAACGACGATAATTATCTTTAATTGTCGTGATTAATTAGTAATCGAGTAGTTAAGGGTAATAAAATAATATCATAATAATATAAAATGACCCAAACATGTATTATAAAGCTATTTATTGTGTCATGGACGACAATGGAATTCCTTGTACCAACTTATGGACCCCATGGAATCACTTTTGGGTGATAGAGACATTTTATCATTTTATTTTTAAAGAAAGGAAAATATAACAAAAGTATGTAACACCTAAGTGAAAAAAAATTAATTTTTTCTACATAAATGATATATTAGATTATAAAGAGTCATTGGAAATATAAAAATATTTCCTACATCATGGTATTTTTTTTATAATTTATAGACATTAAATAAATAAATTTATTTATGACACCTTGATGATGTAGTGATTCATTAATGAATGATTTAAATAAAATGAAAATAAAAGGTAAACTATAAGACTTAAACTTGTATAAAACCTTTTTTATGGGTTTATTTCTAAAAATTATCACCTTATCCAAGAAATATATCATTTTGGGACCTTTAAAATCTGAAACTCATTTAATAGTAAAGTAACATTCCAAGACTTTCCAAGAGTGCCCCTCCTCCCTCTTATAAAAGGCCCCCACCTCTACCCCCTTACCCACACCTCTCAATCCCTTGGATCATCCAAACTCTTCTCATATTTTCTCTCCACATCCCTCTCTTAATCATAGAAGCCTCACTTTGGGTAGAAGTCTTTCCAAGGAAGCCTTTGGGCTCAAATCAAAAAGAGTTACCCGATTTGAAGGTAATGTCTTCACTTATGTTCTTTTGTTTTATTTTGCTTCTCCAACCCCATAAAATCCTTTTATTCATTTCTTTTGTAACAAAAATAATATCTTAAATATAATAGGATTTTTTTATGAGATTTATTCGAGCTACACTCATACACACCTCCATCTAATGGTTAAAGAACATTCTGTTTCTGTGGGTGGTGAATTACTGCCTCACGAAATGATGATTGTTCAATCTTATTTTAACACATCTCATGGTGGCCATTATGATGGAACTGTATTTTTATATGATATATATTATATTATTTCATCTCTATGATTCTGTATTTTATATTTAATACATACCTTTATGCTTTGCATGTTGTGCAAATGCGATAATTTCATATGAGGAAGTGTGGACTACCGCCCCCTTAAGTGATGTGACTCGTTCATGAAAAACATGGAATGTATAAAGAATGAAATTAATGTACTTATGTGACCTATATAAAATATATATTATACTGGAATTATAATATATATCTCATTTATTTTTAATCCCATTAATATGACAAAGAAATGAAAGTAGCGTTCATGCGTACGTACGGCCTACCGTCTCCATGAACGGTGCATTTCATTTATTTTTATCTCAAAATGTTATGGAATAGTATAAAATGAATATATACTAGATATATAGGATATTAAAATCATTAATACTATTCTTGATATGATTTAATTATAATTACATGGACAATTATTTTCAAACAAGTTCATTTTTGACTCTTGTACCAAACATCAAAAAAAACATCTAATATGAACTCACATAATTAACTAATTATTATAAAATTATAATATGTGATATGAATTTAATAATAAACTTTTAAGAAGGTCCTTAAGAAATTATAAATTGAAAAAAGTTTATTATTCAGGAATATAAAGAAACAAACAAGACAAGTATGACTTGAGGTAAGGGATCCTACCTCTCTCTTTCTTTTTAAGTACTCTCTTTTATGTCATTTCTTTTAAGCTCTTTTTTATTATGTTGGGGGATGTTATTTTATCTTCCTATTACTATAAATTTTATATTAATATTATGATAGACCCTATTTGATATCATCAATCCATTTTCTTGAAGTTTTAAGTGGCGCCGTTAGGCTGCCGAGTTTTCATAATGGATTTTTCTTCTCACTTTTATTCCCATGAGATTTATGCTACATTTACCACTATTTATTTTTTGTGTGGTGTGTGTACTGCCCATGATTGTATTATTTGTGCAATATAATTTAATTTATGGGTATTTACATCTTCATTGTATGATCCTTCTTTCATGGGGTGTACGTTTCGAAAGTTACCCAAATCGGTAAGGGAACCTTTCACCCTTCTTTTTTTAAAAGACTTCTTTTTTTCATGTATTTTAATTTACATCTTATTATGTTGGGATATGTTATTATATATCCTTATTGATTTAAATTGTTTGTAAAAGTGATGAGATACCATTTTCTCTCTCATCAAATTATTTTATGAATTTTAATGTGATGCTGTTAGGCTGTCGAATTTTTGTAAGAGAACTTCTTAACCCAATTTCAATTCTTTAGTTTAAAACTCTACTTCTTGATTATGTCATGATATGAATATGTGTGAATGACCTATGATTGTTTTACACATAATATCAAATTATATTGGGTGTATTTATATTTCTCACACATAATTACATAATTGATTTATCCTTAATCTAAGGATATCGTCTTTGTAAGGGACTTCGTCTCAATCTCCTTTCATTGAGGAATATTTTGTTTTATACACAACTTTATTTTATACGGTGTATAAAACCCTTTTACTTTTAATTTTATTCAAAAGGAATATTTTTATACGAATCATTTTACTAAATGACAAAAGGGAATGTTTTTGTCTTATGTATGCGGCGACAACGACTTCTCCGCCGTTGTGACCATTATTTGAGTTTCGTCTTCCTCTACAAGCCATAATTTTTTTTTAAATGAAAAATAAATACCATGTTTTACTTTTCTTTTATTTTGGTATTGAAAGTGGTTTTGATAATGTTTTTATTATATCAATGTGTTTTTGATATCTTGTGATTGAAATGTGGAAATGTTATGTTTCCTTTATGCATGTTTTATGTGATACGATTATGTTATGATTCTTGGGCATTGTTTATAAATAAGGGTGGTTCTATGATAAAATAAGGGAGGGTGATCCCATGATATATCTCCAATTCATTGGGTAATGTGAAGGAGTTAAACTCTAAGGTTTCTCCGAAGATATTTAAGGAATACACTGTGATGGGTATTCCAAATGTAACCATGAGGGTTACTCCCTATGTTAGAATGTTATGAATGCCTCAAGTTACCCTTATGTCTTATGATTTCTATGAGTTATTCATAAACCTTATGATTTCAAGAGGTATGTTCAAGATCTTATGTTTTATGAGTAAAGTATGATTTCATTGATTGTTATGTATACATGGACTAATGTTTTCTTTACTTGTTTAATAACCTTTACTGAGCTTTTTATGCTCATCCCATGTTTTTGAAATGTTTTTCACAGGACGTAAAGTGGAATAGGGTCAAGGATGGAATCAAGGAAATTTAATGATGTCTAAAACATGGAACTAGACACGACTCTTTTGTTTAAGACTTTATTTTTTGTGAAAAAATGGAAACTGAGTAGATGTGTCTACTTTGTAGTCTTTGAGATGTAATAGTTATGTGCTAATTCTCTAAAACTATAAACCTAAAAATATCCTCAATGTGTATTCTTGAAATAACTCAATATTATGTAATGTTTTAAGGCCGGGTCCTTATAAACCCTCTTCCTTTTTATTTCTTCAATATCACCCTCTCATGCATGGAGAGATCCTCCACCCATTTTCTTAGGTTCTTTGCTATCTTATCTATCCAAAATATAATTTGAGTGCTATTAATCTCATTGGATCACCATTTTTAAGAGATTTGATAATATTTATTCCTTTCTTAGTTTCTCTCTCCATCCATTAGGAAATACTCATGTAGGATATTTCCCCCTATTTTAGGGTTTTTATCTATTATTCTATTTTCTTTTGATCCAGTCTAAACTGAGGGTTGATACTGGATGAGGAATCTACCTATGATCATAAGGTTTGTGGTATATACCTTTTCCATAAAATTATGGTTGTTTATACACTATTTCCATTATGACACAAGGTGAACCTTCAAGGAGTTTCTTCATAAATTAATCATCCCCTAAATAAAATGTTTAATTCTTGTTTAAATCATGCCATGATACCCTTGTACAAGGTTAGAGGTTTGTGACCTCAACCCCAAACACCCATGGGGTAGGTTCTTCCCTTTATCTAGGAAAATTTCACACTTGAGGTGAGTTAATATTTCTTTTCTTTAGTTTGAGTCGAATATGAGAACATAGTGTGTTCTTAATGGTTGAAATCACCTTAAAACACCTTGTATTTTATATATGAAACGAATGAGTGGAGAATAAAATGGATTGTGCATGACTATAAAATATTTAATGAAATGGATATGATGAGTTTAATGATAAAGGGAATATAATTTCATATAAAACCTTGTTTCCTTATTTAAATCATGTTGATGATGGATAAAATGATATAACATCGATACAAGACACATGGTATACATCAATTTTGGAATACACGGTATGACACCAATGTGGGGACTCACAGTATGGAACTGATGAGGGGATTCGAGGTATGGGACCAATTAACCCTTGGTTTCATTAGTTTTCACACCATAGATCCGTGTTTTCTGGAGCACCTTGGACATGCTCTTTAGGATCCACCCAAGTTGTTACAAAGTTTTTTATAGATGAGCTATATAAGCATAAATAGGATCCATAGTCATTGTCCATGGTTCCTCACCCATGTAGGTCTAATAATTTATTATTCAGAATAGGCTACAAATGATTATTAACTTTCTTTATAGTTAGATTATATTTATAGTTGCTTGATCACAATGGTTTTTTTATAACTGGATAGTAACAATTCTTCATTTATGATTTTTATTCCTATTATACATGCACACTAATTCAACTTACATGCATAGACTGGATTTTTTATAGACCCCATTGGTGGTGTCCTATTGAGTGTTATCTCACACCCTATTTGTGACACTTTTTGTTACCCAAACAGACTTCATGGATATGGGTAGGGATAGGAGAAAGAACTAGATTGATGTTACTTGATTGATTATGGAATAAGATAAGGAGAGAAGAGGACTGAGCTATGGCTCATGATGCTATATGGAGATAGTTTTTTTTTATTTTTGTACTTTTGATACATGTATTTTATTGGATATCGGTTTCCATGTATTTTCTATCTTTTGTATAGATTCATGATATACTAATCATTTTTTATATGAAGCCACCCATAAATTTTATTATTATTACTTCTATCTGGATGGTTTATCTTATTTTTCTGGTCGATATTTTTCTTCCGTATTTATTTAATTTATGATACCATTGTGTTACTCTGATCATGATGATATAGTCTCCACACCATACCATCATAGTACCACACTAATATTTGGTAGGTTATGGCTTACAGGGAGGCACGCTTGAGGCCATGTGGCCCACTGATTTGGAGAACCATTTAGTGGATCTTGTGTCAAGACATTGAAAAGTGGTATTAGAGGTGTTTTATTTTACTCTTTTTTTCTTTTTATTTTGGATTGGTATATATGATACTGGGAAAAATTTGGGACTTGGTAATGAGTTGTTTCCAGGAGTAGCTAACCCACATACTGGGAAAACCTAAATTATATGGTAATGAGACTTGACGTTTGAGTTTATTCTTCTTCTTATTTATTTAATTTCACCATTTGGTGATGCACACGATTTGTGGTTTTTATTGTGATTTGGATTTTCCCATGGCTTGGTATGGAAATGATATATTGGTCTCATGCGTCGTTTTTTTCATGTAGTAAATTCACATTCAATGCATATTCCATGTCACATAGTATGCATTTCTTGACTTCATGAAATTTATTGTATTTTACTTATGGTGTGTAATTATTATTAGAATAACAATTTTTCACATACAAGACATATTTTAAAGGTATTTTTCATTTAATTTACATCCTTTCTTTGTTTTGGGGGTTTCCCTAGGTTTTAGAGAGGAATAGATGAGTATTCATGAATTGGGCCAAACCGTGAGCCCAATTCCAGATTAAAAAATAAATTTTGTATCTTTTATAACTTTTCCATTTTTCAAAATTTTTCATCCATTCAAATTCCTACTTGACCTCCCATAACCTATTAACACCACCAAGGTAATTTTGAGCTTTTAGAAATCCATAACCAGGGTTTATTTGGGTTTTTATTTAAGGGGTTGGGCCTGCCCGAAAGCCCAATTCCTATTTTAAAAATAAATTTTGATTATGTTATAACTTATTCCATTTTTGGGCTTTTTAGGTGATTCCAAGTCTCAACCAAGACCTATTAACCCGGCCGCGCGTCTGAACTCTCTCTACCCTCTTTAGATCTCTGGTTAATCGCGATTTGGTACCAAACTTCATAGGCTTCCTCAAATCGCCCAGATTTGAAGAGGTAAAGTCTTTATTTCATAAATCTCTCAATTATAAATATTTTTCCTCCATTACAGATCCTAAATGACCTAATACATCTATTTCGAACGAAACTTAAATTTTGGCTCTTTTAAATTTCAGATACTGGTGTTTTGGAGTGATTACTTCAAGATACTTCAAGTAAATGAGCCCTTTTCTTTCCTCTTTCAAATTACATTGGGTTTAACTCATTGTTCTTAGGGTTTCTTCGGTTATAATTGAGTTTACTAATGTCTAGAAACTAGGTTTTCGAACCTAGGGTTTAACTTTGGGATTTATTGGCTAATTTTTGTGGTTTTAGGTTTGATATAGTTCTCTCTTGGTGCGGCGGGGGTGCGATTTGATTTTCGCACGGAGATTCAAGGGTTTTTGTTACATTGTTAGGTGATTCCATTGTGTGTGAAATTTTTGTGAATTAGTTTGATTTTTTAATGGTACCTTAATGTTTATTTCACTTGAATGTTTCTGTAAAAATTGTTTTTAGTTGCATTTATAATGCAAATGAATTTAAGTTCCATTTTTTGGTGAAATTGGGGGTTTTCATTCAAATCTTTTATAGGTTCATTTTGGGCTAACCTATAATTACTTAGTTGATTTTATTGAACTGAATTAGGACTGAAAATCATGTTTTTAATGTTGATTCTTTTTTTTGTTGCTGTGAAAGTTTGTTTAAATGGTGTTTGGGAAGCAAATGGGCTTTAAGTGCCATGTTTGTGTGAAAATGGTGTTTTTTAAAAGATATAACTTCTTGGTTCACATTGGGATGCCCCATAACTGAATTGTTGGTTTCATTAAAGGGTATTGAACTGAAATTTTGTTTTAATGACTTAAAAGTGTTCACATAGTGTGCAAAGTGGATATCTTAAAGAGCTTTGGGTGCAAAACAATGTGATGTTTTGAGAGGTTGTTTTATTGAAAATAAAATTATTTTATTGTGTGTTTTAAATGGTATAAAATATGTGTATCTACTATAAAATTTGTTTGTAACCATTAGTGATATTTTATATGCAAAAAGATTCATGTTGTTTGATGAAATTTTTTGAGCACAAAAAGGGGAAGCTCGGGTACCTAGGTGGGGCAGATTTGTACTAGTACGGCTAGTGGATCAGATGGGTTTTGTCCCTGTTCCACTTAGCATTTGGATAACGACAAATCTAACTAAACAATGTGGATGATGATTAGGGACCACTAGGTTATGGGTATGTTCCCTAATAGTGGATTTTGCATGAGAACAGATTTTTCTATGGTCACTCTACACTGAGGTATGAGGTACATAGGGCCCGATACAACCTAGTGCTTAGGGGTGTTCCTGATTTTGATGATCATTGGATTTGTGGTATTTAACCTTGTTGTGGGGTGTTTTTGGAAGTACTTTACATTATATCACATGTCTATTTAATGTGCTAACATTCTGAAATTCTTGGATTGAAAACTGTTTTCATTTGAAAGTTGCATTTCTTTGAATTTTAACACTGTTTCACCTTGTGTATTAAAATTGCTTGTTTTGTTCACATTGTATTGCATACACTTTGGAATCATCTGGTGGTATCCTATTGGGATTAGGATCACACCCTACTTACACCCCTTGGGTGTAAGTATACCTTCTTATGCTTGACTCAGGTAAAGGGAAGGCTAAGGGTGATGGCGGTTCGGGGTGTTAGTCCCGATCGTTGGGGCAGAGTTGCGGAGAAGGCTTGCGGGTGATGATCCCTTTGCCGTGTGGAGTACATGGGGATGTCTTTATGTTGTCATTATTTGTTTTTAGACAACTTTTAGTGTCTTTAAACATATGTATTCAGATCTGGTTTTGTTAATAATTGTTTAGCATGAAAATTTCAGATTCTAATAATTGATTGTTTTTTATGATTTATGCTTTCATACTCGGGTAAATCATTCCCAAACCAGATTTGTTTGATACTCGGGAACTTGTGCCAGACCTTGGGGATAGGGAAAGCCCTTCGGGCCTTTCCACGGGCTGGGTTTGGTGTCGTTAATGGTGGCGACCTGATCTGGTTCGTGAAAAAATGGTATTAGAGGAGGTTGAAGTTTTTGGGTTATATTGTTATTTTGGGATGAGTTGGGATAGACAGGAGCTAGGAATGTCGGGCCTCAGGGTATTGGTTGTGAGTAGGGTGCCTGGCCCGCACCTCTCATGGCTGACCTTGAGTCACCAGGGGATGTTGGAATTTATGGATTGACTTCACTTCCAGGTGAGACGTGTGGGCTGCAGACCACATGTGGACATCAGGAAGATATGGAGTAGTTGTTTCTTTTATTACAGGAATGTGTTTAGTTTTTTTATATTTAATGTATTTGATTACAATTTTCAGAATTGTGGTATTGACTATTGTTTTGTGACTGTTTCATTTTGTAGCAACAAGCCTCCCCGAAAAGCTCCCATGCGCCCACAAGAAGAAGCTGGAGAGAGTTCTCCCACGCTGATTGATCAGAGGCTCATGGAGGATGTGGTTCGGGATATCCAAGATTTGGGACAGGGAAAAACTCCTGGTCCTATTCCTATTAGGGAAGAAGAGACAGTTCCTAGAAATGATAAATCACAAGAGTTTCTAAAAAACAAGCCTCCTACCTTCTGAGGTAGCACAGAACCCTAGGAAGCAGAAGAATGGATCGGGAAGATTGAGCGTATGTTTGAGTTCTTGGAAACACACGAGGAGCTCAGGGTAAAGTGTGCCTCCTTTCTGTTGGAGGGTCCTAGCCATAAATGGTGGGAGTCAGTGCTTTAGGCTGGGAAGAATGAGCAGATGTGCTGGGGAGATTTCAAGGCTGTATTCAATGAACACTAATGCCCTGAGGTGTTGGCTTATGCCAGGTCTAGAGAGTTCATGGAACTTGTTCAGGGGAATCTATCTCTGATGGAGTATGCAAACCGTTTTGCTGAGTTGGTTTGGTATGCTCCAGAAATTGTCTCTAATGAGCAAGCGAAGGACCAGAGGTTTGAGAAAGGCTTGCGACCATAGATATACTCCCAGGTGTTCTTGTTTATGCTGAGGACCTATGCTGAGGTCATTGATCGGGCATGCATGGTGGAGATTGATAGGAAAGGCAGGGATTGTTTCTATGGTTCAGTATTAGTAGTGGGCAGTGGCAGCTCCTTAGAGAAGAAAAGGAAGCAGGAGGATCATGTGAAGAAAGGAGGGGGCAGTTCAGGCCACTCTTCCAGGCAGTTTTCTTCTGCGGCTTCTGATGCGAGATCGGTCATGTGCCACCAATGTGGGATGCCTGGGAATATCCAACCATCATGTCCACTTCCTCCGAAGCCTTGTTACTAGTGTGGAGGTATAGGGCATTTGCAGAGCTTCTATGGTGTGGCACGTCCACTCCCAAGTGGGGCAGGGTCAGTGGCTTCAAGAGGAGTGCCAACATAGTCTGAGCCATCAAGGACTGGGGGATCTCGATTTGGTGGTCATGGTGGTAGGGCTAGATCATCTTCTGGGCAGAGCCAGTTCAGGGCACAACCAAAAACTAGCGGTTGTCCTCAGGCGGATACTGGACATCTCCATGCAGTGGATCAGTCACCAGCAGGATCAGAGGCGGGACCGTCGATAGTTCGAGGTACCGTTCTGATCGCATCTTCTATAGCTACTGATCTTTTTGATATTGGTGCCTCTGTTTCATTCATTTCTGCACATTTTGTTGAAATTCTTAATTTTCCAACTAAGTTGATGTCTTTTGCGATGGAGTTGGTGACACCGTTGGGAAAGAATAAGGAGCATGGCCTCAGGTGCCCCTCATGTGCGCTTTCTGTGTCAGGTGTCGAGATGGAGTGGGAACTCTTGGTCTTAGATATGGACCTTTTTGATGTCATACTTGGGATGGATTGACTAGTACACTTCCAGGCACACATCGATTTCTACAGACAGCGTGTGAGTTTCACGACACCTGATGGGAGTTGTCAGGTTTTTCATGGAGAATGGGATCCACGATCAGGTCGCGCAGGGCCTCCACTCCCAGAGTTGGGAAGTGTAATCTTCCAGTTATCTTCACTTGTGCTAGAGGATGGTATTTCCCATGAAGTTTCACTACCTCATGTAGTGAATGAGTTTCCTGAGGTATTCCCAGACGATTTTTTAGGTTTTCCCCCGGAGCGGGATGTGGAGTTTTTGATTGATCTGGCACCGGGAACACAGTCGATATCTCTTCCCTATTATCGCATGGCCCTCACCGAGTAGAGGGAATTAAAGATACAACTGGATGACTTAGAATACAAAGGATTCATTCGCCCGAGCATCTCTCCTTTGTCCGCTCCTGTGTTGTTTGCAAAAAGGCTGATGGATCCCTCCGGTTGTGCATTGACTACCGTAAACTGAATAAGATAACAATTAAAAACAAATACCCTTTTCCTAGAATAGATGATTTGTTTTTTCATTTGAAGGGGGAAAAGTGGTTCTCAAAGATAGACCTGCGTTCAGGGTATCATCAACTCAAGGTGAAGGAGTCAGATATCCCTAAGATAGCCTTTCAAAGCAGGTACGACCACTTTGAGTATTTGGTCATGCCCTTCGGATTTACCAATGCTCTAGTGGTATTTACGGAACTTATAAATAGGGTGTTCCATCAGTATCTCTATTCCTTTGTTGTGGTGTTCGTGGATGACATTCTGGTATACTCTAGCTCTAAGGAGGAACACGAACATCACTTGAGGATCGTTTTGGGTACATTACGAGATCACCGCCTCTATGAAAAGTTGTCAAAGTGAACTTTCTGGATCAGAGAGGTGAGATTTCTGTGGCATGTGATATCAGAGCATGGAGTTTCAGTGGACCCTGAGAAAATTAATGCAGTCATGTCATGGGAGAAAACGAATAATGTGTTTAAGATCAGGAGTTTTCTTGGCTTGGCTGGTTATTATAGGCGATTCATTCGGGATTTCTCTCGGCTTGCTTCACCGATGACTTCGCTCACCCGGAAAGGGGTGAAGTTTGTATGGGGTCCATAATGTCAGGCATCGTTCTAGGAGCTGAAGAGGCGGCTGACTACCACCCCCCGTGCTGATTTTTCCAGAGGCTGGAAAGGGATATGTGGTCTATTGTGATGCTTCGGGTATGGGTCTTGGTTGCGTGATTATGCAGGATGATCATGTGGTCACGTATGGATCTCACCAACTTCGACCACATGAAAAGAACTACTCGACCCATGAATTGGAGTTGGTAGTGGTGATGCATTCTTTGAATACATGGCGTCACTACCTCTTTGGGGAGAAGTTTGTGGTATACTCTGATCACAAAATCTTGGCTTATATCTTCTCGCAGAAGGACCTCAACTTGAGGCAACAACACTGGATCGAGTACTTATAGGGGTTTGACTTTGACATTGTCTATACCCCAGGCAAGGGTAATGTAGTGGATGACGTTTTGAGCAGAAGAGTTCCAGTGCAGGCTTTGAGGAAGTCTAGTTATGAGTGGACATTGATGGGGCTATGTTCTCAAATGCATGTAGAGCCCAGAGAACATAGTGGAGGGGCAGTCTTGGAAAGCGTCCAGTTGACTCCTTCTCTATTAGAGTTGACTCATCAGGAACAACCCAGTTATGATCTTTGTCAGCGGTCTAAGCAGTTCCTTCATGGTGGGGAGACATCCTCTGATTGGTCGTCGTCTCCCGAGGGCATCTTGTGCTTCAAGGGCTGTTCAGTAGTGCCATTATCTCTATGGAAGGTGGTGATGTAGGATATCCACCAGTCTCAGTGGGTTGTCCATCTGGGTTCCACTAAGATGTATTATGATGTCTGTCGGCAGTTTTGGTGTCCTGGTATGAGACATGACATAGCGGACTTTGTTGCGAGATGCTACACATGTCAGCAGGTGAAAGCAGAGCACCAAAGGCCATCCGGTTTTCTCCAACCACTACCCATTCCTACCTAGAAGTGGGACGGGGTCGCCATGGAATTCATTGTTGCCTTACCTCATACACCTCGGGGTAAGAATTCCATTTGGGTGGTGATTTATCGTCTGACCAAATCATCCCACTTCATTCTGATAAAAGATACAACTAAAGTAGATGAGGTGGGCCATTTGTATCTTCAGGAAGTGGTGAGACTCCATGGTGTACCATCAGATATTGTCTCAGATATAGACCCCTGCTTCACTTCTTGATTTTGGGAAGGCCTTCATAAGGCCTTGGGGTCTCAGATTAAGATGAGCACAGCATACCACCCTCAGACGGATGGTCAGACAGAGTGGGCGAATCAGATTTTGGAGGAAATGCTTTGTGCATGTGTCATGGACTTTGGAGGTTCTTGGGATAGCCATTTGGGATTGGTTGAGTTTTCTTATAATAATAGTTACCACTACACAATTTGAATGACCCCATTTGATGCGCTATATGGTCGGCCTTGTCGGTCCCCCCTATGTTGGGCTGAGGTAGGAAAGACTTCACTATTGGGGCCGAGCCTTGTGAAGGAGACTTCTGAGAAGGTCAAGTTGATCAGGAAGCGCTTATTGATAGCTCAGAGTCATCATAAATCTTATACTAACCGGAGGTGTAGAGACCTAGAGTTTTCTGTGGGTGATAGGGTATTCTTAAAAGTGGCCCCTCGTCTGGGCCATCGTCGATTCGGGAAGCAAGGTAAGCTGATGCCATGGTATGTCGGGCCCTTTGAGATCACCGAGCATATTGGAAAGGTGACATATAGGTTGGCCTTACCATCTCATTTGACATCTATCCAGGATGTCTTCCAAGTCTCTCAATTGAATAAATACAACCCGGATCCATCCCATGTGTTGAGTTGGGAAGAATTGGAGATAGAGCCTGACTTGTCTATTGTTGAGAGGCTGGTTAAAATAGTGGACTCCCAAGAGAAGATAATTTGAGGGAATTCTATTCCTTTAGTCTGGGTTTTATGGCAGCATGGGAATGATACACATGAGACATGGGAGTTAAAGTCATGGTTCGAGGAAGACTACCCATTCTTGTTTTCCAACCAAGATTCATGTTGACTTTCCAGGGCAGAAAGTCCTTCCTGGTGGGGAGAATTTTCACATAGAAGAAATATTTTAAAGATATTTTTCATTTAATTTAAATCCTTTCTTTGTTTTGGGGGTTTCCCTAGGTTTTACGGAGGAATAGATGAGTATTCATGAATTGGGTCAAACCGTGAGCCCAATTCCAGATTAAAAAATAAATTTTGTATCTTTTATTACTTTTCCATTTTTCAACATTTTTCATCCATTCAAATTCCTACTTGACCTCCCATAACCTATTAAAACCACCAAGGTAATTTTGATCTTTTAGAAATCCATAACCATGGTTTATTTGGGTTTTTATCTAAGGGGTTGGGCCTTCCCGAAAGCCCAATTCCTGTTTTAAAAATAAATTTTGATTATGTTATAACTTATTCAATTTTTGGGAATTTTTGGTTATTCCAAGTCTAACCCGAGCCCAATTAACCCAGCCGCGCGTCTGAACTCTCTCCCCCCTCTTTGGAGCTCTGGTTAATCGCGATTTTGTGCCGAAATTCATAGGATTCCTCAAATCGCCCATATTTGAAGAGGTAAAGTATTTCTTTCATAAATCTCTCAATTCAAAATATTTTTCCCCCATTCTAGTTCCTAAATGACCTAATACATATTTTTCTAATGAAACCTAAATTTTGGCTCTTTTAAATTTCAGATACTGGTGTTTTGGTGTGATTACTTCAAGATACTTCAAGTAAATGAGCCCTTTTCTTTCCTCTTTCAAATTACTTTGGGTTTAACTCATTGTTATTAGGGTTTCTTCGGTTATAATTGAGTTTACTAATGTCCAGAAACTAGTTTTTCTAACCTAAGGTTTAACTTTGGGCTTTTTTGGTCAATTTTGTGGTTTTAGGTTTGATATAGTTCTCTCTTGGTGCGGCGGGGGTGCGATTTAATTTTCGCACGGAGATTCAAGGGGTTTTGTTACTTTGGTAGGTGATTCCATTGTGTGTGCAATTTTTGTGAATTAGCTTGCTATTTTCATGGTACCTTAATTTTTATTTCACTTGAATGTTTCTGTAAAACTTGGTTTTAGTTTCATTTATAATGCAAATGAATTTAAGTTCCAATTTTTGGTGAAATTGGGGGGTTTTTCATTCAAATCTTTGATTGGTTCATTTTGGGCTGACCTATAATTACTTAGTTGATTTTATTGAACTGTATTAGGACTGAAAATAATGTTTTTAATGTTTATTTTTTTTGTTGCTGTGAAAGTTTGTTTAAATGGTGTTTGGGAAGCAAATGGGCTTTAAGTGCCATGTTTCTGTGAAAATGGTGTTTTTTAAAAGATATAACTTCTTGGTTCACATTGGGCTGTCCCATAACTGAATTGTTGGTTTCTTTAAAGGGAAATAAACTAAAGTTTTGTTTTATTAACTTAAAAGTGTTCACATAGTGTGAAACGTGGATATCTTAAAGAGCTTTGGGTGCAAAACAATGCGATGTTTTGAGAGGTTGTTTTATTGAAAATAAAATTATTTTATTGTGTGTTTTAAATGGTATAAAATGTGTGTAGCTACTGTAAAATTTGTTTGTGACCATTAGTGATATTTTATATGCAAAATTATTTTTGTTGTTTGATGAAATTGTTTGAGCACAAAAAAGGGGAAGCCCGAGTACCTAGGTTGGACAGATTTGTACTAGTACAGCTAGTGGATCGGATGGGTTTTGTCCCTGTTCCACTTAGAATTTGGATAAAAAAACTCTAACTAAACTATGTGGATGATGATTGAGGAAAAGTAGGTTATGGGTATGTTCCCAAATAGTGTCTCATGTGCGATAATGAATTTTTCTATGGTTACTCTACACCGAGGTATGAGGTACATAGGGCCCGAGACAACCTAGTGCTTAGAGGTGTTCCCGATTTTGATGCTCATTGGATTTGTGGTATTTACCCTTGTTGTGGGGTGTTTTTGGAAGTACTTTATAGTATCTCACATGTCTATTTAATGTTATTACATTCTGAAATTCTTGTATTGAAAACTTTTTTCATTTGAAAGTTGCATTTCTTTGAATTTTAACACTATTTCACCTTGTGTATTAAAATTGCTTGTTTTGTTCACATTGTATTGAATGATCTTTGGAATCATCTGGTGGTATCCTATTGGGTTTAGGCACACACCCTAATTACACCCCTTTGGTGTAAGTAGACCTGGTTCTGATTGACTCAGGTAAAGGGAAGTCTAAGGGTGATGGCAGTTCAGGGTGTTAGTCCCCATCGTTGGGGCGGAGTTGCGGAGAAGGCTTGCGGGTGATGATCCCCTTGTCGTATGGAGTCCATGGGGATGTATTTCTGTTGTCATTATTTTTTTTAGACCAATTTTAGTGTCTTTAAACATATGTATTCAGATCTGGTTTTGTTAAGAATTGTTTAGTATGAAAAATTCAGATTCTAATAATTGATTGTTTTTTATGATTTATGCTTTCATACTCGGGTAAATCGTTCCCAAACCAGATTTGTTTGATACCCGGACACTTGTGCTAGACCGTGGGGATAGGGAACACCCTTTGGGCCTTGCCACGGGCCGGGTTTGGTGCCATTAATGGTGGCAACCAGATCCAGTTCGTGACACAATTTTTATAGGGTACTGAGAAACATAATTGGTTACTTAATGTTCTTTCATCAACCTAACAATTTTTTTTCTACATAGATTGATACAAACACCATAAATAGTCAATTATGGCTTGTTGATTCATGGAAAATTGGTCACAAGGGTTGGATCTTGTTTTTGGTTGTGATTAAATAAATGAAATATTCAATTTATAAAGTGTATAGGACTAAATAAATTGGAAATGTTAATCTATATAACTTCACCATTTAAGAAGTTTTGTAATATAAATAAAGAACTAACTTAAAATAACTTTTATTGTAAAATAAAAATATTGTCGTTAAGTGGAGTTTCTAATTGAAACCTAAAGGTTGTTTCCTATAAAACTTGCTATCAAAACTATGTATACCGAGACCCCTAATTTATAGCAGATAAATTGAACCTAAAACGACCTTAGTAGTGTTAAGTAGGTAGTATCTCTTATATTATTATGATCCTTACTTCACCCAAAATTGGATTTAGGAGTAAGAATAGGGGCGTGAATCGTGTATAAGAAGGCTCATACCTATACTATTCATATATTTGTGATCTTATTATTATAAAATATGATAGAAGGAATATTCTTGGAAAATTTTGAGACATTACACCATGATGGCCTCTGGTTGTGTGACAATAGGATGGTGACAACCACACTCTGGAGGTTGTGGGACCTTGTCCACACATAGAACCTCTAGAAGTGCCACTTGCAGCACCTACAATTATACCTGATGTGGGTGCTGATGCCCAGTTTCGATATAGTTTCCTATTATTTATGCAGACTATTCAGGGAATCCCTTAGCCTATCTCGATTATGGAAGAGTTGATGCATGAGTTCTAGCAGCAGCATCTATCAACTTTCTCGGGGGATGGTCCCCCTAGGCTACTAAACTATGGTTTGAGACTAACTTTTCTATCTTCGAGCACCTAGAGACACCTTTATAAAGGAGGTTCAAGTGTATGACGTATATAGTTCATGGATCCACCAAGAATTAGTGGGATGTCTTAAACCAGGAAGATATCCATTGAGATATGGTTTGAGGGATTTACAATCCAGTTTTTATGATTACTTTTTCCCTGATACTTTGAGACAGAATGCGACAAAGAGTTTATGAATTTTGGAGTTGGGTGCTATGTCCATTATGGAGTATTCTATTTTCTTTATAAAGATTTAGGGATTTGTTCCAATCTATCTCACTGATGAGCTATCTAGAGATGGGCGCTTTGAGGAAGGGATCAAGTTTTTTGTTCAGTCATAGGTGATTTTTTTGGTTAGCTACCACATCTAAAATAGTAATTCAAGTTATTATTATTGAACATGACCTGAGGGAATCCAGGGTCATAGAGTAGTGTAGTTCAGCTTCTTGACCCAGTGGCACAATTTTAGGTGGTATGATGTGATTCTTTGAGGCCTACTACGAGGGAAATACCAGCCATGACACGAGTGATGGTAGTTCTATTTTCTGTCACTAGTGTGGGATATAGGGACACATGAGGATCCGGTGTGATAGAAACCCACTAGAGTGCCTAGACTATGGTAGGATGGTGTAATGGCCCAGACCCTCATGATCCATCCCTTTGCCAAATTCTAGGATCCTAAGGGGTCACACCTCGTTCGGTGTGACCGATCGGTGCAACCGATTGGCGTGACCGATCGACGTGACCGATTAGCACCGCCGATCGGCGTGACCTATCGGCGCGACTGATTGGCACGACCAATTGGCGTGACTGATCGACGTGATCGATAGGTGGGGCCGATCGGCGCGACCGACCGATCGGTGTGACCGATCGGTGTTATCCAGCCTTGTCAGGTTTTTCTTCTACAGTTTTCCCGTAACATCTCTTTTAGGACTTTTTGACCTTTTAATGCATTTCAAGGCTGTTTTTAACCCATAATTAATATTTAAAAATCCCAAGAAACCTCCCTATTAAATAACAATTAATTCAGTCATGTGTAACCACCAAACCGCGTGGTAGAACCACAATCTGATTTCCTAGGCGTTCAAATTCCTTATCCCATAACATTGGGGATCTCATCTATTTATCACGCTAGAAATTCTTCTTCTCCCTCTTGGCTAGTCTTCTCCATTTCCTTGTGCGTTCAAAGACATTTCATTCCCGAGGCAAGTGGTGCACCTGTGCGGGAGCCCTGCGAGTCGCGCTTCCCCTGTTTTGGTGCGTGGAGAAAAACTTTGATCTTTGATCAACCAAGTATGGATTTTATCCTTCATCTCTCCTTTCTGTGTATCATGCGGGGTGGCCATGCTTTTTCCTCTGTGGTAATTGATGAAACTGAACTTAACGAAGATAATGAATGGACCTTTAAATAATGAAATGGGGGGTGTGATCGATGTTCTGTTGTACAATTTATGTTATTATGTGTTGTGAATTATACGAGCCTATGATCACTGAAAATCATGGTTGTTGGTGGTCTTTATCTATTCACTAATGAACCTCGGTGCTACTGTATGTTTAAATAACCGTAACATGGAATTGGTTAATTACGTATACTCGGTTAAATAAATTGAAAGCACCAGGATCAACCATTTTTCTATGATAAAACTGGTTAAAGCACAGTGGAATTGAAACCATGGAGTGTGTTAAATCTTTTAAATTTGAAAATACCTGCATGGGCCTGCCTTGTGTTTATGGTAGCGGTTTGGTTGTTTCTTTCACGGGCCGATTGCTGGGGTGATATGGGTGGGGATGTGATCCCCTATTGTTGTACTTTCACTATTTGTGAATTTGATCCTGTGTGGTTACTCTACTTATATCACGAATTGGGGTGGAATCCTATGTTGTTGAGAGACCGTTGGTTCCTGGATTTTGGGGACATGGGGTTGTGTCTTGGGGTTTTCTTTGGTTCCAGTACTTTGAGGGACCTCACCTATCCCTTGTTGTTGTGACTTTACAAGAGCACTGAGTTTGAATGTTTAAATTGCTGTTAGCTATAACGTTTTCCCCTAGGCTTGTGCTTGTGCCTATTAGTTGCCCAGTACTGAAGAATTTACTAAAAAAGGATCACTTGAACATGGAAACAGGAATGGGATAATTGGAAAATTGATTCCGGGAATGAGTTGTGACTCGGTTGCGAGTAATGTGCTTTCTATGAGTAGTGACCAGGCTGTTCGTACTTGGGTTAGGTGTAGAAACCTAGGTTGGGTTGAGTTCTCGTTACCTATATATATATATATATATAATTGTAGTTCTTGTGTTTCTTATTCACGCCCCACCCAAGTGGAGCACTTAGTGCCGAACACCCCATTTTATGGGGAGGGTGTTTTTTCCAACACTCCTACGAGTGGCTGGTTATTAGCTCCTTTATTCTCCCTTTCCCGAATAGCCCAAGACTCTTTGGGTAGGCTGTGATGGCCTGAAGTCCATTATTATCCCAAGAATCTTTGGGCAGGGTAGTTGTGGTGGTTGGCCTAGGTGTTTGCGGGCAGCTTGTTTCCCAAGAGTCTTCGGGATGAGGCATAGGTGTCTTCGGGCGTGGCAGTAGTTGTTCTAACCTAGGTGTTTGCGGGTGTGGTTACACGTGATGGTTGTGGCCCAGGTGTCTGCGGGCAGGATAGCAGTTATGACCCAGGTGTGTGCGGGCGGGGTTTGTCAGTGGGACTGCGGTGAGGTTATGGCCCAGGTGTGTGCGGGCCGGGTTTGGCAGTGGGACTACAGTGAGAATGGAGGGATTGGTTCGATGCGTAGGATTTCTTCAATATCAGTGGAAAAGTGGCGCGGGGTACCCAAACATTGATATGCTATTACTATACTTTACTTGCCTTAAGTTATTTGGGGAGTGTGCCTTGGTGAGACTTGGGTGGATAGTTTTTCCTTGCTAGGTGCTTTGGTTTTTCTTTTCTAACAGGGCATTAGAATGACTCTCCACTTGTGCACGAGAGTCTTTGGTTTTCCCTACTGAGTGTACTTGTATGCTCACCCTACATATATAAAACTATTTTCAGTTTTCCCGGAGGACTTCATGGATCGTGCGGGACCGTACTAGCGCGGACCTTGGGGCAGTCGCTGTTGTCATTTTCCTTTTTCTTGGTATTTTACCATTAGAGTTTTGTGGCTTGTATCTTTTACTTTTGAACATGCATATGAGAATGGTTTACATTTGGATTTACCTTTACTTTTAGATTCGGTATTTTTGGGGTTGCTATCTTATCTCTCGATCCTATAAAAATAAAAAAGGGTAATTCCTTCCATTTTGTGTGAGATTCTATACCCTTGGTGCTGGTCTCCACTCTGGTACCTATTGAAGGCGGGTTTCGGGGGTCATTATCTCTCCTTCAACTTAAAGAAGGAAGGGCTTGGCAATCTGCTGATCCTTCTCTCCTTTTGGTGAAGGCGGGTCGTGACAGAATCATATCAGAGGGGAGGTTGAGGGATAGGATGAAGTCTGGAGTTAGGCACAGTGAGGATTGAATGGGATGGTAGGGAAACAATGTTAGGTGACCTTGGTACATGAATTAGGCCAGGGAAGACCGGCTAGGACATAGGATTTTAGGGCCCCCTGTGATCCGATGCAAGGACTCGGGACCTACCAAACGACCAAGTGAGGCTACACTGATTACAGGGTAGAGACCTTAGAAAAATGTATATACATCATAATGACTTGTGTTCTTATGTTTCATGGGTGTCTTGGGGATTCAAAATAAAATGGAGTCTAAGAAAATTTATGGACAATATTCTGCACTACTCAGGATTAGATATTCCTTGTCTACCTTGCAGCTATGGAACCTGGGAGACGACCACGAGTTTTGCGGGTGATAAAGGCCCAGGAGGTTGACTTGGACGATCGGAAGAGGCCCTACCAAGAGGAGGAGGATGATCAGTGGAAGAAGATGCTTCGTACCTTTCAGCGACAGGCCCTTGGGAAGTATGAGGGAATCACCTCTGACATGGAGACAGAGAGCAGGATAGAGGATCTGGTGATAGCTTTCAGCTTTATCCAGGCTCCGTTAGAGTATTGGGTTCCTCTGGCCATGAGCCAGATGTGGGGAGAAGCACGTTATTGGTGGACGCTTTATCTGGGGGAGAAGAGGGAGGCTGAGGTGACATGGGCTGATTTCTAGAAGGAGTTTAGGGCGGAATTCCTCTCTTCTACGATGAAAGATGAGAAGAGGCAGGAGCTACTCTCCCTCCAACAGGGGGTATGTCAGTGAGAGAGTTGGGGATCAAGTTCAAGGATCTCCTCCGCTTTGCTCCAGACCTCTTTCCAGATGAGGAGACTCGAGTGAGACGTTTGGAGGAGGAACTCCGACCTTCCCTCTAATATGTAATTACTCCATTCACCTTACCAACATACTTATAGGTACAGAAGAAGGCCAAGGTGGTAGAGAGAATGCACACGCTGGGAGGTGTATCGTGGGAGGGAATCCAGTCAGGCTCGTCAAAGGGGAAGGCCATCAGCAGCATGCCTCCATCATCCGGACCCTCTAGGTTTTGACCAGTAGGGAACAAGCCCCAGTAGATCCAGTTCTGATCTCCCAGACGTCGCCCTTTCTTTTCAGGCCCAGGACCAAGATGATTCATTTTTGGATGCCATGGGAACCTTCAGAATTAGTGCCCGGACAGAGTGCAGTATGGCGGCGGTGGCCAGGTTCAGCGCCCACGTCAGCAGCATCAGTTTCCATCATGGGTCTTTTAGCAGCAGCCGGGTCAGTGAGCTCCCTCTCCTCCGAGGGCAGACGTTTCAGGAGGAGGCCGACCTCAGGGCGCTCCTCAGGGACCTCGACCACGGCGTGGTCGGGGAGGTGGACGACATCTGAGAGGAAGAGGATCTGGGCATGGGCAGTTGCACGCCGCGGAGGCAGCAATTCCATCAGGACCGAAGGTCGTTCGAGGTACGATCAGTTTGTTTAGTACCCTTGCTTACATCTTGTTCGATACAGGAGCTTCACACTCCTTTGTTACACCCGGTCTGGCCCGTGCCTTGGGTCTAGATACCGAGAGACTTAAAGTGCCCCTGGGTCTGAGCACACTAGTCGGAGGTCAGAACGACTTGATATATGTTTGTTGGGGATGCAGACTGACGATAGGGCCACATTAGTCAGTCAGGGACCTCCTAATATTTCATATACAACCATACGATGTGATCCTAGGAATTGACTGGATATTCCCTATATGTTCTATCATCGAATTCTTCTGAGGAAGGGTCGTGTTTTCAGACTTAGGCGGCTGACATGTTACTTTCACCGGTGAGCGGGGTGGCCAGAATGGCAGAAGGCGAGAGGAACCCCTCCTCTCCTTGTTAGCTGAGCTATCAGGGGAGTCTGAAAATGTAGAGATGGTGGAGGTACCAGGGATATTTAGTGAGTTTATGGACATCTTCCTTGAGGAGGTGACAACTCTACCCCCTTGACGTAATGTCGAGTTTGGGATAGACTTGTAGCCTGGTGCTCGTCCAATTTCTATGTCTCCCTACCGGATGTAACCTTCAGAGCTACGGGAGTTGCGAATTTAGATTGACAATCTGATGAAGAGGGGTTATGTTCGACCAAGTGTGTCACCATGGGGTGCTCCAGTCTTGTTCGCAAAGAAGGCAGATGGTGGTCTAAGGCTGTGAATAGACTACAGGAGGCTGAATCAGGTGACGGTCAAGAATCGCTACCCTCTTCCAAGGATAGACGATCTTTTTGACCAATTGAAGGGGGCAAGATGGTTCTCGAAGATCGACCTGCAGTTTGGATATCACTAGTTGAGGGTGAAGGAGGGATACATCCCGAAGACGACCTTTAGGTGCAGATATGGGTACTTCGAGTTTGTGGTCATGCCGTTCGGCATTACAAATGCTTCAGCTGTGTTCATGGGTATTATGAACTTCGTCTTCCGGGAGTATCTAGATCGGTTCATAGTAGTGTTCATAAATGACATCCTAATCTATTCAAGATCAGTGGAGGATCATGCTGAGCACTTGAGGAGGGTTTTGGAGGTCCTCCGACAGCACCAACTCTTTGGTAAGTTGGAAAAGTAAAAGTTTTGGATGCAAGAAGTGCACTTCCTTGTGCACGTAGTGTCTAATCAGGGAGTATCGGTAGACCCATTGAAGGTTGAGGCGGTTGTTTCTTAGGCCGCACCCAATAATGTGGCAGAAGTTCGTAGTTTCCTTGGGCTGGCAGGTTACTACCGGAGATTCGTTCCAAACTTCTCCCGAGTTGCAGCACCTTTGACAGATTTGACCAAGAAGGACCAGGATTTTGTGTGGGACAAGCAGTGTAGGGAGGCCTTCAGTTATCTGAAGGAGAAGATGGTTAGTTCCCCAGTGTTGAGGTTACTAGAAGAAGTGGCAGCATATGAGGTGTTCTGTGATGCTTCATGGTAGGTCCTCAGATGTGTGTTGATGAAGCAACAAGGGGTGATGTCCTATGGGTCTAGGAAGTTATGTCCCCATGAGCGTAACTATGCCACCCATGATCTGGAGCTTGCGGCGGTCGTGTTCGCACTAAATTTGTGGCGGCACTACCTCGTTGGGGAGCGCTTTGTGGTCTTCACCGATCACAAGAGCTTGAAGTATATCTTCTCCTAGTGGGACCTGAACTTACGAAAGAGAAGGTGGATGGAGTTCCTCCAGGACTATGATTTTGAGATTTCCTACACCTCAGGGAAAGGAAATGTGGTGGTTGATTCCTTGAGTAGGAAGTCACAGATGGATGCGGTCTGAGAGTTGGCGGACGCTTGGAGGGCGATAGAGGAGTTGGCTGCCATATACCTGGATGTGAGGATGGATGTCGGTAAGGGTTGACTATATCAGATGACAATACAGTCTTATCTGTTACATCAGGTGGATGAGTCTCAGTGGGGAGACCCAGAGCGTGAAGTGATGCGTGACCGGGTTAGCCAAGGCAATGCTCCGGAAGGGTGGACAGAAGATGGTTAGAATCATATACTAATCCGAGGGAAGTTGTTCATTCCGGAGGTGATGCATGAGAGAGTCCTTGGTTAGTTCTATAGATCAACCATGGTGGTTCACCCAGAAGTTTCCAAGATGTTCCAGGGTCTGAGGATACAGTTTTGGTGGCTCGGGTCAAAGCGGGCGGTGGCAGAGTTTGTGGCCAAGTGCCTAGTGTGTCAGCAGGTGAAGGCAGAACACCGTGTTCCAGGTGGTTTTTTGAAATCTTTAGATGTCCCCAAGTGGAAGTGGGATGAAATCTCGATGGATTTCATCATGAGACTACCCAAGGTTCAATGAGGGTGTGATGCCATCTAGGTAGTAGTGGACTGGTTGATGAAATCGGCTCACTTTTTGGCAATCAAGGAGTCGAGTGCAGTGGACGCTCTAGCATTGAGATATGTGGACGAGGTGGTGCGGTTTCATGGGGTTACAAATTCCATAGTCTCGGATAGGGATGCACGATTTACCTCACGATTCTGGAGGGGTTTGCAACATGCTTTTGGAACCCAGCTGTGCCTTAGCACTACCTTCCACCCCCAGACAGATGGGCAGACAGAGCGCACCATGCAGACCTTGCAAGATATGCTATGAGCATGAATCCTGGACTTTGGGGGATCATGGGTGCGACACTTGCCTCTGGTAGAGTTCGTCTACAAAAATATCTACCACTCTACCATTGGCATGGCTCCATTTGAAGCTTTGTACGGGAGGCCGTGTCGCTCACCCATGTTCTGGGCAAAAGTCGGAGAGGCGGGTGTTCTTGGCTTGGAGGTGGTACAGAGTACAACGGAGAAGGTACAACTTATACGAGAGAGTATGAAGGCGGTTCAGGACCAACAAAACTCATATACAGATGATAGGAGAAGTCCCTTGGAGTTCGAGGTCAGGACCACGTTTTCTTGAAGGTCTCCCCTCGGTGTGGGCAGTGGAGATTTGGCAGGGAAAGTAAGCTCTCTCCCAGGTTCGTCGGACCCTTCGCGGTGTTGCACCAGGTCGGCGAGGTGGATTATCAGCTGGAATTACCACCATAGCTACAAAAGGGTGCACAATGTCTTCCATGTGTCCCAGCTTCGTTGGTATCTGCATGATGATTCACACGTCCTCGACTGGGGAGAGCTAGATATCGAAGACGATGCAACCTTCGTGGAACAGCTAGTGATGATCTAGGGTCATGAGGAGAAGGTTCTTAATGGATGAACCATCCCTTTGGTTCATGTGTTATGGAGGCATGGTGGGCTTGAGGAGAATACCTGGGAGAGGGAAGCTCAAATGCATGCCCAGTACCCAGAGTTGTTTTGAGTTTTATCTTGTTTTGTCAGTACTTGTTTGCTATGTAATGCTTTACCATGTTTACTATGGGATGTACTGTTTCCTTTTTCTATGAATGAGTGTGAAGTTTCCTTAAGGATGGGGAGGGGAGGAACTGATCCCTAGTTATGACTCATTAAAGTGGATGCGCCTAAACCCGTATGGATGAGTGAGTGCTGCCCAAAGAGGATAATATCTTAACACAGAGGAAGGGAAACCCCTCTCCCACATGGCCGGATGGTTTAGTCTTTTGTTTTGCATGGTTGCACGGGAAAGGAGCGGCAGGACATCCGTGATTGTTCAGGAGATAAGGTGTTCCTGTGTTAGAGAGGTTCACTCCTGAGAGGTATCTTCCGGGGTGGTTGTTCAGACACCCCTCTTTCCTTCGGGTCTGGTTCTAGATTCTCGAGGGTGAGAATAGTTTGAGAGGTATATGATGTAATAGCCCAGACCCTCATGATCCATCCCTTTTTCAAATTTTAGGATCCTAAGGGGTCGCACCTCATTCGGTGCGACCGATCGGCATGACCAATTGGTGCGACCGATCATCGCGACCTATCAGTGCAACTGATCGACACGACCAATCAGCGCGACCAATCGGTGCGATCGATCGCCGCGACCGATCGACACGACCGATCGATACGACCTATCGGCCCGAGCGATCGGCGCGATTGATCGGTGGGGCCGATCGTGTTATCCAGCCTTGTCGGGTTTTCCTTCTACAGTTTTTCCTGTAATGCCTCTTTTAGGACATTTTTGACCTTTTAAAGCATTTCAAGGCCGTTTTTAACCCATAATTAATATCTAAAAATCCCAAGAAACCTCCCTATTAAATAAAAATTAATTCAGTCGTGTGTAACCACCCAACTGCATGGTAGAACCATGATATGATTTCCAAGGCGTTCAAATTCCTTATCCCATAACATTGGGGATATCATCTATTTATCACGCTAGAAATTCTTCTTCTCCCTCTTGGATAGTCTCCTATTTTTCCTTGTGCATTCAAAGTCCTTTCTTTCCCGAGGCAAGTGGTGCACCTGTGTGGGAGCCATGCGAGTCGTGCTTCCCATATTTTGGCGTGTGGAGAAAAACATCGATCTTTGATCAACCAAGTAGGGATTTTCTCCTTCGTCTCTCCTTTCTGTGTATCATGCGGGGTGGGAATGCTTTTGCCTCTGTGGAAATTTATGAAACCAAACTTAACAAAGATAATGAATGGACCTTTAAAGAATGAAGGGTGGGGGGTGATCGATGTTCTATTGTACTCTTTATATTGTTATGTGTTGTGAATTGTACGTGCCTATGCTCACTGAAAATAATGGCCATTGGTGGTCTTTCTCTGTGAACTAATGAACCTCGGTGCTCCTGGATGTTTAAATAACCGTAACATGGAATTGGTTAATTACATATACTCGGTTACATAAATTGAAAGCACCAGGATCAACCCTTTTCTGTGATAACCCCGGTTAAAGCACAGTGGAAATGAAACCATGGAGTGTGTTAAATCTTTTAAATCTGAAAATACCTACATGGGTCTGCCTTGTGTTGGTGGTAGCGGTTTGGTTGTTTCTTTCATGGGCCGATTGCTGGGGTGATATAGGTGGGGATGGGATCCCCTATTATTGTACTTTCTCAAGTTGTGAATTTGAGGCTGTGTGGTTACTCTGCTTATATCACGAATTGGGGTGGAATCCTCTATTGTTGAGAGACTGTTGGCTCCTGGATTTTGGGGACATGGGGCTATGTCTCGGGGTTTTCTTTGGTTCCAGTAATTTGAGGGACCTCACCTATCCCTTGTTGTTGTGAATTTATAAGAGAACTGGGTGTGAATGTTTAAATTGTTGTTGGATGTAAAATTTTCCCCTAGGATTGTGCTTGTGTCTATTAGTTTCCCAGTACTGTAGAATTTACTTAAATAGGATAACTTGAACATGGAAACAGGAATGGGTTAATTGGGAAATTGTTTTTGGGAATGAGTTGTGACTTGGTTGTGACTAGTGTGCTTTCTATGAGTAGTGACCAGGCTGTTCATGCTTGGGTTAGGTGTGGAACCCTAGGTTGGGTTGAGTTATTGTTACCTATATATATATAATTGTAGTTCTTGTGTTTCTTATTCGCATCCCACCCAAGTTGAGAACTTAGTACTGAACACCCCATTTTATGGGGAGGGTGTTTATCCCAACACTTCTACGAGTGGCTGGTTATTAGCTTCTTTCTGCTCCCTTTCCCGAATAGCCCAAGACTCTTCGGGCAGGCTGTGATGGCCTGAAGTCTATTATTAGCCCAAGAATCTTCGGGCATGGTAGTTGTGGTGGTTGGCCCAGGTGTTTGCAGGCAGGTTGTTTCCCAAGTGTCTTCAGGATGAGTCCCAGGTGTCTTTGGGTGTGGCAGTAGTTGTTCTAACCTAGGTGTTTGTGGGTGTGGTTACGCGTGATGGTTGTGGCCCATGCGTCTTTGGGTGGGGTAGTAGTTATGGACCAGGTGTGTGCAGGCGGGGTTTGGCAGTGGGGCTGCAGTGAGGTTATGGCCCAGGTGTGTGCGGGCGGGGTTTGGCAGTGAGACTATGGTGAGAATGGCGGGATTGGTTCGATGCATAGGATGTATTCAATAACCAGTGGAAAAGTGGCACGGGGTACCCAAACATCGATGTGCTATTACTATACTTTACTTGCCTTGCGTTATTTGGGGAGTGTGCCTTGGTGAGACTTTGGTGGATAGTTTTTCCTTTCTAGGTGATTTGGTTTTTCTTTTCTCCCAGGGCATTAGAATGCCTCTCCACTTGTGCACAAGAGTCTTTGGTTTTCCCTACTAAGTGTAATTGTATTCTCACCCTACATATATAAAACTGTTTTCAGGTTTCCAAGAGGACTTCAGGGATCGTGATGGACCGTACTAGCGCAGACCTTGGGGCAGTTTCTGTTGTCATTTTCCTTTTTCTTGGTATTTTACCTTTGGAGTTTTGTGGTTTGTATCTTTTACTTTTGAACATTCATATGGGAATGGTTTACTTTTGGATTTACCTTTACTTTAAACATTGGTATTTTTGGGGTTTCTATCTTATCACTCGATCCTATAAAAATAAAAAAGGTTAATGCCTTCCATTTTGTGTGAGATTCTATACCCTTGGTGCTGGTCGCAACTCCGGGACCTATTGAAGGCGGGTTTCAGGGTTCATTATCTCTCCTTCAACTTAAAGAAGGAATGGATTGGCAATATGCTGACCCTTCCCTCCTTTTGGTGAAGGAGGGTCGTGACAGATGGGATATCTATATAAATTTTGCAATAACATCCCTCTAGTATTTAATGAGATAGGTTTTACACTGATTCTAGGTTTAAGGGTAGGATTCATAGCTCTGCGTCAAGCAGGGAGCCAGAATACTACCGTAGTTTAGGCCTTGGATGTGGTTATGGTTGAGGGATCCATGCACTAGTTGCACCGTGACTACAAAGTTAACCTTTTCAGGGTATTCAAGTTGTTTCTTAGTGTCACAATTTTGTCCATATATATTCAGTACGTCCTATACTAGAGGAAAAAAGAACTAGTACTTCTACAATGTGAGGTATGATCTTTGTAGCTTGTACTCTTGCAACTACCCTTTTTTCATATAGTCACATATCATTTTTTATCTCTTTGGTTATTATAGAAATCCTTGGGAATAAGATTTAGTGTTTCAATGGTATTATGGATTTGGATACTCCGTTGAGAGTATGATAATAAAGGGAATTCCAATTCAATAAATATCTCCTTAAAATTGGCGGTTATCATTTTCTATGGGATCTCTTCATCATTGAGATAATAGGTTTCGATGTCATACTCAGGATGGACTGGCTAGTTCCTTATTATTCCCATATTGATTGCTATCACTAAAGGGTATCCATCACATCACCAGAGAGAGATATATATTTACACAAGAAAAAGTGGAATTTTAAGGTTGGTTGATCTAGACCAAAGCATCATAGACTAGGTGGGGTGAAAACCTAGATTTCTAGAATCTATATGGACGATCAAGTAATGTGTCATATTTTTTCCCTCCAATGGTAGATCGTTTTATGGATGTTTTCTTGGATTCCTTTTTTAGACTACCTTCCAATATAGGGGTATAGTTTTCTATTGATTTAGTGCTAGGAGATACAATAATATCCATTCCTCCTTATAGGATGGATGATACTGAGTTTTAGGAGATCAAGAGGAAATTGGAAGAATAGAAGAAAAGGGGTTTATATGACCCAATACTTCTTCACGAGGTTCTCTATTTCTTCTCACTAAAAAGGTGTATGTAACCCTTAATTTTTTTTGTGGATTATAAGAAATTGAATTAGATGATGTTTAAGAATCATTATCATTTTTCCCGTATGGATGAAACTTTCAACTAGCTCTATAGAGCTCAGGTTTTCTCAAAAATTGATTTTAGGTTAGGTTATCATTAGGTGCATGTCAGGTTGATAGATATATCACATAAAAAATTCCATTGTAGGTATGGTCTTTATAAGTTTTTAGTTATTCCATTCAGTCTCACGAATGAAACATCCATTTTAATGGAATGTTTAATTAGGTTTTCTACCCATATTTTGATTCTTTTATTGCAATTTTTGTGGATGAAATCTTGGTGTATTCTCAGAATCGAAACGATCATGACAAAAACTATGAAATTATTTAAAATACATTGAAAGATCATAGTTTATATAACAAGCTCACAAAATTTAAGTTTTGGATGGATAAAGTTAACTTCATAGGTAACATAATCTTAGAGATAAGAGTATATGTGTATTTAGAGAAGGTGAGTGTTGGGTTTCTTGGGAGCATCCTAATAATGTCTTTGAAATCCTAAGTTTCTTAGGTCCTAATGGTTATTACAAGAAATTAATCATAGACTTCCACTTATGGATACACCTGGAAAGGGATTAAGAAAAAATGGGGTGAAATTTATATGGTTTGAATCATGTGAAAATACCTTTCTAGAGCTAAAGGGCAGTTTGAATTTAGCATTGATCCTGATTCTTCTAGATCCTGGAAGAATCTATAAAATTTATTGTGATGATTAATGAATTGGGTCAGGAGCTATCTTGATGTAGGGAGATCAAGTTATGGTGTATGGATCTCGCTAGTTGGGACCTCATGAGTGGAATTATCTGATCTATGAACTCAAGTTAGCTGTAGCTCTCTACGCCTTGTATTGTTGGAGGCACTCTTTTCTAGGAGATCATTTTTTGTGTAAATAGACCAAAAAATACTCAAATATATATTTACACAACATGAATTGAACCTTATATAGAGAAGGTGGTTTTATTATCTCTAGTCATTCAATTTTGAGTTGGATTATATGCCTGGTATAGGCTGTAAAAAAGCTGATGCTCTATGTTAGAAGACTTAGACAAAAGATATACGAGAGGATAGTTGTGAATGGAAACTGATGGACTTGTTCTATAATATGTACTTAGAGTTATAGTATGGTCACATGTAGAATTTTCTCTCATCTTAAGAAATGAACTCATCACTTCTAGATAGAGTAAAATGAGGTAGTTATTGGACCCCAAAGGCTTTGTCCTAAGGGAACCTGTGGAAGGTCAGGACTAACCACCTAGTTGAAACATTGGAAATGATTAAATTACAAGTTTTTATGTTTTTATTTGTGTTCTATAAATTTTGTGGGATGAAATAATCTGATATTCACATGCATCCACTTGGGCAGTGCATCTCAGTCTTACAAAGATGTATTCAGACGTACGTGTGGGATACCTCCTCCACAAAGCAATGTGGTCGATTTTTATTTATGTTTTACTTGGATGGTACTAAAGATAAATTTAATGAATATATATGATATATATAATGTAATAATTATTTTTTGGATATTAATTATTATTAACCTTTATTTCATTCCATCTGTTGAAAAGTGAAAATTGTGTTCATGTGTTCATATGACCCACCGTCTCCATGAACCGTGCAATTATTTTTTCAATCTCTATATTTTATGTATTACTATATGTATATATATAATGAATATATATGATATTTATATCATGTTTAACATTATTTATATGATTAAACCATGATATAAGTAAAATAATCGAAACTACCAAACCAAAATATAATTGAAAAACAAAGTAGTTATTACCCAGAAGAGTGAGTTTAATAAATAATTGTTAATAAAATGATGATAAAATCTTATAAGTCAATCATATATGGAATCAAATATATGAGTATGGTTTTGGAATATATTTATATTAAATATATATTTATGATACTGGATGTTTGAACATGTACTAAGGCTATTGGACTTGAGGTAAGGGCTTATTTCACAATCTCATCATTATCCAAGATTGTTTATAATTAAGTCTCTATTGGAGGAATTATTTGATATTTATATATTAAAACCAATATATCTTCTAATACTATGTATATTTCTATAAATTACATGTTTTCATTCAAATTTTATTCTTTTTACGTACTAAATATTTTGAAATAATGTTTTAAGAAAAACCCACTTTATTTTTCTCTTTGGTCAAAAATCCTTTCTCTTCCATTTCCATGGTTTCTAAAAATGTTTTAAAAATATTTTTACTATTTTAAATGTATTGATTTATTTCATTTTAATTATGTTTTTTTATTTTTTTATTTTTTTAAATTAACCTTCTTTTTTTTTGTATGAACGAGTTACTTTATTGACCTTTTTACAAAAGTATGAAAAGAATGCTTTTTAACTTATATGGCATGAACAGAATCTCCCACCATCATGAAAAATCTTTTATTTGAAGATTCCTTTATAATTTTACAAATTTACCTTCAATTAAATTTTTTTCCTTAATATTTGAGAAATTTTTAGATTTTAAATAAGACTTTTCAATGTGAAAATGGAATTTTCATCAATAAATGTTTCAATGAGAAATTTAAAGTATTTTAATATTTTTAAACATCCTTTGTTTAATATTATGATTTATTAAGGTTATACTATTATGATACCATAAACCATATTTATCTATATGGTTATGATCAACTTGACTAGGGAAATCATTGATATTCTATATTCTAGTTCTTCTAATATGGATAGTTATCGATTTATAATGGATATTGATTAAGTCATTTTTATTTTTCATATGATGAATACATTAGATATATTAAGTGATGGTTGGGGCCCAAAAATTACATATCCCCTCGATTCATTAGTAGGTCTCATGAGATAAACTATCTTGGGTATTTTTATGAGGCCTTAACCATTCATGTAAGATATCTTGGTATGAGTCCTTGACAATATGTTATAGATATCTTGGAATAAGTTCTATATGGTAAGTTTTATATGATCAAAATTATGCATTCCATCATTATGAAATTAGTTATTGATGTCCATGTGATTATTTGAGTAGTTTTTATATATCCATAGATATTTTTTTATCTCATGTGATTATTTATATGAAATTAATTGATTATAATTTATTTCCTAACATATTATTCATGTCTTATTTATCTTCCACTATATGCATAACCTTACTAAGAATCTAAGATCCCTGTTTTCTTGTGTTTTCCTTCTCTAGGATACCATGAAGTGTTTTATATTTGATATACTATGATTTTCTAAAGGTACTATGGTGTTCTCAAAGAAGATACTATGTTTTATTTTATGTTTTCAAATTTCGTGTAAAATTCAAATATTTATCTTGTTTTCCAAGAAAAATAAACTATTAGGTCATCCAAGATGTGATAGATTGTATATTATACCAATTTAATAAAGTAACCACCAGCTTTGGGTTACTGGTGTTAGGATCTTTACACTTGGTATCAAATAAAGTTTAATAATAACCTTGGAAACTAGATTTAGTAAAACATATATTAGGAAAAATAAATCTATGAAGAAATTTGGGAATATTCTCAAAGAAACTAAATTTATGATTCAAAGATTATCTATGCATAAAATTTAAAATTTATGTTAAGTTTTTCATTAGTTTTGAAATTATACATTATGGTTTATAATTTTATGAGCCAATCTAAAATATTACATTGTTTAGAAATTTTACCTATTTGAAGGAATGTAAACCATGTTAATACACATAATCCATGAAGGGATTTCCCCTCTTGGAAAAGATAATGGAGGAATAACTAGATATGAAAATAAAGCTGGAGGTTAAAAACAATAACTATATTGGGTAAGATGAATTAGATTATGACCAGTAACCCTGCTTATATAGATCATCTTTCTAATCCACATCATAGTGTAACAATGTTACATTACTTCATGCATCATAAACCTTAATCATTCAATGGGACTAAAAACCCATTTTTTTCTCTCAAGGGATGTAGGTCAATTTTAGTCATTGATTCCAAATAGTAAGGATGAAGAGGAAATAACTACCATGTAATGTTAGGATTTTAAGGAAATTTTCTTATAAAAATATTTTCCTCATGAAAAATGAGCGGATATGGAGAACATATTATTGAGTCTAAGACAAAAAGAAGAGAAACATGTTGCTAAGTATGATCCTACATTACAAGGTTATAAAACCATGCTACAAAATATTTATTTAATCCAAAGAGTATGAATGATCATTTATTTTATGGGTTAAATCAAATCCTTCTAAGGGAAATAGTCTCCCAAAAAATATAATCATATGAGTATATAATATCATTAATTATTTGTATAGTGAGAGAATTATCCAAGTATTATGAATTGTAAAAAAAGTAATAGAATAATAGGATGAAAGATAAAAATTGGATATGGGGAAAAAGAGAACGAAATATTTTCCCACATATGATAATTGTGGAAAGAAATGTCTTGGCACTTTCTTAAAGGGAATGAGAGTTTTCTTCAAGTATAGAGGAAAAGTCCATTAGAAATGTAAATTCAAGGGAAATAAAGAAACCTATAACATTCAATGATTCAATTGTAAGGAGATGTGGAACTACTCAAATGAATTCCCCAAGCATAAATGGAATATACCTCAGAATAAGTAAAGGGATCAAGGTTAAATTAAAGTGATTACTACTGCTGAAGTGGAATGATTAAAGTGATTATGTATTTGTATTCAATAATTATGTTGTATAAGTATTTTATCTATGATATTATGGTTATAATAACCCCGAACCATATTAGTATTATACTGTATTATTTTTTCCTTAAGGATTTGAAAGAATATATAGAATGGTAATGATAACTAACAAAACTGATTTAGTGGTCAGGATTTTTTTGGAGAATACATGAATAGAGGAATGATAACCCTTAATATGTTCATGATGTTGAGTTAATAATTTTTAGTTGAGAGAATATTGAAATTGAAGAAGTAAATTGGATAGTATTACTGACCATGAAAATGGATGGTGATTTGATGTCAATGTAATTTATCTTGGAGTTTACATCATTTTTGGATTTAGTAAATATACTTAATAATATGATATTTTATAAGTTAATTTATGGAAGAATGTATGTTTTAATTTATTATTTATTATAATTACCATGTTTCAATAGAATATAAAATAAAGTTATTCACATATTTGGTATGTGAAAATTAATAAACACTTTATAGATTAATGTTCAGTTGATTTTGAATTTAGTCAAACATATTTTGGAAGGGTCTTAAGTTTAACCATTTATGGAATGTATTAAGTTTCACTTTAGATGTTATTATTGAGGTCTTAGAAATTAATTCATTTTATTGGATTACTTGTGATAACCATTTTTGGTAATGGAAATTTTTTAGAGTTATAAAGAACAACTTTTGGATCTTATGATATTTTTAAAAGATTATTTTAGTGCTCTTGGAATTAAAAATTCATCGCAGATATTAATTTCTTGGAGTAAGAGATGAAGTGGGAAATGATCATAATAAAAATAAAGGATGAAATTTTGATTATGAAATAGACATATATCAGGTAAGTATATATCCTTCTGTTTTTAGTCTATATGGTAAATGAATTCTTCAACTGTGGGAAAATGATATTGAAATAAATATTATATCCTATTACCTTCACAGTTTTGTGGTCGTTAACTTTCTCACAATCACTCACTTTATTATGATAAATTATCTTTACAACTCTCCATAATTATTTGGAAATTATTATTTTATTCCATGTACATAGTTTTACTTCCCACTAATGTTTTCATACCTATAATACTAGATATGGGGTATTCTAGATCACCTTCGTATTTCTCTATTTTTAAAAGGATGTTTTATTAACCCTTTTCATGATGTGGGTTTTAAAAATTAGAATTTTGAAATATTAAACACTTTATTAATAAGAAAAAGTTAAAATTATTATTAAACAATTATTTAAGGGGGTTTGTGATGTAACATCCTGAGATTTTATAAGAATAAAATTAAGTTTGTTAGCGTATATGACATACAACACTAAACTTAAAAAAACAATAAAATATTATTATTTAAATATGATTGTTATAACCTTGATATTTAATTAGAGGGTATGAATAATATTAAAAAAATTATTAAATATATAATAAGGATATTATTAATAAAAATACATTGATTAATTCTTAGAAAATAAGTACTCAATTTTCAGTAAAGTTATTTTACGATTCAGAAATATGTTTTCTTCAAAAATGATTTTTATTGAGAAAATATTATAAGTAATTTAAGGAAATTATATAAATTTTATTTTGTAAAAAATATTATTTTATAAATCATAATTATCTTAGGATGAATTTTTTAGATATTTTCTGAAAATATTGATTTTCCAGTGAATAGTGAAAAAATACCGATTTTTATTAAAAACTGTATTTTTATTTCAATTGTTTACAAAGTTTATTTTTATAAAAAAATTATTTAAAAATAAAATTAGTAATATTATATTATTAATAATATAATTAATTTCATTGGAATCAATCCCATGATTTAATTTATTATAAAAACATAAGTGGTTTTTTTTCTAAAAAACTGTTTTTCATTGAGTTTTGAACGATTATTTTAAAATTAATTTATTCCACCTATATAAATTAAATTTGATAAAATTTATTACATATTTTTAATTAGGAGGTTTAAATTTTTTAAATATCCTCATTTATTTTTTGTCAATATGAATAGTAACTTTGTTACAATTTATCACCCTTGTAAAGGGTATATTAGGTTAATCTAGGTTAAAACTAATTGATAAGGTCATAATTTTTCAGATTTTTTCTTATTTTATGAATGGAATTATACCCTTATCTCCATATTATATAATCTTACTTGTTTAATGAAATATTTTCAATGAAAATGACCAATATACTATTTAAATCAAAGAATGTTAAAAATGTAACTCTCTTAATTTTAAATATTTCTTATGTGTCCACATAGGGACAAAATTAAGTGGAGACTGAATATTAATGGTTATTTTGATAATATTTAACAAATTTTAATGATTTTAATTTATTTATAATGTTTAGGTATTAAATAATTACCCTAAATTATTACACAACACTGAAATAATATTTATACAATTAATGTAAATATAAAATAAATGATTTTAAAAATATTAAAAGGAACATAATTTGAATGAGTTAATGTGTACCACAAATTTTATAGATCTATATGATTTTTTTATGGATGTGTGAAATGAATATATTATAATTCTCATTTTTCTTGGTGTATTTAAAGTCAAATTAAATGAATAGTGTTAAAAATGACATTAATGATATTTTATAATAAATAATATTATATTAAATGATTTGAAACTCATAAAAATATTAGATTCATAAAAATGAATTGGATATAGTTTTAAACATCATACATGGTCTTTTTATGAATCATTTTCATTTTATAGTAAAATTATTAACCATTAAAGTGTATAAAAATTTAATATTATGGTAATTTTCAAAAAGGGTCAATTGGGGATTAAAACTAAAAGATAAGGGTGAAAACATATCCAAAACTTGTCAAAATTTTATTGGATGAGATGATTTAGACTTATTTTAATATTATATTATAATTATATAAATTCCTATTTATTTGTACATGAAATATAATTTATAATAAATTAATAATTTATGAAATTCATAGAATTCCCCACCATTCACTTATAAATGGACACACGTTCTATCAATTATTTACATTACTTAGATCCATCTATCTCAACCAAAACTTGATAATTTCTCTTGAAAAAATCATTATACAATTTTTTTAATCTCTTTTCACTCCAAAATATGTACTCTAATTACCTTAAGAAGAAATATAATCGAATTCTACGAAAGAAGAGGTAATCATATTTACCGAGTCCTTTAAGATTATTTCTTCTTATACTTCTTCTTAAAGTATTTTACCCATCCATAAAATAGGTAAAATAAAATAAATATACTCATATTTTATTATTACTATGGTATAAACATATTCCATCTATTTTCCATCTTACAAAAAGAGAAAACGTTGCTCGTACGTATGTACGACTTACTATCTCCACATAGCGATGTAATTTGTTTTTAATCACCATTTCACTTGGATGGTTATAAATTTGTAACTACTGAATATAAATTATCTTCATGAAATAAATATCCATTTGTATTTAAAATATCATATTTAATTTCTTATCTTCCAATCCATTATAAAATGATAACGCCACTTGAACATACATGTGGACTACCACATCCACAAAATGATGGGATCTATTTTTCATTTATGATTTACATGGATGGTAATGATGATATATTTAATGAATATATGTGATATAATAAATATCATTTAAATATTTATTATTATTTATATTTCTTTAATTCCATATGTCAAAAGGTTAAAACAACATTCTTGCGTAGTATGACCTACCGTGTCCTTGAACTGTGTAATTCATTTTTCTATCTATATATTTTATAGATTATTATAAATGAATTTAAAATGAATATATGTGATATTAATATCATGTTTAAAATTCTATATATTATGGAACCATAATAAATGTAAAATTACCAGAACTACCAAACTAAAATTTACATGAAAAACAAAGTAGTTATTACCTGAAAGAATGATTTTAACAAATAATTATTAAAAATCAGGTGATAAAAGCATATAATTAAATAATATATGGATTTATATATAAGAGTATTGATATATAATATATTTATAATAAATATATATTTATTATTTAGTAGTTTTAAACAAGTATGAAGGAAATCAGACCAGGTGTAAGTGTTTATTTCATAATCCCATCATTATTTGGTATTGTTTATGTTTAAGTCTTCATTAGAGGAATTATTTGATATTTATATATTAAACACAATATATTTTATTCTAATATAGTTATTTATATAAATTACATGTTTTTATTTTAATTTTATTCTCTTTAAGTATTCAATAGTCAGAAATAATGTTTTAAGGAAAACCAACTTTATTTCTCTCTTTAGTCAAAAATCCTTTCTCTTCCATGTCCATGTTTTCTAAAAAAATTTCAATATTTTTTTTACTACTTTAAAATGATTTTTAAATAATTTTTACACATGTGTTATTTTTTATAAAATGGTTTAAAATGAATCTTCTTGATGTTTTCCGAAATGAGGTACTTTTTTACCATTTTATAAAAGTGTGAAAGAAAAGTTTTCTTAACTAACACAACATGAAAAAAATATCCCATAATCATGATAAATATTAACTATGATTATCCCTTTACAATTTTAAAAATTTATTTTCAAAGAAAATGTTTTATTCAATATTTGTGAAGTTTTTTGATTATAAATAATTGTTTTCAAAGTGAGAAGGGTACTTTCTTCAAGAAGTTATATATTAAGCATTTGAAAGTATTTTCATACATGTCAACATACTTTGTTAAATATTATTCTTTACTGAGTTTATAATGTTATAATACCATCCGCCATGGGATCGGCCTTGGTTCCGGAGAAGTCGTTCTTGGCTGCTGTTACTTCTTCCAGAGAACAGGAGAAGTTGGCCAATGCCAATATCTTGAAGGCACTAGATCCTAACACCCTTGGGGATCATCCGAAGGTTGGGATTGGGGGCAAAGATAAGGTCATGAAGAAGAAGGTAGATCTGGAGCATTCACTTTTCAAGCCGAGCCCTCTCTGCGAAGGCATGCAGTTATCGTTGGGGAACCGCTTTGTTGGATTGGAAGTTCAGGATCCTATATTGTCTCCGGAGGATGATTTTTCAGGTGATGACAGTTATAGTACTCCTTCAATGGACAACATGGATCGATATAAAGGAAAAGGCCCTCATAGCCCTCGGCGGAAGAAGGGGAAAAAAGTCGCTAGAGATTCTGGAAAATGTATTGTGGTCCAGGGGAAAAAGACTAAGAGTCGCAAGGATTATTCTCATCTTCCAAAACCAATGGAGACTAGGTCGGCCAATAAGGGAAAGATCAAAGTAAGCACAACCCTTCAGGAGGGGGGAAAAGAAGGAACAAACAAGCCCATATGTGACAAAGAAGAAGAGAATGGAGAGTGCTTGAAACTCATCCTGCACTCCAAGGAAGATATGATTGAACAAGCCAATCGTCCTAATGTTTTAGAAGAGGAGCTCAACAAAATTTACGCACGAAGGATGCAAGTTGATGCCACAGAGGAGCAAGAAGTGTGGTTAGATAAACATGATAGAATTCTGGCCCGCGGGTTCAATAAGGGAAAAATCAACTCAGAGGAATTTATTCAGACGATGGAGAGGATGATTTCCTACTTTGAAGAGCTCATCAGAGAGGATCCTGACATCCAGGTTGGTATGCTACACTGGGAGCTCTTTAGAGCAGCAGAGTCAAGTAACTTAAGCCTTATGTTTCACCACTTTTTAAGCTCTTTCAGCACGTAGTGCTCCTGTAGTGTACTCTGGTTTTTTCCATTTTCCTTAAAATGGCTTAATAAAAAAAAATCTAATTTGGTCAAACGAGGCCTCAATGGTAATTTTTATATGTCCATAATTATGAATTTCATTATTATAAAATTAGTTATTGATGTTCATGTGATTATTTGAATAGTTTTTTTATATCCATGGATAATTTTTTAGTTAATTTGATTATTTATATTGAACTATTTGATTATCATTTATTTCCTTACATATTATTCATGTCTTATTTTGTTTCTACTATATGTATAGCCTTACTAAGCTTCTGACCTCACCAATTTCTTATATTTTCCATCCCATGGATACCAAGAATTGTTTTGTGTTTGATATGCAGGGATATGATAAAGGGGAATATTATGTTTTCCAATAAAATACTATGTTTTAATTTAATTTTTCAAATGTTATGTGGAATTCAAGTATATATTTAGTTTTTCAAGACTACTAGACTGTTATTATCTTTAGGATACGATCACTTGTATCTTATACCAATGAAATAAAGTAACCACCATCTCTAGGTTACTAGGGTAATAGTCTTTACAATTTCTCACCGCCCTAAATATCTAACTATATATATTTTTCAACTCTCTATAGAAACCCAACTTCATTTTCATCATCTTCTTTTCTCCTTCAAAGAGAGTTGGCTTTTTTATCTCTCTATTCTACTCAGGGGTAGACACCCTATCCAATAATACTATTGGTCAAAATATTTTTCTCACCACTACACATTTTCTATATGTGTATAGTCATTATAATATGAGGGATATTTCAAAACATATTATTGATGTAAAAATTTTGTAGGGATTTTAATACTACATAAAAAAACATCTATAAAACAATATGTATTCCCATGGTTATCCATGAAATTTTTCACCTAAACATTCATGTTGGTCTATCACCAACATCATCATGTAATTTTAACAAATACATTTTTCTTCATTCCATTTGATAAATAAAAATACCCTGCTATACTCCAGTAGTTATCACCATGTGTAAGATCTTAGACTTCATAGAGGTATGTATTTATTTAAATTTTGTTTTAAATATATTAATTGTTGGTAATTAATTTTTTACCATATTTATGAGGAGTTTTGGGGGTGTTCTGTGGGTTTGATATGTGAAAGAAAAGAGAAAATGTCCATTCTATACATGTTTCACAATTAGCACACGGTTAATGTAAACTGTGCAGCCAAAACGTGCTAGCCAGAAGGAGGGGTGCATGGTTGAGTAAAACCATGAAAGTGAGAAAGAGAAACCATGGATATTTAGATAGTGTAATTCTGTATGGTTGGTACACAGTTTGAAAAGCCATGCGGGGATCCCCAAGTAATCCTGTGGCTCAACTCCTCTTGGATAGTTCCTAGTGCATAGTTTTCAGATGGTTTAGAAAACTGTGTGAATAAACAACGTGCCCTATTAAAAAGTGTAAAATTACCAAACTAAACCTCTGTATTTCTGATTTTTTACTTGATTTCTACCTCATTTATTTTCCACTCAACCCTAGGGACAAATCAAATAGACCCAAGCTTTCCAAGGGTGGTTCTCCTTCGATTCTTAGTCATTTGTATCATTGTTGGTTGCAGATCAAAGCTACGGGTAAGTCTAATGTTCCTCTTTCTTCACTTTTTTGGATTAGGGTTTTTAGTTTATCTAATCTTCTTATGAATCCCTAAAACCCTTTTTTTTTGGTAGATTCTAGGTTTAAAATATAAAGGGTGTTTGAATCAATATCTAAGCCTACGATTAAGAGTGCATTCATCATCGGATTCGAGGTAGGTGGTCTAGAAGTTATATCCCACAGTTTTTATGTGTATATTTTCATGTGTGTTGTGTTCTTGGTTCCATCTTGTTGTGCGTTTGATTCCGTTAGTGATATTTAGTAAAATGGGTGTCTAAATGATGAATTTAACACCTCATGATCCTTGTGGGAAGTGTTGAGGTTGAAAATAATGATTTAGGGATACCCAAGGAGTGTTCCAACTTTCTCGATCCTAGAAATTGGTAAGTTAAGTATAGAGTTTATGTGTGATGAGATATATATCTTGATGATAATGTTAAAATGTTTGGTTTCATTGAAAAATGGAATGTTGATGATTTTTCTTAGGTTTTGATAATGGCATAAGGGGTTGTTTGGCATGGCATGAAAACGGGTTAATTGGGTTAATTAAGATTATGTCAAATGGATTAGGAATTATGTTTAAATTACTAATAAGGTTGTTTCATATGGAATGATGAACATGTTAAAGTGTTAATGTATTTTTAATTTAATAATATGTAAATGGGTTTTCATAAGGGAATTTATGAATGTGTTGAATGAGTTAATACATGGGAAATGATGGGATACACCTAATGGGGTGACGCATGAGAATGGGAAATGGTCCAAAGGGGTTATATAGTGTAAATGGAAAATGTGTTTATGGGTTATGAAATAATATTTACTACCATGTTGATTGTTATAGTTTGTGATTGTTATGTTTATTTTTGTGAGTATGGTTGTGATATGGTATTGTGAGGTGAATGAATAAATAATAATGTGAAAATGGATTGGTAGTGTAGGGTATTTACTTGAGGTTCTATTCCCATAGGTCGAGTCAGACTGAGGATCTAAAATGAACCCCAAAATTCACATGTTAAGGAAGGGGATTAAGATATATTCTCCTAACGGTTGGATTCGATGCGACCACCTGGATTGAGGTTCAAGGTGAGTGTGATGTATTTGTTGTGATATGTTTACCCCTAGTGAGATAGGGAAATGACATATTCCCTTATGCTTAGTGCTTGACTACCCTAAACCCTTATGTAAATTATAAAACACCTAACCCAAGGAACACACGATGGAGATGAATTTAGTAAATAAGATTGAATAGTTGATGAAATGGATATAATGATGAAAATGATATAAGTGTACAATGATAACTAAGAAAAACCAAGTTATATTTTGGTTACCCTATCATTTATTTTTTTATTTCATGCACTATATGTTGGAATGGACATTTTGTAGACACCGTTGGTGGTGGCCTACTAAGTCGTACTCACACCTTGATCCAGCCGCCGTTGGGTACCCAAGATTTCATGTTTATAGGTTAGGACAAGGAAAAAATTCCATATTCTAGTGAGTTAAGTTGGCCTTTATATGTTTATGCATTAGGATCCAGAATTTGAGTTAGGAACCACTTGGGGGAATTTTGATTTTTGTCTTTATTTTGGATTTCTATTCAGTTTTGAAACTATTAGCATGACATGACATGTTTTCTTGTTTAGTTGTGGCTTGTACCCTATTTGGAAATGGTTGGTTCTGCATGATTCTGGTTTTTGATTATTGATTTTTCTATTTCATTTATTTTCTATTATGTATTTCTTTGTTAAATAGGGTATAGTCTCCCCACGTGATCTTTTATAACCATGCCACTAGTCAGTAGCCTCTGAAATACGGGAAGGCATGCTTGAGGTCATGTGGTGACTCAGTTTGGGGGACTAGTTTACTGGACTCTATGTTGGGGATGTTACAAAGTGGTATTAGAGGGGTTATTTTTTGCAACATACTATTTGGGGATGGTAGAAAAGTGTTTAGGGAAATTTCAGGCCTTGGAATGAGCTCGTGCATGTTAGTAGATAACCCAGGTTAGAGGGAAAACCAAGTTCATAGGGTGGGAATTTTTGTTCTTGATGTGAATTGTCACATTTGATGATATTTCACCACTGGGTGATGTACTTGTTGTGTGATGTGATTGTTTTATGATATTTAGATCATGGGAAGAATGGAACAGGATTTCACATTTGTGTATCATTATAGGAACGTAAGTATATAGATGGCATGCATCATGATAGGCACACACAGGACAAGTGTGTATGACATAAAGGGTAGAATGCATTTTACTTTCTTGGAAAACATGAAGAAAATGGTGTCTAATAAATAATGAAAATGACTAAAAGGAAAAAAATTTTGAATAATGGTTAAAGAATTATTCTTTATTAAGGGTTGTAAGTGAATCAAAATTTTGGTCGTGACCATTTGTGAAATGGGAAATGTGTCAAAGAGGAAGATGTACGTTGTGAACATGGAAGTCATTTCAAAAAGGTGTCTAATGAGAGCCCTGTTACTAGGTATGTTGGTTTACCCAAAGTGAACCATGATATATGGTAAGGATGGTTAAGGGTAGTGTTCTAGTTTTGATGATTTCCATTCGGTTGGTTTGTGAAAATTAAATTGTTTATGGCTAGTGGAGAGTTTTTTTATAAAAAAATTTGGAAGTTTTATGTTAGGAGTTATAAAGGTCATGTTTATAATTGCATAGAAATTACACCCTAAAGAAATGTACCCATATGGAAACATGAGGATATAAATGAGAATACTCCACCAATCATGGGGTAGAAAAATATGTTGGTCCAAGATAATTGAGGAGAGGATTAGTTTTGTGAGAAATTCACTCGTTTTATACAGATGATGGAAAGGGATCCAAGGAGGGTCATGCCGAGCATGTCTGAACTAACTAGAGAATTTTAGCTACAACACCCTCCAAACTTCATGGGAGAGGGTGGTCAATAGGTAGCCGAGTTCTGTATAGATTCCATACAGATAATTTCTGATCATTTAGAGACTCTTTATAATAGTGAGTTAAGTTGGCGACTTATATGTTGTGATGTCAGTAAAACTGTTGGCAGGGAACCTTGGTTTAGACTAAACAAACAAAAGGAATGGTATGAAAATATTTCCCTGAAAATTTATGGAGAATTTTTATCTAGAGAACCTGAGGAAGGATAATGCTATAGAGTTCATGAGTTTGACCCAAGGGGTCATGTTAGTGATGGATTATTCTAGTTGTTTTAATGACTTGTGACGCTTCATTAAAGCATTGGCGGGGGATGAGAAAACTATGGAGAAACATTACCAAGATGGGATTATATATAAGATCAGGTCCCAGGTGAATATCTTCCATTTAAAAAGGTTTGTAGAGGTATTATATTAGGCCCTTATCTTAAAAGGGAACCTGAAGGGAATTTCAGGTAGTAGAATTTTTGTAACGGTTGGGCATACCAGTGGTGTGGCTTCTGGGGGAAAGAAGCGTCGTTTTGGGAGTTTCCATCAGGGTGGAAGTGTGAAGAGTAGTCAAAAGAAAGGATCAACATACTAGGGTAGTGATCAGGAGCACTGTTATTAGTGTGGTAGGCTGAGGCACATGCACAGTCAGTGTCCCTTACCACTAGTTGAGTTTCAATCATACAACAGGTTAGGGAATGTGCATATGTTCTATAGTAATCCTCATCAGTTGGATATGTATGGAGGATTAAGGATGATACTGAATGCAGACAGGGGGTCGGTTACATTGTATTAGGAAGGAAGTTAGAGTTCTACAGGTCATGCTGGTAGAGGCGATGAACGTGGTAATTCGGGGTGAGAGCACCCATATCAGCAGAGTAGTACAGTTCCAAGAAAATAGGCTAGAGCCCAAGGAAAATAGGTAGGGAAACATCATGCAACTCGGTATACACCAGGTGGTGGTGAGGTTGGACCATCGACTGTTCGAAGTACGCTCCTTATTTCTTCCATGCTTGCTAATTCTTTATTCAATATAGGTGACTTTCATTATTTTATGTCCACTCAGTTTTTAGTTGTGTTGGGATTAGCAGTGGAACATTTATGTGGGGTTATGTCGATCGATACTCAATTAGGAATGTGAGAAGAGGATATCAGGTAGTGTAGGTGTTGTGCTCTCAAAGTTGATGGATACCGTTTTCTATGGATTTTTTTGTGCATGAAATGTCAAGTTTCGATTTGATTTGAGGTATAGATTGGATAGTGTTGTACCAGACCCACATTGACTATTACCATCGTAGGGTAATTTTCACATCTCTTAAGGGAGACCCTTATCTCCATTATGGTGAATGGGATTTTTGGGATGGTTGTGCTGGGCCATTTCTCCAGCGGTTGGGTGAAATCAAAGTCCAAGTGTCTTGTATTATGATTGATGATGAAGTAGTACAACAATCAAAATTTACACCTTTTGTGGATCGATTTTAGGATGTGTTTCCTAAGGACTTCTTAGGGATGCCACTTGAGAGAGATGTTGAGTTCATAAGAGAGTTGCTGTCGGGAGAGGAACTAGTTTCCATTCTGCCATATTGAATGACACCGAAAGAACTTCAAGAGATTAAAACTAATTCAGAGGATTGGATAGTAAAGGTTTTATTCATCCTAGAATATAACCTTGGGGATCTCCAGTGCTATTTACCAAGAAGGCTGATGGGTCACTGCGATTGTGTTATGATTATCTAAAGCTGAATTAGATGAAAATAAATAATAGACACCCTCTTCCTCAGATCAATGATCTATTTGACCAGATAAGAGGTGGTTCAGTGTTTTACAAAATTAATCTAAGATCAGGGTATCACCAAATAAGAGTGAGGCCTTATGATATACCATATACATTCCTCAGGATTAGGTAATGATTGTATGAGTTTGTTGTGATGCCATTCAATTGACCAATGCACTAGAAACATTTATGGCACTAATGAACCGAATCCTTCATCCTTAGCTAGACTAGTTCATAGATCTCTTTGTTGATGAAATCTTTTTTTACTCTAAAACTTATGACTTACATGTCCAACATTTTGAAAACTTCCCGAGTACTCTAAGAGAGTATAAGCTATACGCCAAGCCATCCAAATGTAACACCCCGATATTTTTTGAATTTAAATTTTTGAATTAATTTAATCTTTTTGATATTTTTCACTATACGCAACACTGAATATATGTCTTTGTTATTATATAAAAACACTAAATTTGGATTACATTATACACAAAGTTCAGTTAGTCTTGAACTACATGAAACACTGACTTGTCTTGTGTTTCATACAACATTGAGTTTCTTCGAAACAACACTTTATTATAATAATTATTTAAAATAGGATAGTTATAACCTAGTCATTAAAAATAGTAATATGAATAGTAATATCTAATTTTTAAATGTTATTTACAATTTTTTCATATAAATAAAACATATTTATAATGAATGGTATACATCTTGGTAAAGTCTTTATATGTTTAAAAATACTATTTTCTTAAAGTAACTATTTTTATGTCCTTATATAAATAATAATAAAATTAATTTTAGACACTATTATAAATTTAATTTGATAAAATAAACAATATTTTTGAATTTTTAATGTCAAAATTAACTTAAGGTAAATCTTTAGTATTTATTTGAGAAGTTTGATTTTTATAGGATTGAAATGATACTGATTGTAGTATTGGAATAATGATGTAGATGCTCAATATACAAGAGGGGGGTGAATTGTATACTTTAAAAAATTCTTTAGGAACTTTTAAAGTTGGTTAGAAACCATTATATTGTTTAACAAGGTTAAACAAGGTAAATTCACAACACCTATTAGTTCTACAAACATGATTGATTCCAGAAATGTGGTTCCGAAAAAGAGATTCTGAAAATGTGGTTTCGAAAATGAAACTTAACAAAAGTTTACAAAACAATGATTCTACCTTAAAGCATATAGAATCTTATTTAATCAAAGTACAAGTGTAAGAATTTATAAGATATATATAATTTCTTTAATAACCAAAATGCAGTGTAAAAATTGAAACAATACATGTAACAAGTAGTAAATATTTTAACCCAAAGAGAAGGGTATCCAACAACCTTGGATAAAGGTCCCTTGATTTATACTTTCAAGAAAGTCTATCTTACCCAAACCAGGGTAAGCCTCGATATGAATATTGGATTCTGTCTTGCTATCCCCACAATCCCTCGTACTTAACGGTAGTCGGCACCTCTATCTTTCTTTCCCTGGAAGCCCTCAAATGTACTCAAAAACATTTGGAGTCACACAAAGAAATTATGAACAAGATGCTCAGTACACACAATGAAATGAAGTCCCTCTCTCTAGAAATAACATCAGCAGCATGTAATCTCTAGATTGATCAACTATTTTTCAAAGTTATGAGATCTTTCATATGAGCACCTATTTATAGGTACATCTTCAATGGTTGCCTCTATCCTCCAACGGTCATATTTTTCCTCGAATTTCAGAGGAACCTGTACATGTGTCACTCAAACAACGATTGGTTAGAAACAGAATGGAAGACATCGTTTTATAACTCAAACAAGAGTAAGAAAAAAAAATGGTTTCTTAAACAAATCCAATTTTCTGAATTTAATGAAAAATAAAAGTTTAGAGTCTAACAAAAAACTCATTCGGTGTCTATAATACATGGATATTCAGATTCTATCTTCAAAAGAATTAGGAACCTGAATTCTATAGAATTATGGATTCTGAATTTCAAGGAAATTTGGAGTATTAATTCATAAGAATTCAGAGTCTGAACTCAAAAATTTTGAAGTCTAAATTCAGAGAATTTAGAGATTTAACACAGAAAGTTTGGAGTCTGAGTTCAGAGAATTCGGAACCTAAATTTGGATCCTAAAAACAGAATTATCTATATCTAAGTATTTATAAGATTCTGAGATTTTGGTTATGAAACCAAATTTTATACTTAGAATGAAAAAGAGTTATATTATAATATGAACAATAAAAACATGGTAAGGGAAATTTTCCTTGGGGAAGAAAATTTTTCCTTATGAATATAAACTTAGGGGAAATTTTTTTTCCTTAAGATAGAGTGTTTTTTATTTTAAAAAAAGAAGGAATGGAAATTTCATAAGGAAACCTTATTAACTCAACACTCTCACCCTTTTTTGAAATCACAAGCATCCTTACAAAAAATAATATAAGTACATAGAAAATATTTTTATGGACTTTTAAAATAAAACTTATCTCCCTTAACTCATGAGAAAATATGAATACGACTAACTCCACCGTAGGTTTTGAAAACACTAAGGATCTTATTCTTCATTTCTGAATTGTGACTTAAAATTTTAATACATAAAAAAATTATCTTGGATATGAACTCCCCCTTAGGGAAATTTCTTCTTTTACATTGTATTATTTTTTATCATTCCTTTCTCCCCCATTGTGATTTTCAAAAAGAGATACAGGGAATGAAAAAGGAAATGTGGTACCTGAAATATTAGTACTAAACAACCAAAAGATGATCAACCGAAAATTTCATTAAGATTGGAAAGATTTATACAAGGAAGTAATACAACAAAATATCAGAATTGAATAAGATTATCCTTCCTTCTCCTTCAGCATCAACTTCTTTACTATGGTTTTGAGCTTCTTGAACTCCTTGTGATCTTCCTCTCCTCATTTGAGAAGCTGATTGTGATCTTCTATTTTCTTTTGTAAGGCCTTGATTTTTTCTTCTTGAGCCTTAAGAACCTCTTCCTAAGCCTTCAAGGCTTCTTCCTTCTTATCAAGCTTCTCTTATATCTCAATCATGAGATCCCTTTCTATTTTCCAACTCCGAGCAACTGAATACAACCTACCATTCAAATCTTTCACTTCTTGAATCTAAGAATTCTATTCCATATTTAAATTTTCCTCAAAACTATTTGTGAGATCCTTGATCATCACATATTCAGTGTCAAATGCATCCTTGACACATTCTCGGACCTCGTAAAGAATTATCATGTCTTCTATAGTTTTCTTTGAACACTTGGTCATCTTCTTGCAAGATCATTTGTGGTCTTCATTGTCTATGAAAAACATTTTGAAATCGGCCTCATGTTTGAAGCACTTATCCATCACCATGGATAATGAATCTGATTTATGATTTAAGGAGTGTCGAATAATTTGGAATCTGGATTCTATACTAGGAAATATTAGAATAGTTCCAACAAGATTCTTCAAAGACTGGACTACGAAATCATGTCCCAGAGAGGATGATTCCAAATTATAAATTTTTCTTGGTGATGATTCTTTTTCTATATCAGCATCTTTCCTCTTTGAATAACCACCAACATATTTCTTCTTGACCACAGCCTTGGTAGGTGTATGAACTAACACCTGTTTTCCATTATTAGTTTTTATAATGGCTTCCTCTTAGTCAAAAGATTCATGCTCACTATCAAATAGTTGTATAATTTTATCTTCATCTATCTCTTTCTTCCCAGGTCCTACCTCAGCATCCTCTGGGTGGATAAAATCTTTATTAATTATTTATTCTTTAGATGGTTTGTATAATTTGTCTCCATCCTTCTCCTCATCCTTCCCTGGAGTAGAAAACCTTGATGCTTGAGCTTGAGAGTTTCAGAATGATAGTTTCTCAGAAGGTATTTCCTTGTCATGAAAACCCTCTATTTGTTTTATCAAGTATTCAGTATTACCACTACCTTCTTCTTCTTCTTCCACTAATTTTTCTTGAACTTTTTTCAGAGTTACAAAATTTTTTCCCGAAGTCTCTGGTAAAGGTTCTATCAGGAAGGATTCTGGTACTGGAATATTCTCAAAAACTTTCTTAGCAGCCTCTAGAAGGGATTGAACTATTTTAGCCTTAGACAACTTCTTCTTCTGCTTCTTCTCTTTCCCTTGTCTCTCAAGCTCTTTAGTTTCCTTTTCTTTCAAATCTTTTTCTTCCGCAGGGTCAAATCCAAACTTAGGCTCCCCTTCATTCTGATTTTTCTTATCTTCTCTCCATTTAGCCACAACCTCATCAGGATAGGCTTTTTGTTTCTTTGGCTTTGGTGGTGCGGATTGGGTTTCTTTAGCCATTGGGGTTTTTGAATTCTCTTCTAATTCCTTGACTTTCCACTTCCTTCCACCCTTTTTGGAAGTCTCAGCCACTTCCTGTTTCTTTGGAAAGGCTTCTTCCTCCTCCTTAGGAAAATCATAAAATTCTTTGGATTCTTTAGAAAATCCTACTTTCATCCTTCTCAGAGTATAATCACTCAACAACATGACTTTGTAATTTATTGACTTATATTTTCATGGTATTTTGAAGGATTCTAAACACTAAACAATCATCTTTGAAAAACTATCTGGATATATAATAATATAAGCCTTTAGATTTCCATTATTTATGTTCTCATTTGTAACCAAAATATGCTTAACCAAGTTTATCTTCCTTAGGTTTACGAAGAAATCCAGAATGTACATATCACTTTTCTTCAAAGTATCCTTATCTCCTTTTCTCAGTATGATGAATCCTTGAACCCATAATTAAAGAATTCAATAATTTATAGTTAGGTGAAGAATATTCAGAGTCTTTACCTATAAGAGACGAAGGAAATCCATGGAATTCACCCTAAAAAAACTTCCTTGAACATCATGGAGCTTATGAGAACAAAATTCAACTTCCCCTTCATAAGGAATACTAATTAAGCTTGCAGCCTTAGTGTAAGAAATTAAATAAGTCTTTCCATAACACTTGAAAGAAAACATACTCCTTCTTTCTTCTTGGAATAAAATCACTAACTCATAGAATTATTTTAACAAATCCAGGTATACCAAATCCTGAGATTTTGGTTTTGAAAGGCAAGCAATTTCCCACCCATTTAGATTTATATTTTTATAGATAATACAATCGTACTTTGAGAAATACTTCAGATCAACTAACCTTTCTCTTTATTATTTCCATTCAATGATGGGTTTGACGGTTTTCATATCTTTCTAAGAGGATACTTCAGAAGACATTCAAAAGTAAGAAAGATATGAGAAGTTCGGAACAGGCTTATGTAGTTGGGTAGATCTTCAACACACATGGGCTTTAGTTTCAATGTGGGACAACCATCAGAGGTCCTTTATATAAAAATTTTAGGTGAAAGTTCAGCTTCCATACTCAATCCAATGGTTGAAAAACCTTATTATCAGATCTGATAGATGAGATGATAGCAGGAAGGAAATTTTGATAGAATTCTATCTTTTGAGGTTTTTATAAGAAAATCATTCAGATTTAAGAAGGAAAAAATGAATACAAAATTTTTAAAAAATAGATGAAAATACAAAAAAGTAAAAAATGTTTATGAAAATTTAAGAAAGGAAACATACCTTTTAGATTGTTCGGAATATTATTCATAATGAGGAAAATTCTTCTTGAATAACTTTAAAATCTGAAAATTTTATTTCCAAAAAATTTGACAATGAAAATTTTTATTACAAAAAACACATTACAAAAATTTCAAGTACGAACATTCTATTAAAAAAATTTAAGTACGAAAATATTCATTACGAAAATGTTAAGACTAAAAAAAATTTGGACAAAACAAAAATGTAGACTTTGAAAAATTTTAGACTATGAAAAATATTAGAGTACGAAAAATTTTAGAGTATGAAAAATTTTAGACTGAAAAATTTTGGACTACAAAAAATTTTATACTACGAAAAATTTTAGACTATGAAAAATTTAGAATCTAATAAACAAATTTACTCCCCATATGAAAAGGAGTTCCTTACTATATAGAGATTGATTTCAATAGGAAGTTAAAATGGAGGATTACCTTACGGTTATTATTCCTAACTTTTGTTTAATGTATTCAAATCTATAAGAGGGTAAAGATTTTGTGAAAATATCAGCAAGTTGATATTATGTTCCAATAAATTGAAGAATGATATCTTCTTTTTGTGTGTGATACTTAAGAAAGTGATGCCTAATATCTATGTGTTTTGAATGAGAGTGATGTGCATGGTTTCTAATTAAGGCAATGGCACTAGTATTATCACATAGAATTTGTGTTTTGGTAAAACTCATACCATTGTCTGTGAGTGTGTGTTGCATCCAAAACACTGGAGCACAATAACTTCCAGCTGCTACATATTCAGCTTTAGTAGTTTAAAGTGATATTGAGTGTTTCTTTTTTCATGACCAAGAAACTAATGAATCTATTAAGAAATGACAAGTTCCAGATGTACTTTTCCCATACATTCTACATCCACCGAAGTCATCATCCAAATTTTTTTTAAAAAAAAAATCATTTCTAGAAGTATAAAAGGGTCCCAGATCCATGGTTCCCTTTAAGTAGTGAAAAATCCTCTTCACTGCCTTTAAATGAGATCACTTAGGATTGGATTGATATCTTGCACATAAGTATACTGAAAAAATTAATTCTGGATGACTAGCTGTTAGGTAAAGTAGACTTCCTATCATACCTCTAAAAGATGTTTGATCTCCTGGTTTCCCAGCTTCATCAAGATCAGGTGAATTTGTGGTACCAATGGGAGTACTTATACTCTTAGTGTTGTCTTATACATACTTTTTAAGAAGATCTATACTATACTTATGTTGGGATATATATATTCCTTCTGGTTTTTGAGAAATTTGAAAACTAAGGAAAAATGTTAACTCACCCATCATACTTATTTCAAACTCATATTTCATTAGATCTGCAAAGGAATCAGTTAAATATTTCTGAGTTGAACCAAATATAATTTAATCAACATAAATTTGAACAATCAATTTTTTTTCTTATATTTCTATTTAAAAAGGGTTCGATCAGAATTTCCTTTAACATAATTATTTTGAATCAAAAATCCTATAAGTCTATCATACCAAGCTCAAGGGGCTTGTTTAAGTCCATACAAAGCTTTGGTAAGTTTGTAAACATGTTCAGAATGCTTTGAATCTTCAAAACCAAGATGTTGTTCAACAAAAACTTCCTCTTGTAAAAAACTATTAAGTAAATCACATTTAACATCCATTTGAAAAAGTTTAAAATTGAAGAATGCTGCAAAGGCAAGTAGAATACGAATAGATTAAATTCCAGCTACTGGAGCATAGGTTTCTTCATAGTCTATTACTTCTTGTTGATTATATCCTTTAGCAACCAATCTATCTTTATTTCTTACTGTGATTCCATTTTCATCACATTTATTTCTGAAGACCCATTTTACTCCAGTAACAGAAGTTTCCTTAAGTCTTTCAACCAAGGTTTATAATATATTTCTTTTGAATTCTTTTAGCTCATCTTGCATAGATTTTATCCAATAATCATCACCTAAAGCTTTATCAGTGTTTTTTGGCTCTAATTGGGAAATGAATGCTAGATGTTCTACTTCATTTATTAAGGAACTTCTAGTCCCTACAAGTTGATATACATCACCAATGATACTATCACTAGGATGATTCTTTAGAAACAAATGATTTGGTTTTTGTAAAACCTATTCATCAACATAGGGTAGGAAGTCTTCTGGGGTAAATGCTTCCAAAATATTTTCTTGAACATTTTCCTTATCATAAAGATCTTATAATAATGGTTGATAATCAGTTTTTGAAAACACATCTGAAGATGTAGATTGAGGTTGTTTAAAAACAAAAGGATCAGTTTCATAAAATTTGACATGTACTATTTCTTCAACAGTACAAGTGTTTTTATTGAAAACTCTATAAGCCTTTGAGTTTTTGGAGTAGCCTAAGAAAATTTCTTCATTAGATTTTGGTGTGAATTTGGGTATATTATATTTAGTATTCAGAATGAAAACCTTGCAACCAAAATCCTTGAAGTAGGAAAGTCTATTTTTTCTACCATTCCATATCTCATAAATATTTTTATTAAGAAAAGGTCTAATCAAAACATGATTTTTAGTATAACAAGCAGTACTTATAGCTTCAACCCAAAAATGTTTGGCTATCAAATATTCACTCAACATGGTTCTTGTTATCTCTTGAAGAATTCTATTTCTTCTTTCAAAAACACTATTTTGTTGAGGTGTTCTAGGTGTTGAGAAGTTATGAGTAATGCCTCTTCTACTACAAAAGTTTTCAAAATCAGAATTTTGAAATTGACCTCCAAGATCACTATGAATAGTTATCAAAGGAAGGTTTTTCTCATTTTTAACTTGGGCTCTAAAAGTTTTAAAATAAGAAAAAGCATCATATTTATTTTCTAAAAAATAGACCCATGTAAATCTAGCGCAGTAATAAAATAAGACATATACATAATATTTTCCTCCAATGCATCTAGTTTGTGTTGGACCAAAAAGATCCATATGCACCAACTGTAATGCATCGGTGGTTGATACTTCACCAACTGATTTAAAACTTGATTTATGTTTCTTTCAATATTGACAAGGATAACAAACTTTTTAAGAATTAAATCTAAGTTCTAGTAGATCCTTAACTAGTCTTTTCTTAGAGAGTTTGCAAAGGTTCCTAAGATTATAGTGTCCTAACCTTCTATGCCACATCCAAGAATGGTATTTCATTGCACTATGGCAAGGTAGGACTTGGCTCCTAAGGTCTTCTAAGTTTAGTGTGTAAACATTCTCTTGCCTATGGGCAGAAATAATAAACTCTTCCTTGGAATTGTGTACTAAACACTTTTCATTCTTAAAATTCACAAGGTAACATTCATCACATAATTGACTTATGCTAATGAGGTTATGCTAAAGACCCTTAACAAATAAAACATTTGAAATAAAAGTTTTTCCAAGAAGAATAATGTTACCTATACCAATAATTTCTCCCTTAGAATTTTCTCTGAAAGTTAATTTTCCTCCTTTCATCTTGATAATATTTTTAAAGAAGTTTTTGTTAGAAGTCATATGCCGGGAACATCCACTATCCATGTACCATGGATTGATATTGGTACTTTCTTTACTTTCCTAAAAATAAGAGTGTTAGACTTTCGTAACCCAAACTTTCATAGATCCAGAAACTTCAGAAAGAAAAATTTTAGGTATCCACATTATCTTTGAAAAATGCTCTTTATGACTGAGTTTTGTTTAAGGGAAAATTTTTTGCCCAATGCCCACTAAACTGACACTTAGTGCAGAATGAATCGCTTTGAGGAACAAAATAGTTGTAACAAAAAATTAGTTTTGAACTTATATAACCAAAACCAAAATTATTCCTTAGAGGTCGAATTTGGGAATACATCTTATCAAAGTTTTCCTTACCTAAGGTAAAGTTTAACAAACACTTCCTCAAGGAAAATATTTCTGACTTTAATCTAATAACTAAGTTCTTATTCTCAAAAACATCAGTTTTCGTACTAGAGTTAGGATCGAAAACATTTTTCATAGAAATTACTTTTTCTAGATCCTTAAAATGTTTATCCTTTTTAGAATTAACTTCCTCAAGGGTTTTGGAAATACTTTCAAAATTAAGGGTTTTCTTATCATGGTCTTTAGAAAGATCTGATATTTCCTTAGTAAGAATATAAATCCTAGAATCTTCCTTATCAATCTTTTTCTTGACTTTATAATTTTCATTCTCAAGAAGCTTAGAAAACCTATAAACTTCTTCATAGTTAGGTAAAGTATTATCTTCATTAGAATAAGATTCTTCATCTGAGGATTCATAGTATTTTCTATCACTATAATTAGAATTCAAGGATACATTGGTGATGGATTAAGCATTGTGTACCTTTGACATTAAACAATTATTTTCAATAGGTAGTCTGGCTATTAGACTAAGATTCTTCTGTCCAGAAGATTCATAATATGAGGATTCATCAGAAGAGTCTCTACCACTAGCACTCCAAGTGTCATTATCTTTCAAAACTTTCTTAGCTTTATCTTTGTAGTAATTCTTTCTATTTATCTCAGAATTCTTTTCCTTTCTATCGTTTCTCAAAAGCATAGGACAATATGGCCTTATATGTCCGACTCTTTTGCATTCATTACAAGTGACTTCAGAGTCTTTCCTATCCTTTATTTCTTTATTCTTGTATATATACTAAATGTATTTCTTCCCAACTATCTTGTTTATACTTCATGAAATATTAGCTAGTTCATTCTCAGAATGTTCACTTTTAATTGATTCAGATAAAACAATGACCTTCTTAGACTTATATCTTGTAACTCTCTCAGGAGTCCTGGCTTTCATATGATTTGAATTAGTTATAAAAGCAACACTTCCATTCCCATTCTTCTTCTTAACATTGTCAGATTCTCTCTTCATTCTAGTCGCATGTTGAAGAAGAGTTCTAAAAATATCATCAAGAGTAATCTATGAGACTTTCCTATTCTCATCTATAGCTATTCTCTTGGATTCCCACTCATTAGGCATGATGTCTATAATCTTTTCTACAAGTGCCTCATCATCCAAACCTTTTTCACCCATGGATTGTAAGCTGTTTACAATAGTAATAAATCTCTATTATACCTTACATATAGGTTATCCATAAGGAAATAAAAAACCATGGTACTCAGCTCTAAGCATAGATCTTCTAGTTTCAATAACTTTAAAAGTACTAAAATGTGTAAATTCAAGCTTCTTCCAAATACAATTTGTAGCTTCACAAGAAGAAATCTAGATATATATATTCCCGGTCATGGAACACAACAAAGTATTGCATACCTTATAGTTATGTTGATATTCTGACTTTTATTGATTAGTAAAAGTTCTGACTTCATTATCAGGAATCTTGTAATCTCCAGTAAGCATAAAAAAGTTTTCCACTCCAGTGTTAATAACGAAAGTCTTAATATGATCTCTCCAATATTCGTAATCATTCCCATAAAAAATAGGTGGTCAATTTGGATTAATATTGTCAATTGATCCAACATTTATTCCTTCCATCTTTAAGAAAATGTCTGGACACAACCTTGTTAGTAATAAAAGTTTGTGAACAAGGATAAAAATATCCTAATTAAGGAAAATATAGAACAATGAAAAACTTGAGAAAGAAAACTTATATTTGAATATAAATATTTTAGAGACCTGCTCTGATACCAATTGTAGGATCGAAATGATACGGATTTTAGTATCGGAATAATGATGTAGATTATCAATATACAAGAGGGGGGGGGGGGCGGGGTCAATTTTATACTTTAAAAAATTCTTTAGGAACTTTTAAAGTTAGTTAGAAACGTTTCTATTGTTTAACATGGTTAAACAAGGTAAATTCACAACACCTTTTAGTTCTAAAAACATGCTTGATTCTGGAAATGTGGTTCCGAAAAAGAGATTTCGAAAATGTGGTTCCAGAAATAAAACTTAACAACAGTTTACAAAACAAATATTCCACCTTAAAGCATAGAGAATCTTATTTAATCAGAGAACAAGTGTAAGAAAGTATAAAATAGATATACTTTCCTCAACAACCAAAATGCATCAGAAAACATGAAACAATGCACGAAACAAGTACTAAATCTTTTAACCCAAAGAGAAGGGTATCCAACAACCTTGGATAAAGTTCCCTTGATTTATACTTTCAAGAAATTCTGTCTTACCCACAACAAGGTAATCTATTGAGATGAATATCAGGGTCTGTCTTACTATCCCCGCACGCCCTCAAACTTCAAGGTAGTTGGTACCTCTGTATTCCTATCCCTAGAAGCCCTCGAATGTACTCAACAACATTTGGAGTCGCACAAAGAAATTTTGAACAATATATTAACTATGCACAAATAAATAAAGTCTATCTCTCTAGAAATCACTTCAGCAGCAAGTAATATCTAGGTTGATCAACCATTTTTCAAAGTTGTGAGCTCTTTCAAATGAGATCCTATTTATAGGCACATCTTCAATGGTAAAATCTCTCCTCCAACGGTCACATTTTTCCATGAATTTTGGTGGGATCTATAAAAGTGTCACTCAAACAACGGTTGGTTAGAAACAGAATGCATGAAATTATTTTATAACTAAAACAAGAGTAAGCAAAAAATATGGTTTCTTAACCAAATCCATTTTTCGAAATGTAAGGAAAAATAAAAGTTCAGAGTATAACAAAAAATTCCTTCAGTGTCTATAATATATAGATATTATAATTCTATATTTAAAAGGTTTAGAAAGCTGAATTCTATAGAATTATGGAGTTTTAATTTCAAGGAAATTTGGAGTTTTAATTTATAAGAATTCGGAGTCTGAACTCAAAAAGTTCAGAGTTTGAATTCATAGAATTCGGAGTCTGAACTCAGAAAGTTCAGAGTCTGAGTTCAAAGAATTTGGAACCTGAATTCGGATCCTACAAAAAGAATGATCTATATCTAAGTATTTATAAGATTACCAGATTTTGGTTATGAAACCTAATTTTATACTTAAAAGGATAAAGAGTTAGATTATAATATGAACAATGAAAACACGGTAAGGAAAATTTTCCTTGGGGAAGGAAAATTTTCCTTATGAATATAAAACTTAGGGAAAAGCATTTTTCCTTAAGATAGAGTTTTTATGATTTTCAAAACAAGAAGGAATGGAGAAGTCATAAGGAAACCTTATTGACTCAATAATTTTTTGATGAATAGTGAAAAACTACACTATAGTTAAAAAATGACTTTTCATTTAAATATCCTTTAAATTAATTTTTAAAGCCACAATAGATAAATTATACATATATTAATACAATTTAGGCAATTTTAATACATTTTATATTGAAATTACATATAAAAACATTTTAAACATTGGAACATTGTTTCTACTCACTTTCTCGCATCATTTGTGAGATTAGATTTAAAATTAATTTTTTCACTTCTGTGAATTGAATTTTAAAAAATGGAGATAATTTTTTTTAATTAGTATGATATTTAAGGTTTAATAGTATCAAATTAATTTTTTAATAGTAACATTTGTATTTTTCTTACAACAATTAAGGGAAAATTGGGTAATCAAGGGTAGAAATAATATTATAAGAATTATAAAATTACCCTAACACTTGTCTTAATTTCATTGGATAAGTGGATTTATACTAAAGTAAATCTTAGGATAAAATTATAAACTTTTTTAATCTACTTTTTTAAGAATATTACATTTATTATATATTATTAAAAGATAAGTTAAAAATGTCATACTCATAATTTTAATAAGTAAATAATTTTTAATATAGGGTTATAAAGAAGATAAATTAAACTATAAATATTAATTTAAAATATAATAAATTTATATTAGTCATGGATTTTTATATTTTATTTTTAGAGAATAAATAATTTAATTAATGGCTTTCATAATAATTATGCTGTAATTGTTTAATTATTGGAAAAATCAAATAAATAATATTAAAAATATTATAATAAATACAATCTAACATAATTAATGAAATAAACGATTTTTATAGATAAATTTTACATATTATTGAGATATTAGAAGTGTTGGTTTGAAGTTATCATGTTGTTAGGATACTTTTAAAAAGGCAAATATTGAATAGTATTAAAATTGACATAAAGGATACATTAAAATATATAAAATTTTATTAAAAGATATAAAATTCATAAAAATATAAAATTCTTCCAACTAACTATAATAAGGTTAAAAATATCAAAAATTATATATTTGGTGTTATTTTGGTATTTTATAGTAACTATATTAACCCTAAAGAGTAAAAATCCAACGTGTCATGGTAAAAGTTAATGGGTATAACTAATTGTTAGAGCTAAAAGATAAGGTTAATATTATGACCTAAAAATGTATAAAAATAATTGTTTGAGATCATTTTGATCTATACTCATATTATATTTTAAATAACTCCAGATTGGGAAATTTTATATAGAAAATAAAATTATATTTATTTAATATTTTATGAGTTTCCTAAAGTGCCCCTCACCTTAATTATAAAAGGCCACCTCTTCCCTCACTTATTCACATCACTTTGAGCCTTCAAGATCAACCAAACCCTAAAAATTTCCATTATAAACTTACTTATTAACATTATAGTGGTTTTTTCTTCTCAAAAGACCAACTCTAGTGTCCCTAAGAGGAGATATAGAGAGAGATCGTCGAAGAAGATGTAATCTCCTTACTGACTCTTTCAAAATTATTTATTCTTATAATTCATCTTCATGTGTTGATTATATTATAAGGTAATAACTCTAGTATAACCTATATGATTATATGTTTTTATTACTATGGAATAACCATATTAAACATTTTATTCATGATACGAAAAATGAAAGTACCATGCATGCGTACGTATGGTTTACCGTCTCTAAGTCGTGGTGTCATATATTTTTCATCACTAATTTATTTTTATGGGTATAATTATGGATATAAATAATAAATACGACATGATATTTATTTTTTATAATTAATATACCATGTAATTTCTCACTCTTTTATCATTAAGAGAAAGATATCGTCGCTCGTGAGTACGTATGACCTACCGTCTCCACGAAGCGATGAGATTCATCTTCCATGCTAACCATTTCAAGAATGACTATAAAAATGTATATAATGAATAAATATTAAATATATTAAATAATAATTCTAATTATAATATATATATATATACATATAAGTCATTTATCTTCTTCCATTATGTATGATAAGAAAACAGAAACATCATTCATGCGTACATACAACTTACCATCTCCATGAAAGGTTTATTCAATTTAATATATCTATATATTATATATATTTATGTAGTAAATATATATGATATATAAATCATGTTTTACATTCTTAAATTAAGTAAATCATTGTATAATTAATAGGTTAAATATTAATAGGTCAAAACAAGTATGATAAACAAAGTAGTTATTACCCAAAACATTGCTTTAACTTGGAATTATTAATAAACATATAATATAAAATCACAAATGAATCAAAAATGATATAAAAAATATTATTATTTTTATATTATAAGTTAAAAAATATGTTTAAAACCTCTATAAATTAGTTTTATACACGTATGGAGGGAATCCGACCTAATGTAAGGTAATTTCATCTCACGTTTTATTTATGTGTGATACATGACTTATTCACCAATTATTTATTTTGTGTAGTGTAGATAATTCCAATGAATGTATTGTATAATTCTTATACATTAATTTATGGGTATTTACATATCCATTTTATGATCTCTATTTCGCGGGGTTTTATGGTTCAAAAGTTACCAAACAAGTTAGGTAGTTTTGTCTTAATTTTCCTTCTTTATGACACATGTTTTTTTATAGATCTATGTTCTTTTACAAAGTGTATATAATTCCATTTTTTATTTAATATCAATAATATCCTTATTTTCATTACATTTTAATCTTCATGTAATGTTATTATTTCATGGGGATTATGATTCAAATGTTTCAAAGTGGTATGAGACATTTTCAAATGTTTAAATATTATTTTCCTCAAGAAATGTTTTTAAAAGATATTTTAAGCTCATTTTAAAGGAAAAGGATTTTAAAGAAATTTTTTACGTTTTAAAGTGTTTTTTAAGGCTACCCTTATAAATTTTCAACGATATTTATAAGGAAAAATTATTTAAAAATGTTCTCAAGCTTCCTTCGTATGTTTTCAAGGAAAAGGGATTTCAAAATTTTTTTCTGTTTTTCTGTACAAGTTTTCATGCTTATTTTCAAAGAAAATATTTTAAAAAGGTTTTATATTTTATAAATATTTTTTCAAATAAGAAAAGTTATTTTCCTCAATAAATCTTTTAAATTATTTTTCATGATTCTTTTATATGCTCTCGAAGTGGTTTCAAAGAAAGGGATTTTGATAATGTTTTACATTTTAAAAAGTTATTTTTAAGAAAATGTCATGTTCCAAGTGATCTTTAAAAAATACTCCCCAATATAAGATGAAATAATTTTTTATATTTCAAGAATAACATTTATATTATTTATTCAAATGGTTTATGTTTTTATGGAACGATATCTATGAAACCCTCTTTTTTTCACAGGTTATGTTTTTGAGGAAATGATTACGGAACATGTATCTTTTCCACAGGTTATGATATGATTAAATATTTACAAAACTAATTACATTTCATTGTTTATGATATGATTATTAATAATATTGTTTCTCATGTATGTATTATTTCATTATGAGATGGGTGGGACCTATATCTCAGTCCAATGTATTGGGTAAATATTTATGTATCATGAGATAATGATGGGAATAAAGTCGACAGGATTGATCCAATATGGGAATATGGGGAAAACCAATCAAATATGGTAATATGGGGAAAACTGATCCAATATGGGTTGATGGGGAAACTCAATCCAATATGAGAATATGGGGAATCCAGATCCAATATGGAAAGATGGGAAAACTGATCCCTTATAAGAAAAGGACTATGACTGGGTGGTGTGTCCCACCCAGAAGGTATAGTCCCCATTAAGTTCCCCAATAAGTTATATCAATTCATCTTGAGTTATATGTAATGATATTACATGTTTATGTGTAGCCATAATTCCACATTTTACTCATTTTTTATGTTTTTAGGGCTTATGTTCTTGATTTCCTTATGATTAATGTCTTATGATATTACAATATTTATTCCATGATTCAAGTTTAAGATCTTTGGTATATAGGTTATGATTTTCTATTTTCATGATCATGTTATCATACCCTTATGATCATGATTATACTTACATATCTTCCTTTTTTACCATTACTGAGCATCTGAGGTCACCATTTTCTTATGTTTCCTTTCCCACAGTTATGAGGAATGTTTTTAAGTAGGAGTACTAAAGGGAATGATTTTATTTTGGAAAACATTTAATATATTCAACCATATTAGATTTTTTTGTTTTATGTTTCCAATGGCAATAAACTAATATGATCTTTGGGTGTGTGTTTTTAATGTATGAAATGTTCCACAAAATTGATATAATTCCCATTTTTGAAAATATTGGGTTGTTATAGTTGGTATTAGAGAAAAGGATTATTCAACCTTTGGAAACTATTATGAGAAAACCTTAGTTACCCAAGGGATATTTCTAAAGTATATCTAGGGATGTCTCTAAGGATAAGTATAAGGATGAGTTAATGTTTAGGAAAATTTACTAGAATTTTGGTAAAGGATAGGGTGAGTGGTTTCCTAGAAATACATCCCTGTATGGATACTACAAGGGGATGTGTCTTGGGAATATATTTACCTATGGGTAATAACTCTGATAAGGTTTGTCAGGATCGAATCATCATAACCAAATACATGAAAATGGGCCCTACTGTGCACTTGGTTTAACACTCCCGAGGTATATGATTTGGGAATTCAAATACTGTTTATTAAACATCATAAAGTATTTAAATATAAGTTGTCAATGAATGACTTAGGATGAACCTAAGTTTCCCAATATTAAAGAATTATTTATCATGATTTAGATATCCAATGATAAATTTTTCATGATTATATTGTTTTCCATTATGATAAGTGTTTCTCACCCAATACATTATGGTTAAGCCAATAGAGAGAATGGAAGGAAATTAGTAAAAATTGAATGTTTCATATGTGTATGGTATGAGAATTATAGAAATTTATTTCCTAAGTATAAATATCATGAAGTGAACCAGGAAGGTGGTAAGGGTATTGGTTATAATACTGAATATTAAGAGACCACCAACAATTTGGGAAAGTTATGAGATGTTATAATAGTATTTTTTACATAAAAAATAAGAAGAATGATTATATTGAGGTTGAAGAACCTTAATAAATTATTAATATATCATATTTGAGGGAACATTAATATGTTGAAGCATGATTAATGGTTTAATAATAAATTTGGATGAATAAAGTGTATATGTTTTTGGAATTCAAATATTATGAGATACATAAGTTTATTTAGTATAATATTTTCATTAAGGATTGAAGAGGATATATTGAATGGTGATGAAGACTTATAAAAGTGATTTAATGGCAAGGTAATATTAATAAGAAACACAGTATTAAGGGAAATATAACCGTTAATATGTTCATAATATTGATATAATGATGTTTGGATAATGGTATATTGGATATGAATAAGTAAATTAGATGGTAATAATTTCCTTGGAACTGATTAAGAATTTGATGAAAAGTTGTTTATGTTATCACAGATGAAGTTTACAACCTTTTGGACTTAACGGAAATATCCAATAAACTTTAGAATAAGGAAACATGCATGTTTTCAAATTGGATTTATGGTAATTCAGGATATTACTATGCTTCAAGAGAATATACTATTAAGGTATCCACATGTTTGGTATGTGACAAACAAGAGATACTTTATGATATACGAGAGACCAATTCTAATTCATTTTTGATTAATTAAGTGTCATTATTTCTAAATATTTGGATTTTTATCTTCTATAAGGGTTATATGGTTAACAATTTGTGGGATGTTTTAAGTTAAACATTGGATGAGGTTTTAGTGATTAAATTTTTATCCCACCATATGAGGGTTTATGCATGTTGAATAACTTGTAATACCCATGTTTGTGTGATGATAAAAAAGATATATGGAATGATTTATCATTTGATTTATGGATTTAATGATCCTTTAGTTTTTCAATAGCAAAAATCTCAACTTCATTTCTTGGAATAAGAGATGAAGTGGGACTTAATTAAGTCACGAAAAAGTGTGGGATTATGCTGAAATTTAGTAAGTATATCTTCTCTTGAAAAATCATCAATATTTGGAAATGTATCATGACGTAAAAGGTTATCTTGTTATAATCATGGTGATGATATCAATGAAACTTTAAAGTTTATTTAGTTTATAGTTTTGTGATTGTTACATTTATCTAGATCACCCAATTTTTTGTGATCAGTGATCTTTTTCAATATCTATTATTATTTATGATTTTCCTCCTTACACAAATCTTTACCTATGTTCTTCTATGTAGAGGCCTAGTTGTGATTTACTTTGGGTATCTATTATTTTCTAACTTTAAAATTTTAAAATAAAGTTTTAGTATGTGTTTTTTATGATATGTGAAGGAACTTTAAAGTAATAAACCTCTGATAACCCAGATGTATTTTGAGGCAAAAATTCATTTTAAGGGGGGTAGAATGTAACACCTTGAGATTTTGTGAATTTATTTTTTTGAATTAAATTAGTCTATTTGATATTTTTCACATTAAGGAACACTAAATATATATTTTTGTTATTATATAAAAAAACTACTTTTGTATTACATTATAAGAAACACCAAATTAAGCTTGCACTACACACAACACTAACTTGGCTTGCGTTACACACAACACTATGTTTCTATGATTTTTGTTATAATAATTATTTTAACAGGGTAGTTATAACATAGTCATTAAAAATTGAAATATTAATATTAATAACTAATTTTCAAATGTTATTTATAATTTTTTCACATGAATAAAAAATATTTATAATTATATTTATAATTTTTGGTAAGGTCTTTATATGTTTAGAAATACTATTTTCTTAAAAGAACTGCTTTTTATGTCCTTTTGTGAATAATAATTAAATTAATTTTATACAATCTTATAAATTTAATTTTATAAAATGAACATAATTTTTGAATTTTTAATGTCAAAATTAACTTAGGGTAAATTTTTAGTATTTTTCTGAAAAGTTTCATTTTTTTGATGAATAGTGAAAAATACTACATTGTAATTAAAAACTACCTTTTCATTTAAATATAATTTAAATTAATTTTTAAATTATAAATATATCAATTCTACATATACTAATCCAATTGAGGTTATTCGAACCATTTTTATATTGAAATTAGATATAAAAGCTTATTGAACGTTCTTTTTTAACCGCTTTCTCACCACATATGGGGGATTAGCGTTAAACTTAATTTTTTCACTTATGTGAATTTAATTTCAAAAAATTTACATAAACTATTTTATTAATTATGATATTTATGGTTTAATAGGATCAACTTAATTTTTTTATGAATAGTAACTTTAGTATTTTTTAACCACGGTTAAGGGTAAATCAGATAGTTAAGGGTAAAAATAATATTATAAGCATTATAAAATTACCCTAGAACTTGTACTAATTACATTGGATATGAATATTTTGACCAAAATAAACCTTAAGACTAAATTATAACCTTTTTAATCCACTTGGGTATGAATATTATATTTATTATATTTTATTAAAAGATATGTGAAAATTGTCATACTAATAATTTTAATAAGTAAATAATTTCTAATATAGGGTTATAAAGAAGATAAACTATACTATAAATATTTATTTAAAATATAATAAAATTATCTTCATCATGATCTTTTATTTTTAATTTTTAGATAAGTAATAATTTAATTAATGGCTTTCATAATGATGATGCAATAATTGTTTAATTAATGGAAATATCAAATAAATGATTTTAAAAATATTATAATAAATATAATTTAACATAATTAGTGACATAAAAAACTCTTATAGATAACTTTTACATTTAAGTGAGATATTAGAAGTGTTAGTTTTTAGTTATCATTTTGTTAGGATATTTTCAAAAAGACAAATATTGAATAGTATTAAAATTTACATAAAGGATACTTTAAGATAAATAATATTTTATTAAAGGATATAAAATTCATAAAAATATATTTTCTTTAAAATTTAATATAAAAATGTCCTAAAATTCATCAATGATCCATTTCGGTTTCATTTGGAATTTTATAGTAACAATATTAACCCTAATGAGTAAAAATCCAAGGTGTTGTGGTAAAAGATAAAGTTGTTAACTAAGGGTTAAAGCCAAAATATAAGTTCAATATTGTGACCTAAATATGTCTAAAAATAATTGGTTTAGAGTATTGTGACTCATACTCATATTATATTCTAAGTGATTCACTTTATAGCTATTTTAAATCGAAAATAAATTTATATTAATTTAATATTTTAAAAGTTTACTAAAGTGACACTCACCTAAATTATAAAAGAGAAAATCCTTCCTGACTTATTCACATCACTTTGAGCCTTCAATAATGACTAAAAACTGACCATTTACCTTATAAATTTCCCTATTAACATTCTAGATGTTTTTTTCTCAAAATACCAACTCTAGTGTTCATAAGAGGATATCTCAAGGGAGATCGTCGAAGAAGAGGTAATCTCCTTACCGACTCTTTCAAAATTATATCTTATTTTACTTCCTCTTCATGTGTTGATTAAATTTTAAATTAATAATTCTAGTATATACTATATTATGATATTTTATTATGAATATGGAACAATCATATTACACATATTATTCATTCTATGAAAAATGAAAGTACCATGTGTGTATATGTAAGGTTTATCATCTCTATACCATGATGTAATATGTTTTTCATCACTAATTTATTTGGATGGGTATAATGATGGTTATAAATAATAAATATTACATGATATTTATTATTTATAATTAATATACCATCCAATTATTTACCCTTTTACCATTAGGAGAATGATATCATTTCTTGTGCGTACGTACGACCTACCGTCTCCATGACACAATGATATTCATTTTCCACACTAACCATTTCAAGAATAAAAAAAAATATATAATGAATTAATATGAAATATATTTAATAATAATTTTAATTAAATAATATATATATACATATAATTCATTTACCTTCTTCCATTCGATGTGATAAGAAAATGGAAACAACATTCATGCATAAGTACGACTTACCATCTCCATGAACAGTGTATTCCATTTCATTTATATATTATATATATGTATATACTAAATATATATTATATATAAATCATTTTTTACATCCTATATGTAATAAAATCATGATCTAAGTAATAGGATCAGGAATAACACGTCTAAACATATACGATAAACAAAGCAGTTATTACCTAAAACATTGCTTTAACATGGAATTGTTAATAAACAGGAAATATAAAGTCACAAATGAATCATATATGATACATAAATGTTAGTATTTTTATATTATAATTTAATGATATGTTTAAAACCACTATAGATGAGTTTTGGACACATATAGAGTGAATCATACCTAAGGTAAGGGAATTTTATCTCACGTTTTATTTCTATGAGATACATGCCTTATTCACCACTAATTTATTTTATATGGTGTACATAATACCAATTATATTTTTTGATAATTTTTATACTTTAATTTAGGGGTATTTAAATATCCATTTTATGATTTATATTTTATGGGGTTTTACAGTTCAAAAGTTACCAAATGAGCAATGTAGTTTTATCTCAATTTGTCTTCTTTGAGACACATATTTTGTTATGAAACTATATTATTCTACAAGGTGTATATAATTCCATTTGATATGTTATATCAGGAATATCCTTCTTCTCATGATATTTTAATCTTAGTTTAATGTTATTATTTCATAGGTATTATTATTCAAATGTTTCAAAGTGGTATGTGAAACTTTGAAATGTTTAAAAATTATTTTCCTCAAGAAATGTTTTTAAAATATATTCATAGATCATTTTCAAAGAAAAGAATCTCACTTTGAAAGAAAATAATTTTAAAGAAATGTTATAAGTTTTAAATTGTTTTTAAAGGCTTCCTTTATATGTTTTAAATTTTATTTTCAACTAAAAAATATTTAAAAATGTTTTTAATTTTCATTCATACATTTTCAAGGAAAAAGGTTTTCAAAATGCTTTCAATATTTCTTTACACATTTTCATATTTATTTTCAAAGAAAATGGTTTTCAAAAGGTTTAATGTTTCAAGAATATTTTTTCAAATAATAAAGTATATTTTCCTGAAGAAATGTTTTAAATTATTTTTCATGATTGATTTATATATTTTCAAAGTGTTTTAAAAAGAAAGTGTTTTGAAATTATTTTATGTTTTAAAAATTTATTTTTAAGAAAATTTTATGTTCTAAGTGATATTTTAAAAAACCTACCCCTTCTAAAATGAAAAACTTTTTTATATTTCAATAATACCATTCATATTGTTTCTCTAAATGGTTTATTTTTAATGGATTGATATTTAAGAAATCCCCTTCTTTTTATAAGTTATGTTTTTGATGAAATGATTATGAATGTTTATTTTTCACATTTTATGATATAATTACATGTTCATGACACCCACTCCATTTCATTAGTTATAATATGATTGTTTACGATCTTATGGAACATGTATGTATGATTTAATTATGAGATGGGTGTTACTCATATCTCCCTCCAATGTATTGGGTAAAGCTTTATATCTCATGAGATAATGATGGGAAACAAGTTGACAGGCTTGATCCAATATGGTAAGATGGGGAAAACCTATATAATATGGGGAGATGGGGTAACTCAATCCAATATGGGAAGATGGGGAAACCTGATTCAGTATGGAAAGATGGGGAAACCCAATCCAATATGGTAATATGGGGAAACCCGATCCAATATGTAAAGATTGGAAAAAATATTCATTATAAGGAAATGACTATGACTAGGGATGGTGGTGTGTCCCAACCATCAGGTGTAGTACCAATGGAGTGCCCTAATAAGTTATAGAAATGTGTCTTGACTTATAGGGAATGATATTACATGTTTATGTGTATTCCATAATTCCATATCTTACTCCTTTGTTATGATTTCATGTCTTATGTTATTGATTTTCTTATGATTAATGTCTTATTAACTACCAATATTTATTCCATGGTTCATGTTTATGATCTTTGATATGTTGGTTATGATTGACTATTTTTGATATCATGTTCATATACCCTTAATATCATGATTATGCTTATATACCTCCCTTGTTTACCCTTACTAAGCATGTGAGATCACCTTTTTCTTATGTTTCCTTTCCCCAAGTTATAAGGAAAGGTTTTATGTAGGAGTACTAAAGGGAATTATTTTTTGAAAAAATTAAAGATCTTACACTAGACTACATGTTCATGTTCTATGTTTCCAAATGCACTAAACTAATATGGTATTTGGGTGCATTTTTGTGTAATGTATGAAATGTTCTACAAAAGTGATGTAATTTCTATGTATGTAAATATTGGTTTGTTATAAAAAATTTCATTTTTGTATCAATAAGGTGAATTTCTTGGGTCACATTATCTTTAAGGAAGGTGTGTTAGTAGATCCAAAAAAAGTGTGGGCAGTGGTAAATTCAGAACAACCCAAGAATGATTCCGATATCTAAAACTTTCTGGGTTTGGCCAGTTATTTTCGAAGGTTTTTAAAAGACTTATCTCATTTGTAAGAGACACTTAAATGATTTATTAATAAGTGCATAAAGCTTGAGTGGATCGAGGCATGCAAGGAATCTTTCCAAGAGATGAAGAAGCAGCTGACAACCACACTGATTCTGATCTTTCCGACATCAATCAGAAGGTAAATCATGATTTGTGATGTGTTTAGTGTTTGTATTAGATCTGTGTTGACGAAGGATGATCGGTTTATTGTGTATGGGTCAAAGAAATTGAGGCATCATGAAATAAATTACCCTACACATGATATTAAGTTGGTCACAGTGGTTTATGCCTTGAAATTTTGACAGATTCACTTGTTGGGAGAATAGTTTATGGTGTATACTGATCATAAAATAATTAAATACACCTTCTCCTAGTGTGATTTAAATATTTTTCAGCAAATATGGGTTGATTACATGTAGTCTTTTGATTTCAATTTGGTTTATATGCTAGGAAAAGTGAATAGTGTTGCAGATGCTTTGAGCCGGAAGACATAGAATCAGACAGTTCAAGAATCTAGTCCTGAGTGGAAGATGATGGAGTTGTTTGATGAGATGCATCTAGAGGTGTAGGATTGAAATGGGAATATGAACCTTTCATCCTTAGTAGTTGAGTAAACACTTTTGAGTTGGGTCAAGGAGATCCATATTGATGATTCATAGTGTTTAGCTATGAAAGAAATTCTTAATAATGGGGAGTCATATTTTAGTTAGACAATTGGTGATGATGAGATTATTTGTGTTTATTTTTGTGTGGTTTCTTCTGTAGGTATACAAGATGATTTGATGCATGAGTTTCATTCATAGAAGTGGGTAGGGAATCCCTGTTTGACCAAGATGTATCATGCTATTCATAGGAAGTATTGGTGGCCAAGAATGATGGGTCACAATTTTTGTTGTGCAATGCCTTACGTGTTAACAGGTGAAGGTCGAGAATCAACGACAAAGGGATTTTTTTCAACCATTTTACATTAAAAAATATAAGTGGGATGATGTAACAATGGAATTCATAGTGGTAATTTCTAGGAAGACTAGGATAAACAAATGCAATCTATTGGGTTGCTAATTAGTTGACTAAGGTGGCTCATTTCTTACCGATTCAGGAGACTTTAATTGTCAATTAGTTTGGTGGGTTATATGTATAAGAGATAGTGTGGTTTCATGGAGTACCAAGAACTATATTTTCATATCATGATCTTCATTTCACATTATCTTTCTGGAAGGGATTGTAGAAGGTTCTTGGTACCTTGGTGTTTTTGAGTACGAATTTTCAACCATAGATGGATGGTCAGTCAGAACATACTATTCATATATTAGAGGACATATTGAGGGTTTATGTCCTAAATTTTTTGGGATTATGTTAAGGTCATGTGTTTATCGTTTATTTTTTTTAAATAAAATTTTATAGGCTAAAATTCATATGGAAATGTTTGAGGTGATTTATGGTAGACTTCGTCGATCTCTATTGTGTTGGATGGAAGTTGGGGAATCAGAGTTTTTGGGGTTGAGTCTCGTGTAGGAGACACCAGAATAGGTGCAGTTAATTCAAAAACTTATGTATAGAAATCAAATTAGGTAAAAATCGTGTGATTATAGGTGTCATTGATCTTTAATATTTTTTAGTGGGTGATCTGTGTTTCTTTAGTTGTCACCAATGTTGGGTCACTGTCAGATTTAGAAACAGGGAAAGATGATGTCTTAGTATATGTGGGAGATTGAGATCATGTAGAGGATCATGCCGGTGGTGTAATTATTAGATCTTCCACAATGGTATAGTGGGATGTATGATGTGTTTCATGTGTCACAACTTCATTAGTATCACCCTGAACCATCTCATGTAATTGATGATGAAGATCTTGAGCTTAAGGATGATGCGTTCTTTAGGGGGCATCCATTTTGTATTATGGGTCATAGTGAGAGAATTGTGTAGGATAAGACTGTTCCCTAGGTTATAGTTTTATGGAAACATGGAAATTTTCAAGAAGAAACTTGAGAAAGGTATTCGAATGTGCAGGCATAGTGGCCTGATCTTTTTTCTTCAGAAACTCAGTGATTCTTGGGTGTGTAGCTCGAGAATGAGCCGTTATATAGTGGGGAGGTTGTAAGATCCCAAACTTATTAGAGGTATTTACTCATTTAAAACATGTTTTTAATATTTTAATTGTGGTTAATGAAATCTCTACTAGATAGATGAGGAGGTTTGGGGGTGTTTTGTGGGTTCAGGATGTGAAAGAAAAGGGAAAATAGAATTTTTTTCATGTTTTATGGTTGGTGCATGGTCATTTTAAACCATGAACCCAAAATATGCTATCCAAGAGGAGGGGTGAATGGTTAAGTAAAACCATTCAAGGGGGATGGAAAAACCATGCATATTTGGATAGTGGAATTCCACATAGTTGACGCATGGTTTTCCAAACCATACAGGACTCCCCATGAAATAGTGTGACTTAATTCCTCTTAGATAGTGTCCAGTGCATGGTTTGTGCATGGTTTAAAAAAACATGCAGATAAACCATGTACCCAATTAGAAAGTGTGAAATTCCAAAACTACACCCTCAGTATTTTTAAGTTTCCACCATATTTCTCCCAAATATATTCCCCTATCAACCCCAGGGATGAACTAAATCAACCCAATCTTCCCAAAAGTGGTTGTCCTTAGATTCTTGGATTTTTGGAGTATCTTTGGTTGTAGATCCAAGCTATGGGTAATTCTAACACTCCCCTTGCTTCACTTTTCCAAGATCAGTGTTTGTAGTTTCTCTCATTTTATTTTGAATCCCTAAAACCATATTTTTCCATTGGAATATAGGTTGGGGATTTAAAGGGTGTTTGAATCTCTATCTAAGGCTACTATTAAGAGTGATTTCATCATTATATTCAAGGTATATTGTCTACAAGTGATATCCCTTTGATTTGGTGTGGATTTGTGCATGTGTGTTGTGTTTTGGTTCCATATTGTTTTGAATTTGATACCTTTAGTGTGATTTGGTAAAATGGGTGTCTAAATGATGAATTGAACCCCTCACAATCCCTGTCGGATGCGTTGAGGTTGGAAAGAATGATTTAGGGCCACCCATGGGGTGCGAAGACTTTCCTGAACCTAGAAATTGGTAATTTAAGTGTAGAGTTGATGTGTGATGACATAGAGTCATTGATTATTATATTAAAATTTATATTTTCATTATGAAATGTAATGTTTATAGTTCTGCCTAGGTTTTGATAATGTCATAATGATTTGTTTGGCATGGTGTGAAAATGGGTTAATTGGATAAATTAAGATTATGTCAAATGGATTCGGAATTATGTTGAAATGCCTAAGAATATTGGTTCATATGAAATGGTGATCAAGTTAAAGTGTTAATGGATTTTGAATTGAAGAATATGTAAATGGGTTTTCATAAGGGAATTGATGAATATGTTTAATGGGTTAATACATGGGAAATGATTTTATATACCTAATGGGTTGAGGCACGAGAATGGGAAATGGGACAAATGGGTTATATAGTTTAAATGGTAAATGTGTTAATGGGTTATGGAATAATATTTATTCCCATGTTGATTATTGTGGTTTGTGGTTGTTATGTGTATGATTGTGATATGGTATTGTGAGGTGAATGTATAAATAATAATTTTCACATGGATTGGTATTGTGGGGTATTGACTCGAGGTTCTACACTCACAGGTCGAGTTAGACTGATGATTTAAAGTATACCCCAAAATGAACAAGTTAGAGAAGGGAATAGAGATATATTACCCTAATAGATATGTTTGATGAGACCACCTAGATTGAGGATCAAGGTGAGTTTGATGTATTTTTTGTTTTGTTTTTACCCCTAGTGAGATAGGGACTTGACTTATTACCTTATGTTTTGTGGTTGAATGCTCTAAACCCTTGTTTAAATGACGTAACACCATACCCATAGAACACATGATGAAGATTAATTCAGTAAATAAGATTGTATATTTGATTAAATGGATATAATGATGAAAATGGTTTAAGTGTATGATGTTAACTAATGGAATGAAAGTTAACTTTTGATTACCTTATCATTTTTTTCTTTCATGCACTTTCTTTTTGATGAGATATTTTTTAGATAGCATTGGTGGTGGCCTACTAAGTCATACTCACACCCTTCTTAGGTTGTCATTGGGTACTTAAGAATATTTCATGGTTTCAGGTCAGGACAATGGAAAAGTCCTTATTCTAGGGAGTTGAGTTAGGATTGGGATGTGCATGTATGAGGATCCAGACTTGAGGCCAGGAACTGCTTGGGGTAATTTTGGATTTTTGTCTTTATTTTGGGGTTCTATTCACTTATGGAACTGTTATCATGAAATGACATATTTACTTGTTTAGTTGTGGATTATACCCTATTTGAGAATGGTTTTAACTGAACGATTATATATTTTTCTTATTTCTTTAACTATTTCATTTATTTTTTGTTCTGGATTACTCTGATAAATAGTGTATAGTCTCTACATATTATCTTTTAGACCCTCTCTACTAGTCATAAGCCTCTAGTGTATGGGGAGTCATACTTTAGGTCATGTGGTGACTATGCTCGGTGAACTAGTTCAGTGGCCGCCGAATCGGAGAAATTGCACTATTTAGATTATTTAACAAATAATATAATTTTTTAATTATTAATAAACCCATCAATTATTTCTTCTTTAGTTAACTAGATCATCCAAAATCCTAATATTCTTCAAGCTGCTTGTGACATTAATAATTTCTTCATAGTGAACCAACACTTAAAATATCATCATCTTATGAAATTCAAATAGTTTAACATATTAACTTGAATAACAACATGTATTTAATGTGATTAAGGAAATATAGAACAAAAAAAATCATTACACTATCATTCTAGAATAATATTATTAATATTCATAAAAAATTAATAAATTTCACTTGATTCCATTCCCATTATATTGAATCCATGGTTTTATATTATTATCCATGATGTGAAGATCACAACCCCTTCATTTGGATTTAATCACAATTTATTTGTGATGTTTTGATCCATGAATCTCATATCGAGCATTATCTGGTTTTATATCCCCTAAAATACTTCATTTTGGAAATAATTAATTTTTTTACAAAGTAATGTATCCTAAAAATAATATATATATTATAAAACATATCATATGAAATCTTAGAGTCTTAAGAAGTAACATATCTTATAAACTTAGATAATATCATACACAATGGACATGTATTTTTTTCTATTCAAGTATCATATGTTCCCTATAATATCTTATAAATGAAAAAAATACCTTATTCATTTCATGATTCTTACACATTTTATAGATCTCTTACACAAACCTGATATATTTTAAGATCTAGATATCTTATAAACTCTTAGTATCTTATGAATCTTTGTTATCTTATATGGTTTCTATATCCCACCTAGATCATATTTCTTACAAAACTCACAATATCTTATGAAAATCAAAACATATTATTAAATTCTCAATATCTTACATAGAGGAAGACTTATCTTATATAAACAAGTATATCTTACAAAAACCCAATATCTTTTGAAATTTCATAAGATATGATACTAATCCATTTTTCCATCCAATACTAAAAAAATATATAAATCATTAAAAGATTATAAAACCTATTATATACACCACAAAACATCTCTAAACTCTAAAAAACATTCAAAAACCACTTCAACAACATCTCAATAACCTCTAATGATTCTTAATCATAGTTATGAATAAACACAATCCTTAAAAAAAAATCCAAATATCACTTTACTATAGTCTGGGTGGAATCATTTTGAATATTCTAAGATGTTTTTAGGAATTTATGGTTTGAGTACCATTTTATGATAAGTATTAAAACTTATTAGAGGTATCATTCTAGAAGTGTATAAAAAAATTGGATAGAGAAGATGATGTGATGGTATGCATTTGTGATTGTTCAAAAATAGGTATAATGATAGATGAATAATGAAATGGGCTGTAGAAGTTGGAGGCTATATAAGATTAGACCATCTCTTATTTAATAATAACTAGTAAGATTTAAAGGTTGAATAAGATTAATCTAATGAGATATATAAGATTAACCTAGAGATAAGAACTCAAAGGTCACACTATTCACTAGAATAAAGAGTTAAGATTATAGTTTCCATCGACCAACTGAATGGATTCTAATAAAGATTATATATATAGGGAATTCTCTCTTTTATGAATGGAAGTAAATGGAGAATGGATGGCTATTATGGACCTCAGTTATAAATACATGGTTGCTACTAATTTTTCAAATAATTGTTCGATGTTGCAATCATATTCCATTTATCAAAAATTGTTTTCACCATTCCCATCATGGAATAAAACTAATTTCAAACCACATAAACCATTTTTGTTGTCATATTCTTTGTTATAATATTATTTCCTTTTATAAGTTATTGTTTGATGTATGGTGGAGTTTTGATTTATGACTGAGGTGCATTGTATTCTAATCTCGAATAAATTTCATTCAAATGATTATTAAAAATCACAAGTTCTAAAAATTTGTTCTATATTTGATGGTTTTAGAGGGTGAGCTCAGTTTTTGAGGTTTTAGACCCAAAAAAGATATATCAAAACTCAATTATAGAGTTTAGTACAACTAGACCCTACCAAAGGTGTTTCAGAGATCAGTTCAGTATCACAATTCCATCCTCATCCTTGTAGGATATTTTTTGTATGGATTTCTTGATCCCTTTTATGTTTTTCTAATTTAGTAGAAGTTTATTGGATTTAGAATAATGGAATTATATAGGGGTGAGGTTATTATTAGTGATATATATTTCATATTCTTGAAAATATAGATAGAGAATTATCTATTGTAGAAGGATTTGAATCTTCTATTGATGATCACCAAATAATATATTATGGGAAATGAAAAATGGGAATCATTGGATAAGAAATAAATGGGATTGATCTGGATGTCACTATCCTAGAACTTGGCCAATAAAATCCATAAAGTAAATACAACTTTGAAACTTATTAAGACCTTCATTGATATATAAAAAATTAAAACTAAAATAAACAAAGTTTTTCTATTTATGGGGATATTTGGCATGAAAATATTAGAGATAAAGATGGTAGATGATCAATTCAATGAATTCTACATGATTCCAAGATATTTAGAATTAGTAAAGGTAAACTTCATAGATTAAGTATAGATGTTGATTTTTCTATCATAACTCGTGGAATCTTTTGATTTCATGATTACCACTATAATATGATCTAGTTATAAGAGCGAATTCGTTTTTTTGGATATTCACGTTAAAATTTTAAATGAGGAGATTTTAAATAAGGAAATCCATGATTCTATTGGGAATTCTTCATATATGGAAGGTATATTACATCTAGTTGCATAGAAAGGTCATAAGAAAGAAATAAAGAAGAAGAAATAGAGTATGGAGTAGTTTGAATGATGTATATCCTATATTATGACATTATTGGTTAACATCACCCTTGTATACTTTACTCTAGGAATTCTTTTCACTCTATATATAAGAGAAGGAGTATCTGGAAGTTTACTTATGGAATATTTTCTAAGGTAATTTTTTTGGATGATGATTTTTTTAGTAAAGTATGCAAGGGTGATGTTTCTTTTTTGATGCTGAACAAGGGCTTACTAGAATTGCAACTCATGCAACACATATTGGAATTATGGAGGAATTTTATTTCAATAGGATAGATGTATGATGTTGGTTTCAAAATCACATTTGTGTATAGAGTGGGGAATGTTACACACAGTTTTATTGTGTGGTCCAAAGGAGTGAAAGATGATACATTATACCTGATGGGAGTTTCAGAAGGATACATTCTTTTTGAAGAAATAAATTCCAAATTCATAAATTATGTCCTGAATGTCTTGGTCACTTTTGTGGGAAAGGGATGAAACTACTTTATATATAAGGAATACAAAGACATTTAATCTTTGAGTGTGAAAAAATTATGAAGTTTATTAGTGAGAAGTAGTAGAAGGTTCCTTCAAAATGGAAGGTAAAATATTCAAGGATCAGAAGTTATAGAATGTACATACAAACATAACAAATCATTCTCTGATAATTTTTCATAGAGGTTCACTATACAATTTTACATTCATTGATGATGTGATGTGGATGGTGTGTGTGGTATTTCACATTTTTTTGAAGTTTTCGGAATCATTATTTGATAGAGATCCATGTTGGAAAAGGATGTTAGAAGTAAACTAAAAAAGTTTAAGGTCAAACAATGGTAGATAATATGGAATTAGGATGTTTTAAAGGTTCTACTAGTGAAAAAAATATGATATGATAAGACCGTACCAATAACTCTTGGAAAAAATTATTTCACCTTTATACACCTATGATGTATTCCACCAAATATAGTATAGTTGGTGAACAAACCTAGATTGGGTATAGAGATTTCATATGATATTAATGTTTATGCACACAAGAATCACCCTAATACTGAATGACATCAAATATCACTTTTTTCTCACTCCCTTGGTCATCATTGACAATATCACCAGCTAAAATGTGGAATGGATGGAAAATAGACTAATCCGAGAAACTAAACTTTGAAATCACCTCAGTTTCATTAATCTACCTTGGCCATACCCCAATGATGTTTAGTAGATATGGAATATATATGGTCTTTTAATTGGAAGTTTGGTTTTAATATTCATACCCCTTTAAATGTTAGGTGAATAATCAATAGAGGAACTAAAATGGTCCATAGAGTCATATCAATGCATCTCTCAAACTGATATAGCCCACTAATTTGTAAATTTGGGATAACATCAGGATGGAAAGGTTTATTTAGTATCCATCCACCAATTCCTATGCTATAAAAACGTGTTCTTCTATACTCCCATGTGTGACTATTTTTTAGGAAATGCCCATCTATTGAGGAACACTACCAGAAATTCTAGTGACCTGATTTCTGGGACCTAGTTTATCAAGAGAAAACCCCATTATCTGTATTAGAATTACTCTAGAAGAAGCTGGTATGAATCGATCCTTCTATACTGTTTCACCCATAGGAAATATTTTATACTCCCCTATATCTAATATTGAATCATGTTGAGGAAATGTTTAAACATTTTCTTAAAGGGGATATCCAGATAAAAAGGATGACTATTACATTGCACTCCCACAAGTTCCCCCAACAATAACCTTGTGAGTAATGGTGTCTACTCTATGTTCTCCCATGCATTTCCCATTAGATGAAACTCATCATAAATAATCCCTAAAGAGGTAATTCCCCTAAAATGGTTTATATATCACAAATTGATCCCCACCTCTTATAGAAGATATGAAAAGTGTTGGTATCAAGAGACCACCAGCTAAATAACAATGGAATATTCTTTGGGTGAGGGTACATGTAGAATTGGGATGTTCATGAAACATTATATAATTATACTTCCCTGAGGTTGTATCCAAACTCTTCATAGTTCTACGTGAACTAATAAGTCCATGCCTACTCATCAATGGTGATTCCTCCTAACCAATGGTCTCATGTATCCATACATCCATTTTGGTTATCTTCTATGCCTTCTTGAAAGATGTTGGAGTAGCGAGGTAGAGTATTTCATGAGGGAATAACTCGCCATTAATCAACCTAATCGGGTTCTAGAGTGTAAATAGATCATTGAATTTCGATCCCTAACTAGATGGTCGATTGTAAAGATATTCCACGAAACTATATTTATTGAAATCTTGAACTAGTTCCCCTATGTATAACAGTTAGTATCTTGGATAAATATTCCAACTCATAGGCTGAATTCATACAAGAATAGCCTAATTCTAAAATGATACTCTCTCTTTTCTCTAATCTTAAAATTATCTATCACTTGATGCGGAGGTTGAACTTGATTTCTTGATCCAAGCCTAGGGTTCCCAAATAGCTCCCTCCTTTGAGTTGAAGTAAAATTTTCACCTTAAATAGTCATTGGATGATTTTTTGGAAAATTAACTAGATACAGTTCACATAACCATTTTTTGTGCAATTCTACCCACCCACAAGTGTTTTCTAGTGTTTTAAAGAAGTCCCATTGACACAAAAAAAAATTTTGGAAGAAAATTCATGAAAGATAGAGTAGCATAAATTCCCAGGATCTCTATCATAAGGATTTATTGAAAAACCAAGTTTTGTGAAAATATAAAAAATCTAAATTTTTCATAAAGAGATCACGAACCCCCCTTGGGCCACCTCTCCCAATTTATAGGCAAAAGGTCAACCCGAGTTACATAAACATGGAGGTGAAAATAACTTTATTTCAATGTTTTCCCAGGAAATAAATCATTTACATCCCTATTAGATCCCAAAGAATCATTATGTGAGGATCTATATATAAAATTGTATAAAAGAAATTGTTCAAAAAATAAAAAAATAATTTTCACAAAGTCGTATTTGTGAAATTCTGAAAGTAGATGTATTGAGTAACTAATAACATGTGTGACCAAAAAAGACTTATAAAACCATGATAATGAGGCCTCTAAATATCCCATGACTCTTTATTTTAAGTATTAAACCTTTATTATTTTGAATTTGATGCTATAATCTTGTGAAACATGGAATTTCTTGCACTCACACAACCCAATTCTACCATGGACGTCAGCATGTGAGAAACTTATGTGAATTACCTCACATATGTCCTTTAAATTATTGGATTACACTTGGTATATTCTCATTAAACTCCCTACCATAAAGAAAAAAGTTTATTCTAGAGCCACAAGTATTATGAAACTATAGTTTCACACAACTCCTATGTTGAGTACCATGGTCCCCTATTTGATGTGTAATTTCACCAAAAAAAGTTTTGAAAAAGTTTATTTATTTGGGAACTAAAAATATATGATCTAGGGTTATTTTTACAAAATCCGTATTCAAGAATTTTTCCTTCAACTATCACTCCTAGGCCCTTTGCATCAAGTATGTGATGGGGAGTTTCCATTCCCTTTATCCTAATATTAGTCCCACTTATCCCTAGAATTTTTACTCCAACAATGGGTTAGGAATTATCCATTGTAATTGATCCCAAGAATAGGATCAATTGCAAAAAATATGAGTAATCTACACAATGTATCCTTCCCACTCTTACGAAGAACCTATGAAACACCAATCCACAAACCCCACTCCATCCCTTGATGTCAACACTTTTTTGATACAAACATCTTACCACATGATGTTAAAATACATAGATAAGTATTGTCATTTGATCTTAACATTTTCACCTATAACTATATCGGTTTTGGTTACTCTTTAAATATGATAAGTAGGACACATCATTGAGGTTCTATTTCAACATGTTATTTACCTCTTCATCCCATATCCATTTTGAGAGATGAAAAAACACATAATTTTCTAGAAGCTATAAAACCTTCTAGATATTCTCCATAGAACACTAAGCATGTGAATTCCCTTATGGGATAACCCTCCCCATTGGATGTCAACCTGTAACCACTATTATATGATGAATTTAAATGGAACCTTTTATTATGTGATGAGTATAATACACCCCATGAAATGATCATAGGATATACCAACTTCCCTGATGTATTATAAATCCATACTTTCTCATGTAACATGTTTGAGGATACTTAGGTGATGTGTATAGAATTATTTAGGTGATGATCCTTGAATAAATTATGTGACTAAAACAATATGCCTTATTTTATGATCATAATAATCTTATGTTATGATAATGGTATATCTCTACCATCCCATTAGGTGAAGATCCTAAGATTGTATCATTCCCTATGTGATGATCACCAGATGCCTCATGTGATGAGTATGAGATGCCTTATGTGATGAGAAAAAGAAACCTATGTGATGATCATAGGATATCTACACTCCTTTTTAAGTGACAAGACTAATATTATTCCCCCTCTATGTGAAGAACATAGGATTCCCTATGTGATGAGAACAGAATCCCTCACGTGAGGATCATGGGATGCCTTTGGTGACAAGACTACATTTCCCAATGTGATGAGGATGAATTCCTCATATGATGATAATATGATGCGTTAAATGATGAGACTAGGTTTACTTAAGTGAAGAGATTAATATTCATTATGTGATAAACATAATATTACTTTATAACATTACATGGAGAAAATATTGTCAGATGACCAATATATCTAACATTCTCATCAGGTCTGAATTTAAGGTTTATGACCTAACATGGAAGCCAGTGACATAATTAACTAGTGTCCACATGAATATGGAACTAGGAAAAAAATTCATGATCATGTATTAAATTTATAAGGGATACCTGAAAAAGGTATAAAAATCTATGGGAGAATCCATAGAGGGAAGGGCTATGAACACATTATCTAGTTATGATCTAAGATATGATACCATTATCCTTGGTGGCGATAGCCTACTCTCTATTGGAAAGTTAGAATGTGGGGTCTACATCACAACCATTTCTTATTGAAGTCTATAAAATTATACTTGGTGGAAACAATTAGAAATATATTATTTTTTTCTTATGGATACACAACCTTTAAAGGAATTACCATGGTTCTTTTCACATGACCTAAAATGTTATGACACAACTCATTAAAAGGAACAGAACTATGTGGGTTTTTATTCCCTTCACTTGGATACTTAGGTATCCTTTATCATGGAAAAATCTCAAATCCTATACACCTACATTTATATTTCCACCTCAATTAATGGTTTCAATCGATCAACTTCATGATAAGGGTAATTGGTATTGTTAGTGGGAATTATTTCATGAATAGAGATAAAATATATAAGATAATCCTAGACTAGGTGATATCTGCTTTCATGGGATAATCTAACCTCCCATCCTCTCAACCTTAATGTAAAATTTGAAGCACCATCATCTAACCCTAATGAAATCCTATCTTTGTATAGTAGGTTATCCAAAAAAAAATATTAGTGTGAATGTGAGAGGGAATAAAAATGGTGAATCTACATGAAATCCTTCACCCACGAAGGAGATCAAATGATTACATATTCTTACTTATGATGCCACACTAATAAGTTTTTTATTTGTGGTTTATTCCTTATATCTATCCCATAAATCCCAAATTATAATTATCACATAACACATCCTCAGGAATCAAATTCCTTATCTAGAATGGGGACTATTCTGAATCAACTTGGGAACCCATGCATCACCCATGAATGGATCCCCAAACATATGATTCAACAATAATGACTGTCGTTGTCTGCCAACCATGATGGGATGTATCACCAACTTGTCATCTTTTGTGTGAAGTGTTGAATTCCCACATTTGAGAGTACACATTCAACAATTCCATTTTTACCTCAAAGGCCACCCATGATAGCCTTTAGGAGCTAATGACTCATAAGACATTCTATTAATGACAGACAAGTGGGAGACAAGTGGCCTCATTCACCACATAAAATTTATTTTTGATTCTTTCATTATAGTGATAAAACTTCAATATACTTTATCTTAGGGAGGTAGATAAGGTAATTCCATGTGTATTTGTGGTCACCCAGAAGCTATCGAGGAGGTCTCCCACCAACTATGGATGCCACAATCTTTGATTAGCCTCAACTCATCAATAGGTCATAGAGGAAGCTATTAATACTATTTACACTATAATCATCCATACTAGGGCACTAAAAAGGAAGGTCCTTTGAGTTTTATTCACTATAAAGGACTAGGAATAGGACCAAGACAATGAACCTTGTTTCTGAGTCCACTAATGTTCCCAAAACCTACCAGAATATCACAATCGGAACTTAAGAAAGGATTCAAATAACTATTGGAAAAACATATTTAAATCATACCCTTGAAAATACTAGTGGAATGTTTATTGAGTTCATTAATAGCAAGGGAAGCTAATAATATCTCTACATTTCCTCTATAGAGAACACATTATGAAGATTCTATCCATTAAAGTTGAAATTTCATACAAGAAGGTCCTTAATATGGTGAAAATCAAGAAGAAAAAAATAGAGCAAGAGGTCCTTGTTAGATTAATACTCATAAAAGTCTTCTCAATGACAATAGTATCAATGATATAAGTGGTTCTTCTCATGGTAGAAACAAAAAAATCACTAACTATAGAGGTCCTCCAAGAGTTCATACATGAAAAGTCATCCCTGGAGGTCATCCCTAGAGTAATAATTATGAACATACTTCTCATATACATATTAAGAACATTCATAGAGTCCCTCCCCATGGTGGATCATCATCAAAGAATAATTTAGGTCCTCCCCATGATTCTATTTGTGTATTTCCTCCATTATATGTAAAACTCAACAAGAATGGGGGTCCACCCCTTTTTTATCATGAAAAAAACCATCAGCTATAGATGTAATATGTGTTTTATTCAATTCAATAGCTATGAAGGTCCTCCCCAAGGAGTATGTTGTATAGGTACTCCCTATGACAAGATATATGACCAAATAAAAAGTCTTTTCAATAGTGTTAAATAATAAATTGATGATCATAGAGTTTCCCCCCTTGGAACTCATTATAAAGGCCCCCTCATGGTGACTTGTCTCTTTGGAATGAATAAACTCCATTTTTCAAAAAAATTACAAAGTTTCCCCCATTTAAAGAAAAAATGGAAAAGATAAAGAAAGAAACACTAGGTTATCTACCATTATATAATAGTATTTCCCCCATCAAATGTGAAAATGAAGGTAATGATCACTACTAGTTCCTTACCAAGATTGTGTGACCTTAGATGTATATGAGGATATTTAGAGAAATAATGTTACCCTGAATAAAAAAAATTGGTGGAAAATAATTATAGCCAGACCAGGTTGAGGAACCACTCATAGAGGATAAAGACAATTCCATTTTCATATAGAGAGAACTGGATGAAGGTAGAATAGAAACCACGTTCTATTCCATTTACACATCTCAAAATAATATCCCTTTAATATTGAAAGAAAAGTATATATCCCATATACTTTGTAACATATTAGAAACTCTTTATTATCTCAAATATAGGCATATTACCCATGGGGAATACACCAACCATCTCAAAGTGTTGGATGAAAACTATTACCATGTTGATCAAGTCCCCATCTTAGTGGATCCTAATCCCAAATATGGAAAATATGGTTAGTAACTCTAAAAATTAAACGTAAATAGTTTTAAGACACTCCTCTTGATGATTGGTGTTGTTTTGTATAATATATTCATGTGGGGGTGGGTTGAATATGGATTTTTGTACTTCACATTACTTGGACAACAAGGTTCTTCCATAAAGGATGCATACAACATCATTACCTTAAGAAAATTTTCAAGACTAGGCTTGATATATGTTATTTGGTAAATCCATTGAAAACCCTTCATACCTAAGGTTTAGAAAATTTAAACTTGATGGGAATAGTATATTGACATGATATTGTATCGAGTGACTAGAAAGGTGAAGTAGATGTACAATTTTAAAAATTCATCCATTAAAATATGAACCAACATTAATGGATGAAGCCACTCATATAGGGAATCTCTAATACAAACTAAACCTAGATCATTATTTAGTGAGAGCTTGAGATTTGAAGAGATATGAAAAAAGGCTCATATAGTAGCACATAGGTAGTCTTATCTAGTAATCCTGAGATTTTTTTTTACCTCAACTACATCCTCCAGAATCATTAAACTCACTATGGTATGAGGTTGTAAAAATGACCATGAATGGTCTACCACATCCCATAGAAATATGGGTATTTTTACTTAATTATCCTCTATGTAAATTAGTATTTTATAGACTAGGATTAGATCTAGAATAAACACATTAATGGTTCTCTTTATTGAAATTTATTTTTTCATCCCCTTCACCAGGATCAAGTTCAGTGAAAATTATATGATATTCACTCAGTATTACCTACTAAAAACAATTTATAGGTGAGAATCAAGAAGTGAAAACTTCATAGGGTTTATAAGACCATGAAACCCTCTAAAAAGGTATGTGTAGAAGAATATTACAACTTATCCATTAAAGGATACTCAAAAGATGATAAGTATACCTATAAATTCAACATAGAAGAGAATATCACTCATATAATTTGATTCTCATTTGTAAATTTTATAAATATAAACCCCAAAAATAGTGTATAATATAATATTATTGTAAAATAACATGATGACGAGGCTTTTGTTTGAAATAAGGTTATCATTGAAGTTCAAAAAGGGGGTGTGTGAACCTGACACTAAATAAAGAATCTTGACATGGGAGATCCTTTGATAATTTAACTTCCACCTATATAGTGAGCGTACACCAAGGAAAAAGGTAAAGTTATAAAAATATACACAACCCCCTACTCACAGAAGTTGGGCCTCTTTTCCTTGAGGATAAGATTTCCTAGTACGAATCCAAGTTGTATAAGATGTTGTCCCTCCTTTAAAGTATTGTATTTAATAATAAGAAACTTCTCAATCATCAAGGGTAGATTCAATCCATTCAAGCAACCTTGGGCCAAGGAAACCGGTCAACATGAATCCAAAACTAGTGTAGTATCAAGAGTTCCCACCAATTATATAACAACCACTTTTAGTCTATAATTTTAATCCTAGAATAAAAAAATTAATTTATCGATAATAGTTGTGATGCGATGAATTTATCAATATTTTCCAACTTCCTCCACACAATTTGTAGGCTAGGAGATAGTGCTACCATTAGTTCTTGGATCCATTAATTCCCTTTCCACTCAATTGGAAGCCATAGAGGGGTGATGAGTGTTAGTACAACTAGAACAAAAACCATATCAAATGTTTGTGGATTTTATGCATCCCCCACCTTACATTATAAACCTAATTTTCCTAATATTCAATTGAATGGGAGATCCAAAATTGACTCTCACACACTCTATGTCTCGATGTTGCCCTATGATGGGAACATCGAATCAAAAATAGGTTAAAAAGATTATGTTCTTCTTTTAAAACTTAGACGGACCCATTTTCATATGGGATAACAAATTGCTATATAGATCTATTTCTAATTAGGAATATGTATTCAAATATCTTATATTCCAATTTATATAAATGCTGAAGAAGACCACAGTTCTTGACCTCTCAAACTGAAAATAGCATGAGAATGAGAGGGTTTCATATTTCATCTCTTGGTTGAAAGGTTTTACCTATTCCCTAAACACAAGACTTCCAAAATAATAATTTTTGGAAATATACATAGATAATCTTTAAGATGAGCTAAAAATTACACTCATTATTCTAAAGTACCCTAGTGGGTGATGATAATTTACAGCGGTAGAACAATGGCTTGAAGTTACTATTTTAACCTCTAAATTCAAGTCCTGACTAGTTCCATTGATACAAAGGAATACATCAGGAAAGGAAGAAACTAAAAATTTCTATATCAAGAAAATACTAGTTCCAGCTCTAGCTCCTAATTATTCCTACTATATTTGATGAATCGTCCAAAAAAACTATCAAAATAGTGTCACCTTGGTGAAACAATGATAATACTTATAAAAATAATCACTATAATTTCAAAAATAAGAAGAACAAGGTCTATTCCTTTTGAAAGGATTTGGTCCCAAGTGTTTCACTATTTCATTGGATAAAAACATGTTCATAATGACAAAAATAAAAATATTTGATAAAGTGTTTCTAATTTATTTTCCAAATTACTTTTATTACCATTAGATGATGGATCAAAATATTTGAGAATGTTTTATATTTAAATACTTACTCTAGAAGATGATAGACAACAAACATACAAAATTGGTAAAACCCCCAACCCTAGTGACCGGTGACTCCACTACACCACTAGAGGAATAAAGAGAGTCGAAATAAGTTCCATACAATTTCTGTGGCCTCAAAATAGACCAAATATGCACACAACATTATTAATAAATGATTAAATGTTCCAGTCATGGGACCAATTCCCTACACAATACTTGAGAAAATTTCTTTGTTCTAACAATCCACTAAAAATCAATAAATCCTACATTGATAGAGAAAATAATAGCAATAGGAGGCCTCATAGGCACCCAATCTGGTCTATAATCTTTCTTTTTTCCCACCTCCATCACTAGGAGGGTGGGAAGTACCCCATTAAATAGGATTTCAATCTGATAAAGAGTATCAATATGACTCTTTCATTGAAATTCACTTAATAGATCCGTTTACCAATGAAGAGAATTCATATAAACAAAAGTTTCCTACGATAATTCATTTGGTATTTCACATAGGCTAAGTAAGTGAGGTTAGGATAGGCCATGATGCTTAGGTATCATCCTCAATATGCCTATACATGTTGTTAATACTTGAACACAATCTATTTAATGAGATCAACGTGATCATAAATTTGTTATTATGTCCTATAAGCCTCACTTAAAGCTAATAATATAGGTATATTTATTAAAAGAAAAATAGTGAAGCAGTCGGTACAGAGACATATTAAGTATAGTTCAATGAAAACCATAGATAAAAAAACATCTTCTAATTCTATTTGAGAAAAGGATTCGGTAACATAGATAACTTCGACTCTTATTCCTTAAGCTAGGGAGTATCCACCTAGAAGGAAACATGGGACATTAGCTAAAAAACATAACATCATGAAGCATCTCTCTATCATCCATTCTAGGATATCAATTCAAGATTCCCTTCAACTCTCTATAGAACTTAGATAATCTCTAATCTAGTCCCGTTTATGATATCCAAGGTTCAAGATTGAAGTGTCTACATCTAAGATATATTATTTAAATATTGGATTCATTGAGTGTCACATGGTTATTTTTTTCATAGAATTAGACTAGGAAACTTATATATGGGGGAATATTAGACCCTTATATATAAATATAGAAAAAATGATAATATCAAAATTTATCAATCTATGGTTTATAATGGTTCCATGATTATCCTCATACCAATCCATACCCTCCATGGTTTTGGATAAATTGAAGCCAAATTATCCCATTCTAATTTGAAAACCCAAGGATATAAATAGAGCGAGTTGAGTATACTCAGGGGGATTATGCTAAGGACCCAATTTGGTAATTTATTCTTTGAATCTATGTTCATGGTTGTCCACCATGACTTGACTTTAAATTCCTTTTTGGATGGTCATGCATATATGTATATGTGTTAGTTACCTCTTAGTATCACTAATGCTTATAATTATCAATTGATGAGTAGGATAGAGTACTATACAGTGACATAACCCCTTTTGAATCTTATGAATCTTATTAAATCAATGCAGGATACTACAAAAGGGATGGGAAATAGTTGTTGGTAAATAATGACACAAATCATATCCTATAATGGATTATAAGGTGCTCTATTAAATCCTTGAAGTGAACACAAGGAATAATTTATACTATCTATCATTCTTATTGAGGAAAGAACTCAAGATTTGGTAAGGCATTGCGTTATGTTGGATAATTACATAGAGAATTTAATCACATTTATCTCCTATAATGGCTAATAAAATGTTTCCATCAAGCAACTATCATTAATAGACAAAGAGACACCGATGATGTCTATGTGAATCAATATGGATTATGATTGTATTTACATGAACAAATTTTCTATTGATAATCAATCAATATATATAAGAATATTTGATTAGTTAAATATGAAACATGTAAGAAGAGCATGATGTTTAGGCACATTTGATTACATATATGTGGTATTAACTATCCCTGAAAATATATTCCATTATTCAGATGGGTGTGGTACTAATGGGCATCATAATGTTTTTCCCATCATCTTTATAAGGGGTATCATTGTATATTTATACTATATTTTAAATTAATTCACTTGTGAAATCTGAAATTTATTTTCATACAGGGAAGTGGTAGGTGGGGAGAAGTTTGGATTGTTCCCTTGAGAAGTTCTAGCTATATATCTCAGTGAAGTGAATTATAACCCATATATTTTGGTTAATTTTAATGATAAAAATGATACCCTTTTTAGTTTATTTTAAAAGGACCATGTTTGTGCCTTATAAGGCTAATTATCTGTGAAAAAAGACACAAATTTTATGTTCATGCAACCAGGACCAATGGTGTTCCATTTAAGGCCACACAACTAGAACCATATAATATTGTATTTTAAGATCGTATGATTATGATCTATTATAATAAGTTAAAATTAATACATAATAGACTATAAGGTGAAAGATACCAAGAAATGGTTGATGTAAGATGTATTCATTTGCAACCAATTCTAATTGTCTCATGTCTACTAAAAACTAGATAGGGAAGGATGGTCAGGATAATGAGGGATATTATAGAAGGAGAAGGGTTTGGAATTAAAATGAACTAGAATCCCATGAATTCCTCTAGATAATTTATTGGACATAATGTTATATGATAAAATAGTTGACTAGAAACCTATTGGACATGATGGTTGTTGAATTTCTCAAGATAGTTTGTTAAAATTTAAAATTTTTTGTTTGATTTGTTGATGTTACATTTTATGTTCACATTTTCTGTGTTTATTTTATTATGAAAATATATTTTTTTCCAGATTATTATTTTTCTTAGTAGATTTTTGTTTAGACTTACATGTTTTTTAGATAAATCTTATGTTAATAGAGTTTTGGTATGGTGGGGGTTGTTTTAATATGAATCGTCTCCTATTTGGGTGAATTAATTTGACATATATACTGAGTGAGTTAATCATTTATAGTTAGGAAATGAAGGTGTTTATTCTTCCATAGTAGCCATATATCATTATGAAATGATTCGTGTGTTTCAAATTTTAATGTTCATTCACTATATAATCTTAATTTAGCATAGTGTAGGATGTCCATCTGATGTATATGGGGAATTTTAGATCTCATTATCATGTAGTGGTTTAGAATTAATCTTACACCAAGAAATATATTCAAGATTTACTAAAATACATGATTCTATTAAGTCCCTTTAACTGAAAACAAGTCCTTACCTACTATGGATTCTATTTTGGTGTGATGATTGCTGCACCTTTATATATTCTCTAGGCGTGACCTTAAAAGATAGTTCATATTTTTCAATTCCTTAGACTTGACCATTTGAGAGATAAAACAGAGAGAAGGTTCAAGATAAAGAGGAGAAGGAACTTTCCTAAATTATCACACCACCATTCCACATTTCCAATTATTATTTCCAAATATCATTGCTATATTCTTGTTGTATGTCTAATGTTTATATGAACTTTCTTCTAGTCTCCATAGTTTTGTGTTGTTTTATTGTTTTTTCAAATTCCCTAGGGTGCATGTGTTATTTCATCTAGGATAATCCTATATTTTGAATCCCCAGTTTGAGTTTTTTCACAAGTCCTAGATTTATATGAACATAATCCTCAAATAGTCATTCTAGTTTAATCTTCTTTGATTTTATATTATAAGCATTATAATTTTTATTTTACATAATAAATATTGTAGAGGGTGGTGTTCTTACCATGCCTATAGTTTAAATTTAATTCAAAAAGCATTATATCTTTATGTTATTTACTATATTATATTATTATTTGTGTGATTTATTTATCTCATGTTTTTATTATTTTATCTTTCATCCATCATAATATTTTTCTTATATTTGAATAACATTATCAAACTCAACCACTTTTCACCTATGTTGAGAGGTTTCACCCCCTTTGATGGTCCTCCCCCTAATAAATGGAATTGAATACTATGATTTGGGTTCAATAATGTCTTTTATTAAGTTTAATATCAGTAAATTCAATAAATAGAATGATTTTAATTTATGGATAGTTAAGATACATGATTTTATAGTCTAAAATGGAATTGAAGATGATTTGTGTGGTTTAAAGAATAAATTCGCCACTGTTTATTTCTAAGGGAGAATTGTAGAATATTATGTTAATGGAAGTCCTAATGTTTTTAATAAATCCCATTGCATACTATTGAATCTAGCTTATAAGGTCCCATGCGAAGTGGTTTAAGAGACCTACACCTCTGAAATCTACTTAAAACTCAAACATTATTATATAAAAAAGTTTATTATTTGTATGCTATATAAGAAGATCAATATTTAACATTTTAAAATGGACCATAGAAATTTTACTTGGGTTTATTTAAATTAATTCATTAAGGAAGTTTTGGACTTAGCTAATGTGGATATGTAGATAACATATGAGGATAAAGAATGCATGTTATTCAATTCCTTGGATGATTTGTTTAATTTAGTTATGGATTCTATAATGTTTGATTGGGAATCAATTATACTTCAGGAAGTAAAGTTGGTTGTATTTTTTAGGGATATTAAAACCTAGGGTTTGAATATGGAGGATTTTAGAGATAAGATAATGGAATAATTTATGGGTGTGAGGGGTCAATTAAATAAAAATATCAATAAAAATAAAAATATTAATCAATTTAAAAGTATTAAGTGATATCAATATGAAAAATAAATCCACATTAAAAGGAACTACTTGGAGAGTAAACTTAGGGATAGTGGAGCCTAGTTAGATTTGGCATTTGATAATTTTGATAGTAGAGATATCCTTCAGATCATGGTTGTCCCCTTAGTGTAGATTTCATGTTTAGCACTAGGTTTTCACCTTCCCGTGATCCTAGGATTTGATCTATATGTAATTTTTAGGGACCCATTTTTGGAAAGGAGGGGGTGTATATGCCTAGGTTTCTAGGTTTATTTATGTATAGGCAGAGGTATTTTCTCTTATTTGATTATGGTGTTTGATTAATTTATTTTTCTATTGCATGTACTTCTTATAAGTTGAGAGTCTATATATTTTTGTCTTTTTTTGATTATTTTTTCTTCTAGTTAAATATCCACTTCTCACTGTGTTATCTTTTTGAAAGTTTTATTGAAGTGTTTAATAGAGTTAGAGCCACTGTTGGGTAGAGAATCACATGGGTTTCAACTTATTCAGGTGGAGATAAGTATAAGTGTGGTAATATTTGGTTATTTTATATTTTAAAAATACAATTCATATTTATGAGCATGTTTTTAGAAGTATACATCTTTAGATAAATATTTATGTGAAAATATGTTTCAATGTGGCACCTATTATGGGGATGATTAGAATAAGAAGATCAATTTTAAACTTAAGCTATTTTTTGTAGATGAAAAATTCTTGAACAAATTTAATGGTTAGAGTAGAATTACAAGAATATTATATTTTTTAGTTTACATGTTATTTTAAAAGGTTTATATTTCTTGAATTTGGCATATTTATTTGATATAAATTAAATTATATTTATTTTATTCTTTGATTCCATGTTTTATATTAAAATTGTATATATTTAGTTTCTTATGATAATATATGTTCATAGTTGTATTTTTGTTTTTATCACAATATTTTTTTAATCTTCCATGATCTATAGATAAATATTATACGAGAAGTGTTTTAACAAATTTATTCTGATGTAGTCCCTATATTTCAAAGTTTAGTTAAAAATGGGGGTAGTTTTAATATGATATATCTCATATCTAGGAAGCTTTACTAGATGATGTTTTTGGGAGAGTTAATCTTAAGTAGATTGAAAACAAGGGTGTTTAATCTTTTATATCATTCATACATCATTCTAACATAGTTCTGGTGTTTGGAATTTTAATATTTCACCATCCGATGAGATTAATCATAGTGAAATGAGATCTTAATCTAACATAGCTGGAGATTTACAGATTTCATTCTCACACAATATTTCAAAGTTAACTATACACCATGCTAACAATTTCACTCACTCAGAAATACTTTTTTCATATTTTTATAAAAAAAATTTTAAGGGGAAAATAGGGAACCCTAACATAAAAAACCCCTAATTCACTTACTAGACACCCAAAAATTCAATGTTCCCTCAACCAAACACATAACCCAACATAGCATGGATTCTGTTTTGGTTTGATTATTGCCTTACCTTTATACATTCCTGAGGTGAACTCTTAAAAGTGACATGAAATGTTTTGATTCTCTAGTGTTGAGCATACAAGAGATAATATAGAGAGATATTTTTAGAGGAGGAGGATCCTTCCTAGAGTCTTACACCACAATTCCACAACACTAATTATCATTTATTAAGATCACCACTTATTCTTAGTTTAAGCTTGCTGCATACAAATCTACTCTTCGTATTTCCTTAGTTTTATATTTTTTTATTTATAGTTCCCTTGGAGTGTGTATAAGTTTATCCAAGATGATCATATATTCCACATATTTAGATTGAGTTTTTCATAAGTCTTGAAGATATAAGAAAATGATCCTCATATAGTTTCTCTAGTTTTATATTCTTTGATTTTCTCTTATAAGATTACTTAATTTTGATTTTCATAATAATTATTATGTCAGGTGGGATTATTTTCATTAATTTAGGTTCAATTTGGTATAAAGTATGTTATATTTTCTATTATTTAATGATTTATATTTTTTCACTTTTTTTTCTCTTATCTTCACTACATTATCTTTTTCCCCATGTTAATTGATTTATTTTTAATGAAAATTATTGGAGTCAAATTATTAACACATCTATTGGGTGGTTTCACTATCTTTTACATTCCACCCCTAATAGTGGTTACAAAAAATATCCATAGGAGTGGATCTTGAAAAGCTGTGTAACACCTCAAAAATTCTAAAAGAGTAACTTGTATTCTATAGCATGTATGACACACCACACCAAGCACGTAGGGGATTATAATATCTTAAGTATTTATAATATATTTACTACTTTAAATAAATTCTATGTAATTTATATCTTATAGTGTACATGATACCAAGTTAGCATTCAACATACATAATAATGAGTTTCTTCGACGGCTTACGCTACATGCAAGACTGAGTTTTACCAAAAAATAATGTATTGTTGAAATATTATTATTTATTATAATAAGATATAAAATAGACATTAAATTAGAAGTTGTGAATATAATGAAATAAATTATGAAAGTATATGGCTTATATAAATATAATATGAATTAATTAGTTACAAATTAATTAGAAATGAATATAATAACCAATTGTATATAAAAATAATATTTTTTATAAAAAAAATATTTTTATGGTTACAAAGCTATTTTACCCTAATAAATTAAATTAATTACAATTAGTAAGTGATATTAATGATATATATATATATATATATATATATTATATTCAATTAAATATTTTTGATATTCATCCAATATATTTGATAAGAATAATATAAGAACAAACCCAATACTTCACACTTCCTCACACCTATCAAGCTACTTTTTATTGACTTCTTCCTCAATAAAAAAGGGCCACTCCTCCTCTACTATAAAATGACCTCCTCTCTTCCCACTTCCTCACACCTATCAAGCTACTTTTTATTGATCATGATCTGAAAAAATAGATCCTATAAATCCCTCACCTAATCCTAGAAGCCTTTACTTGGGTAGAAATCAATCTAAGGAAGCCCTCTGGTTCAAACAAATAAGAGTTACTTGATTAAGAGGTAACATCTTCCCTTAATCTCTTTAGTTTTATTTCCATTCTCTAACTCCTAAAATCTTATTATTCCATTATTACATAGAAAACAGTATCCTAAATATAATATGATGTTTTTATACTATGGTTAATACCTAAAATAAACACACATCAATCTAATGGGTAACGAATATACTGTTTATGTGAATGACGAACTACCGCCCCATGAAACGATGATTGTTCGTTCTTCCTTTACCACCTCTCATTGTGGAAATTATGATAGAAACTTTGTTTATATATGTTATATACGATATTTATTATGTATTTATTCTTACTTAATTTTTTATAACACATAACATTATACTTTCCATTTTTTGTAAATATGATAACATCATTTGTGGAAGTGTGGACTACCGCCCCCTCAAAGTGATGTGATTCGTTCAAACTATACATGGAACATATAAATGATAGCTTTAATTGGAAATATGGGAAATAAAAAACCTATATATTATATTCATGACATAATTACATTTCTAAAAAAATTATATATATAATTTTCTTTATTACCCTTTCACACACTTAAAAAGTGATAACATCATTCATGGACATGTGGACTACCACCTCCTCAAAATGATGTGATTATTTTTTCTTCATAAGAATTATATGTATAAGTATATATGATTAAATAATATTGTATTTATTATATAATGATAATTATGGAAATATATAATTATAATTACATTCTTTCCATAATGATCATTGAAAAATGATAACATTACTCATGCGTACGTACAACCTACCATCTCTATGATAATAACATAGATTCATTTTTTATAACAATATTTAATTATTATTTTTAAAAGGATAATTTATGTATAAATATGATAATTATTTCATTATTATTATTATTTAGCTATTATATAATGATACCTTTGACCATATTTTACCTAAAAAAGTTGTTTTTGACAAGTAATATATATTTGGTCAAAACAAATGACATAAACTTAATTGATTATGTAATTCTATACAAAATGGTAATAAGTGAAATAAAATTAATAATAAACATGAAAAATGTTATGAATCAAGTATATAATTAACATAAGTTTATTATATAGGAAGTTAAATCATGTTAAACTAAAATTAAACAAAAGGTAAGAGATTTCGTCTCAATTTACATTCCATTTAGACTTATTTGTTGTTATGAACCTAGTTTCTTTTATATAGTGTATATACTACCATTTGAAAAGTTATATCACGAAAATATTTGTTCTAATGATATTATAAGTTTTATTTAATTTTATTCCTTTATAAATAATATGATTCAAATGTTTCAAATTGGTATGAGACACTTTGGAATGTTTAAAGATTATCCTCCTCAAGAATGTTTTTAAAGATTATATTTGAAATATCACTTCCTTTTGTGATTGTTAACTTTACCATAGAACAATCAATTTATTTTTGTGCACCTAATTTATTCTATATGGTGTAAATACATCCAATTTTTCATATAATATCAATATTCATTCATTATTCATGATATTTTTAGTTTGAATTTTAATTATTTCATCTAAGGGGTTTAAAGTTAAAAATTACCAAGTGGAAAAGAGATTTCATTACCCAATTAATTTTTTCATCGAGTTATACTCACTCCAATGGCTCGAAGGCCTTCAAATGTTATTTATTATAAAGATGATAATCCCCCTTTTAAGGGAATAAGGGGGGAACCCGGAATTCAAGGAAATTAGACATTACATGACCTGATGTTCGAAGAGAGAAAAACCAGACAAACCACATGGAGTTGCCCCACCCTAGCATTTGATCGTGAAAAAGTCCTCCACCTTTGCGTGGCAGTTCTGCAAGAAAGTGTCCTATGTCAAAGCATAGGCCCAATCTGATGGAAAATTACATACCCTCTCAAATAACCAAATCCAAAAAGCTCTAAAAATATGAACCACCAGCTCTGAATCCTCCTCTGAGGCTTGTTCCATGGAATCAAGTCCAGCACAAACCAACCCTTCACAATCATCCTCCATCAAGAGTATCTCCCAGATGAACCCCACCATGCTCCAAACACCCACTACAACCGTAACCATAGAATCCACCAGAAGAAGAACCACGGAATAAGCAGTTGAACCATTCTCGCCTAGGACAGGATGGTCCTACTCCACACTAATGAACACTGCCGACGAGGGGGACCAAGCCGCACTAAAACACAAACACCACTCTGGGAATGAATCTTTTCAAATTTGAACTACAGAAACACCCTCACTAGAGTTCGAAGCCACACATGGGAAGTAGGGGAGAGCACCAGCAGGAGATCCAAATTGTGCCACGATGCCACATTGCATCAACAAAACCTCCAAATAAAATCCAACAAATAGAAACAAAAAATCCCAAATCATCAAAACCACCGAGAAAAACCCAAACCAGAAAAGTCCTCCCCCCTCCGAACCGCCCAAATCTGACACCGAACACGCCGAAATGAAGCTGCTAGAGCCGATACTGGGCCATGCCACTGGTGAAGTGAGATCCCAAAACCATTGTCGAGACGTGTCTAAGCGATGTGAGACAATCTCTGAGATGCACTGTGGTGTGCGGCACCGAGCCAAAATCTCAAAACCAGAATCTACTGGAGCACCGCTGAGGCATGCTGACATCGCACCAAGAACTAGCAGTCGATGCCAAGACTGTCGAACCATCTCGGAGGAGGGGAGGAGAAATCTTCCATGACGAAACCCTAGCCGCACGAGGGGAAAAGGGAGCCGCCGTTCAGAGGCTCTATTCTCGACTTTTTTTTTTCATATATACCATTTTCTCACTGTCATTTATATTCTATGATTATGTGTTTAATGAATTTGACTATCTATTGATTTATTTCCACTTACTTATGTATATTTATAGTTGATACACATAATCTATTCATTAATTGATTCTCACTTTAAAATTATGGTCCTTTCAAGGGTTTTACTTAATAATATCATTTTATTCAGGATTTTTTACACTTGAATTTACATTAGAAGAAATTATTTTATCATTGTATAATAAACCATGTAATTTTCTCCTCCTCTGATAATTCATGAACTTTTAAGTAGTAGTTCAATTTTTTCATTCTTTGTTACTTAAAATGTTTTAGAAAATGATTTTAAGAACATATGAATTTATTTATCTCTTTAGTTAGAGAACCAATTTTCTTATAAAAACCATATTTTCTAAAATGGTTTTCAATTTTTTTAACCCTTGAAAAATGATTTAGTAAATAAAATTTTACCTTTTTTTATTTTAACAATGTTTTCAAAGTAATCTTCTTATTGCTTTCTGAACAAGGCATTTTTGTAATATTTTTTCCATGAAAAAGGAATGTTCTTTTTACCTTATATGGAAAGTGTGGATTTACTCATCATTATTTATTTAAAGTTTCATTTTCATGTTTAAAATAATAATTTTTAAAGAAAATATTTTCAATAATTATATTAAAAAAAGGTTTTGAAAAGGATTTTAAAAACAAAGTAAATTTTCCTCAATATTTTTTTAAAAGATATTTTTATTTCTTTTCATCAATGAAAAAACCCATTTATTTTACACTACTTGGGATATATTTTATTGATACATTAATTATTTTTTCTGTGGATGGTTTATCATTGATTTGACCAGGGATAGTATTCACATTCAATTGATAGATTTTTTATTCCCCTTGAAATATTAAATCTGCTATGATCATTGAATATTAAATTTCACTTAAATTTTCCATTTCATTTATCATGGAGATTAATATTTCCTAAATCATATACCATTTTAGATATGGTTTCTACTTTGATAATTATTTTATTATTTGGGGAAATATTAATAACTACCTATTCTTTATTCGATACATATATTTGATAAGGCATATTATTTATTTCTAATATTCGATATGAGTAATGATTTGGAAAAACAATGACGAGAGGATCTTGGACTTTATATAGGTCATCGATTCATTGAAAGGATATCAGGAGACAAATAAGTTGTGTAAATTAAAAGGGTTTCTATCCATATTTTTTAAACTATATTGTTATTTCTCTTGATGATATAGGTTTTCTTGTTCCTTGGAAATGAAATCCCTTACGAAAGAATTTCGCTCATTTATTTTCAGTTATTATTCAACCATGATATTTTCCATCAACATATCTATGGATACATTTAATTTCCAGTTCATTTTTTATATGAAATTTGTTTTAGTGTCTTACCTTTCTATATTTATTATTCATTATCAAGTTATTTGAATGCAATGCATTTTCATTTACCTTGACCTATTTCTTATTCACTTTATTTTCATCCTATTGATTATTTGTCATGTGTGTTTAGTTATTTACCTTTAAAAGTTAATTTATTTATATTGATTTATTATTTCTTACAATATAATTTACCATTACTAAGTATTTTATCTCACCCTTATTATGTTTTCGTTCCCCATGAACTCATGAAGTATAATGAGAATGTTATGAAAAGATGTGCTAGATGGAATAAAGTGATCTATGAAGTTATTTATAAAAAAATATATTATAAGTGGTGTATTAATTTTAATAGAAGACTCATGTATGTATCTTTCTTACAAAGACTAATATACTCTTCATCCTTTAGGATTTGATTCCTTATAATCATGGAAATGTAATTAATAGTAGACAATAGCTTCAGGCTTTCTGGGTTCGGGTTGCCACAATTGGTATCAAATGATGTTTAGAAGAAACATTGGGAACCAGATTTAGGAAAAAATAGATTAGAAAACCTATAAATATGGTATAATTCTAGGATATGTATAGAATAACATCCTAGAATTTTGGTAAAGTAGAGATTATGTGGGTCTTCTTAGAAAATTTATCCATGTATGGATACTACAAGTGGATGTTATTTTGGCACAGATGTACCTCGAAGTAACAACTCTAAAAAGGTTTGTCGGGCCTGACTCGGTGTAACTAGGTACACGACAACAGGCCTTACTACACACCTAGTTTTTCACTCTTGGGGGATATGCTTAAAACAATTTACACATTCTTTACAAATCATTATAAAGGATATAGATTCATAATGATAATGAATGACCTTGGATAAGAATGAGGTATCTTAGATTGAATATAATGTTTTAAGATTTAGACATCCTAAAAGTGATTATATGGTTTTTAAAATATGATAATTAATGCTTACACTATGGATTTAGGTCTTAGGAAATGATGATTCTAGAGGATAAACTCTAGAACATGGAAGAATCTATGTGGAAATAAGTGGATGAATTATTTATTTATGGTTGTTGTATTGAAATCTTTTATTAAAATGATATTTAGTGATTAACATTATTTTAAGGATTTATATTACATTTATATATGAAATTATATTAATATGGATTTAGAAAAGGAAAAAATGTATACCAGGTGACAACAAATCAGGTCCAGCAAGGCTGTGGGACTTGAACCCATGGCCAAAGGATGATAAGGGTTTTATGCCAACCACTAACCTATGCAATGTACTAGTTAATATATCGGTGTTTTTATTTAAACAAATTTATGAATAGATACTAATGATAAACCAGTAGTATTGATTTTTTAGGTTCAGATATCAATGTCATCACCATATCAGTTTTGAAAAATAGTTAGAGACAAATTGTTATACTTTTTACTCTTTTATGGTCTATAAGATCTGTTAAAAATTTATTTTAGTTCTTTAGGAATCAATGTTAATTTTTGGATACCCATTTCTTAAAGTAATGAATAAATTGGAAAATTGATCGATCCACTACCAAATTTTGAAATTCTGTTTATATAAATATATCAAGTAAGTATACAGAGCCAGTTAAAGAATTACCCAAAATTAGGAAAATGAATTATAAAAAATGATGCCCTAATACCTTAATTTTTGTTAAACCGATGGTCTTCTAAATCATCATAGATTTATGTCCATGAGGTCCGCAACTTTCTATCTATCATTCACTTGTTTCTGATTGATGAAATCAATCAATCCATATAAATATTTACATCTTTACTCTATGTAAATATATCTACTTTTCCCTATGATCTCATACTTAGAGAAATAGTTATATGTTATTTCAAGTGACCTTTTTAATTCTCATTCTCTCTTTTCTAGAGGATGTTTTACGAATCCTTCTCATGATGTAGGATTTTAGAAATTGGAAATATCAAACAATCTATCCCCAAGATAAATTTCAAATTGAGAGGATTCAATTTATTTAAGGTAGGAAGAATGTAGTACCCAAAAAATTCTAAAATATTAACTAGTATTCGATAGAATGTATGAAATGTTCCCCTAAGCACATAAGGGAATATAATATCCTAAGTATTTATAATATATTTACTACATTAAATAAATTCAATTTAATTTATAGCTTTGAATACACATGATACAGATTTAGCATGTGACATACAAAATAATGAATTTCTTCGATGGATTGCATTACATGCAAGACCGAATTTTACCAAACAATAATATATTATTGAAATATTATTATTTAATATAATAAGATACAAAATACCCATTAAATTAGAATTTTTGATGATTATTAACTATATGATGAAAATAAATTTCTTACAAAAATATTAAATGAAGTAACTAGTTAAAAATTAATTAGAAATGAATATACATACCAATTGAATATAAAAAGAATATTTTTTTTACTGAAAACTATTTTTATGGCCATAAAGTTGTTTTAACCAAATAAATTAAATTAATTACAATTATTAAGTGATATTAATGTAATATACATATATATATATATATATATTATATTTGATCAAAATATTATTTATATTCATCTAACAGATTTGATAAGCATAATATAAGAACAAACCTAACACTTCGCATAAAAATCAATATTTTATTAAATCATTTTTACCATATTTTAATGGAGAACCTATTTTAAATCTAATTTTTGAACCATATATAGATTATATATGTAAAAATAAAATTAATATTTTAAATAGAAATATAAAAATTAGTTTTGTATTTATTTTTGGTATTTTTCCATGAAGTTTCATTTTTTAATTAATAGTAAAAAATTCTGAATTTTAGTTCAAAACTATTTTTTCATATAATTTATTTATAAGGTTAAATCATATTTTAAATTGGTTTTAAAGTTTATTTAGATGAAATTTTTATAAATTAATTTAATTCAGGACATTGGAATCAATTTTATTTCAAAATTGACTATAAAAACATAGAAAACTTTCAGACGTTTTTACTTAAAAAACCGCATTATAGTCCTATTTGTGGGATTAAAATTAAATTAATTAATGCCTTTTATGTGATTTGAATTTATAAAAATGGATTACATATTTTTAATAAACATAATTTATAATTTCTAATATGGTAAACTTTTTTTACCAAAAATATTAGTGAATGTAAATAAAATTAATTACAATGATTGAGGTAAAGTTTAGCTTAATAACAGACTAAACCCTAATCGTAAGGGAAAAATGACTTAAAAAAATTTAAAAAATCCATTGGATGAACATATTTAGACCCTATCCCTAATTATCTAGAAATTTTACCATTATTGGATGCACATTCAATGTAAAATATATGTGTGGAATTCCTTTTTCTAAATATTATAAGAGTACCACTCCACCACTATATAATGGCCTTCTCTCCTCCCACTTCCTCACACCTATCAAGAAAATTTGGATAAAAAATATTGGCCCAAATAGATCCCCAAAATCCCTACCCTCATCCTAGAATCCTCTCATTGGATAGAAAGTAATCCGAGGAAGCCCTTTGGTTCAAACCAAAAGGAGTTACTCGATTAAGAGGTAACATCTCCCTTTAAGATATTTAGTTTTATTTCCATTATAAACACCCTAAAATCTTATTATTACATTATTATAGAATAAAAAATTATCCTCAATATACTAGGATGTTATGATAAGGTTTATAACTACAGTTACACACACATCCATCTAATGGGTAATGAACATACTGTTTAGGTGAATGACGAACTACCGCCCCACAAAATGATGATTGCTCATTCTTCCTTTACTACCTCTCATCATGGTCATTATGATAGAAACTATGTTTATATTTTTTATATATGATATATATTATTTCTTTATTATTATATAATTATTTTATAACATAGTACCTTATACTTTCCATTTTGTGTAAATACGATAACATTGTTTGTGGAAGTGTGGACTAACGCCCTCTCAAAGCTATGTGATTTGTTCACACTATACATGGAACGTATAAAGGATGTGTTTAATTAAAAATAAATGACATAAAAAACTATATATTATATTCATGACATAATTAAATTTCTTAAAATATTATATATATCATTTTCTTTGTTACCCATCCACACAATTAAAAGGGGATGACATCATTCATGTATGTATAGACTACCACCTCCTTAACATGATGTGATTCCTTTTTCATTATAATAATTATATATATAAATATATATGATTACATAATATGGTATTTATTATATAATTATAATTTTTTAAAAATATAATTCTACCTACCTTCTTTCCAAAACGATCACTGAAAAATGAGAACGTTACTCATGCGTACGTACGACCTACCATCTCCATGACCATAACATTGATTCATTTTTCATAACCATATTTAATGATTGTTCTTAAAAGTATAATTGCTGTATAAATATGATAATTATGTAATTATTATTATTCTTGAGATATTATATAATGAACCCATTGACCATAGTTGACCTACAATGTTGTTTTTGACACATAAACTGAATTTGGTCAAAACATCCGACATAAACATAATTGATTACATAGTTGTATAAAACATGGTAATAAGTGAAATAAAATTATTGATAAACCTAAAAAATTGTTCTGAATAAATTATATAATTAATATAAGTTTATTATACATGAAGTGAAAGTGTGTTCAACTGGAAGAAAACACAATGCAAGGGATTTCATTTCTATTTACATTCCATTGAGACTTATTTGTTGTTATGCATCTAGTTTCTTTTATATGGTGTATACAATACCATCTTAAATGTCATATCATGAAAAAATTTATTATACAGATATTCTAAGTTTCATTAAATGTTATTACTTCATGGATAATATGATTCAAATGTTTCAATGTGGTATGGGACACTTTGGAATGTTTAAAGATTATCCTCCTCAAGAACATTTTTAATGATTACAATTTCAATATCACATCATTCTGTGATTTCTAGTTTCTCATAAAACAATACCTTAATTTTTGTGCACGTAATATCTTATATATGGTTTACATAATTACAATTTTTCATATAATATCACGATTTATCCATTCTTCATGATATTTTTAGTTTTAATTTGCATTATTTCATCTAAGGGGATTTGAGTTAAAAGTTACCAAGTGGAAAATAGATTTCAGAACCCAATTCCTTTTTCATTGGATTATACTACTTCTCCATTGCTTTTAATATTCTATGATAATATATATAAATACTTTTACTATCGGTTTATGTATTTACACTTCCTTGTTTGAATTTATAGTTGATACACATAATCTATTCATTGATTGACTATTACTTCAAAGTTATGTCCTTTTCAAGGGTTTTACTTCACAATATTATTTTATTTGGGATTGTTTACACTTAAATTTCTATCAGAAGAAATTATTTTATCATTGTCTAATAAACCCTTGAATTATCTCATCCTTTGGTTATTCATTACATTTTTCAAGTAATAGTACCATTTTCCATTCTTTGGTACATCAATTGTTTTTAAGAAAAACTAACTTCGTTACTCTCTTTAGTTGGAGAACAGCTTTTCTTATAAAAACCCTATTTTATAAAAAGGGTTTAAAAAATGTTTTAAGCCTTTTTAAAATGATTTTGTAAATAAATTTTTACCCTTTTTTGTCTTTTACCAATGTTTTCAAACGAATATTCTTATCACTTTCCAAAAAATGTATTTTTCCCACCTTTTTAGCATGAAAAAGAATGTTTTTTTACCTCATATGGAATATATGAATTTAACCTCCGAAATTTCATTGAAGTTTCCTTTTCATGTCTAAAAGGTTAATTTTTAAATAAATTTTTTCCAAAATTGATTTTGAAAAGAAAAGTTTTTGAAAAGGATTTTCAAACAAAGGATATTTCCCCAAAGAAAGTTTTTAAAAGTTATTTATATTTATATTCATCAATGAGAATAACCATTTATTTTAATCCACTTTGGATATATTTTATTGATACCATCCTTATTCTTCATTTGGATGACCTATGATTAATTTTTACAAGGATAATATTCACATTCACTTCTGTGATTTATTTGTTAGTACCAATTAAATATTCAATCTCTTATGATCATTGAACATTGAATTTACCCTAAATTATCCATTTCATTTATCATGGATATTACTATTTCCTAAACCATATACCATTTTACAAATGGTGTTTACTTTGACATTTATTTGATTATTTTTAGAAATATTGATAATTACACATTCTTTATTCAATAAAAATATTTGATAAGGAATATTATTTATTTTGAATATTTGATATGAGTAATGATTTGGACAGGAAATGACAGGAGGAGCTTGAAATTTATATAGATCCTCGATGTATGAATAGGTTCTCGTGAAACAAATAAGTTGTGAAAATTAAATGGGGTTCTATTCGTAGTTTTAAACTATCTTATGAAAGGTATTTATGGTATAGGTTTTCATGTGCCTCATACATGACATATATTAAGAAAGATTTTCCATCATTTAGTTTCAGTTATTATTTATCCATGATATATTTCATTGACATATTAATGGATACATTTTATTTTCAATTAATTAATTAAATGACCTGTGTTTTAGTTACTTACCTTGCCATATTTATTGTTCATTATATAGTTATTTAAATTGAATGTGTTTTCATTTACCTTGCCTTTTTTTCATATTCACTTACTTTTCAACCTATTGATTATTTGGCATGTGTGTTCTGTTATTTACATTGAAAGGTTAATTTATTCCTATTGATTTAATTTTGATTCTACTATAATTTACCCTTTATAAGAATTTGAGCTCACCATTATTATGTCTCCTTTCCCAAGAAAATCATGAAGTATAATGAGAATGTTATTCCAGGATGTGCCAGATGGAATAAAGTTTTCGTCAAAGTTATTTATAATTTTTTTGTTGCAATTGGGGTATTAATTTTAATACAAGACTCTTATATGTATCTGGTTTTCCAAGACTACAAAACTCTTAGTCCTATGGGATTTGATTCCTTGTAATCATGCTATTGTAATTAATAGAAGACACCAGCTTCAGGCTTTATGGGGCCGGGTCGCTACAAGATGATCCAAAATAAGAATGTCAGTGGATCATTAATTAGACAATAAGAAGTTTTCTATATCCTGAAAATCTATAGTTTTCAATATACACCATTTAATTTGAGTGTCCAAGGATATGAGATATTCCACTGGTTGCCTAAGGATAGTGGTCCTCATTATCAAGGGAAGGCAGGATTGTTAGTATTATGAGGATCTTAACAATTAGGGAGGAAGCCTAAGGGATATTTGCTACCAAGTTCATGATTCCAATTATTAAAGGAATACATGATTGAAGGTGAGAACCTAGATATGAACAATAACCCAATCACATAAGTTTGGTTTCTTTGGAGGTCATCTAAATATAATAGGATTTTGGGGTTTAATACTTTAGAAAAATATGGCCAATAAGGTTATTTAGGAAATCAATTAAACCTAATTAGGCAACCCGGGTGAAAGAAGGACCATTTAAGAGTCTAAAATTCTTATAAAATGGGCCTTTCGCAAAGTGGTTAATCACAGGTTAAATCATTCATAGTGACGTACCATTGGAATGAGATTAAGGTATACTTTTGGAAGCATGGGTTTCATATTAGATTAGGGTTCTATGGGAGTGGGTGTGTTCCAATAAATATATATGGGTATAAGGCTAACCACTATATAAAATTTACATGGTGTGAACCCCTCTATAAAGAAATCACATGACCATCCTTCACAAAGGATATTATGTTATTAGTGTCATGAATATTTTATACAGAGGAGGTATCTCTGTGAAGAACTTATAGAACGTGACTCCACCTCTCATAAGATTGACTTAGAAATATAACAGAGGGATTCTTCAAAACCTTATTGAAAAGTATGATTTCATAAATGATGTGATTCTTCCCAAAATTCATTCTATAAAATCACTTCCTCCTCAAAATGTGTTCCCTAAGGTGGTATTTATAGACAAATCACATAACTTCTTAGCCTGATACTAGTGTAACCACCACAATAAATAAATGTTCAAGATACATAGAATGTCTTCCTCCACAAAAAAAATGAATGATCTTACATATACAAGTCACATGACTAAAAATCAGTTTCACAATTTTAATACAAATGAAATACCCAAAACATATAATCCATGTGAGAAAAAAGGATCACTACTATCACACTAAAAATGACCATGTCACAATAACTAAATTCCACCATAAAGAAATGTACCCCAACCTACAAAAATGTCTACCACTCTATAAGGACTTTTAAAATTTCACTAACAATCAACATCACTTTTCCATAAATGATCATGTAGAAACAAAGGATCATCACATATATTTTATGTAGAGCCATTATTTTCTTCATAGTGAATCCCTTTAACTTTTTATAAATGGTGTTTTTTACTTTAAAGCATTGATAGCCTTTTTCATGTGCCAAAAATCATGTGTCTGTGTGTTTACTTTAATGATATATATATATATATTTGTGTGTGTGTGTGTGTGTATATATATATATATATATATATATCTGTTTATGTTTTTATATAAATTTAGAAGTTTTTGTGTAATATATTTGTGTGTTTGTGAGTGTGTGTGAGTGTATATATATATATTAGTTTCTACTTTAAAATATAAATTTACAAGTGTGTGTATAATATATTTATAAAAATTCATTATGATTTTATATTTTATATTTTTATTATGATTATATATATATTATATATAACTTTAATATTTATCATTTTTAATATTATATAATTCTATAATATATATAATATATAATACTGTTATTAGACACAGACACATAGAGAAATATATATTTATATATAAATTTATAAAAAAAAATTAAATATGGCCACACTATTATTAATATATATATTTATACATAAAGGTATAGATGTTTATATATATATATATATATATATATATATATATATTTATATATATATATATATCATATACACACACATATATATCTATATAAATGTAGGAAGACAAGTACATATATAAATATGGATATAATAAAATATATTTATATTTTTTAAATTACATTTTATTTTAAAAAATTAAAATTATCTTGGTTTTATATATTATAATTTTTTATGTTTGAATATTGATTAAAATATATTTATTTTTTGAAATATATATTAAATATTATTTTCTTTAATATTATATAATTTATAATTTATTTTTTATATTCTATAATACTATTTAATTTTAAAATGTGATTATATATATGTATATATATATATTTGTGTGTGTGTGTATTTATTTTTTTGTGTATATATATATATATATATATTTAAATTTTAAAATACATATTTATAACAGACACATATGTTTATATTTTTAATTCAAAATTAGCTACATTTTTAAACAAACAGGTCTAATTAGTGACATTGTTTAAAAAAATATGGATAATTTCTAATGTTATTTATAAAAAACACAGCTATTAATCTCTGTTTAAAAAAACAAGGTTTAAAAAAAACATGTCTATTTAGTGATATTTTTTAAAAAACACAACTAGTTAGATATTTTGTTTAAAAAAAGGAAAATTATCCACATTTTCGTAAATGTGTAGTTAAATATACATTTTTAATAACCCTTTTTTATATTGGGGCCTTAAAATATGTCCAATAAGAAGGGGTCATGTGATATATATACCTAAATTTATACATTCTTATGCCATGGGTTTACCTACATGACTAAGGTAATTACTCAAAGGGTTAGTGTAGGTGGAGTGACTATTTGTCTTCCTCAAAAATTTTGGATCATCAAAATGAGTGATGAGTTCCTATATTTAAAGGAAAATACCTTCACATACCCTCAGTAAGGGGGATACACATTCACCTGAGGCATAAATGAATGTGTATCCTAACCTTGAGTTATATATATAATGTAAATAGGGATTTACCAAAATTTTCTCCACTGGATATAAAGTATTCAAACATTACCGCAACATCTATGTTAATTGATAAAACAAATTTTGAGTGTCAATAAATGCCCCCTCATAATTAGATCTATTTCAGATAATAGGATCAAATTCTATGTAAAAATGAAGGTCTTTGGGTAATTTTCTTCCACTCTCATGAAATTGGATCTTGGGTGGTATTTTAATGACTATATATAAAGGAAGACCACAACCATGAAGGTGTCCTTGGGGTTTCACAATAAACACGATTTCTCTCTCTCATTCATAATAGTCATGTCTTATATGATTTGTGTTCCTCTATTTTATTAATAAAATATTTTCCTTATTCCCATGATTATTAAGCATTGTTACCATCGTGTGAGGGTTACATGACCTTGTGTATGCCTCATGAAATTTCCATGAATCTATTTTCTTCTTTAAATTTTTTTGAACATAACCTATCTTATTATTTTTATAGAATGATATCCTTTGACCTTCCCAACATTCATCTTATACTATGGATGACTATGGGAAATTAATGGTTGAGGTCATTAATCACATATAATATGGGTTGATTAACCTAGAGCATTATGATTTATTAGCTAGACTAGAATAAAATCTATGGTAGTAACTTTTGTTTAAAAATTTGCTACTATATAGGTTTGTTGTTCTTGGTGAAATGACTATCCTTACACCAAATTTTAACACATATATGGACTAATCCATTTCATCAACTAGTACACGAAAAAATAATAATTTGTTTTATAGAAACTACATAAGAAAGAATGAATCTTTGTGGAACTCGTTGAAGACATCATATAGTCGAATTTTTTTCATTAAATAAGAAGACCAAAATTATTCACAAATCCTTCAACTCTTATTAATTTATCATTTACCCAACTAGAAATCAAAATGGGATCTATGCTTGGGTAACATACTCAAGTGCGAGTGGTATTGGGAATATCAGATCTATATGAGTTTCTTTTATTTTGAAGTATAATTAGAATCCATAGGAATCTATGATGTAGAATGGGTCTTATAATCTTTAACCTATATGATAGTCCTAGTGAATCCGGTATAGACACCAGAGAGGGGGGGGGGGTGAATTAGATGTTACCATTTTTATAATTTATTTATTTTTGAAAAAAACCCTTTATATTGGTTATGATATAACACAACCAATATAAAAACAAAAATTTTACCAATTAAAGAAGAAAATAAAATAACATAGGGTACACAATAATTTTTATAATGTTTGTTCTAAGTGTGTGAGCTTAGTCTTGACTTCTATTGGTTATTATCCCAGTGCATAGATTTTTTTCAATATAATCATAAAAAAATCACAGTGGGTAGGGATATATCATCCTTCATCGACAGTTCACATCCTCCCACTTCTTACAAGATTTTATAGTGGCACACACGAGTTATAATGTTAAAAAATAAAACATTTTTAGAAAGATCTCAGATATGTAAGATTTTCTTCAAAGATCCTCCTCTTCAATCCAACAAGTATGGAAAATGTAGACCAGGTCACCTCTTTAAGTGACTTGATTGTATAATATATCAATTGAGTGAAATATAACAAATTTAAGAAATTAATTCTCATAATATTAAATAATAAAAAAATTATTTTTAATTATCTATAAAAAACCAACTTTAGTTTCAACCTTTTATTTTTCATGGAGTGTCAACCTACTTACCCTTCTATTCTACTCAAGGACCAGTAAACTTGATAGAACTAGTCAGGATATAAATATTTTTATGACATATACATTTTTTCTATACATGTAAAATCATTTAATTATCATAAAAAATTTCAAATCAAATTCATGAAATGAAAATATTTCTAGGATTTTCATGCTACCCTAACAAAACAAATAACCATACAGTGACCAATATCCCCATGATCATCCATGAAAAATTTCACTTAAACATTCATACAGGTTTCTCCCCCACTTCCACGTGAAATTTTAAAAAATACCCCATTTTTCATTCTAGATGATAAATAAAAATACTCTAGTAAACTCTTTAACTTGTCATCATGTAAAATATTCCACAAATAAATTCATTTTTAAATTCTAGGTTTACCATATATTTATTTTTTCTTCAATAAATTAGATCATCCTCTATCCTAATATTCTTTAAGATACTTGTGTCATTATGAATTTTTTCATAGTGTTATGACATCTAAAATCTCAGCCACTTATAAAATTTTAACACGCCAAAATCTTAGATTGAATCATAACATGATTGAAATGTGATTAATGAAATATAGAATAATATAACATCATCGAACTATCATTCTTGAATAATGTTATAGATATTATTTAAAAATATTATTAGTTTCACTTGGTTTTATCCTCATTCAGTTTATTTCATTATGTGATATTATTCTCCATGATTTGAAGTTAACAACCCCTTCATTCATCTTGAATCACAATTGATTTGTGATGGTTTTATCCATGAAGTTTAGATCAAGCATCATTTTATTTTATTTCCCTTCAAATAAACCATTTTTATTTTTTAGATATCTTATGCAAACCATATATTTTATGAGATCCAGATATCTTATAAACTCTGGATATCGTATAAACCTCTAGGATCACATGAATTTTGAATAACTTATAAAGATCATATATCTTATTTCATAGTATCTTATGAAAAAAATTATGAAATTCTCAACATCTTAGATGGTGGAATAATTATCTTATGAAAATTATCTTATATTATGAAAATAATATATCTTATGAAATTTCATAAGATATGATACAAAACCATTTTCAAACCAAAATTATAAAATTTCAGAAGTCATTAAATGATCCCAAACACTATTTTATACACCATTATCTATCTCCAAACTCTCAAAATCAATCTGAAACATCTCCAATAATGTTTAAGAAACTTCTAATACTTCTAGAGAATAGTTGAAAACAAATACAATCCTTCCACAATTCCATAGGGGACATAAATCCCCCTTTATATTTACTATCAAATCTATTAAACTCATTTCAGATACACATAAATCATTCCAAAATAATGAAATCTCATAAGAATCATCCAATAAAAACCACTCCCATATGAAAAGTTTCATAAAACCACACAACTGAATAAAGTAATACTTTGAGATAATTCTGTCCTTTAGTGACAATAAATTGTAGACAATTGACAAGATGGAATCCCCTTTAATTCATATTTCCAATTTAGAATCCCATATCTCTACACCATTTATAAATATTCACATATTTATATTAAAATGGTTATGCAAATATCACACACCCCATTGACAAAAAAACACCCCCTTTTATAAATAAGTGCACCACTTGGTAAGAGTTTTGTACTTTCTCTCCCCTTTTAACATCACTATTAGAATCCCTCTAGGGTTGGGGAAGGTACATTCTACACATTCTTAAGTGATAGGGGAGGGTTAAATATGATTTTTCAACCTTAATTCTTCAAACTAATCTCTTATAATTTCCTTGGTAAAAAATATGCAATATATTCCTTGTTGAAAAGATTACCGAGTTTCACATAACTATTGACCACTTTCACATTAATAAAATAAAATATAATTTCAATATGATTTGATCTTGATTGTTACGCAATATTTTTTGAGAGATCAACATCACCCTAATTATTCCTAATAATTTTGCGTGTCCTCTCATTCTTAACCCTCAAGTCAACTATCTTCACTTACATCTATAACATATTCATATATGTTTGTGTAATTTCTAAATAGTCTAACTAAGTTGTTCTCAATGAAATTGAATTTTGTTTATTGTTATGCCATCAAAAACACCTCTCACCAAGAAATAAATATCCATTAGATGTGTACTTCCTATTTGTGCATTCTCCATCCTAATTTATATCTATAAATCCCTATAATATTAAATTAATACAATTTTTATATAGTAGACTAAAAGTTAGGTTACTTTTGGTATATCTAAAAATTCTTGTAGCTACAAAAATATGAGATTTATTTGGATCACTCTAAAACTTATCCCAACGACTCACAACAGAAATTATTTATAGCCATGAATCTATTAGTTAGAGAAATATGTCAATGAGTTTTTTGAACTCCTTTTGATTATCATTATTTCATGTCTTAGATTGTAATAATTTTGTTACAAAATATAGGGGATAAGAAAATTATTTTCAATATTATAATACAAAACTATTAAATAATTACTTGGAGTGTTTTTCTTTAGACAGAAAAAAGGAATAATCTATTTACACGTTATTAAATTGTATGATTCAAGGTTTTTCTGTGAGGTATGTATCTTTTAAATTTCAATTTTAACCTTTAGTTTTCCATTATAAACATGTATAATCACTTAATAAAGGAATCAAGAGTTTTTAAGGATTTTTTTTATCCCATATCTCTAAATTATAGAGGAAAGGGGTAGGTTCACAATTTCACCAAATCGTGTATAGGAGATCGCACTATTTAGACAAACCATGTGGGGTGCTATAGGGCTCCACAAAGGAGATCACATGGGTTGGGAATGATTTTTCTAATAGTATGTTTAAGGCCATGTGGGGTGTGCACCCTAGGTATATGGGGTTTCATAGGTAGATCATGGTTAGATAAACTATGGTCCCCCAACTGTGTTCCTTTTAAAACTTGTGCGAAATGACCATTTTCTCTCCACCCTTTTAAAGAGACTAACCCCCTCTCCCTTTTAATTTCTCCAGAAGCCCCATCCCATTCATGGATATCTCCTCCACCATCTTCCTTAGGTTATTTAATATTCTCCATCTAGACTTTGATTTGAGTTTCATTCATCTCATTGGATCACCATAAGTAAGAGATTTGATCATATGTCTTCCTTTCTTAGATTCTATCTCAATCCATTGGTTGATCCTCATACATGATATTTTCCCCTATTTTCATGGTGTTCATCTATAATTCCATTTTATTCCAATATAAGACAAACCAATGGATGATACATGATGAGAGATCTATTATTAGAATAGGGTTAGTGGTATATACATTTTCCCTCAAGTATGTTTGTTTATAACCTATTTCCATTATGCTGCACACCAAACCACCTGGGCGTTGCTTCCTAAATTAATTAATCCCTAAATCAAATGTTGAATTCTTGTTTAAGACATGGAATGATATCCTTATAAAATGTTAGAGTTTGGTGACCTCAACCCGAACCATCCATGGGTTGAGTTCGTCCCTTTATCCATGAAAATGTCACCCTTGGGGTGAGTCAAGCTTTCTTTTCTTTATTAGGAGTCGAATATGGGAACACAATGTGTTGTTAAGAGTTTTAATCACCTTAAAATAGATTTCATTTTTTATATGAAAGGAATTAATGTATAATCAATTGGATTTTATATGATTATAAAACGTTCAATTAAATGGTTGTAATGAGTTAAATGATAAATGGTACAAAATTTTAAATGGAACATAGTTTCATTATGTAAATCATGTTGATTATGGATGGAATGGTATAACATTGATTCATGACACATGTTATGGTACTGATGTGAGGAAACATGATATGGTACCAATGTGGGGACTCATACTATGACACTAATGAGGGGGTTTGTGGTATGTCACTGATGACCCAATTGTATGCATTAGTCTTCACACTGTGGATCCTCCTTTCTTAGACCACCTTAGAGATTCACCTTAGTGTCCACCCAAGTTGTTACCAAGTTTGTTATATATGAGCTCTGTAGACTTGAATAGGATTCCTAGTAATTGGCATGGGTCCTAGCCCATGTAGGTATAATACATGATTATTAAGAATAGGCTATAGATGGTTTTTACCTTGATTTACATTTATCCCATATTTATGGTTGCTTGATCATAATGGGTTTTGGTTAAATGGACAATATCACTTCTACAATTATCACTTCTATTCCTGTTATATATGCACACAACTTGAGCATATATGCATAGATTGGAAATTTTATAAACACCATCAGTGGTTGCCTACTAAGTATTATATCAAACCCTATTTAGGCTACTTTCCGGTCCCCAAATATACTTTATGGATATAGGTAGGGACAAGGGAAAACATCTACTTGACTGTGCTTGAATGATTATATCACAGGACTTGGGGAGTACTGAACTGAGCTATTGGTCATGATGCTATTTGAAGATAGTCTTTTTTGTCTTTTTGATCATTTTATAAATGTATTTTATTAGATATATATTTCCTTTTATTTACTATCTTTTTTATAGATTCATGATATACTCATCATTTTTTATATGAAGCTACCCTTGGATCTAATTTTTTTTATTATTATCTTATGGATGATTTATCTTATATTACAGGTTGATATTATTTTTAACATCCTAAGTAAGTAAAGAATAATATATTTTCATATCTCTGTCTATTTATGAATTATATAGTGTTTTAGAGGCTTAAAATGAGGATAAATTCAATCTTAAGCATAGAATACTCTAATATTTTTAAGAGATTGTTTTACCGACTTTTGATGGAAAACCATTTTTAAATCTAACTTTTGACAATTTTATAAACTATATTTGTCAAAATAAACTTATTCTTTATAATTGGGACATTGAAATTTACTTTGGATAAATTTTTGGTATTTTTATGACAATGTTCATTTTTAATGAATAGTGAAAAATACTACATTTTACTTCAAAACTGATTTTTCATCTAATTTAATTATATTTTTAGGTTATATTTTTAATTGTATTTAAAGTGTAATAAGAATATATTTTTTACCATTTAATCCAATGGTGGTCATTATAATTAATTTAACTTTGAAATTGGACATAAACAATTGTCAATCTTTTGATAGATATTGTTTCTTAAAAACATGCTATTTGTTTCGACAATGGGAATTATTTTTAAATTAATTACTGAAATTTCTATATTTTGAATTTGGTAAAATGGATTCCATATTTGTAATAATATGTTTGAAATTATGTAATTAATTTCTTTTTGTTTTTGGACATTATGAATAGTATCGATGGTAATTATCTTTAATTATCGTGATTAATTAGTAATCGGGTAGTTAAGGGTAATAAAATAATATCATAATAATATAAAATTACCCCAACATGTGTCCAAATACTCTTTTTTGATTCATTTCCAACCATGGGATACTTTTTACCAAACTTGAGGGTCCATGGAGTCACATGGGTGTAATAGTGACATTTATAACATTATTTTTAAAAAGAAGAGAAATATAACAATGGTTTGTATATCCTAAGTAATAAAATTTTAATTTTGTTTACATAAATGTTATATTATACTATAAATAGTAATTGGAAGGCTAAAAATATTTACTAAATCATGGTATTTTTTTATAATTTTTAGACATTAAATAAATAAATATATTTATGACATCATGATGATGCAGTGATTACCTCATTAATGAACGATTTAAATAAAATGAAAAGATAAGGTAAAATATAAAAAATAAACTTGTAGAAAACCTATTGGATGGGTTACTTTCGAACCCTTATGACCTTATCCTCAAAATATATCATTTTGGGTCCTTTAAAATCCGAAAATCATTTTATAATAAAGTAACATTTCAAGACTTTCCAAAAGTGACCCTCTTCCCTCTTATAAAAGCCCCCCACCTCTACCCACTTACACACCCCTCTCAAGCCCTTGTATCATCCAAAATCAGCTCATATTATCTATCCACATCCATCTCGTACTCCTTGAATCGACACTTTGGGTAGAAGTCTTCCCAAGGAAGCCTTTGGCTCAAATAAAAAAGAGTTACCCGATTTAGATGTAATGTTTTCTCTCGAGTTTCTTCCTTTTATTTTCCTTCTCACTCACCACTATCTTCTTATTATTTGATCCCATAATAACACCAGTATAATTAATATACTATTATTTTGTTATGATAATGATTCTTTCTACACTCACACACACCACCATCTAATTGTTAAAGAACATACTATTTCTGTGGGTGGCGAATTACTACCTCACGAAACAATGATTGTTCAATCTTCTTTTAACACCTTTCATGGTGGCCATTATGATGGATATATATTTATATATGATATATACATTTTATTATTGTCCTCTCTATACTTTTTTATTTTATATTTAAAACATACCTTTATGCTTTGCATGTTGTACAAATACGATAATTTCATATGAGGAATTGTGGACTACCGCCCCCACAAGTGATGTGACTCGTTCATGAAAAACATGGAATTTATAAAGAATGTAACTAATGAAATTATGTTACCTATATAAAATATATATTATACTGGAATTATAATATATATATGTCTCATTTAGTTTTAATTCCTTTAATATGACAAAGAAATGAAAGTAGCGTTCATGCGTACGTACGACCTGCCGTCTCCATGAACGGTGCATTTAATTTTTTATCTCCAAATGTTATGTAATAGTATAAAATGAATATAAACTAGATATATATGATATTTAAATCATTAATACCATTCTGGAGATGATGTACTTATAACTATATGGGCAATTCTTTTCAAACAAGTTCATTTTTGACTCATGTACCGAACATTGACAAAACGTATGATATAAACTCACATAATTAAATAATTATTATAACATGATAATATGTGATATGAATTGAATAATAAACTTTAAAGGAAGTCCTTAAGAAATTATAAATTAACCTAAGTTTATTATTCAGGAATATAAAGAACGAACGGGAACAAGTCGGACTTGAGGGAAGGGACTTCGTCTCAATCTCCTTTCATTGAGGCATACTTCAATTTATATATGACCATCTTTTATTAGTTGTATAATAAAAGCTTTTGAATTTTAATTTCATTCAAAAGGAATATTTTTACATGAAGCGTTTTACTAAATGATAAAAGGAATGTTTTTGTCTTACGTATGTGGCGACAACGACTTCTCTGCTACCGTGACCATTATTTGAGTTTCGGCTTCCTCTACAAGCCACAAATTTTTTAAGTGAAAAATAAATACCATGTTTTACTTTTCTTTTATTTTGGTATTGAAAATGGTTTTTAGAATGGATTTATTATTTCAATATCTTAAAAAGTTATATTTTTATTGTAATGTGGAAATGTTATGTTTTCCTTTATGCATGTTTTATGTGATACGATTATGTTATGGTTCTTGGTAATTGTTTATGAAGTATGGTGGTTCCGTGATAAACTAAGGGAGGGTGAGCCCGAGATAGCTCTCCAATGCATTGGGTAACGTGAAGGAGTAAAACTCTATGTTTTCTCTGAAGAGATTTAGGAAATATATTGTGATTGGTATTCCAAACGTAACCATGAGGGTTACTCCATACGTAAGAATGTTATGAATGCCTCAAGTTACCTTTATGTCATATGATTTCTATGAGTTATTCATAAATCTTATGATTTTATTAGGTATGTTAAAGTGCTTATGTTTTATGAGTAAAGTATGATTTCATTGATTTTTATGTATACATGGACTAATGTTTTGTTTCCATATTTTTATATCCCTTACTGAGATTTTTATGATCATCCCAAGTTTTTGAAATATTTTTCACAGGTCAAGGGAAAGGTACATGATGTGATGATAGTCTCGAGGAAGTTTCAAGAAAGAAACCATGTTTTATTTCAAATATGTTTCCTTTGGTGGAAAAAAATGAATATTGTCTTTGATGTAACCACCTTGTTTAAATGTGGAATGTAATGCATGATTTTTCATCTCATTATCTAAAACTCTAATCCTGAAAAGATCCTCAATGTGAATTCTTGAAATAACCCAAGATTAAGTAATGTTTAAGGATGGGGCATTATAGTTGGTATCATAGGTCAGTTTAGATAACTTTAGGAATTAGAATTCTATTATATGATTATCCAAAAATATTTTTTACACGTTATGGTCAAATTAAAATGATATAGAATTTGAATATTACCATGGTTCTTAATCTAAGACATGTTTGTTAATAATGGTTTTCCACAGAGGAAATAGGGAAGTAGTACTGGGAAGGCATACAGAAGAAAATGACCTTCCAAATCAGCATCCTGATATGGTCAGAATTGGAACTGAATTGTTTGTTGCAGTAATGGCACAGTTGACTCAATTGATAAATGGTGGTGGTATCCATACCCGAGATCAGCCAGATCAACCAGAGAGGAACATGTTAGTGGTGGAACATTTCATGAGGCAACATCCCCCATCATTTAGACGATCATCTAACCCTGTTTTAGTTGAAGGGTGGATTTAAGCATTGGAGAAGATTTTTGATGTCATGGGGTGTTCAGAAAATCAAAAAGGTTAGTCTTGGTGTTTACTGTCTGAAGGTTGAAGTAGATCAGTGGTGGTCGATGGTTAAAAATATCAGGGACGCTAATGAGATTTATGCTCTTGACTAGGATGAATTCAGAGGTATGTTTCTTGAGAAATATTTTCCTAAGGCTATTTGACTTAGGATAGAAAAACAATTCTTGTAATTGAGTCAAGAGGATGACTTAGTGGCTTCTTATGAAGAAAAGTTCACTCTATTGGCAAGGCTCCAAATTTTATCAGAGACCTTGATAGTAAAATCAAACGTTTTTACTCAGGATTACAACCAAAATATCAAAGGGAATTAGATTCTTGTGAGTTAAAAAGTTATAAAAAGCTTGTTTGATGTGCTGAGAAGGTGGGAATGGAGTTTTCTGATGATCAAGTGTTCTATGAAAACCAATATAATAAGTGACCGAGGTGGTAGGAGAAAGGGAATAATCCTTCATAAAGGTTTGATGGTAAGAATACTAAGTTTTCAGTTTGTGATAAATGTGGTAAAAAGCATGATAGGGAATTTATTTTTAATTCTGGAACGTGCTTCCGATGTGGTAAGAAGGGACATAAGGCTCGTGATTGCACTAGAAAAGATAAGGGTAATGGTAAGACCAAATTTGATTTACAGTTAGTGAAATGTTTCAAGTGCAATGAGATGGGTCATTATGCAAATGAGTGTTCGACAAATAGCTCGAATGATGGGAAGTAGTCAGACTATAAGCAAAAAGGTGTGGTGAAATCTTTTGAAACTACTTCAGCAGATGTTGGGCCATCAAATGAAGTGGTATCATGTACTTTGTTTGTTTTTTCAGATTATTCCAATGTGTTGTTTGATACGGGGTCCACACATTCTTTCATCTCTGAAAAATTTTCTAGTAAATTGGGAATTCCATCTCAAGAATTGACTCTGGAACTTGTGGTAAAAACACCTGTGGGAAATGTTTAGTTAAAAAGAATTTATAATAATCTTCCTATCCTTATCCGTGGAAAGAATCTACTTGCAAACCTTATTTTTTTACCTCTAGAAGAGTTTGATGTCATCCTGGGTATATATTGGCTCTCTGTTTACCATGCTAAGATTGACTGTAGAGCTAAAGAAGTTTCTTTTCAGAAAGACTTTCAGTTTGTGTACAAGAATGAACCCTTACTGTTGATAACATATCAAGAGGCTGAGAAACTTTTAAAATATGGTAATGAATATTACCTTTCACATACTGTTGAAAACAAAGGAACCATTCAAATTAATGATGTTCCACTAGTAAATGAGTATCCTGATGTTTTTCCTGATGAGTTTCCTAGAATAATACCAGATCGGGAAGTTGAATTTACTGTTGACTTAGTTCCTGATGCTAATCCAATTTTGAAACCCCCTGATCAAATGGATCAAATTGAACTTCTAGTGTTGAAGGAGAAATTGTAAGATTTATTAGAGAAAGGTTTCATTCGACCTATAACCTCACCATGGGGTGATTCTATCTTATTTGTTAAAAAGAAAGATGGTTCAATGAGACTTTGCATTGATTATAGAGCCTTGAATAACATCACTGTTAAGAACAAATATCCTTTGCCTCATATCGATGATTTGTTTGATCAGCTCTAGGGAGCTCAGTATTTTTCAAAGATTGATTTGAGATTGGGGTACCATCAGTTGAAGGTAAATGCATCAGATATTCTGAAGACCGCGTTTTGTACAAGATATGGCCATTATGAATTTTTAGTTATGCCTTTTGGGTTAACCAATGCACCTGCTGTATTCATGGACCTTATGAATAGAATTTTCCATGAGTTCTTGGATAGGTTTGTGGTTGTTTTCATTGATAACATTTTGGTGTTTTCAAAAAGTAAATAGGAGAATGAAAGTCATTTAAGGGTTATTTTTCAAACATTAAAAGAAAATAAATTGTATGGGAAATTCAGCAAGTGTGAGTTTTGGTTGCAAAAAATCTCTTTCCTTGGTCACATTGTTTCTAAAGATGGAATAACTATTGATCCTTCAAAAACAATGGTTGTTGAAGAATGCCCAAGACCCACAAATATAACTGAGATTTTTAGTTTTCTTGGTTTGTAAAGCTATTACCAAAGGTTTGTTAAACGTTTTGCATGGTTGTCCAACCCATTGACTAAGCTAACTCGGAAGGGTGTTATGTTTATCTGGACAAAATAATGTGATGATTTTTTTCAAGAATTGAAAAGAATATTAGTTAATTATCCAGTATTAGCAATACTTTTTAGGAATGGTGATTTCATTATCTACAGTGATGCTTCATTGAAAGGACTTGGTTGCGTCCTAATGCAGAATGATTAGGTAATTTCTTATGCTTCGCATCAGTTGAAAACTCATGTGATAAATTACCCTACACATGATTTGGAATTATCTGATGTTGTTTTCACTTTAAAAATTTGGAGGCATCATTTGTATGGTGTAAAGTGTGAAATATATACTGATCATAAACGTTTAAATTATATATTCACTCAGAAAGAATTGACCATGAGACATAGGAGATAGATAAAATTAATCAAGGATTATGATTGCACGATTCACTACCACCCATGAAAAGAAAATAAAGTGGAAGATGATTTGAGTCGAAAAAGTAATGCTTCATTAACTATGTAATGTTTGGAACGTGATCCTTTGGTTAAGTATTTGATGAATTTTGTCTTGGAAGTTGTTGGTACAAGAAATTCTTCTGGTTTGTTTCAGGTATTAGTGAAATCTTCTTTATCAGACAAAATTAACCAAGCACAGAAGCAAGATAGCGAGTTGCAGAAAAAGGTAGAGCTGGTTTAGAAGGGTATGTTACCTGAATTCAACATTGATAATGATTGTGTTTTGAGATTTGGGAAGAGATTGTGTGTGCCTTGTGATTCACAGTTGAAGAGAGAGTTGTTATGTGAAGCTCATAGTTCTCCATTTTTAGTTCATCCAGGCAGTACTAAGATGTACAGAGATATTCGGGAGTAATACTGGTGGGGTGGAATGAAAAGAGATATTATTGATTTTACTGTGAAGTGTTTGACTTGTCAACAGGTTAAAGCATAGCGACAGTTACCGAAAGGGATGCTTCAGCCTTTAACAGTGCCAGAGTGGAAATGGGAGAATATATCCATGGACTTCGTTGTGGGATTACCGAAGACACCTCGAGGTAATAATGAAATCTGGGTTATTGTTGATCGCTTGACTAAATCTGCTCATTTGCTTACTATACATGATACTTTTTCCCTAGATCAACTTTATCGATTATATCTTAAATAGATATTCAAGTTACACGGAGATCCTCTCTCCATTGTATCTGATCGTGATCTCAGGTTCACTTCTAACTTTTGGAAAGGCCCTAAGAAGTTGTTAGGTACTGAATTAAATTTTAGTGTAGGTTTTCTTCCTCAATTAGATGGGAAGTCAAAACAAAAAATTCATAATTTGGAGGATATGCTACGTGCTTGTTCGATGGATTATCAGGGAAGTTGGGACCAACATCTTTTATTGGTTGAGTTTTCTTATAATAACAGTTTTCATTCCAGTATACAGATGGCACCATTTGAGGCATTATATGAGAAGCAGTGTCGAACTCCAGCTTTTTGGGATGAAGTAGGTGAAAGGAAGTTTATGGGACCAGAACTGGTAGAAGAGATGGCATAAAAATTTCAGCTGATATAGAAACACATCAGGACAGCTTAGAGCAAGAAAAAAAGTTATGCAGACAACAATAGGAAGGATCTCTCCTTAGAGGTAGGTGATCATATCTTCCTCAAAGTTTCATCATGGAAAAGTGTGATGTGATTTGGTAAGAAAGGAAAGCTGAGTCCAAGGTTCATTAGACCATATGAAATTTTGGAGAGAGTTGGATCGGTTTCATACAGAGTGTATTTACCTCTGAGTTTATCTCAGGTACAAAATGTTTTTCAAGTTTCAATGTTAAGGAAGTACATGCCAGATCGATCTCATGTTTTGAGTCCACAGATAGTTCAACTGGAAGAGAATCTATCTTATAAGGAATAACTGGTCTAGATTCTTGACCACAGGGAGAAAGTGTTGCGGAATAAGGTGCTTCATTAATTAAAGGTTTTGTGGAAAAACCACAATATTGAAGAGGCAACATGGGAATTTGAAAATTCAATGATGGATAAATACCCCCACTTATTCGATAAGTAAATAAATTATGGGGACACAATTTTCTAAAGTGGGGAAGTATGTAACATCCCATGTAAGTAAAGAATAATATATTTTCATATCTATGTCTATTTATGAATTAGATATTGTTTCAGAGGCTTAAAATGAGAATAAATCCAATCTTAAGTATAGAATACTCTAATATTTTTAAAAGATTGTTTTACCACCTTTTGATGGAAAACCATTTTTAAATATAAATTTTGACAATTTTATAAGCTCTATTTTTCAAAATAAAATTATTCTTTAGAATTGGAACATTGAAATTTACTTTGGATAAATTTTTGGTATTTTTCTGACAATGTTCATTTTTAATGAATAGTAAAAAATACTACATTTTACTTCAAAACTGCTTTTTCATCTAATTTAATTATATGGTTAAATTATATTTTTAATTTTTTTTAAAGTGTAATGAGAATATATTTTTACCATTTAATCCAATGGTTCTTATTATAATAAATTTCACTTGGAAATTGGACATAAACAATTGTCAATATTTTGATAGATATTGTTTCCTAAAAACACGCTATTTGTTTAGACAATGAGAATTATTTTTAAATTAATTACTGCAATTTCTGTGTTTAGAATTTGGTAAAATGGATTACATATTTGGAATTAGAATGTCCAAATTATATAACTAAGACCTTTTTGTTTTTGGATATTATGAATAGTGATGATGGTAATTATCTTTAATTATCGTGATTAATTAGTAATCGGGTAGTTAAGGGTTATAAAATAATATCATAATTGTCACGACCCGACCCTACTCGGGCTCGAGCCGCAACTACCCCAAGCCCGCCTCCATAGGCTAGGGGCTGGCGACCAGCGCCGAAGACACAATAACTCGGGGAGGCCTTTTCCTAAGTACCTGTACACAAACACACACAACACACTCAATGAAAAAGTGCAGAGTAAAAGAAAAGACAAGCAGAGTAAAGGACAACCACTATATATATAATCCGCAACAGTGCATCGACCTCTAACAGTACAAAGTACAAGCTGAAGAGAAAAAGGGGAAAAACACGGGCCCAACCAAAAAAAGTGCCACAACCCGGCAACAGGTAAACAGAAGAAAATAGTTGAAAGGGTCCCCCACCGGGAACCCTTCTCCGACCACCACACGCGGTCCAAGCTCCTGATCCACTAAGCTCCTCTGACGTCACGACCAACCTGTCAGTCATCTTCAAGGGCACACCAAGTGCGGGCAATGCCCAAGCAAGGGTGAGTATAAAAATACTCAATAGGATACCCTGAAGGCTCGAGGGAGAAACAAAGGAGGTACCAAAGGGTGAGCAGTAGATCGAACAGAGAAGGTAAAGGAGTACAATCGAAAGTGCATAAAAGAGTACAGTAAAGAGTCCAGCTCAACCCAACAAGAGAAAGGAAGGTAGACTCGTCCAGAAACAAGGAGCTGGAAATGGTGAGAAGATGAACTTCTCGTCGAGTCTTCACTACCTATAGCAGGAGAGTAGACTCGTCCAACCATGAAAAGCTAGACACGGAAAGCACGTGGCATACCCCGCACATCTTTGCCTATCATGGAAGGAGAGTATCCAAACCCAAGAAGGGGGTACCAGAAAAAGGTATATACAAGTCCATATGCTCAAACAATAATCCCCAACAAGATCGTAAGGGGATCTCCATCCCGTAGCTCAGCCCAAGAAAAGAGTAAGTCGCCAACAGTCCCAGAAGTAACACCATCATCGATGCCCAGCATCCCGCACGTCTGCCCCGAACTACAAGTCAAGGGGATAAAACCACCGCACCTCGACACTATCCACTTTGGGTGGAACTAACTCGCCCGCATGGTTTTAGGTCGCATCACAAGGACACGTCTCGGTGGGGGAAAGAACCCCTCGTACCTGAGAGTTCTGGGGAAAGTCAACCACACCTCGTCACTGCCCCGCGGTCGAGAGGTCTCCTCAAAGTCAAAGTCGTTCCATCACCGACCCGTACAACCAAGGGTCTCGCTCCGGTGATCACGGAGGAAAGCCACAGACTAGCCTAGTAGAAAAGACTGAGTCTGGAATTCCAACAGGTGTCCCACTACCCAGCCCTGTTGGAAGGTAATTCATAATATGATATCGGGTGACCCACTGCCCAGCCCTGCTGAAGGGTAAACCATAATACATCATCAGGTGACCCACTTCCCAGCCCTGCTAGAGGGTAGACCTTGAATAAGCCATCAGGTGACCCACTGCCTAGCCATACTGGAGTGTAGACCTGGAAGAGGTCGACGGGTGACCCACTGCCCAGCCCTGCTGGAGGGTAAACTCGGAACATGACGACGGGCGACCCACTGCCCAGCCCTGCTAAAGGGTAGACCCTGAACAAGTCGACATGCGGCACACTACCCAGCCCTGATGGAGGGTATACCTGGAAGAAGACGATGGGTGACCCACTGCCTAGCCCTGCTGGAGGGTAAACCCCCAGGAGTCGTCGGGTGACCCACTACCTAGTCTCTTCTAGAGGGTAAACCCTGAGAAATCGATGAGTAACCCACTACCCAACCTCGCTGGAGGGTAAACCCAGAACTGCTCTGGCCATCTCTACTGGATGATACAACACTGGCCAACCGAACACGGAGTGGGTATCGCACAACCATCTGACACCGAAACAAGACCAGGGTAAACCACTCAACCCTGCGGATCTAAACCATCGATCACAGAGCCGGAGGAAAAACTCAACCCCGCTAGTCAACAAATGAGAACCGAGGGACCCTCTACGTCATGAGAGGTCAAAGGTACACAAAGTATAACACGACGCACACATGGGGCACACCCGATGTGTGGCCCCAAGTCAATCCCCAACCAAGTGCACAAACAGTCTTAGGTACAAACCACATGTACCTCCCAACGCTCCCGTATACTCCCAAAGTATACCTCACTTTCAGCCCAAGGGCTATCGTGCACACGACACCCAACGTCAACGTGAAGGTCATAAAAGCAACTTTGCCAACTTCCCACCTCATCGGCTGAGGCACGGCCAACCAAATCTCATGAATCATTTACATCACTCTCCCAAGAGTGCATGCGATCACGTGCCAAAGGTCCGCTACAAACACGGTAGAAGAACTGCCACTAGGGAACCTTTCATATTTCCACATTTAATAAGATTGCGCAAGAGGCTCCGCACAACCAAACGGATCACACTGTTTTAATCCTCGTGGAAAAACATGCGATATAGACTACTTACTCGCCTCAAACGGATATCCGAAGGAAAAGTCACCAACATCACCTCACGCCCGAACAGTGTCCCGTGATCCCAATCCTCGGCCCCGAAAACAGTCGGGCGCATCGCACCAATGCGACCCCCTCAGGAAAACACGTTAAAAGCACTGATCATATGAGTGAAATGGATATCCAGAGAAAAAAGTGCATTTCGGCGCACCGCACACGAGCGGTGCTTCATGAGACCCGCAACCTGGTCCCAAAACACAACGAACGGATCGCACCGTTGCGATCCTCTCGAAAAAGAACACAAGTTCAAATAATCACTTGTCTGAAACGGACACCCGGTGATAAAGCTGGAAATCACCGTCAAATCTCAAAACGGCCCTCGCGGGGCCTTCACCATCATGCCGAATTAGGGCGGGCGAATTGCACCATTGCAATCCCCTCGAAAAAACATCCAGAAACGACTGCTCGCACGCCCCGAACAGACGCTCGATGAGAAAGCCGCTAAATGCTGCTCGCATCTCAAAAGACGGGCCGTGGGGCCCACGTCTCAACTCTGGCTTCAATGCCCGAAACCACCCTGGAAGGTTTCGCCCCGGTGCCAGGGTCCCAACGGCGCTGGCGACGCTCAAAATGGACATCGAACGCGTCCGCGCCGTCCAAAACAAGACCCCCGGAAAAATGCCAATTCACTTAAAGACGTGTCGCGCCTCCGAGACCCCTCGTTTTGGGAATTAAAAATTCCCGAAACCATCTCAAAAACTTCTTCTTGACATGAGCTCTGTGTTGCCACAGACGACGCTCAAAACGGACGCCCGTAGCCTGAAATATGAGCATCCAAACATTTAAAAGGGGGGGGGACCCCCTTAGGCCGGACCCACAGACCGCCGCACAGCGGTCCGCCCTCCCACGAGACCCGTGCTGTGCGCGGGTCGCTCCACCGATCGGCCGACATGGCCGGTCCTTTTCCACATGGAGACCCGCCTGTGGCGGGTCTCGGTCTCCCCGTAGGGGTCGCGCGCCGTGACCCCGCCTCGCCCGCATCGGTGAGGCCCCTCTCGGCCGACCGGATGTCCGGCCTCCTCCACTGCCACGCCTGAAGCCCGCGGCCGACCGCCCTGTGCTTTAGCCATGCCGCCAGAACCACCGCAGGCCGCCGCCTCCTAGGGCCGCCGCTCGAACCTGCCGGAAACCGAAAAACCCGCAAACGTCGACGAGCTGTTGCGGACTCCTCCGAACTCCGATTTCAATTCCAAAAAGGGCGATAGAATGATCATAAATTATACTACGCATCCATGAGATTTTATTTCAAATTAGATGGAAAATAGACAAAACAAATTTAGGATAAACATGGTGTGGGAAATTAAAAACGAAACGCACGATCCTACCTCTTGGGCGATGCCCGGAGCTTCATGGAGGATCCGCCATCGCCTTTCCAGAGCTGCCTCTCCGGAGTGGAGGAGGAGAGGGAGCTTGAGGGTTTCGCTAGGGGGGGTTCAATGGGGAGGAAGGGGAGAAGGGGGGTAGAGTTTAAATAAATAAACTCTAATTAAAAGACTCATCCCCCGAAAACACCCGCATCCAAAACTTCTGGCGCGGTCAAGATTAAGCTCTCCTTAGGTGAACACCCCCTCTTGAGCACAACAGTGGTATCAGAATTTGATTCCGAGCTTCTGTTTGAAAGTTATAAAGATGAACGCCCCAAGTCTCCAAATTACAAAAACGCCCATGGGGCCATTTTTCACAGATGGCCCGCGCCCGCAAAACTTATACTCTTCCTAGGGTAAACGGCATGCTCCAAACTGAATGATGCCCTCATTTTTCCAATCTGAGCCACTGTTTAAGAGATTCCTGAGTCAATATGTTAAATTAATAAATTAATTAATTAATTTATCCGTTCCACGTTCCGAAAGCGAGCGAGGGGTCCAAACGTCCAGCGTCGACATGCTTTGTGTCGCTCCTAGGGTAAACAACCCATTCCAGACCCATACATACACTCAGATCTCTGATCCGGATCACCGTTTAGGAGTTATCCCATTTATTTGGCATTTTCATTGTGAACACACTGAAAATTTAATTCCAGCCACTCCGGGGCTCGGAATCGCACGTCGTTTGAAGGCGCTGCTCTGGAATATCATCAAGAATATTCCAATGTCTCTCACAGAAAAAACCAGGTTCTTAAAATAATAATATAAAATTACCCCAACATGTGTCCAAATCCTCTTGTTTGAGTCATGGCCCACTATGGGAAAACTTTTACCGAACTTGAGGGCCCATGGAGTCACATGGGTGTAATAGTGACATTTTTAACATTATTTTTAAAAAGAAGAGAAATATAACAAATCTTTGTATATCCTAAGTAAAAAAAATTACATTTCATTAAATAAATGATCTATTAGACTATAAATATTCATTGGAAATCTAAAAATATTTCCTACATCATGGTATTTTTTTATAATTTTTAGAAATTAAATAAATAAATTTATTTATGACACCATGATGATGTAGTGATTACCTCATTAATGACTGATTTAAATAAAATGAAAAGATAAGGTAAAATATAAGACTTAAACTTGTCTAAAACCTATTGGATGGGAGGATTTAGAAACCTTATCACCTTATCCTCAAAATATTTCATTTTGGGACCTTCAAAATCTGAAAATCATTTTATAATAAAGTAACATTTCAAGAATTTCCAAAAGTGACCCTCCTCCCTCTTATAAAAGGCCCCCACCTCTACCCCCTTAACCACACCTCTCATGCCCTTGGATCGACCAAAATCTTCTCATATTATCTCTACACATCCCTCTCTTACTCTTAGGTGCCTCAATTTGGGCATAAGTCTTCCCAAGGAAGCCTTTGGCTCAAATCAAAAAGAGTTACCCGATTTAGAGGTAATGTCTTCTCTCGAGTTTCTTCCTTTTATTTTCCTTATTCGCTCACAAATATCTTCTTATTATTTTATCCCATAATAACATCAGTATCCTCAATATACTAGGATGTTTTTATGATAAGTATTCTACCTACACTCCCACACACCTCCGTCTAATGGTTAAAGAACATGCTGTTTCTGTGGGTGGCGAATTACTACCTCACGAAATGATGATTGTTAAATCTTCTTTTAACACCTTTCATGGTGACCATTATGATGGAAATATATTTATATATGATATATATTATATTTATTTCCTTTATATTCTTCTTTACTTTATATTAAAATCACACCTTTATGCTCTGTATGTTGTGCAAATGCGATAATTTCATATGAGAAAGTGTGGACTACCGCCCCCACAGGTGATGTGACTCATTCATGCCAAACATGGAATTTATAAATAATGCAACTATTGAAATTTTATTACCTATATAACATATATATTATAATTTATTTATAATATTTATATGTCTCATTTAGTTTTAATTCCTTTAATATGACAAAGAAATGAAAGTAGTGTTCATGTGTACGTACGACCTGCCGTCTCCATGAACGGTGAATTTCATTTTTTATGTCCAAATGTTATGGAATAGTATAAAATGAATATATACTATATATATATATGATATTTAAATCATTAATATCATTCTATAGATGATGAAATTATAACTACATGGGCAATTCTTCTCAAACAAGTTCATTTTTGACTCATGTACCGAACATCAACAAAACATATGATATGAACTCACATAATTAACTAATTATTATAACATGATAATATGTGATATGAATTGAATAATAAACTTTAAAGTAATTTCTTAAGAAATTATAAATTGACCTAAGTTTATTATTAAGGAATATAAATAAAGAATGAGAGCAAGTCAGACTTGAGGTAAGGGACTTCGTCTCAATCTCCTTTCATTGAGGCATACTTCAATTTATATACGACCTTCTTTTATTAGTTTTATAATAAACCCTTTTGACACTTAATTTCATTCAAAAGGAATCTATTTACACAAAGCGTTTTACTAAACGACAAAAGGAACGTTTTTGTCTTACGTATGCAGCGACAATGACTTCTCCGCCGCTGTGACCATTATTTGAGTTTCAGCTTCCTATACAAGCCATAACTTTTTTAAATGAAAAATAAATACCATGTTTTACTTTTATTTTATTTTGGTATTGAAAATGGTTTTTAGAATGGATTTATTATTTCAATATCTTAAAAGGTTATATTGTTATTTCAATGTGGAAATGTTGTGTTTTCCTTTATGCATATTTTATGTGGCACGATTATGTAATGGTTCTTGAGAATTGTTTATGAAGTCGGGTGGTTTTGTGATAAAATAAGGGCGGGTGAGCCCGAGATAGCTCTCCAATGAATTGGGTAAGGTGAAGGAGTTAAACAATCTGAAGAGATTTAGGGAATATACTATGATGAGTATTCCAAACATAACCACGAGGGTTACTCCGTACGTAAGAATGTTATGAATGCCTCAAGTTACCTTTATGTCTTATAATTTCTATGAGTTATTCATAAATCTTATGATTTCATAAGGTATGTTAAAGTGATTATGTTTTATGAGTAAAGTATGATTTCATTGATTCTTATGTCTACATGGACTAATGTTTTCTTTCTGTATTTTTATATCCCTTACTAATCTTTTTATGCTCATCCCAAGTTTTTGAAATGTTTTTCACAGGTCAAGGGAAAAGTACATGATGTGATGATATTGTCGAGGAACTTTCAAGAAATAAACCATGTTTTATTTTAAATATGTTTCCTTTGGTGGAAAAAATGAATATTCTCTTTGATGTAACCACCTTATTTAAATGTGGAATGTAATGCATGATTTATGATCTAATTCTCTAAAAATCTAAACCCGAAAATATCCTCAATGTAAATTCTTGAAATAACCCGTGATTAAGTAATCTTTAAGGCCGAGGCCTTATATTATTCTCTCTCATTTATTTCATTTATGATATCATTGTGTTACTCTTATCATGATGGTATAGTCTGGCCTTCATACCATCCTAGACCCTCGATGCTAGTTGGAAGCCTCTAGCATATGGGGAGGCATTCTTATTGTCATGTGACCAACTGGTTTGGGGGCACCATTTAGTGGATGTTGAGTCAGTATTTTACAAAGTGGTATCAAATGTTTTTTCATTAATTTTTTCATTCCTATTATAGATTGATATATAGGATACTAGGAAAGTGTTGGGATTTGGTAATGAGCTATTCTTGGGAGTATCTAACCCACACACATGGAAAACCCAAATTACCTCTTAATGGGACTTAATGTTCTAGTTTTTGGGTATTACTATTGATTTGATTTCACTGTTGGGTGATGCACATGATTTTTGGTGTTGATTGTGATTTGTATTTTCCCATGGAATGGTATGTAAAGGAGATATTGGTCACATTCATAATTTTAGGCATGTATTAAATTAACATTCCATTGATATTCCATGTAATATAGTATTAATTTCTTAACTGCATGTCATTTTTAAAATGTTTCTTGTGGTGTGTAATTGTTATTGGACTAATATTTCTTGTGGGGTACTAAGAAACATAATTGTTTACTTAAAGTTACTACATCAACCTAATAGTATTCTTTTATATAGATTAATACAGAAACCATAAATAGTAAATTATGGCATGTTAAGTCATGGACCATTGGTTGCATGAGAGTGAACATGTTTATGGTTATGATTAAATAAGTGCAATATTTAATTTATAAAGTGTTTGGGACTTTATAAATTGGAAATGTTAATCTATTTAATTCCACCATTTAATAAGTTTTTAATATAAATAAATATTGAAATTAAAATAATTTAAATTTTGAAGTGAAAATGTCATCGTTAAATGGAGATTCCAATTTAAACTTAAAAGGTGTTTCCTATAAAACATGTAATTGAAACTCTATATACTGGGACCCCTAATTTATAGTAGATAACTTGAACCCTAAATGAAATTAGTAGTGTGTAGTAGGTTGTATCTCTTACATTCTTATGATCCTTATGTCACTTAGACCTGGATTTAGGACTGTGAATAGTGGTGTTACAGATGTATAGGAAGGATTTTACTTATCTTATTCATATATATATATATGATCTTGTGGTTTCCAAACATGATATTAGGTGTATGGTTGGAATTTTTAGAGACATTATACCATGATGGCCTCCAGTTGTGTTCCAGTAGGGTGGTGAGGACCGTGCTATGGAGGTGGTGGGACCTGAGCCACTCATAGAACCTCCATAATTTCCACTTACAGCGCCTCTAGGTATACCTGATGTGGTTGTTGATTCCCAGCTTTGAGAGGGTTTCCTACATTTTATTCCGACTATTCATGAAATCCCTTGTCCTTCCTCGACTATGGAGGAGTTGACATGTGAGTTCTAGAATCATTATATACCCACTTTCTTAAGGGATGATATCCCCTAGGATGTTGAGCTATGGTTTCAGACAAACTTTTATATCTTCAAGCACCTAGAGACTCCTCTAGAAAGGAGGTTCAATCACATGAGGTATATTCTTTGGGGATCCACCAAGCATTAATGAGATGTCTTGAACCATGTTAATAGGCATTGAGATATGGTTTTGTGGTTTTCCAATCCATTTTTTATGACTAATTTTCCCTAAGACTTTGAGGATGAAAAAGATAAATAGTTTATGCATTTGAAGCACAGTTTTATGTCCATTATGGAGGATTCATTTTTCATTATAGAGCTTCATTTCATTTCACCTATCTATCTCACTGATGAGATTTATAGGGAGAGAGACTTTGAATAGGGATCAAGCATGTTGTTTGATCACAAGTTAATGATTTTAATTTGGATACCACAACTAAAATAGTAATTCAAGTGATTATTACTGAACATAACTTGAGGGAATGTAGAAGAAAGAGTAGGGTAGTTCGGTGTCTTGACCTAGTGGCATAGTGTCTAGTGGTAGGATGTGAATATTTGAGACCTCTCATGAGGGAAATAATAGCCATGGCATGAGTGCTTGATTTTTTTTATATCAACAGTGTGGGAGGCAGGGACACGTGAGGAGCCAGTGTGATAGAAACTTAGTTAAGTGCCAAAACTATTGTAGGATGAGCTGTATATAGAAGATTTGTAGGAATTTCCCTCTAGTAGTTATTTATAGAGGCTAGACACTGAATATAGGTTCAGGGGAAGTATTCATAGCTCCCCATCACGTCTAGATATAGAATAATACTAAATTTTCAGGCCTAGGAGGTGGTCGTGGCTGAGGGATCCATGCACTGATTTCACCGTGACAGCAGAGTTGACCGTATCAGGCTAGTAATGTTTTTTTTCAGGTTCATAGTTCTGAACATATATCTTCAATACATCCTATACCTAATGATAAAATCATATAGCCATCTACATTGAGAGATATGTTCTTAGTATATTCTACTCTTTCAACTACCCTTTTTTATACAAGCACCTCTCATTCTTTTATATCTTTTTTTATTACAGAAGTCCTTAGACTTGAGATTAAATTTTTCAATAGTATAATGGATTTGGATACTCTATTGGGAGTATTATAAGAAAGTTTATTCTAATGAAATAAATCACCCCTTGAAATTAGTAGTTATCATTTCCTATGGGATCTATTTATCCCTGAGATGATATGTTTTGAGGTCATATTCAGAATGGACTGGCTAGTTCCTTAATATTCCCATATCAATTTCTATCATTGGAGGGTATCCTACAAAAATAGAGGGTGGTAGATATTTTTAAAAGGTCTAGTAGAATGTTAAGGTTGGTCATGGTGGAACTGATCATCATATACTAGGTGGGGTGACAACCGAAATTTCTATCATCTATGTGGATGATCAGGGAATGTGTAAGATTATTTTCCCTCCAATGGTAGATTGTTTTATGCATGTTTTTCTAGATGAATTTTTAGGACCAAATCCTGATAGAGAGATATATTTTTTCATTTAGCTAGTTCAAGGAGCTAAAATAGTTTCCATTAATCCTTATACGATGCATGATATCGAGTTTTAAGAGATCAAGAGGCAACTAAAAGACTTGGAAGGAAAGGTGTTTATACATCCCAATAATTCTCTATGAAGTTCTCCAGTTCATTTTAGTAAGTTGGTGGATAAAACCCTTTGTTTTTATGTGGATTATTAAAAATTGAATTAGTTTAAAGTTATAAAGTAATATACTTTGACCCGTATATATTACCTCTTCAACTAGCTCCAAGGATCTCAGGTTTTTAAAAAAAATTGATTTTAGGTTAGGTTATCATCGGGTGCCTATCAGGCCAACGATATATCTTATACAACATTCCATAGTAGGTATGGTCTTTATGAGTATCTGGTGATGCTATTTGGTCACAGAAACACACCATATGTTTTCATGGCCTTGATGAATCATGTTTTCCACTTTTGTTTGGATTCATTTATGGTAGTTGTTGTGGATGAAAACACAATGTATCTCAAACTCGACCCGATTATTCCAAAAACCTTGACATCCTTTCAAATAGATTGAGGGAATATTTTATATTCCACTATCACCAAATTTTAGTTATGAATGGATAAAGTTCACTTCCTAGGTCACATCATCTTAGATATAAGATTATATGTGAATCCATAGAAGGTGAATGCTTTGGTTTATTGGGACCAGCCTAATAATGTCTTTGAAACCCAATGTTAGGCCTAGATGGATATTACAGGTGCTTAATCCAAGAATTTTCATGTCTGTTTATGCCTATCATGATCTTAAACAAAAATGGGGTGAAATTTATATGGTATGAATCATGTAAAAATCCCTTTCAGAAGCTAAACGGTAGTTTTACTTCAGTACCTATCCTGATTCTTCCATATTCTGGAAGAAGCTATATTGTTTATTGTGATGCATTAGGCATCGATCCGAGATTTGTCCCGATGTAATGAGATCAAGTCTTGGTGTATGGATATCTCTATTTATGACCTAAAGTTGGGCCAGTTGTCTCTCATGGCCTTCGGGCCACCTTACGGACTTTGGGCCACCCCAAGGCCTTCGGGCCACATGATTATGAAGATGTACTAGTCAGAATACAAGGGATAAGGCTTGAGATGAGGATTCAGGGAAGGCACATTCACTAGAGAAGAGTTAACCGGAATTGGATGAATGAGAGGGTATTACATTGCCATCAGTACCGGTCCTATGTATCTTTTCATAGGATAGCTATCTGACCAGCCATGCAATGGTGGAGTAATGATATCATGACATATGTTGGGGATGAGGAGTTCCAATTTTTCTTATCTGAGTGATTCCCTCTAAGACCTACGTGTCATGTAATTGTCTCTAAGCCTTTAGGACTTGTAAGGGTTCGACCTCACCCTTTGAAGGGTGGATTATCAAAATAATAAAAAAAATGAAGGCCTTCAGGTGATTCCAACCTCGAGTTAGCTACAGTTTTTTATTCCTTGTGTTATTGGATGAACTATTTGTTGGGAGATAATTTTGTTGTATCCATAGACGCAAGTTGTACGAGAGGATAATAGTGAATGAAAACTAATGGCCTTGTTCTATGAGATGTAATTATATGTACAAGATGGTCATGGGTAGAATTTTCTCTCATACTTAGTAGTGAAACCCAAACTTATGGATTGGGTAAAATGAGGTAGTTATCAAATCATGAAGGCTAGGTATTAAGGGAGCATGTTGTAAGTGAGGACCAACCACCAAGTTGGACCATTAGAAAGGATGAAATTTTTCATGTTCATGGTTCTGTTAGGGTTCCAGCAGATGTGTGGGAAGAATTGATGTGAGAGTATCATTCCTCCACTTGGGAAGTTCATCCCAGTCTTACTAAGATTTATATATATTTTCTCCACTAGTATTGGTGGCCTGGTATGAAGTGAGATATAGATGGTTTTTCTACTTGGTGTTTTACCTATCATTAGGTGAAGGTAGAAAACTAGAAACCAATAGAACATTTATAAAATTTTCCCATTACTGTGTGGAAATGGAATGATATCATGAATTATTTCATTACTGGTTTACCAAGGTCACCCTGAGGTAGTGATGTCATATAGGTCATTATGGATAGAATGACGAAGGTCACCAATTTCCTACCTATCAAGGAGACCATCTCAGTAGATGAGATTGGGAGATTTTACATCTTTGATATTGTGAACCTTTATGGGGTAACTCATACCATTGTACCAGATAGGGATTCCCGATACACTTCTCCGTTTTGGTAGGGTTTATAGTGGGAATTGGGTTCATAAGTGATATTAAGCACAAATAACCCCCCTCAGATCGAAAACTAATCAGAGTGTGAAATATAAGTTCTAGAGGACATGCTATGAGAAAGTTTAATTTATTTCATAGGTTCTTAGGAGAGTAATATACCCTTGGTTGAGTTTTCCAAAAATAGTATTTATCAGGAGACTATAAAAATTAAAACCTATGAGGCCTTATATTCTAGGCCATGCTGATCAACTCTGTGCTAGTTAGAGGCAAGGGATACAGTGCTACTCTGACCACATATCATTTAGGATAATTCAGAGCAGGTGAAATTGATTAAAAAATGTATGGATACTGCTTAGTATATATAGAAATCTTATACCGATTTCCATTGAAGAACTCTAGAGTTTGAGGTTGGGGGTCATGATTTTTTGTGAGTATCTCCCAGTCTTGGGATTAGATGAATAAAAAAGAAAGTGAATCTATCACTTTGTTTTTTCTGACCTTTTCAGATCTCGGAGAGAGTCAATTTAGTAGCCTATCATTTGTAGTTAACTCATAGGTAACATTCCATGCACGATGTATTCCCTATTTCATAGATTCTCTATTACCATGCCAACTTATCTCATACATTTCATCCAGATCAGGATAAGTTGTAGTTTGATGCATCCTTGGAGTAGAAACCTATACATATCATTGATCAGAGTGTGAAAGATCTTTGAGGTAGGTCATTTCCTCTAGTTCAGGTAATATAACATCACATACATGTGTGGGATGAAACCTGTGAGAGAGAAGATGATTTATATGCTCAGTGGATATAACTATTATTTAGATTCCACATCACCCATGAAAAAGAAACTTTAGGTGAGTTTTCCTAAGAGGCAGATATTGTAAGTTCCCAGGTTTTTATGTGGTAATTATCTTATAAATTTCAGTTTTAACCTTTATTTTTCCCTTTCTAAATGTGTCTAATAATATAAGGATGGAATCATAAGTGTCTTAGGATTTATTAGATCTCAAATATTCGAATTATGGGGGAAAGGGGAAGGCGAAAAATTTGACCAAACATTAATATGAGGTCATTCAACTTGGAAAAACTCTGCAGGGTGATGCAGGTCTCTATAGAGGGAATCAAACTAGCTACGTACAATATTTCTAACTATACACTGAAGTCCGTGTGTGGTGTGCACCCTTGGTTGAGGGGGTGCATGAATAGATCACAGTTAGGCAAACATTTCTCCCCAACCATGTGGGCCACTATCCTTGGAAAGTATCTGGAACACGGTTGGCATGTGGTTTGGTCAACCTTGAATCTGAACCATGTGCCCTTTAAAAGTTGTAAAAAATGACGAGTTTACCCTCTACCCTTTTCAAGAGGCTAACCTCTCTTCCTTTTCATTTCTCTAACAGTCCCCTTTAACACATAGAGAGATCCTCTACCCTATTCCCTAGGTTTATTAATATCTTCTCCACCTAGAATTCGATTTGAGTGTCATTCGTCTCATTAGACCGCCATTAGTAAGATCTTAGACCAACTTCCTTCCTTTCTTAGTTTCTCTCACTATCTGTTGTCTGATACTCATGAAAGATATTTTACCCCATTTTCAGGGAATTTATATATTCTTAAATTTTCTTCTGATACATTCCAAACCAAGGGCAAAAACTATATGAGGCATCTAATACGAGCATAAGGTAGCTGGTCTATACGTTTTCCCTCAAAGTATGGTTGTTTATAAACTATTTTCATTTTTCTGCATGCTGTACCTTTCAATACTTTCTTCCTAAATTAATAAATCCATAAATAAAATGTTGAATAATTATTTAAAAGACTTAATGACACCCTTATACAATGTTTGAGGTTGGTGACCTAAACATGAACCACCCATTTTTCAATTTTTTTATGAAAATGTCATCCATGGGGTGAGTTAGGATCACTTTTCATTACTGGGAGTCAAATATGAGAACAAAGTGCGTTTTTAATGGTTATAGTCACCTTAATACACCCTTTCTTTTGTATATTAATTGAATTAATGGAGAATCACATGGTATATGTATGATTATTAAATGGATAATAAAATGGATGTGATGAGATTAATTATAAAGGTCATATACATTGATATGGACCCTATTTTCCTTATTTAAATCTTTTTTGATGATAGATGGCATGGTATGTCACCAATGCAGGACACATGGTATGGAACCAATGTGGGGACACACGACATGGACTCAATGTGTGGACTCATTATATGACACTGAGGAGGGGGTTCACGGTATGGAATAGATGACCCAGTTAGATGCCTTGGTTTTCACACATTGGATTCGAATTTCTTGGACCACCTTGGACATGTTCCTTGGGATCCACCAAATTCATTAGAAAGTTTTCTATGGATGATATTTGTGGACTCAAATAGGATTCCCTAGTCATTGGCCTTGGGACCTAGCCCATGTTCGTCTAATACATGATTATTCAGCATAGTTCATAGATGATTATTACCTTGATTTACATTTATCCCATATTTATATTTTCTTGAAAATAATGGGTTTTGGTTCACTTTAAAGTATCACTTCTATATTCATCACTTTTATTCTAGTTATACATGCACACTACTTCATCATATATGCACATAATAGACTTATTAAAGATATCGTTGGTAGTATCATACTGAGTGTTATCTCAAACCTTATTTGGGCCACCATTTGGAACCCATAAATACTTCATAGGTTTAGATAATGATAGGGGAAAGTGTTCACTTGACAGTGCTTGATTGATTATGGAATAAGAGAAAGGGAGCACAGGAGCAAGCTATAGCTCATGATGCTATCTGGGGATAGTCATTTTTTCTTTTTATACTTTTGATACATTTATTATATTGGATACATGTTTCCATGTATTACTAATATTTTGAATAGTTCCATGACGTACTCATAATTTTTCATACAACACTATCCTGGGATTTGATTTTTATTACTATGGTCTGGAAAATTTATCTTTTGTCACTGGTTGGTATTTTTCTTATACCTTTATTTCATATATGGTACCACTATGTTACTCTAATCATGAGGGTATAGTCTCGCCACTGTAACATCATAGACCCTGAATGTTATTCAGTATCCTTAACATAAGGGGATCCATGCATGAGGCCATGTGACCCACAAGTTAGGGGCACCGTTTAGTGAATCTTGGGCCGGGACGTTATAGAAATACTAGAAAATAATCCATTAAACTCAGTATAGACATCTCAAAATATCTTTTCGTGTAATTAGGAAACTTCTCACATAGGAAATATTTTTCACCAAGAAATGCAATGTCACAAACATAAATAATGACTACGAGAGTAGCTATATGCATCACATTCATATAATGGCTTCTATAAATCTTTACCTTTGAAAATTGTATGTCCCTAATACATCTAAAAAACTTTTTATACTAGGCTCAAGGAGACTATTTCACTATATATAAAGTCTTCCTAGTTCTACACACCATGATTCCATCTTTACCATAGATAAAACCCTCAAGTTGTTCAATAAAAAAATACTCTTCTAGATTCCCATTAAAAAAGGTAGATTTCACATCTATTTGATAAATATTGTAATATATATGTGCTGCCATAACTAATAATATCCTGAATTTCAGAATCGCAGATAATGGTTTAAATGTTTCATAAAAATAAAATCTTTCCATTTGGGACCAGCCTTTGAAAATATCCTTGTTTGTTTCTCAGTTCTTCTCCTATTTCATTTTGTTTATTTCTAAAAACCCACTTGGTTCCAATAAAATTTTTGTGTCCAGGTATTAACATTATATCCAAAGTGGAGTTCTTATAAATATAACCAAGATCTTAATTCATTGTATTGATCCCATCCTCATGCTCAAATACCTTAGAAATAGTTTGAGGTTCAACTTGATAAATGAGTTCTATTTGGTTTTCAACTATTAATATTCTTATTTATACAGGTGAATCTTGATTTACAATATTCTTTTATATTCAACATGATTCCTTCATAAACTAGGACTTTTTATTTTATTTTCATCATTCTCATTATCATCGCTGATCTGATATAAATAAATATCATCTATATTATTCTCATTTATATCTTCTTCAACAATATGTTTTTTAACACACTTCATGCTTTTTGATTAAGAATTCTCATATTAAACCTCAATTAACAGATCTATTTTTCTATGATTTTAAATGATTATGAAATCAGAACAGTAAAGTTTTTTGTGTACTCTTTTTTTCTAATATTTTTATCCATGTCTATTTTAAAGGTATCCCATGAAGGTAGATTCATATACATTTTCTTCAAACTTACCCAGATTTATACCTTTAGTCTTCATAAAAAAAGTTCTGCCAAAGAATTTTAATTATTTTATAATTATATTTTTAATATAGAACATTTCATAATGTTTCATATGATTTTATGGTCTCAATAAACACTTGTTTTGAATTTTCAAAAAATTAAAAACATCTTCTATCTATAAAAATTTGGAATGTTTATTTATAGCAGACATAATCCTTCCCATCCAAATAATGATTCTATTTGTATTCTCTATAACCAAAATTTGTCAAGGGGTGTATAGTGTACTATATGAATGATTTATCCCATTCTTATAAAGATAAATTTTAAAGTTATTTAATGTGTATTTATTCCCAATATCTAACCTTACCTTATTGATATAAACTCCCAGATCCTTCTCAACTCGTGTTCTTAATGTTTTGAAAATTTTTATATCTTTTAACTAATGAATCATGAATAAAACATTAATTATTCATGTGTATTAATAAATTGAAGTAATAAAGTATAAATCACCATTGGTTGTATTGTGTCTTATAAATACACACATATATAAATACACAAGATCTAGTGGTCTAGTGGAATGAAACATGACTATCTTATGTTCCCTTTAAATCATCGTTCATTTTTGAAATGTTTCAGAAAAAACTTCTATTTCAATTTAGAGTAGTAGAAGGTATCTCACCACTTAATGTTTTGAAGTTTTAGTCCAGTTTCTTTATACAAGGTGTCCAAGTATCATATGATATATATTATTCTCATCATTGGAACACAAGTAACATTAATTGGATGTTCCACCTATGTAAAACAAATTTACACTTGTTCTTTTTTTCCTTATATAATGACCATCAAATATTTTGAGTTATTTATAATTCATAAATTATTCAGAAAGAAAACTTCATTCCATTAATCATATAGTTGTATAAAACCAAGTTAATTGTGCTTCAACCATTCTATAGAACTAATATATTTATATTCGAACTTATTTGACTCAATTTCAACTATTTGAACACCTATATTATTCAAATAATTGTCACTTCAAAAATTAATTAACCCCCCTTCATGGTATTATATTTTCTTAAGTATTTTAATGTCTTGAATCATGTGTGATAAATATCCTATTATAAGGATCCATCACTTTCCTTTGTTACTAGATTTGAATACGAATTCAATAATAATAGACTTTTCATCCTGATTTTTCTATTATGTTGTGTTCCCCTTTTATTTATAGAAAATGTTTCCTGTAATACTTATAATAAAAATATCATCATAATTTTACAACTTATTACATCTATTATAAATTTCTTCTAAATAAATAAAATTTTATTTGATTAGATAGATTTAGTTATTCTGTATTCACTACTTTCCATTTTGTGATTCTTTATTTTTCATCTCAAATTTTATCTCCCATGATTCATACCATCTTATAGGTAAAGAAATGTTATACCATAAGGTGTATACATTATGAAAAAATATCCCAAAATAATAGAAATAGACACCAAATTTTAATTTTATTGAAAAAATTGAAATTCTATTAAGAAATTTTCTATCCAGAATTTTTATCTGATGTACAATACCGATTTACATTACTTCTGTATAGGGGAGTAAATTTTTATTGGTTCTATCCAGTATTCATTTAATATGAGAGATTTTTTTTTAAAATTTTCTTATATTTTTTTTCTTTATTTGGTATCAATAATTTCTCTTTTAATCAAAATATATTTACAGTCATATTTTTCAGGTTCAAATTTAACCTAACCTTTATTATTTTATTCTTAAATTACTTTAGATGTTTAATTTTGACCAAAATAGTTTTTTAAAGACTTATTTTAACTTCTAAAATTCATATTTTATAATAATTTATTTAGATTTTATATTTCCTAGTTATTCTTCTCTAAACAATATTTTAGCTTCAATATCTTTCACGATCTTCTCCTTGACTATATCTTTCAACCTATTTTTCTTAATATCATAAATTTGATTGTTTTCTCTGTTGAGAAACACTTTGTTTGAATAATATTTCTTTCCATATATTTTCTTCATAAATGTAATTTTATTCATTATATATGTTTTCTTATCAACATACAATTACATTCATATTTCAACATGTATTCTATGTATTCTATCTCATCTTCTTCTACCTCACTGCTTGAGGATTCCACATGTGTCACCACACAATCCATGAAATTTGTGAAATTATAAATGGATTATTCATATTATTGACTTATTGATGAAAACTAATCATCTTCCTCTTTACTCATGAAATTCATTCACTTTCTTACGGAGATTTTATCCTTGGTTTCATGAGTTTCATTCACTATTTTTAATATTTTAAACATTTATTCTTTTGAGGGTTTTCATCATGTTCATCATCCTCAACCTCATAACTTTTCTTATTTATACTACTAACTATAAAGTTTCCAATACCCCTATATTTAAATCATTTTAAGCAAAGATATTTATTATATTTACCATTTAGTTTTCTAAAATTTTTAGAGATTAGTGACATGATTCTATTTAAATCATTATCAATATCATCATTTCCAATATCAAAATAACTAGATGCTTTAGGTTGATTGTGTTTCAACATGAACTTCTTCATGGCTTGAAAATACAATTCATATTCCACTTTATTTTTAAAGTTAGGTGTTTTCTTCAATTCATATATAATGTTAATTTTTTTAACAAATTTAAGGTATAATCCTCTATATCCTCTACAGTTGAATTTGTTTTACTAAAATTGTATGGGAAATTTCTCATAAGTTTCTTCACAATGGCTAAGTCTTAAATATTTTCTCCATAGAATCTAATTTTTTCAATATTTTATTGAATTTAGTAAATTATTAATTGATGGTTTCCTTCTTAACTATTTTTAAATCTTAAAATACAATTCTCTATATGTTTAGATTATCCTCTTTAACATTTTCATTTTCTTTATAACTTCTCTCAATTTTCCCCAGACTTCCTTATCTCTTTGAAGTCCCATAACTTTGGTGAAAAAATTATCTTAAAGTTACGTAAGGATGAAATTTATTTCATTTACATAGACCTTTATATTCATTTTTTAGTGAATAACATATGATCTCATTATTAAATGGGTGAAAATCCATTATTGTAATATCTGAAAATTTAAGTACAACAGACAATAAGTAAGGGAGAATCCTATTTTATAACCATGATTTTTTTTAGTAAAAGGTGGGTAAACATATAATATTAATTAAGTTGATATTTTACATTATATATTGAAATATGATCTAAAATATAGAGCTCCGTTCTCTAATACTAATTAATTATCCTAACAGATCAGGTACTGACACCCGAGAAGAGGGTGAATCATGTACCACTAATTTTTATAATTTATTTTTGTGAAATAACCCTTATTATTGGTTAGGATATAATATTTTCATTATAGGAACACAAAATTGTGTGATGAAAGTATAAAATAAAATAACAAAAGTCACATAATAATTTTTACAAGGTTCTTCCTCAGTGTTAGAGGACACCACTTTGTACAGCCGGTTGTTATCACAATCCATATATTTTTCCATTATAATCATAAAAAAAATCACATTTGGTAGGAAAGTATCATTATTCACCTATAATTCACATAATCCCACTGGTTATAAACTTTTATACTAGCTCCCACTAGTTATAGTGGTACACAAATTGAACTAGTTGATAAAGATCTCTAACATGGTTAAGTTACTCCAGTAACAAATGAAAGATCATCCTCTTAGATCTAAAAAGTTTTGTAAATGTGGATATGAAAACATATTTTTATAACTCAACTCTATATGATATAAATTAAAGAAAATAAAATATCTCTATTTATTTATTTTTATAACACCCTGAAATTTTAAATGAAGAAAATTAGGTTTGATAGTGTACACAATAGGAAAAATCAAACATAAACAAACCATGAAATATTATTATTTAAATATGAATATTATAAAATAAATTTTGAATTTGAGGTTATGGACAATATTATTATTATTATTATTATTATATATATATATATATAGAGATCATACTCAAGACAAATGCATTTAATAATGTTTAGAAAATAAGTACTCAATTTTCAGTAAAGTTATTTTATGTTTCAAAAATATGTTTTCCCAAGAAATATTTTTATTGAGAAAATATTTATAATTAATTTCTGGAAATTATATAAATTTTATTTTGTAATATCATATTATAAATTAGAATTATTTTAGAGAGAAATTTTCATATTTTTATGAAAAGATTTATTTTTCTGTGAATAATGAAAATTCCAATTTTTATTGAAAACTATACTTTTATTTCAATCATTTAAAAAGATACATTTTGTTTTAAAATTGTTTCAAACTAAAATTAGTTATCTTATGTTATTAATAATATAATTTAGTTCATTGTAATCAATTTCATGATTTAATTTAGTATAAATACATTAAATGGATTTTTATCGAAAAACATTTTTTTATCATGTTTTTCGTGTTTATTTCGAAATTAATTTCATCCAATTATAGAAATTTAATTTGATAAAATGGAATACATATTTAGAATTATAAGGTTAATTTTTTTAATATTAAACTTTTAGATTTATTCAATATGAATAATAACCATGTTAATATTTATCACCCTATTAAAGGGTAAATAAGGTTAATCTAGGTTAAAACAAAGAAATAAGGTCATAATATTCAATATTTATTTTTATTGGATGAAAGAATTTTGAACCTTATCAACTTAGGATATAATTTTATTTTTTTAATAGACTCTTTTCCATGAAAATTTCTAATATAATATTTAAAACAAATAACATTACAAAATGTCACTCTCTTAATTTTAAATTTTTTTTATGTGTCCATATAGAGAAAAAACCAATTGGTGAAAAAATATCAATAGATATTTTTATTATTATAATATTATTTTCATGATGGTAATTTACTTAAATGTTTTAGGTATTAAATAAATATTCTAAATTATTACACAACACCAAAAAAATATTTATTCAATTAAATGAAAAATTAAATAAATGATTTTAAAAATTTTAAAAGTGATAAAATTTTAATGAGTTAATGTTTCCCATGAATTTTATAGATATATATGAAATTTTAGGGAGGTTTGAAAGGATTATATACTAATTATACAATTTATTGATGTTTTTAATGTCAAATTAAATGAATATTGTTTAAACTGACATTAATGATATCTTATAACAATAATTTTTTGTTAAATTATTTAAAATTAAAAAAATATTAAATTAACCCAATGAATTGGAAATATTTTTTTTAAAAATCCACTGTTTATTTATGAGTATTGTTTTACATTATAGTAACACTATTAACCCTTAAAGTGTATAAAACCTTAATATTACGGTAAATGTTAAAAGGTTTAACATGGGTTAAAACTAAAAATAATGGTGCAAACATACCCAAAATTTTTCAAAATTTTATTATATGAGATAATTTATACTTATAATAATATAATATTTTAATTATATAAATTTTTATCCATTTATATATCAAAAATAATTTATATTAATTTAATACTTTAAGAAATTTCCAGAATGCCCCTCCTTTCAATTATAAAAGGAAACCCCTTCTCACAATTATTTAAACTATTTTGAGCTAATAGATCAAAAAAACTCTATAAATTAATATTATCAACATAATTATTTAAATTATAGAGGTTATTATCATTCCAAAAGACCTACTATTAGTCCCTTAATAAGAAATATAAAAGAAGTATGTCGAAAAATAGGTAACTATCTTTACTAAGTTTTTCATGTTAACTTATTCTTATGATTCATATTAAAGTTTTTTAAATGTCTAAAGATGACATCTCCAAAATAATAAATAAAATGAGATGTTATTTTGATTATGGGACAACTATATTTCATATTTATTCCATCCTACGAAAAGAGAGAGAATCTCTTGTGCGTATGGTGTAATTATTTTTTCATCACCATTTCACTTGGATGGTTATAAATAAGGAACTAATGAATGTATATAATATTTATGTCATAAATATTGTTCTATAATTAAAATTTTATATATAATTTCTTACATTATAAATAATTAGAAAATCATAACATCGCTCGAACGTACGTGTGAGATACCACCTCCATGAAAAGTTATGATCTGTTTTTAATTTATATTTTACATGGATGGTAGTAAGGGTAAATTTAATTAATATATATGAAATATATAATTTATTAATTATTTTCTAAATATTAATTATTATTCAAATTTATTTCATTATGTCTGTCAGAAATCGAAAATTGCGTTCATGAATATGTATGACCTACCCTCTCCATGAAGTGTGTAATTAATTTTTCAATCTCTATCTTTTTTGGATTAATATTTGTACATATTTATGAATATATATGATTTTTATATAATTTATAGATTTATTTAGATGATGTAACCATGATAAAATTAAATGGACTCAACTACCAAACAAAAACATACATTAAAAACAAAGCAGTTATTACCTGAAACATTGATTTTAATAAAAAATTATTAATAAAATGTTGATAAAATCTTATAAGTAAATCATATATGATATAATATATTTTATTGTGGTTCTAGAATATATTTATAATAAATATATATTTTTATACAATATTTTTGAACATGTACTAAGGAAATTGGACCTAAGGTAAGGGTTTACATCACAATCTCATCACTATTCATGATTGTTTATTGTTAAGTATCTATTAGATAAATTATTTGATATTTCTATTTTAAAACCAATACATATTATTCTGCTATGGATATTTCTAAAAATTACATGTTTTCCTTTAAATTTTCTTCTTTTTAAGTACACAAGAGTCTTAAATAAAGTTTTAAGGAAATTGACTTTATTTCTCTCTTCGGCCAAAAATCCTTTCTCTTCCATGTCCATGTTCTCAAAAAAGTATTTTTAAGAATATTTTTACTATTTTGAAATTATTTTTTTAAGTCATTTACCCATTATTTACTTTCTAAAAAATTGTTTAGAACTAATCTTCTTGTTATTTTTTGGACAACTTACTTTTTTAGCCTTTTTAAAAAAGTATCAAAATGAATGTTTTTTAACTTATATGGCATGAACAGAATCTCCCACCACCATTAAAACTATTTGATTTGATGATTTTTTTACAATTTTAAAAATTTATTTTTAAATAATTTTTTTCCTTAAAATTTGGAAAATTTATAGATTTCAAATAAGTGTTCTCAATGTGAAAAGGGTATTTTCCTCAATAAGTGTTTCAGTAAGATTTTGAAAGAAATTTCTTATTTTTCAACATCATTTGTTTAATATTATACTTTATTGAGTTTACAATATTATGATACCATAAAAAATATTTCTTTCTATGGTTATGATCAACTTGAGTAGGGAATGTTTTGATATTCCATATTTGAGTTCTTCTAATATGGACAGTTATTGATTTTCAATGGGTGTTGATTAAGTCATGCTGATTATTTATATGGTGAATACATCAGACTTATTAAGTGATTTGTGGGGCCCAAAATTATATATCCCATCAATAAATTAATAGGTCTCATGAGACAAACTATCTTACATATTTTTATGAGGTCTTATCCATTTATGTAAGATATCTTAGCATGAGGCATTGGCGATATGTTTCAGATTTTTTGGAATAAGGCCTCTATGTTAAGTTTTAGATGTTATAAATTATGAATTACATAATTATGAAATTTTTTATTGATGTCCATGTGATTATATTAATAGTTTTTTATATCCTCAAATAATTTTTTATCACATATGATTATTTATATGAAATTAATTGATTATAATTTATTTCCCTCTATATTATTCATGTATTGTTTATATTCCTTTTTACGCATACCCTATCTGATCATCTAAGCTCCTATAATTCTTACGTTTTCATTTCCTAGGATACCAAGAAGTGTTTTATGTTTGATATATAGGGATAAGGTAATGGGACTGTGGTGTTCTCAAATAAAATATTATGTTGTATTTTATGTTTTCAAATGTCATGTAAAATGAAAGTATTTATCATTTTATACTAGAATAATAAAATATTATGTCTTTCCTGATGATGTCAATTGTACCATGTACCAATATAATAAAATAACCACCAACACTAGTTTACTAGGGTTAGAATTTTTTTATTTGGTATCAAATAAAGTTTAGTAGAAACCCTAGGAACTAGAGTTAGTTAAACATATATTAGGTAACATGAACCTATAAATAACTTTGAGAATATTTATAAATAAACCAATTTTATGATTCAGAGATTAGATATGCATAAATTTTACAATTTATGCTAAGTTTTTCATTACTTTTTAAACTATACATTATAGTTCATAATTTATGATCTAATTTAGCATATTACATTGTGTATACATTTTACCTAATAGAAGGAATCGAAACCATGTTGATGAACATAATCCATGTATGTATTTCCTTCTTAGGAAAGATAATAAAGTTAAATATGGATATTTAGTTGAAGATGGAACTAAAAATATTATAATTATATTGGGTAAATTTAATATATTATGACAAATAACCTTGCTTGTATGGATCATCTTGCTGATCCACATCATGGTGTATCAATGTTACACTGATTCATGCATCAAAAACCTCTATCATTCAATGGGACTACAAACCAATTTGTTTCTCTTAGGTAATGCAGTTCAAAGGTGTTCATTGATTCAAAACAATAAGGATGAGGGGGAAATAACAATCAAGGAATGGAAGGATTTTAAAGAAATTTTCTTTGAAAAATAATTTCTTCATGAACAATGATCATATATAGAGAAAAAATTCTAGAGTCTGAGACAAAAGGAATAGAAAAATGTTTCTAAGTATGAACCCAACATTTTTAGTTCTTAAAGGTATGTTGCATACTATGTATGTAATCCAAAGTGTATAAATGATAATTTATTTGATGACTTGAAGCCAATCTTTCAAAGGGAACTAATCTTCCAAAAATTCTCATCATATGAGGATATAATATAATGTCTATCATGGAATAAAAATAATTATCCAAGAAATATGAATTTTAAATAAATTAAGAGAAGAATATGATGAGTGATAAAAAATGGATATCGAGAAAACTAGAAATAAGGATTTTCCCACATATGATAATTATGGAAAGAAACACCCTGATACATTCTTTAAGGGAATGTGATTTTTCATCAAGTACAGAGAAAAAGTTCGCCAGGAACATGAATTCATGGGTAATAAAGAAATATCTAACTTTTAGTGTTTCAACTATAAGGAGATGTGGAACTACACAAATGAATTACCCAAGGATCAAGGGAATATACCTTATAAGACGTTAATGGATCAAGGTCAATTTTAAGCTATTACTACTTCCAAAGTGGATCAATTTAAGTGATTATGTATTTGGATTCATGAATTATGTTTTTGAATTAGTTTTTCAATGATATTCTAGTTATAATAATCTTGAAACATAAAAGTATTGTACAATATTAGTTTTTTATTTAAGTATTTGAAATAATATGTTGAATGGTAATGATAACTAAGAAAAGTGATTTAGTGGTCTGGTGATATTTTTGGAGAAAAAATTAATAAGGGAATGATTACCCCTAATATGTTCATGGAGTTGAACTAATAATGTTTATTTAAGAAAATATTGACATTAAATAAGTAAATTCAATAGTTTGGTGACTATGAAAATGGTTGGTGATTTGATGACAATGTAATTTATAATGGAGTTTTAAACATTTTGGGATTTAAAAAATATACTTGATAATATAATATTTTATAAGACAATTTATGGAATCATGTATGTTTTAATTTAGGATTTATAGTAATTACCATGTTTTAGAGAATATTAAATCAAGTTATTCACATATTTGGTATGTAAAAATTAATAGATACTTTATGGATTAATGTTATGTTGATTTTGAATTTGGTTAGATATATTTTGGGTGTTATTATTGTGGTTTTATAAATCGATTCATTTTATTAGATAACTTGTGCCACCCGTTTTGGTTTTTAAATTTGTTTAGAGTTATAATGAATGAATTATAGATCTTTTAATTTGTTAAAAGATTATTTTAGTGCTCCAAGAATTAAAAATTCATCTCATATATTCATTTTTTGGAGTAAGAGATATAGTGGAAATTGAACAATGTAAAAATAAAGGATAAAATTATTCTTATGAAATATAAATATATTAGGTAAGTATATTTCCTTATGTTTCTATTATATATGGTAAATTAATTCCACAACTCTAGGAAAAGGATCTTGAAATAAAAATTATATCTTATTATGTGGTTTGTTTAAGTTTGGTGTTGCATGATATGTATGCTAACAAACATAATTTTATTATTTTGAGAAAATTTTATAACTAATTTATGTAATTTATATAAAATTTATTTTATAAAAATTTTCATTTTATAAATCAGAATATTCTTTGGAAGAAATTTGTAGATTTTTTTTGAAAAGATTGATTTTTTAGTGAATAGTGAAAAATACCAATTTTTATTAAAAAATGTCTTTTCGTTTCAATAATTTACAATGTTTTAAAAAAAAACTTATTTCAAAAAAATAGTTTTATTATATCATTAATAATTTAATTAAGTTCATTTCAATCATTATCATGATTGAATTTGGTACAAAAATAAAAAATTCTTTTTTCTTCTTCTGAAAAATCGTTTTTCATTGAGTTTTGCGTGTTAATTTTAAAATTAATTTCTCCCACTAATATAAATTTAATTTGATAAATTTATTCCATATTTTCAATTAGGATGGTCAAATTTTTTAAATAGGACCCTTTTATTTTTGGTTAATATAAATATAAACCTTGGTAAAATTTATCCCCCTTGTAAAGGGTAAATAGAGTTAATCATGGTTAAAACTAATTGATAAGGTCATAATTATTCATATATATTATTATTTGATGAATTTAATTATATCATTATTAACCTAGTATCCAATTTTATTTTTTTAATGAACACATGTCCCTGAAAATGACCAATATAATATTTAAATCAAAGAATCTTACAAAATATCACTCTCTTAGTTTTAAATATTTATTTTGTGTCCACATAGGGAAAATAATATCTTGTGAATGAATATTAATAGATATTTTAATAATAATGAACTTATTCTCATAATGGTAATTTATTTATAATTTTTTAGGTATTAAATAATTACCATAAATGCTTACACAATGATGAAACCATATTTATTCAAATAATAGAAAAATAAAATAAATGATTTTAAAAATTTTAAAAGGGACACAATTTTAACGAGTTAATGTGTCCCAAAAATTTTCTAGATCTAAATTACTTTTTATGGAGGCTTAAATTATTATATTCGAATTTCAATTTTTTTTGATGTATTTATAATCAAATTAAATGAATAGTGCTAAAAATAACATTAATGATATTTTATAATATATAATATTATATTAAATGATTTGAAATTACTAAAAATAATAGATTCTGAAAAATTAATGGGATATAGTTTTAAATATCAATCATGGTCTATTTATGTATCCTTTTTCATTTTATAGTAACATTATTAACCCTTAAAGTGTATAAAAATTTAATATTATGGTAATTTTCAAGAGGGCTAACTATGGGTTAAAACTAAAATATAAGGGTAAAAACATATCCAAAATAGGTCAAAATTTTATTGTATAAGAGTAATTATACTTCTAATCATATTATATTCAAATTATATCAATTTTTATCCATTTTAACATGTAATAGAATTTATATTAATTTAACAATTTATGAAATTCCAAGAATTCTCCATCGTTTACTTATAAAAGGACACCCCTTATCTCAATTATTTATAATACTTTTATCCATATATCTATGAAATTTTTTGATCATTTATCTTATAAACAAAATTATAAAATTCATATAGGCTCTTTTCATTCTAAAATATGTAATAAAAGTTCCTAAATAAGAAATATAAAGGAAGTCTACCAAATAAGAGGTAAAAATCCTTACCTACTCCTTCAAGTTTATTTATTATTATACTTCCACTTAAAGTATTTGAAACATACTAATAAAATATGTAAAATATCATAAATATACTGAGATTTTATTATTACTATGGTACAACTATATTCCATCTTTGTTCCATCCTATAAAAAGAGAAAGCATCACTCATGTGTATGTATGACTTACCGTCTCCATGTAGTGATGTAATTCGTTTTTCGTCACCATTTCACTTGGATGGTTATAAATATGTAACTACTAAATATAAATTATCTTCATGAAATAAATATTCTTTTTTAATTAAAATATCATATATAATTTCTTATCTACCAATCCATTAAAAAATGATAACATCACTCATGTTTATGTGTGAACTACCACCTCCATTAAATGATGTGATTAGTTTTTCATTTAAACATTAAATGGATGGTAATAATGATATATTTAATGAATATATATGATATATTTGGTAACTTCCTCAACCCAATATCCACTAAAACATTACTTTGAGTTGGGTCTCCACATAACCTCAAGTGCACCTCCCCATACACTTGAGGTTACCGACTAGCAGCGAGGGTCTAAAGGATCACGTGGGGAGACTATACCCTCTTTAACAGAGTAAGACTCAACATAAAACATATAAAACATGGTAAAAATTACAAATAATCCATAAAAATTAATTACCAACCAATTCCTAAACAAGGTACAACCACAACCAAATAATAAACATGTCATTTCATGCTAGCAGTGATAAAGTGAAAGACATACCAAAAATAAATAGAAAGATATGAAGCCAAAAAATAGGTCATGACTCCAAGTATGGATCATCATACATGCACATCACAAGCCCAACTCAACTCCCTAGTATAGGTCCCTTTCCCTTGTCCTGACCTACAACCATGAAATTTTATCTGGTACTCAACAATGGCCTGAGTAGGGTGTGATTACAACTTAGTAGTCCACCACCAACGGTGTCTAAAAAATATCCAATATAAATACATAGTGCATGAACGTGTGAAATAAATGACAAGGTGAACCAAAGTACAACTTAGGTGACATTAGTTAACAATATCCACTCTAAATATTTCTTCCATTATTTCCATTTTCATTACTTACACCATCTTTATTACTAAAATCATTTTCATTACATGTTCTATGGGTTAGGAATTTACATCATCTACACAACAGCCTAATCCATTCAATTATCATGTATAAGGGTATAAGTCAGGTTCCCTATTTCACTAGGTATCAAAAATTCATAAAACAATTCATCACACCTACCATGGATCCTCAGTCTAGGTAGTTCCATCCAATGAAACCATTAGGGGCCTAGTTTCTCAGTCTAAATCCCTAACCCTTGCATTCTAGGGGTGGGTTTTAGATCCTCATTCCTACCTGACCCATGGGAGGAGACTCAGTCTTTTTTTCCACACCACCAAGCCTTGTGAACATGATAATTTATCCATTTACCACATATACCATGTCACAAACCATTCACAACCAATGAATATAACATTTATAGTTCACATTTCATTCAACATGTCAATCATCATCAAGCCTTCACCCATTATCATAATTACCGTTTACTTAGCCTATCCCATTTAACAAATTTCCATTTTTATACCTTACCTCAATTAGCATAACCAAGAATTCAAATACATTATCCCATTCAACATATTCATCAGTTAGAAATCATCAACCCATTTACACATTCATCAATTAATATTCCTAAATCCATTTACGCATTCCCATTAAAAAGTCATATTAAATTTGATATATTCATATTAATCCACTTATCTCTTTTTAAAAATTTTCCAAATAATCCCTTTCTTCATTTCCAACAACTAGACACAACTATAATTTGTGCCACTCTGTAATTTCTAAATAACATGTAAACAAAATTATCATGGTCACTATTTCAACACAAAAGAACTTTGGTCTTAACATTACAATTTTCCGTGTTTGAGAATATTTCCACACCCCATGGGTGGCCATAATCTGATCTAATCAACCTCAAAGCATCCCACATGAATCATGAGGGGTCTAAATCCTAAATTATCTTACCATTTCACCAAATATTTCAAAGGTATCAAATTCATATCAGGAAGAAAATTATATCATAACTACACATGAAAAATTTGGCAATAAAACTATGGGATATAACTTATACACCACCTACCTCGAATCTGATGACGAACACACCCTTAACCTTAACATTAGATCCATATTCAAGCAACCTTTGATTCCCTAACCTAATATCAACTAGAAAATAGGGTTTTATGGATTTTGAATAATAATAATAAAACTACAATACCTAATCATGAGAAGAGAAGAAAAAGAAGGATTAGAATCACTCAGAGATTCATTTCACAACCAAAGGTTCTCCAAACAACTTATAATTGAAGAAGATTGATCCTTGGGAACATTGGATGAGTTTGGTTTCTAACTTGGGATGGAGGAGGAAGAAATGGAGAGAAAATTGGGTGAGGAACTTAAAATCCTGATGGTAAAATTTGGTACCTTTTCACATTTTAATAGAGTGAAAGGTTTGGTCGAACGATTTGGAAAACCATAGAACAAACATGCACCCAACTTTTTCCAAGAGGGGTCTAAGTCTCACAATTACCTCGGGATTCCACATGGTTGGAAAAACCATATTCCAACCATGTGAAATGCCTCATTCCACGTTTACACAGTTTTGACTCCCTCCTTGCATGTTTTCTTTAGTCTTGCACCCCTCTACTTGATTAACACAGTTTGGGCGCACAATTACCCCTAACCATGCACCAACCATGGAACATGAATTGGATGGCCATTTTTATTCTTATTTATTTTCCCAAACCCCTATAACACCCATGAAATTCCTCATAAACCTGGTAAATAATACAATAAAAAAAATTTAAGAGATTTAAACCAAAATTTAAAAAAAGACATACCTCCATGATGTTTGGGATCTTACAACCTCCCCACCATATAACATCTCATACCTAGAGAATACTCCCTAGAATCACTGAGCTTTTGAATAAAAGTGATCAGGACACCATGCCCACAAATCTTAATTTCTTTCCCATGTTTCAACCTAATGTTACCATGATACTATAAAAATAAAACAAAGGGAACAATATTTCCCCACATGACATTGTAATTATGAATCACAATACAAACTATATAATCCAAAAAGGATGCATTAGCCTCCATATCAATATCCTCGACCTCAAGAAAATGAGATAGGTCAAGGTGATACTGCTGAAGCTATGAATCATGAAAAACATTGTACATACCACTGTACCACTATGGATGAGCCCATTGGTATGCCACTAGTCTAATCCTCTCCATAATCTCAAACAACCCCACGTACCTAGGCTCCAACATACCCTGATTTATTATTCGATGGTGACCCAACCTTGGTGACACCCAAAGAAACACCCAATCAACCACCACAAACTCAAGAGGTCTGTTACACTGATATATATGACTTATTCCTACTCTAATCTATTTTTATACACTTTTGAATCAACTAAATCTACTATAACATATCCTACATGAGACTCGGTCTCAACAACTCTAATTCCCCAGCATCCATTAAACACAATGGTGATCTACATGTCCTATCATAGATTACCTCAAATGGCACCAGCTAAATCATAGCGTGGTAACTATTATTGTTGGAAAATTTAACAAGAGATTAATTCTTTTCCCATGATCCAAAATAATCTAGGATGCATACCCTCAACATGTCCTTTAGAACCTGGATAGTATGCTATGACTGACCATTTTCCTACAGGTGGAAATTCATACTAAGAAAACCTTGTATTCCAAGTGCCTTATACAATCCCTTCCAGATTCATGAAGTGAAACACAGATCATGATTTAAAACTATAGTTCATGTAACCCTATGAAACCGCACTACCTATCATACATACATATCACCCAACTGATCAATAGTTAAATTCTCTTGAATCAGCAAGAAATGAACCATATTAGTCAACGTATCCACAACTACCCAGATCACATCATTCTTTTAAGTTGTCGCCAGAATACCCACCATGAAATCCATCATCACCTCATCCCATTAACATTTTGTAATGGGTTAAGGATGTAACAAATCATTGAGTCACTGGTTCTCAGCCTTCACCCTCTGATAAGTATATCATCATGCCACAAAACCTAAAACATATTTATTTATCTCTAGACACCAATACAACCTACTAAGATCATGATATATCTCATTCAAACTAGGATTCACATCCCACTTCGATGTATGAAACTCACGCTTCAAATATTATTGCATACATGTTTGCACCATAATATGACCATGAACATAATTGACTCCCTCAACACCAATTTTCCAATAAAAAGGTGAATCCCCACCATTATGTCCTTCCCTTAAAGCAAAAAATTTCAGGTCTTCAAATTACTTCTTCTTAATGTAGTTCAGAAGCAATGGATTGACTACCAAATATGAAAGAATAGTCTTCCCTTGACCTTCCTTAACATCTAGTTATATGTTAGAAAAGAAATTCATCATCCTCTACTTAGAACTAGATTATTGAACTACCTATTTATTGGTCTTATGACTCAAAGTATATGCTGCTCTACTCCCTTTTCATGGCCTATAAAGCAGCTCAAAATTAAAATACTACATGTACTCAACCCGCCTTCACTGCCAAAGATTTAGGTCACACTGGGAGAAGATGGACTTAAGGATTTTATGGTTGGTATACTTGGTAAACCTATCTCCTAACAAGTAATGTCACCAAAAATTTAAAGAATAAACTATAGTGGCCAGTTATAAATCATGTGTTGGGTAATATATTTCATGTGGCCTCATCTAACATGAACCTTACTCAAACACTTGATCATCTTGCATCAATACCGCCCCAAGTACAACACTAGAAGCATAAAAAAAACAAGGTATACCCCTTACTTGGATCAGGTAAGATCAGAATAATTGTGGTAGTTAACAACTTCTTTAACTCTTGGAAATAATTATCACATTACTCAGACCATTCAGACTTAATTTTCCTCTTAGTCAATCCTAAGGGTGGTGATACCATAGGGGAAAAGCCTTTGATGAACCTTTGGTAATATCCGAACAAACCTAGAAAACTCCAGAAATCAAAAATAATCTTGGTCTGTTCTCAGGACACAACTGCCTTCACTAATTTTGGGTCTACTGACACACCTTACTCAAAGATGATGTGACCCAAGAAATGCACCCGATCGATACAGAAATTCAATTTTTATATTATGATGTATAGACTATGCTCACTTAGTGTACTCAAGATGATGTAATGATATTTCTCATGATCGTCATGAGTATTAGAGTAAACCAAGATTTTATTAACAATGAAAACTATGAACTAGTACAGATATGGGTGAAATATTTGGTTCATTAGATCCAAAAACACTTCCAATATCATTAGTCAACCCAAACAACATCACAAAAAACTCATACTACCTATACCAGCTCATAATGGAAGTCGGGTGTACATCAGAAGGTATCACAATCCGTTGATGATATCCCAATCTCAAATCAATATTGGATAACACTGAAGAACCCCTTATCTATTCAAAAAGATAACTGATTCTAGGAAGAGGGTATCTATTATTAATTTTCATCTAATTAAGCTTCCTATAATCAACACATAACTACAAATATCATTCTACCTTCTTAGAAAAAAAACACTAGATATCCCCAAGGTGACGTACTAGGATGAATAAAACCTTTATTCTCAAACTCATCAAACTAAGTTTTAACCTCTTTGAATTCTTATGGCACTGCCCTATATGGTGGAATAAAAATTGGTTCTTCCCCTAAAAGAAACTCTATAGAGAACTAAACATCTCTCTTAGGCAGAAAACCCATGAAGTCTTCAGAAATCACATCCTAAAACCGATCCACCACAGGAGGAAAGATAATATTCCTTAATCCACCATCATTAAGAACAAGAAAATCCACTTGGGCTATCCGTTCACCCATCTGCTGACAAATGAGACCCACCCAACCTGGTTGGATATCCCATTCCCCAGGATGAACGTACGTGTTTACCTCAAAATATTTGAACTTCACCCTTAAATGATAATAGTCAATGTGGTATTGGTACAAAACCATCCAATCCATGACCAAAGTCAGATCAAAACCTAAGATCTATAGCTCATACAAGTCCCATAGAAAATGGTAACAACAAACTTCAACAGTGAACCACTTTACATTGCCTAATATTTTCTTTCTATACCCCCAATGGAGTATCAATCGACATAACTCGACATGAATATTCCATTTCTAGGACCAACACCCTTACAAAATGAGAAAGGATAAAATAATGTGATGAAACTATATCAAACAAATAAATAAGAAGAGTAGAAGCTACAAGGTTCGTACCTCGAATAGTCGATGGTCCAGACTCACCACCACCAGATGTAGACTAAACGAAATGGATATTATAACACATATACCATGGGCCCTAGTCTAAATTCTTAGTGTTGCACTGCCTTTCTGATAAGAATGCTCTCACCTCGAAGCACCACATTTAACACCACTACCTATATAGATAGTAGAGATAAAAATACCTTCATGGTATGAGGTAACCAACCCCCTTCCAGTAATATACATTGCCCTCATACCTTAGAATTAACACCTATTGAGGGTTCATACAAAACCTTTTCATGTACCCCATTATGCCGCATTGTTGACACTCAATTGGTTGTTAGGGGAACAGACTACATAGGTTCCCCGACCTACCACACTGATAGTAGAAAGCTTGATCACTACCTTAAGAGGATGACTCTCTTTTCTAATTACCCTCCCCCCACATTGGTGTAAAATATCAAAGTGACACTTCCTTCCATCTGAAGCCACACCACTAGATCACCCAACTAGAACTGTATTCCCACCACCAAAAGCCTCCTTTAAGACACCTTCTGGAATAAGGGCCTGATCTACCACTTAATCAACCCTATTCAAATATAATATATTTACAAGTGACTTGATCTCATGTCTAATTCCATCATGTAAAATCCTTTTTGTAGCTACCTTGTCACCTAAAAACAATGAGATAAAGTATTACAAGTTAGTAAAGTGGGAAACATACTCCATCACAATCATAGAACCATAGGTAAACCACATAAACTTATCAATTTTCTCCTACTCATGGTCTCTTGATATAAATTCGCCAGAAACGTCTTCTATAATTCCTTCTAGGACATGCCATCATTCTACTAGGTTAGGTCCAAAACATCCCACCAACACTTCACCTGACCTCACAATATATAAGTCACCAACTTGACTCTCTTCTCCTAATAAGTCTTTATGTGTTCTAGAATTATCTGAATAGACTATACCCAGAACTTGTATGCATCTGGTTCACCCTATATAGTAAAATTTGGAGGTTTTTGTAGCTGAAACTACCTAGTTAGCTCAAAAATACTTAGAACAACACGCCATGGGTCCCGTTCCATCATTTTCATAAAATTATCAAACTTATCATTGGATTTATCCTCTCCTCAATTACCCTGGTTCTACGAGTTTTCTTTTTTCCACTTCTGGAGAAGAATTCTCAGTAATGTCCTCTTGTCCCCAAAACTGTAAATGATGTCTTGGAAGTATCTTCCTATAATTACAAACATTCACCTTAGACTATAAAACAGAAAGAATCCATAATTACACAAGGAAAATCTCTTCACTATACACAACCAACCAATCCCATATACACTATCCCAAATGATATCATCACATCCCTTCAAAACTTACCAAATACTAGAGGATAAACCACTTATAAATTTTCTTTGAGAATTATTATTTAACCATTCTTTCACATTATTTCCACGTACCCATTTGAATTATTTTAATTTAAAACCATTTCTTTCAAATTTTAAAGGAAACTAGAATACAATTATATCCCTCATGTCCCACAAATTTTCCCATGTGCGCCTACCGTGATGAATTCCACTTAAATCCTTGGTGTCTATAATGATGCATGAATACAAAAACTCATGCCATTCTGGACATAATAAAATTATAATAAAATAGTGACATCACATAATAAGTGCATCACCCAATGGTGAAATATCATTCAACTATAACAAAACACATCCAAAACAACAATTACCATCATGGGTAATTGGGTTTTCCCTCATACTTGGGTTATATACGCCCATGAATTATCTTATTACCAAGGCCTGACACATCCTAATCTCCCTTCTACCATCCCAAATAGTAATAATATAGAAAATAACCTACCACTGAGACCACTTTGCAACATCCCCAACCCAGAATCCACTAAACTGGTGCTCTGAGCCAGGTCGACACATGACCTCAAGTGCACCTCCCCGCATGACAGTGTTTACCGACTAGAATTGATGGTCTAAAGGATCACATGGGGATACTATACCCTCTTTAATAGATCAATACACAACAAATAATATAAAATAATGTAATAATAACCAATAATATAGAAAAATGAATTACCGACCAATTCCCAAATAGGGTAAAACCACAACCAAACAATAAATATGTCATGTTCCAAAGTAGATGAAAACCCATAATAAATAGAAACAATTGAATCCCCAAAATGGGTCTTGACTCCTAGACTAGATCCACATCCATGCACATCCTAATCACAACTCAACTCCTTAGCATATGGACCTTTCCCTTGCCCAGACTTGTAGACATGAAATAAGCTCAGGTACCCAACGATGGCCCGAGTAGGGTGTGAGTACAACCCAGTGGGCCACCAACTATGATGTCTAAAAAATATATAGTCTAAAAATATTGTTCATGCATGTATGAAATAAATTAAAAGGTAAAATAAAGAAAAACTTGGGTGACATTAGTTAACAATATCCACTCTAACTATTTCCATCATTATTCAATTTTATTCACTTATACTGTCTTCATTACTAAACTTATTTTCATCACATGTTCTAGGGGTTAGAAATTTACACCATTTACACAATGGATGAATCCATCCTATTATCATGCACAAGATTATAATTCAAGTTACTTATCTCACCAGGGATCAGTAGTTCATAAAATATTTATTCATACTTACCTTGGATCCTCAATCCAGGTAGTTTCATCCAATGCAACCATTAGGGTCCTAAATCCTCAGTCCAACTCCCTAACCCGTGAATTCTAGGGGTGGGGTTTAGAGCCTCAGTCTAACCTAAACCGTGTGAGGATCCTTGGTCCTTTATTCCACACCACAAAGCCATGTGAAAATACTTATGTATCCATTTACCACATATACCATATCAAAAACCATTAACAACCAATACACATAACATTTACAATTCATATTGCATTCAAAATATCACTCATCATCAAACCTTAAACCATTATCCGAATTACTATTTACTTAGCATATCCCTTTTAACCCATTTAAATTTTTATACCTTAACTCAATTAGCATAACCAATAATTATCATTTATTAGAATATTTAACATATTCATCAATTCCCAAGAATTAAACCATTTTACACATTCATTAATTCATAAGCCTAAATTTATTTATGCATTCTTGTTATGAAGTCACAAGCTGTTTGAAATATTCACATTAATCCACTTAACCCTTTTCACATTTTTCAAACAATCCCTTAATCCATTTTCAAAAACTAGACAAAAATATCATTTGTTCATCTTTATAATTTCTAAATAACGTGTAAACACAATTATTATGGGCTCTATTTCAACACAAATGAACTCTGGGCTTAAGATTACAATTTTCCATGTTAGGGAATATTAGAACACCCCATGGGTGGCCCATATCTAGTCTAATCAAACTCAACAAATCCAACGAGAATCATGAGGGGTCTAAATCATCATTTAGCTGATCATTTCACCAAATCTTTCTAATGGAATCAAATTCATATCAAGGGGAAAAAATAACATAACCACACATGCATAATTTGGAAATAAAATTATGATATATGACATGTATATCACCTACCTCAAATATGATGATGAACATACCCTTAATCTTATAATTATATCTGAACTTAATAACCCTTTTAATCCACAACATAATATCCAATTGAAAATATGGTTTTATGGATTCAGAAGAAGAAGAATGAAACCATAATCCCTAATCCAGAAAAGAGAAGGAAAATAAGGATTATAATCACCAGAGCTTCAATTCATAACCAATGTAACTCCAAACAGCTTATAATTGAAAGTTATTCATACTTGGGAAGTTTGGAGGAGTTTGGTTTGTCACTAAGGATGAAGGTGTAAGAATAAAATGAAAATAGTGTAACTTAAAATCCTGAGGGAAAAATTTGGTAATTTTTCACTTTTTAATGGGGTGCGTAGTTTGACTCCACGGTCTTCCAAACCATGTGCCAATCATGTACCTGCCTCTATTCAAGAGGGGTCCAAGTTTCACTACTGGAAATACATTATTTCCCAATGGTTGTGAACCGTTGGGAAAGCCCCTCAAACCGTTGGTATATAATATACCAACGGTTCCCTCAACCGTGGGGAAGTAGGCCGTTGGGAAAGACCTTTCCCAATGGTTTACTGGAAACCGTTGGGGTAGGGTGGAAAAAGGCACTCTATCCCAACAGTTTGGGTGAACCGTTGGGATAGTTTTTCCCAACGGTTTCTCCCAAACCGTTTGGAAAAACCACATGGGTGACCTCTTTCCCAACGGTTCTAAACTGTTGGGAAAAGAGCTCTTTACCAACGGTTCAATGAACCGTTGGTAAATATTTATTTAGAATTATATGCCAACGGTTTAAAACCGTTGGCATACCCTATGCTGCAAATTGCAGCACCCAACAATTTGGCAGCCCCTCTCCCCTGTACATGAGGCACCTCTCATCTCATCAGGCCTCATTTTCACCTCATTTTCGATCCAACTATTGTACCTGTAATAAAATAAAACATACATATACAATTACGAACAAATTCATACACATTTAACATATAATGGATCCTGAAACTATACACATCCATAATTAAATTACAATTCATAAACATACATAATTCATATAGAATTCAATTTAAAATTTAGATGAAAATTATATCTGGAATCCGATTGAGACGGGGATGATTGGTACACGTCACATATGACCCATGGGTCGTTCTCCTAAAGTTTCAACGGAAACCGAATGCGTTTGGTCGGTTTTGCGTATGCCAGTTCTTTTCACTTATAATCCTACCCATTTTAAACAAAACAGACACAGTTAGAGCAGTGTTGGACACACCGCGCCTCGGATTGAGGCGGGGATGATTCGTACACCTCACATATGACCCATGGATCGTTCTTCTAAAGTTTCAACGGAAACCGAATGCGTTTGGTCGGTTTTCCGTATGTACTTAAAATGATGTCCATTTTAATCAAAAGAGAGCCACTTAGACTGATCCCGGCCACACCGCGACTCGGATTGAGCCCGAGTGGGCTCGTACATGTCACATATGACTGATGGATCGTTGTGATAAATTATCAACAGATTCGGAATGCGTTTGGTCGGTTTTGCGTATGTCAGTTGTTCTTTTCACTTATAATCCTGTCAATTTTAAACAAAAGATACACAATTAGAATGGTGTCGGCCACACCGCTCCTCGGATTGAGGCGGGATTGACTCGTACACGTCACATACGACCCATGGATCCTTGTGCTAAAGTATCGACACATTCCGAATGCCTTTGGTCGGTTTTTCGTATGTCACTTGATGATTTTCACTTAAAATGACGTCTTTTTCAAACAAAAGACCGACGCTTTGAGTGGTGTCGGCCACACCGCGTCTCCGATTGTGGCGGGGTTGATTCTTACACGTCACATATGACCCATGGATCGTTCTCCTAAAGTTTCAACGGAAACCGAATCCGTTTGGTCGTTTTTCCGTATGTACTTAAAATGGTGTTCATTTTAAACAAAAGAGAGCCACTTAGACTTATCGCGGCCACACCGGGACTCGGATTCATCCCGGGTTGGCTCGTATACGTCACATATGACCCATGTATTGTTGGGACAAATTATCAATAGATTCGGAATGCGTTTGGTCGGTTTTCCGTATGCCAGTTGATGCTTTTCACTTAAAATGACGTCCTTTTGAAACAAAAGACGGACACTTTGAGTGGTGCCGGCCACACCGCGTCTCCGGATTGAGCTGAAACCACCGAGAAACATTCTAATTATTATTCGTGATGTGTACGCGCAGACGGCATATCAAGCGGACGTGCGGTTTGCGCGGTACGACTCAATATTCGTGTTTTAAGTGATGCGCGCGCTTCGTAAACGCGCGTGAGGGGGGTCCAAACGGGCCGAACGAAGTCAGAATGGCCTGCAATCAGACGACAAATACGGGACAGTGATTTCTGAAGTGTTTGAGAAGACGGCGCATCAATCGGACGTGCCGTGTGCCCGCGGTGACCGACAACGCAGTTCTGGTGTCATAAACGGCCAAAATGGGCGTCCAACGGTCAAATTCATAGCGGACGACCTCGGATTGAGCTGAAACCACCGAGAAACATTCTAATTATTATTCGTGATGTGTAAACGCAGACGGCACGCCAATAGGACGTGCGGTTTGCGCGGTACGGCTCAATATTCGTGTTTTAAGTGATGCGCGCGCTTCGTAAACGCGCGTGAGGGGGGTCCAAACGGGCCGAACGAAGTCGGAATGGCCTGAAATCAGACGAAAAATACGGGATAGTGATTTCTGAAGTGTTCGAGCAGACGGTGCATCAAATCTTCAAGGCCGGCAGTACCAGACATACGCTGAGGTGGATCATCGGTCTCTATAGTATTATCAAATCTTCGACGATTCATTCTATATGGATGATCCTTTGGAAAAAATCGTCGATGTCCCATAAAACTGAAACTACAACGATGTTTCAGTCTTCTGGATCGTGTATTCTTCATACAAACTGGACATGACAGTTTCCCCTTCATGCTCCATCCATACATCATTGCATAAGCCGGAAAATCATTGATTGTCCACATAAGCGCATCGCGCATCTGAAATATGTCTTTCGAACATGCATCGTATGTGCGCACACCCACATCCCAAAGAAGCTTCAACTCTTTTATTAAAGGTTGCATGTATACATCAATATCAATTCAGGGTCAGAAGGACCAGATATGAGTATACTCATGAAAGTGAAATATTTTTTCATACACAACCATGGGGGAAGATTATAAATGTGCATAAAAATGGGCCATGTGCTGTGCGAAGTAAGCATCTGCCCAAACGGATTAAAACCGTCGCATGAAAGACCCAGCCTCACATTACGCACGTCAGCTGCAAAATCAGGATGTCGATCATCAAATCTCTTCCATGCAAATCCATCTGCAGGATGAACCAACTCATCATCAGTCTTCTTTCTCTCGGTATCATGCCATCTCATTTTTATTGATATGTCATCAGACATAAAAAGATTCTGGAGTCTGGGGATCAATGGAAAGTGCCACATTACTTTCTGTGGAACGCGGGATGGTGTTCCATCAGATTTTGACTTCCAGCGGGATGTGCCACATTTTATACATTCATTTCGTTCAGCGGTTTCCTCCCAGAATAAACTGCAATCTTTCGGGCAAGCATGAATTTTGTTTCTTGAAAATCCAAGGTCCTCAACTAACTTCCATGCCATATAGTGGTTTGAGGGAATATCTGCATCATATGGAAGTAAATCCTTCAAGAGGGTAAGAATGTAATCGATTGCTGTATTAGAAATCCAATACATAGTTTTCCCATGAAATAATCGGATTAAAAATTTCAGCTTTTTCATTTTATCGCATTGTCGATATACTGGAGTCGTGGCAGCATCATTCAATTTTTTCACCCTATCAATATCATCATTTTCACTAGATGCATCAGCTGTCCTCATATCGAAGTCTTCTTGAGTCGAAATCCTTTCTTTTTCATGATGACGAATAAACGGAAACCGATCATCTAACAAATTCTCCATTCCAGTCTTTTCATTTCGATCATCACCAATTTGAGATTTTGTTTTCTCCCCATTGTGATACCACAGAAAGTAGTTTGCTTGAAACCCATTTTTGGTTATGTGGTAGCTGACTTCTTCACGGCTCAACTAAGGTCTACCAACACAATTGGAACATGGGCAGTGTATGCGACCACTATCTGAAGCATTGTGAAATTCAAAATCTATAAAGCTCTCCAAATTGTTTTGAAAATCGTCTGAGATCCGATCGGTTTCATACATCCAACTTCTGTCCATTCTGTAAAAAGAATTTATATAAGTCATTTTGTCATAAACAATTCAATAGGCATTAACTATAATAGAAAATACATTTAAGTAAACGATAAAGGATAATCAAGGTATCAACTACACATGTCAAAAAAACATACAAATGTGTTATTGAAAAAATGTAAAACCAACAAGAACTTAATGTGTTATATCACATAACAGCATGACTCATCCCATAACCATATTAGTAGGGTATCATGAACATGAATAACATCAACCTTGTGCCATCCTCCTACCCTACATGACCCCAACCACATGCCACATCTTATTATAGCCTTATCACATCACACCTCACCGAAAAACACTAGGGAAATAATAGTACATCTCACCTGAAGACACATGGACAATCACATCGCATCTTGCCTAAAAACACATGGTCAATCACTTTTGAAGGAAGAGTAGGGAAGACATGGTAGCTATCCAAACATATAACCACCATCCTAGATATTAGAAAAAATACTCATAACTCAAAACCTCTGATCGTTGGTAAGTTTATCCAACTCTGGTTGGGAATGTGTAGAAATAACATAAAAATACATGATATATAGATAGCACAAAATACTCAACCTATGGGTTCACATTAACTACATAATAACACACTTCACTACTACCATAAAACACATAAACCACACCACCACCACACAAGACGCATAACATTGGAATATAATTCTACATTCAATAAGTTTATCTATGGAATTATCATAAGAATCCATGTATCAATTGGAATATAATTCTACATTCAATAAGTATATCTATGGAATTATCATAAGAATCCATGTATCAATTGGAATATAATTCTACATTCAATAAGTCTATCTATGGAATCCCTCCCTTGGATCCATGTAACACCCATGGCTTAATCAATATTCAAAGAAATGAGTCTATCCGTGGAATTCCACTGTGAATCCATTTATCACATAAAGCGTATAAGTTAATAGAAACAATATTATATACCTGGCATCCTAATAGAATCCATGTATCACTATTTACTATTAATCATTTAATGAATTCCATTTCATTTAAACAATTCATTAAACATACCAAGGTCAAAAACAAAGGTATTTAATACAACTCACCTCAAAATGGCGACTCAATCAAATAATAACCTGAAAAGAATGAAGCTTCATTTACTCATGTTGTAATGACAAGATAATGAGATTCCCTTGCTTAATCAGTCAATTCCATATCATGGTCTCAACATAACTCATAATGGCTAGCAATTCAATGAAAATTCAAGCACTCACATGGGAATTTTTAATAGAACACTCCTAACAAGACTATAAAGATATCACATGCATTAGTTATAATATATCTAACATGGTAACATAAAATATAAGATAAATTCAATCCAATTTCATAGATTCATAGCATAGTCTCTACTTTACTCACATTGGCAAGGCAATAAAATTAAAACATGTGTTAAAAAATAATTGGCATTCATGTGTTAAAAGGGGAATGCAAACCATGTTCAAGGGGTAAAATCCAAAAAGGAATTTTCAAGAAAACTCACCCTTAGGCTGGTCCGGCGGGCAGTAGCTCCAAAATCACCTAAACTGATGGGAAAAATGAAAATAGGTTTAAATAATATCCAAACATTTGAATACATTTTCAGATAAAGAAGAAGAATAACCTGAAGAATAGCTGGAAGATTCAAGGCCGACAGTACCTCCAAAATCGCCTAAATCGGCTGCTGCTCCCGTTTTAGGGTCGTGTATCGCGAATGGGGGAGAGAACATGTGGCTGGGAATTTGGGGAGAACCTTTGCCAACTGTTCTTAAAAACCGTTGGCATATGTTTATCTATCCCAACGGTTCTATAGAACCGTTGGAAAAAACCTCCCCAAAGCATATCTATACCAACGGTTCTCATGAACCGTTGGCAAAAACCTCCCCAAAGCCATCTATCCCAACGGTTCATGAGAACCGTTGGGAAAAAACATCCCAGGAAACATCTATGCCAACGGTTCTAATGAACCATTGGTAAAAACCTCCTTCACCAACGGTTCTATCAAACTATTGGTATTTAACTGTTGGGAAAGACCAGCATTCCAGTAGTGTTTCATGGTTACCTGGGGATTCTGCACAGTTTGAAAAACCATGCACCAACTGTGCAAAATGCCTCTCTCTAAGTCTGCATGATTTCAAATCCCTCCTTGCACGGTGTGTCTATCCATGAAACCCCCCTTCAAATTATGACAAATTTAGTGCATGGTTACCCATAACCATGTTGCAACCATGAAACATTCACTGGATGGCCGTTTTTCTCCTTCTTTCATGTCTCTAACCCCCAGTACACCTTCGAGATTCCTCATACACCCGATAAACATTCCATTAACCTGATCTAGGAGATTTAAACCAAATTTTAAATAGGGGAATACTTACATTAAGTCTGGTGTCTTATGTATATGATATAATAATTATTTTGAAAATATTAATTATTATTCACCTTTCTTTCATTCTATCCATCCAAAAGTTAAAACAATGTTCACGGTTACCTACGACCTAACATCTCTATGAACAACATAATTCATTTTCCTATCTACAAATTTTATGAATTATTATAAATAAATATATAATAAATATATATTATATTAATATCATGTTTAAAATTTTATATATGATGGAACCATGGTAAATATAAAATTACCAGAACTAACAAACCAAAACTTACATGAAAAACAAAGTAGTTATTAACCAGAATAATGATTTTAACAAATAATTATTAATAAATTGGTGATAAAAGAATTTAATAAAATAATATATTCTATTATATATATGATTATAGATTTATAATAGATTTATAATAAATATATATTTATTAAACATGAGGTTTAGACACATATGAAGGAAATTAGACCTGAGGTAAGGGTTTATTTTAAAATCTCATCATTGCTCAGGATTATTTATGTTTCAATCTCTATTGGAGAAATTATTTGATATTAAAATATTAAACCCAATATTTTTTTAATATAGTAATTTATATAAATTATATGTTTTCCTTTAAATTTTTCTTCTCTTTATATACTCAGTGTATTGAAATAATGTTTTAATGAAAATTGTCTTTATTTATCTCTTTGGTCAAAAATCATTTCTCTTCCATGTCCATGTTTTCTAAAAATGTTTTCAATAATGTTTTTAATATTTTAAAATATTGTTAATTATTTTTTACCCATGTTTTATTTTTTTATTTTTTTAAAAGGAACATTCTTGTTGTTTTCTGAATGGGGTACTTTTTTTATATTTTTAAAAAAGTGTGAAATAAAAGTTTTTTTAACTTATACAACATGAACAAAATATATTTCCATCATGATCAATATTTACTTTTAACCTTACTTTAAAATTTTATAAGTTTATTTTCAAAAAAAATGTTTTATTTAATATTTGGATTCTTTTATATTTTAAATACAGTTTTTTTAAAGTGAAAAAGTGTATTATCCTGAAGAAATTTTTTTGTGGGAATTTGAATGTATTTTCATATATGTCAACATAATTTATTAAATATTATTATTTAATTAGGTTATACTTGTATAATACCATCCCCCATATTTATCTAGATGGTTTATGATCATTTTTACTTGGTAAAGTATTGATATTTTCTGTAATAGTTCTTCCAATATAAAGAGTTATCGATTTTTAGCCAAGTTGATTAAGTTATATTTTTTATTCTTATGATGAATTTATTGAACTTATTATGTTATGGCTAATACCAAGAATTTAATATCCCCTCGACCCATATATAGGTTTCATGAGATAATATATCTTATGTATTTGGACAAGGTATTAACCATTTATGTAATATGTCTAGGCATGAGGTGTTGATGGTATGTTTTAGAAGTCTTGGAATGAGGCCTCTATAGTGAGTTTTTGATGTTTAGAATTATTAATTGCATCATTATGAAATTAGTTATCATTGTACATGTGATTATTTGAATAGTTTTTTATATCCATGAATAATGTTTTATCTAATGTGAATATTTATATGGAATGATTTGATTATCGATAATTTTATTCCATATTATTCATGTCTTATTTAGTTTCCAATATACACATACCCTTACTAAGAATTTGAGCTCACCAATTTCTTATATTTTCTTTTCCTTGGATACCAAGAAGTGATTCATGAATATAGGGATATGCTAAATGGGACTATGGTTTTCTCAAAAAAAATACTATATCGTATTTTATGTTTTCAAATGTTAAGTGAAATTAAAATATGTTTTGTAGTTTTCCATGACTAATAAAATTTCATGTTTATTAGGATGTGATCAATTATATCTTATAACAATATAATAAAGAAACCCCCATCTCTAAGTTATTGGGGTTAGGGTCTTTATACATTTTCATATCCCTTAATACCTAACTAGATATGTTTTTCACCACTATATAGAAAACTACCTTCATTTTTAGATTCTTCTTTTTATTCTTCATAAAGATTTGGATTTCTCATCTCTCTATTCTACTCAAGGATAGACACCCTCCCCAAAAATAATATTTCTCACAATATTCTTCTCAACACTAAAAAATTTCTATATGTGTATAGACATTGTAATATCAGGTACATTTCGAAACTTATTCCTAACATAGAAATATTTTTAGGGATTTTCACACTGCAACAAAAAAACAAACATATATAAAACAAAATTTATTCCTATGATTATCCATTAAAATTTTCACCTAACCATTCATTTGGGTCTATCATCAACATTCTCATGCAAATTTAACTAATAAATTTTTCTTTATTCCATTTTATAAATAAAAATACTCTAGTAAACTTCAACAGTGATCCCCAAGTATATTTTTTAAATGATATATTTTTAGAATGATTGATATACCAATCAATGATTTATTTTTAAATTAACTAGATCATCCACAATCCTAATATTCGTCAATCTTCTTGTGAAATTAAGAATTTCTTCATAGTGCACCAACACTTAAAATCTCAACATCTTGTAATATATATTACTTGAGCATCTAAACATGAATCACAAGATAAATTTAATATGATTAAGGAAATATATATCAATACAAAAGCATCACACTATCATTCTAAAATAATATTAAAGATTCATAAAAAATGAATTTGTTTCACTTGGTTTCATCCCCATTCTATTGAATTATTGGTTTTATCTTATTCTACATGAAGTGAAGATCACAACCCCATTATTTAGATTGAATCATAATTTATTAGTCATGTTTTGATCCATGAATATTATCTTGGTCACCATCTAATTTTATTTCTGTTAAAATACTTCATTTTTTAAATGATCAATTTTTTCACAAAGTAATTTATCCTAAAAAGATTATATATCTTATGAAACATCTCATATGAAATCCTAGTGTCTTAGGAAGTCACATATTCTATAAACTTGGATCATATCATACACACTAGACAAGTATCTTATGTTATTCAAGTATCATATGTAAAATATAATATCTTATGAATGAAAAAATATCTTATACATTTCACTATTCTTATAAATTTTCAAGATCTCTTACATAGACCCTATATCTTATAGGATCCATATATCACATGAACTCCATGTATCTTATAAAAATAAGGTATATTTTAAGGTTTAAATATCTTACCTTGATTAGAAATCTTACACATATCAAACTATCTTCTGAATATCCAAAAATCTTATGAAATTCTCAACATCTTACATGGAGGAAGACTTATCCTACGAAAATAAGTATATCTTACAAAAACCCAATATCATACTAAATTTCATAAGATATTATATTAATCCATTTTCCATCCAATTCTATAGAATAATTTAAATCATTAAAAAATTATATAACTTCTTATATACACCACCAACCATCTCTAAACTCTAAAAAAAATTCAAAAACTACTTTAACAATATATCAGCAACCTCTAATGATTCATAATCATATTTAGAAAGAGTCATAATCATTCTAAAATTCCACAAGGAACTTTACTATAGTCTGGGTGGAATCTTTTTGATTATTCTAAGATGTTTTTTAGGATTGTATAGTTTGAGTACAATTTTAGGATAAGTCTTTAAAATTATTAGATTTTTTATTCTATAAGTGTAGAACCAAAGTGGATAGATAAGTTGATGTGATGGTATCCATGTGTGGTTATTTAGAACTAGGTGGAATAGTAGATGAAAAATGAAAATAGACTCTAGAATTTGGAGTCTATACAAGAGTAAACTAAATCTTATTTAAGAGTTACTGGTAAGATTTAAAGGATACATAAGATTAAAATAATGATCTATATAAGATTAACCTAGAGTTATGAACTTGAATCTCACACTATTCACTTAAATAAAGAGTTATGTTTCTACTTTTCGTTGACCAGTTGAATGGATTCCCATGAATATAATATCTAGAGGGAATGATCTATGTGATGATTGGAAGGCAACAATGTCCGGCTGACTGGATGACTATTATGGACCTCCATTATAAATATGTGGACACTAGTCATTTTTAAAATAATCATTTGATGTTGTAATAATATTCCATTTATCAACAATTTTTTTTACCATTTTCATAATTTAATAGAAAAAATTGCAAACCAAATAAATCATTTGTGTTGTTATATTATTTTTTATAATATTATTTCATTTTATCAGTTATTGTTTCTTGTATGGTGGAGTTATTATGTATTATTAGGGTGAATTGTCCACTAATCTCAAATAAATTTCATTCACAGGTTCATAACAAATAATGAGTTCTAAAACATTGTTCTAAATTTTATTCTTTCATAGGGTGAGCTTTATTTGGGAGGTTTTAGATCGAAAAAGATATATAAAAACTCAATTATAGAGTTCAGTACAACCAGTACCTATCTTAGATGTTTCAGACCTTAGTCTAGTAGCACCGTTCTATCTTTACCCTTGTAGGATATTTATAGTATGATGTTTTAGAACACTTTTATGTTTTTAAAATTTAGTGTGAGTTTATTGGATTGAAAATAATGGAATTATATAGGGGTAAGGTTGATATAAGCAAGATAGATTTCAGATTATCGAAAATATAGATAGAGGATTATCTATTGTAGAAGGATTTGGATCTTCAATTTAAGGTAAGAAAATCATAAAATATGTGAAAATAAAAATGGGAAAGTTTGGTCAATAAATAAATTATATTTATTAGGATGTCACTAACCTAGAATATGGCCTATAAAATCCTTAAACTAAATAAAACTTTGAAACTTATGAATACCGTCATTGATATATTAAAAAATACAACTGAAATAAACAATGTTTTTCTATTTCTTTTGATATTTGGAATAAAAATATTAGAGGGAAATCCAATATATGATTACGTCAATGACTTCAGCATGATTCAAATATATTTATAACTGGTTAAGGTAAACCTTATAGATTAAGTGTAGATATTTATTTTTCTTTTATAACTCCTAGAATCTTGGGATGTTATGGTTACCACTATAAGAAGATCTCTCTATAAGAGTAAATTAGTGTTTGTGTATATTAAATATAAATTTTTAATTGAGGATATTTTGAGGAAGTAAATCCATGCTTCTACTGAAATTTTTTTATGTGGAAAGTAGAGGATATCTTGTTTCATAGAAAGGTCACCAGAAAAAAAATAAGAAGAATAAATTAATGATAGAGTATTTAGACTGAAGTATTCTCTATATGATGACATTATGGGTAAAAATATTATACAATGAAATATTTTACTATGAAAGGACTCAATTTTGGAACATTTTATTCTAAAACTCTATTCACAATTCCCATTTTAAAAGATATAAGCATTATTTTTCTCGGTGTCTCATACCCACTAGAATCTTTGATCATTGACACTAGGGATTATTTTAATTCTACATATAAGAGGATGATTATGAGAAATTATACTTTTTCAAGATTTTGTATGGTACATTTTTTCGATGATGAATATTTTAGTAAAGTATGAATGGATAATGTTACCGTTTTAATGTAGAATAAGGGCTTACAGGATCTGTAATTAGTTCAACATATATTGTAATTAAGGAAGAATTTATTTTCAACATTATAGATGAATGACGTGGGTTTCAATACAACACTTATGAGTAGAGTGTGTAAAGTTACACATAGTTCTATGGTGGAGACAAAAGAGTCATAGATGGTACATTATACCTGATGTTAGTTACATAATGATAAATGATAGTTAAAAAAATAAATTCAAAATTCATAAATTATGGAATGAATTTCTTGGTTTCATGGTTAAGAAAGGGATTAAATTTCATAATAATAATGGCATACTAAAAATATTTATGGTTTGAGTATGAAAAAACTTTAAAGTGTATTATTGATAAGTAGTAGAAGGTGTCTTTCCAAATGGAAGGAAAAATATTCAAGGATCAGGAGTTATATAATGTACATACAAACACACCAGATAGTTCTCTGATCTATTCTTATAGAAGTTCACTATAAAATTATACCTTCATCAATGATGTGGTTTGGAAGGTGTGGGTGTTATTTCTCAAAAAGGTTTGAAGTTTTCTTAATATTTATGTGATGGAGATCAATGGTGGAAAATGAGACTAGAAGTAAACTAAAATATTTAAGTTCAAAAAATGGTAGAGAATATGGATGTAGGATATTGTAAATGTTCTGTTTGTGAAAAATAATATGGTATAATAACACGATTCCAATAACTCTAATAAAAAACAATGTCATAGATATGAAGAATCAAACTTTAGTGGAGAAGGACAAATAATAGGGTTACATATTGGTTTTCCCAAGGAGTTTTGGGAAAATTATATAACTTTTACTACATAATCCATGAATAAAATTTTTGCTTCATTGGGGAAGAAACTTTAGAATCATTATAGTCTATAAATAATGTAAATACTTCTTATATAAATGTTTTTAGTCTACTCACCAACTCCCATGTTGATGCAATGTAAAGGAAAAGGTAAGAGTAAAAGTACAAAAAATATTTATTTATTAGGTATTTTGATGAATAATATAGAGTTTAGATCTGGTACAAAACTTCTGGAAGTCCATAAGAAGTTTAAATATTCTCATTAATGAGTAGATCTTATATAAATATCAAAACCAAGAAGAAATTTTTAATGAGATCCTAGAATCATTACAAGTTTATTTTTTTCTTTAATGAAAGATAAAATGTTTTGGATAGTTTAGGACTTACGATAGTTTTAGAAATATCATATAGTTCAAAAGAAGTTTTATAACTAAGTTCAATTCTATGAATACTTCTAAGACAGGAAGTACTGGAAATATTAAAAACTATTTAAACTTAAATTAGAGATCCTGATGGTGATATGGTTTAATTTTCTGGTCTATAAAGTACTAATCCATAGGCTTAGTTGTGGAGGTCTACTAAGTTTTTGTTCCAAGTACAGAGATAAAAAAGTGATTCAAACCGTTAGATTCTTAATGTTTATAGATAAAGTACAAGTCAAGAATATTATACAAGTTTGAGTGACCTGAGATAGTGGGAGGAAGTGATGAGAGATAAAATTTATTCCTTACATGTTTATGGGACAAGGGAAATAATAGAATAAATTTTTAAGAGAAGAGTAATTGAAGACAAGTGGTTTTATCTATTAAAGGAATAAGTAGGTGGTAGAATATAGTATAAGGAAAGTATTTTCATAAAGGGTTTTCAAAAACTAAAGGTATATATTTTTTATATAGTCTCTAAAGTTATCAAGAATAGCAAGATTCCAATGGAACTTGTAATAGTTTCAATGGAATGATTACATCTGGAGTAGTTATGTATTAAAATATATTTCTTTTATAAATATTTAGAGGAGGATATTACATAGGTAACCAAAAGGTTTTATTAATAACTATAATTAAAGACTAGTTTTCAATCTAAAAAACATCTTATATGGTTTGAAGTAAGTTCCATGGTTATAGAACCGAAATTTGAATCCCTTTCTCGTGGAACAATATTTCATCTAGAGAGATGTAAATGAATTTTTATGATAAGGTGTTAGATGATGGAATTGTTCCCATCTATATTCTCAATATTTATGTCATGATTTATCCTTTATTTGTAAAGGATTAACTTGAGGATATGTGGGATGAATTGTTTGGAATTTTTGTGATGAAGGATCTCAATTTGGAAAAATGGATTTAGGGTTTGATAATTATAAGGGAATTAAAGTAGATAACTTTTTAGTTGACTTAATATTAATATATTCATAAAGTGGTCGAATATTTTTGAATGAGTGAGGAAAATTGTATTACCACTCCCCTTGATGGAAACTTCAAGTTAAGTAAAGTGAAGAAGCCTATAATGTAAGAAAAGGATTAATACATGGAAAAGATTCTGTTTCCATCAATTATAAAAGGATTGATAAATTACATTACTTTTACATTTATGGATATTCCACATGTTTGTGGATATGTAAGTAGGTTCATGGTTAAACCCAAAAGAGAACACTGGGAAGTGTTGAAGTGGATACTCTGATATCCCAAATTTTTTAAGGTTTTTCACTCTATTTTGGAATGGTTGAACCATTACAGGGGTTTTAGATTTCTAATTTGGTGTTTATTTGAATACATGAAGAAGTATAAATAGTTATATATTCACTTATATAGTCATAATTCCGAGTTTGATGTAAAAACTTCATATTTTAGTTTCAATTTAAAAAATTAAGTAAGATTACATTATACTTATAGAAGTTGGGAGGGAGTTGATTAAGCTGAAGGGGATATTGGAGGGTCTTAGAAGAAGGAAATAGGCCGAGACAGTCGTTTCTGATTAAAAAATGTGATTCTATTTGAAAAAGTTATAATGTTTCTCTATAGGAAAAATAATATTTAGTTGAAGTTTCAATTTATCCAAAAGCTTGTGTAGGAAAACATTCTAGATCTATTAAATGATAATGAAGTTTGGAATCTGGAAGATATGATAGACAAGGTCCTAGTCTAGGATATGAATGGGTGGTGTTATGACTTTGTAAGGAGGGTATGACTAGAATCATGTGTGGGGAACTATGCTACTATAAAATAGGTTCGAGAATGAAATTGATTTGTGGATATAGATGGAGGTATTGGGGGTAAATCCTGGAAAATTATTCTTAAGTGGGATATTGATAGACTTGGCCGATGTGAGTATCATTTTAGGTGAAGTCCTAGAACTTCTAAAAAGAGTGATTTAAGAAGTATAGAATGAAACTAGATAGAGATATTTATGTCATGATACCCAAGTCTAGAATTCTAGAACAAGGAAGAATTGAATTTTTAGAATATAACAAGAATAAATAATGAGTAGTCTATGTAAAACTATAATGACTTTTGGGAAAGAATAACTATGAATATTTAAAGGATTTTTATGAATAATATAATAATATATGTAATAATATTATGGTGTGGATAATTTGGTGCTCACAATTTTCATTAGAAGGATTTAGGTTGGTGGTCACCTTTGACTAAGTGAAGGGATGTCTATAAAGATCATATCCTCATGAAACTCTCTCCATGAAGATCAACAGGTCAAGAGAAACACCCAATTGGATTTCTTTTATGTATTTTTTTTATAAATTCATGGGTTCTTAGTTTTTATTAATGATTTTTTTATATTTTGATCATATTATATTTCACAAATTAAGATTTCATCATTCCCCCAATGGAGAAGGATTATATATGAACTATCTAAATCCTTTATGTTGTTTTATTCTTTGTTCTTATATCATTACCTACTAGAATTTCTTATCTATTTTCTATTGTATATTATATTCTCAGTTTTAATACATCATATTCTAGGGATCATTCTAAAACATTGTTATATGTTTGAATTTTATGGAGGGTGCTTCTAGTTTGGAAGGCTTCAGAACCAAACATTTTGGATCCCATAGATGAATTCATTTCACTAATTTCTTGATGAAGTTAGTATCAGCTTGTAGAATTTCTAAAAAATTATAGGTATCCCTATATTTGGGGACATGTACAATGAATTACTCCCCCTGTTTTATGTCTAAGAGGATAATGAAAAAACACACACTCTATATTGTCATCTATTTAGAGTTACATAAGCTACCATGGGGAAAAGACCACATGCACATATTAAAATTACATATACAACATGGGTAAAGATGTTTTTAAAGCATCATATTAAATATATAGATATAAAATGGCTGAGGGGGATCCCATATCTTTGTAACAAGGGTGTCTATGGGGTATATTGTTCCACCCTCGAGAGTGGGACCTATATGGCATGAGATTGGAGGTGTAAAGTTAATATAAATAAAAATCCCAATTGTAATAGATTACTTTCATAGTGTTTTATTGGGAACCTTCTACCAGTTTGTGATTTAAACCATGGGGGCCCAAAAATTACATTTATCATGAACACCTTTCTTGTCCAGGGGAAACCCCTTAACTTGATAGTACATGTACTATAACAGATTTATCCCATGCTATGTCGTGTCTACCAGGCAAGGGTCCCTTTTCACATCACAATATCATTTCAAATTGTTTGGGGGTGGATCATGACACATTAAGATGTCTATGAATTTTAAAATCTAATCTACTTTCCTTAATCCTAATTTGGAACAATCTTGTGAAGTGTCACTGAATTATGAACATTATCAATGAAGGCTAGGGAGATAACAGATGCATTGGGAATTCATTAAATATTTAATTTGTTTCCTATAAATTGATGGTCCAACCATGTTTATCTTATAAAATGGTATAAGATCCTATGAAGACTTGGTATACATGATTTATATTTGGTACAACCTAATAAAATATTAGATTGATAATGAAGCCATTTTAAGGGATTATGCTTCATCTTAGTTTTTGTAGAAGTTTAAGTCCTTACAATAATTTATCCAAGTGTCTCTATGTGGTTTCTAACTTAAATAACACCCCATGATGATGTGTTATCTATAGATAATCATGATTCATAAAGAGAAATGGATGAATATAACTCTTTCCACACCCATATATATGACTAGGTTGGTTTATGCCTATATGAGGGTGTGGGTTCACTATTATATGATATGTGATGCTTAAAGACTTGGCATGATAGATAAAGAAGTGACCCACTCATAAAGTTAGGAAGTCAGATAGGGTGTCAAGGGTTAAGGTTCCTGTAAAGGCTGATGGGGGGAGTAGACCCTGAATAAAACTTATCATTTAGTGAATGACAATAAAAGAGGACCTTGGGTTGTCACTTTCCCTTAAGAGTTTTTGAAAATAAAAAAGTAATTTGCAGTCAGACAACAAAAGAGGTCTAATCATACAAAATTGTAAGAAACTATGAGTAGTGTTGTTCCTCAAGGTATTTTGTGAAAGAGATCTCCATCCCTTTAAATTAAAAATATTTAGAGGCATGTTAATGGTGGAAAGTATATAGGGGCGATCTTTCTCTGGAAACCACTATGATTATTTCTAGTTAGGAATGAAGTTCCTAGGTCTTAGAGATGTTTTAGTACCAATAGAAATATTCTTTTATTCCCATGAAAATTATTTCATAGATAATTTCTATGATATTTGGGTTATGGTTGTGTGTGTGGATAATGAGGGCTAAATTACCAAGAGGTTATGATATGTTTTGGGAGAGTCAACCAATTTATATGACAAAGAGTCCCCTAAATTTTAATAAGAAGAGGTGATGTTGTACTTTAAACCTTAACCATTACACACTTAATACGACACAAAACTTGTATAACCCCAATCTTATAGTGCTAAATTTCCTTGAAAGACATGAAAAGATGGCTTACATAGAACATGAGACTAAAACATATTTTTTTTTGATTTTATTAAGTAATAAAATTATAATAAAAAATGAAATACATTATATGATATAGAAGTAAAATATAATTATCAAAATTATAAAAGGAATAAGACTACAAGTAAATAAAAATATAAAAAAATTAAAATATTCCTCATCTTAGTATAATTTGAGGTTAGAATCATCAATAATAAGTATATAAATAATACAAAAAATTAGAAATATGATAAAAATATTTAGAATAGAAAAGGAGGATGATATTAATTATTTTAATAAAGTATTTGAGGTTGTTTATAGAAATGTAATAAGGCTATTATATATATTGTCACCTGGATTATATGTCTATTAGGCTTATGCTCTCATTGGGACTATATAGAAATTAAAACCATCATTATAATTAATAAGATTTAATAAAATAGTTTATAAGTTTATTCGATGTTGTATTCAAATGTGGATATTATAACATAGTAATTGAATTGTTGGGTATAAATATAAGCAACCATATTATGTAATCTATATAGAAAGAAGATACAATGGTAGTAAGTAGTAGAGGTCTTCCCTATGAGACTTATTTCCTGATAATAGAGAGGATATAACATCAAATCGGTTTACACTAGACCAATCAAAAGATGAAATTTATCATATATGAACTGAGAAAAATCATCTTTCAGATAAGTCAAAGCTTATATAGATCACTATGAGATCCATGCTATAAGAATCATCACTCGTAACTTCCTCTTTTGATCATCTCAACCTTAGGTATTATGTAGAGTTCTTTGGGTGGGTGGGGGGGGGGGTCAAGTAGAATTTAGGATGATATCCACATGTAATTAATAATTAAATAAATGATATTTTAAAAATATATATAAATATACATATATTCAATACTATGTGTATTTTATACAATTTTAATTTTTATAAAATATAATTTTAATGAATGAATTTAATTAAAGAGAAATGTTTATTTTAATTTTTTTTTGATAAAATTAAATTTATGGTTATTATGTAAATAATTTTATTAATAATTAGGAATAAAATCAATTAATTTAAAATAAATATTTTTCAATTATTTATTATGTGTTACATATTATTTTAATTTGACAAAATAATTCACTACTAAATAATTATATTAACGAAATTTTTTGTTAATATATATATAAATTATTAAAATTCATCTAAAGATTATTATTTTGTAATAAATAATAATAAGTTCATTTTTATGCTTAAAAATACATTTTTCTAAAATATTATTTGTATGCATTATGATTTTTTATATTGAAATTAATTTTAATCAATTATAGAAATTGAATCCAATAAAATGCATATAAATTTTTTATTTCGTGTGTAATTTTTTTAATAAGATAAATTTCATTTTTAAGAACAAAAATAAGCTACCAAGGTAAAAATTGAGTAACCAAAATAAAGTTAAAAATAGTAAAAATAGTTAAATTAAAGGGGAAATTTTTTAAAATGTAATTTTTTTTTGCAAAAGTAATAGAAAATTAAATGCAAAAATTATACTTATCTAATATTCATTATGTTTTCTCTTTGGAAAATTTTTTATGAGAAATTATATTCATTATTAATTAATGAATTGGTAGTTACAAAAATTCCACTTCAGCTCACCTATAAAAGAAGGCCTTTTATACCCACCTCAAAGCACACCTATACTTAGATTTATTCATTAATCCCAACCCGAATTATCTATCTAACAATCCTATATCATGTTTATATACCTACGATCATAAAGAGTCCCAAATCCTTTATTTCCAATAGGCTCTTTAAGACAAGTTTAAATATTTCAACATACGTTTTATCCTCAACCAAATCATTTTTCTTCGACCTTTTTATTAAAATCACATTAAATTTAATCTATCACTTTAGTAATTTAATTTTTAAACCATTATTATCATGTAAATGTAATTTTATAGAAAATAAATAACTTGTTCTTATTTATTCATTAGTTTTAGAACATTCTTGTTTGTGATGATTCTATCGACTACCTGAATGAGGCTATAATAGTTATATCATCAATAATTAAGAAAATTAAAGTATTATTAATATGATAAAATATTGATGAATTTCATATTTTTTTATCAATTATAGAATGGAAATATATATGAGTATACTCATTAATAAAATCAATTGTTTTTATTGAATCAAAATTCTAAAATGGAGATTTTAACCGCTCTTTACGAACCATCATCATAAATTCTGTAAAATGAAAATGGGAGTTCAGAAAAATATCAATCACACCTATTTGATCTCTATAAAAATTATGAATATTATGAAGATATAGTAATGTATCAAGAACCTGAAATTTTTTTAATGAAGCTATCATAAAATAAATGAGACAATTGACAATAATATTAATTTTAACAAACAATAATTAATTAATGGGTAATAAGAAATTATAAATGAATTGTATCTAGTAAAATAAGTATAATTATTGTTTCGATATTGAAGTATAATAAATTAAAAAATTTATTGTACTAGAGGTTAGTTAACATCATACCAAGAAAGAATCCAAAATAATGAATTTTTGACTCAATTTCCAATACTCTAGGTTGTAATATTTCTCGATTTACTACATTCTTTTGATTTTGTTAAATTTATCCATATCTCTATTTTATATGATATTTTCTATTTACATATGTATGAAAATTTAAATTTTATAACAAAACCCTTCTATTTGATGGATTTATTCACAAAAAATATGTAGTTGTTAAGAATAATTAACATCTTTCATATTATCTTTTTTACTGCATGACTATATTCTTTCTTACAAGAAATGTTTTTTTAATTTAAATTTAATTTTTTTATTTTCTATAATATTAACATTTCTAATTATATCTTTAAAAATATAAACTTCATAAATCTATCATTGATGTGAATTTTCTCTAAAGCTACCTATAAATCTTAAAAAAGAATATATTTTCACTTTTGTTTTTATTTTTATCTCATAATCCACTTTTCATTACTTAACCTTTATTATTTTTAAGTTTCCATCATTATAGATTATTTTCAAATATTTTTTTAATAGAATATCACATCCTTATTCTCAAATATAATATTTTGAAAGTGAATTGGAACTTCATTTTTCTTATAAGAACTATTTTCATGATTTTACCACCACTTGCCTCTCTAAATTTAAAAGATCTATCTACCATGTTTTTAGGCTTTATTAAACACCCACTTAATGCTATTATGATATAACAATTTGGGGTGATGAATTTTTGGTATCAGCCTAAGAAATTATCAATTTCTTCTTATATAATAATTTTTGAAAATGTTATGTCACCCATCTTATTTTCATTAGGCTTTCATGATAATATTTATGATTTATTTCATATGGAACACATTTTTATGTTTTGTAATTATGGTATTTGTGAGTTTAGTATAGGCGTACAATGAATTGTGTAATGTTTTATATCTCTTGAGATTGTTATGGGATACAATTAGTGATGCATATTCCTATCACAACATAAGATTTTATAATATATATATTTTAAAAAAATTAATTCCTTTGATAGATTGCATTATACACAACACCGAGTTTAAATGAACTATATAAAATTATTAGAATTTTATGTTTCCACTATCGCCTAATTATTGGATTTATAGATATAAATAGTAATAAATAAATTTCAACAATAAAAGGTCTAAAAATTAAAAAAATTAACTCAATAGTTATCAAATGAATAGAATTTAAAAAAATATTTGGAAATAAAAGCGATATTTTTCTTTTCCGAATTTTTTTTAATGCATGTAATGTATTTTTATTAATAAATTAAATTAATATCTAATGGTAAATGATTTTAATGAAATTTACATATCATTTACTTGATCTAATGTTTTAAAAATTAAACATATATTTTTCTTGGAATAGGATAAGAATAAATGACGTTTTATTCTTAAAAAGTATTTTTTCTAAAAATATAATTTTGTTGCATTTTCCAAAATTTATTTAATATTAGATTCATATATTTATATATATACTTAATTAGATAAAATTAGTTAAATATTCTTAATCAAGAGGTTTAATTATTTTAAATAGGCACATTTTATTTTAGTCATTATGAATAGTAACCGTGGTAAAATTTATCACCTCAGTAAAGGGTAAATCAGGATAATCTAGATTAAAAATAAATGATAAAGACATAATTTTTCATAAAATTTATTATTGGAAAAAGGTAATTATTCCATTATCACCTTAGGTTCTAAATTTATTAGTTTAATGGACACTTTTCCAGGAAAATGATTTATATATTTTTTAAATCAATGAAAGTTACAAAATGTCAGTCTCTAGAATTTAAATAAACTTTATGTGTTCACATTGGGAAAAATAGTTATGAATTAATATTAATAGTAATTTTTTGAATAATTAAATTAAATTCATTGTGTATTTTTTTAAAATTTTTAGGAATTATATAATTACATTTAATTATTATACAATGCCAAAACAATATTTATTCAATTAAGGAAGAAATAAAATAAATTATTTTAAAACATTATATTAAAATTAAATCTTTATCATTTAATTTTTTAAGTCAAATTAAATGAGTAGTGTTGAAATTGACAATAATGATATTTTATCGAAATATTTTTTTATTAAACTATTTAAAAATAATAAAAATATTTAAATAAGATAAATTTGAAATTATATAGTCTATAATTTTACAAATTGACAATTTATGGTCCAATTATTACTTTAAAATTAAAAATTACAAGCCTTTAATATTGAAAAAATATTCATTGTAATTAAAACAGAAATTGGTTAACTACGAGTTAATAAAAAATGATAAGGTTTAAATTGACACCATTTTTTAATTATATTAGTTTACAGGATTCGAACCTAATACTAGATTATATTCAAATATCAATCAATTTTTTAGGCATTTTTATGAGAATTAATTTATTATAATTTAATCTTTTGAGAAATTTCAAAAGTGCCTCTCACCCCAATTATAAAAGGGTGCCTCTTATTTCACTTCTTTACACCAATTTTGGACTTATATATTGGAAAAAAATATACCAATTTATATTATAAAATTACCTATCCAAATTATATAGGTTCTGGTATTCCCAAAGAATAAACCTAGATCCCTTTAGAGGAGATCTAAAGGTGTCATTTTAGCGAAGAGGTAATCGCCTTACCCGATCAATTTCTTTCTACTCTTCTTTATCTATAATAAATATATGTTACATATCATAAAATAACAACTTAATTGTTATAAATATTATTAATTATTATTATTATTATTAAAACACCATTTTACACCCTTTTTCCCATCAAATCAGAAGTGGAATCATCGCTCGTACGTACATATGGCTAACCATATCCACATTGTGATAAAATTAATTATTAATAAATATGTTTTATGAATGGGAATTATGATGGTTTTAATGTTTATATATAATATTTATGATAATATTACACTTATTTAATTATAATATCATGTCTACCTTCTTACCATCCAGTTCTTTAGGAAATGATATTGTCGGTTATGCGTACGTGTGGACAACCACCACCATGAAGTGATGTGATTATTTTTTCATTTATATTTTACTTGGATGGTAATGAGGAAGAATTTTATGAATATATATGATATATATGATATAATAATTGGCATATAAATTTTAATTAATATTTAACTTTTTTTCATTACATCCTTTGAAAAATGAAAACAATATTCATGTCTACGCACGACCTACCGTCTCCACGAATGATGTAATTCAATTTTGTATCTCTAACAACGATATATGAATATAAACATGTATATAATGAATATATATAGTATTTAAATCATGGTTAAAATTCATTAGCTTATGGAACTATGATCAAAATACAAATACCAAAACTATCGAACAAGAACATACATGAAAAATGAAGTAGTTATGACCCAAAACATTAGTTTTAATAAAGTAGTGTTAAAAATGGGTGATAAAATATTATAATTAATTCATATATGGTATGATAGATATGATTATGTTTCTTTAATAAATTTATAATAAATATTTATTTATTATAAATGGGGTTCAAAAATTTATGTAAGAAGTCGGTATTAAGGTAAGGGATTTTTGACTCAATTTTATTCCCATTGGAGATCTATCATATTTACCAGTTGTTTATTTTTTGTGGTGCATATAATACCCAAAAATTTAATTTATGATTCTTATTATAAAATTTATGGGCATATAAATATCTATCAAATTTTATTTATTTCACATGGATTATGATTCAAATGTTACCAAAGAAGCAAGGGTTTTATGTTACAATCTCATTTTTTATTAGGATTGTTTATGATTAAGTTTTGAAGAAGAAATATTATAATATACCTATAAATAAACTAATTAAATTTATTATCCTATGGTTATTTCTTAAAAATGTGTGTTTTATTTTCATATTACTCAACTTATATACTCAGGATACTGAAAATATGTTTTTTTATGGAAAATCAACTTCATTTCTCCTTTCAATTGAAAAAACATTTTATTACATATCCATGTTTTATAAATATGTTTTCAAGAAGGTTTTTAATATTTTATAATAATTTTTAAAAGTAATTTTTACCCATGATTTACTTTTTAAAAAATTGTATGAAAGTAATCTTTTCTTTCATTATCAAAATGCGGTGCTTTGTGAATTTTCTGAAAACATAATGGAAAAAATGTTTTTTTAACTAATATGACATGATTTTTTTTCCCAAAATCATGAATAATATTTTATTTAAATATTCCTTTACAAGTTTATAAGGTTATTTTTAGTTAATATATTTCCATTAATAATTGTGCTGTTTTTTTCTAAATAAGTGATTTTCAAAAATGGAAGGGTAATTTTTCTCAGGAATATTTTAATGATATTTTAATGGTATTTAAATTCAGAAAATACAAAAAACCATTATTTCACTTATTATTTATTAAGGATATGATCCAAGGATATCATCCTTATTATTTATATGGATGGATTATGAATATTATGACACAATTTTTATAAAATATGTTTCTTTTCAATAGGTTATGCTATGATGAATTGTAACATCCCAAGAATTTACAATTTATTTCTTTTAGAATAAATATAATTTATTCGATCTCTCATGATTCACACAACACTGTGTTTAAACAAAACACGATACTCTATTAAAATATTACTTAAACAAGTCCATTATAACATTTTCGTTAAATTAGTAGCTATTAATAGAAATAATTAAATTATAAAAAATATATATATTTTACATGTGTAATATTTTTATATTTATTATAAATAAAAAATAATTATTTAAAAGAAAAATTAGTGTTTTCTTATTTTTTTTATTTTTTCTAAAATATGGGTTATTTGCACTTCACACACAAAATTTGAAACAACTTTTTTACTAATTTTTGAAAATTTAATTGATAAAGTTATATTCATTTTCTTAAACCAAAATATAAAAATTATCTTAAGGTGAATTCTAGGGATTTTTCTAAAATGTTTCATTTTTCTATAAATAGTGAAAATTACTGATTTTTAATTGAAAACTCTTTTACATTTAAATAATTTATAATCATAAATTATGTTTTAAATTTTGTTGAAAGTAAAATTAGTTCAATTATATTTATATTAATAAAATTTAGTTATTTTTAACAATTTTCATATTAAATATTCATATAAATACGTTGTAAAATTTAGAACATTCTCTCTTTGAAAACCCTCTTTCTCGTCACGTTTGCGGTATTAATTTTAAATTATATTTTCCAAATCTTGTTAATGGAATTTTTAAAATTTGAATATGTATTTGGAATCAGAATAACGTATATTATTTAATAAGTTCAAATTAAATTTTTATCAAAATAAAGAGTGAAAGTAGTAAAAAAACTATTTACTGTGGTTAAGGTAAAAATGGATTTACAAATGGGTTAAACTAAAAATATAAGGCTTAAAAGGGCGTAAATGTTTTTCAAAAATATATTTAATGGAAATATTTCAGTTCTATCATTTATAATTCTCAATAATACTCTATTTTGGACCCTTTTCATGTGAAAAAGGTGGGTATACCTTTGTTTGTTCAAATATTATAATTGTGCCACTCACCTCACTTATAAAAGGCCACCTCTATACTCTCTTCTTCACACCTTCAAACCATTTTGGCTTGGATAAGGTGTAACCAGATAATTTCCCAAATTAGATACCCTCATCCTTAGATACTTATTTTTGGCATTAATTCTAACCTATGACAGCTTTTGGTGAAAACTGAAGGAGGTTACCCGTAGAAGAGGTAATATCATTTAAAGTGATTTTTTATTTTATTTCTTCCTCAAAATTATTTAATTATTATTAAAATAATATTATATAATTAATTTATCATATTCCATGTACTTATATGTTTTTGTGTTAATTTAATGACTTATAAACATCCCCACTTCCATCAAATGTGTTACAAAATCACCATTTGTGTGCATGAAAGACTACTGCCTCACGAACCAATGCCATTAATTTTTCCATTGCCACATCTCATAGTTGGGTATGAAAATGGATCTAAAAAATATATATAAAATTTATAAAATAATTACACATTTGGAGTCATTATATCATATATTCATTTTTAATTTTCATTTCCAAGGGGATACGATAACATCACTCTTTTGTACGGTGGATTACACGTCATGAAGCAATGTGATTCATCTTTAAAAAATTCTTTACATGGAAGGTGGTAAGGATAATTTTAGTGAATACATGTGATATAAAAGATATAATTATGATATTAATGAAATATTTATCATTCTTAAAAGTTAATATATCATTTTATCTCTTACCTTTTCACACATAGAAATATGATAACATCATTCTTGTACATGTGGACTACCGCCTTCACGAAGTCATGTGACTCTCTTTTTATCACCACAACACATGGATAATATATAAAAGTATATATAATGAAATAATATGATATTATGAAGATTATATAAAGGTAAAATATTACTTATCTCATTTTCATAATGATCATTGAATAATGGAAATGTTACTTTGTGTACATATAGCCCACCACCTCCATGATCATAATGTACTTCATTTATCAAAACCATTATTAATGATTTCTATTCAAATTATAATTGATGTATAAATAAGATAATTATGTAATTATTATTATTCTTTATATTACAATACTATATAATATATACAAAAAGTGGAACATTAGTGATAAAGAATGAATAGGGAAACAAGACAATTAACATCTGAAATAATGAAAATAATGAAATATTATTAATGAACAGGTGATAAGATATTATAAAGGATCATACACGATATTATAAATATTAATATGGTTTTTTATGTTAATTAAATCTTTAAAACCACTATATACGGGGTTCAATCAGGTTCAATCAAAAATAAGCACGAGGTGAAAATTTCCCTTCATTGAGTCATATTGTAATGTCATGCACCTAGTTTCTTTTATATGGTGTATATACTGACCTTTGACATGTAATACCATGAATAATTCATTATTAATTTTATTTTAAGCTTCAATTTTAATTATTCCATCCAAGGGTATTTGAATTTAAAATTACCAAGTGGTAAAAGTTATTGTACAATCTCAATTTCTTTTGTGGTTTTAAAATTTATCCTGAAACAATCACTTTATTGTGATCATTTTTAGCAGAACATACATTTCTATTAAATATCAATTTTGGTTTATAATGGATATGGTGATTTATTAAACCATATAAAATTTTTTACGTACGTTATTTACTTTAAAATTTATTTGATTAGCTGGGGAATTATTGATAAATTCATATCCATTACTAAATACAGATATTTGATTATAAGAAATATTGATTTAAGAATTAAATAGATCATTAAATATGTAAAGAATAATTTGGACCTTTAGTTATGGGCGGGACCTAGTATTATTTATCCCTTTTATGGATCAGTAGGTTTCATGAGAGAAATTAGTTGGCCAAATTAAATGGGTTTCTACCTATAGTTTTAACATGTTTTGTGAAAGGTCTTGAGAGTAGAGGTATCACTGGCCTGAGACATAAAATCCAATATTTAAGCATTTCCTTCATTAAGAATTTAGTTATTATTATCCATAATAGTTTTACAATGATATTTTCTCTAGATTCATTTCATTCCTATACTATTGATTAAATAGAATATTTGTTTGGTTATTTATCTTTCCATATTGATTATGCCATATCCAATTATGAGAATCAAGATATTGATTAAATGGATTGTGTTTTCAGTTATTTACCTTTCCATTTTGATTATTATTTATTGATTCATGATATATTCCATTGTACTTAACCCCTTACTGAGAATTTTAGATCACCCTACTTTTTTTACTTTCCCCAGGATACGAAGAAGAAATCACTAAATGAGTTTTAAAGGATGATGTTTATTTAATTTTTTTATGTATTATTTTTTATTTTTTATTCAAAATTTAAAATGGGTATCATGTATGTATCTGGTTATCCCAAAATTATAAACTGACTGGTCCTTTGGGATTTGACAATTTGTATCTATGCCAAGTTAATAAGGAAAGAAACCAGCTTTAGGTTACTAGAGTCAGGGTCATTACAGTTGGTATCAAAAGATGTTTAATAAAATACTTCAGAACTAGATTATGGAAAACATATATTAGGGAACTTAAAACTATGATATACATTGGGGATAAGTATAGAAGAACATCATAAAGTTTTGGTAAGGAATATATTATGTTGTTTTCCTAGAAATGTATCTCTATATGGATACTATAAGTGAATGTGGTTTTGGAACATAGGTACATAGGGGTAATAAATCTAAAAAGGGAACATTAGGCTTGATTTTATCATCCCCTGGTGCATGAAAACATGAATTATATCACATCTAGTTTAATACTTTATGGGTATATGATTAGGATAATTAAAATTTTATTTACAAACCATTATAAAGGATTTGAAAATAAATATATCCCCAAAGAAACTAATTTTTATGATTCTGAGATATATAATTCCTATATTTGTAAATGTAAGTGTTACACCATATTTAGAATTGTAAATTGTGATTTAAAATTCATAATTATATGAGCTAATATAGTATATGAAATTGTTTATAAATGATTTGTGGAAGGAATAATGGTATCAATACTCATGGAAAATGTGGAGATGTCCCCATTGTGGAAGCCAATATAGCCGGTATTAGAACTGAGTAAATTATAGCTATATTGGGGAATCATAATTAGGTTATGAATGTAACGACCTAAAGTTTCATTAATGGAAATCCCTCTTGATCTAATTAAATGTCTCTTTATATTTATATAAAATTTTAACTTCTTTGGTTTTATGTTAAGAATTTTGACCATTGCTAATATATCCATTGAACAGTGATCACATGATTAGTATAAATATAGGGCTTTAACAAATCCAAATTTACTCAGACAAAGGAAGCGATGGCCTCATCCAGTAGAATTTCCTCATATGAAGCCCATTTTTCGGAGCTCGGAAAATAGGTGGCATCCTTGGGCTTCGCTCTTGAACAAGCCCAAGCTGAGCTTCATCATGTCAAGCTCGAATGGGACCGTCTATGGGAGAAGTGGGAGGTGATAGAAATTACCACTCGAGCAATGTTATATGAGCCACCCCATGAGTCTGTCACCATCGCACACCTTACCCTTAGGTCTTATGTGGTTGTTTTAAGGGGTTATGTAACAAATAAATAGTACTATATTCATGTACAATATTTTTTTTATATAATAATGAATATACTTTCTTGTCATTATTAATACATTGTAAATAATATTTATAGTAAAAATAATGTTTTTAGTTATTATTTAATTAAGAATTATATTTTATTAAATGAAGGTATTTTTGAATTAAATAAAATTTTAATAAAATATTTTTATTATTATTAAATTAATTTTTATTAAATATAAATGCTGTTATAATTTTATGAATGCAATTTTAATTTTTATTAAGGTTTGAAAGCCATTTCTGTCAAAACCCGTGAATTTTCGATAAATGTCGGTTTTTAATTTAAAAGTGAAAATTAACATATTTATAAAATTATTTAGATAAAATAAATGTTATTTTTGGAATCAGGACATCGAAATTATCTAATGGTGAATTTTTCATTATTTTCTGAGATAATCAAATATTTGGGTAAAAATTAAATACCGTTTAAATATATAATGTGTTTTATGACATAATAATGACCCAATAGTGATTTAATAAAATAGGATAATATTTATTTTAAGCCAATATATGTTTTACCATTAAAATAATGTGATTTTGGGATTTATTGACCTACTTTTTCAAAGCATTAATGGACCCCTCAAGACTTATCAAACACCTTGTCTTTTTAAATTAATTTCGATGGGAGTGTGACTCACCTCTACATAAGCAACCCTATTATTTTAAGAAGTTTGGACTTTGGCCTTATAAAATATTGTTTTCCTCTTCCCTTTTCAAAAACCGTGGGCAAAAACCATGGGAGGGTTTGTGGTTTGGATTAATTTAATATAAGGGGTCCCAAACCTAAATAATAAAGAATTCCCTCACCATTCCTATATAAACCCACCCAAGCTCCCACTTCCTCCTCACTAAAAGCCTTTGAAATTCGTCCAACCTATTCCCTACTCTCTCTCTAGAATCATCCCAAGGTTCCCCAAGCTCCCAATAAGCCTCTCACAAGCCTCTCTCTAGCCTTTGGAAGCACACTTCCAAATAAGGGTTTTTTCTTCCATTCTCATTTTTGTCCAATTTTTTTTAGGTTGTTTTTCCATTTTAATTTAGATTATTAATGTTGGGGTATGGTTTCACACCTCCCTCATACTGCCCTCTTCATGTTTGAATAATGGGAGACCCCTTTCTCTCTCATTAAATGCCTCCCATGTACGCCTGTTACTATGCCGAAATTCTGAAAGGAACTTCTCTCTCCTCTTTTACATTCAAGAAATACTTTTGTATTATGAATCTAAATTCCATTAAAATTGTTGGGACATCTATCTATATGAACTCCTTACTGTCCATTACATTTAAATATGGTTAGTAACCCCTTTTTCTCTCATCAACCTTTTTATGAATTCTTATGTCATGTCGTTACGCTGCCGAAATCGCACCGATTTTCTAAGACAATGTCATTGTGTAGTGAATACCATGCCCATTTCTCCATCAAGGGTATTCACCTTTATGAACATTTAATTATTGATTATAAAGATTCATGTATGAATTCCACATTCCTTTATCATGGAATAAATGATTATGTTTTATGAATCCATGTTTTATGATCCATGTGGCACACTTATGCATGAAATGAAATGTTTAAGAAGGGTGTTCCCTTATAGTGCTCCAATGCATTGGGTAAAGTATAGTATCATGATAAATCATGTGCAATGAGTGTTTACTCATGATAATTAAAGTTCAACGATGGTTTACTCATGATTTATGTGCAATGAGGACTTACTCATTCTCCATGTGCAATGAGCCTTGGCTCATGCTAATTCCTTGTTAAGTGTTGTTGCCACATTTCCATGTTATGATTATCATGATTTATCATGCCTTTATGTTCATGTTTCTCTTTTGATCTATTGATATGCCTAATGTCTAACATTTATTGTACTCCTCATGTTATTCCATGTGTATTCCCTTACTGGGCTTTATAGCTCACCCTTTTCTTATGCATTTCCTCAGGTTATCTCATGCAATGCTAAGTACGAGGGAATGTAGTGGTCATGTAAAAGAAGTTTTCAATAAAGATGTTGTATTTCATGTTTCAAGTTTTTATGTAATGATCATAATCCCCAAAGACACTAAACCTATCTATCTTCTTTGTTGTATCAAGTGAAGTTTTATGTAGTAAATCATGTTTAAGTTGTAATAAAAAGTAGGGTTATCATAGTTGGTATGAGAGGATAGGTTTAGTTATTTTGGGGATTAGGATTAGAAAACCCTAGTAAAGACTTAGAGGAAAGACTAAGTATAATAGAAACATTCCTAAGTTTTTTTAAGTACTGAGTAAGTTGTTTATCAAACAAATACATCCCTCTCTGGATACGAGCAGGTAGAGGCGACTCTAGAACATATGTATCTTAGGGGTAAAACCCGAAAACACCGCTTTGAGCTAGACTCGAACGAGAACTGGTGCACGACAACGGGCCTTGTTGCACTCTTGGTTACGAAACTCCCGTGGGATATGTTTTGATAAATTCACAATCTTAGTATGAACCCTTATTAAGGGAATTAAAAAAATGCCCCTAAGAATATATGTTAGAAAGTAGATCATGAAAAGCCTAGATTGAAGCCTATAGGATCATGAGTTACGGAAATAAAAGTTTATTTATAATTCATCAACTTTTTTCTTTGGATTACCCTTTATGTGTTACCCCTAACTTTCCTTTTATTCTAGCCAATGGCCGGTAATAGGAGGACTCAGGCTAAAAATCATTGTGAAGATCAATGTGATGACTGTACTAATGAGATGCCCAATCCAATAGGAGCAGGAATCTTGAACTTTGTCACTCTTCTCTCTCTGATAACTCGAGTTTTGAATAGAAACATGGGTCAAGAGGAACGTTCAACCCCCCCCCCCCCCTAAGAAATAACAAGTCGCTATTGAGAGCTTCATGAGACAAAGGCCTCCTACTTTTAGTGGATCATCTGATCCCATGATCGCTGAACAATGGATCAAATCCATTGAAAAGATCTTCTCTATCCTTCAATGTTATGAACAAGGGAAGGTTCTCCTGGCGGCTTATCGTATGGAGAGTGAAGCTGATCAATGGTGGACATTGATCAAAAATACTAATCCTGAGGAGGAGATCGAGGCGTTGGAATGGAAGGATTTCCGGAAGATGTTTTTCGATAAATATTTTCCATGGACCCTCCGGCTTAAGATGGAAAGGGACTTCCATTACCTCAAGAAAAAAGACGAAGAATCTATTGGAGCGTATGAGACAAACTTCACAAGGCTTGCACGATACGCTTCCGGCTTTTTCGTTACACTAGAATTCAAATTTGACCACTTCTTTAGTGGGTTGAAGCATAGCCTACAGAAAGCATTAGTAATCTGTGACTTTGACAGCTATGAGGAAATTTTCTGTTGTTCCATCAAGGTCGAAATGAAGATCGGAGAATCACAGCATTATCATGAGGATAAGAAGCGTAATGTGGACTTCAATGCCGGTGGTACGATGGATAAATCCAATGGTGCTAAGAAGATCCAGCACCCCACTTTCCAAAAGTCTGGAAAGAAGCACCCTGGAAATTGCCTAAGGGGATGAGGAAATGATTTAGCTGTGGAAGAGAAGGGCACCTAGCTGTTAATTGTCGGCAAGAAAGACCCACAGCTACAACTGAGGAGAGGAATGCTCCGTTAGAACCTCAACATGTTGTTCAATGCTACAAATTCAAAGAACTGGGTCATTTTTCAAATTAGTTCCCTAATCCCAGAGTTTTCGAAGGCAACCAACAAGCTCCAAGGCAGCATGGAAGAGCTTTTTCCATCACTTCTGCCGAAGTGAACCCCAAAAATGAAGTGGTGACAAGTACGCTAGTTATTCATTCAAGAATAGCGAAAATACTTTTTGATTCAGGTTCTACGCATTCTTTTATATCTCTAAAGTTTAGTAGAATAATCCCAGCACCACCACAAATCATTGGAGTGAAGATGTCGGTGAGTACGAAGAATGGGGAAATCATTGCATCCCATGAATATAAGTCCTCCCCTGTTATAATTTGTGGATTGAATTTCCCGGCGAACCTCTTCATACTCCCTCTGGTTGAATTTGATGCAATTCTTGGCATGGATTGGCTTTCCTTATATAGAGCCAACATAAATTGTCAGGAGAGGGAAATCACACTCCATATGAAGAATCGACCCCCGATTCATTACAAGTGTAAGGAGGAAGATGAATCTTTTTTATCTCCATCATCTCAAGCATAGATATTATTGCCTTATGAGAACGCATATCTAGCTCAGATGATTGAGTCCAAGGAAGAAACCATCCTTGATGAAATGCCTATTGTGAGGGAATTCGCTGAAGTGTTTCCCGAGGAAATGCATGGTCTTCCTCCTAGAAGAGATGTTGAATTCTTAATTGAACTTATATCTGGGCCTTTACCAATATCCAAGACTCCATATATAATGGATGTTGTAGATCTTGAAGAGTTGAAGAAACAACTACAGGAGAATCTGGATAAAGGGTTTATACGCCCAAGTGCTTCACCATGGGGTGCACCAGTCCTCTTCGTCAAGAAGAAGGATGGGTCAATGCGGCTTTGAATCGATTATCGTGAACTTAACAAAATCACGATAAAGAAAAGTATCCTCTCCCATGAAATGATGACTTGTTCGATCAGATGCGTGGAGCACAATACTTCTCCAAGGTGTACTTGCAGTCGGGTTATTCTCAAGTAAGGGTGAAGAAGAAAGATATCCCCAAGACTGCTTTTCGCACAAGAAATGGGCACTATGAATTCATAGTAATGCCTTTATGACTCACAAATGCTCCAGAATTATTTATGGACTTAATGAATAGAGTCTTTAGAGATTACCTAGAAAAATTTGTGGTAGTCTTTATAGATAATATTCTAATATACTCCAAAACCAAGGAGGATCATGAAGAGAATTTAAGAACTGTACTGGAGACTTTGAGCAAGGAGAAGATCTATGAAAAGTACAGCAAGTGTGAGTTCTGGTTGAAGCAAGTCTCATTCTTGGGCCATATCATCACAAGCAATGGGATATCTATGAATCCCTCCAAAACAAATGCAATTGAGGGATGGCCGAGGCCAACATCGGTAACAGATATCCGTAGCTTTTTGGGGTTAGCTGGATATTACCGACAATTTGTGAGGAATTTCTCACGATTTTTCAACCCTCTTACCAAGATAACTCAGAAGGGAGTAAAGTTTTCTTGGAGTGATTAATGCGAAGAAAGATTCAAGGAGTTGAAAAGGAGGCTTATCACTGCGCCAGTGCTCACTTTACCCACAAGTGGGGAACCTTTTGTGGTTTTCAGTGATTCTTCGAAGAAATGCTTAGGCCGTGTGATGATGCAGAATGATAAAGTGATATCCTATGCCTCAAGGCAGTTGAAAATCCATGAGCGAAACTATCCAACACATGATCTATAGTTGGCGGTGGTGATCTTTACCTTGAAAATCTGGCGGCATTATCTCTATGGAGAGAAAGGTGAGATATATACTGACCACAAGAGTCTTAAATATATATTCACACTGAAAGAGCTTAATATGCGCCAGAGAATATGGATATATCTCATCAAGGATTATGATTGTTCAATACATTACCACCCTGGGAAAGCGAACAAGGTGGCAGATTCCCTAAGTAAAAAGGATCTAGCGATTCTATCAATGATGAGAATTGAGAAGGATCCAATCTTCTTAGACTTGATGAAGATGGACATGGGAATCATAGAGAAGGGAAAATAATCAATCCTTTCACAAATGATTGCTCAACCGTCTCTTTTTTAAAGGTTAAAGTATGCTCAAAAGGATTATTTGGGAATTCAGGAAAAGGTGGAAGCTATTGAAAAAGGAAAATCCTCGGAGTTTAATGTTAATGAAGAAGGAATTGTGTAGTTAGGGAAAATACTATGTGTTCCATAAAGTTCGGAGCTGAAGAAGGAACTTTTGGATGATACACATAGTTAAAATTTCTCTATTCACCTAGGGAGCACAAAGATGTATTGAGATCTCTGAGAAAACTTTTGGTGGGATAATATGAAGAAGGAGATCGCTGAATATACATCAAAGTGCCTGGTGTGTCAGCAAGTGAAGGCGGAGAGGCAGAAGTCTAAGGGGATGATGCAACCATTGCCCATACCAGGATGGAAATGGGAGAAAATCACCATGGAGTTGTCACCAGAATTCCAAGGACATCCAAAGGCAACAATGAAATCTGGGTTGTTGTGGATCGTCTTACAAAGACTTCACACTTCATTGCTATTTGGGAGGATTTCTCTTTGGATCAACTGACACAAATATATATCAGGGAAGTGGTAAGGTTTCATGGAGTAACACTATCTATTGTGTCTGACCGAGATCCAAGATTCACCTCTATGTTTTGGAAGAGTCTTTAACATGCTCTGAATACTGAACTGAACTTCAGTACGACCTATCATCCTCAAACTGATGGTCAATCCGAGCAGACTATCCAAACACTTGAGGACATGCTGAGAGCATTCTCAATGGACTTTAAAAGAGGATGGGATCAACATCTTTCTATGGTTGAGTTCTCTTATAATAACAGTTTCCACTCGAGCATCAAAATGGCACCATATAAAGCCCTATATGGGAAAAGGTGCAGAACACCGGCATGTTGGGATGAGGTCGGTGAACATAAGCTGATTGGACCAGAAATGGTTGAAGAAATGGTGGAGAAGGTGAAAACCATTCAGTAGCATATCAAGGCATCCCAGAGTCGACAGAAGAGTTATACAGATGACCATCGACGAGACCTTGAGTTTAAAGTTGGAGACATGGTTTTCTACACATATCTTCGTGGAAGAAGGTCATGAGGTTTGGAAAGAAAGGTAAGTTAAGTCCAAGGTACATTGGACTTTTCGAGATTCTTGATCGTGTCGGGGCTGTGGCCTATCGACTAGCACTTCCACCTACCATGGCCAAAGTACATGGTGTCTTTTATGTATCCCTCTTAAGTAAGTATATACTGAACCCTTCACATGTACCCTCTTCTGGGGTGGTACAATTGGAAAATGATCTTTCTTATGAGGAGCAACCAGTGAAGATCTTAGATCGTAGAGAAAAAGTTCTGCGAAATAAGACAATGCCCCTCATCAAGGTGTTGTGGAGAAACCACAAGTTTGAAGAAGCGACTTGGGAATCGGAGGAAATAATGAAGCTGAATTACCCACATCTGTTTTAGTGGGGGTAAGGAAAAATATTGAGGGAAAAATTTCTTAAGGGGGGAATATTGTAATGACCCAAAGTTTCATTAATGAAAATCCATCTTGATCTAATTAAATGTCTCTTTATGTTTATATAAAATTTCAAATTCTTTGGTTTTATGTTAAGAAATTTAACCGTCGCTAATATAGCCGTTGAATAGTGATCACATGATTAGTATAAATATAGGGCTTTAACAAATCCAAATTTACTCAGACAAAGTAAGCGATGGCCTCATCCAGTAGAATTTCCCCATACGAATCCCATTTGTTGGAGCTCAGAAAAGTGGTGGAATCCTTGGCCTTTTCTCTTGACCATGCCTATGCTGAGCTTCATCATGTCAAGCTCGAACAGGACCATCTACGGGATAAGTGGAAGTTGATAGAAATTACCACTCGAGCAATGTTATCCGATCCACCCTAAGAGTCTGTCACCATCACACACCTTACCCTTAGGTCTTATGCAGCTGTTTTAAGGGGTTATGTAACAAATAAATAGTACTATGTTCATGTACATTATTTTTTTGTATATAATAATGAATATACTTTCTTGTCATTATTAATACATTGTAAATAGTTTTTTAAATTACAAATAATGTTTCTAGTTATTATTTAATTAAGAATTCTTATTTTATTAAATTAAGGGATTTTTGAATTAAATAATATTTTAATAAAATATTATTATTAATATTATTAAATTAATTTCTATTAAATATTAATTATCTTATAATTTTATGAACGCAATTGTAATATTTATTAAGGTTTGAAAGCCATTTCTTTCAAAACCCGTGAATTTTTGATAAATATCGGTTTTTATTTTAAAAGTCAAAATTAACATATTTAGAAAATTATTTAGATAAAATAAATGTTATTTCTGGAATCAGGATGTCGAAATTATCCAATGGTGAATTTTTCATAATTTTCTGAGACAGTCAAATGTTTGGGTAAAAATTAAATACCGTTTAAATATTAATGTGTTTTATGACATCATAATGACACAATAGTGATGTAATAAAATACTATAATATTTATGTTCGTCCAATATTTGTTTTAATATTAAAATAATTTTATTTTTGGTTTGTTTTACTTACTTTTTCAAAGCATTAATAGACCCCTCAAGACTTATTAAACACCTTGTCTTTTTAAATTAATTTCCATGGGAGTGTGACTCACCTCCACATAAACAAACCTATTATTTTAAGAAGTTCTGACTTTGTCATTATAAAATATTTTTTTCCTCTTCCCTTTTCCAAAAACCATGGACAAAAACCATGGGAGGGTTTTTGGTTTGGATTAATTTAATATAAGTGGTCCCAAACCTAAATAATAAAGAATTCCCTCACATTTCCTATATAAACCCACCCAAGATCCCACTTACTCATCACTCAAAGCCTTTTAAGTTTGTCCAAACTCTGCCCTACTCTCTCTAGAATCCTCCCAAGGTTCCCCAAGCTCACAAGAAGACTCTTACAAGCCTTTGGAAGCACACTTCCAAGTAAGGGTTTTTTCTTCCTTTCTCATTTTTTTCCAACTTTATTTAAGTTGTTTTTCCCTTTTAATTTCAATTATGAATGTTTGGGTATGGTTTAACAACTCCCTCATACTGCCCTCTTTATGTTTTAATGATGGGATACCCCTTTCTCTCTCATTAAATGCCTCCCATGTACGCCCGTTACTATGCTGAAATTCCGAGAGGAACTTCTCTCTCCTCTTTTAAATTCAAGAAACACTTTTGTATTATGAATCTAAATTCCATTAAAATTGTTTAGACATGTATCTATATTACATCCTTACTATCCATTACTTGTAAATATTATGAGGAACCCTTTTCTCTCTCATCAACCTTTTTTATGAATTCTTATGTCACGTCGTTACACTGCCAAAATCGCACCGATTTTCTAAGCCAAAGTCATTGTGTAGTGAATACCATGCCCATTTCTCCATCAAGGGTATTCACCTTTATGAACATTTAATTATTGATTATAATGTTTCATGTATGAATTCCACATTCCTTTATCATGGAATAAATTATTATGTTTTATGAATCCATGTTTTATGATCCATGTGGCACACTTATGCATGAAATGAAATTTTTAAGAAGGGTGCGCCCTTATAGCGCTCCAATGCATTGGGTGAAGTATAGTATCATGATACATCATGTGCAATGAGTGTTTACTCATGATAATTCAAGTGCAATTAGGGTTTACTCGTGCTTTACGTGCAATGAGGACTTACTCATGCTCCATGTGCAATGAGCCTTGGATCATGCTAATTCCATGTTAAGTGTTGTTGCCACATTTCCATGTTATGATTATCATGCTTTATCATGCCTTTATGTTCATGTTTCTCTTGTGATCTATTTATATGCCTAATGTCTAACATGTATTGTACTCCTCATGTTATTCCATGTGTATTCCATTACTGGGATTTATAGCTCACTATTTTCTTATGCATGTCCTCAGGTTATCCCATGAAATGCTAAGTACGAGGGAATGTAGTGGTCATGTAAAGGAAGTTTTCAATAAAGATATTGTATTTCATGTTTCAAGTTTTTATTTAATGATCCTAATCCCTAAAGAAACTAAACCTCTCGATCTTCTTTGTTGTATCAAGTAAAGTTTTATGTAGTAAATCATGTTAGAGTTGTAATAAAAAGAAGGGTTGTCATAATGAAAAACAACCTTTATTGGATGGAGAAACCAATTCTGCAATGAGAATCTCCTATGTTGTATCACTTTACATAATAGAATACCCCATCATTTTCTGGGACTACTAATCTATTTACAGACAGGTAATAGATTAGGTCTTTGGAAAAGATATTTATGACCTTGGGATGTGGTGAAAAAAGGATACACTTGAAGTGTATTGTCTCAAAGGTGACACTAATAAATAGAGGCTTTTGATCTAGAATACTAGGTAGGAAGAGGAAATAAAACTCATGGAATGAAAAGATTTTAAGGAGAAATTCTATGAAAAATATTTCCATATTGAGGAAAAAACCAGGATGAAGAGAAATTTCCTTATATTAAACCAAAATGAAGATGAAATTATTATGGATTATGATTCTATATTTACATGGTTATCTTGTTATGCTATGGATTATATACACAACACAAAGTTCAAGGTTGACCAGTTATTTGAAGGGATTAATCTAATTATCTAAAGGGAACTGGTCTCTTAATATTTTTCATCATATGATGAAATAGTTTTATGTTCCATAAAAATAGAGATGTAATTCTCTATATATTACATATACAAAGTAAATAAATATAAGAAGAGGTCATCCGAACATTATAAAAAAGGGAACACATCGAAATATATGAAGAGTACCAAAAAATTTACACCTTGTGAGAACTGTGGAAAGAATCATCCTGGGAAATTTCTAAAGGGAATAGAAGTCTTCTATAATTTTAGGGATAAGGGCTATATTTATAATTAATTCAAGGGGAAGAAACAAATAAATTATTTCCAATGCTTCATCTATAAATAGATTTGGAATTATAAACACTAATTCCCCAATAATTACGGAATCCACCAGAGAATAGGCCAATGGGAGAAGGTCATGATTATGGGATCACTATAACTGAGGTGGACATACCCAATGATGTGGTGGAGGGTTTTTTAATCCAATATTTAAATTTAACTAAGAATTATTTGATTTTGGATCTTCACACTATTTTATATCTTCCCAGTTTTCCAATAAAATTAGACTCCTCCCATTTAATTTAATAAGGTATTTCTCAGTTAAACTCTTATGGGATGTCTCACAACAAAAGGATTTTTTAGGAAGTCCTAATTATGAAAAATAAACATACTTTATTTCTTGAACTTATTAGCATACCTATGGTTGAATTTGATATAATCCTTAGTATAGATTGGATTTCAAAATATGATTTAAAAAATTATTTTAATAAGAAAGAAATTCTGATTTTTGAGGATGATATAGAATTTCTTATCTTTAGAGCATAAACTTCATCATCTTAGTCATAAATGGATCCACCCTAGTATCTCTACTAAAACGATTCTTGGGGAACAATAAAAACAAAATCTAGGGATGTTGAAGGTAATATTAAATTTGAGTATGTATATATTGTACAAATGTTTTTTGATATATTTCCCAATTAATTTCCTACATATCCCTTAGAGTGTGAAGTTGAGTTTTCAATTTATTTAATCCTTGATTCAAGACCAATAACAATGACTACCTATAGAATGATCAGTGTTGAATTAGTTCAGTTGAAGAATAAACTAGAAGAGTTAGGTGATAAGGGATTTATTCTCCACCATGTTTCTCTATGAGGAACCCCTATTCTCTTTGTTAAGAAGAAATATAAATCCATTATACTATGTATTTATTATAGTGAAATCAATTATATTTTGATAAAGAACATGTATCATCTATCTTTCATTGATGATTTATTCTATCAACTTCATAGATCCAAATATATTTCAAAGATTTAACTTAATTCTGGGTATCATCAATTCTGAGTAAATAAGGAAGACATTCTAAAGACATATTTTTTAATGAGGTATGGAAATTAAGAGTTTATAGTAACTCTATTTGGATTGACTAATACACCCACTATTTTTATGGATCTAATGAACATAGTATTCAAATAATATCTTGATGATTTTTTTGTGGAATTCATTAATGATATTTCAGTGTATTCAAAAATCTATGAGAACCATGAGAATCACTTTCAGATTATTCTTGATACACATAGAATGAAAGATTTATATGGTAAATTTAGAATGTGTTACTTATGGCTTCAATAAGTTTCATTACTTGGCCATATTTTCTCAATGGATGTAATCTCAGTTAATCCTATGAAGATGAAGGCATACAAGAAATGTCAGATACCAATGAATGTAACTGAGGCATGTAATTTCATTGGTTTGTAAGGTTACTATCGAAGATTTGTACAAAAGTTTACCAACTTATCTAACATGTTAACCAACCTTACACATAAAGGGATTATGTTTGTTTGAAAAATAATGTAAAAAATGTTTTGTTGGACACAAGAGAAGATAAGTCAATGATCTAATTTTAACTCTACCACTTAGAAATGATGAGGTTGTGATATATAGTGATGCATCGAAAAAGGGATTTGGTTGTTTCCCAATGGAAAATGATAAAGTTATTTCATATGCATCAAAGAAATTGAAGACTCATGAACAAAACTATCCAACCCATGATCTTGAGTTGGCATCTGTAGTATTTACTTTGAATATATAAAGACATTATCTATATGGTGAAATATGTGAGACATACATGGATCATAAAAGCCTAAAATAAATCTTCTCATAGAAACATCTCAATATGATACAAAGATTATGTCTTGATATATGCAAGGATTATGATTTCTCAATACACAATCACCCAGGGAAAGAAAATGAGGTAACAGATGCATTAAGTAGGAAATTTCATGGAGTTCTGACCCAAATTCGGATTAAGAGATATCCTATGTTCATGGATATAGTAAAGACAGATATGGGAATTATTAATTAAGGGGAGACATCATTTATTTTTCAAATTATTTTGAAAACATATTTATTAGGAAAGACAAAAAATTCTCAATCTAAGGATGAGAACTTTCATAAGAACATTAAAGATGTGAATGATATGAAATTAGGAGACTTCATTTGTGAAGATAATATTATGAATTTTCGAAAGATATTATTTTTTTCATATATACTTGAGATAAAAAATGAATTTTTTGTCAATCTCATAGAACAAATTTCTCAATACACCCTAGTAGCATATAGATTTATAAGGGTTTGAGGGAAAATTTTTGGTGGGATAACATGAAGTAGGAAATTGTTGATTATATTAGTCCAATTAGGTTAAATACCCTGAGGGGGTTGAATCAAAGTATGATAGATTAAAACAACTTCCTTTTAGATCTTGTTTCCTTACTAAACAAAACACTCTTCTCTCATCCCCCCGTAGTAATATATGAATGGAAATGAAATTATGCATGAGAAAGAGAGATCTTTACTTGTTTCACCTTCATCAGGATATGTACAAGGAGTATACAATGACAATGTGATGATTTTACCAAATTCTATAAGGTTCGCTAATTATTATTATGTTTGGGATAGATCACTTCTATACCTAGGCTCACTTCTTTTATAATGTTTAGGGTTAGCTCACTACTTTTCCAAGGTTCACTCCTTATGTCTCCTTCTCTATCTCACTGTTGGTGGTAAAGATCACCATCTTCCTCTTCATTTTAGAAATACTTTGGAAAGGATCTACTCATAGTTTATGGACTTGTAGGTCCCTTCATTATTTCTAATGAATGAATCCTCAATTATAGTAAGATTCTCGGTTGAAGCTCTTTCTGGGTTGCTCTTTCACTTCCATGAAAACACCTAGATTCAACACTTCCACTTTCCAGAAAACTGAAACAGACTTAAAATTACTATAGAAATAGAAATTACCTTCATTTTGGAAAGATCTTAATGTGATTCCATGTTCTCTTTGAATATAGCAATGAATAACCTCCTTCTGCATGTATTTTCAAATGGTGCATATCCTCTATCTTCTTCTTCTCCTTCAGAATTCAAATGTGACAATGATATTATTCATAGGGAATATAAGTGTATATCTCCATGCACAATTTTCTAGTGTGATAACCTTGTACGATACCCCAATGTATAAATCCTTGTGAGAGATCCTAATGGGAACATCTGGAGACTTGCACAAGTCTCACCTTTCACGAGTCCCCTAGAGCAAACCCATATCACCTTGTGTGAGTTATTATTTATCATAAAACCCCGACACAGACCCCTATCACATTTCATAAGTACTTCTTCGCTACAAACCCCTGGGGTGAACCCATAGCTCCTTGCACAAGTCTTTATTCACCATGATTCATCTTTTTCTCTGTGCGCAAGACCCTATTCAGATCATTAGCAACACTTATATGATTCCAATCACATACTTTACTTCTCCATGAACCTTTGTTGTGAGATCTCACCGGGAGTCTCTCTTCCGGACTGGCTTCAGATCAAAATTTTTAGCAAAACATTGTTAATATTTAAGGATAGATCTTATGGGTATTTATAAGTGAGTTTCCACCACCTTAATTCCACAAATCACAGAGAACCATCCACCTAATTGGGATCACATGCTCTTCAAGATCTAGGTGTGAGATCTTCTCATGATTTGCGAGATATCTGGGCACAAGTCCTCTTTTAACATTCGCACTTTGCGTGAGACCTCAATCAGCCTTGCTGATGAAATTCCTTGGGTATGTCCAGATAACTCTGCAGTGCTCTAGGAACAGTGTATATATTTTTCATGACATGATTTCTCACTCTCCATATGACCCATATTGTTTAGGTGATGCATCATAGAAAAATAGAGTAAAAATCCTAGATACCACTTATTCCAACTCGCATGATCCATGATATTTGAAAAATAACACAATGGGGAAAACAAGGGAAGAGGTAACAGGTGTTCATTATTATTATTATAAGACATGCGACGTGCCCCATGAGTCCCAAGTGACATGTCTTTCGCATCTCGAAAATTCCCTATGACTTGTCAGCATTCACACTCTGTGAACTATCATTCAACATTCATGCTCAAGCATGATTCCTATTCATTCTTTGCACAAGACCGGGGTGTGATATCTAGATACAATCATGAGTATTGCACAATACCTCTTCATGAGATCCAAATAAAATCATCTGCATTGCGTATGATCTCACAATGAAAATACAATTCAATCATGCCTAATCATGTTATTTTCAATGTTGTTGTCTTTTAATTCATTTCATGACCCATCACGAGTCCTAAAGAAAACTATGAGTGTTGCAAGTGATCTGTAACAGCCCGAGATTTTATGAAAAATATTCTTTTTAATTTTATTAATGTCTTGTGTTGTATGCTATACCAAAAGGAGCTTTCACAACATGCATCTTTGACTTTCCTTTCATTACACGCAATCACAACCTTCCTCGATAGCGTGTGTAGTACGCATTACTGAGTTTCACGAAACAACGATATGCTATTAAAATATTATTAAAACTAGCCGTTATGAATAGTAATAACCACTTTTTAAATTTTAGAAATTTTATATCTCAAAATGGACTTCATTTTTGGATTCGGAGTATCGAATTTAGCTTAAGGTGAAATTTTGGTACTTTTCGGATAACTTTCATATTCTGATGAATAGTGAAAATTACTAAATTATAATTAAAAACAACTTTTTTAATCGAAATAATTAATAGTGATAATTTATTAATTTGAGTGGTTTTAAAGTTTATTTAGAATATATTTTTACAATTTAATACAATGTTGGTCATTGGATGTAATTTCACATTTAAACTAGAAATAAACAAGTGTCAATCTTTTGATAGATATTGTTTCTTAAAAACACGCTATTTGTTTTAACAGCGGGATCTAATTATAAAATTAATTAATGCAACTTCTATGTTATGAATTCGGTAAAATAGACTTCATTTTTGAATTTGGAATATGAAATATATCTTAGGATGAAATTTTGGCATTGTTCTGAAAAACATCAATTTTTGATGTATAGTGAAACTACTAAGTGGTAGTTAAAAAACTGATTTTTTCATAAAACTTAATTTTACCACTTCTGTGAATGGAATTTCAAAAATCCGAGAAAAATGGTTGATGTCAGTAAGTAAAATGTGGTTCAATGAGATGAAAATAATTTTTGGTGAATAGTAACTTTTTACTTTTATTTACCACGGTTAAAAGTAAATAGGGTAATTAAGGGTAAGAATGATATTAATATTACCCTAACACATGTCCTAATTCTATTGGACAAGTGTATCTCGACCGAAAATAACCTTAAGTGTAAAATATTATCATTTAGGCCCACTTGGATTAGATTAGGACATTTATTATTATTTAATTCAAAGAAGAGTTAAAAGAGTTAAAATCAAAGTATATTTACTAAAACATTTTTAATATAGGGTTGTACATAAGATATATTCGATTGTAAATATTCATTAGAAAGATAAAATGATTTCCTACATGATGGTATTTTATTTTTAATTTTTAGACATCAAATAATTTAATTTGTTTATGACACAAAGATGATGCAGTAATTATCTTATTAATGAAATATTGACATAATTGATATTATAAATACCAAAATAAATGTAATTTAAGACTTTTTATGAATTAAAATAATTTTATAGGTTACTATGATATATTAGTGTTGCTTTAATAAACTTTTTTCGAACATATAATTCTGTTATGACATTCACAAAAATCATATATCAAATAGTGTCAAAATTGACACAAAATAGTTTTTAAATCAAATATTATATTATTAATTGTTATTTTATTCCTAAAAATCTAAGGTTCGGCCAAATGACTTAGATAAAGATATATGTATTAATAATATACAATTTGGGGTTCGTTTGGCATGTTATAGTAAGTGTATTAACCATATAGTGAAAGAAAACAAAAAGACACGGTAAAAGTTAAATTATTTAACATAGAGTTAAATCTAATTGATAAGGTTAAAATAATACCCTAAACTTTTCTAAATCCTATTGTATGATATTATTTCGACCCATCCCCACTTTATCTTCGAAATAAGACCCTTTGGAACCATTATAACCGATTTTGACTTTAATATAAAATAATATTTTGAGATATTCCTAAGGTGCCCCTCTCCTCCCTTATAAAAGGGCACCTCCTCCCCCTCCTCCTCACACCAATTTGAGCACTCAAGCTCGGACAAACCCTGCCATTTTCTCTTCTCCACTTCCCTAGAATAATCCTAGAGGTCCTGGTCTTTTTAAAAGACCAATCTCAGTTACCTAAGTGGAGGATTCAAAGAGGCGTTCCAAAGAAGAGGTAATATCCATTACCGATCTTTTCAATTTCTTTCTTCTTCAACTTATTCTTCTGTAGTTGTTTCATTATAAAGTAATAACATCAGTATTACTTACATACTGATATGTTATTATAAATATGAAACAACCCTAATCCACCTTCTATCCATCCTACGGAAAAATGAAATCACCGCGCGTGCGTACGTACGGAATACCGTCTCCACGCCGTGGTGTAATCTATTTTCCACCATCACCTTACAAGGATGGGTATAATGGTGTAATTAGTAACTATTTATGATTATTATAATGTAATATTGATACTGAAATAATATATATATACTCAAATACAATTCCACGATCATAGGAACGATATCATCACTCGTGCGTACGTACGGAATACCGTCTCCACGATGTGATGCGACTCGTTCTACATGATCATCATTACATAGTAATTATATAAATTAATTGAATGAATAAATATGATATATGTTACACTAATACCATTCTGGATATAAGGTATCTATAACCTTAAAAGAATAATAAGAATTTATTCGGCAAAACACGCATAAGAACAAAAGGCAATAAGGACCCGAGTAACAAGTAACAATGAAATATTACTAACAAGAAGCTAATAATATAACCATATATGATATCATATCAATATGTATGATTCTGGAATAAGTCAATAACATTATTTAAACCACTATACAGGAGCTTCGGACACGTACAAAGCAAATCGGACCTAAGGTAAGGGAAATATCACAATCTCATTTTTATCCGAGATTGTTTATTCGTAAGTATTTACTAGGGTGTATTTTATCATCCACATCCATGTTTCATCAATATGTAATATTATTTCCATCCAACTCCAATTTTTTAAATCCATTTTTACCCTTCGGTGAGTTTTTAGTAATATGTATGAAAGGAATCTTTTGTCGTTTTTCGTACGAGGTACTTTTTGACTTTTCCGACAAAAGTACGAAGAATGTTTTTTTAACTTATACGGCATGAATGGATTTTTAAAACATTATTTCCAAGAAACTTAATTTAAAAGTTTTCAAGTTTATTTTAATCAACTTCTTTTATTTTAAAGTCGTATGACATGTTATGAAAGGAAAAATGTTTTTGAAGTAGAAATGATATTTTCCTCAAGAATGGAGTTCAAGTATTTTATCAAAATTATTTTCCATCGAAGATAATATAAGGGTTCTGTTTTTATCCCTATTATTACATTGGTTTGATTATGTTGTGATGGAAATATTTTTATGAATTCCTTTATCTTATATGAATTGTCTTATGATGTCATGTTGTTTAAGAATCCCATTTTTATTACATAGGTTACGCTATGATGTATGATTTATGATTATGTGGCACACATAAGAAAGGATTCATTATAAGATGGGTGGGACCTATATCTCCCTCCAATGCATTGGGTAAAGATTTAATATCTCATGAGATAGACATGGCTAGAATGGTAGGTTATACCGGTTCAGTGAAACAGGACTGAAACGAGGGTGACTCGATTAAGAAAGGGACTTTGTCCACTAAGATAGTCTTGGAAATGAGTCATGACTAACAAGAAATGATTCTCTATGATTATGTGTGTATGCCACAAAGTTTCATGTTTTATGTTATGCTTATTGGGATTTCATTTCACTACTATGATTTATCCCATGTTATGAAATTATGCTCTCTTTTGCAGGATACGATTTCCAAAAGTTATGTTCTTATGAATATGATGTGATTGATTTTTATTTTGTTTACCCTTACTGAGCATTTGAGCTCACCCTTTTATGTTTTCTTTTCCCCAGGATATAAAGAAAGGTTTTAGGTAAAAAAAAGGGAAGATCTTTATGGGAGATATTTAAGATCTTTCACCACGATTAGAAGATTACGTTCCGAGTTTCCAAAGACACTAAACTATTACGATCCTTGTGTGTGTGTTTTTTTTATTTACTAAGTATTCCGCAAATGTAATGTAATGTCAATGTATGTCAAGTTTCAGGTCTCTACAGTTGGTATCAGAGGAAAGGTTTAGTCAACCTTTGGAAACTAGGATGCGAGAACTTTAGTGAGATCCCTAGAGATATTTCTACGGTATGTCTAGGGATGTCCCTAAGGTTAAGTATACGTATAGGTTATAGTACTAGAACTACGCTAACGATCATAGAATTAAACCTAAAATGTTAGATATTGAAGGTACTCCACCTTTATTATGTTGTTTTCCCTAGCATGATTTTTGCCTCTCACACTATTCTTTTTGGGTTTTAGACGATGGCTGGAACCCGAAGGAACCGTGTTGATCAATGCAATGGACAATGCAATGATTTCCCTCCTGAACAAACAAATGTTATGGGAGATGGAGTGCAAAATCTTATTTCTATACTTACACAAGCTATGAATCATTCTGGACTTCCAAATGAGCAGAGAAGGGAACAATATTCTATTGAGTATTTCATGAGGCAACGTCCACCTTCTTTCAGTGGGTCTTCTGATCCACTTGTTGCTGAAAAATGGATCAGTACCACTGAAAAGATATTTTCAGTTCTTCAATGTTCTGAGCATGATAAAGTCATCTTAGCAGTATATCGTTTGTAAGGTGAAGCTGATCAATGGTGGAATCTTATCAAGAATACGAGGCAAAGAGATGAAATTGAGTCCATGGAATGGGGCGAGTTCAAGAAATTGTTTTTCAGTAAGTACTTCCCTCGTATTCTTCGAACAAAGATGGAAAAGGAGTTTCTTGAGTTGAAGCAGAAGGATGATGAATCAGTTGGTATATATGAAGCAAATTTTACAAGACTTGCAAGGTATGCATCTGGCATTATCATCCAACCTGAAAGTAAAGTTGATCGATTTTTCTGTGGCTTAAAACCAAGTCTTTGAAGGGCATTAGCTATAAGAGACTTTAGTAGCTATGAAGAAATTGTGCGTTGTGATATCAAGGTAGAAATGGAAGTTGGTGTTACATATCTATCTCATGGTTTTGACAAGAAACGAAAGATGGAGTTCAAGGAGAAATCTCAGAATAATGGTGAAAAGAAGATGAATGTTTCCTTATGCACAAAGTGTGGAAAGAAGCATGGTGGAGATTGTCTTAAAGGGACTAGAAAATGTTTTAAGTGTGGAAAAGAAGGTCATCGAGCAGCTGAGTTTCAATGTAATGGAAAAAGGGATTCTAATGATGTGAATAAAGCAAACACTGCAGAGAACGCACCACCAACACTTCAATGCTTCAAGTGCAAGGAAATGGGGCATTATGCTAATAAATTCCATAATCCAAGGGTTAGTGATGATCGACATGAGCAACCGCTTAAGGCAAAGGACAAAGGGAAGTCACATGCGATCACCATTGGCGATGTTGAATATGATAACGATGTGGTGGAATGATTAACTGTTTATGTAATGGGATTCCAAAATAATGTTGTATCATAAAGTATTGGAATATTTATGTATTGGTCTAATGTGGTATTCAAAGTGATTGAGATATTTTTGGAAATAAGATGATATGAGCATAATGAAGGGAAAATGAGAAAACGAAATGTTTAACAGTATTCATGAGCTCATGATTGATATAAGGACTAAGTGATATCATGGTTTGAGTATATAGAATTTTGAGGATTTTGGTATTTGGAAAGTGTTAACTTTCAACTGCATTCATGTTTTCACTAAGGTATTCAAGAGAATACATGATTAAGGACTTTGAATGTTTGTAATGTGACCAACAAAACATATATTATGATATATGGGGATCGACGATGGTGTTAAATCTCTGGTAATCGTTTTCACTATGTTATGAGAGTGGACTGCAGTATTATGGATAAGCCTAAAGATTGGAATGGATTATGTTGGACATAAGTTATTATTGTTTAAGGATAGAAGTTTTTTTTCGATATTATTGATGGGATGTTATAGTAATATAGTTTTAGAAAAAGGACAACCTGCAGAACGGGCGACACCCCATTGTGTCGGACAAGGCTGTGGGAATCGAACCCACAACCGAAGTGCGACTGGCATTTATCACCTACCACTGGCCTACAGGAAGTCCCTATTTAGTAGAAACTAGTTTTATTATATTAAGCAGTATGATATATGAAGTATAAGTCCATTTTAGGAACCATATATGATTAATATCACTATAGATCGACTTATGTATATAATTTTTTCAAACATTTTGTTTGAGACAGATGGAATGACCCGTCATTCTATCACATGATCTGCTAACACTTCATGAATAACAAATTCAACTTCATTTATTTAAGAGATGAAGTGGAAATTGTTCAAGGCACGAACAACAGTGAGATTGTACCAAAATAAAGTAAGTATTTATTCTAATTCAAATTCTTTACCTTTAGGGAAACAATCTTGAAAACCAAAAATGTTGTCCTAGTGATCTTATATCTGATGAATCAGATGGTACCTTAGATCGTCAAAAATTTATGGCTTTGCGATTGCTGGCTTTTCCATAGCCATGTTCTCTACCACTCTCCATCAGAACATGATGGTTAGATTTCTCTTCCATATCCATATTTTCACCTATGTGGAAACCCAGTGATTAGTTTATTTGGGTAACCGTTACGTTTCATACTTTTGTTTTTAAAGATTGGTTTTGATATTACTTTTTACGATGTGGGTTTCTATTAAAGAAACTTTCGAATAGTAAACCATTTATAACCCCGACGAATTTCGAGGGCGAAATTCATTTTAAGGGGGGTAGAATGTAACAGCCTGAGATTTTATGGAAAATAATCTTTTTAATTTTATTAATGTCTTCTGTTGTACGCTACAACAAAAGGAGCTTGCACAACACACATCTTTGACTTGCCTTTCATTACACGCAATCGCAACCTTCCTCGATAGCGTGTGTAGTACGCAATACTGAGTTTCACGAAACAACGATATGCTATTAAAATATTATTAAAACTAGCTGTTATGAATAGTAATAACCACTTTCAAAATTTTAGAAATTTTAGCTCTCAAAATGGACTTTATTTTTGGATTCGGAGTATCGAATTTAGCCTAAGGTGAAATTTTGGTACTTTTCGGATAACTTTCATATTCTGATGAATGGTAAAAATTACTAAATTATAATTAAAAACAACTTTTTTAATCGAAATAATTAATAGTGATAAATTATTAATTTGAGTGGTTTTAAAGTATATTTAGAATATATTTTTACAATTTAATACAATATTGGTCATTGGATGTAATTTCACATTTAAACCAGACATAAACAAGTGTCAATCTTTTGATAGATATTGTTTCTAAAAAACACGCTATTTGTTTTAACAGCGGGATTTAATTATAAAATTAATTAATGCAACTTTTATGTTATGAATTTGGTAAAATAGACTTCATTTTTGAATTCGGAATATTTAATATAGCTTAGGATGAAATTTTGGCATTGTTCTGAAAAGCATCAATTTTTGATGAATAGTGAAACTACTAAGTGGTAGTTAAAAAACTGAATTTTTCATAAAACTTAATTTTACCACTTCTGTGAATGGAATATCAAAAATCCGAGAGACACGGTTGATGTCAGTAAGTAAAATGTGGTTCAATGAGATGAAAATAATTTTTGGTGAATAGTAACTTTTTACTTTTATTTACCACGGTTAAAAGTAAATAGGGTAATTAAGGGTAAGAATGATATTAATATTACCCTAACACATGTCCTAATTCTATTGGACAAGTGTATCTCGACCATAAACAACCTTAAGTGTAATATATTATCATTTAGGCCCACTTGGATTAGATTAGGACATTTATTATTACTTAATTCAAAGAAGAGTTAAAAGAGTTAAAATCAAAGTATATTTACTAAAACATTTTTAATATTGGGTAGTAAATAAGATAAATTCGATTGTAAATATTCATTAGAAAGCTAAAACGATTACCTACATGATGGTAGTTTATTTGTAATTTTTAGACATCAAATAATTTAATTTATTTATGACACAAAGATGATGGAGTAATTATCTTATTAATGAAATATTTACATAATTGATATTATAAATACCAAAATAAATGTAATTTAAGACTTTTTATGCATTCCACTAATTTTCTAGGTTACTATGATATATTAGTGTTGATTTAATCAACTTGTTTCGAACATATAATTCTGTTATGACTTTCACAAAAATCATATATCAAATAGTGTCAAAATTGACACAAAATAGTTTTTAAATCAAATATTATATTATTAATTGTTATTTTATTCCTAAAAATCTAAGGTTCGGCCAAATGACTTAGATAAGGATATATTTATTAATAATATACAATTTGGGGTTTTTTGGCATGTTATAGTAAGTGTATTAACCATATAGTGAAATAAAACAAAAAGACACGGTAAAAGTTAAATTATTTAACTTAGAGTTAAATCTAATTGATAAGGTTAAAATAATACCCTAAACTTTTCTAAATCCTATTGGATGATATTATTTCGACCCATCCCCACTTTAGCTTCGAAATAAGACCCTTTGGAACCATTATAACCGATTTTGACTTTAATGTAAAATAATATTTTGAGATATTCCTAAGGTGCCCCTCTCCTCCCTTATAAAAGGGCACCTCCTCCCCCTCCTCCTCACACTAATTTTAGCACTCAAGATCGGCCAAAACCTGCCATGTTCTCCTCTCCACTTCCCTAGAATAATCCTAGAGGTCCTGGTCTTCTTCAAAGACCAATCTTAGTTCCCTAAGTGGAGGATTCAAAGAGGCGTTCCAAAGAAGAGGTAATATCCATTACCGATCTTTTCAATTTCTTTCTTCTTCAACTTATTCTTCTTTAGTTGTTGCATTATAAAGTAATAACATCCGTATTACTTACATACTGATATGTTATTATAAATATGAAACAACCCTAATTCACCTTCTATCCATCCTACGGAAAAATGAAATCACCGCGCGTGCGTACGTACGGAATACCGTCTCCACGCCGTGGTGTAATCTATTTCCCACCATCGCCTTACAAGGATGGGTATAATGGTGTAATGAGTAACTATTTATGATTATTATAATGTAATATTGATACTTAAATAATATATATATACTCAAATACAATTCCACGATCGTAGGAACGATATCATCACTCGTGCGTACGTACGGAATACCGTCTCCACGATGTGATGCGACTCGTTCTACATGATCATCATTACATAGTAATTATATAAATGAATTGAATGAATAAATATGATATATTTTACACTAATACCATTATCGATATAAGGTATCTATAACCTTAAAATAAGAATAAGAATTTATTCGGCAAAACACGCATAAGAACAAAAGGCAATAAGGACCCGAGTAACAAGTAACAATGAAATATTACTAACAAGAAGCTAAGAATATAACCATATATGATATCATATAAATATGTATGATTCTGGAATAAGTAAATAACATTATTTAAACCATTATACAGGAGCTTCGGACACGTACAAAGAAAATCGGACCTAAGGTAAGGGAAATATCACAATCTCATTTTTATCCGAGATTGTTTATTTGTAAGTATTTACTGGGGTGTATTTTATCATCCACATCCATGTTTCATCAATATGTAATATTATTCCCATCCACCTAAAATTGTTTAAATCCATTTTTACCCTTCGGTGAGTTTTTAGTAATATGTATGAAAGGAATCTTTTGTCGTTTTTCGTACGAGGTACTTTTTGACTTTTCCGACAAAAGTACGAAGAATGTTTTTTTAACTTATACGACATGAATGGATTTTTAAATCATTATTTCAAAGAAACTTCCTTTACAAGTTTTAAAGTTTATTTTAATCAACTTCTTTTATTTTAAAGTCGTATGACATGTTATGAAAGGAAAAAAAATTTTGAAGTAGAAAGGATATTTTCCTCAAGAATGGAGTTCAAGTATTTTATCAAAATTATTTTCCATCTAAGATAATAAAAGGGTTCTGTTTTTATCCCTATTATTACATTGGTTTGATTATGTTGTGATGGAAATATTTTTATGAATTCCTTTATCTTATATGAATTGTCTTATGATGTCATGTTGTTTAAGAATCCCATTTTTATTACATGGGTTACGCTATGATGTATGATTTATGATTATGTGGCACACACAAGAAAGGATTCATTATAAGATGGGTGTGACCTATATCTCCCTCCAATGCAATGGGTAAAGATTTCATATCTCATGATATAGACATGACTGGAATGGTAGGTTATACCGGTTCAGTGAAACAGGACTGAAACGAGGGTGACTCGATTCAGAAAGGGACTTTGTCCACTAGGATAGTCTTAGCAATGAGTCATGACTAATAATAAATGATTCTCTATGATTATGTGTGTATGCCACAAAGTTTCATGTTTTATGTTATGCTTATTGGGATTTCATTTCACTACTATGATTTATCCCATGTCAGGAAATTATGCTCTCTTTTGCAGGATAAGATTTCCAAAAGTTATGTTCTTATGAATATGATGTGATTGATTTTTCTTTTGTTTACCATTACTGAGCATTTGAGCTCACCCTTTTATGTTTTCTTTTCCCCAGGATATAAAGAAAGGTTTTAGGTAAAAAAAGGGAAGATCTTTATGGGAGATATTGAAGATCTTTCACCACGATTAGAAGATTACGTTCCGAGTTTCCAAAGACACTAAACTATTACGATCCTTGTGTGTGTGTTTTTTTTATGTACTAAGTATTCCGAAAATGTAATGTAATGTCAATGTACGTCAAGTTTCGGGTCTCTACATGATCACATTGTGAGATCAATTCAACACTCACGCTTCTCCTTAGACTCAAATTCAATCATATTCAATCTTATGATTTTAAATGTTTTTAGTCTTTTGATGTGTTTTCTGACTCATCACGAGTTCCAAATTCAACTTTGAGTGTTGCACAAACACTTCATGCCTTATTTTATAATGAATCCTTTTCAACAACCACAAACCTTTTCAACAAACACAATCAACCCAAAAGCACCATAATGAGGTATTTTCAACAAACAATCCCCCCCTTTGGTTTGTTGAAAACTCTTCACATTTTGGTACCACATTAATGATTCTTCAATTATCTAACAAAAATTTTCTTCTTGTGATAATTATAGAAATCAAAGATTTACTCAACACACACTCTAAGACCACATTATCCATACTCAGCGTGAGAAACAAGAGTAGCATAAAAAGTTCATCAATGAAACACTTTATTTCATTCAAAAACCACTATTATACTTTCATCATGAACCTCATCTATTGTGATATATAGTATTTGATGAATCATATCTAGTTTCATCAGAATTGAAACTCTCCCTACTTAACTGCTTCCCCTATCAACTTCTCCCCATCTCTCGATTAATACATTTTCGCCCTATTTTAGCACAATTTCTCTCCCTTTGTCAACGAACCCGAAGATTACTTCTCTATGGTCTACAACAGGGTAAGGAATATGTAGTAACATATTAGTGAAAAAAAATTATACATTAGGGATAGGGGGTCCCACATTCACACTTTTTAATGTGGGGGGAGTCGACTGGACTCCAAGAGTCAGTTGATGCTGTTTGAATGATTCTATGGGTAAGGCCTTTGTCTAAATGTCTACAACCTGTAGTTATGTAGGCACATACTCAAATTTCACAATCACTTACTCCACCTTTTCCTTGATAAAATGATACTTGATTCCAATGTGATTTTTCCTCAAATGATGGAATGGATTTTTATTAATATTTATATCACTGTAATTATCACAATGGATTCTAATTGGAGACATCACTTAAAATCCCATATCATCAAGATTATTCTTCATCCATAATAACTGTGTGCACACTTTTTTGTATGAAATGTGTTCATATTCTATGATCCTCAATGAAATGAAATCTTGTTTCTTTATTAGATAATAAATACACAACCTACCAAGATAAAACACACCACCTGACATTTATTTTCTTTCATCTACTGATCCGGCCCAATATACTGGAACATTCTGATCACAAGAAAGGGACTTTGTCCACTAAGAACAATTCTTGATGTATATTATTCATCCTACTTGTCTATACTGGAACATTCTGATCACTAATTATGTTCTGTTTTTCAATTTTGGCTCTTCTCTTTGACCTTTGTGCATAAACTGGTTTGTTCTTATCATTTGCATTATCTGAATCTTCTTCTGAGTCTTCCTTTGTAACTAGAACATCCCCTGATCTACTTATCTCTTTATCACTGTCCTAATGAGATTAGTCATTTATTTTCTAATGATTCTTCTCTTTCTCTACTATTGTTATATAATGTCTTTAAAATACCATTACCAACCACTTATTGGAGCATTTATATGATTTTATTTTCTTTGAGTGGACAATAAATATCCCCTCATCTCCACAGGATTCAAACTTCTTGTGTTTCTCCTTACTGAGAATGAAACACTTACTTCTGAAGACTCGAAAGTACTTCAAAGTTGGATTCTTCCCATACTATATCTCATATGAATTATTCTCTTCTTCTGGACATAATAAATCACTATTTTATGTGTAGACTAATTCCATAACTGCTTCTTTCTAAAAATTATATGGAAGATCTTTCTCAATGAGCATTTTTCTAGATAGATTGTTGATAATTCGATTTCTTCTCTCAACTACTCAATTCGGCTGTGGAGTTATTACTAATGAAACATGATGCCTTATCCAACATTTCTCAAGATAATCCTCCATTGTATATTTGTGAATTATGTTCCATTATATATTCAGATATTCCAGATTCTTTAACCCATCATTTTCTCAACTTCCCTTTGACAAGTTCTTATATAATTGAACACCACAGTTTTGTGGGTGATGATTGAAAGAAATTCCATTATGCTAAAATATTAAATGAAGAGAACATAATATATTCTCCCATCAATATATCTTGATTAAAGAGTCCTGTAAACATCAATATGAACCAACTAAAGCACTTTTTTTGACCTTTTCCATTTTTTCATATATGAATTTTGAATGATCTTTGCTTGTTGGCAGGCATCACACGTATGAGTAGGACTACGTGATAACGTAGGGAGGTCTTTAGTAGCATAATATTTCAGCAGATCTTCAAAGAAAATTTGGCTCAAGTGACCAAGTCATTTATGCCATAACATTTTTTCTTCTTCCTTGGACATAAAGAACATATCTTCTTCTCCACTCACAAGGTTGATATTCCCTTTCATAAACTTTCCCAACAAAACCACTGTACCATATTTTTCCTTGAAGAAACACACTTTATTGGAAAATATTATGGCATGCACTGAGTCCCATTGTAGAATGAAACTAAAAATTTTGTGACTTTGAACTTCAAAATTTATGAAATCAGTACATCTCATGTATCTTCCCCTAAAGTTAGCTTTTCCTGAGCCAATAATGTTTAGGCCTTCACCATTATCAAATCATATGATACCTTCCTTATCATAGTTGATTCTGGTCACCAGATTATTATTTCTTGTCATATGAGAGGTTTACCCACTATCAATGATCCATATTATAGTGTGATCTAGTAATTTAAAATTAAACTATGCCACCACTACTTGTTTGTTTCTCCTTTTTTGATCCATGTTTTTTACTTCATTCCTGGTATGGGTTGATGAACTTGATATTACTTAAAGTATGATGAACCAAATTTATCTTCTAGAGATTCAAATTTATTTTTCATTTTCATCTCATTTTATGATACATTTATTTGTTGCTTATGATCAAATTCAGTTGGCTTCATCACATTACCTTACATTATTGATGACAAATATATTTTCATGTGTCTGAATCCTTCACACATAAAATAGTGACCATCAAATTATGAACTTATATATTGAGTTCAGTATGGAAGACTATTTTGGTTTTGTTCCCTTTGGTACCTCTTGGAAATGGAACATACGTTTTTTGAGTGTCCCATTTTCCCACAACAATAACATTTAATTATGGTTACAATCCTATGTGGAAATACTACACTATTGATTCTCCCTTGGGTTATTTTTATATTATGATTCATATTATTACCCAAATTAATCTTCAATATTGGAGTGAGAGAATGCAGTCTAACTTCAACCATTACTTATTTCTATTTGAGATTATGACTCATACTAACTATATCATTATAATCAATTATTTTTATTTCCTAACACTCCTTTGTCTACTTCACTTGAACTCTGGATTCTAATTTTACCTTTTATTTCACATTTGTGTCCTACATTGTTGTAATCAACAGTTACTCCTTTTATTTCACTTTGCATCTCATACTGAAAACTTCCTCTTCAAGTTCTTCGATATGATTGATTTGATCTTTTCTAGTGATAGTCAAAATACAATTTTCTCTTTTTCATTCATTGATTTTACCGACCCTTTCTGAGATCTCTATCATTGAAGACTTAATTTTTTCACTTTCTTCATTCAGATCAGACTTCTCTTCTTCTTTCTGCTATATATATTGTTTGTAATAACAAACCAATTTGTGGGAATTTTTTACTTTTTTCTCTCCAAACATCAATTTCCTCAAGTAAAAATTCTAATTATACCTACATATCAACTCTTCCTTCAACTTATTCTTTATCACTGTCACTTTCTTCCCTTTTCTGAAAAATACTAAACAATTACTCCATAGAATCTACTTTATGATCCTTGTAGTCCTCCAACTCTTCAGTCTTAAATTCTTCTGAACTTTCATCTTCTTTTGAAAGAAGATTATTCTTTTTGAAGATATTTTTATTAAAATTCACAAAAGATGAATATTTCTTCTTGGGAATTTACACTTCATCCTCATTATCATCTTGAAACTTATTAGGGCACCTTGCTGCAAGATGTATTACCTTTAATCATTGGAAGCATGCAAGTTGGAGTTTACCCTTGAACATTCCGTTTCCTCTTCATAAATTTGATGAGAGGAATGACATGACATCATTTGTATCCTCTTCTTCCTTCCCATATTAAATAGTGAGCTTTTTCATGCAATTGAATGCATTTTATTTATACTTCCCCTTATCCACAAACCCATTATCATCATTTCCCATCTCATATGTAATAAGAGTATTGTGCAAGCTATCCAATGTCAGCTCTTTTGGATATTTATCTTCAAATATAGAAAGTTTTTTATTGAACCAAGGTGGAAGTATTCTCAATATATGCTTGAAAATATTTAAATATTCAATAATTTCTATAAGACCATGCATGCCTTCCAAAAAAACATTCACCCAGTCAAATAATGCATCAACAGATTCACTCAGGTGCATTCTGAGATCCTCATACATGTTCCATAGAACTGTCAACTTTTCTTCTCTAAATTTTGATCCTATCTCATTAATATTGAGAAACTATTCCCATATAGAATGTGAAAACTTACATGAAATTACCTTTGTATATATAGAATTATATATCTCCCCATAAAGTATTTATTTTTTTGTTATCAGCATTTAATTCAATTTTTTCAGCTTCAGATAAAGTTCCATTATAGATACTGGACGAAATTCCATGCATCGCTTACGTAAAGACATCCAATCCTAAAAATCAAAAGTAGTTCTATATCAAATTCATCCATAATTGAAAATAATTTGCATAAAATATTAGAATCCCTTTCTGATTGACAACCTCTATTTCTTTTGCTGATAGAGAACCACCAACTTTCAACCTTTCCCTATGATACCAATTGTTATCCCAATTAGGTTAAATACCCTAAGGGGGGTGGGGGTGAATCAAGGTATAATAGATTAAAAAAATGCCCCTTCAGATCTTGTTTCATTATAAAGAAAACCTATTATCTATTCTTACCATAAAAATATATGAACAGAAATTAAATCATGCACGAGAAATAATGATTTTTACTTGCTTTACCCTCACTAGGATACGTTCAAGGAGTATACAATGACAACAATATGATTGTACCAAATTCACTAAGGATCACTACCAATAATGATGTTTAGGCTAGATCACTTCTATTCCCATGCTCACTTCCTTTACATTGTTTAGGTTTAGCTCACTACTTTCTCTAGGGTCACTCCGTATGTCCCTTTCTCTAGCTCACTATCAGTGTAAAGGATCAACATATTCCTCTTCCTTTTCTCACAACTCTAGAAAGGATCCAAACATAGTTTTTTTAATTTTACGTCACTTAATTATTTCTAATGAATTAATCCTCAACTATAGGTCAATTATCTATTGAATCTATTTCTAGGTTTCTCCTACACTTCCATGAAAACACCTAGATCCAACACGTCCCCTTTCCAAAAAACTGGAATAGAATTCTCTTTACTTTAGACGTAGAAATTACCTCCATTTTGAAAATATCTTTAAGTAATTTCTAGTCATCCTTTCACCAATTTGAATATAGCAGTGAATAAAATCCTTCTTCAAGTATTATCAAATGGTGAAGATATTTCTTCTTCTTCTTTGGCTTCAAAATTCTTATGCAACAATGATACTATTCACAGGGAAATGTAAACACATGTCTTCATGCACAATATTCTAGTGTGATACCCCTGTGTGATCCCCTGATGCATAAATCCTTGTGTGATATCTTATTGTGAACCCTTGGTTCCATTTGCAAGTCTCACCTTGAACGAGTCCCTTATCACAAAACCCTGGTGCCTTGTGCAAGTCCATTGCCACAAACCACTAACACAAACCCATGGAACCTTGTACAAGTCCTTCTTCACTACAAACCCCTAGCGCAAACCCTTGGCGCATTACATAGGTCCTTTATCATTGTGATTCCTCTTTCGGTCTGTGAGTAAGACCCTATTCAGATTATGCGCAACACTTATATGATTCCAATCACATACATTCCTTCTCTGTGAACCTCTATCACGATACCTCACTGTGATTCTCTTCTCTAATGATCTTCATATCTATATTTTTAGAAAAACTCCATCAATATTTAAGGATGGGTATTGGGGAATTTATAGGTTAGTTTCCACTGCCTTAATTCTATAAATCGCGGACAACTATCCACCTAATTAGGATCACACCCTCTATAATATCTGATTGTGAGATATTCTCATGACTTTCATGAGATCTGAGTGCGAGTCCTCTTTCAACATTCTTGCTTTTCTTGAGTCCTCGATCATCCTTTCCTCACGGAAATCCTTGGGTATGTCTCGAAAACTATATGGTGTTCTAGGGATAGATGGATTGATTTTCATGACATGACTGCTCTCTCTCCATAAGACCCATATTCGTCACATGATGTATCATTGAAAAAGAGATTAAAAATTCTAGATAACACTTATTCCAACTTTCATGATCTCTTACTTTGAAAAATAAAACAACAAGTAAAATAAGGGAGGAGGTGAGAGGTGTTTGCTGTCGTTGTGAGACATGCAATGCGCCCTATGAGTGTCAGGTTACATGTTTTCCTCATCTCACGAAATACCTATAGCTTTTCAACATTCAGACTCTATGAATCCTCATTCAACATTTTTTCTAAATCACAATTCATATTTGTGCTTTGCACAAGATCTGGGTGCGAGCTCTAGAGACAATCATGAGTGCTGCGCAAGACCCCTCCACGACATCCAAAGACAATCATGTGCATTGCATGTGATCTCACCACGAGACTCAAATTCAATCACATGAAATCATGATATTTTAAATGTTATTGTATTAAAATGTGTTCTATGATCCGTCATAAGTCCCAAAGACAACTATTAGTGTCACACGTGATCACATAGTGAGATCAGTTTAACACTCTCACTCCTCCTTATAATCAAATTAAATCACGCATAATCTTACAATTTTTAATTTTGTTGTCTTCCAATGTGTTTTGTGACTCATCATGAGTTCCAAAGTAAACTATGAGTGCCACAAAAACTATTCATGTCTTCTTTGACAACCATCCTTTGTAAACAACCTCAAACCTTATCAACAAACACAATCAACAAAAAAGCACAATTATGAGGGTTTTCAGCTAACAGATTATGTGTCTAGATATTTGGTTTCACAATAAGTGAAAGCTATGATACAACTTCCTAGAGGTTTCATATAACCTTTTTATATTCTTTTGTGGAAATGGGATGAAATTTCTATGGAATTTTTCATATGACAACCAAAAGATCCTAGATAAAATGATGCAATATGGGTTATCCTTGATCACCAAACCAATTTGCATATTTCCTCACTATAAGAGAATATTTACCTATAGAGTTCCTCAAAAGGATCTATATTAATGAATTTATAAGACTTCATTTCATACTTAATCCAATTGTGTATTATTGAGATCCCCATTTTACATCAAAATTCTAGAAAAGTATTTATGAAGGATCTTGATACTGAGCATCATTTGAGCACCGCCTGTGATTCCCAAACTAATAGAAAGTTTAAAAAGACTATTTAAATAATTTAATACATGTTGAGGTCATGCTCACTTGACTTTTAAGTTTTGTGGAATCATTATTTACCTTTGTTAGAGTTTTACTAAAACAATAGTTCTATTAAAGTATTCAAATGGTGCAATATGAAGGATTATATGGAAATAGATGTCATGCCCCAACATATTGGGATGAAGTTAGTGAAAGTAATCTCATAGGAAAAATATTTTTTGAAGAGACAACAATAAAGGTAACAACTATTCATGCTCACTCTAAATCAACTGAAAGTAAGCACAAGATTTATGTTGATAATTGGAGGAAATATTTATAATTTCAAGTGGGAGATAATTTTTTATTCAAGGTATATCCATCTAAGGATGTTATAAGGTTCAGAAATGAAAGGAAATCGTTCCCCAAATACATCAAACCCTTTTAAATTCTTTATAGAATTATATTTTCTTCTAATCATTTGGATATTCTACCAAATCACTAAAAAGTATGTGATGTGTTTAATATATAATTTTTAAGGAAGTAAAGTTGATAAACAACGCATGAGATCACCGATGATGATATAGAATTTGAACATGATTTATATTACTATGAATAAACTATCGAGATTATTAATACTAGAGATCAAGTATTGAGGAATCAGATGAATTGACTGGTAAAGGTACTGTAAAAATCACAAAATAGAGGAAGCAACATGGTAACCTAAGGATATTATAAAGAAAACTACTCACATTTGATTAGAAGGTAATTAAATATTGAGGATGGAATTTTCCATCAGGTAAAAATGTGACACCACAATAATTTATAACATATTTCTTTTAGAATAAATTTAATTTATTTGATAGCATGGGATGTCGGCAATACCGAGTTTAAATGAAACACGACACTCTTTTTAAATTTTATATAAAAAAGACCATTATAACCTAGCCATTAAATTAGATGGTATGAATAGAACTAAATAAATTATTAAAATATATATTTTACACGTATACATTTTTTATCTATTGATAATAGATAAAATAAGAATCATTTAAAAGAAAAAAGAAATGTTTTATAAAGAACTATATTAGTTATTAATGATGGTTTAGTCCCTATACACATACATAATTTAAAGAATATATTTTTTTACCAATTTTAGATATTTTATTTGATAAAATGAACTTATTTTTTTAAATCATCATATCATATTTAACATAGGGTGTATTTCTAGTATTTTTTTAAACTGTTTTATTAGTGAAAAATACTAAATTTTAATTGAAAACAACCTTTTCGATTAAATTATTTATAAAGTTAATTTATATTTCAAACTAGTTTTAAAGTAATATTAGTTCAATTATATATATATATTAATACAATTTAGGTTATTTTAATCATCTTATTATTAAAACTTTATATAAAAACTTTTAAAACTTTTGAACATTTTCTATATGAGAACCCACTTTCTCATTGCACCCGTGGGATTAATTTTAAATTAAAAACTTCCACTTATGTGAGTAGAATTTGAATACTTGAATAGAAACTATTGTTTAGGTAATTAACACCCATAACAACAAAAATAATAAAATATTATTAATGAACATGTGATAAGATGTTATAAATGTATAATATATGATATTATAAATATTAATATGTTTCTGGTGTAAGTTAATTACAATTTTAAAACCACTATATAATAGGTTAAATTCAGTTCAACAAAAAGAAGTGTAAGGTGAGAGAATTTATCTCAATTTCTCTTCATTGAGGAATATTGTAATGTTATGCACCAAATTTATTTTATATATTGTATATAATTCCCTTTTACATGTATTTTAGGCTCATAAAATTTACCATGTCTACAAGAATGGGTGGGGGTGAATTGTAGTTTGGGGAGTTTAAACTAACATAAAAATAAAATCCTCTTAAGTAATAAAGTTCAGACTCGAATTTTGTCCGATGATTAAAGTATTAAAATAAGAACTAGAAAAATTAGACTAAATAATATTTATTATTGGTAACACAGACACACTGATAAAACATATTGTTATCAGTATCAAGATCAGTTTGATAAAACTAATATTATAAAGAAATGTTTAAAAGAACTTTCAAAATTATATTCATAGTGGAAAATATAAATTGTAAAAACAAGGAATAATAAATCTTATAATATTAATAATGACAAAAAATATTAATAAAATAATGTACACTTTATCCTTAAGAGTTAAAAAAAGTTATAATCCATAACTTAAGATATTCATATTTTCAGTAACTACTGTACAGGTCTGTCTTTTCTAACCAAGAAAGACCTTGATATGATGATCAGTATGGACCTATCTTTCAATCCCCTAGAATCCCTAAATAATATAGATCTGATTCATCAACATCTTTATTGACCAGAAATCCCATAGTAAAATGATTAATGTCAGATCTATCTTCCAAGCCTTATAATACCTTGATCTGATGGATCAGATTCACTCATCATCCTATCCCTGGAGGCCCTTGATTAGTACCATGATTAGATTTAGTGAATATAAAAGAAAAATTTTCTATGTAATTTACAATACTCACATGGATTCCTTATATATTCAACTCTTTAAAATATTAAAATTCATAGGAACTAGATTTTCCTGTATAATGATATTTAGATGACTTGAGTTACCAATGAATCAGACCCTAAATCTTCAAATGATCTCATATTTAGTTGAAATCATCTAATAGAAATATTTCTGAGTTTGTCACAACAAACTTAGATAACTTTCACTTTGACAGTTAATAGTGATCTAAATCATGACATGGACAACTAAAAATGAGTTTTAATTTATTTTTCCACCATCTTTTTTCCTATCACTACTAAAATTATATTTTTGATTCTGTCTGATAGATATAATTTTAATAACTCTAATTATAATGTTTGGATAGTCTGTTGGACTTCACTATTGACCATTAATCCGATTAACTGAACCAGGGTTAATCTGATGTATTGGTACCAATGTCAATCTAATGATCATCGATTTTTTTTCATTTGATAGAGAATACAAAAGTCTAAACACTGATCATAAAATTATTTGGTTTTATGTACTAGACACACATTAAGCCTGATAGATCAAATTGGATAATAAAATTTTATATACGTTTTTCATTAGAAAAATTTCTATGTATGGTAAAAAAGAATATTTTCTACAAAACATACCAAAAAACTATATATATATAATGTTAGTAAAAATGTTTTTTAATAAATTATTTTTGACTTCCAAAACTATGAAAGGAAAAGTATAAAGTAATAATTTGGACTCAAAAATATCCTAGTTTTTGGAAAGCACAAAACACAAAACATAAAAAATGAAAAATATGAACATTGAAAAAAATATACAACCCTTGTTCTTTAAAAAAATTAAAAGATATAATTTTTAATGTAATTTTTTATTTTTCGTATTTGAACTCCCCATGAGTTAATACCTTCTTTTTCTTCATCATTGTTGAACTGATTGAAATAATGGAAACTTTGGATTCTCCCCCTTAATAAAAGTATTTCATAGAAATATTCTCTACCTCAGACTATACCATTATTCTTAAGAAACTCTCCCCTTAATGAAATTCACCCAAAGACATCTCAAAATTTTCTCCCTTTAAAATTCTTCCCCATTATGGATTGAAAAAAGGAATAGTGAAAGAATTATAATCTCCATAAACAATAGAAAATTAATAACATACAAAACAATTATATGTTAATTAACTATTCATCCTATATATAAAAGAAAGCACATACATCCAAAAGAAAATTGGAAGAAATTAAGATATATAGTATTTAGAAAAAAAATCATTCACATTCAACATTTACTAAAAATATTTTAAAATATTATATCAAGAGTTCAACTGAAAATGTTCATTCTTTCTTTAGAAACTTTTTTATGATGTCCTTAAAATTTCTGAAACCTTGATGATCTTTCCCAACTTCAGTAATGAATGAATCAATATTTAAAATATTCTCCTACATGGCTGATTTCTTCCAAAATTCTACATTAAACCATTCAATTTCTTTACAAATCTTCTTATTCTCTTAATTTATAAGGAATAACTCATCTTCAAAGGATTATATTATGTTATTTTTAACATCAAACTTGAAAAATTTATCTTTCAAGACTCTAACTTCATCATCATAGTTATCAGACATGTCTTTTAATTCTTCAACAAAATTAACTCTATTTGAGACATCAATCGATAGTTTCTATAAATAATTAGAATTATCAAAAAAAATTGATATCCATTATCTAATCCTCATGATCTTTAAAACAATTGTCAACTTATCTCAACCATATAACCATCTGTTTGAAATTTCTCTTGTGATCCTCTTCTTTACTTTGGATGTTTTTGACTTCTCAATTCTAGATAAAATTTTAAGTTAACATCTTATACTATTCTGATTTTTCATTCATGGAATTCTATATTTGTTTGAATCTCTATTAAATTTTTGGAAGGTATAGAATTGATTCAGTTAACCTTTTCAGAGTTAGGAAAATATAGTCAATGTTTTTTTGTGCCTCTTTAGCTAAAGAGTCTAATGAATTTGATTGAACTTCTAAAACGTGTGGTCTTGAAGGATAACATCATATTTATCTACTACACTATTATAGTTTATTTTCTATGAAACTTTTTCATCTTTTGAAACTTTTACAATATCTAATTCATTGTTGGTTTCATCCTTGATGTAAAACTTCATTCAAAAATTATAAACTTATTATTATTATTTTTATGAAGAATAATATTCCAATGAAACATTAAACTATAGATCTTTATTGGATTGGTAAGAAAACTGAGTTAACATAGAGTATAACTCTGAAGAAATTCCTTCTTCCTCTATTTACTCCCCATATTGTGTTTCTTCTTCTTCAACAACTTATTCCTTTTCATCTTCAACTTCATCTTTTTCTTCTTCTTGTTATTATAATTCCTTTTCAAACTTCTTTGTATTCCTAATAAGACTTTTTACTACTTTATTAACTAACTTTGGATTTTACTTCTCATCTTTATTCTAAACAAGTAGTGAGACTGATACATGTGGTTCTTAAACTATCATTTTACCTTCACCTTTTTCATTAATTGTTGGAGTAATTAAAGGGATAATTAAAGTTTCTAAAAACTCCATAATAGAATAAGGATTAACTGGATTAGTTTTAGGGACTTTTATAGACTCTTGATACAAAAGAATTATTTCTAAAGGGGAAAGGGATATAAATAGATTTTCTAAAACCTTTTCAACATCTTTTATTAATCTTTCTACCATTTTAGCCTCCAAAAACATTTTCTTCTATTTATTTATTTTTTTAGCCTCAATCAACTCATATTAATTTTAATTTTAAAAAATAGTGCCTTAGCCTTATGAAGACAAAAATTAGGATCACTAGGTTTTTTTGAACCTTTTGATCCATGAGTTTCTTGAAGTCATCATCTGATATTGACTTTAGTTTCTTCAGAGGAGAGGATTCAACCTTTCACTTTTCTTTTTTAATTTCCTTATTCTTTGTTGGTTCGATTTCAGATGCAGCTTCATAAAATTTATACACAAATTTTTTCCAATTAGAATAAAAAACTAAATATTTTATTGACATTGTTTCTTTATTTGTATAAGAAATCTTTTCCCTCACAAGATAAATCTGATTCTTGATTTGAAAAACAGTCATGCAATTCACTATCAACTTATTAATGAAATGTGGAAACATCAAAATATTTGATTTCATTAAATAATTATTAATTGCTTCAAATATAATTAATAAAATCTTAACAAGGTTTATCTATCTCATGTTCATCAGCAAATATATGAAGAAAATGTGTTGGACTTTTAGTGTATCCCTCTTACCCTCCCTCGAAATTAGATATCCTTTCATCTACAAATTCAGGACCCAACCATCCATTGTAAGGTGAATAACCCTTCTTAATTTCTCTTAATAAATAAATAAAGATTTCTCAACCATCAAATTAATGAAAATTTTAATATTATTAGGTAATTTATAAAAAGGAAGATACACCTCACCATAAAAATGCACTTATACAAACTCTTCAACTTATTCAAAAGAATGTTTATACTTTTTTCTAAACAAAGTAAAAGACAATTATTTATTATCCTCTTTATAAGGAAAATAAAATGAAGCATAAAATTATCTAACTATCTCAGGATGATATAATTTGAAATCATCCTTTCGAACACAAATCTTTATAAACAAAGAAACATGATAACTCTTTTCAAAATAGAAACATATTTCTCATACCATTTATTCTCGATGAGTCTTTCTATAAAAAATTCCCTTTTTAAACACTCTTCATTAGTGGCCATTGTTCTGAGTCTTGTACAGATGATAAAAAGAATGGAAAATAATATAATGAACACTAAAAAAGTGATGAGAGTTAGAGTCGAAATTATCAAAAACTGATTTGGGACACAGGGTGACCCCACCCTTATATAGGAACAAGGATCAGCAGTTCATATTAAGTATCCTTATCTTAACCAGTGATTGAGATTTAATTGAAGAATGATTTAAAAAATAAATCTAAAATTATAATGTTTTTTTTAAGAAAAATTTTCATTGGAGTGAGATATAATCATATTAGAAAAACATATAAATTTGTAAAAAAATAAAATTTGTAAAACTAAAAGATTATGGAAAAATATATTTATAAACAAAATTAATGGTAATTGATAAAACTAACTGAAGAATTCCTTTTGAAGTATAAATGTTTCATCGGTATGAGGAACCTATTTTTTTAAAATTTTTAATAGAAACTGATCAAAATAATATTTAAAACCAAACTATTTTATGGAAACATTTTTTTTTAAAAAATTTTTTATAAAATTTTTCATAAAATTTTGATTTATGAAAATTTATAACGAATTTTGACTCTAAAAAATTTTATAAAATATTTTTCTCCAATAAAGTTTATATAAATTTTGATTAAAAAAAATGATTATGAGTCTGCAATATTTTTATAAAAAATATTTATTTTAAATATTAAAAATAGTAACTTTTTAGAAAAGTAATGGTTTTTAGAAAAATAATAACATATGTTCCCCTTTTAAAAATGATTTCATTAGTGTAAGTATATTTTTAAACAAGATGTATATAACAATAATCACTTAATATTGATCATTCCTTACTCCTATTTAATATCTTTAAATATATAAGAATAAAGTAGTTTTCAAAAAATATCTGCAAGTTGTTCTTATGTTCTGATAAATTGTAAAATAATATATTCTTTTTTCATGTGATCCTGAAGAAAATGGTATCTTATGTCTATTTTCTTAGCACACGAGTGATGTGATGAGTTTTCACTTAAGAAAAATGAAATTGTGTTATCACACAATATTCGACTAAAAATTCCATTTTTTTTATTTTCAAAGTGATGCTTTTTGGTTGAGTTGTAATCAAAACTAAGTACACGATACAAACCATAACAATACAGATTCAAAATTAAAAAATTAAAAAAATATTTAAAATACACGATGATACATCAAAGTGAGAGGAACCCACATTATATGGTAGGATGCATTCCATCATCCTCTTGAGTCACACTTATTGTCATCACTTTCCAATCACCACCATCGTCATCATCACCAAACACCACACCAGACATCATAGATTAATCAAAATCCTCCACAACCATCATGAAAAACCGAATACTGCCCCCATAGCCAGAAATTAACTCACTGCTTCATCGAAACACCATCATAGACGTACCAACCTCATCAATATGCCACAATCATCAACTCATCACCGTCATAGAAAACATTGATTCCCTCCACCACAACTAGAAATGAATGTCACCTAAAAACCAGATGAAAATCGAAATAATCACCGAAAAATAATCAAATAGGACAAGTTCTCATAGAATAATCGTAAATCTATAGTTCTTTTAAGGTAATGAAAAATTCATTTTACAGATTTAGGATGGGACTCTTTTATATTGGCTTGATATATAGCACATAATAATATTGAAAACATTAAATCTGTATGACTAGATATTAAGTAAAGAAAAATTCCAATCATAACTCTAAAAGTATAACTGATCAACCGGTTTCCCATCTTCATCAATATCTAATGTATTTGTGGTTCTAATAGGAGTAAAATTTCTTTTAGTTTTAGAATTCCTGAATTTCTTAAGAATGTATTTTATTAACTTATATTGAGATATTAAAGATCCTTTTGGTTTTTTTGAAATTTTAAATCCTAGAAATAATGTTAACTCACCCATCATACTTATTTCAAACTTAGATTTCATAATATCTTCAAAGGAATCTATTAAATACTTTTGATTTGATCCAAAAATAACATTATCTACATAGACTTGTACAATCATAATATTTTTATTAACATATTTTATAAAAATAATTGGATCTGATGCTCCCTAATAATTTTTTTTGCAACAAAAATTCAGTTATACTATCATACTAAGAAATAGGGGCTGGTTAAAGACCATATAGTGCATTAGTAAGTTTAAAAACATGGTTTAGATGTTTTTTATTTTCAAAACATGGGGTTTTTTCCTTCATAAACTTCCTCTTGAACATATGAATTAATAAAATCACTATTCATATACATTTTAAATAGTTTGAAAATTATGAATGATTCCTAATCTAGAAGTATATAAATAGCATAAATTCTTGTTATTAAAGTATATGTTTCTTTATAGTATATTCCTTCTTGTTGATTATAACCCTTAGAAATAAATATAGATTTATTTATAAGTATTATATCATTTTCATTAGATTAATTATGAAAAACGAATTTTACTCAAATTATAGAAGTATCATTAATACATTAATCTATTTTCTAAAATTTGTTCCTTTCAAACCCATTGAGTTCATCTTGCATTGATTTTATTCAATCCTCATCACCTAAATCCTCATCAGGATTTTTTTAATTTTGTATTTTGATAAAAATTATAGATATTAAATTTAATTTCTTAAAGAAATTGTAGTCCTAAATACTTGATATATATCACCAATGATATTATTTATAAGTTTATTCCTAAGAAACATTTGACTTATTAGGTTTTCGAAAGTCTATTCTTCAATAATAGGTTTAAAATATTCTTGAGGAATAACATAATAATTATATTATTCATTTTGTTCTCATGAGATAACCTTCTAAAAAATGTTACAAATTAGTTTTAGAAATAACATTCAAAGATATAGGTTGGGTTTGTTTGGAAACAAAAGGATCGATTTCATGAAAATTAATATATACTATTTTCTCAACAAAACCTGTATTTTTATTTAATACTATATAATCCTTAATAGTTTTGGAATAAACTAAAAATATTCCTTCATCATATTTTATTGAAAATTTATGTAAATCATCTTTTTTATTGAAGATTAATACTATGCATCCAAATAATTGGAAGTTAGAATGTTTTGGTTTTCTTCCTGTCCAAAACTCATAAGGAGTTTTATTAATAAAAGGTGTTTTTAAAATTTGATTTATAGTATAGGGAATAGTACAATATGATTCATCCAAAAAATGTATTTCAACAGTATATTCACTTAGTATGTTTAAAATAATATCTTGAAGAAATATATTTCTTCTTTAAACTACACCATTTTACTGTGGAGTTTTAGGTGCCGAAAAGTTATGTATAATACATTTTTTATAATAAAATGTTTTCAAATTAGAATTTACAAATTCTCCACCATGATAACTATGAATATTTACCAATTGTAGGTTTTTATCATTTTTAACTTTATCTATAGAAGTTTCAAAATAACTAAAGGCTTTGGATTTTATTTTTAGAAAACAAACCCAAGTATATCTAGTGTAATAATCAACTAAAACATATATATAGTATTTTCCACCTACACTTCTAGTTTTTTTAAGACCAAATAAGTCCATGTGCACTAACTATAAATAATCAGAAGTTGAAATTTCACTAATAGATTTAAAACATGACTTATGTTGCTTACCAAATTTACAAGGATCTTAGAATTTTGAATAATAAAACCTTAGTTTTGGTAGATCTTCAACAAATCCTTTCTTAACCAACTTAGATAATGTTATAAGGTTATAATGTCTTAACGTTATATTACATAACCAATATTGGTCTTCGATTTCCCTAAGGAAAGATAGATATTGTCTCGTAAGTTATTATATGTTTAAAGTGTAAACATTATCATGTCGATTAGTAGAAAGAATATACTCATCTTTTTAACTACAAACAATACATTTTTCATTCCTGAAGATCACAATATAAAACTCTTCTCATAATTGTATTGTGCTTATAAGGTTGTTCTTAAGTCCTAAAATATAAAAAATAAAAAAATAGTGCATTTTAAAGAATAAAAATGTCACCAATACTAATTATTTATCCTCGAGCAATATCTCCAAAAGTTACTTTTCCAACTTTCATTTTAATGATTTTATTAATGAAATATTTATTTCCAATCACATATCTGAAAAAACCACTATACATTACCAAATATTCTAGTTTTTGGTACTTTCTTTTTTTTAATAAAATAAGAACATTAGTATTTCGGAACCCAAACCTTCTTGGGCTAGGTATTATCAAAAATTATTATTTTTGGTAACCACATTTTTCCAACATTATTACATTGATAAAATGTCTTTTCTTTTGAAAAATATTCTTTATGAAAACTTAAATATAGAACTTTATTTAAATAATATTTTTTCTTCCAGTGTCCACCACTTTGAATTTTTTTTGAAAATAGTGAACTCTTTAGAACAAATTAATTATTACAAACTCGTTTTTTTAGTAAAAACCATTTTTGATATATCTGTATGAGACCTAGTTTGTTTTTTACATTTTGTCAAAATTTTATTTCCCATATGTAATATTATATATTATTTTCAAAATATATTTTTTAAATTTTAGTTTAACATCTATTTTTTGTCATTTTTTGGACTATTATTCAAACTATGTTTTTGAAAAATAATTTTTTAAACTTTTTTTATCAAAACTAGAATTTTATAGATCTTCAGAAAGTATATATTTTTAAAAATTATATTTCTCTAGATCTTTAAAAAGATAATATATTTATTGAGTTAACGTAATAATCATTGATTTTTCCTTTCCATGCTTTTATTTGGAATTATCAAGTTTTTTCAAAACATTACAATTTTCGATTTCAAATAATTTAGTAAACCTAGGTACTTCTTCATAACTAGGTAAACTATTATCCTTTTCATATGAGAAATATTATTCATCATAATTTTCATTATTTATATTATGGTATTTAGCATTCAATGTATGATTTCAGGGGATAACATAGTTTATACCTTAGCCGTGAAACATTTATTCACCATTAGAATTTTCCAAAATAAACCAGTGTTTAATTTCTACGATCTCTCATTGTCTCAATAATTATCAGAAGATTTATCTCTTCTTCTTTCAATCCATGTTTCAAAATATTTCAAACTTATTTTTCCTTTATGGATAAAGTAATTCTTATCATTTCTATATGAATTTATTTATTTCTTACCATCTTAGTACATTATAGTCGAATGAGTCTTGAGTTGTTACATGTATGAATAATAAATTCTATATAGTCATTCTTATAACTAATTTTTGATTTAAATTTTACATTCCTATTTTCCTTTCCATAGTTTTTGAAATCGCAAACACTTTATTAAAACTATGTTTAATAACTCTATATTTCCCATGTGTTCTAGTTTGTTTTTGTAGAAAACATATTTTATACTAAAAATGGAAATGGTTCAGATGTAAAATGAATTTAAATTTTAATATTTAACAAAATAAATTGGAATAAGGATGAATTTGTTTCATAATACCAACTAATGTTATGACCAGTGGTCAGAATAATGTAATCTTTATTATACTAAAAATATATATAACCATCAGACCGAAATTGGTACCAATACATCAGACTAACCCTTATTCATTTCATCATATTTTTAAACAATAGTGAAGTCCATCAAAAACTCCAAATATTATAATCGGAGTGATTAGAATTATATCTAATGAGAAGAATAAATAATAACATTGTAATGGTGCTAAAATAAATGACATCAGACAATCAAATTATAATTAATTCTTGGATATCAAGTTCAAAATCTATATCATTATGAGTTGTTAGGGTGTAAGTTGTCTTAGGTAATTGCAACCAACTATGAAATATTACCCTTAGATGATTTACTATTAATATGAGTCCATTTGAAGATATGGGAGCTGATGAATTCACAACTCAAATATACTATTTTTTTTCTCTACTTGAACATCTCATTCTAAAACCTTAGTAATTTATTCAAGAATTTAGGTTCTATGGAGTCTGAGTGAAGAATGAAAATTCCTTATAAAACATTGCTTTTATTTTTTCTATTTCTAATCATGGTACTAATAAAGTGATTCTAGGGATAAGAAGATGGTTGAATTTGATTCATTAAATCTTGGGCTTCTAGGGCTGGGAAGATAGAGGCTGATCATCATATTGAGGGATTTATTATTTAGTTAGGACATAGCTGAATCTAATCATCATATTAAGGAATTTCCTAGTAAGAAAATACATACCTTTAAATTAGGTACTAAAACTGTGGATACCTTATTTCATGGTTTCTTACTTAATTAACTCTTATGGTTAAAGAGAAAATTAGTTTTTTCGGCTTATAAGTAATTCTTACTATTATAATATTTTTATGTCTTGTTTATACAAGTTATATATTATACAGTGTAATTACTTTATAAACCAAGTTTATAGTTATCTTTATAATTTTACTTTTACTAGAATGATTGTGATATTGATAAAAACTCGAATATAGTTTGACAGTATTCATTTCTGATTCTAAAACTCTGATCATCCTAAAATATCTATGTTTAGTAATTTTTTCTTAATAGGATTTATGTTTTGTGTTTAGTTTTTTTAACCACAATTTACCTCCTATTATAACTATCATAAACTCTTCTGATCTAATAATTGGTATCAAAGTATGTTCTACTGATTACTTACTGATATTTTACAGTCTTTATCAACTGCAAGTTATTAAAATTCTATAAAATGTTATTTTATAAAAATTGTTACACTAAAACATTTTTATAGAAAAAGAGTTTCTATTTTAATAATATGGAATGTCTTAACATTGGAATTTTATAAAATATGAATCTAATTTGACCAATTATTTTTTATAGAAATGTGTATGAATAGTATAGTGATCAGGTGAAGACTTTCGTTATCAATACTGGTGTTTCTAACTTTGTAATGCTCATGGGAAATTACATTATTCTTAATAAGGAAGTTACTAACTTTAAAAATCAAGAAAAGTTAGAAAATCAATATAATTATAGAGTAAGGAATACACTTTTATGTTCCATTACATGAAATATATACTATAAAATTTCATCATGTGAAGTTTCTAATAGTATTTAGAAAAAGTTTTAAGTCACTCACTTTGGTACTTCTAAAGTGGTAGAGACTAGAGGATCCATGATGAGAGCTAATTACCAAGCATTTTATTCCATACCTAGATAATTAGTTTCTAAAATTCATCAAAGATTTATGAATATTGATAATAGTTTACATTATATTGGAGATAAGGATTTAATATATCTTATTTTGCTTGAAAAGTTCATATAAATCATGCCTAATGAGTGGTAATCCAAAATAACATCCTTGGATGATACAAGGAAGATCATAAATCTCACATTAGATGATCTTATTGTTACAATTATGTAGTATGAAGAAATATTGAAATGGGATACTAATAAAATGAAAAGAATAATATAAGTATTTAATTTTCAACAACATCTCATGTTACTAATAAAGTTTAATCAACTAAAATATTATGAAATATTCAAATAAGAAGAATGTTATTATTGAATTATATTCTAGTTCTTTAGAACAAAATAGAAATAAATTGGAAAATATTACCATAATAACAAACATGATTATTGGAAAGAAAGAATTTCAGTATAGATATTATAAAAATTTTAAGTTTACTAGTGATAATAAATACTCTACATAAGTTATCTTCTATGAATGAAATATTACAAGACATATTGGACCTGATTTTCCTAGGTTGATAAAAAAAGTTAAAAAGGAAATTAATTTAGAAAAAAATGAAAATAATTACTACAAGTATAAAGGCAAGAAAAAGTTTAAAAGATTATAAAACATGAAGTGAAAGTGTAGGATATAGTTCTTCAAATAATTATTCAGAAAATTAAAGTTCCTGATAGAGGAGCATTGGTTTATTCATTAAAAGTCCAAAGGAGAATAATTATGTAATAAAAAAGTTGAAAAATTTGGAATCCATTATAAACCATACATTAAATGAAAATTACCCCAATAGTAATGAAAAAAATTCAACATGTTTAGATGAAGAATATTCTTCTATTGAAGAGGATAAAAGTTTACCAGGTTTTGAAGACGTTTCTAAATTTGAAAAACTTCTTAAAAATTGTAATATTTTGAAAAAACATTAAGTTTATCAAAGAAAACATGGTATATAAAATTAAGTAATTACAATTATTAAAAAAAGTATATCATATCTATCTAAATATATTGATAAATATAATCTTGTAATGATATAATTTTAAAATATCTTAAAAAATCTGAGAAAAATAATTCAAAAATTGATTATGTGAAACTTAATTTGAAAATTTCTACAATTAAGGATACAAAAATAGTTTTCAAACTAAAATATAAAGTTTTTATTTTGAAGAAACATTTATCTAATTTTACTTCTAGGAAGTAAAATTTTTAGAAAATTTATCCACAAATTAGACCTCGTATTGATATTTTTGAAATGGATTTTATTAGAAATAAACTTGTTTTTAGTGATAATTAATTTGTTCCAAAGAGTGATCCATTTTACACTAAATTTAAATAATGTGGACACTATAAGAAGAAATTTTATCTAAATAAAGTTTTGTATTTAGGTTTTCAAAAATAATATTTTTCAAAATAATTGACATTTGATCAACATAGTAATGATGGAAAAATGTGGCTACTTAAAATATTCTTTCTGTCAGTATTGAACCCAAGAATGTTTGGGTTCTGAAACACTAATGTTTTTTTAGTATAATAAATAAATTATCAACAATATGAACATTTGGAACAAAGATATGGGTTATTTAATAAATATGACTAGAAAAAAACATTTCTTTAAGATCATAAAGGTGAAATTTAGAAAACTCACATTCGAATATAATGCTAAAGGATAGATTATCGGTATAGGTTATATTGTTCTTATTGGAAAAATATTAATTTAAAATATTTTATTTATTTTAGGACTTAATCAAACCCTTATAATTATAATCCAATTATGTGACTAGGGTTATGTTGTGAACTTCAGGAATGAAAAATGTATTATTCATAGTTGTAAAGTCAAATTTATTATTTCTTTCAATCAGTGGGAGAATTTTTACTATTTAAACTTATAAGACCTTAGAATCCAAAATCTACCTTGTCTTAGTGCAATGGAATATCAATATTGGTTAAGGTATAGATGGTTAGGTCATTGTATACTTAAAAATTTATCTATGTTAACAAAAAAAGGACTTGTTAAGGATCTATTGGAACTTAGGGTTGATAATTAAAATATATGTGATTCTTGTCAATGTGGAAAGAAAAATAAGTCAAGTTTTAAATCTATTATTGATATCTCGACTTATGATGCTTTACAATTAGTTCACATGGAATTATTTGTTCCTAATAAACAAGAACTATTGTTGGAAAATACTACGTATATGTATTAGTTAGTGATTACATTAGACACAAATGGGTCTATTTTCTATTAATAAAATCTAATGCCTTTAGTTATTTTGAAACTTTTTTAGCTAGAGTTAAAAATGGTAAAAATCTCTCCTTGATAATTATTCATAGTGATCATGGGGGAGAATTTGAAAATTAAGATTTTGAATCTTTTTTTAGTAAGAAAGGTATAATACAAAAATTTTTACCACTAAGAACTCCATAGATAAACGGTGTATTTGAAAGAAGAAATAGAGTTATTCTTGAGGTTATAAGAACAATTCTAAGTGAATACCCAATTGCTAAACATTTTTGTCCTGAAGTAGTTTGTACTTCCTATAATTTTATAAATCAAGTTTTAATAATACATTTAATTAACAAAATTCTTTGTGTGTTGTGGCTAACAATAAAACCAAAATATTCTTTCTTATAAGTATTTTGATGAAAGGTATTCATCACAAATAATAAATATAAATTACACAAAATTTCTCTAAAATATGATAAATGATTTTTTTAGTTAATCCAAAAGTAGTAAGGCTTAAAGAGTTTTAAATGAAAATACAAGTACAATTAGTGAAACAGTACATATTAATTTTGATGAAATTGATCCTTTTATTTTCAAGAAACCCCAAACTACATCATAAGATATTATTTCTAAAATTGATATTCAAACCTTGTTAAAAAGATTTTCTCATAAGAAAATAATGAAAGAATATATTTTTGAAGTTATTGTTTTGTAATATTTTCAAACTATTATTTAAGAACAAACTTTTGAAAACCAAATAATTCAGTTGTATCTTAGGAATCATTCTAGTGATAATATCATTGGTGAAGTAGATCAAAAAGTTAGGGCTAGAAGTTATTTGATAAATAAAATTCAACATCTAACATTTATATCACAATTTGAACCTAATAAGACTGATGAGGCCTTAGGTGATAATGATTGGATAAAATTGATGCAATCTAAACTCAATTATTTTGAGAGAAATAAAGTCTGTAATTTATTTGAACGACCTAAAGATATTTTTATAATTGGAATAAAATGGTTCCTTCAGAAAAAATGTGATGAAAATGGTATAATAGTTATAAATAAATCTATACTTCGTTATAAGTTTTATAACCAATAGGAAGTAATAGACTAGGATGAAACATATTCTTCATTATTAGGACTTGAATCTATTCCTATACTTCTATGTTATGCATTATTCTAAAATTCCTAACTATTTCAAATGGATGTGAAGTGTTATTTCTGCATTGGATATTTTCCAGGAGGAATTTTTTATATAAACCCCAAGTTTTGAAAATACAAATCATCCAAAATTTTATCATAAACTTACTATGAAACTATGTGGACTTAATCAACCCCCTAGATCCTGGTATGATAGGTTACCTAGTTTTTTATTACAAAAAAAAATTGTTAAGGGATTTGTGGATCCAACTCTTTTTATAAAACAAGTTAATAAAAATACTATGATTGTAAAACATTATGTTTATAAAATTATATTTGGTTAAAATTAAAAGTTTTTAATGGATTCCTTTTCAGATATTATAAAATATTAGTTTGAAATGAGTGTTATGGGTGAATTAACAAGATTTATAGGTTTTCAAATTTCACAAAAACCAATGAGAAACTTTTATATCTCAATATGAGTATATAGAATATCTTCTTAATAAATTTATGTATGAAAACACTAAAAGTATTATTACTTCTATTGGAACCTTAAATACGTTAGATATTGATGAACTTGGGAAACTAGTTGATCAAAATACTTTTAGAGTTATGATCGGAATATTACATTACTTGAAAACTAGTCATTAGAATTTAATGTTATCAGTATTATTATGTACTAGATATGAATCCAATCCAAAATAATCCCATATTAAAGAAGTTAAATTATTTTTTCTTTACCTTAATAGAATAATTAATTTTGACTTATTCTACACTTCTATAAATGATTTTAAACCAAATTGTTTTTCGAAGGCTAACTTTCGTGGATGTAGAATGGATAAGAAAAGAACTTTAAAAGCATGTCATTTCATAGGAGAAGATTTAGTTTTAAGGTCTTATAAGAAACAAAACATAGTATCCATTTCCACTACGGAATCTAAATATTATGGAGTTGGAAATTTTTATGCTCAAGTGTTGTGGATTCAACACAAACTCACTGACTATGGAATCAGTTATACTAAAACTCAAATATCGTGTGATAACACAAATTCCATTTCCATAGGTAAAAACCCAACACATCACTCACCTACTAAATACATAGATATAAGACCCCATTTCCTTCTGGTTCACACACATAAAGTAAATATTATTTTACAATTTATTAGAAAGCAAGAAAAATTTACTGATATTTTTACCAAACCTCCTAGTTATGATATATTTTAAAATATTAAATAGAAGTTAAGAATGATCAATTACAAGTGATGATTTATATCTACTTCTTTTTTACAAATATTCTAACATTAATGAACTCAATTTCAAAGTGTGAGTACATATGTTTTTATAAATATTTTTTTTTTCTAAAAACATTTGGTTTCATAAATTTCTTTATTTTCTAAATAATTTTTTTTGTGTTTTTGTATCAATTTATTTTTCAAAATGAAAATCCTCATTAAATTTTTTAGATTCAAATTTTTATAAATTTTTTGGAGTCATATATTATTTTATAAACCACATTGAAACCAAAATATATTTTAAAATTATTTCTGAAAGAAAAATCTTCCAGACTCAAAAAGTTTAATAGAATTTCTTATGAACAAATATTTTGTTATAAATATATTTGAAATCAGTTTATTTTATAAAAATAAAGAAGAATATGTTACTCTTGCTAATGAAAATATTCTAATTTTAAAGGTACTCTTATTTTAGTTTTTTCACTTATTCATTACTTTAGTTTGTAAATGCTGTTGTTTACATATTATTTTAGTTTTATAAACATTATTTTGTTAAAAAAAATTCTCATCATAATTTTTCATATAATCTGATAAAATATTTTCTTAAAAATATTTTAATAGTTAATATTATATTTAAAAAAATTCTTCTATTAAATCTCGACCGTCTTACCAGAAATGTTTTTCATCTGATCAATTGAATTTAATTTGGAAGCTGAACCATTGTCTTAAATGACTATATAAGGGTGGGCCATTGGGTGTCCCACATTGGTTTAAGAATATTCACTCCCTATTCTCACTGCATATTTAATTTCTCATTTCAATCTATTGGAATTCATATGATCATTGAAACTAGTTCCATACGATGCCCACTACTTAAGATTTTGTGAAGAGAGATGTTTTCAGAGAAAGGATGATTAAGAGAGCCAAGTATGAAAAGTTTGATTAAATTATTTAAAATATTATTACTATTCATTTATGGGAAAAATATGTATTAAAAAACTATAAAAGGATTTTGATAAAAATTATCCTAATATTTTTCAAGAATTCTATACTTTAGTAAAATTTCTTTCAGAATATGATAAGGAATAAATTTTTTTCACAACTTTTGATCAATAATAAAATCTTTCTAATAGAGAAATTGTTAGGTTAGTGGAGGTACCTTTTAAAGGTGAAGCTTATCTCCCATCTCCTAAGTTACCTCATAATCTTGTAATCTTTGTTAAGTTGAAGGATGAGTCATCCTAGTTGACTTTTTATTAGAAAGTGATAAAAGTTTCTCATATCACAACAGATGCTAGAGTGGTTACCCTCAGGATACATGGCTATCATTTTATGATAAATGTTTATAGATATACTATAAAAGTTTTATACATATTTCTTTTGGATTTTATGGTAAACTTAAGACAGATAAATCTTGTTAAGATTGTTTTTATTATGGTGTAATACATTAAGAAGGCCTTGATGAAGTCAAATATATTAATGTTTCATTATTTCAAAAATAAATTTGTTTTGAACTGGATGGAAATATTCAATATTAAGAATATAATATATGGATTGAGGGAAAATATTTATTTTATTGGACAAGAAATAATGTGAGGAATGAAGGGAGTTTTGGATTAAATGATGAAAAATTTGTTGATAAAGTGGAAACAACAACGTTTGATAAAGGACCAGTAAAAGATAAGGAAGATGAGGAACAAAATAGAAAGTCCAATTCATATTTTTCAAATAAACACAAGAAAAATAAATCAATGATAGATGGTGAGTTCAGGAAAATCATAACTCATAAGGCTAAAAAGAAACCCAGTGAAACCTGAGTTTAGGTTTAATAAGTACAAGTCCTTAGATTTGAAAATTAAAGCATAAGATGATTTGAAGAAGGAAAATATAAAAAGAAACAAAAGAAAATATTTCATAGGGAAATGATCACTAATAATTTGCTGAAGTGGGTTGAAATAGCTTTAGAGAATCTGGTGTTTTTAGTTTCTTAATTATCAGTGGTGAAGCTAGCACAAATATGTTGACAAGTTCTTCATTTTGATCAGCCATGTCTTGATGTCGGACTAGATTTTGTAGAAACTTATATCATTCCATCAGTTATTCCATCATTTTCTTATAAGGGTACATGAAAAGAGGTAGTGTTGAAGTTTCAAAATCATACCCAGAAAAAAGTTCAGAAGGTTTTTGAGAAGGAAAAATTAAAATCTATTAAGAAAATTAGAAAAGGATTACATAGAATTTTAGAGAAGTTAGAAAAATATTTGGATGAAGAAGAAGTAGAAAGGGAAGAAGAAGTAGAAGAAGTAGAAGAAGAAAAATAAGAATAGGAATAAGAAGAGGAAGAAGTTGATGAAAAATAAATAGAACCTGAGGAGTTGATAAAGGGAAAAAATATTTATAGTCATATTCAAATTCAAACCCATTACCCTTGTAGTCTGATAAGGATCTAGATTTTGGAAATTCGGGGGAATAAAAATCATTATCTAAAGAGAAAGATAATCCATCTTCAAAAAATAGGGGAATAATATCAACAATATCACACAAAAGTATTAGACAAGATTGAATCTGATAAGGATATATACATTGTAAAAGATTAATAAGATGAAAAAGTTTCATATAAATGTTGATATAAATTTTACAATAATTAAAAAAGAAGACATTGGACTAAGTCGTCCACAATATCCTTTGATCTAAAGTAATGATAGATCAAAAAGGATTTGATTTGATTTTACAAACATTGAAACTATTAAGTGATGCAATTATGTAACTTCAAAACATAGTGGTAAGATGTAAAATAATTTAAAATAACATAAATTAAAAATTGGAATAAATGAATGTTTTGATAGAATCATTGTTTTGGATTGAAGTTGACTTTAAATATTTCAATCAAAAGACCAAGGCAGAAAATATGTAGGCTAGAGATAATTCATCACATTTGACCAAGGGACTGCCACCAGAGCTTCATGGGTCAGGGGATGGAGTAAGGGCTCAAACAGGCGAGGATGTCCTTATACCAGGTGTTACATTGGAAGAGGGGTAGTAAAATCCGAGTGCTAAAGTAAATCTTTCACAGATTCAAGAGGAAATTAATAAATTAAGGGATACACATGGCATCCATGGAAGGTGGGAGGATATCAAGGATGGTTCCCCAAAACAATCATCCTATAGTCAGGTATTGTCCAAAGGGAAAAATGTTGTTGTGGATGATGATGTCTTTTAACCAGTTCCTTCCAGAAAAGTGAGATGTAGGAAAGACTATTCCTATCTAAAACTAACTATGGTTACAATGTCTCATGGTCCCTTAGAATCTGATTCTAAATGGTATGGTGATTATAAGGATTTTTATGAGTTTGATTATGATATTTGATCTACTTTGGTATCTCTTCGGATGAGGGAATGAAGCTTGTATGACCCCATACATCTTCTTTCTATACTTTGTTTTTAAATAAAAGGTCTCTACCTGAACCTTCCTAGTATTAAAGACCAAGGCAGAAAATAGATCTTATAATCAGATAGTAAAATGATCCAACCAAGTTGATATTGATCTCAAAGAACATAATGGTTATTTTATATAAGTGAAGAAAATTTCTATATAAATGGATGAATCCTTTGACATGTTATCAATATATATTTTGGATAGATTCATGTTTTTAGAAGAATTAAGAGACATGCTTGATGATCATAATGAAGAAGATAATATTATGAAAGAAAAGGTTTTCAACTTAGAGTTAGAAAACAACAAAATTTGAATATTTGAAGATGAGTTTTTTCCTTATGAGGGAATATAATAAGAAAATTAGTGAGGTAGTTTAAAGGTTAAATGAAAATGTTCAGAAGAAGACAATTTTAGAGGAAAATATTATGATGCTTTAATCATTGGTGGATGAAGCTCAAAAGGATCCTGATGATGTCAAAAATATGAAGGCAATTATAAAAATTTGGTTAAATAAAGAATATTTTTTTTTCATTTTAAAACATGATGTAATTTTTGATACCTTTTCAATGAATGTTTGATGTGAATAACTTTTTATCAAAATTATTTATGTCAAAACGTATTCTAATTTTCTCTAATTGAAAATCTTGTTCTAAATTACATTTAATTTCATAGAGAGTTGAAGTTATAAGGAGTCCAAGTGAGAATTATAACTTTCTTAGAACATAGTTCTTTTATATTTGATATTTATGATCATGGAACTACTTGAGGGATTCTAGGGATATGAATATAGGTAAATATGATCCATCAGATCGAGGGGTTCTAGGTCTAGGAAGATAGATAATGAACATCGTATTAATGGATTTCTTGTTTAAGAGAGGTTGAGCTGAATCCAATCATCATTTCAAGGGATGTTCTGATAAGGAAAGATAGACCATTATAGTAGGTACTAAAACTGTGGTACCTTAAGTCAGTGTTTTTTAATTTCTTAACTCTTAATGTTAAAGAGTAAATTATTTTATCAATCTTGTAAATCATTCTTACTATTATAAGATTTTGTATTTCTTGTTTATATAAGTTATATTTTCTAATGTGGAATTAATTTAGAATGTAAGTTTATAATTATCTTTATAATATTAGTTTTCATGAGACTAATTGTGATAGTGATAAACTACTCTAATATAATTAGATTGTATTTGGTTCTGATTCTAATAATCTGGTCATCATAGAATATATGAGTCTGGTCATTTTTAGTTAAAAGGATTTGTGTTTTTTATTTGGTTTAATTTTTTTATACTATAATTCACCCATATCGTATAGTCATTATAAACTCTTAAGACCAAACACTCTCATCCTTATGACTTTTCTAGTATCTGTATTGAAAGTCATTCTTTCCATAAATCTTTTTCATTATTATAGAAAAATTTTCCAATTCATTACCAATCTTTTATAAAGAACTTGAATCTGATTCATCAATAAATTTCTTCTTCTTATAATATTTGAAAACATTTTAAGGTTATTTAACTTTAATAAGAACATTAGATGTAGTTTCAAAAGATACTACACCATTATTATTTTCATTTTTCATAATCATTTTTTATTATAGCCTTATATTGCATAAGGATACCAATAAGATCATCTAATGTAAGATTTTTAATCTTCCTTATATCATGCAATTTAGTCCTTTTGGATTCTAATTCATTATAAATAATCTCTATGATTTTATCAACCAAAATTCCATTTGTTAAAACTTTCTATCTAAGAGAATATACTTTTCAAAAATATTCAGAAATCTTTGATGCATTCTAGTTACTAATTCTCTAGGTAAGAAATCAAATTCATGACTATATTCTCTTATCATAACTCTTCTAGTCTCAACAACTTTAGAATTTCCAAAGTGGGTAACTTTTAATATTTCTCATACACAGTTAGCTACTTTAAATGATGAAATTTAACTATATATATTTCTTTTTACTAAACAAAGTAGTGTATTCCTTACTCTATAATTCAATTTAGATTATTTATTTTACTAATTTCTAAAGTTAGTTTCTTCATTATCTGATCTAGTAAGCATCAAGAGTTATCAACATTAGTATTGATAACAAACTTCTTTATTATGTCTCTTTAGTACTCATAAACATTTCCTTAAAAAATAGAAGGGTGATATGGATTCTAATTTTCAAGCGTACCAAAATTGAGACCTTATATATTAAGATAATAGAAACTATTTTCTATAAAACATGTTAGGGTAATTTTTTAAAGAAAATTAGTTTTATAAAAATACTAATAACTTGTAAATAATTATGAAAGTAAAAAAATATGAAGTATAGTAGTAAAACATACTTTGAAAACAATTGTTGGAAGATAATAGTTACTATGGATAAAAAATGGGGGGAGGGTGAATTGTAGTTTAAAAAATAAAAACTAACACCAAAATGAAATCCTATTATGTTAGAAAATCCAGAATCAGATTTTGTTAGATGATCAAATTATTAAAATCAAAACTAAAAACTATCCAATTAAATAATTTTTTTATTTTTAACAAAAACACACAAATAAAACAGTTTGTTAACAGTCTCGCAATTAGTCTCATAAAACTAACATTAAAAATATAAGTACAAACATTATTTATAATGAATATGAACAAAAGATAAAATAACTTATAAAAACAGGGAATAAAAAAGATTATAATAGTAATAATGACATGGAATTTTAATAAAAGAATTTACTCTTTAACCATAAAAATTATGAAAGTTAGAAATCCAGACCTAATATATCCACAGTTTCAATACCTATTGTACAGGTAAGTATTTATTTACCAATAATAACCTCTATATGATGATCGATATGGAATTATATTTCCATCCCCTAAAATCCCTCAATATGATGGATTAGATTCATCTCTATCTTTCTAAAATAAGAAATCCCTCAATATGATGATCAAAATCAGAGGTTTATTCCTTTACCCAGAAGCCCTCTATCCAATGGATCAAATTCACTAATATTTCTATCCTCTAAAGCCTTCAATAAATACCATAATTAGATTCAATGAATATATAAGAAAACTATTCTAAGGAATTTAAAATCCTTAAACAGACTCCATAGAACTTCAACTCTCTAAAATATTACAATCTGTAGGAATAATATGTTCACACATAGAAATATTTAGATAAATTGAGTTTCCATTGAATCTGATCCCAACACTTCAAATGAACTCCTATTTATAAGAAATCCTCCAACAGACATATTTCTGAGTTGGTTACAATGAAATTAGATACCTTGCACTTTGACAACTCATAATGATCTGGATCTTGATCTTGACAGCTAATAATTAGTTTTACTTTATTTTTATGATGTTGTTTTGTTTCTCTCTATTAAAATGATATTTTATATTTTTCATGATATATTTAATTATAATAATTCCTATTATAAAGTTTGAATAGTATGATGGAATTAACTATTGAATATCATCCTGATTAATAGAATAAGGTTTAACCAGATGTATCAGTACTAATTTTTGTCTGATAGTCCATAATTTTGTCAGGCTGATTGACAAGACCTAAGTCTACCATTGATCAGAATATTAGTTTGTCTGATGTACTGGATTCACTATTTGTCTGATGGATAAGATTTAATAAAAAAAATTCTATATTCATATTTCATTATAACAATTTCTATGTATGGATAAAATAATGTTTTCTAAAAAACACATTAAAACACTAAAGATATATAAATTTAATAAAATAGTGTTTTTAGTGTGTGTGTGATTTCCAAAACTATGGAAAGGAAAAGTAAAAAAGTAAGACTTCTTACTCAATAGTAATATCAAGAATAATTCATTATTAATTTTATTTTAAGTTTCAATTTGAATTATTTCATCCAATGTGATTTGACTTGATAATTAACAAGTGGTAAAAGTTATTGTACAATATCACTTTCTTGTATAGATGTCAGAATCCTCTTGAAATAATAACTTTCTTATGATCATTTTTCATTGGTTATTAAATTTATATTAAATATCTATATTCTTGTATGATTGATGTGATTATTTCCTAAACCATATACCATTTTTAAATACAGTGTTTACTTTTAAAGTTATTCTTTAACTTGGGAAATATTGATAAATTTGTATCCTTTAATCAATTTATATATTTAGTGATAAGGTATATTAATTCAATAATTAAATCAATCATTCAATATATGAGAAATAATTTAGACCTGAATTGCTGAGTGGGGCCTATATTAATATATAAACCCTTGATACATCAGTAGGTCCCATGAGACAAATCATTTGGCCCAATTAAATGAGTTTCTACCTACAGTTTTAAACTGTCATGTGAATGGTCTTGATGGTAGAGGAATCATGTTTTTGAGACATGACATTCAATAATTTATAATTTCCTTTATTTAGAATTCAGTTATTATTATCCCTGATATTTTCACAACTATATTATCTCTGGATTCATATCATTCTCAAATTAGTGATTAAATGGAACACATGTTCAGTTATTTACCTTTCGATATTGATTATGCCATATATAGATATGATAGTCATGATATTGATTAAATGGAATATGTTTTCAGTTATTCACCTTTACATGTTGATTATTCTTTATTGATGCATGAAAAATTCCACTATCTTTACCCCTGGCAGAGAATTTGAGTCCATGCTTTTTTTCTTTCCCCAAGATATGAAGAATAAATAACTGAATGAGTTTTCAAGGAAATAGTTCATTTTCTTTTGTTATGTATTGTGTTTTATTTTCTATTCCAAATGTAAAATTGGTATCATTTTTGTATCTAGTTTTCCAAAACATATAAACTAATTGGTCCTTCAAGATTTGAACCTTTGTATCTATTCATTTGTAATAAAGTAAGGCACTGGATTTGGGTTATAGAATTCAGGGTCTTTACATGAAATGATGGAATGTTTATGAAACCCATTACTTTTCTATGGGTTATTCTATGCTTAAATGTTTATAAAACCCATTTATTTTCATGAATTATAATATGATAAATTCTTAATGATATTTTAACTCGCATATCTATGATTTTCATTATTCTATGGGTATGAGATATGTCTCTTTCAAATGAAATGGGTAAAGAATGATATCCTATTAGATAAAGAGGATTGGAATGGGGAGTGAGCCCAGTTCAGTAATGGAATTTTTACACTATGATATTATTGGGAGTGAATCCTGACTGCTAGGATGGTTTAAGTAAAGAACCCACTCCACCATAATAGACATCGAAATAATCCTTAACTAATAAGGAAATGATTTTCTATACTTATGTGTATGACACAAATCAATTTTGTATAGCTATGTTAAGATTTAATCATTCATTTTATTTTATTTTCTTATGATTCAAGTCTTATGAACTACCAATATTAATTCCATGTCTTAAGATTATGATATTTTATATGCAGGGTATGGTTTCCAAATGTTATGATCTTGTTTGTATTCCCTTATTCTCATGTTACGCTTATGTGATCATTGATATATCCCATTTTTGTCCTTACAGAACATCTGAGCTCACTCTTTTCTTATGTTTCCTTTACCCAAGTTATGAGGAATGGTATTTATTATGATATGTATAATAAGGTTTATAGTTATGAAGAAATAAGTGGGATATGATGTAGATATTTAATGTACCAATTTTTATGTTTCCAAGTTTCCAAAGATACTAGAAATAAATTATTCTGGATTGTATTGAAATGTTATGTAATGGATATTCATCTATTTTGATTAAATATCTATGTATGGAAAGTATTGGTCCTTATTTTTGGTATAAAATCAAGTTTTAGTTATGTTTTGAAAACTAGGATTAGAAAACTTTAGTAATAACCATAGGGATAAGTCTAAGTATATGATTATATCTTAAAGTTTTGGTAATGATCATATATAACCTAGGTTAAACCTAAGGTCACATATATTGAGAATAAGGTGTAATGATTTAGAAATCCTATGAAATATATTTCATGATTATATGATATATCACTCTGATTATTATAGTATTATGATTACACATTTATTTTTGGTTTTAGTCAATGGATGGAACCTAAAGAAATCGAGTTAATGTTGAATGTGACCGTCAATGGAATGACTATCCTCATGAAAAACCAATATAAATAAGACATGTAATGTAAATCCTTTTGATTATGCCTAATCAAATATCTCATTATATGATTTACAATCACAACTATGGTGATTTTCTTGATAGATCGAATTAGAGAAATATGGAATTTCATAAATACCATAAAGGAAATAAGATTCATTTTACAACATGTATAGGATGTAGAAGAAACACTCAAAATAATTTCTTAAAGGAATGAATAGATGTTTTGAGTGTGGAAAATAAGGACACAATTAAAATAATTACTAGGGAAAAATTAAAATTTTGGTCAACATAATGGTTGAGATAGTGGTCTCCCTAATGTATTCTTGATGGTTGAATATTTTAATTGTGGAAAGTATGTTCATTATGTAAATCTATGTCCCAAGGGGAAATATTGAGAATATAATCAATATAGTTTTATGTATAATTGTTTTACTGATTATCATGAAGTTGTTAGGTTAGAATATTCAAATTAACACAAGTGAGGGTTGAATTGTGTCTTTTCAAAAATCTTCCACAATTCTGGATTTTGACACCCACTATGATTTATGCGAATATTTAGTGATTTTGTTCAATATGAAAATATGTAGTAGATAAAATTAAATAAATAAAATAGATTTTTTAGTGGTTTCGGGCACAAATATCCCCTAGTCCACTCTACCAATCACTATCTCTACGAGCTTGGTAAATTTCACTAGAATATGCCCCTTTTCATAAGACCAAGAATCCAAAACTAAGTTTAGGTAATTGACACCTTTAAAAAAAGACTAAAAAACCAAGTCTTCTGGTTCTTTAATAGAGAACTGGTTATCCACAGCTTTGTTCAAGAAGATGATACTCCACTATAAATTAGTGTGAGTTGTTGAAACTCCAAAAAATAAAAAAGAGTTTGATTTGTAAGGTTCAGGTTGATATTTACATTTGCAGCAGAAAGAGAATGAAAATTGATGGATATTATTCTTCAAAAAGAATATCTTCATGAATTAAATAGTCTTGAAGTGATCCTCATTGCAAAAAGAACTTCAATAACATAGAAACTTAAACAACAATAGTAATCTTGCAGTAGTAGAAGATTAAACATGCATATCTCCAAAGTGTAGTTTCTTTCAGAATCAATCATTTGTTGTAGCAACACTATAAAAGATAATTTCAATAATACATTCACATATGTGAATTGATTAACACAGACATATATATTGTTGAAGAGATTATTTGAAATAATATATAGAATGAAAAACTTGATTGGTTATTCGAGATCCAAAAGAATAGTCTGATTGATCATAGAAATTCAAATTCCAAAATGACTAGGGGAGTCGTAACTTTGCTTAGAAATAGAAGTGATTATTTTAAATGAACATGGTTCTTTGAAATAAGAAAAAATGATCCTTGAATCAGTCTTTAATTTTTACTTTACTGTTGCAGCAATCTCAGATGGAGAATGCATCTTGAAAAACTTCACTGTTTAGAACACAGCGTAGGGTTGATATGCATAGAATAGGCTTCCTTTGTGTAGTGTAGGGTTACTTTGTGTAATGTAGGGTTCCTCTTCTTATCTTTGGGATGAAAATCCATACATTTTTCCTTGTCATCATAAAATCCAAAATATAGTATCGATTAATCATACGTTCAAATTTTCCATATGTATGGTATGCATAGTAAATCTAAACTCAAACATAGGGTTGTTTATCCATACAAAAACTATATTAGAGCAACATAGGGTTGATAAACCACATGCAAGTGTTTCACTTATCAGTGTAACATAGGGTTAATGAACCATACATTTACTTTCAAAACGTAGGTTTGAATATAGTTTTTCTAGATTCATTCCTGTAAAGCTAAATTCCTTAAAACAAAATATAAATTCCCAATATAAATTACTCAAAAAAACATCGTTATAAAACAAACAAGGGTATTTGTGAACATCAAAATAATCATAAATTATAGATTATTATTTAGACAATACATTCCCAATAATGTACCCCTTTTTGATGATCACAAAACCCATAACACAATCCATAACAAAATTTAAAGAGAATATAGGATTTGTAAACATATAAAAAATAAATATAGAATTTATTTTGATATTTTGATTTCACAAAATTACTTAGATAAAGAAAAATAGATAATTTTAAATGAAATATTTTCATGTTGTGGTTTGAAAATATTATTCCCAAAGGGTATTGATAGATATTATCTATTCTCCCCTTATTCCCCTTATAAATTTCTCCCCCTTTTTTGATATCAAATAAACAGTTTCGAAAGAATAAACAACATAAACCAAATTTAATATAGAACTAAACTATTATGAATAGTTGTAAATATTGGAATAATAAGAGAAATATAGGATTGGTAGTTTAAACTAAATCAAAATATAAAAAAGAATAAAAATATAAATAGAAATTAAAAAAATTCAAATGTTTTAAAAGTTAGAATAAAATACAAAATTAATCAAAGAGTCTTTAAAATGGAGGTCTTTGGTCTGAAACGGCAGGGATATAGGGTTTTTATAGATAAATAAGAACTTAAACTACACTGCTAATATAAAGAAGCTTCAAAATTAGGGTCTAGAAATGGTTGTTGAATACTTACGACCATTTTTGAACTATCTTCCTTTAATCATTTTAAACCTTCAAATTCTAAACAAGATTAAGATTCACAAATTCATTCACAACTACGTCTGACTGGATGAAAGAGGTCAACTGGTCCTTGACTTGATGAAGTATTGGTCCCAACTAGGATTCATTTGATGTCATTTATCTAATTAGATTCCATTGATTATCCAAAAAAAATATAATGGAATTCTATCACATTAAAGAGTGTGTATCCTATCATTGAACTCAACTAGTATAGAGGTAGTGTATTCAAACTTGTGGAGCAGTTATGGTGGTGTCTGTTGAGAAGAGGTGGATGCTCTATTTCTTTCCATGAGAGATTGAACTTATCTCCCAATAATCATCTTAGATTCATAAAACTATATCTTTTTGATAGACTCATCCTTTAACAAAAAAAAATATCTTAACATTTTGGCCATAATCTCTTTAAGATCTCTAGAAAAAATGAGATTTTCTTTTAATTCTCATAAATGATTCTTTTGAGATTTAAACTCAGATCTCGACACTGAAGTAACTCTGTATACTTCAAAGAAAATTCTTCTCAGCTTCCAACTGGTCTCTAAGAAATGATTTTTGAGCCTTCAATAGATTTAATTTCATAACTAAGGTGTCATTTGAGGAATCAGAATATTCAAGGGATGGGGTGACATGGTTAAGAATAACCTCCCTGCAATGAACTTAAACCAAGGCCAAACATGCCTCATCATCATCATCTAGATTGTCTCTTAAGGAATGACTTACAACAAATTACGAACAAGGAAATTCAAGATTTATGGGATTAAGGACATCTTCCCTGATAAGTTCATAACTTTGAGCATCTTTCTCAATATGATCATTCACTGGATTCTCATGCTCACATCCAACATCTTAATCAACTTCCTTCTCTGAAACATTGACTGCTATTCTTCTTTTTTAATGAATAATAGATTATTTTGGACTTGAAGTTTCTTATTCGTCAGGCCTCAGTTGAATAGAGACAACTGAAGAAATCATTATTTTCTCCCTCTGAACATCTTCCAACAATGTTTTTTGTTTTTCTTCACCAACTAGCAGCAAACTGTTGAATAAATTTCTCCAAAAACTACCATGTTTCTTCACATTTCCAACATTCAATGTGTTTCTATGGTGACAAGATCGACCAAATAACATGTTGAGAATCTTTATTTTTTCATAAAAGAATGAAATGATCCTTATATAGGGATAATATCCCATCTTCTCACCTATATGACAATAATGGTTTAGATATCTTATCATAAACTGATAGAAACTAAACTTAACATGATTCAGAAATAAAAACATGATATAGATGACTGGTTAAAGGACTTTCTCAAGATATATAGTCCAAGAAAAGATCTTAGATTCAGTAAAATTCAACATCATGTGTTGATTAGGATAAAGTTATTTTGACATTAACATCTTAACATTTCTTCTTCCAAACAAAGAAAACATAATTTTCTAAAATGAATGTCTTCCATTACCGATATTCCTTAAATCAAATAGAAACTCCCCCTCATGGGGACAATGAATCATATCAACTATTTCCATAGATAACGAAGTAAAATTAGAATCATTAATATTAGAGACAATAGTGTCTTCTTTGAATCCAATACTAAAAGAAGCATCTCTACAAAATTACAGTACCTCTATTTCATATACCATTTTCATTTTCTCTTCTCCAAAAGCATAAAAAAACATTTAAATCTTATAGCTTCCTTAAGTGAATAATTTGTAGAATCTAAATAACCAAAATCAATGACCTTTCCATGAAACACCATGTGATCTTTTCTTGAAGCATAGACATTGTTGTCGAAATTAGTGTCTTCAGATCATTGCAAGGTTTCCATTTCTGAAGATTTTCAAGACTGGAGGGATTGGAGGATTATGGCTTCATCACACAATAATCGAAAGAGATATAGATACTCGATAAGCTGAGAGGATATGTAGGGGAGGAGAAATAGAGCGGAGGAAGGCTGAAGGTTTTCTCGCACCGATTGAGAATGTGCTCATTAAGTTCTTAATTTTGAAAAGACAAATATAATAAAATTTAAATATTTTCAAAAAAAATTAAAATGTAATTAAAAAAATTAAAATTAGTTTAAATAAAGATTACCAAAATAAAAATAAAACCAGAATGGCCCTAAGGAATCTTTTTATTGATTTTTTTGACAACCCCCCATTTCAATAGATAAGGGGGAACCCTTACAAGGCCCAAAATATTAGGTGATTACATTGCTCGTAGGCTTGAGAGACATTACATGACCCGAAGGTCTTAGAGAATTCATCCAGACTATAACTACAAGGAACTTCCCCTTCCCAGTATCCGCATCATGTTGGTAGCTCTCCACCTTCGCATTTCCATCTAGATACGCATCCCAAGCAAGCACAGGCTGGTCTCGATGGCGTATCCATGCCCTCTCATTATTTCCCAATCTATTTGGTTCTGCTCTGGTGAGTGTGCCTACTCTGAATCCTCCTCTAGGGCTTCTCTTTTTTGTAGAGTCTATCTAGGGAAACTCTATGTGGCCTGAAGGCCTTGAGGTGGCCTGAATGTCTTAATGGTGGCCCAAAACCCCTACTAACTCAAAGGCATGGGTGTTCCAAAGGCTTTAAGGACTCCAAGCCCGAACTAGTGGCCCAAGGGGAATAGTTCATGGCAGTTATAGTACCAAACAGTACCTTCTACAGTAAGTGCTACTGTACCCGTCCAGTGCTTGCTACAGTACTGCTACAGTCCCAGCTACAGTGCCTGCTATAGTACCCAGAAATATGACTGTTTCCGATGCTTTCATCGGGGCGTGTGTGTCCTTCTGTTCGAGGACACACAACTATTGCTCCGCATTCCTGATTTCCAAAGGCGAGCGACATCCGTTCCTTATTTATTTACATTTTCTCCTTGATCGAAATGAGATGATGGGATGTTGGTTCCTCCTTCCATGTATTCCTCCTCAGAACTCGTTACCTCGTCTGGGTCTCCCTTAAATATTAAGTCGTGGTTCGTGAATCTTGTTCCTAGTGCCATATCTTTGTGGACATTGGTTAATTACACAACTTCTGTCCGGACATTCTATGGGGTCTTGACATGGTAGCAACCTTTGGTCGGAGTAGATGACAACATGAGTAATATCGGGGAATCTCTGGATGCATGGACATTAGGGAACCTTTATTCTTCCTCATAAGAGGGACTCTCAAGGGTGCAGAACCCGAGGAATCCAATGTTAGTCGCGGGGTATCTTATGCTGGAGGCATGTCTCTAAGGTTTTACTGAGCTTCCCATGTTTAACATGGGGTATGCCGCAAGCTTAACATCTAGTGGAGATGGTTACGCCAAAGATGTTTCTTCTGAGTTTTTCCTTAGGCATCTCATGTTTTACATGAGGTAGGCCACAAGTTTAACATCTTATGGATACAAAATGAGGGTGATCAGAATGTCCCATAGAGATGGATCTAGTTGGTGTATACCAAGGAGGGAATTCCAAGATTGTTTACCGGGTAGATGGATCAGAACACTCAATAAGAGAAGACCCAGGATGGTGTGTCCCATAATTGGAAGATGTCACATTATGAAGGCTTATTTGGACACCACTGAGGGTGGATCAGGGATTTTGCACCCCAGAATGGGGAAGCACCAAGGTTTACCATTGGCTGGAATTGAACCTCATGGAGGCTTCCTACATACCCTGTGTAGGCAACAGGGATCAAAACCCTTGTTGTTCGAGGGGGTGATGAATCAGGGTGTACAGAAAGAACAACTACCTAGATACATGTTGGTGATTACACATGGAAGATGGCCAAGTTACTTTTAGGAGTAGTGAGGAAATGAATGACATGATCCAACTGGGATGTGGCGGCCCGAGTAAGAATCAGAATGGATGATGGAGTTTTGAATGAAGTGTAGAGAGAATGAGATGGAACCAATGTGAGGATGATGGTGATGTTGGGATTGAGCCTTGAAGAGACTTCCTACGTATCCCCGTGGCAGGGAATCAATGTCCTCGTAGTTTGGTGGGATGATGGGACACCTGAGGAGGCGACCCGTGAGAATGGACGCATGGATGGGATTTAGAGGAAATAGAAACTCTAGGTTGGGTCATGACCTTCCCAAAACACATAGGCTCAAGCGAGAGATTAGGATGAGACATGAGAGATGGGCTTAAACCTCAGGGAGGCTTCCTACATACCTTGACTTGGCAAGGATCAAAGACCACGTAGTTAATCTGAAGATGGTTTACCATTGATTGGGAATATCAATGGTTTACCATGGAATGGGGTTGATAATGGATTACCACTATATGTGGTTGAAAAAGGCTTACCGTTGAATGGGGGTCGCAACATCTTACCACTGGATAGGGGTTGCAATGGCTTACTGCTGGATGGGGGTCGCAATGGCTTACTACTGGCACTACAAAAAAAAACAGTTTTTCCGAGCACCCCCCCTTTATCAGCGCTAACGAAAAAGCGCTGATAAAGGGGGGGGGCTTTATCAGCGCTGATAAAGGGTGCCTTTATCATCCCTAAAAAAAGTGATGATAAAAGTACCCCTTTATCAGCCCTTTTTTAGTGCTAATAAAGCCCCCCCCTTTATCAGTGCTTTTTTAGCGCTGATAAAGGGACCCCCTTTATCAGCGCTTGTTTAGTAGCGCTAATAAAGGGGGGGCCTTTATCAGCACATTTTTTAAAAGTGTTGATACAGGGTCGAATTCAAAAAAAAATTAAAAAAAATATATTAATATATTAATATATAAATATATTTATATTGATATAGATATAATATATAATTTTTAAATATATTTTAGATAAGTATATATGTACATTAACACTTAATATACTTAATATATAAGATATTTAGTGAAAATGGCTTCTTAGAAAATTAAAAAAATATTTTTAATTAATAATTTTCTAATTATTATGGAGTAGTAGTCATTTAATAACAATTTGAAGACTAAAAAAATTAAAAAAATTAAAAAAAGATCCAAAATAAGTGGAAAACGCAACTCAAACTTCAAACGGCCATAACTTTTGATCCGGGTGTCCGTTTGAGCTCTACTATAACGCCCCAGCCTTAAACCTTACTTAATCTTCAGTTATTACAAGATTACACATTGAGGATCTTTTCAGGTTTAGAGTTTTAGAGAATTAGATCATGAAACATGCATTACATTCCACATTTAAACAAAGTGGTTACATAAAAGACAGTATTCATTCTTCCCATCAACAGAAACATATTTAAAATAAAACATCGATTCTTTCTTGACACATCCTTGACACTATCATCACATCATGTACCCTTCCCTTGACCTGTGAAAAACATTTCAAAAACTTGGGATGGGCATAAAAAGCTCAGTAAGGGATATATAGATATGGAAAGGAAACATGAGTACATGTATACATAAGAATGAAATCATACATTACCCATAAAACATAGGCATATCAAATCATGAATAAATCATAGAAAACATAAGACATAAAGGTAACTTGAGGCATTCATAACATTCTTACGTATGGAGTAACCCTCTTGGTTACGTTTGGAATACCCATCACAGTATATTCCCTAAATCTCTTCGGAGAAACCTTAACGTTTCACTCCTTCGCGTTACCCAATGCATTGGAGAGCTATATCGGGCTCACCCGCCCTTAGTTTATCACGGAACCACCCGTTCTTCATAACAATGCCCAAGAACCATAACATAATTGTATCACATAAACATGAATAAAGGAAACATAACATTTCCACATTTCAATCACAATATAACATTTTAGGATATTGAAATAATGAACCCATTCAAAAAGAAACCATTTCCAAAACCATTTAAAACATTTAATAAAGAGATTTTGAATCAAAGTGTCCCATACCACCTTGAAGCTTTTAACATTTTAAACCATTAATATCCATATAAATCCTTAAAACCATTTTGAAAACATGGATATTAATAAGAACAAATAATTAAAACATTTAAAACGATATTTTGGTTAAAGGGGTTTTACCAAAATTAGAGACACTTGAATACAATAATCGAGGAAAAAAATTTAGTCAGAACTTTATAATATCATGAGAATAAAAGGATTCATGATATAATACTCCAAAGGAAACTATATGCACCATATAAGAGTGAATTGGTGCATAACAACAATGAACCCTCAATAGAAATGTCAAATGTGATGAAATCCCTTATAAAGAAAGTATCCTTAAATTAAGGACAAATAAATCTCAAAAATATGTGTGACAAATATATATACACCCAATATAAGTGGATATTAAGTGTAAAACAATAAAAGTTCATTCACACATATTCAAAGGATGACATATTCAATGACTACATGTTGAACCCAAAGAAATCGAAATTGGGTTAAAAAGTTCCCTTGACAGCCTAACGGCATCACATCAAAATGAGTTGATGAGAGATAAAAAGTGTATCTCATAAATTGGACATAAAACATACATCAATAAGGATATATGAGAAAATATCCCAACATAACAATATGTAAATTAAAAGACCCAACAAAAGAAGTCTTTTAAAAAAGAGGAGGGTGAAAGGTCCCCTTACCGACTTGGGTAACTTTCGAAAAGTACACCCCATTGAAGAAGTGTCATACAATGAATATGTAAAAACCCATAAATGGAATTATATTACAAAAGTAGTGTAATAATGGGTAGTACATAAAACACTCAAAGGAAATTGTGGCAAATGTAGCATAAATCTCACGGGAATAAAAGTGAGATGAAACATCTCTTACGGAAACTCGGCAGCCTAACGACGCCACTTAAAACTTCCGAATATGGATTGATGAGATCAAATAGGGTATCCCATCACATTAAAATAAAATTTACAGAAATAGGAATATAAAATAACATCCCACAACATTACAAAGAGGATCTACAAAGAAGTGACATAAAGGAGAGTACTTAAAAAGAAAGAGAGTGGTTAGATCTCTTACGAAAGTTCGGCAGCCTAACGACGCCACTCAAAACTTCCAAAATGGATTGATGAGAGAGAATAGGGTCTCTCATCACATGAAAATAAAAATTAAAGTAAGTGTAATATAAAAGATCATCCCAATAACAAGAAAGATGAGCTTTAAAAGGAATGACATAAAAGTGTGTACTTGAAAAGAAAGAGAGGAGTAGGATCCCTTACCTCGGGTCCGACTTGACTCGATCGTTCTTTAATCTCATGAATAATAAACTTGAGTTAATTTCTACTTTATTAATAACCTTTTTCAAGTTCATTATTCCTTTTATATCACTTATTACCATGTCATAAACATTATGTAATCATTTATGTTAATAATATTTGTTTTTCCGATATTTGGTTCTTAAGTCGAAAGTGGACTTCTTACAATTACATGTTGTTCATGTGGCCAAATGTTTATTATATCCAGAACTGTATTCATTATGTAGATATCATATATGTCATATATATCCAGTACATGCATGCATTTATAACATTACATAATCATTTAGAGGTAAGAAATGAAATGCACCGTTCATGGAGACGGTAAGCCGTACGTACGCATGAACGCTACTTTCATTTCTATTTCGTATTTTATAGAATGGAATAATAATTATATGAAGGTATATTATAATTCCAGTATAATATCATATATAATATCATATTTCCATCCTTTATACATCCCACATATGGTATTTAACGAATCAAATCACTTTGAGGGGGCGGTAGTCCGCACTTCCTTAAATGAAGATATCGTGTATACCCATAATGGAAGCCATAAAGGTAAGACAAAAATGAAAAAATACAGAAGCATAAATAAAACATAAACATATTATATATCATATATAAAAATAGTGACATCATAATGGCCACCTTTGAAGGTGTTAAATGAGTATTGAACAATCATCATTTCGGGAGGCAAAATTTCACCATCCACGGAAACCGTATGTTCTTTAACTATTTGATGTAGTTGTGTGAGAGTGTAGCTCGAATAAATCTTATAACAACATCCTAGTATATTGAAGATACTGGTGTTGTTACAAAAGAAGTAAATAAAAAGAGTTTAGGCGGTTGGAGAAGTAAAATAAAACAAATGAACACGAGAGAATGAATTACATTTAAAAGTGTAACGCGTTTTGATTTGAGCCTAAAGGCTTCCTTTGAAAGGATTCTTCCCAAAGGAAATCCTATAGGATGAGGATAGGGATGTGGAGAGAGTAAATGGGCAGGGGTTGGCCGAGCCAAAGGCTTGAGTAGTGTGTTAAATGAGGTAGAGGTGGGGGCCTTTTATAAGAGGAGAGGAGGGGCACTTTTGGAAAGTAAAGAAATATTACATTATTTGAAAATGTGTTTCAGTTTCAAAAGGTCCCACATTGATATAATTCGTGTATAAAGTGATAAGGCTTCGAAATACACTCATCCATTAAGTTTTGGACTTGTGTAGTTCATATATTTTACATTATCTTTCCATTTTATTTAAATCGTCAAATAATGATGTCATCGCTGCATCATTATTATGTCATAAATAATTTAATTTATATAATGTCTAAAAATTATAAAAAAAATACTATGATGTAGGAAATATTTTTATCTTTTCCAATGAATATTTATAATCAAAAAGATGACTTGTATAACCCCACTTAAAAATTGTTTTAGTAAAACATATCATGTTTGTGTCATTTTTTACTTTTACATTAAATAAAATGTTATTTATGTCATTTCCCAACCAAAGTGGATCCATGGGTCCCCAAGTTGACCCATGGCTTGTCTTGGTCGGCCATGATACAACCAATGAGGGTAAGACATGTGTCAAGCTCATCTCATTTTATTAAAGCATTATTTTTACCTTAAACTACACTAATTACCACTAATCGCGATTAAAAACTTAATAAGTTACTATTCACCAAAAAATTATTTTAATCTCATTGAACCACATTTTACTTCTTAATGACAACCATGTATGTCGGATTTTTGAAATTCAAAACACAATGATGGCAAAATTTCATTTAAACGGAAAATCAGTCTTTATAAGTACCACTTAGTGATTTCACTATTCATCAAAAATTGAAGTTTTTCAGAAAATTACCAAAAATTCACCCAAAGCTATATTTGATATTACGAATTCAAAAATGAAGTCCGTTTTAAAAAATTTAAAACATATAAGTCACATTAATTAACTTAATAATTAATTCCCGCTGTCATGACAAATAGCGTGTTTTTATGAAACAATAAGTATCAAAAGATTGACACTAGTTTAAGTCCGATTTCAAAGAGAAATTAATTCCAACGACCACTATTGGATTTAATGGTAAAAATATTTTCTAATTTAACTTTAAAACCAATTAAAAAGATAATCTAATCATATAAATAAATTAGATTGAAAAGAGGTTTTGAATTAAAATATAACATTTTACACTATTCATTAAAAAAAATGAACTTTATCGGAAAGATACCAAAAATTTATACAAAGTAAATTTTGATGTCCCGATTCTTAAGAAGAGCTTTATTTGGTCCAATAGAATGTATAAGGGTGAAAAAAACTATATTTAATGACGATTCGCCATCAAAAGGCGATAGGTTAACCTTTAGTGAAAACTAGGGCATATATGCCTAAAATTGAATTCTTTCCGTATTTTAAGCCTCTATCCTTTATTGGATAAATGTAAAAACTTCTAAAAACATATATAATCATATTTTAGTTATTTCTATCCATTCCCTCCATTACAACGGCTACATGTTAACTACCATTTAAAATAATATTATTTTATTATTAGAGTGCAACGTAAGATTCCAAAGAAACTCGTTGTTGCGTGTTGGGTACGTCATCGAGCATAGCGTCCCCTTTAAAGTCATTTAAATATTTTATTCACAAATATGGATAAATATGAAATGTCATATTCTTTATTTACCTGGGGTGTTACATCCTTCCCCCTTTTGGGAATTGCGTCCTCGCAATTTTAAAATTGCGCTTGGAAACATCCTTGGAAGTCCCACATCGGAACAAAAGTCGGTAAAACAAACACTTTAAAATAAAGAGAGATAAGTACAAAGGTCACCCGAGTTAACCCATACTAGGATTCCAAGTATGAAAATATGGACATGGAGGAAAAAATAAAGGGTCATGTTCTGATGGAGAGTGATAGAAAACATGTTTAGGAGAAAGTTAACCATGAGAAAATCACAAACTTGTGATGGGTTAAACGGTATTCGATTCCCCAGTAGGAAAAGTTAATAGACAACATTTTTGTTTTAAGTTACTTTTATTGAGTAATTTTATTCATAAGGAAACATAATCACTTATCATGTTGACTTTCATCTTTTACTAGATTCCTTAATCAAACTCATATTTTTTCCAAAAGACAAGTATTTAGGGAGACTTGTTCGCATTAAGAGTACTATAATCAACTTCTAGAGAATCACCTAATCCACAAAATAGAACTATATACTTCCCATGTCTTTAGACTTTAACCAAAACCAAACAGGCTAGTACAAGATCAGATAATCGAGAAAAGGATTACCCTTTATAAAAAGAAAATCTATTCTTAATCTCCAAAAATTGTCAAACAAAACCCAAAGTTCAACAAGGATCATCCGATAAACAATTTGTCCATAAAATTCTTCAAAGTAAACCAATATAAAATTGAAACCCAAATATTTGAAGGATTTAGTCACATAGTCTTCCAAGTTAAATCGTAAATTTATCTCCAAACAACATCAGTTGCTCCTAAAGTCTCGTATTGAAAAGTAATTAACCTAATCACATATCCTCTATGATAGGTTAATCATTTTCATAGATAACCCAAAATTAACTTACTCTTAATTCATAAAATCATATAACTAGAAAGAATCAGCCAAACTAACCAGGGACTTCACGTAGTCCAGTGGTAGGCGATAAATACCAGTCGCACTTTGGTTGTGGGTTCGATTCCCGCAGCTTTGTCCGACGTGACGGGTAGTCACACGGCCTGCATGTTGTCCTTTTTACAAAACTATATAATTCTTAAAACATTCCCCAAAATGAGAAAAAAAACTTCAAGAATAATCATAACATATTTTAACCTCAAGTTTTTCTCATGCCCTTCATTTTCCATCATATCATAGAGTAACCCATAATTACCTAAAAAGTAAGGATCATATAAACCCTAATGGTTACCCTAATAATTATTACCTGAATTTCCACATCGAGTTGTCCATATCGTACATGATGCATTAGAGAACTCACCAAGGTTGAAGTGTTTGATCATGAATCCTAGATAGTTGGTTTAGAACAGCCAAGAGATTCCTCATTGAATAACCCATTTCATCGAGTGTTTTAATCAGAGAACCACCACAGTTTCCTTCAAACCAATTGTCACTTTGGTGCCTGCTAGATCCATCTATTCACTAAAAATAGAAATGTCCATGTGAGTATATCAACAAAACCATCATGTATTATGAGGAAGGTAAACACTAAGATACACTTACTCATTCACTTTATCTAAAACTAGGACTCTTTCTGAAATCCTAACCATTATGGTAATGTCACTTATACTTAAAGAATACCCTAACCTCTAAAGTTATCTAAACCGACCTTTGATACCAACTATAAGGCCCCAACCTTAATCCTTACTTAATCTTGAGTTATTACAAGATTACACAATGAGGATCTTTTCAGGTTTAGAGTTTTAGAGAATTAGATCATGAAACTTGCATTACATTACACATTTAAACAAAGTGGTTACATAAAAGACAGTATTCATTCTTCCCATCAACGGAAACATATTTAAAATAAAACATGGATTCTTTCTTGACACATCCTTGACACTATCATAACATCATGTACCCTTCCCTTGACCTGTGAAAAACATTTCAAAAACTTGGGATGAGCATAAAAAGCTCAGTAAGGGATATATAGATATGGAAAGGAAACATGAGTACATGTATACATAAGAATGAAATCATACATTACCCATAAAACATAGGCATATCAAATCATGAATAAATCATAGAAAACATAAGACATAAAGGTAACTTGAGGCATTCATAACATTCTTACGTAGGGAGTAACCCTCTTGGTTACGTTTGGAATACCCATCACAGTATATTCCCTAAATCTCTTCGGAGAAACCTTAACGTTTCACTCCTTCGCGTTACCCAATGCATTGGAGAGCTATATCGGGCTCACCCGCCCTTAGTTTATCACGGAACCACCCATTCTTCATAACAATGCCCAAGAACCATAACATAATTGTATCACATAAACATGAATAAAGGAAACATAACATTTCCACATTTCAATCACAATATAACATTTTAGGATATTGAAATAATGAACCCATTCAAAAAGAAACCATTTCCAAAACCATTTAAAACATTTAATAAAGAGATTTTGAATCAAAGTGTCCCATACCACCTTGAAGCTTTTAAAATTTTAAACCATTAATATCCATATAAATCCTTAAAACCATTTTGAAAACATTGATATTAATAAGAACAAATAATTAAAACATTTAAAACGATATTTTGGTTAAAGGGGTTTTACCAAAATTAGAGACACTTGAATACAATAATCGAGGAATAACATTTAGTCAGAACTTTATAATATCCTGAGAATAAAAGGATTCATGATATAATACTCCAAAGGACAGTATATACACCATATAAGAGTGAATTGGTGCATAACAACAATGAACCCTCAATAGAAATGTCAAATGTGATGAAATCCCTTATAAAGAAGGTATCCTTAAATTAAGGACAAATAAATCTCAAAAATATGTGTGACAAATATATATACACCCATATAAGTGGATATTAAGTGTAAAACAATAAAATTTCATTCACACATATTCAAAGGATGACATATTCAATGACTACATGTTGAACCCAAAGAAATCGAAATTGGGTTAAAAAGTTCCCTTGACAGCCTAACGGCATCACATCAAAATGAGTTGATGAGTGATAAAAAGTGTATCTCATCAATTGGACATAAAACTTACATCAATAAGGATATATGAGAAAATATCCCAACATAACAATATGTAAATTAAAATACCCAACAAAAGAAGTCTTTTAAAAAAGAGGAGGGTGAAAGGTCCCCTTACCGACTTGGGTAACTTTCGAAAAGTACACCCCATTGAAGAAGTGTCATACAATGAATATGTAAAAACCCATAAAGGGAATTATATTACAAAAGGAGTGTAATAATGGGTAGTACATAAAACACTCAAAGGAAATTGTGGCAAATGTAGCATAAATCTCACGGGAATAAAAGTGAGATGAAACATCTCTTACGGAAACTCGGCAGCCTAACGACGCCACTTAAAACTTCCGAATATGGATTGATGAGATCAAATAGGGTATCCCATCACATTAAAATAAAATTTACAGAAATAGGAATATAAAAGAACATCCCACAACATTACAAAGAGGATATTAAAAGAAGTGACATAAAGGAGAGTACTTAAAAAGAAAGAGAGTGGTTAGATCTCTTACGAAAGTTCGGCAGCCTAACGGCGCCACTCAAAACTTTCCAAAATGGATTGATGAGAGAGAATAGGGTCTCTCATCACATGAACATAAAAATTACAGTAAGTTTAATATAAAAGATCATCCCAATAACAAGAAAGATGAGCTTTAAAAGGAATGACATAAAAGTGTGTACTTGAAAAGAAAGAGAGGAGTAGGATCCCTTACCTCGGGTCCGACTTGACTCGATCGTTCTTTAATCTCCTGAATAATAAACTTGAGTTAATTTATACTTCATTAAAAACCTTTTTCAAGTTCATTATTCCTTTTATATAACTTATTACCATGTCATAAACATTATGTAATCATTTATGTTAATAATATTTGTTTTTCCGATATTTGGTTCTTAAGTCGAAAGTGGACTTCTTACAATTACATGTTGTTCATGTGGCCAAATGTTTATTATATCCAGAACTGTATTCATTATTTAGATATCATATATGTCATATATATCCAGTACATGCATGCATTTATAACATTACATAATCATTTAGAGGTAAGAAATGAAATGCACCGTTCATGGAGACGGTAAGCCGTACGTACGCATGAACGCTACTTTCATTTCTATTTCGTATTTTATAGAATGGAATAATAATGATATGAAGGTATATTATAATTCCAGTATAATATCATATATAATATCATATTTCCATCCTTTATACATCCCACATATGGTATTTAACGAATCAAATCACTTTGAGGGGGCGGTAGTCCGCACTTCCTTAAATGAAGATATCGCGTATACCCATAATGGAAGCCATAAAGGTAAGACAAAAATGAAAAAATACAGAAGCATAAATAAAACATAAACATATTATATATCATATATAAAAATAGTGACATCATAATGGCCACCTTTGAAGGTGTTAAATAAGTATTGAACAATCATCGTTTCGGGAGGCAGAATTTCACCATCCACAGAAACCGTATGTTCTTTAACTATTTGATGTAGTTGTGTGAGAGTGTAGCTCGAATAAATCTTATAAAAACATCCTAGTATATTTAAGATACTGGTGTTGTTACAAAATAAGTAAATAAAAAGAGTTTAGGCGGTTGGAGAAGTAAAATAAAACAAATGAACATGAGAGAATGAATTACCTTTAAAAGTGGAACTCCTTTTGATTTGAGCCTAAAGACTTCCTTTGAAATGATTCTTCCCAAAGGGAATCCTCTAGGATGAGGAGAGGGATGTGGAGAGAGTAAATGGGCAGGGGTTGGCTGAGCCAAAGGCTTGAGTAGTGTGTTAAATGAGGTAGAGGTGGGGGCCTTTTATAAGAGGAGAGGAGGGGCACTTTTGGAAAGTAAAGAAATATTACATTATTTGAAAATGTGTTTCGGTTTCAAAAGGTCCCACATTGATATAATTCGTGGATAAGGTGATAAGGCTTCGAAATCCACTCATACAATAAGTTTTGGACATGTGTAGTTCATATATTTTACATTATCTTTCCATTTTATTTAAATCGTCAAATAATGATGTCATCGCTGCATCATTATTATGTCATAAATAATTTAATTTATATAATGTCTAAAAATTATAAAAAAAATACTATGATGTAGGAAATCGTTTTATCTTTCCAATGAATATTTATAATCAAAAATATGACTTGTATAACCCCACTTAAAAATTGTTTTAGTAAAACATATCATGTTTGTGTCATTTTTACTTTTACATTAAATAAAATGTTATTTATGTCATTTCCCAACCAAAGTGGATCCATGGGGTCCCCAAGTTGACCCATGGCTTTTCTTGGTCGGCCATGATGCAACCAATGAGGGTAAGACATGTGTCAAGCTCATCTCATTTTATTAAAGCATTATTTTTACCTTAAACTACACTAATTACCACTAATCGCGATTAAAAACTTAATAAGTTACTATTCACCAAAAAATTATTTTAATCTCATTGAACCACATTTTACTTCTTAATGACAACCATGTATGTATGATTTTTTAAATTCAAAACACAAAGATGGCAGAATTTCATTTAAACGGAAAATCAGTCTTTATAAGTGTCACTTAGTGATTTCACTATTCATCAAAAATTGAAGTTTTTCAGAAAATTACCAAAAATTCACCCAAAGCTATATTTGATATTACGAATTCAAAAATGAAGTCCGTTTTACAAAATTCAAAACATATAAGTCACATTAATTAATTTAATAATTAATTCCCGCTGTCATGAAAAATAGCGTGTTTTTATGAAACAATAAGTATCAAAAGATTGACACTAGTTTAAGTCCGATTTCAAAGAGAAATTAATTCCAACGACCAATATTGGATTTAATGGTAAAAATATTTTCTAATTTAAATTTAAAACCAATTCAAAAGATAATCTAATCATATAAATAAATTAGATTGAAAAGAGGTTTTGAATTAAAATACAACATTTTACACTATTCATTAAAAAAAATGAACTTTATCGGAAAGATACCAAAAATTTACACAAAGTAAATTTTGATGTCCCGATTCTTAAGAAGAGATTTATTTGGTCCAATAGAATGTATAAGGGTGAACAAAACTATATTTAATGACGGTTCTCCATCAAAAGGCGATAAGTTAACCTTTAGTGAAAACTAGGGCATATATGCCTAAAATTGAATTCTTTCCGTATTTTAAGCCTCTATCCTTTATTGGATAAATGTAAAAACATTTAAAAACATATATAATCATATTTTAGTTATTTCTATCCATTCCCTCCATTACAACGGCTACATGTTAACTACCATTTAAAATAATATTATTTTATTATTAGAGTGCAACGTAAGATTCCCAAGAAACTCGTTGTTGCGTGTTGGGTACGCCATCGAGCATAGCGTCCCCTTTAAAGTCATTTAAATATTTTATTCACAAATATGGATAAATATGAAATGTCATATTCTTTATTTACCTGGGGTGTTACATCTACCACATATAAAATCGAAGCCTGCGACTAGCTCTACGTCGTTGTGACCGGGGAGACCCCGGTCAAGCGTTTTTCGAGGCCAAAAGGGGCCTAGAAGGCCTCCAAAACTGAGTATTTAGTCGGGGTACCCATATGTTTTAACATTTTGTGGGTTTTCAGCCTCGTTTGAGGGGGTATTATTGGCTTTTTTGGTGGGGACTGAATTTATTCCAAGGTATTACATTCATATTGATATTATGTCTTTGAAATTTTATCGTTTTTTATAATGCACTACTATTTATAATCAAATATATAACTACATGTACATATTTTTATATATTCACACCTAAAAATTAAATTTTTAAAATAAACAATTAAACATATTTACATATAAAATATATTAGCTCTATCTAAATAATAACTAATATCCATTTTATTTAAAATACCAATATATGAATATTTATATAACTACTATATATTAATATAACTATATATATATATATATTCATCTAGCTATATATATATATATATTAATATAACTACATATATATTAATATTACTATATATATATATATATTAATATCACTATAAATATATATATATATATATTAATATCACTATAAATATATATATTCATATAACTATATATATATGTATATTAATATAAATATATATTACTATACGAATAAATATAACTAAATATATATATATAAATAGAGATATATATTAATATAACTCTATATAGATATATTAATATAAATATATATTACTATACGAAAAAATATAACTATATATATATATAAATAGAGATATATATTAATATAACTATATATATATTAATATCACTATATATATTAATATCACTATATATATTAATATAACTATATATATATATTAATATAACTATATATATATTAATATAACTATATATATATTAATATAACTATATAACTATATACTAATATAAATATATATTACTATACGAATAAATATAACTATATATATATATAGATATCATAAAATAGCAAACAAATCAAAATAGAGTGGTGGTAAGGGCTTAGGCGCACAGGGGGGAGGTCTCAAGTTCAAAACCTGCTGGAGGTAGAGGCGCGCACATGGGGGTGGATGTTGGGGTTTAGCACTGATAAAGGGTGGAGGGGGTGCGTACGGGCACTAGAGGGGCTAAAAAGCGCTGATAAAAGGGGGGATCAAGTGCTATAAAAGCCCCCCCCCACGATTGGCATGATTTTTTTTTAATTTTTTGTAAATTTTTTTAATTTTTTTTAATTTTTTTTTAATTTTTTTTTAACTTTTATCAACGCTTTTTTAAAAGCGCTGATAAATGGGTCCATTATCAGCACTAAAACGAAAGCGCTGATAAAAGACCCCTTTTATCAGCGCTTTTATTAGCACTGATAAAAGGGGTATTTATTAGTACTTTTTTTGAGCGCTGATAAAGGGGACCCCCCCTTTATCTTCTCCAGCTTTAACAGCGCTTTTCCTAATGCTGTTTAAGGCCCTTTTTAGCGCTGATAAAGGGCGTATTTGTAGTAGTGTGGATGGGGTCACAAAGGCTTACTGTTGGATGGTGGATGTAGTTTAACATCATGTAGAAGGAAAAGGGGGTATACAGTTTAACATCATGTGGGACAAATGTGGTCCGACGTGAAGGGGGTTGGAACCAATGGATGGTGGGATTGAACCTCAGAGAGGATTCCTACGTACCTTGCATTGGCAAGGATCAAAGACCACATAGTTCAGGATGGGTGTTGATGAGCCGACGTGAAGATGATCGGTTCCAATGGGTGTTGGGCTTGAACCTCAGGGAGGCTTCCTACGTACCTTGCCTTGGAAAGGATCAAAGTCCACATAGTTTAGGATGAGTGGGAACCAACGTGAATATGGTTGGAATCAATGAATGATGGGCTTGAACCTCAGGGAGGCTTCCTACATTCCTTGATTTGGAAAGGATAAAAGTCTCCATAGTTTAGGAAGGGTGTGTGGGGCTTATAGTCTAGGATTCCCAGAGAGGATTTCATGGTCGTTTCTTACTACTCTAAGCCCACGTGAGTCGTGCTTGGTGTGAGAAACGAGAAGCAGTAAGGACCTAACGATCACATTGCAAAGGTGCATCCATAAAGGGTGTTGAGTGGGGCTTACGCAAGGAAGTTTCCTGGGTGCCTCTATGGAGCGGCAATGGTGAATGGGACTTACGCAAGGAAGCTGATCGGGTGCTGCTATGGAGCAGTGATAGTGCATGGAGATTACACAAGGAAGCTGCTTGGGGCTGCTATGGAGTTGTGATGGTGAATTGGGCTTACACAAGGAAGTGGCCTGAGGCTGCTATGGAGTGGTGATGGTGCATGGGGATTACGCAAGGAATCTTCCAGAGGCATCTATAGAGTGGTGATGGTGTATGGGGTTTATGCAAGGAAGCTTCCCGGGTGCTGCTATGGAGCAACAATGGTGAATGGAGCTTACGCATGGAAGGTGCCTGGGTGCTGCTATGGAGAAGCAATGGATGGATGGGGCTTACGCAAGGAAGCTGACTGTGTGCCATTATGGAGTGACAATGGATGGGACTTACATAAGAAAGCTGTCTGGGTGCCGCTATGGAGCGACAATGGTGGATGGGACTTACGCAATGAAGATGTTCGTGTGCCGTTATGGAGCGACAATGGATGGGACTTACACAAGGAAGCTGCTCGGGTGCCGGTATGAAGCCGAAATGGTGGATGAGGTTTATTCAAGGAAGCTTCCCGTGTGCCGATATGGAGCGACAATGGATTGGACTTACACAAGGAAGCTACCTAGGTGCCGCTATGGAGAGGCAATGGTGGTGCATGGGGCTTACAAAAGGAAGTTGTCCGTAATGTCTTCCTCGTGTCTGGACATGAGTGCATCCCAACCCACTGGTGGGTTGAGGCCTTCACCTATGTATTAGTTCACAAGAGGGATAATGCCAAGGGGTTTTGGAATCATTCCAAACAAAGGGAGATGAAAAGTGTGAATCACATTCCTGACATTTGGAATGCAATGAGGGTGGCATGGAGATAGAGGATAACTATTGACCATGTTCGAAACACAGCATCCATATCATGTTAGCCAAAAATGGGGACAAAAAAATGACGGTCAACTATTGACCGTGTTCGAAACATAGGACTTGACTCAAAGTGTTGTCCAATGCCTTTAGGGGCGTTAGCCCAGGACAGTAGGTGAGACGATGCGGCATGGGACCAGGCCGTTAGGGGGTCCTTTCGGACATGGAAGTGGATGAAGATCTAAATGAAGGACACTCAAAGCGTGCGGTGGAGTGATGGATTGTTTGAACAGATTCCAACGCTCTTGAAATTATGCCACTATAACCATGGAATTAGGAATCTTATGCTTGAAGCATAAGGAATCTATTGTCTGGAGCAAGAGGTGTCCTATGTTTGGAACATAGGGTATAACACAGTTTATAGTCATATAGATAGGACTATTGGCATCTCATGCATGGAGCATAAGGCATCACTTGTTTGGAGCAAGATGCATCCTATGATTTTCACATAGGGAGTAATACAGTTTATAGTCAGGTAGAGAAAACTATTGGCATCTCATGATTATATCATAAGAAATCTCTTGTTTAGAGCAAGAGGCATCCTATGTTTGGAACATAGGGAGTACTACATTTTATAGTCACATAGAGAAGACTATTAGAATCTTATTCTAGGCGCATAAGGCATCTCTTTTTTAGAGAAAGAGGCATCCTATGTTTGTCATATAGGTGTACTATATTTTATAGTCATGTAGAGAGGATTGCTGGCATCTCATGCTTGGAGCATAAGGTATCTCTTATTTGGAGCAAGTGGCATCCAATGTTTGGCACCTAGGGTGTACTACAATCTATAGTCATGTTGAGAGAACTGTTGGCATCTTATTCTAGGCGTGTAAGGCATCTCTTGTTTGGAGCAAGAGACATCCTATTATTAAATGACAAAGAATTCTACAGTTTAAAGTCATGTATATATGACTATTGGAAACTTATGCATGGAGCATAAGGAATCTCTCATTTCGAGCAAGAGGCATCCTAAATTTGGAATATAGGGAATACTACAGTTTATAGTCATGTAGAGAAAACTATTGGCATCTTATGCTTGGATCATAAAGAATCTCTTGTTTGGAGCAAGAGGAGTCCTATATTTTTCATATAGGGTTCACTACAGTTTAAAGTCATATAGATAGGACTATTGGGCATAAGGAACCTAGAAACGTATGGTGTTGGGACTTACACAAGAGCGTCCCTTTCTGGTTCAACCTGCCATATGATCCAAGTGATGGGATTTGGATGAGTTACTTGAGTAATGGTTCAACTCAAGGTACACGAGGAATTGATGATGAGAATATCAACTCATGACATCGGAAATGAACCATGAGGAATATGTTAACTCAAGGTGTGTCATGATATGCAGAGGAGTATCTCAAATCATGGTATTCCATAGGTGGAAGGTGGGTGCACATAAAGGTGAAGTGGAAAATGTCGACATCCTGGCCCAAAAAGTTCATAGTGTGACTCTCCATCTTTTATGGGGGTCAGTGACAGTAGTGAAGAGACCGACCTGGAGGGTCGGGACCACAACCCGACACTAACCCCAAGCGGGGGGAGGGGCCACATCCCCCGCGGTATGAACTGGTGGGTGCGAAGGTAGGAGCCTTGCAAAGGATATGTCTTCACGAAGTAGCTTCACGGAGCAAAGGAGATCGTGGAGCATGGGGTCTCACAGATCAGATTCAAAAAGGAAAAATTCTCACGGAGCATGGACTCGTGGAGGAGCTTCGCGAAGGAAGATACTCTCAGAGCATGGACTCACGGAGTAACTTCACGAAGGAAGCTGCTCGCGGAGCATGGACTCACGGACCCACTTTGCTAAGGAAAGCAGAGCTCCGTGAACTAGAAGATTGGCTACCGAAGGGTCGGAGTTACCGTCATCATGAAGGGGGTGATCTGGGTATTTATAGGCAAGAGGCCCCGTGAAGCAGAGCCCGCTCGACGCGAAGGTAGAGCTTGCTCCGCGGTGGGTTCACGAATGTCAAAGGGGTTCGTGGAGCATCCTGCCTCCTTTCTCTACGGAGGCTTCACAAAGGAGGAGCTTTGCGCTGATGTGGGGCCCTTGGGGCTCTGTTAAAGTTCTCTTTCTCTACGATCGTGGAGGGAGCTTCACGAATGGGCTCCGCAAACCAGTTTTTCGGCCCAACATCAAATGTCCATAACTCCTAATCCGTAACTCCATTCGGGCCCTAAGACCTACCAAATCAAAGCTTGCGAAACGGGATACAATCTTGGATCATGTATAGAAGCATTTAGAATATTTTGGGGAGTCATTTTTCAATGCTAACAATTCCTCTGCCTGGTTTCAAACCTGGGTCTCATGGATTCCCTTAAGGATACCTCACCAAATGGGTATAGGCTCATGTTCCCAAAATAAAAATAGAGAGGATGAAAATAAATAAATTAATAAACTACCATTTAAACTCAAATATTCCTAACACCCCCCTTAATGAAATCAAAACTAGCACTAGGAAGTGGTTTAGTAGAAATAATAGCTAATTGATATTCAGTATTAACAAACTCTAAAGATATATCCTTTTAAAGGACATGATCTCGTAGAAAATGATGTCTTATATCAATAGATTAGTCTTAGAATGACTAATAAGATTTATTGAAATATTTATATCACTAGTATTATCATATAAAATTGTAATACTATTAATGTTTAGTTCAAATTATTGTAGAGTGTTTTTCATCCACAATACTTGTGGACAACAACTCCCAACAGACACATATTTTGCCTTAGTGATTGACATGGAAATAGAGTGTTTTTCTTCTTTTACCATGAAAATAAATATTTTCCTAAATAGTAGTAGATTCCTTTGGTAAATTTTCTATCTAATATACTACCTATAAAGTGATCATATGAATTTTAAATTAAATTAAAATAATATGTTTTTTGGACAAAGAAGAGATGAAAAAATAATTCCTTTTAAATAACTAAAAATTTAATTAACATTAGTAATATGGGGATATTTTAGATTTTACTAAAATCTTACACAAATACATATATAAAACATAATTTCTAGTCTATTAGAAGTAAGATATAAAAAACTACCAATTATATATCTATATAACTTTTTTTCAACTGTTTTTCCAAATTCAACCAAACTAAGTTTTATATTGGTACACATAGGAGTTATATATGTTTTGTTGTTATCATATACACCCCTTTTTAATAAATCAATAATATAATTGCATTTATTTAAAATATTTCCACAATCATTTTAGTAAATATTAAATCCTAAAAAGAAATTTAGTTCTCCCAACAAACTCATTTCAAATTCTTTTTGCATTAAATTTAAAAAATCATGACATATATTATTTTTAGTTGAACCAAAAATAACATCATTAACATAAATTTGAGTTAATAATATATTAGAATAGATTGTTTTCTTAAAAAATTGTGATCTTATAATCTAATAATAAATTAATTTTTTAAAATAATATATCTTCATCTTTCATACCACTCTCTAGGTGCTTGTTTAAGGCCCTAGAGAGATTTAGTAAGTTTAAAATTATAATTTGGTTTTTGAAAATTCTCAAAACCTAGGGGTTATTCCATATAAACCTTATACATTAAATAACTATTTAAAATGGCAGACTTAATATCCATCTGATATAATTTAAAATTTATATGAGATGTATAAGATAAAAATATTTTTATGGCTTCTAATATAGCTTCTGGGGAAAAGGTCTCGTCATAATATATACCATCTTTTTAATTATATCATTTATATCATAATCTATATAAATTAGGGTTATGATCCCTTGACCATCCTATTTATTTCTAAAGATCTTCATGGTTCCTATAACTGGATAATGGGTTGGTCTATCTACTAGTTCCCAAACATCATTCCTTTTGAACTGGTTTAGCTCTTCTTGCATTGCTAATATCAAACTCTAATACTCTAAGGATTATTCAAGATTATTAGGTTTTAACTAAGATATAAAGGTCGAAAATTCAGATAGGATTCTCACATTTCTTCTAGTTCTAATCCCCATGCCTAGGTCTCCTATAATAGTTTTTAATGGATGGTTTTCTAGTGTTATCGACTGTCTAGGCAAGAAAATTTTAGGTTCTTAAGTATCATGTTCTTTTGAACTGGAATAAATTTTATTAATATCATTTTCAAAATTATTTTTAATGGTTTCAATTCTCATGTTATTAAAAGTGTCAGTAACTTCATTAGTTTGGTCTTTCTTTTAAATAAAATGGCTAGTTTCATCAAACATCACATGAACATATTCTTTAATAGTTCTTAACTTTTTATTAAATACTTTATAAGCTTTAGAGGTAGTATAATATCCCAAAAATATTCCTTTATTTTTTTTGGATTGAACATACCAAGTTTGTCTTTAGTATTCATGATATACACATTTCATCCAAAAACTTTAAAGTACTTTACTTTGAATTTTATATTATTCCAAAGTTCATAAAGTTTCTTAATGAAAATATGACTTATTACAACTCTATTCATGATATAGTAGGATGTTCTTATAGATTATACCCAAATATAGGTTGGATGATTGTATTCATTCATCATAGTCCTTTCCATTTCTTGGATATTTATATTTCTTCATTCAACAATTCCATTTTTTGAGGTGTTCTTAGTGCAGATAAGGTGTGTTTAATACCCATATTTGAGAAAAAAGAATTGAATTCTTTATTCTCAAATTCTCTAAATGATAAATTATTAGTGAAATTATTTTAAAACATCATTCATTTTGAACAATTTGACAAAAACTTTCAAAAATAGTGAAATTTAATTTTTAGTTTTAGAAAATTAACCCAAGTAAATCTAGAATAATCATCTACGAAAACATAAACAAATAATTTACTAGAAAAACTTACTACGCTTTATGGTCAAAACAAATCTATATGGATATGTTCTATAGGTTTAGATGTATCAATTTTGTGAATAGATTTGAAAGAATATTTCTGCTGTTTTCCAATTTGGCATGAATCATAGAATTTGTCATTGTAAATCATAAATGTAGTCAAATAATAATCTAACTATTTCTTGGATAATTTATATAAAGAATATATATTACATTTTCCAAGACTTCTATGAAAAATCTACAATTCATTTGCCTTGGAAATTAAAAAATTCACCTTCTATTTACATAAGGATTTTAAATCCAAAGTATTAACATTGTCAGTTCTAAGTGCTCTAACTTTAAGTAACATATCTTTAAAAATAAAGAAAAAGTTGATAGAAAAATCAACAAAAAAACTATAATCACAAATTTGGGAAATACTTATCATATTTTTATTTAACACCTATACATAAATTTATTTTGTGATTGATATTGTTTTTAGATCTCCAATAGTTCCAACTCTAATTATTTTTCCTTTGGATTTGTCACCAAAAGTGACAAGGTCTCCATCCATTTGTTTTAACATAATCAAGTTTGATGGATTTACACTCACAATATTGGGAAATCCACTTTCCATATAATATATAGAATTTTTTTTCCTATGGCATATTTCATACAAAATTATTTAAATAGATTTTTATTTTGGTACCCATATTTTATTGGGTCCAACAGTGTTAACTTACAATGATTTGGGAATTGAAATTTTGTTTATGTTTCCACAACTTATTTTAATTGATTATGATTTTTTTGAAAAATTAATTATCTTTTAATACGACTAATTTTAGTATTTTTAAAATAGAAATTAGTAGTTGTGGGACCATTTTTTCTATAATGATAACATGTTTCATTTTTATAATTAGGTACAAAATAGTTTTTATACAATTTTGAATTTCACCTTTACTTCATATTTCTAATATTTCCATTTCAATGAAATTATTTCTAAGAATTTAATTTAAATAAATTTTTACTTTAGTAAAAGAAAGATAAATAATGTTATAGGATTATACTTCATCCTATAATATTTTATAAACTTTTTCCATGATCAACACAGTTGAAGAAGATGAGTGGATTTTTTCAATCAACTCTTGGTTTTGTTTTAAGCGAGTGTCTCATTCAACTAAAATAGAATTATGAATGTTTTTAAAAGATTTAATGTTTTTTTATTAGGAATCCTATTTTTGTTCTAGAATATAATAATATTCTTCCAATTTATTTTTTGAGCAACTACTAGTTTCAAAATCAGAAGAGTAATAAGTTTGTATCTTTTTCTTTTCAGCCATAAAGCATATACTAGATTTTAGATTTCATTCCTCCTTATTTAAATCAGAAATTGGAGGGATAATGGAGTCTTCAAATACACTCCATTTATCTTTAATTTATCTTTTTTTTTTGTGATCATAATTATCATTCTTTTAATATCTCTTTTATTTTCTTTTTATTTCATCTAAAACATAGGAAAATAAAGTCTGATATGACCGAATTTCTTGCATTCATAACATATGACTTATTTTAGTTCTTTTTTATCCTTCCTAAAAGATTTTCTAAAACCTTTTTTGTTATTATAAAACTTGATTAACTTGATGGTTAGTTGAGCCGGTTCTATTTCAGAATAATATGAATCTAAATTATTATCTGTTTTGACTCCATATTATGATCTAATGTTTTGTTTTTTAGATGTCACTTTTAGAGTAGTATTATCATTTTTCACTAAAATCTTATGATCTTCAGCTTCATCCTTCATTTTTTCTTCATACATCATCATTGTATCAATTAGTTATTTCATTGTCGGATCTCTGATAGGTGAATATTGACGAATTGTAGTAGATATTCCATTTCATTTAAAGGGTAGTAATCTTAGTACTTTTAAATCTTGATCGGATTGTTTGATGGTCTCACCTAAGGTTGTAATATTGTTTCTAGTTTATGTAATCCTTCCATTCATATGTGTGATGCTTTCACCATCAAACATTATAAATGTGTCAAAATTAACTTTGTTGCAGTATATCTCATATGTCTGACATTAAATGTTCATTCATAATCAACTGTAATAGTTTTCCACATTTCATAGATAGTATGACATTGTGATACACAATTGTAATCATCTGGTCCAAAAGCTCTCATTTGATTCAAATTTTTAGTCTGGAATATTAAAAGTAACATAAGAGGGGGGGGGGGGTGAATTGTGTGTTTTCAAAAATCATCCACAATTCTGAATTTTGACAGCCACAATGATTTATGTGAATATTCAGTGATTTTCTTCTATATGAAAATATGTAGCTGATAAAATGAAATAAATAACACAACTTTTTTATAGTGGTTTGGGGCACAAAGATCCCCTAGTACACTCTACCTACCTCACTCTCTATGAGCTTGGTAAATTTCACTAGAGTGGACATATTTTCACAAGACCAAGAATCCACAACTGATTGAAGGTTGTTGACACATATACAAAAATACTAAAAAACAATTTCTTCTAGTTCTTTAATTGACAACTGGTTATCCATAGCATATATCGAGAAGATAACACTCCACTATAACTGAGTGTGAGCATTTTAAACTCTAATAAATCAAAATAGATTGATTTGTAAGGTTTAGGTTGATCTTTATAGTTGTAGCTATAAGAAACTGACAATTGATGGATATTATTCTTTAGAAAAGTACATCTTTAAGAATGAAATAGTCCTAAAGCGATCCTCAATGAAAAAAATCTTCAGTAAGGTAGAAACTTAAAGAGGAATAGTAATATTACATTAGTATAAGATTGAACAAGTATATCTCTAAGGTGTAGCTTCTTTCAGAATCAATCATTTGTTGATGCAACACTGTAAAAGATAATTTCAATGATAAAGTTGTATATGTGAATTTGTTATCACACACACACACACATCTTTGAATAGATACTCTAAAATAATATATATAACTTAAATCTTGATTTGGTATTCCAGATCCAAAAGAATAGCCTTATTGATCGTGGAAATTCAAATTCCAAAATGACTAGGGGAGTCATAAATTTCCATAGAAATAGGAGTGATTGTTTCTGATGAACACGGTTCTTTGAAACAATAAAAAACAATCCTTGAATCATTCTTTGATTTTGACTTTACCATTGTAACAATCTTATATGGAAAACAAAGCTTGAAAAACTTCACCTTCGAGAACACAATGTAGGGTTCATATGTGTAGCATAGGGTTCCTTTGCATAGTGTAGGGTTCCTTTGCATAGCGTAGGGTTTCTTTTCATAGCATAGGGTTGAAAATGCATACTTTTTTCCTTGTAATAAAAAAATCTAGGACATATCACTAATTAACCATATGTTCAAATTTTCCACAAGTTGGGAATGAACATTAAATCCAGACCCCAACATAGGGTTACTAATCCTTAAAGAAACTATCTTAGCATATTTTAGGGTTGATAAACCATATGAAAGAGTTTCACTTCTCAGTATAATATAGGTTTGATGAACCATACATCTAATTTCTAAATATATAGTTGAAAATAGTGTTTCCAAATTCATTCCCATAACACTAAATTCCTTTAAACAAAATATAAATTTCTATAGAACTTACCCAAAAAAACAACATTAGAACACAAACAAGGGTATTTTTGAACATCAAAATCACTATAAATTATAGAGTATTGTTGAGACAGTACATACCCAATAGAAGATACTATGAATGAAATATGAAAGTTATGCATTATTTTAATTGTTTTTATTTGTTAAAAGTAAGAATCATTATTAAATTGAGGTTGAGGAATATAAATACATGATTCATATTTCATATTATAGAAAAGATTTATTGGAGGGTAAGATGATGAATCCTAGTTAATGGTGTAAGATGGAAGTGGGATGATTGAATTGTTTATGTATTTGGATTCAAGACTTATGTTGTATAACTATTATATTAATGATATTATAGTTATTAAATCATGAAACTTATAAGGATTGTTCCACAGTTGGTTTTTCTTAAGGTATTTGAAAACATTTTTTGAATTGTACCATTAAACCAGAAAATTGATTTAGTGGTAAGGTGATATATTTGTAGAATACAAAATTAAGGTATGTCCTTTTTTATGAGTTATAATATTTTACTTTTTCATTTGAGATTGTTTATTTTCTTGGATTTTCATGATCAGTTCCCTAGTATACAAGTATAAAAGTTCATGTAAACTGAGAATAGTTCTAGAGAATTGAAATTATATGATATTAATGAACATAAATAATTTTAAATGATATTATATGTCATTTTTATATGGTATGAGAATGATTCATTAGATAAAATGTTCATGAAAATGATTTAATTTATTTTGGTAGTTTCAATGACCATCATGAATTTATATCATTTTATTTAATATCATGTTTATATATCAGTTCCAAAGAATTATTTAAATTTTAATATGTATAACAAAATATGATTTAACTATAATAATTTTTTTATTACCATCCTTGAAGGAGGTAATGAAAAATAAAAATGAATCATCCAAGATGGCGGTAAATCGACATATCACGGATGATGATTTATTTTTTAGAATAAAAGGGACAAGGGAAGGATTTTAACGATAGATAATCCATTAACATAATAATATTATTGTTTAAATAAGATACTAGAGTTATAATGTATTTTTTCATTGAGGAGGTAATGAGAGGATAAAAAAATAAAATAAAATAAAATATTTTAAAAGAGAACGAATGAGGATTTTACCCCTTGTATAACATCTCATTGAGAACCCCCTTAAGGCACTTCGGATTGGTCTTTTGGTGAGAACAGAAAGAAAATGATGTTTGGAAAAAGGTTTGGGAGATTAATTTGGCATAATATAAGAAAAATACATGGCTTATATGGTGTGAGGAGAAGGGTTGTTGAGGGGTGGTATTCTTAGCGGAGGAGAGGGGTGTTTTTATTATTATTTTACTCATTTGTTTATTATTTTTGATCAATACTATAGAAAGTGATGATTCTTGAGACTAAATATAATAAATAGTACATGTGAGTTCAAAATAACAATGATTACATCATCCATGCATCATCCATGACTCAATAATTCTTGTATTTAGCTAATATAGTAAATTATTGTATTTCATTATTCACTAAAAATTCAACTATTTTAGAAAAATCCCAAAAATCCACCCTAACCATTTTTCGATGTGTAGATTAAAAAAATAGACTAAGGATTATAAAAATAAATTTATTAATTTGAAAATTTTTATTTTTAATCAAAATCATCATTTATTTGAAAAATACTGATTTTAATATTAAAATAAATTTTACAACACTTTTAGAAATTAATTAGTGTCTCATAAAATTATCTTATAATCATAAGGAAAAAAATTAATTTAAGAATATATTTATAAAAATAAATATTATTTTAAATTATTATATTAATCATAAAATCCTAAATACAAATTTATGTTTCACAAAAAACACCCAACTTAATTTATCATTTTAAAACATTTATTTACTTGTTATATAATATCAATATATCATATTTTCATTTATGAGACACCTAAATTTTATTTATAATCTCTTAGGTGTGGTTATTATTCTAATTCCCACATTTCTATTCTTAATGGTTTCTTTACTATTCCAATGGTCATATTAATATTTAATAGTATATCACGGCTCATTTGTACAATTTAATATATCCAATAAATTTAATTTATTTAAGAAAATTCATAACCTAAAATATTGGGGTGTTTTAAATTTATTCCATTTATAGGTATTTAATTAGATTAAATTAATTAAATATTTAGAATCAGGAGGTTCAAATTTGGTAAATAGGATCCTTTTATTTTTTGTTAATATGAATAGAAACTCTGGTAAAATTTGTCACCTCAGTAAATGGTAAATCGGGTTAATCTAGACTAAAAATAAGTGATAAGGAAGTATTTTTTCATCAAAATTATTATTTGATTAAGGGAATGAGACCCTTATCACTTTATCCTATTATTTTATTATTTTAATGTACACATGATCGTTAAAATGATTTATATACTATTAAAATAAAATCACTTAAAAAATACCACTATCTTGCTTTTAAATATCATTTATGTGTTCATATATGGGAAAAGGCTAGTTATGAATGAATATAAATAGTAATTTTTTGAATAATAAAATTATATTATTGATGGTAATTTATTTATAATTTTTAGGTTTTATATAATTACCTTAAATTCTTATACAACATAAATAAAATATATATTAAATTAATGGAAAAATAAAATAAATGATTTTTAAAATGTTAAAGTGACATATTTGAGTATTTATATTTTTCTAGGAATTTTATAAATGTGTATGAAATATTAATTTTTTGTTAAAAATATATATTTTAATTCAAACTTTTTATTTATGTCTTTTAAGTCAAATTAAATGAATAGTGTCAAAATTGAAAATAATGATATTTTCTCAAAAAAATAATTTATTATATTATTAAAAAAATTATATTTTCATTTTAAATAAGACAAGTTGGATATTATATGGTAAAAAATATCATAAATTTACCATTTATCATAGAATTATGAATTTATATGTAAAAAATTACAACCTCTTAATATTGAAAAATTTGTTACTGTAGTTAAAATTAAAATTGGTTAAATAAAGGTTAATCAAAATTACAAGGTTTAAAATGAAATATAAATTTATCTAATTTATATTTTTCTATGTTATTAAAACCCTATTATACCTTATCTTAAAATATATATCCATTTGGAGGTATTTTTCATTATAATGTATTTAATATAATTTAGTCATTTAAGAAATTTGAAAAGTGCCCCTCACCTAAATTATAAAAGAGAACCTACCCTCTCACTTATTTCTACCAAATAAATCCCTATATAATAACAAAAATCTAAAACTTTATCTTAAAAACTTGTTTATATATATTCTAGAGGTTCTAGTCTTCCAAAAAGACCAACCCTAGGGCCCGTTAGAGGAGATCTAATTTGTGTTATTTCAAAGAAGTGGTAACCGCCTTACCCAATCACTTTATTTTCTACTGTTATTTACCTCATATAAATATATTTAATTTATCATGAAATATTAAATTTCTCCTCCTAAATATTCTGAAATTTTATTATGATTATGAAAACACCACTATTCACCTTTTTCCCCCATCTAATGAGGACTGAAAGTATCGCTCATGCATACGTACGACTTACAATCTCCATGTAGCGATACAATAATTTTTTCATAACTATATTTTATGGATAAGTGTTATGATGGATTTAATGTTTATTTATAAAATATTTATGACACAATTATACTTACATAATGATAATATCATTTCAACCTTTTTACCATCCAGTTATTTTGGAAATGATAACGTCGATCATGTGTATGTGTGGACTACTACCTCTACAAAGTTATGTGATCTGTTTTTCATTTATATTTTAATTGGATTGTAATAAGGATGAATTTTATGAATATTTATGATATATATAATATAATAATTATCTTATAGATTTTAATTAATATTTAACCTTTATGAATTCCATCCTTTGAAAAATGAAAACAATATCCATGCGTACATATGACCTACCATCTCCATAAATGGTGTAATTCATTTTCTTATCTATAAAATTTACGTATGATTATAATTATGTATATAATTAATATAAATAATATATATCATGGTTTAAATTATTTATATTTTGTACCCATAATCAAATTACAATTACCAAAACTACCAATCCAAAATATACAAGAAAAATGAAGTAGATTTCACCCGAAATTGTTATTGTAATAAAGAAGTGTTAAAAATAGGTGATAAAATATTATAATTAAACAATATATTATATGATAAAAATTATTATAGTTATATAATAAATTTATAATAAATATATATTTATTATAGATGAGGTTAAAACACATAAAAAATATGGCGGGTCTATGGTAAGTGATTTTCATCTCACTTTTATTTTCATGGGACACATGCCATATTCATCACTTGTATCTTTTATATGTTGAATATACTGACTGTGAATTTATTTTATGATACTTATTATGAAATTTATGGGTATATAAATATCCATATAAAGTAATTTCTTCCATGGTTATTATTATTAAAATGTTACCAAAGCGGTAAGGGTATTCTGTTACAATGTCATTGTTTATCGGGATTATTTATGATTAAGTTATGATAATGAAATATTATGACCTAACTCTTAATAAACTTATAAATTTTCTTATAATAAAGTTATTTCATTAAAATTAATGTTTTAGTTTAGTATTTATCAACTTATTTCCTCAAGATAATGAAAAATATATGATAAAGAAAATAGACTTTATTTCTCTCTTCGGTCGAAAGAAATTTTTCTTCCATGTCAATTTTTTTAATTTTTTTAAAAAGGTTTTTAATATTCTCATATGATTTTTTAAATTCCATTTTACCCATGTTTTAATTTTTTTCAAAATGGTTTTAAAGGAATATCTATTTCATTTTCTAAATGATGTATTTTGTGATTTTCCAACAAATGTGTATAATAAATGTTTTTTAACTTATACGGCATGAACAGATTTTACCAAAGTCATGAATAATATTTTTTTTAACAATACTTTTAATGTTTAATAGGTTCTTTTCAAGGAAATGTTTTTTCCTTTACAATTTTTTAGTTTTATAAAATAATTTTTTTTAAAAAAAATGTGAATGTTATTTTCCTCAAGAATGTTTTAAAAATCATTTAATGATATTTATTTGCATCAAAGAAAACAACCCTTGATTTTACTTATAGTTCGATGGAGATATTATCCAAGGATTTCATCCTTATTATTATCTAGATGGTTTATTAATACAATGACCAAATTTTTATGAAATTCATTTATTTTAAATAGGTTATGTTATGACGAAATGATGAAATGTTTATGAAACTTATTACATTTCCTTGGGTTATGTTGTGATTCAAATGTTTATGAAAGACATTTATTTTTCTAGGTTTTTATATGATGAATGAAATATGATCTTGTGGAAAACATATTTATTATTTTAATTATGAGATGGGTGAGTCCTATATCTCCCTCTTATGCATTGGGTATATATTGATATCTCATGAGATAAATAATACTAGAATGGGGAGTAAACCCAGTTTGGTAAGGGAATTTTTTCCAATATGATAGTGTTGGGAGTAAAACTCAACTACTATGATGGTTCGGGGAGTGAACCCATTCTACTATGATATCCTTGGAAACGAATCTTGAATAATAAGGAAATAATTTTCTTTGCTTATGTGTATTCCACAAACCAATGTACTATGCTGATGTAAAGCTTTCACAGTTCATGGTCTTTGATTACCTTATGATTCTTGTGTTATAAACTACCAATATTTATTCCATAATTTATGATTGTGATATTTGACATACAGGGTATGGTTTTCAAACATGAAGATCATGTTCTTATACCCTTATACTTATTATATGATTATATAATCATTGATATCTCCCTTGTTTACCCTTACTGAGCATCTAAGCTCATGCTTTTCTTGTGTTTCCTTTCCCTAGGTTATGAATAAAGGTATTAAGTATGATATTTCTAAGAAGGGTTCTAGTTATGAATAAATAAGTGGGAGATGATGTACATATTTTATGAACAATTTTTTTATGAATCTATGTTTCTAATGATACATGACCTAAACAATTTAAGCATAGATCAAAATGTTATGTAATGAATATTCATCTATGAATATAAAATATCTATGTATGAAAAATATGAGTAACTATAGATCCATTATGGGATGAATATAGTGATTCCCAATCTACTATATTATGGGACATATGTATTGATGATTGTCCCATTCAGTTACAGTGGTCTTGGTTGTTAGCCTTGATAAAAGTTATGGTTTCTATGTTTATGTTTTCACCACATTCTTTTGTTATTCCCCATCAATCATAATTATTATACCATGTTTCCACTTTATTATTCAATGGTATATGTTACAATTTTATGACAATCATTTTGAGGTTTTATACCCTTCTATTATGTATTATATAAAATATTATAATTAAATGTTCTTTTTTAGTCATATATTTCTCCCCTATTCACATTCTCTCACATGCTTATGGTCAAATCCACTATGACACATTGATATGTTTTTACATTACTAATAATTTAATAAAATTCCATTTCATATTTTCCAATTTTCACAATAAATGACATTAAAGAATATATTTAAGAGGAATTCATGTTTATAAAAGTTTGTAGCTGATTTTGAAGGAATAATGCACAATAAGACATTAATGTTTCTAATATCCAGAGACTCTAAAGGTTTGGTATTTATGATCATGTTTTTATTTCTGAGATGTAATTATTAAATTATGTAAAAAATAAGCATTTGATTCTTGTGCCATATAGAATTTTATTAGAGAATCATTAAGTTATTTTTAGGTATTAAGTTAGGGTGTACATGAGAAATAAACATAAATCAAACTAGGATAAACCAAATTTATAATAGGTTTAAGTGAAGGTTTCATAAACTAAGACATTATTTTTAATGACCCAAACTCCAAAAAGCTGTAACAAGTGGTTATACTGTTAAATTCGTACAAAATACTCAAAATCACATCCCAAAGGATCTAAATTTTTAATAGTCATGGTAAAAACTATATATACTTTAAATTCACATTACCTTTAAAAAACATAAACTAAAAAAATATATTAATTGATAAATCCATTATTTCCATTAGCATATTGTTGGATCGAATAGTAAATACATATGTCTATTAGATGGAACAATACAAGAGGGGGGGTGAATTTTATGTTGAATAACCTTTGAGTTTTAGAAACAAAGAAATTAGTTTAAATGATCTTAAACTAATACAAATACAAACACCCACAATTGTATTGAATATAAAAGGTATGATGTATTGTAATACTAATGTAAAGTAAAACAATTGTATTCAAGGTGAACACAATAATCAGAGTAATACAAAGATGAATGATTCTACCTTAAAGCATATAGAATCAATCAATACAAAAAGTAATAGAATGATTGTAATTGAAACAATTACAATTGAATATGTAAAGAAGAAAGGAAACAATACAAATCCCTTTCTAATAAAAGTAACATCAGAAATGTAAAAGTAATACAAATCTTTTAGCCCAAAGAGAAGGGTTATCCTTTCACCTAGGATAAAAGGTCTGTCTCACCAACACATTGGTGAGCCCTTGATACGACGATCAGCACATCTGTCTGCCTATCCCTGGCAGCCCTCGATACGATGATCGGCACGTCTGTCTGCCTATCCCCGGCAGCCCTCGATACGATGATCGGCATGTCTGTCTCCCTATCCCCGACAGCCCTCGATTTTGTAGGTAATCGGAACCTCTGTCTTTCAATTACTTGAAAGCCCTCGATACGATGATCGGACGCACAAGGCAGATGAGAGAAGTCACAGTGTCTCTCTCTAGAATCTTGATAGTTCACAGAGTCTCTTTATTCGTTCTCTTCGTTCATCATCATCCTCTCAGCTTCAAATGGCCTCCTATTTATAGGACTCGGGTTCCAACGGTCATATTGCCTCCAACGGTCATATTGAAACAGAAAGCACGACATCGTTTTGATTAGTTTGTAACTAACTCAACGACATCGTTTTGTTAGGACAAGAGATATTTAGAAATGAAAAACATGAGTACGATTCATATGTAGTGAGTGTGTTTGACTAAGTACCAAAACAAATAATGAACATCTGAATAGCAGAGTCAGTACAATACGATTGACAAAGTCAGTATGGTATGATTGACAGAGTCAGTACGATACGATTGACAGAGTCAGTATGGTACGATTGACAGAGTCAGAATGATACGCTTGACAGAGTCAGTATGGTACGATTGACATTGTACGATACGATAGACATGATAAAAGTCAATTTGTAATTTACAAACATATGATAGAATACATTTGTGATTTCCAAAACATGATATAGAAGTCAAAAGAAGACTTTTGACTTAACACATATCCCTAAATATCAATAACAAAACATTTCCTAATATCCTGAGGAAAATAAAACATAAGAAATGGGTGAGCTCAGATGATCAGTAAGGGTATGTGTATAGTGGAAGTTATTATGAATAAATAGTAATTTTCAATATATAAATGTAAATAACTTAAGCACATTCCATTTAAACAATAACTTGATAATAATATGGTAGGAATAAATTATGATCAAATAAAGACATATAAATTATCATATGAGCTTGAAAATTATTCATGGATATTATAAATATTCAAATAATCACATGGAAATCAATAACTTCCCTCATAATGAAGAAATAAATTATTTCAAACATCATAATTATACTATCAGGAACTTTCACAAGGAAAATTAAAAATTAGGTAAAACCCATTTAATTTTTCCAACCGATCAGTATTATAAGAGATACTGATATAGTGTTGGGCTATGTAATTATAGACCCCACACATCACTTAAAAGTCCAATGAATTCCTTATATTAAATGAGTGAAACATAATGAACATAAAAAATCATATTTGAAAACTAACTTATGTAATTCCAATACTTACCCTAATTAATAAACATAAACCATCCAGAGTTATATGTTGAATGATAAAAAAATAGTATATAACCATTTAAAATTATCATAAACCATTTATATAAATAATAAGTATGGTTTCATTACAATAGATCCCCAGTGGATAATAAGTTGAATTAATATTTTTTTTGTTTATGGATAAAAATTCCTTGAAAATATCCTTATAAATATTCTAGGGGAAAATAACCATTACACTTTGAAAATGACCTTTTCAAATGGAAAGTTAAAAAATAATTTTTAAAATAATTTTTTTTTTGAAAATAACCTTGGAAACGTTTAAAATAATATTTAAAACAGTGAGAAGTCACGAGGGTGGGATATTTAAAAACAATCATACATATTAAAATAAATATTACTTTCACATTTTTAGTAAAATCCAAATAGACTTTGTTTGGAAAATAATATGATGATTCATTTTAATGTTTTTTTAAAGTAAAGAATTGGGAAAATGTCTTCAAAAAATCATTTTTATAATTTTAAAATCATTTTTGAAAACATTTTTTTGAAAAAAAAGATTTGGAAGAAAAACCAGTTTTGACCGAAAAGATAAATAATGTTTCTTTTTCTTTAAAAAACATTTTATCAATCATTTTAAGTATACAAGAGGGGTAAAACAGTAAAACTAATTGAAAATTTCATTAATAACCATAGGATATTAAAATATTTTGTTTTTGAGATATAAATTCTAAATAAGTTTCCCACGGGAGACTTAAAAATAAACAATCCTGAATAATGATGGGATTGTGATATACACCCTTAAAAATTTGGTAACATTTGAATCATATGCCCCTTGAAAAAAATAACATAAAATGAAACATTAAATACCATTTAAATATATATATTCATGATATAAAATTTCAATATGAGATTTATATATGCCACACAAATGAATAACTGGTGAGTATGACATATGCCTCATGGAAGTAAATATGTGACGAGAAACCCTTAACTCAAGTTTGAATTCCTTAAAATGTGTTTGAACCTCTTGTATAATAAATATAGTATACTTATAAGTCTATTAAGAAATATAACCATATATATTAAACAATATATGATCCTATTGTAATATTTTACTACCTTTCTATTAATAATATTTCATTATTTTCATTGTTTCAGTTGTTAATCGTCATGTTCTATCATGCGTGTTTTGTCAGGAAAAGTTTATATATTGTAAAAAATGATATACTTAAATCATATCCATAATTATATTAATGTTATAAATATTAATTTTTCATTCGATATATCCTTATAATCATTATTTAAAATTGTATGTTGAAAATGGATCACATCGCTTTGTGGAGATGGTAGGCCGTATGTACGCATGAGCGACGATATAATTACCTTAAAGGGTGAATGGGTAAGGAAGTGTATGCTATATTAATTTTAAATAATTAATATCATTTAATATATTCCTAATATATTCATTAAATTTATTCTTATTACATTCCATGTAATGCGTAAGTGAAAAAAACACACTCCTTCGTCGGTCGGTAGTCCTCCATACACATGAGGGATGTTTTATTATTTTAAATAGAATGTAAAATATAAAGTTTTAAGTGATATTATAACTCTATAATTATAATTATATCATAAATATTATATATATAAATTAAATCTCTCAGTATATCGAATTATGATAAGGGTTGATGGAAAAAAGATACATCAGTTTGTGACGTGGTAGTACTCCGTACACACAATTGACTATTTCATTTCCCATTTGATGGAAGTGTATATGTATAAATACTATTAAATAAACATAATAAAATAAGATTATATTGGATATAATGTTTAAATTATATAGTATTTTTAAGGATGTGAAAAAAGAAATAAAAAGAAAGATCTTAGTGAAGCCAATTGCCTTCTATTATAGAAACTTCTTTTGGATCTCTTCTAAATAACCCTCAGGTTCTCTGTTTGGGAATAACATATGATTTAAATGTGTATTATGATGTTTTATAGGGTTTTTTCATGGTTTGGTCGATTAAAATTTATTTAAATGTTTGATGTATCTAAGAGAGTGAGTTCCTTTTTATAATTGAGGAGAAGTGACATTTTTGTAAATACTAAAAGCTATTCAATAATGCTAAGTCAATATCACACCAAGTGCCTAAAAATTGATAATTTATATATTGAAATTTAAGGTTTAAAAAATAATCCAACACATAAAATAAAACATTATTTAAACATTTAATGCCCTACCCATTATGTTTACCCAGTTTTACCATTTTATTTTTCACTATGGTAATTAGTTTTGCTAACCTAGGAAATTTTTCCATTAATACTAAATTAAAATGATACATATTAAATAATTTCGACCAAATTATTCTAAATATAAGATAAAATTTATAAAATTAAAATTATATATTTGCATAAAATTAATTTTAACAAAAGTTCATGTAACGCGTAAAACCACATTTTAACCTTATCCGTGTCAATTAATTGATTATTTTTTACTAATTATTACGAAAAAAATTAACTAGAACACATTTAATAATATTAATTAAAATTATTGAAAATATGGAATCTATTTTATAAAGTTTAAATCATATAATTGAAAACTTTTAAAATAAAATTAAACCCAAAGACGCGATGAAAAAGCTATTTTCTAAAAAGAAATTTTCCATAAGTATAGAACGTTTTAAGATACAAATTAAATACAAATATAATTTTTCTAAACTAAATTGTTTTTATTATAACATAATAAACTAATTTTACTTCTAAAACAATTTTAAATCAAAATGGACTCTTCAAATGATTTAAATGAAATGTTAGTTTTCAATAAAAACCATTATTTTTCACTATTCATTGAAAAAAATAAACATTTCCAAAAATTATGAAAAAATTATTAATTTTTTTAATTTTTTTCTCAAAGTCATAAATTTCTTTAAAATTATGTGCAAAAAGTGCAGCAAAACATATTTTTAGAAAAATATTGTTTCTCAAAAAAAACATTTTATTTACAATGGTTATTATTTTCATTCTAAACATTACATATCCATTTAATATATTTTATATATGTTTAAACCATATTATTTTCATAATTTAGTTATTACTATTCATACCCTCAAAATTTAAATCTATATTATATTGGTCACATTTAAATAGTAATATTTTAATAAAGTTTCGTGTTTTATTTAATCTCAGTATTTTGTGCATTAAAATGTATCTAGGAGATTGAATTTATTTAAAAACAAATATATCATAAAGACTCAGAGTGTTAAAATCACATTCTAGTGTTAGTGTTGGGTATCATATACACTACTGGACATGACGTTCCTATTTTAAAATATAGGGTTGTAATATTCTATCCCCTTAAATAAATAGTGTCCTCACAATTTAATATTGGTCTTGGTAATCAAGGGCTTGACTTTTAAAAAATCATTTTTTTGAAAACTATATTGTAAAAAGGGTTAATAAAATGTACTGTTATTAACTGATAAAGTGAAGTACAAAAGTTATTTTTAATAACATATACTAAGTTTTAAATTAGGAAAATAACATTGGGAAGTGAAAAAATGGATATGGAAGAAAAGCATAGATAATTATGGTGAGTGATATAGATCATTAATAATAAGAAATTGAATGTTCTAGACAATTTAACAACCACAGAAACATAAATATTTAATGAGTGAAAGGAATATCAGTTCAATAGAAATTAAGGTACTATGATATTTTCTTTTCAATATCATTTTCTTAGAGATGAGGAATTTATTTACCATCTAGACTATGAACATAATGAAATATACTTACTTGACAAATAAAATTTTGTATTTTAGTTGTAATTTGATCAATTTTTACTTTATCTCTTACTCAAAGAAATGAATATCCAAAATGATTTTTTTTGTGCCTGAATCACTAAAATATAATTTTAACAGATTATAATATGCTTAAAATAATGAAAAGTCATTCCATATATATTTAGATATCTTCCATGGCCAAAATGGTCAACACAAGTTATCCAATAAGACATTAATTTATAATACCTCAGTAATAACGCCCAAAGTTCAATATAATCCATTTCAAAAAAATTTAAACCTCATGAATCATCCAAAATATGTCTAACCAAATTCAAAGTCCAAAAAATTTAAAATGAAGGCCACTAAATCAACATTATGTTCCCTAGAAATATATAGTGTATCTTAATGTCACATTCAAAACATGTGAATACCTTGATCACCATAGAACCTTAATGAAAACATGAATTCTTCAAGGTTACCAATATTATCCCATAAACATATCTGTATCATTTTTATATCGACATCGAGCACATATCAAGGGTTATCTTTCATCAATCACATGTTTTCAAAAAAAGATCTACATGCCACTGAATCGCTTTTCTTGGTACCATTTAACATATGCTTCTAACTCCTTACAGAAATACTAATATAATATAATATTTATAAATTTTATGATTCTTAGAATGATAATATTATTGATAAAATATTTATAAAAAATAATTATTGAATTAAAATACACAAGAAATTTAATCATTCGAACTCGTTTTATTAATATCGTATTCTTGACCGTGATCTCTTAGCTTCTTCAAAGTTATATTCCATTAAATTTTAGAGAATTCGTTCTCATAGTTCCCCATCTCCATATAGTTGAAGCATTTAGCATTGAAAAATTATTTTTTTCCCTTGAAACAAAATTTCCTTTCTCCCCATACTTATAGAAAACTCTCATTCCTTTCAAGTAAGTACCCAGGTGTTTCTTTCCATAATTATCACATGGGAGAGAATCCTTCTTTCCCCTGTTCCCTTTATCTATATTTTTCTCTATTAGCCTCTTATTCTCTTTCTTCCCTTAAAATCCATAAGGATTTTAGAATTAATTCTATGTATTGATATCACATGATACAATATACTAATATGATTAGAATATTAGTGATACTAGTGACCTTTGAAGGATTTTCTTTGACCAATAAAATAAATGGCCAATATTATCCTTTTTATTATATACTTAGTCCATAATATTCTTTTTTAATGTTGTAAAGTTAGATTCATAGTTGTATTTTTATCTTCCATTTATATTAGACTTAGGAATTGTATCTCTATATCCGATAATTGTTGATGAGGAATATACTTTTCCAAGAAGAGTAACTTAAAATACATCCATTATATGTTTTATTTTACTTCTTTATCCTTAGTGTTTTGAATCAATGACCACCATTGATCTGCATCTCCTAATAAATGATAAACTTCTATAATAACTTTATCCCTTTCATTTCTTCCCAAAGGAATAAATATCATTTCAAAGGAACTTATCCATTTATAATATATAAATAGAGATACAGTTATATTTAATGATTGGGGTTGCTAATTAATAAAGCAGTCTAACATTATTACACAACATGGTGGATCATCAGGGTTTTCCAGAAAAGAAAATTATATTTTCTCATAACCAAATTAAAGTGCCCAAATATGGTTATAATTTGATTAGTTTTAGTAGTATCTCCATCTCGAGCCTCATTATCATTAACATGAGGGAAATACCTACATGGGGTATATGAATTGATACAGTTTTCATTCCTTACACTAAGTGCAATTTCTAAAAAATTGAATGCACTAGATTAAATCAAAAAATTATGAAACATAATGTATAATCACAAAACTAGTAAAACACTTAACATAAATTGAAAATTTTATACATGGATAATTTCATAATCATAAAAATTTGTTCTTTAGTAAAGTTTTCAAATCGTAATAATATTTTAAAATTACTCATAATGGTTTATAAATAAAATTTGAATTATACTAAGAATATCCCTTGGGAGTGTCAAACTGGGTGTGTTTTAAGGAATATTTTTGTGCACTAGGTTATGATTGAGTTAAATAACAATGAACCATTTTCAGAGTTATTACACCTAGGTACAACTGTTCCATAACTACTTCCACTTGTAATATCTGGAAAGATATTTATTTCCCTGAAAACCATATATTATCTACCTCACCAAAATTAGGATGTTATACTATAATTAGACTTATTCTTAAATTAATTCATAGGGTTATATTCCCTAATCTATGTTTTCCTAAATCTAGTTCCCATAGTTTAAACTAAAATTTCTTTGATACCAGCTATAATGACCCATACTCTAGTAACCCAGAGTAAGTGGTCACTTTATTACATTGAAACTATATAAAATGTATCATATCCCAAAAAACCAAATAGTTTATCAATTATGATAAACTAGATACATACTTTAAATTTAGATTAAATTTTAAAAACATAAAATATATAAAGTGTTTTATTTAGAAATTTAATTATTCCCCTTATTAAATCCTTGTATATCAATCAAAAAACACTTACTCGTATCCCAAGGAAAATAAAACATAAGAAGGGGTGATATTATATGATCAATTAGGGTATATGAAAAATGAAATATATCTGGAATAATTAATCATAATCAATATGTAATTCTATATAATTGAAACACATTCCATTTATAAAATAACTTGGGCATAATGTGACATAAATAAAGGATGTCAAATAAATGCATATTTATAATCACATAAATATGAAACTTATACCTAGATATTAAAAATAATCAAATAATCACATGAAAACAAATAAATAATCTCAGAATTAGGGAATGTAAAATTAATTTCATAAGAAACATAATTTCAATACCTTTCACAAGATAGTTTCAAACTATGGGTCAAAAACCATTTAATTTAGTGAACTGATTTGTCTCAAGAGACCTACCGATGCATTGATGGGCTATGTAATTTTGGTTACCACCCATAACATAATAATTGCAATGCATTACTCATGTTAATGTGGTGAACCATAATCAAAACATATATTCATATTGAAAAACTAACATACAAAATTATAATACTTAACCCAATCAATAATCCTACACCATAGAGAGTAATATGGTAAATGGTTATAAAATAATATATCCCCAATAAATATTATCATAAAAAATATAAATAAATAATAAGTATGGTTTCATTAAAACATATTACCAGTAGAGAATAACTTGAATGACAGTTTTTTGGAATTGATAAATATAAATTCCATGAAAAGATCCTTCAAACATTATTGAAGAATATAACCTTTGCACTTTAAAAATCATCTTTTAAAACTAAATGTTCACCCAAAAGATTCAAAATACATTTCTTTATAAATAACCTTGGAAACATGTAAAATAATCTTTAAAAAATTTATTGGTCATGACTACAGGAAATTTCATACATTTTGTACAATTTAAAATAATTATTAATTTCACATTTTCATTAGAAGAAAAATAGGCCTTTTTTAGAAAATTATAAGAATCTTCCTTTCAAAACATTTTTTAAAATATTAAAAATGGGTAAAAATGTATTAAATAATTTGTTTTATAAAATTTTAGACATTTTTTAAAACATTTTTTTGAAATCGTAGATTTTTAAGGAAAAAAACTTTCAACCTAAAAGAGAAATTATGTTTCCTTTTCATAAAAAACATTTTATCAATAAATTTAAGTACCAAAGAGGGTAAAAATTGTAATATTGATTTAAAATTTCAATAATAACTTGAGGATATAAAAATTTATTGGTGTTTAAGATATAAATTCCAAATAATTTACCCAAGTTAGACTTAAAAATAAACAACCCTAAATAATGTTAAGATCGTGAAATAAACCCTTACCACATTGGTAACATTTGAATAAAATACCACATGAAAGAAATAACTTCAAATGAAACATTAAATAACATTAATAGAAACATATTAATCATATAAAATTTCAAAACGGGGAGTATATACACCAGATAAAGGATCATTGGTGAATATGACCTATTTCTCACTAAAGTAAAAGTGAGATGAGAAGCCCATACCTCAAATTCGACTTCCTTCATATGTGTTTGAACCTCATGTATATTAAATATAGATTTATGATAGATATATTAAATAACCATACTCATATATGTTATACTATATATGTTAATATTATAACATTTTACCACCCTTTTATTAATAATATTTTATTGTTTTCATTATTTTGGGTATTAATTACTTTATTTTTGCATGTGTGTTTTTTCATGAAAAATAATGTTATTATACATGGTAGTTAGTGAAATAATATAAAAATGATATTAATGTTATAAATATTTTTTTTCACTAGATACATCCTAAAAACATTCATTAAAATTATACATAGAAAACGAATCACATCACTTTGTGGAGACAACATGCTATATGTTTGTACCAACGACGAAATAAAATTTTAAATGGAATGGAATCAATGAAGTTACATGAGATATTATATCTCTAAAATAGTAATTATATCATAAATATTATTTATATAAATTAAATATGTCATTATATCTAACTTTTAGATTTTTTTAAGGAAAATGAATTACACCATTTTGTGGGGTGGTAGTCTGACGTACACAAGATTGATGATTTTGTTTCTTATTTGATGGAAGTGGAGATATATAAATATTATTAAATAAAGATAATAAAATTTTAGTATATGGTAAATTGTTTTTATTATATTCTATGTTTTAATACATAATTTAAGGTTTTAAAAGAATAATGAAAATGAAAGAGCATAGTGAAGACAATTGCCTTCTCTTAGATAAACCTCCTTTGGATCTATTCCTAAAAATCCTAGGGTTAGAATTTTGCGAAAAAAAGAGGATATATAATGTAGATAATAATGTTGGGTAGTTATTTTGGTATGTTTTGGTCATGAAAAATGTCTTTATATGTTTGAATATGCGAGGGGGGTTAGTGCCCTTTTAAGGTCAATAAAAACCTCCAAAACATAAAATAACACATGTTTTAAAAATGTTATTATTTAACCTTTAATTTTAGTCACTTTTACCCATTTAGTTTTCATTAAGGTAATTAAATTTTTTATAATAGGTAATTATTCCAATAATACTTTAATAAAATTATCCTTATTATATAATTTAGACTAAATCATTATAAATAATAAATAAATTTTATTAAAATAAAATCTTATGTGTGCATAAAATTAATTTTAACACAAGCACTAGTAATGTGATAAACCTCATTTTAACCTTAACCACATTAATAAATTTATGATTTTTAATTAATTATTATAAAAAAAATTAATTTGGAATTGTTGAATAATATTATTTTTCTAGACTCATAATATGGAATCCATTATATCAAATTCAACTCAAAAAGTGGAAATTTTTAATTTAATATTAAAACTTCAGGCGAGACGAAAAAAAGTTTTCCAAAGAGAAAATTTTATCATCAGTATAGAAAGATTTAATATGAAACATAAATATGAAATTGATTCAACTAGAATAAATTATATTTATTAAAACATATTTAAAGTAATTTTAATTTTAAATAGTTTTAAATAAAAATTGAACCATTGATTGATTTAAACGGAAAGACGTTTTTTATAAAAATAATTTTTTACTATTCATGAAAATATTATTATATTCAAAAAATTATAAAAATTCAATCTATGTTAATTTTTATATGATAATTTAAAAAATTATGTTAATTTTGTAAAATAAATTTTCTAAAAGTGGTAAAAATTAATTTTAAATTATGTGTGCAAAGTGAAACGTAACCGCTTTTTAGAAATATAGTTAAAAACAATTCATTATTTTTCCAATGATTAATATTTTATTTTTAATAAATATATATAAAATTAATATGTATTATACATGTTTAAATAAAATAATTTTCAAAATTTAGTTAGTCGTATTCATACTTTCCAACTAAATTATTAGGTTATAATAGTTATGTTTAAATAAAAAATTTTTAATAGAGTAGTGTGTTTTGTTCAAACCCTGTGTTGCGTGAATCAAAAGTTATCAAAGATATTGAATTTATTTAAAAATAAATATATTTTATAGTATAAGGCTGTTAAATTATCTTCTAATCTTGGTGTTTTTTGTCATATATTATATCGAAGAATTTTTTCCTTTTTCAAAATCTCTGGGTGTTACATTATAGGTTTGATCATTCAAATATGTATGATTTTCCACTCTGATTTTCTTATGATATTATAGTTTACTACACAAGTTAAATATGTTAGTTTTGGGAAATTTTCATAACTGTAAGTAAATATTTTAAAAATATTTTTATTGAAAATGTGTTGATTTTCCCAATGATAAATCAAATGGTAGGGGCGATGGTGTGCATACATTCATGGAAATTTTGTCTTAGATTATGAATAACAACTTGAATCATGTCGAACCCAAAAATACACTAAAAAGGATTAAAATTATAACACCCCATAAAATAATTAAACAAAATTACATGATTTATAACAATGGTTTAAATTTATGACATTTTTAGTACCTTTTATGGTTAGTGTTTAAGAGAATTAAGAAAATCATTATATAAAAAAGTGGAAATTTCCATAAAGCATACAATTTTTACTCAAAAATAAGTTATTATAATTACACACTTATTTCATTGATTATGTTTTCGCTTAATTGAATTAGTGTAACCAAGGTCCTTATTAAAATCAATAAACATCCATAGGTTGAAGTGAACCAAGTTTAACATGACTTAATTAATATATTAATACCCTGATTTAAACAATATAACACACAAAAGTCATAAAACCAAATGACCTAAATGTTTAGTGTCTTATAGATTATCTATATAAATAACATGTTTTAAAAAACATTAAAACTTTTATCCATAATAATTCTAATCTTGACCATTTATAAATATATCACATGATACAATCATTATCATAACTAGAGGATTATAAACATTAAAAAAGGCTAAACTCAAATTCTCAATCAGGGAAAAGACATATCACAAATTATTAGATCATAAACATGAAGGATAACATTTTAAAGATATAAATAAGATAATAAAATAATAAAAGGCCATGGATAATAATCATAAAACTTAATGAAGAAACATAAGATCAAAATAAGATCAGTAAGGAACCCTAAAGGAAATGTCATTGATTTAAATCAAAATTACTAATCATAAAACATGTGAGAGGATAAAAAAGTTTATAAAACATTAAAACTACGGAATAATCCTAAAAACTTGGAATAATAAGTTTAAAAACTTGAAATGGTCACATAATCATAAATATATTATTTTTTATCGTTGTGAACCTATGTATTTGCTAACATGTTCACATGTAAAATTGCGAGTTTAGTTAACACCATAATACTCAACCTTTCAGAACCTTGCTACTCAATAACTTGTTCCAACATAAAATTTTAAGAAGAGATTAACACCACCACACTCATCCTTTTTGAACCTAGCTACTCGCAAAATTTTTCACACATAAATTTTTTATTAGATCTTAATTCCATCACACTCACCCTTTGTGAACCTAGATACTTGATAACCTATTCACACATGAAATTATGTGTAGATATTAATGACATCACACTCATCCTTTTTGAACCACAATACTTGATAAAAATTTTACATGTAAAAGTTTTAGTATATATGAATTCCATTACACACACCTTTTGGGAACATAGTTACTTGCTAACATGTTCACATGTAAAATTATGAGTAGAGATTAACCCCATCACACTGACCCCTAGGGAACCTAGATACTTTATAACCTATTCACATAACATTTATATCTCACATGATATAATACTTTATCCAATTAGTTAGAGGGAGATATAGGTCCAACCCATCACATAGTCTATGCATTTGTGTACCACTTGAAAATCAAACATTAATAATCTTATAAAGGACCCATAGAAAGAGATTGAGAATCTTAAAATATTAAAAAAATACATATCATTAACTTATGAAAGCATAGAATACCATAACTCTAATTTTCCAAATGGAATTATATCATAATAACACATAAATGGGGGAAACATCACTTCATGAAAAATAAACCTTAGAGGGAAAATATAAGTGAAAGCACCAAAAAGTTTTCATAAAACCATTTTAAAAATATAAAGTGAAAGTTAATTTCAATTTTTTTTGTTAAAGGAAGGATAAGACTATAGAAAACCATACTATAAAGAGTTAATAATAATAATTCTGTGAAAATAAATAAATTTTTCAAAAGGAGAAGTGAAAATAATATGAAAAAATTTACTTTTAAGAAAATATTTAAAAATATAAACTTGAAAAATACGTAATGTTTTTAATAAAATAGGTAATATCACTTCAATTAATTATACTATTAAAAATGATCTTTAATAATTAAAACCTGAAAAATAAATAATTTTTTCAATAAAATAAGTGGAAATAATTTGATAAATTTTAATTTTAAAAAGAACATTTAATAGTGGAAACTTGAAATGGAAATAAAATTAGTGGAAATATATTGAAAAATTTTACTTTTAAAATGAATCCTTAATAATGGAAACATGAAAAATACACATATTTCAATAAAATAAGTGAAAATAATTTTAAAAATTTTAAAATTAAAAATAATATTTAATAATTGAAAATTTTACAAGGTATAAATTCAATCAAAAGGAAATATGGATTTGATGATAAAACATCTTTATTTAGAAAGGATAGAAAAACCATTGAAACATTTTGAAATAGACTTTGTGTGAAAACCCGCATATTTAAATGCATAATGAAACTTTTTATTTAAAATGTATCATGTTAAAAATGATCATTAAATATAAAAAAATTATGTTTCTATTTTGTAAAAGAGAACATTGGAGGAATGGAAAAACATAGATATAGAAGAAAAATACAATAAAATAATAGAAAATATTCTTAAAAAACTGTATTTTGAAAAAACCATAGAATCATTAATGAAGAATATTTTTCAATAAAAAAATATTTCCCAAGAAAATAACATGTAAATAAAATTTAAAATCATCATATATTAAATAAATAAATCTATAAAGATAATAGTAAAAGATGTGTAATTACAACCCAAGGAGATGATTCTGAGTCATGAAAACCCTTTAATTCCTTTGTAACATTTGAATCAAACCCTCATGAGAAGTATAAAATTAAAAATAACATTTAATATAATTAAATATATTATAATCATGATATAAATTACAATATTTAATTATTTACACCATTTTAAGTGGAACACAGTGTATAACTTAAACATGTCTCAACTGATTCAAACTTTAGATAAAGAAAAACATACCTAATTTCCTTTCTTATCTGATTGCACTATATCCTCATATAAAAACATATCTAACATAAAAACCTATTTTATAAAATTAATCTTAAATATTATTCTTTTTATAATCCTTATTATAATTAATTATCATAGTTATAAGGAATTATGACCATCAGGTGGTAATAAATTTAACTGTTTGTGCATGTTTAACAATTTTGATATCATTTCACATCATTTTATACCAATTTAGTTATTTATATTTCATTTAATTTTATTTAATTTATAACTTATATTGTTTTAAAATGTTATTATTTCATTCCATATGTGATTTTGTTATGTTATGTGAATGAAGAATTATTAATGGATTATTTTGATAATTTTAGAGAATAATAATGTTATATTAATAATAAGGTAAATACTTAATATAATATTTCCAAAACCATATAATAATAAAAATTTTATTAATATATTACAATAATATTAGTTTTCATGTTCCCATTTTTTCCATAAAAGGATTTTAAAGAATTGTTCACATAGGTGGTTAAACCGATACAAACATGAACACGCTATAACACAATTAGAGGGTATGGATAAAGAGGTGTTTTGTTGGACATAATATCATTATATAAAAATAATAATTATATTAATTTTAATTTTTATAATTGTGAACTAGATATGAATATTTTTTGATAATTTTTGAAAATTTAAATGAAAAATGATACATGTTTTATCATGGAGGAAGTAATCCATGCGTGCGCCAGATTTTCATTCATATTTCACAATATGTGATATGGGTGAAGTTGGATATTAAATTTAAAGTTAATAATCATAATTATATTAGATATATTATATTTTTTCATTATTTCCACTAAAAATTCCACCTATTAAAGGAAGTAATGAAAAACAAATGACATCACTTAGTAGAGGCAGTAGCCCACACAATGCACTAATCAAGTTATTTGGTTTTTATAAGTTGATGAAAATAAATAAATAAGGGTTATAAAAATTAAATAATAAAATATTACTATAATAATTATACATATGTCATCATATTATTATTTTTATAAGTTATTTTGTTGATTAATATTAATAAGAAAATCCTAATAAGATATAACACTTATGTTGGAGACTTAATTTTTCTCTTGGTAGTTCCATTGGAATTGTAGTTCAAAAGATAAGTATGAGTTATTAGGGATTTATGTTTGTGGGATAAGGTTATAATAGAGTCAATGTTAAGATTTTAAAGGTGTTATTCTAAAGCTATGTGTGTGTTTTTCAAGGTTTTAACTAATCCACATTTATAAAAGAGGAAATGGAAATTTTGGAAACACACCATATATTTTAATAAATCTATGACACCATTACAAGGTAAATGGCTCAATTTTTTTGAAATTATTTTTTTTAGGCGTATTTGGGTTAAGAAAGACTCAAAAGTTTCTTTCCATTGCTTTTTAAACATTTTATAATGCTATTACCATTATGCTTTCACATTTTAGTCTTATACATTTAAACTAGGAAACTTGTTTCTAACTAATGGATTTTTTGTTTTATTAAACATATAACAAAGACCATTGATTCTGATGGAAATGTGACTTCATTTAAAAATAAAATGGCCCAACTGAGACTAACTAGTACATCCCTTTAATTTAAGGAAATGTCATTGTTAATTCATTCACGTCAGGTTCACCATTTTTTCCATCATATTTCACACCCCGTGATGGTTTTCTATTTCCAAATAGTTTCCAAAATGTTTGTTTGTGGAACTAGGAAACCCCGATGGTTATATATTCATGAGGACCAGATTTCTAAAGGTAGGTGCTCGTTATGTGTTTCAACATACAATTCTTAAGAACTTGAATTGATCGAGAGGATGGGCGGTTGGGATCATCAAACCCTTTGGGGGGGGGGAGTTATTGCCTTCTCCAGGACTCTCTTATAGATTTAAGCTATTTTCATGAATCCTTCATTAATTACCATGTATGATGTGGGTCATACCAATATTAACAATCAATTATTTACCATGTGTGGAATTTCAAATAATTTATATTTGTTTAAGGTTCTTCATTAATAGAGATATCTGTATGTATTTGAGTTTATCCATTGATGATATACCCTTATATACTACATAGAGATTCTTTGGTCACTACTACAACGATTATAGTTTTCTATCCATGTAGTGAGGATTTTCAGATTTTATTGTCATCTAGGTAGATGAAGGTCACTCTGGAGTTTATTGTCATCCAAGTAGACGAAGGTTGTTTGATGTTGGGATTTAACCCATAAGTGGGCTTCCTACGTACCCTTTTGAAATGAATTAGAACCCATGTAGTTTGGTGTTTCTTAATGGGACACATCATAACTTTTAAAGTCATTTGATAATGACCTGGCCGAATATTTTAATGTCATGTGGCAATGACGTCTAGGCAGAACGTGCCTGGTCAAATTTATTTGTGTGGGACTTATACGAGTGTCACCCAAGGAACCTGGAAATGATATGAGCTTCTAAGTTGAATTAGACCCTACTAATGATATGTAATAGAGAGAAAAAATGTTGAATTGGGGTGTTGGGTTTGAACCTCAGAGTGGCTTCATATGTATCGTGTTTGGATGGGAATCAAATCCCATGTTGTTCAGTAGGTCTCGTAAGGGATTATAGCCCTTTGAGAGAAATAAGCTTGGGCTTACTCGCAAAGAGGATGCCTTATAAAAGGGACCTTGAGTGATGCATTATCTCATAGTGATTTAGAGGTTTAACTTGGGGATTATTCCTAAAGAGGATTCCCATTGATGTTGAGCCCTAGGTGGGATTCTTATGTATCCTGGTTAGCAGGAATCAAAATTCTCATAGTTCAATCATTCAGGTGGACTTTGTGGGTGTCGTGATAATCACTAACCTCTAAGCCTATGTGAGTCATGATCGGTGTGAGAAACAAGAGGAAGTAGAAGATTTGAAAAAACACACACTTTTCCTCCTTCACTGGTGGAAGAGGTTAGGGATACATATAAGAGGTTAAGGCTACGACACTTACATATATATACATTACATTAGACGAGAATCCAATGTAATAAATTAATTAATCATAAGGATGCAATGGTGGATAAAATCAAGACTTCAGCCTCCCATAGGAAAGGGTAGGGGATTAAACAAGGATGGATACCCAAAATTTGTCATATAGTGAGGGAGGAGGATGTTATTCTTTTTCAAAATTAAATGCAAGTGTAATCCTCACCCTCCCTACTAGGGACCAGAGGATCTGGGTTTTAGAGACAAGAAGGGATGTACATGGTATTATCTTAGGAATCTGAGACCAAAAACTCTTCAACATTGTCCATGGGGTAAGGGTTCCTATGACCATAGGGATACATACCCACATGCACCCTAATAACACTGACTGGACAACCAAACAAGTGAGGGAAACCTCTAACCATATGAATACAAACCCAAATAGAGGACACACTTATGTTCCACTTTTCATGGTTGTGTAAGTCTTGGGGTCTTGGAGGAGGCTTCAAAATTGTCCCTTTTAGACAAGGGAGCCAAAAAAGAAAAGTCCCTTCCATGAGTGAATTGGAAGAGGGCTTAAAAGGTGGATCACATAGCTCCTGGGTGTAGGTTATTGGCATAGGTGTGCTACTAAGGTGTTTCACACAGAGCATAAGAGGAACTAAAAGTGCTTCATGTACGAGGAATAAGCCTAAGTGAGTTGGATATGATTAAAGAAATAGACTACCGAGGCAACACCACTTGGGTGAGGCATTAACCTAAGTACCATGGGTCTCCCCTAGTATCCTTTAAAGAGACTTTAATAGATCCTTACTTTAAGGAAGGGGCCTCACATAGGTGACTTATTCTTAAGGAAGATGGATCCTTAAATAGGTGTCTTATAATTTAGACCTTAACGAGACCTTGATCTTACTTATCCCATTTAATTGTCTATTCTCTCGTGTTTTATAGATCTATATGAGAAATTTTGGGGGACCTAGGAGAAGGTTCTATGCCATGAGATCTCTGGGGGTTCTTCTAATTTTTCAGTTGTTCAAATGAGGAGCCCAAGGGTAATATTTATAGGAAAATGGGGAACCCTAGGCAAAAGAGGTTGTCAGAATATGTATACGATGTAGGTTCCCGACACATTTTTACCATATAGGAGTGTATAAATAACTGTGTCACATAAGAACTTGGTGTAGTTATCCCACATAGGGGAGAGGGGGCTACGCCTTCTAGGGTGCACTGGTATGACCTGTGATGGCCCATTGGCTCATAGGATGGTAATGTGGGTAGGTTTTGGATGAGTCCCTTAGCTGTTTTTATGGTTCCATGATACTTTAACATACTCAAGGTCCCCTTAATAACATTTTCCCCCTCCTTTATTAAATTGGGAGTGTCCCATATCCCCCATAAGTATTAGATCTAAATGAAAGAGGATGGTCTGATCCTGATGTTAAAAAGAATGTGTAAAAGATTATGAAGCATGAAATGAAAGATCATACAAGTTATCCATGTAGGTTTCTCGAATATGTCATTGACGTAGCATGTTGGGTTCTGGTCAGGGGAATAGGTGAGCGGTGCAGGTTGGTGGTTCCTATAAATACCCCCTTTCCTTTGTGGCTTTCTTCACCCAAGATTTCTTATTTTTTCTCTCACCACATAGATCGTTTGCCCAGCTACATCGTGTTACGAATCCATCCAACTATATCGTGTTACACTTCCACGAAGGTCAATCAAGGGTTTTATAACAGTAAACCTACCTGAGTGATGGGGTTGTGCTGAGTTACATTGTCGAGTGACTTTGTTGAGGGACCTATGTAGGACACCTTTTCGAGGGACCTGCACAGGGAACCTTGTCGAAGGACCTATGCAAGACACCTTGTCGAAGGATATGTGTGAGGATTTTAATTTTCCAAATTCATGAATTCTTATAATTTAAAATTTGAACTTAAGCCTACATTTCATCTTTATGGGAGAGTTTGGTGACTTCTTCTAGGTTTTCTCAAATGACTAATTTTATGATTTCAACTGAAGAAGTTGTTGCACATCAAACTGAAATGATGAAAGTCATTAGACTATAATATTATGATGACACTGAGAATAGCCTTCCTGAATTAGAAAAGTGTTTGATTCCATATCAAAATGAGTATCTTCGAAGTGACTAACTTCCTCTTTACGGGCATGGAATTATAAAGTATGCTCATATTTTTTCATTTTAGAAATACTTTCTGGAAACATGGTTTGTGAAACATATCAATTCTCCCTATGCCAACATATCTGCGAAGGGTGTTCCCATAAAGGATGTAAAAATCCATATTGGATGAATTTTACATCACAAATACTGGAATCATGATATGAAGAAACATGTCTTAGATCCAAGACCTCATTTTTATGACTTGACCATTCATCCTTCAAAGATAGATCAATCTCATGGACAGAAAGAAGATCAGGATATCTGATCCAAATGGGGATTCAGTCTTGAGGGGATGTGGGCATTCTGGGTGTTCCAAACTCATGATAAGTTTAGAAAATAGTTGTAGGATGTCCATATTTATGATGTTTTTTGGGTAGGAAATACCTATATTTACAAGAATACTGATATCATTCCGGAATTATTAAGCCTATGGAGTCCAAAAACAAATTATTTTCACTTAACGCATAGTGAATCCAACATCAATTTATGGGATGTCTACCAAATATTTTGGGCTCCCATTATTGGGGAAATGTATGATGAATTTATCCCACTGAAGATGATATGGTACGACACTAATAGGATTCCATCATTTTCCCATGATATATTAAATATAGAAAAGAAGCTGTAGAAAGAAAAAGATCCTCACCCTAGGGATGATGTCCATGGGGAATAATGTATGGGGGGTTTCTCAAAACCAATAAAAGATAAGGGTCCTACTTACATGCCCCCTAATATTTTCCCCTGTCAATAATTAGCATGATTCGGGCACATTTTGGCCCACATTGGAAAATGTTGAGTGAAAATGTGGGGGTTATATGGTTAACACCATGATTAATGTAAATGTTCACCTGAATGGATTCCCTTCTATGTGGATAATAATTTATCTACTCCTAGTCCTCGAGTCTGGTGGAGGTGTGAGGCCAGAGACTTTTTTTATTACATCCAAATTAGCAAAGGGTAAGAATATTGTTCTATCTACCCCTGTTTTAGAAAGAATATATGACTGTTTATTGCATTTATACAACGGGAAGGCCCTGTTTAGATTTGCAGGACCATTACAGGTGCTGTAGGGATAGATTTCAACACATTTTTTTTCACACTCAGTGTTGAATTCATTTAATATCCCCAATAGTATATTTCTCTTATTTGTTCAATAAGTCTCTAGGATTCACCTTCTGAAATTGTAACTGGATGAGGTGTTAAAGGCATTAAATATATCTAAAGACTTTAGTTTATTTCCTTTTGGTGACCCACCGACTAAGACTTTTTTTGATAATCGTAAGGAAAATAATTTTGAGATTAGGGAATGCATGATATAATTTAGGGAAAGTGTGTTTGTAGCTCATATTGACTGTGAGATTATTTGTCAGTATTACATTCCTTATCGATTTTCTTGCCAGTTTAAATGTCTTCAACAATCAAGCACCTTTCCCCCTATGTATTCTAGGAATGAGAAGCATACAATGGTATCTCTAAAATTATAGATCCTTATTCCTTTATAGTTATCCAAAATTTCAATCGTGCAACCTCTATTTGAGTAATCAATCAGACTGAAGGATGGATATTCCAAGGCTTGGGTTTCTTCTTACCCTCTGGGGGAATTGACAAAGGGAACATATCTAGTAGAGTCCAAAAACTCTATTGGTCATTGTATACACTACAATAATTCTTGAACCAAAGATGATGCAGAGACCCATAGCCTTCAAAACATTCTCGTAAAAATACCACCAAGAAAGACAATGTTAAGGAGATAACACCATCAGTTCCAAGATGTTCTAGTTACCATCGTCAGGAGGAATTCGTTGTCTCATCCCATCATTCTTCTGAAGGAGAAAGGAGGCCTAAATAGGCTTTCTAATCAGAGTAAGTTGACTTTTCTATACAGTAAGACTTATTAAAACCGAACTATGTGAAACCCTTAGCAATCCATTATTTGGAAATCATGACTCACAATATCAGGGATGCATGGGAGTTTCTCAGGTTTGACCTTTGAATTATAGAGTTGGGTGATATTAAATCACCCTCCAATTTTCTTCCTAAAAATAATTTGGCTAAGGTAGTGGACTATATCAAGTATTTGGAGGATTTAATACATGAAACCGATGATCAGGTATTATCATCATAGCACATATCCGAAATGATAAATCGTGGAATACTTGAAGGGGTGATTTTTTATCCGAGGGAGGAATGGAAAATTTAAATTAACAGTTCTGAGGTATTTCAATTTTATTCTTTTTTTTTCTGATCTTTTATTAGTTGTCATTAATCTTGAAGAGATTTTATTTTACAGCTTGAAACAAGAGAAGGAGAAGCAATAACAAAGGTGCATGAGTCACCAAAGTACGGGCCTACGATCACCCCTAATGAGATGGTAGATGAGGTCCTCGGGTCCCTAGAACTCTCACCATGGGGGAAGAACAAGATAGAGGTGATGGAGATCGAAATTCCCCAACTATTACCTCATATATCTACTGCCTAAAAGAGTAGAACAATCCCTTCACCGTCTCATGATAGGAAGTGAAAGAGAGTGTTAATATTGGTCCAGTGAATTTATTACGATGATTATTTATGTCATCGTTCGATATTAAAACTTTCTTAACACACTTTTCCAACCATATTCAACTTTTTTGTAGAATACGTATTACTTTCCACCCATAAGGGATCCGTTACTGGTCTTTCAAGTATTGGGAAGGATAATTCGAGGGAGGTACAGATTCATGATAATGAATATATTACATAATGAATATATTACCTTGACAAATAAAGTTTCCAGGGGAACAAATACATCTTTTACAACTTTTATAGAGAGAGACGAGGGTCATGGTTATGTCAGATTAAATTCTTTTGGGTGATATGTTGTTTCTAACATTCATTTCCCATGATATTTCTGATCGGTTTCCTACACTAAAGGACCCCATGGTAATCAATGTTGATACCCTTATTTCCCTAGAAGGGGGAAACGAGGATCCTGGGATGTTTGAGGAAGGTTTCAGTGTTCATCCTGACCCCGTAAGGTCTAGAAATGTCATGCTGGTTGAAGAGCTGTTAGAGAAGAATGTCAGTATAACTAATATGGGTCCTAATCAACATTTGATGGATACCCTAAATGTTGAGGATGATATGATATAGAAAGATGTATATAATGAAATTATGGATGCTCTTACTCTAGATATTTATATTATAGGTTCCATCAAGGGGTTTGAGGAATTTCTTAAGGAACTGGATGGACATGAGTTTTCTTGTTCTTTAATTTTCCCTACATAGTTATTTTTATTTTATCTATTATTTCACATCTAAATTCAACCCATGTAGATTTTTCAATGGAGAACATTGTAAAGGCCCTCAAAGAGAAGGGAATAAAAATCCATCCTACCCTGCTGCAGGAGAGGTACTAACTGAGAATCTTGAATTGGGAGATGCTTCAGAACCTCTGGTCACAGTGGTTGAACCAGATCAGCATAGTGTCCCTTTCCACAAATTATTCACTCAAACCATTGGTGTTTGGAATATTGGGGAGGAATATACTCAAGATACATACATATTACTAGTGAATTTCACTGATTGTCTTGATCATTCTTTATTTTTTCTACTCCTTTGAAGCTTAAAATAATTTTGATTCATCATTTAGAATTATCAACTTCTTCAGTTAGGTTTGAGGGTGAAGATTCTTTATTAGCTAGACCAGCAATAGAAGGGGAGGAAGATGTTGTCTCAGGGGTTGTAGAACAAGGTACTTCATTGAGGGATTTGATTCCATAATACATCCTACCCCATGATAGTGGCTCTGATTCAGACTTAGAGCTTCAAGATTCTCTCAATATCATTCGTGGAAGGAATTGGAAATCATATAGAAAATGATCTCCGATTTGTATCTGGAAGAACTGAATTCATATTTTGGTTGAATTCTATCTCAGGTTGGCATTTTGGGATTTGGTGGATTTGGTTATAATCCAATCTATAGTTATATTAAGGGTACTATTCTCTGATGGGATCAAGAGCATAAAATTTAATATAGCCTTATATTTTCCAAATTTCTCATCAATGGTGATGGTTTTTGAGCTGCACTATCTCATGAGGATACCAACCATAATAAAAGGTTGGAAAAATATTAAACAGTAAATCAAGGATAAGGATTTTGAAGTATGATTCCTTTAGTATAAACTTGATGCTATTCTAGAGGGACTCAAAAAACTCCACCAATCATTAGGAAAATCCAAAAAAGAAGGAGAAACTACCATTACAACTACCACATAAGCACTTCATTAGTCTGAGGCGACTAAAGCTATTCAACTGACTAAGCTTCAATAAGAAGATGATGAGGCTTGAGAGGTTTTTCAACATATGAAGAGTTATTTTGAAGGCCTCTCATAATATATGAAAGAGATACTCCAATTTTTGGATGTTCTTCTAGGATATTTTTTTCTTATAAATTAAAATAACTTTCCTTCCATTCATCTATGCCTTCATCCCTACCTTTTTCTTATAATCATATCATTAAATATAATTTTTCATATCATGACATATTTACACCAACTAATCATAACTATAATGATAGGGATGGGGGGGGGCTATTTTCTAATCCAAGAGGCTTAGTGAGCATAGTTTGACTGTTACAAGGGTCATATGAAAACCCTACAAACATTGTGCCTTTTGAGTCATCAACCCATTTTTTCCTAAGATCAAAATGAAGGAGACATAGTGGGAGAGTCTTGGATTTTCCTAAGGCTGCCAATTTTTAGCTTTTCAGTATAACAATATTTTTGCCTTTTATCTTTTAATTGCTTGATTTATCCATAAACCATATGAAGTGTAGTTCCATCGAGATGAGACTCAACTTTTTTTTTTCCAGATTTCCCTTTTTGGGGTTTCAACCTAGTGAGTGTTATGTATCTTTTTTTATGGGATGTTTAAATTCTTGTGAATCTGACTAATGAGGCTAGTGTTTGATGTCGAATATATTTGACCCTAGAATTTGAAATGATAATCCAAAAAAGGATTTATTGTTGGGAATGTCCATAAATTCTTAATATACTTCCAAGGAGAATCTTAATTAATTATTTTTATGTTTTCTGAATAATAAATGGGAAATATGGGAATAAAGGAGGTCTCTATTGAGGAAAAAGTTACATATAGCTACCAAACCCATTATGAGGGCTGTTTTATGCAAGACCAACTAGGGAACATACTTCATAGTGAAGTAGCGGTATCCTTAGGATGACAAAACCATTATATGGGAAACCTATTTAAGGCCAGTTGGGGTTCATAATGCAGAGTCAGGTAATGGAATTTTCACACTAGGGGTATTTGTGAGGGCATCTGAGCGGTGGGTTCTCCCATTTTTCAGCGCGCCTAGGGTAACCTATTTAAGGCCAATTGGGGTGCATACTGCAAAGTCAGGTAATGGAATTTTCACACTAGAGGTATTTGGGAGGGCATCTGAGTGGTGGGTTCTCCCATTTTTCAGCGCGCCTAGGGTAACCTATTTAAGGCCAATTGGGATACATACTGCAAATTCAGGTAATGGAATTTTCACACTAGGGGTATTTGGGAGGGAATCTGAGCGGCGGGTTCTCCCATTTTTCAGTGCGCCTAGGGTTTCTCCATGGGAGTCAACCCCCCCCCCCCCCCCCTCCGGCCTGGAAATGGATACTCGACATTGACCTTTCTAGATCTCATATCGGAGGTGGCTTGGCTCAACAACAGCTTCTTCGGGATCTCGTCTCAGAGGTGACGAATCGGTGGCGTCATCAGCGTGGTTCTGGTGCAGCTCTGGCTGGATCTGGATATCTTGTCTTGGTGAAGGCTCGACCTAGCGATGACACCGTTGGTTGATCTCGGCACGGTGACGGCGTGTCCGGTAGGATCTGGTTGTTTGGTCTCAACGTCGGATTCTGGTGGCTATTTGGCTTCGGTTTGGTGACAATGCAACTTTATGGATTCTAGTGGCTTGGTTTCGGATTGTGTCTTGGAGTCGACTTCTGGAATCGAGATCAGATCTTGGCTGCCGTCTAGATTTTAGCACGTTCTGTTAGGGCTCTTCGTTTTCTCTAAAAAGACTCAGAGGGGGGAGGTTTGGTTTTGGTTTGTCAAATTTTATTTCTATGTGTTGTTGGTGTTATTACGGTGGTGTCATCACCGAAAGTGTCCCTGTTCTTCCTGCTGGTCCCCTCCGCTTTCTGTGGTTTGTCTGATTTAGAATTTGGAGTGGGTTCTTTGGCGGCTTTATTCTGATCTATTCCATCCCAGATCAGCATTGCCATCTCAAACTTACTTGGTTCCCCAAACCGGTGGTGCTCTATCGATATGTTGTTGGATATTTCAGGCTTAGAGGACAAATATTTGGTACCATTCTCCTTGGTTTTTCATCTTTTTCAGGTTTCTGTGGATGTGTTTGAAGGGTTCTTTGTGGTTGCGACGAGATTATTCTTGTTTTGGTTCCAGCGGTGATTTCTGTGGTGGAGTTCAAATTGGCTCTATCCTTTTTCTTGTTTTCATAACTTTTTAGGTTATTTAGTTCTCTTAAGGATTTTGATGTGTTCGGTGGAAGTTGTGTTTGTTTGGTTCAATCCTGGAGGTGGGGAGTTATTCTACTAGAATTGATCACTTGGAACATACTCAAAGTAGGAGCTAGTGGTTCACCTTTACAGTGCTTTTAGGATTCTGTTGTTTGAGAGGTTATGGATTCTGCCATCAGATCGGGCCTATGCTTTGACACTGGACACTTTCTAGCAGATTACATTGCATCATTGGAGTGCTTCATCTTGTTTTATGCTGGGAAGGGTTTTCTATGGTTTTCAATCTAGTTTTCACTCTTTGTTCCTTCATGTATGATTCTCTTTTGTTCATGCAGTCTTGGGTTTCCTCCTTCCCTTAAAAGTGGGACCTATCAATGATAAAAATATTTGAAGGCCTTCGTGCCGTTGGATGGTGGTAATGGAATTCTCAAGAATTTTGACATTCTAAGCCACATGGGTGAAAGATGTTTAAGATTCAACTGTCTCAAAACCTCAGTGGGGGGTTATTTCAAGGAAAGATATATGAGAATAAGGGAATCATCTCTAAAAACAGTCCATTAAAATAAATCCACTCATAAACAAATTTTATGTGTAAAGGAGGGTACATTTTGTTAGATAAACATCATGTGGTGGAGAAGGTATCTTTCTGACAGAGGATGAAGGTATTTGTGGGGTTTAATGTCATGTGACTTAGACATTGATCATTTTATTTAATGTCTTAGGGTAAGGATATTATTTTATGAAGTTTAAAGTCACGAAGTAAGGACATGATACTATGCAGTGTAAATTCATGAAGCAAGGAGATTATGCTATGCATTTTAAAGTCATGCAGCAAGGACATTCTGAGAGATTTAATTTAAGGTCTTTGGTTTTGACATAAGGTTTGATTATTCTCCAATTCATGGTAATATTTTGGGAAATGTGATATGATATTCCGTTATGGAAGGATAAATTTGTAAGATGCGATTTGGAAATTCCTAGATCTGAAGGGTGGTATGTGAAAAAAGGCTTATGACGTTAGACGAGGTCTCACCTGATAATGAAGTTAAAACTAGTTGACAAACCCATTATTGGGGTTATTTTATGCAAGGCCAACTGGGGAAAATACTACATTGTCAATAGTGGCATCTTTTGACTGATAGACCATTTATGTGGGAAACTTATAAAAGACCAACTGGGGTGCGTACTATATGGTCAGGTAAAAGAGCTCTCAAGAATTTTGACATTCTATCTTTAAAATCCGATGAAAGTTTATAGAGATTTGGATATTCCTAATAACATAGTTTGATTTGTGGGTAAATTAGATGAATAAAGAAGGGGTATTTCAATCCATGATATCCAAATAATTAGAGGAATATTCTCTATATGAAGGTTTGACCCAAGCGCATGAAGTATGGTTCCTATAGGTTTAGGTCATATGACTTGGACCATAATATTATGGAAATGATGGATAACATGTGGTCAAATTGCCCAAGTTTATCCCTAATATGATTGGAAAAAATGAAGGGGAGATTGTGAACCATGGTCTTGGAGAATTTTAGGCCGGGATATGGATATGAGACAAATATACAAGGGATTACCACTGACTTTTAATTGCAGGTTCCAACATACAATCATCAATGCTTAAAGGGATAGAAGAGGCTTCTCCCATGGGATAAATTACCACTATTTTACAAACCCATTATAGGGGATGTTTTATGAAAGACCGACTAGGGAATGTACTTCCTGATAAAATAGTGCCATCCTTAGGCTGACATACCTATTATGTGGTCAACTTATGTCAGACCAATTGGGGCACATACTGCATAGTTAGGTAAATGATCTCTCAGGTATTAGACCTTTTCTAACCAGAAGCCAAGGAATAATTATAAAGATCTAAAATTATTCAATATTTAAAGTATGACATGTGAAAGGGGAACTATCCAATGCACAAAGGAAGTGGTTGGATTGATATTTTCTATGAGTTTGGGGTCTCTTGCATAGATCTGACTCATATGTAGAATGGAGACATTTCTTGTTTCCTTTGTGGGGTCTCTAAGGGGAGGGACCAAAATAAAATATCTTTCATAGATTTTTGATTGTATGCAGAATAAGGGGAATTTTTCTTTTAACCCATGGAAGAGACTATAATTTTAGGCCTAGTCTTCACTACGTATCTATGTGGAATGAGAATCAAGATGTATCTTATTATTGGTAATCTTCAGAGTGTAACATCATGTAGTAAGGAAAAAATTGATTACAATGTGAAAAAAAAATTTGTGGTTGGACCAATGGATAAGACATAGGTGTCACTACATATATTACTGAGGTACGAATCAAGCCACACATTGTTATTGACAATTGTCCCCCACATCAATTTGGTTTTGATGTGAGGAAAGTGGATTTTGATAATATATAGAATTATGGTTGAGCCTAATGCATGAAGTCTAGGTATCATAATGTGTTTCATTGTACTGATAATTATGACATAAATCTTGAAATGGTTCCCTATGAAGATCAAATTCATGAAATGGGGAAAACAAATGGGGTTTTTTTCCAAAATCGTGGTTGAACCCAGGATTGGAGATCCAGACATCATTACATATCTCATTGAGATGAAAATAAATCCACATGTAGTTCTTTAAATTATATAAAATTTAATGTCATGTGGTATGGATGGAGATGAAATGCCAGGAAAATCTAGAAATATTGTGGCTAGGTCAGGGTATGGGACTCGGGAATCACTGTGTATCTTGATGGGGAAAGAATCAAACCACCTATAGTTATTGATAATGTTCCCTGTGTAGGTCTGATCCAAACACAATGAGTGTTTTTTTTAATTGTAGTAGGACCCGAGATAGTAGACATGGGAAGAACTACATATCTCATTAGAATGAGAATCAAACCACATATAGTTCATGAAGGATGGTTCCCCACACCAATCAAGGTTTGATGTGAGGAAGGGGGCTTAAATATTTTTTCAGATATTTTCTAGAATAATTATTGCACCTAAGGCATAAAATGGTATGAGAATGAGGCCATATGTTCTGGAGAAGTTCTCAGTATATATTTATTTCATGCATAGGGAAAAGGGAAATTGTTTATTTATGGTCATGACATGGCCTGAGATTGTTAATCTTGGTATCACTACATATCTCACTGGAATAATAATCAATCCAAATGTAATTCTTGATGATCCATGAATTTTATTATCATGCAGTATGAATGTGGATCACCGGATATGAAAGAAACATTTTGGCTAGACAATTTGATAATAACCAGGTGTAACTGAGTATATTTTTAGGGAAAGAATCAAGCCACACATAGTTCTTAAAAGTTATTCCCAACGTAATTTTGATCCAAACACAAGGATAAATGGGGATCAAGTGACACTAGAGAGTTCCATTGATGTGAGTGAGGTTTATGTATGGAATCTACTCATCTTTTAAGGGACCACAAAGAGTTTCTACTCATGGTATTTAGGGGATTTCTTAATGTCAAATAAAGGATATGTTAGCCGTATAATTTAATGTCATGTAGTGAGAAAAAATGTTGTTTTTTTAATTTCAAGTCACGTGACTAGGACCTCATGTTGTGCATTTTATCATTATGAAACAATGAAAATTATTTTATATAGTATAACATCATGAAACATGGATTAAAATAGTGCTATGAACTTTAATGCCATACAACTAAGACGAACTCTGTGTGATTAAACAATATACTTCTTCAGAACCCCTACATTGGTTAGAGTTGTAGTGAGTTATCCATCCATTGATATTAAAGAATAAAATCCATTATAGTGGACCTTATTTATCGAGTAAAGTCCCTACCAATTTGGCTCAAGCTCTAGAGGCCTCTTTCCTGGTATAATCAAGGTCCAAAAGACCAATACCAATTCTCCTTGGAGGAATGAATGATGAATGGACTAATTGTTAAAGGAACATGATATTTGGGTTTGATATACCTCCAAGTGATGCAAGGTATGGAATATATTTTCTTCGAGTCACTCTAGATCATATGGTCATTTATGGGATTTCTCATCTATTTATAGACGGTCTAAAATAACAATAAGGAGTGATGGAAACTAATAATCAATGGAAAAAATTATTATATCCCATATACCAATGAGTATAGGGTTTCCCATGTTATAGTATAATTCGTATTATAATAATATCATAAGGCATGAAAGAGATTGCGAGGCCAATATTTTTTATCTTTATTCACCATTTCTGGACTATGTTTGATAGGGTCTTGTTAAAAGGCTATATCAGTCCATTTTCTACTTCATGATATAGGGATGAATGGTTGGATTCATTATTTTATTCTTGATATTGCTTCTCCACATAAGAAGATTAGAAATTGGTGCCATTATCTATCAAAATGGTATGAGGAACACCAAATTTTGTGATGATTTTAGATTTGAAAAAACTAACAATTCTTTGGGATCTAACTTCTTTTAGGGGTATTGTCTATCCCATTTGGAAAATAAATTAGTAGTAGTAAGGATGTACTTGAAATGCTTATCCATAACAAGAGGATATTATCTAATAATATCCATTCCCCGTGTGGAAAATGGATAGGATTATTTAACTGTATGTAGAAAATCCAGAGGTTTATGGATGAAATTAGCATGCACTTGGTAGGGATGACACTTCTTAGTGAATTCATTGAAATCCCATGTCATTGAAGGAAAAAAATATCCAAGTCTTCAAATTTGATTAAAAATACTATCCCCAGATTAGTGGGCACCATAGGTTGCTACATGTACTTCTTATATGATAGCCATGGTCTCTTCTCCATCAACACATCTAGGAAGGATTCCTTCAAAGCCTCATTTGTAAAGGACTTTTTGAAGATTTGAACCACCATAAAGAGTGAAATTGTCTACTCACTTCTAGATCTTCTTTCCTCCAATTATTTTTAGTGAAAGTACTCCATCTTTGATATATTCCATGATAGGTGTTATTTACCCTGTAGTAGAACCATATGGATCAGGGATGTGACTGATTCCATTGATCTCTTCTTCTTTGATCTTAATAAATGGTGAAACCATTTGACGATGGAAAATTATGATGACTGTTTCAACCTAATTTGGATATGCTAAAGCTGTAACTGCATTTTACAATGCATCTGCCTGACCATTTTATGATTTTGGGACATGATCCAAGGTTTTCTATAAGGGGAATTCTTCCATTAACCCTCAAACATAATCACATATGGGAATTAGATCTTTCTTCTGAGGGAATAATCCTCATTGATATGGTTGATTATGAAATCTAAATCAACCTTTACCTCTTGGTGGTTAATTAGTACACGAATTTCCAATTATAGGTCTACAATGAGAGCTTGATATTCTGCCTGATTATTGATAACACCTTCTGATTATTGGAAGGAATAAGAAAAAACTTCCTTCTCCGTAGATATAAGCACAATTCCTAACTCAACTTTGTTAAAATTAGGGTCCTCCATTTTATTCCCTATTTTACTTCTCGATGAATTTTTAAAATACGTTTCCCTTGTTCGAGGGATGTCTTTAATAGAGAAAAACTATTTATATGGAAATTCAGAATGGGTGCTCAATAAGAAAATCTGCCAAGGCCTTGACCTTCATTTCATTCTAAGGAAAAAATTGTACATCGAACTGTTGTAAAATAAACTCCCACCATGCTAGATGCCCAATCATCATAGAAATACTAAGGATAAACTTGAGTGGACTATTGTGAGAGGCTAATTGGACCTCGTGATGCAGAAGATAGTGCCTCAGTTTTTGAATTTCAAAGATTGACACCAAACAACTCTTCTCAAAATCTGAATATCAATTCTCTACATCGAGCATTTCTCTAATGAGATAATAAAAGATATTTTCATTCGCAGTATCATTATTTTGTACAAGGAAGGAACACAATGATCTCTCTAAGGATGTCACATAAATAATGAGTGTATTTCCTTCAATAGGTGGCATCAATATGGGTGGAATCAGGATGTATTTCTTTAGGGGATCAAATTCTTCTTGATAGTCATTTGAGCATTGATATGTGACCCCCTTCTTCATCAATTTTGTGAAGGTTAAACACTTTCTTTCAAGGTTATCTATGAAGTATCAGATGTAGTAAAAGTTTTCTAGAATTCCTTTGAACTCTTTCAAGTTTCAAAGATAAGAAATGAAAAGGATATATCTAGTATTCTCATGGTTAACTTCGATGCTGCTATTGTGTTCAATAAATATGAGTAATGTTTTTTGAGGTTACCTAGAAGTCACATTTCTATAGTTCATATTCAGATTATGCTATCAAAGCATACTGAATATAGACTCTAGGTCATCTATGTGGTAAGAACATTTTTGTTATTTGACCACTAAACCATCAACATAGAATTTAACAAATTTTCCCAAAAATTGTTTGAAGACATGATGCATTTCTTGTTGGTATATGGAACCATCATTTTTAATCCAAAGGGTATTAAATGATAGAGAAATACTTCTTGAGGGTCTCTAAAGGATACATATTCTTCATCTTCATGGGTTTTCTGGATTTGGTTATACCCAGAATAGATATACCTGAAGGAGAGGGTTTGGTAGCCAGATATTGCGTCAAAAAAGAGTTCTATGATTGGAACATGGAATTTATCTTTGGGAAAATGTCTGTTGAGATATTTGAAATCAATGAAAACTATAATTTTCCCATTCTTCTTTTTCACAGGGACAATGTTGGGTATAAATTTCAGGTATTTCAACTCTAAGATGAATTCAACCTTGATGATTTTTTCCACTTCATCATCAATATTGGAGGCATGGGTTGGGTGTGTCCTCCTTGCTTTCTGCTTGTATACCCTTTTATTTTTTGGAAAACCAAAGTGATGGTGGAAATTTTTTGGGACAAGGCCTAGAATTTATTTGTCATTCAGGAAAATACAACCCAGTGAAGATTTAGGTAGGTGGTGTATACCTCATGTTCTTTTAAAGTCATGGAAATGGTAATTAGAGTGGGGGAGTTGATCTTATTTTGTACCCAAATTTATTCCTCTATGCTCATCCCTAGTGGCGGAGACTAATTCCTCGAATGTTAGAGGGGAAACCCTAAGATCTTGTTTTCTTTCCACTTCCACTTCCTCATGCTCCACTATTTTTTCTTCTTCCTTGGGAGGATATGATAAAACATGTTACTTGGAGGGAAGGGGGGAGTCACCATTTGGACATCTAGAGGATGAGACAATCATTTCAGGCTCCCTTACTATCATGAAGCCTTCTTGGATTTATGAAGGGGAAATAAAGGAATGAGAATGTGTCTCTTCACTTTCACCTATAGTCATGATTTATTCTTCCAGTTCAGCTGGAAGAACCTAGATTTGTTGAAGCTACAGAGACAGAATGAATACATTTTTATTCAAGCATTCGTTATCATTTGGACTGTTTATAACATCTTCATCACCATCGGGATCAACTGTCATGATTGACATTACAAAATCTACTGAATGAATTTGTGAATTTTGGACCACCCTTTAATTTGATTAATAGGTAGTATGTAAACAACACCGAAATTCTTAAGAGGGTTATTTGGTATCATCTCTAATCCATTTATGTCATTGATTCGAGTAACATCATCAGTCATGGAATGTTTTCCTCCATTTTTATAGAACCCTGAATTGATGTACCATGTATCATAGGATTTGAATGGAGTCTTGTCACAATAAAATGTTCCAATTTGACCATTGATAAAATAATTGATACACTGGTGGTATGATGAAGGATTGGCTACATGATGATGCAACCAAGGTCTTCCCAGCAAATCATTTAAAGTTGTATCCTTCCAGACAACCATGAATCTTGAATCTAACATGAGATCCCTAAACTTTGTTCTGAGTGTAATCTCACAACAATGATCCTTATTCTTCTTATCATAACCCTTTAACATTAAAGTGGAGGGATACAAGTGAGATTCATTGAGACCTAATTGATGATGTGTCAATACAAGGATGATATTGAATCCCGATCCATTGTCAATAATGGCTCATCATATATCAATGTCATTTTGCATACCAGATATATAAAAGGGTTAGAAATGTCATTGTATGAGAACATCCTCAAGTTGGTTAGTGAGGAAGACTACCACATGGAATTACATAAGATCATTCTCCACATGATATACTTCAGCAGTAGTGAGCTCAAATTCAATTTCTTGATGGATTGAAAATACATCAATGAGTGCTTCCCAGAGTTACTTCGACAAACTCAAATCATCTAGGATTAATAACTTAGACAGAAAATGGGAAAAATGCTTTAAAAATTCATATTTTTTATCTAGAGGTCTACGTTTTACTACATAGAGATGGTCTTTTTCATGTTCTATGGGAACTGATGTTCCTAATGTGGATGGAACATCCTTTATGGTAGGAGTTAGATGTTCTTATGATCTTGGTGGATTAGTCCGGCTAGGTATTCCCAACCACTGAGGATGAAACAACATTTCCTTTAACTAGTCTTCCATGATGATCATGTAAGGTAAGACCCTTTCATGTGTGTGGGAGTTACTTTGTTCTAAATGAGCTCACTGGAGGGATCTCCCATGAGTTTCAACCACATAAATGGTTTGAGTAGAGGCGTGGTTGAAGTAGTTACTCCTAGAATGACCACGTCTTCCCCCATAACCTCAACCATGGAGACTAATTCCCCCAATTCCCCAATAAATTGTAGGGAAATAAAGTTCATAATCAGAATCCTCATTTGATAAAGGATCTGTTAAGTGAATGGAATTAATGAAACCAATTATCAACACCTGATCAAATGAAGATTCTTCTTGATAGGTCGACTCTTCTTATGTCGTTTGGTGGGGTGGTTCCCATGATTTTGATATTGTCAAAATGAAATCCTATATGGTAAAGGATAAATTTGGCCTTTACATGAGATCATATTATTCTTTTTGTTCTTCATCCTTTTGGCCGTGTCGCTTCTTTGAGGATTGGCATTTAGAGAAAGGGGATTTTGATGAAGCCGGATTTTCTGTAGGGGAAGTGGAAGGAGGCATAGATGGATATTTCAACTATGTTTGTAGAATGGAATGAGTCCAATTGATTGTTTTTATGACCATCTAGTCACCTAAATTCTTTACATTCTTTCTTTTAACTTATTTCCACTCACCTTCCTTCTTCGGATTGGTAACATAAACATATCCTACCTGGGCTGGAGAATTCTTCAGTTTCACTTTCCCAGAATCAACTATATTTTTTAGAAGGTCTTCGAAAACAAAACATTCTTGGATGGGATTCCCTAACCTTTTATGTAAAGGGAAATATTTTGGTATATCCTCTTCACCTTCCTTGTTAGGCTTATTGGACTTTATAAACTAGACTAAGTTATTTTCAAAAGCTAAGATGAAATAGCCATGGAAATGGTCATTTAGAAAAGAATAGACTTTATTTTTCAAATCCTCAAATTGTCTCTACCTATGATCTCTTTGATAATCTTTATTAAGAGGTTGTTTCTATTGATTCTCAGGAGGTGGATCCCAATAGTATGATGCAGGCTTTGAGGTAGGAGAGGGTACATGGGCCTACTCAAGTGTAACAGTAGCAGCCTGCGCTTTTCCTATTTTTCTTTATTGAGTTGATGGGATTACTCGAGACTTTTCTTTAGTCTATGAAATAGATATTTACACTTATTGATCAATTAAATACAGATCCTGAAACCCTTCTGTGTATTTCACATCGATCAATAGTGTGAGAAACTCTTCATAGAGATTATCTATGTAGATGGGAAATAAATATTCTCTAGGGAGTGGTAGGTTGAAGGAGTATTTCAATCCTTTCCAATGTGAAATGATGTATAAGACCATTTCACTCTCCATTTGTTTGTAGCTTATGAGATCAAAGACTATTATCTTCTTCAGCGTTGAGAAGAACTAGAAGAGAAACTTCTAATGGAGATCTTCCTATCCAGTGATCGATCAGGATTGTATACTCATATACCATACAAAGGATGACCCCTGAAATGATTGCACAAAGCATCAGAGTTTCACTTATTCCTGTTGTTCAAGGGTCCCCATCATGATATTGTAGAGAGAGACAAAATATGTCAAGTGACTCTCTAGATCTACTGATCCATTAAAAATTGGAAATGTAGGATTCCCAATGTTTGGCTGTGGAGGAGTCAGATCTACCGATTCAACACAAGCGTTATTTTCGAGATGTATTGGCACACACATTCATTAGATAGATCCCAATCGAGTCATTAATGACTCAATGATGTTCATAAGAATTCGATGATTGTCAATTTGAGCTTGTACATGAATAGGTGTGGCGTCTGGAGCTTGAATGGGTTTGGCGACTGGTAGGACCACTGGTGGCGGTATCTCCTGTATCTTCCATGGGTATCCAATAGGGGTAAACCTGTAAGGATGTTCCTGACCATGTTCTGTCTGTGTACCCAATGAAGGGAATTCTTGATCTTCTCTTGAAGGATACAATTATATTAGTGTTTGTTGTCCCAAATTGAGAAGATATTCCTTATTTACCTTAGTTTTTGTGAAAAAACCTCTTTTATGAGGTGTACCAATTGGAAGTATGAGTTGAGGGTCTTCTTGCAGAGCATATCTAGAAGGAATATTTCCCCAGAGTAACTCTACATTGGGTTTCTCAACACTCTCATTTACTCCAATTTATGATAAAATATTTTATCTAATGAAAGGTATTTTCCTTCTCCATGGGATAGGTGATACATGGTATGACTTTTACCTTTTACCCTATTAGGCTCCTTTAAAACAGGAAGAGGATAATTATTTGTGGGGATACCCAAATTTTGGGTGATCCGATAGTTTTGGTTATGAAAACCAATTGCATTCATTTTTATGTGGATTGTCTCATGAACATGAACTTATTATTCATAATCCAATGAATTGGTATTATATTCTAGAGGGTCTTTAATGATAGAATTGATGATTTCCATGGATGCATAATTCATCACAAGAATTATATTGGAATCATTGCAAGATCGACTTCTTCGATGCCCTCTATGAGACGTTGTCCTCTTCTTTGTTGGTTTCATGGGAGCTATTTGGTGGACAGTGACCCAAAGGGAATTCCTTAAGAGTTCATGGCATAAGTGTTCCATACAAAAGTACCAGATCATGAGACTAGACAAATTGAGAGGATTCACTCTTTGACATCTTCTTTAATTGGGAGAAGACTAATTCCATCCGATGAGGGTATTGCCGAGTTGAAAAGGTACCTAGACCTGGGGGCTAGGCTATTCCTATTTTTCCTTCATAGCCCTTAGGTTCTAGTTGGTTGATCCTGAGGGTTGGGTTAAAAGATCCCCCAGTCTTGTGGGTTGGGGTTGTTTCTAAACTACTGTGGCTGATATTACCATTGCTGCTCTTCTGATTTTATAAATTATGTCCCAAACGTGGGTTGGGTTCATTATTTTGAACTCACATAAATCAAATATTTTGCATTAATATTATGTTATTTCTGACATTTTCTTAATCTTATGGTTGAAATCCCTTAATTGGGATGCCTAATCGATGTTCTCAGATGCTGGATGAAAAAGTGTCTCAAGAACTTTCTCACTCTTGGTCTGAAATTAGTGAAAGCTGGTTAGGGCCTATTATTGTGGATCATATCTTTTATCATGTACAAATTCTATTTATTATAGCTATTTTGAGGCAATGAAATTTCATGATTCCACCTTTTTAAGGATTTTATGGTTTGGAAGCACAGTGAAATGAAATGATCCATGTACACCCCATCCTTTGATACAAACACCAAATGGGGTGTCTATGATCATCTTTCACAACCACACTAATGAATTGATACATGAAAATTAAAGGTCTCCCTAGTACTCCTTGATCTTTAAATGTTGGGAATCCAAGAGATATGCCAAGTCAATTTGGAACTAAAACCCTTCTATGACCTTTATGTGAGTCAGGTACTCGACATAATTTAATACATATTATTTTATGTCATGAAGAGTTTTCTATATGTGGATGTGGATTTCATGAATTAAATATTAGGTTGACACCTATAGAATTCTATAATGAGAGGTAGATAAAGTCCAAACCATGACTGGTGTGTCATATTTACCTATCTTTTTCCTTATCCATAATAGATCTTCTAAATCTTTCACAAGAGGCCCCTTGGCCTTGTATGACCAGAGTGGATACTTCCTGATTGTTTTATCAAAATCAGCAAGATCAGTAGGGAGTTTCTCTGATATGTTACAAGGAAAAAGGCCCATGGGTGGTTCTGAGAATGACTATCTCATTAGGATATATTCTTATTGAAAAATAATTTCCCCTACTAGTGACAAGACATCAGACATGACATGCGTTGTATTTGCAATCAACTCATAATAAGAGGGCATTCTCATCAATAAATTGTCAATTGGAGAATAATTTTTATCAATTTCAATCACTACTATGGAAAGAACTTTTATAGAAATCTCCATCTTGGGGAGGACCATCATGATGAATGCCCTCTTGATCCTTGGTCTTCTAGCCACATAGAGAGTTAACTTGCAACTTATTAAGAGATATTCTCTCAAGATTTTGTGAATTGTTTCCATGATGAAAGCCTTTATGGTGAAGTGTCCAATGAGGACCTTCACAATTACTGTTATTGCTCCTGTAATTTTGCAATGGGTGGGGGGGATAGGATCTTGAGATGTGATAGATAAATGTATGAGGGATTAAAGAATGCCAACATCAAGGGAAGCCTGGTCATAGATTGACTCTTATACTTCCAATCATGTTTGAGTAGGCTTATGAATAGATGTATTTTTACAAGTGATTGTGGCCAATTGTTGGGAGAAGTGGTCATCATGGGAAGGTGTTTCTTTTATACTTGGAGTGGCCATTGGAATAGGATAAATACCTTTGATTGGGGTGGATGTATGTTCCTGATTCTGATGTCTACATAATATGGGGGAGTTTTCCCCATGACCCTACTAAATGATACAAGATGTTTGAATCTTCTATAGTGTGACAAGCTGATGAGACACCCCACCTATCAGGATAGTGTTATGTGTTTGTTCCTCAGGTGCTAATGTCAACTCCATGATGACATCCTTGGAATTATTTAGGATATGGGAATATAGTTACATCTTCCATTTTACCATTTCCAATATATGGTTGATGACTTAAGAAATCAGAATATGGATATACATCCCTTTCATGTCCGGAGTAGGTGTGTGTGCCTGCTCATGTCCTCACTTTTATACAATGGATACTGAAAGTACTAATGTGTGGGGGTAGAGATTTGAGTCTACCATATGGTTGTTGCTGGTACTTTTCAACTGACTTCTCCATGTGTTGATAAATGAGGCTATCGGTAGGCTTGGTGGATATAGGTAGGTGTATGTTTCTGCTCGCAGGTTTCCACAATATTTGGTTTTCAGGCTTCTTTGAATGCCTCTTGGTGAGTCTGTTGGATGGCTAAATGAAGAAGAATGATTGTGTGTTTCCATTCACGATTTTCTTTCTAAATGGGTTGATGTCCTTTTCTAGAGGGGAAAAGGTGTGAAACTATTCCCTATTCACCAGTTCTCATCCTTAGTGGTCCGTCTTGCATTCCTGGGTTTGAATAACCTAGGCCAAATTGTTGAAGGCGACACACCCATTATTTCGAGGGTTCACATATGCACAATGTTGGGGGTGGTGATTGTTGGCAGGATCCTTTGATAAGGACCCCTATGTATTTGGGATGAGGCCATACGTGGTCTCATGAACCACCTCCATGAAATACAATAGGGAATAATTATTTCATTTAGGGGATAATCTCCCAAAACGGTTTAAGACAATGGTTTGTGTCATCTACTTCAGGACCACTAGTCATCATTGGCCAGATGACCGAGGGTGATTGTTGAGTTGGGTGTCCAATTGGATGGCCTCTATTTTTAGGATGGTATCATGATGATGGTACACTCAAAACACCACATTAGATACCCAACATTGAAGACGCTAAGTTGGTGATGGCATCCTCTGTGCGGACAATGATCCAGCTTGAGTAGCATCTAGGGAATTTGTTGGTGAGATCATGAAGGAGGCCATTGGATTGAAGGTAGTTCTAACAAAGAGATCCTATATATATGAAAAATAAAAACTATTTGCTCTCGTAAAGTAATATATCATTTGAGTGAACACATGCGTGATTGATTTCCCTATCCATCCCTCTTTTCCTTTGAGAATGGGAGGGGTGTAACAGGTATGTGACACTATCACCTTGGATAATGATTCATGTCAGGTGAACCATTTTTTGTTATAGAAATGTGACTTCATTGGGAAACAGAATAGTCTGATAGACACTGAATAATACAAACCGTTTATTAAAATAAATTTAAATTCGTTGAGAAAAATAATGGTCTGACGGAGACTGAACAATAAATCCCTTTTGTTGAAGTAAATGTCATAGTTAAGTCATTCACGCTGGGTTCACCATTTTTTGTTTCCCTCAGCTTTCGCGCCCTGTGATGAGTTTCTATTTCAGAATGGTTTCCAAATGGTTTTTTCATGAACTGAAAACACCCAATGGTTCTGTATCTGTGGGGACCTTCTCTCCAAAGTCATTTTTTCATTTGATGTTTTGAACTATGATGTTTAAGAACTCTAATTGGTTGGGAGGATGGGAGGTTGGGCTCATCACACCCTTCTGAGGGGAGTTATTTCATGCTCTAGGAATCTCTTATCAATTTAATATATGTTCATGAATCTTTCATTAAATCCCAAGTATGATGTGGGTCATCCCAAAATTAGAAGTCAATTATTTAGCATGTGTGTAATTTAGAATCATCTATATATATCAATGGTTCTTTATTAATAGAGATATCTCTATTTATTCAAGGATATCCATTGATTGTATCCTATTATATACTACATAGATATTCTTTTTTCATTACTGTGATGATGTTGGTTTTCTAGCCACACAATGAGGTGCTATTAGTTTATTGTAATCCAGGTAGAAGAAGGACACTCTGGAATTTATTGTCATCCAGGAAGACAAAGGTTGTTTGATGTTAGGGTCGATGAATCCTTGTGAAAAGAATCAGAATCCACATGGTTTAGTTTCACTTAATGGGGAATATTATACCTTTTTAAGTCATGTGATAAGGACCTGGCCATACAATTTAACATCATGTGGCAATATAATCTAGGGATAAGGTTCTTAGTTAATGTTTTTGGTGTTGGAATTATAAAGGAGCAACCCAAGGAACCTGAAATGGATATGTGATTCCAAGTAGAACTAGAACCTATTGAGGATATGGCCTAGAGAGAAGAAGGTTCATTTGGTGTTTTTGGTTTTAACCTTAGGGGGGCTTTATATATATCTCATTTTAATAGGAATCAAAGACCACGTAGTTCGGTATGTCTCGTATGGGTGTATGGACCTTTTGAGAAATAATTTAGGGATTAATCCTGAAGAGTATTCTCTATAAAAGGGGTCATTGATGGTGTATTATCTCATGGTGATTTGGAGGCTTAACTTGGGGATTATTCATGATGAGGATTCCAACTGATCTTGGGCCCTATGTGAGATTTCAATGTATCCTAGTTAGTTGGAATCCGAGTTCTCATAGTTCAATATTTTAAATGGATTGTGTGGGTGTCGTGATCATTACTAACCTATAAGCTCATACAAGTAATGCTTAGTGTGAGAAACAATGCGAGTTAGAAGATTTGAAAAATCAGACACATTTCCTCTTTTAGTGGTGGAATAGGTCAGACCTACGAGGTAAGAGGTCAAGGCTACGACACTTCTCTATCTTCACTTTACATTGTATGAGAATCTGATGTAAGAAACGAATGATGGTTAAGAACACATAGGTGTATAAGGGAAAGATTGAAACCTCCCAAAAGAATGTATATGGGCTTACCCCAGGATGGTTTCCCTAAAATTGGTCACATATAGAGGGATGAGGATGTTATTTCATGTCAAAAGGTAACAAAAGCGTAATCTCCACCCTCCTTTCTTGGGACTGGAGGCTCCAAGTCTCATAGAAAATAAGGAAAAGACATAGTTCTATCCCTATAATTTGAGAATGAGAATTTCTCAACACTATTCTTGAGGTAAGGGTTCTCAAGACCATAGGGATACAAACCCACATGCACCCTTAGAAACCTAACCATCCAACTGGACAAGTGTGGGAAACCTAAGAAAAAAGGAATAAAATACAAATAGAGGACACACTGATGGTCCACCTTTCATGGTTGTGTATGGGTGTCTTATGATAGGGATTAAAGGGTGGCTTGCCTAGGTCCTAGGAAAAGGCTATTGGCACAGGTGTGCCATGAAGGTGTTCCACATAGGTCCTAGGGGGAACTAAAAGTGATTCGTGCAGGGGGAATAAGCCTATGAGATCTAGATGTGATTCGAGAAATGAACTACTGGGGAAAAAACTTAGTGGAGGCCTTAACTTAAGAACCCTGGGTGTCCCTTGGTGTCCTTTGAAGAGTTTATCAAAGGTCATTGCTTATAAATGGGCCTCACGTAGGTGAAATATTATTATGTAAGAAGGATCCAAGAACATGTGTCTTGTATTTCAGAGTTGATGGTATCTACAGGAAATCGAAGCACACCTTTGAAGTTTTCTGGAAAAACCCGCTTCCAGGATGGATTAAAGTGCATGTTAATGGAGATTCCAAAGGCAATCCAAGACCTGCTGGTTATGGTGTGATTTTCTGAGATTATAATGTGAGATTCCATGGATGATTCTTTGGAAACTATGGTACGACCTCATCCTTGCAGGCAGAAATGATGGGTGTTATTCACGCTGTGGATTTCATCATACAAAAGGGCTAGAACAACATCTATATTAAGAGTGACTCATCAATCGTTGTTAATGCTATATGGAATGGGGAATTACATCTGGACTGGCCTATCAGTACTCTCTGGATGAGATGCCTAGACTCTCTCATGGAGATCAGTTACATTTCCACACACACCTTTTGTGAGGCGAACAAGGTTGCTGACAGTCTTGCTAACATGGGTGTCAGTCAGGGTCTTACTTGGAAGGAGGATCTACCTGCTGAGCTCCTTCCTCTTTTAGAAAGGGATTGTAAAAAAGTACCTTAATTTAAAATCATGTAACCCCCCTTATTGCTTTGATAAATTCTATCTTGGTCCTTGAGTGAGACACGACCTGTTTAAAAAAAACCTAAGAAATTTCATGGGACCTGGGTGAATGTGTTGCACAATGAGAGCTCTAGGGGTTCTTCCAAATTTTCAGTTGTTCGAATGAGGTGCCCAAGTGTCCTATTAATAAGAAAAGCGGTAACCCTAGGAAAATGAGGTTGTCAGCACAGGTCTACGACATAGTTTCCTGACACAACAGTACCACATAGGGGTAGAGAAATCATAGGGCCGCATAGGTCCATAGCGTAGGTGTCCTTTGTAGGGGGGCTGCGCCTTCTAGGCTGCACTGGCATGACCTGTGCTGGCCCTTTTGTGCATATAATGGTAATGTGGGTAGGGTTTGGATCGCTAGTATCTTCTTAAGGTTCCTTGATACTTTAACATACTCATGTTTTCCTTCATTATATTTTTTCCCTCAATTTAAATTGGAGTGTCAATAGCCATATAAAAAATTTGGGTTTGTGAATCTAAATTTTACATCTATTTAATCCAACTAAAATTCTAATTATTAAAAAAATAAATTTTAAATTAAAATTCATAATTTTTATAAAAATAGTTTTATTAGAAAAATGACATTCTGGCTATAATGAATTCTTAATCTTATTTAGTATTTATTACCAATTAAAAGAGGGTTAATATATTTATTTATGAGTTTATAAATCATATTATACTAATTATTTAAATTATTTAAATTTAATTTGTTTGATATAAATTCATTGATATTAATAAAATAATAATTTTAAAATGATCATTTCACCATTATCATGGTACTTATAATTAATGATAATAATAGAAATTTTATACTTAAAAATGAAATTGATCATATTAAACAATATTAAAATTATTATTTCCAATATAAGGCTTATTTTTGGAAATTTTCATTCGATGTGTATGGAAATTAATATTAATTTTAGCACATGTAATATATAATAACCTATTTTTTGTAAAGTTTATTTTTAAGGAAAAATATTTTTGATTATGATAGAATTATAAATTACATTGAGTCTAATGAGTTTAAAATAATTAATATTTTTCAAAAAATATATTTAAAAATAAATTAAATGAAAAAATTAATTTCATCTTGTTATAGTTAATTTAGAAAAACATTTGAAAAATATTTTTCATTAAATCACAATATTAATTTTCAAAATGTTAAGCATGAGTTAATAAATTCTACATAGTATTTTAAAATTTATTATTATGATTTATAATATAAAATTCTATATAAAAAAAGTTTCAAAAAAATTCAATATATTCATATAATAAAATAATTTCTTAAAAATTTATGACATTTATAAATACAGTAATTATACTATTCATCTAAAAATTAACTATTTTAGAAAAATCTTAAATATAAATCCTCAGTTGATTTTTTTATTATTAGTTCAAAAATAAATTTTACTTTATCAACGTTATATTAAAAAATTTGTAAATTTTTATTTTTAAAGAAAATATATTATATAAAGAAACACTTTTTATTTAAAATTACCTTTTTTATATTAACTCATATTAATTATTTACCTTCTAAAGGTAATAAATATTAATGATTTACCATCTTAGTGTTTGTTATAGATTTTTTAATAATGTATTCTTAATATGTCGTGTTTTTAATGTTGTGTGTAGCCTATGAAATATGTTATAAAACATTGTTGGTATTTTAAAGGATCCAAAATCATGGTCTATTACATTCTACACCCTTTAAATAAATTTCATCTTCAAAATTTTAATTATTACCTATTGATGAAGGTTGAAAAGGGTATTTTTAATATATTTATTATTCTAGATACAATTTTAAATATGAAATATACCTTACTATCTTAAGATAAATCAATATACTTATCATTCCACATTCAAAATTGATTATTTATACACTAATCATATATTCTCTAGAGTGTACCTTCCCCTAAAAAACTTAATTATCTGAATCATAAAACCGTAGTCAAATTGCATATTATTTAAAAAATTAATTTTATATTTAATACTCAAATGGTATTATCCATTATATAATCAAATAAAATGATAGGAAATATAAAAAATAATCCAAAAAATGTGATAAACATCACCAAAAATGAATTATAATCAATCTAATGGATATCAATACTACATAACTCAAATTTTCAAAATCACCCAGCCCTTTATTATCATGTCATTAAACATGTACTAAACCTAAAACTTATCCATCCCTTAAACATGTATTCTTAAATATTTCTTTCCAAAAAATATAATAATTATATAAAATTTTTTCTCATGGTTATTAACACCATTTAATATATTATTTCAAACCATTAAATAAAAACTACTCTTAAAAATGTGGGAGTAAACACTCAAGAAATTTCTTTATAGGATTAGATATATTTTTGACATGTGGAAAAGTATGAAATTAAGAATAATTTTTTTAAATAAATATAAAGAGGCTAATAAACAAAATAGTGGATAATGGGGTCCTAGATAATGCACCACCCACACTTCAATTCTTCTAATGAAAATATTTTTGGGCATTATGAATATCCATTCCCCAATCAAATAACCAACGATGATAATCGACACAAGTAACCTCCAAGGATGAGGGAATAAGAAAGTTCCTATCAATTCACTACTACTAAAGTTGATCATGATAATTTATTGATGAATTTTTCACTTAATTTCTACTTCAAATAATTTAATTACTTATATGATTTAGTTTCTTCACATTCTATCACATCATGAAAGTTTAATAAGAGTTTTTATTTACTTCCTCAAATATTTGATATTAAATTATTGGTGAAACACGTATTGGTGTGATAATTTTATCCAATATATAAAACTATACTTTGATCAATGAATTTTAAAAGATACTCCCTGTAAATTTATTTCTTCTTCCCATTTTATAATTTGATGTGAGTTTGGGAATCGATTGGATCTCCCTATATAGAGATCATAGATATTTTTCAAAATAAGGATATATCATTTCATATCCCAAATCACCCAATGATCAAATATTAATAAAATTAAGATTATGAACTCCCTTTGATAGCTAATTTATTAATATGGGTCTTGATACCTAATAATATAGGATACTTGCCTCAAATTTTTGGGGAGTAACTCAACATTGAATATATGTCAATCATATTGGAATATATTTATTTATTTATTAAATAATTACATGGTCTTCCCCTAGAATGTGAGATTGAATTTTCAATTTAACTCACAAATGGTTATATACCTCAATGGAGGTTTCTTTATCTAATTTCACCATTTAATTAGAATAATTTAAGAAGAAACTTTAAGAGAACTTGGAGAAGGTTTTTATGAACCCAAGTGCTTCAGCATGGGGTGTTTTGGTTCTATTTTTTAATAATAATGATGGATAAATGCATCTATACATTTATTATCATGAAATAAACAAGATCATGGAATGGAAAAAGTATCATCTACACCACAAGGATGACTTATTTCACTAACTTTGAGGATCTCAATACTTCTTGAAGGAGGTTTTTTTATTTGGAAACCATCAATTAAGGGTAAAGTGATAAGATATACTAAATTTATCCTTATGAAAAATATATAGATGCTATGAATTCTTATTAATTCCATTAAAATATAAAACATTAATTACCATATTTATATATTTGATGAATTTAGTCTTTATACACCACGTTTAAAACCTTTTGGCATTCATTATTGTTGATATTATCATATATTCTAAAAGAGAAAATAACCTGAACAACATTTGAGGGTTTTTATAAAGATATTTTGAAAGTAAAAAGTATAAAACATGTTCAAAAAGTGTGATTTTTTAATAAAAAATATCATTATTTGGACTTGTAATCACAATAGAGGGTATATCAATGAGTCCTTCCAAGAAAGTGGAGGATGAAGAATATCTAAGACCAACATCTGTAATAGAGATCTATAGTTTCTTTGGATTAACTAGAAACTATTGAATTTTATTTATAAATTTATATTTATTATAAAATTTAATAACCATGTTTAAGTGAAATGGATTAATGTTTATCTAGACTAATTAATATGAAAATAGATTTAATGAGATTAAAAATAGGTCAGACATTACAGCTTAACATATACAACCCTTCAACAGAGAAGGTTTTGATGAATACAATGATACTTCAAAGAAGGCATTGAAAAGTGTCCTTATTCAGAATTAATTGTTATATATTAGGCCTCACTTCCATTAAATACCCATGAGTAAAATTATCTAATGCAAGATCTAGATCAGGAAATGGTAATTTTTTATTTAAATATTTTTCAAAATCATCTTTATGGTGAAAAGTTTGATATATATAAAGATTAAAAGAGCTTAAAGTATATATTCACATATAAGAATATGAACATACACCAAAGGGAATGGTTAGAGATAATAAAAGACTATTATTACTTAATATTTTTCCATCAATGGAAGGAAAAAAAGTAATAAATGATCGAAAAAGAAATGATCATGCTACCCTGCCCTTAATAAGGTTTTAAAGGGACCCAATATTTATGGATATTAAAAGGATGGATATTCAAATCATAAAGGATTTAAATACTACCTTTAAAAAATCAGTTATCATCCATTCATCTATGTAAAGATTATAGAGACCTAGAAATATGATATGGAGCTATAGAATAAGGTAACCAATTCTTTGGATTTCAACCATGATAGAGATGGAGTTATAAGATTTAGAACCCAATTTTGTGTTCCATCCAAACCAGAGTTAAAAGAAATGTTTTGATAATTCATATAGATTATAATTTTCTATTATCCCTGGTGGTAAAAATATTTGGAGAGAGCTTATGAAATACTTATGGCAGGACGACATACCGAGGTAGACTAAGATTATATATCTCAATTCTCGATATGCCAACAAGTAAAGTTTGAACTTTATAAATATAATGGGATGATGTAAAAATTACCTTTATTAGTATGGAAATGTGATTGAATCACCATTTATCATGTCTCATGTCTTCTTAAGACCTATAAAGGCAAAAATAACATTTGGATAGTGGTGGTTTGACTTAAAATGTTGAAATATTTAATTACCATTTGAGATGATTTCCTACTCAGTTAAATTACTAAGACATACATAAAGGTAGTGGTAAGGATGCATGAAGTAACACTTTTAATTATATCTGATCAAGATCAATGGTTAATATAAATACTATATAGACGTCTCTAACAATAGTTGGATACAAAACTTAACATTATCAGGGTTTATCATCTTCAAACTGATATACTAAATGCAAAGACCATTTAGAAATTAGAAGATGTTCTAAGATATTTCTCAATTGATTTAAAATGAATTTGGTATCAACATCTTCATATGGTCGAGTTGTTATATAATAATAGTTTCAAATATAGCATCAAATTTCTCTATATGATGCACTATAGGAAGATATAAGTAACATCAACATATTGGGATAAGATTATGGAGGGGAATAAATTAGGACCGAATATTTTTTAGAAAATTTGTAGAAGGTTAAAACTATTCAGTATCATTTCAAAACATCACAATTTCAACATAAGACATATGTTAATAATCATCAATTAGATATGGAGTTTTAGTTTGTGTTAATGTATTAATTTGATTATCTCCTTAGAAGAGGGTTACGATAATAAAATAGAAGGGAAAACAGAGCCTTAAATACATCAGTGGCTTCAAGATTCGTGATCATATTGGGATTGTATCTTATCAAGTATCACCTCCACCAAACATCACATAAGTATATAATGTGTTCAATTTTTTTTATAAATGTTAATAGAATATAGATTTCATGTATTGACATGAGAGGATATGTAATTGGAACATTATCTCTTTTATAAGGAACAACCATTGGAGATTTTGGATCATAGAGATAAAAAGTTAAGAAATAAAGACACCCACCTGGTCAACATTCTGTAGTGAAAAATAAAGTTCCAGGAAGTTATGTAGGAACATAAAGATGTAATAAAACAAAATTACCCTCATTTTTTATCTAAATAATGAAATTTCAAGGGTAAAACTATTTTAAAGGGATATAACATAACACCCCAAACATATAGTGCCAAATTTCTTTTAAATCTATGATAACTTTAATAACATGAAACACCAGACTAAAATCCACATTAACTTATTTAATTAAGTTATAAAATTTTAATAAAAAATATAATACATTAAAAGATATCTAAATGAAACATAATTATCAAAATTATTAATGTAATAAAAACTTTAGAAAATAAAAATATAAAAATATTGAATATTTTTCTTACCCTGGTTGACCTTAAGGATTATAGTTTTCATAATAACCATATAAAGAATAAAAAATATTGAAAATATTATTAAGATATTTATAATATTAATATAATAATTCTATTAATTATTTTCAAAATTCATGTAAGATTTTTTTATAATAATGTAAAATGACTTTTATATATGGTTGTTAAATAAATATGGCCATTGGGATTATACTATCGTTGGCACCATTTAGCCTGTGGAACCATAATTATACATAATAATATTTAATAAGATAAATGATAAGTTCTTTGGTTGTAGTATTAAAATGTGACTATTATAACATAGTTGCTGAATTGGTGGGTATAAATAGAAGTATCTACATTATGAAATATATATAGCCTCAAGAAACAATGGAAGGAAGTAATAGAATTCATCCTTATGAGGCTCCTTTTTATGATCATAGAAAGGAGGTAGAATTACTCATTTTTTCCTAGACTAAGAATAGTCGAATCATTAATAAGTTTGGTAAAATAAAAATCCTATATGGGAGATGCTCAAGCTCATGGGAATTTCAACGAGATCCATACTAGTTAATAACAACCCATTATTTCCAAAAATTCATTTCTCATACTTAAGTATTATAGAGTGTTCTTGAGGTTATTTTCACATGTAAGTAAGGATAATATAAATATTTAATTATTAAATTAATAAATGTTATTTTAAATAAATAAATATATATATTAATTATTAAATTTATTTTTATACATTTAGATTTTTTATAAAATTTATTTTAAAGAATGAATTAATAAAATGGAATTTTTAATACAATTTTTATTTTTTAAAAATAAATTAACGGTTATTGAATAAATAAATAATTAAAAAAATTTAGAAATAATATCATTTATGGTTAAATATATGTTATTTAAAAATTGTTTTTATGTGTAACATATTTTTTAACCCAATTAAATAAATAATGGATAAGAATTATTTTAAAAAATGTATTATTAATATATATATATATATATATATAAAATAACATTTATATAATGAATATTACTTGTTAGTAAATAATAATAAATTCATTTTTATGATTATAAATAAATTTTTATAAAAACAGTTTTTGTTTTTGTTTTATTTGTTCCAATATTCAAATTAATTTTTAACAATTTTATAAATTTAATACAATAAAATGGATGTCATATTTGTAATTATCATTTAAAAATTATTTAATAAGTAAAATTTTATTTTTAGTCATATAAATAAGCTACTGGGGTAAAAATTGTTACTATGATAAAGGTAAAATGTGGTAAAACGGTCAAATTAATGGGTAAAGCCCTAAAATAACAAAAATAAGTATCTATAAATATTTTTATGAAATACAAAATTAATTTTTCTATATATATTATTTTTCCACTTTGGATCAACTTTTCATAAAAAAGTACATTCCTTATTCATTAAGGAATGAGTATTTTGGTGAAAATTCCACTCATTCTCACCAATACAAAGGCCCTTACTCTACCCACCTCATATACAACATTTCATCTATTTTAAATTTTAATAACTACCTAGATTCAACCCATAAAATATTTTTTTTATGTTTGGTAACCAATAGTTAGAATAAGGATTCCCAAATACTTTATTTACAAGAGTCTCTCTAAGTGAAGATTCAACCTTTTAACATAAGTATTATCCTCTCCCTAATCATTTTTCACTATATTTTTCAACCAAATATGTGTAAATATGATTTATCTCTTTAATTAAATTTTATTGAAACCACTATTCATCTATAAATATTGTATTATTTTTATATAATAACTTTTTCTTATCCTTTAATTTGTTGTAACACATTATTGTTTGGGTCGGTTCTACTCCTACATGAATTATGATATAATGGTTATATAAAGAATGATTAAGAAAACATAAATATTTCTAATATGATGTAATAAAATTGAATTTATGTTTTTATAAAATTATTTAATGTAAATATATAAAAGTATATTCATTAATACAATAAATCATTTTATTGAATAAAATTCCCAAAAAATGATATTTTTATCAATTTTTATGGACAATCTCCATAACATTCATAAAATGAACATTATAATTAATAACTATATAAAAACACCTATGTAACCTCCATGTAAATTATATATGTGATTAAATCCTGCTCAAGGATCAAGGATTAGAACTTTCATACAAAATATTACGCAAAACCAAAGAGAAAATTAACAACCAAATAATAAATTTAACGAATAAAGACTAATAAATGAGTAATAAAAAATTATAATGAATTTTATCAAGTAAAATAAATATAAATATGTTTTTTATATAAATTAACAATAAATATAAAATTGATAATGCCTGAGTTAAAGTGTGTCTGACCAAGTAAGAATCCAAGGTAAGGGTTTTGTTGACTTAATTTCCATTTTATTGGTTCATAAACTTTCTAAAATGAAAATGTTATTATAAGGTTGTTATAATCATTAATTTATAAATTTAATATGGCATTTTTTAAATATATCTAGTTAAATAAAACTTTCATTTTAAAATATTCTTCTTTTATTGATTTTTTTCTTCATAAAAATATGTTTTTGCTAAGAATAATTATCACCATATCTATTTTTACTTTCTTCACCATGTCCATATTATTTTTCATAATTTTTTTCCTTTTATTATTTTAAAATATAAATATTTTTATCTTCTATACTAAAATTTATATTTATCTCTTTTCAGAATAAATTTTTATAACCCTTTTATCAATATGGGTTTTCTCTCAAGCTTCCTAAAAAATAAAAAATTCATTTAGACTTACTTTTTTATATTTTGTATCTTCCACGCATCATATCTTTAATTAAAATTTAATTCATTTCATGTTTTCATTTTCAATTATTCTTTTAAAATAAGTTTTTAATTTTTTTTCTTGTCGCCTTCTTGAAAATTATTATTTGAATATGACACCTGCCTTTTTCTTTTTACGACAACGTTAATTTATTTATAAAAACAATTTTTTATAATTTTGATTCTATTTTTATCTATAACTAAAAATAATATATATGATATAGAGTTACGTTTCATGAATCAACATCTAAATTCTATTATGATATACTTATTTTGGGTGATTTAATTTTTGGTACCAATTGAACCAATTTTGGATTTCATCTTTTCTGATTCCATTTGAAAATTTTATAAAACCCCTTTTATTTACATGGGTTTTTAATTATAAGATGTATGCTTGAATTAATGTGGTACATATAAGTATGGTTTATCAATATGTGATATTTAGGTTTGTTATAGAACTCTAATGCATTGGGTGAAGTTTAATATCTTATGAGATTATAATGGGGTACAATTAGTGATGATCGATCAACTATAGAATGTGGATAGTGATTATTGATCCACTATATTATGTGATATAGGTAGTTATATATTATCTATTATGTTATATAAGTCATGTTGTTAACCTTGACACATGTTATTATTTCTATTATTATGTTTATGACACATGCCTATGTTATACCTCATAGTTCATGATTATTGTCCCATGTTTCCATATTCTTATTCCATATTATATATTATTTTTTATGATGGACTTATTGAAGTTATATGTTATTGTATCATCCCTTATAGAAATATCTTATGATTACATTTTCTTTTTAATCAAGTATTTCTCCTTTATTTATGTTTTTCCCTTGGCTACGATTTAATTATCTATGAAATCTTGATATATTTTTCCCTTACCGATAGTTTGATATTACTCTTTATGTTTTTTCCTATTTCCCTATGAAATTACATAAAATAATATTCCTAATATGGATTGAGGTGTAGATATGTTTATTGGTGATTTTAAAGTAAAAATTTCTAATAATCCATTTGTGTAGCTAATATCTAAAGTCATTAAACCTTTGGGTTCTAGGATTTTGTTTTAATTAATGAGATGTAATTTTTATATTAAAAAATTATATATAATGTATACATGTTTTAATAAGTTTGTCTTAATAATAATCCTCATTAATTATATAAATCTTTCGATTCATAATTATTTATACAATCACCTCATAGGGACCACATCTGAGTTGTTAAAAAACTGACATACTCTTTTGGTCTTCATCATCCCAGGTTTGACCCATTATTTTAAAAACCACCTCTTAGGTGTTGTTGTATATAATTCTATAGTACATAACCCATTTAAATTCATGAATTAGACCAGTCATCACTTATCCATGCATCACATAACCCTGTATGAGTCATTACTCATATCCCAAATATCTCTAATTAGTCTACCATTTTGAGGGTTAAAAACCTATAGGATTAGTGGGGCTGATTTGAATTCATAGAAAAAAATCAATATTCCTTAGGAATTGGGTACATACAAACATTGGCAATGTATACTCCCTGGATGTATCCTAGTGGTGATAAACCATATAAAATCCACATGTGTATCTCTTTATTTTATTTATCACTTCTTATTACACTGAAAGGGAGTGAATAATGTTTTTACTAGTCATAGAGAAAGATCTTTGGATGGGTCATTTGAAATAAATACCCCTTATTCATCCTCCCTATTAGGGTATATTCCTTATATTGTATAAAAAAAGATTCATTATAGAAGATAGTCTAATTTTATGGGGGTATTATCTCTTTAGAATCCATGATAATGGTTGTGATTCACTAATTAGGTTTTGTATTTTATATAAAAAATTTCAAATATAGAAGAATCAAACACAACACTACTTTATTTTACTGGGAATTTATGCATATATAGCTGATATATATATATATAGTCAAAATTGAAAGATTTTTTTAAAAATAAATCCTAAATAATTAGTTCTTTATGTTAAAAAATTAATGTGTTTGTGTGAGCTTTCCCAATTTAGTTTACTATAATGTTATTTAATGTAAATAATCAAACACCATGTGGGAAATGTTTCTTATAATATATTAATGTTCCTCAAAGGTATATTTAGAAAAATTATAGGTTCTTTGAAACAATTATGAGTACTTGGGAATGAATTCAATTAAATCTGTTGATTAATTATTTGATCAGGTGAATGTGACTATGGAGGATATACAACGACTTGTAGAAACCCTCAATTACATTAATATTGTTATGTCAATTATATATAGATTTACACTATGATAGAATCCAAAGATTTCATTGCTCTTAGGAAAGTATCCCAAGGAGGTTACATTGGATAGTCTTCATGGACCAATTATTACATATTAGATAATTAATAATGATATTGATCTAGTGGAAAAGGATGAATCTCAAGAAGTGTCATTCAAGGTGATAAATAAACTCTTAGTTGATGATGATTCTATATAAAAGGAATTTGATGAATTTTTTTGGTTCCCTTACTCTTATATGAAAATGAAAAAAGGAATGTTTAATGGAATGATTCCGCTCATATTTATTTGGCGTGGAAAGGTTGGTAATGCTACTATAAAGTGTCCAAAGTAATTATGAGAAGACAAAGAAAAATATGCACCCATGAATAAATCATTAAAATATAGGATAGGTAAGAGAAGTTATAAAAATATATTCTTTAAAAAGAAAAACTTTATTTCAGTAGAGGATGTTATATTGATAGAAATAGAAGTTGAAGAAATTAAAGGACCACAAAGACCCCCAATAAATAAGTGTTTCTCGATATGATAGACAACCACATTAGAAATATAAAATCTATAAAGTAGATGATAAATTAGAGGGATATATAGACCTCAATGTGGTGTTGGAGGTTCCACATGAAGAGATAGATGTTTGAAATAACAAAATTATAAAATCTAATGGTGGAGTTTGGGATTCCAAAATTTACATGTAATAATAAGAAGAAAAGAAAAATGAAAAGAGTATTGATATTGAAAAAAAAATCTAAAAATCTTGGAAAATCTAAAAGGATATTAATTACACACTCTAAATTTAAGAGAAAACCTGGATTATCATTAATTTAAATACCATGGTAATGGATCGAGTCAAAAAATTTAGGGAGGTTATAATATAAATCATTAGTCTATAATGGATAATTTAAAATCAAGATAAGTTATTTCCTCCTAGTATGAAATTATGAAATTATATTATGAGTGTTGTGTAAAAGGTTAAAGAGAAGTATAGAGATTCTATGATTTTTTTTGAATATTTTCATCAGTAACAAAAGTCTTATCCAAAATAAAAAAATGGTGCGGGTATCGACCAAAAGTAAAATATAATCATGGTTGATACAAATCCAGAAACACTCACACCAAGGAAATTTCATGATATTGGTGATACTCAAAATATCTAAAAAATTTCTAGAGTAGCAGTGAATACAACTAATAATATACTATGAATCATATGTTGTTATTTTGTATGTAATGATCCAAACCTTTATAAATGAAATTAATTATTAAAATGAATATATTATTTAATAAGAAATGAATATATAAAAGGAATATACACAAGTTTGGTTATTTGGGACCATTATTTGATTTTTAAAAATTAAAAGGGCATTTAGCATCATAATCATTAATAATGTTAATATTGTATGATGACCATTAAGATTAGTATATTAAGGGTTATGATATTTCCCATTTGACATAAAAAAAGGAAGTGATGACCTCGATAAGTAGGATCGTACCCTATGAATCCCATTTTCCAAGATTCTGAGGGAGATAGAATCATGAAGATTTCCCCATGACTAAGACCAAGGAGAGATTCAATAAATGAATCACATGAAAGCTGTTTATAGGATAAGTTCAAGCTCATCGAGATAATAAACCAAACTATATTATCCAAAACACCCCATGAAAATCCCATTATCGCACAACATTGCCTTAGGGAATTCGCTGGTGTAATAAGTAGTTATGTATTTATACCATAATGGTATGAATTTTTTTATTTTATTTTTAAATAAATAATTATTAAATTTATCCCCTTTAATATAACTTTTTAAATTATAATATAATGAGTTTGATAAAAATTATATTTTGATATGTTGAAACACAAATTGTATTTTTGGTAAATATATATTTTCAATCAAGATACACTTTTTAAAAAATTTCATCATTTTTAAATAAAAGATATATTAATAAAATATTATTATTGAATAATATTACTTAAATATAAATCATAATATAATTTTATGAATTCCAATGCAATTTTTATAAGGTAATAAAAACTAGTTTAGTAAAAAAACCAATATTTTTTAGTAAATACCGATTTTGGATTTAAAAGTGTAAATCATCATATTTAAAGAAATATCATTATTAAATAAATACTATTTTTTTATTATCATATAAAAAATATATAATGGTGATATTTTCATAATTTTTACGAGACATATGAATTTTTTTAAAAAATGAAATATAGTATGCAAAATGACATCATAATGACCTAAAAAAGATTTAATATACCCCCTATCCAAATTTTTGGAATAAATTTCCTAGAAAACATTATCATACTTCCTTTATTAGAATCCTATTCTATTCTAAGAAAGGATTGGCTTTCCTTATATAGAGATAACACAAATTACTGAGAGAAGGAAATCACCCTTCATATCATAAATCACCCTCTAATTCTATACAACTAAAAGGAGGAGGATGAATCGTATTTCATATCATCATCTCAAGAATGGAAATTATTTTCTTATGAGAAAGGGTAACTAGATCAAATGATTGATAATAAATAAAATATCATCTTTTATGACATTCCCATTGTAATAGAATTCGATGATGTGTTTCCCAATGTATTGACTAATGTTACTCCATGCTGAGAGGTTGAGTTATTGGTAAAAATTATATGAGGAGCATTAAAAATATCCAATAATATATATAAAATGGTAATTTTTTAACTCAAGTAGCTTAATAAACAATTATAAAAAACTATAGAAATGTTTTATATGCCCATGTGCTTCACCATGGGTTGCACTGGTCCTTTGTTTTGAAGAAGGATAAGTCAACGTGCTTTTGCAGTGATTATCATGAACTCAACAAGATCATGATAAATAAAATTTATCCTCCACCCTAGATCGATGACTTTTTTTTATTAGCTGCATGGATCCCAATACTTATCTAATGTGGATCTTCGATCAGGATATTATTAAGTGAAGTTAAAGATTGGGGATATCCCTAGGATTGCATTTTTTATAAGGTATGAGCATTAGGAGTTCATATTGATTCCATTTAGGATAACTAGTTCTCTAAAACTATTCATGGATATAATTAATATAGACTTTAAGGTTTACCTCAAAACATTTTTGGTAGTCTTTATCGATTATATTCTTATCTACTCAAAAATAAGATGGATAATGAGGAGAATTTTGATGTTGTAAGGAATAACTTTTGGAAAGAAAAGATGTATGAAAAGTACAGTAATTGTGAATTTTTGATGGAGAAAGTAACATTACATGGTAATTTTATCACAAAAAGGGGATATTTGTGGATCTTTAAAAAATAAAGGTGATTAATGGAATACATAGACTAACATCTATGATGGAAATACATAGTTTCCTTGGATTAGCTAAGTACTGTCACTGATTTGTGATAAAATACTCACACTTTCAAGACCACTAACCAAGGTAACCTAAAAGGGTGTAAATTTTATCTGGATTGATTAATATGAAGAAATATTTAAAGATAACAAAATAAAGCTAATCACTGCCCCAATAATCACATTACCCACTAGTGGGGAAGGATTTTTGATCTACATTGATGCATCCAAAACAATATGAGGTTATGTACTCTTTTAAGATAAAAAATTTATAACTCATTACTCTAAAAAATTAAAGATCCATAAGTGAAACTACCCAACACATGATCTAGAATTGGCAATATTGATCTTCATTTTAAAGATATGAAAACATAATCTCTATGGAGAAAAGTGAGACATATATACAGATAATGGAATCCTTGAGTATATATTAAAAAAAGGGGCTTAATACATACCAATGAAGGTAATCTGGTATGATCATGGATTATGATTACTCAATCCATTACCATAATGGGATGATAAAAAATGTGACAGATGCTCCAAGTAGAAAATATCTCACAACCCTATCCACGATGATGATAGAAAGAGATCCAAAATTCTTGGACACTAAAAGAATATATATGGGAATAATAAAAGGTCTTAATCCTACCTTTCTCAGATAAATACTCAATTATCTATTCTTAAGAGGATTAAAGAGGCATGTAAGGATGAAGAGGTGATATAGAGAAGGTTTCAAATATTCTAAAGTTCAAATTTACTAAAGATGCTGTTATAATGTTTGGAACTTAGATAGTTGTCTCATCAAAACCATAATGGAAGAGGGATATTATGGATGATGCACATAGATCATACATCTCTATTCATCTAGTAAGCACTAAGATGTATATATATTTGTTGTAAAAAATTTTGGTGGGATAACATGAAGAAGGAGAATGTATAATTCTTATCACAATTCTTGGTCTATAAACAAGTTAGGTATGAACAAATAAAGTCTAAGGGTATAATGTAACCATTTACCATACCAATATGGAAATAGAAATAAATAAAAACAAATTTCATCATAGGGATCCTTATAAAATATAAAGGAAATAATGCCATCTAGGTGGTAATCGACCACCTTACAAATTTAGTGAATTTTATTTCTATCAAGAAATATTTTTTTACTGACCAACTTTCTCAGATATACATAAGGTAAGTGGTAACACTGCATTGAATTCCACTCTCTATTGAATCTGATCAAGATCTAATGTTAACCTCAAGTTTCTGGAGAAGCCTTTGATAAGTTTTACATAGAACGAAGATATTAATCACTTCTTATCATCATAGGATGGATTTTCAGTCAAAAAGAACCATTGAAAATCTATAGGATATGTTGACACATTGTTCAATGTATTTTCATGGATGTTGGGATCAACACATCCCCCTAGTGGATTTATTATACAACAATAGTTTCTATTCTAGAATTTAAATGGAACCTTATAAGGTAAGATGTGTAAAAAACTAACATTCGGGGATGAATTTGGATATTAGAAGCTATGAGGACTATATCATAGCCAATAAATGATAGATAAGGTTCAAACCATTCAACCAAATATTAAATTTATACAAAGTCGATAGAAAATATAGCAAGAAAATCATCTAAAAGACCCATAGTATGAGGTTACAGATAAGGTGTTACTTTTTATATCACTATGGAATAAATTCATGAGGTTTGAGAGGAATTTAATGATTATTCTTAAATACAATGGCCCATTTGATATCCATGATCACATTAAAGTGGTGGCATATCTGTTAGAACTCCCACCTAACCATTCTCAAGAACATGATGTGTTCTATTATCCCTCTTTAGGGAGAACATACCAGAACACTCACACGTATTGAATCCAGATGTGGTACTATTGGATAATGATACTTCATATGAGGATAATCTAGTGAATATATTAGAACATAGAAAAAAAAGTTCTATGAAATAATAAAAAACACATGGTGAAAGTGTTATAGTAGAACAACTTGTTTGAAGAAGTAACATGGAAACTAGAAGAGTAAATTAATGTGACGTATCCTCATATATTTTAGTGTATGAAATGTAAATTTTGAGGGATAATATATAAAGGGGGAATAATTTAACAACCAAGACTTTTATAAATGAAATTCACTTTTTGAATGGATAAATGCTTTATTAAGAAATAAAGTTATAGAAAAACATATAATAATTTAGTTATTTTGGACCATTATATAGTCTATCAAACATAAAATACCATTAAGAATCATAAACATTGATAATATATCCATTTATGGTGACCATTAATATTAGTATATTAAGGGTTATAGGAAATTCCATTTGACACGAACAAAGGAGGTGATGACCTTGACCAGTAGAATCATACCCTATAAAGCCCAATTATTAGATCTTTTAAGGGAGATATCATCACTTGGGTTTTCCCTTGACCAAGAAAAAGATAAGAATAAAACATTGAAGCATGATAAAAAATATTTTATAGGAGTTTTTGAAGATCTTTGAGATCACAGCCCAAACCATGTTTGCTGAACCACCCAATTAAAATATTACAATCACACACCTTGCCCTTAGGGAATTCACTATTATGATAAATGCCTGTGTATCTGGACCCTAACAATATGAATTACGATATTTTATTTTTGTTAGAACAATTATTATATTTATCCATTTTAATATTTCTTTTAATTGATTAAGTAATGAATATGATAAAAATTAGATTTTGATAGGATGAAACATAGATTGTAATATTTCGAAATATATAGTTTTTTAATCAAGATACTATTTTTGATGAATTTATTAATTTTTAAATAAATTATATTTTAATAAAATATAAATATTAAATAATATTTATTAAATATAAATGACAATATAATTTTATGATGTTAAATGTAATTTTTATAATGGCCAGAAAACTGTTATTGTTAAAAGACTAGTATTTGTAAATAAATGGGGTTTTTTATATAAATTTGTAAAATATTATATTTATTGAATTAATTTTTTTAAATAAATATTATTCTTGAAATAATAATTTCAAAATTACTCAATGATTAATTTTCCATAATAATATGAGACAGTCAAATTTTTGGGTAAAACATAAATATAGTATAAATATATGGTATGTATTATGACATCATAATGACCAAAAACTGATATTATATATACCATGAAAGGTATATACAACCATAATTATGTTTCCCATTTCAAATAATGTATTTTTATGTTATTTTAATAATATCATAAACCCTTAATGAATCCCCCAAAACCTATATTATATTATAAGGTTTTAAAAAAAATTCTTTATAAACATGACTCACTTTCACATCACCATGGGTATTATTTTAAGGATATCGGTTCATAGACTTATAAAATAATTACATTATCTCCTATTTAGAAAAATAACCATGGGATGTTTTGTGTTTTTTATTACATTATATTATAGATTCCAAAACCTATGTTTGCAAATTAATAAATAATTATTATATCTTTTTCTATATAAACCCACCCAACCTTCCATTCCTCTTCACTCAAAACTATTGGATCATGAAGTTACACTTTCATTCCATCTATATATATCATCCATGGTTCCCCAATATCTTTTTAATATCTTCCCAATATTTTATAATTACCATCTCAAGGTATCTAATCCTCTCATTCTTCTATTTTTTCAAACACCTTCTTTATTTAGTGCCTTTTCATTTCAAATTTTTCAAGTTGGATTATGTTTTTATAAATACCTATTAGTGTCTAAATGATATTAAAGTAATTATATAATTTTTTAAATCTCATTCAATCCTTCAATAAACCTTTATGTACATTTGTAATGCTATCTAACTTATCATGCGATTTTCCATGCCAAACATTTATATAGTGAAAACCCATCTCCATTTCCACTCAAGGGTCTCAACCTAACTCTACCTAAAATTCACTAATTTATGATTTAAATCTATTTAACTCACACTCATTAATCATGTAGTTAAAATTTATTAAATACATCCATATTTTGTATGATCTATGAGCCACACTTATGCATATACATGATATAAAAGTGACAGGTGGGCCTGAAATTATATAGACCTCCAATGCATTGGTTAAGGTTTTATCTCATGATATTATATGACTGGTGCATGAGAGTTTATCCTAATAACACTATGTTATATTGTTTTGGTAGTTATCCTTGACTTATTTTTATGATGTTGTGTTTTATTTTGTTTCCACATTCTTATTTTTACTTTATGTTATCATGTTATATCATGCCTCATTATTCAAGATTATGTTTCCCACCCCTCTTATGTTACTTGGTTATGCCTATTGGCTCAAATTTAAATCTTTAAATTATGTCATTATTTATTTAAACTCTTAGTAGGATTTATATCTCACCCCTTTCTTATGAATGTCCCCAGGTTATCCCATATAGTTATAGAAGATCCATGGAATATAAAGTCATTTTTCAAAGCATTTAAATAATGATATTATACCCTTGTTTTAAGTTAATTTTTTATGCAACCAATTTCCTAAATACAATAGAAATCATGATATTATAGGGTTTTATTAAGTGTATCATTATGTAATAAATTGTGAATTAAATTGAATTAAAGTATGGGTTTTCATAGTGTCAAGATAGGGTGTACTCAATATGTGTGTTATATTGGTAGAAGTCACTTTAAATAATAAGATAAATAGAGAAAAATAAGAACAAATTCAATTAATCAACATTTTTTTATGGATACCAGTTTTGGTCTAAATATATTCAAATAAATCTATGAATTTATCTTTAATATTTCATAGGATTTTTCCAAATGAGACTCAGAAATGAGATTCTTAGTAGATAAAGGTATGATAAAGATAGATGAAAATGGAAAATAAATTTGAAACCTTTCAGGATTACCTTGATAAATCATATGAAGAGGAAGAAAAAAAACTTTCACCACCAAAATAGTTGAAAAAGAAATCAAATATCATAAATAAATGGACTAAGAAACCAATTTTTGAGTAAATTTATCTAAATGAAATTAATATATACGGAATATGGATCCATAATAAAGATTATACTTAAAATATGATAGGAAACTATGATCTTGTCTGGGGTATCATGTATTTCAAATATTGTTTCATTTGATTTGGAAATTATGAATGATTTAATATCATTGGATCTTATAAATCAACAATTTGAGGCAAATACATAAGGTATTTAAATTAATTGGTTTTTAAAGACCTTTGTCAAAACATACTAAGTGTAATTTAGTTGTGATATTTGAGGTGTGAAATAAATTACACCAATAAGAATTGTATCATTAAAGGAAAATATGGTGAAATTGTGACTAAAGGTAAGAACATAAAGGGGAATCTCTATATATTTAATGGAGAATAAGACTTATGGATTGTATCCAAGGAAGATGAAAATAGATTTTTTTATAAAAATCTTATCCATTTTATCCAAACAACGTAGGTTGATTTGGTAAAGAATGAAATAGTACATGATATCCCTATACAATTACATAATCATACTCACACATGGATGTTCACCAAAAGGGAAAGATTATTATGAAGAGTTACATTCCATAAGAAACAAATCAAAAAAATTTCTTGAGATGGTGCACATTGATGTGTGTGGGATGATATTATCTAAATCCAATGATTGAGATGGGTTTTATATTTTTTTATTAATGATTACAATAGGATGGTATCATTGATAGTGACCACTAACAAGTTTGAGATGTATACGTTCCTTAATATGTATTAGATATTATCTTGAAAGATTCATGGACTTAAAATTCTAAAAATCTATATCTATAATGAAATAGAGTTTTCCAATAGCCAAATTTAAAATTACATAAATAAGTATAAGAAAAGAAACCAATTTTATATGAAAAGGACTCCTTACTAAAATGCTAAAGCAGAAAGAATAAATTGGGTCATCAAAAAATGGTTTATATGATATTGTTGAGAATGAACTATAACAGTGGTATTGGAAGTGTAATGACTTGAATTATAGGGGTTGGTGAAAATAAGTTGAAATTTTAATTTTTGGTCTAATAATAGGGGATATTTTGAGAATTGGGACTCAGATTGGGGTTATAGAAGTCATAACATCTCACATAGGTTCTTTTAGATGTAATAAGATGCCAAATAGGTGTCTTGGGTAATCAAGTTAGTATTGGAGTAGGGTTGGGGTGACCTAGTAATGAATTTATATTGTAGGAGGCATTTCACTCTACAACCAGTGGGTGTTGTGGTGTGGTGTATTTTATATGTGATTAAATTTTTAAAGGATGAAATATAATATAATTGTGTGGGAAGGGGACTACTCCATAAACCTTCTATCTAAGATTAAATTTCTAGAGCTTTGGATGTATCACATTGTAACCCAAGAATTATGTCTTGAGAGGTTGATCATATGTGAGATTTTGTACCAAAATTGAAGGGTTATTCTATGAATTGTGTTACGTAAGAGTAAATTTAGGGTATACACATGATTTAAAGTGTATGATTATATTGTGAACAATAATTATGCGTCATCCTGTTATGCATATGGTTTACCCTATGCGATATAATGATCATGTAATGATATGTAAGGATCATGTTGTGAAGAATTAATATCCCCATATAATTCATAAGGGATAACTCAAGGTCACTCTATGATACATAAGGGTCCTCGAGATATGTAATGGTTAACTTTGTGATATTTAATGGTTAACTCCATAATATATAATTGTTACTATGAGGCACAAGGGTTAAAATATGTTATAGTATCTGGTATGTAAGAGTAACCCTAGGATCTATAAAGGTTAACTACATGATACAAATGGGTTGCGATATTTAAAAGTTACCCAATTATATGTATGTATAGCTTTGATAATTAATTTCAAATCAGGAATTTATTAAATTGGGTGTGGTATTATAAATCCCATGAGAATGAGTGATACACCATGAGAGTTTCTTATGGGGAAATCTCATGCCACTGTGGGTGGGATGTGATGTAGAGGGTTCCTAGGTGGTAGTGGCATCGAGGTGGCTAGGTGCTTAGTTGTAATATGGGGTTTGAGGTTGTACCACGAATCAACTAACCATTCCCTAGTGGGTGTTCATGTTTTTTTTAGAAAACCTAGAGTGAGAGTGTTTAAATATGATGAATAGGGTCATAATAAAAATTAGCTCTGAGAAGTGATTTTCAGTTTTCTGTTTTTTGATGGGGGAGTTAAGCCACATTGTAATCCGAAGGGGCACACCGTGAGTTGTGTCTAGAAGAGGCATTGTTCTATATGTGTTATGGTTCATGTTGAAAAGATCATATTTTCCAGTTTTTCTATATTATTTATATGATAAAACCATTCAAAATTATTCATCTTTGGATGTTTGAATAGGATTTGGTCAAGTTACTAAACCTTTCCTCTTTTCTCTTTTAACATCATTGATTTTTGGTGATTTAAGGTGGTTTCCCTCATTTTTATGAGGTATAAATTACTTATCCTTGTTCAGTACTACTCTTCCTACATTGTTATCCACTAAATATGATGTCTCTAGGCTAGGGATAGAGTAAAAACATCACTAAGATATTTTGTAACCATCCATATATAATGGGTATTTGGTGTGGTTTTTCTAGAGGAGGTCCAAAGAGTATAAAAAAACTTGGTTTTATGTATTTTCATTAAAATATTTTAGTAAATTTATTTCTTTACGAATTTCCTTTGTTTTAACTAAAATTTATGGAAGAGTTAAAATAATGAAATTTTTATTTTGTATGGTAGAGGTTCGTATAGCTGTTGTGGGTGGAATAGACCCAATTTCCCAAGATTTAGTAATAGTAGAAATACTAGTGAGTTGTTCTTTGATTATTACCTTAGTATTAAATATATAAAAAATTTAGTTTAAATATTAAATTTATTACAATTGGTTTATAACTAATTAGAGTGGTTATTGATGGATCTAGGGTCTCGTGTAGTTAGCCAATGGGCATAATGATGGATTTAGATAGGTCAACATTGGTGGATGGGTATCCCTTAAATGAAATAACATTGAATCAGTTAGGTAGTATCTAAAAAAATCCTTATAATTTATGCATTTTTGTATGTTGCATGTGATGTATGGCCTCACAACTTGTATGTTATCGACCTTGAATTATATGTGTTCCCAAGTAAATATTATATTTTCTATCAATATGTTGCGGTGTTATTATATAAATAAGTTTTAAATATGTTATATATGAATAAATTTTTTTTCTAAGGAAGACAATTTCATAATAAAAAAGTAAAGTATGGTTATATTATTATAATTAATAGATGGATATATTATTTTTAACATCCCTATAAATGTGATGATTGTAGATATGATCTTCATTAAGTCCAAAGACCAATATCATGGATGAAGAAGCACTATCTATAATTGGTTTGAAGTATTTTATAAAGACCTATAAATATTTGAAGAGTTTCATTTCAGTGGATTCTAGAACATTTAAACTGGAGCTAACAATTTATTGAAATAATTCTATTTGGTTCATGTACGAGTCATCTACAAATTTCACCCTGAGCGATATAAGGATAAATTATCCTTACATAGAGAGATATTCTGAGAAATTAACAAAGTGAGGAACAAATATAGACCACATAGGATTAAAAAAATACAATAATAACTCACGTATGAGTGAATAAATATAGAATTCGTGACCTTCATCTAGGAGTCCTGACACTAGTGTAAGAGTAATCAACTTACCCAAGAACCCAAAAGAGTTAGTGGGACAACTTAAGAGTGGTTAACCTAAGAGTAAATTTATTATTTCATTTGGTATAATATGTGAATCTACGATTGAGAATTATAATCAATTTAGAGATTAATTAAATTATAATTAATAACATTTCATCCTGGATTCAAATATCATGATTGATCAAGATGATTATGATCCAGGTTAAGAAGTGATGAGAGGAGTTCAATGTTTCAAGATTCCATGAAACATAAAAATGAATTATCCATAAATATGTGTATGGATAATTAGAAATATTTAATGTTGAATAATTTACATAGATATAAAAGATAAAATATCTAGATTCTTTGGGTAGCTTAAATGGGGATGTTGAGAAATGTTTTGAATAAGTTTTAATTATGAGAAGATTGTCTGAGAAATGAGATTAAAGAGAGTTTACATATTCATATTATGGATAAATAAAATTTATGATATATTTTGTGATTATAAATATCATATGGTAATAATAAGAGATACATTTAAACTCTTCATATACTAGTGTTCCAATGTGAAAACTCTTACTGGTCGAAGAAGGAGTAATGTCTAAATTGAACATGAAAGAAAAATTCTTATTGGTATCAAAGAATAATAAAGAGAAGGGTAAAATGTCCTATGATATTTTAATATCATAGAAGGTGATCAACTAAGAACTTTTGAAGTATGTAGAGAAGAATGAAAATGGTAGATGTACTTTCATATCAAGAAGAATATGTTTCAGTATAATACCTACTCACTACTCATGGAAGGATCCAATATAGAAATGTGTGAGGTAGTCATGATAAATCATGAAAACTATGTTTTGTGAGATATTAGGAACTAGATTACACATGAGCCTTAACCCAGTTAGTGAGGTATCCTTAAGTGAATCCACAAGAACCAGGTTCAAAACTGGGTAGAGGAATATTTATGAGGGTACTGTAGTAGTACTGTAGCAGAACTGTACACAATAAGGGAACTGTACCAGAATTGTACACTGTACAGGTACTGTAGCAGAACTATACACTGTGCGGGTATTGTAGCAGGTACTGTTCAGTACTGTAGCAGCTGGAACTATTCACCTTGGGCCGCTGGTTTGGGCTTGGAGTCCTTAAGGCTTTTGGGCCACCCAAGACTTCATGTCAGTAGGGCTTTTGGGCCACCATTAAGGCCTTCGGGCCACCTCAAGGCCTTTGGGCCACATACAATTACCCCAGACACACTACAAAAAAGGATCAGCCCCGGAAGAGGATTCAAAGTAGGTGCACTCACCAGAGCAGAACCAAATGGATCTTTCAGAATAAGAGGGTATGGCTATGCCATCGGGACCAGCCTGCGCTTGCACGGGAAGCCTAGCCAGATGGCCATGCAAAGGTGAAGAGCTACTATCATGATGCAGATGCTGGGGAGGGTCAGTTCCTTGTAGATAGACTGGTTGAATTCCCAAAGACCTTCGGGTCATGTAATCTCCTAAGCCTACAGGACATGTAATCTCTAAGCCTACGATCCTTGTAAGGGTTCTCCCTCATCCCTTGAAAGGTGGGTTATCAAAAATCAATAAAAATTAAGGCCTTCAAGGAACTAGAATGATGATAAATAATGCGTGATATTTTATAATGATCCTCTAGTGGGACACTATATCACATGATGGGACATCCTCTATGCATTGTGTGAGTCTATTCATGGTTGTGATGAACCTCAAGGTCTAGGGTAAATATTTCCATTTGAAACCACTTATTCTTATAATAGATAATCCATTATTAACACGTCCAACTAATTAGGAAAATTATTATCCTCTCACTTTGAATCCAAACCTTATAAATCATCATGTGATTTATTTTCTTCCATCTATTTTCAAATGGAATGGTAGAGATAACTAATAATGATAGGATCAATATGTTAACCAGTTAAAATTTTTTGTTTAAAAAAATAAGTGGATTAATAATTCATCCCTCTCCCTCTTAGTAATCTACCTAGACCAATTCACTTCAATTATTGCCAGATAAAACCTAGCATCCTTTGATTTCATCTACTATTCAAACACAATTTTTTTATTAGAGCTACATTTTGTATAGATTTGAAGAAAATTCAAAAGTGCATCAGATGTAAAACATTTTCTCTATCCCTATAAGTGATGTAATGGGTGTTTTGATCAAAACATTAAAGAATGGGAATAAAATAGAGGAATAAAATATGAAAACATGTCTAATGTCTATAGGGATCAACCACTATTTGATGTTAAATTAATGGTAATATTTCATCTATCAAAGTTATGAAAATTTATATTTTTGAAGAAACTATATAAATTTGTGGAGTGTATAAAGAGGATGAGCCTATCCAAATAGTAAAATATCTCTAATATAAAGTAAATAATTATATGAAGAAAGTTCCTAATGAAGTGATCACTTGTATATTTGGTGTCATTAAGGAAATTATTGATTAAACAACATAGTTTTAAGAGGACTTTGAAGAAATGGAGAACAATTTAACCAATAACTTCTAATGATGTAAGATTCTGAAACAAATTTTTGATGTCAAAGAAGAATCTATATCAGTTTTTAATAAACATATTACCCTAATTGAATAAGTATCATATAGAAGTGTTTATGTGAAATAGGTGACTAAGTATATTTTTTTATAAGTACTCCATTTATTAGAAAGTCTATATAAAAACTCCACGAATGTCAAGGATTTTTATGTAGAGATTAAATAAAAAATAATAATAGAATATCTTGACTCCTATTTACAATAATCAATTAGAATGAATAATAAATCAAGAAGTTAAAGAAGTATTGGGAATAAATTTTGAGATCAATTGAGGATGTAAATAATTCTCTTGATGTTAAGTTTCATGATCCTATAATGAAATTGAAGGATCTATAATCGGTATAAGATGGAACTTCCCAAGTTCCTGAAAAGAAGGTTGATACAACCCAAATTTATAATGTGAGTCATGGATCTATGAATAATCCAATCAATTTCAAGATATTCTTTGAGTTATCCCCCAATTAACTTGTACTACGCTATTTGAAAAGGTTAACTCAAAATCTACATTTTTTTCACTAATGATGTTTTGTCTACAAATACATATACTCTAAATCTGGGGATGTTTAGGTGAAAAAATGATTATAAATCCACCATCACATCAATGGTTTATATTGGAATATCGAAGAAAATAATCCCCCACTAGAAGTTCCAAAATGGGTCATATTTATACCATAAACCAAGTACTTAATCATAGACATATTGTATTCTCATGTAAAATAAAGAGGTCCATTGGCCATTTCTAGTTCTATTGAATGTTTTTTCACATGTAAATTTAGTTTTGGAAAAAAATAACCTTAATAGAATATATTAGTCTTGGATTAAAGGGGTATAAGAGATAAAAAAGAAGGCCAGAAAATTAGAATAAAGTTAAATAAATTGAATATAACTATACCTTGAGGATAAAATAGAAGAAATTAACATAAAAGTTACTCCCATGAAGTCAAAGAAGAAATCTATATAGGATCTCACCATATTAATGGTAAGATTCATATACTATTTTCTGAAGGTCCACACTATATATTATTGAAAATAAGCCTTGGAAATAAAAATGAAATAAATTAAGTTAAGTTCAAAGTGGGAATAAATCCATGTGAAATATAAAAATATATGATTGATTGAATGCATCCTAGAAGAATTGAAGGAGTTACCTAAGAAAGTCAACACCAAGACTGTAAAGATACCATGTAGAAACTGCAAGTAATATGAGTATGTTAAGTAGGAGTTCCAAGATTTTTTATGCATAATTGAATATGGATATATATATGAATAAATATCAACCAAGTGAATGTTATAAAGTAAAGTAGGAATATTAACATGAATCAGAACAAAAATTCGAGGAGTGGTTATCCAATAATGATAACCCAAGAGTTATTTAAGAGATACTATATATACCTCTTAAAACTATATAATTATTATTCCATTTCAAAATATAATTTATAAGAATATTAAATCAAGAGGAAAAATTCTAGAGGCTTAATATACCTTATTATAAAATTGAAAACCCTATTACACACAAGAGGAAAACTGAAAAGATAAAAAAATAACTTATCGACTAAGGATGTTTATATTTTGAAAAAAAGTGGGGAAAACATGAATAATTTTCATAAATCTTGAGAAAAATTGAAGATAGGTTTTGGGTTGGGATCCAAGTCTATACCCTATTAATTCTATTGATAATTGTTCTGATAACTCACATTATTCTAATTTTTTATTTAATATGATTAAAATAGGGAATTGAAGTTTTTATTTGTAGGATGATAACTGGGAGAGGTTTTAATTACTATAAAACTATGAAATATTCCATCATGGATTACTACTATAGATAGTCATGTATAATGATGATGTGAGTGCATACCATGAGGGGGACACCCTTGGATAAGCTACGGTCATAAATAAGTTCTATTACCAAGAATATAGAATCTGAGAAACACCTAGATAAAATCCAAAGAATGGTTTTCATATCACAATTTCAATGATTTTTTTTAATTATATAAAAATTATTTATTAATGTGTAGTGTTGGTTAATTGAAAATATAATTTCTGGGGGATTTAATTACACATTAAATTTATAATGTATTTGTTGAAGATGAGTGAAATTTGAAAAATTATTGACAAATTTACTGTACAACCCATGGTATGATAAACTGAAAGTGGTATCACATGAGAAACAAATTAGTGGAAAACCATGATGTATTAGTTAAATATCTATTATTTTCTATACCATTTTTAGCCGCATAGATTTAGAGTTGGATAACAGAAGTCTCATTGATGATATTTATGTGGCACCATACATCACTCAATAATTTTGATTAGGATGTATTTTAGAACAAATGTGGTAGGAGAAGTTATCTTGGAATTATTAGAAGGTTGTTAAAGAAATGAGTGAGACCCTAACCTTATATTTAAATAGTATTTATTTTCAATAGGCGGGATAAGAAAAGGAAACATATATTGAGAAAAAATGTTTTATTGTATCATTGAAAAATCTAATGGGGGAGATTAAAGTTCCCAAATATGGATTGTATTTTTTTTCAATAAGTGGTTCTATTATTATGTGAAGGATTTATCAATATTTATTCGAAGAATAAGAAGTGAACATAAGGAATAATATGACAAATAAGTTGAAGTAAAGTACTAATAATATTATAGAATACATGGATGGATAAATTTCTGATAAGCTCCCCATAAATGTGTTCATTTTAGTTATGATATTCATGAAGACAAAACAATAGTACTGATGGATGAATATAGACCATCAATAAGAACTTTTAAGTGTTTAATAAATCCATCAAAATATTTGAAGAGGCTCTAAGGTTATTTGAGTGGTGTTTGGAATATACAGAATGGAGTAGAAAATTTATGGAAGGACACATAGATGGTTCATATATGATTTATATAATAATTCTACCATGAATCATGTAAGAATAATTTATCCTTACATAGTGAATCTACTAATAAATTTATAAGGGAAAGAACTCATGAAAACCATGTAAGAAAAAATAACCTAAGAATGACCCTCATATAATTAGATTGACCCTGGAATCCAAGTATACATGTATTATTCATGGAATTTATGTAAGTGTAATCTTCCAACCTATGCACCCATGTTCGAGTAACTGGAATGACCTAAGTGTGGTTCAAATAAGAGACAATTTATTCATAAATATGGATTAGTATGAGAATATAAGATTAAGAGTTTTTGAGAATTTATAAATTAATTCATATGATTCTTAAGAACTATTCTTCATGGACGTACACATCAGGATTGATCTAAATGATCATGGTATAAGATAAGAATCAATGAATCATGTTCCATGCCAAATTATAATCTGTGACTTCCTAATTCATGTGGCTATACATATGTGGATATATATTTTGAAATATTTTAATACAATAGACATTATTGAGATTTAAAAGGGAAAATATCCTAAGTTTTTGTAAAGTTAAATGAGGATTCTAAATAGAATTTTGAATGAGTTATAATTATATAATGATATACTAGAAACAAATATTTAAATGAGTTTAAAAATTTATATTATGGAAACCTAATATTCATAAGATATTATGTGAATACAAATATCAAATAAGAATAAGAGCTAAAATGTGACTCTTTGGTTATAGTGTTACTATGTGAAAACATTAATCTTTAGAAGGAGAAATTACAATACTAAAGTTGAAATAATAACACTTTAAAGTATTGAAAAATAAGAAGGTGAAGGTGGAGGCAATATATGATATTTCTATATCATATAAGGAAATGAACTGATAATATTTGGAGTGGTTTGAGAAGAAGCAAGGATAATGTGATTTAATATTAATAAGAAGGAGTATTGTATAACTAACTCAATGATTTTTAGAAGGATCTATTCATGGAACTTTTGAAGAAGTCAGGACCGGTCATAAAGACTGATCTATATAAGATAGAAATAACTAGTAAGAAGTTGAAGGTGGTGTGATGTGGCATAAATATCCTTTAGTGGGATACTATAGCATAATGTAGGATGTCATTTAATCATGGTTCAAGGATATGAATTACATGTGATGAACTATAAGGTCCAGGGTAAATCCTATCTTTTTTAACCTCTTGGGATTATATTGGAGAATCTACCATTGAGGAGCATAACCATTCAAGATAAAAAGTGGGCTATCACATTGATACCAAACCATGTAAATCCTCATTTGGCTGAGATAAATATAAATGAGATGATCAAGATCCTAACCAGTCATGAAGGTATGTCTAAATGAAATAAATCATAAAAACAATTGGATTAAAGATCACCTATTACCCATTTATGTAATCTTATTTGAATTTGAAACTTCATTATAAATTATTATTTTTCTTTAATCCCCATGAGTATAATGAAATTTCTAGGGACATGATGGACCCTTGAACACTAAAATTATTCCTCAATCATCGATGTACATGGGAGTAACAATAAACATGTATTATGTGATATATGGACTCTATAGGTGTATAAATTTAGTGAATGAATATAATGGACATTGGAATAGGTGATATAGTCTCTTCTATACAGGGGAGTGTGATGGATTGGAAATGATTAGTCTACGAGTAGTCAATACAAATCCTTGAGTTACCTGATAGATTTTTGTTTAGTTAGGTCATGTCTAGGGTGAGTATTTCTCCTCCACTAATACTTGTGTATTTAGGTTGGTATACCATATAATAGTTCATTCTTAGGTAGGGTGTGAGAATATTAACCTATCTTGATTGGGATAGTGAGACGGTTATTTTGGCATACCTTTTTTTGTTTTTTTATTTATTTTATTTATTTTATATATGTTTTGACATATTGTGACTATGCTTATATTAAAGGATTCATTATCCATTGAACAATTAGATATGTACATAGATTTGGGAAAATATTGAAATATACATGGGATATTTATAGTGAGGATTATGTATCACTACCTCAATAAAAAATACCATTTTAAAATGAAATATTATAGTTACCATGAGGTTTTCTCTCATATAGGTTTCATGCTAAGTTCAAACTGCCACTTTGGTTAATTTTTTTTGTTAAATGTTAATATTAAAAGCCCAAAAATAGAAAAATAACTTATTAAATTCAAATAAAATTAAATATAATTAAGATTAAAAATTATAGATAATAGGTTAGTATAAAAACTCAGAGAAAAAAATACAAACAACTTGTAATGGAAAAGTTTTAACCGCTAGACACTCCCTTTATCCTTGTCTAAAATTTAATTATCCCATAAAACTTCTTAATGCATACCTAAAGACCTAAAATATAGACCTTAATTACCTAGAAACCATATTATGACCCCAAATATGGGTGTTAATCACCTTATTAATGTAATCTAATTACTCAAAAACCTCAAGTAACCAAAAAAGATTAAACTCATTGTGCTCAAAAGTGAGACAATAGAAAAGAAACTTAAATAATGAGAGTAAAAATTTTACTATCATAAGTGGGAAAATAATATTGAAAATTTTAGAAGAATGTGGATTTAAAAAAGAAATTGGACCTCATCATTCAGAAAACATAGTTTCTAGAGAAATAAAAAATTATCAATGAAAAGACCGAACTCAAAAGGGAAGATTATCCTTAGGCTTCCATCATCCATGATGACATGGAGTTTGGCCCATAATGGATTCATTAATTGAAGAAAAAATTATTTTATACAAGAAATATCTTGTATAATATCCCAGTCCCTAAATATTTATAACCATCCATTGAAATTAAATTAGAGTCTCTTATTTGAAGAGAAAATGTGAGGTAGATTTCCCTTTAGTTTCCATCCATTGAGTATTTGTGCATATTCTTACACGTAAAAAGATTAATGTTGATATAGTTTTTATATAAAGTGGTTAAAATGCATCTTAAATATTCCCTAAAAAAATTATATCCATTAGACATAATTTTAAGATGTTATACTTGACTTACTCGATATACATTTTCTATCTGAACTGACTATTCAGTTGCCTATATTTTCAGGAACCCACATACTACCTTAATAAACTAATTTTAATGTGATATTTAGTTAATAAACATACATATGAGTTCTATTTCATATATAACTAGAATCAATGCATTTTTAGGTGAATATAAAAATTTATACATTATTTATTAAAGGTATATCAATTATATCGGCCAAAATATTTTCCAAAACGATTAATTTATTTGGACCTTCTAGAGGGCGATTCAACACTTGGTCTAGTTGGAAGAAATAAATCCTTCTAATAAAATTACCTAAAAAATAATTTCAAATTTTGGATTTATTTTGAAATGGTATTCTATGAAATACCAAATTGATAAAAAATGGTTCAAAATAAATAATTAAGAAATTTTTACAATTTATCCAAAAATTTATCAAAATTAAAAATTGATGTAATTTAACAAAAAAGGGAAAATACTTGGGGGATTATCATTTAAATAAATATAAAGAATATTTAAAATATCAAGTCAATTAAGTCCCCCACACTTATCACTTTTTCTTGAGGATAAGTAAACATTAATAATCATATTCAAGAAAATTTAAAAGCACATACCCATTAAATCCACTAATTTAAAAATAAAAAATAATAAATTAGCATGAATCATAAGTAAAATTTATTTAAAGATAAAAATTAAATGAATTTAATTTATTTACAATTTATTTATCCTCCAATTCACACAAAATTCTTAACTCACATGGAATTTTCCTTTATCACACTGGTATAAATATTCAAAAAATATGTTATCCTCCAAACAGATGAAAGAGTCACAATAGACTTGATAAATTCATACATATACACTCTATATGAGTCCAGTAAATATTATTATCATGAGGAACTATTAGGTTATTTTCATAGGATTAGGGTTGGTAGTGTTTTCATGTTAAAAATTCCAGGGAAGATTAGTTGGGTTATCTATTTTAGAAGAAAACGTTTGAATCTATTTTTCACTGAAGTATGGGTAATAATTACTCTCACAAGTAATATATCAACTCCAAAAATTCATTAAAATATTAATAAAAATTAATTTTTTTAACATTTTAGTAGTATCATGATATTCAATCAACTAACCTCAAAAATATTGATTTTTTTTGATATTTTCATATTTTTCGCACCATTATTTTAAAAGCTAGTAAACAAATAATTAAATTTAAAAAAGTGGGTGTGAATTTAATCCATTATATTAAATAAAATTAATTATTTTATAACTTCAAAAAATTGATACTTGTTTTCTTAGTAGCTTTAGCACATAATTTTTTTTTTAATTTTTCATAATTTTTCTCTTGAAAAGACTTTCCAAGGAATAGTTTTTTGAAGATTAATTTTTTTTCCAGATCTATAATTAACTTTAAACACATGATTTTCTATCAAAAGTAATCCAAAAATTTTATTTACCCCCAAATGACATTCATGTACACTTAAATTAATATAGATCATGAAACATTTACTTCAAGATCACATGGGATAGGGAAAAGTGGCTTGTAATGTGCCAATGTAACAAGGTTTTTCCTAGATTTCTAAAGGCGAACCAGGATAATATGTTTAGGTAGGATTAAATAAAATTATTTTTATGAAAAAATTTATTTTAAAAATAAATAAATTCATAAATTATTTAAAACATAGGTAAATGAAATCATCAAGTTTTGAAAGATATAAATTAAACTATTATTCATCAAGCTGTGTATGATTCTCTTAAGAAATGAGGTGAATGTAAAGAATATGATAAAGAGATATAGAAGCCTTACATGATATTTATTATAAGTATAAAGATAGTGATATTTGGAGTGTGATTCAAAATTTATGAGTTTTATCAGGAAACTCTCAAAGTTTTATGCATGAAACAATGTTGTTTTGGTATTAATTTATCCTTAGTTTCATGGAAAAAAATGGTTCACACATTGAAATGGTGTTAAATAAATGAAAAATATATTAATTTTTATCTAAAATGTTTTAAAAACAATTTTTTTTAAAACACAATTTTAAAGGAAAAAATACAAAATATAAAATAGGAAATTTAAAATAAAAGTCAAAAAATAAAAATCTAGTAAAGATGTTCCTCACACAAACTTATTTTTTATATTTTACTCATTTTGAATAATTTTACATGGTAAATGAGCATAAAATTTTTATACATTATATAAATAATTATAAAGGAAATAAATAACCTAGTTTTTTAGTAGAAAAATCCTTGAGTCATCCTTTTGAAATATGTAACATGAGAATCTATAAGAAAAAAGAAATAGAACATCATAAAAATAATTAAATAAAATAAATAAAAAGGAAAAAGAAAAAATAAAAGAAATATAATCATGGATTGAACTCCCAAGTGGGTCCTTCATTTTTTTATTTCCAAATATAGATAATTTTAGTGTTTAATCACTAATCCAATGGTGGGTGTAATATCTTTCTCAGGAACCACCAATATAAAATTTCACTATCTTTCTTTAGCTCTCAATTGTGTAGATTTCCCCAAATATATATTTTATCATTCTCACCTCTATGAATTTATTATTCCATTGATATAGTGAAAGTGATAATAAAATTAAAGGACACTTCCATGAAACTTGATTATTAGGAAATACCTCCACTAGTTATTGAAGGTAAATTATAGGATGTGTTTTATCAACTATTTCCACATCAAATATGGTTTCTTACATAAAAATATACTTGGTACCATAATCCTCATGGAAATTAGTGTACTAATATTCCACACACACCATTTTATCTTCAATTTCATCATTTAAATTCTCTTATTTTGAAAAACCAATCCACTCAAAAGTAATAGGTCATAAATCTACACTAAAAGAAGAAATAAAAAATTTATGAAAAAAATAATAATAAAAAAGGGATCAAACTTTTAGACTTCTCTCTATGTTTTATCAGATTATAACTTTGTTTTGGAAAGAAACAAGTTTGTTTAAATTAAGTAGTAGCTCAGGTTTCTTTAAATGTTCTTCAAAAATAAATGACTCAAGTTTCTCTTTTTCTTTTTACATAGTTTGGTACAAAGTCTCTCAATTTTTATCTTCAAAAATTATATTTTCACATGAAATATAATTTTTAAAAATTTTATCCATAAAAAATTCTAAAAAAATATATCATAAGGTTACATAAATGTGAAATTCAGTGATAATTTATTCTTTTGAGTTAAAACAACCAATATACAAATAATTTTCTAGTTTATCCATAAATTGTTCTTGAACATAAAAAATGGATGGGATAAGATTTTATTTTTATTGAACTATCTTTTTATCAGTCAAATATTATATAATTTTCCAGGAATTGGAAAGAATTTATATTTTTTTACTAATTAGATCAAGAACGATAACATTTTGTTCCGTATTATTTTTCAAAATCAAAACCTCATTAAACCCCATAAATTACAACTAAATAGGAAAAAAATAATTTTTTTCATTATGAAAATCGATTTTTAAAAAAATTCTGTATTAGTGGATAAAATCCAAGTAATAAAAAAATTAAAAAAAATCAAAACTTATTCAAAATCCTTTAAAACGGATCCGATTAATAGTGAGGATTCAGTCACATTATCTCATTTAATAGTTTCTATTTTTAAATAGAGTATAGTGGTGACCACTGGGTTGTCTCTAATGTGGTTAGATGCTAAGTTCAAACTATGAATTTGGTTAATTTTTTGTTAAATGTAAAAATTCGATGTGCAGATTTAGAAAAGAAGTAAAATAAATTTATTTTAAAAAAAATCTAATTAATATTATAAATTAGAGTTATAATTTTATAAGTAAGATAGATATAAAAAACTGAATATATCAACAATGGACAAGTTTTAATCATCATACATGCGTTTTATCATTGTCTATAATTGATTTATCCATTTATATTTCTCAATGTATACCTCAAGTCCTAAAATAATTTACCTAAACTTGATATAAAATATATTGATTACTCAATTATGGGTGGTGATTTTTTTCTGAATATGATATGATTATCGAAAGACTATAGAGTGACCAAAATGGATTAAACTCATTGTACTCAATGGTGAGAACTCACTAAATAAATTTAAACAATGAGTGTTAACAAATTACTTTATAAATTTTAACATAAATCTATAATAATTTTTAGGAATGTGTATTAAAGAAAGAAAATGACCCTCTTAATATAAAAAAATAGTTTTCAATGAAATATAAAAGAGAAAAATGAAAAAAACAAATTCAAAAGGGAATAGTATCCTCAAGATTCCACCATCCATGACCACTTGTAGTGTATTCCATAATGGATTAATTTCTTCATGAAAACAATATTTTGAAAAAGATATCCTATAGAGTATCCCACTCCCTCACTCTCTCTAAACATAATTTGAAATTTAATTGGAGACTCTTATTTATAAAAAGAGTTGAGGTTGATTTTCTTCTAGTTTCTATCCATTTGAATTTGGTATAATTTTAGACCAGTGGGAGGCCAAAAATTGATAATGTTTTTTATTGAAAGTTATTTGAATACATATTATATCATCAATAAAAAATTTAAATCTATTTTAAATGTTTTGAAAAATTTATTCCCATATTAGTCCAAGTGCATTTTCTGGTTTAATGGATTGTTTAGTTTCTTCCTTTTTCATACACTTATATACGACCATAATGAATGAATTCTAAAGTTATATTTAATTCATATATTATATACTATGAAATATTTTTTTCAATAGATGTGATCACATATTTTTGAGGTGTATATCTAATGTTATAATTTATTTACTGAAGCTACTCTAATTCTATTTGCTAAAATATTTTCCAACTCGATTAATTTGTATGGGTCTTACATATATTTTTTCATAAATTGTTCTAGTTATATAAAATTAATCCCACTAATTAATGGATTATAAAAAACGAATTTCAATATTTGTATCCAATTTAAAAAGTTTATATATGGAAGAAAAAATTGATAAAATATACTTAAAAATACAAAATTAATCAATTTTCATAATTCAGAAATAAATTCATAAAATTCCAAAAAATAATGTAATTTGAAAAAGAGACAAATTGGTGGGGATTATATTATTGAATATATATAAAAAGTATTTAAAATATTATCTCTACCAATTTAACCATACTTTTCACTCGGACTCCTGGATAAGTAGTCCTTAAAAATCATATCCAAATAAATTTAAAAGAACATACCCATGAGATATAGAAAATTTAACAACAACAAAATATCATGTTTCGTCAATAAAAATTATTATAATTTCTACATTATAAGAAATATATTAATTACCACTCTTATTCACAAAAAACAGATACATCGCATTGAATTTCATATCATTACACAAGTAAAGATATTCAATAAGGATTTTATACAGAAAAAATATTAAAGGATCACCCAATGATTGATAAATTAAAACATTTATACCAAATATATGTTAAGGAAATATTCTTATCATAAGGATATGTCGTGTTTTTTACGTGTCTTAGGTTTGGAATGATTTTGATGCTTAAAAATTTGAGTCAGAATTAGGAAAAAAGAACTTTTAAAAGAAAAATGGATGAATATGATTTAAAATAAAGTATGATTTCTACTTACTTACCTCAACAGTATATCAAGTAAGAATAATCTTTAAAATATAAATAAAAATGGACTCCTTCAACATTTCAATAGAAACAAGATATCTACTCCACTATCTTCTAGATAATTGAATTCTTGATTGATATTTTCAAATTTGGTGAAAATTGATTTTTGAAGGTAGTGAATGATTATTTAAGTTTTACAAAGTGGTTGATACTTACAACCCTTATATTTAATTGAAATACTTTTTTCAACTTTAAAAAATTAACATTTATTGTTTAGTAGATCCAATGAAACGTTTTTTATTTTCTGAATTATTCCCTTAAAAAGCTTCAGTATGGAATTTTTTTTGAATATTTTTTTCAGCTCCAAAGTACACTTTAATCTCATTATTTTTTCTCCAAATAAGTTAAAAAATATTAAACACATCACAACAAAACCCCTATACTTACGTTCAACTAGATCATTCAATCATTACTACCAAAACCGGTTGGATAGGAAAAAATAGACTATAATGTGGCTACAAAACAAGGCTTTTCATGGATTTATAAAGGTTTGTAGTGGAAAAATGTTCTCCTTGAAATGGAAAAAATTATTTTAAAATCAAAGTAATTTTAAAAAAAATTTAAAAAAAAATTACCAAAAACCCTCATTTTTGAAAAAAATAAATAAATTTATGGTTCAACAAGCAGTATTTAGTTCTATAATGAAATGCGGTGAACGTAAAGAATATGTAAAAATGTCTTAAAAGACTCATTATAAGGTTATTTTAAAGATAAATACAGTGATATATTCAATTTGATTTAAAATTTAACACTATTTTTAAGAAATTATCAATGTTTTTATCATAAAATAAAGTCATTTTAGCTTTCATTTAGCTTAGTTTCATGGATCAAATCAGCATATCCATTGACATGGTTTTTGAAAAAAATAAAAATATATTATTTTCCATCTCACAAGTTTAAAAGACACAAAATTTTAAACAAACACAAAATTTTAAAGGAATTTTTTTATTTTAAAAATTGAAAACAAAAAATTTAAATTGGAAAATAAAATAGAAAAACTTTTAATCTAAAAACGATATTCCTCCTACACACTTATTTTATAAATTTTACCCATTTTTAATTATTTTATATGAGAAATGATAATTCAAAAGTTTATACATAACATAAATATGAAGAAAAAAAGGCCAAACCTGGTGTTTATTGAGTATAAGTATCCTTGAGCTAGTTTCCTAAAAGTTTCAACTTGAAAAAATATATTTATTTTAACTTGTTTTCCCTAAAACATGTGTTCTAGTTCGAAATCAGTAATTACGGACTGTTTCCATTGGATTTATTTAAGGAACTAGAAATAACCAACAGTTCTGTATCTAATGGGACCTTCTTTCCAAAGGAAGGAGTTCGTTAGGTTTGTTGACCTACAATACTTATGAACTCATATTGTTCGAGAGGATGATAGGTCAAGCTCATCGCACCCTTTTGGGGGGAATTATTTCTTTCTCTGAGACAATCTTATAGATTTAAGATATGTTCATGAATCCTAATTAATTTCCCAGTGTAATGTAGGTTTCCATTAAAAATTTTATATAATTATTTATCATGTGTGGAGTTCAAAATCATCCATATGTATTCATGGTTCTTCATCAATGGAGATATCTATATGTATTAGAGGTTTTCCATTGATAATATCCTCTTATATACTAATTAGAGATTGTTTTTATATTTTTACATTGATGATTTCATTTAGTACACTTAGTAGAGCACTCTGGAATTTATTTTCATCCATGTAGAAGAATGTCACTCTGGAATTTATCGTCATCTAGGGAGACAAAAATTTAGTTTGGAGTTTATTATCATCTAGGTAGATGAATGTTGTTTTGATTTTGGGGTTGTACCCATAGATGGGATACCTAAAAATCCTCATGAAAGGAATGAGAACCCTCATATTTTGTTTCTGATTAATGGGACACATCATAAATTTTAAGGTTGTATGATAAGGACCTAACCATACATTTTAATTTCATGTGGTAAGGGTATCTAGGTGGATGGTTCCTAGTCAAAACTTGGTGTGGGACTTATGAAGAAGTATCCCAAGGAACCTGGAAAGGATATTAGTTTCCATGTTTTATAAACCCGGTTGAGAATGTGGCCTAGAGAGATCATGGTTGATTTAGAGTGTTGGGTTTTAACCTCAATGTGGCTTCCTACATTTCCCACTTATATGGGAATAAGATCCCACGTAGTTTGGAAAGTCTCAAAGGGGAGTATATCCCTTTAAGAGAAATAGGTTAGAGCTCACTCTTAAAAGGTATTCCCTTTTAATAGAGTCCATGAGAGATGTCTTAACTCATGGAGATTTAAGGGGGAATTAATTCGGGGCTTACTCTTAAAGAGCATGACTAGATTAAGGGAATTATGGATGGATTCTATAAGAGGATGTCCGTGATATTAGGCCCTAAGTGAAGGATTATTATGTATCTAAGCTATGGTGGGAATTATAGTTCTCATAGTTTAGGAAATGAGGTGGATTGTGTGGATGTTGAAATGATCACAAATCCTAATCCCACATGAGTCAAGCTTGGTGTGAGAAACAAGAAAATGTGAATGATTCAACAAAAACACAAACTTTTCTTCCTTCGCTGGTGGAGGAGGTCGATCCTATGTCAAAAGAAGTATGGGCGATGGTGGATGAGGGTGAAGAGAAATAAATCTTTCAATATGAAATGAAGGTGAAGGTCATTAGTTCTAGCCCAAAACGCTAGGGTCTTACTCCATGTGGGATTACCTAAAATTTGGTTATTAGAAAAGTAGGATCTAATCTCATATGGAAGGGAAAAGAATGTGTGATCCTTATCCTTCATTCTAGGTACCCAAGGCTCTAGATCTTAGAGATGAGGAGGGGATGAGAGAGTCATATCCTCAAAATCCAAGACTAGGACCTCCCAATCTTTTTCCTTAGGGTATGGTTCCATGTGACCATAAATATTCAAACCTATAGATATACTGAGAATCTTGACTCCCTTATTTGAAAAATGTGGGAATCCTATAACAGTAGAAATACAAACCCAAATGGTAGAAATGATGATGTGCCTTTCCCAAAGGTTTGTTAAATCAATGGGTTTTGGTGTAGGATTCAACTTGGTCCCTTTTAGAAAAGGAAGACAATAGAGGAGAGGCCCCTTCATGGGTGACATAAAAGAGGCCTTCAAGGAAGGCTCACGTAGGTGTTTTGTGCAGGTATTCCACATTGGGATTCCACGTAGGTATGCCATTTAGGTCCTAAGAGGAACTGAAAAATGATTAACTCAAAAAGGATAAGCCTGTGAAATTTTGACATGCCTTGTGAGATGGACTATTGGGGCATCAACACATGGGTGAGTTCTTAACTTAAGCACCATGTGTGTCACTTGATTTCCATGGAATAATCTCGCACATGTCTTTTCTTAATGAAAGAAGCTTGTGTAAGTGACTTCTTCTAATGGAAGGAGGGTCCTCAAATAAGTAGCTTTTATTTTAGACCCTGAAGGGACTTTGATCTTCTTTATCACTTTTAATTATCTCTTATCTCATGTTTTTTAGAGATACTTGAGAAAATTAGGGGGACCTTGGAGAAGAAGCAACACAATTAGAGCTTCATGAGTTCTCCCATATTTTTCAGTTGTTGAATGGGAAGCCCAAGAGTTCTATTTATAGAAAATGACTGGGGATGGTCGAAAGGAAGCTCCCAACATAGGTCAAGATCGTAGATATATGGCGTAAATCTTTTTTATAGGGGTGGGAAAATTACAATGCCACATAGGTCGCTGATGAAGGTCCTCAGTAAAGGTCCTCGGATACGGGGCTATGCATTTGGGCTGCACAGGTAGGATTTGTGCTAACCTTTTTGAGTCTAGGTATGCTGCGTTGGTCCCATTAACAATATTTATTTTCCCCTTTTAAATTAACTTAATGTTTTAATATCTCCAAAGTTCTCTTCATAATATTTTTTCCTTCCTTTATTTTATGGGAGTGTCAACAAAATACCCCCTAGGATTAGATCCAACTAAAAAGGGGGTCTAGTAATGAGGTAGGTTTATGGGGAAAATATTATTGAAAATTAATGTTGGATTACATAGTTCCTCTACATAGCTATGTCACATAAGTAATAGTCTTAGATTGTTCGATACAGGTTTTTGGCGTAGGCCAACGGTGCCTATAAATACCCCTGTTCCTTTTCCACTTTCTTCACCCACATTTCTGATTTTTTTTGTTTTCTCTCATAGATTAGCTCGTTCATAAAAATCTATTTTATTGTTCTCTCATGAAGATACATTGATAATTTATCAAGGTATAGCCACCTGAGTAATGAAGATAGAATAATTATTTTATCTAAGGATATGTGCAGGAGAACCTTATTTAACAACTTACGCCGGGTACCTTGTCGAAGGACCTACATATGTGACCTTTTTTAAGGTTCTATATGGGGAAATTACTTTTCCAATATATTTAATTCATTAAAGTTAAAATTTTATATTTATTAAGTCAATATTCCAATATAATGAGAAAAATTTGGTGATTCTCTTGCAAGAAATTTCTCACTTGATGACTTCAACTGAGGAAGCTAAAATTTTCCAAACTGAAATGATGAAAGCTATTGGAACAAACTATTATGACGTTGTTGGGAGAAATCTTTCTCATTTAGAGAAATAATTGATTCCATACCAACTCAAATATCCACAAAGCAACTATTTTCATTTTTATGGGAATGGGCCTCTTCAAGATGCCCACATTCCATCATATGAGAATTTTTTTTCTAAAGAATTTATTTTTAAAACACCTAAACTATCATTGTATAAATATTAATGTGAGGGGTGTCCCTATTCATGAGGGAACATTATCTACCGGATGAATCCTACATTATAGTGGTTGTACTCTAAATATGAAGGATCATGTTATATAGGCTAGTCCACATTACTATGATTAAACATTTCATGTATAAAAAATAGATCAATCCAATGGCTAAAATGAAGACTGGGGTCTTTGATCTGTAGGAGGAGTTAGGCCTGAATGGATGTGGGAATTTTGGTTATGCCAGAATTGTGTTGAATTAAGGAAATAGCTACATGATGTTCACATTTAAGAACCTATCTAGTTAGGAAAAAATTATGTTTATAAAAATGACATCATTCCTAAATTACAGAGTTAATGGAGTCTGCAAAAAATCCTTCCATTTGACACATGATGAGGCTGGAATCAGTTTGTGGGTTGCCTACCAAATATCTAGAGCTCCCATTCATATGGAGATGTATGATGAATTCATTCCACCAACAATAACGTGTGATGATGCTAAGAGGACACCACCATTGGCTCATGAATTATTCAAAATAGATAATAATTTATAGAAAGAAAAGAAAGACCCTTATATGAGGGCTGATGTTCATGCAAGAGTGTGGATGGAATCTTTTTTAGAACCAATGAAAGAGAAGGGTCATACTTGCGGACATCGTACCAGTTTTCCAACTAAAGATAATTGGGGTGATTCAGCATGATCTAGACCACATTTGAGATGGGTGATTTCAAGTATTGGGGTTACAAGGTTAAGCCCAAGATTAATGAAAAGTTACACTTAACTGTCTTAATTTTCATATGGGTAATCATTTATTTACTTCTATTATATGAGTTTTGTGGTAGTCTAAGGCCAGGAACATTTTTTATTGAATCCATGTTGGTAGAAGGGAAATATATCAGGTTGATAACACTTGTATTAGCAATAATCTATAACTTCCTATTGCATTTATACAATTTTAATCCATTATTTAGATTCATACGATCATTCCAGGTGTTAGGGGATGGATTTCAGCTCATTTCTATTAATATTCGGTGATGAATTTAGTTAGAGTCCCCAATAGTCATTTTACCCCATTTATGGAGAAGGTTTCTCGGATTCATCCTCTGAACCTGAAGATTGATGAGGTGATAAGGACACCAAATGTATTAGGATAATTCATATTCTTTCCTTTTAGTAACCCACAAACTAGAACATTTATTAATGATGGTAATGATGAAAATTATAAGTTATGTTTTCACATGATGGCATTCAGGGATAGTGTATTAACAACTAGGATTGATGGAAAAATAATCTGTGAGGATTATATCCCTTATAGGTATGCTCTCTAGTTCAAATGTCTTCAACAATTGAGCACTTTCCTCCCACATACATTAGGTAAGATAATAACACAATTATATCCCAATAAATATTGATTCTAATGGCTTTAGAGACATCCAAAATGTATATTATGATACCTCAATCAGAGGCATAAATTGTATTAGAGGCTTGATATGATAAATCTTGGATTTCTTCTTACCCTCAGTGGGATTTAACAAAAAGAACACCTCGAGTCGAGGTCACAAAAACTGTCCTTCATAGAAATCATAGAAAAAAATCTAAGACCAAAAATGATGCAGAGGCTTTAGAACCTTTAAAATATCCTCAAAGAAAATCCCCTTAAAAACTAAGGCTATGGAAAAAACTCCTCTAGAGTAGTGGCAATCTGGTCTCCATCATCAAAAATAGGCTTCCATCTCATCTGTTAATTCTTCTAAATAGGAAGGGAGGCTTGAAGAGGCTTTCTAATATGAGTTCTTTCAGTTTTCCCCACAACCATCCATATCAAATAAAAACTATGTGTGTCCTTCAAAAATCGAGTACTAGAAAAGCATGACCCATCAACTTAGGGATGAATGGGAGTTTCTCTAATATGGCCTTTGAATACTATATTTTGGTCATATTAGAGCACACTCTGATTTTCATCATGATAGAATTTTGAATGATGTACATGAGTATATAAAGGAGTTGGAGATTTTTATATATTTGCAACTAATGACTAGGTCCCATCCTCAAAATGAGTATCTGACATGCTAGATCAAAGAATACGTGAAGGGGTAATTGTTCACCCTGAGGAGAAATGGGGCATTTATTTCAATACTGAGAACATATTTCCCTTTTCATTTGTTTCAATTCTGATCTGTCATCCATTATCACTAATCTTGATGGGATTTCATTTATCAGCTTGAAATCATAGAAGGAGTAACACCAAGAATGGTTCCTGAGTCACCAATGTATAGGCCTACAAAAATCGCTATAAATACAATGGATGAAACCCTTGGGTCTCTATAACGTTTTCTAGAAGGGAGAATCATGATGGAGGTAATGACGATAGAAAATTTTCATACATTACCTCAGGATTCTATTACTATGAGAAGTAGTAAAATCACTCCATTATCTTATGAAACGAAACTCAAGAGGGCATTGAAACTAATCTGATGATTATTTGAAAGTGAGTATTTTCACTGTCTTCTAATATTTCAACTTTCTTGACACACTTTTCTGACCATGTTCATCCTTTACCTGACCTGTGTGACTTTATTCTCTTAAGGGATGTGATACTGGTCCCTAAAGAACTTAGAAGGAAACACCCAGAGAACTATAGATTTGTGCTGAGGAATATATTACTTTAACATATAAAGTGCAAAGGGATGTTGCTACATTTTATCCTATTTCAATAGAGAGATAGAGGAGGGTCATGGTAATGTCAGATGAATTTCTTCTGGTATCACATGTTGTTTCTAACATTCTTTTCTCATACTATCTCTGATATTTTTCTTATACCAAATGATCTTGTGACAATTAGTGTTGATATTTTTGTTTCTTATCGAGAGAGAAATAAGGATTCTAGGAAGTCTGAGGAAGGTGTTGGCACTAATCCTGATTCAATATGGCTAAATAAAATTTCACCAGTTGAAGAGATAATGAAATAGAATATCAATAGATCCAATTTGGGCATCGATTATCATTTGTTGGATAACATAAATGGTGGGTATGATATGATATACAAAGATGTATACACTAAAATTATGCACACTCTTAATCCAGATATTGGTATTCTAGGTTCTATCAAGGAGTTTTGGGACTTTTTATGAGAATTTTAAAGGACTTAAGTTCTTATTCTTGAATTTATCCTTCATAATTGTTTTTTATTTGATATTTCACATAAAATATCAATTTATGAATCCTTTCCTATAGATAATGTTGAAAATACATTTTACGAATGGGGCATCCCACTTCATCCTGCTTCTATTGGCATCAGAGATGTACCAACTAAGAATACAGCATTGGAAGATTCTCTAGAGCCTCTATTTATAAGGATTGGGAAATCCTAGAAGAGTACCCCTACCCAAGAATTACTTTCTCAAACTATTGAATATTATAATACTATGGAGGAATATACTCAAGAAAATGACTTATTACTGGGTAAATATCATTGACTGTCTTGATCATGATATTTTTTGCTACACGTTTGGTGATAAAAATCATTCTAATTCACCATTTTAGGGCTATCGGCTCTTACAGTTAGGTCCAAAGGTGAAGCTACTGCATTGCCTCAATCAACAACAGAAGTTGAGGCATCTTCTTCTTCAAAAAGAGCAAACACAATTACCTATTTGAGTGATCTCATTCCAGAATATGTTCAACCTCGTGGTAGTGATTCTAATTCAGACATGGTGCTGCAAGTAACTCTATATATTTCATGTAACAAGACATGGTGAACCATTTGCAAGATAATATCTGAATATACTTTAGATGAAATGCCATTACATTTTGGATAACTTCTAGAATTATTTAGCGTAAAAGGATTTTGTGGATTTGATTATCACCAAATTTATAATGCGGTGAATTGGAATGTTCACCGACGGGAGAAAGAAAACAAATCATGAAAAAATCTTGGAAAGTCTAAACTGCTCACCAACATTGAGGGTTTTTGAGTTTCAGTATCCTAGGAAGAGGCCAACCATAATGTAAAATTGTCATGGTTTGATAGGAAAATCATGGAACAATCAATTAAAGTGGGGTATCTTATGTTAGAGGTGTTGAATCTTCATAAAGAGTTGAATTCCACTCAAGTGGGACTTTTATAACTACATGAATCATTTGGAGAGTCCCAACATGAAGCGTTAACTAACATTGGGGCTGCCATGTAAGCACTTCATAAAGATGAAGAGACTGAATCCGGTAAACTAGCTAAGCTTCAACAAGTAGTTAAATAGATCAGGAGGTTTTTCAACAAATGAAGAGTCATGATGAAATCTTCTTGTAATATATAACAGAGAGGATCAATTATATTGATGTTCCTCTTATTTTACTATATAAATGAAAAGTATTTTGTCTCTAATCATATATATGTCTTTATCCCTAATTTCTTTGTATAATCGTAACATCAAAGCTGATTTCCATAACATTGTATCATTTTGTCAAATAAATAATAATTACAATAATAGGGATGGAAGAACATTAATTTTTACCTAAGGAAAGAGGCTTAGTAAGGGTAGTTTGACTATTACTAGGGTCATATGGAAAACCCTAAAAATTTGGTGTCCTTTTAATTTTTTTTCTCGATATTGCCTAAACCATATAGAGTGTTAGTCTAGTGAGTTAAGACTTTACTTTTGTCCAAAGTTACCTTTGTGATGTTTTTTCATAGTGAGTAATATGTCTCTTTTTTTATGGTTTAAAGACATGCATGTCAGACTAATAAGGCTAGTGTTTTGGGTAATCCATCTTTGACCATGAATTTTAAGATTAAAAAACAAAACAAGGATGGAGGGCTAGGAAGGTCCCAATATTCATTAAATACTTCCAAGGGTCTAGTGTCATGATTTTTTATGGTCACCAAATATAAAACTTGAAGCATATGAATAGATGATTCCACTCAGGAGAACAAAGTTTACTTCCATTTTAAAAACATGTTATATGGGTTGTATTATGCAGGGCCAACTAGGGAATATGTTGCATGTAGAAATAGCAGAATCCTTAGGATACCATACTCATTATCTGGGTGACTTATAAAAGGTAAATTGGGTCACATAATACATAGTAAGGTAAAGGATCTCTCAATAATTATGAAATTATACTACTGATAATCAAAAGGGCTTTATGATGTGGATGTATTATGACTATAGTGGGTTGATTTCCCATAGAAAGGTGTCTGAAAATAAAGGGGCCATCAGTGCTGATATAGAACATGAATGAAGAACAAATCATACATGAACTTAGTGTGTTAAGGAGGGTATATTTTTCAGAAGGGAGATTTATGATATTTTGATATGTAGTTTCATGTAATGCAATAAGGACATTATGTTGTGCAGTTTCAATTAATGTATCAAGGACATTATACTATGTAGTTTCAAGTCATGCAGTAAGGACATTATGCTATTAAGTTTCATTTTATATAATAAGGACATTATACTATGTAGTTTTAAGTCATGAAACAATGCCATTAATGGATTTTATTTAAGGTATTTATCTTTGACCAAAGATTTTATTGTTTTCCAATTATTGGTGATTTGAATGGAAATGTGATACCATATTCAGGAATGGAAAGGGAAAATTTTAAGATCACATTTGGGGATTTCTGAATCTAAAGAAAGACATGGGAAAAGGGATAAATGCATTAGAGGATGTATCTTCCAAGAAATTTTTTTCAAATATTTGAAACCCCATTAATGGGAGATATATTATGAAGGGACCACTAGGGAATATACTGCATAACCAAATAGTGGAAACCTTTGGCTGATCGACCTATTATTTAGGTGACTAATTCAAGGCCAACTAGGGGCATGTACTACATAGTTAGGTAATGTTGCTATCATGAGTTTTGATATTCTATTGATAAAATACAATGAAATTTTATAGATATTTGGATATTCCCAAGAATAGAGTTTGGTTTTATAGAGAAGGTACTTGAATAGAGAAAGGGTATTTCCAATCTTTATTTCCAAAGAATCATATAAATAGTCTCTTTATGATGGTCTGACCTAAATGTAGGAATCATGGTGCCTATAGTTTTAGGTCATATGAATGTGAACATAATATTATGGAAATAATGGAGGACTATATGGTTGAATGGTCCATGCTCATTCCCACATTCTTTGAACATATAGATATGAAAAATTTAAACTATGGTCTTTGAGAATTTTTGGTCAGGAGAAAGGATATGAGATGAATACATAAAGGATGAACACTTTAAATTGTGGGGATCCAACATATCATCATTAATGTTTATAGGTTCATAAGAGGAATCTCTCAAGAATGAAGTTACCACTATTTGACAACCCCATTATGGGGGCTATATTATATAGATCCAATTGGGGAACATGCTGCATAAACAAATAGTGGCATATTTTGGCTGACAACCACATTATATGCGCACTTATGCAATGAAACCTAGGGACACATACTACATTGTTATGAAAAATTGATCTTAGGTATTAGACATTATGTCACTAGAAGATATGGAATGATTATGAAGATATGATAGTATTCAAGATTAAAAGTATGATATGGGAAAGGGAGAATATATAATGCACAAGGGAAGTATTTGAAATGATATTGTCCATGAGTTTGGAGTTCCTTACATAGATCTGACTCATATTTATAATGGGGACATATTTTTTTCTTGGTGGGCTCTCTAAGAAGAGGGGACAAAATAAAAGATCCTATATAGATTTTGATCATATACAGATTTGGGGGAATTTTCATTTATCCTGTGGATGAGACTAGGGTCTATGTATTAGTTTTCACTACATATCTTAATAAGAGGAGAATCAAGCCACAGGTAGTTCTCTGGTACCATATTGTTTATATTCATGTGGAAAGGAAACTAAGTTGTGCAGTTTAAATCCATGAAATAAGGACATTAGGTGTCTCAAAGTGAATAAATAAGACAATGTGGCTAAACCAGGGCATAGATCCCAAGCATCAGTACGTATCTTGTCGGAGAAAGAATCAAACAACCTGTAGTTCTATCAGATACAAGTTCATGTGTAAGGTGAGAAATTGTTTTGAATCTTCTTATGTAGATCTGATTCATATATATGAGAAAAGAGGGTCTTTTCATATCATGCTATAGGTGGGCCCATGATTGAAAATCTAAACATCACTACGTGTCTCATATAAATGAGGATCATGCCACATGTAGTTCTTTTAGGTCCATACAATTTATCATCATGCAGTGAGGACATGAAGTGATTCCAACATGAAAAGGAATATTGCAGCTGGACTAGGGGATATGACCCAGGTGTCACTATGTATCTTGTTGGGGAAAGAATTAAGACACACATAGTTCTTAAATAAATTCCCCCACCGTGATTGAATTCACAAGTGGGGAATAAATGGGGTTTCTTGAATACATGTTCATAAATAAAATGAGAACTCTTATTAATCTTCTTGTGTAGATATAACTCATACATGGGAGGAAATAAGAATTAATTTAATGATGGTGTATCTAGTTCCAAGAGTGAAAGTTTGGATATCACTATATATCTCATATGGATGAGAATCAAGCCATACGTAGTTTCGGAAAGAGTTCCAATACATGATTGATCCAAACAATTGAAATGGGGGATTTTTCTTATTTGCGGATGGACCTGAGATATGAGATTCATGTGTCACTACATATCTCAATAGAATAAGAATCAAAACACATATAGTTCATTGCACTTCCATGAAGTTTAATGTCCTGTAGTAGAGACGAAGCTGAACTAATGTGAAATGACTACATATCTCATGAAAATGAGAATTGAACCACATATAGTTTTTTTACTTTTGAAAAGATCATGTTTTTTATCATCATGTGATGAGGACATCCATTGTGTCTTTTAATGTCTTATATCCATGACCATTGGTAAAACCAAATATGAATTGAGATACCTTATTTTTGTAGAGAATATATTTACCCCTTTCCGAAGACCATCTGAGTTGTGCTCAGTGTGAGAAAAAAGGAGCGATAAAAGATTCTTTTTCAACACAATGGTAAATAAAGTGAATGAAAAGGGTATAGTGATTGAATGATGGATGGGCCAATATATAGTTCCTAAGAGTCACTATTTATCTTAATTGGGGAAATAATCAAGCCACACATAGTTCTTGAAATTGTTCCCCATATCATCAGTTTTTGACGTTGGGAATAGGGATTTTTATAATTTCCAGACTGATGGTTGGGCCTAAAGTCGGAAGTCTAGGAATCACCACATATCTCATTATAATAATAATCAATTCACAAGTCTTGGAAGATATAATTACGTAGATCTGAATCATGCATGGGGAAATGGAATGGGGATTCACTTCCAAAATCACTACTAGGCATAGGTTTGGAGATCTATGCGTCACTACATATCATGTTGAGGCAAGAATCAAGACACATGTAGTTATTGAAATTTTCGATGCAGTTTAACGTCATGAAGTATGGACAAATATGAATAGACATGAGAATATATAAATATTGTGGTTGGGCTAGGGTTAAAACATAGGCATCACTACATATCTCAATGGTATGTGAATCAATCCACACATAGTTCTTGAAACATTTCCTATACAGGTTTGATTCATACACACATGGTATGAATGGGATTTTTATTTTTTTCATGGTTGGACCAAATTTGGAGATTGGGGAATCTCTATGTATCTAATTAGAATAATAATCAATCCATATATAGTTCCCGAAAGGATCATTCACCACACCAACTAAATTTGATATGAGAAACGAGGGATTTTGATACATTCTATAATAATAATTAATCTCAAGACACAAGATGTTTGGATAATAAAACCATGTATTCTAGAAGAGTGCTTGGCATAAGTTTTTTTTTCATATACATGAAATGGGGAAGTAAATTTTTTTATGCTTTCAGTTGGTCCTAATATTGGATATCTAGGCATCCCTACATATCTCACTAAAATGAGAATCAAGAAACACGTAGTTCTTGAAGAACCATGAAATTTAACGTCTTGTGGTGAAGATGTAAAGTTGCTTGACATGAAGGAAACTTGGGGATGATCCGGGCAATAAGACCCATGTGTCACTGTGTATCTCGATAGGGGTAAGAATCAAGCCACACCTAGTTCTAAAAAGGTGGTCTATATGTAGATCTGATTTAAACATAGGAAGAAATGGGTCTCAAGGTCCACTAAGGAGAGAAAATTATGTGAGTAATGCATGTGTATTGAAGCTACATCATCTTTTAAAGGACCATAAGAAATTCTAATTTGTGATAGCTTGTAGGATTTCATAATGTCAATTGAAGAGGATGTTAACTGTATAGTTTAATGTTGTATGGTGAAGAAAAATAGTGTTATGTAGTATAACATCATGTGACAAGGATGAAGGCGCTACACAATTTAACATCATGTAACATGGAAGTGTATAGTGATATGGAGTTTATCATCCTGTGGATAAGATGATGGTTTCTATCGAGTTTAATGTTGTTCAACTATAAAATGCTCTATGTGATTACACAAGGTACTTCAAGAAACTTTTATTGGTTGGAGTTGTAATAATTTCTCTACCCATTTTTATTGGGGAATAAGCTCCTTTAGAGTGGAATTTATGTATAGAGTAAGGTCCTTCCCACTTTTACTCATGATTTGGAATCTTCATTCATGATATCATCAGAGTCTTCTGGACTAATACCAATTATCCTTGAAGAAATGAATAGAGGAAACCATTATTGTTAAAAGATCATGAAATTCTATTCTGAAAGACTTCCAGGTGATGAAAGTTATATAATATCATTTCGTTTAATCTCTACAACTCATCTAGTCAAAACTAGAAATACTCATCTATAGATAAATGGTCCCACGTGGAAACTTGTAGTGAAGGCAATTGAATTTGAATGGGAAGGACTACTTCTGTTTTGGATACCAATGAGTATAGAGTTTCTCAGGTTGAAGTAAAGGTATTAGACTTATAAGCCCACAAACCATGCAAGAGTTTATCAAGATAATATTCGTTATCTTTATTCACCATATTTTTGGATAATATTTGATAGGGTCTTGTTGAAATCCTTTGTCTATCCATTGGACGATGAATGATAGTGGAAAAAATGGTTAGAATTGATATTGTGTTCATGATATAACTTCCCTACCTCAGTAGAATAGAAATTGGTGTTATTGTCCATCAATATGGTATGAGGTAAATCAAAACTCTTAATGATATTAGATTTTACAAAGCAAATGATACTTTTAGACCTAACTATTTTAATATGTATTGCCTCATCCCATTTGGAGAAGAAATCACTAGCAGTAAGAATATACTTGAATTGATTAGCCATAGCTGTAGTATAAGGTCCCACTACATCCATTACCCATGTAGAAAATGACCAGGAGTATTTAGTTATATGTAGCAAATATGAGGGTTGATGAATGAAACTGACATGCACTTGGTAGTGATGACACTTCTTAGTGAAATATATACAATCTTGCATCATCGAAATCCAAAAGTATCCAAGTCTTTAGATATGATCAGAAAGCCTATGCCTAAACTGGTGGGCACTATAGTCTCTTACATGTACTTCTTTCACGACAGCTATAGTCCATTCTTCGTCAATACATCTCAAGACAATTCCATCAAATCCTTATTTTTTACGAATCTTCTAGTAATCATGGCCATCATAAAGAGTGAAATTAATAGTTCTTCATCAGATGTGATCTCTTTCAACTCTATCTGGTAAAAGTACCCCTTTTTGGAGATATTCCCTGATGGGTTCCATCAATCCCATTTTATGACCATATGACATGGAAATGTGATTGATTTCATTTATTTCCTCTATTCTGATTTGAACAAAATGGTGAAACCACATGATGATAGCTAATGCTGGTCATTGTTTCATCCCTATTTGGATTTTCCAAGGATGTGACTATGTTTTCCAATGTGTCATCATGGACATTTTTTATCGCGTGACATGAGACAATTTTGTATCAAAGGTAAATATAACCATTAACCCTATCACATAATCACACAGGGGAATTATCTCTTCTTTTCTAATAGAGTAATCCCTGTTGATCTATTTGATGACCAATTATGAATCACCTTTCAATTTTAGGTGATTTATTGGAACCTGTAGTGATAATTCTAGGCCTATAATGAGATCTTGATACTCTGCCTCATTTTTGGTACCACATTCTGATAATATGAAGGAAAATGGAAATACTTCCTTCTCTGGGGAGATAATCACAATCCCTAACACAACTTTGTTGATCTTAGGGTCTTCTATTCTCTTCTATGTTGGACTTCTATAAGCACCATCAAAGTACATTTCCCATATTTGGGAACGATCTTGAATAGTGAAGATTTATTCTTCAGGAAGTTAGGAATTCCATGACGTCTCTTCTAAATATTGGCATTCAACATGGATGTCTTCTAGGTCTTAGTTTTTTATTGATTTCTGAGGCACAAACAGTATATCAAACTACTACAGAATAGATACCCACCAAGCCAGACGTCCTATAAGTATAGGAAAATTGAAGATAAATTTTAGTGCGTTATTGAGAGATACCAAGTAGACCTTGTGATGATATAAATGGTGCGTCAATTTCCAAAATAAAAAGATTAATGCTAGGTATCTTTTCTCGATATTTGAATCTTCAGTCTCTGTGTCGAGCATTGTTTGACTAAGATAGTAAATGTTGTTTTCATTCCCAACATTGTTCTTTTGTGCAAGTAAGGCACATAGTGATCGCTGCAAGTCTATCACATAAAGAATGAGAGGATTTACTTCAGAGGGTGTCATAAATTCTGATAGGTTCAAGAGTTATTTATTTAGTGTATAAAATGCTTCTTGGTATTCATTGGTCCATTGATATGTGACCCCATTATTTATCAATTTGGTGAAGGGGAAAAAACTACATTCCAGATTGGATATAAAGCGCTGAAAGTAGGCCAAGTGTATTTTTAGTCCTCTCAACTCTTATAAGTTTCTAGGAGGTGGCATTCCTAGGATAGATTTAGTATTCTTAGGATCAACTTTGATGTTGTGATGGCATACAAAAAACAGAGAAAATTAATCCAAGGTTACCCTAAAAGAACATTTCAAGGGCTTCATCTTTATATTCTATTGCCCAATCTTGATAAATATGGTATCCTGATCAACCAAGTGATGAAAATGTTTTAAGGACATAACCTCTAGATCATTCACATAACATTAAATGAATTTCCCGAAGAAGGGTTTCAAAATGTGGTGCATTGCATGTTGATATGATGCATCATCATTCTTCAAGCCAAAGGGAATTACCTAATTGAAAAATATACCTTAAGGGGCTCTAAAGACTGTAGATTACTCATCTTCTAGGGTCATTTAGATTTGGTTATATCCATAGTATCAATCCATCAAGGAGAGAGCTTCATAGCCAGCTATTTCATCAGTAAAACGTTCTGTGATTGGAATTGGGAAGTCATCTTTGGGACAATTTTAGTTGAGATCTCTAAAATCAATACAGACTATAATTTTCACATTCTTATTTTTAATAGAGACAATATTGGTTAGCCATTTTTGATATTATACTTCTTGGATTAAATCAGATTTAATAAGCTTGCTTACTTCAGCCTCAATCATGGAGGCATAAGTCAGGTCTTTTCTTCTTTCCTCTTATTTGTATCCCCAATGATCATATGTTATGCTCAAATGATGGGTGTCCACCTCAAGGTCAAGACATGTAATCTTTATATAATTCCAATAAAACAAATTCGGATGTTTCTTTATAAAGGAAGTATACACCTGTTTCTCTTTAGAAGTCATGGCACAATAATCAAAGTTGAGTGTGGATCTTCTTCTGTACCCAGATTTATTTCTTTGATCTCATCCACAGTAGCGGAGATGGTTTCCTCAAATGCTGGAGGGGTTCCCCGAAGGTTTTACTCCTTCTCATCCTCTTCTTCTTATTCAAGTTTTTCTTTTTTTTCATCTTCTTGAAGGGTAGGTGATGAAGAAAGACTTTATGATCTAGGATAGGATTCAGTATCTGGACATCCTGGAGAGGAGGCAACCATCTCTGACTCAAATAATGATGAATGGTCTTTTATAAGTTTTGAAGGGAGTATGATGGGATGGGAATCAACATCCCTATCTTTTTTCAATGAGTGAAACAACTTCTTATAGCCTAGATGATGAATTAGAGAAATTTTGAAGTTTTTTAGATGGAATGAAGAAATATCCATTTAGGATCTCATCATTGTTTGGTAAATCAATGATTTCTCATATGATGTAAGGCTCAATTTCCTCAACTAACATTATGGAATCTACTGAATGAGATCTTGTATTTGGGAACACACTTTCAATTTGATAAATTGGTAGTATGCAATCTTCAATGAGATGCTTCAATGGGTTTTATGGGATCTTTTACAAACCATTCATATCATTTATTCTTGTTACATCCTTCACCATGGACTATTTTTCCTTTGTATGATAGAAAACTGCATCAATATACTGAGATTCACATGTTTTTAATGGGGCCTTATCACTATGAAATATCCCAATTTTACCATTAAAGAAATACATGAGACATTGGTGGTATGAATAAGGAATGAATGCATGTTGGTGTAGGGAAGGCCTTCCTAGAAGAATGTTGAAAGTGGTATCCTGTTAGAAAATCTTGAAATGTGAATCATATATAAGATCCCCAAATTTATTTTTAAGTGTAATCTCACCTAGAGGTTCATGATAAATTTTTTCATAACCTTACAACATCGGAGTGAAGGGAGACAATTCTCATCTAGCGAGACCTAACCAACAAAATTTATGGATGGAAATAAGGTTGAGTCCTGATCCATTATCAATGAAGGCTCACCAAATGTTAGTATCATTAAAACATATAGATAAATACAATGTATTGATGTGTCCATGTATAGAATTATCCACATCTTGGTCCATCAAAGATATGATTGCATGAAATTCTACAGGATCATTCTCTATACAGTAAACCTCAGCAGTGGTAACCTCGATTTCAAACTCTTGAGGACTTGAAAAGGCCTCAATAAGGGATTCTCAATGATCTGTTAATAAATTCAGAATATCCTAGACATATAACTTTGATGGTACTTGGGCCAGTTGTTTAAAAAATTCATACTTTTGGTCCAAATGTCTACATTTTCTATCATGGAGATGCAGTTTTGTAGGTTCTTGGAAGTTGATTATCCTGACATAGATGAACCATTTGTTAGGGTAGAATCTATAGATACTTCTTCTCTTGGAGGGTTAAGCTAGCCAGTTCTACCCACTTACTGACAATGTGGTGGTATAACCTCTAATTAGTCTTATAAGATGATCTTGCTGGGGCCAACCCTATCATGTGTGGGAGAATTACCTTGTTCTTTATAATCCCACTAATGGTCTCTCACAAGAATTTCTATAGCATAAATGGTTCAAGGAATGGTGTAATTGAAATAGTGTCTTCTAGAATACCCAAGTATTCTCATATATCCTCATCCTTGATGACCTCTTCCCCCAGTTCCCCAATAAAGTATAAGAAATTAAGGTTCAAAATCAAAATCATTATTTGCATAGGGATCCATTAAGTGAATAATGTTAACATAACTAAATATTAACACCTCATCTGATGAAGATTCTTCCTAATAGACTGATTATTGTTGTGTCATTTGGTGGGGCGGTGCTTGTAATTTGGGGACAGTTGGCATGAAATCTACCAAATTCAAGGACATATTTTTCCTTAACATGAGCTAATATTCTTCTGAATTCTCTTTATCCTTATGACCAAGTTGCTTCTTTGAGGATTATCCTTTGGAGGAATGATCTTCTAATGAATATGGCTTGGTTGTAGTGGAAGTGGGTGGAGGCATAGTTAGTTGTTTCAACTATGTTCGTATAATTTCATGAGTTTTGATTGATCATTTTTCTGACCATCCAATCATCAAACTTATGTGAATTCTTTATTTTGACTTCCTACCACTCTCCTTCTTCCTCTGGATTGGTAGCAATAATACATGCTACCTTGGACGGTGAATTTTTCAGCTTCACCTACTTGGATCCACTATCTTTTGTAGGAGGTCTTTAATAACAAAACACTCCTGGATGGGGTGCCCTAAAATTTTATGAAAGGGGAAATAATTTGGGAGATATTCTTCTTCTTATTTGTACTGCTTCATGGGCCTTGTAAACTGGACTAATTTATTTTCCAATGCTGAGATGAATTATCCATGGGATTGGTCTTTTCAAAAATAATAGACCTTGATTTTGAACTCCTCATACTGTCTCCTCCTCTTCTTTTCTTGATCATCATTACAAGGCTATCACTGCTGCTGATTCTTAGGAGGTGGATAACTACAGTATGACGAGGGATTTGAAGTAGGAGAAGGTATAGAAGATTTCTTGAGTGTAACTATAACAGCCTTTGATTTTCCTATTCTCATTCTCGGAGATAATGGGATTACATGAGACTTTTCTTTGGTTTATGTGATGGAATTATCTACTAGTTGGGTGATTTAAGCAAGGTCTTGAAACCCTCTTATGTATTTCACAGGTATTAGTGGTGTGCGTAACTCATCATTGATATTTTTCACAATGATTGGTAGAAACTCTTCTTGATGGATTGGTAGGTTTAAGGAATATCTTAGTCCTTTCCATTGAGTAGTGAAATCTGAAAGTCTTTCATTATACCTTTTTTTTGAAGTTTATAAGATCAAATACTGTTGTCTTCTACAACATAGAGCTAAATTGGAAAAGGAATTTCTAAAGGAGTTCTTTCCATCTAGTAATCGATCAAGACTGCAAATATGTACACCAGAAATATTTCATCCTCTTTAGTGATTGTACACAATATTAGAGTTTTACTACTTCTTTTTGTTTAGGGTTCTTTATCATGGGATCACAATGAGAAACAAAATGTGTCAAGTTCTGCTATGGATCTCTTGAACCATTAAATATTTGAAATGTTATATTCCAAAAGTTTGGTGGGGGAGGAATCGGATTGACACATTCAGGATAAGCCTTGTTTTCCAGTTGTATCAGTGTGTATCATCCTTCCATAGCTTCCAATTGAGTCATAAATTACTCAATAGTATTCATAATCATTGGAGGAATATATGGTTGAGATGGGAGATGTACAGGTACAACAGCTTGAGCCTGAACTAGTGCAGAAACTAGTGGACCATAGGTGGTGGTGGTGATATTATTTTCCTAGGATAACCCATGGGGATATGCTTATAAGGATGTGTTTGACCCTATTCTGGATGTGTACCCAACATAGGGAATTCATTATCTGCATCAGTAGTTGTAACAAACCGTCTTTGCTGAGATACTCCAACTGCAAGTGAAAGCTGAGGATCTTCTTGTAGAGCATGTTTAGAAGGAACACTACATCAGAGTAACTATGAATTGAGTCTTATCAACTCCTTCATATCTTCTTCTTGTTGAGAAAATAACTCTTCAAGTGAAAGGGATTGACCTTTTCTTGGGGGAAGGTGAGACATAGTTTGAAATTTACATTTATCCCTATTAGGTTCCTTGCGAAAAGGTGGAAGTGGATTATTTGAGGGGATGGATTGATTCTGGGAAAGCCTTTGGTTTTTCGTATGCATAACTCATTAATTTTCTTTAGTGTGGACCATATTAAGAATAACAATTTCCTCTTTTAATTCTTCTAATCTGGACACATTTTTTGAAGGATCTTCCATGATGGAATTAATGACATTCACTGACACATAATGCATTGATGTAATTATCTCAGTATTTTTGTGAGATGGAAATCTTCTTCTCCATCCATGAGACTTTTTTCTCCTACATTCCAGTTCCCTAGGAACTTCAGGGAAGATATTTATTTGAAGGGAATCCTCAGGTAGTTCAGTTTTTCATTCACTTTGAGGATTTTTTCCTAACCGGGGGAAAATTGAATTTATCCGAGGAGGGTATTGTGAATGTGAAAAAACCCCAAAATTATAGGTTAGGGATATTCCTATTCTTCTTTATCAGCCCTTCGGGGTCTATGTGTCTAATCAGAGGGTTGGGTCACAAAATCCCCCAACCCTTTGGGGTGGGGTGGATTATAAACTGCTATGGCCGATAATAGTGAAACTTCTCTTCTGATTTTAGGAATTATGGTCTGAACATTGTCTTGTTTCATTTTCTAGAACTCACTTTAATAACCTATATATAAATACCATTGTGATATTTTAGAAATATTCATAATATAATTGATAACATCCTCTAAGCGGGAGGCCTGCTTGATGTTCTCAAACGCTTGATGCAAAATTATCTCAATAGCCTGCTCTCTTTAGGCCAAACTTTGGTGAACATCAATCAAGGCATATTCTCATTAAATGTAAAATACTACAAAAAAATGGAATCACACTCCTCTAGTCCTCTCCCTCGCTCTCTAACCAGCATCTTCTCGAGGTTTCCTCTGGAGGATGATGCTTCTCTTTTCCCCTTCTTTCTTTTTCTCCCCCTCATCTTCTATCTAACAGTGAGTGCTTTTCGGTGCTTCCTCTCCCCCCCTTTCCCCAGCTGTTCTCATTGGTGGTTCTATTTTTCTAGTGTTTTGATGACATCAAATACTACATTTTGGCTTTTATTGCTAGATCTGTCATGTTTTATCCCAATTTTGGATGTATACGATGGATCTCAGGCAGTTTAGGATTGTGTTTTTTTGTCATTTGGTGGCATGTTTCATCTTCTTCATGTTGTTTTTCAGGGCTTCAAACACTGTATTCACTACTCTTATCACCTAACCCATTGTTTTGAAACCCCATTTTGGTTTGTAATGATGGTCCTTTAGTGGGTTGGGGTTGTTTCAGAGATGGCCTTTGGTGGTGAATTCCTCATCATCATGATATCTTTTTCCTATGCTCTTTTTTTTGGGTTCTATTTCCCGATCTCATGTTATTGTGGCTTGTTCATCAGTCCTCAATGACGGCTCTGGGGTTAGGTTCTATTTGAATGTGAAATGGTAATAGAAAGGTTAATGGTGTCTTTCGTGACGTGGTTTGGAGTTCAATGGGACGATTGATGGTGTGTTCTTGCTAGAAATTGGAGATGACGAAGGTGAATATGGTCAGGGGCATGGCTCGAGGCGGGTCACTACTTGACTTTTGTGAATCAAAGTGTCTCGGTGGATATTGATTCCTGATGTGGGTGATGGCTCACTGTTGAGGTCCTGGATGCTTCTGATCTTCCCTGGATTTAGAATTCCATAGCTCCTCTCATAGTCAGTCTGGATTTGTGGTTTGCAAGAAGTTCTGGGAGGTGATCTTTGCGCGGTCGACAGGGTTCTCGGCAGATCATCTTTGTTGGTTGTGTCCCTTTAGTATGTTCAAGTTTTATTTTGATGGATTTTCATTCTGTGTTTTTCATCATTTCAAAGGTTCTTCTATGATTACGGTGTTGTCTTGAGATTCCCATGGTGGCAGTTCATGACTGGCATAACAATTTGATTTCGTTGCCATCGAAGGTGCTGGTTGCGATAGTTTTTTGATGTTAGTACATGATGTTGAAGATGGCGATCACATTTTAAAATTTGAATCATGAAAATAGGTTTGTGGCCAATCCAATTATTGATGTTTTGTGGTGGGATTGAGGTGATATCAAGGTTTCATCTTCCCACGTGATGTTTCCTCCCAATGTGGTGTAATAATGCTTGGTTTAAACATTGAATTTTGAATCTTTATTGGTGTTTTGTGGCGTGGACATCTGGTCACCTGGTTTCATAGGGTTAGATTATTTCTTTTGTATGAATTGTGGTTGTGAGGTTACAACTAATCCAAAAGTTGGTTTATTTATAATGTGGGGAAAAAGGATTTGGAGGTGTGTTCTCATTGAACATCTATTAGGTCATGAATTTAATTTCTTTTTGTAGCTAGCCTGGGGTAATAACATTGCATGGGGACACTTTCAGTAGGCTTTGCTAGTTTTGAAGTGCAGTGAAATGTAATGATCCTTGTTCACCCTATCCTCTAATATAAAAACCAGATGGGGTTTCCACAATCAATTGTTTCTACCTAATCAATGCATTGAGGCATGCATGTTGAAGGGCCTCAGGTTACTTATCTATCTTTGGATGTCGGGAAACATAGACAGATTCCATCTCAATTTTGAAGTAAAATACTTCTATTAACATAACATGGAATTGATATTAATATTATGGTAATAATTTTGATTTCATATGACAAGGATTATTCAATATACTGATACTAATATCATGAGTAAAATCTTCTGCCAACATCTCTGGAATGTTGTATTGATTGGTGGCCAAATGCCAGAACATGGATGTTATTTCACCCTTAGCTAGTTGTTTCCTCATGTTCAACATATCCTCTTTGTATTTTTTCATAGGTTTCTCAACAAATTATAATAAGAGTGGACACTTCCTAATTACATTACCACAATCAATGAGATTAGTTGGTTTTTTATCTAATATATTTGAAGGAAAATGACCAAAGGGAGGTTCAGAGAATGACCATCACCTTGGGCTATCTTCTAGGTGAGAATGTATTTCACCTCCTAGTAACAAGGAATCATACATGACTGGCTGTATATTTTCACGAGACTCAAGATAAGAGGGATTTATCATCACTACATTATCAGTTGGATAATTATCTTGACAATGCGAAACACGGTTGTAGAGAGAACATTCACATCAAATTATATCATAGGGAGGATTCGCATGGTGGATTATAGCAAGGGATAAATACTCTTGATCCTTGGTCATCTTTATACAAATAGGGTTATCATGGCTCTCATCTAGAGATAGTTTCTCTAGATTTACTGAATTGTCATGAAGCAATCCTTCATTATGAAGTGTCTGGTGAGGAACATCAAAATTACATCTACTACTCCCATAATTTGGTAATCAGAGGGTAGGATCTCGAGCTACAATAGATAAATTTATGAGGGTTTAATAACTATAGCATTAAAATGAGCCAGATCACAGATCGACTCTTGATCATCTAACTATTCTTTCTGATACTTCTTCTTAGATGGCTTCTTACTTGTAGTTGGGGATAGTAGTTAGGAAAAGTGGTAATCATGGGTAGGTGTATATGTCTTCCTTATAATTTCCATTAGAATAAGATGATTATCTACAACTATAATGGGTGTAAGTTCTTGATACAGTTGTCCGTATGATATTGGGGAGTGTTCCCCATAAACCTCCTGGGCTAGAACAGAGGTGTGTATCTTTGACAGAATGGTATAATGATGAGTTATCCCAGGTATGGTGACAGAATTATGTGTTAATCCCTCTATTAATGATGAAGTTTTCATTATGATATTATGACCAGATTCCAGGATATGGGAATGAATTTGTGCCTTCTATTTCACCATTTTCAAAATGTGTTTAGTAACATTAGTGGATGGAATGAGAATATAAATCAATTTTGTATTCAGAGTAGGTTTATGTTCCTAATAATTTTCTTTCTTTCCTATTAGTAGATACTGATAGTACTCATATGCGGGGGTAGATAGTTGAGTATACCCATGTCTGTCATTAGAGATTTCTGACTGAATTCTCCAGGTGCTTCCAAAAGAGACAGTTGGTAGGCTTGATGGATACTGGTAGGTTTATGTGCTTGCTAGTTATTTTCCAACAAGAATGGTCAGTGGACTTCTTTAAGTGCTGCCAAATGATACTATTGGTGGGCTTGATGCATACTAGTAGGTGTATGTTGCTTCTAGCTATTTTCCACCAAGAATGATCAGTAGCCATCTTTAAGTGCTTCCAGATGTGACTGATGGATGACTTGGTGAGCATAGGCAGGTTTATGTTCCGGCTTACAAGTTGTCATCGCATTTGGTTGGTGGGATTCCTTAAATACAGCCAGGTGAGTATGCTAACTGAATGATATATTTTAAATAGGTGTATGTGTATACTCAAGGTACTCCATTATATTTGACTAATGGGATTGGTTGGGCACAACTAGGAGAGTCTACTGGCTGGTGGAATTAGGGAAGATGGTTGTATGTGCTCATTCACTGTTTTCCACCAAGTTGGGTTGATGGAATTATCTAGAGGGAAAAAGGTAGGAACATTCTCCCTATTGGCTGATGGTTGTCCCCGGAGGTCCATCATGTGTTATTGGGAATGAGGGACATGGGTTAGACAATCCAAGACAACACCCTTATCATGTTGTGGGATTGCTGCCGCGTGTTGTTGGCGATAGTGATTTTTTGAAGGACCCTTTGAGAAGGACCCTTGTGTCTTCGGGGTGAGGCCATGGGTGGACTTTTGGTCAACCTATCTAGAATAGGGGAAGTATTGGAGATTTTGTTCTAGGGATAAAATCCAAAAATGGTTGAAGATGGAGGTTGTCACCATCTGCTTCTGAACCATTGTTTCCCTCAGAATTCAGGGACGACCTCCTGGATGGGAGATTCAAACGTTCTGATCGGTTTCTAGCGGGTTTGTTCATAGAACCGGAAACATCCAATGATTCCACATCAATTTGGACCTACTTTCCAAAGGTATGTTCTCATTATCTTGTGGAATGATGAGGCTTAGGAATTTGCATTGGTCGAGAGGATGGGAGGTCAGACTCATCACACCTTTTTGAGGGGAATTATTGTCTATTCCGGGACTCTCTTTATAGATTTAAGTTATGTTCGTGAATCCTTATTACATTACCAAGTATAAAATGAGCTTTTCATTTATTTTTGACAATCAATGATTAAATATGTAAGAAATTTAGAGAATCTTTTATATGTATTCGAGGTTCTTCACCAATATAGAATCATCTATATCTATTTATAGATTCTTGGTCAATGGTAACCTTCAAAACATTCATATAAAAGTCTCTTAGTCATTATGATGACCAGGCTAGTTTTAAAGCCACTCAGTGGGGCACTTGAAGTTTATTGTCATTCATAAGGACATGAATTATTTCAAAGTTGGGATCAAACCCATAGATGGGATACCTACGTATCCTTTGTTTTGGAAAAGGAATCAGAACCCACGTAGTTTGAAATAAGGGTATGATGTTTATGATTGATGGCTCAAAGCAGGATGTCACAATTACTTTTACACTCTAAGCTCACGTGAGTCATGCTCGGTGTGAGAAACAAGAGGTATTGGTAAAAATTAGACAATTGTGACATGAAACATGAAATCATAAGAAATGGTTTGGGGCTTATGTATGTATGACTGCCCATAGGATTTACTTTAGGGAGAAAATCCAGGAACAAGGTCCATAAAGGTATATGTGCTTCATAGAGATTTGAATACTCTAACATGGGACTTATTCCTGAAAAGGAATCCCAAATTAGGAGAGGATTGATAACTGGGTTTTACTCCTGAGAAGGATTCCCAGATCAAACGTAAATTAGGACTGGTTAAAGAGAATTTAAGGGACTTGGGGCTTATTCCTGAAAAAGGAAGCCCAAGATTAGGACTGGGACTTATTCTTGAAAAGGAAGCCCAGGTTAAGGATTAAGGTTTGGGGCTTACTCTTGAGAAGGATGCCCATTTTTGAGATTGGGGCTTACTCCTAAGAAGGATGCCCATATTTGAGATTGGGGATTACTCCTAATAAGGATGCCCATATTAAGGGACTTGGGGCTTACTCCTAAGAAGGATGCCCAAATTAAGGGACTTGGGGCTTACTCTTAATAAGGATGCCGAAATTAAGGGACTTGGGGCTTACTCCTAAGAAGGATTCCCAAATTAGAGATTGGGGCTTACTCCTAAGAAGGATGCCCATTTTTGAGATTGGGGCTTACTCCTAAGAAGGATGCCCAAATTAAGGGACTTGGGGCTTACTCCTAAGAAGGATGCCAAAACATTTAAGGGACTTGGGGCTTACTCCTGAAAAGGATGCCCAAATTAGAGGTTGGGGCTTACTCCTAAGAAGGATGCCCAAAATTTATAACTGGGATTTATTCCTGAAAAGGAGACCCAGGTTAAGGATTAAGGTTTGGGGCTTACTCATGAAAAGGATGCCCAAATTAGAGGACTTATGACTGGGGATTATTTCTGAAAAGGAGACCCAGGTTCTTTAAAGGATGAGGTTTAATGAATGAACTCTCCATATTTAGTGACAAAAAGATATTTAAATCACTTGGTTTTGAGAGATATTTCACTGAATTCCTTTCAGATAAGGAAGTCAAATCAAGAAATCATTCCATAAATGGCTTTGAAGAGTGTCTTGAAGACTGAATCTTGAAAAGGAAAGGTGTAATGACATAAGAGGGGTGAAATGGGAAAGAAATGCACCCAAAAAAGGAAGGGGCGCACAAGTCTTGGAATGCGTGCAAGTATTGGTCGTGCAGGTATACCTGCGCGACATATGTTGTACTGGCGCGATGGTTAACCATCATTGAAACACTTGAGCGACTCTTTATTAAATCCTTTAGTATACTCTTGAGGTTCTTCTAGGAAAGGGACGCGCAAGTTCTATCGAAGGAGTAAGGCGGCACGCAAGTGTGACCATTTCCCTTAAGGGCTGGCCACTCAGGCGCGCAAGTGTTGATGAGTTTCAACACTTAGGCCTTCCTCCCTCTATTTAGATCAGCCGTTCTACGTAAGAAATTACCTTAGAAGTGTTCCGGAAGCTTTGAGAAGAGACTTGGGCATCGGGAGCTTCAATCCGAGTTTCTGGAAAAAGATCCTCTCGAATGGGGGGCCGACATGGTCTATTTATAGGCAGGAGAAGACCCCGGGTGGTTACCGGGCAGTTATCAATTAGGCCGCGCAAGTCACTTGCGCGCCAAGGTGCGTCGCACAAGTGGACTTGCGCGATAGTGATATAACTTGCGCGGTGAAGTTGATTTTGATCCTTTGTTCATGCCTTTGTCGATTTTTGATATTTTCTTCAAAGGTTGAATCACTTTGAGCTCAGATATTCCCCTTTTCCGATTTTTAGATTCTGTGACGAAAGGAGCATCAACAAAAGTCCCCCCTCAGAGTTGGATCCAGAGAGAAATGAGGATTTGACTCTGAGGAAATCTAATCCATCCAAAGGAAAAGGGGGCGTGCAAGACTTCAGGGCACAGAGGACGGCGCACAAGTTCTCTCCGCGTAGGCCTTAAGCGCACTAGGTACGGCGCGCAGAGTCCTGGCCGCGTCTATAAATAGAGGGCCTCACTTCTGTACAAGCATCTGGATTTCCGGACTTCATACCTTCGAGCTCTCGCCGCGCAGGTCACCTTAGCCGCACAGGGTGTTCTGTTTTCCAGAGTTTTCCTTGATGTCGCGCTACTGTAAAGGCATTTGTACTTGCGCGGTTAATACTTGCATGTCAAAAACTAGCGCGGCACATGAAATACTTGCGCGTCATTTTTTAGACTTGCGCTCCTTAATACCTTTAGCCATTTTTTTGAAATCTTTCAAAAAATTTATGAAAAATAAACCCATTTAAGAGTTTAATTTATTCAACTTTTGTGCAGATTCAATGGCTCCTAAGGGAATTAAAACGTCTGATGAACTGGCTAACAAGAGGATTGATGACATGATGAACATCATTGGCCACGATTACTATGATATCTGCGACAACAATCTCCCAGATTTGGCTAAGTACTTGAAGAAATATCATCTTAATTTCCCACAGAGCATCTACCTGCCTCTATATGGTCATGGTCACCTTCAAGGAGTCAATGTTCTAGATGCAAAGAACTATATACCTGAAATGAAGCTGCACTGCTACTCCTTCATTTCGGTTATGCTGTGCATTAAGAGCAACAAAAATGGTGTGAACTTTCAAATTCTTCCATCATGTTATTTCCTTGCAGATATGAAAATGGAAAACCCATGGGCTGAAATGTTTTCCACTATCGGTATGTGGAGAGAAGAAAAATATGGTATTAGAGCAATATCTGAAAAGAGTACTCTCCCCAAATGGCTCTTTACTTCCAATTCTCCATTCTCAAATCCATGCATCCATCTTCCAAGCCTCTTGGATAGAAACAGAGTCACTGTTTGATTAGCAGAAAATTTTCTCAAACCGCACTCAAGAACATCCTTTTACAATTGTTCCAAGAAGAGATGGTATCACTGCATCTCTTATTGTATCCAGTTGAATGAATGAATTCCAGGTGGTTGCTGATGAAGCTCGGGATTCCTTAAATCAAATGAATAGTTATGTTGAAAGACTCTTGTAATTATTGAAAAAAGAGAAGAGACTCGAGTCTGTGGATGTCCTTCTTACTCTTATGCATCAATGAAAAACACTTTCACTTTCACTTATTTGTACCTTCATTCTCTCACTACCTGCTTTAAATTTACTTAAGCCAATGGGCTTAGTAAGCATAGTTTGATCTTTACTAGGATTATTACAAATAACCCTACAAACTTTGAACCTTTTAATTGCTCAATATTACCTAAATCATACAAAATGTATGTTTAGTGAGCTGGAACTTGACTTTTATTCAGAGTTCCTTTGTCTTTTGTGGGCAGTTTAAAGTCATGCATGCCGGACATAAAGGGGCTAATGTTTATGGTCGAAATAGCTTTGACCAAAATGGATTAAAAATTGATTCAATTTCTTGACAATTTATCTGAAAACATATTACCATACTCAAGTATGAGGGAAAAAATGTAAGCTATGACTTAAGAATTTTTTGAATCTGAGGAATGATATGAAAAAGAGCTAAAAGGCATTAGAAGAAGTAGTTTCCAAGAATGAAGTTACTATTATTTGACAAAAACCCGTTAGGGGGTTGAAATATGCAGGGCCACCTAAGGGCATTGGCTGCATGGTCAAATAAATAGCATCTTCCGGCTGACAAGTCTGGTTATGTGGACTATTTATGCAAGGCCACCTATGGGCATGTGCTGCATAGTCAGGCAAAAGAACTCCCAGAAATTTACTTTCCTAGTGCTAAAAGTCAGTGAAAGTTTATGGAGATTCAAATTTTCTAAAGTATAGAGTTTGTTGTATGGAAAGAGGTACTTGAATATGGAGAAGATATTTCTGAACAAGAATATCGGAGAATTGAATGAATATCACTCCTACGAAGGACTAACCCAAACGTAGGGAAAGAGAATATGGAGAGTATAAACCATAGACTTGAATACTTTCAGATCATGAAAAAGGACATGGGACAAATATGTTAAGGATGGCTATTTTTTTTGCAGATCCCTACATACCGTCATTTAAGAAAAATAAGGACAAAAGAGGCATTCTTCCCAAGAATGAAGTTACCATTATTTAACAAACCCGTTAGGGGGTTGAATTATGCAGGTCCACCTAAGGGCATTGGCTGCATAGTCAAATAAATAGTATCCTTCGGCTGACAAGTCTGTTATGTGGACTGTTTATGCAAGACCACCTATGGGCACGTACTACATAGTAAGGCAAAATATTTCTCATAAGTTTTGACATTTTTGTGACGAAAAGTCATGAAAAGGGTTATGAAGATCTGAAAATATTTAAGGTTAGGATTATAACACATAAAGATGGGTATTGTCCAATGTATATAGAGATACATAGGTCAATGATAACCATAATCATGTTGTGGCTGGGTCCTGAATTGAAATTTTGGACTTCACTACGTATCTCATAAGAATGAGAATCAAGCCATACGTAGTTCTTGAAATGTAGTTTAACGTCGTGCAGGACGAAAGTATGAGAGATCTTAGTTTAGGGTCATATAATTCGGACCATAATAATGAATACACAATGTGTGTTTTCATGAGGACTTTTTAGCGAAGGGACTGAAAGTGAAATTTGGGGTTAGGCCCAAAAGACTTGGGGCTGGATTCGAGGGATACTCGAACGTTCCTACGTATCCCATAAGGATGGGAATCAAGCCCACGTAGTTCTAGAACTACCCTTTGTACAAATTTGGTTCGTACATGTGAAGGGTGAAAGGGGACTTTAGTGCAATGATGGTTTAACCCGAGATAAAAATTTTAGACATTACCATGTATGCACGTAGTCTTTTGAAATGAATCATGATTGAAGAATCAATGTCAATAATAGTTCTCTCTCAAATGAGGAAATCAAAGAGTATTGTAGTTTATTGTCGTACCGGACAAAAGTGTTGCATAGTTTAACGTCATATAACAAGGACGAAAGTGAATCAATGTAAATATATTGATTCTAGGGGCGGTTTCACGAATCAACATCATATAAGATGGTGGTGAACCGATGTGAAGAGATTGTTTTTGGGCTTGAACCCTGGGAGGTTGCCTATGTACCCAGCCTGAAAGGAAAGGATCAAAGTCCTTGTAGTTCAATTAAAGAATGAATTAATGATCAAGTTGATCTTGGGGACAACGACCTAAAAAATGTTGTTGGGACTTATACATGGTTAGCGGCACAAAGAGAGTGTTATGGTTGAGGTTTTCTCTAAGCCCACGTGAGTCATACTCGGTGTGAGAAACAAGAGGTAACAATAACCTTAACGATGCATAGTTTAATGTCATGTAGGACATATAAAGGGACTATGCAGTTTAAAGTCTTGCAGTTAGAACTATTGGTGCTGCACAGTTTAGTGTCATGTAGCAGGGAAAAAATACAGTTTAATGTCATGTAGGACATATCATGAATTTTCTGTATAGTTTAGCGTCATGTAGTTAGGAAGATGAGGACAATAGAGTTTAACGTCATGTTGGACGAAAGGGGGACTGCGCAGTTTAATGTCATGCAGTAAGGACAAAATAACACACCATTTACGTCATGTTGGATGCATTGGGTATTTTTTTCCCACAGTTTAACGTCATGTTGTACGAAAGTGCGAATAGTTTAAGGTCATATGCATGGACCGTGGATGGTGCAGTTTAATGTCTTGCTGGACGGTGGTGTTGTTTTAAGGCCATACAGGACCTTTGATGATTTTGTAGTTTAACGTCTTTCTGGACGTAAGGGACTTTTATTTATTTTAGCGTCATGTAGTTAGGACGTCACAGTTTAACATCTTGCTGGACGTAAGGGACTTGCAAATAGTTTAAGGTCATATGCATGGACCGTTGATGATGCAGTTTAAGGTCATACTGGACCATTTAGGGAACTTTTTCACAGTTTAACGTTGTGTGGGATGAAGTTGCAGTTTAAGGTCATACTGGACCATTGTTGTATAGTTTAACGTCATATAGCAAGGACGAGCTAGTGCTGCACAGTTTAGTGTCATGTTGCGGGGACAATCTAGTGTTGTACAGTTTAGTGTCATGTTGTGGGGAAAATACCGTTTAACGTCATATTGGACGAAAGGGGGAGTTTACGGTCATACTGGACCATTGCTGTATAGTTTAACGTCATATAGCAAGGACGAGCTGGTGCCGCACAGTTTAGTGTCATGTTGCAGGGACATCCTTTGAATACTTTGTATTTTATACAAAATATTTCTTTAAAAATCTGGCATTAGTTGGAGTAGTAATGAGTTCTCCATCCATCGAGATTAATGAATAAGGTCCATTGGAGTAGACCCTATGTATTGAATAAGGCCCTTCCCATTTTGGATCAAGCTTGGGAGGTTTCTTTCCTGGTATCATTGGAGTTTTGAGAACTAATACCAATTCTCCATGAATGAATGAACGAAAACAAACTTTTTTGTTAAAATCTCGTGCTATTCGATTCTGATAGATTTCCAAGTGGTGCAAAGTGCACAATCTTTTCTCATCTAACCGTTCCAACTCATTCAATCGCTTTTGGGATTGCTCATCTGTAGATAACTGATCAAAAATGGCTACTCTGAGTGATGGAAATTGAACTTCAATTGGAAAGACTTCTTCTGTTCCATATACCAACGAATATGGAGTTGACCGCGTTGCATTGCGGGTGGTAGTCTGATAAGCCCATAAAGCATGAAAGAGTTTATCAGGCCATGACCTCTTATCTTTATCCACCATCTTTTGCAGTATATTTGAAAGAGTCTTGTTAAAGGATTCTATTTGGCCATTAGCTACCACATGATACCGAGATGAATGGTTGGATTTAATGTTGTATTCTTGATACAATTTCTTCACTTCAGAAGAACAGAAGTTGGTGTCGTTTTCCGTCAATATGGTATGAGGGACACCAAATCTAGTAATGATGTTAGACTTGATGAAGCTAAAAATGCATTTAGAACTGACTTCTTTGAGAGGTACTACCTCTTCCCATTTGGAAAAGAAATCAGTAGCAGTAATAATGTACTTAAACTGCTTGGTCGTAGCTGAAGGGTAAGGTCCCACCACATCCATTCACCATGTGGAAAATGGCCATGAGTATTTAGCTGTATGAAGCAACTCTGGAGGTTGATGAATGAAGTTGGCATGTACTTGACATGAATGACACTTCTTTGTGAAATCAACACAATCTTGTATCATTGAAGGCCAAAAGTATCCAATCCTTTGAATTTGATCAGAAAATCTATGTCCAGACTGGTGGGCACCACAGACTCCTGCATGTAATTCTTTCATGACAGCCATTGTCTCTTCACCATCAATGCATCTGAAGAGAACTCCATCAAAACCACGTTTGTAGAGAATTTTCTCTAGGTGGTTTGGGCTATCATAAAGAGTAAAATTGACCACACGTCGCCAGATTTGTTCTCTCTCAGCTCTATCAGGTGGAAGTGTTCCATTTTGAAGGTATTCCCTGATTGGTGACATCCATCCTGTAGTATGACCATACGGTTAAGGAATGGGACTAATTTCATTAATTTCCTCTGTTCTGGCTTGAACATAAGGTGAAATTGTACGACGGTGGGCAATACTGATGGATGTCTCATCCCGATTTGGATCTGCTAGAGCTGTGGCTATATTAGCCAGTGCATCAGCTTGAACATTTTGTGATCTTGGGACATAAGAAAATGTCAGTTTTGAAGGGAATTCTGCCATTAACTTTCTGACATAATCATACAAAGGGATTAACCCTTCTTTTCTGATGGCATAAACCCCATTGACTTGTTTGATTACCAAGTCTGAATCACCTTTCACCTTTAAGTGATTCACTTGTGCTTGAAGAGCTAACTCCAAGCCTATGATAAGAGCTTGGTATTTGGATTCATTATTGGTACCAACTTCCCACAATAAAAAGGAATAAGGTAACAATGCCTTATCTGGAGAAATGAGTACAATTCCTAAACCAACTTTGTTGAATTTAGGATTTTCCATTTTCTTTCCTGTTGGACTTCTGGAAGAACCATCAAAATACATTTCCCATGTTTGAGGACTCTCTTGAATAGAGAAAACTTCCTCATCAGGGAGTTCAATATCTGAAGACATGTCTTCCACTGAAGGATGTTCAGCCAGGAAATCAGCCAGAGTTTGGCCCTTTATTGCCTTTTGAGATTCATACTGAATGTCGAACTACTACAAAATAACTGCCCACCTTTCTAGACGTCCAGTAAGCATTGGACGACTAAGGATGAATTTGAGCGGATTATTGCGAGATACCAATTGGACCTCATGATGTTGCAGGTAGTGTCTCAGTTTCTGAACTGCAAATATTAATGTCAGGCATCACTTCTCAATACTTGAATACCGGGTTTCTGCTTCAAGCATAGTTCTACTGAGATAGTAGAGGCTATTTTCATTCTCAGCATCATTCTTTTGAGCGAGAAAGGCACCCAATGATCGCTCTAGAGCTGTCACATAGAGGATAAGTGGTCTACCTTCAACAGGTGGCATGAGTACTGGTGGACTCAAGAGGTATTTCTTGAGAACATCAAACGCTTCTTGACATTCTTCAGTCCACTGGTAAGTGACTCCTTTTTTCAAAAATTTGGTAAAGGGTAAAATTTTGCCTGCCAAATTGGCGATGAAACGCCGAATATAAGCTAAGTGTCCTTGAAGTCCTCTTAATTCTTTCAAATTCTGAGGAGGTGACATACCAAGGATTGACTTGGTCTTCTCAGGATCGACTTCAATAACACAATGGCGTACAACAAAGCCGAGGAAGTTTCCTGAGGTTACCCCAAAATCACATTTTAAGGGGTTCATCTTCAAATTATGTTGTCGAAGTTTGTGGAATATGACTTCCAAATCAGCCAAGTGATTAGAATGTTGTTTGGATTTAACCACCAAATCGTCTACATTGAATTCAAAAAACTTCCCTAAGAAAGGTTTGAAGATACGATGCATGGCACGTTGATATGTTTCACCTGCATTCTTTAAACCAAAGGGCATCACCCGGTAACAAAACACACCTTGAGGGGCTCTGAAGGCTGTAGATTCCTCATCTTCTGGGGCCATTCAGATCTGATTATATCCGGAATATCCATCCATGAAGGAAAGTATTTAATAGCCAGCCGTCGCATCAATTAAGAGTTCTGTAATCGGAACTGGGAAATCAACTTTAGGACAATACCGATTAAGATCTCTGAAATCGATGAAAACCCTAATTTGTCCGTTCTTATTCTTTATAGGGACAATATTAGCCAACCACTTGGGATACTGAACTTCTCTGATGAAGTTAGATTTGATCATCTTATCCACTTCAGCTTCAATTTTGGAAGTATAGGTTGGGTGTGTTCTTCTCGCGGCTTGCTTAAATCCTCGATGTTCTTTTGGTAAACCCAAATGATGAGTAGCAATATCAGGATCAAGCCCAGGCATTTCTGTATAGTTCCAAGCAAAAATATCTTTATTTTGCTTTAGAAAAGAAATATACATCTCTTGATCTTCAAGGGTCATGGACACACTAATTAAAGTGGGGTGTGGATCTTTCTCTGTACCCAGATTTATTTCTCTGAGTTCATCCACAGTGGTAGAGATACCTTCTTCAAATGATGGAGGAGCATCTCTAAGATATTTCTCTTTCTCTTCAACAGGTGCTATTTCTTCCGTTTCTACTTGCATAGTAGATGACAAAATGAAATTTTCATGATCAGAAGAGATGTCAAAATTTGCACATTTGGAAGAAGAAACTTCCATTTCCGACCCTATTGATGATAAAGGGCCTTCTTTAGGAAATAAAGAGGAGATGATGGATTGAGAATTGACATTATTATTCACCTCTTATGTTGCTATAACTTCTTCTGGCCTGATTGGAGAAGTATAGACCTGTTGGATTTCAATAGATGAAATGAAGAAGTCACCACTTGTGCTTTCATCGCTATTTGGTAGGTTACCAATTTCTCCAATGTTGTCTTGCTCAATTGTCGTAATTGACATTATGGATCTTTCCATAAGATTATTTTGATTTGGGCCTATTTTGTCAATTTGACTGATAGGTAACACATAATCTATACTCACATGTGTAAATGGATTTATTTGAATTTTCTCCAAACCATATGGAGCATTAACTTTGGTAATTTCCTTCATTGTAGATTTTTCTCTTCCCTTCATGTGATAAAATTAGGCCTCAATGTATTGAGACTCACTTGTATTGAACGGGGTATTATCACCATACAATGTTCCAACTTGTCCATTGAAATAGTATTTGAGACATTGATGGTATGATGAAGGAATAGCTGCATGCTGATGTTGCCAGGGTCTTCCAAGCAAGACGTTGAAAGCTGAGTCTTGATCAACAATCATGAAATCCGAATTGGATACAAGATCTCCAAACTGAGTTCTGAGTGTAACTTTGCCCAGTGGTTCTTGTTCATTTTTATCATATCCTTGTAACATCATGGTATAAGGAGATAAATTAGACTCCGTGAGGCCCAATCGACGAAGTTTACAGATGGGCATGAGGTTGACTCCTGAACCATTGTCAATGAAAGCTCTTCGGATGTCTACACCATTGACTTTTCCAGATAAGTAGAGAGGTTTTATGTTCCCATGAACAACATCATCTTCATCTTTATCAGTAAAAGATATCACTACATGGCATTCTGCAGGATTATTCTCTATGTGATAGACTTCAGCTGTAGCAATTTCAGCTTCAAACTCCTGAGGACTTGACAAAGCTTTGATGAGTGCTTCCTGAAGATATTTTGATAGATTCAAAGAATCCAAAATTGATAACTTGGCTGGTACTTGGGCCAAGTGTTTTAATATATCATACTTTTGATCTAGAGGTCTGCGTTTCCCAACAGGAATATGCGGTTTAGCAGGTACCTTGGAAGCAGATGCTTTGGAAGCTGATGCATCTTGTATTGGGATAGAAGTTGGCAACATCCTTGATTTTGGAAGATTAGACCGATTAGATCCATTTACATGCTGAGATAAAGAAGATGGAATTTTCAATCGGTCTTCCAAAATAACTGGGCCAAGACTGAGTTGACTATTGGCAGAAGAACTTGCTTGTTCTTTTTGAGCTCGCTGAAGGGCTCTACCACGAGTTTCTGCGGCATGCACAGTGCTAGCAGGGGTAGAACTGGAGTAGTGGCTTCGGAAAGATCCATGTCTTCCTATGTATCCTGAACCTCTGGAACTTCCTTGGATTCCCTTATTTGATACAGGGAATTCAGGCTCATCAAAATTGAAATTACGACTGGATTACGGATCTGTTAATTGAATCATATTAACAGAACCGAAGATTAACTCTTCTTCTAATAAAGACTTTTCCTGACTAGCCTGTTTAGGCTGTGCCATTTGATGGGGCGGTGCCCACGGTTTTGAAGTAGATGGCATAAAGTCTTCCATAGTCAAAGACAATTTAGGCTTTGACACATACTCATCTTCTTTTGATTCATTTTCCTTCTTTGAATCAAACCGTTTCTTTGAGGATTTTCCCTTTGACGAAGAGGGTTTTACCGCAATATTCATGGCATAAGACAAAATTGGTTTCTTTAATTGTGTTCGCAAAATGGCATGAGTCTGATTGATTGTCTTTCTGAACATCCAATCATCATATTTCTGTGCATTTCTGCTTTTGACTTCTTGCCATTCACCTTCCTCCTCTGGAAATGTAGCAGCAACACATGCTACCTGAGTTGAAGAACCTTTCAACTTGACTTGTCCCAAGTCGACCATATTTTGCAGAAGGTCTTTGAAGACAAAACACTCCTGGATAGGATGCCCCAACATTTGATGAAAGGGACAATAATTTTGACGGTCTTCATCTCCTTCCTTGTTTGGCCTCTTGGGCACTGGTAATTGAACCAAATTATTTTACAGAGTTGAAATGATGTAACCAGGAACTTTCTCACTTCGGAAGGAGTATGTTTTAATCTTTATATCCTCAAATTGTTTTCGTCATTGATCTTTTTGATCATTTGGAAGAAACGGCCTTTGTTGTTGGCATTCTAGAGGTGGAGCCCTTCGGGAAGATGAAGGTTTTGAAGTAGAAATAGGCACAGGTGCTTGTTTAAGCATAAATATAGCAGTTTCTTCTTTACCCATTCTCCATCCTGAAGCTGATGGAATTACACGAGATTTAACCATAGCCTGTATAAGGGAATCTTCAATCTGCTGAGCGATTGAAGTAAGGTCTCGAAACCCTCCTGTGTATTTCATAGAGATCAATGGGGTGCGTAATTCGTCACGCAAATTTTCCACACAGATTGGTAACAGCTCTTCCTGAGGGAGTTCTAAACTAAGGGAATACGTTAATCCCTTCCAGCGAGCAATGAAATCAGAGACTCTTTCATTTTCCCTTTTCTTGCAGTTTGTAAGATCGAAAACTGTCATTTTTGGAAAATTTGAGCTGAACTGAAGAAGGAATTTTTGGCGAAGATCCTCCCATCTGATGATTGACCGGGATTGCAAGCTTGTATACAAGACAAAAGTTGGTCCTTGCAAGGTTCACACGAAGCATATGAGTTTCACTGCTTCTTGCTGCTCTGGAGTTCCCATCATAGGATCACAACAAGACACGTAATGCGTCAAATGTTGTTCAGGGTCGCCTGATCCATTGAATGTAGGAAAAACAGGGTTTCCAAAACTAGATGGATGAGAAATTGAATCTACCCATTCAGGGTAAACATTATTTTCTAGTTGAACTTGTGCTCGTTTCCCTTCCATAGTTTCTAACCGAGCTATTAATGACTCAATAGTAGTTATTAATTTTTGAGAAACATCTGGTTGAATTTGGTCTTGAGTAGGTGCAATGAATGGAGCTTGGATAGATGTGGTGGTTAGTGCTGCAACTGATGGTAGCACGGCCAACCATTATTGCATTTGACCCGTAGGATTAGACCTCTGAGGGTATACTGATAAAGGAGGATATTCCTGATCCATCTCAGTAACTGCAACAAATTTTTTCGGCTGTCGGACTTCAGCATTCTTAAGAAGAAGACTACTCTGAAGTAGTTCTGCATTTAACCTTCTTAATTCATTCATTTCTTCCTCCTGTTGTGAAAACCTTTGCTCTAATGAGAGCGATTGACCTTCTCCAGAGGAAGGATATGTAACCTGATTCTTTCCCCTCCCTTTGTTGGATACTTTTTGGAGAGAGGGAAGTGGATTACCTAGGTTCTGAGTAATCCTTTGACTTCGTGTACGCACACCTTCTTCATTTGTATCGGTGCGTACATTTTCTTGAGTAGGACGCTCTTCATCTGAGTCCCCTGAGAGAGTCTCCTCTGGTGGCTTAGCAACAACGACATTGATGACATTGATTGATGCATAATGCATCACATCCCTTCTATCAACATTTCTATGATATTGTCTTCTTTCATATCTTCGATGAGACATTGCCTTTTGTGGATTCAATCCTTTAGGAACTTCTTGACGAGCTATAATTTGGAGGGAATCTCCTGATAATTTGGCTCTTCGTTCCTCTTGGGGCTTCTTACCTAATCGAGAAAAGACCGATATTCTCTGAGAAGGGGAATAATGATTTGAAAGAGTCCCCAGCCTCATGAACTGGGGATGTTCCTGCTGATTCTGCTCAACTCCTCGAATCCCATTTGTTGACTCTGAGGGTTGGGTTAAAGGAGTCCCCAGTCTGACAAGCTGGGGTGGCTCTTGACATTTTATGTTTGAGACTTTCTTAAAAGCTCTCTTGATCTTGCAAATCTTAGTTCAGAAATTAGCTGGATGCATTAACCTATATCCACTTTTATCACCTGGTTCAACAGACCGTTGGATGATTTCCGAGACTTCTGTCATTTGATGATTTGTTTGCTCCAGACGAGAGGCTTGTGCAATATTCTCGCCTGCTTGATGTAGGAGAAATTCAACAACTTGTTCTCTATATGCTTGATTTTGAGAGGAACTAGTTGAAGCCTGTTCTTGAGAAATATTTTGATTATGAACAAAGCCCATTGATTGTGGCCGGCCATGGGCAATAACATTGCATGAGACCATTTTCGGTGGGCTTTGCTAACTGGAAATCACTACGAAATGTAGTGCTCCGTGAACACCTCATCCTCTGATTTGAACACCAGATGGAGCATTGACAATTAATTGACGCAATTTTCTTAGTGCGCCAAGGCATGAACGTTGAAGGGTTCTCTGTTTCTTTTTAGCCTTCGGATACCGAGAGACTGATAGAGATGCCAAATCAATCTGACGTTGTATCCCTTCTTTTATCTTAAGATGATTTTCATATTCATCATACGATAATACCTTCTTCTTCAATTGACAATGAGTTTTCCATATGTTGAGACGAATATCATGGACTCCATCTTCCGTCAACATCTTTGGAATGTCATACTGGGAGTCAGCCAAAGGCCAAAACATGACTGGTACTTCACTTTTTTCCAGTTTTTTCCTCATGTTCAGCATTTCCTCTTTATCATTAAATGAATATTCTTCTACCTGTTTTGACCAGAGTTGGTGTTTCCTTGTTTCTTCATCGGATTCAACAAGATTGGTAGAGAGATCATTGATCAAACAAGAAGATGCATGACTTAGGGGTGGTTCGGAGAATGACCTACACCCTGGGCTATCTTCGGATTGAGAAAGTATTTCACTTGCTAGCGATAATGAATCAGACATGACTGGTTTCGCATTTGCAAGTGCCTCAAGATAAGAGGGTTTTCTCGGCACTACATTGTCCACTGGAGTATTTTCCAGGCAATGTGAATCACTACTGCGGAGAGGACTTTCTCAGCGAAATTCATCATCATGGGGAGGACCACCATAACGGGTTACAGCAAAAGATGAGATCTCTTGCTCCTTGGTCTTCTGACCACATAGAGGGTTCCTGTGGCTCTCATATGAAGAAGAAACTTCAAGATTGACCGAATTTTCATGAAGAAAGCCTTCATGAAGAAGTATCTGTTGAAGACCTTCAGAATTAATGTTCCCGTTATTGGGAACTGAGGGAGTAGAATCTTGAATTCCAACAGATAAATGTCTGAGGGCTTCAAGAACTCCAGCATCGAGCAAGGCTTGGTTACAGATTGGCCTTTGATCTCCTGACTGTGCTGGGCGGATCTTTTTCTTAGATGCCTTCTTACTCGCTTTAGAAACCACTTGATGACGAAAGTGATTGATCTGAGCAGGTGTATGTTCCTGATCAGGAAAGATGGTTAGGTTAGGCTGACGATCTCCACTCAAATCAGGTGTATGTGCCTGACTTGTTTGTCCGTATTATATGGGGGAGTATGCCCCATAACCCTCTTGGACTGGAACAGATGTGTGTGTCTGTTCCGGAGTGAATCGTTGATGTGTCACTCCACTGCTAGGGATAGATTTATGTGTCTTTCCCTGAGATGATGCTAAAGCTGTTATGATATCCTGGAAAGCATCCAGAATATGAGCATGAATTTTCTTCTGCTCTTTCACCATTGAAAAAATATGCTTGGTGACTTCAGCCACCAGAACGGGGATATATGTTCATTCCGGGCTTGGAGTAGGCGTATGTGCCTGCTCTTGTCCTCCTTTTCCTGTCAGTGAATCCTGACAGTACTCAAGTGTGGAGGCAAAGAGCTGAGTCTGCCTCCTGTTTGTTGTCGGAGCTTTCCGAATGACTTCTTCATGCGCTACCAAGCGAGACTATTTTTAGGCTTGATTAGTACTAGCAGGTGTATGTGCCTGCTGATTAAACTTCGCCAAACGCGATTGACGAGATCCATCATATGTATTCAGGCGAGCCTGCTGACTAATTGATGATGTATAAGCAGGTGTATGTTCCTGCCTATAGTACTCTGCTGGAATTGCCTGGCGGGATTGGCTTGATGCTGCCAGACAAGTCTGCTAGACAGCAGAATTAAAATGGACAGGTGTGTGTTCCTGCTTGTTGTTTGCCACCAATTTAGGTTCGTGGACTTCTCCGGAGATGGCAGGGATGAAAACCCGCCCATTGTTAACCAGATTCTGTCTCTGGCGGTTCGTCTTACCTGCTCGGGTTCGAGGAACTTGAGCTGAATGCCTGGAGTCGGTACCCTCATCATGTTGAGGGAACACTGCCGCACGAGTCTGGCGGCGATTGTTGATGGTAGCCCTCGGGAAGGACTCCTGTCTTTTTGAATTAAGGCCCTGAGGGACCTGCTCATTAACTTCCTCAATGTAAGGGAGTGAATGGAAATTGTGTTCCGGGGATAACGACCTGAAACAGTTGGAGACTGTAGTTATCACCGCCTGCCTCTTGATCACTGGTCGTCGTTGTCCGGACGACCTTTGTGAGTTGTTCACTTGGAGGGCATGTCGGGCAGCCTCCAGAGTTGGGATGGTACCGTGTTGACGGTACTCTTTAACCAGCGCATTTGATACCCAGCGTTGAAGACACTGAGTAGGTGATGTCATCCTCAGAGCAGATGATGATCCAGTAGGAATAACAGCAGTGGTATTTGCAGTAGTAGTATTCACAGATGTGAATTTGAGAGCAGCCATTATGGAAATACAGAAGATTTTGGAAAAGAGTGCCTGTTTGATATAACAGACGTAATCAAGATAAAATTCAGCCACTTCATCCTTTGGATGAGCACATATTTCAATGATTTTTTTTGTTAGCCCTCCTATTGAGTTTTAAATAGGGGCTTAACAAATAGGTAAAATATCATTTTAACTTGGTTAAGGATTCACGTCGGGTTCACCATTTTTTGTTTCCCTCGGAATTCGGGGATGACCTCCTGGATGGGAGATTCAAACGTTCCGATCGGTTTCTAGCGGGTTTTTTCATAGAACCAGAAACATCCAATGATTCCACATCCATTTAGACCTACTTTCCAAAGGTAGGCGCTCATTAGCTTGTGGAATGATGAGGCTTAGGAATTTGCATTGGTCGAGAGGATGGGAGGTTGGACTCATCACACCTTTTTGAGGGGAATTGTTGTCTATTCTGGGACTCTCTTTATAGATTTAAGTTATGTTCGTGAATCCTTATTACATTACCAAGTATAAAATGAGCTTTTCCTTTAGTTTTGACAATCAATGATTAAATATGTAATAAATTTAGAGAATCTTTTATATGTATTCATGGTTCTTCATCAATAGAGAATCATCTATATCTATTTAGAGATTCTTGGTCAATGGTAACCTTCAAAACATTCATATAAAAGTCTCTTGGTCATTATGATGACCAAGATGGTTTTAAAGCCACTCTATGGGGCACTTGAAGTTTATTGTCATTCAGAAGGACATGAATTATTTCAAAGTTGGGATTGAGCCCATAGATGGTCTACCTACGTATCTTTTGTTTTGGATAAGGAATCAGAACCCACGTAGTTCAAAATAAGGGTATGATGTTTATGATTGATGGCTTAAAGTAGGATGTCACAATTACTTTTACACTCTAAGATCACGTGAGTCATGCTCGGTGTGAGAAACAAGAGGTATTGGTAAAAATTAGACAATTGTGCCATGAAAGATGAAATCATAAGAAATGGTTTGGGGCTTATGTATGTATGAATGCCCGAAGGATTTACTTTAGGGAGAAAATCCATGAACAGGGTCCATAAAGGTATATGTGCTTCATGGAGATTTGAATACTCTAACTTGGGACTTATTCTGGAAAAGGAATCCCAAATTAGGAGAGGATTGATAACTGGGTTTTACTCCTGAGAAGGAATCCCATATCAAACGTAAACTAGGACTGGTTAAAGAGAATTTAAGGGACTTGAGGCTTATTCCTGAAAATGGAAGCCCAAGATTAGGACTGGGACTTATTCCTGAAAAGGAAGCCCAAGTTAAGGATTAAGGTTTGGGGTTTACTCCTGATAAGGATGCCCATTTTTGAGATTGGGGCTTACTCCTAAGAAGGATGCCCATATTTGAGATTGGGGCTTACTCCTAATAAGGATGCCCATATTAAGGGACTTGGGGCTTACTCCTAAGAAGGATGCCAAAATTAAGGGACTTGGGGCTTACTCCTATGAAAGATGCCCAAATTAAGGGACTCGGGGCTTACTCCTAAGAAGGATTCCCAAATTAGAGATTGGGGCTTACTCCTAAGAAAGATGCCCATTTTTGAGATTGGGGCTTACTCCTAAGAAGGATGCCCAAATTAAGGGACTTGGGGCTTACTCCTAAGAAGGATGCCCAAACATTTAAGGGACTTGGGGATTACTCCTGAAAAGGATGCCTTAATTAGAGGTTGGGGCTTACTCCTAAGAAGGATGCCCAAAATTTATAACTGGGATTTATTCCTGAAAAGGAGACCCATGTTAAGGATTAAGGTTTAGGGCTTACTCCTGAAAAGGATGCCCAAATTAGAGGACTTATGACTGTGAATTATTCCTGAAAAGGAGACCTAGATTAAGGATTTCTCTCATATTTAAAGAATGAGGTTGAATGAATGAACTCTCCATATTTAGTGACAAAAAGATATTTAAATCACTAGGTTTTGAGAGATATTTCACTGAATTCTTTTTAGATAAGGAAGTAAAATCAAGAAATCATGCCATAAATGGATTTGAAGAGTGTCTTGAAGACTGAATCTTGAAAAGGAAAGGTGTAATGACTTAAGAGGGGTGAAATGGGCAAGAAAGGCACCCAAAAAAGGAAGGGGCGTGCAAGTCTTTGAAGGCGCGCAAGTATTGCAGGGGCGCGCAAGTATTGGTCGCGCATGTATACCTGTGCGACATATGTTGTACTTGCGCGATGGTTAACCGGCATTGAAATACTTGAGCGACTATTTATTAAAGACTTTAGAATCCTCTTGAGGTTCTTCCAAGAAAGGGACGTGCAAGTTCTATCGAAGGAGTAAGGCGGCGCGCAAGTGTGACCATTTTCCTTAAGGGCTGGCCACTCAGGTGCGCAAGTGTTGATGAGTTTCAACACTTAGGCCTTCCTCCCTCTCTTTTGATCTTCCTTTCTAGGTAAGAAATTACCTTAGAAGTGTTCCGGAAGCTTTGAGAAGAGACTTGGGCGTCAGGAGCTTCAATCTGAGTTTCTAGAAAAAGATCCTCTTGAATGCGGGGCCCACAGTGTCTATTTATACGCAGGAGAAGACCCCGGGCGGTTACCGGGCAGTTATCAATTATGTCGCGCAAGTCACTTGCGCGCCAAGCTGCGTCGCGCAAGTGGACTTGCACGACAGTGATATAACTTGCGCGGTGAAGTTTCTTTTGATTTTTTGTTCATGCCTTTGTCGATTTTTGATATTTTCTTCAAAGGTTGAATCACTTTGAGCTCAGATATTCCCCTTTTCCGATTTTTAGATTCTGTGACGAAAGGAGCGTCAACAAACACCAATCGTTATTGACTGGATGATCAAGGGCAATTCAAGACCTAGAGGGCCTATCATGAAACCTCAATGTTTCTCAGACCAATGCATTACATACCCAGTGTTGAAGAAGATGAGTCAGTTAAGGCATCTATCAGGAAGATGTGGATTCTTCTTAAGCAGTTTTTGGGGCATTCACAAGGGAAAACATGAAGGAACCCATTTGGAATGAAGAGAGTTCTTGGATGAATGTTCTTGTATATATGACAAATATAAACAAACTCTAGTAAAGTAGAATCTTTTGGATGAACACATGAATGGTTGATTTCATTATTTGGACCTTTTTTATCAACTGATAAGGGCCTAACAAATGGGTTACACTATCTTCTTAGTTAAGGATTCATGTTGGGTTAACCATTTCTTGTTTCCCTCAGAATGTGTATTCTCGTTAGGAATCACTACTTCTAAAATATTTCAATCAGATTTATTTATGGAACCAGAAACACCAAATGATTCTGTATCCAAAGGGACATAATTTCCAAAGGTAGTAGTTCATTAGGTTTCTTGACCTATGTTACTTAAGAAATCACATTGGTCAAGAGGATATGATGTCAAACTCATCACACCCTTTGGGGGTGGATTATTTCTTACTCCACGACTCTCTTATAGATTTAAGATATGTTCATGATTTTTTATTAATTTAACAAGTGTAATGTAGGTTTTTATTGAAATTTGAAATCAAATTATTTAGCATGTGTGGAATTCAAAATCATCTATATGTATTCAAGGTTCTTAATTAATAGAGATATCTGTATGTATTTGAGGTTCTCCATTGATATTATCCTCTTATATACTACTTAGAGATTATTTATCTATTGTTTAGATGATTCTGGTTTTTAATCCACTTATTGGGGAACTCTGGGATTTATGGTCATCTAGGTAGACGAATATCACTCTAGAATTTATCATCATATAGGGAGACAGAACTTCACTTTGGTGTGTATTATCATCCAGGGAGATGAAAGTTGTTTTTATGTTAGGATCGTACCCACAGATGGGGTACCTACATATCCTCATTAAAGGAATTAGAACCTTCATAGTTTGGTTTTACTTAAAGGGAAACATCAAATTTTTTAAGATAGTGTCATAAAGACCTAACCATATAGTTTAATGTCATGTGGTAATGAAATATAGGTGGAAGGTGACTAATCTAATATTGTTGTGGGACTTATGCCGAAACAACACAAGAAAAGTGGAAAGGATATGAGTTTCCAAGTTAGATTAGACCCTACTAGGAATGTGGCCCAAATAGAATAGGGTTGATTTGGAGTGTTGGGTTTGAACCTTAGGGATGCTTCCTACATATCCCACTTAGATGGGAATAAAATCCCACATAGTTTTGTATGTATCGCATGGGAGTATAACCCTTTAAGAGAAATAGGTTGGGGCTTAATCCTAAAGAGGATCCCCTTGTAATTGGGTCTACAAAAGATGTCTTAACTCACATAAAATTAAGGGGGACTTAATTCGGGGATTACTCCTAATGATGATTCACATATTAAGAGAATTAGGTTTAGATTCATGACGAGGATCTCTACTTAGCTCAGGCCTTAAGGGAAGGCTTCCTACATATCCCAGTTATGGTGGGAATTAGAGTTATCATATTTCAAGAAATTATATGGATTGTGTGGATGTTGTGGTCCTCGCAAATATCTAAGCCCATGTGAGTCATGATCGGTGTGAGAAATAAGAGAATGTGAAAGATTCAAAAATGCACATACTTTCCTTCCTCCGCTGGTGGAATAGGTTGGGCCTATGAAAAAATAAGCTGGAGAGATGATGGATGATGGTGTAGAGCAATGAACCATAAAATGTTAAATGAAGGTGAAGGTCATTAGGTCTAGCCCAAAATGGCAAGGGCTTACTCTAGGAGGGATGCCATATAGTTTGACACATAGTAAGGGAATATCTAATCCCATATGGAAGGGAAAAGAAAGTTTGATCCTTATCCTACCTGCTAGGAACAAAGCCTCCAAATATCAGAGATGAGGAGGAGAGGATAGAGTCATATCCCCAGAATCTGAGACTGGGAACTCCCCAACCATTTCCTTAATTTAACGTTCCACATGACTATAGATATTCAAACATACAGAAATCTCAAGAATACTGAATCCCTTATAAGACAAATATGGGAGACTTATGACCATAGAAATACAATCCCAAATGGAAGACATGATGATGTGCCTTTTTTGAAGGTCTGGTAAATTAGGTGGTTTTGGTGGGGGTTTCAACTTGGTCCATTTTATACAAGTAATCCAAAGAAGGATAGGAACTTCCAAGGGTGGCCTAGAAGTGGCCTTCAAGGATGGCCCACATAGGTGGTCCACACAGGTATTTCGCATAGGTATGTCATGAAGGTATGCTGCGTAGGTCTTAGGATGAACTGAAAAATTCTTAACACATGAATGATAAGATGGTGAAAGCTTGATATGTAATGTTTCAGATTTTTGAGTATTTTTTATTTTTATGGAATTATTTCGAGACCAGAAACTGAGACAACATGCGATTTCGAGGCCCAGAGTGCCCATAATGATCTGTCAAAAACTTTTAATCTTTAAATAGAACGCGTGATTGGTTTTCTTGAAAAAGTGGAATAACACTTAAATGGGTGCCCAGATCAGAAATTTGAGGGAACCGTTGTGTTCAGGATGATAGGTTTACCCTAGGCATGACTTAAGTTTAGTTGGCATAATAATCTAGTGAGAAAACCCAAAAATGGAAGAATCGTAAATAAAATAGTAAAATAAAATAATTTTATTTTTAAAATTCTTATAACTCATGAAAGGTGACACAAATTAAAAATCTAAGACCACCACTAAACTCGAGAGGGTATTCTTTCCTTAGGCAGATCCTAAAATTTGTGGGCATGGGCCAACAGTGGATTATAGTTTTTTTCCACAAATGAAATAAGTATGTAACAATTATTTTATTGTCAAATCCATATAACTCCAAAATGGTAACTCGGATTGAAAATCCGAGAGTACCGTTGAACTTTTGGGGGCGTTTTTCCCTTAAGCGGAGTCTAACCTCAACTGACGCAGGTCGACGATGAAAGTGAATTTTTGAACTATATTAGGTTCATTTAAATAAATGTGCAAGCGAGTTTTACTAACTTTTGAACCGGTGCTCGGATCAAAAATATGAGGGCACCTTTGAACTCAGAACATGGTGATTTGACAATAAAGGACTTAACATCGACCGACAAGTGTCGGATAAAAAAGTTAAATTTTGGACTTTAAAAAAATAATAAAATAAAATAAAAAAGTTATTTTATTTTATTTTTATTACCATTGAGTAGTGGACGGTGGTGATGTAGTGTGAATATGAGATTTATTAAACGAGAATAATTAATGGTTCATTGTGAAAACATAACAGCTACACTGTTTCATAAATTAAATAGCGTAACGATGAAATGTCACAACGTAATAGAAATTCTATGATGTGTTCCCTTTTTAATTAGCTAACGTGTTGGAGAGTGGGAATTAAACGCTGGGGATTATTTGATGAACATCTAGTGGAATTCCTCTCCAACTAAGAACACAAAATGTCGGTGGGATGGATTTGAGAGGCAACGAATGATGACGAATTCTAATGAATCCGGGAAGCGATAATCACCAATGAAGCATGAACCCCAACGAACGGAATGCTTTGGTAGTGGACGTCAAATCGAGGTACGGGGTTTGTTTTGATTCATGATTTCCACATTCTTATTCTAAACGAAGAATGTAGATTAACCCACAAACAAGTTGATATGTGGATCATGCATTATTCCAAGAGGGTGTCTTATTTTTGGATTTCTCTATTCAAGAATAAAACATCACTTGAATTGATTGAACTGAAATCCTTGGACCTGCCCATGTTTTTTAAACTTCTAATGTAGAGGGTGCGGGATGACAAGAACAAGGCTCGAGCCCCTTTGCATGCACATTTTTCGTAGATGAATTCTTGAAAGGGAGACAAGAAGAGTTCGAGGCCGTCATAGTGAAGGTGGAAGACTTATGATCTCGTAGGAACAAAGGTATTAAAAAACAGTCCACCAAAACAACTTCGGTGGCCAACAAAAAGAATCGTCATTGGTTCGTGAAAGCCATAGGGAGGTGGTGCGACCATCGGCGTGTCGCAATGGCATAGAGGAGCGGCGCCCCACATTTGGGTGACCTAGAAAGCCGCGGTTGCTCGACCACATTGGAGGGGAGGATGTGGCCCATCATCTGAGGTAGATACTAGATGCAGTACCAAGTGGGAGCAATGTGGGTGGATCAACCCACCCCTTGTGGGCTACGTTCGAACTGGGAAGGGATGCGACAGTGGCTGCCACGTCCCAGTCGCATGCCAATGGTCCGCCTATGGTGAATCGGACTCCTGCTGGCGGGCCACGTCCCAGCCAATGGGTCATGTTTGGACCCACTCCCTTTGGGCTGAGCTGGATGAGACCAGGTCCCCGAGCGACCTGACAGGCTGGACCCCCGACCGAACTAGGTTGGGTCCAGCGAGGCCCATTGGGCCTAGCCCACTGGCCAGGCCGAACCGAACCGAACTAGACCCAAATCAGGTTAGGTCAAGTTAGTCGAATTAAACCAGGGTATTGGGACCCCCAAGCCGGGTTGGTCCAACCGGGTCAGACGAGGCCCAGATGCAACCGGCCCTATTTACTGAAATATGAATAAATCATAGAACATGTGTCCAATTGATGAGATGTCTATGGAAATGGACCCTTGCGACGAGGTGGTCCTTATGAGGTACTCTACAAGAGTTGGGGGGGGAGGGTGGGGGTTGGCATAAAACTGGGTTGGATTGGACTAGAATTCAACTGGTCCCTTTTTACTAAATGCACATATCTTACGGTTTGGGCGTCCATTCGATGTGCTGCCTATTGCGTTGGAACCCTTATGATGATATGGTACTTTGGGATATTCTATGTGGGACTTTTTGGTGGTTGAGGTTTTACTAATGGATGAATAAACATCCATATGGATCATTAGTGTCTTGAAAGACGAGCAATAGCCGTGTGGATTCTTAGTGGCGTGGCAGACGAGCAGCAGCCGTGTGGATCCTTAGTGGCCTGACATACGAGTAGTAGCCATGTAGATCCTTAGTGACCTGAAAGATGATAAGGAACCTTTTGGATCCTTAGTGGCCAAGAAGATTTGGAACTTCTTTGTGGATCCTTATTGGCCCTACAGACGATCAGCAGCCGTGTGGATCCTTGGTGGCCCGACAGACGAGCAGTGATTCATCAAGGATGAGTTCCTCAATAGTACGAAACGTTCATCACTATAGGTGAGGAACCGTATTACTATGATTTAGATTGTTACTAGTTTGAGCTATCCATATATTGTGGTCTTACTTTTGGGTCTTACTTTGTGGTCTTACTTGGTGACCTTACTTGGGGGGCATTTATTTGTTGTTTCTTTTTCGTATTTCTCCTTAGTGGACTTGGGTCCTCTACTGAGTACTGTGTTACTAACCCCTACATAGGATTTTCCCACACTTGTTTTATATTGTGCAGAAGACTGGCGTTTTGACGATGGAATTGGTGGACTAGGACTAGGTGGGGCCTAGTGAGATCAAGAGATATGGCGTACTCCCAATACTTCCTATATCTATCATAATCTTACCATCAGGTGGGGTCTCATCAACCCACTTGTTCACATTTTTTTATTTTACTCTTTAGTTTTAATTTTTCTTTTTTGGGTTTGTATTCTGTCCCATTTTTCCATCCTATGTACTCTTACTTAGTGGTAATTATTTAGTGGCATGCTTGTGCTTCTTCTAGTTTTGGGTTTCAGTTGTGGGTGTGCATGTACAGGTACTCCGAAAAATGCCTCCCACTTGCAGGTTGACACCTTAGATTATAGTTTCCAACCCCTAGCCTTTGGGAGGTGGTCTTAGGGGAGTCAGAGCATGGGTCTCAGGGGATAGTTTGTGACAATGTAGTATCAGAGGTGGTTGGTTCTACCAGAATAACTAAAATTCCATATTTTCTGATGGGGGAAATAGTGTTAAGTTTATTGAGTTCGTATTTCAGTCTGTGGAGTCCAATGTTGGTGTAGAGACCGATGTATCCATACACCAGGACCCTAAATTCTATTTTCCAACTCGGTACATGAAAACACTGGTTTCATGTGTTTTGAAAATGTTTTTCTCTTGATCTCTTTTGAGTCAGCTAACCTGGTATAACTTATTTATCATGGTTCATATTGATTCTCTATCAAGATTCCTACATGTAAAAGCTATCCAAAATTCTAGTGTGGGATAATGAGGATGTTCCATAGAGTGATGAGGCTTTGGTACATGGGCCGTTTTCCATGATAACACCTTCAGTCTATGTCCCAGCAATACCACTACCCTTTGGTCAACAGTTACTACCGGCGCTACCGGTATAGGACACATGTAGGATCCGTAACTTACACAATTTTCAACGATAGAGACCTCTCAGGTTTCGAGGAGAGCCTGAATCACAGGCATCTAAGGACTGTCTTGAGGTGGTGATTTTATTTCCATATATCCAGGGCACCATTAGATCAGATGGAGGTCCTGGAAATGAGCCTTCTACGTGGCTCATTAGGGAGATGACATGATTTAGATTACCCAATCTTACAATGAGGTTACTTTTCTATAGACAAAGCGTGAGAACATTTCTCAGAGAAAGGTCACTTTCTATAAAATATAAGGGGTATGTGTACCCAAGATCTTCTATAGTACCATAGGCCAGTAGCTGAGTATTCATTGAAGGATGTAAACTTTTCCTGGTACTCGATGAATACAATACGACTAGTGATTTAGGGATTAGAACTCCGAGCAATGTGTGTTTAGGGACATCCTAGAAAGTGTTATTCCTATGTTCATTTCTACTTATGATGGGGTGATAGAGATAACCTTTGTGGTTGGAGGTCCTTTGGTTGAGTAGATACAACCAATGGGTGTCAGCAGTGGGAAAGAAAGAATCCAACACCGGTGTCAGATACATGGATGTGTGAGACGTTTTGAGAAGAGGTCCCAAGGAAGGGGGTCTACAGATCATGGCTTATAGGGTGAGTACTGTCATCCTAGGAAAAGGTAATGTTTTTCAAAATATGGTAGGGGACATATCCCTAGAGATTCTCTAGCCCATTGTGCTGACAGTGAAATGGTGGATGGTCCACCGGGGCAGAGGAAGTTACAGGAACAAATGAATCTATAGGTTGGCAGAAGCAAAATAAGATATAGGAGATTAGAAAGAGGTGGTATAAATTTTGACATGTTGCAAACACATCCCCAACGCGGTCCACACCAGGCTCAGGGAGCTATAGGAAAGGGGAAGGGAGTAGCTGCATGCAGTCAAGGAGTGTGAAACGAGGTCTCCATGAATGATTCGAGGTATGGTTTGTGTCTACTACTGGCTTCCATATTAATAGACACATGTTTTAATCATTCCTTCTTGTAAAAAATATTGTTCAAGACCAAGATTTTCTGGTTAAACCATTGACTGGATCCTTACATCTGGAGACACCTATGGGAAGAGACTCGATAATCAAACTTCTGTGGATGGTGTGATCTGACCCTTGAGTTGGGAGTTTTGTTTGGAACCTATTGGTGGAAGCATCGAGGCCTTACAATGATATTTTATATACGGACTGGTAATCCACATTTCATGCTCAGATTGATTGTTTTAGGAAAAAGGATGTGGTATATTCACAACATTGGAATGGGGTTTTCCTTGGTTGGTGGAAAAGGAAACCCAGGAAGCACAAGATAAACTCATTCATAGGAGGGTGTAGTTGATGACTCTTGAGTTGGATAACCTTATCCTCATGGAAGTAGATGTTTTGAGTTTTCAGTTCCTAACAGTAGAGATGGAGTGTGGGAACATCCTTTCAAAAGATGTTTCTAGGGGTACCTCCTCATAGGGGGAGGGACTTCTGTATCATTCTACACTCCAAGATGAAATTGATATCAGCATTAGTATATCAGATGGATTTCATAGTGCTTCACAATAAATGGGAATATGTGGGGGACACTTAGGGGAAGGGATTAGTAAGAAATAGTGTTTGAGTTTATGTTTGGATTACCAACACTTTAACCAAGTGGTCATGGAGAATGATTACCCACCACTAAAGGGTTGATGGGCACATCAATTAGTAAAATAGGGTAGACATTCATGTGGATGGAAAGGTTCCCATAGGATATTCATTAGTTAAGAGAGTGGTGATGGCTGTAGTTCTACAAAGACCATGACATTGAGATATTCTATACTCCTCGGATGGGGAATGTGGTGACAGAAACACTCAACAGGAGGTATGGTTTGCAGCTGATGAGTGAAGCGACATAGAAGCTAGCCATGATGTAGATATCTTTCATGGATGATGATCAAGTATCCTAACATCAGTCAATGAATGTCACTCCTCTACTCTTACAATGAGTCAGGGAGGAATAGTTTGTGGGTGTTGACTGTGAGGCTCGATGTGCTCAGTTATCCTCAGGAGAAGCTCATAATGTATTTTCAATAGGTGGGGAGCACATTATCCTCTTCATAGGACACACTGTAGTACCCATGATGTTATAGGAGGAGGTGTTGAGGGTTTTCCACACATCCCCTTTGGTGGTACATCTTGGTGTGGCGAATATGTACTAGGACCTCTGATGTTTTATTGGTGGCCAGGAGATAGAGAACCATGGAGTTTGGGGAGGGAGATCATGTTTTCCTTTGGGTCACACCCCGATGGGGATTGCAATGTTTTGACCGGGGTAACAAGTTATCTCATAGGATTATCAGACATCTTAAGATTTTGAGTGGAGTTGGAAAGGTGTCGTAATACCTAGCTCTTCACCCATAGATGCACTGGGTGCACGATTTTTTCCTTGTGTCATAGTTGAGGAGGTACGTGCATGATCCATCGCATGTCATTGACTTGGGTGAGATGGATATTGATGATGGGGAGATGTTTGCGGAGTTCCCAGTGGAGATAGAGGATTTATAGGATCCAGTCCTTCATGGATGGTTGATTATTCTAGTGTATGTTCGGTGGTACCATGGGAACATCTAGGAGAGAACATGGGAGTGGGAGGCTTAGATTCGTGCTTAGTATCCCCGTTTGTTTGTTTTGCCTTTGTTTTGGATTTTGGGGATATAATGAACTATGGTGGAGAGAATGTAATGTCCCATAATTTCTCTGTAAATATATATTTAATTATATGGAATTATTTCGAGACCATGCACTAAGACAACATGTGATTCTGAGGCCCGGAGTTCCCAGAATGATCCATCGAAACATGTTAAGCTTTAAATAGTAGGCATGAGCAGTTTTCTTGAAAAAGTGGAAAAAATCTTAAATAAGTGTCTGGATCATAAATCTGAGGGTACCATTGTATTCAGGATGGCAGTTTTACCCTATGCACAACTTAATTTTAGTTGTCACATGCCTATAGGGAGAAAACCCGAAAATGACATAACCATAAATAAAATAAATAAATAAAAATATATAATTTTTGAAAAGATTATAACTCACGAACGGTGACTCGAAATAAAAATTTGAGACCACCATTGAACTCATGAGGTTGTTCCTTCCTTAAGAAAATCCTAACATTGGATGGCATGGGCCAACAATGGAAGTTAGTTTTTGGCCGTAAAAATAATATTTAAGTAACAATTATTTTATTTTAAAATCCTTATAATGCCTAAATTATAACTCATATTGAAAATATGAGTGTATAATTGAGCACATGGGGTCATGTTCCCCTTAGGAGGAGCATAACCTCAACCGGTGCGGGTCGAGGGTGAAATTTAATTTTTAATTTTTTTTAGGTTCATTTAAATAAACGTGCGAGTGGGTTTTTGTAACTTTTGAACCGGTGCTCAGATCAAAAATCTGAGTGTACCTTTGAACACAAAACTATGGGATTGATCTATAAAGGTCTTAACTTTGACCAGCAAGGGTCAGACAGAAAGGCTAATTTTTGAAGTTTTGGGAAAAATAATAAAATAACATTAAATTTTTTTTTATTTTATTTTTCACACCATTGAGCAGGGGATGGTGGCACTACGGTGCGGCGAAAACGAAAGTTAAACAAGAATAATTAATGGATCTTTGTGCAAGAATGATGATGCAACATCACAACGTAACAATAATTCTATGATGTGTTCCCTTTTTAATTATCTAACACATCGGAGAGTGGGGATTAAACGCTGAGGATTCTCTGACGAACATACAGTGTAATTCCTCTCCAACGAAGAACAACAAATTTCAGTGGGATGTATTTTAGAGGCAATGAATGATGATGAATTATAATTAATCCAATAAGTGACAATATCCAATGAATCTTGAACCCCCCTGAATGGAATGCTTCAGCAGTGAGAATCAAAGCGAGGTATGGGGTTTGTTTTGATTAATGATTTCCCCATTCTTGTTCTAAATGATGAATGTGGATTACCCCACGAACAGGTTAATCCATGAATCATGTGTTCTTATGGGAGGGTGACTTATTTTGGGATTTCTCTATCAGGGATTAAATTATCACCTGTATTGATTGATGTACAATCCTTCGAATTCCCCATGTTTGTTTAAACATATAACGTAGAGGGCGCGGGGTGAAAAAAACAAGTCCTGAGCCCCTCTGCATGTGCGTTCTTCATGGATGAATTCTCGAAAGGGTGGAAAGGTGAGTTTGAGGCCGTTTCATTGAATGTGGTAGACTTACGATCCCATAGGCGTAGATAGATCAAGAAACAGACCACCGGAGAAACTCTGGTTGCCCACAAAAGGAACCGATGATACCAGCAGCGGCTCGTGCTGGTGACCATGTGTGTAGGGAGGCGGCGTGCTCGTCGGCGGACTACATCTGCACAAAGGAGTGGAATCCTGCGTTCGGGCCACCCGGGTGACCTGACGAGCCCCGGTCGCTCGACCGTGGCGATGGGGAGGCCGCACCAGATGATGGACGCGATGCCAGGTGGGCACCATCTGAGAGGAGCAGCCTGCCCATTGAGGGCCGCATTCGAATAGGGACGAGACATGGTAGTGGTTGTTGCGTTGCAGGCACCCACCACCAGTCCCCCTCTGGCAGACTGGGATCCTCCTAGCCGGCCACACCCCTTCCATCGGGCCATGATCGATTCACACCGGTAGGCTGGAACCACACCAGTAGGTCAGACCCTCTCCCTTTGGGTCGAACCCGATGAGACCAGGTCACGGGGTGACCCGGCGGGCTGGACCCCTGGCCTAACTGGACTGGGTCCAACGAGACCCATTGGGCATGGCCCACTGGCCAGACCGGACCAGACCAACCCAGACCCAAACTGGGTCATGTCGAGTTAGCCGAATTAAACCAGGGTATGTGGGACCTTTGAGCCAGGTTGGTTGGTTCCGACTAGCCCCAAAAGCAACCGACCCCTATTTACTGTAAATGTCAATAACTCGTAGACCGGGTGTCTGATTGATGCACCATCTATGGAATGAGGAAACATGGAACAAGGTGGTACTTCTGAGATACTCTACGAGAGTTTTGTAAGGAGTTAGCATATACCTGAGTTGGATCTTACTCGAATACAACTGGGACCTTTTACTAAAATGCTCATATCTTACAGACTGGGCGTCTGTTCAAGACACCATCTATTGAGTTAGAACCATTAGGACGAGATGGTCCATTATGTTATTCTATGCGGGACTTCATGGAAGTTAAGGTATAAAATATTGATCGAGAAACGACAGTGTGGATTCTTAATGGCCCGACAGATGAGAAGCATCCGTGTGGATCCTTAGTGGCCTGATAGATGAGCTGCAGCCATGTGGATCCTTTGTTTCCCAGCAGAAGAGTAGTAGTTGTGTGGATATTTAGTGGCCCGTTAGATGAGTATAATCCATATGGATCCTTAGTGGCACATATGATGAGAAACAATTCATTAGGGAGGAGTCCCTCAACAGTACAAAATGTTCATCACTATAGCTGATGAACCTTATTCCTATGATTTAGATTTTACATGGTGTGAGTTTTCCATACTTTGTGGTCTTACTTTGTGGCCTTACTTTGTGGTCTTACTTGGTGACCATACTTGGTTTATTTTGTTGTTGTTAATTTATGGTATTTGTCCTTAGTGGATTGTGGTCCCTTACTGTGTACTGTGTTACTCACCCCTGCATGGGATTCTCCCGCACTTGTTGTGTTTTGTGCAGATGACAGACGTTTTGATAGTGGACTTAGTGGACTAGGACAAGATGGAGCATAGTGAGACTAGGTAGCAGGGCGTACTCCCACTACTTCAAGTAACAATACTACTCTTACCATTATGTGGGGTTCTCAGTAGCCGGTTTGTTCACAATTTTTACTTGTACACTTCAGTTTTCAGTTTTTTTGTTGGATTTATATTTTGGCCAATTTGACCTTCTGATTTACTTTTACTCAGTTGTTATTATTTAGAGGCATACTTGTGATTCTTCCAGTTTTGGGTTGTAGTTGTGTGCATGCGTGTACATGTACACTAGAAAATGCCTCACACTTGCTTGTTGATGCCTTCGGTGCTGGTCGCCAACCTATGTCCTTCGAGAGGCAGGCTTGGAGATTCACGACATGGGCCCCAGGGGATTGGTTGTGACATGATATTCCATGAGAAATGGACTATCATGAAAAAAAAACTTGGGTGTGGTCTTAACATAATCATCATGGGTGTCCCTTGATGTCCTTGGATGAATGTCACACAAGTATTTTCGTAAGTAAAGGACCTTGCATAAGTGACTTCTTCTTATGAGAGATGGGTCCTCAAATAATTATCTTGTATTTTAGACCATGAAGGGACTTTGATATTTTTTATCCCTTTTAATTTTCTCTTGTCTTTTGTTTTAGAGAGATACCATAGATAATTTGGGGGACATGGGTGAAGAAGTTATGCAATGAGAGCTTCAAGAGTTCTTCTTACTTTTTTAGTTATTGAATTAGAGAGCCAAGGGTTCTATTTGTAGGCATGGAGGGGGTGTTTGAATGGAATCTCTCAGTGTAGGTCATGAGCGCAGATCCATGGCATAGCTCTTTCCCATAGGGGTTTGAAAATTACACTTCTACGTAGGTCCTCAGAGGAGGTCCTTATTGTAGGTCCTCAGCTTATGAGGCTGCACATTTGGGCTACATGGGAAGGATTTGAGCTGAAATTTTTGTGCATATATATGTTTCATAGGTCCCTTTAACCATATTTATTTTCATCCTCTAAATTTCCTTACTGTTATAAGATCTCCAAAATGCTTGTCATAATCGTTTTTTCTTCCTTTATTAAAAGGGAGTGTCAACAGAACCCCAATTGGGTCCATCATTTTATGATTTCCATAATAGGATAGATTTAGTTTTTCATCCCCAATCTTAGGGTAGGAATATTTTCTTTCTAATAAGCCACTACAATAAAATTTATCAGGTTTTCTTCATCTCCCAATGATTTTATAAGTCCCCAAAGGTGGATTTTTTCATTCTCCCGCCATGAATTTTTAGTTATAATAATATAATTGGGTAGGGAACAAAATTTAAGGACACTTCCACAACACATGATTTCTAGAAAATCCCTCTACTAGTTATGGAAATGGAATTCAATGAACTGGGTTATCTTTAGTTCCAACTTCAAATATGAGTTATTTCTTGAAAGTTAGCTTGATACCATAATCCTTAGGGAAATAAACCTACCCAAAATGTAGAACAATATTTTTTTCATGTTAATCGATCATATCCTCTTATTATGAAATAATATTCTACTCAAAAGTAATAGAACTTCAATATACATAAGGATAAGAAGTCAATAATTTATTATCAAAATATTTTGGAAAAAATGGATAAAAATCTGAGACTTATCCTTCTATTTATCATGTTAATGCTCTTTTTGGGGGTGTAAAACATGTGTATTTAAAGTAGGCATCAACTTAGGTTCCTCAAAATGTTTTTATAAATTTATTTACATAATTATATCTTCCTCCTTGTATAATGTTTGGTATAAAGGCTTTGATTTTTTATCTTCAAAAATTGATATTTCACATGGAATTTTGTATTTAAAAAATTCATCCAAAATATTTTCCAAATAAATTTGATTTAAAAATGATACATAAATGAGAAAATTAGTGATTAGTTATTATTTTTTGTTTCACAATTTAATGTTCAAATAATTTCTTAGTTCATCCATAAATATTTCTTAAACATTAAAAAATATGTGGGATAATATTTTATTTTTCTTTGCCTATGTTTTGATCCTCAAAAACGTTTATGTCATTCATGGAATTAGAAATAATTGATATTTTTACTAACTAGATCATGGATGATATAATTTTTTCCAAGTATTTATTCAAAATATCTCCTTTATTAGGATCCTCACATTTTTGGTAAATAGAAGAAACATAAGAGTTTTCATTTGGAAAATCCATTTTTATTAAAAGTTGAAAATTAGTATATAAAATTGTGATATTGTAAAAAATTAAATAAAAACATATAAATCCTCCCTTGAAATGATAAAAATTGATGGTGAGGATTTAGTCACATTACCTCAGTGGTTATTACATGGTTGTATCTTGAGGAGGTTATAGATTAAGTTCAAACTGTCACTTTAGTTATTGTTTTTGTTAAATCTTAATATTAGAAGATGTTATCTCTAAAATAAGTTAAAAAAATTAAATTAAAATAAAATATTATGAATATTATATTTTATTGTTAATAGGTTAGAATAAATACTAGTAGAAACTGAAATACTAGAGATAGAGTAAGTGGACAAGTTTTAGATCTGGCACACTCCCTTTATCCATTTCTATAAATGAATTATCCAAATAAATTTCTCAATATATACCCCGTGACAAACTATTATACACATATATTACCTATAAACCAAATTAGTACCTCAAATATTAATTTGTTTTTCAAGATTAGAGAGATATTATTACCCGATGTCTTTTGAGAAACTATGAAAAATTACACTCACTATTCTCAATGGAGAGACCTCACTCATTAAATATAAAAATATGAAATTAAACAATTTACTTTACTAAGTTGAAAAAATATAGAATAATTTATAATAAAGTGTATTACATAATTAAAAATGACCCTATTAATTTATATAAAATACTTTCTAAAGGAATAAAAAATATAACAATGAAATGTACACACTCAAAAGGGAAGGGTATCTTCGAGTTTTCATCATTAAAAACCGATTAGAGTTTATCCCTTAATTTCTTGATTACTTAATGAAAAAATAATATAATATAGAAAATATAATCCATCACAATTCACTTTATCACTCTCTTAAGTCATCCCTTTAAATTGATCTATAGACTCTTATTTATAAATAAAGGGTGTAAATGATTTTTCCATAGTTTTTATCTGTCTAAATATTGAAATCTTTTGGATGAGTAGTATGTTAAATATTGATAGATTTTATTCTTGAAAGTTATTATTATGTGTATTATCTCTTTACCCATAAAATATAATATTTTTCAGAGATGTGTTGAAAATTGTATAATTAAATTACTCCAATTATATATATTGGATGAATAGAATTTTTAGTTTCCTCCCTTTCACACACCCATAGACCACATTAATGAATTCATTTTCAAGTAATATTTAAAAGAGATATGAAATAACAAAAAAAAATTCATCTCCATCTATAGTAAATAAAAATAGTTGTCTATCTAGATTTATGATTTATTTATTAAAGGTATGTTGATTTTTTATGCAAAAACGTTTTCAAATTTGAATAATTTATTTGGGCCTTCTATAGGATGACACAATACTTAGTATAGTTGGAGGAAATAAAAACCAAAAATGAAATGGATTCTAAAAAAACAATTTCAAAATTTGGATACATTTTGAATTGGTTATGTCAGAGATACAAAAGTGATAGAAAACTGTTAATAGTGCAGATTAATTTGTTTTTCACAATTTAGGCCAAAATTCTTCAAATTTTCAAAAATTATGTAATTTAACTAAAAAATAATAATTATTGTGTATTATATCATTGAAATACATATAAAAAGTACTGGAAATATTATCACTATCTGGTGTTCAGACATTGATGTAACATTGAGGATCAGAGTGGTCACTATTCTCAGATTGACCCTGAAGTGAATTAGAACAATGGGGATAAAATGGTTATCACTTGGTTTAAAATTTATAATAGGAAGAGGTTATGTGCTTAAGAGGAAAATCTAGGATATTTATATTGGGTTTTATTGGGTACCAACCCTTGTGAACCATATGATATAGTGGTATCTAGGTGGGACGGTTATCCACCCGATGATGATATTATAATGTTATCTAGGAGAACCCCTTATCCCATGATGATTAGGTTATATTTCTATACAGGTGGGCCACTTACCCCACCAATGATAATTTTTATTGTGATGTTATAGGAATTTCTCTTATCATCTTAATGATAATGCTATAGTGACATTAAGACATGTTTTTTATCCTCTAATAATGATGATATATGATGTTATGTGGGGTGGGTGCTATCCACCACAATGATATATCATGGAATATTAGGTAGGTGTTATTTTACTAATGATATATAATGGTGCATGGGGTGTGGGTGATATTACCTATAATGATATATGTGGTATACAAGGTGGGACCTATTTATCTAACAATATAAAATGGTATATTGGTTAGGTGTCATTCCCCTAATGATATATGATGATATAAATAGTATGTGATACTCCCCCTGATGATATATGATGGTATATGGGGGAAGGAGCTATCCCCCCCCAATGATATATAAATCTATACAGGGAAATATCTATTCCCCTAATGATATATGATAGTATTGTTGTAAGAGTGGGTTCCCTAGACCCAATGAAATAATACTTTTAGTTTGTTATATCATGCAAAATGTAAGCTATGGTTGATGTACTCTTACCATAATAGTATTAATATTTCTATGTTCACTATTTAAATAGTAATTTACATAGATTGTATTTCATAAAAAAATGTGATATTAGTTCCTAGTCTATAATTAGAACCTTGAGATACTATGAAATTAATGTTAAATGTATTTCATATGGTCTAGATATATCCTACTGACTGTAAATAGTTGATGTATGATAATCAGGTTCCTAGGGATCATAAGAAGTGAGACATCTTCTCACAAAGATCAAAATTGGTGATATCTAGTAGGTGAGATCATGATAAAAGACCTACCTATAATAACAACACTTGTTTTACGTGTCACTAGTTGTTTCTATCTATAAACATGTGTATTGGTATCCATAATTGGTATCATTATTAATGTTTACCATTTTATCATATACATTATAGTGAGGAAAGAACCACGACATTGAAGTCATGGCAAGGTAACTTATGTTGGGTGCATCATTGGTGGTATGGCATTTTATGAATGGTCAAGATAGAATTTTTCACTTCCCATTTGAGGAAGTAATATCTCAGGCCTAGTTGATCAAGATGACAGGACCTTCATAATTACCTAGAAAAGGTAGTAAAATAAAAATATGTCCAATTATATCAACAAATAATAAACAATGGATGATAAAAAAAGTTGTGCATCATTATTTATGAGATATCATGAAAAAATCGATTATATTACATACTGCATGTTTGTAGGATGGTTGTCATTGCTATAACTATTCCTTATCTCTTCAGGGTCCTTGATGAGTTTCTAGACTTGACACTTGGTATGTGAATAGTATTCACTACTATTGAGATAAGGGAATAGAGGGTCACACACAATAGCGTATTCAATAGTCTATCCTATTCCGATGAATAGGTATATAGGACATAGTGGCCCCCACTATAGTGTCCAATAGTTTTCCAATAATTATCAATCAACAACGAATAAATAAATTCATTATTATTTGAATATAGAATAATTGGTTTGAATATATTTATTAAAATAATTCACATGGTAATACGTGAATACATGGAAAAATTATTACAAAACATACTTTACATATAATGTTATTACATCAGAATTGATGTATAGTTATTGAAACATATAGAAAAACCATGATAGGACTGTATAGGTATAGTGTCTTTAAAAACTGGGAAACATAAACAACTGTTCATAAAACATCCACATTGTCTCCCATTTATTTCATCATAACTAGACTCCTTTTTGGCATATCATATTTAATACCCTTCTTCCTGACTTGGGGAAAAGAAATATAAAAAGGTTGATCTCAAATTATTAGTAAGGGTAAAAAAAGGAAATATAAATCATATCATATTCATAAGAACATAACATTTAAAAATCTTATTCTGCTTAAGAGATCATCATATCATGTCAGGGGATAAATCATAGAAGTGAAATGTAATCCCAATAATCATAAAATAATACATGAAACTTTGTGTCATACATACATAATCATATAAAATCATTTCATATTAGTCAAAGCTCATTTCCAAGACCATCATAGCGGACAAAGTCCATTACTGAACCGAGTTCACTCCTCATTCCAGCACTGCATCACTATACCAGATTAACTTATTATTCCAGCCATGTCTATCTCATGTGATATAAATCTTACCCAATTAATTGCAGGGAGATATAGATCCCACCCATCTCATAATGAAACCATTATTATGTGTGCCACAAAAACATAAATCATACAACATAGCATAACCCATATAATAAAATGGGATTCTTAAACATCATGCCATCATAACCTAATCCATATAAGGATTTCATAAAACTAATTCCATCATAAATTCATCAAATCAAATTAATAATAGGGATAAAAACATAACCCTATATCATCTTAGATTGAAAATAATTTGGGTAAAACACTTGAACTTGGTTCTTGAAGAAAATAACCTTTCTTCTTCAAAAACAATTTCTTTTCTCAATATATCGTGAAATTCTAAAAAAATAAGTTAATTGAAAATAAACATGATAACTTTTAAAGGAATATTTATGGAAATAATTCTCTATAAAATAATAAAAATTCGTTCATGACGTATAAGGTAAAAAACATTCTCCTCATACTTTTTCCAGAAAAGTCAAAAAGTACCTTGTATGGTGAACAAAAGAAATATTCCTTCCATACCATGTAGTAAAAGTAAAAAAAGGGTAAAAATGACTTTAAACATACATGGAAGAATAATAATCATTTTATGAAATCATTTTTAGAAAACATGGACATAGATGATAAATATAACCCCAGTAAATATTTACGAATAAACAATCTGAGATAAAACGATATTGGAAAAGTAATCCCTTACTATTGGTCTGATATATTTCTTATGTATCCGAACCTTTTTTATAATGATTTAAATAATGTTAAGTAATTATTCTAGAATCATAATAATTTTTATGATAACATTTATGATCATATCTTCATTCATTTGTTTGTAACATTTCTTTGTTATTTTTTATTTGGGTATTAACTGCTTTATGTTCTTACGTATGTTTTGTCAGATAAGTTATTGTTCCTATTTTTAGGTTATAGTTATATAATTTAAAAAATGGTATTAGTATAGTATATATAATATTTATTCTATAAATTCATTTATATGATCATGGTTTAATGAATATCCTGTATAAAGAATCACATCGCACCATGGAGACAGTAAGCCATATGTACGCATTAGCGACGATATCATTCCTATAATTTTTGAATGGTATTGAATTGGATAGTGTATATCATCTCATAATTAGTATAATGTTATATTATTAATATATAGGTATTATTTACACCATTATAACCATCCAATTAAGGTGGTGGTAAAAAATAGATTACCCCACGACATGGAGACGGTAAGTCGTACATACACATGTGCGGTGTTTTCATTTTTTTGTAGGATGGATAGAAATTTAAATAGAGTTATTTCATATTTATACTAATATATCAGAATATTATTGATACTGAAGTTATTATTTTATAATTAAAGAACTAATGAATAGGGAGTAGAAGAATAAACAATCTTGAATGAATCGGTAGAAGAGATTACCTCTTCCTCGACATGCCTCCTTTGAATTTCCTCCTAGGGCACTAGAGTTTGACTTTTGAGAAGACTAGATCCTCATGAATGTTACTAGGAAATATGATAAGAGTAATGGGCAGGTTTTTCCAATCTTGAAGGCTCAAAATGGAGTGAAGAGGAGAGGGAGGAGGTTCTCCTTTTTAAGGGAGGAGAGGAGAATTTTAGGAAACTCTCAAAAATATTAATTTATAGTAAAATCAAAACCTACCCAAAAACCACAAAAGTTTCCCTAATTTGAATATGAGATGAGATATGGTTTTAATATCATCATCCAATAAATTTTGGACAACTTATGTTTTCAATTTAACCCTTATATGTTTAATTGACCATTAGTTATTCTATTAATGTTTAATTTTTGTAATAACATTCTAAATATTTAATGGTAATGAATATTTACTTATGTGGTGTTAATTGACCACAAATGGATAACTTATGATATGGTAAACCTAAAAATTATAAATTTCTAATTTTGAAATATATTTATTATTTTTAAATAATTTAAAAAAATGTTATGTTTATAAAATATCAATAATGTCGATTTTGAAACTATTCATCTATTAGACTTTAAATATAATTCACATAGAAGATAAACTCAAACTAAAATATTAAATACACTATTAACATGACATAGTAACATGTAAAATTCATGGATAACATTAATTAGTTCATATGATATTTATTTTAATATTTTTAAAACCATTTATTTGAGATTTATTTTAATAAAATAATTTCTACATCACTATTATGTCATCATTAATTGTAATTATTTAATCTATAAAAATTATAAATAAATTCTTATGATGTGGATAATTCTATTATATTTGTATAGAATATCTATAGTCTACTTTATCTCTTAGTTATCCATATATTGAAATTAATACACTTATATAAAAAGAGATTGTGACACTTTGTCCATTTCATTAGTTTTTATTTCATTCATGTCATTTTCTTAGGTAACTATCAATAAAGTGATTCAATTTAAAACAATAGATGATAAGGGTCGAATTTTAATCATCCAATAGGATTTTTACTGGTGTTAAAGTAATTTTATAATATTATTTTTACCCTTAATTACCTGATTCATCTTTAAACATAGTAATAAACATAATTACAAAAGTTATTATTCATAATGCCTAGAAATAAAAGTATCATACTAAAATAATTTGTACCTAATAATTCCAAATATGGAATCCATTTTTCAAAATTCAAAAAACAAATGTTTCAATAATTAATTTAAAATTAATCATGTTGTTTAGAAAATGGGTTTTAAAAGTTAAAACATTGCAAAAGATTGAAATGTTTATACCTATGAATTCAATGTAAAATTAATGATAATGATATAAATTATATTAAATTGTAAAAATATATTCTATTTATACTTTTAAAACCAATCAATATTATAATTTAACCATATAAATTCTCTCAACAAAAAATGTTGTTTTTAATTAAAATTTTTCATATTTTTACTATTCATCAAAATCTGAAAGTTATCATAAAAATATCAAAAATTTATCCAAAGTATCTTTTTATACCATTATTATAAATAACATGTTTATGTTGTCATATATAAATTATTAATGTTTCAAAGTATTAATTTAAAATGGGTTCGTCATTCCATGGTGTAAAATTAACCTTTCAAAAAAAAAATACATCATATAGGGTTTTATTCATAACCTATGACTAAAATATTCATTAAAGGAATATAAAAAAATATTTTATTAAGTATATAACACATATATATCTTATTAATTTCATTACAACAAATAATTCACTCTAAAATGAAAATATCTAATTGATTTATATTTTTCATAATGCATTTTCAAAATTTAGTTATAATTATTCCCGCTAACCTAATGACTAGGCTATAAAGGTAATTTTATATTAAGGGAATCTCACAGTTTGTTTAAACTAATGATTTTATTCAAAGAAATCTACTGAAGAATACAAATTATTTATCTATTTCATAAAAACATACAGGCATTACATTATACCCCCCCTTAAATTTAATTTTTCTCTCTAAATTCATCACTTGGAAACAAATAGATGAGGATACCTCACCTTCATAATATCCTCAAGTTCCCATGTAACTTCTTAAAATCGGTGGTTCCTCCATAAATATTTAACCAAGCAAGTGGTCTTATTTCATATAACCTTTTTTCTATGATCCAAAATCTATATAAGTTGTTCTTTATAAGAAGGATCTTACTCCAGTGGTACAACTTCTGAGATTAGTACATGTGTTGGATTAGGTATGTACATTCTTAGGAGATATACATGGACCACATCATGAACTTGAGAGATATTTTGTGGAATCTCCAATCGGTAAGTTACCTTCCCAAAAAAATCCAAAATTTCAAAAGGACTGACATAACTAGGTCTCATCTTGCACTTATTTCTAAATCTCATTACTCTCTTCCAGGGAGATATTCATATGAACATATTTTCACCCAATTCAAACTCTAGGTATTTTCTTTGGTTGTAAGCATAACATTTTTGTTAATTCTGAGATGCTCTTATATGTTGTTGAATAGATCTGAACTTTTCTGCCATTTCATCAATAAGATCAGGTCCTAATAGATTTCTTTCCCCAACTTCATCCTTTCAAGTTGGAGTTTTGCACTTCCTTTCATAGAGTGCTTCATAAGGATCCATCTAAATACTAGAGTGAAAGTTATTATTATAAGAGAATTACACCAATGGTATGTTTTGATCCCAACCACCTTTGAAATCCATAGAGAAAGCTCTCAAAATGTATTCCAATGTTTGAAATACCCTCTTAGACTGAACGACTATCTGAGGATGATAAACAGTGCTGAAAAAGAACTCTATATCCAGAGCCTACTAAAGACTTCTCCATAACTTCGAGGTAATCCTTGGATCCTGATTAGATATAATGGAATGTTATACTCCATGCAATCTTACCACTTCCTTTACATATATTCTAGAAATCTGATCAAGAGAGAAATCATCTCTAATAGCAATGAAGTGTGCCGACTTCGTAAGATGAACAAATATAACACATATAGCATTATTTCTTTTGGATGTTTCGGGAAGTACGATGACAATGTCCATAGTGATGTTTTCCAATTTCCATTCTAGTATGGCTAATGGTTGTAGAATCCCCTTAGACTTCTGTCTTTCAGCGTTATCTTGCTGGCAAACCAAGAATCAAGAGACATATTCAGTGACATCTCTTTTCATTCCATCCCACCATAGGTACTCTTTCAGGTCTCTGTACATCTTCGTGCTTCCAGGTTTATTATAGAATGAAGAACTATAAGCCTCATCCAATAATTCCTTATTTAATTATAGTATGAGAAGAATAGAAATCTGGTTCTTGGACCTTTTTATTTTATCACAATGAAGGTTGTATTCAGGAACATTTCTCACCATATTTTTTAACTCTACATCTTCCTTATGTGCCACTTTAATCTTTACATGTATAGATGGTTGAACATTAATTTTATAAATAAATTATTTCTACCATTCCATTAAAATTTCAAGAACCATCCTTTGTAAATGTATAAATATTGGATCTTTTTTTATCCTCATCCTATAAAATTTAGCATGGACTTTTTTGACTCAAAGAATCTGCCACCTTGTTCGCTTTCCAAGGGTGACAATATATTGAGCAGTTTTAATCTTTAATCAACTCAAAATATATTATTTGGAACATATTCAACTAATTTTGTGTGAGAAAATATTTTAAACTTTTATGATTAGTATAAATATTACACCTTTCACCATAAAGATAATGCCTCCATATTTTTAATGCAAAGATTACCACAGCTAACTCCAAATTTTGAGTTGGGTAATTTTTCTCCTAGATTTTCAACTGTCGTGAGACATAAGCTATCACCATATCATTTTTCATGAAAACACAACCCTACCACTTCTTTGATTCATCACTATAGATCAAAAACCTTTCTCCACTACAGGTATGTGTGAGCACATGTGCACTAGACAACCTTCTTTTTAGAACTTTGAAATTCCCTTCACATTCCTCTGTCCAAATGAACTTAACTCCTTTCTGAGTCAACATGGTGATTGTATTAGATAATTGTGAAAATATTTCATAGAAAATCAATAATATATATCCAAACCAAGAAAGCTTCAGAGCTCAGTTACTATTTTTGTTCGTGACCATACTTCAATAACCTCTATTTTTTATGGATCTACAGATATCCCCTATCTAGAGATTATGTGACCCAAAAATGAAAATTTTTGAAGCCAAAATTCACCCTTGGTAAATTTGGAATAAATATTCTCCTTTATTAGGGTCTTCAATACAATTATCAAGTGATATTCATGTTATTCATTTCTCTTTGAATATAAAAGAATATCGTCTATAAAGACTACCACAAAATGATCAATATAGTATCTCAAGAGTCTATTCATTAGATCCATGAAGGTAGCAGGGGAATTAGTAAGACCAAAAGACATCACTATAAATTCATAGTTCCCATACCTTGTACGGAATGTCATCATTGTTATATCCTCATTTTGACCCTGATTGATGATATCATGAATGAAGATCAATCTTGAAAAGGTATTGAGCTTCATGTAGTTGGTCAAATAATTCATAAATGTGTGGGAGATGATATTTGTTCTTGATAGTGACTATGTTAAGTTCTTGATAATCAATGAAAAGTCTCATTGATCCATCTTTATTATTTATAAAAAGAATAGGCACTTCCCAAGGTTATGCATTAGGGCATATGAATCCCTTATCAAGATTCTCTTGGAGTTTCTTCTTTAATTCCTACAACTCTATCGAGGCCATTTTAAAAGGTTTCTTTGAAATTGGCATAGAACCTGGTATGAGTTCTACTGAAAACTCAACTTCACGTTTTGGCGGAAGACCTAGAAATTCCTCTAGAAAGACATCGTCAAAATCCTGTACAATGGGTGTGTTCTTAATAAAGAGTTTCTCACCAACAATTGGAGATAAATAACATTCATTTATTGGAATTAGGACCCATAAGATGAAAAACATTTCTACTGGAAGGTTATATTCATCCTTGCATCGATAAATGATCGTAGATTGATCTGGAATATGAAATGTGACTTTCATTATTTTTAAATTGATATGATATCTCTATAAAGAAATCCAATCAATGCTATGAATCATGTCAAATTACATTATAAGAAGGGTCAAAATATTTTAAGGAATCACTTTCCCAAAAACTTTAATCGGAGAATAATTTTAAACTTTTGATGCGATTGTTGTGCCATTAAGAGTTGTCACATCTATCTCAACATTTAATGGTTGAGGTAATATGGTGATACCCTTAGAAAATTCTTCAAAAATAGAAGAGTGAGTGGATCCAGAATCAAATAAAACATTTTCTACTTTAGAGTGTATGGTATGTGTACCTTTAACCACTTCATTAGCGTACTCCACATTGCTGATAATAATTGCATGTGAATTTCCATTTTCTTTAGTCTTAAGGGTTTGTTGATGTCAATCATCATCAATAACCCTTGTATTAGGGAATTGATTGGAATATTTCCCTATTTACTTTCACTTGTAACATTAAAGTGTAGGAGGTGCATTCTATGTAACCTTTTCTTTATTCTCATCATTATACATCTTTTTCCCATCAATTCAGAATTAAATTTCCCGAAGACCTTCTTTTCCACACTTAAAACATTCACCTGTCCCTTTAACATAATTTCCTCCATGTTTCATTCCACATTTTGAGAATAAGGGAAAACTCATATTATTTTTAGTGTGGTCATTAGATTTTCTTTTGAATTCCATTTTCATCTTCTTATCAAACCCATATGACTGATGGGTTACTCCAATATCCATCTCAACCTTGAGAGCACATCAAAAAATATTCTCGTAGCTATTGAAGTCCCTTATGGATAATTCCCTTCAGAGACATGGTTGATAGAGCTAATATTTTCAATAATTTTAATGTATATTTAAATGATTTAAACCTCACAAATTTAACAATTTGATCTTATTTGTAACAATTTTGTATTTATAGTGTGTTTTGGGATAAAAAGTATAAGTTGCATAATTTTGGATTTTTAACAGATTTTTATCACGGGGGTATTTTGGTCATTTATTATAAAATATATTTCCAAATTTTGTGATTCAATTTTTTTTTGAACCCTTATTCTATTTACTTAATCTTTGTCTTCAGGACCAGGGGCTGAATCGATATTAATGGTGCCCAAAAGAATCAATGAAGTTGACAATTTTTTCGGGGCGGACTGCATTGACTCCACCATAGTAATGGAAGCAAATTTCGGGCTACACTACTCCAAATGATGCGAATCGACCTGGATATGACATAGGACTCCCAGGCGCGTCTCCTCAATAAATTTCAAGCCGTTTGGAATCCTTTATGATGGCCTTTTAGTGATTGATATTTGAAGGAAGCTTCCAGGAAGCTTCATCCAGAGAAATCGATTTTCAATAGAAAACCCATATATCCTCAATACGCATCCAATTAATCTGAAATTTTGAGGGTGGACGTCCAAGACATTTATGAAAAATATTTATGAAGAGGTACACGCATGAATCAGCCATTTAATGGGTCAAAAACGCGACAACTTGGTGAAGATAAAATCTGCCTATAAAAGGAGGGGAGCTCTTACCTCTCAAGACATATTCTATTTTTCACTACAACATCTGTCAAAAAAGGGATTTAGCTTGAGAGAGTGAAGGGGAAAGTGGAGATTTTGATCCTTAAGAGGATGAAATTCTTTGAATATTCAATAGAAAAGATGAAGGCTTCTCAAGTGATGGAAGGCTAAGCGGAAAGTGGTTGCGGACGACGACACCCGATGGACACTCTCTTCCGAGTTTGGATTTTAATGTGTAATATCTTTTTGAATTTCTCTTGAACCTATATTTTTGAATGAATCTGGTTGTTTTCTTTCTTAAATATATTTTCAGCAAATTTTGTTTGACCATTGTTCCATCTATAAAGTAGAACAATTGACTTCGCTATTTAAAATTCTTTGGTGAGGTTTTGTCATTGAGAATAGCGAATTCAATTAGGTTCAATTACTTGGAGGTATTTAAGTAATTGAATCACTTCTATAGGTGGGAAAACAATCATATTTAAGTCTTAAATATGGTGTCTTTTGAAATTTGAGTGTAAACCTGGGGGTCCTTGGGGGTACATTTAGGAATTTAAAATAAGAGATATTTTTTATATACAAGGAAGATGGGAGTGTCTGAGAGGGTGAAGCTTGTCTGTGACTGCTATTTTTATTCTTGATTTCAAACCCACATTATCTTTCCCTTAAAATTATTTCAGTTTAGAATTTAATTAAAATTTTATTTTCAAATTGTTAATCAAACCCCCATTTTCATTTCATTAAAAACAAACAAAACAACAAAAGTGACAGTTTTACAACTCAAACTGCGACCTCCTCGAGAGACAACCCTGTGGTCACCACTGTGCTACATTAAAAGGGAAATTATTGATTGATGGTTTTACGACAAAAACGCTCAAATCAACTGGCGCTGTTGCCGGGGAGGTTTCTAGAGTTGATTTTATTTTAGTTATATATATATATATATATTCTCTCTTTTCTCTTGCATGACTTGAACTTCTGAACCGAACTTGTTACTTTTAGATTCAGAAATTGATAGAACTTTTCACACTAGGGTTAGAGGTAATAATCCACAAGTTTCAAGTTGTGAATCTTCCACCAATACACCTAAGAGGGACTCAGTTGAAAGTGAAATCCAAATGGATGAAAATATAACTTTGAAAGAACTGGCTTCGTCCTATGATGAAAATCACGAGAATCCTATTGAGTACCCTGATGCCCCTACTGGATTTGAAATCAAGTCCGATTTCATCCACCAGCTTCCCAAATTCAATGGGTTTCCCGGTAAAGACCCACACAAACACCTCCAAGAATTTAGTTACCTGTGTGTCAATATGAAACCTCATGGAGTTGATGCCGATCAAATGAAGCTTAGGTAGTTTCCTCTTTCTCTAGATGGAGTTGATAAGGAGTGGTTTTTCTATTCTCACTCAACCTTGATTAGAAATTGGAATGAATTAAAAAATATTGTCCTAGAAAAATTTTTCCCTGCGTCTAGAACTGCCTCCATTCGAAAGGAGATTTGTGGAATTAGGCAAACACAAGGAGAAAAGCTTCACGAATACTGGGAAAGGTTAAAACGTCTTTGTTTTAGTTGCCCCATCATCAAATCAGTGACCAACTTCTCATTCAATACTTTTATGAAGGATTGTGTCTCACTGATAGAAGTATGATCGATGCTGCTACAGGAGGAGCTTTAGTTGATAAGACACCAGCTGCTGCTATGATTTTAATTGCAAACATGTCCTAGAATGCCCAACAATTTGGAACCAGTGGACTTCTTCATGTAAAGATGCACAAGAATTCCCTACTACTAGTCCCGAAAACAACACAATTGCAAGTCAACTATCTGATCTCACCACCATGGTAAGGTCAATAATGTTGTCTAACACCCCACCAACCCAACCCAAACCTGAAGCAGCTTTCCAACTACATGTCCACTGTGGGATTTGTTCTTCGAATGAAAATTTTAGTGACCAATTCCCGCAAATGGAAGAGCCTCCTGAGAACTGCAATGCAGTTTCTCCTAGAAGACCATTTCAACCAAACCAGCAAAGACCATTTCAAAACAACCAAAATTTCAATCAAGGATGGAACAACAACTCAAATGAAATATTTCGTCAACCTGAACAACCAAGAGGATTCTTCCAAGGACAATCAAGTAATTCTCAACCAAGATATTTCAATGAGCAAGCCAATGCTCATTCTGGAAGCAATTTTCACCCTACCCCTCCCACTCAAAACTCTGATAGGAACTTTGAAGAAGCAATGAGGAAACAAAAAGAGGAAATGAGGAAACTAAAAGAATACACAAAACAACAAGATAACAAAATGAATACCTTGATGACTCAAATGGGTCAACTTTCCTCTGGTATTAATTGCATAATAAATCAAATGAGTGGTGGTTTACCCTCACAGCCACAAGTAAATCTGGGGAATAATGGGAAGGAAAATGTGAGTACAATTGAACATAGGAGTGGAACAAAATTGAAAAATCCTCAGATTGAGAACATCAAGCCTTCTTCTGATACTGTTGATGAAAATCCTACCCTTGATAAAAATGATGAAAAATCTAAAGTTGATAGAAACTCAAAGTCAAGAGAAGAAATATTGTTTTAAAGAACAAAGAATGATTGGAAGAGGATGTCTGGCCCTTATGTTCCTCCAAAACATACTCAGAATACCCCAGAAACATTCAAACCTCCACTTCCTTATCCAAGGTGTGAACCACCACCAAAGTCAAGTGCTGAAAAAGAATTGGATAAGGAGGTTTTGGAAACATTCAAGAAAGTCCAAGTAAATATTCCATTGCTCGATGCTGTGAAACAAATTCCGAGGTACACTAAGTTTCTGAAAGACATGTGTACCAACAAGAGGAAGTTCAAAGGGGGTGAAAAAGTAAACTTAGGACGGAATGTCTCAATGTTGATTCAACATGCCCTTTCGGTCAAGTGTAAAGACCCTGGGACATTTACCATTCCCTGTACCATTGGGAAATGTGAATTCAAAGATGTGATGCTTGATCTAGGGGCCTCCATCAATGTCATGCCACATTCTGTCTACTCATCTCTTCAGGTTGGAGAGTTAAAACCCTCTGGAATTATCATTCAACTCGCAAACCGAAGTACCACCAAACCTGCTGGAGTTATAGAGGATGTTCTTGTTCAAGTGAGAGACATGATTTTTCCTATTGACTTCTATGTTTTGGATATAGAAGATGATCGGTTCAGCACACATGCTCCCCTCATCCTAGGGAGGCCATTTCTAAAAACAGCAAAAGCGATCATCAATGTTCACAAGGGAACACTTTCACTGTAATTTGGAGGAGATGTTGTTCATTTCAACATTTTTCGTTAAATGAAACACCCAGTTGAGGATAATTAAACTCCCCATGTAAACATGATTGATTGGTTTTCCTCTGGCATGTTACCTAATTTTTTCTGTGATGAAATACCAACTGATGTAGAAAAAGAGGGATATTTGTATGATACCGAATCAGATAAAAATGAGGATGAAATTGGAGACTATGAAGAGTCTTGGGATGTTGAGACTGGATATCTGAGAAATTATGAAGATGAATTTATAGAAACCATTGAATCTGATAGTGGTATTCCAAGAGAGGTTTCCAATTTTTCACATGAAACAAGTCTTGATATCATAGAAAGAGATAACCATGATGAACATGGAGCTTCACTAAACAATCAAAATTCTGAAGAGTTCCCGGTTATCAATGAAACTAACCCACCTGTGGTAGAATTGAAACCCCTTCCAGATAACCTCAAGTATGCCTTCTTAGGTCATAAGGAACAATTCCCTGTAATAATCTCAAAAGAATTGTCAGAAGTCTAGGAAAACCAATTGTTGGAAGTTCTCAAGTCCCACAAGGAAGCCATAGGATGGACTCTCTCTAATATAACAGGAATCAGCCCCTCGGTTTGCATGCACAGAATTTTACTAGAGGAGAACACTAGACCGGTAAGAAAATTTCAAAGAAGACTAAACCCAACACTCTTGGAGGTTGTGAAGAAAGAAGTCACCACCTTGTTGGCTGCTGGAATTATTTTTCCCATATCTGATAGTCAATGGGTAAGTCCAGTCCATGTTGTTCCTAAAAAAGTGGATTTACAATATCAAGGAATGAATTTGGTGATCTTGTCCCCATAAGGCTTCCAAATAAATGGAGAATGTTCATTGATTACAGGAAACTCAATTTGGTTACATGGAAAGACCACTTCCCATTACCATTCCTTGATCAAGTCCTTGAAAGACTAGCTGGAAAAACCCACTACTGTTTTCTGGATGGATTCTTTGGATATTTTCAGATTCACATTTTACCTGAGGATCAAGAGAAAACCACTTTCACATGCCCATTTGGAACTTTTGATTACAGAAGGATGCCCTTCGGTTTATGTAATTCCCTAGGAACTTTTCAAAGGTGTATGATAAGCATCTTCTCTGAATTTTTGGAAACTTGCATGGAAGTTTTTATGGATGACTTCACTGTGTATGGATCATCTTTTGAAAGTTGTTTGAAAAGCTTAGAACGTGTCCTGAAAACATGCATTGAAAAGAACCTTGTTCTAAATTACGAAAAATGCCATTTTATGGTTGCTAAAGGGATCGTTCTTGGACATGTTGTGTCCCGTGATGGAATTCAAGTTGATCAATCCAAAGTTGAGGTCATTTCTTCAATACCATACCCAAAAACTGTCAGAGATGTGAGATCCTTCCTTGGGTATGCTGGATTTTATAGTAGATTCATTAAAGATTTCAGTACAATTGCACTTCCATTGTCCAGATTACTCCAAAAATATGTCCCATTTGTCTTTGATGAGAATTGCATAAATTCATTTCATGATCTGAAACAAATATTGATAACCCCTCCCATTGTTCAACCTCATATATGGGACATTCCCTTTGAAATAATGACATATGAATCTGATTTTTCTCTTGGGGCAGTATTGAGTCAAAGGATAGAAAAGAAATATCATGTGATTGACTATGCCTCCCGAACTCTTGATAAAGACCAATCAAACTACACAACAACTGAGAAAGAACTGATGGCTGTTGTCTTTGCTCTAGACAAATTTAGAAGTTATCTGCTGGGCTCCAAGGTGATTGTTTTTACTGATCATTTTGCAATCAGATTCTTGATGAAGAAACATGATGCAACACCAAGACTTCTGAGATGGATTTTGCTTTTACAGGAGTTTGATGTTGAAATAAAAGATAAGAAAGGATGTGAGAACCTTGTTGCTGATCATTTGAGCAGGATACCATCTATTGGGAATTGGAAATTTCAGTTGTTTTCCCCAATTAAGGAAACCTTTCCAGATGAGGATTTATTTGCTGCTCAAAGTGAAATACCATGGTTCGATAATCTTGTAAACTATTTGGCTTCTGATGAACACCCCCATTGGTTTTCCAAAAATCAAATTGATAAACTTCGGAGCGATTCAAAGAAATACATTTGGGATGATCCTTATTTATGGCACATTGGTAGTGATCAAATGATACGAAGATGCATTCCGAACTCTGAATTTCAATCCATCCTGCATTTTTGCCACACATTAAACTGTGGAGGAAACTTTGGACCACAAAGAACAGCAAGAAAAGTTCTTGATTCTGGATTGTATTGGCCCACCATTTTTAGAGATGCTTTCGAATTCTGTAAAACCTGTAAAAATTGTCAATTCCAAGGAAACATTTCCAAGCGGAATGAGATGCCACAAAACCCACTTTTGTTTTGTGATGTTTTTGATGTATGGGGAATGGATTTCATGGGGCCTTTTCCTAATTCATTTGGATATCTCTACATCTTGTTGGCTGTTGATTATGATTCCAAGTGGGTAGAGGCTATCCCCACCCGAACTGATGATGCAAAGATTGTGTCTAAATTTTTGAAAGGAAATTTTTTTTCAAGGTTTGGATTTCCAAAGTTTATAATTACAGATCAAGGTACCCATTTTTGTAATAGGACTTTGGAATCACTTTTGAAGAAATACAGTGTTAATCATAGGGTCTCTAGGCACTATCATCCTCAAACAAATGGAATGGCTGAGTTGTCTAATAGGGAGATCAAACAAATCCTAGAAAAATAGTGAACCCAAATAGAAAGGATTGGAGTTTGAGACTTGATGATGCTCTTTGGGCCCATAGAACCGCTTTCAAAACCCCCATTGGAATGTCACCATTTAGATTGTTCTATGGAAAGGATTGTCATCTACCAGTTGAGTTAGAACAAAAATCCTTTTGGGCTGTAAAAACATGTAACATGAACCTATATTCTACTGGGAAAGAAAGAAAATATTGTTTGCAGGAGTTGGAGGAGATCAGAAATAATGCATAAGAAATCTCCAGGTTATACAAAGAGAGAAGCAAAGCCTTTCATTATGGGAGGATTGTCAACAAAAACTTCAAGGAGGGAGACAAATTTCTGTTGTTTGATGCCAGATTGAAACTCTTCCAAGGTAAATTTCGTTCCAAATGGTCTGGCCCATTCATTGTTACTCATGTTTTTTCCTTTTGGTGCAATACATATTTAAGATCCAAACAAAGAGACATCATTCACTGTCAATGGGCATCGGTTGAAGCTATTTTGAGAAAATTTTCATGATCCTCCTGGGGAGGAAATTCAACTTCATGACACAGAAAATAATTGATTCCAGGTTGTGTCTTTCCTTATCATTTATTTTTGCTTTGTCTTTAATTTCCTGAATTTCATGCTAAAAAAACTACACAATGAGGACATTTCATAGAATAACTGTGGGGGGACACAATGCTGGGTAGAGTAGATTTTTTTTTACAAACTTTTTTTTGAAATTTTTTGTTGTCAAAATTTCTTTCCATTTTTTTTCTTCTTTCTTCGTGTTTCTTTTTAAAAAAAAGGGTTTTGAAATTTCTTGAATTTCATTTGAAACTCATGCCATGGAGTGAACCAACATATCCTTTGATACTAAACATAAATGAATGCTGAAAACGACATTGTTTTAAGTTCAAAAATTTAGAAAATTCATAAAATGACCACTGATTTTTAAATCTCATGGCACATATCACTGGAATTGTAATTGAAATTCTCATTCATGTGAGGCCTCTGGACCCATTTTTACATCTAATTCACATTTACCTCTTTCTTGAGAGAACCAATTCATGTTTGTTTAAAACATAACTTGATTTATTTCTATCAAAACTTGAGGGCTGAGATACTTGTGATTAAAATGATTGGGGCATTTGTTTGAATATTGGAGCCTCCTTTTCATGATTATCCTTTTTATTTTGGCCTTCCTTGAACATTTTATCCTTTATGAACCCTTAGTAGCCATGTATAGCCTGTTAGGTTAGCCATATTACAAGACAAATTTCGCTTTCCAACCTGATTTGGAAGTATAAATGCATGATCTAGTTGAACTTAAGTGTGGAGGGGAGGATGACTCATGATGTGCTACCTCATTTGGTGTTTCTTTGGGAGATCATTTAAACATTGAATGCGTATTTGTGATGCTGGAATATAATTTTCTGAGGGCTGTGCCTATCTGGAGCTCTCAAATGAAATGGAGTTGTGCCTGTCTGGAGCTCGCAATGGAAATAAGCTGTGCCTATCTAGAGATTTTAAAAAAAAAATCATACTTTCTACTGAAATATTGATGGAATGGGGTGGAAAACAGAAGATCAGAGCTGATTATTTTTAGAGAATATGGAGGAGACCATACTTGAGTAAAAATTAGAATCATGCATTTCTTCTTCAAAAAGATCCAAACCCTCCTTATTCAGCCACATAATTTTTCACATTTGAAACCTACCAACCCCAAGCCACAGAAAAACCCAGTAAAGTCCTCATAATAATCACATGTTCTTGGTTCACATCGGGTGGAGATGTAGAAATTTATCAAGCCTCTGGTAATTCTTGCATGAGTTGGATGAGAAAAGCCTTGTTGCAAATCTATATTGTGTGCTGAGAGAAAATGAATGTGAGATAAGTGTGTTGTGTCCATGACAAGACAAAATAAGTGGAAATGGATTGAATGATTTGAATTTAGAATTTTAAATATTTTTCTTTAATGAGGCATGATATCTTTTTAATTCATTGTGGTAAATTGGTAAACTCCATTGGTATGTGTTTTATTTTTCTTGATACCGTGCTCACTTGTCTAGGAGTCCAAGAGCCAAGTGTGGGGGAATTTATAGAGCTAATATTTCTAATATTTTTAATGTCTATTTAAATGATTTAAACCTCACAAATTTAACAATTTGATCTTATTTGTAACAATTTTGGATTTATAGTGTGTTTTGGGATAAAAAGTTTAAATTACATAATTCTGGATTTTTAACAGATTTCTATCACAGGGACTAGGGGCTGAATCGATATTAATTGTGCCCAAAAAAATCAATGAAGTTGACAATTTTTTCCGGGCGGACTGCATTGACTCCACCATAGTAATGGAAGCAAATTTATGGATACACTACCCCAAATGATACGATTCTACCTGGATATGACATAGGACTCCTAGACGCGTCTTTGTAATAAATTTCCAGCCGTTTGGAATCCTTTATGATGGACGTTTAGTGATAGATTTGTAAAGGAAGCTTCCAGGAAGCTTCATCCAGAGAAATCGATTTTCAATAGAAAAACCCTAAATCCTTCAATACACATCCAATTAATCTTATATTTTGAGGGTGGACGGAAGAGACATTGATGAAAAATATTTATGAAGAGGTCCACGCATGAATCGGCCATTTAATGGGTCGAAAACGCGACAACTTGATGAATATAAAATCTGCCTATAAATGGAGGGGAGCTCCTACCTCTCAAGACATATTCTATTTTTCACCACACCATCCGTCACAAAAGGGAGTTGGCTTGAGAGAGTGAAGGGGAAAGTGGAGATTTTTATCCTTAAAAATATGACATTCTTTGAATATTCAATAGAAAAGATTAAGGCTTCTCAAGTGATGGAAGGCTAAGCGGCAAGTGGTTGCGGACGGCGACACCTGACGGACACTCTCTTCCGAGTTTGGATTTTAATGTGTAATCTCTTTTTGAATTTCTATTGAACCTATATTTTTGAATGAATCTGGTTTTTTTCTTTCTTAAATATATTTTCAACAAATTTGTTTTGACCGTTGTTCCATCTATAAAGTAGAAAAAATGACTTTCACTATTTAAAATTCTTTGGTGAGGTTTTGTCATTGAGCATAGCGAATTCAATTAGGTTCAATTACTTGGAGGTATTTAAGTAATTGAATCACTTCTATAGGTGGGAAAACAATCATATTGAAGTCTTAAATATGGTGTCTTTTCAAATTTGAGTGTAAACCTGGGGGTCCTTGGGGATACATTTAGGAATTTAAAATAAGAGATATTTTTTTATATAAAAGGAAGAGGGGAGTGTCTGAGAGGGTGAAGCTTGTCTGTGACTGCTATTTTTATTCTTGATTTCAAACCCACATTATCTTTCCTTTAAAATTATTTCAGTTTAGAATTTAATTAAAATTTTATTTTTAAATTCTTAATCAAAGCCCCATTTTCATTTCATTAAAAACAAACAAAACAACAAAAGTGACAGTTTTACAACTCGTACTGCGACCTCCTCGAGAGACAACCCTGTGGTCACCACTGTGCTACATTAAAAGGGAAATTATTGATTGAGGTTTTTACGACAAAAACGCTCACATCAATGGTTTTAAGCCACTAAATAATCGATCGATCATACTCTTAGGTTGGATAATAATTCTGGAATTGTACCTTACAATTCTTGTAAAATTTACTTTGTAGGTACCAACAGATTCATCATCCTTTTACTTCATTTCAAGAAACTCCTTCTCCATCTTTGTTTGATGAATTCTAGGGAAGTACTTATTGAAAAGTAAGTTCATGAACTCATCCCATTCCATGGATGCAATTTCATCTCTTTGACTTGTATTCTTGATAATATTCCACCATTAATCAGCTTTAACTTCCTAATGATATATTTCTAAGATGAATTTATCATGTTCAGAACATTGTAGGACTGAAAATATATTTTTAGTGGCACTGAAGCACTGTTCAACCACTAATGGATCAGAATAGCCACTGAATGAAGGTGGATGCTACCTCATGAAGGATTCAATAGATTGTTTCTCCCTCCTTTGCTCGTTTGGAAGTCTAGCATGATTCATAGCTTGAGAAATCTATGTGAGCATAGATACATAATTTTGAATTCCAACTCCCATAATATTTGGTTGCTCAAGGGTAAATTCATTGCATTTCCCATCACATTCAGCATTAACGCATTTACTTTGGGTTCCATCCATTGACTAAAACCTAGAAGAATAATGTGAGAAACACTAATTATAATAGGAAAACCACATAATTAAGAATGAAATTTCAAATTAGAACACTTTGGATTTTATCCTAGATTATTCATGTTCATTTATAAAACACTAGGATTATATCTTATACATAGACATATCCTTAGAGTTCTTACTAGAGCTTTTACATCCTAGTTTCCAAAGGTTAACTATACCTTTCCTCTGATACCAACTATAATGACCCATACATTACATACATTATTATTAATTCAAAATTGAAGTAAATTTATTACAATATATAACATAACCACAATAGGATCGTATATGTACAGTGTTTTTAGAAACTGGGAAACATAAACAACTGGTTCATAAAACATCTACATTGTCTCCCATTTATTTCATCATAACTAGACTCCTTTTTGGCATATCATTTTTAATACCCTTCTTCTTGACCTAGGGAAAAGAAACATACAAAAGGGTGATATCAAATTCTCAGTAAGGTTAAACAAAGGAAATATCAATCATATCATATTCATAAGAACATAACATTTGAGAATATTATCCTGCATAAGAGATCATAATATCATATCATGGGATAAATCATAGAAGTGAAATGTAATCCCAATAATCATAAAATAAGACATGAAAATTTGTGGCATAAAAAAATAATCATAGAAAATCATTTCATATTTTTCAAGGCTCATTTACAAGACCAACATAGTGGACAAAGTCAATTACTGAACCGAGTTGACTCCTCATTCCAGTCCTGCATCACTGAACTAGATTAACTTATCATTCCATCCATGTAAATATCCTGAGATATAAATCTTTACCCAATGAATTGGAAGGATATATAGGTCCTACATATCTCATAATTAAACCATTATTATGTGTTCCACAAAAACATAAATCATACATCATAGCATAACCCATATAATAAAATGGGATTCTTAAACATCATGCCATCATAACCTAATCCATATAAGGTAAAAGGACTTCATAAAAATAATTTCATCATAAGGTAATAAAATCAAAGTAATAATATTGATATAAACATATCCCTATATCTTCTTAGATGAAAAATAATTTTGGTAAAACACTTGAACTTAGTTCTTGAGGAAAATAGCTTTTATTCTTAAAAAACATTTTCTTTTCTGAATATGTCGTGAAATTTTAAAAGAAAAGAAGTTAATTGAAAAAAAATAAAACTTGTAAAGAAAGATTCATGTAAATAATTTTCTATGAATGTGTAACCATCCGTTTATGACGTATAAGTTAAAAAAACCTTCTCCTTGGACTTTTTTCCAGAAAAGTCAAAAAGTACCTCGTATGGTAAACAAAATAAAGATTCCTTCCATACCATGTGGTAAAAGTCAACAAAAGTGTCAAAATGAATTTAAAAATACATGTAAGAATAGTAAAAATTTTAGGAAAATATTTTTATAAACCATGTACATGGATGATAAATATAACCCCAATAAATACTTACGAATAAATAATCTCGTTTAAAAATGATATTGGAAAAGTTATCCCATATCATTGGTCTGATATGCTTCGTATGTATCCGAAACTCCTGTATAATGATTTAAATAATGTTAATGATTTATTCAAGAATCATAATAAATTTTATGATAACATTTATGATAATAGTTTAGTTCATTTGTTTGTAACATTTCATTGTTACTTGTTATTCGGGTATTAACTGTTTTATGATATTACCTATGTTTTGTCAGATAAGTTATTGTTACTATTTTTAGGTTATAGTTATATAATATAAAACATGGTATTAGTATAATATATATCATATTTATTCTATAAATTAATTTATATAATCATGGTTTAATGAAGATCATGTAGAATGAATCACATCACACCGTGGAGATGGTAAGTTGAACGTACACATGAGCGACGATATCGTTCACTTAATTGTTGAATGGTATTGAAGTGGATGGTGCATAGTATCTTAGAATTAGTATAATTTTATATTATTCACATATATATATATATATTATTTACACCATTATACCCATCCTAGTAAGGTGGTGGTAAAAAACATATTACACCACAACGTGAAGATGGTAAGCCCTACGTACACACGTGATGTGATTTCATTTTTTAGGATGGATAGAAGGTGAAATAGGGTTGTTTCGTATTTATAATAACATATCAGTATATGAGTGATACATACGTTATTATTTTAAAACGAAATAACTAAAGAAGAAGTAGTATTAGAAGAAGAAAACATGAAAGAATCGGTAGAAGAGATTACCTCTTCCTCGACGTGACTCCATTGAATTTCTACTTAGGGCATTAGAGTTGGTCTTTTAAGAAGACCAGAACCTCAATAATGTTAATAGGAAATTTTAAAAGAGTAATGGGTAGTGGTTGTCTGAGATTGAAGGCTCAAAATGGAGTGAATAGGAGAGGGATGAGGTTCCCTTTTATAAGAGAAGAGAGGGGCACTTTAGAAAACTCTCAAAAATATTAATTTATAACAAAATCAAACCCTACCAAAAAACATCTAAAGAGTCCCTAATTCAAAGATATGATGATATAGGGTCATAATATCATTAACCAATAAATTTTGGACAAAATATTTTGTCAATTTAAACCTTATCTCTTTAATTGACCCTTAGTTATTCAATTAAAGTTTAATTTGGTAATAACATTCTAAATATGTATTGAAAATTAATATTTACTTATGTGGTGTTAATTGACCATAAATGGATACTTTATGATATTTTATGAATGATAATTATCAATTTGTAATTTGTAATTTTTTTTATTTTTAAATAATTCAATAAAATGTTATGTTTATAAAATATCAATAGTGTCAATTTAGACACTATTTATTTATTAGACATTAAATAAAATTAACACATGTGATAAATTCGAAACAAATATCAAATACACTCCTAACATTTCATAGTAACCTAGTAAATTTATGTAAAATATTAATTAGTTCATATGATATTTCTTTTAACATTTTTAAAACCATTTCTTTGATATTTCTATTAATAAAATAATTTCTACATCACTATTGTGTCATCATTAATTGTAATTATTTAATCTCTAAAAATGATAAATAAATTTTTATGATGTGGGTAATTATTTTTTCTTTCAATATACTATATATATTATATTTTATCACATAGTTATATATATATTAAAATTAATGCACTTATATAAAAAGTGATTGTGACAATTTGTCCATTTCATTAGTTTTTGTTACATTCATGTCATTTTCATAGGTAAGTAAAAATAAAGTGATTACATTTAAAAAATATATTATAAGGGTAGAATTTTAATCATCCAATAGGATTTTTATAGGTGTTAATGTAATTTTATAATATTATTTTTACCCTTAATTACCCAATTCACCTTTAACCATGGTAATAAAAAATAATTATCAAAGTTACTATTCATAATGTCAAAAAATAAAAGTATCCTATTAACATAATTTGGAAATATTTACTCAAAATAGGGAATCCATTGTTAAAAATTAAAAATACAAATGTTGCATTAATTAATTTAAAATTAATCTCATTATTGACAAAATGGGTTTTAAAAGTTAAAACATTGCAAAAGATTTTAATGTTTTATCTATGAATTCATTGTAAAATTAATGATAATGAAATAAATTATATTAAATATTAAAAATATATTCTATTTATACCTTAAAAACATAAAAAATTATAATTTAACCATATAAATTATCTCAATGAAAAACGTTGTTTTTAATTAAAATTTTGCGTATTTTTACTAGTCATCAAAATATGAAAGTTATCAGAAAAATATTAAAAATTTATCCAAAGTAAATTTTTATACCCCGAATCAAAATAACATTTTTATGTCGTCATATAGAAGTCATTAATGTGTCAATGTATTAATTTAAAATGGGTTCTCCATTCAAAGGTGTAAAATTAACCTTTTAAAAAATACATCAAAAAGGGTTTTATTCACAACCAATGACTAAAATATTCATTGAATGAATATCAAACATATTTTATTAAGTATATAACACACATATATATTATTAATTTTATTACCAAAAATAATTCACTCTAAAATACAAATATCTAATTGATTTATATTTCTCATCATGCATTTTATAAGTTAGTTATAATTATTCCCACTAACCTAACGACTAGGCTGTAACGGTAATTTTATATTAAGGGAATTGTACAACTTGTTTAAACTCATGATTGCATGAAAATCAAGCTACTAAAGAATACAAATTTTTTAAATATTTCATAAAAACATATGGGTGTCAGAAAAATATTATATGAATGAATATTATTTTAATAGTCATGGTTCTTTTAATATTGTAGCAAATTTGGGTTGAGTTAAATGACTCGGTTTTATCATGTATTATATTTATTATATATTACAAGTATGTGATAAAATATAAATGACATTTATGATAAAGTTTGTTCATTATAACATGTAATTTATTGATTATTTATTAGGAGTTGAATTTTTGGGGGTTGGGGAAACCATTAAGGGTATATGAGAATCCACTATATAACGCATATGAGAAACTCATTCCAATGAATTTTAATTCAAATGGAATTAAGGGCCCCTGTCTTGTCATACTTCTTAGAGATAAAAAATCATTATCCAAGTGATTGATCCAAGAACAAATTCATGGATCGATGGGATGAGATCTAGGTTATCATTGTAATGTCAAAGGAATCTTCAGAGCTCAATATTAGCACAAAGAATTTTATGATCAGTGTACATGTAAATTCTTGAAGCATGTGTGGATAATCTAGAGGGGTTCGAGTTTGGATTCTTTAAGGAATGGTCTTTGGGGACAAGAAATTGTTTAGAATTATTTGATCCAAATGAGGTATTAATTCTATTTTATTTCATTTCATTGATAATTCACTTCAGATCCACATACCTCTACTATGGATTAGATCTCTAAATATGACAGAGATACATCACTCCAGTGATTACATTTTTTAAATTTCTGGACCACTGATTTCTTCTGTGTTCCCCAGTAGCATAAATTGGTATCAAAGGAATCATGTAAATTTTCATATCCAATAAAATTAAAATTACATTAAATTTAAGTAGAGGTTTTTAATATAGCCCCAATGGATTTGACTATCCATAAATCTGATATCCAATGGACAATATATGGTCATCCAGATTTTTTTATACGGATCCTTTGTGTTTCATTTTTGGGTATTTAGAATTTAACAATGAATATATATATATATATATATATATATATATATATATATGTTTTTATGTATGATTTTTATTTTTATGGGCCATCCTTTTTTAGGTTTCTTCATGTGTTCCGACCATGTTTTCAATCGAAACATTTTATCCTGATAAGTGATTTTTTCCTCCAACTTGTAGAGAATTTCACCATTATGGAAAATTAAAATTCAATTTCATAAAAAAGGAAAAAAGAAATGTATAGCCTAGTTAGATAATTTTTTTGACAATGGGATCTGGGTCATTATTTATCTAAAACATTAATTTCCTCTAGATTAATATTTTTTAAAAAATAAACAGTGGGAGGAATTATGTATCCAGAAAGATAATAATAAAAAATTAGTTTTTATTAAAAATCATTAAAGGGGTGCCACCACTAGTATTCCTTACCATTCAAGATACCTCCACGCCTTATTGAACTCATCCTCTTATTTTTATGAACACCGATGGGCCAAACACAATGTCTCCACTAGCGATGTAACCATCTACCTCCGATCTACCTACATTTACCACTGCTGCTACGAGGTCCCTATCTCACTGTAGTTAAATCACTATTTTCCACCCTCCATCCATGTGCCACCCCACGGGAAGACCACATGAGGATATCCTCTTATTTTTATCATATAAAGGCTAGTGGTTACCTCCTCCAGCCGACATTGATGGATCTTTTGGTCAACTTTAACAATTCCAACATCGCCAAACCTCCTTAGTGGTACCCACACCACCCATATCGATGTGCCACCTTTTCATATTGAGATGGAATATGTATGTGAGGGATTTTTTTTACCTGATTGATGGTTTATCCAAGGATAGTTGGTAGTAATGTATCTTGCGACAGTGGTCTGAGGGATACGATGTCGGGCTCAAAGGTTCTGTTTGTGGTTTTTTTATATATATCGGTTTTAGAATAAAAAATATTATGGAAAATGGATAGGGTTCAATATAGATTAAAAAATGGGTCTTTAGATGCATGAACCCTGTTCATGCACCTTCAGCGCAGAGAGATGTGTGAACGGGGTTCACGCATCCTACGCAGTCGGGATAAAAGATGCGTGAAGCTTGTTTACGCATCAATCCTCACCAGGAAGTGTGAACGAAGTTCACACATCCTTTGTAATCTTTATGAAGAATTCGTGAACCCTGTTCACACATCCTACATGATGTTTTAATTTTTATTTGTGTTTTTGTTTTTTTGTTTATATATATATATATATAAAATTTTCAGCAGAATTTATCTAGTATTTAATATCTAGCAGTACTTCCATTAGAGCAGTCTGGATTCTGATAGACCCCCTTACCCATGGCTCTCTTTTATAAGTGGGCTAGACTGGGAAATCCTTCTACATTTTCGATGTGGGATTCATGTTCTCTCTTTCCTGCGCAGAACATTCTGCATTTCCAATGTGGGATTCTGTTTCAAGTATGTGACTTTGAAAGAATATAAAATATAAACTATAAGACCAATATAAATGAAACTTAAAACATGGATTAAACATATAAGAAATTATTGAAAATAAAAGGAATTTTGTAAAAGATGCTGATGAATAATAATTTATAAGCTTTCAAAGTCACCAACTTGAAACTTAAAAATGGTTCAAATACGTGTCTTTGGAAGACTATAAAATAAAAACTATAAGACCAATATGAATGAAACATAAAACATGAATTAAAAATATAATAAATAATAGAAAATAAAAATAATTCGGTAAAAAATATTGATGAAAAATAATTTATAAGCTTTCAAAACCACCAACTTGAAACTTAAAAATGTTTCAAGTACGTGGCTTAGAAAACCTATAAAATAAAAACTATAAGACCAATATAAATTTAAATTAAAAAACAGATTAAACATATAAGAAATAGTTAAAGATTAATTAGTTAATTAGTAATATAATTATTAATTAGTTAATAATTAATACAATTATTAATTAATAATTAATAATTTTTATTTACTAATATACAATAATTAATTAGTTAATAAGTAATATAATTATATAATAATTAAATAGTTAATTAGTAATATAATTATTAATTGATAATTAGTTAGTTAATTAGTAATATAACTATTAATTATAATTATTCATTATAATTATTAATTATTAATCATTAATTATATAATAATTAATTAGTTAATCTGTAATATAATTATTAATTATAACTATTAATTATTTATTATATAATAATTAATTAGTTATTTTTTACTATAATTATTAATTTTAAAATAAATAAATAAATAAATTGTAATATAATTAGTAATTATAATTATTTATTATAATTATTCATTATAAATATTAATTATTAATTATTAATTATTAATTAGATAATAATTAATTAGTTAATTAGTAAAATATGTATTAATTATATAATAATTAATTAATAATATAATTATTAGTTATAACTATTAATTATAATTATTAATTGATAATTATATACTAATAAATTAGTTTATTAGTAATATAATTATTAATTATAATTATTAATATAATTACTAATTATAATTTATAACTATTAATTATATAATAATTAATTAGTTAATTAGTAATATAATTATTCATTATAATATTTAATTTTTAATTGTCAATTGTTAATTATATAATATTTAATTTGTTAATTAGTAATATAATTATTAATTATATAATAAAGAATTAGTTAATTAGTAATGTAATTATTAATTACAATTATTAATGTAATTATGAATTATAATTAGGAATATAATTATTAATTATAATTAGTAATTAGTAATCATATAATAATTAATTAGTTAATTACCAATATAATTATTAATTATTAAAAATTAATTATAAAAAAATTAATTAGTTAATTATTATATAATTAAAAATTATATTACTAATAAACTAATTAATTATTACATAATTAATTATTAATAATTAATAACTAATAATTGTAATGAATAATTATAATTATTTATTATATTAATAATTTACTAATAAAATAATGAATTATTATATAATTAATAATTATATTACTTACTAAATACTTAATTATTATATAATTAATAATTATATTACTAATTAATTAATTTATTATTATGTAATTAATAATTATATTACAAATTAACTAATTAATTATTATATAATTAATAATGATATTACTAATTAACTAATTATTAACTAATTAACAATTATATTACTGATTAACTAATTAATCATTAACTATTTCTTATATGTTTAATCCATGTTTTAATTTTCATTTATATTGGTGTTATTGTTTTTATTTTATAGGGTTTCAAAGCCACATACTTGAAACGTTTTTTAGATTCAAGTTGGTGGTATTGAAAGCTTATAAATTATTGTTCATAAATATTTTTTACGATTTTGTTTATTTTCAATTATTTCATATATGTTTAATTCATGTTTTAAGTTTCATTAATATTTATATTGTAGTTTTTATTTTATTGTCTTTCAAAGAAACATATTTGAACCATTTTTAAGTTTCAAGTTGGTGGCTTTGAAAACATATAAATTATTATTCATCAACATTTTTTAATAAATTCTTTCTATTTTCAATAATTTCTTATATGTTTAATCCATATTTTAAGTTTCATTTATATGGTCTTATAGTTTGTATTTTATAGTCTTTCAAAGTCATGTACTTGAAACAGAATCCCACATTGGAAATACAAAATGTTCTGTGCAGGAAAGAGAGAACATGAATCCCACATTGAAAATGCAAAAGGATTTCCTAGGCTGGCCCTCTTATAAAAGAGAGCCATGGGTGAGGGTGTTTTTCAGAATCAAGACTGCTGTAATGGTATTACTGCTGGATATTAAATAGTAGATAAATTCTGCTGATTTTTTTTTGTTATATATATATATATATAAACAAAACAAAAAAAATACAAATTTAAAAAATACAAAAATAAAATAAAAATTAGAACTTTCTATAGGATGTGTGAATGGGGTTCACGCATCCTTTATAAAGTTTACAAAGGATGCGTGAACCCCATTCACACTTCCTGGTGAGGGTAGATGCGTGAACAGGTTAAATGCGTCTTTTATCTCGACTATGTAAGATGCGTGAACAGGGTTCATGCATCTAAAAACAAATTTTAAAAATATATCAATCATTATCCCTTTTCCATAATTTTTTTTCTAAAACCCATATATATAAAAAACCCTTTATTTGACCATATCTTCCTGCAATTTGTATTTGAGGGTTTTCCCCTTTCAGAATACCCCCAAATAGGGTATGAAAGGCCTAAAACATGTCTTCGTTCGTACAACCCAATCCACAATGGGTCTGAATGGTTTTTGGGACCTGATAATTTTTTTAAAACAGCCTAGAATCATTATTATTTTTTTATTAAAAAACAATAGTGATTTTATTATTTGAAAATATTAATTTAATTTTCTGTATAAATTTTAACTAATTGACTAATTAATTTATTTTTTAATAAAAGAAAAATTACTATCTGGACAAATTGGAAGTAAATTATTTGAATTTAAATAATTAATTTAATCTATTAAATTACCCCAACATAAAATTTATTGTAATTTCTTTTTTATCATGCTTCTAATTTACCTATTGATTGGTCTTGAGGAGTGACCAAGCATACATATCAGGTTTACTTTATTTAATTATTTATTACTTTCATGGGATTTTTTTAATATTAAATTATGTTTTTTCAACAATTTGTGCATCTTCTTCATTGTTTGAATATGTATAAGGAAATGTGCATCCATTAGTGATTTTATATGTTCATTACGCATCCCAATACCACCTTGACTACATGAGAGTACATTTTTATTATGATGATGATGTTATAAGACATGAACCATGCCAAGATGAGGCAGTATACTAGATTAGAAGTGAAAACACTAGACTAGGGTGACCTGTATTATGAGTCAAGACCGAATCAGGTATGATAAACCTAGGTCACATTTGATCCATTAAGATTAATTGGATCAACCAATATTAGGTTATTGAGATGATTTAGGAATGTTTATTTCCTTTATAAAACATTTACTATTTTATGCTTTTTCATGTGTAAAGGATACACATAATATAATACACATAAAATGCATAAAGATGTGATAATTGTTTATTTTAATTTTTAGTTGTCAGTATAAAAACATAGTAAACACATATTAATAGAAATGGATATCATTCATAAAAAATATTAAAATCCATCATGGAAATATTAAGTCGTGAATACCTTATGTCATTCAAATTTGAAAAAAACCTGGGGTACACGGTGGTTGTAGAACAAAGTTGAGGGTGCCACTTACTAATGGAGAGTTCTTATGAGAGGGACAGGTTAAATTAAAATATGTTTATAGTAAAGGAGTAAAAAAGTCTAGATTGTTGCAACTTTAGATGAAATCGTGGAGTAAATAATTTTTATGATTTTAGAAGTTGGGACTTCACTCAACCGATAAAGGTGTCATGAGTTAATACAGTTGACCGGTCCAGTTCATACCTAGAAACTCTCCATGTAGTAGTGTAGATAATATTTTAGACTATGAGGATAGTTTTTAAGGATCCTTTCCACTAGAATAATCAAGTAACAATTTATTTTGAGTATAGTAGTGAGGGATACTGGTGTTTGATAAAATAGTGGGAGATATTTAAATATTTAATTAATTAATTAGGAATCTCTAATTTGTAATAATGATAAGAGTACTAATCTATGGGTTTTTTTCAGAAAAATTAAAGTAATACCATAAATGCACTGTAATAATATTATACAAATAAAATTTATAAATAGGTAGGAGTTTCTATAGAGTAGTAATTGGTCTTTCACAAAGTACTACAATATTGAAAATTTAAGGTGTTAGTGTCCCCAATACATATTAAGCCTCATTAAGAATCGAGGGTGAGAAAAATGATTATAGGTGACTCTTTAATGATGCATATTATGGTTACATCCTTATTCTATCATCAATATCTGATGTGAGTTGTGAATACACCATCAGTATATGGATCATTTCAAATATTGTCTCATCTATGGGAAGCATGAAAGGAGAACATGAAGAAATATATTAATGGGTGATGTTTACACTAGATATGTGTAAAATTGAAAGACTGATCATGATATTTCAAAGCATCACATTCTTATAACCTTTTAACCCAATTACTCTAGTATCATTTAATATTTCAAAACAAATAGTAATTGGAGAAATAACTTCATTAATTTTGGGAATGGTTCACTGAGATAATAAGAACTTATAGAAAAATTAATCTTTAGTTAACGTGATGAACAAGTTGAAATATAGTGTGGAAAGTCCAATGGAAGGTGTGACTTCAAAGCAAATTTCACAAAATCCTTCAAAGAACATAGATTGATTATAGAAGAGTTTATTTAATTCACATATCATGACATAAATCTACGGATGTTCAAATTCTAGGAATCAAATTAAAGAATCAATAAATCACTTCTTCTTTAGATATATTAAACATTAGATGTAATTTTATAATACATGGGAATTGAATACAATATGCTTATCACATATGTTAATTTAATATAGTAACCAAGTAAGAAAATAAACATTTCAAGATTTCAGGTGTTTTCTTTGAGCAGTTGTTGGTGAGAAGCGCAAACCATCCTATTACCAAGTAAATAGTCTTTGTTGAATTTTTTTAAGTATTAAAAAACATTAATCCAATGTTTTGAATGGCCAAAAGGGTACATTATTCCATTTTTTGGAACGAATGTTGTCAGATTTTCCTAATACTCAACAAATAGTTTAGTAATACTCGAATCATTAGCAATACCTACTGAATACAAAATGTAAGATTTATATACCATGTTGTGGAAAGATAATAATTTATTATGAAATAATAAAAAAAATTCATGTATATACCTTGTATTCTTTTAGACTATTTTTAGTTAATGACCATAGATATTATCAATATATATTTGTACTTAGTTTTTGAAAAATAAAGTTTAGAAATAAAGGTATGTCACACATATTTCAGAATTAGTTCAGCTAGAGATCATGACTATTCCAATGGAAAGATTGAGGTAATTATACTTCATAATATTCCATTAAGTTGTTTAGGGAATGTAAAAGTGAAGTAAAAAAAATTCATGGTCAGAAAATATATGAGGTTCTTCGGGCCCGCATGCTGAAGAATATCTGGACCAACCATTCATCGATCAATATAATGTATCTTGGAGTAATTACTAAACACAAATTACCTTATCCACATTAAATTATATGATTATAATAAGGAGTATCAATAATTATTCATACATGTTAACATTTATCAATATAATTTAGTGTGGAGTAATTCCTAAACACACATTTCCTAATACACATCAAAGTCATGTTGTTTGTAAATAGCGTATCAGTGTTGCAACCTATATCCATTGTAGATACTTGCATAATTTTCAATACATGAATTGAAAATAATTAAATCATCCCATAATTACATGCCAACTATAATTACACAATATATATTAGATTAGTTATAGTATGATAGAAATCCATTTTGATAAGAACATGTGTTTATATTCAATGTGTATTTTGAAGATATAAACAAACTTACATCAATCGAAACAAATTGCATATATAAACTAATTATCCTAAAGGTATTTAAGGATATTATATAAATAAATATGATAGAAAAATGATAGTTAAGTTCTAGAATATATTTCTATAAATGGGTTCACATCTCTACTTGAGATAGTGGGAGAAATTTTGACTTGGGTTTATTCATTGATAGAAATGCACAAGTAGTTGGAATATGAACAAGTACCAAAAGAGTATATGAAAAATGAATGTTCCAGAGACACATATATCATAGGAAGGATAAAACTATGGTAATGGTTATACATTCATTGCACCCAGTGATACATTAATCATTGAGAATAATAAATCCTAAAGGTAAGAGATATATGTAAATTAGATAATATACACAATATAAATTAAAATTTAATAATGGAATCCATGTAATAAAGTATAGGGGATAACTATTTTTGAATACCGTGGTTGGTATTCAAGTAAGTCTATTCATTGATGGTAAAATCATGGATCCAATAAGGATTAATGGGTAATACCAATTAATTGTGCCTAAATACATTATAGTTTTACTTTTCATATCCTTATATTATGATCCTTATGATTATAAATTGGATTTCAAGTCAACTAATTTTAGAATAAATCTATACAATGTAACCAGAAAGGATTGGTGACACCATATAAATCCAATAAGGGGTTACATTAATCAAATCTACTTTTGGATTATAGTAATAAAAAGTTCGTAGAATATTAATTTAAAATGAATTGATGCCATGTTTCTTCAAGAAGTTAGTTGAAGAACCATTATTTTCTTAGTGAAATATGTTCGTTAACATATATAAGAAAACTATTGGTTTTATAGTTACTTAAGACTAAAATGAAAGTAATTATCCACAGATTGACTTAAAGTAAAAAACCTAGGTTTTATGGGAAGTTAACTATTGAGGTAGATCTAATGGTTTCTTATACTTCTTAAATAACAAATATACTAACAAGGTATTGAAAAATACAAGATCAAAAAATTTGAAAGAGAATTGTTACTAATGTCAAATGGAATAAATCTCTCCAAGAAGACATGAATGATGAATATAAGGAGATTAAAGAGGTGAATAGGATTACATAAACCTTTATGTTGAATCAATCACACTTCCATGCTATGTACTATATCTAATATTAAAAAAATATTCTCAAATATAGAAAAATATCAGTTATAAGCAGGAGAACTACATGAGAAGTAGTTAAAAATATCCAACTGTACTTGAGCTTGTATAAATGACATGTACCCGGTATATGGATAGGAAGGGATACTAGTTACAAGGTGACACAATATATTATTAATATATGTAAACATGATATAATATCAAATTTAGACTAAGTTAATGAGAATGAAAAACTCTTTAAAATTAGTGGTACTCATTCCAACAAATACCGAGTGTGTTACATATCTTGAGATAACTAAAGAATATGTGTTTGAAATATGAAATTATTTGTTCTAACTCATGGAATCACACCAAGTATGTAATGTTTTATCTTTATGATAATTTTTATAAAAGTACTAGTCAATATGTCACATTTTGATTATGTAAAAATGAATAAACTATAGGATATCATATATGGGGAGTTTTAATTAAGGAGGTGATGTTTTATATAGAGAGTATCCATTCAGGTGATATGTGGAAGGCCCATGAATAAATACAAAAAATTAGAAGAATCATTATCTTAACATGTGAGGTATTACAATGATAGTTAGTAAGTTGGATCTAGTGAAAGTGGATTGTTGTAATAGCGGGTTACCTAGACCCAAACAAGCCATACTTTTAGACTACCATATCATGAATATAGTGAGTTATTCCTAATTTAATCTTACCATAATAGTGTTGATATTTTTGTGTCCACTATTTAAATGGTAGTTTCCATATATTATTTATCATATCAAAATGTTATAATAGTTCCCAGGTTATAATAAAAACCACGATATTTTATGAAATTAATCTTTAACATATGTCTTATGGTATAGATACATCATACTGAATGGTCATAGTCGATGTATGTCTATCAAGATATGGGGTATCACAATCATTGAGACTTATTATCATGAAGTTCATACTTTGTAGTCTCTAATAGGTGATATTATGAGGATATATCTACCAATAGGAACACAACATGATTCAGGTGTCATTGGTTGTTCCTCTCTAAAAACATTTTATTAGTCTCCAGAATTTAGATCATTACCAATGTGTACCATTTGATAGCATATGTTGATGCATGGAAGAAACCATGACATTTAATTCATGGAAAGGTAGCTTGTATTCAATAAATCATTGATGGCATAGTATTGGTTGAATTGTTGAGATTGAATTTATTTCTTTTAAGTTGAAGAAATGATATCTTGGGCTGATTTAATCTGGATGATTTCACTTACATAAATCCATGGAAAAGGTAGTCTAAGGTATGTATTCCATGTTATATTAACAAATAATAATGTAATAATTTATTATGACACAAGCAGTGCATCCTATTTTATGATATATTATGAAAAAGAGACTATATTACAAAATGCATGTTTTTAGGATGGTTTTCATTGCTATGACTATTTCTTACCTCATTAGGGGACTTAATGAGTTTCTAAAATCCACTCTTAGTATGTGAATAGTATTTAGTTCTATCGGGAACATGGCCTAGAGGGTCACACAAAACAATATATTCAAGAGTCTGCCCTATTTTGGTGAATAGGTTTACTGGACAAGGTGGGCCCCACTATAGGGTCTGAGATTATTCCATGTATTATCAATGACTGTTGAATAAATATATTAATTATTATTTTAGTATTGAGTAATTGGGATGAGTTTATTCATTAAAATTATTCACAAGGTATTAAGTGATTATGTTGGAAAATATTATGTGAATGAATATTATTTTGATATTCATGTCCCATTTAATATTGAAAGAATATGAAGTTAATTTAAATAAATTGGTTTTATAATGTACAATATTTAATATATATAATTTTTTTTTTATGAAATATAAATGATGCTCACGATACTGTTAATTTTTCATAACATGTCATTTATTGCTTATTTAATGGATGTTGAACTTTTTTGGGTTAGGGAACCCTTTCTAGGTATTTGATAATTCACAATATAAATCAAAGTAGAATCTCATTATAATGACTTTTAATTAAAATTTAATTTAGAGCCCCTCTCTTTTCTAGCTTCAGAAAGAGAGAATTCCACATTAAAAGTGATCAATTCCCAAACTCCTTCACTGATTGATTGGACAAGATAAAGGTGATCATTGCAACATTGAAGGAATCATCAAATATATGTATTATCACAAAAAATAATATGATAAAAATACACATGGATTCTAAAATAATGTTAATATGATCTAGCGCGGTATGAGATCATATCCTTAGAGCAATAGTCTTTGGTGTCAAGCTACTATGGGGAACACTTTAATCTGAATGAGGTATTCATTCTATTTTATTGTGCTTTGATAATTCACATGAGATACTCATACATCAATTAGGGATTGGATCCCAATATATGAAAATATTTCATCTCTCTAATGATGAAATTTTTTATATCATATGTCCATTGACATCCGCTACACACCCTAGTACCATCCAAAATATGGGGTGGGAACTATTTCTTTAAATGATATTTGATAGTATATGATGCATACACTATTCCACCTAATGATGTATACGAAATTTTGGTTTTTGGGGTAGATCCATTATTTACACTTTTTTATTGATGTTCCATGTTTAGAGACATTTGACACCAGCCCAAATAGGTATGGTCACCTCCAAGTGACTTGATAGTACCCATGTTCATGAAAAGTATTTTGTATGCAATTATTATTTATTCTTTCAGATCATTTCAAATTATAAACGAAATATATAGGTTGGTTATATTTGGGAAAACATTATGGTTGGACTATTGAGTAATAATCACACCCTAATTGGGTGCCAGAGAATACTGGAACCTGAACATAATTCATGATCACTTGTACCGATAGGAAAAAGGCATGGTCTTATATGATTGAGATAGATATCTTAGACAAATTCAAGAGACAGGGCTTGTTTTAGATTCATGACTATTGTTTTTAGAATTATGGTGGACAATTTTATATTAATTAATTATTTTTTCTAATTTTTTGTGAGGTTATACTCTCCCCATTTTATCATGATATACCCTTACTATTAGTCCATATACTCTTAAGTATGGGGAGGCCTGTATGAGGTCATTTTATACTCTGATCTAGCTACTGTAAAGTAATATAGGCTAAGATGTAACAATGTTGTATCAATACCTTGATTTATTTTTATTTCCATTTGAGATATAGTAGATATAAGATAGTACTGGTTTGGAAATTGGGATATATACTATGATTTTTCTTATCTAGCACGTTCACGAGATATATTGTAAGATTCTAGGGATTTGAAATTAGAATTTATTATATTTCAATGTTACTATTGAGTTTATTTTTAATATATATGGTTATTGAGTTATTTATATGGAATTTATGGGTTCTCACTTGGACTGAAGTGAAAAAGGTGCATGTTCATATGTAATATTAGGTATGTATGTTCACATGTAATGTGTGGGATTTTGAGTGATTAGAAAACTAGTCATAAAAGAAAATATGTTTTGGTTATTTAAAGGGTCAAAAATAACATATTAGGTGTTTTTATAGATAACTTATTGGTGTCATTTTACATGACCTAATCAAATTGCTCTGTTTTTCTTGATATGGATCTTCATAAATAAATTTCATTTATATGATCATGTACATGATTTTGATCCTTGAGGGGTAGTCTGGTATAATGATTCCCAATAAACATTAAAACCCTATAGTGAATATTTTACATGGGTATGGGATGCTAAATATACATTTATAATAACCCTTGAGCGGGGATGTTGACCTATGTGTTTCTTAGTGGTATCTAAGACAAGATTTTGGATGTTTCTCTATGAGTTTTGACCTATTATGGTATAATTATAGGCTAGGTGGGAGATACTAGTGACATTGAGATGAACCTCAGGGTATTGGTGAGTCCATTTTATAATTGAGAAACATGAATATTTCCTATTATTATTAGATATGTGATTTATAGGGCTAATCTAGGATAGGGTTCATCCCATGTTTTTGAGTGCATTCAGAAATTGGAAGCATGGGTATATGTTTTTTTGTGTGAGATTAATGAACTAAAGGTTCTATGAAGTATGTGGTACAATAATGGAGATGCCTTATGTATTTTGAATTTGAAATCATTTGCAATGATTTTATTGTGATGGTCCAAACAAGCATGTGAAGCATGGTTAGTTGGTTAATAAGGGATTAATCCTTTAATTGGAAATATGAACACAAGGTGTTATGTTTGGTTAACTAGTGGAATAGGAACATGAGAAGAGGATTGATGGGATATGAATTGAGATAGAATGAGTTAAATGGTATACTATGGTAATAAGTGTATTACCACGTGAGTATTCATTATTTTGTTAAAATGGTCTGCTGAGCACCTTTGAGATATTGGTTAAATGGATACTCTCTTTCCAAGAGTCAAGAGAGTGATATTTTTCTTAACCGACATGGTAGGGGGATTAGTGAGACATAATATTAGTTTATGGTGGGTATTTTGGATGTTGATTAAGTGTAAATAGTGTTGGATGAAATGTGGGACATGTAAATGGGAAAATTTTAAGAAATCCATTTGGAAATGAGATTGAGCTGTGTAGGTTATGTGACCTTTGGGGCGAGGTCACAATGACAAATTAAAATCCATTGTTCTTATATGTGGCCAATTTTTATTGTGTGGATAGGATATTTTGGGATGTGTGAATTTAATACCTTCAAACCTGTATTAGTTATAGGACTTTGAGAGGTGAATATGTGTTGTGTTGGGGACCATGACTCCTTACATTACTCGACTGCATGGAGTTAGTCATAGATTATTACAGGGATCAATTAATGATCATGTATGGGTGGTGATTGAGTATGAGATGATATTGTGAAGGAGTGAGGCACCCTATTGAGATTGAAGAATAGAAAAAAAGTGTTAATACTCGATTTTGTAACATGTGTTTCTCAAGGTAGTTGTTTCTTTGGTGTGTAGTAAAGTGTGGGTTGATTGATAAAGGAAAATTAAATACGGCATGATTGGTTTTTGAAATAATATCTCTGTAGTGAGATAGTAGAAAGACCAATGGGTCATGAGGTTTTGGGTATGTTGAGATGACTGGTTCAAGTAAGAGAGGAGCTGTAATTTTTTGAGAAATAAAAAATTCATTTACATAACTCTTGGGTCCTAAGAGACACTGAAAAGTTGAGTGGATTGGTGTGATAGATAATAAATTAGGAGTGTGTCTTAAAAATGATGAGTATTAAAATGACATGACTGAGATTTTTTAATAAGTCTAGGTAGTGCTTATAGTGAGATAATTCACATAAATCACATAGTAGTGAGCAGGTTATGGAACATTAGTTAGATTAGTTAGGACTATGAGTATGAAAAAAAGTACCAAAGGTATTGAAAAATGGTTGTGTAGGGTTCTATGATATCATTTGACCCTAGAGTGGGGCTCATGATGTGAACATATAATAGAAATGTGAGTGGGGCTTGTGAATATCAATTTTCATTTGATGGTATGTATTGGATATTATTGTGATCAAGGATTGGTGATAAGGAAATACTTATGTTGGGGAGTACACTAGAGTTTCTCTAATAGATTAGTTTTTATTTTGAGAAATTTGTAGTTAATTTTAGGTGTGAGGTGTTTGTTAACCCAAACTAGAAGTGGTAGAGGTTTTGTGGTGGTTCTTGGATACAAGTGTCCATGTTATGTCACTACTACAGAAAACTACCTTTAATATCTATATAATAGGCCTTTATCAGTGCTAAAAAAGTGATGATAATTTGAGTGAGGTTAAAGGCCTGAAGCATTTATCAGTTCTAAAAAATCACAATTAAAAGGGTCCTTTAGTATAAATTTTTTAATCACTATTAAAAGCCCATTTTATCTACATTTGTAGTGCTGTTAAAGGGGTCCTTTAACAATGCTAAAAAATCATTGATAAAGGCCCCATTGATAAAGGGTATATAAAAAACTTTTTCCACACCCCACCCACCCCCTTCATCAGTGCTTCCCACCCCCACGCCTTTATAAACACTTCTACCACCACTTTATTAGCACGTTAGATAATCCCACCCTCTCGTGTGAACCCCTATATTTAGTGAGTTTGGAACCCTAGACCCCCAACATACATATCAAAGCCTTTTCCACTCCCATATATAGTTTGTTTTTTACATTTTATGATAAATCTATATATTTATATATATTTTGTTACATTTTTTATCCATATATTTATATATATGTTTATATATATTATAATATATTAATAACTATATTTTATATGTAAATATATTTAATTATTTGTAAATAAAATTGAATTTTTATGTCTTAATATATTAAAAATAAGTTTATATTATTGTGTATTTGATTATAAATAACTTTTACATTTGAAAAATGGTAAAATGTAAACACCATAATATCAATAGGAATGTAATACATGATAATAAATTCAGTCACCACACAAAAGGGAAAAAATATCCCCATAAACGGGCCTGGAAATCCATTGAATGTGAAAAGACTGGGGTACGCCGACTAAAAACATTGATTTGGAGGGTTTTGGACATTTTATGCCATAAATATGTGATAAATGTTTAGCTAGATAATTTTGTCTGTATATATCATTTAAGGCTTCAATTTGATATGTGACGGAGCCCAAACAGACACCCAGATCAAAATTTATGCCTGTTTGAAGTTCTAGTTACATTTTCAACTTATTTTAAATCTTTAATTATTTATTTTTTGTTATTTTAAAATTTATATTAAACTACTATTATTTGTTAATAATAATAAAATTATTAATTGATACTTTTTTTAAATTATTTTACAAGTCATTTCCACAAAATATCATATATATTAAGTGTAAATGCCAATTTACCTTATCTAAAACATATTATAAAATATATATATTAAATTTATATAAATATAAAAATATTTATATATTAAAATATTATTCTTAATGGAATATTTTTTTTTCAAGTATACTTTTATCAGTGTATCTCAAAAAGTGTTGATACCCACCTTTATCAACAATTTTTTTACATGAACGGATAGAAGAACTCATTCATCAGCTCTTTTTTAAAAGCGCTGATAAATGTTGGGAAATTATAAAGGCTTTTAAAAAATAACTGATAAAGTACCCCCTCAACAACACTTTTTTAGCAGTATTAAAGACCCCCTTAAACAACTCATTCTTTATCCCTGACAAAGGGGGTATTTAACATCATTCTTAGTCAGTGCTGTTAAATCCCTAACCCTGGATAATCCCAGTTTTGTAGTAGTGTAACTGCTAATATAAAATGAAAATATGTGGTTTTCAATAGATGATAAATAAGTCTAGTTAATATATTTTGTAGTTGATATCTACTAAATGCGAGATGTTTTTTGGGTGGTATAGTTGGGTTTGTGTTTGGGGAATAGACTAGTGGAGTAACCAAGTCCATGGAATATTGGTGTACATGGAAAGCATGATGACATATTCAATGAGGTGGGTACTTATTTTATAGACACAATATCTAGAGTGAGATGAAAATTATACTAATGATATCTGGGTAATCCTCAGGTGTGATGTTGGGCGATTGATGATTTGTTATAGACCAATGTAATCAACCAATAGTGTATGAAATTTATGGTTCAAGAATTTATAAATTATAATGAAAGTATGGTATTTCTATGGAGTTGGTCAAGATAATTGGAACCCTGGTGTATTGTTTGATGGGTTTTCAGGAGTGGTCATTGTAGTGGGTTACCAGATAGGGTTTTCATATGTGATTCCTCTCGATGGGAAAAATTTCCTAAAACACATTATTCCAGGAGTGACTAACATAATAAGGGTATGGGGTGAGAAGTTCGTTGGGATTTTAGGGGTGGGGATTGGATGGGTGCAGTGTCCGTATGACCATAACCACAAAGATACATAGGTTTTGGTTCATTCATCAGTTCTCAGTGATTAGGATGGTTCATGGGAAATATATGAGTAGACTTCTTAGGGATGAGAATCGTTTTCATGGGGAGGTTATAGCGTACCTTTTCATATGGATATTTTTGGGTTAATTTGAAAAAATAACCAATATGAGGTGGGGGTGAATTGTAATTTGGAAATAAATTTTAATAAAATGTTATACTAATGTTAATAAAAATAAGTACAATAGAAAATAAAATAAAATGAACAAAAGATATTTTATAGTGCTTTGGATATAAATAATTCTACTCCACTCATTACCCTTCTCAAGAACATAGATAGATAGAATCTCTTATAACCAATATAATGGAATCTTACAATGAAATTTTCCAAGTAGATTTATAACCCAATTAAAAATAATTTCCCTCCTTGGAAAATCAAACCCAATACATTATACCTTTTTAAACCTTGGGGACACAAGCCAAATAGTTTTCTTTTTCCCCTGGAGGAATATCCCAAATGCTTGAATTTTGTTTGGGATTCACAACCCACAAAACTAAATTTTAATGGGTAGTATAAGGTTATAATATTATGAAGAAAGTAAAGAGTATGAAGAATTAGAACCATATAACCAAATGTAAAATTCCGGTATAAGGGTATTGAGATAGTAGTGAAATCTATACAAGAAAACGATAAAATGTTTTTTAGTTTGGTTAGGAAAAATAGTTGATCAATAGAAAAATAAAATATTATATAATCTATGTAATCCTCAACCTCTATCCCTAAATGTTACTTTCAAATCTAAAATATATAGAGTTCCTTTGTGAACAATAACTTTAAAATATAAATACATTTTCATATTTTATTTTCTCAAAGAAAGAATCATGCATGGAAATTCAAGGAACTACTTCCGAGTTATCCATGATTTTTTTCTAGATGATATTATATATGTATTTAATTTATAAATGAAAAATAATATATATGAAAGTTCATCTTGATATTCTATAAAATAAAAAAAATACATAGTGGAACCCATTATAACAATTAATATAACATTTAATAATAAGAATTAATATCCCTAGAACATTTTATGATAATTATCGATTCCAACTCTTCCTATACCATCCTATTTGAATTTTAATATTTAAAGTTCCATAATTTCAGTGTGAATAACCTTTCTCACTTAATCTCGTGATAATCCCATTTAAATTTTCATAAAACAAGTTAAAATAAGTTTAAATGTCTTCTATATAATTAATAAGTAATTATAGAACAAATAAAATACTAGTTATATAAAAAATAAACTTTTAGAAAATTGAGTAATGAAATGTGACATTAAATAGAGTATTTTTCTAGGTTCCTTTAGAATTTTAAAGACCCACGTTGGAAATCCACATAGGGGAATTTTTAATATCCATTTCCCACTATGTAAGTTAATATATGTAGCTGAATATATGTAAGGGAATTCTTATAAGCGAATCACACAGGAGATTCATGTAGTGGGTTCAACATATAAGAAAATTCATCATGTATTCTAAAATCGATGTAGATGAAATCTGATAATTGTAGACAACTTGATTTAAAATACCTTCAAATATGCTAAATCAGCTTTATATCTAGTTTAATTATATTTATATAATCTCATTGTATTTTCATTGAATCAATAATTCCATTAATTAAGCTTATATATCTAAAATTATCATCAAAATATAGTAGTAAATTAGTACTAGAAAACTTTAGATTTTAGATAGAAAACATATAAAAACTTTTAACCTATATTCGAACATGTTAGATATCGATTTAGTGTTTAGTGCCTTATAATGAAATTTAGATCATTTTTTATGTTTATTAAACGTCAAGAATCACTCAATTTTCATTGTTTTCACATTTTATGGTCAAAAAGAAGAAGGTACCTGATTCTAGAAAACTAGTTATATGAGAAAATTAGCTACACATATTTTATATATAATAGAGATTTAGTGGGAATAGTTATTTAGCAACATGGGAACAATAAAAAACTTATACAATGATATTTTAATGTCTCAAATGACATTTTTATCTTAGAAATAGGTCATGAGACTTTTAGGACATGTTATAAACAATCAAAACATGAAATTTTATGATAAATTATGTAAAGAATAAAAATATACATCCAAATTTAAGAATTATTTTAATTAATGCATAATATAAACAAGAAAACACTTAATAATGCTACGATAAAGCTATATAATCAATAAAAAAATTAATAATTGTTGGTTGGAGTAGAGTACTCAAGAGGATAGTGAATTGAGTATTTATAAAAATTTCTGTTTGAAAAGTATTCTTAAAAAGTTCCCCAATATAAATAAATACAGCCTAGTTAATCAAAGTAATATAGTTATAAAAGTTTGACTATTTAAATAAATTCTCAGAATATTGATTAATTCTCAATAATCTTAATATCAATAATTAATATTACTTTTGAAGCTATTCTAATAAGGAAAAACAATTACACCTTCTTTTCAAGATTTACTATCAAAGTAAATTTAGTGATTTCTAAATTATGTAGTAAAATAGAGAAAAACTAAATCAAACAACACAGAAGATATAAAACAAGTGTTTCAGTCTCAAGACGAGACCTAATACACTCTATTTGGTGATCACATTCCACCAAGAAGTTTATATTAATAAACTTGATTCACACCCTAGATTGGGGTAAACAACAGTGCATAGGACTATCTATGTCACACAACCTCGTCCACAATTCTTCATGGGTATAAACTAACTGGTCACACATGGACCTCTTCCACACTTATCTGTGGGAGTAAACAAGTGTATAAAGATATGAGAGGAAGGATATCTTGTATCCTCTAATTTAATGCCTAATATAATGTGTGTTTTTATACAAACACACAAACACACACACACTAATCAAAAGCTAAAAATAATACACAACATATAAAAAATGATGATATGAGGTTAGAAGTGCTCTGAGTGTTATTGTATACAGATCTGGACTTCTAGGATGAAAAAGATATAGGAATCGAGTCCTCTTGTGAGAAATAGAGTATCACAAGTCAGGTTATCTGGTTTCTAGTTAGATCTAGATTCTGTTCTTCGTGGAGTTGGTTTTGAGAAGATGTGCTCAACTCTGATCTATGGTATCACAATGAATGATTTGTGAGTTATTTATTTGTATTGATTTTCATGGTTTGGTTCTTTTCTCAATAATTCTTGTGCTTCTTCATTATCATGAGATTGTTTCTTTATCCTCTCTTTTCATTTCTGGCCACACTGTTCTTCTTATTCATGGAGTGAATGTGTTGGAGCCGACATGATGCACGTATTCTACACCTCGTACCTCGTATTTTCAGGTGATATGTCTATAAAAAAATATTAATTATGTTAGTGAATTTAAACGACTCAAATATTTACAATAGATATTTAATTGAAAAACAAAAATACAGATTAAATAATGGTTTCACAGTCATTCTGGAAATGGTGACTTCATGAAACAGTGTCTCCTTGAAATAGTGTCTCCATCAAACAATGTCTCCATGAAACAATGTGTCCTTCTTTTTCTTTTTGAGTGATGATAGAGTTATGATTTCACAGTTTTATAAAGATCCGGAAATGGTAGAATAAATGTAGTGTCTATTTCTCAATGTATGAGTCACAGTGTCTGAGTCATGGTGTCTGGGCCACGGTGTCGAGTTCACGGATTCTGGGTCATAGTGTCTAGGTCACGGTGTTTGGGTCATAGTGTCTAGGTCACGGTGTCTGTGTCACAGTGTCTGGGTCACAGTGTTTGGGTCACAATGTCTGTTCATAGTGTATGGATCATGGTGTCTCAGACTTATCCAAATATCTATATACGGACTTAAACAGAGATATTCATAGAATGGATTAGACTTAATCATTTATCAAGGAAATCCATTATAACACAAATTAAAAATAGTTTGTAATTATCAAACATAACACTTGAGATCTTGGATAGGTTTATTTAAAGCATAAATAAATCAACCATCGGTACACGTGATTTGAGATATATTAAACATGATTAACATGGTTTAAAGAATATATAGGATCTGTGGTCATTAAAACATGATTAACACATAAATATTCCAACAATATCCCCCTTTTTGATGATCACAAATCATGTGAGTGAGATATCAAATCTTAGTGAATGTGTCTCTCCCTTAGTGTGCATGTCTCTCCCCCTTTTGGGATTATAAAAAAGAGTAAAAAATCAAATAATAGAATAAATAAGAATAGTTCACAATGAATTATATGGATAAAAAATTTCATTACAACCAATAAGAACCAAAAATACATAAATCATCCTGATCAAAAGATATTAGTCACTTTTCATCAGAACCGACTATCTTCTATTTTCCCTTGGAAGCAAAATTAGGTGAAGACACATGAGAAGTTGTGGAAGTTGGAGAAGTATGTGAACCATTTGACAATGAAGGAAAATGTATTCCTTCAAAAATATAAGGGGGCATGGTATGTGTATTGGAAGACCGATGCAATTTTTGGCCAAGGATAACAGGTTTGATCTGACTCAGAGCTTGAGAGAGAGACATAGAGGTAGAGGTAAGGGCAGAGGATGAGAAGGTGGGAAAACTAGGACTCAAGGGTACAACTACAAGATAAATAATAGAAACACTCTGCACATGAAGATAAGGCCTCAAAATTTTGATGAAGTCAACAATAATCTCACCACCATACTGCATCACTCTCTCAAAGTCATCCTTATTCTCCTTGAACTTTTCTAACAAGGGAGTGAAATACTTAATCTTTTGAACTTGAGTTTTGAAAACTTAAGTGATATGATGTATTTTCATATTTTCTACAAGGTACGTAAAGTTATTTGTCATATCATGCTTGGAGAATATTAAATTGAAGTAGAATTCCAGATTCTTAGTAATTTCCTCTTGAGCATCATTGGAAATCATGGAATGAATTATTACCAAATCAATAACTCTATCACTATTCTTGACAACCACAGAAAGAAAATATTTTTCAAAGCCACTGAGCACAGATTGAAGTTCTTCTTTAACAACTGTTCTGAGAAGATCACTGCCCAAGGAGGGTTGAGATGATTGTCCTGAGGTAGTAGAAGCTGTAACATCTGAAGTAAGAGACTTTAGTTGATTCATAACTTTTTGGCGATAACCCTTATACTCATCAATCAAATTTTTATGTCCAATAACAATCTCACACATATTGTGAACAATTTTGTTTCATTCATCCACCTTGTCAACTAAAGAAATTAGGTTAGGTTGAACTAGGGAAGCTACATCCTGTGGAATATGACTACCAATATCCTCACCATGATGAGAAACAGGTTATGGTCTTGATTTCATCACTCTATGCATTTCTTCAACCATTCTTTTTAGAGAATTCACTTTATCACTGAGCTATTTGTTCTCAATTATGACTTTTTTAATTTCATGATGCATCTTTTGCTGAATCTACCAAATAATCTTCTCTAACAGCAAGACAACATCTCTTTCACTCAAATTTGTCATAGGAGAAGGTTGAATATTCATGATCTTTTCAACCCCAGACAATAGGGTTGCTCAAAAAACATTCAAATCATCTTTACTCACCAAATTAGAGGATTCTTGTGATGGTTCAGGGATAGGAGCTAAGACAGGCTCAGTTTCCTTGGTAGCTATAACAACAAGAGCAGATACTGGTTTCAATTGAAACATAGAAGAAAAATATATACTTTTACCTAAGGCTTCCTAGTATTCATTAAAATCAAAATAGCTAGGAAATTTATACCATGTATGCATAGATCCTAAATCAACTAGATTTTGCAATTCACACTTTCTAGATTCCGATGTTGCTCCCCCTCAACATCTGAATCTTTCACAGGACTAAGAGATTTAAATCCTTGATCTAATTCCAAAAATATCATCCCCAATAGCCTCGTCCATTTAAAGTCTAGCTAATTGAAAGTCTTGATCCATTATGTCTTCAGCAGATAGAATAACCTTATAACAACTTGTTCCTATAGGTGTTCCTCAAGAGAAACTTCTTTATCAAGAGAAATATCTTCTTCTAAAATCTCTTCAAGAATAACATTTTTCCTTTCAACAACAACATATTCATCTTTAGAGACATGTTCTTACAGATCAACAATTTCTCTGGGGACATACACTTCCTTATCAATAAATACACGAGGAGTAGGTTCACTACCTTCCTCATCCAGTGTAGTTTTCCATGTAGGTACAACAACCTCTTATTATTCATCCTTATCAAAATAGTCAACGATTTAATTTGGTTCTAAACTAGGATCAGAATTGTACTTAGTTCTTGAATATTTTTCAACTGGGTGGAACTTTTCATAGACCCCCTCATTATCTTCCACCCATGATATTCTCTATATATTCCAACTGATTTTCATTCGATTGATTGAAACTTTTGAAATACAATATTCATAATCATTAATGACTTCTTCATCTAGTCATACTAACCCTTTTTCATGAAGCATTGTTGAGATTAATCTTGAGTAGATCATGGAGGTTAACTTGGATGTTGTCTTGATCAACTTACGCATGTGAAGTATTATATACTTACATAGGTTGATCTTGTATCCATTCTTCATAAAGTGTATCAAAAATACATCCTGATACTTGGGTGTAGCTAAATCACCTTTTCAGGGGCTGATCATATTCTATACAAATTTACACAAAAGTTAGGTTTCGCCATCTAGCTCCGTAGATATAGATATTCACTTTTTTGTATTCCCAATTACGCTTCTCAAGGCCTCATCCAACACAAAAATCACACTTGGAGGTGGAGGACCTCTCAGGTAGACCACAAAAATACCTTCATGAGGTATCCGTAGGCAAGAATCCCATAACCTCAAAGAAAAGGTACATCTTTTCCCATTGGTCTAGCTTCTCAGAACAAAACCATATTCTATATCACAAGAAAATTGAATGAACTAACAGAACTGTGAAACTAGCTTCAGGAATATCAACCTCTTCTCCTTTGTGAACCAATCCATCCATCCTTTCTCTCTTAGTAATTTCCATAATAAATACCTACTTGACAGTTTACACTTGGGGAAAATTTCATTTTCAAGTAACACTATTCTATTCACCAAGTTCGGATTCAAAGGATCTTCAAGAGTTAAATTTGGTGCTATTTAAATCTTCTTATTTGATTTACGCTTCTCAGGAGTTGATGATGATGAGCATCTCATTCTGGTCATTCAATAAAGGTTTCAGAAAGAGAGAGAGATAAAAAGGTTAAAGAAGGGGTTATAGTTTGAGAGAATAGAGCTCGATTGAAGGGAGGAGTGAAACTTCATTCATTTTTATCATTTAGTTATACCAATCATCACAAAATCAGAATCACAGAAAAAAATAAAATGATTAATTACTAAAATACGGGTTATAGTATGTAAATAAAATAATAAAGCATCTTTACAATGAGACATGAAATGGATTTCACGGTGAGTCCGTAACTGGCTTTCACGGTGAGGCCGTAACTAGATTTCATAGTGAGACCATAACAATGTGATTTCTAAACTGTGCGACTGTAGTGTTTGAGACAGTAAGTGCCAGAAAGTAACCAAGAGATAGTAACTATGAGATCGTAAACATAAAAAAACAAATTTTAAGAAAGTAAAACTATATAACTGTTAGAGTTATATAGTAATCTTAATATAGTGACTTGTGAAACTGTAAACTGTGAAACACTATACTTACTACATAAGATTTATCATTCCCAACTCATTTATGATGTAGTCTATTTTTTCATAATTTAATGTTTTGGTGAATATATCAGCAGACTGATATTCAGTTCCAATGAATTCCATAGTAATGTGACCTTTTTTATAATGATATCTCAAAACGTTATGTCTTACATCTTTATGTTTTGTCCTAGGGTATGGAAAAATATTTTTTGAGATATAAATATCACTTGTATTGTCACAATTTATGGGTACATTCTTGAATTGATTTCCATAATCTAGTAATGTGTGTCTCATCCACAAAATTTGTGCACAACAACTACCAACAGTTATGTATTCAGCTTCTACAGTAGATAATGCAACCAAATTTTGTTTCTTACTACACCATGATACTAGTGACTTGCCTAAAAAATTAACATGTTCCAGAGGTGATTTTTCTATATAACTTACATCCACCAATGTCAGCACCAGAATAACTAACTAATTCAAATGATTTTTCTCTAGGATTGAACAGTCTTAGATTGGGTGTTTTCCAGAGGTGATTGAAAATTATCTTAACGTCATTTAAATGATATTCCTTAGGGTTTTCTTGAAAATGATAATACATATATACACTAAACATAATTTCAGGTCAACTAGTAGTTATGTAGAATAAACATCCAATCATTCCTCTATATGTGGATTGATCAACAAATTTTCCATCTTCATCAAGATCCAACATATAACTAGTACTCATTGGAGTGTCACTACTTTTAGTGCTATCTAGGCGAAAACGTTTTTGAAAATGTATAATATACTAACTTTTATTTAAAGTAATACCATCATTATTTTAAAAGATTTAGAATCCATGAAAGAATTTTAGTTCACCCAATAAAGTAATTTCAAATTCGTTTTGCATCATTTAAAAATTTAAATTCATAAATAATTTTTTGAATATCCCAAGATAATATTATCTACATAAATTTGAACTACTAAAACAAAATTAAAAATTAATTTTATAAAAATGTTAAGATCAGATATTCCTTTTTTAAATCCTTTGGAAATAAGAAAAGAACCTAATTTATCATACCAATCTCTTGGAGCATATTTTAAAACATATAAAGTTTTTGATATTTTAAAAATATTATTTGGAAAATGAGGATTTATAAAACTAGGGGGTTGTTCAACAAAGACATCCCCAGCTATATACCCATTTATGAATTTACTCTTAACATCCATTTGATATAGTTTGATGTGAAACATAAGCAAGAAGAATTATGATGGCTTCAATTCTAGCTACTGGTGCAAATGTATCTTTATAGTCAATTCCTTTTTCTTGATTATAGCCTTATGCAACCAATCTAGAATTATTTATAACTATGTTACTATATTCATCTACCTTATTTATAAACACCATCTTAGTGTCTATGGTATACATTTCTTTAGGTATGTCAACAAGTTTTCAGACTTTATTCCTTTAAAACTAATTAATCTCTTCTTACATATCCATCAACCAAAATTCCTCATTGATACCATCATTATTGTTTTTAGGTTAAAGTTGTGATAAAAAGACTTTATGTTCAACCTGACTTCTAAGAGTAGCTCTAGTTTGAGTTCCTTTATCTAAATCTTCCACAACAGAATCTAAAGGATGGTTCTTAAGAGATATAACAGCTCTAGAAAAATAAGGACTAGTGATTTCTGGTTTTTCAAAAGGTTCTGGTTCATTGTGACTTGAATCTAATGAATTTACAGAATTCGATGTTTCCACAGATTTCATTATAGGATTGTTACAAGATTTTGAATTAATGTCCAGATTTGATACATCATCTTACAGGTTCACTAAATAGGTCTTTGGCTCATGTGGATTTGTTTCATCAAATTTGACATTGATAGATTCTTCCACATAGTTAGTTCTTTTATTAAACACTCTATAGGCTTTACTACAGATTGAATATCCTATAAATATTCCTTCATCACTCTTGGATGTGAATTTTTCAAAATTTTCCTTAGTAATAAGGATATATAATTTTCAACCAAATACTTTGAAGTAACTTACTTTGGGTTTTCTGTTGTTCCATAACTTATATGGAGTTCTTTTAAGAATAGGTCTAATCAACACTCTATTAATAATATATCATGCTGTATTTATAGTTTCGGCCTAAAAATAAATAGGTAAGTCATATTCACTAAGCATGGTTCTAGAAATCTCTTGCAAGGTTTTATTTCTCCTTTCTACAACTCCATTCTGTTGAGGTGTTCCAGGGGTATAGAAATTAGGACTATAGCCATTTTGTGAGTAGATGGATTCAAACTCTTGATTTTCAAACTCACAGCCATGATCAATTCTTAAGGATTTAATTCTACATCCACTATTATTTTCTACAGTTTTGGAATATTTATGTAAAATGAGAGTAGACCTCACTTTTGTGAGTCAAAAAAAGAAAGTCCAAGTATATAGAGAGTAGTCATATACGAAAACATAATCATAGCGCTTCCCATTTAAAATAGAAACTCTATATGGTCTAAAATAATCCATGTGAACCTATTATAGATAGTGAGAGGTTGGACCTTCATTATTTTATTTGATGTAAATTTTGCGTTTCTTTCCCTTTTGACAAGGGTTACACACTTTATCATTTAGAAACTCATGTTTGGGTCAGTCTTTGACTAAAATATTTCTAGTTAACTTTATAGGAAGTGAATATTACAGCGTCCTAGTCTCCTATTCTAAATTCTTTATTCGTTTTGAAATACACTTAAATGTAAATCATGTTGAGAGACTAAAGAATCTAAGTTAACAAAGTATACATTTTCATTTCTTAATGTATAAAACACTAATTTACTTTTAGAATTAAAAAAATTGCAAGAATCATTTTCAAATTTAACATGAAATACATCATCACATAGTTGTGAAATACTAAGCATATTATATTTCAATCCATCAACAAAAAGTGATTTAGAAATTAAAACTAAGTTAGAGTTACCGATTTAGCTAATGCCAATGATCCTTCCTTTATCACTATCATTAATGGTGACATGTCAACCATCAATTTTTATTAAATTCATGAAGCATGAATAGTATTTTGTCGTGTGTCTTGAACAACCACTATCCAAGTAACATATTCTTTTACAGGATCTCTTTAAGAATCATTCCTTATATGTGTTTGTCATAAAACAAATATTGGCTTTGTTGTCCTATTCATCATGTGAAGATTCTGAGTCACTTGAACTGTCCCCAGAAGCACTCCATGTTCCTTTAATTTCTTTTTTTTCTTTCTACCTTTGTCGTAATATTTCATTTTGTACATGATCTTGGGACATTCAGCCTTTACATGTCCCTTTCACTTACATTCATAGCATACTATCTTATAATACTTGTCACTTCTTTTACAATGTTCTTTCCAGGTTCCTTTTTGATCATATCTTCCCCTGAAGTTAGGGTTTCTAAATTTTTTTTATTCCTGTAAAATATCTTAGACCTTATAAATAATTGATCCATCTCCTCATCATTTTCAAGTGATTATTGTTCACTAGTGGATCTTTTTATAGATACTCCCAATTTCCTTTTCTCTTTGTGTGTATAGGTGGTGGTATTAAATGAAACAAATTTTATTTTAGATTTATCCTCCTATTCCTTGTTGATTTTTAACTCCTCTTCATAAATCTATAGTTTACCAATGAGTTCTTTTATAGGTAACTTGATAATGTCACATGACTCTATAATAGAGACATAGGGTCCTCTCCATCTGTCAGGTAGGCCTATGAGAATACTCATAATTTGTTCTTTTGCAGAAAATTCTCTTCCAAGAGAAATCATTATATTAAAAATTTTGTTGAAACTAAGATACATGTCATAGATAGGCTCATCACGTTTCATTTTAAGGTTATGATATTTAATAGTATATGTACTAAGTCTTATTTATTTCATACTAGAAGTTCCTTCATGTGAAACAGACAATGTATCCCAAATTTCATGGGTAGTTTTACATGCATAAATTTTGTTAAATTCTTCATCTATTAAAGAGAAATATAAAGTAATAATGGATTTGAAATTTTTATTATAGGAAGTCTTGATTAGGTCATCCCAAGTGATTATATCAATATTAGGAATCTTATACTCATCTATAATTGAAGAAAAAATTTCAAAACCCATACTTTCTAAATGTATTTTTGTTTTAATTTTCCATTGGGCATAATTGGTTCCATTAACGAATGATGGTATATTTGTTGTAGAACCTTACAGTCTATTATCTATAATAAAGAAATACTTTTAAAGAGCTAGAAATTTAGAATTAAAAGAAATTTACAGATCTTTAAAGTACAATAAAAATCACAGTTGAATAGGGTCAGAAACAGAGTCTTAATAGGAATAACAAAAATCCCTCTGATACCAAATATTGGTTAGAGTAGAATACTCAAGTGTGGGAGGGGGGGGGGGGGGGTTAATTGAGTATCGATAAAATATTTTGTTAGAAAATTATTCTTAAAAATTTCCCCAATAAAAATAAATATAGCCTAGTTAATTAAACTAATACAATTTTGAAATTCTGACTGTTTAAATGACTTCTCAGAAGATTGATAAATTATCAGTAATATTAATATCAGTTATTAAGATTACTTTTAATGATATTATAATATGTCAAAAAAAATTATATCTTCTTTCCAAGATTAACTATCAATGTCAATTTAGTGATTTCTGAATTATGTAGTAAAATAGAGAAAATCTATATCAAACAACACAACAGATATAAAACAAGTGGTTCAGTCTCAAGCTGAGACCTAATCAAATCAACTTGGTGATCACCTGCCACCAATAATTTTATATTAATAAACTTAATCCACACCCTGGATCAAGGTAAAAAACCATGCACAAGACTATCCAGGTCTCATGACCTCTTCCATAGTTCATCGTGGGTATAAACTAACAGGTCACACATGGACCTCTTACACACTTATTCATGGGAGTAAAAAAGTGTAAACAAATATGAGAGGAATGATATCTTGTGTCCTCTAGTTTAATATAGGAGACAATGTGTGTTTTTATACAGATACACAGACAGATCAAAAGCTAAAAACAATACACAACAGAGCAATAATGATGAGATGAGGTTAGAACTGATATGAGTGTTATTCTATACTGAGTTGGACTTCTAAGATAAATTAGATGTAGGAATCGAGTCTTCTTGTCATAAACAGATTATCGCAAGTCAGGTGCGTTGGTTTCCAGTTAGATATGGCTCATTTTATTCGTGGAGTTGGTGTTGCAAAGATGTGCTCGAATGTGATCTATGGTATCACAGTGAATGCTTCATGTGTTCTTTAAATGTATTTAGTTTCATGGGTTGGTTCTTTTCTCAAAAATTCTTGTGCTTCTTTGTTATCGTGCACTTGTTTCTCTATCCTCTCTTTTCATTTCTAGCCATGATGTTCTTTTTATTCTTGCAGTGTACGTGTCGGAGCCGACAAGATGCGTGTATTCTGCACCTCATACCTCGTAATATTAAGTGATATATCCACAAAGAAATGTTAATTATGTCAGTGCATTTAAAATACTCATATATCATCATTAGAGATTAAATTTAAAAATGACAAAACAGATTAAAGAACGGTGTCACAATCAGTATGGAAATGGTGTCTTCATGAAAGAGTGTCTCATTCAAAATATGTCTCTATGAAACTGTGTCTCCATGAAACAGTGTATCCTTCTTTTCCTTTTGAGTAGTGAGACAGTTATGATTTCATAGTTGTATGGAGATTAGGAACTGGTAGCACAGATGCAGTATCTGGTCACGATGTCCAGTTCTCAGTGTCTGAGTCACGGTGTCTAGTGTCTGGGTAGCAGTTTCTGGATCACGATGTTTGGGTCACGGTGTCTGGGTCACGGTGTCTGGGTCACGATGTCTGGGTCATGGTGTCTGGGTCACGGTGTCTGGGTCACGATGTCTGGGTGACGATGTCTAGGTCACAGTGTTCTGTTACGGTGTTTGGGTCACGGTGTCTCAGACTTATCTAAGTATCTATATATGGACTTAAATAGTGATATTCATATAATGGATTAGACTTAATCATTTATCAAGGAAATCCATTATAACAAAAATTAAAAATTGCTTACAATTATCGAACACAACACTTGAGATATTGGATAGGTTTATTTAATGCATAATGAAATCAACCATCTATAAACACGATTTGAGACAAATTAAACATGATTTAAATTGTTTAAAGAATATATAGGATTTATGATCATTAAAACATGATTAACACATGAGGAGTCCAACAATAATAAATAATTAAAGAAGAAATTGTGATTAAATCCTTACAATTCTATGAGAAATAACTATACAAATCAATGCATTTATACTTATGGTAAATAAAACAAGTAATGTTTTAAAAATATGAAAACAATATATTAATATTTTCAATAATTATGTAGGAGAAATAAAAAAAATATATTTATAATTATAAAAACATAATGTTTTCCAAGGAACCACTCAACATTCTCCTCCCTCTTGATAATTACAAAAAAAATTATAATTTCAAAACATCTTTCCCATTTTGAAATTATAAAAATGATAATTAATCAATAAGAAAATTATCTACTATTTGAAATAATAGAGTTTCCTCCTCTATTTATTTCATATATTATATTTAATAACAATAAATATATACACAGGGAAAAACTTTTGTAAACATGCATATTTCAAAACATGTGTTAAGAATCCACATTAAAATGAGAAGAAATTTTAAGATATGTTTGTGAAAATATAACAAGAAACACATTATAAACAATAATTTTATCTAAAATAAAAGATTAAACTGTAAGATAAAATCATACAATATGTTTTTTAATCCTAAAATAGTAATTTAATATATAAATATATATAGAAAATATGAAATAGTAATATGAAAAATGGATTACAGATTTAAAAAATATAACTATTTCAGCATATAAAGATACACCCCCTTAAATTCATTCCATATAAATGTAGATCTTAATGTCCATTATACCAAGTTCAGACATGTTTTAAAAAAAATTTAAAATCCAGGGACTTAGTAATGATATCAGGAAGATTATTTTTTATAGAAATAAATTCCATAATTATATTTACTTTTTTTACATGATCTATAATAAAATTAGATTTAACGTCAATGTTCTTAAACCTATATGGTTGTAAGGGATTTTTAGAAATAAAAATTACAAAATTATTTTAAAAAAATCTATGAATCTTATAAAAAATAAAACCAAAATTAGAAAGAGTATTCTTAAATAATAACGATTAAGAACAACATAATCCAATAGAAATATATTCATATTAAGAAGTTGAAAGAGGAAAAAAATTATTACATTGAATCTAATTAAACTAAAGATTTACCATGTAAATTTTCCAAATCTGAAGATATCTTCCTATCTATCTGGCATCTAATAAAATCAGAATCTAAATTTCTTATCAAATTAAAATTAGTTCGTACAGGTTAAAATAAACCAAGATTCATAGAACCTTTAACATATTTTATAATTCTTTTAAAATATTAATTATTAATTTACACAGGGTCTCTTTTATATCTAGAATATATATCGAATAAAAACATTAAATCTATCCTAAAAGTAGTTAAATAAAATAAAATTCCTATTACCCCTCTATAGGACTTGACATCAATTGATATTCCTAATTTATCTAAATCTATCTTTCAAGTAGGATAAATATGAGTATTTTTAATTTTATAAGTTTATAAAATAAATATTCTAACTAAGTATTTAGTATATTTAAATTTATTTAGAAATATACCATCATTTATATAAAAAATTTGTAAAAAGAAAGAACTTTAAGTCCCTTATAATACTCAGATCCAATTTGAAGGTCACTAATTATGAAAATTCATTACAAAGATTTTCATTTGAAGATATAAATATAATAGTATCATAATAAATTAGTATTATAAAAATATAATTAAAATTGTTATTAAGAAACATATTACTATCAACCTTTCCCTTCTCATAATTATTTTTTTTCAAAAGAAACTAGTTATACATTATACCAAAATTAAGGAGCTTGTTTGAAACCATGTTAATAAATAGATTATTTAAAAACATTATCAATATGATTTTCATTTTCAAAATTAGGGGGATTTTTAACATAAGCTTCTTCATAAATATAACCATTCAAAAAAGTGGTTTTGAGCTCCATTTGAAATAATTTAAAACCATGAAAAGTAGTATAGGATAATAATATTCTAATTACTTCTAACCTTGAAACAAGTGAAAATGTTTCATCAGAATAAATTCATTCCTCTTGAGAATATAAATGAGAAACTAATCTATCTTTAATATTAACTATATTTTTAAATTAATATATTTTTTTCTAAATAACTAATTTTTTCGAATATTATGAGAATCACTAGGTGGAATTATTAAAGTCTACATAATATTCTAAGTAAACTGATTTAATTTATCCTGTATAGAAAATATATAATTATAATCATCTAAATAATCATCAATATTATTTAGTACATAATTAAAAATAAAATCATGATAAGTATAAACATTCATAATGTATTTTCTAGTTTGAACTTTTTATTCAACATTACCAATCAAATTATCTTTTGGATGATATCTATGAGTCTTCAATTATTTTTAATAAATAGGTTCATATTGAGAAGAAATATTGTACCCCTCAATATGTGTATCTTTATCTTGGGGTACTTATTCTTCAATGGTAATGTATTTAAATTAATCCTAAAGTTCATTCATATCAGAATCTCTTTTATTTAGAGACTTTTCATCAAACATTACATGAATTGATTCTTAAACTACTATAGTTCATTTATTAAAAACTTTATATTTCTTACTATTATTTGGACATCCTAAAAAAATAAATTAATTATATTTTTGATCAAATATATCTAAAGCATCCATAATATTAAGAATAAATACTTTAAAACCAAAGACTTTAAAATAAATAATATTTTGGTTTCTAACTTTCTAAAACTTATACGGTGTCTTTTTAATAGAAATTTTCGAATAAATCTATTAGTAACACACAAAAAAATTCAAAACATTTTCCAAAAAATATTTATGTAGATTATAATCAACTATCATGGCCTTAAACATTTCTTGAAGATTTATATTTTTTCCTTTAAACCACACCATTTTTGTGTTGTTCTAGGTGACGAAAAATTATAAAAATACCCTTTTTATTCACAAAATTGGACAAATTCAATATTCTAGATTTCACCAGCATGATCAATTATAATCGATTTAATTAAATTTCCTTTATCATTTTAAACAATTTACAAAAATTAATAAACTTACACAATGTTTCAAATTTATGAGCAAGAAGGTAAACTCATGTGTGTCTTGTAAAATCATCTATAATAACAAAAAAAATTATTTTACCTCATAAAATAGAAGGTTTAATAGTACCAAATGAATATAAATGAATGAGATCATGAAGACTTATTTTTTTAATTATTTAACTGAGTAGAAAATTATTATTATTTATTTACTGGTCAAGCAAGAGTCACATACAAAGGTAATGTTCACATTCAGTTTCAGTAGCTGTAGAACAGTTTGGTTCATGGACAACTTATACAACCAATTTAAATTAGTATTCCATGATTTATTATACCATAAAATCATATCAAAATTTTCAACATTTAAATTTCTAAATTTTTATCATTTAATTCCGAAAAATTAATTGAATAAATATTATCTCTTCAATTTACATAAAACAAAACATATTTATCCTTAAAATCAATCCATTTTACATTTTTAAATTTTAGAAACATTCCATCACAACATAGCTGATATGTTCTTATTAAATTGTGTTTTAATAATTCATATATAAAAAGTTTGAAATTATTATGGAATCATAAATTCCAACCTCACTAAAACCATTAATTTTCCTTTTTAATTATCACCAAGGGTCACATTACCTATATCACATTATTGAATGATATAGAATTTTAAATATCACCAGTTATGTATCTTGATAATAAAATTTACCTGTACTAAACATCCTTTTTTATTCTCTGAACACATAGTTCCTACAAAAAATAGTTTTAAGAGATTGTTGGTACCCATGAAAGTTGGGGTGTTATGGGATTTACATATGATTTTTTGGAACCCAATTAGATTTTAAACATTTTTTATATCAAATATAGAATATAATGATTTAGAAATAAAAGAATTATTATGTACAAAATAATGTGGAAATTTCATAGAACACCCAGTATCCTAATGACCTTTCACATGAAATCAAGAAGATGTGGAAGTAGATATAGTTTTATTATAGATTTTAACCAAGGAAGTCTTATAATTTTTAGGTAAATTATTATCATAACAAAGAACAATTGTCAATTTTAATTTTATTAATACTCATAATTTTATCATTATTTTCTCTTCCTTCAAAAAAATTTGAAATTGGACTTTAAATGATAAATTTCATTTTCGTGTTGTTCATTATCATTAATAATTATAGAAAAAGTCTTTATTTTAAATTCATGAGATGTAGAGATAAAATCCATCTCTGTATCTTTAATTTATCATTTTTATTAAGATATTTTTTTCATATTTCTTAGTAATTTTCTAGATAATTATGAAAAAATATTTTGTTATTATGGATATATTTCTTTAGATTTTTACTCTCCAGATGAACATACTAATTATAAGGCCCCAGCCTTAAACCTTACTTAATCTTGAGTTATTACAAGATTACACATTGAGGATCTTTTCGGGTTTAGAGTTTTAGAGAATTAGATCATAAAACTTGTATTACATTCCACATATAAGCAAAGTGGTTACATAAAGATAGTATTCTCCATTCCCATCAATGGAAACACATTTAAAATAAAACATGGATTATTTCTTGACACATCCTTGACTCTATCATCTTATCATGTACCTTTCCCTTGACCTGTGAAAAACATTTCAAAAACTTGGGATGAGCATAAAAACTCAGTATGGGTTATAAAAAAAACATGGAAAGGAAACATGAGTTCATATATACATAAGAATGAAATCATACTTTACCCATAAAACATAGGCACTTTAACATACCTCATAAAATCATGAATAAATCATAGAAATCATAATACATAAAGGTAACTTGAGGCATTCATAACATTCTTACGTAGGGAGTAACCCTCTTGGTTACGTTTGGAATACCCATCGCAGTATATTCCCTAAAATCTCTTCGGAGAAACCTTAACATTTCACTCCTTCACGTTACCCAATGCATTGGAGAGCTATAACGGGCTCACCCGCCCTTAGTTTATCACGGAACCACCCGTCTTCATAATAATGCCCAAGAACCATAACATAATCATATCACATAAAACATGCATAAAGGAAACATAACATTTCCACATTTCAATCACGAGATATCAATACAACACATTGATATAATAAAAACATTATGAAAACCATTTTTAATACCAAAGTAAAACATGGTATTTATTTTTCTTTTTTTAAAAAAAGGTATGGCTTGTAGAGGAAGCCGAAACTCAAATAACGGTTACGACGGCGCAGAAGTCGTTTTCGCCGCATACGTACGACAAAAACATTCCCTTTTTTCGTTTAGTAAATTATTCGTATAAAAAAGATTCCTTTGAATAAACGTAAAAGTCAAAGGGGTTTATACACCGTATAAAAGAAAGTTGTGTATAAAATAAAATATGCCTCAACGAAAGGAGATTGAGACGAAGTCCCATACCTCGTATCCGACTTGACCCGACCGTTCTTTAATCTCCTAAATAATAAAATTGAGTTAATCTCTACTTAATTATGAATCTTTTTGAAGTTCATTATTCCTTTTATACCATGTTATGAACATCATGCAATCAGTTAAGTTAATAATGTTCATTTTGTCGGTATTTGGTTCTTAAGTCAAAAATATAGTTCTTACACTTACATGTTGTTAATTTGGTCAAAGGTTCATTATATCCAGAATGGTATTCATGATTTAGATATCATATATTTCATATATATCCAGTAAATACTTGCATTTATAATATTACAAAATCATTTAAAGGTAAGAAATGAAATGCACCGTTCATGGAGACGGTAAGCCGTACGTACGCCTGAACGCTACTTTCATTTCTATTTCGTATTTTATAGAATGGAATCATAATGATATAAAGGTACATTATAATTCCAGTATAATATCATATATAATATCATAGTTCCATATTTTATATGTCCCACATATGGTATTTAACGAATCAAATCACTTTGAGGGGGCGGTAGTCCGCACTTCCTAAAATGAAGATATCGTGTTTACCCATAATGGAAACCATAAAGGCATGCCCAAAATGAAAAAAACAGAAGCTTAAGGAAAACATAAACATATTATATATCATATATAAAAATAGTGACATTATAATGGCCACCTTTGAAGGTGTTAAATGAGTGTTGAACAATCATCGTTTCGGGAGGCAGAATTTCGCCATCCACGGAAACCGTATGTTCTTTAACCATTTTATGTAGTTGTGTGAGAGTGTAGCTCAAATAAATATTATAACAACATACTTGTATATTTAAGATACTGGTGTTGTTACAAAATAAGTAAATAAAAAGAGTTTAGGGGGTTGGAGAAGAAAAATAAAACAAATGAACATGAGAGAATGAATTACCATTAAAAAGTGTAACTCCTTTTGAGTTGAGCCTAAAAGCTTCCTTTGAAAGGATTATGCCCAAAGGGAATCCTCTAAGATGAGGAGAGGGATGTGAAGAGAGCAAATGGGCAGGGGTTGGCCGAGCGAAAGGCTTGAAGAGTGTGTGAAATGAGGTAGAGGTGGGGGCCTTTTATAAGAGGAGAGGAGGGGCACTTTTGGAAAGTAAAGAAATATTACTTTATTTGAAAATGTGTTTCGGTTTCAAAAGGTCCCACATTGGTATAATTCGTGGATAAGGTGATAAGGGTTCGAAATCCACTCATCAAATTGGTTTTGGCCATGTGTAGTTCATAGATTTTACATTGTCTTTCCATTTTATTTAAATCGTCAAATAATGATGTCATCGCTGCATCATTATTATGTCATAAATAATTTACTTTATTAAATGTCTAAAAATCATTAAAACAATACTATGATATAGGAAATATTTTTATCTTTCCAATGACTATTTATAATAAAATATCTGATCTTTATAACCCCATGTAAAAATTGTTTTCGTAAAACATATTATGTTTGTGTCATTTTTACTTTAACATTTAATAAAAAGTTATTTATGTCATTTCCAAACCAAAGTGTCTCCATGGGGTCCCCAAGTTGACCCATGGCTTGTCTTGGTCGGCCATGACACAAAAAATAAGGTTGGGACATGTTTCTAGGTCATTTCCTATTATTAAAGCATTATTTATACCTTAAACTACCCTAATTACCACAAATCGCGATTAAGAACTTAATAAGTTACTATTCACCAAAAAAATTATTATAATCTCATTGAACCACATTTTACTTCTTAATGACAACCATGTATGTCGGATTTTCAAAATTCAATACACATTAGTGGTAAACTTTCATTTAACTGACAAATCAGTTTGCTTGATTACCACATAGTGGTTTCACTATTCATCAAAAATTGAAGTTTTTCAGAAAATTACCAAAAATTCACCCTAAGCTATATTTGATATTCTGAATTCAAAAATGAAGTCTATTTTACAAAATTCAAATCATATAAGTCACATTAATTAATTTAATAATTAATTCCCGCTGCCAGAGCAAAAAGCGTGTTTTTACAAAACAATAAGTATCAAAAGATTGACACCGGTTTAAGTCTAATTTCAAAGTGAAATTGATTCCAATGACCACCATTGGATAAAATGGTAAAAATATATTCTAATTTCATTTCAAAACCAATTCAAAACATAATCTAATCATATAAATAAATTAGTTTAAAAATCAGTTTTGATGTAAAATGCAGTATTTTTCACTATTCATAAAAAAATGAATATTGTCAGAAAAATGCCAAAAATTCACACAAGGTAAATTTTGATGTCCCAATCATAAAGAATAAGTTTATTTTGACAAAAATAGTCCATAAAATTGTCTAAATATAGATTCAAAAATGGTTTTCTATCAAAAGTCTCTAAAACAATCTTTTAAGAATATTAGTGTATTCCAGGCATAAGATTGTATTTATTTTCATTTTAAGCCTCTATAACACTATCCTAATCATTAATAGACATAGATAAAAATATCTATTATTCATTACTTACTTGGGATGTTACATCCTTCCCCCCTTTAGAAAATTGCGTCCCCGCAATTTATTTACTTATCGAATAAATGTGGGTACTTATCCCTCATTGCATTTTCAGATTCCCATGTTGCCTCTTCAATCATGTGGTTTTTCCACAAAACCTTTACCTGGTGAATCACTTTATTCAGTAACACTTTCTCCCTGTCGTCAAGAATCTGGACTGGTTGTTCCTCATAAGATAGGTTCTCTTCCAGCTGAACTACCTCTGGACTCAAAACACGAGATGGATCTGGCATATACTTTCTCAACATCAAAACGTGAAAAACATTGTGTACCTGAGATAAACTCGGAGGTAAAGCCACTTGGTATGCAACTGATCCAACTCTCTCCAGAATTTCGTATGGTCCAACAAACCTTGGACTCAACTTTCCTTTCTTACCAAATCTCATCACGCTTTTCCAAGGAGAAACCTTGAGAAAAACATGATCACCTACCTCGAAAGATAGATCCTTCCTCCGGTTATCCGCATAACTCTTCTGCCTGCTCTGAGCTGTTCTCATGTGTTTCTGAATCAGCTGAACTTTTTATGCCATCTCTTCTACCAATTCTGTTCCCATCAACTTTCTTTCACCCACTTCATCCCAGAAAGCTGGAGTTCGACACCGCTTCCCATATAATGCCTGAAATGGTGACATCTGTATACTAGAATGAAAACTGTTATTATATGAAAACTCAACCAAAGAAAGATGTTTGTCCCAACTTCCCTGATAATCCATAGAACAAGCTCGTAGCATATCCTCCAATGTCTGAATTGTTCATTCTGACTGTCCATCTGATTGAGGATGAAAAGCTGTACTAAAATTTAATTCAGTACCCAACGACTTCTGAAGGCCTTTCCAAAAGTTAGAAGTAAACCTGGGATCACGATCCGATACAATGGAGAGAGGAACTCCATGTAACCTGACTATCTCTTTAAGATACAAACGGGAAAGTTGATCAAGAGAGAAAGTATCTCGTATAGCAAGGAAATGAGCAGATTTGGTCAAGCGATCAACAATAACCCAGATTGCATTATTACCTCGAGATGTCTTCGGTAATCCAACAACAAAGTCCATGGATATATTCTCCCATTTCCACTCTGGCACTGGTAAAGGCTGAAGCATCCCTTTCAGTAGCTGCCACTCTGCTTTAACCTGCTGACAAGTCAAACACTTCACAGTAAAATCAGCAATGTCTCTTTTCATTCCATCCCACCAGTAATACTCCCGCAGATCTCTATACATCTTAGTACTGCCCGGATGAACTGAAAACGGAGAACTATGAGCTTCACATAATAGCTCTCTCTTCAACTGTGAATCACAAGGCACACACAATCTCTTCCCAAATCTCAAAACACAATCACTATCAATGTTGAATTCATGCAACTTACCTTTCTGAACCAGCTCTACCTTTTTCTGCAACTCACTATCTTGCTTCTGTGCTTGCTTGATTCTATCTGATAGAGAAGATCTCACTGATACCTGAAACACAACAGAAGGACTTTCTGCACCAACAACTTCTATGCCAAAGTTCATCAAATCGTTAACCAAAGGATCACATTCCAAACGCAACATTGTTAATGAAGCATTACTTTTTCGAATCAAAGCATCAGCCACTTTATTTGCTTTTCCCGGATGGTAATGAATTGTACAATCATAATCCTTGATTAATTCCAGCCATCTCCTTTGTCTCATGTTTAACTCTTTCTGAATGAATATATACTTTAAACTTTTTTGATCGGTATATATTTCACACTTTACTCCATACAAATGATGCCTCCAAATTTTTAAAGCAAAAACAACAGCAGCTAGTTCCAAATCATGTGTAGGGTAATTTACCTCATGAGTTTTCAACTGTCGTGAAGCATAAGCAATTACCTGATCATTCGGCATTAGGACGCAACCAAGTCCTTTCAATGAAGCATCACTGTATAAAACAAACTCACCATTCCTGGAAGTTAGTGCCAAAACTGGAGCATTCACCAATCTTCTTTTCAATTCCTGAAAACAATCATCACATTTTTTTGTCCAGATAAACTTAACACCCTTCTGAGTTAGCTTAGTCATTGGACTAGATAACCGTGAAAAATTTCTAACAAACCTTCGGTAATAGCCCACCAAACCAAGGAAGCTACGAATCTCGGTTACATTTGTGGGTCTTGGCCATTCTTCCACAACTTTTGTTTTTGCAGGATCAACAGTTATTCCATCTTTAGAAACAATGTGACCAAGGAAAGAAATTTGTTGCAACCAAAACTCACACTTGCTGAATTTCCCATATAGTTTCTTTTCTTTTAAGTTTTTCAAGATAACCCTTAAATGTTTTTCATGTTCCTCTTTACTTTTAAAAAACACCAAAATATCATCAATGAAAACCACCAAAAACTTATCCAAGAACTCATGGAAAATTCTATTGATTAAGTCCATGAATACAGCAGGTGCATTGGTTAGCCCAAAAGGCATTACTACAATTTCATAATGGCCATATCTCGTACGGAACGCGGTCTTTGGAATATCTGCCTCCTTTACCTTCAGATGATGGTACCCCGATCTCAGGTCAATCTTTGAAAAAAACTGAGCTCCCTGGAGCTGATCAAACAAATCATCGATATGAGGCAAAGGATATTTGTTCTTAACAGTTATATTATTCAAGGCTCTATAATTAATGCAAAGTCTCATAGAACCATCTTTATTTTTAACAAATAAAACAGGAGAACCCCATGGTGATGTGCTAGGTCTAATGAAACCTTTCTCTAATAAATCTTGCAATTTCTCCTTCAACTCTAAAAGTTCAATTTGTGCCATTCGATAAGGGGGTTTTGAAATTGGATTAGCATCAGGAACTAAGTGAACAGTAAACTCAACTTCCCGATCTGGTATTATTCCAGGCAACTCATCAGGAAAAACATCAGGATACTCATTTACCACTGGCACATCATTAATCTGAACAGTTCCTTTATTTTCAACGATGTGTGCAAGGTAACATTCATTTCCATCTTTTACAAGTTTCTCGGCCTCTTGATATGTTATCAAAAGTAAGGGTTCATTCTTGTAAACAAACTGAAAGTCTTTCTGAAAAGAAACTTCTTTAGCTCTACAGTCAATCTTAGCATGGTAAATAGAGAGCCAATCCATACCCAGGATAACATCAAACTCTACTAGAGGTAGAAAAATAAGGTTTGCAAGTAGGTTCTTTCCACAGATAAGGATAGGAAGATTCTTAAAAATTCTTTTTTCCTCGACACTTCCCCCAGGTGTTTTTACCAAAAGTTCAGGAGTCATTTCTTGAGATGGTATTCCCATTTTACTAGAAAAGGTTTCAGAGATGAAAGAATGTGTAGACCCCGAATCAAACAACACACTGGCATAATCTGAAAAGACAAACAAATTACCTGATACAACTTCATTTGATGGCCCGACATCTGCTGAAATAGTTGCAAAGGATTTCACCACCCCTTTCTGCTTGTAGTCTAACTGCTTCCCATCACTCAAGCTCTTTGTCGGACACTCATTTTCATAGTGACCCATCTCATTGAACTTAAAAAATTTCACTAACTGTAAATCAAATTTGTTCTTACCTTCACCTTGATCCTTTTCAGTGCAATCACGAGCCTTATGTCCCATCTTACCACATCGGTAGCACTTTCCAGAATTCAGAAGACATTCCCCAGCATGCCTTTTGCCACATTTATCACAAATTGGAAACTTAGTTCTCTTACCATCAGACCTTTTTGAAGAATTCTTACCTTTCTCCTGCCACCTCGGTCTCTTCTTCTGCTAGTTGTTATAGAAAACTTGGTCACCGGCAAACTCCATTTCCACCTTCTCAGCACATCGAACAAGATTTTCATAACTTTTAAACTCACGAGAAGCTAATGCCCTTCGATACTTTGGATTTAATCCTGAGTAAAAACGATTGATTTTACTATCAAGGTCTCGGATAAAATTTGAAGCATACCTTGCCAAACGAGTGAACCTTTCTTCATAGGCAGCCACTGAGTCTTCCTCTTGCCTCAATTCCAAGAATTTCTTTTCCATCCTATGTCGAACAGCCTTAGGAAAATACTTCTCAAGAAACATACCTTTGAATTCATCCCAGTCAAGAGCATCAATCTCATCGGCGTCCCTGATATTTTTAACCATAGACCACCACTGATCTGCTTCTCCCTCCAAACGGTAAATATCAAGACTAACCTTTTGATTGTCTGAACACCCCATGACATCAAAAATATTCTCCAGTGCTTTAATCCACCCTTCAGCTAGCACAGGGTCAGATGATCCTCTGAATGATGGTGGATGTTGCCTCATGAAATGTTCCACCACTGACATGTTCCTCTGCGGTTGTTCTGGCTGATCTCGTGCATGGATACCACCGCCATTTATCGCTTGAGTCAACTGTGCCATTACTGCAACAAACTGTTCAGTTCCAATTCCGACCATTTCTGGATGCTGATTCAGAAGGTTATTTCCTTCTGTATGCCTTCCTAGCACTGCTTCCCTGTTTCCTCTGCGGAAAACCATTCTGAACAAACATGTATTAGATGAAGCAACATGGTAATCTTTAAATGCTATATCATTTCGAAAAAAAAATATTTTTGGATAATCATTTAATAGAATTCTAACTCCTAAAGTTATCTAAACCGACCTCTGATACCAACTATAAGGCCCCAGCCTTAAACCTTACTTAATCTTGAGTTATTACAAGATTACACATTGAGGATCTTTTCGGGTTTAGAGTTTTAGAGAATTAGATCATAAAACTTGCATTACATTCCACATATAAACAAAGTGGTTACATAAAGATAGTATTCTTCATTCCCACCAATGGAAACACATTTAAAATAAAACATGGATTATTTCTTGACACATCCTTGACTCTATCATCTTATCATGTACCTTTCCCTTGACCTGTGAAAAACATTTCAAAAACTTGGGATGAGCATAAAAACTCAGTATGGGTTATAAAAAAACATGGAAAGGAAACATGAGTTCATATATATATAAGAATGAAATCATACTTTACCCATAAAACATAGTCACTTTAACAAACCTCATAAAATCATGAATAAATCATAGAAATCAAAATACATAAAGGTAACTTGAGGCATTCATAACATTCTTACGTAGGGAGTAACCCTCTTGGTTACGTTTGGAATACCCATCACAGTATATTCCCTAAAATCTCTTCGGAGAAACCTTAACGTTTCACTCCTTCGCGTTACCCAATGCATTGGAGAGCTATAACGGGCTCACCCGCCCTTAGTTTATCACGGAACCACCCGTCTTCATAATAATGCCCAAGAACCATAACATAATCATATCACATAAAACATGCATAAAAGAAACATAACATTTCCACATTTCAATCACGAGATATCAATACAACACATTGATATAATAAAAACATTATGAAAACCATTTTAATACCAAAGTAAAACATGGTATTTATTTTTCTTTTTTTAAAAAAAGGTATGGCTTGCAGAGGAAGCCGAAACTCAAATAACGGTTACGACGGCACAGAAGTCATTGTCGCCGCATACGTACGACAAAAACATTCCCTTTTGTCGTTTAGTAAATGCTTCGTATAAAAAAGATTCCTTTGAATAAACGTAAAAGTCAAAGGGGTTTATACACCGTATAAAAGAAAGTTGTGTATAAAATAAAATATGCCTCAACGAAAGGAGATTGAGACGAAGTCCCATACCTCGTATCCGACTTGACCCGACCGTTCTTTAATCTCCTGAATAATAAACTTGAGTTAATCTCTACTTGATTATGAATCTTTTTCAAGTTCATTATTCATTTTATACCATGTTATGAACATCATGCAATCAGTTAAGTTAATAATGTTCATTTTGTCGGTATTTGGTTCTTAAGTCAAAAATAAACTTCTTAAACTTACATGTTGTTTATTTGGTCAAAGGTTCATTATATCCAGAATGGTATTCATGATGTAGATATCATATATGTCATATATATCCAGTACATACTTGCATTTATAATATTACATAATCATTTAAATGTAAGAAATGAAATGCACCGTTCATGGAGACGGTAAGCCGTACGTACGCATGAACGCTACTTTCATTTCTATTTCGTATTTTATAGAATGGAATCATAATGATATAAAGGTATATTATAATTCCAGTATAATATCATATATAATATCATAGTTCCATCCTTTATATGTCCCACATATGGTATTTAACGAATCAAATCACTTTGAGGGGGCGGTAGTCCGCACTTCCTAAAATGAAGATATCGTGTTTACCAATAATGGAAACCATAAAGGTATGCCCAAAATGAAAAAAACAGAAGCTTAAGGAAAACATAAACATATTATATATCATATATAAAAATAGTGAAATCATAATGACCACCTTTGAAGGTGTTAAATGAGTGTTGAACAATCATCGTTTCGGGAGGCAGAATTTCGCCATCCACGGAAACCGTATGCTCTTTAACCATTTGATGTAGTTTTGTGAGAGTGTAGCTCAAATAAATATTATAACAACATCCTTGTATAATTAAGATACTGGTGTTGTTACAAAATAAGTAAATAAAAAGAGTTTAGGGGGTTGGAGAAGAAAAATTAAACAAATGAACATGAGAGAATGAATTACCTTTAAAAAGTGTAACTCCTTTTGAGTTGAGCCTAAAGGCTTCCTTTGAAAGGATTCTGCCCAAAGGGAATCCTCTAGGATTAGGAGAGGGATGTGGAGAGAGAAACTGGGCAGGGGTTGGCCGATCCAAAGGCTTGAAGAGTGTGTGAAATGAGGTAGAGGTGGGGGCCTTTTATAAGAGGAGAGGAGGGGCACTTTTGGAAAGTAAAGAAATATTACTTTATTTGAAAATGTGTTTCGGTTTCAAAAGGTCCCAAATTGATATAATTCGTGGATAAGGTGATAAGGGTTCGAAATACACTCATCCAATTGGTTTTGGCCATGTGTAGTTCATAGATTTTACATTGTATTTCCATTTTATTTAAATCGTCAAATAATGATGTCATCGCTGCATCATTATTATGTCATAAATAATTTAATTTATTAAATGTCTAAAAATCATTAAAAAAATACTATGATGTAGGAAATATTTTTAGCTTTCCAATTACTATTTATAATCAAATATCTGATCTTTATAACCCCATGTAAAAATTGTTTTCGTAAAACATATTATGTTTGTGTCATTTTTACTTTAACATTTAATAAAAAGTTATTTATGTCATTTCCAAACCAAAGTGTCTCCATGGGGTCCCCAAGTTGACCCATGGCTTGTATTGGTCGGCCATGACACAAACAATAAGGTTGTGACATGTGTCTAGGTCATTTCCTATTATTAAAGCATTATTTATACCTTAAACTACCCTAATTACCACAAATCGCGATTAAGAACTTAATAAGTTACTATTCACCAAAAAAATTATTATAATCTCATTGAACCACATTTTACTTCTTAATGACAACCATGTATGTCGGATTTTCAAAATTCAATACACATTAGTGGTAAACTTTCATTTAACAAAAAAATCAGTTTGCTTGATTACCACTTAGTGGTTTCACTATTCATCAAAAATTGAAGTTTTTTAGAAAATTACCAAAAATTCACCCTAGGATATATTTGAGATTCTGAATTCAAAAATGAAGTCTATTTTACAAAATTCAAATCATATAAGTCACATTAATTAATTTAATAATTAATTGCCGCTGCCAGAGCAAAAAGCGTGTTTTTACAAAACAATAAGTATCAAAAGATTGACACCGGTTTAAGTCTAATTTCAAAGTGAAATTGATTCCAATGACCACCATTGGATAAAATGGTAAAAATATATTCTAATTTCACTTCAAAACCAATTCAAAACATAATCTAATCATATAAATAAATTAGGATAAAAAGCAGTTTTGATGTAAAATGCAGTATTTTTCACTATTCATAAAAAAAATGAATATTGTCAGAAAAATGCCAAAAATTCACACAAGGTAAATTTTGATGTCCCAATCATAAATAATAAGTTTATTTTGACAAACATAGTCCATAAAATTTTCAAAATATAGATTCAAAAATGGTTTTCCATCAAAAGGCTCTAAAACATTCTTTTAAGAATATTAGTGTATTCCATGCATAAGATTGTATTTATTTTCATTTTAAGCCTCTATAACACTATCTAAATCATTAATAGACATAGATAAAAATATCTATTATTCATTACTTACTTGGGATGTTACACTAATGTTGTCTCTAAAAGTTATTGTATAATCCAATAACTTTTTCAAATATATCTTAATGTCTAATAACTTCTTATAGAAATTCCCCTATAATGATTTTTTATAGTATGATTCAAAAGAGGAATAATAAGTTGAACTACTTACTTGATTTGAATAATCCATTAAACACAAGTTTTCAAAATATTTTTTAAAACTAGATTCTATAGCAGTACTATAATATTCTATCAAAATCTATTTGAAATCCATTTCCTTCATTTATTTATTTTTATTATTTTTATTATTTTTTCATTCTTAAGTCTAGTTAAATTGTGATAGATATTCTCCCTTCTCCATCACTCATATTTAAGTACAAATTGGGTATCATTATAAATGAAATTAACTTTCCTTTTCTCTTTATAATCGTCCTTATAATAGTATTTCCAATAAAATATTATGTAACCTTTCTACCTTATATATCCACCCTTTACAATATAAGCTGTATCATTCATGTCACTACTCTATAACTCTGAATCAGATGAGTAAATAGATAATTTTGATTTAAAAGAAATTATGTTCTTCTTTTAATTATCTTATTTAGAAATTTCTTTATGTTATAACTCATATTTTAATAATGATACAATATCAAATCAATATTGTATTCCATGATATTATTACTTTCATATATAGATAACGTTTTAGGATGCCAATTCATAGGAAGTTCTCTAAGAACTCTTTTAATAAGAGTAGGATTATTTAGAGACTCTCCCAAAGTACTCACACCATTTATAAATCTAGTAAATCTATGAAACATTTCATGAATAGTTGCATATTATCTAACATTAAATTCTTGATATTTATCTCTTACCAGGCCTAAATTATTTTTAATAAGTTTATCAGAACCAATATGCATAAATTGAAAATTTTCTACTTGTCATGAATATTTTTAAACTATGAAAGATGAAAATAACAATTCTTATTTATTGTACAATATAAGTTATTTATCACCAATTAATTTAAATCGTAATTTAAAACATAATTACCAACTAACGATTTAGGTCCACCTATAGGTTGCTTGTATGGATTATCCATAATTTCCCAATGATCAATGCTTATTTTTATTAAGAAATATTATATTCATGATTTCTAATATCAATAAAAATTACCATCAAAATCAGGTGGATTTGAGTTATCCATCATTTATTTGATCTAGTCCATGACATTTTAAATATACATTTTCCCCTTGATGTTTAATTCTGGATTTTTTTTGCATAGATAACAATATATATATCTAGATTTGGGGTCAACCTATGATACCAATTATTGGTCAAAAGTTAATATGGAAAAAATATAATGGGAGGGGGGATGAATATTCAATTTGAAATCCATTATAATAAAATAATATATTATTTTTAACAGAAATCTGCATTAAAAAATAAAAGAAAATCATCACGAGATATTTTTATAGTGGTTCAGATATAAATGATCACACCCTAATCTTAACCCTTCTCATTAACTGAGAAAGATTTCACAAACTATAACAAATATAATGCAATCCTATAAATGAATTTTTTCACCCGGATTCAGAATAAAATTATAAATCCTTTTTTCCTTTGAGGAAAAACCCAAATTACTAATTTTTTTTGGGAGTTACAACACACAAAACTACATTTTAATGGGTTGTATAACCCTTTAATATTATACAAAGATAAGAAGTGTAGGAATTAGTATAACTAAATAACTAGATGTACAATTCTAGTATTTGAGTGCTGAGGTAGTAGTGAAATCATTAGTAGTAAAGGATCCAATGAATTTTAGATTATCTATGTGTAATATCTGATCACTAAAAAAATGAAACCCATGTACATTTCACAAAGTCCTCATCCTCTACCCCTTACTTGGTATGTAAATACTAAAATATATAGGGTTTATTTATGTAGAGAAACATTAAAATTTGATGACCATTCCATAATTAATTTTCTTAAAGAAATAATCATGCATACTTCTTCAAAAAAACTAAGTCATAGTTGTCTAAACATGATTCCTAGATGATATTATATATATATATCATTTATAAGTGAAAAATAATATTTATGAAAGTTCATCTCGATATTCTGTAAAAAAACTACACAATGAAACCTTTTAAAAAATTTAATATAACATTTAATAATAAGAATTTATATCATTGGAATGTTTATTGGTAACAATAAAACCAAATATTTATATAATAATCAAATTTAATTTGAACAGTACACATTCCATAATTTCAGTATGAATTACCATGTATAATTAATCCCTTGAGAATCCCAATAAATTCTTCATAAAACAACTTAAAATATGTTCTCATGGATTTTATATAATTAATAAGTAATTTTAGAACAAATAAAAAACTAAAAATATCTTTAATAAACTTATATAATATTGAAAAATTAAATATTACATAAAACAGAGTATTTTATTAGGTTCATGTTGGAATTTAAAGAACCTCATAGGAAAATCCACATAGGGGTATTTTACATAGTCATTTTCTACTATATAAGTGATTATATATAACCGAATATACATAATTGAATCCATATAAGAAAAATCACATAGGGGATTAACATAGGAGATTAAAATTGAAGATTAACCATGTAATAAAATTCATCACATATCCAAAAATTGACGTAGTTAAAAGAAGAAAACTCTAGACATTATGTCTTATACAATTTCAAACATAAAAAATACCTTCAAATAGACTGAATCAACTTTTTCTCCAGTTTAATTATATTTATAAAATTTAATTATGTTTCCATATAATCTAGAATCACCTTAATTTTAATTTTATTTATTATGTTATCATCAAAATACCATTGAAAATTAGTTCTAGAAAACTAGAGATTTCAGACAGAAAACATGTATTAATATCTAATCTATATTAGAACAGGATATAAATAAATTTAGATATTTTGTATATTCTAATTAAATGTAGATAATTTTTGTATATTTATAACTCATCATGTATCAATAAATTTTGATTTTTTATCCAATTTAATGGTCAGAACACTGATGGTAACTGATTACAGAAAATAGGCTACATGAGAAATTTAGCTACATGGATTTTGGTTATGTAGGAGATCTGGATACACTAGAATAATAATTTGGCTATATAGGAATCGTAAAAGACAAATATAAATGATATTTTAAAGTCTGAAATGTCATTTTTATCCTATTAACACTTGATGAGACTTATATAACATGTTTTATTAAATGAAAACATGAAATCACAAGATAAATTAAGTAAAGAACAAAAACGATATAACCAAAGTTAACTATTCTTTTAATAAATTTATAAGCTAAACTAATAAAAATACTTAATAAAGGTATCATAAAATTATATAATCAATGTATATATTAATAAAATATAATCAAATAAATAAATAATATTAAAAAATTGGAATGCTACGAGAAATATTTAAAAAAATAAATGTATTTAGATGTATGCTAATTAAAACAGGTAATGTTTTATAAATATACAAAAAATGAATTATGATTTTAAATACTTATGAAAGATAAAAAAATAATTAGAATTATCAAAAAATGAAGTTGTTTAAGGATCCACTCAATAATACTGGTTGGTGAAATTTGAAGAAAAAATGAATTTTTGGTCCTAGAATAAGAGAAGACTATTAAAAAAAGTATAACAAGAATCAAGGTTTTAACATCTGTTATATAATGAATGAAAATAGAAAAGTTTTTAACATTATTTATTATATAATTTATGTTAAATAATTTTTAAATTTTTAAATTTTTATATTAATAACAAAAATTAAAAAAATGGTATCTACCACTAATACAATCAATGTTAAAACCCCGTTGTTAGTGGGCTTTAATGTTGGTTTTATAATAACAAACTTTATGAATATTTTTAATCTTATTTATTTTATAACTTATTTTTTAAAAACATGTATTTAAAACTAGTTAAGATAAAACCAATGTTTAAAGAAATACTTAACATCATTTCTTATATAACTAATGTTAGAAAACATTTTGAAAAATTAAAATAATCACGTCATTCAGTTATACACATTTTTTTTATTCCATTTTTTAGAAAACCATATGGTTTATGACTTGAAAGCATGATCCATCTTCATATTTTAACCACATTCCTTAACTACATTCCTACTTCTTTGGCCATGTTCTGCCTCTCTTGGATGTGTTCCACAAACCTCATCCACTTTCCCCCTCCCTTGGCCACGTTCCACTTCCCTCTTTTGTGGTTGTCTCTCTTTGGTCGACTACCTCCAAATTTAGTTGTTAATCTACTGTTAGCATCCACATTTTTTTGAGAGTTTTAAAATATTATTTTTTATATTTTTATTATTTACTTATTATAAATATATATTTAATTTATGTTTAATTTTTTATAGATTTGAATACATGGTTACATGTTTATATATACATTTATATATTTTTCTTTCATTCATTTTTAGATTAGTTGATTAATTGTTTTGATTTTATAATACTTTTATTATTAAAATTTATTTTTAAATTTCTTTTATTTACATGTATAATAGATTTAAATATTAGGTTTATATGTATTTATTTCATTAATTTATATATTTATAGGTTTTAATTTATCTTTTTAATTTTTTTATATATTATAATAATAACCTTACAAGTTTGTATAATTTATTTCTACATGTCCATATATAATTTTATTCTATTAGTTTAAAATTTTATATATGTTTATATATTTATATGTAAATATTTAAATGTTTTAAATTTATGTGTATTAAATTAATATGTTTCTATTTTTTTAATTTATTATTTTATATATATGTTTATATGTTTTTAATATATTCATATATTGTATTGTAGATGTAGGTAATTAATGGATTGTAATTGGAATAATATAAGTATATATAAAAATTAATACATTAATGTTGTTGATTATTTACTGTAATTTTCTAAATGAAATCTTGAAAATAAAACATGGTATTATATCCATGGTTGGAGTGTTTGAATTTGAGAAAATTAGGGTCTAAAGAAATTAAAGTCTATATAATTTTCTTTTTTTAATCATAGTTAAACATGATTGATTTTACATAGTGAAATTAAAAAAGAATTGGAAATATAATATTAATGAAGATGGTCAGTTCAAGACAAAGGATTTTAATCATGAATTAATCAATTATGTAGGCATTGAAAATATTGAAAAAATATAAATACTTTAATGATTTTATAGAGGTGCTGAAAAAATGATATTTCCAAGTTGTACTAAATTTATCGTTTTACCAACAATGCTAATGTTAGTTAAATTAAATGAAATAAATTGTTATAGAGAAAAAAAAATTAATTTAATTACTTTAAGTATTGAATGAGTTACTTCTAGAAAGAAACAATATTCCAAATTCCAATTATGATACAAAAAAATAATATTTATAATTGGATTGGTAAGATAATACATGATTTCCACAATGAATGTGTGCTATTCAGTATAGAAAATGAATGTTTATCAAAATTTCATAAAATCATAACATCATGATATAAAATAGATGTGATATATAACTATGATTCATTCATAGGTATAAGTACTAGACCTCCTGCTAATGAAATTATGTATCTTTTAATAATTCACCATTTAAAAAATTTATTTATAAATTCAAATGATGAAAAGAGAATGATAGGACATGAATACGGGTTAATATTCAATAAAAACCAATCTCACCCTACTGATTCACTATAATAGAATATATTTGATTATAATTTCTAGATTTTGGAAATATTGTTAGAAATATCAGAATGGAACTGTGCATAGATGGAATGAATCCATCTCAAAGCCTCAAAAGACAGAATAGTTTATGGAATATTATGTTGATTGTTTAGAACATGTTCCCATATATATGATTTAAGGTAAAATATGTTATAATGATATTGATTTTTTATATTAAAAAACATAATTTATATGATATTGATGTTTATTCGACATCTTGGATTGATGATTTAAAATTTATCTAGGTGGTAGGTGTTAAAGGTTTTGATTCATACATGAAGGAGTAATTTCTTTTACATATTATGTATAATTTCACCCTAAACGGATTTCATTCATATAAAAACTAGTGAGGATACATTATTAAGGAATATAAATCTTATATAATTAGAAAAGAAGGGACTTCATATCATTAATTAAAAAATGAGAAGAAGATAGTGAAAATGGATCATAAATGTTTTTTATGAATTAATCACCCTTATTAGAGATTAAAAAATTCATTTAATAGTTTATAAGAGTGTGATTTTCCCCTAAAAACATTACCAAGTTAATAATATTATAATAAGGTAAAAAATTTCTATGTCACATTTAAGAATATTAAATGTTTGAGTCATCAAAAAAATACATGGAAGAAATGATCCATCTTAATAGAGATACATTATTAAAAAATTTTAGATGTAAAACACAACATTGATGTTATAATTGTCATGAACAAAAAATATGCTCAATTGATCTGAACATTTTTAGACATAAAAGGAATGGAAAAATATGGATTTCATGTACTATTTGACTTAAAATCTATGAGAATAAATTTTCATTTATTTATCACTATTGAAGAAAAATAATAATATACATAACTCTATATTGACACACTTTAATAAATAATGAATAGACAAAGATTTTTCAATGCCATTATAGTATTAAAGTAACTTATGGGTATTATACAAATGTAAAGACATTGGTGTCAGTTAAATATTTGATGTTAATATATCAGGTCTATCATGTATTTATGCAATAACAACTACTATTTTCATTTCATGAATTATTATTTATGCATGTTAGAAGGTACATTGTCAAGTTGTGAAACTTTTTAAAATCCATTTTAAGAAAATTAATTGACAAAAATTTGAATAATATATCAGTGAATAAAGATATAAATATATTTTTTCATCATTATTTTTTTCCACTACCTTTTTTGATATAATGGTTCATATGGTGACTCATTTGGTGTGAGAGAGAATGATATGTGGGATTTTATATTTACATTTATTGTGTCCTTTTGAATGATATATGGAAATTATAAACAAATAGATAAAAAAAATTTACCAAGGGTTGATATTGTTCAAAAGTATATATTGGATGAGGAGATGTAGTTCTGTACTGACTACATTAACGAGGTATAGCATGTTAGTCTCCCTATATGTCAACATATGTTAGCTAATAGTGACAAAAAAAGGATCTTGGATTAAAATTAAAGTTAATTTCATGTTATGTTGTTATACATCCAGAGTCAAACTTTTTGAACAATATAGATGAATTATAACTAAATATATCATCATATATTGAAGTATAAAAGGTATACTATTTAGAAAGAAAAGAAAAGTGGTTTATTAATGAGTGTAAAAATATATTTGGTTTGTGGAAAAATTCAAAACGGGTTCATCTTCATAAAAATCTTTGAAATGGTTAGTTGGGGGAACATATGTTCTCATTTTAAAATTAATGGTTAAAATTTATGTTCAATAAATAAGGACAACAAGAGTACCATTCAAAATAATGAAGTAATTTTCATTGATGAACCATTCCATTTTCAACTGAAAAAGGAATATATATATATATTAAACATATATTTTGGAGTTACTAATGATATATATGTAACTGATTATACTAAATTTCGAGTATGAGTGTTTATGTTCAAATGGGATAGTAGTAATAGTGGTGTGAAACATGATGATTATAGATATACACTTATTGATTTTAAATTATTTAATTGTAAAGAAGAACCATATATCATGGAAACACATATGAAGTAGATATTTTTTTTATTATACCATCTAATTATCCATGTTTCATGATTTTAAAAGGGATAAAAATTCATTTAGATAATGAGGATGCTGAAGATGTTGTGGATTATCAGATATTTCATTATCTAGTAATTGATTACATGAGGATAAAAATAACTATGATGTAAACATAATCCATTCTATATAAAATTATTTCATAAAAGGGATTTCTAAAACACTCAGTTATTGCCCTAATTATTCTAGAAAATATCTTTTTTTGGAGAAACTTACAAGTGTACAAAATAAATTTTAAACTTGGATATTTAAATCTAAATATATTGATCTTTTCATCCATTTATTTTTAATTAATATATAAATAAGTTTTAATTACAAATTTACTTTTAAAAGATTCCTGACAATGTTAATTTTTTTTATTATGGACATAATTTTTAGGTATTTAATTTTATTAGGTTATTTTTGTTAACAAAAATAAATATAACCTTCCCTTTATCATAAATAATAAAAAATTACTTCTATAAGTAATTTAATTTAATAACATAATGGTATAAATAATTACACATTTGAATTTATTTATCATATTATCTTTTTTATGTTATTTTTTATATTATGTATTTTATGTTACAATTAGTTTTTATAGAATAATATTAAAATAATTGTCTTTTTGGAACAATTTATTTTTATTCATAGTTTTAGGTATATAGTTATATTCTAATGTATTAGTCAACATAATAGTTATAATATCCATTTTATTATAAATAATATTTTTTTAAATAAAAATTTAATTCCATTCAAATACTGATACATAGTACTAAAAATTCTTAGATATTGATTATTTTTATCATTTTGGTATTATTTTATATTTATCATTTTACATTAAACATTTTTTGTTGAAAAATCATTAAAAATCTATATTATTGTGACTATTTATTTGTATTCATTATTTTTATGTATACACTTTTCCCTGTCTGTATTAGTTAAAATAATAGGTATAATTTTCTTTTTAATATGAACAATAAAATGTTTTATATAAAAAAATCATTTAATTTTAATTAAATATAGCAATATATAATTTCATTAAGGTATAATAAAGTTATTTAAATGATAGACCTAGATATAGAGTAACATTAATCAAGGTATTTTTATGTTTCTTGATATAAATATATATTCAATAAATAAATTATTTGATGAAATTAATGATATGTTTGTCAAAATTATTTGAAACTCTTTTATTTTCTAGAGAAGATGACAATAAAGATTATTAGATGAAATATTGCATGTTTACCAAAACATTCACATGCATGTGAGGATTAGAGGTTTCTTATTGAATTCTATGATAACAATAAATCAATAGGACCAAATTCGAAGTAGTTTAGAAGTTTCACACCCATAAAGGGTCATTTTATAATTAAATACTATATCTTGATTGGAGTACCATTGACCAAATCCTGAGAGTTAAGTTGTGGGATTTTGTAATGGTAAAATATCTCAAATATTTTATTTATTTCTCAATGGATAAAATATTATATACATTCACATGATTAACATTAAAAATATTCACTTTCAAATAATATTCAAATTTATCGATATGAAATAAATTAAGAATACATGGATGTATTTTTTGGAAATTATATGGGTGTATATAAAATCAAATTTTACTTAAATTTATATTTCTCAAAATAAACACAATGAAAATCAATCCTCAATATATGGGGTTTTCATATGGAGATTCATGAGAGAAATTTTTCACTTACCGATAAGAGGGATCCCTTTTTATATGATAATTTTTGTTTGTAAAATTAATTTTAAATTTTTTTTATTATTTATTTGATGACATATTCATTTATTATTATATAAGAGGAATCTAAGATACATCTCCAAGTGATATAGTTTTAGAATCAATTACAACATATTTTTCATAACGAGGGTATCCTTTATGAGAGGAGATAACTATTTTTGAAATGTTTGATAAATTTAGAGTTAAATCTAATTAATGATTTATTGTGGTTTAGTTTAATCCTAAATATCTTCCTACTCTTCATGAAAAATAAAAAATTTAGAGATTGAGAAATTGATGTTTTTTATTAATTCATAAAAATATATATGTGACACCAAGATATTTTCGAATATAATTTTTTATAAATAAAATGCAAGTGTTCGATATATTTAGTTATACACAATCCCGAGTCGATAAATCATGGTACAATAAACAATTATAAGATAAAGATTAAATTGGATGGTATTAGTAGTAATAACTCTATTATGGAAACAAAATATATTTGTCTTAATATTTAAAATTTATTGATTAATTTATAATAAATAATGACTCAATTTTTAGTAAAATCAATTTACTTTTTAAGAATGTGTTTTCTTCAAAAATATTTTTATTATATTTTATACACATGGAAATTATAATTAATTTATACTTTTTTATGTAAATTTTATTTATCTAAATTAATATCATATTTAAAATCATCATTTTTATATTATCTTAGTGTGAATTTTTGAAATTTTTCTAAAAGAATGTTTTTAGTGAATAGTGAAAAGAACATAGATATTTGTAAAACATATTATTTATCATCAAGTAAAAGTCATATCATGTTATTAATTTTATAATAAAGTAAAATATTACTCCTTTAATTATACATAATTGAATTAATTACATATGAATCATCATTATATTTTATTTTGGTATAAGTTTTTTTGGGCATAAAAAACATTTTTCCAAAAACTATTTTTATGTTCGCAATATATTTTTATGTAAATAAATAAAATTAATATATTTTTATTAATTTTTATAATGAAATTTATAAATTATATATTCAGTAATATATTTTAAAAAATATTTTTTTGGTTTTTAAAAGTAATATAATATATGTAAATTATGTTTTATGCATATTTTTTGAAAATGAGTTTTCATTGTGGTTTGTGGGTTTATTTAAATTTAAATTATACCCCTTGAAGAAATCTAATATAGTAAAATATAATCTATATTTATAATAATAATACTTGATATAATTTTATATGGTGAACTTAATTTCTGGCTATAATGAACTAAAAAATAGTAAATTTTTGTTACAGTTAAGGTTAAAACAGATCTACCGGGGGTTAAACATAGTGATAAGGTTATGATTTCCTCCCACTCCTATATAATTATTATTTTTGGAAGATATTTATACTTTATATTGTCATAAATTCAAATCCTATAACATTTTGAGCTACTTTCCAATGATAGTGACATTATATAACTGAAATATTTTAAGAAATTCTTTGTGAGTCCCTCACTTCACTTATAAAATGGAACCACCCCTCCTCCCATACTCTCACCATTTGATCACTACATATTATCCAAAAACTAATAAATTTATTAATATAATACTTAACATTATCTTTCATCCTCCAGTATTTTCTTAAGACCAGTCCATAAAGGCTTAATGTGTATGCCCAAAGAGGCCTCTCAAAGAAGAGGTATAAATCTTAACTATACTCTTTCAATTTTATTTCTTCTTTTAAATTATGTAAAATTGTTGTATATATCAAAACATTATAAATTTAGTATAATAAATGTAATTATGTCTTCTTATTATTAGGTAAAATCTATTTGCGACATATTCTCAATCAAATTGGAGATGAAAGTATCGCAAGTGTGTACATGTAGACTACTGCCTCTAAATATCGATAAAATTCTTTTTCCACCCCAATAATTAATAATTGTTTATTATGAAATATTTAATGTTTATATATGATATTTATTTTATAATAATTATTTTTTAACTTTTAATTAATATTTACCTTTCTTTCATTCAATTCATCAAAAAATGGAAGAATAATTCATGCTCATGTAGGGATAACCATATCCACATAGTGATGTAATTCATTTTTCATCACTCATTTATATTAATGGTAATAAATATGTATATAAAGTATAAATATAGTATTTATATAATTACTAAAATTCTTTAGATAAAGGAACCATGATAAAATTCAAGGATCATAATCACCATACCAAAACATACCTAGAAAACAATGTAGTTAACACCTGAAATAATGATAGTAATGAAATATATTTAATGAATGAGTGATAAGAGTTTATAAGTAAAATATATATGGTATTATTTATATTATTATGGTTTTTTATATAAGTATAATAAAATTTAAATTTTTTATACTTGAGGTTATATCACATAAAAGCAATACATACTTGATGTGTGGGCTTCGTCTTAAATTACTTTTCATTAAGACATGTTTTAATGATATACACCAATTTCTTATTTATATAGTCTATATACAAACCATTTGAAATGATAAATAAATAATATATTTTTATTCATTGTATTTAAATTTTCATTTTTTGTTATTCCATTCATGGGGGTTATGATTCAAAAGTTACAAAAGCTGTAAGGGTTTTATGTTATAATATCACATTTACTGAGATTGTTTATGCTTAAATTTTATAATGACCAAATAGTATGATATATCTCACCGAAATTTCATGAATTTTATTGTAACATGGTAATTTTTGGGTATTATTTTTTCCTTTAATTTGTCTATACTTTTGTACTAATTTTACAAAAAAATGATTTTAAGGAAAATGAACCATGTTTTTCACTTCGGTCCTGACTCTTTTCACCCAGTTATATATTTTATTCAAAATTGTTTCATGAATATTTATACTATTATCAAAATATATATTAAATTCATTTTTACCCATGATTTACATACTATATAAATTTTTTAAAATTAATTTTATTATCATTTTCAAAATGTGGTACTATAGATTTTTTATCGAAAATGTGAAAGGAATTTTTATTTTTACATACACCGCATAAAAATCTTTTCATGTAATCATGAATAGTATTTTATTTAAATATTCTTTCATAATTTCTCTGGAATATTTCCAAATAAATGTTTTCCTCAATATTTTTTTGAAACTTTTATATTATAAATAAGTAATTTTTTCAAAATCATATTTCTTACGAAAATTTCCATTGATATTTTAACATAATTTTTATCTATAACATCATATTTTAACATTTATTATGATTTACTAGGGATATGATCTAATGTTACTATATTTATTCTTCCTCTATATGGTTTATTATTATCATGATTAAATATTTATGGAACATTTATCATTTCCATAAATTATGATATGATGACATAATGATTGTTTTATGATCTAGTGACACACATATGTATTATTTTAATTATGTAACGTGGTGGCGCAAAATTATATAGCCCTAAAATGAATTGTGTGAAGATTGATATATCATGAGATAATAAAAACTAGAATGGGGAGTGATGCCAGTTCATTAAGGGACATTATCAAATAAGATAGTCTTGGGAGTGAACATTGACAAAATAAATGATGGAACGGGAAGTGAAACCCATCCACTATGATAGTATTGGAAGTGAGAATTGAATAAAGAAATGATTTTATATTATTATATATATGAAAAAAACTTGTGGATTATGCTAATGATATGTTTTCATGTATCATGATTGACTCTATATTATCTCTTACTCTTATGTCTTATGTTTTTGTATTGATAAAACTTTATTTAATGTATTATGATTATGATATATGAATTGATGGGTATGATTTTCTAATGTTTACCTCATTTTCTCATACACTTATTCTTATCTTATGATCACGTATGATAATATATTATATTTACCCATAATAAGAATATAAGACCACACTTTTTTATATTTCCCTTCCTACGGTTATGAAGAAAGTTATTGAGTATGTTTTTTCAAAGAAGGTTGATAGTTGTGAAGAACTAAATAGGAAATATTTTAGATATGTTATGTACCTATTGTTTATGCATCCATTTTCCCAAAGAAATTAAACCTATATGGTCTTTAAAAATATATTACTATGAAATTTAATGTCTATTCATCTAAAATTATATAATATTTATGCATTAAAATTATGGGTCATTATAATGTAGTCGATATGTTTATACAAAATTAATTATTAATTTTCTTGAATTTTAGTGTTTGGTAAATTCAGTTCAATAATATAACATTTATATATATCATTTTAGGATTCCCTTTGAGATCAAGATATATAAGATACCTTTATCCCTGAGGGTTTAATGGATATTCTAGATATTACTTTATGAAATCATAAACACTCAGACATCATAAGAGGATATGAGGTCGGTGTAATTGTTAGAATTTTCTGAAATCCTATTTTGGAATCTAGGGAGATAGAATAAAAAGGAGAAATAAATTCCTTGAGGACTAATATTTGAGATCTAAATTATTATATAGATATATGAATTAAATCATAAATAGAGGATATGTTTTATAAAATTGAATGAAAGAAATGACTTAACTATCTAAATCCTTCATCTCATCATCCAGACCTGATTATGTATAGTGAGTTTTAGAATGAGGATCCCCATTTATATGTTTTAGTATAAAAATTCATACATAATATAGGGAATTATATACATAATTATGTTATACATTTAGATCAATTATGAGTAGTGTTACATGATATTATTGATCCAATTTATAGAGTACTATTGCCTATCAAAGAAGTTGAAAGAGTTGGAGAGAGTATGGGGAATTTCTTTACTCTGGATAACCATACCCACTCATCAAATGACATATGAAGTATGTGTTTTTTCAAATTTTGTTTTATTTTTATATCAAATATTTTGTAATTTTTTATTACATTTACCTTATATATAAGTACAATAAATTTATGGAATCATTTCAAAATAAACAATGGCTTTGGAAATCAGTGCCATTAGATACTTCTTAAGTATCTTAAGTGTTGAAAAAATTAGCAGTGAATTTGTTTTATATTGGAGAATTATTATAAGTTTCTGATGACTATTAATATAATATATAAAGAGTATCCATTGTGAATATTTTATGAAATAATTCATGTATGTTGTTATAAGCGACGATCATTCGGTACACATGATGTAGTTGTGTTCCATAACTAAATTTCAAATTCAATTTTAATTTTATTATGTAAATATATATTAATATGATTAAATTAATTACTCATCTACTTAGGTATCTATATATAATTTTCATACAAAATGAAATCACTTATTATTTTGTTTGATGGATCCATACTACATTTTAATGAATATAAAATACTTAAATATGGATACTAGTGTTAAATATATATCTAAAAGATTGAAAAAAGAGACAAAGTGTTGGTTTCTTTCATTCCATACTATGTAAAAAGAATTACATAACTATGAATTAATATCCTTTATAATTTCCTTCATACTAAACATATTATATTTTAGTGTAAATTTAATGTTATGTGTATTCATCAAACCAAAATTACAAACTTATTAGTTATTATATTTACAGGGTGAATTTTATGACAGTTCTATATATTTATACATTTTATTTCAATTATATTATTTCTTAAATCATAATATTTTCATGTTATATATGTTTTGGAAAAGAATATATGAAAATAAAGCTGTTCATGGAAGGTTGTTAACAAAAACCACTTATCCATAATTAATCCAAATGAAAATTTTTTTGTTTGAGTATAGTTAGATAACTATTATTCTAGTTAATACTTGTTATTTATTATAGATAAAATGTTTCTTATTTTTAAATTATTATTTAAAAAACATAGTCTCATCACTAAATAGGATATTTTTAATGCGATTAATTTGTTTTATGATTCATTTTTGAGATTATCATGACTTGAATAATGACATATATTCACAAGGTTAGTTTCATTATAACACTTATGTTTTAAACCAATATGTTACATTATTTATATTATAAAATTTATTATTTTTGTTAGTTTTTTATTATGTGTGATCATATTGGATATAATTCTTAAACATACTTAAACGATTACTTTTAGACTTTTTTATGATTCATCAATTTGTATATATATTTCTAAAAGTTTCATGAATGTTTATTATCTTGGTAAATGAAGTTATAGTAATGTTTTCATTGAGATTTTATCTATTATTTATTATTGTTTCCTATAAAAAGTTATTTTATATTTCAAGGGTAATTTTATTTTAATATATATATTTTTTAAAAATAAATTAGTATTCAACATCTGTTATTATGAAAACTGACGTTGAAAGTAACTTCAAATGTCAATTTTCATCAAAAATGATGTTGAAAGTTACTTTTTAATCATATTTTTATTAAATATAATTTTTAAAGTAACTATATATATATATATATATATATTTATTATAGATTTGGACAATGGTTTCCCATGAAAATAGAAGTTGAATTAAATTTTAATGTTGGTTATGAATACCGACATTCAAAGTGACTTTCAAATTCAATTTTCAAAAAAAAATATTTAATGTCTATCAATATATTTAAGATATCACGATTTGAACATAATTTATTATAATAATCAGTGTTTAAATTAACATTAAATTTCAATTATTATAAAAACAATGATTAATGTTTCTTTAAATAACATCTTTTATGAAGACCAACCATGAATGTATCTTGATATCTATATTTAGTCGGTAATTCAACATCATGTTTTATAATAATCAATGATAAAAGTATATTTCTATGTTGGTTTTTAATAAGTAATGATAAAAATATAATTTTAAAATCATATGTATTCATGTTGATTTTAAATTAATTTTTTTTGGTGCGGAATTCAACTTGGAGATGTAAACAGACCACTTTGGAAAATTTGAAGCCATCATCCGACTAAACAGAGAATTTCAAGAACCCCATAAAAGGTAAACACAAGTTTCAAGTTGTGTGAATTAGATTGAAATACACATTCATGACCCTTCCACACTGGATACAATGACCATCGATGAACATTCCATGCAGGTCACTAAAATTCCCATGATCATTGTGAAAAAGATGTCTATGTTACGCCCAAGAAACCTAATCTGCGCACAACCCTCTTACACATCAGATAAGATGTCAAAAATACCATTAGATGATATTAAATCATGGATAAGGATGGGGATTCATAGAAGACATATTCCATGACTGAATTCTTGCACACCCATCACTGAAGAATTAAAATATATGTAAAATGTCCCCCCTTCTTTAGGGTGATCCTTCGTAAGTAAAACCATTACTTTGACACATGTAAGATTGATATTCCACAACATTGTGAAAGTATGGAACCCTTGAGGTGTAAGATCTTTCATGGAAGTTTCTCCATGGGTCCTCCCTTGAGTGGGCCCAAGGTTTTTTAATCCCTCCCAAACCACTTTCAACCTATGTGAGGTGCGCACAGGGGATCCCCCTACAAGAAAACTTGACCTTGCTTGAAAGACCTCAAACATGAACAAAAAATTCATTCAACCTCCATGGGAAGACTATATGTCAGAGAATAATGTTTGAGCACCATTTTCACACAGAGCTATAAACCATGCATACCTATTGTGAAAATCCCTCTAAAATTGGGTGCAATAATTTCATGGTCCCACCCAAGGTGTCCCCTATACCTATAGTGCATTAATTTTTATATTGTTTTTTTGTCAGCATAGGTATGATAATTTTTTTTCTCACCATAGGAACACTAACGTGGACCTCATGATTGACCATTACTCCACATCATTAAAACATAGCATTTCTGAATCCATACGCTTCCCAAAGGGGCTTGTGCAATGGTTATATAATCCCAAGGGGTAAGGAGTGAGTTACCTATGTCTGTGATACGTTATGTAAAACCAATTAGAATTAATGTACTCATAACATGATGTAAAACTTTATTCTTACCCCATGTAATGAACATGGGATTACCCATGTATGATCATCATGGGATGTAACTTTTTTCTCTTTTGGGATGATTTTTATGTCAAAGTGAGGGTTCTATGCTCAATGTGTGATCCCCATACACCTTCTTCCACATAAACATTGTCCTCTAGGTATGACTCACATCGAATGATATCCAAATCACATGGAATGAGATCCTCCTCACATGGAATCAAATCCTCCAAGGGTATCTTCCATGCATAATCCCCACACCATCTCCCATTGGTGCTTCATTCATGAGACAAGATTTAGGTATACTTCTTACTCTTGTCAAACACATCGAGAATGAATCATATGGTCTTAGAGGTTAGTAGGGGCCATAAAATCCATCCTCAAATTACATGGGAATCCTCTTGATTGTAAAAATTGAAAAGCATGTCCCCTCTAATGGGACACTCCTATGCCTAAGCCCCAACCACATGTTCCACTCCTTTATGCCTCCTCCTATGTATAATCCCCAAACCCCTTTAAAACTACATGGTATTTTATTCCCATCTAATTGGGATACATAAGAAGCATAATTGTGGTCCAAACCCAATGTATACCTCCCATCTAGTCTTCTCTAAGTAACATACCTAGTAAGACCATGCCACTCACTTGGGAAACCACGTCTCCTCCAGGTCCATCGGGAAACTCAATGCTTAAGTCCCACACCAAATACAACCAATATAAATCCTCATGTTAAGGGAAGCTTCCATTCATAATCCCCACACCATACATTTTTTATTATCCATTTGCAACACGATCCTCATTACCACATGATATTAAATATCTTGGATCTATTATGTCACATGAACTTAAACTACAACATCGAATTACATGGGTTTTGATCCTTTAATTTTATAAAGGGTATATAGGATGTATTTTTGAGTTTCAATCCTAACTAATGGTAAAACTTAGTTCCCCCCTTCTAGAGGTGTACATCCCCGATCCACCTCTAGGGGTATCCCAATAAAATCACATAGTGTGACATCTATACATTATGGGACACACTTCCTGGGTTTGTCTCCACTGACATCCAGTTCTATCCATCGGTAAACCTTCCATGTGCTCCCTCCAAGGAACACTCCTTATAGATCCTCATTTGCATGGCTTTCTAATCAATCATCTAGACTCCAAAAGAAGTTAAAATTGAGACCCTAAATAGCTACCTCATGATAAACATGGGATTATTGAGTTGAAATCCTTGGAATATATGTACCTAGGACATCAGCTACCTCATCCAAAACATGGGATGCCTGAGGTGAAAGCCTTTGAAGAGATACACCCTCTACTCCAGATACCTCATGATCAACATGGTATTACTTAGGTTTTGTGCCAAATATAACCTCCATGATATTCCCTAAGGCGGAGAATAATACTTGTGACCATTATTCGTAGCATCCATACATTCCAGCGATTTGCAACATGACTACCCTCCTGACTTAAGGTTTCTACCTTTTCCAGACCCACTGGAATGTCTAGAAAGAAGTAACATAATTAAATAAGATCTACTAAGATATGGAACCGGTAATGAGTTCCATGAACATGAATTAAGTTTACTAGGGAGACCCAGACTAGTAAATGAGTTCCAATGAGGAATACATGTAAAGAAGAAATGATATCCCATCGGCCTATGATGATCACGGAGAATCCATCACTATTAAAAGGGATGAAAGACACCCACCATTAGAAATTGGGAATGAGGAGGAATATTTGTGAATCCAGTGAATGTTAAACACACAAAGATAGATCACCTTGATGAAAGCATCACAAAAATATGGTAAAAAGAAAAAATAGTCAATGTTATATAGTACTTTCCGATAGTGGATGCTTTGATACTTGGGACTACGATTGGATTTTTTGGATTTGGAATATATCTTAAAGGTTTTTTTGGATTTTATTAGAGTTTCATGAAGTATATCAGGTGATCAAGTGAGTTTTATAAAAGGGTCAGGGTGGCCTTTGTGTGAATTTCTATTATAGGCAGTAGGTCATGCAATAAAAAATTGGTGTTATGACATAGCTTATTTTCTTTATAATTAAATTTTTATTGTAAGGAAATGGATCTCACTTTGAATGAAGGATATTATTCCCCAAACCATATTCATAAAATAGAATTTATATAGCCTGGGATATATTATGTTGTAACCGAGGCACTACCACATGAGGGGTGGCTTGTGTTTGAACTATTATCCCGCATCTAGTGGATTTTACTATGAAGCGTGTTACCTGAGAGTATATTTGGGGGATGTGTACGTGTTTAATATTAGATTATATGGTGAAAAATATGTTTGTTTTAGCATGTGATGTGTAAGAGTCACCTTGTAATGAATTAGAGTCACACCGTGATGTGTGAGGGTCACCCTGTAATCTGTTTAGGTTTCACTGAGATATATAAGAGTTTAATATAGGTTACTATATGATATATAAGGGTTCCTTGGGATGCATAAAGTTTAAATATATGATATATAGTTGATAAATTTTTGATAATTGAGATACCTTGTAGACTTGTGCAGTCACTTGAGGGGGTGGGGGTGAAAAAGGTGTTACATTTTTTTATATCAAATTTTAAAGTCTCCTTTACCCCCATTGGAATTTTACCACTATTTATAGTTAGTTAATATGAATCTATTTTAGTTCAACAAAATAATAATTAACCATATACAAGAAAGTAATGTAAATAAAAGGCACATGGTATTTTTATAAGGTTCAGTACAAAGGCATATTCCATTTCGTGATTGGTTATTCACCATATTCTTAGATTCTACACTATAATAAAAGGTTTATTAAAATGGGTTTGGTGTCTCCCACACCTATAATTGAAACATAAAAATATAAAAACAAATTATTTCTTCTCATATGACTTTCATACCAAGATTTACACCTAATTCATGGCTTCACTCTATGTAATTAAAATGTACCCTGATCCATACATGTTCCATAGAATAGCACTATATATATGATTTTTTTTATTCTAAAATACCCCTATAAAGAAGATAAACTATTAAATATAATATTATTATAAATAAACGAGATCTGATTGATTTGAAGTCATAATAGTGTCTTTAAATGCCAACATCACTTCAAGAGAAACACAAATAACTCTATCACTTCTTGGATCAAATTCATAGAATCCAACTGATTCTTATAATGCATATTTCACAATTATTCACTCAAGCTCATAAAAGTTAGAATCAGAAAAGATCACATCTTTATATAAACACAACATTAGTGTATCGAAGTCCCTTCTTGTACGATATCAGACGTTATAAATGTATATCCATGTTTAATTTTTTTGTCTCCATCCATTTTTTTGGCTAATGAATTGTTTTTCAAAAGTTTTATGGGACTTAAGGTTTTTTATGGGATTAGGATATAAAAGAAAGTAAAAAATGGGCTAACCTATTCATGGAACATGGTTGCAACACAGTTAAGTAAATTATGTGAGGTGGGAGGCCAAGTTGTGAAATTTTGGACAATGGAATCTCGCATAGTTGGAGTATGGTTTATAAACTATGTGCGGATTTATAGGTAACTGTTTAACCCAAATCACTTTAGATAGTGTATTTTTAATAGTATGAGAAACCGTGCGGGTAAACTGTGTGCCCCTGTAAAAGTTGGAAAAATTATAGTTTTTCCATTATGACATTATAAGAACCTCACTTGATTTTCCTCCCCATTCTCCTATTCTCTACCCTAATGATGAGATAAACCCTACCACTTTACCCAAGGATATTTCTTCCTCATTTCTTGTAACACCCCAATATTTAATTGTATGTTATATCTTCAATGTAATTCAATAACTTGCGCTACACGAAACACCAAGTTCGAGCGCAACACTAATTACCAAACTAGCCATTAAAAAGCGGTTATGAATAGTATTAACTGCATTTTGAATTTTATATACTCCATATAATTTTTAAAACCATATTATGTATTTCTTAGATATAACATAAGAACAAATTTAATTTTTCTGATAAAGGAAGTATTTTTAAAAAAATATAATTTTACCGCATTTTAATGGAGAACCCTTTTTAAATGAAATATTTGACAATTTTATATATTAAATTTGACAAAATAAACATCTTCTTTAGAATCAAGACATTAAAATTTAGTTTTGATAAATGTTTTATGTTTTTTTGATAACTTTCATATTTTGATGAATAGTGAAAAATAATAAATTTTAATTGAATTTTTTTAATCAAAATAATATATAGTGTTAAATTACTCATTTTAATGGTTTGGAAGTATAATTAGATTATATTTTTATCATTTAATACAATGTAGGACATTATAAGTAATTTCACATTTTAATTTGACATAAAAACATGTCAATCTTTTGATAGTATTTACTTTAAAAAAACCCACTTTTTGGTTTTGACAACAAGAATTAAATTTAAATTAATTAATGCAACATATATGTTTTTAATATGGAAAAATAGAGTTCATTTTTGAATTTGGAATATTTAAATTATCTTTGGGTTAATTTTTAATATTTTTCTGAATACTTTTAATTTTTGATTAATATTGAAAAACACTTCGTTATGGATTAAAACCAACTTTTTATTTAAATAATTATTTATTTTATTTAAATTTATTTTAAATATAACTAGATATATAATGCCTATATAAGTTCAATTAAATTTATTGGAGTCATTTTATAATAAAATTAGAAGTATAAAATTTTATTAAACTTTTTAACGTCTTTTACCCACCTTCTAGGCACATTTGAAAATTTTCATAAAACGTAATTTTACCGCTTCTATGAGTTGAATTTCAAAACTCCAAGAGAAATTTTTACCATAATAAGTAATTTTTTTTTCAATACTATGAAAATAATATTTGGTGAATATTAACTCTTTGACTTTTATGTACCACGGTTAAAAGTAAATAGGGTAATTAAATGTAAAAATAATATTATAATTACCCTAGAACATGTCCTAATTCTATTGGATAAGTTTATTTCAACCAAAAATAACCTTAGGAATAAAATATGATCCTTTTGGTCCACATGGATTAGATTAGGACATTTATTATTATTTTATTTAAAGAAGAGTGAAAAGTGTTAAATTCAATGTTTAATCACTAAACCATTTTTAATATAGGTTTATATATAAGATTAATTAGACTATAAATATTTATTATAAATATAAAAATATTTCATACATAATTTTATTTTATTTATCATTTTTATATATTATATAATTAAATTTATTTATTACCCAATGATGATGTAGTAATTACATTATCAGTGAAAGACTAAAATAATTGGTATTATAAATATAAAAATAAAGATAAATTGAGGCTTTTGATGCCATGAAATTTTTTTGTAGATTAATATTACATGTTAGGGTTTATTAAATTATTATTTTTGAAGTAATCATGAAGTTATGACTTTCACAAAAACCAATTACCAAATAGTGTCAAAATTGACATCAATGTGTTCAAAAAAACACTATATTATTAAATGATATAATATTCCTAAAAATATAAGGTCCTGAAAAATGACTTATATAATGATAACTATGTAATTATTGAACCAATTGGGGTTTTATTGACTTTTTATAGTATATTTATTAACCATTTATTATAATAATACAATATGACATGGTAAAAGTTATATATTTTACTAAGAGTTAAATCTAAAAGATAAGGTTAATATGGTGACCTAAACATGTCTAAAACCTATTGGATAAGAGGATTTAGACCCATAACAACCTTATCTTTTACATATATCAATTTTTAGTCATTATAAACCGAAAATTATTTTATAATAAAATAATATTGCAAACTTTTCCTAAAGTGACCCTCACCTCTCTTATAAAATGGTACTTCCCCTTCTCTCCAAATCAAACCTCCAAATACATTTGAATCGGCAAAAACCTACCCAAATCCCCACACAACTTCCATTACATCAACCTAGAGGCCTTATATTGAGAAAAAATCCAACCTAAGGATCCCTTTTGTTCAAATCAAAAAGAAACACCCAAAGAAGATATAATTATGTTATCACCTCTTTCAAAGTTCTTTTCTTCTTACACTTCCTCTTTAATTGTTTTTTCCATACAAAAAAATATATCTTGTACCTTATACATACTGTGATATTATTATAAATATGTCATAACCATATTCATTATTCTATCCATCCTATGAATGAAAAATTCACCATTCGTGCCTACGTACGACTTACCGTCTCCACGTCGTGGTGTAGTTTGTTATTCAACACTTCAGTGTTTGTATGAGTATAATAATGAGTATAATTGATGTAAATAATAAATATAACATGTTAATTTTTCTGTATAATTAATATACCATTCAATTATTTACCGTTTTATCATTAAGTAAGTGATATCGTTGCTCTTACATATGTATGTCTTACCATCTCCACGATGTGATGTGATTCATTTCCACATTCACCATTAAACGATGATTATAAAAATATATATAATTAATAAGTATGTAATATATGACATAATAATTATACTTTATATATATACATATGTATTTACATGTATCTCAATCACTCACTTCCATTAAATATGATAAGAAAATGGAAACAACGTTCATGTGTACGTACGGACTACCGTCTCAATGAATGGTGTTTCCATTTCATATATATATCTATTATACATATTTATATTATAAATATATATGATATATAAATAATTTTTTATATTCAGTATGTATTTAAATAATTATCTAAGTGATACAATCAAGAATAACAAGTTAAAACACGTACGATAAAGAAAGCGATTATTACCCAAAATGTAACATTAACATGAAAATTATTATTAAATAGTTAATATAAAGTCCTAAATGAATCATATATGATATCATAAATATTAATATGGTTATATTATAATTTAATAACTTACTATGGTCATTATACATGAGGTTAAACGTACCCTCTACTAAAAGAAAGAACAAGTTAATGGTTAATTTCTCAATCTCATTATTATCCAAGAATGTTTATATATATGTACGTACTGAGACATATTTATCATCCATGTCCATGTTTCATAATAGAATTTTCAGAAGGATTATTTTTAAGGGTATCTTTATCTAAAATATCATTTTAAATGTTTTAAATATTTATTCTTCAAATCATTTTTCATTAATGTCCATGTTTTCAAAAATGTTTTTAAGGATTTATTTATATAGAAATTATTGTTTTAAAATATTAATTAAATTCAATAGTGTCAAAGTGGTTTGGGACACTTTGATTAAAAAATATCTTTTAAATGACTTCCTTTATAAATGGGTGACTTTTAAATGATTTCACAAAAAGTTATATTTCTCTCAAAGTGTTTTAATAATCATTTTCAACTATGTCAACATTCTTTACTGGATATTATTCTTGATTGAGGTTGATTTATTATAATATAATATTCAATATTTTATTAAATGAGTTGTGATATGGTTGATTGTGGATGTTCTATTTTTATTCTATTCATGGTTTATGGTTAATGTATTGACATTTGTTATGCTTGTTTTAATACAAATGTTTATGTTATATTTCAACATTTTCATATGAGGAATGCAATCGAGTTAGTAAGTAATGGGTGGATCTCACTATAGCTCCCCGATGCATTAGTAGGTCTCATGAGACAAACTTGTGTCTTGGAACAAGGCCTTGAAAAAAAATTATTTGTATTCTTTCCACAAGGCCTTGAAAATGTTTTAATGATGTTAGGAATTAGGCATTCTCTCATTATGAAATTAATTATTACATGTGATTATTTGACTAATAGAATATCCATGTACAGTTTTATATGATAATTTTTGATTTATTTTCTCCATATTATGTTTTAGTTTGTGTTTAAAAGGCTATTGTTTTTATTACACATATTTCATTAAAAGTTTGTAATATTTTTCTAAATTATTTACCCTTACTGATCATCTGTGCTCACCCCTTTCTTATATTTTTTTCCCAAGATTCCAAGAAGTGTATTATGTTTGATATATAGGGTTAAGATAGGAGAATAATGGAATTATCAATGGAATATTTATGTTCTGTTTTATGTTTGAATGTGTAATATAACTTTTATATATGTAATCTATCTTCCAAGACTACTAAACTGATCAGTTCTTCGAGACTTGATTCCTTGTTATCATGCCAATATAGTAAAATAATTCACTGGCTCCGGGCTTCAGGGGTCGGGGAATTACAGTTGACATCAAAGGAAGTTTAGTAAAAACCTTGGAAACTAGATTTAGATAAACTCTGATTAGAGAATATTTACCTAAGATAGACATTGAGGATTAGTAGAGAAGGACTTTCTAGAATTTTGACAGTATAGAGATTTTATGAATTTTCCAAGCAATACATCCCTGTCTAGATATGATAAGGTAGAGGAGGATCTGGAACAGATGTACCTAGGAGTGAAAACTCTGACAAAGAGCTTCATGTTTGACCTGGGGTATCCTGGTATACGATAACAACCCTTGCTGTACTCTTGGTTACAAAACTCTCAGGGGATATTCATAGGATAATCTACATTTTCTTTACAAACTATTATGAAGGATTTATGAGTAAATACTTCTCAAAGAAAAGATTTTTATAATTATGGATTATATGAATAAAAATTTCAATTTATGTTAGGTATTTTTTAAGTATGGAATTATCCATTGTGTTTTATAAACTATCCAAGTGTATGCCATTGTTTAGAAATGGTGCCTAGTAGAAGGAATGCGAACTCCAGTAGTACGCAAGATCCAAAGAGTAAGAAGGATCATAACATTTATGATATTAAGACAACATTTAGAAGGGAAATAGTCTCTAATGTATCCACATCATATGAATAAATAGTATCATGTGTTAATAAGATAAGTAATTAATTCTCTAAGTCCTATGTCTTTGAAGGGAAGAAAGAAAATAAGAGGATAGCAGAGAGAAAGATGGAAAAAGGAAAGAAGAGAAATAAGGATATTCCCATATGTGATAATAGTGGAAATAATCACCTTGGTAAATGAATTAAGGTAAATAGAGATTATTATCAGTGTGTAGAAAAGGGACACTAAATACGTGACTTCAAGGGTAAGAAAAATGTTTCAAATATACAATGCTTCATCTGTAAGGAGTTGTGACACTACGCGAATCAATGTCCCAATCATTAGAGTATTCTCCAAATGATGGTATTGGATAATAATATAGTTATGATAATACCACAGATGAATAAGAATGATTAGAGTTCTTATGTTGTTATCAAAAAATTGTGTCATTTGAGTAATGTATTAATGACGTACAAGTTATAAGAATTATAGAGTATATAAGGATTATATTGCAGTACTATTTCATTAAGGATTTTAGATTTTGTGGATCCAAGAAAAGTGACTCAATAGCTGGTTAATTGTTTTTGAAAATATATGGTTGAGAGAAAGATAAACCTTAAAATAGTCATGAGGTTGAGGTAATGATTTTGGAAAAAATAGATAATTTAGTTGGATAAAGTATATTGGATATTATTGACTACCTAAGAACTAATTAATGGTTTTTTATTCCATCATTTTTGGGGATTACAAAATTTTTGGAATTAATGAGTATATCAAGTATTCTATGTTTTAAAAAAGAAATAAGGAAGTATAAACCTATTCAAATATGGTTTTCTAGTAATTTAGTTTATTACCATGTCTTACGAGAATACAAAATGATGGTATTCACATGTATGTTATGTGACCTTCCTTATTAATTTTGGACTGTGAGTTTGGATAGAAGAATTTTGGATAAGTCAAAAGGTTGGAATGGATTATGTTAAAATTTGGATACTATTATTTAAATTTAAAACACTTCTTATGATTATTTTTAGATTGTGATAAAAATGACAACCTGGAGGTTGGGGGACAACCCATCGTGTCTGGCAAGGCCGTGAGACTTAAACCCATTACCAAAGGGCGAGAAGGGTGCATTACCTACCACTAGCCTACGTGATATCCTAGTTTTTATAATGTAGTTTTTTTAACAAGGTATGATAGTTTAATTATAAATTCATTTTTTTGAAACCCTATATGATTGGGTTTAATAGAATATTTTTAAGTTCTTTAATCTTTTTGTGAGAAAGATGAGTTTGTGGTAAAAATTAGTTATATGATTGAACTATATTTGTCAAGTATTCTTTTTTTTTCTTATTATATGAAGAAATTAATTCATAAACATTAGTGAAAGGATATCATAACCGAAAATGTGTTATCCTAATATCTTTTGTTTTGTTGAACCAATGATATTTTAACTATTCATAAATTGATGTATTTGAGGCCCTCATTTTTACACTTGTTTGTGATTGATGACCTCAATAAATCCCAATAAATATTTACATTTTCCCTCCAATTATGTGTCTCTAATTTCCCCCAATGTTATCCTAATTTACATCATAATTTGTTGGTGAATTATTTATTTCCCTTTCCCACTTATTATGACTATATTTTATTAACCCAACATTCAATGTGGGTTTTATACAAAGGAATTTTTCTATTATTAACCTTTTATTTTCTAAGAATAATTTCAAATTGTGAGGAATCAATTTATTGAAGTATGAGATAATGTAACACCCCAATATTTCATAGTATGTTATCTATTCAATGTAATCCAATAACTTATGCTACACACAACACTGAGTTTGAGCACACCAAGACTTACCAAACTAGCCGTTCAAAAAGCGGTTATGAATAATGTTAACTGTATTTTAAATTTTATATACATAATACCTTTTTTACATCCATATTATGTGTTTTTAGACATAATATAAGAACATATTTAAATTTTTAGATAAAGGAAGTATTATTTTTGAAAAAGCAATTTTACCGCCTTTTAATGAAGAACCATTTTTAAATCCAATATTTGACACTTTTATATATTTAATTGGACAAAATAAACTTCTCTTTAAAATCAGTACATACAAATTTAGTTTTGATAAATTTTTGGTGTTTTTCTGATAAATTTCATATTATGGTAAATAGTGAAAAATACTAAATTTTAATTGAAAACAAATTTTTTAATCAAAATAATTTATACAGTTAAATTAATCAATTGATTTGTTGGTAAGTATAAATATATTATATTTTTATCATTTAATACAATGTAGGTTATTATAAGTAATTTCACATTAATATTTGATATAAACACATGTCAATCTTTTGATAGTTTGTACTTTTTAAAAAACCCCTTCTTTTTGGTTTGGACAATGGGAATTAATTTTAAATAATTAATGCAACAGATAGGTTTTTAATTTGGTAAAATAGAATTCAATTTTGAATTTGTAATATCAAAATTATCTTAGGGTGAATTTTTGGCATTGTTCAGAAAACATTCAATTTTTTGATGAATACTGAAAAACACTATGTTATTGTTTAAACCCGACTTTTTATTTTAATAATTATTTATTTTATTTAAATTTATTTAAATTCAAAATAGATATATAATACCTATATAGGTTCAATGTAATTCATTTGAGTTATTTCATTATAATATTAGATGTATAAAATTTTATTGATCTTTTTAACATCTTTTACCCACCTTCTATGCACATTTAGAAATTTGTATAAAACATAATTTTACCCCTTCTGTGAATTGAAATTAAAAATTCCAAGAGACACGGTTGACATCAGTAAGTAAAATGTTGTTCAATAAGATGCAAATAATTTTTGGTGAATATTAACTCTTTGGCTTTTATTTACCACAGTTAAAAGTAAATAGGGTAATTAAAGGTTAAAATGATATTATAATTATCCTAACACATGTCCTAATTCTATTGAATAAGTGTATTTAAAACAAAAACAACCTTAGGAATAAAATTTTATCCTTTTTTCCACATGGATTATATTAGGACATTTATTATTATTTTATTTAAAGAAGAGTTAAAAGTGTTAAATTCAAAGTTTAATAACTAAACCATTCTCAATATAGGGTTATACATAAGATAAATTTGACAATAAATATTCATTAGAAATTTAAAAAAATTTCATACATAATGGTAATTTATTTATCATTTTTAGAGGTTATATAATTAATATTATTTATCACATAATGATGATGTAGTAATTACATTATCAATGAAAGTTTAAAATAATTGATATTATAAATATAAAAATAAATGTAAATTGAGGCTTTTGATGCCATCCATGAATTTTCTAGATTAAAATGACATGTTAGGGTTGATTCAATGAATTTTTTTGAACTAATCATGCTTTTATGACTTTCAAGAAAACCAAATACTAAATAGTGTCATAATTGACATAAATGAGTTTTTAAAACAAATACTATATTATTAAATGATATAATATTATTAAAAATTTACGGTTTGGCCAAAGGACTTATATAATGATAATTATGTCATTGATGAACCACTTGGGGTTATCTTGGCTTTTTAAAGTATGTTTATTAACCCTTTATTATAATAATACAGGAGGACATGTTAAAAGTTACACTATTTAAATAAGAGTTAAATCTAAAAGATAAGGTTGACCTAAAATTTTCTAAAACCAATTGGTTGAAAGGATTTAGACCCATCCCCACCTTATATTATAAATAATTAAATTTTGAGCCCTTAGAAACCTAAAATAATTTTATAATAAAATAATATTCCAAACATTTCCTAAAGTGACCCTCACCTATCTTATAAAAGGGTACTTCCCCTTCTCGCAAAATCACAAATTCAAAGTTCTTTTCTTCTTCCACTTCCACTTTCATTGTTGTTTCCATAACAAAATAATAACTATAGTACCTTATAAATACTGTGAGGTTATTATAAATATGGTACAACCATATTCACTATTCTATCCATCCTATGAATGATAAAGTCACTATACGGGTGTACGTACTGCTTACCGTCTCTACATTGTGGTGTAGTTTGTTATTCAACAATTCATTGTTTTTATGGGTATAATAATGAGTATAATTGATGTAAATAATAAACATAACTTGTTTATTTTTGTGTGTAATTAATATACCATCCAATTCCATACAATTTTATCTTGAAGTAAATTATATCGTTGCTCGTGCATACATATGGCTTACCGTCTCCACGACGCGATGATATTCATTTACACATTCACCATTAAACGATGATTCTAAAAATATATATAATTAATAATTTTTTAATATTTGATATTACAATGCTACTGGATATATATATATATACACATATATCTCAATCACTTACTTCCATTCAATATGATAAGAAAGTGAAAACAACATCCATGCGTACGTACAGACTACCATCTCCATGAATGTGTTTCCATTTCATATATATATCTATTATAAATATTTATATTCTAAATATATATTATATATAAATCATGTTTGATATTATGGATGTTTTGAAATCATGATCTAAGTAATACAATCAATAATAACAAGTTAAAACACGTACAATAATGAACGCAATTATTACATGAAATATTACTTTAATATTTAAATTTTTATTAAAAAGGTTGTAGAAAGTAATAAATGAATCATATATGATATCATAAATATTCATATGGTTATATTATAATTTAATAAAATAATCTAGTCATTATATAAGAGGTTAAACGTACCCTCGAATAAAAGAAAAAACACTATAAGGGTTAATTTCTCAATCTCATTATTATTCGATATTGTTTATATGTAAGTATGTACTGGGACATATTTATCATCCATGTCCATGTTTCATAAAATAATTTTCAAAATTATTATTTTTAAGGGAATATTTAACTAAAACATCATATTAAATATTTTAAATATCTATTCTTCAAGACCTTTCTCATTAATGTCCATGTTTTCAAAATTTATTTTAAGGATTTATTTATTTGGACATGATTGTTTTAAAATTTTAATTACTTTCAAAAGATTCAAAGTGGTGTGGTACACTTTGATTCAAAAATATATTTTAAATGACTTCTTTTATAAATGGGTTACTTTTAAATGATTTCAAAAAAAGATATATTACTCTCAAAGGGTTTTACTGATCATTTTCAACTATGTCAACATCCTTTACAAGATATTATTCTTGATTGCTATTGATTTATTATAATACAATCTTCTTTATTGTATTGAGTGAGTTATGATATGTTTGACTGTGGATGTTCTATTTTTATACCATTCCTTATTTATGGTTAATGTATTGACATTTCGTATTCAATTTTAATACAAATGTTTATGATATGTTTCAACATTTTCATATGAGGAATGCAGTGGACTTAGTAAGTAATGAGTGGAGCCCGCTATAGCTCCTCGATGCATTAGTAGGTCTCATGAGACAAACTAGTGTCTTGGAAGAAGGCCTTGACAAAAAATTTATTTGTGGTCTTAACACGAGGCCTTGAATATGTGGTAATGATGTTCGACATTAGGCATTCCTTCATTATGAAATTAATTATTAGATGTGATTATTCGACTTGTAGAATATCCATGTTCATGTTTATATGGTAATTTTTGATTTATTTTATCTATATTATGTTCAAGTTTTTGTTTAAAAGGATTTTGTTTTTATTAAAAATATTTCCTTAAAAGTTTATAATCTTTTTCTAAATTATTTATCTTTACTGAGCATCTGAGCTCACCCCTTTTTATGTTTTGTTTTTCAAGGATTTCATGAAGTGTATGATGTTTGATATGCAGGGTTAAGCTAGAGGAATAATGACATTCTCAATGGAATAATTTTGTTGTGTTTTATGTTTGAATGTGTAATGTAACGTTCATATATGTAATCTATTTTCCAAGACTACTAAATTGATCAATCATTCAGGACTTGATTCCTTGTAATCATGCCAATGTATTAAAAAAATTCACTGGCTCCAGGCTTCTGGGGTTGGGGCGTTACATTTCTTGGACATTTGGAGCACCGTTGGTTGTGAATAAAATATCCTAGAAAGTATAATTCTTTTATTTATTCTCTTTTCCAAATTAAGGCTTGTATCTTGGGCGATCTTATTCTGAAGCTCCAAAATACTATTTTTCTAGTGGAATCTAGGTTGATGCTTCATGGGGTGTTTGAATATGGATATAAGGTCACGATTAAGAGCATTTTCATCGTCAGATTTGAGGTAGGTGGTCTACAAGTTATATCCCGTGGTTTTTATATGGATTTATGAATTCAAGGCTATGTTCTATTTTACCCTTGTTGTGTTCTTGGTTCTGTTAGATATATTTGATGTATTTGGTCTCCAAATGAATCATTGAACCCCTCCTAATTCTAGTGGGATACATGAAGGATGACTTGACCAATTTAGTGCCACCCATGGGGTACACCTACCTCCCCGAATATAGTTAATAAAAATGTTATGTCTAAAATGGACATTTAAATTACTAGAAACCATGATGAACTTATTTAATGGTTAATGTTTTCTATTGATAAGGTAGAATGAATTGTTTTTTATAGAAGAGATTTATGGATAAAGGATTTTTTGTCTTGACATGAAAATGGGATAAATGGAAATTAATGTGAATTTTCCAAATAGATCAAGATTTATATTTAGAATAAATAAGGGGGATTAATCCATGGGAAATGATGGATGGGTTAGGTGAGATATCATATGGAAATGGATTAATGTGTTTAATGGTTAAATATATGGGAATTGGTGATTTTATCTTAATGAGTTATGCCTAAGAAATGGGAGTTGGGTAAAATGGTAATGTAATATAAATGATAAGGTGCTATTGGTCCATGGAAAAATATTTATTCCCATATTGATTTCTATGGATTATTATCATTTATATTGTTTTTGATAAGATATGTGTGGTTAATGGATACATATAGAAACATGTGCATGTGGTTTGGTGTTGGGATCAAGGACTAAAGATCATCCCCTGGGTCAGGTTGGACTGATACTCTAACCCCACCTAGGAATGCACGTGTTGGGGAGTAAAAAGGATAATATATGCCCCCAATGGTTACATTCAATGAAAAACATGGAACAATGTTCTAAGGTAAGTTGTTAGGTGTTTATCTGTAGTGGTATAAGACTTGAATTATTCCCTTATGCTTAATGTTTTCGGCTCTAAACCCTTGTGTAAATGATGTAAATGACTAACCCATAGAATACATGATGACAATGAATAAAGTATAGATTATGATATGAATATTAAATGGGAGTAATGATATAAATGGTCGAAGTAAATATTTTTAACTAGTGGCACTCAAGATATCTTTCTTTTCCTTTTCATTTTCATAGTATTTTCATGAACTGTCTATTTATATTGGATATTTTGTAGATTCCTTTGGTGGTGACCGACTGAGTCGTACTCAAACCCTGATTGGAATGCCATTAGGAAATTGAATAGAGTTCATGGTTTCAGGTTAGGATAAGGTAAATGGCCCTAGGCAAGAGTGTTGAGTTGGGCATGAGACATGCATGAATGAGGTTTCGAACATGGATTCATGACCATTTTTTTGATTCTCTTGATTATCATTATTTTGGATTTTGATTACTTTAGAACTATTTATCATGGCATACCATGTTTACTGTTGGTTTATTTGGACCCAGTTTTGGGAGATTTTAGATATGCATGTTTATTGGTTATTTCATATGGTTTAAGTTATTTATATTTTTCATATCTTGTGCCTTACTATAGTAATGAGGGTTGACTCTCCCCATGTGACTTATCTAGACCCTCTCTACTAGTGAGAAACCTCTGGAATGTATAGAGATATTCTTGAGGTCATCTGGAGACCTGGCTTAGGGAATCGTTTGGTGGATTCCAGGATGTGGACATTACATAGTGACCTTAGCGAAGGTATTCTCCATGACTTGCTACATGGGTATGATATACAAGATGTTAGAAAAATGTCAGACCTTGGCATTGATCTCTTGATTGGGAGTAGTTAAACCATATATGGGGGAAAGCCCAAGTCACCCAGGGTGGTAATTTTTGTTCTTTTGGTGCGTTGTTACAATTGATGATATTTCACTATTGGGTGATTCACTTGTTGTGTAAAGTGGTAGTTTTATAAGATTTATCTCATGGTTGAAATGCCATGGGATTGTATATTCATGCATCATTATGGGAACATAAATATGCATGTGACATGAATCATGATTGGTACACACATGGGATGGGTGTGTGGGGCATAAATAGTAGAATGAATTTGACCTTATTGAACAACATGAAGAAAAATGTGTCTAATAAAATGGTGTCAATATGTAAAAATGGAAATAAAAGGTTGATTAATAGTTAAAAAATTGTGCTTAATTAAGGGTTGTAGGTGAACCTAAATGCTGGTTGTTATAAGAATTTAAATGAGAAGTGTTCCTTGTGCTATAAATATGGAATTAGTTTTCAAATAGTGTCCAATGTGAAACTGTCGACATTTAAGTGGGTTTACCCATGTTTAACATGGCCCATATTTGGTATAATCAAGGGTAGTATTTGGAATCTGGTGATGAATTTTGGGATATTGTCTATAATGGGGTTGTTCATGGCTAGTGGAGATCATTCATTTATATGAATTGTGAAAGTTTAATGTTATATTTTATAAATCTCATGTTTGTAATTTTTAAGAAAATGCCACCTCAAAGATGTGTTCTAGTTGAGTGATAAGATTATGCCACTGAGAATGCTCCTCTTGTAGTGGAGAAAGAAAATCTGGAGATTTAGGGAAATAGGGGTGCAGATAAATTCTATGAGAACATAGCATGTTTCATGAAAATGATGGAAAGGGACCCAGGGTAGGTTGTAGGAAGCATGTTTAAGGTGACTAGTGAATTTCAACTTCAAAAGCTCTAATATTTTCTAGATAGTGTGGACTTGTGATTGTGGAATTCTGGATAGAGTCTATTAAAAAGATTTTGGATCACTAAAAGACTCATATAGAGAAGAGGGTCCATATGGGAACTTATATTCTTTGGGGCTATACGAAACATAGGTATGAAGTTCTGGTTTAAACCCAGCATGCCCATAATAAGAGTTGGAAATATTTTTTGGACAAGTTTCTAGAACACTATTATACAGAAACTTTGATGAAAGAAAAGGTGGTGGAGTTTATTATGTTGACCATCTATTATGGTCATGGAATATGAAAGTCATTTCACTAACTTGCAACATTTTGTTCCAACCTTGGTGGGGGATGAATCGCCCATGGAAAGATGTGTTCGAGATAGAATCAGGTATCAAATCTAGTACTAGGTTAGTAAATATCATTTGAATAGGGTTACTGAAGTTTGGTATCAAGACCTTCTATTAGAAAGAAAATTCAAGGAGGCTTCTAGAAGTAGATATGCGTTGCCAGTTGGGCAAACCAGTAGTGTAGATTCTGATAGTAGGAAGCACCACATTAAAAATTTTCACCAGGGTGGTGGCGGAAAGGGAATCCAAAAAATTATCCAACCTCTTAGATTAGTGATTGAGTGTATTTCTATGAGTGTAAAATGTTGGGGCACATGCACAGTCTGTGTTCCCAACAACCAGTTGAGTGTTGGTCATGCAGAAGATTGAGGTATGTATAGAGGTTCTGTAGCAACCTGCAGTTGTTGGGAAATAATGGAGGGTCGATACTAGTGTAGAGTACATGCTTGGGGTAAGTTACCCCATACCAATCATGAATTTTGAGTTTCACAAGTTGTTACAGAAGAGGCAGAGGAAATGGTACTCTTTAAAGAGATCTTTCATATTTGAAGGGTAGTAAAAAACCAGGAACACAAGATGGGTACTAGGGTAGAGGGACAATCAAGCTTCATGTAGTCCATTATACACCAAAATGTGGTGAGGCTGGGCCATCAACTATTTGATGTACGATTATTATTGTGTCCACTCATTCTAGTGCTTTATTTGATACAGGTTCTTAGAATTATTTTATTGCTGCATATTTGGTAGGCATGTTGGGTGTACTAGTGGAACATTTGGGTGGTGATATAATAATTGTCACACTATTAGGGGTGCTAACTAAGGATATCAGATATTGTAAGGGTGGTTCTTTGGAGGTTTGTGGGTACCTTTTTCTTATGGAATTATCTGGTTCCTAAAATGATCAGTGTTGATTTGATTCTAGGCATGGATTGGTTTCTATTTTACCAGGCCCACAACGATTTTTACCATTGTAAGGAAATGTTCACATATCTAGAGGGAGACACCTATGTCCTTCATGGGTAATGGGATATTTGGTAGGCCATGTGTGTCTATTTTTTCATAATTTGGGTGAACTCACATCCTAGGATTCCTGTCTCATGCTAGATGAAGGTGGAATAAAGAAACCATTCTCCCCTATAGTGGATCAATTTTAGGATGTGTTTTTTGAAGAATTTTTTGGGTTGCCACTAGAGAGAGATGTTGAGATTTTGATTGAGTTGCTGGACAGTGAAGAACTAGTTTCCATTATATAATATCTAATGGAAACGGTAGAACTCTATGGACATAATGTTCAACTATAATAGTAGGAGTGAAAATGGTTATCCATCCTAGTACATCACCGTGGAGGTCTCCCGTGTTGTCTTCTAAGTATCAAGTTAAAATTTTGAGGTTATGGGTTGATTATCGGAAGATGAATCAGATGGCAGTTAAGAATTGATACCCTCTTCCTTGAATTTACAACCTGTTTGACCAGTTGAGAGGTGCTTCTAGGTTCTCTAAGACCAACTTGAGATTTTCATATCATCAGTTGAGGGTATCACCTTTTGACGTACCATGAATATATTTACAAAGCAGATAAGGCTTGTATGAGTTTGTGGTGATGTTGTTCAGGTTAAACAGTGGATCGGCAGTGTTCATAGCCCTGATGAACCAAATATTTCACTCATATCTATATCAGTTCAAAGATGTCTTCATTGAAGACATATTGGTGTAATCTAGGACTCATGACGATCATGCCAAACATCTTGACATCATCCTGAGCACACTAAGATATCACATGCTATACACCAAGCTATCTAAATGTAACTTCTTGATTGATCAATTGAATTTATTAGGTCACATAATATCTTAGGTAGGTGTGTCAATGGATCCAGAGAAGGTGAAGGCTATGATGTCTTGGGAATAGGCCAAGAATGTTTTATATTTCTAGTGCATTCTTGGATTGGTTAGTTATTACTGAATGTTCATTAATGTATTCCCCCATTTGGAAGTACCAATATCATAATTAAACAATAAGGGAGTTATGTTTGAGTGGTGTGAGGAATGTGGGAATTCTTTTCAAGAGTTAAAGAAGCGGTTGATGACCGCATCAATCATTATCTTACCCATGCTAGGTAAGAGGTACACCTTATTCTGTATTGTGTCCGGTGTTGAACTTGGGGTAGTGTTATTGAATAATAATTTGGTTTTTGCATATGGGTCAAGGATGTTGAGGCCCCATAATATAAATTACACCACTCATGACCTTGATTTGTCAACAATGGTGTATTATTTGAAATGTTGGTAGCACTACATATTGGGAGAGTGATTCACGAGGTTTCCCAAACATAAAATCTTTAAGTATACCTTCTCCCAGCCTGATTCAAATACTAGGTAGTGAAGATGGGTTGAATACATGTAGTGTTTTGACTTCAAGTTGGTTTGAAATCTAGGAAAAAAATAGTGTTATAGATTCATTGATCTAAAGGACTCAGAATCATGTGGTTCATGAATAAAAATATGAGTACAGAATGATGGCCTTGTTTACTATGATACACTAAGAGGTGTAGGATGAGAACATGAAGATGAATCTCGTATCTGAAGTATTCGAATCTGCACATTTAAGTCAGGTCAAGGAGAGTCAGATTGAAGACGCGTCCTTGTTTATATTTTCATATCAATCCATTGTTTTGGATAATGAAATTTTTTTTTTCAAAAGTTCTAGGGGCCTTGGGGTTGTTTTGGTGGTTTAGGACATGAAATAAAGGAAAACCTGGGCCAAATTGTGCTAGTCAAAAGGTTGGTTCACAATTGGAACACGGTTATGTAAATCATACGAGTTGGGAGGCCATGTTGTGATATTTTAGATAGTGGCATATCGTATGGTTGGAACATTATTTAAAGACTTTGTAGGCTTTCCAGGTAACTGTGTAATCTAAATACCCTTAAAATGTGGCTTGAGAACATTTACCACATGGTTTCGCAAACCATACAGGTAAATCATGTGCCCCTGTAAAAGTTACAAAAATTACAATTTTCCACTACAGGATTTGAAGAACCTCACATGATTAGCCTCTTAGTTCTCATCCTATCATCCCTAATGATGAACTAAACCCTCCAAATATTCCCAGAGATTGATATCCCTCTTTTCTTGACTATTTAGATCATCTTTGGTTGTGAATCAATGATCCCAGTGAGTCTAATCCTATCTTTTATTATATTTTTTGGTTTAGGGATTGTATCTTGGTTGATCTTATTCTGAATCTCTAAAACACTATTTTTTTGGTGGAATCTAGGAAAGTATTCAAGGGGTGTTTGAATCCAAATATAAGGCATCGGTTAGGAGATTTTTCATCATCAGATTTGAGGTAGGTGGTCTATAAGTTATATCCCCTGGTTTATATAGGTAATTTTTCATGAAAGTTTGTGTTCTTAATTCAACTTATTGTATTCTTGGCAATGTTATTGGGATTAGATGTATTGAGTGTCCAAAATAAAAATTAAACCCCTCATGATCCCCGAAGGATTCACGGGGAATGACTTGACTGATTTAAGGAAATCAATGGGGTGCACCGAACTCATGAATATAGTTAGTGGAAATGTTAAGTGTTCAATTGAATTGTAATGAACTAGAGCCCATGATGGATAAGTTGAATGGTTAATTTGGTTATTTATATTTGAAAATGGACAATTGTGTCTAGAGGTGATTATTTTCTAAGGGATTGTTTGGATTGACATGAAAATGGGATAAATGGAATAAATGAAATTTAATGTGAATGTGCCAAATGGTTCATGATTTATATTTTGAATTCCTAAGGGTGATGAATCTATGGGAAATGTGTTGAGAAAGTGTGGTTTTCAATAGTACATAATTTTATATAGGGGAAATTGTTGAGAACAATACTCTATCTCTTTGTGATGATTTTGATGCTAACAAATATCCTTATTTGTTAATCTAATAATTTTACTTTGAGTATATTTCAGGAAATTAATATTATTTATTTCTATATTTTGAAATAATATTAATGCATTTAATTCACGTGGAATATTTGGAAATCATTTTTAGCGTGTTGTAGAAACACTATTCATGCTCTACATGTTCCGAAATTACTTGAGTGTGTTCTGGAAACATTGTTCATATCCTATGATGAAGAGCATAGTGTAAGGATGGAATCTATTGTTTACATTACAGGTTATCAGAAGAGCATGGTTAAGAAACCATACGTTATCAGAAAATTATGATACAAGGAACCTTACTGTAATGAACTGAAGTTTTTAATTATATTTGTTTCCTAATTTTGTGTGTTATTTTATTTTATACTCAAAAAAACTCTATCCATTAATTAATAAAGTGGGTATAATTAAAATTAGACTGTTGGGTTTTGACTGTTATATGATCGTTGGTCAATATGACCTTTGGAAACAATAATCTTAATGTTGTGTTTTTATAAATACAGTTATCTTGGTTAATTAATACAGAAAGAAGATTGAATGGCCTCAGCCAGTAGACTCGAGCTATATGAAGCCCATCTATCGGAGCTTGGGAAGGAGGTAGCATCACCGGGCTTTGTTCTGGACCAAGCCCAAGACGAACTTCAACGTATGAAGCTTGAATGGAATCGCCTAAGGGGGAAGTTCAAGCTGATAGAAATCACCACTCAGGAAATGTTGTCTGAGCCACCCCAAGATTCTATCACCATAGCACACCTTACACTTAGGTCCTATGCTCGTGTTATAAAGGGCTATGTATCAAGACCTTAGCTTCTTTGTGTAATCCTTTTATATAAATAAAATTTTTATTTCTTATTATGGAAATTTTTGTGAATTTCAAATATCAAGATAAATATAGGATGTGTATTATTGATGAATTTAGGAAAAAGGGTATTTTAGAATATTTTCTTATTCATTAAATAATTAATAATTTGAAATGATTTTCAATAAATAGTCTTCTATAGTTGTGATCAGTGAGATATTTAGAGTCCAATAAGATCAACTTGGTGTTTAGTGAATAGTAAAGTAGGAATAGTAACATACCCATATGAATAACAACGAATAGTAATGAATAGTAAATTGACCAAAAAAATATATTAACATTGATCATGAATGTACAAATACATTTTAGACATATTAAAAGTGAAAAAACGATCATAGTTTATGTTTTGGTATTTTTGTATGCCATAACATTTTTATTTACATTTTTATAATTAATTTAATTATTTAAAATGGAAATTTAATATCATGAAATTTAATCATAAATTGTTACTTTTTTGTATTATGGGTATACGAATTTTTTATAGGACCTTGTTTACTTTTTTTAAGGTGTTACAAAATGAGTTATAGTTTAAATGTTGTATTTTTGTAATAAATAATGATTTTATTTAAAATTTTAATTAAAAATATATAGAAAATTATTTTCATAAAATTGACTTCATTTTTGAAATAGAGGGATGTTACTATGGGGTTTTGAATTGATTATTGTAAAACCAATGACATTAACATGAAGGAAATATATGCTATACCTATTATTGATGATCCATTTGATCAAATTCAAGGATTCAATATTTTTAAAATGTCAATATTCATTCTTGGTTTCATAGATTATGAGTAAGGAAGATATTCCCAAGAAAAAAATTTGTATTAGATATCAACATTATGAGTATATAGTAATTCCATTTGTACTAACTAATACATAACCTGTTTTTATGGATATAATGAAAAAAGTGTTCAAAATAATATAATTTTAATTTTTTTATTGTATTTATAAATGATATCTTGGTATAATCTAAAATTTATAAATGGAATAAGAGTCATTTATGGATTATTCTGGAGACTCTTTTTGAAAACAAATTATATGGTAAATTTATAAAGTGTGATTTCTGGAATCAATAATTTCTTTTACATGGAAATATTTTCTCCAAGTATGGAATATAAATTGATACTTCAAATATGATATCAGTCAGATAATGGACTACACCATAACACATAACCAATCTATGTAGTATATTTGGATTAGTAGGGAAATATTGGTGATTTATTCCAAAAATTTAAGAATTAGAAAACCCCTTTACCAAGTTGAAACATAAAATGGTTAAGTTTTTATGGATAGTGTAATGTAAATGATGTTCTGAATAATTAAAGATAAGGTTGGTTGAGGTGCTAGTGTTGACAATACAATTTAGTGGTAATGGACTTGTGATTTATAGAAACACATCAGAGAAAGAACATGGATGTTTCCTAATATGGAATGTGAAATTTCATTCACCATGTATCATTATAGTTAAATATCTATGTACAGAATTATCAAAACCATGATCTTGAGTTGGTATATGTAATTTTTTCTATGAAGATATAGTGGCTTTATCACTATTGTAAAAAATGTGAGACATATATAGATAAAAAGATATTAAAATATTTATTTTTATTCAAATATAAAAACATAAAAAAAACATATTTTTTTTGATACTCAAGGATTATGATTTCAAAATACACAACCACCATAGTAAGGATAATACTGTATTGAATCCATTGAGTTGGAAAGATGTTAGAGTTATGAATAAGATGAGGATTGAAAATGATTTTTTATTCAAGGATGTAGTAAAGTTAGATATGGGAATTGTCATGGAAGGGGAAACATTACTCCTTTTACAAATTATTGTAATAAATTCCTTATTTTAAAAGTTAAAAAGTTACCAGAACAATGATAATATTTTACAAAAGAAAACTAACATAGATAATGATAGGAAACTTGTAACACCCCGAGATTTTATGAGATAAATTCTATTTTTATATCTTTTGTTGTCAGCTACACTAAGATTATATTGTGCTATATAAAATTCCATATTATATTGAGTTATATGAAAAAATATTATTTTATTTTGTTACAAACAATTTATAGTTATTTTGATAGAATCCATTTCATGCAAGACCGAGTTTAAGTGAAAATTTTAATTACCATAGAACTAAATCATTATAATAGAAGGTCTGAACAATATTAACATTATTATGAATAAAAAAATAACTATTTATGGATATAAATAGTTTAATAAATATTTAATATATTCAGTCAAATGTTTAAAATAAATCTTATATGTTTTTTAGACAAGGCATAAGAACAATTTCAATTTTTCAGATAAAAGAAGTCTTTTTAAAACAATTCAGTTTTCCACCTTTTGATGGCGTACCCATTTTAAATATAATTTTTTAAAACTTTTATACATTATATTTAACAAACTAATATTGTTATTTTTAATCAGGATAGAAAAATTAACATTTTTTAAATTGTTGACATTTTTCTAATAACTTTTCTATTTTGACGAATAGTAAAAATAAGCTAAATTTTAATTGAAATTTTATTTTTTCATCGAAATATTTTAGAAAGTTAAATTATATTATTTAATGGTATTAATGTATAAATATAATATATTTTCATTTTTCAATATAATGTATTGAATTATCATTAATTTTACGTTGAATCCTGATGTAAAAACATTTCAAGCCTTTGCAATGTTTTAACTTTTAAATCCCAGTTTTTCATTCCGACAGAAAAATTAATTTTAAATTAATTATCACTCCTTATGTATTTTGAATTATGAAAAATGGATACCATATTTGGAATCAGTGGGTCAATATTATTTTTTTAGGTTACATTTAGTTTTTTTACATTATGAATAATAACTTTGGAAATTTTTATTTACAACAGTTTAAGGGAAATTATGTAAATTAGGGTAAAAAACAATATGATAAGGATAATAAATTTACCCTAACACCTTAAAAAATCTTATTGAATGAATTTATGTCAAAAATTATCACCAAAGGGTCATAATTGATTAATTTAATTTACTTTTTCCCTTGAAAGTTATGTAATTATAATTAAAACAAAAGAAAGTGACAACATGTCACTCTCTTATCTCTTATAAGTATAATAATTTTAATGTAGTTATAAAATTGATAAAACTTCGAACATAAATAGTATACTAATATATAATAAAATTATACACATAATTTTAATTTTATTAGAATTTTTAGAGAGTAAATAGTTACCATTAATGATGACACAATAGTGATGTAGAAATTATTTTATTAATAGAAATTTCAAATAATTTTTTTTGAAAATGATAAGATAAATATAATATGAACTAATTAATGTGATACATAATTTTTTAGGTGACTATTATATATTTGGAGTGTATTAATTTTTTTTTTGAATTTATCTTCTATGTGGATTTTATTTAAAGTCAAATAAATGTAGTGTCAAAATTGACACAATTAATATTTTATAAAAATAACATACTATTAAATTATTTAAAAATATAAAAAATATTTAAAATTACAAAGTGAAATTTATAAGGTCTAAAATATCATAAATTATACAATTATGGAATATTTAAAACACATAAGGGAATATTTATGACTATTTAATATTTAGTATGTTATTACCACAATTAAAATTAAATAGATTGAATAAGGATAAATCAAAATGATAAGGTTTAAAATAAAATAAAAAAATATATAAATTTTATTTGGTGAGGTGATTTAGACCCATAATCATCTTATATTTTAAATAATACACTTTTGAGGCATTTTAATAAAAAAATAAATCTATATTAATTTAATAGTATTTGTATTTTTAAAGGTCCCCCTCGTCTCTCTTATAAAAGGGAACCTATCCTATTTTAATCACACCTATAAATCCCTTTTTCTTGGCCAAAAACTTCCCATTTCCTCTCCTAAATCTAATAAAATTATCCCTGAGGAAACACTTTGGGAAGAAAGCCATCCTAAGGAGACCTTTTGTACAAAACAAAATGAGATACTTAGAAAAGTGGTAATTGTTTTATCACCTATTTCAAAAATATTTTATTCTTATACTTCTTATTGTTATGTTTTTTTCTACAAAAATGTTATAAATAAAGTATCTTATATATTATGATGTGTTATTAAAACTATGGTATAACCTTATATCTCCTTTTATCCATCCTATAAATAACAATATCATCATGCATGTGTACGTACAACTTACCATCTCCACACCATGGTGTAAATTTTTATTCAACAATAAATTATTTCAATTATTATAATGATGATCATAATGGATGTAAATTATTAATATTACATGATAATTATTCTTTATAATTAATATATCATCCAATTCCATACCCTTTAACTATTAAGTGAATGATATTGTCACTAATGCGTACGTACAACTTACCGTCTCCACGATGCATTGTGATTCATTCTACATGATATTAATTAAACCATGATTATGTAAAATAATGGAATGAATAAATGTGATATATATTATTCTAATATCATTATGTAAATTATATAAAAATAAACTAAGAAGTGTAACATGAAATTATCCGACAAAACTTGTATAATAACATAAAGCGGTTAATATCAGAATAATAATTAACAATGAAATGTTACTAATAAATGGATGATAATATAATAATATATGATATCATAAAAATTATTGTGATTTTGGAATAAGTCAATAACATTATTTAAATCATTATACTAGTGGTTTGGATACATATGAAGCATATCAGACCAAACATAATGGATAATTTTTCAATCTAATTATTTTCTGAGATGGTTTATATGTATGTATTAACTAGGTTATATTTAAAATCCACATCCACGTTTCCCATTTACTTATTATATAATATTATTTCTATCATTCTGAAATTTTTTAAAATCAATGTTACTCATTGGGGAATTTTTATTAAGCTAAATGAAAGAAATCTTTAGTCGTTTTCAAATACGAGGTACAATTTGACTTTTCCAGCAATTGTATGAGAAGAATGTTTTTTAACATATATGGAATGAAATAATATGTATGATTTAATAATTCATAATTTAAATGAATCTTACCTTACATGTTTTCAATGTTATTTTTAAAAGAATTATATTTTTAAAAAAATTTCACGGCGTCTTAATAAAAGGGAATGTTTTTTAAGAAGAAATGATATTTTCTTCAAGAATCAATTTAAAGTATTTTATAAAAATTATTTTTGATATAAGATAACATTATTTAATAAGGTTTTGTTTCATGTATTATATCCCTAATATTTCTATGGTTTTATTATGTTTATGCTATTTATGACATCTATTTTTTGTTGCTGGAATATTATTTAATGGAATGATGTTTAAGAAACTCATTTTATCTATTGGTTTATACTATGATGAGTGATTTATGTTTTTTTGTAACACATAATAATGATTTATTTATGAGATTGGAGGGACCTTTATCTCCCTAAATTTATTTGGGTAAATATTTAGAACTCAAAAGGTATGTATGTTATGCGTGGACATGATTTCATGTTCACAATTCTATGTATAGACATGGTTTCCATGTCCATAATTTTATGAGTGGACCTGGTTTCCATGTCCATATATTTATGAAAGGGCCTACTTTCATGTCCAAAATTTAATGAGTTAACTGGTTACTATTTTTACTTGTTCAAAAAGTTATAAGTTTATGTGTATTCCACAATTTCATGTCTTATGTTATAGTTATGATCTTATGTATTATGATATTTGATTATCCTTTTGATTAATTTTTTCCATTTATATGAAGGGCATGATATTGTAATGTTATGATCACATTCTCATTCTATTTATGTTATTTTTTATGTTTACATATCACCTTTGTTTACCCTTACCAAGCATATGAGATCACCCTTTTTTATGTTTCTTTTACCCCATATTTGAAGATGGGTATTATATGAAATGTGTCAAAATGGGGTTCTAGTTATGAAGGATAAAGCATGAGATGATATAGATGTTTTATGAAACTGATGTCTATGATTCCTAGTTTCCAAAGACACTAATCTAATTTAGTCTTTGGGAATCTATTTGAGTAAAGTATTAAGTATTATACAAAATTACGGAAATTTCCATGTACGTCAATATTGTGTTGTTACTATTGATATGAGAGTGAAGGTTTAGTAATCCTTTATAAAATAGGATGAGAAAACTACAGTGAGATCCCTAGAGATATTTATAATGGTATTTATGACCTAGGGTTAAACAAAAGATATCATAGATTGAAATATGATATGTAATTTACCATAATTATGTGTTTCTAATATCTGATATGTATTTCTCACACTTTGTAGTTTTGTCTTAGTCAATATCAAGAACTACATATAACATAGTTAACCATTTAATATTTTAGATTCAGAAAGTATGGGAATTATAAAGATCGATTTGAAAAGTCTAAATATCATGAATAAAATCATGATGATGGTGTGAGTATTGGTCATACTGTTGAGGATTAAGAGACTGTAATCTTTATGTAAAAGGTATATGATGTTCTTCCATTAATGTCAAGATTAAAAATAACAATATTTAGGTTAAGAATCCACAAGACATGATTCATATTTTATAAAAGATGATGATGATGGATCATGAGTAATGGTTTAAGAATAAAGTTGGGTGATTGAGGTGTATATGTTTCAAAATTCAAAGATCATGTTATATGATTCATGAAATATATAAGTGTTTTTAGTTTAATTTTTTCATTAACTATTGGAAAGGATATGTGGAATAGTTCTAAGGATCCATGAAAATTTATTTAAGGGTAAGGTTATGTACTTAGAGAACACATGATTATGGGAATGATAACCCTTAATATGTTCCTTATGTTAAGATAATGATGCTTGGATAAAGATATTCTAGATTTGAATAAGTAAATTGGATGATGAATGATTCTTGAGAACTATTTATGGATTTCTTTAAAAGAGGGTTATAATATCTTGGATTACATATAATAATTTTTGGGACTTAAATAATTATACACTATATATTGGAATAATGAAAGATGCATGTTTTCAATAAGGATTTATGGAAAAGAGAATACACGATTAAGGTATTCACTATAGGTGGACTTATAAATATTAGATAAATTGTGATAATATTTCTGTTGAGACATATGGAATGACCTATAATTTTATTTATGTATTAGATGATCTACTTACACTTTAAGATTGATAAATTCAAAATCATTTCATTTAATAATATATGAAGTGGAAATTGTTCAAGGTAAGACGAATGGTGAGATTGTAATAAAATCTATTAAGTGTATCTTCTTATGAAAATTATTTAACATTAGGAAAAGAGATCATGATTTAAAATGGTATCTTATTATCATCATTTTTTAATGATATTAATGACGTCTTTCACACATATATTTTTTATGTATTTTTTAACTTTCACTATATCATTAACTTTCTTATGATCAATGATTTTTATTAATCTCTATGATTATTTATACTTTCATCCACACCCAATCTTAACCTATGTAATCCTATGTAGATACCTAGTTATGATTTACTTTGGGTAAATATTATTTTCCAACTAATTTTTAAAGGATGTTTTAATTTTTACAATGTGGGTTTATATCCTTTTATAAACATGATGAATTTCAATGGTGAAATTCATTTTAAGGGGGGTAGAATATTACACCACGAGATTTTATAAGATAGATTCTTTTTTGATGTCTTGTGTTGTATGCTACACTAAGATTAGCTTGTTCTATACGAAACACCATATTAGCTTGCGGTATAGGAAACAATTTTATTGGCTATGTTATGTATAATTTCGAGTTCTTTGGAGAAAATCCATTTCATGAAAGACTGAGTTTAAGTGAATAATTAAATTACCTTAGAACCTAGTCATTATAATGGAGGGTATAGACAATATTAACATTTTCTGAATAATGAAAGAACTGTTGATGGATATTATTAATTTAATATATATGAAATACATTCAATAAAATGTTTAAAATGCATCATATATGTTTACTAGATAAGATATAAGATCAAATTCAACATTTAGATAAAAGAATTTTTTTTAAAAAAATGCAGTTTTGTCGCCTTTTGAGAGCGCATGAATTTTATATCTAGTTTTTGAAAATTTGATATATTATATTTTAAAAAATAAAAATTTTAATTGTAATTGGGATAGAAAAATTTACTTTGGATGAATTTTTGATAATTTTCTGAATACTTTTTTGTTTTGATGAATAGTAAAAAATACATTAAATTTTAATTAAAAACTTTTTTCAATGGAATAATTTATATGGTTAAATTATAGTATTGAATGTTTTTAAAGTATAAATAGAATATATTTTTATCTTAAAATATAATTTTTTTCATTATCTTTAATTTTATATTTAATTCAGATGTAAAAACATTTCTATATTTTTCAATGTTTTAACTTTTAAAACCCTATTTTTCATTCTGAAAAGAGAATTAATTTTAAATTAATTAATAGAACGTAGGTATTTTGAATTTTAAAAAATGGTTTCCATATTTTAAATCATTGGGTCAAAATTATTCTAATAGGTTAAATTTATTTTTTGGATATTATAAATAGTAACTTTGGAAATTTTTATTTACTATAGTTAAAGGTAAATCAGGTAAGCTAGGGTAAAAACAATATTATTAGGATAATAAAATTACCATAACACTTGAAAAAATATTATTTTATGACTTAAATTATATCAATATAACCTAAGGGTCAAAATATATTCATTTAATGGGATTTGTTCCATGAAAGTGATTTAATTATAATTAAAACAAAAGAAAGTGACAACATGTTAGTCTCTTATCTCTTATAAGTATAATAATTTTAATTTTGTGATAAACTTTTTTAAAACATCGATCATAAATAATATCCATAAAGGTAATGAAATTATCTACATCATTTTAATTTGATTAGAATTATTAGAGATTAAATATTTACCATTAATGATGACATAATAGTGATGTAGAAATTATTTTATAAATAGAAATATCAAATAAATCATTTTAAATAATGAAAATAAATATAATATGAACTAATTAACATTATCCACGAATTTTCTATGTTACAATGACATGTTAGGAGTGTATTAAATATTTTGTTTTGAATTTATCTTATATGTGGATTTTATTTAAAGTAAAATAAATGAATAGTTTCAAAATTGACACTATTGACAACACATAAATAAATATTTATAACCATGTAATATTTAGAATATTATCACCACAATTAAAATTAAACAGATTAAATTAAGATAAATCAAAATGATATGGATTAAAATAAAATAAAAACTTCTAAAAACTGTCATGGTTGGGAGGATTTAAACCCATACTCATATTATATTCTAAATAATTCACTTTAGAGTTATTTTAATTTAATATATATATATATATGTATATATGTATATATATATAATAGTTTTGGTATTTAAAAAGGTACCCCTCCCCTTTCTTATAAAGGGAACATATACTCTTTTAATCACACCTCTAAAGCCCTTTTACTTGGCCAAAACCGACCCATTTACTCTCCCAACATTCTTAACTTCATAATGGAGGCACACTTTGAGAAAAATCCATCCTAGGAAGGCCTTTTGTGAAAATTAAAAAGAAGATACTTGAAAATGAGGTAATTATTTTGTCATCTCATTCAAAATTCTTTTCTTCTTCTACTCAATATTCTTATGTTGTTTCCATACTAAATTAATAAATCCAATATCTTATACATTCTGAGATGTTATTATAATTATGGGACAACCTTATATCTTCTTTTATTCATCCTACGAATAACAATATCACTATGCATGTGTACGTACAACTTACCGTCTCCACACAATTGTGTAATTTGTTATTGAAAATTATTTTATTTAAATGGGTATAATTATGGGTATAATGGATTTAAATAATTTTTATGACATGATAATTATTCTGTATAAATAATATATCTTCCAATTAGATACAATTTAACCATTAAGTTAATGATGTCGTCGCTCGTGCATACATATGACATACCGTCTCCATGATACGATGAAATTCATTATACCAGATATTCCTTAAACCAAAATTATATACATGAATAGAATGAATAAAGAAGAATTATATTATAATAATATCATTTAATAAATTATATAACTATAACCTAATATGTGGAACATGAAGTTATCTAACAAAACATTCATAAGAACATAAAGCGGTTCATATCCAAATAACGAGTGACAATGAAATGTTACTAACAAAAGGATGATAATATAATAATATATGATTTCATAAATATGTTTATGATTCTAGAATAATTCAATTACAATATCTAAATCATTATACAAGTGGTTCAAATACATACAAATCATATCAGACCTAAGGTAAGGGATAATTTATCAATCTAATTATTTTTTGAGATTGTTTATATGTAAGTGTTTACTAGGTTATATTTACCATCCACACCCATTTTACCTAATTATGTATTCTATAATATTATTTCTATTCTTATACAAATTTTTAATGGAAATTTCATCCTATGGTGATTTTTATTAAGCGATATGAAATGAATCTTCTATCATTTTCAAATACGAGGTACATTTTTAATTTTTCGTCAAATATAAGAGAAAAATGTTTTTCTAAATTATATGAAATGAATAGTTTTTTACACTTTAATAACACCTAATTTACATGAATCTTCCCTTGCATGTTTTCATGGTTATTTTTAGAGAAATTATTTTCTTTTAAAATTCATGGCATTTTCAGAAAAGTTAATGTTTTTGAAGAAGAAAGAATATTTACCACAAGAATAAATTTAAAGTTTATTATAAAAATTATTTTCCATATAATATGGAATTATTTAATAGGGTTATTTTTTAATTAAACTATCCATAATATTTCTATTGTTTTATTATTATTATTCAATATATGACATCCAATTTTTCCGAGAATTTGTTTTGATTGAATGATGTTAAAGAAACCCAGTTTATCCCTTGGCTTATACTATGATGAGTAATTATGTTTTTGTGGAACACATAATAATGATTTATTTATGAGATTTGTGGGACCTTTATCTCCCTACAGTGCATTGGGTAAATATGTATAAACTTGGAGGTATGTATGTTATGCGTTAACTTGATTTCATGTTCACAATTCTATGTGTGGACCTGGTTTTCATGTTCATAATTTTATTAATGGACCTGGTTTCCATGTACATATATTAATGTAGGGGAATTATTTCTTATTTTTAATTAATGAGTGAACTTGTTACGATTTATACGTTTTCACAAAGTTATAAGTTTATTTATATGGAACAATTTCATATCTTATGTTACAGTTATGATTTTATTTATTATGATCATTGATTTCCATTATGATTCATGTTTTCCCATTGATATTTATGGCATGACATTATAATGTTATGATATCATTTTCATACCCATTATACTATTATTTATGTTTACATATCACCTTTTTTTTACCCTTACTGAGTATCTCAGATCACACTCCTTTTATGTTTCTTTTTCCTAGGATTTGAAAAAGTGTATTATATAAAATGTGTCAAAAAGGGCTTCTAGTTAAGGAGGATAAAGTAGGAGGTGATGTAGATATTTTATGAAACATATGTCTATGTTTCTCAGTTTCCAAAGACACTAAAACAAATTGGTCTTTGGGTATCTGTTTGAGTAATTTATTATGTTTTCTAAAAAATAAATTCTATTTCCACGTAAGTCAAGATTGGATGGTTATTATTGGTATCAAAATGAAGGTTTTTCCATCCTTTAGAAAATAGTATGTGAAAATGATAGTGAGATCCCGAAAAGTATTTCTAAGGGTATGTCCAGGGGTGTACTTTGGATAAGTCTTAGTATAGGTTATAATATTTCGGGTTTTTTTGATAATCATGAATATCCTTGGAATAAACCAAATATATCCGAGTTCGAGATATTATAAGTAATTTAACTTATTAATTTGTTTCTAAAATATGATATGTACTTCCCATACTTTGGATATGGTTTTATTCAATAGCCAAAACTATAAATAACATAGTTAACTGTTGAATGATTCCAATGTGGAATTTATGGGAATTATTGAGATTGATTTTCTAAGTAGAAATATCATAAATAGAATCAAGACGATGGTACAAGTATTGGTCATACTAGTTAGGATAACTATATTGTAAACTATATGAAAAAGTTATGTGATGTTGTTCTAGTATTGTTTACATTAAACCTAAGAATCTTGAGTCTGAGAATCCATAAGACAAGATTTATATTTCAGGAAAGATAAATACGATGGATCATGAGTTATTGTTTATGAATAAAGTTGGATGATTTTGGTGTATATGTTTCAGAAATAAAATATTATGTTATATGAATCATGAAATATATATTTTTTCAATATATGTTTTTCATTATGTATTGGAAAGGATATGTTGTATAGTTCTAAGGATCCCTTAAAATTGATTTAAGGGTAAGGTGATATACATGGATAACACGTGATTAAGGTAAATTTAACCGTTAATATGTTTCTTATGTTAATAAAATGATTTTTTTATAAAGAAATGTTGGATTTGAATAAATAAATTGGATAATATCTGTTTCTTGAGAACTAATTATAGATTTTTTTTAAAAAGGGTTATGTTATCATGGAGGGTGTATTAAACGTTTTGGATCATAAAGAATTAGCCACTATGTTTTGGAATAAAGAAACATGCATGTTTTCAATAAGGATGTATGGTAAAGAGAATACATTATTGATGTATTGACATGTTTAGAATGTGACGACTAAGAACTGCCTTATGAGATATGTGAAGTAAATTTTTAGATGATTTAGTTCACCACATTATAATGTTTTATATTTTCAGTTTTTAGAAGGATTATAAGGTTATCTATTTATGGATAGTATAACTTATATTATGATTGAAGTTTATTAGATTAATGTATTATCTCACTATAGTTGGAGTTATGCATATTTGAAAACATCTGATAAAATTTTTGTTGAGAAAGATGAAATGAACTATCATTATATTAATGGGTTGCATGATCTACTGACACATTACTAATAAAAAATTCAACATCATTTATTTGAATATGATATTAAGTGGAAATTGTTAAAGGCATAACCAATGGTGAGATTGGAGTAAAATCAAGTAAGCATATCTTATTGTGGAAATTATTCAACATTATGAAAATAGATTATGATGTAAAAGGGTATCTTATTATAATGATATTTTTAAAGATATTGATGACCTCATTCATAGTTCTTTAGTTTATGATTTTGTTAACGTTCACAAGATCATTAACATTCTCATCATTAGTGATTTTTTTCAGTCTATTTCATTATTTATACTTTTCATCCATGCCCAATCCTCACATATGTTCTTCTATGTAGAGACTTAGTTATGATTTACTTTGGATAACTACTATTTTCCAACTATTTTTAAATGATTATTTAATTTCTAGGATGTGGTTTTCTATCCTTTTATAAACCTGATGAATTTTGAGTCCGAACTTCATTTTAAGGGGGTAGAATGTAACTCCCCGATATTTTTTGAGATAGATTCTTTTTTAGATATATTGTGTTGTACGCTACACAAAGATTAGATTGTGCTATACAAAACACCATCTTAGATTTCGGTATATGTAAAAATATTAGTGGATAGTAAAAATACGCTATATTTAAAATCAGGATATACAAATTTACTTTGGATGAATTGTTGATATTTTTTTGATAACTTTTCTATTTTGATGAATAGTAAAAATACGCTATATTTTAATTGAAAACAATTTTTTTTCATTGAAATTATTTATATAGTTAAATTATCATATTAAATGGTTTTAAATTATAAATATTATATTTTATTAACATTCAATATAATTTATTTCATTATCCTTAATTTTACATTGAATGAAGATGTAAAAACATTTCAATCTTTTGCAATGTTTTAACATTTAAAACCCTCTTTTTCATTAGGACAACCGAATTAATTTTAAAATAATTACTGAAACTTATTTATTTTGAATTTTTAAAAATGGATTCCATATTTAGAATAATTGGATTAAATTTACTTTAATTGGTTTAATTTATTTTTTTTGGAAATATGAATAGTATCTTTGGTAATTTTTATTTTCCACAATTAAAGGTAAATATGGTAAATTAGGGTAACAAAAATATGATAAGGATAATAAAATTGTCCTAACACCTCCCAAAATACCATTTGTTAAATTAAAGTCTACCAATATAACCTATGGGTCGGAATGAATTAATTTAATGGACATTGTTCAATGAAAGTGATGTAATTATAATTAAAATAAAAGAAAGTGACAACATGTCACTCTCTTATCTCTTATAAGTATAATAATATTAATATAGTGATAAACTTGATCATAAATTGATCATAAATAGTCTCTATAAATATAATAAAATTATCTACATCATTTGAATTTATTTATATTATTTACATATTAAATAATTACCATTAATAACGTCACAATAGTGACATAGAAATTATTTTATTAATAAAAATATGAAATAAATGGTTTTAAAAATATTAAACTAAATATAATATGAACTAATTAATGTGATAAAATAACTTTATAAGTGAATATAAAATGTTATGAGTGTATTAATTATTTTGGTTCTAATTTATCTTTTGTGTGGATTAAATTTAAATTTAAATTCATGAATAGTGTCAAAATTGACACTATTGATATTTTACAAAAATAGCATATTGGTAAATTATTTAAAAATAAAATTTTATAAAAAAATTAAAAATTGAAAATTATAAGGTCTAAATTGTAATAATGTATAAAATTATGTGAAATTGATAACACATAGGTAAATATTTATAACCTTTTAATATTTATAATATTATTTCCTCAATTAAAATTAAATAGATTAAATAAGGATAAATTAAAACGACATAGTTTAAAATAAAATTAAAACATGTCTAAATTTTATTGGTTGAGTTGATTTAGACCCATCATAATATTATATTCTAAATAATACAATTTGGAGGCATTTTAATTTAAAAAATTATTTTATATTAATTTAAAATTTTGGTATTTCCAAAGGTGCCCCTCCCCTCTTTTATAAAAGGGAACCTCTCCTTCTCTTTTAATCACACCACTAAATCCATTTTACTTAAATAATAACTAAAACTTTTCTGTACCAACTTTCATAACTTCATTCTAGAGGCCACACTTTGGGAATAAAGCTATTCTAGGGATCCCTTTTGTGCAAATCAAAAGTAGATACTCGAAAAAGAGGTAATTTTTTATCACCTCTTTCAAAATTATTTTCTTCTTCTACTTCCAATTCTTATTTTGTTTCTATAATAATGTAATAAATCCAGTATCTTCTATATGACAATATGTTATTATAATAATGGTATAACCATACATCTCTTTTCACACATGTTACGAGAAATAATATCACCATGCGTGTGTATGTACGACTTACCGTCTCCACACTGTGATGTAATTTTCTATTCAAAAATAATTTATTTTGATGGGTATAATTATGTGTATAATGGATTAAAATAATAAACATGACAATAATATTATTCTTTATAATAAGTAAATCATCAAATTCTATACCATTTAACCATTAAGTGAATGACATTGTCGCTTGTGCCTATATACAACCTACCGTCTCCACGACGAGATGTGATTCATTCTTAAATATCTTAATTAAACCATGTTTATATACATGAGTAGAATGAATAAATATGATATATATTATAATAATATAATTTTTTAAATTATATAACTATAACATAAGAAGTGGAATATGAAATTATCCGACAAAACTTTCATAAGAACATAAAGCTGTTAATATCCGAATAACGAGTGACAATGAAATGTTACTAAGAAACGGATGAAAATATAATCATATATGATATAAAAAAATGATAATGATTCTATAATAAGTCAATAACATTATTTAAATAATTATACAGGAGGTTCAGATACATACGAAGCATTTCAAACCTAAGGCAAGGGATAATTTTTCAATCTCGTTATTTTATGAGATTGTTTATATATAATTATTTATTGGGGTATATTTATCATCAAAATTTATGTCAACTAATTATGTATTTTATAATATTATTTCTATTATTCTATAATTTTTTAATTTCTTTTTTACACATTGGTGAATTTTTATTATGCGGTACGAATGGAATCATTTTACATTTTCAAATACGAGGTACATTTTGACTTCTCTGGGAAATGTATGAGAATAATGTTTTTATCTTATATAGCATGAATGGATTTTTACGCTTTCATAATTCATGATTTCCATCAATATTCACTTATATTTTTTCAAATTTATATTTAAAGAAATTATTTTATTTTAAAATTTCACTACATCTTAAGAAAATGGAATATTTTTTAAGAAGAAATGATATTTTCCTCAAGAATCAATTTCAAGTGTTTTATAAAAAATTATCCATATAAGATGAAATTATTAAATAAGGTTATGTTTCAAGTATACTGTACTTAATATTTCAATTGTTTGATTATGTTTATTTTATTTATTACATCTATTTTTTGTTCTTGATATAAGTTTTGATGGAATTATGTTTAAGAAACCCATTTTATCCCTTGGGTTATACATTGATGAGTGATTTATGTTTTTGTGCCACATGTAAGAATGATTTATTTCTGAGATGGGTGTGACCTTTATCTCTTTATATTTCATTGGTTGAAGATGGATAACTCTGAAGGCATGTATGTTATGCATGAACCTAATTTCATGTTTAGAACTCTATGTTTCATGCCTATAATTTTATTAGTATACCTAGTTTCACTGTCTGTATATTTATACAGGGGCCTTCTTTCATGTCCTTAATTTAATGAGCAGACTTTTTTCTATTTACACATGTTCACAAGGTTATAAGTTTATATGTATGCCACAATTTCTTGTCTTATGTTATAATTATTATCTTTTGTATTATTATCTATGATTTTCTTTATGATTCATGTTTCTTTATTGATATGTAGGTTGTGATCTTCTAATATTATGATCACATCCTCACACCCTTTATGATCTTGTTAATGTTTATATATCTCCTTTTTTTAACTTTAATGAGAATATGATATCACCATTTTTTATATTCCTTTTCCAAAAGATTTGAAGAAGGGTATTATATAAACTGTCTCAAAAATTGGTTATAGTTATGAAGGATAACGCAAGAGATGATGTAGATGTTTTATGAAATAGTTATCTATGATTCCTAGTTTCCAAAGACACTAAACTAATATGGTCTTTGGGAATATATTTGAGTAATGTATTAATTATTCCTCAACATAAATATAATGTCCATGTATGTCATGTGTGGGTGGCTACAGTTAGTATCAAAGTGAAGGTTTAGTCAACCATTGGAAACTAAGATGTGAAAAAAATAGTGAGATCCGTAGATATATTTCTATGGGTATGTTTATGGATTTAATAAGCATAAGTATAAGTAAAAGTTATAATTTTAGGGGTTTTGTGATAACCATGACTAAACTAGGGTTAAACCTAAGATATCATAGATTGACATATTATAAGTAATTTACCTAACTTATGTTTTCCTAATATCTGATATATATTTCTCACACTTTGAGATCTGGTCTTAGTAAATAGTTAGAACTACATAGAAAATAGTTAACCATGGAATGTTTCAAATGTGGAAAGTATGGGAATTATGAATATCTATTTTCTTAGTGGAAATATCATGAAGAGAATCATGATGATGGTATAAGTATTGGTCATACTGAAGAGGATAAATAGATTGTAAACTATATGTAAATGGTATGTGATGTTCTAACAATATTGTTTACATTAATCATAAGAAGAATGAGGTTGAGAAACCTTAATAAATTATTCTTATTTTAGGAAAGATGAAGATGATGGATCATTACTAATGATTTAAGAATAAAGTTGGGTGATTGAGGTGTATATGTTTCAGAATTTAAAGATTATGTTAAATGAATAATGAAATATATAACTATTTTCTGTATAATTTTTTTCATTATAGATTGGAAAAGATATATTGAATATTTCTAAGGGGCCATGAAAATTTATTTAAGGGTTAGGTTATACACTTGGATAACACATGATTAAGGTAAATATAACCCTTAATTTGTTTCTTATGTTAATATAATGATGTTTTGATAAAGATATGTTGAATTTGAATAAGTAAATTGGATGATGAAAGTTTCATGTGAACTAATAATGGAGTTTCTAAAAATAGGGTTATACTATCATTGATGAAGTATAGAAACTTTTGGATCTAAAGGAATTATCGAATATTTTTTTAAATAAAGAAACAAGCAGGTTTTCAATAACGATGTATGGTAAAGAGAATACATGATTAATGTGTTCACATGTTTGAAATGTAACAACTAAGAACTACCTTATGAGATATGTGAGATAAATGTTAAGATGATTTAGTTCACCTCTTTCAAAAGATTTAGATTTTTAGTTTTTATAAGGATTTTATATTTATCCATTTATGGATAGTATAAGTTAAATAATGATGGAAGCTTATTAGATTAATGTATTATCTCACTGTAGGTGGACTTATGAATATTTGATAACTTGTGATACATTTTTTTGAGACAGATCATATGACCTATAATTCTATTTATGGATCACATGATCTAATTACACTTTAGGAATGAAAAAATCAACTTCATTTTATTGAATAGGATATGAATTTGAAATTGTTCATGGCATGACCAATAGTGAGATTGTACTAAAATCAAGTATGTATATATTCTCATAAAAATTATTCAATATTAGGAAAAGGGATTATGATATAAAAGGGTGTATTATTATCATCATTTTTTAATGATCTTATGAACTCTTTTACAATTCTTTAGTTTATTTTTTTAACCTTCACAAGATCATTGACTTTTTTATGATTCGTGATTTTTATCAATCCTTATGATTATTTGTACTTTTCATCCATGCCCAATCATTACCCATGTTCTCCATCTTATAGACCTTGTTATGATTAACTTTGGGTAACTGTTATTTTCCAACTATTTTTAAAGGGTTTTATAATTTCTATGATGTGGGTTTCTGTCGTTTTATAACCCTATGGTATTTTGAGGGAGAAATTCAAATTAAGGGGGTATAATGTAACACCCTAGGATTTAATGAGATGGATTTTTTTGATGTCTTGTGTTGTACACTACACTAAGATTTATTTGTGATATAAGAAACCCCATATTAGCTTGCAATATACACATCACTATGCTTCGATTGTGATACACATAATTTCAATTTTATTGATATAATCTATTTCATGCAAGATTTAGTTTAAGTGAATAATAAAATTACCTCAGAACATAGTCATTATAATGAAGTGTATGCACAATATTAACTTTATTATAAATAATGAAAGAAATCTTGATGTATATTATTAATGTAATATATATTTAATATGTTAAATCTAATGTTTAAAATTCATATTATATGTTTTTTAGATAATACATAATAAAAAAATCAAATTTTTCTGATAAAATATGAATTAAAAAAAAAGAATTTTTGCTTCCTTTTAATGGAACACCCATTTTAAATCGATATTTTGACACTTTTATATAATATTTTGAACAAAAATACACATTTTATTTAGAATTAGGATAGAAATATTTACTTTTTATGAATTTTTGGTATTTTTTCTGATAATTTTTCTGTTTTGAGGAATAGGAAAAATACGCTAAATTTTATTTGAAATTTTATCCAAATAATTTAAAAGGTTAAATTATAGTATTGAAGGGTTTTAAGGTTTAAATATAATATAATATTATCATTTAATATAATTTTACATTGAATTCATATGTAAAAACATTTTAATCTTTTGCAATGTTTCAACATTTAAAACCCCTTTTTCATTCTGAAAACAGAATTTATTTTAAATTAATTACTACAACCTATTTATTTTGAATTTTTTAAAAAATAATTATAAATTTGGAATCAGTGATTCAAAACTATTTTAATAGGTTACATTTATTTCTTTACCATTATGAATAGTTACTTTGGTAATTTTTATTTACTATAGTTAAAGGTAAATCAGGTAAATCCGGGTAACAAACAATATGATAACGATAAAAAAATTACCCTAACACTTGAAAAATCATATTGGATTAATTAAAGTCAACCAATATCAAATAAGGGTCAGAATTGATTCATTTAATGTAATTTTCCCATGAAATTGATGTAATTATAATTTTAAAAAAAGAAAGTCACAACATGTCACTCTATTATCTCTTATAAGTATAATAAAGTTAATGTAGTGATAAACTAGATAAAACATCAATCATAAATAGTATACAGAAAGATAATGAAATTATCTACACCATTTGAATTTATTTATAGTTTTTAGAGATTGTATAATTACCATTAATGAAGACACAATAGTGATGTATAAATTATTTTATAATAAAAATATAAAATATGTTTTTAAAAAAAATATCAAAACAAATACAATATGAATAAATTAATATTCTCCACAAATTCTTTAGGTGACTACAACATGTTAAGAGTTTATTAAATATTTTTCTTCCATTTTATCTAATGTTCGGATTTTATTTAAATTAAAATAAATGAATAGTGTCAAAATTGACACTATTGATATTTAATAAAAATAACATACTATTAAATTATTGAAAAATCCCAAAAATATTTAAAAATTAAAAATTGAAATTTATAAGTTCTAAAATTTTATAAATTATCTAATTATAAAAAATTGACAACAGATAAAAAATATTTATAACCATTTAATATTTATAATATTGTCACCACAATTGAAATTTGATACACTATATAAGGATAAATCAAAACGATATGGTTTAAAATAAAAATAAAAACATGTCTAAATTTTATTGGATGAGGGTATTTAGACCCATAATCATCTTATAATCAAAATAATCCACTTTTGAGGAATTTTAATTTTAAAAATTAATTTATATTAATTTAATCATTTGGGTATTTTCAAAGGTGCCCCTCCCCTCTATTATACAAAGGCACCTCTCCTTCTCTTTTAATCACACCAATAAATCCCTTTTCCTTGGCCAACCCATAAAATTTTCCTTTACCAACATTACTAAATTCATCCTAGAGGAAAAAATTTGGGTAGAAATTTATCTTAGAGAGACCTTTCGTTTAAATAAAATAGAGATAACTGAAAAGAGGTAATTGTTTTATCACCTCTTTCAAAATTATTATTTTTCTCCTATTTCCTATTCTTATTTTTTTTCATACTAAATTAATAAATCTAGTATATTCTACATTCTCGGATTTTTTTATAATTATGGGACAACCTTATATCTCATTTTATCTATCCTACGAATAACAATATCACAATGTGTACATATGTGTGGCTTACCGTCTCCATGCTATGATATAATTTGTTATTAAACAATACATTTTTTTAAATGGGTATAATGATAAGTATAATGGATTACATAATGAATATTACATTATAATTATTCTTTATAATTAATATATAATCCAATTCCATACCATTTAACCATTAAGTAAATGATATCTTTGCTCGTGTGTACGTACAACCTATCATCTACATGATGCGATGCGATTCATTATACATGATATTTATTAAAACAAGATTATATACATGAATGGAATTAATAAATATCAAATATAATATACTAATGTCATTATTTAAATGATATAACTATATACTAAGAAGTAAAACATGATATTTTCCAACAAAACTTACATTAGATCATAAAGCGGTTAATATCTGAATAACAAGTGACATTGAAATGTTACTAACAAAAAAGTGATAATATAATCATATAAGACCTAATAAAAATTATTATTATTCTATAATAATTCAATAACATTATTTAAATCATTATACAGTACGTTCGGATACATACGAAGCGTATCTAACCTAAGGTAAGGGATAATTTTTCAATCACATTATTTTCTGAGATTGTTTATACGTAAGTATTTACTGGGTTATATTTATCATCCACATAAATGTTTAATAATTATGTATTCTATAATATTACTTCTATTATTATAAAATTTATCAATGCTAATTTTACTCGTTTTTTAATTTTTATTAAGCCATATGAAAGGAATCTTTTACAGTTTTCAAATACGAGGTGTATTTTGACTTTTCCTGGAAATGTTTGAGAAGAATGTTTTTTTAAATTATACGGTGTGAACAAATTTTTAATATTTCATAACGCCTAATTTCCATGATGATTCCATAAAAAATTTCAAGTTTATTTTTAAAGAAATTATTTTCTTTTAAAATTGCATGACGTCTTAATAAGATAGAATGTTTTTGAAAAAGATATGCTATTTTCTTCAAGAATCAATTTCAATTGTTTTTTAAAAATTATTTTCCATATAAGAGGACATTAGTTAATAAGGTTATCTTTCCAGTATAATATCCCTAATATTTATATGGTATTATTATGTTTATTTTATTTATGAAATCCATTTTTTCTAGGAATATGATTTGATGGAATGATGCTTCCGAAACCCATTTTATCCCTTGGGTTATACATTGATGAGTGATTTATGTTTTTGTGGAAAAATTAAGAATGATTTATTTATGAGATGGGTGAGAACTTTATTTCTCTCTAGTGAATTGGGTAATGATTTATAACTCAGAAGATATGTATGTAATGCGTGGACCTGATTTCATGTTCACAATTCTATGTGTGGACCTAGTTTTTATGTCCATAAGTTTATGAGTGGACATAGTTTCTATGTCCATATATTTATGCAAGGTCCCTCTTTCATTTCCTTAATTTAATGAGTGAACTTTTTACTATTTCTATATATTCATAAAGTTATATGTTTATCAGTATGCCATAATTTCATGTCTTATGTTACAGTTATGATCTTTTGTATTATGATATTTGAGCTTCCTTATGATTCATGTTTTTACACTGATATGGAGGGAATGATCTTCTAATGTTATGATCACATTCTCATAACTATTATGCTCTTGTTTATGTTTACATTTCACCTCTATTTACCCTTACTGAGAATCCGTGATCCCCTTGTTTTGTTTCTTTTCCCCAGGGTTTGAAGAAGGGTATTATATAAAATTCTTCCAAAAGGGATTCTAGTTACGAAGGATAAAACAAGAGATGATGTATATATTTTATGAAACAATTTTTTTATGATTCCTAGTTTCCAAATACATTAAACTAATACAATATTCTGGCATCTATTTGAGTAATGTATTATGTATTCTACAAAAGAAATGTAATTTCCATGTACCTAAAGATTGGGTTGTTACTGTTGGTATCCGAGCGAAGGTTTAGTCAACTAGTGGAAACTATAATGAAAAAAATATAATTAGATCCTGAGATATATTTCAAAGGGTATGTATAGGGATGTCTTAACGATAAGTCTATGTATAAATTATACTCCTAGGTTTTTTGTGATAATCATGCCTAACCTAGGATTAAACTAGAGATATCGTAGATTGAAATATTATAAGTAGTTTAACTTACTTATGTGCTTCTGATCTCTAATATGTATTCTCACACTCTCAGATATGGTCTTAGTCAATATCCAAAACAATATAGAACATAGTTAACCATTGAATGTTTCAAATGTGTAATGTGTGGGAACTATGAAGATCAATTTGCTAAGTGGAAATATCATGAAGATAATCATGACGATGGTACAAGTATTGGTCATACTACTAAGAATAATGATATTGTATACTATATGTAAAAGTGTGTGATGTTCTTCCAGTATTTTTTATAATAAACATAAGAATATCTAGGTTTAGAAACCATAAGACCTGATTCATATTTTATGAAAGACAAAGATGTTGGATCATGAGTAATGGTTTAAGAATAAAGTTTGATGATGGAGGTGTATATGTTTCGGAATTAAAAGATTATGTTATATGAATCAAGAAATATATAAGTGCTTTCATAATAAGATTTTCATTAATGATTGGAATGGAAATGTTGAGTAGTTCTAAGGATCGATGAAAAGTGATTTAACGGTAAAGTGATATACCCATAGAACATATCATTAAGGGAAATATAACCCTTATTATGTTCCTTATGTTATGATAATGATGCTTGGATACAGATATGTTGGATTTGAATAAGTAAATTGGATGATTCAAGTTTCTTGATATCTAATTATGGATTTATTGAAAATAGGGTTATGCTATCATGGATGAAGTATATAAATTTTTAGGACATAAATAATTATCCACTATGTTTTGGAATAAAGAAACATGCATGTTGTAAGTAAGGATGTATGGTAAAAAGAATACATGGTTAAGGTATTCACATGTTTGAATTGTGACAACTAAGAACTACCTTATGAAATATGTGAGATAAATGATAAGATGATTTAGTTGACATCTTTCTATAGTTTTTGATTTTTTGTTTTTGTATGCATTGTATGGTTGTCCATTTATGAATAGTATATGTTATATTATGATTTAGGTTTATTAGATTAGTGTATTATCTCACTATATGTGGGCTTATGCATATTTGATAACTTGTGATAACATTTTTGTTGAGACAGATCGAACGACCTACCATTCTCTTTATAGATCACATGATCTACTAACATCTTATAAATGAAAAATTCAACATCATTTACTTGAATAAGATATGATGTGAAAATTATTCAAGGAAATACCAACGTTGAGATTATACTGAAATCAAGTACGTATATCTTCTCATGAAAATTCTTCAACATTAGGAAAAGGGATCATGATGTAAAATCATGTCTCATTATCATAAATTTTAATGATATTAATTACCTCTTTCACACTTAATTAGTTAATGATATTTTTAAATTTCACCAGATCCTCAATTTTATTATGAGAAGTGATTTTTATCAATATATATGACTATTTATACTTTTCATCCTTGCCCAATCCTCACCTATGTTATCCTACATAGATACCTAGTTATGATTTTCTCTGGGCATCTGTTATTTACTAACTATTTTTTAAGGGTATTTTAATTTTTATAATGTGGGTATATATCCTTTTATAACCCTAATTAATTTCAAGGGATAAATTCATTTTAAGGGTGGTAGAATGCAACACCTTGAGATTATATGAGATATATTCTCTCTTTGAATACTTTCTTTGTATGCAATAATAAGATTTTCTTGTGCCATACGAAACACCATCATAGATTTTGGTATATGAAACAATATAAATTGATTGTGTTACAAACAATTTCTAATTCTTTTTTTTGAATCCATTTCATATTAGACCGAGTTAAAGTGAAAAATTAAATTACTTTAGAACCGACTCATTATAATGGAGGGTACGAACAAGATTAACTTTTTTATGAATAATTAAAGAACAATTGATGGATATTATTAAGATAAAATTTATGTAATATATTCAATCTAATGTTTAAATTTTATGTCATATGTTTTCTAGATAAGACATAAGAACAAATTCAATTTTTTGTATAAAATAGGTCTTTTTCAAAAAAATGTGGTTTTACAGCCCTTTTATGCCACACAAATTTTAAATCTAGTTTTTGACACTTTTATGTAGTATATTTAACAACATAAACATTTTATTTGGAATCAGGATAGAAAATTTACTTTGGATGAATTTTTTATATATTTCTGATAACTTTTTTGTTTTGATGAATAGTGAAAATACGGTAAATTTGAATTGAAAACAACTTTTTTCATTGAAATAATTTATATGGTTAAATTATATTATTGAATGGGTTTAAAATATAAAAGCAATATATTATTATCAGTCAATGTAATTTATTTAATTATCGTTAATTATACATTGAATTCAGATTTCAAATCATTTCAATCTTTTGCAATGTTTTAACTTTTAAAACCCTGTTTTTCATTATAATAATGGAATTAATTTTAAATTAATTACTGCAACCTATGTATATTTAATTTTGAAAAAAATATTCCATATTTTGAATTAGTTGGTCAAAATTAGTTTAATAGGTTACATTTGTTTTTTGTACATTATGAATAGTAACTTTGGTAATTTTTATTTACCAGAGTTTAAAGTAAATCAGGTAAATTAGATTAATAAACAATATGATAAGGATTATAATGAATTAAAGTCGAACAATATCACATAAGGGTTAGGATTGATTCATTTAATGGAATTTTATCCATGAAAGTGATCTAATTATAATTAAAGCAAAATAATGTGACAACACGTCACTCTCTTATCACTATAAGTATAATAATTTTAATATAGTGATAAACTTGAAACATATTTGATCATAAATAGTCTCCAAAAATATAATTAAATTATCTACATCATGTGAATTTATTTATAATTTTTAGAGATCAAATAATTATCATTAATGATGACACAATAATGATGTAGAAATTATTTTATGAATAGAAATATCAAATAATTTTTTAAAAAAATATGAAAAGAAAGATAATATGAAATAATTAATGTGCTACACCAATCTTCAAGGTGAATATAACATGTTAGGAGTATATTAAATATTTTGGTTCAAATTTATCTTAAGTGTGGATTTTATTTAAACTAAAATAAATTAATAGTTTCAAAATTTACACAATTGATATTTTATAAAAATAAAATATTATTAAGTTATTTAAAAATAAAGAAAACATTTATAAACTAAAAAGTGAAAATTATTGTCATAAATTTCATAATTTATCAAATTATTAATAATTTAAAACACATATGTAAATATTTATACCAATTTAATATTTATAATATTATTACCACAATTAAAATTAAATATACTAAATAAGGATAAATCAAAACGATAAGGTTTAAAATAAAATTAAAACAAGCATAAATTTTATTTTTTGAGAGTATGTAGACCCATACTCATCTTATCTTCTGAATAATACACTTTTTAGGCATTTTAATTTTAACGATTAATTTTTATTAATTTAATAGTTTTGATATTTCCAAAGGTTCCGCTCCCCTCTCTTATAAAAGGGAACCTCTCCTTCTCTTGTAATCACACCTCTAAATCCCTTTCCCATGGACTGATCCATCCCATTTCTTCTCCCAAATTTTCTAAATTCATCATAGAGGCCAAAATTTGTGATGAAATCCATCCTATGGAGGTCTTTTTTGCAAATCAAAATAAGATACTTGAAAAAGAGGTAATCATTTTATCACCTCTTTCAAAAAAAAATTCATCTACTTTCTATTCTTAGGTTATTTCCATAATGAAGTAATAAATAAAATAACTTATACATGATAGGATATTATTATAATTATGGGACAACTTTATATCTCCTTTTATCCATCCTATGAATAACAATATCACCATGCGTGCATGTGTACACATTACCGTCTCCACGCCATGGTGTAATTTGTTATTCAATAATACTTTATTTATATTGGTTTAACGATGATTATAATGGATTTAAATAATGAATATTATATTATAATTATTATTTATTATTTATTTACAATCCATTTCTATACCTTTTAACCTTTAAGTGAATGATATCATCACTCATGTGTACGTATGACCTACCGTCTCCACCATGTGATGCGATTCAGTCTACATGATTTTCCTTAATCCAAGATTATATAAATGAATGGAACGAATAAATATGATATATCTTATACTTATATAATTATTTATATGATATAACTGTAACACAAAAGTGTAACATGAAATTATCTAACAAAACTTTTAAAGATCATAAAGTAGTTAATATCTGAATAACGAGTGACAATGAAATGTTACTAACAAAAAGATGATAATATTAAATATATGATATCATAAAAATTATTATGATTATGAAATAATTCAATAACATTATTTAAATCATTATATAGGAGGTTTAGATACAAATGAATCATATCAGACCAAAGGTAAGGGATAATTTTTCATTCTCATTATTTTCTGGGATTGTTTATACGTAAGTATTTGCTGGTGTATATTTATCATCCACATCCATGTTTTCTAATTATGTATTCTATAATAATGTTTATATTATTCTACTATTTTTAATTTCAATTTTAACCATTGTTGAATTTTTATTAAGTGGTATCAAAGGAATCTTTTTTCATTTTCAAATACGAGGTACATTTTTTCTTTTCTTGAAAATGTATGTGAAAAATGTTTTTTAACTTATATATAATGATCGGATTTATATGCTTTCATAATGCATGATTACCATGAACTTTACCTTATAATATTTCAAGTTTATTTTTATTGAAATTTTTTTCTTTTAAAATTTCATGGAATCTTAAGAAAAGGTAATATTTTTGAAGAAGAAATGATATTTCTTCATGAATCAATTTAAAGTGTTTTATAAAAATTATTTTCCATATATGATGAAATTATTTAATAAGGAAACATTTAAATTATAATATACCTATTTTTTTATTTTTTTATTATTTTTATTCAATTTATGACACTCCTTTATTGTTCCTGGATTATGTTTTGATGGAATGATGTTTAAGGGATCCATTATATCCCTTAGGTTATACTATGATGAGTGATTTATGTTTTTGTGGAACATGTAAGAATAATTTATTTATGAGATTGGTGTGAACTTTATCTTCCTCCAGTGCATTGGGTAAAGATGGATAACTCTAGAGGTATGTATGTTATGCGTGAACATGATTTTAGGTTCACAATTCTATGTGTGGACCTAGTTTTCATGTCCATAATTTTATGAGTGGACTTGGTTTCCATGTACAAATGTTTGTGCAAGGGCCTGATTTCATGTCCTTAATTTAATGAGTGAACTTGTTACTATTTAAACATGTTCACAAAGTTATATGTTTCTATATTCTACAATTTCATTCCTTATGTTATAGTTATTATCTTATTTATTATGAAATTTGATTTTCCTTATGATTCATATTTTTCCATTGATATGCATGGAATGATCCTCTAATGTTATGATAACATTATCATACCCTTTATGCTCTTGTTTATTTTTACATATCACTTTGTTTACCCTTACTGAGATTCTTAGATAACCCTTTTTATGTTTCTTTTACCTAATATTTGAAGAAGGGTATTAAGTAACTTGTTTCAAAATGGGGTTCAAGCTATGAAGGATAAAGTAGGAGATGATGTAGACGTTTTATGAAATAGTTGTCTATGTTTCCCAGTTTACGAAGACACTAATCTAATACCATCTTTGGGTACCTATTAGAGTATTATAATAAGTATTATTTAAAATAAATGTATCTTCTATGTACATCAATCTTGGGTCATTATAAAATAAGTGGAGTTTTTTATAAATGTGGTATTTTAAAATTTAGGTAATAAGTTATTTGTACCATCTATACTTGAGATGAAGAGATAATTGTTTGATGAAGCCCATAACTCTAATTTCTCTATATAATCTTTAGTCACAAAAATGTATTAATATTTTAAGGAGTATTTTTTTTGGGGATAATATGAAATAGGTAATTACAGACTATATATCAAGAAGACTATTTTCTAATAGATAAATTCTAATATAAAACATTCCTAAGGAGTCTTGCAACTTCTACCTATTCTTTTGTGGAAATAGTATTATATTACTATGGAAATTGTAACTTTATTTCCAATATACCCAAGAAATAATTAATCAGTATTGGTTATTGTTGATCACCATTCCATGTATTCAGATTTCTTTATTATAATATAATATCTATCACTTGTGCACATGGAAAAACTATATATTAATGATATTACAAGACTTCACGGTATACCTCTTTAAATTGCATCTGATCATGATCTTTAGGTTGCATAAAAATCATTGAAGAATCTTCTGATGTATCTTGAAACTGATCTATGTTAGAGAACCACATCTTATCCTCAAACTGATATATGGTTTGAAAGGACTATGTTGAAATTAGAAGACATGTTCTGCCTTTTTTCTCTTGACTTTCGAGTTATGTGGGATCAATATTTATCCTCAAGGGAATTTGTATATAATTATAGCTTCCATTTAATCATTCAAGTGAGTAATTATGAATTATTTTATGTTAATAGGATTAATACTCTAAAATTTTTGGATGAATATGATAAAATTAATTTCCTAGTCCAATATATCATGGAGGAGAAAATAATGAATGTGAAGGATATTCATAATAATATTAAGTACACTCAAAGTAAGAAGAAGTGATATGAGGATAACCAAATGAAGGATTTAAAATTTCAATTAAGGTATCATGTTTTCCTGAAAGTATCTCCATATAAGGTTGCTATATTTACTAGAAGGAAATGGATACTAAGTCACATGTATGTCAGGTATTTTGAAATTCTGGTAAGAATTGGAGCTGTAGATTACTATTTTGAAATCCCACCTAGCCTCTCCAAGGTTCTTGATGTGTTCTATATCTAACTATTAATGAAGTACATAACCTAACTGGTAAATGTTATCACTTTCATGGAAATATAATTGAAACATTATTTACCTTAATATGAAGAGCCTATCCAGATTCATGAAAAATGGGAACAAGTATAAGGCCCTGGCCTTAAACCATACTTAATATTGAATTAAATGAATAATTCACATTGAGGATCATTTTAGGTTTAGAGTTTTAGAGAATTAGGACATAACTATTACTCCTCAAAAGATTACAAAGTACACACTTCTACTAAGTTTGCATAAAAATAAAAACTCTTAAAAAAGAAACATGTCTAGTTCCACGTTTTATATAGCATGACATTCCCTTGATCCCATCCTTAACCCTACTCCACATTAAGTCCTGTGAAAAACATTTCAAAAAACATGGGGTGATCATAAAAAGCTCAGTAAGGGATACACAAGGAATGAAAACTATTAGTTTTCTTCAAAACCACAAGTAAACCATGTATACTTTATCAAAGTAATACTTTTCACCTTTATGAAGTAGTAAACACTCTTCACTGAATAAAATATCATTACTTACCCTTTTGTAACCAAAATATTACCATAAAACCCATATAAAGAACACATAACATATAAAGGTAACTTGGGACATAAACATACTTAAATGGAATTACCATACGGTCGACTTCCACACATATCACTTAATGGAATAGCCATACGGCCGACTTCCATACCCAATGTATTGGAGGTTATTACGTAACCACCCGTCCTGGTATTCACGACACCACTCGTCATATGTTTTATCATGTAACCACCCGTCAAATGTCCAAGTACCATTATAAAATAATAACAATTATAAAGGAAATAAAAAATTTTCACCTTTCAATCATAGTATATCACTTAAATATGTTGACATAAAAAAAATCCATTATAAAAACCCTTTTCAATAACAAAATACATAAAAGAGTATATGGTATTTATTTCATTCTAAAAACATTATGGCTTGTTGAGGAAGCCAATGACCAAATAATACTCGCGGCGGCGGAAAAGGTCATTGTCACCGGGTACGTTAAAAGAAACATTCCTTTTTGTCGTTTTGTAAAACGCTTCATAGAAAAATATTCCTTTTGTATAAATTTAAAAGTCAAAGGGGTTTATACACCATATAAAATAAAGCCTTGTATTAGAACAAAATATGCCACAATGAAAGGAGATTGAGATGAAGTCCCTTACCTCGTGTCCGACGTGACTCGATTGCTCTTTAATCTCCTGAATAATAAAATAGTGTTATTTTCTACTTGATTAAGAACATTTTTCAAGTTTATTATTTCTTTTATATAAATTATTTCCCGGTTATAAACTTTATGTAATTATTTAATTTAATAAAGTTCGTTTTGTCGATATTTAGTACTTAAGTCAAAAATAGACTTCATACAATTACATGTTGTTTATGTGGTCACGATTCATTATATCCAGAATGATATTCATGATTTGGATATCATATATATCATATATATCCAGAATATACATGTATTTATAATAGTACATAACATTTAGAGGTAAGAAATGAAATGCACCGTTCATGGAGACGATAAGCCGTACGTACGCATGAACGCTACTTTCATTTCTATTTTGTATTTAATGGAGTGAAATCATAATGATATAAGGGTATATTATAATTCTAGTATAACATAATATATAATAACATTAAATCCATCCTTTATACGTCCCACATATGGCATTAACAAATCAAATCACTTTGAGGGGGCGGTATTCCGCACTTCCTAAAATGAAATTATCGTGTTTAACCGCAATGGAAACTATAATGGTATGATACAACTAAAAAATACAGAAGCATAAGGAAAACATAAACATAATATATATCATATATAAATACAGTGACATCTTAATGGCCACTATGAAAGGTGTTAAAAGAATATTGAACAATCATCGTTTCGTGAGGCCGAAAATTTCTAACCACATAAATAGTATATTATTTAACCATTAGACGAAGGTGTGTGTGGGTGTAGCTCGAATACTTCTTAAACCAACAACCTAGTATATTTAATATAATGGAGTTGTTACAAAAGAAATGAATAAAAAGAGTTTAGGGTGTTGGAGAAGCAAAATAAAACAGAAGAACACAAGTGAAGACATCACCTTAAAATCAGGTAATTCCCTTTGGTTTGAACAAAAAGGGTTTCTTGAAGAGCTTCCTGCCTAAGGTAAGGATTCTAAGATTAGGAGAGGGATTTGGAGAGACAAAATGATCAGATATTGGCCAAGACAAAGGCTTGAGAGGTGTGGGTAAGGAGGTAGAGGTGGGGGCCTTTTATAAGAGGAGAGGAGGGGCACTCTTGGAAAGGTATAAAATGTTACTTTATTTTCAAATGAGTTTCAGATTTTAAAGGTCCCACATTGATTTATATTGAGGATTAGGTGATACCGGTTCTAAATATACTCATCCAATGGGTTTTTGACATGTGTAGGGCTTAGATTTTACATTATCTATTCATTTTATTTATATCATTAAATAATGAGGTAATCACTGCATCATCATGATGTCATAAATAATTTAATTTATTTAATGTCTAAATATTATAAAAAATACTATGATGTAGGAAATAGTTGTATATTTATAATGAATATTTATAGTAAAATATATGACATGTATAATCCCATTTAAAAATTGTTTTGGTAAAATAACTCATGTTTGTGACATTTTTATTTTAACTTTAAATAAAAAGATATTAATGTCATTTTCCTACCAAAGTGGCTCCATGGGGTCCCCAAGTTGACCCAAGGATTGTATGTTTTGGAAATGACACATAAAATAAGGGTAGGACATGTTTCAAGCTCATTTCATATTATTAAAACATTATTTTTACCCTAAATTACACTAATTTCCTCTAATCGTGATTAAAAACATAAAAGTTAATATTCACCAAAAAATTATTTTAATCCCATTTAACCAAATTTTACTTCCTAATGACAACCATGTATATTGGATTTGTGAAATTTAAAACACAGAGGTTGTAAAATTTCATTTAAACGAAAAATCAGTTTTTTAAGTACCACTTAGTGGTTTCACTATTCATCAAAAATTGAAGTTTTTCAGAAAAATACCAAAAATTCACCCTAAGCTATATTTGATATTCCAAATTCAAAAATGATGTCTATTTTAAAAAATGGAAAACATATAAGTTGACTTAATTAATTTAATTATTAATTTCTGCTGTCAAAACAAATAGCGTGTTTTTATGAAACAAAATGTATCAAAATATTGACACTAGTTTAAGTCCAATTCCAAAGTTAAATTAAATCCAAAGACCACTATTGGATTAAATGGTAAAAATATATTCTAATTTCACTTTAAAACCAATTCAAAAGATAATATAATCATATAAATAAATTAGATTAAAAAGAGGGTTTGAATTAAAATACAACATTTTTCACTATTTATTTAAAAATGAACTTTATCGGAAAAATACCAAAAATTTAAACAAAGTAAATTTTGATGTCCCAATTCTAAAGAAGAATTTTATTTGGTCCAATAGAATGTATAAGAGCGACCAAAACTATATTTAATGAAGGTTCTCCATCAAAAGGCGATAAGTAGACCTTTAGTGAAAATTACAGTATATATATCTAAAATTGAATTCTTTTTCTTATTTTAAGCCTTTAACTTTTATTGGATAAATGTAAAAACATTTAAAAACATATATAATCATATTCTAGTTATTTCTATTCATTCCCGCCAATACAACGACTGCGTGTTAACTACGATTTAAAATAATATTATTATATTACTAGTATGCAACGTAAGATTTTAAAGAAACTCATTGTTGCGTATCGGGTACGCTATCGAATATAGAAACCCCTTTAAAGTAAAATTAATATTTAATTCACAAATATTAATAAATATGAAAATGTATTATTCTTCATTTACCTGGGATGTTACATCCTTCCCCCCTTTTGGGAATTGCGTCCTCACAATTTTATTCACTTATCAAAATAAGTGGGGGTATTTATCCCTCATAGAATTTTCAGATTCCCATGTTACCTCTTCAACCATATTGTTTTTTCACAGAACCTTTACCTGGTGAATTACCTTATTTCACAACACTTGCTCTCTTCGGTCAAGAATCTGGACTGGTTGTTCTTCATAAGAGATATTCTCTTCCAACTGAACTACCTATGGGCTCAAACCATGTGATGGATCTGGCATATACTTTCTCAACATCGAAACATGAAAAACATTGTGTACCAGAGATAAAATCCGAGGTAAAGCCACTCGATAAGAAACTGATCCAACATTCTCTAGAATTTCATATGGTCCAATGAACCTTGGACCCAGCTTTCCTTTCTTAATAAATCACATCACACTTTTCCATGGTGAGACTTTGAGAAAAACATGATCACCTATCTTGAAAGATAGATCCTTCCTCCTATTATCCGCATAACTCTTCTGCCTGCTCTGAGCTGTTCTCATGTGTTTCTGAATCAACTAAACTTTTTCTGCCATCTCTTCTACCAATTCTGGTCCCATCAACTTTTTTTCACCCACTTCATCCCAGAAAGCTGGAGTTCGACGCCGCTTCCCATATAACGCCTCAAATGGTGACATCTGTATACTGGAATGAAAACTGTTATTATATGAAAACTCAACCAAAGAAAGATATTGGTCCCAAATTCCATGATAATCCATAGAGCAAGCACTTAGCATATCCTCCATGTTTTGAATTGTTCGTTCTGACTGACCATCTGATTGAGGATGAAAAACTATACTAAAATTTAATTCAGTACCCAAGGACTTCTGAAGGCCTTTCAAAAAGTTAGAAGCAAAATTGGGATCACGATCAGATACAATGGACTGGGGAACTCCATGTAACCTGACTATCTCTTTATGATACAACCGAGCAAGTTGATCTCGAGATAAAGTATCTCAAATAGGATGGAAATGAGCAGATTTAGTCAATCAATCAATAATAACCCATATTGCATTATTACCTCGAGATGTCCTCGGTAGTCCCACAACAAAGTCCATGAATATATTTTCCCATTTCCACTCTGGCACTGATAAAGGCTGAAGCATCCCTTTCGGTAAAAACCGCTCTACTTTAACCTACTGACAAGTCAAACACTTCACAGTAAAATCAGCACTATCTCTTTTCATTCCATCCCACCAGTAATACTCCCGCAGATCTCTGTACATCTTAGTACTTCTAGGATGAACTGAAAACGGGGAACTATGAGCCTCACATAACAACTCACCCTTCAACTGTGATTCACAAGGCACACATAATATTTTACCAAACCTCAAAACAGAATCATTATCAATGTTAAACTCATGCAACTTACCCTTCTGAACCAGCTCTACATTTTTCTACAATCCACTGTCTTTCTTCTGCTCTTGCTTAATTCTGTCTGATAGGGATGATCTCAATGACACTTGAAACAAAACAGAAGAACTTCCTCAACCAAAAACTTCTATTCCAAAGTTCATCAAATAAAAAACCAATGGATCTCATTCCAAACGTAGCAAGGTTAATGAAGCATTACTTTTTCGACTCAAAGCATCATCCACTTTATTTTCTTTTCCCAGATGGTAATAAATTGTACAATCATAATCTTTGATTAATTCTATCCATCTCCTCTGTCTCATGTTCAATTCTTTCTGAGTGAATATATACTTTAAACTTTTTTGATTAGTATATATTTCACACTTTACTCCAAACAAATGGTGGCTCGAAATTTTTAGAGCAAAAACAGCAGTAGATAATTCCAAATCATGTGTGGGGTTATTTTACTCATGAGTTTTCAAATGATGTGAAGCATAAGAAATTACCTGATCATTCTGCATTAGGAGGCAACCAAGTCCTTTCAATGAAGCATCACTGTAGATAACAAACTCACCATTCCTAGAAGGAAGTGCCAAAACAGGAGCATTCACTAATCTTCTTTTCAACTCCCGAAAACAATCATCACATTCTTTTGTCCAGATAAACATAACACCCTTCCGAGTTAGCTTAGTCATTGGACTAGATAACCGTGAAATATTTTCAACAAACCTTTGGTAGTAGCCTTCCAAACCAAGAAAACTATGGATCTTGGTTACATTTGTGGGTCTTGTCCATTCTTCATCAACTTTTGTTTTAGCAGGATCAACAGTTAAGCCATTTTTTGAAACAATGTGACCAAGGAAAGAAATTTGTTGTAACCAAAACTCACACATTCTTAATTTTCCATATAGTTTATTTTCATTTAAGGTTTGAATGATAACCCTTAAATGACTTTCATGATCCTCTTTACTTTTAGAAAACGCCAAAATATCATCAATGAAAACAACCACAAACTTATCCAAGAACTCATGAAAAATTCTATTCATAAGGTCCATGAATACAGCAGGTGAATTGGTTAACCCAAAAGGCATAACTAAAAATTCATAATGGCCATATCTAGTACGGAACACAGTCTTTGGAACGTCTGCTTATTTTACTTTCAACTATTGGTACCCTGACCTCAAGTCAATCTTCGAAAAATACTGAGCTCCCTGGAGCTGATCAAACAAATCATCGATATGAGGCAAAGGATACTTGTTCTGAACAGTGATATTATTGAAGGCTCTATAATCAATGCAAAGTCCCATTGAACCATCTTTCTTTTTAACAAACAAGACAGGAGCACCCCATGGTGATGTGCTAAATCGAATGAAACCTTTATCTAATAACTCCTACAATTTCATCTTTAACTATAAAAGTTCAACTGAGCCATTGATAAAGGGGTTTTGAAATTGGCTTAGAATCAAGAACTAAGTCAACAATAAATTCAAATTCCTGATCATGAATAATACCAGGAAAATCATAAGGAAAAACATCAAGATACTCATTTACCACTGGCACATCATTAATCTGAACAGTTCCTTTATTTTCAACAATATGTGCAAGTTAAAATTCATTTACATATTTTAGTAGTTTCTCAACTTCCTGATATGTTATCAAAATCAAGGGTTCATTATTGTACACAAACTGAAAATATTTCTGAAAAGAAACCATTTCAGCTCTGTAGTCAATCTTAGCATGATAAACAGAAAGCCAATCCATACCCAAAATAACATCAAACTCTACCAGAGGAAAAACAATAAGGTTTGCTGGAAGATTCTTTCCGCACACAAGGATATGCAGGTTCTTATAATTTCTTTTTGTCTCTACGTTTCCTCCGGGTATTTTTACCATAAGTTCAGGATTCATATCTTGAGATGGAATTTCCAATTTATTAGAAAAATTCTCAGAAATGAAAGAATGTGTAGACCCTAAATCAAACAACACATTGGCATAATCCGAACAAACAAACAGTGTACCTGATACAACTTCATTCGATGGTCCAACATCTGCTGAAGTAGTTGCAAAGGATTTCACCACCCCTTTCTTCTTGTAGTCTGGCTGCTTTCCCCCAGTTGAGTTCTTCGTTAGACACTCATTTTCATAATGACCCATTTCATTACACTTAAAACATCTTACCGCTGACTTTTCATTTCCTGCTTGATCATATTCCTTATTATTACGAGCAATATGACAAGACTTACCACACTGAAAGCACTTTCCAGACTTGGATAAACATTCTCCAGGATGAATTTTACCACACCTCTCATAGGATGGATATTTGGTTTTCTTACATCCTTTCTTATTTGATGAATTCTTCCCTTTTTCCTACCAACTGGACCTCTTATTCTGTTGTTTGTCAAAGAACACCTGATCATTGGAAAACTCCATTTCCACCTTCTCCGCACATCGAACAAGATTTTCATAACTTTTGAACTCACGAGAAGCTAAATCCCTTCGATACTTTGGCTTTACTCCTGAGTAAAAACGGTTTATTTTACTATCAAGATCTCGTATGAAGTTTGGAGCATACCTTTCCAGTTGAGTAAACTTTTCTTTATAAGCAGACACTGAGTCATCCTCCTGCATCAATTCTAGGAATAGTTTTTCCATCCTAAGACGAACCTCCTTAGGAAAATATTTCTCAAGAAACATACATTTGAATTCGTCCCAGTGAATATCATAAATCTCATCACCATACCTGATATTTTTAATCATCGACCACCACTGGTCAGCTTCACCTTCAAAATGGTAAACAACAAGACTAACCTTTTGATGTTCTGAACACCCCATGACATCAAAAATATTCTCCAGTGTTTTAATCCACCCTTTAGCTAGCACAGGGTCAGATGATCCTTTGAATGATGGGGGATGTTGCCTCATGAAATGTTCCACCACTGACATGTCCCTCTGTGGTTGATCTGGCTGATCTCGTGCATGGATACCACCACCATTTATAGCCTGAGTCAACTGTTCCATCACTACAAAAAACTGTTCAGTTTCAATTCTGACCATCTCATGTCGCTGATTTGGAATGTTGTCTTCCTCCTGATGTCGTCCCAACATAGCTGCCTTGTTTCCTCTGCAAAAAACCATTCTGAACACAGAAATATCTTAGGCGAAGCAACATGGTAATCTTTAAATGCTATATCATTTCAGTCATACCATAAATTAACTTATAATTTAACAATTTTCTAACTCCTAAAGTTGTCTAAACCGACCTCTGATACCAACTATAAGGCCCCAGCCTTAAACCTTACTTAATATTGAATTAAATGAATAATTCACATTGAGGATCATTTCAGGTTTAGAGTTTTATAGAATTAGGACATAACTATTACATCTCAAAAGATTACAAAGTAGACACTTCTACTAAGTTTCCATAAAAATAACAGCTCGTACAAAATAAACATGTCTAGTTCCATGTTTTATATAGCATAAATTTACCTTGATCCCATCCTTGACCCAACTCCACATTAAGTCCAGTGAAAAACATTTCAAAAACATGGGGTGAGCATAAAAAGCTCAGTAAGGGATACACAAGGAATGAAAACTATTAGTTTTTTTCAAAACCACAAGTAAACCATGTATACTTTATGAAAGTAATACTTTTCACCTTTATGAAGTAGTAAAAACTCTTCACTGAATAAAAGATCATTACTTACCCTTTTGTAACCAAAATATTACCGTAAAACCCATATAAAGAAGTCATAACACATAAAGGTAACTTGGGACATAAATATACTTAAATGGAATAACCATACGGTCAACTTCCACACATATCACTTAATGGAATAGCCATACGGCCGACTTCCATACCCAATGCATTGGAGGTTATAACGTAATCACCCGTCCTGGTATTCACGGCACCACCCGTCATATGGTTTATCATGTAACCACCCATCAAATGTCCAAGTACCATTATAAAATCATAACAATTATAAAGGAAATAAAAAATTTCCACATTTTAATAACAATATATCTATTAAATATATTGACATAAATAAATCCATTATAAAAACCTTTTTCAATACCAAAATACATAAAAGAGTATATGGTATTTATTTCATTTTAAAAACATTATGTCTTGTTGAGTATGCCAAAGACCAAATAATACTCACGGCGGCGGAAAAGGTCGTTGTCACCGTGTACGTTAAAAGAAACATTCCTTTTTTTTCATTTTGTAAAATTCATCATAGAAATAGATTCTTTTTGTATAAAATTAAAATTCAAAGGGGTATATACTCCATATAAGAGAAAGCCTTGTATTAAAACAAAATATTCCTCAATGAAAGGAGATTGAGACGAAGTCCCTTACCTCATGTACGACATGACTCGATTGCTCTTTAATCTCCTGAATAATAAACTAGTGTTAATTTCTACTTGATTAAGAAATTTTTTCACGTTTATTATTCCTTTTATATAACTTATTGCACTGTTATAAACTTTATTTAATCATTTAATTTAATAAAGTTCGTTTTGTCGATATTTGGTACTTAAGTCAAAAATGGACTTCTTTCAATTACATGTTGTTTATGTTGTCAGAGGTTAATTATATCCAGAATGATATTCATGATTTGGATATCATATATATCATATATATCCATCATATACATGTATTTATAATAGTACATAACATTTAGAGGTAATAAATGAAATGCACCATTCATGGAGACGGTAAGCCGTACGTACGCATGAACGCTGCTTTCATTCCTATTTCGTATTTAATGGAGTGAAATCATAATGATATAAGGGTATATTATAATTACAGTATAACATCATATATAATAACATTAACTCCATCCTTTATACATCCCACATATGGCATTAACAAATCAAATCACTTTGAGGGGGCGGTAGTCCGCACTTCCTAAAATGAAATTATCGTGTTTACCCGTAATGGAAACCATAAAGGAATGACACAAATGATAAATAAAGAAGAATAAGTAAAACAAAAACATAATATATATCATATATAAATAGAGTGACATCTTAATGGCCACCATGAAAGGTGTTAAAATAAGATTGAACAATCATCATTTCGTGAGGCAGAAAATCGCCAACCACATAAACAGTATGTTCTTTAACCATTAGACGATGGTGTGTGTGGGTGTAGCTCGAATCCTTCTTAAAAAAATCCTAGTATATTTAATATAATGTATTTGTTAAAAAAGAAATTAATAAAAAGATTTTAGGGGGTTGGAGAAGCAAAATAAAACAAAAGAACACAAGTGAAGACATCACCTTAAAATTGGGTAATTCGCTTTGGTTTGAACCAAAAGGGTTTTTTGAAGAGCTTCCTACCTAAGGTAAGGCTTCTGGGATGAGTAGAGGGATGTGGAGAGATAAATTGATCATATATTTTCCAATAAAAAGGCTTTAGAGGTGTGGGTAATGAGGTAGAGGTGTGGGCCTTTTATAAGAGGAGATGAGGGGCACTCTTGGAAAGGTATAAAATGTTACTTTATTTTCAAATGAGTTTCGGATTTTAAAGGTCCCACATTGATGTATTTTGATGATAAGGTCATAAGGGTTCGAAATATATTCATCAAATGGGTTTTTGACATGTGTAGGTTTTAGATTTTAGATTATCTATTCATTTTATTTAAATCGTTAAATAATGAGGTAATCGCTGCATCATCATGATGTCATAAATAATTTAATTTATTTAATGTCTAAAAATTATAAAAAAAATACTATGATGTAGGAAATAATTTTATATTTATAATTAATATTTATAGTAAAATATATGACTTGAATAACCCTATTTAAAAGTTGTTTTAGTAAAACAACTCATGTTTGTGACATTTTTATTTTAACTTTAAATAAAAAGATATTAATGTCATTTTCCTACCAATGTGGCTCCATGGGGTCCCCAAGTTGACCCATGGATTTTCTTGGTCTGACATGACACATAAAATAAGGGTAGTACATGTGTCAAGATCATTTAATATTATTAAAACATTATTTTTACATTAAATTACACTAATTTCCTCTAATCACGATTAAAAACATAAAAGTTACTATTTACCAAAAAATTATTTTAATCTCATTGAACCAAATTTTAATTCCTATTGACAACCATGTATGTCAGATTTTTGAAATTCAAAACAAAAAGGCGGTACAATTTCATTTAAATGAAAAATTAGTTTTTTAAGTACCACTTAGTGGTTTCACTATTCATCAAAAATTGAAGTTTTTCAGAAAAATACCAAAATTTCACCCTAAGATATATTTGATATTCCGAATTCAAAAATGATGTCTATTTAAAAAAATTGAAAACATATAAGTTTCATTAATTAATTTAATTATTAATTCCCACTTTCAAAACAAATAGCGTGTTTTTATGAAACAAAATGTATCAAAAGTTTGAAACTAGTTTAAGTCCAATTCCAAAGTGAAATTAATTCCAACGACCAATATTGGATTAAATGGTAAAAATATATTCTAATTTTTCTTTAAGACCAATTCGAAAGATAATATAATAATATAAATAAATTATATTAAAAAGAGGTTTTGAATTAAAATACAACATTTTTCACTATTCATTAAAAAATGAACTTTATCGGAAAAATACCAAAAATTAAAAAAAAGTAAATTTTGATTTCCCAATTCTAAAGAAGAATTTTATTTGGTATAATAGAATTTATAAGAGTGACCAAAACTATATTTAATGACGGTTCACCATCAAAAGGTGATAAGTGGACCATTAATGAAAATTAGAGTATATATGCCTAAAATTGAATTCTTTTTCTTATTTTAAGCCTTTATCTTTTATTGGATAAATGTAAAATCTTTTAAAAAACATATATAATCATATTATAGTTATTTATATTTTTCCTGCCAATACAACATATAAGGCCCCAGCCTTAAACTTTACTTAATATTGTATTAAATGAAGAATTCCCATTGAGGATCTTTTTAGGTTTAGAGTTTTAGAGAATTAGATCATAACTATTATATCTCCAAAGATTACAAAGTAGAAACTTCTACTAAGTTTCCATAAAATAAAAACTCTTAAAAAGAAACATGTCTAGTTCCATGTTTTAGATAGCTTGACTTTCCCTTGATCCCATCCTTGACCCTATTCAACATTAAGTCCTGTGAAAAACATTTCAAAAAAAAACTTAGGGTGAGCATAAAAAGCTCAGTAAGGGATACAAAAAGAATTAAAACTGTTAGTTTTTCAAACAACAAGTAAACCATGTATACTTTATCAAAGTAATACCTTCACCTTTATGAACTAGTAAAAACTCTTCACTGAATAAAATATCATTACTTACCCTTTTGTAACCAAAATATTACCATAAAACCCATATAAAGAACACATAACATATAAAGGTAACTTGGGGCATAAACATACTTAAATGGAATAACCATACGGTCGACTAACACACATACTTAAATTGAATAGCCATACGGCTGACTTCCATACCCAATGCATTGGAGGTTAGAACATAACCACCCGTCTAGGTATTCACAGAACCACCCATCATATGGTTTATCACGTAACCACCCATCAAATGTCCATGTACCATTATAAAATCATAATACATAAAAAAAATATAATGCAAAGAAAACATTTCCACACTTTGATCACAATATATCGCTTCAATATATTGACCTAAAAAATCAATTATAAAAACCATTTTCAATACCAAAATACATAAAAGAGTATATGGTATTTATTTCATTTTAAAAACATTACGGCTTGTTGAGGAAGCCAAATACCAAATAATATTCGCGGCGGCGGAAAAGGTCATTGTCACCGCGTACGTTAAAAGAAACATTCCTTTTTTTCGTTTAGTAAAATGCTTCATAGAAAAAGATTCCTTTTGTAAAAAAGTAAAATTCAAAGGGTTTTATACACCGTATAAAATAAAGTTGTGTATAAAACTAAATATGCCTTAATGAAAGGAGATTGAGATGAAGTCCCTTACCTCAGGTCCGACTTGAATCGATCGTTCTTTAACGTCCTGAATAATAAACTTTAGTTAATTTATACTTGCTTAAAAACCTTATTCGAGTTCATTACTAATTTTATATCACTTATTACCAAGTTATAAACATTATGTAATCATTTAAGTTAATAATGTTTGTTTTGTCGATATTTGGTTCTTATGTCGAACGTGGACTTCTTACAATTACATGTTGTTCGTGTGGTCAAAGGTTCATTATATCCAGAATGATATTTATGATTTGGATATCATATATATCATATATATCCAGAATATACATGTATTTATAATATTACATAATCATTTAGAGGTAAGAAATGAAATGCACCGTTCATGGAGACGGTAAGCCGTACGTACGCATGAACGCTACTTTCATTTCTATGTCATATTAATAGAATTAAAACTAAATGAGAGGTATGTATATTTGAATTTAAGAATTATATTAATCATTTAGATGTAACATAAATCACATATATCCATTATATATATGTACTTATAATAGTACATTATATTTGGGGGTAAGAAATGAAATGCACCGTTCATGGAGACGGTAAGTCGTACGTACGCATGAACACTACTTTCATTTCTATCTTGTACTTTAATGGAAAGAAATAATAATGATAAAAAGGTATATTATAATTCCAGTATAAAATCATATATAATAACTTTAAATCCATCCTTCATACGTCCCACATATGGCATTAACAAATCAAATCACTTTGAGGGGGCGGTAGTCCGCACTTCCTAAAATGAAGATATCACGTTTACCCATAATGGAAACCATAAAGGTATTAAATAAATGAAAAATACAGAAGCTTACAAAAAACATAAACATATTATATATCATATATAAATATAGTGACATCTTAATGGCCTTATTTGAAGGTGTTATATGAGTGTTGAACAATCATCGTTTTGTGAGGCAGAAATTCACCATCCACAGAAACAGTATGTTCTTTAACCATTAGATGTAGGTGTGTGTAAGTGTAGCTCGACAAATTCTTATAACAACATCCTAGTATATTGAGGATACTGGTGTTTTTATAAAATAAATGAATAAAAATAGTTTAGAGGGTTGGAGAATAAAAATAAAACAAAAGAACACAAGTGATGACATTACCTTAAAATCGGTTAACTCTCTTAGATTTGAGATCAAAGGCTTCTTTGGGAGGACTTCTGCCCAAAGTGAGGATTCTAGGAGTAATAGAGGGATGTGGAGAGACAAAAAGAGCAGAGATTGGCCCAAACAAAGGCTTTAGAGGTGTGGGTAAGGAGGTAGAGGTTGGATCCTTTTATAAGAGGAGAGGAGGGGCACTCTTAGAAAGTTAAGAAAAGTTACTTTATTATAAAATGATTTTCGGATAAAAAGGGACCCAAAATTAAATATTTAGAGGATAAGGTGATGAGGATTCTAAATCCACCCATCCAATAGGTTTTTGACATGTGTAGGTCTTAGATTTTACATTATATTCTCATTTTATTTAAATCGTTAAATAATGAGGTAATCGCTGCATCATCATGGTGTCATAAATAATTTAATTTATTTAATGTCTAAAAATTATAAAAAAATATCATTATGTAGGAACTATTTTTAGATTTCTAATGAATATTTATAGTCAAAAATCTTACTTGTATAACCCAATTTAAAAATTGTTTTAGTAAAACAACTCATGTTTGTGACATTTTTATTTTAACATTAAATAAAAAGTTATTAATGTCATTTTCCAACCAAAGTGGCTCCATGGGGTCCCCATGTTGACCCATGGATTTTATTGGTCAGCCAGGACACATCCAATAAGGGTAGGACATGTTTCTAAGTCATTTCATATTATTAAAACCTTATTTTTACCTTAAACTACACTAATTACCTCTAATCGCGATTAAAACTTAAAAGTTACTATTCACCAAAAAATTATTTTAATCCCATTGAACCAAATATTACTTAGTAATGAAAACCATGTATGTCAAATTTTTGAAATTCAAAACACAAAAGTGGTAAAATTTCATTTAAATGGATAATTAGTTTTTATAAGTACCACTTAGTGGTTTCACTATTCATCAAAAATTGATGTTTTTCAGAAAAATACCAAAAATTCACCATAAGCTATATTTGATATTCCGAATTCAAAAATGATGTCTATTTTAAAAAATTCAAATTACATAAGTTTCATTAATTAGTTCCCACTGTCAAAACAAATAGCGTGTTTTTATGAAACAAAAAGTATCAAAACATTGACACTAATTTAAGTCCGATTTCAAAGTGAAATTAATTCCAACGACCACAATTGGATTAAATGGTAAAAATATATTCTAATTGAACTTTAAAACCAATTCAAAAGATAATATAATCATGTAAATAAATTAGATAAAAAATTAAAATACAACATTTTTCACTATTCATTAAAAAACGAACTTTATCGGAAAAATACCAAAAATTTACACAACGTAAATTTTGATGTCCCGATTCTATATAAGAATTTTATTTGGTCCAATAGAATGTATAAGAGTGACCAAAACTATATTTATAGACGGTTCACCACCAAAAGGTGATAATTCGACCATTTGGGAATGTTAGAGTATATATGCGTAAAATTGAATTCTTTTCGTATTTTAAGCCTTTATATTTTATTGGATAAATGTAGAAACATTTAAAAAAACATATATAATAATATTTTAGTTATTTCTATTCATTCTCGCCAATACAACGGCTACTTGTTAACTACCATTTAAAATAATATTATTTTATTACTAGTGTGCAATGTAAGATTTCAAAGAAAGTCTTTGTTACGTATCGGGTACGCTATCGAACATAGCAACCCCTTTAAAGTAGAATTAATATTTAATTTGTAAATAATAATAAATATGAAAATGTTTTATTCTTTATTTACCTGGGATGTTACATCCTTCCCCCCTTCTAGGAATTGCGTCCTCAAAATTTTTATTCACTTAACAAAATAAGTGGGGGTATTTATCCCTCATAGCATTTTCAGATTCCCATGTTGCCTCTTCAACCATATGGTTTTTACACAAAACCATTACCTAGTGAATTGCATTATTTCTCAACACTTGCTCTCTTCAGTCAAGAATCCGGACTGGTTGTTCTTCATAAGAGAGATTCTCTTCCAACTTAACTACCTCTCGGCACAAAACATGAGATAGATCTGGCATATACTTTCTCAACATCGAAACATGAAAAACATTGTGTACCTGAGATAAAATCGGAGGTAATGCCACTCTATATGAAACTGATCCAACTCTCTCCAAAATTTCATATGGTCCAATGAACCTTGGACTCAGCTTTCCTTTCTTACCAAATCGCATCACACTTTTCCATGGTGAAACTTTGAGAAAAACATGATCACCTACCTCAAAAGATAGATCCTTCCTCCGGTTATCCGCATAACTTTTCTGTCTTCTCTGAGCTATTCTCATGTGTTTCTGAATCAACTGAACTTTTTCTGCCATCTCTTCTACCAATTCTGGTTCCATTAGCTACCTTTCACCTACTTCTTCCCAAAAATCTTGAGTTCGACACCGCTTCCCATATAATGCCTCAAATGGCGCCATCTGTATACTAGAATGAAAACTATTATTATATGAAAACTCAACCAAAGGAAGATGTTGGTCCCAACTTCCCTGATAATCCATAGAGAAAGCTCGTATCATATCCTCCAAGGTCTGAATTGTTCATTCTGACTGCCCATCGGATTGCGGATAAAAATATATACTAAACTTTAATTCAATACCCATCGACTTCTGAAGGCCTTTCCAAAAGTTAAAAGTAAACCTGGGATCACGATCAGATAAAATAGAGAGGGGAACTCCATGCAACCTGACTATCTCTTTAAGATACAATCGAGAAAGTTGATCTAGAGAGAATGTATCTCGAATAGGAAGGAAATGAGCAGATTTAGTCAAGCGATCAACAATAACCAATATTGCATTATTACCTCGAGATGTCCTCGGTAATCCCCTAAAAAAGTCCATGGATACATTTTCCCATTTCCACTCTAGCACTGGTAATGGCTGAAGCATCCCTTTCAGTAACTACCGCTCTCCTTTAACCTGCTGACAAGTCAAACACTTTACAGTAAAATCAGCAATATCTCTTTTCATTCCATCCCACCAGTAATACTCCCGCAGATCATTATACATCTTAGTACTTCCAGGAAGAACAGAAAACGGGGAACTATGAGCCTCACATAACAACTCATTCTTCAACTGTGAATCACAAGTCACACATAATATCTTCTCAAACCTCAAAACACAATCATTATCAATGTTAAATTCAGGAAACTTACCCTTCTGAACCAGCTCTACCTTTTTCTGCAACCCACTGTCTTGCTTCTGTGCTTGCTTAATTCTGTCTGATAGAGAATATTTCACTGATACCTAAAACAAAACAGAAAGAATTCCTGCACAAAAAACTTCCATGCCCAATTTCATCAAATCTTTAACCAAAGGATCATGTTCCAAACACAACATTGTTAATGAAGCATTACTTTTTCGACTCAAAGCATCGTCCACTTTATTTTCTTTTCCCGGATGGTAATAAATTGTACAATCATAATCCTTGATTAATTCTAGCCATCTCCTCTGTCTCATGTTCAATTCTTTCTGAGTGAATATATACTTTAAAATTTTTTGATGGATATATATTTCACACTTTACTCCATAAAAATTATGCCTCCAAATTTTTAAAGCAAAAACAAAAACAACTAATTCCAAGTCATGTGTTGGGTAATTTACCTCATGAGTTTTCAACTGACGTGAAGCATATGCAATTACATAATCATTCTGCATAAGGAAACATCCAAGTCCATTCAACGAAGCATCAATGTATATAACAAACTCACCATTCCTGGAAGGAAGTGGCAAAACAGGATCATTCACCAATCTTCTTTTCAACTCCTGAAAATAGTCATCACATTCTTTTGTCCAGATAAACTTAACACCATTCCGAGTTAACATAGTCATTGGACTAGATAACCGTGAAATTTTTTCAACAAACCTTCGGTAGTAACCTGCCAAACCAAGGAAACTACGATCTAGATAACATTTGTGGGTCTTGGAAATTCTTCAACAACTTTTGTTTTAGAAAGATCAACAGTTATGCCATATTTTGAAACAATGTGACAAAGGAAAGAAATTTGTTTCAACCAAAACTCACACTTGCTGAATTTTCCGTACAGCTTCATTTCTTTTAAGGTTTGAAAGATAACCCTTAAATGAATTTCATGCTCCTATTTACTTTTAGAAGACACCAAAATATCATCGATGAAAACAACCACAAACCTATCCACGAACTCATGGAAAATTCGATTCATAAGATCCATGAATACAGAAGGTGCATTGGTTAACCCAAAAGGCATAACTACAAATTCATAATGGCCATATCTTGTATGGAACACAGTCTTCAGAACGTCTGCCTTTTTTACTTTCAACTGATGGTACCCCGACCTCAAGTCAATCTTCGAAAAATACTAAGCTCCCTGGAGCTGATCAAACAAATCATCGATATGAGGCAAATGATACTTGTTCTTAACAGTGATATTATTCAAGGCTCTATAATCAATGCAAAGACTCATTGATCCATCTTAATTTTTAACAAAAAAGACAAGAGAACCCCATGGTGATGTGCTAGGTCGAATGAAACCTTTATCTAATAACTCATGAAATTGATTTTTTAACTCTAAAAGTTCAACATGAGCCATTCAATAAGGGGGTTTTGAAATTGGATTAGAATCCGGAAATAAGTCAACAGTAAATTCAACTTCCCAATCATGAATAATACCAGGAAACTCATCAGGAAAAACATCAAGATACTCATTTACCACTGGCACATCATGAATCTGAATAGTTCCTTTATTTTCAACAATATGTGCAAGGTAACATTAATTTCCATCTTTTACTAGTATCTCAACTTCCGGATATGTTATCAAAAGTAAGACTTCATTCTTGTACACAAACTGAAAATATTTCTGAAAAGAAACCATTTTATCTCTGTAGTCAATATTAGGATAATAAACAGAAAGCCATTCCATTCCCAAAATAACATCAAACTCTACTAGAGGAAAAACAATAAGGTTTGCTGGTAGATTCTTTCCGCACAAAAGGATAGGAAGGTTCCTATAATTTCTTTTTGTCTCAACGTTTCCTCCGGGTGTTTTTACCATAAGTTCATGATTCATATCTTGAGATGGAATTTCCAATTTACTATAAAACTTATCAGAAACGAAGGAATGTGTAGACCCTGAATCAAACAACACATTGGCATAATTGGAACAAACATACAGTGTACCTGATACTACTTCATTCGATGGCCCAACATCTACTGAAGTAGTTGCAAAGGCTTTCACCACCCCTTTCTTCTTGTAGTCTGGCTGCTTTCCCCCAGTTGAGTTATTCGTTAGACACTCATTTTCATAATGAACCATTTCATTACACTTAAAACATCTTACTGCTTGCTTTTCATTGCCTGCTTGATCATCTTCCTTACAGTTACGAGCAATATGACCAGACATACCACACTGAAATCACTTTCCAGACTTGGATAAACATTCTCCAGGATGCATTTTACCGCACTTCTCATAGGAAGGATATTTGATTTTCTTACCTCCTTGCTTCTTTGATGAATCCTTCTCCTTTGCCTTCCAACTAGACCTATTATTCTGTTGTTTTTCAAAGAACACTTGTTCATCGGAAAACTCCATTTCCACCTTCTCCGCACATCGAACAAGTTTTTCATAAAATTTGATATCACGAGAAGCTAAAGACCTTCGATACTTTGGCTTTAACCTTGAGTAAAAATGATTGATTTTACTATCCAGATCTCGTATGAAGTTTGTAGCATACCTTGACAGTCGAGTGAACTTTTCGTCATAAGCAACCACTGAATCATCCTCATGCCTCAATTCTAGGAATTGTTTTTCCATCCTAGGATGGACCACCGTAGGAAAATATTTCTCAAGAAACATTCCTTTTAATTCTTCCCAGTGAAGATCATCAATCTCATCACTGTCCCTGATATTTCTCATCATCGACCACCACTGATCTGCTTCACCTTCAAAATGGTAAACAGCAAGACCAACATTTTGATGTTCTGAACACCCCATGACATCAATAATATTCTCCAGTAGTTTAATCCACCCTTCAGCTAGCACGGGGTCAGATGATCCTCTGAATGATCGGGGATGTTGCCTCATGAAATTTTCCACCACTGACATGTTCCTATGTGGTTGATCTGGCTGATCTCGTGCATGGATACCACCACCATTTATAGCCTGATCCAACTGTGCCTTTACTGCAACAAACTGTTCAGTTCCAATACCGACCATCTCAGGTTGCTGATTTGGAAGGTTGTCTTCCTCCTGATGTCGTCCCAACATAGCTGCTTTGTTTCCTCTGTGGAAAACCATTCTGAACACAGAAATATCTTAGGCGAAGCAACATGGTAATCTTTAAATGCTATATCATTTCAATCATACCATAAATTAATTTATAATTTAACAATTTCTAACTCCTAATGTTGTCTAAACCGACCTATGATACCAACTATAAGGCCCCGACCTTAAATATTACTTAATATTGAATTAAATGAACAATTCCCATTGAGGATCTTTTCAGGTATAGAGTTTTAGAGAATTAGATCATAACTATTACATCTTAAAATATTACAATGTAGACACTTCTACTAAGTTTCCATAAAATAAAAACTCTTAAAAAGAAACTTGTATAGTTCCATGTTTTAGATAGCATGACTTTACCTTGATCCCATCCTTGAACCTATTCCACATTAAGTCCTGTGAAAAACATTTCAAAAAAAACATTCGGTGAGCATAAAAATCTCAGTAAGGGATACACAAAGAATGAAAACTGTTAGTTTTTCAAACAACAAGTAAACCATGTATACTTTATCAAAGTAATACCTTAACCTTTATGAAGTAGTAAAAACTCTTCACTGAATAAAAGATCATTACTTACCTTTTTGTAACCAAAATATTACCATAAAACCCATTTAAAGAACACATAACATATAAAGGTAACTTGGGACATAAACATATTTAAATGGAATAACCATACAGTCGACTTACACACATACTTAAATGGAATATCCATACGACCGAGTTCCATACCCAATGCATTGGAGGTTACAACGTAACCACCCGTCCTGGTATTCATGGAACCACCCGTCATATGGTTTATCACGTAACCACCCATCAAATTCCCAAGTACCATTATAAAATCATAACACATAAAACCAATATAAAGGAAAGAAAACATTTCCACACTTTGATCACAATATATCACTTAAATATATTGACCTAACAAATCCATTATAAAAACTATTTTCAATTCCAAAATACATAAAATAGTATATGGTATTTATTTCATTTTAAAAACATTACGGCTTGTTGAGGAAGCCAAAGACCAAATAATACTCACGGCGGCGAAAAAGGTCGTTGTCACCGCATACGTTAAAAGAAAAATTCCTTTTTGTTTTTTAGTAAATTGCTTTATAGAAAAACATTCCCTTTTTATAAAACTAAAAGTCAAAGGGGTTTATACACTGTATAAAAGAATGTTTTGTATAAAATAAAATATGCCTCAATGAAAGGAGATTGAGACGAAGTCCCTTACCTCGGGTCTGACTTGACTCGATCGTTCTTTAACATCCTGAATAATAAACTTGAGTTCATTTCTAATTTCATAAGAACCTTATTCAATTTAATTATTACTTTTATATCACTTATTACCATTTTATAAACATTATGTAATCATTTATGTTAATAATGTTTATTTTTTCGATATTTGGTTCTTAAGTCGAAAGTGGACTTCTTACAATTACATGTTGTTCGTGTGGTCAAAGGTTCATTATATCCAGAATGATATTCATGATTTGGATATCATATATATCATATATATCCAGAATATACATGTATTTATAATATTACATAATCATTTAGAGGTAAGAAATGAAATGCACCGTTCATGGAGACGGTAAGCCGTACGTACGCATGAACGCTACTTTCATTTCTATGTCATATTAATGGAATTAAAACTAAATGAGAGGTATGTATATTTAAATTCCAGAATTATATTAATCATTTAGATGTAACATACATCATATATATCCATTATATATATGTACTTATAATAGTACATTACATTTGGGGGTAAGAAATGAAATGCACCGTTCATGGAGACGGTAAGCCGTACGTACGCATGAACGCTACTTTCATTTCTATCTCATACTTGAATGGAAATAAATAATAATGATATATAGGTATTTTATAATTCCAGTATAACATAATATATAATAACTTTAAATCCATCCTTTATACGTCCCACATATGGCATTAACGAATCAAATCACTTTGAGGGGGCGGTAGTCCGCACTTCCTAAAATGAAGATATCGCGTTTACCCATAATGGAAACCATAAAGGTATAACATAAATGAAAAATACAGAAGCTTAAGGAAAACATAAACATATTATATAACATATATAAATATAGTTACATCTTAATGGCCACCTTTGAAGGTGTTATATGAGTGTTGACCAATCATCGTTTCGTGAGACAGAAATTCACCATCCACGGAAACAGTATGTTCTTTAACCATAAGATGTAGGTGTGTGTAAGTTTAGCTTGACTAATTATTATTAAAAAATCCTAGTATATTGAGTATACTGGTTTTGTTACAAAAGAAATGAATAAAAAGAGTTTAGAGGGTTGGAGAAGAAAAATAAATCAAAAGAACACAAGTGAAGACATTACCTTAAAATCGGGTACCTCTCTTAGATTTGAGCTCGAAGGATTTCTTGGGAAGACTTCTGCCCAAAGTGAGGCTTCTAGGAGTAATATAGGGATGTTGAGAGACAAAAAGATAAGATCTTTGCCGAACCAAAGGCTTGAGAGGTGTGGGTAAGGAGGTAGAGGTGGGGGCCTTTTATAAGAGGAGAGGAGGGGCACTCTTGGAAAGTTAAGAAAAGATACTTTATTATAAAATGATTTTCGGATAAAAAGGGTCCCAAAATTATATATGTAGAGGCTAAGATGATAAGGGTTCGAAATACACCCATCCAATAGGTTTTTTACATTTGTAGGTCTTAGATTTTACATTATCTTTTCATTTTATTTAAATCATTAAATAATGAGGTAATCGCTGCATCATCATGGCGTCATTAATAATTTAATTTATTTAATGTATAAAAATTATAAAAAAAATATCATGATGCAGGAAATCGTTTTATCTTTCAAATTAATATTTATAGTCAAAAATAGGACTTGTATAACCCCATTTAAATATTGTTTTAGTAAAACCACTCCTGTTTGTGACATTTTTTTTAACATTAAATAAAACATTATTAATGTAATTTTCCTACCAAATTGGATCCATGGGGTCCCCAAGTTGACCCATGGATTTTCATGGTCGGCCATGACACATAAAATAAGGGTAGGACATGTGTCTAGTTCATTTCATATTATTAAAACATTATTTTTACCTTAAACTACACTAATTACCACTAATCACGATTAAAACTTAAAAGTTACTATTCACCAAAAAATTATTTTCATCTCATTAAACCACATTTTACTTCTTAATGAAAACCATGTATATAGGATTTTTGAAATTCAAAACACAAAAGTGGAAAAATTTCATTTAAACGGAAAATCAGTTTTTATAAGTACCACTTAGTGGTTTCACTATTAATCAAAAATTGATGTTTTTCAGAAAAATACCAAAATTTCACCCTAAGATATATTTGATATTCCGAATTAAAAAATGATGTCTATTTTAAAAAATTAAAAACCTATAAGATGCATTAATTAATTCAATAATTAATCCCCGTTGTCAAAACAAATAGCTTGTTTTTATGAAACAAAAAAGTATCAAACGATTGACAGTAGTTTAAGTCCGATTTCAAAGTGAAATTAATTCCAATGACCACAATTGGATTAAATGGTAAAAATATATTCTAATTGAACTTTAAAACCAATTCAAAAGGTAATATAAGAATGTAAATAAATTATATTAAAATTTAAAATACAACATTTTTCACTATTCATTAAAAAATGAACTTTATCGGAAAAATACCAAAAATTTACACAAAGTAAATTTTGATGTCCTGATTCTAATGAATAATTTTATTTAGTCCAATATAATGTATAAGAGTGACCAAAACTATATTTATATACGGGTTTCCATTAAAAGGTGATAAGTCAACTTTTTGGGAATGTTAGAGTATATATGCATAAAATTGAATTCTTTTCGTATTTTAAGCCATTATCTTTTATTGGATAAATGTAGAAACATTTAAAAAACATATATAATCATATTTTAGTTATTTCTATTCATTCTCACCAATATAACGGCTACGTGTTAACTACCATTTAAAATAATATTATTTAATTACTAGTGTGCAACGTATGATTTCAAAGAAACTCTTTGTTGCGTATCGGGTAACCTATCGAACATAGTAACCCCTTTAAAGTAAAATAAATATTTAATTAGTAAATATTAATAAATATGAAAATGTTTTATTCTTTATTTACCTAGGATGTTACACAACGGCTGCCTGTTAACTACGATTTAAAATAATATTATAATATTACTAGTGTGCAACGTAAGATTTTAAAAAAACTCATTGTTGCGTATCAGGTACGCTATCGAACATAGAAACCCCTTTAAATTAAAATTAATATTTAATTCACAAATCTTAATAAATATGAAAATGTATTATTCTTCATTTTCCTGGGATGTTAAAACAAGTATGGCAGAATCAGATACTCAATTTATGAAAGTACAATTAAGAAATTATAAAATAAAAGAGGTGATGTGAGGCCCTATAGAATTTATGATGAATAACTACCCACATATATTCATGAGGAGACATTATAAAAAATAGGCGGATGAAAGTTTTGGAGGAAAAAATGTGACACATGAGATTCAATTATTGTATGAATTTCTTTCTAGAGAAACAATATCACAATAGACATATCTTAATCAAGAACATAATTAAAATTAATTTCTCAAATTTTATAATTTTAATTTTAATTTTTAATTTATCATGTCAACATTATCTTAAGGTGAATTTTTGAATTTTTTTAGAAATAGTTGATTTTTGAGTGAATAGTGAAAATACCAATTTTACTAAAAGTGTTAGTTTTATTAAATTATAATTATGTAATAATAACTTGAATATAAGAAAAAAAATTTCTCAAAAAAATATATATTCGAGAAGTAATAAATTCATAATAAAATATATTTTTTGACTTAGAAATATATTATTCACATTTTGGATATCAAAGTAATGAATTTATTCAAATAAAAATTATTTTCAATTATTCATTTTTAATCATGTATATAAAAATTTCCTTTCACTATTGGTCTAATTTAAAGAAAATTAAGTGTCATTTTACTTTTACTATTCCAATTATTTCCATTGAAAACATAATTATACTCTATGTTTATGTGAAAACACATTATTTCTTAAAGAAAATATTTATCTAAAAACATTTTTCTGTTTAGTGCACTTATATAAAAATTAATTTCCCAAAATTCTAAAAAGTGAATCATGTGAAATTTATTATATATTTTTAATCTTATTAATTATTATTATATAATAATTACAACTTAATTTTTGGTCATAATAAACAGTAAAAATATTAATGATTTGTTACCATAATTAATGTTAAATAGGTTTATCAGAGATTAAACTAAGAGATCAGGGTAATAATGACACATTAATTGTCTATTTTTAATTTTTTGAAGCTAAATTTACCCTATATTATATTTATTAAAATACTTTTCCATTTGGAATCATTATACTCTAGGAATCCATTAATTGTAGTTAAATCCCTTAAGTAATTCCTTATGCATCCTCTCCCTAACTTATAAATGTTGCCTCCTCTCTAATATTATTCATAGATTTTAAGCCTTATATCTCATCCAATACCAATGTTATACCTTAATATACTCCTTAAATTAATACTAGATCCTCTATTATTCTTATATGACTTATATTTGATGGCATAAGGTGTAATACAATGTAGGTGTCTTAATGATGTGGTACAGATTCTCATCGAGCTTTTACAATTTTATTTCTACATCCTCCTTTAGTAAAGATATTATATCTATACTAAACCAATGAATCAAGTATCATAAATATATTATGGTATTATTATGATCATTTGAAAACGTTTTTCCACCTCTTTTCTATGCTACATAAAATTAATGCATCACTCATGCATACGTACGACCTACCGTCTCCATGTTACGATGTAATTAATTTGTCTTTAGTTTCTTTATTGTATGGTTAGAAATATAGAAACAATTAATATTTACGATTTTAATTAAATATTTATTATTATTTAAATATAATAATTTTTTTTATATTTCCACCCATTTAAAAAATGATTACATTGCTCATGCGTACATGTGGACCACCACCACCACGAAGCAATGCGATTCATTTTTAATGTACATATTCCATGAATGCTTATATATATGTATATAATGACTATGTATTATATTTATATAATTATTAAAATTATATAAATGATGTATCCCTGAAAAATATTTGGTGATCAAAACTACTAAACCTAAACTTACATGAAAAACAAAAATAATAATAATCCAAAATTATTATTTTAATTAATAAGTTTAATAGAAAAGTGTAGAAATGTTAAAAATGGATAATATAAGATATTATAAGTATTTATATGGATATTTTATATAATTATGATAAACTGATGATTATGATATAAGATTTTAAATGAGAATACAAAAAAATGTTGGACCTCAGGTAACAGTTTATTTCACAGTATTTTCCTTATTTGGGACTGTTGATATTTATGTTTTGGTTGAGGGAATTATATAATATTTCGATATAAAACCACTTAAATGTTATTATCCTTCATTTTTTTCTAGAAATTTAATTTTTTCCTTTCATTTTCCTCCCTGTATGTACTCAAAAATCCAGAAAACATTTATAAAGGAAAACCAACTTATTATTTTCTATTCGGTAATAAATCCTTTCATCCATGTGAATATTTCCTTTAAAATATTTATAAGAATGTTTTTAATACTATAAAATTGTTGATTATATTCATTTTTACCCATGTTTTAATTTATATAAAATGGATTTGAAGGAATATTCTTTTTATTTTTTAAACATTTCATTTTTTTATGATTGCGTGAATAGAATATTTGTTTTAATGTACCCCACATAATTTTTTTTACATATTTCATGAATAATAATTTCCTTGAATCATAATTCAAAATCTTACATATTTCATTCCATATAATATGGTTTTCCTAATATTCTACAGAACTTTATATTTTAATATCAGTAATTTCAAAATGAGAATGGTATTTTCCACAAAGAAAATATTAGTGATATTTTCAAATTATATTAGTCTATGTCAACATCCGTGGATAAATATTATGATTTATTTGGAATAGAGTCTAATGATACTATACACTATATTTATCTGGATTTATTATGGTCATTTTGACTTGGGAGAGAAATGAAATCCCTTATAATAGTTTTTCCATTTCAGGTAATTATTGGTTATTATGTTATATTGATTAAGTTGTATTTTATATTTATATGATAAATGAATTGGAATAATTAAGTGATAGGAAGGGAAAAAAATACATATACCCTTGATGGATTGTTAAGGTATCATTAGAAAAATCATGTTTAATATTTTTCATATGCCTTAACCATTTATATAAGATATTTTGGAATGAGGTTTCAAGGGTAAGATTAAGATGTCTTGAATTCTGCATTCCAACCTTAAAAAATTATTTATTGATTGACATGTGTTTATTTAAATAGTTATATTATCCATGGATAATTTTCAATATACCTTGATTATTTATACGTTTTTATTTGAACATCATTTTTCCTTATTTATTATTCATGCCTATTTATTCTTTGATATCTTTCAAAGTACCTATTCCATTACTAAGAATTAAAGCTTCCCCTTTTATTTTGGTTCATTTCTCTAGGATTTCAAGAAGTGTAATATTATTTATATTCAATTATTTTTTAATGCGAATAATGATTTTCTCAAATAAAATACTATTTTTTATTTTATTTTTACTAAATTAATATGATATTCAAGTATGTTTTTATTTTTCCAAGACTATTAATCTATTTCATCCATTAGGATGTGATCACTTGTATCTAGTGAAAATGTAATAAAGTATCCACTGACTTTGGATTTCTAGAGTCAAGGTTATTATATTGTATAAATACTTGAACCGGATATATACTATTCGACTATGTGGAACTGAATTCATATTTGTGGTTCTTTTATTCTTATACATAATAGAATATAGATGCATGAAATGAATACACGATTCATTAAACTACACCATTTATTTTTTATATTCTAGAAAAAATTCCTTAATTCTTGTATGTGTTCAAAATTCCCATATATTTATCATCTTGTAGAAAAATTTGATTATATGGTTCCAAGTTTCCTTATGTGATGAATTCTATTACATGGGGATTTCAGCTATGTGGATTCTAGACATAGGTAGTTTTTTTATATTTCATCCACTTTCAACCAAGGAACCCATAGTCTTTATCTATCCATTATCAATCATCATCCATGATATATAATAAAAAATAATTAATATCCTTTATACATAATGACTCATGGATGTTTCCTTTAGAGTTATATTTCTCTCCAATCCTTTGTATCTGTTTTCTACATTTGAACAACATCTTGATAAACTATTTACCCATAATAGACGAACAATGAACTTTTTCATCATTATTTACTTGATTCAACTTGTGGAATATAAGAATAATTCACTTTCATCACTTTTCATACACATGAATAACAACTCATTAATCATATAATGTTTAGGGATGATATGAATCTATCCTTCTTGGTATTTCAAGTAGCCACCTCTCCAATCACATTTCGTTTAGTACACGGGAAGGATATTTTTTATTTATTAGTTTAATAATTTCCAATCCAAGAAACGAATAATCAAATTTTAATAATTAAATTTATATATTAATAGTGATGAAAAATACAACCAGAAATCCAATGTAACTTCAATATGTCTAGGTTTCATTAAATGTATGAGGGTTATAAAAATTTTAAAGTATCTGGTATATACGGTATACCCTATGATATTTAATAGTTAACTCTATGTTACATAAGGGATTTTATATATATGTCTTGTGATATATAAGGGTTACCTTGTATACATAAGGGTAACTTAGATAAGTAAGGGTAAATAAAAACTATTCCAAATTAAGTGCGAGATTGGACATCATGGGGACTAGGGTTATTCTAGAAAGGTTTCTCATAGAAAAATATCACAACACAATGGTCTGGATATAGTATAGAGGATTATTAGGTGGAATTAGTATTAGGATGGCCATATTGTTGGTTATTTTATGGGGTTTGGGGTTGAGCCATAAAACAATTAACCATGCCCTAGTGGGAAACCAGGGCTCATTATAATGCTTGAGGATGGATCCTTACACCCTAATTAAGTGTCTTACACTTAAATGTGTCACTAAGTAGTGATGTAAATGTCTTGGTTTCGGCTATGAGAGTTTTGTTATATAGTAAACTCATGGGCCTTACCACGAGGGGTGTTTGGAAGAGGAATTTCACTATGATATTTACTGGTCATGTTATAGTGGTATTTTAATCAATTTATTCTTTAATAGGGGTAAGATTTTATTTTGGGTCTTTTAAATTGGAAACCCCCTTAAAATTATTTATTTTCTGGATATCTAAATAGGAGGATGCCGAGATCCTCTCTCCTTCATCGTCTCCCTTTCAACATCATTAATCTTTTTTAATAAAGGTAATTTTCTTTATCATTTGTGGTATTATTTCCTTAGTTTTATATAGGCCTTATCCTCCTTCTTAGTTAGTAGATAACCTTGGTGCCTCTAGACCAGGGTTAGATAAAAATTTCACTATGTTATGGTGGAATTATCAAGATATGATGTGTCTTTTGTGTGGTTTGGTAGTATATGTCTCAATAGTATCAAAGTATTAGGGTTTATGTGGTTTTATTGAGCTCTGTCATTGATTTGAGTTATTGAAATATTGAAATCAATTTGGGTGAAATCTATGGATGAGTTGAAATAAGGAATTTGGTAGTTTTTGTGCTGAAGGATTGGGATGATTCTATGGGTTTTTCAAACCGCATTGCCCAAGATTTATCCCTGGGAGATCATATAGAGTGTTATTATTTTATTATTACCTATATATTAAATATAGAATTAAATTTTTTATTATATAAATTGATCATAAATATTTTATAAATAATTTTAGGTTTATTGAAGGAGTCAGGGCCTCATGTTGTTTTTTGATGACTGATAGAGCTAGATTATGCTTGGTCAATGCTGATGGTTAGATTTCCCTTAAAGGTAATAAATATAAACGAGGTTGGAGGTCCTTTAATATCTTACAAAGTTTTATGATTTTAATTAAGTAGCATTTGATATGAGGTATGACTAATTATTCATGATCAAACTTGAATTACAAACTAATTTCTTTTATTTAAACTGTATGAGTAGAATAAATGTGTCTAGGTCCATTGTTGAGACAAAGAGGCATTGAGATAATTTTTTGAGGAGTTTTTTAAAGAAGAATTTTGAGTTGATCAGATACATTGTATTGTCTTTTTTCAATTCAAAAAATAAAATTAAAACTTATATTTCATGTTCGGTAAATACGTTTGGAGAAATAATTTATATAATGAATAAGCTATTATATAGTGTTTATATATCATTAAATAAGTTCATGTTGTAAATTTTTTAGCGAATCAATAACACACAATGAATAATAAGATTGGGTTGTAGAAGTTTATTTAATAAGAGTCATAAAATATATATAACTTCACAATAGAGATATAGCTAGATTTTTGGGTAGTTCTATCAATTTAAAGGACTCTATGCTCTACGGATTTTCTAATGTCAGAAATATGTTTAAGAATATTTTACATGTAACTAGAATATTGAGTACCTTTATACCATGGATATAGTACTGTGCTAAAAATTTGAGGAATTTTTTGATTTTAGATAATTGTTAAGGAGAGTACACCATAATTATGTTCCATGTTGTAAAGGGGATTCTCATGCAACATGATAAGATTCCATGTTGTTGATAAGTATTTATTTATAAATCTCTAGACATTGGAACACATCTATGTCACAGTTCCATCATTACACCATGATTTTTTTGGTAATTACAAATTTGTATTTTAAACTACTATGCTACATCATAAAGGGGGAGGATATTCTATAAAATATGAGAAACATTACAATTTGAATATATTTGATGAATTGGATTAATCTTTGAGGTTTTATAATTATTTAATCATATAATAACTCATAAATAAAATTTTTATGGTGCAGATTTAATGTAAGATGATCCAATGGTGATGTTTGAATAAGATCATTCGAATTTAAATTTGAAATTAAAATATGAATGTGTCAAAATTTTCACTATAATACATATCTAACAGTGTGGAAAATTTTGTTGATAAAATTATTATAACAAGAGTATAGAATTTAATAAGTTTTTGATATGTGAAGATAGGTAATAATATGAGAATGTAAAAATTAGAAGAAAGGAATAACGAGAAGGAAATCCAAGTGGTTATTTCCACGTGTTGTGTATAAAAATTAAAGAAGAAACTTGTCACTGTATAAGTTTGATGGTGAGGTTATTCTTGACTTATTATCTAAAAATAGATAATAAGTGAAAGAACATAGTACACTCAATGACATAGAAAAGGTCTATTTAGTTTATGAATCTTCAGGTGTTACCAATATTTATCTTTATAAATTGTGGGATGCTAGAAAACATATTTAAGAGACATGTAATCATGATTTTCAAGGTTATACCCTACCAATTAACACTTACCTAATTATTCTAGTGGATAATGTGATACTTGAAGAATTTATATCACACTATGGACTAACCTTCCCATATTGGATGGTGAACCCTGTAAGTATAATGTGTTCCATAATGTTTTTGTGCACATAGATGTGAATAAAGATTATATCATTATTCCTTAAAAATTGTCCAAAGTTAGTCCTTAAAATAAAATAAAAATAATATAGATCATTGATTCACCTCTTTCTATCTAGGATCTCCCATAGATCATATATAATTATTCTCAAATGGAATCAGATAACGATTCCCTTGGTTTGTAATTATCTATTTGAATCCTCCCTTAATAAGAGGAATCAATAATAATTTTACCTTATAAACTATGGATAATGTGAATTATGTGAATTGAAAGTGTATTACAACATTTTATGGTTGTTTTTATTATTTTTGGAAAGAAATAATATTACGATATTTTCTATCCCTCACTTATGAAGCATTAGAATCCACAACTGATGAATTTCCCCCACATGATGAAGATAATGATCTAACAGTAATATAAAAAAAACTATATATAATGTTGTTAATTCTAAAATTGAATTTTTTCTTACCTTAAGAAATAGTTTTTGACGGTCAATGGAATAAAAATAGAATATTTAATTTGGAAAAATTCAAGAATATATATGAAGGGAAAAATGAATAAATAAATGATTTAGTTTTAGAGGCTTAAATATGAAGTTATTATAATTCACAATGATGTAAAAATTGAAAAACTATTCACTAGGATAAATGAAGATACAATCATGAGTAGAGGTTATAGTGAGAAGTTGGTAGAGTCCACTACTGTAGAGAATATATTGCATATCTTACCTAAATAAGTTGGATGTAAAAGTATGTAATTCAGATGAAAATGATCTGGGTGAAATATCTCTTGAGTATATTCATAGTAATAATATATCATATTATATATGGAATGATAATGATATCAATAAATATGGAAAGGCTGAAAATTAGATTATATTTAAAGTCTTAATATAAGATAAAGGTAAGAAGGTTATTTTTTAGGATGGTTATGATGTATGCTCATATTTAAGTCTAGATTTCGATATAAGATTTTAAAAAAAGTTTATATTATCTAAATAAGTTTTATAATATCTAAAGGAATGTTAAAAATGGAGTTACCGCTTAAATGTTTCAATTATGGGGATATTGGATTCTTTTTTTAAAAAATGCACAAAACCGAAAGAAGAAGGAACTATTGATGAAAAAAGTGAATGACCATGAATATTATCATAAAAGAATCCAGGTAAACCAAAATTATCTTAAATAAAACCAATTATGAATTTCTTAAATGGAAAAAGTTTAATATAATATGTAATTATGAATATTATTAAGGTATTAGTGAAGAATAAGAGGTTAGAAATAAAAGTGATGTTTGAGAAAAACATCACATTAATAAGGTGAGTGATGAAAAATTCACTATTAATGAATGTAGAAATTCCTAAACTATATACGAATAAAATTATATGGAGTTTATATTTAAGGAAGAATTGAGAGAATGTGCCTCAAAAATATCAATGATTAAAAAATAAAACAAGCAATTGAAGAAAGAAGATCAATCATTTAACAACAAAATATCTATTTATGATAGAGAAAAATCTATGGTATTGAAGGTGATTTATAATATGAAAATGTTTCATGATGACGAGAATATTTTTAATATCATGCTGTAAAGAAAGGTTAAATATATAGAAAAATATCATGATCTAGTTCAATAAAAACTAATCAATGTTGAAGAGCAATTTATCCTCTCTAGACTTACATTTCAAAATTCATTTCATGAAGGTGTAGAGTTTTCAAAGAATAAATAATCACTTTAATATGAAAAAATAAACTCAAAAATATTATTTTAATATAGAAAATGTTACTAAATAGTCAAATAAAAAGAAAAAAGTTTTAAGGATCAAGTTTATGGCCATAAAAAATGATTCCTAGAAATCTAAAAATTCTAGGAATCCAAAAAAATGATTCCAAATTTTATACAGTTGAATTCTCTATAAAGGTTGAGAATAATTATAATGTAAATAAGAAGATTTTAGTAATTTAAAAAAATATGGTTCATAAAAATTATTCAAAATTATTAATTATAATGTGGTTGTAAGGTATGAACATAATTTTGAACAACACTAAATTTTTAATGGTAAGAATAATTTATATGGAAATTGTTAGTATTATAGAGGTTTTGGGAATATAATATATTTTGATCAAACCAAAAAAGTAGTAAAATTTATACATTCCTTGGGAAACATGATTTGATATGGAGTCATAATTCTTCAAATAATGAATTTTAGAAACATGTTAAGTATTCTGGACAGAATACACAAAACAAGTTTTATTTACTAAAAAAAGTTTATAAAAGGTGTGACTATCACAGCCACAATAGAAATAAATGTCTCATATTTCGACCATCCCAGAGAATTTGTGTTTGAACACTGAGAAACCATAGAATATAAAGTTCAATGTGAAGGAGAAAGTCTTAATTATGGAAGTGGTAGTTAAAAAATCTGAAAAAAAAGTCAATGGATCAGGGATAGTGGACTCCCATCCCATATTCCAAGAGATTTAGAAATATGAAATTATTTTAATACTTTCAATGGAGGATCAATGAATTTTGGAAATGGTGGGTCACTAAAAGGTAATTGTTTTTCATTTACTATTAAAAAGAAAAAAATTAAATCCAAAAACACTTGTTATGCTGATGGATTGATAAAAAATATATTGAGTGACTAATATATATTTTTACGAAGGAAATGATGTGGTGTCCAATAAGGTTGTGTTTTTTATTATAAACCTATAGGAAATAATTATTATTAATTGAGGATAGAATTAAAATGTTACTTTATTCCATGTAGGTGATACTAAAAATTCAGGATATCTACGAATGAAAAAATAGAATCAATTATAGTATAGATATCTTGGACATATTGGTTAAACGAATATGGATGTCATATATAGAGGAAATAATGTCATTTATTTTTCTTTATGGAAAATAGAAAGATTCTATATTTTCTCAAAATGAAAAAATGGGAAGAATGTTAACTCCTCTAATAAGAAGGTGTAGATTTAGTCTACCTAAAAATTAGTTCTTATTCATACATGTGGGTGTGGGACTATGAGGGATAAATCAACCAAAAACAATAAGTAATTTATTACTTTTGTTTTCAACATCACTTTTATAACTCTATTTATGTTTATAAAATTAAATTCTTAGTCCTTAATAATGCATAAATATTTTATAATGAGGTGTAGAAAATGAGTCCAATTTTGATCTTATGAATATCCAGATAGATAAGAGGATTGATTTTTCAAAATGGTAAATTTGAAGCTTATTTGGGGAATTATGGTATCTAATATGAACTCAATATTCCATACACACCATAGAAAGATGATGTGGCTAATTTCAAAAATTGGTGTTTGACAGTTCTGATTGAGCATGAAATTTCTCATTATTTTTTGAGACAATTCATTAGTACACCAATTTATATCCAAAAATAGTGTTTATATATGGTGAACTAAAATATGTCCCCTAATGAGATTTATTATAAAAAAACATCCAAGTTAAAAGTATCTTCATGTGTTTTATAGTCCTTTTGTTATCAAGGTAAAACAATATAATCTTGGATATTTTAAAATAAAAAAGTTTATGGAATTTTAATTGGATATCAAAAAAATGGAAGAGGTTATCACAATTTCAATAAAGAAAATGGAAATATTGTTCATGCTTCTAATGTTAATGTGTCATAATAATAAATGAAAGATGTGTCACATAGTAAATAAGGCTCAATAAGTGATGATGGTTCTGTTTTTTTAAAACCGTAACCAAATATCTCATGGATATGAAAGTGTTGAATATGTATAGGTTTGGGAATAATATTTATCCATTTCAAGTGAGTACGAATAATAAAAGTCATCTTATCCATGGATAAGGAGGAAAATATAGTTAAAAAATATTATTAAAGATAAAATTCCGCACATACAAACTAGGAGAACTCGATAGGAAAGATATCATTCTACATTATTCACTATAGTTGAACCTAAATATGTTTCATAATATTTAAATAATCAAGTATGAATTGATGTAATTAATTAATAATTTAAAAAATTGATTTGAATGAGACATAAGAGTTAGTTCCCAAACTCGATGATTAAATTTTGATAGGAAAGAAGTTGATGTTCCCAAAACAGTTGAACAAAAAAGATAAGTAGTGGGAAATAAAGAAAATTTGGTTTTCAAAATTTATTCATGATTTGAATAAGTATAATTTAATTAAAAAAATATTCTATTTCAGGCTTAAAATTTCTTATTAGTGATTTACAAAAGAAATACAAGATTTTTAAACGATATTTCAACTATGAATTCCTCATTGGTGATCTATAATAGGTGGTTCACATTGAGAAACCATGTGGGTCCATGCTTGGATAAAATAAAAGATATGTTTTCAAAAGAAAAAAGGATTTTTTAGGCTAAATAAAGACCTAATATCACGGTATTATAATTCGAATTCCGACTTTAAGCTGTTGAATTTCAAAAAGCAAAGAGTGAAAAATAATATATAAATTAAATAAGATAAAGGGATATATATTATTATTATAGTTTATATAGGTGAAATAATATTTAATAGATATAATAAATCAATGTGTGATGAAATTCCTACAGAAGTAAATATATTTTTTGAAGAATCCATTCATTGGAAAATGAGGCACATTCTTGGATTAGAAATATCTCAAAAGAAGGACCACATTTCTCTTTATCAATATAATTATTATTATATTTATAATGGAAGGCTTGGATACTATTTTTGTAACACCCTCATATGTTTTGAAATTTTTTTCATATACATTTAATAATTTTGAAATTTTATGTGACACACAACACTGAGTTTAGATTATATTACACGTAACACTAGTTATATTGATTTATGAAACATTGATTTTAGCTTTCATTACATTATACACATAGTTTATCTTGAATTAAATGCATCACCTTATTTATCAAGAATTATAGACAACACTATGTTTGTCATACGTCATAGACAACAACATGTTTAAACAAAATGTGACATATTATTAAAGCATTAATATTTTATATAATGGTTATCACTTAGAAATAGGAGTGGAAGGTGTGAATAAGATTAAAAAACTATTAAAATATATTATCTACAAATGTATATAAAATTAGTTCTTTTATGACTAACTAATTATAAATGGAAATAAAACTATTTGAAAATAAAGTAAATATTTTTCGTAAAATCGATTTTTTTTGCAAAAAAACATGTTGTACCTCAATAAATTAAAAAAATATTTTTTTCAATGATTTTTTAAAAAATTATATATTTTATATGATATAAAATCATTAAAATTAAACTTATGTGTTTTCGAGACTATAGGTAAGAATTAATCCTTTTTTCACATTCAAACTGTATTTTTCTGAAAATGCGTTTTATTGCCTTCTATGCCTGTATTTTAAAATAATTCATTTTACCAATTTTAGAAAATTATTTTTATAAAATAAACTCAATTTTTTGAATAAGGTTTCAATATTATCTTAGTGTGAGTTTTTTGTAAATTTTTTTTGACTTTTTTTCAATGAATATTTAAAAATATTTGTTTTTTAAATAACTCCATTTTCATTTATAGAATTTATAAGGTGAAATTATTTTTAAAATGGGTTTTAAAGTAAAATTTGTTCAAATATATATAATTTAATTTAATTTTTGTCATCAGAATCATTTTCATTTTTAATTTTGATATAAAAACTTTCTAAACATTTGATCATTCTCTCTTTGGAAAATCGCTTTCTCATCATGCTAGTGGGTTTAATTCTAAACTACATTATTTCAATTATGTGAATTAAATTTAGGTAAATGTGATAAAAATTCAGACAAACAAAATCTATATTATAAGATAATTTAAATTTAATTTTTTTACCATATTTAATAGTAAAAATAGAAAAATAAGATTTACATAATTTAAGTAAAAATGGATTTACCAGGGGTTTAAACTAAAAGAATATTGTTTAAAAATGACCCAAAACATTTAAAAATTTATTTTATGGAAATATTTACACCTTTTAATTTATAATTATTGATAATGGTCTATTTTTTTATCCTTGTGGCATGTCAAAAATGTGGTAACAACTTTTTCTTTCTAAATATCATAAGTGTGACTCACCTCACTTATAAATGGACGCCACTTCTCCTCAACTATTCATTCTTACAAAACCATTTGTATCCTAATATACCTACCAAAATATCTTAATTAATTATCTAATATTATACTAGAATCCTTATTTTCTTCAGAAGGTCATCCTAGGAAGGGCATTGGTGGAAACCTAAGAAGGTTATAGAATGAAGGAGTAACGTTCTTCAACATAAATTTTTATTATATTTTTTCTAAAAACTCTTTAAATTATTATTTAACCATAATTATATAATATCATAGGTATATTCCTCATAATTATTTTTTATGTTAATTTTATTACAGAAAACCAACTTCACTTCCATCAAATTTGATACCAAATCATCATTCGAGTGTACAGTGAACTACTGCATCGCAAACCGATTTATTCATTTTACATCACTACCTCCAATTAATAGATATACTGATAGATTAAATGTTTATATATTATATATATGATATTATTATACTTTTGGTATTATTATATCACATATACCTTCTTATATTACATTCTGTTGGAATATGACAACATTTCTCGTATGTACGGTGGATTACCACCTCACGAAGCGATATGATTCATTCAAGATCAACTTGGAGGGTAATAAAATGGGATTAATTAAAATAAATTATATATATGAAATGAAAATGATTCTATAATGTAAATATATTATTTAACATTCATTCAACCATTTTAGAAAATGGAATTAATACTCATTCACACATACAATATACCATCTCCATGAATAATGTTTTCATTTTCAATATAAATCTTTTGTAGATTACTATAATTAGATATATAATTAAAATATATTATATTTATATCATTTTTAAAATTTATTGATGGTGTTACCGTGATAAAATGAAGAGGTAAAAAAACAAAAAAAAACAAACATTAATGAAGATAAAGTAGTTATTTCTTAAATAACGACTTTAACATGGAATCATTAATGAAAGGGTAATAAAAGTTCATAAGTGCATATTATATGGTATGATATATATATTTAGTGTTGTAAAATATATTTATCATAAAATTATATTTATTATATAAGTGTTTGGAACATGTGTGATGGAAGTAAAGACTTATGGTAAGATATTTATTTCTCAATTTTTCATTCATTGAGACATATGTTATGTTATGCACCCATATTATTTTATAAGGTGTATATACAGACCCTTTGACATGTAATTTCATGAATATATTTATTCTATTAATATTAAAATTTTAACTTAATTTTATTCTTTCATGGATATTACAATCAAAATTTATAAAAGTTTTAAGGGTTTTATGTTACAATCTCATTGTTTAAAGGGATTGCTCATGATTATGCTTCCAATGATGAAATATTATGATCTATCTCTTAATAAAATTCAATTTTATTGAAATATGTTTATTCACATAGAATACTCATTTACATTCATTTTCATTTCTTTATTTACTCAAGAGTTGAATTTTTTAATAATACTCTAATTTATTTCTCTCTTCAGTAAAAAACTATTTTTTCCAAAATCCTTGTTTTCTAAAAATGTGTGAAAATATTTTAAATCTCTCCAATATATTTATGTTAGACATATTTACTCATGTTTCACTTATTTAAAAAAATTTAATAGGAATATTCATATTATTTTCCAAAAAAACAAGGCCCATTGGAATTTTACCTAAAATGTGGAATGAATATTTGTTTTAACATATTTGTCATGAATAGAATCTATTTTCTTATTGAAAATTATTTTATTTAAATATTACTTTCTAAATATTCAAGGTTATTTTCAAAGAAATGTATTTTTAAAATTATTTATGTCTTAATTTTTTTTTTCAATTTGGAAAGGATGTTTTCATGAAGATATTTTTTATATTATTTTATGTATCCCTTTATATGTTTTGAAAGTGCGTTATTGAAGAAAAGGATTTCAAAATTTTTATGATAATTTAGCTTTAAAAAAATCAATGAAATCATATTTTACTCATGAATCATTACAAACTATTTTTCTTTCAAAATAATTTTCCATCTAAGTTTATATCATTTAATCTTACCTTTTCATTACTGGGGATATGATCCATAGATACTAATGGTATTATTTCTCTTAATGTTTTATTTTTCTGATGAAAATATGATAATGAAACACATTTCTCATTATTGGGTTATACCATGATAAAATTCTTATTAAACCTACTTTTTTTCCACGGGCTAGTCTTTAAAAAAATGATGAATTGATTATGAAAATTTTTTCTTTTCCACAAGTTACTTTATGATGAAATATATATAAAACCTATTCTATATTATGGGTTCTGATATGATTAATATTTCTTAATCTTTTGGAACATATATTTATGATTTTAATTATGTGATAGATGAGATCTATATCCCTCTATAATGAATTCCATAATGATTTATATCACATGAGATAAACTTGACTAGAATGGGGATTAAACCTACATCAGTAAGGGAGTTTATAAACTGTTATAATCATTAGAGTGAACCTTGACTACTTTAAAGGTTTTTGGAGTAATCCCAATACACTATGATAGTCTTGGAAAGGATCCTTTAAATACTAAGTAAATTATTTTCTATGTGTATATTTATGCCACAAATCTATGTCTTAAGGAAATTTTATGGTCTCATGGTTCATGTTCATTAATTCCATTATGGTTTTTGTATTATGAACTGCATAGATGTATGGAATAAATCATTTTTATGATCTATGATATGTGGAGTATGGTTTTCAATAATTATTGTCATGTTCTCATGCCCCAATTCTCATGATATGATGATATCTCAATTTTTTTACCATTACTAGGAATCTAATGTCACCATTTATTTTTTTTATTTTCCGATGTTATTATGAAAGGTATTATATATGATATATCTAAGAAGGGTTCTTGTTATGAAGATCCTAGTGGGTGATGGCGTAGATCACTTATGGATCCATTATTTATTTTCCATGTTTCTAAAGGAAATATACCTTTACGATCCTCATGAACATATTTGTGTAATGTAATGAATATTCATTTAAAAAATATATAATACCTATGTATGAGAAGGTTGGGATTTTATAGTTGTAATTAGAGTATATGTTTTTTCAACATTTTAAAACAAGGATGAGAAAACATTACTGATATCTCTTGTTATATTTCTAAGGATATGTGTTGCGATAAATATAAGGATAACTCTAAGGATGAGTCAAAGCATAAAAACATATCCTAGAATTTTTGTAAAGGATATAGAATATGTCTTACAATAAATTACATCCATGTTTGTTTACTACTAGTGAATTTGGTTCTCAAATTGAGTTTTCAAGGGATAATAACTCAAAAAGGGCACATTAACATAGAATCAATCATCACCTGGTTCATATAAATAAGACATACTACACACCTCATTTGACACTCATGGGAGATATGCATTCAAAAATCACAAAATATTTATGAACCATCATGAAGGATATAAATAATTTCCATGAACTAACTAAGATAAACCTAAGGTGTTATACATTTTAAAATAAACATTCATGATTTGGGAAAACTATAAGTGATTTTTCATGATTATTTGGTTTCCCACTATGAATATTGTTAATCTAAATATAATTTTTTGTTTTAGTGAATTTAGGGAACTTTAAGGATATGGATTAATGTTGAATGTGATAGAGAACATTTTTATAAGAAACTAAATGGTATGATGACTAGAGTAAATTGTATTATGATTATTACTAATCAGTTATCACAATATATGTTTAACAAGAAAACACCATATCCAACTCTTAGACTCACAAAAAAATATATGAATAGAGTTCATTGACAGTTTGGGTGGTGGAGAGCATGGAGAAAAGAATATTATTTTTTTATATGTCGATAATGACATAAAAATCACCCATGTGAATGTCTTAGTGGAAAGGGAATATATTTTGAGTGTGTAAAATAAGGGGGAAAAGAGTAATTTCTGATGAAAAATGAAAATTTTGGTTAACACAATGGAAGAGAATTATTTTCTCCCTAAGAGATAATTTATGGATGAATGTTTAAAATATGAAGAGTATTGGAATTATTCAAATAGTTATCTTAATAGGAAAGATCATGATGATAATCAGAATGTTTGTAATAGTAATGGTTATATTATTAATTATAGAGTTACTAAAAATGACATCTGAATGTAAAGAAGTGTTAATGACTAAGAATATAAAGTTTGTATAATGGTTTATAAAGAAATTAGAATTATTGATATGTTCATGTGTAGGGATTCAAATAATTATATTTTCATCAACAGTATTTTGGTTCTTATAATCATGAAATATTAATGGATTTTCACAAAATATTTTTCATTATAGAGTTTAAATAAGATATTAATGGTTCTGATTTCCAAGAAAAACTGACATAATGGAATGGTGATATTTTTATTAAGGTAATATAACCCTTATTATATTCGTGATTTTGAAAAAATGGTGTTTAGTTTGGATATGGGGATGATTTATAAGGATAAAGTATATCAGATAGTACAAATTACCACTAAAATAATTAATGATTTTATAACAAAGTGATTAATATAATAATTTATAGATTTTAAAATTTTTTATAAATTATGGAACTTAATCAATAATCTGTGATTTTATTTAAAGAATAATGAAAGAGTTAATTTTTTAAAGCAATTATGTCTTCATTAATGTTTTATGGAAATTTAAGATATTAAAATGTTTCAGGAGAATATATAATAGATTCATTCACATATTTTCTATATGAATTCAATAGATACACTATTTTTTTGGGGGGATGAATGATAATTTTATTTTGGGAAATTTTGTGAACTTATTTATACATTTTGAATTTTGTAAGGGTCCTAAGGCTAACAATTTATGGAATTGTTTAAGTTAAACATTGGATGAGTTTTTATTGATTAATGGATTATTTATTCTTTATATGTTCTAACCTTTTTTATGTAAAAATAGATATAAATAATTAATTACCATTATTTTAGGGGTTTTATTATCCATTACCACTTCATACATGAAAACTTTACCTATAAGTGTAAGAAAGGTAGTAGAAATTGATCAATGCACAACTAAATAATGAGATTGTTCTTATGAAATGGAATGGAATCAAGTATGTATATTTTCTCTTTAAAATCCCCCAACATTAGTAAAATTATATTGAAATATAATTTTATCCTATTACAATCATTTATGATGATATCAGTGACCTTTTCACACCTTTTTAGTTTATGTTTTTATGGTTGTTGATTTTCACATATTCATTCACTTTCTTGGGATCAATGATATATGTCACTCTCTAATGTTATGTAAACATTACACTATTATCCCTATCCAAACCTCCACATTCCACCTATGTTCCTATATATTGAATCCTAGTGTGTGTTATTTAAGATAACCTTCACACGCCCCTTTCTCTCTTTTCTAGAGGATGTTTTATTAACACTTCTTATGATGCAGGTTTCCTACAAAGGGATTTTAAAATGTTAAAACAAAATTTTACCATGAAAATTTTCAAATTGTGATGATAAAATTTCATTAATGGGGATATAAGGTAAAACATAGAAATTTATTGTAATATATTTTAAAAAAAAAAATTAATCCTTTCGATATTTTACGTTACACTTAACATTGGGTTTATCATGAATTGCATGCAATACTGAGTTTATCTTTCATTACATTTATCATTGAGTTTATCTTGAGTTACATGAAACATAGAGGGTTTTTGAGTTACATAAAATAGTAATGTTTAGCTTGCATTACATGAAAAACTGAGTTTATCTTGCGTTACATGCAACAACAAGTTTAAATGAAAGGTGACATACAATCAAAATATTATTATTGAAAATGATAGAAATCACATAGACATTGGAGTGATAGTTATGAATAATATTAACTAAATTATTAAAATACATGGTGTAAACATGTATATAACATGAATTATTTTGTGGCCAGTTAATTTGAAACAAATAGGAAAACTATTTTTAAATTAAGGAAAATGTTTTATGAAAATCAATTTTTATGCACACAAGTATGTTTTACCAAAATAAATTAAACAAATAAATTTTTGTGAATTATTTTAATAAAATTTCTATAATCTATATTCAATAAAAATTTTAACATTCATCTCACGTGTTTTCTATACAAGAGATAAAAATTAATCCATTTTTTATAAATTGTATATTTATAAAAATGAAGTTTTGTTGCCTCTTTCACACTAATTTTAATTTTTTTTACAATTTTATGAAATTAATTTGATTAAATATACTCTATTTTTTAAATAATAATTTTAAAATTATATTAGGGTGTCTTTTTTGTATTTTTCCAAACATATTAATTTTTCAGTGAATAGTGAAAAATACTCGTTTTTATTGAAAAATTCCTTTTCACTTAAATAATTTAGAAGGTTAATTATTATTTTAAAGTAGATTTGAATGTAAAATTATTTAAATTATATATCAATTAATCAAATATAGTTCATTGGATTCGTTCCCATTATTAATTTTTATATAAAAACTTTTTAAACATTTGAATATTTTCTCTTTGGAAAACCGCTTTCTCATCACATCTGTAGGATTAATTTTAAAATAAAATTTTCCACATTATGAATGGAATTAAAAAAATTGATTCCATATCTTTTATTATAATAATATATATATATTATATAATAAGTTTAAATATATTTTTTACAATAGTTAATAGTAAAAACAATAAAAATTATATACCATAGTTAAGATAAAAATGTGTTTACAAAGTGGTTATTATATATAGATATGGCTTAAAAATAACCCATAAAATGTCCAAAAAAAATATTATGATAATATATAGACTTTATAATTTATAATTATATATAATGATCAATTTTGGATCCTTTTTCATGTGTCAAATGGTGGTATACCTATTTCTTTCAAAAAACTGAAAGTGTGCCACTCACCTCATTTATAAAATCCCACACCTTATCCTATCATGTTCATAATTAAAAAATATTTGGTTAATTTAATCCCTACAAAAATATCTTTCTTAATTCCCTTATATCATCCTATAATCATTATTTTTTTTTAAAATCCATCTTTGGACACTTTTGGTGAAAACATAAGAAGGTTACCTAAAGAAGTGGTTACATTCTTTAGAAAAAAAAATTAATTTTACTTCTTCCTCCACCAAATTAAATTTATTTTAAACCATTATGATATAATATAATAATTATATTACATATAATTATATTTCTAGGTTATGGTTATAACCTTTAAACATCACTAATTCCATAAAATGTGGTATAAAATCATTATTCTTGTGTACGGTGGACTACCACCTCACAAAAGAATGTTATTCATTTTCAATCACCACCACTCAGGGATAGATATAATGATAAACTAAATATTTATATATTAAATTTTGTATATTATTATACTTTTATAATTATTATAAAACATATAACTTCTTTCCTTCCAATCTTTGGGATGATGATAACATCTCTCGTGTGTATGGTGGACTATCATCTCGTGAAGCAATTTATATAATTTATTCTTTAGATGGAAAGTAATAATTATGGGTTTAATAAAAATAATTGATATATCTGAAATGAAAAATATTCTATAATGATAATATATTAGTTACCATTATTTCTTTCAACCCAATGAGAAAATTCACACAACATTCATGTATATGAACAACCTACCGACGCCATGAAAGATGTATTTCATTTTCTATCTTGAACTTTTATATATTACAAAACATAAATTTATAATGAATATATATATATATTTATATATATAGTATATTTATCTAATTTTTAACATTCTGGAGATGATGGATCAATGGTCAAAGTGAAAGGAATAAAAAATAAGAAAACAAAAGTTATACGAAAAATAATGTAGTTATTTCAAAAAATGTGACATTAACATGTTTTTTAAAAGGTACTCAACCATAATAGTATAACGTAATTATTGATGAAAATAAGAAATGTGTTAAAAATGTCTCAAAAATGAAATCTTATTATAGTCTCTTTGAAAATGTGGCATCAAATGGCGGTGGGGGGGGGCAAGGAATCTGACAAAGTGATCTCCATGTTAACTCCATTGTTAGCAAAACCATCCATCAACATGTCCACCAACCGATAGACATGCATGACAATGAAATCATGGCTCATTAGGGAATTCAGTAATTCTAACCACCAAGCCCTGAGTTTCCGTGAGATATAAAAATTATCATTTCTTATAGTCTACATGAGAGTGGAAGAGTCACTCTCCAACTGAAGATTATTCCAATTTTTCATGTTTCTGAAATAAATCGTTGTAATGATTCCCTTCATATATTATTAATGTTAATTTTACACTCCAAATAATCTATAAAAACATCTTTTGATTTTATTATTATGATCACAAAAGACCACACCACACCCCAAGGGACATGGATTTCCTCTCGATGTACCATCCAAATTGATTTTGATCCATTTGGTAAGGGGGGGTTTACAAAATGTTGAGTCAATAAGGATTCTTTATGACTTTTCCATTCCATCATGTTTGGGGGAGATTGTTGAGTCAATAAGGTTTCCTTATGACATTTCCTTTCCTTCTTGTTTTAAAAATCACAAACACCTTATCTTAAGGAAAATCTATTTTACCCTATGCTTTAATCTTATAAGGAAAATTTTTCTTCCTGAATGAAATTTATCCTTACCATGTTTTTCATTGTTCATATTTTTTCTAAGTATTAAAATTAGGTTTCGTATCCAAAACCTCAGAATATAAAGTACTTAGATATAGAGAATTCTGTTTTCAGAATCTAAATTCAGAGAACTCGGAACTTGAATTCAGATCCAGAAAACAGAATGCTCTATATCTAAGTATTTTAGATTTTATGGTTATGGATAGGAAACCGAATTTTTATACTTAGAAAAAATATGAACAATGAAAAACATGGTAAGGATAAATTTTCATGGGGAAAGAAAATTTTCTTTATGAGTGTAAAGTATTGGGTAAAAGAGATTTCACTTAAGATAAGGTGTTTGTGATTTTCAAAACAAGAAGGAATGGAAAAGTCATAAGGAAACCTTATTGACTAAATAATCTCCCCCAAACCTGACAGAATAGAAAAGTCATAAGGAACCCTTATTGAATCAACAATCTCCCCCTTTTTGGAAAGCACAAACATCCTTATAGAAAGAAATATAAGGAGTTTAGAAAATATTTTTTCTGAGCACTAAAAGTGAAAAATATCATCTTTATCACATGGAAACATATGAATACAACTAACTCACCCTTAGGATTTGGACACACTGAGGATCGTATTATAGATTTTTTTGGACTGAGACTTAGTAATTTTATTGCTTACGGAAATATTCTTGGATAAGAACTCCCTCTTAGATTAACTCCCCCTTACTTAGGGAAGTTTCTTCATTCCATAGTATTATTTTTTCTTTTCTCCTTCTTTGTGATTTTCAAAAAGAAATATAGGGAATAGAAAAGTAAATATGGTACTAGAAATATTAGTATAGACCACAAAACATACAAAGAGTAACCAAAAATTTCATTACGATTAGAAAATTTTATACAAGTAATAAATAAAACAAAATATCGGAATTGCACAATTTTATCCTTTCTTTTCCTCCAGAATCAACTTATTCACAATATTTTTGAGCTTCTTGAGATCCTTTTGATCTTCCACTACTCGGTTTAGAAGATGATCCTGATCCTCAGTTTTCTTTTCTAAGGATTTGATTCTTTCTTCCTGAGACTTAAGAACCTATGCCTGAGCCTTCAAGGCTTCTTCCTACATGGAAATATTTTCTTCTATCTCAATTCGAATATCCCTTTCTCTCTTCCAACATTGAGAAACTGAATAAAACTTCCCATTCAAATCATTCACTTCTTGAATCCGGGAATTCTGTTCCAGAGTAAGCTTCTCTTCAAAGCTATTTGTGAGATCCTTGATCTTCACATCTTCTGTATCAAATGCCTCCATGAAACTATCATAGAACTCATCAAGATTTCACATGTCTTATATTGTTTTTCTTGACCAACTGGTTATCTACTTGCAGGATTCCTTGTGGGCTTCATAGTTAATGAAAAAAAATATGACATCAGCTTCAAGCTTGACTCACTTATCCATCACCATGGATACTGAATCTGATTTTTGATTTAGAGTGTGTTGAAGCATCTGGCATCTCGAGTCAATTCTTGCAAATGTAGGTATAGTTCTAACAAGCTTATTCAAAGACTGAACCAAGAAATCAAGTCCCAGAGATGGTGATTCCGAATCAGAAACTTTACTTGGTTAGGGCTCTTTTTCTATTTCAATTTACTTTCTCTTTGAAGAACCACCAAAAAAAATTTCTTAACCACAACTTTTGTAGGTTTATCAACAACAACCTTGTTTCACTTATCATCATTTGGATCGACTTACACTTGGCCAAGAGATTTGTCTTCACTTTTAGAAAACTGAACAATTTTGTCTTCCTCTATCTCTTCTTTCTCAGCTCCTGCCTTAACATCTTCTGGATGAATGAAATCATGATTAGAACATTCTTCTTCAGGCAGATAATTCACTTCTTCTTCATCTTTCTCTTCATCCTTTTCAAGAGTATCAAGATTTGATGGTTTGGCTTGAGAAGTTCAGATTGATAATTTTTCTGAAGGGCTTTCCTTCTCATGAAAATCCTTAAATTGCGTAATGAGATCTTCGGTATCATCACTAGATTATTCTTCCTCTTCTTCTTCCAGCACTACTTTTTCTTATACTTTGTCCTCAGTGACATATTTAATTCCCAAAGTCTCAGGTAAAGCTTATATTTGAAATTATTCTGGTACCGGAATTCTCTCAAAGGCTCTCTCAGTATCCTTCAGAAGAGATTGGACAATCTCTACTTCAGTCATCCTATTTTTTTGTTTCTTTTCTTTTGCATTCTTTTCAAGCACCTCAGGAGTCTTTTCTATTAAATATTTTGCTTTAGCAGGATCCAAACCGAATCTAGGGTCCCATGATTTCTTGTTCTTATTTTATTCCCTCCATTTAGCTGCTACCTCATCTGGATAATCTTTTTTCCTTCTTAGGTTTTGGAGGTGTGGAGTGGGTTTCCTTGGTTGCTGGAGGTTTTATTCTTCTATTCTACTTCCTTCAGCTTCCTCTTCCTTGCTTCTTTATTAGATAGTTCAGAAAGATCCTATTTCTTCGGTATTGATTTAGATTATTCTTCTAGAAAGTCATAAAATTATCCAGATTCTTTAGAAAATACAACATTTATCCTTCTCAGAGTATCATCACTAACCAACATGACTTTCCAATTTCATAGTTTTAAACTATATGGTATTTTAAATAACTCTAAACATCGAACAATTGGATTTGAAAGAATGGCTGGATACATAATGATCTAAGCCTTCAGATTTCCATTGTTTATATTATCAATTGTAATCAAAATATGCTTGACCAGGTTAATTCTCCTTCGATTCAACAAGAAATCCATGTTATACATGTCACTCTTATTTAACGTATACCTATCCTCTTTCCTTCGAATGATGAATACTTGAACCCATAATTCAAGAATCCAGATATTTGTAGATAAGTGAACACTTTTTGGAGTCTTAACATCTATAAGACCAAGGAGATCCATATCCTTCACCTTAAAAAACTACATTGGACATCCGACATCTTATGGGAACAAAACTATGCCTCACCCTCATAGGTAACTCCAATCAAACTAGAAGTATTGGTATAATAAAGAGCATAAGTTTTCCCACAACTCCTGAAAGAGAACTTATCTTTGCCTTCTTCCTTGAAAAAACTCCCTATTTCATAAAATTCATCTAGAAAATCTGGATACACTAAATCTTGAGCTCCTGGATTCGATACAAAAGAACTCTCCCATCCATTTAGCTTGATGTTCTTTGAGATTATGGAATCATACATAGCTAAGATGTTTGGGTGCAACATCCTTTCTCTATACACCAGCCACTCCAATATTGGCTTGAGAGATGACATGCCTTTCTAAGAAGACTTTTTGATAGACATTCAGATTTGGGAAAGATATGAGAAGTTTGGAACGAGCTTAGGTAGGAAGGAAGGAATTCAACACGTGAATGATTTGGAATCGATGTGGGACAACCATTTGGGGGTCCTTTTTATAGGTGTTAGACATGACAGTTCAGCTTCTTACTTAATCCTACGGTTGAAAAAACTACTGATCTGATCTGACTGTTGAGATGATAGTTGGAATGAAATTTTGATAGAATCTGATCTTTTTAGGTTTTTAATAAAAACATTCAGATTTATGAAAGAGTGAATAAGAAAATTTAAAAATAGATGAAAATACCAATAATTGAAAGATGATTACAAAAATTTAAAAAAGGAATCACACCTTTCAGATTGCTAGGAATATTACCTGTATTAAGGAAATTTTTTCTTGAAGAACGTTAGATTCCAAAAATTAGATTCGAAAAAATATTGAAAAACTGACTACGAGAAATTTTAGAAAATATTCATTAAAAAAACATAGAAAATCTTCATTATGTTAATTTCAAAAATCATTATTATGAAAATTGATAAAATCTTCATTACGAAAATTTAGAAAATCTTCAATACAAAAATTTAGAAAATCTTCATTATGTTAATTTAGAAAACCATTATTATGAAAATTTAGAAAATCTCCATTACAAAAATTTAGAAAATCTTTATTACAAAAATATAGAAAATCTTCATTATGAAAATTTAGAAAATCTTCATTACAAAAATTTAAGTAGGGAAAAAATTGAAATATTTCTAGACTATGAAAAATAGACTACAAAAAATTTTAGACTACAGATTTTTTTTAAAATATCTATCAATCAAATTTACCCCTTATAAAAAGAAGTTTATTACTATAAGGAGGTAGGTTTCAACAAGAAGTTTACATGAAATATTACCTTATGTTTATAATTCCTAAATTTTGTTTAATGAATTAAAATCTATTGGATAATAAAGATTTTGTGAAAATATCAGCAAGTTGATCTGGTGTTCCGATAAATTGAAGAATGATATCCCCTTTTTGTGTGTGATCCCTAAGAAAGTGATGCCTAATATTTATGTGTTTTGTACGAGAGTGATGTTCATTGTTTTTACTTAAGAAAATGGAACTACTATTATCACACAAATTTTTTGTTTTGGTAAAACTCTTACCATAGTCTGTGAGTGTATGTTGCATCCACAACACTTGAGCACAACAACTTCTAGCTGCTACGTATTTAGCTTTAGCAGTGGGAAGTGTTATTGAGTGTTTCTTTTTTCATAACCAAGAAACTAATAAATCTCTTAAGAAATGACATGTTTTTGATGTACTTTTTCTATCCATTCTACATCCACCAAAGTCAGTATCCTAAATTTTTTTTGAAACAAAATCATTTCGTGATGTATAAAAGAGTACAAGATCCATGGTTCCCTTTAAGTAGTGAAAAATCCTTTTCACTGCCTTTAAATGATATTCCTTAGGATTGGATTAATATCTTACACATAAGCACATAGATAACATTATGTCTGGATTACTAAATATCAAGTAATGTAGACTTCCTATAATACCTCTAAAAGATGATTGATCTACTAGTTTCCCAGCATCATCTAGATTAAGTGAATTTTAGGTACCAATGGGAGTACTTATACTTTTAGTGTTGTCATATCCTTTCTTTTTAAGAAGATATTTAATATACATATGTTGGGAAATATATATTCTTTCTGGTCTTTGAGAAATTTGAAAACCAAATAAAGATGTTAACTTACCCATAATACTCATTTAAATCTCAGATTTCATTATATTTTAAAAGGAATAAGTTAATGATTTCTGAGTTGTACCGAATATAATTTCATCAACATAAATTTGAACAATCAAAACATTTTTCTTATCTTTATTTATAAAAAGGGATTGATCAACATTTCCCTTAAAATAATTTTTTTGAAGAAAAAATATTGTAAGTCTATCATACCAAGATTGAGGGGTTTTCTTAAGTCCATACAGTGCTTTGGTAATTTTGAAAACATGTTCAAGATGTTTTGTATCTTCAAAACTAGGAGTTTGTTCAACAAAAACTTCCTCTTGAACATAGCCATTAAGGAAAGAACATTTTATATCCATTTGAAAAAGTTTGAAATTGAAGAATGCTGCAAAGGCATGTGAAATACGAATAGATTCAAGTCTAGCTACTGGAGAATTGGTTTCTTCATAGTCTATTCCTTCTTGTTGATTTTAGCCTTTAGCAACCAATCTAGTTTTATTTCTTAAAATGGATCCATTTTCAACACACTTATTTATGAAGATGATTTGACTCCAATAATAGAAGTTTCCTTAGGTCTTTCTACTAGGGTCCAGACTTTATTCCTTTTGAATTCATTTAGTTCATCTTGTACATATTTTCTCCAATCATCATCACCTAAAGCTTCGTCAGTGATTTTTGGTTCTAATTGGGAAAGAAATTCTAGATGTTCTAATTCATTTCTTAAGGAACTTATTATCCTTACAGGTTGATTTTCATCACCAATGATACTATTACTGGGATGATTCTTAAGAAACAACTAATTTGGGATTTGTAAAACCTGATCATCAACTTAGGATAGGAAATCTTATGGGGTAAATGTTTCAGAATTATCTTCTTGGACATTTTTCTTTATCAGAAGGTTCTTCTAACAAAGGTTGATAATTAGTTTTTGAAAACACATTCGAAGATATAGGTTGAGGTTGTTTAAAAAAGGATTTGTTTCATCAAATTTTACATATACCGTTTCTTCAACAGTACAAGTATTTTTATTGAAAACTCTATATGCCTTAGAAGTTGTGGAGTATCCTAAGAAAATTACTTCATCATATTTTGGTTCAAATTTGTGAAGATTCTCTATAGTATTCAGAATGAATACTTTGCAACCAAAAACCTTGATATAGGAAAGTCTAGGTTTTCTACCATTCCATAGAGGTTTTATTTAGAAAAGGCCCAATCAAAACTTGATTTATAGTATAACAAGCAATACATACAGCTTCACCCCAAAATTTTTTGGCTACAGAATACTCACTCAACATGGTTCTTGTTATCTTTTGAAGAATTCAATTTCTTCTTTCAACAACACCATTTCGTTGAGGTGTTCAGGGTGCTGAAAAGTTATGATTAATGAATTTCTACTACAAAAAGTTTCGAAATATGAATTTTTTAAATTCTCCTCCCTGATCACTATGAATAGTTATCAAAAGAATGTTTTTCTCATTTTTTACTTGGGCTCTAAAATTTTTGAAATAAGAATAATCTTCATATTTCTTTACTAGAAAATAAACCCACGTAAATCTAGTGTAATAATCAAATAAGACAAATACATAATATTTGCCTCCAATGCTTCCAGTTTGTGTTGGAACAAAAAAATCCATATGCACTAACTGTAATGCATTAGTGGTTGAGACTTCACCAACTGATTTAAAACATGATTTATGTTTCCTTCCATATTGACAACGATCACAAACTTTTGATGAATCAAATCTAAGCTCTGGTAGATCCTTAACTAGTATTATCTTAGAGAGTTTGCATAGGTTCCTAAGGTTACAACGTCCTTACCTTCTATGTCATAACTAAGAATGATCTTCCATTTCACTAAGGCATAAAAAGTCTTGGCTTCTGAGTTATTCTATGTTTAGTGTGTATACATTCTCTTGCCTATGGGCAGAAAGAATAAACTCTTCCTGGGAATTGTGTACTAAGCACTTTTCATTCCTAAAGTTCACAAGGAAACCTTCATCACATAATTTACTTTTTCTAATGAGGTTGTGATTAAGACCTTTAACAAATAAAACATTTGAAATCAAATTTTTTCTAAGAAGGCCAATGTTACCCATACCAAAAATTTCTCCCTTATCATTATCTCCAAAAGATACTTTTCCTCCATTCGTCTTGACAATATTTTTTTAGACGCCGAAAGGTGATTAAGTGTTGAAATGTTTTTCAAAACAACAGTGCAAGGTCGTATTCGGACCTAAAGAGCTGGTCTGGGGGCCTGGAGGTGTTGTGTGGAAAAAATAGGGAAGCGCATGAAAAAATGTGTCCTGCACGGAAAAGTCTGGGATTCGTGAAAAGTCCTCGGCACCGGCGTGAAATAATTTCGTTCTCGTGCCCCATGCAGTTGAGATTTCGCACCGCCACCTTTATCATGCAATTATTGTGCTATGACAATTATCGTGCACCCTCGGGAACCTATAAATTGAAGGAGACCCCCTTCCATTTTGGGGCTGAAGAATTCAAACTGGCTCTCGTGCATGAAATCAACTTTTCGCGTGTGCGATGAAAGCCTTTAGGTATAGTTCTTTTGACGCCAAGTCACCCTGGGGTTCGTCTTCACACGAGATCCCCATGGCTTAGACTAAATTACAATCCCTTCGGGGTCCACCCCTTGTGCGCAATCCCTTCCATTGTGCGTAGGCCGCCCAATTGAGCACAATTCCTTTCATTGCGCACACACCCTACCAATTGCGCGCAATCCCTCTGAATTGTGTGCACCCTTGTCCTTGCGCACATCCTCTCCCACTTGCGCTCAATTCATACTTCTTTCATGTAATCATCCTAGTCACGCACAAACTCTCATCCCAAATTACGTGCAAGCATCATCGATTTCATGCCAGCCCGGTGTTTTTCGCGCATGCCTATTATTTCACGCACAAGACTCAAAGGTTGCACGAAATTATTCAGGACCCTTCACCTTGGTGCTCCCCGGGTGACTCCTTATGAGGGCGCCTGATGAAATTCTTATGGATTCCATTCACAGGTGCCTTTAATGCCCCGGGCATCTATATCATGCATCGTTCTCCCGTACAACCTTCCAGGTTCATACAAAGTAACTTCAAATTCCCTTGGATGATACTGACTATTGCGTTGATTTGCCTCATGCTTCTTCACATAGGCACACTAATTACTATTGCTTCTTCTCATAGCCACACTAACGTGGACCCCTTGATGGTTCGCCCTAACACACTCCCTTGTTATGGACTTGCTGATACCTTCCCTCCCACAAGGAGCAGAGGGTACCGGTTATGTAAGCCCTAGGGGTGTGGAGCGAACCCACCTCATCTGAGCTGCAGGACATTAAACTGCCAAGAACCATCGTCCTTGGAACATGATGTTAAACTCTGATATAACCTCGTGCCTCGCACATAGGGTCCCCCACCTTGGAAATCCTCCACACCTACTCGTCTCCATGGGGATGGGATCACCCCTCACAGGGGATGATATCCTCTTTATTGGAGTGGAGTTTGTCCGTAGGATGGGGCAACCACCTTGGTGTAATCCCATATCCTTTCCTGTAGGAGGTAGCATCCCTGATCCTCCTCACTTCCTCAGTGCTAAGGACCAAGAGGGGAGATGGGGACATGGGTTCTTGTCTCCCTTTCCCTCTCCCACTGGGCCTTTTCACCATCAGGCCTCCATCCTGGAGTATGCTCCGACTTCTCGGGCTGCAAACCACACATAAGCCCCTGTTTTCTCTTTAGGCCGCTCCATGCGTAAGCCCCACTGCACATCCCATAGACACACCTTCGATGATGTGATCATCAGGTCTCTGCTACCTCTTGTTTCTCACACCGCGCATGACTCACATGAGATTAGAGAAAGCACCAACCACGACAACACCATGGGCCTCCTCAGAGTGTAAGCCCCAACCCATCCCGAACTATGGGGACTTTGATCCATGTTAAGGCATGGTACGTAGGAAGCCTCCATGAGGTTCAAGCCCCAAGCACCGTGGGCCGCCTCAGAGTGTAATCCCCAACCCATCCCGAACTATGAGGACTTTGATCCATGTCAAGGCATGGTACGTAGGAAGCATCCACGAGGATCAAGCCCCAAACACCATAGGCCACCTTAGAGTGTAAGCCCCAACCCATCCCAAACTAAAAGGACATTGATCCATGTCAAGGCATGGTACGTAGGAAGCCTCCATGAAGATCAAGCCCAAAACATCATGGGCCACCTCAGAGCGTAATCCCCAACCCATCCCGAACTACGTTGACATTGATCCATGTCAAGGCATGGTACGTAGGAAGCCTCCACAAGGTTCAACCCCCAAACACCATGGGCCGCCACAGAGTGTAATCCCCAAATACCCCCATCCCACATGACGATAAACTGTATTCACCATTCTTAACTACGTGAATATTGATTACCTTCCACGGGGATATGTAGGAAGCCTCCACGAGGTTCAATCCCATCACTCATGACCCATCCTGATCTCTCCATCGAGCCCATGCATTTCGGAATGTTCATGCCCTAACCCGGAGGTTCCACTCCCTCTAGGTCCCATCCATGCATCCATTCTCATGGGTCGCCTCCTCAGGTGTCCCATCATTTCACCAAACTACGCGTACATTGATTCCTTTCCACGGGGATACATAAGAAGTTTCTTCGAGACTCAAGCCCAAAAACATCGTCCATCCTAATTCTTACCCGGGCAGCCACATCCTGGTGAGATCATTCCACCTCATTCCCCTCCACATAATTTGGGAAGCCGCCCACGTGTTGGCCCTAATATCGGTGTTCCCTCTAGAGGGTTCCTCAATCTGATCCACTCTAATCAGTTTTCTGATCAGTCTCATCCATCTCCGCTGGACGTTAAACTCACGACATACCCTGTGTTAATCAATGGAAGCTGATGAAAACATCAGACACATGAAAATGGAATATTATTCACCGCATTCGATGTGGGATTCCCCGGGCTTCCATGCCCTCGAGAAGCCCTATAATAAGGGATAAAATATAGACATGCCAATCCCCCAGTGTCAAGACATGCTAGTGGTTCCCAATGTGACTACTCTCTTAACTGAAGGTTACTTCCCTAACCAAAACCCTTAGAGAATCCTAAAAGAAGAAACATAATTAACTGGTGTCCAAGAAGATATGTTTCCAAGAAGAGCTTCATGAATACGTCTTAAATCTATGAGGGAGACCTGGACTAGGTGACGAGCTCCGAGGATGAATATAAGGAAGGAATAACTGACATCTCATCATCCTATTTCAATCAAGGAGTAGACGTCCTTGAATAAGAGTGGATATTGCTCGCCTTTGTAATGCGGGAATGCGGGGCAATATCTACGTGTCCTCTGCGTGACAGATGCGCGCGTGCCCGGACGAAAGCATCAGAAATAATTTTCAAAGAAGTTTTTGTTACCATTCATATGCCAGGAAAATACACTATTCATGTACCATGTATTTCTATTGGTACTATCTTTACATTCTTGAAAATATGAATGTTATACTTTTGGAACCCAAACATTCTTGTATTCGGAAATTTTAGAAAGAAAAATTTTAGGCAGCCACATTCTCTTTGAAAAATAAGATATATGAAATCCTAAATACTGGGTTTTGTTTAAGGAAAAACTGTTTGCCTAGCGTCAACCACACTGACACATAGTGTAGAATGGAGCACTTTGAGGAACAAAATAACTATTACTAAAAATTGGTTATGAAGTGGTATAACCAAAACCAAAATTATTACTAAGAGGTTGGATTTGAGAATACATCTTATCAAAATTTTCCTTACCTAAGGTAAAGTTTGACAATGACTTTCTCAAGGAAAATATTTCTAACTTCAGTATAATAACTAGGTTATTTTCTCCCAAAACATTAGTTTTATAACAAGAGTTAGGATTGAAAACATTTTTCTTAGAAATTACATTTTCTAGATCCCTAAGAATGTTTATCTTTATTAGAATTTACTTCCTCAAGATTTTTTGAAATACTTTCAAAATCAAGGGTTTTATTTTCATGATCTTTAGAAGGATATGATATTTCAATAGTTAGAATAGAATGCCAAGAATTTTCCTTATCATGATTTTTCTTGAGTTTTTAATTCTCATTCTAAAAAATCATAGCAGACCTAGAGACTTCTTCATAGGTAGGTAAAGTATTATCTTCATCAGAAGAAGATTATTCATCCGAAGCATTATAATATTTATCATTACTATAATTAGTATTCAATGATACATTGGTCATGAATTCAGCATTGTGTACCTTAGCCATCAGAAAATGATTTTCAATAGGTATTCTGGCTATTAAAGAAAGATTATTTTGTCCAGAATATTTGTAATCTGATGATTCATCTGAAGAGTCACCACCACTGGAACTCCAGGTTTCATTATCATTCAAGACATTCATAGATTTATTTTTGTAGTACTTATTTCTATTTCCCTCAGAATTCTTTTCCTTTCATTCCTTTCTCTTAAGCATAGGACAATCTGGTCTTATATGTCCATCTCTTTTTCATTCATAACATGTGACTTATGAATCTTTGTTATCTTTCCTTTCTTTCTTCTTATATCTGGAATGAAAGTTCTTCTGTCTAGAAATATTGTTCATCCTTCGAGAAAGACTAGAAAACTCATTTTCTGAAGATTCTCTTCCACTTGATTCGAATTTAATAACAAATTTCATAGATTTAGATCTTGTAACTCTCTTAGGAGACTTGGCTTTCATATGATTTGAATTTGTTGTAAAAAAACACTACCACTTCCATTATTCTTCTTATTATTATTAGTATATCTCTTTATTCTAGTCTCGTGTTGAAGAATAGTTCCAAAAAGTTCATCAAGAGAAATCTGAGTAACTTTTATTTTCTCATCAATAACTGTTCTCCTGGATTCCCACTCATTGGGCATGATGTCTATGATTTTTTCCAAAAGAGCTTCATCATCTAATCCTTTCTCACCCATAGATTGTAAACTATTAACTATAGTCATGAATATCGGTTGCACCTTATATATGGTTTCTCTATAATGAAAGCAGAAACCATGATATTCAGCTCTGATCATGGCTCTTATAGTTTCAATCACATTGGAAGTTACAAAGTGTGTAACTTCAAGCTTCTTCCAAATACAATTTTCTTCTTCTCAAGATGAAATTTGGCTATATATACTTCTAGACATAGAACAAAGCAATGTATTGAATACCTTATAATTCAGTTGATATTCACGCTTTTCTTGGTTGGTTAATGTACTAACTTTCTTGTCATAGATTTTATATCCTTCAGTATGCATAAAAAAATTATCTACTCCAATATTGATAATAAATGTCTTCATGTGATCTCTTCGATATTCATAATCATTCCCATAAAAAATTGGTTATCAAGTAGGATTTAGGTTGTCTATAGAACCAACATTGATTTTTCCATCTTAGAGAAAATCTCTCCACACAAACTTGTTTTGTAATAAAGGTTTGTAAACGAGGATAATAATATCCTAAGCAAAGAAAATATAGAACAATGAAAAACATGAGAAAAAAACTTATGTGAGTATAAGTATTTGAGAGACCTCTTGTGATACTAATTGTTAGGTTGGTATGGAATATGATATTCTCCAATGATACCAACTGTATGATCGAAATGATAAAGTACATGCTCAATATACAAGAGGAGTGGTGAATTGTATACTTTAAAAATTATAAGGTTTCATTATAAATTTTTTATTCCTTCATGTTTTGGGAATATTGTTGAGTCAATAAGGTTTCCTTATGACTCTTCCATTCCTTCTTGTTTTGAAAATCACAAACACATTATCTTAAGGAAAATCCTATTTACCCTATGATTTACTCAAATAAGGAAAATTTTCCTACCTAAAGGAAATTTATCCTTACCATGTTTTTCATTGTTTATATTTTTTCTAAGTAAAAAAATTTGGATTCATATCCAAAACCTCAATATCTAAAATTCTTAGATATAGAGAATTCTGTTTCAGGATCCTAATTCAGGTTCCGAGTTCTCAGAATTCAGATTTCGAACACTCTATGTTCAGACTTTAGGTTCTTTGACTTCTGATTCTTAACATTCTGAGTTAAGACACCGAGTTCTATAAATTCATATTCAGAACATTCTATGTTTAGACTCTGTGTTTTTTGAATTCAGACTCCGAACATTCTAAGTTCAGACTCCATGTTCTCCGAATTTAATCTCTGAACATTGTAAGTTCAGGTTCAAAATTCTTATGAATTCAGACTCAAATTTTCATTGAAATTTAGACTCATGAATTTTATAGAATATAGGTTACAAATTCCTTTGAAGACAGAATATTAATACCCGTGTTTTATAGACACCGAATAGTTTTTGGTTAGACTCAGAACTTTTATTTTTTCCTTATAGGACGAAAAAGTAATTTGGTTAAGTAATGATATTTTTTCTTACTCATGCTTGGTTATAAAATGATGTCATGCATTCAGTTACTAACCAACCTTTGATTGAGTGACACATGTATAGGTCCATTCAAAATTAAAGGAAAAGTATGACCGTTGGAGCAGGGAGTCGACCGTTGAAGATGTGCCTATAAATAAGATCTCATTTGAATGATCTCAATACTATTCTATAACTAGTTGATCAATCTAGATATTATATACTGCTGAAGTGATTTATATAGAGAGAGACTTTATTACTTTGTGTGTACTGAACACCTTGTTTAGAATTGCTTCGTGCGACTTTGAATGTTACTGAGTACATTATAGGTCTTCTGGGGATAGGAATACAGAGGTGCTGACTACCATGAAGTTGTGGGAATCCGGGGATAGGTAGAAAGAGGTGCCGACTACCTTGAAGTTGAGTAATTATGGTGATAGGAAGACAAAGGTGCCTACTAACTTGATGTTGAGGGCTTGTGGGGACACCAAGACAGACTCTGATCTTCTTATAGAGGGATTACCCTGGTGTGGGTAAGAGAGACTTTCTTAAAAGTATATATCAAGGGACCTTTATCCAAGGTTTTTGGATACCCTTATCTTTGGGTTAAAATATTTAAAACCTATTACTAGTATTGTTTCATGTTTTCCACTACATTTTGATTGATGAGGAAAGTATAAATCTCTTATACATCCTTATACTTGTACTCTGATATAGTGAGAATCTATAGGCTTTAAGGTAGAATCTTTATCTTTGTAAACATTTGTTAAGTTTTATTTACAGTACTAAATTTCTGGAATTACATTCTCGGAATCATATTTCTGGAATCAAGAAAGTCAGTAGAACTTAGTGGTTTTGTGAATTTACCTTGTTTAACCTTGATAAACAATAGAATGGTTTCTAACCAATATTAAAAGTTCCCAAAGAATTTTTAAAGTATACAATTCACCCCTCTTGTATATTGAGCATATACTTTAACATTTTGATTCTATAGTTGGTATAATTGGATAATATCATACTCCATACCAACCTAACACAAAATACCTCAAATGTTTTAATTACCAGTTTAAAATTACCCAAAACTCCCAATCTTATTAAAATAAAAATATCATCAAAACTATTGTGAAAAAATCTTTTCTATATCATGGTCCACTCCTTGATTATAACAAGAACCCTCAACATCACCATGAATGGATAGAGAGCATTACCATTATGGGTTAGTAAATTACATCCATACCAGAGGGAGTATAGACATTCGATTACCACGACATGAAGAAAGTTACAAATCAAGGGAGACATTGAAGTGTTCTGGAAAAATTAAAAATATGATTTCAGACAATTAAATCACAGGTCATCAATTACAAATATATATAATACATCATTCCAGAGATCCACAGTTATCACACAACTAAGAAATAGGTTCTCTACATCCCCCCAATGCTAATTACAAATATAACACCTAGAAAAAAATGAATATTCCAAATGACTATAACAAATAATCATTGGGTAACCTATTGTGCACCAATAACCAAATTAAGGTGAGTTATGAGGGCCCAATCCAATCCTTGTTTAAATTTTTGATCGAATTGAAATCATCATTGGAGTCCCTACTAAGATTCTTATAGTATAAACTTCTATTTAGAACACCATTCCTATTATTTAGAACACCATTTGTGTGTGTGTTTAGTTCTCTAACAATCTTATTATAAACATATATTTAATATATTAGAGGTTTAAACATGTATAAAAGAATTTGATAGTTATGGAAAGTGATTATCATCACAATTTGTGTTATTTGAGACGTACGTTATATTATGAACCTATATTATTTTATGATGTGTATGTAAAACCCCATTTACATGTAATATAATGAATATATTTATTCTCATAATATTATAAGTTTAATTTCATGTTTTTTTTTCACAGGGCTTACAATTCAAAGTTACCATAGTGGTATACAATTTATGTTGCAAACTCATCATTTATTAATATTACTCTTGATTGTGTTTATAATGTTGAAATATTATGATCTATGTCTTAATAAAATCAATAATTTTATTATCCTCTATTTATTTAATGAGAATACATGTTTCCTTTCATTTTACTCTCTTTATATTCGTAAGAGTTCAATTTTGTTTTATGAAAAATCATCATTATTTTTTATTTGGATGAAAAAACCTTCTCTTCTATATCCATGTTTTATAAAAAAATTAATTTTTTTTAACATGTTCATATGGATTTATCAAATACAATTTTATCCATGTTTTTTATTTTTACAAATTTTTTTAATAGTAATATTCATGTCATTTTTTAAAAAATAAGTCCCATTTGGATTTTATCAAAAATTTTATGGAGTATTTACTTTCATGTGTAAATAATGAATTATTTTTTCACACCAGCATGAACATTATTTTCATTAAATATAACTTTTTATATTTTCATTTTTATTTTAAAATAAAATGAGTTTGGAATTTTTATATGTATTTAAAATGTGTATTTGAAATTGGAAAGGATATTTTCATCAAGAAATATTTTATATGATTTTAAATAATCTATTATAATTTTAAAAGTATATTTTCAAAGAAAAGGATTTTAAAAAAAAATTATGAGGTTTTATTTTTAAAAAGTGATTTAAAAAAAATTACTTTCCTCAAGAAACGTTCCATGTTATTTTTCTTAAAAAATCATTTTCCATACACAATTACATACTTTGATGTTACTTTTTTTAGAAGGGATAAGATCCACGGATACCATTATTATTCATTCTTTGAATGGTTTGTTTTTATGATGGAATGAGGTTTATGAAACCCTTTTTTATTCCATGGGTTACAACAGGATGAAATGCATATGAAACCCACTTCTTTTCATGGGTTATTATTTTCTGAAATTATTAAATGATTATGTAACATGTTTCCTTCCATAAGTTTTTTTATGATGAAATATTTATGAAACCCATTTATTTTCATGGGTTCTAATATAATGAATTTTTTATGATCTTATGGAACATGTATTTATGATTTTCATTATATGAGGGTTGAGACATATATCACCCTAAAATTTATATGGCAATTATTGATATCTAATGAGATAAAAAAAACTAGAAGGGGGAGTTAACCGAGTTCAGTAATGGACTCTATCCACTATGATAGTCTTAGGAGTGAACCATGAATACTGAAGTGGTTTAGGGGCTAAACCCAATGCATGATGATAGTCTTGGAAATGATCTTTTAACTACAAAATAAATGACTTTCAATGCTTATATTTATTACATAAATCTTTTTCTGATGCCAATGTTATACTCTCATAGATCTTGTTATTTTATACCATTATGATTTATGTCTTATGAGCTAGGAATTTTTAGTCCATGAATCATGTTTACGATATATTATATGAATGGTTTGGTTTTCAAATGTTATTCTCAAATTCTCTTACCACTATGCTCCTGATATTTTGATAGATCCATTCTTTACCCTTACTAAGAATCTGATCTCACCCTTTCTTATATTTCCTTCCCCCTAGATATGATGCAATGTATTATGTATGATATTTCAAAGTAGGTTTTAGTAATTAATAACATAATGGGAGATGATGTAACTCACTTATGGATCAGTTGTTTATGTGTCCATGTTTCCAAGGGCATTATAACTTTATGGTCCCCAAGTGTGTGTTTGTGTAATATAATGAATATTCATCTAAAAAGATGTAATATATATGTATGAGATGTTTGGGTCTTTAATTTTTCCCTACGCACTATAGTGGGAACAAATCTTCTCAAATATGACAAATGAAAGGATGTCCATATTTTTTATAATTCTTCTATATAACAAAAATTCAAGTCTATCATTATTTTATGTTGTTACACTTTGTGCCATGTATCAATGTAAACCAAATAATCCACATTTTGAGGCCAGAAAAAGTAATATAAGATATAAAGGAGGCATAATTAAATTCAGTTTGAGATATGAAAATACATCAAAGTTAAAACCATTTAGTGATATTGGCACATATTAAAATATATGTGTTGATGATATAAGATCTACTTTATGTTTGTTTTTATCCTTGGGTGTATGTTGGGTATGTAATCCCAATAATATATAGAGTTCTGTGGCACTAATAATTTTTGAGGTATTATTTGTCGATTAAAATCATGCCATAACTCAATTAATGTAGATAAAAATATCATTATACGATTTAAAGGATGAGGCGAATCAACCAATTTGGGGAAACCTAGGCTTGAAATCCATGATCTAGCACTAAATTTTTTTATTTAAACACTAGAGTTGAAAAAAAATATGAACTAAGAAAAACATAAAATTATATTAAATAATTTCATTAAGTAAAACATTACATCTCAAAAGTAATCATACAATCACAAGAGTGGAAGGTTTAGTGTTTTTAAGGACTATCTATATGAGCAACTCATTTTATAACACTTTTAAACATTTATCTATTATTAATAAATATTAGAATCCCATTTATATTTCTCATAAGTTATACTCAAATTCAAAACATGGGGAGTGAAAACATAAGAAAGGGGAAAACTCAATCATTCAATAATGTAAATCATTTCATAAATGTTTAGATCATAACATTTTTGTAAAATATGTGTATGGGAGAAATATCTTTTTAAAAATAACATAGAACAATAATATTTGTCCATATGTCGTGATAATAGAACATTTAATATCAAATGAACAAATGTGTACCATGGCATAAAAGTACATGATAAACAAGGAATCATGTCAAAAGATAATTATATCATATGTTCATATAATAATAAATATGTGAAAAAACATAATATATGACATTATAAGCCTATGTAAAATCTCATAACCAAGATAATATAACATAGTGTTCTTAGGATAACCACCTACACACCATACATTAAGGACAAAACTAAGACAACATAACATAGTGTTCTTAGGCTACCTACTCATGTACCATACATGGTATCTTATGAGATAAAAATATTACCCAATGAAACCAAACCTAAATCATAATCTTTATAAAAAACATGAGAAGGATGTGAGTTTCATAATATTGTCTCATGGAATAACTAAAGGCTATATCATAAGGATTACCAAAAGAAGAATAAGTTAAATTAGTTTTTAAATTAATATTTAAAAATAAATCATAGGTCTTGATCATTAATTTTTTATGTATAAAAATTCCTAAGAAATATTGGAGGAGTAGAAGTAAAAACAATCCACTTAGGTGATGCATTATGAAATTGGAAAGGCATCATTTAAAGAAGGAAAGAAAATATTTTTTCCTTAAGAGAATAATTTAACTACAAAGTTTTCTATAAATTAATGAGGCTTTAAAAATATATTCATGGTTAAAAACATTTTATGGAGGTGGAATATGTCATGAAATAACAAACTAGTAAGTCCCCATAAATCTAAATTACATAAAAGAGATAATCATGAAGGGAAATTTAAACCTATATTATACACATAGAATATTGGTAATATAAAATAGGTATATATGTAATGAATATATATTCAATATATAGAAGGAATACATGAGAAAAAAATAGGGGGAAAAGGGACTAAAAATAGAACATGCAATCCAAATGTAACAAGGGTGGGTCATAAGATCATTTTTTATGTTTTAAAATAACATAGTAGAATCTGAAATTATTAAAATGAGAAAAAAATTTGAAATGAGTTTAGGAGAAATATAAGTATCATGATATATTAAATATATATTTTTTCCCAAATAGGAAATATTAAGATTGGATAGAAGGGAAAAATGGATATATAGTATAAACAACCATTAGAAAGGATATGAATTAATCATAATAATATCATAAATTTTTGGATGTGATCAACCAATAAAAAAGTTTTTTTAATGAAGTAATGACCTAAGTGGAAAAATACGAGTTAAAATATTTAATAGAGAAATATTAGAATAATTTAATGATGAAATTAATAGCCCATAAAGCTATCTCAAGCCCCCAATGGAATGAAATCTTATTAAACAAACCACATATATCTTCATTATCTTTTGAATAAAAAACTTATAATGGTAGAATGACATATTTAATTTTGAATAACATAGATTTAAACAAAATTATGACAAAAAATAAATTCTTGTAAAATAATTACATACAATAAATGGAAGAAGTGGTAAATAGAAATCATATCTCAATAATTCAATACTGAGAGGAAAAAACCCCTACCTTAGGTCCTCATTCATTCTACATATGAACATGGAATCAAATCCATTTGGATGTTTCCCCTTTATAACTCCTTAAGGATTCATATCATAGTATTTTGGAAAGAACGTGGATTTTAGGATATGTGGAAAGAGTCTAGGATATACTTGGGAAGCATTTTGGTATTGTAAATTCTTTATAATGGATAAATAAATGGAGTGGAAGCAATCTTGTTTTATAAGTGGAGAAAATGATGTTCTCAAAACTACCCATTACAATTTCCATGATGATATGACTCTATATGGGGTTAAATGGATAAAAAAATGACAATAATTGATTGGGGGATAATATAAGGTCAATAATCTCTCCACCATTCATGGGGTTCCACTTTTTAGTCAAATTTCTATCCTTTTACAATTTTATTTTTACTTTTACATTTTTTTTGTTTTTACATTGGTAACTAGATATTAAATAAGTAATTATTTTTTACTAAAAATAAAATATATACCATATTATGAAATTTTTATGTTTTTAACCTAAAATTAGATTTCATTTAACATAAATATATTTAATAATATAGTATAATCATTTTTAAATTAAATAATAATATATATAAGAATTATTTTTATAGAAGAAGTTTGTTTTAACCATTAAGTGTTCTTAATATTATATAAAATTAATAAAAAATTAGTTGAGTTATAATATATTTTTATATATGTGTAAAACTTATATCATATTATTTTTATGATATTATTAATTCTAGTTTATTAGATAATTTAAATAAAACAATTCTTCAAAAATTACCCTTTAACCATTATTATGCCTATTTACTTTAATTTTAGTAACCCTACCTTTATTCATAAAAATATTGTTATTATTATTAAATAATATAAAAATATTTATATGAAATATGAAATCCTTTTTATGTTATTTTATTTCTATATGTGTTGAAAATAAATTTTTAATTCAAGTGAATAAAAAATGATTCTAGTGTAAAATGTTGTTTAAGTTTTCAAAAAATTAAATATGGTTTTTAAAAATTAAATTTTTTCTTCAATGAACCATTTTACTCCTTAGAAATATTTTCAATATAATACATTATTTTATATGTTTTTATGTAATATTTAATTCCTAATAAATTTATAAACATTATTATACTAGTAAAAACTATATATTTTTACTATTCACTTAAAATCAATTATTTTATAAAAATCAAAAATAAAATCATTTTAATATAATATTGAAAATATAAAACCAAAAATGATGTTCGTATTTCCAAATTCAAATTCTAGAATTTATGAATTTATCTTTTAAACGGAAATATAAAATATAATAAAAATCTATTTTTTAATAGTAAGATGAATTTTTAGATATTAACTATTGTTATTTGTATTTATTTTAAGTTAATAATTAAATTAGTGATAATTTATTATTCTTGTCAATAATAAAATTTATCCACAATATAATTAGTTTTTTAAATTAAAAAATATCTGTAAAAAAATATTTTTCGTAGAAAAAATATATTTTAAGTATAAAATGAAATTATCCATATTACATGTCTAGTAGTAACTATTGGATAGATGTTAATTTCTTTATTTTTGTAAAAATTATATAAATTTCATTAAAATTATTTATGAATAAATATTACTTAAAGATACATAGCACAAAAAATCGTTATATCTAAAATATTACATTTAAATTAAGTATTCTTCACCAAAATCCATTAAAGTTAATTGTTTATATTCTAAAAATAAAATTTTCCTAATACATCAAAATTTATATATTTCATTTAATTTAATAAAAACATCATATCATACATTAGTAATGATAATATTAATTTTAATACGTAATACATATATATATTTCTATAATATTTATAATATTATATTTTTTTACTATTTTTTATTCATGAAATTCATTATTTTAAATTAATTACTAGAAATGAAAAAATTTCTATATACCTATTAGATAAATTTATATCCTAGGACCATATTTCCAATGACCATATTTCCAAAGACCATTTTTATAACAAGTAGATTTCATTATTATATATTGCATTATTAAAAAAATTTATTCCATTAACACTTCTTAAGTCACATATCTAATTTCCATAGTATTTATTTTAATATCACTATATGATTTATCCTTTCATTATTTTATTACTCATTATAGGGTTTATTTTGATATTAGTGATCCTCAAGGTTAAAGATTATCCAAGAGATCTCCCAGTATTGAAGATTTTATTATTTTATATTTATTTATTCTATATAATTTATTCACTTTAAATGGATGTAAGAATCTATGGTGAGTAATAATATATGATGTGTAATAATTTGTTTAATGTTCTTTTGTTATAATGTTTTAATATGAATGAATGTATTTTTATTTTATTTCATATAATTTATGAATTATTTCCTAACATATTTCAATTCATTTGAAAAAAATAAAAAATATTTAAAAATTAAAAACATTTAGTTTATAGAAAGAATATTCTTTTTAAAAAGCTATGAAATTACATTCTTCTCCCTAAATAAAATTCTTCTCTAAAATTTTTAATCATTAGTTACTAAAAGTAGTTATGTTTATCTAAAATATAGACATTAGTAAGATTTAATTTCAAATGGAGTACCTACATTAATATATTATATAACACTAAGGGACACATCTTTTAACTCCATCATGTTAACGAAATGATTCCTTTTTTACATAGAAACCTATAGCTCAATGAATTAAATTACTATAGTTAAAACAAATTTTAGTTCCTTTGAGATAATCCATTGGGTGCCTCTTCCCACATTTTTGACATGAGGTAAATGAAATATATTCTCTTACATCATCTTCATCACACGAACTTCCCTGGGACTCCATATTTTTCTTCTATTATATGTTTGAAAAATTAATCAAGTTCACATTTTGAAACATTATTTGTGATTTCTTGTCTGGAATATTTATAATGTATATCAATGAAACTCTTATACTATTAGGATGGACATTGGGAAAATCTTTTCATTTTACATGAAATCCATTGTTATCATTGGTCCTTCAGCATTTTACCATTACTAAAATGAAAATATGGTTAATATGAGTGATGAATAATTTAAATAATAAGATAATTATCATAAATAATATCAGGAAAAACTCAAACTCAAAATTTATTACCCTTTGAAACCATCAAATTATCTTTAAATTCAAACTAAATCACACTCAATTAAATGTAGGTTTCTTTATATTAGGTCCCCTTATAATCCATGATCTAATTACACAAATTAAAATATACTTTATAATGCTTTATAAATATAATATAATTAACCCAAATATACCATCCAAGAGTTCCTATCTTGGGGTTCAGTTGTAGTACCACTCATTATGCACCAATTGAAGACCGAGTTAATACTCATCCATCAATTTTCTTGGAAATTAACCCTAGAGGCATATGTACCACAACTACATAAACATTCCAGTATCTATATAGAGATCTAATTTATAGAAAAACCTCATATGATTTGTTTCCAAAATTTTAGGATGTAATCATACACTTAGAATCATCCCTCAAGTTTCCAATAAAGTTCTATTATCATAATTAAAAATAAATATAGTAATCTTTAAAAATAATAAAACTAATCCTAAAAAATAATTAACATTATCTCTGATACCTACTGAGGAACCCCAAACCCAAAATCTTGAATATGGTGTTAACAAAACATTCTTTAAAAACTAGTTTTGATAAAAATTTATATTAACTATGAGGAAAATATATTTATTTAACATAATTTGTGTATGTTAAAAATTACTTCTCAAAAATACTCACAAAATCCCAATAATAAATGGTTTAGGGCCTTTGAGTAATTGGTATATGAGAAAATTTTCTTACAAAACATATGAACACATCTCCATAATTGATCCACACTAGACTCCCTTATATAATTGTCATAAGTTACACTAATATTTATAACATTGGGAATGGAAACACATGAAAGTGGTGAGCTCAAATAATCAATATGATAAATCATTTTATCAATGGTTAAATCATAATAACATGATAAATCTTGTCTATGGAAGAAATATATTATTAAAATAAACATGAAATAATATGAGTTGTATATATGTAAATATAGTAGAACATATAATCTGAAATTAGAAAACATGTTCCATGGAATAAGTGTGTGATATAAGCATTTAATATTTGAATAAGTGAATGATATAATAAGTTTAAGGAATCATTACTATGTGGAAAAATATAAAATGTGACATCATAAGAATAAATCAAGTCTCACTACCAGGACAACATAATATAGTGTGGATAAGATAAACGCTTGTGAACCATACAGGATGTTCACCACTAATAAAACATAATATAGTTTGCTTAGGTTAACCACTCATGAACTATAAATAGTATATCATGAGTTGAAAACATTACCCCATGCATTGGATATGTATCAGGGAACCCCATTAACATCTATAACTTGTTCATGCACATGTGTTCCATAAGTGGAAAAGATACGATAAATAAATCATTTGAATGATAAAACCAATAAGAAATGAGTGGGTTACATAATATTCTATCGAGGAATAACTGAGTCCTATATCATTATAACTAATAATAGATGAAGGAATTAAATTATTTTTGGAACTCATAATCAAACGAGAAACATAGGTCTTGAATATTATGTAAAAAATATAAAAACATATGAGAAATATTAGAGGAGTATGGATACAAATGATCCATATAGGTTATGATTTAGGAAATGAGTAAAAGATCTTTCAACGAAGAAAGGGGTTATTTTTTCATTTATACCAAAATTAAAGTCAATGATTTTCCATCAAATAACGGTGGTTTTAAAAATATATTTAGTATTAAAAAAATTAATATATGTGGTAAATTTCATGAATTATGAAATTCAGAAGTTCCCTTAAATCATGTATTCTTAAAAGAGAGAATCACATAGGTAACTGAAAACATGTATTATTCGAAAAATATTAATTTATAGTAATATATATATATATATAATATAGAATATGCACGGAATATAAAATAATAATATAGATGGAAAAGTTAGGGATGGAAAAATAATCTGAAATTTAAAAGTAATGGGGGTGGTTCAGAAGATTCTTTTTTTAATAAAATTATAAAAACTGATATTATTAAAAAGAATTTTTTGGAAAAGTTGTAATGATAAATATGAGGATCACTGGAGGTGAAACATATTTTTTCCCAAATACTAAATAAAAACATTGGTGGGAAGGGACAATATATATATATATAATAGAAAAAACCATTAGAAATGATGAGTATATCCTATCAACACCGTAACGTATTAGAAGAGATTGTTCAATGAAGATTTTGTTATTCAAAAAATAATCCCCTTAATGGGAAAATGGATTTAATGTGTAGAATTTATGTAAAACCTTGACTCTAGTAAACCAAATATGGTGGTTATTTTTCTAAATTTTCCAAGGATACAAGTGATCACATCGTAAAATATAGAATATTTAAGTAGTATTGGGAGACTATGAACACACATGATTCTCACATTAATTTTGAAAACATAAAATAAAATTATAAATTATTGTCATAAATTTATTTTTCTTCTAAAATATCCTTTAAATCATCCATATACCCCTTCAAGGTGTCTAGGGGAAAAGAAAATGTAATAAATGGTGAGATCAAATTCTCAGTAAAGGAAGGCATAAAATATAATATGTTATATAAGAAATAGAGAATGAATAATTTGGTAGGGATAAAAAATAATTAAATATACTAAATAACTAATATGATAATATAATAATATATCTATGGATTACATAATAATATAAATAATCACATCGATAGTAATAACTAGTTTCACAATGAAAGAATATATAATGTTAAACATCATAATCTTACCACCAAGGCCTTGTTCCAAGAAAGCTTACATAAATATATAATGTGTATAAAAAATAAATAAACTATTTTGTGTAATGAGATGTACCGATGCATCAAGTGGCTATAACATCCCACTCAAATCACTTAATAATTCCAATTCATTCATTATATGGAATAAATGAATACTAATTCAATAAATAATCGATATAAACATTCATAATGAAAAAAAGGATATGAACTGATAATTTTTCCATAGTAGATCACTAGATAACCATGATCATAAACCATCTAAAGTAATATTATAGATGGTATAATCAAATCATTTCCCTAGTAAAGAATATTTTTTATTAAAATTAGTTGATATAGATGAAAAATACGTTAAAAACATCACAATATTTTTTTGAGGAAAATATCCTTTTCATTTTGATATAAATTAGTTTATATATATAAAATTCTAAAATATTATGGAAACAATTATTTCAAAATAAAAAATTGACACTTATAATATTAAATTTGATGAAAATAATAATCTTGACATCGAGAAAATCTAACTTTGTGGTAAATGTTAAAACAAAAATTTCATTCACACATTTTTCAAAAAGTACCTTGTTTGAAAAATTATAAGAAACTTCCATTTAATTTTTTTTATAGAAATTAAAACATAATCATTCATTTTACAATACTAAAAACATTATTGAAAATATTTTAATGAAAATAAGGGTTTGGAAGAAAACGATTTTTTCTGAATAGAAAAACAAAGTCAATTTCCCATAAATATATTCTTTTAGCCTTTTAAGTACATACATAGATGAAAATGAAAGGGAAAATTGTAATTTATAGAATTATTAATAGGATATAAAATTAAATAATATTTTTTATGGACATATAATATAATTTTATCATTAAAAATTTAAGAATATATAATTATTTTAAAAAGTGAGACTGTAACATAAAACGCTTACCTGAGGTCCAACTTTATTCATAATAATTTTAAAGGCCTATTTAATAAATTAAAACTTATTATAATTATATACTAGAATAATATATATAATTATAATACCATACATGTTTTGATTATAATATCTTAACATCTATTTCTTAAAAATCTTATATTATCATTGTCATTTCGGGTGTTTGCTGCTTAATTTATCATGTATGTTTCGATCCCGAAGTTATAGTCCATATATTTTGATCATGGTAAAATCATATCCAAAATATCAATAATAATTTAAATATCATATATATTCATTATAATTTTATCTATATCCTTCTACTAAAGAATATATAGAAAAATGAATCACAATATTCTTAGAGATGGTAGTCCGTATGTACGCATAAATTATGTATTCATTTTTTAATGATATTTAGAATATAAAGATAAATAATATTTAATAATTATAGAAAAATAATTATATAAAAAATATAATTTATATTTTTAAATACATCATTTTATCCATCAATGTGATTTAGTGATGAAAAATGAATCATATGGCTATGTGGAGGTGGTAATCCACAAGTATGCATGAGAGATAATTTCATTTACCATTTGATGGTGAGAAGGTGAAAAATGGTTGTCTTATAATCATAATAACATATCATTATATCAATTATAATAGATAAAATTTTTTAGTATGGATTAAAAAAAATTAGAGTCATTATAAAAAGAAATTAACTTTGAAAGAGTCGGGTAAGATGATTACCTCTTCTTGGATAGACCTCCTTTGGAATATAAAATAAGCCTTCATAGGAGAGTATTAGTGTAAGAAAAAAATCTAAAAAATAAAAGTATGGAATCTAGTAAGGTTTTTGGTTTTTTCTTAGATGAGATATAGTGCTACAAATTTGTGATTAATTTTGTAAAATAGGTTCCCTTTTATAAATTAGGGGAGGGACACGCATAGAATTATTTAAAAGATTTAAATGATAGATATCCATTTTAATATAAATGTGATAATAAATGGTCAAGAATTTAAGATAATATAAGGTTATAATATCTTCATAAAATAATATTTATACAAGTATATATGGAATGTTTACCCTTATATCTTAGTTTTACCCCTGGTAAACTATTCTAACCAAAACTGTGGAAACAAATGTTTTTATTGTTTTTACAATTTATTTTGATAAAAAAATTATATTGATATTATTACCAAATATTAATTATGATAAACAAAGATATAGAATCCATTTTAAAACATAAAGTTTATATAATAGGTAAAAATTATTTTGTCACAAGTTTTTAAAATTTAATGAAAACTATTTTTAAAAAAATGTTTGTTTTAAGAATAAAAAGGATTTTGTAGAAAAATAAATTATAATATTTTTTAAATATAATTAGTTAGATTATTTTAAATCAACTTATACTTATTTTTCTTTCAATAAAAATCGAAATGTAACCATGCAAATACATTTCTTAAAGGGAAGAACTAAAGCCAATTTTTATTTGAACAAAAACATTACTAATATTTTCAAAATGAAATGTAACTATATATAGTTTCAAAATTATATTTTTATATAAATTATATTAATTTATAAATATATATTTTTTATAGAATAATTGTTTCTTAAGAATTTTTGTTATTATTATATCATCATAATTTCATTATTGTTACAGGTTTTTGTAAAATTGGTATTTTTCATTATTCACCAAAAAATAAACAGTTTTTGAAAAATTTATATAATATCAATAATATGTGTGGTTAGTCTCTCATCATAACTTCATCATGTTCTCATGTTTCCTCTTATATTTTTTGATTTATCCAATTTACCTTCACTAACTGAGTCTTTTAGTTCCACAACACTTGTTTTTTAATATCAAGAATCTAGATAGGATATTCATAGAAAGAAAAATTTGGTTCTGATTCTATTTCCTTAGTGGTGAGAACAAGATTTGGGTATGAAAAATACTTACATAATAATATTATATGGAACAAATAGTGTACTTTATATAGGATATGTGGAATTTATAAATGGTTATCCACAACTCCAATTATTCCTAGAACATAAAAAGACATGATGTACATAAGACATAGTCTCACTTTCTTTGAAAACATTATGACACTCTTCCACAGAGATACATTCAATAAAACATGATCCCCACTAAAAAATCTAAATCTTTACTTTGATTATCAATATAACATTGTTTTATACTTCGATATTCTTTAATATTATTCTAAATAGTGTTTAATTCCACTATTGTGTCCTTCAAAAGATCTAGGATTACTGGCATCCTTCCATAAACAATGACAAAAAAGTTGGCATATGAAACCTATTATTATATAATTCTTCATATGGTTCCATATGAATACTTCAGTAGAAGATATTATTATATATAAATTCTAGTAACATTAAATACGGATCCTGCATGCCTGTATAGTCAAGTGAGCTTAAAATAAACATATATTCTTATTTATGAATATTCCTTTAAAACTTCACTTAAGTTTGATGATGATATACTATCACCAAATATAGATCAATGTTAGATTTTTATGAATAATATTATGTAATTTCAATGAAAACAATGTTTCATGGTCAGATATAGTAGAACAATGTTCACCATGAAGTCTCAAAACTTCCTTAATATCGAGTTACATAAAGAGTTCAAAAGGAATATTATTTATTATAGTAATGAAATTCGATGATATGTGTAACAACACGAAATTTTGAATAAATCTTGTTTCCTAATTTTGTGTGTTATTTTATTTTTATACACAACAAAACTGTTTCATTTGATAACATGTGTATAATTAAAATGATACCGTTGGGTTTTGACTATTATATGACCATTGGTCAATATGACCGCTGGAAAATAAACGTTTTGATTATTGTCACTAAATACAAGTAATCTTGGTTAATTATTATAGAAAGAAGATTTGATGGCCTCACCCAGTAGTCTTGGACTGATCGAAGCCCATCTAACAGAACTTGGGAAGGCGGTAGCACCACTGGGATTTGCTCTGGACCAAACCCAAGACGAACTTCATCGTGTGAAGCTAGAACGGAATCAATTTCGTGGGAAGTTCAAACTGATAGAAATTACTACTCGTGCGATGTTGGTCGGGCCTCCCTCAAATTCTCTCACCTTAGCACACCTTACACTTAGGTCCTATGCTGGTGTGATAAGGGGCTATGTAAGGAGACCATAACTGCATTGTGTAGTCCTTTGTTTTAAATAAAATTTTTGATTTCATCCTATGATGATGTTTATGAATTTTCAAATGTCCGGATAAATATAGTATGCATATTTTAGGTGAATTTTAGAGAAAGGATATTTTAAAAAAATGTTTATGTAAACCTTAAATAATTAAAAATGTGTAATGATTTTCAAAAAATGGTCTTCTACAATTATGTTCAGTACGAAATTTAGAGTCTAATAAGATCAACATGATTTTTGATGAATAGTAAATTATGAATAGTGATTTTATGCTTAGGATTAGTAATGTGACCAAATGGATTAGTAATCTCACCTAAAGAAAGTATTAAAATAATCTAGGAACATTGATTAAGTAATGTGATTCAATAAAATGGTTAAATAATGGTTTCATAAATTATTATTCAAGTATTCGTTTTTTGGGTGAATAGTATTTTTTAATTAGAAATTAAATTAAAAATATTTAGAAAATTATTTTTATAAAATGGATTTCATTTTTGAACTCAGAGCATCGATATTATGTTAAGGTAATTTTTGGGGTTTTTTTCTAAAAAAAATGAATTTTCAGTGAATAGTGTATTTATTTAAAAATAAAATTAAAATATTTAAAATATTATTTTTATAAAATGGAGTTCATTTTTGAAATCAGAGAATTTATATTTGGTTAATGTGAAATTCTGGGATTTTTCTAAGAAAGTTGAATTTTCAGTGAATAGTAAAAATACAGTTTTAGGGTTTCGGTATGTTTAATGACATCATTACCATGTCATGATGATGTCATGAAATATTTTAATGGATGGTCAACTAAAGGGGATGAATTATTGTGTGAGGTGTACCAAGTGGCCAATACCATGGGCAAATACCATGGGTAAGCACATGGTTTTTCCAAAACCACTAATGAGGTGTCCCTTGGCCATTAATGCCTTGTCCCCTCACTTTCCCTATAAATACCAAGCCCTCCTCTCATCCATTCGACTCCAAAACCATCCTCAACGAAGTTCTGGTCTCCTTACCTCCCAAGGAGTCCTCCCAAGGTGCCCCTAATCCCCCAAGGTCCAAACATTTGAGTTTTAAGAGTTACATTTTAAGGTAAGGGATCCGACCTCTCTCTTTCTTTTCAAGTAATCTATTTTATGTCATTTATTTTATGCTCCATGTTATTATGTTGGAGGATGTTATTTTATATTAATATTACTGCCCTTTTCATTTTCATATGATGAGATACCCTCTCTTTCTCTCATCATTTCATTTTAAGAATGTTAAAGTGGCGTCATTAGTCTGCCGAATTTTTAAGTAGTTCTTTCACCCTTCTCGTTTTCAAGTTCTACTTTCATATCAAGTCTTTAATGTTCCTTTTTATTATGTTGGGGTATGATCTATATATCTATAATACTGATCATTTATGATCATATTATGAGAGACCCCATTTGATCTCTTCAATTCAGGATTTTGAAGTTTTAAGTGACGCCGTTAGGCTACCGAATTTTTAAGTGGTTCTTTCACCATTCTCATTTTAAAGTTATACTTTCAAGTCAAGTCTTTAAAGTTCCTTTTTATTATGTTGGGGTATGATATCTATATCTATCATACTGATATTTTATGATCATATGATGAGAGACCCCATTTGATCTCTTCAATTCAGTATTTTGATGTTTTAAGTGGCGCCGTTAGGCTGCCGAATTTTTAAGGGATTCGTTCACCTTTCTCATTTTTCAAAGTTCTACTTTGATGTCAAGTCTTTCAAGTTCCTTTATATTATGTTGGGATATTATCTATATATCTATCATACTGATATTTTATTTTCATATTATGAGAGACCCTATTTGATCTTGTTAATTCATTTTTTTGAAGTTTAAGTGATGTCATTAGGCTGCCGAATTTTCATAAGAGAAATCTTATTTTTGTCTTACTTCCTTGTTTTTCATTTCAAATGGTATGTCCTTAAAATTTCATTACCATGTTCATATATACTTCATATTCTGTCCCTCTACTGTTTTATGGGTCATTTATGAATGTTTGACAAATGTCCCATCTCTTTTCAATGTTTTCTAAAACCCCTAAACATAGCTGTTATGCTGCAAACTTTTCATCTCAAAATTCCCCTCTTTTTTCTCAAAATTATTTTATGTTATAAATTGAATACTCAAATATCCTGTTTCTACAAGGTTATTCACATATATATCAAAATTTTCTATTTTAAATTCTGGGATTTACATAAATGAGACCCTCTCTCCCCTTCCGTGGGTTTAAAGTGACGTAAAGATCATGTCTTTAAAGTAGTTTTTAAAACATTATGAATATGAAATGAAACCCATTTATTTTATGCTATATGGGTGATTTATGAATTTTTTGATGATGATATATGTGGCTCACATGATAATAATGTCAAATTTAAGGGTACGCCCTAATAGCGCTCTAATGCATTGGGTAATGATGTAACCACTAGAGATTACAATTTTCACGATATCTTGGTGAATAACCTTGGTAATTTTCAAATAACACCTTGAGGATGGACCTTGGTGATATGTTCATGATTTTCTATGTTAAATGATGTAGCCACATCTTAAAGTTATGAAAAATGTTATTTTTATTATTATATGCCACATGATTTCTTTCTCAGGCCTTAAAGTTCTTTTTCATGACATAGTTGATGTATCTCAAGTTCACATGTTAAATGTTTCCCTTGTTTCCCTTACTGGGCCTTCTGCTCACCCTTTCTTTTGATGCATGTCCCCAGGTTATGAGATGCAGTAATGAACTTAGGATGAACTTAAGGAGAAGCCTTTCAAGTGTTTAATAAGAATGTTTTATGTTGTTTTCATGTATTATGTTCGTGTTTTCCAAGACACTAAACCTTAAAGATCCTCAGTTTTGTGTAATGTAATGAAAGTTTATGTTATAAAAAGGCAGGATGCTATAGTTGGTATCAAAGGATGGTTTAGTTATTTGTGTAAATTAGGATATGAAAACTTTATGAATAAGCCTATATAAAAGTTTATATATAGGAAATATTCCTGTTATTTTGGTGAGTATTGAGTAATGGGTTGCCAAGCAAGTACATCCCTATCTGGATACGAGCAGGTAGAGGTGGCTCTGGCACAGATGTACATAGGGTTAAAACCTAAAAACACAGATTTGAGATAGACTAAAACGGGAACTGGTAAATGACAACGGGCCTTGCTGCACTCTAGGTTACGACACTCCCGAGGGATATGCTTTGGTAAATTCATAAGCTTAGTATGAACCATTATTAAAGGAACAAAGATAAAATAAAATAAAGATTCACATAAGAATATATGATCATGGATAACCTAGATTGGAACCTAGCGGATCACAAGTTAGGATATACTTTTATTCTACATGTTTATCCTTTTATGCTTAAAGTTTCCTTTTCATGATTATTGTCTAAGTATTTAAGCCCCTAGTTAAAGTTTCTTTTCGTAGTTAATGGCGGGAAATGGAAGAACATGTCCCAACAAACAATGTGATAGGAAATGCGATGATTGCCATATTAATATGACAGGGATGATTAGGGAATTAAAAGATGATTATTATTTTGGAAGACATTCACTATTTTGGGGACCCTATATGATCGAGGTTAATAGATTACTACGGTATTTTCATTGAGGAGTAAGGTTGACTTATATTTTGAAGAATCAATGAATTTAAGTTGGACTTATAGTAATTTATGTTACTTATGGGAATGATTAACCTATCTTTGGTAAAATATGTTTAGGTTAGCTACTTTTGTTATAAGATGTTAGGTGTGGTTGATGTTGTTTGGAGATGAACAATGAAGTTTATTTTGGAAGACTATGTTATCATATCCTTCTTGTATTCGGGTTTCAATCTTAGTTTGGTTTATTTTGAGGAATTTTAAGGACCGTTATTTATGGAATGGTCTATGATGAACTTTGGGTAGTACCTTAGAACATTGAATATTTAAAAGTAGTTTCCATTACTATGGGATTCTTTCTTTTTGAAGAGTTGGGTTACCATACCCTTTCTATTTTTGAGATAATGTTTAAAGATAGAAGAAATAGATAGTTAATCTTTTGAGGATTATGTGACTCTCTAAAAGATTATTCTTGTGCTCTTAATGAGACCAAGTGTTTTTGAATTCTCATCATTTGGAGAAAAGATTAGTTTTGGTAGATACTTATTAAAGGATGAAACTCTACTTTAAGGTAGGTATATTTCCTTATGTTTTTGTTCTATGTTGTAAATGAAATCCTCAAAATTATGAAAAGGAACGTAAAAAAATGTTGTTGGTTTACGTTTCCTACTAGGTAATCAAATACCATTTACACACATCATAATTTTGGGATTTTCTCGTGGTTAACTTTCTTCTAGTCATGTTTTCTACCACTCTCCCTCAGAACATGACCCTTTGTTTCCTCCTCCATGTCCATGTTTTCCTACATGGAATCCTAGTGTGGGTTAACTCGGGTGACCTTTAGACATCCATTTCTTTCTTTTAAAGTAATAGTTTTACTGAATCCTTTTCCGATGTGGGAATTTCAATGAAATTTCAAAACCCAATTTTAAAAATTGCGAGGACGCAATTTTTTAAGGGGGGAAGATTATAACAACCCAAAATTTTGAATAAATCTTGTTTCCTAATTTTGTGTGTTATTTTATTCTTATACTCAACAAAACTGTTTCATTTGATAACATGAGTATAATTAAAATGAGACAGTTGGGTTTTGACTGTTATATGACCATTGGTCAATATGACCGATGGAAACTAAATGTTTTGATTATTGTCTCTAAATACAAGTAGTCTTGGTTAATTATTATAGAAAGAAGATTCGATGGCCTCACCTAGTAGTCTTGGACTGATTGAAGCCCATCTAACAGAACTTGGGAAATAGGTAGCACCACTAGGCTTTGCTATGGACCAATCCCAAGCCGAACTCCATCGTATGAAGCTATAACGGAATCGCCTTCGTGAGAAGTTCAAACTGATAGAAATTACTACTCGTGCGATTTTGGCCGGGCCTCCCTCGAATTCTCTCACCTTAGCACACCTTACACTTAGGTCCTATGCTGGTGTGATAAGGGGCTATGTAAGGAGACCATAACTGCCTTGTGTAATCCTTTTTTCTAATAAAAATTGGGGTTTCTCCCTATGATGATGTTTATGACTTTTCAAATGTCCAGATAAATATAGTATGCATATTTTACGTGAATTTTAGAGAAAGGATATTTTAAAAAAATGTTTATCTAAACCTTAAATAATTAAAAATGTGTAATGATTTTCCAAAAATGGTCTTCTACAATTATGTTCAGTAGGAAATTTAGAGTCTAATAAGATCAACTTGATTTTTGATGAATAGTAAATTATGAATAGTGATTTTATGCTTAGGATTGGTATTATGAACAAATGGATTAGTAATCTCACTTAAAGAAAGTATTAAAAAATCTAGGCACCTTGATTAAGCAATGTGATTCAATAAAATGGTTAAATAACGGTTTCATAAATTATTATTTAAGTATTAGTTTTTTGGGTGAATAGTGTTTTTTAATTAAAAATTAAATTAAAAATATTTAGAGAATTATTTTTATAAAATGGATTTCATTTTTGAACTCAGAGCATTGATAATATGTTAAGGTAATTTTTGGGGTTTTTTCTGAAAAAAATGAAATTTCTGTGAATAGTGTATATATTTAAAAATAAAATTAAAATATTTAAAAAATTATTTTTATAAAATGGAGTTCATTTTTGAATTCAGAGCATTTATATTTGGTTAATGTGAAATTTTGGGATTTTTCTGAGAAAGATGAATTTTCAGTGAATAGTAAAAATACAGTTTTAGGGTTTCGGTATGTTTAATGTCATCATAACTGTGTCATGATTATGTCATGAGATATTTTAAGGTATGGTCGACTAAAGGGGATGAATTATTGTGTGAGGTGTCCCAAGTGTCCAATATCATGGGAAAGCCCATGGTTTTTCCAAAACCACTAATGAGGTGTCCCTTGGCCATTAATGCCTTGTCCCCTCACTTTCCCTATAAATACCAAGCCCTCCTCTCATCCATTCGACTCCAAAACCATCCTCAACGAAGTTCTGGTCTCCTTACCTCCCAAGGAGTCCTCCCATGGTGCCCCCAAGCCATCAAGGTCCAAACCTTTGAGTTTTAAGAGTTATGTTTTAAGGTAAGGGATCCGACCTCTCTCTTTCTTTTCAGGTAATCTCTTTTATGTCACTTCTTTTTTGCTCCATGTTCTTATGTTGGAGGATGTTATTTTATATTAATATTAATGCACTTTTAATTTTCATATGATGAGATACCCCCTATTTCTCTCATCATTTCATTTTAAGAATGTTAAAGTGGCGCTGTTAGGCTGCCGAATTTTTAAGTGGTTCTTTCACCCTTCTCGTTTTCAAGTTCTACTTTCATATCAATTCTTTCAAGTTCCTTTTTATTATGTTGGGGTATGATCTCTATATCTATAATACTGATATTTTATTATCATATTATGAGAGACCCCATTTAATCTCTTCAATTCCGTATTTTGATGTTTTAAGTGACGCCGTTAGGCTGCCGAATTTTTAAGTTATTCTTTCACCCTTCTCATTTTGAAGTTATACTTTCAAGTCAAGTCTTTCACGTTCCTTTTTATTATGCTGGGGTATGATCTCTATATCTATCATACTGATCTTTTATTATCATATGATGAGATACCCCATTTTATCTCTTCAATTCAGTATTTTGAAGTTTTAAGTGGCATCGTTAGGCTGCCGGATTTTTAAGGGATTCGTTCACCTTTCTCATTTTCAAAGTTCTACTTTCATGTCAAGTCTTTCAAGTTACTTTATATTATGTTGGGGGTATGATCTCTATATCTATAATATCGATATTTTATGTTCATATGATGAGAGACCCTATGTTATCTCGTTAATTCATTTTATTGAAGTTTAAGTGACGTTGTTAGGCTGCCGAATTTTCATAAGAGAAATCTTATTTTTGTCTTACTTCCATGTTTTTCATTTAAAATGGTATGTACTTCAAATTTCATTACCATGTTCATATATCCTTCATATTCTGTCCCTCTACTGTTTTATGGGTCATTTATGAATGTTTGACCCATGTCCCCTCTCTTTTCAATGTTTTCTAAAACCCCGAAACATAGCCGTTATGCTACAAAATTTTCATCTCAAAATGCCTCTCTCTTTTCTCAAAATTAGTTTATGTTATAAAGTGAATTCTAAAAGATCTTATTTCTACAGGGGTATTCACATATATATCAAAATGTTCTATTTTAAATTATGGGATTTACATACATGAGACCTGCTCTCCCCTTCCGTGGGTTTAAAGTGACGTAAAGATCATGTCTTTAAAGAAGTTTTTAAAACATTATGATTATGAAATGAAACCCATTTATTTTATGCTATATGGGTTATTTATGAAATGTTTGATGATGATATATGTAGATCACATGATAATAAAGGCAAATTTAAGTGTACGCCCTGGTAGCGCTCCAATGCATTGGGTAATGATGTAACCACTAGAGATTACAATTTTCACGATATCTTGGTGAATAACCTTGGTAATTTTCAAATGACACCTTGGTGATGGACCTTGGTGATATGTTCATGACTTTCTATGTTAAATTATGTATCCACATCTTAAAGTTATGAAAAATGTTAATTTTATTATGATATTCCACATGATTTCTTTCTCATGCCTTAAAGTTCCTTTTCATGACATAGTTGATGTATCTCAAGTTCACATGTTAAATGTTTCCCTTTTTTCCCTTACTGGGCCTTCTACTCACCCTTTCTTTTGATGCATGTCCCCAGGTTATGAGATGCAGTAATGAACCTAGGATGAACTTAAGGAGAAGCCTTTCAAGTGTTTAATAATAATTTTTTATGTTTTTTCTTGTATTATGTTCCTGGTTTCCAAGACACTAAACCTTAAAGATCCTTAGTTTTGTGTATTGTAATGAAAGTTTATGTTATAAAAAGGCAGGATGCTATAATATGGTAAGATGGTCAATAATAAATTTTATGGAATCATTATTTTTTTTAGTTTTTAGAAAATATAGTGACATTGTCTATAGAAACATCATATCAGTTGTACACATAAATAACACGAGGTTACATGATTTCTTTATGATGTTTTATTTCAACAATTACCTTTTGATAGTCCCAAAATCTTGATAAATTGTCTGCGACTTCATATTTTATATTATCCTAATAATTTTTCCTCATCAAATGTCGATTCATTTTGGTGCTACTAGGGTGTATAAGAAATTTCAGCTATGAGATTAATCGAATAATTTTAAATTCATATCTGTAATGGACAAAACATATATCCTATTTCCAAATTTTAGTATATCATCTTTAAAAATTAATTTAACTAACATCCCATTATTCATGGAAATAATTTTATTTTGGATACTTTCATTATTTTGATGGTGTTTTTTTATGTTCTCTAATAGTGATGGTTTTAAAATCATTTAGAATATATGTAATGTTTCTCATTCATTAATGATTCACATATAAAAATTTACTAAACCCATAAATATAGGATATTTATAAATCTTTTCCTTTTTCAAAACTCCATGATCTTTCCTACAAGATGAATCAAAAACCTTCTTTTCCTTCTCAGGGTGGTATTTTATTGAGTATTCATATTACTTTACTATTTTAACCATGTATTTTCCAATATATTGAGCTAAGTTTTTGAAAATATTCATTTAAATATTTTGTGAAAATTATATGTTTCACATCCTTCACTATAAAGGAAATTCCTCCACATCTTTAATGTAATGATTATAGATGATAGCTCAAGATAATTGGTTGTATAATTATATTCATTAATTTATAAATACCTTAATGTACATGAATAAACTCTATAATTATACAAAAGGTACCATCCAAGTCCCTTATTTGATGCATAATCACATATCACAAATCTATTTCTTCTATATGCTAATGTAAATATCGATGCACTGACTAATATCCCATTTAATTATTCAAAAATCTATTTACATTCTTCTAAACATATTAACTAAACCCAAAAATATGTAAACTTCTTTTAAAAAATATCTAATCAAGAATTTTTTTTGAACAAATCATTGATAATAACCTACTAATGCAATGAAACTATGGGAATTTGTTATATTCATTAGTTTTTAATATTCTACCACTTCAATTTTATTTAATGTACCGACTAATATTCTATCCAAATAAATTAAAATTCCATGATATGAAAATTTATAAAGAAAATATTTTGATTTTCAAAATTGTATATATAACTCCTTTTCTCTAACAGTATTAATAATAATTCACAAATGACACTTATTCTCATCAAAACCTTTATATTATACCCATATATCAATAATAAACATCACAATGAAATTATCAAGATAATCCTTGATTACACTATTAATCAAATCCATAAAAATAGAGGGCGAATTATATAATCTAAAGGGTATTACTATAAACTCTTAATTCCCATATTTCATACAAAATGCCTTCTTTGGAATATATTCCTTCTCTACTTATAGTTTTTGTTACCCAAAATGAAGATCAATCTTTGAAAAACATTGAGGTCCTAGAATTTGACCAAAAAATTCATCAATTTGGGTTGGAGGATAAATTTTCATTATATTAACATCAAATATTTTCATGTAGTTAATTAAAAACATAATAGAACTATGTTTCATCTTAATAAGCATAAGGTGTCCCCATGGTGAAACACTAGGGCATATAAATACCTAATCACATAGTTATCATAGTTGTTTCTTCAGTTACATTTCTTCTGATGTGTCTATCCTATAAGGTTTTAATATTTTTGTTTTTATTAGGGATGATATTGATGGAATACTCAACCTCACAGTTAGTCGGATTACCAGGTAGTTCTTAAAGAAACACATAAATGAATTCATGTACAACATTCATATCCTATATTCTATGGATACATTTTCCATTCCTAGGACGTGTATGCTCTTTTTCTATAAGAATTTTAATTATGGAGAGATACTATATGTGGATCCAGACATGATTTATATAAAGTAGTATCCCCTCTGATCACAAGACATTCCATATCTGTATCTCAAATAATAATATCCTTCTATTGGAAATAATTTTTTTCATTTTAATTTGAAATAAAATCATTACCATGGATTATATAAATGTAAACCATAGGTACAATAATCATGTATATAAATATGGTATTTCTATGTTTCATAATGAGAGATTAATGACATGTCCTTGTTGAAATAATATTTCCATGAAGAGATTTTATTAAAAACTCCCTTCTTAAGGTTCAACAGAAATATATAATTTCTATAGTATACATGGGAGATATAAAATAGTGTGAATATTCTTAATAAAGTAATGTATTATCAAGATTTGAGGTTATGATCGTAGTACTTACCACCACATAATTAATAACATCTACCTTAGCTGTAGTGATCACATAAACATGGCCTTACTCCATTCAAATTTTATAAGGAAAATTATCTTGGAACTTTGAGAATTCAATTAACTATTTCTCCATATAATAGTATTTGAATCATTAGAAATTAGTGGAATCTTTATTTCCATTAGATTCACTATCCTAATGTAATTTCAATATAAAATTGAAGAAAAATCCCTTTCCGGACAATAATTTTCAAATATTCTTTTTCCAAAATTGTTATAAGCTGTAAATTCTACCCTTCCCTTATTTTATTCCACAACATTTTATTTTTTGGAGTTCTCATCCACAAGCTTCTTTTAATTTTTTCATTATAAAAAATAATTCATAGATAGTTCATTCTCTATATTGATGGATTTGATACAATACCTTCATATATTGAATTTTTTGAGAGACTAATTCCATTTAAAGGATTAGTTTTATACCATCAAAAAAGTAATCAATCTTACTTCTTGGATTATGTAAATAATCCACAATAGTTATTACTAAGCTCATATAGTTATGTTCATATTTTTAAACAATCTCTCTTTTAGTTTTTCTTAGATTGATAAATTACCTCTCTATATCAACTCATTTCTCATGACATAAGTATTTTTAAATGTGTATCTCTTTTAATGGCTTACACTTCATACTATGTTTTTCCTACATATTCGTAGTGTTCTATATCACTAACAATAATTTATCGACATATCCCTTAAGATTATAAAATAACATGATAAAATTATATATTTAACTACTTCCAAAAGAGAGAAATGTCATATTATTGAACTTGATTCATTTATTAGATACTAATTTATTATTATTCTCCCGGAATGATGGATGTTACTATCATGTGAAGTGGCCAAAAATTGTTGCACCCTTATGTGGATCAACAATATGATGCATATGGGAAAGTTTATTGGTCATAACTAGAGTAAACAACCCCAATATAGTGATAATTTGTTTAGATCTAGATTCCACTCAGGCTATAGCTTCGTTGTCTTTCCCAGTAGGGATATCCATAAATATATTTCATGTATTGATAAAGTTTTCATTTACTTTTCTAGGTGTCATTTATAAACCATGAAATGTAATGAATTGGATCATAGAATTAAAAAATTTAAATTATAGTATATATTTCTGAATCTTGTGTAATAGTTAAAAAAAACTAAAACTTTATGTATAGAAAATATTATAATCAAAAAAATTATATCTTTGGGAATATCAAAAAAATTTAAAAAAATCTTCAAATCTTTCATAATAGTTTTTACAGAGTGTATGAATCAACTAAATCATATCTAATAAGAGTGTATATCCATGTGTGCAGTCTTTTTACCACTCATTAAACACTAAATAAATATTGAGTTGATACTAAACCTATTTTTTGGGTGATTAACCTTAGGTTCATATATATTTTAGCTGTATCTACATGATAATATCAAGATAGGTATCTAATTTTTTGGAAACCATAAATTCTCTAGCTTACCAACACTATATGATATTATGCTATACTTAGGATAATCTTTAGAGTTTATGATATGTTGTTTTTCAAATCTATGTTTTCATAACTCTTGTTCTAAATGGTTATACTAAACATCCTTTGATACCATTTATAACATTTAAAATCAGGTAACCTAGAGCTAGTGGTAATTATACTGCATTGAAACTTGATACAAGGGATCACATATTAAGGAATCAAATAATTTATCTATTTAGGAAAACTTGATACAAACATGAATTTCACATTAGATTTTAAAACATGGAAAAAAGAATAAAATTATTGTAAAAACATTATTATTTAATCTATTATATCACAGAAATTATTCATAAATCCCTTCTAGTTATCAGGGGAAGGTAAAAACATAACAAATGGTGAGATCATATGATTAAAAAAGGCAATACTACAACAATAATATATTATATAATAAATAGAGCATGAATATTATTTCAAAGATAAAAAATATTAAAATATTCCATAAAACTAATATTATAAATGGAGAATATATCCATGGATGACATAAAAAAATAAATAATCATGCAAATAATAAAAACTAGTTTCATAATGATAGATTTTAAAATGATGGTCATCCTAATCTTATTGGTAGGACTTTATGAAAAGACATCATTCATAAATAAGTATGGAGTATTCCCTATACCCATAATAGTTTGTCAGAGGAGAACTATTGATGATTTAAGGAGAAATAAAGATCTTAACCCTTCACTTACTGAGTCCAATGCATTCATTATCTTATATAAATGAATAAAAATTAAATACATAATAAATATACAATTTCATATTGGAAAATAGCATAAAAAGTTGGTAATATTTCCCCCAATCAATATCTAGAGAAATATGGTCATAATATATACAATCTAATATGGTGAAGGCATCATTAGAGTATATCCCAATAAATCATATTATCCTACTAATTAGTTGACATAAATAAAATTACTTCTAAATGATTACTAAAACATTTTTTAATGAAAAATACTCATTTCATTTAGATATAACATATTTACAATATAAATATTTCTAAAATAATAAGAAAAATATTTTATTTTAAAAGAAACAGGGAAACACATAATTGAATCATTAAGGAAAATAATAGTCATGATGGTGGTAAAATCCAGTTGTGATATAAACATTGAAACAAATATTTCGTGAACTCCTTTGGTATAATATACCTCATACAGAAAACTAAAAGAAGATTACTTATAAAAAATTTAATAGCAATTTAAAAAAGAATAAAAATAAATTTAATAAATCATTTTATAATATGAAAAAATAGCTAAAAATTTATAATGAAAACATTGATAAGGAATAAAAAGATTCCCAACAGAAAAAAATGGATTTTCATTAAAATCAATATTTCAGAATTTTGAGTACTTATAGATAGAAAAATGAAATGAAAAATTATAATTTACAAAAATAACAATATATGAATAAATAAAATAATAATTTTGATAGATATATTATAGAATCTTTTCATTTAAAATACAATAATAACCAATCCTGCTAAAAAGTGAGATTGTAACATAAAACCTTAACCTCATGTACAAATACTTAATAAGTGATTTTAACTCGTGTATTATAAATTTAAATTTATTATATTTCTACAAAAAAATAATATACATAATTATAATAATAAAAATGGTTAACCTATAACTTCTTATTCTTATTTCATTAACAATATTTCATTATCTTCATCATTTCAGGTGTTAATTACTTCATTTTTCATGTATGTTTTGATTTTTATGTTATGGTAATTGCATCTTGATCAACATTAATTCATATATATAATTATAATAATTATATAAATATCAAATTTATTCATTATATTCATATTTTTAACCAACTATAAAATGAATATATAGAAAAATAAATTTCATCATTCAAGGAGATGGTTATCTATACGTACACATGAACGTTGTTTTCATTTTTTTAAAAATAAGGGGGAAAGATGAATAATATTTTACCAATACATAATAATTTTATAATATACATTACATATTTAAATAAATTTTTATATCCATCAATGGGAGGATGTTATGAAAAATAACCCCTATCGCTATATAGAGGTGATAATCCGCACATGCACATGATCAATACTTTCATTTACCATTCAACAGAAAAGAGGTGGAAAATTAATTTACCATAATCATTATAACACATAATTATAATAATAATAGTATATTAATAATTTTCATATGGATAAAAGTTATTTATATGATTTAGAAGTGGAAATAAACTTTTAATTTATTAGGTAAGATGATGACCTCTTCTTTGAGAGACCTCCTTTCACTGAAAATATAATGCTTATTAGAAAAGGATTAGGGTAATAAAATAAGCTCAATAATAATGGGAAGGAATATAGGTTGGTTTTTAGGTAGTTATTTTTAGGGTTGGAGGGATAAAAGTATGTTATTGAGGGTGGAGAACAAGAACCTTATTATAAGTGAGGGGAGGGATACACATGGAATTACTTAAAAGTTTTAAATAATTTAAAGTCATTTTCCTATGAATGTTGTAACAAATGACCTGGAAATTTATTTTAAGATAATATAATGTCAAAATATCTTTAAAAAACATATTTAGACATATTTATTTGGCATTTTTACCCTTACGTATTAGATTAACCATCAATAAACCCCTTTAACTATAAATGGGGTAACAAATTTTTATTGTTTTTTCTATTCATTATAACCAAAAAATAAGTTGAACTTATTAAATAATATTAATTAATAATATTATAAATATTAATCCCATTTTACAGGATTCAATTTCTATAAGTGATAAAAATTACTTTGAACATATGTTTATCAAATGACATAAAACCCATTTTTAGAAGAATGTTTACTTTATGTATTAAAAGGATTTACAAAAAAATAATTTATAATGATGATTAAAATGAAATTTATTATATTATTTTAAATAAAATTAGAATTATTTCTTTTTAAAACCATAATAAATCTAAAGGAACCATGTAAATACTTGATCTAAAGAGAAGAACTAAAACAATTTTTATTTGAACAAAAACATTACTTAGATTTTCAAAATCATAATAATATATTTATAAGTTAAACATTAAATTTTTATATAAATTATATTACATAATATATATATATATATAAGTTTTCATAAACATCAAGTAAATATTATTTCATTATAATTTCATGGAATCATTTCATGTAAAATTGTTGTTTTCACTATTCACCAAAAAACTATTTAATTAAAATCTCAAAAAATCACCCTATGATAATTTTGAAATGATAATTTTTAAAAATTAAATTTATTTCATAAAATTATTTTTATAAAATATTTGTTGTTAGGTTTTAGTCACATTCATGAATAAAGATATATTAATTAAACTATTGTTTCATTAGAAAGAAAATATTACATAATTTAATTGAATCTTTATTTTTACAATAGATAAATGATAGCAGAAGGAAATATAGAAAATAATAGTCAACAAAGATTTATTAGGAACAAAGGGTATAAAAATTGAGTAAACACATCACTTTTATCCTTTTTTATCTTTTAAATTAAGATCCCGTAAAGGTATAACATAATATAGATTTGTAATTCCCATATATTTCTATAGAATTAGGATAAAAGTATATCCAATAGAAATATTTACATCTCAAAAAGGAAAATAGTGGAGTCTGAAAAACTTATATCAATGAATTTAAACTATAATTTTGAAACTGTTACATCTAGCCTTGATTTTTTCTATATGCACACCTAACATCCTCTATATTTGAATGTTCTCCCTTATGTAACACCATAAGTATTATCTGCCTGCTATTTTTGAAATAAACATTTTTATAAAATATGGAGAGAGAGTTTTTGAGGGACTAGGGTTGAATTTTAGTTGATCTACTTATTTTTTAAGGCTGTATAAATGTGGTGGAAGTGATCTATAATGACCCATACTTTTTATATATAAATATTACATCATCTTAGATGAATATTCGACACATTACAAAATAATATGTGATTGATAAACTTAGATGTTTAGTGTCTTCAGAAATATGGATATATAAACAATTAGTATATAAAATATATATATCATTAACAATTTAGTTTTTCACTACCAGAACATTTCTTAGAACTAACATACTTAAAATATTTCTCCAAAATACAAAGAAGGAAATATAAGAATGGTTGAGATCAGATGATCATTAATAGTAAGATAATGTTTTACCAATAAATTATCATAAGTGATTATAAGATAAACACAATAATATGAGAAAATGTTAGTAATACCAATGGATTATATTTGTATTTTTTGTTAATAAATTTGGATGAGGTTTTGAAAATGATGACGGTCAAGGTTAATGATCATAATGTGCATTCGAATTTCAATGAAAAAAGTTGGATTTATTGATAATAGAATTGTCTTAAATAAATGGGAAATATGACTAAAGTGATAAAGTGATCCTTGGGAGAGAGTTTGATCCAAATAATGATGGAAAGGTATGTAATTAATAACAAGATCTATATCTATACATGATGAAGTGTTTTCAGAGTGATTATTAGTAAATTATAGAAGTTTGAAAGCTAGCCAAAAGTGAATCTTTATGGGTTTTGTGTGTTTACTTGTTAAAGATGGATGTTGGAGGATATGGTTGGTGATGATTTATATGAGTTTAATAAGAGTAAAAATGGTATTCAAACCCTTTATAAAGGTAGGGAGAGTCTTAAGGCTGCGTATAAGTATGTGTAGTAGTTGGATGCTCATGTAGGGGTTAATCCCATCATACCTTGTATATGGGTATCCATGAAAGGTTACATGAAACATATTGAAGATCATGTATTGGTAAAATGTAGAGTAAAAATTTCAGGTTTTGAGGTTGTGTACGGGTATATGGGTGACTCTCTTAATGGTTTTCGGCCACATAAGTAAATCCATGAGTTTTATAAACTTGAATGAAGGATGATTCCATCACAAATAATTGTGTGAGGATAAATAAGTTTAATTTTATAGTCACTCATATGGGTCTGGGGTTTTGTAAGAATACCAATGTAAATATTAGAAATGTTCTACATAAATATAAGTCAAGTTCCATGTAATGATTATATGATGCATAATGGTAATTCAAGTGAATTGTAAACGTAACAAGAGTGATTTGTAAGCATAATTCATGACATCTAAAACATATATAAGGGTAATATGCTTGTCAAATAAGGGTTCCCTAAATAAAGATAGTAAGTTTCATAAAGCTACACCATAAGGAGGATTGCCCCACACTAAAATTCTCCTGGATAATGAGATGTCCATATTTTAATTCACCTATATTTCTTCAACAGACTAAAGTTAACAAAGGTGAAGATTTTGAGAAATTCGGCTACAATATAGTATAGTGGATTACACCATAAAAGTTCATGGATATGGAAGAGTTGATCTAACCACAACATAATGTCTACTATATATTATATTTTATATTCGTCCATTTGAGAGGTGTCTACGCCATATATAAGAATCTATGTTGAAACATTTACTTGGTTTTATTTATATGGAAGAGACTACACCATGGATTTAAAGGCTATGTTATAGAATTTATGTGTGAAAACAAGATTATATTTAGGGAGACTCTTAAAAATATAAAATTACAGGGAACATGTGTGGTTATTATTAAATAGGGGTCAAATACATGTTTTGAAGGATTTATGATTATAGTGAAGTGATAATATGGTCATACATATTTTAATGTAATACATACAGTGAAGGTATATATATTCTTAGGTAGTTATATTTTACAGTTATGAAAATATCATGTGTGGATATATTCACAAAAAATAACCCAAGGATCATAGAGGATTTAAGAGTCATTTATGTATCTTAAAATAGAAAATAAAAACATGTGATAATAAAAGAATAAAATTATTATATTTACATCACACAAAATATCTCTCATTATAAGAAAAATAAGAGATACCTTTCTTTGAGAGATACCTAAAAAGAGGGAATATTGAAGATAATTTTTTAGAGGAAGAATTAGTTGTTTTTACAAATGATGGGTTGGATGTCTTGAAGGCTTGAAAACCATTTAAGATATTTAAATTTTTTAATAAGGATATTATTGTGGCTATGAAAAAGAATAAAATTTTCTAGAGATATTCTGAAAAGAAAAATGTGCTACTATTTTTTCTTCCCAAGTTGTAAAGGAGAAGAAAAAGGGGATTTAATAGAGAGTCAATTTATAGTAAAGGATCTATTCCTTACTAGTGATTCCTAATAATATACCTAAATGTCCCCAAAAATTGAAGGTGATCCTTTTCATTGAATTTGAGATGATGAAGGAATGTTTGAAGGAGTGACCCTTGGTAAATAGTGATTTGTCCACAAAATTTGGAAGTCCATGATCCATTTCATAAGAGTTAACTATCACAAACCATTATAATAAGTGATATTCCTAGGGATTCTAATGCCCAAAACAACATTGATTCATTCTTATTGGATATATTCTAATGAGGGTGAACAAAGTAAATACTATTGCCTATATTTTCTTAATGCATTCACACTATAACAGATGATGATACCTTAAGATTATATTATTAAAGAGTATAAAAAAGTGACACTCATGGTTGATATGTCAACATCCCATTGAGAAAGTGGAATTATTAAAGGAGAAAGAGTTTTAATTTTCATTGATAGTGAATAGGATAATTCACCACCCTCTAAGGGTAATCTTACACTAATACTATAATTTATTCCCACTAAGTGGTATTAAAAAAAGTTTTAGTTTTTTATTTTTTATTGATCTCACGTTATATGATGTTTTGTTGAAGATTTCATAAACAGTAAAGGATCTATTCATTAATGGAAAGTATTTTAGAACATGGAAAAATATGTTCATTAACGTCATAAAAGTTTCTCTTCATGTTCCTTGAGATGTTTTAGATTATGGAGTTGTTCCATTGATAAGACAAAGTGGTATCTTTGAAAAATATCAATGAAAATTGAAAATTGATGATTCATAAAATGTGAAGTTAAAATAAAATCTCGAGGAACACTAGAAAAGAAAGTTTAATCATTGTGAATTCTCTAAATACATGTGGATATAAATAGATTATTTTTTTAGAAAAGTAAAAAAGTCCAAGCGAGATATTACCTATGAAAAAAGTGAAAAAGATGACGAATAAGTGGAATTAATCCCATATAAATTTTATCTAGTCAAGGAAAATCTTGGCCTGATATTATATATGATTTTAATTCTCATGTGAAAAAATAATGTGAAATTTCTGACTCACTTTTTTGATGAAATATAGATATGATTCTGGTGAAGAAATGGAAAGAAATCAAGTTACTATTCCATGGAATTATCAATCAATGATAATTATGATTAATGGAGAATCATGCATGGAGTGTAATTTTCAATGAATGAAGATTTATACATTGAAAAAAGAGGATAATGGACAAATAATTGTCCTTGAAAAAAATTAATAATATAGGAAAAAATATTATATATAAAAGTTAAATGATTGAAAATCATTACCAAGTGATCAAAAAGAAAATATCCATAATAAAAGAGGTGAAGGTTTGAATCATACCACTAAATAACAAACTTAATTAAAGGATAAAATTGGATATAAATGCTTTATAAAGTCTGAAATTAATGGATAGTGAATTGAATTAAAAAGATATGAAAATAAGAGACATATAGGGGATGATGTAGACATTAGCTGCGATGATGAACATCTATATGAAATCTTCCTCAACATGTGTAAAAATAAATAGGTATCTGAATATGAAATCTAATGTAAAAATTTATTCCATGAAAATTCATTTTGTTCAAAAAAATTTGAATTCACAAAAATTGATTTTATTTTGTATGATTTGGGTACATCATGAAAATATTTTTTGGATCCAACAATCCTGAAGATGTTAGATGAACTCCGGATATTCCAATATCTTAATCAGAGAAAGGTCAAATGAAATATAAATATTAATGTTAAATGTTTCATTTTTTATAAATCATGTCATATAAAAAGGTATGATAATTGGAGAAATTCTTGGAACGGTAAAGAATATATATGGAGACACTCCAATAGTATAAATTACAAGGATATTGATTATCCTAGAAGACAACATATTAATATAGAAAATAGGTTCAACATTTTAGAGAATAAAAATAGGCATAAAATGGGTGTACGAAGCCCCAAAATATGATAACTCACAAAAAATATATTGGACGAAAATAAGACAAAATGGAAGGAATAAAAGAGGTTTCTCAAGATATAATGATGGTGGAAGGGAATTTAAATTTGACACTGCCAAGGAAGATATATTCCAAGATGTCACTTTAGTCATTTGAGGAAAATGTTTCCCAATGTGGTACTTTGAAAACTACTTTGAGGGATAAAATGAATATGCAATATATAATAATGATGGTGGTGAGATCAACTAGTGATTCAATATAAGAATATTCTTGTTAAAGTGAACTTTATTCTGTAATTATGGAATTTCCCAAGATGCGGAAGGATGAAAATGTCCCAATTCATGAAAATAAGTGTTTAGGAGGTATTATACCATGGATAACCAAGGTAAATAGGTTGTGGTTTTTAGCTACAATAGAGGATGATTGTGTTGAACTGATGATTGCATTAATTTATAAAAATAAGAAAAAGGTAAAAGGAAATATGGAAGGTGTTGGATTTTTTATCTTGTCCAGACTTATTCCTAAACCTCAAGAAAATCAAGGTACCCCTCTCCCCATATGATTTCTTTTTTCTACATGTTTTTGAATAGATGGAAAAATAAGGGAGAAATATGATCCATGAGATGATTATTATTGAAAATAACATGAATTTTTTTTCTAGAAATAGAACAGTGGGTGTAGTGTAATGAAAATCATGAAAAGAAGAATAATTTCCCCTATTTAGTATACAAACTAGTGATATAAATAATAATTTATAGAGAAAAAATATTAGAGAGAATTGTGGTAAAAATCAAAGGCAATTAAGCCTCATCAGAAGTTTCTGAATCCTATAAAGACATGAAAATCATGGATTTCAGTTGATATCATTATTTTAAATTGAATACACTCTTGAAACAAGTGGTGTAAAATAATTTCAGGTGGTATCAATTACTTAATATTGTTGTATGTTTCTCAAAACCCTATATTATAATGTTATATACTAATGGTTTGTTGTGATGTGTTGGTGATCATAGGTTTTCTTTTCAATATAGTGAATTCAAAGCAAGTTTTTGTGATTCTTAGTACAAATAAGTGGCATGGAGAACCTTCATTACATTTGAAAAGTCTTTTCACTATATTGAGCCTCAAATTACTAGGAATAGATGATTTATTAACAGCTCAAGTTAAAATTGGTAAATTTTCTCAGCAAATCTATTGATAAAATACAATAGTAAATGAGATTAATTTGTGAAATATCTTGTTTAAATGGATTTTTATAACAAAAAAGTGTCCAATTTAAAATAATGAAGTTGTTTTGAAATAGGTGGAGAAGACATTTCCAAGGGGCCAAAGAGATGATATCCCTAAAGGGGGAGTTAAAATTTCTTGGCGTGTTTTCAAACATTAAGGGGGAGATGTTGTGATGATGATGTTCCCTCTAATAAGGATGATAAGGAAAAAATTTCACCCTATCATCTATAGAAGGATGTTTGGAAATATCCCTTGCATTTGAAAGGCCATCTTTATTTCATCGAAAATATGATTGTAAATAAGGCATCTTGAGAGGGAGAGGATATATTTAAGAGGGAGAAGATACTTTCAAGAGTGGATTTAATAAGGGGGTGAAAAATTCTGTTAATTATTTTCAAAAAAAATCCATAGGGGGGATATATTTAGTAATAAAAAAGGTTTGAAGTTGGATTTATTGAAAAAAATCTGGTCAAGGTTGTTGACAATGAGGATGGTCAAGTTTGTGGACAAAGATAAATGTGGGAATCTCAATGAAGCATGCTGGATTCATTGATAATACCATTGTTGTAAATACATGGAGAAAATGACCAGAGTGGGGAAGTGATACTTGGTATATTAGTTAATCCCAACAGTGATGTCCATGATATATTGTTTACAACAAGATTCATATATATATAGGTCAAAACTTTCTCAAGGTGACGTTTGACAAACTGTAAAAGTCTAAAAGGTAGGCAGAAGTTAAGAACCATGGGTTGTGTGTGTTGACTAGTTGACAAATAATAATAGAGGATATGGCTATTAATGATTTCATTGAGTTTCATAAGGGTAAACAATGGTTTTCAAACCCTTCATAAAGGTAAGATGAGTCTTGAAGGATATATATAGGTACATGCACCAGATAAAAGGTTGTGTAAGTTTAAATCCCATCATTCCTTAGATAATGGTATCCATGAAAGCATACATGAAACATATGGAAGATCATAAAAGGGTAACATGTGCATCATAAAGGTAAAAAATATAGGATATGAGGTTTCATATGGGTGTTAAGAAAACCCATGAAAGGGTAGCTACTGACATAAGGGTAGTCGCGAGCTTCCTCAGCTCACATAAAGGCTGATCCCAACTTTCATAAGGTTGAAAGTCTATATAAGGTTAATTTTATAGGATTTTATAAGGGTGTGAGTCTTTATAAGGATTCCTACATAATGGTAATCTGATCACTATATAAAGGTAATCCATGTACTACATAAAGTTTTGGTTTTTCATAAATGTAAGTTCAGTGCTTCGAAAAGCTGAGATGATCACTTTATAAATGTAATGCAAGACTTGAAATACCCATTTGAGGGTAATATGATTATCATGTAAGGGTACCCAAACTTTTCTAAGTCTTGCGTAAAGGTATTCAATTTCACAAGGGTACACCATAGTGATGATCACCTCATCACATAAGTCCCATAGATAACTAAACACCATTTTATAGCTTCAATATACATCATGGAGATACCAATGTTACTATAGGTGAGGATTTCAATAAAGCGGGCTATTCCATAGTGTAGTGGATTATTCCACAGTTGTTCATGGACATGGTGTAGGGGAACTAACCATGATGAAAAATGCAATTCTAGATTATATTTTGTATTCTTCCATTTGAGATATTTTCACACCATAGAGAAGAAGATATGACACAATATCACCTTATAATTGTGGAATTTGATGATGTTTTACTTTAGAGGTATAATATATTGTCACGAACCATCCTTGGGGCCCATGTTGTGACAACCCCAAGCTAGAAATCCATAGGCCAGGGGCTGGCGACTAGCAACAAAGGTGTAAATGCCAATAAAAAGGGAAGGCATTTCCTTTATGAAATGTAAACACACACAACCAAAGAACAAGTAGAAGTAAACACAAAGTAAGTCAGTATAAAAAAAGTGCTGAAAGTAAAAAGGGGCCAGAAATAAAAGCCCCACCGAAAGATATAACTACAACTGAAAGAAAAGTACAACTGAATAGACAATAGCTGAATGGTGAAGCTGCTCCTGGATCATCTACCAGGTTCCTACCTGAAGGGTAGGTATAGATGTCCTCCTCAGCACTCCCTGTCTGTCGGTCTACTCCGTATGTCGTCACGACAAGTTTCCACCATCGGGTACCGTCCAGTCCTCGTACACTCTACCTCGGTCAGTGCTGTCTGTCGTCTGCATCCAACACAATGAGGTGCGGGCATAGCCTGTGCAGGGGTGAGTATAACGATACTCAGTAGGGACCCCGAGACCCTCAAGGTCTCACTAAAATCCAAAAAGGATAAACCACAAAGAATGATCTCAACAGATAACCTTTACTTAGATATATGCCCATACATATACCTAAGTTATCATGTAACCCATCTCAATCATGAGGAAAACACAAAGGTCAATGACTCAGCTCAAACTAGGATTATTTATTCACAATGACGAAAACACGGCTGCTGGAGAACTCCTCCTCTGTCGAGTGCAGTAGTCCTGTCACGACTCTGAGGTGCCACTCACTAACCATAGACTGCTGAGGTATTCCCCCTCTGTCGAGTACCACGGTTATGTCGCCTCAACATAGTAGCGATCCCCGCCATGGGTCTTCTGCCCCAACACAGTAGCACTCCCCTTAATAGCCTACAGAGGTACACCTTCTATCGAGTACCGCAGGTCTTCCACCCCAGCACAGTATCACTCCTCCACCATGGGTCTATTGCCCAACCACAGTAGTGCTCCCCAATGGGCAAGTCAAGTCACTCCAAATTGAATCGGACAAGCAGTCATCAGGTCTCAGCCAGCTACAAGGTCTCCGTACTCCGTACGCTCATCTTCCGGATGCTCCACTCCACGAGATACTGGTCGATATTTACAAGTGTCACATAATCTCACATGGAAGTATCTCAAAGGACCGCCTTGTCATATGGGTCTCAATGCACCAGACGGCGCGTCAATCAGACTCCCGGTCTGTGAGTTATTAGCATTTCCGTTCGAGGGGCCCAATTGGATTTCGAGTTTAATCCAACCTGGACATATTCAAACCACATCCGATTCCTAGGTGGAGTATTCCAAAAGGTACGTCTTATAAGAGGAATCCAACGTAGTAGACGGCATGTCCATCGGACGTCTGGTCCTTATGTTATAAGTGTTCCCGCTCCGAGGGCCCGGTTGGATTTCGTTTTCGAACCAACCTGGCTGTTTTTTACAAATCTTCCAAAGATCACATTAAGAATCCCAAAAGTACCGTCTTGTCACAAGGGTCCTAGTTCTGCAGACGGTGCATCGATCGGACACGCGTTCTTCATGTTATTCACGTTTAAGTGAAAACAGGCCCAGCCCGTTAAGCCCGACAGGCTGACGGGTCGGGTCAACCCGGAGTTGGTGGGTCCGACCCGGAAGGGGGTCGGACCAGCCCGATGAAACGTGTGGCTCAGCCCTGAAGGGTGTGGCCCAACCTGAAGGGGCATGGCCCAGCCCGAATGGGTGAAACCCGGCCTGAAGGGGCATGGACCGACCAGAATGGGCGCAGCCCAGCCCGAATGGGCGGAACCCGGCCCGACACGGCTCGGCCTGGCACGACACAACCCAACCCAGCTGGGCTGAGTGGTCCGAGGGGGCGCAGCCCCCCCGGTTTTCCGAAAAGGCGGTGCCAAGTGGTGCCGCCCTCCCATCCGGCCGGCTGAAGTCGACCGGCTTCACTGCATGAGCGGCCCTCTTGGGCGGGCTGTAGTTCCTCAAGCGCGATGCCCTTCTGGCCCCACAGGTTCTTCCCAGCCTGGACGGCATCCTTCTGGTTGGTTCGACCGCCGAGCGGCCCACACAAGCAGGCAGTGTTTCTTCCTCAGCACGATGCCATGAAGGTGCTGCGGTTTCTTCAACCCATCCGGCCGCATGCCGGCTGGTTCTCCCACTGAAGCGGCCCGTGGAGTGTGGGCCGCAGTTCTCCATAGTGCGACGCTAAAGGGGCGCCGCAGTTTCTTCCTTTGGCCCAGCCGGTTCTTCCCCAGTCGAGCGGCCCACGACTGTGGGCCGCAGTTCCTTTGCACGCGGCCAGCGCATGGCTGCCGCTTCCATTCATCACCACTACCTCCCGTTGCCACTTCCATTGCGTACAAAAATAAGATCCAATGGAGTGTCGATAGGCCATGTTCGTTTGACCAGCGTCGTCTGTATTAGGCGGTAGAAATTGGCCAAAGACAATCCAATTCTTACAATGAGAACAAGAACAGTTTTAATCAATTAAAATTGAACATAAACCCCCTACCTGGAAAATTGTTCGTTCGTCGAAGACGCAGGAACTGATGTCGCTCCGTCAACGCTGGGAAATAACCATTTTTGTTGGCGAGTTTCCCCACGGTTGAGTCTCCTCCCTTGATGCGGAGGAAGAAAAGGATTGGAGAAGCATGGAGCGTTCTTCGCCGAGTCAGAAGGTCGTTCTTCATCAGAGAGTCGGTGTTATTCAAAATCTCAAGAGCTCTCCCCCAAAGTCTTCCCAACACACCAAAAGCTTCCAAAATAAAATAATAGTTCATGCTATTATTTTTATTCACACAACAAAGACTCAAAATTCAAAACTCAAACCAAATAAATTAATTAGTTGAGGAGGCTCAATTCATTAATTGATGTGTGTTTGAAAAATAATAATGAGGGAGAGTGTGTTGGCAAAGCAATAAAGAGGGGGGTTGTCAAGGAATTAAATAAAGGGGGGTTTAAGGAGTTTAGGGGAAGGTGAAAGGTTAGGGCTCATGTGGGCCCCACCTTTCAAATATCCACACATGGGTAGTTAAGTGGTTGTGGGCCCCACCATTATCTCCCCTTTGTAGGATATAACCATCTTAGATATAAATTAAATTGTTCTCCACCAATTTTATTTATTTTAAACTAATTCCCCAATTGTTAATTTTCAACCCGCTTAGAATGCAACTACGGTAAAGGTCCCCTTAAGAAATTACCGGTGCTGCGAGTTCATCGGTTCCCTCAAGTTTCAATTCTGAGCACCACTTCAAAAGATAGAAAAACCCACTCATTCGTTCAATGAACGTACCTGATCTAAACATCATAAATTGATTCTGGGAACACCGGGCCTCAGAATCGAGTGCCATCAGAAGCCACAGACTCGTAAAATTCCAAATTATTTATGAAAAAAATTTCCTTGAAATTTTTGGGTCTTTTCATTAATCCCACCTCAGGGATTTACGTCCCCGTAATGCTACAACATATACTAAGAAAACAATTGAGGGTACTGAGCACACATCTGAGCCTCCCACTCCCATGTACTCTATGGGAGGTTCCTGTGCTACCTGTGAATGCGCAGCAGAGGAATCGACCATCCACGTAGGACCCGCTCCTATCGATCCTCGTTCTCCACCAGGACCTCTGTGAAAGTCGCCCCGTCATCGATGACGATCTCCCCATGGTCGATGATGTATGAGGGGTCGTTCACGTATCTCCTCAACTAAGATACAAGGATGAAGTCATGCACCCGGTGCTATTGAGGTGGAAGGGCCAGGCGGTAAGACACCTCGCCTACTCTTCTAGGGACTTGGAAAGATCTGAAGAAATGCAAAGATAACATGCCACCTCAGAAAAATTTCCATAGACCTCGTCAAGGTGAGACCCGTAAGAAAACGTGGTCACCATCCTCAAACTCTAGTGGTCTCCATCTCCTATCAGCATAGGACTTCTGTCTGCTCTGTGCAGTCTTCATCCAATCCTGGACGATCTGTACATTCTCCATCGTAGATTGAACTATCTCTAGTTATACATGTGATGAATCCATAACTATCCACAAAGGATATCTGGAACGCGTCCAGCTGCTATCTCGCCACTCCTAACAACTTAATGCTCGATCTCCTACTAAGATAATCTGCTACAAAGTTCCCCTTCCCAAGAGTATGGACTATCTGGAAGTCGTAGTCCTGGAGGAATTCAAGCCATCACCGCTGTCTCAGGTTAATATTCTTCTGAGAGAAGATACACCTGAGACTATTGATTTGGAGAGAACCGTAAACCGTTCGCTCAATGAACAATGGGTGAGACTAGACAATTGATAGAAATCATCTCCACCCTTCTTCGTGTACATTCTACATGATTTGGTGAGATTTCTTCTCTGCCAAAAAGAGAAATCTGGTCTCATCACCTGGATGAACCACGTTCTTTGCCTAATATAGTCAATCCGGACAAGAATGATACATTCATGCCCTGGATGATGTCGTAAGGCCTCGACACTACAACCAAGAGATCCACCCGTTACTCTCGCCTCCAAGGGTTGAGTCACACTGTCGGCATCAATGCGTGGTTACTGGGTCTCCTCCAGTAGGAATCTCGTAAGTGAGGTTCAAGTCCACAGTTTTAACCGGATCCTATTGGTACAAAAAAATAAGGAAAGCAAACGTCACAAGGACAAGTGTCTTTTATTACAATAGCTGAAAGTACAAAGACACATAACAACCACAAACAACAACAACACGGAAACTAAAAGCACCAAGAACAAAGGCCTCCATGCCTGGAACTAGTCTCACTCCTGTCCACCTACTTCCAGAGCACCGTAGTTGTAGTCTTCAGCTGCCTGAAGCTGTGATCTCCCATGTCCACCTGTTCCCTGTGGTCGGGGTGGACCTCCTGGTGGTGGTGGAAACACCTCGAAGCATCGTCCACCTCCAGCTGCACGACCAGCTCATCCACCTCGATCGAACATTTGTCTCTGCCTAGTAGGTTCTTCTTCTATCTGCAGATCATCTGTATGGTGGGTCGGATAGAGACTTTCCATGTGACCAAGCCCTCCGCTGGAGAAACACTGTCCGTTCCTCGTATTCCTAGCTCTGACTCCACCCTGGGTGCCCCGCACTACCGATCCTGGGTCACGTGGTCAACCACCTATAGGTCTGGTTCTCTTGGACCTCTGTGTCATCTATCTACTGCCTAAATATGTCTCAGATAATGATGGAAAACCCTGTGGCAAGGTCATCAGCTCCTGAGCATGCTCAGAGTGTAGAGTCACTAGTATAAACTCCACCCTAAAAAACCCTCGAAGTTTCCCCAGGTGAAGGTCGTCTCGTCACAAAACTGGAGCATCTGGAACCACCACCTCTCAGTTGTTCCCTGAAAGAGACTAACAGATAGGTACACCATCAAGTTAGCGGGTGTCTTAGCTTTGTGGAAAGCTCGTGGTACAAACTCTAGCCAGTACCCACCTGTCTGAAAATCTGACTCCCCTTGAAACCTCGAAGGCCTCTGTCGCAGGAACTCATGCAATGCACTCAAGCGGCGCACACTCTCTGTTGATGGGGTTGGTGATAACGGTAGACCAGTGGGTTATGGTACTGCTGGTGCCTCTGCTATGATGGGGCCCTAAACCATGGCATCGCTACTCAGTGGGCTACCATCGCGGTCTCAACTCGGAACCCGGGCAGACTGACTAGGGGAAGACATCCTGAAAGAAACAGATGTGACACTGTCAAATGACTATGTTGGTGAGCTAACCTGGTTTGAGCTGATTTAAAGAAAACTTTTTAAAACACACACGCAATCAGTGTTTTAATACACTGAGTTGTAAATAAGAAGTCAAGGTCCTGGTGTATGGATACGTCGGCCGCCCACACCAACACTGAACTCCCTGAACTGAAACCACACTTATTACCATTAACACTATTACTTCACATAAAGAAAATATCAGAGTCCTATGTTATGCGGTAGAACTGATTCCTTTGATACAAATTTGTCACAACCCGTCCTCGGGGCCCATTCCGTGACTACCCCATGCCCGCCTTCCATAGACCAGGGGCTGGCGACTAGCACCAAATGTGTTAATCCAGATAAAAAGAGAAGGAATTGATTTTATGAAACGTAAACACACACAACCAAAGAATAAGCGGAAGAAAACAAAAAGTAAAGCAGTATAACAAAAGTACTGAAAGTAAAAAGGGGCTAGAAATACAAGCCCAACAGAAATGTACAGCTACAACTGAAAGAAAAGTACAACTGAAAAGACAATAGCTGAAAGATGAAGCTTCTCCTGGACCGTCCACCAGGTTCCTACATGAAGGGTAGGTACAAATATCCTCTTAGGCACTCCATGCCTGTCGGTCCGCTCCGTGTGCCCTCATGCCAAGTGTCCACCTCCGGGTACCATCCAATCCTCGTATACTCTACCTCGGTCAGCGTTGTCTTTTGTCTACATCCAACACAACGAGGTGTGGACAGAGCCTGTGCAGGGGTGAGTATAACGATACTCAGTAGGGACCCCAAAACCCTCAAGGTCTCAATAAAATCCAACAAATATAAAACATAAAGAAAGTTCTCAACAGATAACCTTTACTTAGATATATGCCCATACATATACCTAAGTTATCAAGTAACCCATCTCAATCATGAGGAAAACACAAAGGCCATTGACTCAGCTCAAACTAGGATTTTTTATTCACGGTGACGAAAACATGGCTACTGGAGAACTCCTCCTCTGTCGAGTGCAATAGTCCTGTAACGACTCTGAGGTTCCACTCACCAACCTTAGCTTGCTGAGGTACTCCACCTCTGTCAAGTACCGTGGGTATGTCGCCTCAACACAATAGCGATCCCCGCTATGGGTCTGCCACGCCAACATAGTATTGCTCCCCCTAATAGCCTATAGAGGTACTCCTCCTGTCAAGTACCACGGGTCTGCAGCCCCAACACAGTAGTGCTCCTCCGCCATGGGTCTTTCTCCCCAACATAGTAGCGATCCTCCGCCAGGGGTATTTCGCCCCAACACAGTAGCGCTCCCCACTGGGCTAGTAAATTCACTCCGAATAGAGTCAGACAAGCAGTCATCAGGTCTCAGCCAGCTAGAAGGTCTCCGTACTCCGTACGCTCATCCCCGGGAAGATCCGCTCCACGATCTACTGGTTGATATTTCCAAGTGTCACGTAATCTTACATGAAAGTATGTCAAAGGACTGCCTCATCATAGGGGGTTGAACGCAACAGACAGCGCGTCAAACGGACGCCCGGTCTATGAGTTATTAGCATTTCTGTTCTAGGGGCCCGGTTGGATTTCAGGTTCAATCCAACCAAGCAATACTCAACCCACATCCGAATCCTGTGTGGTGTATTACAAAATGTCCATCTCTTCAAGAGGAATCCAACTTAGTCGACGACACGTCAATCGGACATCCGGTCCTTAGGTTATAAGTGTTTCCGCTCCCAGGGCCCCGTTGAATTTCGGTTTCGAACCAACCCAGCCGTTTTTTCTAAAGTCGTCCAAAAATCACATAGTGTATTGAAAAAGGACAGCCTTGTTGCAAGGGTTCCAGTGCCACTGACGGCGCATCGATCGGACACGCGGTCTACATGTTATTCACGTTTAAGTGAAAACGGGCCCGGGCCGTTAATCCCGGTGGGCAGACGGGTTGTGTTGACCCAGAGTTGGCGGGTCCGACCCAGCAGGGGGTCGGACGGGCCTGATGAAATGTGTGGCCTGACCCTAAAATTCATGGCACAACCTGAAAGGCATGGCCCCGCCCAACCCAAATGGGCATGGCCCGGACTGAATGGGCACTGCCCGACCCTGCACGGCCCGGCCCGGTGCGGCGCAGACCGGCCCGGCAAACGGCGGCTCGGCCCGACAGGGCCGAGCTGTCTTAGGGTGTGCGGGCCCCCCGGCTGTTCGAACCGACGGCGCCGCCCTCCCATTCGGCCGGTCGAAGCCGCCCGGCTTCATTGCGCGAGCGTCCCGCTTGGGCGGGCCGCAGTTCCTCAAGCGCGGCGCCAGGCACTGCGGGTTCTTTCCAGCCCGTTCGGCCTCCTATTGGCCGGTTTGACCACCGAGCGGCCAGCACAAGCGGGCCACGTTTCCTCCTCAGCACGGAACCCTGAAGGCATAAAGACTTCTTCAACCCAGCCGGCCACCTGCCGGCTGGTTCGCCCGCCGAAGCGACCCGAGGAGTGCGGACGCGGTTCTCCGCAGCGCGAAGCCAAAGGGGCGTCACAGTTCCTTCCTTTGGCCCAACTGGTTATAACAAGACAGTTCTTCCCCGATCAAGCGACCCTCGGTTGTGGACCGCGGTTCCTTTGCACACTCCCAGTGCACGACCGCCACTTCCATTCATCGCCACCGCCTCCCGTTTTCTCTTCTATTGAGTACAAAAATAAGATCCAACGAAGGGTCAACATGCCGTGTTTATTCGGCCCGTGACCTCCACATTAGGTGGTAGAAATTGGCCAAAGAAAATCCAATTCTTACAAAGAGAACAAGAACAATTTTAATCCATTAAAATTGAATATAAACCCCCTACCTTGAAAATGGTTCGTTCATCGAAGACGTGGGAAGCGATGTCACTTTGTCAATGCTGGGAAAGAACTGTAATCATTGGTGAGTTTTCCCGCAGTTGAGTCTCCTCCCTTGATGCGAAGGAAGAAAAGGACTGGAGAAGTGTGGAGCATTCTTCGCCGAGTCAGAAGGTCGTTCTTCTTCGGAGAGTTGGTGCTCTTCAAAAACTCAAGATCTCTCCCCCAATTTTTTGACAACACACCAAAAGCTCCCAGAATAAAATAATAGCTCAGGCTATTATTTTTATTCACACAACAATGACTCAAAATTTCAAACTCAAACCACTAAAATTAATTAATTGAGGAGGTTTAATTCATTAATTGATGTTTGTTGGAAAAACAATAAAGAGGGAGAGTGTGTTGGAAAAGAAATAAAGAGGGGGGTTGTTAGGGAATTAAAAAAAGGGGGGTTTAAAGAGTTTAGGGGAAGGTGAAAGGTTGGGGATCGTGAGGGCCCCACCTTTAAAATATCCACACATGGGTAGTTATGTGGTTGTGGGTCGCACCATTAGCTCCCCCTTGTAGGATATAACCACCATAGATATAAATAAAATAGTTCTCCAACAATTTTATTTATTTTAAACTAATTTCCCAATTGTTAATTCTAAACTCGCTTAGATCGCAATACGATAAAGGTCCCCTTATGAAATTACTGGCGCTGCAAGTTCATCGATGCCCTTGGATTTCAATTCCGAGCACTGCTTCAAAAGATAGAAAACCCCGCTTGTTCGTTCACTGAACGTACCAAAGATAAACTTTATAAATTGATTCTGGGCACACCAGGCCTCAGAATCGAGTGTCGTTAGAAGCACAGACTCGTAAAATTCCAATGTATTTAAGAAAAAAAATTCCCTTGAAATTTTCGGGTCTTTACATTACTCCCACATCAGGGATTTACATCCCCTTAAAGCTACAACATAAACTAGGAAAATAATTGAGGGTACTGAGCAGGTATCTGACCCTCCTGCTCCCGTGTTCTCTACTAGAGGTTCCCGTGCTTCCAGCGAATGCGCACCAGAGGAATCGACCGTCCACATAGGAATCGCTCCTATCGATCCTCGATCTCCACCAGGACCTCCGCGAAAGTCGCCCCATCATCAATGTACAGCTCCCTGTGGTTGATTATGTATGAGGGGCCATGAACGTATCTCCTCAGCTGAGATACGTGGATAATGTCGTGAACGTGGTGCAATTGAGGTGGAAGGGGCAGGCGGTAAGCCACCTCGCCTACTCTACTGGGGACCTGGAACGGTCTAAAAAAATGCAGAGATAACTTGCCGCCTCGGATAAATCTCCATATACCTCATCAAGGTGAGACCTATAAGAAAACATGGTTACCATCCTCAAACTCTAGTGGTATCTATATCCAATTAGCATAGGACTTCTGTCTGCTCAGTGCAGTCTTCCTCTGCTCCTGGATGATCTGTAATTTCTCCGTCGTAGACTAAACCATATCTGGTTATACACGTGCTAACTCCATCACTATTCACAAAGGATATCTTGAATGCGGCAAGCTGCTGTCTCGACACTCCTAACAGCTGAATGCCTGATCTCCTACTAAGGGCATCTGTTACAACATTCTGCTTCCCAAGAGTATGGACTATCTCAAAGTCGTAGTCCTGGAGGAATTCAATCCATCACCACTATCTCATGTTAATATCCTTATGAGAGAAGATAAACCTGAGACTATTGAGTTATAGAGAACCATAAACCGTTCGCTCAATGAATAATGGGTGAGACTGGCCAATTGAAAGAACTCATATTTAACCTTCTTCGTCTACGTTCTACAAGAGCAGCTGAGATTTCTTCTCTGTCAAAAAGAGAAATTTGTTCTCATCACAAGGATGAACCACGTTCTTTGCCTAATACAGTCAATATGGAAATGAATGATACATTCATGACATGGACAACGTCATAAGGCCTCGATGTTACTACCAAGAGATCCAACCGTTACTCTCGCCTCCAAGGGTTGAGTCACACTGTCGGCATCAGTGCGTGGTTACTGGGTCTCCTCCAGTAGAAATCTCTCAAATGAGGGTCAAGTCCATAGTTTTAACCGGAACCTCTTAGTACATAAAAAAGAAGGAAATAAAATTTTACAAGGACAAGTTTCTTTTATTACTACAGCTCAAAGTACAAAGACACATAACAACTAGAAACAACAACAACACGGAAACTAGAAGCACCAAGAACAACATCCTCCATGCCTGGAACTAGTCTCGCTCCTGTCCACCTGATTTTGGAGCTCCATAGTTGTATTCTTCAGCTGCCTGAAGCTGTGCTCTCCCATGTCCACTCGTTTCCTGCGGTTGGGGTGGACCTCCTGGTGGTGGTGGTGGAAACACCTTGAAGCGTCATCCACCTCCAGCTGCACGACCAGCTCCTCCACATCGATCGATCCTCTATCTCTACCTGGGAGGTCCTTTGTCTATCTACATATCATCTGTATGGTAGGTCAGATAGTCACGTGCCATGTGACCATGCCCAATGCAGGAGAAACACTGTCCGTTCCTAGTATTCCTAGCTCTGACTCAACCCCATGTGCCCCGTACTACCGATCCTCAGTCGTGCGGTCGACCACCTATAGGTCTGGTTTTCTTGAACCTCTAGTTCATCTGTCTACTACCTATATATGACTCGGCTACTGACGGAAAACCTTGTGGCAAGGGCAACAGCTAATGAGGATGCTCAGAGTGTAGAGTCACCGATATAAACTCCACGGTGAAAATACCATCAAAGATTCCCCAGGTGAAGGTCGTCTCGTCGCAAAACTAGAGCATCTGGCTCCATCACCTCTCAGCTGATCCTTGAAAGAGACTAACAGCTAGTTGCACCATCATGTAAGTGGGTGTCTCAGCTATGTGGAAATATTGTGCTACAAACTCCATCCAGTACCCAACCGTCATAAAATCTGACTCGCCTCGAAACCTCAAAGGCCTCTGTCACTAGAACTCGTGCAACACACTCAACAGGCATGCAATCTCTACTGTTGGGGCTAGTGATAATGGTAGCCCAGCGGGTAATGGTACCGCTGGTTACTCCGTTATGATGCGGCCATGCACCGTGGCCTTGCTGCTCGGTGGGATACCATCGTTCTCTCTACTCGGAACCCACACTGACTAACTAGGTGAAGATATCATGAAAGAAACAGATGTGACATGGTCAAAAGACTATCCTGGTGAGATGACCTAGTTTGAGCTGATTTAAAGAAAACTATTGAAAACACACACGCAATTAGTGTTTTCATGCACTGAGTCAGAAATCAAAAGTCAAGGTCCTGGTGTATGGATACGTTGGCCGCCATCACCAACACTGGACTCCCTGAACTGAAACCACACTTAGTACCCTTAACACTATTGCTTCACAGAAAGAATATATCAGAGTCCAAAGTTCTACGGTAGAACCGATTCCTCTGATACCAATTTGTCACGACCTGTCCTCGGGGCCCGTGTCGTGACTACCCCAAGCCCGTGTTCCATAGACCAGGGGCTGGTGACTAGCACCAAAGGCGTAAATCCCGATAAAAATGTAAGGCATTGCCTTTATGAAAAGTAAACACACACAACCAAAGAGAAAGAGGAATAAAACACTAAGTAAAGCAGTATAACAAAAGTGCTAAAAGTACAAAGTGGCCAGAAATACAAGCCCAACAGAAAGGTACAACTACAACCGAAAGAAAAGTACAACTGAAAAGACAACAACTGAAAGGTGAAGCTACTCCTGGATCATCCATCGGGTTCCTACCTGAAGGGTAGGTACATATGTCCTCCTTAGCACTCTGTGTCTGTCGGTCTGCTCCGTGTGCCATCAAGCCAAGTGTCCACCTCTGGTTACCATCCAGTCCTCATACACTCTACCTCGGTCAGTGTTTTCCGTCGTTTGCATCCAACACAACGAGGTGCAGGCCTAGCCCGTGCAGGGGTGAGTATAACAATACTCAGTAGGGACCACGATACCCTCAAGGTCTCACTAAAATCCAACAAGGATAAACCCCCAAAAAAGACCTCAATAGATAACCTTTACTTAGATATATGCCCATACATATACCTAAGTTATTGAGTAACCCATCTCAATCATGAGGAAAACACAAGGGTCATTGACTCAGCTCAAATCAGGATTTTTTATTCACGATGACGAAAACATAGCTGCTGGAGAACTCCTCCTCTGTCGAGCGCAGTAGTCCTGTCACGACTCCGAGGTGCCACTCACTAACCTTAGACTGCTGGGGTACTCCTCCTCTGTCGAGTACCATGGGTATGTCGCCCCAACACATTAGCGATCTCTGCCATGGGTCTGCCGCCCCAACACAATAGCGCTCCCCCTAATAGCCTACAGAGGTACTACTCTTGTCGAGTACCCCAGGTTTTCCACCCCAACAAAGTAGCGCTCCTCTGCCATGGGTCTGTCACCCTAACATAGTAGCGCTCCCCATTGGGCTAGTCAAGTCACTCCGAATCGAATCGGACTAGCAGTAATCCGGTCTCAGCCAACTAAAAGGTCTCCTTACTCTGTACGCTCATCTCCAGGAGGATACGCTCCATGAGCTACAAGTTGATATTTCCAAGTGTCACGTAATCTCACATGGAAGTATCTAAAAGGACCACCTTTCCATAGGGTTCTCTATGCAACAGACGGTGCGCCAATCGGTAGCCCGACCTGTGAGTTATTAGCATTTCCATTCTAGGGGCCCGGTTGGATTTCATGTTCAATCCAACCCTTCCATACTCAAACCACATCCGAATCCTATGTGGAGTATTCAATAAGGTATGTCTCATCAAGAGGAATCCAACATAGTCGACGACACGTCAATCAGATGTTTGGTCCTTATGTTATATGTGTTTCTGCTCCGAGGGCCCGGTTGGATTTTGGTTTCGAACCCACCCAACCATTTTTTCCAAAGTCGTCCAAAACTCACATAGCATATTGAAAAAGGACCGCCTAATTGCAAAGGTCACAGTGCTGCAGATGGAACGTCGATCAGATGCGCGGTTTTCATGTTATTCACGTTTAAGTGAAAACGGGCTCGGCCCATTAAGCCTTGTGGGCTGACGGGTCAGGTCAACCCAGAGTTGGCGGGTCCAACCTGGCAGGGGGTCGGACCGGACCGATGAAACGTGCAGGCCATCCCAAAGGGGCATGGCCCATCCAAAAGGGTGTGGCCTAGCCCGAAGGGGCATGGAACGGCCCGACCCGAATGGGTGCTGCCCAGCCTGAATGGGCGCAGCCCGGTGCGGCACGAACCGAACCTGCGCGGCGCAGCCCGGCTTGGCAGGGTGCGGCCCGGCTGGGCCGAGTGGTCCAAGGCCCACCCGGCTGTTCGAACCGGCGGCGCCAAGCGGTGTTGAACTCCTATCTGGCCGGCTGAAGCCGACCGGCTTCTCTGTGATAGCGGCCCCGTTGGGCGGGCCGCGGTTCCTCAAGCGTGGTGCCCTCCTGGCGCCGCAGGTTCTTCCCAGCCCGGCCGGCCACCTGCTGGCCGGTTCGACCGCCGAACGGCCCATACAAGCGGGTTGTGTTACTTCCTCAGTGCGGCGCCATGAAGGCGACATAGCTTCTTAAACCCGACAAGCCGCCTGCCAACCGGTTCGCCCACTGAAGCAGCCCACGAAGTGCGGGCTACGGTTCTCCTTAGCGCGGCGCCATGGTTCCTTCCTGTGGGCCGACCAGTTATAACCGGACGGTTCATCCCCAGTCGAGTGGCCCACGGTTTCAGGCCGCGTTCCTCTACACGTGGGTGGTACACGACTGTCGCTTCCATTCATCGCCACCTCATCCCATTGCCACTTTCGTTGCGTACAAAAATAAGATCAAAAAGAGGGTCGACGGGTCATGTTCGTTCGGCCAGCGCCCTTTGCGTTAGGCGGTAGCAATTGTCCAAAGACAATCCAATTCATACAATGAGAACAAGATCAATTTTAATCCATTAAAATTGAACATAAACCCCCTACCTTGAAAATGGTTCATTCGTAGAAGATGTGGGAAGCGATGTCACTCCCTCAACGCTGGGAAAGAACCGTCGTCGTTGGCGAGTTTCCCGGCGGTTGAGTCTCCTCCCATGACGCGGATGAAGAAAAGGATTGGAGAATAGTGAAGCGTTCTTCACCGAGTCGGAAGGTCGTTCTTCATCGGAGAGTCGGTGTTCTTCAAAAACTGAAGAGATCTCCCCCAATTTTTTCCAAACACACCAAAAGCTCCCAAAATAAAATAATAGCTCATGCTATTATTTTTATTCATAGAAAAACAACTCAAAATTCAAAACTTAAACCACTTAAATTAATTAATTGAGGAGGTTCAATTCATTAATTGAATTGTGTTGGAAAAACAATAAAGAGATAGAGTGTGTTGGCAAAATAATAAAGAGGGGGGTTATCATGGAATTAAATAAAGGGGGGTTTAAGGAGTTTAGGGGAAGGTGAAAGGTTGGGGCTTGTGTGGGACTCACATTTCAAATATCCACACATGGGAAGTTAAGTGGTTGTGGGACCCACTATTAGCTCCCCTTTGTAGGATATAACCACCTTAGATATAAATAAAATTGTTCTCCACCAATTTTATTTATTTTAAACTAATTCCCCAATTATTAATTCTCAACCCGCTTAGAACGCAACTGCAATAAAGGTCCCCTTAAGAAATTACCTACGCTACAATTTCATCGGTGCTCTCAGATTTCAATTCTGGGAACTGCATCAAAAGATAGAATAACCCACTCATTCGTTCACTGAACGTACCCAAGATAAACATCAGAAATTTATTTCGGGCACACCGAGCCTCGGAATCGAGTGCCGTTAGAAGCCACAGACTCCTAAAATTCCAAAGTATTTAAGAAAAAAATTCCCTTGAAATTTATGGGTCTTTGCATATATATTATAGAATCCACAAATGAATACAAGAGTATATTTCATATAGTTACCTTGGAAAAACATACAGGGATATTACATTATTTTCAATGAATATTTAGTAAATTACCAAAATAAATTCCAGAGGATCGTAATAGTTTAGTGTCTTTAGAAACTGAGAAACAAAAACTTATATCCTCGAGAGTGATTTTCAGCATCTCCCATAAATATCTACACCTTTATTACTTCTACCTAAGATATTTCTTCATAACATGGATAAATGAATAATAAGAATTGGGTGAGCACAAATGCTCAGTAAGGGTAAAAAAGGGAGACATATAATCACAAACATGATCATAATGGTTATGATAACATGATCATAAAGATATAACATCACAATCTGTATATCAAATATAATAATAGAGATCATGGAATAAATATTGGAAGTTCATAAGACATGAATCATAATAAAATAAAGAGAATGGGCCATGAAATGATAATAAAGGAATAATACATGAAATTGTGGAATAAATAAAGGTTTGATATCATTCCATATAAGTCTATAACAATGGAAAGAACATATCACAGAAATTCATGGGAACTGCACCAGTTGGGCGGGAAATACCACCATCCCCAGTCATAGTTATCTTTTTTGTAAGGGATCATGTTTCCCCTTCTTCTCGTAATAGATCAGTTTTCCCCATCTTCCATCAGTAGTGTGACTACACCTACTCAGCATGAAAAATCCCCATCCCCTATAGATTTCCTTTTATTGTAAGGGATTGGGTTCCCCCATCCTCCCATTATGGATCAATCACATTGACTAGATTAACATCATTATCTTATGAGATATAATTCTTTACCCAAAGAATTTAAAGGAGATATAGGTCCCACCTATCACATAATAACCTCGTACATACATGTGCCACAATATCATAAATAATAATATCATTACCCATGAAATTAACTGGGTATCATAAACATGTAAAAATATCATAACTTGCGAAAATATATAGGTTTCATAATAATTTCATCATAAACATAACCTTTGAAAGAAAGTGGGTTTCAAAACCATGTAACCTATGAAAGAGAAATGGGGTTCATAAATATATTACACATGAAGAAGAAATAGGTTTCCTAAATACCATGGAATTAATCATAACTCATTCATGTAAAGGATATGAATGGAACCTTTAGATCATTTCCTAGAAAGTCATGAGTGACATCAATAGATGTCATCTTAGATGAAAAATAATTTTAAAATATACTCTAAAAATAATTCTTGGGGAAAATATAATTTCTTGATCGAAAAAGGATTTTTAATTCATAAAACAATTTTAAAATCATTTTCAAAAACAATTACTTTGAAAACATATAAATAAGAGAAGAAATTATTTTGAAGACCTTTTTCCGTGAAAGATAATTAAATAATCATCAAAACATTTTAAAATTATTTTACATAGAAAACAATTTCAAAAAAATTAAATAAGTATTGAAAAATATTTTATTGAAAACACATTGAAACCCTTTAAAGAAATATTGTAAATTATTTGTAAATTATTTCATTGAAAATACATTGAAAACCTTTAAAGAAAGCTTAAAAAAGTTTTAAAATTAATTTATTAAAAAAAAAATATATTAATTTTAACAAAAATCTGAAAAAGTTTTAAAAATAATTTCATTGAAAATACTTTTAAACCCATTAAATAAATCTTGATTTTATTAAAAAAACAATTTCTCTGAAAACACATTGGAATCCTATAATGAAATCTTGAAAATATTTTGAAACCCGTTTTACATAAAAATTTATAAAAGAAGATTGAAAACTTTTTGAAAACTTTTTTTTATTGAAAAATAATTTAAAAAAAAATCTTAAAGATTGACCTTTTAAAAATTCAATGGTATATTTGAAGAAATAACGACGGGTAAATTCGTACTTGTCAAACTATGTCAAAAAAATATTCCTTTTGCACGGTAAAAATGCTAGAAAGATTCCTTGTTCGAAAAGTGACAAGAAGATTACTTTGAAGAGATTTCTAAAATAAAAAAGGGTAAAAATTACTTTTAGATATTATAGTGGAATGATATAATATTCATGGAAATAATTTTTAGAAAATATAGATTTCTGACCAAAAAGAGAGGGGGAATTCGAGTTACATAAAAAAAATTCATAACTATCTAACATACATAAGAGTAGAAATATTTTACCAATACATGATTATATCATTAAAATCATAGTATAATTAATTTCATGGATTAACATGAGATATGGAACATAATAATTGATCAAATAAATCATAAACATAAAAAATCTCAAAAAGCAATGATATTGTCTCAAAAAACACTTCTAACTTGGTAACGTGGTATCATACTATCCTTGTAAGGAAAAGAAGATACATGAAGAATATAATATCATAAAAAACTTGAGATTAATTATAATTCATGTAAAATGGACATATATTCACCTCGAAAAATATTTTAGATGTACAATAAAACATGAGTCTCAAAGTAGAAAAATTGAGATAATTTTTTTTTACCGATTTGGTAACTTTTGAAACAAAAACCCCAAGAAAGAAGGATAATAAAATGTTCATGTGAATACCCATAAATTTAAGTATATGATGCATATAATACAACCATGGGAAGTACATTCACCACACAAAAGGAAAGAGTGGTGAACATAACATGTATCTCACAAAACTTTAAAGTGAGATGAAATTCCACTTACCTTGTGTCTTGGCACTCTACGTACTCATACAATCATAGTTTATAAAAAATATATGTTTATTTTGAATATTTAATATAAGAATATTATTATATATATTACCATATATTGTTTTATTATATCCTTATATTACCTGCTTGTTAACTATCTTATGTTAGGGTGTCACTTTGGGTAATATTCAGTTTGTTCATTACATGTGCCTTAATTTGTTACATGAATGGTCCTTATACTTATATCAATATTAATGAATGAAAAATGATATAAATATCATTTATATACATTTCATGTGTATTATACTTATCAATATAAGATAAGAGTATGAAATGGTATAGACCATTCATGGATATGGTAAGCCGTATGTACGCATTAACGTTGTTTTAATTCTTATTGTCGTACTGAAAGAAAGTATGTAAATGAAATATGTATATATATGAATATATATATATATATATTAAATTATCATTAATATATCATATATATCATATAATTTCATTAAACACATACTTAATACACTCCATGTGGTGTGTGAATGAATGACATCACTTTGAAGGGAAGGTAGTCCACACTACCTCACACGAGATTATCATATTAACACCAAATGGAATGAAAACATAAGTGTATTGTATAAGGAATAAATAAGATTAAATAAATAGTAAATATAATATATGAAATATATAAATATAGTGTCCATAATTATTTCCACCATTATTGGTGGTAAAAGAGAAATTAATAATCATTATTTCGTGAGGCAGTAGTTCACCATACGCAGAAACAATAGGATAAACCTCTATTAGATTGAGTTGTGTGTAATTTTAGTTTAGAAAATTTGCATAAAAACATACTATTATATGGAGGATATTAGTTTTTTCACACAACATGTTAATAAAGAATTTTTAGAGGTGGAAAAGGAAAATAAAGGAAAGGAGTTTGAGAGAAGACATTACCTCATAATCGGGTAACTCCTTTTGGTTTGTGCCAAAAGGCTTCCTTGAGAGGGGTTTTCCCATAGAGAGGATTAAAGGTAGAATAGAGGATTATTTTGAGGCTACATGGGAAGATAATGGATGAACTTATATGGTTTTATAGGTGTGATGAATGTGTAGAGGTGGTAACCTTGTATATGGAATGAAAATGACTCATATGAAATTTTTAGAAACAAATTAGGTGTGAACATGTTTCTACATAACAAAAGACTCAAAAAACCAAAAAACAACTCAATAATTAATGGTTTTTGAATTATATATGGAAATAAAATGGGTTATGGACAAGCGAATAGGTCATTCTGGACCTTTATTTTAAGGTTTAGTCCCGAATTAAGCTTAATTTGTCCTTAACCACTGTGATTAATTTTAATCACTTTTAATAATCATTTTGGTACAAATATTAACATGGTACTATTAGACTCTAAAAATTCGACTAAATTAAAAGGTTTATGTTTTATTTTTTAAATTCCATTCACAAAAGTGGAAAAATTAAGATTAGTCCTACTCTCACAGACGGGACGAAATTATGGGCTTTTAAAGTATGAAAAACTTCATAAGATTGACAAGATTTTATACCCATTTTAAAAAGTGAAATATATTATAATTAATTAAATTGAAGTAATATATGTAATATTAATATAATTTTAGCTTCAAAATATTTTTAATACCATTTATCCCTAATAATTAATTAGACAAAAATGCATATTTTTACAAAAAAGTAATATTTCTCACTATTCATTAAAAATTGATGTTTCTCAGAAAAATACCAAAAATTAACCCTTCGATAATTTCAATGTTATGAATTAGAAAATATATTTTATTTTATCCAATTAAAAATTTAAATTTCTAGAAAATTACTTTTATTATTAGAACAGATTGATTCAAGAAAACAATTTTTTTTATAAAAGGACTTTACTAAGAATATTACCATTCATTATAAATAGGTTTTATCTATATAATTATAAATATTTGAAAATTATTTATTTATAATATTAATTGATAGGTTATAATTATCTTATTTAAATAATTAAAACAATAAAAACAGATATTTCATAGAAACTCAGGGTTGCGTGCATCGTACACCAAGTCGATGTTTTTTATAGTGCAAGCCAAGTTGGTATTATATATGGAAGGAATTTTTTACTTAGTGTTTTAAAATATATATATATATATATAATTAAATATTTCTTATTTCATGGGAAATGAAAAATATTGAAAAGTTAAATTAATTCAACAAATAATAACTCTCAAATTCTCAGGTTGTTACATTCTACCTCCCTTAAGATGAATTTCACCCTTGAAATTCTTCTTGTTTATAAATGGGTTAATAAATGAATTTTTCATTCATAGAAACCCACATAATAAAAATGGATACTAAAACATCCCTTAAAAAGGGAAATTTGGAAGAAAAATAGTTACCAAAAGTAAAATATAAATACATTTCCACATGAGAGAACATAGGTGGCAAGTGAAAACATGGATATGGAAGAATAATCTTACCATAATGTTCTGATAGATAGTGATAAAAAACAAGGTTTGAAGATAGTTAAAATCCTAAAATCCATAAATCTTTAATGACATAAGAGACCATATTATTCATATAAAATGTTTGAATAAGACAACATTTTTTGGTTTCAAGAAAAGTTAAAACGTTTTTGTTAAAATATATACTCTAATGGATTCTAGACAATGTCACCCTTTATTGTTTGTTGATCCACTTCACCTAATTATGTAAAAATGGGTAACTTTTCATTCTTAATGTACTAAAATATCACAATTTCCATGGTATTCCATCCCATTTGTCATTAGATACCATCCACACAAGGTAGATTGAACAAGCTATCCAATATGCACAAATCCTTATATGGAAGATAAAAATTTTATCTTACTGACATAATATGAAGTTTACCATAAACATTTCATAAATGGACAACTTTATAACTACCTTTATATAATGGAAATTAAAGGCTTTAGAGATATGGTTATGAAATCATCTTAACATTCATTCCTTTATATATGACAAAGTAGCTCTTAGTTGTCGCATTCCAAACGTGTGAATGACCTCATCATATATTATCTTAAAACATGTAAATAACCCGAATTACCATAAATCCCTTTGGAAAACATGAATTCTTTTTTATTCTAATGAATAATGGATACATTCCTTAAATCTTATAAGTTGTAAAATTCATTTGTGATGGCATAGAAAATTTTGTCAATAATCAGTTCCATGGAAATATGTACCATCTAATTTACTTATTCTTATCTAGCATATTTTTATCCTCGCATAATTTTCTTGCCGTCAAGAATTAATTATGTATTACCTTCCTTTAATCAATATATCACCTTTCCATGAAATCACTTTTTTAGTCCATTATGACCATTCAAAATATTCATGTAAATCCTTACCAAAAACATAAACTGAACAATCTATACATAATTAACCATTCTTAATTATGTAATCCAAATACATAAATACATCAATCCTTCAACTTTAATGTTTGTAATGGAAGATGTAAAAACTTTTTTTAGTATTAAATCCTTAGCTTATGGAATTGTGTTGGGTAATTCCCATGTTCACCATAAATAAGCCATCGAATTATTTGACAACACGTAACTATATAAACCTTTTCCCGCACATATAACATCTTCCCATTCATTTTAGGTAATCCTCAAGGTTATTCATACCTTATTATTAATGTGCAAGAACATTAATATTATTTATTCTATCTTCCATAATATAAAAATACATCCTTCTCTTATTATAATTGTATGAAATATCCCCAAATATAACATTTTTAATCATATACCCTGATAGATAATTCAGTATAATCACAATATATTTTTCTCCACCGATCATCCCATTTGACTACTCATCAAGAAAATCTTACTTCACATCCAACATTAATCGAATTCTTTATGGTTCTTTACATTGACTATAACCATAGGAATAGTGTGAAAAATAATTATCAAAGAAGAAAACCACATAGACATGAAAAGAATTACTTACAGTATGTCTAAATCATGACACTGTCAATAATATATGACACCTTAGGTTTATCATTGGTTATTCATATATAACTTATATATACATACTACATTATGGTTTGTGAAGAGTTTGTAAATTTCAAAATCATATCCCTTGGGAGTGTCATTCTAGGTGTGCGGTAAGGCCTATTGTCGTGTACCAAATTTCCTCAAGTCAAGCCCAAAAAATATTTTCAAAGTTTTTACTCTTAGGTATATCTGTTCCAAAGCCACATACACTTGTACTATCCATATATAGATTTATTACTTGGAAACCAATCACTCTATCCTTTACCAAAATTCCATGAAATTTTCCTAAATTTTAACTCATCCTTATACTTATCCATAAAGACATCCTTAGACATATCCATAGAAATAAACCAATGTGTCTCACTAAGGTTTTCTCATCATCATTTCCAAAGTCTAACTAAACCATTCCTTTGATACCAACTATAGTGACATTGGTTTAACATAAATGGATATTACATAATTTTAGATGAATATTCCATATATAAAAAAAATAAATTCCAAATGATTGTAATAGTTTATTGTCTTTGTAATTTCAGAAACAAAATCTTCTATCCTAGTGAAAGAACATTAACATATCCCATAATAATCTCCAACTTTTGTACATCTACATAATACCTTTCCTCATAACCTGGAAAAAGGAAACATAATAAATGGGTGATCTCAAATTCTCAATAAGGGTAAATGGGGGATGAATGTAAGCATAAACATGATCATAAGGGCTTTGAGAACATGATCATGAAGATATAATATCACACCCTGTATATCAAAGTTCATAATAGAGATCATGGAATAGATATTAGAAGTTAAAAATACATGAATCATTATGAAATAAAGAGCATAGGACATGAAAGCATAACATAGGAATAAGACATGGAATTGTGGTATACATGAACATCTGATATCATTCCCTGTAAGTCAAGATGCATTTATAGAAATTATCTCAACACATCATTATAACTACACTAGATGGGAGGGACACACCCCTATCCCCAATCACCGTTCTTTCCTTATAAAGGATTGGGTTTCCCCATATTCACATAATGGATTGAGTTTCCCCATATTCAATCATTATGGTGACTACACCTATTGGGAAGGGAAAACCACCATCTCCAACAAAAATCCTTTCTTTTTAAGGGATCAGATTTCCCCATCTTCCCATAATCTATCAAGCCTATTGACTTGATTCCCATCATTATCTCATGAGATATAAATCTTTACCAAATGTATTGGAGGAAGATATAGGTGCCACTCGTCACATAATGAAATCAAACATACATGTGCCAAAAGATCATAGATAATGATATCATTAACCATGAAATGAAATGGGTATCATAAACATCTAAATATATTATAACATGTGGAAACATATAGGTTTAATAGTCATTTCTTTATAAAAATAACTTATCAAAAGTAAGAGGTTTTAAAATCATATAACTCATGAAAGAGAAATGAGTTTCATAAATATATTACCCATGAAGATGAAATGATTTTCATAAAGACCATGGGATTAATCATAACTCATTCATAGAAATTATATGAATGGAACGTTCAGATCATTTCTTAGAAAGGAATTAATAACATAAATATATATCATCTTAGATGGATAATAATTTTTAAATATACTCTAAAAACATTTCTTACGTAATATATCCTTTCTTATTTGAAAAAGGATTTTTAATTCATAAAACTATTTGAAAACAATTTTTGTAGAAAATATCTTTGAAAACATATATAGAAGAAAAGAAATAATTTTTAAGATCTTTTTACTATAAGGTTTATAAAATAAGCTTCAAAAAATTTTAAAAACATTTTTACTTGAAAATATTTAATGAAATCTTAAAAACTATTTGAAAATCATTTTTTGGAAATACTTTTAAAACCTTTAAAGAAATCTTGAAAATGATTTGAAAAGCATTTCTTTGAAAATAACTTGAAAACCTTTAAAAAATATTGAAAACATTTAGAGAATAATTTCATTGAAAGTTAGTTTAAAACCATTAATGAAAGCGTGAAAATTTCATGAAACTAATTTATTTGAAAAAAATTGAAAACATTTAAGTAAATATTGAAAACTATTTAAAAATAATTTCTTTGAAAATAATTTGAAAACCACTGATGAAATATTGAAAACGTTTGGAAAATTTATTTACTTGAATACTTATAAAATAAGCTTGAAAACATTTTGAAAACATTTATCCTTGAATAATAATTAAAAAAACATTTTCTTAAAGATTAACCATTTAAAAATGAAAATGTAGATTTGAAGAAATGATGACTGGTAAATCTGTACATGTCGTACGAGGCCAGAAGAACAATCCTTTTGCACTATAAAAAGGTTAGAAAGATTCCTTGTTCATAAATATAAAAGAATATTTCTTTGAGGGGATGTGTAAAATAAAAATGGTAAAAATTGCTTTTAGATATTATAGGGTAATGGAATAATATTCTTAGAAACTTTTTTTAGAAAACATAGATTTCCAACCTAAGAGAGGGTAAAGTCAGTCTTCCTTTAAACACTTTCTTAACAATATTATGTACCAAAGAGTAGAAATATGGTACTGATACGTGTGTATATCATGAAAAACCAGGGAATAATTAATTATATATATTTTATTTAGATATGGAACTTAATAATTCATCAAAGGAAGCATAAATGTAAACAATCTAGAAAAGTGATGGTATTGTCTCAATAAACACTTATATCTTGGTAACATGGGATCACAATATCCATGCAAGGAAAGTAAGTTACATGAAGAGTATAATATCATTAAAAAATTGAGATTCATGATATTTTATGTGAAATGTAAGTATATTCACTTCTAAAAAGAGTTTAGTTTTATAACAAAACATGAGTCTCAAAGAAAGAAAATTGAGACACATTTTTTTTACTGATTCGGTAACTTTTGGAACATAAAACCCAAGAAAGAAGGATCATAAAATGGAAAATTAAATACCCATAAATTTAAATATATTTTTCATATGATAAAATCATGGTAAATAAATTCACCACAGTAAATGAAAGAGTGGAAAACATAACATGTAACTCACAAAAATTAAATGTGAGATGAAATTCCCCTTACCTTGTGTCTAGACACTCTCTGTACTCATACAAGCTTCATGTATAATAAATATAAGTATATTATACATATTTTATGGAATACTATTATTATATCTATTACCATATATGGTTTTATTATAACCTTATATTACCTACTTGTTAACGATCTTATGTTAAGGTTTCACTTCGGGTAATATTCACTTGGTTCTTTGCATGTGTCTTAATTTGTTACATATTTAGTCCTTATTATTATATAATGATTGTAGAATGTAAACCATGATATAAATTTAAGTTATATATATTATATTTTTATTATAATAAAAGAGTATGAAATGGAATACACCGTTCATGGATATGGTAAGCCTAATATACGCATGAATGATGTATCCATTTTTATTGTCGTATTGAAAAAAATATGTAAATAACATATGAATATGTATGAATATATATATATATATATAATTGTTAAACTAAAATTAATATATAATACATATTATATAAGTTTATTAAATCTATCATTAATACATTCCATGTGGTGTGTGAACGAATCACATCCCTTTGAGGGGGTGGTTGTCCAAACTTCCTCAAACAAGATTATCGTATTAACACCAAATGGAAATTAAAGATATGTGTGTTGTAAAATGAAAAATTAGTTTAAATACATATTAAATATAATATATAACATATATAGAAAGAGTTTCCATAATAATTTCTACCATGATTGGTTGTAAAGGAGAAATGAACAATCATCGTTTCGTGAGGCAGTAGTTCGCGATACAAAGAAACAATATGTTAAACATCCATTAGAAAGAGGTGTGTGTATGTTCAGGTATGAAAGATTTCATAAAAACATCCTAGTATATTGAGGAAACTGTTTTAGTCACACATAAAGGTAATAAAAAGAGTTTATGGTTAGAGAAGTAAAATAATAGAAAGGATCATGAGAGAAGACGTTACCTCTTAATTAGGTAACTCCTTTTAGATTATCCCAAAAGTATTTCTTGAGGGGGTTTCTTCCCAAAGGGAGGATTCATGTTCTAAGGGAGGATTTTTGTGCAGCTAATTGGGAAGATCATGGAACAAAATTAAAATGTTTTATTAGGGTGAGGAATGAGTAGAGTTGGTATCCTTTTATAGGGAAGGAAAATAACTCATATGGAAGTTTTAGAACCCAATTAGTTATGCACATGTTCTTACATTAGAGAAGTCATAAAAACCAAAAAAACTGAATAATTTACGGTGTTTAAAATAACTACAGACATAAAATGGGTGTTGGAGAAGGTTATAAGTCATTTGGGCCCTTAATTTAAAGGTTTCGTACCAAATTATGGTTAATTTGGCCTTAACCACTGTGATTAATTTTAATCACTTTTACTAATCATTTTGGAAAAAATTACATGTTATTATTAGAATATAAAAATTATACGGAATACAATGTCTCATGTAGGATTTTTAAAATTACAATCATAGAAGTGTCAAAAATATTATTAGTGCTAATCCAACAAATGAGATGAAATAACGTGTTTTAAAGTAGGAAAAAGATCAATAGTTTATTTTGATTTTATACTCAGTTTCAATGTGAAATTTATTCTAATGAATTCAATTGTATTGATATGTGTAATATTAATCTAATGTGAACTTAAAACATATTTATAATATTAATTAGAATTAATAATTATTTAGACAAAAAAGGTATTTTTTAACTAAAAAGTAATATTTTCCCTATTCGTCAAAAAAAAGTTTTCAAAAATATCTCAAAAAACCAACCTAGGATAATTTAAAAATTATGAATTAAAAAATAAAAATTATTTCATACAATTAAATTTTTTAATGGATCTAAAATTACATTTATTATTAAAATCTATTTATACAAGAAAACAATTATTTTAACAAAAAATGACTTTACCAAATATATTGTCATTCATTATCAATATGGTATATATATATATAATTACAATATTTGAGAAGTAGTTATTACTATAATGCCCCAAACCTTGAAGCCCGAAGCCGGTGCATTATTTTAATACATTGACATGATTACAAGGAATCAAGTCGTGATGGACCGACCAGTTTAGCAGTCTTGGAAAATAGATTACACGCATGAACATTACATTACACATTCAAACATAAAATACAACATAAATACTCTATTGAGAATGTAATTATTCCCCTAGCTTAGCCCAACATATCAAACATAATACACTTCTTGGAATCTTGGGAAGACACAACATAAGAAAGGGGTGAGCTTAGATGCTCAGTAAGGGTAAATAATTTAGCAGAATCTTATAAACTTTTAAGGAAATATGTGTAATAAAAACAACCGCATTTTAAACACAAAAATGAAAATAATATGGAGAAAATAAATAAAACATTAACATATAAACATGCACATGGAGATTCTACAAGTCTAATAATCACATGTAATAATTAATTTCTTAATGAGGGAATGCCTAACGTTGGACATCATTATGATATATTCAAGACCTCATTCCAAGACTACAAATAATTATTCTGAAGGCCTTATTCCAAGACAATAGTTTGTCTCATGATACCTACCAATTCATCGAGGAGATATAGCGATCCATACCCATCACTTACTAAATCCACTGCATTCTTCATATGAAAATTGTGAAACATAACATAGACATTCGTATTAAAACTAGCATACGAAATGTCAATACATAAACCATAAACCATGAATACTATAAAAATATAACATCCATAGTAAAACAAATCATAAATCATTAAATAAAATATGGAAGATTTTATTATAATAAATCAACCTCAATCCAGAATAATATCTAGTAAATGATGTTGTCATAGTTGAAAATGATCAGTAAAACTCATTGACAAAAATATACCTTTTGGTGAAATCATTTAGAAAGTCACCCATTTATAAAGGAAGTAATTTAAACGAAATTTTTGAATCAAATTTTCCCATAATACTTTGATGCTTTTTGAAGTAATTAACTTTTTAAAACAATCATGTCCATATACATAAATCCTTAAAACCATTTTTGAAAACATGGACATTAATGAGAAAATTTTTAAAGGGTAAATATTTAAAACATTTAAAATGATGTTTTAGTTTAAGAGTACCTTAAAAATAATCCTTTTGAAAGTTATTTTATGAAACATGGACATGGATGATAATTATGTCCCAGTAAATTCTAACATATAAACAATCTCAGATAATAATGAGATTGAGAAATTAACCCTTACCTTGTTCTTTCCTTTTGTCTAGGGTACATTTAACCTCATGTATAATAAAAATATTATGTTATGAAATTATAATAGAACAATATTATTATTTATGAAATCATATATGATTAATTTATGAATTTATAATACCAATTTAATAATAATTTCCATGTTAAAGTAACATTTAGGGTAATAATCACTTTCCTTATTGTACATGTTTTAACTTGTTATTCTTGATTGTATCACATAGATCATGACATAAATATTTAAAGAATATAAAACATGATTTATATATAAAATATATTTAGAATATAAATATGTATAATAGATATATATATATATATATATATATATGAAATGTAAACACCATTCATGGAGACAGTAGTTCATACGTACACATAGATATTGTTTCCATTTTCTTATCGTATTGAATGGAAGTAAGTAATTGACATATATGAAAATACACACACACACACACAAACATATATATGTCTTTTAGAATTTTTTTTTCATATATTACATAATTATTAATAATAAATATTTTAATATTCATCGTTTAATGATGAATGTGGAAATGAATCTTATCGTGTTGTGGAGACGGTAAGCCGTACATATGCATGAGCAATGATATCATTTACTTAATGATAAAACAGTATGTAATTAGATTGTTTATTAATTATACTGAAATATTAACATGTTATATTTATTATTTACATCAATTATACTCATTATTATACCCACAGAAACAATGAAGTGTTGAATAGAAAACTTCACCATGATGTGGAGACGGAAAGCAGTACGTACGCACGTATGGTTACTTTGTCATTCATAGGATGGATAGAATAATGAATATGGTTGTACCATATTTATAATAACATCACAGTATGGAAAAGGTATTGGAGTTATTATTTTGGTATGGAAACAACAATGAAAAAGGAAGTGGAAGAAAAAAAGAACTCTGAAAGAGGTGATAAAATGATTACCTCTTCTTTGGGTATTTCATTTTTATTTGAACAAAAGGACTTCTTAGGATGGCTTTATGCTCAAAGTAAGGACTCTAAGTTTAAGTGAGGGAAGTTGGGAGGATATTTGGGTAGGGGTTGGCCGTGCCAAATGGCTTTGGATTTGTGATTTTGAGAGAAGGGGAAGTACCCTTTTATAAGATAGGTGAAGGTCACTTTAGGAAACGTTTAGAATATTTTTATATTATAAAACTATTTTCCTTTTCTAAGGGCTCAAAATTTATTTATTTCTAAGATAAGGTGGGTATGGGTCAAAATCCTCTCAACCAATAGGTTTTAGACAAGTTTAGGTCAACATATTAACCTTATCTTTTAGATTTAACTCTTTGTTAAATAGTTTAACTTTTACCACATCCTCTTCTATTATTATAATAAATGGTTAATAAACATACTATAAAAAGACTAGAGAACCACAAGTGGTTCATAAATCACATAGGTATCATTATATAGGTACTTTGGCCGAACCTTATGTTTATAGGAATATTATATCGTTTAATAATATAGTATTGGTTTTAAAAACTCATTTATGTCAATTTTGACACTATTTAGTATTTGGTTTTTGGGAAAGTCATAAAAACCTGATAACTTCGAAAAAAATAATTTAATCAACCCTAACATGTCATATTAGTATATAAATTTTTTGGAAGGCAATAAAAGCCTAATTTTACATTTTTTATATTTATAATATCAATTATTTTAACCTTTCATTGATAATGTAATTAATGCATCATTATTGTGTCATAAATAAATTTAATTCTATAATATCTAAAAATGATAAATAAAATACCATTATATAGGAAATTTTTTTAGATTTATAATTAATATTTATGTCCTAATTTATCTTATGTATAACCCTATATTAAAAATGGTTTACTTATTAAACATTGAATTTAACACTTTAGCTTTTCTTTAAATAAAATAATAATAAATGTCCCAATCTAATCCATGTGAACCAAAAGGAACATATTTTATTCCTAAGGTTATTTTTGGTCAAAATAAAATTATCCAATAGAATTAGGAAATTTTTTAGGGTAATTATAATATCATTTTTACCATAAATTACCCTATTTACTTTTAATCATGGTAAATAAAAGTCAAAAGATACTAGTCACCAAAAATTATATTTAACTTACTAAACAAAATTTTACATTATGATTTAAATCATGTCTCTAGAATTTTTGAAATTCAATTCACAGAAGTGGTAATGTTACGTTTTATGCAAATCTGGAAATGTGCCTAGAATGTGGGTAAAAGACGTCAAAAAGCTTTATAAAACATTATACATCTAATTTTATTATAAAAGACTCCAATGAATTAAATTGAACTTATATAGGTATTAATTACCTATTTTTCCTTAAAATAAATTTAAATAAAATAGATAATTATATAAATAAAAAGATAGTTTTAAACAATAACGCGCTGTTTTTCAGTATTCATCAAATATTGAAAGTTTTTAGAAAAATACCATATATTCACCCTAAGCTAATTTTGATTTTCCGAATTCAAAAATGAATTTTATTTTACCAAATTAAATACATTTATGTTTCATTAATTAATGTAAAATTAAATACCATTTTCAAAACCCAATAGAGGGTTTTTTAAAAAGAAAAAATTATTAAAAGACCGACATATATTTATGTCAAATTTAAATGTAAATTTACTTATATTGAACTAAATTGTATTAAATGATAAAAATATAATCTAATTAATCATCCAAACCCTTAATATTTATAATATAACACTATAAACTATTTTGATTTAAAAAGTTGTTTTCAATTAAAATTTAGTATTTTCACTATTCACTAAAATATGAATGTTTTTAGAAAAACACCAAAAATTTATTGGAATTTAAATTTAATGTCCCTATTATAAAGAAGAAGTTTATTTTGTCAAATTAAATATATAAAAGAGTGAAATATTGGATTTAGACAGGGTTCTCCATTAAAAGGCTGTAAACATTACATTTTTTTGAAAAATACTTCCTTTATATAAAAAAATAAATTTGTTCTTTATTATGTATAAGAAACACATAATATGGATGTTAAAATTAAATGGAGTATATAAAATTCAAATTTTTGTTAATACTATTTATAACCTCTTTTTGAACGACTAGTTTGTTAAGTCGTGGTGTGCTCGAACACAGTGTTGCATGTAGCGCAAGATATGGAATTACATTGAAGAGATAACATAATATGAAATCTTGGTGTTTTAAAATTACTATGTTTAATAGATAGGTTTTAATTATCATACTTAAATAATTAAAATCATAAAAAGAGTTGTTTCATTGAAACTCAGTATTGCTTGCATCGTTCACCAAGTCGGGGTTGTTTGTAGTGTAAGCCAAGTTGGTATTTCATGTAAAAGGAATTTTTGACTTAGTGTTTTAATATATATATATATATATATATAAACTATTTCCAGTTTCATGTGTTATGAAAAATATTTAAAAGTTAAATTAATTTGAGGAAAATATTTCTCAAAATGGTAGGGTGTTACATTTCAGTATACTCTTAACAATCCCTAAACGCAGTGAACATGTGAAGTTAATATGAAATAATGTGTCAAGAAAATTTTATGAATTATTTATGATCATGATTCCATGAAAATATTATTTTCAATATTTTGTGAAAATACATGTTGTTCAGATGGAGATATTCTTTGGTAGTTATATTTTAAAGATATAGAAATATCTAATGTGGTTATATTCATAGAAAATATCCCATGAATTGTGGTGGATTTATAATTAATTTATAAATCATAAAATTGAAGTTAAAATACATGTGATAAAAATTAAATTAAATAATAAGATCTGTATCAAATTAAATATCTCTCAGTATAAGAAAAACAGACACTACTACAAAACATGTCGTTAGTAGTGTTAAAATTGGCCTTTATTAGTGCTAGAAAATCACTGAATACCAGAGTATGATTAAAATCCATATGGTTTTATTATTATTATACAATATATACTAAATGGTTTCTTTATCAAATATAAAAATTTGGTAATAGAGGACTAATTTATCTATTTTTTTAAGCACTGAAAAAGTACCACATTTATCAGTGCTTTTATTTAGTGCATATGAATGGGTCCTTTATTAGAACTTTTAAAATTATATATAAAGGAAAACATTATTAGTCCTTGTAGAAGTGGTAAAAATTGATGAAATTATGGGATCATGTAATATCATCGGTGAAGGGGAATACTACAGTGTGCTATAACATCAAACTACAACACTAGTGTCGTGTGCTATAACAATAGGCTACAACATCAAAAAAGTACCAAAAGAAAACAAATGTTGCAAAATCAGGTACCAATACCTAATTTAAATAAATAAAATTTCAAAAAAATACAAGAAAAAAATATTATATTATAGACATTTCAAACATCGGTTTATACAATTACATGAGTAAGTACAAATTATTATGTACATTTAAAAAATCAATGGTCCTTTGTCTTTTTCCCCTAACCGAAACTCATGGTATTGCCGAAAAACCCACCCCTGCTCGAGAAAAAATAATGAAAATGTCTAACAAAGTTATTATTATGTTATAAATAAATATAATGAAATAAATTAAATTTAAAGTGTTGATTTTCAACTGAACATTGAGTAATACCAAGAGCACTGTCTATCGAATTGAGTTGCAGTTGATTCTTGCATGTTACACCATTTCTTGTTCATCATCAAGAATTATCTCTGTGAAAATTAACTAAATATGTATATGAAAAAAATTATAATGAAATTAATTAATTGTTAGATGATAGAATGATTATAAAACAATCTAGGATTGGTTTCTTGGTTATGGCGATGTGATTCATGTTTTAAACTTAAATGACAATTATATATTGAAATGATGCACTTGGATTCATACTGGTTACAAAATGAATCATATTGATGTAAGGATGATTCATACATGTATAAAATGACATATGGGTCATTTTATTAATGTATTAAAACATACCGAATGAGTTATATCAGTTTTGAGTGCATCACTTGAGTTTTTTAATAAAATTTCATTTTAAAATGGAAACATGCACTTTGAGTCCCACTAATCATATCATCTGTTTGTTTGATGTCAGAATGATTCATAAATTACATAAATTAATTATGAATCATTTTTCTAAAATATGAAGACAATCCATGTCTATTTTCTAGGTTTTTAGTGACTGAAACACATTGAACTAAAATATCAACTTTAAATTGATAACGAACATTTTGAGTCACACTGGGCACATTGTGTCTCAAATTAAGGTGAGAATGTTTCCAATACAAAAAAATGACTTCTGTATAATTTTCATAATGTATCAAAATAGTACTAATATTTTTTCTCAGTATTTATAATGTTATTTTTCTTTTTTACTAAAATTGATGTAAATTTTAAATAAAAAGATTAAAATAGAGTCATACCAGTCACATTGTGTGTCATATTGAAGTGATAATGATTATACACATCCAAAATGACTTATTAATTATTTTCCTAATGAATAAAAACAATACGAAATCATTTTCTAAATTTTGAGTACATCATTAATATATTTTTTTTCAAAATTGTCATTTTAAACTAGAAACTCACACATTGAGTCATATCAATCACATTGTGTGTCAATTTGAAATGATAATGATTCCTACACATCAAAAATTATTTATGAATAATTTTCCTAAATTATCTAGACAATCAGAATATGTTTTCTTGGTTTTCAGTGAGTGACACCTTTTGATGTAAAATGTCAATTCGAAACTAATAACAAACACATTTATTCATAATAAGAACATATTGTATTTAATTTAGGGTCAGATTATTCCTAAATATAAAAAATGAATTATCTATCATTTTATTAAATAATAAGAACATTATGAACACAATTTCTTAGTTTTGAGTATGTTAGTTGTCCTTTTTATTAACATTAATGATAATTTTAAATAAAAAGATACACATGGAGTCATAATGGTGACACCGTGTGGCATATTGAGGTGAGCCTAATGTATACACATCTCTAATGACATATGGATAATTATACAAAAGTATCCGAACAATCTGAATGTGTTTTCTTAGTTCTCAGTATGTCATTTGTCTTTTTAACTAAAATTTCATTTCAAACTAGTAACATGTTCATTGATTCATCCATTTCACTTCATGTGTTAGTTTTATGTGAGACTAATTCAAATTCATAAATAATGACTTATTAATTGTTTTTATTAATTATCAAGACAATCTAAGCATGTTTTCTATATTTTGAGTGAGTGACACTTTCTGAACAGAAATGTCAATTTTAAATTGATAACAGGTACTTTGAGTCATACCGAGCACATAATGTATCTAATTTAGGTAAATATCATTAAAAAACATAAACAAATACTTAAGGATCATTTTAATAAAGTATCAAAATAATCGTAATGCATTTTATTTGTTTTGAGTATATCTGTTTCCTTTTTTACTAAAATTAATGTCAATTTTTAATAAAAGGAACACATAGAGTCATACCATTCACACTGTATATCAGAATGTGGTGAGTATGATTCCTACTCATCCCAAATAAATTATTGATCATTTTACTATAGTATTAAAACAATCCTATTGCATTGGATTAGTTTTGAGTATGTCATTTTTCTTTTTTACTAAAATTGCATTTAAAAACGAAACATACACTTTGAGTCATACTGGTCACATCGTGTGTCAGTTTTGTGTTAGAATAATTATTATACATTAAAAATGGCCTATGAATCATTTTAAAAAATTATCAATACCATATAAGTTAATTTTCTTGGTTTTTAATAAGTGATACTTTTTGAACTAAAATATCAATTTTGAACTTCTAACAACCATTTTGAGTCATACTGGGAGAATTGTGTATCCTATTGATGTTAAGATGATTATTACACATAAAAAATGACTTATGGATCATTTTTATTAATATATAAATAATATGAATTCATTTTATCCGTTTTGTGTAGGTTAGTTGTCTTTTTTACGAAAATTAATATCAATTTTATATAAATAGATTTACTTGGAGTCATACAATTCACATCGTTCATCAGATTGATGTGTTTCTAATTATTATCTGTATTAGATGTACTATGGATCATTTTACTAATGTATCCAAAAATAAAAAATAATTTTTTCCATTTTATGTCACATTTCCTTTTTACTGAAATGACATTTTAAACTAGAAACATTCACTTTGAGTCATACTGATCACATAATTTATCATTTTGATGTGAGACTGATTCCTACACATCAAAAAACAAATTATAAATCATTTTACTAAATTATCCTGACATCTTGAGTGATTTTTCATAGTTTTAAATGAATTACAATTTTATACTGATAATGGAAACTTTGAGTCATACTGGACACATCATGTATTGGATTGAGGATTGGCTAATTCATATGCATAAAAAATGACTTAGGGATTATTTTACTAAATAATCAAAAAAATCCCAATGAATTTTATTAATTGTATGCATATAATTTTTTATTTTATTAAAATTAATTTCAATTTCAAAATAAATGTCAATTTTAAATAACAATACACACTTGGAGTCATATCGGTCACGCTATATATTGGCCTGATGTGAGACTAATTCCTAAACATCAAAAATAACTTATGAATTTTGTACCTAAATTATCAAGATAATCTGAGTGTGTTTACTCAGTTTTCAATATGCCACCTGTCTAATTTTTACATACATTAATCTCAATTTTAAATTACAAAAAGTCAAATTTGGATTCATACTATGAATACCATGCATCATAATGAGGCGCGGTTGATTAGTACACAATAAAAATGAATTATGGGTTTTCTTCCTAAAGTATCAAAATAATTTTAATGTGTTTTATTTGTTTTGACTATGTAATGTGTGTTTTTATCTAAAATGTAAATGATAAACTAAAAAAATACAATCTGAGTCATATTAGGAACACAATATATCATATTGATGTGAAAATGATTGAGTATGTGATATGTGTTTTGATTTCAACTATATATAAAGAGGAAAAAAGATATTAAATATTCCATTCTAATAGAAGAAAAACTCTATTCTCCATGAAACATATCACATTTTAGTGGTAATAGGGTTTCCTCTTCTATAACAAGGTAACATGTTATCTATTGTATGGATTATTGTGGATAGTTAAAAGAAAAATATGATTTCCCAAAATAACTATAAAAAACTATATAAGTATTAGATAATAATGGTTAGTAAATTAACTTAAAAATAGTATGTAAATGATGATAAAATTAATTCAATATATATTAAGAATTCAACAATTCATGATAGTTGAATATATTCTTGAAAATTTTCCTTATTTTCATGATCTTAGTTATAGAATTAAAGTACAATATCTCACGATCATGAGTAGTGTTGAAAAAACTACCCAAACTTGAACAAAATAATCCACCTGTATAAGAAAAAAATTCACTTTTGAGTAATATTAAAAAGAAATAAATGAAACCAAAATATAATAAAATATACTAATACTATAGAAAATTATTTTTCTCTACAAAAATCATGACTTTTTATGTGATTGTATAGAGGATTCACCATTGCTCTTCCCTCAAAAGAAGTGGAGGGTACATTAATGAAAGTAATAAATTCCAACAATAAAGGGGTAAAAAGGTTTTGTGGGAGAAAAAGTTTGTGGAAGTGAAGATGAATTAAAGAATGAAATATGGACAATAATATTCCATAATAAATTAAATAAATGTTTCATTATATAATTTCTTGATAAAATAGAGAAATTATATCATAACATTACCTTTATATCTTCCCAATGGGTTTCCTTAATTATATTCTTTTCTTCTATGTTATTAGTAACCTCATCATGTGCTGAAGACTTTGTCTATATGAGTAGTCAAATATTTTATTTAGATTATGTTAATGCATTAGAGGTCAGATAAAACTATGAGGAAAAAATATTATGTAAAAAACACTTTTACCTTCACATTGAACACTATTTTTTTAAAAGGTTTTAAGGATTTGGATCTTATATTGAGAATTAGAATTCCCTCTTTGTTGTCCCCTAAAACTTACAAGACATTGTCTATATAGGGGATGAAACAAAATAATTATGATATATCAATGAAAGGATTATCCTCAGTTGAATTTTTATACGAACCTATAGTTGTTTTAGTTTCTAATAGGATAATAAATTAATAATTGTTTTATCGATATGTGACATAATGTATGTTCACAACTTGTGTTTCCATTATGAACAACTCATTTTTTTCCCTTCCAAACTAAAATTCATCTTCATGAATACCATTTCATCTACTATCACTGCACACCTCTGTTCATCCCATTTTCAATAGAAAATAAGAACTTAAAATGTTGTATATTCCAACTCTAAAATCTGTTCGATAATTAAAAATATGAAATATTTTAAAAAATTGGATTTCTATCTTTGGAACTAGATATGTACATTGCATCTGCTACAAGAATAACTCCATTGTTTTTCATCATATTCCAGTCACCATTTTATTTTGTATAGAATGTATAACTCATGATTACAAAACAAGTGGATGATATCACATTTTCATTCGGTCCCCTAGATAACCATCAAATCCATTCAACAATTGAATTTATATTTTTAGATAACACCTTATAAATTTTATCTCATAACAAACGTATAAATGGTTTATTACATATATTTAATATCCATCCTTAATCCCTTAATAGAGTCAAATATATATGAATTTATTTGTGGGATTCAATGTATTGAACAAAATCTTCACTATTATGTCAAATGTAAAGGTGAGATTGCTTCCACTCTATGATGGTAATTATAACAACATCTATTCAAGATATCCTTTCACCCATAAGGCATCAGTAATGATGAGACTTTGGGAGACCGATGCTTTCAATATTTTAAAGGTAATTAGTATAGAATTCAATAGATTTTTTAATAATATATCATTCTATAATACAACATTATATTTGACTTCAATTCTTGACCTACCCATTAAAAATTTCCATATACCATTCAGTGGTGTACATATATCTTTAATTGAGAGGAACACATAGTTGTACCTATCGAATGATGTGATACATTTGGTGGTCCATTATATCAAATAATGATGGATATAAGAACATATATATTTCACATAATATAATTTCAACCAATTTATTCATGATTGGAAACTTTTTGGGGTCTACAACATTATTGTACAAGAGTTTGATAAATATGTAGAGTCTGGTTAATTTATATCATACATTTTTTAGCAGAATGCAATGCAAACAAACATACATCAAATCTAACATCAAAATATGACAATCATGCATTTTTAGTCACTATAAAATCAAATTATCCACTGAGAAGACAATATTGATATTTTATAAACACCCCTCTAGAACGTTTACACAATTAAAGAAATGGAAAAATTGCAATTTTTTCTATCTAGAAAGAGTGTAAGCTGCTAGAGGAAGAACATTCTTCCCTTTAACCTTCATCAGTGCCAACTCTTATATTCTCCCCATTTCAATCATGTCTGACCAATCCTTGATGAAAACATTCTTTTTTCTAGGAACATTTAGTGACATTCTAATAAAACTATCAATTAAATTTTTCTCCTAAATGCATGAAATTAAGAAAAAATCGGACGTACATAAAATTTCAATATGGTAATTAAAATAAAATTGATCTCTTATTCCAACCAGATTTAATATGGTTTTTTGAAAATAGTATATCAAAAAAACTATTAATTTATTTTAGTTCATCAAATAGTTGACCACCCATTAGTGGAGGTGTTTTTGTACCTTGTTCGGTATTACCATAGATGATGTCTCCCAGGATTAGTATTTATATTATAAAGGTAAAAATTTCTGAGGTCATAAAGACATAGTCATTGAAGAATGTATCAACCAAACTAAGTGTTTTTATTCTTCACAATTGGGATATTCGCACATTCCTTCAAATCTATAGCCTGATAGATTTCCTTAAGTTGGAAAGAAATTTACCGTCTTATACAACATAGACCTAAATGTGAATTCTTCAATTCTATGAGCATTATAAATTTTAACACATCTATACCATATCATATTCATATCTTTGATCAATAAAGACAAATATAAATCAATATCATTACTAGGTTTATTTTTTCAAGATATAAGGAGAGAGAACATAATGTATTTTCAATTCATTAATAACCATGGTGGGAAATTATAATTTACCAAGATGACTGTCCATGCACTGTTAGTATTACATTGTATATCAAAAAGATTTATTTCGTATATACATAATTCAAGATAAATGTTTCACATCACATTTAAAAATTTATGATACTTGTAATAAATTTTCATCCACTGAGGAGAATCTGATAGATGATGTAGGTTCCCATATTTAATTATTATATCTATATGCGATGTCAATTGTATTGTGGTTTATTTAAATCCATATAGTCATCCAAACCATGTAATTGTAGGAAATTACCACACAATATTTTAAGGAATTGGTTCATTTTTCTTGTATTGATCCACACCACACATACGGAATTTTATGAGTGTTCTTTCATCTTTTAAAAAAATATACATTCATTTTGATAAGAATTTTTTTTAAAAGATAATTCCCACTGAAGGTAAAATTATTTCAGCATCATATTTTTGACATGGATGTTTATTTTCTTATGGTAGCATTCCATTCAATATACCAAGTAGATCTATAAACCTAGTTCTCCTCCATCTGATGCCAGCTACCAAATTATATAACATCAATACAACTGAAAATGTTGTGTATTTAATAAAAATTATATAAAATGGTCTCTAATCATAACTATTTGAATTCTCAAACAATTTTGGAAACCCATGAAGGATATCATCAAGTGCCATTTTATTTTCTTCCATTTGATCTCCACCATCATTTACACTGGTTCATATCAAGTTATCCATAAACCTCTGCATCATACCAATCAGTGTGCATGTTCGGTTTTTCCCCATGTTTAGTACCATATTTATAGATCAGATATATTTTGTGAAAAATCAAATGTTCTTATAACTCTTGAAGACTAATATGTATTGAATAAAAAAACAATGTAAACACATACAAATGATTTGAGAAGGGTCGTATGCATGCTCTATTGAATACATGGAGAAATCCTGAACTCCATCTTCATAATATTTTTTCAAATTATTAGCATACATCCATTTTAAATTCATATACATCCTACTAGGTTTATAAAATATAAATTTTATGCAATAAATAAATAAATACAAAAAATAAATTCATTATGAAATGTGAAATTTATTGATACTTCAAATAAGGGAAACCGAACATTTAATTATTTTAAATAATTTTAGTATCATTTGATTAAAAAGAGTAATTTAATTTATGAAAACAATTACACGAATATGGTAGGGGAAATCCTATGAATTCATCCAAATCTGAAAGTTATAGGAAACTTTCCTCCTCATCAGATTTATCTCATGAACAATTATTATTGCATTTTTTGCTTGAGACTCATCCCCCATCTCTTGTAGTCATGTACCTATGATACATAAACTACTATGAGAACTAGTAATCCCATATCGGGCACCGATGATAATTTTGGATGACTAATTGTCAGAGTAGTTCAAGAAACATAGAAGAAATTTTGGATGATTCTAAAGTAACAAAATGAATTAATAATAGTTCGAGAGATGAAGGTGATGAGGATGATAGTTGTACTCCATTGTGTCCTCAAAATGGGGTAATTCCTCACATTTGTGAGAATTACACCACTAGAACTAGTTATTAACTCATAGCTTATTAAAGTTGTGATTTTGGGGAATACATATTCTTTTCTATGAATTAAGTGGTCTTGGTGGGGACATGTTATGACATATGACATGACCATTTCCATATGAAAATTTTCATTCAATAAATTAATGAAGAAATTATATTTAAATAACGTTAAAGGAAAATTAAAAAAATATAAAGAATGAATAGAATCTTACAAATAAAAAATAATAATTTTTCAAGAATTTACAAAGTTTATAATTATAACACTATAATATATTTTAAATAAATGTCCTATTACTGGTGGAGGTAAAAAAATATTTTATTACTTTTACTAGTGACAAAAATTAGTATTTAAAATGAATATAAGTAGAATAATAGATACTTTAATGATTATTAATGGAAGAATACATAGTGGAGGTTCTTATTTAGGTCAATATAATTTTATTATGAATATGTTGAATTGATTTGATCTTATTGGTCTCAAAGATGAAAATACAACATGTAACTCTAGTGTTAATTTTTTTTAATACAGACATATCTATATCACAATATGAACATTATAATTCAATATTTTCATTAATGAATTTAATATAATATAAAAACCCCAATATTACATGTTTAGTTTTTCAAATGCAATGATATTTTATTAATTCTTGCATAGATAATTGGAAATGTATAAATAGAATCTTTTTATTCTTAAAGAAGACAAATTATTTGAGTTTATTTTATAATGATTACCAGAATAAATTAAGTATCCTAAAAATAAAGTTGAAATATCATCATGGGATATTATCAATCCCAATTTGGATGGATATGTACTCTTAGATATTTTTTCAATTTTGGTGTGGAAATTAAATAAAAAATCCTTTCACATTTGACATTAGAGTCAGAATTCAATACTTAAACAACTTTTAGGACATAAAAATGAATCATAAACATAATAATGGAATTTAAGTTATGTAATATTAAAATGCCTCTTATTTCCATTAATAATGGAAGTTAATCAATAATGTCAAAAGATTGTATTTTCATGTATAATGTAAATTCTAAACATATTAATTTTAGACATGATATGTGAGATTATTATTATAAAATTTTACCATAATAATTTTTATGTAACATAATATAAGAACATTGGAGATCCATTTATAAAATATATATCAATGTATAATGATGAAAAAATTCATAGATAAATTGGGATAATATAATTAGAAAAACTAATTAGTGCAAAGCGTTATCATATACTAGTGCAATACTCATCCCTAGATCATTCACCAAGATACCCAAGGTTTATCATGACTCTAGGTAAGAAAAGAAATAAAATATAACACATCTAAAGAAAATAAATATAATTATTAAAATAGTTAAACAATAATAAACTCATTCACATCTTTTAACACCCTTTTAGGAACAACCCCTATATAATAACATAAAAAAATATAATTATATCAATGCCACATGATAAATACATATTAAAATAGAAAACAACATTTTATTTATGATTAAAAAAGTGGATTATATTTAAGGGTTTATATAACACAAAATATTAATCTCTGAAAGTATATAAAACATAGCTTACTGCATATGAAAATATGACACGAGACATCAAACATTCCAGTTGAAACAAATAGAAAACATTTAAAATAATGAAAGGATATAATACTTTGATGTTATTTTCTAATGTAAAAAAACCATCATGAAAAATAGAAAAAGTTTTTCCAATTAATAGAAATACATGATGAAAACCTAATATAAAATAATTATAATTTATAAGATATCATTATAAGAAAACCCATTTTGATTTATTCTATAAAAACCATGGGTGGTATTTTAATAAACACTTTGTGTGCGTTATATCAATGGAAGGAAGTTCAAAACTTTTAAACTTAAGAAAATCTCATTTAATGTTAATTAAAACATATTAAAAAAACATATAAATATATAACCCCAATCAATGATAATTTTTATAGAACTTAAATTAGATGAAAACATGGATTTAAAAGATTCATGCATTCATGATTCCATATTTAAAGGAATGTGAATGTAGTCACGCTCCTGAATGGATGAAATCAGTGTGTGGAAGTCTAAATACGCAACAATGAAGAAGTAAATAATTTTAACAGCTCAATACAAACCCAAAATCATAGAAACCCAAAATTATAGATTCATTATAGAAGAGAAAAATTTTATGTATAATGAATTTCAATATATAATGAACAAAACACACAAAAAGATATCACTAAACAATCAATCATGGAGGAGGAGAAAATATCATAACATGGATTGAAGTGTTGGATCATCCAAGAGAAGGTAATGTTGTCACCAAAGCATGGATTCCTTTGAACCTTCGATTCCAGCATTAGATTTAGTTGCACATTTATTCGAGCACTGATTTGATATTAGATTTGACGAGGAGCACCAGTAACAGGCGACTTCAATGGACAGCTCTAGATAATGTTGTGGGTTTTCAACTGGTTAAGGATATTTAAATAGATTTGGGAAACTTTTATCAATGATTTTAAAAAAGTGCTAATAAATGGAAACATTAAAGGCACAAAAAAATGCGGATAAAATCCATGTTTATCAACCCTAATGTTTTAGCACTGATAAAATGAATCTTTATAGGTGCGAAAACATAAGCGTTGATTAATGATTTATAATTATAATTATAAATAAAATTTGTGGAAATAGATTTATATAATTATATATATATATATATGATAAATAAATATTAATATAAATATAGTAAATATATTCATTATTTAATTATATTTATTATAATTTGTAATTATAGATATATATATATCAATTTTTATATTTTTATATTTATATATATATCAAATATATATATATATACAAATATAGTAAATAAAGTCATCATTTATGAATATTTATTATATTTTTAGAATTAATTGAATATATAATTATTTGAATAATTTTTAATTTTTTAATATATTAATATATTTCTATCATTATATATATTTATATATATATATAATAAATACATAAAAATATAAAAATAAAAATAAAAATAGAAATATAAATATAAATATAAATTTTAAATTTATTAACTATTTAAATAAATTTATTATAATTTTATAATTACTTAAATATATATAATTAAATATGTATAATTTTATATATACTATAAAAAATAGTATTTATTATTTATAATTATAAATTTAAGAATTTAGGAATACATTAAATATATATTTAGGAATACATTTATTTATAAATATGTAAAAATATATTTTTATCCTTATTAATGATTATATAATCTAAAATGCATACTCGTTAAAAATGAGTGAAATTAATTAAAAACGAGTACATGTTAAAAATATTGAGAAAATTGGGGAGTTTTTTTAATACATATAAATTATTTAAAAAGTATGGATATATACTGAAATATAGATGAATACATATTGAAGATATTAAATCATAGTATATATATAAAAATAAATAATAGAAAGATATTAATTTCCCAACAAAATATAAATTAAAAAAATAAAAAAATATTAAAAAATAATTAATACCTAATTGTCATAATATTAAAAATAAATAAATAAAATTTACTGATTAAATACATAATATATTAAATGTATCATATTATAATTAAATTATAAAATTAGTACTAAAATTTGAATAAATATTTCATTAATTACGTAATCATTTTTGTGTGTAAGTTGTTTATAAAATTATATTAAATATGTATATGTTTGTGAAATAAATATAACACACATATGATATATGTATAATTGAAAAATAAAACAACATTCAATTATGTCCATTGTTCGATACAATTAGTTTGAATTTTTATTTAATATTAATTTTTTGCTATAAACCATTATTCACTAGATATATTACTTATTTAATGGAATGAATAAATATTTTATATTACATAAATCTTATTTTAGGAGATTATATATATATATATATATTAATCCCATGGGTCATGAGCGAGTTTTTTGTTGCTGTGGAGTTTGTCATCGAGCTTCGAGGTTCATGTTCTTGCTCTAGAAACACCTGAGATGCCTAAATAATCACTCGTGGTCCCCTATACCCTGTTGGGAACTGTTCTGAATGCCCAGATATTGTTACACATGAGACTATGGTTGGGTAAGTACATAAAGGTTCTTGGTGGTGGGATATGTCCCTCCTATACCTTGTAACCCTTTGGGCCTAAAGATCCCAATGTACTTTTCAAGATAATTTTATGAAAGAATTATCTCTCTACAATAGAGAGCTTATCCCTTATAAATTCTATGGAGATCGATCTGATCATATTCATGTTTTTTGAAAAAATAATTAGCCACTTTGAAATGTTTGTAGCATTCTGTGTTGATGTTATTAATATTTTCCTAATTTATTATATACTGCCTCTATTGGTTTTATATGAAATGTGCATAATTTGTGTGAAATATTAATGTTTAAATATTAAATATAATTTTAGGGAACTATTTGAATTAATCCAGATTCAAGTCTATTTAATGTCTTTATAATACCTCTCACCGTACTGATCTAAATTGTATGGTTCTTGATTTGAAGGATTACTCTTTCTATATAAATCATTTTATTTGAAGGGATCATGGGTCAATTCTTCCATATGAAGGGTCTTATGGACCACACAAGAAGACCCAAAGAATTTGTGATGAAACTGGACTAGCTATGAAGATTTTATTACTGGACTCAATCAATTATTCCAAGATCCTTTATTCTTCTACAATGTTCTGGGGAAAATTTAAAGAGCCTTGGATAAAAATTTCAAGGACCAACTCTAAATACAAGGTGCCAAACTGATTCTTTTAATCTCAACCCACCATTCTAGCCAAGAATTAAAATCAGTACAGTATTCATGACATGTCTCTGGATCTATTCATCAAATCAAGATGATATTTTTCTGTGTGGAATAGGCTATATAGGCAGCCTATGTTTTAGAATAAGTCATTCAGATTTGAAGGCATATTCCTATTCTAAAATCCATTCACATTTCATCCATTGAAAAAGAATGTATAGTAATGGACAGTTTAAATTTGTTTAATAAAAACTCCATAACATTTTCTCCATAAGTCCCAATAACTCCCAATTTATAGAAAATTCGTCCAAAATTAATATCTACTACTTTCTAGAAGAGGCTATCTCGAGAGTTGGCTGTCTAAACAGCCAAATTGGAGATACAAGTGGAGGGGCATATTTGGAATGCAAACAGTCCACCTCATTGGGCTATAAATACAAACCCCCCTTATCCTTGCATATGGTTGGAATTTCAGAAGATATAATCACATATTTTCATGATCAATTCCTTTCAAAGGGTTTTTGAGGACCTTTTATACTCATGGTTTCACTTGAGATACCCTTCCTTCTCTCCTTGTTTCCTCTTACTTTTGTGTTCTTCATTATTGTAATCTTGTAAGTAGTTAATTTGTTATTATATTTTAATGCAAGTTTCTTCTTAAGTATATCTTATTCTCATCCACCTTCTATAGTTTAATATTAATGTTCTTAAAACAGATTAAATATATTTTAATTCCATTCCCTTCTTTTTCTTTCTCATTCAATCTAAAGTTCATTTTTAATTATCATCATCATTTGTGTGTGTGTTCATCGCACCAACATTTTCTTATCCCTTTATTTTTCTTATCTTATTAATTTATCATCATAATAATTATAACCATAGTAATAATCATTTAAATGGATGAGTAAATCTCTCATTGGGATGAGTTATAATTTAGACATGTTAAGCGATTGATAGCTTTTTCTTGATAAATTTTCTTTAAATTAACATTTTGTATGTGGGACTTAACATGTCATGGATTAATGAATTGTTTCGTTTAACATATGGATTACATTGATTATTAGAAGCATAAATAAAATACCACAATTAAGTACCGATTGATATTATAATACTAGTTATGTTAGGGCTTGGATTAAAGCCTTAACACTTAGGAATTCCAATCAACGTCAACTTGTGACATGGGTTTTAATTTAATGCAATATAAAGAAAGGCTCAAGGACATCACAATCTTAACTACCTAATGATGAACTCACTCCAATATTTATAAATTTTTTAAATAAACCTTAGTCAGGAAATCATTTAAAAATATCTACAAACAAACCCCCAAATCCGAATATAATCAACTAAAAACAATCTACTATTAAAAAGTATTATCATCGAGGATTCGACCCGAGTGTTGCAAAACACATTAGCAGAGCATGAGAACTTTGAACGGTTGATAGCTGAAAATAATATTCACTTTTAAATGGCACCATTGTTGGGTATGGTTCTTTATATAGTCATTAGATACTGTTTATTGTAAAAAAACCAAAAAAACTAAAATTAAAAAAATTGAAAAAAAACGCAAAGAAAAACTCACTTTCTCATAAAAATCATAAACTGAAAAAACACGAAGAAAAACCAGTCTTCCTCTTTCTTTCAACATCTCTTTGAATTCCCATTATCCTCATAAATAATCCATTGGATTTATTTGACCCTGAAATTTAGAGAACTCTTCGCCAACTTAAGAGTAACATTAGGGATAATCAAATAATTCAAGAACCAATCCTTGTCCAACCAGTTGAATTAGAAATGGCCAATCCTATTGAACAAACACTAAAAGAACTTCCTACCTAGGATATGAATTTCCAACCTATTAGTATTAAATATCCAAACATTGAATCTAACTTCAAACTAAAATCGGGCTTGATTCATCATCTCCTTAATTTCCACGGGCTAGCCCATGAGGATCCACATCTCGACCTTAAAGAGTTTCAAGTGGTGTACTATACCATAAATATTTAAGGGGTTTCTGAGGAACAAATCAAACTCTGAGCATTCTCTTTCTCTCTAGCTGACAATGCTAATTCATGGCTCCACTACCTTCCTCCTTGTTCGATAACCACATGTAATGACATTAAGAAACTCTTTTTAGAAGAATTCTTTCCTGCCTCTCATACTGCTTCTATATGAAAGGAAATAAGTGGTATCCATCATTTCCAAAGTGAATGACTCCATGAATACTGGGAGAGGTTCAAAAATCTTGTTGCAACCTTCCCACACCACCAAATCCCAGACCAAATCTTGATCTAATAATTCTATGAGGGGGGTTATTGGCTATGGAGAGAACTCTCATTGATGTCGCAAGTGGAAGTTATCTTGTTTATAGAACTCATGTATTTCTAAGAGATATCATAAGAAACATGGCTGTAAACACACAAAAATTCCATTCTCTAGCACATGCTCAAGTCAAACAATCCCAATAAAATCAATCTGTAGATCCCAAAAAGATGACCGAGTGGACGAGTGAACTTACAGGTCTTGTGAGACGACTAGCTATAGTAGCCAGAGACCTAACCTCATCTTCTCCACAATCTCTATTCCCTGGACCTATCAAGAACTGTGGAATCTGTAGCTCCCCATCTCATCCAACTGACACATGTCCACAACTTCAAGAGTGTCAATCCAATTTATCCAGACCAATGGAGCTCAATGAATCATATGATCAGTATAACACCAACCCTCATCTGTCAGGTCAGTTCATTAGAACATCTAACCAACCTCACATTGAGCCCTTCTCTTCTTATTATAACCATGGATTATGGTATGAAAACCCAATCCCTCAATTCCCTTTTCAAAACCCAAACCAGTTCCAATATGGTCAAGGTGTTGGTAACTTCAAACAACCATATCCGTTTGTTCCTCAACAATAAAAGAGAAATCCTACTCCTTCTCCTCCAAGATTCCACTATCCTAGTGATCCTTCTCAATTACCAAACTAATAAATTTTCTTTCCCAAGAACCAAAATGAAGGAAATCCTTATTTGAGACAAGACCCTTCTTCCAAGAAACCGTAAGAAAGTGTAGTTGAAGATTTTTCCTCTTTCACTCATTCCAGTATTAAAAACATTGAAACCCAAACTGGTCAACTTGCATCCTAGCATAGTCAGTAGCAACCATGCAAATATTTCCAACTCCCAGCTCAAACGTTACCCAACCCCAAGGGTAATGTAAGTGAAATAACACTTATATCAAGAAAGAAAATATTTATGCCTCATGATAAGTCCTCCAACCCCCTTTGAATGTTTTCCTAGAAAATTAAAAGAAAAAACAACATGAAAATGATCATGAATACATTCCCTTGCCTCCTTCCATTCCACTGAGGAACCCAATTAATTTTCCCCAAGCTATTTTTAAGCCAAATAAGTCCTTTGAACCTAATCCTAAAATGCTTGACATGTTTAGACATATTGAAGTCAATATTCCCCTATTAGATGCAATAAAACAAATCCCTATGTATGCAAAGTTTCTTAAGGAATCGTGTGCCCAAAAGAGGAAACTTAGGACCTATGAAAATGTTTCCACCCAGCAGTCTATTCCCATAAACTGCAAATATCCAAGGACCTTTGCGATTCCATGCCAAATTTGAAGTTCCAACTTTGATGATTCACTCATATACCTAGGAGCCTCAATGAATTTCATGCCCAAATCCATATTATCTAACCATGGTCCCGATCGTTTACACCGAATTGGTTTTTTCATCCAATTATCCAATCGAAGCACAACCAGTCCTGAGGAAATAATTGTTGATGTCCTTATACAAGTAAATGATCTTCTCTTCTCAGCTGACTTCTATGTCCTTGACATGGAAGGTGAGAAAACTTCTTTCCAAAATCCTCTGATTTTAGGAAGACCATTCATTATGAAATCTAAAACCAAAATTGATGTCTATAGTGGAATCTTATCCATGTTATCTGGTGACTAACTGGTCATGTTTAGTATTTTTCAATCCATGCAGTACTCATCAGAGAATCAATCTTTATTCTCTATCCATGCTTCCGAATCCATCTCTGAGAGTTTCTTGAATCTTAATCCATCATGTTCATCTTCATTAACTAATAGAGGAGTTTGTGAATATTGCATCCTCATTAACCAATTCATAATTGGAGAAGATGATGTTGACATTACAAATTCAAACTCCATTTATCTAAAGATTCTTGAAAACTTTTTGGAATCTCATCTCACCATTGGCCTCCACTGCTTCAGCTTGGATTGTAATAGGGAAAATGAACAAGCTTGTTCATTTTTTAATTCAAATATGAATATCCAACATTCATAATTTCCTATCCATGATTTTGAAAATTCTGTTATATGTAAGGTGAACCCTTAATTAATGTGCTTATATTGTCCTGATGGGAGTGAAGGTTGTGAGATTTGTTCCATAATTAATAACGTGATCACTAGTGATATTGAAATTGACCATTATTTGGTGAAAAAACATTGATATAAAGTATATTGAAAAATTTATTCAGTATTATGACTCCACTAATCCTCATTACTCTAAATCAGCAAGTGATGAAATAAATGAGTCAAAAACAATTGGGATCTCATACTATGGTTTTGTGTTATCTGAAACATACATAAATGAACCATCAGAATTGAGACATCTTCCTGAATTTCCAAGCATAAAAAACCATCACCTTGTGGATAAAATAATTCCTCACATTGAAGACCAAAGGGAGGATAGTCATATTCTCTTTCCACCCCTGTTGAATTTTATGCGAAACAACAAAAAAGGGATGAAATTATCCAATGAATCATCAAACCTCCCAGAAGAATAGTTTTTCTAGAAGCACACTAGAGTTGAAAAAATACGATGGCCACTGTCAGACTATGGGTATTCCACTGAAACTATCCAACTATAGACAAATAAATGCAGTTATTCTTGGGAGGCAACCCATATTTTCTTTTAATTTTATGAAATTTTAATTTCTTTTTAGTTTTTAATTAGATGAATAATGATTTTTCTTTTTCTGGTAACATCCCACAATCCTAGAACCTCATCAACTACCATCAGATCCCCAACTTCTGCAGTTTACCCACCACTGGATGGATATGGAAAGCCACCAAATCCAAACTAGGGGGAACCTCTTTCTCTTTAACTTATATATATATATATGTCTCTCTCTTTCTTCCTCTCTCTTATTTTCATTTTATTACCACAATCATCATAAAACTTTTTTTATTCACTCTTACTCTTTTGTGAGGGCGTGTCTTTATAAAAATATAAACAATACTAAAAAATCTAAGAAAAAAACAAAAAAAAAACATCATTTAAAAAAATATATGAAAATTAAAGAGTCATAATTAATCACCTTCCAATTTTAAAATTTTGTCCAACAATTTTGTGGAGTCAAAAGACATGATATCATCTCAAATATTTTGTGGATTCATTGTAAATTTGGATAAAGAATATTGTGTTAAAACAAAAAAATTTTGAATGCTCAATTTTTTTGGAAAATGATTTTACCAAACCGTGAGAACCAATATTAGCATTCATGCCAATCCCACCTATGGACATCAATTTAAAATGTGTTTTTTCACCCCTATTTGTGATTCTTGAGTTCTTGGACCTTCGAGCTGAATTTCCTACTTTTGTGTGCATTAATATGATAGAGGCATTTTCTGAACCCAATGGGAATTATAATAGCCAAATATCCTCATATTAACCATAGATTAATCCTCCTTTTTAAATCCCCTCTATTCCTATGAAAACCTTTTCTTTGTTAGCCACATTATATTCCCAATCCCTTATCCCACCCAATATCAACATGGATTTTCATTGTGTAATTTTTTTGAAATTTAAGTGTGGGGGAAATTGATTTCATTTTGTGTACCCTTTTCTTGATTTTCACCATGATAGAATATGATTGAGGACAAACATCAATTTATGTATGGGGAGGGGTTTTCCTTCATTGGGGTTTGGGAATGTATATAAGTTTATCTTGTACAAATGAAATTCAAAAGTGTTCAAAAAAATATCAAAAAAAATCAAAAAAATAAATAAGAAGATGAAAATATGAATGGGTTGTGTCTTGGGTGGGTCAAAAATAAATCTTCCTCGATCTTCTATATTATTATAACTATTATAATTTTTGTCATGAGGAGATCAATCATGGGCTGGGATATGAGTGTGAGATCTATTTGAAGTTCAACTTTTGAAAAATATGAAAAAATGAACCCTTGTGTCACTGGGAGAGGTTTTGGGGTTTGTAAATATTTTATCGTCTCATCCACTTCAAAATTCACTCCTATTTTTTGTCTTATTTCACATTTTTGTTCCCTCATAAATATGTGTTTCCACTTCCTTTCATATCTCATTTCAATAAAATGTGCATTTCTTTTCCCATGTTGGTGTTTTACCCCCCTTTTCCTATCTTTTGGATATCATCTTCCTACCATCACATAACCACACAAAAACCCCTAAAAGACCTCTTGATTTTTGATCACTTTTTATAGGGAGTGTAAGATGAGAGCTCTTACAAACTCTACGATTTTCACTTTTGGTTGGTGATTGAGTGAAACTCCAAAAATTAATTTTATCATCTTGAGAGGAGTAAGTTTTGTGTGCCACCTTTTTCCTTTTCTAAATTTAAGCATGAAAAAATGAATTTTTTTTGGAACATTATTTATGTAACAACTTTTGCTAGAATTCAATATGGAGGGAAGTTGTCTAAACCTCCCTTGATCGGGGAAAACAAAATTTTAATATTTTTTGGTTTGTGAAAATGATTTTTTCATGGTTTTATATTTATTGCACATGAGGACATGCACAATCTTAAGTGTGGGGGAGTTGATGTTATTAATATTTTCATAATTTATTATATACTCCTTTTACTGATATTATATGAAATTTTCATAATTTGTGTGAAATATTAATGTTTAAATATTAAATATAATTTTAGAGAACTATTTGAATTCATCCAGTTTCATGTCTGTTAAATGTTTTAATAATAACACTCACCCTACTGATAAAATTTTAATGGTTCTTATTTTGTAGGATTACTATTTAAATATAAAACATTTCAGTAGAAGTGATAATGTGACAATTCTACCATATGAAGGGTCATATGGACCACACAAGAAGACCCAATGAATTTGTGATGAAACTGGACCAACTATGATGATTGAATTGTTGGACTCAATACAAAATTCCAAATTTCTTTATTCTCCAAAACGTTTGGGGTCCAATTTAAGGATTATTGGATAAAAATTTCAAGGCCTAACTACAAACATAATGGGCCCAACTAATTCTTTTAATCTCATCCCACCATTCTGGAATTGAATTAAAATCATTATAGTATTCATAACATGTCTTTTGATCATATAATAAAATCAAGATGATATTTTGCAGTGTGAAATAGGAGACACAGGTGGCCGTCTTTTTTTAATAAAGCATTCAGATTTGAAGGCATATTAGTATTAAAAAAATACATTCACATTTTGGCCATTGAAAAAGAATGGATAGAACTAGACATTTTAACATTGTTTAACCAAACCACCATAACATTGGATCGATAAGTCCAAATTACTCCAAATTTTGAGAGAAATCAGACAAAATTATTATAATAAACTTTGTAGAATAGGATATATTGATTGTCGACTGTCTAAATAGCCAAATTGGAGACTCAAGTGGAGGGAAAAATTTGGCATGCTAACAGTCCACCTCCTTGGGCTATAAATACAAACCCCTCTTCTCCTTACTTATGGTTTGCATTTTAGAATACTGGAGAACATATTGGCATGAACAAATCCTTTTCAAGGGCTTGGGAGGACCTACTATACTCATGTTTTCTCTTGATATACCCTTCCTCCTCTCTGTGTTTCCTTTTACTTTTGTGTTCTTCATTATTGTAATATTGTAAGTATATTCTTTGTAATTCTGTTTTAATGCAAGTTTCTTCATAAGTATATCTTATTCTCATCCACCTTCTGTAGTTTAATATTAATGTTCCTGAAATAGTTTAAATATAGTTGAATCCCCTTCCATTCTTTTTCTTTCTCATTCAATCTAAAGTTAGTTTTTAATTATCATCATCCTTTGTGTATCTGTTCGTCATACCAATTTTTTTATTATCCCTTTATTTTTATTATGATCTTAATTTATCATCATAATAATTATAACCAGATTAATAATCATTTCAGTGGCTAAGTAAATATCTCATTGGGGTGAGTAATAATTTAGGTATGTTAATCGATTGAGGGATTTTACTCGATGAATATTCTTTTAATTAACATTGTGTATGTTGGACTTAACATGTCATGGATTAATGAATTATTTTGTTTAACATATGGATTCCAATGATTATTGAAACCATAAATACACTACCACAATAAAGTACTTATTGATATTAGAATCCTTGTTATGTTATGGATTGAATTTAAAACTTAACACTTAGGAATTCCAATCAACATCATCTTGTGACATGGGTGTTAATTAATTGCAATATAAAGTAAGGCTCAAGGACATCACAAGCTTAACTACATAATGATGAACTCACCTTGATATTTATAAATTTTTTAAATCAATAATAGTTAATAAATCATTTCATAATCTCTATAAACAAACCCCACAATTAGAATACAGTCAACTAAAAACAATCTACTATTAAAAAGTATCATCGCCGAAGATTCGACCCGAGTGCTGCTATACACATTAGTAGAGCACCGAAACATTGAAAGATTGATATGAGACAATCGGCCACACTTTTTGGTGTCAAGAGTCCTCTATTACAAACTAGTGGAGTGATTAAAAAAGATTTAGATGGTATTTCCCCTATTGTTCATTCTTATTGGAAGATTTATCCTACTCTAGAGGTTCCTACTTTTGATCTCAACTGCAGGAACTCATATTTGTGGTTTTCTAAATTATTGACTCTAAGTGCATCTGGTAGTGGAGTAGCAATGGTGTGGCTGAGTCAGCATTATAAATGGATTGATGAGTGTACAAAATGAATTTCATTTTTGTTGGATTTAAATGGTTGGGTTCATAGATCCATTCTAGTGTGGAACAGGATTGCGAGTCATGATGGAGGCATGACTGTGTTGGTGTTGCTGAAAATGTTCTTAGATACCAGTGGATCTTCTCTGAGAGGTGTTATAGGGGATCCGACATGACTTCCAGTGTCGATGATGACACATGATAAGTTCACCAGTTTAGGTTGACCTCAATGTGATGACCTCATGAAGGTTGAGTGGCTGTTGTGATCAGATGCAAGGTCAAGAACCTGGATGGTGTGACAGGGATGGAGGGTTGGGGTTGGCCGACAATGAATTCTTCCTACGACATGTGATGTCGACCTCAATTTACAGGAAGGTACATGATTTTTTGAACATTATTGATAGGTGAAGACCATGTAATGTGAGGAGGGTGTCAGGATACATTGAGATAGGGAAATGTTTAGAAACATGCAGAGTTCTACAAGGTTCCAATGGAGGTCTCTATGTAGCATGGGCACTGGTCGGTGATCTTACTGGTGCTAGCAAGGCTGATCTCATGACAGATTTATGGGGCCGACCATGGGATGGAGAACATTTGGATTAGGATGCGAGAGGACTTTGGGCAGGGGGGGGGGGCTTTGGACTCTACTTGCTGGTACAACTGGCCGGTGACCCTCAGTTGTGTCGATTTTAAGGGGTCAATGTAGAGTTAGATTGGTAATATTTTTTGTGTGTATTGGGCATGGTTCCATCAAAGCTAGTGATGGGTTTTGACAGAAATAGGTTTTTCTTATCCCCACTTTGAGCCATTATATATGTGAGCTATTAAAATTTCTCATGCGGTGATGAGGGTGATGGGCATGACAGACATTGGTGATTTCTTTATGAGGTCTTTAAGGCCATTTTACTATTTTTGGGTTTGAAACTTTCATGTTTGGTGGCAGTTAATGTGCCACATGTTTGGTGTTGTTTTGTTTCTCTGTAATTTTATTTTATTAAATAATTTTTTAGGACCGAGCATTCTTGAGTCCTGAACTTTCATGATATATATATATATATGTATTAATATTTTCCTATATTAAATATATTAATGAGTAATTATGTATAATAACCTTTAAAAATGAACAATAAATTATTATGTTGTTAATTAATAATCTTTATTCATTTATATTTATATTTAATATATACTATATATTACTATTTATAGTTAATATATATATATATTAAATTTTTTCATTTTTTATAACAATTGTTTCATTAATAATTATTTTAAAAAAATTTATCATATATTCATTTTTTATTATTTTTTAAATTATTTCAATTTATTAAATTTTAATTTTTTTATTATTATAATTTATTCATTATATGTATATATTTAATATATACTATTTCTTAGTATTTATAACAATATCTAAATATGTATGTTAAATTTATCTATTTTTATCAATAATTATTTAATTAATATTTTTTTTAAATTATTCTTAATTTACTCATTTTTAATTATTATTTTCTATTTATTTCATTTTATTTATTTTACATATTTATTTTTTTAATATATACTTTATTTATTAGTATTAATTATTTATATATATGTATATTAAATTTATTCATTTTAGCAATAATTATTTAATTAATAGATTTTCTAATAAATTTATTAATTTATTAATTTCTTATTTTTATTTTATTTAATTATTTAATTTTATCAAGGACCATTATCACTGTTATAGAATCATTGAAAACAAGTATCCCTTTTTAGTGCAAAAAATATAGTGCTGATAAAGTACACCCTTTATCTGTTATAAAAATAGAGTGCTGAAAATAGGTTCTCTTTTTCAGTACAAAAAGGAAACACTAGTAAAGGTTACTCATTATAAGCATAATAAATGATAAAGGGAACATTAAATCAGCACTAAAAAAAATTACTCATAAAATCATTCCTTTATCATCGGTTTTTTGCATTGATAATGGGAACCTTTTTGAGCAATTTTTCTAGGGATGATAAAGGACATTGCTATTAAAGGCTTATTTTGTAGTAGTGAGAGGTGAAATTTAAATTACTGATACCTGAACATAGATAATTTAGAAGATCTAATGTTCAGAGGATGAAAAAGGTTATATTACAAATGATGTCTTAAAATCCTTGATTGTGTGTCAAACCCTAAATATCCTACTAAAGTATAGGAAATATATTTTTATCCTAATAACAATGAATAAGTTACTCTAGATATATTCTTGAAAGAAGAGAGTTTGTCCAGGGTATTTTTTATAGCTCGTGAAGGATAAATCTAAGTGAAATAAACATAGAATATATCTATAGTAGAGGATTTATTCCATACTAGTCATACTAGAAAAGATACCTATATTTCCATAAACTGTGAAGGTTATCCTTTCCACTTAACGTGATATATAGAATAAAAATTTGTGGGAGTGAAGATTGGTAATTAGTGAGTTGCATCTAACCATTTTAAGGTTGTGATCTTGGGTATAAGTGTGACCAAGGCCACAAATTTGTGTGAACTATGATTAATAGTAATTATGGTTCATGAAATAATGTTGATTCATGGTCCTTGGATATATCCCAGTTAGGGTGAAATAAGTAAATAAACATGTCCATATTTACATTATTCACACACACCAAAACTGATCAATAAACCATAAGAATTTACGGTTAAAGAGACTAATAATGCAACCATCGACGTTGAGAGGACAAGATCCTATTAGGAAAGTGAGACAGTTTAAGAAGAAGAATTTTTAATTGATAATGATAGTGCATGACCTAATTCACCCCCATATCATGGTAATCCCACTATTATGCACTTTTTAAATCCCAATATAACATGATCCAAACATTAGAAAATCATACCCATCAACTCATATATCATTATCATATAAAATGGCACTAAGTTTATGAATGAAAATACATAAGTCATAAAAGCATAGAATCATAAATAACTAATATGGAGTCATGAAAATATATCATAATCATAAGACATAAGTTTTCAGATTTCACATAACCATAGAAAATATTATCCTTAGTTTGGGATCACTAAAATGGCTATCATAGGGGATTTGGATTCACTCCTCATTCCTTCAGTTCCATAGATAATGTTCACTCCGAAGAATATCTTATTGGATAAATTATGTTACTAAACTGGGTTTCTATATATTATAGTCCTTATTATCTCATTAGATATCCTTATTTATCCATTTCATTAGAGTGATATATAATTATTTTTCCATCCAAGTGGAATCCCTAGAGATGGTCACCAGTCTTCTAATGTGTAGCTAGAGTAATATTTATCTTGTGGCTATTGAAAACGATTTGGTTTCTACTTATAACTCTCTGAGTCATCATGGAGATACCCCATGGTACATTGAATGTTCTATCCATAGGTACAAAGGACTCATGAAAAGAATAATTAATGTTTTTCATACATAGTGTGAATGGAATGTGGTTTCTTATTTCCCCTCATACACTATATCCCAAGGTGAGAATATTTATTATTTTTCTATTCTAGGGTCCTCCTCCATGAGGGAGTGAATCCGGTTTGTGTGGATTCTCTGGGTCTCCACTAATTTATACCCCAACACCTCTTGGTCCTTTCCATTATCTCATTTTGTTGTCCTTACATAATTTTTAATAAAATAAATAAATAAAAATTTAGTAGTATAACATCAAACATGTCTTAATGAATCAAAATTGAGACGAACACTTATGGATTTAAATTTTTTTGAAATTACTGTCATTCAAATATTAAAATTAATATGGTTATATAAATATATAGAATTTAAAATTATAATATTCGAAAAATGATTATTTGGTATTATATGCAACATATAACATTAAAACATGTCTCATGGACGATAAATGTATATTACAACCCTGCATTAAGTACATCTTGATTCATAAGTGCGTTAACCTCTTATATAATAAATTCAAATTTATAATAATGAAATAAAATAACCATAACAATACCTATAATAAAATACATGGTTTAATTATAACATCTTATCATCCATTCATTAATAATATTTCAATATCATCATTATTTCAGGTGTTGATTGCTTCATTTTTCATGTATGTTTTGTTTCGTCAGTTATGGTGCTTACACATTTATAATGGTTAATTCATATCGAAGATTCTAATAAAGATATAAATATAATATATATTAATTATATTCATATTTTAACCATTCATATATAGTGATACACAAAATTAATCACATCACTTTGTAGTTCGTACGTACGCATGATTAACGTTTGAATTTTTTATGGATGGAATGAGAAAAAGGTAAATGTTAATTAAAATTTAATAAATAATTATTATAAAATAAATATAATATATAAACATTATATCTATCATAATAACCATACATGAATGATGGTTATGGAAAATGAGTCGTATTGCTAGGTGGAGGCGGCAGTCTACAGGTGTGCATGAATGATACCGTATTTTCCATTGGATTGAGAAGAAATAGTAAATAGTAGTTCCATCATAATAATAACATATCTGTATATTTATTATATTCTAGTCTCAATGTTTTTAGGGATACAAAAGGTTTATATGATGTAATAGAATAAATACAATTGGAAACCCCGATTTAGATCTAAATCTCTTCTTTGAGAGTCCACCTTTTGCTTACTCCTTAAGCATTGAATAATTATTCTTTTGAGAAGAAAAAAAGATATAATAATAATTGAATTATTCTTGTAATTATTTTCATTATGAATTTTTTTATATGGAAGGCTAAAATGGTGTGAATAATGGAGGAGAATAAGTGCCCTTTTTATAAGTGAGGGGAGGGACACCGATGAAATTTCATAAATGATTTCCATGATTCTGTGTTACTTTCCCAGGTATGTGGATCCAACTTTATAGATATTTGAAGGTATTATAACAGATGTTTGGAATATCTTCAAATAATAAAAATTTTATTTGTGTGGGTGGAAATCCTAACCTTATCTAATGGGTTAACCCCTGGTATACCCATTTTAGCCTAAACCAAGATAATTTTTTTTGTTTTTATTACTCACTGTGAAATAAATAAATTTAAACCCATTAAATTAATATTAATTATTTTTTTCTAAATATGGAATCTATTTTTTTATATTAAATTTAAATAACTGTCAAAATTAATTTTAATAATGTACACAAAAGGAAATGAATACCCACTTTCATAATATGAAAGTTGAGGCCTAAAACACAATTCACCTTGATTCATTGATGTTTAGAAGACATAAAATGAATGTTAAAATTATAAATTGTATATATAATTAATAAATTTAATTAGAAAAATTAATAAAAGAGATTAAATTAAATCATTAAGATATAAATGCACTGGATTTTTTTAGTAAAATTTGTTATTTAGCCCAAAAATTAACTTGTACCAAAATGAATCAGAATGATGATTCCCATGATAAATAGGTTAATAAAAATTAAATTAAAAACATAATGGTACATTTAGTTAAAATTAAATGACAACTTTTTAAAAAATTGGTATTTTCACCATTCCAAAAAAATATTTTTTTCTGGAAAATTAAAAAAAATCCACCAAAAGATAATATTGAAATTATGAATTTAAAAATGATATTTAATTATTCAAATGGAATTTTAAAAAATAGTATAAATTAATTATAATTTTTATGTGAGAAAATTTTATAAAAACCATTTTGAGGAAAACATATTTTTGATTCAAAAATTGACTTTACTTAAAATAAAGTACTTATATATTATGTATTAATCAATAAATTTTATTTAATATAAATTATTATACATATTTCTAATAATGTGAATTTTTAATATTAATACATTCTAATTTTATGTATGGGTTATAAAATTTTAACATATTATGGTTTATATACACTTGGGGTTCCATTTAAATAAATCTATCTAATTTTTTATGTTTTATTTCGAATGAAATATATTTAAAATCATTGAGTGTTACATTATAACCCATTAAAATGAATTTTGAAAATGGAATTACATCACTATCGTATATAAAAATGAGGACATATCTGATTTATCGCATCCTTAGGTTCCCTTGTATCATCCTTAAACATTTGATTCCCCTAAATATGTTCTACCATATGAGTAGGCCTTTTCAATAAAGTTTTATCTAAACGATCGAACATTTATACCAATTATTCATTCTATAAGATTTCATTATCGAAGGATGTAAAAATGTAGTTTCATATATGGATAGATCATATATGTGCTTCCTCAAGAGAGATACATCTAATACATTGCGATCTTGAGAGAGGTTTAATGGGAGTTCCAAATGATAATTTATAGTCCCTACTCAATCAAGAATCTCAAAGAGAAGAATATATATTGGACTTAGATTTACCTTATTTATGAATCTCATAACCCTCTTTTATGGAGACATTCATAGGAAAATATTCCCACGAAATTCAAATTTCCAATATCTCCTTTGATTGTCAAGATAACTCTTCTATCGACTCCAAGCTACCTTGACATGATGCTAAATTGCTCTAATATTCTATGCCATTTACTCACCTAGAATACGTCACAATAGATTTATTTCACTAAATTTATCCCAATATGGCATAGTTCTATGATGTTTTTCTATAGAGGTATTCATAGGCATTCATCTGAATGTGCAAGTGAAATCTATTTTTTGAAGAAAACTCGACTAGAGGAAGGTGTTGATCACAACCACCTCTGAAATATAGAGAACATGATCCCACCATATACTACAATGTTTTAATAGACCTATCATATTAAAATATATGTGAGGATGATAAGTAATACAAGAAACCAAATCTTTTTCTTGAGATTCTAAAATATTCTCTAAAAAATTGTGGTAACCCTCAAATCCCAACCGTATACAAAAGAATGTGGTACCCCATATAACATTAAAATTTATTTAAAAGATATTTTTGAAAGATAATGAAGATAGAAATATTATTTAATAGAAATTATGTTCACTGAATTCATTAGGTTATCAAATATAACTAAAATAGAATTATGGAGTTTAAATTTTTTGGGGATGCTCACAAAAAAAATCCATAATTATGTTTTCCCATTTACATTATGGTATGGGTAATGGTTTTAATAACCTTTTAGAATTATTTATATCATTATTAATTTCATTATATACCATGAACCTATATATATACTCTATTATATTTCTCTTCATGTTTTCCCACCAAAAATACTCTTTTATATCACTATGCATCTTCGTACTTCGAGGATGAATAGTGAGTGATGAACTATGATATATTTCTAATAGTTACATCTTCAGGTCAAGTCCATATGGAAATATTGCTCTATTACTAAACCATATCATTCCATCATAATCAATATTGAACTCAGGAAAATTTTGCATCCTCCTTTACAAATCCACATCAATCTTTTTTGCTACTTTAATCATTACACAGATATATGGTTGAACACTAAATTGATAAATATATTATTTATACCATTTCATAATAATTTCATGGTATAAAATTTAAAAATCCAAAAAATGTTGGATCTTTTTTTATCCTCAAAATATATAATATAGAATGATCCTTTTTCTCAAAACATCAACCACCATTTTCACTTTCCAAAGGTGGTTGTGTCTTCAGATATTATAATCATTAATCAAATCCAACCCTCTTATTTAGTAAACATTAATCTCTTTTTGTGTGAATATGTAATTTAATATTATGTGTAAATTATATATGTATAATCATTATCTATAGAGATAATTCCACTATATGATTAATGGAAAGATTACCAATGAAAACTCTCAATCCCAAGTAAGGTAATTTTTCTCATGAACCATTATTTGGTGTGAGTAATAAGTAATAACCATATCATTATTCATGAAAACACATACTAAACCTTTATTTTATACATAATAATAATTAAAAAACCCCTATCCATTGTAAGGTAGTGTGATCATATGTACATTGACCAAACTTCTCTTTAGTTCCATGGAATTTCCTTCAAACTCATCACTCTAATAGAACCTAACTCTATTTCAAGATAAAAAATGGTACATTAAATAGCCTTGATAAATCCTTCAGAAAGTGTCAATAACACCCATTAAATCCAATAAAACTAATGAGTTTTTTCATAGGGATGACCTAGGAAAGTGTGAAATAATGTATATCATTGATGAATCCCCTGATATACCCTCACTTGAGATTATATGACATAAAGATTAAACATTCTATAAATAATATTAATAGTTGATAAATTATTTATAAAACTTATACTTCCATAGGGTTTTGAGTAAAATCCACAATGTATATTCATATTTATCAATACACATAAAATAAATAAATAATATCATATATAAAAACTATCATAAATTGATCAGGGTAATCTCTAATGACATTAATAAAAAAATCTATTATGATAGTGGGGGGGGGGGGTTAGTAAAAAACAAATGGAATCACTATAAATTCATATTTTCTATACTCTGAAAGAAAAGGTGTCTTGTGATTGTATTCAATTTTGACTATCAACTGATTGTATCCAAATATAAGATCAATCTTGGAAAAATATTGGGCTCTTAAAAATTGATCAAATAAATCATCAATATGGTGAATATGATACTTATTCAAGATAATGATCATGTTACGTTCTAGTAAATCAATAAAAAATTCTCACTTATCCATTATTATTATTAACAAAAATGTATAGGTGTGCCACATGGTGATACACTTTTATTACTGAATCCCATATGAAGAAATGATTGGAGCCACTTTTGTAATTCCTATAAATGAATTAGGGTATTTTATATACATTCATTGAAATAAGTGTATTATTGGGTATGAGTTCAATTTAATGCTCAATTTTAATATATAGGGGAGGATTAAGAAGTAATTGTAGAATGTTATAAAAAAATATAGTATAATAGGAATATCATGAATGTTGATATTCTCCCCAACCATTTGAGATAAATACCCACTTTGGTTAGGAATAAAGACTCCTAGAATCGATGTAATTTCCAATACAAGGTCACATTTATCCTTACATTGAGAGAAAATAATATGTTGGTTCAGAATATATATTGCAACTTATCTTCCTAAAAATTTGATATGGGCTTTATACAAATAAAGTAAATCCATGAACAAAATCACCACAAATTAATGTAAATGAATAATAATAATATTTTGAAAAAGCACATTCCCAAAAACATTAATTGGGGAACAATCATATACTTGAGATAAAATTATAATACTATTATGATTTGTTTTATTAATATATCAACATCTATTCAATGATATTTTCATGTGATATGATTAGATAATTTTTAAGATAAAATCTAGAATGTAGAACTAGAATCAAGTAATACATTAGTAGTTTTAGAGTGGATGGTATTTTTACCTTTCCTAACATTATTATCATTTCCCCCATCCTAAATAGTTATCATATGATATTTCCCTTTATCTATGGGATTAATAGGTTTCTAGTTTCAATCACTTTCATTAACCAATATTATTGATAACTCATTAGAATAATGTTCAAAATCATTAAAATTATAACATTGGTGTGTTATTGGTTCATTATATGGAGATTTATCTCTATTATCGTTATTATATAGTTATTTCCATTAATACAAAATTTAATTTTATGAAGGGATTTTTTACGCACATAAAACATTGACAAGTACCCTTAATAAAATTTCATCAATCATTATTTGGAAACATCTAGAATAATGGAAATGTCATGTTTTTCCCTCCATGATTTATGTTATTATAATTACCTTTGAATTTCAAATTTATTTTCTTATAAAAATAATCATATTTATGAGTGAATATATTATTAATTTAAACTTTTATAGAACATAGAACAATTTATTCATATCTTCCGAAGTCTCTTATAGATAACACACCTAAGAGACCTGGTTTTAAGCCACTAAAGAATCGATAAATATTACTTTCCTGTTTAATAATAATAACAAAAAAGTACCTCATAATTCATTTAAAATTTTCTAGATAGGTACCAATAGATTCATAATCCATCTACTTAAGCTCAAATAATTATTTCTCCATCTTCACATGAGGAATATCGTTAAAGTACTTACTCACAAATAAGCTCATAAACTCATCCAACTCCATGGAGTTAATTTATTACCATTTTATTATATTCATGATACGAGTCCACCATTGATCCACATCACCATAAAAAGGATAAATAACCAAGGTAAGACTATCATGTTCTGAGCACTTGATAATGAAAAATATATTTTTAGTGTTACTGATCCATTACTCAAAAATTAGTTGATCTATGGCCCACTAAAAAAGGTAGATGTTTCCTCATGAATGAATAAACAATATATTATTCCATCCTTTTCTCATTTGGAAGATCAATATGATTTGTGTCTTGATTAAGTTTTGTAATTATAAGAACAACAGTTTTCATTCAACCCCCCATAACATTTGGTTTCTCTAAGGGAAATCATTTCATTGTCTATCACAGTCAGCATTAACATGACTACCTTTAGTTCCAAACAATGGATAAAACAAAAAATCATAATATTAGTATCAATAATAATTATGGGAAATCATATAATCATTAAAATCATTTAATGTTTTTCTAAATCAAGTCACATTATTTTTAATGTATGTCACATAAGGTTTAAAATTTATTATCCATGGTCATTATCTATCAAAATCATTCATAATGGTTCTTAATGAAAATGTGAATTAAACTAATAATATCCATTAGATGTGTTAAACCAGTTGTGTTGTAAGGGATGATTCATCATGCACCATTATAATTAGTGACATATACTAAAACAACTCTTGTTGTAACACCCTGAGGTTTTATAAAAAATATTATTTTAATTTCATTGATTTCTTGTGTTGTACGCTACACCGAAATTATCTTGTGCTATGAGAAACACCGTATTATCTTATATTATACACAAACACTATTCTTGGCTTCTGTTGCACACAAGACCAACCTTCTTCAATAGAGTGTGTTGTACGCAATACTGAGTTTCACTAAACAACGATATATTGTTATAATATTATTATGAACTATCCATTATGAATAGGAGTAACTACATTTGGAATTTTATGACATTATAATTCATCTTACAAATTTTATAGAACATGGTATGAGAACAAAATAAATTTTTTGGGTAACATAAGTATTTTTGAAAAAATGCAGTTTTTCCGCCTTTTGATGGCGCAACCACATTAAATTTAGCTTCTGACATGTTTATAATTTCAATTTGACAAAATAAAATTCTTCTTTTGAATCAGGAAATAAAAAATTACTTTGGATAATTTCTTGATATTTTTCTGATAAGTTTCTTATTTTGATGAATAGTAAAAATACGCTAAATTTTATTTAAGAACAACTTTTTTCATCAAAATAATTTATATGGTTAAATTATAATATTAAATGGTTTTAAAGTATAAATATACTAAATTTTTACCATTTAATATAATTTATGTCATTAACATTAATTTTACACTGAATTCATAAGTAAATACATTTCAATCTTTTTCAACGTTTTAATTTTTAAAACCCGTTTTTTCAACAGTAGGATTAATTTTAAATAAAATAATAAAACTTTTGTGTTTTGAATTTGGAAAAATGGATTCCATATTGTGAATCATTAGGTCCAAATTATGTTAATAAGCTACTTTTTATTTTTAGGCATTATGAATAGTAACTACGGTAAATTTTATTTACCATAGTTAAAAGTAAATCAGGTAATTAAGGGTAAATATAATATTATAAAATTACCATAACAATTGTATTAATATAATTAGATGATTTTATTTTGCCCTAATGAATTCATGGGTCTAAATGGAATCTAATGGAACCCACTTGTATTTGATGAAGACCTTTTATTTATTTTATTTATAGGAAAGTGAAATATGTCTCACTCAAACTTTAATAATTAGATTCTTTTTAATATAAGGTTATACAAAATATAAATTAGATTATAAATATTCATCTGAAAGATAAAATTTATTTCTTTATCATGGTAATTTATTTGTAATTTTTAAGAAATATTTATTTACTTTAATAACTAATACATTAATGATGTAGAAATTATTTATTTAGTGAAAAATCAATAATATAGTTTTTATTAAAATAACAATACCTATCAAATGGACCATAAACTTTACAAAACATTATTTTTCGAGTACATATATACCCTAAGAATCCAAGGGTCGATTTGTGGACTATTTGGAGCTTTATAAAACTGATTAGGACATTTATATTATTTTATTTTCAATGATGTCAAAGATGTCACCATCATAATTTAATAAATATAACAATTTAAATGTTGTGATTTTTAGATGATAAATTCAAGTAAAACTATTATTATGAAATCTATTATATGTATCTTAATCATAGGATTTTATTTCTAATTTTTATGAAACAAATAAGTATATTAATTAATTATACCGAAATGTTGTAGTAATTATTTCATTAAGAGATATACCAAATAAATGGTATTAAAAATATGAAAATAAATAATATATGAACAAATTAATGTTACCCATGAATTTTTTTTGATGAATATGACATGTTATAAATCTATTATATATTTTGATTCGAACATATATTTTGTGTGGTTTTTATTTAAATTCAAATAATGAATAGTGTCAAAATTGACAATAATGATATTTTATAAAAATAACATATTATTAAATTATTTAAAATTCACAAAAATATTTAAATGATACAAATTGAAAATTATATAGTATAAAAGGTTATAAAGTATCCAATTATGGAAAATTGAAAACATTTAAGTATGTATTTATAACAATTTAAAATTTAAAATTTTATTACCACAAATAAAATTAAATAGATTAAATAATGCTAAATCAAGTTGATAAGGTTTAAAATAAACCTAAAACATGTCTAAGTTTTATTATCTGATGATATTACAAACTTATCTCATCTCATATTTGAATTGAGTCATTTTTGGAGGTTTCTATGTGGGGTTTCATTTTATTAATAATTAATATTTTTAAGGCTTCCAAAAGTGCCCCTCCCCTCTCCTATATAAGGGTACCTCCTCCCTCTCCTCCTCACACAATTTTGAGCATTCATGCTTGGCCAAACCCTGACCATTTATCTTCTCAAAATCACTATTTATATCATAGATGTTCTGGTCTTCTCAAAAGACAAACTCTAGTGCCCTAAGAGGAAGTTTAAAAGAGGTGTGTCGAAGAAGAGGTAATATATTCTACCGATTCTTCCACGTTTCTTTATTCTTCTACTTCCTCTTATTTAGTTGTTTCATTATGAAATAATAACATCAGTATAACTAAAATACTTGTATTTTATTATAAATATGAAACAACCCCATTTCACCTTCTATCTATCCTACGAAAAACGAAATCATCGTGCGTGCGTATGTACGGAATACTGTCTGCACGACGTGGTGTCACTACAGCAAAAAGGCATTTAGCGGCGGTTTAAACCGCTGCGAAATCGATTGGTTGCGGTTTTCAAAAACCGCCGTTAAATCGTGCGTCGGGAAACTATTCGCGGCGGTTTTCAAAACCGTCGCAGAACGTTTCGCGATAGTTTTTTTATTTTTTTAATTTTTTATTTTTAATTTTATATATATATATATATATTTATTTATTTATATATTTATATATTTATATATTTATTGATATATTTATTGATATATTTATTTATATATTTATTTATATATTTATTTATATATTTATTTATATATATATATATATATTTATTTATATATTTAGTTATTTATTTATTTATTTATTTATTTATTTTATTTATTTATTTATTTATTTATTTTATTTCGTATTTATTTTATTTATTTATTTTATTTATTTAATTTCGTATTTATTTTATTTATTTATTTTATTTTTTTAATTTCGTATTCATTATTTATTTTATTTTATTTCATATTTATTTTATTTATTTATTTTATTTATTTTATTTATTTAATTTCGTATTTATTATTTATTTTTTTTATTTTGTATTTATTTTATTTATTTATTTTATTTCTTATTTATTTTATTTATTTATTTTATTTTTTATTTATTTTATTTATTTAATTTCGTATTTATTATTTATTTTTAATATTTCGTATTTATTTTATTTATTTATTTACTTTATTTATTTATTTTCTTTCGTATTTATTTTATTTATTTATTTATTTATTTTATTTATTTATTTTCTTTCGTATTTATTTTATTTATTTATTTTCTTTATTTATTTTATTTATTTAATTTCGTATTTATTATTTATTTTTTTATTTCGTATTTATTTTATTTATTTATTTTATTTCGTATTTATTTTATTTATTTATTTATTTATTTTATTTATTTATTTATTTTCTTTCGTATTTTCTTTATTTCTTTATTTCTTTATTTCTTTATTTCATATTATTTTTATTTATCCATGCATGCACATCCCATGCACATGCACATGCATGCCCATGCATGCCCATGCAATATAAAGAAATTCTGCATTTGGTGAGATTTGAACCTCTAACCTCTTACATATTTTCCAAAGACTTTACCACTCCAGCATGCTCGCCATGTGGTTAATAAACAGAATTTAATATACTTATATATATTAATTGAAAAATAATAATACATAAATAATAGATATAAACTCGAGAATAATAAATAATAAATAATAAATAATAAATAAGGAATAATAAATAATAAATAATAAATAATAAATAATAAATAATAAATAATAAATAAATAATAAATAATAAATAATAAATAAATAATAAATAATAAATAAATATAAATAATAAATAATAAATAAATATAAATAATAAATAATAAATAATAAATAATAAATAAATATAAATAAATAAAAAATAATAAAAAATAATTAATAAATAAAGATAAATAATAAATAATAAATAATAAATAATAAATAAATAATAAATATAAATAATAAATAAATATAAATTATAAATAGATATTAACAATAAATAATAAATAAATATAAATAATAAATAATAAATAATAAATAATAAATAAAGATAAATAATAAATAATAAATAATAAATAATAAATAATAAATAATGATAAATAATTAATAATAAATAATTAATAATAAATAAATATAAATAATAAATAATAAATAATAAATAATAAATAACGATAAATAATAAATAATAAATAATAGATAAATAAATAATAAATAATAATTAATAAATAATAAATAATAAATAAATATAAATAATAAATAATAAATAAATATAAATAATAAATAATAAATAATAAATAATGATAAATAATAAATAATAAATAATAAGTAATAAATAATAAATAATAAATAATAAATAATAAATAATAAATAATAAATAATAAATAATAAATAATAAATAATAAATAATAAATAATAAATAATAAATAATAAATAATAAATAATAAATAATAAATAAATATAAATAATAAATAATAAATAAATATAAATAATAAATAATAAATGATAAATAATAAATAATAAATAAGGATAATTAATAAATAATAAATAATAAATAATAAATAATAAATAATAAATAATAAATAATAAATAATAAATAATAAATAATAAAACTAAATAATAAATAATAAATAATAAATAATCAATAAAGATAAATAATAAATAATAAATAATAAATAATAAATAATAAATAATAAATAATAAATAATAAATAATAAATAATAAATAATAAATAATAAATAATAAATAACCAATAATCAATAATCAATAATCAATAATCAATAATGAATAATGAATAATAAATAATAAATAATAAATAATAAATAATAAATAATGAATAATAAATAATAAATAATAAATAATAAATAATAAATAATAAATAAATATAAATAATAAATAATAAATAAATATAAATAATAAATAATAAATAATAAATAATAAATAATAAATAAATATAAAGAATAAAGAATAAATAATAAATAATGAATAAAGATAAATAATAAATAATAAATAATAAAAAATAAATAACAAATAATAAATAATAAATAATAAATAATAAATAATAAATAATAAATATTCAATAATCAATAATCAATAATCAAAAATGAATAATAAATAATAAATAATAAATAATAAATAATAAATAATAAATAATAAATAACAAATAATAAATAAAGATAAATAATAAATAATAAATAATAAATAATAAATAATAAATAATAAATAAATATAAATAATAAATAATAAATAATAAATAATAAATAATAAATACTAAATACTAAATACTAAATAATAAATAAATATAAATAACAAATAATAAATAAATATAAATAATAAATAAAAAATAAATAAAAATAAAAAATAAATATAAATGATATATAAATATAAATAATAAATAATAAATAATAAATAATAAATAATAAATAATAAATAATACATAATACATAATAAATAAATATAAATAATAAATAATAAATATTTAATATTTAATAAACATAAATAATTAATAAATATAAAGAATAAAGAATAAAGAATAAATAATAATTAATAATTAATAAATAACAAGTTACAAATAATAGATAATAAATAAATTAAATTAAATTATAAATAATAAATAATATATAATAAAGAAAACACATGAAGAAGTATGAAAAGACGTGATAAGGGATGAAAAATCATGAAAACGCATGAAAAAGGATGGAGAAGCATATGAAGAACGAGGCATTAGAAAGAGTGAGAACGCATGAAAACTCGTGACAACTATGGAAAACTCCTTAATAATTCAACATAATCATCATAATAACCCACAAAAAACCATTTATAAAGATAACAAGTCATGGAAATCCAAATAAACAGTAATAAATGGAGCTACCATTAAAACCCATCAAAACGGTCATAAAGAGACAAAAACATTGGACTCACATTAACAGAGATAACTTATGATTCGAGAGTCCATTTTAGATCCGCGACCTATCAAATCAAAGATCCTGAAACGATCATCAACCCGAAAGGTGAAAGAGTCTGAATGGACAGGTGGATCGAAAGTTACAACCATTTAAAAAAAGCTGATGGGGAACAGGTGCTAGAAACGAGGCATTGAAAAACATAACAAACCTGATACCCACTAAAAAGGCCATTACATATGATCTAGGAGTGCATGTGGGCGCCGCGACCAGTCAAACTGAATCTCATGGAACGAGCTATGATCTGGCAGGTGGAGGAGGCCGAACTGACACGTGGATCAAATGTTAGGTCCGTTTGAAGACAAGTTTGATGGGACACCGGTGACAGAAACGGGGTTTTGGAGGCCTTCGGAGGGAAAGTTATGGCCGTTTGAAGTTGAAGAACTTTTTTCAACTTTCTTATAACTCTAATATCTTCGGCACCTTAGAATGTCTCATGGTTTTGATTATATGTGCATCTAGATCTCTTCATGAGCTTCGATTTGACTGGTCGTGACGCTTCAACGGACGCCCGGATCAAAAGTTAGGGTCGTTTTAGTGATTTCGGGGTTTCTCGTGTTTTTTTTTATTTTTTCATTTCATTTCACGGCGGTATTATTGAAACTGCCGCTAATCATCGAATAAAAATAAAAAAATAAATAAAAAAAATAAAATAATTTTTTTTTGCCTTTTAGCGGGAGTATTTTCGCGGCGGTTTTTAGAACCGCCGCGAAAAAACCGCCGCTAAACGGCGGTTTTCTCGTAGTGTGTAATCTTTTTTTTCACCACCACCTTACTTGGATGAGTATAATAGTTTAATGAATTACTATATATGGTTATTATAACATTATAATGAATCTGAGATATTATATATTCCACTCAAATTCAATTCAATAATTATGGGAACGATATCATCGCTCGTGCGTATGGACGGATTACTGTCTCCACGACGCGATGAGATTCATTCTCCATGTTAACCATTCAAGAATGATTATAAAGTACATATAATGAATAATAATTGTATATATAACATAATAATTATACTGGATTTATGTATATATATATATATATATGTTATCTAATTACTTCAATTCAAGTCAATAAGGAATGGAAAACAGCGTTCATGCATACGTACGACCTACCATCTCGATGAACAGTGTGTTTCATTTCTTTTATCTATCTATTATATATATATACTGAATATTTATGATATATAAATCATGTTTTACATTTTGTAAGAATGTAAATCATCATATAAGTAATAATAATATCAAAAACAACAAGTCCAAACACGTATGATAAATGAAACAATTTTACCGAAAATGCTGTTTTAACATGGAATTGACAAAAGAACGGGTAATATAAAGTCATAATTGAATCATATATGATATCAAAAATATTATTATGGTTTTGTTACAAGTTAAAAATATGTTTAAACCCACTATACAGGAGTTTTGTAGACGTATAGATGAAATTGGACCTAAGGTAAGGGATAATTTTGAAAATCCCATTTTTATCCGAGATTGCTTATAAGTAACTATTAACTGGGGTTATATTTTCATTCATGTCCATAAAAATGTTTTTCATAAAATGTTTAATATTCATACATGTATGTTTAAAGTCATTTTTACCCATATTTGACTTTTATATTGTGTTATGGAAGGAATCTTTCTTTTGTTTACCACATGAAGAACTTTTTTACTTTTTCGACAAAAGTACAAGGAGAATTTTTTTTAACTTATACGGCAGTTACAGATTTTTAAGATTTCATAATGAATTATTTCAACGAGGATTCCTCTACAAAATTTCATGACTATTTTCAACAGAATCCTTTTCTTTTAAAATTTCATGATATTTTTTGAAAAGAAAATGATTTTGAAGAAAAAAGGATATTTTCCTCAACAATTAATTTAATATGTTTTATCAAAACTATTTATCATCTAAGATGACATTATTTAGTATGAATCTGTTTCAAGTATAATGCCTCTATTATTTCCATGGTTTTATTCTTCTTACAAAGAAATTTTATCCATTTGTTTTATATGGATTATGTTATGATGTGATGATGTTTATGAAACCCATTTTATTCTTTGGGTTATGATGAATGATTTATGTTTATTTTGTGGCACAAGTAATAATTATTTAATTATGAGATGGATGGGACCTATATCTCCCTCCAATTCATTGTGTAAATATTTATATCTCATGAGAAATACATGGCTGGAACGACATGTTAAACTGGTTCCGTGATACAGGACTGAAATGAGGACTGAACTTGATTCAGTAAAGGACTTTGTCCACTAAGATTGTCTTGGAAGAAATGCCTTGGCTAATATGGAAATCATATCATGTGATTAATGGTTTTGTACAATTAAATGTTTTATTGCTATACTATTTTATCATGATTAATGTTCCTTTATGATCTATGGCTTATGTACAGAAATGATTTATTTCTCAATATTTTGATGTTTAAACATTATGTTCATGTTTGTTTATGTTCAAATGTATATGATGTGTTTTATTTTCTCAATTCTTACCCTTACTGAGCATTTGAGCTCACCCATTTATGTTTTCTTTTCCCCTGGATTTAAATAATTGTTCTAGGTAAGAAAAAAAGGGGGAGATATTTATGGGAGATGTTGAAGATCTTTCACCATGATTAGAAGATTTTGTTTCGAGTTTCCAAAGACACTAAACTATTATATTCCTTGAGTGTTGGTTCTTGTTATGTATTAATTATTCCGCAATAGTAATGTAATGTCCATGTACTTCAATCTTGGGTCTCTACAGTTTGTATTAGAGGAAAGGTTTAGTTAACCTTTGGAAACTAGGATGTGAAAACTTTAGTGAGATCCCTAAAAGATATTTCTAAGGTATGTCGGGGGATGTCCCTAAGGTTACGTATAAGTATAGGTTGTAGTCATAGAATTATGGTAACGATCTCAGAATTTAACCTAAGATGTTATATATTGAAGGTACACCACCCTGATTATGATTTTTTCCTCTCACACTATTATTTTTGGGTTTTATAAAATGGCTGGAAACAGGAAGATTCACGATAATGCAGGATATGATTGACAATGGAATGATATTCTTCATGAGAAACCAAATGAGATTGGATCTGGAAGTCCCCAAATCGTTATTATGCCTAATCATGAATCTCATAATATGATCAATAATCTCAACTTTGGTAAGTTTCCCAACATAGATAATAAGAGAAAGATGGAGTTTCATGATGATCATAGAGGAATGAAAGTTCAATTTCCCTCATGTAAATCATGTGAGAAGAGGCATCATGGAGAATGTTTCAAAGGAACTACAAGATGCATTGGGCGTGGAAAAGAAGGAAACCAAGTCATTAATTGTAAATGAAAATGGTTCAGTTAACACTATGGACAAGAATAACGGTATTTCTGTGACATCAACAATGGTTAAATTTTTTAAATGTGGAATGTAAGGGCATTGTGCAAACCAATTCCCTAAAGAAAAATCACATGAAGAGAATCTACATGGTCGTATGGGTAGTATTTATGTTGATGATGATGAAGAGACTACAAATAGTATATGAGATGAAAGAATTGTTGAGGAATACAATGATGAAGCTCGGTCAATGGTTTAAAAAGGTAGTGTAATGATTGCATGTTTATCAATATTAATGGTGTATAAGTAATTTCATGGTACTGTGGAATAATGAAACATCTAAGGATTGTTACACTATTGTTTTTACTTGAGTTTTTTTGAAAATATATGTTGAATGGTACTGGTAACCATGAAAGGTTATTCAGATATTTTTGGAAAGTAGATCATATGCACATAATGAAGGGATAAGGAGATAATGAAATGTTTGATAGTATTAATGAGCTCATGACTGATATAAGGACAAAGTGATATCATGGTTTGAGTATATAGAAATTCTGGGATCATTTATGTTTTCAAAAATATTATATGGTTATAAATGTTTCAAGAGAATACATGATTAAGGTATTCACATGTTTGAAATGCGATCAAAAAAATATATCTTATGATATATGGGGGATAAATGATGGTATTCACGTTCTTGTTATGTGGCCTTTCAAGTAATCAATTTCTTTAGACTAAGAGATTGAACATATGTATTTTGGATAAGCTTAATGATTAGAATAGATTATGTTGAACATTAGATAGTATTATTTAAGGATGGAACTTGTTTTTCGATATTATTTCTGGAATGATATAATAGTATAGTTTTGGAAAAAAGGACAACCCATATGACGAGCGACAACCTGTCACATCGGACAAGGCTGTGGGAATCGAACCCACAACCCGAAGTGCAACAGGCCTTTATCACATAACACTGGAATACAAGAAGTCCCTGGTTAGTATACATTAGTTTTAATTTATTAACTGGTATGATATATGAATTATAAGTCCATTTCAGGAACCAGATACGATTAATCTCACTATAGATGGACTTATGTATATTTAATAACTCTTTCTAACCTTTTGTTTGACAGATGGAATGACCTATCGTTCTATCATATTATCTTCTAACACTTCAATATTGACAAATGCAACTTCATATCTTTAAGATATGAAGTTGAAATTGTTCAAGGAATGACCAACGGTGAGATTGTACCAAAATCAAGAAAGCATTTCTTCTAATTCCAATTTTTTCAACTTTAGGGAAATGATCTTGAAAACCAAAAATGTTGCCCTATTTCCCTCATATCTGATGAATCAGATAGTACCTTAGATCATCACAAATTAATGGCTTTATGATTGTTGGATTTTTCATAGCCATGTTCTCTACCACTCTCCATCAGAACTTGATTGTTATATTTCTCATCCATATCCATATTTTCACATATGTTCTCCTATGCGGAAACCCAGTGATTAGTTAATTTGGGTAACCATTACGTTTCATAATTTAGTTTTTAATGTTATGTTTTGGAATTCCTTTTTAAGATGTGGGTTTCTATTAAAGAAACTTTCAAGTAGTAAACTATTTATAACCCCAACGAATTTCGGGGGCGAAATTCATTTTAAGGGTGGAAGAATGTAACACCCTGAGATTTTTTGAAAAATATTCTTTTTTATTTCATTGATGTCTTGTGTTATACGCTACACCAAAATTATCTTGTGATATAAGAAACACCGTATTAGCTTATATTATACGCAAACACTATTCTTGGCTTGTGTGGCACGTAAGACCAAGCTTCTTCAATAGAGTGTGTTGTACGCAATACTAATTTTCAGTAAACAATGATACATTGTTATAATATTTTTATAAACTATCCTTTATGAATATTAGTAACTAAATTTTGAATTTTATGACATTATAATTCATCTTACACATTTTATAGAACATGGTATGAGAACAAAATAAATATTTCGGGTAAAATAAGTATTTCTCAAAAAATGCAGTTTTGCCGCCTTTTGATGGTACACCCATATTAAATTTAGTTTCTGATATGTTTATAAGTTCAATTTGACAAAATAAAATTATTCTTTTGAATTAGGAAATAAATATTTACTTTGGATAAATTTATGATATTTTTCTGATAAGTTTCTTATTTTGATGAATAGTAAAAATACGCTAAATTTTAATTAATTTTTTTTTCATCAAGATAATTTATATAGTTAAATTATATTATTTAATGGTTTTAAAGTATAAATAGAATATATTTTTACCATTTAATATAATTTAAGTCATTAACATAAATTTTACACTGAATTCATAAGTAAAAACATTTCAATCTTTTGCAACGTTTTAACTTTTAAAACCCATTTTCTCAACAGTGGGATTCATTTTTAATTAAATACTGTAACTTTTGTGTTTTGAATTTGGAAAAATGGATTCCATATTTGGAATAAGTAGGTCCAAATTATGTTAATAAGATACTTTTTATTTTTAGGCATTATGAATAGTAACTACGGTAAATTTTATTTACCATAGTTAAAGGTAAATCAGGTAATTAAGGGTAAATATAATATTATAAAATTACCCTAAAAATTGTATTAATATAATTATATGATTATGTTTTTTCCTAAATCATTCATGGGTGGAAATGTAATCTAATGGAACCCACTTGTATTTGATTAAGACCTTTTATTTATTTTATTTAAAGGAAAGTGAAATATGTCCCAATCAAACTTTAATAATTAGATTATTTTTAATATAAGGTAATAAAAAATATAAATTCTATTATAAATAATCATTTGAAATATAAAATGTTTTTATTTATCAGGGTAATTTATTTGTAATTTTTAAAAAATATTTAGTTACCTTAATAGCTTATACATTAATGTTGTAGAAATTATTTATTTACTAAAAGATCAATAATATAGTTTTTATTAAAATAACAATACATATCAAAAGGACTAGAAACTTGACCAAACATTATTGGTCGAGTATATCTATACCCTAAGCATCCACGGGCCGATTTGTGGACCATTTGGAGGGTTATAAAAGCGATTAGGAAAATTATATTATTTTATTCTAAATGATGTCAAAGATATAACATCCCACCTTTTTATAACATAAACATTCATTACATTATACAAAACTGAGGACCTTTAAGGTTTAGTGTCTTGGAAACCAGGAACGAATTACATGAAAACATAAGACATTCTTCTTAAACACTTGAAAGGCTTCTCCTTATGTTCAACCTAGGTTCATTACTGCATCTCATAACCTGGGGACATAAATTAAAAGAAAAGGTGAGAAGAAGGCCCAGTAAGGGAAATAAGGGTAAACATTAAACATGTGAACCTGAGATACATCAATAATGTCATGAAAAATAACTTTAAGACATGAGAAAGAAATTATGAGGCATATCGTAATAAATATAACTTATTTCATAACTTGAAGATGTGGCTACAACATTCAACAAAGCCAGTCATGAAGATATCACCAAGGTCCATCCCCAAGGTGTCATTTGAAAATTACCATGTTTATTCACCAAGATATCATGAATATTGTAATCTCTAGTGGTTACATCATTACCCAATACAATGGGGTGCTATCAGGGCACACCCTTAAATTTGTTAGCTCTAGTGGTTACATCATTAACCAATGCAATGGGGCACTATCAGGGAGAACCATTAATTTGTCTTTATTATCATGTGAGAAAAATATATCATCATCAAAAATTTCATAAATAACTTATATATCATAAAAAATGTGTTTCATTTCATAATCATAACATTTTAAAAACTGCTTTTAAAGACGTGATCTTTATGTCACTTTAAACCCACAGAGAAGGAAAGCGGGTTTCAATGTATGTAAATCCCGGAATTAAAAATAGGACATTTCGATATATATGTGAATAAAACTGTAGGATAAAGAGCTTTGAGTATTAAATTAATAAAATAAAAGAATTTTAGAAAAAGAGAGAGACATTTTGAGATGAAAATTCTGCAGCATAACATCTATGTTACAGGGTTTTAGAAATCATTGAAAAGAGAGGGGACATGGGTCACCCACTAATAAATGATCCATAAAACAGTAGAGGGACAAAATATAAAGGATATATGAACATGGTAATAAAATTTGAAGGACATACCATTTGAAATGAATAACATGGAAGGAAGACAAAAATAAGATTTGTCTTATGAAAATTTGGTAGCCTAACGGCGTCACTTAAACTTCAAAAAATAAAGTATTGACAAGATCAAATAGGGTATCTCATCATATGAACATAAAAGATAAGTATGATAGATATAGAGATCATACCCAAAAAAAATAAAAAGGAACATGACATACTTGACAAGAAAATAGAACTTGAGAATGAGAAGGGTGAAAGAATCTGTTACAAAAATTTCGGCAGCCTAATGGCTCCAGTTAAACATTCATAAAACGAAATGATGAAAGTAAGAGGGGATCTCTCATCATATGAACATGAAAAAGGAATTAATAGGAATATAAAATAACATCCTCCAACATAAGAACATGGAGAATAATAGAAATGACTTAAAAGAGAGTATTTGAAAAGAAAGAGAGAGGTTGGATCCTTTACCTAAAAACGTAACTCTTAAAACTCGAAGGTTGGGACCTTGATGGATTGGGGGCACCATTGGAGGACTTTTTGGGAGGTAATGATACCATAGCTTCGTTGGGGGAGAGTTGGGAGTGAAAAATAAAGTAGGAAAGGGTGGGTATTTCTAGGGAAAGGGAGGTGATACTTTAATAATTTCAAGGGACACCTCACTAGTGGTTTTGGAAAAACCATGGGATTTCCCATGGTATTTGCCCATGGTTTTGGCCACATGGTACCCATCATACAATTATTCATTCCCTTTAGTCGACCATCCCTTAAAATATCTCATGACAACATCATGATGCAGTCATGATGTCTTTAAACATATCGAAACCCTAAAACTGTATTTTTACTGTTCACTGAAAATTCATCTTTTTTCAAAAACTCCCAAAAATTTATCTTAACATTATATAAATGCTCTGAATTCAAAAATAAACTCCATTTTATGAAAATAATTTTCTAAATATTTTTTATTTAATTTTTAAATAAAGACACTATTTACTGAAAATTCATTTTTTTTCTAGAAAAACCCCAAAAATTACATTAACATAATATCGATGCTATAAGATCAAAAATAAAGTCCATTTTATAAAAATAATTTTCAAAATATTTTTAATTTAATTTTTTATTAAAAAAACACTATTCACCCGAAAAAACTAATACTTGACTAATAATTAATGAAATAGTTATTTACCTATTTTACTGAATCACACTACTTAATCAAGGTGCCTAAATTATATTAATACTTTCTTTATGTGAGATTACTAATCCATTTGGTCACATTACTAATTCTAAGCATAAAATCACTATTCATAATTTACTATTAATCAAAAACTAAGTTGATCTTATTAGACTCTAAATTTCTTATAGAAAACATTTGTAGAAGACCATTTTTCGAAAATAATTACACATTATTAATTATTTAAGGTTTACATAAATATTTTGAATTGTCCTTTTTTCAAAATACATCAATAAAATACATCTTATATTCATTCGAACATTTGAAAACTCAGAAACTTCACTATAAGGAGAAAACACAATTTTATTTATAACAAAGGATTATGGTCTCCTTACATTTCCCCTTATAACCTCAGCATATGACCTATGTGTAAGGTGTGCTAAGGTGAGAGAATCTGAGGGCGGCTCGACCAACATCGCACGAGTAGTAATTTCTATCAGTTTGAACTTCTCACGAAGACGATTCCATTCTAACTTCACACTATTAAGTTTGGCTTGGGTTTGGTCGAGAGCAAAGCCCAGTGGTGCTACCTCCTTCCCAAGTTCTATTAGATGGGATTTGATCATTCCAAGACTACTGTATGAGTTCATCAAATCTTCTTTCTATATTAATTAACCAAGATCACTTGTATTTAGAGACAATAATCACAACATTCAGTTTCCAACGGTCATACTGACTAACAGTCATATAATAGTCAAAAACCAACAGTCACATTTTAATTATACTCATGTTATCAAATGAAACGGTTTTGTTTAGAATGAAAAATAAAATAACACACAAAAATAGGAAACGAAATTTATTCAAAATTTCGGGTCGTTACATTCTTCCCCCCTTAAGAAATTGCATCCTTGTAATTTTTAAAATTGGGCTTGGAAATTTCATTGAAAGTACCACATCATAAAAAAAGTCAGTAAAACTATTAATTTAAAAGAAAGAGAGGGAAGTACAAAGGTCACCTAAGTTAACCCATTCTTGGATTCCATGTAAGAAAAAATGGATATGGACGAAAAAACAAAGGGTCAAGTTCTGAGGGAGAGTGATAGAAAACATGATTAGGAGAAAGTTAACCACAAGAAAATCACAAACTTATGATGTGTGTAAACGGTCTTTGATTACCCAGTTAGAAACGTAACCCAACAACATTTTTGTTTTATGTTTCTTTTCATAATTTTGAGGAATTCATTTACTACATAGAATAAAAACATAAGGAAATATACCTACCTTCAAGTAGAGTTTCATCATTTAATAAGTTTCCACCAAAACTAATCTTTTGTCCAAATGATGAGCATTCAAAACAAATTAGTCACAACAAAGCACAAGAATCATCTTCTAGAGAATCACATAATCTACAAAATATTAATTATCTATTTCTTCTATCTTTAAACATTATCCAAAAAACAGAAGGGGCAAGATAAAACAACTCTTCAAAAAGAAAGAATCACATAGGAAGGGAAACTTCTTTAAATCTTCAAAATTCAACGGTACTACCCAAAGTTCCTCATATAGCATTCTATAAATAATTGTCCTTAAAATTCCTCAAAATAAACGAAATGAAGATTGAAACCCAATTATATGAACGATCTCATAACATAGTCTTCCAAGATAGACTTTATCGTTCATCTCCAAACAACATCAACCACTCTTAACATCTTATAAAAAAGTAACTATCCTAATCACATTTTCCCCAAGATAGGTTAATCATTTCCATAAGTAACCTAAATTACCATAAGTTCGCCTTAAATTCATCAGTTCGTTAAAATATAAGTCATCCTTTACTCCTCACAAAAAATATCGTAGTAATCTATTTACCTCGATCATATAGGGTTCCCAAAATAGTGAACATATTCCAAAATAATAATCATCTTTTAATCCCCTAATCACCTTTTTTTAAGAAGAACAACTTCACTACATCAAAATGTGGTACATAACAATATATATTTTCCTTAATGATATAAAATCATCTTAGTTAGTGACTCGATGATCTTAGAAAACATAAAATATATGCTCAAAGAGAACGAATTAAAATACAACATGACATAGAAAATTATTGCGAAGAAGTTACGTGTACTTCAGTCATCATGATCCATCTCAGCATAGAACTTGCATTGTTCCCTTGTCCTTGAAGATTGTTGATGCTCATCATGATTCTCGTTCCTTCCAAGAGAGCATTGCCTTGGATAATTTCCAACTTCTCTACATTTATGATATTGAAAAGTATAAGGTACATTAGATCAAACCGTATCTCTATTCATCACATTATCCACTTTTTTAAATAAATTGGCCACTTTATTCCCTATCTTCCCACACATAAAACATCTCCCGGTTCCTTTGTGAAATTCTCCGTGGTGCCTCTTCCCAAACTTTTTTCAAAAAGGAAATTGGGTCTTCTTTCCCTTATCAAATTTATCAGATGAACATCCTTGAGACTTTGTCTTCTTCTTCCTTAATGAATTTGGGCATTCAACTATGTACCAATTATTAATTGTGATTTTTGATAGCTGGTTTGGCATAATCACAATATGTTTAACTTGATCTCTCATCATCTCTGTCACATTAATAGGGAAATCATCACATTTCCTATCACAATGGTTGTTGGGACATGTTCTTCAATTTCACACCATTAACTAAGAAAATAAAGTATAATTAGGGGCTTAAATACTTAGCCAATAATCATTAATAAAACTTTAAGCATAGAAGGATAGACTTGTAGAGGGAAAGTATACCCTAACTTGTGATCCCCTTGGTTCCAATATAGGTTATCCATGATCATATATTCTTATGTGAATCTTTATTTTATTTTATCTTTGTTACTTTAATAATGGTTCATACTATTCTTATAAATTTACCAAAGCATATCCCTCAGGAGTGTCGTAACCAAGAGTGCAGTAGGGCCCGTTGTCGTGTACCAGTTGCCGTTCGAGTCTATCTTAAAGTGGTGTTTTCAGGTTTTTATCTGTATGTACATCTATGCCAGAGAAACCTCTACCTACTCATATCCAGACATGGATGTATTTGTTTGTAAACCCCTTACTCAATACTCACCAAAATACTAGGAAGATTTCCTATATTTAAAATATTCTATAGGGTTCTTCCTAAAATTTTCATATCCTAATTTCCACAAATAAATAAACCATCCTTTGATACCAACTATAAAAACTCTCCTTTTTATTACATAAACTTTCATTACGTTATACAAAACTGAAGATCTTTAAGGTTTAGTGTCTTGGAAACCAGGAACATATTACATGAAAACATAAAACATTCTTCTTAAACACTTTAAAGGCTTCTCTTTATTTTCAACCTAGGTTCATTACTGCATCTCATAACTTGGGGACATATATCAAAAGAAAGGGTGATCAAAAGGCCCAGTAAGGGAAAAAAGGGGAAACAATTAACATGTGAAACTGAGATACATCAATAATGTCATAAAAAAGAACTTTAAGGCATGAGAAAGAAATCATGAGGCATATCATAATAAAAATAATGTATTTCATAACTTGAAGATGTGGCTACAACATTTAATATAGAAAATCATGAAAATATCACCAAGGTCCATCCCCAAGGTGTCATTTGAAAATTATCAAGGTTATTCACCAAGATATCATTAAAATTGCAATCTCTAGTGGTTACATCATTACACAATGCAATGGGGCGCTATCAGGGCACACCCTTAAATTTGTAATATTTAGTGGTTACATCATTACCCAATGCAATGGGGAACTATCAGGGGGCACCCTTAATTTGCCTTTATTATCATGTGATCAACATATATCATCATCAAACACTTCATAAATAAACTATATATCATAAAATAAATGGGATTCATTTCATAATCATAACATTTTAAGAACTGCTTTTAAAGACGTGATCTTTATGTCACTTTAAACCCACAGAAAAGGAAAGTGGGTTTTCATGTATGTAAATCCAAGAATTTAAAATAGGAAATTTTGATATATATGTGAATACCCATGTAGAAGAAATATATTTGAGTATTCACTTAATAAAATAAAATAATTTGAGAAAAATAGAGAGAAAATTTTAGACGAAAATTCTGCAGCATAACGGCTATGTAACAGGGTTTTAGAAATCATTGAAAAGAGAGGGGACATGGGTCAACCACTAATAAATGATTCATAAAATAGTATAGGGACAGAATATAAAATATATATGATCATGGTAATGAAATCTGAAGGAAATAACATTTGAAAGGAAAAACATGGAAGGAAGACAAGAATAAGATTTTTCTTATGAAAATTCGGCAGCCTAACGGTGTCAATTAAACATAAAAAAATGAATTGAAGAGATAAAATAGGGTCTCTCATCATATGAACATAAAAATTAGTATGATTGATATATAGATCATACCCCAACATAATAAAAAGGATCTTGAAAGACTTTACAAGAAAATAGAACTTGAAAATGAGAAGGGTGAAAGAATTCGTTACACAATTTCGGCAGCCTAAGGGCGCAACATAAACATTCATAAAACGAAATGATGAGAGTAAGAGGGTATCTCTCATCATATGAACATGAAAAGGGAAGTAAGAGTAATATAAAAGAACATCCATCGACATAAGAACATGGATCATAAAATAAATGACTTAAAAGAGAGTATTTGAAAATCAAGAGAGAGGTTAGATCCCTTACCTTAAAACGTAACTCTTAAAACTCGAAGGTTGGGACCTTGAGGGCTTGAGGGAACCTAGGGTGGAATATTTGGGAGGTAATGAGACCAGAGATTTGTTGGGGGAGAGTTGGGAGTGAAAAATAAAGGAGGAAAGGGTGGGTATTTATACGGAAAGGGAGGTGATACTTTAATAATTTCAAGGGACACCTCACTAGTGGTTTTGGAAAAACCATGGGCTTGCCCATGGTTTTGTCCACATGGGACCCCTCATACAATAATTCATCCCCTTTAGTCGACCATCCCTTAAAATATCTCATGACATCATCATGATGCAGTCATGATGTCATTAAACATACAGAAACCCTAAAACTGTATTTTTACTATTCACTGAAAATTCATCTTTTTTCCGAAAACTCCCCAAAATTTATCTTAACATAATATCAATGCTCTGAATTCAAAAATAAACTCCATTTTATAAAAATAATTTTCGAAATATTTTTATTTTTATTTTAAAATAAAAAAACTATTCATCGAAAATTCATTTTTTTCAGAAAAACCCCAAAAATTACCTTTACATAATATCGATGCTATAAGTTCAAAAAGAAAGTCCATTTTTTAAAAATAATTTTCTAAATATTTTAAATTTAATTTTTAATTAAAAAACACTATTCACCTGAAAAAACTAATACTTGACTAATAATTAATGAAAAAGTTAGTTACCTATTTTATTGAATCACACTACTTAATCAAGGTGCCTAAATTATATTAATACTTTATTTAAATGAGATTACTAATCCATTTGGTCACATTACTAATTCTAAGCATAAATCACTATTCATAATTTACTATTCATCAAAACTTAAGTTGATCTTATTAGACTCTAAATGTATTACTGAACTCATTTACAGAAGACTATTTTTCGAAAATTATTACACATCATTAATTATTTAAGGTTTACATAAATATTTTAAAATATCCTTTTTTCAAAATACATCAATAAAATACATCCTATATTCATTCGAACATTTGAAAACTCACAAACTTCACCATAAGAAGAAAACACAATTTTATTTATAACAATAGATTATGGTCTCCTTACATATCCCATTATAACCCCAGCATAGTACCTAAGTGTAAGGTGTGCTAAGGTGAGAGAATCTGAGGGCAGCTTGGTCAACATCACACGAGTAGTAATTTCTATCAGTTTGAAATTCTCACGAAGGCAATTCCGTTCTAGCTTCACATGATGATGTTCAGCTTGGGTTTGGTCTAGAGCAAGTACCGGTGGTGCTACCTCCTTCCCAAGTTCTGTTAGATGTGCTTCGATCGGTTCAAGACTACTGGATGAGGCCATCAGATATTCTTTCTATATTAATTAACCAAGATCACTTGTATTTAGAGACAATAATCGCAACATTCAGTTTCGAACTGTCATACTGACTAATGGTCATATAATAGTCAAAACCCAACAGTCTCATTTTATTTATACTCATGTTATCAAATGAAACAGTTTTGTTGCGAATGAAAAATAAAATAACCCACAAAATTAGGGAAAAAAATTTATTCAAAATTTCGGGTCGTTACATTCTTCCCCCCTTAAGAAATTGCATCCTCACAATTTTTAAAATTGGTCTTGGAAATTTCGTTGAAATTCCCACATCAAAAAAGGATCCAGTAAAACTATTACTTTAAAAGAAAGAAATGGAAGTACAAAGGTTACCTGAGTTAACACATTGTTGGATTCCATGTAGGAAAACATGGATATGGAAGGAAAAAAAAGGGTCAAGTTCTGAGGTAGATTGATAGATAACATTACTAGGAGAAAGTTAACCACAAGAAAATCACAAACTTATGACGTTTGTAAGCGGTCTTTGATTACCTGGTAGGAAATGTAAACCAACATCATTTTTGTTTTACATTCCTTTCCATAATTTTGAGAAATTCATTTACTACATAGAATAAAAACATAAGGAAATATACCTACCTTCAAGTAGAGTTTCATCCTTTAATAAGTTTCTACCAAAACTAATCTTTTCTCTAAACGATGAGCATTCAAAACAAATTGGTCTAATAAAAGCACAAGAATCATCTTCTTGAGAATCACATAATCCACAAAAGATTAACAATCTATTTCTTCTATCTTTATACATTATCCCAAAAACAGAAGGGGCAAGATAAAACAACTCTTCAAAAATAAAGAATCCCATAGGAAGGGAAACTTCATTAAATCTTTAAAATTCCAAGGTACTACCCAATGTTCCTCATAGACCATTCCATAAATAACTATCCTTACAATTCCTCAAAATAAACCAAACTAAGATTGAAACCCAATTATAAGAACGATATCATAACAAAGTCTTCCATGATAGACTTTATTGTTCATCTCCAAACAACATCAACCACTCTTATCATCTTATATCAGAAGTAACTAACCTGATCACATTTCCCCCAAGATAGGTTAATCATTTCCATAAGTAACCTAATTTACCATAAGTTCGCCTTAAATTCATCAATTATTTAAAATAAAAGTCAACCTTTACTCCTCAAAGAAAATATTGTAGTAATAAATTTACCTCTATTATATAAGGTTCCCAAAATAGTGAACATCTTCGAAAATAATCATCATCTTTTAACCTCCTAATCACCTTTTTTTAAGAAGAACAACTTCACTACGTCAACATGTGGTGCATAAAAATAGTTGTTTTCCTTAATGATATAAAATCATCTTAGGTAGTGACTCGATGATCTTAGAAAACATAAAAGATATGCTCATAGAGCATGAATTAAAATACAACAAGACATATACAATTATTGCGAATAAGTTACATGTACTTCAGTCATCATGATCTGTCTCAGCATAGGACTTTCATTGTTCCCTTGTCCTTGATGATTGTTGATTCTCATCATGCTTCTCATCCCTTCCAAGAGAGTATTACCATGGATAATTTCCAACTTCTCCACATTTATGATATTGAAAAGTATAAGGTACATTAGATCGAACCTTATCTCTATTCATCACATTATCCACTTTTTTAAATAAATTGGCCACTTTATTCCCTATCTTCCCACACATAAAACATCTCCCGGTTCCTTTGTGACATTCTCCTTGGTGCTTCTTCCCACACTTTTTGCAAAAAGGAAATTTGGTCTTCTTTCCATTATCAACTTTATCAGATGAACATACTTGAGGATTCTTCTTCTTCTTCCTTAATGAATTTGGGCATTCAACTATGTACCGATTATTAATTGTGATTTTTGATAGCTAGTTTGGCATAATCACAATATGTTCAACTTGATCTCTCATCATCTCTGTCACATTAATAGGGAAATCATCACATTTTCTATATATTAGTTGTTGGGACATGTTCTTCCATTTCCCGCCGTTAACTACAAAAAGAAAGTATAATTAGGGGCTTAAATACTTAGCCAATAATCATTAAAAGGAAACTTTAAGCATAGAAGGATAAACTTGTAGAGGGAATGTATACCCTAACTTGCGATCCCCTAGGTTCCAATCTTGGTTATCCATGATCATATATTCTTATGTGAATCTTTATTTTATTTTATCTTTGTTCCTTTAATAATGGTTCATACTAAGATTACAAATTTACCAAAGAATATACCCTGGGAGTGTCGTACCCAAGAGTGCAGAAAGGCCCATTGTCATGTACCAGTTCCCGTTCGAGTCTAGCTCAAAGTGGTGTTTTCGGGTTTTACCACTATTTACATCTGTGCCAGAGCCACCTCTACCTGTTCGTATATAGACAGGGATGTATTTTGTAATGACCCAATGTTTCATTAATGGAAATCCCTCTTGATCTAATTAAATGTATCTTTATGTTTATATAAAATTTCAACTTCATTGGTTTTATGTTAAGAATTTGGTCGTTACTAATATAGCCGTTGAACAATGATCACATGATTAGTATAAATATAGGGCTTTAACAATCCAATTTACTCAGACAAAAGAAGCGATGGCCTCATCCAGTAGAATTGCTCCATTCGAAGCCCACTTGTCGGAGCTCGGAAAAGAGGTGGTGTCCTTGGTCTTCGCTCTTGACCAAGCCCAAGCTGAGCTTCATCCTGTCATGCTCGAACGGAACCGTCTACGGGAAATGTGGAAGTTGATAGAGATTACCACTCGAGCAATGTTATCCGAGCCACCCGAAGAGTTTGTCACCATCGCACACCCTACCCTTAGGTCTTATGCGGCTGTTTTAATGGGTTATGTAAAAAATAAATAGTACTATGTTCATGTACATTATTTTTTGTATATAATAATGAATATACTTTCTTGTCATTACTGATACATTGTAAATAGTTTTTAAAGTACAAATAGTGTTTTTAGTTATTATTTAATTAAGAAATATATTTTATTAAATTAAATTATTTTTAAATTAAATAATATTTTAATAAATTATTATTATTATTAAATTAATTTTTATTAAATATAAATGATCTTATAATTTTATGAATGCAATTATAATTTTTATTAAGGTTTGAAAGCCATTTTTGTCAAAACCCGTGAATTTTCAATAAATGTCGGTTTTTATATTAAAAGTGAAAATTAACATATTTAGAAAATTATTTAGATAAAATAAATTTTATTTTTGGAATCAGGATGTCGAAATTATCCAATGGTGAATTTTTCATAATTTTCTGAGACGACCAAAGTTTTAGGTAAAAATTAAATACTGTTTAAATATATAATGTGTTTTATGACATAATAATGACCCAATAGTGATGTAATAAAATACTATAATCTTTAAGTTTTGCCAATATATGTTTTACCATTAAAATAATGTGATTTTGGGTTTGTTTGACTTACTTTTCAAAGCATTAATGGACCCCTCAAGACTTATTAAACACCTTGTCTTTTTAAATTAATTTCCATGGGAGTGTGAGTCACCTCCACATAAGAAACCCTATTATTTTAAGAATTTCGGACTTTGGCCTTATAAAATATTTTTTTCCTCTTCCCTTTTCCAAAAACCATTGCAAAAACCATGGGATGGTATGTGGTTTGGATTAATTTAATGTAAGGGGTCCCAAACCTAAATTATAAAGAATTCCCTCACCTTTCCTATATAAACCCACCCAAGATCCCACTTCCTCCTCACTAAAAGACTTTGGAGTTCATCCAAACTATGCCCCACTCTCTCTATAATCCTCCCAAGGTGACCCAAGCTCCCAAGAAGCCTCTCACAAGGCTCTCTCTAGCCTTTGCAATCACACTTCCAAGTAAGGGTTTTTTCTTCCTTTCTCTTTTTTTTGTCCAATTTTTTTAAAGTTGTTTTTCCCTTTTAATTTCAATTATGAATGTTGGGGTATTGTTTCTCACCTCCCTCATACTTCCCTCTTTATGTTTGAATGATTGGAGACCCCTTTATCTCTCATTAAATGCCTCCCATGTACACCCATTACTATGCTGAAATTCTGAAAGGAACTTCTCTCTCCTCTTTTACATTCAAGCAATACTTTTGTATCGTGAATCTAAATTCCATTAAAATTGATGGGAAATGTATATATATGACCTACTTACTATCCATTACATTTAAATATGATTATTAACCCCTTTCTCTCTCATCAACCATTTTTATGAATTCTTATGTCACGCCGTTACACTCCCGAAATCGCACCGATTTTCTAAGCCAATGTCATTGTGTAGTGAATACCATGCCCATTTCTCCATCAAGGGTATTCACCTTTATGCACCTTTACTTATTTATTATAATGTTTCATGTGTGAATTCCAAATTCCTTTATCATGGAATAAATTATTATGTTTTATGAATCCATGTTTTGTGATCCATGTGGCACACTTATGCATGAAATGAAATGTTTAAGAAGGGTGCGCCCTTATAGTGCTCCAATGCATTGGGTAAAGTATAGTATCATGATACGTCATGTTCAATGAGTGTTGAATCATGATAATTCAAGTTCAAAGAGGGTTTACTCGTGCCTTATTTGCAATGAGGATTTACTCATTCTCCATGTGCAATGAGCCTTGGCTCATGCTAATTCCATGTTAAGTGTTGTTGCCACATTTCCATGTTATGATTATCATGCATTATCATGACTTTATGTTAATATTTATCTTATTCTCTATTGATATGACTATTTCCTAACGTGTATTATACTCCTCATGTTATTCCATGTGTACTCCCTTACTGGGCTTTATAGCTCACCCTTTTCTTATGCATGTCCTCAGGTTATCCCATGCAATGATAAGTACGAGGGAATGTAGTGGTCATGTAAAGGATGTTTTAAATAAAGATGTTGTATTTCATGTTTTAAGTTTTTATGTAATGATCCTAAACCCCAAATACACTAAACCTATCGATATTCTTGATTGTATCATGTAAAGTTTTATGTAATAAATCATGTTTAAATTTTAATAAAAAGCAGGGTTGTCATAGTTGGTATCAGAGGATAGGTTTAGTTATTTTTGGGATTAGGATTAGAAAAAACTAGTAAAGACATAGAGACACAACTAAGTATAATAAAAATATCCCTACCTTTTGGTAAGTATTGAGTAAGTGGGTTATGAATCAAATACATCCCTGTCTGTATACGAGCAGGTAGAGGCGGCTCTGGCACAGATGTATCCTAGGGGTAAAACCCGAAAACACCACTTTGAGCTAGACTCAAACGAGAACTGGTGCACGACAATGGGCCTTGATGTACTCTTGGTTAAGACACTCCCGGGGGATATGATTTGGTAAATTCACAAGCTTAGAATGAACCCTTATTAAGGGAATTAAAAAATATGCCCCTAATAATATATGTTAGAAAGTAGATCATGAGAAGCCTAGATTGAAGCCTATAGACTCATGAGTTAAGGAAATAAATGTTTATTTATAAGTCATAAATTTTTTTATTTGTATTAACCTTTATGTGTTACCCATAACTTTCCTTTTATTCCAGCCAATGGCCAGTAATAGGATGACTCGGGCTAACAACCGATGTGAAGATTAGTGTGATGACTGTACGAATGAGATTCCCAATCCAATGGGAGTAGGAATCATGAACCTTTTCACGCTTCTCTCTCTGCTAACTCAAGTTTTGAATAGAAACATGGGTCAAGAGGAATGTTCAACCCCCCTAATAAAGAACAAGTTTCTATCGAGAGCTTCATGAGACAAAGGCCTCCTACTTTTAGTGGATCATCTGATCCCACGATCGCTGAACAATGGATCAACTCCATTGAAAAGATCTTCTCTATCCTTTAATGTTATGAACAAGAGAAGTTCCTCCTGGAAGCTTATCATATGAAGGGTGAAGCTGATCAATGGTGGACGTTGATCAAAAATATGAAGCCTGAGGAGGAGATCGAGGCGTTGGAATGGAAGGATTCACGGAAGATGTTTGTTGATAAATATTTTTCGTGAACCCTACGGCTTAAGATGGAAAGGGACTTCCTTTCACTCAAGCAAAAAGATGAAGAATCTGTTGGAGCGTACAAGGAAAACTTCACAAGGTTGCACGATATGCTTCCGGCTTTGTCATTACCCCCGAATGCAAAGTTGACATCTTCTTTGGTGGGTTGATGCCTAGCCTACGGAAAGCATTACCAATCCGTGACTTCGACAGCTATGAGGAAATTGTCCGATGTTCCCTCAAGGTCGAAATGGAGATCGGAGAATCACAGGGGTATTATGGGGATAAGAAGTGTAAGGTGGACTTCAATGCTGGTGGTCTGATGGATAAGTCCAACGGTTCTAAGAAGATCCAGCACCCCACTTTCCAAAAGTGCGGAAAGAAGCACCCTAGAAATTGCCTTTAGGGGACGAGGAAATGCTTCAGGCATGGAAGAGAAGGGCACCTTGCTGTTAAATATCAGCAAGAAAGACCCGCGGCTGCGACAAAGGAGAGGAATGCTCCGTTTGAACCTCAATGCGCTGTTCAAAGATACAAATTCAAAGAACATGGTCATTTTGCAAATCAGTGCCCTAATCCAAGGGTTTTCGGAGGCAACCAACAACCTCCAAGGCAGCAAGGAAGAGCTTTTACCATCACTTCTACATAAGTGAACCCCGACAACGATGTGGTGACAGGTATGAAAGTTATTCATTCAAGAATAGAGAACATACTTTTTGATTCAGGTTCCACACATTCTTTTATATCTCGAATGTTTAGTAGAAAAATCCAAGCACAACCACAAATCATGGAAGTGAAGATGTCGGTGCGTATGAAAAATGGGGTAATCATTTCATCCCATGAATATAAGTCCTCCCCTGTTATAATATGTGGATTGAATTTCCCTGTGAACCTCTTCATACTCCCTTTGGTGGAATTTGATAAAATTCTTGGCATGGATTGGTTTTCCTTATATAGAGCCAAAATAAATTGTCGGGAGAGGGAAATCACACTCCATATGGAGAATCGACCTCTGATTCTTTACAAGTGTATGGATGAAGATGATTCTCCTTTATTTCCATCATCTCAAGCATGGATATTACTGCTCTATAAGCACGCGTATCTGGCTTAGATGATTGAGTCCATGGAAGAAACCATCCTTGGGGAAATGCCTATTGTGAGGGAATTCGCTGAAGTGTTTCTTGAGGAACTGCCTGGTCTTCCTCCTAGAAGAGATGTTGAATTCTCAATTGAACTTATACCTGGGGAATTACCAATATCCAAGAATCCATATAGAATGGATTTCAATGAGCATGAAGAGCTGAAGAAACAACTACAGGAGAATCTGGATAAAGGGTTTATACGCCCAAGTGCTTCACCATGGGGTGCACCAGTCCTCTTCGTCAAGAAGAAGGATGGGTCAATGCAGCTTTTCATCGATTATCGTGAACTTAACAAAATCATGATAAAGAACAAGTATCCTCTCCCAAGAATTGATGACTTGTTTGATCAGCTGTGTGGAGCACAATACTTCTCCAAGGTGGACTTGCGGTCGGGATATTATAAAGTAAGGGTGAAGAAGGAAGATTTCCCCAAGACTGCTTTTCGCACAAGATACGGGCACTATAAATTCATATTAATGTCTTTTGGTCTCACTAATGCTCCAGAAATATTCATGGACTTAATGAATAGAGTCTTTAGAGATTACCTAAAAAAATTTGTGGTAGTATTTATTGATGATATTATAATATATACCAAAACCATGGAGGATCATGAGGAGCATTTAAGAACTGTACTGGAGAATTTTCTCAAGGAGAAGCTCTATGAAAAGTACAACAAGTGTTAGTTCTGGCTGAATAAAGTCTCATTAATGGGTCATATCATCACAAGCAGTGGCATATCTGTGGATCCCTCCAAAACAAATGCAATTGAGGGATGGCTGAGGCCAACATTGGTAACAGATATCCATATCTTCTTGGGGTTACCTGGATATTATCGAAGATTTGTGAGAAATTTCTCACGATTTTCCAACCCTCTTACCAAGATAACTCGGAAGGGAGTAAAATTTTCTTAGAGTGATGAATGCAAAGAAAGATTCAAGGAGTTGGAATGGAGGCTTATCACTGCGCCCGTGCTCACTTTACCCACAAGTGGGAAACTTTTTGTTGTATTCAGTGATGCTTCGAAGAAGGGATTAGGTTGTGTGTTGATGCACAATGATAGAGTTATATCCTATGCCTCAAGGCAGTTGAAAATTTATGAGAGAAACTATCCAACGCATGATCTGGAGTTGGCAGTGGTGATCTTTTCCTTGAAAATCTTGCAGCATTATCTCTATGGAGAAAAATTTGAGATATATACTGACCACAAGAGTCTTAAATATATATTCACACAGAAAGAGCTTAATATGCGGCAGAGAAGATGGACAGAGCTCATTAAGGATTATGACTGTTCAATCCATTACCACCCTGGGAAAGCGAACAAGGTGGCAGATTCACTAAGTAGAAAGGATCCAACGATTCTATCAGTGATGAGAATTGAGAAGGATCCAATCTTCTTAGACTTGATGAAGATGGACATGGGAATCATAGAGAAGGTAACATCATCAATCCTTTCACAAATGATTACTCAACCATCTCTTTTGGAAAGGTTAAAGGATGCTCAAAAGGATGATGTGGGAATTCATGAAAAAGTGGAAGCTATCAAAAAAGGGAAATCCTCGGAGTTTAATGTTAATGAATAAGGAATTGAGTGGTTTGGGAAAATACTATGTGTTCCATCATGTTCGAAGCTAAAGAAGGAACTTCTGGATGATGCACATAGTTCAAATTTCTCAAATCACCCAGGGAGCACAAAGATGTATCGAGATCTCTGAGAAAACTTTTGGTGGGATAATATGAAGAAGGAGATCGCTGAATATACATCAAAGTGCCTGGTGTGTCAGCAAGTGAAAGAAGAGAGGAAAAATTCTAAGGGGATGATGCAACCATTGCCCATACTAGAATGGAAATGGAAGAACATCACCATGGACTTTATCACCGGACATCCGAGGACATCCAAAGACAACAATGCAATCTGGGTTGTTGTGGATCGTCTTACAAAGACTGCACACTTCATTGCTATTCAGGAGGATTTCTCTTTGGATCAACTGGCACAAATATATATCAGGGAAGTGGTAAGGTTGCATGGAGTACCACTATCTATTGTGTCTGAACGAGATCTAAGATTCACCTCTATGTTTTGGAAGAGTCTTTAACATGCTCTGAATACTGAACAGAACATCAGTACGGCCTATCATCCTCAAACGGATGGCCAATCCGAGTGGACTATCAAAACACTTGAGGATATGTTGATAGCATTCTAAATGGACTTTAAAGGATGATGGGATCGATATCTTCCTCTGGTTGAGTTCTCTTATAGCAATAGTTTCCACTCGAGCATCCAAATAGCACCATATGTTTCCCTGTATGGGAAAAGGTGCAGAACACCGACATGTTGGGATGAAGTCGGTTAACGTAAGATTCTTGGACCGGAAATGGTTGAGGAAATGGTGGAGAAGGTGAAAACCATTCATCAGCATATTAAGGAATCCTAGAGTCGACAGAAGAGTTATGCAGATAATCATCAACGATACCTTGAGTTTAATGTTTGAGATATAGTTTTTCTACCCATATCTCCGTGGAAGAAGGTCACGAGGTTTGGAAAGAAAGGGAACTTAAGTCCAAGGTACATCGGCCCCTTCAAGATTCTTGACCGTGTCGGGGCTATGGCCTATCGACTAGCACTTCCACCTACTATGGCCAAAGTACATGATATATTTCATGTATCCCTCTTAAGTAAGTACATACTAGACCCTTCACATGTTCTCTCTTTTAAGGTGGTACAATTGAAAGATGATCTTTTTTATGAGGAGAAACTAGTGAAGATCTTAGATCATAAAGAAAAGGTTCTATGAAATAAGATAATGCTCCTCATCAAGGTGTTGTGGAGAAACCAAAAGATTCAAGAAGAGACTTGGGAATCAGAGGATATGATGAAGCTGAGTTACCCACATCTGTTTTAGTGTCGTAAAAGGAAAAATTTCGAGGGAGAAATTTCTTAAGGGGGGAATATTGTAATGACCAAATGTTTCATTAATAGAAATCCCTCTTGATCTAATTAAATATCTATTTATGTTTATATAAAATGTCAACTTCATTGGTTTTATGTTAAGAATTGTGACCGTTACTAATATAGCTGTTCAACAGTGATCACATTATTAGTATAAATACAAGGCTTTAACAAATCCAATTTAATCAGACAAAAGAAGCGATGGTCTCATCCAATAGAATTACTCCATACGATGCTCATTTTTCAGAGCTCAGAAAATAGGTGGCGTCCTTTGGCTTCTCTCTTGATCAAGCCCAAGCTGAGCTTCACCATGTCAACCTCAAACGGGACCATCTATGGGAAAAGTGGAAGTTGATAGAGATTACAACTCGAGAAATGTTATCTGATCCACCCCAAGTGTCTGTTACCATCGCACACCTTACACTTAGGTCTTATGCGGCTATTTTAAGGGGTTATGTAACAAATAAATAGTACTATGTTCATGTACATTATTTTTTTTATATAATAATGAATATACTTTCTTGTCATTATTGATACATTGTAAATAGTTTTTAAAGTACAAATTGTGTTTTTAGTTATTATTTAATTAAGAAATCTATTTTATTAAATTAAATGATTTTTGAATTAAATAATATTTTAATAAAATATTATTATTATTAAATTAATTTTTATTAAATATAAATGATCTTATAATTTTATGAATGCAATTATAATTTTTATTAAGGTTTGAAATCCATTTTTGTCAAAACCCCTGAATTTTCGATAAAAGTCCGTTTTTATTTTAAAAGTGAAAATTAACATATTTATAAAATTATTTAGATAAAATAAATCTTATTTCTGGAATCAGGATGTTGAAATTATCCAACTGTGAATTTTTCATAATTTTCTGAGACGGTCAAATTTTTGGGTAAAAATTAAATACCGTTTATATATATAATGTGTTTTATGACATCATAATGACCCAGTAGTGATGTAATAAAATACTTTAATCTTTATGTTCGGATAATATAGGTTTTAACATTAAAATAATGCGATTTTGGGTTTTTTTGAGTTACTTTTCAAAGCATTAATGGACCCCTCAAGACTTATTAAACACCTTGTCTTTTTAAATTAATTTCCATGGGAGTGTGACTCAACTCCACATAAGCAACCCTCTTATTTAAAGAGGTTCAGACTTTGGACCTATAAAATATTGTTTTCCTATTCCCTTTTCTGAAAACCATGGGCAAAAACCATGGGATGGTTTGTGGTTTGGATTAATTTAATGTAAGGGGTCCCAAACCTAAATAATAAATATTTCCCTCACCTTTCCTATATAAACCCACCCAAGCTCCCACTTCCTCCTCACTAAAAGCCTTTGGAGTTCGTCCAAACGCTGCCCAAATCTCTCTAGAATCCTCCCATGGTGCCCCAAGCTCCCAAGAAGCCTCTCACAAACCTCTCTCTAGCCTTTGGAAGCACACTTCCAAGTAAGGGGTTTTTCTTCCTTTCTCTTTTTTGTCCAATTTTCTTTAAGTTGTTTTGCCATTTTAATTTCAATTATGAATGTTGATGTATGGTTTCACACCTCCCTCATACTACCCTCTTTATGTTTTAATGATGGGAGATCCCTTTCTCTCTCATTAAATTCCTCCCATGTACACCCGTTACTATGCTGAAATTCCGAAAGGAACTTCTCTCTCCTCTTTTACATTCAAGCAATACTTTTGTATCGTGAATCTAAATTCCATTAAAATTGATGTGACATCAATATATATTACCTCCTTACTATCCATTACATGTAAATATGATAAGGAACCCCTTTATATCTCATCAACTATTTTTATGAATTCTTATGTCACGCCGTTACGCTGCCGAAATCACACCGATTTTCTAAGCCTATGTCATTGTGTAGTGAATACCATGCCCATTTCCCCATCAAGGATATTCACATTTATGCACATTTACTTATTGATTATAAAGTTTCATGTATGAATTCCACATTCATTTATCATGGAATAAATGATTATGTTTTATGAATCCATGTTTTATGATCTATGTGGCACACTTATGCATGAAATGAAATGTTTAAGAAGGGTGTACCCTTATAGCGCTCCAATCCATTGGGTAATGTTTAGTATCATGATACATCATGTGTAATGAGTGTTGACTCATGATAATTCAAGTGAAAAAAGGGTTTACTCGTGCTTTATGTACAATGAGGATTTACTCATGCTCCATGTGCAATGAGGCTTGGCTCATTCTAATTCCATGTTAAGGGTTGTTGCCACATTTCCATGTTATGATTATCATGCTTTATGATGCCTTTATGTTCATGTTTCTCTTATGATATATTGATATGCCCATTTCCTAACATGTATTGTACTCCTCATGTTATTCCATGTGTACTCTTTTACTGGGCTTTATAGCTCGCCCTTTTCTTATGCATGTCCTCAGGTTATCTCATGCAATGCTAAGTACGAGGGAATGTAGTGGTAATGTAAAGAAAGTTTTCAATAAAGATGTTGTATTTCATGTTTTATGTTTTTAGGTAATGATCATAATCCCCAAAGACACTAAACCTCTCGATCTTATTTGTTGTATTAAGTGATGTTTTATGTAATAACTCATGTTTAAGTTGTAATAAAAAGCAGGGTTGTCATATATTTTCTTGGAAACCCATTACTAAATACTCACCAAAATACCAGGAAGATTTCCTATATTTAAAAACTCTATAGGGTTCTACATATCCTAATTTCCACAAATAACTAAACCATCCTTTGTTACCAACTATAACATCCCGTATTTTTATAACATAAAATTTCATTACATTATACAAAACTGAGGATCTTTAAGGTTTAGTGTCTTGGAAACCAAGAACATATTACATGAAAACATAAAATATTCTTCTTAAACACTTTAAAGTATTCTCCTTATGTTCAACCTAGGTTCATTACTGCATCTCATAACCTGGGGACATACATCAAAAGAAAGGGTGAGAAGAAGGCCTAGTAAGGTAAACTAGGGAAAACAATTAACAGGTGAACCTGAGATACATCAATAATGTCATGAAAAATAACTTCAAGACATGATAATGAAATCACGAGGCATATCATAATAAAAATAACATATTTCATAACTTGAAGATGTGGCTACAACATTTAACATCTAAAATCATGAACATATCACCAAGGTCCATCTCCAAGGTTTCATTTGAAAATTACCAAGGTTATTCACCAAGATATCAGGAAAATTGTAATCTCTAGTGGTTACATCATTACCCAATGTAATGAGGCGCTATCAGGGCGCACCATTAAATTTGTAATCTCTAGCGGTTACATCCTTACCCAATGCAATGAGGCGCTATCAGGGGAACCCTTAATTTTTCATTATTATCATGTGATCCACATATATCATCATAAAAAATTTCATAAATAACCCATATAGCATAAAAGAAATTGGTTTCATTTCATAATCATAATGTTTTATAACCCGCTTTTAAAGATGTGATCTTTATGTCACTTTAAACCCGCGGAAAACGAAAGCGGGTTTTCATGCATGTAAATCCCAGAATTTAAAATAGGAATTTTTTTATATATGTGTGAATACCCCTATAGAAGAAATAGCTTTGAGTATTCACTTAATAAAATAAAATAATTTGAGAAAAAGAGGGAGACATTTTGAGATGAAAAATCTCCAGCATAACGGCTATGTTACAGGGTTGTAGAAATCATTGAAAAGAGAGGGGACATGGGTCAACCACTCATAAATGATCCATAAAACAGTATAGGGATAGAATATAAAGGATATATGAACATGGTAATGAAATTTTTATGAAATACCATTTTAAATGAAAAACATGGAAGGAAGACAAAAATAAGATTTTTCTTATGAAAATTCGGCAACCTAACGGCGTCAATTAAACTTAAAAAAATGAATTGACGAGATCAAATAGGGTCTCTCATAAGATGAACATAAAATATCAGTATGATAGATATATATATCATAAAACAACATAATAAAAAGGAACTTGAAACACTTGACAAGAAAATAGAACTTGAAAATGAGAAGGGTGAACGAATCAGTTACAAAACTTTCGGCAGCTTAACGGTGCAACTTAAACATTCATAAAACGAAATGATGAGAGTAAGAGGGGATCACTCATCATATGAAAGTGTAAATGGAAGTAAGAGTAATATAAAAGAACGTCCTAAAACATAAGAACATGGAGAATAAAATAAATTACTTAAAAGAGGGTATTTGAAAAGAAAGAGAGAGGTTGGATCCCTTACCTTAAAACGTAACTCTTAAAACTCAAAGGTTGGGACCTTGAGGGTTTGGGGGCACCTTGGGAGGACTATTTGGGAGGTAATGAGACCAGATCTTTGTTGGGGGAGAGTTGGGAGTGAAAAATAAAGGATTAAGGGGTGGGTATTTATAGGGAAAAGGGAGGTGATACTTTAATAATTTCAAGGGACACCTCACTAGTGGTTCTGGAAAAACCATGGGCTTGCCCATGGTATTTGCCCATGGTTTTGTCCACATGGGTCCCCTCATACAATAATTTATCTCTTTTAGTCGACAATCCCTTAATATATCACATGATATCATCATGATTCAGTCATGGTGACATTAAACATACTGAAACCCTATACCTGTATTTTTACTATTCACTGAAATTCAACTTTTTCTGAAAACTCCAAAATATTTATCTTAACATAATATCAATGCTCTGAATTCAAAAATAAAATCCATTTTATAAAAAAAATTCAAAATGTTTTTAATTTAATTTTTAAATAAAAACACTATTCACCGAAAATTTATTTTTTCAGAAAACCCCCAAAAATTTCCTTTACATAATATCAATGCTATAAGTTCAAAAATAAAGTCCATTTTATAAAAAATAATTTTCTAAATATTTTTAATTTAATTTTTAATTAAAAAAACACTATTCACCTGAAAAAACTAATACTTGACTAATAATTAATGAAACAGTTATTTACCTATTTTATTGAATCACACTACATAATCAAGGTGCCTAAATTATATTAATACTTTATTTAAGTGAGATTACTAATTCATTTGGCCACATTACTAATTCTAAGCATAAAATAACTATTCATAATTTACGATTCATCAAAAATTAAGTTGATCTTATTAGACTCTAAATTTCTTACTGAACACTTTTGCAGAAGACCATTTTTTGAAAATCATTACACATCATAAATTATTTAAGGTTTACATAAATATTTTAAAATATCCTTTTTTCAAACTACATCAATAAAATACATCCTATATTCATTCGAACATTTTAAAACTCACAAACTTCACCATAATAAGAAAAAACAATTTTATTTATAACAAAGGATTATGGTATCCTTACATATCCTATTATAACCCCAGTATATGAACTAATTATAAGGTGTGTTAAGGTGAGAGAATCTGAGGGCATCTCGGCCAACATCGCACGAGTAGTAATTTCTATAAGTTTGAACTTCTCACAAAGGAGATTCTGTTCTAGCTTCACACGATGAAGTTCGGCTTGGGATTGGTCCAGAGCAAAGCCCAGTGGTGCTACCTCCTTACCAAGTTCTGTTAGATGGGCTTCGATAGGTCCAAGACTACTGGATGAGGTAATCAAATATTCTTTCTATATTAATTAACCAATATCACTTGTATTTAGAGACAATAATCCTAACATTCAGTTTCCAACGGTCATACTGACTAACGGTCATATAATAGTCAAAACCCAACTATCTCTTTTTAATTATACTCATGTTATCAAATGAAACAGTTTTGTTCAGAATGAAAAATAAAATAACACACAAAATTAGGAAACAAAATTTATTGAAAATTTCGGGTCGTTACAAAAGATGTCACCTTCATAATTTAATAAATATTACAATTTAAATGTTGTGATTTTAAGATGATAAGTTCAAGTAAAAATATTATTATGAAAGGTATTATATTTATCATCATCATAGGATTTTATTTTTAACTTTTATGCAACAAATATGTATATTAACAATTTATACAAAAATGTTGTTGTAATTATTTTATTAAGAGATATACCAAAATGGTTTTAAAAATATTAAAATAAATAATATATGAACAAATTAATGTTCCCCATGAATGTTTTTGATGAATATGAAATTTTAGTAATCTATTACATATTTTTGTTCGAACATATCTTCTGTGTGGTTTTTATTTAAATTCGAATAACGAATAATGTCAAAATTGACAATATTGATGTTTTATAAAAATAAAATAATAATAAATTATTTAAAAATCACAAAAATATTTAAAAACTAAAAATTTAAAATTATATAGTCTAAAAGGTTATAAAGTATCCAATTATGGGAAATTAAAAACATTTATGTATGTATTCATAACATTTTAAAATTTTGAATTTTATTACCACAAATAAAATTTAATAGATTAAATAATGATAAATCAAGTTGATAAGGTTTAAAATAAACATAAAACATGTATAAATTTTATTGGTTGATGATATTACAACCCTATATCATCTCATATTTTAATTGAGTCATTTTTGGTGGTTTTTAAGTGTTGTTTAATTTTATTATTAATTAATATTTGTAAGGTTTCTGAAAGTGCCCCTCTCCTCTCCTATGTAAGGGCAGCTCCTCCATCTCCTCCTCACACAATTTTGAGCCTTTATGATCAGTAAAACCCTACCCATTTCTCTTATCAACATATCGAGTTATATCATAGAGGTTCGGGTCTTCCCAAAATACCACTCTAGTGCCCTAAGAGGATGTTTAAAAGAGGCGCGTCGAAGAAGAGGTAATCTCTTCTAACGATTCTTTCAAGTTTCTTTATTCTTCTACTTCATCTTATTTAGTTATTTCATTTTGAAGTAATAATATCAGTATAACTAACATACTGATATGTTATTATAAATATTAAAAAACCCATTTCACTTTCTATCCATCCTATGGAAAATGAAATCACTGCGCGTATGTACGTATGAAATACCATATCTACGTCCTGGTGTAATCTATTTTTTCACAAACACCTTACTTGGATGGGTATGATGGTGTAAATAATAAATATATATGGTTATTATAACATAATAATTATTCTGAGATATTATATCTTCCACTAAAATTCCATTCAATAATTACGGGAACGATATCATCGCTCGTGCGTACGTACGGAATACCGTCTCAATGACGTGATGAGATTCATTCACCATGTTAACCATTCAAGAATGATTATAAATTATATATAATGAATAATAATGGTATATATAACATAATAATTCTACTTGATTTATGTATATATTTATATATGTCATCTACTTCGATTCAAGTCAATAAGGAAAGGAAAACAACGTTCATGCGTACGTACGACCTACCTTCCAGGATGAGCCACAAGAGCCACGCACTTCGCGGAGCCCCGACCAAGTCGGCATCGTACACCCCTCACAACGATCCGAGTCGAACAGGCTCTGCCCCACCAGGCCGAGCCACCTACGCGGACACCTTCAGGCCAAACTGACCTCGCGGCCTACTAGGTTGGGCCTAGCCGGTCGAGCTGAAACCAACGGGCCGGCCTGCCCAACAAGTCAGGCAGGGTCGACCCGAACAGGGTCGTCCCAGACTAAGATGGGTCGGGTCGGTCTGACCGGGTCAGACCGGACCGAGGCCTCCTACCGACCCTTTACATTCATTTGGCCATATCTTTGGCACCTGACATCCATTTGATGAACCGTCAGTGGCACTGATAATCTTGGGGAATGGAGTTACCATTGAGTATACCCCATTGGAGTTTTATGTATAGTTAAGATACAGTCAGGTTGGATCGTGCACGAATCCAACCTGGCCGCCGGGACTAAAAGGCTAATAACTCACAGAATGGGCGTCTGATTGACGTTTTGTCTGTTGCATTGAAACCTCTATGATGTGGAGGAACTTTTAGATACTTATTCACGGGTCTTCGTGATAGTTGGAGTTTTTAACAGTAGCTCATGGAGAGGATCCTTCCGGTGACGAGCGAGCAGATTGCGGGGACCTAGTAGCTAGATGAGACTTGATTACTGCCGACTGATTGACTTAGAGTGACTCGACTGGCCCAGTGGGGAGCGCCTTGATCTTGCAGTAGACCAATGGAGGTGGAGCGCCTGGTTGTGGTGGTAGAACCATGGTACTCTACAAGAGGAGCACCTCAGCAGGCTATTAGGGGGAGCGCCTAGTTGTGGCGGCATACCCACCGTGGGTAGCACCTTGGTGACGCAACAGACCCACAATACTCGATAAGAGGATTACCTCAGCATTCCAAGGATATTGGGAAGTGCCATAGTGTCACAGAAGACCCACTATACTTGACAGAGGAGGATTTCTCTAGAAGCTGTGGTTTTGATAATGTGAATTAATATCCTAGTTGAGTTGAGTCAGTAACTTTTGAGTTTTTCCTCATGATTGACATGGATTATTTGATAACTTAGGTATATGTATGGGAATATAACTATGTGGGGTTATATGTTGACTTCATACTTTGTGGTTTATCCTTGTTGAATTTTGTGAGGCCTTGATGGTCTTGGGGTCCCTACTGAGTATCCTTATATACACCCTTGCACGGGCTATACCTGCAACTCATTATGTTGGATGCAGACGACAGACAGCGTTGACAGAGGCTGAGAGTACCAGGACTAGATTGTACATGAAGGTGGACTATATGGTGTGATAGTACACGGATGATATAGAGAGAAGTGGAGGGATGAGGAGATGATCTATACCTATCCTTCAGGTAGAAACCATGGAGGATGCCCCAATAGCCGTTTTACCTATTTCCTCAGTTGTACTTGTAATCTATAGTTGGGATTGAATTTACAGCCCCATTTTCTTTCACCACTCTTTTGTTATATAGTTTTACTTAGTGTTTTGTATCCAGATGTGTGTTCTGTTGTGTTTTTTTATAGTTTATAAAGGCAATTCCTTCCCAGTTTTAGGGAATTACGCCTTTGGTGCTAGTCGCTAGCCCCTATCCTTTGGAAGGCGGGTTTGGGGTAGTCACGACAAAGGCCCTAGGGAACGGGTCGTGAGAAATTGGCATTAGAGTAGTTGGTTCTACCATAGAACTTATGACTCTGATGTTTCTTTTCTATGAAGAAATTGTGTTAAGAGTAGTGAGTGTGGTTCTCAGTTCATGGAGTCTAGTGTTGGTATGGAAGGTGACATATCCATACACCAGGACCCTGATTTTCTGATTTCCAACTTAGTGCGTGAAAACACTGATTGCGTGTGTGTTTTCAAAAGTTTTATTTATGTCAACTTAACCCGGTCAGCTCACCAGATTTTATCTTTTGACTCTGTCGCATCTATTTCATTCAGGGTTACTTCCCTCAGATGACCAGCTAGAGTCTCGAGAGTTGTACGCACATATTTCCCATTGAGCGACAAGGCCTCAGTGCAGGGCCCTTTTCCAGCAGAGGCACCAGTAGTCCAACTTCTCGTTGGGCCACCGATTCCACCAGCCCCAACAGTAGACAATGCATGCTGCTTGAGCACATTACATGATTTTAAGCTCTAGAGGACACCCAGGTTCAGGCGAGAGATGAACCCACAGGCGGTTGAGGATTGGCTGGAAGATATGGTGAGAGTGTTCCGACTATTAGGGATACCAGCAGATTTCATAGTGATTCTTACTGCCAGCCTTCTACAGGCAGCAGTGGGAAGATGGTGGAGCTTGATGGTCCAGGTCCACAATGAGATGACGCTTCTTTGTGTAGACTTCGAGAGCCTGTTTCGGGCAGAGTTTGTCCCAGCGAATATTCAGACAGTGTGCATACGAGAGCCACTTCATCTGCAACAAGGCAGCATGAATGCAGCTCAGTACTTAGCGAGGTTCACAGACCTCTCACACTACTCCACTGATATGGTACGAGACCCTTTCTTCAAGGCCCAGACCTTAAGGTAGGGACTTGGGTGGAAGATCAGAGCCTCGGTGATCTCATTCATCATTCCAACATAGGCAGGGGTGTTAGAGAGAGCCCTCATAGTGGAGAGTATCCTTATTGATTAGTCTCCAATAGCGAGAACCACCGCCAGTTGACATGTAGAAGAGTCTTCTACAGTTGGAAGCAGACATATGCCTAGAGGTCCAAGAGGACCATACCTACAGGTGGACGACCGCATGACTCAGGATCTGTTGTGTGGGGAACCCGGAGAAGAGACATACATGCCAGGAGTGGGAAGTGTTTCACATGCGGCGGGCAGGGTCACATGGCTCGTGACTGTCCGACCCACCATTCAAGTGATTAGAAAACAGTCGAAGGACTTCCCAAGTAGAAACATAGATTCTATCAAGGCGATCCGTAGGGTGAAGGCGGACATGGAAGAGGATATATTAATGCAGCTAGTGGTGGACGACATTATGTGGTGTTACCACCACCACCACCAGGAGGTCCAACCCGACTGCAAGGAGTAGGTGGACAGGCAAGAGATCGGCTCCAAGTAGCTGAGGCTTATGATCATGGCACTCTTGAGATGATTCGCGGTACGATTTTTATCTACTCCACCATAGCTGCAGTACTTATAGACACAGGTCTGAGTCATTATTTCATTTCCACTTCCCTCATTCGGAGCTCAGAGATTCTAACAGAGTCGTTAGCTCAATCCTTATGACTAGATACACCTACGGGAGGAGATTCAATGATTACACACTAGTTCTAGCTATGTGAGCTTACTCTAGGAGGTGAGAGCTTCTGCTGGGATCTCCTAGTAGAGTCGCTGAGGCCTTATGATGTCTTCTTGCGTATGGACTGGTTATCTATAGTCTATTCTTAGACTGACTATATTAGGCGCAAAGTGTGGTGTGTTCACATGGATGGGACCAGGTTTACCATCAATGGTGAGAAGGGAGCCTTTTCAGCACATGATAGACTTACCCGTAGGAGGGTGCAGTCGATCACTCCTCAGTTGGATTTCCATACGCTCAGAGTAGTTGATGTAGAGAGTACGAGCTATCCTATAGCGGTGGACCAGTACATAAATGTTTTCCCTGATGATGTACCAAGTATACCTCGTCGAAGATAGGTGGAATTTTACATTGACTTGTACCTCAGGACGACACCGATATCTACCCCAGCATATCAATGGCTCCCTTGGAGCTTTAAGTTCTGAGGGTATAACTTGAGGACTTACAGAGGAAGGGATTTTTCCAGCCCAATGTTTCTCCCTAGGCAGCCCCGATTCTGTTTTCCAAGAAGGCAGATGGGAGCTTGAGGATTTATGTTGACTATCAGTGCCTGAACTAGGTAACCGTGAAGAACAAGTACACACTCTCGAGGATTGACGTCCTCTTTGATCAGTTGAAGGGACCACATTAGTTCTCGAAGATAGACATTAGATCTGTCGATCACCAACTCAGAGTTCGAGATAAGGATGTGAAGAAGACGACCTTCAGATGTTGGTATGGCCACTATGAATTCATGTTTATGACTTTCGATGTAGCCAATGCTCCAGCAGTGTTCATGGGACTCATGAACATGATTTTCCAGCCATAACTCGATTGCTTTATTGTAGTCTTCATCGACGACATTTTGATCTACTCGACTACTGAGGAGAAGCATGCCTATCCCTTGCAGGTTGTACTGGACACACTCCGAGAGAACCAGCATTATGGTAATCTCTCGAAGTGCCAGTTTGGGATCCGAGAGGTTAAATTTCTAGGACATGTCATATCGGAGGCTGGAGTTTTAGTGGATCCAGTGAAGATTAAGGCGGTACTTGCTTGGGAGCCACCAAGGAGTGTGACAGAAGTATATAGTTTTTTGGGTTTGGCCGGATACTACCGGGGGATTTTGAAAGATTTCTCCAGAGCTACATGGACACTATCAGCCTTGATGAAGAAGGGGAAACCCTTTGTGTGGTTGAAGATATGCCATCAGAGCCTTTAGGAGTTGAGGCAGAGGCTGACCAGTTCCCCCATCTCGAGGCTTCCAGAGGAAGGCGTAGGGTACATAGTCTCTTCTGACGCATTAGGGGCCGGACTCAGATGTGTCTTGATGCAGGAGCGAGTAATGATTTCTTATGGTTCACAATAGCTGAGACAACAAGACCAGAACTATGCTACCCATTTCCTGGAGTTAGCAGTAGTGTTCTTTTCCTTGAATATGTGGTGACACTATATGATGGGTGAGCATTTTACCGTGTATTATGATCACAAGAGTCTCAGGTATATGTTCTCTCAGAAGGACCTGAACCTGAGACAATAATGTTGGCTTGAGTTCCTCCAAGACAATGAATTTGAGATAGTCTATATTTTTGGGAAGGGGAATATTGTTACAGATGCACTCAGTAGGAGATGTCGTATAAAGCTACTAGATGAGGCAACAGAGCAGCTAGCTGCTTTACAGATATCTTTTTTGGATAGAGACGGAGCAACCATTCTTCAGTCTCTTATGGTCACACCCCCACTTCTTCAGCGAGTCAAGGAGGCATATCATGGGGATGCCGACTACGAGACACAATGTCCTCAGATATCCACAAGACAAGCACCAGATGGATTTTCTGAAGGTGGGGAGTACATCATCCTCTTCAGAGGATGTACGATGGTGCTCATGTCACTTCAGGAGGAAGTGTTGTGGGAGTTCCACACATCCCCTATAGTGGTATATCCAGGAGTGGGGAAGATGTACCATGATCTCCGACGACAGCACTGGTGGCCAGGATTAAAGAAGGTAGTTGCAGATTTTGTTTCATGATGCCTCACTTTTCCGCAAGTGATGGTGGATCATCAGGTACCAGCAGGATTGGTTTAGCCTTTAGAGGTTCTAGAATGGATGTGGGATGGGATATCCATAAATTTCATGGTAGGACTTCCATGTACATCAAGAGGTCATGACTCTATTTGGGTGATCGTTGACTGAATCCCCATGTCGGTTCACTTTTTATCGATCAGAGAGCAGGGTTCAGTAGAGATCTTGGGACACCTCTATGTGTAGGAGATTGTGTGGATACATGCAGTACCTTCTTCTATTGTCTCCGATCATGATGCATGATTTACTTCCCAGCTATGGAAGGGGTTTCAGGAGGCTTTTGTGATGTAACTTTGTGTGAGCACCGCCATCCATCCTCAGACAGATGGTCAGACCAATCGGACCATTCATACCCTCGACGATATGCTGCATACTTGTGTCCTCGACTTCAGTCGCAGCTAGGAGGATCACTTACCTTTGTTGGAGATATCATACAACAACAACTATAACTCCACCATTGGGATGGCACCTTTTGAGGTGTTATATGGGTGAACTTGAAGATCACCTCTGTGCTGGACTATCCCAGGGGAGTCAGCACTCGTGGGATCAGATATGGTATGGGCTACCATAGAGAAGGTGCAGATCATCTAGGAGCAGATGAAGACTGCACATAGCAGGAATAATTCGTATGCCGATAGAAGACGGAGACCTCTAGAGTTTTAGAATTGTGACCAGGTCTTTCTATGGGTCTCACCTCGACAAGGTTTATGGAGATTTGGAAGAGGTGACAAGTTATCTCGATGATTCATCAGATCTTTTCAAGTCCTCAATAGTGTTGGTGAGATAGCATACCGCTTAGCTCTTCCACCTTAGTTGCATTTGGAGCACGACGTCTTCCATGTACCCTAGATGAGGATATACATGCATGACCCATCTCAATTCATAGACCATGGAGAGCTGGACATCGACAATGGGGAGACTTCTACAGAGGTTCTAGTTGAGATTGAGGATCAACAGGAGTAGGTCCTATGTGGACACCCGATACCTCTGGTTCATGTTCGCTGGCAGCACGAGAACCTCCATGAGATCACATGAGAGCAGGAGGCTCAGATGCATGCTTAGTGCCACCACTTGTTCTCTTAGTTCGAGTTGTAGCTTATGGGGATGTAAATCCCTGAGGTGGGGAGAATGTAAAGACCCAGAATTTCTGTGGAAATTTTTTCATTAATACATGGGACTTTTCTGAGTCCGTGAAAATTGATGGAACGTGATTTTGAGGCCTAGTGTTCCTGGAATCAATTTCTTATTTTTTGTTCGGTTATGTTCAGTAAGCGTACGAATGGGTTTTTATAAATTTTGAACTGGTGCTAAAATTAAAATCTGAGGGCAATGTTGAACTCGCAGCACTGGTATTCGCTTAAGGGTACTTTCACCTTGATGGTAGTGGGTTGAGAAAAAAAGATAGTTTTTGGGTTTTCAGTGAAAGAATTAAATAAAAATAAAGTTTTGTAGATTTATTTTTATTTTGTTGGTTAACGCCTCCATGTGGAAGTTGGAGGAGGGGAACACAACATCTTAACCTCCCATGAGAGATTATGGTGGTGGGGCCCACCTGAACCTATCCTCCTCTTCATGTTTATTATGGTGGGGACCAACCGAGTTTTTAACACCCTTGAAACTCCCCATTAGTGAGGAGAAACCCTAAAACTTCCATTAAGTGTAGGGGAGCCTCTTCAACTCCCCTAACACTTAATTATGCCAAATCCTCTTCATTAGTTATTTGAGCCAACACTTTCAATTAATGGTTTAACCCATTTGAACTTTGTGCCAACAATTAAATAATAGATAAAAATAACCTATTATTTTGTCTTGTCATATTCATCTTGGTGGAACTTTGGAGAGGAGAGAGATTAGGGAGAAAATCTCTTTCTAACAAATAACAAAGAATATGTTCTTTAAACAAAGAACGCCAGCGAGGAGCTTCTTTGACTTTCTTCCTCAGAACCTTTTTCTATGTAGGACATCTTCGGCTACAATGAGATGGCACACAAACCAACAATCAAGTATGGATTTAATGTCATTTAAGTGCCATGATCTTTCTTTTTTTCAAAACAAAATACGAAGATGTTTTCCTTTTGAGAGTGGGTTGTTGTGCTTCGCTATTTTGAACCGATTTATATCACCCTAAATGCGGAGGGTGTGGGCTAAAATAACATGGCCCATCTCCCTCTGTCGATCTCTTTTGTGATGTTCTTCAGCAAGGAGACGAAATGACGAGGCGACGAAGGCGATAGGCAGTGACCACGCTACCCGCAGTCTCCGCAACCCATGCCACCCTCGTAGCGCTTAAGCCGAACCAGCATCCTGACCAGCCGTCGGGATCCCAGCTCCCAGATGCCCACCAGCCTCCCGACCAACCCCAGGCCTCTTGGATTCCAGCCACCTACCAGCCACCCAGCTACCCGTCGGCCTCCCAGATCCCGGTTTCCCACCGACCTCCCCTCCCGGGCTGAGCCTCCCGAGAAACGCCCCTCACGGTGTCCGGCCGAGCTGCCTGAGCTGTGTTCCTCACGGCGACCTAGCCATGTCGGCCTCTTGCGCCCCTTGTGGCGCTCTGGGCCGAGCTGCCTATGTGACCCCCTCCGGGCTAAACCGCCCTTGTTGCCTTCTGTGCTGGGTCTTGAAGGGCAGCCCAAACCCAACGGGCTGGCCTTCCCAAAGGGCCAAGACGGACCCAAGAGGTCAGGTCGGGTCAACCCGAACCGGGTCGGCAGATCCACGGTGGGGAGCGCTGTGGTGACGCAGCAGACCCATGGTACTCAATAGGAGGATTACCTCAGCATTCCATGGTTAGTGGGAAGTGCCTTGGTTTCACGGCAGGCCCACTGTACTCGACAGAGGAGGAGTTCTCCAGCAGCTGTGGTTTCGATAATATGAATAAAAATCCTGGTTGAGCTGAGTCAGTAACTTTTGTGTTTTTCCTCATGATTGAGATGGATTAATTGATAACATAGGTATATGTAAGGGAATATACCTATGTGGGGTTATCTGTTGACTTCATACTTTTTGGTTTATCCTTGTTGGATTTTGTGAGGCCTTGAAGGTCTCGGGGTCCCTATTGAGTATCGTTATACTCAATCCTACATGGGCTATGCTCGCACCTCATTTTGTTGGATGTAGATGACAGATAGCATTGACTGAGGCTTAGAGTACCAACACTGGATGGTACCCAGAGGTGGACCATATGGTGTGATGATATACATAGGAGACAAACATACAAGGAGTGCTTAGGAGGCGATCTGTAGCTACCCTTCATGTAGGATCCTCAGAGGATGACCTAGTAGCTATTTTTCATATTCCTTAGTTGTACTTGTTTTTTAGTTGTACATGTACTCTATAGTTGGGCTTGTATTTTGCGACTCCTTTTTCTTTCATCACTCTTTTCTTATACAGTTTTACTTAGTGTTTCATATCCAAACGTGTGCTCTGTTGTGTTTTTTTATAGTTTATAAAGGAAATGCCTACCCAGTTTTAGGGAATTATGCCTTTAGTGCTAGTCTCCATCCCCTGACCTATGGATGGAGGGCTTGGGGTAGTCATGGCACAGGCCCCGGGGAACTGGTTGTGACACTTCTATAAGTGAGTTGATGAACACATGTGGATGTTCTTACAAGAGTTCAATGATTCAAGGTAACTTTCATTTAAAAGAGGCTAAAACTTAACATATATTAAAAAAGAAGATAATATAAGATTAAAATATTTTAAAAAAATAATAAATTTAGTAGTTTAAGTGGCAATAATACCCATATTCCATGGTTTAACCCTTCGTAAACACATTTTAACTTTAACCGTGGTAACAAAACATTACTATTTTTACTATTCACAATGACAAAAAAAATGTTCACCCAATTAAATTATATTAATTATTATTATTATTAATATGAAATCCATTTTACATGATTTAATTTCTATAAATGGAATAATATATTTTTATATAATCTTGTAAACCGCAATAAAAATCCATTTTTGAAAAATAATTTTTACGCTTAAAACCTAATTTACTTGCATTCCATGCCTTATAAAAACCATAAAATGAATGTTAAGATATTATATCGACTATTTATTATTTAAATTACACTAAAATAAATATTACATAGATATTAAATTAATTTATTAAGATAAAAACACATTTAATTCATAAAAACTAATTTTTAGATAAATGTGTTTTAACTCAACCAATTAAATTATAACTAAATATACTAAAATGATGATTAATATGTAATTAATTATATTATTTATTATTAAAATATAATTAGGTAAATTTATTATCCAATTCAAAAAATTGAGACATTTACCTGAAAAAGAATCGTAATTTTTAAAAAAATCCATCTTTTTCATTATTCATTATAAAAGAAATAATTTTAGAAAAATCGAAATGATTAAACCTATTATATTATTTAGATTTTGATTTAAAAAATGATATTATTATCTTAAAATAACATTTATGAAAATTGTTGAAATTAATTTTTTTATTCCCATGCAAAAATGAAAAAAAAAAATATATTTGAAGAAAACATATTTTTGATGCGTCAAATGACATTACTAAAAATTGAATAATAATTTATTAAGAAGTATTAAATACATTTTCAATAATTTAATAATTTATAAATATTTTTCATAAATTGGTATTTACTATTCATACCTTTTATTTTAATGGCTCGTTCATAATGGCTTACTATATCATGTTTCATATTAACATGGGGTTGCATGTATGAAAAACTATCGAATAATTCAGATTTTATTTCAATGGATATACATATAAAATCTTGTGTTGTTATATAATATCCTTTTATAGGTGATGAAAATGGAACGTTCTTAAATATTAATTATATATTAAATTACAGTATAAAATTATTCAAGAGAAAATAATTCCAGAAAAAAAAATTGAGTATGGGATGGGGTAATGTTAAAAATCCCTCCAATATTATTTTGTTCCCATGTTTTAATCATGTTCTTTTCCATTTACCTGTAGCTTTTAGCTTTTATAATTTGGGTTTTATCTTGGTAACTAGTTTTACTAATGTAATTAAATTTTTTCTAAGAATATAAGATAACCCCTATTATAAAATTTTAATGTTTCGGACCAAGCTTAATACCGTTTTAACCTAAATAAATGTCTAAATAAGTGAATTTTTTTAAAATATAATATATGAAAAAAAAGTTTTATTATAGAAAAAAGAACTATTTTAACCATTAATAATTCTGAATATTATATAATATTATTTACCAATTCAATGAGTGATAATACTTTTGTAAATATATTTAAACATCAAATTATAGTCTTTATATAAAATATACCATTTATGTTTATTATGTAACACTAATAGAATAATTTTTTGGAAATAATAGTTTCATCAATATCATGTTCATTAACATTAATCACAAGAATAAAACTATTATGACTAAAAATAAAATTAAAGATATTACATAATATGAACATGCTGATCTAAAATATGAAATTATTATTTTATTTAATTTCTACATTTTAGTATACAAATTTTGAATATTAAAGAATTAAAATAGTATAGTGGGACTATTCTAATGGTGCCTTACTAGTTGAGTCTTATTATAGTTTGACTAGTATGATGGTTTATAGAAATATGATAGAATTTTAGTGGGTTCAATGAAATTATCATTAGGTTAGTAGCTCAAAATAGAGATAGATGTATTAACAGCTATAATTCAACCTTCCTACAACAAGCCATTGTGGGATAGAGTGGTTCCCTGTCCAAGTGTTTCCATCTAGCATGACGAATCAAATTTTTCAATTGGAAACACAACAATTATTATTGGTACCACATGTTCAATAATTTTGTATGTATGAATTGTGGATAATTACCGGTGGAATGACACATTAATGGATTCTCATTTAATGGGAAACCATGCATTCAGCTTTTAGGCCATTGGGCCTTTAGGACACCAATTTTCTAATGCCTCGGTGCCTCTAGTCTTACATGAATTGAAATGTAATTAAATGTGTCCAATGTATTCTCTTCATTTCATTTGGAGTTGTATGAGGATTTACTAATTTAGTTACTGTGTGTGTGTGTTTGGTTGCTTGTAATCCCCTCTATTGAAAATAATACTACTTATGTCTCTAAAACATTAAAAATTGGTTTTATAAACTCAAAATTTTATTTTAAAAAGAAATTAGTTTAATCCTTAAATATATATTTATTATAATAAAAATGATTTTATGTTTTTAATTAATATTTTCCTCATGATAAATTTATAGAAATTAGAGTATTAGTAAAAATGATACATTTTAGTATTATCTTAAAATTCAATTATTTTAAGAAAAATAAAAAATGTATCATAAACTAATATTGAAATGATAAATCTAAAAATGATGTTTTTTGAAAAATTAAAATTTCAGAATTTAATAATTTAATATTTAAATGGTAATATAAAATTTAATTACTTTTTAATTGAAAAATGTATTTTTAGATATTAATAATTCTTATTTTTATTCCTAATCAATTAATTATTAAATAATCAATATTATGTTATTCATAATAAAAATATATTTTATCCATGATATACTTATTTTATTAAAATAATAATTTATAGAATATAAAATGAACTTTAAAAAAACACATTTTAAGAATAAACTAAATTTATCTTTATTACATATCTTGTAATAACTACTCTATGGATGTTAATTTACTTATTTTTTCTAAATTTTATAATTCAATTTCCTTAAAATCATTCTGGAGTGAAGATTAGCTAGATATAAATGGATTTTTTTTAAAAAATATAACAGTTACATCAAATAATCATCATCAAGTACCATTAAAATTTGTTATTTATATTTTAAAATTTTAATTTTATTAATCTGTTGTCATTATTATCTTTATTTTAGTTTTATAAATTCAGTAATAATACTTTATTATTATTAATATATAATTCCCAGACACACATATATGTAATATTTTAATTTCATATTATTATTTTTTTATTTACTATTCATTAATAAAATTCTTTTAAAATAACTAATAATAATACACAAATTTATTATACCAATTGGATACATATATATCAAATGTCTATACTTCAAATGACTATATTTCCAGTGACCATTTTTATAATTGTGAGATTTTTTTCTTACATATAGCCTTATTATACTCATTCATTCCATTCACACTTCTAAAGTCACATTTCTTATTTCGATAGTTTTCATTTTTTATCTTACAATATGTTTTCAAATATCATGATGTTCTTCATCATTATGGGTTTTATTTGGCTATTGGTCATCCTAAATGGTGAAGATAATATAAGAGATCTCCTATTTTGGAAGATTTTATTCATTTCTATTTATTTAAACATTTAAATCTATACACTTTTAATATAGTCAATAATGCATATTGTGGAATGCATAGTTTTATGTTTTTTTTATTATATTATTTTAATAGGAATAAATAAATTATTATTAGTTTAATTCATATCATCTATGATTTATTTTATATTCCATTTAAATTCCTTTGATCAAATAATAAAACAGGTTATATTTATAAACACAATGTTTATGGAAATAATATTACTCCTAAAAACATGGGGATTTAAAAACTTCTTCATGGAAGTGATAAAAAAATTTCTATCAAAATTTCAAAGAATCATTTTCAATATTTATGTAGAAATAACATTGATATTAAATATCACATTTTTAAGGATCTTGTGTAGAGGAATGAATTGAATTAGATGTATATTCATACAAAAGAGAAGATAACTACTGTGTTCACTAATCTGTTATCTAAGGATTGCTATTATATTTATAGTTTGATGTTTGGAGTTCAAAATCACCCATATTTTGGAAAAGGTATTGAATTTAAGTCCTCTCCCTCCTCTTGTCATTCAATATTGTTGAAAACAGGGTAGAAAAATGAAATCAGAAATATCATTACAATATCCATTGATATGTGCTTTACCTATTCAAGGGGATTATATATTTAGGGGGTTTTCAAAAGGTAATGTTGTAATTTCCATATTCTTAATGTGTGTAAACTATTATAATAGTTTTTTTATGTTCATGAATTTTTTTTATGAATAGATTTTATTTAATGTAAATATTGATAAATAAATATCGATTTTGATTTGATTAATCTATTTTTAAGTGGTATCTCATCATCAATATGATATGAGATGTTCATGTTTGAAGAAAATATTGAATAAAGAATATATTTTATATAAACAATGGTATTATGTTTTCAATTTTTAGGATTCCATAACCAATTTTTCTCACCTAGGAATAGAATTATTAAATGGAATCTGTCAATAAGAAGTCAAAATTTGGTAGTGATTTATATTCCTTAGTTAAAAAAATACAAAGGATGTTTGTTGAGACCGAGAGGTGTTGAGATGATATTGTAAGGAGTTTGTTGAAGAAGAAGTTAAGGCAAATACGATTCTTGTGTTATATTTTATTATTAATGCTTAAATCACATTAAAACTCACATTTCTTGTTAGGTAAATATATTTGTAGAATTAATTTAGTATTTATATATGGTATTTAGTATTTATATATCATGAAAGGATTTGATGCTGAATCATTTTAAAGGACTTATTCTCATGCTACAAATATTGGTATTGTGTTGTAGAATTTGATCTAAGAATATAATTTTTTGCATGAAAAATAAATTCAAAATCAAAAAATAGGTTGAGTCAGGTTCTTAAGTGGTTGGACATATTGGATAGAATTTATGCTGTAAGGATTTTTCTACATCTCAATGAAGTCCAAACATATTATATGTGTCTCAAGAATATTGAGGACCTCTACTCTGTAAAGGAGTGACCACATCATAATGTTATTATGATAGGTTGATTATATAGTGGAGTTAAGACCAGGTCATAAAGGAATGGAAATGCTGGTTTTTTGTTTCACTAGGATGTTTAAGGATCGTATGCCATAAATTTGTACCATGTTTCAAGAAGGGAATTCACATCGCATGAGAGTATTTCATACTATAAATAAGTTTTGGAATTTATTTCCATGCATATGTAATTAGGAATATCTCTACACAATCATGCCATAATTACACTATAATTAGTTTAGGAAGTTAAAAAATAAATATTTGGAATTTATATACTACACAATAAAGGAGGATTATATGCTCTTAAGGATGGAAAACTTGACATTTCAAACATCTTGGATGAATTTTTTTCATATAAGAGGTTTTATGGTAATTTGAACCTATAATAACTAAAAAATTTAATTTTTATTGGGAATATTTAATAGAATATGATATAAGAGACACATTTAGAAAAGAAACATTGAATTTGAATTTCATATCAAAATAAAAATATTTATAAATTATGACTTCTGTGAAGATTTAACAGTGTTTTCAATGAAGTAAAAAAATATATTAAAAAGTGTAAATAAGAGAATAATCTATTAATATATGTAAAATAGATAAGATTCTAGGATTTGCTAAATTATAAGAATAGAAGATGGAGAAGGAAATCAAAGAGGTTGTTTGAATGTTTTCTTCATACAATGGAAAGAAGAATATTTTCCCTATATATGTATGATGTTAATGTTATGATTTCTCTATGATGTGAAAGTACTGATGAATTGAAAGAACATACCACACTCAACAACATAGTGGAAGACTATTTGGTTGTAATACTCTTCTACTGTAACCTAGATTTTCATTTTTAAATTAAGGGGTTCACTTGTCTGTGAGATGCAAAAAATCATATTTGGGAGACCTAAAATATTGTGTTTTAAGGTTTAGATTTTCTTTTTATTACTCAAATAATTATTATATTAGGTGGTTTGATCATGGAGGAATCTATATCACACTATGGACTAGACTTATCATATTCATAGGTGATCCTTGTAAATCATTGGTGATACTTTGTATTGGTGGGCTTGTGGATATGAAAAAAAATTATATCACTACTCCTTAAAAAGTGGAGAATGTTGTTATTTGAAAGTACATATTTAATTAATTAATTCACCCTTTATTGTTTTCCCAGATATCCTATAGGTGGATTCTCTTCCATGATATACCCCTGATAACTAATATGTTTTCTTGCTCTCTAATGGCCATGTTCTTATCCATAAAAATGTATTATATGTTATTTGGTCCCTAAATGAATATGAATTCAATTAATGGACATATTGGACTTCGAAATATATTATATAAGTTCCCATCAAGTAGGGGTGTGACATATATTGGAAATGGTTACTTCAGGGGTAGGCCATATGTTACCTTAATTTTCCTTAACTACTCTTGGAATGTTTGGTAGTGTGTGGGGTGAGTGTTCCTCTTCTACTATTACATTTTTATCAAGGTGGGTATACCATAGAAGGGGATTTGTATATGTTGTGCATGAGAAGTCTTACATTTCTTGATTATTCTAGTGATATAGTCATTATTCCATTAATTTTATGATTTTCAGGTATTTTATTTCACATGTGGCTAGTTAGGTCATGTTATGAGTGTGATTATATTTATTTCCCATTGAGCAATTGGATCTGGGCCTAGAGTTAAGAAAAAATTACATAACTCATGTAGAGTGTTAATATTTTTATGTTACCTTTGGGACTAGAGTTGGGGTACTATCCTTATATTGACCCTGAATGGGATTTGAAGGGACTAATGCGACTATAGACTAATAAAAAAGTGGTAATTGGAGTATAAGGTATGTTTGAGAGGTCTAACAAGGATATGTATAATGGGATCTGATGGGTGAATACTATATTGACCCTAATTATATAATGGTATCTAGGCAGTAATATTATCCCCCTAAGGATGATATTATATTTGTATATAGGGCGGTTTATTATCCACTTAATGAAATTGGTATAGTCATATCTGGGTGGGCAAATTATTTCCCCTAATGATTACATTATAGTGATATTTTGAAAGACAACATACACTTTGATGATGATTTTTAGTGATATGTAGGTGGGATACATATTTTCTTTAATGGTAATGATATATATTGTTATATAAGATGGGACTTATTCCCCCTGATGATTTATGATGGTATATTTGGAAAGTTATATCACACCAATGATATATGATTTTATATAGGGAATTAATTCCCCCTAATAACATATGACGATATATAGTTTGGGAACTACCCCCCACTAATTTATATTGGTATATAAGGAATGATGTATTACCTCAGATGATATATGGTAGTATATGGTCTATGATCTATCCCCACTCCATAATGATATATGATGGTATACGAGGTAGGTAAAATTCCCCTTGACGATATATAGAGGTATATGAGGTGAAAATTATTCCCCTTGAAGATTTATAATTGTATACATGGTAGAAACTATTCCCCCAGATGATATATGATGATTTATAGGGATAATACTATTCAATTGATGATATAAATTTTATAATGGTTCTTAGATTGGTATTTTATTCCCCATGAGTGTTTATGTATCATGTTTTGAGATATCTAGTACTTGAAATATTGGTTTTTTCATACATATGTTACTAGGATATTACTCATGGTCAAGGAACGTATTTTTTATTTAGTTGTTATTTATTATATCTGATCATATCACATGATACCAACATTATATAGATTAGTTATATTAGGTAAGCCTTTAGTGAATTACTACTGAGTTATAATCATAACCTGATCAGGTAGACCTAATAAACTAGATACCGATAATACCTCATGATCACAAGTATATGTTTAGATGAGGCTCAATATTGGATGGTTAAGCTAAATAGATTAGATGATGTCAAGATATGGGATCAAATCAGGACATATGCCCAATTATGGTTTTTAGTATTGTTTACCGTAGGTATGAGTTTTATATGGTTTAGCTTTAGAAGATGTTAATAATGATTTATTAACTCATGTGATATTTTGGATAATTTATTCTATTATATAATGTGATATTTTAATGATTAATTACTGAATTGATGTAGTGTTTAATTTATAATTTATGTTTTTTATTGATCATTTCCATGTTAATTTCACTTTTTTATTCTATAATGATATGAGGGTATAATCTCTCTATGTTGTAACTATATATTCTTGTTGTAATTTACCAAATTATTGTATACCAAGATGCATGCATGAGGTCCCAAGGTGCTCTGATCTGGTTACTTTTGAGTGAGATGAGTAAAAAATCAAAGGAAGGAAGTAGTATTGTCTTTTCTATAAACCAAAAATAGATATTTTTTTATGTTTTGGTGAATAAGAGACTTAAAAAGATATGTGGGGTGGGAAGAATCCTAAATTGGAATAATTTTGAGTATTTATGTGTGTGTGAGTTATTATCAATAATCAAAAGAACTATACAAAGTTTGAATCTGGTGGAGGTGAAGTGACATTTCATAGAGCCTCACTAAATATAAAGGAATATTAATATTTCGACAAATATATTAGAAATATTAATTAAATATAAGGTGTAATTACTATATAAAATGCTTTTAATTTACAAAAAATAAAGATCAAATACTGGAGGTGAGTAATGAGAATTTGAGAAGCTCTGGGGGATCATAAGGAGTTGGGGATGATACATAAAGTCATAAATGATGATGAAGGTATAAAAACACTAGAATCTATTAGAAAAATGAGTAACATGTATAAAATGAATGAATAAAATATCATTAGTGACTAGGTAGCTCCATGAAAATGTTGAGAATGAAATATATATAACAAAAATCCATCCAATTAAAATTATAGAAAAATTATTTCGAAGAGGTTTAAGAATATGAGAATTGGGTCATAATGACACGTGAGTATTTTGGCGAAATTGGGAAGAATCAGAATTGGATAATTTTTTTAATTCCATAGGATATGAATGTTATCTAAACTAAATGGAAATTTCAAAACAAACTCAATAAAGAAGGAAATTTTATTTATAACAAGTAATGGATTGTGTGGAAGAATATTCCCAAATTAAAGGAATCAATGTAATGAGGAAATTTCTCTAATGTATAGGATAAAAATAATTTATCTATTCTTAGACATAGTAGAGAAATGGAAGTTCATTGTTTTATAAGTGTATGTCATGTCAGTATTATCTAATAGATTCCTTAAGGGGTAGGTGTAATTTGAATAACCATATGGTTTTTTTGTTCAATAAAATAAGCATAAATTTTTCTAGTTAATAAAAGATATATTTGAGATATAGTAAGAACAATGGTTTTAGTTTTCTAGGATTGTCATGATTTATAAAATCATGAATTTAAACATTTATGAGTTGATCATATTATCTAAATTGAGATGTAATATGATAAAAAAATGATGGTGATCATTTATGTTGATGACATAATATTTGGAGGATAAAATTAATAATATGTCAAGAAGAATATATAATTTATAAATTCCAAGTTCAATATATCAATTATCAGAGATTTGATATTTTTGCATGGTGTACATGTGATACAATGTTTGAAAAATATTTCTCGATCCAACTATTCCATGGATGTGATAAATTAATTAAGAATTAAGGATTTCAATAAAATGGAAATAGAGGTTACTACCTGAATGAATTTTTTAATGGATGATTATGGTAAAAGGTCAATTTATCTAAATATAGGAAAAGAATTAGAAGCATATTCCTCCTTATAATTAGAAGACACACTATCATGTTTTCCACATGTTAAGATTCATGGTACCAAATCATTCATATGGAATGAAACTTGAAAATAGTAAAAAGAATATTGTAAAATATTATGGGAAAAATTTATTTTATTTTCCTATATAATCAAACATCATCACATGAGTTTTTAATATTGAAGGAAGTGAATTGGTTCGGTTTAGCTGAAAATAATTAGTCGATATAAGGTGGTGCATTTTTTCTTATTGTTTTTTTTAAATTTCAAAGATAAATAAGAAGAAATGGTACATCTCATTGAGTATTGAATAAGTTGAATTAACTATATTAACTCTTTATGTACCCAATTTCCTTGGGTAATGTAATATAATGAGGATATGAAAGTTGAAGTAAAATATCATTTTTTTCAAACTAGTGTGATAACTCATATTCTATTAATCTTATAAAAAAAATTTCCATTAATCAAAGATGAATCATATAGAGGTAAAATATCAATTCACTATGGAGAATGTTGAGCAAGGGTTAGTGAATTTAAAATATTCATCCATGAAAAATAAAGTTGCATATATAATGATGAACTAACTAATTTAGGATTTGAGAATCATTGGTTAAATATTAAATTTCATCCATCTTTTTCAACCATGATAGTTTGGAGAAGTGGCCTAAACTCCCTTAAATTGATTTAAATTATATAAATTATTCAAAAAAAAGTAGTATCATTCAAAATTGGTTCATATAAATTTTTGGTATCTGTCATTGAATAAATTTTGAGTATTTTAATTCATTATTGAAAACTTTTAGAGATGTTCTATTTGGGTTCATTGAAAATGGTGGAGAGTTTCCTCAAATTTAAGAGGATAAGTACATGGTTTCATTAAAATGGACTAATTTCTTTAGGATTCAAATAGATATGGTTTACTTCTCTTATAAACAAATGTGGATATTTCCCATGTCACAAAATTGGGAGAAATGATATATATTTTAGATTTATTAGGGGAGAGTAATTAGATGTTAATATTTAGGGTGATCATAAAAATTGGTTTGTGTTAGAACTTATGGTCAATAATGGGGTGTCATGTTATTATAAATAAATAGTTTGTTGTAATTTAATAACAGGTGGTAAAAAATATAAGAGAAACAAATTATTTCATGAGTAAATTTTAAATTAAAAATTAGTTATCATGATGAGAATAAATCATGTGAGATTATAGTTTATGATTAGTGAAATATTGGTTACACTAAATGATTATGGAAGTTGTTGTTGGTAAAGTGGGGTTTCAAGTTCATGTTTTTGGTTAAATAAGTAAGAAGGTGTTTTCAACTAACAAAAAGAGAGAGAACATTGGAAAAATACAAGGTTGTATTTTTGGTTTATAGATATTGAAAAAACATGGTGTAAATTCTCTAAGAGACTCAATGGAACAATCTAGGATGTGGTTGTTTTATTTTTATATGTCATGTGTAAGGTTGAATATTCTCTAGCCTAGAGGATGGAGATTAAACTACATTAGTGTAGATTGTGCTATGAGAAAAGATATCACACTTTAGTGAGGAACCCATGATTCTTTTAATGAACAATTGGTTATTTATTCTTGACATATTGATCCATGAATAATTAAGACCACAATGTAAATGGATTATATAGTAATAAACATTGGCTACATATGAAAATAATTTTTGGGATCATGCAATAATATTTTTGTCCAGGATATAATATAATTTCCACATGATTAACAAAACAATGGAATGTATAGTAAGTAAATGGTGTATGGAAAACACTAAAGGTTATTTTGTGAATGATATTTCTACATTGTGATAAGAGTGACAAAAATATTTTGTGTTCCACTAGTTAGTGGTTGTTTCTCCATGGAGTGTTTGTTTAAACATGATGTGTTAGTCGAATATATTTTATAAATAATTTATATTTTGTAAATATTAGAATCCAATATGTGATTTCTAGAGGATAAGGATATTTTTTTAGGATTTTAATGGTTACATTATGATGATTCTAATTCAGACAGATTACCCAAATTTCAAAAGATCTTACATTTTATAGATTCATAAGATATATTAATTGAATGAGCTTGATTAAAATTTAGAAACAATTTTTTGATATATTTTACCACAATAATGAAATAGGATTGAAGATCTTAATAAATTGAAACATGGGATTATATGATAATAGAATATATATCTATCTCTAAAAATAGGAAGAAGATTATAGTTTAGAAAATGATTAAAAAATAGAGGGGATTGTAGATCTTGTTGAAAAAGATGGATATTCTGGATTTTGTCTCAATAGAAGTTCAATGAAATTCATCATATTGAAAAATGATGAGTGTATTTCTACACCATATTTTTTGTAACTCACATTCATAGTGCACAGAAGGTTATGGCGTTTTTTAGAGGAGTAATAATAATTATATGTGGGGGAGAGTAAAAATATATCTACCATAATAACTGTTATAATACAAGAGGTCTAGTGGGATGACTATTGATTTATAGAAAACAATGAGTATAGTTTTTGAATTTTTTATATTGACACATCTCTATTATGTTGTCCTTAAATGAAACCTACTATTAGTTAAATATTCTATTGTATCTCTCTATTTCCTCTATCTCTTACATATTATGTTTTGATTTAGTCAATAAATTTTCAACTAATCATAGAATAATATTGTTGAAATTTTCATTTAAATTTTACAACGTTTTATTCACCCACTCTCAAGGAATCAATATTGTGTGGAATAAATACATAATCACTTTAATTAATCATAATAAAATGTATAATTAATTAACTTAATAAATCCAAAAATAATTACACATATAGAATAGAGGAATAATGTAAATTGTGGTGTAATAATTAAAAAATCTAGAGAAAAAGGTTTTGGTTCAGTCCCGACACACCCGAAAGTCTATTTTTTATTAAATCCATTGAAAACATAGGTAAATAAATTAATTCATTATTAACTTGATAAAAATCAACAATAAATAGAGGTAAATACTATTTGGTTTTAGAGGTATCTATAACATCCTTAACACAATATAAAAACAACTAAAAACATGACTAATCTTGAAATTTATTTATATATTTTAAATAAATAATAAAACAATGAATGTCATGTATCATTCAACTTGATGTCCCATCATATACTAGATTCAAAAAGATTTCTAATAATGATCAATTGGGTTAGACCAAAGGGTTCCACCTTGATATGGTATTAATGGGTCATTATAATCACTCGATGCTTTTATAAGAACTCTCTCAACACCAATATTTTATAGAATCATGTTTAATGGTTAGAGATAATAAATGATCAACAATGATTCCTAAAATTATTTTTGTATCATGAGCCTCATACTCATTTTAAACCATATGCATGAATAATGAATTAATTTATATTATCCATTAGGAACCATAAATTGTTTTCATACATTAACAGTATGTTTCAGAAACATTATCCAACATTTTAACTGAAAAAATAAACATAATCATCACAGTTATTGATAATGTTAAAATATATTCCCACCCTCCTCATAGAAACTAAATAATATCTAGAATGAATTGATAAGATAAAAAACTATTTTGTGTTAGGAAATAAAACATATTTCCTCTTAATAAGAATATTTAACAAATAAACTATCACCAAATATATATAATATATTATTTGATGTGCTTAGAGTATTATTATTAAATGAATATTTTGTAATTTAAAATATTCCAATATTATGTGGTAGGATCAAATCCATCATATTTTAAAAAATATCCCATATATACTCTTTTATCTAGGATAAAACTCCTTTTATCCTAATCTTCTTTTGAATCATGTTATAGAATCTGATTAATCATACACTATGTGTGTAAACAATTTAATCTTCTGTTGATTAAATTAAATATTTGTCAATTAGTAACCTATCTTATCAGATAATAAAAATAAGTTTAAAATATGCATCCCTTATATGAATATATTTGAGTTTGATAAATTCCTTTAGATTCTACTCTATGATTTGAGAACCCTTTCCTTCATCATTTTAATTAAAATAATATACATTGATTTTTACACTTAATATGAACTCCCATATATTAAAAACTTTAAAAAACTAATATATGGTACAATATACTCTTCAATATATATGAATTAATATTTATAACAATACTATAAGACATGAACTATCCATGTAGTTTCTCAAACTCATTTAGGTATTATAGAAATATTTTTACTATGGAAATATTTCAATTTTTGAAATTTTATTTATGTTCGAATGACAGTAATTTAACACTGAAAGGATAAATCATTGTAATTTATAACTAAATTTTCTTATTTTGGTTTGAAACATTAGCCACTTGTTAATTAATTTATTTATTAAACCCTGTAGATGTCATGCCATGATCATATATCCTCAACACATTGAGAAAATAATTTAAACATTCATATAATTCATTCACATTGTAAGAAACATTCCAAAAATAAATACAGAATGAATTCCTTACTCAAAATAATCCTTAAAATAAACCTCAAGTCACTCAATGTCATTAAGATAATCAATCATATTGAGTATATGTGAAAAGACTAATGTTCCTTAATTCATATTACATTTAGTTATTTTTAAATATTAAGTGAATTCATCTATTCTTATGAAAATAATTTTGATCCACTTCTTGTGTGAGAGAATGAGAGTTCAAGAGGGATTCATTCAAGGAGTTATTCACTATAGGTCTCATACTCATATTAAAAAACTATAATGAATCACTATTATAATAGACCATTTCATAAGTTAATTCATCATAATGCCCTTTTTAGTTCAAAATTTAATAAATTCATTACCTATTTAAAAATGATGTACAACCATATGTGTTCATCATCCTCAATCCTCCTCTATAATCAACACATTGCTTCCCCACACTACCAACATGATTACCTAATGATCAACTAGAATCAGGATAAATCCCTATTTTCATCGTCTAAAAATCTAGAGAGTATGAATATTAGGATGAGATAAAGTGGTAGAGGAGGGATCATACCTAAAATCAATTTGAGAACACCACCAAAACAATTGATGATATAAAGTTTATAATGGTTCCTAGGTTGGTATTTTATTCCCCATGAGTGTTGATGTATCATGTTTTGAGATATCTAGTACTTGAAATATAGGTTTTTTCATACATAGGTTACTAGGATATTACTCATGGTCAAGGAAGGTATTTTTTATTTAGTTTTTATTTATTATATCTGATCATATCACATGATACCAACATTATATAGATTAGTTATATTAGGTAAACCTTTAGTGAATTACTACTGAGTTATAATCATAACCCGATCAGGTAGACCTAATAAACTAGATACCGATAATACCTCATGATCACAAGTATATGTTTAGAAGAGGCTCAATATTGGATGGTTAAGATAAATAGATTAGATGAAGTCAAGATATGGGATCAAATCAGGACGTATGCCCATGTTATGGTTTTTAGTATTGTTTACCTTAGGTATGAGTTTTATATGGTTTAGCTTTAGAAGATGTTAATATTGATTTATTAACTCATGTGATATTTTGGATAATTTATTCTATTATATAATGTGATATTCTAATGATTTATTGCTGAATTGATGTAGTGTTTAATTTATAATTTATGTTTTTTAATGATCATTTCCATGTTAATTTCACTTTTTTATTCTATAATGAGATGAGGGTATAATCTCTCTATGTTGTAACTATATATTCTTGTTGTAATTTACCAAATTATTGTATACCAAGATGCATGCATGAGGTCCCATGGTGCTCTGATCTGGTTACTTTTGAGTGAGATGAGTAAAAAATCAAAGGAAGGAAGTAGTATTGTCTTTTCTATAAACCAAAAATAGATATTTTTTTATGTTTTGGTGAATAAGAGACTTAAAAAGATATGTGGTGTGGGAAGAATCCTAAATTGGAATTATTTTGAGTATTTATGTGTGTGTGAGTTATTATCAATAATCAAAAGAACTATACAAAGTTTGAATCTGGTGGAGGTGAAGTGACATTTCATAGAGCCTCACTAAATATAAAGGAATATTAATATTTCGACAAATATATTAGTAATATTAATTAAATATAAGGTGTAATTACTATATAAAATGCGTTTAATTTACAAAAAATAATGATCAAATACTGGAGCTGAGTAATGAGAATTTGAGAAGCTCTGGGGGATCATAAGGAGTTGGGGATGATACATAAAGTCATAAATGATGATGAAGGTATAAAAACACTAGAATCTATTAGAAAAATTAGTAACATGTATAAAATGAATGAATAAAATATAATTAGTGACTAGGTAGCTCCATGAAAATGTTGAGAATAAAATATATATAACAAAAATCCATCCAATTAAAATTATAGAAACATTATTTCGAAGAGGATTAAGAATATGAGAATTGGGTCATAATGACACGTGAGTATTTTGGCGAAATTGGGAAGAATCAGAATTGGATAATTTTTTTAATTCCATAGGATATGAATGTTATCTAAACTAAATGGAACTTTCAAAACAAACTCAATAAAGAAAGAAATTTTATTTATAACAAGTAATGGATTGTGTGGAAGAATATTCCCAAATTAAAGGAATCAATGTAATGAGGAAATTTCTATAATGTATAGGATAAAAATAATTTATCTATTATTAGACATAGTAGAGAAATGGAAATTCATAGTTTTATAAGTGTATGTCATGTCAGTATTATCTAATAGATTCCTTAAGGGGTAGGTGTAATTTGAATAACCATATAGTTTTTTTGTTCAATAAAATAATTATAAATTTTTCTAGTTAATGAAAGAACTATTTGAGATATAGTAAGAACAATGGTTTTAGTTTTCTAGGATTGTCAGGATTTATAAAATCATGAATTTAAACATTTATGAGTTGATTATATTATCTAAATTGAGATGTAATATGATAAAAAAAATGATGGTGCTCATTTATGTTGATGACATAATATTTGGAGGATAAAATTAATAATATGTCAAGAAGAATATATAATTTATAAATTCCAAGTTCAATGTATCAATGATCACAGATTTGATGTTTTTCCTTGGTGTACATGTGATACAATGTTTTAAAAATATTTCTCGATCCAACTATTCCATGGATGTGATAAATTAATTTAGAATTAAGGATTTCAATAAAATTGAAATAGAGGTTACTACCTGAATGAATTTTTTAATGGATGATTATGGAAAAAGGTCAATTTATCTAAATATAGGAAAGGAATTAGGAGAATATTCCTCCTTATAATTAGAAGACACACTATCATGTTTTCCACATGTTAAGATTCATGGTACCAAATCATTCATATGTAATGAAACTTGAAAATAGTAAAAATAATATTATAAAATATTATGGGAAAAATTTATTTTATTTTCCTATATAATCAAACATCATCACATGAGTTTTTAAGATTGAAGGAAGTGAATTGGTTAGGTTTAGCTGAAAATCATTAGTCGATATAAGGTGGTGCATTTTTTCTTATTGTTTTTTTAAATTTCAAAGATAAATAAGAAGAAATGGTACATCTCATTGAGTATTGAATAAGTTGAATTAACTATATTAACTCATTATGTACCCAATTTCCTTGGATAAAGTATTATAATGAGGATATGAAAGTTGAAGTAAAATATCATTTTTTTCAAACTAGTGTGATAACTCATATTCTATTAATCTTATAAAAAATAATGTCCATTAATCAAAGATGAATCATATAGAGGTAAAATATCAATTCACTATGGAGAATGTTGAGCAAGGGTTAGTGAATTTAAAATATTCATCTATGAAAAATAATGTTGCATATATAATGATGAACTAACTAATGTAGGATTTTAGAATCATTGGTTAAATATTAAATTTCATCCATATTTTTCACCCTTGATAGTTTGGAGAAGTGACCTAAACTCCCTTAAATTGATTTAAATTATATAAATTATTCAAAAAAAGTAGTATCATTCAAAATTGGTTCATATAAATTTTTGATATCTGTCATTGAATAAATTTTGAGTTTTTTAATTCATTATTGAAAACTTTTAGAGATGTTTTATTTGGGTTCATTGAAAATGGTGGAGAGTTTCCTCAAATTTAGGAGGATAAGTACATGGTTTCATTAAAATGGACTAATTTATTTAGGATTCAAACAGATATGGTTTACTTCTCTTATAAACAAATGTGGATAATTCCCATGTCACAAAATTGTGAGAAATGATATATATTTTAGATTTATTAGGGGAGAGTAATTAGATGTTAATATTTAGGGTGATCATAAAAATTGGTTTGTGTTAGAACTTATGGTCAATAATGGGGTGTCATGTTATTATAAATAAATAGTCTGTTGTAATTTAATAATAGGTGGTAAAAAATAGAAGAGAAACAAATTATTTCATGAGTAAATTTTAAATTAAAAATTAGTTATCATGATGAGAATAAATCATGTGATATTATAGTTTATGATTAGTGAAATATTGGTTACACTAAATGATTATTGAAGTTGTTTTTGGTAAAGTGGGGTTTCAAGTTCATGTTTTTGGTTAAATAAGTTAGAAGGTGTTTTCAACTAACAAAAAGAGAGAGAACATTGGAAAAAATACAAGGCTGTATTTTTGGTTTATAGATATTGAGAAAACATGGTGTATATTCTATAAGAGACTCAATGGAACAATCTAGGATGTGGTTGTTTTATTTTTATATGTCATGTGTAAGGTTGAATATTCTCTGTCCTAGAGGATGGAGATTAGACTACAGTAGTGTAGATTGTGCTATGAGAAAAGATATCACACTTTAGCGAGGAACCCATGATTTTTTTAATGAACAATTGGTTATTTATTCTTGACATATTGATCCATGAATAATTAAGACCACAATGTAAATGGATTATATAGTAATAAACATCGGCTACATATGAAAATAATTTTTGGGATCATGCTATAATATTTTTGTCCAGGATATAATATAATTTACACATGATTAACAAAACAATGGAATGTATAGTAAGTAAATGGTGTATGGAAAACACTAAAGGTTATGTTGTGAATGATATTTCTACATTGTGATAAGAGTGATAAAAATATTTTGTGTTCCACTAGTTAGTTGTTGTTTCGCCATGGAGTGTTTGTTTAAACATGATGTGTTAGTCGAATATATTTTATAAATAATTTATATTTTCTAAATATTAGAATCCAATATGTGATTTCTAGAGGATAAGGATATTTTTTTAGGATTCTAATGGTAACATTATGATGATTCTAATTCAGACAGATTACCCAAATTTCAAAAGATCTTACATTTTATAGATTCATAAGATATATTAATTGAATGAGCTTGATTAAAATTTAGAAACAATTTTTTGATATATTTTACCACAATAATGAAATAGGATTGAAGATCATAATAAATTGAAACATGGGATTATATGATAATAGAATATATATCTATCTCTAAAAATAGGAAGAAGATTATAGTTTAGATAATGATTAAAAAATAGAGGGGATTGTAGATCTTGTTGTAAAAGATGGATATTCTGGAGTTTGTCTCAATAGAAGTTCAATGAAATTCATCATATTGAAAAATGATGAGTGTATTTCTACACCATATTTGTTTTAACTCACATTCATAGTGCACAGAAGGTTATGGCGTTTTTTAGAGGAGTAATAATAATTATATGTGGGGGAGATTAAAAATATATCTACCATAATAACTGTTATAATACATGAGGTCTAGTGGGATGACTATTGATTTATAGAAAACAATGAGTATAGTTTTTGAATTTTTTATATTGACACATCTCCATTATGTTGTCCTTAAATGCAACATACTATTAGTTGAATCTTCTATTGTATCTCTCTATTTCCTCTATCTCTTACATATTATGTTTTTATTTAGTCAATAAAATTTCAACTAATCGTAGAATAATATTGTTAAAATTTTCATTTAAATTTTACAACGTTTTATTCACCCACTCTCAAGGAATCAATATTGTGTGGAATAAATACATAATCACTTTAATTAATAATAATAAAATGTATAATTAACTAACTTAATAAATCCAAAAATAATTACACATATAGAATAGAGGAATAATGTAAATTGTGGTGTAATAATTATAAAATCTACAGAAATAGGTTTTGGTTCAGTCCCGACACACCCGAAAGTCTATTTCTTATTAAATCCATTGAAAACATAGGTAAATAAATTAATTCATTATTCACTTGATAAAAATCAACAATAAATAGAGGTAAATACTATTTGGTTTTAGAGGTATCTATAACATCCTTAACACAATATAAAAACAACTAAAAACATGACTAATCATGAAATTTATTTATATATTTTAAATAAATAATAAAACAATGAATGTCATGTATCATTCAACTTGATGTCCCATCATATCCTAGATTAAAAAAGATTTCTAATAATGATCAATTGGGTTAGACCAAAGGGTTCCACCTTGATATGGTATTAATGGGTCATGTTAATCACTCGATGCTTTTGTAAGAACTCTCTCAACACCAATATTTTATAGAATCATGTTTAATGGTTAGAGATAATAAATGATCAACAATGATTCCTCAAATTATTTTTGTATCATGAGCCTCATACTCATTTGAAACCATATGCATGAATAATGAATTAATTTATATTATCCATTAGGAACCATAAATTGTTTTCATACATTAACAGTATGTTTCAGAAACATTATCCAACATTTTAACTGAAAAAATAAACTTAATCATCACAGTTATTGTTAATGTTAAAATATATTCCCACCTTCCTCATAGAAACTAAATAATATCTAGAATGACTTGATAAGATAAAAAACTATTTTTTGTTAGGAAATAAAACATATTTCCTCTTAATGAGAATATTTAACAAATAAACTATCACCAAATATATATAATATATTATTTGATGTGCTTAGAGTATTGTTATTAAATGAATATTTTATAATTTAAAATATTCCAATATTATGTGGTAGGATCAAATCCATCATATTTTAAAAAATATCCCATATATACTCTTTTACCTAGGATAAAACTCCTTTTATCCTAATCGTCTTTTGAATCATGTTATAGAATCTGATTAATCATACACTATGTGTGTAAAAAATTTAATATTCTGTTGTTTAAATTAAATATTTGTCAATTAGTAACCTATCTTATCAGATAATAAAAATAAGATGAAAATATGCATCCCTTATATGAATGTATTTAAGTTTGATAAATTCCTTTAGATTCTACTCTATGATTTGAGAACCCTTTCCTTCATCATTTTAATTAAAATAATATACATCGATTTTTACCCTTAACATGAACTCCCATATATTAAAAAATTTAAAAAACTAATATATGGTACAATATACTCTTCAATATATATGAATTAATATTTATAACAATACTATAAGACATGAACTATCCATGTAGTTTCTCAAACTCATTTAGGTATTATAGAAATTTTTTTACTATGGAAATATTTCAATTTTTGAAATTTTATTTATGTTCGAATGACAGTAATTTTACACTGAAAGGATAAATCATTGTAATTTGTAACTAAATTTTCTTATTTTTGTTTGAAACATTAGCCACTTGTTAATTAATTTAATTATTAAACCCTGTAGATGTCATTCCATGATCATATATCCTCAACACATTGAGAAAATAATTTAAACATTCATATAATTCATTCACATTGTAAGAAACATTCCAAAAATAAATACAGAATGAATTCCTTACTCAAAATAATCCTTAAAATAAACCTCAAGTCACTCAATTTCATTAAGATAATCAATTATATTGAGTATATGTGAAAAGACTAATGTTCCTTAATTCATATTACATTTAGTTATTTTTAAATATTAAGTGAATTCATCTATTCTTATGAAAATAATTTTGATCGATTTCTTGTGTGAGAGAATGAGAGTTCAAGAGGGATTCATTCAAGGAGTTATTCACTATAGGTCTCATACTCATATTAAAAAACAATAATGAATCACTATTATAATAGACCATTTCATAAGTTAATTCATCATAATGCCCTTTTTAGTTCAAAATTTAATAAATTCATTACCTATTTAAAAATGATGTACAACCATATGTGTTCATCATCCTCAATCCTCCTCTATAATCAACACATTGCTTCCCCACACTACCAACATGATTACCAAATGATCAACTATAATCATGATAAATCCCTATTTTCATCTTCCAAAAATCTAGAGGGTATGAATAATAGGATGAGATAAAGTGGTAGAGGAGGGATCATACCTAAAATCAATTTGAGAACACCACCAAAACAACCTGTATCTAAGAGGAAATATGGGAGTAAGGGTTGGAAGAGGAACCCACCAAATATCCCCCCATAACCCCTATTATATTTTAATTCATAGGGGGGGGGGGGGTGACCATGAATGTAGTATTTTTTTCTATTCTTTTGAAAACGAAGATGTTGCCTATTGGGGATCTGGTGTACTTGTGTTGTCCTTCTGATGGATCACTGTGTACATAGTGTTAGTAAATTAAGTACTTGATAGATTCTTCAGCCACCTCCCTTCAAATTAGTTAATATAAATCTATTAAATGAATATAATGTCCCATATCGTAAAATATACACATCTAAAACATCATCTTAATCATTTAAAAAAGTACCACATACAAAAACTCATGATTTGAATAAAATAAACTCAAAATAACCATGGTTTCATTTCACATTGAACCTAAAATAACTCTAAATCTACTAATAACATTGCTCTAGGTAATTATAAACATTGATCCATACTTACTATAATCCTTTATAATCTTCTACATTCATCTCTCATGATCCATATAATGTGTCAATATCTAATGTATTACTTTTTATCTTGAAAATCCTATTTGTTATGATATATCACTACCATAATTGAACCATCAGAACTACCAGATCAATGGATACCTTTATCTATGATTTAATAAAATCATTGGTTATCCTTCAAATGATGTATCCAATTATGTTCTACTTTCCATGTTTATTTTATGTGCAATGTTCCATATACTACCCCATTGCACCAACAACCTATAAAAGATTGATTTCTGTCAAACCTTTAAGCTAAATAATCTCCCAAAATCCATGAAATAATGTAACTATCAATGATAATATTAATATATATAATAATTAATATTGTACTCCATAAAAACGTGTTGGTCCACATCTTACCAAAACTTTCTCAACATTCCTCTTAAGTATCACTAATCACCTACTTCTGATTTATAGTCACTCACTCAAAAATTATTCCCCATCATTAAGTATTTCCCTTTGAACTAACCATCATAAACTCTCACACATATTTTCATTTCCTAAAATAGGTCACCTATCCAATATAATGTCTAAATACAATACCCACATAGTAACTGAATGCACCAATCTCACCAGATCATCATATATCTTTACCCCATCCTATGGTATTTCTCTCCCACATGACATCTTTATGCCACTTGCTTCCAAGAACTAAAAAATAATCAACTATAACTACATGCTTCCATCAAACATTTCATCTTTTAAATACACCATATTACTTCTGTAATAATTTCTACACACTGACTATATCAATAGAATAATTACAACTATAACATTTCCCCTATTTCTAATCTAGAAGCATTAAATTTCTTATTTTCCATCTTCTACTAAACACTACCGCCCACCATCCTTTATTTTCATACATGATAGAACCTTCCCATAATCTTTTCTATGTGATATATGTTTTCATGAAACTATAGACAAACATATCAAAAATTCAACACCAACCCATTTTTATGACATTCAGTTCCAATTGACATATCTCAATTCTAGTGACCATAGTCAATACCATATGACTCTTGAATCCCAAAAATACATAGACCCCCATAACCCTATAAGTGATTTCATTATTTCATTGGTACCAAACTCCCCATAGTTGATTTACTCATTAGATTTACCAATAATTATATTGATCCCTTTGGCCTATTAATGTTTTATATCCCCCATGGTCACCATGAAACATTTCACATTCATTATGAAGCTACTCCCTCTGATCCATGAAGATAATCACCAAATCGTAACCATAATACAAAATACCCCTCGATCATTTCAATATTTTATTACAAAAACCTCATCTACTTCACTATATCTACCATAGTTCTCAAAACTAGGTAATCAATATCTTACCATTCTAAGAGAAACACCATCTCTCACTAATATATGAAATAATTTCAATGGATTAACTAACTTATCCATGTCTAAATCTATACTAGGTGTTCCAAACCTTTCAATAGGAAACATACTACCAGATCATATCCTATCTATGGTCATCTAACGAATCTCATTTGAATCCTACAACATATACCTATATAGTTGGGAAAAAATTAAGAGTCTTTGACTCCATAATGATATAACCTACCATAATGTTATCCATCATAATCTAATCATTATGTGTCTTATAATTAATAAGGTAAATCATGAGCAATCAAATACTTAACAAATAATCTTATGTACATTTTTTAATCATTTTTCATGAATCACCAAATATAATTTAATATCCTTACATTCCATAAGAAATCCTTTATAACCATGTCAATATATAATAAAACATTATATTTGTATCATTAACATAGAAAAAAGGATCAACCTATCCTTCAAAAATCTAAAATAATATATATTTTTCGGATAAACCCTTTCTTTGGGTAACCTCATATATCAGAAACCCTATTGCGGAAAATTAGACTGTGAGTGTTACTAAATAGGCATGATCTACTCATAATTATTCAGCGTAGTATCCTATTATTTATAGGATCTACCTCATATTATATATATCATATCCTTTCTAGGTTACATCTTAAGAGTTATCTCTCTTTATTTGATATTATATTAATTAATGTATCTCACACTAGAAAACTCATCCTTAGGTTTCATCCACATCAGATATCACATACCCAAGACGAATATTCTAATGAAAACATCATAAATGTTATTTCTATAAAAAATAAGTTTAATAATATTATATAGTTTATCTATATTATAAAAAAAAATATTTGATGTGTACCATAGTCTGCAATTTGGTTATATGATTGAAGGATGGATGATTCCATTATCATATGATATTATTAACTTGTGATATAATTTTTTGATTATTATTCTTGGAATTTCAAGTTATATTACACTATGTATAGTTGTAATTAAGGCCCCACTTACCCACATTCCAAAGGCGGGCATCCCGCTACTATCGCGAGTTGATGACGTTGGATCATTATTTAGAACAAGATAATGGGGAATCCATGGAGTTTGTTTTCTAGTCCATATTTACCTTACCTATTTAATATATGTTTATTAATGTTATTCCCAATGAATTATTTATCTGGACACCATTTAGTTAAACCAATTTATACCATAATAGGTAGAAAAACTTTTGACCATAACTGATGAGCTTGTCAGGTATGTTGGAAATATAAATGGAATTGGAGAATATCTTAATCATATAATATTTTGAAGACATATTATTCTTTTCATTAATTTGTCTTATGATCACTACCTAAAGAAACCTAGGTTCTTCGGTTAAATAACATTAAACTCCTTATATGATTCATATTTCACTCATCACATAAGGAAACTTATAACCACAAAATAAATAATCCTATTCTCATCACGTGAGGAATCCTATTCTTTTTACATAGGTAAGGGTGTAATTTTAGGTTCTATACCTATACGAGGAATATAGATATCCTATGCTTTTAACATAATCTTTTCATTATTTTTTCACATAAGGAAAATCAGACTCATCACCTAAGGCTTCCCATTTTTATCACAGGAGAAATCCTATGCTCATCAAATTGGGATGAGTATAATCTCAGGATCATAACCTAAGGTAATAATAGAGATATCAAATACTGATCACATAGTCTTCTTATTCTCATCACATATGAGAACTTAGACCCATCATTCATGTTATCCTTATCTTTTCACTGGAGATACCCATGATCTTCACTTGAGGTGTCTTATGCTCATCACATAAGGCATCATAGGATCATCACCCAAGATGTGTTTTTTGACACATTAGGTAGATAGTTCATCCAATTTTAGTCACATATGGAATCATATTCGCATCATCCAGGGGAAGAAATTATTGTACTTATGATCATAAAATAATGGTCGTTATGGTTTATCATACAATGGGGATACAATAAATATAAAATTTTAAAATAAAGGAGGCCACAATTTAGAATTTTATAGGGATATTATGAATGTTTAAAAATATCTAGGAAGATAATCAGGCTTTAGAGATACTACCTCAATAGGGGGAGAGGAATGGTGATGGTACTAAGAATGAACCTAAAAGTGGTATCCCACATATCATTTTTTCAACAAAAATAAAAACCCATATAGTTTTAGTTTCAATGTTTTAAGTAATGTAACCAAACAAATAAAGGTATTTTAATGTAATTGAATAAGGATGTATGTGTTACAAAAGGGGAATCATAAAAGGATGGAGTGTGAATTATGAATTAGTTTCCCCGATGGAGGAATGGATCAATATGTAGACATGGGGTTGGATCCTCAATAAGACCATTATTGAGGATTATACCTAATAGGAGACTTAAGGTAATACTTATGATCTTGTTGGATACATGTATGTATTACATAAGTGCATCTTATTTCATTATTGGGGGAAATAGTTACAGATATTACCCAGCTTATGTTGACGAATAAAATGCAGGGTTTTGTCATACTCTTTCTTGATGTAAGTGGATAGGGAATAAATGTCCATAATACTAGTTTTACATATTGAGTTCACATGAGTAATACTAAATTAGGTGGTTTTAGGCCCCACATGTCCTCAAATTTTCTAAAAGTGTTTTCTGTTAAAGGAAGCAATTAAATATTTTTCATCGAATGTGTTTCATGGAAATTTGTTATTACATTAAACTATGACTTTAATGATATTTTTTACATTTCAAAAAGATTATTCCTACTTATAAGGATTTTTATAAGAATATATCAAAAAAATAAAATATTTTAAAGGAGTTAGTTGATGTAATTCACAAAATTTATCTCCTAAAATAATCCATGGAAGCTATTTTTCGTTACATAAAGAGAGAAATTAAAGATTAAAGAAGCTGAGATCTTTATCTTCCCAGAAATTGAGATTCCCAATGGTGATGTCCTAAAATTGGTGAGTGGATTTGTATTTATAGGCCTCAAGATCCTAGAATTGACTAACACATAGAGGTATTACATACACATGAATCTTTGGAATTACACAGTGCCTCTGTTTATAGACTCATATAAGTGGCCTTTTTCGGAATAATAATATGGAAAAAAAATATTTGCATATGTGTGGAACATAAATCTTGCATAATTACACATGTTAGAAACTCTTGAAAGTTGTTTTTTCATGAGAGTCAGACCAAATCCTTCACAATTGACCAACATTAATTGAATATAATTTTGGATCTATATGTGTTTTTGGGATTTAAGAATAGTCAAAATGATTCCATCAACGCAAAATATTTCATTTAATATAAGGCATAACTATAAAAAGTGTTATATAATGACCAAACATTCCTAAAAGACCCTCAAAATGGGTTATTACATTTTTTCCCTTATCACCCATAATTAATCGAATACAAGGCCTACTCATTGTAGGAGGTTCCCACCACCATGTATCTAGAATGAGAAATATTTTTGAGGGACCTCCACCCTTCAGTGAATAAATTTTTTTGGTACATGGATATCCCATTGTATTCTTCTTCGGTCACTATTCATCCTTAATCATTTTTTGGATTCATTTTCCAGTGTCAAAAAATATCCCCTCCAAAGTTTTCATCTAGACAGGATGAGAAGGGTTAGGAAGATCAAATTATAAATAATGTTATGAAAAATATTTGTGTTAATGTTTAATGAATCTCTATCAAACTATTCAAAAAATTTAATAAATCATTTTTTCTCACATGAGTCATGATTGGTGTGAGAAAAAAAGGTTAAAATAATGAACAATTAATTTACATTAGAGTGTTATATAGTTTTTTATGGTATGGATTTCTAATACCTTATTGAACACCTTGAGTAATACCCATAATTATGGGGATCTGGTAAATGTAATCCCACAAGGTTTGATTTACTCTATTAGCATGTAAAATTAATTGGGTAATAACTATAAGGATATTGTAAATATACTTTAGAAAATCCTAAGTGGGAGAAAGGATTGTTGTGAATTTATGATTCTGGACTAATAAATGAAAAAGGTAGATCTGATGTGGATGACTATATATTATGTTCAAATCATAGGTTCCAATATCTTTTTACTAGGGATTATTCCACTCGAATGTGTACCTTGTATAGGATATGGGTCATGAAGTGTTTCACCAACACTATACGGGAGAATATTCTAAAGTCATGAAATTGGTTCCTTTAGTACGAGTACCCCAGATGGGAGGTAGGATAAGATCTGGGTGTTATTTCATCAATAAAAGGGAGTTCATTTGGAAATGGGGATAATTTCAATCCTAATTAGAGAACAAACTGTTTGCCTATGGAAAAGAGATATGATCAAGAATATTTTGATCACTCTTAAGGATAGTCCTCTAAGAACTGACAATTTTTTTGAGGCATACCAAAACAAATCAAATGTGAATAGGCTAGTGATCCAAAAAAATTAAATATGAAAAGATACATGAAAATTGGGTTTGATCGTTCTCATTGAAGTAGACCAATTTTACTGAAGGGATTTTTTTAGTCCATATAGCTTCAGATATATAAGGGTTAATGTTTTAAGGTAATATATCTTGTAAAGTAAAGGTGTTCTATATTGTGGTTATATATCTTTGACTATGGTGTTGTTTCTATTTTAGTGTAATGAAACTCAGGCTAAAGGGAATGATTTTTATTGTCATGCAGCTAGGACCTAGACCATGACGTTTGACATCATACAACACAGATGAAATGGTTCTGGAGGTAATATTCATGGAAACAATGTTTAAGAGAATATCTGATATAGATTCCAAGATGAAAGTATAGATAACCTAAAATACGAGTTCATCTAGATTAAGGCCATGATGCTTAGTCCAAGGATTCCAGCTTAGGGTTGTGGAACATAGAACATCAAATTGAAGGGAAGATTCTCCATTACATTATGTGAGAAAAGGAAACCCAATAAACCACATTTTATTCAATATTTTATTGATAAAAATTAATATAATTTAACAAAATTGAATTAAATATGTCTATTTCTAGAGAATATGGGATTAAATCATTTTTTTAATTTTTTTTAAATTAATGTTTTAACCCTTCAATGTAAATTTTGGTATTATTGAAATAATTATTATTATATTCTCTATTTGGATTTAAAAGTATTTAAAATAATTCATCACTCCTTGTGAAATTATATTGATTGATACCATCCTTACTGGATCCTACATTTTATGGGTGAAAATTGGACATTAAATCAAAGCCAGATCATTCTCATCAACATAGACACAAATATACCATTTGGGCCTTATTTTATTCATTAGGGTTTATAATGGGATAAAATATTTCTGGAATTAAGTGGATAAAATTTTAAAAATAAATCATATTTCTATAATTTTAGATAGTTCATATGTTTTAGAGGTCAATAAATATATGCAAGTTGGATTAAAATATTTTTCTGGAATTTCCCCTTCACACTTGTATACTCGTGAAAGAACAGCCTCCCATACACTCTATAAATGTGTGTTTTTTTATTTAATGGGATTTTATATAATGTTTATGATTTAGGGAATATTAGATGATATATAATCCCATTTTTTCAAGAGTTGTAAAAGGGATATATCCTGAATCAATGTTCTCAAGTACAACACCCTCTTTTTCTTCCTCTTCATGTTAGAAATTTCATTTATTACAACAATAATATATATTTATATTTTACTTCTTATAGTATTTCCTATATTATTTATAACCCATTTATTTTATTAGGTTTTAAATATATAGTATAAATGGTACTGGGTTATACCCTTTCTATACCCATTCACAAACAACTTGTTTCTATGATGACTACTCCACTCATGTAATAATATCTTTTCTTAGTAATCAATATAATTATATCCTTATAAATTATTTTTTTGAATAAGTTATTTTAGTGTAATTCATATTAATATGATTCAATAATTTATTTTTTATTTAGAATAAATCATTCAAGGGATAATCATTTTACACATGATGTTAGTAATGTGTGAATCGTCAAAGAGAATTTTATTATCCAAACTATACCAAAAGTGATTATTTTGTAGAGTTCAATTATAACAACTAAACAATTCATACTCCTTTCTAATATCGATAGGATTCCTAATTCTCTCATGACTATAATAATTCCATGGAACAATAATGAAAGAAGGATTCTATGATTGGAAGTTCTGAAGCTAGCTTAGGGTTCAATTTATTTCATCTTTTTGGTAGAGGTAAATCACCATAGGGACTAAGGGTTTAAAAATTACAGGATTATATTAAATCTTATTTTTATTGTAGTAATAAATATTAATATGTTAATAATTAGGGTATGTTTAGATTGAGTATAGTATCAAAGAATAATTTAAAAAATAAATTTCTTCTCATTCCATTTTGTATGTTAAATTAGAAAAATAAAATCTTTTCCCAATAGTTATTTTATTATGTTATAAAATAGAATAAACTGCTATAATTTTTTATTCATTAATTTATTTAAAATACAATTAATACGGTTCTCAAAGTACTACCTCATTATAAAATTACCTTACTCATATACTCTATTGGACCTAAGTAATAACTATTACTCATCCTTTGTGAGTTTCCATGATAATGATCTTAAAATTGATTTAATTTTATGGGAGTCTATTATTTTATTTAACCAATTTGTGGTATTTTTTCATTTTTTTCTTCTATTTTTATTATTACTTCTTCCCTATTTTGGAGTTTTTGTTTCTTGGGACCATTAATTGAAAATTATTTACAACAAATTATGGTCTCATTTTCTTCTTTTATGTTTCTTTTGATTTATTAAATGATATCATCATATGCATATCTTTGATCTAGACCCTGACATTTAATAGAACCTTAGGGCTTGAATCAAATAGTCTGAGTTTATGGTAAATGCTGACAATAATAGAATTGTGTAATTATATCATTTTCAAGACATTTAATTTTGAAGCATATCTAAATCAATATTAAAACTAAAAATAATTGTTTCAAATAATAAAGATTAACTTCATAGAACAATTTATCAATATCTAAAATATACATTAATTATCAACCAATATACATTTCATACCCCATCCTTGAATCAATCTTTCAACTAAGACATGGATGGATACACCTTATACCAAAATTTCATGGTCTCCACATCAAAGATATAATCAAACATCTAAAATATTTTAATGTGGTTTTCTAAACCTTAAAACCTAGGAATGTATCTGAAGATAAAATTAAACCAAGAAAACTCCAATTCACACTTAATTAAACTATGGAATATTATATGTATTATTTAAAGCCTCAATATATAACATGTTAGAATGATTTGAATTTTGTTTTATGGTAGATATTCTTAAAATAATGAAGAAACATTACCATGCATAAAGAGATCTTAGGGATTAGGCTAGAATGAGGGGAGTTAATGTACGAGTGCTTAGAGCGATTCAAGAAGTTGGGTATAAGATTCCCTTATAATTAAATTAGTGAGAAATACTTATCTAAAATATCTAGGAAGGATTTACACCTATATAAATGATCATGGTGGATGACATGTAAATTGGAGCATTGGTTGGAAAAATATCAGGTGCTATATGTTTATTTATTGGAAATATTTCACAGAACTCTCAACAATTTGATGATTCAGGTACACCATTTATAAAGGGAGTACACATGGTATGTCATTTAACTAGGAACAATAATTTAATTGATAATAAGTTGGACAGTTTGACTAATATATTGAGATAAATTGCAAAGGATAAAAAGATGTCACAACCTACCTATATGAGGAATTGTGTAATATTTACTCAACTAAACCACCCTACTAATTGTTTCCCACAATTATAGGATATAAAGGATTATGAATCCATATTCACTAAGAGACCATATAAATAGTGGAACACCCCCAAGAAGAATTTCAGTTCCTTCACAAAAATATACAAACAATGATGGAAATAAAACCTAGTCTTGAGGTATGGATATGGACAACATAATGCCCCCTTTTAAACACAATTTCTAGCATCCTTTACCTTAACAATATGTATTTATACATCCCTAAAAGAGATTTAAATATAAAGAATTGAAAATTGAACATAAATAGGGGTATTCGTAACCAAAATGAGATTCTAATACTGATAATATTTTAAAATATAATGACATTAATCAATACAATTATGTAAAGATTCTAGGTATAGAGTTGAGGGAGATAAAGATATAAATGATCTATATTATAACTGGCTTCCATGAACTTCTAATAAATAACTCTGGAAATATTTCTTCCCAATCAACTCTAAATACTATGTGTATTTTTATTTCCACGAAACTAGAAAGTGGTATGAAAAGAGCTGAGATATCTACTACTTTATTTCCCCAAGGACTCGCCTCAACTAAAGAGAAACCACATTCACAACCAATAAATTGGCAACCAAAGGATAAACAAAAAGGTAAGAAAAATGTTGATCATTTTCCCATAAATCCATTCCATTTATAAATTGAAATTTTCAACAAAAGCATATGGAAGAATAGGTGATGAAAATGAAGATTTTGGATACATTCAAGTGTGTTGAGATCAATATCCTTCTATATGAAGAAATTTTGAAACATCTAAGTTATTCCATGTTCATAAAAGAATTGTGTAAAACCTTAATAGGGATAAAGGGAAATGAGTAGATAAATATTGAAAGGAATGAATCTTGGCTCATCACCCTCACATTGGTGGTTCTATAATGGTAAGGGACCCTAAGACAATCACCATTCTATTCACCATAAATGAGTTTCTTTTTCATTGATTCATTATGTGATTTTAGTGCCTCCATTAGATTCATGCCTCCCCCAGTTCCCACTTCCTTGTAGGTTGGAGAGATAATGATGATTATGGTGGTAGTGGAATCAGTAAATATGACTATAGTTCAACCAGTAGGAGTCCTTGTGGATGTCTATGTTTGGGTGAGAGATATTATCTTTCCTATTAATTTTTACTTGTTGAATATGATGGATGATCATGTATGTTTTCATGATCATGTAATTATTACGACAGTCTCTCTGAAAACATGAAAAAATCATTAATTTCCATGAGGGTACACTATATATGGATTTCATATGTAAGATCATAAGATTTAACAATTTAGAATCCATGAATTACCCCATAGAATCCAATTTATTCTCTGCATCATCCATTATTATCCATCCAATAATGATTCTATAAATATTTATTTTATATAATTTCAAAATTATATTTGTTATATTCATTATAATTTTTTGATTATTGGGGATCATTTAATGTCTCAAAACATTTCCAGACCTATTGAATATAGTCTCAACACTCATGTTTCTAATTATTATATAGATCTTTATTCTAATTACACGAATTTACATTTTAATTATGAGGTGAATTTTGATTTTACATATGAATTTGATGCATTATTCATGTATTTTGATGATGTAAATTGTGCACACATCATGAGTACCATGAAATTTCCATCAATATAGCACCAAACCAAACTAGAAATCAAACCATTTCCACAAAATTTTAAATATCTATAAACATTAAATGGTAAAACATTTCTTGTAATTATTTATAATAATATATTAATTAAAAAATAAACATAAGTTTTAATTATTTTGAGGTAGAATATTTAGAAATTTGGTTTGGAATTATTGAAAATAACATGTATTAGACCCTGCATTTTTATACATAGGACTTATTAAGGGGATGTGGCTCAACTGGTTATAAATCCATAAAGTATAATTTACAAACACACTATTAGTAATAATAAGTAATGATGGAAAATATAATATGAATAATGTATCATTTTTCCCAGTTTCATCACTTTGTGGGTTAACCCTATCCAGGTTGTACCGAGGAAAATTGGATTCACTATTTTAAAAAATTTAAATGATGTGTTAGTTGTAATAAGAGTGAAACATAATTAGAGTGTGTGTATAGAATACATGAAACTAAATCATTACATTCATATGGACCATTTAATATTTCCATTTAATGACTGGATATATGAGAGAATTTTTTATGGGACAGAAGAATAATTCTTGGATGGTTTATATTGATATTTTTAGGTTCCAATTATAGTTGAATACTAGGAAAATATGATATTCACTTGTATGTTTATTCAATTTTCTTATAGAAGGTTTCCATTGGGAAATTTTAATTCCCCAATTATCTTTTAGAGATTCATGGTGATTATATTTTATTATTTAATTAAGACTGACATTGAGTTATTTGTGGATAAAATCATTGAATATGGATCATAATTTGATTAGTTTCTTACTTTTATTAGAAAAGATTAAAATAAAATCATTAAGAAATAATTTTTTTTTGAATATTGAAAATTTTCATTTCATGAAATAGAAGAGAATTATCCAAGTTCAGTAAGTGTCAAAAAATGTAATTAATGTTAATATAATTATGTTATAGATAATTTCATCTTTTCGATATCTTATATGTGTACATGATGTTCGGAATTTCCTTATAAATTATGTTTTTTATTGATTAGGGATTTTATTAATAATTTTATACTCTTATATTTATTGATTAAAAAAATCTTGACTTTAATTTTTATGATTCATGTTTTATATCATTTTTTGAGATAAATTCATGTCTACCCACTCCCAAGATTATACAACCCATATGATGGGAGATTCCATTCATTATTATGTGTGAAACATAAAACATTTTTTTCTATGTGGTCCTATCATAGAGGGTGTATTTTCATAAAAATGTGACTACCTACTCTTTAAAGACATTGAATTCAAATTGGAATAATTACACAATTAAAATAAATGAGTTTCATGTTTTCATATTTTCTGTAGATAGATTTTATTCTAATTTTTTAGGTTATAAAGTAATTGTTTTTTCAAACCAATCACCATTAAGTTACCTATTTAATATGATAGATTTAATTCTAAGACTTATCTATTAGATGATCTGAATTTAATAGTTTTACATAGAGATGAATGATAAGAAGGGTCTGGGTAACTTCGTGGTATACCACATGAGTAGGATTACTGACACACTAGAGGATGAAAACGTGCACTAGGTATCACTTCATGAAACAGTTCTATATGAGTATCATTATGAACTCTCACATACACATCCTTAGTATGTTTATTTAGTTAATATTATTTATCTCTTTGAAATAATTTTTAAATTAAGAAAAACCGTGTTAAAAAATTTAAAACTGAGTTTAATCTTCATTTTTAGAAGATTTATTCCACTGGTGCAAGTGTAGTGACCATGTTATTGAGAGGTGAGTTCATAATCACGAGTTTTATTGCATTCGGTATATTTTAATACACTCACTAATAGTGAAAAATTTAGATACAACTAGAGTAATATGAATGTATTATACTATAGATTATATTGGCGTACTATGTTCCATGATTCTAGTGTTTTTAATTCATGCTCGCATTTCCAGCACATTAGTAAATTTTATAGTACACATGAGATACCTAAATAAATCATATTATTCAATTATAGTTTTCATGTTTAGGGAAATATTTTTATGTGTTTATGTTCATGTTCATTTAGTTTTCTATACATTCTATTTTGAATTTATTATGTAATATATTAGGTGGAGGACAAGGTCACCATTGCTGATGATTTTCATGATTTAGTGTATTTTTCATGGGATTGGAATTTTTTAGGCTTTATGCATTGAAGGTTATAATCAATGAAAAAGGGTCACACTTTTACAACAAAATTTTTCTTTCCATCATTTGAAAGTATGAGGTGACACAAAAAACATCAACTCCTTCCCACACCCAAACAAATAGATGGGATGATGTTTCAAATCATGAGTTGGATAATATATTGGGTAAAACTATGTAATATAATATAAATGAAGGGATAAAACATGTATAGGATATGATTTTAGAAAATATAATTGTGTACAAGACTCCTATCACTATGTCATGATTTTTAATAGTGTTTTAAAGGACTATCATTTCCCCATGGAGGTTGAGAATGAAGTATTTTGGATGATAGATAGATAAATAATGTATTTATCCCAAGGAGAATACCAAAGGAAATTGAAACTTCATGATATTTAAGAGATATGATTTTAATAATATGTGAACTCAAGGCTCTACAATAGACATGAAAAGGAAACCCATGAGAACATGATCTATAAGATATAATTTCATGAATAGAAAAAGTCCTTTTCTACTGTTCAAAAAATAAATTTGATTCCTTGTAATATACTTTCCTGATAGATCAGACCTTATGTTGTTTCTCATGTTGTTATTTATGGTTCCAAATATATCACAAAATAGGCCATAATAATAATCTTTTTAGTTAATAGGATATGGTTGAAGCAATACATTTAGAGACCTCCAAAACATGTAGTTGATGTCATCACACTTCCTAACCCCATCATCACATTAGAATTGCATGATTTCTTAAACCCTTTTAATTTTATGTAAATTTTTTTTTTTAAATAATGTATTTCATGTTAAAATATCTCTTTAGATGGTTATATTATGGAAAATGTAACATTTTAAGTGTTGGAGTGGGGAAAAAATTTTGTTAATATATAAGTTCTTTATTTGAGTATTTTCTGATATTTTTTATAAATAAAAACAGAAATAATAAAAATTTCACTTTCTCATTTCTCTCAAGAAATTATAGAAAATTCATTTTTTCTTGATATCATTGGTATCATGTTATGAATGAGAAAAAGTTCTCTATTAATGGTAATTTTAATAAAAAATGTATATTTTAAATGATATTATTACATATATAATTATAAAAAAATTAGATTATGATAGTTCTATTTATGATATCAGTTTATGGTAAATTATTTCATTTTATTTCTTTAATAAAATTCAAACATAACCATGACTTGTGTAATTTTTCCTATTCGAATGAAAGAATAATAAATTGTTTTAATTTTTTTCATCTTAGAAAAATGGTCTAAAGATCCCACATTGTGAATGATTTGATATTTTTCAATAATTTCTATTAGTTTTCAGTGGTGCTTCATAAAATAACAATTTTTTATTTATATAAATATTTTTATGATGTTATAAGGAAATGGGGTTTTTTTTGTTTTGATGAAGTATCCAAGATATCCATCTTGATAAAAAAACTGAATGTTTCTTTGATAATTGGATAAAGAATAAATAAATGAAGTTATATTATCTCATGAATGTTTTTTATTACTTTGAGTATAAAACTACGATGAATATTGAATTATTCTCTTTTTTTCAAAGGAAAAGTGATATAGGTGTTTCATGAAATAAAGTTTTAAAAAATAATGTGGACAATTCAATTTATATATATTTGTGGATAAATTGATGTTGTGAATCAAAAAATCATTTGAAATGTTAATTTTCATGAATATTGATGAAGAACATTTTAAAATATAAAAATACTATTATAGTTTTCATAAAGAAGTATTTATATGGAAAAAGGAGTTTGGCTTGGATTTAGAAATATCATACATAGTATTTAATATTTAAATATATATGGGGCCTTATTAAAATATTAGGGCCAACCATAGCCACACAAGGAGGCCATCTCCACCACATATATGGGAAGAAATGATCAAAACATGTGAGATCCAACCTGATCATGGGAAGGAATGGTGGAAAGTGACTTGACAAGAATGGCTGATAATAGGAATATGTGCCCTTATGGATAACACATAAACATGGGATATATGGGAGCATAACTCCCATATGGTTCTCGAGTGAACCACACATGGTGAGGTTCTTTATTTATAAATGAAGTCCATTTATATTGTTTCTAGGTGACAAACCTAGTGTAGTGTATTGAGAAGCAATCAAAGTCGATTGATTTATTAAGAATGATTTCAATGGGTTGATGATTTATTCAGGATGGTTGAGTGGTGTAGGTATAATTACTTCCCTTAAAACATATAAACATTTCATTGGTCATTGGATGAAGATTAAATAAACCAAATGATCAACATGATACATTGTGTACTACCTCCCACCCAAGGAATTTCTTTACCTTTCATATCCTGTGTTCACCATCCAAATATTATTATTTATGAAAAATACTCGAATCATCTTTTATTATGGTACAAAACAGATCAGGAACTTTGGATTAATCTAAGGCCATTACTGCAGTATAATTCTTCCATGAATGTGATAATTCAATTCTTATGATAACGTACAAGGAGATATGAAATTGAAACATGTTTATCCATTTAAAAAAAAGATGATCATAAGAGGAGTATGAAGTTATTATCCCTTGAAGGTCATATTCTCACCATGATGAGAAAAATAGTTATCAAATAAAAGGATCTGTAATGATTATTAATGCCACATAACCCATGATCAAGGATTATAAATGTCTAGATGTTCATCTATTCAAATAATTTATTTACATGGAATAAAAATTGGTAATTGAGGCAGTGGAATGATAGTATGAATTTTTCTATAAATATATAATCACCTAATGCCAATTGAATTTTTTCAACTCATGTTATATCGAATAACACTTTTTTCATTAAAAATATTATTATTATTATTTAGTAAGAGGAAAGTGTTTTGTGAGAAAACTAGGCTATGTGTATAGGGAAGAACCCCACACATCTATAGCATGGAGAATAACCATAGGCCTTCAACTTGTGTTCCATACTCCAAGTGAAAATTGATGTACTGTTATGTGAATCAGTGGTAATTTTACTCTATCACACTATGTTACATGAATTATTGATCCCATGAGAATCTTTGTATCATATAGGAGAGTGCCTCAAATATCTGTTGAGTTTTCATATAATGTTTTCGCATACTCATCTATTCAATAAACACTTCCAATGTTTCACAATAAAGAAGAAGATAATACTCAATTTATTCACACTATTTCTTAAGGAAAATATTTTTATTATTGTTCTATGTGAATGGATTAAATATTGATAAAATGAAAGATAATTCATGCGATAAAAACTTTCAAGAAGGATAAAATGAATGCATCAATGATATATGTGGATTAACATGCATAATAGTTTCATGAACCTGACTGATTTACTCAAACCATTTGTTGAAAACCTAATATGAGAAAATAAAAGATCTCGTAAGAGGAAGTGAAGAAGAGGACAATTAAAGAACCTGAAATAAGGATAATAATTTACATATGTGTTCCAAGTATTATTTATAACACATGAAACATGTTTATAGTTGATGTGATTTTAAAAAATCCATGCCATGAATTAAAGAAAGAAGAATGGAGGAGAATCGATACTATATTTAGTTGCTGATATTGTGTATCAAACCAAGAGAATAAGACATTACTACACTATTTTACATTATTCTGTTTTGATGATCTCAAGTATAAGTAGATAGTTTTGAATATATTTATTTAGTTGATTATAATTTTGTTAGAAGAAGAATTATGAAATATCCAATCCAATAGACATTTATATAATTATAATTAATGAAATATTTATTATAATTTTCTTGATATAAACATTCAAATTTTTCAAAATAACAATGTATTCTTTATTCTAAATATAAAAAAAGATAACAAAATAATTTTTTTATACACAGAAGAATAACTCGTGAAGAGGAAGAAGAAGATTGTGTAGACTTCTATTTTTTATTATGAAGAAGGAAGGTTTTTTCCCATTGTTGTGAAAGTAACAAGTGAGGAAAAATGAAGTAACAAAAAATGAAGCACTATGAATTCTGACATAAGTATCATTAGAAAAAAATAATTTTTTTGTTACCAAATACATAAACATGATGGTGAACACTATCATTAAAAGCAGTATAAATAACCAACCAAGAGATATAAAACATTTACTATCCTTTGACTATGTTGGAAATACAAGTGAATGATTATTACCTACATTCTATAACCACATTGAAGGATTATTTTCAAATTATTTTTTTGGTATTTTATTGTTTATAAATTTTTCCAAGGACTGTCCAATATTTTTTATTAGTGAAATTTGTGAAAATATCATGTTCCATCATTTTTAATCTTTCAGATTATTATATATGATAACAGAAATAGAAAATTAGAATCAAAATCATAACAGGTCTAGGAGGTAAAGGTATAAATAGTTATAATAGTTAAAAATGTTTCCAACACTAATTCACCCCATATTACTATAGAGTGTATCCTAAAGTGGAACTCTCAGTTGGTATCATAGACAAGGTTCACCTCTATTGGATTCTATATGTTATAGTTATTCTCTCTTGAATAGTTGAGTTATTTAATTATACTATCAACGATGAGATATTTGGGTGAATATTTAGTTGTATATGAGAAAAATTATATTCATACCAATACCATGATTAACATGAGAAAGAAAGAGAAAAGAAATATGAATAATAAGTCCATGTTATCTAAATAATAGGATATAGTAGATTATATACACTTTTCCAATAATGAAGATATATTAGGAATCAAAAATGGAAAGCCAGTGGCACAAGTTTCCATCATCAAGAAGGATAACATTCCAACCTTAAGAGATCATAATGTATAAAAAAATTCTTTCAAAAAATTTCCTCACAAAAAAGTTACTATCATAAGGGGAGATGATGATTGATATTTAACATATAAAAATATATTTGTTGATAAATTATGGAATATTTCTCATTATATTAAAACAAAAATAGTCTCTGGTTCTTGTGGATTCATTCAATGTATGTTGGAATAAATCATCTCTCTAGATGAAGAAGTAGATTCTATAGAGAATAGTTTATATGGAAAAATTATAGAATTTTTAATGTTCTTCTAATTGGTTTGAGACTTTAAGGAAAGATGTAGGGAACATGAAATAAGTTCCAAAAAATGGATTAAATAAGTTAAATAAAAATTTTTAATCATTAATTGTCTAAAATAAGATATCCATGAACTTAAATAAAAAGTAAAAAATAGTACTAATTTCAAGGATTTACAATTGGAAGAAATTTTCAAGAAGACCAGATAACATGAATTATTGTTAAAAAAAAGGTAAGATGCATGAAAGGGAAGTTAAAATATTGAATAAAGTTTGTGAATATAATAATGTTATGATTAAATATTAGAAAAACAATAACAATATAAGATTTCTATAATTGAATGTTTAGTTGGAAAATTGTGACAAGACACATATTGAGTCTTTACAAAATAAGGAGATAGTTTCTTCTTCTAGTCAATACCAACTGGATTATTATAATGTTAAAATACCTAAAAAATGTGATATTAAGATCATGAATTCATTTGATGATCTATCAATAGCTACTAAGAAGAAAAAGTCGCCATACATACAATCCTGTAATAAAGTTTCTTAATATAATTACAAAAAAAGTGTAGTTCAGAAAAAAACATGATCACGTATAGATGAAAAAATGATAGAATAATCATATCACCAAGACCAGGATGAATAGTAAAAAGAGTAAGGACTCAAGTTCCCCAAGAAGATCCGAACAAGTTATAAAAAGGAAATAGAAACTTCCTATAAAATAAATAATAAGATCAAGGTTTTGGTTAAATATTTGTTTTGTAATAGATTCAACCTTTGTGAAGTATATTTTGTATATTATACTATAAATCCTATAATATAATGTAATACCATTTTATGTGGGATAATGATAGAGATGAATAAGAAACATATACCTGTCAACGAAAATCTATATAGTACAAATTGTTTTTGAAAACATGAAAATAAATGTGATGAATCAAATGTTATTGGTAAAAATAATGATACATTATCATCATGACATGTATCTAAATATGCTGATAAATTAAGGCCATTTTAGTTGGATAATAAAAAAGAAGAATCCTTAGGATGAAATAAAAATAATGTTTTAAAAAAATTCTACCAAGAATAAAATATAAAAGTTATTGGATTCTATATCCAAGAATATGAAGAAATATATGACATCTAAAATAACTATTAATATGGATGGAACTCATAAAAGGCCAAGTAGAGGATCTAACATTTCAACCAATATTAATAATTAAATGTTATTTATCTATCTCGAATATTTGGAAAGAATGTAGAAAATAAATGATGCATAAGCTAAGGCTGGTGAAAAAGAAAAATAAAATAATCCCATGATGATAAAATATACATGATAGGTTTTAAATATAAGAGAATTGTTATGTTAATGAAGATATGTGTGACATATGCAAAAAATATGGATATTTTTAAATTGGTTTTTTATCTAATATTCAAAAACAAGAAATAATAGTTAATATTATTACGAAATCATCATTTTTGAAGTCTATTAAGAAGAAATATTATCCCCACAAATCATCGGATAATGTGAAGAGATATATTATACCCCAATATAAATCAGAATAGAAGTTTAGATCTACAACTGTGAAGGCTGATGGAAATGGTGCAAGTTTGTTGAGAAAACCATCTCAACCTTATTGTTCACAATGATGAAGAATGGTTGCCTATATCATCTCCTTAATCTTTTTGTATTGTATTTGTGCTTATAATTAAGCGATTTTATGTTGATAAAATTCTCAGGGGGTAACTTGAGAAGGAGTATGTGCTATAAATTCTTGAGAGAAATGCTGAAGATGTCCTCATCCTTGAATGATTCTTCATTTGGTATTAAAAAAATATATGATAGAGGATTATATTTGATGAAGTTTAATATTATGATTTCATATCTTGGACAAAAATGATAAATAAAATACTATCTTGGATTGATATTATATTTTTTTATCTTAAATAACAAGTATCTAAAAAGATAATCCTTTATGATGTTGATCTAGACATTCATAAGTTGAAGATCCGTTTGGTGTATTCTACAAATTGGAACATATCAAAATCCATTCTTTAAGAGATTCACCATTTTGACTATATTGAAGATTTTTTCTATTAATATGGAGAAAAATAATGAAATATGAATTTGTTTCTAGAATCATCATTTCAGTTAGAATCAAATATAATTATTCTGGAATGTGCCTGAAGATCATGTCATTAGAAAATGTACATTTCCCTCAATATGTTATCCTTATTTAACAACAATAATAAAATCAATACAAAGGTGAATTGTTTGAATTTACCAATTAAATAAGAAAATTGGAATTATGAAATTTCCACAAGGTGGATTATCCAACTTAATGCACTATAATGGTTTTGATACATTTGTTGAAGTGAGTATAGGAGTTTTAGGTTGAATGTTCTTAAAAAAGTTCTATATATCATTTCCTATCTCAAACCTAGAATAGACGTGGATAACTTGTGAAGATATATATATATATATATAAGTTATCACTTCATGTGGTATCATGATCAGTTGGAAAATTACAACTTTATTATCTAAATGAAAACGGATTGTTTTTATACAGAGCATGGATCAAATAAACATAGAGTGAAATGATGGATAACACATTACTTATGTTTAAACTAACACACTTTTCCCATGAACAATGTATTTATTTTCAATAGTGATAGAGAAAGAGAAATTAATGTTTAAAAAGTAATGGGGTTAGATTCATGTATTTACACATTAATTTAGAAATAAAATTGATGGTATTTTTAACAAATACAAAGGTATATATTAGAGAGACCACATTGTGTATTTGTTGTCAATGGGTTTTATTTGTTATCAATGACTATTAATAAAATAAAATTATTGCATTGATGTCCATATATTGAAGAATTATGTATATAAGAAGTTACAGGAAGTTATGATAAAGTATCCAAGAAATCCAACGTTGATGAAAATGTAAATGTTTCCTTGATAAATGGATGATTAATAAAGCACTCAAGTCCTATTATCATAAATACTTTCTTTTTGAATATTTTTATTTCATAACTTTAATGATTGTTGAAGTGTTCCTATTTTTGAAGGATAGGTTATATTGGTGTTTGTGAATAAAAATTTTCAATAATAATGAGGTTTATTGATGTTCTATCAATCTTTTGATGAAGAGTAGTAGAAAATCGATAAGTCTAGGAAAATATTAATTTTTGTCATTATTGGTGAGGTACTTTGTAAAAGTAAAAAAGATAGTTACATTTTTCCAAAATAAGAATTTATTTGGGAAATAAAATTTTATTTTTATTGGGAAATATCAAACATAGTATTTACAAAGTACATATATATGGGTCCTTATTAGATATTAGGGACCAAACAAATCCACATAAAGAGGTTATCTTAACCACATATATTGGTATCATGACTGAACCCATGTGGGAGCCAGCCCATGCATGGGAATCCATGTTGTAATGTTCTTATATTGGTCAGTGTGGTAATAGGAATAGGATCATATATAGAGTGTATATATACTACGGATCGATTGATGCATAGTTCCCATAGGGTGCCTGAGTAGACCACACATAATGAGGCGTGAACAATTCAAGGGTGGTGCGTATGCTTTGTTTTGGGTGAAAAACTCGGTGAAAACCATGGTGTTGGGGCTCAAGATGAAATAGAAGAATATAAATTTATTAAGCGTACATCAAATGAGTGTAAGATCGATGTGGGATGGCCGAGAAGAGTAGATATAGTTCCACCTATAAAAACATATGCAAATATATTAGTAAATTATATGAAGATGATCCATTCTAACTGATCAACATGACACATTGTCTTCTACATCGCATTGAATAATTTTTTCATCATCCTTATCTAGTGTTTTCCTTCTAACTATTGTTCTTGAAAAATAATACTCTAGATGTCATCAATGATGATACTAAAGGGATAAGGCATTCCAAATTGATTCAAGTACATGAATTCAATCTACATCTTTCTTACATGAGATAATTCAATGTTTAAGATAAAAACCAATTTAATATTAATTTATGGTGTTCTAATCCTTTAGGAATGATTTTGAGAATAGGAGGAGTTTGAAATTACTATAACATTCACATGAGATTATCACTATGACGAGAAAAATGGTTCTCACTTAAGATGATAAAATATGATTATCAGCATATCACAACCTACATTTGAAGATTATAAATGATGTGATGTTAATGAATTCATATATATGATTTTTGTGGAATAAAAAGTGTGATTTTAGGGGTTGAAAAGGTAGTATTAACTCTTATATAAACACTGAAAAACCAAGTGCTGATAGAATCGATGATGGCAATGTTATATCAAAGAACACTTATTTCTTATACAAAATAAATTATTCTCCAATAATAATTATATATGAAGAGAAATGTTCTCCATGATCCTATTACGTTAAATGAAAAGGTTAGTAACACAAATATATATATATATATATATCATAAAAAAGAACCATGGACCTTGAAATTATGTTTCACACTTGAAGTGCAACATGAAAAAAATATTTTGCAAACCAGTCGTAGTTTTACTCTATCACTCTTTGTTATATGATGAATTGGTCCCACGAGCATTTTAGTATCATGATGGATAGCACTATAAATCTCAATTGAGTTTTTTAATAATGTTTAATTGTACTCATCTTGTCATTAAACACATTGAGGGAGACATGATAAAGATGAAAATAATACTTATCATGATCACACTATTTCATAAAGAGAGTGTTTTTATCATAGTTCAATGTGAAGGGATTATGTCTTTCATGAAGGAATGATCATTCAAGAACTAAAAACATGCATAAGGGAGACAATGAAGGAATACATGATATACATGAATTCACTTGGATTAGAAGTTCATGAAATACACTTATTTGGATGAACCATCTAAAGCAAACCAAATCTGAGAAAATACAAGATCTCCAAAGAGAGTGAATTTTAAGATATGTATGGAATGTGAAATAATGATAAGAATTTTTATATATGTTCAATTTTTTACTCATAACAAATGTATCATGATTTATTCCAGATGTGATTTTCACTAAACCAAATTGAGAAGTGAAGATGGAAGAAAAGAATAGAATTGTTACCACACTCAATTATTGATATTTATTATCAAATAAAAAGAATGCAACACTACTGGACTATTTCAAATTTTTTTATGTGAAAGATCGCAAGAAGAAGAAGAGAGTGGAAAATATATATTCATATGATTTTGATTTAGGTTAATTAATAATTTTGTGATAGCTAGTCTTCTACACATTTATATCATTCTGACTGAAGAATAATTTATTGTGAAGATGCTGAGATGAACATTTAACATTTAGATAATCAAAAATGATTTTTGTGATTATAATTAAAATAAGGATACGTAGTGTAGTATGTTTTTACACTGAATAAGAATGAGATAAGAAGAAGAATAATATTTTTAAGCCTTTAGTTTTATTTTATTAAGAAAGAAGGTTTCCTGACCATTTCTATGTAATTAACAAGTGAATAAGATGGAATAGATGAAAAAGGAATCATTGTGAAATACAACCGAATTCTCAATAGGCATAAGTGTTTCTTGATATTAAAAAATGACTCAATTATAAGGTGAATACTGTCTTCACAGTAAGTATAAGGAACCCTCCATGATTTATAAAACATGCACTGTAATTTGACTATAGTGAAACAAAAGTTAATGATTATTACCTATAATATGTAACCACATCAAATGATTATTTTCTATTAAATTTATGGTATTGAATTATTTACAAACCATCCTAACAATTAAATTTGAGTAGTAAACCATGTAAAAAATATCATGTTCCATCATTTAACCACACTCATATATTTATATACGATAAGGAAAATAGAATGGGAGAATTAAGATCCTAACAGGTCTATGTGGTAAAGGGATAAAAATTTATAATTTTTGAAAATGTTCCCAACAATGATTCAATTTCACTCTTCATATTGAATGATTAATAAAGTGGTTCCATTATAGTCATTTCATAATTTTTATTATCTTTCAATCAATTTTATCACTTTCACAAACTGAACTATTTATGAAAACTTGATAACCTTCTATTTTACACCCTAAAAAATCAAATCAATCAAAAAAATTAACTCTAGTAAAGTGGAGAGTGATGAAATTTAAAATATATATGGATATATAGGTTAGGATTTTAAGGCTTGGATTTTGTTAATTAATATGTGAGTGGGATTGGAAATTTTATTTCAAATTATATAGTATATATTTATTTTAAAATAACCTCGTAAGTTAAAAAATTTTCTTTACTTGAATATAATCAATACATGATGAAAAATTAATCATTAAATCGTTGAAACACACACACATGTGGAGAATTAGTGTCATTGTGGACCCATAAACTGTTTCATAAGGATTAGATTCATTTTTCTCCTTATATTTTGTTTTGATACATTATATGATACAATGATTTTAAAATTTAATGATATTGACTTATTTTTTAATTGTTTCTTTTCCATTAATATTATAATAGATTAAGAAATAGAAACATTTAGATCTTATCATAATTATTTTGGAATACATAATATATGTGTTTTACCAAGATTATAAAAGTGTATGTGCTAAGGAGTTGATAAACCACATTTTTATTGAATATTTTATTAATAATAAATGATATATTTTCCCTAAATAATTCTAAAAATATTTATTTTTGATGAATGCAGGATTAAATAATGAATTTTAAAATTTGATAAAAATTATTATTTTAATCGATCAAATTATACTATAATGTTATTGAAAAATATTCAAGGAATTATTTAGGATTATTTTTTTTGAAATGATATTTATATATTTAGGGTAATGTTTTTATTTGGACTATCCTTGTTGTATCTTACATTTAATGGAACAAAATGGGTCATGAATTCAATGATGAATTAGACTCATCAACATGGAAACCACATTACCAATTTGGCCATATCTTCTTTATTAGAGATTTTATTGGGATACCTTTTGGATTTTAAAATATAATCCATTTATATAAAAAACATTCTTATTGTAGGATAGTTGTTTCATGAGTTTTGGAGGTAAAAAATCCATCGCATCATGGATTAAAATATTTTCCTGAATTTCCCATTCACACATATGAACTCTTGAAACTCTTCCCTCCTCACTTATTAATAAATGTGTTTTCTCATTTAGAGGAATTACTCTATAAAGGTTGAGATTTTGGGAAGAGGGGATGATTTTTCACTCCATTTATCATAGCATTGGAAGAGGGAAATATTTTGAAAGAAATATATCTTCTACAACACCCCTTCATCTTTTTTATGTTATAACATTATTTGCATATAATAAAACACTATATTTATCTTAAATTTACTTTTTTATACATATAATTAACTTATTAACACATTAAATTATTTCATCTATAAATCACTATTATATATGTGATTGTGTTATACCCCATTTTGATATTTTCACATGCAATTCATTTTTATGGTGACTACTAAACACATCTAAAAATATATTTTATTATTGATCAATATAATTATATCTATATTAATATATTTTATTTGAATAATTGATATTACTATAATTTATATTCATTTAATCCATGTATTTTGTTTATAATTGAAAAAAACTCAAGTGATAATCATTTTACATGTGATGTCAAGAATTTGTGAATCATATGAAAATAAAAATAATCATTAAAAGTAAACAATGAGTGATTATTTTTTAGATTTAAAATATAATCAGTATAAAAATTATCATCATATAAAATATGTAATGGAGCCTTAATTCACCAGTGACCATACATTTTCTTAGGAGTTAAAATGTAAATAGGGTGCCATGATTTTTTGTTCTTAAGGTAGACTAGGTTTCAATTCCTTTCATATTTATCATTTTTAAAAATTCATATAGAGTTCAAGCCTTAACAAATCATGGGATCAAAATTAGGTATATTTTTATTTAAATGATAATGATTAATATTTATGTTAAGAGGTATAGTTTGGTCAATTATTCTATCTAATAATACTTTCTAAAGATAATTTATTCCCATTTAATATTGTTAATTAAAATTTTAAAACACTATCTTCATCTAACATAATTATTCTTATGTTATAAGAAAATTTTCATCACTTTTTGTAGTTTTTTATATCATTATTTAAAAAAATAATTTTAATATATTTCTCTAGATACTGCCTCCTTAGAGAAAAACCTCATTCAATAAATCTTAAACACAAACGTTTTAAAACTTAAACATCCTTTGAGAGGGATCATGATTACACTCTTTATATCTTATTGAGGGATCCACATTCTAGGACAAGATAAGAGATATGGGAGATTTTTTGTTGGGAAAAAGATAAATGATCCATTCATCACTAAATTTCCCATGACATGAGAATTAATATACATGTAGTACTAGAGGGTGGAGTCTCTCTATATAGATTCACTTAGTGTGCATGAGGTGAATGGTGATGCATATAGCTTCCCTTACAGGGAAAAAAGAATATGACCCAACATGAGTTAGTCATAACCACACCACTAGAGCATAATTGAGTATGGAAATGTATATTGCAATTGGAGATAGGATATGAGATCCATAAAACACTATGAATCACTTAATGATGAAAATCAATACTCATGAAGTTATTGAGAGTACTTTGTATATAACATATTCATTTGTAGAAAATAAGAAACATTGTTGAGTTGGGATTTTATAGGGAGATCAACATGAGTCTAAAGATATACCAGATTTATAGTATAAAATAGTGTTAGAGTATGAATTTTGTGTTGGAATAGTCATATGGACATTACATTATATATTATGAAGTGGGAATTTGGACACACATAGTTCATTAAAGGGTGCAGTTGACGACCAAAACTAAATATGGGGAATGAAAGGATACCAATGTTAGACCAAGGGGTATCCAATAAGGAGAGGATACTAACTATAGGGATGGGTAGAAGACAACACTGGAAAAGTGTTTTCCAATAAGGTGAGGACCAAGACATCAAATAGTTTTATTGATTAAAATTGTGATAATATTATATATTTTAATGTTGTATAGAAAGGACATTGTTCACACATATTAACATTTTATAATGAGGATGATAAATGGGTTTCATAGTTTAAATTCACAAAGGTATGTAAATTCTATGCATCTCTATCATTCTAATGGGAAGATATACCAAAACACTTATTATCACATTATTTATACTTTATGAGAGAAAATAGTGGTAATGGGAGGTCACTTTTGTCATTTATGAGTGATAGATAGGGATGGATAGTTTAAGGTCATAATTAAACATCAACCACTAAGGAAACAAATGAATATGAGGAAAAATGTTTAACTAATTCCGTAGAACCAGTTTACACAAACAACATTCCCAAACATATGAGAGGGTAACAGAAAGGGTATCAAGAATCATATTGAGTAAGGGGTGAAGAATATGGAATCATTAATTCCTAAATATGAACTGCAAAGGAGATGATAGGGTCTGAGAATGACCATTTACCCCGTTTGAGACAAAAATTACACTTTCGCATGATCAATAATGGTAGAAAACATATTTTTCTGAGCCATTGGCCACATTCAAAACAAGTCATACATCATGTTACTTCCATGAAAGATTTATTTAATACATGTATCTTGGATGGTATGTGAACCACATAGAACTGTGTCATCACTGAAGAAGACTTAGTTTGGAAATTAAATTTTATTGTGGAAATTCAAACTCTAAAAGCATCAATTATAGAGATAATAGAAAGGAAAATTCTTAATGGGAGGTCTGAGAAAACAAGGGATACACTATAGTGTTTTAGAAATACTGATGAGGGGTACCTGAATATATTTAGTTTCAAATCCTTGAGGTACATGAGGAAGATTCAATCATACCTTGGGGAGGACCAAGTTAGTTCCTAATACTTCATATTTTAAGGTTATATAACTGATAATGCAGGATAATGCATGTTTAAGGTCATGGATACTGGGTCATGGAGTGTTCCTTTTAAGGACATGCAAATCAGACTAGGGGTAAAATGGTATTCAAAAAAATTGGGGAATATTTAAACCAAAAGTTCTTTAGTAACCCATGGGTAATTAATGACTATCTCAGGAGTAGATGCACAAAGTTTTAGCTCATGACTGTTGGAACAACAGTATAGAGATTATGTTTATATAACATAGACTGTCTTTATAGTAAGAGACATCATCTTAGATTCTAGTGGGTAAAAGGGGACCCCAATAGAGATACTAAACAACTAGTTCAGGAAAGGGTGATAGGGTACATGTAGATGGAAATGTTGTAGTACATATATGTATGGATAGATATTTTATGAAGTTGTAATCATGACACACAATGTTCTTATAGGTGAGAGTCTTATTTACATATTTTACTCAGGTTTAAAATAGGGGATGAAAAGGGATGAGTGCTGTTTTGAGAAAAGGAACTCTAAAACTGATATGTATTTTTAAATGTCTCATCACTCTATTAAATATGGTAATATAAATAACGTACATTAATATTATTGTGAAAGAGATCCATGAATCACTATGTATAGTTTAAAGTGGGAATGAATATACATGTAGTTCTAAAATACAATACAATGGATGACCAACATCATAGGTAGGGAAGTGTCCCATCGGGTGAAGACACTAGTATATTTATATTGGCCATGAGTCATATTTAAAGTTATTAGATATATATTTTAATGTCATAAATCTAGGTCAAGATGTCGATTTAGTTTAATGTTGAATGACCATAATATTAAAATAATAGTTTAACATCATACAGTATGGATGATTAGGGTCATGTTATGAGGACCCATTCTAAATAGTTTAATGTCATTCAAATATGACTTCACTTAAATAATTTTAAATTAGTGAAAAATAGACTTGGTATGCCATGTATTTTAGTGTTATACAAGTAAACTGAAGTATTATTTGTAGTTTAAAGTCTTGAAACAAGGACATTATAGGATCCATTATTATAATTATAGTGAATGTCAACTATAATAATGACAAAATATACCAAAACTCATAGCATCATGAGATCCACGATCTATGTGAGAAAATAGGATTTATAGAAAATTATTTATGTTCCCTAAGAGAATTAAACATTATTTAACATATCAAGATCAATACATTTCATCAAACACAGAGGAATCCTATAAATGTAAGAAAAATAATCCGATATAATACCATGATATCAATTCACTCTATCAACAAGTTAGTATACATGATGAGTGATATAGAGGTTTTTCGAATAATTTTGGAACAAAAATAAATGACGGAGAAGTAAGTCATGAATTCTAGGATCTAAATCATTTTTGAGTGTAAATGGGTTGAGGATGAATAACAATGATATTCAAAACATATGTTCCACTACCGCATTGTTAATAATTGGTAAAAGGCATAATTGGACCACATAACAAGTTCAATACATGGGTTTTGTTATACATTTATTTCATGAATCCTCTGGGATATGTACCCTAGATAAGAGTGGGATCATGAGACATTGTTCCATCACTGAATGAGAGTCCATTTAGAAATAAAATTTTCATAAGGATTCAAATCAATGAAAACAAAATGTGTGAAAGTAAATAAAAATGAATGTTTTGCTAGAGTTTAATACCCAAGATTCTATGTTACAGTTCATTGAGAACATTTTAGGGGTGTATCAATATAGTTGTTGGTTAGAATCATATCCGGAGAGGAGTATTGTCTCAATTATAGGTAAGTAGAGAGATCCTGATGGAGGGAATATGAAAATCAATATAAGGTTACTGTATAAGGAAATAGTGGTTATGATTTTGAAAAAGGATCTTGGAATCACTACATATCCTATAAAATGGGGCTCAAGATACACATAGTTCTTAGGGACTGGTGTTATAGGAGATCATTACCAAAAGGAGGGTCTTTACCCATTGGTGGGAACTAAAACCCGGCTATGTAGTTTAAAATTAATATAAAAGGACCTCAACTATGTGGTTTATGGTCCTAGATCAAGGATATATATAACTTTCAGTTTAAATTCATGCGACAAGGCATAGTTTGATGTTATTTAGAGTCATATTAAATAGAATAACTACTACATAGTTTAAGATCTTACATTTAGGAAAATAGTTCATGTCATTTTAGGTTTAAATACTAAAAAATAGGCCTTTAACAATACTAGAATATACCTTTATTATCACTAAAAAGTAACTGACTACTATAGTAAAATTAAAAGGTCAAGGATTTTATCTACATATTTATTTAGCACTAATAAAGGGACCCTTTATCAGCGCTAATAAATGATATGATAATGTAATCTTTTATCATCATTAATAAATGCACTAATAAAGCAATCCTTTATCATCTCTACCAAATGATTAGATAAATTTATCCTTTATCATCACTTTTAGAAGTTATGATAAAGGATGACTTTATCAGTGCGTTTAGTAGTACTGATAAAGGGGAAATCTAGAGTGGGATGTTACAGAACACTATATCACCAGAAACAAGGCATACAATGTGACATAAAAACACACTACATTACTAGAAACAGTACAAAAAATTATAAAAATATGATACAAATACATAATTTAAATTAAATAATTTTTCCAACGCAAATATGGGAAAGAACACTATTATAGAGAGAAAGATCTCACATATATAAAAGAATATGACACCCATTATAGATAAAAATAAAGAACCTATATAAGAAAAGAAATATTATTTTATTAATAATATAAAGAAATAAATCATTTATAATGTTTTAATTTTAAACTAAACAATTATTTATACCAATAACACTGTGTATCAGTTATGTTACAGTTGATTTTCACATGTCACATGCAATTTATCATTTATCTTCAAGAATTATCTCTATAAAAATTTACTAATTAATTATAAGATAAAAATTATAAGTAAATTAATTAAGTATTGGAAAAATAAATTAATATAAAACAATCTTGGCTCATCTGTTTTGTTTTGGAGATGTGATGTGCATTTTAAATTATATATTGAAGAAATGCACTTAGAGTCATACCAATCATACTATTCATTGTATTTGGGGGTTTTATATTCCTATACATACCAAATAAACTATGGATTGTTTTACTAAAGTATCAAAAAAATATGAATGAGTTTCCTTAATTTTGGGTATGCCATATGTGTTTTTACTAAAATGTCAGTTTAAACTAGAAACACACACTTTGAGTCGTACAGATCTCATAATATGTATGTTTTATGTGAGGATGATTCAAATATTTCAAAAATTATTTATAAATTTTTTTCTAAATCATCAAGTAAATCCAAGAACATTTTCTCGATTTTCAATGAGTGACACTTTTGTTATTAAAATGTAAATTTTAGACTGATAATAGACACTTTCAGTCATAACAATCACATTATGTATTAGATTTAGGTACAAATGATTAATATAAGTGAAAAATTACTTATGAATAATTATAAAAAAGTAACAAGACAATTCAAATTGATTTTCTTGGATTTGGGTATGGTAATTGTCTTTTTTACTAAAATTAATGCCAATTTTGAAAAAAAGACGCACATGGAGTCTTACCTGTCACACCGTGTATCGGATTGAGGTAAGGCTAATTCTTAAACATAAAAAATGAAATATGACCCATTTTACTAAATTATTTAAACAATCTAAATGTGTTTCCTCATTTTTGAGTATTCCACATAGGTTTTTACTAAAATGAAATTTTAAACAGGAAACAAACACTTTGAGTCATACAGGTAGTAACATGTATAGGTTCGATGTGACATTGATTCCTACATGTCAAAAATGAATTATGATTCCTTTTAATAAATTATCAAGACAATCCAAGGGAATTTTTCATTTTTCATTGAGTGACAACTTTTTGAATTAAAATGTCAATTTTAAACTAACAAAAAACACTTTAAGTCTTACTGGGAACATCATGTATCAAATCGTGTTATAGATGTCTCTTATATGTCACAAATAAATTATGGATTGTTTTTATAAGCTACCAAAATAATATGAATTAGTTTTCTTGGTTTTAAGTATGTCAGATTTATTTTATACTAGAAATAATGTCAATTTTGAATAAAAAGATCCACTTGGAGTCATACTAGTCACACCATGTGTCAGATTTAGATTTGGATGATTTTTTCATGCCCTAAATGACTTATTGGTCATTTTAATAATGTATCAAAACAATCCAAAATTTTTTCCTAAATTTTGGATATTCCAATTGTGTTTTTTACTAAAATGTAATTTCATACCAGATACATGCCCTTAAAATCATTCAGGTTACATTGTGTGTGGGTTTTATGTGATATTGATTCCTATAGATAAAAAATAAATTTTAATCAATAACATTAGTGGAAATATCCCTATTTTTATATATTTTCTATTGATAATGATGTTTTTTTACTAATGGGTTTGTAAAAATGGATCATTTTACATATACCTAATGAATGTTACCTGTACGGATCCTACCAGCATTTGTGATATAACATCATGAATCTAATTAATGATAGAATAAAACAAATAACTACACCACCCATGAAATTAAAATTGTATCATATGATAATAATCTTTAGAAAATAAGTGGTTTTTTTGTTTCTAAAAAAATCATCTACTTAAATTCCTATATAAAATCCCATATTAATGTGGTAGAAAACATTTTTTCAATAAGACACATGAAACAATTACCCAATGGATCTTATCTTAAGTAAAAATTGTTGTGTGTAATTTTAAAAAATTATTCTCAGTCACAATCATGGTATAATCCTCATTCTACTTTATTTCCCATCATTTTTTTGTGTGATAGCGCTTCATCTCCTCATGTTCCTTGGTCACCTCTTCTATATCCACCTATTCCTCCTCCTCTACCTCAGTCTTTAACTACGTCTTAAACTTCTCCTCCTACATTTCCTCTATATCCTTCATTGCCAAAAAAAATTATTTTTTGTAGGTCAACACATCTAAAAAAATTGATTTCCTCCATTATAATTCTCCTTGAGAAACATATCAAAAATAATATTTGTTCATTCTGTAACTAATGTTTCACACCCAAATATATTTCTAAAGTTATAATTCATACTAGATCCTAAAAATAGAACTTAATCACCTAAATATTTTGGCTACATACATTATAAAAAGAAATATGTTGCTCACTCAACTCTAAAAAATTATTTCTTCTTTTGAGCATGATGGTTGTGGGAAATTATGATAGTAATGAGAAAATATATGCAAAAATTGATTATAAAACTTATTTATGAAGTTGTAATTACCTTTGTAAATTACCTCTTGGGGGATGCTAGTCTTTTCATGACTTATGATTTATCTCATAAATTGGCAAACGTAATATCTATGATAGATGTAATTATCTTACTTTTGACACCGTAGAAAACAATATCCAATATAATTATTTTTTTTTGAAATTTTTTGATAGTAAAATATTTCTATATTTAACCTAATTTTTTTCCATTTGTAGTAGTCCATGAGCTTTATCTATTCAGAAACAAATTTCATTCCATGATTTCGCTTATATTTAGTGATCTCCCCATAATAACAAAATTCTTATTAAAACATAGAATAAAACATATAATTATAATTTTATCTTTAAAATCAATATTGAAATGTATTACATATTCACAATACATATCATTTGTGGTACTTTGGTTGGATATCAATTCATTGGATCCAAATATATAAAATTTTGTGGTTTCAATATTTTATATGTTAAACATCTAGTTCTTACTAAAAAACAAAAAAAAATAAGATTTGAAAAAAATTAAAAAAATATTTTATGTGATTAGAGTTTAGAGTTTTTACTATGCATTTTAGGTATAAAAATGATTCTGGCTTTTTATTTTTTTATCAAACTAACTCATATTTATTCTTCTTAATTTCTTTATTATCCAAATCAAGTTTTTCCATATAAATGATATAAGAATTAATGAATCCAAATAATGATTCACATGATCTTCCATTTATATATCTATTATATAAGCACTTTTAGAAATTATGAATATTTATTAACATTAATAATACATTATCTCCCTACTTAGATAGAGAAATTATAAAAATGTACTTTATGTGTGTATTCACAATTGATAAAACCAACCATTCATTCTTAATTATCTAATTTATATTTTTCAAGACCAATTAAATCTGTCATGGAACATCTATATATTTCACCTTCATATGAATTTAAGACATATTTTTATCTTTATATGTGGTCTTTAAATGAATTTGTAATGATAATAAATTTTTCTCTCGAAATTGAGGGGGAAGGTACTCTCATAAAGTCATTTTTATTTGTTGGTTGATTCATAATATTTTCTTGATTCGGACTTCCATTTCCCCACCACTTTATCCATTTGTAATATCATACCTCACTTTAGAACTTTTATCATAAATAGTTAAAGGTTTTTCGTATGAAAAAATTTGTTAAAGTCATACGTCCTGTATCATTGTATGATTAGACATCCATTCTAATAAAGATCTAATAACATCATGAAATGTTGAAATATCTATAACATTATGTGGAATAGACGACTCAGGAATCAGTTTTGGAGCTACCTCAATCTCAAATATCATGTGATATTTTGGGAGGTTATTGAAGTGTTTATTTTACCCTAAGAAATTATACATTGTACTCATCACTACATGGATGTGTGTGGCTCTTGTTAGATACAAATCACATACAACTGTACCCTATAAAGTTTTTGTAATATAATGTTATCAAAAGTTGTTTGATTCACATTTAGGAGAAACTATAATGAAAAAATTCATTACCAAGGTTATGGTATGAGTTTTTGGGAATGTATAATATCAGATCTAGTGGGATCATTTTGTTCATGTGTTACTATTTTCTCCCCCACCTGTTTGTTTTAATCTTTTCTCATACATTGGTCTACAAAACTAGACTAAACAATAGTATCTTACAGTGAGTCTATTTGTGTTTACAATCATCTCACCATATTATAGGTATCATCATGTGGTATTATCTTCTCAAAACATGTTCGAGGAGATACTCCTAATCCTAATCCTCTAATGTGGCCATACTGTTCTAGACACTTCAAATCTAATAAAAGTAGTTTTTCTTCTTATACGGTAGATGTTGAATATAATGTCTAAACCATGTATAAATTTATGTACATAAATAGATATTTTTATGTAATAGTATTTTAAATCATAATGAATTATAATTATTTAATACTTACATATCTTTCCTATACTTTTTTGTGTTTTCATCAACTAGTTTACCCTTCTTATATACATGATCCTCCTTCTATAACACATGATGTGGGATGAAAGAGCCTTTATATATTGATTCATCAATCTGAAAATAAAATAAGTAAGATATTATTTTTCATATCATAAAAATAGACTTTTATAGAGGATTTTAAATAATAACCTATTTATTTTTTAATAAATTATACCCCGTACTTTTTTTTGTGATGGGGGTATATTGGTTTTGATGAACATTCCTTATTTTTATCACAATTTTTCTTTTTCATAAATTAACAATTTTAAATCAATTTGTATAAAATAAATAATTTCATATAATATATTATCGACTTCAATTCACATCAAAATATTTATCATTGTGATTATTGATGAAATCACCCCACTTTTCTATTTTATAACGTGCGCATAACTTACTAGGGGGTGGGGATTTATTTTTTACTTAGAATCCCTAAGATGCAACTATATATGAAGAGTCTGGAAGCCTCTTTGTGATTTTCTAGTGTCCACTAAGGCAAATTTATGATGTAAATCATCTAAAATAGATGAACTCTGCAAGGAATGATGATAATTAAATCAAAATTTTGTAATATATTTTTTTTGGTAAAATATGGGAAGAATATCATAACATTACTATTATATATTTCCAAAGGATTTCCATTGTTATAGGTTAGAAGTGGTGCCCCGATTCAACATCAGTCGATATATTCATCCTTACTGTGACCCCAATAAAACTATTCAACTTTGACTTTTTGGGGCCAATAGTTTTTCTGTGTTGATTCCAACCAATTTCAAATTTTATACCCTAACTTCTTAACTTCATAATTTTAATCAACACTATGATGTATCATAACTATTGTTTTTTTCATCAACATGAAATTGATACCCTAATAATTCTACAATTTAACGATCAATAGTATGATCTTATTCGAGATTGGTAACCAAAAAACCATGATAATAAAATGTACCGACTTCATTTCAGATCGGTGCATTATACTAATAATACCATATGTTTATACCTTGGTTGTTACCTGACATTAAAATCATTTCAAAAAGTGGTTCCCTGAGTAAAAAACCACATAATGGGTTCTAAAATACATTAGTTCAATCTAAAAATTGTAAAAACCTAATGAATAACAAACAACAACACAAATGTCACATCACCCTCACTATAGATCTAGATGATTCATTAACAAGCCTATAGTATCTTAAATTCTAACATACCATACCTAGTCCTCACATAAAACCTAGAACTTATTTTTTTTAAATATGTAGATCCCATGTATACTCTAAACCCACTCATATTCAAAAATAGATTTAATGAAATTTGAATTATGGACTCTAACATATTACATTTCAAAATTGAATGAATGAACATTCAAATATAAAATGATAAAAATTTTGATCCCCTTAATCTAAATAACTAGTTATTCCCTAATCCATTCATTTTTATAAATCACTATTTTTTCTTCACAAACATATTCTAATTTCTAGGTTCAATGTGCCTTTCTGGTAGCCCTATTCACTACAATTGGTGTCTTCGAAGAAAAATAAATTTCATGAAAATGTAATCAGATTTTTTTGCACCACAAATGCCAATTTTAGTAAAGATGTAGATGAATATTGGCCCAGAGATCTTTGCTCGTTGTCGGAGGAACACCTTTTAGAGTCATATTTTCACCCTTTTATGTATATCAAGGATTAAGGGGAAGAGAATCAAAAGGTGAGTTTGGTGTGTTTTTAAAAAAAACCTATAAAAAATTATTATCAGGAGGTCACCAATCACAGTAGTTTCCACTTCTAGGTATGCCTAAAATCAGATTACTAATAGTATCCTATGTGACTACACCCAAATTAAAAGTAAATTATTATGAAGTCTTTTCAATTGTATGTGACTGAGCTGCATAAGAAAATGAATATCAAAAAGGAAAACAAATTTATTCAATATTTTTTTATTAATTTTTAGGTGACATTTTTTGTGTTATCTGAAGTAATCAATGAGGATGATGAAATGTTAAAATATATAAAAATGGGTAAGGAGATGTGGTATTAAAATCCATGGTAACATCTTTAATGGAGATTAATGAATACAATCTGAGCGGGAGGTATTTCATCTAGAAATTTTTGAACCACAATGATGGGAGGAAGGCTAGTCTGAAAGAGGTAGTCCAATCCATTTTCAAGAGATGGAATGAAATATAGTGCTAGAAGATAGATTAAATAAATATAGTGATGTTTAGTTTTTTTGGTGTATTTAAGTAATAACCATGATTATGAATTCTTAATCGATAATCAAAATCAAAGAAAAATACAAAAAAAAATACTTCATTGTTACTCATGTTGCAAAGATTTTATGAAATCCATTAAAAATATAATTCAATTTATATCACAACATATGTAATACCACAATGTAATCCTAACACACACTTTTTCATTTATTTGGCTTGAATTTACCGATTCATTTATGGTAAAAATTACCACAATCAAAAATATAAGCTAGTAGTGCTATGAAGCACTAAAATTTCTATTATTTTTTATAAAAGTAACTTACCACATTTTTTTTCATGTCATATATCATTATCATGTTATTCAATAATATGTTCAGCATGTGAAATAATAATCATATTAATATTAAAATATTGTATGAATACAGAAATAATGAAATGAAATAAATATATTGGAACCACCATAAAATCCTATCATTTTAAGAAATAGGAACAAACTTCCTTTAATCATTATACTGCCTCACTTAGACTACACTAATCATCCAATATTAATTAATAAAGAATATGCACCTTTCATTATATAATGTTTGAATGAGTTTATAGAGTAGTGGTGGCATTGTGTAGGTTTAGGTAAGCGAGTGAGTGAGTTAGAGAGATGAAATATAGGGTTCTTCATGGTTAGGATCAGTGAAAAACCCCAACCCAGGAACCCAAAAAACCAAATGAGAGAGTAAAATGAGAAAATTGAATACCTTGGAATCTAGCCATGATTCATTCAAGAGAACGTAGAGAGGTAGTGCCAACTGCAGGGGTGTTTCGTGAGATCTTGAGAATCATGACTAAATGAGTTGGGTTACAATTATTTTAAATAGATCGAGGGAACTTTAATTAATTCTTTCAAAAAAGCGCTAATAAAGATTCATTTTATCAGCATTTAATTAATAAGTGCCGATAAAATACATCTTTATCACCACAAAAAATTTAGTATTGATAAAGGGTTTATAAATATAATTACAAAAAAAAATTGTAAATATATTTATACAACTATTTATTTATTTTATTATTATTTTATAAATAATTAAATAAATAATTATTTATTTATAATTACATTAATACATTTTAGAAAAATAAATATTTTTTTAATAATTATGAATGTATAATTTATAAATATAATAAATATACAATTAAAAATATATTGATAATTTTTTATTTAAAATTATTTATTTATAGTTATTTATTTATAATTAATTATTCATTATAATTAAATTAAAACTATTTATTTATTTTATTTATTTATAAATATTTATTTATAGTTATTTATTTATATCTATTTTTTTATAATTATTTATTATTAATTATTTAATTATAACTATAAATATATTTATATAATTATATATAATTATATAATTTATATATTTAAAATATATATATCAATACAAATATAGTAAATATATTCATTATTTAAATATATTTTTATAATTTTACAATTATAAATATATTTATATCATTATATATAATTATATAATTATTTATTTATATTTAATGAATATATATACAATTGTATCCATTATTTAAATACATTTATTATAATTTTATAATTATTTATACATATAATTAATTATTTATAAATATATGAATAATAAATTTGAAAAATAATATTTAAATATTTAAAAATATATATGTATATATATATATATATCCCATAGGGTGCAGCTCAGTGGTAGCTGCCCCTGTGGGACACATCGAGGTCTTGAGTTCATGTCTCACCGAGTACATCAATGCATTGTATGTTGCGTACTTTTCTTTGTAATGTAGCCCCTTCCTCGAATAAACTAAGGCTTCGACCTTGACTTATATATATATATTTATATTTTAAATATTAATATAAATATAAATATGGTATATTTTTTTATTTAAATAAGTTTATTATAATTTTATAATTTTTTATTTAGAATTATAGAAGTAATTTTTTAATAAATAATATGTATTTTTTAAAAATAATTAAAAATATATTAATTTATAAATATAGAAAATAATTATTTATAAATATAAATATTTATAAATATATTTATTTATAAATATTTATTTACAAATATTTTTTTAACATTGTTAATGAATATATAATCTTAAATACATGCATTTAAAAAATGAGTGATATTGAATAGTTAAAAATTGATACAATTTGAAAATATTGAAAAATGGATTTGTTTTTTTAAATAAATATAATTTATTAAAAAAAATTATGGATTTATATATTAAAGTTAATATCAATACACATTGAAAATACCAAGACTTAGTAAATAAAAAGATATTAATAAATTATAGATAATGAATAAAATAATAATAAAAAATAATAAAAATAAATAGATAATACCAAAATATAATTGTAGTTAAATTAATATGAAAAACTAATAGATTAGAAACATGTGATATTAAATGTATAATGTTATAATGAAATTCTGACTTGTACTAAAATTTGAATAAATTATATATATATTAGGCATATGTGATTGTACTTAAGATTTTATTAATTGTGTACATATTTGTGTGTCTGATTTGTATATAAAAATTAATTAATTATGTATATGTATGTGAAATCAATGTAACACACATTTGATATATGTTAAATTGAAAAATATAATAACATTAAAATTGAATAAGACATTAATATATTTTTAATTGTTACATTTTAATCATTTTTATGTATTTTTATTTAATATATATTATTAATTAACATTTATAATTAAAATAAATATAATTATATTATACTTAATCATTTTTATTAACAATTATTTCATTAATAAATTTTTAAATAATTTTTTATTTTAGTCGTTTCTTATTTTTATATTTAACTATTACAATTTATTAAATTTATATATCTATATTTAATATATACTCTTTATTAATATTTATAATCTATATATATGTTTATATTAAATTAATTCATTTTAATGAAAAATTATTTAAAAAATAAAATGTTTAATATTTTTCTTAATTGTCTATTTTTTATTTTTTATTTGATTATTTCATTTTATTCATTTTACATATCTATGTTGAGTCAATAAGGTTTTCCTTATGACATTTCCATTCCTTTTTGTTTTGAAAATCACAAACACCTTATCTTTAGGAAAATTGCTTTTATAAGAAAAATTGCTTTCTTAAGGAAAATTGCTTTTATAAGGAAAATTGCTTTTATAAGAAAAATTAATTTTATAAGAAAAATTGATTTTATAAGAAAAATTATCAATATCCTATTTTCATCCATATTTTTCTTAAGTAAGAAATTCGGATTCATTTCTATTTTCTCGGAATCATTGAAACTTTGATATAAAGCATTCTGTTTTAGGATTCGGATTCTGGACAAGAACTATAAGGAAGTTTCATTCCGAATTCCAGATATGAACTCTAACTAAGTTCTATTCCAGATTCAGAATACGAATTCTGAAGAAGAATTCTCATTACGAATTCTAATGAAGAAATCCCATTCCGAATGCTCATTACGAATCCTGATGATGAATTCTCATTACGAATTCTGATGATGAATTCTCATTACGAATTCTGATGACGAATTCTCATTACGAATCCTGATGATGAATTCTCATTACGATTTCTGATGACGAATTCCTATTCCGAATTCTCATTCCGAATTCCCCTATTAAACAGAATTTGAGTATCTTTGTTTTATACACTCTGAATTAATTCAGACTCCAAAAATATCTTTGTTTAACTCCGAACTTTTATATTGCTTACACTTCTAAAATTTGTCTACTCTTTACTATTGTTACTTACACTCCAAACCATCACTCCGAAGTTTTCATTCCGAACTTTTATGTTAGAGTTTAAAACGGTGTTGTACATTCTGTTACATTTGTTTTGCTATAAAATGATGTCATCTGTTTTGTTATAAACTAACCGTTGTCTAAGTGACACATGTACAGGTCCCTCCGATCTTTAAGGAAAATATGACCGTTGGAGAAGGAGCCGACCTTACCTATAAATATGAGCTCATTTGAAAGAGCTCGAAACAGATGATAGATGAACAACTTGGTTTTGTGCCTACATGCTGTTGAAGTGATTTCAAGAGAGAGAGGCTCTTATTAACTATCAAAGCTTCGTGCGACTCCGAATGTTGGTGATTATATTCGAGGGCTTCCGGGGATAGGAAGATAGAGGTGCTGACTACTTTGAAGTTCGAGGGCTTTCTTGCTGAGGAAGACAGAGGTTGCCAACTACCTTGAAGTTGAGGGCTTACGGGGATAGCAAGACAGAGACTCCGATCTTCGTATCGAGGGCTTACCCTGGTGTGGGTAAGACAGACTTGCTTGAAAGTATAAATCAAGGGACCTTTATCCAAGGTTGTTGGATACCCTTCTCTTTGGGTTAAAAGACTTATATCTTGTTACTAGTAGTTTTACTACTTGTTTTTATTCCACTGCATTTTGTAATATAAGGAATGTATAACTTTTTTATACTTCCTTATTTGTACTCTGTTTCATTTAGATTCTATACGCTTTAAGGTAGAATCTCATATTGTAATCTTTTGTTAAGATTCAATTTCCGGAACCATATTTCCGGAACTCTTATTCGGAATCTCTTTCCTAGTTTGTATTCATTGTTAAGAGGTGTTGTGAATTTTCTTAGTTTAACTTTGTTAAACTTAACCTTTTCCTTTACTTAAGGAAAACATAGTTATTCTTAACTATCTTTAAAGTTTCCAAAGGAATTTTTAAAGTAAACAATTCACCCCCCTCTTGTATATTGAGCATCTACATTACTATTTCGATCCTACAATGGGTATCAGAGGTTGGAATCCTCTTACTCTATACCAATCTTACATTTGGTATCAGAGCAGGTCTCTGAAATACTTGTACTCACATACAAGTTTTTCTTTCTCACTTTATCCTTCCTAATTTCCATTCCGAACTTTTCTCATTCTGAACTTTGTTATTACGCTTCATTGCTACTAAAAAGTTTGTGTGCAAAGTTATATTAAGTATAGCAGGCATTAATGTTGGATCTATTGACAATATAAATCCGATAAGACCACCTATGTTTGATGGTAATGACTATGAATACTTGAGAGATCGTATGAAGACTTTTGTTATCAATACTGGAGTAGACAACTTTGTTATGCTTACTGGTGATTATAAAATTCCTGACAAGGAAGTCAGAACCTTTACTAACCAGGAAAAAAAATAATATCAACTAAACTATAAGGTACGTAACACTTTACTATGTTCAATGATCAGAAATATATATAGCCAAATTTCTTCTTGTGAAGCAGCTAACTGTATATGGAAGAAGTTAGAGGTGACACACTTTGGAACTTCTAAGGTGATTGAGACTAGAAGAGCTATGCTTAGAGCTGAATATCATGGATTCAATTTTCCTTATGGAGAACCTATCTGTAAAGTTCAACAGAGATTTATGACTATCGTCAACAGCCTACAATCAATGGTAGAGAAAGGTTTAGATGATGAAGCTCTTTTGGACAAGATAATTAATATTATGCCCAATGAGTGGGAATCCAAGAGAACAGCTATAGATGAGAACAGGAAGATCACTCAAATTACTCTTGATGAATTATTTGGAACTCTTCTACAACATGAAACAAGAATGAAGAGAGATGCTGAAAACATCAAGAAGAAGAATGGAAATGGTACTGTGGCTTTTACTACAACTTCAAATCAGATGAAAGCTAAGACTCCTGAGAGAGTAACCAGATCCAAGTCTAAGAAAGTTATTTTCCAATCCGAATCAAGTGAGAGTGAAGTCTCAAAAAATTAATTAGCAAATCTTGCTCGAAGGATGAACAAGATAGCTGGACAGAGAAATTTTCAATCTAAGTATAAGAAAAAGGAAATGAAAGATAAGAAAGATGGATAAGTTACTTGTTATGAATGTAAAAGAGCTGGACATATTAGACTAGATTTCCCTATGCTCAAAAAGAATGAAAGAAAAGAAAGGCATTCAGACAGGAACAGAAAGAAATATTATAAAGCCAAAGCTAAGAAAGTTTTTAAAGCTAACGACACCTGGAGTGCCAGTGGTGGTGACTCTTCTGATGAATCTTCTGATTATGAATCTTCAGGATAGAAGAATCTTGGTCTTATAGCCAGATTACCTATTGATAATCATTTTCATATGGCTAAGGTACGAAATGCTGAATCATTGACCAATGTTTCTTTAAATTCTAATGATAGTAAGTATTATAACTCTTCTGATGAAGAATCTTCTTCTGATGAAGAAAATACTTTACCTACTTATGAAGATGTCTCTAGGTTTGCTGAACTTCTTGAGATTGAGAATTCCAAACTCAATAAGAAACTTGATAAGGCAAACTCTAGGAATTATATTCTTACAAAAGAGATATCAGATCTTTCTAAAGATCTTAATAAGAAAAATACTGATTTTGAAAGTATTTCAAAAAATCTTTAGGAAGTAAGTTCTGAGAAGAATAAAATTTCTAAAGAATTAGAAAAAGTAATTTCTAAGAAAAATGTTTTCGAGCCTAACTCTAGTTCTAAAACAAATGATTTTGAGGACAAAAACTTGGTTGTAAAACTCAAGTCTGAAATTTTTTCCTTAAAGAAGTGTTTATCAAACATTACTCATGGTAAAGAAAATTTTGATAAGATGTATTCCCAAATACGACCTTTAAGAAATAAATCCGTATTTGGTTATACCCATGCAAAACCTATTTTCAGTAACAATTATTTTGTTCCTCAAAGTTCCCCATTTTGTACCAAGTGTCAATGTGGTGGTCACTGGGCAAAGAATTGTTCCTTAAACAAAACCCAATCTTTAGGATTTCACAAAGCTTACTTTTCTTAGAAGATGTGGGTTCCTAAAATTTTATTGTCTGGAAATCTCTGATCCAAACAATCTTGTATTCCGAAAGTCTAATTTTCTTCTTGATTTCAGGATAATAAAGAATGTACCAGCAACAATAAATGGTACATGGATAGTGGATGTTCCCGGCGCATGACTGGTAACAAAAGTTTTTTTGAAAAGATTATCAAAACGAAAGGAGGAAAGGTAACTTTCGGAGACAATTCTAAGGGAGAGATTGTTGGTATTGGTAATATTGTGTTTTTAGGTAAAACCTTGATTTCAAATGTTCTTTTTTCTAAGGGTCTTAAGCACAACCTCATTAGCATAAGTCAGTTATGTGATGAAGGTTACCTTGTGAATTTTAGGAATGATAAGTGTTTAGTTCACAATTCCAAGGAAGAATTTATTCTCTCAGAAAATAGGCAAGAGAATGTCTACAATTTGAACCTAGAAGACCTCAAGAGTTAATATTTACCTTGCTTAAGTGCAATGGAAGATCATTCCTGGTTATGGCATAGAAGATTAGGACACTGTAATATGAGAAACCTAAGTAAACTCTCTAAGAAGAAACTAGTTAAGGATCTACCGGAGCTTAGATTTGATTCTTCTAAAGTTTGTGATCCTTTTCAATATGGTAAGCAACATAAATCTAGTTTTAAATCAATCGGTGAAGTCTCAACAACTGATGCATTACAGTTAGTGCACATGGATCTTTTCGGTCCAACAGCAACTGGAAGTATTGGAGGCAAATACTATGTGTTTGTTCTAGTTGATGATTACACTAGATTTACTTGGGTCTATTTTCTAGCAAAGAAATCTGAAGATTTTTCTTATTTCAAAAGTTTTAGAGCTCAAGTTAAAAATGAGAAAAACCTTCCATTGAAAACTATTCATAGTGATCATGGAGGAGAATTTCAAAATTTTGATTTTGAAACTTTTTGTTGTAATAAAGGTATTACTCACAATTTTTCAGCACCTAGAACTCCTCAACAGAATGGTGTAGTTAAAAGAAGAAATAGAATTCTTCAAGAGATAACTAGAACCATGTTGGGTGAATATTCTATTGCTAGACATTTATGGGCTGAATCTATAAGTACTGCTTGCTATACTATAAATCGAGTTTTGATTAGACCTTTTCTTAATAAAACTCATTATGAGTTATGGAATGGTAGAAAACCATGACTATCCTACTTCAAGGTTTTTGGTAGAAAAGTATTCATTTTGAATACTAAAGATAACTTACATAAATTCGCACCAAAATCTGATGAAGGAATTTTCTTAGGTTATTCCACAACTTCTAAGGATTATAGAGTTTTTAATAAAAATACCTGCACTGTTGAGGAAACAGTACGTGTAAAATTTGATGAGTCAGATCCTTTTGTTTTTAAACCTTCTCAACTTACATCTCCGGATGTGTTTTCAAAAACTGATTGTCAACCTTTGATAGAAGAAACTTCTGATAAGGAAATTGTTCTAGAGGATACTTCTGAAACATTTACCCCAGAAGACTTTCTACCCTATGTTGATGAACAAGTTTTACAAAACTAAAATCAGGTGTTTCTTAAGAATCATCCCAGTGATAGTATCATTGGTGATGTAAAACAACCTGTAAGGACTAGAAGTTCCTTAAGAAATGAAGTAGAACATCTAGCATTTCTTTCCGAATTAGAACCTAAAAGAACTGATGAAGCTTTAGGTGATGATGATTGGATTAAAGCCATGCAAGATGAACTAAATGAATTCGAAAGGAATAAAGTCTGGACCTTGGTTGAAAGACCTAAGGAAACTTCTGTTATTGGAGTAAAATGGGTTTTCAAAAATAAATGTGATGAAAATGGATTCATTGTTAGAAATAAAGCTAGACTTGTTGCTAAAGGCTATAATCAACAAGAAGGAATAGACTATGAAGAAACCTATGCTCCAGTAGCTAGACTTGAATCTATTCGTATTCTACTTGCCTTTGCAGCATTCGTTAATTTCAAACTTTTCCAAATGGATGTGAAATGTTCTTTTCTTAACGGTTGTGTTCAAGAGGAAGTTTTTGTTGAACAAACTCCTGGCTTTGAAGATACAAAATATCCTGATCATGTTTTTAGACTTACCAAAGCTTTGTATGGCCTTAAACAAGCCCCACGAGCATGGTATGATAGACTCATTGGATTTTTTCTTCAAAATAACTATGTTAAGGGAAATGCATATCCAACCCTTTTTATAAAGAAAGATAAGAAAAATGTTTTGATTGTTCAAATTTATGTTGATGACATTATATTTGGTTCAACTCAGCAATCTTTGACTGACTCTTTTGCTAATCTAATGAAATCTGAGTTTGAAATGATTATGATGGGTGAGTTAACATTTTTCCTTGGTTTTCAAATTTCTCAAAAACCAGAAGGAACCTACATATCTCAACATAAGTATATTAAAGATCTTCTTAAAAAGTATGGTTATGACAACACTATGAGTATAAGTACTCCCATTGGTACCTCAAACTCTTTAGATCTTGATGAAGCTGGGAAACCAGTAGATCAAACATATTTTAGAGGTATGATAGGAAGTCTACTTTACTTAACAGCTAGTCGACCAGACTTAATGTTTTCAGTATGCTTATGTGCAAGATATAAATCCAATCCTAAGGAATCTCACTTAAATGCAGTAAAAAGAATTTTTCGCTACCTTAAGGGAACCATGGATCTAGGATTATTTTATACTTCTGGAAATGATTTTGTTCTAAAAAGTTTTTCTGATGCTGACTTTGGTGGATGTAGAATGGATAGAAAAAGTACATCCGAAACTTGTCATTTCTTATGAGATTATTTAGTTTCTTGGTACTGCAAGAAGCAACATTCTGTAGCACTCTCCACTGCTGAAGCTGAATATATAGCAGCTGGAAGTTGTTGTGCTCAAGTGTTGTGGATGCAACACACACTCACAGACTATGGCTTGAGTTTTACTAAAACTCAAATTTTGTGTGATAACACAAGTTCCATTGCCCTAAGTAAAAACCCTGCACATCACTCTCGTGCAAAACACATAGATATTAGGCATCATTTTCTTAGGGATCACACACTTAAATGAGATATTATTCTTCAGTCTATCGGAACGCAAGATCAACTTGCTGATATTTTCACAAAATCTTTTCCTTCTGATAGATTTGAATATATTAAACAGAAGTTAGGAATGATAACCGTAAGGTAATCTTTCTTAGTTAACATTCTGTTGAAAAAGTCTCCTTACAGTAATAAACTCTTTTTCATAGGGGGAGTACATTTGACTGTTTCTTTAACAAAGTTTTTCAAAATTTGTTTTCAAACTTTTCGGAACAAAGATTTCCGGAATAGAACTTCTGGAACTAAAATTTTCCAAAATGGACATTCTCGTACAGAATACATCTAGAATGGAAGTGTTCGTATTGAAAATTTCCGGAATGAAAATTTCGTACTAAAAGTTTCATAAAGGAATTTTCATACCAAATTTTTCGTAATGTATTTTTTGTACTAAGTTCTTCGTACTGTTTTTTGTCTTAAGTTTATTTTTCGTACTGAGTTTTCCATAATGAGTTTTTCGTACTAAGATTATTTTTCATAGTAAAATTTTTGCGAAATCTGCCATTACGAATAATCCCCTAAGCCAATCCGAAAGGTATGATTTCCTTCCTCATGTTTTCGTAGTCATATTTTACTTGCTGGAATTTTCTGGTACTAAGTTTTCAGATTATAGTTTTTCTAACTCTTTGTTTTAATAAAAACCTCAAAAAGATCGGATTCATGTTTTCAACCGTCAGATCTGATCTCAGCTCATTCTAACCGTTAGATCAACTATGGAAGGTGAACCGTCATCTCGTTGCCTATATAAAGGGGACCCAAATACTCGTCCCACATCGATCTCAAGCTCTCGCTTCACGAATCTCTGCCTCTCTGATTTAAGGCCGTTCCGAACTACAGTTGTCTCCGTTCTGAACTTCTCAGAGGACTTCAGATCCGAATGTCTGCGGAGTTAGAATCTCAAGAAATGTCATCCACTAAGCCTATTTCTCAGTGGTTAGTTTATAGAGAAAGGTTAGTCCATCCGGTTTTCATCAGCAACTACGATTCTATCATTTCAAAGAATATCAAGTTAAATGGCTGGGAAGATGTTGCGGTATCAAAAACCGGGAACCAAGATGAAGTATATTCAGACTTACTTGTCGAGTTTTATGAGTCAGTTTCTTTCTTCAAGGAAGATAATAGGGAGAAGTTCTCTTTTAAGTCTTATGGGAAGACTTACAATATTTCTCACACCAAGGCTGCAAGCTTGGTAGGGTTGTCTTATGAAGGTGAAGCCGAGTTTATTTCACATGTGTTTCTAGACTCTAAGGGTAGCTTCGACAAGGAAAAAGCCTTAGAAACTCTCGGACTGGCTGATGACAAGGCTTCGAAGATTTCAAGTCTATCTACAAATTTCCGGATTCTGGAGTTATGGGTGTAAGGACTTATCGTATCGAGGAAAGGTGATAAATATAGCTTGAAGAAAAGTGAGATCTATATCTTAGATTTCCTGATAAATCTAAGGAAGTTCAACTTGATGAAGAATATTCTTCTTACTATTGAAAATTTGAAGAAAAGAAATCTGAGACCTCAGAATATTATGTATCCAGCAATCCTCTCCAAGTTGATTGTTCGGTGCCTTGAGTCCTTCAAGGAGGATTGCAAATCTAATCCAAGAGTTTGCAAGATCATCATGGTCAGCGATGGTACTCTTAAGAGAATGGATGTGGCTTTCAACAAGGAAACGGGTGAGTTCTTCGACTTGCCAAGTCAAGAAGAAGCAGCTCCGAAAGCAACTGAACCGGAATCATCTAAGCCAGTAAGGAAGAGAAAGCTGAAAGAAGTGGAAGTACAAGCAGAGAATCCTATGTCTAAGGAAGTCCATTCTGCACCTCCAAAGCCTAAGAAGAAGAAAGCCTATCCTGATGAGGTCGTTACAAAGTGGAGAGTTGATAAAGAGAAAAGGAAAGAAGGGGATCCGCAGTTCGGATTGGACCCTGCGGAGGCTAAGGCCTTGAAGGAGAAAACTGCCGATGAGCTTGAAAAACAAGCAAAGCAAAAGAAGCTCAAGAAGAAGATGTCTGAGGCTGAGGTAGCTCAGGCTTTGTTAAAATTCAATGAAATGGTTTCAGCAACTATTCATGTTCAGAGATCATTCTCCTTGGAATCTCTTCCTGAGACTCCAGCAAGAAATCTCGTTGCTCCAGAAAAAGTTATTGCTAAGAATACTGAGGAATTAGAGAAAGTCGAGAAAGTGGAACAAGTAGAAGAGGGTGCTGAAGGAAGTGGTGAAACCGGAGATGTGCTGAAACAAGTAGATGATTACAAGGGGACACCTTCAGAACACTTATCACTCCGAACTTCTGAAGCAGAATCTTCCAAGCTAGTTACTCCAGCAATGGAAGAAGAGAAAGGAGAAGAATAAGTTTCTTATCATGGAGAAGAAGAACATCTCTTACTTGATGTTACTCAGAAGGAAATCATAGGGGTTCAGAAAGTCGCTGATGAAGATAATGTCGTTCAAGTTTCTGATAGTGAGAAGAGAACTCCGAAACTGGATTTAATTTCGAAAAAAGACAAGGGAAAGCAAATTCTTGCTGATACTCCGAGCTCAGAAGAGAGGAAGAAAAAGGAAGCTGGTAGTTCTTCAAAGAGAAAGTTGGAGTTTATTGAGGAAGAAAACTCTCCAAGCAAGATTTCAGATTCGGAGTCATCCTCGTTGGGGCATGATTTTGTTGTCCAGTATTTAAAGAAGTTGGTGGGATCCATTCCGAAATTCTCAAGTATTGACTCAATATGTCAGATGCTCCAACATGCGCTGAATCAGAAAACTGACTCCGTATCTATGGTTATGGACAAGTGTGTAGAGATTGAGGCTCAGTTCAAAACCTTCTTTGTTGGTTACGAAGCTCATAAAAGATCTTGCAAGAGGATGACAAGCTGGTCTAAGAAGACTGTGGAAGAGATGAGGATATTCGATGAATTTCAAGATAATGTTAAAGATTCCTTTGAGACCGAGGACAAGAAGATTAATGAGTTAACTGCATCCTTTGAAGAGAAGTTTACAGAAGAAAAGAACTTTCGGATCCAAGAAGTCAGGGATCTGAATGGGAAACTGAATTCTGTTTCTCAGAACTGGAAATTTGAAAGGGATCATCGGATTGATTTTGAAGAAAGGATGAAGGCCCAGGAAGAGAAAATCAAATCTCAGGAAGAAAAGCTGAAAGCTCAGGAAGAAAAAATTGAAGCTCAGTCCGCAAGAATAGTCGTCTTAGAGAAGCAAGCTGAAGAAGATCATAAAGACTTTAAGATAATCAAGGCTATTCTAAAGGGGCTCATGTCAAAGGAAAAAGATCTGAAATAACCTAATCCGATATTTTTTGTTGTATTTCTTTGTTGCTGAGATTTCAAATTTAATGAAAGTTGTGCTTGTCGTTTCTTTTGTTGTCATTACTAATATTTCAGGTACTTTGTTATTTCTTTTTCCATTCCCTCCAATTCTTTTTGAAAATCACAAAGGGGGAGAAGGAAAATATCCTTAAGAAAAATAATAACTCTAATAAGAGTTTATCAAAGTGGGAGAAGAAAACAGATCCTTAAGAAAAAGAAAAACTCTAAATAAGAGTTTGTTTAAGGGGGATATTTTTCATTAAAGAAGACATTCTTATATATCACTCCGGAAATCTGAATACAATCCTTATAGTTTCAAAGCCTAAGGGGGAGTTAGTCATATTCATCAATATCCTTAAAGCAAAGGGAGATAAGCCTTAATGATTTTCTTTCTTCTTAGAATTTCTTTTTCGTAAGGATGTTTGTGCTTTCCAAAAAGGGGGAGATTGTTGAGTCAATAAGGTTTTCCTTATGACTTTTCCATTCCTTTTTGTTTTGAAAATCACAAACACCTTATCTTTAGGAAAATTGCTTTTATAATAAAAATTTCTTTCTTAAGGAAAATTGATTTTATAAGGAAAATTTCTTTTATAAGAAAATTTTTCCTTATCCTATTTTCATCCATATTTTTCTTAAGTATGAAATTCGGATTCACTTATATTTTCTCGGAATCATTGAAACTTTGATATAAAGCATTCTGTTTTAGGATTCAGATTCTGGACAAGAACTATAAGGAAGTTTCATTCCGAATTCCGGATATGAACTCTGACTAAGTTCTATTCCAGATTCAGAATACGAATTCTGAAGAAGAATTATCATTATGAATTCTAATGAAGAAATCCCATTATGAATGCTCATTACGAATCCTGATGATGAATTCTCATTACGAATTCTGATGACGAATTCTCATTACGAATTCCGATGACGAATTCTCATTACGAATCCTGATGATGAATTCTCATTACGATTTCTGATGACGAATTCTTATTCCGAATTCTCATTCTGATTTCCCCTATTAAATAGAATTTGAGTATCTTTGTTTTATACACTCTGAATTAATTCAGACTCCGAAAATATCTTTGTTTAACTCCGAACTTTTATATTGCTTACACTTCTAAAATTTGTCTACTCTTTACTATTGTTACTTACACTCTGAACCTTCACTCCGATGTTTTCATTCCGAACTTTTATGTTAGAGTTTAAAACGGTGTTGTACATTCTGTTACATTTGTTTTGTTATAAAACAATGTCATCTGTTTTGTTATAAACTAACCGTTGTCTAAGTGACACGTGTACAGGTCCCTCCGATCTTTAAGGAAAATATGACCGTTGGAGAAGGAGCCGACCTTACCTATAAATAGGAGCTCATTTGAAAGAGCTCGAAACGGATGACAGATGAACAACTTGGTTTTGTGCCTACATGTTGTTGAAGTGATTTCTAGAGAGAGAGGCTCTTATTAACTCTCAAAGCTTCGTGCGACTCCGAATGTTGGTGATTACATTCGAGGGCTTCCGGGGATAGGAAGACAGAGGTGCCGACTACCTTGAAGTTCGAGGGCTTTCTTGCTGAGGAAGACAGAGGTTGCCAACTACCTTGAAGTTGAGGGCTTGCGGGGATAGCAAGACAGAGACTTCGATCATCGTATCGAGGGCTTACCCTGGTGTGGGTAAGACAGACTTGCTTGAAAGTATAAGTCAAGGGACCTTTATCCAAGGTTGTTGGATACCCTTCCCTTTGGGTTAAAAGACTTATATCTTGTTACTAGTAGTTTTACTACTTGTTTTTATTCCGCTGCATTTTGTAATATAAGGAAAGTATAACTTTCTTATACTTCCTTATTTGTACTCTATTTCATTTAGATTCTATATGCTTTAAGGTAGAATCTCATATTGTAATCTTTTGTTAAGATTCAATTTCCGGAACCATATTTCCGGAACTCTTATTCGGAATCTCTTTCCTAGTTTGTATTCAGTGTTAAGAGGTGTTGTGAATTTTCTTAGTTTAACTTTGTTAAACTTAACCTTTTCCTTTACTTAAGGAAAACATAGTTATTCTTAACTAACTTTAAAGGTTCCAAAGGAATTTTTAAAGTATACAATTCACCCCCCCTCTTGTATATTGAGCATCTACATTACTATTTCGATCCTACAATCTACATATTTAATATATACTATTTATTAATTTTTATAATATATATATATATATATTCTATTTATAAATTTTTATCAATAAATATTTAATTGTTAAAATTGTAAATATTTTTTAATTTTTTTTGTTTAATTATATTATTTTATTATGGACCTTTATCAGTGCTAAAAACAAGTTAATAAAGTCTATAATTTATCTACGCTAATAATAAATCCCCAATAAAGTGTTCCCTTTATCAAGGAAGCAATAAAGCACTAAAAATGGGTACCTTTTATCAGTGCTTTATGAAATCACTGATAAAGAATACCTTTTATCAAAGCTAAAAAATGATGATAAAGGTTACCTTTTATCCACACATCTTTTAGTGATGATAAAGGTACCCTTTCTCAGTGCTCTTTTTTGCACTGATAAAGGTGACCTTAATCAACCCTTTTTTTTAGCACTGATAAAGACCAGTGTTGTTAATGTTTGGTTTTGTAGTAGTGTTGTATAAAAAGAACCATATATTAAATAGTTTAAATTCATGCATCATGAAATAATGTATTGTGAAGTTTAAGGCCACATGATAAGGATCCTATGAACCAAATTTTAGGCTACACGTAATATTTATTAAGGAACCTCACATTGGTGGGAGGTGTGATGCACTCCCTATTCCAGGTGGTCAATAAGTATGCACCATTGATGAAAAACTTGTAAATAAAAAATGGTTCATCCCATTTGGGATCCAAATTTTATGGTTTTATTTTAGGTTTCATTGGAATTTTCAATTAAAGCACCAAGTTATCCATAAAGAAGTATTAATGGCTAGCCTTCTTGTTGATTGATTAAGCAACTAGGTTCTGGTAGACCTTGAGATTATTCAGTGCTTGAGATCCATTTTAGTGAAGGTACTCCTACTCATCTGGTCATAATTGGGACCCTTTACCTATTGCTAACTGATAGTAATTGGCCAATTAGAGAAATGTTAATTGAACATTAATAGGGTGAACATATTTTATTCCATACACTAGGGAAGAAAGAGTCTCTTGGTTGGAATTTGGTGTCATCATCTTATATTCCCACAGCAAATATAAGATCTTATCAAGACATATTTCTTGGTATGATCCAAAATCTTCTGAAAAATATTATTGATGAAATTTTTGAATTCATAAGTCTCTCCATTCTCCCATGCATGACAGTGGGTGGGAGTAAATGTTGTACATAGTATAGAATTTATTTAACTCAATTTCATAGAAGATGGTTCTATTTTCTATGAGAATTTTTTGAGTGATCTTGAAACAATAAAAATTGTGGGATTTTAAAAACCTGATCAGTAACCTATTTTTTGTCCTCCATGATGGTAATAAATTCATACATCATTGAAAAGAAATCAATGGAAGTAATAATGAACTTGAACTAGTAGGCTTTCATTGATGGGAAGGGACCCATCACAGAAATCCCTCATATAAAGAATGACCAATGGTAATTTCTAGAATGAAAAATATTTGGCATTTTATGGTTGAAGTTGGCACTAATATTACATGTATTCAACTTCTTGGTGTATTATATATAATCACTAACAAAGGAAGCCTAAAAATAGTCAAATATTTAATTCATGTTATAGAATTTTAATATTGATTGATGAGATTCACATGTACCAATATAAACCTCATATAGTATATGAATAATTTCAATTCCTTGGATGTATTGGAGAAGGATTCCATCAAATATACATCATCATTGGACCCTCTCTAAGTTGGTGCTATAATAGAGGGAAACATTCACTACACTTCGTTGAATTTATTCACACTCAACTAGATTTAATAATGGATTTCTATATTATATGTACACAATTAGGAGTAATCTAAGGTAAAATTTTCCTATATAAGGATATTTTTATGCCTTCCCAACTAATGTTGATGCATTATTAATTCACCTCTTAGACTTCACCACATGGAATTCTAGGAGAACTCACTTTTCAATGTTCCATGTAGATGATTTGTGATCCCGGTCTATGTTATCAAGGCATGATTCCATTTTTATAGGTAATTCACCCATTACATGATTTTGGGACAAGATATTCCTCTACATACAATGGAAATATTTAAATAAAGTCATGAGTTCTCTTGAGAAAGGGAATGGGATCTTGTTTTTTGATAGTAGAGCCACCACTATTATTCTTGATGGATATCTTAAATTCACATATCGTCTTCTACCTGGGAACCAAGATCCTGAGGGCCATCTTCAGACTAGCGATGTGGGATTGATATTCAGCCTCATTATCAATTCACCTCCCCAAAATTATGAATGTGTATCACATATAGTCTTTTGAGGGAGTAATAATGATATCTACGTGGATAAAATTATTTATTTTAGGTTTTTTCATCCGTTTTCTAGTGGTGATTTTAGGGAAAAATCAATGTAGATTTTCTAATATAGATGTTATTCATCGATAGAGATAATGAACTTTTCTAGAAACATAACATCAAGGTGAAACTGCACTAGGGTTGGGTAAGAGGATAGAAGGTCTACCAACTCATTCCCAGTGATGAAATTATGAGGGATGGACCGGATGTAAAACAACTGAAGGATCACTGGACATCACAGCAATCATACAGGAATCATGGGATGGTCGAGTATTTAGTTCATTGGGTTGGTATAAGAGAACAATTAGATGTACCAACTCTAATCCTAGTTTCCTTGAGTTGGTTTCTTGATTTATTACATTGGAATATATATAAGAAATGAAATCCTGAAGGACTTATCAGTTTAGCAGTTTTTGAGAATGAAACACATATATGATGACCATTTTACATTAGTAATAAGAAATAAAACATAAGAGAAAATAAAATAAAACAAACATCATCCTTAAAAACTCATTCAAATATTTCTTATCCAAATCCTAGGGAAAGAAAACAAAATAATGGTTATGTCAAATACCCCGTAAGGTTTATGTACACTAGAAGATATCATGAATCAATAAGAATAATTAATATGAAAAAATAAATAATAGAACACACATTCTATTTAAATAATACGAATATGATGGAAATATAAGGCAAGATCAATATGTAGATGTACATATCAAAAAGCACATTCCATTTAATCAATAAACTGAGAAAACAATGCATCCATGGATAATATCATAGTGGAAATATAATGGATAGTAATAATAACTAAATTCTCAATGAAGTAAATTATGAATTATTATAATTAATGCTTCCTATAAAAAGGATACCATTGACGTCATGAAATATCTTCATGATAGTTTATAAATATTGGATAAAAACCCATCTGATTTGGGTAATTTGATTCATGTCCTGATATTACTAATGAATCAAGGGGATATATATATATGACTAGACCCCACCCATGTATTTCATTTCCAACACATTCATATTATATTAAATAATGGATTTAATTCATAAAAATTTACCTTATCATCATGTGTATGTATTGAGTAATGTATACAAATTAATCAAATTTCCCTAGCTAATCAAACAACTTTCATAGTAAACACCATATATAAAAATGGAATATAGTTTAAAAAATTAAAATACACATAATAAAAGAGTATGGATAATAAAAATAAATTTAATGTCCAATAGAAAATGATCATTTATAAGTAATTCTTTTCAAGATAAAGTTAATCAAAAAATAAAATAATATTGCACAATAACTTTTTCCACTTAGTAATTTTCAAGTCAAATCACAATGGATGAAATAATTAAAATTGAATCATCAAATAACCTGAATTGTGAATGAATCATGATATCACTTTTAAAAGTTTATTATATAACACATGTAAAATAAATTAGGTTCATAACATTAAAAAATGTTACAATCAAGGGAAATTGAGACGAAATCCCTTACATTGAGACCAACTCACTAGGTTCGACTTTTATCTTCCTGAATAACAAAAATATTTTATTTATTTAATTTCTTAGTAATATTTTTTAATATAATTATTCCTTTTATTTCAATCAATACAATGATATATATAATTAATTAATCAATTTTTATGTCAGGTGTTTTGATAATATTAGACTTATTTGTCAAAAATGATTTTAGAATGTGACTATTGTTCAATGAGGTCATTATTTCAATATTTATTGAATAATAATCCTGAAATAATTATCATATTTATTCCTAAATTATAATTTTAAGACCGATAATTAATGATGGTTTTGATAAATGAAGTACATTATGATCATGGAGATTGTAGGTCGTACATACGCATTAGTAACATTTCAATTTTCAAACCATCATTATGGAAAAGTGGTAAGTAAAATTTTATCTTTAAAAAATGTTAATATAATAATGAATACAATAATATTTATTTAAATGTACTTATATATTCCATAAATGTGATGTGTTGATGAAAAGAGAGCCACATCACTTCATGATGGCAGTAATCCACACGAACCTGAACGATGTTATCACTTTTTAGTGAAAGAATGAATGTCACGACCCGTCCTCGAGGCCCGTGACGTGACTACCCCAAGCCCGCCTTCCATAGGCCAGGGGATAGTGACAAGCACCAAAGGCTAAAATCCCGATAAAAGGGAAGCCATTTCTCTTATATAAGTAAACAAACACAATAAAGAATGCAAGCTGAAGTAATCACTAAGTAATCTGAGTACAAAAGTAAATGTTGAAAGTAAATGGGCCAGAATAAAATCTCAACTGAAAGTACAGTGCAACTGAAAAAAGCACAACTGCAGTAAAGTAAATCAACAACCACTGAGTCATTCTCCGACTATCCCACCTGAAGGGTGGGTACAGATGGTCTCCTCAGCTCCTCGGGTCCGGTCGTCCGCTCTGTGTACGTCCCACCAAGTGGTCCACCTCCAAATACCATCCCGTTCCACAAGACTCCACCTCGATTAGTTCTGTCTGCCGTCTGCATCCAACACAACATAGTGCAGGAATAGCCCATGCAGGGGTAAGTATACGATACTCAGTAAGAAACCCAAGACCCCGAAGGTCTCCCTGAATCCACAAAGGATAAACCAAAAAGGAATAATACAAACACGGAGTATCAACCAACACTACTTAGGTATATGCCCATACATATACCTAAGTCATCAATTCCAGTTTGTCTCCAACTCCAGATCCCAAGTACAAACCAATCCACATAGTAAAGCACAACCCATTCCACATAGGAAAGCAAGCCAATCATGTCGATGATAATGATTGAAAGTCAAGACTCAGCTCATATAGGTATACTACTCACGAATAGGGGAGGAGATGATAGATGTAGCCTCTTAATCATCTTCCCTGCCGAACCCACGTAGGATCCAAGTACAGAAGTCATCACTTCCAAACCCACGTAGGATCCGAGTACAGTAACCATCGATGTCGAACCCACATAGGATCCAAGTACAGTCATCATCGCTGCTGAACCCATGGAGGATCAAAGTAAAGCCTTCCTTGCTGCCGAACCCACATAGGATCCATGTACAGTCGCCATCGTCATCGCAGTCGCATCCAGGTCCAGTGTTCCCACACACAGCACACTTGAATCTGGGAGGGTCTGATCCACGAGCCAAGAGGGTCGATACATCAACATTCACAAATTCTAGATTTGATGTATCCTGAAGTTCTGTCTCATCAAAAGGAACTCAACGCAACAGATGACGCATCAATCAGACGCCCGGTTTGAGAGATATAGGCTTTTCCATCCCAGAGGCTCGGTTAGAAATATGCTCGTTTCTAACCTAGATGATATCCAAAATCATCCAAAATTCACTTAGAGTATCTCAAAAGGACCTTCTCGTCGAAATAGTCCTAGTGCCATAGACGGCGCGTCGATCGGACACGCAGTCCTTAAGTTATTCACGTTTAAGTGAATAACGGGTCGGACCTGTTTAGCCTAGTTGGACCACGGGTCAGGATGACCAAGTTTTTCGTGTCCGACCCAGCAGGGGTGTCAGACCGGTCTGAAGAAAAACATAACTTGGCCCGAAGGGACGCGTCTCGGCCTGAAGTGGCACGGCCCGGCGGGGCGCGACCCGACCTTGCCCAGGGCTCGGCCTGACACGGCCCGGCTTGCTTGGCCGGCTGGCCGAGTGGCTCGTCCGAAGTCGAGCGGGCTCCAAGGGGGGGCTGGTCTTCTACACAGACCGCTCCAGGCGGTTCCACCCTTCCCTGATCCTGCTGGCTAGACCGGCCGGTCTTCAGCTCACGCGGCCCGCATGTGCAGGCCACCGTTCTCTAGCGCGGCGCCATCCTGGCGCTGTAGTCTGGCTCCGCCCGGCCAGTCGACGAGCCGGCTGGTCCTCTAACACGGTGCCCTTCTGGCGTCGCTGCTCCACTTCACCTGACTAGCTGATGGGCCGACCGATTCTTCCACCGAAGCGGCCCGCATTGCGGGCCGCGGTTCCTTCCACACTACTATTGTGATGGTGACAGTTCCCTTCGTCATGATCCTGACATGGTGCGTCAGCGCCGTGTTTTTCCTCCGCCTCCGGTTTCCAATTCCAAAGGTATAAAGTTCCAGTGGAGGGTTTTCAGGCCATGTTCTTTCGGCCCACGCCCTCCGTGTTAGACGGTATCACATGGCCAAGAATGAACAAGGTTCACGAAACACAACGAACAATTTTATTCTCAATAAAATTTAATCAACACACGCTACCTCAACAAAAGATGACGAGAATTGGAGTCACATGATGAGGGTTTGTAGACATCGACGAAGATCATCCGAGGAGGAAGTGGCATCTCCCCTTTTTGTCACAGAGAGAAGATTGAAAGGCGTGATGTCGTTGGAAAGCTCCCACGTCAGTGTCTCCTCCCTTGTCACGGAGGACGAAGAGGACGGAGAAACCGGGGTCGCCGAGTCGATGTTCTTCATTGAAGAGTGGATGTTCTTTGTTGAGGATGAAGTTCTTCAAATAAAACTAGAGCTCTCTTACCAAAATCCCAACACAACATGCCAACCCCAAAAATAAAATAAGTCTTCCTTTAGTTTATTAAATCATACCATGCATTCAAATTTACAAAATTCAAACACTTAATTAATTAATGAAGTGTTTCAATTAATTACATAATGTGTGTGTTTGAATGAAATAAAGAGGGAGAGAAGGAGAGTTACTTAATAAATGGGAGTTAACAAGTTTTAAAGGGTGATTTTATGAGAGTTATGGAAATGTGAAGGGTTGGGGCTCGTGTGGGCCCCACCTCACAATTATCCTCACATGGGTAGTTAGGATGTTAGTGAGTCCCACCCTAATATCCCCATATAGGTTATAACCACTTAAGATATAAAAATAAAATTGTTCCACAATTTTATTCACCTCTCAATTAATCCAAAAAAAATAACCTCTTCTCTCGTGCAAACACATATTCGGTAATGGTCCACTTACAGAATTACTGGCACGACGAGTTCACTGGTGCCCTTAAATTTCAATTCCAAGCATCAGTTCAAATGATAGGAAAAAACCGCTCGTTCGTTTACTGAACGTACCCGAGATAAACTTTAGAAATTGATTCCGGACACACCGGGCCTCAGAATCAAGTGCCGTCATAATCCATAGACTCGTAAAATTACAAATAATTTAAGAAAAAAATTTCCTTTAAATTTCTGAGTCTTTACATTACTCCCACCTCAGGGATTTACCTCCCTGTAAAGCTACAACAAAAAATATGGAAACAAATGAGGGTACTATGCACGCATTTGAGCCTCCCACTCCCATGTTCTCTCCTGGAGGTTCCCATGCTGCCACCTAATACGTACTATAGGAATAGACCGTCCACGTAGGACTCGCTCCTATCAATCCTCGATCTCCACCGGGACCTCCACAAATGTTACCGTGTCATCGATGTCTAGCTCCCTGTGGTCGACGATATGCATCGGGTCATGCACGTATCTCCTCAGCTAAGATATGTGGAAGATGTCGTGCACCCAGTGCAACTGAGGTGGAAGGGTCAGGTGATAAGACACCTCGCCTATCCTAATGAGAACCTGGAATGGTCCGATGAAGCGCAGATATAACTTGTCTCCATGACCAAATCTCCATAATCCATGTCGAGGTGAGACCCGTAAGAAAACGTGGTCGCCATCCTCAAACTCTAGTGGTCTCCGCCTCCTATCAGCATAGGACTTCAGTCAGCTCTGTGCAGTCCTCAAGCGCTCCTGGATGGTCTGCTCCTTCTCCGTCACAGCCTGGACCATCTCTGGTCCTACAAGTGCTGACTCCCCAGGGTCAGTCTAGCACAGAGGTGATCTGGAAGGTTGGTTGTATAATGCCTTGTATGGTGCCATCCCGATGTTGGAGTGGTAGCTGTTGTTTTACAAAAACTCCACCAAAGGTAGGTGGTCCTGCCAGTTGCGACCAAAGTCAAGGACACATGCACAGAGCATGTCCTCGAGAGTCTGAATGGTCCTGTCTATCTGGCCATCCGTCTGAGGATGAAAGGTGTTGCTCAAGCGTAGCTGCATCCCAAACGCCTCTTGCAACCCCTTCCAATGTTGGGAAGTAAAGCGAGCATCTCAATCGGAGACGATAGATGATGGCACACTATGAAGCCGTACAATCTCCTAAACATAGAGGCATCCCAAGCTCTCCACTGAGCTCTGCTCTCTGATAGGTAGGATTTGGGCCAACTTGGTGAGTCGGTCGACAATCACCCAGATGGATTCGTGTCCTCTGGATGTACGTGGAATCCCCATCATGAAATCCATGGATATCCCATCCCACTTCCTCTACGAGACATCTAAAGGCTACACGAAGCCTGTCTGTACTTGGTGCTTCGCCTTCACCTGATGGAAGGTGAGACATCGGGAAACGAACTCTACCATAGCCTTCTACATACCCGGCCACCAGTGCTATCTTTTTAGATCCTGGTACATCTTCGCTACTCCTGGATGTACTGCCAATGGGGAAGTGTGAAACTCCCTCAGCACCACCTCCTGTAATGCAACTGGTACCATGGTACGTCCTCAGAAAATAATGATGTGATCTCCTCCTACAGAAAATCCATCAGGTTCTTGTCATGTGGATATATGTGCACATCGAGTATCACAGTCAATGTTTACACACTGTTCTTCTCTGGCCCGCTGAAGTTGTAACGCCCCGACCCCAGCTACCCAGAGTCGGTGCATTAATTCGTAACATTGGAATGATCACAAAAGATCAAGTCTCGAAAGACCGATTAGTTTAGTAGCCTTGGAAACACTAGATACATTCATAAATCTTTTATTACATCAAAAAGTAAACAAACTACAATAACATGGTCTTCATATTCCACACTCATATCCCTTTCTGACTACCCCTGCAGGTCATTCATAAAATACTTCTTCACATCCTGGAAAGTATTAAAACATTGAAAGGGGTGAGCTCAGATGCTCAGTAAGGATAACAATATTGCGGAATCTTTCATAAATAAACATAAAAATTTAAGGCAATGGATAACTAAAACAAAAGCCTTTTAAACTTGAACATCAACATAATATGGCAAAAGTAAAATGAGATAATGCTATTCACTTATTCACATGGATATTCTACTGGTCCAATAATCACATGCAATATCAATAACCACTTTCATAATGAGAGAATGTATAATGCCGGACATTCTGAAACATTTTGTCAAGGCCTCGGCCAAGACTTCTAAAATGATTAAGGCCTCGGCCAAAACCATAAATCAAATTGGGAAAGGGCCTCGGCCAATTCCATGTCTAGTTGTCTCATGAGACCTACCGATGCATCGAGGAGCTATAGCGGGCTCCACCCGTCACTTATTAAGTCCAATACATTCCTCATATGAATAGGTTTAAACATATCATAAACCATAACATAATCGTATCACATAAAACATGCATAAAGGAAACATAACATTTCCACATTTCAATCACAAGATATCAATACAACACATTGATATAAAAAACTCTTTCAAAACCATTTTCAATACCAAAATAAAAGAAAGTTAAAACTTTGTATTTATTTTTCATTAAAAAAAAGTGATGGCTTGTAGAGGAAGCCGAAACTCAAATAATGGTCACGGCGGCGGAGAAGTCGTTGTCGCCGCATAAGTACGGAAAGAAAAACATTCCCTTTTTTCGTTTATCAAAACGCTTCGTATAAAAAAGATTCCTTTTGAATAAACGTAAAAGTCAAAGGGGTTTATACACCGTATAAAAGAGATTTGTGTATAAAACAAAATATGTCTCAATGGATGGTGATTGAGACGAAGTCCTTAAAAAGATCATTTTTAAAATAAAATAGATCTATTATTTGTATTCACTATAGGTACACATAAATAAAGTAAAAATACAAAATATTACATAATAATATCATGACATAATTTGAAAGTAGGAGATTAACCCAAAGAATGGATGTTGGGTTAAGAAATTCCCTTACCTTGTGTCTGACTTGACTCAACCGTTCTTTAACCTCCTGAATAATAAACTAGAGTTAATATCTACCTTATTAAGAACCATTTTCAATTTCATTATCCTTTTTATATCACTTTTTACAATGTTATGAACGTTATGTAATTATTTAAGTTAATAACGGTCGTTTTGTCGATCTTTGGTACTTGTGTCAACAATAACCTTCTTATAATTACAAGTTGTTAATGTGGTGAAATATCCATTATATCCAGAATTATATTCATGATTTAGATATCATATATATATTATATATCCAGTATATACATTCACTTATAATATTACATAACATTTAGAGGTAAGAAATGAAATGCACCGTTCATGGAGACGGTAAGCCGTACGTACGCATGAACGCTACTTTCATTTAAATTTCATATTTAATGGAACTAAATCATAATGATATAAATGTATAATATAATTCCAGTATAATATAGTGTATAATACCATTTACATCATCCTTTATACATCCCACATATGGAATTAACGATTCAAATCACTTTGAGGGGGCGGTAGTCCGCACTTCCTAAAATGAAATTATCGCGTTTTACCCATAATGGAAATCATAAAGTATGCCATAAATGAGAAATACAGAAGCATAAGTAAAACATAAACACATTATATATCATATATAAATATAGTGACATCTTAATGGCCACCTTTGAAGGTGTTATATGAGTGTTGAACAATCATCGTTTCGTGAGGCAGAAATTCGCCATCCACAGAAACCGTATGTTCTTTAACCATTAGATGTAGGTGTGTGTAAGTGTAGCTCGAATCCTTCTTATAACAACATCCTAGAATATTGAGGATACTGGTTTTGTTACAAAAGAAATGAATAAAAAGAGTTTAGGGTGTTGGAGAAGAAAAATAAAACAAAACAACATTAGAGAAGACATTACCTCAAAATCGGGTAGCTCTTTTTGATTTGAGCCAAAGGCTTCCTTGGGAAGAGTTCTGCCCAATGTGAGGCATCTAGGAGTAAGATAGGGATGTTGGGAGAGTATTTGGGCATAGTTTGGCCGAGCCAAATGGCTTGAAAGTGTAAATGAGGTGGGAGAGGTGGGGGCCTTTTATAAGTGGAGAGGAGGGGCACTTTTGGAATGATTGAAATGATACATTATTTCACAATGCTTTTCGGATTCTAAAGGTACCACACTTATATAATTAGAGGATAAGGTTATAAGGTTTCGAATTCTCTTCATACAATAGGCTTTGGACAAGTGTAAGCCTTGGATTTTTCATTATCTTCTCATTTTATTTAAATCCTTAAATATTGAGGTCATCGCTGCATCATAATGATGTCATAAATAATTTAATTTATTTAATGTCTAAAAATTATAAAAAAATACTATGATGTATGAAATATTTTTAGATTTCTAATGAATATTTATAGTCAAAATGTGGACTTGTGTAACCCCACTTAAAAACTGTTTTAGTAAAATAACTCATGTTTGTGTCAATTTAATTTTAACATTAAATAAATATATATTAATGTCATTTTCCAACTAAAGTGGCTCCATGAGGTCCCCAAGTTGACCCATGGGTTGTCTTGGTCGGCCATGACTCATCCAATAGGATTAGGACAAGTGTCATGCTCATCTCATATTATTAAAACATTATTTGTACGTTAAACTACACTAATTACCTCTAATCGCGATTAAGAACTTAAAAGTTACTATTCACCAAAAAATTATTTTAATCTCATTGAACCACATTTTACTTCTTAATGAAAATCATGTATGTCGGATTTTTGAAAATCAAATCACAGAAGTGGTAATATTTCATTTAAACGAAAAATCAGTTATTTAACTACCACTTAGTGGTTTCACTATTCATCAAAAATTGAAGTTTTTCAGAACAAGGCCAAAATTTCACCCTAAGCTATAATTGATATTCCAAATTCAAAAATGATGACTATTTTACAAAATTCCAAACATATAAGTTGCATTAATTAATTTTATAATTAATTCCCGCTGTTACGACAAATAGCGTGTTTTTAAGAAACAATTTATATCAAAAGATTTGCAATTGTTTATGTCCAATTTCAATGTTAAATTAATTCTAATGAACACCAATGGATAAAATGGTAAAAATATATTCTATTTATACCTTAAAACCACTAAATAGTATAATTTATCACAATAAATTATTTTGATTAAAAAAGTTGTTTTAAAGTATTTTTCACTATTCATAAAAAATTAGAAGTTCTCAGAAAAATTCCAATAATTCAACATAGGCTAATTTCGATATTCTGAATCCAAAAATGAAGTCCATTTTGAAATATAAAATTTCTATAATTTTAAGAAGTGGTTATTACTATTCATAACGGCTACTTTGATTAGTCGCGGTGTTTTAGAACTCGAAGTTGCGTACAATGCAAGCTATTGCATTATTGAATGAGAAGCGTATCGTGGAAGCTCGGGGTGTTATATTCTCCCTTCCTTCAATAAATTGCGTCCTCGCAATTTGAAATTTTTCTTTGAAAATAAAAGGTTGAAAAGAGAAAATACCTTTGAGGAAAACCCACATCAGAAATAAAGTTAATAAATATATAACATTAAAAGAAAGTAGGATAAGTACAAAGGCCACCCGATATAGCCCATTCTAGGATTATATGAAAATATGGATATGAAGGAGAAACAAACCATCAAGGTCTGATGGAGAGTTATAGAAAATAGGATTAGGAGAAAGTTTAACCACAAGAAAATCACAAACTTGAGATTGGTTAAACGGTCATTGAATCCCCAGTTGGAAAAGTTAACCGACAACATTTTTGTTTTAAGTTACCTTTTATAATGTTGAGGAATTTATTTAGGAGATTTACTAAGAACGTAAGGGAATATACATACTTGTTATGTATACTTTCATTCGTTAATAAATTTTTACCACAAACCCAACTTTTACTCCAAATGGTAACAGAACTAAAAAATATTCTATTTATCCTAATTGTATAAGGTTCAAAATGTTAACACATACCATTTAGATTAGTAAAACTATTTTGTAATAACCAGGGACATCCTGTAGGCTAGTGGTAGGAAATAAAGGCTTGTCGCACTATGGTTGTGGGTTCGATTCCTGCAGCTTTGTCCGACGCGACAGGTTATTCCCCACCCTGCAGGTTGTCCTTTTTCCTAAAACTATAGTATTATAATATTCCAAAAATAATCTTCAGAAATTCTTTAACCTTAAACAATACTGTCCATGGTTCAACTTAATCCATTCCAACTTTAATAGTTATCCAAAATACCTCCGTCCAGACTTTCTCTAAAAGGTCTCTAAATTCCAAAATCAATTGTAACATCAGATTCCCCAAACAAAGAAAAGTTTCTCTTATTGTCACATACTAAAAATATGATTACCTTAATCATATTAAAACCTTACTGAAATCAACAGGTACTGCAGTACAATCCATATATATATATCACATTATTCTTATAACCAGAATATAATCCTTGAGTCCAAAAGCACCAATACATTAATTATTCCGCTTCAACTGTAGTCACAGCATAAGATTGGCCTTGATCCCTTGGACTTTTCTGAGGTAAGTTTCCTTGACGCTTAGGAAATTAATTTGCATAATGCCCTGTTTCCCTACAATTGTAGCATTCAACTTTGACAGCCTCTTTCTTTCCCTTGCAATCACGAGCCTGGTGACCCTTTTATCCACATTTATAACAAACTCCCATTCCTTCCACTAGGCGCCATTTCTAAACAATGGCATAAACTAGATTTGTTTATGAATCAAAATACATAATTCCATACTTGTTAAACACTTTACATAAATTGAACTATTTATGGATATAATCCATAATCATAAAAAGGTTTTCTTTGAGGAAGTATATACTCATAACCGTTCATAGTCGTTTGTAAAGAAAACGAGAATTATCCTAAGCATATCCCCCGGGAGTGTCGTAACCAAGAGTGCAGCAAGGCCCGTTGTTGTGCACCAGTTCCCGTTTGAGTCTAGCTCAAAGCGGTGTTTTCGGGTTTTACCCCCAGGTACATCTGTGCCAGAGCCGCCTCTACCTACTCGTATCCAGACAGGGATGTATTGCTCGGAAAACTCATAACATCTCTATAATACCAAAATTCTAGGAAGTTCTTCTATAATAATCCTCAAAGTCTATCTTTGGGCTATGTGCTCTAATCAGAGTTTATCTAAATCTAGCTTCCAAGGTTAGTACTAAACTGCCTCTGATACCAACTGTAACGCCCCGACCCCAGCTACCTAGAGTCGGTGCATTAATTCGTAACATTGGCATGATCACAAAAGATCAAGTCTTGAAAGACCGATTAGTTTAGTATCCTTGGAAACACTAGATACATTCATAAATTTTTCATTACATCAAAAAGTAATCAAACTACAATAACATGGTCTTCATAGTCGACACTCATATCCCTTTCTGACTACCCCTGCAGGTCATTCATAAAATACTTCTTCACATCCTGGAAAGTATTAAAACATTGAAAGGGGTGAGCTCAGATGCTCAGTAAGGATAACAATATTGCGGAAGCTTTCATAAATAAACATAAAAATTTAAGGCAATGTATAACTAAAACAAAAGCCTTTTAAACTTGAACATCAACATAATATGGCAAAAGTAAAATGAGATAATTCCATTCACTTATTCACATGGATATTCTACTGGTCGAATAATCACATGCAATATCAATAACCACTTTCATAATGAGGGAATGTATAATGCCGGACATTCTGAAACATTTTGTCAAGGCCTCGGCCAAGACGTCTAAAATGATTAAGGCCTCGGCCAAAACCATAAATCAAATTGGGAAAGGGCCTCGGCCAATTCCACGTCTAGTTGTCTCATGAGACCTACCGATGCATCGAGGAGCTATAGCAGGCTCCACCCGTCACTTATTAAGTCCAATACATTCCTCATATGAATAGGTTTAAACATATCATAAACCATAACATAATCGTATCTCATAAAACATGCATAAAGGAAACATAACATTTCCACATTTCAATCAAAAGATATCAATACAAAACATTGATATAAAAAACGCTTTCAAAACCATTTTCAATACCAAAATAAAAGAAAGTTAAAACTTTGTATTTATTTTTCATTAAAAAAAAGTGATGGCTTGTAGAGGAAGCCGAAACTCAAATAATGGTCACGGCGGCGGAGAAGTCGTTGTCGCCGCATAAGTACGGAAAGAAAAACATTCCCTTTTTTCGTTTATCAAAACGCTTCGTATAAAAAATATTCGTTTTGAATAAACGTAAAAGTCAAAGGGGTTTATACACCGTATAAAAGAGATTTGTGTATAAAACAAAATATGTCTCAATGGATGGTGATTGAGACGAAGTCCTTAAAAAGATCATTTTTAAAATAAAATAGATCTATTATTTGTATTCACTATAGGTACACATAAAGAAAGTAAAAATACAAAATATTACATAATAATATCATGACATAATTTGAAAGTAGGAGATTAACCCAAAGAATGGAAGTTGGGTTAAGAAATTCCCTTACCTTGTGTCTGACTTGACTCAACCATTCTTTAACCTCCTGAATAATAAACTAGAGTTAATATCTACCTTATTAAGAACCATTTTCAATTTCATTATCCTTTTTATATCACTTAATACAATGTTATGAACGTTATGTAATTATTTAAGTTAATAACGGTCGTTTTGTCGATCTTTGGTACTTGTGTCAACAATAACCTTCTTATAATTACAAGTTGTTCATGTGGTGAAATATCCATTATATCCAGAATTATATTAATGATGTAGATATCATATATATCTTATATATCCAGTATATACATTCATTTATAATATTACGTAACATTTAGAGGTAAGAAATTAAATGCACCGTTCATGGAGACGGTAAGCCGTACATACGCATGAACACTACTTTTATTTAAATTTCATATTTAATGGAACTAAATCATAATGATATAAATGTATAATATAATTCCAGTATAATATATTGTATAATACCATTTACATCATCCTTTATACATCCCACATATGGAATTAACGATTCAAATCACTTTGAGGGGGCGGTAGTCCGCACTTCCTAAAATGAAATTATCGCGTTTTACCCATAATGGAAATCATAAATTATGCCATAAATGAGAAATAAAGAAGCATAAGTAAAACATAAACAAATTATATATCATATATAAATATAGTGACATCTTAATGGCCACCTTTGAAGGTGTTATATGAGTGTTGAACAATCATCGTTTCGTGAGGCAGAAATTCGCCATCCACAGAAACCGTATGTTCTTTAACCATTAGATGTAGGTGTGTGTAAGTGTAGATCGAATCCTTCTTATAACAACATCCTAGTATATTGAGGATACTTGTGTTGTTACAAAAGAAATGAATAAAAATAGTTTAGGGGGTTGGAGAAGAAAAATAAAACAAAACAACATTAGAGAAGACATTACCTCAAAATCGGGTAGCTCTTTTTGATTTGAGCCAAAGGCTTCCTTGGGAAGAGTTCTGCCCAAAGTGAGGCTTCTAGGAGTAATAGAGGGATGTTGGGAGAGTATTTGGGCAGAGGTTGGCCGAGCCAAATGGCTTGAAAGTGTAAATGAGGTGGGAGAGATGGGGGCCTTTTATAAGTGGAGAGGAGGGGCACTTTTGGAAAGATTGAAATGTTACATTATTTCACAATGCTTTTCGGATTATAAAGGTCCCAAAGTTATATAATTCGAGGATAAGGTGATAAGGTTTCGAAATCTCCTCATCCAATAGTCTTTGGACAAGTGTAAGCCTTGGATTTTGCATTATCTTCTCATTTTATTTAAATCGTTAAATAATGAGGTCATCGCTGCATCATAATGATGTCATAAATAAATAATTTATTTAATGTCTAAAAATTATAAATAAAATACTCTGATGTAGGAAATCGTTTTAGATTTCTAATTAATATTTATAGTCAAAATTAGGACTTGTGTAACCCCACTTAAAAATTGTTTTAGTAAAATAACCCATGTTTGTGTCAATTTAATTTTAACATTAAATAAATATATATTAATGTCATTTTCCAACTAAAGTGGCTCCATGGGGTCCCCAAGTTGACCCATGGGTTGTCTTGGTCGGCCATGACTCATCCAATAGGATTAGGACATGTTTCATGCTCATCTCAGATTATTAAAACATTATTTGTACCTTAAACTACACTAATTACCTCTAATCGCGATTAAGAACTTAAAAGTTACTATTCACCAAAAAATTATTTTAATCTCATTGAACCACATTTTACTTCTTAATGACAACCATGTATGTCGGATTTTATAAAATCAAATCACAGAAGTGGTAATATTTCATTTAAACGAAAAATCAGTTATTTAACTACCACTTAGTGGTTTCACTATTCATCAAAAATTGAAGTTTTTCAGAACAAGGCCAAAATTTCACCCTAAGCTATAATTGATATTCCGAATTCAAAAATGATGACTATTTTACAAAATTCCAAACATATAAGTTGCATTAATTAATTTTATAATTAATTCCCGCTGTTACGACAAATATCGTGTTTTTAAGAAACAATTTATATCAAAAGATTGGCAATTGTTTATGTCCAATTTCAATGTTAAATTAATTCTAATGACCACCATTGGATAAAATGGTAAAAATATATTCTAATTATACCTTAAAACCACTAAATAGTATAATTTATCACAATAAATTATTTTGATTAAAAAAGTTGTTTTAAAGTATTTTTCACTATTCATAAAAAATTAGAAGTTCTCAGAAAAATACCAATAATTCAACATAGGCTAATTTCGATATTCCGAATCCAAAAATGAAGTCCATTTTGAAATATAAAATTACTATAATTATAAAAAGTGGTTATTACTATTCATAACGGCTACTTTGATTAGTCGCGGTGTTTTAGAACTCGAAGTTGCGTACAATGCAAGCTATTGCATTATTGAATGAGAAGCGTATCGTGGAAGCTCGGGGTGTTATAGAAGTAGTGGAGGAGTGACTATGAGAGACTGTAGAAAGGCTGCTCCATCTCTATCTGCGAAGCATATCTGCAATGCGGCTAGCTGCTCCGTCACCTCTCCAAGTAGTTGAATACCCAATCTCTTGCTGAGAGCATAAGATACTACGTTCCCCTTCCATGGAGTATACACTATCTCATAGTCATAGTCCTGGAAGAACTCGAGCCATCGCCACTATCTCAGGTTCAGGTCCTTCTGCGAGAAGATATACCTGAGACTCTTGTGGTCAGAGTAGACTGTAAACACTTTCTCATAAGATAGTGTCTCCACATCTTCAAGGAGAAGACCACTGCTGCTAACTCCAGGTCATGGGTAGTGTGGTTTTGCTCATGCTTCCTCAACTGTCATGAACCATAAGCGATCACTGCCTGCTCCTACATCAGGACACACCCGAGACTGGTCCTTGATGCATTTCCGTAAACTACATACCCTACACCCTCCTTCGGTAGCTTCAAGATGGGTGCATTGGTCAATCTCTGTCTCAACTTCTGGAAGCTCTGATGACATATATCTAAACACACAAAGGGTTTCCCCTTCTTCGTCAAAGCTGAAAGTGGTGATGCAAATCTGGATAAGTCTGGCACAAATCTCCGATAGTATCCATCCAGACCTAGGAAACTATGTACCTCCGTCACGCTCCTGGGTGGATCCCAAGCTACTACTTCCTCGATCTTCACAGGATCCACCGCAAATCCTGCCTCAGAGATAACGTTCCCCAAGAAGTGGACCTCTCAAATCTATAAATGACACTTCGAGAGCTTACCATAAATCTATTTCTCTTGGAGTGTGTCTAGTACAACCCGCAAGTGGTAGGCGTGCTCCTCCTCAGTAGTCGAGAAAATTAGTATGTCGTTGATGAAGACTATGACAAATCGATTGAGGTAAGGCTGGAAGATCCTGTTCATGAGACTCATGAACAATGCTGGAGCGTTGGTTACTCCGAAAGGCATAACCAAGAACTCATAGTGTCCATACTGACACCTGAAGGCCGTCTTCTGCACATCCTTGTCTTGAACTCTGAGAAGATGATAGCCTTACCTGAGGTTTATCTTCAAGAACCATCGTGCTCCATTGAGCTGACCAAATAGGTCGTCAATCCTCGGAAGTGGATACATATTCTTCATGGTCACCTGGTTCAAGCGACGGTAGTCGACACACGGTCGTAAGATCCCATCATCCTTCTTGGTGAATAAAATCAGAGAAGCCCAGGGTGAAACACTAGGTCAGATGAATTCCTGGCCCTGCAAGTCCTCCAGCTATACCCGTAGCTCACAAAGATCTATGGGAGTCATATGATATGCTGGAGTAGATATCGGGGTTGTCCCGGGGTACAGTTTAATATAGAAGTCTACCTCTCTATGATAAGGTAGTCCTGGAATGTCGTCAGGAAAAACGTCCGGAAACTGATCCACCACAACAGAAAAACATGGACTCTGCACATCAACCGCTCCGAGAATGAGACTAGAAAACTGATGTGTGATCAGCTTCCCTCTCCTCTACGTAAGTCCATCCTGCGTAGCAAAGGATCCCTTCTCACTGGTGAAGGTGAACCTGCTCCCATATGTGTGGACACACTGCACTTTACACCTAATACAGTCGATCTAAGCATGAACTGAAGATAACAAATCCATGCCCAAGATGACGTCGTAAGGCCTCGACGCTGCTACATGAAGATCACAGCTGAAGCTCTCTCCTCCTAGAGTAAGCTCACACTGTCGGCACCAGTGCTTAATCGTCGAGTCTGCTCTCGTAGGAGTCTCTAGCCATAAGGATCAAGCCAACGTCTCCGTCGGAATCTCCGAGCTCCGAAAAACGGTATCCGAAATAAAAGAATGACTTGGTCCTGTGTCTATAAGAACTTCAGCAAGGGTGGAGTAGACACAGATGGTACCTTGAATCATCTCAGGTGCTCCCTGGTCATAAGCCTCCACTGCCTGAATTTGTGTCTGCCTCTGTCCACCAGCTCCCTGTGGTCGGGAGGGGACCTTCTGGTGGTGCTGGTGGTTTGCCTCAAAGCATCGTCCGCAACCCGCTGCTCGACAAGCTCCTCGGCCTCGTCCGCCTGCTCCCTACAGACCACCACATTCGAACCATTGCCTCTACCTGGGTGGTCCCTCAACTGTCTGTTGCTCCTCTGCATGGCGGGTCGGGCAGTCATGAGCCATGTGGCCTTGCCTGCCCCATGCATAGCACTACGTGCCTCTCATATGACTCACTCTGCAACGTGTGCCCCACACATCCGAACAAGTATCCTGAGGTCTCCCACCTGATGGCCTAGTCTACTTGGACCTCTACGACATCTGTCTACTGCCGGATGAAGAAGAGTCCACTACTTGTCACCCTGCGGTAAGCCTCGCTGCTGGTGTAGGCTTCGCAAGGAAGATATCCACAAGAAGGGCTCGCTATAGTACTCCTGTCTGCGTCAGAATGATGAGGGAGATCATCGAAGCCCTAATCAAATGCATCAGTCCCTGCTTGAAGGAATGGGCCGAGAAGAATGGGTCGCGTACCATGTCTGTGGAGTAGGGTGAGAGGTCAGTAAATCTCAACAAGTATTGTGCTACTATCATGCTGCCCTACCACAGTTGTTGTAACTCCTGGATTCGCACCGCACGGAGGGTGGCTGGAACAAATTCTGAGTGGAAGAGGCTCTCGAATTCCGTACAAAGTAGTGATGCATTTTCATTCACCTGGAGCATCAGGCTCTACCATCTACCTACTTCCGAGTGCAGCAGACCCGCTGTAAGGATTACCATAAGATCTTCTGGTGTCCCTACTAATCTGAAGATTCAGACGATAGCCTCCATCCAATCCGCAGTTGCCTAAGGGTCCGTCTCTCTGCAGAACATGGGAATCCTATGATGATAAATCTCGTGCAGTGCACTCAGAAAACATGCACTCTCAGCTGTTGGGGCCGGTGGCATCGGTGGCTCGACGGGTAGAGGTACTGCCGGAGCCTCCGCTGTAATGGGGCCCTGCACCGAGGCCTCGTCGCTCGGTGGACTATCATCTCACATGTAACTGGGAACCCTAGCTGGCTGCCATTGTGGGGCCATCCTAAAAAGAAACAGGTGTGGCACGGTTAATACAATATACCTGGTGAGCTGACACAAAGTAATCACAAGAAAATTTTTGAAACACAAACGCAATCAGTGTTTTCTAGCACTGAGTCGGAAATCAGAATTCAGGTTCCTGGTGGTTGGATACGTTGGCCGCTGCACCAACACTGAACTCCATGGACTGTTAACCACACTCAATAACCTTAACACTATTGCTTCACAGGAAGAAATTATCAGAGTCTTAAGTTCTGCGGTAGAACCGACTCCTCTGATAACAATTTGTCACGACCCGTCCTCGGGGCCTGTTCCATGACTACCCCAAGCCTGCCTTCTATAGGCCAGAGGATGATGACTAGCACGAAAGGTGAAAATCCCGATAAAATGGAAGGAATTTCCTTTATATAAGTAAACAGAAACAACACATAACACTAGCTGAAGTAATCACTAAGTAAACTGAGTACAAAAGTAAGTGCTGAAAGTAATTGGGCCAGAATACAAACCTAACTGAAAGTACAGTACAACAGAAAAGACTTTATAGTAGCAGTAAAGTAAATCAGTAACCACTGATTCGTCCTCCGGCCATCCCACCTGAAGGGTGGGTACAGATGGTCTCCTCAACTCCCCAGGTCTGGCCATCCGCTTCGTGTACATCCCGCCAAGTGGTCCACCTCCAGGTACCGTCCCGATCCACAAGACTCCACCTCGATCAGTGCTGCCTGTCGTCTGCATCCAACACAACGTAGTGCGAGCATAGCCAGTGCAGGGGTGAGTATACGATACTCAGTAGGGACCCCGAGACCCCAAAGGTCTCCCAGAATCCACAAAGGATAAACCACAAAGGAATAATACAAACACGAAGTATCAACCAACACTACTTAGGTATATGCCCATACATATACCTAATTCATCAATTCCAGTTCAGCTCCAACTCCCAAGCCCATGTACAACACAGTCCACATAGGAAAGAAAGTCAATCATATCGATGATAATGATTGAAAGTCAAGACTCATCTCACATAGGTATACTACTCACGAAGAGAGGCGGAGATGATAGATGTAGCCTCTGAATCATCTTCCCCGCCGAACCCACGTAGGATCCAAGAACAGAAGTCATCGCTGCCGAACCCATGTAGGATCCTAGTATAGTAACCATCGCTGCCGAACCGACGTAAGATCCATGTACAGTCTTCATGGCTGCCAAACCCACGGAGGATCCAAGTACAGTCATCATCGCTACCGAACCCACTTAGGAACCAAGTACAGTCGTCATCGTTGTCGCAGTCGCAGCCAGCTCTAGGGTTCCCGCACACGGCATGCTCAATTCCAGGAGGGTCTGTTCCACTAGCCAAGAGGTTCGACACATCTACTGTCACAATTTCTTGAGTTGATGTATCCCTAAGTTCTGTCTCGTCAAAAGGAACTCAACACAACATACGGTGCGTCAATCTGACGCCCGGTCTGAGAGATATAGGCTTTTCCGTCCCAGGGGCTCGGTTAGAGATATGCTCATTTCTAACCCGGACGATATCCAAAATCATCTGAAACTCACTTTGAATATCAAAAAGGACCGCCTCATCGAAAGAGTCCTAGTGCTGCAGACGGCACATCGATTGGATGCGCGGTCCTTAAGTTATTCACGTTTAAGTGAATAACGGGCCCGACCTGTTTAGCCTAGTGGGCCGACGGGGCGAGTTGGCCCAGTTTGTCGGGTCAGACCTAGCAGGGGTGCTGGACCGGTCCGAATAAAACTCTATCTCGGCCCGACGTGGCGCGGCCCGGCCCGAAGTTGCGCAATTCGGCCCGGTGGGGCGCGACCCTGGACGGCGTGGCACGACCCAGCCCGGCCCGGCTTGGTACGGCCCGACGAGGCCCAGTACGGCCCGACGCGGCCCAGCCCAGTGTGGCCCGGCTCAGCCCAGCCTGGCGTGGCCCGGCCAGCTCGGCCGAAGCCGAGCGGGCTCTAGGGGGGGGGGGGTGCGGCCCCACCGGTCTTCTGCACCGGCGGCACCAGGTGGCACCGTCTTTCCCCGAACCAGCTCATTCTCTAACGCGGCGCCCTTCTGGTGTCGCGACTCCACTTCACCCGGCCGGCCGACAGGCCCTCTGGTTCTTCCACCGAAGCGGCCCGTTTTGTGGGCCCCGGTTCATTCCACACAACCGGTGCGACGACACGGGTTCTCTTCGTCACGATCCCGGCATGGCGCAACGACGCCCTGTTTTTCCTCCGCCTCCGGTTTCCAATTCCAATGGAATAAAGTTCCAGTTGAGGGTTTTCAGTCTATGCTCATTTGGCCCACGCCCTCCGCGTAAGACGATATCACACGGCCAAGAATGCACAAGGTTCATGAAACACAACGAACAATTTTATACTCAATAAAATTGAATCAACACACCCTACCTCAACAAAAGATGACGAGCATTGGTGTCGCGGGATGAGGGTTCGTAGACGTCGACAGAGAGCGTCCAAGGAGGAAGTTGTCTCTCCACTTTTTGTCATGGAGAGAAGATTTAAAGGTGTGACGTCGTTGGTGAGTTCCCGCATCGGTGTCTCCTCCCTTGTCGCAGAGGGAGAAGAGGATGGAGAAACCGGGGTCATCGAGTCAATGTTCTTCGTCAAAGAGTTGACGTTCTTCGTTGAGGGTGAAGTTCTTCAAATAAAACTAGAGCTCTCTCCCCAAAATCTCAACACAACATGCCAACCCCAAAAATAAAGTAAGGATTCCCTTATTTTATTAAATCATGCCATGCATTCAAATTTAAAAAATTCAAACACTTAATTAATTAATGAAGAGTTACAATTAATTAATTAATGTGTGTGTTGGCATGCAATAAAGAGGGAGAGAGGGAGTGTTACTTAATTAAAGGGAGTTAACAAGTTTTAAATGGGGAGATTATGAGAGATATGGAAATGTGAAGGGTTGTGGCTCATGTGGGCCCCACCTAACATTTATCCTCACATGGGTAGTTAGGATGTTAGTGGGTCCCACCCTACCTTCCCCAGGTAGGTTATAACCACTTAAGATATAAAAATAAAATTGTTCCACAATTTTATTCACCTCTCAATTAATCCACAAAAATTAACTTCTCCTCCCGTGCAAACGCATCTTCAGTAAAGGTCCTCTTAAGCAATTATTGGTGCTGCGAGTTCACCGGTGCACAAAGATTTCAATTCTGAGCACCAGTTCAAAAGATAGGAAAATCCCGCTCGTTTGTTTACTAAACGTACCCAAGCTAAACTTCGGAAATTGATTCTTGGCACACCGGGCCTCGGAATCAAGTGTGTAAGAAGCCATAGACACATGAAATTACAAATAATTTATGAAAAAAATGTCCTTGAAATTTCCGTGACATTACAATGAAAATGATATATTATATTTTAAGAATGATAAATATATCATTAATATAATAATTATTACATTTATATAACATATAATAATTGAATTTATACTTACCATATTCCATGTAAATTGTTATTGAAAATGAATCACATCGGTTCACTAAGCGGTAGTCTTTAATACAAACAAGAAGCGTTATCGTATCCCATATGCAATGGATTATTAAAAGGTATATATGATAAAATTACTCAAGAGGTATAATTATGATATATATATATTATTTACCTTATATCCATAATCATTGAAAACTTTTAATGATGGAAATGTAAAAATGAATGACATTAGTTGATGTGGTGGTAGTCCACCGTACACATGAAAGGTGATTTCACCACCCATTTTATGGATGTGGAGGTGGTTATAGGTAATTAAACTAACATAAAATCATCTAATTATGTTTAATATATTCATTATAATATATCATTATTGTTTAATTATAATTTAAGGATGTTAAATATTAAATAAAATAGAAACCCTCATTGAAAAATGTTACTTCTTCTTTGGGTATCCTCTTTAGGTTTGAAACAAAAGCCTCTCTACATTGGATTTATGAGCCCATAAGGCTTCAAGGATGATAATAAGTTTTCTGGTAGTTATCATTTCTGTTATTATCTTATTAAAAAGTGTTTTAAGGTTTGGATAAGATATTATTGGGGGTGACCTTTTATAGGTAAGGTGACTGGAACAACTATAATTTCTAAAAAGATTGAATTATACCCACATATTTTTCATGTTAAAATGATCCCTTAATAAACCATTCAAGTTTTTATAAGTTTTTATCTATTAATATGAAAATATAATATATTTTATACAATTTTCTTATTAATTTGATCACATACCAGTTTAGGTTAACCCCCAATAATCAATATTTACCTTAACTATGGTAATTAATTTTTACTATTTTCAATATTTATTTTATTCTAAATTTTTTTGTAACTTATTAGAAAAAAATTATGTTTATTAAGAATATTAAACAAATTTCTTGATATTAAATTTTAAAAAGTGGAAAATTATAAATTTAATGTTATCCCATAGACGTGACGAGAAAGTAGGTTTTTAAAGAGAAAATGTTCAAAAGTTGACATAGATTTTCTTTTAAAATTCAATATGAAATTTATTATAAAGACTCAAATAATATTAGTTTATATAAAATTTATCTAATTTTACTTTTAATCTAAATAAAAATATAATATAATATTTAAAATAATTTAAATGAAAATGAAGTTTTCAAATAAAATTCAGACATTTACACTATTAATCGAAAAATGAAAAAGTTCAGAAAAATACAAAACATCACCATATGATAATTTTGATATTATAATTTAGAAATTTAATTTAATATTTTCAAATAATTTTTCAAAAACATGTAAAAATTAATTTCATGTTATGTTCCTGAAGTATGATTAAAATGGTTTAAAAAAATGTTTTCCAGAAGACATTTCTTTTACTTTAAAATGTTTCATATTTAATTTCTAATAAACATATAATAATTATATTAATATCTTAGTTATTAATATTAATATACAAAAAATTAATGTATATTTTATAAGGTTTATTTTTAAATAATATTTTAATAGATTATTTTCGTTTAAATCTAACGCTGCATGCATCAAAAGATATTAACAAAATTAAATTTATTCAAAAACAAAAATATTGTAATATATTGGGGTGTTACATTATCCACTAATACAAAAATTTCATCATTACAATTTCATTCATATTACCTTAAACACATATAAGGGTAGTTCTTCTTCATAAAATTCTCTACTTCCTGCATTACTTCCTCCATTTAGTGACTTATCCAGTGTACATTTTCCAGAAGAGTCATCTGACTCCTCAATACTTGCTCTCTAGTATCAATAATATAGATAGGTTGTTCATAGTATGATAGACTAGTTTACAATTATATTTAAACATATGTGATCACATGTGTTGGTTCGAGTATTTACATCCTTAACAATGAGATATGGAACATAACATGTATTTTTTAGAGATTTGGAAACATTCCCAAAAATAAAAAACTCCAATTATTTAAAGAATTTAAAAGGGTCTATTGTATCTTGGGAATATTTCACCTTTCTTACTTAAAAATATAACACCATTTCATGGAGATACATTAAAAAAATTACCCCCACTTGGAATTCAAAATATTTCTTTCGATTATCGGAATAAGTCTTTTTCCTATAATGAGATTATTTAATCTGAGCCTGGATAGCCTTTAACTTTACTGATATCTCTTCAACATGTTAGGGCCATATAAATGTCCTTTCACCTACTTAATTCCACCAATTTATAGTAAACCATATTTAACATATAATTCATTATAGGTCCCCATTTAAATACATGAATGGAAAATATTTTTATAGGAAAAATATACCAAAGGTAAATAATGATCCCACAAACCTTGAATGTAAAGTTAGGATGACCAAAAGATTACATTTATTGTTTAAATTTTCCATTTAGAATATCAACTAGTTTGATGATGGTAGTAAGTACTAAGACTAAGCTCAATATATGGGTATGATGGAACAATATTCTAAGATTTCGATGTAAAATAAGGATAATGATCAGAAAAAATAGAAATAGGTGTTCCATGAAGTCTTACAACGTCATTAATATAGATCCTTGTGAGGTTATCAAGAGGTAAATTTCCCCTTATAGTGGGGAAATGTGCAAATTTGGTTAAGCAATCTATGATAACACATATTGAAGAATTTTTTCTTGGATTACTTGGTAGTCTTTTAACAATGTCTATAGTAATATTATCCCATTTACACAAAGGAATGAGAAGAGGCTGCATGAATACTCAATGATATTGTATCACAAATTTCACTTGTTAACAAAACAAACATCTTGACACATAATCAATAGTTTCTTTCTTCATGTTATCCCTCAAAAAAATGTTCCCTAAATTCCATATACTTATTTGTGTTTCTAGGGTTTATAAAGAAATTTTAGTTATGGTCCCCATCCAATAATTCCCTTTTTAGCTTCGATATTGATGTAAAACTTAATCTATTTCCAAATTTCTAAACAACATCTTCATAAACAATGTCTTCTAATTTCCCATCATTCAGAACTGTAATTTTCTTACGATTTTTCTCATCGTTAAATTTAAAAAAATTTATCTTTTTAAATAATGAACATTTTACAATAATTTATGAATTGAGTTATGTATCCCCTTCCATAATGATTCCTGTATCAAAATTCTTATGATATGTGAAAAAATTATCCCTCCAAATTTTCATTTAGGACAGAATTATATGATCTTTCCTATATAATTAATTCACTAACTTATTTTTTTCCATCAATGGTAGCGTACTAAGAAATGATAATACTTTTATTGATTAATCCATCACCTTTGTATTATATTGATCACTTTCTATGAAAAGATGTATTTTACTGTTTTATGATATGTTTATATCTCACATTTTTCACCATAGGATAATGTCTCTATATCTTCAAAACAAATATTATAGCCGCAAACTCAAGATCATGGGTTTGATAGTTCAATTCATGAGCATTAATGTGCCTTGATGTATATAAAATAACGTTATAATTTTTCATTAGGACACAACTTAGTACATTTTTTTAATGCATAAATATATATTAAAAACCCATCATTTCTAGATGGTCGAGTCAAAATCAGACCATTGAGCAATATCTTTTTTAGTTAATGAAATCATTCTTCACAATACTTTTTTAGAAAAAACATAACCCATTTATGCTTAATCTTTTTTATCAGGTTAGACAACAAAAAAATTCTGAAATAATTGCCGATAGTAAGCTGCCAAACCAATGATACTAGATACCATATTTACGTTATTTAGTGTAGACCATTATATAGATTCTTTTTCTTTTCATGATTAAATAATATTTCATCCTTTGGGACAATATATAATAGATAAGAAACTTCTTCAATATGTAAATGAAACATACTAAATTTCCAATGTAACTCTTTCCTTCCATGAGTCTCTAGAATTATTGAAAAGTGATTCTCATGGTCCTAATAGATTTTTTTAATACACTAAAATATGATCAATGAATTGTATAATAGAACCCAAAAGATATTAATCAAATACTATGTTAATTATATCTATAAAAACATAGGGTTCATTAGTCAAACAAAATTATGTTAATGTAAAATTGTAATTTTCATACCTCATTTGAATAGTTGTCTTCAAATGTCTTTATTCTTTAATCATAATTTATGATAACCATAATGTAGGTCATTCAATGAAAAATATTAGTATCCATGAATATTATAGAATAAGTCATCAATGAAATAGAGAGGATAATTTTTATATTTCAGAATATCAATGACTTACCTATAATCAATGTATAGTTTTAGAGATCAATATTTCTTCTTAATGAATAGGTAAAAGGATCCACATGGAGAAACACTAGGATGAATAAATCCCTTATCACAAAAATCCTCATTCTATTATATTAAAATACACTAAATACATAGTTGGAATCACATAGGTATGCATTGACATTTTTCTTTCATCAAGGATTTAATCAATGGAGAAATCCACTTCACTCTTTGGGGATGTCCAGGTAATTCACAAGGAAATATATCAATGTTTTTATATAATTGGTACATCATTAATTTTATGATTACCATATCCATTCCAGCATTGTTTCCTTTATTCATTACCAAGAATCTAACTCTTGAGATCTACTAGGGTGGATCTATATTTGAATTAGATAGAGAATTAACTTACCTAAATATATGGAATTCTACATCTTCCTAAAAAATAAAATTTTCATTCTTCTTGTAATATATTTTTGCATCATATATTGAAATTGAGATGATAAGTAGGATTAAATCAAATTCAAAAACATGTATGATAATAATGTTAGAAAAAAGTATATTTAGTGTCATAATAGAGACTAATCGACATATATTTATTGTAGTGAGACTTCATCTATGAGTTTTGACTGACAATTACCCTATTAAATTGAAATGGTAATGTCTAATTTTATTGGAAATATAGGTATATATAAAATAGTAAAAGGATATAGAATAAAATAATGTGTTATATAAATTTGAAGATAGGATTATTGAACCTTCCAAAACAGTGTTGGGTATTTCCATCTCAACAATAGTGATCATAAAATTTTGGCATTCTCTCCTTGGGCCCTTATGTGGTAGATTTCCATGATACTTATGGAATTCATTTTCATAGTTCCCCATATCCCAATAGTTTCAACACTAAATATAATGGCTTTCCTTCTTCCCATATAAATATTTAACCAGATTACCCTTTTCTCAACAAATATAATAGACTCACATGCCCATCAATAATTTCTCATGGGGATTCTTACTACATTTGTTACATGATGGAAGTTGCCTAATCATTTTTTCATCATCGATGCATTCACATTTTAATGGTGTTTGGGTGAACTCTTCTTTATTTTTTTCCCGTAAATTTGTATAATCTATATAATTCCCTCACAATTTTATGTATCCTAAAACTATTTCATCATATGATGAGAACGTTTTAATTAAAATCACCATTCTGATACTTAGACTAATACCTTCAATGAAATTGATAATATTACACTCCGTGTTTCATATATAATCTGCATCATATGTAGATAAACTTATAAAGGTATATTCATACTTTTTACCACTTTAATGTTCATTTTTTATAATCTAATAATCTTTCAACTAATCTCATTTAGTTACTCCATAGGTAAATATTTGTTAATGAATGCCTCCATAAAATATTTCCATTATATGAGTTATATTTCCTCCTCCTCCCTTGTATTCTGGATCAACGAACACCATTGATTATAATAGCCTTTGAGAATAGACACTACAATAATATCCTTTTCTTTTTCACAGTATCCTAAGAGAATAAATATATACTCAATAGATTTAATCCATTAATCAGTTACCATTTAATTAATAGTCCCACTAAATGATGTGGGCTTATATCACGAAAAGGGATCCAACAAAAGATAATCTCACCGTGGAACTGGTTAATCCATCCAATCATGGTTATTTTTTTAAACCTCACTAATATTATAAAATTTAGCCATAATTTTCCATGTTATAATACTAAATATATTTTCTTACTTAATAGATTAATTTTCACTTTGTCAATGAGTATTGATATCCTTCTTTCTTCTAGGTGCCATTTCTACACAATGGAATATAGTGGGTTATATCATAGAACTGTCAATTTTAAATCATAAAATGTAGTCCTATATATGGTGTAATAGTTAAAATAAATTAAAATTCATAAATTGTTAATCTAATAATCATAAATTTAGGTTTGTTTTGGGAAATCATTATTTTAAAATCCTTTATAATGGTTTTTAAATAAAATGTTAGGTATCTTTAGCATATCCCTTAGGTGTGTCAAACCTGGCTCACATTAAGGATCATTTTCATGAACTGTGTGATGATCGAGTCCAACCCATACACTATTTTTGGAGTTATTACCCGTAGGTACCTATGTGTCAGATCCATGTGGACTTTTACTATCCTAAAAGAAATGTATTTCTACAAAAACCCCAGAAAATGTCTTCTTTACAACAAATTTATGATGTCCTAGTATACTAATCCTCAATGCCTATCGTAGGTTAATGTTCCCTAATATTTTTTCCTCAATATAGTTCCCAATTATTCTACTAAATATCTTCTAATACTAAAAATAACAACCTCAACCCCAGTAACATAGAGTCAATGTCTTGCGTTATTACGTTGGTAGAGATAAATGGAATCAAATCCAGAAGGACTGATCTGTTTAGCAGTTTTAGAGAACTAGATACATACATTATACCCATTTTAAAATGGGAATATAAATTAAAATTTAATTCATAACAAAATAAAAGGAACTAAATCCTTGGAAAATTATTCAATGATGTCTTATTCATATCTCAGAGAAAAGAAACAGAATAAAGGTGAGATCAAATGCTCAGTAAGGTTTAAGTAAAGTGGAAGATATCATGAATCAATAAGAATAATAAAAGTGTAAAAATAAATAACTAAACAAACATTCCATTTATATAACATGACTATAATGGAAAGAAAAGTTAAAATCTATATGGAATAGTACATAACTGAAAAAAAAATATTCCATTTAATTAATAAACTGAGAATATAATGAATCCATATACAACATCATAGTGAAAAGATCATGAAAAATAATAATAACTGAATTATAATTTAATTAAATGCTTTATTATCAGACATCATGTTTCCTATGAACATGATACATTTACTATCAAGAATTATCTTTAGGACAGTTTAATTCTATTAGGTAAAAACCCATCTGATTTGGCCAATTGATTCATCTAATGAGACCATGGATTCATCAAGGGACTATATTTAATTGGGAAACACCAATATCTTGTATATAAAAATCATTCCTCATATATTGAATAATTTATTTAATTCATAAAAACAGTGCTTTATAATCAAGTATCCACCCCGATTAAAAGATACAAGTTTGTCAATATTTTCCTAGTTAATCAAATAACATTCAAAGTAAACATCATATATAAGAATATTATATGGTTTTGGAAATAATAATATCTATCATACAGTAATATGTATATTTTGGATTAATGTAATTTCTAATGAAAAATTATCATAAGAAAGTGATTGTTTCAAGAGAATGTTTACAATAACAAAAGTGATATTGCCAATAAACATTTACCAAAAGGTAATTTTTATGTCAAATCCCCTTGGATGAAATAATTTAAATTTAAAATTAAAATAACATTATTTAGGAATTAATTATTCTTTTAAATGTCCTAGGGTATTATATAAAACATATAAAATAAATTAGGCTCATAACATTACAATATTCTTCAATGAAGGGAAATTGAGATGAAGTCACTTACCTTGAGTCTATCTCGTCAGGTTCATCCTTTATCTTAATAAATAATAAATTTATGTTAATTATTTAATTTCATAAGAAAATATTTTCACATTTATTTTTTCTTTTATGTCACCCATTACCATGTTATATATCATTTCTTAATCAATTCAAGTCAGCATTGGGCGTTTTGATGATATTTGACTTATGTTTCAAAAAATGAATTCAAAAGGTATGAATTGGTCTTAGAGGTCATTATTTTAATATGTATATAATAATAGTGACTTAATTATAATATTTGTACCAAAATAAATTTTTTTGATACTAGTGATGAAAAATGGTTTTGAAAAATGAGTTGAGTTAGAGTCATGAAAATTGTCAGTCGTACGTGTGCATGAGTAACATTTAAATTTTTCAATGATCTGTATGGAAAGGTGGTATTTAATTTTTTTCCTTTAAATATTTATCATAATATCACAAATAAAATATTATTTCTCTAAATATACTTATATATACCATTTATGTGGATTTATCATGAAAATTGATTCTCATCACTTCGTGAATGTGGTAGTCCACATGTATACAAACGATGTTATCATTTTTTAGTGTAAGAATGAAAATGATATATTATTATTTAATAATGAAAAATACTTCATGAATATTATAAAAATTTAAATTAAATCACTTATGATCATTTAATTTATCCTTATCATCTTCTATGTAAAGCATTAGTGAAAATGAATCACATAGCATTGTGAGGTGTTAGTCCCCCGTACACATGAGTGACATTATCGTATCACCTACAGAATGGAAAGTAAAATTTTTATATGAAATAATTAATCTATAGGTACAATTATGTTATATATATCATATATATTCTTTACATAAATAATCATTCCAAACCATAAAATGTGTTAATGTAAAAATTAATGACACGTTTTCACAAACCGGTAGTCCTCCATATAATTGAATGATGTTTTTGTAACCCATTTAATTGAAGAGAAAGTGATTTTAGGTGATTACCTTGACAAAAAACTATTTATATAGAATATAATATGTTTATTATCTCAATATGTTTTAATAATATATTTATTTTGTGGAGGAAGAAATAGAATGAAAATGATCACTAAAAAACACTATACATTTCTTGGGTATCCTCTTTATGTTTACACCAAAATATTTCCAAGGATGGATTTCTGAAAAAATTAGGATTTTGTTATGAGAGGAGAAAATTATTGAAGTGATTATTTCAGGTATTGGATGAACTAAAAGGGTTTAAATTTCATAATAAGAGAGTAAAAGGGTGGCCTTTTGTAGGTGAGGTGAGTGACACCATTTTTATTGAAAATTATGAATTATATCTACATTTGTTTCTTGTCAATGGAGTCTAATAATGGAAAATTATATATTATATAATAGTAAAGGTCTAAATATGACCCTAAAATATATTTTGTACATATTTTTGAGTCATTTAAACCCTTATAATATTATTTTAACCCCAGGTAAGTCCATTTTAACCTTAAGCACATTAATTTTTTTCCACTATTCATTTTGGTGAAAACATAATTTGACCTTATTATACATTATAAATTTTGAAAATTCATAATATTTAATGAAATATTTAAATTTCATTTATCAAAAGTGTAAAAATTAAATTTAAAATTTATCATCTAGAAGGGATGAGAAAATAGGTTTTGAAAGAGAAAATGGTCAAAATGTTAAAAAAGTTTTTAAATCAAAATTATATATTAAAATTATTCCAAAGAAATAAATTTATTTAATTAATTTAAAATAGATATAATTTTACTTTAAAAAAATAGAAATATTATTTATCATTATAAATATTTTAAACGAAAAATCAATTTTCAATTAAAATTTAGCATTTTAACTATTCATAAAAAAAGAAATATTTTTGAAAAAAATCCTAGACATTTACCCTAGGATAATTTTCTTATTATGATTTAAAAAAAATTATTTTCTCAAAGAATTATTTTAATATTGGTAAAAATTAATTTCATTTATGGGCATGAAATGCGACTAAACAACTATTTAAGGAAATAATTTTTCCTAAAATATATATTTTACTTTAAAATGATTATTATTTTATTTATAATCAATATATTAATATAATATTCATATTTTAGTTTTTTATATTTATAACCTCCATCCTAACAAATAGGTAATAATTTTTATGTTTAAATAATATTTTAAAAGAACATTTTCATTTAAACCCGATGTTGTATGCATCACAATATTTTAAAGAAATTTAATGTATTCTAAAACAAATAAATTGTAAAGAGTTGGGGAGTTATATTAGACCTCATTAATCTATAAGAAATAACATATCTTCTTGAAGATAAATACAAATTCATGGTAATTAATCTCAATAGGAGAATATATTGCTTTATTTTATAGAATATTGTGACTAAGGTATATAAAGTATTCTATTTTCTATCACTATTCTTATGGTCTTAGAGGGAACTATGGGATAACTATAGGGCTCCCATGTAATGGGTTAGTGGCTTCCTCTAAATATGATCAATCAGAATAAGAGGACATTATAAATATTATTTGATGTTATCGAATGTTCCTTGTCACTCTTGATACCATTGGTTGGTAACACAATTTTTCAAAATCTTGGATAAAGATTACATTATCCCTATATCTTGGATGAAAAACACCTAATATATGATATATTAACACGAATGAATCATAAATCTTGAAAATTATTTTTTGGGGTAATTTTAAAAATGGTCTTTATCTTTTATAGGTCTATCTCAATTCTTATGTTCTAGAAAATAAATATGATAATTTTCTAAAGGTAACCCTAAATATACAATTCAAGTAGTTATTATTTAGGTTTTTTGAGACAACATCACGTGTTATAGAAATATTGAAAATAATATAACACGACATGAGATTTTTTAATATACATTATGATGTTTTAATTATTTTATATTGAATATGTTCCTCTATAATGTGGGATTCTTCTAGAGAATAACAATTACAGAAGCTTAAAGTTGGTATGTGTGATGCTTCAAACCCACACTCCATAGATCAAGTTCGCATAGACACAAAATTTATATACTTTAATTGATATGAGTTATAAAATCATGGATATAACCATCTATAATTACAAAATCAAAAAAAAAACATTCAATCTCTTACATGCAAAGTATCATTCTAGGTTTAGAGTTTACCAAAATTTTGATGCCTTATAAAATAATAAATACTATTTCATTATCAAATAATAAATATTATATATATATATACATAATTAGATAATTCATGATAATTATTCAATATCTACTATAAATACATTAACATACTCTATACTTCTAAAAATTTCATTTGTAATAGTTATCTTCATATCCTGGTGGAAATATAAAGATAAGATGTGTTGAGATCAAATGCTCATTATGGGAAACATATAATTTATAAAATCAGGGTGTAAACATAAAATAAATAATATGGTAGGAATATATAAAAAATATGAATCAATAATAAAAATGAAATTAAAAGCCTTATATATACCTGATAATAAATGAAAAGAAGGATAAAAATAATGTTGATCTCATACTAATGTAATTAATAATTTTAGACATTAAAAACCTACTATCAATGTCGTATGAAAATAAACATTACTTTTCATTGAGACCATAATTGATACATCTTAATGAATTGAGAAGGAATAAACCATATACCCAATATTATTTTGTTACATGATACCTATTGATCCATCATGGGGCTATATAATTCAAATACCCACCAAAAAATTCATTAAGTCTAATCCATTCACCATAAAAGTTAACAATCACTTTTATAAAATTACATAAGGAACCATTTTTTGAATAAAAATATATCTATACATATAATAAAGAGTACCAAATATCAATACATAAAAAACCTATGTTATTATTCAATAATAATCAAGAATTTCAGTACATTTATCATGGAAAAAAAGCGATATCATGATCATAACCCATCCTAATAAATAAGGTGGATCATCTAAAAATGAACAATAAACATTCCAATAAGAATTTTTATTAGAATGACAATACACATTATGCCAATATTTTTCCTTAATTCAATATAATATCTTAATTTCTAAGTGAACACTATACACTTTTATTTATTTAAAATATGATGATCACATCATATATAATGATAACATGCTTATAATCCATCTATAGAAAGAATGTAGATGGTTTGAAAAGAACATATCCCAATAAGTGAGAAATATTTTTCGAAGGTTTTATGTGGTAGGGACGTATATACCTAGAAAATAATGAGATAATACTATATAATAAAATGAATGGTTATAATGTACCCAACATAAATGATGTAATTCTACATAAACGATCGTAAATCAATGAACAAAAATTGAGTTACAAAAACATATCACTCTCGTGGAAATTTATGGATCAAAGACATTTGAATAAGTGAACATGATTTGGATAGTAAATTACATGAAATATAAATATTATGTTAAAAATATATCCATGGGTTGTGAATTAACCATAAAAAGAAAACAATGCATACAAAATATCTTCTTTCTCAAAGAATCATAATTTAGACCATGAAAACACCTATATATTTATAATCTTTTTTATTATAACCCTTTGAAATAGAGGGATTTAATGTGAACACAAAATACCCTAATTAAATGATAATAACTTTTATTACATCTCAAATAGGTATTATGTACATCATATAAATGAAATTTGGTGCATAATTCCAAACATGTCTTAAAGAGAGGATTTTGAGAGAAAAATCTTAATATATTTCATTACATAGTTGATCACAAAATAATATTCAATAAAAAACTAACTTTAAATCATATGTCAGAAATATAATCATAAATTTTATTTTATTATAATACTTATAATAAATTTTTATCATAAATATATTAATTAGTTAAAACATATTAATACCATCAGATGTTAATAACTTTATCTCTTTTGCACATGTTTAATAATTTTGTTATCATAACCTATAATTTGATAAAAAGTTAATTATTTATATATTATTCAATATAAAAAATATATAACTTATATTTATTTAATGTGTTATTATTTCATTGCTTACATGTTTTGATTATGTTATGTGAAAACCAAATTAAAAATAAATTATTTTAGTAATTTTGGAGTCTTAGAAAAATTATTAATAATAAAATATATATGATATAAATAGCTTAGAAAACCATAAAATGATTATTATTTTTTATTCATTGATAATAATATGAGTATATTGTTTTTTATTGGAATCTGTGATTGAATTTTAAATCATTGTTCGTGTATGTGGTTTAACAAACCCAAACTTGAACACATATTAACTCGACCAGTGAGTATGGTAAAAGAGGTGTTCAATTTTAAATAATATCATTATAACAAAATATTATTGATTTTATTTTTATGTTTAACAATATTTAAAAAAAATTAAAATGGAATACAATTTAGAAAAAAATAAAAAAATTATTCTTTGCACAGGACATAGTTCGCACACACACACACGATCAATGTTACTTTTTATCTATGTGATAAAAATGAGTAAATAAGGGTTTTAAAAATTATATAAAAACATATAATTATACTAATGATAATAAATTAATCATATAATTTGGGTTATATTATATTTTTAAGAATATGTTTAAGGAAAAAACATTAAGAGGGAGATAACACTTACAATAGGGACTTAAATTTTCTTTAGAAGTGCCGTTTTGAAGGGATTAAAATAACTAGGTGTGAAAATGAAATTACTTTCACGGGATATGATTCTATAGAAAGTAAAACAAAATATTTTAAAGAAGAAATTTTAAGGATAATTGTATCATTTAATGGTTGAAGATGTATGTTTTTATAAGTAAAAGTAAGGTAATGTTTGGAAACACTTTCAATTTTTCGATATTGTAATATACTTTTTAAGGACCCAGGAAATAAAAATGGGAATAATTTTATAGAAAACATAAATTTTCCATGAAAAATATCAACTATTAAATCAATACACGTTCTACCAATATTTTATAAATCTTCCTCTAGGTTAAATTCAATTTACGCCTTTTACTTTTACGGTGATAATTAACTTTTCACTTTAGTATGCAAATTTAAAGTAAAAGAAATAAAATTTAACTTAATAAATAAATTGATTATTTTTATTTCAATTTTAAAAAAATTAATTATATAACATATTTTATAGGTATGAAAATTTAATTTTAAATTAAGAACACTTATATGCGTAAAATATGATATTAGAAATATAACAATATTAAAATTTTAAATTTATTTATATAATAAAATATTCATGGATATGAATTTTAAAGAAATAAATTGATTTATTATGAATTTAATAAAATGTATGAGGCTTAATATAATAGAAAATAATAATCCTCTCACTGAAAATACATTATTTAATGAGATTCCAAAAAAAAATATATTAAAATAACATATTACTTTAGTTCTAAAATTGTTTAGTATAAGATTTCTAAATATAAATAATATTTCAAAATGTATTATATTATTCTATAATTGTATGTTTTATTTATTTAATTGTTTTAAATTATTATTGGTCATTCTTAGTTAGTGATAAAATCATGTAAATTATAATTTTCATAAACCCGACACTCTACTTATAAAAATCATCCACTTTATAAAATGATCAAATATTTATACTAAGTTAATTTTTAAATAAAGAATAAAAAATTGTTTTCTATTTTATATAATTAAAATTTTAAATTTAATAAATAAATATTTAAATTTTAATTAAAAAATATAAATAAAACTACATTTATTGAAAATATCCTTGTCAAAAATTAACTAATATTAATAATTTATCTGCTAGAGGCAATGAATTTTATTTGATTAAAAATATGGATAATGTATAATATCATTCCAATTTTTAATGGCTTTTTTATATTTGGTGTTCTGTAAAATAAAAATTATCAAGAAAATCGACTTACTTTATTTTTAAATTTTGAGGTGTTATATTAACCCCATTAAATAAATTTCATTCTTGAAATTTGAATAAAAGATTAGAGTAATTTCTATATGGAACATATAATTAACCATGCAATACTAGATGATCATTGGTCTAAAAAGGATGTTAAAAAGATTTATCTATATTAAATATTAGTATAAGAACTTTATAAATGGATATAACATATTACTAATTTCACATATAATTCAACTAAGGGATGTTGCTCTAGATCCATAATAAATAACTTCTCACAAAATCTAAAAATGATTTATCTAATAATCATACCACTAAGGTTATTTATTTATAATTAAATATCTAGTTTTCGGTGAAAACATAATTAACATAAGATACTATAAAATATAGAGTGAAAATTTTATATCAGTTTCATTTGTAGTAGTTTTATAGGGTTTTCATTTTTCTCATGGTTGCTAGTGACTATCTCATTTTTTTACCTTGGATTCGTACATTGAATCATATAATTCCAAAATATCATATAATTTATGAAATTAATTTTTATATCCCCTGTATTTTTCTTATACTTGTGAGTTTTAGGATCCTAAACTCCACACTTATTTAATTTACCACTCTATTTAAGTCAGTTACCCACATGTTTATTCACTCATTTATGACATATACAAAATTGAATCGTTTTTCTATTTCAACATCATCACTCAAACATTAATGAGAATCGGTCATTATCGTACTTAGTTTTTTTGGGAACTTGACTATTTTTAAATTGTTAATTTTATTTAAAGATTACTTGTTTGGAATAATGATAAGGTTTCTCAGCATAAATCCCATTCCAATAGGTTGTTCATCGAAGTAATCTCCACATTTTACCTCACACACATGGTTCCTTCAAGTTCTAACAATTAATAAAACCAAAATAGTTAACAATATTGAAGATCATTAAAAGTGAATTATCATAAATAACCAAAGTAAAATTTACCCTCAATATGTATACCATGTTAGCCTATAGTTCTTACATCTCATCTTGTAATTGTCTTAATTCAAACTATATCACTATCTGTTTAACATATATCACTATTGGTTCATCCTTGGTTACTTTGAGTTGGGTTCTATCATTTTATTAACCCAATCCATAAAAAAATGACCCTAAAATGACCACATACTTTGTTAAAATATTCAAGACCTAATAATCATTGAAATCAATACTCTCAAAATCGATCCTATGATTCTTTAAAACAAAATTAGTCAATCATATAATCATATAATCTTAATATCACACCATTCCCAAAACCAATTTGAAACCCAATAAATTAATCCTAAACAAGATTATATTTTACTCTAAAAATTAACTCAATATTTAATATTCAAATTTGGTTAACCACTAGTTAATAAGGACATACACATAGTCACTATATATCATAATCCAAAAAATGAGCTGAACTTTAGAAAACTATCATGAATAAATTATCAATACCAAGGTTACCAATACTATTTGACTTATTTATTCAAAATCCAAACAACCATTGTTTTCACATTATCATTTATAAGTTATACTTATGAGTTATATATACCAAAATCTGGTTTTCTTGAATAGTAATCCCAAAAAATATAACATTATCATAAAATCAATTATAAAGTTTATTGGTACAATTTAATATATGATTTTATACCGTAAAATTAAAACATGTGAATAATAATCCTCACATGTTTTATTTAATCCTCACAACTTTTATAATATATCATAATATCATTGATATATATTTATATCTATGTAAATTAACTATGAGTTTCAAGAAAATATCAATTTAGTCCCTTAAGTAAGACTACCAAAAATATTACTAACTAATGAAAATATCTAAGAATTCTAAGAAAATATCAATATAAATACCTTATATAAGACAATAAAACCCAAATTTTCCATTATAATAGGTATATAATTAGATTCTAAACCATTTCATTATGATACCTTTACTAGTTATAATATAAAGTTGTTTCAAAGTAGACGCCTTTCAAGAATTCATTAATGTGATCTTGTTTCAACAAAAAAATAAAACCAAACTTTTTTATAATAATATCTAAAATATTAATTTGAAAACATCATTCAAAATGGGTCTTCCTTTATAAATCCTTTAGTTTTAACATATTATACCATATGATCAACATATGAACCCCTTTTTCAATCCTTGGGTATCCATGGTCATTTTTATATAATGTTCTCTAAAAAATAGTTAACATAAATATTAAATCCATCATAATTATTTTTAAAGACAATATGATAAACCAATGAAGATCCCATGGAAGTTTCAAATATAGTGTTCTGTTAGGACTCTTTTTCATAAACATAATGATGATCATGTTAATAACAAATGTTCCCTTTTAGGGATTATTACCCATGGGTAAATTAGTTCTCGATCCAATATACCCTTATAATATCTGAGTTGAGATTTTATTAATAATAAAATCAGAAACCTAAGTCCTTATTGAAATTTAAAAATGCCATCCCATTATGAGACTTATCCCAATGGATTTCACTTGGGATTTCTTATACTATTTCCCAAATTAAATGTTGATTATTACCTTAATGTTAAATCATAAACTTATCCTAATGGGTTATCTATTCCTTTGAACTTATGATCAAACTTAACTTATCAACCCTTAAATTATCCTAAAAAAATTTCATATTCTATAAAGATATCTGAAACATTCATTTGATACCAAATGTCATACTCCATACCCACACTATCAGATCTGGTTCTCAAGTACACATACTTTATGTACTTTCTTTGATACCATCTCTAAAAAATTAGATATAAAAATATATGATTATATAATAAATAACTATTTTTTAATCTCTTACATATAAAGCATAATTTTAGTTTTAGAGTTTTAGAGACATTGCTGACATCATAAATTAATAAATATCATACAATTATCAAATAATGGATAGTTTATATTATATATAGGAAACAAATTAATTCATTTTAATTCATCAACATCTCCTATGAATTATTCCACAAATGTTATCCTTATAAACATGTCACATGTACAATTTTTTCCCATAACATAGGGAAATGAAAGAATATGAAGGGGTGAGATAAAATTATCTCTAAGGGAAATATATAACTGAATAAAACATGAAATAATAATGAGATAAATATTATGGAAGGAAGATGTATAAAACATGAATCAATAATCAAAATGAAAAAAAGTTAATTCTATATCTATGATAATAGATAAATACAAAGTTGTAAAGAATACTAATATAATATTGATTGAATGCATAATTTCGATCATTAGAAGCCTTCTAGAAAGGGCTCACGCTAAGAAATATCACATTTCATCTTGACTATAGTCAAGACATTATACTGAATTAGGAAGACAAACACTAAATACCCAAACCTGGTTTGTCTCATGAGTCCCGTTGATGCATCAAGGGACTATATAATTCTAGGCCCCATTAATTACAATATTATGTTCAACACATAAATCATAAGATTCAACAAAAACGTTCATAGAATTCTCTAAGGAGCCCTTGGCTGAATAAAAACATGTCTATCCGTATAACAATGAATATAGAGTATCAATTCATTATCAACTTCAATTAACAACCAATAATCATCAAGAATGTAAACACTTTACCCAATTTCAAAAATTGATAACATGATTATAACCCATCTCATAAAAGATGTGGATTTTCAAATAAGAAATAATGTTTATGACAATAATAATTCTTATTGGAATAGAAATATAAGGAATTCCAATACTTTTCTAAATATCAAAATAATATCATACTTTATAGAAGAACATCAATCAATATGAGTTTTTTAAAATGTGAGGTTCAAACCATATTGAATAATGAGTACCCAAATAAGTCAATACTTGCATAACATGATAATTATACATCCGTAGAAAGAAATTTGATGGTTTTATAAAAACATATCCCAATAAGTGAGAAATATTTTACAATGAGTTTATGTTGTAGGAATGCATATCACCGAGAAAAAAAACTATAGAATATCAAATAATAAAACCATATGGTAGACTTTACCCACTTTAAATAACATAACTTCATAGTAATGATCATAACTCAATGAATTAAAATTCACTAGCCAAAATCACTTACTACTTGGGAAACAAATGAATCAATAGGTAGTTTACAAAGGAACGTGACATGGATTATAAATAGCATGAAAAAAATAATATGAAAAAATATATCCATGGGCAGTGAATACAGAATATTGAGAAAACATGTTGCAAACAATGTAAAATGTCTCAAAGAATTAGAATTGAGACCAAGAAAACCCTTACGACTTTATAAAAATTTGAATCAAACCCCAAGGAAAGATTTGGATTTTAATTATTCTTGAAATATTTTTTCTCTTAAGATTATACCTGATATTACATCTAAAATATGTATTATATACACTACAAAAATTTAATTAGTTTTATAATGACATACATATCCCAAAGAGGAGAATTTGAGATGAAATCCTTACCTCATTTCCTCTCATAGTTGATCACACTATAATCTAAATTCAAAAAAAGATAATGTAATATCTTATTTAAAAATTTTAAACATAAATAATAACATTTAAGATTATTTATTTTCAATTTTAATTATGTTTACATTAATTAGTTATACCATAATATGACCATTGGTTGTTAATAAATTTAACTGTTTTGTACATGTTTACCAATTTTTGTATCATTACTCATAATATAATACCAATCTAATTTTTGATATATCATAAAATTTTCATTAATATAGAATTGGTATTTACTTAAAATAATCTTATTTCATTGCATATGTGTTTTTGTTATGTAATGTGAAAACCAAATCGATATCTTCTTATTTTAGTAATTTTAGTGGTTAAAGATGATTTATTAATATTAAATTATATATCTTCAATAAAATTTTAAATAACATAAAATGACCTAAATTTCACTATTAATTCATAATAATATATTTATTTATTTTCTCATTGTCATATGTGAATTGATTTTAAATCAATGTTCATATAGGAGGTTAAACCAACCCAAACATGAACACGCTTTAACTCGATGATTGAGTATGGTTAAAGAGGTATTTATTTTGTCATAATATAATTATAATATAAGAATAATGATAATGTTTTTATTATTTTATAATGGTGAACTATATTAAAATAAAATTGGATAAATAGTTTAAAACTATATGAAAAATAAAAAATGATTCTTTGTTGAGGTAGTAGTCCACACACACTCATAATTAATGTTTTTTTTTCTAAGTTGATGGAAATGATTAAATAATGGTTATAACAATAAAATAAACACATTATGTCTAATAATTATACTAAATTAATAATATCATTAGAATGACAGAAATTTGGGAGAGTAATATTAAGAAGATTAATTTATGAGGGAGATAATACATAAAATGGGAACTTGAATTTACCTTGGAAGTCTCCCTGAATTTTAAGGGATTAGGATAACTATGAAGGTCTAGGGGGTTATATTTTTTAGAGATGTTTATAGGGAGAGAATAATTTGATATTTTCAAGGAGGCATGTGAACGTGAATTTTATATTTGAATGGTATAATTTGTATATTTTATATGTGAATGTAAGGGATTTTTTGGGAACATCATTACATTTCTCAATAATGTAATTCCCTTTAGAATATCAAAATGGTTAAAAACAAAAAATAAAGTAGGTTATTCATTTATTTTTTGAACCAAATCTCAACCTTTTAATTAAATTAATTTTTTGAATGGGCTTTTACATTAGGTTTAACTCAATTTATCTCATTTACTTTTACAGTGATAAATAATTTTTAACCTTAGTATTTAATTCTAACATGAAAATTAAATGTCACATTATTACCTAATTTTATTATTATGTTTTATATTTTGGAAAAAAATTTCAAATAAAATTTATACAAGGATGAAAGTTACTTTTAATTTAAAAACACTTAAATACAGAAAATAGTTTTTTTAGAAAATAAAATTACTATTTTTTAAAATTTATATATGTGATATATTTACCACGTATACTAATATTAAAGACATAAATTTATTTATAATAAATTTAATGAATTTTATGAGACTTATATGGAAATTAGAAGCCAAGCCTCACCCTGAAAATACATTATTTAATGAGACGATCGAAAATAATTTTTGTATTAAAGTAACATTTTACTTTAGTTATGAAAACATATAGAGTTTATTTTCGATGTATAAATAATATTTAAAATTAAAAAATTTTATTTCTTAATTATTTATATTATTATTTTAAATGTTTTGAAATCTTCTAGGTTATGATTACATAGTGATAAAAGTACAGAAATTAATTTTTTTTAAATCCTACACTTCTTAACCAAAAACAAACTTTTTATAAAAAGACAAAAAAATCATAATAAGTTAATTTTGAAATTATAAATTAATTATTGGGGTTTATTATAGCTAATTAAAATTATATAATTTTAAAATTAATCTTTTAATGTTAGAAGAAAAATATAAAAAACTAATTATATAAAACACCACTTTTTATATTAACAAATATTAAATATTTATCATGTATATGTAATGATTTTTAATTTATTTTCATATTTATTTAATTAATAATGAAATTATAATACTTTTTTGCTTATTTAAATTGGGTGTTGTGTAAAAGAAAATTTATTAGACACATTGACTTATTAAAATGTAATTAGAATGTCAAGGTGTTATAGTATATTATTGTGTTAAAATTTTTGTCAATGCATAAATCATATTCAATTATACATATTTTATAAAATGAATGATTTTGTATGTTTTAATTTGGTGAGAATAGTCCAAAATATTTATATCATAGATATGTAATTATTAGAATTAAATCTTTTTTTGGAGATCATGAAAAAATGGCTAAGTATTTCCTGCAATACATTTTTTCTATGAGGGATATGATATTTGCTATTTTCTATTGAATGAAATTGTATTCTAACTGTATGATATTCTCATCCTATATATGATGTTTGGTCTACACGTAAGTCATTATGATCTGGAATAACATTTAATGAACCACATACGATATTTTTAATTTTCATACGATTTTTTTGGACCAGGTAATATATTTTGGGATCGTAAAACATTTAATCCTATATTATATGACCTTATGAGCCTTTTAAAAAACATTTGTCACATAACACATTGATTTTTATTACTTTTCATGGGTTCTATGATGTTATTTCAAGGTTTATGATGTTAGGAATTTATAAAATCTAATTGATCAGTTGTAGCCCTAATTTCAAATTTCATAGAGAAATTTAAATAATGGATAACAGGATTTATGGGATTCAATAGATGGTTTATATTTTTAAAAAAATTATTAAAGGATCGTTAAATAAATTAATACAATTAAAATAATTATATGAATAGATTTTATATCATGAATGAATTTCATGATATATTCTATATGAATATTGATTTCTTGGAAGGGGGAAAACATTTGAATTGTATATAAAGATTAATATTATAGAGATTGGTTCTACAATGTGAGACTCTATGATTGTATTAAATTAACTATAATTTTACATGTAGTAATGATATGTTATTTCATATAGTTATTGTAGGCAAGAAGATAAGTACATTGTAGTTTTTTAATAATAGAGCATAAATAGACTAATCTTTATAGAAATCAAATTAAAAATTATCTATGATAGTTAAAAAGATAATTCATCTAAAAAGAAGAATATCAAGTAGGAATATTTATTCTTAGATATATGCGTACATATATTCATTGGAAATGAAGTATAATTCTTAGTATTGAAAAATAATATCGTGCAAGTTGGTCATGAAGTTCACAATAATTAGAGGAGATCGAAGAGAATGATACTACCATTTATTTGAAGAATCTCATGCCTAGTAGAGTAATAGTCTGTTATATTTTCTGGTAGTTATGTGCATAAAAATTGAAGAAAATTCCTAGTACTTTGTAGAAATTTATTAATAAGATAAATAATCATACTAGATAACTAAATATAGGGGGAAAATATTAGTTTTTATGCACATGTTTGATCATTATTTAGTGATGATTGTAGATGTGTGTGGGATGCACCGAATCATAGTTGAGAGACATGTAAATGTGAGTTTTATGGAAATAACATAATCTATTTTACTCAAATGATGATTCTATATTTTTAGTGTGATTTTGAATGACTCATATCATTCCAAAGGATAACCTTATCACATCGATAGGTGAACCATTCCAATTTTTTGTGTTCCCTTATGTTAGTGTGTGTTAGGGTGTGAGTTTGATATAAATAAATACACTCTAACATGTGGAAAAGGGTATTTTGAAATAAAATTAAAAAGAAAATTGATAAATAATTAACCAAGTAGAGACCCTATTTTTTCCTTGTAAGACTTTGAAATATATGTACAAATATTTTTGGATCTAGGTGTTGTGAAGTTGTGTGATTCTGAGGCCTAGTGTGACCATAATTAATTTTATAAAAATATTAAATGAATTTTATATTTTATGGGTAATGTTTATTAAATATAACCGGATAAATAATAAATGAAATATTATATTGAAAATATGAGACCACAGTTGATTCTGGAACATAGGGTTTACCCTAGGCCCAACCTAATATAGTTCAAGATGAGATGTTCAGATAAAAGTATCCATTAGTGGGTGCATTAAGTTAAATAAATAAAATAATTATATTTAATTAATTTTATATGACTAATTTATATTTCTTTAATAATAATTATGTCGTGGAAGGATTACTAGGGTCATATGCATAACACTAGGAGCATTGAGGGACATTTGTCCACCCTCTCTTTAGTGAATAGGAATCTGACGATGAAGAAACTACAGATCCAAGAAGATTGAATCATATAAAACGAAAAGACTCAAGGTCTTCAGTGAGAGAACATTAATTGATGAATATTGATCCATTTTTGGGTTTGAATCATCATCTAATGGATTAAACCCTAAGTAATAAAACCATTTGAGCATGATCAATTCCATTTCTTGATCCATATTAAGTCAATCGATTACATGACCCCATGCACCTGTTTTAAATTTATTATTCAATTGTTTCTCACAATAGAAATAACAAATTGTTTTTGGTGGACATGTATTATTAAAAATGATTGTAAAACTTTATTTTTATTATTTTCTCACAATGACTCTTTGAATTCTTCTCTGATTGGATTAAATGGTCTTAATTTGATATTGTTGGGTAGGATCGAGAACAATCAAACCCCTAGATTCACAGTGGATTCACATGAGATGAATGGAAAGATGAATCAGGTTTGGATATTGATTAATTTTACAATATGTGATATTAAACTAGGGATCAGAATAAAGATGAGGGGTTAAAGGTTATTGGAGATGTGTGTGGTGCGTGTGGGAGTTGAATGAACCTTTTGAAAATAGATTCCAAAAAATCTGAGGGAAAATTTGATGAACAAAAACATATTCTTTCAATTTTGGGTGGCCTTGAGGTGAGATCTGAGGAGGCCAGGCTAGAAGAAGAATGCTGAAAGAAGATCTAACTTTCATAAAAAATAAACCAATAACAAGCCATGTACTGGGATTAACACACAATGTGTAGTGCCTATTTGGCTGTAATTCTAGTGTTTTTAGAAAGTTAAGGATAACATTCCATGTGGTTGCAGCACATTTAGTGTATCCCTCCCTGATTATAAAAGTTATGTGGAGGAGAAAACATGTATGATCCGGTGCGGGAAGACATGTCAGGTACCAATGTACACATACATAGGAAACATACACAGACATGGCTTAAAGCAAGGAAATGAGCTGAGTGGCTCAAACACATAGTGTAGTGCCTTTAAACACCATGTAGGGAAACATGGGCATTGATTTATGTACTAATGGGGCAATTACAAGGTAGTGAAATATAAGGACCCGACCATAAGAATTACATAACCTTGAATTAAATAAATAATTCACAATGAGGATATTTTCAAGTTTAAAGATTTAGAGAATTAAGACATAACTATTACATTAATTTTCAAAAATTACAAAGTAAACACTTCTACTCAGTTTTCAGTTTTTTCATAAAATAAAAACTCTAGAAAAAATGTCATTTGTAGTTCAATGTTTTAGATAGTATGAGTTTTTCATGATCCCATCATTGACCTTATTCATCTTGAAGACCTATGAAAAACATTTCAAAACACGGTATAAGAAAAAAATCTCAGTAAGGGTTATAAAATAAAGAAATAAAACAATATTCCATCAAAACATAAGCTTTTTAACATACCTCATGAAATCATAAGATTTATGAATAACACATAGTAATCAAAAATTATAAAGGTAACTTGTGGAATCCATAACATACATACGTTGAAACATTCACAGTTACCTAGGGAGTTACATTTGGAATAAGCATCATGGTATATTCCCTAAATCTCTTAGAAGAAGCATTATCGTTTACCTCTGTCATATTACCAAATTCATTGAAGAGGTATCTCAGGATCACCCACCGTATTTTTATCACTGAACCACCCGTATATGTAAACAATTCTCAAAAACCACAACTTATTCATAACACATAAAACAAACATAAAGGAAAGATAAAGTTTCTAAATTTAAACCACAATATATCATTTAAATATATTTACATAACAAATCCTTTATCAAAACCATTTTCAATACCAAAATATGTAAATGATTATTTGGTATTTATTTACTTTTTAAAAACATTACATCTTGTTAAGGAATCCAAATATCAAAAACTACTCAAAGTGGCGGAAAAGGTCATTGTCACCAATTAAATTAAAATGAAAAATTATTTTTTGTAGTTTAGTAAAATGATTCATAGAAAAATATTCCCTTTGAATGAAAATAAATTTCAAAGTTGTTTATACAACGTATAAAAGAAAGTCGTGTATAAAACAAAATATGCCTCAATGAAAAGAGATTAAGATGAAGTGCCTTCCCATGATCATTTTGTAAATAAAATAGATCAATAATGTGTATTCACTATAAGTACACATAAATCAAGTACAGATAAAATAAAGGATATAAAAATTCATTTCACCCATATTCATAGCATGACATAATCATGAAGTAGATAACTATCCCAAAGAATGGAAATTGGGTTAAGATGTTCCCTTACCTTGTGTCCAACTGAACTTGTTCTTTATATAATATCTTGAATAAAAAACTAAATTTATTTTATACTTTCTTAAGAACCTTTTTAGAGTTTATTATTCATTATATATAACTTATTACCATGTTATAAACATTATGTTATCATTTAAGTCAATAATTGTTGTTTTGTCGATATTTGGTACTTGAGTAAAAAATGTACTTCTTATATTTACAAGTTGCCCCTTTGGTCAAAACATCCCTTATATCTAGAATTATATTAATTATTTAAATATCATATATATTATATATATATATACATTATATATATGTATTTATAGTAGTACATAAAATTTGGAGGTAAGAAATTAAATGCACTGTTCATGGAGACGGTATGTCGTACATACGTATGAATGCTACTTTCATTTCTACTTCATATTTAATGGAATGAAAACATAATGATCAATAGGTATATTATAATTATATTATAATATCATATATAATTTCAGTAATTCCATACATTATATATTCCACGTATGTAATGAATGAGTCATATCACCTTGAGGGGGAAATAGTCTGCTTTTCCTCAAATGAAATTAGTACGTTTACCCCTTATTGAAACCATAAAAGTATGCTAATAATGAAAAGAAAAGAATTATATATACTATATATATATATAACATCATATATAAATATAGTTCCATCAAATTTCCACCAAAATAGGTGGTAGGAGAAGATGGAACAATCATCGTTTCATGTGGTAGTAGTTCACCATCCACAGAAACAATATGTTCTTTACCCAGTAAACAGAGGTGTGTAAGTGTATTTTGAATAATTATCATAACAAAAACCTACTATATTAAATATAATAGTTTTGTATAAAATAATGAAATAAAAATAGTTTAGGGGGTTGGAGAAGTAAATTAAAAAAGTAACTTCAGAGAAGATGTTATCTTTAAATCGGGTAACTCCCTTTGGTTTGAACCAAAAGGATTTTTAAGAGAATTATGCCAAAGGTAAGGATTATATATGTAATAGAGGGATATTGAGAACTTATTTAGTCAAAGTATGGATGATAAAAGGGGCTTGAGACATGTGAGTAATGGGTTAGAGGTGACAGCTTTTTCTAAGGGGTAGGAGGGGTTCGTTAGGAATGTTTGAAAATATTATTTTATTATATAATTATTTTCGGTTTTTAAAGGTCAAAAACTTATTAAAGTCGAATATAAGATGCCTATTGTTCAAAATAAAATCTTCCAATGAGAAATTGAATGGTTTTGGATATTTTTTTAATCCTTATAATCTTATTTTTTATATAATTCAGTAATGAGTTAAACACTACATCATTATTGTCTAATAAATATTTTCATTTATATGATGTCTAAAAATTATAAAAAAATACAATGATTTAGTAAATATTTTTATCTTTCAAATGAATATTTATATTCAAAGAGATAAATTATATAAACCCATGTAAGAATTGATTTACTAAAAGATATATGTTTATGTCACTTTTGTTGTTAGTTTAAATTAATTAATATAGTGTCATTATCACTATCAAGTGGCTCCATGGGCTCCCAAAATTGACCCAAGGATGTCAATGGTAAGAAATGTATCAAAAAATCTGGTTAGAAAACATGTTAGAATAATTTTTATATTATTATAATATTATTTGTTTACCCTTATTTACCAAATTTACCCTTTTACCATAGTAAATAAAATATTTACTGAATTAAAGATTCATAATGTATATAAATGAAATTTACCTATTCAGACAATTTGTAACTCATGATCCAAATATGGAATCCATTTTTTCCAAATTCAAAATACAGAAGTGGCATAAATTAAATTAAAACAAATTCCCGTTGTCAAAACAAAAAGCGTGTTTTTAATAAATAATAACTATAAAAAAGATTGACACTTGTTTATGTACAATTTCTAAGTGAAATTACTACAATGAACAAAAAAGTATTAAATGGTAAAAATATAATCCAATTAGTCTTTAAAACTAGTTAAAAATATAATCTGACCATAAAAATAAATTATATTAAAAGATATTTTTGATTTAAAATACATTATTTTTCACTATTCATTAAAAATGAATTTGATCAGAAAAATACCAAAAATTTACTCAAAACGAATTTTGATGTCCAATTTCTAAAGAAGAATTTTATTTTTTAAAATAGAACATATAACAGTGATAAAAATTACAGTTTAAAATTGTTTTCCATCAAAAGGCGGTAAATCAACCTTTTAATGATTATTAGACTATTTGTGCTTAAAATTAGATTCATTCACATTTTTAGCCTCTAAAATTTATTGGATAAATGTAAAAATATTTAAAAAACTTGTATAATCATATTGTAGTTAGTTCTATTCATTCCCACTAATACAACGACTAGGCGTTAATTACCATTTAAAATAATATTATATTATTATTTTTCATTATAACTCAGCATTGTGTGCAACATAAGATTTCAAAGAAATATGTTGTTGTAAGTCAGGTATGCCATCAAACATATAATCCCTTTTAAAGTAAAATTAATATTTAATTCACAAATATGAAAATAAATATGAAAATGTATTATTCTTTATTTTATTGAGATGTTACATCCTTCCATGGTTTTGGAAATTATGTCCTCGCAATTTTTATTCACTTATCAAATAAATGGGGGTATTTATCCCTCATAGAATTTTCAGCTTCCCATATTGCCTCTTCAACCAGATGTTGTTTCTAAAAAACCTTTACCTGATGAATTACCTTATTCCACAATACTTCCACTCTTCATTCATGAATTTTCACTGGTTTTTCCTCATAAGAGAGATTCTCTTCTAACTGAACAACCACTGGGCACAAAACATGAGATCAATCCAGCATATAAATTCTCAATATTAAAACATGAAAAAAAATTTGTACCTGTGATAAACATGGAGGTAAAGACACTACGTAGGTAACTGATCCAAATTTCTCTAGGATTTCATAAGGACTAATGAACCTCAGTCTCAACATTCCCTACTTACCAAAACACATCAAACTTTTCCATGGAGAAACATTGAGAAAGACATGATCACTACATCAAAATAAAGGTCCTTCCTTCGGTTATCTGCAAAACCTTTCTACACGCTCTGAGCTGTTTTTGAATCAACTGAAATTTTTCTACCATATCTTCTTCCAATTCAGGTCCCTTTAACTTCTTTTCATCTCCTTTATCCAAAAATCTAGAGTTCGACACCTCTTCCCATATAATGAATCAAATGGATCAATCTGTATACCGGAATGAAAATTGTTATTATAAGAAAATTAAACCAGTGAAAGATGTTGGTCCCAACTTCCTTGGTAATTCATTGAGAAAGAACGTAACATATCCTCCATGTTATGAATTTTTTTTCTGACTGCCCATCTGATTTAGGATGAAAAGATGTACTAAAATCTAATTCCGTACCCAAAAACATCTGAAGGCCTTTTCAAAAGTTATAAGTAAACTTGGGATCATGATCAGATACGATGGAGAGAGGAACTACACACAACCTTAATATCTCTTTATCATACAATTTATAAAGTTGATCTAGGGAAAATGTATCTCGAATAGGATGGAATGGAGAATATTTAGTCCATTAATCAACAGTAATCTAGATTGTATTATTACCTTGAGATATTTTTGGTAATCCCACAATGAATTCAATAGATATATTTTCCCATTTCCACTCTGGCACTGGTTAAGGCTGAAGCATCCTTTTTGGTAACTTCCACTCTGCTTTAACCTATTGACATGTCAAACACTTCACAGTAAAGTCAGTAATATATTTTTTCATTCTATCACACTAGTAATACTCATGAATATATCTATACATCGTCATACATCCATGATAAACATAAAATGGAGAACTATGATCTTCACATAACAACTCATTCTTTAACTGTGAATCACATTGCACTCTTAATCTCTTTCCGATCCTCAAAATACAATCATTATTATTGTTAAAATCATGAATCTTACCCTTCTGAACTAAATATACCTTTTTCTGTAACTCACTAACTTCCTTCTACGCTTTCTTAATTCTGTCTGATAGAAATGAATTCATTGATACCTAAAACAAAAGAGAGGAATTTCCTGCACCAACAACTTCAATGCCAAGTATCATCAATTCTTTAATCAAAGGATATTGTTATAAATGTAACAAGGTTAATGTAGCATTACATTTTTGACTCAAAGCATCAACCACTTTATTTTCCTTTATTGGATGTTAATGAATCATGCAATCAAAATCCTTGACTAATTACTTTAATCATTTATTTCTCATGTTCAATTATTTCTCAGTTAATATATACTTCAAAATTTTGTGATCAATATATATTTCACACTTTACTCCATAAAAATGATGCCTCCAAAATTTTAAATAAAAAAAACAGTAGCTAATTCCAAATCATGTGTTGGGAAATTTAACTCATGAGGTTTCAAATGACATGAATCATAAGCAATTACCTGATCATTCTGTATAAGGGATCTACCAAGCCAATTCAATGAAGAATCATTGTAGATAATAAACTCACTATTTCTGGAAGGTAATTCCAAAATATAAGCATTTATCAATCTTCTTTTCAATTCCTGAATACAATCCTCACATTCTTTTGTCCAAATTAACTTAACACATTTTCGAGTTTTCTTAGACAGTGGGATAGATAACCGTGAAAATTTTCAAAAAAACTCTAGTAATAAACTACTAAACCAAGAAAAATATAGATCCTGGTTATATTTTTGGGTCTCGACCATTCTTCAACAACGTTTGTTTTAGCAGGATCAATAGTTATGCCATTTTTTTGAAATAATGTGACCGAGGAATGAAATTTGTTGTAACCAAAACTCACACATTCTAAATTACCCATATTTTTTTAGGTTTGCAAGACAAACATAAAATGACTTTCATGTTCCTATTTACTTTTGGAATAAACCAAAATCTCATCAATAAACACAAGCACAAACATATCCAAGAACTCACAAAAGATTATATTCATAAGATGTATGAATACAAAAGGTGCATTGGTTAACCCAAAAAAATAACTAAAAATTCATAATGGGTATATCTAGTACGAAAAACGGTCTTCAGAATGCCTACTTCCTTTACTTTCAACTGATGGTACCCAGACCTCAAATCAATCTTCCAAAAATACTGTGCTCCATAGATCTGATTAAACAAATCATCGATTTGAGGCAAATGATAATTTTTCTTAATAGTGATGTTATTCAATGATCTATAATCAATGGAAAGTCTCATTGAACAATCTTTATTTTTAACAAACAAGACATGAGAACACCATGGTGATGTGCTAGGTCGAATGAATCCTTTATCTAATAAATCCTGCAATTGCTTCTTTAACTCTAAAAGATTAATTTGAGCTATTCAATAAGGGGATTTTGAAATTGGCATAGAATCAGGAACTAATTCAACATTAAATTCAACTTTCTGATCAGGTATTATATGAGGAAACTCAGCTGGAAAAACATTAAGATACTCATTTACCATCGACACATCATTAATCTGAACAGTTACTTTATTTTCAACAATATGTTTAAGGTAACATTCATTTACATATTTTACTAGTTTTTCAGCTTCTTGGTATGTTATCAAAAGTAAGGGTTCATTCATGTACACAAACTGAAGATCCTTTTGAAAATAAACATCTTTATCTCTGCAATAAATCTTAGAATGACAAACAGAAAGCCAATCCATACCCAAAATAACATCAAACTCTACTAGAGGCCAAACAGTAAGGTTTGTAGGTAGATTCTTTCCACACACAAGGACATAAATGTTCTTATAATTTCTTTTTGTCTCAAAATTTCCCCCAGTGTTTTTACCATAAGTTCAGGATTCATATCATGATATAGAATTCCCAATTTACTAGAAATCTTCTTATAAATAAATGAATTTGTATACCCTGAATCAAACAACACATTGGCATAATCTGAAAAAACAAACAACATACTTGATACTACATCATTTGATGTCCCAAAATCTGATGAAGTAGTTACAAATGATTTCACCACACCTTTTTTCTTGTAGTCCAGTTTCTTTCCCTCAGTTGATTTCTTCGTTGGACACTCATTTTCATAATGACCAATTTCATAGCACTTAATTTTTTTACTAATTCTAAATCAGAATTCATCTTACCATTAACTTGATCTTTTTCAGTGAAATTATGAGCCTTATGTCCAATTTTACCACATCAGTAGCACGTACCAAAATTCAAAATACATTCCCCATTATGAATTTTACCACAATTTTCACAAATATTAAAAATATGTTTCTTAGCATCAGACTTTTTTGAAGAGTTCTTCCCATTCATCTTCCACATAGACATCTTAATCTGTTGTTTTTCAAAGAACACATGATCATCAACAAACTCCATTTCCATATTATTTTCACATAGAAAAAGTTTTTTCATAACTTTTGATCTCAAGAAAATCTAAAGACCTTCGATAGATTGACTTTAATCCAGAGTAAAAATGATTCATTTTAATATTAAGATCTCGTATGAAATTTGGAGCATACCTTTCCACCTGAGTGATTTTTTCTTCATAAGTAGCCACTGAGTCATCCTCCTACCTCAATTACCTGAATTTTTTTTCCATCCAAAGATAAACCACCTTAAAAAAATATTTCTCAAGAAACATACCTTTGAATTCATCCCAATCAAGAGAATCAATCTCCTCACTATACATGATATTTTTTACCATTGACCACCATTGATCTGCTTCACCTTTAAAATGGTAAACAATAGGACTAACCTTTTGATGTTATGGACACCCCATGACATCAACAATCCTTTCCAATGCTTTAATCCACCCTTCTACTAGCACAGGGTCAGATGATCTTTTGAATGATGGGGGATGTTGCCTCATGAAATGCTACACTACTGACATGTTTCTCTATGGTCGATCTAGATGATCTCAAGCATGGATACCACCACCATTTATAGACTGAGTCAATTGTGCCATCACTGCAAAAAAAACTATTCATTTTGGATTCCGACAATCTCTGGTTGCTAATTTGAATGGTTTTCTTCCTCCCAATGTCGTCCCATCATAGCTGCCCTGTTTCCTCTGCGGAAAACCATTCTAAACACAGAAATATCATTGGCGAAGCATCATGGAAATCTATAAATGCTATATCATTTCAATATTGAAATAAATTAATTTATGGGTATTAATTTAACAATATCATAACTTTTATAGTTATCTAAAACAAACTCTAATACCAACTATAAAGACCCAACCTTAAACATTACATAACCTTAAATTAAATAAATAATTCACATTGAGGATCTTTCCAGGTTTAAATTTTTAGATAATTATGCCATAACTATTAAATTTAATCTAAAAAATTATAATATATACACTTCTACTCAGTTTCCATTCATTTCCTAAAATATAAACTCTTGAAAAAAAGAGTTATATCTAGTTCCATGTTTCAGACAATATGACTTTTCCTTGATCCCATTCTTGACCCTATTTATATTTATGTCATGTGAAAAACATTTAAAAGAATGGTATGACCATAAAAATATATGTAAAAGTTATAAATTAATTATATAAAATATTAGTCCATCAAAAAATAAATTTTTTAACATACCTCATTAAATCATAACATATTTTAATAACACATATTAATCAAAAATAATAAAGTTAACTTTTGGAATCCATAACATACATACATTGTAGCATTCATAGCTACATAGGGAGTTACATTTGTAATACCCATATTTTTATATTACCTAAATTCTTTAAGAGAAACATTATTTTTTACCTTCATCACATTACCCAATGAATTGAATATCTATCTCGGGTACACCAACCCTAGGTTTATCATCGAACCACCCATATATGTAAACAATTCCCAAGAACTGTAACATATTCATAACACATTAAATAAACATAAAGGAAAGATAAAATTTCCATATTTAAATCACAATATATCATTTAAATATATTGATATAAAGAATCAATTCTCAAAACCATTTTCAATACCAAAATACAAAAAAGAGTATATGGAATTTATTTTCCTTTTAAAACATTACAACTTGTTAAGGAAGCCAAAGATTAAATAATACTCGCAGTGGTTGAAAAAGAAGTTGTATCCACATAAGTTAAAAAGAAACATTAATTTTTTTCATTTAGTAAAATTCCTTGTAGACAAAGATTCCTTTTGAATGGAAATAAAAGTCAAAGGTTTTTATACACCATATAAAAGAAAGCCGTGTATAAAACAAAATATTTCTCCATGAAAGGAGATTGAGATGAAGTCCGTTGCAAAGAACATTTTTTAAATAAAGTAGATAGATAATGTGTATTTAATATAAGTACACAAAAATCAAGTATAAATACAAGAAAGGATATCAACATTCATTTCACACATATTCATATCATGACATAATCAGAAGTTGAAAATAACCCAAAGAATAGAAATTGGGTTAAGAAGATCCCTTACCTCGTGTCCGACATGACTTGTTCTTTCTTTAATATCTTGAATAATAAATTGAAGTTAATTTATAATTTCTTAAGAACCTTATTAAAGTTTATTATTCCTTTTATATCACTTATTACCATGTTTCAAACATTATTTAATGATTTATCTAAATAACGGTCATTTTGTCAATATTTGACACTTAAGTCAAAAATGAACTTCTTAAATTTACAAGTTGTCCCTGCGGTCAAAAGTCCGTTATCTCCAAAATAATATTATTGATTTATATATCATATATATCATATATATCCATTTTATATGTATTTATAATAGTTTATAACATTTGGAGGTAAGAAATGAAATGCACCGTCATAGAGACGGTACATCGTACGTACGCATGAACGCTACTTTAATTTCTATTTCTTATTTAATAAAATGAAAACTTAATGATACATAGGTAGATTATATTTATATTATAATATCATATACAATTTCATTAATTATATCCTTTATATGTTCCACATATGGCATGAACGAGTCATATCACTTTGAGGGGGCGGTAGTCTGCACTTCCTCAAATAAAATTATTGCGTTTAACCATTATAGAAACCATAATGGTATGCTAAAAATGAAAAATACAGAGGTATAGAGACAATATAAATATACTATATATAACATATAAATATAGTTCCATCTTAATGTCCACCATAATAGGATGTAGGAGAATATTTTACAATCATTGTTTCATGAAGTAGTAGTTCACCATCCACAGAAACAGTATGTTCATTACCCATCAGACGGAGCTGTGTGTAAGTGTAGCTAGAATAATTCTCATAATAATAACCTATTATATTGAGTATACAATTTTTTTTATAAAATAATGTAATGATTTATGGGGTTGGAGATGTAAAATAAAAGAAAAGAACTTAAGAGAAGTCTTTACCTTTAAATCGGGTAACTCCTTTTAGTTTGAACCAAAAGGATTTCTTGATGTGGCTTCTACCTAAGGAAATAATTCTAGGTGTAAGATAGGTATATTTAGATATTATTTGGGAAGATTTTGGATGAGACGAGGGGATTGATTGGTGTGATTAATGGGTTAGAGGTGAGGGGTTTTTATAAGGGGAGGAGGGGCTCTTTAAGAAAGTTTGAAAATATTATTTTATTAGATAATGATTTCTAGTTTATAAAGGTTTAAAACTTTATAAATTCAAATATAAGATGACTCAAGTTTGAAATAAAATCATCCAATAAAAATTCTATAGGTTTTGGATATCGTTTTAATCATTAAAACTTATTTATTTAAATCATTCATTAATGAGGTAAACACTACATCATTATTGTGCCATAAATAATTATATTTATTTGATGTCTAAAAATTATAAGAAAATTCCATGAAATAGGAAATTTTTTTATCTTTCAAATAAATATTTATAGTCTAAGAGATAACATATATAACACCATGTAAGAATTTATTTACTAAAAGATATATATTTATTTCATTTTTTCATTACGTTAAATTATTTAATATAAAGTGTCATTATCACTATTAAATGGCTCTATGGGGTCCCAAAATCTACCCAAGGATGACCATGGTATTAAATTTATCAAAAAATAGGATTAGAACTCATGTTATGGTAATTTATTATTATTATAATATTATTTTGTACCCTTATTTACGTGATTTACCCTTTTACCATAGTAAAGAAAATATTTACCGAAGTAAATATTCATAATGTATAAAAATTAATGTTTCCAATTTACAAAATTTGGACCTCCTGATTCCAAATATGGAATCCATTTTTCCAAATTCCAAATACAGAATTGGGAGAAATAAATTTAAAATTAATTTCTGTTGTCAAAACAAAAAAGCGTGTTTTTAAGAAATAATAACTATCAAAAGATTGAGACTTGTTTATGTCCAATTTAAAAGTGAAATTAATTCAAATGACCGAAATTGGATTAAATAGTAAAAATATTATTTAATTAAACACTAAAAATTATTAAAAAGATAATGTAACCAGATAAATAAATTATATTAAAAGGATGTTTTGAATTAAAATACAGTATTTTTCACTATTCATTAAAAAACGAATTTGATCAGAAAAATACCAAATATTTAGCCAAAGTAATTTTTGATGTCCTGATTTGAAATAAGAATTTTATATTGTCAAATATAACACTTAAAAGTTATAAAAACAAGATTTAAAAATGGTTCTCCGTCAAAAGGTGGTAAACCGTCCTTTTAAAGAATATTAGACTAATTGTCCTTAAAAATTTGATTCATTCACATTTTAAGTCTATAAATTTTATTGGATAAATGTAAAAATATATAACAAACATGTATAATCAAATTTTAGTTAGTTCTATTCATTCCCTCCAATACACTGACTAGGCGTTAACTACCATTTAAAATAATATTTTATTATTATATTTTAGTATTACTCATCATTGTGTGCAACATAAGATTTCAAAGAAACTCATTGTAGCGTGTTAGGTACGCCATCAAACATATCATCCGATATATTTTAAAATTAATATTTAATTCACAATTATAAAAATAAATATAAAAATTTCTTATTCTTTATTTACTTGGGATGTTAAATAGAATGGGACCACATGACGTCTGAATCCCTTTAAATTCCATGTACCCCTATCTTTATTTTGATAAAACGTACACCACTCATATCTCCTTTGTTTAGACTCTAATTTTGGAATTCAAGTATCCTATCATGAGTTTTTTCCCACAAATAACACAACAATGGCCTCTATTGTGGCTTTTGAGATAGGTTCCATGATTTTCCAAGTGTGAGACTTATTTTGGTGATGCTCAATGATGGTAGTGATCAGTCAGGTTCATTAGATATTAGAATGGAAACCTCTTATTGCATAGGGTATGGGTCATCGATTTACCACTAGATTAGAACCCTCTTTCTGAGTTTAGAATGAGTCATCTTCTGATAATTAGATTTGAACCCTTCATCTGGGATAAGTTATAGGTCCTCTACCTATCCACAGAGTGTAACCCTCCTTTCGAGTCAGGTCATGGGTCCTTAACAACTAGAGTGGAACCCTCCAGTTGAGATTGGCATGGGTCCTCTACCAATATCTAGAGTGGAACCGCCTAACTAGGATAGGCATGGTCCTCTATTTAGTGCTAGAGTGGAACCCTCTAACTGGGTATGTCATGGGTCTTCTACCGAATACTATAGTGGAAATGCCCAACTAGGTAGGGAAATGTTCCTCTATTGAATAATAAAGTGTCACCCTCTAACTGTGATAGACATGTGTCCTCTATCAACTAATGAGTAGAACCCTCCTGTTGTACTAGGGCATGGGTCCTCTAACAAGAGATTTTTCACCTTGAATCTTCACCATTGTGGAAAGAAGATTCTTGACAGATATGTTTATTTTGGATAGATGTGTGAGATTCTAGGCATCATTGATGGACTTCTGCAACTATTTTCACACTTTTCTTATACCGACTTGTGAGAAGAAAATTTAAATTCTCTCTAATCGGGTATCCTTTATTTAGAATATATATATATATATCCATGTAGTTGGAATTTGTTACTCTCTTACTTTTGGGTTGATCTATATACTATATATTTCTATCATTTATCTCATTGATCCCCCTTCATATTTTGGGGAATCCTACTATGTATTTATATACTCACCTCTATAAGGATTTTACCGCATGTGTTGTGTCTTATGCAGACAATGGATAAGTTGGTAGTGACTACAAAGGAGAATAGGTATACTTGGTGAATTTGTACACGTACGGTGTTTGGAGTTTGGATATTTAGAGATAGGTTCTCTTAGAATTTACTTTTCTTGAACTTTTTAGGTTGGGACATATTTATTATTGGTCTTGTATTTTTTACCTTTCTCTATTATTTTTAACTGGTGCACTCTTGTACACCCTGGAGTGTTTAAATTCATAGTATTTTCTTTATCATTTTCATCTCTTATTTATTATTCCACTACACTTATTAATTGATATGATTGGTGTGTGTTTGTGTACAATTACATTAGGTAAATGCCTAATATGTTAGTAATTCATTTCATCACTTTTCACCACCCCTTTTCCTTTAGATGTGGCCTTGAGGTAGTCGCAACTCAAGCCCCATTGGGTCAGTTCATGATAGATTGGTATCAAAGAAGGTCATTCCTTGTGTTGTTTTCTGGAGTAGTATACGTATGAGGATTTGTTTTGGATTTAGGTAAACAATGTCAAAGTGTTTCAAGTGTGGATTTTAGGCCATAGAATCTATTGTTCAAGTTTCGGCAGAAGCATCCATTCACTAGGACCTTAACTACTTACTTGTCGACCTAAAAAACCAAGACATTTGTTGTAGGGATTAATTGTACATGAATCATATAAGACTATGTCCTTTTTAATATCCTTATTGAGTTAAATCCCCATTGTATATATATTCTCATCTCACTATGTTACGTCTTGATTAAACTTTTAGGATGCCTCCACACGGACAACCATCAAGGTTAAAAATTTTGGATCATCATGATGATATATTGAGTGATGACCCCTCAATTCAGGGTCTATAGTATGATATCCTTCCTCAAGGAGGACAGTTAGAAGTACCTTGACCAGTCGAGCATCATATCAAACCAGAATAGTAGGATGAGGATGTACACAGACATAGCACACACCATGAGTTCCAGTACCAAAGGTATCACCCCTCACATTGTTAGCTCTCATGATATAAATAACCTTATGAAAACTACGCACATTCACTATCCAAAAGGGATCACCCCTCAAAACCATACATAGACATGAGAATCTCCTTGGTTGAAAGCTACTGAGGTACCATAGGACCATGAAACACCTTCTATAAGGGTTTACACACCATTAATAGTGAATATTTAGTGCTCCATGACTACGCATGGGAGCCCGTATGGTTTTTTCAAAACTGTGGTTGTCTGTCTACATGTAGCTGAAACTGAGTTCATTGGCCCCACCATGCCTGAAACTCACCCTAAATCCCTAGAAGATTTCCTGGAAATAAATATCATCTAAAAAGGGAAATAGGTAACTTATTTTTCATAATATTCATCAAAAAAACAAATAAAATTTTTGCTCGCACACTAAACTCAAAAACTGAAAAAAGGTTGAGGATTTTCCAACCCACTCCAAAAGCCGAGACAGTACAAGAAAAAAATAATATTCTTCACTATTCAGTAAAGAATAATCCAAAAAATACATTATAAACTAATTTTGACACTCTAAATCCAAAAAATTAAATTTATTTTTTTCAAAAAAAAATGGAGTTTTATATTTAAACATTTAAAGAAAGCCCTAAAATATAATGATAAATTTCATTTATTGGAAAATACCATAACTAATAATTGTTTTTCATATTTATATTAACAAATTTTTCATTATTTTTCATTAATAAAAATTATATTATATAAAATTTATATTTTTAAACATAGTAATGAATTAAGTTAATGTTGAGAAATTAACCATTTATATACAAATACAAATATTATTTTATTTTTTAATTCGGTTACTCCTACTAATATTGACTATTCAATTGCAATGTTTTAATACTACAAACATGTCACTGTTACATTTTAGTTCATTGTTGGATATGACACACGCTATTTGATATAATACTAATTTAGTGGATCCAAAATCTATGGTCATTACATTATGTCCATAAAAATAGATTTCTAGAAAATATATATTTTTACCCTCAAATTATTTTTTCTTTATTTCATATTACTTAATAATATATTTGATAGTGATCAATAATTTTTCTACATGTGTTAACAATTATTTTACATATTTTTATTTTTCAAATTATGTAAATTAACAATTATTTTAAAAAAAGAATAAATCATTATTTGTAAACAAATAATTATGTTCTTATATGAATTAATAAACTGACATTTGTTATGCTTTAATAAATATTTTAGGAATGTTCTTTCATGATTTTATAATTTTAATATTATCACTTTAAATGTATATCAATTTCATTCATTTTAAATTTTTAATAAATAAATATTCACTTAGGTTTAGTGTTGTCCACACCAAAATTTATCAAACACATTGAATTTATTAAAGAGAAATGTTTTCTAAAATATCAGGATGTTACAGAAACTATAAAAATATATTCCTTCTATGGGAGTATATATTTCCATCACTTATCTTACCTATTAGTAGATCGTTTTACAATCTATGTAGTATCTAACTGTATTAAATACCTCTCACCATCTGAGCAAAAATGCATGATTGGAACCACATCAACCATACAATGTCACTGCATTTCCACATTCCATATCATCCCAACCATATCGATATAACCAAAAAAATTCAACCATATATCCATAAACACATCTAAAAATATAATAATAACATATATTCATTATAGACATATATCGGTATGGAAATGTAGACATGAAGTACATCAAACCCAATCCCTCCTAATTCCATGTACATCCCACTCTTATGCACCATAAATTCTAGATATCACCCCCACCTGTATATCAACATCATGAATTTCCACAAATTTTTCTATAATCACCTTATCATATCCATCGAAACATCTTATCATTAATGTATATATATTTAACATCATTTTCTGTTACCCTGCATTATCCTTACCATGAAACATCGTCATCACCCCACAACCACTTCCATTATTCCGTCCACAATTTAACAATAATATATAAAGGAACATGTTTCACAATATGACAGAAAAAAAAGAAATATAAAAGTTTCAGGAAAGGAAACCAAACAAAAATATTTTTATCCTTTCCAATTTACATCCATCCCATTATTTACTAATTCTTAGCTTCATTGGTTTTATTATTCATTTATTCAAAAAAAACTATTTAAAAAATAATTAACAACCCATATATCAATATCATTAAATCCATCAATCATTATATTCCTTATTTAAATTACCTTCACTTCCAACCCATATCTATACCTAGAGCTATTTGAAACCCATTAATCTGTCAATAATCCCATTATTACAATTATGATAAATTCACTATTAGATCATTAACAATTTATAACAGCCCAATATTTTTCAAAATTTATATTTATAATTCCTCATTATTCAATTTATTTCATAAATATTAACAATTTATTAACATCTAATTAAACACTACATAATTTTAGTTCACGTTCTTTTAATAATTCCTTATGCATTATTCTTGAAATGAATTCTATATAGTTATCATCATACCAATTACATTTACATTTTTGGATAATCCCATTATAAATTCAAACTATATTAATCTTATAATATGGTTATTTTTAAATTATATAATTCACTAACCATTTCAATCCACCACATTAACATTATCTTAATTAAACATTTACAAGTTCAAGGAATATAAATTTCTGTATTAGTAGCCACATGAATTTTAATTTATTTGTTTATTCTAAATTCAACCTAAAAGTAATGAATTGATGTAGTATTATATAATTATTTCATCAATAATAAAACATTAGTATCTATAATAACACAACAACCATCGAATCTAGATAAATAAATATAAATATTCTAGATCAATTCAAAATTATTTTATTTCAAATTCCATGACCCAATTAATAGTTTAACAATCCCTTATTAATTTCATTATTCTTTATTTTGTATACCCATGTAATCATACCTCACCCTAAAAAACATTAATAAGCATTAATCATCATCAATAAATATAGAGGGGGATGATTATTGAATACCTAGAAATAATTCTAAAGGATAAAATTGAGAAAATTACACTACTAGAAAATAGGGCTATAACCACGGTTTTATGTGTTCATAGATATAGCTTAGTTTATACCCACAGTTCTATTAAAACTTTGGCTATATCACAATTTATATCTATGGATTAAAACAATCCGTAGCAATTTTTTTTACTATCTATCAGGATCCTCCTCCCCAGTCTGTGACTCCTCCTCTCCCCCGATCGGCAAGCTCCTCCTCCCCAGTCTGTGATGCTCTCCGCGACGCTCTTCGCGATGCTATCCTCCTCTCCTCTCCCGATCTACGATCTCCATCTCCCCAATTTCCATGTCTCCTCAAACCATCGACCTACTCTCCACGCACTCCTCCCCGACGTCGCTACTACACTTACCGGCCATTGGTGTTTCACGGCGCCCTCCCCACACTCACGGTAAACTTTCTCCTCCCACCTTCAACCGTCTCCCCCGATGAATACTCCATCTACCTCTTTGTTCCTCCTCCCTTTCAGTTACTCTAGAGACCGAATAGTCATAGATTCTACCCTATAAGTTGATTGGACTTTTAGTTTTTTTCTGGCCCTCACACTTGGTTTCTCATGAATATGTGAAATTTGAAGGAAATTTGAAAGGGATTTCAATGCCGAGATTTAAATAATAGGGTAAATTTTGAACATGAGTTACTAGACCGAGCCGACTGATCTTTCTCAATTGGTTCTGGGAATTGATAACAGGTTTTGAAATTTATTTTATTTTTCTTGTTTCCTTGAGTTTTTGAAAAAAAGAACTATTACATCCCTTCATAAATGAAGATTCTCTTTTGTAATTTTCATGGTCTTGGGAACTCTCCCATAATCACATCCCTAAGATACATTATTATAGACAAAAATCCCATGATTAATAGTTTATCTAAACCTAATATGGAGTTTGAAAATTGAGTGACTTTAAATGGTCCTCCCTTGGATATTCTTATGTATCACAAACATAAAGTGACAATGACTTTGAGAATATCTGTATTTTAATATATGACAGTATCATCTAGCATTCATGTACAGAAAATCAGCAAGACATTTTAGTTGATATTGTTATACAAGGAATTGTAATATCCCAATATTTTGTTTATTCCTCTAACTCTTACATGAAAGCAATAGATATTTTGGATATTCTTTATGGGGTAATTTCTTAGTGTTCATATAGTTGGGTTATTCTGAGGGGTTTTAACATTATTCTGAGGCAAGAAGAAAAAATTAGTACACACATCAATATGATGGAAGATTCTGAATTTTAATCCTATTTTGATAAATATAGCATGGTTGAAGATACGATTGTGGCTGGTTACTAAACCGGGTGTAGAAACACCATGAATATAGTACAAGAAAGCAAATTGGATAGATTTTTTGTTCATATTGATGACAATAATTATGTTATTGATATATTGGGTCTGGATCTCCCTATAATGTCACTATAATCACAATCCTTTTATGGTAGATATTTCAAAAAATAAATTGACATCATCTCCCCTTCCATTTGAATTCAAAAATGCCTGAATTCTTTTGCCGGGTTATAAGGAAAAAATCATTATTACTTGGAACATGAAAATTTATAGAATCCCTCTAAAAATCATGGATAAAAAGTTGAAGAATGTTAAAAGGATGATTCTTTTCTAGAAAAAGGTATATTTCTATAATATGGATAATGATATCAAAGAGCATGAGAAATCCTCATTACAATTTCATAATATTAATCAGAATCAGAATGATCCTTCAAATGGTGAGATTAAAACCTTGTCTCAGCTTTATGAAAACCCATTTCATGAAAGAAAGGATAGTTTAAAACTAGTATATTATAATATTAATGTATGAGGGAGACAGAAAAAATAAAATTTTCATTATCTACACAAGGAAAAGTGAATTGGAAGAGGAGTCGCTACCCATATAATTGATGGGTATTTATATAACTCATAAAATCAAATTTCTAATGTTATGGTTGACTATTTTGGAAGACTGGTCTCAAAGAAAGGAGAAGATTTTACCTTCCAGATGATGGATAAAATTACTTGTGTTGTTGATAATAATCAAAACAAATCTATAACTAAATCTTATGATGATAAGGAGGTAAATACTTCACTCTTCTACTTATTTGAGAGTGTGGTCGGGCCTGATGGGTTCAAAAACAAATTTCTTATGGTTTACTTGGTTATTGTGAATGTTTATTTACATAATTCTATGAGATAATTCTTTAATCACGATTCTATAACTTATGGAATCAATTCAAATTTTATTAATTTGATTTAAAAAAGGATAATGTTGTTGATATTAAAGACTTCAATCCAATTTCCATTGGGAACAAAATTCAAAAAATAATTAGCAAATTCATTACTTTAAGGCTATGATCTATTTCTTGAGGCATCATATAATCAAATCAATTTGGATTTATAAAAGGAATAAGAATCCAAAATTACCTATTCACATCTTCAAAATGTATCGACATTATGAAGAACAAAGGTAGGAGTGGGAACATTTAACTAAATATTGCTTGAGGCATCATAGCCCATGAATATGCATGTGAGAATATATATAAGGATCCTCTTGTTGTAGTTTATGCTTATATAGATTGTTTGACATTATTGCATTTATGTATTCCATTTTAATCCTTACTCTTCTCATTTAAGACACCATAGTCATCTTCAAAGATTTTTTTGACTCAAAGGGGGGTGTGCAGGCTAGGGGCTAGTGTAGGATAGGGGGTGGTGCAGGCAAGGGGGATGGTGTAGGCTAGGGGATGGGGGTGCAGGGGGGTTGTGCAGGCTAGGGGGATGTGTGGAGGGAGGCAGGGGGCAGGGGGTAGTGGGCAGGGTGGATGGGGGGCAGGGGGAAGGAGGAAGGGGGAGGTCTCTAGAGCAGGGGGTAGGGGTCATGGGGCGGGGGTGGGTGGAGGGGGAGGGGTAGAGGGTAGGGGGCAGGGTGGAGGGAGGAGGGGGAAGGGGGAATTGGGCAGGGGGTAGGGACAGAGGGCAGGGGGCGGGGTGGAGTGGGTAAGGGGAAGGGGGATGTCTATAGGGCAGGGGGAGGGGCGATGTCTATAGGGCAGGGGAAGGTCTGTAGGGTAGAGGGAGGGGAGGGGTGGGTGGAGGGGGCAGGGTGGAGTGGGGCGGTTTGTAGGCCAGGGGTAAGTGGTGGTCTACAGGGGGTCTGCAGACAGGGGGAGCGAGGTGGGGCAGTGGGGTAGTAGGGCAAGGGGGTGGTTCAGGGGGTGTAGTTAGTCTCTATATGTTTCTTTAATCATAGATAAGGTTGGATAACCATTATAATCCATCTCTAACAACACCATTTCTCCATGATTAGGTTTCTCCAAATATGCCCTCCTATTTACAACATATTTCTTTTACTAAATCATGGCTTGATATTATTTACAACAAATATGATTTGTATGATACCACTAGTTGTTATTTGTTTGGCTTTAACACTTTTTCTTTTAAAAACCCAGGACATAATGTCCACTTTTTTTAATTATAGCTTATAAAGATAGATTTTGATCATGAAATTTGTCCTCCTTTTGGTGGGTTGATTCCACTAGCACATTTCATGGATAAACCTGTACATAGCTAGATTCAATATGATATTTTAAATTATATTCACTGGTGGAAATCGCACTTATACCAATACTTGTATACTAATGGTTTGAAAAAACTGTTTGTTTAAGTAATAATTTGATGTGTTTTACCAAAGGTTTCATTAAACCATTGGGAATAGATTAAATTAGACAATATTTTCATACAGATTTTAGAAACTGTATAAACCCCCCCAATTAATACTTCACTATGGTTTTAGAAACCATTTGGAAAAACCCCCAAATAATCCTTGCTAACCCACGAACAGATCTCTACCCACATCGTTGTACAGATCTCTCCTCCGTCAGACCCTACTTCTTGAGCATGAGCCTATAAGCTCACTTCATTCGTCGAACATAATCTATCCTCAGACAGATCTCTCCACTAAACGGGATCTCTCCTCCAACCCTACCTCCCAAGCATGAACCGTACATGGCGATCTCACTTCCTCCGTCACGATCTCACTTTCTCCCGAATGGATCTCTCTAGGCTTTCATCCCCAATTCATGTCTACCTCATTTGTAATATACCTTTAATCATAGATCTCAAATTCCATTCATCGATTCAAACATCTAGATCCATTGCGTTCTGCTCAAAATTGGTGAATTCCTTTTTTTCCACTTTGATATTCTTCTAATGGACTTGATGTGGTGTATTTCTCAGTTTACATATGGGATTATGGTGGATTACATTCATCAAAATTTTATGTTTTCGGATTAATATTATTTTTATTGAGGTGGGTGATTTTAAAAATCTCCCTAATGTCTTCATTGGTTTTATATTATCTACATCATGTATGATAATGTCATCATGTCATGTGTGTGACCTCTTCTATTTAGAATCCATGGAAATTTCTTAAATCCTCAATGTTAGACCTTCCACATATCATGTTGGGTCCATTGGGGATAAATACCATGATCCTTTGGCCACCAAAGAGGTCTTCTTATATATAACCTTGGGTTAGAGCATGGATGGTATGAGTCTAGTGTCGTATACCTGGAATGATAAATTGATTAAGGAATGAATAAAATTGTGAATTGAATTTGTTCTTCTCATGACATGTGAATTAGAATTTTCAATTATCAGTATGTGAATTGGAATTGACACAATTGAAATTTGAATTGATAATATAGAATGTAACTATATAATTGGTATGAAATTGGAATAGACACAGCATTATACTGACAAGAACAGATATTTGACATAATGGAATATGAGGAATGAGAATTGGGAATTTTAATGAATTAAAAAAATGTGTCATATGTAAAAATATTTTTCATGTTTTGGTGTTTTGTTAGGGGTTTTTCTCTTGGTTTATCTTGACACATGGTTATATAATACCTGGAATGGTTACTCCACACCTAGCATTATTTATTCTCCGTGGGAATGTAATCATTTCTATAATGAGAATTCATAGAAAGTCCATAAACCCAAGGAAGATGAGAGATATCCCTGTAATTGGTAATGTGAGTGGTCAATGGAATGGGTAATGTACCTTTTCGTGGTTCCTTATTAAGGAATTCATCCTGGATACTGGTAGGCATAGGCAGACATATATATAACTCTATTGAATCAAGTTTGGCATGCCCCAGGTGTCAACCTAGAGCTCGAGTGTTGGCAGGATAATATGATGTTCAACATTAAATTAATGAATTCATAAAAATCGATATCTTACTGTGATATATGATTGATTTTGTTTTTCTAAAAACATAAAAATAGTTTTCATTGTAGTTTTTGTAGATATAAATCATTGGAAGTTCACATAGAATATTACACTAGAACATTATTTCTTTTCGATTTAGGTGAACAATATATGACGTGTTTGTAGTTTCATAAACAATATCATATTCAATGTGAAATAATTTGGAGATCATAAAAATGTTAAGAATATTTTATTAGTAGAATTACTCCTACCATTGATTCTTTGTGGATTTAGTTTTCATGATAATGGTGTGTTATAATTTGCAAATAAAAATTGTACCTAATGAAAAATGTTTTAATATGTTCATGATGCATGTGAAGGGAAATTGGTTTATGGATAAATGTGTTGTTCTTTTTGGATTCACATAAAGTTGAATGGGTAACGATATTTTATTAAATCATAAAGTGTTATCTAGATGAAAAGTCCCCTATAATTATGGAATTAACTCAAGGGAAAGGTGTTGAAACTTTTTTAGAGATGTGATTAACAAGAATGTATTTTTGTATTTTCTCCATGTTGATTTTTACAATGGAATACCAACACTATATGAAGGATTCATTTTGCAAAATTATTTTCCTTAAAAAAATATGTGTGAAGTGCGTGTTATGTGACATTTCCATTCGAGTGTTGTTTTATATCAACAAGTATGGTAATAAGGTGGATTTATCAACTTCTAAGTTATTAGGCTTTTTTCTCAACACTGGAGAACTTTTTTTGTAGCTCAAAATTGTTTGATTTTCTTTGAGCATTCTTATTTCTCATATTTTAAATAGTTATGTTGAGGAAACATGGTTTTCACTTCTTTAACATTTTTATTATTGTTTGAAAATTGTATATTCACTTGAGAAATTAGAGAACTGTCAATGTTTTTTATTTTTTTGGTTTATCCTTCTATAACTTATCAGACTATATGATAAAACATTTTTTCTTATCATGTTCATCCTTATTCATAGGTGGGGATCCATTTTTTGTTATGATATATTCTATTTGATTAGAAATTGTGTCCCATAGTAAACTTTTATTATCAGGTGGGATAAAAACTTGTATCGAACAAAACTAAATTAATTTGAAACTTGAGCCAAACTAACTATATACCATTAAAAGGAATAATAATTGTTAATTAATAGGAATGTACTATTTGATACTATCATTTTGAAACATGGATCTATTTCCCACTTTCCTGTAAGAACATGATTTGACCCATGGGGTATTGTGGTTCTCATATATTGGGAGGTGATGTGTATAGTCACAGGATACATGTATGTTTTAGTTTAGATTTTTCTAATTTTCTTTATCACATTGGCCACTTAGGTATTTTACTTCTTTCTCTGGACAAAGGGAAATTACATTCTATAAAGGGGGAAAATTGGGGTTCATATTGATTCAGTCCACCGAATTTGATTAGAGGTAAGATTATATGGTTACTACTTGTCTTGATCCTCATGTATTTGGGGATTTTAGTGTTTTTTACACCATATTATGTTTTCAGTAGGGTGTTGGATCATTTCGTGTTGGTTCGGGTGGATTTGGTTCTCCCAATCTAGGTAAGGCTTTAATGCCGTTGGATGGTTTCTCACTAGTTATGTAGCATCCTTTATGTGTTTTAATGTTCCTAATATCCTTTGCGTAGTGTGTTGATCCCTGCTTGTTGGTTTTAGGAAGCCATGTTAAGTGTGACTAGCCTACGTGTGCATAGGTCAGAAAGTATATGTATGTGGGTTCCCCCGTTACGTGTATAGTCAACCATGGCAATTATTATACATGTATGGGGATATTTGTGCCCATGTGTGTGTATATATATATATATAAATCCATACATAGGTGAGCGGCGACTTGTATATGCATATAAGTATATGTGAAAGGATCCCCTTCCACATGCTCATGGCCATGCAGGTGTGTTCATAGGGGCTAGTTGTCCTTGCATGTGTGTAATGGTGTGTATACCTAGTGGGGGAGCAACAAATTTTAGTTAGAAATCTCCAAGAGACGAAGTGGACTGTTTGGTTCCACCTTGAGGTAGGATCCCTATTCTAGCCTCTTTAATTCAAGAATGCTTTAAATTTAATTTAGTTTCTTTCTTAATTCTACTTAAATATATTGAATTGCATGTTTTGAATAATTGGTCTTTAATATAATTGTTTCATTTGATAAATAAAGTGATGTTTATAAAATAAAATCCCTCCAACAGAGGTGCGTTGTCTATGAAAACTGACAATGATAGTTATGTTTATCTAGTTGCTTAAATTATTGCATTTGATTTGTGTTGAATGAATTTTAGAATAGATGTTAAATATAATTAAATTAATGGTGTGATAAATCAATGTCGTGATTTTATAATAAAACCCCTCCAAACGAGGTGCGATGTCTTCTAAACCAAAGAGTAGTGAAAGTTATTTGTATCATGTTTAGATTTAGTTTGAGTCTTTCATATTCCTCTTGTTGGTGTTTTTTGTGGCTAGTTAGTTTTTGTTTTCATTGAATAATATAAATTGGCTTATCATACTCATTAAACTCAAATGACATTTCTCGAGTAGGCATATGCCTTGAATATGACACTTTCCTCTTCACGCTTTGAATATTATAAATAAAATTTCCATGTTTAGTCAAAGTGAATGAATTTGTAAATGGTTTGTGTAGGGTGTATGATTCTTTTCCATCATTTTGTTTCCCTTTAGACATTGTGTCATTGTTCCACTCGCTACAAAATTATATGGTGATCCCTTGTTATAGCATATTAAATAGTTGATCTATTCTATCATCTGCCGGTGGGGCGATGGTCAGAATGTTTCCCCGCCTCCTCCCACTCCCTTTGTCCCTGAATGGAAGATGCTGCCCCACGGAATATGTTGGACCGGGCCATCACGCCGCGGTCATGTCACGGTCACTCCGTTGACTCACCGCGACCACGCCACGGTCACACCGCGGTCACGCCGCTGTAATGCCATCATTTGGCCCTTCTCCAGGATGACACCCCACAGAGGTTCACAGTGATAGTATTCCATGAGTCTTGTAATCAATGTTGAGACTGACTTATCATAATTTCTGTCGGCGTAGCATTGACCAAAATGCTGCCCCGCCTCCTCTCGCTCCCTTCACTCCTGACCGGAAGATGATGTCCCGCGAACGTCGCTAGACCGGGCCAACATTATGTGGTCACGCTGTGGTCATGCCGCTGTCCCTCCTTGATTTGGACCTTCTCCAGGACGATACCATGCAATAGTTCAAATTGATAGTTTTCCATGAGTCTTGTGATCAATGTTGAGACTGACTAATCATAATTTCTTCTAGTGGGGTGACGTTCAGAATATTTCCCCGCCTCTTCTTGCTCCCTTCGCTCCTGGCCGGAAGATGCTTCCCCGTGATTGTCGCTGGACCAGGCCAAGAGGCTGCGGTCTCGCCCCGGTCATGCCATAGTCATGCTGCTATCACTCCATGGTCACACCACGGTCACATCACGATCACATCGCAATCATGCCGCGGTAATACCATGATTTGGCCCTGCTCCAGGAAGACACCCCGCGGTGGTTCGCAGTGATAGTATTCTATGATTCTTTTGATCAATGTTGAGACCAACTAATAATAATTTCTGTCAGTGGGGCGACGACCAGAATGTTTCCCCGCCTCCTCCCACTCCCTTTGCTCATGGCCGGAAGATTCTGCCCCATGGATGTCACTAGACCAGGCCAACATGCCGCAGTCACACCTCGATCACGTCGCGGTCGCGCCACGGTCACGCTACGGTCACGCTGCGGTCAGGCCTAGTCACGCCTTGGTAAGGGCGTGATTTGGCCCTGCTCCAGGATGACACCCTGTGGCGGTTCATAGTGATAGTATTACATGAGTCTTGTGATCAATGTACTGGACCTTAGTGTAGGTTCCTTAGTGACCTTCAAGTGGCTTCAAGTGGAGGGATGCGATGAGATATAGTTATTATACCTAGTAGGTCATGAAAGATTCTTAATGTGCCTTAAAACACTCATGCTAGTAGTGATGAGTGCGTGAAGGTTTTCCTCTCCTAATGAGGTTTAGATACCTTGGTGGGTATAATTTATCTAGATTGATGATAGGTTTGGTGAGAGGACTGACATAGTGTGACTTGGATAGTGATATGGGATGGTTTCCATCTCTTTAGACCTATGAATTTAAGGTTTTTCTTATGAGTATAGTGAGGTCGTGATATGTTTATGACTATTTCGAGGGATGTGATTCCCTATGGGCGTTGACATGATAGATGTGAATTTGATAAAGGAATCCACATAGGGTTTTCATGATATAATGTAACCTTGGGAACCCATAAGGGGGCCTCATTGTTTTTTACCCTTGTGAGGGTGCATGCAATAAGGATTATAGATGATTGTGGGTGTCACTTTGGAACCCAAATCAATGGTGTGTGATCTAGACAAGGAATTAGTGATGATGATAGGTCATGCGCTTGGTAGGGAATCCCTTGTTTTTTAGATGAGTTTTAGAAGATTGACAACCTAAATATAATGTGTTATATGATATATTATGGTGGGGCACACTACCCTAAATGTCTTAAGTGGAATATCCAAGAGGTTACCTATCATTCACTTGTTTGATCAAAATAGGATTCCTGGGATGTGCTCCTAGGCTTTGGCTGTTGATCCTGATATAATATTAATGCCTTGGGGAATCCCCTTATATTCAATATTTTGGTTTATATTGAATTCTGAGGATATTTGAATTCCATCGTTGGGTCAATATGATTACCTAGGATCATCCCCCAAGGAATATATTCTACTAATGAGACTATTGGATATCCTAGGCCTATCCCCCTAGGAATCTATTATATAATCGATACTAAAAAATTTCCTAGAACACAATCCTTGGAATTAGGCCCGGGCCTGATACAATTAGATTTACTAGAATTACCTCCAAGGAATCAATTTTTTCACCTTATAATACAATTCTATTGGGTTTCTTACTTGTGGAAATGATCATGTGACATTCTAAAAAAACTCTGACACTAACCAAAGCAGGTATAACCAATACTAAGTGTCACGTTATAGCCCAAGGATCAATGATGGGTATTTATTTATGCTTCCATAGTTTATTTATTTATTCAGCTGAGCATATCATCTAACCATACACTATATTTCCTGGTTATGCATAGTGCCCCATTGGTGGTTCTTTATTTAGTTGTACTCATACACTTCTTGGGTGGCCATGATACTTGGGTACTTAAGAATAATTCACTAATCGTAGGTTCAGGTTGGGGAGAACCATATAGTTTCATGATTGATTGAGATATCTTGGATGATATTGAAAATTGGGATGAGGTGAGGATTGGGGATGGCAACAAAACCTTAGATTAGGATCAGTTCCCTAGTAGCATGGTGATTTTCATGTAATGCCTAATATGAGTATATTTGAGAAATTTAGAGTGGGTGTTATCACATTAGTTTCATCAAGATATTTCAAATGGGAAAAAATGATGTTTCCCTATGAGATTTGACCTATGTGAGATGTGGTTATTGAGCTAGGTGGGAGGGCCTAATTCCCATGAGATATGACTCAAGATATTGGTTATTCGTGTAGTATGCTTGATATGAGATATGGTATATGATAGTAACCTAATATAGTCGTTAGCATGGGATTGTTAGTTCCTTTAGAAACAAAATCATGGGAAGATGATTTAAATTATGATATTAGTGCATTATAGGTACTATCAAGTATGTGGTATAGGCATGGGTATTCTTTAGGCTTCCATGATGAAAGGAACTTTAGGCGTTTCAGTATTGAGGTTTGGATTTCAAAGGGAAGGATTGGTAGGATACATGGCCTGACTATTTTTGGGTATGAATCCTGATGAGGTAGATGATTATGATCTTAAATGGTTTGATCTTGGATGGATAGAGTACAAGTATACACTTACTGTTCGAGAAGATGTTGTTTTATGGGAGATTGTCTGATCAGACTTGGAACGGTTGAGATGTTAGGCTTATTGGGGAGAAAGCAGAAATATGAGTTTTTGATGAAATAATTTTAACTCAAGTCTTATGTGTGTCCACATCTAAGTCTATACCCATTCTGATCATGTGGATTCCTTCGATAATGTTGTTGGCTGCATGGATGCCCCTCTGGTCCCCCCTCTCCTAGGGGGTGAGGATTCATCCCAACAACTCTGGATTCATAGTTCTGACCATTCTCCCCCTTCATCAACCCTAGCCTTTTCCACAGCTTCCCAAAATTGAAATTAGCCCTAAAATAATGTCATGGGATGATGAAATTATTAAGATTTTATTTTACCCCTAGATTTTTTAAATGATTCTTCGCTATTGAATCTCTCATTAGTAGCTCACCTCAGAATGAGTCTCCCCTTGATGGAAACCTATGATAGGTTTATTTTTGATTCATGTGGTTTTCTTGAATGGGTGATTATAGGGATAATGGATCTATGGAAATTTTAGATTCATTTTTCAACTGAAGATGCCCTTATCTCTGCCTGATTTAATTCTCCACATTCTTTCACTAGCTTAAACGTCTCTATTTTCTATTGGTTTTTCAAGTTCCACCTAAAATATGATATTCCCTCCATAGTGATTTAGATTTCTGTCCCTATCCTACATCCCCCATTTCAGAATTTGGTGATTATTAAATTGATTGGTAATATGTTGGGCCACTTATTCTATACTAATAATCACACCATAAATTTATTCCAACTTTTTTCTCCTAAAACATGTTTTGAGGTCGATGTATCAAAGGTAAAAATGGGTTTTATCTGCATTGATATTGAAGGGGATGTTTTTTGGAAGCAGTAGGTCTGTTATGAATCTTTGGATGACTTTTGTTCCTCATGTAGACACATGGGTCATGATCTATCCAACTGCCACCATGGGGAGAAAGTTTAACATCATGTAGGCCTCTCAATAGGTAACTCATAAATCAAAGGCATCATAATAAATTATTATCACCAGAAGAGGGTGAGGTCAGTACAACTAGAACTTAGGGTCACATATAGCTTTGTTAGTTTAGGAAAGACTTGGAATGACCCAAGAGGGATATGAAAGTCACGAGGGAGGGATCTCCAAGCTCTTCCACTGCTATATCCACCTATTCCCAGTCTGAGACTTCGATAAATGGGTGTAAAGGGAAGGATCTTGGTGATGGTGTTGTTCTAATCACTACTTTCGGAATTTTGAATTTCTATAGTCCGTTTCCATTAATCTAGTTCATATTCCAACATTCTAGGATGGTATTTCTAGTATTATTATAGCTTTGTTTTGGAAAAAAATGTGGTATAATGGAATCCTCAGACATTTTATGGTCTAGATACAAGTATTTCTGAAATGTAGTTGTCTTATAAGATGTGAGCCCCCCCAACTCAATTCATTTTCACAACCATTTCTGATATTTGAATGAAAATTTCTAGGGTGATAAAGATCCTTAAGGGCGGAAGATAGTCATTCCTAGGATAAAAAAGGAACCAGGTTGGTTCAAATATTTAAGCAGAACCAGATTCAAGGTGATAAATAAGCAGATTCTGAATTTTCATTAGACTACGAGTAGGATCATCAGGTGATAGTTCCATTTGGCCCTGCTCCAGGGTGACACCCCACGGTCACGCCTCTATCATGCCATGATTTGGCCCTTCTCCAGGACGAAACCCCATGCAAGTTCAAAATGATTGTATTCCATGAGTTTTGTGATCAATGTTGAGACTGACTAATCACAATTTCTACTGGTGGGGCGATGACCGTAATGTCTCCCCGCCTCGTCCCGCTCACTTCACTCCTGGCCGGAAGATGCTGCTCTGCGGATGTCACTGGACCGGGCCAACATGCTACGATCACGTTGTGGTCACACTGCGGTCACATCGCAGTCACGCCATAGTAATGCCATGATTGGGCCATGCTCTAGGACGACACCCTGCGACGGTTCGCAGTGATAGTATTCCATGAGTCCTATGATCAATGTCGAGACTAAATGTTCACAATTTCTTATGGTGGGGAGATGACTAGAATATTTCCCTACCTCCTCCAGCTCCCTTCTCCCTTGGCCGGATGATGATGCCCCGTGGATGTTGCTGGACCGGGCCAACACACCGTTGTCACGCCGCGGTCACGTCGTGGTCGCATTGCGGTCACGCCGCAGTAATACCGTGATTTAGCCTTGCTCCAGCCACATCCATCCCACACCAGCCCCCTTCCACCTTCATTTAATCCCACTTCCACCATCATTACAACCCACAATAGCCCCCCTTCCACCTTCGAATATTCCTGCACCATCCCCCCAGTAGCTGCAACCAGTCCCCTTCAACCAGCATTCCGGCCCCTTCCACCTACATTCGAGCCCGCACCAGCCCCCAGCCACCTACAATCTAGCCCACAGCAGCCACCACCCCAGCCACCGCCCCCATCCTCATACAAAACACTCATGCCATCCCTCTTCCAGCTACAAAATATCCCCAACCACCAGTTCTATCCCTCACCCGATGCATTACCTTAGTGTTAAGAATCATGGATAAGGCATAGATGTTGTAAAAATAATGGTCAAGGCAGACCTAGTAGTGGGTGCTTCACTTTTGGTTGTTCAACCATGAAAACAAATCACCTGAATAACCCATTTCCATTAGGAATTTGCTGGCCATAAACTACGCAATGTCCAAACTCGCCTTTCGAGGGAATTATCCCCTTACCTTATTCTCAGATGGTTCTGATATGATGTTGAAGTCGCTATCTATGATCCATGGAAGGGTTCATTGGTCGGAAGAAGAAAGATCCTTCCATATAGCATCTCATATTTCTAGATCACAGTTCCAATAGATAAAGGACACAAAAAAATATGTTCACTCTACTAGTTATATTATTAGTGATTAATTGGACTCTGACACCAATCATATGGAATGAATTTTTTTCGAGAAGATCCAAATGTGCTTATTGGTGGGGGAAGTATGCATGGAAGCATGCATTATAATCCTTCGAGTAAAATCACTGATTTTGTCTGTGCTCTGTTTATGTTCAACAATAGCAGCAATTGATGCCTTTTTCTTTTTGTAATCTGAGGATATGAAGTCCGTTTTGACCCTTGAAATAATAGATCAAGAGTTCTAGAAGACTATAGGAGTAATTAATGATAATAAATCCCGACATTGACCCCATGCACAGTGGTATCTTTCAGATGGGAGGTCAAATGCTACTGAAGTTTCCTTTATTTCATTCTCAATCTGGTAAAAAAAACTTGGGCTCATATCCACTTGTTCTGGTGAAGATGAGTGATGTCGATACAAGTGCTTTTGTGAATTTCCGAATTCCAAACTTTATGGGGATTGGGGCGGAAGGGGACTGGAAGGGGGGAAGGGGGGTCCATTTGGGGTACGGGGGGTGTCCAGCAGGGGTGGTGCAAGGGGGGTCCAGCAGGGGGCCACACTATTCTTTTTTATTGAGTTATATTCTTTGTGAATATTCTAAGACATTTTGTTTTACCATTATTTTAAGGGATGAGCACTAATTTGTTCTACCTTGTATTGTAGGTACTTTTGAGCTGGTTCTAGACTTCTTTGATAGTTTTTCTTATAGGGAGACTCATGTAAGTGAATTTATATGTTTTTTTATATTTGGATTTGTTTAATTTTTTTTATGTAAGTAGATTTCATGTATAATTTAATTTGGAGGGGAAATGCATGGGGGTAGGGGGAAACTGGAAGGGAGGAGGGGACTGACAGGGGGTTCAAGTGGGGGATGGTAGGGGGTGAATGTGGGTGCTGGTAGGTGGTGCATATGGGGGCTGGCAGGGGCCGGGGTAGTGGAAATGGGCATGGTTGGGTGGGGGCAGGACTGGGGGGGTCTGGGGGGTGTCCAGGTTCTAGGGGTTCCAGGGTCTGTCCAGGAGGGTGGGGGTGGATGTCCAGGGGTGGAGGTCTGGGCTATCCAGGGGGATCTGTCTAAGGTCTGGGCGATGTCCAGGGTTTGGGGGTGTGGGGTGGTGTCCATGTTCTGGGGGGGGGGGGGGGGTTCTAGGGTCTGTCCTGGAGGGTGGGGGTGGCTGTCCAGAGGAGTGTAGGTCTGGGCTGTCCAGGGGGATCTGTCCAGGGTCTGGGGGTGTCCAGGGTCTGGGGGATGTCCAGGTTCTAGGGGGGTTCCAGGGTCTATCCAGGAGGGTGGGGGTGGCTGTCCATGGGAGTGGAGGTCTGGGTTGTTCAAGGTCTGGGGGCGGTGTCCATTGTCTGTACGGGGGTGTCCAGGGTCTGTCCCATGGGTGTCTAGGGTCTGGGGGGGAGGGAGTGTCTAGGGTATGTCTGGGGGAGAGGTTTCCAGGGTCTGTCTGGTGGGTGTCCAGGGTCTGGGGGGAGGTGTCTAGGGTCTGTCTAAGGGGGAGGTGTCTAGGATCTGTCTGGGGGAAGTGTCTAGGGTTTGTCCAGGAGGGGGGATTTACAGGGGGAGGGGATATCCATGGGAGGGGGTTTATGTAGGGTGAGCATGTCCAGTGTCCAAGAGGGAGGAGTCTGCAGGGGTTGGGCTACTACAGGGGGCTGTGCAGGTGGGTGGGGGCTATTTTTTATGGGTTTTCAGAACTTATAGCCACAGTTTCTAACTGTGGATTTGGTCTATTACCATGGTTAAAAACCATTGCTATAGGTCTAATTCCACGAGTTCTGACCATGGAAATAAATTGTGTCCCTCCTCTACTATAGCCATGGTTCTATACCGTGGCTATAGAGATATTACCATGGTTTGAACCATGGCAGTATACCTATAGCCACTGTCTAAACCGTGGCTCTAGACCTATAGCCACAGTTCCAAACCTTGGCTATATGTTCAGGCCTATATCCATGCCAAACATAGCCACAGTTCCTAGAACCATGGATATTACCTATAGCCACAGTTTTAGGACCTATAGCCACGATTTTAAACTATGGCTATAGCCGGAATTTCCAGTAGTGTTATTTAAAAATATGTAAGATAATTCTTTAAATGTTGTACTCTATCAATATAAGACACTCTAGAAGAAAAAACTAAATTTAAACACCTATGTGTCAATGATAAGCTTCCTAAAGCCTAATTCATCACATCCATTATCATAAAATTGATCTAGATACATAAAAACTACCCAATGAATATTATACCATAATATATGAGAGTAGAACATAAAGAATTAATTGAGGGAATGAGAAAGATATGTCACATCCAAGGGGGACTAATTATCCTAATTTAATAGGTTTTGGATATTTAAAAAATTAATATAAACTATCAAGAGGACATCAAAATTGGCCATGGAATTGAGGGAAGGAAATTACGTTTAATCATGTTGATAACTCAACCTTTACTCATAGATAAAACTAACCAATCCTCTTACTTGGAATAGAGGCAATCAAAAAGACCATAATGGTGTTTTTAAAATGTTATTTGAAATTAATTAATTATATACAACCAAATAACCTTCTTTATATGATGGCCACTTTTCTCATTTAAGACAGTTTTACCACTACCACGGGATTTTATACTACATGGAGAGATTCTAATCACAAATTTGTTTTAAAGAAATCCACCACAATATGATCGACAGTGAGGTCAAACCATGATCACTTTTTTATATACTACATGCACAACTCAAACCTCAATTAAATCAGTTCACCATGGCTACCAATGCAGATATTTTGGAGATCATGTTTAGGAATAACTAACTCTCTATTCAAAATGATTAACAAAGTGGCATGATTGGGTGTTTTTACCCCCATATTTGGTCACAATACCTTATAGACAATTAAAAACACCCAATTTAAAATCACCCTAAAACAGAGACCATTATGAAATGACCATACAAGAAGAACATTAAGTTGTAATAACCATATGTAGCCAATGAAATATCAGAAAGACCCCAATATAGGATTCAAATACCCTTTATATAAGTCCAAAATATACATTTATTAAATGATGAAAAACCAAGATACCATGACATGAGATAGATACCATTATATAGTTGAAAAGAAACCATTATATGAGGATTGAAATAACATTTATGAGAAATGTAAATCTTCTATCTTACCCTTACACCAAACTCCTAAATATTATGAAATGTCCAGCTAAAATGGAATTACCAATGAATACACATAAAAAAACCTTATTTCCATAGCCAAAACTCCTAGTGAGCTTCACAAAAACTATAACTATGCCTAAAACTATGGTTTGGTAGACCTTATAAGTGGTAAAACTCTCCAATCCTCATCTGTAACACCACAAAACCTCACCTTAATTCCCACATCACCCAAAACACCCAAAATAATCAACCAAGAAGGTTTGGTATGTTATATTTGATACATCTCATAAAATTATCATTATTTATAATTTAAAAAAATTAACTAGGAGGGATGGACGAAGGTGATGCGTCGAACAACCACCCCATAAAACACCTCTCAAAAATCATGATATAACTAAACCATTACCACTATAATAAATGAAAAAGATCATAATAAACACGACATCTAGGTCTAAATCCATAGTATTAGGGGAGGTACCTCTCAAAATATAAATGAAACATTATTAAAATTATAAATGGAAGAGTTGAGACCTATATTAAAATCACTTCTTATTAGTTCATCTTTGAAAAAAGGGAGTTATTTTTTAAGAATATAGTAGGATCACCCACTACATATCAATTCAAACAACATCATCATTTCATGATTTTAAAGAAATTATGTTTTAACAACTATGAATATATTTAAAATTAGTGTATAATAATTCTAAATACTTTACTATATTATAAAAATTTATCATAAATAAAAAAACTAATTATATCCATAAATGAAATTCATATTGCATCTATAAAAATTTTCATGAATCTCAAAACAAGATTAAAAGAATTTAGAATAGAACAATAGTATTATAGTATGAAAAATATTTCTTATAACCCACGTTTGATGTCCCAACCAAGGAGACACTAAATATTTCCCCAAGACACTAGGTCATACTTCCTCAAGTGAACCTCCCCACATGGCAGAGGCTTCCGACTAGCAGTGAGGGTCCAATGTGGTACAGTGGGGAGACTATACACAATTGATCAGAGTCGCAATGTGGTGAAATAGATAGAAAAATATTGTAAGTATATTATCCACTGGAAGTAAAGGGTAAATAATATAAATATAATAAATATCCATCTTCTACAATATACATAATAATATAAAAATGATATAATTTCATGTATCGATCAAAAGGAAATAGGCATAAACTGAAACATGATATCCCATCATAGGAAATTTTTATTTTCCCTGTACATAGGTCATATACTCCCAAGAAAAGGCTTATTATGAAAATATGGCTCATCCTAGTCTCATTTATACCATCCCAAAATATAAAGTCATGGAAAATAATTGTCTGATACTTAATTATTAGGTGATATAGTTATTTATATTTGTAATATCTAGTTGAATTTAAATATGTTCTTATATAATATGGTTATACATGGGCATGTGACTATTCATATTATCATACTGGAAGTGAGAGGTGGTTTCCAATTTAGGATCCATATAGGACTCTTCTGGATTGAATAATTAAATGATTATAATGAAAATATTATTATAAATCTTGGGAGAAACATGGGTTCTTTTATTAACACCTTGGATTGACTCATTTGGAAAATAACTTGTATATTCCTCAATGATTCTTGGTCTCTATTAGGGACTGAAAAAGAAGGAATTAGTGGGAAACATACTATTATTCCATGAGTGACACTTCGACTCCTTACGAGGAATATAAAGAACAGACTCTGAGGGATGACTATTATATATTCCATGGGTGATACATAGGCTCCCTAAGTGGACCTCCATGGATAGAATTAGTGTGATGTGACATTATAACACACATAGAGAGATATCAGGGTTCCTATGAGGAATTCCTAGGATATGCATGTATGGTTTTGGTTCATTATATACTTGGATAGATACCTTTCTTCTAAGTTAGTAATTCCACGGATGGCATTTTATAGGAAGAGACTTGGGAGCAGGAGGCCAACATAAGTTCTTAGTGGCCAAAGTTATTCTCAAATAATGCTTTACCACACTTAGAAGTGAAATTAATGTGAAACTTTATTTAAAGGTGGAAAGAATATAAGAATTAAAATTTTTTAATGGGTGAAACCCATTTTTATTTCCATTAATTATTTAAATTTTATCCTCATGCTAGTTTCTAGTGTGTCCATGGAGGAAACATTGGTGTTTGGGGTCTATACTGATCCTGAAGATTATGTTTTTGGAAAAGGAATATGGCATGAATATTTAATAGAAATTGTGTAGCCCATGCCACACTGTTTGGTTCCATTCCATTGTCGAGAGCCTCATGGGTTGATAAAACTGTGAAATATAGGTTAATTTAGTTTTTGAGAGTTTGAAAACACATGGCTGGCACACAGTTTGACTAATTTTGTGTCATGATCATGTGAGGGAGGTATTGATGTAGTGAAGGGGGCATGGTTGGCATACGGTTTTCCCAAATGTGATGACACAACATGAGACCTAGTTTTTACAGGGTAAGTTACCAATTTTATAATAATTATTTACATAATTAACCATTCCCCTCATTTACTTATTTCAGCAATAGTGGCCACCCAATTCTGAAATTGAGATCTCCGTCATGTAACCTAGTATTTTTCATATATCCCCAATCTGGAATCTAATCCAAACACTATCGGTTTTTTTGGATGTGTGTCGATGAGTTGACTATTCCATTTGGGCCTTTAGTCATTTTTCCTTATTAGTGATGTTATTTTAGTGTAGGCTCATATGCTCTATTTACATATTACTTTCCCATTCTTATTTTTTCCTTCATTCTAGACTGAATAATTGGATAAGACTGAATGAGTTATCTTTTACCAAGACGTGTTTGGTGGTATCATTATTCTACCATAAATTTAGTATGTTTATATATTATGGAATTCTAATGTATTCAGTTCTTCAGATTGATGCTTATAAACTATGTTATTTTTAAATTAAATCGTTACACTTAACCTACAACACATAGGATACCCATTGAGGTCTAATTAAAGGTTATAGTCCTTAAACTAGAACCACCCCTTTGGTGTGTTTTTTAAATTGATTAAACCACCATGGGTGGCCAATGTATTTGATTCTCCTATTGAGGTGTGTCCTTTTTCCTTTTCCCTAGGGATGTAAAATGAATGTATTAAATTCTAAATTGAATAATGGAAAGAGGTCATGGAAGTTATTGTACCTAGGCCTTTAGACATTGATCTTTATTTCTTATTCATGAGATGATTTTCATAATTAAAATGGAAAAATAATATGAAAATAAAGATTTGTTTGATTCCAATCCTTTTAAGCCTATAATTTTATTTAAACCACCTTATGAGGTGAGATAGTTGATTATATTGTTAATGTCCAATTGTTTTAAAATGTGTTCTTATATGGTTTGGTTATACTAAGGGCTCATTACCACTCATATTAATAAGACAAGAGTGAGACGTGGGTTTCAATTTGGTATATCCACAAATATACTTTTCATGAATGAATAATTAAATTATGATAAAGTACTATTATGGGCCTAGGGTGACACATTGTTTCTTATATAAACTCCATTAATGGACTCATTTGGTCGGTGACTTGTATATGCCTGAGTAATTTGTAGACTCTTTTATGGATTAATAATGATGTAATTAGTGGGAATACTATTCTTATTCCGTGACTGATAATGAGAACCCCTATAAGTATCACCAAGGATGGAAATATATGGATGAATATTATATACTCCATGGGTGATACGTGGGAACCCATAGTTGACCATTGAGGACATAATCAGTGATCAGTGATGTTATACCACCCCTTGAGTGATACAAGAATTACTATGAGGAATTACTAGGACAATATTTTACGGTATTTGGATCATGATATACAAGGATAGTTACCCAGGTTACAAATTAGGAATACCAAGGGCAGGCTTAGGTCGATCTGAATTATTAATTAATTAAATTATTACATGATCTATCTTCCAAGACAAAGAAAATTGGTGTATTTTTTCAGAGATTTAATTATTGTTGATGGACTTATTATACAAATTCTTTTGGATTTGAAACACAATGGATTCCTGGGATATGAGCTAGGTCTCAAAAAATAATTATAAATTAAAACATGATTTAAATGATTACTTAGAGATAGTCCAAATTAGTATAAAGCATGAAGAAAAGGATGGTAGTTCCTTGGGAACTCAGACCTATGTGGCTTATTTATATACCACACTTCATTTCAAATTTTATTATTACATAAAAACATTTTTTTTATATATTCACAAAAAGGATGGAATTAAACACCATTGGTAGTGGCCTAATGAATTATCTTAAACCCTACCTGGGCCACCAATAGAGTGCTCATATAGGTTTCATGGATGTAGGTATTGGAAGAATCTAGAACCTGGTTGTTGATTTAGGATTTATTTTGACCATGGAGTGGGGATAAAAAAGATGAGATATGGCATGTGATTCTATGTAGATATAGTTCTTATTTCTATTTTGGGTTTTTTTTCTTGGAATGTATCTGTACCTACTACTATGTTTACCTATATTTTCTATTGCACAACATTCCATGTTCATCATTTTTTGTATATGACTTTTCTTTGTGTGATTACCTAGTTATTTATAAGATGGATATTTATTATTACTTTATTTAGTTATCTTTACGCTTATACTACTATTTGATATTATTGTACTATTTTTCAAAACTCTGATTATGAGGGTATAGTGTCCCTATTATTCAATAATGGACCCTCAAAACAAGTTGGTACCCTCTAGAAAGTGTAGAGGAATGCCTAAAGACATGCGAGTGAGTGGGATAAGTTATTATTGAGTAAACTAGGCTAAGGATTTTAAACTATGAATATAAAAAATTGAAAATAAATCCAAATAATTTCAATGAGAAAATTTTAATCCATCCTTCAAACCAATTTTAATGAAAAAACATGAACCTTTCATTAAATCACAAGGATAAAAATAATTTTTCTAAAATAATCTAAACCGTTTTCATAGTCACTCCTAAAATATATTGTTGTAACAACTGTTTAAAGGTGAAAATGTCACATATTTGAAAAATTGGACAAAACATGATTTAAAAAATGTTATGTTTCCATTACTAAATATTTCAAACATGTAAACATTTCATGCATTATTGGGTGTTAATAGTTGCAACATCCAAATATTATTCCTAATTTTACCATGATCCACTACTGGAAATTAAATAAATATCAGCGGTTTAAAACTATGGATATAGGTCCTCAAACCGTGGCTATAGGTAATAGACATGGTTTGAGGAATCATGGCTATGTTTGGTGTTGCTATAGGTCTAGACTTATAGCCACAGTTTGGAACCATGGATATAGGTCTATAGCCACGGTTTAGACAGTGGCTCTTGGTATAGGGTCACGGTTCAAATCGTGGTAAAATATCTATAGCCAAGGTTTAGAAACGTGGATATACTATATGAGGGACACAATTTATTGCAACTGTTAGAAACCGTGGAATTAGACCTATAGCCACAGTTTTTAACCATGGAAATAGACCTTTAACCATGGTTAAAAACTGTGGCTATAGGGTCTGATAAACCATAAATAAAATAGCCCCCCACCCCTGCACAACCCCACCCCACCTCTGTAGTAGACCACCCCTTACATACCCCTCCCTCTAGAACACTATACACCCCCACACTAAATAAACCCCCCCCCCCTCCCCTGGATAGCCCCCTTTCCCAGGACAACCCCCCTGCAAAGCCCCCCTTTTGGATAGACCCTAGACACCCCCAGAAAGAACCTAGACACCTCCCCCGCAGACAGACCCTAGACACCTCCCCCTAGACACTAGACACCCCCCAGACAGACTCTATACACCTCCTTCCTCATATAGACCCTATACACCTCCCACCCAGACCTTGGAAACCCCCGACCAGACCCTGGACACCCCCCTGATTGACCTAGGACACCCCCCAGACCCTGGACAACCCAGACCTCCACTTCGCTGGACAACCACCCCCCACCCACCAACCTGGACAGTCCCTGAAACCCCCCACCCCCACCCCCAGAAGATGTACACCCCCACCCCTAAGACCATGGACACCCCCTAGACACTAGACAGATCCGCTTGGACAGCCCAGACCTCCACTCCCCTGGACAACTACCCCACCCTCTTGGATAGACCCGAGAACCCCCCCCCACCCAAACATGGACACCCCCACACCCCCCTATACCGTGGACACTGCCCAGACCCTGGACATTTCCCCCTGTACATCCCAAACCTCTACTCCCTGGATAGCCACCCCCACCCTCCTGGACATACCCTGGGCCCCCCCAGAACCTGGACACCCCCCTAGACCCCCAATCCTCCCCCACCACCCCCTACCTATTTCCCATACCCCTTCCAGCCCCCACTTGCACTCCCCTACCAACCCCCACTTACACCCCCTACAAGCTCTCACTTGCACCCCCTGTCAGTCCCCTCCCCCTGCCAGTTTCCCCCTGCCCCTGCAAGTCCCCTTAAAATTAAATTACAAACGAAAGATACTTACATAATAATAATTAAACAAATCCAAATATTAAAAAACACATAACTGCACTTACATGAGTCTCCCTATAAGAAAAACTATCAAAGATGTCTGGAACCGGCTCAAAAGTACCTACAACACAAGGTAGAACATAGTAGTGCTCACCCCTTCAAATTATGGTAAAACAAAACATCATAGAATATTCATAAAGAATATAACTCAATAAACAAGAATAGTGAAACCCTCCTACTAGACCCCCTGGACAGCATCCCCCCTACTGGACCCCCTGGACAGCAGCCCCCCCAACTGGACCCCCCTTACAGCACCCCTGCTGAACACCCCCCCCCCCTTTCACCCCAGCTGGACACCCCCTGCCCCCTGCCAGTCCCCTTCCACCCCAGTCCCCATAAAGTGATGAATTCATAAAGTAGATAAGGATCTTGTTTTCACGTCACTCATCTTCACCTGAACAAGTGGATATGAGCCCAATTATTTTTACCAGACTGAGAATGAAAGAAAGGAAACTTCAGTAGAGTTTGACCTCCCATCCGAAATAGACCACTATGTGTGGGGTCAATGTCCAGATTTATTATAATTAATTACTCCTATAGTATTCTAAAACTCTTGAGGTATTGTTTCAAGGGTCAAAACGGACTTCATATACCCAGATTACAAAAATCACAAGGCACCAATTGCCGTTATTCTTGAACACAAATAGATCCCTGAAAAAATCAGCGATTTTAATCGAAGGATTAGAATGCATTTTTCCATGCATGATTCCCTCACCAATAGGCACATTTATGTCTTCTATAACAAAAAAATTGGTCTATATGGTTGGAGTCGGAGACCAATTTATTATGACGATCATAACCAGCGGACTGAACATATTTTTTATGTCCTTTATCTATAAAAACTATGATCCAGAAAGATGAGAAGCTTTATGGAAGGATCTTTCTACTTTAGACCCATGGACCCTTCCATGTATCATAGGTAGAAACTTCAACAACATGTTAGATCCATCTAAGAAGAAGGTAAGGGGATCATTCCCTCGAAAGGCGAGTTTGGACATTGCGTAGTTTATGGCCAGCAAAGGCCTAATGGACATGGGTAATTCTGGTGATCATTTTTCATGGTTCAACAAGAAAAGGTGAATAATCCACTAATAGGTCCTTCATGACCATTACATATCCAACATCCATTCCTTATCCATGTTTATTAACACCAATGTAATTTATTTGGTGATGGATGGAACTAGTGGCTAGGGCTGTTTTGTAGGTGGCAGAGGGTTGGAATGAGTGTTTTGCAGGAGGCTGGGGGTGGTGGCTAGTGTAGTGGCTGGTGCGGTCTGGATTTCAGGTGGCTGGGGGATGGTGCGGGCTTGAATTCAAGTGGAAGGGGGCTGGAATACTGGTGGAAGGGGGCTGGTTGCAGGTGCTGGGGGGATGGTGCGTGCTGATTCGAAGGTGGAAGGGGGTGCTGTTGTGGGCTGGATTCTGGTGGCAGCGGGCTAAAATGAAGGTGGAAGGGGGTTGGTGTGGGCTGTATATGCATGGAGCATGGAAAAATCACGACATTACCATGGCGTGACCGCGGTGTGACCGCAGCGTGACCGGGGCATGACCGTGGCGAGTTGGCCAGGTCCAGCGACATCCTCGGGGCAGCATCTTCCGGCCAAGAGTGAGGGAGCGGGAGGAGGCGGGGAAACATTCTGGCTCTCACCGCACCTGCAGAAATTGTGATTAGTCAGTCTTAACATTGATCACAAGACTCATGGAATACTATCACTGCGAACCACTGCGAGGTGTCGTCCTAGAGCATGGCCAAATCACGGCAGTACCGCGGTGTGGCTGCAGTGTGACCACGTTGTGACTGTGGCGTGACCGCAGCATGGCCACAGAATGTTGGCCCTATCCAGCGACATTCGTGGGGTAGCATCTTCCAGCTCGGAGCGAAGGGAGTGGAAGGAGGCAGGGCAACATTCCGGCCATCTCCCCACCGACAGAAATTGTGATTAGTCAATATCAACATTGACCATAAGACTCATGGAATACTATCACTATGAACTATTGTTCGGTGTCATCCTAGAGTAGGGCCAAATCACTGTGTGACTGCGGCATGACGACAGCGTGACCGCAGGGTGTTGTCCTAGAGCAGGTCCAAATGGAACTATCACATGATGATCCAACTCATAGTCTAAAGCAAATTTGGAATCTATTTATTTATCACTCGAATCTGGTTCTGCTTAGATATTTGAACCAACATGCTTCCTTTTTCACCTAGGAATTACTATCTTTCACCATTAAGGATCTTTATCACCCTCAACATTTTCATTCAAATATTTATATTGTTTTGAATATGAATTTAGTTGGGGGGCTCACATCTCAGAAGACAACTACATTTCATAATCACTTCTATCTGGGCCAAAAAATGTTTGAGGATTCAGTTCTACCACATTTTCCCCAAAACAATGATACAATAATACTAGAAACACCAACCTATAATGTTGAATTATGAGCTAGATCTAATGGATTCAGACTACAGTCATTCTAAATTATGAAAGTACTGATCAGAACAACACCATTATCAAGATCGTTCCCTTTTCACCCATTTATAGAAGCCGTGGATTGGGAATAGGTGGATATAGAAATAGAAGTACTTGTCTCTGCTGCTCCCATGACTTTTATATCCCACTTGGATATTTCCAAGTCTTTCCTCAAACTAACAATGATATATGTGGCCCTTAATTCTAGTTGCAGTGACCTCACCCCCTTCTAGTGAGAATCATTTATTATGCGACCATTGATTTATGAGTTACATATTGAGAGGACTACATGATTATAAACATTATTCCCATGCTTGAAGTTGTATAGATCATGACCCATGTGTCAACACGATGAACATAAGTCATCCCAATATTCATAGAAGACCTTCTGCTTCCAAAAAATCTCCCCTTCAATATAAATGCAGATAAAATCCATTTGTACCTTTGATACATCGACGTCAACACATGTTTTAGGAGAAACAAGGTGGAATAACGTTATGGTGTGATTCTTAGTACATAATAAGTGGCCCAAAATATTACCAATCAATTAAAGAATCACCAAATTCTGAAATGGGGGACATACGATAGGGACAGAAATCCAAATCACCAAGGAGGGAAGATCCTATTTTAGGTGGAACTTGAAAAGCGAATAGAAAATAGAGAATTTAAAGATAGTGAAAGCATGTGGAGAATTTAATCAAGCAGATTTAAGGGCATATTTAGATGAAAAATGAATCACAAATTCCCATAGTTCCATAATCCTTATAATCACCCATTCAGGAAAACCACATGAATCAAAAATAAACTTGTCAAAGGTTTCCATTTAGGGGAGACTCTTTCCGAAGTGAGCCACTAATGGGAGATTAAATAGTGAAGAAGCATTTGAAAAATATTGGGGGAAACTACAATCTTAATAATTTCATCATCTCATGATAGAATTTTAGGGCTAATTTTAATTTTGGGAAGCTAGGAAAAAGGATAGGGTTGATGAAGGGGTATAATGGTCAGAACTATTAATCTAGAGTAGTCATGACGAATCCTCACCGCCCCGGAGAGGGTGGACCAGAGGGGTATCCATGCAGCCTGCAAAATTATCGATGGAAGCCATGTGATCGGAATAGGTCTAGCTTTATATATAGACACACATAAGAGTTCAGTCAAAATTATTTCATCAAAAACTCATATTAGTGCTTATTCCCCAATAAGCCTAACATCTCAACTGTTCCAAGTCTAATCAGACAACCACCCATAAACTAGCATCTTCTCTAACCCTGAGTGTATAATTATACTTTATCCATCCAAGATAAAACCATTTAATATCATAAAAATCTACCTCATCGGGATTCATACCCAAAAACTGTCATGCCAAGTATCATACCAATACTTCCCTTTGAAATCCAAACCTCTATACTGAAACTCTTAAAGTTCTTTTCATCATGGAAGCCTAAAGAATCCCCATGCATATACCTCATACTCGACATTACCTGCAATGCACCAATATCATAATTTAAATCATCTACCCATGATTTTGTCTCTATAGGAACTAACAATACTAGGCTAACGCCTCTATTAGGTTACAATCATATACCATATCTCATGTCAAGAATAGTACCCGAATAACCAATATCATGAGCCTTATCCAAAGGGAATTAGGCCCTCCCACCTAGCTCAATAACCACATCTCACATAGGTCAAATCTCATAGGGAAACATCTATTTTTCCCATTTTAAATATCTTGATGCAACTAATGTGCTAACACCCACTCTAAATTTCTCAAATATATGCATATCAGGAATTACATGCAAATAACCATCCTACTAGGGAACTGATCCTAAACATAGATTCTATTATCATCCCAATTCCTCACCTCATCCCAATTTTCAATATCACTCAAGATATCTCAATCCATCTTGAAACTATAGGCTTCTTCCCAACCTGATCCTATGATTAGTGAATTATTCTCAGGTACCCAATCATCATGGCCACCCAATAAGTGTTTGAGTATAAATATTTAAAGAACCACCAATGGGGTACTATACATAACTAGGAAATATAGTCTATGGGTAAGTGATATGCTAGGTTGAATAAATAAATAAACTCTGGAAGCATAAATAAATACACATCATTGATCCTTGGGCTATAACATGACACTAAGTATTGGTTTTACCTACTTTGGTTAGTGTCAGAGTTTTTAGCATGTCACGTGATCATTTCCACTAGTAAGGATCCTAATAGAAATGTATTATATGGTGAAAGAATCTATTACTTGGAGGTAATTATAGTAAATCTAATTGAATCAAGCCTGTTCCTAATTCCAAGGAGTGTGTTCTAGGAAATCGTGTAGAATCGAGCATATAACATATTCCAAATTGGATAGGCCTATGAAATCCAATAGTATCATCAATAGAATTGATTCCTTGGGGGATGACCCTAGGTAATTATATTGACCCAAAGTTGGAATCTGAATATCCTCAAAATTCTATATAAACCAAAATACTGAATATAAGGGGATTTCCCAAGGCATTCATATTGTATCAGGATCCACAGCCAAAGCCTAGGAGCACATCCTAGGCATCCTATTTTGACTAAACAATTGAATCCTAGGTAACCTCTTGGTTATTCCACTTAAAGCCTTGAGGGTAGTGTGTCCCTCCCATAATGTCTCATATAACACATTATATATAGGTTTCCAATATTCTCAAACTCACCTAAAAAAACAAGGGTTTCCCTCTCAAGAGAATGACCTATCATCATCATTAATGTAATATCTGACTCACACACAATTGATTTGGGTTCCAATGTGACACCCACAGTCATATTTAATCCTTATTGCAAGCACCCTCACAAGGGTCAAAATCACTGAGGCACCCACATGGATTACCTAGGTTACATTATCACACGAACACCCTATATGGATTCCTTAATATAATTCACATCTATCATGTCAACACCCATAGGGAATCACATCCCTCAAAATAGTAATAAAAATATCACAACCTCACTATGATCATAAGAAAATCCTTAATTTCATATTTCTAAAGAGATGGAAACCTTTCCATATAACTTTCCAAGTCACACTATGTCAGTCCTCTCACCAAACCTATTATCAATTTAGATATATTATACCCACCAAGGTATCTAAACCTCATTAGGGGAGGAAAAACTTCACACACTCATCACTACTAGCAAGAAGGTTTTAAGGCATATTAAGGATCTTTCATGGCCTACTAGGTATAATAACTATATCTCATCACATCCCTCCACTTGAAGGTCACAAAGGAACCTGCATTAAGGTCCACTAAATTGATCACAAGAATCATGGAATACTATCACAGTGAAAGGCCACGGGGCGTCGTCCTAGAGTAGAGCCAAATAATGGCATTATCACGGCGTGACTGCGGCGTAACCGTGGCGTGACTGCGGCATAACCGCGGCGTGTTGGCCTGCTCCAACAACATCTGCAGGGCAGCATCTTCCGGCCAGGAGTGAAGGGAGCGGGAGGAGGCATGGAAACATTCCAGTCATCGCCCATCTGATAGAAATTATGATTAGTCCATCTCAACATTGATCACAAGACTCATGGAATACTATTACTGCGAACTGTAGTGGGGTTTCATCCTAGAGCAAGGACAAATCATGGTATTATTGAGGAGTGACCACGGCGTAACTGTGGCGTGACCACTGCGTGACCGTGGCATGACCGCGGCATGATCGCGGCGTGTTGGCCCTGTCCAGCGACATCCGCGGGGAAGAATCTTTCGACCAGTAGTGAAGGGAGTGGGAGGAGGCGGGGTAACATTTCGATCATCACCCCGCCAGCAGGAATTTTGATTAGTCAGTCTCAACATTGATCACAAGACACATGGAATACTATCACTGCGAACTACCACGGGGTGTTGTCCTAGAGAAGGGCCAAATCACGGCATGAATGCGGCGTGGACATGGTGCAAACGTGGCATGACCATGGCATGTTGGCCCAGTCCAGTGACATCCGCGGGGAATTATCTTCCGTCCAAGAGCGAAGGGAGCGAGAAGAGGTGGGGAAAAATTCCGGTCATCACTCCGCCTGTAGAAATTGTGATTATTCAGTCTCAAAATTGATCACAAGTCTCTTGGAATACTATCACTGCAAACTGCCACAGGGTGTCATCCTGGAGCAGGGCCAAATCACAGCATTACCGCAGCGTGACCACGGAGTGACCGCAGCGTGATCACAGATTGACCGTGGCGTGACCACGGAGTGACCGCGGCGTGAACACGGTGTGACCACCGAATGACCGTGGCATGACTGCGGCATGTTGGCCTGGTCCAGTGACATCTGCGAGGAAGCAACTTCTGATCAGGAGCGAAGGGATCAGGAGGAGACTGTGCAACATTCCGACCATCGCCCCGCCGGTAGATGATAGAACAGGTCAACTAGTTAATATGCTATAACAAGGGATCGCTAGAGAAGGTTGTAGCGAGAAGAACAATGAAGCAACATCTAAAGGGAAACAAACCGATGGAAAAGAATCATACACCCTACACAATCTATTTACAAATTCATTCACTTTGCCTAAACATGTAAATTTTATTTATAATATTAAATGTGTGAAAAGGAAAGTGTCATGATCAGGGAATATGCCAACTCAAGCAATGTCATTTGAGTTAAATAGGTATGATAAGAAAATTTAAATAATTAAATGAAAATAAAAACTAACTAGCCACAAAATAAACACGAACAAGAGGCATATGAAAGACTCAAACCAAATCTAAACATGATATAAATAAATATCACTACTCTTTGGTTTAGAAGACAATGCACCTCTGTTGGAGGGGTTTTGTTATAAAATCATGGCATTTATTTATCAAAAAATTCATTTAATTATATTTAACACTTATTCTAAAACTTATTCAGCAAAAATCAAATGCAATAATTTAAGCAACTAGATCAACATAACTATCACTGTGAGTTTTTGCAGACATTTCCCCTCTATTGGAGAGGTTTTATTATAAAAACATTACTTTATTTATCAAATGAAACAATTATATTATAGAACACTTATTCAAGATATGAAATTCAAAGCGTAATTAAGAAAGAAGCTAAATTCAATTTAAAGTATTCTTGAATTAAAGAGGCTAGAAGAGGGATCCTAACTCAAGGTAGAACCAAACCATCCACTTCGGCTCTTGGAGATTTCTAACTAAAATTTGATGTCCCCCACTAGGTATACGCACCTTCACAGACATGCAAGGACACCTAGCCTCTATGAACACACTCACATGGCCATGAGCATGTGCAAGGGGATCCTTGCACATATATTTATATGAATATACCAGTATTCACTCACCTGCATATGAATTTATATATATATATATATATATATACATGGGAACACATAGCCCCATACATGCATAATCACTGCCACAGTTGACTATACACGTAATGGGGGAACCCACATACATATACTTTCTTACCTATGAATACGCAGGAGAATCTCCCTTAACATGGATACTCGAAACCAATGAGTAGGGATCAATGCACTACACAAAGGATATTAAAAACTTTAAAACACATAAAGGATGATACATGACCAGTGAGAAACCAACCAACAACATTTAATCCTTACCTCTATTGGGTGAACCAAATCCTCCAGAACCAACATGAAATGATCCAAAGCCCTTAGGAAAACATAATATGGAGACAAAAACACTACAATTCCCAAATACATGAGGTACGAGAAAAGTAGTAACCATATAATCTTACCTCGGATCAAATTCGGTGGACTGAATCAATCTGAACCCCATTTCCCCCCCTTCGTAGAATATAATTACCCTTTTTCCATAGAAAGAAGTATAATACCTATATGGCCAATGAAATAAAAAAATAAAATAAAAACTAAACTAAAACATACCTGTCTCCTATTACTATACACGTCACTGCCAAACATTTAAGAACCATAATGCCCCATGGGTCAAATCATGTTCCTGCAAGCAGGGGGAAATAAACCCATGTTTCAAAATGATACTATCAAATAGTACATTCCTATAATTAAAAATTATTCATTCCTATTAATGGTATATAATTATTTTGGCTTGAGTTTCAGATTAATTTGGTTTTGTTCGATACAAGTTTTTATCCCTCTCGATAATAAAAGTTTACCTGAGGACACAATTTATAATCAAATAGAATATATCATAACAAAAAATGGATCCACACCGATGAAGAAGGATGAAAATGATAAGAAACAATGTTTGTTCATTTATTATGATGAGTTATAAAAGGATAAACCAAAAAAATGAAAAACATTGAGTGTTCTCTAATTGCTCAAGTGAAGATGCAATTTTTAAACAATAATAAACAAGTGAAAGAAGATAAACCCATGTTTCCTCAACATAAATGTTTAGAATGTGAGAAATAAGAAAGCTCAGTGAAAATAAAACACTTTTGAGCTACAAAGAAAAGTGATCCAGTGTTGAGAAAAAAGACTAACAACTTTGAATTTGATAAAACCACCTTATTACCATACTTTTTGATATAAAACAACACTTGAATGGAAATGTCACAAAACACGCACTTCACATATATTTTTTTAAGGAAAATACTTTTGATAAATGAATCCTTCATATAGTGTTGTTATTCCATTATAAAATTCTACATGGAAAAAATACGAAAATAAATTCTTGTTAATCACATCTCTAAAAACGTTTCAAGACCTTTCTCATGAGTTAATTCCATATTTATAGGGATCTTTTCATCTAGATAACACTTTATAATTTAATAAAATATGGTTACCCATTAAAATTTATGTGAATCCAAAAAGAACAACACATTTATCCATAAACCAATTTCCCTTCACATGCATCATGACCATATTAAAACAGTATGCATTAGATAACATTTTCATTTGCAAATTATAACACTCCATTCACATGAAAACTGCATCCACAAAGCAACAATGGTATGAATAATTCTACACATAAAATATTCTTAACTTTTTTATGAGCTCCAAATGATTTCACATAGAATATTATATTCATTATGAAACTAGAAACACATCATATATTTTTCACCTTAATCGCAAGAAATAATGTTCTCATGGTATCTTATATGTGAACTTCCAATGATTTATATCTATAATCATTAAAATGATAACTATTTTTATGTTTTGAGATAACCAAAATCAATCATATATCATAGTATTATATTGATTTTCATGAATTCATTAATTTAATATTGAAAATCTAATTATCCTACCAACACTGGAGCTCTAGGTTGACACCTGGGTTATACAAAACTTTATTCAATAGAGTTTCGTATATGTATTTCCATGACTACCATTATCCAGGATGATTTCCTTGAAAAGGAACCATGACAAGGTACAATACCCATTCCATGGACCACTGGCCTAACATAGATTTTAAATTCCGGGGATATCTCTGATCTTCCATGGGTTAATTGACTTTTTGTGAATTCTCACTATAAAAAAGATTACATTCCCATGGTGAATAAATAATGCTACGAGTGGAGTAACCATTCCAGGTATTATATAACCATGCCGCAAGAACAACAAAGCGAAAAATCCCTAACAAAACACCAAAACATGAAAAATATTTTCAAATATGACACATTTTTTAATTCATTAAAGTTACCAATTCTCATTCCTCATATTACATTATGTCAAATATCAGTTCTTGTTAGTATACCATTGTGTATTTTCTAATTTCATACCAATTATATAGTTAAATTCTACATTATCAATTCACATTTCAATTGTGTCAATTCCAATTCACATACTAATAATTAAAAATTCTAATTCACATGTCATGAGAAGAACAACATCAAGTCACAATTCTATTCATTCCTTAATCAATTTCTCATCCTAGGTATAAGGAACTAGGCTCATTCCTTCCATGCTCTAACCCAAGGTTATAGATAAGAACACCTCTTTGGTGTCCAAAGAATCATGGTCTTCATCACCAATGGACCCAAAAAGATATGTAAAAGGTATAACAGTGAGGATTTGAGAAATTTCCATGGATTCTAAATAGGATAGGTCACACACACGACATCATGACACTATCATAAACAATGAAGATACTATAAAACCAATGAAGACATTAGGGAGATTTTTCAAATCACCCACCTCAATAAAAATAGTATTAATCCAAAAACATAAAATTTTTATGAATATAATCCACCATAATCCCATATGGAAACTGATAAATACACCACATAAAGTTCATTAGAAGAATATCAAAGTAGAAAATAAAAGGAATTAAGAAATTTAAACCAGAACGCAATGAATCTAGATGTTTTAATCGAAGAATGTATTGATAGATCTATGATTTATGGCATTTTACAAAGGACGTAGACATGAATTAGGGTTGAAAGAGTATAGAGATCCTTTCTATAGAAAGTGAGATCATGACGGAGGATGTGAGCTCACCGAGTAGGGTTCATGCTTGGGAGGTAGGGTTAGAGGAGAGATCTCGTTGGAGGAGGAGATATCATTTAGTGGAGGGATATGTTCGAGGGGAGATTATGTTTGACGGAGGAAGTGAGCTCGTGGGTTCATGCTCGGGAAGTAGGGTTTGAAAGATGAGATATTTGTTCAACAATGTGAGGAGAGATCTGTTCGTAGGTTAGATAAGATTATTTGGGGTTTTTTCTCAACGGTTTCTAAAACCATAGCGAAATATTATTGGGGGGGGGGGGGTCCCTACAGTTTCTAAAAACCATAGGAAAATATTTTCGATTGTAATCTATTCCCAATGGTTTGATGAAACTGTTGGGAAAACACATCAAATTATTACTTAAAACAACAATTTTTTCAAACTGTTGGTATACAGGTGTTGGTATAAGTGGGATTTCCACCACTGAATGTAATTTAAAATATCATATTGAATCTAGCTATGTGCAGGTAAATTTATGAAATGTGGTAGTGGAATAAACCCACTAAAAGGAGAACATATTTCATGATCCAAATCTATCTTTATAAGCTATAATTAAAAAGGTGGACATAATGGCCTATATTTTTAAAAGAAAAGGTGTTAAATGCATACCAATAACAACTAGTGGTATAATGAAAAATATTATTTGTTACAACTAATATCAAGCCATGATTTAGTGAAAGAAATCTATTGTAAATAGGAGGGCATATTTGGAGAAACCTAATCATGGAGAAATGAGGGAGTTAGAGATGGATTGTAAGGGTTATTTAACCTTATCTAAGATTAAAGAATCCAACAGAGTCTAAATACAACCCCCTGCCCCACAACCTTTCCCCACTTCCCCAGCCCCTACCCTACAGACCCCCCTGCAGACCACCCCCATGCCCTACAGACCTCCCCACTCCACCCTACCCCTTCCACCCACCCCCTCCCCCTCCCCTCTACCTTGTAGACCTTCCCCATGACATGTAGTCCTCCCCCTACCCTGTAGACCTCCCACTCCCACCTGCCCCATGCCCTACTGACATCCCACTTGCCCCCTACACCCCTCCACCCTACCCCCTACCCCTGCCCCTCCCCCCTGCTCTGCAGACCTCCCCCCGACCCTCTACCCCCCTGCCCCCCATCCACCCTGCCCCCTACCCATTCCCCATGCCCCCTGCCCCCCTCCACCCTACCCCCTACCCCCTACACCCTTCCCCTGCCCCCTGCCCCATTCCCTCCTCCACCCAACCCCCTAGCCTGCACAGCCCCCCTGCACCCCCCAGCCCCCTATCCTGCACCAACCCCTTTAGCATGCACCATCCCCCTAGCCTGTACCACCCCCTAGCCTGCTCGATCCCCCAGCCTGCACACCCCCCATGTGAGTCAAAAAAATCTTTGTAGATTCTCGTGGAGTCTCAAATGAGAGGAGTAAAGACTAAAATGGAAAATAGAAATTAAATAATGTCAAACAAGCTATATAAGCATAAACTACCATAAGAGGATCTCTATATATATGCTCACATGAATAAGCATGGGTTATGATGCCTCAAGCAATATTTAGTTAAATTTTCCCATTCTTACCATTGTTCTTCATAATGTCGATACATTTTAAGGAAGTGAATAGATAATTTTGGATTCTTATTCTAGTTATAAATCCAAATTGACCTGATTATATGATGCCCCAAGAAATAGATCATTACCTCAAACCAATGACTTTGCTAATGATTTTTTGAATTGCATTCCCAATGAAAATAGGATTGAAGTCTTCAATATCTAATACATTATCCTTTTTTTAATCAAAGTAATAAAATAATAATTGATTCCATAAGGTATATAATCACGATTAAAGAATTATCTCATAGAATTATGTAAATAAACATGTACAATAACCAACTAAACCATAAACAATTTGTTTGTGAACCCATTAGGCCCGACCACACTCTCAAATAAGGAGAAGAGTGAAGTATTTACCTCCTTTTCATCACAACATTTAGTTAAAAACATGTTTTGATTATTATCAACAACACAAGTAATTCTATCCATCATCTAGAAGGTAAAATATTCTCCTTTCTTTGAGAAGAGTCTTCCAAAATAGATAACCATAACATTAAAAAATTTATTTTATGAGTTCTATAAAGACCCATCGATTCTATGGGTAGCGACTCCTTTTCCAATTCACTTTTCCTTGTGTAGATAATGAAAAATACAATTTTTATATCTCCCTCCTATATCCATATTATATTATACTAGATTTCAACTAGCCTTTCTTTCAAGAAATGGATTTTCATAAAGTTGAGACAGGGTTTTAATCTCATCATTTTAAGGATCATTCTTATTATGATTAATATTATGAAATTGTAGTATGTATTTCTCAGGCACTTTGATATCATTACCCATATTATAGAAATATACCTTGTTCTAGAAAAGAATCATCCTTTTCAAATTCTTCAACTTTTATTCCATGATTTGAAGAGGGCTTCCATAAATTTTCATGTTCCATGTAATGATGATAATCTTCCTACAACTTGGAAAAAAATTTAGGCATTGTTGAATTAAAATGTAAGGGGAGATGATGTCAAATTATTTGTGAAAATATACACCATAAAAGGATTGTGATCATAGTGACACTTTTTGGGAGAGGCAGACCCAATACATTAATATGACCAAAAAATATATCCAATTTGCTAGCTTGTAATACATTGATTGTGTCTTTACACCAGGTTTAGTAACCACCCAAAATTGTAACTTCAACCATGCTATATTTATCAAAATAGGATGAAAATTCAGAATCTTCCATCATATTGATGTTTGGACCAGTTTTTCCTCATGCCTTAGAATAGTGTTAGTGCCCCTCAGAATCAACCAACTATATGAACACTATTAAATTACCCCTTCAAGATTATCCAAAATATCTATTGTTTTAATGTAACAGTCAGAGTAATAAACAAAATACAGATAGATAAATATTCCTTGGATACCAATATCAACTAAAAAGACTTGCTAATTTTTTGTACATTAATCTAGGCTGATACTATCATACATTAAAATATAGAAATTATCAGAGTCATTATCACTTTCTTTTTGTGATACATAATAATGTCCAAGGGAGGACCATTTAAAGTCACTCCATTTGTCAAACTCCATATTAGGTTTAGCAAAAATAATCATCTTGGGTTTTTTTTCCATAATAAAGTATCTCAAGGATGTGATTCTGGGAGAGTTTCCAAGACCATGAAAATTACAAAAGATAATCTTCATTTATGACGGGATTTCATAGCTCTGGTTTTAGAAAACGCAATGATAAAAGAAAAATCAAATAAATTTCAAAACCTATAATCAATGCCCAGAACCAATTGAGCAAGATGAATGGGATCGGTTGGGGCACTCTTGTTCAAAATTTCCCCTAAAATCTGAATCATGGCATTGAAATAACTTTCAAATTTCATAAAAATTTTACATATTCATGAGAAACCAAGAGTGAAGGCAAGGAAAAAAATAAAATTCCAATCAACATATAGGATAGAATACATGACCATTCGGTCTTTGTAGGAATGACGAGGGATGAGGAACAACGAGGGAGAAGGAGTATTTTCTATGGGAGAGGGTCGAGGGTGGTAGGAGAAAGTCGAGTTTGAGGCTGGAGAGGCCTCCATGAAACACTGAATACTGGGAAGTGTAGCAGCGACGTTGGGGAGGAGTGTGCGGAGAGTAGGTCCAGGTCGAGGGTTCAAGGAGTCATTGACAGTGGGGAGGAGGAGCTCGCAGATCGGGGGAAGAGAGGAGGAGAGCATCACAGAGAGCATCATGAAGAGTGTCACGGAGAGCGTTGCGAACAGGGGAGGAGGAGATCATAGATCGAGGGAGAAGAGGAGTCACAGACTGGGGAGGAGGATCCCGATATAAAGTCAAAAAAAACATTGCTACAGAATTTTTTATTCCATGGATATAAATTATGATATATCCAATGATTTCATCGAACCGTGGGTATAAACTAATCTATTGTCATGGACTCATAAAAATGTGGCTATAGGTCCATGGCTATATCCCAGTTTTCTAGTAGTGAGCTATCAAATCAATGCTAACATGTGTAACATTGAAACTATAATTTCCAAAATTAACACAATCCATGATTGATAAACCATGAGGTGTTATTTTTTAAATTTATCATGATTAAAGGCCCTATAGGTTTATTAAAAAATAAAATATTAATTATAACTAACTCATGTACACACGTATATGAATTTTAAAATATATATCTACCATTTACTTTGGGTGAATGTCATTACTTATTAGAGTTTTAGATTAAGCCCACATTTTATTATTAAAACATTACAAAAACCTAAATTTTTATAATTAGATCTCACAAAAGAATAATATCAAGGTTACCCATCTTCTGTACCATTATATTTTCTATTTAGGTGGCCCAAAATAACCCAAGTGAATTTAAAATGAGTCAAAAATATAACTAGTATTGATGGAGAAGGTGTACCCAATCAGTGTAGTGTTTGATCCAAAACATATCTTACCCACACAAGACAAATTACTTTGTAAAATAAATGGTTTATTTATTTAAAAAATTTATTAACAATAGATAACACTAACATCATAGAGAATAGTATCTTTTAATAGAAAAAACATATCAGTCCGCATAACACATCCACTACTAACACTACATTTCATATCATTGGTGTGACACCATATGACAACTTCCCATCCCTAGAAAGGAAACAAAATATATCCTCACTATAAAACTAATCCAAACACCAATACTAGTAATTAAAATCCACAATTACACCTAAAAATATCAAAATATGGAAAGACAAAAAATAAATGAAAACCAAATTTAATAAAACTAATAATTAATTTCTTGTTCATTATTATTTTCATAATAATTAAGTGTTTCTTGAAATAATAACTTTAAAAAATAAAAGATTTTCAAAAAAAAATTATTTCATTACCCAATTTAAATGATATAACTTTTATGGATGGGGATATCATAAATTCAATCAGAACAACAACATAAAACATTAATAAGAAACAAAATCAATTTAAAATATTTTTTTGTAAAAAAGATATAATTTCTAGGGTTATGTTCTATAAGTGGAATATTCCATTTTTTCTAAACAGTATCTTTCAACTATTTAGTTCATAAAATATATTTTTTCCAAAACATATTAATATTTAATGGAAATTAATCCTCAAATAACACATCACATAGTACATTTAACTTCATAAATTCATAACTCAATGAAATCATTATACATTAAATTTTGATAATAACACATAGACATGTCTTCAAAAACTAAAAAAAATAACATTATATGTTCTCGTGTTCAATGTGTGGAATGCTAAATCAATCATTGAAAAAAATTCTACCACATAGGCGATATTCTTTCAGAATAAAAAATAAAACTTTAGAGTTTATACTTTCTTTCTACATGTTAGATATAATTTAATTCAATATTTCCATAATCATATTACAACCAATGCAACTTTATTTTGAGTCACAAGGGTGAAATTTACTTCATCGATATTTTGGTACAACATGATCAACATACAACATGATTAAATAAATAACTTATATAAACATAATGAAATCATATACATATTTTGTTACATGAACAATATATAATTCTACCCTTACAAATTATCATTTATATTTTGACAACTATACATGGCATGGAAACATGATTTTATGTAACAAACATGATAATTTAGAATAAAAAAACATTGGCCAATCTTGGAAAAAATTGATATGATTTATTTATGTACATGTTCTCAAATTTTGTAGGTGTTATCACTAAGCATGATTTTTATCTCCACATAATTTCAATATAGATAATTGAAATATATAATTATACGAAATTATTGACACATCCATTCTACATATCATGAGATAAAACATGCTACATGTCCAAATAAATTATATAGAATTTATAACACTTCTCTTTGTGGCCATAAAACTATCATTTTTTCCTATCGACATCAAATATACTTAAAGAAAAATGGTTTATAATGTAATTCATAATAATCCATTACACATAAGAAATAAAAATTTATGTAATATTTAATAATTATTCTATATTTCATTAGAACAAGTTAATATGGTAATCACATCAATAATAAAATAAAAACCAATTTAAGAGAGATCAATCTTTAATAATAATGTTTGGAGAGAGGGAAATTTTTTTAATAAGGCTCTAGTTATGAAATATATTCATATTTTTAAACATTTTATTCCTTCTGATAGGGTAATGTGATCAATTCATCTATCAACAGATATAATAAATAATAATTATAGAATAGTAGAAGAATCATAGAATCATATATAAGATCTAGACTAAAAAATACAAGTCATCAAATAAAAATGAGTCATGAACCTAACTATGATTTCTACCCAACAACAAAAACACTTTAACTTAATTATTTTAGTAGGTTATCAATGTACATGGATGACATCATAGGGGTTCCTAAATATCTATGTCCTAGATAATCTCTTTAGTCTACATCACATGTTAGTCCTGAGTTTCACTACTTCCCAAATAATCCCATACATTCCTCACCTCTTCCTATATTTGATCTCTATCATATCTCTCAATTATTAGATTTTATACCATTATTTCTTAACCCCCTATATAGATACCTTTTTTGCGATGTAAATGAAGAGATGAAGTATCCATCGAAGCTCAATACAAATAGTCCATGGGGTGGAAACCATCATTGAGGATATGAAACATGTATATACAATGAATTTACCATATTAAAGAATTTATGGATAGGTGAAAATGGATAATCCACCAATAGAATTTCCAAGTTGCTGCTTAGAATAAGAAAATATACATGTTGAGATTATATAGGTGCTTCCGTGTTTTTGGTTAGAGGAACCAATTTTTTATTTTATATATCCTGTTTTGAGTAGAAACATACATGGATCCAACATATACTATGTTTTTTGCAATGTTATGAGGCATAAAAGGATAAAATATTGGCAGTGCATAGGAAATTTAATTGATTAATCCTAGATTAGAGGGTTTTAAGTACCACTTTTTGTCAACATTTCAAAAATTAAGTTCTATAAATGGAGAAAATGGAATGGATTTATATGTCATGAGTTTCATGTAATTTTGGTGTTTCCTGAAAAACTAGTCTTGTGAATTTTTTTTACATTGCATGAATTGTTTTCTTCATTGGATGGAGTTTCATGAGAGCATCCTGAACCCAATACAATACTTTGAAAGGCTTGTGTGAGGTAATTATCACAGGTTCTTACCTAAAATAATATTTGGAGGCTATTATTAGTTTCACAATGCATAAAAGTAGTGGTTGTGTTATTTTAGAGCTTTGAAATTCCGAAAATCCAAAAATCCCAAAGGTCTAGTGTAACTATCCAAACTTTTATAATTAAATTCACTTTGTGATCGAATTCATTGATCTATCATGGTTATAGAAAACACATTCACTTATTTGTTTTCTTAATATCCAATCATATTGTAAATAACATTAAGGATCATAACCCTTGATAAAATATCCATTTAATAGTGTTTATATGATTAGTTTACTAATAGTGTTATGATAAATCCAATTGACCGAGAAAAAAGAAGAAATGACCTAAACTAGAAAGATAATATCCTATAAATACGACTTTTTAGATATTTTAGGGGAGATAAAATCATTGGGATTTTCCCTTGACCTAGTCCAAGATGAGATCCAAAAAATAAATTATGAGAAAAACCATCTATGCATGAAGTTCAATCTCCTCAAGATCACAACCCAAACCATGTATGTCAAACCACCCCATAAAAATCTCACCATTTCAAACCTTACCCCTATGGATTTTACTGGAGTAATAAAGGGATATGTACAAGTCCCTAATAATATGAATATTTTTATTTTATTTTCAATAGAATAATGTTTATATTTAATTCTTATTGTTGTAACTTTATCAACGATTTTCATTTCAATGTGATAAGATATAATTTTGTTTTGAAATATGAAACATTGATTAATACATTCCTTTTTCAAGAATTCTTGAATTTTTTTAAAAAATTATATTTATATAAAATAATAAAATTAAAAAAAATATTATATATAAATGATAATATAATTTTTATGTGGACAAATGTAATTTTTATTATGGTTCAAAAAATATTATTGTCAAATGAAAAATCATTTCTCAATAAATGTCCACTATTTTTTTTAAAAGTGGGAAATATAAAATAAAATAAAATTAATTTTATAAAATTAATTTTTTTTTAAAATTATAACATTTAAATTATAAAAGAGTGATTTTTCTATAATTTTTTGAGATATTCGACTGTTTTGGTAAGAAATAAATATAGTATAAATATACAGTGTGTATTATGACATCATTATGACCCAAATTTGATATCATAAAGGTTATAAAATGATTACATGACTATAAATAAGATACCCCTTTAATATATTTTATTTTAAGGTTATATGAATAATTTTATATATCTTTTATCAAACCTTCAAAACATATATTATATTTTGTGGTTTTAAAATCACTAATTTATGAAAATGACTATCTTGAACATCACCAAGTGTAATATTTAAATTAGTTAGGCCCTTGGAATTATATAATAAGGAAAAAATACTCTTTGGTATAAACCATGGTCCAAAACCATAGGACTGTTTGTGGTTTTTGTTAAATTATTATAAACAGTCTAAAACCAACGTTTGTGAAATTATAAATAACTCCCCTAACTTTTAAAATATAAAATCATATAATCCCCCATTAATATTAAATAAAAAACCTTTTAGAACATCCTTAATCTTACCTCCACTCTCTATAGTCCTCCCATGTTTACCCAAGATCTCATGAAGCTCCTCCAAAGCTATCAGAATCACCCTGTCATTGTAAGGGACCTCCCTCTTTTATTTTCAATTCATGCACCTTCATTTTATATATGCCTTTGAATCTAAATTGGACTTATTATCATGAATTTATAAAGATAAATATATAATAAAATTTATTTATTAATAATTATTTATCACTTATACCCTATCATTATATCATTTACCTAGAGCATTAATATGATGAAATTTAGTATGGGATCCTCTCTTTCTCATTCTTATACAATCACCTTATTGATATAATACACTTTATAATCCAATTAATATTGATGGTATATTCTTTTTATACTTCCCCATTATAGACCTTATTACTTCCATGTGATGATTGAACCCTTTCAATCTCAATAATCTATTCCATGATTCATAATGTACCCCTGTTATGCCCCTAAAATTATCATATGATTTTTTTGTCAATTTTTTATTCAAGAACCCTTAGTGTATTATGACTATTAAATAAAAACCTTTAGGTTTTTTTATTTTTTGACATAACCCTAATAATTTCATTTTGGATTATGAGTTAGGATAGACCCCATTATTTCTCATTGATCCATTTTTTGAATCATTATGTACTATCATTATGCAGCATAAATGTCACTGCAATTTTCTATGCTAAACATTTGTACTGTGCATACCAGTACCTATTTTTCTTAAAGTGTATTCAGATAGATGTAACAATAAATAATTTATTGGGTTCTACCATGTATTTATCTTATAATCCTTAGTCATGGGATTAATTTTTATGAATTTTTGTTATGTTATATGATCTATGTGGCACATTTATGTGTGTAAATGATATGATTATGATGGGTGTAACAAGATAAGGCTATAATGCATTGGGTAATGTTATATTCTTCTAAGATGCACTGTATGGTTCATGTGTGTTTATCCGAAGTAAACTATGATAGGTATTATTGGTTTTTAACCTTGAATTATTCATATTATGTCGTGATTAATGTGGCTTCCTCATTCCCACGTTTCTTTTATGTTGTTATGTTATATCCTCTCCCATTATTCATGTTTATGACTCTCACACATTTTATGTCCTACTGAAATGCCTATTTTCTAACAGGTAATATTTTAATCATTTTATGATTTTGTATTCCCTTATTGGGATTTATATCTCTCCCAATTCATTATTATGTCCCTAGGTTACCCCATGAGGTTTTAAGTACAATTGAATATTACGAGCATGTTATATATGTTTTCAATAATGCTGATACACCCACCCTATTTTATGTTGTTATGTGATGTAACTAATTTACCAAATACACATGAATTGTGGATATTATTTATTGTATTATGTGTAATAAATCATTAATTAATGTGTAATAAAAATTGGGATTAACATAGTTGGTATTAGAAGATAGTCTAATTATTTTTTGGGATTAGGATTAGGAAACTCCAGTGGTAGCCTTAGGGATAAGACCAAACATAATAAAACATACATAAATTTTGGTAAAGTATGGAGAATTTTTATTTATTATTATATAAATCACTATTGGGATAATATAAACAGATGTTGGTTGATAATAGAGGTACCATTGGGTAATAATCTCAAAAAGAGAGATTGAGCTGGACTCGATCCTCACATGGTGCATAAAAACGACACTTGATGCACACCTTGTTTGATAGTCCTGGGGGATATGCTTTAGTAAACTCACAATATCCTTATGAACCATTATTAAGGGACTAAAAATTCTATAAATGTATATGATAATAAATTGATCAAAGATAACATAGAATGAATCCCATATATTCCTATGTTAAGGAATATATGTTATTTATGTGTTATCCATTTATTAATCATTTTATACCATTTATGTGATTAATAGTATGAACATTATATTACCTAATAGAATTTTGGATGATGTAAATTGTTGGAAACAAAAATCAAAAAGTTTATGTTAGGGTTATCATCCACGGTTCTACAGATTCATCCATTTAAAACATGTTCAATTGAACTATTCAAACACCACGAAAATCATGGATATAGAGTTAATGGTGAAAATGAAAAATGGGAAAAAAAATTCATCCTAAGTATATAACTCCTCCAATATAATTTCTTTGGATGTAATTTATAGATAACCTTGTGATACTCCCTTTATTATAATTTGATGCAATTATGGTGATGGATTGAATTTCCTTATATAGAGTCAACAAATATTTCCATGAGAAGGAAATAAATATTTGCATCAGGAATATTCCTTCGATTATATACAAGGGTAAGGAGGATGATAAATTTTAGCCCCATTATCTCAAATATGTATATTATTTCTATTTGAGAAAGTATATATAGATCAAATGATTTAGTATAAATAAAAGTTCACCCTTGAATACATGACTATTGTGAGGGAATACATATATGTTTTCCAAAAATATTTTATTGATCTTCCTCCAAGTCGTGAGGTTTAATTCTCAATATAGCTTGTACATAAAGATTTTCAAATATCCAACACTCTTTATAGAATGGTTATTATTTAACTAAATGAGTTGAAAAAGAGACTATAGGAGAATCAGGTTAAAGGGTTCATATTCCCATGTGCATCACCTTGGGGTGCACTGGACCTCTTCTTCAGAATAAGGAAGGGTCAATGTGGCTTTGTATTGATTATTAGGAGCCCAAAAAGATCATGATAATGAAAATGTATCCACTATAATAGTCTAATGACTTATTTGATCAGTTACGTGGAGACCAATACTTCTCCACATAGGTTCATCGGTCAGGGTATTATCAAGTAGGGGTTAATAAGAAGGATATACCAAATATATTTTTTGGAACAAGGTACGAGAACTATGATTTTCTAGTAATTCCATTCAGACTCAATAATTCTTAAGAAATCTTCCTGGACTAAATTTATAGTATTTAGATATTACCTCAAAAATATTTGGTCATACTTATAGATGATATTATACAATACTTCAAATGATAGAAGGGCCATGATGTGCATCTAGTCACTATGTTAAAAATATTATGAAATGAAAATCCTTATTCAAATTATAGAAAAATTTATTTATGGTTAAAGAAGTTCTCATTATTGGGTCATGTTATCACCATTAAACGTATATCAGTGGACCATTCAAAAATAAAGGAAATTTAAGGATGTATAAGACCAACCACTAGTATGGAAATCCTTAGTTTTGTTATATTATATAAATATTATAATTTATTTTTAAGAAGGTTCTCATGATTGCTAAACCCTCTAACCAATATAACTCGAATGGGAGTGATGTTTGTTTTTTTGGAATAATGAATGTGTAGAGGGCATCATGGAGTTGAAAAGGAGGCTTATAATTTCACTTGTAGTTATTCTATCCATAGTGGGTACTTTTAAAGGTATAAAAAAATACATTGAAGAAGGTATTGGGTTGTTTACTAATTTATAATGACAAAGTGATAGCCTCTGGCTCAAGAAATTGATTGTTTAAGAAAAAAAATTCCCATTTAATGATCTAGAGTTAGCTATAGTAATCATAAAGATTAATGTCTTGTGTGATTATATCATTGGTGAGAAGCCTGAAATATATATCATTCATAATAACCTCATGTATATATTCTAATAAATAGAGTTGAATATGCACCATCGAAGATGGTTATTTCTGAATAAGGACTATTACTGCACAATCAACTACCATCATGGGAAATAAAATCAAGTGGAAAAAACTATATGTATAATTAATCCAAGAATTTTAACATTTATGATAATTGAAAAGTATCTTGTATTCATAGACATTAAATGTATGTACATGGGAATCATAAATTAAGGAATATAATAAATCCTTTCACACGTATTTCTCAACCATCCCTTCTGGATAAGATAAATGATTCTCAAAGATGTGATATGGAAATTCCAAAGAAGGTGGAAGCAATATTAATAGGGAAATAATCATAGTTGAAAATTAATGAAGGAGGAGGTATAAGATTTGGGTCATGACTATGTGTACCATAAAATCCTACAATAAAGAATGATTTGTTGGATGATTCACATAGATCAAACTTCTCCATCTGTCTTGGGAGCATTATGATGTATCAAGATCTCTGAGAGCACTATTGATGGGACAATATGAAGAATAAGATCACAAAATTTACATCAAGGATTCTTATATGTCGGTAAGTGATGGCTTAAAGGAAACAATATAGGGGTATTATGGAACCACTACCCATACCTACATGGAAATGGGAAAACATATCCATGGATTTTATTATTGGTCCAAAAAAAACATAAAGAAGAAATAATTCTATATGGGTTGTGGTGGATCATATTTAAAAGTATTTTCAATTCATATCAATTCCACAAGACTTATAACTCAATAATCATGAAAGGACATACATTGGAGAAGTGGTGAGACTTCATGGAACACCATTTTCAAATGTATTAGACCAGAACCTAATATTTGTATCTACATTCTAGAAGAGTCTCCAACATTCTATAAATTCTATGTTGAACTTCATCATGACTTATCACCATCAAATTGATTACCATTATAATAAGACTATCTAGACACTTGATGACATTTTGAAATAATTCTTGTAATTCCCTGACCCCAGTTACCCAGAGTCAGTGCATTATTACACAACATTGGCATGATCACAAAAGATAAAGTCTGGAAAGACCGATTAGTTTAGTAGCCTTGGAAATACTAGATACATTCATAAGGTTTTCATTACATCTTAAAATGGAAAACTACAACAACATTGTTTCCAAAGAAAACACTCAAGATCCCATAGACTATCCCTGCAGGTCAGTCATAATATACTTCTTCGCATCCTGGGAAAAAATACATGGAAAGGGGTGAGCTCAAATGCTCAATATGGGTTACAATATAGCGGAAAATTTCATAAATAAGCATAAACAATTAAGGCAGTGTATGAAAAAACAAATGCCTTTCAAACTAGAACTTCAGCATAATATGAAAAAAATAAAATAAAATAATTCCATTTACTTATTCACATGGATATTTTACTAGTCGAATAATCACATGTAATATCTATATCCACTTTCATAGTGATGGAATGGAAAATGCTGGACATTTATAACCACATATTCAAGGCCTTGTGCCAAGACTACAAATAAGATTTTTTCAAGGCCCTATTCCAAGACACTATTTTGTCTCATGAGACCTACCGATGCATCGAGGAGCTATAGCAGGCTCCACCTGTCACTTACTATGTCCAATGCCTTCATCATAAAAAAATGTTTAAACATAACATAATAAATCATATTAAAACTAGCATACGAAATGTCAATACTTTATCCATAAACAATGAATGTTATAAAAACAACACATCCACAGTCAAACATATCACAAAACCTTCAATACAATATGTATGGTTTGTATCATTATAAATCAACTTCAAAAAATTTTGAAATCCATCAAAGGATGTTGATATAGCTGAAAATGATTTGTAAAACGCTTTGTGTAAAATGTCCATTTTTCATAAAAACATTTAAATGTCACACAATTTAGAAAGGAATACATTTGAAGAAATTTTCTAATCAAAGTGTCCCATACCACTTTGAAACTTTTGAAAGCAATGAACATTTAAAACACATTCATGTCCATATAAATGAATCCTTAAAAACCATTTTGAAAACATGGACATTAATGGGAACGATTTTGAAGAATAAATATTTAAAACATTTAAAATGACGTTTTAGTAAAAAATTCCCTTAAAAAGAATCCCTTTTAATAATATTTTATGAAACATGGATATGGATAATAAATATGTCCCAGTAGATACTTACATAAAAAAACCTTGAATAATAAAGAGATTGTGAAATTAACCATTACCTTGTACGTTTACTTCGTCGAGGGTAGGTTAACCTCCTGTATAATAGTTAAATCATTGTTATTAAATTATACAAGAATCATATACATAAATATGATATCAAATATCATCTTCTAATATTTATTTGTTAATAATATTTTAGTATTATCATCGTTTCGGGTGTTCACTTACTCGTTTTCTTTTATATGTTTTGATACATAAGTCATGTTTGTCATGGATAAGTTGTATGTTATTCAAATGTAGAATTATATCAAGTCCTTAAACTTTATTTTTAATCATCAAATGAAAATTATTCTTGAATGGATACGATGGGGAATGAATCTCACCGCGTTCGTGGAGACTGTAATCCATAAGTACGCACGAGCGACAATATCATTATTTTGATAATAAAATATTATATAATTGGATGGTATATCATATATACAGAATCATTACCATGTTATATTTATTATTTATATAAATTATACATCATTATTATAACCATCAAATAACAATGTATTTAATAACAACTACACCACAACGTGGAGACGGTAAGCCGTACATACGCACGTATGTTGACATTTCATTCAAAGGATGGATAGAATAATGAATATGGTTGTACCATATTTATAATAAAATAAGAGTATATAGAAGATACTGGAGTTATTATTTTATAATGGAAACAACATGGAATGAATAAGTGGAAGAAGAAAATGACTTAAAAGAGGTGATGAAATATTTACCTCTTCTTCAGGTTCTTCCTTTTGATTTGATCAAAAGGGCTCCTTATGTTGGATTTTTGACTAAAGGAAGGACTCTAGGATGAAGTGAGAGAATATTATAGGATATTTGGGAAGGGGTTGGGTGAGCCAAAAGGCTTTAGAGAAGGGGAAGTTCCCATTTATAAGAGGGGTCAAGGGAACCTTAGGAAAAACGTAAAATATTATTTTATAATAAATTCATATTCGGTTTATAATGGCTAAAAAGTGACTTATTTAGAGGCAAGGGTGGGGATGGGTCAAAATACTTTCAACCAATAGATTTTAAACAGGTTTAGATCACCATATTAACATTTTCATTTATATTTATCTCTTAGTTAAATATTTTGACATTTACCTTGTCTCTTTGTATTTGTTAATTTTATGGTTAATAAAAAAACTATAACAAGCGAAGAGATCCCCAAGTGGTTAATTATTAATATATATAATCTTATCTATGTCATTTGGCTGACCCTTAATTTTTAGGAACTTAATATCAATTAATAATATAATATTCGTTTTAAAAAATCTTTTATGTCAATTTTGACACTCTTTGGTATTTTATTATTGTTAAATTTAGAAAATCATTATTACTTCGAAAGAAATTCATTAAATCAGCCCTAACATGTCATAGAAATCTAGAAAATTAGTTTAATTCTTTAAAAGTCTCAAATTACATTTATTTGGGTATTTAAAATATCAATTATTTTAATATTTCATTAATAAGGTAATTACTGCATCCTCATTTTGTCATAAATAAATTAAATTATTTAATGTCTAAAAATTATAAATAAAATACCATTATATAGGAAATCTTTTTATATTTCTAATGAATACTTATAATCTAATTTATCTTATATATAACCATTTATTAAAAATGTTTTAGTTATTAAACATTGATTTTAACTCTTTTAACTCTTCTTTAAATAAAATAATAATAAATGTCCTAATCTAATACAAGTGGACCAAAGAGGTTCATATTTTATTCCTATGGTTGTTTTTGGTCTAATTATACATATCCAAGAGAATTAGGACATGTGTTAGGGGAATATTAATATCATTTTTTACCTTTAATAACCCTATTTAATTTTAACCGTGGTAAATAAAAGTAAAAAGTTACTATTCACCAAAAAATATTTTCATCTTATTGAACCACATTTTACTTACTGATATCAACTGTGTCTCTCAGTTTTTTAAAATTCAACTCACAGAAGCGGTAAAATTCAGTTTTATGCAAATTTTCAAATGCTCCTAGGAGATGGGTAAAAGATAATGACAAGTTCAATAAAATTATTATATATCTAAAATTATTATAAACCAACTCTGATTAATTACATTGAACTTATATAGGTATTATGTATCTATTTTGACCTAAAATAAATTTAAATAAAATAAATAATTATTTAAATAAAAATTTGGTTTTCAACTATAACTCAGTGTTTTTCACTATTTATCAAAAATTGAAAGTTTCAGAAAATTACCAAAAATTAAACCTAAGCTATTTTTAATATTATGAATTCAAAAATCAAGTCTATTTTACCAAATTCAAAACATAGAAGTTTCATTTATTAATTTAAAATTAATTCTCATTGTCAAAACCAAAAAGCGTATTTTTAAGAAGTAATAACTATCAAAAGATTGATAGTTGTTTAAGTCCAATTTCAAAGTGAAATTACATACAATGACCAAAAATTGGATTAAATGGTAAAAATACAATCTATTTTTACTTCCAAACCATTAAAAATTATAATTTAACACTATAAATTATTTTGATTAAAAAAGTTGTTTTCAGTTAAAATATAGTATTTTCACTATTCACCCAAATATTAAAGTTATCAAAAAAACAACAACAATTTATTGAAACTAAATTCTTATGTCTTGATTCTAAATAAGAAGTTTATTTTGTCAAATTGAATATATAAAATTTCAAATTTTGGATTTAAAGAGGTTTCTCCATTAAAACGTGGTAAAATTGTATTTTTTTGAAAAATAATTCTTGTATCTGAAAAAAATTAATTTGTTCTTACATTATGTCTAAGAAACTCACAATATAAATTCTAAAAATTTAAGTATTATATAATGTTCAAAATTTAGTTAAAATTGTTCATACCCGCTTTTGAACGGCTAGTTTGGTAAGTCATGGTGCGCTAGGACTCGGTGTTGCATGTAGTGGAAGTTATTGAATTACTTTGAAGAAATAACATACTATGAAATATTGGGGTGTTACATTCCTCCCCCCTTCAATAAATTGCGTCATCTCAATTTGAAAATTTTTTTCAAAATAAAAGGTTGAAAATAGAAAATACGTTTGTGGGAAAACCCACATCAGAAATTGGTTAAAAAAATTAGTCTTAATAAAAGGAAAAGGGGAATGAAAAAGACACCAACAAATTATGATCTTGATTAGGAGAACATTGGTAGAAATTAGTGACACATAATTGAATGGAAAATGTAAATATATATGAGGATTGATTGAGGTCATCAGTCACAAACAATTGTAGAATTAAGGTCCTCAAAGCCATCAATCTATGATGATTTAAAATATCATGGGTTCAATAAAACATAAGGTATTAGGATAACACATTTTTAGTTTTAAGATACCCTACCTAATGTTTAAGAATTAAGAAGATAAGAAAGAAACAAATATATACTTGAAAAGTAGAGTTCCATCCTTTAACTAATTTCTACCACAAACTAATCTTTCACTCTAAAATATAATAGAACATAAAATAAATATTATATTTACCCTATTCGTATAGGGTTCCAAAAAAATGAATTTATAATTCATCTACCAGACCTTTTAAAAAACTAAATTATTCAATCAAGGACATCACGTGGGCCAGTGGTATGTGATACACCCTTTTCCCCCTTTGGTAGCGGGTTCAAGTCTCGCGACCTTGCAGGATGTGATGGGTTGCTGTCTGGCCTCCAGGTTGACCTTTTTAGGAAAATCCAAAAAAAATCTCAAAATAGAATTATTAAAAATACTTCTGTCCAAAATTAAAGTCCAAAATTTATAAGGAATTTAAAAACAATGAATATCCTTTTTTCCACGTAATAACATGTGAACACCTTCATCATGTATTCTTTTAAAACATTTCAACATCCAAAATTACCATAAAACCTTATTGATTACATTCATGCTCCCTTATTATTTAAAGAATACTGGATATACTCCTTATACACAAAAATGTTGTAAACTCCAAAAATGATGGAATATAGAAATAATTAATCAATTTCAAGGTAGTCAAGAATATACAATATAATTTATCAAAATCAACCATCTCTTATTCCAAAATCACTACCTCATTACCAATAACATATTAAGGACTACCTTTCCTTCAACCATGTATTTTCAAAAGGTGTAGCCTACTATTAATTCACTTTTCTTAGAACCATATTATCTCAAATCCTCAATAAAATAGTACTTCAGTACAATCCTTATTTATCTCCATAATTCAGATAACCTGAATATTATTGATACAACACTCAAATGAAATAATTCTATAATAACCACATAAGGACACTAGTCATTCCTCTTCATCTGAGGTAGTATCATAACACGATTATTATCCAATAGCATTATTTGCAGTATACTTTGATGACTAAGACATTGATTCGTGTAGTGTCCCAACTCCTTATAAATTAATCATTGTACATTTGAAACTTTTTTCTTACCATTGCAATCACGTACTTTATGTCCTTTTTCTCCACACTTATAACAAACTCCCATTACCTTCAAGCATTTACCATGGTGATTATTTCCACAGTTATCACATATGGTAAAATCCTTCTTATCCCTCTTCCCTTTATACATCTGTCTCTCTTCTATAATTTTCTTCTCTCTCTTCCCTTAAAGCCATAGGAATCAGATAATTATTTACTTATCTTATTAACACATGATACTATTTCTTCATATGTTGAGAATACATGGGAGACTATTTCCCTTCTACATGTTGGCTTAATACTATGAATGATATGATCTTTATTACTCTTTGGATCATATGTATTGTTGGAGTTCACATTCCATCTACTGGGTGCCATTTCTATACAATGGCATACACTAGGTCAGTTTATGAAATGCAATGAATAATTACCAACTTGTAAAATACCTAACGTAAATTGAACAGTTTATGGATATAATCAATAATAAAAAAATATTTCCTTTGAGGAGGTGTATACTCATAAACCCTTCATAATGGTTTGTAAAGAAAATGAGAATTCTCCTAACCATATCCCCTGGAAGTGTCGTAACCAAGAGTGCAGCAAGGACCATTGTCGTGCACCAGTTCCCATTGGAGCCTAGCTCAAATAAGTGTTTTCGGTTTTTACCCCTAGGTACATATGTGATAGAGCCTCCTCTACGAGCTTGTATCCAGATAAGGATGTATTTCTTGGAAAACTCACAAAATCTCTATGATACCAAAAATCTAGGAAGTTCTTCTATACTAGTCCTCAAACTATATCTTGGGCCTATGTGATCTAATCAGATTTTATCAAAATCTAGTTTCCAAGGTTTGTACTAAACTTCCTCTGATACCAACTGTAACTCCCCGACCCCAGTTACCCATAGTCGGTGCGTTATTACATAACATTGGCATGATCACAAAAGATCAAGTCTCGAAAGACTGATTAGTTTAGTAGTCTTGAAAACACTAGACACATTCATAAGGTTTTCATTACATCATAAAATGGAAAACTAAAACAACATTTTTTCCAAAGACAACACTCAGATCCCATAGACTATCCCTACAGTTCATTCATAATATACTTCTTCACATCCTGGGAAAAATAAAACATGGAAAGGGGTGAGCTCAGATGCTCAGTAAGGATAACAATATAGTAGAAACTTTAATAAATAAGCATAAACATTTAAGGAAATGTATAATTAAAACAAAAGCCTTTTAAACTTCAACTTCAGCATGATATGGCATAAATAAAATGATATAATTCCATTTACATATTCACATAGATATTCTACTAGTCGAATAATCACATGCAATATCAATAGCCACTTTCATAATGATGGAATTCTTAATGCCACACTTTCATAACCACATAGTCAAGGCCTTGTGCCAAGACTACAAATAAGATTTTGTCAAGGCCTTATGCCAAGACAGTAATTTGTCTCATGAGACCTACCGATGCATAGTGGAGCTATAGAGGGCTCCACCCCTCAGTTACTAAGTCAAATTCATTAATTATATGAAAAGGTTTAAAAATAACATAAACATTCATATTAAAACTATAATTATAAATTTCAATAAATTATCCATAAATAATGAATGGTATAAAAATAAAAAATCCACAATCAAACATGTCACAAAACCTTCAATACAATATGGAATATTTGTATCATAATAAATCAACTTCAAACAAGTTTAAAATCCATCAAAGGATGTTGATATCGATGAAAACGATTTGTAAAACACTTTGTGTGAAATATCCATTTTTCATAAAAACATTTAAAATTCACACAATTTATAAAGTAATACATTTGAAGAAATTTTTGAATCAAATTGTCCCATACCACTTTGAAACTTTTTAAATGAATTAACATTTAAAACACATTCATGTCCATATAAATAATTCCTTAAATTTCATTTTGGAAACATGGACATTAATGAGAACGATTTATAAGAATAAATATTTAAAAACATTTAAAATGATGTTTTAGTAAAAAAGACCATTAAAAATAATCCATTTGATAACTCTTTTATAAAACATGGACATGGATAATAAAAATTTCCTCGTAGTTACTTACATAAAAACAACCTCAAATAATAAATAGATTGTCAAATTAACACTTACCTTGTACTTTTCCTTAGTTGAGGGTAGGTTAACCTCCTGTATAATAGCTAAATCATTGTTATTAAATTATACAAGAATCATATACGTAAACATGATATCATATATGATCTTCTAGTATTGATTTGTTAATAATATTTTAGTATATTCCTGATTTCGGGTGTTCACTTACTCGTTTTCATTTATATGTATTGTTACATAAGCCATGTTTTTTATGGATAGGTTGTATATTATTCATATCCAGAATGATATCAAGTCCTAAAACATTATTTTTAATCATAAAATGAAAATTATTCTTGAATGGATACGATGGGGAATTAATCTCATCGCGTTTTTGGAGACGGTAATCCGTACGTACGCACGAGCGACAATATCATTTTTTTGATATTAAAATCTTATATAATTGGATGTTATATAATATATACAGAATCATTATCATGTTATATTTATTATTTAAATAAATTATATATAATTATTATAACCATCAAATAACAATGTATTTAATGACAACTACACCACAATGTGGAGACGGTAAGACGTATGTACGCGTGTTTGGTGACATGTCATTCAAAGGATTGATTGAATAATGAATATGGTTGTACCATATATATAATAACAACACAATATATAGAAGATTATGGAGTTATTATTTTATAATGGAAAAAACGAGGAAGGAAGAAATGGAAGAAGAAAAGAACATGAAAGAGGTGATGAAATATTTGCCTCTTCTTCAGGTCCTGCCCTTTGATTTGATCAAAAGGGCTTCTTAAGTTGGATTTCGGACTAAAGTAAGGCCTCTAGAATGAATTGAGAAAATATTATAGGATATTTGGGTAGGTTTTGTCCGATCCAAATGGATTTTTTGGTGTGAATTTTAGAGAAGGGGAAGTGCCCTTTTATAAGAGGAGTGATGGGCATCTTAGAAAAAACATAAAATATTATTTTATAATAAATTCATATTCGGTTTATAATGGCTCCAAAGTGACTTATTTTGATGATAGGGTGGATATGGGTCGAAATAATTATAACCAATAGATTCTATACAGGTTTAGGTCACCATATTAACCTTATCATTTATATTTACCTCTTAGTTAAATATTTTGACATTAACCAAGTTTCTTGGTATTTTTATATTATATGGTTAATAAACTTACTATAACAAGCCAAGAAAACCCCAAGTGGTTAATTATTGATATATATAACTTTATATAAGTCATTTAGATTAACCTTATATTTTTAGGAATAGAATATCAATTAATAATATAATATTTGTTTTAAAAACTCTTTTATGTCCATTTTGACACTATTGGGTATTTTGTTTTTGTTAAATTCATAAAAACATTATTACTTAGATAAAATTCATATAATCAACCCTAACATGTCATAGTAACCTATAAAATTAGTGGAATTCATTAAAAGTCTAAAAATACATTTATTTGGTTATTTAAAATATCAATTGTTTTAATATTTCATTAATAAGGTAATTACTGCATCACTATTGTGTCATAAATAAATTAAATTATTAATATCTAAATATTATAAATAAAATACCATTATGTAGGAAAGATTTTTTATTTATAATGAATATTTATAATCTGATTTATCTTATGTATAACCCTATATTAAAAATGTTTTAGATATTAAACTTTGATTTTAATTCTTTTAACTCTTCTTTAAATAAAATAATAATAAATTTCCTAATCTAATCCAAGTGGACCAAATAGGTTCATATTTTATTCCTAAGGTTGTTTTTGGTCGATTTATACTTATCCAATATAATTAGGGCATGTTTTAGGGTAACATTAATATCATTTTTTACCTTTAATTACCCTATTTATTTCTAACCGTGGTAAATAAAAGTAAAAAGTCACTATTCACCAAAAATTATTTTAATCTTATTGAACCAAATTTTACTTAATGATATCAACTGTGTCTCTCAGATTTTTGAAATTCATCTCAGATAAGTGGTAAAATTATGTTTTATGCAAATTTGCAAATGCTCCTAAGAGGTGGCTAAAAGATGGTAAAACGTTCAATAAAATTTTTTATATATAAAATTATTATAAACTGACTCCAATGAATTAGAATAAACATATAAGGGCATTATGTATCTATTTTGACCTAAAATAATTTTAAATAAAATAAATAATTATTTAAATAAAAATTCGGTTTTAAACTATAAGTCAGTGTTTTTAACTATTCATAAAAAATTGAACGTTTTCAGAAAAACACCAAAAATTCACCCTAAGATAATTTTGATATTATATATTTAAAGATTATGTCTATTTTAAGAAATTAAAAACATAGAAGTTTCATTTATTAATATAAAATTAATTCCCGTTGTCAAAACCAAAAAGCGTATTTTTATGAAATAATAACAATCAAAATATTGACAGTTATATATGTCCAATTTCAAAGTTAAATTACATACAATGACCTGAATTGGATTAAATGGTAATAATATCATCTATTTATACTTCCAAATTATTAAAATTTATAATTTAAAACTATAAATTATTTTTATTAAAAAAGTTGTTTTCAGTTAAAATATACTATTTTCACTATTCACCTAAATATTAATGATATCAGAAAAACACCAAAAATTTATTGAAACTAAATTATTATGACATTATTATAAAGAAGAAGTATATTTTTCCAAATTTTATATATTAAAGTTTCAAATATTGGATTTAAATAGGGTTCTCTATTAAAAGGCGATAAAATTGCATTTTTTTTAAAAATAATTTTTTTATCTGAAAAAATGAATTTGTTCTAAAATTATGTCTAAGAAAATAAAAATATGAATTATATAATTATAAGGATTATATAAAGTTCAATATTTAGTTAATACTATTCATAAATTCTTTTGAACGGCTAGTTTGGTAAGTCATGGTGTGCTAGGACTCGGTGTTGATGTAGTGCAAGTTATTGAATTACTTTGAAAAAATAACGTACTATGAAATATTGGGGTGTTACAATTCTGAAAAAAAATCAAAGGAGGATAAGATAAAAATATTCCTATGGTCATATTCTCATATATTAAACATTCCCACTCAATCATACAAATGGATCCCTATTATGAAAATTTTGGCAACAGATATATAACACTTGTACACTAGGATGATGTTGGTGAATGAAAACTATTGGGTCAAGAAATGGTCAAGGAAATGGTGGAAAAGGTCAAAACCATTTTGCAGTACATTAAGGATTCTCAAATTCAGTTGAAGATCTATGTTGTAAATAAATAATGAGACCTGAAGTTTGATTTTTGAGATAAGGTATTCTTCTATCTATCGCCATTGAATAATGTAATGAGATTTGTAATAAGGGAAATTATAGTCCATGATACAATGTTTCCTTTGAGATCTATGGTCGCATTAGAAAACTGGAAAATCAACTAGTATTACCACCTGATCTAACTCAATTACCTGATGTGTTAAATGTATCCCTCTTGAGAAATTACATACAAGACCCCTCACATATTCTTAATCCAGTGGTGGTACTATTAGATAATGATCTTTCATTTGGGGAGAAACTGGTTAAAATTTTAAATTGTAGAGAAAATGTTCACTAAAATAAGATATTTTACCTAGTCAAAGTTCTATTGAGAAACCACATGTTTAAAGAATATATATGGGAACCCACAAAAGTGATGAAATATAATTAACCATATATTTATTAGTGTGTGAAATTAAAACATCAAAGAAAATTTTATAAAGGGGGAAGATTGTAATGACCAGAACTTTTTAAAAAAAATCCATTTGTCATTGAATTAAATTCCATATTGTAGTCAAAGAAATAAGATGAAATAATTTGGGTTCATTATATCTTATCAGATTTAAATGACTCTTAAGAATCATAACCATTGATAAAATAGCTATCGTTTAGTGATCATATGATTCGTATAAATATATGGTTATGATAAATCATATTGTCCAAGAAAAAAGAGGAAATAGCTTATACTAATAGGTTAATACTCTATAAATCCCATTTATCCAAGCCTCAAAGGGCGATATAATCACTAGGTTTTTCTTAACCATTCCCAATTTAATATCCAAAAACTGAAGAATGAGAGATAATTTTTATGGTAGAAGTTTAAGCACATCATGATCATGACCCAAACCATGTGCGTCGAACCACCACATAAAAATCCCACCATCGGACACAGTACCCTTAGGGTGTTCTCTAATATAAAAGGGGGATATGTATCAAGAACCTTATAATATGAATATATATATATATATATATATATATATAAAGTATTGATAACATTTACTTTTAATTGTTTTTAATTTATAAATGGTTTGAATTTTGTTATGAAAAAACACAAATTCTATTTTTTCCTAATATGAAATTTCAATTTAGACATTCTTTTTTGGAAAATAATTTAATTTTAAAAATAAATAATAATTCGATAATACAATAAAATTATATAAATATTATTAAATAAAAATGATAATATAATTTTTATGAATTAAAATTTAGTTTTTATAAGTGTTTGAAAAATATTAATGTAAAAAACCCAACATTTATCAATAAATATCAAATATTATTTTAAAGGTGAAAATTCAAATATTTGGAAAATTATTTTTGGTTAAATATTTTTTTTTTTGGAATCATCACATCAAAATTATATAAAATTTATTTTTTCATAATTTTCTGAGACAATCAAATTTTTAACTAAATGTTAAAAATCTTATATATAGTGTGTATTATGACATCATAATGACCCAATAGTGAGGTAATAAATGATATAAAAGGTATACATGACCAAATATATGTTTCACATTTAATATAATTTGATTCTGTAAATATTTTATTATTTTTATAATGCCTTTATGAATCCTCTAAAACCTATATTATATTTTAAGGTTTTAAATTATTTATTTATGAACATGACTCACTTTTAAGTCATAAGGGTAATATTTTAATTATTTATGCCTCTTGAATTATTAACTAAAGAAACATAATACTATCATTCTAAACCATTGTAAAAAACCATCATAAGGTTTTTTTTATAAAGTTATTATATAGAGACTAAAACCTATGTTTTTGGAAATAAAAGAAGAACTTCCATCTCTTTTCCAATATAAACCCACACATCCATTCATTCCTCTTAACTAAAAACTCATTGAGAACATCTTTAATCTACCATCCTCTATATATATTCCTCCAAAGATTCCCCCAAGATCTAAATAATCCTCTCCCAATATATTGGAATCACCACGCAAAGGTAAGGGACCTCCCTTTCTTCTTTTCAATTCATGCACTTTCTCTGTATTTGGCCTTTTGAGTATCAGTTGAATATATTATCATGAATTTATACATATCCATATACTATATATTTTATTTCTTATCAATGATATATCATTTAATCCTTCTCATTATATCATCAACCTAAGCTATTACTATACCAAATTTAGTAAGGGATCAACTCTTTCTTCTCTCTATTCAAGGAACATATTGAGGTAATACACTATCTATTCTAATTAATATTGATGGGAAATGACTTTATCAAATCTCTATTACATCACATAATATTTATATGTTTTGAGTTATCTATTTAACTACCATAAATCCCTTCCAATATTTATAATTTACCCCTATTATGCTACACAAATTAGCTTTTGATTTTTCCATGACATGTTTTTATTCAATCACCCTCCATGTATTTGGCCTATTAATTCCTAAATTTTCATTTTGGATTAAGTTATTAAAAATCCATAAAACTTTATGTTTTCATATTTTTTTCTTAAATATCTCTTTATCTATAATTTAACCATTTTATGAATCTTTATGTATTGCTTTCATACAACCAAAAATGCCACAACAATTTTCCAGGATAAACATTTGTGTGGTCTACACCCATACCCCTTTACACTCAAGGGTAGCCACATATTTATACCTATAAGTAATTTATTTGTGACAACCATTTATATATATGAAAATACTTAGTTGTGGTATTAAATGTGATGAAACATGTTATTATGTTATTTGATCTATATGGTACACTAATGCACATACATGATATGATTACGATGGGTGTGCCCAGATAGTGCTCCAACACATTGCATAATGTTTTAGTTTCAAGAGACACCATTTATGGTTTGTGGTATTTTATCATAATCACATTATTTTATGATGTTTTTATAGTTAATCTGAAATTTTTCTTGTGATTCCATTTTTAAAGTTGTTTCCACATTCATATACTGCCTTTATGTATCATGCTATATCGTGACTAGTTTATCATGTTTCTGATTCTCAAAAAGTTTAGGTCCAAATGAAATTCCCATTGTATATCATCTAATATATTATTCATGTTATTATTTATTTATTACCTTAATGGGATTTATATCTCACCCATTATTATGTATGTCCCCATGTTATCTCATGCAATTTTAAGTATGATGGAATACTATGGGCTTGTTAAGGAAGTTTTCAATAATACTGATATACCAACTATTTTAAGTTGTTATTAAATATAACTAATTACAAAAATACACAAGACTTAGTGATACTATGGGTTTTATTATCTGTAATTAATCTTGAAATTATTTGTAATAAATATGTGGGTTATCATATGCAACACATGGAATGGTGATCATAGGTGTATTTATAGCCTATAGGCTCATGAAACTGGCTATCCCATAAAAGTATTTCATCCACAGAATACTATGTACTAGAGCGGTTCCACTAATAATAGACTCATGAAGGTTTTTATATCACAAAATGCATACATATGTGTGATGCATTATATTTTCATGCACATGAAACATTGGTCTTGCACGGAGCCACATGTTATGGACTCAAGCAAGTGGGATTATGTAATTGTCTAGTCAACTCATTCATGTATGTATAACATGAATAAAATTAAAGTTTTATATTTAAGTATGTTTGGGATGTAACACTAGAAAAGTTTAAACATATGAAATTATCTAGGATACTAGAAATAGGTTTTCCCGGAAAAATGTTCTCTAATACGAAATAGGTCATAGAAGAACCTCAATGGGTTATAAATTTTTTTCAATACACTTTTCATCATCAATGGATAAATTACATTGCCTACTCTTTGTGGGGGGCTCCCAACACCATTTCATTGAACTATGATTTTTAAGTGGATTTTACCTATTATTATGTGAGTACTCAAGATAAAAATAGATATCCCCATTTATTCTTCTCTGGTCACTATTTCTCCTTGATATTTTTTAATTAACTTTTCGACATCTACTGATATATGATATATAGTGTTTATTTGCTAAAATATCTTCCCAAACATATTACATTGGTTATAAAATCATTAGGATGTTTTATTTTTATAATGGAAAATAAGTTATAGTCAATTGAAATATTCAAATGATTATATTCACCAAAAGAATACATTATGGGTAACACATGTTAGATTTGATCATTAGTGGTCGATGACTTACTTATTTCATTAAATGAAGAAATACTATATAATAGGATTATATCTATTCATTTCGTGTGTGAAATATTCTTTCTAAATACAGATCTCTCTTATTACATTATTTCTATTTATCACTTAGGAGAAGGTGTTGACACATCTTTGGAGTTTACATGGTCCTCTCATAACATATAAGGATTCTAGTGGATGGTGTACTCTCGGTAGAGATGCGATTCCATTGAATATTTCTTGGTGATATCTTTAAAAAAACATTATGTTGCTTTTTCATGCTAGAAAAAATATATTCTTGTTCAATTTTTTATTTTTCATTTCATGTTGCCTCGATGATGATAGATCAAACTTTATATTGGGTTTGTTCTACTATTATGGTTATGTGGTGATCCTAAACAACCCATAAGTAGTATCAAATTTAATTTCATCATCAATTAAACATGGTTTTATTCATATTTTATAAATAACATGAATATGTTGTATTTTACATATGCTCTATCCAATCATATTATGTGGCATTACTAAATATTATCTTCTGCATCACTTCACCTTACATTAAAATATCATATATATTAAGGGTAAATTTAGTGATTTTATTTAGTGTAAGGCATTATTGGATGAATCATAGTGTATTTTTCCTTAAATCCAACATTTTAATAATCTTTTTATGTTATGATATACAATACCATTGAGTGTGGCTTGAATCCTAGGTTTTTTTAAAACATTGCATGAAGTCGTATTGGAGATATAAGAGAGATATTCAATTATGACAGCCATCCCATGATATTACTAAGCGTACTTGTTAATTTAATCACAAATTATAATAGGAAATCCAACTATCTTTCATAAAATAATATATAGACATATTAAATGAGAAGAAATTATTTTTATGAAAAATTATTTTTTTTATAAACTTCTTATAAAAACAAAGTGTTAGAAATTATAAAAGTAATATTTTTATGTCTCAATTAAATATTTTTTTATATTAATATATCATGTCTGAAAAAAATAAAATGTTTATTTATTAATTTTAAAATTATTTTATATAATTATGTTTATATTATTTTAATAATATTTATTCATATATTTATGGGATAAATTACTTCTTATAAAATTGTTGTACCATACTAGGCATGTCTAGATATGATTTAGTTTTCATATACCATGGACATGGATTGATATTGAATTTAGAATCTTGAATTTAGAGTTAAAATATTATATATATATATATATATATATATATATCTATGTGTGTGTGTGTGTGTGGTGTTAGAGTTATGATTGAATTGAGATTTCTCTTGAGTAAAGTATCCTTTGGTATATAGAATTTGGTTCAGACAACTCACTAGAATTGGGGATTATACCTTGTTAGGAAAAGAAGGAGTTTAAAAATTGTAGCCTCAAGATTACCCTTGTGGGATTATTTATTTCATATAATTCTAATCCTTTAGAAGAAATTGTTAATATACCTTATTCATGGGATGAATTTGGACTTTTATAGATATTTTTGGCTTTAATTTTTGGAAATGTAGTAAAAAACATGATTTTGGAAAATTGTTACACATTAATATGGTTTGAGCATATTAAATTTATGGATGAGACTGGGATTCCAAAACTAAATCATCAATGTCGAACATGTTTAAATTAATAATGCAATTAAAAGTAATCATTTATAGGGATTTAATAGTTATATAATTAAATTTTATATGATATATATTAAAATAGTTTCTTTAAAAGAGAAACATCAAAATATTAAGATTATAATTACTTCAAATTAAAACACATGCAAAGGTCCCAATTATCCCACCTTGTACATTATGCTAAAATGGTTCACTTGAATTATCTTTTTTCAAGGAATGATTTGTATGGTTGGACCTAATAGGATTAGGTTCACATATTAAATTGATTGTTTTAAGTTGTAGTAGGCTATGAAAACTTAAGAGGGTTCAGATATATGAGGAATAGAGTTGAGTTCATCTATGTGATGGATTTGGATAAATGGTTGTGCATTCTACTATCCAAGATTTATATTTTATATGATTTTCATGATTTCCTATCTAAATATCTATATGATAGGATAAATTATAAAGTAAAATATATTGTTATATAATATATATATATTATCCTAATAAGGAAATGATGTGTTGGGTATCATTTTAGTGTGAGTACCTTCATTAAAATTACTTGATAATAAAAATATAACATGATACTCACCCATAAAAATGTATTTATTATATATTATTGTATTCAACATGATTATAATTTTGATATCACTTTTTTTATGACTTGTAAAATAATTATAGATTGGTATATATGTTATAATTTTTCACAAAGAAAATATTACAAATAATATAAATTTAAATTTTATAGAAATCACTTTCACTATCACTGAATCATGGGTATTATATATCGAGTGCGTATAAAAAATTAATGATAAACATATACTCATAGATGAGAGATTATTAAATAATTTTGAATTAGTTATATGTGGTCAAAATAGAGAATGTGTTATAATATTGGTGGTAAACAAGTGTGATATAAGTCCACCTAGTTGATCAGTCTTGGAATTATAAAATTTTTATTATGTTCCTTCCATGAAGATAGATTTTACTGTCATATATTTTTTTGAAAGGTGGCGGTAAAACCATGATAAATTTTTTTATATACAACATGTACAACTCAACCCTAACATAAATCAGTTCACCATGGATTCCAATACAGATGTTTTCGGCATCACGTTTCTAAATAACTATCTCTATATTCAAAATTATTAACAAAGTGGCATGCCTTGGGGTTTTAATCCCCATATTTGGTCCCAAAACCTTACAGAAAATTCAAAACACCCAATTTAAAATCACCCTAAAATAAATACCATAATGAAATGACCATACAAGAGGAACATTAAGTTGTACTGACCATATGTATCCAAAGATATCTCAGAAATACCCCTACTTAGGTTTTGAATAAACATTATATAAGTCCAAAAAATACATTTATTCAATGATGGAAAACCATGATACCATGACATTAGTTAGATTCCATTATGTCATTGAAAACAGACCATTATAGGGGGATTGACATGATATTTATGATAAATGTAAATATCCTATATTACCCTTACACCAAACTCCTAAATATTATGAAATGTCTAGAAAAAATGGAATTACCAATGAATGAACATAAAAAAACCTTATTTCCACAACCACAACTCCTAGTGAGCTTCACTAGGACCACCAATATGCCAAAAAGTATGGTTTGGTAGACCTTATAAGTGGTAAAACTCTTCAATACTCCTATGGAACACCACACAACTTCGCTTTAATTCCCACATCACCCAAAAAAACTAAAATAATCAACCAAGAAGTTTTGGTCTATTATATATGATACCTCTCATAAACTTATCATTCTTTATAATATAAAAAAATACATAGGAGGGATGGAAGAATGTGATGGGTCGAACAACCACCACAGAAGACACCACTCAAAAATAATGATATAACTGAACCATTACCACTATAATAGATGAGAATGATCATAATAAATGTGACATCATGGTACAAAACCATATTATTAGGGGAGGTACCTCACAAAATAGAAACAAAACACTATTTAAATTCTAAAGGGATCAGTTTCATTATATATTAAAGTCAATTCTTATTAGGTCATCTATGATAGAAGGGGCGCATTTTTTAGGAATAGAGTAGGATCAACCACTACATATCAATTCCAACAACATCATAATTTCATTATTTAAAGGAAATTATGTTTTAATAATTATGAATCAATTTAATTTTAGTGTATAATAATTAAAAATACTTGACAATATTAAAAACAATTATCATAAATAAAAAAACTAAATATATCCATAATTGAAATTTATATTGAAACTATAAAAATTGTTCATGAATCTCAAAACAAGATTAAATGAATTTAGAATAAAATAATTGTTTTATAATATGAAAACTATTTCTTATAACCTATGTGTGATGCCCCTTCCAAGGAGCCAATAAATAGTTCCCCAAACCACTAGGTCACATTTCCTCAAGTGAACCTCCCAACATGGTAGAGGCTTCTGACTAGCAGTGAGGGTCCAAGGTGGTATAGTGGGAAGACTATACACTCATGATCAGAGTTCCAAAGTGGTGAAATAGATAGAAAAATAGGGGAATCATATTGTCAACTAAAAGTAGAGGGTAAAGAATATAAATTTAATAAATATTCATCTTCAAAAATATCCATAATAATATACAAAATGACATAATTTCATGTATCGATCAAAAGGAAATATGAATAAACTAGAGCATGATATCCCATACAAGGAAACTTTTATTTTCCCCACACATAGATCAGATACTCCCAAGAAAAGGATTATTACGAAATTATGGCTCATCCTAGTATCCTTTATACCATCCCAAAATAGAATTTCATGGAAAATAATCCTCTGATACTACTTTTTGAGGTGATATAGTTGATTATATTTTTGATATCCAGTTTAATTAATATAAGTTCTTATATTATATGGTTATACTTGGCCATGTGACTATTAATATTATCATGCTGGGAGTGAGAGGTGGTTTCTAATTTAGTATCCTTGTAGAAGGAGCCTTCTAGATTTAATAATTAAATTTTTATAATGAAAATATTATTATAAATCTTAGGAAAAACATGGGTTCTTATATTAACACCATGGATGGACTCATTTGGAAACTAAGTTGTATATTCCTATGTGAGTCTTGGTCTCTATTATGGACTGACAAGGAAGGAATTAGTGGGTATAATATTATTATTCCATCAGGGACACTTTGACTCCCTATGAGGACTACAAAGGACATACTCCGAGGGATGTATATTATATATTCCAAGGGTGATACATGGGCTCTCTAAGTGCACCGCCAAGGACAGAATCAGTGCACGATGACGTTATACCACACTTAGAGAGATACCAGGGTTCTTATGAGGAATTACTAGGATAGACTTTTAAGGTGTTTGGTTCATTATATAATTGGGTAAATAATGTGTTTCTAAATTTGGAATTACAAGGAATTATATAGGAATAGACTTGGGAGCAGGAGGTCGACATATGTTCCTAGTGGCCAAAGTTATTCTCAGATAATGCTTTACCACACTTAGAAGTGAAATTGAAGGGAAACTTTATTTAACAGTGGGAAGAATGTTAGAATTATAATTTTCTTTTAAGTGAAACCCATATTTATTTCCATTAATTTTTTTCATTTTATCCTCATGATAGTTCCTAGTGGTGTAATGAAGGAATCATTGGTGTTTGGGGTTTGTACTGAACCCGAAGCCTATGTTTTTGGAAAAGGAAAATGGGATATATATTTAATAGAAATTGTGTAGCCCATGCCAAACTATTTGGTTCCATTATATTTTCCAGAGCCACAAGGTTTGATAAAAATATGAAATGGGGGTTAATTTAGTTTTTGAAACTTTGAAAACACAAAGTTGTCACACAGTTTGTCTAATTTTGTGCCATGATCAGGCGAGGGAGGTATTGATGTAGTAAAGGGGGCATGGTTGGCATATAGTTTTGCCAAATGTGAGGCCATGAAATGAGACCTAGTTTTTAGAGGGGAAGTTACCATTTTTGTGATAATTATTTAAATAATTAACCCTCCCCCTCATTTCATTATTTCAACAGTGGTGGCCACCCTATTCTAACATTGAGATCTCCCTCACGTAACCTATTATTTTTTATATCTCTCCAATATTAAATCTAATCCAAACACTACCAGTCTTATCGGATGTGTGTCCGTGAGTTCTATATTCCACTTGGGAATCTAGTAATTTTTTTCTTATTAGTGATGTGAATTTAGTGTAGGCTCATATACCCTAATTTTGTGTTATTTTTCTATTCTTCTTTTTCCTCTGTTATGGACTGAATAATAGGATAAGACTGAATGTTTGTTCTTTTACCAAGACGAGTTAGGTGGTATCATTATTCTACCATAAATTTTGAATCTTTATATATGATGGAATTATAATGTATTCAGTTCTTCAGATTGATACTTATAAACTGAGTTGTTTTTAAATTAAATTGATAGATTTGTCCTACAATACATAGGATACCCGTTGAGGTATAATTAAAGGGTATGGTCCTTGAACTAGAGCCACCCCTTTTGGTGTGTTTTTTAAATTGATTAAACCACCTTGAGTGGCCTATGTATTTGATTTACCTATTGAGGTTTGTCATTTTCACCTTTCCATAGAGTTGTCAAATGAATTGATTAAAGTCTAAATTGAATAATGGAAAGTGGTCATGAACGTTCATGTCCTTAGATCTTTGTAATTTGATATTTATTTCTTATTCATGAGATTTATTTCATAATTAAAATGGAAAAATAATATGAATATAAGGATTTGTTTGATTCTAGTCCTTTTAAGCCTATAATTTCATTTAAATCACCTTTTGAGGTGAGATGGTTGATTATATTTTTGATTTTTAATTGGATTAAAATGTGTGATTATATGGTATGGTTATATTAAGGGATCATTAACATTTATATTAACTTGAAAAGAATGAGAGGTGGGCTTCAATTTGGGATATCCAAAAATAGACTCTTCTATATTTAATAATTAAATTATTATAATGAAAGTACTATTATGGGCCTGGGGTGACACATTGTTTCTTATAAAAACTCAATTTATGGACTCATTTGGTAGGTGACTTGTACATTCCTGAGTAATACATAGACTCTATTATGAATTTATAATAATGGAATTAGTTGGAATACTATTATTATTCCATGAATAATATTTGGAATCCCTATAAGGACCACCACATATGGAATTATATGGATAAATATTATATACTCCATGGGTGATACTTGGGAACCCATTGTTGACCACATAGGACATAATCAGTGAGTAGTGACGTTATACCACCCCTTGAGTGATACAAGAATTAAAATGTCAAATTTTTGGGACAATCTTGTATGTTATTTGGTTCATGATATACAAGGAGAGATACCTAGGTTCTAAATTAGGAATTCCAAGGGTGGGATTAAGTTGACTTGAATTATTAATTAATTAAATTATTACATGATGTGTCTTCCAAGATAAATAAAAATCATGGATTTGTTCAGATATTTAATTATTTTTGATAGCCTTATTATACAAATTCCTTTGGATTTGAAACTCAAGGGATGCTTGGCATATGATCTTGGTCTCAGGACTTCATTATAAATTAAAACATGATTTAAATGATTACACCAAGATAGTCCAGCTTAGGGTAAATCATGAAGTAGAGGATGGTATTTCCATGGGAACATAGACCTATGTGGGTTATTTATATACCACACTTCATTTCAAGATTTATTATTACATAAACACTTTTTTGTTATATATTCACAAAATATATGGAATTATGAACCATTGGTAGTGGCCTATTGAATTATCTTACACCCTACTCGGGTTTCCTATATGGTACTCATATAGGCTTCATGGATGCAGGTATGGTCAGCATCAAGAATTTGTTTTTCAAATCATGATTAATATTAACCCGGGAGTGGGGAGAAAGAATATGAGATATGGCATGTGATTCTATCTAGATGTAGTTTTTTTATATTTTGAGTTATTTTTCTTCCTTGAAATTATTTGTACCTACTACCATGTTTACCTATATTTCCTTCTTGACAACATTTCATGGTCATCATTTTGTATATAACTTTTTTTGGGTGTGATTACCTAGTTATTTATTAGATGGATATCTACTATTACTTTATTTAGTTATCTTTATGATTATAATACTATTTGATATTATTATACCATTGAGAAACACTCTGATTATGAAGGTATAGTGTCCCTACTATTCAACAATGGACCCTCACAACTAGTTGGTAGCCTCTAGCAACTGTAGAGTCATGCCTAAGGTCATTCGGATGAGTGGGTTAAGTTATTATAGAGTGAACTAGGCTAATTATTTCACCCCATGAATATAAAACATTGAAAATAAATCAAAATAATTTCAATTAGAAAATTTTAAGTCATCCTTGAAACAAATTTTAATGAAAACACATGAACCATTCATTAAATCACAAGGATAACAATAATTTTTCCAAAATAATCTAAACAATTTTTATGGTCACTCTTAAACTAAATTGTTATAATAATTGTTTAAAGGTGAAAATTTCATATATTTGAGAAATTGTTCAAATCATGATTTAAAGAATGTTATGTTTCCATTACTAAATATTTCCCCCATTTAAACTTTTCATGCGTTATTGGGTGTTAATAATTCATACATCCAAAAATTATTCATGATTTTACCATGATCTATGAGATCAATGAAAACATGCGTAACATCGAAACTATAATTTCCAAAATTATCAAATTCCATGATTCATAAAACATGAGGTGACATTTTTTAAATTTATCTTGATTAACGACTCTATATGGTTATTAAAAAAATAAACTATTAATTAGAATGAACTCATCTACACACGTATAAGAATTTTTAATTTTCAATCTAAAATTTACTTTAGGTGAATGTCATTACTTATTAGATTTTTATATTGATCCCACATTTTATTATTAAAACATTACAAGAACCTAAATATGTATAATTATATCTCAAAAAATAATAATATAAAGGGTACCCATCAATCGTACAATTATATTTTCTATTTAGGTGGCCAAGACTCACCCATGTTAATTTAAAATGAGTCACAAACGTAACTAGTATTTATGGAGAAGGTGTACCAAATCAATATAATCTTCGATCTATAACATATATTACCCTCACAAGACAAATGAATTTTTAAAATAAATGAGTTATTTATTTAAAAAATATATTACCAATAGACCACACCAATATTATAGAGAATAATATCTTTTAATAGAAAAACATTTCAGTGCACATAACACTTATACTACTAACACAACATTTCATATCATCGGTGTCACACCATATCAAAACATCCCATTACTAGAAAGTAAAAAAAATACATCATCACTATAAAACTAATCCAAACACCAAAACTAGTAATTACAATCCACAACTATACTAACAAATATCTCAACTTGGAAAGACCAAAAATGAAAGAAATCCAAATTTACTAAACAAAATAATTAACTTTTTTTTCGTTATTATTTTTCATAATAATTAAGTGTGGCTTGAAATAAAATCATTATCAAATAATATATTTTAAAAAAATCAATTTCAATACCAGATTTAAATGATATACCTTTTATGGATAGTGATCTCATAAACTCAATCAGAACAACAACATAAAACATTAATAAGAAACACCATCAATTTAGATTATTTTTAAATTAAAAAACATATAATTTATAGGGTTATGTGCTATAAGAGGAACATTTAATTTTTTCCAAACACTATATTTCTATTTTATAGGTTATAAATTATATTTTTACCAAAACATATCAATATTTCATAGAAATTAATCGTCAAATAACCCATCACATAATACATTTAACTTCATACATTCAAAATTAAATAAAATAATTATACATTTAATTTGAATAATAACACATATACTTGCCTTCAAAAACTGAAAAAAATATTCACATTCTATATTCTCGAGCTGAATGTGTGGAATGCTAAATTAGACATTGAAAAAAAATCTACCACAAAGGTGATATGCTTTCATAATAAAAAATAAAATTTTAGAGTTTATAATTTCTTACTACATGTTGGATATAATTTAATTTGGTATTTTCATAATCATTTTAAAACCATTGAAACTTTAGTTTGAGTCAAAAGGGTGAAATTTAATTCATCGATATTTTGGAAAAACATGCTCGACATACAACATGATTAAATAAATGATTCATATAAACCAAATAAATTCATATACATGCTTGTTTTAACATGAAAAATATATAATTCTACCCTTAAAAAATATCATTTATATTTTGACAACTATACATGGAATGGAAACATGATTTTATGTAACACACATGATAAATTATAATAAAAAACTTTAGCCAATGTTGGAAAAAATATATATGATTTATTTACGTGCATGTTCTCTAATTTTTTATGTGTTATCACTAATCATGATTTTTATCTCCACATAATTTCAATAAAGACAATTGAAATATATAATTATAAGAAATTTATGACACATCCATTCTATTTATCATGAGATAAAACGTGATACATGTCCTAATAGATTATATAGAATTTAAAAAAAAAATCTATTCATGGCCATAAAACTATCCTTTTTTCCAATCAACATGGAATATACATAAAGAAACATAGTTTATAATTTAATTCAAAATAATCCATTACACATAAAAAATAACACTTTTAGATATTGTCATGACCCGTCCTCGGGCCCGTGCCGTGACTACCCCAAACCCGCCTTCCATATGCCAGGGGCTGGCGACTAGCACCAAAGGCGTAAATCCGATAACTGGAAGGGATTGCCTTTATAAAAGTAAACAAAACACCACATAGTACAAGCGGAAGTATTCACTATGTAAAACTAAATACAAGCAGTTCTGAAAGTAAAGGGGGCCGGAAATAAAAACCCAACTGTAAATTACAAGGAAAAAGACAAAACATCCAGAAGGTGACAAGCTGCTCCTGGATCGTCCACCAAGGATCCTACCTGAAATGTAGGTACAGATAGTGCAGCTCCTGGATCGTCCACCACGGGTCCTACCTGAAGGGTAGGTACTGATAGCGCAGCTCCTGGATCGTCCACCACGGATCCTACCTAAAGGGTAGGTACAGATAGTCTCCACAACGCTCTCTCCCGTCGACCTCCTCCGAGTATTGTCTCGCCATCGATCACTCGTCCTCTGTCAGCGTTACCCGTCGTCAGCAACTAACACAACGAGGTGTAGGAATAGCCTGTGCAAGGGTGAGTATAACGATACTTAGTAGGGACCCCGAGACCCTCAAGGTCTCACTAAATCCACAAGGATAACCACAAAGAAATATCTCAATAGATAACCTCTACATAGGTATATGCACATACATATACCTAAGTTATCAAGTAACCCATCTCAATCATGAGGAAACACAAAGATTATGAAATCCATGGATAACCACTACCCAGGTATATGCCCATACATATACCTAAGTTATCAAGTGACACATCTCAATCATGAGGTAAACACAAAGGTCAAAGACTCAGCTCAAACCAGGATTTTCATTATCGAAACCATAACTGTGGAAGAGCCCCGTCTCTGGAGTGTACATTGATCCTATCACGACTTCAAGGTACTGCTCACTAACCTAAGACTGCTGAGGTACTCCTCCTGTCGAGTACCGCAGGTCAGCCACCCAAACACAGTACTGCTTCCCGCTGGGGTCTGCCACCCAAACACAGTAGTGCATCCCCCCTAATAGCCTGCAGAGGTACTCTCCGGACGAGTACCGCGGGTCTGCACCCAAACTCTGTAGTGATCCATCCACCATGGGTCTACACCCAAACAAAGTAGTGCTCCGTCCACTTGGCTAGTCGACTCACTCCAAGTCGAGTCGGTCAAGCAGTCGTCAGGTCTCAGCCGGCTACATGGTTTCTGTACTCCGTACGCTCATCTCTGGGAGCGTATGACCAACGAACTACTGGTCGATACTCCAAGTATCAAAAATTCCCACGAATAAGTATCTCAAAGTACCACCTCGTCATAGGGGTCTCAACACAACAGACGGCGTGTCAATCAGACGCCCGATCTGTGAGTTATTAGAATTTTTGTCCCAAGGGCCCAGTTGGTTTCGTGTGCGAACCAACCAGGCCGTATCTCAACTGTACCCTGAACTCTCATAGGGTATACTCATAGGGATCGTTTCTCAACATGATCACCAACGCCGCTGACGGTTCGTCAAATGGACGTCTGGTCTGAAAGTTATCGGCTTTTCCGTTCCAGGGGCCCGGTTGGATTTCGGGTACAATCCAACCCGGCCATTTTCCAACTGCGTCCAAACCTCATGTGATGTATACCAAAATAACCGTCTCAACAAGAGGAATCTGACATAGTCGATGGCACGTCAATTAGACATCCGGATCTCAAGTTATAAGCGTTTTTTCTCCCAGGGCCTGGTTGGATTCATGTTCGATCCAACCCAGTCGTACTTCAAATGACACCGGTTAACCAAACCGGTCACACCATTGCAATCCATACAGAATAACACATGAGATGGACTACCCATTAGTCCAAAACGGATAGCCGGTGAAAAAGTTGCATTTCACCGCATCATACGCGAACCGGGCCTCGTGGGGACCGTGCCTCAACCTCAACTTAAATATCCAAAATTGGTTTTGAAACATCTGTCTTAATTCTAGGGTCGCAACGTCGCAAACAGTAAATTCATTCGGACACAGTATGAGAGAGATATGTCAGATACAAGATCCCGTAATAAAAATAATAATAATATTATTCGGTGTTTTGTGGGCCCGAGCCACGAACCAGAATTTAATATCCAACATTAGACTTGAATCGATCTACTTAAAGATAGAGTCACATCGCCACTGACGGCGATTCAATCGGACGTCGCACACATGAGTTATGGTGGGTCAAAGATTTAATAATAATATTAAATCTATTTTGTACGAGCGTTTCGGGTACCCGATCCAAAAACCCGAAAAGGACATCCAATATTGGACTCATAAATTCTGTCTCGAAGTCAGGGTCGCACTGCCACTAATGGTTCATGAAACCGAGGTCACACGAAGAAGATACCGTCAAAATACGGTTTCCCAATGAAAATAATAATAACATTATTATATTATTATTATTTTTAATTTAATTTACTTCTTAACTTAACACACCCAAAAGCCACACACCACCCAAACTAGCACCTCCTCTTCTTTACGCATGGCCACCACCTTTGGCTGCCCGCCAGCTGCGCCTCCAGATCCTTCCGCACTCCATTCCAACTTCAATTTAACTCGGAAAAGAGATATGAACGCATATCCTTGATCCTCGTGTCGAGATCTTTGCATCCGCATGTCGCGCTCAGGGAAACATTGAGTTTCCAGCATCAATAAATATTTGGACGCATCCTTCTGCGAGCTATTGCGGCTTCATTCCAAGCCCGAAAAATTAAACGATCACATATTTGTGATCCTTGTGTCGAGGGCTTCGCATCCATATATTTCTCTAAACAAAACTCCGTGTTTCCAGCGTCAATAAATATTTGGACATTGAAGAACGCACAAAGAACACTTGAAGAATAAAAAGAAAAAGGATAATGGTTTATGTGTAGGACGATTATCATTTTCATTTGGTCATCATTTTCATGAATATAGGATATGAAAAATCAATAAAAAAAATTCAAACATATATAAAAAACCCTACATATTTCCCCGCAAACAAGAATTCCCAACCCCCAAACGTATTCTTCGTAGATCAACTTAATATTGAGTTTATCCGCATTCTTTGTTTTCAAAAGGGAACATCCATGGAAAAAGATATCACTCTCAAAATAATTCCCTTCAACCTCTTAAATAAAAAGAATCATACAAATATTCCCCTACCTTGATAATGAGATGAAGTTCGAAGAGCGTCACAGAAAGCGGCATCATGTGGTGATGTTCCGTTGTCATCGGAGGAAGAGCCGTCGTCGACGGTGACGCTTCCCGCGGTAGTGTCTCCTCCCTTGACATGGAGGAAGAAGAAGATAAGGCACGTCCTCGGTGACTTCTCTTTCTCCGTCGAAGGCGTTCTTCATTGGAGGCATTGTTCTTCGTCAATAACGTTCTTCAAAACTCAAGAGCTCTCTTCCCTTTCACTTAACACATCAATTCCAACCAAAATAAAATGAGGCTCCACTTTATTTTATTTACCAATGCCATGCATTCAAATTTACAAAATTCAAATCCAATTCACTTAATTAATTAAACCATGAGTTGTTTAAATAATTAAGAGGTAGGTTGGAAAATTAAATAAGGAAGTGGAAGAGTTACGTAATTAAAGGGAGTTAACAGGTTTAAAGGGGGATTTATGAGAGTTTTGGGAATGTGAAAGTTTGGGGATCATGTGGGACCCACCTAACATTTATCCTCAAATTTATCCTCACATGGTTAGTTAGGTTCCACTCCAACATCCCCATGTAGGATAAAACCACCTTAGACTTAACAAAAAGTTGTTTTACAATTTTATTCATTCCTCATTTAATCCACAAATTTAACTTCTCCACCCGCCCAAATGAAACTCTGGAATAGGTGTTCCTAAGCAATTACTAGTGTTGTGGTTTCATCGGTGCCCTCGGATTTTGATTCCAAGCACCGGTTGAAAAGTTATAAAAACCCGCTCGTTCGTTCACTGAACGTACCCGAGCTAAACTTTGGAAAATGATTCTGGGCACACCGGGCCTCAAAATCAGGTGTCTTCTAAAACTGCGTTCTTGTAAAATCCCAAATAAATTATGAAAAAAAAATTCTTGAAATTTCCAGGTCTTTACATTACTCCCACCTCAGGGCTTTACGTCCCCGTAAAACTTTAAAAAAAACTAGGGATACAAAAGCGGTACTGAGCACGCATTTGAGCCTTCCGCTCCCATGTGCTCACCTGGAGGTTCCCGTGCTGCCTACGTAAACGCCCAAGAGGAATCGACCGTCCTCGTAGGACCCGCTCCTGTCGATCCTCAATCTCTTCTGGAACCTCCGTGCGTGTCGCCCTGTCATCGACGTCTAACTCCCTGAGGTCGATGATGTGTGAAAGATCAAGCACATATCTCCTCAGCCGAGGTACGTGGAATATTTCATGCACCCGGTGTAACTGAGGTGGAAAGGTGAAGCGGTAAACCACCTTTCTTACCCTAATGGGGACCTAGAAAGGTCTGTTGAACCTCAGAGATATCTCACCACCTCTACTACATCTCCGTAAACTTCTTCAAGGTGAGGCCCGTATAAGAACATGGTCGTCATCCTCAAACTCTAGAGGTCTCCCTTTTCAAATTAGAACTGAAACTCAAACTCCTGCTACCATGAGGGTAAGGTTGGCTGACCCAAGAATGATCGGCTACACCCTCCCATGCACGAGTTTAACCTGTGCTGCCTGGGGTTTCCTTATCGCCGACCAAGGAAAACCCATCCCGACGTTTCCCTAATACCATCAATTTGAGTATGAACAGAGATTGCCCAATCCATACTCAAACTAACGTCATAAGGCCTCGATGCTGCCACCAAGAGGTCCCAACCGAGACTCTCGCCTCAAGGGTCAGATGACACCATCGGCGTAAGTGTGACTATCGATTCTCCTCCCAAAAGTATATCCAGACGTGAAGGTCAAGTCAACGGATTAACCGGAAACTCTAGGTATGGGACTAGATTCATGGAAGGATGGGATGATTCATATCAATGTCTGTGGCTACGGAAGCTAGTAGAAGACAAAGTCCGTGCTTCGAATCATCCTTAGAGCCCTTTCAGTCGCCCTCCTTGACCGCATGTAGCTACTCTTCTCCCCTGCCCTTCAGCTCCCTGAGCCTGGAGGGGACTACAAAGGCGGGTGGTTGTAACATGTTGAAATGTACACCACCTCATGCTTCTCTCCTAGCTCTGCCTCCACGTCTGGTGATCTGCAGATTTATCTGTCCTTAACATTTCCTCTTCTTGAAACATTCGCACGCCCATGTCTCTGAGACTGGCACCAGCTCGCTGCATTCCAACTTCTAACATTCTCTAGCTATATTCATTCAGCCGAAGAACATTCAACCTCAAGGTTCTCTGTAGCACCCTAGCGTGAGTAGGAAAGCAGAGAGGAAAAAGTGCTGGATGGAATGTCCTTAAACACCCCACGCTCAGAGGTCCGAGCTCTATAACACTGATCGAATTGTATTCATCGAGTACCCAGAATGTTCGGTACGCCTCGATGAATTCTCAGCTACCGACACGTCGTCATTCCGAAACTGTATAAGCTCTAGAAAACTCTCAGCCACCTCCTCAAGCCAGTCCTCAGCCGCCTGTGAGTCAGGTTCACCTCAGAACTAGAGGGTATCTTATGTTGGAACACATATAAGGCAGTAAGCCTACATGTGTCACCTACCGGTACCCTCGGTTGTAACTGCTGACCAACAAGTAGTGTTGTATAGCTGGCACACTACCCGAAGGCACTACCTCAGGCATCGGTCCACATACCGAAGCTTCATCACTATACAAAACATCCTCATGGTCATTACTGGAAAACAGTAGCGGCCAAGTCCACCATCCACTCCACTGGTGTCTCGGCTAGGCGGAAAACTCTAGCAATCACCTCCAGCCAGTCCTCTTCTGTCTGGGAATCTACCTCACCTCGTAACCTCGGAGGCCTCTACTGTTGGAACTCGTGCAACGCGCTCTGCCAGCGTGCACAATTCGCTAGTATAGCTGCTGGCATCTACTGCCCAACAGGTGGTGGTGCTGATGGTACACCACCCGAGGGTGCCAACATAGTAAAAAGGGCCCCGCACCAGAGCCTCGTCGCTCGGTGGGCCGTCATCGTGTACTATCTCAGAACTCCAACCGACTGTCTGCATGGAGACATCCTGAACAGATGCGACACGATCAACAATTTATACCTGGTGAGCTGACCAGGTTTGAGCTGACATTAAAACTTTTGGAAACACACATACAATCAGTGTTTTCGTGCACAAAGTCGGAAATCAGAAGTCAGGGTCCTGGTGTACGGATACGTCAGCCGCCGCACCAACACTGGACTCCCTAAACTGAAAACCACACTTGGTACCCTTAACACTATTACTTCATAGAAAGGGAATATCATAGTTATATGTTCAGCGGTAGAACCGACTCCTCTGATGCCAATTTGTCACGACCCGTCCATGGGGCCCGTGTTGTGACTACCTCAAGCCCACCTTCCATAGGCCAGGGGATGAGGACTAGCACCAAAGGCGTAAACCCGATAACTATGAAGGCATTGTCGTTATAAATGTAAACAAAACACCACAGAGTACAAGAGGAAGTATTCACTAATTAAAACTGAATACAAGAAGTGCTGAAAGTAAAGGGGGCCAGAAATCCAAACCCAACTGTAAAGTACAAGGAAAAAGACAAAATAGCCAGAAGGTGACAAGATGCTCCTAGATCGTCCACCAAGGATCCTACCTGAAGGGTAGGTACAGATAGCGCATCTCCTAGATCGTCCACCACGGATCCTACTTGAAGGGTAGGTACAGATAGCGCATCTTCTGTATCGTCCACCACGGATCCTACTTTAAGGGTAGGTACAGATAGCCTCTACAACGCTCTCGCCCGTTGACCTCCTCTGAGTATCATCTCGTCGTCGAACACTCGGCCTCTGTCAGCGCTGTCCGTCGTCTGCAACCAACACAATGAGCTGCGGGCATAGCCCGTGCAGGGGTGAGTATAATGATACTCAGTTGGGACCCCGAGACCCTCAAGGTCTCACTAAATTCACAAGGATAACCACATAGAAATATCTCAATAGATAAACTCTACTTAGGTATATGCCCATACATATACCTAAGTTATCAACTAACCCATCTCAATCATGAGGAAACACAAAGATTATGAAATCCACAGATAACCACTACCCAGGTATATGCCCATACATATACCTAAGTTATCAAGTGACCGATCTCAATCATGAGGTAAACACAAAGGTCATAGACTGATCTCAAACCATGATTTTCATTATCGAAATCGTAACTACTGAAGAGCCCCATCTCTGGAGTGTACAGTGATCCTGTCACGACTCCGAGATACTGCTCACTATCCTAAGACTGTTGAGGTACTCCTCCTGTCGAGTACCGTGGGTCAGCCACCCAAACACAGTAGTGCTTCCTGCCGGGGTCTTCCACCCAAACACAGTAGTGCATCCCCCCTAATAGCCTGCAGAGGTAATCTCCGGACGAGTACCACAGGTCTGCACCAAAACTCAGTAGTGCTCTGTCCACCATGGGTCTTCACCCAAAAAAGGTAGTGCTCTATCCACTGGGCTATTCAACTCACTCCAAGTCGAGTCGGTCAAGCAGTCGTCAGGTCTCAGCCGGCTACACGGTCTTCGTACTCCGTATGCTCATCTCCGGGAGGTTCCGCTCAACGAGATACTGGTCGATACTCCAAGTATCACAAAGTCCCACAAAGAAGTATCTCAAAGGAATGTGTCATCATAGCGTTCTCAACACAACAGACGACACGTCAATCAGACGCCCGGTCTGTGAGTTATTCGCCTTTTCGTCCCAGGGGCCCGGTTGGTTTTGTGTGCGAACCAACCCGGCCGTATCTCAACTGTACCCCAAACTCTCATAGGGTATACTCATAGGGATCGTTTCTCAACGTGGTCACCAACTCCGCCGACGGTTCGTCAAACGGACGTCCGGTCTGAATGTTATCGGCTTTTCTGTTCCAGGGGCACGGTTAGATTTCAGGTACAATCCAACCCAGCCATATTCCAACTGCGTCCAAACCTCATGTGAAGTATACCAAAAGAACCGTCTCAACAAGAGAAATCCAACATAGTTGACGACACGTCAATCGGACGTCCAGAGCTCAAGTTATAAGCATTTTTGCTCCGAGGGCCCGGTTGGATTCATGTTCGATCCAACCCAGTCGTACTTCAAATGACACCGGTTAACCGAACCAGTCACCCCATTGCGATACATATGGAATAACACACGAGATGGACTACCCATTGGTCCAAAACGGATATCCGGTGAAAAAGTTGCATTTCACCGCATCATACGCGAACCGGGCCTCGTGGGGCCCACTCCTCAACCTCAACTTAAATATCCAAAATTGGTTTTGAATCATCTGTTTTAATTCCAGGGTCGCAACGTCACAAACAGTTCGTCATTCCGACACCGTATGAGAGATATATATCAGATACAAGATCCCTTAATAATAATAATAATAATAATATTCGGTGTTTCGTGGGCCCGAGCCACGAACTAGAATTTAATATCCAAGATTAGACTTGAATCGACCGTCTTAAAGACAGAGTCACATAACCACTGACGGCGAGTCAATCAGACGTCCCACGCATGAGTTATGGCGGGTCAAAGATTTAATAATAATATTAAATCTATTATGTACGAGCGTTTTGGGTACCTGATCAAAAAACCCGAAAAGGACATCCAATATTGGAATGATAAATTCTGTCTCGAAGTCAGGGTCGCACTACCACTAACGGTTCGTGAAACCGAGGTCGCACGAAGAAGATACCTTCAAAATACGGTTTTCCCAATGAAAATAATAATAACATTATTATATTATTATTATTTTTAATTTAATTTATTTCTTAACTTAACACACCCAAAAGCTACGCACCACCCAAACTAGCGCCTCCTCTTCTTTATGCATGGCAACCACCTTTGGCTGCCCACCACCTACACCTCCAGATCCATCCGCACTCCATTCCGACATCAATTTAACTCAGAAAAAAGATACGAACGCATAACCTTGATCCTCGGGTCAAGATCTTCGCGTCTGTATGTCGCGCTCAGGGAAACATTGAGTTTCCAGCGTCAATAAATATTTGGAAGCCTCCTTCCGTGAGCCATTGCGGCTTCGTTCCAAGCCCGAAAAATTAAAAAATCGTATATTTGTGATCCTTGCGTCGAGGGCTTCACATCCATATATTGCGCTCAACAAAACTCCGTGTTTCCAGCGTCAATAAATATTTGGACATTGAAAAACGCAGGAATAACATGTGAAGAATAAAAGAAAAAAGGAGAATGGTTTATGTGCAGAAAGATGATCATGTTCATTTGGTCATCATCATCGTGAATTTAGGATATGAAGAATCAATAAAACAAATTCAAACATATATAAAAACCCCTACAGCTTTCCCCACAAACAAGAATTTCCAACCCGCAAACATATTCTTCACAGATCAACTTTATATTGAGTTGATCCGCATTCTTTGTTTTCAAAAGGGAACATCCATGGAAAATGATATAAATCTCAAAATAATTCCCTTCAACCTCTTAAATAAAAAGAATCATACCAATATTCCCCTACCTTGATAACGAGATGAAGTTCGAAGAGCGTCGCGGGGTGAAGTTCCGTTGACATCGGAGGAAGAGCCATCTTCGATGGCGACGTTACCCATGGTGGTGTCTCTTCCCTTGACGTGGAGGAAGAAGAAGAGAATGCACATTGTTGGTGACTTCGCATTCTCCGTCAGAGGCGTTCTTCGTCAGAGGCATTGTTCTTCGTCAAAAACGTTCTTCAAAACTCAAGAGCTCTCTTCCCTTTCACTTGACACATCAATTCCAACCAAAATAAAATAAGGCTCCACCTTATTTTATTTACACATGCTATGCATTAAAATTTACAAAATTCAAATCCAATTCACTTAATTAACTAAACCATGAGTTGTTTAATTAATTAAGAGGTAGGTTGGAAAATAAAATAAGGAAGTGTAAGAGTTACTTAATTAAAGGGAGTTAACATGTTTAAAGGGGGATTTATAAGAGTTATGGGAATGGGAAAGGTTGGGGCTCGTGTGTGACCCACCTCACATTTATCCTCAAATTTATCCTCACATGGGCAGTTAGGTTCCACCCCAACTTCCCCATGTAGGATAAAACCACCTTAGACATAAAAAAAGTTGTTTTACAATTTTATTCATTCCACATTTAATCCACAAATTTAACTTCTCCACCCAAACAAACGCAACTCCGGAATAGGTGTTCCTAAGCAATTACTGGCGCTGCGGTTTCATCGGTGCCCTCAGATTTTGATTCCGAGCATCAGTTAAAAATTTATAAAAACCCGCTCGTTCGTTCACTGAACGTACCCGAGCTAAACTTCAGAAAATGATTCTGGGCACACCGGGCCTCGGAATAAGGTGCCCTCTGAAACTGCGTTCTTGTAAAATCCCAAAGAAATTAAGAAAACAAATTTCTTGAAATTATCGGGTCTTTACAGATATCTTTAATAATGATTCTTTATATCATTGGAATATTTAAACATGTAATTCACTTCAATAATAAAATAAAAACAAATTTAATAGAGACCGAGCTATAATAATAATATTTGGGTAGAGGGTTATATTTTTTTAATAAGGCTCCAGTAAATAAATATATTCACATTTTTTAATATTTTATTCCTTCTGATAAGATAATGTGGTCAATTCATCAGTTCAATTATATAATAAATCTTAATTATAGTATAGTATAACAATCATAGAATCATATATAAGATCTAGAATGAGAAGTCCAATTCATCTAATAAAAATGAGGCAGGAACCTCCCTATGATTTATACCCAACAAAAAAACACTTTCACTTAATTATTTTATAAGTTTATCAATGTACTTGGATTAGATCAGAGGGGGCCATAAATATTTATGTCCTAGATAATATTTTTTTTCTACATCACTTTTTAGTCTTGAGTTTCACTAATTCCTTAATAGTACCATACATACTTTACCTCTTCCTAAATGTGATCTCTATCCTATCTCTCAATGATTATCTATGATGCCATTACTTCATAACCCCCTATATAGATACCTTTTTTGGGATGTAAATGAAGATATGGAGTGTCCCTCGACGCTCAAAAAAAATTGTCCATGGGGTGGAAACAATCATTGAGGATATAAAACATGTATATACGAGGAATTTACCATATTAATGAATTTATGGATAGATGATAATGGATAATCCACCAATATTATTCCCAAGGTGTTTCATTGAATATGAAAATATACATGTTGAGATTAAATAGGTTCTTCTACGTTTTTGGTTAGAGGAACCAATTTTTTATTTTACCAATCCTGTTTTGAGGTGAAACCTACATGGATACTACATATAAAATGTTTGATGAAATTTTCTGAGGCATAAATGGTTAAAATATTTGTAGTGCATATGGAATTTACATGAGTAATCCTAGATTAGACGGTTTCAAGTACCACATCTCATCAACATTTCAAAAAGTTATATAAAAGGATAGAATGGAATGGATTTCTACGTCATGAGTTTCATGTAATTTGGGTGTTTCATGAAAACACGAATTATGATTTTGTTTACATTACATGAATTGTTTTCTTCATTGGATGGAGTTTCATGAGAGCATCCTAAGCCCAATACAATACTTTGAAAGGCTTGTGTGAGGTAATTCTCAAAAGTTCTTACCTAAAATAATACTCAGAAGATATACTTTTTTTCGCAATGCATAGAAGTAGAGGTTGTGTGATTTTAGAGATTTGAATATCCTAAAATCCAAAATCCAAATGGTGTAGCGTAACAAAACAATCTTTTATAAATTAATTTTACTTACTTATTGGTTTCAATGATCTATCATGGTGATAGAAAACAAATTCACTTATTTGTTTTCATAATATCCTATCATATTTTAAATAACATTAAGGACCATAACCCTTGATAAAATATCCATTTATTAGTCTTAATATGATTAGTATAATAATAGTGTTATGATAAATCCAATTCATAGAGAAAAAAATAAGAAATGACCTCAACTAGGAAGATCATATCCTATAAATACCACATTTTAGAGCTTCCATGGGAGTTAAAATCAATGGGGTTTTCCCTTGATTGAGTCCAAGATGAGATCCAAAAACCGAATCTTGAGAAAAAAACATCTATGAGTGAAGTTCAATCCCCTAAAGATCACGACCCAAACCATGTATATAAAACCACCCCACAAAAATCTCACCATTTAACACTTTACCCCTAGGGATTTTACTGGTGTAATAAAGGGATGTGTACAAGTCCTTAGTAATATAAATATATATATTTTATTTTCAATAGAATAATGATTATATTTAACTCTTATTGTTGTTACTTTATCAATGATTTTAATTTCAAAGCTATAAAACATAGTTTTTTTTAAAATATTAAATTTCAATTCATACATTCTTTTTTGATGAATTCAGAAAATTTAAATGAATTTATATTTTAATAAAATAATAAAACTAAAAAAATTATTATATATAAATTATAATATAATTTTTTCTGGTCAAATGTAATTTTTATTATGGTTCAAATTTTTTATTGTCAAATGAAAAATAATTTCTCAATAAATGTCCAATATTTTTTAAAAAGTGAACTTTCAAAAATATAGAAAAATATTTTTATTAAATAAATTTTATTTTTTAAAAATTATATCATTTAAATTATCCAATATTTGTTTTTCTATAATTTTCTGAGATATTTGAATTTTCTGGTAAAAACTAAATATAGTATAAATATATGTTGTGTATTATGACATAATAGTGACCCAAAAGTGATATCATAAATGATAAAAAATTTATAAATGACTAAAAATATGTTACCCCTTTAATATAATTTAATATTAAGGTTATTGTAGTAATTTTATTAATCTTTTATGAAACCTCCAAAACCTATATTATATTTTAATGTTTTAAAATCATTCATTTATGAAAATGACTATCTTGAACATCACTAATGGTAATATTTTAATTAGTTAGGCCCTTGGAATTATAAAATAAGAAAAAAAATCCTATTTGGTAGAATCCCTAGGAAAAACTCATTGGAAGGTTTGTTGTTTTTATTACATTATTATAAATAGTATAAAACCTACGTTTGAGTAATTATAAAGAACTACCCTAACTGTTACTATATAAACTCACATAATCCCCCATTAATCTTAAATAAAAAACCTTTTATAACATCATTAATATTACCTCCACTCTCTATATTCCTCCCAATGTTCCCCAAGAACTCATGAAGTTCCTCCAAAGCTATCGGAATCACCCTATCATTGTCAGGGACATCCCTCTCTTCTTTTCAATTCATACACCTTCACCGTATATAGCCTTTTAAATCTAAATTTGTCTTATTTTTATCAATTTATAAATATAACTTATTAATAAAATTTATACAATAACAATTATATATCACTTATACCATATCATTATATCATTTACCTAGAGCATTAATATGATGAAATTCAGTATGGGATCCTCTCTTTCCCATTATTATTCAAGCACCATATTGATGCAATACAATTTATAATCCAATTACTATTGATGGTATATTATTTTATACATCCCCATTACTGACCTTATTACTTCTAAGTGATTAATAAACCCTTTCAATATCATTAATCCATTCCAAGATTCATAATGTACCCATGTTATGCTCTTGAAATTGTCATATGATTTTTTGTTGTCAATTATTTTTTTAAAAACCCTCCTTGTCTTATTCCTATTAATTAAAAACCTCTTAGGGTTTATGTTTTTCTTACATAACCCTAATAATTTCATTTTGGATTTTGAGTTATGATAGTCCCCTTTATACTCATTGAACCATTTTTTTAATCTTTATGTACTAACATTATGATATAAAAATGTCACTCCGATTTTCCATACTGACCATTTGTATAGTGTATACCAGTACCCATTTTCACTAAAGGGTATTCACCTAGACGTACTAATAAATAATTTATTGGGTTATCCCGTATTTATCTACTAATCCTTAGCCACGATATTAAATGTTATGAATTTTTGATGTTATATGATCTATATGGCGTACTTATGTGTGTACATGATATGATTATGATGGGTGCAACCAGATAGATTTATAATGAATTGGGTAATGTTTTATTCTCCTAAGATGTCCTGTATGGTTCATGGGTGTTTATCCTAAGTAAACTATGATATGTTTTATAGGTTTTTAACCTTGACTTATGCATATGATGTCGTGATTAATGTTTATTCCACATTACCACATTTCATTTATGTTGTTATGCTATATCCTTCCCCATTTTTCATGTTTATGACTCTCACCCATTTTATGTCCCATTGAAATGTCTGTTTTCAAACATGTAATATCTTCTTCATGTTATGAATTTATTATTCCCTTATTGGGATTTATATCTCATCCATTTCATTATTATTTCACTAGGTTATCCCATGAGGTTTTAAGTACAATTGAATATTATGAGCATGTTATAGATGTTTTCAATAATGTCGATACACCCACCCTATTTTATGTTCTTATGTTATGTACCTAATTAAAAAATACACTATAATTATTGATATTATTTATTTTATTATGTGTAATAAATAATGAATTATGGTGTAAAAAAACAAGGGTTATCATATTTGGTATTAGAGGATAGTCTAAATATTTTATGGCATTAGGATTAAGAAACTGTAGTGGTAGCCTTATGGATAAGACCAAACATAATAAAGAATACCTAAATTTTGGTAAAGTATGGAGTCATTTGTTTATTAGAATATATATCCCAATAGGGATACTATAAATAGATGTGGCTCGAGAATAGAGGTACCTTTGGGTAATAATCCTGAAAAGAGTGATTGAGCTGTACTCGATCATCACCTGGTACATAAAACAAGACTTAATACACACCTTGTTTGATAGTCCTGGGGGATATAATTTAGTAAATTCACAACATCATTACTTACCATTAATAAGGGACTAAAATTTCCTATATGAGTATATCATAGTAAATTGATCACATATAACATAGAATGAATCCCATAAATTCCTATTAAGGAATATATGTTATTTATGGGTTATTCATTTATTAATCATTTTATAACATTTATGTGTATAATAGTTTGAAAATTATAATCCCTAATACTATTTTGAGTTATGTAAATGGTTGAAAAAAAAATAAAAAAGTGAATCATAGGGTTATCATCAATGGTTCTACAGATTCACCCATTTAAAACATGTTCATTTGAACTATTCAAACACCACCAAAAAGCATGAAAGTGGAGTTATTGGTGAAAATGAAAAATGGTGAAATTATTTCATCCCAATTATATAACTCCTCCCCCATAATTTTTTTGGATGATATTCATAGATAACCTTGTGATACTCCCTTTATTATAATTTGATGCAATTATGGTTATGGATTGAATTTCCTTATATAGAGTCAACATAAATTTCCCTGAGAAGGAAATCAATATTTTTATCATGAATCTTCCTTTGATTACATACAGGTGTAAGGAAGATGATAAATTTTTATCCCCATTATTTTAAACATGGATATTATTTCTATTTGAGAAAGTATATATAGATCAAATGATTTGGTATAAATAAATGATCACCCTTGAAGACATGACTATTGTGAGGGAATTCATAGATGCATTTTGTATATAATTTAATAGTCTTCCTCCTAGTTGTGAGATTGAATTATAAATATAGCTTATATTAGGTTATTTTCCAATATACAAGACACTTTATAGAATGGTTATTATTTAACTAGATGATTTGAAGAAGAAACAATAGAAGAATCTAGATAAAGGGTTTATATGCCCACGTGCATCACCTTGGGGTGCACTGGTCCTCTTCTTCAAAATAAGGAAGGGTCAATGTGGCTTTGGATTGATTATCATGAGCTCAAAAAGATCATGATAAAGAAAAATTATCCACTATAATAGAGTGATGACTTATTTGATTTTTTATGTGGAGACTAATACTTATCTAAAGAGGATCATTGGTGGGGGTATTATCAAGTAGCAGTGAAGAAGAAGGATATCCCCAATACATATTTCGGTATAAGGTACGAGAACTATGATTTTATGGTAATTCCATTTAGACTCACTAATTATTAAGAAATCTTGATTGACTTAATGAATAGTGTTTAGATATTACATCAATACTATTTGGTCATCCTTATATGTGATATTATAGTAAACTTCAAATGAAAGTAGGGACAAGATGTGTATTTACTCACTATGTTAAAAATCTTATAAAAGGTAAAGCTTTATTCAAATTATTGAAAATTTTATTTATGGTTAAATAAATTCTCATTATTGGGTCATGTAATCACCATTAAACTTATATCAGTGGACCCTTCAAAAATAGAGGCAATTGAAGGATGGGAAAGACCAACCACTAGGATGGAAATCCATAGTTTCCATATATTATCTCGATATTTCCATTTATTTTTAAAAATATTCTCAAGATTTTTAAACTCTCTAACCAATCTAACTCGGATGGGAATCATTTTTTTTAAAAAAATTGAATACAAAGAGAGAAACAGGGAGTTGAGAAAAGGCTTATTGTTTAACTTGTAGTTACTCTATCCAAAGGGGGGATTTTTCATGGTATACAAAAATACATCGAAGAAGGTATTTTGTTGTTTACTAATTCATAATGAAAATATGATAGCCTATGCCCCTAGGAAATTGACAGTTTAAGAAAAAAAATCCCAATTAATGATCTAGAGTTAGATGTAGTAATCATAGAGATGAATGTACTGTTTCATTATCTCTTTGGTGAGAAGCATGAAATATATATAGGTCATAAGAGCCTAATGTATATATTCTCATAAAAAGAGTTTAATATGCACCATAAAATATAGTTAATTCTGATTAAAGACTATTACAGCACAATCTGCTACCATAATAGGAAGTAAAATCAAGTGGAGAACACTATAAGTAGAATTAATCCAACAATTTTATCATTTATGACAATTGATAAGGATCTGGTCTTCTTATACTTTAAAAGTTTCTACATGGGTATCATAAGTGAACAAACATAATCAATCCTTTCACAATTATTTCTCAACCATCCCTTCTAGAGAAGATAAATGGTTCTCAAAGATACGATATGGAAATTCAGAAGAAGGTGGAAGCTATATTAATAAGAAAATACTCATAGTTCAAAATTATTGAAGGATGAGTTATAAGATTTGGTTCATGACTATGTGAACCATAAAATCCTTCATTAAAGAATTAGTTTTTGGATGATTCACATAGATGGAACTTATCCATCAGTCTAAAGAGAATTAAGATGTATCGAGGTATCTGAGAGCACTATTTCTGGGACAATATGAAGAATAAGATCATTAAATTTACAACAAGAATTCTTATATGTCTACAATATAAGTCTTAAAGGGAAAAATATAAGGATATTACGCAACCACTACCCATAACTACATGAAAACGGGAAAATAGAACCCTAGATTTTATTATTGGTCCAACAAAAACATCAAGAAGAAATAATTCTATATGGGTTATGGTGGATCATATTTAAAAATCTTCACAACTCATATCAATTTGACAAGACTTCTCACTCAATAAACATGAAAGGACATATATAAGATATGTGGTGAGATTTCTTGGAACCCCATTTTCAATTGTATCAGACCAGGACCTAATATTTACATCCACATTCTAGTAGAGCCTCCAAAATCCTATAATACTATGACGAACATCATCCTGACTTATCACCTTCAAATTTATTACCAATATAAGAAGACTATCTAGAAACTTGATGACATTTTGAGATTATTTTCAATAGACTTTATAGGAGGATAAGATAAACATAATTCTCCGGTCAAGTTCTCATATATTAAAATTTCCCACTCAAGCATTCAAATTGATCCATATCATGAAAACATAGGTAATAGATACATAACACTTGTACACTAGTATGGTTTTGGTGAATGAAAACTTTTGGGTCCAGAAATGGTCATGGAAATGGTGGAAAAGGTCAAAACCATTTAGCAGCACATCAAGGATTCTCAGAGTCGGCAGAAGAGCTATATTGTAAATTGATGATGAGTCCTGAAGTCTGAGTTTGAAGATAAGGTATTCCACTAAGTATATCTATTGAAGAATGTAAGTAGATTTTAAATAAGGGAAATCAATGTCCAGGATACAACGATCCCTTTGAGATCCTTGATCGCATTATAACGATGGCCAATAGACTAGTACTCCCATATGAACTGACTCAAGTATGTGATGTGTTAAATGTATCCCTCTTGATAAAGTACCTAAAAGACCCTCACATATTCTAAATCCAGTGGTGGTACCATTAGAGAATGATCTTTCATATGGGGAGAAACTGGTTAAAGTTTTAAATTTTAGAGACAAAGTTCGCTGAAATAAGATTATGTACCTCGTCAAAGTGCTATAGAGAAACCACATTTTTAAAGAATATATATGGGAACCAACAGAAGTTATGAAATAGAATTAACCTGATATGTATTAGTGTGTGAAATGAAAATACCATAGAAAATTTTATAAAGTGGGAAGAATGTAATGACTAGAACTTTTATAAATAAAATTCCATTTTTGATTGAATTAAATTCCTTATTATAGTCAAAGAAAGAAGATTCCATTATTTTGTTTCATTATATCCAATCAGATATCAATGAATATTAAGAATCATAACCATTGATTTTGTAGATTTTGAATAGTGATTGTAGGATTTGTATAAATATATGGTTATGATAAATCATATTGACAAAGAAAAAAAAGAAGAAATAGACACTACTAATCGGTTATTACTGTATAAATCCCATTTATCCAAGCCTCCAAGGGAGATATAATCACTAGGATTTTCATTAACTAATCCATATTTCACGTTCAACAACTAAATAATGAGATATAAGTTTTATGCTAGATGTTCAAACACATGTTGTTCACGACCCAAACCATATATGTCGAACCACAGCATGAAAATCCCACCATCGCACACAGTACCCTTAGGGAGTTCTCTAGTGTAATAGAGGGATATATATCAAGACCCTTATGATATGAATATATATATATTAATAAAATATTGATTATATTTTATTCTAATTTTTTAAATTTATATTTTTTTTGTATTTTGATATAAAAAAACAAATTCTATTTTTAAGTAATATTAAATTTCAATTTATACATTCGTTTTTGGAAGATAATTGAATTTTAAAAATATATAATATTTTGATAAACTTATATAATTTTATAATTATTATTAAATATAAATGAAAATATAATTTTTATGAATTGAAAATTAGTTTTTATAAGGGTTTGAAAAATAATATTGTAAAAAACCAAAAATTTATCAATAAATGTCAAATATTATTTTAAAAGATAAAATTCACATATTTGGAAAATTATTTTTGGAAAAATATATATTATTTTATGAATCATCACATCAAAATTATCTAACATTGAATTTTTCAAAATTTGCTGAGACAGTCATATTTTCAGGTAAATATTAAATAACTTTTATATAGTGAGTGTTATGACATCATAATGACCCAATAGTGAGGTAATAAATGTTATAGAAGGTATCCAAGACAAAATATATGTTTCCCATTTAATATAATTTGATTTTGGCATATTTTATTATTTTTATGATGCCTTTACAAATCCAGAAAAACCTATATTATATTTTAAGGTTTTAAATCATTCATTTATGAACATGAATCACTTATACATCACAAACACAACTAGAGAAATGGGATTTAGAGCCCCCTAACATGGGAAACCGCCTTTAGAGGTCGTTGGGCTATAAAAAATAAATTTGGAACCCCTCGCCCCCTCCCTTCGCGAAACCCTCCGCATCCCTAGATCGTCGCTGCCTGTCCCATGTCGCCCTCCGTCCTCCGCCCTCGCCACCCGTCACCTCACCGCCCTCCACCCCTCACCGCCCATCCCCTCATCACCCTCCAACCTCCACCCTCCACCCCTATGGCCTTTTCCCACTCCACCCTCCGGCCTTCGGCCTCCACCCTCCTCCCTCTGCCCTCTGCCCCCTGCCACCCACCCCATCGCCCTCCGCCCACTCTGCCCTCAATACTCCACCCTCCACCCTCCATCCTCCACCCTATGTCCTCCACCCTCCACCCTCTGGCCTCCACCCTCCAGCCCCTATGGCCTCTGCCCCCTCATCCCTCGGCCCTCCTCCCTTGGCCCTCGGCCCTCGGCCCTCCGCCCCTTTGTTACTCGTCCCTTGTACCCCCACCGCCCTCCACCCCAGCTCTCCACCATCCCTCGTACCCTCCCTCTTCATCCCATCCCTCAATGAACCATCACCTCCCATCCCCTCCCTCACCATCCCCTCTTGTGCAGCACCGTCGCCGCCTGGTCCCCTCCCACCCCACACAACCATTGCTCGTCCCCTCGCCGTAGCCGACCGTCCACTCTGGCTCCCTGCTATCCTCTATCCCTTCCCTCGTCATCCCACCCTTGTTACACTGTCTACACCTCACCACCTCCTATCCTCCAGCTTTCCACCACCACCACCACCCATCCCCTCCCACACCGCACCATCTCCAGCTCCGGCTTCCCTCTGCTGCCTCTCCTCTCCACTACAGCACCGCCTTCGGCTCCCCTCCCTTATAGGTTTGTAGTACAATCAGGTATGTAATGACATGGGTTTTCAATTAAATTATATTATCTATTCCCTTCTTTATTATTTATAGATATAATTTGATTATTTTATCAATAGTACTCAAGCAATTGGATAGTATTTATTTTCAATATATTTGATATAAAAAATTCATTTAATATGTCTTGTGTAAATGTTTGTTATATAGATATTATTATGGATAATATTTGGATTGATCTTCCAAATAGAATGTATAGAGAATATTTCATTGGAATTATGTAGTTTATTGAATTCACCAGAAGATTTTAAAGTGACTATATTAGTTTTCCATGTAGAAAACGTGCTAACAGATATCAATAAAAATGAGATACTGTGATGGAGCACCTATTCTTCAATGGATTTCTGAAAAATTATAATAGTTGGACTCGTCATAGATAAGAACATGTTCATTGTCAAAATATGGATTCAGTTCATATGGATGTTGATGCATGGATGAATGATCCAATGCATGAAATGATTACAAAAATGGTGCATGGGTTGGATCCTAAAGGCATTGATATCCAAAATCTTGAGACCGGTGAGATAAATCTTCGCTCTGGTGAAGATCGTGATTCGAGGAGGTTTTATGAAGAACTTGATTATGAAAAACCATATATATATCATGAATTTACTTCTTATAATAAATTTCCATTTATCATGGAGTTGTTGCATTTGAAGACTTTGAATCAGTGGTCAGACACATCATTTGACCTAATGTTGGTGTTATTGAAAAAGGTTATTCATGTCAACACTAAGATTCCTGATTCATATTACCATGATTGTAAGTTGACAGATAACATAGGTATTACATATGAGACCATAGATGCTTGTGCAAAGAACAATTTATTGTTTAGAAATGAAACTGACCATTTGGATATTTGTATGGTTTTTCGCACTTCTAGGTGGAAAGAGAACAAGGGAAATCATACTCATCAAAGTCAGATTGCGATACAGGGGAAACTCATTGATGTAATTTCTTTTACATTCCCCTTAAACCGAGGTTGAAAATATTTTTTTATGACATCTAAAGTTTCTTATTTAATGAGATTTCATGCAGAAAGAATTCATGAAAGTGATATGTTAACCCACCCGGCAGACTCTCATGCATGGAAGGATTTTGATAATAGATATCCAGAATTTGCTAAATATGTTCTTAATGTTTGATTGGGGTTTATAGCAGATGGTTTCAATCCATTCACGTCTATAATTGGTGCAACTCATAGCACATAGCCCATGGTGTTGGTACCATATAATATTCTTTCGTGGATTTGTATGAAGCAACAATTTATATTACATTCCACTCTTATTGATGGACTTAGAAGCCTAGGGGATAAGATTGATGTTTACCATTAGCCATTGATTGATGAGTTAAATGAATTTTGGGGAGATGGTGTGATGACTTATGACTGTGAAATGAATGAAATGTTCAAACTGGAGGCTACTTCATTGTGGACAATCAATGACTTCTTGGCTTATGCAAAATTATCATGCTTGACTACGAAAGGGGAATTTTTTTTCTCATGTTGCAATAAAATTAAAAAATACTAATGGCTTAAACATTTCCAAAAAATGGGAATACATGGGTCACAAACATCTTCTCCCCCCTCAACATAGGTTTAGAAAGGACAAAGTGGCATTTGATGGTTCTAAAGATTTCATCCCAACACCAAAGATCATGACAGGAGTTGAAATGTTATCGAGAATTGAGGAATAAAACATCTGCATGGTATTTGAAATTCAGGATTTAGTGGCTCATCCATTAATTAATATTCGTGCTTCAGGTAGGCAGCACATTCACCATTGGAAAAAGAAATGTATTTTGTATAGTCTTCTGTATTGTAAAACTAACATGATAAAGAATAATTTGGATGATATGCACATTGACAAAAATGTTTGTGATAACATATTGTGAGCCATTTTAGGTGTCAGTGGAAAATCAAATTACCATGTTAATGCACATCGTGATTTGGAATAAATGGGTTTAAGGAAACAGTTGAATTTATAGTTAGCTAAGGGAAACAAGGCATATATGCTTGATGCACAGTATACTATGACTAAAAAAGAGAAAGAGACATCTCTTTTTATTTTGAAGATGCTTAAGGTGCCTGATGATTACTCTTCTAATATTTCAAAGTGTGTGAATCTGACGAGCAAGACATTGAAAGGGTTTAAAATTCATGAAAATCACATACTACGTTAGCAGTTGATTCCAATAGCAATTTGTGATTGTTTATCCCCCAATGTTTTTCAGCCGTTGATTGAGATGATTAATTTTTTTGGAAAGCTTTGTTTAAGAAATCAACAAATGAGTGATATAAAAAATTTTCAGGACTGAATTGTACTTACGCTTTGTCACTTTGAGAAACTATCCCCCCCTCATTTTTCAATGTTATGTTCCACTTGAAAGTGCACCTAACTGATGAATTAATGGATGTTTGTCCAGTGCAATTCAAGTGGATGTGTCCTATTGAGCAGTATTTGAGTACATTGAAAGGATTTGTATGGAACATAGCTCATCTGGAGGCATCAATGTCCCATTGTTATTTGTTGGGTGAGTGTACTAATTTTTGTGCAGAATATCTTATAGATGTTGAAACAAAATCAGATAATCACTCTTGGATTCATGGTGGTCCAGTTGGAGAAAGAAGCATATTTGATATAGACAACATCGAGTGGATACAACAACATCGATATATAATGTTCAATACTCCATCAATTCCACCATTAATGTAGTAAGTGTCTTATCACTTTTATTGTTTAACTTTTACATGTTTTGTTTGCATATGATGATCATTTAAGCATTGTGTTATCATTTACAGGAAACACATTAATGAGATGAAAGAAGAGATGTATCGTGCGACTGAGTATCTAATTCAACAATCTCATTATGCGTCATTTCATGATTGGTTCATGTATTATGTACGTATAAATTGATTTTCATTATGTGTGATGTATTATACTAATTTCTTTCTTCATAAATAATTATTAAATTCTATGAATTATGTAGGTTCATAAGATGAGGGAGTTAAGGGACCCCATGCTAACTGAATAATTTATCCAACTGGTTGAGGGTCCATCTATAACATCTCGTCGTTATAATGCTATAGATGCTAATGGTTTTCGATTTCACATTAAAGATGTTGACGACAAACAAGAAACACAAAAGAGTGGAATCAGTTTTCCATTTGTATATTCTGGTTATTACTATGGTCAATTGATAGATATCATTCAAGTTGTATGTGCACATAGGTTGAAGTACATATTGTTAAAGTGTAATTGGGTTGATCTAGTGCATGGATGTAAAGTCAATCAACATCAGTTTTCATTGGTGAATTTTAACTATATGTTATACAGAAGTGAACGAGTTGATAATGAACCTTTCATTTTTACATCACAAGATGAACAAGTATTCTTCTTTACTTTGTCTTCAAATCCAAGTTGGCAAGTTTTTGTGAAAATGTCCCATCAAGGAGTGTTTTTATTTGAACAAGATGAACCTAAGACTGTTCCGTTTGTTTCCCAATAGCTTGATCAACATAACGTAGTTCAATAGGTCGAAGATATTTATTGGGTCAGAGTGGTAGTTGAAGGAGAAAGAATCTATTTGAATTCTTAATGAAAGGTATAATTGTTTTCTCGCTATTCAGAATTTAATGTACTAGGATGTTATAAATTATCTAACCATTTTATAAATCCTTGTAAGTTCAAATCCTCACTTTTTAATGTTTATTAATTTATAAATATTGAGGGTGATTTCTCTTTTGGTATGTTCATGTTATTGTCGTTGTATCTTTTCATTGAGGTATTCTTCATTTGGTTTATGTGTTGCTTGAATTTTTATTAATTCAATATGAAATTTGGCTATGCATTGATTGGTTTTGTGCATAATTTGTATATATATTTTGTTAACTTTATGATTTTTTAAAATCCATTGACAACTAATTATTCAATCCCATTTTGTTTGATTAACAACTGTACCATTTTGATTTTTTAAAAACAATTAAATTTATCTTTTGGACACTTCGGATAGTCCCCTTATTAATTTTTTCTATGACTGCATGCATGTCAGGGGAAGAGGCATAAGATACACATCATCCATCTGATCCATCTACATCTCAAGGTCGAGGTATTTTGGAATTTAATTTTTTCTATTTTTTATATAATTTATAAACACACACACACATATATATTTATAACATCTGTCAAATTATATATAAAATTGTTTTCAACAGGTTCAGACTCGACTGCTTCTTCCTCTCACAAGTGAGGCCCTGGTCGTTGCATTTTATCATGGACTTCTGACACGAAGTTTGATGTTTCCTTTGATGATCTATTTTATCATGTGGGATTGAATGACCCTGCATTTATTCATTAGGTGGGTCATATCAGACCTGACCCACATCGATTTCCATTGACCTTCCGTGACTGGGCTTCTATACCTTAAGACACATTTGATCATCTTTGGAGGGATGTTTAGGTAAGAAGACCATTTTACTTTCTTCCCTATGTAAAAACAATCTAACATATGTGATTTTTTTCATTAATAACAAAATTTTAAATTATACCCCGATGAGTTTCGACATGTGTGTATGATAAAATGACATAAGATGTGGAAATATTATAAAGGTAATGTCAATTGGGACCACTGGGTACCAAATGTGGGTTCCCCAGATAATATGGAAAAAGTCCCAAGAGGTGTCCTCCCATCTCAGTTGCATGAATTAGTTGCATATTGGTCTACTGAGGGTGTTTCGGTTTGTATATTTATATTGGTATATATATTTTCATGAATGTGTGATTTTTTTAAAATTTGAATTAATTGAATGTAGGAGGTGTCAGCACGCCATTCTGAGAATCGAGCATTGCAGGGACGACCCCAAAGGCTCGAGACTCGTCACGTGTCTCAGATCCGACATGAGGTATTTGTTATTCATTTTTTAATTTATTAATTAATATTTTTTTGTTTTTATATTTTATTCATATACAGTTACGGGAGCAAGGTGAACCGACTGATAAAATGTCGGAGTGGATGAGGAATCGGGATCGAAATGATCCAGAGGCTATTGAAATGATAGTAGGTGCTTGTACTCATTACCAATACTTATATAAATCATTATAGTAACATATATATGTGTATATATTTAAACATTTCAGAAGCTCATTTTGAAGCTGAGTTAGAACAGCTGCCAGAGGACCAGCGACAGCTTCCCATGCGATGGGATGAGATCTTTCCTCCCATTTTTGGTCCGGATGGGCATGGATATAGTTTGACCTATGGAATAGGGATTCCTAATTCTGTAGTATCACACACTATGGTTGTCGGTCCTGTTGTTGCTCAGATGACACAACAGGTTTCATATTTCGAGGCACGACTACATGCTTCCGAGGAGGTAAATGCGCCATTGATCGCTGAGGTTAGAACACTGTGGGAATATATGCATCCAGGTGATGATACAGAGGATCATACAATGCAGGTTTATACTATATTTATTTATTTATTTTCTATTATTTTTGTTATGAAAATCTTCATAATTTTTATTTATTGTAGACCCCTGGCCCATCGGATGGATGTAGCAGTCATGACCATGCATGACGCATCATATTCACATGGTGTGTTTCTTTTTTTATTGGTGGGGTTGTTATTGATGTTTAGGCTGGGTTCCTAGTGAGAGTTTTTGAGATTTGGGGGTATCATGTGTGTTTTGGCATTATGAAATGTTTGTGTGAACAGATTTAGAAGTAACCATGAAACTGATTAATGATTTGGATATTTTTAGTTCATTTTATTCTTTAATGTTTTTAATTGCATGTTCTGTGAATAGTTTCAAACAAACCATGTGATTCCTAATAGAAAAAATGGAACTTGTTTTTGGTGACTGAGATCTGGTTCACTATTTTTATTACCATGGCCCACCCTAGATAGCACCCCCCCCCCCCGCACCCCAGAGTTCATTAGGATAATTGACCATTAGTTCATTAAGGAAATTCTTCATTAGGTTGTTAGGCCATTAGGGAAATTGTCCCATTGGCCAATTGTCCAATTGGATGTAAGACAAATGGCCATTAGGCCATTATGCCTTTATTCCAATTGTATAACTAGATAATAGGATATTATTCCAATTGATTGTTTTGCCACTATGCCATTAGGTTATTAGGGCATTATGTGAATTGTTAAATGGGACAATTTTACATTGAGTCATTAGGAAAATTCGCCTTTAGGCCATTAAGATAATTGATCATTACACTGTTAGGCCAATTAGTCATTATGACCCCCCCCCCCCATTGGTCAACCCCCCCCCCCCCACACACACACACATGCATTTCAAGCATGGAAAACACCTAAAAAACACATATTCAGTTGTATCATGCAAACCGCATGGCCGAATGACGTGATGTCTTCTTGTACACATGAAAAATAATAATTATGGTGTTTTCCTCTGTTTTCAAGTCATGCCAATGTTGTTTGGTATGAATTTGACCTTTAAATGCCTATTTTGGCCATTTACGACACGCAACGTGCTCTTCTAGTCACCGCGGTCAAACGAATCCTCTAATTGATGTGTTGTGTGCCCAAAAATTTCACAATTCACCCACCCTTTCTTGTCGTTCTATGTCATGGAATTCCAAGGTCGTTTGGCCATTTTTGATCATACCACACACGCTTTTCAAATGCACAAAAACGACGTGTAACAGACAAATTCAGATAAAACGCTCTCAAAATGAATTTAGATCACACAAAAAATAGAAATATTATTTGTGACATGTAGGAGGTGACGACAAGTCAATTGGACGTGCGGTGTGCACGGTACGACTGAATATGCTGTTTTGAACAGTTCGGCGCGCCCTAAAAGGGCGCGTTGGGTAATCAAAACCAGACGAACAACCTCAAAATGCCATGAAATCATAGTACGACAACTTTGGTGTGATGTTTGAAATGTTTGGGTAGACTACATGCCAATCGGAGGTGTCGTTTAACCGCGGTGACTGGAAACACATTTCTGGAGTCACAAAACCCAAAACGATGTGTAACGGTCTAATTAAAAGAAAAAATTCTCATAATGACTTGATATCACATGAAAACAATAGGAATATTATTCTTGACATGTAGGAGGTGACATAATGTCCATCGGTTGTGCGGTGTGTGCGGTACGACCGAATATGCTATTTTTTACAGTTTAACGTGCTCCAAAAGGGTGCGATGGGTGGTCAAAACTAGCCGAACGACCTCATAATTCCATGAAAACGTAAAAAAACAACTATGGTGTGGATTGTAACATTTTTGGCTACAAGTCACATCAATCAGAGGTTTTGTTTGACTGTGGTGACCAGAAACACATTTCTAGAGTCATAAAATGCCAAAACGACGTGTGACAGTCGAATTCAGAGAAAATGATCTCAGAATGACTTGAAATCATAATAAAATAATAGTAATATTATTCGTGAAATGTAATACGAGACAACACGTCAATCAGATATGCGGTTTGTGTTGTACGACCGAATATGCTATTATGAACAGTTCAACGTGCTCTAAAAGTGCACATTGGGTAGTCAAAACTAGACGAACGACCTCAGAATGCCATGAAATCATACGATAATAACTGTGGTGTGAATTTTAAAATGGCCGGGTTGACGGAACATCAATCGGAGGTGTCTTTTGATCACGGTGACCAGAAAAACATTTCTGGAGTCATAAAAAACCAAAACGATGTGTAACGATCAAATTCAGAGAAAACGTGATTATAATGACATGAAATTAGACAAAAACAATAGGAATATTATTCCTGACATGTATAAGTGGATGAAAAATCAATCAGACATGCGGTGTGTACGGTACAAGCGAATATGCTGTTTTGAACAGTTTGACGCGCTCTAAAAGGGCGCATTTGGTGGTCAAAACCAGCCGAACGACTTCAGAATGCCATGAAATCATACTAAAACAGCCGGGGTGTGAATTGTGAAATAGTTAGTTAGATGGCATGTATAAGGCCCCAGCCTTAAACATTTCTTAATATTGAGTTATTACAAGATAACACATTGAGGATCTTTTCAGGTTTAGAGTTTTAGAGAATTATATCATAAAACTTGCATTACATTCCCCATTTAAACAAGGTGGTTACATAAAATATAGTATTCATTTTTTCCATCAGCAGAAACATATTTAAAATAAAACATGGATTCTTTCTTGACACTTCCTTGACACTATCATCATATCATGTACCCTTCCCTTGACCTGTGAAAAAACATTTCAAAAACTTGGGATGAGCATAAAAAGCTCAGTAAGGGATATAAAAATATGGAAAGGAAACATGAGTACAAGTATACATAAGAATGAAATCATACTTTACCCATAAAACATAAGAACTTTAACATACATCATAAAATCATGAATAAATCATATAAATCATAAGACATAAAAGGTAACTTGAGGCATTCATAACATTCTTACGTAGGGAGTAACCCTCTTGGTTACATTTGGAATACCCACCACCGTATATTCCCTAAATCTCTTCGGAGAAACCTTAACGTTTCACTCCATCGCGTTACCCAATGAATTGGAGAGCTATATTGGGCGCACCAGCCCTTTGTTTATCACGGAACCACCCATCTTCATAAACAATGCCCAAGAACCATAACATAAATCGTATCACATAAAACATGCATAAAGGAAACATAAAATTTCCACCTTTCAATAACAAGATATCAATACAAAACATTGATATAAAACATTATGAAAACCATTTTCAATACCAATATAAAATAAATGTAAAACATGGTATTTATTTTTTCTTTCTAAAAAAAGGTATGGCTTTTAGAGGAAGCCGAAACTCAAATAATGGTCACGGCGACAGAGAAGTCGTTGTCGCCGCATACGTACGACAAAAACATTCTCTTTTGTCGTTTAGTAAAACACTTCGTATTAAAAGATTCATTTTGGATAAACGTAAAAGTCAAAGGGGTTTATACACCATATAAAATAAATTTGTGTATAAAACAAAATATGCCTCAATGAAAGGAGATTGAGACGGATTCCCATACAAAGACGATATCCTTGGTTTAAGGATAAATCAATTACATAATTATGTGTGACAAACGAATACACCACATATATGTGGATATTAAGTGTAAAACAATCAGAGGTTATTCACACATATTTATAGAACGACATATTCAAGGAGTACATGTTTATCCCAAAGAATCAAATTTTGGTTACGAAGTTCCCTTGCAAAAATTTGACAGCCTAACGGCATCACTACAAAATTCAGAAAATGAGTTGATGAGAGATAAAAAGGGTATATCATCACATGGACATAAAATTTAAATCAATAAGTATATAGAAGAACATATCCCAACATAATGGTATTTGAATTAAAAGACATAACAAAACAAGTCTTTTAAAAAGAGGAGGGTGAAAGGTTCTCTTACTGACATGGGTATCTTTCGAAACATACACCCCGTGAAAGAAGGACAGTACAACATTGATGTAAATACTCATAAATTAAAGTATATTACACAATGAGTAAAATAATGGGAAGTACATACACCACTCAATGGAAATTGTGTCAAATGTAGCATAAATCTCACGGGAATAAATGTGAGATGAAAATTCCCTTACAAAAACTCGGCAGTCTAACGACACCACTTAAAACTTCCAAAATGGATTGATGGGAGAGAATAGGGTCTCTCATAATATTAACATAAAAATTACAGTAAGAGTAATATAAAAGAACATCCCAATAACAAGAATGATGAGATTTAAAAGGAATGTCATAAAAGAGTGTACTTAAAAAGAAAGATAGGAGTATGATCCCTTACCTCAAGTCCAACTTGTCTTGTTCATTTCTTTATATTCCTGAATAATAAACATTGGTCAATTTATAATTGCTTAAGGAACTCCTATAAATATTATTATTCAGTTCATATCAAATATTTTAATGTTATAATAATTGGTTAATAATATGAGTTCATATTAGACGTTTTTGTCGACGTTTGGTACATGAGTCAAAAATTGAACTTGTTGGAAAATAATTTTCCATGTAGTTATAGGTACATCATATCCAGAATAGTATTTATGTTTTAAATATCATATATATCCAGTATATATTAATTTTATACTATTCCATAGCATTTGGAGATAAAAATTAAAAGCACCATTCATGGAGACGGTAGGTCGTACGTACGCATGAACGCTACATTCATTTTTTGTCATATTAATGGAATTAAAAGCAAAATGAGAGATACATAAATTTGTTATAATTCTGGAATGATATCCATCATTTAGATATAATATATTACATATATATCCATTATATATATGTACTTATAATAGAACATAACATTTTGAGATAAGAAATGAAATGTACTGTTCATGGAGACGGTAAGTCGTACGTACGCATGAACGCTACTTCCATTTCTATTTCATATTTAATGGAATAAGAACATAATGATAAATAATAGTATTTTAATTCCATTATGGTATCATATATAATATCATTAAATATATCCTTTATACGTACCACATATGGTATTAACGAATCAAATCACTTTGAGGGGGCGGTAGTCCGCACTTCCTTAAATGAAGATATCGCGTTTACCCATAATGGAAACCATAAAGGTATTCCATAAATGAAAAATACAGAAGATTAAGTAAAACATAAACATATTATATATCATATATAAATATATTTTCATCTTAATGGCCACCTTTGAAGGTGTTAGAAGAATGTTGAACAATCATCGTTTCGTGAGGCAGAAATTCACCATCCACAGAAACAGTATGTTATTTAACCATTAGAAATAGGTTTGTGTAAGTGTAGCTCTAATACATCTTATAAAAAAGTCCTAGTATATTGAAGATACTGTATTTGTTACAAAATAAATCAATAAAAATAGTTTAGGGGGTTGGATAAGAAAAATAAAACAAAAGGACACAAGTGAAGACATTACCTTAAAATCGGGTAACTCCCTTTGGTTTGATCTCAAAGGCTTCATTGGGAAGAATTATGCCCAATGTGAGGCTTCAGGGAGTTAAAGAGGGATGTGGAGAGACAAAATGGGCAGGGTTTGGCTGAGCCAAAGGCTTTGGAAGTGTGGTTAAGGAGGTATAGGTGGGGGGATTTTATAAGAGGAGAGGAGGGGAACTCATGGAAAGTAAAGAAATGTCACTTTATTTTAGAATGAGTTTCGGATTTTAATGGTCCCACATTGATGTGTTTCTAGGTTAAGGTGATAAGGGTTCTAAATCCACCCATAAAATAGGTTTTGGACATGTGTAGGTCTTAGATGTTACATTATCTTTCCATTTTATTTAAATCGTTAAATAATGAGGCCATCGCTGCATCATCATGATGTAATAAATAATTTAATTTATTTAATGTCTAAAAATTATAAAAAAATACTATGATGTATGAAATCATTTTAGACTTTCAATGATTATTTATAGTCAAACATCTGACTTGTATAACCCCATGTAAAAATTGTTTTTGTAAAACATCTCATGTTTGTGTCATTTTTACTTTAACATTGAATAAAAAGGTATTTATGTCATTTTCTAACCAAAGTGGCTCCATGGGGTCCCCAAGTTGACCCATGGATTTTTTTGGTTGGACATGACACATTCAATGAGGGTAGTACATGTTTATAGGTCATTTAATTTTATTAAATCATTATTTTTACCTTAAACTACACTAATTACCTCTAATCGCGATTAAAAACTTAATAAGTTACTATTCACCAAAATATTATTTTCATCCCATTGAACCACATTTTACTTCTTAATGACAACCATATATATCGGATTTTTGAAAATCAAATCACAAAAGTGGCAAAGTTTCATTTAAACGAAAAATCAGTTTCTTTAACTACCACTTAGTGGTTTCACTATTCATCAAAAATTGAAGTTTTTCAGAAAAATACCAAAACGTCACCCTAATCTATATTTGATATTATGAATTCCAAAATGATGTCTATTTTAAAAAATTCAAATAATATAAGTTACATTAATTAATTTAATAATTAATTCCTGCTGTCATGACAAATAGCGTGTTTTTATGAAACAATAAGTATCAAAAGATTGACACTAGTTTAAGTCCAATTTCAAAGTGAAATTGATTCCAATGACCAGCATTGGATTAAATGGTAAAAATCTATTCTAATTTCACTTTAAAACCAATTCAAAATATAGTCTAATCATATAAATAAATTAGATTAAAAAGAGGTTTTGAATTAAAATACAACATTTTTCACTATTCATTAAAAAATGAACTTTATTGGAAAGATACCAAAAATTTACACAAAGTAAATTTTGATGTCTCGATTCCAAAGAAGAATTTTATTTTGTCAAATATAACACATAAAATTGTCAAAAAGTGGATTTAAAAGAGGTTCTCCATCAAAAGGTGGTTAATCGACCTTCTAATGAATATTAGAATGTTTACGCTTAAAATTGAATTCATTCACATTTTTAATCCTATAACATTTATTGTAAAAAAAATATTTGACAAACATATATAATAATTTTTTAGTTAGTTCTATTCATTCCCTCCATTACAACGACTAGGCATTGACTACCATTTTAAATTATATTATTTTATTATTTGAGTGCAACGTAAGATTTCAAAGGAACTCATTGTTGCGTATTGGGTAAGACATCAAGAATAGTGTTCCCTTTAAATTAATATTAACATTTTATTCACAAATAGGGATAAATATAATGATTTAATATTCTTTATTTACCTGGGGTGTTACATCCTTCCCCCCTTTTGGGAATTGCATCCTCGCAATTTTTAATATTGGGCTTGGAAACTTCATTGAAAATCCCACATCGGAACAATAGTAAGTAAAACAATCACTTTAAAATAAAGAAAGACAAGTACAAAGGTCACCCGAGTTAACCCATACTAGGATTCCAAGTATGAAAATATGGACATGGAGGAAAAAACAAAGGGTCATGTTCTGATGGAGAGTGATAGTAAACATGTCTAGAAGAAAGTTAACCATAAAAAAATCACAAACATGTGATGGGTTAAACGGTATTCGATTCCCCAGTAGGAAAAGTTAATACACAACATTTTTGTTTTAAGTTACTTTTTACTGAGGAATTTATTCATAAGGAAATGTAATCACTTATCATGTTGACTTTCAACTTTTATTAGATTCCTTACACAAACTCATATTTTCTTCAAAAGACGATTATTTAGGAAGACTTGTTCACATTAAGAGTACTATAATCAACTTCTAGAGAATCACCTAATCCAAAAAATAGAACTATATACTTCTCATATCTTTAGACCTTAACCAAAACCAAAACCAAAAAGGTTAGTACAAGATCAGAAAATACCCAAAAAGGATAATCCTTTTAAAAAAACAAATCTATTCTTAATCTCCAAAATTTATCAAACAATACCCAATTTTCAACAAAGACCATTCAATAAACAAATTCTCCATAAAATACTTCGAAGTAAACCAAACTAAGATTGAAACCCAAATATTTAAATGATTTAGTCACATAGTCTTCCATGTTAAATAGTAACATTTATCTCCAAACAACATCAGTTGCTCCTAAAGTCTCGTATTGAAAAGTAATTAACCTAATCACATATCCTCCATGTTATGTTAATAAATTTCCATAGATAACCCAAAATCAGCTTACTCTTAATTCATAAAATAATCTAACTAAAAAGAATTTTTCAAACTAACCAGGGACTTCACGTAGTCCAGTGGTAGGTGATAAATACTAGTTGCACTTTGGTTGTGGGTTTGATTCCCGCAGCTTTGTCTGGCGCGACGGGTTGTCACAATGTCTGTGTGTTGTACTTTTTCCAAAACTATATAATTCATAAAAAATTCTCCAAAACGAGATAAAATCTTCAAAAAATAATCATAAAATATTTTAACCTCAAGTTTATCTCATGCCTTTCATTTTCCATCATAACATATAATAACCCATAATTACCTCAAAATTAAGGATCATATAAACCCTAATGGTTACCTTTATAATTATTACCTGAACATCCACATCGATTGGTCATCTCGTACATGATGCATTACAGAACATAGCATGGTTCTAGTGGATGATCATGACTCCTTGATAGTTGGTTTAGAACAACCACGAGTTTCCTCATTGAATACCCCATTTCATCCAGTCTCTTAATCAGAGAACAACCACAATTTCCTACAAAACTAATGTCACTTTGGTGCCTGCTAGATCCATCCATTCACTAAAAACAGAAATTTCAGTGTGAGTATATCAATAAAACCATCATGTACTAATGAGGAAGATAACCACTATGATATACTTACTTATTCACTTTATCTAAAACTAGGACTCTTTCTGAAATCCTAACCATTATGGTAATTTCACTTATGCTTTGAGGATACCCTAACCTCTAAAGTTATATAAACTGACCTCTGATACTAACTATAAGGCCCTGACCTTAAACCTTACTTAATCTTGAGTTATTACAAGATTACACATTGAGGATCTTTTCAGGTTTAGAGTTTTAGAGAATTAGATCATAAAACTTGCATTACCTTCCACATTTAAACAAAGTGGTTACATAAAAGATAGTATTCATTTTTCCCATCAGCGGAAACATATTTAAAATAAAACATGGATTCTTTCTTGAAACTTCCTTGACACTATCATCATATCATGTACCCTTCCCTTGACCTGTGAAAAACATTTCAAAAACATGGGATGAGCATAAAAATCTCAGTAAGGGATATAAAAATATATAAAGGAAACATGAGTACATGTATACATAAGAATGAAATCATACTTTACCCATAAAACATAAGAACATTAACATACCTCATAAAATCATGAATAAATCCTAGAAATCTTAAGACATAAAAGGTAACTTGAGGCATTCATAACATTCTTACGTAGGGAGTAACCCTCTTGGTTACATTTGGAATACCCACCATAGTATATTCCCTAAATCTCTTCGGAGAAACCTTAATGTTTCACTCCTTCTCATTACCCAATGCATTGGAGAGCTATATCGGTCTCACCCACCCTTAGTTTATCACGGAACCACCAGTCTTCATAAACAATGCCCATGAACCATAACATAAATCGTATCACATAAAACATGCATAAAGGAAACATAACATTTCCACCTTTCAATCACAAGATATCAATACAACACATTGATATAAAAACATTATGAAAACCATTTTCAATACCAAAATAAAAGAAATGTAAAACATGGTAATTATTTTTTCTATTTAAGAAAATGTATGGATTCTAGAGGAAGTCGAAACTCAAATAATGGTCACGGCGGCGGAGAAGTCGTTATCGCCACATACGTACGAAAAAAACATTCTCTTTTGTCGTTCAGTAAAACACTTCGTATAAAAAGATTCATTTTGGATAAACGTAAAATTTAAAGGGGTTTATACACCGTATAAAAGAAAGTTGTGTATAAAACAAAATATGCCTTAATGAAAGGAGATTGAGATGGATTCCCATACAAAGACGGTATCCTTGGTTTAGGTACAAATCAATTACATAATTATGTGTGACAAACTAATACACCAAATATAAGTGGAAATTAAGTGTAAAACAATCAGAGGATATTCACACATATTCATAGAACGACATATTCAAGGAGTACAAGTTTATCCCAAAGAATTAAATTTGGGTTAAGAAGTTCCCTTGCAAAAATTTGACAGCCTAACGACGTCACTACAAAATTCAGAAAATGAGTTGATGAGAGATAAAAAGGGTATCTCGTCACATGGACGTAAAATTTAAATCAATAAGGATATAGAAGAACATATCCCAACATAATAGTATGTGAATTAAAATACATAACAAAATAAGTCTTTTAAAAAGAGGAGGGTGAAAGGTTCCCTTACCGACATGGGTATCTTTCGAAACATACACCCTGTGAACGAAGGACAATACAACATTGATGTAAATAATCATAAATGAAAGTATATTACACAATGAGTAAAATAATGGGCAGTACATACACCACTCAAAGGAAATTGTGTCAAATGTAGCATAAATCTCACGGGAATAAAAGTGATATGAAAAATCCCTTACGAAAACTCGGCAGTCTAACGGCGCAACTTAAAACTTCCAAAATGGATTGATGATAGAGAATAGGGTCTCTCATCATATTAACATAAAAATTACAGTAAGAGTAATATAAAATAACATCCCAATGACAAGAAAGATGATATTTAAAAGGAATGTCATAAAAGAGTGTACTTAAAAAGAAAGAGAGGAGTAGGATCCCTTACCTCAAGTCCAACTTGTCTTGTTCGTTTCTTTATATTCCTGAATAATAAACTCTTGTCAATTTATAATTTCTTGAGGACCTCCTATAAATATTATTATTCAGTTCATATAACATATTTTAATGTTATAATAATTGGTTAATAATATGAGTTCATATCAGACGTTTTTGTCGATGTTTGGTACATGACTCAAAAATTGAACTTGTTGGAAAATAATTTTCCATGTAGTTATAGGTACATCATATCCAGAGTAGTATTGATGTTTTAAATATCATATATATCCAGTATATATTCATTTTATACTATTCCATAGCATTTGGAGATAAAAAATAAAAACACCGTTCAAGGAGACGGTAGGTCGTACGTATGCATGAACGCTACTTTCATTTTTTGTCATATTAATGGAATTAAAACAAAATGAGATATATATATATATATGTTATAATTCTGGAATGATATCCATCATTTATATGTAGTATATTACATATATATCCATTATATATATGTACTTATAATAGTACATAACATTTTGAGATAAGAAATGAAATGTACCGTTCATGGAGACGGTAAGCCGTACGTACGCATGAACGCTATTTCCATTTATATTTCATATTTAATGGAATTAAAACATAATTATACATAATATTATTTTAATTCCAGTATGGTATCATATATAATACCATTTAATATATCCTTTATACGTACCACATATGGTATTAACGAATCAAATCACTTTGACAGGGCAGTAGTCCGCGCTTCCTTAAATGAAGATATCACGTTTACCCATAATGGAAACCATAAAGGTATTCCATAAATGAAAAATACATAAGCTTAAGTAAAACATAAACATATTATATATCATATATAAATATAGTGTCATCTTAATGGCCACCTTTTAAGGTGTTAGAAGAATGTTGGACAATCATCATTTCGTGAGGCAGAAATCCGCCATCCACAGAAACAGTATGTTCTTTAACCATTATATGTAGGTGTGTGTAAGTGTAGATCTAATAAATCTTATAACAACATCCTAGTGTATTTAAGATACTGGATTTGTTACAAAATAAATGAATAAAAAGTGTTTAGGGGGTTGGATAAGCAAAATAAAACAAAAGGACAGAAGTGAAGACATTACCTTAAAATCGGGTAACTCCCTTTGTTTGAGCTCAAAGGCATCCTTGGGAAGACGTCTGCCAGAAGTGAGGCTTCACAGAGTTATAGAGGGATGTGGAGAGACAAAATGGGTGGGGGTTGGCCAAGCCAAAGTCTTTTGAAGTGTGGTTAAGGAGGTTGAGGTGGGGGCCTTTTATAAGAGGAGAGGAGGGGCACTCTTGGAAAGTAAAGAAATGTTACTTTATTTTAGAATGAGTTTCGGAATTTAATTGTCCCACAATGATTTTTTTCAAGGGTAAGGTGATAAGGGTTCTAAATCCACCTATACAATAGGTTTTGGACATGTGTAGGTCTTATATTTTACATTATCTTTCCATTTTATTTAAATCGTTAAATAATGAGGTCATCGCTGCATCATCATGATGTATTAAATAATTTAATTTATTTAATGTCTAAAAATTATAAAACAAATACTATGATGTAGGAAATAGTTTTAGATTTCCAATGACTATTTATAGTTAAAAATCTGACTTGTAGAACACCATGTAAAAATTGTTTTAGTAAAACATCTCATGTTTGTGTCATTTTTACTTTAACATTAAATAAAAAGGTATTTTTGTCATTTTCCAACCAAAGTGGCTCCATGGGGTCCCCAAGTTCACCCATGGATTGTTTTGGTCGGACATGACACATCCAATGAGTGTAGGACATGTGTCTTGGTCATTTCATTTTATTAAAACATTATTTTTACCTTAAACTACACTAATTACCTCTAATCGCGATTAAAAACTTAATAAGTTACTATTCACCAAAAAATTATTTTCATCCCATTGAACAACATTTTACTTCTTAATGAAAACCATTTATGTCAGATTTTTAAAAATAAAATCCCAGAAGTGGCAAAGTTTCATTTAAACAAAAAATCAGTTTCTTTAACTACCACTTAGTAGTTTCACTATTCATCAAAAATTGAAGTTTTTCAGAAAAATTCCAAAACTTCACCCTAAGCTATATTTGATATTCTGAATTCCAAAATGATGTCTATTTTAAAAAATTAAAATCCTATAAGTTACATTAATTAATTTAATAATTAATTCCAGCTGTCATGACAAATAGTGTGTTTTTATGAAACAATAAGTATCAAAAGATTGACACTAGTTTAAGTCCAATTTTAAAGTGAAATTGATTCCAATGGCCAAAATTTGATTAAATGGTAAAAATATATTCTAATTTAACTTTAAAACCAATTCAAAAGATAATCTAATCATATAAGTAAATCAGATTAAAAAGTGGTTTTGAATTAAAATACAACATTTTTCACTATTCATTAAAAAAATGAACTTTATCGGAAAGATACCATAAATTTACACAAAGTAAATTTTGGTGTCTCGATTCTAAAGAATAATTTTATTTTGTCAAATATAACACATAAAATTTTCAAAAAGTGGATTTAGAAGAGGTTCTCCATCAAAAGGCGGTTAATCGACCTTCTAAAGTATATTAGAATGTTTACGCTTAAAATTGAATTTATTCACATTTTTAATCCTCTGACATTTATTGTAAAAAATAAAAAAATTTGACAAACATATATAATCATTGTGTAGTTAGTTCTGTTCATTCCCTCCATTACAACGGCTAGGAGTTAACTACAATTTAAAATAATATTATTTTATTTTTAGAGTACAACGTAAGATTTCAAAGGAACTCATTGTTGCGTATTGGGTAAGCCATCAAGCATAGCGTTCCCTTTAAATTAATATTAAAATTTTATTCACAAATAGGGATAAATATAAAGATGCCATATTCTTTATTTACCTGGGGTGTTACAACATGTCAATCAGAGGTTTCGTTTTACCGCGGTGACCAGAAACATATTTTCGGAGTCATAAAACGCCAAAACGACATATAACGATCAAATTCAGAGTAAACACAGTTAGAATGACTTAAAATAAAAAAACAATAAAAATATTATTTGTGACATGTATGAGGAGACAATGCGTCAATCGGACGTGCGGTGTGCGCAGTACGACCGAATGTACTGTTTTGAACAGTTCGGCGCACTCTAAAAGGGCGCGTTGGGTGGTAAAAACCAACCGAACAGACTCAGAATACCATGAAATCATACGACCAAAACCGTGGTGTGAATTTTGAAATGTTTGGGTATAAGACACATCAATTGGATGTTTCTTTTGACCGTAGTTACTGAAAACACATTTCCGAAGTCAAAAAATGCCAAAACGGCATGTAACGGTTGAATTTAGAGTAACGTGCTCAGAATGACTTAAAATCACACTAAAACAACAGGAATATTATTTGTGGAATGTAAGAGGAGACGACATGTCAATCAGACGTGTGGTGTGCGCTGTACGACCAAATTTGAGGTTTTGAAAAGTTCCACGCACTCAAAAAGGGCGCGTTGGGTGGTCAAAACCAACCGAACGACTTCAGAATGCCATGAAATCATACGACAATAACTGTGGTGTGAATTGTGAAATGGTCAAGTAGACGGCACATCAATCAGAGGTGTCATTTGTCTGTGGTGACCAGAAACTCATTTCTGGAGTCATAAAACGCCAAAACAACGTGTAACTTTTGAATTTAGAGAAAACTTGCTCAGAATGACTTGAAATCACCCGAAAACAATAGTAATATTATTTGTGACATGTAGGAGGAGACAACATGTCAATCAGACATGCAGTGTGTGCGGTACGACTGAATATTCTGTTTTGAACAGATCGACGCGCTCTAAAAGGGTGTGGTGGGTGGTCCAAACAAGATGAACAACCTCAGAAATCCATGAAATCATATTAAAACAACTATGGTGTTAATTGTGAAATGGTCAGCCAGACAACACGTTAATTGGAGGTGTCATTTGACCACTGTTATCAAAAACGCATTTCTGGAGTCATAAAACGCCAAAACGACGTGTAACAGTCAAATTCAGAGCAACCATGTTTAGATTGACTTAAAATCAAATGAAAAAATAGGAATATTATTCATGACATGTAAGAGGAGACGAGATGTTAATTGGATGTGCGGTGTGCGTGGTACGACTGAATATGTTGTTTTGAATAGTTCGACGTGCTCGAAAAAGACGCGTTGGGTGGTCAAAACCAGCCGAATGACTTCGGAATGCCATGAAATCATATGACAAAAACCATGGTGTAAATTTTAAAATGTTCGGGCAAAAGGCATGTCAATCAGAGATATCGTTTGACCGCGGTGACCGGAAATCCATTTCTGGCGTCATAAAATGCCAAAACAACGTGTAACGGTCAAATTCAGAGAAAATGTACTCATAATGACTTAAAATCACAAAAAAACAATATTAATATTATTCGTGACATGTAGGAGGAGATGAAGCATCAATCGGATGCATGGTGTGTGCGGTGTGACCGAATATGTAGTTTTGAATAGTTTGGCGTGCTCTAAAAGGGTGCGTTGGGTGTTCAAAACCAGATGAATGACCTCGGAATACCATTAAATCATTAGAAAACAACAGTGGTGTGAATTTTAAATGGTCGGGTAGAAGGCACATCAATCGGAGGTGTGTTTTGATCGTGGTGACTAGAAATGCATTTCCAGAGTCACAAAACGCAAAAACAACGTGTAACGGTCGAATTCGGATAAAAAACACTCAGAATGACTTGAAATCACACAAGAACAATAGAAATAATATTCATGACATGTATGAGGAGATAGCATGTCAATCGGACGTGTGGTGTGCACCGTACGACCAAATATGCTATTTTCAACAGTTCGGCACGCTCTAAAAGGGCGCGTTGGGTGGTGAAAACCAGCCGAACGATTTCGGAATGCCATGAAATCATACGACAACAACTGTGGTGTGAATTGTGAAATGGTCGGGATAAAAGCATGTCAATTTTAGGTGTCTTTTGATTGAGATGACCAGAAATGCATTTTCAAAGTCATAAAACACCTAAACGACTTGTAACGATCGAATTCAGAGCAAACATTCACAAAATGACTTGAAATCACAAAAAAAAATATGAATATTATTTGTGACATGTAGGAGGATACAACACATCAATCGGAGGTGCGACATGCACAGTACGACTGAATATGCTGTTTTGAACAGTTTAGTGCGCTCTAAAAGGGGACATTGGGTTGACAAAACTAGCTGAACGACCTCAAAATGCCATTAAATCATATGAAAAAAACTGTGGTGTGAATTGTAAAATGGTTGGACAGATGACACATCAATTGGTGGTGTCGTTTGACCACGGTGACCGAAAACGCATTTTCGGAGTCATAAAATTCCAAAACGACGTGTAACTGTGGAATTCAGAGCAAACACGCTCAGACAGAATTGAAATCACACGAAAACAATATGAATATTAATCGTGACATATAGGAGAAGACGACACATTAACCAGACATGCAGTGTGTGCGGTATGACCAAATATGCTATTTCGAACAATTCGACGCGCAATAAAAGGGCGCATTGGGTGGTCAGAACCAGCTGAATGACCTCTTAATACCATGAAATCATATGAAAAAAACCTTTGTGTGAATTGTGAAATGGTTAGGGAGACGACATTTCAATCAGAGGTGTCGTTGGACCGCGGTGACCGGAAACGCATTTCCAGAGTCATAAAATGCCAAAATGGCGTGTAACGGTTGAATTCAAAGAAAACACCTCAAAATGACTTGAAATCACACTAAAACAACAGGAATATTATTTTTGACATGTAAAAGGGGATGAAACGTCAATCAGACATGCAGTGTGCGCAGTATGATTGAATATGCTGTTTTGAACATTTCAGCCCGCTCAAAAAGGGTGCGTTGGGTGGTCAAAACCAGTCGAATGACCTTATAATTCCATGAAATCATACAACAACAAACGTGGTGTGAATGGTGAAATTTTCTTGTAGATGAGATGTTAATCAGAGGTGTCGTTTGACCGCAGTGACCAGAAACACATTTCTGGAGTCATAAAATGCCAAAATGACATGTAAAAGTTGAATTCAGAGAAAATGAGCTCAGAATGCCTTGAAATCACATGAAAAAAATTGAAATATTATTTGCGACATGTAGGAGTAGAAGAAATGTCAATTGGACATGCGGTGTGCGCAGTACGACGGAATATGCTATTTTAAACAGTTCGACACGCTCTAAAAGGGTGCGATGGGTGGTCAAAACCACCCGAACGTCCTCATAATGTCATGAAATCATACGAAAAAAGCCATGGTGTGAATTGTGAAATGGTCATGTAGATCGTACATCAATCTGAGGTTTCATTTGACTTCGGTGACCATAAATGGATTTCCAGAGTCATAAAATGCCAAAACGATGTGTAACGGTCGAATTCTGAGAAAACACACTCAGAATGACGTGAAATCACACGAAAACAATAGGAATATTATTCGTGAAATGTAAGAGGAGATGACACGTCAATCGAACGTGCAGTGTGCACGGTACGATCGAATATGATGTTTTGAATTGTTCGGTGCGCTCCAAAAGGGTGCGTTGGGTAGTCAAAACCAGCCGAACGACTTCAAAATTAAATGAAATCATCCAAAAACAACTGTGGTGTGAATTGTGAAATAGTCAGGTAGACGACATGTCAATCAGAGGTTTCGTTTGACCTCGGTTACCGGAATCGCATTTCTGGGGTCATAAATGCCAAAACAACGTATAACAGTCGAATTCAAAGAAAACGTGCTCAAAATGAATTTAAATAACCCGAAAACAGTATGAATATTATTTGTGACATGTAGGTGGAGACAAAACGTCAATTGGACCTGCAGTGTGTGCGGTATGACCGAATATGCTGTTTTGAACAATTTGGTGCGCTATAAAAGGGCTCGTTGTGTGGTCAAAACCAGCCCAACGACCTCAGAATTCCATGAAATCATATGAAAACAATCATGGAGTGAATTTCAAAATGTTCGGGCATACGACACATCAATCGGAGGTTTTGTTTGACTGCGGTGACCAGAAACACATTTCTGGAGTCAAAAAATGCCAAAATGACATGTAATAGTCGAATTCAGAGAAAACGTGCTCAGAATGACTTGAAATCACACAAAAAATATGAATATTGTAGAGACCCAAAGCATGACGTACATGTACATTACATTACTTTTTCGGAATACTTAGTACATTACAAAAACACACACACAAGGACCGTAATAGTTTAGTGTCTTGGGAAACTCAGAATAAAATCTTCTAATCGTGGTGAAATATTTTCAACATCTCCAAATAAAGATCATCCTTTTTTTCTTACCTAAAACCTTTCTTTATATCTTGGGTAAAAGAAAACATAAAAGGGTGAGCTCAAATGCTCAGTAAGGGTAAAAAAAAGAAATATCAATCACATCATATTCATAAGAACATAACATTTTGGAAATCATAACCTACAAAAGAGAGCATAATTTCATAACATGGGATAAATCATAGTAGTGAAATGGAATCCCAATAATCATAACATAAAACATGAAACTTTTGGCATACACACATAATCATAGAGAATCATTTCTTATTATTCAAGACTCATTGCCAAGACTATCTTAGTGGAGAAAGTCATTTCTGAACCGAGTCACCCTCGTTTCAGTCCTGTTTCACTGAATCGGTATAACCTACCGTTCCAGCCATGTCTATCTCATGAGATATAAAATCTTTACCCAATGCATTGGAGGGAGATATAGGTCCCACCCATCTCTTAATGATACCATTATTATGTGTGCCACAAAATCATAAATCATACATCATTTCATAACCAATGTAATAAAAATGGGATTCATAAACATCATGACATCATAAAACAATTCATATAAGATAAAGGAATTCATAAAAATAATTCCATCACAACATAATCAAATCAATTTAAGAATAGGGATAGAAACAGAACCCTTTATTATCTTAGATGGAAAATAATTTTGATAAAACACTTGAATTCCATTCTTGAGGAAAATATCCTTTCTACTTCAAAAACACTTTTCCTTTCTTAACATGTCATACAATTATAAACTAAAAGAATTTGATTAAAAATAAACTTGAAAACTTGTATAGTAAGCTTCTTGTAAATAATGTTTTAAAAATCCATTCATGCCGTATAAATTTAAAAAAACATTCTTCTCATACTTTTGTCGGAAAAGTCAAAACGTACCTCGTACGAAAAACGACAAAATATTCCTTTCATATATTTTACTAAAAACTCACCAATGGGTAAAATTGGATTTAAACTATTGTAGGAGGATATAAATAATATTACATATTGAGGAAACATGGATGTGGATGATAAAATACACCCCAATAAATTTCAAAGTGGTAACAATCTCGGATAAAAATGAGATTGTGATATTTACCTTACCTTAGGTCCGATATGCTTTGTACGTGTCCGAACCTCCTGTATAATGATTTAAATAATGTTATTGGCTTATTTAAGAATCATACTCATTGTTATGATATCATATATGGTACACTTATGAATTTATATTACCCGTTCTTTTGTAAATTCCATGTTAAAGAGCATTTTGGGTAAAATTGTTTCATTTGTCATCCGTGTTTTGACTTGTAATTATCAATATGATTACATTGATCATGATTAATTAATTCCAGAATATAAAACATGATTTATATATAATATATATTCATATATATAATAGATAAGTAAATGGAAAGAAATACACTGTTCATTGAGATGGTAGGTCGTACGTACGCATGAACGTTGTTTTCGTTTCCTTATTGAGTTGAATGGAATTAAGTAGATGACATACATATATATAAACATTAATACAGTATCATTATTATGTCATATATTTCATTATTACTTATTATATGTACTTTATAATCATTCATGAATGGTTAAAGTGGAGAATGAATCTCATCGCGTTGTGGAGACGGTATTCCGTACGTACGCACGCGCGGTGATTTCGTTTTCCGTAGGATGGATAGATGGTGAAATAGGGTTGTTTCATACTTATAATAACATATCAGTATATGAGTGATACTGATGTTATTACTTAATAATGAAACAACCTATGAAGAATAAGTGGAAGAAGAAATAAAGATGAAAGAATCGGTAACAGACATTAACTCTTCTTTGAAGTGCTTCTTTGAGACCTCCTTTTAGGGCACTAAAATTGGTCTTTGAGGAAGAACAAAACCTCTAGAATGTTTCTAGGGAAGTTGAGAAGAGAATTTGTCAGGTGTTGGCCGATCTTGAAGGCTCAACGTGGTGTGAGGAAGAGAAGGAAGATGTTCCCTTTTATAAGGGAGGAGAGGGGCACCTTAGGGAAATCTCAAAATAGTATTTTATATTAAGGTCAAATTCGGTTTATAATGGTTCCAAAGGGTCTTATTTCTAAGATAAAGTGGAGGTGGGTTGAAATCCTCTCATCTAATCGGATTTAGACAAGTTTAGGTTATTATTTTAACCTTATCAATTAGATTTAACTCTAAGTTGAATAATTTAACTTTTACCGTGTCTTTTTGTTTTCTTACACTATATGGTTAATAAACATACCATAACAAGCCAAACGAACCCCAAGTTGTTTAGTAATAATATATCTATCCTTATCTAAGTAATTTGGCCGAACCTTAGATTTTTAGGAATTAAATAACAATTAATAATATAATATTTGTTTAAAAAATTAATTTATGTCAATTTTGACACTATTTGGTACATGATTTTTATGAAATTTATAACAGATTGATAAGTTCGAAACAAGTTACTTATATCAACCATAACATGTCCTATTAACCTAGAAAATTAATGTAAGTCATAAAAAGTCTCAAATTATATTTATTTGGGTATTTATAATATCAATTATGTCAATATTTCATTAATAAGATAATTACTGCATCATCGTTGTGTCATAAATAAATTAAATTATATAATGTCTAAAAATTAAAAATAAAATACCATTATGTAGGAAATCAATTTATATTTCTATTGAATATTTATAGTCGAATTTAGCATATGTATAACCCCATATTAAAAATGATTTACTTATTAAACTATGATTTTAACTATTTTAGCCCTTCTTTAAATAAATTAGTAATAAATGTCCTAATATAATCCAAGTGGGCCTAAATGGTAATATTTTATTCCTAAGGTTTTTTTGGTCGAATTACACTTATCCAATAGAATTAGGACATGTGTTAGGGTAATAATAATATCATTTTTCCCCTTAATTACCCTATTTACTTTTAACCGTGGTAAAAAAAAGTAAAAAGTTACTATTCACCAAAAATTATTTTCATCTCATTGAACCACAGTTTAGTCCTTGATATTAACCGTGTCTCTCGGATTTTCGAAATTCCACTCATAGAAGCGGTAAAAGTAAGTTTTATGAAAAATTCAGTTTTTTTTAACTACCACTTAGTGGTTTCACTATTCATCAAAAATTGAAAGTTTTCAGAAAAATACCAAAAATTAGGCCTAAGATATATTTGATATTATGAATTAAAAAATGATGTCTATTTTACCAAATTCAAAACATATCATTTGCATTAATTAATTTAAAAATTTATTCCCGTTGTCAAAACAAATGTCGTGTTTTTAAGAGATAATAACTATCAAAAGATTTATACTTGTTTATAACAGGTTTAAATGTGAAATTACATCCAATGACCAAAATTGTATTAAATTGTAAAAATATATTATAAATATACTTTAAAAACACTCAAAATAATAATTTATCACTGTTAATTATTTCGATTGAAAAAGTTGTTTTTAATTAAAATTTAGTAATTTTCATTATTCATCAAAATATGAAAGTTATCCGAAAATTACCAAAATTTCACCCAAAGCTAATTTCGATATTCTGAATCCAAAAACGAAGTCCATTTTGAAAAATAAAATTTACAAAATTTCAAAAAGTGGTTATTACTATTCATAACTGCTAGTTTTAATAATATTTTAATAGCATATTGTTGTTTAGTGAAACTCGTTATTGCGTACTACACATGCTATCGAGGAAGGTCGCGATTGCGTGTAACACAATGGAAGTCAAGGATGCCTGTTGTTCAAGCTCCTTTTGGTGTAGCGTACAACACAAGACATTAATGAAATTAAAAAGAATATTTTTTTTATAAAATCTCAGGCTGTTACATTCTACCCCCCTTAAAATGAATTTCGCCCTCTAAATTCGTCGGGGTTATAAATGGTTTACTACTCTAAAGTTTGTTTAATAGAAACCCACATCGTAAAAAGGAATAACAAAACCAATATTTAAAAAACAAAAGTATAAAACGTAACGGTTACCCAAATAAACTAATCACTGGGTTTCCACATAGGTGAAAATATGGATATGGAAGAGAAATCTGACCATCAAGTTCTGATGGAGAGTGGTAGAGAACATGGCTATGAAAAAGCCAATAATCGCAAAGCCATAAATTTGTGATGATCTAGGGTACCATCTGATTCATCAGATATAAGATCACTAGGACAACATTATTTGTTTTCAATATCATTCCCTAAAGTTGATGAAATTTGAATTAGAAGAAATTCTTTCGAGATTTTGGTTTAGTCTCACCGTTTTTTGTTCTTTTGAAAATTTCCACTTCATCTCTTAAAGAAAGGAAGTTGAATTTTTCATTCGTGATGTGTTAGAAGATCATGTGATAGAATGATGGGTCATTCCATCTGTCTCAAACAAAAGGTTAGAAAAGATATCAAAAAATACATAAGTCCATCTATAGTGAGATTAATCATATATGGTTCCTAAAATGGACTTATACTTCATATATTATACTGATTAATATAATAAAACTAGTTTCTACTAAACATGGACTTCTTGTAGGCTAGTGGTAGGTGATAAAGGCCAGTCACACTTCGGTTGTGGGTTCGATTCCCACAGCCTTGTCCGACGCGATGGGCTGTCGCCCGTCCTGCAGGTTTTCCTTTTTTCGAAAACTAAATTACTATAACATCCGATAAATAATATCGAAAAAACGTCTATCCTTAAACAATACTAACTTATGTCCAACATAATCCATCCCAATCTTTAGGCTTATCCAAAATACTTCGATCCAAGCTCATAGTATAAAAATGATTACTTGAAATGTCACATAACAATCATGTGAATTCCATCATTTATCCCCCATATATCTTGTTGGTCACATTCCAATCCTGTGAATACCTTAATCATGTATTCTCTTGAAAATTGAATACCCATTAATCCTTAGTGAAAACATGAAGGCTGTCAAAAGTTAACTCTTTCCACATACCAAAATCCAAAAATTCTATATACTCAATCCATTACATAACCTTCTCCTTATATCAGTCATGAGCTCATGAATACTATCAAACATTTAATTTTCTCCTTATCCCTTCATTATGAGCATATCATCTATATTCCAAAAATATCTGAATATCCTTTAATGGATAATGGTACCATTAATCATACAATTTCAAAACTCAAGTAAATACAACAGTGTAACAATCCTTAAATGTATTTTTATTCCATAGTACCATGATATTATTTATACAACATTACACTTGATAAACATGTAATCATTCCCCTACCTTCTTAAACCATTGACTGAGCTTCAACAATTCTTTCGACTCACATATCATTTGTAGTCTCTTCATCATTGTCAACATAAATACTACTCATATGGCCGTACTGATTCTCTTCATGAGACATTCCCTTAGGTCATTGGTTTTCATAATTCCCGTACATTCCACATTTTAAGCATTTTACCATTGTTGATGTCGTAGTAATACCATTATCCTCATCCTTGGTGTTAACTGAACTTTTTCCTTTGCACTTACTGGATTTGTGTCCTTCTTTTCCACACCCAAAGCATCTTCTAGTTCCTTTGAAACATTCTACTTGATGCCTCTTCCCACATGATTTATATGGGGTAAATTGAAATTTTTTTCCTCTATGATTATAATGAAACTCCATATTTCTCTTATTAGCTGAGTCAGGAAACTTACCAAATTTGAGTTTATTGATATTATTATGAGATTGCTGATTCGGCATAATAATGATGGTTGGACTTCCAAATCCCATTTCATTTGGCTTCTCATGAAGAATATCATTCCATTGTCCATAATATCCTCCATTGTCGTGAATCATCTTGTTTCCAGCCATTTTCTAAAACCCAAAAAGAATAGTGTGAGAGGAAAAAATCACGCTACGGAAAACAATATAATAAAGGGGGGGGTACCTTTAATATATACCATATTAGGTTAAATAATAATATCTTTACCTTAGTTCTAGGACTATATCCTATACTTATACTTATCCTTAGGGACATCCCTAGACATACCTTAGAAATATCTCTAGGGATCTCACTAACGTTCTCGCATCCTAGTTTCCAAAGGTTGACTAAACCATTCCTCTGATACCAACTGTAGCGGTCTGGAATTTCTTCCAGTGGACTATAATTGATACCTATCAGGGCACTCCATGGGTGGCTACAGCCCCTGGCCGGGACACACCACCGTCCCCAGTGGTAGCCATTTCTTCATGAAGCCCTTGGGCGGAGAGCCATGCTTCGTCCAACGCTCACATGTGAGAGTTCCCAAGGATCAGATACATTCCTACCTCCTTTGCCTCGGATACCAACTGTAGAGACCCAATGCTTGACGTACATGGATATTACATTACTTTTGCGGAATACTTAGTACATTACAAAAACACACACACAAGGACCGTAATAGTTTAGTGTCTTTTGAATCTTGGAATAAAATCTTCTAATCATGGTGAAAGATATTCAACATCTCCAAATAAAGATATTCCTTTTTTTCTTACCTAAAACCATTATTTATATCCTGGGGAAAAGAAAACATAAAAGGGTGAGCTCAAATGCTCAGTAAGGGTAAAAAAAAGAAATATCAATCACATCATATTCATAAGAACATAACATTTTAGAAATCTTAACCTGGAAAAGAGAGCATTATTTCATAACATGGGATAAATCATAGTAGTGAAATGGAATCCCAATAATCATAACTTAAAACATGAAACTTTGTGGCATACACAAATAATCATAGAGAATCAATTCTTATTAGTCAAGACTCATTGCCAAGATTATCTTAGTGGACAAAGTCCATTTCTGAACCGAGTCACCCTCATTTTTGTCCTGTTTCACTGAACCGGTATAACCTACCGTTCCAGCCATGTCTATCTCATGAGATATAAAATCTTTACCCAATGCATTGGAGGGAGATATAGGTCCCACCCATCTCATAATGATACCATTATTATGTGTGCCACAAAATCATAAATCATACATCATTTCATAACCCATGTAATAAAAATGGGATTCTTAAACATCATGACATCATAAAACAATTCATAAAAGATAAAGGAATTCATAAAAATAATTCCATCAAAACATAATCAAATCAATGTAATAATTGGGATAGAAACAGAACCCTTTATTATCTTAGATGGAAAATAATTTTGATAAAACACTTGAATTCCATTCTTGAGGAAAATATCCTTTCTACTTCAAAAAAACTTTTCCTTTCTTAACATGTCATACAATTATAAACTAAAAGAATTTGATTGAAAATAAACTTGAAAACATGTAAAGTAATATTCTTGTAAATAATGTTTTGAAAATCCATTCATGCCGTATAGGTTAAAAAACATTCTTCTCGTACTTTTGTCGGAAAAGTCAAAAAGTACCTCGTACGAAAAATGAAAAAAGATTCGTTTCATATATTTTACTAAAAACTCACCAAAGGGTAAAATTGGATTTAAATAATTGTTTGAGGATATAAATAATATTAAATATTGATGAAACATGGATGTGGATGATAAAATAAACCCCAGTAAATTTCAAAGTATAAACAATCTCGGATAAAAATGAGATTGTGATATTTCCCTTACCTTAGGTTCGATATGCTTTGTACGTGTCCGAACCTCCTGTATAATGATTTAAATAATGTTATTGACTTATTCTAGAATCATAATCATTATTGTGATATCATATATGGTTCACTTATTACTATATATTACCCGTTCTTTTGTAAATTCCATGTTAAAGAGAGTTTTGGGTAAAATTGTTTCATTTGTCATCCGTGTTTTGACTTGTAATTATTCATATAATTACATAGATCATGATTACTTTATTCCAGAATATAAAACATGTTTTATATATAATATATATTCATATATATAATAAATCAGTAAATGGAATGAAATACACCGTTCGTGGAGACAGTAGGTCGTACGTACGTATGAACGTTGTTTTCGTTTCCTTATTGAGATGAATGGAATTAAGTACATGACATACATATATATACACATAAATCCGGTATCATTATTATGTCCTATATTTCATGATTACTTATTATATGTACTTTATAATCATTCATGAATGATTAAAGTGGAGAATGAATCTCATCGCGTCGTGGAGATGGTATTCCGTACGTACACACGCGCGGTGATTTCGTTTTCCATAGGATGAATAGATGGTGAAATAGTGTTGTTTCATACATATAATAACATATCTGTATATGAGTGATATTGATTTTATTACTTCATAATGAAACAACCTAAGAAGAATAAGTGGAAGAAGAAATAAAGATGAAAGAATCGGTAACGGACATTACCTCTTCTTGGAAGTGCTTCTTTGAGACCTCTTTTTAGGGCACTAAAATTGGTCTTTGAGGAAGACCAGAACCTCTAGTATGTTTCTAGGGAAGTGGAGAAGAGAATTTGGAAGGGTTTGGCCGAGCATGAAGGCTCAATGTGGTGTGAGTAAGAGAAGGAGGAGGTTCCCTTTTATAAGGGAGGAGATGGGAACCTTAGGAAAATCTCAAAATATTATTTTATATTAAGGTCAAATTCGGTTTATAATGGTTCCAAAGGGTCTTATTTAGAAGATAAAATGGGTATGGGTCGAAATCCTCTCATCCAATAGGATTTAGATAAGGTTAGGTCATTATTTTAACCTTATCAATTAGATTTAACTCTAAGTTAAATAATTTAACTTTTACCGTGTCTTTTTGTTTTCTTACACTATATGGTTAATAAACGTACCATAAAAAGCCAAACGAACCCCAAGTTGTTTAGTATTAATATATCTATCCTTATATAAGTCATTTGGCCGAACCTTATATTTTTAATTATTAAATAAAAATTAATAATATAATATTTGTTTTAAAAACTAATTTATGTCAATTTTGACACTATTTGGTACATGATTTTTATGAAATTCATAACAGAATGATAACTTCTAACAAAGTAACGTATATCAACAATAACATGTCATATTAACCTATAAAATTAATTTAAGTCATAAAAAGTCTCAAATTATATTTATTTGGGTATTTATAACATAAAATTATGTCAATATTTCATTAATAAGATAATTACTGCATCATCGTTGTGTCATAAATAAATTAAATTATATAATGTCTAAAAATTACAAATAATATACCATTATGTAGGAAATATTGTTATCTTTATAATTAATATTTATAGTTGAATTTATCTTATGTATAACCGCATATTAAAATTGATTTACTTATTACACTTTGATTTTAACTATTTTAACCCTTCTTTAAATAAATTAATAATAAATATCCTAATCTAATCCAAGTGGGCCTAAATGGTCATATTTTATTCCTAAGGTTATTTTTGGCCGACTTACACTTATCCAATAGAATTAGTACATGTGTTAGGGTAATAATAATATCATTTGTACCCTTAATTACCCTATTTACTTTTAACCGTGGTAAAAAAAGTAAAAGGTTACTATTCACCAAAAAATATTTTCATCTCATTGAACCAAATTTTAGTCTTTGATATTAACCGTGTCTCTCAGATTTTTGAAATTCCACTCATAGAAGTGGTAAAATTATGTTTTTTGAAAAATTTAGTTTTTTTTAACTACCACTTAGTGGTTTCACTATTCATCAAAAATTGAAAGTTTTCAGAAAAATACCAAAAATTAGGCCTAAGCTATATTTGATATTATGAATTAAAAAATGATTTCTATTTTACCAAATTCAAAACATATTATTTGCATTAATTAATTTAAAAATTAATTCCCGTCGTCAAAACAAATGGCGTGTTTTTAAGAGATAATAACTATCAAAAGATTGATACTTGTTTATAACTGGTTTAAATGTGAAATTATATCCAATGACCAACATTGTATTAAATTGTAAAAATATATTATAAATATACTTTAAAACCACTAAAATTAATAATTTATCACTGTTAATTATTTCGATTGAAAAATTTGTTTTTAATTAAAATTTAGTAATTTTCATTATTCATCAAAATATGAAAGTTATCCGAAAATTACCAAAATTTCATCCAAAGCTAATTTCGATATTTCGAATCCAAAAATGAAGTCCATTTTGAAAAATAAAATTTACAAAATTTAAAAAAGTGGTTATTACTATTCATAACAGCTAGTTTTAATAATATTTTAATAGCATATTGTTATTTAGTGAAACTCGTTATTGCGTACTACACACGCTATTGAGGAAGGTCGTGATTGCGTGTAATACAAGGCAAGTCAAGGATGTGTTTTGTGCAAGCTCCTTTTGGTGTAGCATACAACACAAGACATTAATGAAATTAAAAAGAATATTTTTTTCATAAAATCTCGGGGTGTTATAAATATTATTCGTGATATGTAGGAAGAGAAGACACATCAATTGTACGTGTGGTGTGCACGTACGACCGAATATGCTGTTTTGAAAAGTTCATCCTGCTCTAAATGGGCGTGTTGGGTGGTCATAACTAGCCGAACTACCTCATAATTCCATGAAAACATACAAAAATAACCATGGTGTGAATTTTGAAATGGTTGGGCAGACGACACATCAATCGGAGGTGTCGTTTGACCATAGTGATCGGAAATGCATTTCTGGAGTCATAAAATGCCAAAATGACATGTAACGGTCGAATTCATAGAAAACTTGCTCGGAATGACTTGAAATAACATGAAAACTATAGTAATATTATTCATGACATGTAGGAGAATACGACACGTCAATTGGGCATGTGGTGTGTGTGGTACGACTAAATATTTTTTTAACAGTTTCACGCGGTGTGCGCGGAGATCATTCATTTTTAAACCACAAAACACTTCCATAACCTAAACCAAAGACTCCAAAACAAGAAAAAAAAATCCTAAAATGATAAAATTTCTTAAATTGAGGGTTTTAAATTATTATAGCACCCATTATTTGATGTCAGATTTAATTTTATTATATATATTTCAACTGAATAAATATTTTTAATTTATGTTTGTTTTGTTTACTTGTTTTTTTGTATCTTATTATTTGTTTATTGAAGAAGAAGACTGAAATGGATTTGGATCATTGAAACATGTTTGTCATTAATTTTTTATGACGATATTGATGTTTTTGCTGTTTAGAATTTTTTTATGATTTAACCCTATTTTTGTTGATTGGCAACCGCGAAATGTTTTAAAAAAATATTTCTATCGGATAACGACCGCCATTGGGAGTCGCTATAGCTCGGCCGAGCATCAGAATTCTGACTGCTACTACTAGTCACTATTGCTCGACCGAGTATTAGGATAGTGACCACCATTGGTGGTCGCTATTGCTCAGTTGATCAATATGTCAGAGATCACCTGGCAGTCTTTGTAGGCCTACTACGACGGGCCTAAAGTGATTGCCAATGGTGGTCGCTAATGGAAAAGTTTTTAGTAATGAGGGTAATTTTTTAATTATTAAGGCCTATTGAATAATTAAATAAAGAAACATAATCCTCTTTTTTTAACCATTCTATAAAACCATAGGAAGATTTTTGTTTTTTATTAATTTATTATATAGAGACCAAAACCTTTTTTTTTTTGAAATAAAAGAGAACTCCTCTCTCTTTTCTTATATAAACCCACACAACCTTCCATTACTCTTTACTAAAAATTCACTAAGAATGTCATTAATATACCATCCTCTATCTAGATTCCTCCCAAGATTCCTCAAAGATCTAAATAATCCCCTCCCAATATGTTGGAATCACCATGAAAAGGTAAGAGATATCCATCTCTTCTTTTCAATTCATGTATATTCTCTGCATTTAGCGTTTTTAGTTTCAGATGGATACATTTTCATGAATTTATAAATATCCATATACTGTATAATTTATTTCTTACCAAATATATATCATTTATCCCTTCACATTATATCATCTACCTAAGCCTTCACTATGACAAATTTAGTAAGGGATCAACTCTTTCTTCTCTCTATTAAAAGAACTTATTGATTTAATACACTTTCTATTCCAATTAATATTGATGGAAAATAATTTTTCACATCCCTATTACATCACATATTATTTAAAAGTTGTGAGTGATCCATTTAACTCTCATAAATCCCTTCAAATATTCATAATTTACCCCTATTATGCTACACAAATTAACTTTCGATTTTTCCATGCCATGTTTTTATTCAATCACCCTCCTTGTATTAGGACTATTAACTCCCACGTTTTAATTTTGGATTGTGTTATTAGAAATCAATAACACTTTATTTCTATATATTATTTTAATAAATATCCATTTATCTCTCTTTTAACCATTTTATGAATCTTTATGTATTTCTTTCATACAACAAAAAAATTCACTTTAGTTTTCTAAGAAGAAAATTTGTGTGGTGTGCACCCGTACCCATTTCCACTCAAGTGTATCAACCTAGTTGTACCTATAAGTCATTGATATGGGACAACCATTTATGTAACTAAAAATACTTATTCAAAGTATTAAATGTGATGAAACATGTTCCTATGTTATGTGATCAATGTGGTACACTTATGCACATAAATGATATGATTACGATCGGTGTGCCCATATAGTGCTCCAACACATTGCGTAATATTTTATATTCATGAGACACCATTTAAGGTGTGTATTATTTTATCTTAATAACATCATGTAATGATGTATTTTAAATAAATCTTTATTTTTTCTTATGATTACATTCTTAAAGTAGTTTCCACATTCCTATATTGCCTTTATGTTTCATGAAATATCATGCCTCATGGATCATGTTTTTGATTCTCACAAAGTTTATGTCCAGTTGAAATTCTTACTGTATATCATGTAATATATTCTTCAATACATTATATGTTTATTCCCTTAATTGGATTTATATCTCACCCATTATTATGTATGTACCCATGTTATCGCATGTAATTTTAAGTATGATGGAGTACTATGAGCATGTTAAAGATATTTCAATAATGCTGATATACCCCTACTTTAAGTTGTTATTAAATATACCAAATTACAAAAAAAAACACTAGACATGTTGATATTATGGGTTGTATTATGTGTAATTAATAATGATATAATTTTTAATAAATATATGGGTTATCATATCCAATACATGGAATGGTGATCATATGTATATTTATTGTCCATGGTCTCTTGAAATTGGCTATCCCATAGAAGTATTTCATACACACAATAATATGGACTTGATCGGTTCCACTAGTAATAGACTCATGAAGGTTTAATTATCAAAAAATACATACACATGTGTGATGCCTTATATTTTCATGAACATGAAACTTTGGTCTTGCACGGTGCCACATGTTATAGACTCAAGCAATTCGGTGTATGTAATAGTCTTGTCAACTCCTTCATGTAATTATAACATGAATAACATTAAATTTGTATTCTTAAGTATATTTGGGATCCAACAACAGTAAAATTGAAACATATAAAATTATCTAGGAAACTAGCTATAGGTTTTACCTGACAAAATGTTGTCTAATGCTAAATAGTTCATAGAATAACCTTAATGGGTTATGTTTTTTTGAATTCACTTTTCATCATCAATGGATAAATTACATGGCGTACTCTTTGCGGGGGGGGGGGGGCTCCAAACACCATTTCATTGGACTATGAATTTTGTAAATGAAGTTTAACCATTGTTATGTTAGCACTCGAGATAAAAATAGATATCCCTATTTATACTTCTCTGGTCACTATTTCTCCTTGATCTTTTTTTATTCACTTTTCAACATCAACTGATATATGATATATAGTGTATATCCACAAAAATATCTTCCAAAACATATTACATTCATTATAAATATTTAGGATGATTTATTTTTATAATGGAAAATATGTTATAGTAATTTGAAATATTCAAATGATTATATTCCCCAACAATAATACATTATGGGTAACACATGTTAGATTTGATCATTAGTGGTCAGTGATTTACTTACATAATTAAATGAAGAAATACTATATAATGGGATTAGATCTATTCATGTTGTGTGTGACATAGTATTTATAAACACAAACCTCTATTATTTCATTATTTCTATTTATCTCTTAAGAGAAGGTGTTGACACAACTTTGGAGTTTACATGGTCCTCTCATAAAATATAAGGATTCTAGTGGATGGTGTACTATCGGTAGAGATGAGATTCCATTGACTATACCTTGGTGATATCCTTAAAAAAAACATCATCTTGATTTTTCATTCAAGAAAATATATATTCTTGTTCAATTTTTTATTTTTTATTTCATGTTGCCTTGATGATGATAGATGAAACTGTATATTGGGATTGTTCTACAATTATGGATATGTGGTGATCCTACAAAACCCATAAGTAGTATCAAATTTAATTTGATCATCAATTAAACATTGTTTTATTCATATTTTATAAATAACATGAATATGTAGTATTTGATATGGCTATATCCTAACATATTATGTGGCATCACTAAATATTAACTTCTGCATCACTCCTCCTTACATTAAAATATTGGATATATTGAGGTTAAATTTAGTGATTTTATTTAGTGTAAGTAATGATTGGATTAATCATAGTTTATTTTTCCTTAAGTCCAACATTTTACATTCTTTTTATGTTATGATATACAATACCATAGACTGTGGCTTGAATCATAGGTTTTTTCAAAATATTTCATCAAGTTGTATTGGAGATATAAGGGATATATTCAATTATGAAAGCCATCCCATGCTATCCCTAAGTTTACGTTCTGATTTAATCACAAATTATGATAGGCAATCCAATTATCTATCAGAAAATATGATATATGCATATTAAATGAGAATACATTATTTTTATTAAAAATTAATTTTTTATAAACTTCTTAAAAAATAAAAGTGTTTGAAATTATAAAAGAAATATGTTTATGTCTCAATTAAATATGGATTATTTATATTAATAAATCATGTAAGGAAAAAATAATTTTTTTTTGTTTATTTATTACATTTAAAATTAATGTATATAAATATTTTTATATAATTATAATAATATATATTATTATATTATGGGATAAATTTCTTCTTATAAAATTGTTTTACCATAATCAGCATATCAAGATATGATTTAGTTTTCATATACCATGTCCATGGTTTTATATTGAATTTAGAGTTTAAATAGTCTATATATATATATATATATATTTGGTGTTAGAGTTATGATTTAATTGAGATTTCTATTGAGTATAGTGTCCTTTGGTAGATAGAATTAGGTTCAGACAACTCACAGGAATTGAGGATTATGCCGTGTTTGGAAAATAAGGAGTTTGAAAATTGTGGCTTCAAGATTACCCTTGTGGGATTATTGATTTCATATAATTATAGGACTTTAGACGAAATTGGTAATCTGCCATATTCACAGGATGTATTTGGACTTTTATAGATATTTTTGGCTTCAATTTTTGGATAAGCAGAACAAACCATTATTTGGGAAAAAAGTTACACATTAATATGGTTTGAGCATATTTATTTTATGGATGAGATTGGGATTCCAAAACTAAATCATCAATATCATGAGTGTTTAAATTTATAATGCATGACATAGTAAAGATTTCTAGGGAGGTAATAGTTATATAATTAAATTTCATATGATATATTTTAAATTAGTGTCTTTAAAAGAGATATATCTCAATATTAATATTATAATTACATCTAAATAAAACACATGTCGAGGTCTCAATTATCCCACCTAGTAGATTATCCTAAAGATGGGTTCCCTTGAATTATCAATTTTCAAGGAATGATGGGTATGGTTGGACCTAATAGGATTAAGTTCAGATATTAAATTTAGTGTTTTAGGTTATAGTAGGCTATGAAAACCTAAGAGGGTTCGGATATATGAGAAATAAAGTCGACTTTATCTATATGATGGATTTGTACAAATGGTTGTGCATTCTACTATCTGAGAGTTATATTTGATATGATTTTCATGATTTCGTATCTAAATATCAATGTGATAGGTGAAATTGAAAAGTAAAATAGATTTTTATCAAATATATATTATCCTAGTAAAGGAAATGATGTGTTGGGAATCATTTTAGTGTTAGTACCTTCATTAAAATCACTTAATGAAAAAAATATAACATGTTACTCACCCATAAAAATGTATTTATTATATATTATTGTATTCATTGTGATTATAATTTTGATATCAATAATTTTTATGACTTGTAAAATAATTCTAGATTGGTATATATGTTATATAATTCTTTTCAAAATAAAATATTACAAATCATAAAAATTTAAATTTTATAGAAATCACTTTCACTATCATTGAATAATGGGTATTATATATCGAGTGTGTATAAAAAAAATTTAATGATAAAAATATACTCATAGATAAGATATTATTTAATAATGGTTAATTAGTTCTATGTGGTCAAAATGGAGAATGTGTTGAAATATTGGTGGCAAACAAGTGTTATATAAGTCCCCCATGTTGATCGGTCTTGGAATTAGAAAATTTTTATTTTGTTCCTTCCATAAAGGTAGATTTTACTCTGGTATCATTTTTGGGAAAGTTGTCATATTCCATCATTATTAAAGGAAAGTGTTTATATATATATATATATTATTGGAAATTTTTATTTCAATGAGAATTTTTGGATTGTTCAAATATTTTAAATATATAAAATCATGTACATAAAATTCAATTTATGAAGGTTAGGGTTGATTCTAACATTACATACCCTTGTAATTATCTCCTTTGACATAAAAATGAGTAATATATTAAGAGAATAAATTGAATTAGATTATTGGACACATTTTCCTATTAATTATTTGATACATTGGAATCTTTCTAATTATGAAAAATGACCAAAATACATTTTGTGGATAATTTGAGAGTGAATGTAGAGGATTAAATATTATATATTGGGATCTACAATGACCAAGGAGTATATATGATAGTGGTGGATATAATAAATTCATAACCTTTAATGATATATTTAGGCAATAGGGTTTGTTTCTTTTTATGAGAAAAAATATAAGGAATGTGAAATAATAAAAGGGTATCAGAAAAAATTATAAAATCTATAATAAAAAAATATTAATATTCTCATATTGGATTGGGGTGGGTTGTACTTAAGTTAGGAATTCAATGATCATTTCAGATATTATAGAATTGTTACACAAATAAAACCTCCTATAAAAAATGATAGAATGGTATGTCTAAGAGGTGGAATCGTACTTTGTTGGACATGGTTTGATTGATTTTTAGTCATTGTGTCCTTTTTATTTCATTCTGGGGATATTCTATAGAAGATGGGGCATTATTATGTAATTTTGTTCTATATAATACATTCATAAAGAAAAATCATGAGATATGGAAAGAAAAACATATTAGTTTTTCATTTTTAAGAATTTAGTGCAATAATGAATACATATAATGTTTATTTTGTGGAAAAATTGACCAAAAATTAGAAAAATGATTATTTTTAAATTATATAAAGGAAACAATTGGATTTTTTTCTATTATCATTGTGAGTGAAAAGTTTTCATGCCCCGAGATTTTATATTACATTAGAAGGTATATATTATTTACATAATATTCTAGAGTAAATTTAAACTTATATATGTTCAATACCAATAAATATGATGTATTATTGATATTGAAGTTGATCTTGTTCAATAGTGAGTTGTGGCAGAAGAACAAACATAGGTTATAAAATAACCTCGAAGATATGGTAGGATTTTTAGGTTTTTGAGACATATGTATTTTTCATCACAAATGATGATACGTTAATGTTCATATATGGTGAACCAAACACATACTAAGTTCAAGAAATAGTCAGGTGCCTTGAAATTAGAGATAGAAGTCTTATACACTAATAATGCTTGGAAGATTTCCTATACAAAATAAATGGTGAGACCCATCGAATGAAGGTTGTGTTTTTGACGAAAACTATTATAGAAGGTGAAGTGTTTACATATAAATCCTTCATGGTGGAGAAGTGTTTTAAAAAAAATCATGGTATTTAATATGAAGAAAATGTTTCTCCAATTGAAATGATAAATTTTATATAGGTATTCCATTCTATAACAACTCATTTTGTTTATGATATATGTCAGATTGATTTATAAATCAATTTAATTAATGTAAATTTTTTGTGTTTGTGTATATAAGTCAAAATGATGGTTTTGATCTCCCAAATGAGTCTTATATGGTTTTCATGTTTCTGGGGTCGCTTTATGGATTTAAGTAAGATTATTAAAGTTATAACATGTAGTTTGATGATGAGATCAAAGAGGATGGATTTATCTAGAACAAGGATGATTCTTGTGTATACACATTCATTAATGGGAGTGTTTTTGTTTTTTTTTGATATTCTATTTTAATTCCATAATTCTTAATTGATATGATTTCACACATTAAATTTTATAAATGAAATATTTGGAATATTATTTTTGAAAAAAAACATTCGGAGGAAACCCTATTTTCCGGGCATGAATATCAATAGATTTATATTGAATAAGATACATAATGTTTCTTGAAAAAAATTTACTGGTAAAATTATAAATCAATATTTAATTGAAATCACCAAGAATGGGTATTTACCATTTTTTTATGACACAAATATTAGCAATGTTCAACATCCTTATAAGTATTTAAAAATGATGGATAAGATTCCTTTTATGTCTGTTGTAGGATCTATCATGTATGTTATGTTATATATTCACACTAAGGTCACTTATGTTTAGATAACAATAATTGAATACCAATACAACCCTAGTGAATGTCACTATAATTCAATGAAGAATATCCTTATGTATTTATGCATAAATAGGAATATGTTTTTGGTCTCTAGAGGTAAGGATTAACTCATAGTAAGTGGTTACACTAATTATAGTTTCTAATCTAAAAAAAATTATATGAGATATCAATTAGGATTTTCCCTAAATAAAAATTCCACTAGTTATAATAGTTTGAAACATTCTACCATATAAAACATGATAACATAGGTAGAGTACATTATTATATCTAATTTTGAGAAGGAATTTATTTAGATCAAGTATTTCATCACTAAACTTCGTGTGGTTCCAAGAATTGAAGGAGATATTTATAATTTCATTAAAAAAAATAGACCTATTCATTAGGAAAAGGAACACTAGTCTCACTAAAGGACTAATAATATCCTTTGTAAATATTATTCAATTCGAGATATCATTCAATTCGAGATATCATTCATAGGGGTGATGTAACATTCCTTTGGGTGATTACAGATGAAAATTTAATAAATCCAGTGAGGAAAATATAAATTTGGCATAATCATGGGGTTCATGTAAAATATCATGGACATAGATGAACCAGATATTGGATGTAAGGGAAATAAAATGTATCATGGTTTTTAATAAAGTAATACTCTATTTATCATTAGTTCATGTGTTCAACATATATATTAAATGAACAATGAAATGATAATGTACCCTCAAACTATAATATTAATTTTTCACAAATATATTATCATTAAAATGTTTTATGAGATGAGATGATCGTTTTAGGTCAGCATGAGTAGAATATTGTATGCAATACAAAGAGTTGTATGATCAGAAAATAGACTCATGCGATAATAAGCTGGGACGTAATTTCTGGAATTCCCTATGAAAGTATATGAAATGGAATTTTATACAATAAGTGATATACCCAAGGGTTTATTATTATTATGAATACCCACTACGAGGTTTGTGAGATACCTAGCATGAAAAACTTCAAAATTTGATACCATTTTTATAAAATCCTTGAAACATAGCTAATTAGGTGTGGTTTAGTATGTGATTAATCACGACATTTGTTTTAGCATAATCAATATTGAATTTTAAAATAATTTGAAAAGTAAAAACATCTATTCCTAGGAAAAGTTATGTTGATAAAATTCATGACCATTATTATTTGATTGACATGTTATGTTCTTAGCTACTTGGATGAATCACACATGATGTATTCATTCAAGCTATTCAATCAGTTTTGGAGAAGCATGAATATATGAGTTCGACTACACAATCTACAAATTTCTAGGTCGACTGGTCACTTCATTTCATAGAAAAGGTGAATATATATTTATATATGTGATATAAGGACTCAGGCTTAAAAAATTACATAATATTGAATTAAATGAATAATTCACATTAATAATCTTTTCCGGTTTAATGTTTTAGAGAATTAGGAGATAACTATTAGAACTCAAAAGATTACAGAGTAGAAACATCTACTCAGTTTCCATTTTTTTTACAAAAAAAAAACTCTTGAACAAAATAGTCATTTCTAGTTCCATGTTTTAGACAGCATGACATTTTCTTGATCCCATCCTTGACCCTATTCCACTTTATGTCATGTGAAAAACATTTCAAAAACATGGGATGAGCATAAAAATCTCAGTAAGGATTATAATACAAGGAAAGAAAATATTTCTCCATGTATATATAAGAATAAATGAAATCATAATTTACTCATAAAACATAACCACTTAAACATACCTCTTGAAATCATAAGGTTTATGAATAACTCATAGAAATCATAAGACATAGAGGTAACTTGAGGCATTCATAACATTCTTTTGTAGTGAGTAACCCTCATGGTTACATTTGGAATACCCATCAGAGTATATTCCCTAAATCTCTTTAGTGAAACCTTAGCATTTAACTCCTTTGTGTTACCCAATGCATTGGAGAGCTATCACGGGCTCACCCGCCCTAGGTTTATCATGGAACCAATTGTATTCGTAATAATGCCCAAGAACGATAACATAATCATAACACATAACTTAAGCAAAAAAGAAAGATAAAATTCCCAAATTGCATTAACAATATAACATTTTAAGGTATTGAAATAATAAACCTATTCAAAAAAACCATTTCCAATACCAAAATATGTAAAAATAGTATGTGGTATTTATTTTTCTTTTTAATACATTACGGCTCGTTAAGGAATCCATATATCCAATAATACTTGCGGTGGTGGAAAAGGTCGTTGTCACTACTTACGTTAAAAAAAGAAACATTCCTTTTTGTTGTTTAGTAAAATGATTCATGGAGAAAAGATTCCCTTTGAATAAAATGAAAAGTCAAAAGGGGTTTATACACCGTATAAAATAATGTTGTGTATAAAACAAAATATACCTCAATGAAAGGAGATTGAGACAAAGTCTCGTAAAAGGTCGACATCCTCAGATTTAGGATAAATCAATTACATACTTATGTGTGACAAATAAAAATACACCCAATATAAGTGGATATTAAGTGTAAAACAGTCAGAGGCATTCACACATGACATATTCATGGAGTACAAGTATAACCGAAAGAATTGAAATTGAGTTAAGAAGTTCCTTTTCAAAAATTCGACAGCCTAACTCCATTACTTTAAAATTCTGAAAATGAATTGATGAAAGAGAAAATGGTATCTCATCACTTGTACATAAAATTTTCATCAATAATGATATATAATAACATATCCCAACATAACAAGATGTAAATTAAAAGACATAACAAAATAAGTCTTTTTAAAAGAGGAGGGTGAAAGGTTCCCTTACCGAATTGGGTAACTTCTGAAACGTACACCCCATGAAAGAAGGGTCATACAATGAAGATGTAAATACACAAATATTAAATTATATTACATAAATAATACAATCATGGGCAGAACATACACCACACAAAAGTAAATAGTGGAAAATGTATCATGAATCTCACAGGAACCAAAAGTGAGATAAAAACTCTTTACCTCGTGGTAATCAATCGAGTCGTATGACCAAAAGATAATAAGAACCAAATGAATCACAGAATACCATGAATAGAATTAAAATATATATTACAAAATTAATTACACAATAAACTACACTAATTAAATAAGTGGTGAACAATAGAAATCTCATGAAATTAAAAGTGGGGTAAGAAATCCCTTACGAAAAATCAGCAGCCTAATGACGCCACGTAAAAATTCAAAAAATGGATTGATGAGATCAAATATGGTCTCTAGTCATATGAACATAAAAGGAAATTATTATGGATATAGATATCATACCTCAACATAAGAAAAATTAATTTGAAATAGTTGAAATGAAAATAGAACTTTGAAAATGAGAAGGGTGAAAGGATCCCTTACAAAAATTCGACAGCCTAACGGAGCCACTTAAAAATTCGTAAGATGAATTGATGAGAGAAAGAGGGGGACTCTCATAATATGAAAATAATAAGGATAGTATGATGAATATAAAATAAAATCCCCAACATAAGAAAATGGATTTTAAAATAAATGACATAAAAGAGAATACATGAAAAGAAAGAGCGAGGTAGGGTCCCATACCCCAAGTCCGACTTGTCTTGTTCGTTTCTTTATATTCCTGAATAATAATCTTTTTTGAATTAATAATTTCTTAAGTAACTTCTTCAAAATTTATTATTCAATTCATATCACATATTATAATGTTATAATAATTAGTTAATTATGTGATTTCATATTAGACATTTATGTCGATGTTCGGTACATGAGTCAAAAATGAACTTATTTGAAAAGAATTGTCCATGTAGTTATAAGTAAACCATCTGAAGAATATTATTAATGATTCAAATATCAAATATATCGAGTATATATTCATTTTATACTATTCCATAACATTTGGAACTAAAAAATGAAATGCACCGTTTATGGAGACGGTTGGTCGTATGTACGCATGAATGCTACCTTCATTTCTCTGTCATATTAATGGGATTAAAACTAAATTAGATATATATATATATATTATAATTCCATAATTATATTAATCATATATATTTGATATATATATCATATATATCCATTATATATAGACTTATAATAGTACATAACATTTGGAGATAAGAAATGAAATGTACCGTTCATGGAGACGGCAAGCTGTACGTATGCATGAACGTTACTTTCATTTATATTTCGTAAATTAATTGAATTAAAACATAATGATACATAGGTCTGTTATAATTAAAGTATAATATCATATATAATATCATTAACTACATCCTTTACACATCCCACATATGGCATTAACAATTCAAATCACTTTGAGGGGGCGGTAGTCCGCACTTCCTAAAATGAAATTATCACGTTTACCCATTATGGAAACCATAAAGGTATAGAATACATGAAAAATACAGAATAATAAGGAAGGAATAAACATAATATATATCATATATAAATATAGTGACATATTAATGGCCACCATGAGAGGTGTTAAAATAAGATTGAACAATCATCATTTCATGAGCAATAATTCACCACCCACAAAAACAGTATGTTCATTAACCATTAGATGGAGGTGTGTGTAAGTGTAGCTCTAATAATTCTCATAACAACATCCTAGTATATTGGAGATACTTGTGTTGTTACAAAATAATGGAATAAAAATATTTTTGGGGGTTGGAGAAGAAAAATAAAACACAAGAACATAAGGGAAGACATTACCTTTAAATCGGGTAACTCTTTTTGATTTGAGCCCAATGGATTCCTTGGAAATACTTCTACCCAAAGTGAGGATTCTAAAAGTAATATAGGGATGTGTAGAGACAATATGAGCAGAGTTTGTATGATCCAAGGGCTTGAGAGGTGTGGTGACGGGGGTAGAGGTGGGGGCCTTTTATAAGAGGGAGGATGGTCACTTTTGGAAAGTCTTGGAAAGTTACATTATTATAAAATGAGTTTCAGATTTTAAAGTCCCCACAATGATATATTTCTAGGATAATTTGATAATGGTTCTAAATCCACACATCCAATAGGTTTTAGATAAGTTTATGTTTTTGATTTTACTTTATCGTTTCGTTTTATTTAAATCGTTCATTTTTTATGTAATCACTGCATCATCATTGTGTCATAAATAAATTTATTTATTTAATGTATAAAAATTATAATAAAAATACCATGATTTCAGAAATCTTTTTAGATTTCCATTGACTATTTATAGTCTAAGATTTTATTTATTTAGACAAAATTGAAATTGTTTTACTTAGGTGTTACATACTTTTGTTATATTTTCCTTTCTTTAAAAAATAAAATAATAAAATGACACTATTACCCAAAAGTGATTCCATGGGGTCCCTAAGTTGGAAAAAGGCATAACATGGTCAGTAATGACACAAAAAATAGCATTTTGACACATGATGGGGTCATTTTATATTATTATGATATGATTTTATTACCCTTAACTACCAGATTGCTAATTAATCACGATAATTAAAGATAATTACCGTCGTTACTATTCATAATGTTAAAAAAAAGTGTCTTAATTAAATAATTTGGACCTTATGATTACAAATATATAATCCATACTATAAAATTCCAAACACAGAAATTTCATTAATTAATTTAAAAATAATTCTCGTTGTCAGAACGAAAGACGAGTTTTTAAGAAGTAAAATCTATCAAAAGATTGATTTGTTTTTACATCCAATTTAAAAGTGAAATTGCATAAAATGACCAAGATTGTATTAAATAATAAAAAAATAATTAAATTACATATTAAAACCAATTAAAATGACAATCTAACTATATAAATAAATTGGATGAAAAGGCAGTTTTGAGTAAAAATGCTATATTTTTCACTATTCATTAAAAAATGAACATTATCAAAAAAATACCAAAAATTATCCCTAAGATAAATTTGATATTCCAAATTAAAAAATAATCTCCATATTACCAAATTCAAAACATAGAAGTTTCATTAAAAAATTATATTGTTAATTCCCGCTGTCAAAACAAATAGTTTGTTTTTAAGAAACAACATTTATCAAAAGATTGACACTTGTTTATGTCCATTTTCAAAGTGAAATTAATTATAATGACCACCATTGGATTAATTGGTAAAAATATAATCTAATTAAATTTTATAACCAATTAAATAGATAATATAACCATATAATTAAATTACATGAAAAATCATTTTTGAAGTAAAATTCATTATTTTTCACTATTCATTAAAATAATGAACATTGTCAGAAAAATACCAAAAATTTATCCAAAGATAATTTCAATGTCCCAATTTAAAGAATAAGATTATTTTTAAAAATAGAGCTTATAAAATTTTCAAATGTTAGATTTAAAAAATGTTCACCATCAAAAGGCAGGAAAACAATATTTTAAAAATATAAGAGTATTTATTCCTAAAATTGGATTCATTTTCATTTTAAGCATCTAACATTTATTGAATAAGTGTAAAAATATTTAACAAACATATATAATCTTTTGTTAGTTAGTTATGTTCATTCCTTCCATTACAACGGCTAGCCATTAACTACCATTTAAAATAATATTATTATATTATTAGTGTGCAATGTAAGATTTCAATGAAACTCGTTGTTGCGTATTGAGTACGCCATCGAACATAGAATCTACTTTAAAGTAATATTAATATTTTATTTAAAAATATTAAAATGTAATATTATTTATTTACCTGGGATGTTACATCCTTTCTCGCTTTTTGGAATTCCGTCCTCGCAATTTTAAAAAAATTTGGGCTCGGAAGCATCATTGAAAGCCCCACATCGGAAAAGGAGTAAATAAAACTATCAATTTAAAATAAATAAAGAGAAGTACAAAGTTAACCCGAGACAACAGATATAAGGATTCCATGAAAACATGGATATGGAGGGAAAAAACAAACCATCAAGGTCTGATGGAGAGTGATTGAAAACATGTATAGGAGAAAGTTATCCACAAGAAAATCATAAACATGTGATCGGTTAAACAATATTTGATTCCCCAGTAGAAAACGTTACCAAACAACATTTTTGTTTTAAGTTACATTTCATTGAGGAATTCATATATGAGGTTAACTAAAACATAAGGAATCATACTCACTTGTCATGTAGACTTTCAACTTTTACTAGATTTCTAACAATAACTCATATTTTCTACAAACGATGAGTATTCAAGATGACTTGTTCACATTAAGAGTGACATAATCAACTTCAAGAGAATCTTATTACTCAAAAAAGATGAACTATATATTTCCCATGTATTTATACCTTAACCAAAACCAAAATTGTTTTTATAAGATGAGATAATCCCAAAAAAAGATAATCTTTTAGTAAAAGAAAAAATACTCTTAATCTGAAAAATTTGGCAAACAACTCAAAGTTCAACAAAGACCATACAATACAAAATTTACCTTACAATTCATCAAAAATAAACCAACCTAATATTGAAACCTAAATCTCTGAAGGATTTAATCTCATAGACCTCCAAGGTAAATCTTAACATTTACCTCCAAATAACATATGTTACTCTTATAGTCTCATACTGAAAAGTAATTAGCCAAGTCACATATCCTCCATGATTGGTCAATCATTTCCATAGATTACCCAAAATCAACTTATTTTTGATTCATACAATCATACAACTAAAAATAATTTGTCATAATAACCATGTACTTCATGTAGTCCAGTGGTAGGCGATAAATATGAGTTGCACTTTGGTTGTGGGTTCGATTCCCGCAGCTTGGTCCAACGCGACAAGTCGCCACATGGTCTGCGTGTTGTCCCTTTCTCCAAAACTATATAATTCATAAAACATTCCCCAAAAAGGGAAAAAATCTTAAAAAATAACCATAATTTAACCTCAATTTTATATCATGCTATTTATTTTCCATCATAACATATAGTAACCCATAATTACCTCAAAAGTAAAGATCATATAAACACTAATGGTTACCTTTATAATTATTACCTGAGCTTCCACATCTATTTGGTTCTCTCATACATGATGCATTAGAGAACTCACTAATGTTCAATTGGTTAATCATGACTCCTTAATAGTTGGTTTATAATAACCATAAGATTCCCCATTGAATCCCCTATTTCATCAAGTCTCTTAATCAGAGAACCACCATAGTTTCCTTCAAACCCATTGTCACTTTGGTGCCCGCTAGATCCATCCATTTACTAAAACCAAAAATGTTAGTGTGAGTATATCAGCAAAATCATCATGTACCAATGAGGAATATAATCACTAATATATCCTTATCCACTTTATCTCAAACTCATTTAATATTTCAAAAATAACAATGAATCCATCTAATATACTAACCATTGTGGCTATATAGAACTTGTCACTTATGCTTAAACAACACTCTAACCTCTAAAGTTATCTAAACCTCCCTTTGATATCAACTATAAGGACTCAGCCTTAAAAAATTACATAATATTGAATTAAATGAATAATTCCCATTGAGAATATTTTCAAGTTTAGAGATTTAGAGAATTAGGCGATAACTATTACAACTCAAAAGATTACAAAGTAGACACATCTACTCACTTTCTATTTTTTTCACAAAATAATAAATCTGGGACAAAATAGTCATGTATAGTTCTTTGTTTTAGACAACATGACATTTCCTCAATCCCATCCTTGACCCTATTCCACTTTATGTCCTGTGAAGATCATTTCAAAAACATGGGATGAGCATAAAAAGCACATTATGGGTTATAATACAAGGAAAGAATACATTAGTCTATATATATATAAGAATCAATGAAATCATACTTTACTCATAAAACATAAGCACTTAAACTTACCTCTTCAAATTATAAGGATTATGAATAACTCATAGAAATCATAAGACATAGAGGTAACTTGAGTAATTCATAACATTCTTTCGTAGTGAGTAACCCACGTGGTTACGTTTGGAATACTCATCACAGTATATTCCCTATATCTCTTCGGAGAAACCATAGAGTTTAACTCCTTTACGTTACCCAATACATTGGAGAGCTGTCACGGGCTCACCCTCCCTATGTTTATCATGGAACCACCCGTATTTATAACAATTCCCAATTACCATAACATAAGCATAATACATAACTTAAGCATAAAGGAAAGATAACATTCCTACATTGCAATAACAATATAACATTTTAAGGTATTGAAATAATAAATCCATTAAAAAAATTTCAATACCAAAATACGTAAAAATATTATATGGAATTTATTTTTCTTTTGAAAACATTACGGCTTGTTATGGAAGCCATAAATCCAATAATACTCACAGCGGCAGAAAAGGTCGTTGTCACCGCTTACGTTAAAAAAAGAAACATTTCTTTTTGTTATTTAGTAAAACGCTTCCTAGAGAAAATATTCCATTTGAATTAAATGAAAAGTCAAAAGGGGTTTATACACCGTATAAAAGAAAGTTGTGTATAAAACAAAATATACCTCAATGAAAGGAGATTGAGACAAAGTCTCATACAAGGTCGGTATCCTTAGATTAAGGATAAATAAATTACATACTTATGTGTGAAAAATAAAAATACACCCAATATAAGTGGATATTAAGTGTAAAACAATCAGAGGCATTCACACATGACATATTCATGGAGTACAAGTTTAACCCAAAGAATTGAAATTGTGTTAAGATGTTCCTTTGCCAAAAATTCGACAGCCTAACAACGTCACTTTAAAATTCAGAAAATGAGTTGATGAGAGAGAAAATGGTATCTCATAACTTGGATATAAAATTTACATCAATAAGGATATATAATAACATATCCCAACATAATAAATTCAAATTAAAATACATAACAAAAGATGTCTTTTAAAAAGAGGAGGGTGAAAGGTTCCCTTACGGAATTGGGTAACTTTCGAAACGTACACCCCATGAAAGAAGGGTCATACAATGAAGACGTAAATACCCATAAATTAAATTATATTAAAAAAAGAATAAAATAATGGGCATAACATACACCACACAAAATTAAATATTGGCAAATGTAGCATGAATCTCACGGGAACAAAAAATGAGATAAAAACTATTTACCTCATGGTAATCAATCGAGTCGTATGAAAAAAAGATAATAAGAACGAGAAGAATCATAGAATACCATGAATCGAATTATAATATATATATATATATCAAAATTCTGTACAAAATACACCACATTCATTAAATAAGTGGCGAACAATTAAAATATCATGGAATTAAAAGTGAGCTAAGAAATCCTTTACGAAAACATGGCAACCTAACGACGCCACATAAAAATTCCAAAAATGGTTCGATGAAATCAAATAGGGTCTCTCATAATATGAACATAAAAGGACAGTATTATGTATATAGATATCAAACCCCAACATAAGAAAAAGTACCTTTAAAGAATTTACATGAAAATAGATGTTTGAAAATGAGAAGGGTGAAAGGATCCCTTACAAAAATTCAGCAGCCTAACGACGCCACTTAAAAATTCTTAAAATGAATTGATGAGAGAAAGAGGGGGACTATCAGAATATGAAAATTAAAAGTATAGTAGGATGAATATAAAATAACATACCCAATATAAGAACATGGATCATAAAATAAATGACATAAAGGAGAATACACGAAAAAAAGAGAGAGGTAGGATCCAATACTTCAAGTCTGACGTGTCTTGTTCGTTTCTTTATATTCCTGAATAATAAACATTGGTAAATTTATAATTTCTTAAGGACCTACTTTAAATTTTATTATTCAATTCATATCACATTTTATAATCTTATAATAATTAGTAAATTATGTGAGTTCATATCAGACATTTTTGTCGATGTTCGGTACATGAGTCAAAAATGAACTTATTTGAAAAGAAATGTCCATGTAGTTATACGTACACCATCTAAAAAATAGTATTTATGATTAAAATATCATATATATCCAGTATATATTCATTTTATACTATTCCATTACAATTTGAGAAAAAAAATTGAAATGCACCGTTCATAGAGATGGTTGGTCGTACGTACGCAATAACGCTACCTTCATTTCTCTGTCATATTAATGGAATTAAAACTAAATGACATATATATATATATTATAATTCCATAATGATATTAATAATTTCGATGTAGAATATATCATATATATACATTATATATATATATACTTTCAATAGTACATAACATTTGGATATAAGAAATGAAATGTACCGTTCATGGAGACGGTAAGCCGTACATACGCATGAACGCTACTTTCATTTCTATTTAATACTATAATAAAATTAAAACATAATTATACATAATTATATTATAATTACAATATAATATCATATATAATATCTTTAAATACATCCTTTATACATCTCACATATGGAATTAACGATTCAAATCACTTTGAGGGGCGGTAGTCCGCACTTCCTAAAATATAATTATTATGTTTAACCATTATGGAAACCCTAAAAGTATGACATAAAAGAAAAATACAGAATCATAAGGAATAAAAAAACATTATATATATCATATATAAATATAGTGACACCTTAATGGTCACCATTAGAGGTATTAAAAGAATATTGAACAATCATCGTTTCGTGAGACAATAATTCACCACACACAGAAACAGTTTGTTCTTTAACCATTAGATGGAGGTGTGTGTAAGTGTAGCTAGAATACTTCTCATAAAAACATACTAGTATATTGAAGATAATTTTTCTGTTATAAAATAAATGAATAAAAAGAGTTTAGGGGGTTGGAGAAGAAAAATAAAACAAAAGAACATAAGAGAAGACATTACCATTAAATCAGGTAACTCTTTTTGATTTGATCGCAAAGGCTACCTTGGAAATACATCTGCCGAAAGTGAGGCTTCTAAGAGTGATAGAGGGATTTGGAGAGATAATATGACCAGTTTTTGGATGAGCCAAGGGTTTGAGATGTGTGTGTAAGGGGGTAGATGTGGAGGCTCTTATAAGAGGGAGGAGGGTCACTTTGGGAAAGTCTTGGAAAGTTACTTTATTATAAAATGAGTTTCAGATTTTAAAGGTCCCAAAATGATATATTTAGAGGATAATGTGATAAGGGTTAGAAATCCACCCATAAAATAGGTTTTATAAAAGTGTATGTATTTGATGTTACCTTATATTTTCATTTTATTTAAGTCGTTCATTTATAAGGTAATCGCTGCATCATCATGGTGTCATAAATAAATTTATTTATTTAATGTCTAAAAATTATAAAAAAATACCATGATGTAAGAAATATTTTTATCTTTTTAATTAATTTTTATAGTCTAAGATATCATATATGTATACAAAATTAAAATTATTTTATTTTCTGTTACATACTTCTGTTTTATTTTCTTTTCTTTAAAAAATAAAATGATAAAATGTCACTATCACCCAAAATTGATTCCATGGGTTCCCTAAGTTTGCACAAGGAATCCCATGGTCGGTAATGACAAAACCAATAGCATTAAGACTCATTTTGGAGTCATTTTATGTTATTATGATATTATTTTATTACCCTTAACTACCCGATTACTAATTAATCATGATAATTAAAGATAATTACCGTCATTACAATTCTTAATGTCCAAAAATAAGAGTCTTAATTACATAATTTGAACCTTCTGATTCCAAATATGGAAACCATTCTAAAAAATTCCAAACACATAAATTGCAGTAATTAATTTAAAAATAATTCACTTTTTCAGAACCAAAGACGGGTTTTTAAGAAGTAAAATCTATCAAAAGATTGATTTGTTTTTACATCCAATTTAAATGTGAAATAACATAAAATTACCAAATTGTATTAAATGATAAAAAAATAATTAAATTACACCTTAAAACCAATTAAAATGATAATATAACTATATAAATAAATTGGTTGAAAAGGCAATTTTGAATTAAAATGCAGTATTTTTCACTATTCATTAAAAAATGAACATTATCCGAAAAATACAAAAAACTTAACCCTAATGATAAATTTGATATTCCAAATTAAATAATGATGTCCATCTTACAAAATTAAAAACATATAAGTTTCATTAATAAATTATATAGTTAATTCCCGCTGCCAAAAAAAATAGTTTGTTTTTAAGAAACATAATCTATCAAAAGATTGACACTTGTTTATGTCCATTTTCGAAGTGAAATTAATTATAATGACCACCGTTGGATTAATTGGTAAATATATATTCTGATTAAACTTTTGAACCAAATAAAAAGAAAATCTAACCATATAAATCAAATTACATGAAAAAGCAGTTTTGAAGTAAAATGCATTATTTTTCACTATTCATTAAAAAAATGAAAATTGTCAGAAAAATACCAAAAATTTATCAAAATTTAATTTCAATGTCCCAATTTAAAGAATAAGTTTATTTTAAAAAATAGAGATTATAAAATTTTCAAAAGGTATATTTAAAAAAGGTTCCACATCAAAAGGTGGCAAAACCATCTTTTAAAAATATTAGAGTATTTATTCTTAAAATTGGATTCATTTGCATTTTAAGCCTCTAAAATTTATTCGATAAATGTAAAACTATTTAAAAAACATATGTAATAATTTTGTAGTTAGTTATTTTCATTCCCGCCATTATAACAGCTAGGCGTTAACTACCAATTAAAATAATATTATTATATTATTATTGTGTAATGTAAGATTTCAATGAAACTCGTTGTTGTGTATTGGGTATTCCATCAAACATAGAATCTCCTTTAAAGTAATATTAATATTTTATTTATGAATATTAAAATGAAATATTCTTTATTTACCTAGGATGTTACGTGTGATGTATATGATACATCTTTTTTGTCATGTTCATATAGAGAGTTGTGTATGTTTAAACATGGTCACATGAACAATAATCATAGAACGAGTAAAATTGATGTTTTTTAAGAGGCCTATTTTTGATTACATATTTTAATTAAGGAATTAATATTAATTTAAAGAACAAAAAATTTATATATTGTCACATAGTCAGTATTATAAGAAAGATTTTATTTTTTACAGAGTGTATGTTCAAAATATAATGGTGTTTGAATAATGATATTTAAATAAGCAGAGATAGATTCCCGAAGTGTTTTAATTTTTTTCATAAATTTCATATATGTATTTTTTTGTATGTGTGTTATTTTTGGATATTCACTAATTTTTTTTAATTTTATAATATAATTTATCAACATTATATGTATATATAAACTTGTGATTGATATCATAGGGTATGATTTTGTTATATTATAGAAGGAATGGTGATGTCTAAATCATATGATATGATTAACTTTCGATATGTGATATCTTGTTCATATCCACATCTATGTCTTCCAAAGTTATTTCGTTTACCTATATATCATTATAATGTTTCATTTATGACATAAAAACCATGTTTGAGTCATTTTAAATATTCAAACTACTATATTCAATAATAATAATGAGTTATGGGTAACATATGATGACTACAAAGATTTTTTTGATAATAATCATCCAAATATATTAAATTTAATAAGTATAACCAAATGGATTTTATCTCATCCTATTGGGTGTGACACAGTCTCACCAATGTTTAATGCCTCTTCTTGTACGGTTATCAAATTATCTTCCAATAAAGGGTTTTATCACAACATTGGAGTTTGTTGAGTCATCTCAAAGCATATGAGGATTCTAGAGGAAGGTTTATCACCTATGGAGGAAAGGGTCTGTTGATGATTTCTTGTCCATATCCCAATAATACTCTTCATAGATGTGGATCATGATAAAAAATGTTTACCATTTTTTATTTTTCTTCATTCCATGTTGATTCGATGATGATAGATTCATCTTAATGTTGGTTACGTTCCACTATTATGGACATGTCATGATCATAAAAAACCCATAAATCATAACATCCACATTCATATAAATATGATATCGATATCAAGATATTTATAACTAGGAATTCATTATCGAGATAGCTCGGTTAACAATAGTAACACAAAAAAATTTATTTGAGGAAACTCCAAATAATTTATTTTTTGCACAATAAATAACCAAAGTATATTTCTTGTGGAATCATTTTATAATCCAATAAAATCTTGAACATGTCACGTTAAACTAAATTACAATTATGGTGAATAAAAACACATATTATTCCACTCTGAGAGAAGAGTAAACTCATAATAAATAATATAGAACAACAAAAGATCTTATCTACAATAATGAAAAGAGAGAACAACAATTCCACTCCTTGGTATGTTGGATATCTTAATATATGTGGGCTCCCTAAACCCAACATGTTTATGTAATTTAATTACCATAAAATACATATTGTTTTACATATACATATCTTTATCAAACCATAACGGTTTATATATTTTTTCATCCACTATATTTATGTTAATGTCCTTAGATTACATGTTGTATCAAAAGGTTATAGTAGTCCCCACCCTATAATGAGAACCTATAGAGACCATGATAGTAATATTAATATTTTTTCCATGATCTAGATACATTATAATGAATGAATATATATGATGTGTGACCATCGGGTATTGTGGTTTATAAGCATTGAGTATTCTTCTCATAAATTTCACATATAGTGATATCGATTAGATAAGATCATGGGGATAGACTCAATAATAGTAACACCACATGTTTTGAGTTTAATTGGTTATCCCAATCTACAATCATGTGTATTGGTGTCATGTATTTAGATCATTATCAATGTGCTCAAATTTATCATGTACTTTGATGCAATTGAACAACCATAAAATTTATGTTGTGAAGTGGTAGATTTTGTTTGGTTCATCATTGGTGGTATGGAATTAATTGAATGATCAATATAAAAATGTTCTTCTAAGTTGATGAAGTGTTATCTCAGGCCTATTTGATGAGGATTGTAGTACCATTACTAAATTCAAGACAATGGTAGAAGAAGGTAAGTACATCTAGTATGGTCAATAAATAATAAATCAAGGAAGGACTATGACAAAAATCTCATCCATCTTTATGAGAGATAGCAAGAAAAATAGATTATATTACATAGTGTGTGTTCATTGAAAAGCTTTTAATTGCTGTGAATTTTCCTTAACTCCATTGGGGTATTTATTTGTTACTAGATTCTACTCTTCTTATATGAATTTCTATTCCCTATTATTGAGATAATGTAAAATAGGGTCACACAAAATATCATATTCAATATTATACTCTATTATAGCGAATAGGTATATAGGACATGGTGGGCCCCAACATAGTGTATGAGAGTTTTCCAAGTATTATTGATCACTAAAGAATAAATATATTCATTATTATTAGAGTATAGAATTATTTTTCGGAATTTATTTATTAAAATTATTTACAAGTGTTAAATTAAATTTATTGAATAATATTATATGAATGAATGTTATTTTAATTTTCAATGTTTTTTAATATTAGAGGGAATTATGAGTTGCGTTAATAAATCAGGTTTATAATGTAATATATTAATTATATATTTTAGGTAGGTGATAAAATATAAATTATATTTATGACACATTTAGTTTCTAAAAACTATTCACTTATTGCTAATTTAGTGGAAATTAAATATATAGGGGCCAATAAACACTATCCAGTTATTTCCAAGTTTGGAGGAGAATATTTCCACTGCACAATACATTCCAATTGGTTAAGAGCCCATATATCCTCCCCCATTTGTGTGAGATAAATTATATATCAAAGTAATCAATCCCTTAATGCCTTTGCATATTGAAGTCACATGATCAAGGTGGTCATCACGATGTCGAAGAATTCATCAGTGATCTGACCTGACCCCCAAAATACAATAAACTACATACATATGAATTTTTAAACCATGTCTGGATGATATAGGGAGGTTCAAACATGAATCATTTGAGTAACAATAATAAAAAACACGAGATATATGAACACAACATTGATTAGAAAAATATATTAATTATATTTAAATTATATGGTCTAATAATTCATGTTATATCCTTGGACCTTACTAGGGCTCAGATTTCCAAAGATGGCTTGGTTTCATCACATTGATGGTAAAATTTTTAAATCCTTGGCCCATTGCTTTCGCCTGCAAACCCATATACCATAAATTGGAATCGTAGTTATCACATGAAATTTTTGAGATAATGAAATTTGAATTTCATTAAATTTATGTAGAGTGATTTAATTCAATCCAAATATAAAAAATTGTCTTTCAATGTGATATCGAATGAAAAAGTTATTGCCATCGATTTTTTTGATAAGGATCATTTGTATGTATAAATAATATTTAAAAATTGAAGACCATTTATAAATATTTTTATATATTTATAATATGTTTCATGTGATTCTAATGTACACTATTTATCTGGGCATCTTCCGATCAGATACCAGTCACTAGAATAGTTCTTGACAGTGGGATCACTTTTTCACCTGTGAATAAAATTTCTAACATTATATATTAATTTGGATATAGAAAAAATTTAAAAATATTTAATTTGAAATGGGAATCCCAATTTTGGTTTTTTTCCAAAAAAAATATTTTGGAACAAGGGGAAGACCAACCTGTGATTTTAAAAAGAAATAACTAATAATTTCGACATACAACCATGTTTTAATAATTAAAAAAAGGTGGTAAGAAGCATATATAGGATGTTTTTTGTGCCTTACTCTCCCCGAATCCACCTCCTGCCTTCAGCGGTGACTACTCCATCGATGTTTCACACCCCCCAAACAACCCCATCCACTGCCCGATCATCACCGCAAGGCCGCATCACTTCATGGTCACCACGTGACTCCTACCACTTCAATGGGACACTATTCCCTAGAAAAATGATCATCGCCACCCATCATAGAGGTCCCCACCATGGATTCCATTCTCTTTCACTACAAGAATTTACATTATCATCCTCCTCTGGTTGGATGACTCCACGAATGTGGTCTCCTCTCTTGTGACCGACAACCAAGCCCACACCCCCCTCTGGTCAAACCTGGTTCCGTACATGACTCCCTATTAGCGATACCCTATCATAGGTATTCTACCAAATTATCCATCCCATTATAGGGTAGGGCGGGTTTTTATCAACCTAAAACATGTTAGTGCGGGCCTACAAAGCATAGAACTTCCCTGTATGGGGTTTTTTATGCATGAAATTGGCCTACATGGGTCCATCCCAACCCATAATGGGCCTAGGGGTTTTAAAGCCCCCATAAAATTTTTAATATAGCCAAAAAATAAGTTATTAATTTTCATATTATAATATAACAATAATTTTGTTATTTAAATAAATAATTAAATGTTTATAAAAAATTAAATTAATCTAGTTAATCTAATTATTTGAATAAAAATGAAATTAATATCATGACAAAATCAAGGTAAATTATTTAAATTTTTATGATTAATGTAATTTTTTAATAGTCCTCAATAGTAAATTTTTAAAAATTTATTTTTATCGAAATTTTATTTAATATAACTATTGGACTTGATTAGTGACATACCCTATGTATGTCTTGTTAATTTTCTTTAATTATTTATTACCTATGTTTGGTTCTTTTAATACATAGTTAATTATATGATGATCTATGCATCGTCCTTTTAATTCAATATCTTTATGGGCCTTCGCATCCATTCTAACATGTATGTATATTTCACTTTCAAAGACTAACTCGCCTACATATGTGTATTAATTTATTATTGATAGTTATAATGTACGGTACAGACCTCACCAAGAAGTGGTTGTACACCAGGTGAGAAATGGGAACACTGAATTAGTTGTGAGATGTGATATGACTCATGTCATGACTCAGGTATGATACCCCAAGTTAACTATTGATCCATTAATTTTAAATGGATCAACCAATATTATATTCTCAATAATTGTTGAGTAATTTATTTATTTAATGAATTATTTATTATTTTATGTAAGTGCGCGATTACTTTGAGAACACATAAAATAATAAGTTAATAAAATTCATAATAAAACAATGCTTTTATTCTATTAATAAAAGTTAAATTGGGAGCATAAAAACATAATATGATCATTTATAATATAAAAGGATTGTATATATTAAAAATAATTAAAAGAAATTAATTTAATATTAATTTGTACTACCTTCCATCACTCAAATTTGTACAAAATAATGTGTATGGGGTGGTAGTTAGCCAAAGTTTAGTGTGCCTCCCACTATAATGTAGTTCATATGAGAGTGATGGGTTGACTTAACTAAATTTGGTAGCCAAAAATCATCCAAAGAGAGATTTATACCACTTTAGAGGAAAACTGTAGTGGGAATCAGGGTTAAGATTTTGATAAGTCAGGAAATTACTCTAAAGTTAATAGAACCATGAGCTAATAAAGTTGGATAGTATAAATTCAACATAGAAACTATTCAAATAATGGTGTATCCAAATATTTTAGATTATGAGGATAGGATTCAAGGATACTTTCCACTAGAATACACAAGTGATATAGTATTCTGAATCTAGTTCTTATGGATACTAGGGTTTTATATAATAATGAGAAATAATAATGATTAAATAATTAATTATTAAAAAATAAAAAATTTAATCTTGATAAAGTACTAGCTAAAATTTTATTTCTGGTATATTAAATGGAAATCACCAATTCTAGGTGATCATTATCACTATGATCCATACTGGATAATGAAAATATTCTAACCAGCCATACTTCTAGAAGTGGAAAATTACCTTGGGCATTGTACTAAGACCAGGGATGAAGGTTTAATCGATGGGGTCCCAAATTCATACTGACCTCCTTAGGTAGAAATAACATAGGATAAAGATAAATTTAAAAATCATGTAGATGTTTCACTAGATGTACAATGCACCATGTTATCATTTTTGTCTGATAAATTGTAAAAAATTATTGATGATGAATATGCCTAAATGATTCTAACTCATCTCCAGGAATTATATCAAAAGAGATAAATGAATTAAAGGTTTGAGATATCATGTGTATTGTATATGTGTAGGCTAGAAAAGGGGAATCGTGTAGGACCTCATGTGCTTATGATGATTTGGTACACTGAGAGACTTTAAGTCCTTGGTTTCAAACTGAATGAAAGCCATTTGAAGTATCTAATTCTCTCCGCTTTACCATAAAACTTCTAAACATTCATTATTATCTAAAATATGAATATCATTAAAATATTTTCCCATATATTTTGGAATTAGATCTCCCAGAAGATAAGGATATGAAGCATACCAATTATCCAGTCCTTATGGTGAAAATTTGATGGAAGTGAAAGGATAATGGGTCTAAGTCTAAGTCCATGAAAAATTCATGGATGTACTATACATTACAAATGTCACTATTTAGATGGAGTTAAATGATCCAGAGGGTTTCTAATTTCTATATCGAAATAAAGGCCACTGGAATAAGTATTTCAGTGGTGGTAAAAAGAATAAAGACAAAAATTCTACATTAGATATTTTTGAAATTTAATGTAATATATCATTATCTAAAATTTGTGTATTTGATATCTCATGTGACATATTCATTTTTATTCATATACAGGAACCAATTATATGAAAGAATATTGAAAAGGGAAAGGTGGATCTTGAATCCTGAATTTTTTGAGTGTATTATCCTTAGAAATTGGACATTTTCATCTTTATTTTCTTAGTGTTTAGATTCTTATTTTCTGTAATAATTAGTAATCTCTTTCAGTTATCAAAAACATAATATCTATGTTAATTATAGACAACATGGGATTTTATTTCATGTTTAGAAATAAATGTGGTCTCCTTTATAAGTATAAAATGATTTATAGTATAGATAATATTATCAATGGATGATATGTAATTTAACCTAAATACCTATTAATGACAAAACTAATAAACATGACTCATACAACACCAACCTATGTGACTTTAGGATTGGTCATGTGAATGAGAAGTAATTATAGAAATTATATAATTTAGGTTAATTAGACTCAACTGTGTAAATACCCATGGATGTATCCCACACATGTTTTCAGTGGAAAATGGACAAATCATTGTTTCCTAGGTAGGGAGAAAGAGCCAAAAAATTAATGGAATTAATTAATACTAATGTAAGTGGTCCATTTCTAATAAGGAAAAGGGGTAGATTTTTGACATAATTACTTTAATTGATGATTATAGAAGTTATGGATATAACTAATTACTGTAGTATAATTCAGATTCATTTTAGATGTTTAAGAAATACCAATAGGAAATTTAAAAATATCATGGTAAGAAGATATAGAAACTTCTTTCAAGTTGATACATAGAGTAATTTACCCAACCTTTCATTAACCATGAGAAAGAGTGTGGTATAGTATCCCAAATCACTAGTCCATAAACATCATTGTGTAAGGGTGTTAGTGAAAGGAGGAATAAAACCATTCTATTCATGGATTGGTCAATGATGAGGTTGACAAATCTTACATTTTCCTTTTTGGGATACACCTTATAAATAAAAACATATAATCATAACTGAGTACCAAAAATATAAATTGATGGGATTCTATATGAGTTGTAGTGTGGAAAGAACCCCAAACTATTACACATATTTGTATTAGGATTTGATGTTTTTTCAATATAATGCATAATGAAAAATTAGAATCCAGAAGCATATAGTGAAAATTTATAGGTAATCATAAAGAAATAAAACTATATTTCCTTCATAAAACATTTTTTATGGAATTCATTTTTTCAATAAATTCCATATTTTTAGAAATGGATCACATTTCCAATTGAAATAGTGGGAGAAATATCGACTTTGATGAATTTTATACTCCAGATGCACAAGAGTTTTTATGAGAACAATCCCCACTAGAGACAGTGAGAGATGAATAAGTTCCTAAGACAAAAGTACTTCGTATGTCAACATGAGAGGTTAGAGAACCAGGTCATTATGGTTTTCTTACCACTAAGACATGTAACACATTACTCATTGATGATTATAAACTTATAACTTATAAAGAATAAATAGAAGTTAAGGAAGCTACTAAATGGAAATATTACATGAATACAATGATGTATTCCATGTACAAAAATCAAGTTTGTGTTTTGGTATACCATGAAGCTAATGTAAAATCTATGGATAAAAATGAATATCCAAGAAACAAATAGACATTTATGGTAAGGGAAAACACCAAAAAATAAATACTGGTGATGAAGGGTTTTAGGAAACATCAAGGTAGAGACAATGATGAAATATTATCACTTTTAGAAATACTTAAATCCATCATAATACTAATTGAAATAGTAGTCTTCTGTGGTTTGGAGATATGGAAAATGGATGTCAAAACGAATTTATAAATGTTAAGTTGATTTAAAATGTCGATATGAATTAATCTGAAGGGTTTATAAATTTAATGAATTCCAAAAAAGTGTAAAATAAATAAAGATCTATTTATGGGATGGAGAAGCCATCATGATCATGGAATGTTTATTTTTATGAGTCCATAAGAGAATTTGGTTTTTCAAAGAAAAAAATCGATCCATGTGTCTATAAGACAGTTAATGGGAATCCCATAATTTTCCAAGTATTTTATGTTGATTATAATTTAATTATGTGGAATTAGGTTCAATTCCTATAATCATTTAATACATGGTTAAATAAATTATTCTCTATGAAAAACTTTAGTGAAGTATCCTACAATTTAGGGATCATGATCTATCAAGATAGATCTCAGATGCTACTTGGGATATATAAAAGAACATATAATGACAAGGTATATAAAATGTTTAGTATGGAAAAATACAAGTGAATATTATTATCAATGTCAAATGGTATCAATTTCTCTATGAAAATGTTTCCACAAATGTAAGAGAATATTGAAATAATGGTAAATATCCTATATGCCTCGACTATGGGATCTGTCATATATTCCATGCTATGTACTATCCTTGATGTTTCATTTCCTTTAAACATAGTGGGAAGATATAAAGCTACTATTAGAGGACTTTATTGGGATAATGTAAAACCAATCATTACTTATTTGAGGTGTATAATGGAAATGTTTCTACTATTTGGAAAAAATTTGCAACTATTAGTTAAACGATACACTAATTCTGGTTTCTAGAAATATTATGATGATTTGAAATCATAGTCAGGCTATTAATTTTTAATAAATAGTGATTTAGTGTCCTGTAGAAGATAAAAGAACCCCATGGTTACCAACTCTACAAAACAAATGTGAGAATATAGATGATTTTTATGTAGTTAAGGAGGTGGTAAAGATATGTATAATTTTCCGATATATTGGTGTTGTTCCTAGAAGTGTAGTCCATATTCTAGTTTATTGTGATAATATTACAGTAGTAGTTATTTTCAAGGAGCACATGTCACAACATATTAAAAAGTATATACATTATTAGTTTCATCTCTTGAGGGATCATAGTTAGAGAGGAGAATCCATAGTCATTAGTGTATCCATAAAGGATAACATGGGAAACCCCGAGACTAAATCAATATCTCAATAGAATCATGATTCTCATGTGGGAGGTAGTGGTTTGAGACTTGTCAGTAGTTTTCTCTAGTGTATCTGGGAGTGTTATTAGTGGGCTACCTAGATCGAACTTGTGAATTTACTTTGATTAACATAATATATATAAATTTTGATATATATACATATGTTTATCTTAGAATAATAATGTAGAAAATTCCACATCCAATATATATATGGAAATTTCCTTAGATTCTATTTTATATAAAAAGGTTATATTAGTTCCCATGCTATAATGAGAAACTATAGATACCATGATTATAATATTAAAGAAATCTCTTATGGTCCAGAGACATCATATTTATTTGAAACATATGATTTGAGACGATCAGGTTCATGCGGATCATATGAATTGATAATTCTTCTCATTAAATTTGTAAATGGTGATCTCAAGTAGATGAGATCACGGGGATAGATCCTCCAACATGATCAAAACAAGATTTGGGTTTCATTAGTTGTTACTATCTATAGACATGTGTGTTTTTCTCTTGACTTGATATTATTATCAATGTGTCCCATTTTTTCATAAAATTTGATGTAATACAAAAACCCTACCAATTGAAGTTATGGTGATATATATTGTGTTGAGTGCATCATTGGGGTAATATTATCAGTTGAATGATCCAGATAGAATATGTATCTTTCAAGTTAAGGAAGAGATATCCCAGGCCTAGTTTATCGGGATGGTAATAACTTCACTAAATCCATGGTCATGGTACAAGAAGGTGAGTCTGTCTTTTAAGGTAAATAAACAATAAATAAAAGAAAGATGTTCAAACAAGTGTGTGACCATATTTATGATATATCATGAGATAATATATTATATTAGAAAGTTCATGTTTGTAGGAAGGGATTTCATTACCATGAATTTTCCTTATCTTTCCAGGGGCCTTGATGGTTTTCATGATTTTTCACTTGGCCTATGAATTGTTATTCACTCATATCTAGATTAGGGACTAGAGGGTCAGACACAATAGTAAATTCAATATTATACCCCACTCTATTAAATAGGTGCATGAGACATGGTGGACCACACCATGGGGTCTGAGAGTTGTCTAAGTATTATCGATCACTGATATATAAATAAATTAATTTTCATTCAAGTATAGAATAAATAGGATGAATTTACTTATTAAAATTATTTATAAGTGTTTATGTTAATACATGGAGTAATATTATATGAATTGATATTATTTTAATATTCATGCATTGTTTAATATTAGCAGTAATTATGAGTTGATTTAATGACTAGATTTTATCACATAATATATTTGTTATATATTATAAGTAGGAGATATAATATAAATGATATTTCTAACATCGTAAGTTCTACATAACTATTTTTTTTATTTCTTATTTAGTGAATTTTAAATATATGGGGTTTGGGGAACCCTATCTAGGTATTTATAACATCAATTATATAATTCTATTGGAGGTCATTTATATTGCGTAGTTCATTGAAATGTATTGAGAGATCATATATCTTTTTATATCCTATATAGATAATGTCTCTGTTAGAGGGATCAATCAAAAATCACCATTAATGATAGAAGACACGGGATTGAGATGGCCATCACGACAACAATGAAATCCTCGGAGCTCCACACTAGCACTCAAGATTCAATGAACAACATATGTGTTGATTCTTCAAGAATGTGTCGTCGATCTAGAGGGGTTCATCCTAAGATCCTTTGAGGAATGATCAACATAAATGTGTGATGGATGAATAAAAATTTGAAATACTAAAGGAATTCATTATATTTTCATTTTTTGATCTTAATATTCATGTGATATCATTTTACTATAATGGACTTAGATCACCAGATACGACGTAGTTTCATCACTCCAATGATAAAAAATTTAAATCCCTGACTAATCACCTTTTGCTGACTACCACTGTACTATGATTTTTTCACATACTTGTACCTTATAAAAAAAATATATCTTTTATCCCATGGTCTGACCAGTTGTGTATCAATTTTCCAACTACCAAATAGTAAATAAAACAAAAACAAGGCTTTGATACCACTTTCTAATGTCCCCAACCTTATTGACTTAAATAGTACCTATCCTAGAGAGAAAAATAACCACACAAACAACTTCCTTTATGTGAGAGGATATTAACCTATGGCTATGACTGAATACAACAACATTTGGTGACTATTTACTATGTATGATTACAACAATAATAGATAAAACACTGAAGCATCGAGAACTAATAAAACATAACAGTAATGTACAAGTAAAATGGAAGGAATACCATGATAAATACAAAAAACATTATATAAAAAAATAAATGAATACAGATGATATAATCATATATCAATAAAATATTTCTCAATGTGATGACAATATATATTATATAAAAAACTAAAAATATAATGAATGATACTCGACCACAATTGTTAGGTTTACCATAGACTAGTACCTATAAACACATTTAACTCCTCTATCCCACTTAACCATACATGGGACATCTCTCAAAACTACATGCTAACCATGGGGTTCTACACATCCATGAGGGTATATATATAGTGTGATAAAAAAACATAGTAAGACACCACCAATAGTTTCTCAAATAATAATAGTATATATATGTGTTCATATACTTAATAAAATTAAATGCATAAAAATCATCTATAGGCATTGATCATGACATTTTATGATAAGAAGGATAGTTAAATAATTGGATCACATCTAATTTGGTTAGTGCTGGTATAAAATGATTACTACAATAGTATGATCATAATAAGAGATTGAAAAAATTAACACCTCTCATAATAATCAATACTGGGGAACAATGTATAACCATATAACTACCTATACGATACTAAATTACTAGTACAAAAACCAAGGTGAATGATGTATCACCAAAAACCTAAACTTGGGTGAATGATGCATCATAATACAATTAACAAGGTGAATTATGTATCACAATATATCCAAACCTATGTGAATTATGCATCACCAATATGGAAACCCCTTTGAAAATGTTTCACTAAACAACTAAAATTGGATGAATGATGTATCACTTATATAATAAACAAAGTGAAATATGTATCACCATATAACTAAACCTGGTAGGGTGATACATCACTAATATACTAACCATGGTGAAAAATGCATCACCACACAACTAAACCTTGGTGAACAATGAATCACTAATATAATAATAAATGGTGAAGGTTTTTTCAGAAATACAACCACTAATTGTTCATGATGTATAGCTAATATAACAACCATGGGTTTATAATGTATTAACAATAAAATTAAATTTGGTTAATTATGAATAAAAAATACTTTGTATAAGGGTGAATGATAAATCACATTTACTATAAGGAAGGGTGAGTGATATATAATCAATACTACAAACCATTATAATGATACATCACCTGGGATGAATGAGTTATAACCAAATATAAACCAAGACTGATTGATACATCACCAATAATGTAAATAAGGTTTTATGATGTAGTAAAAATATGATAAACAAGGTGTTTCATATATCAGTTATGGTGAATTAGGTATCACCAATAATATGATTCAATGAAGGTTTCATTTCTTATCAACCACATAACATTAATAATCCTAAGAAATTTATTTTATAATTTAAAAAAATCTCTATATAATAGTGAAATTGTCATCTAGGATCCTATGGTGATCAAATAAATCATAGGGTTTTTATCCATTATTATTTTAAGCCTATAATCACATCAATCCACACCATCATCATGAAAACTGACAATCACAGTTGTATAATATCCCTATTGAATCCAATTACTCAACTATCACCCGTGATACCAAGTGATAAACCTATCCTAACATATAAACACATTTACCCTTACTGTAATTAGTGTTGGAATCCCAATCATTTAACAACTTATATATTCTATTGGCCTTGATCATCAATGGTTCATCCACTTACTTGAGTAACCACCTCTTAAGAGTTGTTGACTCCAAATCTATTGTACATAATTCTATTCTGGTCTTGAGGTAGAAAAATAATCTCCCATTTATGTGAAACATGAAGCAAGGTGGGTCATTAATCATAACCCAAACAACTAAAACTATTATATTCCATTACCTAAATCTATATCACTATTCAACTGTCACTTAGTTACTAAAGAAATAAAGCTATTTTATATCCCAACAAACACTCTATCCCCTAATCAAAACCAATAATAGAGTGGATAACTCACTGGGACACAGCCTAATAAATTTCATATCCATTAATTGAGGCTTCTTAAGGTAATTTAAGGTTTAACTGGATCAGAAACCTTAATTTCCCATATTTATATAACCTATAACCATTATCTCAAATTATTACTCTAACAAATTCTCATTAATATCACCCTTATTCTAATGATCTAGATAAACAGTACATTTTAATATAGAAGACCTATCTAGGTCGTAGAGCTAATGCTCATAATATACACCACTTATAGGTTACAATTACACTCTATACCGTACTCTTATATAGGTTATATAGCCATCAATGTCCATGTGGTCATGCCTAACATCCAGAGAACTCTCTATAAGACTAATAACTTACTAGTCCCACATCACAAAAATAAACCCACCTATGGTTCTATATCAAATTTATTATATCAATTTACACTAAGTTATTAATCATAAACATAAGAAAACACATATAATGTTGTAATATTACATAACACCTAACTTAAACAAGATTTATCACCTTAAGAAATGCTTGAACATAAATAACTAACTCTCCTAAGATGAACCATACACCATCCATTTACATGATTCACCAATCTCAATAAAGTATTCACATTAATTTATAATAAATAAATTATAATAAATTAACATAATCAGTCTATAATTATTTATATAATAATACGAGGGGAATATCTCGACAATTCACCTCACGATGCTAAAATATAGATTAATAGGGTGTGGACCACCCCCAATGCCCACCCTCAGTCCAATTCTAAAAAAATCACCAAATACCAATGTTTATCGTCAATTATATCATTCCAAGTTTGATAAAATAAATGTTAAATCAATTTAGTTAATTAATTCTACAGAAATAATGCATAGCTTTGGGAATTTTACCACCTCAAGACTGCTCTATAATCTATAAAATAATCCCCATATTATCAAAATGATTTTAACTGGGTCCAATAGAATTTAGATAAATACATAATTTTAACATTAATAAAATTATATATGATGAATTTTAGGATGGTAGGAAAGGGTAGATAGAGGATCATTCCTCTAATGATAATAATAACACCACTAAATCATCCCCCATCCTAGGTCAAAAAACAGAGGGGGGGAGTATGAACTGACCGAATGATTATCCATCATCACCCATTTCCTATTTTAATTTAGATAAAATTAAAAAAAATTCAAGGGTATTAATCATTTTTAAAAATTGAAAATTTTGTAAGAAAGGAACCCATTGTACTTTTACCATCAACATGGTTGCTCACTGGGTAACAAGTATAGTGGAACTGGCCACTAAGTTACCAAACTAGAGGATACCCTCCCTTCCTTCACTATGTTTATACCACCACCTCACGAGATAACTAATGTATTCTACAACCATATCCATTTACATTTAAAATTTTCAAGCCACTATAACATTTCATTAGATCATTTTCACAAAACATACTACATAGAAACTACCACTAAATAAGTTAAAATAGAAGAAAAAATCAAAATTAATGATCTGAATCCAAAAATTCAAAATGATATTTATTCCAATTCACATGGAACATGACCTACCTATAACTATACCAACACAAGTTGGTTTATTTCATTACATTAACTATTCACTGATAATGATATTCATATGATTAACTATGTTTTAGGTAATCCTTTTATCATATCTAACTATTTAGGTTTAACACTTTATTCTATTCCCCCACTTATTTGGGAGGAGTTATAGAAACGTCATCCATGTGTGTCTTGGTATTGTACAAAATTAGATGATTATTTTTTTAAAATTATATAGATAAAATCCTTATATGAAAATTTTTATTTAATTATGTGTCCCAACCTTTGATCAGAGGGTACATATATAGGCTGATCACTAAGACTCTCCTCCACGGGTTTCTTTATCTTTGGAAACACGATTTGATTATGCTTCAGGGAAAATATTAAATAAAATATGAATTTTTTGGTTCATGATTGGTATGTTATAGTTATCCTAATCATAAATCCAATGTTTTTAATCTAATTATGACCATATTCCTTGATTTTATTATGGATCAGATCATGAGTATATTAATTTCTAGGGAGAATTTCCACCTAGATCATTATTGTTTTAGGGGACAGATGACATGCCATTGTTTGATTGAGAGATAGAGTTATTTTTTTATCCCTAGGACTTTTAATTTTTTTGGTGGTGTGTGTTATGATTTTTTATTTGTTAAATTGATGTAAACCTCTATATTTTATCCCATTTTAATGAATTCTCATAATCTATGAGGGTAATTAAATGGTATTAGCTTCATAAATAACATTCCTTACTAATTTTCCTTACATAATTCTAAAATGCTTCACCTGGTGGAATTATATACTAAGAGGATATCTCCATACATACCATTGACTAATGAAATATTAAAATCATTAATTCTCATGGAAATTTTAATTATATTGGTTGTGAATGCTCATATTCCTCATCATTGAGATAAACTAGAAAATGAATTGTTGATATAAAACCTTCATACTAATGATTTTCCCTATTTAAAATTTATTTTAATAGATGAATATGGGACCTTCAAATATTTGAATACAAAATTTATTTTTTAAAACCACCCATTAATTAGGGGTTCCCAATATTAGATCACACTAGGAGAAAATGATATGTGGTGAAGCTATATGTTTCTTATGTATTGATGAATGAAAGGCTTGTGATTCTAATGTTTATAGGTTGGGTAGTCATGTGAATCTATTAAGGATATTAATTATTTAATGGTTTCATTATTTAATTTCGTAGTTTTATATCATCTTGTTAGGATATTATAACATAAATTATCTCAACCTTTTATATTGCTCCATTTTTAGGACATTCCTTGGATAGTTGCCTTGAATCAGAGATTCAAAATTAGTTCTATGAATGAAAATCATTGTGATCCACTAGGAATACATTGAAAAAAGGATTATGTTTCTCATGAATAATCTGGTGGTTAAATTTTTTTCTATTGGGTTAGGTGGTCCATTATGAGATTGTGTAAATAGTGCTAGTATGGATTCAACTTGAAATTCACTATCACAATGCATTTTCTATTAAGGATGTTTGGAATTCATTTTCTAGATGTTTTCATTATCCCATTTTATTTCATAAATTTTCACTATAAATTTTTTTATTGACGTCTTATAATGATGCGTTGGTTGAGGATATAGTAATTCTCTTACCCTTGACCAATGTTTTTGACTAATTGGGTTATTGGTAATGGTAGATTCATAAGGAAACCTAACACATCTTTAAGTATTTTAGCGCATGGTTTATTTTCAGGTATGGGATCATCTCAACTTGTCTCATTGTCTCCATCATAGGAAAAATAAGTTGTGAGATCAAATTTAATGATTTTCTCAAAATAATATTTCATAGATATAGGATTCCCATATATATCAATAAAATATGAGTCCTCATTTGGAGCTGAATTTCCATCAAATACGTCATTGGGATTATATCTTATAGTTGGCGTATTGGAAGAATTTATGAATTTATAAATCTTGTGTAATTTCACCTTGTTATTATCATAAAATCATTGAGGAGACTCCTCATATCATATGATTTTATGATATTTCCCCTCATTTTCATTGAATGAAACCTAAAATTGAATTTCAGATCATCAGCTACATATAAATATTTCTCAATTAATTCAAACTCTGATTTCCTTAGAGGGTAAACCATAAAAACAAAATCCATATTTGACATAGTTAACAACATGGTGGGATAGTGGGTGGAAAAGAATTCCCCCAAACCCATTGGTTGAGGTTATCACTGGGACACTATAGTGATGGTGGTGACTTTTCATTCCCTTGAAGCTTATATTCTAACAAGCACTAAATGTAGGGTACCTTCTATTGAGGGTTCCCCAAAATAGGTTGATGATAGATGATGGAAATTGTATAGGGGTAGAAATCATATTTAAAGGTTTCAAAATTTTTGGGTTTGGTTCCACTGTTATGTCATAGAATAATTCATGAATAATATATAAAATTTATCAACATCACCAGTTATTTATATTCTATATCTTGATGGTAAGGTTTTCTTATTAATAAATCATTCTAGGATTGTTCTAATATGGGTTTTTTCTTTCCACCAATTTTGATGAAATTTTATTCCATATTTGGTGACCATTATGAGGAATGATTCATAATCTTACTCCTTGGATCATCAATGTGATAGACCGAATGGTGGAGTGCATTGAATTACATCTCGCCAACCATTGATTCACATATATCAGGACTCTTCTTCAATGATTTATCATATTTCAATAACGATATAAGTATAAAAATGCTTGTGAATGTCATAATGTCTCAAGTACATAAGTCATCATACTACATGAAGGGTAGTGAGATAAAATGTATTTTATTTTCTATTGATCATCTTATGGTGATTTGTGTGTTTTAAATATGACATACATCGATATCTAAATAGATAGATACTTTCCCACATTTTGTGATAGAGGAAATCAATATTTTACTCATTTATTAACTCGTATATTATGTTCTAATGGGTGGATATGGTCTATTATATAACAAGTATGTTATACATCTCTAATTATACATACATATGATTAGAGTCAGATTCATCACCAATAGATAGTTCATCTGTTTTTTCAAACTAATTAGATAGAACTTGAGGGTCTTAATAGTAGTGAGAAGTTTAACCAACATTCAATAGTGGATCTGGATTTCCTATGATGGATTATTCTAATGATAATATCGATTTTAATAAATAATAAAGACTATTTTCGATAAAAATTGAAGAAGTTGAGAATGACTAAATCAAGAAATTACTTTGATGGGTGAGAGTCCTCTTGGGTGACTCTCAGGTAGCTATCTGAATTTATACATTGAATTAGTTAACCTCAACCAAATATAGAAGACATTTTCAATCACATTTCATATATAGGATCCTTAAATGGCTAGAAATGATGTTGGGTTCTTCTTACCACATGTAATTCCTCTTTTATAGTGATAAAATCTGAAGCATTATTTTATATAAATATCCAACACCGCTGGACTCATTGAGATCACATTGTTCTCTATGTATTCTTAGAAATCCGAATTATCTATCTGGTGATAGTGGTGGTATGTTGGAGATATAATATATCAGTTTATTGAAGTTTAGGTATTTATTATAGTGGAGATAATATAATTTTAGGGGGAAATGTCATGGTAGTTGTGGGTTGAAAAAACACAAGAAATATTTGGAATCCACCAGACAAGTTGGGGTTCTAAGGACATTGTTAACTCTTTATAGAAGAACATTTTGATCATGTGAGAGTCATGAGTGAACAAACCATTATTTAAGATTCAATATTAAATATATATCATAAGTATTTCTCTTTTATAGGTAAATTATTTCACATTAGGTTCGCAATTTTTCTATGTTTCCACACCATATAGTTTTATTTCCCTTCCATTCATAAAAGAGACCTAATCAAGGGTGTATTGGGGTGTCCTTATGAAAACTACAAGAATAAGAGTTTGAATTATCTCAAAAGAAGATTATTTTATACTATATCTCCCATTAATTGATTTAAATCATATTTTTGAAATATTTTCAGTTAAAAATACTTGTTTATTTACAAATATTTCTGCCATTGTAGGTGAACACCCACGATAAAAGTGATTAATTGAATCACATTTATTAAAAAATACATTTTGAAAAATTAAATCATCAAATACTTATAGAATGGGATATCTCATTCTCTCTCTATGAGGGGGGTCTACTCTATAGTTTAAAGCAATATATGAAGGCACTATGATGTCTTGTAATGTCTAATAAGGATAAAGTTTCAAAATTATGTTTGATTTCATTAATTAAAAACATTTATGTTTGAGTTATGTTTCATTTAGAAATATAGAATGTTTATTCTCCAGTTCAAGGTCATACGGGGAAGAATTAGATATATTAAAAAATTTATAGTAATTTATGAATTATTTATTTATTTTCACTAGAGATTATATTTATCACGAATGAATTAATATATACAATTATGTTTATCACTAGATTGTATGGATAATGGTTTTGAGATAAGTGAAAGTTTATATAATGTTATATTTATTCATGAAAAGGTATCCCTATGTATCTTTAGTGGGGCATAAAAACCAAACATTCTATGTAATTGTTTAAATCCATATGGAAAGATGTTACACTAATCATTTGAAATATAATCTTATAACTTAAGGTCGATAAAGAAGGAAAAATAATCATTTTTTATCTAAAAAGCAAGTCTTTCCATGCAGTTTAACTTCATGCAGTAAGGATGAATATTATTCCTTTTAATTTCATGTGGTACAAACCTCTATCATAGATTTTATAGTCATTTGATTTGGATATCGATTTTATACCCTTTAATGTTTTGAAACTATGAACAGTTTCTTATAGCTTAGGGTTATATGGCTTGAACTAATTTAATATAGTTTAATTTTATACAAATATGATAATTGTAACACCCTAAAATTTTATAATATATATATCTATTTAATTAATAGGATGTGTTCTCTGGATTTCGATTCACACAGCATCAAAATTATGTGAATAATTCATTATCAAAAATATAAAAGGATGTAAAATAATATATATATATATAATTAATAAAATTCAAGTAATAAAATAAAGTAATAACATTCATTAAATAGTTAAGAAATAATAAAAAAATATTAGTATAATGATTCTTGGATAAAAAAAAATGTTTTGTTTACAATCAATGTTTTTATTATTTGATTTATTTAATAGGTAATTTAATTTAATTTGATAATTAAAATTAACAAAATGTCTTGTTAACATATATTATAAAATCATTGGTCAATTATAAATTTATTATCAAATGTTTAGAAATGAATAAAAATTCAATTGAAGGTAAAAATAGATATTTTACATAATAACATTTTTGTATGCACAATGTGATGTAAATAAATTAAAATCACCAATATTGATGAATGATTTTAACGAATTGTGTATACAATATTTTCAATTCAATATGTTAACTTTAATATAATGTTTTTTATTAGGAAACAGATGTCAACAAAAAATATTTTTCTTCTTAAAAATACATTTTCCCTAACACAACCTGACCAACCAAGGCTCACATGGACAAAAATAATTCATGTATGCCACCCCCATCCCACCTCAAATAGTACAGGTGATGGTGACTAAAAATGAGTAGGTATATCACACATAAGGGATACCTTATCCAAATTCACCTGTACAGATGAACACATATCTCATACCACAACGGAGCAATGTTCAAAATGTAAACTGTTGGAAAAATAAATACATGCCCCATATCTATCAAATCACAAAAATAAAAACAAGTCATAAATAAAACATAATTGAAAAAATATTGTATTGAAAACCCTAAATTCGGATCAACATGACAATAAGAGGGAAAATTGTCTCGGAATAAAAACTCTACTCTGACAATAATCATGCTACCACAGCTGCTATGCATATCTAAGCACCACTAAGAACAACTTACACCATTAGAAACTATATCTCAATAATATATCTAATTATATGTTTAAGATATGAAACATGTGAGTAAATACTATACAATGGAGACTATATACATACATAGTAAGACACCCTGAAAATCACTATGAAGTAAAAAATAATAAAAAGTCAACTAAAAACCATATTCAAGGAGGTAGGAAAGAAGAACCCACATATGATCATTAGAGGGATATTCATTCTTAATTTATGGTCTCAACCTTCATATACGGACCAAATATTCTAAATATATTCCAAGGATAGAATAACAAAAAAAATATAGACCGATGTAACCTCTCTGTATCTGTAATAGAGAATACAGTAACCCTAGTAGTTTAGGGTTGATGCTGACCCCAGTGGGGGATACAACACCCCATTAAATCTCATTATAATGGGGGGATAATGATCCCATAGATATAGGATTTCATTCCCTATAGATAGTTTGGGATAAAAAACCTATCTGATCCATAGGTAGAGGATCTCGTATCATAATACCAAGGGGTGGTTTTCCGATATTATATCATAATAGTAATAGGATATTGTTCCCTAGAGAAATTTTCCTAAAATGGTGGGATTCCACTCAAGACGTGTTTCTAAAATCCAGGACCTATCTCTGAGACATTGATGTGGATGGTTATCCTCACTTAACATTTATTCACATATTTTTGTATGGAAATATATCCACCATCACAACACATGAAAAGTCACACTTTTAGGGAACTACATGAAGATCACAATCCAAGCCAAAGGTGATTACATGATGCACTTCATAGGGTCTACGACATGTAGCCCAAAATAAAACATTTACCTATGTATTGGAGGCCATTATGTCATGAAAAAAGGTAATTACATGACATATTGAAAATGTTGCATGATGTGTAGGTCCAACTTTGACACTCGGTATGTGCCTTACTGCTCGAGTTTTTTTCATATGAGGTTACATGATGTGGATCTCTTCCCCATGGAATATGAGATCACTTAGTGTTTCTAGGTATCTACACTTTATCCATGTTGGTGTAGTCCCATACAGTCAAAATACATGTGGTTTCAAGCATAGGACCATGTGATACTTTTCTTAAAGAGAAACCATAGTGATGTATTAATGGAAAACAAGACATGTGGTCTTAAAAACTCTACATTGTGTAGTTAAGAATTTTCATGAGTGTTATATTTATCGCAAAGCTTCAATTCTTCAATTCCCCCCAATGATATCTACCATAGAACCCACTAACTATGTTAACTATCTTCAATTGTATGCCAGAAATTAGTTTCTGACCATCCTTCATTCGGAAATCAGATCTTTTTCGTAACTCATTCCATCATCATATCCACTCTTGAAAAAAATCCATACGCACCCACTTTCACCTTCTAAGAATTTTTTAAAACATGATAACTCCATCAATCATAATCTACACCAATAGTTGATCTATAAAATATGAATATGGTATATTATTGAGATATAAATACACTTTTTGGTTGAATAGTCATCCAATCATAGGCTAATGAAAAGCATGAAGAGTGTGGAGAGAAATCCACAATAAAAAAAGAAAATAAAAAAAGCATATGTTATTAACCATCATTAGTGGTTAGAAAAATAAAATGAAAAAAACTAATATTTAATGTTTTGTGATATTGATTCTCAACCCATATGTTCAACAAAAATTAAACTACCTCAGCTAGGAAATGGTTCATTTTTTATACTTTTAGGATAAATTTTCCATAATTAAAATAATATAAACTACATGAATAAATCCACAAAACAAAAGCCCTACATCATAATTTGATCTTTTATTGGTGAAGATATAGCCCACAATAATTTCATTGGAATACCCCATGAAACATTTTCGTAACCCATGAGTTACATTAAATCTAATTACCAACCCACTAATCTCCCTCACATTGGAACTCTCTCTCGATGGATCTATTATGGCTATACGGATAACCCTATAGATTCACCAGAATGTTGTCTAAATAGAGACTCATAAGGTTAGATATCTTAATTATGTAATTAAATTATTTATTTTGTTTAATTAATTAAAATCTTCTATTATCCAACTACAACTAAACATTCACTAGAGGTCTGATGTGAAAAAAAAGTTTTCATGAATATAGAAAACCCCCACATTTATGATTGAACTATAGTCTTAGTTTCCCTATTAGACATAATATTCAATGGGATGTTAATTATTTCTAAAAATTATGTTCACATGGGAATATATCTATTAAATATATCAATATCAGTGATATAAATTACCCAAAACTATATGTTAATACAATGTATAAGTTTGAAAATATCTTTTAAAATATTCATAGTGTTTAATTTCTAAAACCTAAGATGTTATAGTCTCCCCATATTCAGTAATTTTCTTCCTGAAATATTTGATCTACTTATAAAAGTGAGGAACTAAGCATATATCTTTTTCTCCTATTCCTATAGGTTCTCTTAAATATTCCTACACTGACAAAGAATGTCCACATGGGGATTAATCATCCCAATATAGATCTTCTCCCATAAATCCTTTATTGTCAATAGTTATTATAGAAATGTGGGTCCATATTCAATACCTAGCATACCCTTGTCAATAAAATGTATAAGATCACATATGTACCTCATCAGCTGTGAAATGTGTAAGAAATCATGAACTCGGTCCAACTATGGAGGTAAATCTCGATAATATTCAACCAAACCAACCCAATATAGAATCTAAAAAGTACTAATGAGACTTTGGGATTGTTTTATGACCTAAAAATATATATATAACCCACTCTAAGGTGAGGCCATCAATAACCCATGGTCTTACTCTTTGTATTTAAAATTCCTTCATTGCTGGTTTTTATAGGAATTATTATGGATCTAGGCTATCCTCATCTGCTACTACATGATCTAAAATTTTTCAATCATTTGACATACCAGCTACATAACAATTAGTGCTGATTATCCCAAATCTGACAACATAGTTGTGACTTATAAGGACTCTCATAAAGTGGCTCAAATAGTTTCACAACAATAATATAGTGTTAGCTATTATTATACACATACTCTACTTTAGGTTGGTGATCCTCCAAATATTTTCCATTGTCCAACACACAATCTTGTAACATATCCTCCAGAACCTGAATGTTTTACTCTATTTGAACAACTGGATGAGGATGTAATTTCTCACTCACCCATTATAGGGTCCTTAAATCGACCAAAAATAACCTATATAACTGATATTTTAAGATTGTTTCATAGTACATGATTTTCATTGAGTTAAATCTAATAAGTTGCAAAATATCCCACACATAAAATAATGACATGATTTCGACATAACTCTTCTCTATGATGGATAGTAAGTGAGGTTACATTGTGATTTTATCTATGATAACCAAGATAGCATTGTGGACTCTCACAATTCATGGACGAATCCTCATTAAATCCATGGATATACCATTCCACATCCATTTTGATACATTAAAGGGTAAACAAACTCCACTGAAACCCAGTGATTGACCTTCACCTCTTGAGTTCCGAGGCATCGAAAGATGAACTCTAAAACTCTCTTCTTTGTTCTAGTTTGATAAAATTTCTTTTAGAGATACTAGTAATTTTTTTACCACTCTTGGATTCACCTATAATGGGGATTCTTGTAACTCTATCATCATATACTCTTATAGAATAACTATCAACATCATATATCCATAGATGAGGATAACATGATCCACACCATCAGAGAACCAATGAGAAGCATGTTCTATAAATATCTTATCACACGAGACCTAACAAAATAAATTCAAGTTGGTATTATGTTACTCACATAAGATAATAATGAATCAAAACCATCGATTATAGGTATTTTCCTACCCCTATTCATAAAGGACAACTTCAATGAAGATAGATTCTCTGATGCCTCACTTAGCAGCTGGGAATGAAATCTCCTCTTAATATAATCTTCTAACATGTTACCTTTCAAGATGTATATACAATTTCAAAGACATAGTCCAATAAAAACACTATTCATCACCTCTGTCCCATGTTGTCTTCTGTTCGAGTGAATATTCACCTGAGGAACTTGTGGTGAAAATAAAAAAAAATGCTCACCTAGAAGTTAGTGTTTTAATTTCATCAGGGTCAATACCAAATATAATCATTATAAATATTGGGAGTCTTAGTTTCATTCATGATGTTTCAACTTCCTAGAACCATATTCTATCAAAACCCACATCTATATTAAAACACACATGATTCATACACATGATGTATTGAAGAACCCTCAATACTCAACCCCTTCTTCTAGAATAATAATGATAAGAGTTCTCATCAACCATCACTGCAACTCCTCAATGGACATAAGTAACTTTTTCCACCTAAAAAAGGATTCCCTTTTTGGTTAAATGTAGTATCTAGAATCACAAACCCAAATAAATATAGCATGAATATTCAGAAATATCCATCTAACCCATGAAAATTCCACACCTCCCTTACGCTATTGGGTGGATCGCAAGAAATAACTTATTTAATATATTTTAGTTAAACTACAAGTCCATCCTATCAGATATGATTTCATAAAAATTGGAATGATATTATCCTGAATAGACACTTCAATATATTTCCAAACGGCTAATGTTCTCAACTAATTTCCATATCCATACTAAAATGAACTGAAATAATATAAATTTTTTCCATGTAAATGAGAATATAATCGATAAAGTCCACCATAGATAGGTTTATAAATGGGTAGAATATTCTTTTCACGAATCCCATAAACACCATTGTGTTATCCATAACACCAAAGGGAATCACCAGTTATTCATAATGACACAGAGATAATAAAATGTGATCTTTAGTATGTCCACTTCATGTACTCATAGTTGGTGATATCCTAACATGAGTTTGATATTTTAAAACCACTTTTCCCCCGGTCAAAAAATTGGAGAGGTCTTCGATCCTTAGTATTTAATAATTTTTTTTGATGTTCACCATGTTTTATTGATGATAATTGACACACAACCTCAGGATTCCATCCACTTTCATGGAAAATAATACCAAAGCTACCTAGGAGTGGATACTATTTTTAATAAGAGTTATCCTATGAATTTCATACAACCACACACTCATTTATCAAGGGACATATAGAGTTATAAGAACTTCCTTTGAAGATATTTTAATGGTATCAAGATGTAGGTAAATACATAATCCAATCTCTCGATAAGGGGATAAACTAGGGATATCATAAGGGAAGGGATTTGGGTTCTCCTAAAGCACTACAAGGAACTTAATATCCACTGAGTCTACTACATCAAGGTTTAATCTATAAAACTAATAGGTAAATGGATATATATTCCTATAAAATATCCCAACCTACTCTGAGTTGAATTCCTCTTCCCCAATGATGGAAAATATTGACCTTTTTTCCTAAGTAAACTATATCCTACATTGAAAATAGTCAATCTCATAATGGATAGTAGATAATATGTTCTTACCATTAATTACATAATATGGTCTCATCATATCTATAAAAATTATACAGGATAATTTTCTTCCATCAAGAGAAAAATCACACATCTAAACACAGATTGTGATCAGAGAACCCTCTTTAGCTTTAGTGTCAATAAATAAGGTTTGGGCTAGAGTATCTAATAAAATTTATAATATCAAACAAGTTATAGATCCAATAATCAATGAATCATAAATGTGTTTACTAAAAATGATACTAAGGTAGAAAAGGAAAATATCATGACTTGAATAATCATAAGATAATTTATGTTATAAACCTCAAATTTCAATAAATGTTTATTCCCTTGGATACCTATACTCAATTCCAAGCATGGTCCACCCATAGGTTGCGAAAATGGAATCATATCATAACATGGAACACCTCTTATAGGTCATCTGGCTCCTCAACTAGGGATGTGTCTCAATGGTTCACCCTTCTAACATCGTTATGTCTTCCTCAGTGGTCTATCAATAGTATACCTATCTACTACCAGTAGATACATTAGGAATTACCAATAAATATGTCATTGTCACTGATATGTGAAGTATCTCTTGTCCCCTAGTTAACTCAACCCTCTATGAGATTCTAATTATTATGATCATTCCATATAATATTGAGCATTGAGTCTCCTTTTACATCGTGACCCAACAACCTATCATCTTCTATATATGGATAATGGCACTACCTTCTAAAAATTAATGACCAGACCTTACACCAATTAACCTTCATCAAAAAAATTTTCTTCCACCATGGATTTCTCCATCACCCTAATATAGGTCGAGATTTAGACATGAACTACTCCCACTCAAATATCTTTCCAAAGTCCTTGATCGAACTTCCACCCATTGAATTACCCATCATTATCCATCTCAATAGAGTACTGTGTGAGGTTTCAAAAATGTTAACATGTACTCAACACATGACATGGTACCATTCTATATCTGAAGAATCTTTGAGTTGAAAAAAAATTGTAGATTCCTTAAGAAATAATTTTCATAAATTTGGTTCTCAAACTTGATCTGAAGAAGAGTTGTCACATCCTAAATCTAGGTCACCAAGATCCATCATCATCCTACTTATCCCTAAATAAAACTATACTCTAGAACCAACATCGGTCCAATAGGTCTCTCAACAAGGTGGAATACTCCAACCATTTATTCTAGCTTTTCGTTAGTTTCTTGTGTATCGAGATCACCTGAGAACCCAAGAAAACTCTATTTCGGGAATGTTTGAAGCTCACTCAACCATTGTGCATAATTAACATGAACTAAATTTACTCTATACTACTTATAAAGAGAAAAAATACATTCTTACACTATATGGGGATGGTCTTCTTGCTACTCTATATGTGGAAGTGCCTATTTGTATCTAACCAGAGAAAAAACATCCTGAACAGTCCCTTGAACTGAGGCCTCATCGCTAATTTGAACATTATTATTATCATATTATGGAATCATAGAGGGTTATCTTTGCAAATTAATATTGAAATTTTAAAGATATAGAATGATCAAAAGGGTGTATCTAGGGATCTGACCAATGAAAGTGATGGAGAAAACAAACCCATTCCTATGTGATGCATATACATGATGTTACCTAGACCAAATGAACCATTTGGAGGGGAAAATATATGGTTTATTTTTCTAAATTCTCTTATTATTATTTAAAATCATAAAATTGTGATGGTTATTTATCCACACAATGATGACACAGAGTCTTACCTTTTAAATAGAAATAATGATATATATTTTTTATTCTTTCTCCAGGTCCATCGCCTATGTGTCATTGTGAGTTTGTGTGACTTGATACCCCACATTACCTCTTTTCAAATTTGGGTGTGTTTCATCACTTTCATTGGAAATGTATGCTCCATGATAAAAATTGGAAAATGGGATTTCGGCTCCTCCTTCCATGGAATCCTCCTTGGAACATATTGCCTACTTTGGGTCTCCCTCATATATTTTAGTCATATTCGGAGAACTCTTTCCCAGTTCCATCTCTTGGTGGACATTAGTTAATGATATTTCTTCTATCTAGACATTCGAATTGGTCTTGATAGGTAGGAAACCTTCAATGATGAAAGTATTCATGTTGGGTATCACTAGCATGTTTAAAAATTGGGAACATTGGTCACCTATATTCATCATCTTGGGGGTCATATAATGGGGGAATCTTAGTCATGAAACCCATGGAATCCTATTTTAATTAGGAGGTATCTGAATCAAAATGAATATATCATTTATGGCTTTTACCTTAGGAATTCCATGTTTTAAATGAGGTACTAGATGTTGTATGCCCATATCTTCCAAGGGTTTCACCTCTTCAATCCCATGTTTTTAAGGAAGTACATATATTGAGTCAATTCAAAAGTATAACATATTGTGGAGATAGATAAAGATGATTGGTTGAGATTGATTTGTTCCCAAGTTTGAAATCATATAGAGATATATTAAATTGATCAAAACACCCCATGGAAGAATATCAAGAACGTGCATCCCATTGAGGGAAGATGTCACACCTGGGAGTTTATTGATGGGTGGATCAGAACACCCCATAGAGGTGGATCCAGGAGGTTTGTCCTATAAAGGTAAGATGTAACACCAGGATGATTGATAAAAAACTCCCTAGGGTGTATCATGAAGGATTTTCTTTAGGAGGGATAACATAAAATTTTTACCAATGGATTGATTAGAATGCCTCGTGGAGGCAGAACTAGGAGGTGTTTCCCATAAAGATATAATTTCACACCGTGTATATTGATTAGAATAAACCTTGTGGTGGATCAGGTAGTTGAATCCTTAAGTTGGAGCACCTAAAATGTTTAACAATAGATAGATCAAAATACTCTATGGAGGCAGATCCAGGAGCTATGTCTCATAAAGTAATGATTTAACACCTAAATATTGATCTGAACACCCCTTGGTTAGATCAAGGAGGTGAATCCTTAAGAGGGATCACCTAAAATGTTTTCCAATAGATGGATTAGAATTAAAAATTTAGTTATATCATTTAGGTGCATCCCACAAAAAGAATATGTCTCACTGTGATTATTGATCAAAACACCGCTTAGGGTGGATTAGGAGGTGAATCCTTAGGAACGAGAACCTACATGTTTTACCAATGGATGGATCAGAATTTCCCCATAGAGCCAGATCCTAGAGGAGTGTCACATGAAGGGAAGATTTCGTATAGTTAATATTGATCAAAACACCCCTTAGGGTGGATTAGGGTGGTTCTCCTTAAAAGGGATCACCTGAAAGGTTTACCAATTGATTGATCAGAGCACACCATAGAGGAGGATCCATGAGGTGTGTCTCATAAATAGAATATGTCACACTATATAGAATGATTGGAACACCCCTTGGGGTGGATCAGGGATATCTAACCCTAGGTTGGAGATCTAAGGATAACCATTTGTTAGGATTGAACCTCAAGGATGTGTCCCATGTACTATGTCTAGAAGGTAGGAATCAAAACCCATGAAGTTCGATGCTTTATTTTAAGGTAATGTGAATGGACCAGTCTTGAAATATTAACATCGGGTGTTCATTATTCTCACACCTTGAATGGAGCGTTGACAAGGGATGGTGTGGGGATTATGCATGAATGTTTCCATTTGTATCGGGGTTTCTATTGTTTGGAGTAGAATGGTGTCGATATTATGAATGGAAGCTTCCTGAGGGACCTGAAAGAGATGTAGTATCCCAAGTGTTGGGAATGATTTTAGTGAGGATGTGGATCTTAAAAAATCAAGGTGGATGTGGATGTGGGTGTTGGTTATTGGGTTTGGACCTCATAGAGGCTTCCTACATATAGTAGTTAGTTGGTAATAAAATCCCATGTAGTTCAGAATTGGTAGGGTATTACAACTAATAAGTATGCCCATGGATGTTTCATACGATTAGGGATTATACCACATAAGAGGCCCATGTAGTTTTGATATTATTGAGGTTTATATCGTATATGAGGCCCATATAGGATTCATATGATTGGGGATTATACAGTATAGGATGACTATTTGTGCATTATATGATTGGGGCTAATACCATATAAGAGTCCCATTGGGGATATTGGGTTGCTATAATGATCATGACTAACTACTAATCCCATGTGATTGATGCTTGGTGTGAGAAACTAGAGGAAGTAGTAGACCCAATTCTTATATCATGAAAGAATCTATTACTAGTGATGGTGTGAGGATTACACATGAATGATAACCAAGAAGGATCTCTTTCCATGTGAGGGTATGTGATGTGGAGGCCACACCATACCTCTCATACATGGATCATGCTGCATTTATCAAACTGTTTAAAGAATCATTTTATCATAATGTGTTGAGGACGTAAGGATTAGGTAGTTTTACATCATTTATATCAGTGGGGGGGGACTCAATCCTCACACCCCGAGCTTACATGATCACTGCTCATGTGCCTATGGGAACTTGACCATTGTGATGAGATTTCAACAGAAGTTAAGAATCATAGAGAGGCTCAAGGGATTGGTTTCATTAATTTTATGATCCCACAGAGAGGTGATTCATGAAGATCAGTCAATTCGTAGAGGTTAGGGGATTTTCAAGGATGCAAAATCACGAAATAAGGTGAAACTTATTTAGGATGAAGTCCTAACTCGAGAAAGGAGTGTTTATTTATGGTTGAACTCTTGGTGAATCCTATAGTTCCCCATAATGTCTTCTTCCTTAGCTAAGAAAGTAGGACTTCATGAAAGGACTATCCACCTAGGATAGAGTTTTTTATGAACACATGGAAGGGTTTTTTGTGAATTCTAGGTACCTTGGATTATCAATTTTTTCCCGGTTTCTTGATTCTCATAAGGTTCATGATTTGGGAGAAATAAGTGAAATAGATAAGCTCTCTTCATTAAAATATAATAATTAGTAGGATATTTATAGAAAATAGATTTCTAAAATATTAGAAGTAGTTTTTGATGAATTTTCGGGCCTCACAAATGAGAAAATATTTGTTAGGCTTACAAAGAAACATCTTTTTCCATTCACACAATCAGGAAGGGATGCAATACACATGGAGGAACATCATAACATATTTGGTAATTCATGAAGGGTGGTTATTCTTATAGTGTAATTCCATCATAGATTTGTAAATTTTTTAAGGTCCATATGACTCATAGTAGAACATCATAAAAAATTTGCGTTTTTGTGAAGGAAACATCAATGTTGGGGAGCTTTGGGAGCTCTGATCATTCACAAAGGTTCAAGGATTTTGGAAATTTGTTGTTTAATGGGTTTTTGGGTAGTTTTGGCTTATAATTACTCAAAACTATTCTTACCCCCCCACTCAATATTGTGACATGTATTTCAGTTCCAAAACCCCCCCTATCAGAATGGGAAGTGATGAGGAAAATGTGAGTTAGATTATGAGGGAGAATCATCAAATATTGGTAGTCGACTCCATTTTGTGAATCTTATTCATGATGCTGGTCCATAATGATGATTCTTGATGGTTTATTGGTAGAAGTCCATCATGAATACTGGGTTGGTTGTATGCCTATAAGCAGTGGAAGTGGGGTTGGGGGTGGTGGTATAAAAGTCATTAAACTGTAATGTGAATAAAATTTTTTACTCCCTTTTGAAAATCACTTAATCTCCCTGAACATGATCCCTGAATCCTTTTTAGAGAACTAATAACCTTGGCCTTTACTCCACAAACATTTCTTAGCGAACTAGACATTGTGAACCACATATCGATGAAGTCAGCCCTATGACCCATATCTCTATGAATTGATTTCCACAAACAAGCATCATGAAAGAAAAGAATGATCTAGAAACATAAAAACACTTAATTATTGAAATCAAAAAGATGCTCAATGAGATAATTTCAACATATCTCAGAGGAAATAAATAGAGGACGCCATCATGATTGGGGTGTGTGTTTAGAGATCCTATGACCATGAGACACTCTTAGGGCTACTTATAGAGGCCCTGAGGGAATATATGCTATGAAAGAGGCTATCACTTTATGGATTTAGATTGAGAGATTAAATCCTCATTCTAGTGGTGAGTATGGATGAGCCAACATAGTAGTTCATGGGAATACCTGGGCAGTACTACTGGCACATGACTAGTACATGACACATCCAAAATGACCACACACCCATCACAATAAACTAGGTCTACAACCATTTCAACTATATTGATGGGTAGAATTTGGGAGATTATGAATCCCCACCATAGTATCAAATGATCCTAAAGGAGAGTTTGGGGATCCACAAAAAGAATGGAACAACTGTTGAGTTTTGTACCAGGGTGGAAATTTCATAGATGAGTGGGACTATACCTAATAATATTTCACGTCATGTTCTAAATTGTAGGGAGATATTATGATTATAGAACTTTATAATGAAGCTTGGGATTCATAGTTCCACATTTACAGGCCATAAGAGTTCAAGCCCAATATATTGAGAAGATGGTCACCGGTTACGAAGACAGTTCATCTACATCATGGGGAGGTTAGTGTCAACCTCTTGGAACTTCATAATACCACTAGGATTCCAATCAAGGGGGATATGTATTATGTATTTATCCCTATTCAGAATGTGTGGGACGATCAAGAGAAGATTCTAGTTTTGGTGAAGGTGCTACTAGATCTGGTGTGTGGAACTAGTGAATATAATTCGGGGATGAGGGGAGTTATTTATATGTAGTGTTTTAGATATGTATTGTAAGAACAAGTGTCATAACTTGTTTAATGAGAGGGTCTCGTAGAGGAGATTCTAACTAGGCCTTGTACATGTCTCGGGGTATACCAATAGGTGAAGGAGAGATCCTACTAGTGAATTCAAGAGGTTTCCAGTTGTAGCTATTGGGCTATAATGTCATGATTTAGGATTATCCCATAATCATGATGATTGAATTCATCATAGTAAAGATTTGTGTGTAGATTCTCAAATTGAGGGACACACACATGGGGGTGAAACCAAGCACCCTCATAATGGTGGAAATGCTGGTGATGGGGTAGCTGACAACCCTATTTTCCCAATTCTGTTGAGGTTATATAGGTTACATCATTATATTAGCATAGGAAAGAAGTTGTTTCATGTGTTTGGGACATTTAACTTACTATATTGTTGGGTGGTTTCACACATGGGAGGTTATGAGTAACCAAACCCAATTTTCCCATCCTAGAAATATATTTTGGATGGTGATATTAAATATCATAGGAAGGATCCCATTATTGCTGGGTATAGTGGAAGTTCTAGAGAAGGTCTTGTGGGTAGATCACTTCATATTTATCTATTCTACATTCGAATGGGTGTGGTGACCGATGAAGGAATAGGGAAAATAAAGTCGATATCATTCCTTTTGGTATTTCTAGGTGGGGTACTATTTTCTAGAGTATATTGTGATATGACATGTGAACTATAAAATCCACAATGGTTTTCGAGATAGTTCATGTGTCTGTAGAGGAAAACATCAATGGTGTACCCAAAAAATTTCATCCCTTACATTTGAGACAGATCTATTTTATGTTTAAAAGTGAGGATGGGATTATTAAAATTGTGGTTCAATGTCATTTTGTTGCATACATGTTTTTTCATGAGTATGTATATATTTGGGAGAGTGCATATTTCGGGGATACACTGAAGTGGTAAGCCACTTGAGGAAATGAAGGGGTGGCCCCTCCACAATGAGGTTGGGGATGAGTGGTTGTCGGTGGGAACCATGGAGATAGTACTACTCTATTATAAATGAAAATAGTATCTGAACTATATGTTCATGGACTTGGAAAGGATGGAGCTATAGGGAGAGGAAAAACACCAGGATTGACGTTCCTTGGTAGGCAATCATGGGAGGAAAGGTATCTTTTTTGGTAGATCATGAGGGTGTAAGTTCAAGGGACAAAAGAATGAATATGCCACCAAAAATGTTCCTAGAGGAACTATGTATCCTAATGCTTGGGAGGCATGGGGAAAATACAAGAAGATCCCCACACCTCAAGGGGTGTGGCTGTAACTTAACTCTAGTGATGTATTCCTCACCAAGATTATCCAGGAATGGAATGTTTCTATGTATATCACACTAAAGTGATGAAGTGTATGGAATAGCTAGAAGACATAATTTACTCTCAAGGTACTTAACGACCTTTGACATTTCAAGTGAGGAAACTTCTAGGAATGTATTCCCCTCCATCTCCCATAGTGAGTCATCCTGCTGTTGGTGAAACTGAAGTTAATGAATCAAAATACTCTGTGGGGAGTGATTCAAACTTGATCATGGAAGGGGATAGGTGTTCTACTACTAACCATTTAAACTTACTAAACTTTTCATTCTATTAAACACCACTCAACTCTTAGATACATTTCCCAATACTCTCTTTTTATATACAGGAACCAGTATGCACTAAAGAAGGATAATTCAATGGAATCCCTCAGATAGAGGGTGAGGAAACCCAATCCCATAATGGGGTGAGTTTGGAGACCCTCCCTAATGTTTTGGCTCTGGGTGATCAACCCTCAACACCTACCACTAAGGAACCATCTTTAGAGGATGATATGGTGATGCCAGAGGCACATCTTCTAGAGAATATGGATGCAGAGGTTTTAGAGATCAGGCATACCATAGAGGTGTTATTCCCTCTATAGAGGGGGTTGAGAAAAGTCCCAAAAAAAGGCTGGATGAAAGAGTTATGGAGACTGATATAATCAAAGTGGTTCTCTTTGAAGTGGCCAGTAAAGCTAAAGATGAAGTAGAATAGTTGGTTTTGGTGCCTAAGGATGGATTAGTCGAGGGATGAATTTTATTTTCCTATACCAAAACTACAACCGGTGGGAGATACCGGAGATGAGGCTAAGGCCGCACCCCAACATGGGTAACTAAGGAAGATACTATGATGGAGTCCACCTCTACTATTGGAGGATAAAATGGTGAGGAACTATTCCCAGAGATAGTTCTCATGCTATTTATGGCTGATGCCTTGCACCTGGAAGATCCAACCAAAACTATTTTGGTAGTCTTTTCTCTAAAAAAAGTTGTAAGACCCAAATATTTTGAATATTCTAGCCCATATGTCACTCAGGATAAATGGTCTATCTATTGCAAGGTGTGGAGGAATGTATGGAACTTCATTACTCACATATGGATATATGATCTCCCATAATGTACAAGACTCTTGAAAATTGGTTAGTCAACCTGGCTACTAATGGGATGAATTATAGCGCTATTCATGCATGGTCCTAAGACATTCTCATTGAGTGGGAACATGCAGAGTGGAATTAGATTAACCTTTCCTCAATGAAACAAACTAATTAAATCTCCCAAGTGATTTTAAAATATATATATGGGATTTTCCATCTAGGGGGGTGGCACAAGATCATGAAATGGTCACCTCTACTCATGAGGAGACCATTAGTCGTCTAAGAGCTCAACTAGTAGTGTCTTAGGCTAAAGAGGCCAATGCAAGAATGGAAATTATGTGTGTCAGTATGATAAGGAAAAACAATGAATCAAGGTTATAGATTTCATCTCTAAGGATGATGAGGATAATGAATACTTAGTATTGATATAGAAAATCTTATATTCTAATAAGTAATGTCTTGTCGATATTGATAATTCAATCAAAAAAGAGGTTCCATAGTGGTGGTATTTTCAAATAAGTGGATCAAATATATGGATGCCAAATCAAACATTTTTTATATTATTTTTTTAAGCATGAAGATATTTCTTTTTCCAGCTCTTCGATCATATTTCAATGAAAATGAACAACCAATCCCTAAGACCATATGAGCCATTCTCAATGTGAGAAATAGTGGACAACCATGTGATTTCTTGTTCTTATGAGTGTGTCAAGGATGGAAGTGGTTATGGCTAGAGAACAAGACTCTTAGAACAACTAACTTACTTGGTCTAATCTTCAATAGTGCATGAATGGGGTAACACAAGGGGATTTGGATTCGAACTGAACAAATGGGAATGGGGAGTGTGATAAAAAATGACCAAAATTTGGAACACAGTGAGAGTGATTGTGTGATGGGTGATAACATCTGATCATGTTTGAAAAAACCATGTTGTTTAGCTAATAGTAGGGGTAAGAAAACTGAGATTCGTCCACTGGCCATGTTCAAAGCATAGGGACCTATCACAATCCCCTCAAAATCCCTTTGAGTCATTAACCTTGGATGATAGGTGAGACTTGGAATAAAACTATTCTATTACGGGGTCCCTTCAGATGTGTAGGGGGTTTAGGATCCAAATTAGGGGCATATGAAGCATGTAAATTTGGTAATGGAATGTTTGAATGGATTATAAAACTCTGGGAGTGATTACATTGTGACAAGAAGCACATCAGTGTGGGAACATCAGTATGATAAAATGATGAACTCGTCTTCCAGGGGAATCATCATCTCGAATACCTAGAGACATTCAAAGGAACAATGTGGAAAATGAATGGAATCAGAGGATAGGGGATCTCTAGTGAGGAAATAGTAAGCCTTGCTGTATTATGTCATGTAATAGAGGTGGTAGACATATAGTTTAAGATCATAAAATATAAAAGTGGAATTGTATAGTTTAACATCATGGGATTTGGATGCATCCCATAGTTTATTGTCATGTGATCGGGACATAGTGTATAGTGCTTATGCCTGAAGCATCCCGTCATTTCATCCTCTTATCAAGTCAAGAGGTCATCCCATCTCCATTGTATGGGATAGATTCATATCCTAACATCATGAAAAAGGTATATATTGAACTAATGTGAGTGATACCCACTCGACTGTATATTGGGATGAGTAACCCAAATGAATATATAATGCAACATGGGGTTACAATACCAATTTGAATAAGGGTTCATGCATGCCCAGGGCCATATCACATATTTTGAAGAGGGATTCAATACAGATTGAATTCATGATGTATACACTATTAGGAGGGGTATCTTGAAGGAATGCATGCGATATCAAAAGAAAGCTACCCTATGTGAATGGAGGGTCCTAGGAGGCCACTATATACCACATAAAACATCATTGAGAAAATCCTCACAAAGCTCTAGATTACATATATACACATTTATTCCATATATCCTGGACCATGGAAATTAGTTTAATGTCATGATGTTTCGACTGGTTCGTATAGCTCTACCATATGGGTACAAACTCCACTGAAACTCCAAATCCAACAAGATACATGCTATGTGTGGTAAACAAGGAGTAATGATGAAATGTCCCCAACTCATGAAAGCATTCAAACAAAAGGAAAGGATATTTTGGTTTTCAAATTTCCCAAAAAAATTAATCTTCCCACTTACTGTGCACAGTTTCACAGAGGGGAACACCAAGGGTGTTGGAATTCTACCAAAACATTGGGAGGTGGAAAGGATGTTAAGTAAATTCTTCCAAGATCTTGATAGGGGTTGAATAATGGGTTGAGATTGGATATTGACAATGTTTGAAGCATAGTGACTACAATCTCATTAGTCAATTATGGGATGAACAGACACTGGATTAACTATTAAAAAATTTCAAAACATAGAATCTGACACTTGAACCCAAATATCAATTAAAGAATTGGACCCGGATGGAAGGTGCGGCTTGTAAAAACCCCATCACCATTATGGGGGGTATTTGGATTAAAAAATTATAGAAATCCAATCCAAGAGGGATTTGAAGTGTGGGAATAAATTGAGGGAATGTATATATGGGATTCAACACTCTTGGTAACACACCATAATGTACTTTTGGAACACCAATGAGGAATATAATGACCTAGGAGTCAAACACAGGATCCCAAAATAGTTTAATTTCATATTTCATGGGCCATGATGGGTATAAAAGGCCAAAGGGTTTGTTGAATTTGTGACAGGGCCCCGAGATGATATGTCAGGGTATCGATTTGTATCTCATGATGATGAGAATGAATCCATACAAAGTTCTATAGAGGTGACGTCGTAAAATTTACTAGGGTTGAAGGAACCCATTTGAATGAGAAGATAATGATCATAGTTTATGGTCATATGGCTCAAACCTATGGTGAATATTTAAATTTTTAAGGCTAGAACACTGGAGAGGATTCTCCATAAGGATATGAGAGGCATGAAGAGTTGAAAACCCCAACATGAATGAGGATCAAAGAGTCCCTACAGCACACCACACATTCCTGGAACCTGGCTGCACATAGTTTAAGGTTGTATGGCCTGAACCATGGGAAATAGTTTAATTTCATGTTACTTAGACTATGTGGGATGTTTTATCCAAAGGTGTATGTGTGTAACAATAGGGGTAAACCCAACTTGGAAAAGGCCCAAAACAGGCTCACATGCTACCGAAATAATGGGATGAAGGGTGGTTATATTTTTAGGTCATAGTTCTTTGATCATAGCTAAGGCCATGTGGATGAGGGATTGGCGAATTTGCAGATGGTTCTGAATATGATAATTTCGACCATCACTACATATCCTGTGAGGATGGGAATCAATCCACACATTTTTTTTGAACTCATCATTAAAAAAGGCCAATTCCAGTAGGATAGATCCTCTTGGAGATGGAATTTGAGGCATTCCATGGATATTGTGGTAATCCAATTTTCATGGGGTGGGGTAATGATTTTTATCCATCCCATAATTATCATACAAGGAATCTCAATTCATAATAGGGTAAATATTATCTCTTATTTAAGTGGAATATTGGTTTTTGTATGGGGTAAATCATAGTTTATCATCATGAATTGAGGACATTGGGATTAGTGGTTTAATGTCATATAACCCTAAATATTTGAGCAGCTAATAGTTTAGGTCATAATACTTAGATATGGACTCCCAGTTTATGGTCATAGATCAGGGAAAGAGCTTCTAGTTTAACATTATGTTCTTGGTAGGTTGAAACCTAGTTTAGGGTTGTAGTTCTTACACCATGAATTCTCTAAATGTATATGTTTAGTATGGTGAGTTAACAAAATCGACGTGAATGGTGACCAAAAAATCCCACATTGAATGACACATTCCTTAGGTGGAGTCACATAATGTTTAACATCATGACTATTAAAATTTGACTCTCATGTTATGGTCATGGTGTTTGGACCCCTGAATCTTCATATGGGTATATGAGGTGTGGAATAGTGGAAATCTTGATGTGAATGATGCCAAAGGAGGACCATCACCGCACAAAACATTCCTAATATTAACCCACAAAAAATTTAATGTTTTGATTCTTGGACTATAGAATCCCTCATGTGAAGTACTAATTGGGGAAACTGAAGTTGGTGGGAGGAGTTATATGCTATATATGTTTGGTGATCAAGGAGTACACTCTATTTGAATATACCATATAGTTTATGCAAGGTCCTTCCCAATTGGGTTCTAACTTTGGTGGATTATTTCCAGGTATCATTGGTGTTTTAAGATCCAATATTGTATAAACCATAAGAAATAGTTATGTGGAAAATTAAAAATTAATTATCATTCCATCATGTCTACGTACCACTCTAGATTTTTTAGGACATGAAGCCTATTATATTCAAGGGAATCCAGCTTATCTATACAAGATTATGAAATTAGGTAAGGAATATATTGGATGTATACATCTGTTTGGAGTGAATATAGATAAACCTCAGTAGGAAAGAATGCCTCATTTCCATAGACTACGGAATATGGAGTCACCTAAGTGGAATTCTAATTCCTCATATGATAGGCCCAGAGTGCATTGGGTAGATTTTATAAACAAATCTTTTTGTTTAAACACACCATATTCTACAAAATATTAGACAAGGTCTTATTGAATGCCTTGATTATTCCATTTTCTGATGCATGATAGAATAAAGTATGTTTAGATCAGATACTATACCTTTTATATAGCCTATTTAGATTAGAAATATGTAAGTTAGTGTCATTGTCCATGAGAATTTTGTGAGGAATTATGAATCAAGGGATGATGTGGGATCCCATTAAATTAACCAATGAATGGGTCTTGACTTCCTTGAGAGGAATTGATTATACCCACTTGGAAAATAAATATGTCACAGTTAGAGAAAATCTACACTAGCGGGATATAATTGGTAGATATGGACGTATAACATCAAATCCCCATATAGTAAATGGACAGTAATACTTTGTGTGGTGGAGGGTCTCTAGTGGTCGACGCACAAAGTTGGAATGTATATGACATGAATAAAAAATCCAGGCATACTGGATGTAATCATTGAGAAAGGTGGGACATAAGTATCCCATCCTCCAAATCCAGTGGGAGAGCTTAAAAATTATGACCACCAGAAGACCTGGCATGAACTTCTTACATAACATAAGTAATATCATCTCATTGGATGCAATGGATGATAAATCCATCAAACCCTCATATTTATGGAGTCTTCTAAAGGTTAGTCCATCTCTTGAGGGTGAACTATGTTTCATGATGATGGATTCACTCACATTCAGCTTGATCTTATAGGATAATTCCATGATCGAGATACTCGATGAAAGGAGTCATCAAATTGGAGGTTTCCTCTACTGTGAGAGAACCTGGGGGCTTTGATGTAGAAGCACCGACATCCAATTAATATACCTTATAGAAATCATTATCCTTTGAAATTATGGGAGTAATGACTATCTAATATTTTTTTGAATGAAAAAGTCATCCTATTAAAGATTTGCAAGAGAAGAAACTAGACTATCTAGGGAATTATCTTGACCATTCATTGACCGAGTGACATGAGTTAATTCCAACTTAGAAGGAAACTTTCCCATTAACTAGTGAGTGTGCTTAAACGTGAGAATGAATTATTACCTCCTTAATATATAATCACCATTGATTTGTTTCATGACTAACTTTGAGTCTCCCTTCACATGAAAGTAGGGTACATAAATCCTAATAGCCATCTTGAAACTAGTAATAAGAGCATGATACTCTACCTCATTATTGGTGCAACCTTATCACAATAGGAATAAGCATGAAAGGATTGCCTATTACTGGGTGATGAATAATATCACCAAACGTACTTGGTTGATCTTGGGATCACTGATCCTTCTACCAATTTGTCTCTAAGAGGAAACATCAAAACTCATATTCTAGAATTGTATATCCTGGTCCATTGTTGGCCTCTTCAGAGAAATCAATATCTAAGGGCATGTCTTAAGGGGATGGATGAGCGGCTATAGTTTCAGCCAATGGATGACCTTTTCTATATTTATACAGAATTAATCTGATGTAAAAATGGTAGAGGACCACTACCCAAAGAGCTATCCAACCTATTAGTTTGGGTTATTTATGGATATACTTCCATAGATATATATGGGACACCAGCTATATCCCATGATGCTGAAGATAAATTCACAACTTCTGTTCCCCAAAAACTAGTGTAAGGAAGCATTTCTCAATAATGGAGTATATTTATTCTGTTTCAAGGATCATGTGACTATGATAATATAAACTATTCCCTCTTCCCATGTTGTTTTTATGGAAATGAAGTTTTCTGAGGGATCATTCCAGGGTGTCCATATTAGGGACCAAAGGCTTCTCGATGACGGGTGGCATAAGAACCAGAGGTTGTAACAGATACTGCATGATTTCCTCAAAGGTAGTCTGACACTATTCATCCCACTGATAATCAGTGCATTTATTCATGAGACATGAAAATGGATTACACATTCCCATTAGATTCATGATGAAATAAAATATGTAGTCTAAGTTGACTTGATGGACTCAGATCTCAAGTATACTACTTGGGGGAGGTATCTTGCTGATGGAATTCATATTGTCTTGGTCAATCATGATGCCTTTGTATCTGAGGATGAATATGAGAAACATACTAGAGGTAATATTGAAGGCACACTTCAAGGGGATTATTTTTGAATTCCCAGAGCAATGGAAGCCAAAAAAGATCTCAATATATCATATGGTTATGAAGATGGTAGTATTTGACCACCATGTTGTCCATATAAAATTCAAATAGTGTCCTGAGGATTGGTTTGAATATGTGGTACAAGGACCACTAATATATTTACCCTTGTATTATTTAGTAAAAAATTAATTACCTGGTATAAAAAGGACCATTGGGACACTCTATATGGCATCCCTCCTTTTTATTACATAAATTTTCATTACATTTTACAAACAGAGGATATTTAAAGTCTAGTGTCTTGGAAATCAGAAAAAATATACATGTAAACAAAATAAAACATTCTTATAATCCACTTTTAAGTCTTTATAAAAAGTTCAACCTATGTACATTTACCGCATCTCATAACCTGGAGACATACATCAAAGGAAAGGGTGAGCAGGAGGCCCAGTAAAGAAAGCAAGTGAAATAGTTTACTTGTGAACTTGGGAGATATCAGAATGAACATGGAGATAAAGAGTCATATCATAAAAATAACATGAAACATAACTTTTAAATGTGGAAAAAATATTAAATTTATACATTCATGAACATATCTCCAAGGTTCATCCCCAAGGGTTCATATAAATTACCAAGGTTATTCACCAAGTTATCGTTAAACTCTGTGTCTCTAGAGATTAAATTCATTACCCAATGCATTGGAGTGCTATAAAGGAGAACCCTTAATATGTATTTATTTTCTTGTGATCCACATATATAATAAAAAAACAATTCATAAATAACCCATGAATATTAAAAGAACTAGGTCTCATGTCAAAATTGTGACATTTAAAAAGTACTTAAAAATAGGATCATTATGTCATTTATAACCCATGGAAATGGATTGCGGGTATATGTATACTAATTACAGAATAAAAGAAATAAATTTTATGTATTTATTAATACCAATTTAAATGAAATTTTATTTGGGATTCACATAAATAAAACAAGAGAATTTCTTGAAAAAAGAGAGAGATTTTGAGATGAAAATTATGCAGCATAACAGCTACGTAACATGGTTTTAGAAAACATTAAAAATAGATGGGATAAGGGTCACACCCTAATAAATGAATAATTTTATAGTATAAGGACAAAATAAAATAGAAATAATATCATGTTGTGGATGTTTTAATGATATAACACATGAAATGGAAACTTGAAAGAAAAGAGAAAATATGATTTCATTTAGGAAAATTCGGCAGCCTAAAACATCACTTAAAAAATAAGAAAATCAATTGATGAGAGAGGAAAGGGTCTCTAAATATTTTTAAATGAATGGTACAGAAATAAGGATTTATAATAACATACCCCCACATAATAAAATGTAATGTATAATACATAACATAGAGGAAGTCATGACTAAAAGAAGAGGGTGAAATGTTCCCTTACCTTGAAGAGTAACTTCAAAAACTCAAAGGTGGCAACCTTGGGGGTCTGAGGGAAACTTAGAAGGAATCCTTTAGAGGTAATTATGTCATATCTTCATTGAGGATTAATTTTTAATGAATGTAATAAAGTAATGGGTTGGTATTTATAGAAAAACTAAGGGAATATTTTATTAATTTTCAAGGGACACATCATCGGTGGTATTTGAAAAACCATGGGCGTTCCCATAGTATTTTTCTACGGTATTTGACAATTGAGATAACTCATAACATATATTACTATTCACAATTCGAACAGAATTATTACATCATGATTACATCATTAATGAAATCATCAAAAACACTGAAACTGAAAACTGTATTTTTACTATTCACTAAAAATTCAACTGTTTCAGAAAAAGCCCAAAAAATCATTTTTGGTGAAAAAATTTGGGAAGAAGAAGAGAAAATGAAAAAGCATTGGGGAACGATTGTGATGCTTGTTTGTGGAGCCCCAAAGAACCGTGGCCGGTGCAATGGCCCCCCTCTGTGAAGCCGTCGCAGAGCAAGGAGGCAGAAGGATCCGCGATGCAATTTCTTTTTTCCAAAGCTGCCGCGGAGCAAGGAGGAGGGAGGCTATACGATGCGATCTGAAATTGGTAAAGCCACCATGGAGAAAACATTATGGAGGCTCTGTGAACTAGATTTATATTTGAGAATCCTCCGCAGAGCTAAGAGGCGGGAGACTTCACGGTTACGACAGAGAATGACATGTCTCGGTGCTGAGAAAACTCAACTTCGTTGTGCATCGTGCCTATAAATACCAGGCTACCCTCGAGCCCAAATGATAGATCCTCTAAACATTGAAATTCTTAGCTCTAAAATCACAAACCATTTTTTTCATTGAGAACAATGATCTCTTGAATGTAATTTAGCATCACGAAGTCCTGTTCCGTTTGCCTAAATTCAACCCCTCTTCAAAGGGGGATGCCCTTTGCAGAGCCCACGAGCCTTCATGAAGGAAGGGGATCCCAAAGGGGACTCAGGTATTTGTTGATCACTTATTCTTCGCGAAGTACCCTCTGTGCACAAGTAACCCACATGCCAAGGTAGGGTCACTCTGCTTCGTGAAGCACATTACTTCTCAATGCTACACTTCAAAGGGCACCATTGCTTTATGAAGAACCACTAAACGAAAGCCTTTCCACTTCGCGAAGCACCTTCCATATGTACCTATGCCCTATTCCTATGCCAGGAAACTTCACTTCTCAAAGCATACCCCTTCGTGAATCCCCATAACTATATAGAGCCCCAGAACATCTCAAGGCCTCTTCCTGTGAACCCCTTTTCTCCACAACTCCTTTTCCCGTGCAACCCACAAGGTTTGCATGAATTGATTTTAAAGTACCTTGTGTGGTATTCATGTTGCATTTCTTCGCCTCATACTTCTTCTCATAGGCACGCTAATAGCTATTGCTTCTTCGCATATCCACGCTAATGTGGACCCCCCCAGTGTATCACTCCACAACACCACAACACCATGGAAATGATGATGCCTTCCCTTCCCCAATGGCAAGAAGGAACCAGTTATGTAATTCCTAGGGGGATCTGAGTGAACACACCTCATCCAAGATGCAAGACATAAAACTACCAAGAACCATCGTTGACACACACCTGTCGCGGGGTGTGGAAAAAAACAATTATATTTTTTTATGGTGCAGCACAGTGGCTGACCAGGGTCGTCTCTCTTGAGGAGCCTTCTCAATGTGGTTCACTTACATTATTATATATCACTTAATCTATTTATTTTTATTGGTTTTTATTTAATTGAATGCGATAAAAATATTTTATTTGTTTTTGAAATGAAAAATCTAAACTATCATGCAATGCAAACAAAATGAGTTGATGAAGAATGAACATGGATTTGGGGTTCAGTCTTGGATTCAATCATTATTTTCCTTTATGTGTTTGATTTAGTTTGATAATTCATACATGAAATCTCATATTTGATTAAATACTTTTTTTAAGAATAGAAATAGTTTATGTTACATGTCATTGGGGGCCGTCAGCCAATCGGGGACATTCACCTCACCAATGCATGCTACTCAAATCTACCACAAACTTAAAATAAACATTAAAGAAAATTCAAGAACACCTTGACCTCCCCCCTGAGCGAAGTCTCGGGGTTTGCCTCTCATTTCAGAGAGTAAGAGATTACAATCGTGAATGGATGAGGAGAGAGAGAAAGAGAGAGAGGAGAGAGGATAGATGAATATTAAATAATTTATAATGAATGGGAAAACAATAATAATAATATTACTTATTATTATTATTATTACATAAGAAAATAGTTTTCATAAAAGGAGAGAGAAAGAAAGTAAAATAATTTGAAATTAAGGATGAGATATAATAAATAATGATTAAAATAATAATAATAATAATAATAGTTTTTAAATTTTTTATTATTACTATAATTATATAAGAAATTAAATGGTGGAAACCAAAATAAAAATGCATGTATTAATCGAAAAGAAATTTAAATTACAATTTAAATTAAAAATAAAACAAAACTAAAAGGAAAATAAAATAAAAAGAAGAAATGATGGAGGAATAGAGAACCATCAATGGCCCGTGCCCCGGTCGGATCCCTCCTTGGCTTTGGGTGTCGAGCTGATGATTTGAGAAGGAGGAGAGGGTCTCCTTTTATAGGCAGATTTCCGTCCCCCAAGAGTTAGTGTGTTTCTGAACCCTTAAATGGATGATTCACGTGTGGACACTTTATTTAATGTTTTTCATAACTATGTTACCCGTTCACCCTCCAAATATCAGTGCATTTGGACCCCGGATGAAGGAGTTATAAATTTTTCATTGAAGGCTTATGCTTCTGGATGAAGCTTCCAGGAAGGTTCCTCCAAACGTATATCATTAAATGGCTGCCTTAATGTCTTCCAAACTCCACAAAATTTGGTGAAGAGCCCGAAATCCCTTTCATAGTTCTATTCTAGGTGAAAGAACCTCATTTGGATTTATGTTGGCCGAGTTTGGATTCGGTTACTATGGTGGGGTTCACGCTGTCCTCTCAGAAAAATGTCAAACTTCAATGAATTTTTAGACCCTTTAGATGGCCGAATCAACTCCTGGTCTAGAAGAAAAAATTGGAGGACATAAGATTATTATTATATGAATATTTTTATGACAAATTTTAGACATATATTTTATGATAAATGACAAAAATACCATTGTAGTCAAAATCTGTCAAAAAATTCAGAATTATGCACTTTTCACAATTTTGCACATTTTTATTTTGAAACTCAAATTACCCATTATTTTAATAAAACATGTAAATACATAGGGTTTATCATTGAAAAAAAGTAAAAAATCCTCATAATTTGATAAAAAAATTATGCATGTAAATTTGCTCTGTCAAATACCCGCACACTTAAACCATGCATGTCCTCAAGAATAAAATCTCAGCATGGAAATTAGAGGATATCAATGTTACAAATATTCAAATTCCAATGAAATAAAATCAAACAATTTTAAATATAAAATCAAACATTCAAAAATCTTCATAAAATGTAAATTTAATTTCTCATTTTTCAATGAAACAAATAATTCACATGTTTTACGTTTTCCCTTTGAAAATTGATGGAACTTATCCTTTATGTCATTCAAGTTTCATGATTAATTATTATTAAAAATTCCATGTCATGATTTACCTCACATTTGATTTTTTTCTCTCATCACTCATGATACAATTAAAGTAGAGTTAAGTTCATATCATGAGAACATTCTTCTTATCCATAGGCTTGTAAATGAACTACTTTATCCACTTTGTAAAGACAAAAGACACATAAAATCATGAGGACTTTCAATAAAGGTACAAATGGCTCTGAGGCTTAAGGTTGGTAGGATTTGATGCCTTAAAAATTAAGGCACAAGGAGGAGGCCAATCGCTTAAGTACAATGCATGATATAAAAAGTAAAAGTGTAATGAAATTATCCCCTTCAATGTAGCAATACACACATCCAAAAACTCAAAGTATGGTTATGATGAAATTATGCCTAATGAATGATTTGTGCACCCTATTGAATATTTTTTTTGTACTCATTTTTTCATTTTTCGAAATTTCTGATTAGATTAAATCTCACATCCATCACCTAACAACATAAGATCATAAGATTGTCAGTCTGGAAAATAGTGATTTTTTGTTCTCCCAAATCAAAACCCACTTTCAATTTTTTTGAATTTTTTTGTCATTATTTTGTCATTTTTTTAATTCAAGAGGGGAAAACAATAGAGTATAATGAATTATTTCACAACCTTTTAAAATTCCCATAATAAAACCCCCACACCTTTTCTTTACAATATGTATCATCCCATCCACCATGATTCCCTTTACCCCCACACTTCAACATTAAAATATCATGCAAATACCAAGAGTAGGGTAAGAATGGATAAAAATGGCTTGAAACATGGTTCATCCCAATAAAGTTCATGCATGGTATCTATGGGATAAAATAAGGATTGATGTAAAGGTGGTATTTTAAGGATAAGTGGATTCTCAAAGGTTGCCTCAATCATTTTAAATAGGTTTTAACACAGTCATTGATTCGACAAGTTCAAATTCATGTTGTGGTCGGTGACATGTCCCAAGATCACTCAAGAAATATGCTCAAGAATAAATAGGAAGTACTTGGTCTAGAAATCCTCTTGGGAATGGGACATATAACATTGGACAATCACTCATGGAATGACTAATAATAAGAAATCAATTCACATAAATTTCATAAATTTAAATCATGAAAGATGATAGGGAAGTTTCATTTACATGAATCAGTTAATTCCTTAAAATCAAGAGTCATCATTTCAACATTCATGCTTCATTTTAAAAATTCAATTCTTAATTTCAATCATTTAATCATATCAACATTGAAATCTAAAACATGGCATCACTAGGTTCCTAAAAAACTCATGTCTCCTAGATAAGTCGAGTAAAACATTAATTCAAATGTGGGCATACAATTTTATCTTTAAAGCTCAAAACATGTTTTGGACTAAAATGTTGAGAGTTTAAAAGATAAAACACTAAAATTGAACTCCCATTTCCAGGAAACTTAGTCCTGTCCTTCCTATTCACTTTATAAGGATTCTTTCTTCCATCGTGATCCTATAAAATAAAATAACACAATTAAGCATAAGGATCATGTCTTTTAAGCTCAAAAATATAGGAGGGAGGGGGTTTCATGGTATACTACTTCCTAAGAAATGAAATTGAAATCTAATTTACTAGAAAGAAAGTAAAGATAAATCTTGGTATGATCCCCCAAGTGGGCCTTGAATTTTTACTGCCTCCAGAGGGAAGTACCAGCTGTTATCCAAAGTCTGATGGAGGATGAAGCCTATTTGATTTGAACCACCACATGTGGATTTTCCCAGATTGTGCTTCATCCTTTTGGGTGAGTAATGATCCATGAATAGAGTACACCAGAACCTCCCACTTCACAATGATGTATAGCTTGCATGGTGGGGGTAGGATGAAGTATGGACCATCATCATTCTTCTTGGTTGCTACTTGTGCAACCTCTTCTTCTCTATTGAGTGGTTCTTCAAGGTATGCTGCATCAAAATAATATTCAATGCGAAAGTCAGAGTGAAATTATATTTTAATAAAATTAAAACAAGAAGTATTAAGATCCAATTCATCCCCATGAACATAAGAAGATTTTTATGGTCTATTCGGGGACATCCACTAGCATCTCTTCATGATCTTCCTTCAATAAATATTCAATATATCCAGGGAGCTCCATATGTTCCTCAGCAGGTGCACATTTTAGTTCTTCTTTATCCTCAAAGCAATAGCTAAGACTATCTGATTTTGTATTATCAAAACCATAAAGAGTGATATAGAATTCAGATTCAATGAAATCAGAAGAGATAGAGTCAATGAATGGGTCAACTCCCCGAGTCGATTCAGCTTCAATCTCTGCATCAGTGGTAATTGCATCTTAGAGTAGACTCTCTGAAGATGGAGGCAGGTAGTCAGGATCCTCCATCTTGACTTCGAATTCCACCACATGGGTGTTTTCATCCTTCAGTGGTGTTGGCTCTTCATATTTGTATTGCATTATGAGATCGGGTAGTTCCTCACATTTAATTAGGAATTCATCCAATATTTGTTGATCTCCTACTTGTGGCTCAGCAGGAAAGTCATCATCCTTTTCCACCTCAGGTTCTTGATCTTGTTTAAGGTTGGGTTGCTCCATTAATGCACAAACATAGTCAAATTCTCTTTCAGCTTTTCTCGTCATTTGTTCAATGATTTTTCTATGTTCTTTCACCTGAGTCCTTCTAAAATATTCTTCTTCTTTTTGTTGTTGATGTACCTGTGAGTAATCTATCCATGCATAATAATCTAAATTTGAATCCATCCTGAATTTTTTTTAGTATTTTTAATATTTTCTTAAAAAATGAAATATACCTAAGATGTGAAAATAGAAAAAAAATAAATGAACAATTGATTGGATCCCCAGTAACGGTGCCTGTTTTGACGCACGCTTATCGCGGGGCATGGACAAAAACAATTATATTTTTTTCCTAGTGTAGCATAGTGGCTGACCAGGGTCATCTGTCTTGATGTGCCTTCTCAATGTGGTTAACTTATATTATTCTATATCACATAATCTATCTATTTTTATTGTTTCGTATTTAATTGAAAGTGATAACAATTTTTTTTGTTTTGGATATGAAAAATCGAAACTATCACGCAATGCAAACAAAATGTGTTGATAAAGAAATAACTTGGTTTTGGGGTTCAGTCTTGGATTCAATAATTATTTTCCTTTATGTGTTTGATTTAGTTTGATAATTCAAACATGTAATCTCATATTAGAATCACCACTCTTTTTCATAATATAAATAGTTAATGTTACATGTCATTGGGGGCCGTCAGCCAATCGGGGACATTCGCCTCACCAATGCATGCAACTCAAATCTACCACAAACTTAAAATAAACATTAAAGAAAATTCAAGAACACCTTGACCTCCACCCAAGCCAAGTCTCCGGGTTAGCCTCTCATTTCCAAGAGTAAGAGATCACAATGGTGTATGGATGATGAGAGAGAGAAAGAGAGAGAGGATAGATGGATAGAGGAAGATTAAATAATTTATAATGAAGGTGAAAACAATAATATTAATAACAATGCTTATTATTATTATTATTACTTAAGAAAATGGTTTTCGAAAAAGGAGAGAGAAAGAAAGTAATGTAATTTGAAATTAAAATTGAGATATTATAAATAATAATAATAATAATAATAATAATAATAATAGTTTTTAATTACTATTATTATAATTATAATTATAGAAGAAATTAAATGGTGGAAACCAAAATAAAAATGCATGGATTAATCGAAAAAAAATTCAAATTCAAATTTAAATTAAAACTAAAAAAATTAAAAGAAAATAAAATAAAAAAGAAGAAATGAGGGATGAATAGAGGAGAAGTAGAGGCCCATACCCCGGTGGGATCCCTCCTTGGCTTTGGGTGTCGAGCTCATAATTTGAGAAGGAGGAGAGGGCCTCCTTTTATAGGTAGATTTCCGTCCCCCAAAAGATTACGTGTTGTTGAACCATTAAATGGCCGATTCATGCATGGACCCCTTCTTCAATGTTGTTCATAAATCTGTTACCCATTCACCCTATAAATATCATCGCATTTGGACCCCATATGAAGGAGTGTTGAATTTTTCATTGAAGGATTATGCTTATGGATGAAGCTTCCTGAAGGGGTCCTCCAACAGTATGTCATTAAATAGCTGTGTTAATGACATAAAAACTCTACAATATTTGGTGAAGAGACGTCCCTATCTTTCCTCTTTCTATAATAGGTGGAAGAACCTCATTTTAATTTGTCTGGGCCGAGTTTGGATTCCGTTACAGCGGTGGGGTCCACATTGTCCGCCCGGAAAAATGTCAAACTTCAATGAATTTTTAGACCCTTTAGATGGCCGAATCAGCTCCTAGTCCAGAAGAAAAGGTTTGAGGACATAAGATCTAGATTCTAAAAAACAATTATGACAATGTTTGGAAATATATTTTATGATAAATGAGAAAAATACCCTTGTAGTCAAAATCTGTCCAAAATTCCAGAATTATGCACTTTTCACAATTTTTCTCATTTTCATTCTAAAAATAAAATTACCCATTATTTTAATAAAACATGTAAATACATGGGGTCTATCATTTAGAAGTAGTAAAAAATACTCATTTTTTGATACAAAATTCATGTAAGTGTGCTCTATCAATCGTCCTCAATACATGATGTTAAACTATGACCCCACCTCGTGCATCATACGCGGTGCACCCCATCTCAGACATTTTTTATGCCCACTGGTCTCCACAAGAGTTAGATCTTCCTCAAATGGAATGAGATCTTATTTTCTATAGTGGCGCCTATCCACGGGGAATGGAAAAACACCTTGGAGTAATACCTTATCCTTTCTTGCAGGAGGAAGAATCCCTACTCCTCCTATTTTCTTCCTAGCCAAATACGAAAGGGGGGAATGGGCACCAGAACCCTTCTCTCATCTGTTCCAAAACCCTCTCCCACTGGGATTTGTCACCACTCGAGTTTCCATCCTAGAGTAAGTCCTGATATCCATTTCCTTATGCTGTCAACCATGTATATGGCCATGTTTCCTCCTTGGGCCACTAACCATGTGTAAGACCCACTCCATTACAAACATACGTTCCTTTTGTGACGTGATCGTCAGGTCTATGCTACCTCTTATTTCTCACACTGAGCATGACTCAAGTGGGCTTGGAGTAATCATCGACCATCACATCCTCTCTGGGATGCCTTATCATGTAAGCCCCAACCCCATTACAAACAATGTGGATATTTATCTTTTCTAAGACAAGGTACGTTGGATGCCTCTCTGAGGTTCAAGCCCAACAACCATTGGTCTAGACCACTTCACGTCAGTTCACCAATGACACTCCCAAACTACATGGACTTTGATCCTTGCCAAGTCAGGGTACGTAGGAAGCCTCTCTAAAGTTCAAGCCCAACATCCATTGGTTTCGACCCCCTTCACATCGGTCCACCCCTATCCTACACGATGTTAAACTATACACCCCTTTTGTCCCGCATGATACTAAAATGTCCACTATTCAGTGGAAAGCCGTTGCCAATCCCACCCAATAGTAAGACATTTTAATCACCATCCAGTGGTAATTATTTGTACTCTTCAATAGATGGTAAGCCATTATCATCTCTTTTTTGGGACACACATCTCTGGTCCACCCCAGTGGAATCAGACTATCCCGGGCTACTAACCATGTGTATTCCCTAGCATATCATCAGGTCGTTGTCCTATGCGTACATCCTAATTCTATGCCCCCATCCTGAACTATGTGGACATTGATCCTTTCTATGAAATGGAACATAGAATGCCTCCCTGAGGATCAATACCATCACCCATGTCTCATCATGGTCTCTCCCTTGAGCCTATGTGTTTCGGGAATGTCATTCCCCCAACCTATAGGTTCCACTTCCCTGAGCCCCCTTCATAAGGGTCGCCTCCTTAGGTGTCTCATCGCCTCACCGAACTACGCGGACTTTGATTCCCCGCTATGGGGATACGTAAGAAGTCTCTTCGAGGCTCAAGAATAATACTACCGTCACCTTCACAACAGTTCCATATCACTCCCCATCCATTATCAACATCCCAAATCCATCCTATTTCTTACTTGGGTATCCACATCCTGATGAAATCGTGTCACCCACTTTCTTACTACTACTAGTATTAGTTCTCCCTCGAGGGGTTTCACCCATCTGATCTACTCTAGTCATTGTTATGATCAGTATGATCCATCTTTGTTAGATATTAAGCTCGCAACAAACCTTGTTTCAATCATGGGATGCTGAGGAAAGCCTCAGAGACTTGGTAGTGGAATAAAATTTCCCACAATCGATGTAGGATTCCTCTGGCTTTTGTGCCCTTGAGAAGCCCTATAATAAGGAGAATAATTCTAGATTCACCTGTGTTCTAGAATATAGACACTCCAGTGATGTCCAACATGAAAACTCTCCTGACTGAAGGTTGCTACCCTGACCGGACCCCATGGAATGTCCCGATAGAAGTAGTGTAATTAACCAGCTTCTAAAAAGACATGATACCCTGAGGAGTTTCACTAATAATGTCTTAATCTATAAGGGAGACTCAGAATAGGTGAAGAGTTCTGAGGAGGAATCCATGGAAGGAGGAACCGGCGTCCCATCACCCTGTTTTGATCAAGGAGCAAACATCCCTGAATAAGTGATGGATGCTTCCCACCTTTGGAAAGCAGGTATGTGGGGAAACAGTCAGCACACCCTCATCCTCCTTAAGCAAATGGATGCGCGCGCCCCAAAAAATGTGTAAAAAATAGAAATGGTGAACCTAACCTGATGTTATTATACTAAATGTGGATATTTTTATTGTTCAAGACATCAGTGGACTATCATGTCACCAGATCCATGTATCTGGTGTCAGGCCCTGCCAGGAAAATAGTGGGCCTTGCATGAAACTCACGAGAAGATAAGGCAGTTGAATGTTGGACTTCCCAGTCTGTGATGTTGTTAGCATGGATCCATCTTACCAATCATGTAATACAAAATGGATCTAGGTAACTTGATGTGGATTACCTTTTTCCAGCACTAATGGTTTAATATCCCTACCTTACAGGACCCAAGCATCTGTAACAGGAAATCGATCTCCACCCACCTACCGGTGTAGGGGTAGGGGAATCACTAATGAGGCAATACCACATTGGTTCGCCACTTCTATGATAGATTCCACAACCACAGTAGTTTGGATTCCATGCCCTATCTCCCCTTCTGAGTTCGTTCATCGAAGGGTGATAAATGGCCTCGTCCGCCAATAAGAGGAGGAGGGGATCATCCCAACTCAGGATATGGACCACTAGTATTTAGAGGCGCCTATGCCTCATCACTATCTCCACCCACAATAGAAATATAGGGAGCCCATGCTACCCACTCAATCACACAATCATTTTGGGAGCCTCTCCCAAAAATGCTTCGATGACTCCCTCCCCTGCGACGATGATGAGGGGGATGTATGGGCCAGCCCAGCCAGGATCCCATTCTAGGGGCTCCAAAGGAGGGCCACCACTTGGCTACTCCAGTGCCGCCACCCGGCCCCATGGGTCGATGATCGGGTAAGCTATGCACATATTCCATTGGCCTTAGTTCGGCTAGCCCGACACAAGCGTCAGACACAAGATGAGGAGGACGCCCACTAAGGGGCATCAATGTCATCAACTATCATGAACTGTTCCATCGCCAACGTGTACCGTCATTACCCTACTTACACATAGAAGGGTACCCATCTACCTGCCCGGATCGAGACCCCAACTGCCCCACGGGCAGGCCGGGTCGACTCTTCTGGCTGTCAGCGCATGTAGTGGCCGCTGCGGGCCGACCCGCGGCAACGACGCCCAGTATGGAGGTCCTCCCCATACCACCACCATTGAGAAAACGGGTCCTCCCAACTCCCAAGCACAGCGTGGAGTTCCACCCCATTCCACCTTCAATCTGAATGAGGGTCATCACCATGGTAGTGACACTCAGTATAGAAGCCTCTTCACCACTCATGACATCAGGTATGAAATTATTCCTCCTACCATAAACCGCTGGTATAGAGATGTTACACATCCGCTCAATCTCCAGCATGGGGCCTTCCCCATTTCCATAAAACAGTTTTATATGGTCCTCCTAGCCTCAGTAATCAGAGTAATGAAGGTTATCTTCACTTCATCGACACCCAGCTTGGAGGTCCTACTCATGTTCAACTTGACCAGTACGAATACCCTCCTCGCATTGACGCTACTAGGGGAAATGATCATGAAGGAACTAACCATGATCCTACCCACTCCAGAACCTCCCACATAGATCTTATTTTCATGTCATCAAGTGGACATGGAGGTCCTCCCCATTTTCCCTTCGACAAGTATCCAGGTGCTCCTCGCACCTATGCTCGCTCCGGCAGAAGCCCTCTTCATCAAAGCACTAGTTCGGCTGAAGGGCCTCCTCGCACCAAAAATCAACCATATCCCATAGAGCCATCCTGGGGTAGGTGGTTGGGTCATCGCCACCTTAAAATTAATGAGGGTACGATTCAGACAGAGATTAAACTAGAATGATTCTCAGATTCTGATGAAAAATACGACTCAACAATGGAACCCTCGCGTTGATCCTCCATGTCAAAGGCTGGGGTAGGAATGAGGTGTATTAGCCTCATACATCCAGAATGCGAGGTCCTCTATATTCCCACATCCCACTACAAATACATCCAGTAGGAGGAAGATTTGGGGTCTCCCCCTTTCCAGGCCATTTAATCGCCCCCATCATCACTAGAAGTACGCTCTACCTCAACCAGTGATCATGGATAGTTTTTCTATGGACCGATGACGGATGAGAAAAAATAGGGACCTATTCCAGTAGCCGTTGTCCCTACACCTGAAACTGCAGTGTCCAACCGGTTTTATTGAAATGTGGTGGCCAAATCATTAAAATCTTCTAAGGATAGCCCAAGATGCGAAGATTTTTCAGGCCGCTCACCGTATTTTCCACCGAACACCCTACCATCTTAGAGATTTGTTTCAGTACCACTAATGGTTCCCCAGCCACCTCCAGTTGATGATTGGGGAAATTAAAGACCAAACCTTGAGTCTGGACCAAGGAGACTTTGGGACATTCTTGAGGTGGACCATTTACCAAAGATGTTTTTTTTGTTTCAACGCCAAATTTCAGGGCACCAGAAGCACTCACCCCAGAGGATATTGGATTCTTTCACCAGACCCTTAGGGAGACTCACTTCCATCTTCTTAATTGATGATTGGATTACCCCAAAATCCATGTACATTTCAAAGACATCGGCCAACAGTGTCGTCTTGTTGATCTGGACGTACTCTCCATGGCCTCATGCCCAAAGTCACCTTTCCATCATAGGAACCTCAAACAAAGATGCATCTAGAGCTTCAAAGTGCTCTATAGGGTTATCAAGGAGGCTTCCCCCACGTGCATTCCCTTTTCTAGGGGTAATATACTTCCCTCCTCTCCAGCTCCATGTGACGCCATCTTGACTTCCAGGTGATATTGAAGATATGCTTCCATGAAGAGTTGTGGTTAACATGGCCAATCTATCGGAGGAAGAGATGGAAGCAGTATTCCTTGCGGAAAATATACCCCCAGGGGGAGTTCTACTACTTTTGGACCCATTAGGGAAGGTCATTCATGAGCATAGAAATATACAAGGTCTTCCCATACCAACTGAGGCATTGGTCCTCAGTTGAAATCTCAACAAGGGTAATGATCACCTCAGAGCTTCCAACACCTCCGACCCATTTGGATCAGTACAAAAGATGGAGGATAATCTCAAGAAATCCACATTGCATCAATAGCTCACGGAGTATAAGAATATGGATGAAGAACTCGTTTCGGAATGTGCTGTGGAGCGGCAACCAGACTATAGTGATCCTTGACTAGGGAAGCAGGGGTAGACACAACTTCTCCCCAGCGATTTGCCTCCAGGTGACCCTGATCATCCACCCCACATAGGCAGGGCTGAATTCTGAGCCTATGGAAAGAGGGAACATAACGTATCCACAAATCCTACTGAGCAGTGTGATAATCCCTGGACCTAGTTCAGCTTCCCCCAGATGATCCACCAGTCGTTCCTCCAGCCGATCCATGAGCCGCTAGGCCTGCTTATCATGTTGAATAACATGCCAACATGATGGTGGTCAGGGATCCCCATCAAGACATGATCATCTGGCCAAATGATCCAATGTCAGCACTCATCCCCTACCTCAAGGCATTAGAAACTCAACATGTGGAAATCCCTTCTGATGGAAATCCATATCCAGTGAGTGTGGATTATATGACAGTACCCCTTGGTTTCAGAAATATCACTTTTCCCCCTTTAAAGTGATGGGTGACCCACTACCGCATCTAACCCACTTCTTCTCAAGGCAAGGACCCATGTCAGGAACCCCAGGGCAATAGGAGGCTTCCAAACTCTGATGCTTTGTAAAAACATTGGAAGGACCTGCATTTGTCTGTTACAACCAGCTACCTATCCGGTCAGTAGCCAGTTGTGACGATCTCCTCAGGTAATTTCTTTACCAGTTCAATTCCACCACATAGAATATTAGTATTTCAGAACTCTTCATGTGAAAACAGAGGCCTGATGAGCACGTCGCTGACTTTGAAACCCGTTGGAAAGGGTACACATACACCCCTGACATCCCACTAACTCAAGACCAACTACTGACGTTGTGTGTGGGGAATGTCAAGACTATACTGGTCCCCTCTCTAATCAACCAGAAGTACCTCAATGGATTTCGAGACATCTCTAATAAGTCCTAGCAACTACAGGAATCCTTACAAGAAGCTAAGAAGGCACGCCCAATGCCTCATGCGATTACTGCAAGATGGGATGCTAAGGATGAGAGTTCCATGGTGGAAAAAATTAAGACCCCTAGAAAACTATATTTGTTACAAGTGGAGAAAGCTCCATAGCCTCAAAGAGGCCCTCCACCTTAAGCATAGCCTCAGGAAAAGTAGTGACGACCTCAGAACCGGCAGGCGCCCCCGCGCAATGCGCCGCCTCCGCCCAAGAGAGATAACCAGGCTCTGCCTTCTTGACAGGATCCTCCTGCCCCTTGTTAGGGTTAGGAACCCAGAGCCCCCTTCCCAGACATAAGAAACTATACCTATGTATTTCGAAAGGCCCAGGTCCCCAGTTATTTCTGCAGTTCTTTGGAACAGGGGATTGCACGTTTTCCGGAATGCAGTAGGCCTGAAGAGGTGAAACTCATTGATCACCGAAATTATTTCCCCTATCATAGGATTCTAGAGAACACCCTCAAACAATGATATTTATTTATGAACAAGAATCATGACCAGGTCTACAAAAAACATAGTCAGGCTAGGCCCAACTCCGACACATGTGGCATGTGTGTTCTTGAAGCCTGATAGCTATAGTGACAGTGAAGGTTAGTGGCATCGGGTTTTGAATCGTGGATCCCATATGTATGATGACTGGATGGCTTGTAAAATAGTCTCTCATGCAAATAGTATTATCTATGAATTCCTGAATTGACTAGATCCTTCAGAAGCCATAGCTATTACTTCTGCATCGTTGTCTCAGTTGTCCCCTTCTTAGAAGAGCAAACATCGGTGGCACATGGAAAAACAAATCCCCCAGCAATTTCATCATCATCTTGTACTCTTGGTGACATTATTCCCCCAGATATGGTGATTCCTAATATAATACACCCAGTAGAAGATGATTATTCAAGTTATAGTCAAGGGTATGCCTCGGTTACCACCGTAGAGCTGGTAAACCCCTATATGATTTTTGATGGTGAGGAGCGCTAGGCAGATCCTCCCAATGTTTCCAGCCATTACCAGCGTCGATGTAGCTATGGAAATATGATTTTTTGGAGTGCCTCTATCATTATTTCCAACCAGGGTGTGCTTGCCACTATAACCAGACACTAGGCCCATCATAGATCTCTGCACACGCAACCTTCTCATCTGGTGTCATCAGGTCCACCTTCACCGCCATTTGAGCTACTTGATCAGACAAAGCCACCTCGACCACGTCGTGATCAGTCACACTCTACTACAGAACGGTCTCATCCATTGGGCCTCATCTGGTGGTCACTGAAAAGACTATGTCTTGTGGGCAGCTGTATATTCATAGCACCATTCAGCCATCGATCCAGTCGGCAGGGCCCACCATACCTCCTATCATAGAGCGACCTCTTGTAAGTAGAAGCTCACGCTTCTCTTGAAAGTATGACCTCCTCAAAAATCATGTAGGAATTACATCAAGGATTTCCATCCTTGAGGGTCTTCTCCTGTCATCAGATATGTGTGACTCCCTCACTGAGGCTTTAAGAAGCCCCCTCCTATTTGAGAGTGAAGTAGCAGGCATAAAATCCTTCCATGCTGAGGCGGTCGAGCATGCTGAATGCCAGGCCACCATCTCATTCTATGGATAAGATTATGATGCCCCCATTCTAGGGAACATTCTCCCACTATACATCACCATACATTTTAATGGTGCGTTGGTTCATCATTGTCAAGTCGACACAGGCTCCAGGATCATCCTAATTCTGACTCAGACACTATGAAAACTGGGGTTGTCTGGGGAAGATCTAAGTCCCTTCGACCTAAAAATTCATGGTTATGAAAGGATAGAACAAACACCAATTGGAAATATCCACTTAAATAACCAGTTTGGTGGCCATGTTTCCAGCACCGATTTCATGGGTTTTTCACAGGATACTGCTTACAAAACACAGATGGAGAGGTCGTGGGTCCACCTACATGTGGCAGTTCCTTCATCACATCACCACTGCCTTAAGTAATCCCATAATGGTCAATTGGGAGTACTTCATGGTGATTCACCTCCCTTTTCCTCTTATGAATTCCACTATCTAGATTCCAACTATTAAAAGAGCAATGAAAAGAAGATTTAGGCTAATGAGGCTGAGCATTCTATGGCTACGAATGACATGTAGAGACATCTAGATGACGCCTACATCATTCCAATCCACCGATTGGAGGATAAAACCATGGACATGTGACAATGCTTCATTGTTTCAAGAATTATGTGAGAGAACATTCCCAATTTCTAATCAACACTAGAATATCACCTCGTACTCATACACGAATGAGGCTCAAGTGATCCTAGAGCCCCCTACTCCCATAAGGTATCAGGTTTTCTACCCCATGGAAACAGAAATACATCATTAATTATTGTTTCTGTAGACTGGGATAAACCATATCAAGACGACATGCCACTATTTCTTTGATACCAACAAGCGTGGCCCCTTGGTCTGAACACCAAATGGGATTGGATCAGCAACCTTCATCGCTATGGGTTTGACAACACAGGAGTCCCCCTATGTAGTGTCCACCACTGCCCAGGATGGTACTAACCTCCCATCAGGATCTATTAACTCATAGGAAAATACTACCACTGAGAATCCCCCTCCATAAGTGAAGAAATGGATTTCAAGTATGCCACCCGCATTTGAAGAGGGCATCTGCACCACTGTCAATGAATTGGTACAGGTGAAACTCAGTAGCATGGCAGATGCAAAATCCACACTGATCAGTGCCACTATGACCTTTGAGGAGAAACATAAGTATGTGGACTTCCTTAAACAACATCGCAATGTATTCTCATGGAGTTATGATGAGATTATAGGATTATATCCCCAGGTATCCATACACCGCATCGGTCTCCCGGCCAATCATCGTGGTTTTAAAGAGCCTCCCAGAATGATGAACCCTTATCACAGTGTCATGGTTGAGGAGGAAGTTGATAATCTCATTAGAGAGAATTTTTTAAGGAGGTCCAGTACCCCAAATATCCAGAAAACATTGTGCTAGTTAGGAAGAAGAATGGATAGATCAGAGTCTACATCTACTTCTGGTATCTCAACCATCATTACCTAAAGGATGCATTTCCCCTTCATATGACAGAATTGTTGATCGACACTACAGCTGGATTCCAGGACCTCTACTTCCTGGATGGTTACTAGGGGTATAACCAGATCCGAATGGATCCTGAAGATGAGGAGTCTATAGATTTCAGGGAAATACATAGTACTTTATGTTACTATGTAATGTCCTTTGGTAAAAAGAACGCAGGTGCCACCTATCAATGAGCAATGAATCACATATTTAAGCTGATCGTTGCAACATTGGTGAATCTCTACATGGATGATCTGGTGGTAAAATATCTCCACCATATGGACCATCACAAGGACCTTGAGAAAGTGTTTAACTTCATTCATTTCCACAACCTAAATATGAACCCACTAAAGTGTGCCTTCGAGGTCACCAATGGGAAGTTCCTCAGTTTTGTTGTTAGATACAGGGGTATCAAGATCGAACCAAAGAAGATCAAGGCTGTCAGCCACATGTCTCTCCCAAGAAATCTCTATAAGCTTCAAGGATTCCAAGGCCACATATCCTATATACACCGATTTCTCGAAAACCCGTCTGGAAAGTGTAAAACCTTTTCCCGGATCATGAAGAAGGGAAATGTCTATGAGTGGGATGAAGAATGTCAGACTAATTTCAACGAAATAAATAAGTACCTACACTAGCCTCCGGTATTAACGCCACCTATCTCTGGAAATCCATTTTTCATTTATGTGACCACCCTGGAATGATCTCTTGGTGCCCTTATCGCTCAGAGGAACAATGAGGGAACATAGAATATTATCTACCACCTTAGTCGCATTATCCTCAATACGGATACTAGATACTCTCCTATCAAAAAGAGTTTCCCTACGCTGGTATTCACAATATAGAAATTTCGGAATTACCTATAGTGTCATGAGGTACAAATGGGGTCCCGAGTAGATCTGATGAAGTGAATCCTGAACCACCCCATGCTGACAAGACATCTAGCTCAGTGTACAATGATTCTCTACCAGTTCAACATTAGTTTTGTCCCTCATAAGGCTATCAAGGGGAAAGCATTGTTATATTTCATCACCGCTCATCCATATATCACAGATCAGTCTACAGACCATGATTTTTTTAATAAGGAAATCCTCTTGGTAGGCCAAGCCATTCCGTGCGGGAAAATTCACTTTAATGGTGCTTCCCGGAGCCCCACCAACAAAAGACTCAATGACCCCAGGCTCGGCAGAGTATCCCTAGGTTTATTATTTATCATTCTAGAACAAAATATTCTTCCATATTCATTCTTGATATTAGCAGGACACACTAATAATGAGGCAGAATACTAGGCTCTCATTACTGGTCTCGAGCAAGCCCTCGAGATTGATGTTCCCCACATTCAAGTGAAATGGGACTCTGAACTAGTCATCAAGCTGATAAATGGGGACTATGTCGTTACAAATCCAGAGCTCATACCACTATTGGAACACACCCTATATCTAATGGCCCAGTTCCCATCACGACCTGAAGTTACTCATGTCCCCCATCCCAAAATGGTCAAGCTGACACCCTGGCCAGCCTAAGCATCACTTGCAGACCCCAAAAAGAATGATTTTATTATCCACGTAGAACACTGGAGAGTCATCGATCCCGTCACTCCGGATTATGATGATATCCCATAGGTAAGCCACCATACCACCAGCACCTCCACATCAAGACCTCCAGGTCCCATGGATGCAGTGATCTCGGTGACTCACGACTAGAGAACCTCTTTGGTTGAGTATCTCCAAAATGGTAATATCCCATAGGATCGGGCCGAGCATGAGAATATCTGACGTTGTGTGTTATATTTTAACCCCTAGGATAGTCCTGTTCATGATTAGATACTCTAAAAGTGCAGTTTTGATGGGGTTTTCCCCCATTGCGTTCAAAGAGTTGAGACTTCTCAAGTCATGTAGAAGGTTCATGTCGGTTCCTACAGAGCTTATCAGACATGGCTGAAACTATCTCACCAAATCCAAAGACTTGGGTATTTTTCTCCCGCTATGAACCATGATTTCATGAAGTTCTCCAAAAGGATCCATAAGTTCCAAATTGAGGACAAATTTATGCATCGGCCACCAGATCCCCTCCTCAGTACCAAGTACTCTTATACCTTTGTGGTTTGGGGTCTTGATGTCATGGGAGCATATCCACTAGTGGAAGCCCACCAGTGCAATTTCATCCTAATCGTTTTAAATTTCTTCTCCAAGTGGGGAGAAGCAGTTCCGCTCAAGGAGTTCAAGGAATGTTCCACTGTTGACTTTGTGAGATCCAACATCATCTACTAGTTTGGAGTCCCTCACACCATCATCACCGATAACGACATCAACTTCCAAGAAGCAGAGTTGCAGAAATAGTTTTCTAATTAAAACATCTGTTCTAACCATAACTCCCATTATCATGTACAAAAAAATGGATAGATCAAGGAATTAAAAAAACCCACTCTAACATTCTGCAGAAAATGGTTGGTCCAAACAAGAAGAGCTAGCTAAACAAGCTCCCCAATGCCCTCTGGGCTTATCAGACGATGACTCATAATTCCACCAAGGTGACCCCATATTCCCTGGTGTATAGGATGGTGGCCATTCTACCCATCGAGATTAAATTTCCTTAATTGTGAATAGCTGTCTATGATAAAAAAAAGCACTAGATAATGTAGCTGAAATCAATCTGGCTGAGTTGGAAGCGCTCTATGAGAACATGCTTTGTGCCCTGTACAATATGAAAAGGCTTCAGAATAAGATATCTAGAGATTCCAACAAGAAATTTTGCCTTCTCTAATTCTTTCAAGGCAACATGGTGTTATCCCTAATAACACCAATGATACCTGGCAGAAAACCACCAAAGTTAGAGCCCAAATTGGAAGGACATTACATCATTCACAAGGTTTACTCCAATGGTGCATACTCTCTGGTTACCATGGATGGTGAGCATATAAATCCTCCAACCAATGCCAAGTTCCACAAGAAATAATTTTCATGAGAAAATGTGGTCCTACAAGACATTAAACTGTTGGGTCCTACACAACCTTAAACCGTTCGGTCCATACCATAAGGCGTTAAAATGTGCAGCTTGTTAGAACTGAAAAATGTAAAACTATTCAGCACTTGTCCTGTATGACAATAAACTATGAGAGATAGATGTGCCTCATGTCCCGCATGACAAAAAACTATATATTGGTCCTACACAACCTAATACTGTTAGGTCCTACATGACCATAAACTATTATGTCCCACATGACATTAAATTTTTTTCATCCTGTAAAACGTTAAATGGGAAGAAATATGTATGGCTTGATTCCCATTTACATGGGATACATAAGAATGCTCAAGCACATCATCTTGAGTCCATCCCGATTTCCTCTTTAACTATACCCCATGGGTATAGCTATCATGGAAGATTCCACATAGTGTCGTGTAGGCTTCTTTGGCCCCACTCATGCCAGGATTATGATGATCACACCATGTGCCCTTCCTCGTTCTTCTCTCCTCACACATCCTCACCGCACGACGCTAAACTGCATGGCCTTTAGAAATACGTATGGATTGATTCCCATGCTTATTATATACGTAAGAATGCCCGAACATTTCATCCATAGGCCAATCCCCAAACTTCATGATCTTCCATTGGGTAGAACAACATGGTGTGGGGTAGGATTTCTCCCTCATTCATGTCGAGTTCACCATTACTATACCATGTATACCTCTCCCTGAAGATATCCATCTCTTCAACCATCCTTCTTGACATTAAATTGCACGGGCACATTTATGCTTCACACACTCCCTGCACTTGGGACTCCATCACCTTTCTCACCCAAAAGGGCCCCTAAACCTTATGGGTACTTATCCTAAGGTGTCTATTATAATTTCAGACCAACACTCTTGAGGGCCTCAAACGACAAATTGAGAAGATTCCCATGTTCTGAATATGGTTAGTGGTCGACGCTCATTTGTTTTCCCTACTTCAGGTCACGTGATATGGATGTTGCGTTTTGTATATGGCCAACAGATATACTTTGTCATTGTCACGACCCCCATTTGTCCCAAAAATTGAATGTAGTGGTTCATTATGCCTCGTTGTCTCTTCAAGAGTTAGTATGCCCCTGAGGATTCAGCTCTCAAATTTGAGAGGGAGGAGGACGCTTCCGAAGGTATGTTTGAGGATGATTTTTGGGTGTAACTTCCTTTGGTTTATCACTTTTTCTGTAAAAGTGTTTCTATAATAAAAAAGTTAACTTTCAGTCAGTATGCCTCTGGAAGAAGTGTGAGTCCCACTGTCAAACCCTTATATTATGGGTAAATCCTAGTCCTGCTCCTTATTTCCCACACGAAGCATTCCTTATGTGGGATTAGGATCATTGGTAAGACAATAGCCACATGAGGGTTCATATAGATATAGTTGGTCCAGACTCGCATCCTCAGGTCCCTCAACCCTTTCGACCCCCTGGCCCAAGTTCTTATAGAGGATTGTGTGGTGTGGTATGGACTCACATTCTCATTCATATTGGGATATTTTACCAGGACAGACTTATCCACTTGAGACATTCCTCCTTCATCTATTGTCTTTTCCACGAGCACAGGACCCTCCATGCCTCACGTGCCCCATCATTTGGGTTTCCGTTATCTTCTATATCCAAAAGGACCCCTGAACAAAGTAGATGATTGGACCAAGGGCTCTCTTACCAATTCAGGAAAACGTCCCCAAGTATTTTGAGTGAAAAACTTATACAATTCACATTTTGTGAATACCTTCAATGCTCGATGCTCAATTTTCTTCCCCCAAAACCTGATCACGCAAATAAAGATACTGTGTTGTGAACATGGTCAATAGTGATACTCTATCATTATTGACATTTTTTCAATTTTCCTTAGGCACAATGATTCTACCTCTCTACTCCCCAATCCCATGCATATGAAATTATTCTAGTCACCTAAGGACTGAGTCCTATGACCTTAAACTAAGAGCACCATCGTATTTACCGCAAGACATTAAACTGCGAACTGGTTCAGACTTCCCTTTTTAGGTCCCTCAACCTTTCTGGCCCCTCAACCCAAGTGTTCATTTGAGATTGTGCGATGTTTTATGATTTTATTCCCTCATTAACCTTAGGCTACTTGTCATGCCATACACATACCTCTTTAGGGTACCTTTCCCATATTTGTGTCCTCGCTGCATGACGTTAAATTTCACAACATTCGTCCCCATAACTATGTGTGGCTTGATTCTCATTCTCATGGGATTCGTAGGACCACCCAAACATCTATTCTTCGAGTCCAACCCCATCTCTTATAAACCTCCTTATCATTCTAGCCTCTTGGCCTAAGTCCTTTTGGGGGAGGGGTACGCAGTTTGGTATGGGCTCACATCCTCATTCAAGTTGGGTTGTAACAACAGCACCACATACCTCTCTCCCCTAAGTTCCCTTCACTCCCTTTCCCTACAGTCATCTTTTAAAGTCAGCTGCTCTTATGTTGAGCCCCTAGACCCTCTTTGGTGATTCACCAATGTGCCCAAGAGTACTCGAGTTCATAACCTAGACTGTTGGATTCTACTTAGAAATGATTTAACCCATTTTTCAGGCTTTGTGTTCCCATTAATTTGGCCTTTCATCACCTTTCACATCCATAGAGATTCCCAAATGGCATGGTTGCTCGGCCCAAGGGCTCTCTAACCATTACAGATCAATGACCTCGAGGGTTTCAAACAAAAAACTGATACAAGTCCTACGTTGCGAATGTGGTCAGTGGTTAACGCTCATTTGTTTTTACAATTCCAGGTCACACGATATCAATAATTTTTTTTGAACATGGTCAGTAGTTATCCTCCATCATCATTCCAACCCTATTAATCCTTAAATGTCGGTTGAATGATTCACACCATTTTTTACCCCATCATGTTCAAATGGAATTTCGACACTCTGGGTACTATCCCTCAGTGTACATATGCACGTTGGGAGGACAAATCAGCGGTAAGGAAACATTCAGGACACCGTACATACTTACCCTTTACATGTATCCCATGTGTTGTAAATACCCATTTCGACCTTGTTTCCCACACTGAGTTTGACTCATGTCGGCATAGGTATCAGATCGATGTATGCGCTCACTTGGAAGAGTTTCACTTTTTCATAGTCTGAGATCTAAGTCCTTAAACTAAGATCTCCTTATGAATCTACCCCTTAGAACTATGTATAGCTTGATTCCAATCTTCAAGGGATACATATGAATGCCCATACATCTCATCTTTAGGTCCAGCTCATGTTCCACTAATTATCTCTCATGTTTAGCATTTTTTCCCCCGACTCTAATAGGATTGTGTGGTGTGGCGTCTGTGGGCTTATGTCCTCATTCCCATTAGGTTTGCAATTTCCACACCACATACTCCCCTTCTAATATCTATTCCCTCCCACCTCTTGTCTCACATGACATTAAACTTAATTTCATCCTACATGAAGTTATATAGTATACAATCCTACATGACCTTACATTGTTACATCATGTGTGAAGTTAAACTACATTCTCTGAAATATGTATGGTTTGATTCTCATCCCCAAGGGATACGTAGGAATAATAGGATGTTTCATTCATAGGTATAGACCCATATTTTCTGACCTTTGATGGCCCCTCATCCTGAGGTTTCTTCTACAAAATTGTGCATGGCATGTGTGGGATTATGTCCTCATTCATGTCGGGCATGCTTTATCATGTCATGTGCATTCCCCTTATGGTATCACCTGACTTTAAAAGGTTGTGACTTTATTGCATGATGTTAAAATGCATGGTTGTTCCTACCATAAGACCTTAAACTCTTACATTATTGTCTTGGAATTACGATGAAAAACGATAATGCATCGTGGTGTCCTCATTTGAGGGGAAATCATGTTGGGTATTGTTTATCCACCATACCATTTTTCAATACTTACATATAGCTTGATTCCTATAGTGATGACAAGATTATCTGCCCTAGGTTTATCGCTTCACAAAAACACACACATCTATCCTAAAGGACAAACAAGATCTATCAAATACTGCTTCATTTGGTGTGAGGTTCAAACCCACACAACCTATCTCTAGAACTGGTACCATACCAAGCTATATTTTGAACTATGTATGGAAGGATTCTCATTCTCATGGGGTACGTTGGAATGACCGGAAATATTTCCTTGGGCCCAGCCTAACATTCAGTTTTTTCCCTTGACCTAATAGTTTCCCAGGGAGTACATTGTGGTGATGTGGACTCCTGTTGGCCTCATTCACTTCAGGTTTAATAATTACCTCACCACATGTCTCCCTCCCTCAGTTCCATCTAGTTAAAGCTCTATGAGCATAAACTAAGACAACTCTGTGTCCTTGACGAAAGATGTTAAAATGCATGACATCTTCCATAACTACATATGGTTTGATTGTCATCCTCAGGGGATAGGTAAAAATTCCCAGTAATCTTGTCTTCGAGTCCAGCCCTAGGAATCTAAAATCATGCCCCCTCTCTTTAGCCTCTTGGCGCGAACTCTTTTGGGAACATGTGGTGTGGTGAGTACATCTTGGGTTCTCATTCACGTCGGGTTTTCCAACAGCCGCACCATATACCTCCCATATCATTTCCAAATCTGGTCCGAGTTCTATGACCCTATACTAATATTTCTATAAGAGAACTACGTGTTGGGTTTGGCTACTTGGCCACCCTGTAAATAGGCCATTAAATCAATCCTACCTTAATGTACCATCCTACGACCTTAATCTGGAAGCATGAAACCCCAGGACCAAAGTCCTTGTAATGGGACTCGACTTCATCTATCTGATACACTATATTATTGTACTTAGAAGCGTTGTGACAAAGAGCCCGAAGTGTAGAATTTTCACAGGGACATTCCCTTGTTCCATGTACAAGCTTTGTGAGCTTGTTGTTTCGGATCCTCATCCTCTTCCACATCTAAAGGGACCCCCTTTATAGATTGGTCTCAGGACACAATGGATTACCTACCATCTTTGGCCAACGTCCCTGAGGACCTCAGACGACATTTGCGACAGGTCCTGTGTTTTGAACCTGATCAGCGGTTGACCCCAATTTGTTTTTCTCTATTCTAGGCTGACACGATATGGATGCTATGTTTCGAAAATGTTCAACCATTAATCCCTATCATCACGTCACCATCAATGCGGTCTAGATCTCGAGCATCATGATTCACATTTTCCACTTTTTTATGTTCAAATGGAATTACAACATTCTCAGCTTTACCCCTTCGTGCATCTTAGTCAATCAAGTATGCGGGTCAACATTATGGGGACATCATTCACCTATCATCCCATTACCCCCTAACATGTGACTCCTGGTACTAGGAATGTCCCATATCTAGTTCTTGTTTCCCACATCGAGCACGACTCGTGTGGGATAAGTAGTTTTGATAGGACACGTATTGGCACAACCATGCCACACATGGATTTTATCATCTGACATGATGCTAAAATGTGCTCTCAGAACTACATGCGGCTTGACTCCCATCCTCATGGAATACGTAGGAATGCCTAAATAGCTTGTCTTGGGCCCAGCCTAGTTTTCACCATCGGTCACTTGACTTAAGGAATATCAAGGGAACATGCAGTGTGGCATGTAATATTATGGTCCTCATTCATGTCAGGGTATGTACCGCACCACACATTCCCCTTCTAGGTATAAATGTCATCAACGCATTACACTAAACTATGGTTATACCCTGAACAAGTTCTAGATGACCCATGTTAATCATGGGATGCATCCATTTCCTCACTTGAGAGGATTATCCATACTAGCATTGGTCTCTAACTATGTCGTGCTTCAAGAACAACATTTGGATTTCTTCACATCCTTATGGGATATGTAGTGACACCCATGCATTCCACCTCAGGCCCAGCCTCACGGTCATTAACCCTTATGGCCCCTCGGCCAGGATCTTGGTCTAGGGAGTATGAACTTTGAACTATGCGCATCATCCTCACCATACGATGCATTAAATTATGTGTCTATCATCGTTATTGGTGTGACATAAAACTACAAATACATCTAAGTCATTACTAAAGAGGTCTTGTTCAAAATTAGGTATAATCCCTCATTAGACCAAGGCACCCACCTAACTTGTCTTCACCATGGTGGTGTAATTTCAGGAGTGTTGGAATCCATTTGAACAACCCATCACTCGACCCTCCAAATCTTGTGTACCATTTATTTGGACTCTCACCCTCTCTCATATCTAATGGAACCCCTAAATAATATGGGTGCTCGGCCTATGGCTCGCCTACTATCCTAGGATAACATTCCAAAAGACAAATGGATGACATTTTGAGTCAGGCCCCATGTTTCGAACATTGTAAACAGTCATCCCTCATTTGATATACCCATTTTAGGCTAACACAATAAGGATATTGTGTTTCGAACATGGTCAATAGTTATACTTTATTATCACACCATCACTACAGTGTTCCGAATCTTGGGTATCGTGGATCACACTTTCCTTCCCCCTTTGATCAAAATGATTCTTACACCCATGGAATTACCCCACTCATACACCAGAGCATGTTGGGAAGATGACACTTTGATTGTTCTGAGATCTTCATTCTCCAGTCAGGACTCTCCCTTCCTTCTTGGAAATCCGAATCGGGTTTTCAAACCCTAAATGCCCAAATATTGGTTTTCACTCTTATTTTTGGATGGAATAACGATGCGGTAATACCTTGTTTCTGACATCAGGCTTGACCCATGTGATCTTAGGGATGGATCGCTGGATGTTCCACAATTTTAATGAGAATGAAATTGACCAAAACGCAGATAATAGAACTCATTCAAGCATCCAGCATAAAATATCAATTCCTAAAAGTACATTCCAAAACTATGTTCATCACATCACCCAAGGATTGACCCCTCCCATGGATGGGTTGACCTTGTCAAAATAACATTGTAGCTCTACCACCCTTTGGTTTGTGGTGTCTAGAATTTGTTGTCACCTATTTAATTCTCACTCCTCCTCGGCAGCAATGAGGTACAATTCGTCGGCCACAATTCGGGCCCACTCCTCATCACTCTAGAAAATAGCCATCTCTATGGAGGCTTGCTTCATCTTCTCTTCGGCCTCTAGCATCTGATCCTTCAGCCGCGATGTGAGCTATGAATGCATGGTGAGGAAAGTGGAATGCTCATCTTCCTAGATATGTAGCTTTTGAATCTCATTTTCATCCTCTAGGAGCCTCTTGATGTTCACCGCTTTTCTCTGTTGTTACCCCACACCAAGGCCGCAGTCATATTCCAAGATCTTCTCTGCCATGAGATCCTGAAAAATCATGTGAGGGAACTGGGAATCCACTCCCACATCACATAGTTCATGCAACCATGACCGAAGCCTCTCCATTGATCTATCCATTGTGCTTGAGGGGTGTCATCAATTGATCTCTTGATCATCTTCTATGACTGATGACGTGTGATTTTTTAATCCACTTCATGAGTGGTCATCTCATACCGATCTACGGGGTAGAAGGATCATCTGCGAGGAATGCCACCAAAAACATGTCATTAGGGTCTATATATGGTCTTTGATTGGGTATGTCAGGACCTATGTTTTCCAATCGATCTTCATCATCAGACCCCACCTCAATGATCTTAGTCATTGTCCTACTAACAGTCCCACCGTTGATCGGGAGCAACGTAGTTTGGTTAGTTTGAGCATTTTCTTCCACAACCACCGGCATTCCCCATGGAAAGGAATTTCCAGGAACTCCATCCATCCTCACCAAGGAATCCCACACCATCTAAAGAATTGGGCATACCAAAAATTGCACGAATGTGTGTTAACCTGATCAATGGGTGGAAGTCATGAATTCAGTAAAGGAGACGTACAGAGATCAAATTTTCGATCTCTCTCATGGGTTGTTTCCATCGAGGCCCTAAGGTGTGGTCCTCTGTATATATTTGGGAATTTTGAAAACTCTGGAAGAACAACTGTGGGTGTCCCAACCCCGCTAAGTGTAGTAACTGTAGTAGCTGTTGGTGCAGATTTTGAAGGCCCTACAGCTGCATCTGTTGTAGAGAGGGAATAGGTTATGCATATGAGTCCCTTTTACACATTTCATATATTAGTGAGGTGTCCAACGTAACCTAGAAGTGGATCCTGGGGAATAAACGTAGTCTTTTACCTTGAGAGCCTCTGCAAAATCTTCATGTTTGGCGTTTGAATTGCCAACTTCACCATCCTATAAAGGGATCCATCTACTAGCATCTTCCACCTAGGAAGACTTGTCTTATTCTTCAAGAAGAGGGAAGAGTTCAATCAATTCAGCAGCTGATAACAAAAGAGGGTCTATTTGATCTAGAAATACTTTTACCCAATCTATCATCGAAACAAGAGCACCCCAAGAGTGCAAAATGTCCTATATCTTGGCCAGGTATTGCTCCCCCTCTGCCTGGGACACTGTAAATCAAGCGCTGATAGAACTAATCCCTAGAAAATCCATCCTGATATGGTTAACATGTTTCCACCTCTTAGACGAGATGATAAATTTCCGGTTGATATCCCAGATATCCCAAGATTTTAGGAGGACAACGTTCTCTGGAATATCTATATGGCACAGCCGCTTCCGCAGAGCATGGGTGGATATCCTATAGAATCCCCTTGGTGGCCTCCCCTCTGGACAAATTTGTACCTCTGGGACTACCAAGTCCACTACCACCACTGGATCTGCTACATTTTCCTCTCTTTCGATCAGTGTGGGACTCACCACCAAGACATCCCCTCTTCCACTAGCTTTATTTGAAACCTTCCAGCCCCAAATTATTGACTGGGGAGGCACCCCATCACGGACCCAAATAGATGGCCGCATAAGAATATCCCATCGGTATGCCGCCTCCTAGCTCTTGACATATTCCTTTACAAACCTAAAGACAGTCTTGGGTGGAGGCAGCTCGTTCCTCATTTTCTCATCTTTTATTGTGATCATGATCCACATCTGCCTCATTACACATGGGTGACCCTCGTGGCACACCCCCAAATAGACCCATGGGGTCAACCACTGCATACACCAAAATTTCCTTGCAATTAGGTGCGAGGTTTATGGCTTAAAGAGGGACTCGCGGTCCACATGTGCCACCAGGAATCCACCTCGAAAGGCCAGTAGGTAGGACCGATTCAATTTCATTACCTAGCCATCATCAGTGAACACACCCGTTGGAAATGAGAACAGTTGAAAATTGAACTCGTCTTCCTTCCAGAACTGGTTCAATACCACCTTCATGGTCAACATGGATAGAAACCTCCCTACATCATTCAGAATGGATTGGCAGAAGTTCAATATTGGAGGGGATATGGGGTTCATATATTCATAGATTCCCCTAACATGTGTCGTTATCCACCAAAATAAGAGGCGGAATGACCCACATATTCTCTATGGCTTCTCCCCTCACTAATATGCTGCAATATATTGTATAACTTGGTAAAAATCTGGATCATGAGGTTGACCCATCCCCCTATCCCCAGCATGGACACCATGATAAATGTGCTCTGTCACACACCCATGTTCGTGTCTCTCACGAGTAGGATCCAACCGCAGATGAGGGCCACAATAAATGTATCCAACCTGACTATTGGTTACTTCTCAGTACTGACATAGAATCCCCACATCTTCCACTGGATATCCTCTAAGAGCTGCCAGTACGAGTTCTCCTTGCCTCGTTGAGCCCCCTTCGGGTAAGTCCAAGGCCTCACATGGAACTACCTATTTTCCTAGAAGTTAAAGAACATCTTGAACCATCGTTTGAAATGTACATCCCACACCGACTGCTTGTCCTATCTCGGTACTAGGTCCTTCAACGTCATCGACAGCGGTGGCCTCTGCTCTAGATCCTCCCACACACCCATAATGGGGAGAAACTCATCATACATCACCCCCAGTATTGGGACCCCTAAGATTTGATGTAGGTCCCATAGACTGATGCTGACCTATCTATAGTGAAAACGAATGGTATTGGTCCTCGAATGCCATCTTCTCAGAAACTCCGGAATCAGCTGCTTCATCAGATAGATATGGAAGTGGGAGGCCCAAGATGCCTCACACAGGACCACACCCCTCACCTCTTCTTTGAATTCTTCACATGAGGCACCTACCAAGTAGGCCAAGGTCCAATCATCTGTGAAGTTTCCTCCCTGATGTAGATCTCAGTCGTTAGACCACCCATTATATTGGTTTCCCAAGGCTACCTTTAAAATACTAATGTACAATGGGGTATATGTATGCAGCTCTAGTTCCTTCCCATCAATGTTGTTTACATGATTATATAGACAGTCAATTATGACCGGTGTGATGTCCTCCTGGGCATGGTCATTAGCTTCTTTGAACTATTGGTGCTGGCACGGTGTGCTCCTAATCCAATAAGTTGGATCATCCATTCTCTCTTTAGGGATAAAGACGCCATTCCTTTGGCCAAATCCATATAGAGGTATACTCTTTCTCAATGGATAGTTTTTTTTGACTTTTCGAAAGCAACTTTACCAGAAAATTATGGTCAGAATGGCTTCGTACAAACTCTCCAATACTTGAGATATCAGCCCTTTCCTCCCATTAGGCAGCATCTACAAGGACCCCCATAACAGCTTCCTAGTTAGCCATTCCATCTTTGAAACATGGAATTTTTTGGTTCTGGTTTTCAAATATATATTATGGAGACCATTCACGAAGATCATTCGTGGAGCTCGGTCTCAGAAAAGAAATCATGGATCCCTACCCCGAACTTCAGGCACAAGCCACATAGCACACCGTTGCAGAGTCAAAGAGTCACTGTGCACCGTGAACCAAAATGCCCAATTCACGGAGAGTAATCACAGAGTATGCAGAGCTACGTGAATTGAGTGCTCTAAATGCCAAATCATGGATGTGAGAAAGGAAAAAGGAGAAGTCAGACTCCCCTATTTATAGAAGATAACCCCTTGTTCTTTTCTATGCATCTGACCGCGGTGAGCATCTTGATACACTCAGCCCACACGTCTCATGTCCACCTTGCGAGCCTCTTTCACGATCTTGCTCTACGATTGAAAAAGGAGTTTTTTAAATTGACCCTCAAACATTGAGCCTTGTTTTCTCCTCGACTCAAATTTTTAGTGGGGGAATCTTTTTGTGAAAAAATTTAGGAAGAATAAGTTAAAACGAAAAGCTTTGGGGTGCCCTCACGAAGCTTGTTCGTGGAGCCCCAGATCACTGCGTCTAGGGAAAAGCTCCCCCTCTACAAAACCGTCACAAAGAAAGGGGTGAGAGGCACCATGATGCGATTTGACATTTTTAAATCTGCTGCGGAGAAATGTAGTAGGAGGATCTGTGATGTGATATGACATTTTCATAGCCTCCGCATATCAAGGAGGTGGGAGGCTCCCTGAACCAGATTGATGTTCATGAAGCCGTAGCGGAGCTAGGATGCGGGAGGCTACACGGTTATTACAAAGAGCCATGTGGCTCGGCACTGAGTGAACTCTGCATCGCAGCACCTCATTCCTATAAATTATAGGCTCCCCTTGATCCCAAAGGATGGATCCTCTAGCCTTTTTCCATGTTATCTCTCAAATCGTGAGGCAATTTCTGCTATGTGAACCATGAGCTCTTAAAAGAACTTTAGCATCATGAAATGCATTTTCCTTACCTTAAATCAAACCCCTCTCTAAAGGGGGATTCCCTTTGTGATGCTCATAGTCCTTCACGAAGGAATGGGATCCCCAAGGGGACTCAGGTCTTCACGGAGCACTTATGCTTTGTGAAGTACCCTCCATGAACATGTAGCCCACATGCCAAGGTGGGGTCACTGTGCTTTGATAAGCACATTTCTTCACAATGCTACACTTCGCAGGCACCATTGATTCACAAATAACAACTCCGCGAAAGCCTTTCCACTTCACAAAGCACCATACATATGTACCTATGCCCTATTCCTATTCTTGGCCACTTCACTTGGTGAAGCATTACCCTTCACTAAGCCCCTTCACTACATGGAGCACCATATCTTCCCAAGGACTCTTCCTATGAACCCCTTTGCTTCACAACTCTTTTTCTCGTGTGACCCTCGAGGTTTGCACGATGTGATTTTAACGTTGCTTGGGAGGTGCTTCATGTTGCATTGCTTCACCTCATGCTTCTTTGCAAAGGTGCACAGACGACTATTTATTCCTCGCATAGACACACTAATGTGTACCCCTTAGTGGATAACTACATGACACCCCAACACCACAACATTGTTGATGCATTCCCTTCCTCAAGGGTGGGAGAGTATCAATTATGTAAGTCGTAGGGGGTGCCGAGTGAACTCGCCTCGTCCAAGTTGCAAGACATTAAACTGCCAAGCACCATCGTCCTCAACACATGACATTAAACTATGACCCCTCCCCATGGATCATACTGGGGGAACCCTGTCTCAGACATTTTCTATGCTCAATGGTCTACACGGAAGTGAGATCTTCCTCACATGGAATGAGATCCCCTTTGTCGGAGAGGCGTCTGTCCATGGGGATAGGTGAACCACCTTGGTGTAAGCCCCTACCCTTTCTTACTGGAGGTAGCATTCCTGATCCTCCTATATTCATCCTGGGAAAAGAATAGAGGGGGGAATGGGCATCAGAACCCTTCTCTCATTCATGCCAAAACCCTCTTCCATTGGGCTTTGTTGCCCCTCGAGCTTCTATCCTAGAGTATGTATTAATCTCCATTTCCTCTGGCAATGAACCATGAGTAAGAACCTGTTTTTTTTGGGCCAGTAACCACTTGTAAACCACACTATAATTCCCAAGGACGGACCTTTGATGATGTGATCGTTAGGTATTTTCTACCTCTTATTTCCCACACCAAGCCGGACTCACGTGGGCATAGAGTAAGCATCGGCCATGACATCCTCTCTGGGCCACCTTAGAATGTAAGCCCCAACCCCATTCCAAACTATGTGAACAATGATATTTGAAAAGGAAAGGTATATAGGAAGCCTCATGTAGATGACGAAAGGTGCTTAAGTGTTGAAGAATGTTTCGAGACGACAAAGCAAGTTCATATTCAGACTCAAAGACCCGGTCTGTGGGGGGGGGGGCAGTGGCTTTGCGCGAAAAAAATGGTGAAGCATGTGAAAAAATGTGTCCTACACGGAAAAGTCCAGGATTCGTGAAGATTCATCGGCGCCGGTGCAAAATAATTTCGCACCCGCGCCCCGTGCGGTTGACATTTCGTATCATCGCCTCTGTCACGCAATTATTTCATACTGACCTCTATTACATGACCTCAGGTTCCAATAAATAGAAGGCGACCCCCTTCCATTTCAACACTGAAGAATCTGAAACGGCTCTTGTGGGTGAAATCAGCTTTACGCGCGTGTGAATATGGCTCTTAGGTACTAAATTTTTCACGCTAGGTCACCCGGGGGTCCGCCTTTTTGCGAGACCCCTCATGAGTTGATATTCTCATAATCAATTCCCCAAGTACCTTGATTCGAACCATTTCTCAGGAAAATCCTCCAAACCCAATTGCTTGGCTCCTATTCCAGGTCAAACTAAAAGGTCCACCCTTGCGTAAGACCCAACACCATCCATTGCTTGGCGCCTTATGGAAATAGTCTTATCTACATGACTTTAAACTGTATTAATCCTTATGTTCCAAATATTGGATTCCTCTTGCTCCAAACAAGAGATTCCTTATGCTCCAAACATGAGATTCCAACAGTCTTATGTACATGACTTTAAACTGTAGTAATCCTTATGTTCCAAAAAAGGATGCCTCTTGCTCCAAACAAGAGATGCCTTATGCTAAAAGCATAAGATGCCTAATGATATGATTACCATGGCATGATTTAAAGAGAATTTGAACCCGGTCAAACATTCCATCACTCCACCTCACGCTTTTCCTGTCCTACATTCAGATCTTCATCCTATTCCATGTCTGAAGGGACCCCCTAACGGCCTGGTCCCATGCCGCAATGACTCACCTACCATCTCGAGCCAACACCCCATAAGACCTTTGACAATACATTGAGTTAGGTACTATGTTTTGAACACGGTCAACAATAAACCCTCATTTGTTTATCCCCATTTCAGGCTAATGCGATATTGATGCTGCATTTTAAACACTGTCAATAGTTATCCTCCATCACCACGCCACCCTCATTGTGTTCCGAATGTCAGGCTTGTAATTCACACCTTTCGTCTCCCTTTTTTTGGATAGATTCCAACACCCCTTGGAATTATCCCTATTGTACGCTAGCACATAAGTGAATGCCTCAACCCACCAGTGAGTTGTGATGCCCTCATGGCCAGCATGAGGAAAACATTAAGGGAAGCTTCCTTGCATAAGCCCCACTCACCAATGCTTCTCTATAGTGGCACATGGGAAGCTTCCATGCATAATCCCCATCCATAATTGCCACTCCTTATTGGCACCCAAGCATGCTAACGTCTATTTCTTCTTTGCATATCCACGCTAACATAGACCCCTCGATGGTTCTCCCTAACACACCCCCTTACAACAACATTGCTGGCGCCTTCCCTCCCACAAGGAGTAGAAGGTGCCGATTATGTAGGTTTTAGGGGTGTGGAGCGAACCCACCTCATCCGAGATGTATAAAGTTAAACTACCAAGAACCTTCATCCTCATAACATTACGTTAAATTGTGATCTGACCTCGTGCCTCGCACGCAGGGTCCCCCGCCTTGGATATTCTCCATGACCACTCGTCTCCACGGGGATGGGATCAACCATCACAGGGCATGATATCTTCCTTATTGGAGTAGAGTTCTTCCGTGGAGAAGGAAACCACCTTTGTGTAATCCCCGAGCCTTTCTTGTAGGAGGTAGTATCCCTGCTCCAACTCACTTCTTCAGTGCCATAGACCAAGAGGGGAGATGGGGACATGGGTTCTTGTCACCCTTTCCCTCTCCCACTGGGCTGTGTCACCATCGGTCCTCCATCCTGGAGTAATCCTAGACTTCTTCGGCTGCTAACCATGTATATGCCCTTGTTTCCTCATTGGGACGCTCCACACCTCAGACCCACTCCACATCCCACGAACACACCTTTCGCGACGTGATCGTCGGGTCTCTGCTACCTCTTGGTTCTCACACCGAGCATGACTCACATGAGCTTAGAGAAACCACCAACCATGACCAAACACCATGGGATGCCTCAGAGTGTAAGCCCTAATTCATCCCGAACTACGGGGACTTTGATCCATGTCACGACATGGTACGTAGGAAGCCTCCACGAGGTTCAAGCCTCAAACACCTTGGGCCACCTCAAAGTGTAAGCCCCAACCCATCCCGAACTACGGGGACTTTGATCAACGTCAAGGCATGGTACGTTGGATGCCTCGATGAGTTTCAACCCCACACACCATGGGACACCTCAGAGTGTAAGCCCCAATCCATCCCGAACAAAGAGGACTTTGATCCATGTCAAGGCATGTACGTAGGAAGCCTCCACAAGGTTAAAGCCCGCCACCCGGTTGTTCAGTCCACTTTCACGTCGGTTCACCAACACTTTGGTCCGCCTCAGAGTGTAAGCCCCAATCCATCCCGAACTACAGGGACTTTGATCCATGTCAAGTTATAGTATGTAAGAATCCTCCATGAGGTTCAAGCCCTAAACACCTTGGGCCGCCTAAGAGTGTAATCCCCAAATGCCCCCTCCTCGCATGATGTTAAACTGTATTCTCCATCTGAACTACGTGGTCTTTGATTCTCCACCATGTGGATACGTAGGAATCCTCCATGAGTTTCAAACCCATCACCCATATCTCATCATGATCTCTCCCTCGAGCCCATGCATCTCATGAAGATCATGCCCTTACCCGGAGGTTCCACTTCTTCTGGGTCCCATCCAAGTGCCCATTCTCACGAGTCACCTCCTCAGGTGTCTCATCGTTTCACCGAACTATGTGGACTTTGATTCCCTGCCACGGGGATACATAAGAAGTCTCTTCAAGAATCAATCCCAAAACCATCATTCATTCAAATTCTTACCCGGGCCGCCACATCACAGTGTGATCATGCCACATCATTTCCCTCCACGGCATTTGGGAAGCCTCCCACTGTTGGCCCCAACATCTGTGTTCCCCCCAGGGGGTTCCACAATCTGATTCACTCTAATCATTGTTCTGATCAGTCTGATCCGTCTCCGCTACATGTTAAACTTGCGGCATACCTTGTGTTAAACATGGGAAGCTGAGAAAAACCTCAGAAACATGCCAATGGAATATGATTCCCCACGTTCGATGTGGAATGCCTCTGGCTTTCGCGCCCTTGAGAAGCCGTATAATAAGGGACAGAAGATAGACATGACAATCCCCCAGTGCCAAGACATGCTCGTGGTGCCCAATGTGAGTACTCTCCTAACAGAAGGATGCTACCCTGACCGGACCCCTTGGAGCATCCTAATAGAAGCAGCGCAATTAACTAGTGTCCATGAAGATATGGCACCTAGAGGAGTTTCACGAATAAGTACTAAATCTATAAGGGAGACATGGACTATGTGACAAGCTCCGAGGAGGAATCCATGGAAGGAATAACCGACATCCAATCATCCTGTTTCGATCATGGAGAAGATGTCCATGAATAAGGAGCAGATGCCACCCGCCTTTGGAAAGTGGGAATGCAGGGAAACAACCGCGCGTCCTCTGCGTGACAGATGTGCACACCCCAGCGAAAGCATCGAAAACACCTCCCTAAGTTTCAATCCCAACAACCATTGGTCTTGACCAATTCATGTTGGTTTACCAACACCACTTTTGAACTATGTGAACATTGATCCTTGCCAAGGTAGGGTACATAGGAAGCCTCCTTGAGGTTCAAGACCAACAACCATTAGTTTCGACCCGCTTCAGATCGGTCCACCCCTGTCCTACATGACATTAAGCTTTACACCAATTTCATCCTCCATGACACTAAACAAACCCCTATTCAGCGGTAATCCATTGTCAATACCATCAACCGGTAAGCCTTTGTAGTCCCCATCCAACGGTAAGTCGATGTACGCTATAATCGATGGTAATCCATTGTCTTCCCTTTTTTGGGACACACATCTTTGGTCCGCCCCATTGGAGTCAGACCAACTTGGGCTGCTAACCACACGTAAGCCCTAGTATATCATGGTGTCATTGTCTTCTGCATACACCCTGATTCTATGCCCCCATCCTTAACTACGTGGAATTTGATCCTTGCTAAGGAAAGGTATGTAGGAAGCCTCCCTAAGGTTCAATCCCCTCACCCATGCCTCATCCTGGTCTGTCCCTCAAGACTATGTGTTTATAGAATGTCATGACACCTACTCGAAGGTTCCACTTCCTCCATGTCCCCTTCATATGGGTCGTCTCTTTAGGTGTCCAATTATCTCATCAAACTATGAAGACTTTGATTCCCTACCACTGGGATTTGTAGGAAGTCTCTTTGAGGCTCAAGCCCAATATTACCATCACCTTCATGACAGTTCCATCTCAATCTCCATCGATTCTCAAAAACCGACATCCATCCCATTTCTTACCCAGGCCGCTACATCCCAATGAAATCATGTCACCGAATTTCTTGCTACTTCCAACATCAGTTCTCCCCCTAGAGGTTGCACCCATCTGATCCACTCTAGATAGTGTTCTGACCAGTCTGATCCCTCTCAACTAGACATTAAACTCGCAACATACCATGTGTGAAACATGGGAAGATGAGTAAAACATCATAGATATGCCTATGGCATACAATTCCCCACATTTTATGTGGGATTCCTCGGGAATCCACACCCTCACGAAGCCCTATTGTAAGTGGAAGAAACCCATATGTGCTAGTGTTCCTACGTCCAAACATGCTAATGATGTCCAATGTGACTACTCCCCCCACCGAAGGTTGCTACCCTGACCAGACCCCTTGAAATGCCCCGACAAAAGAAATGTAATTAACCAGTGTCCATAAAGACGATCAACTGAGATGATTTTCACGAACAACATCTTAATCTATAAGGGAGACCCGGACATGGTGACAAGTTCTATGGACGGATCCACAAAAGGAGGAACTAACATCCCATCATCCCATTTCGATCAAGGAAAAAACGTCCATGAATAAGCGATGGATGTTTCCCGCCTTTGGAAAGAGGGGATGTGAGGTAACAATTAGTGCACACTCGTCATCCTCAAAAAGAAATATGCATGCGTCCCTATGAAAGCATCATAAAAATTCACCTTAACCATTTTTAAATTTTTGAATCCAAAAGTGAACTCCATTTTATAAAAAATAATTTCATTTTAAATTAAATTAAATAAATAAAATACTAATACATGACTAATAATTTCTAAAACCTTTATTTACTTATACTATGATATAATTGTATCACATTACCACTTATGATGACTAAAACATATTTATACCTTCTTATGTGATGTTACTATGCCATTGGTAAAATTACCATTCATAATGATAAAGTTAATATTCACCAAAAAATTATTTTGATCTTATTGAACAAGATTATTCAGCCTAATTACAACCATGTATGTCCGATTTTCAAAAATCATTTCACAGAAAAAAATTATTTAATAATAACATATTTTTATACCATTCATCAAAAACACTATTCATCAAATACTATTAATCAAAAATCACTACTCATAAAAACTATTAATAAAATTGGATCTTCTTAAAAAATTTCTAAAAACTCATCCTAGGTTAATTTTGACATTTAAAATTCAAAAATGAAGTTTAATTTACCATAATAATTCTCTATGTTTGAAAAATCATTGAAAAGTAAAATTCTAATTCTAAAATAAATTTATCATATTTTTCTTAAATAAACATGTAATTTATTTAGAAAATATATTCCAAAAATAGGAATTAAGAAATAATAATTTTATTTATACCAAGGGATTACACAAAGTATCTAAGACCTCATTACATAGCCCCTTATAACACCTAAATAGGACCTAAGTGTAAGGAGTTCTATTGTGATAGAATCTTTGGGAGGCTTAGACAATTTTTCCTAAGTCGTGATTTCTATCAGCTTGAACTTCTCTCATAAGCGATTCCATTCAAGATTCACATGTTGATGATCATCTTGGGATTAGTCCAGATCAAAGACCAAAGATGATAAGTCCTTCACAATCTCTGACAGATGGGCTTCGTACAACCTGAGTTTACTAGATGATTCCATCAAATCCTCTGTTTTTATTAATTAACCACGTTCATTTGTATTTATAAATAATAATCATAACATTAAGAGTAAAGTTTCCAATGGTCATAAAATGGTAAAAACCTAGCGGTCTCATTTTAATTATAATCACTTCATTAATTAGAGGATATAGTTTTGGTGAGTTAGTAATAACACAAAAAATTAGGAAAAACAATATTATTCAAGAGTTTGAGTCATTACATTATTCCCCCCTTAAGAAATTTCATCCACTAAATTTTAACTCATACCCTCAGAAGAGAAAAGGTGTGGGTACTTATACCTCATAGATTCCACTGGTTCCCATGTGGCTTCTTCTTATTTTTGGTTCCCCCACAACACATTAACATATTGGGTAGTCTTATAGCATAGAACCTTGTCTCTACGATCTAAGATCTCCATAAGCTGCTCCTCATAAAAGAGGTCATGTTCTAGTTGTACCACCTCTAAGTTTAGTACATGTGAAGGGTTTGGTATGTACTTCCTCAAAAGGGATACGTGGAAGACATCATGAACTTTTTCTCGATTTAGAGTTAGTGTAAGCTGATAGGACATTGCTCCTACGTGGTCAAAGGATTTCATAGAGGGCAATGTACCTAGGGCTACAATTCCCTTTCTCCCCAAACCTCATGACTTTATTCCATGTTGAAATTCGAAGAAAGGCTTTGTCACCAACATAAAACTGCAATTCTCTTCGATGGTTTTTGACAGAGATCTTTTGCTGACTCTGAGAAACCTTAATGTCTTACTGGATGGCATGAGCCTTTTCTCTCATCTATTGCACAAGTTCAGGCCCAATAAGTTTTCTCTCACCATCTTCATCCTAACAGGTAGGAGTTCTACATCACTTCTCATATATAGCTTCATAGGGATGCATTTGAACGATACAGATGAAGATATTGTTGTAACAAAACTCAACTAAAGGGAGATATTGATCCCATCAACCTTTAAATTCCATTGACCCTATTCTCAACATTTCCTCAAGGGATTTAATAGTCCTGTCAGATTGGCCATCTGTTTGGGGGGGATAGTCTGTACTGAAATTCAATTCAGTTCTAAGATCATGTTGAAGACTTCTCCAAAGTTTTGATTTGAACCTTGGATCATGATCAAATACGTTAGAAATTGGAACTCCATGCAGCCTTACCACTTCCTTCACATAAATCCTAGAAATTTGATCAAGAGAGAAATATTCTCAAATAGAGAGAAAATGAGTGGTCTTGGTGAGATAGTCTACAATAACCCATATCACATTATTGTCATCAGATGTTCTTGTGAGACCATTGATGATGCCCATAGTGATATTTTCCCACATCCATGCTGGCATGGATAGGGATTCTAGTAACCCTTTAAGAAGTTGTTTCTCTTCCTTCACATGCTGACATTCAAAGAACCATGAAGTATAGTCAGCAATCTCTTTTTTCATATTATCCCACCAATAATGATCATGAAGGTCCCTATAAATTTTTGGGAGTCTAGGATTTATCAGGAAAGTTGAGCTATGAGCTTCGTCCATCATATTCTTCTTTAATTCAAGATTAGATGGAACACATAGTCTTGTACTAAATTTCAGTAGACCTCAAACATCAGTGATATTGAACACAGGAAGCTTCCCATCCTTCACAACCGCAAACATCTTCTATAATGATGGATATTATTTCGGAGCTTTCTTGATCTTCTATAGTAATGACGTTTGAGAAATCATTTGGGTTAGGGTTGACGATGTCCTTTCCCTTATAATTCCCATGTCTATATTTACTATGTCATTAGTCAAAGGATCTCTTTGAATCCTCATCATGGACAGAATAGCTGGGTCTTTCTTGCATAATGCTTCAGTGACATTGATTTCCCTTCTAGGATGATAATGAATTGTAAAATCAAAATCCTTAAGAATTTTTAACCATCTCTTTTGTCTCGGGTTAAATTCCTTTTGTGTGAAAATAAACCTCAATATTTTATTGTCTATGTATACATCACATTTCTCCCCATAAATATAGTGCCTCAAAATCTTCTGAGAAAACATGACTGCTGCTAGCTCCATATCATATTTAGAATAGTTCTGCTGATGATTATTCAACTATCGAAATGCATATGCAATGAATTTTTCATTTTTCATGAGGAATCACCCAAGACCTTTTAGAGAAGCATCACTAAAAATTACGAATCCTTAACCACACAAGGGAATAGTTAACATGGGTGTAGTAACCAATATCTTCTTTATCTCTTGGAAACATTCCTCACACTCCTTTGTCTATATTTTCTTGACCCCTTTTCGAATTAACTTGGTTAATGAATTAGAAATTCATGAATTTTTTTTAAATACCTCGTATAATATCTTGCTAATTTAAGGAATCTATGAATCTCCGTTATTGTTGTAGGCTAAGTCCACTCATCTACGAATTTTTTATTTTTATGGTCAACTTTGATTCCTTCATTGGTAACAATGTTCCCCAAGAAAGAAACTTTTTGTAACTAGAATTCACATTTTCTGAATATTCAAAAAAGCCTATCCTTTTATAGAGTTTTAAAATATCCCTTAGATGATTCTTGGTCTCCTCATGATTTTTTGAATATATCAAACTATCATCAATAAAAACTACAACAAAGTTATCATGCTAGTCCTTAAAGACTCTATTCATCAAATCCATAAAAATAAAAGGTGCATTATTTGGACTGAAGGTCATACCAACAAATTCATAATGCCCATATCTTGATTGGAAGGATGTTTTTGGAATATATTATTTCTTAAACCTCAATTAATGATAACCAGATCGAAGATCAATCGTAGAGAAGAATTGAGCCCCATGATGTTAGTCAAATAAGTCATCAATTATTAGAATAGGTTATTTGTTCTCTACTATGACCCTATTCAATTATCTATAATCAATAAATATTTTAATTGACCCATCCTCTTTCTTCACAATGAGAACAGGTGCTCCCCAAGGAGACACTTGGTTAGATAAACCCCTTCTCTAAAATATCTAGGAGTTGTTTCATTAATTAATCCAACACCAAATTTTTGATCCTATACAGGGTCTTTGATATTGGATGAGATCTAGGAATGAGTTCAATGGAGAACACTACATCTCTTTCTAGGGGAGGTCCTGGTAACTCCTTAGGAAATATTTCAATGTATTCCTAGACGATGTGGACATTTTCTATACATAAACTCTCATTTACTTCTTCTTCTTCACTGAAAAAAGTGATAAAGATATATTTAGGATCTTTTTCTAGACTAATACCAGGTTGAGATATCTCTCCTTGGAAGAAAACTATTGGTTTCTCCTTAAAGACTATTGATATTTCTTTGCTTATTCATTTGATATTAGCTTTATAATTTTAGAGCCATTATATCCCTAGTATAATTTTGAATATAAGAATGGGAATGAATACTATATTTTTGATAAGATTATGATCACTAATGTAAATAACAGAGTTTCTAAACATTGACAATGCTTGGATAATCCCCCCATGAGTCTTGACTGATAACTATACTTTTAACATTTCATGGGTTCATTCTAAATTCCTTGCAGACAGAGAGTAATTAAAGGAATGTGTAGAAAAACAATCAAACAAAGTACTTGATAGATTTGATATAACAACAAGAATACCTTTCACCACATCATTTGGACTTTAAAATTCAGCCGTAGTGGTTTCAAAAGTATGACCTTGTTCCCTTGGCCTTTGCTGAGGCTGATGGTGGTCACCTCCACTACCTTCAGATTTGAAATGTAATTAGAAAAGTGCCCATGTTTTCCACCCTTATAGAATTGGACATCAGGTAGGGCCTACACCATCTTCCCTTTGTCGTTAGTGTTTGGGAGTTGAGGCTTCGCCTCACTATGTCAGTTATGTGCGATATGTCCATCTTTTCCACACTTGTAGCACTTAACTCTCCTGAGCAGGTATTTACTCAAATACTTCTTCCCACATTTATTACATGTGGGATGTTTCATTTGCTTGCCTCTTATTCCCTGATGATAATTCCACCCTAAGATTGGATCCATCGATCTTTTCATGTCACTGGATTTATGAGACCATTGGGTATCACCAAACTCCAGTTGACTTTCATCTTAATCCGTGTAATCTCCTCATAGCTATCATAGTCTTGAATGGAAATATTCTTCCACAGATGAGGTCCAAGTCCACTAAAGAATCTATCAACCATACCATTTGGATCCATTACAAAGATAGAGGTGTAATGTGAAATCCTTGTTAAGTTCATATCATAGCTTCACGCAGATCCATTCTCTATCTACATCAGCTCAAGAAACTCCTTCTCCATTTTTTCCCATCGACTGAGGTAAATAATTACTGAATAAAATCCCTAGGAACTCTTCCCACTCCAAAGATTCAATCTCCACTCTTAACCTTGTTCTTTTAATCAGTTTCCACCACTGATCAGCTTCTCTCTCTAAGCGTTAAACAACTAGGGTGACCTTCTCTTGTTTTAAACAGTAGAGCAGAGAAAATATCATCTTGATAAATATGATCCATTGTTCAAAAATCAATGGGTCGGTAGATACAATGAAGTTTGGTGGTCATTGATTCATAAATGACTCAACAAATTGTTGTTCCCTTCATGGTGAGATCGGTCTCTCTGCTTGATTCAAGTTATTTTCCATAACTTGAGTCAGTCAGTTCATCACTCTCATGAAAGTTTCCATTCTAGCTTCCATCAGACGCTCGTCAATGCATGGTCCATTGTGGTCACCATTTGCAGGGTTCCTCATATTTATTGCATTTTTCTAAAATAAAAAAACATAATTAAAATCTTATTTCATTTATGAATCGTTTAATTATAAAATATTTTATGTCTTAAAACTTCATGCTTAAACAATTACATTTCTCGATAAATCCTTCATAATGATTCATAAAAAGTTTCTGATTAAACAATAATATCTCCAAGAAGTTTCATAACAGGAGTGCAGTAAGGCTCGTTGTCGTGTACCAGGATACCCTGGGTCAAGACTGAAACTCTTTATCTGATTTTTCACTCCTATGTACTTCTATGCCAGAGCCATATCCACTTGTTCATATCCAGACATGGATTTATTTATTCAAGAACCACTTACTTAATATTTCATCAAAATACCGGGAATTATTCATTTATTTAATCTTTCATATACGTTTAATCCTAATGTTTTTAGAGACTAATTTCCATAAATAACTAAACCATCCTTTGATACCAACTATGGAATCCCACCTTTTTATTACATAACTTTTCATTACATTTTATAAACATACGATCTTTAAAGTTTAGTGACATTGAAATCAGAAACAATATACATGAAAAAAACATCAAACCTTATTTTAATCCACTTTTAAGGCTTTATAATAAGTTCATCCTATGTACAATTATTTCATCTCCCAACCTGGAGACATACATTAATTGAAAGGGTGAGCAGGAGTGCCAGTAAGGAAATAAAGTGAAAGAGTTTACATGTGAACTTGAGGGATACCGATAAAAACATGGAGATAAACAGTCATATCATAAAAATAACAAGAAATATAACTTATAAGTGTGGATAAAACAATTAATTTAAACCTTCATGAACATATCACCATGGTTAGTCCCCAAAGTGTCATAGAAATCACCACGGTAATTCACCAAGGTATCGTGAAACTTGTCATCTCTAGAGATTAACTTCTTTTCCTAATGCATTGGATCACTATCAAGGCACACCCTTAATATGTATTTATTTTAATTTGATCCATATAGATAATAAATAAACATTTCATAAATAACACAAAAAGTAAAAAAGTAATGGATTTCATGTCCAAATAATGACTTTTAAAAAGTGCTTAAAAATAAGATCATTGTGTCCTTTATAACACATGGAAAGGGAGTGAGGGTTATATGTATGTTAATTATAGAATAAAATAGATAAATATTATTTCTTGATGAATACCTTTGGAAATGAAATTATATTTGGTTATTCTCATAAATAAAACAAGTTAATTTCTTGAAAAAAGAGAGATTTTGAGATAAAAGTTTTGCAGCATAATGACTATGTAACATGGATTTAGAAAACATTTAAAAGATAGGGGAAGGGGGTCACAAACTAATAAATGAATCATTTTATAGCTTTGGGAATGAATAAAAAATAAATAATATCATGGTGTGGATATTTTAATTATATAAAACTTGAAAAGGAAACTCGAATGAAAAGACAAAATGCGATTTGTTTTAGAAATCTTTGGCAGCCTAACAACGTCACTTAAAAATTCAAAAAAACATTTGATGAGAGACAAAATGGTTTATCATAATTTTTTAATTAATGTTAAAATAATAAGGATATAGAAAAACATACCCCCACATAATAAAATGGAAACTAGAAGACATAACATAGAGGAAGTCATGAATAAAATACGAGGGTGAAAGGTTCCCTTACCTTCAAGAGTAACTTCAAAAACATAGTGGTTGTGACCTTGGGTGGCCTGAAGGATCCTTTTAAGGACTCCATTGTAGGTAATGAGACCATAGCTTTGATTAGGATTAATTTTTAATGAATGTAATGAAGGAATGTGTTTTTATTTTTAGAAAAAGTGAGGAAATATTTTATTAACTTTCAAGGGACACCTCATCGATGGTATTTGCAAAACCATGGGCATGTCCATGGTATTTTCCCATGGTATTGGACTCTTGTTACACCTCATAATACATATTAATATTCAAAAGTCTATTAGAATTATTACATCATTATTACATTATTAATGATATCATTACACACACTCAAACTCTAAATTGTATTTGTACTATTCACTGAAAATTCAATAGTTTCAGAAAAATCCCAAAAAATCACCCTAACCATTTTTTGATGTGTATAATCCCAAAGTGAAATGTATTTTGTTTAAATTAATTTAAATAAATAAAATATTAAAACCTGACTAATAATTTCTAGAGAATTTATTTACTTATACTATGATATAATTATATCACATTACCACTTAAGATGACTAAAACATATTTATACATCCTTATGTGATTTTACTATGCCATTTGTAAAATTAGCATTCATAAGGGTAAAATTAATATTCCAAAGGGTAATATTATTGTTCACGAAAAAATTATTTTCATCTTATTGAGCCAGATTTTTCACACGGATTACAATTATGTATGTATGATTTTCAAAATTCATTTCACATAAAAATTTATTTAATAATAAAATATTTTTATACAATTCATCAAAAACACTATTCATCAAATACTATTCATCAAAAAACACTATTCATTAACACTATTCATAAATTTAAACCTCTTAGAAAAATTCTAAAAATTCATCCTAGTATAATTTTTACATTTGAAATTCAAAAATGATGTTTATATTACTATAATAATTCTCTATATATGAAAAATATTTGAAATGTACAATTTTAATTCTAAAATCGATTTATCAAATTTTTCTTAATTTAACATATAATTTATTAAGAAAAGCTATTACAAAAATAGGAATGATGAAAAAACAGTTTTATTTATACCAAGGGATTACACAATGTAACTAAGGTCTCGTTACATAGCTTCTTTTAACACCTGCATAGGATTTTTGTGTATGGTGTGATATGGTGATAGAATCTTTGGGTGGCCTGAAAAACATTGCATGAGTGGTGATTTCTATCATCATTAACTTCTCCCATAGGCGATTATATTCAAGCTTGACATGTTGGATCTCATCTTGGGCTCTGTCTAGAGCAAAGCCCAATGATTCCACCTCCTTCCCAAGCTCCGACAGAGGGGCTTTGTATGTCCCGAGTCTACTAGATGAGGGCATCAACTCCACATTCTATATTAATTAACCATGAGCATTTGTATTTATAAACAATAATAATAACATTAAGAGTATAGATTCCAAAAGTCATATAATGGTAGAAACCCAATGGTCTCAATTTAATTATACCCAGTTCATTAATTAGAGGATATAGTTTGGTTGAGTATATTATAGCACACAAAATCCTGAAAAAGAATATTGTTCAAAAGTATGGGAAATTACACTATAATTGGGTTAGAATAATCATCCTCAGAGTCTATACATTTATAATTATACTCATAGTATCTATCCATAAAAGAGAGATCATAGAACCAAGTTGTAGCATAAATTAATATCTCCATCACCAGAAGGGGAAAATCATATTTTAGGCAATATCAGTTGAGATCTTGAAAGTTAATATAGACTCTAATCCATACATTATTCTTCTAAACTAGGATTATGTTAGCTATAAATTTGGGGAACTGAACATCCATTAGGATGTTGAATTTATTATTCTTATCAACCTTGGCCTCGACTATAGATCCATGAGAAGATACATTTTTTCTAGGAGACTTCTTTAAACTGGGATTAATTAATGGGAGACAAAGATGGGGGAATGTGACCCAAGGGTCTAATCCTATAATTTCATCCTAAATCTGGTAAAATAAATCGTGATGTTGCTTCATGAAATCCACATACAATTGATTCTCTTATAGAGGCCTAACTGCACTAATCAACATTGGCCACAAATATACTTTAATGTTGATATTCACTTGAACCAATTCACCGACGGTGGTGGAGACACCATATTAGAATGCATGAGAAGTTTCTTCCAAATTCTATTTATCATATGAAGTCATTTAATCAGTATTTGGATAAATCTTTTATAGTACATCTAATATTAGGGAAATACTAATGATTTTTTTTGGATAATATGAAATCCTTGGTGCGGGACTCTATCTCTACTAAAACAATGGTGATAGATACTATCGATCCAATACCATATAGCCTTGGACCTTGGATTTTATGCTTGATATCGATGAAAAATGTTGTGTTTCTACATTTTTAAGTTCAACCCAGATCAGCAGAACTGCTCGGAATGCCACAAAATGTTGTCTATAGAGAGAATCTAAAGATACTTCATTGGGTTAGGGGATTCTGGTATCAATAAATCCTAGAATATATAAGAGTGTGAGGTTATAATCAAACACTAATTACACTTATTGATGATGCATTCCCTCCTATAAAAATGTAAAATATCATTCCCATGTGTTCCATCATAGCCTCCAACCAATGGATCAAGATGAAGAAATCATTATCCAGGGGTTCCCATTGATTATTCTTGGAGGTTGTATACTCAAACTCGTTGGTATGAAATTGATTCCCCTATCCTCTTTAATAAATAGTTTCTAAATAATGGTCTTCATATGAGTCAAAGGGAGATAAATCATCTTGAAATATACCTAATCAACCATTTAGGGTGAATTTGAGGAACTAATGTTATGAGGAGGTGAAATCTATATGAATGTGAATCCGGATACTTCTCAAATTTTCATTGCAGGAAGTACCCTATGAGAGTACCCTAAATTCATCTCTTTTTATCAAGCCTCCAAATTAGGTCCTTAACTGAATCCTACCACATTGTCTCATCTCAATTCTACTGTAGCCCTACATCATTAGTTCAAAAGGACTCAGATCTTCATCGGCCATCCTCAACTTTTAGATCATTTGAGTTAGGATGAGATTAATCCCAGAGCCTATATTTACCAGGTAGAGATGAATATCAACAACATTTATTTGGTCTATGATTTAAAGTACAACAAGTTTCTCTTATTTGAGGGTACCTTTATCCTCTTCAGATAATGACATGACGATTATCCACTCACCTTTATCGACCCTGTATGCATAGTTGGCTAATATGGATGCTTCCTCTTATTCAAACTGGAGGGACTCCTTAAAGATTCTACAAGGTACTCATAGAATTAAAAGGACACGTGGACAGTATCATGGGTTTATATCCTTTTTTATGTTGGAAAGGTGTGTAAACAAGTTGTATTTTTATTTCAGGTACACATTTCTTCATGTAGAGGGATTCTATTTGGCAGAAGGAACAATGGGTGCTTCTTGGTTCAAGCTAGTGATGTTGATATCTTGTTGTTGATATGAAAAATCACCCCAAACCACTTTTGGATGACTATCGGTTGACTGAGAATTGGATTTAGCTGGACATGTTTGATCACGATGTGGTCATAACTATTCCTCCCAATAAGTCAACCAGGTTAACTACAATGTCATGTATGATGTAGCGGTCTGGGAGGATTATTCCTACTGATCTCTTTGAAACACTTGTTTCTTGGTCTTTGTAGTTTTCATGACTCAGTTTGAGGCATTTACTTAAGTATTCTGATGGTTTTCATGTCCTTAACCTCCCATTGATAGTGTTTCCAAGGCGAATTTAGATAATTATAAAGTAATTCATCATCATATGGGAGTGTGAACTGATCTACCAATTCAGTAGTATTCACTAAAGCATAAACCTGCTCATTCTAGTACGAGTATTCCTGTTTTGGAAAGACCCTGGTTATGATTAACAACTCAGGTGGAATGAAGTCACATGGAGTGACAGATATATTTGGCACTGATGGAGAATCATGACTTCCCTTATTCCATCTGTGCCTACTCTTTTGAGATTTAATGGGATATGATTTAGATTCATAAGTTCCATATGGGGATGGAATAATGACTTCTATATGTTCAAGCTAGCCTAAACTGGTATGGATGACACCATGGGATTGATAAAATTCTTTGCAGTCTAACCAGTCATCATACTTTTGATCCCCACAGTTAGAATACTTCTTCCTTTATCCTGATTCATAACTGTCACTGTCAAGCTTGATAGAAATATGTGCCCCTTGTGTCAAAACATTTCACAACATGACCAATCCATTATCCACTAGTTCTTTGATAGAATCCTTTAACATACATTAGTATGTGATTCCATTTACAATGATCCTATGGTAAGGTAAATGGTTGAGAATATTTTTGCGTTCAACTTCCTTGGGCCTGTTTCATTTCAAAAGCTATAGAATCCCCTACTCCAGGGAACTGAGGAAATAGTTGTGGACCAAGGCATTCGCATTAGAATAAGTCTGGTTCCTTATTTCAAGGAAGGGACTCTTAGAGATTGGACCTGATGAGAGACTAATTCATGATGAGGGGATGGATCTTCATTCTCTCATCTAGGTGATTGTTCTTGGAGAGGAGGTACCTGATGGATTTTGGGGTGGAAGAGGTTGTACCTATTATTTCTTCTCTAGGTGAGGATGTTCCTGGTAGGGCTAGTGAACTCTATGACGTTCCTCAGGTAGAAGGGCCAACAACTATAGTGGCTGAGGGGCCTATGTCTATATAGTAGAGGTAGTTTATACAGCGGTAGTCCTTCTCCTAGGAGCTAGAAGAACAAACATGTGTGACTCCATAATCTACTACAAGGCTTCTATCATGGTATGATCCTTGATAGAAAAATCATTTAGCTTTCCTGAAAATTTATGAGTGATGAGGTTATGGACCAGATCAGTCTTGAAATTTCTCACACACAACGTCAGTAGCTTCTCTTGAGTTAGTGTCATATAAAGGGAATACGTGAGGCCCTTACATCAGGAAACAAAGTCAAAAAATCAATCATCTAGTAGTTTCGTGCACTAGAAGATGTTTTCAATAACTGCCTTTCATGTAGTGGGGCATAACTGATAAGGGAATTTTTTTCACAGGTATTCCAAACCAGTGATGGATATAGGAAATTTTCTATGCCCGATGAACTAATGTTCTAACAATTTTTGAATGAAGCGCCAAATATTGGTATCCTTCTACTGATATGGGGTTCCCAACATGGGCCCACATATTGAGATGAAGTGGGTTGGATTCTATAGCGGTTCATACATCCTGTTGAATAGGAAAACCTAGTGTTTTGAAAATCTGGGTGTGCTCACATTCCTCCCACCTATGTAAGTTATTACGTTACATTTGGTGGGATTTCCACATTTCGCATCTCTAGGGTCTCAAGGTGAGTATTGAGAGTGACTACCAAATCATCTTGGTGAGCATTAAAATATTGATGAGGATCTCTCACCACAATAGGGTTTACATGAATATCAATACTATAAGTAGGCTCTGTGGCCTATGGGACATCATGTCCTGGATTGTGAGGAGGGTGGTTACACTACTCAATAAAGTTTGGTAACTAATATCCCGAAATCTTACTATACACTACACCCTCTACTCTGTATAGATGTGTGGGATGACCAAGATCAACTAGGGTAAACTAGATAAGGACAAATTTTTTTGCATCAGTGGAGGGGAACTGGGATACTATTTGGAGGTTCCATAATCTGGGCACCGCTCAGCAAGGAGTTCATCGATGATCCTATTCTACCATATGACCTACTTAAGGAGGAAAGAACGATATTGGTCTCTGTCTTTAGCATGATCTTAGATGGGTCAGATGGTTTAGAGGAACCAACAATATCTTTACACTTTTCCGGATGTTGAACAGTATGAAATGTATCAGAGGTATCTCTTTGGCCATGAAACTGCCTCTTATGTTGGGTGCAAACACCTGTATGTGGGTCTATTTGATACTAAACTTCCCCAAGGGGGAAGTTTTTCCTCATCAACCCATACATCAGTGTTCCTTTCCTTGGAATATTTTATAATTTTCATGTTCACTATGTCAATACCCATAAATGAATATTCATTTTCGATGAATAAGTCAGGCTGTAACAGGATATGGTTGAAGTGAAGGGATATGTACTCTCTCCAACCCTAGATTTATACATGTGGATAGACTTATTCCATGATTCTATAATAAATAATGAGGCTCTTGATGTATATTTGTTTTAGGGTCTGGTGGTAGATGGGAGATTTAGGGTGCTGAGCCACTGGAAGTGTTGCCATGTCAACCATTTGACACTGTTGATCAATGTCAACAAAGTGATCATGGATTACGAGGAAGAATAATTAATGGTTTAGGTGGCGATGAATAACCATACAAATGATTTAGTGAAACACACATACTAGTCCTTGGTGGGGGTCTATGGAATGTTGAATTTGGATGTCACATTTGGAAAAACACAATTGATAACTGATTAATGGATAGAGTCTCCCATAGGAATTCTTTCTCATAAGTATGGATCATCCCTTGATTATCCGAAAAAATCTATTTGGTCTAGTTCAGATATGTGTGGAGGAATAAATGTGGAGTGGTGTGGTGGCTAGTTGATTGGTAGAGGAATTGTTGCACAAGTTAACTATTTACTATATATTGGTCTATATCATGAGGGTTAGTCCAAGCACATTATCACATCCTTAGAGTACTAGATGTTCACCACTTCTTTTCTTGAAACGTACATCACTCTTTGGTGGGTCTTCAGGTAACTCATCTTTTAAAGGATTTAGCAAAAACTAGAATAAATATCTTTGATCTTAGGTAGTATGGGATAGGGAGACTAGTGTTGCTAGAGACATATATACCATGTTCCCTTAGAAGGGATCCATAACTTCTTCAACCATCACGTACCTATAGAGGGATCTATGGATCCAATGGATTTCAACTTCTAAGATGGAGAATTTCACTTATTAGAGTCTTTTCCCAGACTCTATAATTTGAGGTGGAAATCCATTAATGAGTCATCTTCTCCTTCCGAATTAGAAAAATTAGTGAGGTTGAAAATGACCAAGCATTTCCCCATATTTATTCATCAATGATGTTTGTTCTCCCTTCTTCCCTTGGACGATTATTCATATTAGAGTACCTCTTCAACCAAAGTATGACCTCTGTGGTGGTAGGTTTTGAAGTGGCATGGACATACAGTTTGATTAGGAATGACATGGGGAGGAAATCTGTGTTGGATGGCGGTAATGCCACAAGGAGGACCTCTATAATAGTTGGTTAATGCATGAAGATGACCAATAAAATGATCAAAATGGACATGAGGAGGGCCTCTAAGTTGGAGAGATAGAATACAAAGAATATATCCATATTGGTTGCTGAATGTGTGGGGAGGACCTGTGCTGCGATCAGAGGGAAAATGGGGAGGACCATCATGTTTCTTATTGAAGGAGTGGGGAGTTAATTCACTATGATTGGTTATGATATGAGGAGAACCTCAGTGTTGGGAATCATAATTAAGGACAGTACTTCGTAATGAATATTGTTTAAGTGGAGAGGACCTGAACTTTGATCATCGATAGAGTGGGGAGATATCCACTTGAGAAAAGAAAAGAACAAGGAGGAAATTTTGGCTAATCAAGAGTGAGAGGATGACATATTATTTGGTTAGTGATGGAACATAGATGACATTCTCACTGAAACTTATCATCATGAGTCAACCCATAATGATTGTAAGTGTTGTTGGCATTGATAGAATTAACCCGGCCTGCCTATAGGGTGGCTGAGGTCTTGACCCGAATCAAACAAAATGGATCCTTGATCATCTATAATAGGGATCTCATGGAATTCATCAGTGGTTGTAGGGCCATGAGAGTAATAGAAGACGATTCCCATTATCAGGAATTCTCATGATCACACACCTAACACTATTGTCAGGTAGTCTAGACCGGAGCTGGAGAAGTAGGTGTGTAGTGCACCTGTTCCTCGGCCTTAGGGAATGGTCCTTACTAGCACTAACATGTCCTAGTGGGAGCCATCCTTGGAAGATCTTATGGTGTTGTAGAAACTAGGTTAACTCAAAAATCCCCCACCTCCTCAATGTAGAGGAGTGAGTCATAGGATCACTATGGGGAGAGACTCCCAATGTTTTTTTTCATTGGAATGAGGAGTGGTTTCTCCCTATATGGCTCTTAGGGGTGGTAGTGTTGATGATTTTCTAAATCATCTTGTTCCCAATAGGCCATGTCCCATGTGATAATGACCCCTTTTTCTCGTACCTACCTATAAGGGTGCCCACCCCCATTCTTTGGATACCTTCATAGGGTGATATGTGGTGTGGGAACCCAGTAGCTAATGTCATGGTGGAACTATGGTTGTGTGGGATTTTCTCATTAACATTTCTCCTACCCTAGAAACTACGAGAATTGGGTGGATTATTTCTTATATCTTGGGGCTTTATTTGGTAGGTGGATTCAACATCTAGTACAGGTATAACGAAATAGATATCCAATTACCTAGAATCATCTAATCTTCTGAAGACAGAAATAGAGATTTGTACTGACAATTTCACATATCGAAGAATTACCAACATTTACTACCCAAATTTATGGTGAGTTGTACGCTGGGTTAACCATTTTATTAGTTGTAAATGCTAACGAATGTTTGAATCTAGTGACATTCAAATATGTTAATTTCTCGATTGCTACTAGTTCCCATGATGATGCTAAGAGTTTCACATCGGGTTCACCATTTCTATTTCTGATAATTATTCCATGGCCACCATCTTTGGGTTAATATGTGGTGGTGTGATTTGTTACCCCTCATTGAATCATTCCATAATTTGGGTGTCTATAATCACTTTCATCAGTTATGTCTGCTCCTTGATCAAAATGGGTTGATGGGATATTGGTTCCTCTTCAAGGGATATTTACTTGGAACTTGTCACCTAGTATAGGTATCCCTCATAATGTTAATTCTTGTTCACAGAACTCATTCCGAGTGCCATCTCTTTGTATAAAATGATCAATTACACTTCTTCTATCAGGATATTAGAATTTTTATTACTAGGGAAGAAACATTCAGTTATGATAGTAGTAACATTGGTTATTGCTGGAATGTATGGACACTGGGAACATTGGTCACCTGTATTCTTCCTCGTGGGATGGAATGTCATGGAGGAATATTAGGTTCATAACACAATGCATCCCATGTCAATAAAGAGGTATCTAACACCGAATGAATATATCTTCTGAGGCCTTCTCCTTTGGAATCCTTTTTTTTCAAGAGGTCACTAATGCCTTAGGCACATATCTTCGATTTATTTGACCATAGGTATATGATGATTTGAATGAGGTATGTATTTATCTTCAATTCACATGATTAATGTACTAGGGAGATAGACTAAGATTTATGGTTAAAACCGATTAGGGAATGGTTTTAATATCTTTTAGAGAAGTAGTTGATTGATCAAAACTCTCCATAGAGGCAGATCAAAAAGGTGGGAACCTTATAGAGAAGATGTAAAATCTATATGTTTTTTCAATTTATGGATCAGAACTCACCATGGAGGTGGATCCAAGAGGTGTTTCCCCTAAAAAGAAGATTCCACACCATGATGATTGATCTGAACACACATAGGGGTGGATCAGGGAGGTACATCCTAAGGAGAGATCACCAGAAATATTTTCTAATAGATGGATATAAATTCCCTGTGGAGGGAGATCCAAGAGGTGTGTACCATAGAAGAAACATGCCACTCTAGGAAAATTGATCAGAACACCCCATGGGGTGGATTAGGGAGTTCTATCCTTAGGAGGGGAATCCTAAATGGTTTACCAATGGATGGATCAGAATAACCCATGGAGGCAGATTTGGGAGGTGAGACCCATAAAAGGATGATGTATCGCATTTAATATTGATTGGTACTCCTCTTATGTTAGATCTAGGAGGTGAATTCTTAGGGAAGATAACCTGAAATGTTTACTAATAGATGGATCAAAATACCCCATAGAGGTGGATTCAGAAGGTGTTTCCCCTAAAGGGAAGATGTCACACTGAAAACATTTATTGGAACAACCCTTGAGGTGGATTAGGGAGGTGAATCTTTAGGAGGGTGGACCTGAAAGAATTATTAATAGATGAATTAGAATCCCCCATAGTGGCAGATCTGAGATGTGTATCCCATAAATGAAAGATACCACACCATGAAGATTGATCTAGAAACCCCTTGGGGAGAATCAGGGAATTTCATCATTGAGAAGAAGAACATGAAATGTTTACTAATGGATGGGGTAGATCTAGAAGGTGGGTCCCATAATTGGAATATTTAACACCATGAATATTTGATCAGAAAAACCACTGGGGTAGATCAGGGAGGTATGTCCGAATAAGGGAACACCAAGGTTTACCATTTGATGGGATTGAACCTCAGGGAGGTATCCTATGTACCCTATATAGAATATTGGTATCAAAACCCACATAGTTCAGTGCCGCATTTTAAGGTTGTTTAACAAGACTACTACATGTAGTTTAACATCATGTGGTAAGGACACTAATGTCATGAAGGGAGCATCAATGAGGGATGGTGTTGGGATTATAATGAAATCATCCCTTCTCAAGTGAATTTATGTTGGTTCATGTGGAATGGTATTTGGATTATGCGTGGAAAATTCTCAAGGGACTTGGAGGAGACACGATCTCCTTGGCGAGGGTTACAATATTTCCAGGGATAAGACCTATATAAAATCAAGGTAGATGGTGTGGGGGTTGGGTGTTGGGTGTTGGGTGTTGTGTGTCATGGAGTCTTCGTTTGTATCATAATTAGATGGGAATAAATTTCCATGTAGTTTGGAATGGTATGGGGATTACACATAAGAATGGGGTCCATGGTCGTTTAATATGATTGGGGCTTTTAACATATAGAAGGCCCATGTAGGTTTGATATTATTGGGGATTATAATATATAAGAGCCCCATGGAGGTTTGATATGACTTGAGTTATACCATATAGTAGGCCCATGTATGTTTGATATGATTGAGGATTATACCATATAGGTGGACCATATGGGAGATTGGGTAGATATCATGACCACCACTAACCTCTATTCCCTTGTGAGTCACGATGGCATGAGAAATACGAGAAAGTAGTTTACCTAGCACTCATTCTGTGAATGAACCACCAACGATGGGTGGTGTGGGTCTTACAAATGAAATATGACATAGGAGGATCTCATTCCTTGTGAGAGTAGGCGGTGTGGAGACCATAACATGCCACTCATTCATAGATCATCCTTTGATTATGACATAGGTTAAATCCACAATTTAACATCATGTGTTGAGGATGTAAGGACTTGGAAGTTTTACAACATGCAGCTCAGACATGGGGTACTCACTCCTCATCCCTCTGGCTTACATGAACACCAATCATATCCCTCTGGGTAGGGAATGCATATTTATAATTCCAATCTAAAATTACAAGGAGGGGAGTTCAATCACTTGTTCCATGTTAGTGTTCTCATGATGAGAAGAAACATGTGTTCACATACCAATGATGGAAATAAAAAGGTAGATTGGCATATCAGGCTTCACTTGAAGTGGAGTACACCACTAGAATGGGTGGCATAGGACATATAGGGACTTGAGGTGTAGCTGAATTAATATTGATGGGTTTTGGGGATATAGGAACTTAACCTTCATGAATCGACATCAATTAAAGTGGGAATCGTGAAGAGGTCTAAGAGAGGGTTAAGAAAATATTACGGCCTGACATAGAAGTCCTTCATAATGCTTTGGTACTCCACAAAGGTCTGGGGCTTTGCGAAGGAGGAGGATTCCAAAAAACGGGTGACTGTGCCTTAGGATGAAGTCCTATATTGGAAAAGAGGATATTTGTTGAGGATAAAGGCTTCATAAAACCTCATGTACCCCATAGATTCTTCTTCCTTCACAAAGTATATAGGACTTTAAAAAATGCATTTCCACCTTGGGTTGAGGATTTAAAGAAATCATGGAATGGGTTTTCATGATGCCTAGGTATCTTGGATGTTCAATTATGGCGTGGTTAGTGGTGCTCATGAGGTTTGAAAAATGGGATAAATTGGGAAGCAAAAGGGTCAGGTAACATCCCTAAAATATTATATTGAGGTGAATATTTATAGTAAAGGGGTTTCATAAAGAATGTAAGTGGTTCACGAAAATATTAGTGGCTTTTGAATGGGTGTGGCCCATTCGGACTTTTAAAGACACACTGTCAACCATTTGCATGGCTGAAAAGCACCATCAGACTAATAGAGGAACACTATCCTTGCTTTGTGTGTTTGTGAAGGGTCGTGAAACTCACAGAGGAACATCATCATGGAATAAAAAATTCATGAAGGGATATAATACTCATGGATTAACACCATCCTGGATTGACATTTTCATTAAGGTCCATCGGACTTGTGGAGGAACATCATCATGGATTGAAATTTTCATGAAAGGAAGTTCTTGAACTACCAGATTTGTGAGCTCGGCTATTATGGAAGGATTCGGGATTCACAAAATAAACTCCTTAGACGGTGTTTGGGATTTTTTGGCTTGGATTATCATTGAATGAGACATGACCCTCATATTCCTATGACCCATATTTCAGCACAAAAATATAAAAAACACATAATATTTACAAGGATTGACATAAAATCACACTTTTTATTGAAATCAGTTATTCCCACAGGTTACATATTCTTCACTATATATAGGTGGTTACATCTAGGGAAACTCACTTTCCCATCAACATTGATTCCCATAGTATTCCCACACTATTGTCCCAATAGAGATAAAAATTTCCCACCTACACAGGAATTTAACACAACACCCCCTGATTTGTTCTCTTAATATAGACCCCCAATGGAGTTTTACACTTCTCTTAAAATGTGATATAGAAATAGAAAGTTAGAATCCTTTATATAGATCTTAATCAATGATCCAGTAGTATCAAGTTGTCCTTTAAACTTCTATAAGAACATATAAAGTAGTGATGGACTCAATACTACATCTAGATATAGTGTGATGTGAATTATCCTCTATCCATTCAAACACTCAGGTATATATCATTCAAGGTAATCATGATTTTAGCTCACCTTATTCATATCCTTGATACAAAATGTATTGATATATGATAATATCATCTAATATGCACAATATTTTTCTCAAAAACTCAGTATACATTATTGGTTACCGACACTACATATTTAAATTCAAAAAATAATATTTAATATTATTCTCAAAATATCACTTTTAATATCTTTATATTTTAATTATAGATACACCATGAACATTAGAAATAAGATTTACTTATTCAAATATTTCAAGTCATTCATGATTTTTTTCTCTTCTATGGTCATCTAAATTCCCATTTAAATATTTTTTTTAAATATCAGGAAGACTTGGGATTCATTCTATCTATCATGAAATATTTAAATATATTTTATCTTTGTAATTACTCATTTCTCTCTTCTTCAAAGATAATTGACATTTATAAGTCTTCGTGGAAAAACATATGTGGTTTCAATTGGTTATATTGAAATTAACTATAGATTTCTCATTGAGGATTGGTTTATTGTCATTCATTCTCATATACTACACTAGAAACACATTTTACCCTTACATGATATACCCTTATATAAGAAAGGAACTACCCTTTTGGGAGATATATAAATATAGAATGACCATTATGTAGATTATCTCAACATACCTATACAATATAAATTGTAATTTCCCGTACAGAAAAAATAACATTAATCTTCTTCTCAATATACCTTTAGGAATGAATTAACATACCTATACACAGTGTGTATGACCTTTAGTAAATGGGAATTCTACGCTTACAGAATATTCAGAACTCACAGTTTACCATTACCCGACCTCATAGCCTGACCTAAGTACCTTTACACCATGCCCAGTTACCCTTACATAGCCTCATTACCATCAAACATGTACCCTTAAACAAACTAATGACCCTTTTTTAGGTATATGATTTTCTCAATACATTTACATAGTCTCAATATAACCTTACACATTGTAGTTTCAAATTGGTTTACCCATACATTGGTAATTAGCTATACATAGTTGTACAAATCAACTAATACCTTTACACAACACCTATGATACCATTATGATGGTATTGAAAGGAAAGAGTGACCATTACAAATCCTTAACAAATCTCTCTTTAACATTATGTATGTAATATAATTCATAATTAACCTTTACATAAGTCGCCAATTAAACTCAAATGTATTAATGGAGTTTCATAATCGATTAGGATGCATTACATCTTTAATCACATGAAAAAGACATGGTTCCTTCATCCACAACACTTGTCATATATTCCTTAAAATATCTGTAAAACAATCATTAGATATCATATACTTTTCCACATTTTCTTGAAGTTCTCTATTTGAGTTATTTAAGTTATAGTCTCATTGTTACATTTCCATATGACTTGATAGAAGAACAAACATCTTATGGACATAAATCAATGTATTATCATTACTGAAATACAATACCTTAATGATCTATATTCATTATCTAAGAATAATCAACAACATATATTGAATCATTTAAAATAAATAAAATAATTTCACTGGCACAATAATCACCCCCTTTAAATTTGATGGAAACTACAATCCTTAATATCAATATGTGTGCTTAGATAGAATCTATATTTCTCCCCTCTATTGAAAATAAAATGGAATTTTAAATGTGAGTTCCATCTCAAAAATTCATTTTATTTTCAAGGAATACTCATAATCATCTTATATTCTTTTTGAGAATGATGATTCCACATGGTAAACTCAACAAAGAGTATCTAGTTGGTTTACTCATATTTTTCATGGGAAATCTAGGTGTAGGAATAAAGAGAGATACAAAAATGGTTGTATAAGTTATCAATTTACTACCATACATGTGATATAATGTAATGAAATTATCAATTATTAAGATAGTGACTGTTAATACAAGTATTACATGATCCAGAAAACACATTAACAAAAACATAAGAATGTTCAAGCGAAGGAAAAATATCTCCCCCGTTGTCTCATTATATCATCAAATAAGAAATCCACCTTAATAAATATGATTAATATAATTAATAAATATGTTTTAGAGTTTAATTATTATACCTAAAATACTATTATTACCCAATTATCGATAAAATATTTGATTTATGTAAAATGATTTAGAAGTATCCTTTTATAAATTTTAAAACCTTAAGGGATAACCAACTCTTTTTATATTTCTTACAAGTTAAAAGACTCCATTAAGTAATATATATTTATTCTATCCAAAAATCACATCTTTAATCTTCTCTGCCAATTTTATATATGTTATTTTGAATCAAAAAACATAATAGGCAATAAGGAGGGACCCATGGATTTCTCAAAAATAACTATGAGTTTGGGAGAATTCTCTCAACCAAGGATATTATTTCCTTCATAAAACTCCTATTACATTGCGTCAAATATAATTTTGCATTATTTTTATTTGAATATATATAGCCTTGGTTGCTTTCATTTTTGTTTTAAGAAGCTCCAACTATATAGGAATCACAATCATTGTTTGGATATATACCCTAAGTAATTTCACCTTTCACACAAGACACTATCCACATTTTTGTTTCTATTAGTTGGTTTTTTTATTTGTTTTATTGGGAGTTTTTAGTCAACAATATCCTTTTTCTTAGTCCTCAATCCATACACATATTTATTTTTTTTACTTCTTCTTTGGATAAATGGGTTTTATCCTATCGTCACCTTTATATCCCCTTCCTTGTGAATTTATTAAATTTTCATGAATTAACATATTATTCCAAAATTAAAATTATTTTTTTACAAAATTATAGTACCACTACCAATAGAATATTGATATTATTCGCTTATTTTCTAACATAGTCTATTTAAATTACATATGTTGTAAACCTTTCTACTTTTTTGGGTTGAACCACCACTCTTTTAGATGGCTCTTGGGGAATAGTTCTTCATACATATTATCTCCTCTCTATTCATGTGGTGGGTTTATAAGTACTTTTCAACATCCATAATATCCCATTATTGTATTTCAATCCATTATTAGTAATTAAAACTGCATTAATATGATATAATGTTTCTGGGTTATTGGATTCCTTCCTCTTGGAGGATGTTTCCATTTTAGAAGAGGATGATGTCCTAATCTTCTTTATATAAAAATATGTATTCTTAGAGTCATGAATATCAATATAAACATGTGTGTAAATACATATTTTTTCTACAAAATTGGTGGTTATATCTTATAGTTATTCTTGATTCTTAAATCTCATCTCCTAATCGAAACACATCATGATGAGGGAGTAATTTTCATCCTCATTAGATATCATCATTTCGTCCAATCCCCTCTTTTCTTCATTACTTGTTCATCATGATTTTTCTTTATTATTGTAAAGAAATTCCAAGATCCATTTCAATTTAACTTCAAACTCTAATTGATAAACATTGAATTCAATTGAACCTTTTTTCAATTTTTAAGCACACAGAATGCTTCTATGGAAACAATATTCTAATCAACGTTCACACAAGAATACCTTTACAATTATTCTAATATATGAATAATCTATTTCTACCTTGATTCTATTAGGTTTGTGATATTGATACAATTTACATATTTTTTTTACTTTTTTCATCAACAAGTTCATTATATTCTTCTTCTATATGTAATTTATAAAAATGATTTCCATTAATAGTACAAAAAACATAACTACTTATTTGGAATCATTTTCCAAATTTTATTTGATTTCATAATGAATATCACGGGAGATAAATTTTCATTTGTGATTGAACACGATTCATTAGAAGAATCATATTAAATTGAATAAGTATTAATTGTATCACTTTGATGACCTTCAATTATTGGTGTTATCCCATTTACTTTTTATTTTTCTTAAACTTCCTTACCTACAATCTCATCCTAATTTTTGGATTCTTGGAGAAAATACCCAAATATTTATTCTATGAATAGAATTTATTTTTCTTCATACTATTCATTTAAATCACTCCATGAATGATTCAATTCATAAAATATATTAAGAGTAAATAGGTAAAAACTTTTAAATCTTTATAGGGAGAACCCTCTGATACCACATGATGTGTCAAAGGCTTCTTGAACCATTGAGAGGGGGTTGAATTAGTTATCTCTTTTTAAAAATTATATGTTTCTAATTCACCCTTTGGAACTTTATTTAGTTCTCAATCCACTTAATGATACCTCATAGTAGAAGATCATATGCATAAATACTGAGATATGGTATAACACCCAATATTTTCAAAGTTTGATATAAAATCCCACTCTTTATTGTTACAAGTTTTAACCAAGTTACAAAAAATTCATTAAATAAAAGTGGTTACCTATAGGGAAATACTCATTCCCATAAAACTTTATTCCCATAATGTTATAACAATAGATTCCCCCCAAATATCACATGTTACCACCTATAGAAGCATTCAACACAAACCCCAATATATTTTCTCTTCCCTAAAGCCCTACTTGATTCTTCCACTTCTCATCATATATGATCTAGTAATAGATTGTCATCATTCTAATGTAAGGTGATATTTTTCCATGAGCTTGTATGATCCATATTTATAACATACTTAATCAATAACTCTAGATATATTGTAGGTCAATATACTACTTCCAAATATAGGGTCATCTGGATTCTCTTCAGTATTTTTGAAAAAGAAGGAATGTCTCATTCAATGGAGTTTTGTAGTACACTAACATTATTATTATCCATGATACATCATGTATTTTCCTCTAATATTATCTTACAATATACAAAAGAATCATATCAAATGGAATTATACTTTCTTTGATACCTACACCTTATATTTATATTCAAGAAATCATTGTGAATATTATTCTCAAAATACGACATTATATATCTCCATATGTTAATTTTGAAAATTCCATGATCATTAGAAGAAGAATATTCTCATTCCAATATGTCATGTGATTACTGATTTATCTCTCATTTAATATCATATAAATTACCATTCAATCATTATATAAATATTATTATGAATTGAAGTTCATTCCTTCTATCACACAATATTTAAATATATATGAATTATAAAATTCAACATTTATCCATTCTTATAAGAAAAATTATATTTCCATATATTCATTTAATCAGATACGTTCTCACCATAGGTTATGTATAAATTAGCTATCTGGTTCTCATTAAACCTTATTTTATTACAATTTAATGTCATATAATACTTTGTTTCCCAACTATACCTTAAATTCATTGCCTTTGTTAAATATGAACATTCCATGGTGTAAAGAGAATATTCCACGTTTGAATCTTGATTTCAATGTGATATTTATTTTGAGTTGATCATCCTTGTGGTTTAACTGGTGTCATGTTCAAAATCCTCAAAGATTACCCTTACATGTATTACCATTATACGAGAATAACACTTCCCTTAGAAAATATTTATAAATTTGGAATGAACATTATACAATACATCTCGTTTTACCTATACGTAGTGTGTCTCTAATTACCCTAACACAAAAAATTACCTTTATAAAGTAATCAAATTAACTTTACACATGGAACTAATTAACACTATACAGTATGACTATTCTTTATATTGTGGGTATAGAAAACTTATGTGGGATTTAGAATGGATGGGTTACCCTTACAGAACCTCACAACCTGAAATTGGAACCATTATAATGATCCATGTTACCCGTATATCTCATAGTAACCCTTATTCAAGTACCCTTATGTATTATTGTTACAAAAAATAGGTACTTGATCTCTCACTACATTTACACATCCTTGATGAACCTTTACACTCCACGATATTAACTCGAATTACCCTTATAATGGTAATTACCTTTATATAGTTGTTGGAATATACTAATACCATCACAAAACACCTATGATGCCTTTATGTAGGTAATTATAGGAAAGAGTTACAAAATCATACACTTTATAGCTCTCTCTATACCTTTATTTATGTAATGCAATTCTCAATTTACCTTTATGTAGGTATCCTGTTAATCTCAAAATCACCTCATTCCTTTCATAAAAAATCTCATAGCCTCCCATATTCAATCACATGTATAATACGTTTTTCATTCATCAAAAAACACATCGTAGGTATTCCTTTATTGATATTCACAATAATCCTTAAATATCAACTACCTTTCCAACTGATATTGAACTTTTCCATTTGATTTTTTAAGTTGTAACCTCACTGTTCTAGGACCATAGATCATGGAATGAGCTCAATAATATAATTTAATTACATGAATTTATTGTTAGTAATGACATCTAATTCCTTCGTGAATCCATAAAAATAATTTAATCATCACCAATAATATATATTTAACCATTGGAAACAAATGAAATAATTACTTGGTCATTATCATACCATTGTTTTACAAGAGGTAAAAGTCTAATTGTGCTGATTTATCAAATGTGTTATTAATGTCTTATTGAGTGGATATTTCATTCATCACACCATCACCTGGGTCCCTAGATCAAGATCCAAACTTGAGACACTTTAAAACTATCACTCTAATTCCTAATCTAATCATCACAACTCGTATATCTCCAAACACCTTCCTAGGATAACATAAGTTTTGAAACCACCATGGTAGAACCCAACTAATTAGGGCCTTCCATTTTGGTAGTAATCATTGTCTTCCAAACTAAAAATTTCTCTAGTAATATAGGTTTTAGTGACTAGAACAATGTAGTAATATCACAAAAATAAGTGACCTTAAGTTAATCCAAATGTACACATTCCCAAATATCTCCAAAAACCCAAGAGAAAAGTAGAAAAAGTAAATGAATGGAATAATAATTTCATGATCAACCACTATAAACTCAAAAAAATGTACACCAAGCCTCATATTGGACTAATGGTGTAAAATACAATATTGGAAACTAGAATGTTGGTCTAACCTGATAGTAATATAGAAAAAAGTCTATGTTTTTAACCTCCATTATGAAAAAAATCCTACTTTCACAGGCACCAAGAACAACTAATTAACACTAAGATGAGTTCACCTATATATCTGTAGAATTCCCTCTCCCCATACAAGACATGAATAGTGTGAGAATATCCCATACATGGGAGATTATATATATACCTACGAGTAAAACTCAAATATAACCAATATGTGAAGAACCAACAAAGAGTTAGATCAAAACCATAATGAAGAGTGTAGGAAAAAAATTCCTATATATAATCATAGGACTGGTACTTATCTTAGAGTATATTCTCTTTAATTATAACTAATATAACAATTATGAACATCTTCTATGATATTAATATCACAAGAACCATTAACCCATGTTATCTCTCTATCACTCTAATAAAGGATCCAATTATCTAGTAGTGTAGGTGGGATACCAACCCTAGTGGATTATCTCTAACCCCATATGAGATCATTAAATAGGGTAGATGATTTCATCATAGATGGATGATTCAATTAAATATAACAGAAGTGGATATACTAACCCTTTATGATCCATAGGTAGAGGATCCCATGCCATAATCCTATATGAGGATTTATAGCCCCAACTATAGATAGTAATAAGACACTATGCCCTAAGATAACTATCCAATTAGGGTGGTTTGGCACTCATTAGATGTTTTTGAAAGCTTTTCCTTATCTCTGACACATTTATGTGGTTGATATTTCTCACTTCAACTTGATTATCACCTCTATCCCCAATGAAATATCCACCATCACATCCCATGAAGAAATATACTCATAGTGGACTACATGAAGGACCCAATCATTGAAAAAGGATATTAATCTACATGATTCATAGGGTAAATGGTGTGTACCCCATAATTAGTCATCTTCGATTGTATAAGAACCCCTAATGAATTAATAATGGGTAACCAAACAAAATATGGAACCTATCACACAATGTATAGGTCTATGTTTGGAACTCAGTGTTTGAATCACTACTCAATTCATGTTCCTCTACGGTAAGATAGTGTCTGACCCTTATAAATGGTATGTAAGAGCCCTCAGGGTTCCTAATAATATATATTTTTTACATTCCAATTTAGTATCCTATGGTCATATGACGCGTGGGACTAGAAACATGATTGTGTGAAATTTTACTAACATGAAAAACATATTTTCACATCAATGATACACAAAAAATGTGTTCATTCAAACTACAAGTAATTTAGTGAGGATATCTCTATAAAGTAAACTATATCCTAAATATTGAACACTTATTATGTTATCATTGAGTTTTTTTATCAAAGTATCATAAATCCTTGTTTTATGTAATCAAAATTTCATAAATTGGATCTCATCAATGCTTTGTCAAGAAACCATATAGTCTTTATTATTCATGTCATCTGCACATCCCAGTTCAAAAAATAACCATCTCTGATCTCTTATTAATTTTTCGAATCATCATCAATATTTATATCTCCCTGAATCATCACCTCTTCCAATGGTATAATAATGAAATGTGAATCTATTATTCAATCCCAATTCAAATTGGATTCATGGTCAAATCAATGGACTATCATAAGACAATTATGGATATGATGTACTTAAGGAGAAATCCATATCAATACAATGAAAATAGATAATCATGACATGTTATTAATAATTTTTGTTAATTAGAAAAATAAAACTAAACAAGAAAATATTACATGTTTGAAAATCAGTGATACACAAATCGCTGGATCAATAAAAAATTAATTAGAAGGGATAGGTAAATATCAATTATAAATTAATCCTATTGGATAAATAATCCATAATCACTAAAATATCAAAATCATGGATATATCTATAAAATTAAATCCCAAACTCATCGTTGGATTTATATTTTGTGAAGTATGACTTTGTCAAGATTTCATTGCTAATACTCCTCAAACTCATTAGTGACCCATGAGTTCCACTGTATCTGATTTCCTTCTTAATAATTCACCTCATGGTGGATCTACATCTCAATGAATCTCTAGGAGTTATGCATCTTACCTTAGAGATACATTATAATGAGGTTTAAATATATGTTTTAAAGTTTTGACAATTTAATCGGAGAATTAAATGAATTATATAGTTTATTTATTCTAATTCCTTTATAATCCACCTGGGACTATTCATTATCAAGTTATTTGATGAAAACAATTCTTATGTCATGTATACATCAAAAACAAATTTCTGATTCAACCCTTATCTCAAATTACATTCTTGACACTCCATTCAATGGGGATTCTATTATTTCCAATATTATACCGGCAAGTGAGTATATATATTTCATATTTTTTATATTTTACCATTAGGTATATACGAAATTAGAAACATTTTTTCAACTCTATTACCTTCTCTAAAAATAACATTTAAAATTTTAAAAGGTTCTAATCATTAAAACTACAGCTACTATATTTTAGTAAAATGGTTTTATGAATTTCTTGTCAAAATATTTGAGTGCATAATATCACTATTTAGAATTGAATCATGTAAAATGGATTCCATATTTAGATTTAATTTAAAAAATATTAGTAATAAATGAAAAATTAATTTTATTACATAAATAATAGTTACCATGCTAGGAATCTTGTTACTATGATAAGGGTTAAAAGAGAAAATGAGTGGTTTAAAAAAATAAATTACAGATGAATTATCATTAAAACCTATCTAAATTCATTTTTTTGTATATTTTTACCCTAAAATATTATAACTTTAATTTTCATTCCATATGGTTCCCATTTTTATTGATAATTACTTTATCTTATCTTAAATCCTTGAATATTAATAATTGTGCCACTCCTCTTGCTTACAAAAAGGGACCATGCACTCCTAACTTCTTCACAAACATTGATTAATATTACTCATCCAATCTCCATTGAAATATCTTCCCAAATTTTCTCCCCAAACCCAAGATCTATTTGTATAATCAAAATTCCATCCTAATTTGGATTAATGTGCAACCAAAAGGAATACATGCAATGAATAGTTAAATATATTTATTGATCAACTTAAAGAATAATTCTTCTTCCACCTCATCCAAATAATTGATAACCAATATAATATAATGACATAAAAATTATTACTGTACAAAAATTATATTATGTTAAGAGTTAGAACATTTTTTATCACCTCTACCTCTAATGGTAAATGAATGTTTTTCTTATTTTTATTAAAAAACTATCATCTCCTTGAAGAAACATGTTTAATTTTTCATCACCATCTCACATGGTTGGTTATGTTAATTTATTTAATTTATATATATGATAATTATAATAAAATTATAATTCTTGAAATATAAATTATTATTTTCATTACTTTTATTTCAACCTTTCAAAAATGGATGCATTACCCATGCATACATGTGGACTTCTGCCTCCAGAAGGTGATGTAATACATTTTTCATGACCAAATTAAATAGAAAATTTATAAAATTCAATATAATTAATAAAAATGATATTTATAACATGATTAATATTTATGATACGGTTAAACAATGACCAATGTAAAATTATTCGAATCACCAATCTAAAACATGCATGAATGATGAAACAGTTAACACCCAAGATACTAATTTTAATGGAAACTTTTTAATAAATGGATTGTTGAAAATTTGGAATAAATTATATCTGATAATATAAGTATGAATATGGTTCTTATATGGATGTATTATAAATGTAAATTTATTTTACACGAGGAAATATATTGTATAATGTATGTCCGGACTTAATATATAGATGACTTAATCTCAATTTCCCTTTATCGAGATATCTTCTACATTTACCTCATTCTTTATTTTTTAGTTTATATAACACCCATGAATGTATTTCATGATTAAGTTCATTAAAATTTAGGTATTCAAAAAATCCATCAAATTATATCCCCTTCATGATGTTTTAATTCATTGACTGTAAAATATGAAAGGTTTTATGTTACAATGTCACTTTTAAAAAGAATGGTTAATGTTTACATCTCCTTAATAAATGGATGAAATCACCCCATCATAAACCACAAATATTATCATATCCTTATTTTATTTATGGGGTTTCATGTATTCTTTAAATTTTCACCTATTGAGTACTCAAAATACTAAAAGAATTTTTTAAACAAAATCGACCTTATTTCTTCTTTTAGGTCAGGAATAATTTTTTTACATATATAAATTCATTAAAATGGACCAAGAATTATATTTTATAACCTAAAAATATTGTGTAAAATCACTTTCAACCATATTTTACTTTATTTTAAAAGATTTTAATTGTATTTTTTACATTTTTTAAAACATAATTTATATTTCAATTTTTACCAAATTATTAAAATAATTATTTTTAATTGTTACTAAATGGATGTATTTTTTAGTTATTTTCACTTTTTTTGTTTTTAATATTCCATTATTTTTCCATTTTTTTAAAAGTAAATCATATTCCCATTTTCATTGAAATCTTCGGTTTAATAATCTACCAAAATAATAGGATGTTTTATCATTTATTTCAAATGATATTTCTATTTATTTTACTAATTTTATTATATATATCAAAAAATTTAAAAAACTTAATGATTCATTAGTGATATTCTATAATGATACTATCTAATTTAAGTCTTTGTATATCTTATGATGATTACATTTTCATGATGTTATCATGAAACCCATTTCTTCTCATTATTTAATTAAGGTTTGATAAAATTATTAATGTTTTTATGATATTGTGACACTCTTATGTGAGGTTTTCCTGAAATGATTGATGGGCCCATAATTATATATCCTTCCAATTCATTGGTAATTGATTGATATATTATGAGATAATATGAAATGTAATATTGAGTGAAACTAATCTAACACGATACTCTATTCACCAAGAATGAAAAGGGAATGCATAGTGAGCCTAATTCACTAGGGGACTATGTCTGTAATGTTATAATAGTCTTAGTATCTATCCTCAGCTAATTAAATGATTTTATATCTTATGATTTATCCAAGCATTCTTATGAAATTTTTTATTTCTAATAACATTATCTCATTTCTAATGACTTATTATTGATGATTCTATACACTTATGAATAATTTATTTTTTTATGACTATGTTTATTCCCACGACTCATGATTTTCAATGTAACAGCCCATGATTTCATATTATGTTATCTATTCAAAGTAATTCAATAACTTATGATACACGCAACACCGAATTTAAGTGCACCACGACTTACCAAACTGACTATTCAAAAAATGGTAATGGATAGTTTTAATTGAATTTTGAATTTTATATACTCTATATAATTTTAACATCCATATTATGTGTTTCTTAGACATAATATGTGAACAAATTCAATTTTTCAGTTAAAGGAATTATTTTTCAAAAAATGCAATTTTACAACCTTTTAATGGAGAACTCCTTTAAAATCCAATATTTGAAACTTTTACATATTCAATTTGACAAAATAAACTTTTTCTATAGAATCAGAAGATAAATATTTAGTTTTGATAAATGTTTGGTATTTTTATGATAACTTTCATATTTTGGTGAATAATAAAAAATACAAAATTTTAATTAATAACAACTTTTTTAATCAGAATAATTTATAGTGTTAAATTATTCATTTGAATTGTTTTGAAGTATAATTTGATTATATTTATATCATTTAAAAAATTTTAGGTAATTATAATTAATTTCACTTTAAAATTGGACATAAACAAGTGTCAATATTTAAGTATATATTGTTTCTTAAAAACACGGTATTTGTTTTGACAACATGAATTAATTTTAAATTAATTTATGAAACTTCTATGTTTTGAATTTGGTAAAATAGAAATATTTTTTTAATTCGGAGTATCAGATATAGAATAGGCTGAAATTTTGGTAGTTTTTTCTGAAAACATTCAATTTTTTATAAATAATGAAAAACACTGAGATATTGGTTAAAACCGACTTTTTATTTAAATAATTATTTATTTTATTTAAATTTATTTTAGGTCAAAATAGATATATAATACCTATATACATTAAATATAATTCATTGAAGTCATTTTATAATAAGTTTAGATATAAAAAATTTATTGAACTTTTTACCTTCTTTTACCCACCTCCTATGAGCATTTGAAAATTTGCATAAAACTTAATTTTACCACTTCTATGAGTTGAATATAAAAAATCTGAGAGATTAAGTTAACCTCAGTAAGTAAAAATTTGGTTCAATAAGATGAAAATAAATTTTGGTGAACAGTAACCTTGGACTTTTATTTACAGCGGTTAAAGGTAAACATGGTAATTCATGGTAAAAAATATCATAATAATAAAAAATGACCTTAACACTTCTCCTGACCTTATTGGATGATTTATGGCCGACCATGGGCATATTTTGGCCAATTTTGGGACCCCATAGAGCCACATATGAATGATAATGACACTTTATTTTAATTAACTTAAAGTTAATGAAAAAATGACATAAACAAATATCCTTTAGTAAATAAATTCTTACATGGGATTATATAAGTTATCATTTCGACTATAAATAGTCTTTGGAAAGATAAAACGTCTTCCTACATCATGGTATTTTTTTTATAATTTTTAGAAATCAAATAGATTAAATTATTTATGACAAAATAAGGATGTATTATTTACCTTGTTAATAAATGATTTAAATAAATAAGATTGTAAATATTAAAATAACATCCAAACCCATCCAATTATTATCTGATGAATTTATTTAGACCATTAGTCATCTTATATTCATACTTAATGAGTTTTGGACCTTTTGAAACCGAAAATAATTATATAATAAAATAATATTTTTACACTTTTCTAAAGAACCCCTCCTCCCCCTTATAAAAGCCCTCACTTCTAAGCAATTACTCACACCTCTCAATCCCACTGTATCATCTAAAACCTAGACAAATAAGCTCTTAATTACCCTATCTTACACTTAGAATCCTTAATTCAAAAATAAGTCACTTTAAAAAGTCACTTTGGTTCAATCCAACGGAAGGTACACAAAATAAAGGTAACGGTTTATCTTAAATTATTTTCTTTTATTTTGTTTTATTTTACTTCTTTGACCCCCATAAAATATATTTATTCCATTATTTAATGACAAAACTAGTATCCTGAATATACTATGATTTTTCTATGAGAATTATTCGAACTACACTTACACACACCTCTATATAATGGGTGAAGAACATACTGTTTCTATGGCTGGCAAACTAACGCATCACGAAACGATGATTGTTCGATTATCTCCTATCACCTCTCATGGAGGCCATTAATATGGAAATATTTTTATATATGATATATATATGTTATTTTTATGTTTCTTTGTGCTTATTTATTTTCCATATATATCATACCATTATGGTTTCCATTATGCGTAAAACGTGATAATTTCATTTGAGGAAGTGCAGACTACCACCCTCTCAAAGTGATATGACTCGTTAATGACTTATGTGGGACATATAAAGTACGGAGTTAATGATATTATATTGGAATTATAATATACCTATGTATCATTATCTTTTAATTCCATTAAAACAAAAATATAAATGAAAGTAGCGTTCATGTAAACGTACGGCTTACTGTCTCCATGAATGATGCATTTCATTTCTTATATCCAAATGATATATACGGTTATAAATACATATATATACTAGATATATATGATATATATTAAATATAAATGAGTAATATCAGTCTATATATAATGTAATTTTGAACACATTGACAATTTATAATTAGAACAAGTTCATTTTTGAATCGAGTTCCGAACATCGACAAAATTTAGGATATGAAATAAAATAATTTACTAATTGTTATTACAAGGTAATAAGTTATATAAAAGAAATAATAAATTTTAAAATACTCTTATGTAAGTAGAAATTAACTTATGTTTATTATTCTGGGAAAAAAGGAACATACATGTGAGTCAAGTCGGACACGTTGTAAGAGGTTTCTTATCTCACTTTTAATTCCATGTGATTTCCATTGTTCAACACTTATTTTTTGAATGTGTTGTATTGTGTACTGTAATTTGATATTTATTATCATGATTATTTTTATATTCATGATATTATTTGATTCATTTGGTGGTTATTTACTACTGTTCATATGACTCGATTGATTACAACGAGGCAATGATTATTTCCTCAATCTCATTATTATCTGAGATTGTTCATGTGTAAGTATTTTCTTGGACATACAAATCATAGATACCCATATTTTATAAAAATGATTTCAAAAGAGATATTTTAAGGTTTTATGGGATGGTATATTTTACTAGATCATCATTTTAAATGTTTTAAAGATTTATCTTTCAAAACCCTTTTAATTAATGTCCATTTTGTCAAAATGATTTTAAGGATTTATTTATATGGACATGATTGTTTTGAAATGACAATTATTTCAAAAAGTTTCAAAGTGTTATGAGACACTTTGACTACAAAAATCTCTTTTAAATGACTACCTTTACAAATTTTGAGAATTTTGAATGATTTCATGAAAAAAGGGTATTTCTCTCAAAGTATTTTACTGATCATTTCCATCTATTTCAACATCCAATAATGCATTTTAAACATGTTTGAAGTTGATATATTTTGATACAAATCTTTCATATAGTATTTAATGTTTTTTGATATGTTTGAATGTGTATGTGTTATTTTTATACCATTAATGGTCTATGGTTAAAGTATTGACATTTCATATTCTAGTTCTAATATGAATGTTTTTGTTATGTTTCAACCTTTTAATATGAGGAATGTATTTGACATAGTAAGTTACGGGTGGAGCCCGATATAGCTCCTTGATGCATTGGTAGGATTCATGAGACAATTAAACATGGAATTGTATGAGGACTTTCCCAATTTGATATATGGTTTTTTCCATGGAGTAATCATTTTTAGATGTCTTGACTGAGGCCTTAACAAAATGTTTCATAATGTCATGCATTATACATTCCCTCATTATGAAATTAATATTGATGGTTCATGTGGTTATTCGACTAGTAGAATACCCATGACTACGTTTTATTATGGAATGATTTACTCAGCTCATATTTCTACCATAAAGTGTTAATGCTTATTATTTTTAAAGGAATGTGTTTTCAATTATTCACTATGCGAATTGTATATGTTAGATTCCGCTAAATTATTTACCCTTACAGAGCTTCTGAGCTCCCCCTTTCTTATTTTTTATTTTACCAGGATCCCAAGAAGTGTTTTATATTTGAGATGTAGAGTTAAGCTATGGAAATAATGGTGTTCATAACAGATTGTTTTTTTGTTGTATGTTAGAAATTGTATCGTAACGTTCATGTATGTAATCATTTTTCCAAGACTGAATAGCTGATCGGTCCTTCGGGACATGACTCCTTGTAATCATGACAATGTTATGTAATAATGCACCAACTCTCGGTAACTAGGGTCGGGTCATTACATTTGGTATCAGAGGATGTTTATCCATAAACTTGGAAATAGATTTAGATAAACTCAGATTAGAGAACATTACCCTAAGATAGAATTTAAGGATTAGTATAGAAGAACATCCTAGAATTTTTGAACTGTAGAGATTTTGTGAGTTTTCCAAGAAATATATCTCTTTTTGGATACAAGTAGGTAGAGGCAGCTCTAACACAGATGTACCTAGGGGTAAAACCCAAAAACACAGCTTCGATCTAGACTCTAACGGGAACTGGTGCATGACAATGGGCCTCACTGCACTCTTGGTTACGACACTCTCGAGGGACATGTTTAGGATGATTTAAATTTTCATTAGAATCCATTATGAAGGATTTATGAGTAAATACTTCCTTAAAGAATTTTTTTTATGATTATGGATTATATCCATAATCCTTTCAATTTACCTTTGATATTTTACATGTTTGGAATTATGAATTGTGATTCATAAACCAACCTAGTGTATTCCATTGTTTAGAAATGACGTCTAGTAGAAGGAATGAGAATTCCAACAATACACATGAACAAAATATTAAGAAGGATCATATATTTCATGGTATTAAGCCAACATTTAAAAGGAAAATAGTCTCCTACATATTCTCATCATATGAAGAAATAGTATCAAGTGTTAATAAGATAAGTAAATATTTCTCTATGACCTATGGATTTGAATGGAGGAAAGAGAAGAAAATGATGGAAGAATGAAATATGGATAAAGATAAGAGGGGAAAGAAGGATTTTCCCATATGTGATAACTGTGGAAAGAATCACCATGGTAAATTCTTGAAGGGAATGGGAGTTTGTTATAACTGTGGAGAAAAAGGACACCAAGTACATGATTTCAAGGGTATGAAAAAATATTTGAATGTACAATGCTTCATCTGCAAGGAGTTGGGACACTAGGCAAATCAATGTCAAAATCATCATAGTATACCACAAATGATATTGTTGGATAATAATAAAGTTATGATATTACCACATATAAAGAGTAATTACTATTGTTCTTATGTTGATATTAAAGAATTATGTCTTGTATCAATGATGTACTGGTTAAAATAATTATGGAGTATATAAGGATTGTACTACATTACTATTTCATTAAGGACATAAGATTGTGTAGAACCGAGAAAGGTGACTCAATAGCAGGTTATTTTTTTGGAAAATATATGGTTGAAGGAAAGCTAAACCATAACAAGGTTCTGATATTGAGGTAGTGATTTTGGAAAAAGAGATAGTTGATTTGGATAAATTATATTGTATATTCTTGAATACTATGGAACTGATTAATGGTATGATTATTCCATCTTTGTTGGAATATTAAAACAATAGATATAAAGGATATATCTAGTATTCCATAAGGAATAAGGGAGCATGAATGTAATAAATAAGGTTTTGTGGTAAATTATTGTGTTACCAAGTTTTAAAAGAATACATGATTAAGGTATTCATATGCTATTACGTCGAAAAATAGATCTTCATTTTCTTTACCTTCCTTATAAATTTTGGACTATGAGTTTGGACTGAAGTATTTTGGATAGATATAAAGGTTTGAATGGATTAAGTTTAACTTTGGATAGTATTTATTAAGATTATTTTTGGAATATTATTATACTATATTTCTAGAAAAAGGACAACCTTCAGGTCGGGCGATAACCAGTCACGTCGAAAAAAGCTGTAGGAATCAAACCCCCAACCAAATTGTGCTAAGGGTTTATAACCTACCAATAGACTACAGGAAGTCCCTAGTTATTATAAATTAGTTTTTTACATGGTATATGGATAAATATATTATTTTTCTGTTCTATTATCTTTTGGGGTGAAATATGAGTTTCTGGTAGAAATTAGTTAAAGGATGGAACTCTACTTTTCAAGTATATATATGTATGTATATTTTATTATTATATGAAGAAATTGATTATTAATTTTTTGGTAAGGTATATTAAAACCAAAATGTTTTTATTCTAATACCTTAGGTTTTGTTGAACCAGTGATATTTTAAATAATCTTAGATTGATGGATTTGAGGCTCTCAATTTTACACTTGTTTGTGATTGATGACCACAATCACTCCCTATAAATATTTATGTTTTTTCTCCAATTATGTGTTTGTAATTTCCACCAATTTTCTCTTATTCGAAACCCTAAGTTGGTGGTGAATTTTTCATTTCCCTTTCCCTCTTATTAATACTATATTTTATTAACCCTATTTCTGATGTGGGTTTTCCACATAGGTATTTTCTATTTTCAACCTCTTATTTTAGAAGAATAACTTCAAATTGAGGGGACGAAATTTATTGAAGGAAGGGAGAATGTAACACCCCATGATTTCAGAGTATGTTATCTCTTCAAAGTAATTCAATAACATATGCTACACGTAATACCGAATTCGAGCACACCACGACTTACTGAACTAGTCGTTCAAAAAACGGTTATGGATAGTATTAACTACATTTTTAATTTTATATACTCTATATAATTTTAACATCCATATTATGTATTTCTTAGACATAATATAAGAACAAATTCAATTTTTCAGATAATGAAATATTTTTCAGAAAATGTAATTTTACGGCCTTTGAATGGTGAACCATTTTTAAATCCAATATTTCAAACTTTTATATATTCAATTTGACAAAATAAACTTCTTCATTAGAATAGGGACATAAAAATTAATTTTTGATAATTTTTTAGTATTTTTCTGATAAGATTTATATTTTCCTGAATAGTGAAAAATATTAAATTTTTATTAATTTTTTTTAATAAAAATAATTTATAGTGTTTAATTAAGCATCTGAATGGTTTTGAAGTATAATTAGATTATATTGTTATCATTTAATACAATTTAGGTCATTATAATTAATTTCAATTTTAAATTGGACATAAAAAAGTGTCAATATTTTGAAAGATATTGTTTCTTAAAAACAAGCTATTGGTTTTGACAATGGGAATTAATTTTAAATTAATTAATGAAACTTCAATGTTTTGAATTTGGTAAAATAGACATCATTTTAGAATTTGGAATATCAAATATATCTTAGGATTAAATTTTGATATTTTTCTAAAAACATTCAATTTTTGATGAATAGTGAAAAACAATGAGTTATTGGTTAAAACTGACTTTTTATTTAAATAATTATATATTTTATTTAAATTTATTTCAGTTAAAAATAGATAAATAATACCTATATAAGTTAAATATAATTTATTGGAGTTATTTTATAATATGTTTAGATATATAAAAATTTTATTGAACTTTTTACCCTCTTTTACCCACCTCCTAGGAGCATTTGCAAGTTTCCATAAAACATAATTTTACCGCTTCTATGAGTGGAATTTCAAAAATACAAGAGACAAGGTTAACCTTAGTAAGTAAAATGTGGTTCAATAATATGAAAATAATTTTTGGTGAATAGTAACTTTTGACTTTTATTTACCGTGGTTAAATGTAAATAGGGTAATTCAAGGTAAAAAGAATATCATAATAACAAAAAATTACCTTAAAACTTGTCCTAACATTATTGTATGAGTCATGGATGACTATGGTCAAATTTGGGTCGACATTGAGACCCCATAGATCCACTTCTGAATGATAATGATACTTTATTTTAATTAACTTAATATAAAGGCAAAAATGACACAAACAAATATATTTTAGTAAATCAATTATTACTTGGGGTTATAGAAGTTATATTTTCAACTATAAATATTTTTGGGAAATAAAAAAAGTTTTCCTACATCATGGTATTTTTTTATAATTTTTAGACATCCAATAAATTAAATTATTTATAACACCAAAATGATGTAGTATTTACCTCATTAATAAATGATTTAAATAAATAAGATTATAAATGTTAAAATAACATCTAAAACCTATCTAATTATTATTGGATGAATCTATTTCGACCATGAGTCATCTAATAATCTACATTAATGAGTGTTGGACCTTTAGAAACCGAAAATAATTATATAATAAAATACTATTTTACACATTCCAAAAGAACCCCTCCTCCTCCTTATTAAAAGCCCCCACTTCTAACTCATTCCTCACACCTCTCAAGCCCCTTGGCTCGTCCAACCCTTGCCCAAATAATCTCTAATGTTCCCTATATTACAACTACAAGCCTTATCTTAGGCAGATGTCACTTCAAAAAGTCCTTTTGGTTCAAACCAAAGGAAGTTATCCAAATTAAAGGTAACAGTTTCTCTTACATTATTTTCTTTTATTTTCTTTTGTTTTACTTCTCCAACCCCTGTAAAAACATTTTATTCCTTTATTTTATGACAAAAACAGTATCCTCAATATACTAGGATGTTGTTATGGGAAGTATTCGAACTAAACTTACACACACCTCCATATAATGGGTGAAGAACATATTATTTCTATGGTTGTAAAACCAACGCCTCACGAAATGATAATTGTTCGATTATCTCCTACCGCCTCTCATGGTGCCCATTAATATGGAACTGTATATATAGATTATATATATATTATTTTTATGTTTTCATTGTGCTTCTATATTTTCCATTTATATCATATCGTTATGGTTTCCATTATGGGTAAAACATGAAAATTTCATTTGAGGAAGTGTGGACTACCGCCCCCTCAAAGTGATATGATTCATTAATTACTTATGTGGGACATATAACATATGTATTTAATGATATTATATATGATATTATATTGTAATTATAATATACCTATGTATCGTTATGTTGTGATTCCATTAAAATACAAAATAGAAATGAAACTAGCGTTCATGATTACATACGACTTACCGTCTCCATGAACGGTTCATTTAATTTCTTATCTCCAAATGTTATATACTATTATACATACATATATATTCTTGAAATATATGATATATATTAAATATAAATGAGTAATATCATTCTATAGATAATTGAATGTTTACCACATGGACAATTTATAATTATAACATGTTCATTTTTGACTCAAGTTACGAACATCGACAAAATGTCCGATAAGAACTCAAATAATTAACTAATTGGTAATGCAAGGTAATAAGTTATATAAAAGGAATAATAAATATTAAAATATACTTAATCAAGTATAAATTAACTTATGTTTATTATTCAAGAAGAACAAGGAACATATTAGCGAGTCAAGTCAGACACGTGGTAAGGGGTTTCTTATCACACTTTTAATTCCGTGAGATTTCCATTGTTCAACACTTATTTATCGCATGTTGTGTATTGTGTACTGCCATTTGATATATATTATCATTATTTTCTTTGTATTCATGATATTCTTTGATTCATTTGGTGGTTATTGACTGCTGTTCATATGACTTGATTGATTACAACGAGGTAAGGGTTATTTATCAATCTCATTATTATCTGAGATTTTTCATGTGTAAGTATTTTCTGGGACATACTTATCATAGATACACATATTTTATAAAAATTATCTCAAAAGGAATATTTTAAGGTTTTATTGGAGGGTCTATTTAACTAGATCTTCATTTTAGTGTAACATCCCATGTAAGTAATGAATAATAGATATTTTTATCTATGTCTATTAATGATTAAGATAGTGTTTTAGAGGCTTAAAATGAAAATAAATACAATCTTATGCATGGAATACAGTAATATTCTTAAAAGATTGTTTTACTGCCTTTTGATGGAAAACCCTTTTTAAATATATATTTTGACAATTTTATAAGCTATGTTTGTCAAAATAATCTTATTATTTATTATTGGGACATCAAAATTTACATTGTGTGAATTTTTGGTATTTTTTCGATAAAGTTCATTTTTAATGAATAGTGAAAAATGTTGTATTTTAATTCAAAACCTCTTTTTAATATAATTTATGTATATGATTATATTATCTTTTGAATTGGTTTTGAATTGAAATTAGAATATATTTTTACCATTTTATCCAATGGTGGTCATTGGAATCAATTTCACTTTGAAATTGGACTTAAACTAGTGTCAATCTTTTGATACTTATTGTTTCATAAAAACACGCTATTTGTCATGACAACGGGAATTATTTATTAAATTAATTAATGAAACTTACATGTTATGAATTTTGGAAAATAGAAATCATTTTTGAATTCGGAATATCAAATATAGCTTAGGGTGAAGCTTTGGTATCTTTCTGAAAAACTTCAATTTTTGATGAATAGTGAAACCACTAAGTGGTAGTTAAAGAAACTGATTTTTCATTTAAATGAAACTTTTCCACTTCTGTGATTTCATTTTCAAAAATCCGATATACATGGTTGTCATTAAGAATTAAAATGTTGTTCAACGAGATTAAAATAATTTTTTGATGAATAGTAACTTTTAAGTTCTTAATCACGATTAGTGGTAATTAGTGTAGTTTAAGGTAAAAATAATGTTTTAATAATATGAGATGAGCTTGACACATGTCCTACCCTAATTGGATGTGTCATGGCCGACCAAGACAATCCATGGGTCAACTTGGGGATCCCATGGAGACACTTTGGTTGGTAAATGACATAAATAACTTTATATTTAATGTTAAAGTAAAAATGACACAAACATGAGATGTTTTACTAAATAAAATTTTTACATGGGGTTATACAAGTAGGATTTTTGATTATAAATAGTAATTTTAAATATAAGAAGATTTCCTACGTCATAGTATTTTTTATATAATTTCTAGACATTAAATAAATTAAATTATTTATGACATCATGATGATGTAGCGATTACCTCATTAATAAAGGATTTAAATAAAATGAAATGATAATGTAAAATCTATGAACTAAACATGTACAAAACCTATTTGATGGGTGGATTTCGAACCCTTGTCACCTTAACCTAGAATTATATCAATGTGGGACCATTTTAATCCGAAATGAATTTTAAAATAAAGTAACATTTCTTTACATTCCAAGAGTGCCCCTCCTCTCCTCTTATAAAAGGACGCCACCTCTACCTCGTTACCCACACTCCCAAAGCCTTTGGCTCGGAAAAACCCTGCCCATTTTGTCTCTAAACTTCCCTCTATTACTCCTTAAAGCCTCAATTTGGGCATAAGTCTTTCCAAGGAAGCCTTTGAGCTCAAACCAAAGGGAGTTACCCGATTTTAAGGTAATGTCTTCACTTGAGTCCTTTTGTTTTATTTTTCTTCTCCAAACCCCTAAAATCTTTTTATTAATTTCTTTTGTAACAACTCCAGTATCTTAAATATACTAGGATGTTTTAATAAGAAGGATTATAGCTACACTCACACACACCTACATCTAACTGTTAAAGGACATACTGTTTCCGTGGATGGTGAATTTATGCCTCCCGAAATGATGATTGTTCAACATTATTTTAACACCTTAAAAGGTGGACATTAAGATGTCACTATATTTATATATGATATATAATATGTTTATTTTTTACTTAAGCTTCTGTATTTTTCATTTTGGTCATACCTTTATGGTTTCCATTATGGGTAAACACGATATCTTCATTTAAGGAAGTGCGGACTACCGCACCCTCAAAGTGATTTGATTTGTTAAATACCATATGTGGGACGTATAAAGGATGGAACTATGATATTATATATGATATTATACTGGAATTATAATATACCTTCATATAATTATGATTCCATTCTATAAAATACGAAATATAAATGAAAGTAGCGTTCATGCGTACGTACAGCTTACCGTCTCCATGAATGGTGCATTTCATTTCTTACCTCTAAATGATTAGGTAGTATTATAAATGCATGCATGTACTGGATATATATGAAATATATGATATCTAGATCATGAATACCATTCTGGATATAATGGATACATGAACAACTTGTAATTATAAAGGGCTTATTTGTGACTTAAGTAACAATGATCGTTAAAACGACTGTTATTAACTTAAATAATTACATAGTGTTCATAACATGGAAATAAGTGATATAAAAGGAATAATTAACTTGAAAAAGGTTCTTATACAAGTAGAAATTAACTCAAGTTTATTATTCAGGAGATTAAAGAACGATCGATTCAAGTCGGACCCGAGGTATGGGACTTCGTCTCAATCTCCTTTCATCGAGGCATATTTTGTTTTTTAAACAACATTCTTTTATACGGTGTATAAACCCCTTTGACTTTTACGTTTATTAAAAAGGAATATTTTTTATACAAAGCGTTTACTAAACGACAAAAGGGAATGTTTTTTTGTCGTACGTATGCGGCGACAACGACTTCTCCCCCGTCGTGACCATTATTTGAGTTTCGGCTTCCTCTACAAGCCATACTTTTATTTAAATGAAAAATAAATACCATGTTTTACTTTTCGTTTATTTTGGTATTTAAAATGGTTTTGATAATGTTTTATTATATCACTGTGTTTGATATCTTGTGATTGAAATTTGGAAATGTTATGCTTCCTTTATGTATGTTTTATGTGATACGATTATGTTATGGTTCTTGGGAATTATTATGAAGATGGGTGGTTCTGTGATAAACTAAGGGCGGGTGAGCCTGATATAGCTCTCCAATGCATTGGGTAACGCGAAGGAGTGAAACGTTAAGGTTTCTCCGAATAGATTTAGGGAATATACTGTGATGGGTATTCCAAACGTAACCAAGAGGGTTACTCCCTACGTAATAATGTTATGAATGCCTCAAGTTACCTTTATATCATATGATTTCTATGATTTATTCATGATTTGATGAGGTATGTTAAAGTGCTTATGTTTTATGGGTAAAGTATGATTTTATTCTTATGTATATATGTACCCATGTTTCCTTTCCATATTTTTATATCCCTTACTGAGCTTTTTATGCTCATCCCAAGTTTTTTTTTGAAATGTTTTTCACAGGTCAATGGAAAGGTACATGATATGATGATAGTGTCAAGGAAGTGTCAAGAAAGAATCCATGTTTTATTTTAAATATGTTTCCATTGATGGGAAAGAATAATACTATCTTTATGTAACCACTTTGTTTATATGTGGAATGTAATGCAAGTTTTATGATCTAATTCTCTAAAACTCTAAACCCGAAAAGATTCTCAATGTGTAATCTTGTAATAACTCATGATTAAGTAAGGTTTAAGGCTGGGGCCTTATAGTTGGTATCAAAGGTCGGTTTAGATAACATTAGGAGTTAGAATTCTATTAAATTATTATCCAAAAATATTTTTTTTAATGGTCAAATTGAAGTGATATAGTATTTGAAGATTACCATGTTGCTTCATCTAAGACATGTTTGTTCAGAATGGTTTTCCGCAGAGGAAACAGGGAAGCAGTGCTAGGAAGGCATACAGAAGGAAATAACCTTCCGAATCAGCATCCTGAGATGGTCAGAATTGGAACTGAACAGTTTGTTGTAGTAATGGCGCAGTTGACTCAAGCGATAAATGGTGGTGGTATCCATGCACGAGATCAGCCAGATCAACCACAGAGGAACATGTCAGTGGTGGAACATTTCATGAGGCAACATCCCCCATCATTCATAGGATCATCTGACCCTGTGCTAGCTGAAGGGTGGATTAATGCACTGGAGAAGATTTTTGATGTCATGGGTTGTTCAGACAATCAAAAGGTTAGTCTTGCTATTTACTGTTTGGAGGGTGAAGCAGATCAGTGGTGGTCGATGGTTAAAAATATCAGGGACACTGATGAGATTGATGCTCTCGACTGGGATGAATTCAAAGGTATGTTTCTTGAGAAGTATTTTCCTAAGGCTATTCGACTTAGGATGGAAAAGAAATTCTTGGAATTGAGGATAGAGGAAGACTCAGTGGCTACCTATGAAGAAAGGTTCACTCGATTGACAAGGTATGCTCCAAATTTTATCCGAGACCTTGATAGTAAAATCAATCGTTTTTACTCAGGATTAAAGCCAAAATATCGAAGGGCATTAGCTTCTCGTGAGTTTAAAAGTTATGAAAAGCTTGTTCGATGTGCTGAGAAGGTGGAAATGGAGTTTGTCGATGATCAAGTGTTCTATAACAACCAACAGAAGAAGAGACCGAGGTGGTAGGAGAAAGGTAAGAATTCTTCAAAAAAGTATGATGGTAAGAAAACTTAGTTTCCAATTTGTGATAAATGTGGAAAAAGGCATGCCGAGGAATGTCTTCTGAATTCTTGAAAGTGCTACCGATGTGGTAAGATGGGACATAAGGCTCGTGATTACACTGAAAAGGATCAAGGTGAAGGTAAGACCAAATTTGATTTACAGTTAGTGAAATGTTATAAGTGCAATGAGATGGGTCACTATGCAAACGAGTGTCCGACAAAGATCTTGAGTGATGGGAAGTAGTTAAACTACAAGCAGAAAGGGGTGGTGAAATCCTTTGCAACTACTTCAGCAGATGTCGGGCCATAAAATGATGTTGTATCAGGCACTTTGTTTGTTTTTTCAGATTATGCCAGTGTGTTGTTTGATTAGGGGTCTATACATTCTTTCATCTCTGAAAACTTTTCTAGTAAAATGGAAATACCATCTCATGAAATGACTCCTGAGCTTTTGGTAAAAACACCTGGGGGAAATGTTGAGGAAAAAAGAATTTATAATAATCTTCCTATCCTTATCTGTGGAAAGAACCTACTTGCAAACCTTATTGTTCTACCTCTAGTAGAGTTTGATGTTATCCTGGGTATGGATTGGCTCTCTATTTACCATGATAAGATTGACTGTAGAGCTAAAGAAGTTTCTTATCAGAAAGACTTTCAATTTCTGTAAAATAATGAACCATTACTGTTGATAACTTATCAAGAGGCCGAGGAACTTGTAGAAGATGGAAATGAATGTTACCTTGCACACATCGTTGAAAATAAAAGAACTGTTCAGATTAATGATGTGCCAGTGGTAAATGAGTATCCTGATGTTTTTCCTGATGAGTTTCCTAGAATAATACCTGATCGGGAAGTTGAATTTAATGTTGACATAGTTCTTGATGCTAAGCCAATTTCGAAACCCCCTTATCGAATGGCTCAAATTGAACTTTTAGAGTTGAAGGAGAAATTGCAAGATTTATTAGAGAAAGGTTTCATTCGACCTAGCACATCACCATGGGGTGCTCCTGTTTTATTTGTTAAAAAGAAAGATGGTTCAATGAGACTTTTAATTGATTGTAGAGCCTTGAATAACATCACTGTTAAGAAAAATATCCTTTTCCTCATATCGATGATTTGTTTGATCAGCTCCAGGGTGCTCAGTATTTTTCAAATATTGACTTGAGATCGGGGTACCATCAGCTGAAGGTAAAGAATGCAGATGTTCCTAAGACTGCGTTTCGTACAAGATATGGCCATATGAATTTGTATTAATGCCTTTTGGGCTAACCAATTCACCTACTGTATTCATGGACTTAATGAATAGAATTTTCCATGATTTCTTGGATAAGTTTGTGGTGGTTTTCATTGATGATATTTTGGTGTTTTCTAAAAGTAAAGAGGAGCATGAAAGACATTTAAGGGTTATCTTGCAAACCTTAAAAGGAAAGAAATTTTATGGGAAATTCAGCAAGTGTGAGTTTTGGTTGCAAAAAAATTTCTTTCCTTGGTCACATTGTTTCTAAAGATGGGATAACTGTTGATCCTGTGAAAACAAAAGTTGTGGAAGACTGGCCAAGACCCACAATTGTAACTAAGATTCGTAGATTCCTTGGTTTGGAAATCTATTACCGAAGGTTTGTTAGAATCTCACGGTTTTCTAGTCCAATGACTAAGCTAACTCGGAAGGGTGTAAAGTTTATCTGGACAAAAGAATGTGATGATTTTTTTCAGGAATTGAAAAGAAGATTGGTGAAAGCTCTAGTTTTGGAACTACCTTCCAGGAATGGTGAGTCTGTTATCTATAGTGATGCTTCATTGAAAGGACATGGTTGCGTCCTAATGCAGAATGATCAGGTAATTGCTAATGATTCACGACAGTTGGAAACTCATGAGGTAAATTACCCTACACATGATTTGGAATTAGATGATGTTGTTTTCGCTTTAAAAATTTGGAGACATCATTTGTATCGAGTAAAGTGTGAAATATATACTGATCACAAAAGTTTAAAGTATATATTCACTCAGAAAGAGTTAAACATGAGACAGAGGAAATGGATGGAATTAATCAAGGATTATGATTGTACAATTCATTACCATCAGGGAAAAGCAAATAAAGAGGATGATGCTTTGAGTCGAAAAAGTAATGCTTCATTAATAATTTTGCATTGGAACGTGATACTTTGGTTAAGGATTTGATGAACTTTGGCATAGAAGTTTTTGGTGCAAGATGTTCTTATGTTTTGTTTCAGGTATCAGTGAGATCATCTCTATCAAATAGAATCAAGCAAGCACAGAAGCAAGATAGTGAGTTGTAGAAAAAGGTAGAGCTGGTTCCGAAAGGTACGTTTCCTGAATTCGACATTGATAATGATTGTGTTTTGAGATTTGGGAAGATATTGTGTGTGCCTTGTGATTCACAGTTGAAGAGAGAGTTGTTATGTGAAGCTCATAGTTCTCCGTTTTCAGTTCATCCTGGCAGTACTAAGATGTATAGAGATATGCGGGAGTATTACTGGTGGGATGGAATTAAAAGAGATATTGCGGATTTTACTGTGAAGTGTTTGACATGTCAACAGGTTAAAGAAGAGCGGCAGTTACCGAAAGGGATGCTTCAGCCTTTACCAGTTCCAGAGTGGAAATGGGAGAATATATCCATGGACTTTGTTGTGGGATTACCGAATACATCTCGAGGTAATAATGCAATCTGGGTTATTGTTCATCGCTTGACTAAATCTTCTCATTTCCTTTCTATGCGAGATACTTTTTCCCTAGATCAACTTTCCTGTTTATATCTTAAAGATATAGTCAGGTTACATGGAGTTACTCTCTCCATTGTATCTGACCATGATCCCAGGTTCACTTCTAACTTTTGGAAAGGCCTTCAGAAGTCATTGGGTACTGAATTAAATTTTAGTATAGCTTTTCATCCTCAATCAGATGGGAAGTCAGAACGAACAATTCAGACCTTGGAGGATATGCTACAAGCTTGTTCGATGGATTATCAGGGATGTTGGGACCAATATCTTTCTTTGGTTGAATTTTTATATAATAAAAGTTTTCATTCTAGTATACAGATGGCACCATTTCAGGCATTATATGGGAAGCAGTGTCGAACTCCAGCTTTCTGGAATGAAGTGGGTGAAAGGAAGTTGATGGGACCAGAATTGGTAGAAGAGTTGGCAGAAAAAGTTTAGCTGATACAGAAACACATGAGAACAGCTCAGAGTAGGCAGAAAAGATATGCGGACAATAGGAGGAAGGATCTCTCTTTTGAGGTAGGTGATCATGTTTTTCTCAAAGTATCACCATGGAAAAGTGTGATGCGATTTGGTAAGAAAGGAAAGCTGAGACCAAGGTTCATTGGACCATATGAAATTCTGGAGAGAGTTGGATCCATTGCTTACCGAGTGGCTTTACCTCCGAGTTTATCTCAGGTACACAATGTTTTTCATGTTTCGATGCTGAGAAAGTACATGCCAGATCCATTTCATGTTTTGAGTCCAGAGGTAGTTCAGCTGGAAGAGAACCTATCTTATGAGGAACAACCAGTCCAGATTCTTGACCACAGGGAGAAAGTGTTACGGAATAAGGTGATTAGTTAGGTAATGGTTTTGTGGAAAAACCACATGATGGAAGAGGCAACATGGGAATCTGAAAATGCAATGAGGGATAAGTACCCCCATTTAATCGATAAGTAAATAAATTGCGGGGACTCAATTTTCTAAAGGGGGGAAGGATGTAACATCCCAAGTAAGTAATGAACAATAGATATTTTTATCTATGTCTATTAATGATTAAGATAGTGTTTTAGAGGCTTAAAATGAAAATAAATACAATCTTATGCATGGAATACACTAATATTCTTAAATGATTGTTTTACTGACTTTTGATGGAAAACCCTTTTTAAATCTATCTTTTGACTATTTTATAAGCTATGTTTTTCAAAATAAACTTATTAATTATGATTGGGACATCAAAATTTACTTTGTGTGAATTTTTGGTATTTTTTTCGATAAAGTTCATTTTTTAATGAATAGTGAAAAATGTTGTATTTTAATTCAAAACCTCTTTTTAATATAATTTATTTATATGATTAGATTATCTTTTGAATTGATTTTGAAGTGAAATTAGAATATATTTTTGCCATTTTATCCAATGGTGGTCATTGAAATCAATTTCACTTTGAAATTGGACTTAAACTAGTGTCAATCTTTTGATACTTATTATTTCATAAAAACACGGTATTTATCATGATAGTGGGAATTAGTTATTAAATTAATTAATGAAAATTACATGTTTTGAATTTTGTAAAATAGACATCATTTTTGAATTCAGAATATCAAATATAGCTTAGGGTGAAGCTTTGGTATCTTTCTGAAAAACATCAATTTTTGATGAATAGTGAAACCACTAAGTGGTAGTTAAAGAAACTGATTTTTCATTTAAATGAAACTTTTCCACTTCTGTGATTTGATTTTCAAAAATCCGAAATACATGGTTGTAATTATGAAGTAAAATGTGGTTCAATGAGATTAAAATAATTTTTTGGTGAATAGTAACTTTTAAGTTCTTAATCGCGATTAGTGGTAATTAGTGTAGTTTAAGGTAAAAAAAATGTTTTAATAATATGATATGAGCTTGACACATTTTCTACCCTCATTGGATGTGTCATGGCCGACCAATAAAATCCATGGGTCAACTTGGGGACCCCATGGAGCCACTTTGGTTGGGAAATGACATAAATAACTTTTTATTTAATGTTAAAGTAAAAATGACACAAACATGAGATGTTTTACTAAAACAATTTTTACATGGGGTTATTCAAGTAAGATTTTTGATTATAAATAGTCATTGTAAAGCTAATAGGATTTAATACATCATAGAATTTGTTTTATAATTTTTAAAATTTAAATAAATTAAATTATTTATGACATCATGATGATGCAGCGATTACCTCATTAATAAAGGATTTAAATAAAATGAAATGATAATGTAAAATCTATGGACTACACATATAAAAATCCTATTTTATGGGTGGATTTCTAAAAATTGTCACCTTACCCTCTAATTATATCAATGTGGGACCTTTTTAATCGGAAACTCATTTTAAAATAAAGTAACATTTCTTTACTTTCCAAGAGTGCCCCTCCTCTCCTCTTATAAAAGGCCCCCCCTCTACCTCCTTACCCACACTCCCAAAGCCTTTGTCTCGGCCAACCCCTGCCCATTTTGTCTCTCAAATTCCCTCTATTACTCATTGAGGCCTCAATTTGGAAAGAAGTCTTCCCAAGGAAGCCTTTGAGCTCAAACCAAAGGGAGTTACCTGATTTTAAGGTAATGTCATCACTTGAGTCCTTTTGTTTTATTTTGCTTCTCCAACCCCCTAAACTCTTTTTATTCATTTCTTTTGTAACAACTCCAGTATCTTCAATATACTAGGATTTTGTTATAAGAAGGATTCTAGCTACACTTACACACACCTAAATCTAATGGTTAAAGGACATACTGTTTCCGTGGATGGTGAATTTATGCCTCCTGAAACGATGATTGTTCAACATTCTTTTAACACATTCAAAGGAGGCCATTAAGATTTCACTATATTTATATATGATATATAATATGTTTATGTTTTACTTAAGCTTATGTATTTTTTATTTTGGGCATACCTTTAAGGTTTCCATTATGGGTAAACGCGATATCTTCATTTAAGGAAGTGCGGACTACCGCCCCCTCAAAGTGATTTGATTCGTTAAATACCATATGTGGGACGTATAAAGGATGGAACTATGATATTATATATGATATTATACTGTAATTATAATATACCTTTATATCATTATGATTTCATTCTATAAAATACGAAATAGAAATGAAAGTAGCGTTCATGCGTACGTACGACTTACCGTCTCCATAAACGGTGCATTTCATTTCTTACCTCTAAATGATTATGTAGTATTATAAATGCATGCATGTACTGGATATATATGAAATATATGATATCTAAATCATGAATACCATTCTGGATATAATGGATACATAAACAACTTGTAATTATAAAGGGCTTATTTTTGACTCAAGTACCAATGATTGTTAAAACGACCGTTATTAACTTAAATAATTACATAGTCTTCATGACATGGAAATAAGTGATATAAAAGGAATAATAAACATGAAAAAGGTTCTTAAACAAGTATAAATTAACTCAAGTTTATTATTCAGGAGATTAAAGAACGACCAAGTCAAGTCGAACCCGAGGTATGGGACTTCGTCTCAATCTCCTTTCATTGAGCCATATTTTGTTTTATAAACAACCTTCTTTTATACGGTGTATAAACCCCTTTTACTTTTACGTTTATTCAAAAGGAATATTTTTTATCTGAAGCATTTACTAAATGACATAAGGGAATGCTTTTTCTTGTCGTACGTATGCGGCGACAACGACTTCTCCGCCGCCATGACCATTATTTGAGTTTCGCCTTCCTCTACAAGCCATACTTTTATTGAAATGAAAAATAAATACCATGTTTTCATTTTATTTTATTTTGGTATTTAAAATCGTTTTGACAATGTTTTATTATATCAATGTGTTTGATATCTTGTGATTGAAATGTGGAAATGTTATGCTTCCTTTATGTATGTTTTATGTGATACGATTATGTTATGGTTCTTGGGAATTATTATGAAGACGGGTGGTTCCGTGATAAAATAAGGGCGGGTGAGCCTGATATAGCTCTCCAATGCATTGGGTAACGTGAAGGAGTGAAACGTTAAGGTTTCTCCGAAGTGATTTAGGGAATATACTGTGATGAGTATTCCAAACGTAACCAAGAGGGTTACTCCCTACGTAAGAATGTTATGAATGCCTTAAATTTCCTTTATGTCGTATGATTCTATGATTTATTCATGATTTTATGAGGTATGTTAAAGTGATTATGTTTTATGGGTAAAGTATGATTTTATTCTTATGTATATATGTACCCATGTTTCCTTTCCATATTTTTATATCCCTTACTGAGCTTTTTATGCTTATCCCAAGTTTTTTTTGAAATGTTTTTCACAGGTCAAGGGAAAGGTACATGATATGATGATAGTGTCAAGGAAGTGTCAAGAAAGAATCCATGTTTTATTTTAAACATGTTTCCATTGATGGGAAAGAAGAATACTATCTTTATGTAACCACTTTGTTTATATGTGGAATGTAATGAATGTTTTATTATCTAATTCTCTAAAACTCTAAACCTGAAAAGATCCTCAATGTGTAATCTTGTAATAACTCAAGATTAAGTAAGGTTTAAGGCTGGGGCCTTATATTAAATGTTTTAAATATTTATCTTTCTAAACCCTTTTAATTAATGTCCATGTTTTCAAAAATTATTTTAAATATTAATTTATATGTACATGAATGATTTGAAATTATAATTCTTTTAAAAAGTTTCAAAGATGTATGGGAAAATGTGATTCAAAAAATCCCTTTTAAATGACTAACTTTATAAATTTTGAGAATATTAAAATATTTCATGAAAAAAGTGTAGTTCTCTCAAAGCATTTTACTGGTCATTTTCATCTATTTCAACATCCATTAATGGATTTTAAACTTGTTTGAAGTTGATTTATTTTGATACAAATCTTCCATATTGTATTGAAGGTTTTGTGTTATGTTTGACTGTGGATGTGTTATTTTTATAACATTCATGATTTATGGTTAAAGTATTGACATTTCCTATGTTAGTTCTAATATAAATGTCTATGTTATGTTTCAACATTTTCATATGATGAATGTATTGGACATAGTAAGTAACGGGTTGAGCCAGCTATAGCTCCTCAATGCATTTTTAGGTCTCATGAGACAATTAATTGTGGAATTGGATGAGGCCTTTCCCAATTTGATATATGGTTTTGGCCGAGGCCTTAATCGTTTTTAGACGTCTTGGCCGAGGCCTTGACAAAATGTATCAGAATGTCTAACATTATACATTCACACATTATGAAAATTATATTGATGGTTCATGTGGTTATTCGACTAGTAGAATACCCATGATTGTGTTTTATTATGTAATTATTTACTCATCTCATATTTCATCCATAAAGTGTTCATATTTATTATTTGTAAAGGCATGTGTTTTCAATTATTCACCAAGACTATTGTTTATGTTATCTTCTGGTAAATTATTTACCCTTACTAAGAATCTGAACTCACCCCTTTCTTATGTTTTATATTCCCAGGATCCCAAGAAGTGTTTTATGTTTGAGATGCAGGGTCAAGCTAAAGGAAAAATAGCATTCTTAAAGGATTGTTTTTTTGTGTGTTAGAAAGTGTAATGTAAAGTTTTTGTATGTAATATATTTTCCAAAACGGGTAAACTGATCTGTCCTTCAGGACTTGATTCCTTGTAATCATGCCAATATTATGTAATAATTCACCGACTCTGGGTAACTGGGATTGGGGCGTTACTATTCCTATCAGAGGAATTTTATCAATAACCTTCGAAATAGATTTAGATAAACTCTAATTAGAGAACATTACCCTAAGATATACTTTGGGGATTGGTATAGAATAACTTCCTAGAATTTTGGGACTGTATATATTTTGTGAGTTTTCCAAGCAATACATCCATGTATGGATAAGAGTAGGTAGATGTGGCTCTGGAACAAATGTACCTAGCGGTAAAACCCGAAAACACCGCTTCGACATTGACTCTAACGGGAACTGGTGCACGACAACTGGTCTTGTTGCACCCTTGGTTATGACACTCCCGGGGGACATGTTTAGGATAATTCACAATTTCATTACAAGCCATTAAGAAGTTTTTAAGAGTAAATACTTCCTTAAATAAAACAATTTTATGATTATGTATTATATCCATAAACATTTCAATTTATGTTTGGTATTTTACAAGTTTTTAATTATGAATTGGGATTCATAAACTGACCTTGTGGATTCCATTGTTTATAAATGGTGGCTAGTAGAGGGAATGAGAATTCAACAAATACGCATGAACAGAAGATTAAGAAGGATGATATCATTCATGGTATTAATCCAACATTTAAAAGGTAAATTTCCTCCCAAATATTATCATCATATGATGAAATAGTATCTTGTGTTAATAAGATAAGTAATTAATTCTCTAAGTCCAATGGATTTGAAGGGAAGCAAGAGAAGAAAATGATGGAAGAAAGAAAGATGGATAAAGAGAAGAGGGGAAAGAAGGATTTATCCATATGTGATAACTGTGGAAAAAATCACCTTGGTAAATGCATGAAGGGAATGAGAGTTTGTTATATTTGTGGAGAAAAAAGATACCAAGTACGTGATTGTAAGGGTAATAAAAAGGTTTCAAATGTACACTGCTTCATCTACAAGGAGTTGGGACACTAGGAAAATCAATGTCCAAATCATCATAGTATACCAGAAATGATGTTATTTTATAATAATCAAGTTATGATATTACCACATATAAAGAATAATGACTAGTGTTCTTAGGTAGATATTAATGAATTATGTCATTTGAGTATTGTATCAATGATGTATTAGTTATAATAGTTATGTATTAGATAAGGATTATACTAGAATACTATTTCATTAAGGATTTAAGATTGTGTGGAACCGGGAAAGGTGACTCAATCGCTGGTTAATTTTATTGAAAATATATGGTTCAAGGAAAGGTAAACCATAATACGGTCATGATACTAAGGTAGTGATTTTGGAATAAGAGATAGTTGATTTGGATAAATTATATTGGATATTCTTGACTACCATGGAACTGATTAATGGTTTGTTTATTCCATCATTGTTGTAATATTTTAAAAAATGGATATAAATCATATATCTAGTATTCTATAAAAAGTAAGGGAGCATGAATGTAATCAATAATGTTTTAAATTGTAGATAAAATTAAATCCATTTAGTAACACACTAAGGGAGCTCATAGTGGACATACAAGATGTGTCGATAAGCATCGATGATATATATATTTTTATATTGTACATAAGGTATTAAATTTTATAAATATATTTGGATGATGGTTATAATATTTGGAAATAAGTGGAATTTGAGTCCCAAATATATCATCCCTTATTACTTTCTTGATCGTATAGGGGAAATAACTTTTCATTTGGTACTTGCACAAAACATACCCAAATATTTAATTATGTATATATTCCTTTATATTTTTCACTTTAAATAATTAAATTAAATGAGATAAAATCATATAAGGGTGGTAGAAAGTAGCATCGAGGGGATTTAAAATATATTTATGTTTAATTTTTTTTTGAGTTCGATAGCTTATGATGTATGTCATATCAAACTAAGTGAATAAATAATTCTTAAAAATAAAAAAAATTAATATATAGTTATATTTATATTATCTAGGTAATAAAATTTAGTTTTAACATTCATTAAATTTTTGATAAATGATAATTAATGATTACTCTTGTAATTATTGTCTTAACTAACATGTTATGTTCACCAACATTGTCTATATTATATGTTTTATATAGTGGATTGTTTATATTATTTTAAGTATTAATATTATGGGAAATTATTATTTATACAAATAAAAATATTTTTATCAGTAATACATTGATTATCAAAATTAGAGAAATGAAGAGAAAATCATTTGGAAGTAAAACAATATATTTTTTATAAAACATATTTTATGTGTGAATTATATTTTTATGTTACTAAATTATATTAAATATAAGACATGGGAACATAAATATTTAATTATTTATATATTCCTTTATATTTTTCACTATTAATAATGAAATTAAATGGGTTTAATTCATATAAGGGTGGTAGAAAGTAGCATCGAGGGGCTTTAAAATATATTTATGATTAATTTTTTTTGAGTTCGATAGCTTATGACGTATGTCATATCAAACTAAGTGAATAAATAATTATTAAAAATAAAAAAAATTAATTAATATATAGTTATATTTATATTATCTAAGTAATAAAATTTAGTTTTAACATTCATTAAATTGTTGATAAATGATAATTAATGATTACTCTTGAAATTATTGGCTTAACTGACATGTTATGTTCACCAACATTGTCTATATTATATGTTTTATATAGTGGATAGTTTATATTATTTTATGTATTAATATTATGGGAAATTATTATTTATACAAAGAAAAATATTTTATCACTCATACATTGATTATCAAATTTAGATAAATAAAGAGAAAATCATTAGGAAGTAAAACAATATATTATTTTATAAAACTTATTTTATGTGTGAATTATATTTTTATGTTAGTAAATTATATTAATCATTTTTATGAGTAATTTTTAATTAAATTTATAGAAAATATATTCAGTAAAATATTTTAATAGTCATCTAATGGTATTTACTTGGAATGGAATGAGAATACAATCATCTTTATTCTTATAAATACAATTTTTATAAGAATAGTTTTTATATGTTTTGTGAATAGATATGTGTTTAATTTATAAAAGATCAATGAATTAGTTCATGAAAAATGAATTTAATATTATGAATGATAATAATAAGTATTAGGTAATATTTTTAACTTAATGTTTTTTAAAAATTAGTAATTACCATGGTAAAAATCTTATCCCCAATATATGGGATAAAAGGGTTAATGACAGGGTGGAAAAGGAAATAAGGCTTAAATTATCCATAAATGTTTCCTTCATATTAATTCTTCAGTTTATTTTGGACCATCATTATCCTATATTTGAAAAATTTCCATTTGGTTCCACTTTCACATGAAAATGACTTTATCTTATATTAAAACATTCTATATTTACAATAGTGACAGTCCCCTCACTTATAAAAGGGAACCTGATCTACAGAAAATTTCACAAACATTAGGAGATATAGTTTGATGATTACCTGAAAAATATATTCCCAACATTCCTAATCACATCCTAGATTTCTTGGTCTCACCAAAATACTATCCCAGAAAGTTTAATGGTTTAATCCAAAGGTAGATACTCATATAATATATAATTATTTTTACCAATCTATTTCATGTTTATTTCTTCTTCTATATCATAAAAATCATATATAATAATCATAATGTAAGGAAATTGGTATCTATATTGTGCTAAAATTGTTTAATGTTAATGGTAAAACCATTTTCTATCTCATTTCCATTAAATGTCAATTGAAAATGTTTTTCATTCATACATATGTACTATCATCTCTATAAAGTGATGTGTATCATTTTTCATTATTGCCTAAAATTCCTAGTATTGATGATGTATTTAATAAATATATACCATATCTGTTATATAATTTTGATTTTATAAATATAAATGTTATTTACCTTCCTTGATTTTCATTCATTGATAAATAAAAGCATCACCAATTTATATCCGCAGACTATTGCATCAACAAAGTGATATAATTCATTTTCCATCATTTAGTGACTTATATTTTCCTAAATTTGTATACCACAAATACATATTATATTTATTACATTATTAATATTTATTAAATGATTAAAACATTAATAAGGTAAAAGGACTGAAATTATAAAATAGATTCATGATTAAGAAAATAAATTAGACATGGAATATTGATTTTATTGAATATTTATTAATAAACGAGTTTTGGAAATTATGAACGAATAATATATAATATCGAAATTATAAATATGGATTTGATATAGATGTGTAATAAATATAAATTTATCATAAATGTAGTTATATTTTGTAAGAAGCAAGTCATAACATGAGGTATTAGTTTCCTCGTCTCAATTTCCATTTATTAAGTTATGTTAAATATTGACCAACTTAATTATATTTTGGATAATATATAGTACCCATTAATTAATTTTATAACTATTTTAAGGGAAAATATGTTTAGTTTTAATTCTTCTATGTTTATCACTTACATGTGGTTTTGATTTAAGGGTTTCCAATGATGTAATTTTTTTTATTGAAATCTAAAATTGAATCCGAATTTTTAATGTTTAAATTTACATTTTGGATGTCATAAAATCACTTTATACTTCTCTATTAATCCCTATATATATTCTTATAATACTTTTATTTTATTGGTTTTTAAGTCTTATTTCTTTTTCCCTAATTTTTTACTCAAAATATTGAATGAATTTTTTTAAGTGAAGAAGACATTATTTTTTTAGGTTGGTAATATTTTTATTTCATGAAAATATTATTTAAAAAGTTTAAAAATAATATTTTATAACCTAAAACTATTATATAAAGTAATATTAAACAATATTTTAGTTTTTGTAAATGAATATAAAATATATTTTCATAATGTTTTCTGTATGAGTTATATTTCATTTTTTTCTAAATGTGTGAAAATAATTTTTTAACATTTACCAAATGAATAGATTTTCCTATGGTCATAACTGTTATTGGTTAGTAAGATTCATTTAAAATATTATACTTTTTTACAAATAAAATTATAATCCAATTTTTCTAGGTTTTTTTAGTTAGTAAAAGTCACCAAATGAAATTGATGTTTTCTATTTTTTTCATTGAATATTTCTATTAGTTATTAAATGTATTTTTTATCTATGTAATAATCCTTAAATTAATATTATAATTTAATTGGGATATTCTGTAATGATACCATATAATTTCTCTTAGAATATGAAATATGATCATTCATTTTTAATGATATTTTTAGGGAATCTATTTCTTTCCTATAGATTAATTAACATATGATGAAATGATGAGTGTTTTTATGATATTATGTCACAAATAAGTATGGTTTTCAATATGTGACTAGTGGGAAAATTATTTTACCCACATAAGCAATGGGTAAATATTTATATCTGATGATATTATATTAAATTGAATATATAGTGAACCCAATCCAACATGGGACTCAATACATAAAGAAAATGGAATGGGGAGTGAATCTAATCCACTATGGGAATTTCTTCACTATTTTATGATAGTATTGGTAGGTATCCTTGAAAACATAAATGATTTTATGTTCTTATTATTGTTCCACACATTCCACTAAAATTTTCATAGTCTTATGATATGACCTCATGGATTATGATTGATTATTGAAAATTATACACACTTATGACTCATGTATTTTATTATGACAATGTTTTATGCCACAACTAATGATATAAAATATATGAATGATTGGGTATCAATTTCATAAATTATGGTCAAACTATCATACCATTATTATTATCTTATTATCACTAATGATATTTGATTTATGTATCCCATGTTAAACCTTACTGAGCATTTAACCTCACCATTTCCACTATTTTAATTTCTAATAGTTAAAAGACATCAAGTAGGATATGTCTATGATGTTAAATTTCTGAGAAGAACTTTATAAGTTATTTTATATTTATTCCATGAAATATAATTATTTTGTATCTAATATCAAAAGATATTATAACATAGGATTAAAAGGTGTTTCTTTTTGTGGTAAGTATTTAATTTTCATCTAAAATGATTTAATATTTATATATGTAATTCTTGTTTCACCTCAATAAATAATAAAATAGTGTCTATAAATAGTATGAGTAATGGAATTATGAATGATTAGTTCTATTTAGGAGGGATTTTTGGTGGGTTAGTTCAATGTGGTAAGAGTTACACTATGAGAGGAATATCAAAAGAAGAAGGTAGTGATGATGCATAAGTATCCTTGAAGAAGAGCTCATATATATGTTGGAAAATTGTGTGCCAATTATAATAAGAATGTGTCCCATGAATATAGACTTATGAATAAATATATATATAATAATTTACGATAATGTTTTATACTATTATCTATTGGAGATGAAAAATCTTAATTTCAAGGGGGTGTGATTGAGATCACATTGATAACTTATGAGTGGAAGAGGTTTATAGTGGAAAAATATTCTGTAGGATATTAGATATCATTTATGAAAGATTAATGTGAATAGATAATCCTTTCATGGTATTTGAGTAGCACTTATGTGAAGTTGAATCACCTTTTTTATACATGATGTCTCATAAGTGTACCAACAAGGGTATGTGATTTTCTATGTTTCTGATTGTGTATCCCTTAGTAGGAGGATACCAGGTCACATAGGACATAGGTGAGTTTCAAATCCCATATAAAAAAGTTATTATTCTTTAAAGGATGTGTGGGTAGAGTATAAATGGGTAAGATCATGAATAAAAAGAGTGTGGGGGTATAAAGTCACCTAAGCCATAGTCATTGAATAAAAGTGATTAAAAAGAATGATTTTATCTTGGAGGGGGTATATTATGGTTATAATACAGGGATTTATCTTCATTTTTAATTTACCATGTGTCCATCATATAATTTATTTCTTGGAACCACTAAATTTAGACTTCACAGGTGTCAAATATAAAGGGGATATAACAACCCTGCTCTTTATTACATACATAAACTTGATTTATTACACAAATATGCACTTAATAGATCTATGATTATTGATAAGATTATTTTATTGGGATATTAGGAACATTACATAACAACTTATAATATAAAACAAAACATCTTTATTGAAAACTTTCTTTACATAACCACAACATTCCTTCATACATAACATTGCATGGGATAACCTGAGGACGTGCATATGAAAAGGGTGAGATATAAATCCTACTAAGGGAGTAAACAAGGAATAACATGAAGAATATTTACATGGTAGGAAATAGGCATATCAATGGAGCACAAGAGAAATATGAACAAAAAGGCATAACATAGCATGATTATCATAACATGGAATTGTGGCAACAATACTTTACATGATATTAGCATGATCCAATGCTCATTGAACATGGAGGATGATTAAAACCCCATTTTACATGAATTGTCATGAGTAAACACTCATTTCACTTTATGTATCATTATAATAATCTTTACCCAATGCATTAGAGTGCTATCAGGATGCACACTTCTTAATATATTCATTTCACGCATAAGTGTGTCACACAAATCAACAACATGGTTTCATTAAACATAATAATTTATTCCATGAATAAGAGATGTAGTATCCATAAATGGAATTACTAAATCAACAAATACATGTGGATAATGTTGAATACCCTTGGTAGGGAAATGGGTATGGTATTCACTTACACGATGATTTTGGTATTGGAAATTTTGGTGCAACTTTGGCAGCATAACGACGTCTTATAGAAATCATAAAATGGGTTGATACAATAGAAAATGTTATCTAATAATTTATATATGAAATTAATAGTAATGGGGTCATGGAACATAATACCCAAACATATTTAATGGAATTTAGATGTATAATATAAAATAATTACTTGAATGGAAATGAGAAAAGAGAAAGTCCTCACAGGATTTCAGCATGGTAATGAGTGTACATGGGAGGAATTAATTAGAGAGAAAGAGGTATATCATAACTAAAAAAATAGTAGGGTAGTATTGGGGTGGTGATAAATCAATCCCCTAAATTTTTAATTGAAAAAAATACAGTATTACAACATAACGAACTTTGGACAAAAATGAGAAAGGAAGAAATCCCTTACTTGGAAGTGTGATCCGAAAGGCTTGGGAGAGGCATGAGAGAGGATTAAATAGAGAAGAGGTAAAAGTTTGATCATGCTCTAAATATTTTTAGTGAAGAGATGTGGCAGCTTGGGTGGATTTATATCGGAAAAGAGAGGGGAATTATTTAATGTTTATGTTTTGGACACTACCCATTAAACTCATCAAAACCACAATCGATCCCATGGGTTTTCCCATATTTGTTTTCCAAATTGGAGTGTAAAGAATTATTTTATAATTCTAATGTCGTAACATATTAAAATATTAGGCTTTCTTATGTGGAGTTGAGTCACACTCTCAAAAAAATCATTTTAAAAAGATAAAATATTTTATAAGCCTTAGAGGCCCCACTAAAGCATCATGAAATTAATAAAACAAATCTAAAATCATATTATTTTAAAATTAAAACATATATTGGCCAAAAATTTCTTTTATAGTATTTTATTACATCACCATTGGGTTATTATGATGTCATAAAACACATTATATATTTAAATGGTATTTAATTTTTACCCAAAAAATATTCTGTCTTAGAAAGTTATGAAAAATTCACCATTAGATAATTTTGACCTCATGAATACCAAAATTATATTTATTTTATCTAAATAATTAATTAAAATTTGTGGATTTTTAATTTAAAAATAAAAAAAGGACATTTATTGAAAATTCATTAGTTTTTTAAAAAATAGTTTTCAAAACTTAATAAAAATTTTAATTGCATTCATAAAATTTATACTATAATTTATATTGAATAAAAAGTAATTTAGTAAAAATATTTTATTAAAATAATATTTAATTCAAAAATAATTTTATTCCTAAAAAATATATTTCTCAATTGAATTTTAATATTAACTAAAAATACTATTTGTGTATTAAAAATTACATACAATGTAACCATAATAAAATGAATGTATATTCATTATAAAAAACAATGAGCATAATAATAGTACTAGGGTATTATTACATATCCCCTTATAACACCCACATAAGACCTAAGGGTATGGTGTGTGATGGTGACAGACTATTGGGATGGCTCAGATAACATCGCTCGAGTGGTAATCTCTATTAACATCCACTTTTCCCTTAGGTAGTTCCGTTCAAGCTTAAAGTGTTGTAGCTTAGCTTGGGTCTAGTCAAGAGAAATTCGCAGTGACAGTACCTCCTATATGATCTTTAAAAAATGGGCTTTATATGGATCAGTTCTACTGTATGAGGCCATCACAACATTTTTTTGGGTAAATTTGATTTGTTAAAGCCCTATATTTATATTAATCATGTGATTGCTATTAAATAGCTATATTAGCAACAATAACAATTCATAATTAAATTTTAAAATCCATAAACATAAAACCAAGGAATTTCATATGTTTTATATAACCATTTTACATAATAATACATTTAATTAGATCAAGAAGAATTTTCATTAATAAAAGTTTGGGTTGATATAATCTTCCCCCCTTAAGAAATTTCTCCCTAGAAAGTTCTTTTTCCCTTACAAAAACAGATGAGTGTAACTCTTCTTAATCACTTCCTCAAATTCCCATGTTTCCTCTTTAAACTTGGGGTTTCACTACAACACATTGATGAAAGGGAATTTTCTTATTCTATAGAACTTTTCCCCTAAGATCTAAGATATTCACTAGCTTCTCTTCATAGAAGAGGTCATTATCCGATGGTACCAAATCTGGATTGAGTACATGTGAAGGGTTAGGTATATAATTCCTCAAGAGTGATATATGGAATACATTATGTACTTGAAACAGGTTCGGTGCATGTGATTGTTGATAGGACACTACTCGAATGCGATCAGGTATCTCAAAAGGGCCGATGTACCTTGCACTAAGCTTTCCATTCTTCCCAAATATCATTACTTTCCTCCACGGTGATATGTGGATGAACCCCATGTCTCCAACATCAAACTCTAGGTCTTTTCGATGATTATCAGAGGAAGAACACCAAATCTCCACCATTTTGCTGACAATTTCGGGACCAAAGTGTTTTCGATCGGATATAATAGGTAGTGGTACTCCATGAACCCTTACCACATCTATGATATATATATATGTGCCAGTTGATCTAATATGAAATCATCTCGAATTAAAATGATGTGTACAGTCTTTTTAAGATGATTCACAACAACCCAGATAGAATTGTTTCCTTTGGATGTCTTTGGAAGTCTGGTGACAAATTCCATGGTGATGTTCTCCGATTTCCATGTTGGTAAGGTTAATGGTTGCATCATCTCCTTGGACTTCTGCCTCTCAGACTTCAATTTCTAACATACCAGGTACTTTAATTTATTCTCAGCGATCTCTTTCTTCATGTTTTTCCCCTGATAATACTCTCAGAGAACTCAATACGTCATTGTGTTTCTTGTGTGAATGGAGAAATCTGAACTATTTGCATCATCCAAAAGTTCATTATTTATCTCTGGATTTTATGGAATGCATTATCCTGACCCAAATATCACAATTCTTTCTTCATTAACATTTACCTCCAAGGATTTCCCTTTTTTCGTAGTTTCCACTTTCATCTAAATTCCCACATCATCCATTTGAGCAGTCCCTAACCTTTTCAAAAGAGATGGACGAGAAATCATTTGTGAATGGGTAGATGATGTTCCATTATTTATTATTCATATGTCTATATTCAAAAAATCTATGAATATTTGATCCTTTTACATTCTCGTCAATGATATAATTGTTTGGTATTTTATACTTAAGCATCTTCCACCTTGTTCGCTTTCCCAGGGTGGTAATGGATTGAGCAGTCATTGTCTTTGATCAGCTCCAACTATCTTTATTGGAACTTATTCAACTCTTTCTATGTGAATATATACTTGTTGCTTTTGTGATCTATATATATTTCACACTTCTCCCCAAAGAGGTAATTCCACCGAATTATCAAAACAATTATTACTACAACCAACTCAAGATCATCTATTGGATAGTTTTTCTCATGAACTTTCAATTTCCATGAAGAATAGGCAATGATTTTGCCATTTTGCATCAACACACAACCCAGATCCCTCTTTGAAGCATCACTGAATACCACAAAATGTTCTCCACTTGTGGGTTGTGTGATCATGAGTGTAGTGATAAGTCTTATTTTTAACCTCTTAAAGCTATCATCACATTCATCACTCCAAACAAACTTGACTCCCTTCCAGGTTAGCTTTGTAGGAGGGCTGGATAATCGTGAGAAATTTATCACAAATCTGTTATAATATCCTACTAAACCTAAGAATCCAAGGATATCTGTCACCGATATTGGCCTTGTCTATCCCAAAATTGTAGCTCTCTTGGAGTTATCCATATATATCCCATTTATTGTGACGTTATGACCAAATAATGAGGCCTCCTTTAACCAAAACTCACAGTTGTTGAACTTTTCATAGAGCTTCTCCTTTCGTAGGGTCTCAAGTACAATTCTTTGATATACCTCATTATCCTCCTTGGGTTTGGAGTATTTTAGAATATCATCTACAAATATTACCAAAACAATTTCAAGATAATCTCTAAAAACATTATTCATCATGTCCATGAATATTGATGGAGTATTAGTGTGTCCTAAAGGCATTACTATGAATTCATAGTGCCTGTACCTTGTACAAAAAACAGTCATGAGAATATCATCCTTCATCACCCTTACTTGGTAATATCACGACCGCATATCCACCTTGAAGAAATATTGTGCTCTACAAAGTTGATCAAAGAAGTAATCAATTCATGGAATAGGATACTTGTTCTTTATTGTGATTTTTTTGAGCTCACGATAATCGATGCAAATGTGCATTGATATATCATTCTTCTTAACGAAGAGGACTGGTGAACCCCATGGTGAATCACATGGGAATATAATACCTTTATCCAGATTCTCCTATAGTTGTTTCTTCACCTCTACAATCTCCACAAAAACCATTTTATATGGATTCATGGATATTGGAAATTCCCCAGGTAAAGATCAATCAAGATTTCAATATATCTTCTAGGATGAAGAGAAAAAAATTCCTCAGGAAAAACATCAGAAAATTCCCTCACATTAGGCATGTCTTCAAGGATGATTTATTCCTTATAATCTACAATAATAGCAAGGTATGAATGCTCATAGGGACGTAATATCCACACATGATATGATAGTGCTAAAGCAGATTCATCCTCCTCCTGACACTTGTACAGAATTGAGGATCAATTCTACATATGGAGGGTGATTTCCTCATCATGACAATTTATGTTGGCTCTATATATATGGAGAGACAATCCATGAAAGGAATTGCATAAAATTACACAAGAGGGAGTATGGTGATGTTCTCTGGGAAGATCAGACCACAAAATCTGATAGGGGAGGAGTTATATTCATGGGAATCAATAATTTCCAAATTTTCCGTTCTCACTGAAAACTTTACTATGATTTATGGTGGTGATGAGAATTTTCTAAAAAACACTCAGGATATAATATAATGTGTAGAACCAGAATGAAAAATTTCATTCATTATTCTTGAATAAATAACTAGAGTACCTTTTAGCACTTTGTTTTTGGGGTTCGCTTCAGTGGTAGTGATAGAAAAAGATCACCCTTGTTTTCTTGGAGGTTTTCGGTTGCCTCTAAAAATTCTTTTCTTAGGGAACTAGTTTTTAATGTTACATGGTTCTTTACAATTAAAGAAATGAACAATGCATTGAGGGTCAAACGGTGTGTTACTCTCTTCTATCATAGCAGCGGGTTTTTCAGTCTAACATTTAATAGCCATGCTCCCTTCTCTACCATCCCTAAATAATTTCTTCATTCCCTTTAGATAATTTTCAGGTTTCTTCTTTCTGAACCTTCGGCTAGTGGGGTGGTGGATCTTTTTAACACTATTGGATTTATCCATAAAATGAACAGCATTAAAGTCAAATTTTTGTTTCTTATCCCCATCATACCCCTAAGATTCACATATCTCCATTTTGACTTTGAGGGCACATCAGGCAGTTTCCTCATACATATCGAAGTCATAGATCTCTAGGACTTTCTGTAGGTTGGGTTTTTTCCCACCAAAGAAGCGGGAAACCGTGAATTTGGGGGTAATGACAAAGTTGGAGGCATATCATGCAATCCTTGTAAAGTTTTCCTCATACTCTCTGATGGATTAGTTATCTTTTTTCGTGAAGGAATGAAAGGCCCTTTACATCTTAAGTTGGAGGGTGAACGAAAAATATTTATAGAAAAATATTTTACGTAAATCCTACCATTCCAAAACCTCAATATCTTGCTCAGTCTTAGTATTTTTTATCAATGTACACCTTTTTTATGCTTCACCTTCCAAATGATATGCAGGTAGGAGAACCATCTCTTGTTCCTAAAATTTATGGATGGAAAATATCTATTCAATGGAGTTGATCCATTGCTCAGATATTGAGGGATCAGATGATCTATTAAATATAGGAGGCCTTTGTCTCATGAAGCTCTCAATTGCGGATTGTTCTTTGGGGAGGGGGGGGGGTGGACGATCCTCTTAACCTATTTATTTATTCAAAAAATGAGTTAACTGCAAGAGTATCATGACAATGTTTTTGTTTCCCACTCTTATTAGATTGGGAATCTCATTAGAACAGTTGTAACATTGATCTTCAACTTTGTTGTTAGACCGATTCCTTATATTACAAGATATTGGTTGGAACAAAAGGAGTGTTAGGGGTAACACCTAAAGGGGAATCCAATGAAAAAAGGGATAACTTATAAATTAAATTTATTTCCTTAACATATGAATTCGAAGGCTTCAATATATGTTATCTATGATATACTTCCCAACATTTATTTTTAGGGGTATTTTTATTATTCCCTTAATAATGGTTCATAATAAGCTTATGAATTTACCAAAGCATATCCCCTGGGTGTATTGTAACCAAGAGTACAGCCAGACCCATTTTCGTGCATCAGTTCCTATTTTAGTCTATATAAAAGTGATGTTTTCAGGTTTCAAGCCTAGTTACATCTCTTCCATATCCATATATACATGTTAGTATCTAGACAAAGATGTATTTTATTGATAAACCACTTACACTATACACACAAAAATTTTGGGATGTTTTTATTATACTTAGTTTTACCCCTTAGGATTTCACTATGCTTTTTTAATCATAATCCTGAAAATAACTAAACCGATTTTATGATACTAACTATAACAACCCTTATATATATTACACACATAAACCTGATTTATTACATAATCATGCACTTAAGGCAACTCCGGGATCAAGCGGTCTCGTGTCTTGGGAAATTAGAAACATTACATAATAACTTTGAACACAAAACACAACATCTATGTTGAAAAATTCTTTTACATGACCTCAACATTCATTCGTACATATAATTGAATGAGATAGCCTGAGGACATGCATAAGAAAAGGGTGAGCCATAAATCCCATTAAGAGATTAAACAAGGAATAACATGAAGAATATAGTACATGTTAGGCAATAGAGATATCAATTGAGCACAAGAGAAACATGAACATAAATTCCTGATATATCATGATTATATTATCATAAAAATGTGGCAACAACATTTAACATGATATTAGCATGATCCAAGGATAATTTAACCTTGAGTATGAGTAAACTCTTATTTCACTTGATTTATCATGATAATAATAATTACCCAATGCATTGGAGTCTTACCAGGGTGCACCCTTCTTAATCATTTCATTTCACGCATAAGTGTGTTATATATATCATAAAACATAGATTCATTAAAAATCATAATTTATTATACAAATAATATATGTGTAATAGATAAATGTATGTCCTAAATCCATAAATAAATGTGAATAAATGTGAATACCCTTGATAGCGAAATGGGTATGGTATTCGATTATACAACGATTTTTGGATGGGAAATTTTGGTGTAACTTCGGCAGCATAATATCATCACATAGAAATAGTAAAATTGGTTTATGAGGGAGGAAAAGGTATATCATAATTTATACATGAAATGAATAGTAATAGGGTCATGTAACATAATATCCCAACATATGTAATGGAAATTAGATGCATAATATAAAATAATTTATTGAATGTTAAAGAGAAGAAAAAAATTTCTTATAGAATTTCCTCATTGTAACAACTATACATGGGAGGCATTAATGAGATAGAAAGAGGTATCTCATCATTAAAAAATAATTAGGAATGTAATGGGGAGGTGAAAAATCAAACCCAAACATTTGTAATTGAAAGTAAAAGTGTATAACAACATAAACAAATTTAGAAAAAAGGAGAAATGAAGAAATACATTACTTGGAAGTGTCATCCCAAAGGCTTGGGAGAGGCTTATAAAGAGATTTGGTCTACTTGAGAGGATTATAGAGAGTGGATGTCTGTTTTTGGTCGATCTACAAACATTTTGAGTGAAGATAAGTGGGATCTTGGGTGGGTTAATATAGGAAAAGGGAGGGTAATTCTTTAATATTTAGGTTTTGGACACTACACATTAATCTAATCCAAAACACAAACCATACCGTGATTTGTTCCCAATGCTTTTTCCAAAAGGAGAGAGGAAATAATTATTTTATAAGTCTAATGGAATTACTTATTAAAATTTTAGGATTTCTTCTATGGAGGTGAGTTACACTTTTGAGGAAATCATTTTAAAAAGTTAAAATATTATATATGTTTTGGAGGGTCCACTAAGGCATCATAAAATTTATTTAACAAATATTAAATCAGGTACATTTAAATGAAAAATATATATTTTCCAAACAACCCATTTATATTATTTTATTACATCACAATTGGATCATTATGATGTCATAAAACACATTATATATTTAAATGGTATTTAATGTTTACCCAAATATTTGATTGTCTCAGAAAATTATGAAAAATTCACCGGTAGATAATTTTGATATCTTTAATCCAAAAATGTTATTAATTTTATCAAAATAATTTTCAAAATTTGAGAATTTTTATTTTTAAAATAAAAACTGACAATTATTGAAAAATCATGGGTTAAAAAAACAGTTCTCAAACCTTAATAAAAATTTCTATCATATTCTATAAATTCTATGATCATTTATGTTTAATAAAATGTCATTTAGTAATATTATTTTATTAAAATATAATTTAAATCAAAAATCCAATAATTCATCAAAATAGATTTCTAAATTAAATTTGATTATTAACTAAAATATAATATTTGTGCTTTAAAAATTACTTACAAAGTATCAATGATAAGATTAATGTATATTATTATAAAAAAAAATAATCCACATAATCATAGTTCTAGGGTCTTTTTACATAACCCCTTATAACACCCACATAAGACCTAAGGGTAAGGAGTGCGATGGTGACAGGCTCTTGGGGTGGCTTGAATAAAATCGTTGTATGGTAATCTTTTTTAACATCCAATTCTTCGGGAGGCAGTTCCGTTTAAGCTTAAACTGTTATGGGTCGGCTTGTGCTTCTTCTAGAGTGATTCCCAGTAACATTGCCTATTTTCTGAGATATAAAAAATGGGCTTCATATAGAGACATTCTAATGGATGAGGCCATCACTTCCTTTTTCTGAGTGAATTGGATTTGTTAAAGCCCTATATTTATACTAATAATGTGCTCATTTTTCAACCACTATATTAGCAATAGTAACTATTCTTAAATGTATTTTAAAATTCAAAAACATAAAACCATGGATGTTCATATATTTTATATAACCATTTTACATAATAATACATTTAATTAGATCAAGTAGAATTTTTATTAATAAAGTTTGGGTCGTTACAAGGGATATGTAAAATAAATACCTGAATTCATGCCTTCTTAACCCAAGGTTTTACCAGTGATAATAAGGAGATGCTTCCAAGGAACTTATGAATCACCTAAGTATAAAGTCACTTTAGTATCTTTAATAAATTTTTAGAACCAAAAAATGATGCATTAGTTTGATTATTTTTAAAAATATATCTTCATGAAACCCAAGGAAGTGTGGTATGTGATATCATAAGGTATACATAACTACATATCCCGACCATGAGTAAGGAAAACCCCATTAGAAATAATTTTTTGAAGTCAAAGATCTCAATGAATTAATATTGGATAGTATCTATGGAACTATTTTCTTATATGAGACGAAGGACACTAATATAGATCTAGTGTAAAATTTGAACTATCAAGATGTTGACTTTAAGGGGATACAAAAAATCGTAGTAGATGATTATTTTATTGATATGGAAATTTAGAGAGTTATGTTGTTCCATTATTAAAATCTCAAAGTGGGAAAAATAATGATTAAGGAATAGTTCTTAATTATATCTTTTAGTGTTGTAAGGTTATGAACCACACTGTAATGTTAACCAAGGATATTATGAGTTAATGAAGACAAAAATGCAACAGTGAATAAACCATCAATAGATGAGAGAGGCTAGAGCGGTTCCAAATAGATATTTTTTTAAAATAAAATTCTTGAACAATACGATGTTATATTAGAATAAATAAAAGTGGATGAAATTAATGACCATAAAGACCAACAAAAATACTTTTTTATGTCATAGAAAAACCACACAGAAAAGAGTTGAGTGATAGCGATGTTGATGAAATTTATGGAAGAGTAGACCAAAATGTTATGTTAGAGTCTCTACATGAATAAATAGATATTTAGAGTAATGAAATAATAAATATAATGGTTTGTTTTGTGATGAAAAACTCAAAATAAAAACCATGAATGGAAGAAAAAGAGCTTATGTCTGAGATCAAAATTATAAAATCTAAAAAAACTAGGAAACTCAAGAAATAATACTATGTACAAATTCAAAAATAAATAGAAAGTATCGATTTTGAAAAAATTTAATACCATAATTATGGAATAATTAAAATAGATAGGGGATATAGAAATGTAAATTTTAAGAAGTTGATAAAATATTGATGACTGAAATAGGATACTTACTCAAGGTATGATATCCATAAATTCGATTATACATGTTGTTGAAATGGTGAATAAGAAAAATGAATATCCAAAAAACAAATGTTATGGCTATGTTTGGTAACAATATTCATATAAAAAAATAGGGTGTATGGATTGATCATAATAAAAAATGGTTATGGTTGATACAAGTCCACAAACACCATATGGGAGGGGGAAGATTGATTTGATAGATATGAAAAAGCCTCAAAATAGTTTCAGGGTGTTTTTAAAAGAAAAGATAAGAATTAATTAAAAATTATTTTATATTGTTGTGTAAAGAGATGGAATACTCCATATTCTTAATATATTGGAAAAGGAAACACTAATTCATAGGGTAAATAGATAGATGATTATAAATTTATTTAAACTATATCTTTTTAATAGGAATTGGTTTTTGTATGATGAATACTAATATAAATTTGTAAAATTAACACTATATTAAATTAAAGTACACTGAAGAAGACTCAAAAAATAGTTTTTAGTAGTTAAAGGAATCATAATGTGGCCTCAAAATAAAAAAAATCATCCCAAAAATATAAGGTCAATCCATAGTATCTATTGGGGAAGAAACACACTCACCACCAAAAATTGGTGAATAAACCAACATGGATCAAAAATAAAAAGAATAAAAGGAAATATTTGAGGAATTTTATATAAAATATATGAAGAGAGATAGACTATGGATCCATGATATCACTTTTACTTCCTATATAATAGCAATCAATGGTCTTTTTATGGGAATCAAGTGTGACAATAAAGTGATTTTCGATTTAAAAATGGTGAATTTTAAAATATCATTGGCTCCATAAAATAAGAAATTGCGAGTAAATACATTAGAAATATGAATGTAAAATTCAGTAAAGACATTAGTTGCAAAATTATAAGTGTAATACAATTATATGGAATGTGGTATGCAATAATGTTCACCAACAATACATGTATCAAGAAAGGAAGATATAATGAGACTATGATGAAAGGTAAGCACAAAAGGGGAATCTCTATCTCATAAATAGTGAATAATACTTTTGATTTATATCACTGGAAGATTAAAATTTTATTATGGAATAAAATAATTGGTAATTTGAGATTAAAACACATGAATTGTTAAGAAAATAATATATGATCTCTATTAGGTCAAAAATTAACCTAGATTACCTAAGTGGGGTGAATCCGGGTATGGTTATTCTTTTTAAAATCCTTCCTACCCCGTGGATCATTACCACTTTATTATAAGGTTGACTTTAATTTATATTTATTGTTTATATTTATCTTACCATTCCAAACATTTTTTGCTGATAATGAAAAAATTTAAAGGAAAAGAAAGTACAATGACACAAAAATTCTTACATGGTTAACCCTCATTAGGATATGCCCAAAGGGAATTCAACATAAATGTGACGATGTAACAAATCAACTAAGGCCCACTAAAAATACATGAATTTGGTTAAATCACTTTTATGCCTAAGATCACTAAATTTTCTTGTCAAAAAGACAAATCACCATTTTCCAAGGGTCACTCCATAAATATATCCTTTGATGGATCACTGCCATTGGAAGGGATCACCTTCTTCCTCTTACATTTCTTACTACTCTCTAAAGGATCCACACATCGATTTTGGAGATGTAGGTAAATTCATTTTTAATAATGAATGAATTCTTAACTAGAGGTAGATGACTTGTTGATGTTATATCATAGTATCTCCTTCACTTCCATGAAAACACTAAGACTAATCACATAAAATTTTTATAAATCTAGAACATAATTATCATTGATACAAGCACAATAATAAACTCAATTTTTGAAATATCTTTAATAGATTCCATGTCTTCCTTTTTCTACCTTGTGTACAGTAGTGAATAAAATTCTTCTGCAAATATAGTCTGATAAAAAAATATTTTAACTTATTCTTCATCATAATTTAAATATGACCACATGTATAGGTGACATGAAATCTTAATTTCGCCTTATATATGAAATAAACTTCTTCCCATATTGATTTCCTTGTAGAGAGTCCTTTTGTGAGAATGTTTTTACCTTTGTGGAAACCTCCTTCATGAACTACCTTTTTCATGAACAACTTTAAACTACATAGTGAGAGTGCTTTACATGTTTCCCCATTTTTGCGTACACCCTCTACTTTGAAAAATACCTTCTCCTCACAAACATATATTAAATCTCAATGTGATTCTCCTTTGCGGACTACAATTTCTCACAAAAAGAATTTCCAAACTAATCATTCTTCATAATCTACCTTCACTTTGTGGATTGTCGAAGCTCTGCAAACTCCATTTTTCCTTTCTGAGATACAGTGCCTCACAACTCTCATTTGTGAACATTCTATAAAAATAACTCCTTCATAGAATGATACCTCGAAAACAATCTCCTCTATTAGGGAATTTTTTTATCACAAAACTCTTCTCCTCCGTAGAATCCTTACTCGTAAACTACTTCAAGCTTCCCCAAATTCTTCCAGAAGCAATGATCTTCTATAATAAAATTTTCTCAATAAAATTATGTTATTATGGTCCTTTATATTGTTAAATAAATCCTATAATACTCACTAATAACAAATACCAAAAACTCTTTTGTGGTATAGCCACCACCATGAACTTTCTACGCATACTTTATAGTGATTTTTTCCTTTATTGTAGTCAATGTCATCCACAAACAAAACCCATTTCCATATTCATAAATAACATCCTCAATCCACAAATGATAAGCCTCCAACAATTGATGATCCTCCCATGAACGACAATCCTCCCATGAAATGACTTTTTTATGTGCTTCATATAGAGCGCTTTACGGTTTACTTACCACATTTGCAGTATGTAAAAGAGAATAGTGCTACTATGAGATCTGTGACCTCCATGCATTGTAGTCTAAAAAATTATGTCCATGAACTCATTTTGATAAAAATTTCCTTTTCCATAAATACAACTCTAGATATTGAAGCCCAAAAATGGAAAACACTGGGAAACTGTGAAACCTTAAATACATCTTCTTTGGAAACACAAACCATATATAGAAGTGGTGATATGGTTTTGTCATCAAACAAAATCACCCCAAAAACATCGAGAAAACACCTTGAGTATTTATTCCCAGTAACATCCCCATTTTGGGTTTGTTGACAACTCTTCACATTTTGATAATATGTTAAAGCTTCTTCATATTATACGAAAACCATATTATTTTGATCTTGATAGTGAATAATGAGTTTCTAAACACACACTCTAAGCCCACATGATCCATTCTTATCATAAAAAACAAGAGAAGAATGAAAATTTCATCAATGAATCACTTCATTGAAAAACTACTCAGCTAATTTCATCACGTACTTAATTTATCTTGACATATCACCATTGATTGAACATCCTGAGAATCATTATATTTAAACACCCTAACAACTCCTCCACATAACTTTATTTAGACATTTTATCTAATTTTATTTCCACAATTTCTTCCCCTTTGTCAATGAACATGAAGGTCACTTCTATGTGGTCTATAACAAGGTAAAGAACACAAATAATCACATTTAGAAAAAAAAATTCCATTCTTTAGGGATAGTAGGTACCACATCCATGCTTTCATAAGTGTGTAAAGTGGAACTAACTACATTATCCATATATTGACCTTCAAATGCTTCTTTGGAATCGAAACTATTATAATGTCCACAACATAGAGTTTTATAGGCACATACCCCAACTTTATAAGCCCATTATCTACAATCTTAACGATGATGTAAAATTTTATTTCAATGTGATTTTTACTTGAGTTATGGACATTATTTTTTCTATGATTTATAGAACACGAATATTCATAACAAATTAAAATCATATACATCACATCAATTCTATCCCTTTTTTCGTAGAATTAAATTGTGGATCCCTTCATTTATGAATTTAACCCCATGAACACAGTGATATCCATGTTTTATATTTTAAAAAATAATCAAAATCATGAGGGGAAACTCATTATTCTATTATCTTTAATAATCCAGGTAAGGAGATATTACACTCCCCATTAGTTCATATATTTCTTATTATCCCATGAGATATTATATGTTGACATATGAACACCTACAAGCCATGTCAAAAAAAATTAAATTTCACCTCTAACTCCATTTATTAAATTCCGAATGAAACATTTATTCTATTAGATCCTTTCAAGATCAGTGTTATAGTAATATTTATTGATGCACAATAAAAGAATAATTTCAAAAATTAAAATTACCACTTGGAATTGTGTCATTTACATATCCTTTAATAATAATAAGTATTAAATCATTATGAAAAAAAGTTTATTCAAATAAATGTCAAAAAATATCCATGTCACTCACTGACTTCCACAGATATTACCAGTATGGATTTTACCAATTCTAAAGAGGACTATATTTTTAGATGAGTCTATATCACTTGGTGTGATTGTCCTTATATATCTTTGAAAAAATTTCCTCTCCCCCAATAATTCTTCTCTTAGAGAAAAATAACACTTTCAACTAAGGCATGATACTAATTCTGTAATATTCAATGATACTTAGAACCTCTATTTCATTCATGTATAGCTTTGACCTCTCTTTAGTTTCACATTAGGATCTTCCTCATATAATAACCGTTTTCCAAATCACACAACACTTAGATATAGATTATAAAAATAGAGTTATTGTGAAACACCACTTGTTGAATTTTATATCATATGTGAATTTCAAGAGTTCATGTTCTTCCGGTTTCATGTATCTCTTTAAACTACTACACCCATTCCATTTCAGCAAACACACACCCCTTGGATCATATCTCTCTCTTAGTCCTGCACAAAATTCAGTAGATATGAGAAAAATTTAATATATAGGAATAGGGGCATCACTGTAATCCTTAATAAATACATCATGGTCGATCTTGATGAATCAACCCTTCAATACTTTCTTCCAATGTACTGTACTATTTTTGTGCTTGTTCCAACTGCCCAAGTACTTTCAATTATTCTGGCCATAGGACTAAACATTATTTACCCACATGATGAGTCTAATTATGATACTCATATTCTTTATCCTTATCCTAGTTCATAATTTTGGTATTAAACCCATTATTATATATTTCTTTCTTTGATGCTCAACCAATATTCCATTCTTTTTGGCTCTTTATTTGAACATGAATTATTCCACTAGTCGTCTTTTATTTTTTTCCTCCATTGGTAGGATATTAATATTTTTATAACATATATTAATATGGCATGACATGAAAATTTTTCACGGAATTATTTATTTATTTCTATTTTATCAGTTACCTAAGTCACGTCACCCTTTTTGTTGAAGTTGAGTCTTCAACTAAATTGAAATTCTTATTAATCAAACATAGGGAATTTCCTATATTTTTCTTGCACATTAGTTCAAATTAATTTCAATACATGTTTTGTGAGTTTAATTGGGGATGTGATTCAGACGCCATTATTTTAGCTCCTTATGATTCCCCTAATGTTTTAAACCAACTTTCCCACTTATCATGTTGTCTTCTAATATAGGATTTTTCATTATAAAATTTCAGAGTTATGGACCACCATTTGGGTTCATTTTTTTCCCTTCTTTATTCCTACTACAATTTCCTTCCAAGTGACCGTGATTATCACATATAAAACATCTCCCATTAAATACAAAACTAATTTCATAATTTCTCAACTAAGATAGCGATGCATCTAGAATTATTCTTTTGATATTGATCCCTTGGGATTATTGACCCAAACTAATGGGGTTTTCCTTTATACCATACTAATTTAATTTGATGTCTACTTTCTTATGAGATACACTTCATTCAGATTTATCAATACGTATCTTTTTATTGTCATATTTATAAGTATTTATCTCTTCGCAACATGAAATATATTCCAAATCCTCAACATAAAAAAGTTGTAGCATGACCATGAATCCCATAGAAATATCACTTGTTGTCATTACTTCCTATAAAATCCTTTTTAGTTCATTCCTGAGTACCTACATGATTTCTTCTATTTATAGAACTATTCATAGCTCTTTTACAATCATGGATGGGAGAGGATTCAACATATCAAATACCCATTTTTCATAAACAAGATATCCTTTTGTTTGTGGAAATCATTTCATGTTTTTATATTAAAATTGAATATTTTGATTTCATTTCATTATTAGCTTATAAAGGATGACCAAATAATAAATGGAAAGCATCCTTTAATTTGGGATTACCTTTTAATTTAGATTTTACACTACATTATTTACTAATTATAGATCATCTCTTAATTGTTGAATCATCATATCCCTATATCCATGTTGAACAGTGAGTTATATCTTGAGATTCATTACACTACTCGTCTCATGTCCTAATTCTTATGTGAGCCTATCCAACTTGTCACTTTTCTTCATTATGTTAAAATTCATCTGAGCAATAGAGTATTTCATGAACTAATTCTCTTAATGTATCCTTTGATTCTCTTGTACCAGTGTAGATAGATGTGTTTCAAGATCATAATTTATGGCTATTAAATTAAAAATTTTATCAAAGTCTAAATTCTTTCAAATTTCTTCAGATTTTAGTTTTAAGTTATTCATCTTAGGAATCATTCTTCTTTATAAGATCTATGGACAATTCAATAATCCTTTTATTGAATCCTTTTAGCTTGTTGACTTCAATTTTATGCACTTGGATTTAGATATATTTAGATTTAATTTCTTCATCCAATTTTGGATCTAATTACTTTATTTCATGGAAAGCTTCCAATTTTTTCCTCATTGTAGTAACTTCATCACCAGTAGTTTCATAATTACTTTTAACATCATGCTCTTTATTTATTCCAACAGAATCTTTGAGTGAGAATATATTTTCACTATCGAATTCATCCAAACCTTCCTCCAGTACATTATTAGTTTTTTAAACTAAATCACAATTTTTTCATAAAGACTTTCAGATAATGTAATACCACAAGAATAATCCTTCTTTATTGTAGTTCTTCCTTTTCCATGGAACATCGAGAAAAGAGAAAACTAAAACCATTATTTCAACAAAAGAATTAACCACGTCAGAGAAACCATGTCTGATAAAACATCTGAATGTCATGATATTATATGTTAGTTCTAAAAGGTGCATTGATACCTTCATAGGGGGTGAATCTAAGTATGGATATTCTTTTAGGAATTACCCCTACCCTACTGGATCTTATCCTATTTATTATAAGGGTTTATTTATTTTATATTTAGTGTTTATATTTATGTTACCCTTCCAAAATTTATCAGATGATAATGCATAGAAGGTAATATAAGAATTAAAGAACAAATGAAAATGGATTTGTACATTGTTCACTCTCAATGGGCTACGTCCATGGAGAATATAATGATAATATTTCGATTAAAAAATCCTTTAAGGCTCACTGATAATTAATGGGTTGGGATAGATCACTTTTATACACAGGATTACTGCCTTTGAAATTTTTAGAGATAACTCACTACATTCCTAATTTCACTCCCTCAATCTCCCCTTTAATGGATTACTACATATAGAAATAATCATCATATTATTCTTCCTTTTATCACTACTCCAGAAAGGATCTGCACAATGTTTATAGACATGTAGGTCCCTTAATTATTACTAATTAATTAATCCTAAACTGTTGGTAGATTCTCTATTAATGATCAGTCTAGGCTACGTATTCACATCTATGAAAATAGCTCGATGCAGAACTTCCACATTCCAGAAAACTAGAATTACCTTATCTTAACCATAGAAATGGAGATTACCTCCTCTTTTCCAATATCTTCCATAGAATAAAAGTTTTCCTTTCACCACCTTATATATAGTAGTGAATAAACATCTTATGAAAATATAGTCTGATGATGTAGATCCTCTATCATAGTCTTATTCGGAATTCATATATGACAACATGTATGTGTTCCATGAATTTTTTTTTCACAATGTAGATGAAATAAACATATCTACATACTGGTTCCCATGTAGAGATTCCTTTTATAAACTATCTTTTCCTTTTGTTGAAACCTCTTTTGTGAACCACCTACATCACGAACCACCTTGAACTATGTAATACAATTGATTCATGAGACACCTCTGTTTCAAGGATGGCCTTTTCATTGAGAGGTTACTTTTCTTTATGAATTATTTCCCCTTTGTAGAATAATGTTCTCCAAAAATAACCTCTAAAATCTAATCTTCATTTACAGACTAATATAACTTCATGGAATACTGATGATACACAAAAACTTTTCTCCTCTGTGAGATACAGTTCCCTGAATTCCATTTTATGAATTGTATTCAAAAAATACCTCCTTCAGAAAATTTATACCTCAATAACTACTTCCACTTTCATGGAATTAATTTATTGTGAAACTCTTCTCCAGCATGGAATCCTCCTTCTAGAACTACTTTAGACTTCCTCAAATTCTTCTAGCAGTGAAGATATTCTCTAATAAAATTATATTCCTATAAGGATGTGATTACGGTCCTTTATATAGGAAAATAAATCCTTCAAAACATTTTAATCACAAATACCCAAAAGTCCATTGTGATACAACCTTCACTGTGAACATGCTCTGTGGTATGCATAGCTCCTTTATCCCTTGCATTGGTAAATGTAATTTGGAAAAAAACCATTTGTTTCCTTGTAAATCACCACCTAAATCAAAAAATTATGATCCTCTCATGAATGAAGAGCCTCCCATAAATGATGAACCCCCTTTAACTGATTTCACTACGAAATATTCATAGAAAAATTTGTGGTTCCCATACATGAATCTCGATATGTATATCATAGTTTCCATACTATGCATCCCGAGAACTATATGTTTTGTAGTCTACGAATTATGGTCCATGAACACCTTTTTTTAAAATGATCCTTTTCAATAAAAAACTCTAGATATTGAGGACCAAAAATTTGGAAAACATATGAAAACTGCACCACCCTATAAAAATTTTATTTTTCAACAACAACCATACCGAGGTAAGGTCATCTGACATTGTTAACAAAAACAATAACCACCCAAAGACCAAGATATAACCATGAGGGATTATTTACAATAATATCTTGATAAACATTTAAATTTACATGATAATAATCTCATATGAATGTTTTTATAAAGGGAATGATCATTCAACATAACTTTGAGCTGAAGGAGAAAAAGTCAATGGGATTGATTTAGTTGGGGAACATTGATGTGTGTGGGATGATATTATCTAAATCAAATGATGGAAAGAGGGTTTAAATTTATTTTATTAATGAATACAATAGGATGGCATGGTTTTTGGGACTAGTAACAATTTTGAGGTGTTTATGCATAGAAAACGGTATCGGATATTGATAGAGAAGATGCATTGACTTGAAATTATAAAATTCAATTCCAATAAACCAACATAGTTCAAAAATATCGAAAAACTATAATATATAGAATCTTGAGTTAAGGAAACAATTTACTAGGATAAATATACCCAATAAAATAATATTTTTCAGAAACTAAATCATCAACAATGTTTCTTATTTGAGGTTAATTGAAAACATCCTATAGGATATGTATTAGAAGCATAAAAACATGTGTGTAATGGGTTTCTATAAATGAAGATAAACTTGATTTTTTTGTTGAATGAGGAGAAGTTTTTATAATTGGGAATACAATTGGGTTTCCATATGTTTAAATATATCTTATATGTTTTTGGATTTGATTTTAGGACCAATAAGACTATGGGGTGATTCTTTGAGTATTAAAGCACATTATTGTGACATTTATATGAATATATGATACACACATTAGGTTATGACCTAAGTAGTAAGGTTTGTGTTTGGGCATATTTATCATGTGAATATTTTAAAGGATTGATGTGGATTATATAAAAAATGAAGGAAACTACATCATTAGACCTCTGCATTAGATTAAACTTATAGATTCTGAGATACATCATATCGCAATTTAATCGCTACATCATAAGTGGCTTCTCCAATGTGAATGTTTATACCATAAGAAACAGTTTTCACTATGATGTGTATTATATAAGAGTATATTTATGGAATATATAAGATTTAATTTCTTTGAGAATGAGGTACATGATATGTACGTTTCATACTTTTTTTCCTAAGGGAAGCCCTATGTTGTGCAAGGGTGATACCCTAACATATAAGGGTTATATAATTATTCATTAGTGTCACCCAATAATGTTTACGGATTTACATGGAATCCTTAATGGTTAAAATCATGTCAAAATATGATACATATGGTTTCCATGGGATGAATAAGGGTTGAATCTATGAAACATAAATCTTAATTTCCTGATGCTTAAGGATTACTCAAATGAATGAGGATTAGAAAAATGTTAATTATATGGTATTTAATGGTAATATCGGGATATATTAATATGATCCTAGTGATAAATAGGGGTAATGATGCATAGGGGTTACCTAAAAATGTATATGCATAACTATGATATATAAGGGTATATCCAAACTATTCCAAATTGAGTGTCGTGAATGGAATTCTCTACGAATTAGGGTTAGAGCCATGAGTGTTGTTCCTGGAGAAATTTAATGGAGCAATAGGTGGGATTCTCTATGGAGTATTCCTAGGAGGAACTATCATTGATCTATATAGGTTCATAGTTATGTCGTGGAGTTTTGGGGTTGCACTGTGAAGAAATCGAATGCTCCTTGGTGGTTGTAAGGGATTATTTGGACTCCCTTGGGGTGGGTTTCACAATGTGACGATGAGGGAAAAACTGCAACATGAACCTGAATAGATAATTCATGTTTTACATTTTGGATGCAGTGTTATAATATATAATTACCTGAAGGTCCATACCATGTGGTGTGCTAAGAAGAGGCATTATGATAGGGCGTGTATTGGTTATGTCATAGTGGACATATTGTATTTTTCTTTCTTTTATTAGGTATAGGATGGCCTTTTAGGGACTCAAAACTGCAAACCCCAAACTAAATTATTCATTTACCTGATTTCCAAAAATAAGGGGGTCATGATCCTTCACCCTTCCTCTTCTCTCTTTAAACTTCCTTGATTAATAAAAATTGATGGTGGTTTTCATCATCGTTTAGATATGTGTTTCTCACTCCTATTCAATACATCTACACATAGTATGTTATCTACTAAACTTAGTTTCTATAGGCTTGTGTTGGAGTGATAGTTCAGAAATATATGGTGGAATAATCTAAATATGATGGGTATTTGGGTTGGTTTGCTAATGGGGGACCTAAAATGATGAATATAATAGGTTTTCGGTGAGTTCATTGAGGTATGCCACTACTTTGAGATATTTATAATTTTATACCAATTTAAATGATATTAATGGATTATTTGAAATATGGTATTTCTTATTTTCTTTATGATAAAGGTCTGGTGAATCCTATGTGCAGTGCAAACTTCATTTATCAAGATTTATCAATAGGTGGTTTCCAGTTAGGTTTTTATATGATTATACACTGCGTATTAAATATTTAATTAATTATGTTAAATTTTTAAATTTTTTATAATTTATTTATAATTACTTAGATGGGGTTTTAAGGGATCTAGATCCTTGTGTTATTAGACTATTTTAATTGAATCTTTATTTATATTGGTTTATATTAGTGGTAGAGTTTTAATGAAAGAAAATATCTCCAAATGTTGTATGTATTCTCTAAAAATATCCCCATTTTTAATTAATTTTGGTTATATGACATGTGATATGTAGCCTCTCCACTTTTGGTCAATCACATTTGAATTATAATTGATTTGGTTTTCCTTAATCACCATGAGTGAAATGAATATGTATTAGGCCATAATGGACCCTTGAACACTATGTTTATGCCTCCATCACTGATAGTCATCTGATTGACTGTAAACATGTATTATGTGGTATATGGACCCTAAAGAGTTATAAATTAAATTAATTAACATTTTTATGGAATAAGTGCATGTAGTACCCTCTTATTATTGGATTTTAATGGATATCAAATTGTATTCCTTAGAGGTAGTCCATATAGAACCTTGAGAAACAATATTTATTTTTAGTGATTTAGGTAGTGTGAGAATTGAGTGTTACTCATCTTCTAGTATGTATATATTCTAGTGGGTATACCATAGAAGGGATTACATATTTTTTGGTTGTGAAAATATTGGTATAGATTGCTTTAAAATGTGAGATAGTCTTTATTCCACCCCTTCTATTTTTTTCATTTATCTTATTACCTTTGTGTCTAGTTAGGAAACATTGTGATGATTCTAATTTTTAAGGACACTATTCACATTAAATTGGGAGATTTCCCATTGGGTTGGTAATGAAATAATAAAACCCACACAGGGTGTTCTAGGCTTGATGTGACCCATGGAACATGAGTGGGCCCAATATTTTATTGACCCTAAGGGTATTAGAATAAATGGACTAACATGGTTTTTTCCGAGTATAAATTTGGTAATAATAGATGGTTGTGTGGTTCAGAGGCTAATATAGGATATGTATAATAGGTTTGGGAGGGTATAAACCCATGCGATCCTTATGATATAATAGTATATTGTTTTTCCACTTATCAAACTTCAGATTATGTTAAAATGATATTTGAGTCAGCCAATTATCTTGTGATGATATTGTTATTGTGATATCAGTATGGGTCACTTATCTTCTTAATGATGATGTTATAGGTATATTTTATATGGATTCATATCCCACTGATGATTTGTTATACTAATATTTTTGTAGACCTAATATCCTTTAATGATGATGTCATAGTGATATTTGGTCAAGTACCTTATCCCTCGATGATGATGATGATATATAATGGTATATAGGGTGGGAAATATGCCCCAATGAAATATGATGGTATACAGGGTTAGTGTAATCCCCCTGATGATATATAATGGTTTAAAATGGGTTATATTCTCTATAATAATATATTATTCTCTAAGGGGTTGTAGATATTCTATTTGAGGATATATGATGGTATATTGGGTGGTTGTTATTCCAACTGATGATATATAATTATATACATGGTATTACTTATTTTACCATATAAAATATGATGTTATACAAGATAAGAAATCTTCCCCCTGATGATATGTGAGTGTGTACATGGAACTATCTATACCCTCCCAAATTATATGTGATATATTACAAGGTAGGTTCTATTACATTGGATGATAAATGGTTGTATATGGGGTAAGAACTATTATCCTAGATGTTATATGTTATATAATATTTTCAATATAGGGCCATCATGGAACCATAAACACCCTAAGGGTGGGGTGTGGGGGAATCTAGGTGTAACCAAATTCATAATATTTTGCTTTTATTTGTTAATATATTCTTTTAGTATCTTTTTTCATGAGAAATAAGAATATTCAATCATCATGTTTTATATTTTGAATGAATCAACATAACACAACATGAATATATATAGAATGAAAAACATAAGGGAATACCTGAATTTACATGATTTTACAAAATGAGATACACTAATGAGATCACAATGATGATGTGATGATTTTGAATATTATAGTAATACTCATTATGGAATTAAATAATTTTAGAAATTATCATAGTTAATCCAAGGGTCACTCCCTCTTCCTCCCCATGTGAATTTATTCTATGAAAGATGATGTTAGTTTATAGACTTGAGGGTACCTACATGGTCATCATGGTTTGAATGAACTATTTTAAACACTAATTTTTGATGGTTTCATATTGATATCCAATATGTTGAACATTTACTTTTTCAAATTTAATTATCAAAAATACTTATGAGTAAGAGTTGGATTTTATCCCTCCTTAAACCACAAAAACTCCATTTCCCATTTTATAATTCCAAAACTATAACATTAGTATGATATATTCCTCCATTATCTAAAAATAAAAGTGGTAAGAATAAAATTTCATCATCTAATCCTCCCAACATTGATATCTTCTAAATACGCATAATAGAAAACTAGCATATTCTTCTATTTATAAAGAAATAATTATTAATTTTTTTGTATCTCTTATATCTCTTTTTGTTTGTTTTCTTTTAGAATAAATATTTAAATATATTTATCATCCCTCTCTTATTTTAAAAATATTATATGGAAATAAATCACATGATTCTAAATTTTCAAACTAATTCTATAAGTATTTAAAAATTATTTCTCTAATATATTCATAGAAACCAATAGTGTACATCAAAATGATTTCACCTTTATTCTTCACATTCTAACCATGTGTTTTAAAAAATTAACCAAGTGAAATTCATTTCAAAAAACTATTCCAATCTATTTTTTTGGTTTCTATCATTCAGGTACATTATATCAGTCAAAATCTTGATCAATATATTATCTATTTCTTTTTAAACTATTGAATATTGTGTAATGGTATCTCGATTTTAAATCATTTTTTTCTCTGAATAGTGATAACATAAAATAAATTAACTGATCAATTATAAAAAGTATGTTATCCCTAATGTGACATTAGTGAGTCTTTTTATAATATTCAAACCTTCAAAAATGAAATTCTACCAAAAAAATATAAAACCTTCGAAGAAACCTAAGTTATATTGACACCCATACATATCACATGAAGCTTTAATGTGAAATATTGAATCATGCAAGAAATTAATTTTTAGGAGAATATCATAATATTAATTGATTCCCTATATCATGGTCACCATGCCCTAATCTATGGAATAGGGGAGTCACATGATCAATATTCTGTTCGATTAAAGAAGTTGGCATCTTAGGTACTCATGCATGAAAATACCCATGTGGAAACAAGTTAAAGATGATTAAAATAGTGACACATTTCTTTATTACTCAGGATGAGCTAATTGACCACTATAAAATCCATTAAGATCAATCTATGGTTAGTAAGACATTGATACACATAAATTGATTATTCCTAATATTTTGGCTTTACACATTCCTATGCATGCTAGTGAAAACCCACACTAGCTTCATGCATTTTCTACTCAACTAATATCTATATACATGGCCACTATTGAGATCAGACACTATTCTAGACAGTATACTTCTTGAGTGGTTCTTTCATTGATGGATGAGAAAAAATATAATAACCCCAATTATCATTAAATATCTGGGAAATTCCAACATTATTATATATATATTTATATATTTGGGAACCAACTATGAACATTCATTTCTAATAAATGAATCTTTTTTAATTTTATATGAAATTTAATACATATAGCTATCTTCTTGCACATCCATGTATCTTATCACTTGTATGCATTTCCATAAAAAAAATTCACTAAAAAATATATAAACTCAATATACTGAATATAACAACTTTATAAAAGCATACATCTAATTACATTATTATAAAACATAACATTCAAATATATTTTCACTAAAACCAATGTAACCTCATAGTTACAAAAATATTCTCAATCTGATTTTTTCAAAAATATTCTATAAAATCTATCTTCTTATTATAAACCTAATTATATAAAAATAATTAATGATTTTAGGGGGTTTCATTAACTTCCCCATTTTGATAATAAAATCCAATGTACACTTCTTCCACAGTCCATTGAGAAAATCAATTTAATTTTTGAATGTTTTCATTGTCATTTTTACCTTCAATTTTCAATATGCTTCTTTCACAAAATATTTCAAGAGATATCATCACTTAAATTTCTTTTGAGAATTATAGATATAGAGAAACTATGTTTCCCTTTAATTATCACCTCAATATTTTATATATATACACATTCAAATTAGTATAATCTACATTGAACTCAGGCCACATATCCTAAATTAATTATTGAAATTCTAATTCACTTCCATTTTATAACTCTATTAATTCTTCCAATGTCCTTTGAATAACTTCCATTACTTAGTAATGACATGTCAACAGATCCTCAAATCATAATTAGTTGAAAATCGATTTTAGAAATATAATTTTCTGTTAAAAATATCAATTTTATCTATATAACTCAGTGTATATTAATAAAACATATGTATAATGAGTAATCACAACTACTTTTAACATAAAAAAATTCTCAAAATAACAATTTGCACATAATCCTCAATGAACATGGGTGAGGAATACACCACATTCAAAATCATTTTAATAACACTTTTTAATACCAATAATGTCATTACCCTAGTATCCCATATCTTTTAAGCCCCTATAGTATATCTCCCTTCATTAAAATGACATTGAGTAGCCATTATAGGAAAGTATCTGACCCCCCCCCCCCATCTGGCATCACATATACACTACACTTATTGATATGATGTTCTTCACAAGATAATTAATTTTGGCATCATTTGTTGATAGAGTTCTTTGCTCCTAGTAGATTCCATAAATCCTAAAACAAGTTTACTAATAGCACCATGTTTTTTCAAAAATAGATAAAATAATATCTCCATGAATATTTTTGGACCAATATGTGGTTTTCCATCTCTATATTTAATATTAAAAATTATTTAAAACCTATATTACACCATTTAAAGGTATTACAAAAAATATCTCCACACTATTGAGAGGCCTAGAACTTTTCCTTGATACTAGGATAACTCCAAAACATCCTTTATAACCACCTAATTTTCATCATTTTAGTATGAGAACACATTAATATTAGATTGATTTATCTAGACAACAAATTAAACAACACCTGTCCATAGAGTTCATTTGTGGTATATATTTTTTATTTTGTTTCACCCATATCTTTCTAGAATATATAGATTCTACTTAAGGGTTTCATATAAAATAAAAGTCACGATTTTAGCATGTGTATATAGATTAAAACATATATGATCATGTCATTATTTATCTAGAGATTCAATTTCAATATATATATTTTAAATTTATAAATCAATTTCTTTTAATGCATACATGGTGTTTATTCCCCATGGATTGTATCTCCCATTAATATTTTACCGCTTAAAAAATAGTTAGAAATATTAAATAAATTAAGGGGACAGGTTCATCAATATTCATAAAGTAGATAATGGTGGTTTTACATGATTATAAAATCCAACAAATTTAATAATATTATAGATCTCATTTTATTGATCAACACTTAGAAAGATCTATTTGTGATTATTTAAATTTGGTTCCTTGTTATTAATATTTTTTATATTCATTAATTTAGAATGAATTAACATAGTAGAATAGTGTTTTTTATTTATAGTATTATCTATTAACCCATTTAAAAAATTATTTCTTTATATATGGCCTATTATTCCCATCTTTCACCAATATTTTTAGTGGTGTGACTGAAAGTAGTCAATCATATTTCTTTATTATTTTCCAAAACTAACTATAGACTAATTTTAACATTTTACTTTATTAAAAACATTTCCTTAAATATTTATCCATTTTATACTTAGTGAGAACTATCCCCTCTATCCTAAATGCAGATTAATATTCTTCCATTTATTCCATTTTTGTCTATGAGAGAAAACTCTTCAATATTTTACTCCTTTCAAACCTACCTCCTTTCCTTTTAAGATAGTTATTCTGAACAGGTCATCAGAGAAAAATTTTGAACATTTTTTTAATTCTTAACTTCACCATCAAGTTCCATTAATATATTTATTCATTTTATAGATTCCAAAAACATAGTTTTATTTGTCTTCCATAAAAATTACATCATATAATTTCTATTTCTTCTTTATCTTATAAACTAGTGCTTCCTTTGTTAGAATGAGGTTTCAAAAAGTCCTCCTTTATTTATCCCTTTATCTTACATAAACACACTCATAGTCTGTCCATTTTATCATAAAAAATTGTATTTTCATTAGTATTTTAGGACTAATTACCATAGTTTTATGAATTCTACACTAATCCATCCTTGAAGATAGATTGGAATTCCTATTTCTACCATCTAATGTCATTTTGTGGTAACCTTTAAAAATTTACTTATTCTTTATCGAATGAATATCTTCCTCAATTTTTTGTTCTCAAATAATTCCCCTTTAATTATTCTTACAAATTCTCACTTTGAGAAATATTTTCTTTTTTGGACTATTTATATTCACTTATTATTATCCCTTAAGGATATTCATTTATTTTATATGATGTTTTCATTCTTCCATGCTAACATTTATTTTTTCAACAAGTGTTCCAATCATATCACTTTGTTCCTTCGTATTATTTTTTAATCTTGACATCTCCTCCTATGAATCCATTACTTCTTCCATATTCCTTTACTTTGTTTTATCAATATCTATAATGTGATTTTATATCTTTTCCATTTTAACTTTCATTCATTTCACTTAATTGGTTAAGGATTGGATCTCCTCGTGTTGGAAGAACCAACACTTTACATACTAACTCACTAATATATCATAACAAGGATCACCAATTCTATCAATATTTGTGGGGATATAAGAAATGTTTATGTTTTCTTACCACATAAATTATATTTATATAACTTATTATAATAAAAAATATATTTTTTACCTAAATAAGAGAACCCAATTTTATTATAACCTTTTTCTTGTAAATTTTCAAATTTATTTTGGTTAATTTTCACTCCTATTTAATAGATTTTACCTCTAGATAAACCATTGATGTATACACTGTACAAGAAATAACATGATTACCTTATTTTAATATAGATGTTTTAATATATAAATCATATTGTTTCATCCACATGTCTTTTGAAAGATTATAGTCAGATATTTTTTTTAAAATTCCGTCTTCTAGAAAATAATTTATTGTGTTATTATCACAAAATTCAATATGTTTTTTGTTAATTTCATATATTATTTTATTCTAAATTTGTAATAGGGTATCCTAAAAAAATAAAATTGAATAATAACATGTTTTTCAAACAATGTTTATAATTCCTTATTCCATTTAGAGAAATTATACCAATAAATTACTAGAGCCTTCATTTTTTTCTATATATATATTATTTAGGTGATTGAGAATGCATGTATTTTAGTTTTAATAATAATATAACCTTTAGGATCTGATACAAAATGTAGTAACTTAGAACACCCTTATAAGGGGATCAATCTGGGTGTGATTGGATTCAATATTTTTCTTATTTATTTATTTATCTTTTATTTTAGGATCTTTCATATGATTCAGAAAAAAAAATTCAACATATTGCCTCTTTGGAACGCACCCACATCACACAACATGAACATATTCAAAATATAAAATATTTAGTGGAAAAATAATTAAACTGGTTTAATAAAATAGAAAACTCAAAGTATCACACATTCATTACGTGATGATGTGCTAGGATATAATACTACTAATTATGGTTTTAGAATGATTTATAGCAGTATCACTATCGATCCATGGGTCATTCAATATTAATTAATCTTCTCACAACTAATACCACTGATAAAGACCTTTAATATACATGAGGGTCTCCCCATGATCATCATTTTGTGCTTGAAATATTTTTAGCTATAATTATATATGGATAGACATTTTCCTCTAATAATAGTCTTTTTTCATCTTCAAGATGAATTTTAAAAAAAAAATACGTATGAATTAAAGATGAGTTTGTGTCTCTCTTTGAACCACAGTATAACCCCTTCTTAGTTGATAATTATAACACGTTAAATATCCATTGATCCAATATTTTCTTATCCAAAAAACGTGGTATGCATTTTCATTCATATTTAAATCCTATATACATCAATATATTTTGGATATGCAGCCTAAAAAACTCTCCTCTTAATTTTTTATATAAAAAGATAGATTTGTCACATTTTTACCTCCCATCTATCATTATTATTTTTTATTCATGAGATAGTATTGAAATGTTATGATCAATCCTCCCTTGTTTTAAAATTTTTATTTGTAATTATTGAATAATAAACCCTATTTTCTCAAAACTACTCCAAGAAGTAGATTAACACAATTTCTAAAAACATTTCATAACAACCAATTGTATATATCACATTAATTTATTATTTATGATTCAATATCTCATGAATTGTCAATGTAATTAACCTATTAAAATTAAAATTCATAAACTTTTTTCCTATTCTTTTCATCTTGAGTTTTATTAGGTTTGTAGTATTATTTAAAATATAAATCTTCACAATCTATGTTTCCAATAAAATTATTGAATAGTATTATAGCATCCCGCCTTTTTATCACATAAACTTTCATTACATTATACAAAACTGAGGATCTTTATGGTTTAGTGTCTTGGAAACTAGGAACTTAAAACATGAAAACATAAAACATTCTTCTAAAACACTTGAAAGGCTTCTCCTCATGTTCATCCTAGGTTCATTTCTGCATCACATAACCTGGGAGCATACATCAAAAGAAAGGGTGAGCAAAAGGCCCAGTAAGGGAAACAAGGGAAACATTTAACATGTGAACTTGAGATACATCAACTATGTCATGAACAAGAACTTTAAGGCATGATAAAAAAATAATGTGGCATATCATAATAAAAATAACATTTTCATAACTTGAAGATGTGGCTACATCATTTAACATAGACAATCATGAACATATCACCAAGGTCCATCCCCAAGGTGTCATTTGAAAATTACCAAGGTTATTCACCAAGGTATTGTGAAAATTGTAATCTCTAGTGGTTACATCATTACCCAATGCATTGGAGCGCTATCAGGGCGCAACCTTAAATTTTCCTTTATTATCATGTGAGCCACATATATCATCATCAAAAATTTCATAAATAACCCATATAGAATAAAATAAATGGGTTTCATTTCATAATCATAACGTTTTAAAAACTGCTTTAAAGACATGATCTTTACATCACTTTAAAACGCACAGAAAAGGAAGGTGGGTCTCATGTATGTAAATCCCAGAATTTAAAATATAACATTTTGGTATATATGTGAATACCCCTTTATAAGAAAGAGCTTTGAGTATTCACTTAATAATATAAATGAACTTTAGAAAAAAAGAGAGACATTTTGAGACGGAAATTCTACAGCATAACGGCTATGTTACGAGGTTTTAGAAGACATTAAAAAGAGAGGTAAAATGGTTCAAACATTCATAAATGACCCATAAAATAGTAGATGGAAAGAATAATAAGCATACATGATCATGGTAATTAAATTTCAAGGACATACCATTTTAAATGAAAAACATGGACGAAAGACAAAAATTAGATTTCTCTTATGAAAGTTCGGCAGCCTAATGACGTTACATAAATTTCAACATAAATGATTTGAAAAGATAAAATAGGGTCTCTCATCATGTGAACATAAGCGTTAAGTATGATAGATATAGAGATAATGACCCAACATAACAAAAATGAACTTAAAAGAATTGACATGAAAGTAGAACTTCAAAACGAGAAGTGTGAAGAACCACTTATAAATTCGGCAGCCTAACGACGCCACTTAAAACTTCAAAATACTGAATTGAAGAGATCAAATGGGGTCTCTCATCATATGAACATAAGATTCTAGTATGATAGATATAGAGATCATACCCCAACATAAAAAAAGGAACTTGAAAGAATTGACATGAAAGTAGAACTTCAAAACGAGAAGGGTGAAGAACCACTTAAAAATTCGGCAGCCTAACGGCGCCACTTAAAACTTCAAAATACTGAATTGAAGAGATAAAATGGGGTATCTCATCATATGATCATAAAAGATCAGTATGATAAATTTAGAGATCATACCCCAACATAATAAAAAGTAACTTGAAATACTTTACATGAAAATAGATCTTGAAAAATGAGAAAGGAGAAAGAATCCGTTACAAAAATTTCGGCAGCCTAACGACGCCACTTAAAACATCACAAAATGAAATAATGAGAGTAATAGGGGATCTCTTATTATATTAACATGAAAAGGGAAGTAAGAGGAGTATAAAAGAACATCCTACAACATAATAACATGGAGCATAAAAGGAATGACATCAAAGAGATTACTTGAAATGAAAGAGAGAGGTCGGATCCCTTACCTTAAAACGTGACTCTTGAAACTCAAAGGTTTGGACCTTGAGGGCTTGGGGGCACCTTGGGAGGACTCCTTGTGAGGTAATGAGACCAGAAATTAGTTGGGGAAGAGTGGGGAGTCTAATGGATGAGATGAGGGCTTGGTATTTATAGGGAAAGTGAGGGGACAAGGCATTAATGGCCAAGGGACACCTCACATGTGCTTTTCTCAAACCCATGTGCTCTCCCTTGGCATTTACCATGGAGTTAGGCCACATGAGGCCCCCAAAACAATAATGCATCACCCATGGCCGGAAAACCCTTAAAATATCTCATGAAATCATCATGACAGAGCTATGATGTCATTAAACATACCGAAACCCTAAAACTGCATTTTTACTATTCACTGAAAATTCAACTTTCTCAGAAAAATCCCAAAATTTCACACTAACCAAATATCAATGGTCTGATTTCAAAAATGAACTCCATTTTATAAACATAATTTTCTAAATATTTTTAAATTTATTTTTAAATAAATACACTATTCACCGAAAATTCATTTTTTCAGAAAAAAACCACAAAAATTACCAGAACATAATATCGGTGCTCTGAGTTCAAAAATGAAATCCATTTTATAAAAATAATTTTCTAAATATTTTTAATTTAATTTTTAATTAAAAAACACTATTCACCCGAAAAAACTAATACTTGAATAATAATTTATGAAACCGTTATTTAACCATTTTATTGAATCACATTACTTAATCAAGGTGCCTAGATTATATTAATACTTTCTTTAAGTGAGATTACTAATCCGTTTGGACACATTACTAATCATAATCATAAAATCACTATTCATAATTTACTATTCATAAAAAAATTATGTTGATCTTATTAGTCTCTAAATTTCCTACTGAACATAATTGTAGAAGACCATTTTTCAAAAATCATTACACATTTTTAATTATTTAAGGTTTACACAACCATTTTTAAAATATCATTTTTCTAAAATTCATCAAAAATATGCATATTATATTTATCCGGTCATTTGAAAAATCATAAACTTCATCATAAGAAGAAATCTCGATTTTTATTTAAAACAAAGGATTACACAAGGCAGTTACGGTCTCCTTACATAGCCCATTATCACACCAGCATAGGACCTAAGTGTAAGGTGTGCTAAGGTGAGAGAATCTGAGGGAGGCTCGGCCAACATCGCACGAGTAGTAATTTCTATCAGTTTGAACTTCTCGCGAAGGCGATCCCGTTCTAGCTTCACACGATGAAGTTCAGCTTGGGTTTGGTCCAGAGCAAAGCCCAGTGGTGCTACCTCCTTCCCAAGTTCTGTTAGATGGGCTTCGATCGGTCCAAGACTACTGGGTGAGGCCATCGAATCTTCTTTCTATATTAATTAACCAAGATTGCTTGTATTTAGAGACAATAGTCAAAATGTTTAGTTTCTAGTAGTCATATTGTCCAATGTTCAAATAACAATCAAAATCCAACAGTCTCATTTTAATTATACTCATGTTATCAAATGAAACATTTTTGTTGAGTATAAAAATAAAATAAAATAACACATAAAATTAGAAACAATATTTATTTAAAATTTCGGGTCGTTACAATCTTCCCCCCTTAAGAAATTGCGTCCTCGCAATTTTTTTTTTAAATTAGGTTTTGAAATTTCATTGAAAGTCCCACATCGGAAAAGGAGTCAGTAAAACTATTACTTTAAAAGAAAGAAAGGGAAGTACGAAGGTCACCCGAGTTAGCCCACACTAGGATTCCATGTAGGAAAATATGGACACGGAGGAGAAAACAAAGGGTCATGTTCTGAGGGAGAGTGACAGAGAACATGATTATGAGAAAGTTAACCATAAGAAAATCCCAAACTTATGATGTGTGTAAATGATCTTTGATTACCTAGTAGGAAACGTAAACCAACAACGTTTTTGTTTTACGTTCCTTTTCATAATTTTGAGGAATTCATTTACAACATAGAACAAGAACATAAGGAAATATATCTACCTTCATGTAGAGTTTCACCTTTTAATAAGTTTCTACCAAAACTAATCTTTTCTCCCAAACGATGAGCACTCAAAACTACTTGGTCTCATCAAAACACAAGAATCATATTCTAGAGAATCACATAATCCCCAAAAGATTAACTATCTATTTCTTCTATCTTTAAACATTATCAAAAACAGAAAGGGTAAGGTTAAACAACTCTTCAAAAAGGAAGAATCCCATAGGAATGGAAACTACTTTTAAATCTTCAAAGTTTCATGGTACTACCCAAAGTTCATCATAGACCATCCCATAAATAATGGTCCTTAAAATTCCTCAAAATAAAACCAACTAAGTTTGAAACCCAAATACAAGAAGGATTTGATAACATAGTCTTCCAAAATAAACATCATTGTTCATCTCCAAACAACATCAACCACTCCTAACATCTAAACTAAACATATTTTACCCAATATAGGTTAATCATTCCCATAAGTAGCCTAAATTACTATAAGTCCACCATAAATTTATCGATTCATCAAAATATAAGTCAAACTTACTCCTCAATGAAAATACCATGGTAATCTATTTACCTCGATCATATAGGGTCCCTAAAATAGTGAACGTATTCCAAAATAATAGTCATCTTTTAATCCCCTAATCACCTATGTCATATTAATACGACAATCGTCGCATTTCCTATCACATTGGTTTTTGGGACATGTTCTTCCATTTCCCGCCATTAACTAAGAAATGAAACTATAATTAGGGGCTTATTTACATAGCTAATAATCATGAAAAGGAAACTTTAAGCATAAAAGGATAAACATGTAGAATAGAAGTATATCCTAACTTGTGATCCCCTAGGTTCCAATCTAGGTTATCCATGATCATATATTCTTATGTGAATCCTTATTTTGTTTTATCCTTGTTCCTTTAATAATGGTTCTTACTAAGCTTATGAATTTACAAAGCATATCCCCCGGGAGTGTCGTAACCAAGAGTGCAGCAAGGCCCGTTTTTGTGTACCAGTTCCCGTTCGAGTCTAGCTCAAAGCGGTGTTTTCGGGTTTTACCCCTATGTACATCTATGCCAGAGCCACCTCTACCTGCTCGTATCCAGACAAGGATGTAGTTGCTTGGAAACCCCTTACTCAATACTCACCAAAATACCAGGAAGATTTCCTATATTTAAACTTTTCTATAGGGTTCTTCCTAGATTTTTCATATCCTAATTTCCACAAATAACTAAACCATTCTTTGATACCAGCTATAGCATCCCGCCTTTTTATCACATAAACTTTCATTACATTATACAAAACTGAGGATCTTTAAGGTTTAGTGTCTTGGAAACCAGGAACTTAAAACATGAAATCATAAAACATTCTTCTAAAACACTTGAAAGGCTTCTCCTCATGTTCATCCTAGGTTCATTACTGCATCACATAACCTGGGAGCATACATCAAAAGAAAGGGTGAGCAGAAGGCCCAGTAAGGGAAACAAGGGAAACATTTAACATGTGAACTTGAGATACATCAACTATGTCATGAACAAGAACTTTTAGGCATGATAAAAAAATCATGTGGCATATCATAATAAAAATAACATTTTCATAACTTGAAGATGTGGCTAAATCACTTAACATAGTCAATCATGAACATATCACCAAGGTCCATCCCCAAGGTGTCATTTGAAAATTACCAAGGTTATTCACCAAGGTATCGTGAAAATTGTAATCTCTAGTGGTTACATCATTACCCAATGTATTGGAGCGCTATCAGGGCGCACCCTTAAATTTGCCTTTATTATCATGTGAGCCACATATATCATCATCAAAAATTTCATAAATAACCCATATAGCATAAAATAAATGGGTTTCATTTCATAATCATAACGTTTTAAAAACTGCTTTAAAGACATGATCTTTACATCACATTAAAACCCCCAGAAAAGGAAGGTGGGTCACATGTATGTAAATCCCAGAATTTAAAATAGAACATTTTGGTATATATGTGAATACCACTTTAGAAGAAAGATCTTTGAGTATTCACTGAATAATATAAATGAACTTTAGAAAAAAAAGAGACATTTTGAGACGGAAATTCTGCAGCATAACGGCTATGTTACGAGGTTTTAGAAGACATTAAAAAGAGAGGTAAAATGGGTCAAACATTCATAAATGACCCATAAAATAGTAGATGGACAGAATAAGAAGGATACATGATCATGGTAATGAAATTTCAATGACATACCATTTGAAATGAAAAACATGGACGGAAGACAAAAATTAGATTTCTCTTATGAAAGTTCGGCAGCCTAACGACGTTACTTAAACTTCAACAAAAATTATTTGAAAAGATCAAATAGGGTCTCTCATCGTGTGAACATAAGAGTTCAGTATGATAGATATAGAGATAATGCTCCAACATAAAAAAAATGAACTTAAAATAATTGACATGAAAGTAGAACTTCAAAACGAGAAGGGTGAAGAACCACTTAAAAATTCGGCAGCCTAACTGCGCCACTTAAAACTTCAAAATACTGAATTGAAGAGATCAAATGGGGTCTCTCATCATATGAACATAAGATTCCAGTATGATAGATATAGAGATCATACCCCAACATAAAAAAAGGAACTTGAAAGAATTGACATGAAAGTAGAACTTCAAAACGAGAAGGGTGAAGAACCACTTAAAAATTCGGCAGCCTAACGGTGCCACTTAAAACATCTAAATACTGAATTGAAGAGATAAAATGGGGTCTCTCATCATATGATCATAAAATATCAGTATGATAAATTTATAGATCATACCCCAACATAATAAAAAGTAACTTGAAATACTTTACATGAAAATAGATCTTGAAAAATGAGAAGGGAGAAAGAATCTGTTACAAAAATTTCGGCAGCCTATCGGCGCCACTTAAAACATCACAAAATGAAATAATTAGAGTAATAGGGGATCTATTATTATATTAACATGAAAAGGGAAGTAAGAGGAGTATAAAAGAACATCCTCCAACATAAGAACATGGAGCATAAAAGGAATGACATCAAAGAGATTACTTGAAATGAAAGAGAGAGGTCGGATCCCTTACCTTAAAACGTGACTCTTGAAACTCAAAGGTTTGGACCATGAGGGCATGGGGGCACCTTGGGAGGACTCCTTGTGAGGTAATGAGACCAGAAATTAGTTGGTGAAGAGTGGGGAGTCGAATGGATGAGATGAGGGATTGGTATTTATAGGGAAAGTGAGGGGACAAGGCATTAATGGCCAAGGGACACCTCACATGTGCTTTTCTCAAACCCATGTGCTCTCCCTTGGCATTTACCATGGAGTTAGGCCACATGGGGCCCCCAAAACAATACTTCATCACCCTTGGCCGGCCAACCCTTAAAATATCTCATGACATCATCATGACAGAGCTATGATGTCATTAAACATACCGAAACCCTAAAACTGCATTTTTACTATTCACTGAAAATTCAACTTTCTCAGAAAAATCCCAAAATTTCACACTAACCAAATATCAATGATCGGATTTCAAAAATGAACTCCATTTTATAAAAATAATTTTCTAAATATTTTTAAATTTATTTTTAAATAAATACACTATTCACCGAAAATTCATTTTTTCAGAAAAAACCCTAAAAATTACCATAACATAATATCGGTGCTCTGAGTTCAAAAATGAATTCCATTTTATAAAAATATTTTTCTAAATATTTTTAATTTAATTTTTAATTAAAAAACACTATTCACCCGAAAAAACTAATACTTTAATAATAATTTATGAAACCGTTATTTAACCATTTTATTGAATCACATTACTTAATCAAGGTGCCTAGATTATATTAATACTTTCTTTAAGTGAGATTACTAATCCATTTGGGCACATTACTAATCCTAATCATAAAATCACTATTCATAATTTACTATTCATCAAAAATTAAGTTGATCTTATTCGTCTCTAAATTTCGTACTGAACATAATTGTAGAAGACCATTTTTCAAAAATCATTACACATTTTTAATTATTTAAGGCTTACACAACCATTTTTAAAATATCATTTTTCTAAAATTCATCAAAAATATTCATATTATATTTATCCGGTCATTTGAAAATTCATAAACTTCATCATAAGAAGAAATCTCGATTATTATTTAAAACAAAGGATTACACAAGGCAGTTACGGTCTCCTTACATAGCCCCTTATCACACCAGCATAGGACCTAAGTGTAAGGTGTTCTAAGGTGAGAGAATCCGAGGGAGGCTCGGCCAACATCGCACGAGTAGTAATTTCTAACAGTTTGAACTTCTCGCGAAGGCGATCCCATTCTAGATTCACACGATGAAGTTCAGCTTGGGTTTGGTCCAGAGCAAAGCCCGGTGGTTCTACATCTTTCCCAAGTTCGGTTAGATGGGCTTCGATCGGTCCAAGACTACTGGGTGAGGCCATCAAATCTTATTTCTATATTAATTAACCAAGATTGCTTGTATTTAGAGACAATAGTCAAAACGTTTAGTTTCCAGTGGTCATATTGACCAATGTTCAAATAACAATCAAAACCCAACAGTCTCATTTTAATTATACTCATGTTATCAAATGAAACATTTTTATTGAGTATAAAAATAAAATAAAATAACACATAAAATTAGAAACAAGATTTATTTAAAATTTCGGGTCGTTACAAGTATTGCTTGAAATCTCTATTTTTTATTTATTCATTTTATCAACCTTAATAATCATTGTAACTAACTTGTTCAATGTTATATTCTTCAATGTTAATGACACATACAAAGAAACTTGTGAACCTTCAAACAAATACTATCCATTTGAAATGACATTGTAACTTACAAAACATAAAGGATTTAGAAGATGCTCGATTTATAAAAATATAATGATATATCACATGAATCTTTTATATGAATCAAATAATTTTTGAAAACTTAAACCTCAATGTTTAGATAATAATTTCAATTTATTACTTAGATTTTGTTCACCATACCTTAATATATGGAATGGAGGAGTCACTATGAGAAATTTCATGGTTTATTAAAGAAGTTGGAATCTCATATACTCTTTCATATAGAAACCCCCAGGTTAAAGGTTGAATGTGATTAAATTGGTTATGTTCATAACTACTTGTATGCATGTCTTTAAAATATTATTAGTTACCGCTATTTTTTTTAATATCACAGTGAATATTCACATGGAAGGATAAACCTATATTACTCCAAAACCATTAACCAACCACCATAAAAACCCTTTTTCCCTCTCCCTGTCCAATAGGTCAAAAAGACACCCTGATTAGTTTTACCTTCTCCTATGAGCCACATTTAACATAGGATTTCCACTGATGACCCACACTAGATTCATGCTTCCACTATTCTACTTCCTCATTCCAAATATGCCACCTTTTAGGTCAGCCACTACCTTAGATAATTGTCTAATTTAGTGGTTATCCCCTTGATTTTAGTATCATATTTTTTGTTCAAGTCCTCGATAATAAATATTAACATGGGAATCTAGAAAATATTCATATATATCATGAAGCCATGTTGGACCATTATTTTTAGAGTAAATAAATCCTACATATTTAATATATACAACCAAATACATCCATATGTCTTCATACACCTCCATGTTTCTTATAACTTATAGTTATATCCATTAAAATACTCCATTAAGAACCATTTATAATATATATAATTAATATAATAATTGTATGAAAATATCCATCAACTTATTTCACTATAAAACATAATTTTCCAACATATTATCTAAAATTCTAATATAAAATCATGGTTACAATATGATACTATTCTCCATGGGGTTTCGATGTGTCATATTCAGAGTCCACTAAAACATCACAAAGTAGGTATGGTCACACCTGGTTATTAATGATAGTTCCCATAGTAATGATAGGAATTTTTATATAATTTTTATTTGTTCATTATTATTATATCACAATATACATGCACTATATATACACGTTATGTTAGATACACCATTAGATAATGTGTATTGAGTTATACTTCGCCCTAACAAATTAGTACCTATAAAGACCTCACGACTACTGGTATTGGTGGGAGAGATGCTCAATATTTTATGGTTGTGCTATATTTCTTGGAATGAGTCAGAATATTTGATTAGATCATGAATCAGGAGCATGTTTTTATTTTAAGTTTTGTTTAATTTTAGTCTAGGTTTTATATGGTCTAGCCAAAACTGATCTTATTGATGACTTCATGGCACGTATGACAAACTAGATAGTTTATACTATTATATCAAGTCATATATTATTTATTTAATATTGGGTTTTCTATGGTGTTTGTTTTTTTGTTTTGCGTATTGTGGGGAACATTTTATGTTAATTAAACTTTTTTGTTCTACCGAGATGTTAGGATATAGTCTTCAAATGATATTATTCTTGAAACTTTCAATTGGTTAGATGAATATGACATGTGAGAAGGTGTGCCTATATTAAAATTGTTCTCTAATTTGGTTAGTATAGATTGATCTCAGATGAGATGTTATGATTTGGTATTATATAATTTTTTTTTCATTTTTAAACCTATATGGGATATGGTATATAGGATATGAGTTTGGTTGAAAATTTTAAGGGATGTTTCGTTGTTTATTTCCCATGACATTCTTAATTTCAAATCCAAGTCATAAGGGTGTCAGTATTGTTGTACATTTCAATAACTATACAGTTTGTGATAATTTTTATAAAATATTTTGATTGTTCATTTATAGTTCTTTTATTATCTCAGGGTGGAAAGGGGAATGTATTCATACATCAACTTAGGAATTTTTATTAATATAACATATGCATTTTTGTGTATAATTTGGGGATTGATTTGAAAATAAAATAGGTTCTAGTTATTTATAGTGTATAAAATATCTTACTCGGTGTTTTTCTAAATAACTAATCAGTTGAATTTTACATTAACCAAATCAAATGGGGCATTTTTTCACACGACATATCATTATTAAATGTCATCTTTAATAGAATTAATGAGATTCTGATCATGAAGGGGTTAGTCAGGTAAGTGTATTCTCGGTGAGGATTAACAAACAAGAGTGGGTAGTTGAATTGGGTATGTGATATATATGAATAACCTAGATAGGGTACCATTATATATGAGTTAATTAGTTCAATATGATATATTTTTTTGTGAATTTCAATCTATGACCCTTGACCTATTAGGGTATGGTTATAGTCTATGTGAGAGATCTCAGTGACATTAAGATGTAACTTTGGCTATTAGTGATTTAGTGTTATAATGGAGTAATATAAAGATGTCCTATTATTTTCAATGATTCTTTTTCATGAATGATGGGAACCAAATATAATGATTATACTAGGACAATGATTTCATTTAGATATGGGAAGCATGGGTAGATTCTTATAGATTGATATTAATGCATGGAAGGTGTTATCGAGTATGTGGTATAAGAATAAAGATGTATTATGTATTTTTATTGTGAAAGAATGTGCAGTACATGTGTTATGTTAATTATAACATGAATTGGAGGCATGCAAAACTTGTTGATTAGGTATCGAGCCTATAATTCATGATATGAACATGAATATGATGTGTGATTAGTTGGTGGATTAGCCTAACAATATAGTATTTATGTGGTATAAATCTTTATGGAATTAGTTGAATGTATTGGAAGGGAAATATTTGTATTCCTACTTGGGTATGATTTATTTATATAATGGGAACTGTTGATCACCTTCATAAATTTGTGTAGACTAATACACTCTTACCATGGATCAATGGAGTGATATTTTTCTTGAACTTCATTATAGGGGGAATGATGTGACCTAATAATATTATAAGTTATGTAAGACTGATGTTGAATATGTCTAATTGTTCTTAAATGACATATGGGACATGTTTATGGGTTGATTTTGGGAAACACATGTGACAAGTAGAATGAGTTATTCAAATCACATGACCTTTGAGATAAGGTCATAACTAAAGATTCCAATCCATAGTGCATGCATATAGTTTTTTACAAGTGTGTGGATAGTCCTTTTTCAGACATATCTATTTGATTCCTTTATAACCAAATCATTTAAAGGATCTGGAGAAGTGCCTATTTGTTTTATTGGGATCTTCTTAAAAAACATCATTTTAGACCATGGGGTGTTATTTTATATAAGGAGATTATTATACATGAGTGGTTATAAAATATGAAATTATAGTGGGAAGGTGAAAGACACCCATTGGGATAAAAAATAGAAAAATAGTGCTAACCTCTAATGTGTTAATTTGTGCTTCTCAAAGAAGCGGTTTCTCTTAGTTGTGATCAAGTGTGGTTTTTTCGATAAAGGTTGGTGAATTAGGGTGTGTCCAGTTCATGAGATGTGTTAATTATAGTGAGATAATGGAATTACCAATAGGTTATGAGGTTATGTGCATTTTTAGATGACAAAAAATGTGACATATGATTTATGATCTATTTTGAAATTATAAATGTCATCAAATGACTATTATGTATTAGGAAATGATAAGGGGTTGAGTGGATAGTTCTAATTGATAAGAAATCATAATATTTTCTTATATCTAGTGAGTTGGTAAATAGTGTGATTGGGAGTTTATAAAACAACTTGGAAGGTCATGTAATGATATAAAATACAAAACCTTCATAAACTTATTTAGGTTTTTGACCTTAGTTTAGATCTGTCAGGATACGGTGTGGGACAACACAGTATAGATGATATCAGACAATGGTTTCATATAGAGTTTTCATATCATTAGAACTTTTTTTGAGGGTCAAGATGTGGCCCTATTTAAAAAATGTAGTTAGGGCTTGTGATAGTTGGTGTTTTGTTGATGGAGGGTATTGGGTTGGATCGTTCTCATGGACCTGTGATTTTTAAATTCCTATAATGGGGAGAAAATCATATTTGATTTAAGCATGTAATCCTTATTTGACGTATTTTTCACAAAAAATCAGGATTTATTTTTTAGTGGACCTAACCCAGAGGTGGATTTGGTTTCATGATGTTTTTTTGACAAAGTAGGATGAGTTATTATAGAAAATTTAATATAAATAGATGTGTCCATCATTTGAGGATAATCAAGTATACTGAGTACTTTCTATATCTAATTACCAAAAAATGTTGGTTGATGGATAGGTGGGGTGGTAGGATATGCGTTATAGGAATATGTTGATGAAGTAACTAGGTACATGGAAGGTTAGTTTTTTAGGTATTGGACTGATGTGTGTAATGAGTATTGTCTTTGGGTTAATAGAATATTCTTAGGAGTGAGATGTTTGATTATATTAAGGATTGACAGGTGATGTGCCAGTGTGATGCAGGGTAAGTGATCATCAGGTATAGACCAGTGATGTAAAATAATATTATATAATGTGTTTGGTTTGAGAATTCATGATGTTATATGGTATTAGGTAATCCTCATGGAGTTGGTGGAAATAATCGAGACCTTTGTTCACGAGTTGTTGGGTTTTTGGGAGTGATTGGAGTAGTGGGTTATCGAGTAGGGTGTTCACCTGTGGTTGAGTGTGATGGTCGAAAAGAATAAAAAAAATTCATTCAGGGAGAGGAAACAATTATACGGGGTTTGGGTGGGTTGTCATGAGAGGTTTTTTAATAACCAAAACCTTTATAATAGAAACTCCTTTTTTGAATGAAAAATTTATTTATTAAGAAATGTATGTAAAGAAAACACATGCACAAATATGCTTATTTTGAACCATTGTAAGTAATGGTCTAAAAAATTTAAAAAATAATTAAGGATCATAAAATATTAAAATATATCCTTTTTACATTGAATATTAATATTTGTATATTAATGTTTATGATAAATTTTCTATGACATAGAAAAAAAGAATTGATAGCAACAACCAGTAGGATAGTAACATATGAAACCCATTTATTATAGATATTGAGGGAGATAACATCACTAGGATTTGACCATGACAAAGGAAAAACTATGATTCAACAAATAATTCATGATAGAAACAGTTTAGTAGATAATTTCAATCTCATCGAGATCACAACCCAAACCATGTTTGTCGAACCACCCAATGAAAATTTAACCATGACACACCTTATACATTGGGAATTCATTAGTGTAGTATGGGGATATGCATATAGATCCAAATTTTATAAATTTATTTATTTTATTTCTAATAAACTAATGATTATATTAATCCTTTTTAATATTAAATTTTAAATTATTAGATAACAAGTTTGATAAAATCCGGATTTCGATATGATAAACACAAATTGTATTTTTTGGAATTATATTATTTAAATAAAGACACTCTTTTTGATGAATTAAATATTTTTTCAAAATAAATTATATTTAGATAAATTATAATTATTAAATTAAAATTATTAAATATAAATTTTAATATAATGTTTTCAAGTCAAATTTAATTTTTATATGGGGCATAGAACTCTTATGGTAAAAAAATTATTTTTCAATAATGGTTGAATTTTGATTGAAAATTGTAAATTACCATATCTTCATAATTGATTTTCTTAAAATAAGTACTAATTTTTTATATAATCATTTTAAAATTATCCAATAGTTAGTTTTTCTTAATTTTAAAGATGGTTGAATTTTTTTTAGAAATTAAATACCATATAATTATATAAAATTTATTATGAGATTATAAAATCCAAAAAGTGATTTAATAAATACTATAATCGGTATACACTACCAAAACAATGTTTCCCATTTAAAATATTTATTTTTTGAAGTTATTTTATTTATTTTATAAACCATTAATGAATCCTCCAAAACCACTGTTATATTTTAATGTTTTTAAATAAATGCATTTTAAACATCACTCACTTCCACATCACCAAGGGAATTATTCGATTTTTTTCTATTCTTAACTTTATTTAATAACAAAAACCACTCATATTTGGAATAAATCATGGGAAAACCCATATGAGGGTTTGTGGTTTTGATTACATTTCTATATTGATCCCAAAAATGATGTTTAGAAATTATATAATAATTCCTATCCCTTTTTATAAATAAAATATTACAACCCACTCTTTTCATACATAAATGATACATCTATATAGATGAATATTAATTACATAACATAATAAAACTATGACTGAATTGTATGGTTTTAGTGTCTTTGGAAACATGGAAACAAACCAACTGGTTCTTAAAAATCTATATCATTCCCTACAAATTCCTTCATAATTAAAACCCTTTTTAACATGTAATAATTAACACCTTCCTTAATATCCTAGGGAAAATAAACATAAGAAAAGGGTGGGATCACATGCTTAGTAAGGGTAAAAAAGGGAGATATCAATCATAAAATAATCATAGGTGCATAAGAACATGAACATATCATTTGAAAATTATACCATGCATATCAAATACTATAATCATGATTAATGGAATAAATCATAGAAGTTCATAATATATTAATCATAAGAGAACATGGTCTATGAGAGAATAACATTGAAATAAGACAAGGAATTTTGTATACACATAAACAAATAAATTTCACATCACGTATAAATTGAAATAGGTTCTCTCATTAAGTAATGGAAATGAAGTAAAGACCTTGAATAAATATATGTACATGAAACAAGGTCTATTCATAATCTTATGGACATGAAAACCAATTCCATTCAAAGAAATGTGTACATGAAATCAGGTCCACACATAACAAACTTCCCTTATGAGTTATAAATATTTACCCATTTCAAAGGTGGAAGATATAGGTCCCACCAATCATATAAGTAAAATCATACATATGTGTTCTACAAGAACATAAATCATTCACCATATCCAAAAACACGAAAAAATGGGTTTAATAAATGTTTCATCATAGAATATCTCATTGAAATGTAACAGGATTCATAAATACCATGCTATCATAAACATAACCCATCCACAGAAAGAACAAGGGTGATAGAGTTGGATGATATCCCTAGTAAAGCATAATTAACATCAAATAATGTTATCATAAATAAGAAATGATGTTTAAATATAACCTAAAATAATTATTTATGAAAACATTTTTCCATTTTGAAATAATTTTTTAAAAGACATGAAATTACAATGGAAAACATTTAATTTTAAAAGAATCATATAAGACTTTATAGGATGATTCAAATCATTAAGGAATCATTACAGTAGGAAATTTTGCTCATGTCACATAAGCCTAAAAGATATTCCTTTCGTATTTTTTTAGAAACGTCTTAAAGAAACTCCTTTAAAAAGTGACCAAAAAATCATTTCAAACCATTTTTTATAAATTCATAAATGACTAAAAATTAATTTAAAAAACCAAAATAGAATAATAAAAAATAATTACAAAAAATTTTAGAAAAAATGGGAATTTTATAAAAAGGCAGTTTTCATGGAATCATTAAAATGATAATGTTTTAAATTGAAGTCCTTTATAAATATATTATTATTGTCTCAAGAAACAATAAAATAAATCGATTATGCATATCAGCTATATATTTACATAAAACAAGTTGAAATAAAACATATTATAATATAATGTCTTCTCACAAATAATATTTACATGAAAAAATCAATGATGTATATGTTTAAACAGATGACTGGAAATTGAGTTAAAAAGTTCTTTACATATTGTAATCAGTCGAATCATATGGATCATAAATGTAGTTATTATCAAATGAAACAATGATTACCCAGTGGAATATGTGATTTATGATATGATAAATCAAAGGAAAATATATAAATCATACTAAATAAATAATTGGTTAATAAATAATAAATGTTATAGAAGAAAAAGAGAGATGAGAAACGCATACCTCAGGCTTCCCATTTGTATTTTGTACTTGTTTTGACCTGATTAGTATTGTTCCATGGGGGTGGCCAAAATGGCATGATAGATAGTAACCAGTTTTCTATTACTATGAAAGGTTTCACAAAAAGTAAGATACCCACATATGGTCTCCAAAGGGTTAATTTATAGAGCCAAAACCCCTAAAAAACCTGGTATCCACGATTCGTGTACCTACCTTCCAAATATAGGTTCTCATTGGATGACGATTTGGCCCACATCACTTAAGGACTCCACTATTTGAGAGGATGGGATTCCAGGCTCATCACAGCCTTTTGGATTGAAATATTGCCTATTATGGGACTGTCTTATATATTTATGCATTGTTCACTTGTTCCTGAATCCCTGGTTTTTCCAAACCGTGTGTCTGTGAGTTACCCATGGGTTGTATGATAAATCATATATGTTAATGGGTATTGAATTGTTGAGAAAAAACTAGTTTAATCCATATGATGACATAATCTAGATTTTACTTTCATCAAGGGGGGAGAACCATTGATTTACTATCAGGATCAAACCCACAAAAATATTTTTCTACATATCCCTATGAGAGGAATTAGAACCCATGTACATCAGTACCACTAAACTAGACATATCACCTTTTAGATTTCTGTAATGATGACCCATACATGTAGTTTTAATCTTGTGGTCAGGACATCTAGGAAGTGGATTCCTAGTCAAGATTTTGTCTGGGACATACACTGAAGCAACCGAGGATGCTCATAAGTGGTATGGTCTCCTAGGTGGATATGAACACACTAGGGATATGTCCTCACGAACAATATGGTGATTTGTGTACTGGTTTTGGACCATGTAAAGGCTTTCAACATATCCTAGTTAGTTGGAATAAAATCCCTCATATTTTGGTTCTTGTTGAGGCTTATACTCTAAATGATGCCTATTTGTGAGAATTCAATCAGGGCTTACTCCTTAAAGAGATACCGTTTTATGAGTGGTCATGATTGGGGATTATATACGGGAGTTTTCCATTTGAGAATACATGGTCAGGGATTACACCATATAGGAGGAATTTATTGAAAGAGTCATTTTAGGGATTATTTTTAAAGGGGATGCCCAAGTGAGTTGGGGGAAATTCTTATTTGGAATTACTCTTAAAGAGAATGTCCCTTTGGCTCTAGACATGGGTAGGTGTCCTATGTATCATGTTTTGTGGAGTTATCAGAGTTATAATAAATAAATATGGAGGGTTATGTGAATTTCCAATCAACACAGATCTCTAATCCCATGTGAGTTATGCTCAGTGTGTGAAACAATAGGATTTGAAAGATCCAAAAAGGGTAAACATTTTCTTTTCTAATGAGAGAAAATGATGAGGGCGATAGTGGATGAGGGTGCTAAGCAATGAACCATTAAATGTGAAACAAATGTGAACTTCATTAGGTCTATCCCAGAAGGTGAGGGGTTACTCCATGGGGGGTTCCTTGAAATGTGCTCTTGGAAAGGGGAGGAACGTTTCTCCTTATCAAGAGGAAAAACAAGAATAATTCCATTCACTTATCACTATCCCTCATTGAATGGAAAATAAATTTATTTCCCTTGACTATTAGAATGGGGAGATTCACATTAGTATCCCATGAATGGACTCCAAGTTATCTTGGGAATGTTGACTTAAAGTTGTACTGGGGGTCCGAACTGTTGTTGGAACTTCCTTTACACCTCCGCTTACCTTGGGTATGCAGACTCAGAAGTGAATGCTGATGCACCCAATAGTCTTTTCATATGGGTCTGGTGGCATTGGAAGAGAATTTGGCATTATTCCAGTGGATTAGTTAGTATTGGGGCATGGAGGGCATAATGGGAATTAAAATATTAGATTCCAACCAAAAGGTGGAAAACCTGAAGACACCCCATTCTTATTAGTGTTTTCCCTTGTGGGATGGGGGATTCCATTTATAGTTTATTGCTATGCTGGTGAAGGTGTCATCCACATACCAAAGTGGTACATAAACCTAGATGTGATTCAATATGTACCATGATAGTACACAGTCATTAGTTCCATCCACATAGCATGGTTATATATTGTGTAGGATCTATTCCATGTAACGATGCACCACATGATTCATCGAACTGAAAGAGGGAAATTATGCATGAAGTTTATGGTAAATTCATCCTTAAAGGGAATATGGTTCACTATTTTCAAATTAGGTTCATCAAAATTTGTTTATTATTATGTTTCCATAATTTTATGGTTCTTGGAAGGTTTATACATGCTGGAAACCATGCCTCGTTTCATACTTATTCATTCATTTTCCTTTAAAGTCTTCTTTTTGCAAACTCATAGAATTCTTCAACAATCCTCTTCTTTATTAGCTCCCATTTGGGTCATTTTATATAGTGCTGTTGATGCTATATCTATGAGCACATGACACATTTTTCAGAATCCCAGGGAGGGGTCATCCAACCAATAGACAACTCGGTCAACCGAGGTTCGCAGTGTTATGGTTTCTAGTGGCAGAAATCACCGCCTAAATCCTATGAACACTATGGTTCACCTGACACTAGCAGCCTCACCTTTTCTGTGAATATCTCATAATATAGGGATGGTTTGTTTGGACATACTTATTCATCACACTTTCTCTAACATCATAGGTTTGCAATGCCGTGGTTAGAAATTTTCATCTCATCTGCGAATGGCTTGGTTCACTAGCCAACACTTCACATGATTCATTGGCATCCCACATACCGTTTAGTTGGAGGTTTACTCCTTCCACAGAACTTTCATGGTAACCCATATATAGTTTATTTTATAAATGATTTATTCAATATTATCTTCAAATTTTCATCCGCACATGCATCTATTTCCATTACTAAATGTGAGGGAGTATTTGTCTTCCGCTTTCAACTTTTTCTAAATCCTAAAAATTCCCCCATCATAATGGGGTTTGTTCAAAATGATGAGGATGAAATTCTAGTGTAGAAAATGGTCAAAAACTGAACTCATTTTCAGTTGAAATGTGGACACATTGTGGGGACCACACGTATATATAGGAAGCTTGGGTCATTTGTCTTTTACCTGGTTTCCTGGTGAAAAGTACTCCACAAATCACACTCTACTTTCCTTACTTCCATGTATAAGGTCCTTCCCGATAGTCTTCATTTGAAAATCATGCCTTAAATTCAACAAATTGTGAAATATTCACTGTTTCCTTAGTAGTGAAACAACCTCTATATCCCTGAACTGAACTGCGGACTTTTAAAATATATGTTCTAATTTAAGTATTGTAAGATCTATGTGGCTCACCTATCCCATAGACTTAACTTCAAATCTGGTGAAATGAGCATTAAATTTCCAAGTAAGACATTAAATAAAAGAAAAATTAACTTTGAATACCCACATAGAAACAATTGGTATGATTCATTCCCATTCCACAAACTAATAGATTCCCAGACCAATGATTCATGGGAAAGCATATTACAGGGAATTTCTCGTGTGGTCGGTTTGCAGAGAATTCATTATATGAACCATTCCTGGGTTTCAGTATGCATAGAATTTCATTTGGTGTAATTCTTTGGTCCTATTCTATTTTTTTGCCTTTTTTTCAAATCATTTAAATTATAATGACCCTTTTATATGTGTTTTGTTTTGTATTTTATGATGAAATAGATCTCCCTCTTATCACAGCAGAAGGAATAAGGGGGGAGGGAAACCATTGTTGAGAAAGTTGAAGAGAAACATTGTGCTGCCATTATTCCTCAAAGGGGTATTCTTTGACATCTCCTTTATCCTGAGCTAATAGCCTATACAATATCCAATATGCTACTTCTTTATATTTTTGGGCTCCAAGACGATGCTCCTTTGTCAGTGATTGATCATGGAAATCCTATCATGCATTCTGGAATGTATTTGGGAATAATTGGGAAAATATGTTTTCCACCAGATAAATCACTACTGATTTTTGTTAGGAGGGTGAGTTCATCCATAGTATATGTATGTGTAAATTGATTAGCCAACTCCATTTTAGTACTTCTATGGATTCTAATATACAATATTATACATCTATCACTAACCTGTCACGAGGTAACCCTAATAGAGGATTGATCTCCCAATGGGACCTATAATCAAGAGGATGCTTTTTCTAATTAGTGGGATTGAGAATTATAGGTTCATTATAACTTCTTGGAAGCCTATGTTCCCCTAAAATCTATCAATCAATATCATGCAGTTTGGGTATCCTGATTCTCGATAATTTCAGCGGGCAGGATACTACTTGAGCTGCTCATCCGCTGGTGTCTAGGCACCAACACCATTCACTTTCCACATGGTGAAGTGGTGATCATTCTATAGTAATTCTATCAGATAGGGGGATTTATTATTCATGGAAACATGTACGATTAATTTTTAGAAGTGGAAAAAACTTGAAGTAATTTTGAGAAATTATCCCCATTGGTAGTAGAATTATTGTTTATGGCATAGAGGTTACTTGGTCAGACCCTTCACACCCGCTCACTTATCTCATTTGATTCTTGGATAGGGATATTCTTGAAGGTGAGTGGGCTGATGCTGAGTGTTCTCTATAGCCAAAAACATATGAACCAAAACCACGTCTCATTCTTTTTTCTTAGTATTCAACCCTTATGGTGATTCAATACGCAACTTGGGGTTATGAAATATGATAAGAAGTGTCTCCTGATTTTAGACGGGTAGGTTTCATTTTCATGTTCCTAAGTGGATGGATATTTTCCTCACATGATGTTTATAATGGTGTTAGGGAATTCAATTTTATGATTTCAGCTACATTGGTAGGGGGAATCCCATTAAATGGTTCATTCCTACTCCTTCTAGAATCTATGAATTATTAGAGAAGATACTGGAAGGGAAACACTGACATCATCTTAGTGGGCTGTTTCAATTTTTATATGGGTGGATGGTAGAATATTTACCCTACTACGAGTACTAGCTTACCTCCATAGTTCCTCATTCTGACTTCCCCCCAACCTTTCTTAATATTTTTGTCATTCATAAAAAATCATTGTGCATGGATGGTATGATTGAATTACTAAGTGATGTTTCTGTGTTCTCTTTTTCACCTTACGCAGCGCCCCATGGGAAAATGAATGGTACTGATAGAGGTTCCCCTGATGACCATTATTATATTCTTGAACATATAGATGAATTATTGACCATTCAAATATACAAGGTGACCATTTATGTACCATACATTCCCTATAGGTTGGCTAGGTAGTTTGGATGCCTATAGCAGATCACATCTCTCCCCTCCACCATAGTGAGGTGGAAACCCCACCTCGTAATTCTTCACCAATTGTTGTTTTCCATGATGCGGGTGGATCATAATTTGGAAGCCCTCATTCCTCCCACAGTAGCCTAAACATACCTATCATTAGAGTATGCGTAGATGTGGGAATCCTGATATCCTGATGGGGTATTTGCAAAGTTCGGTGGGTTCATAGATTTTTGGATGTTTTAGAACCTATCTCAACCGTGTCAGTTGTTCCATTTGTTCCCCTTATTGTGGTGATAGGGCATTCCACCCTATTTCACATGAGTTTTGAAAATAATTCTCCCTCACAACCCATTTCTATAGAGAGTGGATCAGATCCCATATCTTTAACCAATATTGTATGTTGTCCTACCAAAGGTGGTCTGAGTGGGACATCATCTGTTGTTCATGAAGTTTCTTCTTGCCCCCCTCATTTAGTCCAAGAGGTTGAACAATATATTTGGAGTAAAATTTAACCTTATTAGGTGACTCATCTCATAGTTGTTCCATCTACTACAATAATGATTCCTCATTGCATACCTATCGTGTTGGAGAAGAACAAAAACATTTATTCTATTATGGGGCATTGAGCTATGCGAAAGAAGGATGTTTTCAAATCCGTAATCTTTTTGCATAAAGTCCCTTAATATATTTTTCCAATGAGGATGGTATACTTTGATGAATATTTTTTGATCTGGGTTTGGGAGGCTTTAATTACCGACACATGTGTCTCCTTATGCATTAGATTATTATATCTTGAGATTATCTCACTACTTTTGAATGTGACCTTTCATACTTCAATGCTTCTCACCACCATGATCAGACATTTTTGTATGTTACTGATGAATTGCATCATCTAGAAGCTAAGGAAGCTAATTTTCATGATCTGGTGATCTCTTAGATGGAGTAACTGCATGACAATGAGGATCACATGGTCAGACTAAAAGTGATACTAGCATCGTCAAGTGTTAATAACCAATCCTGCCAATAGAAAGGGTGTGACCATTATATTTTTATAAAAAAAGTACTCCCAGCGGTTCAAGCTGGAGTTGAGTGAAGGGATTATTTAGAACAGGTCCTTGATGGCCCTTATCAAGAAGATATCTACCTACTAAAAAGAGAGATCCAGTCATCATTTTAATCCTTTAGGATTCCCTACACTAACTTTTCTTAGATATCATAGACATTCTCTTGATTGTAGATGTTTCCACCCATTATCACATACATTGATAAAATAGAAACATTTTTCTTTCTAATGTTCCTATTATACCATTTCCTATGATATTAGTCATTTATAATCAACTACACATAAAAAATAATCCCAATTGGATATCAATTCGAGTCATAACCCAGGATAAAAGAATATTCATGTTGTGCTCTAATTTTTTCCAGAACTAAGGGGTTTAGTGAGCATAATTTAACTCTTTCTAGGGATATATGGGAAAGACTTAAAAACAATATTCATTTTTAATTATCAATCTAATTTTTTCCCAATCCTGCAGTGTGTACATAGTGAGCACAACTCCAAATTTTTAGGGGACACCCTTTATGGGTTTTCAACCAAAAAATATTCCTCTCTCTGGATTTTTTAGTTGTAATACAATTTTTCCTAAACTGTATGTTGTATAGGTTTAGTGTCCCATCACTAGAATTTTTTACAAAGTGACCTTTCTTGGTTTTCGACTTAGCAAGTTTTGTGTCTCTTTCCATGGGAATTTTAAAGTATTTCAAACCAGGCTATCATAACTCATGCTTTATGTTGAATAGATTTGAGAATAATTGGGAGAGAAAGGGCCCTAATTTTGGACTCATTAACTGAGAATGTCCCAATAACCTTTAGGCATGGGTGATGGGTTTTTCTTGAACTAGACTTTTTATTTATGGATATGGGAAATGACATGGGGGAATGCAATCCATAGGGTGTACAGAGAAAGGAAATTTCTCTCTTGAGGAAAATTTTTCCTTTGGTTGACATGCCTTTTTTTCGGAAACATATATAGATCCGTTAGGGAATTTGTATACATATTCAAACAAAGGATTCTTCATGACACTAGACGTCTATTTCATATGTCCAGGAAGTTTTTAATGAATTTGGGTTTATTTTTATGTTGAGGACCATAGTGGGTGGCCTGTTAAGGTAACACTGTATAAAATTACTAGAGCGTTTATATTAGTTTTGGTTCAGAAGCGGATCCAACATGAATTTGACTTGTGAAAAGTAGGGTTGGTGAATGTTGTAGTTTAACATCATAATAGCTGTACATTTGATAATTATGGTGTGAAATTAATTTTCTCTTACTACAGTAGGGTAAAATTTTTATCTTTTCCCACATTGTATACATTCCCTTTATTTTCCGGCATTGAAAAGGAGAAATATGTAAACTATAATCTGAGGGGGTCTAAAAATAAGGAATTAGTTGAGATATAGATTTCATAGTGGAGTAAAAATATAGTAAAATCCCATATTGGTGATGTATTTTCATTTGTTTTACATACCATATTTGTGGGAAGCATATTTAGAGACACTGGGGCATTTGTATGGATAGTAAAACAAAGGTGTCTCCAAGACACTAGGCATCCATCTTCCATGGACAAGAAAAGATATGCATATTTAGAACATTGTTGACATAGAGTATGGTGTGTGGGGAGGGGTTCTTAATTATAAAAAGGGGAAATTTTAGATTGGAATTTTTCTAGAATACTAGGAATTAGTGGATGATTTTTTATCCTGTACATATGAGTTGGTTCCTAACGCATGTACGACCCTTGTGTATTTAGGGATGTGACATTTTTGTCTCATGGTAGAACCCAAAATTTGAGATCGAATGTCGCTACGTATCCTATGAGGGCATGCATCAAGATATACATAGCTCATTTAAGGTTTATCCTTATGTGGATCGAATTCACGCATATGGATGAGGAATTTTTTTTGGATATGGATTCACAAATGGGGAAAGGTGTAAGTATAAATTTCCTATAATGATTTATTTCGTACACAGGTTCATGAGGGGAAATATCATTTTGACATTACCTAGCGTATGAGTGAATACCAGGTATCGAGTATCATGTAGTTTGAATGTCATTCAATTAGGACATTTTTTATAGAATCCGCAATTAAGTATAGGGTAATCAAACCATGATGTTCTGACATGTCCAGGATGTGGGTAGGGAGGTGAGTTTAAACCATGGAATTGAGGGATCATGGATTTGGAGGAATGAAATGGGGCTTAGAATCCATTATGCATACGAAAATAGAAAAATCCTCTAATAATGAAGAATTTCCTTTGGTTAACATGCCAACATTTTTGGGAAATGCATGTAGTGCTGCTGGGGGATAATGTGCATAGTCAAACAAATGTGTTTATAGGACACTGACTTTCCATTACTAATGGACATGAAGGATTTTGATGATCTGAGATCACTCAAAGGACAAAGTTTGATGAATGGAAAGACTTGTTTTGGACATATTAGAATCACCCAAGACATGATTATTCATGGAATTCTATGATTATTTGTTGAATTGGGAGTCTCTCTATATTGATTTGAACTGTATATGAGGCGGGATATTTTTACTCCCTAGTCGGATCGAGGACTATTTTTAAAGATCTAGGCATCTTGAGACCAGGTTCCCTGAATGAGTTTTGGTTTGTGCAAAAGGAGTGGGAGAATTTTAGGTATATTTGGAGTACCTTTTAGTTTTTAATGTCATGTGGTAAAGAATTTGGGCCAAGAAGTTTAACATCATGCAGTGAGGATGTCTTCCGTATTAGTTAACGTTGAGTGTTAAGGATGTTGAAAGCACAATTTAATTATCATGTTTCAGGAATGAATTATTGAAGGAATCATGCATAAATATGAGATAAATAGGTCAAGATATTCATGGTACACCATATACAAGATATGGGGGAGAATGTTCAAACCATGATTGCAGGATACCTTGGTTAAGTATGGATGATGTGAGGCTAAAGATCCAATGAGGATAAATAAGTAGGAAAAACAACTCATGCAGATGAATTTGACTTTGGTTGACATACCCTTTTTGTGGAAAACATATGCAGAGCTAGCAGGTAATTTGTATGAAAAGTCAATAAAAGGTTTCCTCAAGAAAATATCCACCCATTTCCGATAGTATTGGATGATTATAGTGACTCAATATTTTCTAGGTCATGGAGTTTGATGGATGAAAAGAGGATGTTTGGGTACGTGAGGAATATACAGGCCATGATTAGTTCTGAGGTATAAGATCATTTACATAGTTATGATTTTTATGTGAAGTGAAGCATGGTATTTTGACACTTTCTAGATGCAAAAGACTAGATTTTAAATCCCATGTATCTATTTTCATTTCACATGGGGGTGATTGGGGGCTTATTTTATTATTATTTTCTTATTTTTTTTCAGGGATAGACTTGAGACAACTTGAGTGTCACTACCTATATCATCATGTCAAGAATCAATCCATACATACTTATTTAGATACCATACATTTGAATGTCATATGGTTATGACTTCTTTTGTCACACAATTTAACTTAATTTGGTAAGGACAAGAGTGAACCAACATGAAAAGGATGAGGTGATTGAAGTGTCGAGAATGAACCTCGAGGAGGATTCTTACATGTCCCAATTAATTTGGAATCAATGTCCACATAGTTTTAAGGATTCCCTATTCTCATCTGACCTATGCATGAAAAGTGGGAATTTTATACCATGCTTTCAAGATGATGGGATTATTATACTCTTTTATTCTTTTCCAATGCGGGTGAAGTCTTTACCATCATTCTTTAGCTCACATGAGTAATACTTTATGTGAGAAATAGGGAGAAACAAGGAGTTACCTCATAGTAAATGGGAAACATAGTTTATAACAAAGGCATTCCACATCACGTCATGGATTGAATAAGACATATGGTCAAGGTCTCTATATGTATCCCATTAATGAATAATAATTAAGTCATATGTAGTAATTTAAAACACACACCCTGCTTATGTTATGGACGGATGTAATGAGAGAGAGAATATTATTTTGACATTAGTAGCTAGACTGGGACAAAAAATCTGGGTGTCACTACATATCCTACGAGGGTAGGAATCAAGGCTACATGTTGTTCTTGGAGATCATTTTTTGTCTGATATTTGTGACTCGAATAAAATGAATTATCTAGACATAACTATGTATCCTGCGAGAGTATGAATCAATCTTACACATAGTTCTTGGGGTACCCTTCAGTTTTATATCATGGGGTAAGGACTTTGGTCCATGTAGTGAGTTGGTATGCCTACGTGGAATCCTCTACCAAAACTCCCAACACCAAGTGAGTTGCAATCAGTGTGAGAAACAATGGTTGGAAAGGGATTACTCTACCACACAGTGGGGACCTGAAGAAGGACATGGAATTTTCCTTCCATACTTCGCTACAACCAGGCCTATGTTTGAAAATATGGGGCTGCTTATGTTTCCCACATGGGAAGTAATGCACCCACGTGTGGCTTTTATGAAGAAACACCATGTATTGGTCTGACAACTGTGCGAGGATAGGAGGCATTTTTTTGGGTGTTAGATGGACCTGGATGAAGAATCTGGGAATCACTATATATCCTTAGAGGGCATGAATCAAGCCACACATAGTTCTATAGCATCCTACCAATATTTTTTTGTCTCATACATAGGGAGGGGGAATTTTTGACCATTTTTTTAAATGGTCCTACAACATACATGTACCCTTTGTTCATCCAAGGGTAAACATTTACCACCATTTATAAGCTCATCAGAGATATGCTCAGTGTGAGAAACAAGAAATGGATAGGGTTTCGTCTAATTATGTATAGGTAGTTGAGAGTATAATAAAGGTATTTTTTATACCATGGGTTGAATCGACCAAGATCTAGGATCAATTTATCTGTACATATCCTATTTGCAGATGGGAATCAATCCATCATTGTTTTATGAAAATATTTTCCCTTTACTGGTCCAACCCACACACAGTAAAGGGGGATCATTTTTTTATTTTATTGTTGATGGACCAGGATGAATTATCCAAGTGTCACTGTGTATCTGAATGGAAGACAAGATTCAATATATATGTAGTTCTGTAGTGCAGCATGGTAGGTGATTGATGTTGGATACAATATTCACTAAGGTGAGAACATTGTTGGGGCCATACATTTTAATGTCATGTAGTAAGGACGAATATGTCACTATAAAATTTAACATCTTAAAGTTAAGACGATGATGTTGAGGAGTTTAACATTGTGTAGCATGAATGAATTCGTATTTCAGTTTATTTTCATGCTTTTCAGATGACTTCCATACAGTTTAACACCACGTAGAAAGGTTTTATTCTATACATTTTAACACCGTATATGAAGGACATGTGCTATGATATGCAGTCTAATTTCATAAATCTGAGATGACTTCATCATTCATTTTATTTTCATACGATTAGGTTTCCTTCGGTATAGTTTAATATCACATGGAAAGGGCATCTTATGTATATTTTAACATCATATAGGAAGGACATAGGTGGATCTATGTAGTTTAACACCATACAGCTAAGATGAATTTTACCGTGATTAAACAAATCCATTTTTTCATGAACCTCGCAGTGGTGGGGGATATTATGATCTATCCATCCATTGAAATCAGGGCATACAATCCATGGGAGTAAACTTGGGGTACAACATATTTTCCTTCCCATTTTGGCTCCAACATTGGAGGTTTCTTCTGGAGTATCATTAGGGCTCTAAGGACCAACACCATCTCTCATTCGGGGAAAGATAAGAAGTGAATATTATTATTGAAATATTCTACAATATGATTTTGGTAGACTTATAGATGTTGTAGTGTGTGAAATATATTCTCTCCCAACTTATCTAGCTCATCAAACTGTTTTTGGGATTGATCATATACAGATAGTTTATCATAGATAGTGATATAGAGCAATGGAAGTTGAATTTCAATGGGAAGAACCACCTATGACCCCTACACTAGAAAGTATGGGGTTGTATGGGTGGTTGTGTAGGTTGTTTTACCGTAAGCCCATAGAGCCCGGTGGAGATTGTCTGGCCATGGTTTCTTATCTCTATCTACCTTCTTTTGGAGTATGTTGGATAGGCTTTTGTAGAAAGCCTCTATCAGTTTGTTAGCCACTACATGGTATCAGGATGAATGGTTTTCTTTGATACAATAATTCCAGTAGATATTTTCCAAATCAATAGAGTAGAAATTTTTTCAATTTTCCATCATTATTTTGTGAGGTACACCAACCCTTATTATGATACTGGATTTCACAAATATGATAATGCATTCTTCCCTAACTTCTTTGAGAGTTACAACTTATTTCTATTTGGAAAAGAAGTCAGTTTCTGTGAGAATATATTTGAATATTCTGGATGTGGTGGGAGGATATGGTCCCATGATGTCAATTCCCCATATAGTGAATGGATAAGAGTAACTAGCTGTGTGAAGAAAATCCAGGGGTTGGAGGATGAAATTGGCATGGACTTTGTAGGAATGACACTTTTTGGTGAAATTATCATAATCATTCATCATGGTGGACTAATAGTACAAAAGCCTTTGAATTTGATGAGAGAGTTTGGGTGGTGACTACTGTTTCACACAAGTTATTGCATACACCTTTTTCATGATGATGGAAGTCTCTTCTTCATCAATTCACATGAAAAGGACTCCATAGAGGATTCACTTATAAATAACATTTTTCTAGTTAGTTTCATTGTACCACATGAAATTGAAGTCTATTATTTGGATATATACCCTTCTATACCTATATAGTGGGAGTTATCCCTTTTGAAGATAGTCCATAATGGGAGTCATCCAGCTGGTGGTAGGAGCATATGGCTTAAACATGGGACTGACCACATTAATTTCTCTTATCATGGCCTGAATGAATGGTAAGACCATCTGGAAATGGGAAATGATAATCATTGTTTTGTTCTAATCTATGTTGGCTAGAGCTATGGTTGTATTTCCCAGTGCATCGTCTTGTGCATTTTGTGAATGTGGTAAATAAGACAGTGCCATCTTCGATGGGAATTATGCCATCAATTCATGAACATCATTAATCAAAGGTATCGACTCTTCTTTCTTGATAGCATAGTCACCATTTACATCCATTATGAGCAGTTCTAAATCACCATTAATATTTTGGTGTTCGTCTTTTCTTTATAGAACTACATGTAGGTCTGCAATAAGGTCTTGGTACTCAACATCATTTTTTACACCATTCTAATAGTAAGAAGGAATAATGAAGAACTACTTATTATGGGGATATGAGTATGACTCCTAGACCCACATTTTTGAATTTGAGGTCTTCTATTAATTTTATTATCAGTATTCTAGAGGCACCATCGAAGTAAATTTCCAAAATCTTGGAGTTCTATTGAATATAGAATAAATCATCATCAGGTAGCTTGACATATAATGGGTTCACCTCATTGAGGGATGCTCTACCAATAAATCTTGTAATTACTGGCCATTGATGGATATCTACAGTATTAATTGTATATCGAACTACTACAGGATAACCAACCTTCATGATGGGAATCCAATTAACATTGGACGGATGAGAATATACTTGAGTGGTTTTCTACATGAGACCAAATGGACTTTATAGAGTTTTAAGTAATGCCTCTACTTTCATAATGAAAATATTAATGCAGGTAAACTCTTATCTAGATTTAAATAATGAGCCTCATCATCAATTGTGGTTTAGATGAGATAATAGAGATTATTGTCACTGCTGGTGTCTTTATTTTATGGAAGTAAGCCACTTAGGGATCACTCCAAAGCTTTGACATATAGAATGAGTGATCTTTAATAAATACGAGGAATTAAAGCCAGTGGAATTGAGAGATATTTCTTGATATTGTCGAATGATTTTGGATAATCATTAGTCCATTGATATTCTACCACTTTTTTCATCAACTTGGTGATGGGAAAACATTTTCCTGCAATGTTTGATATGAACCTTTGAATGTATTTTAGGTGGCCTTAGAGTCCTCCCAACTCAATGAGGTTATGATGAGGTGACATTCCATGGATGTCCTTTTTATCTTAGGGTTGGATTTGATGTCCTGATGAATTACAGTGAAGCTGAGAAATTTCCTTAAGGTGACACCAAAAGTACATTTCTAGGGGGTTCATTTTCGGATTATGCTGGAATATCTTATTGAATAAGATTTCAAGATCAATTAGAGGGTCTGAGAATTATTTTGATTTAACCAATAGATAACCCACATAGCTTTCCACGAACATTCCCAAGAAGGGTTTGAAAATTCGGTGCATGGCATGTTGATACGTGGAACAATCATTTTTAAAACCAAAATGCATCACCTTGTTGAAAAAATCTCTCTTAGGAAAAATAAATGGGGTTTCTTATTCATATTTTTTGTCCATTTAGATAAGGTTATACTCTGAAAATCCATCCATGGAAGAGGGAGGCTCATATCCAGCAATTGCATCAATCATCAATTATGTGATCGGGACTGGGAAATCATCTTTCGGGAAGTGTCATTTGAGGTCCCTAAAATCAATTCAGACCATTATCTACACATTTTTCTTCTTAATAGTGATATTTTATTGAACTAGATGGGGTATTCGACCTCCCGAATGAACTTAGCTCTGTTGAGCTAGTCAACTTTAGCCTCTATTTTTGAAGCATGTGTTAGGTGCATCCTTCTTGTGGCTTTCTCATAACCACTATGAACCTTCGGTAGGCCTAGGTGGTGAGTGGCACCCTTTGGATCAAGACCTATATTTTTTGTGTAATTATAGGCCAAAACATATCGATTCTACTTGAGGAAAGATGTGTAAGTGTCTTTCACTTCAGAAGAAACGACCGCACTAACCAAACTAGGTCATGGGTCTTCTTGCGTACCCAATTTGATTTCCTTTAGTTCATCTACGGTTATGGAAATTCCTTCCTCAAATGTGGGAGGTTCATCCCTTCGGTCTTCTTTTTATTCCTCCCCTACATCCTCATCATCTTTAGATAGGGAAACAATCCTTGAAATGATTGATCGATAGTTGAGGGAGGAGTGTAAATTTTCGTGTTTGGGGGTTAAAACTATCTCTTCCACCTTGAACATTGGTGGGAGCTTCTCCGAAGAATATGAAATTATGGGTAATATACTTTTCTAATCTTATTTGAGTAACTAGAGACTTTCTTCCAACTTAGTGGGCGATGAGGGAATTTTATGGGGTTTCGATGATAGTTCAGGGAAATTTTTATCTAAACCTTCCCTATTATCTCGGGAGTGAATGACCCCTTCAACATTTTCAGGGTCCATAGTCATAATTGAAATAATGAGGAATGTTGAATATGTGTCTAAATTTGGAATTGTGATTTTAATATGATTAATGGTAAATAAGTATTATTCCTTGAAACTTTTTATGTGATCGAGGGGAATCATCTCCAATCCATTTTAGGTGGTGACCCAATCAATTCCATTAGCCAAGGGTTGTTTCCATTTTGGTTCATAGAACCCCGCATCAATATAGTGTGACTCAAAGGACTCAAACATGCCCTTATCAGCCTAAAGTGTCCAACTATATACATTAATTCTCTATTTCAGGCACTGATGGTATGAGGAGGGGATTGTTGTGTGTTTATGTAGCCAGGGGCACCCTAATAGAGAATTGAAGGTTTTATTATTTCAGAACACCTGAAATTATCGGTCTTCTAGATGGTCACTGAAATAGGTTTTCAGATCAATTTTACCTAACAAGTATTAATCACTATTTTTGTAGACTAATAGGGTCCTTGTACATGGCATCAGATTATCCTCATTCCATCCCAACTGATGAAGTGTTTGTAGTGGGTGGCGATTAACCATAGATCCAGTTTTTATGAATATATTTTGGATAATGATTTCGTATATCATTACAAACACATATGAGGGTTGGATGTGTCCTTTCATGATGGTGTATTCATATTGATCCATGAAGGAGAAAACTATGTGTCATTATGTTTGATTGATATATGTCTAGTAGACTTCAACAATGGCTACATCGGATTCAAATTCCTAGGGACTCAGTAAATCTTCTGTGAGAGCTTCCCTAAAATATAATGATAGATTCAACGCATCCAGAATTGATATATTTTCTATAATTGAATGAAATTGTTTCATAATTTCATATTTTTTATCTAAAGTCTATTGCTCCCCCTATGGGGATTCTTTTTCATAGGCTCTGTAGGGGATTGAGCATTTGGTGAATACGAGATTGTCATTTGGGTTAAAGCTAGAGGAATTTCCATCCTTTTCAAATCTTTCTAGGAAGATATTCTAACATGTTGAGGGAATGTAGTCCTTTTTACTTCCTCTAAAAAATATTTTAGAGGGATTGGACCAGGGTGGTTTTCCATGGGGGCAAGAGAATTTTTTCCCCTATCGGATCTGATGGAGGGTCCTTCTGTGAGTTTTTGCGATATTGAATGTTTGATTGAGGGTGCTTCCATAATCATTATTCTTTCAATGGTTATGTCTCCATTGATATCCATAGACTCTGTGTCTTCTTCCTCAGTATCCTCGGTTGGGTACAACGAATTCTGGTTAGTAACTGTACTCATCATTTGAGAAAATATCTATCAAATGGATGACATTAACAGAGCCAAAAAAATCATCACCTCTTTTTATGATGACTTTTCCTAATCATTTTCCTCTGGTGGTGCTATTTTATTAGGATATTCCCATATATTTATTTCATTGGAATGAAATCTGTGAGTTTCAAATACAACCTTGGCTTTTGTTAAAGGCTATCTTCCAACACATTATTTCTACCATTCTTATTGGATTTATTTACATATAGTTTTCCCTAAAAGCTTTGCAGAGTCGAGGATGATGGTTATGTTTCATTAGGTGCCATTGGATTCACGGTTGGTTTATTCAAGTATTCCTAGAGTATTCCATGAGCTCTTTTGAGTGTGTTTCAAGTCATCCAACTATCTAAATTCTTATCTTTTTTTAATAAAATGTTTTGCAATCCTCTTATTTGTCTATATCAGGGGTAGAAACATTCACCACTTTCATTGGTGGTGGTCCCATATTGACTTGTTGAGAATCTATCACCTTTTACACGAGGTCCATGAAGACAAAAAAACTCCTAAATGATGTTTTCCAATATCCAATGGATGTAAAATTAATCCAGTTAGTCATTAAGACTGGCATCTATATCCCTCTCTATGGAAGTCGATGAAAGTTTCAATTAATGGTGGCTAGGATGTAACCACTAACTTGATCATCTCATAATGAGTAGAAATTATTTATTTGTTCCCTAAATTGATTTCTTTTGGCTCCCCTATGCTCGTCTTGATAGGGAAAGGGTGGATGCAAACATCCAGAGGGCCTTTCATGATTTGGTGGGGTCTTAATTATTGAGCTATTGGGGGGTGTCTTAAGCATGAAATAGGTCTTTTCAACTCTCTATACTCTTTTTATTGGGGATTATGAGTTTTCCCGAGAGTTGAGATAAGTCAATTACATGGAATATTATATCCTCTGAGAAATGGCAGAGAATTCTCAGAACCCAATTGTATATTTCACTTGAATGAGTTGCATTCACAAATTATCATGAAGATTATCAATATACATGGAAAAAATATCATCATGGGGGAGTGGCCAGTTCAAGGACTAAGTCAAACCCTTCTATATTCCAATGATTTCTGAGACTCTCTCATTCTTCCATTTTTTTTGGTCATGAGATCACTAACTATTGTTTTTGGCAATGTTGAGGTGAAATGGAATAGGAACTTGTGTTAGAAATCCTCCCATTTAATTATAGAGTTACCTTGCAAACCGGTGTACCAAACAAAGGGTAAACCTTACAGGGTTCTCACAAAACATCTAATCTTCACAGCTTCTTGTTTCTCCATAGTTCCCATCATGGGATAAATATTAGAAGGGTAGTGAATTAGATGATAATATGGGTCCCCTGAGCCATTAATCACTAAGTGTTCTTGCAATTTGGATACAGTGGGACATTACTTACCCAATCAGGGTATGGCTCTTATTCCAGTTTTACTGGAGTACACCAAACTTTTATTTCTTATATTTGAGTTTTCAATAACTCGACAGAATTAAGGATCTCTTGATGTATATACTTTTGGAATTTAGCATGAGTAGGTGAATTAGGGGGAATGATTAGATGTATCAGCGCTGCTAGAACATGAGGCGGATACCCTTCCAGGGGAATCCGTTGCAGATTTTTAGGATTCTGTTATGGTTTCTTCTCTAATGGAGGGAAATATTAACATCTTGTTGGGTACAGGTTTATATATACTTATGGTCCTAATGTGGCCCTGAATAATCTTTCCATACTTGCATCATTCATTGGGATGTGCCCATGAGGTAGAGGATTTTTTGATGGAAGTGTGTGTTGACTCTCTACCTGAGGAACATATCTAGTAGGATGGATTTCTATTTTTTTCTCAATGTTGATTCCCTTTAGTTTATTCATATCATCCTCCTATCTATTTAATCTCTCCTCAATCATAGGGTTATCATATTCACTGGGAGGAGGAGGCGGGTAATAAAACTTGCTATAATTCTTATCCTTATTGAGGATTCAAATGGTAGGTAACATTGGATTTATTTAAGGGGTAAATTGATATAAGAAAACTCTTTGGTTTTTGGTGTGCACCCCTCCGAGATCGGTGTGGACTGTCTTCAGGATAGAGCCCTCTTCTCTTTTTTTCTACGTTATTTGTGTCATTTTCAATGAGGTATATGGGAATGATATCCATGATGTTCATTGATGCATACCGCATTGGGGGTGGTGTACTAGTTCTTGTATGGTAGGATATATTCTTGCATCATTTGTTGGATCTCCTCCATCCATTATGTGATACTCATCAGTTTTCTTGGAAAAGAGTGACTCAAAGGGACCCTAATATGACCTTGCAGTACACCTTTATTCCTGGGAATGTGAGTCATGGGACAGGATGGAACAAGTCAACCCTCAATCCATTTTTCTCCCCAAACAAGGGAATACATATGTCCGTTTTGTGAGAATTTGAGGTAAAAATTCCCCTAGCCCTTTGGGCTACGATTTCTCCCATTCTTGTGTTGATGTGCCTCAACCCAAATTTTCTAGTCTTATGGGGAACTTTTGAGATACAAATTCCCCTAATCATGTAGTTTGGGGCTAGTCTTGTATTTCAGAAGATGTTTCTACTATTGTAGTCTTCATAATCTCACTCAATACCATTTGAGTATGAGCCAAATATGGTGTCAGGTATGATTTTGAAATACTTTCTTTAGAGGAAATTAACAGGGCTCATTGATTGGATTATCTTAAACAAGAACCCCACTAGATATTCTCAAGGGCCTAGTTTCAGATCTTTTCAATGGATTTCCTTCATCAGGCCTAACTCTTCTGAGACATACTCAATACCAGTTCTTGTCGAGAATTCCACCATTCATGATAAGGGATATCATTTGGCTGATTTTTTAGGATGAAAACATTACAGGATGTCACCTACATTTGGTTTTACTACACGAGAAGTGGGGTGAAGTGTAGGGCTCCATGATCTCCCCATCCTCAGGTATGAACACCAGATGGGGGGATTATAGTTGGATTTGCGGTGAAGCTCTCACAAGATGTTAACATGATATGATTACCCATTATTAGGAAAAGTATTTTCTATTAACTAGCGTATTGTCTTCCATATATTGAGTTGAATTTTATGTAGAAATTATTCGGACAACTCTCTTGGTATGGTGAACTGAGAAGTGGCTATTAGACAATGCATCCCTGGTATGTCATCCCTATCTAGTGGTCCTCATACAAGAAACATAACTTGTTGTTGTTCTACTAGAGAAACTTATGCTCGATCCAGGTTTGACTACTTCTTAATGATTTCATTCCAAGCAGTGGGGTTAGTGGGAGTGTCATTGAAATAAGAACAGAATAGGGTGGCTCAAAAAATGAGCATGGAAAAAGGCCATCCTCTGATTGAGAAAGGACAACAATTTTTATTGATAGAGTATCCAATGTTTTGTAGGACCTTGAGACACCCTGAGAGACGAGGGGTGAATCATGGTGACAAATTTTTCTTTTAAGGTGATGGACCTTGTTCCCACGTTGGTAGGAAATTATTAAACCTGTATGATGAATTTGAACAGAAAGAAAACATTCACATGAAGAGAGATGACACAACACTTTTTACTTGGTTCACCACTAAGGGATACATACAAGGAGAATACACCGATATGCTGTCAGTCATACCAAATTCTAATAAACATTACTTGATGTGGATTACATAGGTTTTGGCACATTCACTCTGACCTAGGCTCACTGCCTTTACAAAAGTTCAGGGATAGCACACTGCGTCCCTTGGGTCACACCCGTTGACTCCCCCTGCACTCAGTTTATAGACATGAAGGTCTATTCATCATTGCTAATTAAGGAATCCTCTGTTGTATGTAGATGCTCTGTTGAAGTCCAACTTCCACCCGAAGACAAATATCACTTTTCACCAATGGTATTGGGAAAATTTTCAACTTTCGCAAAACCCCAGAAAGACTGGCGTACTTCAACAACACCTGGCGCACTTATCCAAGCCGGCGCACAAGTTTCAAAGTCGACGTGCAAGATTCAAGATGGCGCGCAAGTCCTGCTCTCCCACTTGCGTGACACTAACTTCTTCAACTTCAAACTTACATGAATCACTTCTTTTTATGCCCAAACCAATTTTGGCGCGCAACTGTGAACTGTCATGCATCTTCGAATTCTGGCACGCAAGTGTCACCACACCACCTGTGCGACACCTTATTCACCAGCTCGAAACATGGGTGACTCAACCCCTTTCTTGCCAAAAACACCTTGGAAATGCACCAAACAACTGTCGCGCAACTTCATCTTGCGCGAACCACCCCCACTTGCGCGACCACTACACCTGCGTGACAGGAGCTCTGAATTTCATTAAGTCTGAACTTCGTGTCGAATGAGGAGGGGTCAACCTTTATTTATAGGAATTTGGATGCCCTACGCGGCTGCGCACAAGTCTTCCCTCGGCGCGCAAGTACTTTCCAGACAAAACAAAAAAACATGGGTGCCCTTCTTCCTTTGACATATTTTCATGTTCTGATCTTGAAAAATAAAAGGCGCGCAAGTATCCTCTCCTTCAAGCCAATAGTACGCAAGTCTCTTTTCCAAAAACCAATTTTCTTCATTTGAAGATTTTCAGGCCCAAAAATTTGGCAACCACTGGAAAACGGTGCCACCTTCAATACTGTTATCTGCTTGTTCTGTATGATCACTTTGTAAGCACACATTCTTAACTTCCACTGAGGACTGACAACAAACACAAACCAGACTCTAATTCATGTATAGAGTGACCATGGTTCCAACAGTCTCCCCCTTTTGGTTTGTTGGCAATCAGTAAATAAATTCAATAGAGAACCAGCCATAGAAAAACCCTAAATGCAAGAATCATCTCAACCAACACTCTAAGTCTACATGAGCAATGATCGGTGTAGAAAACAAGAGGGAAATCATAAATTGGGTTCTCATGTTTTGGAAATTTCAATGATTCTGAATAAATTCTCGTACAGTGTCACAGAAGCATTACATGCCTGAATTTATTTCTTTCTCCACCATTAATAAAAACCCAAAGACCAGTAATTGTTCATTGTTCATCTCAGGCCACACTCCCCCTGGATAGTATATGCCCCAAAAACCTACATCACATCCAAAAACAGATAAAAAACAATCAACATAACTGGGGGGGAGTGTAATATGATAACCTCATTATACACTGGGAGGTGGCTGAACACCAAGGTTCAACCGATGATTCTCAAACACAGTCATTGATAGTGGCTTGGTCAGGATATCAACCACTTGCTCATCAGTTCCCACATGATCCATTCTAATCACCCCTTTCTCAACTTTTTCCTTGATGAAGTGATATCTGATTTCAATACGTTTCATACGAGAATGTTGAAAAGGATTCATTATAAGATCAATTTGGATATTGTTATCACAGTTAGTCACCATCTATTGTTTCACCTCACCACCAATATCTGTTATTCGTTTCTTCATCCATATCAGTTGAGTGCATGCCTTTGTGGTGGAGATATAATCAGCTTTAGCCGTACTAAGAGAAGTACTTTCTTGTTTCATTATCAACCATCCAACACATTTATTCCTAATAAAGAATGCACCACCACTAGTGGACTTTCTATCCACAACCTCGCCATCCCAGTCAGTATCAGAAAATGCAAATAATTCACTATCCCTTCTTGCTGCAAATTATAAGCCACAATTGTGAGTACCTTGAATATACCTCATAATTTTTTTTACTGATTCCATATGTTTATCCTTTGGATGACTCTGAAAGCAGGCTGCAAGACATGTGGAAAAGACAATATCTGGCTGTGTGGCTGTCAGGTATAGTAGGCTCCCAATGATCCTCCTGTATATGGTGGGATCTACAGAGGTCCCATCCTCAGGCTTTCCATGTTTAGTTCCAACTGTAATTGGAGTTGACATTGGTTTGGAGTCTTTCTTATTAAACTTCTTCAGCAGATCTCTTGCATACTTTTACTAATAAATGAAAGTGTAATATTTCTTTTGAATCACCTGCAGCACTAAAAAATATTTGAGCTCCCCAATCATAGACATTTCATATTCTTATTTCATGTGATTGGAAAATTCATCCATTGATTTCTGCCTGTTGCCACCAAATATGATATCATCATCGTATACTAGAACCCTGAACTAATCTTTTGGAGAATTCTTCACATATAGATTATGGTCTACTCCTCCTCTTTTGAATTCAAGCTTCTTGAGATACAAGTCCAGTCGGGAGTACAATTCTCGTGGAGTCCATTTCAAACCATATAGAGCTTTCTTCCGTTTGCAGACCTTTGTTTCATCTTTACTAAGAACAAAACCCACTAGTTTTTCAACGTAGTAATCTTCTTCAAGTACACCATTCAATAATGATGTCTTGACATCCATTTTATATACTTTATATCCACTTTGGATTTCCATGGAAAGGAAAAGCCTGATTGACTGTAGTCTATCCACTAGAGAAAAGGTTTCTTCAACATCAACGCCTTCAATCTAGTAGTATGCTTTACATACCAGTCATGCATTGTTTCTAATAACACTTCCATTCTCATAAAAATTTTTCTTGAAGATCCATTTTGTACACTTCACATTGTGACATTCATGTCTCTGGACAAGATCCCATGTCTGATTCTTGTCAATCTGATCCAACTCTTCATTCATGGCTTTCAACCATGATTCGTCCTTTGCAGCTTCTTCAAATGAGGATGGATCCACAATTGACAAAAATGCAGAATGCAGGTTATTCCTTACCTCCTTGTTTGAGTGGGTGAAATCCTATCCCCAATTATGTAAGATGGATCAATCTCAACTCTACGATTTCCCCTGTGTAGTTCATTTGCATTTTCTCAATCCATAGTTTCTTCATCAGATTCTATTTCTGAGTCAAAATCATGATGTGACTGCTGAGTGTTTTGTACAGCTCCCTCTATTTTTGTTTTTGTATGTTCTCCACGTTCACTTGCATCCTCACTTTCTATCACATCAGCATATGACATCCTTGAATCATTTGTAGTTTTCTCTTCAATTATCTTAACATCACTACTTTCCAAAATCCTTCCCAATTTCTTGTTGAAACACTTGTAGGCTTTTCTGTTCATTGAGTATCCAAGGAAAATTCCTTTATCTTCATTGTAACCATACTTTCCTTGATTTCCTTCTTTGTTCGTAATGAATCATTTACTTCTAAAAAAACGAAATTATTTCAAAGAGGGTTTCCTTCCATGCCATAATTCATATGGTGTCTTCATCTCACCCATATAAATCCCTATTCGATTTTGAATATATACTGCAGCCTGAACAACCTCTTTCCAGTAATGTCGTGAAATACGACTCTCAATCAGCATAGTTTGTGCCATATTTTTCACCTATCGATTCCTATATTCAACAACTCCATTTTGAAGTGGAGTTATTACAAGAGCTGCCTCATGTTGTATCCCATGCTTCTCCAGGTAATTTTCAAATTCAATGGACATGTATTCCCCTCCATTTTCAGATTGCAATTGTTTGATTGTTTGTCCAGTATCATTCTCGGCGATTCGACGATATGTTTTCATGCAGTCAAGCACTAGTCGTTTCCTGTGAATGACCATTACACATGAAATTATACTGTAATCATCTATGAAAAGGACAAAGTTCCATTATCAATGAGTTCCGGCAACATTTATCGGCCCACATACATCTTTATGAATTAGATCAAGAAGATGAGATTCTATTTTATTCTTTGGATGATAGGAACTGAATACCAACTTTCCCCAAATACAAGTATTAGAAGACTTTTCATGCTCATGCTTTAGGATAGGAGTGTCCATGACAATCCTCAATTTATATATTTTCTCCATGTCTTGTTGATTAATGTGTCCCAGTCTCTGATACGAAAAACTTTTTTTCATCAACAGTCACGTAACAAAAATTTTCTTTACTATAAACCTGATACAAGTTGCCTTCCGTTCTACACCCCTTCCTAAGTGAATTCCCTGTCTTTCCTTTGATAGTGAAGCATTTCTGATTAAAAGTAACTATAAGTCCAAAGTCACATATTTGACTCATGCTGAGTAGATTATGACGTAGGCCATCATTATAAAGGACTTTTGTCTTCTTTAGTTCTCCATTAGCTAATTCAGTACTTCCACTACCTTTGATTTTCAGAGCTCCATCATTACAAAATCGTATTTTACCATCAACCTCCCTTTTGATGTCCATTAACAGGACTTCATTACCTGTCATATGGGACAAGCAACCTCTATCCAGAATCCAGGTACAATTTTTTTTTGTTGCTTTGAGGGAAACCTCTGTAAGATTGGATTTCTTGATCTTCTTCTTTTCTTTCCAAGAGATATTGGATTGTCTATAGCATATTTATGGACTTCTAATTATTTTTTCCACATAATAAGATTATTCATACCCATAATCTTCTTCCAGAGGAGAAAACCTGTTTGTGATATCAACACCATCAGGTGGGTGAATATTGACACGTCTTTGAGAGTTGTATGAATCTCACCTATCGAATATCTTCCTGCAATACATAGCCTTATGAAAAAACTTAGAACAATGAAAACAATATCCATAGAAACTATTTCTTCTATAAGATGGAGGATATGAAGTTAGTATCCTTTATTGTCATCCCAGATCTTCCCCATTCATGTAGCTCCTTACCTCTTCGCAGTATCATATGGTATGGCCCATATAGTTACATAACTGACACATCATTAGAAGAAGTGTATTGTCACTTGAATTTCTCCTCATGCCTTCTTCCTTGAGAGAATAGATGAAATGCCTGTCATTTTTGAATGTTTGAGGATAATTTGTAGTTATTATTTAATTTTGCATTGAGGTTTTCTTTTTCAGCACTTCAGGTAATGTTTCAACATGTCCAACTTTCATCTTGTCTTTCTTTTGGATATCTTTAATTCTAGCAGCTGATGTCTCAGCATCACAACCAATTCCACTCTTTCCCGTGCAAGTGGGTCTTTGATCACTCAAGATTTTTCCAACCCTATATGAACCACACATGGATTTTCCTAGTAATTCTGCATCTGATAATATTCCAAAATGAATTTTCTTCTTGTCCTCATATGTGGTTGATTGACATTCAATTTTACTCCTAATAGTAACAAATTCTTCCTCAAGTCCCTCAATAGTCATGGACTTATCTTCTAGTTTGGATGAAAGTTCATTTATGACCATTTCTTGTTATTCAATTCTGTGCTTTAGTTCTACAACAACATCTTTGATTTCAAGGATTAGAGACTAAACTCTCACTAGTTATTCTATTCATTCAATTTATGCTTCAAGATCATTAACATATTCGGATGATTCGTCCAACATTTCCTTCCACTTATTTCATCACATACATTTATTCTCAATCTTGGAAAAAGCATCCTTAATTTCAGTCTTTGAATCACCATTAAGAGTAATCTGATTATCTATGCCTTTATTGATCGAGGGTTCTAACTTTTAAATGGTAGAAATCGTTGAAGCATGGTTTCCTGTTTTAAATCTCGGGTTATTCTTCTTCACAAAATTCAGTATCCTTATATTTGTCTTCATAGACAAGACTCTTGCTCTGTATTTTCTTTCTGTATTTGAAGTCTCTCTTTTTGAAAAACCTTTTCTGAGTCTTCTCGATGATTTCATCTTCACTATCTTCATCATTGATCTTTCTTAAACACTAAGAGGAAATGTGCCCAACTTTTCCACAATGAAAACATGTGAAAGGTAACTTGTCGTTGAATTTCACTTTTCCATTTTGGAAATTCATAGCAATGAGAGAAAGAATTTATTTTTCTTCATAATATTCACTACTACTATCTTTTGACATTTTCAGTTTATCCATGGCCTTGAATGACGTTTCCTTGCTCACACAAGTCGTAGCATCTTCTGGTTTGACTCTCATTTCATTTTCCACCAAGCTACTCAGTAGATCATCCGGAGAATGTTTGGAATGATCTCTTTCCTCAAGGGATGACACCATTTTATTGTACAGGGGTGGAAGTCTTCTTAATATTTTCTTTACAATATCAATGTCTTTTATTTCTTCACCTAGACCTCAAATTTCTCCAACCACTACAATAATTCGATTGAAAAATGAGTCTGCATTATCATCTAGATGCATCTTCAGATCATCAAACCGATTGACTATGACTTGTTATTTTTCTTCCTTCTCTTTTCTATCTCCTTCATAAATAATTTAGAGTTTATCCCACATGGATTTTTATGATGTAAAACTCATCACCTTTAGATAGATCTGATCAGAAAGGGCTGTAGTGAGAGAATTCTGCACTTTAACATCAGCATTAAAATTTTTCCTATCGGCACCTATCATAGCCATCCCTGTTGGATCAGTAACATGAATACCTTGTAAAGTGGAAAAAAGACTTCCATTCCAAGGGATCTTAGATGAGATAACATTTTATTCTTCTAGATCTGGAAATTAATTCCATCAGAGAGAGAGCCTCCCCTGACATTGACTGCATTCTCCATGACGACAAATGATAGATTCAACACCAGCAACCTTTACCCTATGATACCACTTGTAGGACCTCGGGACACCCAGAGAGGGGAGGGGTGAATTAGGGTGACAAATTGTTCTTTTAATGTGATGGATCTTATTCTCACGTTGGTAGTAAATTGTTAAACCTTTATGATGAATATGATCAGAAAGCAAACATTCACATGCAGAGCGATGACACAACACTTTTTACTTGGTTCACCATTAATGGCTACGTTTAAGGACCATACACCAACAGGTTTTCGGTGAAACCAAATTCCACGAAACTTCTCTAGATGTGATTAAAAAGGTTCGGGCACTGTCACTCTATCCTAGGATCACTGCCTTTATAAAAGTTTAGGGATAGCTCACTGCATCCCTCGGGTCACACCCGTTGACTCCCCTGGCTCACTGCCTTTGGTGAAGTCCGACTCAGTTTATAGAAGTTATGGTCTCTTAATAATTTCTAGTTAATGCTTCCTCTGTTGTGTGTAGATGATATGTTGAAGTCTAACTTCCACTCAAAGACAAATCTCACTTTGCACCAACGGTATCAGACAAACTTTCAGCTTTCACATAGCCCCAGAAAGACTGGCGTACTTCAACAACACCTAGTGTGCTTCTCCAATCCGGCATGAATGTTTCAAAGCGGGCACAAAAGTTTCAAGATGATGTGCAAGTCCAGCTCTCCCACTTGGGCGAAACTCACTTCTTTAACTTAAAACTTGTGCGACTCACTTACTTTTATGCCCAAACCAATTTTGGCACGCAACTGTGAACTGTCACGCTTCTTCGAACTCTGGCATGCACGTGTCACCACAACACCTGCAAGACACCTTCTTCACCAACTCCAAACTTGGGCGAATCAACCCCTTTCTCACCCAAAACACCTTGGATGTGCAACAAATAATTGTCGATCAACTTCAACTTGCGTGACCCACCACCACTTGCGCGACCACTACACATGCGCGACGGGAGATAGGAATTTCTCTAAATTTGAACATTGTGTCGAATGAGGAGGGGTCTACCTCTATTTATAGGCATTTGGATACTTGGTGTGGTGACGCACAATTCTTCCCTTGGCACGCAAGTTTTAGCGCGCAATTACTTGCACGACCAAACAAAAAAAAGTTTGTGCCCTTCATCCTTTTCCATATTTTCATGTTCTGGTCTTGAAAAATGAAAGGTGCGCAAGTAACCTATCCTTCAAGTCAATGATGCACAAGTATTTTTTCCCAAAACAAATTTTCTTCATTTGTCGATTTTCAGGCCTTAAAATTTGGAAAACACTAGAAAAAAGTGCCACGTTCAATACTGTTATCTGCTTGTTCTGTATGATCACTTTGCTAACACACATTCTGAACTTCCACTGAGGAGTGACAACAAACACAAACCATACTCTAATTCATGAATATAGAGACCATGGTTACAACATGTTTCACACTCCATTTTTTGGAGTTCCTCACCATATGTGTGATTTCTCGCATTTGACCAAATGAGGAGCGGAACTTCTTTCCATTGTCAATTTCAACATAGGGAGGACCTTCGCAGTCAGTGTCCTGATGGTTTGGAATAACACCACAACATAGTGTCTAACTGTAGAGAGGACATCTATGGTGTATACCCTAGGGAGGGTCTTCATGGTGGACCATTACATGGGGAGGACCTTCTTGATTCTATGTGTTATTAAGTGGAGGGCCTTCATAATGACTATTATCATGGAAAGGACAACCATCACAGCTCTAGATGCAAAGAGAGTGTCTAAAGGGTACATTCTTATGAGGGATTCCAGAATATTCAATAATGAGGGGAGGAACTTATCGTTTCTTAATGTCACTTCTGGGAGGTTATTTGTGGTGACTATCATCATGGTAAGAATTACCATATTATCTTGATATCTAAGTACAAGGAGAAACATATATGTAGTGTATACCTAGGGGAGGACCATCAGGGTTGAAAATATTAAGGGGAGGAACTTCTTACTGTTCGATCTTCTGATCATAGGTTGGGATACCCAAACATGCATCAAGAGATATTCTCTAATGATCAATCTTTTCTAGCCTATGGAGTAATCTCCCATTGGTGCTCTGGGGAGGACCTTAAGAGCAACTGGAAGAGAAATTGTTGGGAGGTCCTTCTTAACTACTACTACCTCTTCCATAATTTGGTATTGGACTAACAGGATTTAGATCCTCTATTGATAAATGTTTAATGGAATTGAGAATTCTAGTTTCTATAAGAGCATAATCATGAGTATTCTATTCATTTTCTGGTTTCTTCTGACACCATTCTTGTTTGGGTGCTCTCTTGAGGGAAACTAGGGCTACATGTTGATGGTAATGACCATTATGTATGGGTATCTATTTTTTTTTGTCCTGTGATGTCCCTGGGATACACCAATGAATAACTTGAGTTTTTTTGGGGGTATATGCCTACCCTAGAGCTCCCACATTGTTGGAAAAGTGTCCCCAAATTAAAACAGGTATTTGTTCATGATCCTATTTTTCTTTTTATCGTAGAATATGTTCATCAACCCTCTAAGACATGAACATGGATGAAGGTATGATCTGGAGTGATTATCTAATTTTTTGGATAGATCACCCAACGTATGGAGATCTAGTCATGGTCTCCACTCCTTTTTTTCTATTGATGCAATGACATCTTGGCAGATCTAGAGGATATAGTCTGGGATTGATGTCTGATACTTTATCATGGCCAAGATGTGATGAGATACATCTTTGACTATAACGGGTATAAATTCCCATTCCCATGCCAGAGTAGGATTTTGTTGTTACTCTAGTCCCCCATGAGTTTCTTATGGGTATTTGAAGTTTTCTTATGTTGGGTTAGAGGAAAGAGTCTATCACCGGCTATTTTCTCCAGTCGCCACTATATTTCGCTGGTGGGATTTATATATGCGATTACGAATTTATGTTTTCTCATTTTCTATCATATTTGTCTTAGTATATTGATTTGAATATGTAGGAATTTGAATATTCTCATATTTTCTTTCTACTGTATTTTACTTGGGGTTTTTTCTGTTGTAGGTAGGAATTTTCATCTGCCTATGGATTGCCACCATATTCAACAGATGGGCTTCATATGCATCGGTTGTGTTATATAACTACACATGGTTCTCTCCCCCATTTGGAGGGTGGATTTTTTATGCATTGGTAGTGATTTTCATATGCCTTTAATTTTCTGCTCTGTCTTCATGGCGGGACTAGTGAGCACTAGTAAATATGTGCGTGTAATCGTATTGTGTCACCCTATTTTTGTGGTGGGATTCATCAGAGCAATCGTGGATATGCATCCTCTTGTATATTGTTTCTTTATTTCCATGGCGAGGTTCGTCAAGAGGGGCATGATTTAATGCCAAACCGTTATATACCTCTGTGTTTGTGTGGAAGACTTCCTATTTAGTAACTAGGGAGATAACCTATTCTTGATTAGGCATTTTCCTCCCTCGGTGGGCATCCCAAGGGGCCCATGTCCATTGGACTTCCTCATGGTCTTTTGGTGACGACCTAATATGCCTTCATAAGATAAGGGGGGAATTCATTATTGTCTTCTGGGGATAGACTCCAGATATTATATGAGAAATCCAGTGGAACTGTTCCATGCTCGATTTACGGTCATAGCTGAAGAGGTGGTTAGTGAGCTGTCACTGATTAGTGGGTCTGTACTGCAGCCTCCACCATAGGTAGAGTAACATTTTGGTGGTTCTCTATAATTATCATGTTCAAAACCCATTATTAAAGATGATGGGTATGTGAGGGTGTCTTGTTTTCTATGATGTGTACCTGACTTCCTATGTGGTCGTTAACATGTGTGCCTATGAAAATTGTTGAGATGCCATTTAGGTAAAAGAGAGATTTGAGGATTTCCTGCAATATATATATGACATATAGAGGCCACAAAACACCATCAAAGTAGCATGACATGTTCACAATCATAACTGATTATCATGCTTGGCCTTCCTCCCATTTTTGGATGAATGGGGATTGTGGTGGGATAAGACCTCCACATTTTTCAGGGATTCACATCAGTTTCCACATTTTTGTTTCGACACAATTCGTGTCATTCTACAGGGGTGGCCAAAATGGCCCAATGGATAGTAACCCATTTTCTGTTACTATAAAGGGTTTCACATAAGGTATGACATCCTCTAATGGTCTCAAATGGGTTTATTCTTAGAGCCAAAAACACCCAACGAACTTGGTATCCATGATTGATGGACCTGATTTCCAAAGGCATGTGATCATTGGATGAAGATTTCACTTATGAATCTTATGGAATCCATTAGTCGAGATGATGGGTGGTTGTTCTTAACACACACTTTTGGGGGGAAATATTTTCCATTTTAGGACTCTCCAATAGATTTACGATTTATTTATTTGTTTGTGAATCCTTGGTTTTTCTCAATTGTGTGTATGTAGGTTACCCCTAGGTTGGAAGATTAACCATATGTGTGCATTATTTGGGAATTACAAAGAAAATACAGGTCTAAGCCATATGATGACGTGCTCTAGAGTTTACTGTCATCTAGGGGCATACGTTGTTTGGTTTTCAAGATCAAACCCATAAGATGGGATTACTATGTATCCTCATGAGAGGAATCAAAACCCATGTAGGTCATTGCCTCTTAAAAGGACACATGTCCCTTTATGTTTTTGCGTTGACAACCCATCCCTCAAGTTTGATTTCATGTAATAAGGAAATCTTGGTGGGGGATTCATAATCAATATATCATGGGGGAATTACACCGAAGCATCCCAGGATTCTCAGATGATGTATGGTGTTTTGGGTGGATATGTCATCACCATGGATATTCCCTAGTGAACACTAGGGTGATTTGGGTGTGGGGTTTGGACCTCGGCAAGGCTTCCTATTTATCCTAGTTAGTTGGGAATCAAATCCTTCGAATTTTGGATCAAGTTGGATCTTATACCATAAAGGATTCCCATTGACGAGAATATAATGAGGGCATACTCCTAAAAGTGATTCCCTTTTATGAGGGGACATGATATAGGGTTATATATGAGATATTCCCATTTAACAAGTCTTGTTCAGGGCTTAAATAATTTTGGAGGTCTTTCATTAAAGGGTCACGTTAGGGATTATTCATAAAGAGGAGGCCCTAGTGAGTTGGCAGAAATTATTATTGGGATTGACTTTTATGGAGAATCCCTTGACCTAGGGCCTTGGGTAGGCATCCTACATATCATAGTTAGATAAGGATTTATAGTTCTTATAGTAAAATATGGAGTGTTATGGGAATTTCATATCATCACAGACCTCTATTACCACACGATTCATTTTCAATGTGAGAATTAAGAGGATGTGAAAGATTAAACAAAAGCACACATTTTCTTCTCTGATGAAAGAAAAGGAAGAGGGTGATGGTGGATGAGGGTGTAGAGGAGTGAACCTTTCAATGTGAAATTAATGTGATGAATATTGGGTCTGACCCAGAAGTCTAGAGGGTTACTCAAATATGGATTCCCTGAAATGTGTTGTGGGATGTGGATGAACGTTTCTCCTTATCAAAAGGAATAGAAAGTATAATTCATTTGAATTATCACTATCACTCATGGAATGGATAAGCTAGTGATAAACCTTGAGCCTTAGAATGGGGAGGTTCATATTATTGTCCAAAGGTTGGACACTGGGTTACCTTAGTAATGTAGACTTAAGGACTTCATTTGGGTTTGAACTATTATGGGAACTACCTTTTCACCTTTGCCTACATCATGTATGTATATTGAGGATGACATGATGATTTGCCAAACAGTATGGTCATATGAGTCTGATGGCTTTGGGAGAGGCTCTGTCTAAATTCCTATTGAATGGTTAGGGGAGGTTCTATGGAGCGTGTGACAATAATGAAAGGACTATATTTGAACTAGATAGTGGAAAACCCAAAGACACCCCATTTTGGGTACCATATTCCCATGCGGGATGGGGGATTCCCCATATAGCATAATGCTTTGCTGGTGAAGGGGTTTTCTATTTACTGAAGTGGTACGCGGACCTGGATGTGAGCTACCATGTACCGTGGGGGTATGCAGTATCAGGTTCCATCAACATTGCATGGTTCTATGGGACACAGGGTGTTGTCAGCAAAGAGATGTGCCATGTGGTTTTCTAAACTGAAGGAGGGGAACTGTGCCTGCGGTTCGCGGGATATTCATCCATGATAGTACTATGGTTCACGATTCACCAATAAGATTTAAAACTAGTTGATTATTATTAATTTTCATTATTTTTATTGTTTTTATCAGGTTTATAGATGCTATAATCCATACACGGTTCTATAATTCATCGACTGCATCCCTTTAATTTCTTTTGTTTGTAATATCTTATATTTCTCCTAAAATCATATACTTTCTCATCACCCCTTGGGGTCATTTTGTAGAGTTATGAGGAGACTGTATCTATGGGAACATGAAACCTTTTTTGAAACCCATGGAGGTATCATCGGACTTGTGGAAAACTCAATCATCAAGGGTTCATAGTGTTGCGGTTCGCGGTGATAGAAATCCCCGCCTCAATACTGCAAATGACGCAGTTCGCATGACACTGCCAGCCTCAACATATCCATGAACTAATTAGTCTGCTGGGATGGTGTGAAGGTACTTACTTATTCATCATATTTTATCCAATGTCACGATTCAAAGTTCCCTAGTTTGCTATTTTCATCTCATCTGTGAATTGATTGTTTCCCTGTCCACTGCTTCCTGTGTTTCGCTGGATGTCTGCACACCGCATGGTTCACAGTCTACGCCTTCCATAGACCACTCTTGGTAACCCTTATGTGTGCCAGTTTGGTTCCATTTCAAAATTTCATTTCTTCAATATTATACTCAAATTTTCATGCCCACATGCATCACTTTACTTAATCAAATTTTCGGGAGTATTTTCCTTCCCATTGGTGTTTTTTGGAACCCGACATTACTTTAACCTCATGAATAAAGGTTTAAATAATGTTATCAATTCATTACATAAATATAATAATATTTACGATACCTTATATGATAGTTTTATAGAATCTTACAACCTTTTCATTAGTAATATTTCATTATTTTCATTGTTTCAGGTGCGTTCGTTTCATGGTTTCTTGATCGGTTCATTTGTGTATAATTATGGATTTTATTGTAAAATGAATATAAAACACCCAAATTGAAATGTAACTATATTCATGAACATATATAAGTTCAAATGTTCCCATATATCATTTTAATTTCTATCATGAGAATGATTCATTTGATAAAATTTTAATGATGAATGTGTAGTTTAATTTGGAGGTTTTCCAACGATCATGAATTAGTTTTGTTTCATTTAATTATATATATATATATCTATGTTATAGAACATGAAATAGAATTTAATATACATAATAATGTTTTCTTTAACCAGAACAATAGTTTTATAACAATCCTTAATGGTGGTAATGGAAATCAAAAACTCAATATCCATGGAGACTGTAAACCGCCATTATTTAGAAAATGGTTTCATTTTATTGAATAATATGAGATTAAAAAATGGATTGATTTAAGCTATTCCATTATAAATGTAACATTAAATTGAATACGTGACACTGGGTTAATTATTACTTTATTAATGAAGGAGGGGAAGAGAAGGTAGAAAAATAAATAAACTAAGATATGTGGTTTAAGATTATTACCTCTTGAATATCACCTACTTGAACGATATCTTAAAGAACATAAAACTGGTCAATTTGTGAGACCATAAGAAAATGGAATTGGGGAGAGTTATGAGACTAATTTTTTTAGATATTTTAAAATATTCAAGGACATTTTAGGAGAATTGGGGTGTTGAAGGGTGGTATTTATACTTGAGGAGGGGTGGTTTTAAGTGATTAACTAATGATTATTTTATATTTAAATCCAACTGCATTTGTCTACGATTAATTCCAAAGAATTTGAATTGTGATTAATGTTTTAAAATATTTTTAATGTCTAGAAACACATAAAACACACATTTAATGTTGTATTTTTTAGGTGTTCTAATCTTTTACCTTTTAACATAAATTCATTGCATTATTTTACAAATGCTACAGTAAATAATTATTTTTACCAAGGTACCTTTTTTATTCCTAAAAATGAAATTGAACATATAACCTAATTTTAAATTATTTATTCCAAATATGGAATACATTTATAAAAATTAAAAACACACAATCCTCAAGATTTCATTTAAATTCAAACCGAAAAAACACAATTGAAAATAACTTGTTGGAAAAATGTGGTTTTATCCAAAAAATGTAGTTACACCAAAATAAGGTATAATAATTGCTTAAATGTTATTAATTATATAATATATAACTAAAATGTAATTTATTTACTATTATATTTTACTTATATTTATAAAAATTAGTGTTTTATAAATTTTTTTTACTATTCACTAAAAATTAAACTTCTCATAAAATTATCAAAAAAGAATTTAATATAATTTTAACACAATTAATTAAAAAATGATTTTCATTTTATCTAATATTTTTTCTAAAGTTTTCAAAAATTAATAATATTTCTTTTCCCACAGTAACTAATAAAAATCCTATTTTTTTGAAAACATATATTTCAAGTAAAAAATGACATTAATAAAATTTATGTTTTTATTTATGAAGAATACATTAATATATTAATATTGAGTGTAACATTTTATATTTAATATTATGGTTAATAATATTAATTATTTACTAATTAACATTTAGTTTGTAATGGTAGTGTTAAAATATTAACATTTTGAAGTTTATTTCAGCTTAGCATTTTATTCAAAGTGAGAAATTAATGAATTTAAATTTATCTAAAAAGATAAAATGCATAAAATCTTGGTGTGTTATATTCTACCCCCTAAAAATAAATTTCACCTTCTAAATTTGTTACTCGAATACAAATCGATGAGGATACGTCTGCTTCATCAAATCCTCAGGTTCCCATGTATCGTTCTAAAATTTGTGGTTTCACCACAAAACATTAACCAAGTGAGTGGTCTTTCTTTTTAGAACATAATATCTATGATCTAAAATCCATACTAGATGTTATTCATAAGAAATATCTTGATCCATCAGTACAACCCCTGAGACTAGTACATCTAAAGAAACATGTATTTACTTCCTCTAGAGAAATACATGGAACAGTTCATAGAGTTTAGAGAGATTCAACGGAAGTGAAAATAGTTAATCTACCATCTTGATATGATCAAGTATTTAAAAAAATTATTCCCTTGAGATTTGAAATTTATCTAAAAAATACAAGTTGGATGCTTGAAAATTATTTTATGGAAACCCACATCGTAAAAAGGGTCTATAAAACTTAATCATAAAATGAGGGGAATTAAATGGTGAAGATCATAAAAAACAAGAATTTAAATTAAGAAAATATTAGTGGAAAGTGAAAATATCTACATGGAAGGGAATTATATCTATCATGTTATTATGGATAATGATAAATAACATGGTCATTTGAAGGTTAATAACAAAAACCATAGGCCAAATATGTCTAAAAAGGTTCATTGATATCATATAAAATTATGATAATCAAATAAAATTTTAATTCATAATTCTTTTAGAAGTTATACATACTTTATTTAAAATCTTATGTAAAATATCACTCATTGGTTGTTCCTAGATCAATTTCCTCTTTATTTCAAACTCCAAAAAATAAAAATGAAATTGTAATGACTGAAGAACTAGGGGATCACAAGATCTATAATGGGATGACAAGTCAATCATTTTTATCTAGTTATCATAACCATATGGTTGTTAGATTTTTTCTAATACACATAAATCTTCATACGGTAATGGAAAAATTAATCTCCTAATCCGCTTAAAATTTCAATGTAAAAAACATTATAAATGGTTACCCTTATGTACCCTTAAAAAATCACTGATTTTCAAATGAATTTAATGAAAATTTTAAAATCATAATATAATTAAACCCCATCCCACCAAAAAATAGTTCTATCTCATTATTTTCATTAACCAAACAAGTGAATATCATCATAATTTATTCTCTTGAGAGAAATAAATAACTCAAATTACAAAAAAACCTAAGTGAAAAGATGTATTCAATAAAAATTTAACTCTTTCATCATACCATTAACCCTAAAACTCTATAAAATCATTCCATAAAATTCATTTTCATCTTATTAATAATCAATTACAAGGTCATCAATACTATCACATTTATTTAATAATAATAAAACACATATGTATCTCATCATTATCGCAACATTATGAATATATTAATGGTTATCTTCCCATTGATTTTTTTTTCTAAAAAATATCACGTCCATAAATTTTCATTGTTATCAGTACCTTAGAATAAATACTTTCAAATACATAATGAAAACCAGTGTTGTAATAATCTTTATATTCTTATTATTCAAAAAAATTTGTTGATGGAGACAATCACATGAAATTTCACTAAACTATGAACAAAGAGTATTTCATAGGACTCACTCATAAAACATTATGCATGAAATTCACAAATAAGGAGGGGAGGATAAACATACCCACATTAAAATGATTTACTCAATCAATTATGATTAAATAATCCTTCCATTTTTCCATTTCCTTTAGAGGTTTTTGGGGATTATCATCCATTTTATACCTTAGATTGGGGAATGTATTCTCATAATTCCCGAAAAAAATTATTTATTGTATTGAAGTGTGGGGGTTTCATTTAATTATGATTTCCCACTATTAATTTCATTTATTTCCCTCTTTACTACACTATTACACTATTTTGATTGAAGGATAGGCTTCTCATTCCTGAATCATCTTCTTTTTCCATTCAAGAATTACCCGAAGTGATCTTTCCCTCATTTTATATAAGTAAGAGGAAGAAGATTTTTCTTCCCTCCATGTGGAAAGCCACTAGAGTTTTCATTAATATAAATATTCCTTTTTATATCACTAGAATCTTAAGGGTTTATAAAATCCATTTATATTCTCTATTCTCATCAACTGATTTATTCATAGCATCCAACGCCAATTATGGTTAATTATTTTCAATGAATTTGTATCTATCCTCTACAGAGTTGATCAATTTTACTTTTAGTTTGGTTAATAATTATAGAAGGATACCTCAGAAGATTTCCAAAATATTCTTCTTAGGTTACCATAGATTCATCATCATTTTACTTTAATTCAAATAATTCATTCTCAATTTTTGTATAAATAATATGTCCAAAGTAATTTTTAAAAAATATGTTTTTTGAACTCATACCAATCCATTAAATCAGTTTATTCCTCTTACCTTATATTGATTATAATATTCCACCATTGATCTACTACACCTTAGAAAAAAATAGTATACCAATAGACCCAATGAATGAAGGTGGATGTTTCCTCACAAAGGACTCAATATAACTTTTTCCCTCCTTTAATCATTTGAAAGTCAATCATGATTCATTGCGTGTGTGGGTATAATGATAAGATTTTTCATTCCATCTCCAACAACATTCACCTTTTATGGTGTCAATCATTGCATTTCCCATTGAATTAAGCAATAACAAGGTTACTTTGGGTTCCATCCATTTACTAAATACAAAAAAAATAATAGTGTGAGAAACACTAATCATACTGGGAAAACCTCATCAAAAATGGAAATCACTTATAAAACATTAAATTATGACTCCATAGATTTATCATAAGTTATTCATTATCATTATCAAAACTATATAATGGTAACCTATACATGTTCTTAAGGTTCTTACTAAGGTATTATGGTTCTAGTTTCAACTGTTAACTTAACCTAAATCTGATACCAACTATAAAAACCCAATCTTTTCTTACATAGACATTAGATCTAAATAGAAAAATATTTCTTACATAAAATAACAAAACCATGCTTGAATCATATAATATTAGTGTATTTGAAATCTTGGATACTTGTAAACAATAAAAATAGTTCATAATAAATATATATCAACTCCATCTCATTCATTCAACATGAGAATTAATTTTTACATGTCATGCTTAATAAAATTATATGTATCCCAGAAACAATATACAGAAAAAAAAGAATGATCTATGTTGCTTAGTAAGGGTAAACAATGGATATATTAATTATAACATATGCATAAGGGAAATAATAAAATGAACATAAAATTTGAAAATTTTACCCTAACTATCAATGATCTTAATCTTGAGTCATTTAATAAATCATAAAAATTTAGAAGATATGAATTACAAGATATCATGATCAATGAGGGAATAAAATCAGAAAAAGAGATGTTATGTGGAATACACATAAAAATATAACTTTTAGATAATGTATAAATAGAAAAAGGTTCACTCAATATGTTAAGCAAATAAAATTAGTCCCTTTCATAAACTTATTGTTATAAAACCTGGTCCATGAATATTCTTATGGGCATGAAAACCAAGTCCACACATAGAATTGTGAACTGAAATCAGGATTAAAGATAACACATTTACCTCATAAGCTATCAATATTTATCCAATTAATTGGACGAAGACATAGATCCTATCCACAATATAATGAAAATCACACATATGTATTCCATAATAAAAAAATCATTCACCATATCATAAATCATGAAATGAAATGGGCTTCTTAAAAATTTCATTATATTATATCTCATGGAAAAGAAACAAAAATCATAAAAATCATGTCATCATAGACATAAATTTTCAAGATAAGTAAAAATTATGGTGTAATTGAATTATATTTATAGTAAAGAATAAGAAAAAAAAAATAATTTATCTTAGATAAAATCTTTTTTTAAAGGTCAAATTAAATAATTATTAAGAACAACATCCTGTCCATTTTAAAATAATTTTTTTTGAAGCCTAATAATGACAAGGGAAAAAATTCCTTAAAAATAACCTTTTGTTATTGTATTGGAATATTTAAATTATTATGACGTCATGACAGATAGAATATCCAATCATGGGGTATAAGTTAAAAAAAATCATTCCTTATATATATTTTTTTCTGAAAAGTCATAAATAAACTTAGTTAGAAAAAGAAAAAATGAATATTTTCATACCATTTTTTAAAAAGTAATAAATGAGTAAAAATGACTTTAAACCATCATAAACGAATAGTAAAAACATTTTTCGAAATAATTTTTTATACGTACATGGATGAAAAAGGTAGTTTTAAGGGAAGCATTAAAAAGATAATTTATCAAAATAAATCCCCATATAAATATTATATTATTGACACGAGCATTAATAAAATGAATAGATTGTTTTTATTAGCTATTAACCCAGATAAAATAGTGGAAATATAACATAATAAAATAAAAATTCATCAGACACTTAATATTTACATGGAAAAAAATTAAGTAGAAACTTAACCTAAGTATGTAAATTGTGTTAAGAAATATCTTACACTTTGTAACCAGTCAAATCATATCTATCAAGAAAGTAAAAATTTAAAAATATAACATTGATTACTTAAAGGATAATGATATTGATGATTTGATATATTAAAGGGAAGTATGTACACCATTATAATTAAATAAGTTGGGAATAAGTCATATATCCCATAGAAGTAATAGTGGGATGAGAAACCCTTACCTCATGCTTCCCACTAGTTTTTCATACAGTAACCTCATGTATAAAGGTTTAATGGATGTTATTAATTAATTATAGAACTATAATGATATTTATAATTCCTTATATACTAATTTTATTACATAATACTAACAATTAATTAGTAATATTAAATTATTTTCATTGTTTTAGTTGTGTTAGTTTCATGGTTTCATGATCGGCTCATTTGTGTGTAATTTGGGATTTTCTTCTAAAAAATAAATTAAACTCCAGAAGTTAAATGGAATTGTGTTAATTGACATTCAAAATATTTAATGGACCCACATATCATTTTTATTTCTAAAATTAGTATCATTCATTTGATAAAATTTTTCTGATAAATGCGTAGTTTAATTTGGTGGCTTTTCTAACCGTCATGAATGTAACACCCCAATACATTACAAGATTTTCTGTCTAGAATAAATTTAATTTAATTGATGGATTTTTTTTTGAAAATACACGTTAATATTACACTACATTAAATACTATTTTTATCATGAACTACAAGGAATGGAGAGTACAACTAGAGTTACACACAAGAATGACTTTCTTCGATAGCTTGAGTTACACGCAAGATCCAGTTTTACCAAATACTATCAACATTATTATTTAAAATAATAAGATGTAACCTAGCCATTAAATTTGAGTTTTTGAATATTATTAAATATATTATTAAAATAATTTTTTTATACAAATATAAAATGAATTCATTGGTAATGAGTGTTTTAGAAATGAGAATAAAAATAAATTGAATATAAAGTAAATGTTTTTATACAAAAACTATTTTTTATGCTCCAAAATAATTATATTGGTGGACACTCCATGATATTATAGTTTTCATAATCAGAAATTATCTCAATATACAGATTTTATCCTTTCATGCAATTTAATATCTCTATGAATATCAATTTTTTCATACAGAAACATATAATTTAATAAGTCAATTTCTTATAGTCATGAATAAATATGTTTACAAGTGAATTTCTATATATACATTGATTAAAAATTCGTCTTGTAATGATATATGAAAGACATACTCTTCATAATATTTTTTGGTTTCCATGACACCGAAGATCGACTCACCGAAGTCGACATACTGAAACCAAAGTTGACACAACGAAAATGAAGGATGACACACCGATGTTCGATAGACCAAAGTTGAAACACTGAAGTTCGACAGATCGAAGTCGACACACCAATGTTGACTCACCAAAGTTCGACAGACTGATGTATGAGACACTGTAGTTTGAAATACTGAAGTACAACATACCGAAGTCGACACCCCGAAGCCGACACACCGACGATGACTCACCAATCCATATAAATAATAGTTTCCATTTTATTAATTCAATTTTATTTATATCGGTCATCTATAGACAAGTTAATGTTTCTGACATTATTTAAAGTTGTCTATAAGAATATCTGTAGAGAAGTATGGGGTATATACATGTGCGAAGATATTTATGCCTAAAGGATCATGGAATATAAAAGGACCTCATCATTCACGTTAAAGATAGGACAGTAGAAGTACACATTGAGATACATACTGTGTGAATACGAAAAAAATAACTAAGTACTTGAGAATACAAGAAGACGATAACAAGCTACCTTCTCCAAAAATGGATTCAATATACATCACGACATTAATGAGTTGAACCTTTTAACTCCTTGAAGATGGATTACAGAAACTGTGATACTCTGTTCTAAAGAAAACTTTGAGAAGAATACTCAAATACCATATTCTCAATATTCATTGAGTCTAGAGCATTACTTCACAACACATAGAGAATTCGTAACTCTATTCTCTTTCTTAACTCTATTGTGTTTTATTTTCACTATTTGGGATGTGTGTATATTTTTTTGTATAACACACATTTTCTCCTAACCATAACTGGAGGATAAAAAACTATCCTCATACTCAATCACTTTTTACATTTTTATCCCACGGATAACTGTTTTAGAGGTCAAGTGTGACCTGGATAGTCGAGTGTGCTATTGTAAAACCCTGATCTAGGGTGTGGATCTAATGTTTTTTATATAAACAGCTTGCTGGAAGATGATCACCAAGTAGAGAGGATTAAGTCTCTACTTGAGATTGAACCTATTGTTTACATTTTTGTGCTATTCTTCAATTACTCTATTTTTTTATCCGATTATTATATTGTTTCAATGATAGAAAACTATTTTTACTTTAACTCTGATAGTTAGTCTTGGTTAGTGTGTATTTATGATTAATTTAATAAACATGTTTCAAAAGTTGAATTAGTGATTACATTGATTAAACAGTGGAATAATCAACCTTATAGAAACATGTGGAGCAATTAAACAATTATATCCTTACTACCTTAATTGACAGGGCCATTTTGAATTGGGGTTTTTTTATCATATACTTTTTAACAGAAATTTTAATTGGAACTGAATTCACCCCCCTCTTGAGTTTCCACTTTGACAAACATTTGGTATCATAGTATTTGTTATCTAGTGTGAAAATTATTTTTAACTGTGATTTCAGTTTTATATTAAGGATCTTAAAATTTCGGTCATATCTAAATTTTCATTTCATTAATATTCTAAGTAACTATGGAAACTAGAGTTATGGGTGTTGTAACTAATATTCCATATTTAATTAATGGTAATAACTACGCTCAGGGGAAATTAAAAATGAGAATGTATCTAGAGAGTATGGGACCAGAAATCTGGGATTCAATTGACGAGAAACAAGTAATTCCTGCTACTGATAGGGACACATGGTCTCAGATGAATAAAGCTATATATAATAATAAATGTAAGGAAATGAATTCCTTTTACTATTCTCTAGGTGATGATTAATGAAATAGAATATCTGCATGTAAAACTGCTTATAAAATTCGGGATACTTTAGTCGTTTCTCATGAGAGAACAAATAATGTAAAAGAAATGAGACTAAATACACACACTATTAAATATGATAATTTTAAAATGAATCATGATAAACCTATCTCTGAAATTTATCTCAGGTTTAAGAAAATTGTGACCACTGTGAGTCTGCTTGGAAAACCACTGGATAGCAAGGACCAAATCATGAGACTGCTTCGATGCCTACCGGACAGATATAGGGGAACATCTGTATCCATCCAAGAATATTGTGACATAAGCAAGCTACCAGTCAATGAACTAATAGGCAAGATTCTGATGTTTGAGGAAGAACATAAAGTGAATCATGAATTAGATGAGGAACCAAGGAAGAAATCAGTAGCATTCAAGACCACTACCTCAAAGAGAAGAAACAAAGAAAAAGTTCAAGTTCCAATAGACAGCTCCACTAGTGACGAGTCAAGTTCAGACAGTGATGAGGAGATGGCTCATCTTGCAAGGTGATTCAAAAATTTCTATCGAAAGAATATATTCTTTGAGAAGTAAATTTACAAGAGAAGGTATGATAGTAAAGGACAATGGAAGAAAGAAAAAAAATGGAATGACAACTCAAATGAAATAATCTACAATGAGTGCAAACGAAAATGTTATGTGAAGAAATATTGTCCCAAGCTTAAATTTAAGAAGAAATTTGAAGACAAGGGAAAAGGATATAAAAAGGCTATGAAATCTACCTTGATTGCTTCGGAAGACAGTTCTAGTGGATATGATGCTTCTAATAGTGAAAATTACAATCATGTGAACTTATGTTTCATGATAGAGACATCTGAGGCAACACTTCACTCTCCTATACAAAATGGCAATAATTATGGGAATGAAGGTGAATCAAACAATGATGAAAATATGAATAAGGATGAAAAATTTTAATATTGTGAAATTATTGAGGATACCTTTAACGATCTCAAGGAAAAATATAAATCACTAAAATACAACATGCTTTAAATGAAAATTATAAGTCAAGTCCGGATATTAAGAAATTAAAATGTGCTAAACTGTTAAAAGAAAATACCAAATGAAAATTATCAAATGAAAAATTAAAGAAAGATCATGAAAAATTTACTACTGGTAGAGATACCCTGACTCAGTTTCTAGAAAAACAGATTGCCACAAAATATACAACTGGTCTAGTATATCCTCCTAGACAGATAAGGATCATTAAATCTAAATTTATTCCAAAATATGAAAAATTCACAGCTAGTTCAAGTTTATGAACATATCTTGGAAAACAAATCTCTAAAGGACCAAGCAAAGTGTTTATGTCTCGAAATATATTTGCTGATTATGGGAAATTTTTGAGATAAGAATGTTTCCCCAGAGTTTCACTTGCTATCCACTCAGGACCCATGAAAGTCTGGGTACCATAGTTACCCCATGTCTACTCTGTTTTGCAAGGATGTTGCCTAAAGAGTTCCTATAAGACTCTGTGGTACTTGGATAGTGGATTTCAAGGCATATTATAGGAGACTACTCATGCTTCAGGAGCCTAATCAAGTTTGATGGTGGAAATGTAACTTTTTGTGATAATGCTAAATAGAAAATCTTCGTCTTAGGCTAGATTGGTAACCCTAATACCGAATTAATGTCCAATGTATTTCTTGTTGATGGGTTAAATTACAATATGCTATATATTTCTCAGTTGTGTGATGATTGTTTTAATGTCAAGTTTAAAAATGATGCATGTAATGTTTTTAATTCTAAAAATGATTCAATATTTACTGCTCCTACAAATGAGAATGTGTATGCTGTTGACTTAAATTCTTTAGCTAAGAAACACATTTCTTGGTTAAATTCTTTTCATAAGGAATCTTGGATGTGTCACATGAAGATTAAGACACTGCAATGTGCACTCTCTTAGGAAACTTACTAGGAAAGGTTTAGTTAGAAACTTACCTAAACGTTAATTCCCACTTATCAAAGTGTGCAGTCCCTATAAAAAGGAAAAAAATGAAATGTTTCCTTCAAACCAAAGAAATACATTTGTACATATCAACCACTTGAGTTGGTTCACATGGATTTTTTTGGACCATAAAGAGTTTCACGTTTAAATGGGAAGCACTATGTTTATGTTCATGTAATGGATTTTTCTAGGTACACTTGGTTATACTTTCTATCTCATAGAAGTGAACCTTGTTCTTATTTTATCAAATACATTAAGTCTGTGGATAACAATTCTATACTTAGAATTACAACCATGAGATGTGATCATGGCTGTGAATTTGAAAATCAAGAGTTTGACTCATATTGCTGACACAATGGGTATAGTCCCAATTTCTCAGCTCCTAGAACACCTCAATAAAATGGATTCGTGGAAAGAAGAAATAGGACCATTAAAAAATTGCTAGGACTATGCTTAGTGAGAATAAACTACCTGTTTATTTTTGGTATGAAGCTATAAATACAAATTTTTATACCATTAATAGTATCTTGATAAGACCTGCTCTTAAGAAGACCCTCTATGAGATTTGGAACAATAGGAAGCCAAAGGTTAACTAATTCAAAGTTTTTGGTTGCAATGTCTTTATCCTTAACACTAAGGACTATGTTGACAAATTTTCTTTCAAAAGTGATGAAGGAATTTTCCTAGGTTACTCAATCATGAGTAAAGCCTATAGAGTATTCAATAAGAAAACCAAATTTGTGGAAGAGTTAGTTCATGTAAAGTTTGATGAGACTGATCCACATGAACCCAAATACTCTCTTGAATATCTTGAGGAAGACATGTAAATTCTGAACATTAAGGATAATGATAGTGAATCCCCTGTAAAAGTAAAAAGCTCTAGGAATCTTCTATAATTTGCACAAGTTGAGCCTGATCCAATAGACAATCATGAGGAGTATAGTTCAACTCTTTTTAGAGGTATTAGAACTCTGAAGAACCATCCTTTAGATGTTTTAGTAGGTTATTTAAATCGAGGGACACAAACTAGAGCTTCTCTTAGGAACCAGGTTGAACATCAAGCTTTTCTTTAAGAGCATGAACCTAAAAATATCAATGATGAAATAATTGATGAATTTTGGGTGATGTCTATGAAAGAATAATTAAATCAATTTGAATGAAACAAAGTTTGGTAACTAGTTGAAAGACCTAAGGACACTTTTACAATAGGCACTAAATGCGTATTTAGAAACAAAGTTTATGATTCTAGTAATATAGTTAGAAACAAAGATAAGTTAGTTGCATAAGGGGACAGTCAAGAGGAAGGAATTGATAATGTGGATACCTTTTCACCTGTAGCTAGGTTAGAGGCCATTAGGATACTAATTGCTTATGTAGCTCATCTAAATTTCAAACATTATCAAATGGATGTCAAAAGTGCATTTCTAAATGGGTATATAGATGAGGATTTATTTGTTGAACAATCCCCTAGATTTACAAATACCCATATTTCAAACCATGTTTTTACACATTCTAAAGATTTATATGGTTTAAAGAAAGCTCCAAGAGCTTGGTATGATTGACTTAGTTCCTTTCTTATATCGAAAGGTTTAACTAAAGGAATAACAGATCTTACATTGTTTATTAAAAGTATTTCCAAAGCTGTTTTGATAGTACAAATTTATGTAGATGATATAATTTTTGGATCTTCTAAAAATTCCATATGTACTCATTTTTCAAAAATAATGCGAAATGAATTTGAAAAGAGTTTAATGGGAGAACTTAAATTTTCCTTGGATTGCAGATTTTTAAAAATAAAGATGGTATTATTTTAAATCAATGTAAATATACTAAATATCTTTTAAAACATTTTGGTTTGGATAGTAGTAAAGGTAGTGATACACATATGAGTACCACTTGTAAGTAGGATGTTGATGAAGCTAGAGAATAAGTGGATCAAACTTACTATAGAGGTATGATAGGAAGTCTACACTATCTTAGTGCTAGCGGACCTGATATTATGTTTAGTCTACGCATGTGTGCTCTCTTTCATGATAATCCCAAATAATCTCATTTAAATAGTTTTAAAATGATTTTCAAATATCTCAAATATAATCCCAACTGAGGACTATTTTATCCAAGAGGGAAACCATTTGATTTAATAAGTTATTCATATACTGACTTTGATGGTTGTAAAGTAGATAGAAAAAGCACCTCTAGGACATGTCACATGTTAGGCAAGTCACTAGTATCATGGTGCAGCAAAAAACAGAATTTTGTTGCATTATCTTCTGCCGAAGCAGAATACATTACTACTGGTAGTTTTTGTGCACAAATTTTATGGATGAAACACACTTTACTAGACTATGAATATCAATTCAAACATGTCTTTATTAACTATGACAACACTAGTGCTATCAAAATTTATAAAAATCCAATATCTCATTCTATAAAAAAGAATATTGATGTAAGACAGCACTTTTTGAGATAAAATTATCAAAAAGGTAATATAACTCTTGAGTTTATTGGGACTTAACGTTAGCTTGCTGATATATTCACTAAACCCTTAAATTATGAGAGGATGAATTACATTAGATATGAAATAGGAATGATAAATTAGTGACTGGTCTTTGTGAAACCAATCTTTATAAAACTGGTCATTATAAAACTGATCATTGTAAAACCGATCTTTATAAAAATGATCTTTATAAAACTGATCTTTGTGAAATCAATATTTATAAAACCGATATTTATAAAACTGATCATTCTAAAACCAATCTTTATAAAACCGATCTTTATTAAACCGTTCTTTATAAAACCGATCTTTATAAAACTGATCATTCTAAAACATATTTTATGAAACTGATCTTTATAAATCCGATTATTATAAAACCAATCTTTATAAAATGGATCTTTATAAAATAGATCTTTATAAACCCGATATTTATAAAACCGATCTTTATAAAACCAATCTTTATAAAACCGATTTTTATAAAACCCATTGTTGTAAAATCGATCATTGTGAAACCGATTTTTATGAAACCAATCATTTTGAAACCGATTTTTGTGGAACTGATATTTTTAAAACCGATTCTTTGATACTGATATATTTAAAAGCTATTTTCTAAATTCAGTCTTCTTTAAGTGAAATGACATTGTTTTATCTCATTCAACTTTCCATGTTTATATTTTATGTTTTCCGATTTAAATTCCCTAAATGATATATTAAGACCAATCCATCCCGACGTTTCACCTTCCCTATTGCCGTAAATCCTTATACATTTAGTCACACTCTCTCTCTCGAATCTCGACCTCTCAATACAGTTAGAATCCAAAGCTTCCCCATGGAAAGGACTACGCGCACAATGGAAGAACATCAAAAATATCCTCCTGCTAAGAATTGAAATGGTTAGACCAGTGGGACTGTGAATCCAAGCTTAGAAAGTTGAGTAGTTATAGCTGAAAAGAAGTTTTTACTGAGTGGCTTCTGTCAAGAAAATATTTTCTGCTAAAGGAATTGGAATCTCAAGTATCTCTTAGTTGGTTTACCAATAATTAAAGACCCTATTATCCCCAGTTAGTTCACAAGTTCTATCAGCATTTGAGTATATGGATGAAGTCGAGGTAGCAAATATGAAATCTGTGGTAAAAGGAAAGAAAGTAGCTTTTTCATCTAAGGAATGGGTTGAATGCTTAGCGGTACCTCATGAAGGTTTCAATGTTTACTATCCTGGTAATATTACACCATCATCAAATTTAATTTCATATGAAGATTCTCTAAATGATCTGACTAGAAATGAAGATTCCAGAATAATTGTAGCAAATGAATTAGAAGGAGAAGTGAGATTGCTTTTTTAAGTTCATACAGCAATAAATCCGCCCAACGAGGGGAGATTTCTCTGTTGTGAAATATCAGGATTCCTTCTTCATATTTTTTTTGAAACATGGAATAAAGGTGAATCTGTTCAGATAAATTATGGGACATATTTCTAATTTGATTAAGCTATCTAAGAAGGAGACATTCTTATACTATTTTAGAATGATATCTGTCATGTAGTAAAAATTAGACTGTGTAGAAGATGGAGATGATGTGATAACTCTTTATAGTGGTTTTTGTCTTCAGAAAGATATTTTTAAAAGGATGAAAATATTCCAGAACCCATGGAAAATATGTTGGGTATGAGATGATGAAGGGTTGTATGAGGAGTTCAATACGGTTGACCATCCTTCTAGACCAAAGGACCAAGTTGATACAGGTCTCAAACAAGGAGAAGTTCTTGTCTATTCTAATGAGGAAGATGAGGCTGAAGTGCCTATGGAAGAAGGATATCCTTTTGATAATAGGAGTCATCTTAATATTGATGAATGTCCCAAGAATATGACTTATGGAAATTCTATTCCACCTATGGAATTTCCTTCAAGAGAAACTATTCTAGGTGATGAAGAGGAGGAAGAAACCGAGGATTCTGGAGTTGATGGTTATTTTAGAAAATCAGACGAGGAATCTGAAGATGATGATGATGATGATGATGATAATGGTGATGATGGAGGAAGTGTTGAGCATATGAGTGATTCTCTGAAAGTGGGATAACAAGTGGTTGACAGATCCAGTCAGGAATCTGTTCTTGGAGCTGGTGATAAAATTGAGCCTGCTGATCAACAGGATGATGATCATAGATATGCTGAACATGAGAACAGATCACTCCACCAAAATGCTAAAATCCAAGATATCATTCAGAAATTGAATGATCTAATGGCTACTGAATAGGAGGAAGAAGCTGTAGTTCCAATGCCTCAAATTGAGGATGTACCTGCTGAAGCTAAAGAAACAGTAGCTCAGGTAGAACTTAATGTTCAGATGCTTCTAGTCCCAAGACAAGGTGTTATGGCCTAAGGCCAGGATGAAGAAATTGATGATATTAATGTTATTCTTGAGCCTCAGATAAGAAGGGTAAGAATTGATACCGTTGAGACAAGATATTGGACCTGTGCTAGAGTGTGGAATAGTAATCCAGGATATATTCTTTTCGATTTAGAATATGACTCGGATAAGGAGATGGTACCTCCTCTTCCTGTTCCACAAGTACATGTTAACCCAGAGCCTGCTGTACATATTCCACCAGTTGCATCTCTAGAAGTAGACCCAGTTTCTCAGTTAGTGCCCAGTGACTATGTCACCAAGGCTGATTTGGAAAATTTTAAGAATAATATATGCGAGTTTGTGATCGCTTTAGTGGGATTCAGAAATGAAGCCTCCACCTCAATAATTATCTCATATGGGGATGTAGAAAAAATTGAAATAATAGTGATTCAAAAGATTCAGCCGAATCGTATTATTACAGCAGAAACCATTATTAGACACAACCTTTTACGAAGAGAGGAAGTAAGAAAGATGAGAAATGAGAGGAATTCCATAACCTCTGAACTTAAGACCTTTTTTAGTGGTGTTCTGGATGTTATTAGGAACTTTTTAACTCATCTAATCACTATAGATTTGATAATTTTGAATGAAGATCTTGGAAAAATGTTGACTGGCCCATCTAGTTCCCGGAGTGGAAGAAGTGATGCTACTGATTTGGAGTCTCTCATGGGTATGATGAGAGAGGATATTGAATAACTCCAGATTGTTTCAGATAAGGAAACCCTTGAAAAGGTATATCATAATACCAATCTTGTATACAATATGTTAAGACATTTCACTAATGAATCCTATACAGTTCAGAAAGAAATTCGGGAATAAGTGGAGAAGTATTTCACTAAGATATATACCAAGCATGACCTCATCAACGGTTTCAAGTTTCTGGAAGAAAATATTCGAATTCCCCAAGTCACAGTAGAATTCAAAAAGAAATTTCTCCAATTGAAAGAGTTTAAACCTTTACTGATTAAATTTATGGAGAATAAGGATGAAATTGAGAAGGCAATGTAATGTGGAGGAGAAATCATTAATGAATTCATCAACCTACACAAACCTTATCTGCATGTTCAAGCCGAGGCTATTGTGGTCTCTTCAGCTGCTTCAATTGGTACTGCTTATTGGCCTCTTGCTTCAATGACTGTCTCTCAGGATCTTACTCAGATTTGACCAATCATTACTGATCAGTCTCCATGTCTTTTGTTGTGAGAGAGAAGGCCTACACTTGCAGCTACTGTTCCTACAGGTGTTGCTTTACCTGGTATTGTAATCATATCACCTCTATCCTATGGAACTCCTAACCCTTATTCATCACCATTAGATCCCTCTGACAAAGGAAAATGTCTTTTGCATCCAAATCCTTTGTGATGTATTGTTTTTTATAAGGATCTAGCCTTTTTTGCTTGTCTTATTCTCTTATGACATTGAATGAAAATTCTTATGGTGTATTTCTTTTATCTTTTCGTTTCTTTTTGTTAATTATTTTTGATAATCCCAAAAGGGGGAGAAACAAAGGAGGACATATAAAATAAGAATTAAAAATAAGGATGGAATATACTCTCCTTAATCCTTTTAGTGAGGGAGATATTTGTTTTTAATAAATTTTAGCCATACCAAACTTTAGTTATATTGGACAATTACATTCAGCTATGTCAAAGCTATCTTTATTAAATATATTTTCATTTATTCCATAATTTTTGATTATCAAAAGGGGGGATATTTTTGGACCCTCTATGATATTATATTTTTCATAATAACAAATTATTTGAATATAGGGATTCTACCCTTTTATATAATTTAATATCTTTATGAAAATCATTTCTTTCATACAACAATATATACTTTAATAAGTCAATTGATTATAGTCATGAATAAATATTTTTACAAGTGTATGTTTACATATAATTTCATTAACAATTCCTCTTATAATGTTACATGCAATAAAAAATCTTTATAATCTTTTTTGGATGCCCTGACAACGATGTTAGACTCACTGAAGTCGACATAACGAAACCAAAGTCGACACAACGAAACTGAAGGATGACACACCGAAGTTCGACAGACCAAAGTTGACATACCGAAGTTCGAAAGACTGAAGTCACCACACCAATGTTGACACACCAAAGATAGACATACCGAAGTATGACAGACCGAAGTATGACAAACCAAAGTTCAACTGACCAAAGCACGACATACTGAAGTTTGAACATAGAAGCCGAAACACCAAAGATGACTCACCAATTGATATAAATAATTGTTTCCATTTAATTAATTCAAATTTATTTCTAACGGTCATATGTAGACAAGTTAATGTTTCTGAAATTATTTAATGTTGTCTATGGGAGTATCCATAGACATGTACAATGTATATGCATGTGTGAAGATCACTATGCTTAGAGGATCATGGAGTATAAAAGGACCTCATCTTTCTCATTAAAGATACGACAGTAGTAGTACACACTGAGATATAGACTGTACGAATATGAAAATATAAGAACTAAGCGCTTTATATAACAAGAAAACTGTCACAATATACCTTCTCTAAAAAGGGCTTCAGTATACATTGAGACAGAAAAAGTGATGAACCCTTTCACTCCTTGAAGCTGGATTACAGAAACTGTGAAACTCTGTTCTGAAGATAACTTCAAGAAGAAGACTCAAATAGAATATTCTCAACATTCATTGAGTCTAGAGCATTACTTCACAACACAAAAAGAATTTGTAACTCTATTCTCTTTCTTAACTCTATTGTGTTTTATATTCACTATTTGAACAGTGTGTATATTTGTTTGTATAGAAGACACTGTCTCCTGAGCATAACAAGAAGATAACAAAATATCCTCAAACTCAATCACTTTTTACTTCTGTTTCCCATGGATAACTGTGATAGAGGTCATGTGTGACTAGGACAACCGAGTCTGTTGTAGTAAAATCCCGATCCAGGGTGTGTATCAAATGTTTATTTATAAAAACAGCTTGGTGGCAGGTGATCACCAAGTGGGGAGGATTAAGTCTCTACATGAGACTGAACCTATTGTTTACATTTTTGTGCCAATCTTTAATTACTCTATTTTGTTTTATATGCTTCTTATATTGTTCCAAAGACAAAAAACCATTTTTACTTTAACTATGATAGTTAGTTTTGGTTAGTGTATATTTATGCTCAATTCAGTAAACCTGTTTCAAAAGATGAATTTTTGATTACATTTCTTCAACTAAGGACTAATCAAAATTAGAGAAAATTGTTGATCAATTAAAAATTTATATCTCTACAGCCTTAATTGACTGGGCAATTTCGAATTGGGGGATTTTTATCATATACTTTTTAAGAGAAATTTTAATTGGAACTCAATACACCCCCCTTTTGAGTGTCCACTCCGACCAACATATATATTAATTAATTCAATTAATTAATATAAGTGGATGATATTAATTAAATATATATATTATTTATTAAATAAAATATTTTTTAACATTTTTTACAATTGATTTGATAGGCATATGATAAGAACAATCCAATTTTAGGCATAAAAGTTATATTTTTTCTAAACGCAGTTTTCGGGATTTTAATGGAAAACCTATTTTAAATACAAATTTTCAAAATTTTATATAACATATTTTTATTAAAAAAATATTTTTTGAAATTAAAATTTCAAATTTATATTAGGGTGAATTTCATGTATTTTTTAGGAAGTTTTATTGTTCGAATAATAGTGAAAATGATGAATTGTAATTGAAAACTTCCTTTTCAAATAATTTTTTAAAATAGTTAAATTATATTTTAATTTGGTTTTAAATTATATTTAGTACAATAATAATTTATTAAATCTAATTTAGTTAATTTTAATCAATTTCACATTAATGTTGGATATAAAAACTTTTGAAACTTTTGAAACTTTTGAGCTTTTTAACTTTGAAAATCCATTTTTTCATCCTGTTTTGGGGATTAATTTAAAATTGATTTCTTCCATTTATGTGATTGGAATTTGAAATAATGGATTTCATATTTTGAATAATAATAATTCATATTTTCTAAAAATTTCAACATAGTTTTTGAAAATGAATATTAGTCAAATAAATTAAAAATAATTACATAGATTAGTAGAAAAACTAGCTTAACAAGGTACTAAACCATAAAAGTAAAGGCCTAAAGGACCTATAAACATAAAAAAATATCTTTTATTTTCATATTTATAAAATATACTGTTTTTACCTAAATTATATCATTATTTTATCCACATTACATGGAAAATATGTTGTTGGAATTCCCTCTTTTAATGATTTACAAGAATGCCACTCATCTTATACTATAAAAGGCACTCACCCCTCCCACTCATTCAGATCTCTCAATCCATTTGGATATAACAAGACCTGACCAAATAATATAACAAAATCTATTACCACATTATATAATCCTAACATTGGTAATAAATAAAACTAAGGAAGTATATTGGTATAAAACAAAAGGTGTTACACGAAAAAGAGAAAACGTTATCCACCGATCATTTTTGATTAATTTAATTAACCAACCATTAAATAATTTTTAAATAATTATTATATAATAAAATATATCTTAAATATTATTTTATTTTTTATTCAAGTGGAATAACATATGTTCACACACACTTCCATCAAACGGAATATGTAATCAATGTTCGTGTGTATGACAGACTACTACCTAGCAGACCGATATCATTCTCTCTTCCATTAACACCTTTAAAGGTTGGAACTTTTGATGTATTTATTATTTATATAGGATATATATTATATTTATAATTTATTTATCATTTTTCAATTATTATATAACATGATCATTCATTCTTTCCATTTTCTCTGAAAACGATAACATCGTTTATGGACATGTGGGCTACCACTTCCTCAAAGAGATGTGATTAACTAATGATATAAATTGAATGTGTTAAGGATGGTTTTAATAAAAATACATTAAATTTATAAAATAAATATGATACTATAATTATAATATACATATATATTCATTGATGCCTGCCTATTGAGCATTTGTAAAATCAAAAGGAAGAAATAACTGAGCATGGGTATTATTTTCCCTACAAATGGATGGAAGAAGAATAAAGAAAATATACACTGATCATGTGAGCCTATATAGTATACACAAATTTGTGGCCATAATAAGGTCCTGATAAGGAGCCATGAATAGTTTATAGTCTAAAAAAGATCTCGAATGGCCCCTTTAACAACCTCTTTTACTCTTTGGAAGGTGCCCCAGACAACCACTGGTCATGTGGATGAAATTAGATATGATCCTCTAATTCAAGAGGATTGATAACTGTATGATGCCTAAGAACAAAAAAAATCACTTATAACTAATGATTACAATATAAATAATGAGGGATCCCATTGCGTTAATAAAAATCATGCGACGAACCCCTGGAGGTCCACAAGACACCGCAATAAACCGTCGAAATTTCTACATCATCTTGCGAGATTCCAAGGGCATGTCAAATTCATTGTGTTAAGGGCTATAAGTTTGTATAAGAAACCAAACACTCACCCATTGTATACTGATGAAGAATAAAATTGAATTGTATATGAAATACTCATGTATCTCCATAAGACATTTTGGCCATGTGATGCATCACTAAGAGGAAAAGTGATTTCCCATGATAACACCCAAACATCCATGCGAACTCCCTGAACTTTATAAAGTAAAAAAAGAAATTAACGTGGATGAATGTGGGGGCATCTCACAATTATAAAAATATTACGACACACTAAGGATTCCTAGGGAATAGTCTTGTAAGACCCAATGAGAAGCTAGTCTGATTTCTCGAAGGCCTTTTGACAAGCCATCACTGTCTCAAAGAATGTCCTAAACAAGTCACTAGAGATCCTGAAAAGTCCTTTAATTTTGCATCCTAATCTCACAGAGGATCTTGTTCATATCAACTAGATAATATAAAAGTACTTTGGATTTTTTTTTAAATAAATAGGGCCCCATTAATTAAAAATAGTTCAATAAAATAGATGATGATGGGATGGTATTGTGGTCACTAAAATATAAGTGATTCATCCATAGTGATTTATGGTAGGACCTCATGAAGACGCCTGATGCTGAAGATCTCCTCTAACTCCAAACTAGATCTATGTGATATGAAAATCACAAAGTAATGAACAATCGGGGTGAAGAGGCCTACAAATGCCCCACCCAAACCCCAAAAAATTTGTTGTTCTTTTTGAACATAGATGCACCAGTGCACCAAATCCCAAGAGCGTATTTCTCAGAGCTATTGATCTCATGACTCGAAAAGAATCCAATCTGTTAATGACCAATGAACTACTAGAGAGATCAAGAACCATGCATAAATCAACTCACATGATCACTCATAGATCACACAAAGGACTATGGAAATACATGTGAAGAACACCCCACACATCTGCTATATCACAAGAGACCTAATAAAAGTAAACACTGAACAAATCTAAGGCATTTGTGATTAATGTATGGAATTTATACTAGTGAATGCAATACTTAAGAAAATACATATGCACTAATCCTCATGCACTTTTTGTGAACAATCCAAGACACATGAGAGAATAAGGGCACGTCGCCAAGGTCTTGAGACGCCCCTTTGGAATAAAAATTGGATCATGTGAAGTCCTTTGTACATGTCTAAGAAAGTAATATGGTGCCCCTGGGTATACCACCCAAGTCTCATGAACCCATTTGGGATCACGATCCAAGACATGAGATGTCCTTCATACATTTTTCCTGATTCATATAATGGAATCCTCACATGTTAGTTGAGTCTCACGATAGCTCTCTTCAATATATACTGGTTCTCACGATGCTCTCTATGCAGGAAATCTAGATCTCACAATACCATCCATACATGTTAGTGATGACATGAGACACACTCCATGACATATCACATCTACTCTCTCAATTCCCCCCATGCATGTTAGGTAGATCTTATGATGGAACCAGAATAAGTTTGTTGGATCATGCGATGTCATATGGGCATGTTGGGTAGGTTCATGCGATGGATTTTAGGATCAACCAGCTTTGTCTTTTGATGTCCTCTAGACAATTCATCATTGTTCATGTGGAAAATTTCATTCATCCCATCAAAGAGATGTGACATCTATCCTTCAATTCAATTGGATTTCATGATCACCTTTTTACATGTTAGGCATACATCCTCCAACATGTCAGGCAGACAACCAAGGAATGTCGAGTGGAAAATTAACACATGTCAGACTGGAATGCAGTCCAGGTAAAAAAGGGAATCCAAGGACTTTATCCCCTTGCTCATCATTAGTTTGTACACCCCAATTAGTGAAAAAATATATAATTTCCTGCATATATGGGGAAAATCCTTGTGTCAACCCCTATCAAATGAACTATGATAACTTTGATTCTGTCCATAATTAAAATACATAAGACTTCTTCTTAAGTCCTTAGATCTATATCAATCCTCTAAAGGGTTTTCCCAATATTTAAGTCCCTCATCATACAAATCAATGAGGCTGATCATTTTCTATCCCTTGTTTATAGCACTAATCATAGCTCATGTGAGCTTAGGGAGTTTTAATAATCATATCAATTGAATCATAAAACATTACAAAGGAAACAAAAATGTTAGTGTGTAATCCCAAATCTAAATGAACTATACAGAATTTGATTCTAGAAATAACTATGATACAAAGGATGCCTTCCTATGCCTCGATCCCAAAATCAAATAGGAATCCACCTTTGTGTAATCCCCAACATGTCTCCAAAATTTCAATATTTGGGACCCAATATTTCCCATTGGATGCCCATTCCTTCTTCAAATGTTAATGGACTGAGAAAGAAATTTAACTATGGTGAATTTGATTCATGCAATAACCAGGATATGTAATATGTGTTTTCAAGGATTGAGAAGTATATTAAATATTTGAAGGGTTACCCTGTACACAATCCCCACATCCATATATAAAGAGGATAACCACTTTATATCCCTTGTTTCTCACAACCAGAATAGATCACATGGGATTAAGGAGCCACAATGAACAAATCATTGGCATCATGAATCTCCACTATCCAAGGAACTCCCACTATGTAAGACCCAATGAGTGACATGATATAAACACCCATACACATAAAAGAATATACCTCGGGGCCAGTCCAAAGGGTGTTATAAAACTATGATCACATTGATTCTTGTTATATCTAGGATACATAGGATGTATCCCTAAGGATCAAGATCAAAAATCTGGTGCCTCAACACTCACACTTATGTCATCTTGACATGATGAAAAAATAATTGGTTTTAATGAACTATGTGGGATTTGATTTTTGAACTAACTAGGATACTTAGGATGCCTCAAAATGCATCAACCCTCTCCTCAAAATATTAATCCCCTCCCTTACTAGCATAAAATCCTAATGTACCTGGATATATGGATTCAACCTATAAATAAGATATCCATCACTCAAAAACTGAGGAAGAACCATTGGTACATAACAATGTATTCATAATGGGATCATTTTTTCTATGTTCACTAAAGAGATTCCCTTTCATTTGTTCATTAATGTTATCCCAATTCTTTTTCATTTATTGAGAATTAACCTATGGACTAATTTTTAGGTTAAATGGTCCTATATTGGGTTATAAATTGATTCACAAACATCACTTTAATCTATTAGAGATCCCCAAAATATAGGCATCAATTTCCCCCCTAAAAGGGTGTGATGATCCCCACCTCCCCTCCTCTTGACCAATGATTGTCCCTACGATTCCTTGGATGTGAAACCCTAATTGGCCACTAGCCTTTGGAAAGTATGTCTATATATAGTTATTCATGAGGTAACCCTTGGGAGTATTTATTAGGAGTGATAATGACTTGACATTATTGATTGTACAAGAAATATAACACCCCATAGTCAAACATTGGTCCAATCCAAACCCACCTCAGTGAGGGTTCCCTGGTCATCACTTCTATATTAAAATAAAAATTGTCAAACAGATGTGAATCTCTCAAATAAAAAATGATGGTGATTTTTATTCATCAGTGAATTTTCTTTTTCACATCATATACAAAGATAAATGTGTTACACAACATGAATTTCTCCAATAAAAAATAATTAGGTTATTATCCATAAGGCCATTTTGTTTCTCACACCATACACAAAAAAATGGTGAAGTTGATGTTAATATCTCTAATAACAAATGATTTGGTTACTATCCATCGAGAAATTTTGTTTTTCACACCATATGCAAACAAAAATGGGGAACTCGATGTAAATATGTCAAATGAAAAAATTATCAGTTTATTATCATTTGGGATATTTTATTTTGAACACTATATGAAAACAATAATATTGGACCAAATGAAAATCTGTCAAATGAAAGAATGATCAGGCACCAATTCAATTTTTTTGCATGCCCTACATAAGAAAATATGATATTCCTAACATAAATACTATATCTTGTGCTCTCTAATCAGGTTACTCAAGAAATAATCTCATCTGTTTGTTGAGAAGTCCATGAGAGTAGAATGGGTGGATTGGGAATAAAATAATAATTGTGTTAGACATGCATGTCTTCTTGATAACACCATGCCTACATTATTTCACTAATAAGTGATATAGGTCCATTTATCTTTCATGACATTAAATACTTCTCTCATAATCAACATCCTGATTTGAGATAATGACATCATCTAGAAATCATTATGGAATGTTAGCTCTGGGTGAAACCTTCATGATCCACAAAATGATTTGACCTACATGAAAACAGCAATTTCTGGTGGATAATATGATGTTCTGGTAGTATTGTTGACGTGGTCAAATACAGACCTCATGAATTCTTGTAAAGGTCTCCAAGAACTGTAGTGGATGTGTCTTCATCATCGGGGGAAATTTGTAGCTAATATAGTTTCCCTCATTTCCCCAACCAACCACTTTAAAAGCTATTCCCGGGAGGATGATAACTACCACCTTTAATATCTTTTGAAGGTATACCATGTTTCCAAATACAACTCCAGTCCAGTTTAGGTGCTACGGAGGAGGGATCCTATCAACCGTTATCGCTAGCACCATCCCATAGGTACCCCCAATCGCCTACCAAGGGTACCACCTAACAAAATGTTGACTATTACTCCCATGAATAGGAAGCAAGGAAGACAGATCGAGTAAAGTAGGTTCCTGATAATCAAGAGTTAGATCATAAACCCACTCCCTTTAATGTTATCAGCTAGCATATTAGAATCATATCCTCACTCAATCAGAACATGTTTGTGGGAATATTCCCCTAATAGGCATAGTGGAGGCACATATCCCAACCCCCATGCATGGATTCAATTGACATATTCTAGTGGAACAAGGTATAAAGATGTTGGCTCACATCCCCACATCAATCGAAGATATCTTCTGGTATATAGTGAGGGTAGATAAGGTGCAGGATTATATACTTGTACAAACTTTTATAAAATGAAAATTAATCATGGGAAGATCTGAAGAAATATTCCATAATATTATAGCTCTTGTATAGATATTGAAAAAGATGAATATTCATATCCCTATAGTTAGTACAACTTAACAATATGATCATTTTGAACAACTTGCCTATATAGGGAAAGTGTACATTCTTACTCCCATACATGATGACTATTGGGATATTCCAATAACAGATGAGGATTTGAGCTGGGCTAATATGCCCGTCCCAACTAAGGCTCACTTGGTGAAAGAAGAACATGCCCCGAAATAGGGGAACATTCCTGTCAAAAATGTACAGTGGAATATTCCAAAGGCCTTGGATTGGGATCACATCATCATTATCACCATGGCCCACTAAGTGAGAGGGAAACATGACCCTGTAAAATCTCATTTTACTATAAAAGAAGTCCATTGACATACTCTAAAATCCTAAGATCAATAATATATCCCCATTCTAAATTGATATAACTATGTTATAATTATGTGATCCTCAAAACATGATCATATTACTATCATTGAATCAGCCTGAATATTCTAGTAGATCACAAAAGAGAGGCACATATTCTTTCTTATGTCAATGAATTAATGCACCTACTTCATTCTAATGAAATATAAGAGTAGGATCATATCCCTTCTCCCATTCTGGAGGTTTGTCATCACATTTAATATGGAATGCATATTCAGACAAATATCTTATTCCTACTGCAACCATGAATCACCATGTGAGAGTAGAACATGCCTCAGGATAGTCTCATACACCTACTGAGAAATAATATTGGAATATTCCAAAGGCTTGAGATTAGGCTCATACTCCTATTCTGATGGAGGCTCACTAAATGAGAATGCCACGTGCCTTGGGACATGATCACATTCCTGTCAACAATGTAGAAGATCATTAACATATTCAGGTATATTCTATGTAGTTGGATCATACTCTTGAAGAATCATATGATTATAAGCATTTTTTGGAAACCCTCATACATCAGGTTCTTATCCAGGAATAATCCCAAAAAGAAGTTTTTTCTATTATGACCATGACACCAAACATGAATCATATTCCTAATCATATAAATACCAATTTCCTTGTGGTCATTTTAGACAAAATCTCGACACACCAAGGATCTATCAACTCTTAAACCCAAGTAGAAGATGATCATTACCATGATAGTCCTCCTCATGGTAGCGTGGAGATGGATCTCAGGGACTCTACTCCTATCATTATCCATGGTCAAAATCTCCATTGGGAATTCTCATATGGAAAAGGAAATCCTCACATTGCCTAGAAACATCCATATAGGGAGGTTTTTCAAAATCTAAAACCTTCGTATAGAGAGGTTCTCGAAACATCTAGGTCAACATTATACAATTCCTCATCAACATCCAGCAACACTCCACTCTAGTAAGTTGGAAACCCATAGAATCATCTTCTATTGTCTGAATGGATGGAGGTGTGTATGTTTGATGATGAGGAGTATGAGATTTATATACAGAGAGATTTATCCAGAAACAACCTCCCCATCATGTTCTGGACCCTCACAACATCTGACAAAGAGATCCCAGTTGAGCTGTAAATGAAGTGCATGCATTATCTATGAAAAACATATGTGCGATAATAATCAACAACTACAGGATAGAAACCTCCCTTATATAGAAAATTAGGGTAAACATTATATCATAAATATAAATATTTTGTCACTAGGTCCTATATTTTCTCTCTATGGCCTAGGATTCAAAAACCAAAAAATCATTGTGAAAATATGTAACACGATTTCATCAATTGCATCACAACTCTTCAATAGATGATATCCAAATCTATGTGATGCATCTGTTTTTAAATATGGGGAATGTATGAAGTGTTACACTGTTTCACAACCCTGGAATAATAGAACCACTCAAATATGTCATCTTGTAATGTCATAGCCTCCAGTGAAATCGTGGGACTGGGTAATGCTTGAGCCAGTTGGACACTAAAATGGAATTCCCCCAATTCAACGATTCCAAAAAAATTAATTGAGGGACTAGATAGCAATAAGACCTTTAAATTATCCTTATCAAAGAAATCACAATTCATTTTATTCACATAATCTTAATTAGTGATCAATCAGAAAACATTTCGTAAATAATGATGCCCACTGTGGGAATCCATCACACACAACACCTACATGAGAACATTTTTCCCACATTAAACTAGACACATTAGTATCTTCCATATTAGCCATCAAGGAGAATACCTAACTCACTAGGTTGGGGGAATATCTACCACCACCTTGACCTCTCAATTTATAAATTTCTAATAGTATTGAAGATATATCGGCCGTTCTTACAAACAAAACCCGACCCAATGGGACGGAGGGATGTATATCTCAATCACCGTCGACATGTTCATCATTCATCGAGAGGGTCCTTGGGAAATCAATGGTGATTCCAAATAAACCCCATTTTACTAGGATAAGGGAATTTATATCCTCTTGTCCATCCTAAGAACCATCAAATCCATGAATGGAATCATTGGATCCTCAACAATTGGGCCAATAAATGCCAATTATGGCCCCAAATAACCCCCATCTTTTTGGTATTAGGTCATTTTTATTATTATAATCTTATCAGAGAGAATCATTCATCTCTATGTTTGGAGGAAAAATCATCAAATGGAATCCCATCCATTCCTCCCACGGTAAGAGAAAACAGTTTTATTCAGGACCGGTTCAGAAATAATGTCTCGAAACACCCTCAATTTCACTATTCATAGACTAAGATGGGAGAAATGTATGGAGAAGGCGATCAGACCCCACAAGGGCTATGACCCAAAATGAACCAATATTAAAATGTGTTTGAATAATGATCCTGATGAATGAAGTGAAAAATTATCCTATTGCATCTAAAGTAATGGAACATCAATAATTTTCCAATATTCCTATATTAATGTCATCAATTTCAATAGGAAAAACATTTTTGATCAATAAAAATCTGTAAAGGGCCACAATATAGAAAAAACCTTGAGATGACGGTGATTTGGATGTACCAAATGAGGCTACACATAGCCATAAATAAATAAGGATTCAAAATCAAGAACCTCCAAATAATGAGTTTAAACCTCTATGAATGAACACTACATAGGAAGAAGTGAAAGGTATGGCTACCTCTTGATCACCATCCTGATGATCCGAGGTTCCTTCCATAGAGGAAGAATTTTCATAATACAAGAGTGAGATACAAGCTCTTAGATAACTCAAGGAAGAGGTACATAGGGGAAATATTCCCCCTGGGTATCATTTTTACAAAAAGATGAATAATAACAATTCCATAGATGATCTTATATAAATTTTACTATCTATGCATGAAACTGGATCTGTATCCAGGCAGTTTTTCTACATAAATAAGGATGTCGAGAATGATTGGGGATTTCCTCTATTGTGGATATAGCCTCTTTATCTCTAGGGAGACCCCTCAGTCTTAGGATGAATCCAGAAACAGTAGTAGAAAAAGGATGGGAAAACTCATTGACCCCCTCCTAGTCCATATAGATGGTAGAAGACCAAAATAGTAGTTCCCCTGGAGAATCAAAACATCATCGAGTCCCTAGATACTCGAATGGAATTCATGGAAGGGAAATGTGCACCTATGCAACCTACGAGGAAGACATTTCCTGAATGGGTGGATGATACTCTTCCTCCACCCAATTTCATAAATCCTATATTCCATACCTTTTATGGTGCATGATACCATGAACGTTATCTCACACACTTCTTATTCTGATGTGAGCTGACAATGGGATGTGGAGATCAACTGGATAAAACAATGATGAGTTGTTTTTTAAAGACTCTGACAGGGCCATGATTTGTTTGGTATATTAGTTTTCTAGTAGGATATATTGCAGGATGGAAAGACCTTTGACATCAATTCCATTGTCTGTTCATCTCTATACTACGAAAAATGAAAATATTTGACCAGATGAACTGCAAGCAATGCAAAAATAAGGGGGTAGTTTGACATCATAGAATGGTTTAAAGGTTTAAAATATTCAATCACCATCCCACTCTCAGAGGAATTTTTTTTGGAAATCTATACTGAAAATAATAGGCATGCTTTATAGACACCTCTGATCCTAATTATGTATCCCAATGGGTTTTATGAGTTTTCATATATTGTACCACATCTTGAGAATGCTATTCAGTGAACCCATGCCAAATCTCAACTCATGACCCCAACACTGGGGATATGGCTAGGAAAGGAGGAAGTTGAATATGTCACTCTCAAGCTTAAAGTGTTTCTAATCCAAGAACCTCATTGGGTCAAGAACCACCCTTCACCTATTATTGAGTTGAGAAAACTAGGTAATCACACTCTTATAAAGAATAGAGAAAATGGGGTGGCACAAAATTTTAGGGACATCTGAATAAAACATACTCTTTTTGAAATGGATAAGTCCCCAGTTATTTCTTGTAAGCTGTGAACAATAAGCTGTTCAAGCTATTATATCCCAGGATGCCTGATGAGATCATCCTCACTATCCATCCTGATTAGTTCCCCTTACATTGAAGTATGGGTTATAATATATTGGACTACATCATCTTCAAAGACCTCCATCATGGAATAATCGATTCTGGATATGAGGTGTTAGATAACTTATATATACTTCAACACCATAACATCCATAGCATGGATAATACCCCACCAAATGGAAACCTCATTATAAGATGGGTTTATCTTCATTTCAATAAATGTCATAAACTTGGCATACCAATTCCCTGATGATAAATACTCCTCATAATATGAGTTTCCCACATATAATTGGGGAACATGAGGCCTCTTGTGTAGGAATCAATGATATAGAGGAAAACAAGGGTGTGTTCAAATCCATTATTTTGGTCATTCCTCCCATAGGGGACATATATTTGGCCAAGAATCATGGGAAAGTGCCCCAATACGCTCAGAAAATATAGAGAGGTGTCACAGAACCTTCCAGTGGTTGTTCACATCCGGTTTTCTGATATGATCACCTAGAAGTGGTATGATTATCTCATCATCCCAAGAAATATCGATGGTTGGAGAGAACCATACCACATGCATCATATTCCACCATCAAACCCTGTACAATATCTAGGATCATCCACATATAATGCCTCTTATATTAAGCCACATGATAAGGATTATACCCACCATAGGAAGTACCAACCTCCTGAAAAATATTATGATATTATAAAATAGATGGTAGTTTTCCCTGCCAAGATCTCAGTCTGATATGTACTCAATATTTCAAAAGAAATATGTGAGGCACTTCTTGAGTCCCACTAGATCCCACATGAGGTTAAGATATAATTCCTTATCACTTGATGAGGTCTATCGAGTGGAGGACGTGTCATTAGAATTCCAAGCCACGATATTTTTCACTGATAAATGATCAGGATGAGGTGATCTAAGGTTACATCATGTCCCTTTACATTTTTAGAAGACTCAATAATTTTAACACCAAATGTTTCTTAACTGTTAATGGTTCCAGGATCAACCTCATCCCATTCTGAAACCCTACAATGATTGGGATGTGTTTAACGGGATTTGTCTCCAACAAAGATGACCATTCAAGGGTATGATATGCATGAGAAAATACTTCTTTGTAAGATCAAAATAAATTTTCAGTTTGGGGAGATCACATTAGACATTGAGTTTATGGTTATCCAACAAGACACCACATACAATGTCCTACTTGGAAGTCCATGGCTCCATATCCTCTTGGTAGTGCCTTAAAAATTTCATTAGTGTCAGAAATACCACATTGATGGAAATGTCAGAATATTTCATGCTGAATAAAACCCACATCAAGAATATCATAGCCACATATGATGAAGAATATTTTTATAAAAGTGGATAGAAACAACCAAAAGTAGTTGATTATATACATCATACATCCATAAAAGGCTTTGGGACCACCCTACGAATCCTCATAGTGTGATTGATAGTGATAATGTGCTTCCTATAATTCTTGTTGAGGTAATAGACATAACCCAAGAGGTCCAAGCCCATTCCTTCCACAGTGACAGTGTAAAACAAAATCAGCTCAAACATCACCCATTAATGACTTAGGTAGTGTGGGATGATAATGTATATTATAATTACCTCTCTCACCTTGAAATAGATATAGAATCCCCCAGATTACCAACTTCTTATGTAAAATTCTCTATAGACTTAGTGATGGAAGAAGATGAGGATAACCTCAGGAACTCCCATCTCGCATTCAAGGAAGGCATCTCCAGCACCATTGAAAATATTAGATAGATAAATTAGGAAACAAAACAAGACCCATGACATAAACTAATTAGTGAATCCATTCCCCCAAATAGAAAGAGATGTACATCACATTTTATAAGAAACAACAATATGTCTTCTCTTGTAACTACACAAAAAATCCTGTACTAAATCCAGATGTACCCAGTCACAAAAATCTTGATCGATTAAACTGTTATCTTCCAAGACCTTTCCTTCATAGATAGGTATTTGAGGTAAAATAAAATAAATATTCCCCATGAATATTAAGAATTAACTATCTTTAGAGAAACTTATTGAATTTTTTTCTACAAGGTCATTCCTTTTTTCTTAAATAATTCTAGAGCTACTTATCAACATTCCATATATCATATCTTTAATCCATTCTTGGGAATAATAGCTGAATGTTGTTTCAATTACCTAATATATAAATACTAGTAGCGGTGTGATCAATTAATGGATCTCAAAATAGTTTTTGATAAGCTGTGATGACCCAGTATAAAGATGAATCCTTTGATATGAAACTTTGGGGTAACATCAAACAAGTTCCATGATCATGTAGTACACAACCATGGAATTGAGGTTGACTCAAAGATGAATAGTGATATCCTAGCAATGTCACCCCAACAATCTAAAATAACAAAGAAAAATCCAAGGGAACCTCACCTACATTCGGTGATTCATTTCCAACCTGAATGAAATAGCTCTCCCCTTCACTAGGATAATGAAGAATGGAATCAACTATCAATGGGACAATGACTTCTAGAAATCCTTCAAAAGTCTCAAGTAGTATCTACTGTAACCACTAGTTTTGATTCCAACAATGGAAGGAAGGCCATTAAAAATGTATGTGGATTCCATGGAATGCTCACTAGGTTCACTTCTTATCCTGAAAAATGATACACAGGGAGATATAAGTCTCTACTACCTCATCCAAATGATGTTGGGTACTGATACATTATATTATGATGTCGAGAAGAAATTTCATGCACTCATATTTGTAGTGAAAAATATGGGGTATTACGTGAAGCACTGTGAGTTCCATTTAATCTCTCATATTGATCTTATCAAGAATATCCTTGTACTTCATAGGTTAACTGGGAACTTGGCTCAATGGGAGGTTATTCTGCATCTATATGAAATTCAGTTCAAATTACAATAATCGGTGAAAGGGAAATTTCTAGCTGATTTCCTTACATGACATCTAACCCCATAAAACACTCCAGTGGACACTGAACTTCAGGATGAAGAGGTATTCTATGCCCATGACACTCCCTGGACATGGTAGATGTATTTTGATTCCACCTCCCAAATCCTATTTGAAAAAGGAAGTAAAAACCAAAGCTAAATCGAGTTGTATTAGGGATTATGTTTGTCTATCTAGATAAATTAGTAATTCCATACACTTTCTATCTATCTAAAGATAGAAAAAATAACATGGAAGACTATTGATCCATCCTTGTTGGCTTAGATTTAGCTTGATAGCTGCAAATAGCCTACCTGAACATCAAAGGTGACTCAGAGTTAGTGATAAAGAAGATCAATGGAGAATATTACATTAAAAGGAATTATTTTCCCGTCTCACTGGTTGCATTAGGGGATTGATGTCAGAGTTCCCTACTAATCCCATATTGCATCATGTTACATGATCACTAAATTTTTGTGCCAAATCATTGGCTAATACAACCACCATCCTAGTTGACCCTAATCAAGAAAAAAAACCATCTATATCACACACCGAATAATGGTGTTCCTCAAATGTCCTGAAGGCCTTCATTTTTATTGATTTTTGATAATACACCTTTCAAGGGGTGAGGGGTAACCCTTAAAAGGCCCGTAATCATAATTATTTCATATCCCAAAGGCCTTAGAGGGATTCATTGCCCGTAGGCTTCAAACATTACATACAAGCCAGACTAACTACTCATAACTTATCCTCCCTGGCATCTTCATTGTGAAATCATCTCTCCACCTTTTCATGGATGTTCATATAGGCTTTCCCAAGCATGCACAGACTTGTCCCGAGGATAGGTGGAATACCCTCTCATTCTTGAAATATGTTTAGCTTCTATTGTGATGAAATATCCTTGCTCATTGTCATTATAGATCATGTTTCTTGTAGGTTGTTTGGTTTTCATCTACACTTAAGGTGGCCGGAAGGCCTTGAGGTGGCCTGAAGGACTTACTGACCCGAAGGCTTAGATGTATCGAAGGCCTTAAAGGACTCGGGGACCAAATCAGTGGCCTGAAGGCCCAAAAGGGAGCATATTCCCAGATGTTATAGTGCCAAAAAGTGCCTGGTACAGTCTCACTACAGTACCTGCTATAGTACTACACAGTTCCCACTATAGTGCTGCTACAGTGCTACTATAGTACCTGCTACAGTCTGCTGTAGTACTGGAAATTATTCATCTTCTTGGATTTGATCTCGAGTTGCCTAAAAAAACATAAGGAGTCCTCACCAACTACGATGAGGCTCATGTTCACTAAAGAATGGTATTATCAATCATAATTAGCAATATAGAATAAATTAATCACGTTAACACTACCCCAAAATTTTGATGAACCATAAACCACCCCAAGATAGATGGATCCTATAATTGGTTATCTTCAAAATGTGACTCTCCTAAAAGATAGATCTAAAAAAGAACTGCTTCAGCACAATATAATGGGAATTAACTTGAATAGTGGACCAAATGAGAAGAAGAAACACTATAAGCCTGGATTCAATGGAATCCACCCCAGATTCATTGAAAAAAGGAGGGATTCTCACCATCATGGAGGAAGTCCACCTAGGCTCCTACAATGATCATCAATTTGGAACCAGGATCTGCTAAAAAATCTGGTGTCTAGGTTACTTCTCGAAAAAAATGATATAGGATTGTGTGGAATTCATTAAGAAATTTAATTCATGTTAGATCCATTCAAACATTATCTGTCAACCACTATAATTGAAACATATAGATAAATATTCTTGGCCATTTTCTAATTGGGGAATGGATGTTGTGGGGAAATATCCCCCAGCCAAAACTAAGTAGTTCGAGTACTTCCTTACGGCCACTGACATCTTTCATAAATGGGCGGCAGCGATACTCCCCAAGGAAGTTGGGACGAGGAAAATAAAAAACATCATAAAGTCCTATATCATCGCCAGATTTGGGGTCCCATACACAATTTTGATTAGCAATGAAAACTACTCTTATTCTATAAAGTTATAGAAAATTCACCTGGAGTACAACATCAAGTACAATCACTCTTCTCTTTATAATGCATCCTCGAATTGATAGATTGATGCCTTCAATAAGCCTTTGTTGAATATACTCTATAAGATGGTGACTAAAGATAAGAATTAATTTCTAGGAAAACTTCTCCATAACTCATAGTCCTACCATACCACCATGCATATTTATACACAAGTAATGTCATACTCATTCGTATATAGAATCGAGGAAGAATTACTCATATGATTATAGATTCCTTCGCTTTTAATATCCATTTGTGGATAGCTCTCAGTTTATGAGAAATTACAAAAGTGGTTGGATGAATTAGAGTGGCTTGATGAGAACGGGTTGCGTACAATGCACGACATTGATGTCCATCAGAATCTGATCACATGATCCTTTAATAAGACTGTTTTCATTCATTCCTTCCTCTAAGGAGAACTAGTGTTGGCTGTCAAGACCCCAATGATATCAGGAAATAATCTCTTGAAGAGGGAACCCAAATGGGAGGTCCCTTACATCATACATATGGTTTATCACAATGGTGTGTAATCATTGTAAACAATGGATGGGGAACTTATCACAACCCCCCCCCCAGACACACACTACCAATGTGAGGTTTCTCAGTAAATACTTTTAATTTATATCATTAGATTAAAATAAACATAAGAATAAAAATTTACATTCATCCTGGTTTCATGAAGTTAAACTTCACATGATCATTCTGGTTACATGATGATAAACAATAAAAGATCATCCTTGTTACATTACATTAAAATATAAAAATTATTCATGACTACATGATGTTAAAATGTACAAAGCCTTATTTACTAGAAGACACTAAACTACACTGTTGATGTCATCTCCTCATGAAATTAAACTGCACCGGTTTTTCATAACTATATATGGTTTGATTCATTTTATCACAAGATATATAGTGACACCCGAACCCATAGTCTTTGGTCCATCCATAAAAAGTCGTTTTCCTTCATGTATGGTGATTCACATCCTTACCACATGATGTTAAACAATACAACTAATTTCATTGCCACATGAAATTATACAATGGGGGTTTCTTAGAACTAGTAATGGAAAGATTATAATTCTAATGAGATATATTGGGATTTATCGATCATATATATTAGTCCATCAAACACATGATAAAAAAATTCCCATATTCAATTCATAAACACCTATTTATATTGATAGGTACCCTTTCTATTCTATCATTCTCACACCGAACATAGATCATGTGAGCTTAGGAGTTTCAGCAAAGGATTCTCCATGAAAACAGTGTTCAACAGCTAATGATAGGATCATCAAGGTCTTGAATTAATGACCATAAAAGGTACACCATTAATCCTAACTACATGACATTAAACTAAAAGTTCAATTTCCCTTGTGTGACATAGAATTTCGCACTATTGTGGACCTTGCTCAAGAGGAATACTATTATTCGTGTTAGTATCCAACCACACCTCCATTCAGGAACTACATGTGACATCATTTATGAAATCACATGATATATAGGGATACATGATATTTCAAAACTATCTTCAATCATGAAAAATGTAAAAATTCCTCCTCTCTGGACACATGCGAGATTTATGCAAGAAGATCCTTCCTTAAACAAATACATATGGCTTGACTCCTACAACTGTATGACATGTACCAATTCTAAGATCTGCATCCTTTGTTCCAGAAACTATATACCTATTCATGTCATTTATCCAATGTCATTTCCACATGATTTTATACTAAATAGTTCCTCAATAACTATGTGTGGCTTGATTCATGTCTTCACATGATACATTGTGGCACATGGATCTCCAAACCTAGTTCTAGCTATAATAAACTATGGAATCAATGCTCGCATCTTCATATGGTTCAAACCAGCGTAGAGATTTTCCAATGTATGAAATACAAGTTGATTGATTCACATCACCAGGGGATACATAGTGACACATAGAATCTCATTCATGGTTTTATCCACAACATTACCATTTCATGTGGGGGAGCCCACATCCTTACCTCATGACATTAAAATTCACAACCCATCATGAACTACATGTTGTTTGATTCCTTCCATCACATGATACTTAGTGACACTCAGATCTTCAATCATTGGCCTAGATATAACAACTCATAAAAAATTCCCCCCAACTATATAGGTGTCAATTCATAAAAACTTATTTTTCCTATGTACTAGCCAAATATATGTATGACTTTATTGAGTGACCATTAAATATGATTCCAAATTTTTAACAATGGTTCCCACATCCTTATTATATGACATTAAACTACAAGGAAGATTTATTAGTTGCAATACATTAAAACTGAATAACAATAACATCCTTACCACATGATGTAAAAATTGACAGAAAATGTCATGGTCGCGAGATATCAAAACTACATAATAAGAATGTCCTGACCACATGACAATAAAATTAATGGGAAATGACTTACCACATGACCATAAACTCCATGAAAAATGTCTTTACCAAATGAATTTAAACTACATAGAGAAAATACATACCCACTACATGACTTTAAATTTTGTAGACACTCACCCATTATTTTTCTATTTATCAAAGGAACACAAGAGACTTACCGCATTCAGACAGTATATGGGTTGTATCCACAATATTTAAAGCACCTCAATCCAGAAATCATACTTCATGTATCAAGTACTACAGGTTTCCCAAAACCATTAATGGACCTTGGAAAAGATACAAGGCTTCAAGTAACCCTTTTTTGACTATGAGTATTTACCTATGGCTCATGTATATGTGCATTTGGCAATCAACCAAATGTTTCACTCTACAAAAAAATATTTAATATAATAGTGATCTTTGACATTACCATGGTATAACTAAAAACATCAGTGTGATCTAAAACCATCCCAGTATTATTGTTCCATATCATTACTGATGACCTGAAATCCTTGACCCTGATTAATGAAATTTTTATTTCCCACTCCGAAGGATGTTGGGGAACTCTTTACCTTGTATATCCTAATTAGGCTCTTATATGTCAAACCCTATATTGGTTTCCTGTGAGTCATGAAATTAAACTATCTACGCTCTAGTCGAAGTGGTATGACCTTAAATTATACCCTATAGTGGTACAAATCACAAGACCTTAAACTAATAGCAAAGGAGACAAAAAACTCATCAGGTCAAAACACCACAAAAGGTGGCTTGAGAATAAGTCATGTCTTATCTTTAAAAAAACTTCATCTTCTGGGTTTATTAAAAAATAAGAGTGAAAATAAAAATGTATAAAGCTTATGGGGCCTACTCTATAGACTAATTAAAATCCAAGCTATGCTCGCTGGACCCCCTGGTCTAGGAAAAAGTTAGAGTAATAATTTTCACATTTCATCACTGTGAGAATATTTTTTTATAGGTGGTGACTCAAATTTTAGAGTTATCAAACCCATGTTGGATATTACACATTCCAATAGTAAAACTTCATGTTTTGAAGTACCTCAGATCATGGTAAACCTTCTATAATCCTTGGAAAATACACCCTGCTTTAAAGGAAAGAATTCATGACTATTCATGAATTCTTATGGATCATGCAGAAGTGCCTATGGTCTTAAACCATATGTATCCCTCTACAAAAAAACTTCTTTTTCGAAAATTCTGAGACCAAAAATCACTACCCTAGTACCCAATACCTCAGTGTGTTTTGGGGAATTCTTAGTATGATTCTCCATTTTCATCTTCCTCATCCGAGATCATTGGGCCCTGATTTACAATCCCCATGCCAAAATATTCAATCATATTCAACATCATTGAAATTACACAACCATGTTTCATACACATTCACAATTTCATAATTTGGAACTTCATTCCGAAACCTCTGGTGAACCACACATATTGATTCAAAACAATATGACATAGAGCTTGAGATTCTAAATTTATGAGTTGAGCTACCCTAGGGTTACAATACCCTTTTTAGATATCTTTCACAACATACCCAAACTCATCATCTGTATGATTGAGTCTTTATAAGTCTTTATTGTCCCTCATAAGGGAGTAGAGACCATATTCACTTGACCATGATACCAATACACAAGGGCCTTAACCAACCAACCAAATTCATATACTTCTTGTTAGAAAGTAACTTCAATCCTTGTGACCCCTAGAAACGCTATGGTGGAACCTGTCACCTTAGAGTGTTGTGGTTCATTACTGAAATGTATGTTACATCCCATATTAATGGACCAAATCTTTTTGTGTTACAAATTACATCACCCGTATTTCAAAAGTTCAGGAATACATAGTATCCCTATTATTTCTCCATACACCAATATTACCCCCATTAACCTTCCATGACCCTTGGAAAACAATGAAGACACCTCTATTTGGTGATGCTACCAATGCATGAGGGATTAGTCCCAATAACTAGAGGTATCTACTCCTTATAAGAAAAGAGATATGTTCTTCATGAGCATCAAAAACACAATAATAGAACCCAACACCCCAGAGTGTTTTGGGTCATTATATAAATGTATACACCATATCTCATGATCGTCAAGAAGGTCAGATATAAAATTCCCCAAACTAAAGCGATTGAAGTTCAGAGATAAAAAAACCTAAACTAAATTTATAGAAGGTTCGAGAGAAAAGACCCTAAAATAAAGAGATATAAGGTATGATCTAAAATACCCAAAACAAAAATTATAGAAGGAATGAGTTAAAAGACCCTAAACTATATAGATATCAGGTCCGACTTAAGAGACCCTAAACTAAAGTGGTATAAAGTCCAAACTAAAATACCATAAACTAAAATACATAAAAGGTTTGAGCTAAAAAAACAAAAATAAAGTGATATTTTTTCCGAGATCAAATTACCTTAACTAAATAAATAGAATGTCTGACCTAAAATCCCATAAACTAAAGAAATGATAGGTCTTAGAAAAATGACCCTAAAAAAATGTGATAGAATTTCCAAGCTAAAAGACCCAAAACTACTATGAAATTAGGTCCAAACTAAAACATTCCGAAATAAATCAATAGAAGTCCTGATCTAAAAGTCCCTAAAAAAGAAAATCAAGTTCCATGATAAAATACCCTAAACATAATCAACATAAAGTCCAAGAAAAAAAAACCTAATCTAATATGATAAAATTTTCATGCTAAATGTTCCTAAAACTACAACATAATAATGATTTAGTCTTAATGAATGTAAAATCATGTAATTAAGAAATGTGTAACATCCTGGTTCTGGGTGCCGACCAGAGCTGCCCCATATCTGGTTTGTCACATGGACTCAAGAACATTTCCCCAAATGTGAGAGGCTACCGACTAGTAGTGAGGGCCTTGGGTGTGATATTGGGAAAACTATGCCCTCATTGGTAGTGTAATGTAGAAGGATTAAATTTATAACTGCAGTGGAAGCAATAATAATACCATACAATAGTAACAATGAAAGACTGGAAGTACATAAACAACAAGAACATATATATATATATATATATATATATATATCAATAATTATTCATGTCACAAGTATCTATGAAAGTATCCAAACAAGTCGCAATGTTGGAATACAGTACTAAACCAAAGAACAAAGAAAACAAGTAAATAAATCCAATAGCATCGCAATCCTCAGCTTGGTCCCATGCTCTCCAGCTCCATAACAATCAAGTCCTGGAAGTATAAGGGTGGATTATCTTATTTATACCTATAATAATATAATTTGTTTGGGCCCAAAAACATGACCCAGACAGGGTGTGAGATGAATAATAGTAGGAAAACAACCAATGATATGTGCCGAACAGTCAGTGAATATATATAGTAGTTATTAAGAAAAAGAAGCAATGAACAAGGAGGTACTCAAAAGTAAACAATCCTACAATTTCAATTACATTAATTTTCATTCATAAATTATTCATCCAAATGAAAACAAGAAACCCTATGGGATTTACTCAAAGCCCACCCCCTCTAGTTCAACCAAACAATCTCAAGTAACCCTCTAGGTAAGTTCTCACAGCCTACCCCCTATGGTTTAACTTATCATTTAACAATAACGATATAATGACCCCCTAGGATAGCTCACACACTCTAACCCCTTAGGTCTCATGGAAAACAAATAATCTCTAAGGAATAAAACACCGACAATTCCCCCTATAGTCTTTTTACAATAAACTACAGACACTCGAGGAAGCACTCAATGTCAACTCCCCATGTGCTCTCATAATGGTAACTATAGAAACTCTAAGGCAGCAGTCGATGTTTATCCCCCATATGGTCTCTCATCATGATAAAGAATAATAGACACTTTGGGGAATCCATCAACATCATTTCCCCCTATGGTCTCACTACACCAGGTTCCCACAACCCTATCTAAAGCAATTGTTCACAAATGATGTTCAACAGCTAAAGTAAACCTAAAGGTACTATTTGGCTAAATAGCTACAAAGCATGTCACAACATCATATAAAACACTTCATTATAAAAACAATATTCATGGAAAGAAAGTATCCTAATAGGTAAATCTAGACCAAATGGTAAATATCAAATAAAACATGGGAAAAACAATCCATGACCTGGAAAATAAACCATATTCACAATCCAATATCCGTACCCAAGAAAAAAAGCATAATAGACATTTAAGAGGGTTATAATACCTAAATGTAAAATACCCCTAACTAGGGAATTTTGAAATATTTCATATGTAATTCAAATAATAACTATATAAAGGCACCAACCACCTACCTCGGCATTATACGATCAATATACTCCAGCGTTGGCCCTTGAATCGGCCTAGAGTAACATAGATCTACAAAAATGTCTAAAATGTTCAACAAATGAAATCTCACAAAAGTGGATAAATCAAGGAATGAGGCTCTAGAGAAAGGAATAACTCACTATGGTGATTCCAATGCAATCAAAAACGGTTGATTCAGAGAACGGACTTTCGATCAGAGGCTCGGAGAAGAATCGTTCCCTATGGTTGCTTCCGGATGAGACAAATTGAGAATAATGTGTTTCTTCCAATTAGCTGCGACCCCAGTCCAATATAACAATTAAAAATAAAAGTTCATGGAATGTTCAATTAATGTACACTCTGTTTACATGCATTAACCAGCCTCTGATTTAGTCAGTCTCTAGGTCATCCCAACAGCCATGTACTCACCCGTTACATGTCTAGTACACGAATACTCACGACAACTGGGAACATGGTGTGTACTTATAAGTACACGACATGTACTCTATAAATTTCCAAACCCCCATTTTTCTCAAAAAACCATAAAAACAGGATCTATACCTGAATAAATGATTTATATTCTTACGAACTTCCCACCGTAGAGAAATCTGACCTCAAATTTCCCTAAGAATGTTGCGTAGGAGAAGAAGAATCCTCGAATAACTCCAGCCATTGTGATCGTACATCAGGATCTCTCTCCCAACTCTCATCCTATACTCAACAATGCTACCAAAGAATCCATTCTTGAGGAACAAATTTTCCACATATAACCTTCATTCTTTGATCAACAATCCAAATAGGATGCTCCTTGAACGAGGAATCCATCTCCATATCAACCTCCTCTAGTTGAAAAACATGAGACAGGTCTGTGAAGTACAATTATAGTTGAGAAATGTGGAAAAATTCATGCATATCTCAATTCAATTGAGGTAACTGCAGTTGATAGGAAACCGGCCTGACTCTCTCCAAAACCTCAAACGTCCTGGCGTATCTCTCCAAAAGCATGCCCTATCTCCTAATCTTCCCATGTCCCAACCTTGGTGTGACATGTAGAAAAACCTGATCTTCATCCTCAAACCCTAGAGGTTATCTCTGTCGATCAACATAATAAATATATCCTGACTTTTCAGTATCCATCCTCTTCCAAATCAACTCTATCTACTATGTGGTCTCCTAGACAAGACTAGGTCCCAGCAAAACTGCCTCCCCTACATCTAGCCAATATAGGGGTGATCGGCATGACCTATCATACAAATCTTCATAAAGTTCCATCTAAATAGTTACTTGAAAACTATTCTTATAGGAAAACTCCACTAGAGGTATGTTCTTCTCCCAAGAAACTTTAAAATTTAGGACAAATGCTCGAATCATGTCTTCTAGAACCTGAATCATATACTCATACTGGCCATCATTCTAGGGATAGTAATATGTACTCAGAAGCACCTATGTACCCAAAGCTCTCTATAGTCCCTACCATAACTGAAAAGTAAAATGGGCATCCCTTTTTGAAACGATGGAGTGTGGAACCCCATGTAGATGTACAATCTTCTATATGTACAACCATCCAATATAATCAACACTAAAGGTCTCCTTGATCATTAAGAAGTGTGCAACCTTCTTGATTCTGTCAATGACAACTGAAACTACATCGTTCCCTCAAGGAAACAGTAGTAAACCTATCACGAAGTCCATAGCGACATCATTCCACTTCCACTTGGTAATAGGTAATTGCAGAAAAATCCTTACAGGTCGCTGATGTTTTTCCTTCACCTACTAACTGGTCGAACATATATTCACAAAACTAGAGACATCTCTCTTTATACCTTGTCACCAATACTGACAGTGTATATCTCTATACATCTTGGTGACACCAGGCTGAATAGCCCAAACTGAAAAATGGAAATCCCACATCAGCTCCCTGCATATGTTTTTCGACTCCCATATGTGCCCATGAAAACACAAGATCTCATCCTCGCTTATAGTCCATCCAGGAATATGGTCCTCTCTTGACACACACTCCTGTAGAACATGGACATGAGAATCTGATAGCTATCTCATTCTCACTCGATCGGGTAGAGTAGAAGTAATAGCAACAGAAGAACGAAATGTATTCCCATGTCTATCGTGCACCTTCAAATGTATCTCAATGAATAGAGCCATAAGCTGCCACTCACTACTGGCATCCTAAAATTATTTTATCTTAGTAATCCTTCTCAATGCATCAGCTACTGAGTTGCCTTTCCCAGGTCTCTAGGAAAGCTCAAAATCATAGGACTGAAGGTACTCAACCCACCTTAATTGTCTTAAATTAAGATCTCACTGAGTAAATATATTCTTGAGAATTATGTGGTTAATGAAAACCACCAAATGATCTCCCAAAAGATAATCTCTCAAACAATGTAACACATGAACAACTGCAGCCAACTCAAGATCACGCGTCAGGTACTTCCTCTCATGTGGCCCCAACTACCAAGAGTCATACGCAATGAATCCTTCCCCCTGTATGAGAACTACTCCAAGCCTGATACCTGATGCATCACAATAATCATTATAGACCTTTCCTAGCACTGAAAAAACTAGAATATGTGGTGAAGTAAACCTCCCTTTCAGCTCTTGAAAGGCTGAATGGTAAGAATCTGTCAACTAGTACTTCACACCCTTCTTATCTTGGCCGGTCATTGGAACTTATAAGCATTAGATGTCCGGTATGAAATGTTTTTAGTAACCATCCAGCCTTAGAATACTTCATTCCTTAAAGAGTTTCTTCAGATACTCCCAGGAAACTACTACTATCACTTTCCCTGGGTCTAATGATACTCCTGTGTCTGAGAAAACATGACCCAGGAAGTAAATTTTGGTCCATCCAAAAGAGTAATTTTGAGATCTTAGCATATATATGTTGCTCTCTCATTGTAATCAAAATGTTATCAAGATGTGTGGTATGGTCATGTTGAGTGTGAGAGTAGTCCAAGATATCATCCATGAAAGACTATATGTATGGATAGAACACTTGATTCATCAGTTCCATGAAGACTGTAGGCATGTTCGGGAGACACAACGGTATAACCACATACATGTATAGGACATAACTGCTCCGAAAGGCTGTAAGAGGTATATCTGATGGTACAATGCACAACTGATGATAACCGGATCTCAAGTCAATCTTGTAGAACAACCGGGATCCTCAAAGTTGATCAAAGATATCATCAATACTTGGAAAGGGATATCAGTTATTGACCATCACCTAGTTCCGATTCCAATAATCCACACAATTTCTAATGGTACCGTCTACCTTCTTCATAAAAAGAATACGTGAACCCCAAGGAGAAGTATTGGGTCAGATGAAACACCTTTCCTATAACTCCTCTAACAACTTCTTGATCTCCTATAACTCTAGTGTATCCATCCTTTAAGGAGGAACGAACAACGATTCATCTCATGGAACAAGATCAATATAAAAGTCTACCTCTCACTCCAGAGGAAAACATGAAATGTCATCTGGAAAGAAATCCCTAAAATGATCCACCACTGGAAGAAATCCTATCAGTGAAGTCCCTCAGTCATCTAGATACATATGTGCAATCTGGGAAATAACTCCTCCCAACCCATGATGCTTCGGTCCCTCTCTACTCGCCTAGAAATACCATTCACCCTTATATAGAAAGGACTCTCCCTATGGTGACAAGAACCTCACCCTACGATGATAGAAATCAATGAAGTCCTATAAGGGAACCAACCAGTCCATTCTGGGAATGACATCATAGCTGGTCATCTCTATGACATAGAGGTCCCATAAGAAGTGAGACCCAACAACCTCAAGAGGTAACTCCTTGAACTTATGTAGACTTTCCATTCAAGTCCCCAACAGAGTGTCTAGCATCAAGACATCATCATAAGTAAACATATAGATCCCAAGACTCTCCACAAAAGAAACATATATGAAACTATGTGAATCACCTATATCGAAAAGTGTAGAAGCTAAAAATGAGGAAAACAAATCGCACCTATAACTGTAGTGGGTCCGAGATCCTTTTCTTGTTGGTTATGCTCCACTTCAACGGTATGGATTGAACCATGACCCTGTGACCCTGCATGACCACCCTAAACTGATCAACCTTGTTGTCGCTGAAAGCTTGCTGATTGTCTATAACCACCGTGACCTCCACCTTAGCCTAAATGGCCGGAAGAACTCTAATTTCTAAACTGACGAGAATCTAGTGGTGCTTCTCCTAAGAAAGGAGTCATAGAGGATCCCCTTTCATGAGTTTATGGTGATAAAAACTGACAAAACCACTTATGATGGCCCAAATTTCCACAACATCAGCACTCCGCTGGGTCTCTCAGGAAATGCGACCTCGTATTCCCGCACGTTTCACACCGGTAGCATTCCACCGAGATACCTGAAGGAGTATCTCACCTACTGGGAACTTCATGTATTGACTCCCTAAGAAGCTTCCTACTATCATCTAGAGAAGCACCAACTCTATATATTGAACCGCCGAATCCCACAACTGTAGAATCCCGTAGTTTTCTCTCTGTTATCATCACCAGGTTTATTATGGAGGATATGGTCATCAACTTGAAGATTTTCACCTAATATTGGATGTCCTGCCTGAGACCACCCTCAAAATTTCTTCCTAGGAAGAGCTCATCGCCCCCTATAATGGGTGTGAATCACTGCAACTCTATGAATCAAGAAGAATACTCCATGACTGAGAGAGTACCCTGGACCAAACTCATGAACTCCTAGGCTCGATTGACCCTCAAATTATTCGGGAAGAAGTAGTCATAGAAGATATGCTGGATCTCACCCCAAGCCATAACCGGCTAGCATCCTACCTATGAAATCGTATACATCCATCTCTTGGAGAAATCCCAAAACATATATGTAGCAAGCTTCACCATCTTATCTGGAGGCATCTCTAGATGCTTTATGATCAACAACATGGTTTATAATCACGAATCTATAGCTAGAGGTCCTCCATCCCCTGAGAAAGTGGGAGGATGATGCTTCTGAAAGACCCACATCAACTCTGTCATAGACGGGGTAGGATGAATTGCTCCTTGGAAGGCCTGCATAAACCTCATAAAACTCTCTCTAAACTATCCATTTCCACATGTATCTAGAATAATGGCTGGTGCCAGGACATGCACGATGGGAGGGTCTACTGGAAATCCTTAATCTACTATGTCCAGTGTCTGGTCACTACCCTAAATCTGGTGTACAACAAGAGGACGTCGCGGTTCCATGACTCTAAAAGGTCAAGCGCACACTATTGATCAAGATTATGAAGGAATGAAACTTAGAAGTTAAATAAAGGAATAAGAAAAGTAAATAATTCATTTTAAAAAAAATAGGGATACATGATGTGTATGAACCCTACACAACGTGTTTCTTTAATCCTTCACATGGTCATGTACTCTTGCCAAACCTGGTCATGCAACACCCTATACACACGAGATGTTCTTCCAAGACACAACATTTACTTGAATCATTTTCCCCTTCCCAAGTTCTTCTACATGTCTAACCCACATAGTTCTCCTAGAATGATACTACATAGCATGTTCGTGCCAGAAACAACGTGTACTTGAAGGATTTCACTGACCCGTGTTGTTATTCATACAACTGGACACATGGGTTACAGTACACAGCATGTTCATGCTTGACATGGTGTGTATAACCTATGTTTCATCCATATGTGTTGTTAGTCACACGGGTGGACACACGGTCCCTACAACACAGTGTTTCTATCTGATACACGTTGTGTCCCTTCAAGGATTTCCCAACCACGTGTCTCTACTAACACTGCTAGTGACACGGTTAGATATTACATGGCATGTACATATAGTACATGGTGTGTACTTATCAAAAATAATTTGTTCCTGAATAGATGGATACATAGCATGTATTCAGCAATACACACCATGTATTTTGGGTTTTTCTAGATAATAAGCCTTAGAATGTACTCCGAAACCCATAAAACACTAAAAAGAACATTATGTTTCCAAATTCTGATCCTTATAGGTCTATACTCCCTGCAAATCAAAGCATGGCTTCTTATATGTTCCATATACAAGCATAACTGTGTAATGATCTGCCAAATTTCAATCCACGAGGGCCCACAAAACCTCAAGAACCAATGTTTTGTGTCCATTCAAAAGAAATCATACAAAAACCAACACCCTATCAAATAGTAGGTATTCTATCAAGGAATATATCACAACAACATGCATATCTAACACAACATCTATTACAAAAAACATACAATTTTTAATTCATCCTGAATGGAGTATAAATAATGCATGACATGTGACTTATAGAAAGTGTCTATATGATGAATGAGATGAAATACCCTAATCTCAACAAGGCGTAATAGAAAAATATCCTCAATAATATCGACAATAACAGCAAAAAACATGTGAATCACCAAATAGTGAAATCAAATCAATAGTAATTATTGAAAAACTAGAAAAATGTGCAATCATCAAGGTAAGTTAGCTTTTCCCTATTCACGGGTTAGCTACTCCCAAGAAAAGATTATTACCAACTACATATTCTATCCTATCCCTGACTATAGGCTCCAAATAGCACGTCAAGAAGAAAATAATTCCTTTGATACAACTTTTTAATGTCCTGGTTCCAGGTGCCACCCAAAGGTGCCCCATTCCTGGTTGGTCCCATGGCATCAATCGCATTTCCCCAAACTCCAGAGGCTGCCGACTAGAAGTGAGGGACTTGGGTGTGATAGTGGGGAAACTATTCCCTCAGTGGTAGAGTAATGCAGTGGAAAGACAAAAAAATAGTATAAGAAGAAATAATAATACCATAAAACAATAACTAGGGAATACTGGAAGAAAATAAACAACTACAACATATATATATATATATATCAAGAATGATGCATGTCACAAGTATTTAGGAAATCAACCAAACAAGTCACAATTCTGGAATCTTGCACTAATGAAAAGTAAAATGAAAACATGTAAGTTACTCCAGATGAATCACAAGTCTCATCTTGTTCTCATGCTCTCCAGATCCATAACAATCAAGTACCTGATGTAGAAGGGAACTTGTAGTTATCTTGCATGCAGTAAGATAATTTTTCTGGGCTCAAAAGCAACACCCAAACAGGGTGTGGGATGAATCCTAGTAGGAAACCACCAAAGTATTTTTTCCTAACAGTCATCAAATATACATGGCATTTAATAAGAAAAATAATCAATGAAAAAGGAAGTAATCAAAATTAAACAGTCTTACAATTTTAATTACATTCATTCATATTCATCAATTATTCATCCTAACAAAAAAGAAACCCACTGGGATGTTCTCATAGCCTAACCCCTCTGGTTCAACCAAAAAATCTCAAGTAACCCTCTATGTATGTTCCCAAAGCCTAACCCCAATGGTTCGACTAATCATGTAACAATAAAGATATAACGACCCCCTAGGATAGATCACATACTCTGACCCCTTTGGTCTTAAGAAAAAACAAAGTCTCTCCAAGGAATCACTCACTATAAATTCCCCCTATAGTCTTTTAAAGATAATCTACTGACACTCTGAGGCAGAACTATAGGTTAATTCCCCCATGTGGTCCCATAACGGTAACTTTTGACACTCAGAGGGAGCACTCAACATCAACCCCCCTATGATCTCGCATCATGATAAAGAATAATAGACACTCTAGGGAAGCCCTTAACGTCAATTCCCTCTATGGTCTAAATACAATAGGTTCCCCAATCCCTGTGTAATGAAATTGTGCAAAATGATCTTCAATAGCCAAAGTAAATCTAAAATTACTACTTGGATAAACAGTTACAAATCATATCACCTTATCAGATAAATCACCCCATCTTAACAACACTAAGCATGATAATCAGGAAGCCTAATAGGTAAAGCTAGGCCAAATGGTCAATATCAAATCAATCATGGGAAAACACATCCATAATATAAAAAAACCCCTCTTTACAATCCAATATACATACTCAAGAAAACAAAGCACATTATCCATTAACATGGTTAAAATCCCAAAATGCGCAATACCATAAACAAGGGTATTTGGAAATTTTGCCCATATAATTCAAAGACTAACTACAGAAATTCACAAACCGCCTACCTCAGTATTGAACGATTGATATACTCAAGAGTTGTACCTTGAATCAGACAAGAATGATGTATATATACAAAAAAATATAAAACATTTAACCAAGAATATCTCATGAAATAGGGGATATCAAGGAATGTGGCTCTAGAAGAAGGAATAACTCACCGTGGAAATTCCAATGCAATCGATGGTGGTTAATTTGGAAAATGGGTAGACGATCAGATTCTCAGATAAGAATCACACCCTATAGTTAATCCTGCACGAGATGAGTCGAGAAAATGGTGTTTCATCTAATTAGACGTGACCCTGGTATGATATAACCATTAAAAAGAAAAGTACAAAAATATTTCATTCAATGTACACGTTGTGTACATGCCTTAACCGGACTCCACCTTAGGCAGTCTCTAGGTCACCCCGAACTACCATGTACTCGGTCGTTACATGACCAGTACACTGCTACCTGTGACAATCGAGTACATAACGTGTGCTTATAAGTACACAGTGTGTACTCATTAAATTTTTTGAAACTCATCTTTTTCTCAAAACACCAGAAAAAAGTATCCATATATAAAAATAATATCCCAGATCTTACAAAAATATCTCCTTATAAAAATAAATCTATGCTCACCAATACCATCATGTTTAAAAAAAGATTTAGAACCCACCCTTCTGGACATATATTCTACCCAATTATCCTTCTACAAATCAACTGATCTCAAGATATATAGAATAGGTTTATTAATATAGAACTTCAAGTTGGTGGGAATTCATGATTATTTTGTGAGAAGAATATATTAAAATTTAAATATTTAGATCCAGGATTTCCGGTTTACCTGATATTATGAAAATAATGAGTATCATTGGAAATCGACATAATATCATATCAGTATACAATCATGACCATCTTGAATTAAATAAAACTAGATAATAATATACAATGTTCAGAAGAAATAATCATTACCACTATGAAAAGAGGAATAATATCCACATATTAGATTCTTTTATATGATCATAAAAAAATAATTATTAAATATTACAATTCCATCATTGTATATACTTAGATGAGTCCTTGGGTTCTACTAGTCTCTACTTAAGTGTTGTAACAGATTGTCATAACTAATCGATAGACTCAATTTCCAAAATACAACCAACTGAAAATCCTCCACCCAGGTAGTATCATCAAGACTGTAACACACCATGCTTCCACAGTAAGCTTCTATTTGAATAATACAGTAGCATGTGTCGTACCCAACTTCGAGTTATAACACACACCACAACCAATCAAACCAGCCGTTATGAATAGTAATACCCACTTTTTGAAATTTTATAAATTTTATCTTTCAAAATGGACTTCATTTTTGGATTTGGAATAAAATAATTATCTTAGGGTGAATTTTTGGTATTTTTCTAAAAACTTTCAATTTTTGATGAATAGTGAAAAACGATGAGTTATAGTTTATAACCGAATTTTTATTTAAATAATTAATTGTTTTATTTAAAAATAATTAAGGTCAAATTAGATAAAAAATACCTATATAAGTTCAATGTAATTCATTGGAGTTAGTTTAGAATAATTTTAGATATATAAATCTTTTTTTAAAATTTCACCGTCTTTTACCCACCTCCTAGGAGAATTTGGAAATTCATATAAAACTTAATTTTACCACTTCTGTGAGTGGAATTTTGAATATCCGAGACACACGGTTAATATAAAGGAGTAAAATGTGGTTCAATAAGATAAAAATATTTTTTTTTGAATAGTAATTTTTTTCTTTTATTTACCACGGTTAAAAGTAAATAGGGTAATTAAGGGTAAAAATGATATTAATATTACCCTAACACATGTCATAATTCTATTTTCAAAGTGTATCTCAACCGAAAACAACCATAGGAATAAAATATTATAATTTAGGTCCACTTGGATTAGATTTGGAAATTTATTATTATTTAATTCAAAGAAGAGTTAAAAGAGTTAAAATCAATGTTTAATTACTAAAACATTTTTAATATAGGGTTATATATAAGATAAATTCGATTATAAATATTCATTAGAAATATAAAAATACTTCCTACATAATAGTATTTTATTTATAATTTTTAGAGACTAAATAATTTAATTTATTTAGGACACAATGACAATGTAATAATTACCTAATTAATGAAATATTAATATAATTGATATTATAAATATCAAAATAAATGTATTTTGAGACTTTTTATGAATTAAACTAATTTTATAGGTTAATATGACATATTAGTATTGGTTATATAAATTTTTTTCTAAGTAATAATGCTGTTATAAAATTATCAAAAACAAAATACCCAATAGTGTCAAAATTGACATAAAAGAGTTTTTAAAACAAATATCATATTATTAATTGATATTCTATTCCTAAAAATCTATTGTTTGGCCAAAAGACTTATATAATGATAGGTGTATCATTAAGGAACCACTTGGAGGTCTCTTAGAGTTATATAGTATGTTTATTAACTATATAATATAAAAATACAATGAGACATGGTAAATGTCAAACTATTTAACTAAGAGTTAAATATAAATGATAAGTTTAATATAGTGACCCAAACCTATATAAAATCTATTGGTTGAAAGGATTCCGACCCAAACCCACCTTCAACATAAAATAATACAGTTTGGAGCCATTATAAACCAAATATTACTTTATTATAAAATAATACTTTAAGTTTTTCCTAAAGAGCCCCTCCTCCCCCTTATAAAAAAACACCACTTCTATCCAATTATTCATACCTTAAAAAAGCCTTTTGGTTCGACCAAACCCTGCCCAAATATCCTCTCAACTTCCCTAACTTCAACCTAGAGGCCTTAGTTTGATTAGAAATCCATCCTAAGGATCCCTTTTGATCAAATCGAAAGAATAAACCGAAGAAGAGATAATGTTTTCACCACCCTCTTTCAAGTTCATTTCTTATTCAACTTCTTCTTTCTTTGTTATTTCCATTATAAAATAATAACTCTAGAATCTTTTATATAATGTGATGTTATTATAAATATGGTACAACCATATTCAGTATTCTATCCGTCCTTTGGATGACATGTCACCATACGTGTGTACGTACGGCCTACCGTCTCCACGTCATGGTGTAATTGTTATTCAATACATTATTATTTGGATGGGTATAATAATGATTTGTAATTCATGTAAATAATAAATATAACATGATAATGATTCTGTATATATTATATACTATCCAATTATATTTTATTTTAATATCAAAAGAGTGTTATTGTCGCTCGTGCGTACGTATGGACTACCGTCTCCACGAACGCGATGAAATTCATTCCCCATCGTATCCATTCAATTATAATTATTATTTGATGATTAAAAATAATTTTTAAGGACTTGATATCATTCTGGATATTAATAATATAAAACCTATCCATAATAAACACGAATTATGTAACAAAACATTTATAAGAAAATGAGTAAGTTAACACCCGAAACGATGATAATACTAAGATATTATTAACAAAGCAATGTTAAAAGATCATATATGATATCATATTAATGTATATGATTCTTGTATAATTTAATAAAATTTATTTCACCATTATACAGGAGGTTAAACTACCCTCAACCAAGGAAAAGTACAAGGTAAGGGTTTATTTCACAATATCTTCATTATCCGATGTTGTTTATACGTAATTATCTACTAAGACCTCTTTATCATCCACATCCATGTTTATTAAAAATCTATTTCAAATCATTCTTACTACATTACAGACTACGGGTTAAAGTTATTTATACCCTTTTTGACTTTTTATAAGATGTTTATTAAGGAATCTTTATGTCATTTTCCAAACTAGGTCCGTTGGAACCTTTTTGATAGAATTAAGGTAAGAATGTCTTTTTTTAACTTATACGGCAGGTGCGGCTATTTTCCGCCATTATAAAATCTTCAAATCTCCCCTTATAATATTATAAGAATATTTCCAAATAAATGTTTTATTTTATAATTATTTTACTTTTAAATGATTTCAAAAAATTGATATTTCTCTCAAATAGTTTTTATTTCATCTATGTCAACATCCTTTGATGGATTTTAAGCTTATTTGAAGTTGATTTATTATGATACAAAACTTCCATATTGTATTGAAGGTTTTGTGATATTTTTGACTGTCGATGTTTTATTTTTATACCATTCATGGTTTATGGATAAAGTATTTACATTTCTTATACTAGTTTTAATACAAATGTTTATGTTATGTTTAAACATGTTCATATGAGGAATGCATTGGACTTAATATGTGACAGGTGGAGCTCGCTATAGCTCCTCGATGCATCGGTAGGTCTCATGAAATAAACTACTGTCTTGGCACAATGCCTTGACAAAATCTTATTTGTATTCTTGGCACGAGGCCTTGACTATGTGGTTATGATAGTCTGGCATTATGCATTCCATCATTATGAAAGTGGTTATTAATATTGCATGTGATTATTCAACTACTAGAACATCCATGTGAATAAGTAAATGGAATTATGTCATTTTATTTTTTCCATATTATGCTGAAGTTCAAGTTTAAAAGGCATTTTTTTTAGTTATACAATGCCTTAAATGTTTATTCTTATTTACGATTTATGAAAGTTTCTGCTATATTGTTATCCTTGCTGAGTATCTGAGCTCACCCCTTTCTATATTTTATTTTTCCCAGGATGTGAAGAAATATTTTATGAATGACCTATAGGGATTGTCTGATGGGGATACAATTGTGTACTATGGAGACTATGTTATTGATGTTTTTCACTTTATGATGTAATATAACATTTATGAATGTATCTAGTGTTTCCAAGTCTACTAAATTAATCGTTCTTTCGAGACTTGATCTTTTGTGATCATGCCAGAGTTATGTAATAATGCACCGACTCTTGGTAACTAGGGTCGAGGCGTTACAGTTGGTATCAGAGGGGGTTTAGTACAAACTTTGAAAACTAGATTTAGATAAACTCTGATTAGAGCACAAAGACCTAAGATATACTTTGAGGATTAGTATAGAAGAACTTCCTAGAATTTTGGTATTGTAGAAATTTTGTGAGAATTTTGAGAAATACATCCATGTCTGGAAACGAGCAGGTAGAGGAAGCTCTGGCACAGATGTACCTAGTGGTAAAACACGAAAACACTGCTTTCAGCTAGACTCGAACAGGAACTGGTGCATGACAACGAGCCTTGCTGCACTCTTGGTTATGACACTCCCAGGGGATATTCTTCGGATAATTCTCATTTTCTTTACAAACCATTATGAAGGGTTTATGAGTATATTCTTCCTCAAATAAAACATTTTTATGATTATGGATTATATCCATAAATAGTTCAATTTATGTTAAGTGTTTTACAAGTATAGAATTATGTATTTTGATTCATAAACTGATCTAGTTTATGCCATTATTTAGAAATGGATCCTAGTGGAAGAAATGGAAACCATAACAATGCATTCACTCTATGTAGGGATTGCCCTCCTGCTCAAGATAATTATAGTGGAGCTGGTGATACAACTAGTGCTAATCATCTAATCACTATACTGGGACAACTCACTAAGGTTATGAATAATAACCATACCCGTATGGAGCACACTGATCCGCAGGGTGGAGGATTAATGTTAGATCGCTTCATGAGTCAACAACCACCAACATTTAATGGGAGTACAAATCTATTGGTAGCCGAGAAATGGATAAGTTCCCTAGAAAAAATCTGTCAGTCTTTGGAGAGTCGTCAAAGGGAAAAAGTTATCATGGGAGTCTACCACCTCACTAGAGATGCTGATCAGTGGTGGTCATTGATTCAAAACATGAAGGAAGATGATGAAGTTTAAAATATGGAATGGATGGAGTTCAAAGATATGTTTTTATAAAAATACTTTCCTCGTGACCATCGAGCAGATTTGGAAAGGCAATTTTTGAGTCTGGGACAAAAGGATGATGAGATTGTCGCAACGTATGAGGCTAAATTTACAAGGTTAGTGAGTCATTCAGAAGATTATATATGTAACCTGAGGAGGAATATTGATCATTCCTTTGACGGGTTAAAACCATTTCTTCATCGAGCATTAGTCTCACAATCCTTCTCGTCGTACGAAGACATTGTCTCATGTGCTATCAAGACCGAAAAGGAATTCTATAAGTCTTACGACATTAAAGAAAATCAAGAGAAGAAGAGATATGATGATCACTCTGGAAATGGAAATAAGGGAAAGAAGGGAAAAGTTGAATATCCATCCTACAGTAAATGTGGGAAGAAACACCCCGATACTTGCTTGAAGGGAATGGGAGTCTGTTACAAGTGTGGTGAAAATGCCACCAAGCTCGTGATTGAAAGGGGAAGAAAGAAGCTACCGATGTTCAATGATACAACGACAGGGGGATAGGACATTATGAAAATTAATTTCCTTAAGTTCTAGGGGAACATACCTCAGATAATGCCATGGGAAAAAGGCCAAGATTATGCTATCACTACAGCTGAGGTAGAAGCTCCGAAAGACGTGGTGGCAGGTAATTTATTGGTTTCCTCAAGTTTAGAAAATGATTTATTTGATTCTGGATCATCAAATTGTTTCATATCTTCCCAGTTTACTAAGAAAATTATATATTTCCAATTTGATTTAGAAAGGGAGTTTTCAGTCAAAACTCATAAGGGAAGTATCATTGCAACAATGATTTGTGAATCAGTCCCCATTAGAGCATATAAATTTTCTTTATCTGTTGACTGCCTGGTCATACCTATGACTGAGTTTGATATAATCCTTGGTATGGATGGTCTTTTGGACCATGATGAGAACATTTATTTTAAGAAGAAGGAGGTTATGATTTTTGATGATGATGATTAGGAACACCATATCTTTATAGTAGAATCATCACCACATAATTCTTATCTAGATCTATCCCCAGTAGCTCAACTAAATTCAATTATTTGGGAGGAGGAGAATAAATTAAATGTGTTTGAGGAAAGGAATGTTCAAATAGAGGATGTAACTATTGTAAAAGAATATGTAGATGTGTTTCCGGAAGATTTACCTGGACATCCTCTAGAACGAGAAATTGAGTTTTACATTGATTTAATTCCTGTTTAAGGCTTATATCGAAGACCCCTTATAGAATGGACACTTTGGAATTAGTTGAAATAAATAAACAACTAGAGTAATTGAGTAATAAAGTATTTATTCATCCTAGTGTTTTTCCATGGGGATCCCCTATCCTTTCTGTTATGAAGAAAGATGGATCTCTGAGGTTATGTATCGACTACAGGGAAATCAATGCTATAAAAATAAAGAACAAGTATCCCCTACCTCGCATTGATGATTTATTTGACCAAATTCATGGAGCTCAATAATTTTCAAAGATTGACCATCGATCTGGATACCATCAATTGTGTGTGAAGAAGGAAGATATTCCGAAGACATCATTTTGAACAAGGTATGAGCACTACGAGTTTACAGTAAAGCCTTTTGGATTGACTAATGCACCCTCTGTATTCATGGATATAATGAATAGAGTTTTAAAGTAATATGTTAATGATTTTGGGGTGGTATTTATTGATGATATCTTGGTATATTAAAAAAGCTACGAAAATCATAAAAGTCACTTGCGCATTATCTTGATGACTCTGAGAATACATGAATTATAAGGGAAGTTTAGAAAGTGTGAATTATGGCATTAAGATATTTCTTTTCTTGGCCATCTTGTCTCTAAATATGGAATCTTTTTTGATACTTCTAAGACCAAGGTAATCGAATAATGGCCAGCACAGACGAGTATAAATAAGGTATGCAGTTTTATTGGTTTACCAGATTATTATCGACGTTTCATCTTGAATTTCACCTGATTGGCTAACCCATTAACAAAGATCACACATAATGGGGTTAAATTTGTTTTTACAAAAGAGTGTGAAGAATGTTTTGAAGAACTTAATAGAAGATTAGTCAATGCTCATATATTGACTCTACCATCTAGGAATGACGGGTTTGTTATTTATAGTGATGCATCGAAGAAAGGACTTGGTTGTGTCCTTATGCAGAATGATAGAGTTATTGCCTATGCCTCATGACAGCTAAAAATTCGGGAGCAAAATTATCCTACTCATGATCTTGAGTTAGCTGCTATAATATTTTCTTTGAAGATATTGAGAAAATATCTCAATGGTGAAAAATGTGAGATATATACAGATCACAAGAGTTTGAAGTACATTGTTTCACAGAAAGAACTCAACATGAGGCCAAGGAAATGGCTTGAACTACTCAAGGATTATTATAGCATGATACACTGCCACCTGAGGAAGGAAAATAAGGTGGTATATGCTTTGATCATAAAAGATCATGGAGTTTTGAACATGATGAGACTTGAAAGGGATCCAATTTTCATGGATCTAGTAAAGTTGGATATGGGAATCACCATAGAAGGTGAAACATCAATGATTTTTCAAACGGTTTCCAAACCATCTTTACTAGAAAGGATAAAGAGTTCTAAGACCGATGATGAAGAGTTTCAAATGAAGATTAAAGTTGTGAATGATGGGATATTGAGTGACTTTGTGTATGAAGATGGAATTTTGAAATTTGGGAGGGGACTTTGTGTTCCCGATATACCTGATCTAAAAAGAGAATTGTGGGACGATTCTCATAGTTCCAATTTCTCTATACACCCTAGGAGCACGAAAATGTATAGAGATTTGAAGGGAAATTTTTGGTGGGACAACATGAAAAGGGGGATTGTGGATTTTGTATCAAGATGTATGGTTTGTCAACGATTAAAAGAAGGAAGGAAACAACCTCGTGGTGCATTGCAACCTCTTCCCATACCTGAATGGAAATGGGATAATATCCCGATGAACTTTATCATGGGGATACAAAAGACTCCTAGAAATAATGATGCAATATGGGTTATTGTTGATCGTCTTACCATGTCAGCACATTTTCTTTCTATAAGAGAATATCTACCACTGGAACGTCTAGCAAGACTATATATTAATGAAGTTTTGAGACTTCATGGAGTCCCCCTATCGATAGTTTCTGATTGTGATCCTTGTTTTACTTCAAGATTATGGTAATGTATTCAGAAAGCCCTGGATACTGACCTTCGTTTGAGCACTGCCTACCACACTCAAACAGATGGACAATCAGAACAAACTATTCAAACCTTAGAAGACATGTTGAGATCATGCGAACATGACTTTCAGGGTATGTGGGATCAATATTTACCTCTGGTGGAATTTTCCTATAACAATAGCTTCCATTCAAGTATTCGGATGGCACCATATAAAGAGTTATACGGAAAGAGATGTCGCACACCAACCTGTTGGGATGACGTTCGTGAGAGAAAACACATAGGCCCATAACTGGTGGAGGAAACGATGGAAAAGGTAAAGGTAATCCAAAACCATATCAATGCATCTCCAAGTAGGCAGAAGAGCTATGCTGATAATCGAAGGAACGATTTGGAATTTCATGTTGGAGATAATGTTTTCTTGAAGGTATCTCCATGGAAGGGTGTTATACATTTCAGTAAGAAAGGTAAATTGAGTCCCAGGTACATCGGACCTTTTGAAATTCTAGAACAAATTGGGGCTGTAGCATACCGTTTGGAAATGCCGCGAAATCTCTCCAAAGTTCACGATGTCTTCCACATATCACTAGTGAGAAAACACATTCCTAACCCAACGCATGTAATAACCTAAGAGGAATTAGAACTGGAACCTGATCTGTCTTATTGTGAAGATTCCATCAGGATTCTTGATATCAGAGAACAAGTGCTGAAAAACTGGACGACTTGTCTGGTAAAAGTTCTATGGAGAAACCATAAGATCAAAGAGGCAACATGGGAACCCGAGGAACTTTTGATAAAGAATCAACCGAGTCTTTTCATATGGTTGTATTCTAGAAATGTTGAGGTTGAAATTATTTTAAGGAGGATAGAATGTAAGACCCCATGCTGCCACAGTACGCTTCTCTTTGAATAATACAGTAGCATGTGTTGTGCACAACTTCGAGTTCTAACACACACCATAACCAATCAAACTAGCTGTTATGAATAGTAATACCCACTTTTTGAAATTTTATAAATTTTAACTTTCAAAATGGACTTCATTTTTGGATTTGGAATATTGAAATTATATTAGGGTGAATTTTTGGTATTTTTCTAAAAACATTCAATTTTTGATGAATAGTGAAAAACACTGAGTTATGGTTTAAAATCGAATTTTTATTTAAATAATTATTTATTTTATTTAAATTTAATTATGGTCAAAATAGATTAATAATACCTATATATTTTAAATTTAATTCATTGGAGTTAGGTAAGAATAATTTTAGATATATAAAAATTTTAATGAACTTTTCACCGTCTTTTACCCACCTCCTAGGAGAATTTAGAAATTCACACAAAACATAATTTTACCGCTTCTATGAGTGGAATTATAAAAATTCGAGAGACACGGTTAATATCAAGGTGTAAAATGTGGTTCAATAAGATAAAACAAATTTTTGGTGAATAGTAACTTTTTTACTTTTATTTACCACGGTTAAAAGTAAAAAGTGTAATTTAGGGTAAAAATGATATTAATATTATCCTAAAACATGTCCTAATTTTATTTTACAAGTGTATATCGACCGAAAACAACCTTAGGAATAAAATATTATCATTTAGGTCCACTTAGATTAGATTAGGACATTTATTATTATTTAATTCAAATAAGATTTAAAAGAATTAAAATCAAAGTATAATTACTAAACAAAATTAATATAGGGTTATTCGTAAGATAAAATCTATTATAAATATTCATTAGAAATATAAAAATATTTCCTACATAATGGTATTATATTTATAATTTTTAGACATTAAATAATTTAATTTATTTATGACACAATGGCAATTCAGTAATTACATAATTAATGAAATATTAAAATAATTGATATTATAAATATCAAAATAAATGTAATTTGAGACGTTTTATGAATTACACTAATTTTATAGTTTAATATGACAAATTAGGATTGGTTATATATATATATATTTCGAAGTAATAATGCTGTTATGAAATTATCAAAAACAAAATACCCAATAGTGTCAAAATTGACATAAAAGACTTTTTAAAAGAATATTATATTATTAATTGATATTATATTCCTAAAAATATAAGTATCTACAAGAAGGAATATATAATGATATTTGTATAATTAATGAACCACTCGGGGGTCACTTGGAGGTATATAGTATGTTTATTAACTATATAATATAAAAATACAAAGAGACATGGTAAATGTCAAACTATTTAACTAAGAGTTAAATATAAATGATAATGTTAATATAGTGACCAAAACCTGTCTAAAATCTATTGGTTGAAATTATTTAGACCCATAACCACCTTATACTAAAAATAATCTAGTTTGGAGCCATTAGAAACTGAATATATGTTTTTATAAAATAATACTTTATGTTTTTCCTAAAGAGCCCCTCCTCCCCCTTATAAAAGGACAACACTTTTAACCAATTCTTCATACTTTCAAAGCCTTTTGGTTCGGAAAAACCTACCCAAATATCCTCTATTCTTTCCTCAATTCAACCTGGGGGTTTTAGTTTGATCAGAAAGCCATCCTGAAGAGCCCTTTTGATCAAATCAAAATGAAGAACCCGAAGAAGAGGTAATGTTTTCACCACCCTCTTTCAAGTTCCTTTCTTCTTCAACTTCTTCATTCTTTATTATTTCTATTCTAAAAAAATAACTATAGTGTCTTCTATATACTGTGATGTTATTATAAATATGGTACAACCATATTCATTATTCTATCCATCCTTTGAATGACATGTCACCATACGTGCATATGTACGGCCTACCGTCTCTTTGTCGTGGTGTATATGACAACCCTGCTTTTTATTACAACTTAAACATGCTTTATTACATAAAACTTCACTTGATACAACAAAGAAGATCGAGAGGTTTAGTGTCTTTGGGGCTTAGGATCATTACATAAAAACTTTAAACTTGAAATACAACATCCTTATTGAAAACTTCCTTTACATGACCACTACATTCCTTCGTACTTAGCATTGCATGGGATAACCTGAGGACATGCATAAGAAAAGGGTGAGATATAAAGCCCAGTAAGGGAGTAAACAATGAATAACATGAGGAGTACAATACATGTTAGGCAATAGGCATATCAATAGAGCATAAGAGAGACGTGAACATAAAGGCATGATAAAGCATTATAATCATAACATGGAAATGTGGCAACAACACTTAACATTGAATTAGCATGAGCCAAGGCTCATTGCACATGGAGCATGAGTAAACCCTCATTGCACTTGAAGCACGAGTAAACCCTCGTTGCACTTGAATTAGCATGAGTCAACACTCATTGCACATGACGTATCATGATACTATACTTTACCCAATGCATTGGAGCGCTATAAAGGGCGAACCCTTCTTAAACATTTCATTTCATGCATAAGTGTGCCACATGGATCATAAAACATGGATTCATAAAACATAATCATTTATTCCACGATAAAGGAATGTGGAATTCATACATGAAGCTTTACAATCAATAAGTAAATGTGCATAAAGGTGAATACCCTTGATGGAGAAATGGGCATGGTATTCACTACACAAAGACATTGGCTTAGAAAATCGGTGCGATTTCGGCGGCGTAACGGCGTGACATAAGAATTCATAAAAAGGTTGATGAGAGAGAAAGGGGTTCCTCATCATATTTACATGTAATGGACAGTAAGGAGATCATATATATACATGTCCCAACAATAGAAATGGAATTTAGATTCATGATACAAAAGTATTGCTTGAATATAAAAGAAGAGAGAGAAGCTCCTTTCGGAATTTCGGCATAGTAACGGGTGTACATGGGAGGCATTTAATGAGAGAGAAAGGGGTCTCCCATCATTCAAACAATAATAGGGCAGTATGGGGGAGGTGCGAAACCATACCCCAACATTCATAATTGAAATTAAAAAGGCAATACAACTTAAAGAAAATTGACAAAAATGAGAAAGGAAGAAAAACCCTTACTTGGAAGTGTGCTTCCAAAGGCTAGAGAGAGGCTTGTGAGAGGCTTCTTGGGAGCTTGGGGCACCTTGAGAGGATTCTAGAGAGAGTAGGGCAGAGGTTGGACGAACTTCAAGGGCTTTGAGTGAGGAGGAAGTGGGAGCTTGGGTGGGTTTATATAGGAAAGGTGAGAGAATTCTTTATTATTTAGGTTTGGGACCCCTTATATTAAAATAATCCAAACCACAAACCATCCCATGGTATTTGCCCATGGTTTCTGGAAAAGGAGAGAGGAAAATAATATTTTATAAGGCCAAGTTCCGAACTTATTAAAAAATTAGGGTTGCTTATGTGGAGGTGAGTCACACTCCCATGGAAATTAATTTAAAAAGGCAAAGTGTTGAATAAGTCTTGAGGGCTCCATTAATGCTTTGAAAAGTGATTCAAACAAACCCAAAACCTCATTATTTTAATGATAAAACACATATTGGCCGAACATAAGGATTATGGTATTTTATTACATCACCATTGGGTCATTATGATGTCATAAAACACATTATATATTTAAATGGTATTTAATTTTTACCCAAAAATTTGACTGTCTCAGAAAATTATGAAAAATTCACCGTTGGATAATTTCGACGTCCTGATTCCAAAAATAATATTTATTTTATCTAAATAATTTTCTAAATATGTGAATTTTCACTTTTAAAATAAAAACCGACATTTATAAAAAATTCACGGGTTTTGACAGAAATGGATTTCAAACCTTAATAAGAATTTTAATTGCATTCATAAAATTATAAGATCATTTATATTTAATAAAAATTAATTTAATATTAATAATAATATTTTATTAAAATATTATTTAATTCAAAAATCCTTTAATTTAATAAAATATAATTCTTAATTAAATAATAACTAAAAACATCATTTGTACTTTAAAAACTAATTACAATGCATCAAAAATGACTAGAAATTATATTCATTATTATATACAAAAAAAAATAATGTACATGAACATGGTGCTACTTATTTGTTACATAACCCCTTAAAATAGCCGCATAAGACCTAAGGGTAAGGTGTGCGATGGTGACAGACTCTTGGGGTTGCTCGGATAACATCGCTCGAGTGGTGATCTCTATCAACTTCCATTTTTCCCGTAGACGATCACGTTCGAGCTTGACTTGATGAAGCTCAGCTTGGGCTTGGTCAAGGGCAAAGCCCAAAGACGCCACCTCCTTTCCGAGCTCCGACAAATGGGCTTCGTAAGGGGCAATTCTACTGGATGAGGCCATCGCTTCCTTTGTCTGAGTAGAAAATTTGTTCGTTAAAGCCTTATATTTAAACTACCCAGATGATCACTGTTCAACGGCTATAAAAGTAACGGTCAAAAATCTTAACGTAAAACTTAAAGAAGTTGACATCTTATAAAAACATAAAGAATCATTTAACTGGATCAAGAGGGATTTTCCATTAATGAAAATTTGGGTCGTTACAACATTCCCCCCTTAAGAAATTTCGCCCTCGAAATTTTTCTTTTCCCACACTATAACAAATGTGGGTAACTTAGCTTCATCATATCCTCCGACTCCCAAGTTGCTTCTTCAAACTTGTGGTTTCTCCACAACACCTTGACGAGGGGCATTGTCTTATTTCGTAGAACTTTTTCTCTACGATCTAAGATCTTCACTGGTTGCTCCTCATAAGAAAGATCGTCTTCTAATTGTACCACCTCGGAAGAGAGTACATGTGAAGGGTCTGGTATGTACTTCCTTAAGAGGGATACATGGAAGACATCATGCACCTTGGCCATAGTAGGTGGAAGTGCTAGTCGATAGGCCACAGCCCCAACACGATCAAGAATTTCGAATGGGCCGATGTACCTTGGACTTAACTTCCCTTTCTTTCCAAACCTCATGACCTTCTTCCACGGAGATATGCGTAAAAACACCATGTCTCCGACTTTAAACTCAAGGTCTCGTCGACGATTATCTGCATAACTCTTCTGTCGACTTTGGGCTGCCTTGATATGCTGCTGAATGGTTTTCACCTTCTCCACCATTTCTTCGACCATTTCTGGTCCAAGCAGCTTACGTTCACCGACCTCATCCCAACATGCCGGTGTTCTACACCTTTTCCCATACAGGGCTTCATATGGTGCCATTTGGATGCTCGAGTGGAAACTATTATTATAAGAGAACTCAACTAGGGGAAGATGTTGATCCCATCTTCCTTTAAAGTCCATTGAGCACGCTCTCAACATATCCTCAAGTGTTTGGATAGTCCGCTCGGATTGGCCATCAGTTTGAGGATGATAGGCCGTACTGAAGTTCAGTTCAGTATTCAGAGCATGTTGAAGACTCTTCCAAAACTTAGAGGTAAATCTTGGATCTCGGTCCGACACAATAGATAGTGGTACTCCATGCAACCGTACCACTTCCCTGATATATATCCGTGCCAGTTGATCCAAAGAGAAATCCTCTCGAATAGCAATGAAGTGTGCAGTCTTTGTAAGACGATCCACAATAACCCAGATTGCATTGTTGCTTTTGGATGTACTTGGAAGTCCAGTGACGAAGTCCATGGTGATGTTCTCCCATTTCCATTCCGGTATGGGCAATGGTTGCATCATCCCCTTAGACTTCTGCCTCTCTGCCTTCACTTGCTGACACACCAGGCACTTTGATGTATATTCGGCGATCTCCTTCTTCATATTATCCCACCAAAAGTTTTCTCGGAGATCTCGATACATCTTTGTGCTCCCTGGGTGAATAGAGAAATTTGAACTATGTGCATCATCCAAAAGTTCCTTCTTCAGCTCCGAACATGATGGGACACATAGTCTTTTCCCAAACCGCACAATTCCTTCTTCATTAACATTAAACTCTGAGGTTTTTCCCTTTTTGATAGCTTCCACTTTTTCTTGGATTCTCGCATCATCCCTTTGAGCATCCTTTAACCTTTCCAAAAGAGATGGTTGAGCAATCATTTGTGAAAGGATTGATGATGTTCCCTTCTTTATGATTCCCACGTCCATCTTCATCAAGTCTAAGAAGATTGGATCCTTCTCAATTCTCATCATTGATAGAATTGCTGGATCCTTTCTACTTAGGGCATCCTCCACCTTTTTCGCCTTCCCAGGGTGGTAATGTATTGAACAGTCATAATCCTTGATGAGCTCTATCCATCTTCTCTGGCGCATATTAAGCTCTTTCTGTGTGAATATATATTTAAGACGTTTGTGGTCAGTATATATCTCACATTTCTCTCCATAGAGATAATGCCGCCAGATTTTCAAGGCAAAGATCACCGCCGCCAACTCCAGATCATGCGTTGGATAGTTTCGCTCATGGATTTTCAACTGTCTTGAGGCATAGGATATCACTTTATCATTCTGCATCAGCACACATCCTAAGCCCTTCTTCGAAGCATCACTGAATACCACAAAAAGCTCCCCACTTGTGGGTAAAGTGAGCACAGGTGCAGTGATAAGCCTCCTTTTCAACTCCTTGAAGCTTTCTTCGCATTCATCACTCCAAGCAAACTTTACTCCCTTTCGAGTTAGCTTGGTATGAGGGTTGGACAATCGTGAGAAGTTTCTCACAAATCGTCGATAATATCCAGCTAACCCCAAGAAGCTACGGATATCAGTTACCGATGTTGGCCTCGGCCATCCCTCAATTGCATCTGTTTTGGAGGGGTCCACAGATATCCCATTGCTTGTGATGATATGGCCCAAGAATGAGACCTCCTTCAACCAGAACTCACACTTGCTGTACTTGGCATAGAGCTTCTCCTTGCGCAAAGTCTCCAGTACAGTTCTTAAATGCTCCTCATGGTCCTCCTTGGTTTTGGAGTATATTAGAATATCATCTATAAAGACTACCACAAATTTATCTAGGTAATCTCTAAAGACTCTATTCATCAAGTCCATGAATATTGCTGGAGCATTGGTGAGTCCAAAAGGCATTACTATGAATTCATAGTGCCCGTACCTTGTACGAAAAGCAGTCTTGGGGATATCTTCCTTCTTCACCCTTACTTGATAATATCCCGACCGCAAGTCGACCTTGGAGAAGTATTGTGCTCCACGCAGCTGATCAAACAAGTCATCGATTCTTGGGAGAGGATACTTGTTCTTTATCGTGATTTTGTTAAGTTCACGATAATCGATGCAAAGCCGCATTGACCCATCCTTCTTCTTGACGAAGAGGACTGGTGCACCCCATGGTGATGCACTTGGGCGTATAAACCCTTTATCCAGATTCTCCTGTAGTTGTTTCTTCAGTTCTTCAAGCTCAACCACAGCCATTCTATATGGAGTCTTGGATATTGGTAGCGCCCCAGGTATAAGTTCAATTGAGAACTCAACATCTCTTCTTGGAGGAAGACCAGGAAGTTCCTCGGGAAATACTTCAGCGAATTCCCTCACAATAGGCATTTCTTCAAGGGTAGTTTCTTCCTTGGACTCAATCATCTGAGCCAGATATGCGTGCTCATAAGGCAGTAATATCCATGCTTGAGATGATGGAGCTAAAGGAGATTCATCTTCCTCCTGACACTTGTAAAGAATCGGGGGTCGATTCTCCATATGGAGTGTGATTTCCCTCTCCCGACAATTTATGTTGGCTCTATATAAGGAAAGCCAATCAATGCCAAGAATTGCATCAAATTCCACCAATGGAAGTATGACGAGGTTCGCCGGGAAATTCAATCCACATAATATAACAGGGGAGGACTTATACTCATGGGATGCAATGATTGCCCCATTTGCCGTACTCACCGACATCTTCACTCCCATGATTTGTGGTGGTGCAGGGATTATTCTACTAAACTTTTGAGATATAAAAGAATGCGTAGAACCTGAATCAAAAAGTACGTTCGCTATTCTCGAATGAATAACTAGCGTACCTGTCACCACTTCGTTGTCGGGGTTCACTTCGGCAGAAGTGATGGCAAAAGCTCTTCCTTGCTGTCTTGGAGGTTGTTGATTGCCTCCGATAACCCTTGAATTAGGGCACTGATTCGCAAAATGACCCGGTTCTTTGAATTTGAAGCATTGAACAACGCGTTGAGGTTCGAACGGAGCGTTCCTCCCCTCCGTCGCAGCCGCGGGTCCTTCTTGCTGACAGTTAATAACTAGGTGCCCTTCTCTTCCACACTTGAAGCATTTTCTTGTCCCCCTAAGGCAATTTCCAGGGTGCTTCTTTCCACACTTTTGGCAAGTGGGGTGCTGGAATTTCTTAGCGCCGTTGGATTTATCCATCGGACCACCAGCATTGAAGTCCACCTTCCGCTTCTTGTCCCCATGATACCCCTGTGATTCTCCGATCTCCATTTCAACCTTAAGGGCACATCGGACAATCTCCTCATAGCTGTCAAAGTCATGGATCGCTAATGCTTTCCGCAAGCTTGGCTTCAGCCCACCAAAGAAGCGGTCAACTTTGCATTCGGGGGTAACGACAAAGCCAGAAGCGTATCGTGCAAGCCTTGTGAAGTTTGCCTCGTACGCTCCCACAGATTCTTCATCTTTCTGCTTGAGGGAAAGGAAGTCCCTTTCCATCTTAAGACGGAGGGTGCGTGGAAAATATTTATCGAAAAACATCTTCCGGAATACCTTCCATTCCAAAGCCTCGATCTCCTCCTCAGGCTTCGTATTTTTGATCAATGTCCACCATTGATCAGCTTCACCCTCCATACGATAAGCCGCCAGGAGAACCTTCTCTTTTTCAGAGCATTGGAGGATGGAGAATATCTTCTCAATGGAGTTGATCCATTGTTCAGCGATCGTGGGATCAGATGATCCACTAAAAGTAGGAGGCCTTTGTCTCATGAAGCTTTCAATAGCGACTTGTTCTTTCTTAGGGGAGGTTGAACGTTCCTCTTGACCAGTGTTTCTATTCAAAACTTGAGTTAGCTGAGAGAGAAGCGTGACAAAGTTCGCGATTCCCGCTCCCATCGGATTGGGCGTCTCATTAGTACAATCCTCACACTAATCTTCACAACGGTTGTTAGCCCGAGTTCTCCTATTACCGGCCATTGGCTGGAATAAAAGGAAAGTTAGGGGTAACACATAAAGGGTAATCCAAAGACAAAAGTTGATGACTTATAAATAAACTTTAATCTCTTCAACTCATGAGTCTATAGGATTCAATCCAGGCTTTTCATGATCTTCCTTCTAACATATATTCTTAGGGGCATTTTTCCCTTAATAAGGGTTCATACTAAGATTGTGAATTTATCAAAACATATCCCCCGGGAGTGTCGTAACCAAGAGTGCAGCAAGGCCCGTTGTCGTGCACCAGTTCCCGTTCGAGTCTAGCTCAAAGCGGTGTTTTCGGGTTTTACCCCTAGGATACATCTGTGCCAGAGCCGCCTCTACCTGCTCGTATCCAGACAGGGATGTATTTGTTTGATAAACCACTTACTTAGTATTTACCAAAACATAGGGATGTTTTTATTATGCTTAGTCTTGTATCTAAGGCTTTACTAGGGTTTCCTAATCCCAAAAATAACTAAACCTATCCTCTGATACCAACTATGACAACCCTGCTTTTTATTACAACTTAAACATGCTTTATTACATAAAACTTCACTTGATACAACAAAGAAGATCGAGAGGTTTAGTGTCTTTGGGGCTTAGGATCATTACATAAAAACTTTAAACTTGAAATACAACATCCTTATTGAAAACTTCCTTTACATGACCACTACATTCCTTCGTACTTAGCATTGCATGGGATAACCTGAGGACATGCATAAGAAAAGGGTGAGCTATAAAGCCCAGTAAGGGAGTAAACAATGAATAACATGAGGAGTAAAATACATGTTAGGCAATAGGCATATCAATAGATCATAAGAGAGACATGAACATAAAGGCATGATAAAGCATGATAATCATAACATGGAAATGTGGCAACAACACTTAACATTGAATTAGCATGAGCCAAGGCTCATTGCACATGGAGCATGAGTAAACCCTCATTGCACTTGAAGCACGAGTAAACCCTCGTTGCACTTGAATTAGCATGATTCAACACTCATTGCACATGACGTATCATGATACTATACTTTACCCAATGCATTGGAGCGCTATAAAGGGCGCACCCTTCTTAAACATTTCATTTCATGCATAAGTGTGCCACATGGATCATAAAACATGGATTCATAAAACATAATCATTTATTCCACGATAAAGGAATGTGGAATTAATACATGAAGCTTTACAATCAATAAGTAAATGTGCATAAAGGTGAATACCCTTGATGGAGAAATGGGCATGGTATTCACTACACAAAGACATTGGCTTAGAAAATCGGTGCGATTTCGGCGGCGTAACGGCGTGACATAAGAATTCATAAAAAGGTTGATGAGAGAGAAAGGGGTTCCTCATCATATTTACATGTAATGGACAGTAAGGAGATCATATATATACATGTCCCAACAATAGAAATGGAATTTAGATTCATGATACAAAAGTATTGCTTGAATATAAAAGAAGAGAGAGAAGCTCCTTTCGGAATTTCGGCATAGTAACGGGTGTACATGGGAGGCATTTAATGAGAGAGAAAGGGGTCTCCCATCATTCAAACAATAAGAGGGAAGTATGGGGGAGGGGCGAAACCATACCCCAACATTCATAATTGAAATTAAAAAGGCAATACAACTTAAAGAAAATTGACAAAAATGAGAAAGGAAGAAAAACCCTTACTTGGAAGTGTGCTTCCAAAGGCTAGAGAGAGGCTTGTGAGAGGCTTCTTGGGAGCTTGGGGCACCTTGAGAGGATTCTAGAGAGAGTAGGGCAGAGGTTGGACGAACTTCAAGGGCTTTGAGTGAGGAGGAAGTGGGAGCTTGGGTGGGTTTATATAGGAAAGGTGAGAGAATTCTTTATTATTTAGGTTTGGGACCCCTTATATTAAAATAATCCAAACCACAAACCATCCCATGGTATTTGCCCATGGTTTCTGGAAAAGGAGAGAGGAAAATAATATTTTATAAGGCCAAGGTCCGAACTTATTAAAAAATTAGGGTTGCTTATGTGGAGGTGAGTCACACTCCCATGGAAATTAATTTAAAAAGGCAAAGTGTTGAATAAGTCTTGAGGGCTCCATTAATGCTTTGAAAAGTGATTCAAACAAACCCAAAACCTCATTATTTTAATGATAAAACACATATTGGCCGAACATAAGGATTATGGTATTTTATTACATCACCATTGGGTCATTATGATGTCATAAAACACATTATATATTTAAATGGTATTTAATTTTTACCCAAAAATATGACTGTCTCAGAAAATTATGAAAAATTCACCGTTGGATAATTTCGACGTCCTGATTCCAAAAATAATATTTATTTTATCTAAATAATTTTCTAAATATGTGAATTTTCACTTTTAAAATAAAAACCGACATTTATAAAAAATTCACGGGTTTTGACAGAAATGGATTTCAAACCTTAATAAGAATTTTAATTGCATTCATAAAATTATAAGATCATTTATATTTAATAAAAATTAATTTAATATTAATAATAATATTTTATTAAAATATTATTTAATTCAAAAATCCTTTAATTTAATAAAATATAATTCTTAATTAAATAATAACTAAAAACATCATTTGTACTTTAAAAACTAATTACAATGCATCAAAAATGACTAGAAATTATATTCATTATTATATACAAAAAAAATAATGTACATGAACATGGTGCTACTTATTTGTTACATAACCCCTTAAAATAGCCGCATAAGACCTAAGGGTAAGGTGTGCGATGGTGACAGACTCTTGGGGTTGCTCGGATAACATCGCTCGAGTGGTGATCTCTATCAACTTCCATTTTTCCCGTAGACGATCACGTTCGAGCTTGACTTGATGAAGCTCAGCTTGGGCTTGGTCAAGGGCAAAGCCCAAAGACGCCACCTCCTTTCCGAGCTCTGACAAATGGGCTTCGTAAGGGGCAATTCTACTGGATGAGGCCATCGCTTCCTTTGTCTGAGTAGAAAATTTGTTCGTTAAAGCCTTATATTTAAACTACCCAGATGATCACTGTTCAACGGCTATAAAAGTAACGGTCAAAAATCTTAACGTAAAACTTAAAGAAGTTGACATCTTATAAAAACATAAAGAATCATTTAACTGGATCAAGAGGGATTTTCCATTAATGAAAATTTGGGTCGTTACAGTGTAATTGTTATTCAATACATTATTATTTGGATGGGTATAATAATGATGTGTAATTCATGTAAATAATAAATATAACATGATAATTATTCTATATATATGATATACTATCAAATTATATATTATTTTAATATCAAAAGAGTGATATTGTCGCTCGTGCGTACGTACGGACTGCCGTCTCCACGAACGCGATGAGATTCATTCCCAATCGTATCCATTCATGTATAATTCTTTTTTGGTGATTAAAAATAATGTTTTACGGACTTTATATACTTCTGGATATGAATAATACACAACCCATCTATAACAAACACGAATTATGTAACAAAACATATAAAAGAAAATGAGTAAGTTAACTCCCGAAACGATGATAATACTAAGATATTATTAACAATGCAATGTTAAAAGATCATATATGATATCATATTAATGCATATAATTCTTGTATAATTTAATAACAATTATTTTACCATTATACAATAGGTTAAACTACCCTCAACAATGGAAAATTATAAGGTAAGAGTTTATTTCACAATCTCTTAATTATCAGAGGTTGTTTATACGTAATTATCTACTAGGACCTCTTTATCATCCACATCCATGTTTCTTAAAAATGTTTTTCAAATCATTCTTAATATTTTACAGACTATGAGTTAAAGTCATTTATACCCCTGTTGACTTTTTATAAGAATTATATAAAGGAATCTTTCTTTTGTTTTCCAAAGAAGGTCCTTTTTAACCATTTCGACTGAATTAAGGTAAGAATGTCTTTTTTAACTTATATGGCAGGTGCGGCTATTTTACACCATTATAAAATTTTCAAAGAATCCCTTACAAGTTTATAAGAATATTTTCAATGAAAATGTTTTATTTTATAATTATGTTACTTTTAAATTATTTCAAAAAAAGATATATTTCTCTCAAATAGTTTTGATTTCATCTATGTCAACATCCTTTGATGGATTTTAAGCTTATTTGAAGTTGATTTATTATGATACAAAACTTCTATATTGTATTGAAGGTTTTGTGATATTTTTTACTTTGTATGTGTTATTTTTATACCATTCTTGGTTTATGGATAAATTATTTACATTTCGTATGCTAGTTTTAATACGAATGTTTATGTTATGTTAAAACCTGTTCATATGAGGAATGCATTGGACTTAATAAGTGTCGGGTGGAGCCCACTATATCTCCTCGATGCATCGGTAGGTCTCTTGAGACAAACTAGTGTCTTGGCACAAGGCCCTGAAAAAATATTATTTGTAGTCTTGGCATAAGGCCTTGACTATGTGGTTATGATAGTCTGGCATTATGCATTCCATCATTATGAAAGTTTTTATTGATATTGCATGTGATTATTCAACAAGTAGAATTTCCATGTGAATAAGTAAATGACATTATTTCATTTTTTTTCATATTACGATGATGTTCAATTTTAAAAGGTTTTTGTTTTAGTTATACATTTCCTTAAATGTTCAGGATTATTTATGAAATTTTCTGCTATATTGTTATCCTTACTGAGCATCTGAGCTCACCCATTTCTATGTTTTATTTTTCCCAAGATGTGAAGAAATATTTTTTGACTGACCTAAAGGGATAGTCTAAAGGGGATATGAGTGTGAAGTATGAAGACTATGTTATTGTAGTTTTTCAATTTATGATTTAATGTAACATTTATGAATGTATCTAGTGTTTAAAAGGATACTAAACTAATCGGTCTTGCGAGACTTGATCTATTGTGATCATTCCAATGTTATGTAATATTGCACCGACTCTGGGTAACTGGGGTCGAGGCGTTACAAAGACTCTCTTTTTTTACCACATCAATAAGTTCATGTTTCTCCATAAAAGTATTATATGATATGCAGAGTGCATGTTGAAACTGGGATACCTCTAATTGAATGTGGTTGATCATAGACGAAGTACTATTGGTTTCAGAATTCTCAAGCTCATACGCATCCCGATGATCCTCCACCATGAATTCATGTTGAGAAGATTCATTTACATCCTTATAATAGCTTTTGTTTTTCTAAGATCAGGCATTGTAAGATACCACCCTTAATTTGAGGGACCTCTTCTGTTATCTCACAATGTTCACCTCCTTCACCAAGGTATAAAGGGATGTATAATAAAAACCCTCATATACAATATATGGAAACATAAAAGGAATGTGGATCGATAGATCTTTCATCACCACCAAATGGGTCTCTGGTACTAAGGCTTAGATATCCCTCCACATGTGTCACTGCATCGACTGATTGAATGATGCAAACTCTGATCCTTGATCGACGTCCATACTGTGAATGAGAAAATAATCTGAGACTAGTTCACTTAGAGATATGGTCATTCTCATAGTCTCAGACGATGAGGCGAGATGTACATCCTCTATATTGGTTAACCCTGTCAGTGGAAACATTATGGGACAGGGGATTAGAGCCTCTACAATTGGGAGTGATGATATAGTAGCAATGGGAACATGGCCTTATTAGTTATAGGTTAAATATCATAGTATTAGTAGATTGATATCATATATAGATTAGGTTAGAAACACACCTTTCTCAGTAGCGTCACTGGAGACATCTGCTACCCTACCCCATCCTTTGGTGAGGAATCGACTTCTTCTTGTGATGAGTGTCTACATGGCACTTTTTGTGCCTTTCCCAATGTCATTCTTTACTCAGCACCCTTGAATACTAAAAGAATAAAATATAATATTAGGTGATATGGAAAAATAGATAAAGATTCTAGTTTTGAAGAAGTGTTCAACATATCTAACAATCCCTTCTATTAAGGAAAATGTTGTCCAGAAATAGCTACACGTGTCAGTATTCTCTAGATGTGTGTCCACTCATGCTGAATCAAGTGGTGAGATCACCAAAATGACTATATTAGGAAATTGACACAATTGTGATGATAAATCATCCAAATATACTTCTTGATGGGATAAGGTGGACAGAAAAGCGTTTACTAATGAAAATGAATGACCACTAATAGAATCGTAAGTAGATATATTCTCTAACCAATGAGTTCATTAGAGGCTTAAATAGTTTTGACAAATCATGATATGTTTCCAAAATGATCCAAAATACGAAAGGACTTTGGTTCTATTATTTTTAATTAAGGATTATCAGAGATAAGTGTGTTGAATTTTAGGCCATTTCCTTTTCACCATTCATTCCATATAAGGCTCTTCGGAATGCATTGAATCCAGAATCATTATACCAGAATATGTAATTACTGCTCTCATGTAGGCTAGTCGACCCAAGAACCCTTCATCATCGGTCCCCCGACCACCACTATGTTCCTCCCCCACTTTTGTACCATAGGTAAAATATTCAAGGTATGGAAGAACCAGATGATCTATATCCAACCCATATAAACAAAACATAAAGGGTTTTAGTATGGTTTTAATACAGCCATAAACATTTAAATAAATAAATGATACTAGACTTATCCCTTTATCTATAATAGGATAACCCTATTCATCCACAATAATTTGAAGTGTTCCCCAATCTACTATTTGGTGGACCAGTCATTAATGAAACATATGACACCTAATATTGCCAATGCTACATCAATGTCTAAAAAATGGGCCATGACCTCTTTAGTTGAGTCACCAAAAATGATTCATAGTATAAGGAACTAACCATAAAACATTACATAATCCTGAATTAAATGAATAATTCACATTGAGGATCTTTTCAGGTTTAGTGTTTTAGATAATTATGACATAACTATTACATCTCAATTATTACAATGAAAACACATCTACACATTTTCCATTTTTTCACCAAATAAAATCTCTTGAACAAAAGAGTCATGCCTATTTCTATGTTTTAGACAACATGACATTTCCTTGATCCCATCCATGATCCTATTCCACTACATGTCCTGTGAAAAATATTTCAAAAACTTGGGATGAGAATAAAAAACTCATTAAGGGATACACAATGAATGAAAACATTAGATCATCAATATATAAAGAACATAAGCTTCTTAAAATATCCCATGAAATCATAAGATTTGTGAAATACACAAATAAATCATAAAACATAAAGGTATCTTGAGGCATTCATAACATTCTTACGTAGGAAGTACCCCTCATGGTTATGTTTGGAATACCCATCACAGTTTATTCCCACAATATATTTGGAGAAAACGTAGAGTTGAACTTCTTCACGTTACCCAATTCATTGGACAACTATCTCGGGATCACCCTCCCTTAGTTTATCATGGAACCACCCGACTTCATAAATAATTCCCAAGAACCATAACAGAATTGTATCACATAAAACATGCATAAAAGAAACATAACATTTCAACAATTCAATCACAATATATCAATACAACCCATTGATATAATAAAAAAATTATCAAAACCAATTTCAATAATCAAATAAAATAAAATTAAAACATGGTATTTATTTTCATTTTAAAAAAGTAATGGCTTGTAGTGGAAGCCGAAACTCAAATAATGGTCACGGCGGCGGAGAAGTCGTTGTCGCCGCATACGTAAGACAAAAAACATTAATTTTGTTGTTCAGTAAAATGGTTCGTGTAAAATGATTCCTTTTGAATGAAATGAAATATAAAAATGGTTTTATACACCATATAAAATAAAGTCCTGTAGAAATCAAGAGATGCCTCAATGAAATGAGATTGAGATGAAGTCCCGTACAAAGATGATATCCTTGATTTAAGGATAAATCAATTACAGAGTTTTGTGTGAAAAATATAAATACACCCAATATAAGTTGATATTAAGTGTAGAACAATCAGAGTTCATCCACACATATTCATAGTATGACATAATCAAGAAGTAGAGGTTAAACACAAATAATTGAAATTGGGTTAAGAAGTTCCCTTACAGAAATGCAACAGCCTAATGACGTCACTTTAAAATTCAGAAAATGAGTTGATGAGAGATAAAAGGGGTATCTCTTCACATGGACATAAAATTTATAGCAATAAAAATATATATGAACATATCCCAAAATTATGAAAATGTAAATTAAAAGACCTAACAAAAAGAAGTCTTTTAAAAAGAGGAGGGTGAATGGTTCCCTTACCGATTTGAGTAATATTCGAAACGTACACCCCATGAAAGAAGGGACATAAAATGAAGATATAAATACCCATAAATTAAATTATATTACAAAAAAAATACAATCATGGGCATTAAATACTCCACACAAAAAGAAAAAAGTGGCAAATGTATCATGAATCTCTCGGGAATAAAAAGTGAGATAAAAACCACTTTCCTCATTGTAATCAATTGAGTCGTATGACCAAAAGATAATAAACCCCAAATTAATCACATAATACAATTAATATAAATAGAATCATGATAATATATATGAATTGTAAGTACATAATACACTACATTCAACAAATAAGTGACGAACAATGGAAATCTCACAGAATTAAAAGTGAGATAAGAAATCCCCTTACCTCATGTCTTACTTGTGTACTTCGTTTCTTTACATTCCTAAATAATAAACCTTGGTAAATTTATAATTACATAATGAATTCAATTAATGTTTATTATTCAATTCATTTCACATATTATCATGTTATAATAATTAGTTAATTATGTGAGTTCATATCATACGTTGTCTCGATGTTCGGTACATGAGTCAAAAATGAACTTGTTTGAAGAGAATTGTCCATGTATTTATAAGTACATCATATATGTAATGGTTTTCATGATTTAAATATTATATATATATAATATATTTGTATTTAATAATAATCCACAATGTTTTGAGATAATAAATGATATGTACCGTTCATAGAGACAGTAGGTCGTACGTCCGCATGAACGCTACTTTCATTTTTTTCATATTATTGGAATTTAAAACTAAAAGATACAATGATATATTATAATTAGATTATAATATATATGTTATGTAGGTAAAATAAGTTCATTAATTACATTATTCACAAATTCCATGTTTGGCATGAATGAGTCACATCACTTGAGGGGGCGGTAGTCCACACTTCCTCAAATGAAATTATCACAGTTCCACAACATGAAAAGCATAAAGATTTGATTTAAAAATAAAATTGAGAAACATATAGAAAATGAAATACCATATATATCTTATATAAATACAGTGAAATCATAATGGCCACCATGAAAGGCGTTAAAAGAAGATTGAACAATCATCGTTTCGTGCGGTAGTAATTCGCCACCCAAAGAAACAGTATGTTCTTTAACCATTAGACGGGGGTGTCTGTAGGTGTAGGTAGAATCCTTATCATAACAACATCCTAGTATATTGAGATACTTGTTTTATTATTGTATCAAATTATAAGAAGATATTTGTGAGTGAATAAGGAAAATAAAAGAAATAAACTCGAGAGAAGACATTACCTATAAATCGGGTAACTCTTTTTGATATGAGCCAAAGGAATCCTTGGAAAGACTTATATCCAAAGTGAGGCTTCTATAAGTGATAGAGGGATGTGGGGAGATAATATGAGCAGAGGTTGGACGAGCCAAGGGCTTGATAGGTGTTGGTAAGGGGTGTAGAGGTGGGGGCCTTTTATAAGAGGGGTGAGGTACACTTTTGGAAGGTCTTGAAATGTTACTTTATTATAAAATGGTTTTCGGATTTTAAATGTCCAAAAATGATATGTTTATAGGCTAAGGTTATAGGGGATCGAAATATACCCATCCAATAGGTTTTATACAAGTGTAAGTCTTAGATGTTACCTTTTCTTTTCATTTTATTTAAATCGTTCATCAATGAGGTAATCACTACATCATCATGGTGTCATAAATAAATTTATTTATTTAATGTATAAAAATTATAAAAAAATACCATGATGTAGGAAATATTTTTATCTTTCCAAGGAATATTTATATTATAAAATATCAATTATTTAAACAAAATGAAAATTGTTTTACTTAGCATATACAAAGCTTTGTTATATTTCACTTCTTTTTTAAAAATAATGTCATAAATGTCACTATTACACACATGTGACTCCATGGGCCTTCATGTTAGGTATAAAGTTTACCATGGTCGGAAATGACTCAAAAAAGAGAATTTGGTCACATTTGGGGGATATTTTATATTATTATTATATTATTTTATTACCACTAACTACGCAATTACTAGTTAATCATGATAATTAAAGATAATTACCATCGTTACTATTCATAATTTCCAAAAAACAAAAGAGTCTTAATTACATAATTTGGACCTTATAATTACAAATATGTTATCCATTTTACCAAATTCTAAACTCAGAAATTATAGTAATTAATTTAAAAATAATTCCTGTTGTCAAAACTAAAGACCGGTTTTTAAGAAGTAAAATGTATCAAAAGATTGACTTGTTTTTACATCCAATTGAAAATTGAAATTAATTCCAATGAACAAAATTGTATTAAGAGATAAAAACATAATTCAATTAAACTTTAAAACCAATTAAAATGACCATATAAATATATAATTAAATTAGATGAAAAAGCAGTTTTGAAGTAAAATGCCGTATTTTTCACTATTCATTAAAAATGAAAATTTGTCAGAAAAATACCAAAACATTATCCAAAGTTAATTTGATATTACAAATTCAAAAATTATGTCCATTTTAAAAATTTCTAAACATAGAATTTGAATTAATTAATTTTATAATTAATTCCCGTTGTCAAAACAAATACAGTGTTTTTATGAAACAATATCTATAAAAAGATTAACACTTGTTTATATCCAATTTCAATGTGAAATTAATTACAATGACCACCATTGGATGAAATGGTAAAAATATATATAAAATAAACTTTAAACCCAATTAAAAATATAATCTATCAATATAAATAAATTTTATTAAAAGTAGGTTTTGAATTAAAATATAGCATTTTCATTATTCATTAATGAATGGACTTTATCGGAAAAAATAGAAAAATTTACACAAAGTAAATTTTGATGTCTTGTTTATAAAGAAAGATTTTATTTTGTCAAAAATAACATATAAAAGTGAAAAAAGTATATTTAAAAAGGGTTTTCCATCAAAAAGAGGTTAATCGACCTTTTAAAGAATATTAAAATATTTATGCTTGAAATTGGATTCATTCGCATTTTAAGACTCCATAATTTATGGGTAATTGTTAAAATATTTGAAAAACATATATAATCATTTTTTAGTTTGATCTATTCATTCCTTCCATAACAACAGTTAGGCGTTAACTACCATTTAAAATGATATTATTATATTATTAGTCTCCAATGTAAGATTTCAAAGAAACTCATTATTGTGTATTGGGTATTCCATCAAACATAGCATTACATTTAAAGTAATATTAACATTTTATTCACAAATATTAATAAATGTGAAAATATTATATTCTTTATTTACCTGTGATGTTACACCTATAAGGGTAGTGATGTTGGAAAAACCTTTCAAACGTTCATATTCTTGAAAAAATATACCCCATAGTTTATACACTGAGTTATGCATCCTACAATATATCCATTGATGAGATGAAACATGAAATTATTTTGTTTTAATAGTCTCTACCCCTGACAGTACATTTTTTGTATCTATATAAGTGGGTGCTTCTATCAGCAATAGAAAATGCATGTCTCCCTTATAGGGTGTTTCTAGGGATGACGACCCTCTAGAATCCAGTTTCCCACTAGGCCTAGGATCATGCTCACTAGCCGGTGGTTTGGAAGCCCCACTTACCAACATGTGTAATTTCTCACTTTGATATGAGAGAATCCAAACCTCAGCATAACCATGTGATAAAACAATTGATGCATTACATGGGGAAAGGTTAATATTAGCACCTGTATTCTACGAGGTAAGCATCGGAAAATATTGGTGAGATACCATTGGATTCTCCTCACATCAAACATAAATAAAATGAATACATATTAACTAGACTCATATGAATAAGAGACTGAACCAGCACGGTGCCTACCACTAACATACGTGGTCCTCGTCAATATGAGGGGAAAGAACACCCTCAAAAAGTGACATAATATAATCTAGTGTGTCAAGAGTAGCCTCACAAGTATAAAAAATTTCACATATTTTCCCTAGAATAATGAAAATGAAAGAGAAATGACCATCGATGCCAAAATAATCCATGATATTCTAGTCTTTTAGTGTACCATGTATCACCCCATTGATGCATTGTAGGGATGGTATGAAGAAGACATTGGGGTTACCTTGGATGTTCATATATTCATAACCTCCTAGGTAATCCATTATACAACCCCATAGTACAAGGAAGGGTCCCATGATCCTGTAAGGGTCCTTTCCATTAAAAACATTATGCCGAAGGTAATAGAGTTTGGCCAACATAAAGAAGGATTTCCCAATATGAACCCCCTGCCATAGAGGTCACCATTTTGAATGTGGAAACTCTAAAACCACCTTTTTTCATGGGATTTAAGTTCCCACATAGTAACATGGGGAGGAAACTAGATTTTTGAACAAAATGGTCATCACCAGGAACAACCTCTCATCCCCATTCTTTTAACTTCTCTACCTCATCCCTGGGCCAATAAGTGCCTTGTGCACCAAATTAGTCCTTTGTAAGACATGATTTTTAATTCATAGATTACAAATTGGGGATGGAGTTCTTTAATAAGTATCCCACACATGCCTAAAATTAGATATAAAATCCTGGAAGCAGCTCCTTTGGGAGGGCTATTTTAGCTAGTCGGATCAGTTCTCGAGTGAGAGCTGGAGTCCTAGTTACCCTATTCCAGGAAAATTATATGAGAAAGAACATAACATACACCCAACATAGTATAGGTGAACCACATATATTATCTAAATCCCAAATTATAATGCCCAACTTTCCATGAATGAGTGGAAAGTGTCCGTGTCTGGACACTAAAAACTAAACAACTATGTCATCATTTTGTTGTTACAGTTGAAAGATGTCTAAAATATCCAAAAATCCTAATACATAACAATTTTCATCAAAAACTCAATGAATTGAAAGGAATTTATTGAACCTATAAGGGAAATCCCAATTCCATGATACATGTACATCCTCATCAAGTTTCCCAATTAGTTACCCACCCAAAATTCTAATTAGAGGCAAAGTTATTTATTATTGAGTGATACATATGAACATCCTCATCAGGTGTTTGATGAGTCCAATAAAAAATATATGCGAAAGAATGTTGGTATATTCACATATTCACCATACCCTTGGGGTAAAAAAGAATCCCACTAAGAGATATTCACTTGGAATGTGTTGTGGGTCATCTAAATCCAAGAAGAGGGTATACATAATGACTATGGTAATGGAATGGTGGCATCGTTTTAATGACCAAACCCATACAGGGATTGAATGTTTGAAAGGGGGTGGTAACCAAATTTTAATATCATTATCATTATTAGAATATTCTATTCTAAACCAACAGAATGATGGAAAGTAGCATCTACACTCACTATAATGGAATTACGATAGGATATCAATACCTTTTCCTACTTATTTTAAGGCTTAAGAGAGGATAGATGAGAACTGAAATCCATCTAAATAGAAGTAAGTGGCATATTTCAAATGAATATAATGAAATATTTTCAAAGGAAAGACATAGTGTTTTGGTATCATCATGCGCATCACATGAAGCAATAATGGATTTCTAAAATCTTCTAAAGGGAGTAGGAATCTACTAACCCCTAAAGATCTCACAGGTATAATACACGGATAAGGAATCTAACAACTGCATGACACCTTAAAGACTCATGATCTTATGACTAGGACATGGTCATGAGATTCATATGACAGATTAAAGATCATACTATAAGGACAAAAAAACTCATGGAACCCTCAAGAAGATCACATTCTTGTAGACAGTTTTAATAGAATTATTGATGTATACTTCATAGTTGGTTCATGTGGGAATATGAGAAAAAAAAGGTATTTCAAAAAAGTTCTCTAAAAAAGGGATCATGGAGGGGTATCGTGATGGGTATTACAGAACGGTCTTATGATAAGGTCACATGATTGAAACAGGGGAATTTTTCTAGGGAAGTGAGTATCCTGTGAATGAGGTCTCCCTCCACTCCCAAATATATTGGGCATTCTACATAATAATATGTTTCACCTGAAAGAACATGAATTACCGAAGACATTGGTTTTAGGCAGTTCAAAATAATCAAGCGGGAATTTACATTCATGGGAACTGATACCTTGTCTCTAAAGATGTCTCTTTTATAAGGGGGTGGGATTTGTGATACCCACCAATTGAGAATAAAAAAATTTAATAAATACATAAATATTAGTATTGTTTTCTCCATAAAATAAATTAAATAATTAGATGTCTGTGTCCCACAAAACACATGGGCCTATGAGGGATAGATGATCATGTGACAATCATAAGTCCATGCGATGGAACCACGTGTAGCGCATAATCTACGGAAGAGCCCATAAAATTCATTTGACAACCTCTTCTTCTCTCAAGAAGGCACATCCAACAACCACTGATTATGCGGTGGAGGTTAGATAAGCTCCCCCAGGTCAAGAGGAATGACACCAGGCAGATGTCAAACTTACCATTAATAGGTCCTTCAAAATTTTTTATAAAAACATTAAAATGAAATAAGCCTCTAGTTGTCATAAAGATTATGTGATGCACCCACAAAAATCTGAAAGACACTTTAATCACCTAGGGGCATGCATATCTCATTTCACAAAATTCCCTAAGCATGTCATCCTCATCACCACAAAGGCCTTGAGTATTTCTAGGAAACAATGAGCTCCCACATTGGATCCTTAAGGATAGGTGGATGTAATTGTATATTAAATGCTCACGCATCTCTACAAGACCTTTTTTGGTCACTTTACCCATCAACAAGTGTTAATGTGATTATCCTCAATAACATCAAAAAATCCTCTTGAAGTCCCTAATAATTATGAAATAAACAATGGAAATAAAAAGTGCAAGGAGGAAGGATCCTCTCATGGTTGTAAAAATTTGTTGACACACTAAGGCATTCCATGAAACTTTCTTACAAGACACCTTGAAAAGATGGTCTTATTTTTAAAATTCCCCTTGAAAATTCATCCTTGTCTCATGGAAATTCTGGAACAAATCACCCGAGATAGTGTGATGGCCTTTCAATAGGCAACATACTCACACAGAGTCCCTCAAACATCTCAACCGACCAATACGAATGTCCATTATCATGTCCATGAAATCAAATAGGTCCCCATTAATTGTAAATAATCCTATAAAGGATACAATGATTTTATGGTTTTATGGTCACTGAATGATAAGTGAAGACACCATAGTGATTTATAGCAGGAAATCAAGAAGATACGTGACATTGAATCCCTCCACTGACCCCATCCTAGGTATGTGTGATATGTACTTCATAATGATGAGAAAAAATGGGGAGGTGAGGCCTATAAATCTCCCACCACTTCCCAAGTAAGGGGATTTATTTTTTGTACTAAAATTCTTCAGCACACAAAATCACCAGAGTATATTTCTTGGAGTGGCTGATCTTGCGAAAGGAAGAGATTCCCATCACGTAAAGTCTGTGGAACAACTGGAGTGATCATGTTCCATGCATAAATAACTTCGTGTGATCACTCATAGACCATGTTAAGGACATTAGAATGAACACATGAAGAACATATTGAATATCCTTTAGATCATACAAGACCTAAAAGAAGCTAACACTGATCAAATATAAGGAATTAATGACAAAATTATGGAACTAAGGATAATGAATGAGATATTTAAGAAAAGACATATGTGATGACCCTCATGCACTTCGCATGAACCAACCAAGACATACGCCATAACCATGGAATTTCCCCCAGGTCTAGTGATTCCACATTGGAATACTATTTGAATCATGCAAAGTCCTATGGACATGTCAAAGTAAGTCATATAGCTCCCCCCATGAATACCACCCATGTCTCATAAAGCCCTCTAGGATCACCATACGAGCCTTGGTGTGTCCTTTATACATGTTTCCTAACTTATATAATGGAACCCGCACATGTTAGATGAGTCTCATGATATCACCCAAGCATGCTGACCAATTCTTGCGATGTTCTCCAGGAATTCTTGCCAGATCTCGTGATTCCCTCCAAAAATGTCATATAGGACATGAGAAACACTTTAATTCATGTCACATAGACCTTAGTGACACTCTTTATGTGTATCTTCCATCTCTTGTGATGATACCAGGGTATGTAATCTGGATCATGTGAATCCCTTTGGACTTATCTGGCGGGGTCTTGTGATGAATTTTAGGATCAACCGTCTATGTCTCTTCGATGTCCTCCAGAAAAGATAACCATGAACATGAAAATAGTTATAAATTATATCCATGATATGAAACCTCCTTCAAGTAATTCAATTGAATTATGCAATTACCTTTTGAAATGTCCTGAAAACCTCCTCGAACATGTCAGAAAGACAACCAAGGAGTGTTGAGTAGACAATGAACACATTCCAGGAAGGAAATCTAGCTAGGTCAAAAGGGAATACTAGTAATAGATCAAATTATTTATCCTACATGTTTAAGAATTTTTCAATAGTAAAATATGATATTTTTTTCATATAAGGGAAATTTCAATTTTGAAACTTTAATCAAATGAACTACAAGAACTCTGATTCCCTCCATAATTAGGATAATTAGGATTCCTTCCTAAGTCCCAATAACCATATCCATCCTCTAAAAGAATATTCTAATACGGAAATCCCTCATCCCATAACGAAATGAGACTAATACCTTTTCATACCTTGTTTCTCACTCCATAAATAGCTACTATGGACTTAGTTATTTCCAATAGACATATCATTTGTGTCATAATCCTCTATAAAGTCAAGGACAATGTCAATAAGTATTCCCCAAACTAAATAAACTACCATGACTCTTATTTCTATAATAACCAAGATACGTAGGGTACCTTTTTAATTCCCAAGACTAAACCCAAATGGGAATCTACATATGTGTAATCCTCAAAATGCCTCTGAGAATTCATACATTGGAACCAAATAACTATTGTGGGATGACCATTCCTTTTTCATCCTTTAGTAGACTGAGAAACCAACTAAACTACAATGAGTCTAATTCCAGCAATAACTAGGATACATAGTACACCTTCTTGAGGCCTAAGTACCATATTATATAGTTCAAGGGCACTCCCAACACAGAATCTCCAATTCCATATGCATTAAAGCTGATTGATATTTATCCCTTGTTTCTCACACGAATAATTGCCCATGTGGGATTAGGGATCCATAATGAATAGTTCATTGGCGTCATGAATCTCATCCATTTAGGCCAATCCCATTATGTAATCCATGATGAGTGGCATGATATAAACACCCCTATATATAGGGAATCTACCTTGAGGCCAATCCCAAGTGCATGATCGAACTATGATATATTTGATTTATACTATATCCAAGATATATAGGATGTCTCTTGAAGGATTTATCTCAACCATGTGGTTTCTCAGTTCCCAAAAATATGTCCTATCTTCATGATAATAAGTAGTATAGGTTTAAATTACAATGTGTGTTTTCATTACTGAAATAACTAAGACACATAATACGCATCATAATGGATCAATCCTCTCCATGGAATATTAACTACCTCCCTATAGGAATGTAAATACTTAAGTACTTGGTTATATGGATTTATAATATAAAGTATCTATCCATCAATCAGAAATGGTTGAAGAAACTTAGAAACATACATATGGATTAACTAATGGGATCCCCTTTCCAATTTTCACTAATAGAACCCCTTTTACTCTTTTCATTAATGAGATCCCATTTCCATTGAATATAAAAATTATTAACATATAACCATTTTATGGTAATTTTCCACGTTTCAAGATAAAGAAGATATGAGTAAAATAATATTAAACCTATAAGAGAGTCTGAGAGTAGGAAATAGTTTCCCCCTAAAAGGGTCTGATGAGCCCCACCTCCTATACTCTTGACCAATTTGAGTCCCTAAGAGTTATTGGGTCTGAAACCCTAGTTGCCCAAATGCCTTTGGAAATTAGCTTTGTATGCAATACTGGGTGAAGGAACCCTTGTGAGTTTCAATAAAGAATGCCATTGACCAGACATTAATTAGTATGAAAGAAATAAAACCACCCATAGTCAACCATCGGACCAAACCGAACCCACATCATTTAGTATTTTTTTATTATTCTATTCTCCATTGAAATAATATAATTTACTTTTATTCTTTTAATAAAACATGAAAATTGAATCAAAGTTCATGGGTACGTACGACCTACCATCTCTTTGAAAAATGTATTTAATTTACTACCTACAAAATTTATGGTTTATTATAAATAAGTATATAATAAATATATATGATATTTAGATAATTTTTTACATCCTATAGATTATTATATCATTATCGACATAAGAAGAACAAAAATATCAATTCAAAACTTACTCGAAAACATCACTATTAGCACTCTAAACGATGAAAATAATGAAATATTGTTAAAACATCGGTAATATAATATTATAGAAAGATTGTATATGATATTATAAAAATTATTATTGCTATATAATACATAAATAAATATATTTAAACCATTATATGATGTTCACTCAAAAGGAAATGCAGGGTAATGGATTCCTGTCTAACTTGTTCTTCTGTGAGGGATAAACCATTTTCACCAATTATTTATTTTGTGTTGTTAATATACTAACCCTATTATATTTTATATAATTAATAAAATTTGAATCTTGTTATTTAGATTATCAATTTTAATTATTTCATTGACATGTATTATAATTCAAAAGTTCACAACTAATACTGTATTTTGTCTCAATTCGATTTCATTGAGTCATATTGTAATGTTATGAACCTAGATTATTTTATATTGTGTATATATATAACATTTGAAATTTAATATTAGTAATAATTAATTATTCAGATTATTTTGTGTTTCAATTTTAATTAATTCATCTAAGGGTATTTGAACATAAAGTTACCAAGTTGTAATAAAAATTCATAAATCAATTCATTTTCCATAGGTTATATTACTTCCTCATTATTATTAATATTCTTTGATTATGTGTATAATGATTTTGACTATATATTTTTTTATTGATAATTATTATATTTTTATTTATAGTAGATACAAATAGTCAATCCATTTGTTAATTCTCAGTCAAACATTATGATAATTTTAAGGTTTTATTTCACAATCTCATTTTAATCAAGATTGCTCATTCATAAATCTTATTAAAGGATTTTATAAGATCATTGTTCAATAAACCATATAATTTAATTATAATTCTGTTATTAATAATATTTTTCTAGTAATAGTACCATTTTACCAGTCTTTGGTACTCAAAATGTTTTAGAAAATGTTTTTATGAAGATCCGATATCACTTCTCTCTTCGGTCAGAAATTTGTTTTCTCTCAAAACCACATTTAATAATTTGTATTCAAAAATTATATTAACCTTTTAAAAATATTTTGTTTAATAAAATGTAAGCCCATTTTTCTTTTAAATTTTTTTCAAAGTAATATCCTTATATCTTTTTGAACATGGAACTTTTTTACCTTTTTATTATGAAAAATGAATGTTCCTTTTACCATATAAAACATGTACCAAATTTCTTTCAGCCATTTATTTGAAGCCTCCTTTTTAATTTCTAAAAATTATTTTTTAATTAAAATGTTTTCAAATATGATATTAAAGAAAATTGATTTTTTTAAAAAAATCATAATGAAATGGCGATTGTTATTATTTTTATGGAATTTCCATTCATCAATGAGAACAATTTTTTATCCTTACTCGAGTTGGGATATGTCATATTAATACCATAATTGTCATTACTCTAGATGGTTTATGATTTTCTGAAAATGGATAGTATTAAAATTCACTACCTTGATTCTTTTGTTAGGCCCCTTCAAATATTCAATTCATTTTGATAATTATACATTAACTTTCCCCTAAATATCTACTTATTTTTATCATGGATATGGTTATTTCTAAAACCATATACCATTTCTACATACAACGATTATCTTGAATGATATTTTATTAAATAGGGAAATATTAAAATATATGAATTTCTTAATCAATAATGATATTTGATAAGGCATATTTTTTGATCTAAATCAATTATTCAATATATGAGGATTGTTTTGGAAATGCAAGACCCAGGTTGGGGACTAGTTAATATAATTACCTTGATGCATCAATAGTCTCATGAGACAAATTAGTTGGATAACATCATTTAATGGGTTTTCACCTAGTATGTTTTAAATTTTCTTGAGGATAGATCCTGAGAGGAAATGTATCATGTGATTTGAAACATGTGATCCAATAATTATGTCTTAACTTCATTTAGTATTTAGTTATCATTTTTATCCCTTATAATTTCACTATGAAATAAATATATTGATGCATTTAATTCTCAGTTTATTGATTATGTGTAACGTGTGTTTTGTTATTAAACTTTCTATAATGAGTCTTCATTATATTATCATCATAGTAATGTTATTTAAATAGAATTTGTGTTCAGTTATCTACATTTCTATTTTAAAAATATACTCCCTCTTAGTTTATTGATTACATGTAATGTGTGTTTAGTTATTTAACTTTATATCTTGATTATTCTCATTGATTCATTATTAATTCTGTTGTACTTAATCCTTACTGATCATTTAATCTCACTCTTTTTTGTTTCATTTTCCCAGGATCTGGTAATGTTGACTATGAAATATAGTCAAGGATATAATAGGGGGATTAAATTTTTCCTCCAAAAATTATAATGTTGTAATTTTTGTATTACACATGTAATTTAAGACTTGGGTATGTATCAATTTTACCATAATTGTTAAAATGACCAGTCCTTCAAGATTAGATTCCATATAATCATTCCAATGTTATAATGTAAAGCACCAGGTCCAGGCTTCTAGGGTCAGGGGCATTACCATTGGCATAAAAGGATGTTATTAACAACCTTGGAACTATATTTTATAAGCCAAATATTATGGTACATAACCATATAGTGTAAATATAATATAGTATAGAAGAAAATCCTATATTTTTTGTATGGTAGAGATTATATGGATCTTCTAAATTATAAATCACAGATTGGATACTAGAAGTGGTCCTGGTTATGGAACTGATATATCTAGGGGTAATAACTCTTGAAAGGTGTATTGTTATTGACACGAGTGTAAACTAATACATGAAAATGGGCCATAGTGGGCACCTATTTTGACACACCTAGGGGATATACATAAGATAATTCAATTTTCTCTTTAAAATCATTATTAAGTATTTGATTATAAAGATATCCCCAAAGAAACCAAATGTTATGATGTTGATATTAAAAATACAAAGAAATTAATTAATTTATGTTATGTGTTACACTATATTGGGAATTATAAAATATTAATAATTTTATGAACTCGTAATTTATATTCCATTATTTCGAAATAGAACATTGAAAGAACAAGGGCTTTGATACCCATGGCTAGTGTAGTTGTTTACCTACTGATAAAGAATATATAGGTGGAATTATAACTGAGCATATTATAGATATATTATGGAAAATTAATGAAGTTATGACACATAACCATTCTCAGATGGCAGATCCAATTCCACAATAATCTTCTATGATGTTGGATCTCTTTATCTGACGTAGGCCCCCTTCATTAAGTGGGAATAATGATCCAATGGTAGATGAAAAATGGATTATGCCATTAGAGATGATATTTATTGAATTAGGATGTTGTGAAATAAAAATGTTACACTTGAAGTATATTGTCTCAATATATATGGTTTTTAGTGGTGGTTGTTGATCCATAATTATTGGGAGGAAAAGGAAATAGAACTAATTGAATAAAAGGCTTTAATGAACAAATTATTTAACAAATATTTCCCTTACAAGCATCAAGATGAGATAAAGAGAAAATTCCTTATTTTAATTCAAAAGGAGGAAACAATTGTTACAGAGGATGAAGCTACCTTTACAAGGTTGTACAGGTATGATATGGATTTCATAAGTAACATAGAGTGTATTATTGACCACTTCTTTTAATGGTTAAAAATAAGTATCTACAGGGTGTTGGTTTCTTATAAAATATAATCATATGGTGAAATTGTTTTATAAACCATCATAAAAAAGATGGAATTATCTACATCATAAATATTCAAGGGAATGTAAGAGAATAAGAGGCCATCTGTGCACCTTGATAAGGGGAATGTGTGAAATAATAATGAGAAAGGATAACATTTTCAAATGTGTGAAAATTATGTACCGAAGCACCCTATAAAATTATTGAAGTGATAAAATGTTTTCTATTTGTGTAGGGATAAAGTCCAAAACGAATGATAATGCATGGGGAATAAGGAAAAACTCATTGTTCAATGTTTCAACTATAGGTATATGGGGAACTATAAAAATGATTTCCCCTAGAGTTAAGAGAATAAAGGTTAGAAAAATATAAGGGATCAAGCTAAAGTATATGTTTTCGACACAACTAAAGTGGAATTATTAATGTACTTTTGTATTTTTATATAATAAATATGTTGGAAAAGTATTTTCTTATTTTAATACAATAAGAAAATGTAAACAAAGTTCATGTGTACTTAAAACCTACCATCTCAATGAATGGTGTATTTAATTTCCTACCTCCAAAATTTATGGGTTATTATAAATACATATATATAAAATATATATGATATTTACATCACTTTTTACATCCTATAGATGAATAAATCCTGATCAACAGAAGAACAATAATATCAATTCAAAACTTACTTGAAAACATCACAATTAACAAACTAAATGATTAAAATATTGAAATATTTTAAAATATGGGTAATAAGATATTATAAAAAGATTTTATATGATATTATAAACAATATTATTATTCTATTATATGTAAATAAAAATATTAAAACCATTATATGATGTTCACTAAAAAGGAAATGGATTCTTGTCTCACTTTTTCTTCTATGAGGAATAAACCATTTTCACCAATTATTTATTTAATGTTGTCAATATACTAAACATTTTATATTTTATATAACAAATACAATCATCTTCATGTTATTTAGAGTTTCAATTTATGTAATTTCTATCACAAGGATTTCAATTCAATGTTTACCAAGCATTGAGGGATTTTGTCTCAATTTGATTTTATTGAGGCATATTGTAATGTTATGATCCTAGCTTCTTTTATATGGTGTATATACATACCATTTGAAATTTAATATAACTAATAATTAATTATTCATGGTATTTTGAGATTAATTTTTAATTAATTCATCTAAGGGGATTTGAAAAAAAAGATGCCAAGTGGTAATAAAAATTCATAAATCAATTCTTTTTCATTGGCTAATATTAAATCATCATTATTGTTAATATTCTATTATTATGTGTATAATGATTTTGAATATATATTTCTTTATTTATAATTATTATATTTTTTAATAGTTTATACACATAACAAATCCATTTATTAATTCTTAGTTAAACATTATCATCATTTTAAGGTTTTATTTCACAATCTCATTTTAATCTATAATTCTCATTCTTAAATATCATTAAAGGATTTTTATGGTTATTTTTTAATTATCCATTTAATTTAATTATAATTTGGATATTCATAACCTTTTTCTAGTAATAATACCATTTTTCCACTCTTTGGTTCTCAGAATGTATTTGAAAATGTTTTTACGAAAATCCGACTTCATTTCTCTCTTCAGTCAGAAATTTATTTTCTCTCAAAACCATGTTTAATAAAAAATTTCTCAAAATATATATTAACCTTTTAAAAATGATTTATTTAAGAAATAGTTACAAGATATTTCTTTTAAAAAATTTTCAAAGTAATATCCGTGTATCTTTTTGAACATGGTAATTTTATACATTTTTACCATGAAAAAGGAATGTTTTTATTACCATATAAAACATGTACCAAATTTCCTTCATTAATTTCATTGAGTTCCCCTTTTTAATTTCTAATTTTTTTAATGAAATTGGTTTCAAATGTGGTATTAAAACAAAATAGATATTTAAAATGTTTTTCAAAATGAAAGGGGTATTTTTTTATTCTTTTATGGTATTTCTATTCCTCAATGGAAACAATCCTTTATCCTTACTCCATGTGGGATATGTTATATTGATACCATCCTTATCTTTCCTTTGGATGGTTTATGATTTTTTTACCCCGAATATAATTAAAAATCATTACATTGATTCTTTTGTTAATCCCCACGAAATATTCAATTCACTACGATCATTATACATTAAATTTCCCCTAAATGTCTATATTTTTTTATCATGGATATGTTTATTTCTTAAACCGTATACAATTTATATATACAATGATTGTCTATAAGGTTTTTAAATTAAATAGGGAAATATTGAAAGATATTTATCTCTTAATCAATAAAGATATTTTATAAGGTAAATGTTTTTGAACTAAGCCAATTATTCAATATATGAGGAATGTGTTAGACATGCAAGAACCCAGTTGGGGACCTGTTAATACAATCCCCTTGATGAATAAGTAGTCTCATGAGATGAATTAGTTAGATAAACTCATTCAATGTGTTTTTACCTAGTATGTTTTAAATTTTCTGAGGATATATCCTGACAGTAAAGTTATCATGTGATTGGAAACATGTTTTCCAATAATTAAGCATTAAATTCATTTAGTATTTAGTTATAATTATTATCCATAAAACTTTCACTATGAAAAAATATATTGATTCATTTCATTCTCAGTTTATTGATTAAATGGAATGTGTATTTAGTTATTTACCTTTCTATGTTGATTTTTCATTATATTGTCATGATAGTAAAGTTATGAGAATTGAATTATTTTTTGTTTTGTAAATTTTCATTTTGATAATGTAGTCCCTCCCAGTTTATTGCTAACATGTTATGTGTATTGAGTTATTTAACTTTCAATATTGATTATTCTCATTGATTCATTTTCAATTATGTTGTACTTAACCCTTACTAAGCATTTAATCTAACCCTTTTTTTTCATTTTCCCAGGCTCTGATGATGTTTACAAATAAATATAGTCAAGGATATACTTGGGGGATTAAATTTGTCCTCGATAAATTATTATGTTGTAATTTTTGTATTCCAAATGTAATGTATGACACATGTATGTATATATTTTTCCATAAATACTAAAATGATCAATTTTTTAGGATTTGATTCCTTATACTAATTTAATTTACTAGGTCCAATATTCTAGGGTCGAGGAATTACCATTGGCATCAATGAATTTTTAGTAACAACCTTGGGAACTAGATTTAATAAAAACAAGATTAGGTAACATAACCATATGGAATAAATATAAGCTAGTATGGAAGAAAATATTTGATTTTTTGAATGGTAGAGCATATGTGGATTATCCTAATAAGATTTCACAGAGTGGATACTACAAGTTGTTGTTTTTTTGGAACTTATATACATATGGGTAATAAATCTTGAAAGGTGTGTTGTTATTGACTCGAGTGTAAACTGGTACATGAAAATGGACCACATTGGGCACCTGTTTTGACAATCCTAGAGGATATAAATAGGATAATTTAATTTTTTCCTTGAAAATAATTATTAAGTATTTGATTATAATGATATCCTTAATGAAACAAAATCTTACAATGTTGAGATTAAAAATACAAAAAAAATTAATATATTTTATGTGTTACACTATATTGGGATTTTTATATTATTCATAATTTTATGAACTAGTAATGTAAATTAAATTTTATATTAATAGAACTTGGAAGGAAGAATGGAATTGATACCAATATCCAATGTAGTTGTTTCCCTACTGAGAAAAATTATATAGGTGGTATTATAACTGAGCATGATATAGATATATTATGAAAGATTAATCAGGTTATGACACATAACCTTTCTCAGGTGGAGGAACCAATTACACAACAAGCTTATATTATACTCAATCGCTTTATCTAACAGAGGCCCCCATCATTTAGTGGGAATAAAGATCCAATGGTAGCTGAGAAATGGATTAAGCCTTTGGAGATGATATTTATGGAATTATGATGTTGTGAAATGGAAACATTACACTTGCTGTGTATTGTCACAATGTTGATGTTGGTCAGTAGTGGTTATTGATCCATAATGATAGGAGGAATAAGAAATAGAACTCATAGAATAAAATTATTTAAAAAATATATCTCTTATGATCATCAAGATGAGATCAAGAGAAAGTTACTTAGTTTAATGTGAAAGGATGATGAAATTTTTATAGAGAATGAAGCTACCTCTACAAGCTTCTCCAGGTATGAAATGGATTTCATAAGAAATACGGAGTGTATTATTGGACACTTATTTTAAGGGATCAGAATAATTCACTAAAGGGTTTCGGTTTCTCATAAAATTTATTCGTATGGTGAAATTGTTTTATACACCATTATAAAAAATAAGGGATTATCTACATCATAAATATTCAAGGGAATATAAGAGAATAAGAGGCAATTTTAGAACATTGAAAAGGGGAATGTGTGAAATAAGAATAAGAAAGCCCAATGTTTTCAACCATTGGAAATTTTTTTACAGAAGCACCCTTTGTAATGATTGATGTGATTGGAAGTTTTTTATTTGTGTTGAGATAAAGGCCACAAAGAAAGAGAATGCAAAGGGAAGAAGGAAAAAATAGTTGTTTAATGTTTTAACTATAGGTATATGGGGTACTATGTGTAACATCCCAGGTAAATAAAGAATAAGAAATATTTCATATTTATTAATATTTGTGAATTAAATATTAATTTTACTTTAAAGTGGTTCCTATATTTGATAGCGTACCCGATACACAAAAACAGGTTTCTTTGAAATCATACGTTGCACACTAATAATATAATATTATTATTTTAAATGGAAGTTAATTCCTAGATGTTGTGTTGGTGAGAATGAACAAAACTAACTAAAATACGATTATACATGTTTGTTAAATATTTTTACTTTTATCTAATAAAAATTTAGAGGCTTAAAATGTGAATGAATCTAATTTTAAGCAAAATTTACATTAAAAGGTCAATTTACAGCCTTTTAATGGAAAACCCTCTTTAAATATAGTTTTGGTAGCTTTAATACATTATAATTGACCAAATAAAATCTTTCTTTAGAATGGGGACATCAACATTTACTTTGTGAAAATTTTTGGGATTTTTTGTTAAAGATCATTTTTTAATGAATTGTGAAAATATTGTATTTTAATTCAAAACTATGTTCTAATCTGATTTAATTATATGGTTAGATTATCTTTTTAATTGGTTTTAAAGTGTAATTATAATATATTTTTACCATTTAATCCAATTTTGGTCATTGGAATTAATTTCACTTTGAAATTGGACATAAACAAGTGTCGATCTTTTGATATTTATTGTTTCTTAAAAATACGCTATATGTTTTAACAACGGGAATTAATTTTAAAATTAATTAATGACACTTTTATGTTTTGAATTTGGAAAAATAAAAATCGTTTTTAAACTTGGAACATCAAATAAAGAGTGGGCTGATTTTTTGGTATTTTTCTGAAAAACATCAATTTTTTATGAATAGTAAAACCACTTAGTGGTAGTTAAAAAAACTGACTTTTTCATTTAAATGAAATTTTACCACTTCTGTGAATTGAATTTAAAAAATAAGAGATACATGGTTGTTATCAAGAAGTAAAATTTGGTTTATTAAGATGAAAATAATTTTTGGTGAATAGTAACTTTTGACTTTTATTAACCATGGTTAAAGGTAAATAAGCTAATTCAAGGTAAAAAGAATGTTATAATAATTAAAAAATACCTTAAAACATGTCCTAACCTTATTGGATGAGTAGTGGCCGACCATGGTCATCCTTGGGTTGATTTTGGGGCCCCGTTGAGCCACTTGGGAGTGATGATGTCAATTTGGATTAATTAATTTAATGTAAAGACCAAATTGACATTAACAAAAATCTTTTAGTAATTAATTTTTATATGGTGTTACATAAGTCATATTTTCAACTATAAATATTCATTGTAAATCTAAAATGATTTCCTACATGATATTAGTTTTTTATAATTTTTAGACATTGAATAAATTAAATTATTCATGACACAATAATGATGTAGTATTTACCTCATCAAAAAATGATTTAAATAAATAAGATTATAATGATTAAAATATTATCCAAAAAATATCCAATTATGATTGGATGATTTTATCTCGAATATGAGCAATCATATTTTCATCTTTAATTATTTTTGGGCCATTAGAAACCAAATATCATTATATAATAAAATAATATTATCACACTTTTCTAAAGAGCCACTCTTCTCCCTTATAAAAGGAGACCACTTCTAACCAATTCCTCACAGCTCTCAAACAATTTGGCTCATCAAAAATCTGCCCAATTAATCTCCCTACATCCCTATCCTACTCCTAGAAGCCTTAACTTAGTTACAAGGCACTTCAAGAAGTTCCTTGGTTCAAACCAAAGGGAGTTACACAAATTAATGGCAACAGTTTTTTCTTAAATTATTTTATTTTATTTTACTTCTCCAACCCCTAAACTCTTTTTATTCCTTTACTTTATAACAACAACAATATCCTCAATATAGTAAGATGTTTTTATGAGAAGGATTCTACCTACACTTACACACACCTCCATCTAATGGATGGAGAACATAATGTTTCTATGGATGGAAAATGAACACCTCACGAAATGATGATTGTTTGATTATCTCCTACTCTCATGGTGGCAATTAAGATGGACCTGTATTTATATATGATATATATTATGTCTATGTTTTCTTTATACTTTTGTAATTTCCATTTATAGCATGCCTTTATGTTTTCCAAAGTGGGTAAATGCGATAATCTCATTAGAGGAAGTGCGGACTACCGCCCCCTCAAAGTGATGTGACTCATTAATGCCTTATGTGGGATGTATAAAAGAGGGACTTAATGATATTATATATGATATTATACTGGAATTATAATATACCTATGTATCATTATTTATTAATTCCATTAAAATAATAAATATAAATGAAAGTAGCGTTCATGCGTACGTACGACTTACCGTCTCCATGAACGATGCATTTCATTTCTTACCTCTAAATGTTATGTACTATTATAAATACAAGTATATGATAGATATATATGATATATATGAAATAAAAATCATTAATACAATTCTAGATATAATGAACCTTTTACGACATGAACAACATGTAATTATAAGAAGTCCATTTTTGACTCAAGTACCAAATATCGACAAAACGAACATTATTAACTTAAATGATTATATAATGTTTAAAACATTGTAATAAGTTATATAAAAGGAATAATAATATTGAAAAACGTTCCTAATCAAGTAGAAATTAACTTTAGTTTATTATTCAAAATATTAAAGAACGATCGAGTCATGTCGGACATGAGGTAAGGGACTTCGTCTCAATCTCCTTTCATTGAGGCATATTTTCATTAATACACATCATTATTTTACACGGTGTATAAACCCCTTTGATTTTTACATTTATTCAAATAGAATATTTTTCTACAAAGAGTTTTACTAAATGACAGAAAGAATGTTCCTTTTAACGTAAACAGTGACAACGATTTTTCTGCCCCTGCGAGTATTATTTGATCTTTGGCTTCCTCAACAAGCCATAATGGTTTTAAAAGAAAATAAATACATTATAATCTTTTATTTATTGTTGGTATTGAAAATGATTTTAAAAATGGATTTGTTATGTCAATATATTTATGTGATATATTGTGATTGAAATGTGGAAGTGTTTTCATTCCGTTATATTTGTTGTATGTGTTATGATTTTATATTGGTACATGGACATTGGACGGGTGGTTAAATGATAAACCAAATGATTGTTGGTGCAGTGAATACCAGGATGGGTGGTTACGTTATAAACTCCAATGCTTTGGGTATGGAAGTCGGCCGTATGGCTATTCCATTTAGTGATATGTGTGGAAGTCGACCATATGGTTATTCCATTTTAGAATCTTATGTCCCAAGCTACCTTTATATGTTATGTATTATTTATATGCGTTTCATGGTAATATTTTGGTTACAAAAGGGTATGTTATGATATTTTACTCAGTGAAGAGTATTTACTGCTTCATAATGGTGAAAAGTATTACTTATGATAAAGTATTCATGGTTTACCTACTGTTTTTAAAAACTAACAGTTTTCCTTCTTTGTGTATCCCTTACTGAGCTTTTTATGCTCATCCCATGTTTTTAAAAGGTTTTTCAAAGGACAAAATGTTCAATGGGGTGAAGGATGGGATCACGGAAAATCCGTATTTTCTTAAACATGGAACTAGACATGACTCTTTTTTTCAAGATTTTTTATTTTATGAAAAAATGGAAATTGTGTAGAAGTGTCTACTTTGTATTTGAAATGAAATGTAATAGTTATGTCCTAATTCTCAAAAACTCTAAACCTGAAAATATCCTCAATGTGAATTATTATTTTTTAATTCAAGATTATGTAATGTTTTAAGGCTGGGTCCTTATAGTTGGTTTCAGAGGTCGGTTTAGACAACTTTAAGAGTTATGGTATAGCTAAATAATTTTCCATAAATAAATTTATGGCAATATTGAAATGATATAGAATTTATAGATTACCGTGTTGCTTCACCTAATATATTTCTGTGTTAATAATGGTTTTCCATAGAGGAAACATGTCAACAATATTGGGAAGGCATACAAAGGGAAATGACAATCTAAATCAGCAACCTTAGATGGTCAGAGTCAGAATTGAACAGTTTGTTACAGTGATGGCTCAGTTGACTCAGGTAATAAGTGATGGTTGTGTTCATTAATGATATTATGGTTTATTCTAAAAGTAAATAGGAACATGAAATTCATTTAAGGGTTGTCTTGCAAACCTAAAAATAAAAGAAAATGTTTGGGAAATTCAGCAAGTGTGAGTTTTGTTTACAACAAATTTATTTCCTTGGTCACATTGTTTCAAAAAAGGCATAACTGTTGATCCTGCTAAAATGAAAGTTGTTGAATAATGGCCAAGACCCACAAATATAACCGAGATCCCTAGTTTTCTTGGTATGGCAGTTTATTACCGGAGGTTTGTTGAAAATTTTTCATGGTCATCTAGTCCAATGACTAAGTTAACTTGAAAAGGTGTTAAGTTCATTTTGAAAAAATAATGTGATGATTGTTTTCAGGAATTGAAAAAAATATTGGTGAATGCTCTAGTTTTGGCACTTCCATTCAGAAATGGTGAGTTTTTTATCTACACTTATGCTTCGTTGAAAAGAATTGGATGTGTCCTTATGCAGAATGATCAGGTAATTTCTTATGCTTCACGTCAGTTGAAACCTCATGAGTTAAATTACCCTACACATGATTTGGAATTAGCTGCTGTTGTATTTGTTTTAAAAATTTGGAGGCATCATTTGTTGGGAGTAAAATGTGAAATATATACTGATCAAAAAAGTTTAAAGTATATATTCACTCCAAAATAATTCAACATGATACAAAGGAGACAGCTAGAATTAATCAAGGATTATGATTGCACCATCCATTACCATCTAGGAAAAGAAAATAAAGTGGCTGATGCTTTGAGTCGAAAAAGTAATGCTTCATTAACAATGTTACGTTTGGAATTAGATCCTTTGGTTTTTGATTTGATAACCTTTGGCATAAAAGTTTTTGGTGTAGGAAATTCTTTTGTTTTGTATCAGGTGTTAGTGGGATCATCTCTATTAGATAGAATTATTCAAGCACAGAAAGAAGATAGTGAGTTGCAGAAAAAGGTAGTGTTGGTTCAGAAGGGTAAGTTGCCTGATTTTAACATTGATAATGATTGTGTTTTGAGGTTCGGGAAGAGATTATGTGTGCCTTGTGATTCACAGTTGAAGAATGAGTTGTTATTTGAAGCTCATAGTTCTCTGTTTTCAGTTCATCATTGTAGTAATAAGATGTACAGAGATCTTCGGGAGTATTACTGGTGGAATGGAATGAAAATAGATATTGCTGATTTTAATGTGATGTGTTTGACTTGTCAGCAAGTTGAAGCATATTGACAATTACCGAAAGGTATTTTTCAGTATTTATCGGTGCCATATTAGAAATGGAAAAATATATCTATGGACTTTGTTGAGGTATTACAAAAGACATCTCGAGGTAAAAATGCAATATGGGTTATAGTTGATCGATTGACTAATTCTACTCATTTCCTTCCTATTCAAGATAATTTATCTCTAGATCGACTTGATCAATTGTATGTTTAAGAGATAGTTAGGTTGAATGGAGTTACCCTCTCCATTATATATGATAGTGATCCTAGGTTTACTAATAACTTTTGGAAAGGCCTTCAGAAGACGTTGGGTATTGAATTAAATTTTAGTAAAACTTTTCATCCTAAATCAGATGGGAAATCAAAATGAAAAATTAAGACATTGGAGGATATGTTATGTTCTTGCTTGATGGATTATCAGGGAAGTTGGGACCAACATATTTGTTTGGTTGAATTTTATTATAACAACATTTTTCATTTTAGTATACAGATGGCTCCATTTGAGGCATTATATGGAAAGAATTCTCAAACATCAGCTTTTTGGGATGAAGTAGGTGAAAGAAGGCTGATGGGACCAGAATTGGTAGAAGAGATGGCAGAGAAAGTTTTGATGATTTAAAAGCACATGAGAAGAACTCAGAATAGACAAAAAAGTTATGCAGATAACCGGAGGACAAATCTTTTTTTTAGGTAGGTGATCATGTCTTTATCGAAGTTTCTCCATGAAAATGTGTGATGTGTTTTGGTAAGAAGGGAATGTTGAGTCTGAGGTTCATTAGACCTTATGAAATTCTAGAGAAAGTTAGATCAGTTGCATATAGACTGGATTTACCTCCATGTTTATCCTAGGTACACAGTGTTTTTCATGTTTTCATGTTGAGAAAGTATATGTCAGATCAATCTATTGTTTTGAGCCCAATGGTAGTTCAGTTGGAAGATAATCTCTCTTATGAAGAAGAACCAGTCCAGATTCTCAACCATAGAGAGAAAGTGTTGCGGAATAAGGTAATTCACAAGGTAAAGGTTTTATGAAAAAACCACATTATTGAAGAGTGAACGTTGGGATATGAAAATTCAATGGGGGATAAATACCCCAAATTATTTTGATATGTGAATAAAAATTGTGAGGACTCAATTCCCAAAAGGGGGGAAGGATGTAACATCCAAGATAAATAATGAATAATAAATATTTCATATTTATTAATATTTGTGAATTAAATACTAATTTTACATTAAAGGGGTTGCTATGTTCGATAGCGTACCCGATACACAACAACAGGTTTCTTTGAAATCTTATGTTGCACACTAATAATATAACATTATTATTTTAAATGGATGTTAATTCCTAGACATTGTATTGGTATAAATGAACAAAACTAATTAAAATATGATTATACATGTTTATTAAATATATTTACTTTTGTCCAAAAAAAATTAGAGACTTAAAATGTGAATGAATCTAATTTTAAGACGGAGATATTCACTTCCAATCGAGGATCCAAGATGAAGTCAGAGTTGGTGTTTTGAGTTTGAAAACAACAAAGCTCTTTCTCAAGTAAGGAGATATCCAAATAAATTTTAGAGTTTGAAGATTTTCACCAGCCTTTGAGGGCCTGTTTGAGAGTTTTCAATTTTTGTAAACAGGTAAAAGAATCTTGTTGATGTTTCATATTGTTCCAGATATTTTGAATGAAAGCAACACAATCAGGATTCGAAGACCAAGCATTATTAAATTTAAAAGGAGGTACATATTTATTGTCATGTATGAGATGGATAACCAGAATAGGATGATGATCAGAGTTGAGCCTAGGGAGAGTGGCACTAGAAATATTATCCCAATTATCAAGGATCTTCATGTTAATGAAGGCCATATCAAGCTTACTAGCAACCTTTTTATTATTGTGGTTTCTGTACCAAGTAAATTTATCCCCAGAAAGAGTGATTTCAAAAAGATTGCACTCTTCAATAGTCGTTCTAAATTCCCATGAGGATATAGAAAGGTGAGAGGGTCCAATTTTTTCACAGGGGCTGAGGATGGCATTGAAGTCACCCATGACCACCCAAGGAGATTGAATACATTTATCCAAATCAAGAAGATCATTCCATAAGTCTCTTCTATCATGATATCTATTCTTGGAATAAACCAAAGTAAAAAATGTATGATGATCATTCCACAAAAAATCACAGGTAAAATGTTGATCAGAGGTTCTAAAAATGTTTCCATTTTTCAAAGAGGTATGGAAAAAAATCCATATAGAATCAGAGTGAGAATCTCTTTTGTAGGAGCCTAGGAAATTGTAATTGATAGAACCAAATCTCAAGAAATTTATTTTGAATGTGACTTTAGGTTCAGAAATGACAAAACGAAGAGGTTTGTGATTGATTAAGAAACTTCTAAGAGTGATGGAGGTGTCATTATTAGCCACATCTTGACAGTTCCAATATAGTAAATTCATTACTAATTGGGTTTTGGGTTAGAACCCTTCTTATTTTTTGATTTACCAACACCTTTCATCCCTTGAGATCTCGTGACCATTTGGGAGGATGAGGGATTTTGTTTGGTGTCCTGTTTAGACTCCTGGTTTTCAGAGTTTTTCAATTCATTTGCTTTTGGATTTGAGTTGGATTTATGATAGAGACGAGAGGATCCTTAATTTCAGACCTCTCAGGTGGGTGCACTCCCACAGATCCATGAACAGGTAACTGATCATATAGAGACTGTGTCACATCCAGAGCAACATGATCTGGAGTGGCCATGTCAGAAGTGGAAGAAGGACTGGACATGGGAACAAGAACATGTGCAGAAAAATGTTCAGAATAGTAATGTGTCATAGCCTCTACCTAGACAGAGTCAGAATATGATAAAGGTTTAGTGGTGTTTACATGAAAAACAGAACTTAGACCCTTAGGATTCTGAGGATCAGAAGTGGGAATGATATTAGAAGCAAGTTTCTGTTTACCAAAAGGTAAATTGGATTCCACCTTTCTACCCAAACATGAGGTAGCATCATGAGAAGATTCAAGCACAGGAATAGAAACATCAGTAACTGGGAGAGATAATTTGTGATAAGCAAGTGTAATAGCTAAAGGGAGTGGTAGATCATTTTTACCAGTAGCTACAGGATTGTATTTTTTAGCATGAAAATTAAACAGTGTGGCACTATGTGAGATAGCCGAAGGGTTGGGAAATTCTATATTAGAAGAAACAGTAACAGGATGTGTAATAGAGTCAGAAGCACATGTACTATTATGAACAAAGATAGGAGAACCAGAATTAGTAATAGGTATGTGATGCTCTAAACTAGGCATTTCAGTATTAGAGATAACAAAATTTGCAACAGAAGTCTCTATTACAGGATTACCTGAGTCTGGAATTTTCCCCTTTTTACCATGTGCTTTGAAGGAAACATCAGAAGTGTCTTCTTGAGCCAAAGGAGGTGATACCTCCAAGTCCTTATTAACATTTTCATGAAAAAATAAATCTCCAGAAGCAGAAGAAGTAAAATTTGTATTGGGGACAGTGAGATGATTGTTATCAATGTTATTTCCAGCTTCCCCAGCCACTATGGCCTCTATACCCAAAGCAGTATTTTCATTCCTATGAGAGGCTTCTTCTTCATAAACTAAGACACCCCAAGATTTACATTCTAGGGAAGAAGGATCATTGAGCTTTTTAACCCAAACGTCTTGATTTTTTTTAGAATGCTCAGACTTATTAGTATTAATTTTTCTTTTTTTTTGCAACAGAAGTCGCTAATGTGATCAATCAGATTATAAAACAACTTTACAATTGGAAAGGGAAATCTCACTCCATAGCTGGGAGAATTTTCTTGGTCAAGTCAAGCATTGTATCTAAAATGGTCTACTCCCTCATTATTTATAAATGGCCTACTGGCATTTTCAAGAAAATTAATACTTATATTAAAATTTTCATCTGGACTGGAAGTATTCCTGAATGGAGGCTTGTCACTATTCCTTGGAATTCTTGTTGTAGACCTGTTGACAAAGGTGGGATTGGCAGAAAAAATTTAAAGCTTTTCAATGACGCTCTCCAGGCTCATCTCACTTGGCATATTATTAATCCATCTTCTAAAGTCTCTAATTTTTTGTATCACAGATTTCTTTCTAAGATCTTAAAAGGGAATATCAATTTCATTAATTCTTCCATCTGGCCAGCTATCAGGGACTCTTATCGTAAGATCATGGAGAAATATAGATGGATGGTTAGTGTTAATTTTTTATTAACTTTTTGTGTGGTAAATGCGATGATACCCCCTTGATAAGATTTTTACCTTCTAGTCACATTCTTGGGGACGCTAATAAATATATAAAAGATGTCCATTAATTTCATCATCATGATCTCCCTGATAATATTATGCAGATAATTGATAATCATTCCTTTTCCCTTGATGGTGACTTCCTGGTTTGGGAACCTGCCCCTAATGGTATTCTAGACTCCAAAAACTTTTATAAGAAGATTTTTTCTCACATTGAATCAAATTATATATGGGTGAGATAGTTCAATAAACGTTGGATTAAACCCTTCATTCTCACTCTCATTTGGAATATTTCCCATAATAGATTTCCTACTGATACTATTCTCCAAAATTTTGGTATCCAACTTTGTTCTAAATGTCGCCTATGTAACCAACACAGGGAGGATGCAGATCATATTTTCCTTTCTTGTGTGACTGCCTCTGCCTTATGGAATTTTTTTTTGATCTGTTCAATTACAGATGGTCTTTTACTGATTCTATATCTGTGTTTCTTAAAAACTAAACTAGATCTGAACTTTCTTTGTAGATCAGCAACATCTGGCTGGCGGCAGTGGTAGAGCTCATTCACGAGATCTGGTACGTTAGAAATGAACTTATTCATAATAATCATTCAATCAATCTTAATGAAAGAAAATATCGGATCCTTGTTGTGATCCAGGAAGCTGCATTTATTCAGAAAGATTGCTGCAGCAACTCAGTTGGGGACTTTGAGATCCTTTGCTGTCTCTGAGTTCCTGGAAATTATCCAAAGCCAAAACGCACCTTCGAGGTTTTCTGGCTGGCGCCAATTCTGGGATGGATCAAAGTTAATGTTTATGGTGCTCCCAAAGGAAATCCAGGTCCTGCCAATTGCGGTTCTATTTTCAGAGATTCTGCTAGTCAGTGTCAGGGTTGTTTCTTCTTTGGATGTGGACACTCGTCATCGCTAGAGGCGGAACTGTTGGGTGTCATCCATGCTGTTGATTTTTCTCTTCAAAGAGGTTGGAGGAATCTATGGATTGAGAGTGATTCATCCACCATCATTCATGCCATATGGAATGGCAGTATTCATCTATCCTGGAAGCATACTTCTCATTGGATGAACTGCCTTAACTCGCTCCATGGGATTGATTTCATTGCCACCCATACCTACCGTGAAGCGAACTCCGTCGATGATGCTTGCCAACAAAGGAGTTCACCAGCGCATGTCTTGGATGGACTCCCTGCCTACTGATTTATTTGAGCTTTTTGATAGATATTGTAAAAAAATCCCCTATTTCAGACTCTTGTAACTTTCTTGCTTTTTTAATAATAATTTGTGCTTTGGTCTTTGACCAAAGCATTACCTTTAAAAAAATGAATCTAATTTTAAGCATAATTTACATTAAAAGGTCGATTTGCCGCCTTTTAATGGAGAACCCTTTTTAAATATAGTTTTGGTCACTTTAATACATTATAATTTACCAAATTAAATCTTTTTTTAGAATGGGGACATTAAAATTTACTTAGTGTAAATTCTTTGGATTTTTCCGATAAAGATCATTTTTAATGAATAGTGAAAATATTGTATTTTAATTCAAAAATGTTTTTAATAAAATTTATTTATATGGTTATATTATCGTTTTAATTGGTTTTAAAGTGTAATTAAAATATTTTTTAACCATTTAATCCAATTTTGGTCATTGGAATTAATTTCACTTTGAAATTGGACATAAACAAGTGTCGATCATTTGATAGTTATTGTTTCATAAAAACAAGCTATTTGTTTTAACAACGGGAATTAATTTTGAAATTAATTAATTTCACATTTATGTTTTGAATTTGTTAAAATAAACATCATTTTTTAATTTGGAATATCAAATAATGCTTAGGCGTATTTTTTGGTATTTTTCTAAAAAACTTCAATTTTTGATGAATAGTGAAACCACTTAGTGGTAGTTAAAAAACTGAATTTTTCATTTAAATGAATTTTCACCACTTCTGTGAATTGAATTTTAAAAATCCGACATACATGGTTGTTATCAAGAAGTAAAATGTGGTTCATTAAGATGAAAATAATTTTTGGTGAATAGTAACTTTTGACTTTTATTTAACATGGTTAAAGGTAAATAAGGTAATTCAAGGTAAAAAGAATATTATAATAATTAAAAATCACCTTAACACTTGTTGTAACCTTTTTGGATGAGTAGTCTCTAACCATGGGCGTCCTTGGGTCGATTTTGGGACCCCATTGAGCCACATGGGTGTGAGAATGACAATTTGGATTAATTAATTTAATGTAAAGACAAAATTGACATTAACCAAAATCTTTTAGTAATTAAATTTTTTATGGTGTTATATAAGTCATATTTTCAACTATAAATAAAAATTGGAAGGAAAAAAATATTTCCTACATGTTAGTAGTTTTTTTATAATTTTTAGACATCAAATAAAGTAAATTTTTCATGACACAATAATGATGCTCTATTTACCTCATCAATAAATGATATAAATAAATAATATAATAATGAATAAAATATTATCCAAAACATGTCAAATTATTATTGGATGATTTTATTTAGAATATGAGTCATATTAGCTTCATCTTTAATTATTTTTGGTCCATTAGAAACCAAATGTCTTTATATAATAAAATAATATTATCAAACATTCCTAAAGAGCCCCTCCTCTCCCTTATAAAAGGAGACCACTTATAACCAATTCCTCACACCTCTCAAGCCATTTGGCACATCCAAACTCTTCCCAATTAATCTTTATACATCCCTATCCTCCTCTAAGATGCCTTAACTTAGGCATAAGGCACTTCAAGAAGTCCTTTGGTTCAAACCAACGAGAGTTACCCAAATTAAAGGTAATCGTTTCTCTTAAATTGTTTTCATTTATTTTACTTCTCCAACCCCTAAACTCTTTTTATTACTTTATTTTATAAAACCAACAGTATCCTAAATATACTAGTATTTATTTATGAGAAGGATTCAAACTACACATACCCACACCTCCATCTAATGGATGAAGAACATAATGTATCTGTGGATGGAAAACTAACGCCTCATGAAATGATGACTGTTCGATTATCTCCTACCACCTCTCATGGTGGACATTAAGATGGCACTATATTTATATATGATATATATTATGTCTATGTTTTTTTATGATTCTATAATTTCCAATTATAGCATTCCATTATGGTTTCCATAGTGGGTAAATGCGATAATCTCATCAGAGGAAGTGCGGACTACCGCCCCCACAATGTGATGTGACTCTTTAATGCCATTTTTGGAATGTATAAAGGATGGATTTAATGATATTATATATGATATTATACTGGAATTATAATATACCTATGTATCATTATGTTTTAATTCCATTAAAATAAGAAATAGAATTAAAAGTAGCGTTCATGCGTACGTACGACTTACCGTCTCCATGAACAGTGCATTTCATTTCGTACCTCTAAATGTTATGTACTATTATAAATACATGTATATTCTGGATATATATGATATATATGATATCCAAATCATGAATATAATTCTGGATATAATGAACCTTTGACCAAATGAACAACATGTAATTATAAGTAGTCCATTTTTGACTGAAGTACCAAATTTCGATAAAACGATCATTATTAACATAAATGATTACATAATGTTTATAGCATGGTTATAAGTGATATAAAAGGAATAACAAGCATAAAAAAGGTTCTTAAGAAAATAGAAATTAACTATAGTTTATTATTCAGAAGATTAATAAATGATCGAGTCAAGTCGGACACGAGGTAAGGGACTTCGTCTCAATCTCCTTTCATTGAGGCATATTTTCATTAATACACAACATTATTTTATACAGTGTATAAACCCCGTTGACTTTTACTTTTATTCAAAAGGAATATTTTTCTATGAAACGTTTTACTAAATGAGAAAAAGAATGTTCCTTTTAACATAATCGGTGACAATGACCTTTTTTGCCGCCACGAGTATTATTTGATCTTTGGCTTCCTCAACAGGTCGTAATGTTTTTGAAAGAAAATAAACACCTTATACTCTTTTACGTGTATTTTTGTATTGAAAATGGTTTTGAAAATGGATTTGTTATGTCAATATATTTATGTGATATATTTTTATTGAAATGTGGAAATTTTTTTCTTTCCTTTTTTTTGTTGTATGTGTTATGATTTTATATTGGTACTTGGAAATTTGACTAGTGGTTACGTGATAAAACAAATAATGCGTTGTGTCGTGAATACCCTGATGGGTGGTTACCGTATAACCACCAATGCTTTGGGTATGGAAGTCGATCGTATAGATATTCCATTTAGTGATATGTGTGGAATTCGACCGTATGGTTATTCCATTTAAGTATGTTTTTGTCCCAAGTTACCTTTATATGTTATGTATTCTTTATATGGGTTTATGGTAATCTTTTGGTTACAAAAGGGTAAATAATGAACTTTTATTCAGTGAATAGTATTTACTACTTCATAAAGGTGAAAAGTATTACTTATGATCATGTATTCATGGTTTACCTGCTGTTTTGAAAAACTAACAGTTTTCTTTCTTTGTGTATCCCTTGCTGAGCTATTTATGCTCATCCCATGTTTTTGAAATGTTTTTCACAGGAAAAAATGTGGAATGGGGATAGGGATGGGATCATGGAAAAGTCATGTTGTCTTAAACATGGAACAAGACATGACTCTTTTTCGCAATAGTTTTTATTTTATGAAAAAATTGAAAATTGTGTAGAAGTGTCTACTTTGTATTTAAAATGAAATTTAATAGTTATGTCCTAATTATCTAAAACTATAGACCTGAAAATATCCTCAATGTGAATTATTCGATTAATTCAAGATTATGTAATGTTTTAAGGATGGGTCCTTATAATATGCAAATGAATTCACCAAGTGTCAAGAGAATATAGGTCATAAGAAGTTATGGTATTCAGGTTAAGTATAATTTATTTACACAACCTATGTATAATGATTAATGTACTTTTGTATTTGGATATAATAAATATATTGTAAAATTAATTTATTGATTATGTTATCATCATATGAATTTTTAAATATATAAGGATTATACTATAATACTATTTCAAAATAGATTTGAGATAATATATTAAACAGTACCATGAAATGTGATTCAGAATCCAGTTAAACGTTTTTGTAAAAACACATGGTTAATAAGATGATAAAACTTAATATATATTTATTGATGAGACAATGATGTTTAAAAAAATATATGATTTATAAAGATAATGAAAATTTGATTCCATTAACTAAATTGGAACTGATTCTCATTTTTCAGATCATAATACATTGAAAGGTTATAAAAGATAACCATTTATGATATGGTTTATGTTGATAATTGGAAATGGTTTTAGAGTTCATTGTATTATTTCATGATATCATGCAACCTATTCTAAGAGAAGATGTAGAAATAGTTTAATGATCAAAAATGTATATGATTTTCTTATTAAAAGGAAATATATCATGTAATTATTTTTCCTTTCATTCTTATCTCCAGGTAGAATTCTTATACTCGAGGAAAAGGGTATTGAAAAAAAAACATTGTCCTGTTCACATAATTTTTTATGTTATTGTGACTTTTTCAACATCTAGTTTATTTTTTTATTGTCAAAAACGTTTTTAGGTACATTTTGAATGTCAACCTCCATCAGAACTTCATATTCAGATTTCACTTCAATGTCATTGTTTTCAATAATGTTCTCCAATTTTATTGCCTATTTTTATGGTGATATAAGCATTTCCATTTCCCTATTATTAATAATATGGGTTATTAAAGCTATTTATGATTTGGTTTTCTAAAAATATGATTTTAAAAAATCTAATCCTCATTTAACAGGATCAAGTAAGAGTTTCGAGGATGACATTTATTTATGGAGGGGGGAATGTAACACCCCATGTCTTTACCATGTTTTCCTTTTAGAATAAATTTAATTTTGTGGTATGATTTCTTCATACAAAACACCATGTTAAGCATAAGATAAATGAAACTCTAATATTATATTTCACTATAAATAATTAAAATTACAGCTTTTGTTACATGGAATGATGAATTTATTCGATTAATTGTGTTACATTAAAGATTTATTTTTACGATATACTAATAATAATATTATTTTATATAACATGATAAAACCTAGCCATTAAATTGGATGTTACGAATAGTATTAACTACATTATTAAAATATAAGGTTTACAAAAATATTAAATGAATTCATTTGAAATAAATTTATTAGAAATTATAAAAAAAACCATCTAAATTTAAAGGAAATAATTATATAAAAAAATTTATTCTCCAAATGTGTTTTATCTTAATTAATTAAATTAATTTATATAAGTGGATGATATTAATGATTTATATATATATATATTATGTATTCAATAAAAATATTTTGGACATTTTTTTGATAGATTTGATAGTCATATTATAATAATAAGTCAAATTTTATGGTTAAAATGCTATATTTTTCTAAAGGTAGTTTTCCCTTCTTTTAATAGAGAACCGATTTTAAATATAAGTTTTGGAACTTATAAAAATTATATTTCTAAAAATATACTTCTTTTTTGAAATAATAACGTCAAAATTATATTAGGATTAATTGTTTTTAATTTTTCTGAGATGTTTCATCTTTTGATGAATAATGAAAAATAATGAATTTTAATTAATAATATTCATTTTTTGAATTTATTTATATAGTTATATTATATAATAATTTTCTATCAAAGAATATTTAATTAAATAATAAATAAATTAATCCAATTTAGTTCATCAGAATCAATTTCAAGCTGAAATTGGATATAAAACCATTTCAATATTTTGAACATTTCACTTAAAAAACCTCCTTTTTCATTTCGTATAAGGGATTAACTATAAATTAATTTCTTCTATTTATATAATTTTAATATATAAAAATATATTAAATATTATAAGTCAAAATAATTTAAAATTTATCATAATTTCATCTTAGTTGTTTACCAAATTATTAGTGAATGAAATTAATTTTTATTTTAGTGATTGAGAGAAAAACCAGCTTAACAAGGGAATAATACTTAAACAAAAAGGCCAAAATTACCTATGAATATTTGAAAAAATCCATTTTAGGGAAAACTTTATACCATAAAATCACTTTTATTTAATTTAGTTCATTATTGGATGAACATTACATGGAATAAACGTGGGTGGAATTCCCACTTTTAAATATTTACAATAATCCCACAATACATTGAATGTATTAAGGATAATTTTAATAAAAATATTTGACATTTATGACATAAATATGAAATTTTAATTTTATTATAAATATATATCATTTAATTTTAATTCTTTTAATATGATAAAAAAATGGAGGCAATGTTCATATGTACGTACAACCTATTATCTCCATGAATGGTGTATTTCATTTCCTATATCCAAAATTCATAGGATATCATTAATAAATATATAATTAATTTAAATTTTAATTTAAATTATTATGAAAATATTTCATATGAATGAATCATTATTTAAATACTATGAAAAAAAATTAGAAGCCAAAACACACTCTAAAAACATGACTATTAACACCTGAAACGATGAAAATAATGATATAATGTTAACAAATGGGTAATAAGATATTTTTAGAAGATAATATATGATATTATATATATTATTGTGGTTATATTATATGTTAGTAAAATTCATAAAAAAATTATAAAATATTTTAATAGGATTTCTCACAAAAGGAAATATAAGGTAGTGGATTCTTGTCTCACTTTTTCTTCCTATGGACTACACCATTTTCCCCACTTATTTCTCTTAAGTGGGATATATACATCCACTATTTAATTTTATATCATTAATAAAATTATATTCATGGTATTCATAGTATTATTTTATGTTATTACTCTCATTGATGTTATAATTCAAAAGTTACAAAGTTCTACGGGATTTCGTCTCAATTTCATTTCATCGAGGCACATTGTAATGTTGTACAACATGTATCATTTATATGTTGTATATAATACCCATTTTCCATTTAATATCATGAATAATTAATTATACAAGGTATTTTGAGTTTTAATTCTAATTATTTAACTTAATGATATTTGAACATAAAGATATCAAGTGGTAAAGAAATTTCATAAATTAATTCATTTTCATTGGTTTATATTACTTCATTATTGTCGTTAATATTATATGATTTTTTGTATGATTAACATGAATATATATTGAGTAATTTTATATTCTTATATGTGTATTTACATTTTAAAAACAAAATAAATTAATTTATTAATTCCATGTTCAACATTATGTCCATTTTAAGTGTTCATTTCACAATCAAATTCTAATCAAGATTACTTATTCTTAAAATTCCATTATAACAATTTATATGACCATTTTTCAATAAAAAATTTGATTTTATTATCCAATGGTTAGTAGTAACTCCTTCACATAATATTACCATTTTTTCATAATTTGGTACTCAAAATGATTTAAGAAATATTTTTTTGAAAACCTGACTTCATATCTCTCTTCAGTTAGAAATATATTTTCTCTCAAAACCATGTGTTTTAGAAATGTTTTATAAAATGCCTTTAAATTTTAAAAATTATTAATTAAATAAATTTTTACCCCTTTTTCATTTAAAAATGTTTTCAAAAGAATCTTCTTGTCTCTTTTTGAACAAGGAACTTTTCTGTCCTTTTTACAGTGCAAAAGGAATGTTCATTTTACCTTGAATGACATGTACCAATTTATCTGACATCATTTATTTGAAGCATTTTTCACAAATTTTCAAGGAAATTTTTTATTAGTTTTAAAAAAATTAATTTCAAATAAATTTAATTTTCTAGAAAACAAAATGAAAAGTATATTTTTATTTATTTTTTTGATATTTCTATTAATAAATGACAACAACCCTTTATCATTAATCCACTTAGGCTATGTTATATTAATACCATCCATATCATTCTTCTACATGGTTTATGATTCCACTAACCAATGATAGTATTGAAATTATTGATTTTTTTAGTCCCCATGTAATATTCATTTCCCTATGATCATTAAAATTTAAATTTATCATATGTATCCATTTTATTTATCATGAATATGTTTATTGCTTAAACGATATAACATTTATATGTATAATTTTTACCTTGAAAGTTATTTTATATACTAGGTAAATATTGACATATCTATATCTCCTAATCAATACAAATATTTTATAAAGAACATTTCTTTTGAATTAAATTTATAACTTGATGTTTGTGGAATTCTTTTGCATGCATGATGTAGGTTGGGGCTAGTTAATGCAAGCCCCTTGATGCATCAGTAGTCACATTGGATGAATAAAATTTATATCCTTATCTAATAGGTTTTCACTTAGTATCTTTTAAACAATCTTGTTGATAGATCTTGATTTTAAAGGTATCATGTTCCTGGGAAACATGACATCCAATATTTAAGAATTAACTTCATTTAGTATTTAGTTTTCATTATTATACCTGATACTTTCACTTTGAAAACATCCAATGATGCATTTTTTCAATGTTTTTTTGATTAAATGGAATGTGTATTCAATTATTTACCTTTACATATTGATTCTTCCTTATCCTGTCATGATAGTCAAGTTATGTATATGGAATTTGTGTTTAGTTACATTACTTGATATAATTTATTTTTCACTCCCTCTTAGTATATTGATTACATGGTTTGTGTGTTCACTTATTTACCATTAAATATTTATTATTCTCGTTGATTAATTTTTGTTTCTTTTATACTTAATCCTTAATGAGAATTTTATCACACCCTTATTTTTTTTAGTTTCCACAGTATCCCATTTATTTTACTAAGAATTATATACAAGTATATTCTATATGGAATAAAGTCATCCTTGAAATAAATATTATTTTTTGTAATTTATTTATCAAAAATGTTTTTTTATACTCTTGTATGTATCTAGTTTACCAATTCTACTAAAATCATCATTCCTTTTGATTTGATTCCTTGTAATCGTGATAATGTAATAAAGTAATTCACCATCTCCGAACAACTGGGGTTGGGGCATTACAATGAACTAGTTTCATTTTATAATATTATGTATATATATTAGTTCTAGAACATGAAACATGTTATAATACACCTATTTAAATTTTATTTAACTAGACTAATAGTTTTAGGTCCTTCCATGAAGTAATTAATTGAAAATGAAAACTCATTATCCACAGATACTATAAACCTCAATATTTTAAAGAATCATTTCATTTCATTAATTAAGAGGAGATAAAAGGTGTATGGATATAACATATTCCATTAAAAATATAAAAATAAAGTATATAATGGATACATTAGTCATTATTTATTCATGGATTAATGATGTGAGGATAAGGTAGAAGTAAAAAATAAATTAAGAGAGAGGGTTTATGTAAGTTACCCCTTGAATATTACCTCATTTTAGGACCACTTAAAGGACTAAGAATTTGTATTTTGGTGATACTATCCACAGTTTTAGGTTCAAAAAGTTTATATAAGAGTATTTCGATGATATTTTGAAATATTTATGGCTTTTGAAGAGAAAATGGGTGGTGATGGGTAATACATATCCATGAGGATTAGGGGTTTTAAGTAATTTAATAATAATTATTTAATATTTAAATACAGACACATTTGGGTGGAATTAATTCCAAAGAATTTGGATTATAATTGATGTTTTAAATTCTTGTTATGTTTAGGAAAAATGTTAATAAACCATTTTTAAATTTTATTTTTTACGAATTTTATGCTTTTACATTAAAATTTAAACCCACTACATTATATTACTTATACTAGGGTAAATATTTTTTTTATAATGGTAACTATTTTGTTCCTAATGAATATTATGAAATTATAACCTAATTTGAAAATCATGATTCCAAATTTGGAATCGATTCTTATAAATTCAAAACATTGAATATGCATAATACATTTAAAATTTAATTGTAACAACACAACATAATACAGTTTTTTAGGAAAATGTATTTTTAATTCCAAAAATTCACTTATACAAAAATATGTTATAATAGAGATTTAAATGAAATGAATTATAATATTTATAACTAAAAAATAATAAAGGATAGTTGTTATTAATTTAAATTCATAAAATAAATTTTAAATATAAGAAAATTGATATTTTTATAAAAATCGGTATTTTGTTTACAATTCACCAAAAAATAAAACATTTATTAAATTTATTAAAAAATAATCCTACGATATTTTTTACGTTATGAATCCAATAATAATGTTAATTTTATCAAATAAATGTTGCAAAATTTAAAAAAAGTAGTTATATTTTGTTTCTCATATAACTAAAAAATGTACTTCTGAATAAAACATATATTTGAAGAACAAAATGAAATTACTTAAAATTATATGTTTATTTAGTAAGAATAAATTTAGATGTTAAATATGAGTTGTAAAATATATATTTTATAAAGTGGTTAATACTATCTAGTACCTCCAATTTAATGTCTATGTTATAATAGTCTTGTAAAAATAAAAATATTTTGAAGTTTCTTTAAGCTCGATGTTCCATGAAAACTATGTTATCAAAGTGATTAAATTTATTTAAAAAGGGACATACCCAAAAATCTTGGGGTTCTTATATAGGACACAAAAACTAACCATTCATCATCTCTTAAAATTTTGGATCATGATGCTACTTTATCATTCCCTCTCTATAGTTCTCCCAAGGTTCCCAAAATCTCTTTAGATGGTCCTCCCATGATTTAAGAAGCACCCTATCAAGGTAAGGGGTCCTCTTATTTTCATTATTCTAGGACCTTATTTATGTCATATATTTTTTATTTTCAATTTTTCAATTTGGGATATGTGTTTACACATCCCTATTACATTCTTTATGATTTTCATGTGATGAGAGTCCCCATTTTTTAATCATTGACCTCTTATATAAATCTTTATATATATGTGTGTTATAATAAAATAATGATCATATGATATTATATATAAAAAAATTTGTGTAGTGAATAACTTTTTCCATTTCCAATCAAGGTTATTCATTTAATTACACCTTCCTATAATTTATTGGTGATTTATATGTATTTAACACAAAATCTATAATCATGGGGTTGAAATTTATGAAGGAATTACTTATGTTTTATGATCTATGTGAAAAAATTGGGAAAGAACATGATATGCAAATGATGGGTGAGGCCATAATTATATTTCCCTCCAATTAGTTGGGAAATTTTTTTATCTCATGATATTCCATGTACAATCCAAGGAAGGATAATCGAACCAACATAGGTTAAGTGGTCTTGGCAGTTTTCCTTATTTAATGTTTATGATCTCTTGTTTTATATTGTTTCGACATTCCTATATTTCCATTATGTTATCTTGTCAAATCATGTGTCATTTTCCATGATTAGGATTCTAAACCCACATATAATACCTTTATATGCCTCTTTTCCCACATTTATTACATTAAATTATGTTGTGTTTTATTTATTACCTTACTAGGATTTTCATCTCACCTCTTTCTTACATACGTCCCTAGGTTATCCCTTATAGTATTAGGAGATCCAAGTAATATAAGGGAATATTTTGGGGTTTTACATAACGATTTTGTAACCATTATTCAATTTAATTTTTATGTACCTAATTTCCCAATGACAGTTGGCCTCTTAGGAAATCCCAGACTAATATTTTGTGAAGAAAATTTATAGTTTATTTAGTTTGTATGGGTACTATCATCTATTTGTGAGAAAATTATCAGGAATTTTAATCCCAGTAAACATGATACTTTAGAATGGGTTTTTTCTAGACAGTTGAATGTGAATAATAATTTAATGAAATGAATATGAGGTTAATCACTACACCTATGATCACATTACCCAATAGTGGGGAAGGAATTATAATATACAATTATGTATCCAAAAAATGATTGGGTTTTTAACTCATGAATGATGAAATATTGATAGCATTTTACTACCATAAATTAATTATTCCTGATAAGAAATATCCAAAACATTATCTTGAATTTTAAAATTTTGATATTCTCTTTGAATATTTGGAGACATTATCTCTATGAGGAGATTTCTGAAAAATATACATATCACAAAATACTTATGTATATATATACAAAAAAGGATCTCAACATAAACTAATGAATTTAGTCATATCTGATCAATGGGTATCATTGTTCAATCCATTACTATCATGGGAAGGTAAAATAGTTATACCTACTATGAGTAGAATGTATCCTACAACCCTATCCATGATGTAGATTACAAGCGATCCAATGTTATTAGACATATAAATGATGAACATTGGAATAATAAAATCATATCCATCTAACCTTGCTCAAAAGACTGTTGAACCATCTATTCAAGAGAATATTAAGGTGGACCACAAAGGATATGAGGTATTATTGTTGAAAATATTTTAGAGTTTGTATTTTTTAAAGATAGAGTTATATGGTCTGTAACCTAGATATGTGTCTCATCAAAACTATAATATAAGAGGGAACTTATTGGTTATGTTCATAGCTTATCATTCTCTATTCATACAAAATGTAGTAATATGTATGGAGATTTTTAAAAAATATTCTGATGGTATAACCTGAATAAGGTTATCGAAGAGTTTGTATCTTGATGCTTGGTATTCCAAAAATTCAAGGTGGAATGATATAATTACAAAGGAATGATGATACCATTACCCATACTAGTGTGGAAATATGTGGCCATAACCGTGGATTTCATTGCTAGACTCATGCTGACTCCTATAGGAAACAACTCCACTTGGGAAGTAGTAATTCTTCGTACTAACACAATGAATTTAATTACTATCATGGAATATTTCTTTCATGACCAAATCGATATGATATATATAATAAACGAGGTAATACAACATGGAGTTACACTATTTATTATACACAACCCAGATTCTTGGTTTACCTCAAGGTTTCGGAGAATACTTTTCAAAGTATTGGATGTAGAACTATGTTTTAACACTTATTACCACACTCATATAGATGGTCAGTTTGAAAGAACTATTAAATATCTAGAGGATATGTTGAGATCTTATTCAATGAATATCCTATGATATTTTTATCATCACCTTCCCCTAGTGTAGTTCTCATATAAAAATAGTTTCCAATATAGGATTAAAATCACATCTTATGAGAATATTTATGGAAATATTTTTTTGCACTTCAAAAATCAAGTATGAAGCTAGAGAGAAAAATATGATGGAACCTATTGTTATCAAAGAAATTATAGTAAAGGTTTTAACCATTCAATATAATAAGACATCTACAGAATTTCGACATGAAATCTATCTAGAAAATCCTCAATGAGACTGAGATTTTGAGGTCTACTATAAAATAGTCATTTATATATCATTGTGTAATAAATTCATGATGTTTGGGAAGAAGGTAAATCTTAGTCTTATATATACCAAACCCTTTGAATTATTTTATCACATCAGAGTGGTGGCCTATCGACTAGAACTCACACCTATACTTTCTCAAGTACATCATGTGTTCCATGTATATATCTTGAGGAATTAAATACCTAATCCATATCATTTACTTAATCCATTGGTGGTACTATTGCACTTCTGGAAATATGATCTATACCAATAGTTTTGGGAAAACCATTTGTATAGTTCACTAATTTGGGCCTATATCAACGGTTTGACCAAAACCGTTAGTATAGGTCACTTATATGGACCTATACTAGCGGCTTGTCCAAAACCGTTGGTATAGGTCCATTATAGATACCCTATACTAACGGTTTGGACAAAACATTGGTATAGGTCCCCCCCTATACCAATATTTTGTCCAAAACCGTTGGTATAGGTCCCAAAATCAAATAACCTATACCAATGGTTTTGAGAATCATTGGTATAGGTACATGTATTTTTAATGGAATCTTCTTACAACGGACATTAAATAAATCAAAATTTAAAATAATTATGATAATACATATATAGATTTATCAAATTATGTTCACAAAAGTAAGTTGGTAAGTGGTTAGGTCGTTCAATCACAAATAAGAGGAGGTGGGTTCAAAACCAACCGGATGATTAGTTTTTGAATTACATATACCAATGGTTTATGGAACCATTGGTATAGATATTAATATTATATATACTGAAGGTTTTCAAAACCGTTGGTATAGACCTATACTCATGGCTTACATGCCAATGGTTCTCCAAACCGTTGGTATAGCCTATACCAATGGTTTGGAGGCCTATACCAATGGTTTCAAACCGTTGGTATATGGTATTTTTACAGTAGTGTTGTTAAGTGATCTTTCATATGTGGATCAGGTTATGAAGATCATAGAGCATAGGTGAAATGTTCTACCAAACAAAACAGCTCACTCGGTCAATGAATTTTGGTGGAACCACTTTATTTTGGAAGCAACATGGGAACACCATTAGGTGATGATGCACGAGTTCCCTAATTTATTTTAGTGTTTTAAAAGTAAATTTCAAGGGATAAATTTTTGATGTGGGGTTAATGTAATAAACCAAAACATAACAAATGAAACACCATTTTTGAATGAATAAATACCTTACCAATAAATGTATATATAGAAAACTCATGCACTACTCTAGTTATTTAGGATTATTATAAGTTATAGTCTGTCAAATTTAAAACTATTTTGAATAATAACCATTGATAATATATCAATTCGATCATGACCATTAACATTATTATATTAAGGATTATCGTAAAGTGAATTTGACAGAGACAAAAGTAGTGATGTCCTCAACAAGTCAGACCATACTATATAGAGGCCATTTATCATAGATTACAAGGGTGATAGAAACCATGACCAATCCAAAGATGATATTTAACAAATAAAGCACGAGAGAAACAATTTATGGAATAATTTCAAGCTCATTGAAATCACAAAATAATCCATTTTCTCTAATCATCACCCTAAAAATCTCACCATCAAAAATGTTAACACTAGGAAATTTGCTGGTATAATAAAGGGCTATCTAGACCCTAATGGTATAACTTTTTATATTTTATTTATAATAAAACAATGATTATATTTATCAATTTTAGTATAATTTTTTAAATGATTAAATATTGAGTTTGATAAAAATAATATTTTTATATGATAATCACAACATCTATTTTTGAAAATATATTGTTTCAATCAAGACACTCTTTTTGATGATTTTAATAATTTTGAAATAAATTAAATTGTATTAAAATAATTTTATTAAATAAAATTTATTAAATATAAAGAATGATATAATCATATAAATAAAAAGCTTATTTTTTTAAGTGTCATAGAAGTATTATTTTTATAAAACCAACTTTTTCAAATAGTAGATATTTATAGACTAAAAGGCGAATTTATCATTTTTATGGAATTAGGTTGATAAAATAAATATTATATTTGAAATCAACACGTCAAAAATTATAAAACTTTTATTTTTTAACAATTTTCATTGATTGTCAATTTTTTTAGTAAAAACTAAATTTGATATAATTATACATCATGTATTTTGACTTCATAAAAGAAAAAAAGTGTTGTAATAAATTCTATAATGAGTATAGAAGACCAAATTTTTTTAACCTTCACAATAATGTGTTTTTTATGTTATTTGATTAATTTAAAATGTTCTTGATGAATACACAAAAAATTATATTATATTTTATGGTTTTAAATTCAAATCTTAAACATAACTCATTTCCAAATCACCATGGGAATCCTTTTAATGTGTTAGATTCCTACCCTTATATTGTAATTAGAATAACTCTTATTTGGTAGAAATACTAATGAATAAAAAATATTAATTATTTTAATTTTTATTACATTATCATATGAAGTCCTAATCCTATTATTGGAGATTAATAAAGATTAACCCTCTATTTTTATATGTAATCCTAACCAACATCCCATTACTCATCACTCAAAACTCTTTGAGTAAGAATTTAATCTTTCATTCCCTCTCTATAGTTCTCCCAAGGTCCCACTAATCTCCAAATAATCTCCTAAAAATCATTGAAAATCCTCATCTCAAGGAAAGTTATCTTCTCCTTCCCCCATTTACTTAAGAACCTTCATTCTATCATGACTTTTGATTTTTAGTTTCTGATTTTTATATATGTTTTACGCATCCCTCTTACATTCAATATGATTACAAAGTATTCAGATACCCTTTTATCCCCCATTAAATCCTTCTATAATCCATTATTCTATCCCATTATAGAGTTTAAATTATCCTTCAATTTTCCATGCCAAGCATTTGTGAAGTGAATATCCTTATCAATTTCCACTAAAGGGAATTCACCATGTTTTTCAACAATTTACTGATTTTGGGAATACATTTATGTAAACCACACTACATAATTGTTGTGTTAAAAATGATGAAATATATTTTTTATGTAGATTGACATATGTGGAATTATTTTGAATGTACATTAAATGAATGTGAGGGATGGGAATTAAATTATATATCCCTTTAATGCATTGGGTAATGTTTTTATCTAATGAGATTATACATAGTGTGAATGAGAATTTATCCTAAGAACACTATATTGTTTTTTCTTGATATATATTCTTGACATATTTTTATGATTTCATTTTTTATTTTTTTACACATTATTATGTTTCCTTTATGTTATCATGTTATATCATGCCTCATTATTCAGGATTATCACTCTCAACCCTCTTATGTTACCTTGCTTTTCCTATTTAATAACATAAAAAAATTACCATATGATTTGTTTTACTTAGTCCTTGATTAGGATTTATAAAGCATCCCTTTCTTATTTATGTCTGAGGGTTATCCTATAAATTTTCAGAAGATCTAAAAAATATAAAGGAATATTTCATGGTTTTTAAATTGTAACACCCCAGGATTTCATAGTGTGTTATTTCTTAAAAATAATTCAATAACTTGCACTACACGCAACACCGAGTTCAATCACACCATGACGTACAAAAAAAGCCATTAAAAGAGGTCATGAATAGTATTAACAACATTTTGAACTTTATATAATCCTTATAATTTTAGAATCCCTATTATGAGTTTCTTAGTCATAATGCAAGAACAGATTCATTTTCAGTATTGCACTTTTATCAACTTTAATAGTGCAACCTTTTTAAATAAAATATTTTAAACTATCTGAATAAATTGGGACATCAAAAAAAAATTTAAATGAAACATCCCAAGCTTCCACGGTACGCTTTCCTTTGAATAAAATAGTAGCGTGTGTTGTACGCAACCTTGAGTTTTAACACACACCACAACCAATCAAACTAGCGTTATGAATAGTAATACCTAAATTTTGAAATTATATATATTTTATATTTTAAAATGGACTTCATTTTTGGATTCGGAGTATCGAATTTAGCCTAAGGTGAAATTTTGGTACTTTTCGGATAACTTTCATATTTTGATGAATAGTGAAAATTAATAATTTTAATTAAAAACAACTTTTTTAATCAAAATAATTAATAGTGATAAATTATGAATTTTAGTAGTTTTAAAGTATATTTAGAATATATTTTTACCATTTAATATAATGTTGGTCATTGGACATAATTTCACAATTAAACCGAACATAAACAAGTGTCAATCTTTTGATAGTTATTGTCTCTTAAAAACACGCTTTTTGTTTTGACAGCGGGAATTAATTTTAATTTAATTTCTGCCACTTCTGTGTTTTGAATTTAGAAAAATGGATTCCATATTTGGAATCAGGATGTCCAAATTTTGTAAATAGGTAACTTTTATTTTTAGACATTTAATATATTTACTGTGGTAAATATTTTATTTACCATGGTCAAGGGTAAATCCGGTAAATAAGGGTTAAAAAATAATATTATAATAAAACAAAATTACCCTAAAACGTGTCCTAACCTTATTGGTGGACACATACCCGACCATGATCATCCTTGGGTCAATTTGGGGACCCCTTGGAGCCACTTGTATGTGGTAGGGACACTTTATATTAATAAAGTTAAAATAAAAATAAAAATGGCATAAGCTTACATCTTTTAGAAGAACAATTTTTACATAGGGTTATACATGTTAGATTTTAGATTATAAATATTCATTAGAAATCTAAAAAGATTTCCTACATAATGATATTTTATTTATAATTTTTAGTCATCAAATAAGTTAAATTATGAATGACACAATAGTGATGCAATGTTTACCTCATTAATAAATCATTTAAATAAATAAGATTATAATGATTAAAATATTATCTAAAACCTGTCCAATTCTTATTGGTTGATGTTATTTAGAATATGAGTCATCCTATATTCGACCTCAAGGATTTTTGGACCATTATAAACCGAATATAATTATATTATAAAGTAATACTTTCACTCTTTCCTAAAGAGCCCCTCCTCTCCCTTATAAAAGGAGACCACTTCTACTCATTCCTCACACCTCTCAAGCCACTTGGATCGTCCAAACTCTGCCCAACTAAGCTCCCCACATCCCTCTCCTCCTCCTTGAAGCTTCCCCTTAGGCAGAAAGCATTTCAAGAAGTCCTTTGGTTCCAACCAAAGTGAGTTACCTAAATTAAAGGTAACGATTTCTCTTAAATTATTTTCATTTATTTTGCTTCTCCAACCCCCAAACTCTTTTTATTTTCTTTCTTTTGTAACAACACCAGTATCCTCAATATACTAGGATGTTATTATAAGAATTATTCAAACTACACATACACACAACTCCATCTAATGGATGATGAACATAATGTTTCTGTGGATGGAAAACTAACGCCTCACGAAACGATGATTGTTCAAATACATCTTACCGCCTCTCATGGTGGCCATTATGATGGCACTGTAATGAAATATGATATTAATGATATATATTTTATATATAAGCTTCTGTAATTCCATTTTATTTCATACCATTATTCGTTTCATGTTGTATATACATACGATAATTTCATTTGAGGAAGTGCGAACTACCGCCCCCTTAAAATGATATGACTTGTTCATACCACACATGGAACGTATAAAGGATGGTGTTAATGAAACTAAAGTAACATATATAAAATATTATATTATACTGTAATAGTAATATACCTAAGTATCATTTGGATTCAATTCTTTTAAAATAAAAATTAAAAGGAAGTTGCGTTCGTGCGTACGTACGGACTACCGTCTCCACGAACGCGATGAGATTCATCCTCCATCGTATCCATTCAAGTATAATTATCATTTGATGATTTAAAAATGATGTTTAAGGGCTTGATACCATTCTGGATTTGAATAATATACAACCTATCCTTTACAAACATGTCTTACGTAACAAAACATACAAAAGAAAACAAGTAAGTTAACACCCGAAACAACAATAATACTAAGATATTATTATCAAATCAATATTAAAAGATCATATATGATATCATATTAATATATATGATTCTTGTATAATTTAATAACAATTATTTCACCATTATACAGGAGGTTAACCTACCCCAACCAAGGAAAAGTACAAGGTAAGGGATTTTCATATCTCGATTTCAATTCCGTGAGATTTCCATTGTTCGCCACTAAATTATTGAAAGTGGTGTATTGTGTACTGCCATTTGATATATATTATCATGATTCTATTTATATTCATGTTATTCTGTAAATCATTTGGTGGTTATTAACTTTTGGCCATACGACTCAGTTGATTAACGTGGTAAGGGGTTTTCATCTCACTCCTTATTCTCATGAGATTCATGCCATATTGCCACCATTACCTTTTGTGTGGTGTATGTACTGCCCATAATTATATTCTTTGTGTAATACACTCTAATTTATGTGTACTTACATATTCATTGTATGATACCTCTTTCATGGGTTGTATGTTTCATAAGTTACCAAACTGGTAAGGGTTATTTCACAATCTCTTCATTATCTGAGGTTGTTTATATATAATAATCTACAGGGATCTCGTTATCATCCACATCCATGTTTCTTCAAAATGTATTTCAAAACATTTTTAATATTTAAAAGAATATGGGTTAAAGTCATTTATACCCTTGTTTGACTTTTTATAAGAGGTTTATAAGGGAATCTTTCCGTCGTTTTCCAAACAAGGTGCTTTTTAACCTTTTCGACAGAATTAAGATAAGAATGTTTTTTTAACTTATACGGCGGGTGCGGTTATTTTCCGCCGTTATAAAATCGTCAAAGCTTCCCTTAAAAGCTTATAAGATTATTTTCAAAGAAAATGTTTGATTTTATATGGATCTTAAATGATTTCAAAATAAAAGGAGATATTTCTTTAAAAAGAATTTTGATTTCATCTATGTCAACATCTTTTGATGGGTTTTAAGATTATTTGAAGTTGATTTATTATGATACAAAACTTCTATATTGTTTTGAAGGTTTTGTGATATGTTTGTCTGTGGATGTTCTATTTTTATACCATTCATAGTTTATGGTGAATGTATTGACATTTCGTATTCTAGTTCCAATAAGAATGTTTATGTTATATTTCAATCTTTACTTCATATGAATGTGTTGGACAATTATGTTCCAGGTTGGGGACTGGTTAAAGTAAGCCCTCCAGGTTGGGGATTGGTAAAAGGAAGCCCTCCAGGTTGGGGACTGGTAAAAGTACACCCTACAGGTTAGGGACTGGTAAAAGTAAGCCCTCCGGGTTGGTGTCCGGTTATTAGAGGCACTCTGGGTTGGTGTCCGGTTATTAGAGGCACTCCGGGTTGGTGTCCGGTTATTAGAGGCACTCCGGATTGGGTTCCGGTTACAGTTAGCCCCAAGGTCTTAGGACGAGGCCTTGAAAAGTAATTAAAGTTTAGCATTATGCATTCCAACATTATGAAAGTGGTTATTGATTTTTCATGTGATTATTCGATTAGTAGAATATCCATAGTGAACAAGTAAATGGCATTATTTCATTTTACTTTTTCCATACTATGTGGAAGTTCAAGTTTAAAAGGCTTTGGTTTTAGTAATTCATTGCCTTAAATGTTTATGCTTATTTTTGAATGTTCCGCTATATTGTTATCCTTACTGGGCATTTGAGATCACCCCTTTTCTATGTTTTATTTTTCCCAGGATGTGAAGATGTAAGTTATGAATGACCTGCAGGGATATTATGAGGGGATTATAGTGTGGACTGTGGAAACATTATGTTGTTGTAGTAGTTTTTCATTTTATGATATAATGTAAATCTTATGAATATATCTAGTGTTTCCAAGGCTACTAAACCAATCGGTCTTTCGAGATTTCATCTTTCTTGTGATCATGCCAATGTTATGTAATAATGCAACGACTCTGGGTAACTGGGTCGGGGCGTTACAGTTGGTATCAGAGGAAGTTTAGTACAAACCTTGGAAACTAGATTTAGATAAACTCTGATTTGAGCACGTAGACCTAAGATGAACTTTCAGGATTAGTATAGAAGAACTTCCTAGAATTTTGGTATCATAGAGATTTTGTGAGTTTTCCGAGCAATACATCCCTATCTGGATACGAGCAGGTAGAGGCGGCTCTGGCACAGATGTACCTAGGGGTAAAACTCGAAAACACCGCTTTGAGCTAGACTCGAACGGGAACTGGTGCACGACAACGGGCCTTGCTGCACTCTTGGTTACGACACTCCCGGGGGATATTCTTAGGATAACTCTCATTTTCTTACAAATCATTATGAAGGGTTTATGAGTATATACTTCCTCAAAGAAAACATTTTTATGATTATGGATTATATCCATAAATAGTTCAATTTATGTTAAGTGTTTTATAAGTATGGGATTATGTATTTTGATTCATAAACTGATCTAGTTTATGCCATTGTTTAGAAATGGCGCCCAGTAGAAGGAATGAGAACTCCAGAAATGCACATGATCCAAAGAGAAGGAAGGATCATATCTTTCATGGTCTTAATCTAGAATTGATAAGAGAAATAGTCTCCCATGTATTATCATCATATGAAGAAATAATATCATGTGTTGATAAGATAAGTAAAGAGTTTACTGAGTCCTATGGATTTGAAGGGAAGCAAGAGAAGAAAAGGATGGAAGAGAGAAAAATGGATAAAGGGAAGAGGGAAAAGAAGAATTTTCCCATATGTGGTAACTGTGGGAAGAAACACCCTGGAACTTGCCTGAAAGGAATGAGAGTTTGTTATAAGTGTGGAGGGAAAGGGCACAAAGTACATGACTGCAAGGGTGAGAAAATGGTTTCAAATGTACAATGCTTCATTTGCAAGGAGTTTGGACACTACGCAAACCTATGCCCCAGTCATCAGACTATGCCGAAAATTATGCTATTGGATAATAATCAAGTTATGATACTACCACAGATGAAGAGGAATGATTAGAGTTCTTATGTTGATTCTGTCAATTGACTGTGGTATCAACAATGTACTTGTTATAATAATTATGGAGTATATAAGGATTGTACTGCAGTACTATTTCATTAAGGACTTGAGATTGTGTGGAACAAAGAAAAGTGACTCAATAGGAGGATAAATTTTTGGAAAATATATGGTTGAGAGAAAGATAAACCATAATATGGTTCTAATACCGAGTTAGTGATTTTAGAATAATACATGATTGATTTGGATAAATTATGTTGGATATTCTTGACTACCTTGAAACTGATTAATGATTTGTATATTCCATCATTTTTTTAGGGTTTAAAACATTTTTGGATTGATGAAGTATATCCAGCATTCTATATGGAATAGGGGAGCATGAATGTAATCAATAAGGAATATGGTAATTCAAGATGTTTCAGTTTATTAAAAGAATACAAGATGAAGGTATTCATATGCTATTACGAGGTAAAAAGGATCTATATTATGTTTACCTTACTTATAAATGTTGGACTGTGAGTTTGGACAGATGTATTTTGGATAGTTCTAGTTTGGATTATTTTGGATTACCATAAAAGGACAACCCAGAGGTCGGGCGGCAACCCGTCGCATCCGGCAAGGCTGCGAGACTTGAACCCGCAACCGAAGGGCGACAAGGGTGTATCACCTACCACTGGCCCACGAGATGTCCTGGATTAAATAATGTTGTTTTTTTAAAGATCTGGTAGATGAATTATAAATTCATTTATTTTGGAACCCTGTACGAATAGTATAAATAAAAAAATTACATTCTATTATCTTTTAGAGTGAAAGATGAGTTTGTGGTAGAAATTTATTAATGGATAAAACTCTAATTATAAAGTAAGTATATCTCCTTATGGTCTTAGCCAATCTCATAAATATATTCCTCAACATTAATAAAAGGAACTTAGAACAAAAATGTTGTCCTAGATGGTACATTAAATCATCACTAATTCATGGCTTTGGGATTGTTGGCATTTTCATAGCCATGTTCTCTACCACTCTCCATCAAATAATTGATGGTTATATTTCTCTTCCATATCCATATTTTCTTACATGGAACCCTAGTATGTGTTATTTTGGGTAATCTTCATACTTTCCACTCTTTATTTTAAATAGAGGCCTCGTTAATTCATTTTTCGATGTGGGATTTCAACTATGATATTTTGAAACGTCAAAAATGTGTTATCCTAATACCCTATGTTTTGTTGAACCGATGGTATTTCAAATCATCATAGATTGATGAATTTAAGGACCTCAATTATACACTTGTTTGTGATTGATGATCTCAATCACTACCTATAAATATTTACGTTTTTCCTCCAATTATATGTCTCTAATTTCCACCAATGTTCTCCTAATCGAGATCATAATTTGGTGGTGACTCTTTCATTTATCTTTTCCTCATATTAAGACTAAATTTTAGTAACCTAATTTCCGATGTGGGTTTTCCCACAAAGATATTTTCTATTTTAAACCTTTTATTTTCGAAGAACAATTTCAAATTGCGGGGACGCAATTTATTGAAGGAGGGGAGAATGTAACACCCCAGGATTTCATAGTGTGTTATTTCTTAAAAATAATTCAATAACTTGCACTACACGCAACACCGAGTTCAATCACACCATGACGTACAAAAAAAGCCATTAAAAGAGGTCATGAATAGTATTAACAACATTTTGAACTTTATATAATCCTTATAATTTTAGAATCCCTATTATGAGTTTCTTAGTCATAATGCAAGAACAGATTCATTTTCTGTATTGCACTTTTATCAACTTTAATAGTGAAACCTTTTTAAATAAAATATTTTAAACTATCTGAATAAATTTGGACATCAAAAAAAAATTTTAAATGAAACATCCCAAGCTTCCACGGTACGCTTTCCTTTGAATAAAATAGTAGCGTGTGTTGTACGCAACCTTGAGTTTTAACACACGCCACAACCAATCAAACTAGCCGTTATGAATAGTAATACCTAAATTTTGAAATTATATATATTTTATATTTTAAAATGGACTTAATTTTTGGATTCGGAATATCGAATTTATCCTAAGGTGAAATTTTGGTACTTTTCGGATAACATTCATATTTTGATGAATAGTGAAAATTACTAAATTTTAATTAAAAACAACTTTTTTAATCAAAATAATTAATAGTGATAAATTATGAATTTTAGTAGTTTTAAATTATATTTAGAATATATTTTTACCATTTAATATAATGTTGGTCATTGGACATAATTTTACAATTAAACCGAACATAAACAAGTGTCAATCTTTTGATAGTTATTATCTCTTAAAAACACGCTTTTTGTTTTGACAGCGGGAATTAATTTTAAATTAATTTCTGCCACTTCTGTGTTTTGAATTTAGAAAAATGGATTCCATATTTGGAATCAGGATGTCCAAATTGTGTAAATAGGTAACTTTTATTTTTAGACATTTTGAATAATTACTGTGGTAAATATTTTATTTACCATGGTTAAGGGTAAATCCGGTAAATAAGGGTTAAAAAATAATATTATAATAATACAAAATTACCCTAAAACGTGTCCTAACCATATTGGTGGACACATACCCGACCATGATCATCCTTGGGTCAATTTGGGGACCCCTTGGAGCTACTTGTATGTGGTAGGGACACTTTATATTAATAAAGTTAAAATAAAAATAAAAATGGCATAAGCTTACATCTTTTAGAAGAACAATTTTTACATAGGGTTATACATGTTATATTTTAGATTATAAATATTCATTAGAAAGATAAAACGATTTCCTACATAATGATATTTTATTTATAATTTTTAGACATCAAATAAGTTAAATTATTAATGACACAATAGTGATGTAATGTTTACCTCATTAATAAATCATTTAAATAAATAAGATTATAATGATTAAAATATTATCTAAAACCTGTCCAATTCTTATTGGTTGATGTTATTTAGAATATTAGTCATCTTAGCTTCGACCTCAATGATTTTTGGACCATTATAAACCGAATATAATTATATTATAGAGTAATACTTTCACTCTTTCCTAAAGAGCCCCTCCTCTCCCTTATAAAAGGAGACCACTTCTACTCATTCCTCACACCTCTCAAGCCACTTGTCTCGTCCAAACTCTGACCAAGTAAGCTCCCCACATCCCTCTCCTCCTCCTTGAAGCTTCCCCTTAGGAAGAAAGCATTTCAAGAAGTCATTTGGTTCCAACCAAAGTGAGTTACCTAAATTAAAGGTAACGATTTCTCTTAAATTATTTTCATTTATTTTGCTTCTCCAACCCCCAAACTCTTTTTATTTCCTTTCTTTTGTAACAACACCAGTATCCTCTATATACTAGGATGTTGTTATAAGAAGTATTCAAACTAAACATACACACAACTTCATCTAATGGATGATGAACATAATGTTTCTGTGGATGGCAAACTAACGCCTCACGAAACGATGATTGTTCAAATACATCTTACCGCCTCTCATGGTGGCCATTATGATGGCACTGTAATTAAATATGATATTAATGATATATATTTTATATATAAGCTTCTGTAATTCCATTTTATTTCATACCATTATTCGTTTCATGTTGTATATACATACGATAATTTCATTTGAGGAAGTGCGGACTACCACCCCCTTAAAATGATATGACTCGTTCATACCACACATGGAACGTATAAAGGATGGTGTTAATGAAACTAAAGTAACAAATATAAAATATTATATTATACTGTAATAGTAATATACCTAAGTATCATTTGGATTCAATTATTTTAAAATAAAAATTAAATGGAAGTTGCGTTCGTGCGTGCGTACGGACTACCGTCTCCACGAACGCGATGAGATTCATCCTCCATCGTATCCATTCAAGTATAATTATCATTTGATGATTTAAAAATGATGTTTAAGGACTTGATACCATTCTGGATTTGAATAATATACAACCTATCCTTTACAAACATGTCTTACGTAACAAAACATACAAAAGAAAACAAGTAAGTTAACACCCGAAACAACGATAATACTAAGATATTATTATCAAATCAATATTAAAAGATCATATATGATATCATATTAATATATATGATTCTTGTATAATTTAATAACAATTATTTCACCATTATACAGGAGGTTAACCTACCCCAACCAAGTAAAAGTACAAGGTAAGGGATTTTCTTATCTCACTTTCAATTCCGTGAGATTTCCATTGTTCGCCACTAAATTATTGAAAGTGGTGTATTGTGTACTGCCATTTGATATATATTATCATGATTCTATTTATATTAATGTTATTCTGTAAATAATTTGGTGGTTATTTACTTTTGGCCATAAAACTCAGTTGATTAACGTGGTAAGGGGTTTTCATCTCACTCCTTATTCTCATGAGATTCATGCCATATTGCCACCATTACTTTTTGTGTGGTGTATGTACTGCCCATAATTATATTCTTTGTGTAATACACTCTAATTTATGTGTACTTACATATTCATTGTATGATACCTCTTTCATGGGTTGTATGTTTCATAAGTTACCAAACTGGTAAGGGTTATTTCACAATCTCTTCATTATCTGAGGTTGTTTATACGTAATAATCTACTGGGATCTCGTTATCATCCACATCCATGTTTCTTCAAAATGTATTTCAAAACATTTTTAATATTTAAAAGAATATGGGTTAAAGTCATGTATACCCTTGTTTGACTTTTTATAAGAGGTTTATAAGGGAATCTTTCCGTCGTTTTCCAAACAAGGTTCTTTTTAACATTTTCGACAGAATTAAGATAAGAATGTTTTTTAACTTATACGGCGGGTGCGGTTATTTTCCGCCGTTATAAAATCATCAAAGCTTCCCTTAAAAGCTTATAAGATTATTTTCAAAGAAAATGTTTGATTTTATATGGATCTTAAATGATTTCAAAATAAAAGGAGATATTTCTTTAAAAAGAATTTTGATTTCATCTATGTCAACATCCTTTGATGGGTTTTAAGATTATTTGAAGTTGATTTATTATGATACAAAACTTCTATATTGTTTTGAAGGTTTTGTGATATGTTTGACTGTGGATGTGCTATTTTTATACCATTCATAGTTTATGGTGAAAGTATTGACATTTCGTATGCTAGTTCCAATAAGAATGTTTATGTTATATTTCAATCTTTACTTCATATGAATGTGTTGGACAAGTATGTTACAGGTTGGGGACTGGTTAAATTAAGCCCTCCAGGTTGGGGACTGGTAAAAGTAAGCCCTCCAGGTTGGGGACTGGTAAAAGTAAGCCCTCCAGGTTAGGGACTGGTAAAAGTAAGCCCTCCGGGTTGGTGTCCGGTTATTAGAGGCACTCCGGGTTGGTGTCCGGTTATTAGAGGCACTCCGGGTTGGTGTCCGGTTATTAGAGGCACTCCGGGTTGGGTTCCGGTTACAGTTAGCCCCATGGTCTTAGGACGAGGCCTTGAAAAGTAATTAAAGTTTAGCATTATGCATTCCAACATTATGAAAGTGGTTATTGATTTTTCATGTGATTATTCGATTAGTAGAATATCCATGTGAACAAGTAAATGGCATTATTTCATTTTACTTTTGCCAACTATGTTGAAGTTCAAGTTTAAAAGGCTTTTGTTTTAGTAATTCATTGCCTTAAATGTTTATGCTTATTTTTGAATGTTCCGCTATATTGTTATCCTTACTGGTCATTTGAGCTCACCCCTTTTCTATGTTTTATTTTTCCCAGGATGTGAAGATGTAAGTTATGAATGACCTGCAGGGATATTATGAGGGGATTATAGTGTGGACTGTGGAAACATTATGTTGTTGTAGTAGTTTTTCATTTTATGATATAATGTAAAACTTATGAATATATCTAGTGTTTCAAGGCTACTAAACCAATCGGTCTTTCGAGATTTGATCTTTCTTGTGATCATGCCAATGTTATGTAATAATGCAACGACTCTGGGTAACTGGGGTCGGGGCGTTACATAAATAATGATGTTGTACCCATGTTTAATGATAATATTCAATTTACCTAACATCCCTAATAAAATAGTCCTCATGATCTTCTAGGATTATATTAAGTGTATCTTTATATAATAAATCATGAGTTAATGTGAATTAAAAAATGGGTTCTCTTAGGTTCCTAGAGTTTTGAGTAGTGTAACTGTTTTGGGTGTAGTGTAGGCACAATGATTTCTACTCGAAGACATAGTGTTTGGGTCATGCATTATCAATTACTAGGTGGGTCCATTATTTAAGAAGGGGGATGTTTTTTGGTATAATAATCATTATCACAGTAAGTTTTTAACAGAATTTATCATATAATTTGGATAAAATAATGATAAATTTTAATTTTTGGACGTAGAGTAGGGGACTGGTAGTATATAAAGTTAAGTAAGCATTCATGATTTTACATCATTTATACAATAAATGACATTAGATTTGTTCTTAAAGATAGTTACTATATAAATTATGTCAAAACATGTTTATAGATGCTTCGGTAATATTAAAAATTGATATTGACATTTTTTTAATAACATTTATTAGTATAATAGATATTTAAAACCCAGTGCCATTGGATTTTAATTTTTGTTATATAACAACTGATTTTAAAAATAGTTTCACCATCAGTTATTATAAAATAGATGTTAAAATCCACAGATTTAAATGTCAATTAAAATAATAAAAATTATAATAGGTATATTTTATATTAAATACTATATAAATTTTGTTAAAAACCTTTTGAAAATAATAAAACATAAAAATCATTCATTTCAACACTTTTGTTGTTCCCAAGTTTTCATAAACCATATGCTTTAGGAATCGCAAGTGCACTCCATATTATTCCTTTAGAAACATTCCACTATAATATTTATACTCATATAAAAAACTTTTAACTCCCTCTGATATGTTTCACCACCCCCATTTTCATTCCCCCTCACTCAGTAACGTTCTTTTGTACTCTTCGACATTCCACAGCCTTTGGTTTCAGATCTACTGTTAGCATCCTGATTTTTTAATAATTTTTAAATTGTTATTTTTTGAAAGATATTAATATGTTAAAGATGTATTTAATTTTGGTATGATTGTTGATATATGTTAATACATGATTACATGTTAATATATATTAATATGTTTATATTGTATTCATTATTCAATTTATTGATAGTTATTTTTATTTTATTACTTTTATAATAAAAATTAATTTTTTTTTACATTACTAGTTAAATAGATTGATATATTATTTTTATAAGTTTTTAAAATATTAATTTTTTTATTTAATTATATAATTAAATTTAGACGTATAAATTTATATATTTATATATTTGAATACATATTATATTAATAACATTATGTGTATATCTGTTTTATTTTTATATGTGTTTATATAATTTTAATATATAATATTAAAAATATATATGTTTACATATTTATATTTAAATATATAAACTTTGAAAATTTATAATTTTAAAATATACATATTTATATTTTTTAAATCATATATATGTGCTCAAATGTTTAATTTTTTAATATATTAGTATATTGAATTGTAGTTTTAGGTAAATAATTAATCATAATTTTATCAAATTCAAAAAACAATCGTTATGAATATGAGAATGTGGTTGATGATTTTATGTAATTTTGTAAATGAAAGCTTAAATAAAAAGATACAGTTTTATTCCAATGCATTAGGTGTTTTAATATAAGAAAATTTGGGTATAAATAAATTGCAGAGCATCTTATATTCTATTGTTGTATTCATAGTTATGAATTTTGTATTTTTCATAGTGAAATAACAAATAAGTCAATATCCAACATTGATAATGATGCATATAATGAGACAATGGATAGTATTGATCAATTAATACATGTTCTGGGCATTCAATCCTTTGATAAAATATGAAGTCTTGTAAAATTGTATGGATATAATGAAAATCCATTTTTCCCATGGTAAACGTAAAAGAAATAAATGTCTTGAGTGATAAAAATTTTATTGAATTTTTTAACTTTTGAAATAGAAAATTGAAGAAGGTAATGGGATTCTAGATTAAAAATATGATACAAAAATGTTTCTATCCAATTAGACTAGGGTATAATAAAATACACGATTTCCCGAATAATTGTAGGTTGTATAAGAAGAAAAAATAAAATTTATCAAAATTTTATAAATACTAGACATCATGATTTAAAAATGATTGGATATACAACTATGATTCATTTTCAAATATAGGGATAAAAATAACTACTAATATAATCTTATATCATATAATAATTCATTTTTTGATGAATTTAAATATAAATTGACATATTGAATAAAGGATGAGATGGAATACTAATGAATGAATATATAATGGAAACTAACTAAAACCTACAGATTCACCATAATAGAATATACATGACTGATAATATATTTATTTGGAAAATAAAGTTATAAATCTCTAGAATGAGACTATGTATAGATGGAATGAATTCAAATTAGATCTTCATTGTCCAGCATAGTTCATGGCCTATTTTTTGGTAGATTATACCAATCCACACAAATATGTATGGATAAAAAAATATGTTCTGAAGAACATTTTTATTGTTTGAACAAACCAACATTCATCTAATATTTATGTTTATCAGTAACTATTTACTGATGATTTGAAACATAATGAGGAGGAATGTGTTGGATTTTTTATGCTTATATTAAATAGTATTTTCTTTTTCAAGCTATGGTAATGTTCAATATAAGTTAATTTTATGTATATGTAATCTTATTTGGGTATAGTTATAAAGGACCCAAGTCATGTGAAATTCATAAAGAAGGTAATTCATATCATTAATTGAACATTGGGAGAACGATAGTGTAAATGGGTCCTCAAATTGTTTTGTGAATGGATCACCCATATGAAATATTAAGGAATTAAAAAACTATATAGTGGTATTATTTCCACCTAAAACATTTATTAGATATAGAATATTACAAATAGGTGGAAAAAATTGATGTTACATTGGAGAGGAAATAATTTTTGGGTCATAAAAATATACATAAAAGAATATAAAATTCGTTTTTGATCTACCCTATTAAATATTTTTGAATGTAAAACATAATAATGATGATATAAATTTTGGTAAAAATACATTTCACAACTTTATCAAGAATGTTTTTCCATAAAAGGAAAGATAATTGAAGTATTTAATGTTATATTGGACTTAACTTATAAGTGAATATGTTTTGTGTTATCTAAAATTGAGAAAGGGGGAATAATATATCAAACTATGGTTTGTTACATGTGATGAAATTGTGAAAATATTAATTTACTTCTCTGTTTTTATGGAATTTTAGTACCGTATATATATTCTTTAAATATGTAAAATTTGATTTCATTGAAGTATTTGATGTTAATTTGGATGAAATACCATGACTCTGAGGTATTGATAAAACAACTACCACTATTTTCACTCTAATGAATATTTTAAATTCCTGTTATAAATTCTATCATTATGTAGTGATTCTTTTTTAATTATATTAATAATAAAATCCTGAATCCAAATTTTCTAAATATGTCGGAGAATGAAGCTATCCTAATTCATTTTCAACATGAGATATATTTTCCTTTATGTTTTTTAATATAATTATTCATTTGATGATTAATTTTGAATGAGAGATAAGGACATAAGGGAATATATATTTATACTGGATGTATCCTTTCGACTTATGTATGAAATTTATGAAGGTATATTTTAAAATATAATATCGAGTAGAGGCCATTATTGTTCAATAATATCTATCAGAGTAGGTTTTTCAGTTCAGTACTAAATAAAATAATCATATAGAGCATTTGGACACCATATATTTCAAAATATTATTGTCAATAGTGTTGGTAAAGGGATATGTGACTTACAAGTAATTTTAATTGAATATTATATAGTTATTCACACAAATTTGGAGATTTTGAATATTATTGTTGGTGTTAAAAGTTATATAGTAGAAAATATTTCTAGATTGTAGTTGAAATGTAGGAAAATAAATGCCAATAAATTGATGAATGAGAATAAAAATTCATTTACATCATGGATTAAGGTGAAATGAAACACTAATTAATTATCATTAGAAGTCCTAAATTGGTTAACTATTGGACATTATGTTAATTAGGTCACATGGTATGGTTTCTAAATTAACAATTACACATTCTCTACAAAAAATCATTGATAATAAATGTATCTTTCAAAATAGTGGACCAATTTTCATCACTAAAGAAATTAAATTTTTAGTGAAAAATTTAAAATCCAAATTTCTTCATTAGTAACATAATTTAAGGTTTATAAAAGTATTTAGGGAACTGATTATAATAAATTTTGAGTACCAATTATTTTCTAAAATTGTGTTGATAGTAATGGTTGTGTGAAATATTATTATTATAAAGTTTAACTTATTTGTTTGAAATTATTTAGTTGTAAAGATGATCCATTTATAGTAAAGGTGCTAGTAAAGTAATTTTTTTTATGTTACTATCCCGTAGAATGATCAATGATATGCCATTTTTTAATGAAATAAAATTCATTTGGGTGATAATGATATTTATGATATTGTGTAATTGTGTGAGTTTTCTTCCTTAATTTCATTATTACATAAGGATAGCAATGACTATGATTTAGACATAGACAATGTTACAAAAAATGATCATATGGAAAGGATGGAGGAAAAAACTATATCTCACTCTTAATTATTCAATTAAATGTATATTTTTTATTTTGTTTCTAAAACATTCACTTGTAAAAAACTATTTTTTAAACATGGATTTTTATATTTATATATTTTGATCATTTATTCCATTATTCTATTAAATTTTATATTTATAAAGTTTAGTTACAATTATTTGGCTGAATAATCATGGCATCATTATTTTTTTCTGACAATTTCTTTGTGTTTATTATTTTTAGGTATTCACTATTTATTATATTTATTTGTTCAAAAAGTTAATATATATTTATTTTTATTACAAATAATCAAATTTGGAATTTAAATAATCATTTAATTATAATAAAATATTCGTACATATAATTACACATTTTAATAAATTGATTATTTTTAACATATTTATTGTAATTTTTATATTCATTAGTTTAATTTTCACTTTTTTGGTTGAAAAACATTGAAATAATTATTTTTTGACTATTTTTTTCATTCATATTTTTAAAGTATATAATTTCTTCGTTTGTAATAGTTAACATAACAGATATAATTTTCAGTCTATTATAAACTATATTTTTTTTATTTTAATAATTTTATAATTATAATCCAATATAGGAATAAAAAATCACACATTATTAGATGATGGCCTTTTTTCATTTCATTATTATTATTATTATTATCCATTAGATTCAATTATATAACTTTTCATTGAAGAATCATAACATATGTGTTTTGTTGCATTTTTTTCTATTAATCATTTTAAGGTGAATTTTTTTCTAGATTTGTATTAGGTAAAAAAAGATATAATTTTTCATATAATATAAACAATAATATTTTTTTAATTATAAAAAAAATTAATCAAAATCAAATAGATATTCATAAAATTTAATTATAGTAGAATACATATTTTTAAATGATGGACATAGAGGCAGGTAAATATTTACTAAGGAATGTTCATGTATCTTAATATAAATATATCTTCAATAAATAAATTATTTAATAAATTTAAACTTATTATTTTGAAAATTATGTGTATATCTTATTATTCTATAGAGAAGATGATATTGAAGGTTGGTATATGTGGTATTATATCTTTATGAAATCATCAACTTTTTTGTGGTAGGTAGAGGTTTTTAATTGAACTTGATGATATAAATAAATAAATATAGTCAAGTTTCAATAATTTTAGGATATTCATGTTCATGAAGATTCCTTATAGGATCACCAAGTTATATATTTATAAGGGAACATTTAACTATGTGATGAATGTACATTTTTGGGAGTGCGTAGTGGTAATATAACACTATGAATTTATTTTCTTCAATTCTCTAAATATTATATACTTCATATGATGCATTTTTTTTATACTAAATTAAATATGAAATTTTAATATTCAAAATATGAATGTAATTAAAAATAGTTGGATGTCTATTACAGTAATTATATAGATGGATTTTAAATAAATGTTAACTTCATATAATATTGTTTGGCATAAAAAATGAAAATACACACATCAAATATGTGTTTTTAGATTTAGAGACATGAGAGATGATCATCACCATCAATTAGTAGGAAGCCTTTCGAGTGTGACATTTTTTTATAAAATATATTTTTAAAATTATAAATATATAAATTCATTACTTATTCATTTATTTTTAAGTAAAATTCATTTAAAATATCTCACCAATAGATCTAGTTGAATTTTATATACCCTAATTTTTTTTCATAGAGGGTATGTTTTACAATATGATAAAATGAATTCAGTAAATTTTAAGGAATTAAGAGATAAATATAATAGAAAATTTAATAATTTCAATTCAATATTTCATGAGTCCCTTATTTACATGAAAATTATAAATGTGTAAATGAAAAAAGGGATATTTGTTTTTGATCCATTAAAAAACTAATAAATGAGATTATAAAAAAATTATTATTATTTTTCTTTAGTATTATTGTTTTTTAAATTCATCGAGTAACATTAAATCTATACACACAAATACACAAACACACACTCACACACACTTACACACACACACAAATATATATATATATATATATATAATTTCATGATTATAATAAAAAGTATCCATTTATCCTTATGGGTATAAAGGAAAATTATCACAATAGATTTCGGAACACAAGAACACCCATGTGGTATAAAATTATAGGAGGTAGATTTTTGTGTTAAAAAACACTGTAGACACTCTAACATAGAATCGTAGGAGGTAGAATAAAAGTGAGAAATAGGTTCCTTAAAGAATGATATTTAAGAGATATATTAGTTGATATATGAAAAAATTAAATATTTTATATGGGATATGTTTATAAAAATAAGAAGATAGATTTTGCTTGTGTAGCATGTTTTTCTACATTCTTCCATCCTAGTCTAAAAATGGTAGTATACATTAAGTTTCATGGCAGGGATCCACATTTAAATTTTATATGGTATGAATTCATACATAATATTTTTTATTTTTTACATCATTATCTTATACTATTATATCATATAAGAGTGTTGGTACATGAAATTTGATATCCAACTTCTCTAGTTTTTTTGCCTACCAAGGAGGTGACCACAGTTGGAGAGAGTATGATAAATTTTTTACTCTAACATTATTAAATTGTTTATCTATTATCATTTTAGTTATTTGTAAAGTTTTAATTTTTATTTACTTTTAATATCAAATTACATTGATTTGTTTTCTTACATTTACCTTATATATAAGTATATTAATTATAAGGAATCAATTCAAAAGGAAAACATTTTTGATAAGAAGAACAATTAAATATTTATCAGGTTTCTCAATGGATAAAAAATTATTCATGATTTATTTTATATTGAAGAATTATTATGAGTTTCTAATGAATAAAAATACTTTTGGGAGAGAAAATATGTTATGAATAGTTATAAAATATATCTTTTATTATATTATTTTGAGGAATAATTAATACCCATGATATAGTTGTTATCCTATAATGTATATTTCAATTTAAATTTTTATTTCATTATGTAAATATAAAAATTAGTTTTTTAATTTATTACTTATGTAATTCAGTTTCACTATATTATTTATATATAAAATGACAAAACTTACATTTTTGGTTTTATGGATCGAGAATACATTAAAAAAATTAAAAAATAATTAAATAAATCTACTAGTTATATATATATTAAAGATAGGAAAACATGGATATTTAATTTGGAATTCAAAAACACTTTAATATGTAAGAATATTTATATAATTATGAACCACTATTTTATATAATTTCATTGATTCGTTCCAATTTAGGCGATATGAAAACAAATTAGTACCTATATTAAATATTATAACAATGTAAAATCTTTGTAGTTTCATAGAGAGTAGTTGACATAAAATATGAGTTTCAACTATATTAATTATTTTATAAAAAAGAGATTCATATATACATTGGTTACTTTATAATAAAAAATTACAATTATAATAACTATTTAAAATTAGGTGTTTAAATAGTTATTAGGTTGTGTTTAGATTAACCTATAAAAATGCTACCATAGTTCATAAGGTTATTATCTATTTTTTTGGATATGATTTTTATAAGAGAGATTCCATGATCACATCATCTCTCTCCCTTGATCTGATGGTGATCATAAAAATAACCCCTTATAAGATATCATCTTCATATACCCACATTACTATGATTGTAAGGGTTATAGATAGTCTTCAAATCAGACACATACATGTCCCAATTGAGACTTTTTATTTCTAAAAACCAAGTATTCACTTCAACCACATCTAAATTTGATTAAAATTGGAAAAAATACACCAACTAAATTTAGAATGTTTCATCATATACAAACCATGTCAGGTTATGGGAGATAATGGTGTATATTACAATGTAATAAATATCATACAATTAAAACAAAATATGATCAAACTTTTCAATAAAATATAATAAAAGTATATAAAAATAGTTTGAATAGATGAGGAAAAAAAATTATTCTATTGGGCATATAGAATAAAGCATCAACAAAAGGATATACCTCCCCTTCACTTAATAACAAAAACTTTAAACGTCCATGTAAAATTAAACCAATAATACAGGTGAAGAAAATTAAATTACCAAACATAAGAAGAAATTAAAATAGAATAGAAAAAACAAATAAATAGAAAAAAAATCCCCAATGGATCATTAGAGTATGTATTAGGGTAAAAGTCTTATAGATTACACTCTTTATTATAAACATTTATCTTATTATAGACATGTGGTTTATTTCTTAAAAATCATGAGTCAAAACACTTCAATCATAAAAATTTAGATATCCGTGTTTTTTTTGGTTAATTCTCGTGCACATTTTGACTCTTAAGGTAACTCACTATTTACTTATTTTTTATTCCTGAACTACCTAGAATTAATAGGTCTATGTGGAATTATTTGAGTTGTTGTAAAGATTTTGATGTAGTTTCTCATGGTTTTGCATTGAAGTATAGATGAATTTACCATATCTTACAAGTGACCATTTTTTTATCTTAAAATTTTTATTTTTGGTAAAGTAAAGGATCGACTATGAGATCTGACTGACCATATTAAATGTGGGTAACTTCATAGTGGATGAGTGACCATATAATAGATTTAACATATAGTTTTTCGATTTTTTATGGTATCTCTTCAAATTATAGCCTATATTAATATGAAAGAACTTTAAGTTTATTCACATAACTACCTCACAACCTTGAAAAATTTACTATTGTTCTCAATTTTTTAACATATTCAATTGAAATTAACATATAGTTATTCATTCACATGTTATAGTAAATGAAAATATTTACTATGTTTTAGTTAAGTGTGTGGTATATAGATATGATCGTGTAATAACATGATGACATTAAAAATTTCCATCCAAAAGTAATTCAATTATTTTGGGACACATTTCTTTTTCATATGAGGTCAAAATCATCTTTATGGTCGATGGATCGAGCACATGATCGATAAGAGACTCAAAAATTATTTTGATCATGTTGTTTCTTGTGGGAATATATGAAATTTCCAAGAATGGTAAATCATCTTCAACAACACAATAATTATCATATTTAATAATTTAAGGATAGAACTACATATTATATCTTTAAAATTAGTTCATCCACTAGAAACATATTTAAACACCAATGATTATGTATATTATTAAATCTATTATTTCCTAAGGATAAAATAATCAATTTAAACTAAATATTTAATGAAAATGTCAATTAAACTATATATTATTCCTTAAAACATAAATTGTGATAAAAAAATTCATCTCCAAATAATGTGTTTTAAAATCCAAGAAATATAATGAAAAATGTATAAAACTATTTAATAGTTCCCCCACACATAATCATTTTTTTCGAGGAAAGTTAATTCCAAAATATTACCAAATCAAAAATTGAAATTCCTAGAAAATGTGAGTTCCACTTTTCAATGCCATGCTTCTCAAATTTTTACACATCCCCAATGATCCTGTTTTCATTTTATCCATGAAGTATATTCAGTTAATTCACACTTCTTTCATCACCTCATACACACTTATACATACATTGTATATTTTCCCACTCAATACTCAAGTAGTTTATTCATGAAATTATTTTATCATTCCAAAATAAAAAAGTATCAATATCGGGTTGATGATTTTATTTATCTCCAACCAATGATTAAAGTTACTATAAATATGATGAGGTATTAATTAAGGTTGTTGTTTAGTTATATAGTAGGTATGATTTGAATTTCAAACTATAAACACTAAATGAGGTGGTTTTAGATATAATATGAAGCTTAACGCTTGATTTCAATTTCCTCCAAGATTGTATTCTCCCTCAACATCCTCTACCATGACTCATCTTCTCTTATTTGAGTATCATATGGATATCCTGATCCTTTTTTCAATCATTTTGTAGAAAACATTTACATCTTCAACCTTCTATAGTATATTTGTCAAGAAGTTTTTTTCGTTGAATCTAGAAGGTAGAGAGTTATTATAAAATATATTCTTAAAGGCATGAGTCTATCTTAGACCCATATTAGGATGTAATTTCTTTCCTCTCTATTAATTACATGGTATTTTTCAATATTAATCTCTAATAGCTCTACCAAACTTATCCTAATAGTGGATTTAAACGTGGTAGACTCCCAAATTCCACTCCATCTCTTTATGCATACTATTACTTTAAATAATTCAACATATAATTACTTAATTACCAATATCAATTTCATTTCATCCTATTTTTTAGAACTAAAAAATTCCATCAAAATAATATTTGGAGGGAAATAGATAGACCTTTTATCTCCAAAATAAAGCGTAACTTATATAGATAGCCATAGATTAAATTAATAACATTTTTCTATACATACTATCATGTTTTTCATAAAAAATAAATTTTAAAAAATATGTAGTACTTTTTTCCATGAATTTCATGTATATTAGTATAATATATTTTTCATCCCCGTTACTCTTCTTACCCAAAATAGGAATTCGACTTAGACTAAAAATTGATTCTCGAGAAAGGTTGATAGGGATATTTGACTTGGGATTTGGTTTCATAAACATGTTTTTCATGAATTCATGTTGTATTAAGGATTTAGGTACTCGAATTCATGTAAAATAGTTCAATAAAAAAGGTGATTAAAATTACATATATTTTATCGACCATTTTAAGAATATGACCCTTAAATACTCTAAGATTTGATTAGATTACATAGTAAATTTTATTTGGTCAAGCATTTCTGGATTTGACAACAATTAGATAGTTGTAAAAAACTTTTAAAATTGATTCATATGTATTTCACAAATGTGATTAAAAAAATAGGGAAGTATATATTTAAATGGGTTTCAATAATCTATGGTTTTCAGAAAAATTTATTTATTTATAATTTGAAAACAACTCTATTTTAGAAATCATCTAATGTGAATTGATAATAATTATTAGTTTCATAACATTGGAATGTATTTTAATGGTTTTAATGGTATTCAATTAACGTTCAATGGTTTCAAACACTCACTAAAAAAATTGATTTTTTTAAAATGAATTAAAATAGATAAATTAAATAGTCATAAACTACAACGGTTCCCTCCCCTATACATAAATGATGCAACTTCCTCAATGTACTAAAATTTATTTATCTTGTAGGTTGAATTTCAATTTAATCAGTATATGTAATTAAATTTTAAAAATATAGTCTTTCTGGTGGGTTTCCATTGATAAATAGGTAATAGGGGAGTGATTGGATCTTAGGGTAGGTTCCCATTGTCCTTCTTCATCGTGTTCTCACTAGCAGGGAATGGGTTTTATTCTTCTCCAACTATAATAAAAAATAAACCAAAAAAGAAAGATATGAGTGACTATAAATGGACCATCACATATAGAATTATGTTTACATGGAATTGGATTGGGTTCGTAGTGGAAAAAGATTACGTGATCTATAGGTTGGATGGTATTCAGTTGAACCAACATTTCATGATACATCCACATTATCTCTTTATAAATTATTGAATTATATAAATTTTATCTTATGATTTACTACTTCTATTTTAGTTACAATATCATTTACTGTGTTGCATTATCAATGTATATATTCATCTCCCTTATAGACTGATAGGATTTTTATCCAATTCCATAAGTAGGTGAAATATTTTCCCAAAAATTAATCTGTTGGGGATCATCCATATGGTTTTTATAGGATATTTTTTAAGTCCCTAAGGTGTCTTATCATTCAGGTTTGGCATTACAATCATCTCCATAATTACATTGGTTTCTCTATTAGACACTTCTTCTTGTCCATTGGAAACTTATTTTTCCGCAAAACATCCATTGTTTTCCATTGATAACTTTTTCAATAAATCCTCCATTATCTTTTTTAAAAAGTGATTTTTTCTACAATTATGGAATTAAGAACATCAAAAATACAAAATATGTTATCCCTAAACAAACCACACACAATATGAGTGTCATCTGTTTTTGTGGCTTTGACTTCCACCCATTACAAAACATACTCCACCTTATGTAAAATATAATACTTTTTAAATGAAATTGATATTGGTATTCTGTAATTAATTCTCCAAACATCGATAAATTCAAAAATGATTATTGGTATGTGATGAATTTATTTTCCTATTAAAATATTTCTAGATAAATAACATTTTTAATTTTTTTTTCAAAACTCATGAGAATAATAAAAAAGGTTGTTCTATTAAATTCAAGACCCTAATAATTTCCTTATTATACTTTGATATCTAATGTGGCCACCTAAAGAAAAAGGGTAAAAAATATGAAATATAGATTAAAATTTTCTTTCATAATAACACATTATTATCATGTGATAATTGTGTATTTTTCAAAGAAATATACCTTCCCAAATGATATAATAGGATTAATTTTTTTTAATTGTGTAGGGATTTATGTGCGTTTATTTTTGATATATTACCAAATAAGTTACCATGACATCCTATCATTGTCCTCAACCTTTACGAAAACGAGTTAATCCCCTAGAATGTGATCTAATAGTAATGAGTGAGATGGAATATTCAATTTATCCATTTGGGGTAGTCTACTCAAGTGACTATTCAACTTATTCTAAGTTACCTTATTATCTTTTTTTTTCATGTAGAACTAATCATATAGTATCATCTATCTCAAAATCCTAGGATTTGAATCTACCATATTCTTCAAATATCTATGGTTTTCAAGTTATGGAAAAAAGTAAACATTAGTTCCGAGAGAAAATGATATAAATTTTTCCAAAAAAATTAAACTACTAATAAATGTATTTCTAAGGGTGGGTAATATAATTTTTTTTTTCATAAATTGTTTTAGAGGAATAGAAAATTACTTCTGTTCATCTATAAATTATCTTAAAATGAAATACTCAAAATGATTGTACCGAATCATCACAAAGAACCTTGAATTCATCACCTCAATTTATAGGTTGTGTTATTGGTGGGGTTATTAATATAATATTACATTAATCAAATTATGTATTACACTCCACATTGAAATAAAAATTATGCTATCTAAAAATTAATCTACAAATAGAGGAAGATAAATATTACAAAAATCCTTTATGAATTTCTAGTAGAATCCCACATGTCCTAAAAAAAGTCAAACATATGTTACACAAGTAGGGTAAGTTGACAAATTTATTAATTTATTTTTTAATTAATCCCCATCAATGTCTTGTATTAAAATTATATTATTATGAAAAATTACTCTCTCAACCATGAAATGAATCTTTTAAAAATTGAACACATTATTCCTTTCAATGTATGTTTTCACAAAATTGTTTATATTATATAACAAATTTTAAAAATATTTTCTAAAAAAATGTTAAATCATCCAAGAATACATATAATAAATCCTTAATATCAAAATAATAGTTACTTAATAGTCACCATTTTTAAGTACCTATATCTTCATTAACTCTTAATATAATTCTTCTATTATTTAATTTTCTAGATGGACAAATAAAGGAGGTATTATCTAAGAATTTTATAGAAATTATATCATAGAAATAACCTCAAATCCATCTAAAAAAGAATAATGACTTCTCTTTTCCAATATCTCTTAAATTTAATCATTGAAGATGATGGGGAAGTTTTAATTTTATGTGACCTAAGTAAATTTCTAATATTCTATGAAAACTCTCCATATATTCAAAATTATCACATGTATGAATTCTTTATTTGTTTTATTCCTTAAAATTGTTTGTACGATCTTCTTAGGAACTATATAGATGGGTTGACCCATTGGGAATATAAAATTGGATTGATGATCCCAAATTTTATTTTATTATCTATTTCCTTCTTCACTACTTCCATCAAAGAGGGATTTAACATCCATTATGTAGGCCTAATAGTTTTAGAAACCCTTTTTAGAATAATTTTATGTGATAATATTTTTCATCCTATTCATAGAATATCAGCAAATATTAATCATATAAAATATATATTCACAACTAGAAGCTTAATTATATTTTTTTATAGATATATTAATATTATAAATTATTGAAAAAAAATCTAAAGGAAACTATTCCCCCTTAAATTAGAAACACAACGTTCTATAATTTAGAGAGTGGTTTTAGTTATATATTTTGGGGTTGTTTAAGAGATGAGAATAAATTTAAGTTATGGATATCTAATGATTGAACTTATAATACACAATTTAAAATATTATCCACTTATTTATAAAATAAATAATCAGATTAAAAACAAATTTCAAAAGATACATCATCTTCCATTATTATAGTTGAATTTCTATAATTCTAGATATCTTCATTATTCATGGTACTTTCAATCATGAAATGTTCTCGCATGGATAAGAATTCATCTAACATAACTGAATAACCTAACATTTTAGCCTCTTAAAGGTTAAATATTGTAATAAGAGACTAATTATCCAATGGGTTCCTCATGTGGGTTACTTCATGGACATTAATGATAGGCCAGTCTGTCATTAAGAAAGTTGTGACACTCAAGAATCGTTCCCCCAGATCTAGTGTGAATATCATATACATTACACACAATATTAAATAAAAACTTTAAATTCTTAGACATATTTATCAATATATAAATGATATTATTAAAATGATTCATTACAAACATTTCCATTCCATTTTAAGTTTACATCATTAATGAATTTTGACAAATCCTAAACTAATAACTACCCTGATTTTCTCAACCATTAATATTTTTTCAATATTGAATATATGCGACCCAGCCTTTTCGTACATTACTATTACATCATTTCAAATATAATAAACATAAGTGTATTACAGATGGAGGATCCAAAGGTTTAGTGTCTTTGTAAAACTAGGACAACACATAACAAATACAACATCAACCATAAACATTTATTTAATTTCTTCTTCACAATATTCTTAGTGGAACTTGTCCTCCCTTAGTACATGTAGCCACCTGAGGATATACATCAAAAGGGGTGAGCTAGAGTCCTAGTAAGAGGATAGATAAGAACAATATAGCATGGGGTGAGCATAATCACGACATAGGATGAAGATCATGAACATGATAGGAGCATAAATAATAGACTTGAAATGTGGCAATGCATAAAAATGAAACATCATGTATTAGTGGTTAACTACCACACATATTTGTTAACCAAGATAGCATCTGGTTCACACATAATTTCACATTTAATCATGAGATTCATCACTTTACCCAATTAATTTTAGCGATATATAATTCCGGGCACACCCGTCACATTTAAACATTTATATTACGCTATATAATTTCGGGTGCACCTGTCACATCATAACATTATCATTTATCATGCTTGCCATAATGAACATATAACATAAATCAACATAATTAACCCATGAAAAGGAATGGGTTTCATCTCATAATAACACCATCATAAGCTTTGGGTTCCCAAAATAAAGAGGGAATAACCCACATGTTACAAGAACCGTCCACTTTGAGTGAGAAGTAAAAGGAACGTTCTTAAATGAAGAGTTCTTTTGGAAAACATTTTGTTGGACATAAAAACCACTAACAAACATTTATATCCAAGGAAAGTAAAGGAAATGATGAAAAAATTATCTTTTAGGTGTAACCATATCAAAAATGGAGTGAAAGAGGGAGAACCCGATGGAAGAAAATTGGGTTCGAGATTTCCCCTTACCTTGTACCCGAATGCCTCCTTCTCTTTAATGTCCTATATAATGACATTATATCCATTAATTAGAAATTACAGAACCTTATATACATTAATAGTGTTTACTCTGGTTTAATAATTTCATATTATTTACCTTTGGATGACTTATAGAGTTTAAAACCGTTTTTCAGAGATGTTCGTTTTTTTATGGTTTTCTTGAGCGGTCCACTTGTATTCTTAAATTGAAGATCAGGTAGATCATGGGTAAACATCTAGAAATTATATTACATGTTATTAGTGATATTACAGGATATTTAATGATTTTTATAATGAATTGTATTAGATCCATGTGGGTGAATCATTAGATAATAATTAAATGATGATTATTTGGGTTAATTTGGGCGGTTTTCGGATCACAACGAACTTGTTTTAACTTTTCACTTAGTAATATGGCCATAGGATATTTACATAACATAAAATAGAACATAATACATATAAAATATTATGTTTCAACCATAAAAATGGTTTCATGACCAGATATGAAGGTAGAAATGGAAGAAGAGAACATGTTGTTTTTGAAGGTGATAAATTAACACCACATGAACAACGTTCTCTTTAATAAAATAAAAGGTAGAGGTAAAGGGTGTGGGGTGATATAATATACCATTACAATCATAAAATTACATTATATATATAATAATGGAGTTAAAAAATAATTTTGATGAATATAGGTGGGGAGAGATCAAGAAAGGAACTTGAACTTGAAAGGAAATTAAAGGAGAAGAGGGAGAGAAATTACCTCTAGAATCATCCTCTTGAGAACCTTCGTAAGGGCCTAAAATTGGTATTTTGATGAGACCATAAGCACTTGGATGTGGGGAAGGGCTAGGGAAGGTGTTTGGGTAGAGGTTAGAGAAGGATTGGAGCTTGAGAGGTGTGAGGAAAAGAGTGAGTGAAGGGTGGCTTTTATAGTGGACGGGAGAGGGGTTTCCTTAATATAAAATTGATTAGTTTATTAATTTCACCAAAGACAAGGAATAGTGAGTCTTGAAAGACCAAGAATAGTAATTTTATAATTTAATCTCGAACCATGTGGGCTTTCATCAGCAGAACATCATCGATGACTCAATTAATACATTATTTAGCTTTTATTGTGAATTATCAGATTCTACTATTCATACAAAATTCAAGTATCTCAAAAAAATACCAAAAATTTACCCCAACCATTTTTCAACGCCTAGAATCCAAAAATGAATTACATTTTTCAAAAATAATTTTCTATATATTATTAATCTAATATTTAATTAAAATCATAATTTACTTAAAAAACAGTTTTTAATATTAAAACTAAATTTATAGTTCTTTCAAAAATTACGTAGGATATTATAAAATTATCTAAAAAATATTAGACATTGATTCAATAATTTATGAATACATATCAGGGAAATAAATATTATTTTAAATTAATTAATTATAATTAATTATTTATGACATATAAAATACCAAAAACGTTTACTAAGGTCAAATTGTCACTTTCTAAGATATTTAAATTTTATTCTATTATTCATAGGTAATGTTACTCTTATTTACTATTCATAAGGGACATATTACTATTCATAAGGGTAGGTTACTATTCACCAAAACTAATTTTTGTTTCATTAGACTCCAAAAACTATCTTGAACACAACCGTGTTTGTCGGATTTTTAAAATTTCAAAAATAGGGGTGACAAAATTATGTTTAAAGGTCACTTATCACTTAGTAGTTCATTATTTTGTGTTTTTATGATATAAATATAAGAAGTTAATTTTCCATTGACATACTTTGGGTCGTAATGTTCTTCCCCCCTTAAGAAATTTTGCCCCCAAAATTTCACTTTACACAAACAGGTGAGGGTACTTCTCCTTCATTGCCTCTTCTGGTTCCCAAGTTGCTTCCTGAAACTTATGGTTCCTCCACAACACTTTGACAAGGCCGGTTGTCTTGTTGCGTAGAACCTTATCACTTCTGTCCAAAAATTTTATCGGCTGCTCCTCATAGGAGAGATCATCTTCCAGCTGTACCACCTCTAAGTTTAGTACATGTGAGGGGTCTGGTATATACTTCCTCAGTAGTGATACATGAAACACATCATGAACTAGAGCCATATTCGGTGGAAGTGCCATACAATAGGCCATGGATCCTATACGGTCAAGGACCTAAAAGGGTCCAATGTACCTTGGACATAGCTTCCCTTTCTTCCTGAATCACATGACTCTCTTCTATGGAGATATTTGAAGGAAGACTTTATCTCCAACGTCAAACTCCAATTCCCTTCGACAGTTGTCAGCATAGCTCTTTTTCTGACATTCAACAGCTTTGATGTGTTTTTGGATAACATGAACCTTATCTGTCATCTCCTAAACAATATCAGGTCCAAGAAGCTTTCTTTCTCCAACTTCATCCCAACAGGTTGGAGTTCTATACCGCTTCCCATAAAGAGCGTCATACGGAGCCATCTGAATACTCGATTGGAAGCTATTGTTGTATGAGAACTCAACCAATGGGAGATGCTGATCCCAACCACCTTTGAATTCAAGAGAGCAGGCTCTTAGAATATCTTCAAGCGTCTGAATTGTCCTTTCAGACTGGCCATCAGTTTGGGGGTGATAGGCCGTGCTGAAATTTAATTCAGTACTCAAAGCATGTTGAAGGCTCCTCCAGAATTTAGATGTGAACCTTGGATCACGGTCAGAGACAATCGAGAGTGGAACACCGTGAAATATCACTACTTCCTTCACATATATCCTTCCAATTTGTTCAAGTGAAAGGTCTTCCCAAATAGCGATAAAATGGGCAGTCTTGGTGAGTCGATCAACCACAACCCATATCGCATTATTCCCCTTTGACATCTTCGGGAGACCCGTGACAAAGTCCATAGTAACATTTTCTCATTTCCACATGGGTATAGGCAATGGCTGCATCATACCTTTGGAATTTTTCTGCTCATCATTAACTTGATGACATACCAAGCACCTTGATATATATTCTGCAATCTCCTTCTTCATGTTATCCCACCAGAAGTGTTCTCAGAGATCACGATACATCTTGGTACTTCAAGGATGGATAGGGAAATTTGAGCTATCTGCATTATCCAATAGCTTCTTCTTTATCCCGGGTGATGAAGGAACACAAATCTGCATTCCAAACCGAATCACACCATCATCATCGATATGGAACTCTTGCAGCTTCCCTTCCTTTACTGCATTCACCCTTTTTTTTTATCTCCACATCATCCCATTTTTCTTCTTTAATATTCTCTTGGATGGATGGTTGCACAATCATTTGGGCAAGGTAGGATGTATCCCCTGCCCTTATGATTTCCAAATCCATTCTTTGCATATCCAGGAAGACATAGTCTTTCCCAATCCTCAACATAGATAGAGTAGCAAGTTCTTTTCTACTTAGAGCATTAGTTATGTTGTTCGCCTTTCCAAGATTATAGTGAATAGAGCAATTGTAATCCTTGATTAGCTCTAACCATCTACTTTGATGCATATTGAGCACCTTTTGTGTGAATATATACTTTAGGCTCTTGTGGTCGGTTTATATGTCACACTTCTCGCCATAAAGGTTGTGCCGCCAGATTTTCAAGGAAAAAATCACGGCTGCCAGCTGTAGATCAAGCGTCGGGTAGTTCTGCTCATGGATCTTCAACTGTCGTGAGGCGTAGGCTATCACATTATCATTTTTCATGAGTACACAACCTAAGACTTTCTTTGATGCATCACTATATATCAAAAAACTTTCTCCACTTTTTGGTAGTGTGAGTATAGGTGCAGTGATTAGCCTTCTCTTTAGCTCCTTGAAGCTTCCCTCACATTCTTCGGTCCATAGATACTTTAGCCCTTTTCTTGTTAACTTAGTTAGAGGGCTTGAAAATCATGAGAAGTTTCTCACAAAACATCAGTAGTACCCAGCTAATCTAAGAAAACTACGAATTTATGTGACACTAGAGGGCCTGGGCCATTCCTCAATTGCCTTTTTCATTGAAGGGTCTATAGAAATTCCCTCACTTGTGATCACATGTCCCAAGAATGTGACTTGATTCATCCAAAAGTCACACTTGTTAAACTTGGCGTACAACTTCTCCTTTCTCAATGTCGCCAACACAAGTCTTATATGTTCATCATGTTCCTCCTTGCTCTTGGAGTAGATGAGAATATCATCGAGAAACACTACCACAAATTTGTCGAGGTAATGTCTAATGACTCTATTCATCGAATCCATGAAGATTGCAGGGGAATTAGTAAGTCCGAAGGGCATCACCAAAAACTCATAGTGCACATACATTGTACGGAAGGCAGTCTTCTGAATATATTCCTTCTTCACCTTTACCTGATGATATCCAGAACGAAGATCCACCTTTGAGAAGTATTGAGCTCCTCTTAACTGATCAAACAAGTCATCAATCCTTGAGAGAGGATACTTGTTCTTTATGGTGATCTTGTTGAGTTCCCAATAATCGATACACAGCTGCATGGTTCCATCCTTCTTCTTCCCAAAGAGCACTGGTGCACCCCAAGGTGATACATTAGGGCGTATGAACCCTTTGTCCAAATGCTCTTGCAACTGCTTCTTTAACTCCTCCAGTTCGATAGGATCCATCCTATAGGGTCACTTTGAGATTGGAGTAGCTCTAGGTATGATTTCAATTGATAACTCTACCTCACGATCCGGGGGAATTCCGAGTAACTCTTCAGAAAATACATCACTATATTCCCTCATGATGATAATTTCCTCAAGGTTGGCACTTTCCTTCAATTCAACCATTTGGGCGAGGTATGCTTCTTCATAGGGAATCAACACCCACACCATTGAAAGGATTTTTCAAAGGATATTCATGATCTTCCTTGAATTTGTAGAGGAGAATGGGATGGTTCGAGATATAAAAATATATTTCCTTTTGTTGACAGTTGATATGTGCTCTATATAATGAGAGGCAATCCATTCCCATTATAGCATAGAATTCCAACAAGGGAAGTATTAGAAGATTTCCCAGAAGAATCTTCCCACATACGTCAATCGGATAAGAGTCAAACACATGGGTTGCAAAGATTTCACCACTTGGTGTTTTTACAGATATCTCTACTTCATGGTTTCGGGGCTTCGATTCTATAGTTCTAGCAAACTAGCAAGATATAAAGGAATGTGTAGAACCAGAATGAAATAAGACTTTTTCCATTCTTGAGTGAATAGTAAGTGTACCTTGTACGACTTCATTATCATGTTCCACCTCCGTAGTAGTGATGGCATAAGCCTTCCCTTGTTCCTTTGGATTTTGTGCTTGTTGGCGCTGATTACCCTCGAGAGCTCAAGGTTTAGTGCACTGGTTTGAATAGTGCCCTAGCTCCATACAGTTATAGCATTGAACCACGAGTGGTTATCTCCTTTCATCGGCTACATTATCCTTCCTTTTCATGTCTTTTTGACACTTTTGAGCTTGGTGTCCTTTTTTCCCACACTTGAAACATTTCTCTGTACCTTTGAGGCAGTTCTCATGGTGCAACTTCCCACATTTTTAGCATGTGGGTCGTTGATTTTTCTTCCCACCTTTGTCACTAGACCCACCAACTTGAAACTCCATCTTTATTTTCTTATCACCATAGCCATGGGACCATTATCCAAACTACATCTCTACTTTTAGAGCACATCGAACAACTTCTTCATAACTCCCAAAGTCTCGAATTGCAAGAGACTTTCGAATATGTGGTTTTAATCCACTAAGGAATCTATCAGTTTTTCTATCATTGTTGATATCAATACCCGAAGCATACCTTGCGAGCCTTGTGAATTTTTATTCATAGGTTGTGACAGATTCTACTTCTTTTTTCTTGAGCTCTATGAATTCTCTCTCCATCTTCGTGCAAAGAGCTTGTGGGAAATACTTATTAAGAAACATTATCTTAAACTCTTCCCATTACATCTCTTCAATTTCCTCCCTTGTCTTGGTCTTCTTAATAAAATCCCACCATTGATCATCTTCTCCATCTAGACGATAAACGGCTAGAGTCACATTCTCCGTCTCGAAACAGTGAATAACAGAAAAGATCTTCTCAATGGAGTTGACCCACTGTTCTATAACTAGTGGATCAGAAGATCCACAAAATGTCGGTGGTCGTTGCCGCATAAAACATTCGATAGCTATTTTCTCCCTCTTTGGTGAAGGAGGACGTTCCCCATTATTATGGTTATTATTCATAACCCGATATAATTGGACAATCATCACCATGAAGTTTTGAACTCCACCTCCAAAATCATTGGGAATGTCGTTCGGGCAATCGTTGCATTAGCCCTCGCAAGATTTGTTGGCCTGATTTCTCCTGGTTCCCACAATTTTCTAAAATAGAAAAGGTTAGAAAAAAACATAAGTAAACAAGTCATGAATAACTTATTAATTTAAACAATTATACCAAAAACATAACATATGGGATCCCTAGGTAAATATTCTTGTCTACATATTTGTACTTATTCTCATGCTAGAGGTTTTCTCTAGGGTTTACTAATCCTAATTCCCAAATTAACTAAACCTTTCCTCTGATACCAACTATAGTGACCCGGCCCTTTCATACATTACTATTACATCATTTCAATGATAAACAACATAATAGCATTACACATGGAGGATCCAATGGTTTAGTGTCTTAGGAAAACTAGGACTATAGATAACAAATACAACATCAACCATAAACATTTATTTAATTTCTTCTTCACAAGCTTCTTAGTGGAACTTGTCCTCTCCTTAGTACATGTATCGACCAGAGGATATACATCAAAAGAGGTGAGCTAGAATCCTAGTAAGATGATATATAAGAACAATATAGCATGGGGTGAGCATAATCATGACACAGCAAGAAGATCATGAACATGAGAGGAGCATAATTAATAGACTTGAAATGTGGAAATGCATAAAAATGAAACATCATGTATTAGTGTTTAACTACCTCACATATTTGTGAACCATGATAGCATTTTATTCACACATAATTTCACATTTAATCATGAGATTAATCACTTTACCCAATGCATTGAAGTGCTATATAATTCCGGGTGCACCTGTCACATCATAACATTATCATTTATCATGCTTGCCACAATGAACATATAACATAAATCAACATAATTAACCCATGAAAATTAATGGGTTTCATCTCATAATAACACCTTCAAATGCTTTGGTTTCCCAAAAGAAAGAGGGAATAACCCACATGTTACAAGAACCGTCCACATTGATTGAGAAGTAAAATGAATGTTATTAAAAGAAGAGTTCTTTTGGAAAAAAAATTTTTGGACATAAAGACCAGTGAAAAACATGTATATCCCAGAAAAGTAAAGGAAATGATGAAAAAATTATCTTTGAGGAGTAACCATATCAAAAATGGAGTGAAAGAGGGAGAACCCGAAGGAAGAAAATTGGGTTCGAGATTTCCCCTTACCTTGTACCCGAATGCCTCCTTCTATTTAATGTCCTGTATAATGACATTGTATCCTTTAATTAGAAATTAAATAACCTTTTATAAATTAATAGTGTTTACTCTGGTTTAATTATTTCATATTATGTACCTTTGGATTACTTATAGAGTTTAAAAACATTGTTCGGGGATGTTTGTTTTTATGGTTTTCTTGAGCGGTCCACTTGTATTCTTAAATTGATGTTCGGGTTGATCATGGGTAAACATCCAGAAATTATATTACATGTTATTAGTGATATTAAAGGAGCTTTAATTATTTTTATAATGAATTATATTAGATCCATGTGGGTGAATCATTAGATAAGAATTAAATGATGATTATTTGGGTTAATTTGGGCGGTTTTTGGATCACAACAAACTTGTTTTAACTTTTCACCTAGTAATATGGCCATAGGTTATTTACAGAACATAAAATAGAACACAATACATATAACATATTATGTTTCAACCATAAAAATGGTTTCATGACCAGATCTGAAGGTAGAAATGGATGAAGATATCATGTTGTTTTTGAAGGTGATAAATTAACACCACATGAATGACGTTCTCTTTAATAAAATAAAAGGAAGAGGGAAAGGGTGTGGGGTGATATAATATACCATTAGAATCATAAAATTACATTATATGTATAATAATGGAGTTAAAAAATAATTTGGATGAATATAGGTGGGGAGAGATCAAGAAAGGAACTTGAACTTGAAAGGAAATTAAAGGAGAAGAGAGAGAGAAATTTCCTCTAGAATCTTCCTCTTGAGAACCTCCTTAAGATCCTAAAATTGGTCTTTTGATGAGACCATAAGGTCTTGGACGTGGGGAAGGGGCTAGGGAAGGTTTTTTGGAAGAGGTTAGAGAAGGCTTGGATCTTGAGAGGTGTGAGGAAAAGAGGGAGTGAAGGGTATCTTTTATAGCTGAAGGGAGAGGGGTTTCCTTAATATAAAATTGATTAGTTTATTAATTTTACCAAAGACAAGTAATAATGAGTATTGAATGGAAAATAATAGTAATTTTATAATTTAATACCGAACCAAGTGGTCTTACATCAGAAGAGCCTCATCGATGACTCAATTAATACATTATTTAGCTTTTATTGTGAATTATCGGATTCAACTATTCATAAAAAATTCAAGTATCTCAGAAAAATCCCAAAAAATTCCCCCAACCATTTTCCAACGTGTAGAATACAAAAATGAAGTCCATTTTTCAAAAATAATTTTATAAATATTATTAATTTAATATTTAATTAAAATCATAATTTACTTAAAAACAAATTTTAAAATTAAAACTGATTTTATAGTTCTTTCAAAAATTGTGTAGGGTCTTATAAAATTATCTAAAAACTATTATACCTTGATTAAATAATTTATGAATACATATCAGGGAAATAAATATTCTTTTAAATTAATTAATTAATTATAATTAATTATTTATGACTTATAAAATACCAAAAATGTTTACTAAGGTCAAATTGTCACTTTCTAAGATGTCTAAATTTTATTTTATTATTCATAGGTAATGTTACTCTTATTTACTATTCATAAGGGTCATATTACTATTCATAAGGGTAGGTTAATATTCAGCAAAAATTATTTTTGTTTCATTGGACTCCAAAAACTATTTTGAACACAACCGTGTATGTCAGATTTCTAAAATTCCAAACATAGGGGTGACAAAATTATGTTTAAAGGTCACTTATCACTTAGTAGTTCATTATTTTGTGTTTTTATGACACAAATATAAGAGGGAAATTTTACATTGACATACTTTGGGTCATTACAGAATAAACACCAAATATATAATAAGTATTAAACATCACTAAAAAAGTATCCACACTATCAATCCTTTCAGAAAAATCATGTGAACTTATTTTATTTATAGCCTAGGGAAATATTAACACAAAAAGGGGTGAGATAATACTCCCAATAAGGGAAAAGATAAAACATAAGAAATTATATCATAAACAAGACATAAATATTGTGGAATTATTAAGTGATCATAAAAATTCCATAGTATACTAAAAGGGAGATCATTCTATATCTATGAAAATTACTAAAAACAAGGATAATAATAATTACTAATAATATGATGATAGAATTTCTAATACCATAAAATAGAACACAATGTCATGTACTTGTGTAAAAAAACTATATTGATATTGTGAAAGGTGTTAACAAAAACATAATCTACCTTGTCCTGTTAGACCTATCGGTGCAGATAGGGGATATATAATGTCAGCCCCTACCTATTACTTTTTTATCTAATGAATTCATAATGTGAGAAAATTAATGAAAATTTCATAATCACATTTTTTCAATAATAATTTGTATTCAAATAATATCATATAGTATTCCAATACTTTTCCCCAACTCAATTAATGGGATAACATGACCCATCTATGTTAATAAGGTGGATAATCAAAAAATAAATAGTTAACATGATATTAATCATACGCACTAGAATAAAAACCTATTGAATGGTAATAAAATTAACCACATAAATAAAAGGGATAAAAGGATAATAACTCTACCAGATGAAGAAGGATTATCATTGAAAAATACACAATTAACATTATTAAGAAGTCCGTTAACATCTATATTAAAATAAAAATATATGTATTTTTAATTTTTACCTAATAAATAAATGGAATATATTTATATGTATGCAACCCTCAAATTAAAAATTGTAAGGAGAATTGGTGTATTATTAAGTCAATTATTTAATAGAATGATCATAATACACCTAGATGAATAATCGGAATATTTGAACAACAACTTAACCAAAGTGTAATAAAATAAAATCATATGGTTTTTGACCAAGATTAAAATAATCCTTAGAAAATAATGCTTTAAAAAATATCAAAGAAGAGGGGATCAAAAATTGAATGGTTTTATATCAGGACTTCAATAACCTAAAATAGAATATATATATATATATTATTTAGATAATAAATCATATAACAAAAATCCCATCAGAGTAATTAATTTTTAATATGAAAGGGAAAACTTATGATAAAAAATAAAATATATATATGAAAACAATTTTAACATTGAATTAAAATGAAAACATGTCTGTCACTTTAAAAAGTAAATTTTGAAAAGGTGAAGGAAAATAGTTTGAATAATTTTATTTGTAAAATGTATATCTAATAATTGATCCTTGAAAATGAAATATTGTATTATATTGGAAATGCGAAACACAAGACAAAATATTTTATTAGGAAAGAAACCTTTTTAGTACATTGAAATTACTATTGTTGAAACCCCACATTATAAATAGCATAATGTTTTTTTATTAAAACTAAATTTTAGAAAAGATGATTATAAAATCAAAAGATTAAAATTTTATGGCCAGGGAACCCAATAATAGAAAAAATATAGTCATGAAAACAATATAATTCAAGGAAAGGATACTTGAGTTATCAATATCTCATACAGGAAACATTCATATTAAGGTAAGGAGTAATTCAAAGTAGTGTTTCATATGGTAAAGCTATAAATTAATATAAAAAAGTGAATACTACATAATATACAAAATTTTTAGAAAATACCTAAGTTTTAGGTCTGAAAGGTTAGGAAAACTCAATGTATGAAAATATAGTTACAAAAATAATTTACAACTATGGTATAAATTGAATAAAAATATATTTGATGAAAATTAATTGATTTGGTTTAGTATTTACCACTAAAAAATATATTAAAGATAAATTCGTGGGTAATAAATACACCATTAAAATGAAAATATTATTTCTAACATAAACATGTATTAGGGAATTAATGATTTAAAAACAAAACCCTTACTACTTAATAACAATTTTAATGAAAACCCCATAGAATATTGGGTTTATAACTGAACATAAATTACCATGATTATATGATAGTTCATGATATTTTATTATAAATATGTATTATATAAACTAGATATATAAAATTTTATGTATATTCCTAAACATATCTCAAATAATGGAATTTGAGACAAAAACCCCTACCTTATTACAGATTCATTTTGTGCATATGATTAACTTCATAAATGATAAAATTAAATATATTAAATAAATTCCTAGTGACCTCATTATTATATATTTATTTTATTTTAGACTATTTTTTATCAAATGATATTTATTTATTATATATTTTGTTCCTATGTTTTGCATTTAAATTGAATTAGAGTCAGCTTGTTTTGGTAATTTTAGCTATCAAAGAAAATGTTTTAATAAGAGGTTATATACATAATATAAATAATAAAAATAAAATAAAATAATTTTCTCATTATATTATAGAAACAATTAAATTTATGTTTCTATAGACGTCATTGATAACGGTTAATAGCATTTTCAAGTAGATGCTTAAACTAACCCCAAAACTGAACATGTAATATCTCAATGGATGAGAAGGGTTAATAAAGTATATAATATAATTATAAAAAAATGGTATTATAATATTTTTAGTTTTTATATTTTGGTGAATCATATTTTATGTGGTTTAGATAAAAAGGGAAAGTAACAATAAAATAAAAAAAATGATAAAATACAGAGGTGGTAGTCCACAAAACAGATGGTTGACATTATTTTATTTTTATACATGGATATAAATGAGTAAATAATGTTTATGAAGTTATTATAAAAAATATTAGTTATAATAATTATAATTATTTTATTATATAATGATGGTAAGGATAGGTTTTTAATAGAATGATTAAGAAGAAACCGTTATGTATTAAGTAATACACACATTTGGACATTGAACTTTCTCTTGAAAGTATCCACAAAAAATGTGCCTAAAATAAATTATTTAGATAATGGGATTAAAAAATAAATATAGGCATCTAAATATGTTATATTTTATATAAGGAATTATAAATAATGGGGGTGTCCTGATGGGGTTGAAGATCCCGTTTTATATGTGAAGAAAATAGCTCTTTTGAAAAACCCCTTTAATATTCAATGATATCAATAAACTACTTAGCGGTAAAAAACTCCAAAAGATAAAAATAATGTAGTTTTAGGTGTTCATGGGTAGATAAATCCTCATTGAAGAATTTTTAAAACATTTTCTAAACATGTAGGAAGTCATTTTTTCTAAGGATTTTTTATTTAATATTTTTTTATAGTGCTAAATTATTATTAAATAATTAATTTATGTTTTACTAATAATATAAATTAACCCATATAACCAAATTTGATTACCCTAAACCAAAAATTAATCCCTATTTAATCTACATAAATTTATATATAAAATAAAATTACTTCTATGTGAAAACATTTCACATATAGAAAAATAGTTTTTTGCAGAAAAATGGTTTTTAACCATTATATATATTTAATATTATATAGAATTAGTTTACAATTAAATTTGAGTCAATAGTATTATATATATGTTTTTTAACACAATATTAGAGACTTAATTTAAAATTGATTAACATATTTGATTAGATAAAAATGAAATAATATTTATACAACAATTATTTTAAAATAAATGTTTTACTATTATCAGGGTCATTAAATTTAATCATTTTAAACAAAAAAATTTCCAAAAAATAGGCCTTATTATTTAATAATATATATATATATATATATATATATTTATATTAGTATCTTGGTGTTAAAACTAAATTCAATCATAGTTACATTGTGCACAAATATGATGGAAGGAATGATAAAAGCCCCCATGGGATAACCCATCAAACAAGATACTTTATTACATTAATAATTGTAGATGGAAGGACTAGTGATAATGAATCCCATTACATTGCCCAAAGAACCATTTAACAACGTAAAGGTCCAGTGTAGTGTCTTCCCTAAATCATCAATCCTCTATCATCAGGCCCATGTCATGCTTGAATTACTTTCTTCCTATGTCATGAGTCATGACTTCAATCCATGACTGCATGAATCATTGTCTATGTCACCAACTGAATAATACTATAATATTATCTACTCCCATTAGGTCTTGAACATAGGAACTCCTTGTAGGACCCCGGGACACCCTGAGAGGGGAGGGGTGAATCAGGGTGGCAACTTTTTCTTTTTAAAGTTGTGGATCTTGTTCCCACATTGGTAGGAACTACTTAAACCTGTATGATGGATATGATCAGCAATTAAACATTCACATACAGAGACAGATGACACAGCTATTTTTACTTGGTTCACCACTAAGGGCTACGTCCAAGGAGTATACGCCGACAGGTTGCCGGTCGTACCTAAATCCACTATGCTTTACTAGCTGCGGATACAAAAGTTCGGGTACAGACACTCTGTCCCAGGCTCACTGCCTTTACAATTGTTCAGGGATAGCTCACTGCGTCCCTCGGGTCACTCCCGTTGACTCCCCCTGGCTCACTGCCGTTGGCGAAGTCCCACTCAGTTTATAGACGTGAGGGTCTCTTCTTCATTTGCATTGAAGTTCTTCATCTCCTGTTCAGCATGAGACATTTCGTGCATCAGGGTTCAGATTTGATGCTCCTTTTAGTTAAATCCTTCTTCTTTAGTGCAATGAATGAATGCACTAGATCCCCTTGTCTTCGTTTGCCTGAATCACAATCACTGATGCGATTGCTTACTTAATGAAGCTCAGCTTACTCGGCGTTGTCAGAATCAGTTCTCCATGTATGCATGAGATCATGCATGTATCATTTAGATTTCTTCTTCAATCTCACTTTGCACCAGTAGTATCAGGCAATAGTTCAGCTCTTGTGCAGCTCCAAAAAGGCGGGCGTACTTTAACAGTGTCTGGGTCTCCTTTTCAAGCCCGGCGCGCAAGTCTCCCGGCGGCGCGCAAGTCTCAGGCACGCAAGTATAACCTGGCTGGCAAGTGTCTCCAAAGCACTTGCGCGACTCTGCCTTCTTGAACTTCAAACCTGCGCGACTCACTTCCTTCCTTGCCCAAATCACCTAGGACTCTCAACCATCAGTTGGCGCGCAACCTCTACTTGTGCGACCAAACTACCACTTGCACGGCTCAACCACCTGTGCGACGAGAGCTCGAACAATCTCAAAGTCTTGAGCTCCGTGGGAAATGAGGAGGGGTGGTCCAGTATTTATAGGCAAACTGGACCCCCTGCGCGGAGGCATGCAAGTCCCTCGACGGCGCGCAAGTCTTGTCTCCAGTAACCTCTGTCGCGCAACTCACTTGTGCGACCCAACCAACACTTGCTCGACCTTCTTTCCTTGGCCAAATTTTGGTGTTCTGATCCTCAAAAACATATGGCGCGCAAGTCTTTTATCCTACAAGAGTATGGCACGCAAGTACCTTTGCCAAAATCACTATTCTTCATTTGTGGATTTTTAGGCCCTGAAATTTGGCAAACACTGGAAAACGGCGCCACCTTGTATCTGCTCTTTTTGTACCGCCTCCAGATCATCCATTCCTCTGTCGATGTTCTTGAATCAAACATAGATCGTTTGACCACAACTCTTGAACTCGACATGTCACCATGGAATCTCTTTTGTCAACAAATTTGTATGTCGTTTGTTTGCTTTGTCAACAAGCACGATCACCTCAACAGCACTTCTTCTTGGTGATCTGTATCCTTCAGCAACTCTTTGGCTTTTATCACAAACTCCACTATTGTGATATGTATTCTTTGAAGGAACAACTTTAGTACCATTATCTTCTGATACAATGTGATGTGCATGGCCATCTCATAATTGCAATCTCCGCATGGCCATCTCAGAAGTCAACTCATTGGAACATTGTCTTCTTCATCAACTGTCATGATCAACTTCATGCAAAGCATGTGATTCAATCCGTCAAGAAGTCTCTAGCATGGCTGTCATGATCAACTTCATGCAAAACATGTGATTCAATCCGTCAAGAAGTCTCTAGCATAGTTCTCATGCAATCATGAGTAATTGCATGGTCTTCATCAAAACCGATTGTTCTCATGCAATAATGAGGAATTCCATGGTCTTCATCAAAGCCCATGGTCCTTATGCAATAAGGAGGAATTGCATGGTCTTCAACCAAAAACACCATCCTTCTTTAATCATCCTTGGATGGATTACTCCTCACATTCTTCATTGTTGTAAACAATGTATCACCTTCGACACATGTTCTTTGAACTTATGATCAGCACAACAATCGTCTGAATCACTACTCCTCTACTTCATCAGAGTACTTCATGATCTCCTTCATTGTGAGCTTCCATTTCTCCATTTTATTGGAGTACTTCTTGATCTCTTTCATTTTGATATTCCATTGGCAACTATTGACAACAAATACAATCCTATACACAAAGTGGTTCCAACAATCTCCCCCTTTGTATTTTGTTGTCAATACCTTATACATCTTCTGAAATGAATTTGTCAATGTCAAAATGAGAATCTTCTATTCAATCATCTTTTCTTTTCAAACGTTCATTTCACTTTCTCTCCCCCTTATTGACAAGAAATACAAAGCACATAGTAGGGAGGGTATCAATCCACACTTAAGCAATGTTTCATTAATCATTTCACTCTAAGTCTACTTGAGAAATGCTCGATGTAGAAAACAAGAGGATTTGATTAAGTCAACAAGGCTGTCCATTATCCACAGATCATGATACCAACATGAGATGATAACTCATGTATCTTGTATTCAAGGGTTTACCACTTTAATTCCAGGTAGAAGAAGATCAACTATGATAGAGAATAATCAACCTGAAACTCCTGCACTCACATCAGCAAATAGATCAAAAACATCCAAGTGCAATCGGCAGGATAAGTGACCTTGCGGCTCTTCCATTCTCTTTATGTCACTGATCAATTCAGTTACTCCCCCTTTGTAAAATAATATTTGATCTGAGTAACCAAGGGATAGTGATTGATAAATGACATACCTTCTCCATTGGCGTGTTCTTCAAGAAATTCACTGAGTAACTACTTTTGAGTCCAGCTGGAGTTGATATTGATTGAAACAGTGATTATGGAAGCTTCTTCATTCTTCTCCCCCGCAAGGGAAACACTCCTCATTATCTTCATCAAGAGTGATCCTTCATCATCATAATCTTTGAATATTAATTGAAGAATCTACTAAGGATGGAAACTTCTTCATCTTGGCTATCAAGAGTTGACAGCATTCACTACTTCTCAGGTTCTCCCCCTGAGAGCATGCTTCACCTTCAATTCCCTGCATTATTAGTACAAATACAATACAGAAATGATTACGGGAATAAGGTGGTTCCTTCTTGCTTCATCAAGAAGACTTTCTTGGTTGAGGCTCTTTTATCAACCAAGTTAGTCTGTTCACTCCAGTCTTCATGCCTGCACGTTCGAACATATGTTCTGACATCTGTCGGTGTGGCATGGCTCTGTTCACATTCTCTTCTGCTTTGTGTGGAGAATTGTTCGGCTTAGCATCCATCATGAATGATACATTCTTACTCTTCTTAAGGACTACTTCTTGCTCTGGAATTAAGGTTAGACAACCTTTTGCAATGTGGCCAGACTTCTTGCATCTCTCACACAGAACTTATTTGACACTTGTGTTTCTCTTTGTTTGCAATCTCTCCTGCACTGTGTCTGCATCATGTGAAAGTTTTCCTTTTCCTTTTTCACCAACCTTGGCCTTCTCATCATCAAGTTTCCTTATTCTTTTCAAATCTTCTAGCCAGATGACCAATATGTCATTTGGAACTTTTGCAGCTGGTTTAGGTCTTCCACATGGGTTCATCCGAGATTCATCCCACTTAGTGTTTCTCTTGGATGAATGACCCTTCAATTTCATGGATCTAAAATCCTGGGTCTTCTCAGCTTGCCTACTTGATATCTTCTTTGGGAGATGTGTGTTCACCATATTCTTCTGATTTCTTCCCAAGGTTCGTTCTTCATACTTAGATGGATTGTGCGGTCTTCTGTTCTTATCAGCTCTGGTTATCTGTTGACCTAGGCATGCACCATTCTTGTGACCACTGCTGTTGCATGCATCACAGATGTTTTCAAGAATTCCAAATCTGTTTGCTGTAAACAGATGCTTCTGGACCTGTGGATGTTGCTTCTTCTTCTCCGGCTTCCTCCCCTTTGATATAGGCTTTCCCTGTGCTTTTCCATGAAAGGGATTATAAAAACAATCGAGTGCACAGTGCCCAAATCTATTGCAGCACCAACATTGACCCACAAATCTATTCTTCTTTGTGTCTTATGTATTAAGTTGTTGGGCCATCTGCTTAATCTTTTGTTCTCTATTTGAGGAACCCACTTCCTCCTTTTTCTTCCCATCCACCCTATCCATGGTGGTAGGTTTATTCTTCTCACCTTTCCTCATCCATACTTGTTTAGAACTTTTCTTCCCACCTGTACTAATTGTAGGAGTATATTTAGAAATATGAGTACAAGATGGTTTGGATGGTACCTTTACTTTGTCAGTTGCTTGTGATAGATCAAAGAGTGAAGTCATGATCTTCTTATCACATGTTGGAGGTCTTTTGACAATAGAATCCACCAGTGAGCATTGAGTACCAATAGCAACTGATTCTTGATGTGGATAGTCAAGAGTTGTCATAATCTTCTTATCACATGTTGGAGGCATTTCAGCTTTAGACTCCTCCAACGAACATTGAGTGAAAGCATCACTCATTTCTTTCTTTTGTGAAGTCTCAATATGTGTGTTCTCAATCTTGGTCAACTGAGCTTCCAATTTTTGACCCACAATATTGAGGATGATCTTCTGATCTTCAATCGTGATCATCTTCTCTTCACAAGTCTTCTTCAACCTTTCAACCTCATCTTCATGCATCTTAACTTTGTTTTGTAACAAAGAGTCAAGTTCCCTGAATTTAATGGAAGTTTCTTCCAAACAAAAACTCTTGACTTCATTGCTCTTCTTCAGCTCAGCTTCAAGTGCATGGATCCTTTCTTTTAAAGTCTTATTGACTTCCTCTTCTTCTTCAAATACTTTCACCCGTTTGATGAGCTTCATACTTTCCATAACTTTTATTTCCAACCCTTTTTCCGTATTTTCAGCTTCCCTTTCTAATCGATTGATCTCAACCTGCATAGATTGGAATAGGATACAAATAATAGCAACCCTTTCTTCTGGAATATCATGCAGATATGTTCTGAGTTTTTCCTGAAAGCCCGAATTAGGGGTATCATCCTTTCCTCTGGATGAGTTCTGAGCCACCTTCTTGATACTTTCCAAGCCTAATGTTTCTTCATTATTGGAATGGCATGGAGAACAAGACACTATATCTTCTTTGGATGTGGGGGACTTCTTCATCATCTTCTTCTCTTTCTTTTTCCTATTTGTCAAAGTCTTGGTGGATATAGATTTCTGCTCAGAAATGACTGCGTGATTATCAAGACTGCTCTTCATTGTTGACTCTAGGAAAGAAACTCAAATCCTCTTCTCAATAGAATTACTGGAGAATATCCAACATACGTTAACCTTTCCCTTTGATACCACTTGTAGGACCCCGGGACACCCTGAGAGGGGAGGGGTGAATCAGGGTGACAACTTTTTCTTTTTAAAGTTGTGGATCTTGTTCCCACGTTGGTAGGAACTACTTAAACCTGTATGATGGATATGATCAGCAATTAAACATTCACATACAGAGACAGATGACATAGCTATTTCTACTTGGTTCACCACTAAGGGCTACGTCCAAGGAGTATACGCCGACAGGTTGCCGGTCGTACCTAAATCCACTATGCTTTACTAGCTGCGGATACAAAAGTTCGGGTACAGACACTCTGTCCCAGGCTCACTGCCTTTACAATTGTTCAGGGATAGCTCACTGCGTCCCTCGGGTCACTCCCGTTGACTCCCCCTGGCTCACTGCCGTTGGCGAAGTCCCACTCAGTTTATAGACGTGAGGGTCTCTTCTTCATTTGCATTGAAGTTCTTCGTCTCCTGTTCAGCATGAGACATTGCTTGCATCAGGGTTCAGATTTGATGCTCCTTTTAGTTCAATCCTTCTTCTTTAGTGCAATGAATGAATGCACTAGATCCCCTTGTCTTCGTTTTCCTGAATCACAATCACTGATGTGATTGCTTACTTAATGAAGCTCAGCTTACTCGGCGTTGTCAGAATCAGTTCTCCATGTATGCATGAGATCATGCATGTATCATTTAGATTTCTTCTTCAATCTCACTTTGCACCAGTAGTATCAGGCAATAGTTCAGCTCTTGTGCAGCTCCAGAAAGGCGGTCGTACTTTAACAGTGTCTGGGTCTCCTTTTCAAGCCCGGCGCGCAAGTCTCCCGGCAGTGCGCAAGTCTCAGGCGCGCAAGTATAACCTGGCGCGCATGTGTCTCCAAAGCACTAGCGCGACTCTGCCTTCTTGAACTTCAAACCTGCGCGACTCACTTCCTTCCTTGCCCAAATCACCTAGGGCTCTCAACCATCAGTTGGCGCGCAACCTCTACTTGCGCGACCAAACTACCACTTGCGCGGCTCAACCACCTGTGCGAAGAGAGCTCGAACAATCTCAAAGTCTTGAGCTCCGTGGGAAATGAGGAGGGGTGGTCCAGTATTTATAGGCAAACTGGACCCCCTACGTGGAGGCACGCAAGTCCCTCAACGGCGCGCAAGTCTTGTCTCCAGTAACCTCTGTCGCGCAACTCACTTGCGCGACCCAACCAACACTTGCGCGACCTTCTTTCCTTGGCCAAATTTTTATGTTCTGATCCTCAAAAACATATGGCGCGCAAGTCTTTTATCCTCCAAGAGTATGGCACGCAAGTACCTTTGCCAAAATCACTATTCTTCATTTGTGGATTTTGAGGCCCTGAAATTTGGCAAACACTGGAAAACGGCGCCACCTTGTATCTGCTCTTTTTGTACCGCCTCCAGATCATCCATTCCTCTGTCGATGTTCTTGAATCAAACATAGATCGTTTGACCACAACTCTTGAACTCTACATGTCACCATGGAATCTCTTTTGTCAACAAATTTGTATGTCGTTTGTTTGCTTTGTCAACAAGCACGATCACCTCAACAAAACTTCTTCTTGGTGATCTGTATCCTTCAGCAACTCTTTGGCTTTTATCACAAACTCCACTATTGTGATATGTATTCTTTGAAGGAACAACATTAGTACCATTATCTTCTAATACAATGTGATGTGCATGGCCATCTCATAATTGCAATCTCCGCATGGCCATCTCAGAAGTCAACTCATTGGCACATTGTCTTCTTCATCAACTGTCATGATCAACTTCATGCAAAGCATGTGATTCAATCTGTCAAGAAGTCTCTAGCATGGCTGTCATGATCAACTTCATGCAAAACATGTGATTCAATCCGTCAAGAAGTCTCTAGCATGGTTCTCATGCAATCATGAGTAATTGCATGTTCTTCATCAAAACCCATTGTTCTCATGCAATAATGAGGAATTGCATGGTCTTCATCAAAGCCCATGGTCCTTATGCAATAAGGAGGAATTGCATGGTCTTCAACCAAAAACACCATCCTTCTTTAGTCATCCTTGGATGGATTACTCCTCACATTCTTCATTGTTGTAAACAATGTATCACCTTTGACACATGTTCTTTGAACTTATGATCAGCACAACAATCGTCTGAATCACTACTCGTCTACTTCATCGGAGTACTTCATGATATCCTTCATTGTGAGCTTCCATTTCTCCATTTTATTGGAGTACTTCTTGATCTCTTTCATTTTGATATTCCATTGACAACTATTGACAACAAATACAATCCTATACACAAAGTGGTTCCAACACTCCTAGATTTGATGGCCAATGACTGAGTACTAATCACTAGCACAACTATCCATATTACATAATATTAAATTGTTGTTCTAAAATTTGAAATGAATAAATTTAATTTCAAAAATTAATGAAAAATAATTTTTTATATATTCATTTAAAAAAAGTTTATAATATAGAATGAAATTAATGTTTTCAAAATTAAGTACACATGTTTTATAAAAACAACATAGTAATTTTTACTTATTAAAGTAACATAGAAAATTATATTTTATAGAATACATTTTCTAAAACATTATTTTATTACTGTATTTTAAAAATATAGTAAAAGTTATATTTTTTTTACAAAATTTATATTTTTCAAAATTCATCTAAAACCCAAATATTTCAACCCCCCCCCCCAAAAAAAATTCATTCCAATATAATATTTTTCATTCATATAAAAATATGATTTTCATCATGTCATATTAAAATTCTAAATTTTGAAAAATCTATTTTTTAATAAAACAGTACGTTATAATTAAACAATTCATTAGAAAATAACAAGTTAAAATAGTCATGGTTATTATTATTATTTCATATAATTTTATAAATAAATCTGTGATTAAAAATTATTAATATTAGACATTATATTTCGTCATTATTAATACTTTTCTTAAAGTATCAATAAATATAACACTATAAATAAATTTTTAGAAAAACAATATTTCTTGACATTGATTAATTTTTTCATCCATATGATTAAATGAATTAGATTTCATTCATATTAAAAATATATTTATTTTATTTATAAATATATTTAATAAATATTTTACTTATATTCATTATATATAATTCAATATCAAGGGTTTAATGGTTATAATTAAATTTTAATATTTTATCTAAATATATCACAATTTTTTTCAATTTCTGTGTTTCATGATGAGAAATATATAATCACATTTGATTCAGTTAAAGGAATTATTATATTTTTAAATTTAAGATTAACATTATTCCACCTAAATAAATTTTCCCCCATAATTCCACTCATAATTTCAAGATAATTTTTATAGGGATAACTTGATTAACCATACTCTCATAGATAATCAAGGGTTTATTTAGGATGTGCAATGGTATCAATATATATAAAAATTATTGAAATTTCCATATAAATAGATCTAACACATTCATTATTTTATATAGAATTATTTTTAGGGATGAATATCTAGATCTATAGAGAATAACTTACCACAAAACATCAAAATGATTTATAAGAGAATCATTCCATCATGGTTTTTTTATTTATAACTCAACATCCAGTATTTGGTGATACATTACATGCCATAGGGTACTAGAAAATATTTTGATAAAACTAAATATCTTATATAGTATTAGTGTATATATAGTATTTTCAATGTTCCCATGGTTTTTGGTTATAATTTCCTCCATGGTCCCTTGTATTAGGATATTGGATAGCATAATTACAAACTCTCTTATAATTGATGAAATAAATTTTTCTACCTATAAAATTCCCTTATACATGTGAGTATAATGATTTTCAAATACACAGTTATATAATTTGACTATCTATTTTAGAAAATTTCTTCCGTTCACCTTCCAACATTTTAGACATGTTGGTAATTGAGTCCCTTGTCATTCATTATCTTTTTCAACTGAATTTATATGTGATTCCATACTAATATTTTTTTTCTTTGATATATTAAAAATGATTATTTTATAAATTAGAATTATTATTACATGGTTTAGAATAAAAAAATATTTATCTCCCCACCCCTTATCTGGTTAGGTTGTTCATTTTTGTAATTTCAACATTATCCATGGAATCCATTGCTAACATGGTTCCTTTTGGTTTCATACAACACTAAATCCAAAAGTGTTTACATTAGTGATGATCACTAAAGGAAAATTATATTAAAAAAATATGAAAATTTAACATCCAGATGAAACACTTTATAAAAAATCATGTTATCGTATAGTTTATATAATTCAACTTGTATGTGACACGATTGAAGAAACATATAGTGGTTGTTTCTTTCGTTGGGTCACGGAATTCGAAACTCTGTGGTTGGGTTTTGAATGGCCACTAGTCCCCTATTCCATAATTTTCTATGTGAGTTATGATTTAGTTGATTTCAGTTTGTGTGAGTGGATTTTGAAATTGAAAATAGATTTTTGTTAAAAGGATTCAAAAAAGGAATGTGATTTTGTGACATGTTTTGAATTTTAAAATTATTATTGGGTTCTTGAGTGAGTCTGAAAATGAGTTTTGGTGTTCTTTAAAAGAGGATTTGGAGTAAAATTTAATTGGAATTTGGAAGGAAATAGTTGTATTTTAAAAATGGTTTTGGTTTTTAATGAGGGTGAATTTTGAAAATGTTAAATTTTTAAAAATAGTTTTGGTTTTTCTTTGTATAGGTTTGATTTGGAGGTTGTTTTTTAATGTACTTTTTGGTTGATTTTCTGGATCTGTTTTTTTGTGGACTCAGTTTTTTATCCTTGTGTTGAATATAGTGTGCTACCCAGAAAGACCCAATGGGTTTCTAATGAGTCTCTTCAAGTATTTTGCCTTTCCCAGACACCCTATAGGGTAGAAGAGTCGAGTTATTCTCAGTTGTTTCATTTTTTCTAAGGTTAGTGAGGTCCATTAGAGGCTGTGGAATGTATTGTGGAAGTTGAAGGTGTTTTAAAGTCATTAAGAACACCCAAAATACTAAGATTATATTCTGTTCCATGTTCGAATAATGTTTAAGGTTTGGATTAGTTTAAGGTGATAATACCATCAATGTTGCAAGTTTGGGTGTTTTGGGAAGTCATTAACAAAATATTTATCCAATGGTTCAAACCTATGGAGGTGAAGATGAGGAATTTGGTTGAGATATTAGGTGTTTAGAAAGGCCAGTGGATGGTGAAGGACAATGTTGATCACATCAATAATGTGGTTATTTTTCCCCTGAGATAACAACAAAATATTAGATGAAAACTTCTCTATTTGTCTGGGGTCTTCATATAGAGACTAAGGATTGATTACTATCATATGGGGGTGTCTTATTTAGGAAGCACAATGATGAGGAATTGTTATCTAAGAAGGATTCCAAGGTGAAATCTACATCAGTTGGCTTTATGTTGTCTCTTGCTGTTCACGAGGGTTCCAACTATGGTTATAAGTGTGTACCATATGTACTTATTCCTATAGAGCCTCACATTCTAGTTCTTTACTATCATTCATCATGCTATTCAATCATATGTTTCTAGTGGGGTTAGTTCGAGCATTTGAATAAATATTACTATAATCTTTAGAAGTATTGTAAAATATTTTCCCATTTGGGCCACTAGGAGAATTTCTATAAGAAGAGTCACCATAAGAGGAAGTATCGACTGTATTTTTTATGCTTCTAACTATGGAGAAGTATATGCTCTAAGGGACTAGGTCTCTATCCAAATTTCCTCAAGTGATTCTATTAATTCATTCAAGAATTACATTCATTTTTAGGGGTTTTTTGTCCACATTTATTTCTCCAATGTATAAATAAGATATTGTTCATGTATCCACATTGAGGACTCCATCATTTTTAAGACACATTGTATTGAAAAAGGCTCAGTGGTCTTTTGTTCTTGTAGTTTTTCTGTTGTTCATTGGATTCTTATCTTGGGTGGATATCTTTTTTATTCATCAGTAGTAGTTTGGTTTTTTTTTCATTTTATAGATGTTCGTGTCTTGTTTAAATGATGAATTGTGGTTTGGTTTAGAGTTTTGTTTGTGTTTCTTTCATTAGTTTTCTCCTCATGCTGGGACATCCAATTTAGGGTATGTGTTAGGTGGTTTCTTATGGTGGGGAGGACCCTTTATTTTCCTTCCCCACATTTATTTTTGTTGTGGTTTTCTATAGAGATAGTCAGGTGTGACTTGTATAGGTGAAAAGGTTACCATATGGGTTGTGGTTTTACTTTCCTTCATTTAGTTTCGTGATTGAATTTTTTCCTTTGTTTGGCTTGGTCACTTTCTAGGGGAAGAATGTTATTTTTTGTGATAATTGGCACACCTTGACCATGATTTTTATTTTTATTTTTTTATTTTCATGTTTTAGTATATTTTGGTTGAGGTTTGGTTTGAGTTCCAGATGTGATCATTATTTTATTTTTAGAAATTTTGGTTTTTTATTTTTTATGTTCACAGCTAGTATGCATGGTTTGGGGAGAAACCATGTATCTTCTCAAGGTAAGGGTAGTTTCTAGTTTAATATTTCCTTTCATGGTTTCTATGTAACACGTTGAGAAATATTTATCACAAACTATTTAGGAAAGTTGATAAACCGTGCATTTTATAGGTATTCCTGACTTAAGGTAAACTTATTACATAGGGTTAGGAGAAACCATGTTGAATGTGTGGATAGGGGGTTATTTAATTTTGAAAAAAACTGGTATGCATGATTGGTGAATGGTTTGGAAAACCATAAACCCAAATCCTATAACTTTCCCAAATTCATAAAAATTTAAAATTCACCTTCCCCTCTTAATTTTTACCACAAATCCACCCACATACCCCCCTCATTTGTGTGTCCCCTTAGGATCCTTCATTTACTTCCTCTTCTCCCCCTCCATGGATTAAAGAGCTTCTCCTTCATTTTTTGTGTGGATGTCTCCAAGGCTAAGTATTCTTCTTTTTATTCTTCTTTATTATCGTTTTTATCGATTTAAGGATTGTTTCCTTTTTTGTTGAACCGTATAATGATGTAAGGATAATGTCGGTGGATTTATTTGATTATAGGGTGTTTTTTCATTTGAGTTTTCTCTTCATACTCTAACAGTTTCTTCAAGTAGGAACATCATCGAGGTAGATGTTTCCATCCACTTATTTTTAATGAACACATCGTTGATGCCTGCAAATTTTAACATCATTTCTAAAAAGTTTTATTCATTCTTTTTGTGTATTATTGAGGGTTTTTATATGAATTTTGAGATGATAATTTGGTGATAATGTGTAACACCCTGATATTTTAAGAATTATATTTTTCTAATTAATTTATCATTTCAATATTATTTATTTCACATGACACTGTAAATAGTTATTTTTATACAAACATATATATATAAATATATATATATATATATTTAAACACTAATTCAAACATTCCATTCACACACAATACCAATTTTTCATACACAAAAGGTAATGCAAAGATGGCTTGCACTTCAAATAACACCGACTTAGCGTTCGATGCACTGAACACTAAGTTTCTACGAAACAACTCTTTTTATTATTTTAATTATTTAAATATGATAATTATAACCTATCCATTAAACTTATTAATAACTAATTTTAATATAGTTTTGGATATATATATATATACAATATATTTATAATGAATGATAATATTTTTGGTAAATGCTTTTTTATGTTAAAAATATTATTTTCTTGAAAGAAACACTTCTAAAAATAAAAGTAATTATAGAAAAATTTTGAAATTTAGTTGGATAAAAAAACATCATTTTTTTAATTCAAAGCATCTAAATTACCCTAGAGTGATATTTTTATTTTTTTTTCCGAGAAATGTTATTTTTTGATGAATAGTAGGAAATACTCTTTTTAAGTAAAAAACTGTCTTTTTGTCTAATTATTAGTTATTGAAAAAAAATATTATAAAAAATTTATAAGGTCACATTAGATAAATATTACATATATTAAAACAATTTAATTCATTATAATAAATTACACTTTGAAATTTGAATATATAAACATGACAAAATATTGAATGTTTTTCTACTATAAAAACCCATTATTTAACCCCCTCGGCAAGATTGACACTAATATTAATTTTTCTAGTCCTATTATTGGAAAATAAAAAATATTGCAAACCCCATTTTATTCAGTATTATATTGACAGTATAATAATACCATGTTAAATTTTGACCAAAATGATTCGAAAAATTTATTAAATTTAATCACAAGAATTACAGACAAATTAAGGTCAATTAGGGACTAAACATTAATATTAAGGGATGAAATGACCTATAAACATGTCCAAAACCCATATTACTTACGTATTGCTTCCATAAAACATCCATTATTGTGTTTTGTGGGTTGGGTATGACTTATTTAGGTAATAATATGTGCACACCTAATTTTTTTTTGAAAATTCCCTATGAGTCTAGTTCTTTTCCTTTAAAAGGCCACCACCACTACCCATTACTCACAACTCTAAAACCATTTGTGTTCATCTAATATCAGTCTATTTAGCCTCGATTTGGGAATAAACCCTCTCAAATAATCCTTTTTTCACAAACCAAATTAATGTACTTGATTAAGAGGCAACACTTTCTCTCAAGCTCCTTTTATTTATTTTCCTTCTCTACCCCTCCACTCTCTTTATTAAATTCTTGTATGAAAACAATGGTATCAACTTTATACTTGGATTTTGTTATAAAAAAGGGCTGAACTACACTTACACAAACCGCTATCTAATGTATGTTAAACGTAATGTTTCTGTGTATGACGAACTTCTGCCTCACGAAATGATGAGTATTCATTTTTCCTTTACCATGAGTCATGGTGGACATTATGATGGATGATATATTTATATATTTCATTTATTTTATTATTTATTTTATTTATTATTATGTATTCCTTCTATATAATTCATATGTTCAACTTCCATTTGGGTTTAATATGATAATCGCGTTTGAGAAAGTGTGGACTACCTCCCCCTCAAAGCATTGTGATTCGGTCACACACCATATAGAATGTATTAAAGATGGATTTAATGAATATATATGATATATATGATATATTATTTCTAATTTAATAATTATATATATATACATATATATATATATCCTTTATTTACTTTATTTCAATGTGACAATAAAAATAGAAAACAATGTTCATTTGTACGTACTACTTACCGTCTCCATGAAAGGTGTATTCCATTACATTATACATTATAAAATATATTATTATAATGTAAATATAATAGATATTACTTATATTTATATCAGTTTCTACATTTTGGTGTCAATATATAAGTACAAGAATCAATGATATCAGAAATTAAGACACATGTGAAGAATAAAGAGAATATTTCTAGAAGTGAAACCTGAACATAAGAGCATTAAAAAGAGGTTAATATAAATTTGTAATAAAATATTATATGTTAATATATATAAGAATATGATTCTATTAAATATTTATAACAAAAGTATATCAATTATATATGAATCTTTTACAGGTATAGAGAGAGTCAAGAAACAAGCTATAGGGACTTTGATCTCACATGTAATTTTTGTGATATACAATCTATATTTTCCACTCTATTATTTTTTGTGGTACATCCAATGAATGTATTCTGTGTATCATATAAATCAATTTATATGTTTTAAAATTTATATTTTATGATCCTTCATTAATGGGATTTAAATTTAAAAATTAACCAAATTGGTAAAAATGTTTTTGTATCAATTTTCCTTTGTTGAGACTCATGTTTTGTTATGCACATAAATTATTTTTTAAGGGTGCATATAGATAAAGACCAAATATTTTACTAATTAAAATTTATCTTTATCTGATAAAATGTATTATTATGTAAAATGGATATATAAAACATATGCACTTCATTGGTATTGTGTTTTTGGAATTTAAAATAATGTTAAGAATTGTTACCATTGCTATTATAGTCATTAAATAGTGATCACATGATTAGTATAAATATCAGGATTTAACAAATCCAATTTAATCAGAAAAGGGATGTGATGCCCTAATCTAGTATAATTTCTTTGTATGAAGCCCATTGGTGATAGATCGCAAAGTAAGTGGTGTCACTGGGCTTCTCTCTTGACCAATCCAAAACCTAGATTCAACACGTTAAACATGAATGGAACCACCTATGGTAGATGTTAATGTTGATGTAGATTACCAACCGAACAATGTTATCTGATCCACCCCATAAGGTTTCCACCATCACACACCTTCCCCTCAGGTAATATGTGGTATTATAATGGTTTATGTAACACGACCCTAGAAATATGATTATGTGCATTATTTTTGTATAGAATAATGAATATATATTCATTTTATTATTTTTACATTGTAAATCATTTTTATAGCAGAAATAGAATTTTCATTTAATATTCAACTAAAAAATCTATTCTGATTTATTAATTTATTTTTAAATTAAATAATATTTTAATAAAAAATTATAACAAAATTAGTTTTTATTAAATATAAATGATTGTATAATTTGTATGAATATAATTGTAATTTTTATAAAGGTTTGAATGCTTCTTTTGTCAAAACCCATGAATTTTAGATAAATATCATGTTTCATTTTAAAAGTAAAAATTCAAATATTTAGATAATTATTTATTAAAAATTAATATTATTTTTCAAATCGAAATGTCAAAATTATAAAATGGTGAATTTTTTATAATTTTTCGAGCCAGTCAAATTTTTGGGTAAAAATTAAATACCATTTAAATATATAATGTGTTTTATGACATCATAATGACCTAATATTGATGTAATAAAATACTAAAAATATTGTTTTGGCCAATATATGTCTTACCTTTAAAATAATGTGATATTAGGTTTTTCTATTTATTTTACAAAGCCATAGTCGACCATCCAAGACATATAAAACATTTTCACACTTTAAAATGATTTACTTGAGAGTGAGACTCACCTACACATAAAAAATCCTAATAAATAAATACATTAGGCCATTGGACATATAAAATAATATTTTCCACTCCACTTTGGAATAATCCATGGGAAAAAACCATGGTATAGTTTGTGGTTTTGATTTTTTTAAAGTGTGGGTCCAAAACCAAAATAATATAGAATTCTATCTCCTTTCCTATAAAAACCCACTAAATCTCCCACTTATCATCACTAAAAACCATTTGAGAACGTACCTACTCTACCCTCCTCTCTATATTATCCTCTCAGGGTGCCCCAACATCCCTATAAGCCTCTCTCAAGCCTCTTGTAGGCCTTTGGGATCACAATTTCAAATAATGGATTTATTCCTTTATCCTTTTTGTCAAAATGTCATTATGTTGTAATGCCCTTTTATTTTCAATTACAAATATTTTGGTATGTTTTATAACATCTCATATACTACCATCCTTATGTTTAAATGATGGGATACCCCTTCCTCTCTCATTAACTTCTCCCATGTATACATATTACCATGCTGAAATTCTGTAAGAAATTTCTCTCTTCTAATTTACATTCTTGAAATTATTTTATATTATGCATATAAATTAAATTACATATGTTAAGACATGTATCTATATGACCCCCATACATTCCTTTTCAAGTATATATGATGATATACCCATTTTTCTTTAATTAATCATTTTAAAAATTTTATGTCACACCATTCCGCTGCCGGAATTGCACTGCGATTCTCCAAGTCAAAGTCATTGTGTATTGAATACCTTCCCCATTTCTTTATCAAGGTTTTTAACCTTTATTAAAATTCAATTATTTATTATAGAGTTTCATTTATGAAATCCTCATTCCTTTATCATATAATAAATGATGATTTTTAATGAATCTATGTCGCATGATCTATATGGAAGACTTATACATTAAAAGAAGTGTTTAAGAAGAGTGCTCCCTGATAGTGCTCCAATGAATTGGCTAAAGATTAGTATCACGATGCTTCAAGAGAAATGTGGGTTTATTTATGATAATTCAAGTTCATTGAGGATTTAATCTTGCTCTATTTTCTATGATCTTTGGCTCATGCTAATATCATGTTAAATGTTCTTTCCACATTTCCATGTTATGATAATCATGATATATCATCAGTTTATGTTCACGTTTCTCTTTTGATCTATTAATATTCCTATTTCCTGAAATATTCTATATTATTCATTGTATTCCTTGTTTACTCCCTTACTGAGCTTTATACCTCACACATTTCGTATGAATTTCGTCATGTTATCCCATGAAATGCTATGAATGAAAGAATGTTGTTGTCATGTAAATTATGTTTTCAATAAAGATGTTTGTTATATGTTCTAATTTGTTATAAAATGTTACTAATTTCCAAATACACTAGACCTATTTATCTTCATAGTTGTTTTAAGTACATGTTTGTGTAATAAATCATGTTTAAGTGGGTAATAAAGAGCAGGATTGTTATAGTTTTCTCAGAGGAAAAAGAATAGTTATTTTTGGGATTTGGGATTAGAAAACTCTAGTGATAGCCTTAGGGATAAGACAAAGTATAAAAAAACATCCCTAAAATTTGGTGAGTATTGAGTAACTGTTTTATCAATAAAATAAATCTTTGTCTGGATATGATTAGGTATAGGAGGATCTGGCACAAATGTATCTAGGGGTAAAACCCAAAAACCCCTCTTTTAGCTAGACTCAAATGAAAAGTTGTGCATGAAAACGGGCCTTGATGCAATCTTGGTTATGACACTCCTGGGTAATATTATTTGGTAAATTCATAAGCTTAGTACAAACCATTATTAAGGGAGAAAAAAATCCAATAAGAATATAAGTTAGGAGATAGATAATGGATAACACAAATTGAATCCGATGAATTCATAAGTTAAGGAAACACATGTAATTTATAAGTTTTCACATTTTCTCATTGGATTTACATTTATTTGTTACATATAACTATACTTTTATTCTAACAAATGGCTATTAATAAGAGGACTCAGGATAACAACCAATGAGAAGATCAATGTGATGACTGTTCTAATGAGATGCCCTATCTGATGGGAGCGAGAATCGAAAACATTTTCACAATACTCTTTTAGCAAACTCTTGTTTTTAATAGAAACATTGTTCAAGAGGAACATTAAACCTCCCCCACCCCCAAAAAGAACAATCCACACATTCTATAGCATCATGAGACAAAGGCCTCCTAATTTTAATGGATCATTTCATCCCTCAATCGCCGAACAACGGATTAACTCCATTGAGAATATCATTTCCCTCAATCAATGTTATGTACTATTGAATATACTTATAGATACTTATCATATGGGGGTGAAGCTGATCAATTATTGACATTTATAAAAAAATATGAAGCATGAGGAGAAGATTTAGGCATTGGAATGGACAGATTTAAGGAAAAATGTTTTTCAAAAAAAGATTCTTCTCACACCATCTGACATAAAATGGAAAGGGACTTCCTTTACCTCAAGAAAAAAGACGATGAATCCATCAGAACGAACAAGGAAATCATCCCAAGGCATGCACGATATGCCTCACTCTTTGTCTTTACCCCCAAATTAAAGGTTTACTACTTCTTTGTTGGGATAAAACCAATCCTATAGAAATCCCTAGCGATCTGTGACTTCGAGATCCATTATGAAAATGTCTGATGTGCCCTCAAAGTCAAAATAAAGATCATAAAATATCAGGGGTATCATGGGGATACAAATTGTAAGGTGGACTTTAATTCTAGAGGTCAGATGGATAAATCCAATGTTGATAAGAAAATCATGTACCCTTCTAGCCAAAGGTGTGGAAAGAGTCACCCTAGAAATTACATAAAGGGGATGAGGAAATTCTTTAGGTGTGGAAGAGAAGGGAACATGGCTATTAACTGCCAACAAAAAACTCGCTGCTGCAACAGAGTATAAGAAAACTCTATTTGACCCTCCACACATTGTTCATTTCTTCAAATGCAATACACCAAGACACTTTTCAAACCAATTCCTTATTCCAAGGGTTTTTTAGGAAACCATTAACCTCCAAGGCAACAAGGGTGAGTTTTTTTCCATCACTACCACAGAAGTAAACCCCAAAATTGAAGTGGTGATAGGTACACTAGTTATTCATTCAAGAATATCTAACATACTTTTTGATTCTTTTTCTACACATTATTTTATATCTCAAAAGTTTAGTAGAAAAATCCCAACACCACCACAAATCATGGAATTATAGATGCAGTTGAGAACGGAAAATGGGGCAATCCTCGAATCTCATGAATATAACTCCTCCCCTATAACTTTTTGGTTTGATCATCCTAGAGAAAAACTTCATACTCCCACTACTGTAATTTGTTTCAATTAATGACATGGATTGGTTTTACTTATATAGATCCAACATTAATTTACATGAGAGGTAAATCACTCTCCATATGGAGAATATACCCATGATTCTATAAAAGTACAAGGAAGAGGATGAATATTCCTTTTCACCATCATCTCAAGAATGGATATTACTTCCCTATGAGCATTCATATCTTGCTCAGATGATTGATTCTAAGGAATCAACCATCCTTGAAGAAATTACTATTATGTCTAATCGATCCATTACCATCCCGGGAAAGTGAATAAGGTGGAAGATTCTCTAAGTAGAAAGACCCAACAATTCTATCATTGGTGAGAATTGAAAATGATCCATCATTCTTAGATTTGATGAAGATGGACAAGGGAATCATAAAGAAGGGAACATAGTCAATCCTTTCAAAAATTATTGCTCAACCATATCATTTGTGAAGGAAAAAAGGATGCTCAAAAGGATGATGTGGTAATTCATAAGAAAGTGGAAACTATCAGAAAAGGGAAATCCTCAAGATTTCATTGTTAATGAAGAAAGAATTGTGAGATTTGAGTCAAGACTCTTTGTTCCATCAAATAAAGAGTTAAGGAATGAAATTTTAGATGATGCACATAGTTTGAATTTATCCATTCACATGGGAAATACAATGATGTATCAAGATGTCCGAGAGAATTATTGGTTGGATAAATGAAGAAGGAGATCAATGAGTATACATCAAAGTTCCTAGTATGCCTGCTAGTGAAGGCTGAGAGGAAAATATCTAAGGGGATGATACAACCATTACCCATACAAACATAGAAATGGGAGAACATCACCATGGACTTTGTCATCGGACATCTGAAGGCATCCAAAGGAAACAGTGCTATCTCAGTTATTGTGGATTGTCTTATAAACACTACAAACATCATTCCAATTTGATAGGATTTCTCTTTGGATAAATTGGCACAAATATATATCAGAGAAGTGGTAAGGCTTCATGGTGTACAACTATCTATTATATCCAATCGAGATCCAATATTCACCTCTATGTTCTGGAAGAATCTTCAACATGATCTGAATACTGAGCTGAAATTCAGTACATATTATAATCCTCAAACTAATGGCCAATCTGATAAGACTATACAAATAGTTGAAGACATGTTAAGATCATGTTAAATGTACTTCAGAGGAGGATGGGATCAACATATTCTTCTAGTTGAGTTATATTACAATAATTGTTTACTAAATCATCCAATTGACTCATTATAAAGTCCATTAGAGGAAGAGGTGCAGAACACTGACTTGTTGGGATGATGTTTGGGGAGAAAATTATTCTAGGTCTATAAATGGTTGAAGAAATGGTTGAGAAGTTTAAGACCATCTAGCAGCACATTAAAGCTGCTCAGAGCCAATAAAAGAGCTATGCTAATAATCATCTGAGAGAACTAGTGTTTGATGTTGGGGACATGGTAATCCTCCACATATCGCCATGGAAGAGAGTTATGAGATTTGGGAAGAAGGGAAATCTTAGTATAAGGTACATAATCCTTTTTGAGATCCTTGATCGCATAGAGAAGTGGCCTATTGACTAACACACCAACCGAACATATCTCAGGTACATGTTGTATTACAGGTATCACTCTCACTACCACAAAACTGGGCATGGAAGGCACCTGCATTTATAAGCACTAACAAAAAAGCGCTAATAAAGGGGTAGGAAATTATCAGCTCTAACAAAAGCACTGATAAATTTACCCTTTATCAGAGCTAAAAAAAGCGCTTAAAATGGTGCACCCTTTACCAGCTCTTTTCTTAGCGCTGATAAAGGTTACATTTATCAGTGCTTTTCTTAGCGCTGAAAATGTGTATTTTATACATTAAATAAAAAACACATGTTATAACTAATTATATATATATATATAATTAAATAATTATAATATTAATAATAAATATATTTATTATATTTATAAGATTTATTAGATTTTCTAATTCATTATATTTATTAGATTTATTAATTCATTATATTTAATATATATATTTTTTATATTTTTTATATTTAATGTATTTTTTTATGTAAAAATATATAATACTTCTTAATATATATGTATAATTAAAATTATTGAAAATATATGTATTTTCCAACGAATTGGGGTCAATTAATATATCGTGCATATATATATATATATGTGCATGAATAATGTTCATTTATAGATTATAAGTACATATCACATTGATGTGTTATTGATTTATAATTCATTATGTTACACATATAATATATATGTTCTAAAATTTGTACACTTATAATTAAAATTACCTAATATTTAATAAATAAGTAAATATTTTATTATATTTTCAATGATATATATATAAATATACCTTTCAAATAATTTTATAAGTATAAATAAAGATATATTCATTTAGAGTTGTAATTATTAATAAATATATATATATATATTTATCATAAAAATCATTTTAAATACATATATAATAACATACAAAAATTATTAAATTTATACATTTATCATCGCTTTTAATAGTGCTAATAAAGTAAGTCATTAATAGTGCTAAAAAACGCTGATAAAGTGGGTATTTATTATCGCTAAAATAAAGAGTGCTGATAAAGTTGGTCTTTATCAACGCTTTTCATTTTAGGGCTGATAAAGTCCCCCTTTATCATCACTTTTTTACTAGCGCTGATAAAGGTCCACGTGGGATTTATAAAATCCACCGGGTCCTCCTCCTCCTCCCTGTACCCTGTCAAGCTTTCACAGAATCCCTACCCTACATTGCTGCCTCCTCTCCTCCAATGCCTCCTCTCCGCTGCTGCCTCCTTCTCCTCCTCCTCTGCCATAACCATCGCCACCACCTCCTCCTACGGTGCTTACTTCTCCTCCTCCTCCTCGTCCGTGGCTCCTCCGCCTCCTCCTCCACCGAAGCTCCTCCTCCTCATCCTCTTCCACTGCAGCTCTTCCTCCACCTCATCCACCGTGGCCTCCTCCTCCAACTCCTCCACTGGATCCTCCTCCTCCTCTACCTCCTCTGCCTACTCTACTGCCTTCGCTGCCTCCGAGCTACCTACACTACCTCCGCTGCCTCTGCGCTGCATCCACGCTACCTTTGTGCTGCCTCCACTGCCTCTATTGCCTCCTCTATCGACACCTCCTCCTCCTCCGCCACCGGTTCCTCCTCTTTATGGTGAGTAAAATTGAATTTTCATAAATTAATTATGTTTGAATTTATTGTCAATATTGAGATTATTTATGATTTGATGTGATTATTGTGTGTGATGCTTGTGTGTGTGACCCATGTATATGTGGTTGGTACCTTGTTTGATCTTGATTGGCTCTCCCCACTATATCCTTGTGATAGAAACATGAATAGAGAGAGTATTTTTTGTGAAAAGTTGTTACACTAGATTAGGATTTCACTCCGTCTAGTGGCCCTTAGTGTGGATATTTTTATGATTTTGGATACAACCCCATAGTTAGGCCAGGTAGGGTTTGAACAGTATCTGTTGGTGAATTCATGTCATCAGATGAGGCATGCCGACGGGATGAGACATATTTTTAGTATGTTCCATATTGTACACTATATTGTACACTTTTTTTTGTGTTGGGTCATATACCAATGTCAATATCACATCCTTTCTTATAACATAACAGTGGCACCAACCTCTCACATTGGGTGTGATTCACATATCCTCTAATTCCACAACATAGTATCTGCTCCCCTCTAACTTACGGTGGGTCTCAACATCACATCACATAAAAAACAATTTGAGGAGGTAATATCTATAGACAACCTCTCACAAAACTACTCCAATCCAATACTAAGTGATCCCCATTTCTATATCTCACATCATATTATCATACAAAAATGATCGAAGGAGGGAATCACAATATCCAACCTCTATCAAAATTCAAAATTCACCATCAATAGGTGGGTCCCATGTAAGTCACACACCTATTCCCTTTGAAAAATGCCTTCTCACTCAAATTAGGGTCCTACCAACACCTTATCACTTAAATAATGGCCATCTATCTTGTCTCATGCCACAAAACATATAAATAGTAATCTAAGGAGGGTATCTAGATAACCAACCTCTCGTAATAGATAAATCACATCATCAATAGGTGGTGCCCAAGGATGATCGTATGTCAACAAGGTGAAAGTCATATGAAGTCCCAATTTCTTAGTCGGTTTGACCATAAATGATAAAAGTTACCAAACATTTATCCTTGCGCAATAATCTCCTTCAATCCATCTTGGTTATACATGAAAATTATTCCCAACCAATCAAAATTCTAATTCCACCTATAAGGGAGTCTACTGGGTTCTACAAACCTAACCCAACTCTACTCCTTGATACCAACACACACTCATCTCTACATGGTAATGTCACAACTCAATTGTTATACTTGATCTATGCCTCGATAGTCTAGTCTATATCATCATTAAATTAACACATTAAAACTCATTAAAACTAAATAATAACCATCCTAAGAAACTCATACTAAGAGCCTTGGATACCTATGCTAAGTCATCCAGACTATTACCAGGACCCTCACTTAGGTACCATATCATATCTCCACTTGGAGATCTCTTAATCAAATTATAAGGAGGAAATCCTCTACGTTACACTTCACTAATCCCTATATGGAATATCCTACTCATCACACACACCTGACACTTATATATCCTTAAGTGGGTGTTCCCTATCATATGAGATATATAAAACTACATTATCCATCTTCCTTAGTCCTAAGACTCTAATACCTACTCAAATAGCCTTAGAAAAACAAACTAGGATATAAAAATATCATACCACACCCAATCATCTCATCAATACAACTAGAAACCTGGCCTCCATGGAGACATAATCTATGGATGATCACAAAATTACAAAAATTCAATAGAACCCTCACACTATCTCTTAGTGGATCAAAAACACCCTATTTATTTACCTACTTTGCTCTTGATTTCTATCCCGTTCACTAGAACACATATACTCATGCATGAATGCACAATCATGCATAAATTGGAACATGGGTTTGTATTATAGGGTGCACCTACCTAAAAAAATGGATTAACCCCCTCACCAAGATAAACCCATCCTCAACAAAGACTATACATGCCTTATCTAATCTTGTACCAATGATTGAGACCCAATCTCAAGGCACAATTCCCAAATATTTAATTATAGAAACATATAATTAATTATTCACATTAATATAATTAGGAATAATCTTTTAAAAACTCACTGGGAAACACAACACCACCAAAAACACCCAAAACATGGTGCGTTCATCATATGAGGATAACCTCTAGCTAATAAAAACAAAATCTACATCACCAGAATTGATTTGAAGATGATATCGTGAGATCATCACAAAAATCCTAGTTAAAATCAACCCAAATCATAGGGAAATAATGGATAATAGTAATGGTATAAGTATGAGGGAAGAACTCACTAACGTACTGTAAAAAACTCCCCTGAACCAACCCTCATCAAGGGGGGTTGAAGAGAGGAAGAGAATGTATGAATACCAAGATCCACCCAAGATTTTCTATTAATGAGCACGCCCCCCACCATTTATGAAGTATCTAGTTTTTTATCTAAATTATACTCATATTCTTTCTCCCTTAACCTTATACCCATCCGATGGATTTCTAATAAGATGAATATGAATAAATAATGAATGAATGCCAATCGGTTGACAAAAGAGTATGAAGAAGGCGTGAAAGAGTTTATCAGGTTTTCCAAATATCATGCATATGACCCTTCTCAAATCCTTTGTCCATGTTTACGCTGTTGTTATTAAAAACAAATTAGTACAGCGGAGTTGGAAGAACACTTGATCTATCATGGAATATATCAGAGTTATACATGTTGGAATAAACATGGGGAAACAACGAATGTAGGTAGTGGTTGGGATAACACTACATTTTATGGATCATCTGTTATAATTACATGTATGAATAATGAGGATGACCATATGGAGGATGTGATTACAGCTGTGAATGATGATGAATATCATATTGAGGAAATGATAAGGATTGTCAAAGATGAACTTAGTGACTTCCCCCAAAATTGATTGAGAAGTTAAAAAGTTTTGAAAAGACGCCATTATATGCGGTTTCACTAAATATACAGCACTGTCAGCTGTATAATTTGAAAGAAGAAAACTGGTGGAGTGACGCCAGTTTTACCGAACTACTTGCTCTCCTGAATGACATGCTCAAATAAGATAATGAGCTCCCAAACCGAACATACAATACCAAACAAATGCTACGCTCGATGGGTATGATCTCTGAAAGAATACAGGACTGCCTGAATGACTGTATACTATTTCGTAAGGACCACAAATAACATAAAGAATTCCCAAAGTGTGGTGCTTCTTGATAAAAGAAAGATTAATTCAGTCCTACTACAGTTGTATGGTGCCTTCCAATCATTCCAAGGTTTATGAGCCTATATGTAAGTGAGGAGACTGCAGGAAAATTAACATGGCATGCAGATACAAGAATTAAAGATGGGATACTACGTCACCCGACAGACTCTCCTCAATGGAATAGAATTGATCATGAGTATCCGGAATTTGTATACGAGTTGACAAACCTTCATCTTGCGTTATCTATAGATGGAGTTAATCCTTTTGGTTTTCAAAGCAACAGTCACAGTACATGGCTGGTTATGTTGGTAAATTATAACTTACCACCATGGTTATGCATGAAATGAAAATACATCACGTTATCAATGTTTATATCAGGACCAAAACAACCGGGTAATGGTATTGATGTTTAATTTGCTCCATTGATCGAAGATTTGAAATTATTATGGGATTGAGGTGTTACATTGTATGATGTTTACAAAAAGGAATATTTCACTTTGAGAGCCATGTTGTACGGGATGATAAATGACTTCCATGATTATAGAAATTTTTCCGGATATATCATTAAAGGAACTCAAGGGTGTCCCATTTGTGACCAAGTTACACAATCAATTAGTTTGAAACATTCATCGAAAATATTGTTTCTAGGACATCAAAAATTTCTACCCTAACGACAAAAGTACCGATCTTGGACGACATCATTCAATTGAAGATCAGAAGAACGTACAACACCGTATCCAATAACATGGGATCAATTGTTTGAGATAGTTAAAAATGTGAACACTACTTTTGGTAAATCGGCTTCGAAAAACCTTACAAAATTCGGTTGGAAAAAGAGATGAGTTTTTTTTGAATTACCATTCTGTAATTTTCTGTATGCCAGCAATTTTTTTGATGTTATGCATTTAGAAAAACATGTATTTTATAGTTTCATCATCACGTTGCTAAATACACCTGGCAAAACAAAAGATGGAATTAAGGCTAGGTTGGACATGGTTGAGATGAGAATACAAGAAGAGTTGGCACCGGTGAAGGGTGAAAAACGAAAATTTCTTACTCCTGCTGCATACACTCTTTCCAGGCAGGAGAGATATCAGTTTTGAAACTTCTTGAATGACATAAAGGTTCTAGAGCGGTATTCGTCAAATATCTGAAACCTCGTGTCAATGACTGATTTGAATTTAAATGGTCTGAAATCACATGAATTCCATGTTTTGATACAAGATCTCATTCCTATTGCTTTACGTTGCATTTTTCCCAAGAATGTCTACCATACATTAACAAAACTGTGTTTTTTCTTCAAAGCTATATGCAGAAATGTTATAGACCTGGCGAAATTTCCAACTATGGAAAGAGAAATTGTCGTCATATTTGGTGAATTAAAAATGTTCTTCCAACCTTCACTTTTTGATATGAGGTTTCATTTGATGGTCCACTTGGTGAGAGAGATTCAACTGTGTGGTCATGTACATTATAGATGGATGTACCCCATTGAATGGTATATGCAGATTTTGAAAGGGTATGTCAAAAATCGAAGTCGGCAGAGGGTTGTATTACGGAGCGATATATTATTGAGGAAGCCATTGAATTCTGTACCGAATACCTATCTGGTGTGGAAAGAATTAGCCTACCGAAATCTCGTCACAATGGGTGTCTTGAGGGTGAACGAATTTCTTGAAGACAAGTTGTCACAATCAATATTATAGATCGCGAGTAGGCCCACCTTTATGTTTTGCATAACAATTTCGATTTTGAACCATATGTTACAATCCACAAAGAATTTCTTAGGCATTTGAATACATCTAGGGATGAAAAATGTATATCAGATATACATAATAGACAGTTTATAGGATGGTTTCAGGATAATATTTTTAAGAAGTCAGATGAAAATCCAGATTCAATTTTAGACCAACTTTGATGGCTAGCCGGAGGACCAAGTGCGTATGTATTCTCATAGAATGCTTATGTAGTTAATGGATATACATTGTATACTAATGAACATGATGAACAGAGTACCATGCGGAATAGTTAGGTCACACATGTGGCTGAAGCGATGCATGTTTCCATTGCTAAGGACAGAAATCCAATTTATGCAAATATGTCATACTTTGGCATCATCAAACAAATATGGGAGTTGAATTATATGGAATTAAAAGTTCCGATTTTTCAATGAAAGTTTGTTGATAACAGAAGTTCTGTTAAAGTAGATGAATTGAGATTCACAAAAGTTGATTTTAGTAATGAAGGGGAGAAAGATGAACCATTTATAATGACATCAAAGGTAGTGCAAGTATTTTGTGTTCCAGATCCCGCAAACAGAAACTGCTCAATTATTCTGTTATCGACCAAAACAACTAAAGGGTCATATGAAAATTCAATGTAGGATGACCCTTTTATTGGGTCTTAGAAATCATTTCACAGTGGTCCCAATGTAGATGATGTTTTTTATGTCAGAGGAAACCACAATGAAGGGATATGGATAGTCGATAGAGGGGTCAAATCCCTTTAGCCTTTAAAAAAAGAGAGGTCAATAATCAGGTTATTTTTTTATTGTAATACAGATTTTTTTACATTATGTTATTATTTGTTCGTTGCTGCTTTTATGTGATCTAAATTAAATGTTAAACCACTTCTGTAGATAATGACTTCTACACCTGCTGATACACCCAATCCCGAGGCACAACAGGTTTCTCAACCTATTACAGCTTGTCCCACTATAATGGTACAATACGTCTCTCAACCTATTGCAGCTGGTCCCACTGCTAATGTATAATAGGATTCTCAACCTATTGCTACTGGTCCCACTACTGAGGTACAATAGGTTTCTCAACCTATTGTTGCTGGTCCCAGTGCCGATGTTAGCGCTTCAGAGGAATATAATGATGATGCATAAACCGAGGAAATGGTTGGCAATGAAACCCCAACGACACATAAAAAATAGGTGCTCTGTAGTTTGATAGATTTAGCCAGAATCCTTAAGACAAAAACCTAAGCCATTAAATATGAGGAGGGATGGAATAAGTGAGGCCAGCATGTAAACCCCAATAAAGCCATGTTTAGTAGCTACATTGGAATCATCACTCGGCAACGCGTGCCGATTGATATAAAGTTGTGTCACCATGTTTTCAGTGGGCTGAAAACATTAATGTGGGAAGAGATTAAGATAACATTATGATATCATTAATTTAATTTATTAAAATAAAATAAAATAAAACACGGAAATATTGACTAACTCCACATCATCTCTTATAGAGTGCATTTATAGTAGATGCCTCGCAAAAAGAATACGTATTAAGACTGACAGGAAGCGTTCATAGAGGCTTTCACACCATTTTAACGAAATTTTATCTGATGGATGCTGAAGGGAAAGTCAAGACGCACCGACCTCATATTTATGAACACTTGATATCCCAAGGAGCGTGGGATGTGTTTTGCAACCGTCGTTCAGAGAAGACTTTTCAGGTACATTGTGTTTCATAACACATTGTTTAAAGTTGCTTGTATTCATCACATTGATTGACAGTTTTTTATTTATGAAACAACAATTGAGTGCGGAAAATAACGAACGGGCAGCAAAACCAGCGTACCCCTACCGTAAAGAACGGCTAGGGAATTCTTCAATTGAAAAACAATTGGTATGTATTTTAAAAGTACCGTAATACTTCTATGTCACATAAAACAACACTGTAACCATGTTTCTCTTTTTATATACAGATTGATGAATCAAAATCCCAATCCAGTTCAATCCCACGCCATGTGATATGGAAGGAGGCTCGTGTTAATAAATTGGGGAAATATGTAGATGAAAACACACAAAATGTGTGGGAAACATGTGTAAGTATGACCTAATATAAATTTTATTTGCTTTAAATAACTATTACGTCATGATGATTTCCTATTGTCCCATATTTTCTATTTGACATAGTCATAGGAAACAACAACACCCGCACCGGATGCGGACATACTTTCAGCGGCCTTGAAATAGCCAGAACAGTATGGCCGCATCAGAGGTGTGGGTTTTGGGGTGACACCCCTGAAATATTTTCAGAAAAAAAACAAGAGGAGGAACAAACTAAAGAAATGAAAATTATCAGAGATAGACTAGCTATCCTTGAAGACAAATTCCAAAGTCAGGGAGAGTTGTTAGAAACATTAATGGGGGAGAGGCGAAGAGAAGAAACAACTCAAGAACAACCAGCCCCACCCCCCACCAGCTTTGAGGTGAGCCATTCCCCTCAAAAACATGAATTAACCGAGGTAATCAATGTTCAAATATTTTTTTATGTGAAATGTGAATCACATAGACACTGATACGTTTCTTGTAATGATATTATACAGGGTGAAAATTACTGTGATTTATATCTATCAACTCCCACCCATCACCTTGTAGTGAGGGTTAAGGTGTTCAATATATAGAATGACATGCTACACTCCAGACCACTTCCAACCGGTTATGTAAATGTGTTGATTAACATAGCTCATGAGATGATCATCGAGCTACCCGTTCCAAACGATGATGACGACATTCATATGGTGGAAAAAGCTGTTGGAACATTCGTTGCATGGCCATCAAATCTTGTAAAAAAACATGTCGACCCGGAGGTATTCATTTCCAATTCATTTTTCAAGAAGAATATATAAATTTTATTAGAAATGGGCTAAAACGATGAATGTTATTATAGAAGGACAAAAGGAAGGAGCTAAAATGAAATAATGGATCAAAAGGATCAACCAACCGATCAAAATGATCTACTGAGGGCACCTTCACCCCACCCGTTCTATATCCACATTTAATAACAATGCAAGCTCTTATTCATACGAAAATCAAAGGCAGAAATAATCACAAAATTGTTTTTGAAAAAGAAATGTACGGAGAGGAAACATTAGATTTTGTTAGTGCGGACGATGTAGCTGAAATCATCACAAATGATTGGATAGGCGCCTTAGTTATAAATGTATACATAAGTCTTGTTTTCATGATTTGATTTTACAGAAGCTGATATACTATGATAATTATGGATAAATACATTTTATATTTTTCACAGGTGTATATATGAAAAACAATTTAAGGGATTTTCCCGTGAATACAAATTTGGACTCGTTATTCCTCACACTATGTCTACACAACAAAAAGAAATAGATTCCGATTTTCAGGCTGGATTAATGTCAAACCTACTTAGAATGTTTCAATTCAAAATTATGACTGACATGCTCTTTTTAATACCATCGTTGCAGGGAAAAAACATTAAATTTTAATCATATCAATTATATTTTAATTTTTATCATTACTTAATCCTTTTTGTGTTCTTAGGCAGCATTGGATGCTCATTGCAGTCAATTTGGGTACCCCAAAGATTTATTTTATGGATTCACTGCATGGATATCCAACAAACCGACCACACATGATGGAGATTTTCAATTTTTAATACACTACATCCAGAATTTTAGAACTAAATATATTGTTATATAAATTATATTATCTTTTAATGAGGATTATGCTGTGATAGGGTGGTGTATGAATATCGTCTAAAGGCTGGAATGAATCCAGTGTCTAAGGACGACAAGGTGAATGAGATCTAAAAATGAACAAGTATCAGGGTATATATAATTATATTGCACTATCCTAATACATATCAAAACAGATTACTTAATTTTCTCATTGTTTCTATAGTATCAAAAACAAACCAACGGAAAGGATTATAGTTATTATGATTATTAATTTATGAAAGAGATCGTATTTCATGAACAAACTAGTATCCCTAAAGTAGTATTTTTGAAGTTAATTACTATTTAATTTAAAATATTTATTAATCCTTTGTGTATTTATATTTTTTCAGTACTACTATTAGTGTCGCAAAAACTCATATTCACAAGATGATATAGATGTGTTTAGAAAAAAATAGGCAGCGTACCTGATGTAAGAATGTAAACAAATATGACAATGAAGGTAAATTCATACTACTTATGTTATCATTATATTATCATTGATATCTCTCTTGTTTACACTTATTGAGAATCTATGATCACCCTTTCTTATGTTTCATATCCTTAGATTATGAAAATTTCTTTTATAAATGACTTTACTTTCTAGTAAAGAATAACATAATGAGAGACTCTTATGAACTATAGACATACAGAAAACTAATCAACCTCATTCGGATTGTTTTGATACTTTAGGAAAATGATCCATGAGTTATTTCTGACATGTACGAATCAACCAAATCTCAATCTGACGCACGGTGTGACTAGTATGGATAAAAGGGTCTGATATCAGTTTCAAATTGACATAAACTTTAGAAAACAACACTACTAACATACAGAAAACTGAGAAAACACTTTAGGATTGTTTTGATACATTTGGACAACAATCCATGAGTCATTTACGACATGTAAGAATTGACCGAACCTCAATCTGACTCACGGTGTGACCGGTATGGCTAAAAGTCTATGAGATCAGTTTGAAATTGACATTATCTTTAGAAAATAACAAAAGTGACAGACAAAAAACTGATCAAATGAGTTCATATTGTTTCGATAAATTAGGAAAACGATCCGTGAGTCATTTTTGAGGAGTAAGAATCAACCACACCACAATCTGATGCACGGTGTGACTGGTATGGCTAAAAGTGTCTGATATCAGATTGAAATTTACATTGACTTCAGAAAACAACACAAGTGACATATGAAAAACCGACCAAACACATTTATTTTGTTTTGATAAATTAGGAAAACGATCCATGAGTCATTTTTGAGGTTTACGAATTGACCAAACCTCAATCTAACGCACGATATGACAGGTATGGATAAAAGTGTTTGATATTAGTTTAAAATTGATATTAAATTTAGAAAACAACACTACTGACATACGAAATACTAATAAAATACATTCAAATTATTTTGATACATTAGTAAAACGATCCATGAGTCATTTTTAACGTGTACGAATTGACCGTACCTCAATCCAATGCACGGTGTGACCAGTATGGCTAAAAGTGTCTGATATCAGTTTCAAATTGACATTAACTTTAAAAAACAACACTACATGAATACAATATACCATGAAAATGCATACTGATTATTCTAATACTTTATGAAAATGATCCATGAGTCATTTTTGACGTGTAAAAATAAACTACACCACAATCCGACGGATGATGTGACCGTTATGTCTAAAAGTGTCTGATATCAGTATGAAATTTACATTAATATTAGAAAACAACACAAGTGACATATGAAAAATTGAGCAAACATGTTCAGATTGTTTTGATACTTTAGGAAAACAATCCATGAGGCATTTCTGAGGTGCACGAATCGACTGAACCTCAATCCGATGCACGGTGTGACCGATATGGCTAAAAGTATCCGATATCATTTTCAAATTGACATTAACTTTAGAAAAAAACACAAGTGGCATACGGAAAACTGATAAAACACGTTATTATTATTTTGATACTTTAGAAAAATGATCCATGAGTCATTTGTGAAATGTACGAATCAACTTCACCTCAATCCAATGCACAGTGTGACCGGTATGGCTAAAAGAGTCTGATATTAGTTTCAAGTTGACATTAACATTAGATAACAAAACTACTGACATACAGAATACTGAAAAAACAAGTTCTGATTGTTTTGATACTTTAGGATAACAATACATGAGTCATTTTTGACGTGTACAAATCGACTTCACCTCAATCTGATGCACGGTGTGACCGGTATGGCTAAAAGTGTCTGATATTGGTTGGAAATTTACATTAACAATAGAAAAAAACACAAGTGACATAAGGAAAACTGAGAAAAAACATTCAGATTGTTTTGATACTTTAGGAAAACAATCCATGAGTAATTGTTTAGGTTAAATAATCAACTTCACCTTAATCTAATGCACGGTGTGACCGGTATGGATAAAAATGTCTGATATCAGTTTCAAATTGACATAAACTTTAAGAAACAACAATACTAACATACAGAATACTAAGAAAATGTGTTTGGATTGTTTTGATACTTTAGTAAAACAATACATGAGTCATTTTTGATGTACACAAGTCGACTGCACCTCAATCCGACTCACGGTGTGACCAGTATGGCTCAAAGTATATGATATTAGTTTCAAATTGACATTAACTTTAAAAAACAACACTACTGACATACAGAATACCATGAAAATGCATTTGGAATGTTTTGATACTTTAGGAAAATGATCCACGAGTCATTTTTGACATGTATAAATCAACCGTACTTAAATCTGATGCACGGTGTGACTGGTATGGCTAAAAGTGTCTGATATCAGTTTGAAATTGACATTAACTTTAGAAAACAACACAAGTGACATACGAAAAACTGAGAAAACACGGTCATATTTTTTTGATACATTAGGAAAATGATCAATGAGTCATTTTTGAGGTGTACTAATCGACTGTACCTCAATCTGACGCACAGTGTGACCGGTATGGCTAATAGTGTCAGATATCAGTTTTAAATTGACATTAACTTTAGAAAACGACATAAGTAACATACGGAAAACCGAGAAAAAGAATTAAGATTGTTTTGATAGTTTAGAAAAATGATCTATGAGTTTTTTGTGACATGTAAAAATCGACTGAACCTCAATCTGTCGCATGGTGTGATTGGTATGTCTAAAAGTGTCTGATATCAATTTCAAATTGACATTAACTTTAGAAAACAACACTACTGACATACCAAATACCGAGAAAACACATTCATATTGTTTTGATACTTTAGGAAACCCATCCATGAGTCATTTTTAATGTGTACGAATCAAATGCACCTCAATCTGATGCACGGTGTGACCGGTAAAGCTTTTCATTAGATAAAGAATCAGTATTTATTAAATGAGATAAATCATCCAAAAACATATTGATTTTACATTATTCCATTTCATGGTTATTAGAATGAAAATATTTTACTTTATTATTTCCATATTTTAGTTTCAAATTTCCATATTAATGTATTATTTCATATAAGTGTTTTAATTTATTTCATTATTGTATTACTAACATAATATTTGTTTTCTTATATAGGTGATTTTTTCCCCTTGAGTTCGGATGCTTTGTTTGGAAACATATATCATGGATGACAATTTTTGAGAGAGGATCACAGATAAAAAAGGATGAAACATTAATGTTTATAAATGTTTTGGATAATTGTAATTGTAACCATGTAAAAATTGTTTTAAATGTATATAGAAGTGTGTTTTTTTTGTATTCATGATGTTAAGTAAATGTATATAGCATTGTTTGTCAAAATATTATATGCAAGTGCTATTTTGTGCAGATGTGAAGGTGTTATTTTTTTGGTTTGTTGGTGCTGGTTTCTATAGGTGTGTAGGTTTGTAGGTTCTAATTGTGCAGGTGTAGGGGAATGTGCCTTTATCAGCACTTTTTTGAGCACTGATAAAGGACACCTTTAGCAGCGCTAAAAGAGCGCGGATAAAGGCCCCTATTATCAGTGCTCAAGATAGCACTGATAAAGGAACCCCTTTATCAGTGCTAGAAAATTGCTGTTAATTCTTGTATAGATAAGGGTGGGGGTCCCCTTTATCAGTGCTCAAAAAAGCCCCGATAAACTCCACCTTTATCAGTGCTAAAAAAGTTCTGATAATGGGGGTCCTTTATCAACGCTTATTTTAGTACTGATAAAGGTCGCCTTTATAAGAGCTTGTTAGAGCGCTGATAAAGGGGACTCCCCCCAATATCTACATCGACATTCAGAGTGCTTTTCTAGAACTATTAATGTTGGTTTTTAGCACTGATAAAAGGCCATGTTGTTGCAGTGTCTTGAGGAAGTACAAACCTGATCCATCTCATTTACTCAATCTAGAAGTGGTACTATTGTAGAATGACCTATAAAATTAAAAGATTCCAGAGAAGATCTTAGATCATATATAAAAAGTTCTATTAAATAATACAATGCCCCTAGTTGGGGTTTTGTGTTGAAACCAAGTGTTTGGGGAAGAAACATGGGAATTGGAGGAAGTGATGAACAAGAGTTACATTTATCTATTTTAGTGTGAGAAAAGAAAATTTCAAGGGACAAATTTCTTAAATGTGGATGATTATAACGACCTATGATTTTACTAATGAAAATTCCTCTTAATCTAATTAAATGCATTATTATGTAAAAAATTTATATAAAACATACGCACTTCATTGGTTTTATATGTTTGGATTTTAAAATAATTTTTATAATTTTAATCATTGAACAATGGTCACATGATTATTATAAATATATGTCTTTAACAAATCCAATTTTCTCAGAAAAAGGAAGCGATGGCCTCAACCAATTGAATTTCTATAGACAAAGCCCAATTGTTAGATCTCAGAAGGGGGGCATCACTGGGCTTCGCTCTTGACCAAGAGAAAGCTGAGCTTCAACATGTTAATCTGCATCAGAACCGCCTATAGGAGAAGTCGAAGTTGATAGAGATTACCACCTGAGTGATCTTATTCCAGCCACCCCAAGAGTCTTTCATCACCACACACCTTCCCTTAGGTTATATGCAGGTGTTATAAGGGTTTATGTAACAAGACCCAAGAACTATGATTATGTACATTATTTTTATATATAATATATAATATACATTCATTTTTTTATTATTACTTTTTAAATAGTTTTCAAAGCACAAATAGTATTTTTAGTTAAAATTATATTAAGAAATCTATTTTGAAGAATTACTAGATTATTAAATTAAATAATATTTTAATTAAATATTATTATTAAATTACTTTTTATTAAATATAAATGATTCTATAATTTTTATGAATACAATTATAATTTCTATTATGGATTGAAAGCTACTTTTTCTAAAACCCATGATTTTTTTTATAAATTTCGGTATTTATTTTAAATGTAAAAATTAAAATTTTTAGATAATTATATAGAAAAACTAAATATTATTTTTTGAATTAGGATGTCAGAATTATACAATAGTGAATTTTTCATAATTTTCCGAGACAGTCATATTTTGAGATAAAATTTCAATACTGTTTAAATATATAACCTGTTTTATGAAATCATAATGAACCAATAGTGATGTAATAAAATAATATAAATGGGGTGTTTGGCCAATATATTTTTTAACTATAAAATAATCTTATTTTATGTTTGTTTTATTTATTTGAAAAATCCTTAGTAGACCCTCCAAGACTTATAAAATATTTTAACATTTTAAAATGATTTCCTTGAGAGTGTGACCCACCTCCACATAGGCAGGACTAATATTTTAAAATTTTAGTACATTGGCCATATAAATTATTTTTTTCCACTCCACTTTGACAAATACCATGGTAAAAAACCATGGTATGGTTTTTGGTTTTTATTAGTTTAATGTGTGGTGTCCAAAACCTAAATAGTATATAATTCCATTTATTTTCCAATATAAACCCTCTCAATATCCATCTTTTATTCATTTAAAACCCTTGTAGCATGTCCCTATGCTGCCATACTTTCTCTAGTATCCTATAAAGGCACCCTAACCTTCCTAGAATTCTCTATCAAGCATCTTCCAAGCCTTTGGGATCACACTTCCATGAAAGGAATTTTTTCATTCTCATTTTTTTCTAAATTTATTTATGTTCCTATGGCCTGTTATTTTCAATAAAAAATGTTGGATTATGATTTATCCCCTCCCGTATAATTCCATACTTATTTTTAAAATATGAGATACCCATTTATCTCTCATTAATGCCTCCCATGTACACCCATTACCATGTCGAAATTCCATAAGAAATTTCTCTCTTCTCATTTACATTCAAGAAATTCTTTTATATTATGAATCTAAATTCTATTACATATGTCTTCACATGTATCTAAATTACCCCCTTATTTTAAATTTCATATATATATATATATATGATTATTTACCCCTTTCTCTCTAATTAACCATTTTTATAATTCATTTGTCATGCTGTAATGCTGTCGAAATTGCACAATGATTATCCAAGACAAAGTAATTGTGTAGTGAATACCTATCCCAAATCTCTATCAATGGTATTCACCATTATGAAAATTTACTTATTTATTACATATTTTTCTGTATTAATTCCACATTACTTATTCTTGGAATAAATTATTTTGTTCAGTGTATCGATTTTTTATGATATTTTTGGCACACTTATGCATGAAATGAAATGATTAAGAAGGTTACACCCTGATAGCACTCCAATGAATTGGGTAAATATTAGTACCATGATACATCAAGTGAAATAATTGTTTACTAATGTTAATTCATAAACAATTAGGGTTTAATCATGCTCCATGTGTAATGATCCTTGGCTCATGATAATATCATGTTAAATATTTTCCATATTTCCATGTTATGAAAATAAATCTATATCATACCTTTAGGATTGTGTTTCTATTGTGCTCTATTGATATGCCTATTTCCTAAAATGTAGAACATTATTCATGTTCTTCCTTGTTTACTCTATTACTGGTCTCTATAACTCACCCTTTTCTTAAGCATGTTCTCAGGTTATCCCATGCAATGCTCTGTATGACATAATTTTGCAGTCATACGAATGAAATTTTTAATAAAGATGTTGTGTTTTACTTTCTAAGTTGTTTTGTAATGCTCTTAATTTCCCAACACACTAGACCTATCAATATTTATAGTTGTCTTAGGTTATTGTTTTTAATAAATCATGATTATGTGTGTAATAAAGAGTAGGTTTGTTATAGTTGGTATCAAAGGATATGTTAGATTATTTTTGGGATCTATGATTAGAAAAACCTAGTGAAAGCCTTAGGGATAAGACTATGTATAATAAAAACGTACCTATTTGTTTTTTGAGTATTTAGTATGTGGTTTATCAAGAAAATGCATCCATGTCTGGATATGAGTAGGTGGAGGTGGTTTTAGCACAAATGTATCAAGGGGTAAGACCCGAAAACACCGCATTGAGCTAGACTTGAATGAGAACTGGTGCATGAAAATGGGCCTTTATGCATTATTGGTTATGAATGTAGAGACCCGAAGCCTGACGTACATGGACATTACATTACATTTTCGGAATACTTAGTACATAACAAAAACACACACAAGGACCGTAATAGTTTAGTGTCTTTGGAAACTCGGAACGTAATCTTCTAATCCTGGTGAAAGATCTTCAACATCTCCCATAAAGATCTTCCCTTTTTTTTTACCTAAAACCTTTCTTTATATCCTGGGGAAAAGGAAACATAAAAGGGTGAGCTCAAATGCTCAGTAAGGGTAAACAAAAGAAATATCAATCACATCATATTCATAAGAACATAACATTTTGGAAATCATAACCTGCAAAAGAGAGCATAATTTCATAACATGGGATAAATCATAGTAGTGAAAATGAAACCATAACTTAAAACATTACTCATTGTGGCATACACACATAATCATAGAGAATCATTTCTTGTTAGTCAAGACTCATTGCCAAGACTATCTTAGTGGACAAAGTCCCTTTCTGAATCGAGTAATCCTCGTTTCAGTCCTGTTTCACTGAACCGGTATAACCTACCATTCCAGCCATGTCTATCTCATGAGATATGAAATCTTTACCCAATGCATTGGAGGGAGATATAGGTCCCACCCATCTCTTAATGAATCCTTTCTTATGTGTGCCACAAAATCATAAATCATACATCATTGCATAACTCATGTAATAAAAATGGGATTCTTAAAACAACATGACATCATAAAACCATTCATATAAGATAAAGGAATTCATAAACATAATTCCATCACAACATAGTCAAATAAATGTAAAAATATGGATAGAAACAGAACCCTTTATTATCTTAGATGGAAAATAATTTTGATAAAACACTTGAAATGAATTCTTGAGGAAAATATCCTTTCTTCTTCAAAATCAATTTCTTTTCACAAAACATCATGAAATTTTAAAAGAAAGAGATTTTATTAAAAATAGTCATGAAATCTTTTGGAGGAAGCTTCATGAAAATAAGGCTTTATAAAACCGTAAAAATCCTTTCATGCCGTTTAAGTTAAAAAAAACATTCTTCGTACTTTTGTCGGAAAAGTCAAAAAGTACCTCGTACGAAAAACGAAAAAAGATTCCTTTCATATCCTGTACTAAAAACTCATAGAAGGGTAAAATTGGATTTAAACAATTGTAGGTGGATGGAAATAATATTACATATTGAGGGAACATGGATGTGGATGATAAAATACACCCCAGTAAATACTTACGAATAAACAATCTCAGATAAAAATGAGATTGTGATATTTCCCTTACCTTAGGTCCGACTTGCTTTGTAAGTGTCCGAACCTCCTGTATAATGATTTAAATCATGTTATTGACTTATTACAGAATCATATTCATTGTTATGATATCATATATGGTTCAGTTATGACATTATATTACCCGTTCTTTTGTAAATTCCATGTTAAAGAAGCGTTTTCGGTAAAATCGTTTCATTTATCTTAGGTGTTTTGACTTGTTGTTCTTGACATCACTATTACTTATATCATGATTTACTTACTTCCAGAATATAAAATATGATTTATATATCATATATATTCATTATATATATATATATATAATAGATAGATGAAAAACACCGTTCATGGAGACGGTAGTCCGTACGTACGCATGAACGCTGTTTTACTTTCCTTATTGTCTTGAAATGGAAGTAAGTAGATGACATAAATATATATATATATATACATAAATCCAGTAGCTTTATAATGTCATATATTTCATTATTATTTCTTATATATACTTTATAATCATTCTTTAAATGGTTAACATGGAGAATGAATCTCATCGCGTCGTGGAGACGGTAGTCCGTACGTACGCACGAGCGATGATATCATTTCTATAAATATTGAATTGAATTGGAGTGGATTATACAATATATCATAATCAATATGATGTTGTAATAACTATGTATAGTTATTCTTTACACCATTATACCCATCCATGTAAGGTGGTGGTGGAAAATAGATTACACCACGGCGTGGAGACGGTATTCCGTACGTACGCACGTGCGGTGATTTCTTTTTCCATAGGATGGATAGATGGTGAAATAGGGTTGTTTCATACTTATAATAACATATCAGTATATGAGTGATACTGATGTTATTACTTTATAATGAAACAACCTAAGAAGAAGAAGTGGAAGAAGAAATAAAGATGAAAGAATTGGTAACGGTAATTACCTCTTCTTTGAAGTGCCTCTTTGAGACCTCCTCTTAGGGCACTAGAATTGGTCTTTTAGGAAGACCAGAACCTCTAGGATGTTGCTAGGGAAGTGGAGAGGAGAAAATGTCAGGGGTTGGCCGAGCTTGAGTGCTCAAATTTGTCTGAGGAGGAGGGGGAGGAGGTGTCCTTTTATAAGGGAGGAGAGGGGCACCTTAGGAATATCTCAAAATATTATTTTATATTAAAGTCAAAATCGGTTTATAATGGTTCCAAAGGGTCTTATTTCGAAGCTAAAGTGGGGATGGGTCGAAATCCTATCAACCAATAGTATTTAGACAAGTTTAGGGTATTATTTTAACCTTATCAATTAGATTTAACTCTAAGTTAAATAATTTAACTTTTACCGTGTCTTTTTGTTTTCTTTCACTATATGGTTAATAAACATACTATAACATGCCAAACGAACCCCAAATTGTATATTATTAATACATATATTTTTATCTAAGTCATTTGGCCGAACCTTATATTTTTAGGAATAAAATAACAATTAATAATATAATATTTGATTTAAAAACTATTTTGTGTCAATTTTGACACTATTTGATATATGATTTTTGTGAAAGTCATAACAGAATTCTATTTTCGAACCAAGTTGATTAAATCAACACTAATATATCATAGTAACCTATAAAATTAGTGTAATTTATAAAAAGTCTCAAATTACATTTATTTTGGTGTTTATAACATCAATTATGTCAATATTTCATTAATAATATAATTACTGCATCATCGTTGTGTCATACATAAATTAAATTATATAATGTCTAAAAATTACAAATAAAATACCAGTATGTAGGAAATCTTTTTAGATTTCTAATGAATATTTATAGTCAAATTTATATTATGTATAACCCCATATTAAAAATGATTTACTTATTAAACTTTGATTTTAACTATTTTAACCCTTCTTTAAATAAATTAATAATAAATGTCCTAATCTAATCCAAGTGGGCCTAAATGGTCATATTTTATTACTAAGTTTGTTTTTGGTCGAATTAAACTTGTCCAATAGGATTAGGACATGTGTTAGGGTAATATTAATATCATATTTACACTTAGTTACCCTATTTACTATTAACCGCGGTAAAAAAAGTAAAAAGTTACTATTCACCAAAAAATTATTTTCATCTCATTGAACCACATTTTAGTCCTTGATATTAACCGTGTGTCTCGGATTTTCGAAATTCCATTCACAGAAGCGACAAAATTAAGTTTTATGAAAAATTCAGTTTTTTTAACTACCACTTAGTAGTTTCACTATTCATCAAAAATTGATGTTTTTCAGAACAATGACAAAATATCATCCTAAGCTATATTTCATATTCCGAATTCAAAAATGAAATCTATTTTACCAAATTCATAACATAGAAGTTGCATTAATTAATTTTATAATTAAATCCCGCTGTTAAAATAAATAGCGTGTTTTTAGGAAACAATATATATCAAAAGATTGACACTTGATTATGTCTGGTTTAAATGTGAAATTACAACCAATGACCAACATTGTATTAAATTGTAAAAATATATTCTAAATATACTTTAAAACCACTTAAATTAATAATTTATCACTATTAATTATTTCGATTAAAAAAGTTGTTTTTAATTATAATTTAGTAATTTTTCACTATTCATCAGAATATGAAAGTTATCCGAAAAGTACCAAAATTTCACCTTAGGCTAAATTCGATACTCCGAATCCAAGAATGAAGCTCATTTTGAAAAATAAGATTTACAGAATTTTAAAAAGTGGTTATTACTATTCATAACGGCTAGTTTTAATAACATTTTAATATCATATCACTGTTTAGTGAAACTCGTTATTGCGTACTACACACGCTATCGAGGAAGGTCGCGATTGCGTGTAATGCAAGGCAAGTCAAGGATGCGTGTTGTGCAAGCTCCTTTTGGTGTAGCGTACAACACAAGACATTAATAAAATTAAAAAGAATATTTTTTATAAAATCTTGGGCTGTTACATTCTACCCCCCTTAAAATGAATTTCGCCCTCGAAATTCGTCGGGGTTATAAATGGTTTACTATTCGAAAGTTTCTTTAATAGAAACCCACATCGTAAAAAGGAATATCAAAACCAATCTTTAAAAACAAAAGTATGAAACGTAACGGTTACCCAAATAAACGAATCATTGGGTTTCCACATAGGTGAAAATATGGATATGGAAGAGAAATCTAACCATCATGTTCTGATGGAGAGTGGTAGAGAACATGGCTATGGAAAAGCCAGTAATCACAAATCCATAGATTTGTGATGATATAAGGTACCATCTGATTCATCAGGTATAAGATCACTAGGACATCATTTTTGGTTTTCAAGATCATTTCCCTAAAGTTGAAAATTTGAATTAGAATAAATACTTACTTTATTTTGGTACAATCTCACTGTTGTTCGTGCCTTGAACAATTTCCACTTCATCTATTAAATAAATGAAGTTGAATTTGTTATTAGCAGATCATGTGACAGAATGACGGGTCATTCCATCTGTCTCAAACAAAAGGTTAGCAAAAATTATATGCATAAGTCGATCTCTAGTGAGATTAATCATATATGGTTCCTAAAATGGACTTATACTTCATATATCATACTGCTTAATATAATAAAACTAGTTTCTACTAAACAGGGACTTCCTGTAGGCCAGTGGTAGGCGATAAAGGCTAGTCGCACTTCGGTTGTGGGTTCGATTCCCACAGCCTTGTCCGAAGCGATGGGATGTCGCCCGTCCTGCAGGTTGTCCTTTTTCCAAAACTATATAACATCCCATCAATAATATCGAAAAAACAAACAATACTAACTTATGTCCAACATAATCCATTCCAATCTTTAGGCTTATCCATAATACTGCAGTCGACTCTCATAATATAGTGAAAACAATTACCAGAGATTTAACACTGTCGTTGATCCCCACATATCATAAGATATGTCTTGTTGGTCACATTCCAAACATTCAAAGTCCTTAATCGTGTATTCTCTTGAATACCTTAGTGAAAACATGAGTGCAGTTAAAAGTTAACACTTTCCACATACAAAATCCTCAAAATTCTATATACTCAAACCATGATATCACTTAGTCCTTATATCAATCATGAGCTCATGAATACTATCAAACATTTAATTTTCTCCTTATCCCTTCATTATGAGCATATCATCTACATTCCAAAAATATCTGAATAACCTTTCATGGATACTGGTAACATTAATCATACACTTTCAAAACACAAGGAAAGACAACAGTGTAACAATCCATAGATGTCACTTTATTCCAAAATTACACATGATAAACATGTAATCATTCCACTACATTCTCAAACCATTGACCGAGCTTCAAAAATTCTTTCATCTCACATATCATTTGTAGTCTCTTCATCATCATCCACATAAATACTACCCATATGACCATACTGATTCTCTTCATGAGTCTTTCCCTTAGGGCATTTGTTTGCATAATGCCCATACATTCCACATTTAAAACACTTAACCATTTTTGATGTCGTAGCAATACCATTATCCTCATCCATGGTGTTAACCGACCCTTTTCCTTTGCACTTACTTGCTTTGTGTCCTTCTTTTCCACACCCAAAGCATCTTCCAGTTCCCTTGAAACATTTTCCTTGATGCCTCTTCCCACATGATTTACATAGGGGAAATTGAACTTTCTTTCCTCTATGATCATCCTGGAACTCCATCTTTCTCTTATTAGTCGAGTCAGGAAACTTACCAAATTTTACTTTATTGATCATATTGTGAGATTGCTGATTCGGCATAATAATGATGTTTGGACATCCAAATCCCATTTCATTTGGTTGCTCATGAAGAATATCATTCCATTGTCCATCATATCCTCCATTATTGTGAATCATCTTGTTTCCAGCCATTTTCTAAAACCCAAACAGAATAGTGTTAGATGCAAAAATCATAATAAAGGGGGAGTATCCTCAAGATCTAACTTCTTAGGTTAAATTCTAAGATTTTTACCGTAGTTATAGGACTGTATCCCATACGTATACTTATCCTTAGGGACATCCCTAGACAAACCTTATAAATATCTCTAGGGATCTCACAAAAGTTCTCGCATCCTAGTTTCCAAAGGTTGACTAAACCTTTCCTCTGATACCAACTGTAGAGACCCGAAGCCTGACGTACATGGACATTACATTACATTTGCGGAATACATAGTACATAACAAAAACACACACAAGGACCGTAATAGTTTAGTGTCTTTGGAAACTCGGAACGTAATCTTCTAATCCTGGTGAAAGATCTTCAACATCTCCCATAAAGATCTTCCCTTTTTTTTTACCTAAAACCTTTCTTTATATCCTGGGGAAAAGGAAACATAAAAGGGTGAGCTCAAATGCTCAGTAAGGGTAAACAAAAGAAATATCAATCACATCATATTCATAAGAACATAACATTTTGGAAATCATAACCTGCAAAAGAGAGCATAATTTCATAACATGGGATAAATCATAGTAGTGAAAATGAAACCATAACTTAAAACATTACTCATTGTGGCATACACACATAATCATAGAGAATCATTTCTTGTTAGTCAAGACTCATTGCCAAGACTATCTTAGTGGACAAAGTCCCTTTCTGAATCGAGTAATCCTCGTTTCAGTCCTGTTTCACTGAACCGGTATAACCTACCATTCCCGCCATGTCTATCTCATGAGATATGAAATCTTTACCCAATGCATTGGAGGGAGATATAGGTCCCACCCATCTCTTAATGAATCCTTTCTTATGTGTGCCACAAAATCATAAATCATACATCATTGCATAACTCATGTAATAAAAATGGGATTCTTAAAACAACATGACATCATAAATCCATTCATATAAGATAAAGGAATTCATAAACATAATTCCATCACAACATAGTCAAATCAATGTAAAAATATGGATAGAAACAGAACCCTTTATTATCTTAGATGGAAAATAATTTTGATAAAACACTTGAAATGAATTCTTGAGGAAAATATCCTTTCTTCTTCAAAATCAATTTCTTTTCACAAAACATCATGAAATTTTAAAAGAAAGAGATTTTATTAAAAATAGTCATGAAATCTTTTGGAGGAAGCTTCATGAAAATAAGGCTTTATAAAACCGTAAAAATCCATTCATGCCGTTTAAGTTAAAAAAAACATTCTTCGTACTTTTGTCGGAAAAGTCAAAAAGTACCTCGTACGAAAAACGAAAAAAGATTCCTTTCATATCCTTTACTAAAAACTCATAGAAGGGTAAAATTGGATTTAAACAATTGTAGGTGGATGGAAATAATATTACATATTGAGGGAACATGGATGTGGATGATAAAATACACCCCAGTAAATACTTACGAATAAACAATCTCGGATAAAAATGAGATTGTGATATTTCCCTTACCTTAGGTCCGACTTGCTTTGTAAGTGTCCGAACCTCCTGTATAATGATTTAAATAATGTTATTGACTTATTACAGAATCATATTCATTGTTATGATATCATATATGGTTCACTTATGACATTATATTACCCGTTCTTTTGTAAATTCCATGTTAAAGAAGCGTTTTCGGTAAAATCGTTTCATTTATCTTAGGTGTTTTGACTTGTTGTTCTTGACATCACTATTACTTATATCATGATTTACTTACTTCCAGAATATAAAATATGATTTATATATCATATATATTCATTATATATATATATATATAATAGATAGATGAAAAACACCGTTCATGGAGACGGTAGTCCGTACGTACGCATGAACGCTGTTTTACTTTCCTTATTGTCTTGAAATGGAAGTAAGTAGATGACATAAATATATATATATATATACATAAATACAGTAGCTTTATAATGTCATATATTTCATTATTATTTCTTATATATACTTTATAATCATTCTTTAAATGGTTAACATGGAGAATGAATCTCATCGCGTCGTGGAGACGGTAGTCCGTACGTACGCACGAGCGATGATATCATTTCTATAAATATTGAATTGAATTGGAGTGGATTATACAATATATCATAATCAATATGATGTTGTAATAACTATGTATAGTTATTCTTTACACCATTATACCCATCCATGTAAGGTGGTGGTGGAAAATAGATTACACCACGGCGTGGAGACGGTATTCCGTACGTACACACGCGCGGTGATTTCTTTTTCCGTAGGATGGATAGATGGTGAAATAGGGTTGTTTCATACTTATAATAACATATCAGTATATGAGTGATACTGATGTTATTACTTTATAATGAAACAACCTAAGAAGAAGAAGTGGAAGAAGAAATAAAGATGAAAGAATTGGTAACGGTAATTACCTCTTCTTTGAAGTGCCTCTTTGAGACCTCCTCTTAGGGCACTAGAATTGGTCTTTGAGGAAGACCAGAACCTCTAGGATGTTGCTAGGGAAGTGGAGAGGAGAAAATGGCAGGGGTTGGCCGAGCTTGAGTGCTAAAAGTTGTGTGAGGAGGAGGGGGAGGAGGTGTCCTTTTATAAGGGAGGAGAGGGGCACCTTAGGAATATCTCAAAATATTATTTTATATTAAAGTCAAAATCGGTTTATAATGGTTCCAAAGGGTCTTATTTCGAAGCTAAAGTGGGGATGGTTCGAAATCCTATCAACCAATAGGATTTAGACAAGTTTAGGGTATTATTTTAACCTTATCAATTAGATTTAACTCTAAGTTAAATAATTTAACTTTTACCGTGTCTTTTTATTTTCTTTCACTATATGGTTAATAAACTTACTATAACATGCCAAACGAACCCCAAATTGTATATTATTAATACATATATCCTTATCTAAGTCATTTTGCCGAACCTTAGATTTTTAGGAATAAAATAACAATTAATAATATAATATTTTATTTAAAAACTATTTTGTGTCAATTTTGACACTATTTGATATATGATTTTTGTGAAAGTCATAACAGAATTATATTTTCGAACCAAGTTGATTAAATCAACACTAATTTATCATAGTAACCTAGAAAATTAGTGGAATTTATAAAAAGTCTCAAATTACATTTATTTTGGTGTTTATAACATCAATTATGTCAATATTTTATTAATAAGATAATTACTGCATCATCGTTGTGTCATACATAAATTAAATTATTTAATGTCTAAAAATTACAAATAAAATACCATTATGTAGGAAATCTTTTTAGCTTTCTAATGAATATTTATAGTCAAATTTATCTTATGTATAACCCCATATTAAAAATGATTTACTTATTAAACTTTGATTTTAACTATTTTAACCCTTCTTTAAATAAATTAATAATAAATGTCCTAATCTAATCCAAGTGGGCCTAAATGGTCATATTTTATTACTAAGTTTGTTTTTGGTCGAATTACACTTGTCCAATAGGATTAGGACATGTGTTAGGGTAATATTAATATCATATTTACCCTTAGTTACCCTATTTACTATTAACCGCGGTAAAAAAAGTAAAAAGTTACTATTCACCAAAAAATTATTTTCATCTCATTGAACCACATTTTAGTCCTTGATATTAACCGTGTGTCTCGGATTTTCGAAATTCCATTCACATAAGCGGCAAAATTAAGTTTTATGAAAAATTTAGTTTTTTTAACTACCACTTAGTAGTTTCACTATTCATCAAAAATTGATGTTTTTCAGAACAATGCCAAAATATCATCCTAAGCTATATTTCATATTCCGAATTCAAAAATGAAATCTATTTTACCAAATTCATAACATAGAAGTTGCATTAATTAATTTTATAATTAAATCCCGCTGTTAAAATAAATAGCGTGTTTTTAGGAAACAATATATATCAAAAGATTGACACTTGATTATGTCTGGTTTAAATGTGAAATTACAACCAATGACCAACATTGTATTAAATTGTAAAAATATATTCTAAATATACTTTAAAACCACTTAAATTAATAATTTATCACTATTAATTATTTAGATTAAAAAAGTTGTTTTTAATTATAATTTAGTAATTTTTCACTATTCATCAGAATATGAAAGTTATCCGAAAAGTACCAAAATTTCACCTTAGGCTAAATTCGATACTCCGAATCCAAGAATGAAGCTCATTTTGAAAAATAAGATTTACAGAATTTTAAAAAGTGGTTATTGCTATTCATAACGGCTAGTTTTAATAACATTTTAATATCATATAACTGTTTAGTGAAACTCGTTATTGCGTACTAAACACGCTATCGAGGAAGGTCGTGATTGCGTGTAATGCAAGGCAAGTCAAGGATGCGTGTTGTGCAAGCTCCTTTTGGTGTAGCGTACAACACAAGACATTAATAAAATTAAAAAGAATATTTTTTATAAAATCTTGGGCTGTTACAATGAACCTGTTGTGGGATATGATTTGGAAAATTTAAAAGCTTTGTATAAACTATTATTAAGGGAGAAAAAATTCCCATTTGAATGTTTGTAAGGAGATAGATCATGGAGTACATAGATTGAATCCTATTAATTCATTTGTTAAGGAAATAAAATTAATTTATAAGTTATCCCTTTTTATCACTAGATTACCTTTATGTATTATACCAAACTATTTATCTATTCTAGTCAATGGCCTGTAATAGGAGGAATCAGGCTAACAATCAATGCAAATATCAATGTGAAAACTATTTTAATGAGATGCACAATTTTAAGGGAGTGGGAATCACAAAAGTTTTCACAAACTCTCTTAGTTAACTCATGTTTTGAATAGAAACATGGGACAATAGGAATGTTCACCCCCCCTAAGAATGAGACAATAGTAAATGAGATCTTTACGAGATATAGGCTTCCTACTTTTAGTGGATCATCTAATCCCTCAATCGTTGAACAATGGATAGACTTCATTGAGAATATTTTCTACATCCTTCAGTGTTATAAACAAGATAAGGTAACTATAGATGCAAAATGTTTAGAGGGTGACGAAGATAAATGGTAGACATTGATAAAAAACGAAGCCTGAGGATCAGATCAAGGCATTGGAATAGATGGATTTCCGATAAATATTTTTTGATAAATATTTTCCTCACACCCAATGACATAAGAAGGAAAGGGACTTGGTTTACCTCAATAAAAAAGATGACAAATCCATCGGAGTGTATAAGTAAAACTCCACAAGGATTGCACAATATGCCTTTAGATTTTTTTTACCCCCAAATGCAAGGTTGACCTCTTCTTTAGTGGGATAAAACCTAGCCGAAGAAAATCCCTAGCGATCCGTGACTTCAAGAGCTATGGGGAAATTGAATTAAATGCCCTCAAAGTCAAAATTGAGAATGTAGAGTCTTAGGGGTTTCATGAGGATAAGAACCATAAGGTGTAATTTAATTCTGGCAGTTCGATTGATAAATCCAATGGTGCTAAGAAAATATAGCACCCAAATTTCCAAAGGTGCGGAAAGAAGCACCCTTGAAATTTCATGAATGGGATAAGGAAATTCTTTAGGTGTGGAAGATAAGTGAACCTAGCTATTAACTACTGACAAGAAAAACCCACTTCTATGATAGAGGAGAAGAATGCTCTGTTCGACCCTAAATGCGTTGTCCATTGCTTCAACTGCAAAGAATCTGGGCACTTTGAACACCAATACACTAAGACAGGGGTTTTTGAATACAATCAATAACCTCCAAGGTAGCAAGGGTGAGATTTTTCCATCACTACTGCCGATGTGAACCTTGACAATGGAGCGGTGATAAGAACTCTAGTTATTCATTCAAGAATAGAGAACATACTTTTTGATTTTGGTTATACACATTATTTTATATCCCAAAATTTAAGTAGAAAAATTCTAACACCACCACAAATCATGGATGTAATAATTTTGGTGAGAAAAAAAAGGGGGAAATCATTTCATCCTGTTAATATAACTCCTCCCCTGTCACTATTTGTGGTTTCAACTTCAATGCATACCTTGTCATATTCCCTCTAGAGGAATTTGATTGAAATCTTGGCATGGATTAGATTTCTCTATACCGAGGCAACATAAATTTACATGAGATGGAAATACCTCTCTATATGTAGAGTTGACCCCAGATTCGGTTCAATTTCAAGGAGGAGGATAAATCTTCCTTATCACCATTATCTCAAGTGTGGATATTACTCCCCGATGAGAATGTGTATCTTACTCAGATGATTGAGTCTAAGGAAGTAAACATCCTTAAAGACAGTCTTATTGTGGGGAAATTCACTGAAGTGTTTCCAAAGGAATTCCTAGTATTCATCTTAATAGAGATGCTTAATTATCAATTGATCTTATACATGAGGAATTTATAATATCCAGAACTCTATATAGAATGGCTACTGTGGATCTTATGGAGATGAAGAAATAACTACTGGAGAATCTGCATAAAGGGTTTATACACCCAAGTGATTCACCATGGGGTGAACCATTCCTCTTCATCAAGAATAAGGATGGGACAATGTACCTTTGCATTTATTATCATGAGATTAACAAAATCATGATAAAGAACAAGTATCCTCTTCCCCAAATTAATGACTTTTTCAATCAGCTGCATGGAGCACAATAATTTTTTAGGGTGGATTGTTGGTCGAGATATTATCAATTATGGTTGAATAAGGAGGATATACCTAGTACTGCTTTTCGTACAAGGTACGAGAACTATGAATTCATAGTAATGATTTTCAGAATCACTAATTCTCCAGAAATCTTCATGGACTTGATTAATAGAGTCTTTAGTGATTATCTTGACAAATTGGTGGTACTTTTTATAGATGATATTCTAATATACTCCAAAACCATGGAGGAGAATGAGGAGAATCTAAGAAATGTACTAGAGACTTTGAGAAAGGAGAAGCTCAATGAACAGTACAACATGTGTGAGTTTTGGTTGAAGGAGGTCTCATTCTTGGGTCATATCATCATAAGAAATGGGATATCTATGGATCCAACCAAGACATCTACAATTGAGGGGTGGATGAGGCCACAATCGGTGATAGATATCCATAACTTCTTAGCATTAACTGGATATTATTACCTATTTGTGAGAAATTGTTCATGATTGTCAAACCCTATTACCAAGCTAACTAGAAAGGGAGTCATGTATTCTTTAATTGACGAATGTAGAGAGAGAATCATGGAGCTGAAAAGAAGGCTTATCATTATGCACATTCTCACAATCCCCACAAGGGGACAACTTCTTGTGATATTTAGTAATTCTTTGAATAAGGGAACAAGTTGTCTGTTGATGGAAAATGAAAAATTCGTTGCCTGCGGTTCAAGGAAATTTAAATTTCATTACCAAAAGTATCCAACACATTATCTGGAGTTTGCTATAGTAATATTGTTTTTGAAAATTTGGATACATTACCTCTTTTGGGGAGAAGTCTGAAATATACATGTATCACAAAATACTCATGTATATGTTTACACAGAAACAGTTTAACATGTTCTAGTGAAGATGGTTTGATCTGATCCAAGACTGTGACTGCTCAATCCATTACCACCCTAGGAAAGAGAACAAGGTGGTTGATGCTCTAAGTTAAAAGGACACAAAAATTATATCATTGATGATAATTGAAAAGGATCCAATCTTCTTAGATTTGATGAAGATGGATAGGGGAATCATAAGGAAGGGAACATCATCAACACTTTCACAAATGACTAATCAACTATCTCTTTCAAAAATGTTCAAGGATTCTTAAAAGGATAATGTGAGAATTTAGAAAAAAATGGAAACTATCATAAAAGTTAAATCCTTGAAGATCAATGTTAATGAAGAAGGAATTGTGAGATTTGGGACAAGGCTATGTGTTCCATCGAATATGGAATTAAAGAATGACCTTTTGGATGATGTATATAGTTATAATTTCTCCATTCACCCAAGAAACACAATGATGTATCGAGGTAACCTAAAGAATTATTGGTGGGATAACATGAAGAAGGAGATCACTGAGTATACATCAATGTTCCTGGTATGTCAGCTAGTGAAGGCTAAGAGACAGATGTATAAGGGGATAATGCAACCCCAACCCATAGGAACTTGGAAATGAGAGAACATCACCATGGACTTTGTCACCGAACATTTGAAGACATCTAATGGAAAAATGATATCTAGGTTGTTGTGGATATTCTTACTAAGATGACACATTTCATTGCAATTCGATAGGATTTCTCATTAGATCAACTCGCGTGAATATATATTAGTGAAGTGGTAAGGCATCATAGAGTACCACTATCTATTGTATCTAATTGAGATCCAAGATTCACCTCTATGTTCTGGATGAGTCTTTAACATGCTTTGAATACTGAGCTGAACTTCAGTATGGCTTATCATCCTCAAACTAATGGATAATCTTGGAATACTATCCAAAATGTTGAGGACATTTTGAGAGAAGGATCTATGGACTTCAATGGAGGATGGGTTCAACATCTTTATCTGGTTGAGTTATCTTACAGTAAAAGTTTCCACATAAGCATCCAATTGGCTCCATATCATGAGCTTTATTGGAAGAGGTGCAGAACCACAACATGTCGGGATGAAGTTGGGGAGAGAAAACTTTTAGGCCCAAAAATGGTTAATGTAATTGTGGAGAAGGTTAAGACCATCCAGAAGCACATTAAAGAGGCTCAAAGTTGAAAAAATAACTATATTGATAATAATCGTTGATACCTAGAGTGGGCCGTTGGGGACATGTTATTCCTCCTCATATCATTGATGAAGATAGTTATGATATTTGGGAATAAGGGAAGAGTTTTCCTAAGGTTACATCATCCCTTTTGAGATCCTTGATTTCATTAGAGCAGGGACATGTCGACTTGCACACCCACCAAACCTATCTAATGTACATGATGTATTCTATGTATAACTCTTTAGGAAGTAAATACATGACAAATCACATATACTCAATCTCTAGGTGATACCATTGGATAATGAACTCTATGGTGAAGAGAATCTGGTGAAGATATTAGGACGTAGAGAAACATTTCTATGAAATAATACAATGCCCCTCCTCAAGGTGTTGTGGCGAAACCACATGTTTGAAGAAGCAATATGGGAATCATAGGAGTTGATGAATAAGAGTTACCGACATTTGCTTCACTGTGAGAAAATTAAATTTCTAGGGTAAAATTTCTAAATGGGGGAATATTGTATCGACCCAAGCTTTTACTAATGAAAATTCCTCTCGATCTGATTAAATGTATTATTATGTAAAATTGTTATATAAAACATAAAAAATTCATTGGTTTTATGTTTTTGGATATTTAGATACCTTTATGAATTGTTACCATAGCTAATATAGCCGTTGAATAGTGATCACAATATTAGTATTAATATAGGGCCTTAATAAATCCAATTTACTCAGAAAAAGGACTCAATGACCTCATCTAGTAGAATTTCTTCATACGAAACCCTTTTGTCAGAGCTTGAAAAGGAGGAGGCATCACTGGGATTTTATCATTACCATGCAGAAGCCGATATTCAACACGTTAATATTGAACTGAACTGCCTACGAGGGAAGTGTATGTTCATAAAGATTACCACTCGAGTTATGTTATTTGATCCACCCCATGAGTCTGTCACCATCGCAAACCTTACCCTTAGGTATATTCTGGTGTTATTAGGGGTTATGTAACAATACCCTAGAACTATGATCATGCGTGTAACACCCTGAAATTTAATGAAAAATATTCTTTTTAATTTCTTTTATGTCTTGTGTTGTATGCTACACCATGATTATCTTGCACTATACGCAACCCTGTACCAGCTTTTAGTATACGCAAACACTATTTTTGTCTTGTGTTGCATGCAAGAGCGACCTTCCTCGATAGCGTGTGTTGTTCGCAATATTGAGTTTCACAAAACAATTATATATTGTTATAATAATATTATGAACTAGTAGTTATGAATAGTAGTAACTAAAGTTTTAATTTTATGAAATTATAATTCATCTTACACATATTATAGAAATTAGTATGAGAACAAAATAAAATTTTTAGGTAAAATAATTATTTTTCAAAAAATACAGTTTTACCGCCTTTTGATGGCGCACACACATTAAATCTAGATTTTGACATTTTTATAAGTTCAATTTGACAAATAAAACTTCTTCCTTGGAATAAAAATATAAAAAATTACTTTGGATAAATTTTTGGAGATTATTCTGATAACCTTCATATTTTGATGAATAGTAAAAGTACACTAAATTTTAATTAAAAACAACTTTTTCATTGAGATAACTTATATGGTAAAATTATAATATTTAATGGATTTAAATTATAAATAGAATATATTTTTACCATTTATAATAATTTAAGTCATTATCATTAATTTTACATTGAATTCATAGGCAAAAACATTTCAATCTTTTGCAACGTTTTAACTTTTAAAACCCATTCTCTCATCAACGGGATTAATATTAAATTAATTACTGAAACTTCTGTGTTTTGATTTTTGAAAAATGGAATCCATATTTGGATTCAGTAGGTCCATATTATTTTAATAGGTTACTTTTATTTTTTTGATATTATGAATAGTAAATATGGTAATTTCTATTTACTCCGATTAAAGGTAAATCAGGTAATTAAGGGTAAAAATAAGATTATAAAATTACCCTAACACCTGCCAAAATTTTATTGCATGAATAAAATTCTACCCATATCACATAAGGGTAGGAAAAGATTCATTTCATGGACTTTTGACAATGAAAATTATTTAATTACTATTAAAACCAAAGAAAGTGACAACATGTCACCCTCTTATATCTTATAGGTATAATAATTTTAATATAGTGATAAACTTCATAAATAATCAAAAATGAATTATCTAAAGAAATAAAATTAAATTATCTACATCATAAAATTTATATATAATTTTTAGTGACTAAATAATGATCATTAATGATGACACAATAGTGATATAGAAATTATTTTATTGATTGAAATATCAAATTAATGGTTTTAAAAATATTAAACTAAATATTATATTAACTAATTAATGTTACCAAAAAACTTTTTAGAAGAATATTACATGTTAGGATTCTATTAAAAATTTTGGTTTGAATATATCATCTGTGTGGAATTTATTTAAATTCAAATAAATGAATAGTGTCAAAATTGACCCTATTGTTGTTTTATAAAAATAACATATTATAAAAAATTTTAAAAATCCCAAAAATATTAAAAAAATATAAATTAAAATTTATATAGTCTAAAATGTGATAACGTATACAATTATGGACAATTCATAACAGAAAATTAATTATTTATAACAATTTAAAATTAATAATATTATTACCACAAAAAAAATTAAATAGATTAAATACGGATAAATAAAGTTGATAAGGGTTAAAATAAATTTTCAACATGTCAAAAATTTATTGGTTGATGATATTACAACACTATCTATTCTAGTATTTATATTTGAGTCATTTTGGATGTTTTTAAGTGGATTTTAAATTTATATTAAATTAATATTTTTGAGGTTTCCAAAGGTGCCCCTCACCTCCCTTATATAAGGGCACCCCCCACTCCTCTCACAAAAATTTGAGTTTTCATGATTGGAAAAAACCTGCCCATTTAACTTCTCTACTTCCATAGAAACCTATTATAGTTCCTGGTCTTCTTCAAAGACCAACTTTAGTGCCCTAAGAGGAGGTTAAGAGAAGGCGCGTCGAAGAAGAGGTAATCTATTCTACCAATTCTTTAACGTTTATTTATTCATCTACTTCCTCTTTGTTAGTTGTTTAATTATAAAGTAATAATATTAGTATAACTAATACAATGATATGTTATTATAAATATGAAACAACCCCATTCCCCTTCTATCCATCCTACGGAAAGTGAAATCGCCGAGCGTGCGTACATACAGAATATCGTCTCCACACCGTGGTGTAATCTGTTTTTCCACCACCACATTACTTGGATTGCTATAATGGTGTAAAGAATAACTATATATGGTTATTATAACATCATACTGATACTTATATATTATATCATCCACTCCAATTCTATTCAATAATTATGGGAACGATATCACTGCTCGTGTGTATGTACGGATTTCTGTCTCCACGACGCGATTAGATTCATTCTCCATGTTAACAATTCATCATTGATTATGAAGTATATGTAAAAAGTAATCATGAAAGATATGATATAATAATGATACTGTATTTATGTACATATGTGTTTCATTTAATTAATTTCATTCAATTCAATAGGGAAATGAATACAGCGTTAATGCGTACGAATGACCTATTGTCTCCATGAACAGTGTATTTCATTCCATTTATCGATCTATAATATATATTTATATTAGAAATATTTATATTATATATACCTCACGTTTTAAATTTTGGAACTAACTAAATCAAGTAATAATTTGTAATATCAAGAACAACAAGTCCAAACACGTACGATAAATGAAACAATTTTACCCAAAATGTTGCTTTAACATGGAATTAACAAAAGAACGGGTAATATAAACTGATAAGTGAATCATATATGATATAATAAATATTATTATGGTTCTGTTACAAGTTAATAATATGTCAAAACCCACTATACAAGATTCTCATATACATACGGCGGAAATTGGACATAAGGTAAGGGAAAAGTTTGCATATCTCATTTTTATCCGGGATTGCTTATACGTAAGTGTTTGATGGGGTTACATTTTTCACCCAAAAAAATGTTTTTTCATAAAGTGTTTAATATTATTCCATGTATGTTTAAATTCATGTTTACCCCTCTTTGATTTTTACTTTGTGGTAAGGAAGGAATATTACTTTTTTTACCATACGAGGTACTTTTTGACTTTTCTGGAAAAACTACGAAGAGAATGTTTTTTAACTTATACGGCATGATCAGATTTTTACGGTTTAATAAAGAATAATTTTCATGAATATTTCTCTAAAATATTTCATTATTATTTTCGAAAAAATCGTTTTCTTTTAATATTGAATGGCATTTTGTGAAAAGAAAATGATTTTGAAGAAGAAAGGATATTTTCCTCACGAATTAATTTCAAGTGTTTTGTCAATACTATTTTTCATCTAAGATGATATTATTTAGTATTATTATGTTTCAAGTATAATGTCTCTATTATTTACTTGGTATGATTATTCTTATGATGAAATGATATCCATTTGTTTTATATGGATTAAATTAATATGTGATGATGTTTATGAAAACCATTTTATTCTTTGGGTTATGATGAATGATTTTTGTTTATTTTGTGGCTCAAGTAAGAATTATTTAACTATGAGATGGGTGGGACCTATATATACCTCCAATAAATTGGGTAAGGATTTATATCTCTTGAGATAGACATGGCTGGAACGACAAGTAAACCTTGATCAGTAAGGGACTTTTTCCACTATGATGATCTTGGTAGCAATGTCTTGGCTACTATGGAAATCATAACATGTGCTTAATGGTTTCCACAATTACAAGTTTTATTCCCATGCTATTTTATCATGGTTGATGTTATTTTATGATCTATGCCTTATGAAATTCCAAGATTTATGTCATTACTCATGATTTTCATGTTTTATGTTCATGTTCTTATATTAAAATGTTCATGGATTGTTTTATGTTCTCCATATTTACCCATACTGAGCATTTGAGCTCACCATTTTTTTTTATTTTCCCCAAGATATAAATAAAGGTTATAGGTAAGAAAACCAAAGTGGAAGATCTTTATGGGAGATGTTAAAGATCTTTCACCATGATTAGAAGATTATGTTCCTAGTTTCCAAAGACAAAAAACTAATACAATATTTGGGCATCTTTTTTTTCATGTATTAAGTATTCCGAAAATGTAATGTAATGTCTATGTATGTCAAGATTTGGGTCTCTACAGTTGGTATCAGAGCAAAAGTTTAGTTAACCTTTGGAAACTAGGATGCAAAAACATTAGTGAAATCTCTAGAGATATTTCTGAGGTATGTCTAGGGATGTCCCTAAGGTTAAGTATAAGTATAAGTTATAGTCCTAGAATTACAGTAATGATCATAGAATTAAACCTAAGATGTTATATATCAATGGTACTCCCCCTTCATTATGTTGTTTTACTAGCATTAGTTTTGCCTCTCACATTGTTCTTTTTGGGTTTTAGATGATGGGTGGAACCCGAAAGAACTGTGTTGATCAATGTAATGGAAAATGCAATGATTTTCCTCCTGAAAAACCAAATGTGGTGGGAGATGGAGGAAAAAATCCTATTTCTATACTTACACAAGCTATGAATCATTCTGGACTTCTAAATGAGCATAGAATGAAACAATATTCTATTGAGTTCTTCATGAGGCAACACCCACCTTCTTTCAGTGGGTCTTCTGATCTAGTTGTTGCTGAACAATGGATTAGTACCATTGAAAAGATATTTCCCATACTTCACTGTACCGAGCATGAAAAATTCATTTTTCCTGTTTACCGGTTAGAAGGTGAAGTAGACTAGTGGTGAACTCTAATTAAGAATACAAGGCCCCAAGATGAAATTGAACCCATGGAATGGGACAAGTTCAAGAACATGTTTTTCAATAAGTACTTCCCTCGTATTCTTTGAAGAAAGATGGAAAATGAGTTCTTTGAGCATAATCAAAAGGATGATGAATATATTGGTACATACAAAGTGAATTTTACAAGGCCTTCAATTTATGCATCTAGCTTTATCATCCAACCTGAAAGTAAAGTTGATCGAATATTTATTGGATTGAAACCAAGTCTTCGAAGGGCATTATCTATAAGAGACTTTATTAGATATGAATAAATTGTGCATTGTGCTATCAAGGTAGAAATGTAAGTTGGTGTTACATATCCATCTCATGGTTTTGATAAGAAAATAAAGATGGAGTTCCAGGAAAAATCTCTGTACAATGGTGAAAAGAAGGTGCATGTTTCTATATGCTCAATGTTTGTAAAGAAGCATGGAGGAGATTTTCTAAAAGGTACTTGAAAATATTTCAAGTGTGGAAAAGAAGTACATCAAGCAACCGAGTTCTGAAGTGATGGGAAAAAGGTTTCTAAGGACGTGAATAGAGAAAAGACTATAGAGAACACTCCACCAACACATCAATTCTACAAGTTCATGCAAATGGGGAATTATGCTAACCAATGCCCTAATCCTAGGGTTAATGATGATGGACATCAACAACCTCTTAAGGTAAAGTACAAAGGGAATTCACTTGCGATCATTATTGGAAATATTGAGTATGACAACGATGTGGTGGAAGGATTATGTGTTTGTGTAACGAGATTCCAAAATAATGTTTTCGAATACTGGAATATCTATGTATTGGTTTATTGTGGATTTCAATAATTATATGGTACCGGTAACCATGAAAAGTGATAGAAATATTTTTGGAAAGAAGTTGATATGCACATAATGAAGGGATAAGGATAAAATAATATGTTTTATAGTATTAATGATCTCATTACTGATATAAGGACAAAGTGATATGCTGGTTTGAGTATATAAAAATTTTGGGATTTTGGTATGTGGAAAGAGTTAACTTTTGAAAGTATTCATGTTTTCACTAAGGTTCAATGGGTATTCATTTTTCAAGAGAATACATGATTAAGGTATTCACATGTTTGGAATGTGACCAACAAGATATATCGTATGATAGATGATGGTATTCACATGCTCGGTAGATGGAATTTCTAGTAATCTATTACATTACACTATGAGATTGGATAGAAGTATTTTGGATAATCCTAAATATTGGAATGGATTATGTTGGACATCAGATAGTATTGTTTAAGGATAGAAACGTTTTTCGATATTATTTCTAGAATGATATAATGGTGAAGTTTTAGAAAAAGGATAACCTACAGGATGGTCGACAACTCGTCGCGTTTGACAAGGTTGTGGGAATTGAACCCACAAACGAAGTATGACATGCCTTTATCACCTACCACTGGCCTACAAAAAGTCCCTGGTTAATAGAAATTAGTTTTATATTATTAATTAGTATGATATTTGAAGTAGAAGTCCATTTTTTGAATCATATTTGATTAATCTCACCATAATATGGACTTACATATATAACATTTGCTAGCATTATGTTTGAGATAGATGGAATGACCTATCATTCTATCGCATGATCTTCTAAAACTTCACAGAAGAAAAATTCAACTTCATTTCTTTATGAGATGCATTGGAAATTGTTAAAGGCACAAACAATAGTGATAATGTACCAAAATCAAGTAAGTATTTCTTTTAATTCAAAAAATTATTCAACTTTAGGGAAGTGATCTTGAAAACCAAAAATGTTGTCCTCGTACCCTCATATTAGATGGATTAGATGGTACCTTAGATCATCACAAATTAATGCCTTTGTGATTGTTGGATTTTTCATAGCCATGTTCTCTACAACTCTCCATCAGAACATAATGGTCATATTTCTCATCCATATCCATATTTTAACCTATGTTCTTCTATGTGGAAACCCAGTGATGAGTTAATTTGGGTAACCATTACGTTTCATAATTTAGTTTTTAAAATTAAGTTTTTGTATTTCTTTTTACGATGTGGGTTTCTATGAATTAAACAGTAATGTAGTAAACCATTTATAACACTGACGAATTTCCAGGGAAAAATTCATTTTAAGGAGGGTAGAATCTAACACCCCAAAATTTTATGGGAAAGATTATTTTTAATTTCCTTGATATCTTGTGTTGTATGATACACCGATATTAGATTGCACTATACGCAATATCGTACTAGCTTGTAGTATACACAAACACTATTCTTGGCTTGTGTTGCATGCAAGGGCGACCTTCCTCGATAGCGTGTGTTGTACGTAATACTAAGTTTCACAAAAAAAAGATATATTGTTATAATATTATTATGATATAGCTTTTATGAATAGTAGTAAGTACAATTTGAATTTTATGACTTTATAATTCAACTTACACATATTATAGAAATAGGTATGAGAAAAAAATAAAATTTTCAGGTAAAATAAGTATTTTCAAAAAATACATTTTTACAGCCTTTTGATGGCGCACCCATATTAAGTCTTGTTTTTGACATGTTTATAAGATAAATTTGACAAATAAAACTTCTAAATTGGAATAAATATATAAAAATTTAATTTGGAATTTTTTTTGAGATTATTCTGATAGCCTTCATATTTTGATGAATAGTAAAAATATGATAAATTTTAATTAAAAACAACTTTTTTCTTTGAGATAATTTATATGGTAAAATTATAATATTGAATGGTTTTAAATTATAAATTTAATACAATGTAAGTCATTATAATTAATTTTACATTGAATTCATAGTTAAAATCATTTCAATCTTTTGCAACGTTTTAACATTTAAAACCCATTTTCTCAACACCGGTATTAATTTTAAATTAATTACTACAACTTATGTGTTTTAAATTTTGAAAATGGATTCAATATTTGGATTCAGTGGGTCCAAATTATGTTAATAGGTTACTTTACTTTTTTTTATATTATGAATAGTAACTACGGTAATTTTTATATATTACAGTTAAAGGTATATCGGGTAATTAATGGTAAAAATAAGATTATAAAATTACCCTAACACCTGCCAAAATTCTATTGGATGAATAAAAGTTTACCCATATCACCTAAGGGTATTAATAGATACTTTTCAAGGACTTTGAACCATGAAAATTATATAATTATTATTAAAACCAAAGAAAGTGACAACAAGTCACTCTCTTATATCTTATAAGTATAATAATTTTAATGTAGTGATAAACTTCATAAAACATCAAACATGAATAGTCTCCAGAAATAAAATAAAAGTAGCTACATCATTAGAATTTATTTATAATTTTTAAGGATTAAATAATTATCATTAATGATGACACAATATTGATATAGAAATTATTTTATTTATTGAAATATCAAATAAATGGTTGTAAAAATATTAAAATAAATATTATATGAAATAATTTAATGTTCCCAACAAATTTTCTAGATTAATATGGCATGTTAAAATTCTATTAAAAGTATTTTTTCGAATATATCCTCTGTGGGGAATTTATTTAAATACCAATAAATGAATAGTGTCAAAATTGACACTATTGTTGTTTTAAAAAAATAACATATTATAAAATTGTTTAAAAATCACAAAAATATTTAAAAATTATAAATTTAAATTTATATGGTCTATAATTTCATAAAGTATACAATTATTGACTATTCACAACACAGAAGTAATTATTTATAACAATTTAAAATTTAGAATATTATTACCACAAGAAAAATTAAATATATTAAATAAGGATAAATCAAGTTGATAGGTTTAAATTAAATTTCAAACCTGTCAAAATTTTATTGGTTGATGAGATTACAACCCTATCTCATCTAATATTTTTATTTGAGTCATTTTGGAAGTTTTTATGTGGGGTTTGAATTTATATTAAATTAATATTTTTGAGGTTTCCAAAGGTGCCCCTCTTCTCACTTATAAAAGGGAACCCCCCTACTCTTCACAAATATTTGAGCCTTCAATATCATCCCAAACCTGCCCATTTAACTTCTCCACTTCCATAGGAACCTACTAGTGGTTTTGGTCTTCTTCAATGGTCATATTTAGTACCCTATGTGACAATTAGTACCCTATGTGACAACTGGGTCCCAGTGACAGCACAGCCACCCCGCCTTAACATGGTCGTCGGGTCCTAGCCTACTAGGTACCACCAGTTGCCCCCGTAGAAATGTGGGCCCCACCCTAGGGTCCGCCCACATGCCCGAACGGGTCATCTGACTAATGATTGTCCCCAGTGACAGCACAGCCACCCCGCCTTAACATGGTCGTCGGGTCCTAACCTACCAGGTACCACCAGTTGCCCCGGCGGACACGTGGACCCCACCCTATGGTCCACCCACATGCCCGAACGGGTAGTCTGACTAATGATTGTCCCCACAGGCCAACACATGTCCTTTCTAGTGTGCTTTGTCCTCACTCACACACACCCTGAGAAACTTCCCAGAAGGTCACCCATCCGAATCACTTCTCTAGGCCAAGAACACTTAATTGTGGAGTTCTAACCAGGTAGGCTCCGGAAAAGGAAGGTGCACATTGTTGACATGAGTCATATCATTTAGTCATTTAACCATTTATCATTTAAAGATGTTACAATCACCCCCCCCCCCACTTTAGAGCACAACGCCCTCGTTGTGGGCCCTACATATCAACCCAGGCAGTGCACCGTACACTTAAGGTTGGGTTCCTCCTCTGATACCAAATGTGACAACTGGGTCCTAGTGACAGCACAACCACCCCGTCTTAACATGGTCGTCGGGTCCTAGCTTACCAGGTACCACCAGTTGACCTCGCGGACACGTGGGCCCCACCCCAGGGTCTACCCACATGCCCGAACGTGTCATCTGACTAATGATTGACCCCACAGGCCAACACATGTCCTTTCCAGTGTACTTTGTCCTCACTCACACACACCCTGAGAAACTTCCCAGAAGGTCACCCATCCTAATCAGTACTCCAGGCCAAGCACGCTTAATAGTGGAGTTCTAACCAGGTAGGCTTCTGAAAAGGAAGGTGCACCTTGTTGACATGAGTCATATCATTTAGTCATTTAACCCTTTATCATTTGGGGATGTTACACCCTAAGTGGAGGTTAAGAGAAAGCGCGCCGAAGAATAGGTAATCTCTTCTACCAATTCATTCAAGTTTATTTATTCTTCTACTTCTTCATCTTTAGTTGTATCATTATAAAGTAAAAACATCTGTATAAAAAATATACTGATATGTTATTATAAATATGAAACAACCCAATTTCACCTTCTATACATCCTACGGAAAATGAAATCATTGTGTGTGCGTATGTACGGAATACTGTCTCCACGCCATGGTGTAATCTGTTTTTCCACCACCACCTTACTTGGGTGGGTATAATGGTGTAAGGAATAATTATACATGTTTCTTATAACATAATACTTATTCTGAGATATTATATCATCCACTCTAATTCCATTCAATAATTATGGGAATGATATCACCGCTCGTGCGTATGTACGGATTACCGTCTCCACGACGCGATGAGATTCATTCTCCATGTTAACCATTCAAAATCACTATAAAGCATATATAATAAGAAATAATGAAATATATGATATAATAATTATACTGTTTTTTGTACATATTTGTTTCATTCACTTAATTCTATTCAATTCAATAAGGAAACGAATACAGTGTTCATGCATACGAACGACCTACCATCTCCACGAACGGTGTATTTCATTCCATTTATCAACCTATAATATATATTAATATGATGAATATATTATATAAATATACATATATATATCATGTTTTACATTTTTGAATTATTTAAATCAAGTTATAAGTATTAATATCAAGAACAACAAGTCCAAACATGTACGATAAATAAAATGATTTTACCCAAAATATTGCTTTAACATGAAATTGACAAAAGAACGGGTAATATAAACTCATAAGTGAATCATATATGATATCATAAATATTATTATGGTTATGTTACAATTTAATAATATATTTAAACCAACTATATAGAAGTCTCGGACACATACGGTGGAAATTAGACATAAGGTAAGGGAAAAGTTTGCAATCTCATTTTTATCCAGGATTTCTTATATGTAAGTATTTACTAGGGGTACATTTTTCATCCACAAAAATGTTTCAAATAAAGTGTTTAATATTCTCCCATGTATTTTTAATGTCATGTTTACCCCTATTTTACTTTTACTTTGTGGTATGGAAGGAATCATACTTTTTTTACCATACGAGGTACTTTTTAAATTTTCCGGAAAAAGTACGAAGAATTTTTTTTAACTTATAAGGCATGATTGGATTGTTACAGTTTCATAATGCCAAATTTTCATGAAGCTTATTATACAAGATTTCAGGATTATTTTCAACAAAATCCTTTTATTTTAAAATGGAATGGCATTTTGTGAAATGAAAATGATTTTGAAAAAGAAAGGATATTTTCCTCAAGAATTCATTTCAAGTGCTTTGTCAAAACTATTTTCCACATAAGATGACATTATTTAGTATTTTTATGTTCCAAGTATAATGTCTCTATTATTTACATTGTTTGATTATTCTTATGATGAAATTATATCCAATTGTTTCATATGGATTACATTAAGATGGGATGATGTTTATGAAACCCATTTTATTATTTGGGTTGTGATGAATGATTTTTGTTTATATTGTGGAACAAGTAAGAATGATTTCATTACGTGATGGGTGGGACCTATATCTACCTACAATTAATTGGGTAAAAATTCATATCTCATGAGATAGACATGACTACAAAGGCAAGTAAATGCAGTTCAGTAAGGGACTTTCTCCACTATGATCTTCTTGGCAGCAATGCCTTGGCTACTATGGAAATCATAACATGTGCTTAATGGTAGCCACAATTAAATGTTTTATTCCCATGCTATTTTATCATGGTTAAAGTTCTTTTATGATCTATGCCTTATGCACTGCCAAAATTTATGTCATTACTCATGATTTTGATGTTTTATGTTCATGTTCTTACATTGAAATGTTCATGGATTGTTTTTTGTTCTCCATGTTTACCCTTACTGAGCATTTGAGCTCCCACTTTTTATGTTTTCTTTTACCCATGATATAAAGAAAGATTATAGGTAAGAAAACCAAAGTTGAAGCTCTTTATGGGAAATGTTGAAGATCTTTCACCATGATTAAAATATTATGTTCTGAGTTTCCAAAGACACTAAACTAATACGGTCTTTGGGAGTCTGTTTTTTTCATGTATTAAGTATTCCAAAAAAGTAATGTAATGTCAATTTACGTCAATCTATGGGTCTCTACAATGTGCATTATCGTTTTTATAGAATAAATAATGTACATTCATTTTACTATTGTTACATTGTAAATAGTTTTAAAGAACAAATAGTATTTTTAGTTAATATTCTATTAAGAAATATATTTTACTGTATAAATGGATTTTTATCATAAATAATATTTTCATAAAATATTATTACTAAATTAATTTTTATTAAATATAAATGATCATATAATTTCTTTGAATACAATTGTAGTTTTTATTAATGTTTGAAAGCTGCTTTTGTCAAAACCCATGAATTTTTTATAAATTATGTTTTTTATTTTAAAAGTAAAAAATTCACATTTTTTGAAATTTTGTAGATAAAATTAATATTATATTTGGAATTAGGATGTTGAAATTATCCAACACTGAATGTTTCTTAATTTTATGAGACAGTATAATTTTTGGGTAAAAATTAAATACCGTTTAAATGTATAATGTGTTTTATGAAATCGTAATGACCCAATAGTTATGTAATAAAAAACTATAAATGGGTTTTTTGAACAATATATATTTTAACTTAAAAATAATGTTATTTTAGTTTTGTTTTATTTATTTTACGCAGCCTTAGTGGACCCTACAAGACTTATAAAATATTTGATGATTTTAAAATAATTTTCCTGAGAGTGTGACTCACATCCTCATAATAATTCCTTATATATTAATAAGGTAGCCCATTTTACATATAAAATAATGTTTTCCACTCAACTTATTCCAAACCATGAGAAAAAACAATCTGATGGGTTTTTATTAGTTTAATGTGTGGTGTCAAAACCCTAAATAATAAAGAATTCCCTCTCATTACCTCTATACCCCCAATAAATATCCCACTTTTATTCTCTAAAGAACCTTTTAGAAATCCCATACTATGTCCTCCCTTCTATATTATCCTCCAAAGCCTCCCCAAGATCCCTACAATCCTCTCTCAATCCTCTCTCAAGCCTTTTGGATCACACCTCCAAGTAAGGGATTTCTTCCTTTCTCAATTTTGTCCAAATTTCTTTATGTACGCTTTTATTTTAAAATAAAAATGTTGGGGTATGATTTAAAACCTCCCAAATACTTACCTCTTTATTTTTAAATTATTATAGTCCCATCTATCTATCTTTAATGCCTACCATTTACACCCATTTCTATGCCGAAATTCCGTAAGAAATTTCTCTCTTCTCGTTTATATTCAAGAAATTATTTTATATTATGCATCTAAATTCCATTATATATGTTGGAGAATTTATATAAATGACCCCATTACTATAAATATTTTTTATATATGATTAGATACCCCTTTACCTCTCATCAATCATTTTTATGAATTGTTATGTCATGTCGTTATGATGTCGAAATTGGCCAACGATTCTCCAAGACAAATTCATTGGGTAGGGAATACTTTGCCCATTTATCTATCAATGATATTCAAATTTCTAAACATTAACTTATTGATTATAGAGTTTCATTTATTAATTCTACATTCCTTTAGCATGTAATAAATGATTATATTTAATGAATCCGTCTTGTATGAACTCTGTGGAACACTCATGGATTAAATGAAATGATTAAGAAGGGTGCCCCATGATAGCACTATAATGCATTGGGTAAAGATTAGTATCATGATATATAAAGTTAAATTAGGGGTTTCTCAATATAATTAAAGTGAAATGAGGGTTTACTCTATATCCATGGGAAATTACCCATGGATCATGCTAATATCAAGTTAAATGTTGTTGCTACATTTCCATGTTCTGATAATAATGCTATACCATTCTTCTATGTTCATGTTTCTCTTGTGATCTATTGACATGCCTATTGACTAAAACGTTACATATTCTTCATGTTATGTCTGGTTTCTCCCTTACTAGGATTTATAGCTCACCCATTTATTATGTATGTCCTCATGTTATCCTATGCAATGCTAGGTACAAAGGAGTGTTTTGGTCATGTTAAAGTAGTTTTCAATAAATATATAGGATTTTATGTTAAACATTTTTATGTAATGTTCCTAATTTCCCAAGAATCTAGACCTCTAGATCCATAGAGTTTTCTTAAGTTCATTTTGAATGTAATAAATCATATTTAAGTTTCTAATAATGAACAGGGACGTTATCGTTCGTATTAGTGGATAAGTTTAGTTATTTTTCAGATCAAGGATTGGAAAACCCTAGTGAAAACCTTAGGGATAAGACCATGTATAATGAAAACATCCCTACGTTTTTTTGATTATATAGTAAGTTATTTATGAAGAAAATACATCCATATCTAGATACGAGTAGGTAGAGGAAACTCTGGCGCAGGTATATCTAGGGGTAAAACCCAAAAACACTGCATTGAGTTAGAATCGAATGGGAACTGGTGCACAAAAATGGGCCTTGCTATAGTCTTGGTTATGAAAATCCCAGGGGATATGATTTGGTAAATTCATAAACATAGTATGAACCACTATTATTGGTGAAAACCCCCCTAATAATATACTTTAAGAGATATATCATGGACAACATATATTTAAGCCTATGAATACCTATGTTAAAGAAATAAATGTAATTTATAAGTTATCCTTTTTTTAATTGGATTCCTCTTCATGTGTAACCCCAAAAATTCCTTTTATTCCAGATAATTGATAATAAATTGAGGACTTTGGCTAACAACTGATGCAAATATCAATGTGATGACTATTCTAATGAGATGCCCAATCTGATGGGAGCGGGAATCACAAACTTTGTCATGATACTCTCTCAGTTAACTAATGGTTTGAATTGAAAAATGGGTAAATATGAACTTTCAAACCCCACTAAGAATGAAAAATCCACAATCAAGAGCTTCATGAGACATAGACCTCATACTTTTAATGGATCATCTGATCCCCCAATCGTATAATGATGGATCAAATCCATTGAGAATATATTCCCCATCCTTTAATGTTCTGAAAAGATAGAAGGTACTTATGGCTATTTATCATATAGAGGGTGAAACTAATCAATGGTGTACATTGATAAAAAATATGATTCCTGAGGAGAAGATCTAGGCATTAGAATTTAAGGGCTTTCGGAAAAAATTTGATAAATATTTTCCTCGCACCATCCAACATATGATGGAAAGAAACTTCATTTCCCTCAAGAAAAAGATGAATATTCTATTGGATCATAAAAGGAAAACATCACAAGGCTTGCATGATATGCCTCCAGCTTTTTCCTTACACCCGATTGCAAGGTTGACCGCTTATTTAGTGGGATAAAACCTAACCTATAGAAATCCCTAGTGATTTTTGACATCCAAAACTAGGAGGAAATTGTCCGATTTTCCCTTAAATTCTAAATGAAGATCATAGAATCTCATGGGTATCATGGGGATAATAAGTATATGGTGGACTTTAATTATGGTGGTCTATTGGATAATTCCAATGGTTCTATGAAAATCCATCACCCCATGTGCCAATGGTGGGGAAAGAAGCACCCCAAAAATTTCCTAAATGGGACGAGGAAATGCTTTATGTGTGCAAGAGAAGGGAACCTAGCTATTAACTACTAAAAATGAAAAACCCACTATTGTGATAGAGGAGAGGAGTGCTTCGTTCGACCCTCAACATGTTGTTCATTTATTCCACTAAAATGAACCAAGGATCTTTGTAAACGATTTCCTTAATCCAAGGGTTTTTTGTGGCAACTAAAAACCTCCAAGGCAACAAGGGCGATATTTTTCCATCACTACCACCGAAGTAAACCCCAAAAACAAAGTGGTGACATGTAATCTATTTATTCATTCAATAATAATGAATATACTTTTTTATTCTGGTTATACACATTATTTTATTTCCTGAATTTTTAGTAGAACAATACTAACACCACCACAAATCATGGAAGTAAAGAAGTCATTGAAAATGAAAAATGGGTAAATCATTACATCCACAGAATATAACTTCTCCCCTATCACTATTTGTGGTTTGAACTTCCTAGTGAACCTCATCAGACATCCTTTGGTGTATTTTGATACAATTGTTGGCATTGATTGAATTTCTTTATATATATCCCACATAAATTTCCATGAGAGGGAAATCACATTCCATATTCCAAATTAACCCCCAGCTCTATACAAGTGAAAAGATAACGATGAATCTTCCTTAGAACCATCATCTAAATCATGGATTTTACTTGCCTATGAGAACACAAATCATTCTCATATGATTAAGTCTATGTAAGGAACCATCCTTCAAGACATGCATATTTTGAGGGAATTTGCTGAAGTGCTCCCCAAGGAATTGACTGGTCTTCCTCCAAGAAGAGATGTTGAATTCTTAATTTATCTTATACCAGGGGCGTTTATAATATCCAAGAATCTGAATGTAATGGAATTTTTGGATCTTGAGGAGGGGAAGAAACATCTACATGATAATGTGGAGAAAGGGTTTATATGCCTAAGTGCTTCACCATGGGGTGCACGAGCCCTCTATGTTAAGAAGAAGGATTAGTCAATGTGCCTTTTCATTGATTATCATGAGCTCAAAAAATTACGATAAAGAACAAGTATCCTCTTCTCCAACTTAATGACTTGTTCGATCAGCTATGTAGAGAACAATACTTCTCCATGTTGGATTTGCAGTTGGGATATTACCATGTTATGGTGAAGAAGGAGGATATCCCCATGACTGCTTTTCGTACAAGGTATGGACACTATGAATTCATAGTAAAGCCTTTCAGACTCACGGATGCTCTAGAAATTTTCATGGAATTGATGAATAATGTCTTTAGATATTACCTCAAAAATGTTTTGGTAGTATTTATATACAATGTTATAATATACTCCAAAAATAAGGAGGATTATGAGGAGAATCACAGCACTATACTAGATACCTTGCGAAAGGATAAACTATATAAAACGTAAAACAAGTGTGAGTTCTAGTTGAAGGAGGTCTCATTATTGGGTCATATCATCACAAAAAATGGGATATCTGTAGATCCATCCAAGATAGCTACAATTGATGGATGGTCGAGGCCATTATCGGTGACAGATATTTGTAGCTACCTAGGGTTAACTGGATATTATCTCTGATTTATGATAAAATTTTGACCATTGTCAAACCCTCTTACCAAGATATCTTCGAAGGGTGTCATGTATTCATGGAGTGATGAATGTGAAGAGAGATTCAAGGATTTTAAAACGTGTCATGTCATTGTACATGTTCTCACACTACCCACAAGTGGAGAAATTTTGGTGGTATTTAGTGATTCTTCATAGAAGGGAATGGGATGTGTGTTGATGATAAATGAAAAAGTACATACCTATGATTCAAGGAAATTAATTGTTCAGGGTAAAAACAATCCAACACATGATCTGGAGTTTGATTCCGTAATATTTTGTTTAAAATTTTGGAGACATTAACTCTTTGGGGATAAGTGTGAAATATACATAAATCACAAAATCCTCAAGTATATATTCTTACAGAAATAGTTGAACATGCGCCAACGAATTTTGTTAGAGGTTATCAAATAACATGACTGCCCAATCCGTTGCCACCACGGGAAATCGAAAAATGTGGCAGATGCTCTATGTATACAAGACACAATAATTATATCATTAATGATAATTGAAAAGGATCCAATATTATTATGTTTGATGAATATGGAGATGGTAATCCTAAAGAAGGGAACATCATCAATCCTTTCACAGAATATTTCTCAACAATCTATTTTGGAATGTTTAAAGAATGATCAAAAGGATGATGTGGGAATTCAAAAGAAAGTGGAAACTATTAGAAAGAGAAATCCAATAAGTTCAATGTTAATGTAGATGGAATTGTAAGATTTGGGGCAAGAATATGTGTTCCATCAAATATGGAGTTAAAGAATGAACTTTTGGATGATGCACATAGTTCAAATATCTCCATTCACCCAGGAAACACAACGATGTATCATGTTTTTTGAGAAAATTATTGGTGGGATATCATAAAGAAGGACATCACTGAGTATACACAAAAGTTTCTAGTATGTCAGAAAGTGAAGGATGAGAGGCAGTAGTCTAAGGGGACGATGCAACCAATACCCATACTAATATAGAAATGGGAGAACATCATCATAGACATTGTCACCAGATTCTGAAGACATCTAAATGAAACAATGATTTCTGGGTTGTTTTGGATCATAATATAAAGTCTTTACACTGTATTGATATTATATAGGATTTCTCATTGGACACAATGGCAATGATATATATCAGAAAAGTGTAAGGCTTCATTGAGTAACACAATATATTGTATCTGATCCAGATCCAAGATTAACCTCTATGTTCTAGAATAATCTTTTACATATATTGAATACTGAGATGAACTTTAGTAAAAATTATAATCTTCAAAATGATGTCTAATCAGAGTAGACTATCCAAACAGTTGAGGACATGTTGAGAGCATACTAAATGGAATTCAAAGGATGATGGGATCAACATCTTTCTTTGGTTGATTTCTCTTACAAAAAACAGTTTCCTCTAAAGCATCATAATGTCCTTATAAGAATCCCTTTATGGGATGTGGTGCAGAACACCAGCAAGTTGGGATGAATTTGGTGATTGAAAACTCCAACATCTAAAAGTGGTTGAAGAAATGGTGCAGATAGTTAAGACTATCCAACAACATTTTTAAGCTTCTCATAGTCGAAAATAGAGGAATGCTGATAATCATCGATGGGACCAAGATTTTGATGATAAGGACGTGGTATTCCTCCACATATCATCATGGAAAAGTATTATGAGATTTTGGAAGAAGGGAAAGGTTAGTCCAAGGTACATTGGCCCTTTTGAGATCCTTGATCACATTGGAGCAGTGGCTTATCAACTAGCACTCCCACTGAACCTATCTCAAGTAAATGATATATTCCATGTATCACTCATGATGAAGTGCTTACCTGACCCACCCCATGTACTCAATACATAGGTGGTACCATTGGAGAATAACATCTCCTATGAAGAGAATCCGGTGAAGATCATAGATCATTGAGAAAACGTTCTACGGAATATGATAATGACCCTCGTCAAGGTGTTGTAGTGAAACTCCACGTTTGAAGAAGTGACATGGGAATCAGAGGGAGTGATGAAGCAGAGTTACCCTCATCTATTTTAGTGTGAGAAAATGAAATTTTGAGGGTGAAATTTTGTGATGGGGGAAGATTGTAAAACCCACGACTTTACTAATGAAAATTCTTCATGATATTATTAAATGTATTATTATATAAAATGGTTATATAAAAAATATGCACTTCATTTGTTTTATTTTTTTGGATTTTAATATAAAATTAATAATTATTACCATTGCTAATAGAGTTGTTGAACACTTATCACATGATTAGTCTAAATATAGTGCTTTAACAAATCCAATTTACTTAGAAAAGGGAAGTGATGACCTCATCACATAGAATTGCATCATACGAAGACCGTTTTTTAGAGCTTGTGAATGTGGTGGCATCAGTGGGATTCACTCTTGAAAAAGACCAAGCCAAGCTTCAACATGTTAATCTTGAACAACACCACCTATAGGAAAAGTGGATGTAGATAGTGATTACCACTAGAGCGATGTTATCCGATGCACCCCAAGAGTCTTTCCCCATCACACACCTTACCCTTATGTCATATACATATGTTATAAGGTGTTATCTAACAAGACCCTAGCACTATGATTATGTGCATTATTTTTTTATATAATATAGAATATGCATTCATTTTATTATTGTTAATTATATAATGTTTTTAAACCACAAATAGTATTTGTAGTTAATATTTAATTATGAAATATATTTTTATGAATTGATGTATTTTTAAATTAAATAATATTTTTTAAAAAATATTATTTCTAAATTAATTTTTTACAAATATAAATGATCCTATAATTTTTATGAATATAATTGTAATTTTTATTTAGGTTTGAAAGCTTCTTTTATCAAAACCCATGAACTTTTTATAAATGTTGGGTTTTATTTTAAATAAAAAAATTCATATATTTAGAATTTTTTTAGATGAAATGATTATTATTTTCTGAATCAGAATCTCTAAATTATCCAATAGTACATTTTTCATATTTTTCTAAGATAATCGATTTTTTGGGTAAAAATTAAATACCGTTTAAATATATAATGTGTTTTATGACATCATAATGACCTAATACTAATGTAATAAAATACTATAAATGGGATTTTCATCCAATATATGTTTTACCTTTAAAATAATATGATTTTAGGTTTTTTTAATTTATAATTCAAATCCTTAGTGAACCCTCCAAAAAAATAAAACATTTTAACATTTTAAATTTATTTCCTTGGGAGTGTGAATCACCTCTACATAATCTAGACTAATATTTTAATAAGAGAGTCCGTTGGACTTAAAAAATATTTTTTTCCACTCCACATTGGAAAAAACCAAGGGAAAACCCATGGGATGGTTTTTGGTTTTGATTAGTCTAATGTGTGGTGTCCAAAACCTAAATAATAATGATTTCCATCTCCTTTATTATATAAACCACTCATGATCCCAATTATCATCCCTAAAAACCCTTGGAGCACGTCCATTTTCTTACCTCATATCTCTAATACCCCCCCAAGTTTCCCCAAGCTCCATATAAGCCTCTCTCAAGCCTCTCACAATCCTTTGAGATCACACTTCCAAGTAAGGGATTTCTTCCTTTCTCATTTTTTGTCTAAATATATTTATGTTGTTATGCCCTTTTATATTCAATTAAAAATAATAGGGTTATGATTTATAACTACCCATATAATTACATTCTTAATTTTAAATAATGAGATACCTCTTTATCTCTCATTCATGCCTCCCATATACACCAATTTCCATGCTAAAATTCTATAAGGAATTTCTCTCTTCTCATTTACATTCATGAAATTATTTTATATTATGAATCTAAATTCCATTAAATATGTTGGGCCATTTATCTATATAACCCCCTACCTGTACATTTTATCTATATATGATGAGATACCACTTTCTCTCTCATCAGAATATTTTATGAATTCTTATGTCACGTCATTATGGTTCCGAAATTACACGGCGATTCTCCAAGCCAAAGTCAACATGTAGTGAATACCTTGCCCATATCTCTTTCAAGGGTATTAATGTTTATGAACATTTACTTATTGATAATATAGTTTTATGTTTGAATTCCACATTCTTTAATCGTGGTATATATGATGATGTTTAATGAATCATTGTTGTATGATCAATGTAGAAAACTTATGCATGAAATGAAATGATTAATAAGGGTGAACCCTAATAGCACTAAAATTCATAATAAGGATGAACCCTAATAGCACTAAAATGCATTTGGTAAAGATTATTATCATGATACATCACGTATAACAGTGGTTTACTCATGATAATTCAAGTTCAATGAGGTTTTACTAATGATCAATGGGAAATGAGCCTTCCCTCATGCTAATATCATGTTAAATGTTGTTGCCTCATTTCCATTTTATGATAATCATGCGATATCATACAATTATTTTCATGTTTCTAATGTGATCCATTGATATTACTATTGCTTGAAATGTAATTTATTCTTCAAGTCATGCCTTGTTTACTACCTTACCAGGCATTATATCTCACCCTTTTTTATGTATGTCCTCAGCTTTTCCCATGTAATGATAAGTACGAATGAATTTTTTGGTCATGTAAAATAAGATTTCAATAAATATGTTGGGTTTTATGTTTTCTGTTTTTTTTCTTATGTTCATAATTTCCCACAAAACTAGACATCTCAATTTTTAGTGTCATTTTAAGTGATTGTTTATGTAATAAATCATGTTAAAGTCTGTAATAAAGAGCAGGGTTGTTATAATATACTTCCTTTTTAGATTCTATATCAGGAATATAAATTTTCATGATATTATATTCATCATGTAAATTTTTCCTTACTTGGACATCATGATCACAATAAGCCAACTTATAAGGTATTATGGAGACAATCTCATTACATTTCAATATTGTAAGCATTTATGATTCCTTTGATGAAATATTATGATCCATCTCTCAAAAATATTCATGATTTTCTTTATCCTTGGTTATTTCATGATATACTCATGTATGAGAACCATTTTCTTCTCATTTGTAGAAATTTTATATAAGAAAGTGTTTTTAGAAAGTGTGAATTCACAATCTCTTCTGTCAGAAATCTATGTTTCCTACAATTAGTTTCCAAGAATATTATACCTTTCCCCTATAATATATAAAATAAATTTTTACCCTTTTTTTCTTTTACCAGTCTCTTAAAAAAACATTCTTATCACTTTTTGAAAAATTATCATTTCTATCCTATTTACTCTGTAAAAAATGTTATTTTGACCACATACGACATTTACTGATTTACCCACCGTCATTCATGTGAAACTCCCTTTCATTTTTTAAAAGAATAATCATTAAGAAAATGTTTTCGAAACATATTTCTGATAAAAATGGGTTTCAAAAAGTTTTGATGATTTTTTATTAGTTTTCAATGTTTTTTTAATGAAGCCATTTTGATAAAGTTTTCAATCATTCTTTAAAAGATTTCAAAGTGTTTTCAAAGAAATGGTTTTCAAAAAAATTCAACCTTATTTTAATGTTTTCAATGAATTTTTAAATATGGTTTTCAAAACGTTTTCAATGCTTCTTTAAAAGGTTTCAATTTGTTTTCAATGTAATGGTTTTCAAAATGTTTTAAGTTTTCGATATATGTTTTCAAATTGTATTTGAAGGAAAACGTTTTTTAATTGTTTTGAAGATTATTTTATATGATTTCAAGGTAAATGGTTTTCAAAATGATTTCATAAATTTTCGAGTTATTTTATAATAAATTTATATTTAAATGGTTTAATGTTTTAAAAATCCATTTTCAAAAAAATAATGATATTTTCATCAGAAACGTTTTTTAAGGATACTTGAAAATTATTTTATACCTTAGGTGAAGTCTATTGATATTACTCATGCCTTTCTAGGAAATTATCTTAATGTTCTATTCATATATTTTTTATGAATGAGTTATTATTAAATTCATGTTCTGTATAAATCTAATTCTCATTAATGGGTTATATGAATTTGAAACCTTCTTCTTTCATGAGTTATGGTTTTGATTAAATGATTATGAAACCTGTAACGTTTTTCATAGGTTATGAAATGTTTACATATTTATGATACCCTTTTTATTTCATGGGTTATGATATGTTTTTTGGAACATGTATTTATAATTTCATTATGATATGGGTGGAGACCTATATCTCCCTGCAATTTGTTGGGTAATGATTAATATCTCATGATACAGATAGGGCTAGAATGAGGGTTCACTCAGTTTAATAATACACGAATGGAATGAGGGTTTAATCAGTTCTATAATAAATGGATGGAATGAGGGTTTAATTAGTTCAGTAATACAGGTATGGAATGAAGGTTTACTCAGTTCAATAATACAGGGGTAGAATGAGGGTTCACTCAGTTCAGTAACACATGGCTGTAATAGGGGTTCACCAGCTTCAGTAAAGAATTTTTCTACTAAGATGGTTCTGGAAGTGATGCCTTAGATACTATGAAAATAATATTATAGGTAATGCACTGATCCTAGTTACCCCGAGTCAGTGCATTATTGCATAACATTGGCATTATAAGAAAAGATAGAGTCTCGAAAGGCCGATTAGTTTAGTAGCCTTGGAAACACTAGATACATTCATTACATTACATCATAAAGTGAAATATCACAATAACATAGTCTCCATAGTCCACACTTTTATCCCCTTCATATTATCCCTATAGGTCAGTCATAAAATATTTCTTCACATCCTTGGAAAAATAAAACACTGAAAGGGGTGAGCTCAGATGCTCAGTAAGGATAACAATATAGCGGAAGCTTTCATAAATAAACATAAACATTTAAGGCAATGTATAACTAAAACAAAATCCTTTTAACCTTGAACTTCAACATAATATGGAAAATTTTAAATGAGATAATTCCATTTACTTATTCACATGGATATTCTACTGGTCGAATAATCACATGCAATATCAATAACCACTTTTATAATGATGGAATGCATAATGCCAGACTATCATAACCACGTTGCCAAGGCCTCATGACAAGACCACAAATAATATTTTGTCAAGGCCTCATGCCAAGACACTAGTTTGTCTCATGAGACCGGCCGATGAAATTTTTTTAGAATATAATTACGTTTAAAATTGCTCAAATATACTCCAGTGTTTTTCTGAAAACATTATGCAACCTTCTGAAAACAAAATAACTAATTCTGAGCCTTCTCGACTAATTACAAGCCATGATGGGTCCACGCCCAATCCCTTCCTTTCTACAACACTCGAGAGTCGGGTTTTCTGAAAAAAAATTTAATCTTGCATTAAATACGTATACATTTCCACTGGATTTTCATATATTTGAGAGAAATATCTCTATCTTTTTATAAATCATTTTAAAAAAAGTTAAGGCTTTTGGAAGAAGCTGAAACTCAAATAATGGTCACGGCGGCGAAGAGGTCTTTCACACCTACGATAAGAAAAACATTCCCTTTTTGTCGTTTAGTAAAACGACTTCGTATAAAAATATTCTTTTAGAATAAATGTAAAAGTCATAGGGGTTTATACACTGTATAAAAGAAATTTGAGTATAAAACAAAATATGCCTCAATGAATGGAGATTGAGATGAAGTCCCTTACAAAGATATTTTTTAAATAAAATAGATATATTATGTGTATTCACTATAAGTACACATAAAGAAAGTAAAAATACAAGATAGGACATAATAATGTCATGACATAATTTTAAAGTAGATGATTAACCCAAAGAATGGAAATTGGGTTAAGAGGTTCCCTTACAAAGATCAATTTTTTAAATAAAATATATTCACTATATTTACACATAATGAAATTATAAATAAAAGATAGTACATAATAATATCATGACATAATTTGAAAATAATAGATTAACTCAAAGAATATAAATTGGGTTAAGATGTTCCCTTACCTCATGTTCGACTTGACTCGATCATTCTTTAATCTCCTGAATAATAAACTAGAGTTAATTTATATTTTCTTAAGAACCTTTTTCATGTTCATTATTCCTTTTATATCACTTGTTACCATGTTATGAACATTATGTAATTATTTATGTTAATAATGGTCATTTTGTCGATCTTTGGTACTTGAGTCAAAAATAATCTTCTTATAATTACATGTTGGTCATGTGGTGAAATATCCATTATATCCAGAATTATATTCATTATATAGATATCATATATATCATATATATCTATTATATACATGCATTTATAATATTACATAACATTTAGAGGTAAGAAATGAAATGCACCTTTCATGGAGATGGTAAACCGTACATACGCATGAACGCTACTTTCATTTCTACTTCATATTTAATGGAATAAAATTATAATTATATAAAGGTATACTATAATTCCAGTATAATATAATGTATAATACCATTTACTATATCCTTTATACATCCCACATATGGCATTAACGATTCAAATCCCTTTGAGGGGCGGTAGTCCGCACTTCCTAAAATGAAATTATCGCGTTTAACCATAATGGAAATCATAAAGGTGTTCCATAAATGAAAAATACAAAATAATAAGAAAAGAAAACAAAATATACATCATATAAAAAAATAGTGTCATCATAATGACCACCATGAGAGGTGTTAAAAGAAGATTAAACAATCATCGTTTCGTGAGGTAGTAATTCGCCACCCACAGAAACAGTATGTTCTTTAACCATTACATGAAGGTGTGTGTAAGTGTAAATAAAATAATTCCCATAGAAACATTCAAGTATATTGAGGATACTAGTTTTGTTACAAAATAATGTAATAAGAAGTTTTTAGGGGGTTGGAGAAGCAAAATAAAACAAAAAAACACAAGAGTAGACATTACCTTAAAATCGGGTAACACTTTTTGATTTGAGCCAAAGGCTTCCTTGGGAAGACTTCTGGCCAAAGTGAGGCTTCTAGGAGTAATATAGGGATGATTAGATTTGTTTAGAGGTTGGCCGAGCCAAATGGCTTGTAAGGCGTCAATAAGGTGGTAGTGGTGGGGGCCTTTTATAAGAGGAGAGGAGGGGAACTCTTGGAAATATTGAAATGTTACTTTATTATGAAATGATTTTCGGAATTTAAAGGTCCCAAAATTATATATTTCTAGGATAAGGTGATAAGGGTTCTAAATATGACCATCCAATAGGTTTTTGACAAGTTTATGCCTTAGATTTTACATTATCTTTTCATTTTATTTAAATCGTTAATTAATGAGGTAATCATTGCATCATCATTGTGTCATAAACAATTTAATTTATTTAATGTCTAAAAATTATAAAAAAATATCATGATGTAGGAAATAGTTTTATCTTTCCAATGATTATTTATAGTCAAAAAGTTAACTTATATAACCCCATGTAATAACTATTTTAGTAAAACAACACATGTTTGTGACAATTTTATTTTTACTTTAAATAAAAAGTTATTAATGTCATTTTCTTACCCAAGTGGCTCCATGGGGTCACCAAGTTGACACATGGATTTTATTGGTCGGTCATGAGTCATCCAATAAGGTAATGACAAGAGTAATGGTATTTTCATATTTTTATAATATCATTTTACCTTAAATTTCACTAATTACCTTTAATCACGATTAATTAAACTTAAAAGTTACTATTCACCAAAAAAATTATTTAAATCCCATTGAACCATATTTTAATTCCTAATGACAACCATGTATGTCGGATTTTTGAAAATCAAATCACAGAAGTGGTAATGTTTCATTTAAATGAAAAATTAGTTTTTAACTACCACTTAGTGGTTTCACTATTCATCAAAAATTGAAGTTTTTCAGAACAATGCCAAAATTTCACCCTAAGCTATAATTGGTATTCTGAATTAAAAAATGATGTCTATTTTACAGAGTTACAAACATATACGTTTCATTAATTAATTTTATAATTAATTCCCGTTGTCACAACAAATAGCATGTTTTTAAGAAACAATATATATCAAAAGATTGGCAATTGTTTATGTCCAATTTCAAAGTGAAATTAATTCTAATGACCACCATTGGATAAAATGGTAAAAATATATTCTAAATACACTTTAAAAAAACTCAATTGTATAATTTATCAATATAAATTATTTTTATTAAAAAAGTTGTTTTTATGTATTTTTCAGTATTCATAAAAAATTGGAAGTTCTCAGAAAAATACCAAAAATTCAACATAAGCTAATTTCGATATTCCAAATCCAAAAATGAAGTCCATTTTGAAATATAAAATATTTATAATTTAAAAAGTGGGTATTACTATTCATAACAGCTACTTTGATTGGTCGCGGTGTGTTAGAATCTCCAACTTGCGTACAATGTAAGCTATTGCATTATTGAAAGAGGGGAGTATCATGGAAGCTCGGGGTGTTACATTCTCCCCTCCTTCAATAAATTGCGTCCACACAATTTAAAATTTTTCTTTAAAAATAAAAGGTTGACAATAGAAAATATCTTTGTGGAAAACCCACATCAAAAAAAGGGTTAATAAAAATATAACATAAAAAGAATGAAAGAGAAGTACAAAGGTCACCCAAGATATCCCATACCAGGATTATATGAAAATATGGATATGGAGGAAAAAAACCATCAAGGTCTGATAGAGAGTTATAGAAAATAAGATTAGGAGAAAGTTAACCACAAGAAAATCACAAACTTGTGATTGGTTAAACGGTCATTGAATCCCTAGTTGGAAAAGTAAACCGAAAACGTTTTTGTTTTAAGTTACCTTTAATAATGTTTAGGAATTTATTTAAGAGATTTAATAAGAATGTAAGGAAACATACTTACTTGTCATGTAGGCTTTCATTCTTTAATAAATTTTTACCACGAACCCATCATTCACTCCAAATGGTAACAGAACTCAAAAATATTCTACTTATCCTAATTGTATAAGGTTACAAATATTACCACATGCCATTTAGATTAGGAAAACTATTTTGTAATAACCAGGGACTTCCTCTAGGCTAGTGTTAGGTAATAAAGGACTATCACACTATGGTTGTGGGTTTGATTCATGCAGCTTTGTCCGACGCGACGGGTTATCCCCCAACCTGCAGGTTGTCCTTTTCCTAAAACTATAGTATTATAATATTCCAAAAATAATCTTCAGAAATGTTTTAACCTTAAAAAATACTATCCAAGGTTCAACATAATCCATTCCAACCTTTATAGTTATCCAAAATAGCTCTGTCCAAACTTTATCTAAAAGGTCTCTAAATTCCAAAATCAATTGTAACATCAGATTCCCCAAACAAAGTAAAGTTTCTTTTATTGTCACATACTAAAAATATTATTACCTTCATCATATTAAAACCTTAATGAAAACAACAAGTACTGCAGTACAATCCTTATATATATCACAACATCCTTATAACTAGAATATAATCCTTGAGTCCTAAAACACCAATACATTAATTATTCCACTTAAACTGTAGTAACAACATAAGATTTTCCTTGATCCCTTGACCTTTTCTGAGGTAAGTTTCCCTGATGCTTAGGACATTCATTTTTATAATGCCCCATTTCCCTACAATTGTAGCATTCAACATTGATAGCCTCTTTCATTCCCTTGAAATCATGAGCCTGGTGACCTTTTTCTCCACATTTATAACAAACTACCATTCCTTTTAGGCATGTACTTGGGTAATTATTCCCACAATTATCGCATAATGGAAAATCCTTATTTCCATTTTTCCCTTTATCTGTCTCTTATTCCACCGTTCTCTTCTTCTCTTGCTTGACTTTGTTGTCGTAAGACTTAGAGAATTCCTTTTCTGTCTTGATAGCACATGAGACAATATCTTCATACGTTGAGAAAGATTATGATACTAAATATCGATGGAGAAATGGTTTTAACCCATCAAAGAAACTATAAATCTTACTTCTTGGGTTACGTATATAATCTGTTGCATGCCTTTCTAACATTGTATAGTTAGCCTCAGGCTTTGCGACATTCTCATCCTCCTTTTGTCTCAGACTCAGAAATTGCCTTTCCATATCTGCTCTATGGTCGCGAGGGATGTATTTTTCTAAGAAAAGCTATGTGAACTCTCTCCATTCCATACTTGATACTTCTTCATCTTCCTTTGTGTTTTGAATCAGCGACCACCATTGATCGACATCACCAGTAAGGCGGTAAACTGCCATGAAAACCTTCTCCCTTTCGCTACTCCCCAAGGCGTGGAATATTTTATCTAAGGATTTTTTCCATTGCTCAGCTACTAATTGATTTGTACCCCCATTAAATGTTGGCGGTTGTTGCCTCATGAAACAATCTATCATGGATCCTCCACGTTGCGGATCAGGGTGCTCCATATGAGTAAGGTTATTATTCATAACCTGAGTGAGTTGTCCCAGTATGGTGATAAGTTGATCAGCACCAGATGTATTACCAGCTCCACTATAATTATCTTGAGCAGGAGAGAAATCCCTACATGGAGTGCGTGCATTGATACGGTTTCCATTCCTCCAACTAGGCACCATTTCTAAACAATGGCATAAACTAGATTAGTTTATGAATAAAAATACATAATAACAAACTTGAAAAACACATAACATAAATTGAACTATTTATGGATATAATCAATAATCATAAAAAAAATTTCTCTGAGGAAGTATATACTCATAAACCATTCATAATGGTTTTTAAATAAAATGATAATTATTCTAAGCATATCCCCTGGGAGTGTCGTAACCAAGAGTGCAGCAAGGACCGTTGTCGTGCACCAGTTCCTGTTTGAGTCTATCTCAAAGCGGTGTTTTCGGGTTTTACCCCTAGGTACATATGTTCCAGAGCCGCCTCTACCTGATCATATACAGATAGTGATGTATTTCTTGGAAAACTCACAAAATCTCTACAACAAAAAAATTCTACGAAGTTCATCTATACTAATCCTCAAAGTATAACTTTGGGTCATGTTCTCTAATCATAGTTTATCTAAATCTAGCTTCCAATGTTAGAACTAAAATGCCTCTGATACCAACGGTAACGCCCCGACCCTAGTTACCCAGAGTTGGTGCATTATTGCATAACATTGGAATGATCATAAAAGATCAAGTCTTGAAAGACCGATTAGTTTAGTATCCTTGGAAACACTAGATACATTCATAAATGTTACATTACATCATAAAGTGAAAAATCACAATAACATAGTCTCCATAGTCCACACTTCTATCCCCTACAGACTATCCCTGTAGGTCAGTCATAAAATATTTATTCACATCCTGAGAAAAATAAAACACTAAAAGGGGTGAGCTCAGATGCTCAGTAAGTATAATAATATAGCGGAAGCTTTCATAAATAAACATAATCATTTAAGGCAATGAATAACTGAAAAAAAATCCTTTTAAACATGAACTTCAACATAATATAGAAAAAGTAAAATGAGATAATTCCATTTACTTATTCACATGGATATTCTACTGGTCGAATAATCACATGCAATATCAATAACCAATTTCATAATGATGGAATACATAATGCCATACTATAATAACCAAATAGCCAAGGCCTCGTGCCAATACCACAAATAAGATTTTGTCAAGGCCTTGTGCCAAGACAGTAGTTTGTCCTATGAGACCTGCCGATGCAATTTTTTTAGAATATAATTACGTTTAAAATTGCTCAAATATACTCCAGGGTTTTTCTGAAAACATTATGCAAGCTTCTGAAAACAAAATAACTAATTCTGAGACTGCTTGACTAATTACAGGCCATGATGGGTCCATGCCCAATCCCTTCCTGTATACCACACTCAAGAGTCGGGTTTTCTGAAAACATTTTTAAGCTTGCGTTAAATACGTATACATTTGCACTGGATTTTCATATATTTGAGAGAAATATCTCTCTATTTTTTTGAAATCATTTTAAAAAGGTTAAGTCTTGTAGAAGAAGCTGAAACTCAAATAATGGTCACGGTGGCGGAGAATTCGTTGTTGCCGCATACGTATGACAAGAAAAACATTCCCTTTTTGTCGTTTAGTAAAACTCTTCATATAAAAATATTCCTTTTGAATAAATGTAAAAGTCAAAGGGGTTTATACACCGTATAATAGAAATTTGAGTATAAAACAAAATATGCCTCAATGAATGGAGATTGATACGAAGTCCCTTACAAATATAAGTTTTTTAATTAAAATAGATCTATTATGTGTATTCACTATAATTACACATAAATAAAGTAAAAATACAAGATAGGACATAATAATATCATGACATAATTTGAATGTCAGAGATTAACCCAAAGAATGGAAATTGGGTTAAGAAGTTCCCTTACAAAGATCATTTTTTTAAAAAAATAGATTCACTATATTTACACATAAGGAAAGTATAAATACAAGATAGGAAATAATAATATCATGAAATAATTTGAAAATATGAGATTAACCCAAAGAATAGAAATTAGGTTAAGAAGTTCCCTTACCTCGTGTCCGACTTGACTTGATCCTTCTATAATCTCCTGAATAATAAACTAGAGTTAATTTCTATTTTCTTAAGAACATTTTCCATGTTCATTATTTCTTTTATATCACTTATTACCATGTTATGAACATTATGTAATTATTTAAGTTAATAATGGTCATTTTGTCGATCTTTGGTACTTGAGTCAAAAATAAACTTCTTATAATTACAAGTTGGTCATGTGGTGAAATATCCATTATATCCAGAATTATATTCATGATATAGATATAATATATATAATATATATCTTGTATATACATTCATTTATAATATTACATAACATTTAGTGGTAAGAAATGAAATGCACCGTTCATGGAGACGGTAAGCCGTACGTACGCATGAACACTACTTTCATTTCTATTTCATATTTAATTGAATGAAATTATAATTATATAAAGGTATACTATAATTACAGTATAATATAATGTATAATACCATTTACTCCATCCTTTATACATCCCACATATGGCATTAACGATTCAAATAACTTTGAGGGGGCGGTAGTTCGCACTTCCTAAAATGAAATTATCGTATTTACCCATAATGGAAATCATTAAGGTATTCCATAAATTAAAAATACAGAATCATAAGGAAATCAAAAACATAATATATATCATATATAAAAATAGTGTCGTCATAATGGACACCATGAGAGGTGTTAAAAGAAGATTGACCAATCATCGTTTCGTGAGGCAGTAATTCGCCACCCACAGAAACAGTGTGTTCTTTAACCATTAGATGAAGGTGTGTGTAAGTGTAAATAAAATCCTTCTCATAGAAACATCCAAGTATATTTAGGATACTGGTTTTGTTACAAAATAAAGTAACAAAAAGATTTTAGGGGGTTGGAGAAGCAAAATAAAACAAAAGAACACAAGATAATACATTACCTTAAAATCGGGTAACTCTTTTTGATTTGAGGCAAAGACTTCTTTGGGAAGACATCTGCCCAAAGTGAGGCTTCTTGAAGTAAGAGAGGGATGTTGAGAGTATTTTTGCAGAGGTTGGCCGAGCCAAATGTCTTGGATGGTGTGAATAAGGTGGTAGTGGTGGGGGCCTTTTATAAGAGGAGAGGAGGGGCAGTCTGGGAAAAATTGAAATGTTACTTTATTATGAAATGATTTTCGGATTCTAAAAGTCCCACAATGATATATTTCGAGGCTAAGGTGATAAGGGTTTGAAATATTCCAATCCAATAGGTTTTTGACAAGTGTAATCCTTATATTTTACATTATCGTTTCATTTTATTTAAATCGTTAATTAATGAGGTAATCGCTGCATCATCATTGTTTCATAGAAAATTTAATTTATTTAATGTATAAAAATTATAAAAAAATATATCATGATGTAGGAAATCTTTTTATATTTACAATTAATATTTATAGTTAAAAATTTAACTTATATAACCCCATGTAATAATTGTTTTAGTAAAACAACACATGTTTGTTATAATTTTATTTTTACTTTAAATAAAAAGGTATCAATGTCCTTTTCTTACTCAGGTGGCTCCATGGGGCCGCCAAGTTGACCCATGGATTGTCTTGGTCGGCCACGACTCATCCAATAAGGGTATGACAAGTGTAAAGGTATTTTTATATTTTTATAATATCATTTTTACCTTAAATTTCACTAATTAACTTTAATCACGATTAATTAAAAATAAAAGTTACTATTCACCCAAAAAAAATTATTTTAATCCCATTGAACCACATTTTACTTCCTAATGAAAACCATGTATTTAGGATTTTTGAAAATAAAATCACAAAAGTGGTAATGTTTCATTTAAATGAAAAATCATTTTTTTAACTACCACTTAGTGGTTTCACTATTCATCAAAAATTGAAGTTTTTCAAAACAATGCCAAAATTTAACCCTAAGCTATAATTAATATTCTGAATTCAGAAATGATGTCTATTTTACAAAATTCCAAAAATATAAGTTGCATAAATTAATTTTATAATTAATTCCCGTTGTCACAACAAATATCGTGTTTTTAAGAAACAATATACATCAAACGATTGACAATTGTTTATGTCCAATTTCAAAGTGAAATTAATTATAATGACCACCATTGGATAAAATGGTAAAAATATATTCTATTTATACTTTAAAACCACTCAATATTATAATTTAAAACTATAAATTATTTTCATTAAAAAAGTTGTTTTTAAGTATTTTTCACTATTCATAAAAAATTAGAAGTTCTGAGAAAAATACAAAAAATTCAACATAGGCTAATTTTGATATTCCGTATCCAAAAATGAAGTCCATTTTGAACTATAATATATATATAATTTCAAAAAGTGGGTATTACTATTCATAATTGCTACTTTTATTGGTCGCGGTGTGTTGGAATCTCGAACTTGCGTACAATGTAAGCTATTGCATTATTGAAAGAGAGGCGTATCATGGAAGCTCGGGGTGTTACATTATAAGCTTAAGTGTTTTCCAAAATTACATGTCTTATTCCTGTCTCACTATCTCATGTATTATGAACTTTATTTCAAATGATTCATATCTAATAAACTACCAATCTTTATGTCATGATCTAAGTTATGATCTTTGATATTCAGTGCATGATCTCTTATTTACAAGATCATGTTCTAATTCCCATATACCCAAGTTTATGCTTACATGTAATCCATGTTTACCCTTAATGAGCAATTGAGATCACCCCTTCTCATGTTTCCTTTCTCCATTTTATAAGGAAAAGTATTAGGTAGAAGTACTAAAGGAGGAGATCATTATGAGAGATGTTTATGATATTTCAGTATTATAGGATATTTTGTTTCCATGATTCCAAATACACAAAACTATTTTGGTCCTCTAGAATTGATTTTTGTAATGTACAAAATATTAATCTATAAAGATGTAATAACCCTATATGTTATTCCTAGGTCACTATAGTTGGTATTAAAGGATATTTTTAGTCATTGCTTGGAAACTTAGATGAGAAACCCTTATTGATATATGTAGGTTTATTTCTAAGTATATGTATTGAGATGTATCTATGGATATGTATAATGATGGGTTAACATTTTAGAAAATGTTCTGGAATTTTGGTAAAGGATAAAGTGATTGGATTCCATGAAATGCATCCTTATCTGGATACTAAAAGTGGATTTGGATTTGGAAAAGTAATACGTATGGGTAATAACACTGAAAATATGTTCTGATCTTGTCTCAGGGTAATCTGGTACATGACAATAGGCCTTGTTGCACACCTTGTTTGACACTCCCGAGGAATATTCTTTGGGAATTCACAGACTCTTTATGAACCATCATGAAAATTTTAGATATAAGGTTTCTATAAAAAACCTAGGATAAACAAAAATATTCATAGATTATAGAATGTGTCATGATTTAGATATTCTCTATGTATTTATTTTCATGACATTCTGTATTTCTACAATGTTAAGTAATCCTTACACTATGCTCCTCGTTTTAGTCAATGGTGAGAATCGGAAGGAACTGGTTTAATGTTGACTCTGATAAAATATTTTTTGATGATAAGTTAAGTGGGATGATCACTGGATTGAAATAAGTCATGATCATGCCTAATTAGTTTTCAATGAAGATGATTAACAATGTTTTCATTAATTGACTCTTGGACTCACCAAGGAAGAGAAAGAAGGATTTCTCTGACAGTTCATGTAATGGAGACCCTAGAGGAAAATAGATTTCATTTCTTTTTGTTTTAAGAATGTGGAAGGAATCACCTAAGTGAATGTCTTCGAGGAACAATAATCTATTTTGACTATGGAAATGAATGACAAAAAGAAAGTGAATATAAGGGGAAAATGAAGACTTCATTAAACAAAATAGAATGAAATTTTGGCCTACCTAATCCATCATTGAAGGATAAGTGTTTTATGTGTAGAGAAAATGGACATTATGAAACCCAATTTCTTAAGAGGAATGTTCCTGATGAGAATCAACATGTTTATGTGGGTGATGGTTACATTTCATATTATGAAGATACTATGGTTGAAATGTGAAGGAAAAAAAGTTACTTTGTAATATGATGAGTTATCAATGTGAAAGGATTAAGTATGAATTTATATAATAAATTATTTATATGGATTCCAGAATTAAGAAGGGTGAATTATGTTTGGATTTTTCAGTTTCTGTTTTTGACAATGATTTAAAATTATATGAAGAATGGTCATGGTAGACTAGAAAGGTTATATAATTAAAGATAAAATTTTGACAAAGGGAAAGAAACACTTAACTTGTTCTTCATGATAAGCTAATGTTGTATAGATAGTGATACATGGGATATGAATAAGTAAATTGGGAAGTAATAATTTCCTTGTAACCATGTAAGGACTTATTTTTAGGTGGTTCCCTATACCACCAATGAAGTTTAAAACATTTTTGGATTTAATAAGTAAGTCCAGTACCCTTTGGAATGATGAATATTTCATGTTTTCTAGAAGAACTTGGGGTTATTCAGGTTGTTACCATGTTTCAATAGAATATAAGATGAGGTTATTCACTTGTTTTGGAATGTGAAAACCAAGAGATATTTTGTGTTATAATGGGTTATCGATGTTAATCTAATTTTGTTACTCCCTTAATATGGTTTTGTATTTTCATCTTTTTTAGGTGTTATAAGGTTAACCATTAATGAAAAGTTAAAGTTAAACATTAGAGGAAGTATTTGTGCACTGAGTTTGTGTTGGATTACTTTTTTAAAAGGATAATGAGTGTTTAAAATTATTTCAAAGATATCCATATTATATATTATATTAGCGTGGAGTTTAAAAAAATGTAAATCAATTATGTCAGGTGACAACCAATCCATTCCGGCAAGGCCATGGGACTGGAACCCATAACCAAAGCTTAATAAAGGTTTCACACCTACCACTAGCCTACATGATGTCTTGGTTAATATATATTTATTTTTATGAATACATATTTATTATTAACTATTAGTGTTACTTTTTATAGATCAATGCATGTTGTTTTTTAAAGAGAAAAACCGTTAAATGTTTTATTCTTTTATGGGCCTTATAATCCATAAATAGTGTATTTTAGTGCTTTATGCATTAACTTTAATTTCCAAACATCCATTACAAGAGGTAATGGATGTATTAGAAATTTTTAATATATAACCCATGAATGGAATTTTATAAATTTATCATGAATTACTTAATGTTCTTAAAGTGATAAAAAAAATGTTGTCATGATACCTTAAGTTCCATTAAAACATTGGCTTCTAGAATCATCACAGATTTATGACTTTGAGACCCTAAAATGTTCTTTTATCATTCAATAATTTGTGATTAATGAACTCAATTACTCCCTATAAACATTTACACATTTTATCTAGGTCCAATAATCACTCCCAACCAAAGTTATCTTATGTGGAAACCTAGTCATATGTTATGTATGGTAACTATTGTGGTTTTAAATTTCAATTTCAAAGGGATGATTTAGTGTTTATTTTTATTTTGTGGATTTTTTAGAATGAAATGTTCTAGTATTAAACATTTTATAACCCAGATTATTTTCAAGTGTGAAATTCATTTTAAGGGGGTAAAACATAACACTGCAAGATTTTGAGAAATATTTGTTCTTTAAAGTTAATTTATATTTTCAATATTTTTTATTTCACATGACACCAGAAAAGTTCTTTATATATATATATATATATATATATTAAAACACTAATTCAATCATTCCTTTCACGCGTAATACCATCTTGTCTTGCGCTACATGGAATACCAACTTGGCTTGAGCTACAACCAACATCAACTTGGTGTATGATGCACAAAACATCAAGTTTATACAAAACTTATATTTTATTGTTTTTTTATTTAAACAATATAATTATAAAATAGCTGTTATACCAAGTAATAACTAATTTTCAAATATTTTATTAATATAAATAATGTATACAGATAATGAAAAATTATATTTTTGGTAAAGTCATTTTATTTAAAAATATTTTTTTCTTTAATGAATCACTTTAATAATAAATTTTCATTTTATACATATTAAGAAAATGAATTGGATAATATAAAATTAATTTTTGAATTCATACCATTTAATTTAGCCTATCGTGAATTTTTCAGATTATTATGAGAAACTTTATTTATTTATGAATAGGGAAAATACTACTTTTTAGTTAAACATTACAATTTTATATAATTATTTATAAATGTAAAATGATATTATAAATAATTTTTATGTTAAAATTAAATATATATTACATCTATTATAAAAATTTAATTTATTATAATCAATAACACTTTGAAATTTAATATGATACCTAATAAACATTTGAACGTTTTTATACTATAAAAACCTGTTATTTTTTCCCGTGTCTAGGATTTGTACTAATCATAATTTTTCCGCGTCTGTGATTGGAATTTCAAAAATTCAATAGAAACCCTTGTATTTAGTCTAATGTTTATATTATAATAAGACCACATTAATTTTTGACCAAAATTATTTGTAAACATGATTAAAATTAATTATAGTAATTATAGCCAAATTAAACATAATTAGGGACTAAATCATAAAATTAAGGTCCCAAATGACCTATAAACTTTTCCAACACCCATTTTCTGTACATATTTAGTCCATAAACCATCCGTAATTTTTTTGGGTTTGGTATGACTTTCTTTAGGTATGAAAATGTGCACACCTGATGTTTTTCTAAAAATTCCATGTGAGACCTCTTCCTTTCCTATAAAAGGCAACCGTCTACACCCATTCCTCAATCCATTGAAAAATTTTAAGATAGTCCAAGATCTAACCAATTTTCCTCCCAAAATCATCCATTTGACATCAAATTATTCTTTTTGGGGAGAAAAACTCCCAAGGAATCCTTTTGGCACAAAACTAAAGGAGTTACTTGATTCAGAGGTAACATCTTCTCTCAAGCTCATTTCATTTATTTTCTTTCTCCACACCTACAATCCTTTTATTCCATTATTGTGAAATAAAAAAAGTATCCTACATATACTAGGATTTATTTATGAAAGGGGTTTTTCCTATACTTGGAAACACCTCTATATAATTGATGTGGAAGATACAGAATCTGCGTATGGTGAACTACTACCTCACGAAATGAGGATTGTTCATTTTTCCCATACCACCAATCATGGTGGAAATTATGAGAGAAAATCAGTTTTTATATGTCCTAAATTTTATTAATTATATATTTATGCTTCATTATTCCATTAAAAACACACATAATTTTACCATCCATTTTGTGTTAATACGTTAATCTTGGATGAGGAAGTGTTGACTATCACCCCATAAAGTAATGTTGTTCGTTCACACACCACATAGAATGTATTAAGGATAAGTTTAATAAACTTATGTTAAATATTTGATGTATTAATTAAAATATAATAATTATATATATATATATATTTAAACATATATCATTTACATTCTTTCTTTCAATACAACAATAAAAACGTGAAACAACGTTTATGTATACGTATGGTTTACCGTCTCCATTAACGGTGTATTCTATTACATTATACATAATGATTAAGATTATTATAATATAATTATATAGGATATAACATATATTTATATCATTTTAAACATTATGTAACCATGATATATGTATAAGTATCAAAGATATAAAAAATTAAGATAGATGTGAAGAAAAGAGAGAATATTACCCAATGTGAAACCTTGACAGAGGATCATTAAAAAGAAAGTAATATATAGTCATAATAAAAGAATATATGGTAATATATAATAATATAATTATATAAATGATGTATAATAAACTTATATTTATTATATATGAATATTTTATGAGTATAGAGAATGTCAAGACACATGGTAAGTGGATTTTCATTTCACCTTTAATTTCTGGGAGATGCAAGCTATATTCGCAAGTATTTTATTTTGTGTGGTACTGCCCAGGATTGTATTCTACGTATCCTGTAATTTTTATTATTATTCACATATAAATTTTATGATCCATATTTTACGGGGTTTACTTTTCAAATGTTACCAAATTGGTAAACATGTTTTTGTCTCAATATCCTATCATTGAGATTCATGTTTTGTTATGTACCTAAACTATTTTTTTCAGGGTGAATATACTTCTATTTTACATGATATACCATTAATATCAATATTTTAATGATATTATATGTTTCATGTAAATATATTTCCTTAAATGGAGAGTATGATCCTGTGATACTAAGTTATAAGAGTTTATTAAAACAATCACATTGCTTTTTGAGATTGCTTATGTTTACGCTTACTTTAATGAAATAATATGATCCATAACTCAATAATATTAATGAGTTTCCTTATCCTCTATTATCTCATGATATACTCATGTATTATTTCCATTTTCTACTCTTTCGTACATATGTAAGTTAAGAAATTTTTTTGGAAAGCCCAACTTTACCCTCCCTTCGGTCAGAAATCAATGTCTTATAAAAAGAGTTTAGAATAGTATTATACCATTCCCCTATAATATATAAAATATGTTTTTTCTTTTTTCCTTTTTCCAATCTCATAAAAGAAATATTATGGTGAATTTCCAAACAGGGAACTTTTCTATCCTTTTTATTGTGAAAAAAGAATAATTTTTGACTTTGTACAACATGTACAGATTTACCCACCATCATTTATTCCAAGATACCATTAAATTTTTAAAATTATAATATTTAAAAAAATGTTTTTAAAAGATATTTCCAAATAAAATGGTTTTATAACAAATTCCTTCTTCTTTACAAGTTTTCTATATTTTCTCAAAGAAATGGTATTTAAAACTATTTCAATCTTATTTACAAGTTATCAATGTGTTTTCAAATAAATGGATTTCAAAACATTTTAAAGAATTCATTGCGTGTTTTCAAAGTTATTTCAAATAAATGGTTTTTAAATTTTTTATACCATTCTATATATGTTTTCAATTTTTATATATAGAAACTATTTTCTCAAACATTTTGAATCTTTTTTTATAAGATTACAAGTAGAATGTATTAGAAAATGTTTTTATTTTTTGTCAAGGTATTTTCTAAAAAAATGATTCTCAAATGGTTTTATGTTTTAAAAATAATTTTTCAAAAAAGATAAGATATATTCTTCAAGAATCGATTTTAAGGGATACATCAAAATTATTTTCTATCTAAGATGATGTCTATTGATGTTTCTAATTCCTTTCTAGGAAATGATATTATGGTTCCATTAATATCATTTCTATGAATGAGTTATGATTAAGGTCATAGTATTTATGAAGCTTATTTCTCTTTCGCGGGTTATATGCTTTTGAAACCCTCTTCTTTCATGGGTTATGCTTTTTTTGAAAAGATTATGAAACCTGTAAATTTTTCCATAGGTTATGATATGTTTACATGGTTATTATAAACATTTCATTTAATGGTTGATGATATTTTTTTTGTCACATGTATGTATGATTTCCTTATAAGATGGTTGGGACAAATATCTCCCTCCATTGCATTGGATAAAGATTTATATATAATGAGATAGATAGGGGTGGAACAAGGGTTTAATCTGTTTTGTAATATAGGGATGAAATTTGGGTTCACTCCATTTAGTAATACATGTATAGAATGAGGGTTTACTAGGTTCGTAAATATAGGGCTGGAATGAGGGTTCAATCAGTTCAGTAATACATGGATGTAACATGGGTTCACCTAATTTAGTAAAGGACCTTTTCCACTAATATGGTCTCAGACGTGATACCATACCTACTATGGACATCATATTATATGATTATGTGTTTACCCTAATTCCATATCTTATTCCTATATTGTTCTTTCATGGATTATGATGTTTATTTCATGTTATTAATTTCTAGTGAATTGCCAATAAATATTCTTTGATCTATGTTATGATCTTCCATATATAGGATTTGGCCTTCTATTTACCAGATCATGTTCTCATACCCTAATATGCATGTTTATTCTAACATGTCTCCCTTGTTTACCCATACTGAGCATTTGAGCTCACCCCTTTTAAGGTTTATTTTTTATAGGTTATGTAGAATGGTTTCAAGTATAATTACTAAAGGTGGAGATCTATAGGGGTGATGTTGAAGATATTTCACCTGGATGGAATATTCTTTTTTCATGTTTCAAAAGACATTAAACCATTACAGTCCTATGGAATGTACTTTTTTAATATACTAAATATTCATCTGAAAAAATATAATATTCATGTATTATAATCCTGGGTCACTATAAAATGGGTTTTCAGTGGGTTTTTTTAATTATTCAAATATGTATATGTATGTATGGTCTTACATAAAATTCCATCTGGGCTTTTAAAACAAATTTTGTGCTTTGGGATTGAGTTTGTCCTTTGTTATATTTTGGTAACTTGTATTGTTTTTGAAATGTGTCTTTTTGTGTATTTTGGTGTCTTCTATAGTTTGGGACATGTGTGGGGACCATTATTTTTGGTATTGTGTTCTCTTGGAACCTTTGATTGAATCCCTTGGCGTTATTTTATATTGTTATATATGTTTACATAGTTGTGCCATCAGATGTGGAAATATCCATATGTGTACATGGTGATCATATGGATAATCACACTCAATCGTAAATTTAATTCCTAAAAAAATGTCCAACATGAACCTTGGTTTTCAAAATATTATTTTATTTTCCTTCTCTTTTTTATCGTCTTTCTATCAAAATGTTCTCTAAAACCCCTAGTGTTTCATAATTGGTTACGTGGATTCCAAAAAACCATCGAAGCTGGTTTCTAAATGTGATATCTAAATATTGGCATGTTTTGAACCTTGAAACATGTTTAGTAATCATGTAGGCCCAATGATTTATTTGGAATTGGAATTTGTTTTGTAAATGTGTTTTGTTTTTTAAATTTTAAAGTCTGGTAAGTAATTTCTATTGATTTTGAAATTGGCATTAAAATCATTTGATGTGTATCCCTGGTTAGAACATTGATCGATTCTATATGTGAGGGGCACACTATGGTCGTTATTCCAATGAGAGGGTCGTCTCATAGTTGGTGTCATGGTTTGGGAAAGGCATACATGATGGCATATATGGGTTGTGGTTAACTCTAATAAAGCGATGACCTCCCCATTCTCTATATACTATTATCATGTGTTTCATGGAATTCAAATACATGTTCAAGTGATTATTTTTTTTGCCATAATTATATGGTCTAGTAGCCCTTGGATATAAGATAGTCCAGCTAGGATTTTCCACTAGTGTTGTTGGTTTTGAGAATCCATGTTGTTTAATAAATATGGAGATACACCATATTCTAGTAGATGTGTCTAAACTGAGTACATACATGGATTGGTTATAAATTTTTTTAGGAAATACAAATGATAAATATATGCATGATCCTATTTTATTTTAATAAACTTGGTATCTTTTTTGAGAGTTTGTCTGTTTTCCCCTGTACCATTTTCCCTTATTTCTTGTATTTTATACCATAATACTTGTTTTTGGTTTAGGTTTCCCTTAATTTTATTCTGCTCAGATATTGATCTTCAGGATGGGTTTAGGAATGTGAATTTTTTAAAAATTTACAACCATGTTTTATCTTCATGTGTAATTTCAGGAAAGAGATGTTGTGTATTTAAAGACATAAACCCTATTTTTATTATATTTTTTCAAACTAGAATTTATACACTATTTTAGTAAAATAATTGTTTTTATACTAAAGTTCCAACCTACTAAGATATTAAATGATCACACCATACTTATTCCACTCATTGAAGGTAGACCATAGATATTTTTAGGACCAGTTCTATTCATTTTTCAAGTAAAGAAGGTTGGTTTGATGGTTGTTGGTGACTAATAGGTCACATGGAGATCATTTCAGATCTGATTTGCTTATAGTTCCATTTTTTACATTATTTTATGAAGTTCTTTTCAGATCTTCTTGTATTTATAGATTTTTAGTTATTATGGTATTTTTCTACATTCTCTTTTTTTTATTTGAGTTGATGGTAGTTTGTTAGGGGATAAATCATTCACAATTGTATGATCTTTGATGACTAGCACTAGTCACCATCCTAAGAGGATTAGGAATGCCTCTTATAATTTTTTGTATGCTATAAAGGGTTATCAGTTAAGGTTTTACCAAGGTTGTTTCATGAAAATAATTACCCTAAAAATAAAAAATAACATGTAACTACTTTCCAAATTGATCCTTGATAAATGGAAACATTACTAATGCATACATATGGCCTACCATCTCCATGATTAAAACATAGTTCATTTTTCATTTCAATATTTCATGGATGGTTTTTAAAGTATAAGTTATGTGTAAAAATGTTAAATATTTCATGGTTATTATCCTGGATATGATGTAATAATTAAGCCTTTGACCATAGTGAACATACCTAGGTCATTTTGAAATTATGAACCATGATTCCTCAAATCGTTGATGTCGACATAACTAAATAATAAATTAAATATGTAATTAGAAAAAATGATATAAATGGTTTTATATTAAGGTATTAAATTAGGATATGTTTCTTAACAAAGATAATAATACACAAAAATTTATTAAACCATAGATAAAGGAAAACATTATAAGTCTAGAATAATGGTGAGAAATTTTGCTTCTCACTTTTACTTCTATGATACTTATGTCATATTGACTACTTTTTTTTGTGGTGTATATACTACCCCTTGTATATGTTTTATAATTAATATCTTTATATTAATGGTATTTAATGTTTCATTTTATGTTACTTTTTTATGGGGGTTATGATTCAAAAGTTACCGAAGTGGTGAGGGTTTATTTCTTAATCTCAACATTATTCATGATTAATAATGTTTGATTATCTCTTAGAGGAAATATTTTATATTTATATCTTAAAACCAATTAAATCTCTTCTCCTATATTTATTCATGAACATTACATATAATAGTACCATCTTCCTATCTTTGGTACTTAACATTTTTCAGTAAATGTTTTTAAGATAAACTGACTTTATTTCTCTCATTGACCGAAAATAATTTTTATTACATAACAATGTTTTTGAAAAATATTTTGAATAATATTTTTAAAATTATAAAAATGGATTATTACAAGAATTTATACCCATGTTTAAATTTTTACAAAGTATCAAGAATGGAATATTTTAATTTTTTTCAAAATGAGGTACTTTTTAACCTTTTTACAAATACTGGAAAATGAATGTTTTTTATCTTATACAGCATGTATGGAAGTACTTGAAATTATAAAAACTAAATTATTTTAAAATTACCTTAAAATAATTTATATTAATTATTAAAAAAATGGTTTCTATAATTTTTTTGAAATATTTTAATGTTTTAAAAATTTATTTCGATATGAAAATGGTATTTTCCTTAAGAAATATTTCATGTTATTATTTAATTAAATTTTCAACAATAATGAAAAGATTTATGTTATGTATTTCTTATACACACTGAAGATATTTTTCCTACATATGTACTTATATTATTCTCCCTTATATAGATAGGGTAATACATTAATTATGTTCATTTCTCAAATTCATTCATTATAAAATTTCCATTCATTATGATATAAGGCAAGATTATGAAACTCATTTTCATTCCATGGGTAATTTTTATGTTATGCCTTATGATTGATTTCTTTATATAGAACACATATTCATTTACATGATATTAATGTTATGGGAGGTCCTAAAATTATACATCCATCCAATTCTTTGGTAAATGTTTTAGTCTAATGTTACATCATGTATGGTGTGAGAGAGTGAACATAATTCATTATGGGAATTGTTTCAACATATAATACTATCACAATGGTCATCCTTGAATTGTTTTTATGTTATGATTTATTTTTCTTTGATATTTAATATATTTTCATAATCTCATGATACCATGCTATTTATTTTATTCTCCAATATTATTACACATGAGATTTATATTTTATGATATTATATTATACCTTTTACTCACATGTTATGTTTCATTCTCATGTTTATTCCCTTACTAAGGTTTTAGATGACCCCGTTATTTATATGTGTCCACAAGATATTCTATTCTATTTTGGGAGCTCATATATATTTAGGATGAAACTACGGAGTATAAAAAATGTCTTATTTTAGTGCACTTTTGATGTGTTATAAATCTTGTATTCCAAAGGCATTAGCTCTCATGATATTTAGGTTGTAATTAATAGATGTTTACATTAAAAATTACATAATTATATGTATAAAAGTATAGGTTCTCTAAGTTTTTATTAGAGAATTTTCTAGTTATGTTTGGGGGTTATGAAAATAATAATTTAGTGAGAACTGATGGTATAATTATAAGTATAATTATATGTATAGGGAAAAAAATGGAATTCTGGTGAATTATTGAGTGAGTGCATTAAAAAATTATATCCCAATAAAGATAATAAATGTTTTTGTTTCTTAGGAACTATATTACCAAAGGATAATAACCCCGAAAATCGTATATTGGGTCCGAATCAATCGTGATCTAGTTTATGAAATTAAGCTTTGTTGTACACCTAGTTGCCTCCCCTATGGGATATGTTTTGTAAATTCAAAAACTCTTTAAGAACCACTACGTATGACCTGAAAAAATATTTAAGATAAAACTACCTAATAGTAAACATTAACATGGATAACATAGATCGAATCCTAGAGACTCATAAGTCATGTTATACTTATCATTTATAAGTTACTCCTTCTAATACTATAAATTTCTCCTTTTTTATGTTGATTTATTCTCATCTTGTTCCTTTTATTCATTTTTATTAATGGTGGAAAATTATAGAAATATTTCCAACAACTAATTTAATGGGAAATATAATGATTTCCCAAATGAAATTCCTAACATGATGGGAATTAAAGTTAGATATCTAGTGATAAATATAAATGAGATATCTTAAATTATGATTAAAAAATGTAAAATTGTTGAATATTGAGACACATAAAAGTATAGAAGGATGAAATATCATGGAATTTCAATTATTATTTGTGATAAATAAAAGAATATTTGATTTTCTAAATTTCTAAAATGTGGGAAGAGGGACTATGTAAATTTGTTGAGGAACTAGAAGATTCTTTGTGAGTGGAAAAAGAGGGAATAAATTATCTAATTTCAAAAGTAAAACAATGATTCTTATTGGCATGTTATAGGGAAATTAATTTCAACCTAAGGAACCCTTAATAGTTAAATGTCATAGATGTGAGAACTTGGTCACTATCAAGGTCACTACTTTGATTAAAGTATTAATTCATAAGGTCCTATTTTATGAAAACCATTGAAGTGGATTGATTTAAGTGTATGTATATTGAAGGTCTATAATCATGTTGATGATGTATATTTATCAATGATATTATGAATATAAGAATCATGAAACTTACACATATTAGTTGGAAGTAAATTTTAATTAAGGGTTTCAAAAGATTCTGTTGAATGGTGTTAATAACCAAGAAAGTGATTTAATTTTAGGGTGATATTTTAGGGAAAAACAATATTAAGGAAAATATGATATTTTGGATGTTGTTGATGTTAGAGAAAGTATAGTCAAATAGTATTATTTGATCTTGTGCAAAATGATGAGTTGGATATAAAACATTATAATTAAAATAGTTATCTGACTAATAATGTAATTTTTTGATATGTAGTTCATATTCATGGGAATGATATAGGATCAAGGATAATTGTGAATTTGATGTTCACATTTTTTTCTATAGTTTTAGAAAAATGAAAATTACAATCTCAGTGATGACCCATTGTATTCGGAAAGGAAAAGGGGATTGAACCCAAAACTAAAGGGGGACAATGTTTAAATTATTACAACATGCTTAAATGATGTACTAGATAGAATGGAATTATTTTACATAAAAAATTTCATGAAAACGTGATATTATTATTTTGGAAAAGATATTTTGGAATCATATATTTTTTAAATTTTTTATATTTTGTGGTGATTAATGGTATTTTCTGAAATTGTTCACTTATTCGAGGCATATGCAACCCTTTGTTCAAAAATGTGATTTAACATTAACAATTATTTCGGACTGACACAATTATTTCCTTGAATGTTAATTTAATTATGGATATAGGGTAATTTAGTTATGGAATTATCTAAATTGAACATTGGATTTGGAGATCAATATAATGGTATACTAATTTTGGGGATTATCTTACCATATTCTCAGCATTTTTTGTTTTTTTAATGTCCAAATACATGAGTAATATCATGATATCATTTTGTGGAATAATTTCATCCGTTGGAATTTAATTTTAGCACTCCATGCATGAAATATTCATCAATATTACTCACTATTTGGAGAAAAAGATTTTGTTTTGGTAAATAAAATAATTAAAGGATGAACATATACTTCTAAAGTATGTATATTTCCTTATTATCTTAGTCATAAAGGTAAATTGATCCCAAAATCTTAGGAAAGGTCCTTGAAATAAATATGTTATTCATTTTCGAAAAATTGAAAAATTGTTATCTCATATAAATATATAACAATTCCTCATAATTAGATCTTCTTTAAAAGTAGATGTTTTCACTTCCCAAATATTCTATCCTATTCGGAAACCTAATTATGTTATGGCTTTCATATATCTATTTTTCCTCTTTTAATGATGAAGTTTTATTTACCATTTTTAGGATGTCTATTTTCCATAAGGGATTTTTGAAATTTCAAACTCTTCATTAATAACATGTGGTTCAAATTACAATGACCTAATATATTTGAGCAGTAGAATGTAACACCCTTATATTTTAAAATAATATTATATTTGATAACGTATTCAACATGCAGCACTGCATTTAAAATAACCATGATAAAATATTAAAATATTATTATTTTAACGTGACAATTATATCCTCACCATTAAATTTTGTAGTATGAATTTTAATAAAAAATAATTTATAATTATATATAGATTATAATGAATATAAATTTACAAATAAGTACAAATGTTTGGTTAAAGTCTCTATAGGCTTTAAAAATATATTTTTTCGTAAAAAATGCTTTATATTGCTTTTTTGAACAAATCATAAAATTAATTCATTCAATTTTTAGATAATTTATTTAAAAAACTGAACCAAATATCAGAATCAATATTAAAAAGTATCTTAGGATAAAAATTTTTAGTTTTCAAAAATGATTTCATTGAATAGTGAAAAATACTATTTTGATTGAAAATTTTCTTTTTATTTAAATCATTAACAAAGTTATATTCTTTTAAAAAAATGTTTTAGATTCAAATTAAAAAATATTTATGTCATTATTAAACAAATTTATGTCATGGGAATCAATTTCATGTTTAATTTTTATTGAAAACCCTTTTATACTTAAAAAAACATTCTATTTAGGAATCTTTTTTTATTAAATCAATAGGTTCAATTTTAAATTAAATTCTATCACTTCTGTGTATTGAATTTTGAAATAATGGTTTCAATTTTTTAATTAGAATAATTAAAATTATATTAAAAGGAAAAATAATTTTTTTTATAATAAATTGTAAAAATAGTAAAAATTAATTACAAAAATTAACGTTAAAATGGTTTTACGTAGGGTTAAACTAAAAAAAGGTTCAAATGAACTAAAAAATATTCAAATCCTATTGTATGGAATTGTTTTATCATATATCATATAAACTTTTATAATTAGTTCATTTTTATCGATTTTTCATGTTTACAAAATGGTTATAACTTTCTCTTTCCAAAAATTTGACCTTTTTCTTCTCCCCAACTTATTATAGGGCACCACATATTCTATACATACACCTCTTTTACAATTTTGAGGCCTTTCAGTTCTGAATATTATTGTAGTAATATGTGTCATACTTCCCTATAGACATCTTAAAATCCTTATTTTTATTAAAATCTAATCTTGTGAGGCTTTAGGGATAATACTAAAGAGGTTGTCTAAAGAAGAGGTATTGTTCTTAAATTTAAATCATTGATTTATTCATTTTTCTACCTCATTATGTACATATTAAATCATGATGATATAATAAATTTAATTTTTCCAATAAACTATGATTAAATTTTTTTAATACAATAACTTAAATCCATATCCACTTCCAAAAAATTGAAAATGAAACACCATTCATGGGTATAGAAAACTACCGCCTCACGAACCGATGTAATTAATTTTCCATTATCACCTCTCATTGATATTCATGATTATTTATTTAATTTTTTTAAATTATTTTAATGTAATATTAATAATTCTTGAATATTTTTATACCACATAATGTCTTATGTTTCTATCTATTGAAAAATGATAACATCATTTGTTTATACAACAAACTGCCTCCTTGTGAAGTGATGTGATTCCTATTTTATTACTACATCACATGAATGTAATATGAATTCATATTTAAGGAAATAATTTAATATTTTTAATACAATTTTAAATTTATATAGATAAAATAACACATAACTTCATTCAATCATGATCGTTGAAAAAATGGAAACATTACTCAAATGAATGTACGACCTACCATCTCTATGACAATAATGTAGTTCATTTTTAACAACCATATTTCATCATTAGTTTTAAAATAATAAATTATGTATAAAAAAATAATTATTTAATTATTATTATTCTAAATCTTATATAATGGGGTCCCATTTTACCATGGTCAATACACCAATGTTGTTTTGAAATTATGAACTCAACATCCTAAAAAAAGATGATGTGTACAAAATTGAATATGTAATTAAATATGTCAATAAAATAAATGACACATATATTAAGGTATCAAACCAATAAAATGTCATTGATAAAATAAATTATTTATAAACATTTATCATAAATGTTGTAAAGTACATGCAAGACATGTCTGGACTCGAGGTAAGGTATTTTTCATCAAACATTTATTTCTGTGAGACATATGCCATATTCCCCACATATTTCATATTTGTGGCCTATTTAATAACTATTTGATATTTAATTTCATGAATATATTTATATTCCTATTATGTAATGTTTCATTATTATTTACCTATTTCAGGGGGGTTATGATTCAAATGTTACCAAAGTTGTTAGAGTTTGTTTTACAATATCATCATTATTTGGGATTTATTATGTTTAAGTATCCCTTTGAGGAATTTATTGATACTAATATCTTAGAACCAATATATTATATTTTTATTTTGTTATTAATGATATTTTAATCTAATATCACTATTTTCCTCTCTTTTTTAATCAAAATTATATATGAAATATTTTTACAAAAAATTGACTTTATTTATCTCTTCTGTCGAGAATACTTTATATTCAATATCCATGTTTTCTAAAAATATTTTAACAATATTTTTAATGTTTTTGAAATTATTTATTAAATAAATAATACAGCATTTATTACTTCTCACAAAATCTTTTTAAAGTAATACTATTTTCATTCTCTAAAGAAGGAACTTTTTATCCTCTTTACAAACAGTGTTGAAGGAATTTTTTTAATATCTACAACATATTTAGAATAACCCACCATTATTACTAGTAAATTCTTTGATGTTTCCATTATATGTTTACAAAGATATTTTTATAAATAAAATATTTCTTTCATATTTTGATGTTTTTTATTTTTTGAAAAAGTGATTTCAATGTGATAAGGGTATTTTCCTCAATAAATATTCCATGTAATCTTTTAAAGAAATTTTCATCAACTTTGAGAACAATTTATATTATGGATTTCTTCAAAATTATGTTTTCATTTCTTAAACATATATACCTAGATTATTATCCCTTACATCGATGGGGTAATATATGGATTAAATTCATCTCTCAAGTACCTTCTTTAAGAAATTTAATTTTATTATGATATAAAGAACTATTATACAACACAATTATATTCTATGGGTAATTCTTATTTAATTCCTTAGGATTGATTTCCTTATATGGAACACATATGAATGTACATGATATGTATGTGATAGGTGGTCTCAAAATTATATATCCCTCCATTGTATTTATTACTATTTTAGCCTCATGATATAATATGAATGGGATTTGGGAGTGAACCAAATCAATTACTAGAATATTTCTACCATGTGATTTTATCTCAGTTATTAGTCTTTTCTTATTTTTATGTCATGTTTTATGATGCTTACACATTTCATTTTTTTCAAGATCTTTTGATACTATGTTATTAATAAAATTATACCATATTATAACTCACATGCCATCTATTTTATGATGTCATGTTATATTATTGACTCACAAGTTTTATTTCCTTATCATCTTAATTCTCTTACTTGGATTTTTTCCCACCCCTTTCTTTATGTATTTCCCAATTCTATCCTATGATGTTTTTCGATATTAAATGGATTTATGATCTCGCTAAGGATAATATAAAAATTTATAAATTTGGTTTTATTTTAGTTTATTATGAACCAATTCTTTCAACTACACTTGGACTCCCAATAATTTGGTTTTAATTAATCAATGTTTATATAAAAAGTTATTTATTAATATGTGTAAAAGTATAGGGTCTTTATACTATCCATGACAAGAAGTTAAATATGAGCACGAATAGTCTCATCTTTTTCAGTAAAGGGTATTTATTCAAATTTAGGTTTTAAATAAAAAGTATTATGTATAGTAAGGATTTTTTTTAAAATTTATAGGTCAATGTTTAAAATTTTATTATATGAAGATCATGTCCTAAAAATTAATGATAGAATTTAAACATATATTTTTTGTAACCACCTCCTCGGAAATATAACCAATATTAATGCATGAATTATAATGTTTCATTAAAAAAAACATATTTACCATGTTAACTATAGATATAGTTGAAAAACTAGGAAAATTTCTAAGGAGGAGTGCACAAAAAAGAGGATTTGTCAATTTTTAATTGGTTAAAAAATGTGTTTTTACATGCATTTATGATTTGGAATGAAACAAGAGAAATTGAAACAATATTTTTAATTTATTTGATGACATTATTATTAAGATGGTTTGTCTTAACAGATTACAATTCTATACTAACTCATATGTTCAAAATCTATTATTTTGCTAATATTAGTAAGATAGTTATTCCCAAATCACTTCCTCTCTCTCCATTGATCTAATTATGATTGTAAGATTATCCCCATATGAGTTATCAACATGTTCTACCCTCATTCCTATTAATGAAATTATTGTTAGTGGTCCACCAAGTTATATTATAAAATTTTGAATAATTTCATGTCTTTATTAAATATCTAAGAACTCTTACTACCACTTCCACCAATGTCAATGATCATCAAACACTTAACCATCTAGCTCTATATTATTCCATCGTATAAAATCAAGTGCTAAGTAGAGGGTGATAATGTATTATTTACCATGTTAACAAAAAATGATATAATTTCACAAAAATATTATTGTATTTGATAAGTAAATATTATAAAATAATATTGAAATAATATTTAAAAAATAGATATTTATTCTATTCAATTAAGAATACTGAATCAAGCATTATAGGTAAGTTCAGCCATCCCTTCTTGGATAAAATAATGTTTAACCACTTACGTGAAGAATCCCATGAATATAAGGAAAGAAAAATGAATAAAAAACATAAGATGATATTAAAATAGTAATGAAAATAAAAATAACAGACATATGTAAATCTTTTGTAGATTGGGAGAACTAGTCTAAGGGAATATGTCAATACATTTCCTCAATCCAACATGTAGTATTATATTCTTATAGACTTATGGTTTTCTTCTTTAAATCTACTATCTAAACGACAAAAATCATATATTTTTAATAATCATCCTTATTTCTCATATTTTTAATTATCTGTTGTGTTTCAACTATCCAAGAAACCCATGGTTTACTTATTTTCCCATCAAAACTACCCAACATGTATAGGTCCATGTGATATTATCTATGTTTATGCATGGGTGCTGATGTAGAAGCCTAAGAGTTTTTATTGATGTTTAGATGATTTTATAACATCATACTTATGACCATTTATTTATCTTATAAATTTCATATTTGGAAATGTTTTGGGTCATCTCTGACATTATAGAGAATGTATGATATATGAGTGACAACATGATATATGAGTTATAATGGACATTGATTTTTTATGGTGTGTTATGTGTTAATTTTACATATAAATCAAATCTTTCTCAGTTATTAATTGTGAGGTTTGAGCTCCAAGGGTTTTTAGAATGTTCTAGAGAGATTTAGGGGCCTTTCCTTATGTGCACTATTTGAGCACGGGTTGTCCAAACCCTAAAAATATTATAGGAAACTATGTAACTAGAGGATATAGATCATAGGGAAATTCATGGTTAAGGTAGATGGGTTGAAAATTATATTGAATAATCTAAGAAAACATGTAGAAATCTCCATTTTACATCAACAGATTGGTGAACTGTTTAATGATCAATTCGACCAAACCATATGACTTTTCAAGATGTCCAGAAAAGGAGAACATGTGATGAATGATTTGTGATCCAATGTGACAAAACCATGCATGTGTTTAATTAATGATTTAAATTACCATTTAAGAAACATTTGTGGTTTCTTTTGACCAATTATTCCTTTTATAGGATAATCCCTGGAGTTCTGGGACTCCTATTTCCTTCCCAAATGAAATCCTCTCCCCCAAAGATAAATTCAAAAAAAAAATACACGGGTAAGAGATATAGAACAGAGGTATGTGATATAAAAACCATCCTTCTTTATTTTTTTCCTTGATATTAATATTTTATCTTAATATGATTCATTTATATGTAATATAATTCTTTTCTCTATGGATTATGATTCCAACTATTGAAAATTCTCAAATCAATTATTAGAAAGATGTGGATTTAAATGTGTGAACAATATCCCTTCTAGTTGGGGTAACATTACTCATAAATAGTGGATGTTTCCAAGTACGTTTTTATATATAACTTATCTTGATAATATATTCTTCCTTAATATCATATAGAATATATATTCCATTGATGGGTTGGGCATGGATAAATTATCATTGGCTAAACTCGAGGTTCCCTTCAAGAAATGATCTGGAATTTGTGATCTGTTCCTTGATCAACAATGAATGTAGCGAGTTGGAATCCTATACATTGAAATACCTAAATATTGGTCTTCTTGATGGGATCTATGAGTTATATTATCCCAGATCCACCATACATTACATGGATTATTCTTGAGTCTATTTTATAAATCTTCTTATTTATGATCTAAAATAGAAAATATAAATCCTTGACATGTGTTCTATATCTCATTGTGTGTGAGACATGGTTCACTCATTAATATATGATGAAACATGGAGTAATTCTTCAAAATACTTGAGGTAGGATGTTCTTCTATATTTTTGGAGCCATTGTGGACATGTTTTATTGGTATGTTTGTTGTGATGGTATTTTTTTATCATCCTACTTGATTGTGATAACATGTGGTTGTGGTCATATACTATAAGATGCATTTATGATAATTGTTTCCTTGAGTATGATTATAGATTTTTTTAATCATGTTTGATGTTTATGTCATTTAATATATATATATATATACTATTTTTTCATGATGATATGTTATGATTTGAACTGTATGATTTACCCTATTATGTAAGTTATCATCACTTTATAGTTATTGTTATTGGAGATCAACAAACCTAAAACATCATGAAATGGTTTCCATTTAGAGGTTTAATTCATATGACCTTCATTTATGGTGATCATGGAAATGAGCATAAAGTAGGGATATAATGATGCCTTGTGGATTTTGTGTGATTCACTTCATACCTAGAAAATTCAAGGTAGAATGTTTACTCGATTACTAGTGTGTGCTGAGTGGCATGGTCACATGATAGTTAGGGATACCTAGTAGAATGATTCAATTCCTGCCCTTTGAATATTAAGTAGAATGTTCAAAAAATTCCTTGATATTTCCAAGTTGTGTTTTTACAGTCTTGTGGATAGTTATTGATTACTTTTGATATCGTAAAATTCCTTATGTTATAGATCCAAATCATGTAATTTTGGGGCTTGTGGTGGGTTAGTTAGCACAAGATTTCTCGATATGTGATTGTTTTTATTTTTTTGGGAATGTATCATTATCATGGTATACATATGTTATACATGATCACACTTCATTGGGACTCATTTCTTGTGTTCTACAGGTCCTTTTTACTCACAGCCTTCATGATAATCTCATTTCCACTACCAAATTCATTTATAGGGATCCCGAAAAGGGAAATAGTATTGTGGACAATAGATGAGAAGTGGAGCATGGATCCTATAGAGTTCCATGTATAGTCTCCAAAGTATTTTTGAAATGTTTTATTCATTATTTAAATTTGTTTTCATTTATTAGCCTTGTTTGGATTTCCATAATGGGAGGGTATTTATTATTTTTTTAAAATATGTTAAATATGATATTATATTATTCCTCTTGTTTAAACTAAGTTGATTTATATTTTTATTATATTATTGGTGAAAGAATATGATAATCAGTGTATATTCTTCCCATAGATGGTATTTAGACCTTCGCTTTTATTTGACAGCCTCTTTCATACGGGGAGGGGCACATGAGATCATGTGACTATCTATCTTGGACCTAGAAGGTTGATTTGGGGTATTAAAAAATTGTATAAGGAATATTTTAATTCATTTATTTTTAAACAACTTCGTACATGTTATAATGGAGATAGATTATGTTGGACTTGAGTAGGGGAGTTTTTATATTTCTAGGTAGCTTATGTGTAATGGACCTCTAAGTTATAATTGTTGACATTTTTGTTATTATTTATTGGATTTGGGTGAATTTTAGCATATTTATTATGTATGTAATTACAAATTCCATATATATAGCATATTTGTGTAACAAACTAGTACCTTAATTTAATTCCCTTTTGTATGATTTCTATTCAAGATAGTCTCTTAATAATTATTAATTGACATATTAGTTCTTATAAATATTGTGTTATATTTTTTTTGAATTTATTAATTGAACATGAGTATTCAATTTGGTTGTGTACATATATGTGATTGTGACTAATGTGCATGTATGTAGAACTTGAGTACTGACTAGGGGATATGCCTTGGTTTATGGGTAGTCCCATATGAAAGTATTTTTGTAATCCTATAGAATGATTATGAACTTCCATAACATCTTAGTTTTTATAATGTTTTAATCATGTTACATAATATGCTTCCTTGATGTATATAGATGGGACAACCATAAAATGTGTTCTATGATACTCATTCTAGGGTGGATTCAAATTTTCCACCATATTTTTTATAATACGGTGTAGTGGAACATAGTCCCACACCTACTCTAGTGGTATAGGGTAGTTCTGCCTCATTATAGATTCATTTAACTTGTTCCAACAAAGGGTGTAGGGTAACTAAGGTCAATGGTAGAATGTTCCAAAAAATTTAAACTCCAGAATCCACCATCCATTTAAGGTATATAAGGGTTTCAAGATACATAGAAATCGATAGAAGTCACTGAGGGTATCTTTTATCTCATTGAGACTCCTAACGATATGATGGTGAAGATGGAAGCAACCATATTATAAGGACCCTCCATGAGATGGTGGTATATAGTGGGATAAGGTATATGACATTAGGCTTTCACCTTAGAGGAATTCATGGACTTATTTTTTATGGAAATATTTCTTGATACACTAAATATTGATCATGTTCTAGAATTCATAGATATATATTAGGGGAACAAAATTGTATCTTCATACTACTCTTGTCTCACTAAACAACTTTGTGTTTCTCCTCTATTATACATAAATGGTTCAAATAAGACAATAATTTTATTTTTTAGTCTTTATCCTAAAATCCGATTATAGGTTTGGGCCATCGACCTAGAGATAAATCGTGAGGTTCTATGTCTATCATTGACTATTGGGGGTAATTTTTATGAGGATTGAATAGTTGGTCTGGTTCAAACATTCGGTAATCAAGAAAGATGAACTCATACTTTTAAAGTTAGTTTCAATTATAGTATATAGAAGAAGAATAATAGTGGTACACAACAAGGTAGTGGTAAATAGGAAAAGTATATTTTTTCTTATTCAACTCCCTCCATAGTAGTACCAAAGTTCTTTAAAATTGGGATGTCTAGTCATTATGTTAGGGTCCATTTAGAACCATAGATACAATATTATAAATTTAAAGTGATTGGATAGGTTTATAAATTACACATTAGTGATTTGATGATAGGTTTCCATAGAATACTGAGGTAGACATGGTCAGGGATCAAGGGATCAAATTTTGGACCAAAGTAGTAGGCTTAAATGATGATGAATCTGGAGAGTCACATACCTCAAGGATGTGGTTGTGGAGATGAAGAAGAATGAGTATATGATATGGATAAGAATCTAGTGGATAGTGGAAAAGGATTATATGGTCTTGATCACTTTTACTTTTTCTAATGAAGACTTTGATACTAGTGATTTCCATTCATTTATATCATCCCAAATTGTTACTGGACATGGCATACCATCCTTGTTGTATTGTGAGTTTCTCTCTCTCAATACACCATTGGGAATGAAAATAAATCATTTTATATAACTTTAAAACTTTCCTATAGTCATTACTAGTTATAGAAATATATGTGACTTTATGATTCAGGATATCATAACCTTTATTGTGATTCTACTAATGGGATGGAGAACCAGTTTCACATATCATATTGATTCCTATAATAATGTTGTATCATTTTGTTCTATAAAGGGTGAGATGTTTTTGATTTCCAATGAATTGGAATTGAGATTAGGTATAATTATCCTAGAGATGATCCATATTTTGATGATCATGACATATATTACTATCTTGGATCTTTTTGTAGTATCAGTGACAACCCCTTACTCTTTATCTCCAGTTATGGATCTCTATTAATATATATTTTGGGATGAATTCACAAAAAATAACCTGATAGAGGAGTTGAGTTTGATATAGAACTCAATCTAGGTTTATAACCCATCTAAATTCCCCCTTATCCTATCGTGTCATATTTTTTTAAGCAGATCAATGGAATTACCAATGACATGGATTATAAAGGATTTATAAGTCAGAGCACATCACTATGGGGTCCACCTATTTTTTCTAAGAAGGTGGGTGGTGGCCTTTGACTCGACATATATTATTAGAAGATAAATCATGTGAGTATGAAGTGTTGATCTTATTTTACCATGATTGAAAATACCATTGATCAATCAAGGGAAGCCTGATGGTTCTCTAAGACTAATCATTGATTAGGCTATCAACAGTTGCAATTTAGAGGAGAAGATATTCTAAATATGAAATTTCAAAGATGGTATGGGATATATGCACACTTGGTGATTGTGTTTTGATTATTAATTGAACCGAAATTGTTCATAAATCTCGTGAATAATTCCATACACCCATATCAAGAAATTTTTATTATAGTTTTAATTCATTTCATCATCATAAACTAATCAAACATGAAGTGGCATGTTAGAAATCTCAAGATAGTCTACAGTACACTTGAGAACATCAGCTTTATGACAAATTTTTGAAGTGTACCATCGGGATTAAGGAGGTAAAATTCATGGGATATGTGTCATCTGAGATAGGTATATCCATATACATAGAGAAATTTTAAGTGGTGAAGTTATAGAAACATTGCTAGAATGTATTCGATATCTATATCATTCTAGGTTTTGTTGGATACAATTTACATTTGATCCATGAAATCTCTAGTTTATTAGTACACTGTACTATGTGGATGAATAAATGGGGGATGTTTTACTAGTCAAAAGTGTGGGAGGATTATTTTCATGAGATTGAGTGTATGATTAATATAGATACAATTTTGATACATTTCATGACATAGATTGGATCTACTATTTATTGTGATGCATCAGGAATTATTTTAGGAGAATTACTAATATTGAGGAAGTGGTTAGTATCTTATGGGTCTTGTATGTTGTGAAACCATGAGGGGAGCTACCCATTCCATGAATCTTAGTTTGATGTTTTGGTACAAAATTTGAGGTTCTAGTGAAACTATCTCATTGGTTATAGGTTTATTTTCTACATGTTCTATAAGATACTGTATTATATCATCATACAACATGAGCTCAACTCAAGGCAGAGGCACTAGGTTGAGTAATTGCATAATTTATACTTTTAGAAGGCAAATAAACTGGGAAAACTTAATATTGTTGAATATTCTATTATCTATCAGTCATAGGTTTCTCATAAGATTTGAGAATGATCTTAAATGGAATAGTTGAACTAAATGAGAATGTTAGCAGATTACAGGATGGATACATCCAAATTATAGGAATAGATGGATTATATCCCATCAATTATTTCATCTTCTATAGTAGACTGAGTATAGGATGGAAAAGAATTATACATAGAGTGTGTTGTGATGTTAGAGCTTCTTGTAGTTGGAGACTAGTCACTTGGGTGGTCATTGGATAAAAACTATTTGATACAAGTAAATGAGATAGTTTTATTCCGTGGTTCTATCATGGAAGAGATGATGAGAGTATTATATAACTCTAAGTGTTTAGTATATCATTGTTCAACAAAGAAATTCCATTCCTTCATGTCATAGTTCTAGTGTCCAATGATTAAGAGAGACATTTCTGGATTCAATTCATGATTCCTTACATTCCAGAGGATAAATGATTATAACTATTCTTCTGATGGTTTACTCAAGAATGTTCTTGTTCCAATGTGGAAGTGGGGGGAAATCATGATTGGATTTTTGATGGGGCTACCCTTGATTTCAAGGTTATTTGATGTTTTTAGGGTGATTAATGATATAATAATGAATGTTTCTATTTTTTTACTACTCTATGAGACTGACTCAGTAGAAAAATAGGGAAATATGTATGTTTGGGAGATTGTACAGTTACATGGATACTTCTTGGGGAATTGTATCTGACAGTGACACGTATTTTACATCAATATTTTAGAAGTCCATATGGATGTTTTTAAGGACATATTTGAGATTGAGAACAATTTATCATCCAAAGATATATGAATAGATGGTGTGAAATACTTAGATATTAGAGGATATACTTTGATATTCCTTTATAGGCTTAGGTGTATCTTGAGATTATCACCTATCCTTGATTAAGTTTTCATCCAGTAATATTTACCAGGATTTTATTTTGATAGAACTATATATGGATCCCTATGGTAGGATATGTTATTCAGCTCTATGATGGCATAAGGCTAGTGAGTAACCAGTTGTGGGGCCTAGTATGGTATAGTAGACCTTTGGAGAGTGCAATATAATTAGAAGAGGAAAATCATATATCAAATAATGAATTATTGTTATAAGAATCTCATTAGGATTCCATTTTATTTTTTTAATATGAAATTGGTTATCTCAATGATCAACTCCTTGGTTAGAACAAAAATGATTGAGAAAGAAAGGTAAGTTAGTGTCAAATTATGCTGAATAATTAATGATCACCAAATGGATTAACATAGTGGTGTACCATATGGATCTTATTTCTTTCTACAAGGGAATTCATGATGTGTTTTATCTATCTTATATCTGGTGGTAGATGCCGAATCCCATTCATGTTATTGATTGATAGGATATTTATATGGATATTGATGCATGGTATGTGGAATTCCCTATGTGGATTTAGATTGAAAGGAGAAAACCCTAAAAGGTAAGACGATAACATTTTTCATGATTCTATGGAAGCATGGATGACTTCAAGTGGATAATTGGGAGTGAGATGAAAATGTTTTGGGTCTATTTTCGGAGATAATCTAGTAGGATTCTTAGAGATTCTTCTCAATGAAGAAAACTATTTAGAGATGGATAATTTAATAGACTTTATATTTTTATAATAATTAAATTTTTATTTCATCATTAAATCATATGTTATGAATTTTTTGGGATGAGTATTGGGGATTTTAGTATAGTTTTCGAGATTTTTGTGTGCCTTTTTAAGGGACTAAATTTTGAGCATGGTTTTTCCTAACCACGTGGTTCTCTAAGAAATATTAAAATTAGAGGCAATAGCTCAAGGGGTAGCACATAATTCAGGTAAATTTATCGATATACGGCTTAACCTCACCTAAAAATCCATGTGGAAAACACCAAAGGCCAATAAAACATTTCAAAATTATTTTAGAAAACAATATATTTGGACCATGAAGCTTATATATAATCATAGAAATGGTGACTGGTTGGCACCTAATTTTCATACCATATGGACAAATCATGTAAATGTAGAATTTATGATTTAATTTCTATTTAACAGAAATTTGTGGTATTTTGAACCCAGTATTATTTTTTGTGGAATGTAACACAATTTTATGACTTTATTGGTCTTCCCTAATGAATTAAACTTCTTAAAAACTATATTCAAGAGTATACATGTGGGTTGAAGTTATGAAATTGTGGTATGTGATGTAAAAATCTATATTATCCAGTTGTATCCTTGATATATGTTTATTATTATGATGATTCATAGGTCTAGAAATCCACTTTATGATTAATGGATTCCAATGAAAACTAATGTTAGACTATTGAATCTAGTAATAGAACTAATGTTGTTTCAATGTTTCAATGAAATCCCTTTTGAATAGTGTTAAATTCATCATGTGTAGTTTAATTTCTAAGTATGTTTACATATAGTTATAATCTTGAGACTCTCATCTTCTTTATTCTAATCTTAAATATTTGTTAAATTGATAGATTTATGATATATCCTAGTTTTTTTATTATACCAGAGGTCCTCCTATAGAATTTATAATGAACACAAAATATTTTCCTTAGTTGACAATGGATATGGTGAATCAGAATACTCTCCTTTTACATACATCAGAATTGGTTTTTTGGATGGACTTAGTGAGGTATTTTATGGTAAAACCAGCATTATTAACAGGGAATCTCCTTGATTATATTGTATAAACATTATTATTGATGAACCATAACCTCAAATAGGAATACTTTATTTTAGATCTATATCTTAATGGGTGTACAATGTGGATATATAATTAATCTATAATGATCCATGGAGTTCTTCATTAATAATCATCAGGTATAAGTCCTTTATAAATTATGGCTCTTGTATGATACTTTTTCCTAGTATGTTTCTTCTGTTGGCATACCTTGATGACCATCCTTTATTTTGATCACATGTGGATCCGTACATAGCTTTTGAGACCCATTTACGATATTTAAATCTATGAATATAAGTTTTTCTTTATTTATCATTATTGATGTGGATCACATGTATTTTATATTGCTACTATTTTCTCATGATTATATTTTATGATTTACTATGTATGCTCTATCATATTTTGTGAGTTATGATGCCTTTAATGGTGTTTATTATTTCTCATTATAATAGGTGTATGATATTCACAAGGTTATCTCATAGAGGGGGAGTGTTCATGACATGCGATGATGGAGTGGATGGACCTAACAATAGGGTTGGGATATACTGATTCCTCCCAGATATAGTTTGATTCACATGATTCTTAGTAGATTCCAAGTATCATGTTTACTCAATTATTACTGGATAAAGAGTATCATGATCATTGAATTCCCAGTGGATGCTAATTAGAATGATTTACTTTATTCGTAGAGTATTCCAAGTACCATTTTCACATGATACCTTAATGATGAAAATATATATGTTAACTATCCTTGTGGCTATTTCTTTATTACTTTTCATATCTTGATATTGATTATCCATTTCTCTATTAGTGTTGTATTTTTCTATTATTCAATATGAGATGAATCACTTGATGTAAATATGTATTATAAAATAAAAATACCTTGGAAGTGTACTGAATATACCAAAAAAATTGTTGAAGAATTGATCCATCCATGAGGATTTCAAGGATCACTTATTTTATTTTGGATGATTTAAATTTTAATTATAGCGATTGATGAACTAGTCTACATGTTTAAAAAATATTTTCTAATGTGTTGTATTTTTTTAGCACAATATAAGATGGTGGAAGATGATAAAAAATAATATTCTCATGATGATTGGTTCAGAAGATGGTTTTAAATAAAGACACACAAAATGAAATATATTGTTATTTTTTTATGAAGAATATTTGAAGATGATGATGTTGTAATGTGAATAAATTTTTGTTATTTAGAATTGATGGTGAGATACAGTTTGAAATTATATTATATAATTAGAATTAATCTCTGTTTTTAATAATGGTGCTTAAAAAAATTGATCATACCTAACCCAACCAAGGACCACCTTAACCGTGGTGGGGCTTTGGTGGTAAACCACGTGGGTGGTACTCAAGCTAGGGAACACATGGTGGAAGGTTTATCAGATTTTTTAATCCATATCACCCATAGAGTCATGCATGGGGGTGATGTCATAGTGGTTGTTGTGAGTGTGGTTTGGTTCAAGGGATGACCCTAGGGAAAAACATAAAATGAGTGAAGGGAATGTATTTTCTTATAAATGATCCCTAGAGAAAGAACAAGTTTGATATGGGATGGTTAAATGTAGTAATTGTTCCCATGTTTAATAAATATTTATATAAATCCAACCAATCGATCAATGAAGATCCAATGATACTCTACACTCTAGAAATAATCCTCCTCCATAGGTTAACAAAGGTTAATACTCATTATTTATTCAATTAGAAGAAAACAATGATCAATCTAACACACAACCATTTTCATGAAATTTTTAAGGGATGTTTTTTCTATGATTAGATCAAATTAAATCCTTATGAATAAGAGATTAAACATCCATATGATTATTTGAAGGTAATGATACTCCCAAATGAAAATAATGTTACATGATGAAATTAATGCATCAGAATTCTTTCTGATTTGGTTCCAAGTAGTTTCATGTTTCATTATCACATGCACATGAAACTAAACTCCAGAAGTAAGAAGATATTTATGAGAAGACTCCATATTTTTTACTGGGATGAAATTATGGTGAGAAGTCTAAAACCCATGTTCAAATAGTACCCGGATAGTTTTCTATTTAAACTGATTTATTGACATGAAATATTTATTAGTATTTTTGAATGTGTTTTCAGAGATCATTAATCAAAAAATTAGAAGTGTCATAACATTTCTAGAATATGATTTTAACCAAAATCATAAAGTGAAATTGTAAATATTGAGATCTTTTATTTGTTCATAGAAAAAAAACAGAGTATCCATGAGCCACTTGATTACATGAAAGAGAATATCAATGTTCATATACTTCTATACTAAGAATATATGTTTCATGATCCACTCAATTACCAGTACAATAGTTTCTATTCACAATTCTATAATTAATAATAAATATTAACTTTATTAGTTACAATAAGGAAGAATCTTTATTCCTTTTTCATGTGAAGAAGTAGAAGAAGATAAAGGGATATCCTTGAACTATAACATACATAAAGAAAACTTGTTTCACAATATACAATTGTGTAATGTAAAATATATAGAATACTCTGACCCATGTGGATAAGATAGTGGTTGAATATAATGGAACTTATATGAATGATAATTTATTATAATCATGTGTATGAACTTATGTGAAGAGGATTTATGAGGTAGGGGTATGAGAATCCACGAGCCCATAAAATATTAATTGTAAAAATTGGTATGTGATTGGGTTTTAATGTTAATTTGATGTAAAAATTTCATGAAGAAAACATCACATGAAAAAAAATCATGTTAATTTAGTGATTTTTTAATTTTATTAGAAGAATAAATAACAACCTGCCCAATCACTTGATTAACCGAGACACTGATACTAAAAACTATTTCATATTTCTTATTTACAAGATTAAAGTAAGAAAAGAATTTTATGATCATGATGTTATTTATTGATCATTATTTGGTTTAGAAATAATTTTGGATTTAAATTCGCACAAATATTCATATAATTTAGATAAATGATTACAAAATGGTATCCATGTTATCAATTTATTATTATTCTGAATAGAATATCTGATTTTTCCCATTTATTGATGCTTTAAAAAAGGGATCAAATTATTTCTATCATAGGAAGTTGATCAAAATTTATTAGTGTCTATTAAATAATACGAGTTCTATATTTATTGATCCCTTCATTATGGATATTCAAATATAATGTAACCATGTGATTCAATGTTAATTCTTTTATTATACCTAGTTGGTGTTAGTATAATTAGAACATGGTCATACCCTTACCTAAAACATTCGTGAAAGTCAAATAAGATCTATGTGTGAGTGGGATAACAACCACCACACATTGGCATATATTCCTCCACATTTTAGGTGAATGTTGTTAGAAAATCCAGGTTTTTATTTTTTTATTTTCATATTCATTCTTTGAAACTATAGTTAATGAAAATAAGAGAATTATTCACTGAAAAATTGATATGGGGATAAAAAGTGATAAATTTTTTAATGCGATGAAAAATCATCCCACACTATTTCACCCCATCTCAATGTTTTCATCCCAAATTTATTCTAATAGTTGGTGTAACTACCCAAACACTAGTAACCCAGAGTCAATGCCTAAATTATTGCATTTACATAAGATATAATAGATCTCATCTCGAAGGACATATCATTATTGTCGTCCGAAAGAACCACATACATTCATGATACCCATTTCACATTGGGAATATAAAATAAAACATAATACATAATAAAAACAAATGAACATCATCCTTGGAATCTCATTAAAAGTCATCTTCTTCATATAATAGGGAAAAGAAAAAAATAAGGGTAAGCTAAAATTCACTGTAAGGGTTACGTACATTAGAAGATATCATGAATCAGTAAATAATTATAAATATATAATGGTAAATAACTGAACACATATTCCATTGATTCAATAACATTTCCGTTATAATTTGATAAGGAATAATTAATATGGTAAGGTAAATAGTTTAAAACACAACGTATTTAATCAATTAGTAAGAAGAAAATTATTCCAGAGATAATATCAAAGTGAAACTCTCATAGATAATAATAATAAAATTATTATAAATGAAGGTAATTATTAACTATTGTATGTATTGATCTCATTCATAATGATACCTCTACCCTCATGATATTTTCTCATGAATGTTAAAAAATTATGGGTAAAAACCTATTTGATTTGGCCAACTAATTTGTCTCATGATACGTATAGATGAATTGAAAGGATATTTGTAACAGGTAACCACCATTGTATAAATTTAAAAATAGTTCCTCATATATCTAATTATATATTGAATTCATAAATTGATATTCATTATCAGCAAATACTTGTATTGAGTAATGAATACATATTTTTCACTATTTCCCCTATCAATCAAATAAATATAAATGTAAATATTTTATGTAAAAATGATATATGGTTCAATAAATAATAATATAAATCATATAATAATATTTTAATTGATGATAAATTTAATGTACATTGAAAAATAATCATAAGAAAGTGGTTGTTTTAATATAATATCAACAATCACAAAATAAAGTGAGATTGTTCGATAACTTATACACTTGGTAATTTTCAATTCAAATCTTCTTTGATGAAATTATTAAAAAAAATCATAAAATCCCATAATTTATTAATTAATAATGATATTATAGGTCATTATGGAATTATATAAACCATATCAATAAATTAAATGCATAATATTACAATATTCCTCAATGAATGGAAATTGAGATGAAGTCTGTTACCACTTCATAATATTCTATCCAAATCCAATTCGATCAAATAATTCAATTTAAATAAGGAAATAGAATGAATTATGAATTACTCATGATATTAAATATGAGAGGGGACTTTATAAACTATATAATAATTTTTTTTAAAAATATATAAATGTTCCTCAATGAAAAGAAATTGAGACAAAATCCATTACCTTTTGTCCAACTCTTCTTGTACATTCATCAACATCATGAATAATAAATATATTAAAATTATTTGCTTGATTAGTAACATTTTAATTATTATTATTCATTTTTATAATTATTATCATTTTATATGTTATTACATAATCAAATAATTGTAAGTCATATGTTTCAATGATATTTGGTTTATGTGACAAAAATGACATTTGTAGGATGAATGTGGTCAAAGTGGTCATTATTTAAACACAATGAGGATAATAATAGGGACATAAATATCATATTTACAAATAAATTATAGTATTAAAAATGATAATGAAATAATTTTAAATGAAATGACATACATTACTATCATAGATAATGTAGGACATATGTACGCATGAGTAACGTTTCAATTTTTCAATGATCATTATGGAAAAGAAGGAAACTAATATTTTATCCTTAAATATATATAATAATATCATATATACAATATTAATTATTTAAATATTATTATTACATATATTATATATCTGGTGTGGTGATGAAAATAGAGTGACATTACTTCATGAAAGCATTAGTCCACACATACAAGAACAACATTATCATCTTCCAGTGAGATAAAATGTAAGAAAATAAAATGATATATTATTTTTTATAAAAATAAATATCTAATTTATAATGTAATTATATGATTTATGTCACATAAATTTAATATTTTTATTTTATATGCATCATCATTCCCAACCATGAGAGTTAGTTATTGAAAAAATTAATGACATCGATTCACGAGGTTGTAGTGTTCTGTACAGACAAATGATGATTTCATAACCCATTTGATCGAAGTGGGGATGGTTTATGTTTATAAACATAATATTAAAACATCTAAGTATATCATATATTATAATGTTATAATGTCATCATTTTGAATAAAAATTTAACGATTAGGGGTAAGTAATAAAATAAAAATGCTCATTGGAGAACGTCACCTATTGTTCAGGTAGCCGCTTATTTTGGAACCAAAATCCTTCCTAGGATGAATTAATACCAAAAATAAGGATTATAAAATTAGGTAATATAATTTGAAGTGACATTTTTAGTTATTTTCTGAATTAAAATGGTTTTATGTTGTGCAGAAGACAGGAGAGGTGCGACCTTTATATGTGAGGTGAGTGGCACACTTGTAATTTTTGAGAAGAATAAGGTGTAATGAGGGTCTTACATGAAAAGGGGTAAAAAATAGAGTATTATTAAGAAATATAATTTATGATTCTTTAATATTTTCATAAACTATATTTTATGAAAATATTGAGGTCATTTTAACATTTATATGTTTAATTTGACACAACAATAGGACCTTTTTTATCTTAACCGTATGAATTAATTTTTAATATTTTCATTATTTATTTTCATAAAAAATAAGTTGAACTTATTATATATTATATATTATTATTATCACAAATATGGAATCCATTTTTCTGTATTCTAATAATATAAGTAGAAAATGATAATTTAAAATTTATCCCACAAACAAAACGACGATGTTGTTTTTCCAAGAGAAAATGATCCAAAGATTATAATTCTTTTATATCAAAATTCCACATGAAAATGATTCAAATAAAATAAATTGATGTAATATATTTTCAATTGAACTATTTTTACTCTAAAACCTATTGAAAATATAATTTATCTTTAAATATAATATAAATTAAGAGGGTTTTTTGAATTAAATTTCAGTATTTGTAATTATTCATAAAAATATGAAACATTTTTGGAAAATACAACATAATTCAACCTAAGATAATTTTCATATGATGATTTCATAAATTATTTTAATTTATTAAAATTTATTTTTATAAATAAAAAATAGTTTTGAATTATGTGTAACAAGCACGACTAAACCGAGCTTTAGAAAAATATGCAGCTTTCTCAAAAAAAATCTTTTTATTTTAAATTACTCTTGTTTTATTTCTAAGAAATATATAAAAAAGTTCATGTGTAATATATATATATATATCCTAATTTATTTAGTTTTATTCATACCTGATAATTTAATGCCTACATTATAAAGGTCTTTTTCAAAAATTATTTTAATAGTGTATCATATGTTATTTAAAACTGGTGTTCCATCCATCAAGTCTATCAATGAAACTAAATTTACCCTAAAATAAATACATTGTAAATTATTGGGATTTGGGTTGGAATATACAATGTAACACACAATAGGGAGGTGAATTGTGTATTTTCAATTCTTCCAACAATTCTAGGTTTGACACCCTCTATAATTTATGCGGATATGCAGTGTATGTGTTGGGCAAAAATACCTCAAGGTAACATTGCAGCATTTTTGGGTTGATTGTGTTTGTTGACAAAGCAGGTTTCCATGGAGAATTGTCGAGTTCCCGAGAAGTTGTTGACATTACATGTTGACAACGAACTATGACAAAGGAAAGGACGATCTAGAGGCGCTACAAAAGAGCAGTATAAGGTGGCGCCGTTTTCCAGTGTTTGCCAAATTTTTGGGGTCCAAAATTTGGAGTTTGGTGAGTATCGCGAAAAGAGGATTTCCATGAATAGCATAATTTAATATGGCAAAGGAATGAATTTCGCGAAGATAGGATGCATGGTTTGGAAATCGCGAAGACCAAAAGAATGGAGGCGGTGATGCTTCGCGATTACGTCAAGCTTCACGAACGGCAGAGTTGAAGCGCATCGCGGTGATGAAGGGCTTTGCGAGGGAGCTTCGGGGCGAAGGCGCGAAGGAATGTTGGGCTTCGCGAGGGGGCTTCGCGGCGAAGTCGTGAAAGTATGTTGACGGTGATTCTTCACGACAACGTCAAGCTTCGCGAAATGGCAAAGTGTCATGGAGCTTCGCGATTTGGACCGAATTCTGACAGAAACTTTGGAGCTTCGCGATTTGCAATGACGTGGCGTTGACTTCGCGCGGAAAGGACGAGGGTCGGTGGAATCGCCTATAAATAGAGGTCGACCCCTTCGAGCGAAGTAGAATGAATTTTCAGAGAAAATCCATTGCTCTCGGCTCGCAGAGGAGGTTCGCGAAGGAAGTGCGTTTTGCGAAAGGGGATCTTCACGGTGGCTATTCTAGCTCCGCGAAAGGCGTGTGCCCCGCGCTGGCTCGGTGAGCTTCGCGGAGAGGCAGGAGCTCCGCGACGGACTAAGCTTCGCGAGGTCCGTTGCTTTGCGACGGCTTGAGCATCGCGAGAGTGCTTCACGAGAGTGCTTCGTGAGTGAGTTTCACGAAAAGGCAGGAGCTTCGTGAGGGCGTGTTTGAGCTTCGTGAAATTGGGAGCTTTGCGATGTAGGGTGCTTTGCGAAGGTACTTTCCAAATGTAGTTTCCCAGTGGTCAAAGGCAAAGAGGTATTCATTAGTGGATGAAAGTTGGACTTTAACAGAGCATCTATCAACAATTAAGGATGTGCACATTCATGCAAATGAAGAGACCTACAGGTCTATAAACTGTGAGTGAATCCCTTCTGGAGCAGTGAGCTTAGGAAGAGGAAGAAGGTGATCCTCTCCACCGGCAGTGAGCCAGAGAGAGAGAAACAGGGAGTGACCCTTGGGAAAGCAGTGAGCTAACCCTAAACCTTGTATAGGCAGTGAGCCTGGGCATAGAAGTGATCTAGCCCGAACATTGTAATCCACAACTAGTGAAGTCTAGTGGAATTTGGTACGAACCGGAAACTTGTCGGCGTATGCACCTTGGACGTAGCCCTTAGCGGTGAACCAAGTAAAAATCTCGGTGTCTGTCTGCTTACTTCCCTGCATTGCATTCAAAGCATCATCATCAGGTAAAGGAGACAAGTGATCACAATAACCTCACAAGTGCAAACAAAGTGACCCTTGTAACAAAGAGGTCAAGATCCAGTGGGGCAGAAAGAACTTTGAAAAAGAATATCCATACCCTGATTCACCCCCCCTCTCAGGGTATATAGGCCCCTATTGGTCCTAACAGTATGTCTACTGTATGAAATCATAATGAAGATAAAAACAAAGAACACATCATTTTATAGTGATTTGGGGAGAAATGATCCCCTAGTACAGTATACCAATCAAACTCACATTGAGATCGGTAAATTTATTAGAATATTCCTCCTATCACAAGACCAAGAAACCATAATTGAGTATAGGCAGTCGACACCTTTACAAAATTTCTAAAAAAATATTCTGGTTCTTTAACAGAGAATTGGTTATCGACAGATTAGATCAATAATATGGAACTCCACCACAACTAAGTACGAGAAGGATAAACTCCAATAAATCTATAGAGTTTTATTAGAAAGGTTCAGATAATGATCTACAGTCGCTGCATCAAGAAACTAACAATTGATAGATCTTATTCTTTAAAAAAGAATGTATTCAAGAATGAAATAGTTTTAAGTGATCCTTGTTGAAAAGATATGTACAATAATGTAGTAAATTATACAATAGTAAAATAGTGAACATGTATATCTCTGACGTGTAGCTTCTTTCAGAATTGATCATTCACTACAGAAGCACTGTAAAATATAATTCTAATAATACAATCCCAGATATAAACCTCTTTTCCCACAATCATATATATATATATATGAAGAGATACTTTTAGAGAATATATATAATAGGAATCTTTATTTAGTATTACAGATCTAAAATAATATCCTTATTAATCATATAAATTCAAATTCCAAATATCCAAGGGAGTAATAACTTCCTTAAAAAATATGATTGATTTTCTTTGATGAACACGGCTCTTAGAAAGAATAAAAAATATCATTGAATCGGTCGTTAATACTAACTTGACCATTATAATAATATTATATTGAAAATATTTTTTAAAAACATCATAGTTGATAACACAATATATGGTTGATATGTGTAGCATAGGGTTATTTTGTGTAGCATAGTGTTTCTTTGTGTAGCATAGGGTTCTATTACGTGGAACATGGATCATAATCAACACATTAATTCTTGTTATTATATAATCTCGAATATAAAATTTATTGAAAATACATTCATATTTTCCTCACGTTAAGTATGAAAAAGAGAATACAGACTTCAATTAAGGGTTCATAATAAATATGTTTATTTACTAAATGTAAGGATGTTGATCCAAATGAAAACTGTTTAGTGTAACGTAAGGTTGATTCCATAGGCATATGATATTTTTTAGCATAACGTAGGGTTTAAAAAAGTGTTTCCATTTTAATTCCACTAATTAATTTTTTTAAACAAAATATAAATTCATGTAGAACTCACTCAACAAAAATTCATTAGAAAACGAACAAGGGTATTTGTGAAAATCAAAATCATTATAGACTATAAATTATTATCGAGACAATACATGCCTACCAATCTCTCCATTTTTGTTGATCACAAAACACATAACATAATCCATAACTATATTTAAAGAGAACATAGAATTTTTAAAAATGATATAGAAATTATTTTGATATCTCGATTTTATAGTACTATTTCAATTAAGGGAAAACAATACTTGTAAATTTAATATTATGTTTAATGAAATGTTGTGATTATAAAATATTCTCCCAAAATGGTATTCATAGATATTATCCTATATCCCATTTCATAAATATTCTCCCCCTTTTTGTAATATTCATAAGATGGTTTATAGAATAAACAATATAAACCACATTTAATATAGCATTGAACTATTAATGAATAGTTTTGAATTATGACATAAGAAAAATTAATTTTACATTTGTAGTAAAGTGTTGAACATAAAATAAAATAAATCTAAATAAAACATGAATAAAAAGTAAATTTTAAATTAAAATGGATAAAACTATTAAATAATTAATTGTTAATTCAATCAAATTAAAATTTTTGAAAAAATAGAGTAAAATTTACAATCAATCAAAGAGTATTCAAATTGAATTGCTAGAGTACAATTTTAGTTTGGATATAGGGTTTTCTTGGATAAAAATGGCATGAACTACACTACAAAGATCAATGAGATTCAATAAAAGACTCTATAATTTTTTTTAAAAACATCTAATCAGTGATGAATATGCCTCATTGAATCATTTCCATCCAACAAATTATTATCCAAATTTATATTTATAAATGAATTCAAAACATCCTCTGACCAGATAAAATAATTCAACTTCTATTTAACTTTATTAATCACTGACCCAAACCAGGTTTCACATGAAATTAATTGACTCACCGGATGTATTTTTTTTGTCTAACAAAACATTTAATGGAATGTTATCACACTAAAGAGTGTGTTGCCTATCATTAAAATAAGACAAAAATAAAGTAATTGTTTCAAATTTTTTGAGAAGTTCTGGTGGTGTTTATTGAGAGGAGTTTTATACTTCAATACATTTCTTGTGAGATTCAGATTCTCTCTCTGTCATAAATTTAAACTCATCAAACTCTGTCTTCTTGACAAATTCATCATTTCATGAACAAAATACTCTTTCTATTTTTTTTATTAGTTCTTTATGATTTAAAAAATATGATATTTTCTTTTATTTATCTTAAATGAATCCTATTATCTTCAAAAATAGATATTGTAACTGAAACAACCTTGTATTCATCAAATTTTTTCTTCTCAGATTCCAACTATTCTATTAAAAACAAAACTTGTGCTTCTAACTATTGTATTTTTAGAACATGAGCATTAACTTTTTAATCATAAGATTAAGGAGAATGAGCTCCTTCTTTATTATCTTCCACAATAGCCTGACTTGGGCCACAAAAGTTTTGTGGTATGTTTTTAATGGGGATCCTCCAACAACACTAGTATGAGGTAATATTTTAGTTTGAGTATCAGGAAAATATCTCCAAATAAGTTCTTGACTTTGAGCATCCTGCTCAAGATTCTTATCTACTGGGTTCTCACACCCAACTACACCTGGTTCACCAAGTGGAGTCTCATTCACACCACTAATATAAGATTCAACTATGACCTCTAGAACATTGAATAAATTGCTTCTTTTTTTCTAAAAATATAATCTTCTATCCTTAAAGTTTCTTCTTATTCATTCCTCTATCGAGTAGATCCAACTGATGGAAGAATATTTTTCTCCCCCTAAGAATCATCCAATGAAATTTTTTGTTATGTTATACTAGCTCCCAGCATGCTATTTGATGAGTTTCTCTAAAAAACCAAGCATCTTAACTGTTCCAGCATTCTAGGTATTTCCATGGTGATAGTTTTTTTTTCAGTAATCATATTCACAATATTTCCATTTCTTCATAATAATAAGTAAAGAATCATACCATATGGATAATATAACATATTCACATCCACATAACAGTATTATTATATATATATTATCATAAACCACCAAACATTAAACATAACTTTTTTGAAAAGGAGAAACATAATATACATGTCTTGGTAAATGGATTTTTCAAGACTAGAATTCCTAGTAATGATCCCAGATTGAATGAACTTCATCATTACACGACAGACATGAGAAATTTCTTTCATAAACACATTAATGAAAATTATTTTTCAACATAAATAAAACATAATCTTATCAAACATATGTCTTCCATTACCAATATTTAATAAAATAAACTAAAACTCCCTCTCTGGGGGACATCAGAGAATCTATTCCGTTTCAACATATGATAAAATAATTACTTATTATCAATTGAAGAGATAATAGTGTATTCTTCCAAAAAAATAACAAACGAATCATTTTTACAAAATTCTTTAACTTCTATGTCATAAAAATTGGCATGTTATCTTTACCAAAAGCATAAAAAAAACCGTGAAAACATATTACTTCCTTATGTAATATATTTATAGAATCTAGATAGCTAAAATATATTACCTTTACCTAGAACACCTTGCAAGATTTTCCTGAAGCATAGAAATTTTTTTCCAACTCAGTATCCATGGATCTTCATGAGTTTTCCATCTCTGAAGGTTTTAATAATGAAGGGATTGATGGTTTAGGATTTTGGCCAAAAGTAATAAGAAAAAAATTTTATAAATAGATAGGATGTTCCTGAGAGGAGAAAGGGAGAAAGAGAATGAAAAAGATTTACTCACACAGATTGAGGATATACTCATTATATTGTTAATTTTGAAAAGACATCTATAATAAAATTTAAATGAAATTATTTTCAAAACAAATTAAAATAAATCATATAAGAAAATTTAATAAAAACATAGAGATTGGAAATAAATTGATAAAAAAATCAATTATTCTCAAATATTCTTACCTACACCAAAATAAAATAAAAACTAGCAATCAGAAGTGGTTTTGTAAATATAACATCTAATTGATATTTGTTATATACAAATTTAAAAGATTTATCCTTTTTTAAGGACATGATATCTTAGAAAATGTTTTCTAATAAAACTGTGCTTAGTACAAGAATGACTTGTAGGATTTCAAAATATACTAATAGCACTATTATTATCACATAAAATAGGTAAAATAATTAATTATTAGTCTATAGTCAACTAGAGTGTTTTTTATCCACAATATTTGTGCACAAAAACATCCAACACATACATAATCTCCTTCAGTAGTTAACAGAGCAACTCGTCATTTTTTTCTTACAAGGCCATGAAACTAAATATTTTCCTAAAAAGTGATAGGTTCTTTAGGTACTTTTCTATCTAATATATAACCTTGAACTTTGGAATCTGAATAAGAAATTAAACTAAAAACTTAATTTTTGGTGGTAAAGAATAGATTGAAATACAATTCCTTTTAAATATATAAATATTATTTTAACATTAGTAATATGTGACTATTTTGTATTTTATTAAATCAATCACATAGAAATACATTTTACATAATTTCTAGTTTTTGTGTAGTGAGATATAAAAAACCATTAATCATACCTCTGTATAACTTGTTGTGAATTTGTATCCAAGTTTCATCCAAATTAATTTTTATATTTATATACATAGGAGTATTATATGTCTTATTGTTTTCAATTCCAAAAATTTTCAAAAAAATAAATAATACACTTAAATTGATTTAACATGTTTTAATAATCTTTATGATAAATTTGAAATACAAAAAAATATATATCTCCCATCATACTCATTCAAAATTCTTTCTTCATTATATTTTAAAATTAAGGACAAGTATTTTTTTAGTTGAACCAAAAATAACATCATCAACATAAATTTGAACTAATAAAATATTATAACAAACAAATTTATTGAAATGTTTTGGATATTCCAATACAATAGTAAATCCATTTTTCAAAATAAAAAAACATAATATTTCATACCAATCTCTTGGTTCTTGTTTAAGGCCTTAGATATATTTAGTATAATGAAAAACAGAATTTCATTTAGGTGGATTTTCAAAACTAGGGGTTGTTTAACAAAAAAATTCACAATTAAATAACCCTTTTAATAGGGATATTTAACACCCATAAAAAATTATATAAAATTCATATGTGTTTCATAACATAAAATGAATATAATTTCATCTAATCTTGATACTGGGGAAATGGTTTCATTAAAATCTTTACCTTATTTTTGATTATATCCTATAGATAATTATATTGATTTATTTGAGGTTATGACCCCTCGATTATCATGTTTATTTCCAAAGACCCATTTGGTTCCTATAACATGATAATCGCTTGGTCTTTCTTCTAGTCGCCAAACTTTATTCCTTATAAATTGATTTAGTTCTTCTTACATATCCAAAATTCATCTTTAACCATCCAAGGATTCATCAATATTTTTAGCTTCGCACTGGGATAAAAAGGAAGAATGATTTTCAAGTTTTCTCCAATTTCTTCTAGTTCTAATTCTTGAGTCTAGATTTTCTATTATAGTTTCTAAAGGATGGTTCTTTATGGTTCTAAACTTTCAAGGAACAATAAATTTAGGTTATTTAGTAACACATTGTTATGAACTAAGTTGTATTTTCTTAATATAATTTTTAGGTTTTCATGACTCATTTTATCAAAAGAGAAAGTGAACTCACCAGTTTTATCATTATTTTTAATGAAAGGGTCAGTTTCATCAAAATTCATAGGAAATGATTCTTCAACAATCCATTAATGTATATTAAATACTCTATAAACTATACATATTTTATAATATCTAAAAATATTCCTTCATTAAATTTTGGATTGAACTTATCATGGTTTTCCATATTATTCAAGATTTACAACTTGAATCACAAAAATTTAAATTATTTTAATTTTTATTTTCTATTATTCCAATCTTTATAAGGTGTATTTTTGAAATTTCACTTAATTAAAACTCCATTAATGATATAGTTGGCTATTATTACATCCTTTTACTAAATATAGGTATAATGATTGTATTTATTCAGTATAGTCATAGCCATTTCTTGAATATTTTGATTTATCCTTTTAACAATTCCATTTTTTTATATTTTCTTGGTGTAGAGAAGGTGTGTTTAACACCGAGATTTGAGAAATAATAATTATATTCTAAACTCTCAAGTTCTCAACCATGATCAAATCTTAATGAAATTTTTTTAAAACTATTCTCATTTTAAACAATTTTACAAAAAAATCAATAACTATGAAATCTTCAATTTTGAGTAAAAGAAAATAAACCAATGAAAATCCTGTATAATCATCTACTAAAACATAATAATATAATTTAAAAAGAAAACATTCTATCCTTGATGTTCCAAAAAAATCCACAGGGATATGTTCTAGTGGATTATATGTATAAATTTTTTAAATAGATTTGAAAGATAATTTTTCTTTCCAATTTTGCATGCATCATAGAATATGTCATTATCAAACATAAGATTGGAAAAATAAGAAACTACCTACTTCTTGGATTATTTATGTAAAGCATAAATTTTATTGTGTCCATGTCATTTGTTCCCAATATATTATTTATTTGACATAATAGTTAAACAATTCACATTCAGTTTACATAATGAATTTAAATCCAAAGTATAAACTTTTTCAGATCTTGGTGATCTAAACATAGAAAATAATCATTAATAATATGGAATTAATTGTTAGAGAAATAAAAATAAATAAAATCATCACAGAGATGAGATATACTTATAAAATTCTTTTCTAACTCTTTTACCAATAATACTTTTTTGATTGAGATAGTTTTTGGATCTACAACATTTCTAACTATAATTATTTTTCCTTTGTCATTGTCAGATGAAGTCACTAATCCTGTATCAATTTGAGTTAGAATATTAATATTTGATTGATCTCCATTCAAAATCATGGAACATCCACTATCTATATACCATGTATCATTTTTTTGGCATTTTTCTTGCAACGAGTTTAAATAGATGTTTTTTTGGTAACCATATTATCAAGGATCTAGCTGTGTTAGCTACAAATTGTTAGGGAATAAAAATATGATTTTATTTTCCATAAATATTATCATTTGTTTCATATAAAATTGTTGAAATAAAATCACTTTTAATTCCACTAATTTCATGATTTTTTAAATTAAAATTATTTGTGACAGATCCTTTTGTCCCACAATGATAAAATGTTACAGTTTTTGAATTGGGTTTGAAATAATTTTTATACAATTTTGATTTGTCACCATTATTTAATATTACATATATTTTACTTTTATGGACATTCTCTCTAATATTTTCATTTTATATATTTTTTCCTTTAGTAAAAAAATAGTGAAACGCTTACTGAATTCTACTTTATACTGTAATTCCTTGATAGTATTTTTCTGGTTGATACTATGTTGTATAGAGGAATTGAATTTTTCACATAGATCATGATGTTGTTTTTTTTGTTATCTATTTCACCTAAAACAACATTATTAATATTTTTTAAAGACTTGTGTTTTTTATTATAAAATCATATTTTTGTTCTAACATAGAATAGTAGGATTTTAGTTTATTATTTGAGAAACAACTAGTGCCAGAATTAGAAGAATAATAATTTTGTACCTTTTGTTATTTATAATTGTCTATATAGAACATGTTGGAATTTAGATTTGATTTCTCCTTCTCTAAATCAGACTTTAAAGGACTAATGTAGTCTTTATATACACTCCATATGGATTTCATTTTTCTTTTTTTCCTTTGTGTAAATAATCATCATTCCTATCATTTTTCAATTGGGGGTAGTCTATTATAATATAACCTAGTTTTTTACAATAATAACATAGAACATATATTGGTTATTTTTAATACGTTCTTAAGGATTTTAGGAATCATATTTTCTTCTTGTATAACTATCTATTCATTTTGGATTTTTGAGCCAGTTCCATTTCAAAATCTGAGGAATCTGAATTTTTCCCTTCTTTTACATATTTCTTTGATATTCTCCTAGGTCTCTGACCTATCAATTTCAGATTAGTAATTTCTTTCAAACTATAATATTATGATCTTTAACATTATCTTGAATTTATTATTCATACATCAATAGTTTTCCAATTAGTTCTTTCATTGTCTAATTTTTGTCATGTGATTATTGGAGAATAATAGTCGATATGCTATACCATTTTGAAGTTAGACCTATGAGTACTTTAAAAGAATCATTGTCTTGTTTGATGTGTTTTTCTAAGGTTTTAATATTCTTAATAATTTCCATAATCCATCAATTCATCTTGCTGATGGTTTCTCCATCAATCATTATAAATGTGATGAGTTTTATCTTGGATGTAGCACATATAATTTGTATGAAATTATTTTTTCCTTTATATGAAACCGAAATAGTATTCATATTTCATAGTTAGTTTTACATTTTGATACAAGATTTAATTCCTTTGGTCTAAAACAAAAATAATATTATTCATTACCTTTTAATTCATATAATATTCGACATCAATTGATGTATCACATGTTTCTGGTTTTTTAGAAATTTGATAAAGAGTAATAATTTTTTAGTAGACTCTAAATCTAATATTGTTTAGATAGATAATCATTCATGACTTCCAGAATCCATAATTTTTACAATTAATATATGTTGCCCATACCATTGACATCCCTCCTCTCATATCATCCATTTCTATCTTCGTATAGACTATTACTTTTTAGATTGGTATATCTTTATCAAAAATATATCTTATGATAGAAATTGTTAGTTGGAATAATAAAATAACACGCTAGACGGGGGGTGGGTAATTGGGTGTTTTCAAATTCTTCCAACAATTATAGATTTTGATACCCTCTATAATTTATGTTCATACACAATTTTTTTATTCTTTTTGAAAACATTAATTGGATAAATAGAAATAAAGAACACAAATTTTTTATATTGGTTCGAGGAACAAAGATCCCCGAGTATACTCTATCAAACACTATCTCAACGATCTCTGTAAATTTAACTAGAATGTCCCTCTTATTACAAGACTATGAATCCACAACGTAGTGCAGGATGTTAAAACCATTATAAAAAATACTAAAAACAAATGATTTTGGTTCTTTAACAGAGAACTGGTTATCCAGAGCATATATCAAGGAGCTATTATTCCACCATAACTGAGTATGAGTTTTTAAAACTCCAATAAATCATAATATTTTGATTTGAAAGGTTCATATTACTATTTATAGTCTTAGAAAAAAACTGACAATTCATAGATATTATTCTTCTGGAGAAAATATCTTCAGGATTGAAATAGTTCGAAGCGATCCTTGTGGAAGAAAAATATTTAATCAGGTAGAAACATAAACAACATTAAAATATTGAACATGTATATCCCCAAAGTGTAGATTCTTTCAGAATTGATCATTCAAAACAACCACACTATAAAATATAATTTTAATAATAATGTCGCATATGTGAATAACTTATCACACACATATATTAGAAGAGATACTTTGAGAGAATATATTGAATGGAAAACTTGCTTTGGTATTCCAGATACAAAATAATAGCACGATTGATCTCATAAATTCTAATTCAAAATGTCTAGGGGGTTCAAAAATTCCAATATAAATAGGATTTATTTACACTAATGAACATGGTTCTTTGAAAAAATCAAATGAATCATTGAATCAAACTATAATTTTTACTTGACCATTGCCAGAATCTCATATTCAAAACATGGTTTGAAAAACATCACTGTTGAGAACACAATGTAGGGTTGATATGCACAGTGTAGGATTCTTTTGTATAGTGTAGGGGTCCTTTTCCTAGAGTATGTTTCTTTCCCTAGTTTAGGCTTCATTTGCATAGAATAAGGATGATACTATATACATTTATCCTTGTTATCATAACATACCAAATGTAACGTTGATTAACTAAATGTTCAACTCTTCCATACCATGGGTATGAATAGTAAATCCATACTTCAATGCAAGGTTACTAATCCATACGTTTATTTTTTGAACATAAGGATGTTGATACAAACAAAAACTGTTTATCATAACATAGGGTTGATACCACACACATGTGATATCTTTTCAGCATAACTTAGTATTGAAAATAGTGTTTCAAAATTTATTCCCATAATGCTAAAATCCTTAAAAAAATATAAATTTCTATAGAACTCACTGGCCAAAACATCATTTGGAAACAAACATGGTTATTTTTAAACATCTAAATCATCATAAAATATAGAGTAATATTGATATAATACAAGCCAAACATTGGGGTGTTACATTCTTCACCCATAAAAAAATTTCCTTGAATTGTCATGGATATTACCTTCTAAATAAATTAGGGTAGTTATTCTTTAGAGTATCCTCTTCCACCCATATTGCTTCCTCCTCTTGGTGATTTCTCCCATCTACATTTAACAGTTGACTAATTCGATTCCTTATTACTTTCTCACTAGTATCAACAATAAAAACTGGTTCTTTATTATAAGATAGATTATATTCTAATTTTATTTCATCAATAGTGAGAACATGCATTGGGTGTGGAATTTACTACATTAATAATGATATATGAAACACGTAATTTACTTTTCAAAGACTTTATGGAAATTACAAATGATAAGAAAAAAACTCATATTATTTCAAAAATGTCAAATGGTCTGATATACCTGGGGATCAGTTTATATTTTTAATCAATCATTATAACACCCTTCCAAAGAGATACTTTCAATAAAATATGATAACCTGCTTTTAATTCAAAATCCTTCCACCAATTATAAACCTAACTATTTATCATACATTGAGATAATTTAATATGAGCCTAAATAATATTTACCCTTTTTATCTTCTCTTCAAAACAATAAAGTCCTAAATTTTTCCTTTCACTAAATTCATCCCAAAAATTTAGAGTATGACATGTATTTCAATGTAGTTCTCTACATGGTTCTATTTTTATTCTTGAATAGAAATTATTGTTACATGTAAACTCTACTAATGTTTAATGAGGATCCAACAAAACATAAAAGTAATGTCAGAATGACCTCAACATCTCATCCATTGTTTGACTATTCCTTTTAAACAGTCTATCAGTTTATAGAATTTATGTGGTTCTCAAATGAATCTATGTATCAAAATCATTCTACAGACACATCCATAATTTCGATGTAAAATGGGGATCATGATCAGACATAATTTAAAAAGGTTTGTCATGAAATCTTAAAACATTATTTATATAGAGACTTGCATGGAACCCAATTGGTAAGTCCTCTCTTATTGTGATAAAATGTTTATATTTGGATAGGTGGTCAATGATAACACATATTTAATTATTCATTATAGTAGTATTTAGTAGTCCTATAACAATGACCACATAAAGTGGTAGAAGGAATCCTCTAGGATATTGCCTCACATATAAAACTTGTTGACAAAACAAACATCTAGACAAATGATTTGAAATTTTCCACATCATGTTACCCCACCAAAAATGATCCCTCAAATCCTTGTTCATATTTTACCACCAAGATGTATAGTTAAATTTGAACAACAAGTATCATACCAAAATTACATTTTTACCTCAAGTATAAATGAAATACAAAATCAGTTAACAAATTTCAGAACGCCATCTTTACAAATGGAGTCATCTAATTTCTTGTAATTAATAGATTAAATTTTCTTTTTATATTTATCATCATTATATTGAAAACTTTTTTTCTTTTCTAATAAATATGATTTTTTAATTATTTAAAAAATCAGTGATTTCTCACATTTAATAATAATTCATATATCAATCTTTACTAGATCCAGGAACATGTGATCCCATCAATCTTCATTTTGTTCAAAAATCAATGTTCATTCCTACTCAATGAATCCAATATGTTATTTACATTCTATGGGTCATATTGTATTGAGAAATCAATATCCTTGAGTAGCTCAATCCATTTCATTTTCCTCATGTTGAGCTCTTTTTGTGAAAATATGTATTTTAGGCTCTTCTAGTCTGTGTATATCTCACATCTCTCACCAGAGAGATTATGTCACTATATATTTAAATAAAAGAATAAAACATCATATTAAAAAACATGATATGGATAGTTCTATTCACGATTCTTAAAATTACATGATTTATATGAAAAAAATTTATCATTTTCCATTATGAAATAACTATATACCTTTTTTATAAATCACTATATATAAAAAACCTATAATTTCTATATTGTAGAGTTAAAACTAGATAACTGATCGATCTCATCTTTAGTTCATCAAAACATTCTTCCCAATCCTTTCTCCTAAAAAATTACCCCTTTTCTGTGTATAAATTTTTAATGAGTTTTCCATTTGGGAAATAGCTTAAAAGAATTTTCAATAGTAACCTATGAAACTAATGAATCTATGGTCATCATTTATGTTCACTAGTTTAGTGCATTATACAACAACATTTTCCATTATATTATCAACTGATATTCTATCCCAAGATACAATATGGCCAGAAAAAAATTCTTAAAGATATAAGTCACACTTAATAAATTTTCCACATAACTATTCCCCTGTGAGAGTCTAAAGAATGATAAATTAGTGATTATCATGGACCTTATAGATTTTAAAATACAAAAAATATCATCAATGAATACATTAAAAAATTAACAAGGAATTCACTGAATAATATTTTCATTATATCCATAAAAATACAGTTTTCATTACTTAATCCAAATAGAAAAACGGTAAAATATTAATGTCCATACCCTAGTAAAAAATCAATTTTCAGAATTTCTTCAAACTTTACTCATTATTTGATGATATCCAGAATGATGGTTGATCTTTTAAAAATATTTGGCTCCATAAAGTTGAAATAATAATTCATCAATGTGTGGTATATGGTACCTTTTCTTTAATATAATTTCATTTATTTCCCAATAATTAATTAAAAACCACATGGATCCATATTTATTCATTACTACAAGAACTGTGGATAGTAATGACCAGACATAGGGGAGAATAAATCTTACATGACCCAACTCCTATATTTGTTTATTTAAAAAAAATTCAACGATGTCCATTCTATAGTGATTCTTTGATATTAGTCTTTCATACAGAATTAAATCAATAAAAAACTCAACTTCATGCTTTGGGGTATATCAAGGTAATTCCTTATTAAATACATTAATGTATTACAATATAATAAGTACATAATCAATTTGAATATTACCTTCCCCAATGTTAGATTTTTCTTTCTCTTTATTCCCAATAATATCATTTAGTAAGCAACTGGAGGTGGATCTAGACATGTATCAGAAGAATATTTCTCTATTATAAAGATATTATATCCTATATCTTAATCATGTATCATAATTTATGTCATAATGAGTTGTAAATAAAATGACAATTATCTAAAACATATCCCCTATAAGTGTAAATTTAGGTGTCTTGTGAGGCATGTTTTAATGTACTAGGTGATGATCATGTCAATCAAAATTCAACCATTTCATAGTTATTATCCCTAGTTACCTCTGTGCTAGAACCACATGTACTTTTATTATACATACATGGATGTATTTATAAGAGAAATGACATAATACCTTCCTTACTAAAACATTACGAAATTCTTATATACTTATTCTCAAATATTATCATATTTTAATGTTACTTAATCTATGTTTTCCTTAATATAGTTACTAAGGATTATATTAAACTTTTTCTTATACTAATTTTAATGACCTCAAGACTAGTAACCGAGAGTCAGTACCAACATTATTAAATTAGCTTAAGATGCAAGAGATCTCATCCCAAAGTACTGATCAGTTTTGTAATATTGAAGAACTAAATATATACATGATACTCATTTTACACTAGGAATATAAAATAAATCATAATACAAAACAAAATTAAATTAATTTAATCCTTTCAAACTCATTCAAATATTTATTCTTTATATACTAGGGAAAATAAACAAAATATCCGTTATCTAAAATTATTTATAAGGGTTAAATCTACCTAAATTTATCATGAATAAATAAATAATAATCAATATGTGATGGTAAATAACAAAACACCTATTCCATTTAATCAATAATATTTATATCATAATAAGATAAGTGATAATAATATAGAAAGTTAAATAACTTAAAACAGAATTCATTTAATAAATATATGAGAATGAAATGAATCCATAGATAATATAGTAGGTAAAATCTTCTGGATAAAAAATAAATGTATTCCCAATGAAGAAAAATATTAATTATTGGAACCCATGGTCACATTAATCACTATAACTCTACTATCATGATCATTCCTTAAAATGATTTACAACTAATAGGTAAAAACCCTTCTGATTTTGCCAACTGATTTTTCTCATGAGACCTATCGAAGTATGAAGGTGAAATAAATAACTAGGCACCAACTGTATCTTTATATCTAGTTAATTACTCATATATTGAATAATCAATTTATTTTATGAATCGATAATCTCTATCATCAAATATCTATATTCAATAAACAATAAAAATTTATCTATATTTTCCCAGTTAATCATAAAACATTAAAAGTAAACACTGTTTGTAAAAACAGTATATAGGTTATGAAATTATCATGTACATTATAAATGAGTATTTAGATATATGATTACTGTAATTTCCAATGAAAAATGTTCCAATAAATAGATTGTTTCATTTAAAATTTATGAATCACAAAATAAAGTGATATTATACAATAACGTATACCACTTGGAAATTTCCATTTAAAATACCATTGGATGGAATAATTCAAATTGAAAATTCAAATACAAGTATGACTAACTTAATTAGTGTATTAAATGTAAATGGGGGAGTATATACACCATATATAATAAATTTGTCATATAAAGTTACTATATTCCTCAATGAAGGGATATTGTGTTGAAGTCCCTTACCACATGGTAATATTCAAGCCAAATCAACTTGGATGAAATAGTTCAACTTGAAACATAAAATAACATGATGTGTGACATATTCATAATATTATTAAAGAAATTCTTATTGTATATTTCCTATAAATGAAATTGGTTTGTAACATAAAATTGTGCCTCATGAAAAAAAATTAAGATAGAATCTCTACCATGAGTCTAAATCATCACGTATATTCTTTTTCTTCATTAATAATAAACATATGTTAATTTTATAAAATCATAATAAAATATTTTAATTTTATTATTATTCTTATTTTACTTATTATTATTATATATATTATTACACAATCAATTCTGTTTACATTGAATGTTTCGAGGATATTTGGCATATGTGTTAAAAATGACATTAGTAGGCGAACTATGGTCAAATAGGTAATTATTTAAATGCCTGAAAAAAATATAATCATGATATAATTTTCATATTTATACAAAAACTATTCATTTTTAAACAATTATTAATTAGTTTTATGGGAATTAGAGTATAGTATGATCATTGAGATGGTAGTTCATACGTATGCATGAGCAATGCTTCCATTTTTCAACGATCATTATGGAAAGAAAAAATTTAATATATTATATTTAAATAATTATTATAATATCATAAATTCTATATCATTTCATTAAATATATTTATATATATCATCCATGTGGTGTTATGTGGAAAATATAGTCACATAGCTTCGTGAAGGTTGTAGCCAACATATACAGAAACGATGTTATAATCTTTCAATATATGAAAAGTTAAGAAATAAAATTATATTTTATCATATAATAATGACACATATATTATTAATATATTAATTTCTTTATTTATATCACTTATATTTATTAAAATTAACCCTATTAACTTTTATATAACCCGTTAGTGAAAGACGAATCACATCGCTTTCCGGGGCGGTAGTCCGCAGTACACATGAAAGATAATATCATATCCCATAAGAAATGGAAAGAAAAAATTTATATATGATATAATTACTCGAGAAGTATAATTATGCTATAAATTTCATATATAAACTTTATATACAACATCATACCCAAGCATGAGATGTGGTAATGGAAAAACGAATGACCTCTGTTCTCAAGGCGTTAGCCCATCATATTCACAAATGATTTTTGTGTAATTCATTTGATTGAATTATAGATATAATTATCTAATTAACCAAATATAATATAATATTTGAATATGAATAATACATTTTGATTTATATTTTTATGATTTAATAATAATTTATATAGGTTTATGAAGCAATAAAATTAAAACACTCATTGAAGAATGTTGCATATTCTTCATGTAACCTCCTTTGGTTTACACCTAAAGTCATTATAGGTTGGATTTATGCCGAATAAATGATTCTTGTATTATGGAATGGAATTAGCTAATTTATTTTGTAATTTATGGGCCGAACTAACAGGTTTTTTAGTTTTGTATATGAGAGGATAATGGTTGGCCTTTTATAAGTTTAATGAGTGTCACACTTATAATTTTTAAAAAGAAAAAGGTGTACTTGGGTTTTATACACACAAAAAAGGAAAAAATGGATTAATATCAAAACATATACATTATGGGGTAAATATATGCACATAAAATATAGTTTCATCATGTTTTAATTTCATTATAACCATTATATTGGTAGTTTAATCCTCTACTAAATTGGTTTGTACCATAACTGTGGTAATTAATTTTCACTATCTTCACTATTAAAATTTTTCAAATTTTTTTTGAATACATTATATACTAAAATTAATGACGATTCAGAATATGGATTCCATTTTCTAAAATTCCATTCATATAAGTGGAAAAAGTAAATTTACAATTAATCTCTCATATGCGACAAGAAAGACTGTTTTCAAATAAAAAATGTTAAAAAGTAGACAATGTTTTCATTTCAAAAATCAATATGAAAATGATTACAAGGAACTATATTATATTAATATTAATATAATTAAACTAATTTTTTTTAAAACATAATTTGAAATATTTTTTCACATTATAAATAATTAAAACAAAAAAAAATTAATTAAAATTTTGTATATTTCACTATTTATCAAATAATAAAATTGTTTAGAAAAACCCAAAAAATTCACCCTATGAAATTTTGTATTTGATGATTTTACAAATTATATTTATATTTTAAAATAATTATTTTAAAATTTCATATTTTTTTAAAATTCTGTTCACCAAGCGTGACTAAACAGGCTTTTAGTAAAAACATAGTTTTTTAGAAAAAAAAAATTTGTCTTTCATATAATTTTAATTTTTTTTCCTAATAAATTGTGAATAATGTAATTTTGTATAATATATATTTTCACTATTATATTTTTATTTTTTATACTTGAAAATTTAATGTGGTTGTTAAAATGGTAATGTTTAAATAATATTTTAGCATAGTATCCCATTTTGTTTAAACCTAGTGTTTCTGCATCACAAGCTATCGAAGAAATTATATTTATTCTAAATGTAAAATATTTTAATGTCTTGGGGTGTAAAAATTAGTACCATCAGGATATGTCACACCTCCAATTTGATTCTCTGATTTTATACTTTTTAAATATTTTATTTCTCTTATCAATTCAATATGGTGTATGAACATAGAAGAGTTGTACCTATTTCATATCTAAATTCTATCTCAGACAATACTCTGAAGAATCGAAAGAATAAAGAGTTTAGATAAATGAAGAAGAAACCGATCTTTTTTAAGAGGATAAAGATTCATTTTTCTATGTCTTATTTCTAAGAAATCAAGGTTATTAAGGAAGAAAAATATTTGGTAATTCAATTTTCTTCATCGAGGTGGAAGCAATTTATACCTTAGATGTTGTTGATCATGTACTAGATATGTTTTTCATAGATTTTACCAAAAAGTACCAAGATCGAGTGGTGAATATAATTCATCAAAAAATGATTGTTATATGGTTTGGAGGAAGATGTTTCAAGATGATATCACCCATCCAAAATAATAATATAATAAAAGAGATAGTGAATCAACATAAAAGGGATTGACTTTGTTGAATCTCACCAAATAATTTAATCCAGAATGTGAAAGAATCAATGAGTGTAAAAAACCATTTTCTAATGATATAAATTATTGGTCTAATGAAATCCCGAAGAATCATGAAGCCATTAAGAGGCTTGAAGAGAAGATACATGGATTTGGAATACAATAAAAATATTATAATTTTTTGTACAAAATTCTAAACTTGAAATTAAATAAAATAAGATAAATATGTTTCACGCATTGATATAGAAGAATAATTAAATTAAGGATGATGAAGTGGTAGTGATCAAGAAAGAGTATAACAATATACTAAAGTAATTATAGGATGGTAAAAACATCTTGAATATTAAATGTCTTATGCTTGAATTAAAATTAGTAAATTCTAAACATAATCTTGTTGAGTCTTTATAAAAATATGAAATAAGAGTGGTTAATAGAAGAGATAAATCCTTACAATATTCTAAGGATAAATAATATATTTAAATAACTTATTCTAGTGAAAATAACAAATTATATTCATAAAATGATAAATATTAAGTATTCTCCAAGAAAAAGGTACCATCTATAATTGGTAATAATGATTGTAATACCTTTTTATCTGTGCATCATAGGGGTTAAAAATCAAAACATGTGAAAACGTATCCAAAAAAAGGTGATGATGTTCTCACCACAAAATCTATAGTGAAGAAATATAATATTATAAAAAATTATTTCCCAAAAAATCCCATTGTAAGAATGTGATTCAAAAAAATCTACCATTTCAAAATAGACATACTATTATTCCAAAGAAGCGAGATATTTTTTTTGGCAGATTTTGGGGCTATAAAATATTTGGTAATAGAGAATATAATTGTTTTAATAACATTATAGTATCAAAAAATCAAAGGATGCCTATTTCATAGATGATCAATGTAGTCATAATGAAAAATCTACAATATATAGGGAATATTATCCCTATTGTAAATAGATTTGAATGATTGAAGAACCTCTATGGTATTTGGAATAGAATTGGTCATATAAAACTTGAATTTATTTATAAATCAATCAACTACTGAAATGAAACAACTTAATCTAAAATACCACAGGAGATGAAGAATATGGAGAAGTAAACCTTGGGAATGAAATAGATGAAATATTTTAAGGATAATACTCACAAGATAATAAGAATGAAGAAATAGAAGTCAACATTATTTTAAAATTATAATAACTATTATAAAAACAAACCCAAGAAGACCAATAAGGTTGATAGACCAAATAGAAAAAGCATATTCTTTTGTAGAAAATGAGGCCACACAATGGATCAAAGTATGTATGCCATGGAAATCATAATGAAAAAAGGGAATTTTAAGAAATGAATTAGGGAAACTAGACTAAGATAAAAATTAAAGGATTGAAATGGTAAATATCACACTTTATAATCCTTATGGAATCATTAGGAAAACTATACGCATTCTAAATGATGTCATGGTAATTTTATAACTAATGTTGAATTGTTAATAAATATAAAATAATCATATAAAAAATTAAAATCTAAAGAAGAAAATTATTATTACACAAAAATAAATAATATTAATTGAGAAGTTAAAAATTATTTATAAACCTTAAATCTAAAAATTACTATTTTTAATGATCAAGAAGGATAAACACATTTCAGATGATATCTTGTCCATAAATCCCACTCAAGATCAAGATATAATGTGGAAAAAATTTGGCAAACACCTGGTGATGAATATGACATAATGGCTAGTGTAGAGAAGAATATTTTACAAAAATAAATTAAAAAAATAAAAAATTCAATTATTATGATGACATATAAGAAATCTTCTGGAGTCAATATGAATATTTGTCCCTCTTATGGATTAGAAAATAAAGGAGTCTCGTGATTGAGAAGAAACTCTTATCATTTCACCCCTCATTGAACAATAAATGAAAATCCATAATATTCTCATTTACTTTGTGTTTGTTTATTATATGAAATTAATGCATGGTGATGAAAATATTAAAGTGTAGAATTAAGTTAATGAAGTCATATTTATATATTTCCAAGATGGAATATTCACTACACACAAAATGGAATTCCCCGTCTGAGATTGATATATCTATTAATATCTTAAAGATTATTTATTGAAAAAGATATTAGATCAACATTGAAGAAGAATATAATGATGACCTAATTGATCAAGAAACAAGACATAGCTATCTTGTATTATATCACAACTATTATTATTCATAATAATAATTATTAACAAAATTAACTAATTAAAAAGATCTCTCTAGATGAATCGAATCTAAAGATTATCCCTTAAGGGGGAATATCCAAATACTTATTTAGATCCCTATATTTCATCCAAATCTATAATATCTAGAAGGAAATTATTCAAAGAGTAATTCATAAGTCATGTTTTATTACCCTATAAATCTTATTCATAAAATAAGTTAAATATCTGAAAATAAGGGGGTGAATTTGAATAAATCAATAACAGAAAAAATAAATAAATAATGTTGATTTTCTTATACAAGTTTCAAAAACAAAACCTTCCTATTATAATTGAATGATTTGAATCCAGTTTTTGAGATGATTTTTGTAATTTTACGTGTAATGTACCCTGAGAATTTTCATTACAAGTTCTATTAGAAAATTTTGACATGAATTGAATCAATTATTATCAACCAATTACTATCAACTTGTAAATAGTTGAATATTATCGGAGGAAATAAAATTTTGTGATATTAAATTTGGTATGAAATTATAAATTGATAATGAACATAATTTTTGTTTAAATTAGACCCTATTTTTTCTTTTGTGGGTAAGATCAATTAGACTTAGATTGGAATAATTAATGGAACATTTCATAAAAAAATAAATGGTACAATTTTCTCTTAGGTTCATTGTATTTATTATCAAAAATAGGAGAGAATAAAATGATAAGGCATAGAGTATTTATAAAGAAAAAAATTAACATCCCATTTTCTTCATTGGTATAGAAAATAAATACATAATAAGGGTTGATGATTCTACATTTTTTTAGTTTTAATCAATGAGTTAATATGTTATGAATCCCTTAATGTCAATATATATTGAAAAATAATATTATCTTGGAATTGTACTGAATATCCCATGAATTTTTGTTGAAGATGAGATCCATATATAAAAATATTAATGTTCAAATTTTATATTTTGGATAAAATTAATTTTATTTATGACAATTTACGAATTAGACTACTTGTTTAAAGTACATGTTATAATGTGTTTCACATTGTTTACCCTTATATAAGAAGGTATAATAGTATAAATAATATTATTTTACTTGATAATTGTTTGAGAAGGTAGTTTTATAGAAGGCCATGAAAAATTATATATATATATTTTTATGAATAATATTTTACCCAATTGATGTTGTGTAGTGATGAAATCTATATTGATTGGTATTTATGGTGAGAGATGATTAGAAATTATTGAATATACATAGAATTATTATAATTGTTTTTTATGGTACTTCACAAAAAATTGGTCCATCTATAGGCCAACCAAGGGACCACCTCAACCACATGTAGGGCCTAGGTAGTCAACTCATGGTAGGAAGACAACCCGACTATCCCATGGTAGTAGGTTTTTCAGATTATCCTTGTAAAGAACCCATGGGGACATGGACATTGGTGATTTTGGTGCACATAATAAGAATTCATTAATGTCCAAAGCCACCACTCAAGGATATGGAAAAACATCAAGTTGTTGATTATGCATGTGCGGTGGGGTTCGATGAGCAGACCCAAGGCTACATGCATCTTGCATGTGATATAAATGTATTTTATTATAAACAATCTTCAGATGAAGAGTACGTATAATGTAGTATGGTGATTTGTAGTTAATATTGTCATGCCAATACAGTTATTCATATAAAAATAGTCACTCGATCAATCTAGATCCTCCAACCTCCATCATCCAAACCATCATCTTCCTCCCCAGTTTAAAAAAGGGTCCATATTCTTGATTTCATCTCGAAACATTGATCACCAATTGAGCTACAAGACAACCATTTCATGAATATTTTAACAGAAGGTATTTTAATTATAATATCACATTAAATAATTTTTCAAGAGAGTTAAAACATGAATAAAATAATTCCATGATTATGGTACTACTAAATGAAAATGTTATCGTAAGTTGTGCTTAATGTATCCTGATATGTATTCAGTTCAATCCAAGGAGTTACATGTTATATGATTGCATACATATAATGTAAAGACCCATAAATTTCAAGGGAAATTTTTTCTTAATTTTTTTTTTGGATTTTACGATTACGCAGTTTCTGACGGAACTTGATTCTGAGGCCCGGTGTGCCCGGAATGAATTTCTGTAGTTTAGCTCGGGTACATTAAGTGAAGAACGAGCGGGTTTTCCTAACTTTTGAACTAGTGCTCGGAATCAAAATCTGAGGGCACCGATGAAACCACAACATCGGTAATTTCTTAAGAAGACCTTTTTCGAAGGTGCGTTTTCTCGGGAGGAGTTTCTTGAATTTGAGGTTTAAGTGAAGAATAAAATAAAATTGTATTCCAATTCTATTTCTCTTATAGTAGTTTTAACTATTGTGTGGAAGTTAGGGAAACTAACCTAGTGAGGATAAAGGTGAGGTGTGGCCCACACGAACCCCACCCCTTCATTTTCCCTAACCCCCATAACTCGTCCCCTTTAAAGCCCATGCCATTATTAAGTAACTCACCCCTCTCTCCTCTTAATCAAATTCCAACACCGATTATTTAATTAATTGAACCTATTCAATTAATTGGTTCAAGTTTTAATTTTGAATTTGGAAACCCTTGGCCTATTCAAATAAAATAAAGGAGATTATTTTATTTTGGGGGATTAGTTTTTTTGTGTGGAGGAAAAGGGAAGAGATAGAGCTCTATCTTTGGAAGACCTTCATCCTCCCTTGAAAAACTTCATCTCCTTTGTTGAAGAACACTATGTCTACGAAAAAGGACGTCGACTTGGTAGTCCAGGAATTCTCCATCCACTTCCTCTTCCATCACAAGGAAGGAGACACCGATGACGGGAAGGATGCCATCAACCGCGGGGCTTGAAAATCGCGAGCTTTCTTCAATGTAGGGGTTTGATTTTCTTGGTGAATTTTCTTTGTCATTCATCGTCAATTTCTTTGGGCCGGTTTTTATCAATTTAACGGGAGGAGGTCGGACCGCACGAAAACGGCTGAACCTCCTCCCTCATTGTTGTTGTGTTTGTTGCAGCTCGAAAGAATGTGGCACGGTGCCACGGCACCGCGGGGAAACATGGAGGAATGCGTCGAAGAAGCGCGGCGCCGTCGCGCCGCGCCGTTTTGGCCGAACGAAACCGCAACCGGAGTCGGGCTACGGTGAAGGGATGCGGCCCGCGCCTGCACCAGGCCAAACGGCCACCCAGGGCAGGCCGGGCCACGCGGCCGGGACGGGCCACGCCCTATTGGGCCGGACCCGGACCCGGGTCGGGTCGACCCAGGGGGTCTTGGGCCAGGTCGGTCCGGGCCCAAACCCCCCTAAAAACCGAACAGTTTGTTTAGATACTTAACTTGGGCTACAAACCTCCAATCGATGCACCGTCAGTTGCAATGAAATCCTTGGATCGAGACAGGCATTTCGGTATATTACACCCAAGGTTCAGAGAACTTGGGTACGACCAGGTTGGTTCAAACATGAAACTAACCGGGCCCTCGGAGCGGAAACGATTATAACATGAGCTCCGGACGTCCGATAGATGTGTCGTCGACTTTGATGGATTCCTCTTAGTGAGACAGACCTTTTGGATTACTCTACTAGAGGTTTGGACACAGTTGGAGTTTGGTCGGATTGGTTTTGACTTAAAAACCAACCGGGCCCCTGGAACGAAAAGGCCAATAACACTCAGACCGGGCGTCCGATTGGCGCGCTGTCTGTCACGTTGAGTTCCCTTTGTCGAGACGGAACTTTGGGATACATCAACTTCAGACTATGTGTTAGTTTTTTTATCGACCCCCTTGGATCGTGGAGCAAACCCTCTCGAAAACAAGCATTCGATGAGTGGGAACCCTAGAGCTGGCTGCGACTGCGACGACGATGACGACTGCACTGAAATCCTCCGTGGGTTCGGCAACAATGACGATTGCCCTGAAATCCTCTGTGGGTTCGACAACGATGACGACCGTACTAAAATCCTCCATGGGTTCGATGACGATGACTACTGTTATTGTATCCTAAGTGGGTCCGGCAGTACTACTATTCTTGTATCCTACATGGGTCCTGCAGTGTTGACTCTCTTCTTATATCCTACGTGGGTCTGGCAGAGTATCAGGTCTTGTATCCTATGTGGGTCTGACATCTTAGCTAGTTTAGTATCTTATGTGGGTCCCAGCTTAGATGAATCACTGGCTACATCTGATCATCTCTATCACCTCACGAAAAAGTATACCTGTGTGAGCTAAGTCTTGACTTTCAATCATTATCTTCAATATGATTGACTTGCTTTCCTATGTGTATTGGGTTGTTATTTCCTATGTGGATTGGGTTGTACTAACCTGTGTGGATGTGATCTAACTTGGGATCAGATGTTGGAGCCGAACTGGAATTGATGACTTAGGTATATGTATGGAAATATACCTAAGTAGTGTTGGATGTTACTTTGTGATTGTATCTTTTCTTTTTTGATTATCCTTTGTGGATTCTGGGAGACCTTCGGGGGTCTCGGGGTCCCTAATGAGTAGCTTATACTCACACCTACACGGGCTATGGCCACACTACGTTGTGTTGGATGCAGAAGACGAACAGCACTGATCGTGGTTGAGTCTTGTGGAGAAAGTCAGTTCCTGGAGGTAGACCACTGGGCGGGACGTACACGGAGTGGGAGGATGGACCCGAGGAGCTGAGGAGGCTATTTGTACCCACCCTTCAGGTGGAACTTCCATTGGACGGCTCACCATTGCTGCTTTACTATCAGTTGTTTTAGTTTCTTTCCAGTTGTACTTTACTTTCAGTTTGGGTTTGTATTCTGGCCCATTTACTTTCTGCACTTACTATTGTACCCAGTTTTACATAGTGTTTACTTTTGCTGGCTTAATCTGTTGTGTTTGTTTACTTTATAAGGAAATACCTTCCCCTTTTTCTGGGATTTACGCCTTTGGTGCTAGTCACCAGCCCCTGGCCTATGGGAGGCGGGCTTGGGGTAGTCACGGCACGGGTCCCGAGGATGAGACGTGACAAATTGGTATCAGAGGAGTTCGGTTCTACCACAGAAATCAAGACTTTGATCTTTATTCTATGTGAAGCAATAGTGTTAAGGGTATTGAGTGTGGTTATCATTCTGGGGAGTCCAGTGTTGGTGTGGCGGCCAACGTATCCGTACACCAGGACCCTGAATTATGCTTTCTGACTCAATGCATGAAAACATTGATTGCATGTGTGTTTTAAAAGTTTTCTTTGTGATTACATTATGTTAACTCACCAGGTATACTATTTTGACCGTGGCGCACCTGTTTCTTTTCAGGATGGCCCCATGATGGCAGCCAGCTAGGGTTCAGAGCATTGTATGAGACGACAGCCCACCGAGCGACGAGGCCTCGGTGCAGGGTCCTTTTACAGCAGAGGCACCGACGGTACCTCTACCCACTGAGCCATTGATGCCACCAGCCCCAGCCGCTGAGAGTGCACATCACCATAGTGCACCAAATGAGTTTCCGAATCAGAGACTACTCAGATTCAATGGGGAGATGGACCCTCAGGAAGCCGAGGATTTGATGGAGGCAATTTTTCGAGTTTTCAGGTTAGTGGAGACACCAGCTGGCCTCATGGTGATCCTTGCAGTGAGCCTCCTGCATGTGCCAGTAGGTAGATGCTGTAGCTTGATGCTCCAGGTGCACGACAAGGAATCTCTCCTCTAGATGGACTTTGAGAACCTCTTCCGCTCATAGTTCATCCCAGCCACCCTCCGTGTGGTGCGCATCCAGGAGCTACTACAGCTGCTGTAGGGAATTATGTCGGTAGCCCAGTACTCTGCGAGATTTATCGATCTATCGCGATATTCAACAGACATGGTACGAGACCCATTCATCCGGGCCCGGACCTTCGAACAGGGACTAAGGAATGAAATCAGATCATCGATGATCTCCCTCAGCATTCTGACGCAGGCATGAGTACTGGAGCGAGCCCTTCTCATAGAGAGCTTTCTTGTTGAGCCTACACCAGCTGCGAGACCTATCGCAGGGTGGCATGTAGCAGATTCATCTACAGCTGGCAGTCAATAGATGTCACAGGGGTCAGGCGGACCATACCATCGGGAGAATGACCTCAAGACACTGGCTCAGAGGTGCAAGGCACACGACGTAGAGCCAGCATTCCAAAGAGAAGACAGTGATACACATGTGGCGGGCAGGGCCACATGGCTCGTGACTACCCAAACTGCCGTGCAGAGGAGTATCATACAGTTGAGGAGCCACCCAGGCAGAGGTAGAGGGTCGACCGTGGCGGTCTGTAGAGAGAAGGCGGACGAGACTGAGGAGCTGGACAAGCAGCAGTTGGTGGGAGATGCTTTGAGGCTTTACCACCACCACCACCAGGAGGCCCACCCCGACGAAAGGGATCTGGCGGGCAGAGACATGCTCAACTTCAGGCAGTGGAGGCCTATGACCACGGAGCACCAGAGATGATTCGAGGTACTATCTGTGTCTACTTCACCCTTGCTGCAGTTCTTATAGGCATAGGAGTGAGTCATTCTTTCATTGTCACTACCCTTGTTTGGAGCTCGGAGATTCCAACAGAGCCGTTGCCTCAATCCTTTTGGCTAGAGACTCCTACGAGAGCAGACTCAATGATTACGCACTGGTGCCGGCAGTGTGAGCTTACTCTAGGAGCCAAGAGCTTTGGATGGGGTCTTCTTGTAGAGGTTTTGAGGCCTTACGAAGTCATCTTGGGCTTGGATTGGTTATCTACAGTCCATGCTCAGATCGACTGTATTAGGCGCAAGGTGCGATGTGTTCACACCGATGGGAGTAGGTTCACCTTCATCGGCGTGAAGGGATCCTTAGCAGTGCAGAATGGACTCACGCAGAGGAGAGGACAGCCGATCACTCATTAGATGGCTAGCCTCATCCTAGGAGCAGTTGACTTGCAGAGTCTGAGTTTTCCTGTAGTGGTGGATCAGTATGCGGATGTTTTCGCTGATGACGTTCCAGGACTACCTCCTCGCAGAGAGGTAGAATTCTATATTGACCTATACCTCGGGAAAACCCCTATATCCACTCCAGCATATCGGATGGCCCCCGCTGAGGTTTGGGAGCTACATGTACTATTGGAGGACTTGCAGGGAAAGGGATTCAACCGACCCAGTGTTTCACCCTGGGCTTCCCCGATATTGTTCACCAAGATAGCGGACGGGAGATTACGACTGTGTGTCGATTATCGTCGCCTGAACCAGGTGACCGTGAGGAACAAGTATCCACTACCGAGGATTGAAGACCTCTTCTATCAACTCAAGGTAGCATGGTGGTTCTTGAAGATAGACCTCAGATCAGGCAATCATCAACTCAGAGTTCGGGATGAGGACATACAGAAGACGACCTTCAGATATCGGAATGGCCACTATGAGTTCTTGGTTTTGCCTTTTGGCTTAACCAATGCTCCAGCAGTGTTCATGGGTCTCATGAACATGATCTTTCAGCCATGCCTTGATCGATTTGTCATGGTCTTCATCGATGAGATTTTGATATACTCGACCACTGAGGAGGAGCACTCCTATCACTTGTGGGATGTACTGGACACACTCTGAGAGCACCAGCTTTATTGTAAGCTCTCGAAGTGTCAGTTATGGTTACCTGAGGTCCACTTCTTGGGACACTTCATCTCTGAGGTGGGAGTTACGGTGGATCCTGTGAAGATCGAGGCAGTTCTAGCTTGGGAGCCACCCAGGAGTATGACGGAGGTGCGGAGTTTCTTGGGGCTAGCTGGGTAATACCAGAGATTTTTTCCAGACTTTTCCAGAGTTGAGACACCTATTTTAGCTTTGACGAAGAAGGGGAAACCCTTCGTGTGTTCAGATAGATGTCATCAGAGATTCTAGGAGCTGAGACAGAGATTGACCAACACACCTATATTGAGGCTACCAGAGGATGGAGTAGGGTACGTAGTCTACTGCGATGCATCTGGGACTGGTCTTGGATGCATCCTAATATAGGATCAAGTAGTGATCACCAATGGATTAGGATAGTTGTGGCAGAATGAGCAGAACTACGCTACCCATGACCTGGAGTTTGCAGTAGTGGTCTTTGCTCTGAATATGTGGAGACACTATCTGATGGGAGGGTGCTTTACAGTCTATTCTGACCCCCAGAGTCTTAGGTACATCTTCTCGCAGAAGGACCTGAACATGAGACAGTGGAAATGGAATGAGTTCCTCCAGTTCTATGACTTCGAGATAATCTATACTCTTGGAAAGGGGAACATATTAGATGATGCTTTTAGTAGTAGGATGAGAATTTAGCTACTTGGGGAGGCGACAGAGCAGCTAGCTGCTTTTCTGATATCCTTCATGGATATAGATGGATCAGCCTTTATTCAGTCACTCACAGTCACTCCTCCACTACTACAGTGGGTCAGAGAGGCACAGCATGGGGACACTGACTCTGAGATGCGGCGTACACAGATATCCTCAGGATAGGCACCTGAAGGATTCTCTATAAGAAGAGAGCACGATGTAATTTTTAGAGGACGTACCATGGTACCATGTGCTTTCTAAGAGGAGGTGTTGAGTGAGTTTTACACTTCACCATTGGCTGTACATCCAGGAGTGGAGAAGATGTACCAAGATCTCAGACGACAACACTGGTGGCCTGGTATGATGAAGGCTGTAGTATAGTTCGTTTCTCGATTCCTCACCTACCAGCAGGTGAAGGCGGAGCATCAGGTACCAACAGGATTGGTACATCCCTTGGAGATCACAAAGTGGAAGTGGGATGGGATATCTCTGGATTTCGTGACTAAACTTCCACATACTTCCAGAGGTCACGACTCCATTTGGGTGATTGTCGAACGACTCACCAAGTCGGCTCACTTCTTACCCATCAGAGAGCAAGTCTCAGTAGAGAGCTTGGGATGTCTCTACATTCAAGAGATTGTATAGATTCATGGTGTCCCATCATCTATCGTCTCTGATCGAGAATCTCACTTTAGTTCCTGACTTTCGAAGGGGTTGCAGGAGGCATTCGGGACGCAGCTACTTCTGAACACCACCTTTCACCCTCAGATTGATAGTCAGATGGAGAGGACCATTCAGATTCTCAAGGACATGCTCCGTTCATGTTTCCTCGACTTTGGTCGTAGCTGGGAGGACCACCTACCCTTGGTGGATTTCGCGTAAAACAACAGCTACCACTCCACCATCGGGATGGCACCATACGAGGCATTGTATGACCGACCTTACAGATCACCTCTGTGCTGGACATACCCTAGGGAGTCAGCACTTGTGGGACCGGAGATGGTCCAGCCCACGATAGAGAAGGTCCAAGTCATCCAGGAGCGGATGAGGATAGCTCAAAGCCGGAAGAATTCTTATGTTGACAGGAGGTGAAGACCACTAGAGTTCGAGGATGGCGACCACGTCTTCTTGCGGGTCTCACCTCGACGTGGATTGCTGAGATTTTGCCGAGGTGGCAAGTTATCTCTGCACTTCATCGAACCGATCCAGGACCTCAGCAGGATAGCCGAGGTGGCTTACCGCCTGGATCTACCACCTCAGTTGCACCGAACGTACAACGTCTTCCACGTATCTCAACTGAGGAGATACGTGCATGACCCGATGCATATCATCGACCATGGGGAGCTGGACATTGACTATGTGGCGAGTTTTGTGGAGGTCCCGGTGTGGATAGAGGATCGACAGGAGCGGGTCCTACGTGGGCGGTCGATTCCTCTAGTGCGCATCTGATGGCATCTTGGGAACCTTCTGGAGAGCACTTGGGAGCGGGAGGCTCAGATGCGTGCTCAGTACCCTCATTTGTTTCTCTAGTTTTGTGTTGAATCTTTACGGGGACGTAAAGCCCTGAGGTGGGATTAATATAAAGACCTGTAAATTTCAAGGAATTTTTTTTCTTATTTCTCTTTGGGATTGTACGAGTACGCAGTTTCTGACGGCACCTAATTCTGAGGCCCGTTGTGCCCGGAATCAATTTTCGATGATTAGCTCGGGTACGTTTAGTGAACGAACGAGCAAGTTTTACTAACTTTTGAACTTGTGCTGGGAATCAAAATCTGAGGGCACTAATGAAACGGTAGCGCTTGTAATTTCTTAAGAAGACCTTTTCCGAAGGTGCATTTTCTCGGGAGGAGTTGCGTAAATTTGAGGTTTAAGTGAAGAATAAAATAAAATTGTATTCCAATTCTATTTCTCTTCTAGTAGTTTTAACCCTTGTGTGGAAGTTAGGGAAACTAACCTAGTGAGGATAAAGGTGAGGTGGGGCCCACATGAACCCCACCCCTTCATTTTCCCTAACCCCCATAACTCATACCCTTTAAACGCCATGCAATTATTATTTAACTCACCCCTCTCTCCTCTTAATAAAATTCAAACACACCTTATTTAATTAAATGAACCTATTCAATTAATTGGTTTAAGTTTGAATTTTGAAGTTGGAAACCTTGTACTGTTTTAATAAAATAAAGGAGTTTATTTTATTTTGGGGGATTAGTTTTATTGTGTGGAGAAAAAGGGAGGAGAGAGAGAGAGCTATAGTTTTGGAAGATCTTCATCCTCCCTTGAAGAACTTCATCTTGTTCATTGAAGAATGCTACATCTCCGAAAAAGGATGTTGATATGGTGGTCCTGGAATTCTCCATCCACTTCCTCTTATGCGACAAGGAAGGAGACACCGACGATGGGAAGGACACCATCAACCGCGTCGCTTGACAACCGCGAGCTTTCTTCGAAGTAGGGGTTTGATTTTCTTCATGAATTTTCTTTGTCGTTCATCGTCAATTTCTTTGGGCCGCTTGTTATCAATTAAATGGGAGGAGGTCGGACCACATTAACATAGCCGACCATCCTCCCCCCTTGTTGTTGGGTTTATTGCGGCTCGAAAGAAGGTGGCGCGGTGAAACAACACCACGCAGAAACATGGAGGAATACGTAAAAGAAGGGTGGTGCCGTCGCGCCAGGCCGTTGTTGCCGAACAAAACCGCGGCCGGAGTCGGGCCGCGGTTAAGGGGCGAGGCGCCATCACACTGCATCAGAGAACCACGAAGAGGTTGCATCCGGAGCAGGCTGTGTTTGAGGGGTGCGACGCCGTCGGGTCGTGCCGGTTAGACCAAGGCCACGACCTTTGGCCATGGCGGAGCAGGGAGCGGTGACTGGAACCACCGACCGTCGGCGCTTCGGAGGGGCGGGACCGCAGGGTCCCTCGATGGCGGCACCGGCCGACCAGCCGGGCCGGCCGTTCGGAGATGTCTGGGGGTTGTAACCCCCGGCTGGCAAAAGAAGCGACCGCCACATGGGGGCCGCCATTTCAAAACAGGGGGCAGCCTGCCCCCCTTCCACGGCAGCTCGGCCAGCGCTGAGCTAGACACACGAGCCGCGTTGGCTGGGCTGGGCTGTCCCTTATTGGGCCGAACCCGGACCTGGGTCAGGTCGAACTAGTTCGGGCAGACCCAGGGGGTCTTGGGCCGGGTCAGTCCAGGCCCAAAACCCCCTAAAACTGGACAGTTCGTTTAAATGCCCGTAACATAGGATACAGACCTCCAATCGATGTACCGTCAGTTTTGATGCGATCCTTGGATCGAGACGGTCATTTTGGTATATTACACCCAAGGTTTCAGAGAACTTGGGTATGGCCGGGTTGGTTCGAACACGAAACCAACCGGGCCCTCGGAGCGGAAACACTTATAACTTGAGCTTCGGACGTCTGGTTGATGTGCCATCGACTTTGTTGGATTCCTCTTAGTTAGATGGACCCTTTGGCTTACTCCGATCAAGATTTGGATGTAGTTGGAGTACGGGCGGGTTGGTTTTGACTGAAAAACCAACCGGGCCCCTGGAACGAAAAAGGCAATAACTCTCAGACCGGGCGTCCGATTGACGCGCCGGCTGTCACGTTGAGTTCCCTTTGTCAAGACGGAACTTTTGGATGCATAAAATCTGGGATATATGTCATTTGATGTATCTACCCCCTTGGATTGTGGGAAGGACCCTCCCAGAAATGATCATACTGTGTGCGGGAACCCTAGAGCTGGCTGCGACTGCGATTTCGATGACGACTGCACTAAAATCCTCCATGGGTTCGGCATCGACGATGACTGCACTGAAATCCTCCATGGGTTCAGCAATGATGACGACTATACTGAAATCCTCCATGGGTTCAAAGAAGATGACTAATGTTCTTGTATCCTACGCGGGTCTGGTAGTGTTGACTCTGTTCTTGTATCCTACATGGGTATGGAAGAGTAGTTGGTCTTGTATCCTATGTGGGTTCGACATCTTAGCTAGTTTAGTATCCTACGTGGGTCCCAGCTTATATGAATCAGTGGCTACATCTGATCATCTCTATCACCTTACGAAGAAGAATACCTATGTGAGCTGAGTCTTGACATTCAATCATTATCATCAATATGATTGACTTGCTTTCCTGTGTGGATTGGGTTGTGCTTTTTGTGTGGATTGGGTTGTACTATCCTGTGTGGACGTAAGCGAACTTGGGCTCGGATGTTGGAGCCGAACTGGAATTGATGACTTAGGTATATGTATGGGAATATACCTAAGTAGTGTTGGATATTACTTTGTGATTGTATCTTTTCTTTGTGACTTATTCTTTTTGTATTCTGGGAGACCTTCGGGGGTCTCGGGGTCCTTACTGAGTAGCGTATACTCACCCCTGCATGGGCTATGCCCGCACTACGTTGTGTTGGATGCAAACGACGGACATCACTGATCATGGTTGAGTCTTGTGGTGCAAGTCGGTACCTGGAGGTGAACCACTAGGAGGGACGTACACGGAGCGGGCGGCTGGACCTGAGGAACTGAGGAGGCTATCGGTACCCACCCTTTAGGTGGGACTTTTATTGGACGGCTCGACGTTGCTGCTTTACTTTCAGTTGTTGTACTTTCATTCTAGTTGTACTTTACTTTCAGTTTGGGTTTGTATTCTATCTCATTTACTTTATGCACTTACTATTGTACCCAATTTTACATAGTGTTCACTTTTTCTGGCTTAATCTATTGTGTTTGTTCACTTTATAAGGCAATGCCTTCCCCTTTTTCCGGGATTTACACCTTTGGTGCTAGTCACCAGCCCCTTCCCTATGAGAGGGAGGCTTGGGGTAGTTATGAAATGGGTCCCGAGGATGGATTGTGAGATATAAGTCTAAAATCATAAAGGAAAAAGATAATGACACAATGAATCCATCATTTTTGGAATCATAAATGTCACATGATATGAAGGAACACATGTTCAAAAAATACCACAATCTTTAAGAATACAAATTAATTTATTGAAAGGGAATATTTTTTGGGGTTTTTGAGTGATTATTGACATAGAATGAATCTTAGATGAATAATTATTATAAAATTCATAAAAACAATATCATCTAATAATGAAAGGATTTGTTAAAACTATTGATATCTCTAACTTTTAAAAATAAAAAATAGATTATTTATGATAAACATAGAAGAATTAATGATAAGTCCCCTTACCATGTATTGAATAAATAATAAGCCAATTTTTCTTATCCACTAGACTGTTTTTAGAAGAGGTTCTGTACACAACTCTTTCATGAAAAGGATTCATAAACATTCAAGGTTATGTGAAAAAAGAATTTTAATTCCTTTTTCATGTGAATAAGTATAAGAAGGGGAAGTGATATCTATATAATAGAACATACACAAATATAAATTGTTTCACCATAACCCATTGTGTGAAGTAAAATCCATCAAGTAATCTGATCTACATAATGAATACAGTGTGTTTTAATACTTGAAATTACACGCATAATAGGAAAGTGCACTCATGTATATGAAGTTATAAGAAACGGGTTTTTGAGGTTGGTATATAAGAATTCATAAGAACATAAAATATTAATTATAATACTCAATATGTGTTAGAGTTTCGAAGATAAATTCATGAAACAATTACTTAAATACAATTTCATATGAAATATTGATTTTATGTTAATATATTGTGGAGGTGAAGATATTTGAAAAATATCTTTATATAGCACTTCCTTAAATGAGAAACTAATAATAAAAAATATTTTATATTTCTGGTGGATAATATAAAAGGAAGTAGGGGATTTATCCAACATTGGTCTATTTGTTGAAAATTGTTTGTGTCAAAATTATATTTGATTTCATTCCTTAATAAAATTAATTGAATTGATACTGAATAAGAAAAATAGATTTCCAAGTTATCATTTGGTTATTATTCATGATAGGATATCTATGTTATCCCAATGATTGTTGAATATGATTCATTCCATCAGATTTATGTTATCATACAAATATTATTAGAATTTAATGGTGTATATTGAATAAGACATCTATAAAAAATTGATCGCATATTGTGGCTTATAATTCTATCATGTATCCTTTTTCATTAACTTTTATTCTTGATTATAACTAGTTGGTTCTAGGGGAATAGTTTTGTGGTTATACCCTTTTTTGGCCCATTCATGTTAATAACAAAAAATTTGTGTGAGTGTGGGATAATAATACCATACACTGGGGCATAGTCTCTCTCATTCGGGAAAAAACACATTAAAAAATCCCGGTGTTACTTGTATTTTTATGTGTAAAAGCTTGATTACTATAGGTGCACATAAAGATATAATCATTCATTGAATAAGTGAAAGAGACCTAAAAAGGGAGAGATTTTTTAATGTTCTAAAATTTATCCCTTATTGATTCACACCCCTCTCTTATTGTGGAAAGTCAACATGGACCTAATAAGTATTTCTTCGAGAATGGATAAGAATGAGGATTGAATAGGTATTGTGGTGACTTTCTTATAACATGGGTTCTCAATATGTTGATAGTTTTCTTGATTGAATTTTTTTCATTATCATATTATAAACCAATTTTATGTGTTCACGCATATTAAGGAAACATTGGTGGGGTTTTACTTGGTTTTTTTACTCACATCATGTATGAGAATATAGATTCATGTAGAAAATTCATATACGATGATTCAGGAAAGGGAAATGGGCCCATGGAAGATATTTATTAAGTGGAACATAGATCATATATATGTTCTAGGACAGACTCTCAAGGATTTTCAAATTGTTTTATTAATTTTTTACCAACATTAATTATTATGGGAGTTTTTCTTTCAATAAAACGAGCTTATTTATTTATTATATGACATGTGTGACATATGAAATTAACATAATACACTTGTTTACTATGATTTGATTTATAATTTTGTTTATATTATTGTTGCATGGATATTATATGGAGTATATAGTCTTTCCATTGATGGGTTTTGTACCATCGTTTCTAGTTAACATCCTTTTATGTTCAGAAAGCATCACATGAGGTTATTAAAATCTCAGTCTTATACCCAGTGGTTTGGGAAAGGGTGTTAAATGATGTAAAGTAAAATATATTTAAAAAGTGGTAAATTTTATGGCCATTCAGTTGATATTTACTTGATAGATAAGATCAATATGTGGAATCTTAGAATTTATTTTTACAGAAACATTAGAAATTTGTGAAATCTCTTATTACAATTGTTTTCTCATATGTTTAGTTTTATTTCATGTGTGTTTGATCATTATTTCTTTTGTTCAATTTATAGATCGACCATCTGACTATTAAATGTGTGTTATTTTTTTAAGAACATGTGGTAACATGGGGATATGAAAAAAATTATAGCCATAATCGATTTAGTTCTTAATGTAGGTAGTTAATCCACACAGTAGTTCCAAATCCTTATATTGGTTGATGGATATACTATATGAACCAAAAAGGAAAGCATGATATGTTTTCAGGCCAGGTTTATTTGAGTCCTTTTTAATTTTACAATCATTGGAAGTCATTTTCATTTACTTGGGAATTATCAGATTTTCATATTTAACCACATAACCACATGTGATATATTTTAAATAAAACCATACAACTAATATAATCATTAATAATCAAAGATTAAGTTTATTAATTTTTTTTCATAATTCCCAAGGGTAAAATAATAAATTAAAACTGATGATTTAAGCCATCTTCCAATTAAAAACTAGGTTATTCATTTAAATAAAAATTATTATTAAAAACAAGATCTTCTCAAAATGGAGGGTTTGAAATCATTGAATCTCACAAAAAATTATATCATAGTAATTTATTATTAATAATTCATTATAAACTTCTAATATTTTCGTCTATATTTGATGTTATGAAAAAGTTTCGCATATAAATGCACAATTTAATTGATTATGAACTGTACAGGGTGATGTTTATGAATGTTATCAAGATTCGTTAAAAAATATATTATATTAATTATTCAATCATAGATTCTTAATGGGTAATTTATTTTGAAAATAAATATGTTAATATACAATAGTCTTTTGAAGGTGTTTAATAAGGATCACTTAATAGAAAGTAATCCCAATGAAATTAATTTTGTATGAGTAGACGTAGAAAATTTATTATATTATTTAATACTTATTTTGTATTACATATATGATATTTCTCATTTTCAATTTATTTTTATAATCAAAATGTCATACTCATAGAAGAAATTTTGAATGTAATTCTTATGTTTTATGATTCAATTTGTTTTATTATCATGTCTACACAAATGACATATTTTCAAAATTTTATTTCCATTATAAATCTTGTGTTTTTTGCCTATACGTTTCATTGTAAATTTTATGTCATTTTTTTTGTTTTGGATGATGTTTCATCATATTAAATAGATTACTTAATCCAAAATCATGGATTATTTATAGACAATTTTATATAGTTTATTAATGTCGAGATGTGTATCGAAAAGTTTATTTTATTTTTATTGTCTTGGAAGATGTTTGTAATGACCCGAATCCGGAGCCCTTCCACTGGGGCCCCTTACCCGGTTTTCCACATGACCTCACGCACATTTTCCCAAATTCCAGAGGTTTCCGACTAGCAGCGAGGGCCTTGGTAAGTTATTGGGGAAACTTTGCCCTCATTTGGTAAGGTATACAAGGAAAGAAAAACAACAGTCAATAGCGGAAGCAGTAAACAACATACAAACACTGAAACTAAATAGCAGAAGTAATGAACACATTATGATAATGATAATGATTCAGCAGGTACAAGTATCTAAGGAATGTAAAAAAGACAACAACGTGCTGAAATACAACTGAAAAACAAAGTACTAAAGTAAACAACAGCCCAGTAGCATCGCAAGCCTAAGCTCGGTCCTATTCTATCTAGCTCCAACCAGCAATCATGTACCCGAAGTAGAAGGGCCACAATCCTTATCCACATCTACAACCATATAACCTGTTTAGGCCAAAAAGTAGGACCCAAATAGGGTGTGAGACTAATCCCATTAGGAAATCACCACGAGATTTGTGCCCTACTGTCAGTGAGAAATATAGAAAAAGTAAAGGAAATAAATGCAGCAGAGAAAAAGAAATAAACTAAAGTAAAAAATCCTAAAAATCTCCATTCAAATTTATTTAGAAGTTCAGTATAATAATTTAGCTATCAACCAAGGAACCTAGCAACAACTCTATACTCCCAAGGTAAGCAAGTAAACACAACAGGAAACTCAGCAGTCTACCTAAATAGCATGTAGTATAACCCGAGCTTGTTCTGTGGCTGGGTGGACTCGTCAAAACCAACCACCAAATAAAGCACTGTCTCTCTAGGTAGCTCCTACTAGCAAACCCCTCTAGTCAAGTAAACTTACAAAGGCACAGACACTCTAGGAAGCTCTCACTGTCAATTCCCCTGTGGTCTTGCTACAAAAGATATAGACTCACTGAGGAAGCAATTATGTCTAATTCCCCCTATAGTCTCGCTACGTAAGTAAGGACACTCTGAGGAAGCACAAAGTCTCATTCCCATAGGTCATGTGATCGATACTAATTATAACAGACTCTCTAGGGAAGCCCTAATCGTCATTTCCCCCTTTAGTCTACCACACCAGATTCACTCAGCCCAGAGCAGATTAGTCATACTTAAATGAATGTTATCATCCTAAGTATGTTCAGAAACTACTTGGCTAATAGATACAAGCATGTACAAGCATATAAAAAGTAGGCAATACATGCAATCAATTCCACAAGCATACTAGCAATGTGCAAAAGGGTTGCCTCGTAGGCAAAACCACGCCAAACGGAAATAAACAGCCAAAAAAAAAGGAAACACCCATGTGGTGATCCTAAACCATGCTAACAAGCAATTATTAATCATCAAATATCCTCAAGCATACAAGAAATCTAAGGCAGATAACAAAACATGATCAAAACCCTAACCCGAGACACCCGATACATGGGTATCCAACACTTTTTCACAAAAAACTCAAGGACATTCAACGTAGGGAAACAAACCACCTACCATGATCCCAAAAGATCTATATATGTAAACCACGATGACATATTTTTCTTAGAACGACGTAGATCTGAGAAAATGCACAAAATTCTCACCCTACAATAACGGGAAAACGAGGAGGAATCAAGAAACAAGGCTAAAACAGAACATGGAACTCATCGCAGTGCTTCCAACACAATCGATGGCAGCTGAAACGGAGGTCAGATTGAGGCATGGTGGCGTGGAGAATATTCGTCCATACGGTCACTCTTGGACAAATGAAACCTGGAGAAGAAGACGCTTCTGTGCGTCAGGCACGACCCCGGTCCGTTTAAGAAAAAAAAGTACAGGGTGTGTAATTTTAGAGTACACAACGTGTACTAGGTCCTTTCCATACTCCGCAAAAATCAGCCTCCATGTCACCCTTACACACCATGTGTGTGGCCCGGACACGACCATCACACAGCTTTGTCGGGAAAAGAGTACACGACCTGTACTCAGAAAGTACACGATGTGTACTTCAAAAATTTCTAGAAAGTTCATTTTTCCAAAAAACTCCAGAAAAATGAAAAGCGTACCTGAAAAGAAGATCCGGGTTCTTACAAACTTCCCCCTTAAATAAATTTGTCCCCAAATTTCCCTAAAGAGGTGGAGAAGAAGAAACCCCGAACAGATCTGGTCACTATGATCGTATAACATCCTTTCTTTCCGATGTCTCATCCTGTACTCTCCCCTGCTGCCATAGAACTCGTACCAGAGGAACAGACCGCCCGCGGAGAACCTTCATACTGCGATCGACAATCCGGATAGGATGCTTCTCAAACGATGCATCTGCTTAAAGATCGACTTCCTCAGGCTGAAAGACGTGGTACGGGTCTGAAAAGTAATGTCAGAGCTGAGAGACATGGAAGACGTCGTGCATGTACCGATACCTCTGAGGTAGCTGCAACCGATAGGCAACCGGCCCAACTCTCTCTAAGACCTCAAACAGCCCGATATACTACAGTGAAAGATTACCCTTTCTCCAAATCCTCTTGTGTCCCATCCTTGGTGTGACACGCAGGAAAACCTGATCACTGACCTCAAACTCCAGAGGCCATCTCCGTTGATCAGCATAAAACTCTTGTCGAGACTGCGATGTAGCCATCCTCTTCTGAATCAACTCTATCTACTCTGAAGTCTCCTGAACAAGACGAGGTCCTAGAAAATCTACCTCTCCTTCCTCTAGCCAGCATAAAGGTGATCAGCACGGCCTACCGTACAAAGCCTCGTATGGCGCCATCTGAATGGTCTCCTGAAAACTGTTGTTGTAGGTGAACTCCACCATAGGAATATGCTTTTCCAAAGAACTGACGTAGTCCAGAATCAACGATAGGAGCATACCCTCAAGCACCTGGATCATGCGCTCAGACTGGCTATCAGTCTGGGGGTGGTATGTTGTACTCAAAAGTACCTGTGTACCCAAGGCCTTCTGAAGTCCCTACCAGAACCGAGAGGAAAAGCGCGCATCCATGTCTGAAACAATGGAGTGTGGAACTCCGTGCAGACGAACGATTTCTAGGATTTAAAGTCATCCCAGATCATCGACAATGAATGTCTCCTTGATTGGCAAGAAGTGAGAAACCATTGTAAGCCTTTCGACGACAACCAACACTGCATAGTTTCCTCTAGATGATCTTGGAAAACTAGTCACGATGTCCATCGCGACGTCGTTCCACTTCCACTCTAGAATGGGAAGCTACTGTAAAATCCCTACTGGTCGTTCGTGCTCCGCTTTCACCTTCTGACTGGTGGAACATATCATGAAAAAACCAGCCACATCTCTCTTCATACCTGGCCACCAGTACTGGCGGTGTAAATAACGGTACATCTTGGTGACACCATGATGAAATGCCCAAACTGAGGAATGGAATTCTCGTATTAGCTCGTCGTGTATATCTGTTGGAACCCATACGCGTCCCCAGAAATGCAAGATCTCATCCTCTACAACAGTCCACCCGAGAAGACGGGCCTCTCCTGGCACGCTTTCCCGTAGGACCCACCCTTATAAATCTTCCATCTACCTCATTCGAACTCTGTCTAGAAGTGCAGAGGTAACAACCATAGAAGATAGGAATGTTTTCCCCTGCCTGTCGTGCACCTCCAAATGCATCTCCGAGAATAGAGAAATTAGTTGCCACTCACTGCAGGCCTCCTGAACTGCCTGTATTTGAGTTCTCCTACTCAGTGCCTCAGCCACAGCATTACCTTTCCCAGGTATATAGGCAATCTTGAAATCGAAGGACTGTAGATACTCAACCCACCTCCAATATCTCAGATTCAGGTAACACTGCTTGAAGACGTACTTGAGACTTTTGTGGTCAGTGTATACCACAAAATGTTCTCCCAGAAGGTAATGTCTCCATCAATGTAAAGCATGAACAACCACAGCCAACTCCAGGTCCTGCATAGCGTAATTCCTCTCATGTGGCCTCAACTTCCGAGATCCATAAACAACCACTCGATCCTCCTACATAAGAACTACTCCATGTCTGATGTCAGATGCATCACAGAAAACTTTATAGCTCATGCTCAGATCTAGAAAAACTAGGATCGGTGCTGAAGTCAATCTCCCCTTTAGCTTCTAGAAGGCTGCGTCACAGGCTTCTGACCAAACAAACATCACCCCATTCTTAGTCAATCCCGTCAACGGTGCTTCTAGGTGTGAGAATTATTGTATAAACCGCTTGTAGTAGCTAGCCAGCCCCATGAAGCTCCGTACCCTGAAGACATTCTTCGGCTGCTCCTAGGTAACTACTGCTCTCACCATCCCTGGGTCTACTGATACTCCTATCTCTGAGATGACATGACCCAGGAAGTGAATCTTGTCCATCCAAAAGTGGCACTTCGAGAGTTTAACAAAAAGCCGATGCTCCCTTAGTGTACTCAAAACAATCTCAAGATGGGTTGCATGGTTGTGTTGAGTGTGAGAGTACACCAAGATATCATCCACAAAGACCACGATGATGGATTCCAAGTAAGGATGGAACTCTCAGTTCATTAGGGCCATGAAAACTACTGGCACCTTCGTAAGACCGAACAACACAACCGTATACTCATAGAGACCATACCTGCTCCTGAAGGCTGTTAGAGGTATATCTGAAGGTCTAACGTGAAGCTGATGATAACCGGACCTCAAATCGATCTTCGAGAGCACCCGAGCTCCTCAAAGCTGATCGAAGGGATCATCAATCCATGGCAAGGGATATCGGTTCATGACCGTCAACTGGTTCAACATCCAATAATCCACCTAAAGCCTAAGGGTACAATCTTCTTTCTTCACGAACAGAATATGCGAACCCCAAGTAGAAGTACTAGGTCTGATGAAACCCTTTTCCCGCAACTCCTCCAACTACTTTTTGAGCTCCTGAAACTCAGGCGTAGCTATCCTATAGAGAGGAATGGACACCGGTGCTACTCCTGGAATGAGCTCTATCGAGAAGTCTACCTCACACTTCGGAGGCAACCCTGAAATGTCTTTTGGGAAGATATTTGGAAATTAATAAACCACTAGAGGAAAATCTATCTGTGAAGTCCCCTGGTCATCCAGATAAAGATTAGCAATCTGGGCCATAACTCCTCCTATCCCATGATGCTAGAGTCCGGCTTGACTCGTCTGAACATCCCACTCGCCCTTGTGAAGGAAAGATTCACCCTCTGGTGACACGAAACTAACCCTGCGGCGATAGCAATCGACGACTGCCTGGAAGGGAAACAACTAGTCCATACCAAGAATGACGTCATAGCCCGTCATATCTAGGGCATAGTTGTCCTATAAGAAACGGTACCCTGAAAACTCGAGATGGAACTCTTTGCACTGGCATATGCTATATGTCCTCGTTCCCAAGGGCGTCTCGAGAGTCAACATGTCAGCAGATGAACAGACACAAAGCTCAAGACTTTGCACAATAGAAACAGAGATAAATCTATGTGAAGCACTAATATCGAAAAGGGATGAAGATAAAACTGAGGCTACTAAGATCGTACCTCGAACTGTAGAGGGTCCATGATCCTTCTCTTGATGAATCTACTCTACAACAAAAGTCTGGCCAGTACTGCGGCCATGTGTAGCCTGAAAACCCTGAGCTGTTCCTCCCTGAACCTTACCACTGTGTCCATGGCCTCTATCCTGACCTAAACGACATGTAGAAATCTAGCCCCCAGTTTTCTGTGGAGATGGAAATCATGCTCCTAGACGCGGGATCGAAACTGATCCTCCTTTACTAGCCACTGGAAGTGGAAACCTGCAGAAATGCTGTAGATGACCCATCTTGCCGTAGGATCAGCACTCTACTGGGTCCCTTAAGCAATGGGGATTCTTGTGTCAGCTCCTCCCACACTGTTAACAAACCACTTGGGTTCCAGAAGAGAGGTCTCGTCTACCAGAAGGAATAGCACACTTCCTCGGGTCGCCTCAGGTAGACTCTCGGTGGCACTTCCTGTTGTCTGTCTAGAGGGAATCAGCCTTGGATGTTGTACCGCCCTGGTCCACAGCTCCAGTATCCCTCAGGTTCTTCTCTGTGATGAGTGAATGGTTGACTATCAGAGTAATATAAGTAAACTGAAAGGCATTCACCTACGATTTGATCTTCGGTTTGAGTCCATCCTCAAACTTGCTTGCTAGAAACAACTCGTCATTCCCCAGAACGGGATTGAATCACTGTAACTCAATGATGCGGGAGGAATAAAACATAACTGAGAGAGTAATCTGATGTAGGATCAGGAACTCCCTAGCTCTGTCGGCCCTCAGTGTCACTGGGTAGAAGTAGTCGTAAAACGTACGCTGAAACTCTGCATAAGCCATAGCCTGCTGGAACCCCCTCTTAGGGACTACGTCCCACCATCTCTTTGTGGAGTCTCGCAACATATACGTGCGAGATTAACCCTCCTCTCTGGAGGTGTCTCCAGATGCTCGAAGATGGATATCATGGCTTCCATCCATGACTCTGCAGCCTGAGGTCCTCCATCCCCTGTGAAAGTGGGAGGATGCTGCTGCTGGAAGACCCGCGTCAGCTCTGCTATTGTCGGGGAAGGATGCTGAACTCTCTTGAAGGTCTACATGAATCTCATGAAACCCTATCTGAACTGAGTGTCTGCAACAGTGTCTAGAATCACTATAGGTGCCATGTCCGGAACAATGGACAGAACTATTGGCAGTCCCTGATCGGTCATATCAGGCATACGATCGATGTCGGGTTCTTGGCGTGTAATAGGAGGATGTCTTGGTACTATAGTTCTAAAAGACCAAAACAAACCTTCATTAAAGGTGAACATAGTTGAAACATAGGAGAGTAAAATGGAAGAAGAGGGAAAACCTTTAAATAAAAAAACATAACTACACGACGTGTAATACCACTACACGACGTGTTTCCTAAAAGTTTACCCTGGGCGTGTACCTTAGCCATACATGGCCGTGTAAACTACCCGACTACACGGCGTGTTCTCAAAGTACACAGCATGTACTGACCCTTTTCTCCCTATATAGTTACTCTTACACGACTAAGTCACACAAACTATACCAGCCGAAAACTATATGGTGTGTTTGAGGTAGACACGACGTGTACTAGACATGCCTTACCTGGGCCGTGTTGTTTTTTACATGGCCTGACACACGGTGGACACTACATGGCGTGTTCCCTAGGGACACGACATTCACATGAAGGGAAACCTCGGCCTGTGTTGTTCGTGACACGGCCGGGTACTCAGCTGATCCTTACACGGCGTGTTCCGAACAAACATGGCGTGTATAAGAAAAGATAACCCCGACCCGTGTTTTTCAAGACATGTACGGGTACCTGGGAAAGGATACACAGTGTGTGCATACCGAACATGGCATGTACTAAACATGCATTAACTGGTCCATGTTGTTAGTTACACGGCCAGGCTCCTAGTTAACCCCTACACGGCATGTACATAGAGTACACAACGTGTTCTTGAAAACCATTTCCAGCTCTGTGTCCCTGTCCACACGGTCAGTGACATGGCCAAAAACTACGAGGTATTTATCTATAAAGTACACGCCGTGTATTCTGGGGATTTCCAGACAGTAGCCTCAGAACATCACTGGAGCCCAGGAAACACAAGAAAAAAAGTTGGTTAAGGTGCCAAATTCAGATCCGTGGGGGGCCATACTCCCCGCGAATCAAAGCGTGGAATCATAAAAATGCATGTAACAAGCGAACAGTATATGAACTCACGACCCACCAAATTCCGATCCTCGAGGGCCCATAACACCTCTAAGATCAATGTTTGGCATCCATGATAAGAAGGCTCCAAACAACGATACCCTATCAGCATAGTAGGTATTCTATCATAGCAGCTGTCACAATAGCATGCATTATCTATCACAAATCCTATCACAACAGCATGAAATCTCTAATGAAACCTAGATAGAAGGGAAAAATGCATGGCATGTGATCTTCTAACATGTTCTTATATGATGCATGAGATGGCATACCCTCATCTCATCGGGTTGCAAAAAATAAAACCATAATCATATAAACAGTAATATCACAAAACAAGTGCATTACCCAACAGTGGAATCAATTAAACTGGAACATTCGCAAAACTCAAAACCTGCACTATTCTAGGTAATCTGGATTTCTCCCTATACACGGGTTCTAGAATGCCCGGGCATAGCTATTTACCATTCAACTATTCTGTCATATCCCTGTCTAATGTCGCTAAACAGTTAGTCAATAGAAAAGGAAAGAACTCCTCTGATACCACGTTGTAACCACCTGAATCTGGAGCCCTTGCACTGGTTCCCCATAACTGGTTTTCCATATAACCTCAAACGCATTTCCCCAAATGCCAAAGGCCGCTGACTAGCAGTGAAGGCCTTGGTAAGTTACTGGGGAAACTATTCCCTCATTTGGTAAGGTATACAAGGCAAGAAAAGCAACAGTCAATAGAGGAAGTAGTAAACAACATACAAACACTGAAACTAAACAGTAGAAGTAATGAACACAAAATGATAATGATAATGACGCAGGATGTAAAAGTATCTAAGGAAAGCAGTAAACACAACAACGTGATGAAATACAACTGAAAAACAATGTACGAAAGTAAACAGCAAGCCAACAACATCAAAAGCCTAAGCTCGGTCCTATGCTATCCATCTCCAACCAGCAATCATGTACCCGAAGTAGAAAGGCCACAATCCTAATCCACACCTACAACCATATAACCTGTTTGGGACAAAAGGTAGGACCCAAACAGGGTGTGAGACTAATCCCAGTAGGCAATCACCATGAGATTCGTGCCCTACTGTCAGTGAATAATAAAACAAAAGTAAAGGAAATAAATGCAGTAGAGAAACAGAAATACACTAAAGTAAACAATCCTACAAATCGCCATTCACATTTTTTAGCAGTTTAGTACAATCATTTAGCTATCAACCAATGAACATAGAAACCATTCTATTCTCCCAAGGAAAGCAAGTAAACACAACAGGTAACTCAGCAGTCTACCTAAACAGCAAACAATACTACCAGAGCTTGTTCTTTAGCTGGGTGGGCTCGTCATAACCAACCATCAAATAAAGAACTGACTCTCTAGGTGACTCATACTAGCAAACCCCTCTAGTCATGTAAATGTAAAAAGGCACAGACACTCTGGGAAGCTCTCAATGTCAATTCCCATGTGGTCTTGTAATGAAAGATATAGACTCTCTTAGGATGCACTTACATCTAATTCTCCCTATAGTCTTGCTACGTAACTAAGAACCCTCTAAGGAAGCAGAAAGTCTCATTCCCATAGGTCCTGCGATCGACACTAATTATAATAGACTCTCTAGGGAAGCCCTAATCGTCAATTCCCCCTTTAGTCTACCACACTTGGTTCACTCAGCCCTAAGCTGTTTAGTCGTACGTAAACGACTATTAGCAGCCAATGTAAGTTCAGCAACTACTTGACTAATAGCTACATGCATCCACAAGAATATAAACAGCAGGAAATACATGCAATCTATTCAATAGGCATACTAGCAATGTGCAAAAGGGTTGCCTCGTAGGCAAAACCGCGCCAAACGACAATAAACAGCCAAAACAAGGGGTAACACCCATGGGGTGATCCTCAACCATGCTAACAAGCAATTATTAATCATCCAATAACATCAAGAAAACAAGAAATAAAAGGTAGATAATAGAACAGGATCAAAACCCTAACCCGAGATACCCGATACATGGGTATCCTGCACTTTTTCACCAAAAACCCAAGGACATTCAATGTAGGGAAACAAACCACCTACCTTGATCCCAGTAGATCGATATATGTGAACCGCGATGACAGATTCCCCTTATAATGATGTAGATCTGAGAAAACACACAAAACTCTCACCCTATGATAACTTCAAAATGAGGAGGAATCAAGAAACAAGGATGAAGCAGAACGGGGAACTCACCGCAGTGCTTCCAACACAATCAAAGACGGCTGGAACGGAGTTAGGACAGAGTCACGGCGGTTCGGAGAAGATTCGATCGTACGGTCGCTCTCGGACGAACGAAACCTGGAGAAGAAGAAGCTTCTATGTGTCAAGCATGACCTTGGTCCATTTAATGAAAAAAAAGAAAGCACATGGACTGTACTTTTATAGTACATGGCGTGTACTAGGTCCTTTCCATACTCCACCAAAAATCGTCCTCCATGTCACCCTTACACACCGTGTGTGTGGCCGGGACACAACCAACATATGGCTTTGGCAAGAAAAGAGTACATGACGTGTACTCAGAAAGTACACGGCCTGTACTTCAAAAACTTCCAGAATGTTCATTTTTCTCAAAAACTCTAGAAAAAGGAAAAGCGTACCTGAAATGAAGATCTGGGTTCTTACAATGTTGTTACAGTAATGTTTAAAGGATATATTCCATAAAACATTATATTTATAAAAAATGTAAAATTTCTATTGTTTCTCATGGATGTTATGACTGAATCATCATTTTTTTTATTTTTCAAATCATTCACTTTCTGGGTTTGTGAGAACCAAACAAGAAACCATGATGAAAACATCAAATAAAGAAAGAAAAAGCGAGTTTCTCAGGAGCCCGATATTCCTAGGCCAAAAATCTATCCAAATACAGACATACTCAATACAAAGGAACATTTCTAGAACCACCAACAGTACCCCGTATGAGACCATGACACCCATCAACCTTGATTCATGCCCCTATTGACCAATAACATCACATAGGCCGCACAAAACCCAAGCCTCCCATCATCAACTGATGAAGCCTAGACCCTCGATCGATTAGAAGGGGCCACCATGAAGCCCCTCGCCACCTCGAACTGCACCACCAGATGAATCAAAAGAACAAAATAAGAACAAGATCCAAACCACAGTAAATAAAAACCAAATATTTGTGGGGAACACCACTGCCACTCGGCCACTGCTGCGCTGGAACCTAAAAATCCAGAAAACCCAACGAGGTGTTGTAAACCCAAAAGATAAGGCCACATCGTCACTACCGTGTTTTCTTGGGGACGCCACCGGCGACCTCATACTGACCTGGGAGAGGACGACGACCATGAAAAACCCAAACCAGAAGAACTAAATTGGGTGGAACCATCAGAGAAGAGGTGAGGTTGTCGAGGGTACAGGAGTGAATACCTACAAATTGAATTGTTAAACGAGGTTGAATGATGATCCTCATCGACAGAGGTATGGAGGACTTTTCAATCTGCAAGACCAAGAGTGGTTGAAAATCTGAACCATGCAGAGCCAAACCCTTGACCACACCAACCAGGATGACAGAGAGGAGGAGATGGGAAGAGCAGCGGTTTTTTGGAGTCCAATAAATTTTTTTATTTTATAAAATAATTCGAATTGAGGCAAAGTGAGAACCATTAAACAGGCCAAGAAACCACAAGAAACCATTTATGGGCTCGGAAAAGAACCCTATCTAGTACAAAACCACCCAAAAACACAACAAAACAACCCCAAAATCAGCAGCAAAAACAAAAAATCCAAAAACAGTCCGGCTAGGAAATGCTGCCAGGACCATCTCGCCCAAACCATCACCCTGAAACACGAACCGTTGGGTCTCCTCGAATACAACCACCTCGAGCAGCACTCTGTTGCATCCAACACCATAACTGAGGCCACACAAGACAATGACACTAGCCATTCCAACCACAAAATTGACCCCACACAAGAACAACCGAGTTCGATTCTCTCTTTCCACTAGAACCCGTACGTGGGACAGAAACCGCCACACCAAACCAACCACAAACAGATCCCTCCCCAGACAGCTCATTTGCAAGTCTCTCTTCCCCTTTTGGGTCCCATTGCAGTCAATGTTTTTCTTTAAAAGTATATATATAAATATATATTGTTATGTGATAGAAATATGTTGTAATTGACTTCCTAGATCTTGGTTGAACTCCCCAACACCCTAATCTCTCATCCTTAAACTTTTTTTACATTTGAGGTACTAGCATGCCATTGATATAAGGTGGACCCCATAAGAATGTTGGATGATTCAACTCAGCCTATTGAAACACTACAAAGAAGTATTTTCATTTGGATTATAAAGGTGATCATTATCAAATTATATGATGATTATGAAACTATTTCACAAGATTTACAGTGAATGGTACATATATATATATATAACAACTCTTTATTTATGTTTTATTAGGTGTTTTTTATTTCATTCATGAGTGATCATGAAAAAGGGATTTATCCATTTATACAGCTTCGTATAAATTTTATAAGACATTTTTGAATACATTCAATGGCATTAAATCTATCCCTTACAATATATTTATGAATTCAATCATGGAAGAATATTAAATTTGAAAAATAGAGAATAACATACGTGAATTATCAAAATTCATCGTAAAATAAAATACAATTATGAATAGGAGTTCTATGTTATGGTCAATGTATTCTAACCTTGTAAAGAGTCGTTTACATAAGGATCAATCAATTTTATAGTTAAATATATTAGTCTATGTAAGGGATATTCCTATCTACATTTACCTAGAATCATTCTATGTAAATGGTCATTTTCATTTTTCCTTTATGTAGAGGGGTATATATAATGGTCAGAATAGATTATATTCATCAATATAGGCATATTTTAAGGTATTCATTTTGTATACTATGCCGTAAGCTATTTCAATGACCCATGATTATAATATATAATAATAATTATATATAGAATATATGACATGAAACACAAATATTAGAAGAAAATGTAACACACAAATACTTTATAACATATATCATTTTAAATAAATTCAATCTATTCTATATCTTGCGATTCATGCAACACTACGTTTAATCATAATGTGATACTTTATTAAAATATTGTTATTAAAACATGACTATTATTAAAAGTCATTAAGTTGGAGGGTATGAATAAGAAAAACTAAATTATAAAAATTATATGGTTTAAAAATTTATAAAATAAATTAAATGGTTAAATCTGATTATAAATAAAATAAGAATTGTTTCAAATAAAATGAAATGTTTTTTGAAAAACATTAATTTTTTAAAAGGTGGTTTACTCAATCATGGCACACATAAAATCAAAATATATTTTTTCAAAATATATAAATATTACATGTGGAAAAATAATTATATATAAATATGAAAATTATCATTGGGTGAATTTTAGATAATTTTCTGAAAAGGTTAATTTTATGATGAATAGTGAAAGATAATGATTTGTATTGAAAATATTATTTAAATTTAAATTATTTTCATGGATAAATTAATATTTAATTATTTTTTAAATTAAATTCAGTTAAATTATATTACAATTTAACAATTTGTTTTTTCATTTTAATCAATTTCATATTAATCTAATATATAAAAACATTTAACAATTTTTAAACATTTCTTGAGAGAAACTGTATTTTTTAAATATTTGTGAGTTAAATTTGAAATTGAATTATGATAATTATGTGAATTTAATTTATATAATTGGATTAAATATTTCTAATAACTATAATTAATATTTTATAATATGTATATCTTAATTTTTTACCATAATGAATAGTAAAAAAGTAAAAAATAATTTATATGGTTAAGGTAAAAATGGGTTTACCGGGGGTAAAATAAGATGATTTGGGTTAATAATTTCTTAAAACCTATAAAAACCACATTTTTGGAAATATTTATACATTGTTCCCTTTATAGTTCTATAATTTCACATTTTCTGGATTTTTGAGTGATACATATGTGGTTATGATTCATTCTTTTAAAAGAATCCAAGAATGTCCTTTCCCCCACTTATAAAAGGCAACCCCTATCCAAAACTCTTAACACATTGAAAAACCTTAATCTTAGTCAAGAATTGACCGAATATTTTACTTAATTTTATCCCCACATACTAAAAATAGTTTTCATATCCAAAATCCAATCTGGGAATGAATTGTGATAAATCTAAAGAGGTTTTATAAAGAAGAGGTAAAGTTTTAAACTATGCATTTTCATTATAATTATATTTATAAATACTTTGTATAATCTAAATCTATTATAATATAAAAACTCAAGTATATATAATAAATTATAATGTTATTATGATATGTTAATGATCTATAAATATCCCTTCTTTCTTCAAATTGAAAATGAAATTGTCAATTGTGTGTTTGGTGGACTACCGTGTGACAAACCGATGTAATTTTTTTCTATCACCACCTTTCCAGGCATGATATAATGAAATATTGAAAATATTGATATTATATTTATGTCATTATTATACTTAAGTAATTATTATATCACATTTATCATCTTACGCTCCATTTCATGGAAATATGATAAAGCTAGTAGTGTGTACGGTGGACTACCGCCTCACAGAGCGATGTGATTCACTTTTCACTTAAAATATAAATGAAATGTAGTAAGATAAAATTTAAAGTGTATATATGTAATATTTATTAATTAAATTTACATATAGAAATATAATACCACTTCTTACTTCTTACTTTCAAAACTCATGGAAAATAATAATGTCTCTCATGTGTACGTGTGGACTGCCATCTTTTTGTATTGATATGATTTTTTTTCATTTTATACATACATTGATAGAAATAAGAATGTATTTAAATAATATAAATTCTATATTTAACATAAAAATTATTCAAGAAATTTTAATTAATATTTATTTTCTTTTCATCCCATCTATCGAGAAATATTGAAATAGTGTTCAGGAGTGTGTATCTCCTATTATCTCCATGAATAGTGTAATCCATATTCTATCACAAACATTTATAGATTACTATAAATAAATATATAATGAATATATATAATATATTTTTCATGGATAACATTATCGATATTATGTAACCATGTAAAAGGTTAGAAATTATATAACCAAATAATTCATGAAAAATGAAGCATTTATCAAATAAAACATAGATTTCAACAAATAATTATTAATAAAAGATACATAATTCAATATTAATAAATAATATGTATTATGAAATAAATTATTATGGTTCTATAATATAATTAAAATAAACCAATATTTATTATAAATAAGTATAAAACACATGTGATGGAATTCGAACCTGAGGTAAGGGGTTTCATAACTCAATTTACATTCATTGGGTTAAACTTCTACATCTTAAATTATTTTATAAATTAATTTTTGTGAAATAAAATTTCATTTTATTATGTTGTATTTAATATTTTATTTTATGTATTTAAAATTTTCACACATAATTACTTCATTGATTGATTCTCACATTTATGATATGATATTTTTAAGTGTTTCCCACATCACTTTTACATTCATGAGACATATTCCATATGGACCTATAAGTTATTTTGTATGATGTATATAATTCAAATTTTTATACTTTATATCACGAATTTATTATTATTCATGGTATGTAACATTTCATTTGAATTTATTTCATTCATGGGGCTCATGATTCAAACATTACCAAAGTCGTAAGGGTGTATTACACAAGCTCATCATTATTTGGGATTGTTTATATTTAAGTATCCCTTAGGATAATTATTTTATATTTATATCTTAAACATAATTTATTTTCTTATCTAATAATTCATGAAATTTCCATGTAATAGTAACATTATTTCTATCATTGGTAATGAATGTGATTGAGAAAATTTTCATATGAAAAACACACTTCATTTCTCTCATCGCTCTGATATCCTTTTTATCTCAAATCCATGTATTATAAAGTTTTTTTCAAAAACGTTTTTTGAAATCTTAAAAAGGAGTTATTAAAGACATTTTTAAATATTTTTTTATTTATTTACAAATTTGTTTCAAATGAATCTTCATGTAATTTAAAAAATAATTCCCATTTGGATTTTACCAAAAATATGCGAGGAATATTTTCATTAATTTATATGACATGTATGGAATTTTATGATGTAATAACCACTCAATTTTTTAAAGATTATTTTACAAGTTACTAATTTTATTTTACAAGAGGAGTATTTCAAAAACATTATATGATATTTTAGTTTTAAAAGGTTATTTTTAAAATGGAAATGATATTTTCCACATGAATAATGTTAATGGAATTCATATGATATTATTATTCCTAAAAAACCATAAACCTTATCTTAACATATGATATATTGGAAAAAATGCTATAATGACCGAATAATTATTATTTCTCTCTTAGGTTATAATATTATTATAGAGATATATAGTTTTATTCCATTTTCCCTATTTATATGATTATTTTATGATTATTTTTATTTATTGGGTAATATATTATAAATTTATATGATATTTTTCTAATATGAATATTTATGTTGATTATATTTTAAGCCTTTTATGAAAGAAAATCACTGGACTTAGTATGTTATGGGTAGAGCCTGATGTGTCCCCTCAATGCACTATTATGTATCATGAGACAAAATATCTTGGGATTTTGGCTAAGGGATTACAAATTTATGTAACATGTCTTGGCATGAGGACTTGATGTTATTGTAATGTTGTATAGAATTATGCATTCCCTCATTATGAGATAAGTTATTGATATCCATTTTATTATTCAATTGGTTAGAATATCCATGGAAATGTTTTAATCTCATGTGATTATGTATATGGTATTTTTTGATCATTATTTATTCCTTACATATTATTCTCAAGTATTTAATTAAATGGAATGTGTTTTGGTTATTTACATTTCCTGATTAATTAGGTTTTAATTATTCATATCTTCCACCATACATATACATTTACTGATCATCTAAGATCACCTATTTATTATGTTTCATTCCATGGGATACCAAGATGAGTATTATGATTGCTATGTAGGGTTATTCAAGAGGAAATAATGATGCACTCTTAAAAATTGTATTTTTTATTTTAATATTTCAATTATAAAATAAGTTTCAAATGTGTATCTAGTATACCAAGTCAAATAAACTATTCATCCCACGGGTATGTGATTCCTTTTATATTATGATAATTTAATATATTAACCACCATCTCTAAGATATTAGGATCAAGATATTTAGTGTTCTTATAAGATAAACATTAGTAGAAACCCTGGGAACTAAATTTAGAAAAATAAGTATTAGGTAACATAACCTTATGATAAAATTTGGATAATATTATAAGAGGGCAGTATAATGATTTGGTAATGTAGAGATTATATGGGTTTTCATAGAAATGCATCCCTCTCTAGATACTACAAGTGGATCTGGTTATGGAAAAGTTGTACCAAGTTTTTATAACTCTAAAAAGGCATGTTGGTCTTGACTCGAGTGTTACCTAGTATATGATAATGGTTTTTATTACACACATGGTTTGACAATACAAGGGGATATTGTTTTAATAAATTTCATCTTCAAAAAATTATTTTGATGTATTTGAAAACATTCTTAAATAATCCATGTTTATTATTGTGAGATTATTCATGCATTAATTTTTCAATTTTTGTAAACTATTTCCTTGGTTATGGGATTATACATAATGTTTCATAATGTTATGATATAATATAGTGTATTACAATCTTTAGAAATAGAACCTATTGAAAAAGAATGAAAATCATATCAATTCACATACCCCATATAAGTATTTCCCTCATGGGAAATATAATGATTATTGAGCTGGATCTATAGTTAAAACCAATCAAATTATAACCATATTGGGGAAACTGACTTAGGTTATGAGTAATAATTTTTTCTGTAAAAAATATCCTAAAAATAAACCATGTGGTGTAACAATTTGAGAAAAAATTATGTATAAAGATCATCCATCATTAAATTGGACAAGATAAAAGTTTGTGGCTGAGAAATGGATAAGTTCCATAGAGAAGATATTTCTTTATTTAGGAACCAATGAAAAGGAAGAACTTGTCTTGGAATTATTTCATCCTATAAAATATTCGGATCAATGGTGATCATTTATTAAAAACAATAATGATAAATAATAAATTGTCAAAAATGGAATGTAAGGATTTTAAGGTATTGTTCTTGGAAATATATCTTCGTCACGAGCAATGAGTGGATATGGAGATAGAATTATAGAGTCTAGGATAATATAATGAAAAAAATGTTTCTATATTTGAAGACAAATATATAATGTTTTCAAGGAATTATAGAGACTATGTACAAAATCCAATGAGAAGGATTAATTGTTTATTTGATGGGATTAAGAAAATTTTTCAATGGTCACTACTCTCCTATTATTTATCATCAAAAGAGGAAATAATATGATGTTATATATTGACACAATAATAATTATCTGATCTATATAGAATTTAAGGGAGACAAGATAAGAAGAGGAAGGTTGATATATATATAGATAAAGGGAAGAAGGGAATGTATGATTTTCCCTATCTGATAATTTTTTAATGAAACAGTATGGTACTTACATAAGGGTAAAAGGTTTTATAAAAGTGTAGAGATAGGGGCCACCATGATTGTGATTTCAATGGAAAGAAATAATATACCAATGTGCATTGATTAATCTAAGAGGATAAGGGGAACTGTATAAATGAATACCCCAATCATTAAGGTAATATTCCTCAAAATAATATATGTTATCATGGTTAATCTTGAGATCTTACAAAAGTCAATGTTGAATGATTAATGTTTTTTCTTTTAGATTCAATAATTATGTTATATGAATATTTTTTCAATGATATTATTGTTATAAGAATCGTGTTATATATAAGGTTTGTAATAAAATCATGTTTATGATGATTTTAATTCATATGTTGAATGGTACCAAGAGAAGTGATTCAAAATAAATTTGATCTTTTTTGGAAATCACATGATGGTGGTAAATTAACCATTAATGTGTAATTTATATTTAGATAATAATAATTATGTAATGTTTATTGGATAGTATCTTTGACCATGACATATTTTTTTATATCATTTTTAATGTTATACTTTATAGAATTTTCTACATGATTGGATTTATAAATTACACTCAACAAATTTAGTTTTTTAATTTTTGAAGAATGCATATTTTAATGATGGATTTATATTGATCTAGGTATTAAAATATTTGTTATTTTATATGAAAATATATTTTATGTTTTTGTTAAATATATGGTTACATATATTTTGGAAATTTAGTGACCATGCTTTAAATTTTTGGACTTTGAATATTGTTAGCTAAATTTGGGATAAGACTTAAGGGTAACTATTTATAAAATTGACTAAATTGATCATTTTCATTTACTGATGAGGTATGAAAAATTTAATTTATTATTGGATAACTCATTCTAGACATTTTGGTCTTGGAATATATCTAGAGACTTGAGGAATGACTTGTAGCTCATTTATAGATATTGTGATGCATTAAAAGTTAATTTTAGTGCATCAGACATAAAAATAATAATTTGTGGATATTCATTTGTAATAGTAAGATATGAAGTGTAAATTGATAGAAGAACAACCGAAGGATGAATTTATGATTATAAAATTTAAATAAATCATGTAATTATATTTCCCTATATTAATAGACAATAACATAATTCATCAACTTTAAGAAAATATTCCTAAACAAATTGTTATCATATTACCTTTATATGTAATAAATAAAATGATATTTTAAATAATAATATATTCATGTTATTTAGGTCATTAACATTCATTTGAACATAAAATGTCATGTGATTAAAGATATCTATTTCTCTCTATAATTATTCATGCATTTCATTCATGTTTATATCTTCACTTCCCACCAATATTCTCTTACATAGAATCCTAGTTGTGTGTTATTCTATAGGACCTCTCTAGTTACATCTATATCTTATCAATAGAATGTATTATTAACTTTTTTTATAATTTTGTTTTACAAATATGTTATTCTAATATAAAAAAACATAATTTCTAAGATTAATATTAAATTATATGGATTCAATTTATTTATGGGGTGCAGAATATAACGCCCTATGATTTAAAAAGTGAAAAATAATATTTTATTGAATATAGAACATGAAATGAGAAGATTATAATATAATTACACACTAATACATTATTATATATTTCTTTTTAAATTAACTCAATCGCTCCAATATCTTTTATGTAAGCAACATCGGGTATAAATGAAACATGATACTCTATTAAAATATTCTTATTTAAACATTATCATTATATCATAATACTTATGTGGGACAGTATGAATAATAATAATAAATTATGAAAAATATATTATTTACACATGTAAATAAATAAATTCAATGTTAATAAATTTATTAGAAAAAAATTATGAATTATTTTAAACACAGAAAAAATATTGTTTGAAAAACTGTTATTTTTTAAAAGGCTATTTAGTGATGCATTACAGATATAATTTAATTTTATTAAAATTTTGAATATTTATTTGAAAAATAATATATATTCAGTACTTATATATATTTGTCAAAATTTATCTTTAAGATGATTTTTTATAAATTTTTGAAATGATTAATTTTTTAAATGAATAGCGAATAATACATATTTTTTTCAAAAAATTTATTTCCAAATAAATTATTTACAAGGTAAAATTATATTAATTTTATTGAGGTAAAATTATTTCAATACTATTAATATTTATCTAATTTAGTCTATTTTATTCAATTTCATGTTTAATACTAATATAATTTTTGTAAAAAAACATCAAAATGTTAAAAAAAACATTTTTGACACATTCTTGAGATTATGTTTAGATTAAATTATACTAATTATGAGAATTAAATTTGTAAAAATGGATTCCATAGTATGGATCACTATATTTAATATTATAAATTAATATCAATATATTTTCTATCATATTGAATAGTAAAATCCGTAAAAAAGTATTACCATAGTTAAAGTAAAAATGACATTACTAGGGATTAAACTAAGAAAATATGGGTTAAAAATAATCAAAAACATATCCAACACCGATTTTTTGTATATATTTTGACATTTTAACCTCAATTATTATATGTTTTTCTTTTTTTGAGGGGTTTTTCAAGATAAAAACAAGGGTTTAGTTAATTATTTTAAAAAAATTCACGCATGTCCTCTCCCCAACTTATAAATCACACACCCCATCCTCTCTTATTCTCACATTAGAAAACCTTAGTTTGTCCAATTACTACAAATATAATTTTCTTAATTACCAAAATAAATCCTAGATTTCACGTACAAATCATATATCAAATATAAAAAGGATCTAAGTTAAACATAATGAGTTTTTCTAAGGAAGAGTTAATGATTTTAACTAAGCGATTTCATTTTACTTATCCTTATAAAACGTTATAATATTATTGATATATGATAATATAATAACACTATTATCTAATATATACTATTTTTTTAGGTTAATTTAATTTCATATATCCATCACTTATTCCATAAAATGGGAAACAAAAACCTTGATCATATGTACACAAGACTACTGCCTAAGAACCGATGCATTTCATTTTCCATCATCAACATTTAAGGATTGATATAATGACTCATTTAACATATTTTTAAAATATTTATGAATTTTATATACATCTATAATTTTGATATCACATATACTTTATTACATTCCATCATATAGAAATATGATAATGTTGCTCGTGTATACGACGAACTACCACCTCACGAAGCGATGTGGTTCATTTTTCATATATTTTTTACAAGGAATGTATTAATGTTAAAATTAAATAATATATGTGATATTTATGAACTATTCATACTTATTTAAATATAATATAATATATAAATTCCTACCTTCCAAATTAATTGAATAAAATAGTATCTCTCATGGGTACCTATTGACTACCACCATTATATTGTGTTGTGAAATTATTTTCGTTTTATTTTTATTGGTATGGTAATAAGGATATATTTAAAAAATATAAATTTTATATATAACATATAAATTATTTTTAAGGGTAAATTAATATGTATTTTTATTTCATTCCTTCATTTGAGAATGACATAAACAATGTTCTTTCATATGTACAACTTACTATGTCCACGAATTGTGTAATACATCTTCAATATCTTACTTTTATATATTACAATAAAAAAATAAAAAAATATTTATTATATTTATATCATAGTTTATATTTTATATATAATGGAATAATTATCAATGGAAAAAGACTAAAATTCTCAAAACAAAACATATATGAAAAACGATGTGATTGTATCCTGAAATTGTGATTTCGATAAAGAATTTTCAAACAATAAGTCATAAAAGATTATATGTAAATAATATATTATATAAAATATATAATCATAGTTCAATAATATATTTAAAATAAACCTATATTAATTATAAATGAGGTTAAAATACATATGAAGGAAGTTTACCCTGATATAAGGGGTTTAATAACAAACTTTATGTTCATTGGGTTAAAAATATACTTCATTGATTTTGTTATGCCATCAATATGTGTGAAATAACCATTTATTTTATTAATATTTTTTCCCAGTTAAATTTTCTGTATTTAATTTTTTTTAAATCATTACTTAATTTATTTATTCTTACTCCCATGATATGATCTTTGTAAGTGTTTCTCATCTCACTTTTATATCTGTGAGATATATGCCACATTCAATATTTAGTTATTTTTGTTCCATATATACTTCCTATTTTAATATTTTATATAAATATTTTATTCATCTTAATAGTATTTAATGTATCTATTGATTTTATTCCATTCATGGAGCTTATTATTCAAAATTTACTAATCTGGTAAGGTTTTATTTCACAATCTATTCATTATTTAGGATTTTTTAGGTTTCATTATCCCTTATTGGAATTGTTTTATAATTATACCATAAATATAATATTATATTTTCTTTGTTTATTCATGAACATTTCAATTCATATTACTGTGTTTCTTCTATGTGGTACTTGATATGACATAGAAAATGTTTTTCATAAAATCAATCTATATCTATCTTTAGTTGGAAATATTCGTTCTTCCAAATCCATGTTTTCTAAAAAAAATTCAAACTATTTTTAAAATTAAATAATGTAATTATTGAATAATATTTTACCCATGTTTGACTATTTAAGAATTTTTTTGAGGGATTCATCATGTTGTTTCCCAATCATGGCTCATTTAGATTTTAATAAAAATGAGAAACTGATATTTTTAATATTTCACAACATGTCTGGAATTTCTGATAATCGTGACTACTGCCTATTTAATCCTTATTTTACCATATTCTATTTTCATTTTCAAAGATAAATATTTTTAATTTTATAACCTTTTATTTTTAGAGTTGATTTTCTAAATGAAAAAGATATTTTCCTCAATAATGTTATTAATGGAATTTTTATAGTATTTCTACATTAAAAAAACATGTATATTACATTATATTCCATTGGGAATATTTTTTATGACAAAATAATTATTATTTATTTATATTTTTTATGATTAATTGAATAGAATGCACTATATTGATACCATTCGTAATATAACTCTGAATTGTTTAAGTTTGTTTTTATTAATTAGGAAAAATATAAACATTTAGTATTCTAGTTTTCCAATACAAATATTAATATTGATTATGTTCCAACCCATTAATATGAAGAATTAATTTCACATAGTTGGTGATATGTGGGTCCCACATTAACCCCTTGATGTATTGGAATGTCTCGTGAGAAAAGGTATCATTGGTTTAGGACCAAGGAATTAGACATTTATGTATGATTATTTGTAAGGAGTCATTGAATGTATAGTTATGATGTCTGAAATTATGCATTCCACCATTATGAGATTTGTTTTTTATCCTTGTGATTATTCAATCAGATCGAATATCTATGGAAACATTTCAAGCTCATGTAATTAAATATATGAAATTACATGATTAGTATTTATTCTTTACATATTATAATAATGTTATTATTTAAATGTATTATTTATCGATTATTTCCTTTCGATATTTATTATTATTTACTTACCCATATCTTTTATTATACTCATATACACAATCAGCATTTTGCCTCACCATATTTTTTTGTTTCATTCCCCTAGATTCCAAGTTGATTATTATGATTGATATGTATGGTTATACAAGTGTAAATAATGATGCACTTGATGAATACATAATGATTTATTTAATGTTTTCAGTTATAAAATGATATTAATGTCTATATCTATTTTACCAATACTACTGAACTATTCTATAATTTAGGATATTATTCCTTTTATCTTAATCTAATGTAATAATGTTACCATAGACTCTAGGACAATAGGGTCGGGGTATTTATAGGTTTACATAAAGGTAAACATTAATATAATGGACCCGAGTAGTGGTAGTTATTGTATTACCTTTAAATTAGAGAGAACATATAATCTACACTAAAATGATCAAGGATGCATATATTTAATCACTATAATAGATTTAAATAGGTGAAAAATTATTTAATTACCTCAACAAAGGATTTCAACTTAATGTAATAGATTTTACCATTACACAGACAACCCCCAATATATAAAGGTAATTGAAAATTTTCATTATTTTATATTCTATTAATTATTATTATAATTTATATATTTTTTATTAATTATATGAGAATGTATTTTATGGATATATATTAATTAATAAAATGTCTACTAATTAATAAATTCGGAAGGTTTTATAATTAATTAATAAATGATAATGTAAAATAGATTAATAAATATTCCATAAATATTAAATGTTTATATTTAAAAAACAATTAACATGTTATACAAAATACATTATTATCTAAAAATATAGTGTTTATTTAGAAATAATAAGGTTAATTTATAAAGTGCATATAATTTATAAATAAGAAAATAATTTAAAATGATTACATTTGAATTTATGAATTTTTTTATAATTAATTAATTTAATTTATCATCATTAATGAACAATAATTTGAATATTATTAAAAATTAAATTGAATAATATAAAAGAGTTTATATTGGAATAAATATAAAATATTTATAATCAAATTTATGGAATGTCTATAATGTTAAATATAAAATTACAAAATATTTATAATTATATTTTATAAATGAATTTTTCATAAATGGTTATCTCATGATTACATATTGTAAGAATTCATTTATTTAAATATTATTCCCTATTTTGTTCATAGTCATAAATTATTTATTTTATAAATATTTTTATATAGAAATTTATATGATTAATTGATTCTAGGATAAAGCTTCCAGTTTTCATTTTAGAAATTTTTCTATAATAAATTAGTTTTTTTCATCTACCTTTATCTTGATTTATAATATTATTCAAGAACATGAATATAGATATTGAATATATTTTATGTATATTATCTTCTTGAAAACCCATTAATTAGATTTTTTATTATGTAATGTATTTTTAGTTAGAGGGACTTGCAGTTGAACTACCTACACACCTTGAGGTTTATGCCATATCTGGATAGGTAAATGGGGTTGGTTATCTATCAATCCATTTTCACTCATGTGAATATTATAAATATCATATAGCTCTATGCCTTTACATGAAAATTTCATATGCCTTTTGTATGTTCCATATTGGGATATGCATGAATCTATTTGAAATATTTTTTTTGGATGAGTAACACAAAATGTGGGTTTTCGTAGCAGTTACACATAAATTGATTTGAAAATATTAGTTTTTTTGAGGGAACATGATCGCAAAATAAAAAAATATAAACAATAAAACACAAAATTTAATGAAAATAATAAGAGGGGGATTTTTAATTTCCCTAAATTTCTAAGTGTTATATTCCTTACAAATCAGAAATGTTCAAGACTGTTATCATCTAATAAAATATGTTATTACATAGCTAGGTGAAATTTTATTATATTGGGTATAGGAAACATGGATACATGATACAAGGATATCATTAGGAACGTTATTCCATATATAATTGCCCATGTATTTTTTTAGTTATCTTATTCATGGTGTTTCATTTTTGATACACTAGTTATAAGACCCAAATAAGATTGGGTTAACCAAAGATTAGTTTGAGTTTTTCTATATGATTAATCAGACCAAGAGTTATATAATCTCCTTCCAAGTGTCATAAATATCATTATTAAGATGATTATCTACATAAATAAAGAAATGGTGATATAAATTCTATAGTGGATTCATTTCTTAGGAAAATATGGATCCTAACCCACCAATGGGTATTATTTTTTTAAATGGGCTAGTATTTTATTGGGAGACTATTTAATATAAGTAAATATTAAATTTTTAATAAAACACGATGCTTATCTAATAAAAAAATATTTTATAGATGAATACTATCATCATTATCAAACTAAATATGGATATTATTTTTTGTAAATATATTATTAAATTAAGAAATTATTTTTATTGGTAACTTAAGAAAAGTTCATAAGCTAAATTGGTAACTATAAATGTTTATAGGGAAAATTATTAATGTTAGAATAGTTCATTCCAGAATAAAAATATAGTGGAAGTTGTTCAATATGTGAATCTAGTGGCTTATGACACAAAAAATGATATATTATGGGTTTCAATGGAATAAGATGCTAAATTAAAAGATAAATATTATTCTCCACACATGTACTCAAAATAATTAGGAACATTATTGATTTTAGTTTCATATACTAAATATGATTTATCATGGAAAATGATATTAAATATAATTAAATATGTTAGTGATTTGGTGAAACAAAATGATTTATTATTTATTATTATGGTAGATATTTGAGCCACATATATTTTTTAAAATATTTATATATATATATAGGATTTTAGAAGATAATAATGAATTATCCTTCTGATATTTAAGTTTTCTTTCAAGTAATAATGAAAAAGAGTTTCTATATTAATTATATGGATATGTTAACCTTTGATAAACTTGTCATAATATGTGTATTAACTAATTTTTTTTCTTGGTATGATCCTTTAAACAATGACTATATAGTAAAATAATATGTGTTTTTCTAATACAAGTAGATTATGATCTGATTAATTATATAACATTCTTTAAGGGAGAATAAATGAATTGATTTCATTAGGAAATTAGTAATACTTTTGTTTATGTGAATGATTTGAAAATGTGAATAAATCAATAAAAAATAGTAAATATATTAATACATTCTATAATATATAAAATTGGAATCATATATCTTGGTTACAAGTGTTGTATAGTCAGCAATAGTTGTTAAAGTTCAAACCAAATGATGATTTTTTTAAACAATTTTACTTCAAGAATCCAGTCAGGGTCATTGAAACCAAGGGTTGTAATGGAGAATCATTAACAACTCTATTTAAATCAAGATACATGAAGGATATTTTGGTTACTCAATAGAAGGTCCATATTTGGTATAGGGGTTATAGAAATGAGTTATTTAATATTTAAGGGTATGTGTAACAAAATTTAAATTTTAATATTATTGTAAATATATAAGAGTTTAAAATATAGATAATAATTGATAGATCTTGTAATTTTCATTATAATATTGAATTATATAGTTTATCAAATAAATATTTGACTGTAAAACTATTTACCAACCTCAACTGATATTATGTAATAGATGTGAATCTTTATCTAAAATTGTTTTTTTGATAAGAAATTTTATTATCTAATAATTAATTGTTATGAACAATATAATATTATAGACCTAGTTTACGATTCATTAATTTTTTTAACGTGTTTTGAGAATAATTTATGGATAGAGTGTTTATCCAGGATAATGTTTTTATCCTATATCTTGATAAAATATGTTGGAATAAGACTATTTAGAGTTTAATGGGATATTTTGATAAAATTTTATTTATAGTAAAGTGTTCAAACCTATTGAATATTATGTTTTACTTAGAGACAATATTTTATATTTTAAATATTTATACTAGGTGGAAATATGTGTTATTTCCTAACAGAAAAGGGTGTTTTCATTTTAATAATATATTATAAATAGAATATAGTGACTAAGAGGTTAGTGGAAGTATGATTATACTTATATAAGTTCAAATTTAACAAATTAATTATTATTTTAGTTAAAGAGATGTATGTTTTTTACTTAATATCATAATATAATTTTAGGATATGTGACCATAAATAAAAATGTAGAGTGTTAAATTAAATTTCCATTTAGAAATTAAATATCACTATTTTATAAAGGGTTACAATAGTCCATGGTAAAAGTTTTCTTCAAGTGTCATCTTAATGATTTTAAGATATATGATGATAATTAAAATTATGAGGAGTTACATTTAGTTATCTCGAATAATATATTGAATGTACCATTATTATAAAAGGTCTTAGGATATATTTTTAATTTAATAATGTAAATTTTACATTATTTGAATAATTTAATGGTAATTGTTTTGTGTAAATAGTTTCAAGGATGATGATGATACACTCAAATAGAGTTCTAAGTAGAAAGAAGAAGTTGATACAGTAACATTTGATGTCATGATATTAAGAAGTTATAATATATTCAATGATATGAATTTTTTAATATGATTTATAAAGACCATAATTATTCAAATTTTATTACTTCATATATATTTCTACCAAATTATTTTATAGGAGGTTTTTTATCATATTGTCACATAGAGATGTTATATTGATTACATATTATATAATTTGAAAATAAAACTCAAAAGTGTAGCATACATAAGGCTGATGTAGCTTGTTATCATATAATATGTTGTATATAGGATCTTATGTGGCATGTGTTAAAAATTATAAAATTATTTTTTGAATATTAAAATATACCATATTTTTGGAAATCCTAATTTTTTAATTCTTTAATGATGTATGCATAAAAATATTTATATAAAAACATTTAATGAACTGTAATGATAAATAAACTCTAAAATTATGACCTTGATTTATTCATAACCAATTTATATCATGTAGTATTATAGTTTATGATGAAATATTATGGTTCGTGTGATAAGGATTAGTGTATACATATACAGAATATACTCATGAGGCATAAAATAAATAATAAGGTTCATTGTGTGTGTTGGATGACCCACTAAGTGCACCACATGGAGTGTCAGATATATATATATATATATATATATATATATATATATATATTGTATACAAGGGGTTGATCGATCAATTTTTATTCGCATTTACCTAGGTTTTGGAAATATAACTAACATGAGAAACATCATAATTTGATACCCTACTTATAAAATTATACACATTTAATTATCTAATTCAACAGTGGTTGGATATCTTGCTGATCATGTAGTCAGTTAGAGCTCAAATAAGAAGAGAATTTTTCCCATGTATTTTGAGTACGATATAATTTATATCAATTTAGATAGACTATAGATTGTGTGAATATAACTAGAATGAACATACAATATTGTTATCCATCTAGGTAAGGCATATGTGATGTGTTTATAGATAAGGGTGAATGACATGTGATGTATTCACCAACTAGTTCAGTCTATACTATGAGAATTGATAAATTTTGAGTTAAATATATGGGTTTGACATGTTCATTGTCCTATGGTCAATCAATTTTTTAGAAAAATGGAAAATATTACAATAAATGTTTTCATATGATATAGATTTGTGGGAAAAAGAATAGATATATGTTTGTTTTACAGAAATCCTTATATATCACTTCATATATTGATTTGACTTGATGATTTTTAGAGGCCTATTTTTTATTATATTTATTAATAAATATATTCATATTTATTGGTAATTACATAAAGGACCATAGGGTCATTCTTTTAGTGTAATCGAATGTGGATTGATTTTTACTCAAAGAGAAACTATAAATTAAAATATCTCTTAGATAGGTATTGATAAGGTATTACATATGTTGCGATATAAGGTTAAATAAATTATTTCATTAAAAAAGTGTTTTGGAAGATATACAAAATTTATTTGGATATGATTTGATGAGATATTGTATGTGATAATATATTTTTTAAAATGGAACAATTAATATTAGGATTTAGTAAATATTGGTGATTGAAGGGGATATTCTATAAAGTATTATTTGTATGTGATATATTTATATATATGAAACATCTATTTTCATGAAAAATATGATTTTCATGCACTATATGTATATCATTTCATGTTCCACAAGACATTAATCAATGATCACTATAAGACATCATTTATTATACTATTTCCTAATATTTAATGTTAGGATGAGAATCATTCATGTACTGAATTCTTGTAAAGTCAATGATATATACTCATTCATTATAAAATCTCGAGTAAATGATGTAGAATCCCAAGAATGAATTAAATGGTATATATATACTATAAAATGGATATAGATTTTCTATGAGTTTAGTAATATTTTATAAACTCCAAAACACCCAAGGATCCCTTTATTATTCTCCATTGATATTTAATTAATGGAATGTTATGGAGATATAGTGGATCCAATCTCAACAATGGATTAATTTTCTTGACCCATGGATACACAAAAGAGAATGGATTTCTATTGGCCTCACTTGGAAAAAATTTATAAAACCATATGATTGTAATGGTGATCTTTTAAAAGATCTACATTTTAAGTTTTGTACACACACATATATATATATATATATATATATTCATCATTTCACTTTTATCATAGGTTACATATTTCATAAAATGGTTATCTTGGGAGAGTTGTATAATTACATCTACATATTCTAATATATTTTAGTTGACTTATTTAAAATACTTAAAAATTTACATGGCATTTTCTCTACTATTTCATTTTTTCCCTTACTATATTTTTTATAGGTCATTGTTTAATATATTTTAATTGTTTTATTTTCAAAAATTATTTAGGTTTAAATATTAGTTATTTTGAAAATCATTATTGAAATTCAATTCCAAAAATAGTTTTAATCAAAAACAACATTGATAGTGGCATTCAATTTATGTTTTTAATTTAAAACTAATGAAACTCACTTTATTCCAATATTTAGTAAGGATCTCAATATTGTTTATCTAGGATATCAGATAATGAATGTGATATTAAATAAAATTTTGTTATGAATAAAAAAATCCAAAGGGAATTTAAATTTTTTTTTGTATAAAATAATGATTTTTAAATTATCTCTATCTATAATACATCAAGGTTTCAGTTATAATAATAATCAATATTGGAAGTGTCATTAGATGTGATTTATTATTCAAAATAATGCTTAAAGGTACATTGAACACATTTTTTTACAAAAACTGACATTGAAAGTATATATATATATATATATGTGTGTGTGTGTGTGTGTTTGGGATTTCAATATTTTTTATTATAATCAATGATAGAATTCAATTTAAATATAAAAAATTAATATCAATGATTTAATGATTTCTTTTATCATCAATTTTATTCACATCATTTTTAACCGATGTTAAAAATGAAAAATAATTTACAAAGATTTGTTATATTATAGTTGTATAATTTATGAGAATTGGGACTCTGATTGGGGTTATAGGAGTTGGAACATATCTAAATTTTTTTTGAAGTTATGAGTTGTATCTTTAGTGATCGAGTGAGTGTTGAAGTAGGGTTGATGAAGCCTTACCATGAAACTATTTAGCATGATAAAGGTCGTGGTTTAACAATTTGGTGTTGTATTGTGACTTATTTTTAATGTGAATACATTTTTAAAATTTTTAAGAGGGTGGGACCATGAAGGATGTGGAATATACTAGTAACCTTATATATGGGATTAAATTTATTGTTCCTTAAAATTATTTTTCTAAATAATTGGCATTGTGTTATGATGAGATTTAAACATGTGAAATATTTTTTAAAAAACTAAGGATTATGTCATGAAATGTGTAATGTAAGAGTAGATTTTAGGGATATATAATATTTAAGGTGTGGCCTTTTATGGTGTGTGCTATGTATGTGACACCCTATGATGTCTAAGGGTCACCATGTAATGTATAAGGATTTACCTAGGATATGTATGGTTTAAATACAATTCACCCGATGATATATAAAGGGTCCCTTACAAAAAGGGTCCCTTAGGATATGTAAGTTTATAATCTGTGATATTAAAAATTTTACTCCATAATAAAAACGAGATACACTATTTCAGGAACTTCACAGAAATAGTAATGAATTTGATATATATGTGTTAACCTAGGATAAGAAATGGTTAACTACATGATATTTATTTTTCATGATACATATATCATATAGAACACAATGGAAAACATTTGATATAAAATGCAAATCTCTGATAAGTAATTATAGGTCAATACTTGTCCAAATTGAGAGTAAAAAAATGGTCATCGTGTGGATAAGGGAAACACTGTGAGGGTTTCTTTATAAACAATGTTCACATCTTTGTTGTTTGGATTCCACAAGGAGGGCTCCCAATAAGTAGTGAAATTAGGATGTGGGATGTGTATTTATATTTATACATGATTTCCATATCCTTTTAATGAAATTATAATTATTTTTTATTACAAATATTCGTTAATTGAAAAATAATTGGTTTTGGATCATTATGAGTGGATGCTATTATTATATCAATTTTTTTAAATATGTGTTTTGGGAGATTTATAATATAAATGTTTTTAAAAATTCATTATATTGATAGATCATAATTTTTATATAATTTTCGTAATATTATAATTGAAATATTATTCTGATAAATTTTTAGGAGAATTTAGATTTTTAAATGTATATTTTTCAAGTTCCATGTTTACATCATTGATGATTTTAATTGGAAAACAAATTAAGACATATTTTGATGTTTGTAGATTGATATATTATATATTTGAGTTTGGAATGGATAATTTTATCAAATTGATTGATTATTTTTGTATGGTACACACTTTATATTTTTTATCAACCCATATTCATAGGGTTTATTTTTTAATACTTAATTTGAGTTTTTAAGGATTACAAATCACTTTTGTATTGTTTTTAAGAACCTATGTATTTATATGGGGTATTTTGAAATGTTTATAATCCACCTTCTAGTGGTTACTAAACCATTCATATTCTTGTTCAGTGAATTTTCAAAAGTTTCACCAAATCATCATCATACAAGTCATAATATTATTTGTAAGGTTTATCTCTTTGATTAATTTGGAGCTCCACTAAAATTGATTTAAAATACCATGTCAGCCCTTAACTTATGAATTTGTATTAAATTTGAGATCATGATCATGCCTAAAAAATAAATACATGAATGAAATCACAAAATATTTCTTATAAGGATTAAAAAATATTCAACATCACATGAATGTTTTGATATTTACTAGGGCGATCTAGGCATGTTATTATAAAGGGGTTGAGGAATAGTGATCCGACACACATTGATCTTAAATATTCAATACTTAATTTTTTTCTATGATATATGATGTTGGGAGATTATTAATTTTACCAAGAAACTATATTATAAAATAAGATGAAGTCCACTGAGTGGAGATTTGTTTTGTAAATATTAAGGAAAAATGTGACCATAATATAGGGATGAGTTGGGTTATAGATGGAATATTTGAGGGAGAGAATCAACTTGAAGATGATATTTTACCCCTGTGGATTTCTTCATATGTTTTAGGATATTTACATTAATGGATTCATTATTTCATATTTATATTTTGAGTATAGTTAATGTCTAAAATATTTTCGGGGAAACCAAATTATTTTTTCATTTGTAGTTTTACTTAATTATATATTTATTTCTTAATATTTTTCATTATTCTCTTCATTTTTCCATGACAGTTTTCAATTCTCAAAACATTCAAAATCAAACAACTCTTATATTTGTGGAATTTTTCTATTCTATTTCGGAATCATTATTTCTAAAACCTATTTCAAAAAGGAGAGTTTTAATCCACAATAGTAGTGAAAAAAATTAAATGATATATTGATTTTGTTTAAACCAAATTCATATTTTCTTTTACCTAAGTAATATTAGTATTTGAATGACTATTGAACTAACCAATATTTGACGGAACACCATATACAATTGATGTTAATGTCCACTCTTAAATATTTTTGTTCCAAATAAAAACATTACTAAATAATAATTGAATACCATTTTAATGAAAGAAAAAAATTCCCATATGTATAAATCATACATAACTACTATTTATTGTCAATTTACTCAAATACATCTCACTTGGGGTTTCATATTAAAATAATTTCATCCCTTTGAATCATCATTCAAAACCCTCAACCACAACCTTCACCTTTTATATTGTTTTCCTTATATTTGAGTGAATTTTTTATCACCCATATTCTACCATGCCCATGGGATAAACCATACTCACCCATTACAATAGAAATTGTTAAAATAAATAATAAATAAATAATTTTATTAGGTAAATTTTTTATAGAAAAAAATACCTTATTTCATTTGTAGTTGATGATTTTTTTCATTATAGTCCATGTTATTTACAAAAATATCATGAATAATCCATTATATTATCTAATTAATGTATAAATTCATTGTAAACCATATTTTAATTTCTTTTTTAAGGTTTATAAAGAACTTTTTACAACTTTTTCTGAAACAATTTTTTATGGCTCATTACATATAGATTGAGGGGAATCTATGTTTTAATTATTACAACATGAATAGATTTACCCATAATCGTAAGTATTATTTTAATTAAATAATCCTTTGTAATTATCCTTTTTTTATCTTCAATTATTGTTTTTTCTCTATATTATGGTAATTTTTGTTTTTTGTTTTTATAAAAAAATGATATTTCCTAGTTTTCAATGAAATCATAAAATTTCATTTTAGAAGTTTTTTATCTATTTTAAAATAAATTATGTTTTTATATTCTTTAATAATGATATGATCTTATAAAACCATCTAATTTATAGTAACTCAATACTTTTAAATATATTATTACATATTTTTTAACATAAATATCCAAATACTATAAACCAAAAATCAAGTGACCTAACATATTTTAGATACTAGGTATATTAAAAAAAGAATGAAGATAAAATAAAATGAATTTATTTTAATCTCAATAATTATATCTTAAATTTCTTCAAGATCATAAAAATTCATACGATATACTAGAATCCATAAACAAAAGTGGTGGGAAAAAATCTCATAAATAGAATAAAAATGATAAAGAAACATAACATATGAGTCAAATGGAATCACATGATATCATGAAAGAAAATGATAATTATTAATAATATGGGATCATAAAAAAAGAACATGTAATAACAACACCATGTAAAAATACTAATTTTGGATTAACATAATACCTAGAAACAATATAAGTCAAGGATAACTTCCATGACAATATCAAATTGTTGAAAGAGCCCCATCACGGATTATGTTTACTCCATTATCCCGTACATATTATCTCATGAGACATAAATTCCTCCCAAATAATTAAAGTGATATCTGGTCACCCCTATCTTAACATGTACATTGATCTGTGTTCTGTATAAATAATCAACCAAAATGCTTAAAAAATGATTACCCATGGAATCTAATGGACTTAATAATCATATCTTATAGCATAATGATATTAAATATCATAATAGTTCCCATAAAATTAGGGATTAAGAAATTGTTGAATGTTTATTGGTGAAAAGTAATCATGGTTCCTGAAAACATATTCCTAATATAATTGAAAATGTGAAAAATAGTGGATTGGTAATTTTGTAGATATACATCTTAAGTAGGGCTTTTGGGAAAGTGAAATGAGCCATTAAAATGGGAAATCGAATATTAATTTCCATAAAACTATATTTGAAAACGTATTATATACTAAAATAATAAATTTTAAAAACAAAATATGTTTTAAAACATTTTATGGAGTGTTATTATAAATGGTGAATGAAATTGGGAAGTTCCATTTAATCAGTTTCGAGTAATAAATTAAATTAAGAAGGGAACCTTTAAAAAATTATATAAATATCAAATAATTTTTAATTAAAATAGGTATATATGTTGGTGACACATATAAAGAATAAATAATATATAAATAAGATAAACAGAGATAAAAGTGAGGTAAATATAGAGAAATTGTAACCAATAGAAAATATGATGGTTTGAAGAGATCTCATACCTTATGTACCAAGATCATTCTTCACATGAACATAATATCCTAAATAATCAAATTATCATAATTAAATACTTAATTAAGAAATTTTAGATCTATATTTTATTTAATATTAAAAAAAATTCATTTACAACCATTTTAAGGAGATATAATGTTTAATTTCACTACTTTGAGGGACCTTATTTAATGGTCCCTGGGTTAGATAACTTGATGATAATTATAAAGATTCTTTTCAGATTGGAAAATAAATCCACAAGTGAAATTAAATGATATTCATGTATTTCCTTAAATTTAAATGCTCCAAAATACAAATATTTTTTTATGTATTGATTTTTCTTTTTTCAAAAATGTAAAAGTTATATTGTTAGTTTAATTTTCTAGTTTTAATGAGCATCAAAAACTAGTTCATATTTATTTAGTATTATGGAAATATATTCATTAAAAAATTTCAAATTTATATAAAATACATATTTTTTAAATTTTAAAACACTATTCGTAAATTTTATCCTTCCATGAAGGCTATAATTGAAAACATAAACACATCATCCATGTACGATGTAAGTCGATATAATATAGACAATGGATTCATTTTTAAAATAAAAATAGAAGAGAAGAAGATATATATTAGATATTTAATTATCCCTATAAAATTACAATATATATATGATAATGATGTATTATTCAATGTTGGATAGTGGATATCAGTAGATGGTAGAAAAAGAAAATAATTTAAAATTGGTAGTTTGAGAATATCACTTCTTTAATATTGTGTCCTTGAAAAACTCTTTGAGGCCCTTGGAATTAGTCTTTTGGGGGGACCAAAAACACTAGGATGTGGGGTAGAATATTTGGAATAGACATTGGTTAATAGTTTTTATGATATATGGGTTATAAAATTATTGAAAAAGGTGAGGTGAGGGGTAATATTAAAAAGGAGGGAGAAGGGTGATTTTTGAATATTATATTCATTTGGATTAACAATACCAATAGTGTAACATATTATTACTAAATAGACTAAATGGTTTATGTGATATCAAACTAATGGGTTCTTACATCATCTATTATGAAATTAATCACGCATTTAACTTATAATGTTAAATATCATATTTCACTATAATTCACTGTATAAAAAATAAACAATTTTAAAAAAACTCCAAAAAATTCAGCCTAACTTGTTTTCAAAATAAATATTACCGAAATTAGATAAATTTTATTAAATTATTTTGTTAAATAAGATAAAATAAATTTCTAAATTAAATCATTATTTAATTTAAAAATTGCCAATTTTAAAAATATGATCAATTTTCCGACCCTTTGAAAAATTAATTATGATACGATAAAAATATATTATAATAATAATAATTCTTAATATTATATTATAAAACTATTTTATGAAAATAAACCTTTATTTAAATTATTAAATTTTTTAAAAAATTAATGTAAAATAATATAGTTTTAAAAAGAAAAAAATATTAGTTAAAAAATTTAAAACATTTATTTACTTGTATCATTATATATATATTTCATATTTTTTTATTAGACACATAAATATTAGTTTACACATCCATAAGTGAGGGTACTATTTTAAAATCATTTTACTGTTCCAAATTTTCAGAATTCAATCTCAATTGTCAGATTACAATTTCAATGATAAGTTTCCAATGGTCAGATTTGTAATGCTCATAAGGGTTCCCTACTTCTTATAAGTACATCATATTTCATTCATTAATTATTCAATTATATTTATCTGAAGGTTATATATTTTTTCATTTCCAAGATACAAATTTATTTATTAAAATTTGTTTTCATTTATACAGTACAGTTCATGAGTGTGGTTATTCTAATGGATCAATATAGTCCAAATTTTAATATTTTAGTTATATTTTTTCTATTTTATATCCGATTTTAATATTTTTAATTTTTAGGGCCATACTTATTATAGAAATATAAATTTAAAAGTATTATATTAAAATTTTATTGGTTCCAAATTATTATTCATGTAAATTATAAAATACCGCATTAATATGTATGAAACAATTATATAATTAAAGAATAAATTCCTCTAATACAATTCAAGTTCATTACATAATTCCATTCTCTATATGGATTATGATGATAATAGTTTAAGAATGATTCTATGAAACCTATTTCTTTCGTTTGTGTTAATTATATTATAATGAAATCAATATGAAACATCATTATTTTCCATGATGTATTATTTGATAAAATGATGGAATATATTTTAAACATATCCCCTTTCACGAGTTTTTATATAATTAATTGATGAATTTTTGTTTTATCTTGTGGGCCAAATATTTATGTTTTTAATAATGTGATGGGGTGGCCCAAAATTTTATAGCCCTATAATTAATTTGGTAAATTAGTATATCTCATGAGATAATATAGATAAGAATGGGGAGTAAACCAAGTTTAGTTAGGGACTAAATACAATACGATAATCTTGGGAGAGAAAACCTGACTATAGAAATAATGGAATGGATGAGCGAACCCCTTGTATAAAAAGTGGATAGGATGTGAACCCATTACTTTAAGAATTTTTTTTGGGAGTGAACCCAATCCACTATGGGACTTTGTTCAACATGATAGACTTGGCAGTGGTCCTGGACTAAGGAAAATATTTTCTCTACCTACATGTTTCCACAAAAATATTTCTTATGGTAATGATCTTTTTTAAAGGATTGTGATAGTTTTTTATGATTCCACACTTCTATGAATTATGCAATTTTTTAAAATAAAACCTTATTCCATTATTAATGATTAATGATCTTTGAATGGTTGGGTATAACTTTTTTAAGTGATACTCATGTTATAATAAACATGTGATTCTCTTTATTCTCACTTTAGTGCATTTATTAATATTTCATTTGGTTACCCTTACTAATAATATTGTCTAACTATTTCTTTTATTTTCATTCACTATATTATAAAAAAAATCAATTAGGGAATGTCTAAAATCTATAATATGTGAGAAGAACTTATTGGGAGATGTAGAAGGTATTTTTGATAAATAATATGATTATGTATCTTTTATCCAATGATACTAACCCATTATTATTATAGTTTGTTTATTGTTATAAGATGTGTTGAAAATTCATCTAAAATTAGGTAATATATGTGAATTTTATACTCATGTCTCTTATGATTCATATGAAATTAAATAAAAAAATACATCAAATAATTCAATCTCATAGTAGACCATCAAAATGGTCTTCACCAGTAAAATACTTCCACAACACATAACCATCAACCCATCTTAACTATATTTTACTACACACTAATTTTAATTATACATCATCAACAAGCCCTACAATCCAACAAAAATAATCAAAACATTATCCATGGACTCCCATTTTAATTTATTTTTCATCCAATCGTATATTTACCATTTAGTATTGAAATTATATTCAATTCTCCATTCATTGATTATTTTTTGATGATTTTACTCTATTCATTACCATCGTAAAATCACATATTAGATTCATTAATTTTATTTTATTTCATACCATTGTGATTAGAATATCATATCCCAACTCCTCTCATTCCTCCACCGTAATAACCACTCCATGAACCCAGTCCAGTAGCCAACATAATATTGGAAAAAATATACCCCTTGCACATAACGGATTCACCACCATCACCATATCAATTCCAATATAAAACCCTCCATTTATAGAAAAACATAAAAACTATTTATAGATAACCATAATAGAAAAAATTATTAACATATCATAAAATATCCTGTAATTATTCCTTTGATTTTTATAATTTATGTTTTGAATGAACATTTTCATATTTTTAAGAATATATAAAAACCCCATTATTTTCCTTAATTGAATTTCTATAAATTTATAAGAGGCGATTCTTGAATATCATATCAATATTTTTGAAAAAATAAAATTATAAAAAATAAATAATTTTGTGAAAATATCAAAAACTAACTATATAATAAAATAAAAAAATATATAAATCATAAGTGACAAATTTCACTTGTAATTTTATTATTCCTTATTTTATAATCACTAAGATAATTTACATCACTTAAATAATTTAAAATAAATTTATGATTTATCTTTTATTCTTGTAAATTGTATAGAGATATCTTAAACCCTTTTCCAATTTGTGATTATTCATCACATGAACATGAAGTGGAAAAGTTTATTACTTGACTAATTGCATGAGGAAAATAGGAACAAATCCTAGGCTGTTCGTTGGAAAAAATGGTATATGTTCATGAAATATAGTCTTGATAAAATTGAAATTTCAAATAAAGAGATACATTTAAATTTTTAAATTAAAAAATAATTAAATGACCAGTTGTTCTCCCATGAAATTCTTTCATAAAAATTTGTCTAGTCTCGCTTAATTCACATTAAAATTAGTCATGTTGATCATTATTTTTTAATTAAATTTATATTACTAAAAATATGGATATAATTTTTCAAGGGTGAAATTCTTTCAATTTATATTTTTAAATTTATATTTTTATGAATTTATGTTTTAAAATTATATTTTAAGTCATAAATAATGATTCTAAATTATATAGAAAAATTGATTATTTTATACTAATGAAGGGAGCCTTATATAACTAGAAAACCCGTATGAAATATAACACCCTAACATATTGGACATATAATATTATGTAATAAATAATAAAACATATAAAGATATATAACCATTTTGGAATTTGAAATTCTCACATGAAATAAGAGATGACACTTTTAAAAACACAAAACCGTCCTAAAATTTTAAAAACTCTTACGTAATTCCAAAATGAATCTTACAAAAATGGGATGAACATTACGAACCCTATATAACACTTATGAAATCAAATATAAATATTATGAAATAGATATTAAAATTAATAAAATTTAAAGAACTATTATGAAATGGAAAAATACCATTATGAAATATAAGAAACTCTTACGAAAATATGGGGATTCATTTTGAAATATAAGTGGAACCATAAAAAATTCAACAGACTCTTACATTTTTAACTATATTTATGTAATATTATTTTATATAAAAATTATGACACATTGATAATAAGAGATTATCTTATAAATATTCAAAGACTCTTTCATTTTATTAATTTTAACAAACATCACAAAATGAATAGTCCCTTCCAAACAAATAGATAAAAATGTAAGGGTTATTCCAAACTTATATTATAATCCTATTAAACATAAAATTTCATAATTAATTAAAACTAATTTAAAAAACATAATTAAATATGAAACACCACAAACCATAAAAATTACCTTTAAAACCCTTAAATCATTCAACACCACAAAAACGACAAAAATACGGGTTTAATAATTATTGGTACATTATAATAATTTTGAGATAAGTTGAGCCTAAATTGAAGTGTAACAGATTATACATTGATCCCCAACTATATTATACATGTGGATTTATAGTTACAAACATTATGTGGGGTTTATAAAAAGTAACCAAAATAAATGTTTCTTGTGTGATACACATGGACTAGCAATGGTCAACAATTTTTAATTATTTTAAATGCTTAGTAGATGGAATGTTAATTCATGCGGTTCGATGTTTTAACATAAGAATATATTTAAAGATGTTTTTTTCATTATAAAAATTTACTTTGATATAAAAAGTTCATGTTTTCAAATATTGAACTAAAATATTTTTATCCCTCATTGAATATTTTGAATTGTTTCATTCATCCAAGGTTGTTGGATATTTTTATCAAACCATGTCAACCCATTTTTAAAATTTTTATACCATTATTTAATTTTCATTCTCTATTTTTTTATTAATAACACATTGATTCCCATTAATATGTAATCATTTCACAACCCAATTATTTTTTTAGGATTTATCTCATTTATGGGGTTTAATTTTAAAACTTTTAGTCACTATTTCATTTTCTTCAATTGATGATATAGGTTCTTCTTACAGTCAATGGTTGTTAACTTAATCATGGATATATAATTTTATGGTGAATTAGGGAATATGGACTTTAAACATAGTGATTTTACATCACCTGAAATGTTTTTAGTATCCTGGATTATTTATAATACTCCTATGATTTTATTTTTATTATAATAATATTGTATGAAATTTCATTACATCTTTATATAACTTGAATTAGAACAAAGCAACATACTAGTTACCAAATGGTTGTATATCATAATAAATAGTTAGTTTGTGGAATCCTTCACTGAATAAGTATCAGCAATCCACACTGTTCTTCAAAGGAGTTGGTTATTTTTTTCTTCAACTTATAGAAGGTTAATGAATTTAATATTTAAATTAATTTATCTAGGAAAATGGTATGAAATTAAATTTCCATTGAAAATGGAGTTTAACTAAAATATTAAAAAAAATTATTTCTAGAAAAAGAAAATGAACCAGCATGGGTTGATTAATTTTTCTTTGAATAATGGATATGACTTGGTAAATCCCAAAATATGATCCCCTTATAATTATTTAAAAATATGTTGTTAAAACTTGTTTTAAATTAACATAAAATAAATATACTATAATAATGATTTTATTTATTTGATCATGTGGGAGAAATATCTATGTTTCAATTCGTACGTGTGTTATTATGTGCTCGATCATGATTTAAACTATTATTTTATGTTATACTTTATAACACTAAGATTCATAAAAATGTAGATTCCATTTGTAGAACTGTCCTTTGGTTAAAAGGTTTCTTAAATATTGTTGAGGTAGATAATGGGTTCTTTATTATCATGTTCCTAAAGTAACCATTGGATACACTTTGTTCATAGATATAAACTAGTTATCATAATATAAGTGTCTATTTCAAAAAATTTAATGGTATTATAGTGTGATAAATTTGTGTGTTTATGAATGAAATTATTTTTGGTTGTTGGACAAATATTAGACTATTTTACATGACTTATTTTAAAAGATATATATTAAGGAAGTTCACTATCAACTCTATGTTGTGGTTATTTCATGCTATCATTCAGTAAATATTTTTTTATAAGTAACATCTATTCATTAGGTTATGCGATTTGTTATCAGGTTTTTTAATCCATAGTGTGGACTGTGTTGTGGGTAAAAAATTAGAGTGAGAAACACCATAAAAAATGGCATTTCGCAACGGTTTTTTCGCGACCGTTTCGAAAACCGCCGCTAAATGTTTTCGTGAAACATATTTAACGATAGTTGTTAAAATCTTAGATAAATATTTAGAAAATATTTTTAATCTTTTTTAAATAAAAAAATATATTCTTTAGTAATGGTTTTGGAAAAAACAATTGGGAAATAGCGGCGGTTTTAAAAAAACTCATTTAAAATTAAATGAAAAATTTAAAAAATAATATTTTATTTATGAATTATGTTATATTATTTACTCTAATATATAGTCAATTATTTATAATTTTAATTATTTATAATGTTTTGAATAATAAGTATTTACAATTATTTTTTAATAATAAAATGAATCCAAAAATGAATCTATAAAAAATTGAAAAGACGACTTCGAAATCAAAGGACGGTAACTTCTGATCTGGGAGTCTGTTTTAACTCCACAACTAGTCAAGACGAATCTTATAAAAAAAGATAAATCCACATAGAATTTAAATAATGTGATAATAAAATTAAAATGTATATAAAAATTTCAAAAAAAGTATAAAATAGAAAATATAACTTCAAATGAACATAACATTTAATTTGAATGTCTGTTTGGGCTCTACCACCTATCAAAATAAAATATTGTGATAAAATCTATTCCATATATGGTATCAGAATAATGTTAAAGAGATTTTCTTAGTTTTTAAACCCCATAAATTCCAAAATGGCCTCTAAAACTGTGTTTTTTATCACCAACCATGGTTACTAAAAATACAAACATCTATTACTTATAATCTGAGTGCTCGTTCAGCCAATACGACATATCAAGATCATTTAAAGATGTTCCTATAGCATATAGAAATTTGTGTTAAGATGAAATCAGAGGGGTCAAGGACATAATCACATAATGTTTCATGATTAACATTTATCTCAAAATCGATGGAGTTGGAATATAGTGCATACCCTAGGATAGAGTGAAATGTTTTTAATTAATGACATCAAAGTGTAATAAGGTTTAAATGGTATATGTTGTTTTTAACCTAGTATTTTTACATTGTGGTCAACACTATCGGTTTCCATAATGAAAAAAGTTATTATCAACTCTAATCTCTCACTTCCATCGACCCACTTCATTTTTATTTTAATAAATATTAAATTTTAACTATTTCATACCCCTTCATAAATGAGTTATGCTTATATATTTTTCTCCTCACCATTTTTCGTTTTCATTATACTTCTATTATAAAAAAATCCTTTTTTCTGATAGATTCTTCAGTGGCATAAAATTAGCCCATATGGATTTAGCCACGGAAGGCCTTGATGTTTTCATCTTGTGGATGGAGTAGTCGGGGGATAATTAATAGATTTTTTAAAAAATCATTATATTTTTATGAAAAATAATATTGATGTAAAATATTCTTCTATTATTAATTTAAAATACATTTTACCTGATAACTAAATAAAAAATTATTTATATAATACTATGTATTGAAAAAACAATATTTTCTAATTATCATAAAATAATTTTATTCTCATATTGAGAAGTTCTGGGTTATTATCATAAAATATTATAAGAAAAATGATATGTTATAAAAAATTATGGATAATCTAATAAAATTACAGTTATGAAAATAATTTGACTTTAACATTTTTATTATAAAATGAATTTATCTTGCCTATTAAAAGGGAAAAATTAATATAAAAATTCAAAAAATTATAAAACATATTTAGGGAGATGTTGAAATATATATAATATTTTTTAATTATAATATATAGTTAATATGAAAAATTATAATTATTTATGAAATATAAATAAGTCAATAAATAAAATTATGTAGTTTTTATATTTCTTCCATGATAATGAAAAATATAATTTTAAATCATTGAAAATTAATTGAAATTTTATATAGAGATAAACTGTATACATGAGATAAATTTTATTTTTTTAAGGACCTATAATTATATGAGAAAATTATCTTATCTCATTCCTGAGATAGATTTTAATTTTATAATGTTATATGATTGATATATTGTAAATATATTTCTATGAAAATATCCTCTCAAATGAAATTTATTTGGCCATGATATAAATTTTTGACAAGAAAATCCATTTGAAAAATATAAAATGAATTATCACACAAAAGAAATGATGTAAATTTTCCTTTTTTAACAAAATGATGATATCTTCATTCTTACATATACTTAAACCGTACAAATAAAATGAGATAAAATTATAATAAAAAATAAATTTGATATAACATTTTTATTTCATGTCTCGTTTGATGGATGTGTTTTTTACACACTTTACACTAGGTCAAAGGAATTTCATTTATTTTTTTAATTTCAAAACAAAATAAAAACATATAAAACATTGTCTATACATCTCATGCAAGGAATAAAACTAGCTCAGCGACTCAACACTGTGACCACCACCCCAAACCCTAAATCCCTTTCCATCACAGCCGCATGAATGGGGAAAAAAAATATAAATATATATCGACAAAACATTATCTAATAATAAAATTAAAATTAAATCACTTCACCCAAGTATATTATATATATATAAACACACACGTGTATTCTAGGTTATGGCTGATAATTTTATTATAGAATATTAAATTGATTCCACTTTTAGTTGTGAATAAATGATTCAACGCGTTTTTGGATTGTATTTCCGGAGGCTTATGTTATGAAAAATTAATTCAAATTCTCTTTAAAGTCTTCAAAAATAAAATTATTCAAATTTACATGTGGGAATTTAAGTATTTCTATGGAATATATTTTAGGTGAAAAAAATGAGTAACAAATCATTTTATTGTGAGTTTTCTATTTTATTTAATAAATATGTTTCATTGTTACCCTGATAAGAATAGAAAAATTTTGAATTAATATTATTTTATGTTTAATTTTTTATTGAAAAAAATAAAAACAAATTTGAAAAATAATGTTTATTTTTTAATAACCACTACAACAAAATTGTTAAAAAATTGTTTAAAATTTGAAAAAAATATATAATAAATATACCCCCAACATAACTGGGATTCCACCATTAAAGTACCAAAATACATCCAAAATGCATATTTTTTAGGTGATAATTTTATCTCTTTTAGTGACATTGAAGGAGTATGTATTGGGGAAATAAATAGAGAAAAACATAGTAACTTTCTTCTCACAACCAATATTCCCTTATGAAAACAAAAATCACTGGGAGCTAGATGAAAATCTTCCAATCCATGGGATGCATAACATCAATTATATTCTTCTATCATGTGTGGAATCATCGAACTCTCTAGATTTTGGGATAAATATTCATAATTAACATTTCTATGACATTGGTATTGACCCCTTTTACTACTTCTTTAAGACTATGTCCATGTGAAACAGTAGAAACCCTAATAGAAATGAGTCTCAATAATTCAGCATTAGTGGAGTGGGGAACATGGAAAGAGATTTCTTCCATCAAGCACTGTTGAGAACCAGTGGGATGGGTATGGTGGGTTGGAGTTATCATCAAATAAGATATTTATTAAATATTGAGAATAATATGTTAAACCCTATGAGATTTTGCATGCCCGATGACTACCGTTGCACTTGAAGACACACTATTAATAATGATTCAGAGACCCACGTGTTGGGTGGAAAATCATGAAAGGGACGCAAGAGATAAATTGTGGTCAAGGGACAGTGGACTATTGAAGAAGAAATGTCTCATCCCATCACTTATGTAACTTATTTTTATTAATTATCCTCATTATATTATTTAGATATCAAATATAGATATTTAGTAATTATGTGTGTTTAAATTACTAGATCAATTGGTGTAACAATATGGACTGGAAAAACGAACCTTGGTTACCTAGACTCTTTACAAGAGGATTGGTAAAATAATGCAAGGAGAGATGGCATCACCATATCCGACCAAATATTAAAGTGTGGTTTTTTATCCTTGAGAAAAATTTTGATAATTAATTTTTTTTCTTTTGATAACAGAAGGAAAGGTTGATAAAATAAATGCATGATACTCATCAGTGATCATAAAGAAATATTCAATAAATGGGTATAGATTGAAAATAGTTTTCCATGAAAAACACAAATCAAAAAAATGAATCACTAGAATTCACCAAGAGAATGTTATTACCTTATAGAAAATTCAGCTCCAAGGATACCGGAAAGAGAACTCTCCTCCATAATTACATTAGGATCATGAATCCAAGTTCATTGACGAATTCATTAAAGAAACCAAAGGCAAAACATCATCTTGATATCATTTCTCTAGAAAATAAAAATAACTACTACCCAAATTCACCATTCACCCCTAGAGCTACAGTGGATGGAACCATAGATAATTAATTTTTAGAATTTTATTTCAATCACATGCTAGAGTTATATATATCTGTTGTAAATTAGAAATACAACATTAAATCATTATTGGCAGTAGATGAGGGAGATGATTAGGTCTCTATGGGTATTGATGATCAGAAAGTAATATTTCTGATGGTGATCGATGAGATGGAATCATGGGATATTATGGATCTATCTATTTGATTATAAATTTTTATAATATATTTATAGTTACATATTTGGTATTATATATATAGTCATATAATTATAAAAATATTCGTATAAACACACACTAGCATGAAAAAATAATATATTTTTATTATGAGACAAGATAAAGAGGTAAAAATGGATAATATAATATATAATAAAGTTATCATAAATTAATACCTAAAAATCATGATAAATGTCAATTATAGTTGTACAAATGAACATTGTAAAATTTTACACTAATCACCGATAAAAATGTTATGAAGTTGTATCAGTATGTCCCAAATAAAAAAAACATTGTCTGAAACATTAACAACAATTAGAACTAATTTTTTGGTTATCATTACCCGATAGAAAATTTTAGGACATGAAATATATTTATTTAAAAATAATCACATTTGACCATTAATGTAATTTCACACATAGAATTGATTTGTGGTTTTTCCAATGTTTTTCGAATTATTTGATACCTGTTTTCCTAATTTATGGTGAAAATATGAGTTTTTTATTTAATTTTGATCATTTGACAGATTTTTATTAAAGTAGAAACACTTTTAATAGTAAAAAGACAATGTTTATCATTCCATAAAAATCACACATTGGGTTAACGTTCCATTTTTTCAACAGGGAATAAATGAATAAATGATCATTACCATATATTTTGATATTAATCAAATTCTAGTTTCTCAGTTTTGATCATTGCACAAATTTTTATATAAATTAAATACTATATTCAATCATTCTAGACACACTACTTGTCAAATCGATGTGTGAGTTTTTCCTACATAGGACAGATGAATAAAATGTTATTGTTCTAACATTTCTTAATAATCTTTGTTTATGTTATGATTTATTATTATTGAATAAACATTTGATACTAACATGGGACCCTTTCTAAAGATTAAGACAAATCTCTTGTTTTATAATATGCTTATTTTTTTCAACAAATCACAAAAAATGAATGATCATTCTCTAAATTTTTCCAATAAATTTGAGATTGATTACGTGGTTTTGTTTAATAGAACCTATTAACTAGGTCAAAATATTTTCTGGGACAATATAAATGAAATGTTTTATTACGAGATGTTCATGTTTAAATAAATATTTAAAATAATGGGGTTTTTTATGTTTTCAATAGAACTAAATGGGAAATAAATCTTCCCAACGATCCATTTTTTTTATATTTTTACAAGAATTATTCCCAATATAGATTTTATATACTTCGAAATTTTGCAAAAGTTCTGAAATTTCCCCTATCATAGAATGATTTGGAATCCTTTATGCATTCTATCATCCATTATCTAGGGGATATGTTGGTTTGTATAGAATGGGGATATCTTACAGAGAATATGCATGATATGATGTTGGATCTCCCATCATTATTAATGATGTGGTCTTCCACATTCTCTATTGATAAGGTCACCTCATTGTGATTGGGGTCTTGGATTCTTTGGGTTAGATAGAATGATTTCATTTTCAACTACAAATCCAATGAAGTTTATTTCTGGATTGAACATGCCACTTCCAGTATTGATGCATGGAATCGTGATATGACCAAAAACAAGTTCTCTAGTCTTTGCTCAGCTGATGCTAGATAGATGCCCATGAAGTGATCCTGGAGATCAATGTCGATGCTTCACTTTATAAGTATGGAATTATTTGAGATGTATTGATTGTCAATGACCATTGTTATAAGATCATTGCTTCCATAAAAGAGTCATGCCACACCTTTTGCGAAACCACTATTGATGAATCTAATGTTGTCCTTACTGGTATTACAATTTGCAATGTATCTTTGAAGGAATGGATATGATTTCAACACCATCAAAAATTCCATCAGCACAGTTGAATAAGGTCTCTAATATTTTGTCTTCCTCATTAGAAAAATATAGTCTCTTTGTCGCAGATTTGTAGTTTGTTCCTTCTCCTTCATAAAAAGGTAAGGAAATGAAGCAACCCACCATTTGGGAACTCACAGTCTATCTGGAGAGGTCCACCTCGAGTTCGATTGTTTCCTTTCATGGATGTTCACTCTTCTTTCTTTGTGTATTCAAGCTTAATATATCATCTCTCATTTTTAAAAAATGTAAAAAAATATTTATTTTTAATCCGTGGATGGATAATGGATATTTCTAACACTCATAGGATTCCTATAGACCTACAAATTTTAATGAAAAGAACAGTAATGGGGAAAATCTGATTGATTTTCATAAAAGGTATATAAAAACTTATGATATTACCAATCTTGCTCTCCCTAATGGTGTAGTTTCCATATTTACCTCTCAACTAATGAAATAAGATAATCTAGTGCTTTTGGGGTGTGGATTCATGCACAATGGGAATTCAAAATTTCTATCTTGTGTAATGAATGTGTGCTAGATGTAAGCTTAATTAAACCTAATCTCTATATAAAATCCTCTATATTAAACATTTAAATGTTCATCACAATGGGTATATATTCTACAACTTTGATCTATTATTTTTTATATTATTTTCATTGATGAGAAATATTATGATATTCAAATCCATCAATATAAGATAGTGTTCTGTAAAATTGGAGTGAAGTTTGAATTTGGAGAAGCCTATAAAAGTAACAGACTGAGTATTTTCCATGTTGTGATCATGATTAGAAATTTTTTTTGATTTCATATGTGTAAGTATGTTAAAATAGTAATTCCCCTTGTTAAAGGATAATAGAAATATTTTATAATTATTTTGTTGATCTTAGAAATATTTTTATAGTGGCATTCGTGTTCTTTGTAATCCCATTTTTACTCCCCTAAATATCTTTAAATAAAATATTCCATTGATGAAAACATTCTTAACATTTATATTGAGTCTTGAATTAGAATTTCAATTTCTTTATTTTGTTTGAATCATTAGGTTTGACATTGGAAAGGTATAAACCTAGCCGAACACTACAAAAAAAGTGTTTAGAGAGGTCTTTTCATGGTGGTTTTGAGAACTACCGCTATATAATATTTAAGTATCTTTTTAATATTTTTTGATTTTTTTTTCAAAGAAAAATTAATTTTTTAGTTGTAGTCTTAAAAAAAACCCACTGTGAAATTGTGGATGTTTTTTAAAACCGCCTTTAAATTAATGGAGAAATTTTTAAAAAATAATTTTCTATGATTTGTTATTTATTTTATATTATTTACTCCCATATATTTTTTTATTTATAATTTTGACTAATTATAATGTGTTAAATAGAAAGTATTTATAATTATTTGTTAATAAAAATTTAAAACTTAAAGCAAATCAAAAAATAACTATTAAGTTGACTATGAAATCAAACGACCATACATTCTGATCTGGGGGTCTGTTTCAACTCCATTACCTGTCAAATAGATACATATGAAATGAGATAAAAAAATAAGAGGTTGAAATCATATGATAATAAAAGGAAAAAAATATTAAAATTTAAAAAAATCACAAATCTAGAACAAACTTCCAATGAACATAACTATTGATCTGAGTGTCTGTTTGGGCTCTTCCTCATATAAATTTTACGCTTGCAATGAGATCTGATTCATAAATTGTCAAAGAGTGAGGTTAAAGATATTTGTTTGATTTTTAAAACCCATGAAGGCCTATAGGGCCTTCAAAAATGATTATTTTTGTAGTTAACATCAGTTACATAAAATTCAAATGGTTATAACTTCTGATCCGAGTGTATGTTCGTCTTCTACCACATATCATGATATTTTCAAGACAATCCTATAACACACAGATTTGGGTGTCATGACATGATGGAAGCGGTCAATTACATAATCACTAAGAGTTTCACAGTAAAGTTTTATCTCTAAATATATTCAATTGGATGATAGACTACGCACTGGGATGGAGTGATATAGTTTTAAGGAATTCATCAAGGTTTTATAAGGTTTTAATGGTATATTTTTTTGACCCTAGTATTTTGAAATTGTGGTCAACACCGTCAATTTCCAAAATAAAAGAACAATTATTAACCACTCTCATATATCGCTTCCATAGACCCATTTTATTTTTATTTTAATAAAATAATAATTTTTAACTATATGTCACCCCTATATAAACGAGTTACGATTTTATTTCTCCCTCCCCCATAATTTTTTTTAATATATGTGTGTTTGTTTTATCTATGTTATTAATGATAATTTTATAATAAAATAGTAAATTGATACCTCTTCTAGTTCTGAATAAAGGATTCAATGAATTTATTGATCATATTTATTAATGTTTATGTTATATAAAATAAATTAATTATATTTTTAATAAAACCAAAAACATAATTATTAAAATTTTCATGTCTAATTTTAAGTATTTTTCTGATATCTTTTTAGGAGACAAAATGAATAAAATATCTCTTTATAGTGTTATTTCAATTTTATTCTGGAAATATATTTTTTTAGCCGAATAAGCTGATAATTATTTTGATTTATTTTTTATTTTATGTTCTATTTTTTTCATAAATAAATATAAATTTGGAAATTAATGTTTATTTATTAATAACACCTACATATACATTGTCAAAAATTCGCTTTAAATTATTAAAAACAAAAGTAAGTATACATTGAGATTAATTAGGGTTTCTACAATTAAAAAACTAAAATTCCACAAAATAACACATTTCCAGATTCACTTTTTACCAATTTTAGTGACATTGATGAATTATTTCTCTATTAAAGAAGCGCATAAACACATAGAAATTTTCCTCTCACAACCAATGATCCCTTATGGAAACAAAAATCACCTGGATCTAGAAGATGAGTTTCTCATCCATGGCTTCCACAACCGTGCTTAAATTATTCCAGCATGTGGGGCATCATTAAAATATCAATAATTTGTGATTATAAATTATCATAAACCTTCCTATGAGGTTTCCATTGAACCTATGAATACTTATTTGATACTATGGTTGCATGTAGCTGCAGCAGCCTCAACAGAAATGAGTCTTAGTCATTTGGTTTTGGCATAGTGGGGCACATGTACAACAATTTATTACAACAAACATAGATGAGAATTGGTAAGGTGGGTATGGAGGAAGGGAGTGATCATTAAGGAATATCCTTATGTAAATATGAGCATAATATATTAAACCCCTTTATTTTAAACAAGCCTGAGGAGGAATCATGCACTGAAAGAACCGTTGATAATAATTATTCAAAGGGAAAGGTGTTGACTGGGAAGGATAATAAGGGATGAATGATATCAAATGTGGTAAATGGCCAGTGGAATAACGATGAAGACATGTTCCAACCCATCACATATGTCACTTATTCTTACTCTTTATCCTAGTAATATTATTTAGGTCTCACATGTAGAGTTGCATAACTTGTGCATGTATAGATTGTAGGTTTAATTGGTGGAACAACATGGATTGAGGAAATGGTACTTGGGTCCCCAATTTATATGTAGAAGGATTGATAAAGAGTTTAGGGAGAGATGGCACATCCATCTCCATCCAAACATTAATGTTTGGTTTTTTATCCTTTTAACCTGTATTAGTTTGTAGCTGTTGTCTATTTATTTCTATTAAATATGTTTACAATTAAAAATATTATTTCTTTTAACTCACTAATGGAATGATGGAAAGGAGATGAAGAAATGATATTGATCGATTCCCACAAAGAAATAGAAAATAAATGGTTATAAATTTCAAATAGGTTACTTGGAGGAACTGAAAACAATATATAGAATCACTAGAATGCCACCAAGAAAAATAAATAATCTCATTGAAAATTAAGATCCAGGGACACTATGAAGAGCATTGTACTCCAAAACATCATCAGGAGCCTAAATCTGAGTTTTTATAGAAACTCCTTGATGAAAAAAGGTGACATTTCATCCAACTATGAGTTCTCTAGAAAATAATGATTACTATTATAGGACGTTATCATCCACCCCTAGAGTTGTAGTGGTTTGTTCTGCAGATCATTCATTGTTAGAATCTGATTTTAATAACACCCCAAGTAAGAAAGAATCATGGTGGATGAGCAATAAAACATTGGATCATTATTGGAAGGGGACAAGAAAGATGATTTGTCTTCATATGGGCATCGATGATGATAAAGGTAGATTTGAGATAGTGATCAAAAAGAACAAATCATTAGATCATATGAATCCATTTATTTGATTACAATTTTTTATATTACATTTTTGGTAACATATTTAGTATTATATATATAAATATATAAATATTTGGGCAAATTCACACATGCATACACACAAAATATATTTTCATTATGAGGAAAGAAAATGACCTAAAAATGGATAACATAATATAAAAAACATATCATAAAGAAATACATAACAATCACGATAAATATCAATTATAGTTCAAGAAAAGAAAATTGAATCTTTCCACAATAATGTATAATAAATTTGTTATACAGTTTGCTTAATAAGTCACAAATGAATCAACAAAATATTGTTCTAACTTTTCACAACAATCTCAGCTTATTTTTTCGTCTTTTATTAGTTGAAATTTATTTGTAAAACTAGAAAGATATTTAATTACTAAAAATCACATTTGATCATTAATGTCATATCACAAAGAGAATTGATGTATGGTTTTATCAAATGTGTTTCAAAACAGTTAATAATTTTTCTCCTAAATTTTAGTGATAGTATGAGTTCATTTTTTTAATTAAAATCACTTGACACATTTTTATTGAAGTAGAACACATTTAACAGTAAGAAGGCACTATGTATCATTCCATAAAAATAAAACATTAGTTAAACGTGATATTTTTTCTATAGGTAATAAATGAATTAATGACCATTTTCAAAAAATTTGACAACAATCCAATTCTAGTTTCTTAGTTTTGATCATTGCCTAAATTATTATAGATCTTAAAAGGTCCATTCAATCATTCTAGTCGAATAGCATGTCAAAATGATGTGTGGGTATTTCCTATATAGAATAAATGAATCAAATGTAAATGTTCAAAAAATTCATTATAATTCTATATTATTTGATGATTAATTATTATTGAATAGACTTTTGATAGTAAAATTGATGATTTCTATAATTTTAGAAAATTAACATGTTATGTGCTATATGGGTTTTTTTGTACAAATCATAATCAAATCAATGATCATTTTCTAAATTTTTACCATATTTTTTAGCATGATTACATGTTTTTGTTAAATGGATCATTTAATAAAAATATAAATATTTTCAATGATACTATAAAAGTACTATTGTATGAGGAGATGTTCATGGTTATGGTAATATTAAAACATCTAGGATTTTTTATCCTTTTCAATGGAACCTGATGGGCATAACAATCTCCCCAGTGATATTATTTGTCTATTTGTACAGGTATAATTCCCACTCTATATTTCCTCACATTTTTACATATTTCCAATGATCCAAAATGTTTTCAATGTTCAGGCGAGTTGGAATCCACTTAGCATGCTATCATCCACAGTCTTGGGGGTATGGCGGTTTTTAATCCCATATATACTCCCCCAGATATTGTAAAATTAAATATTTCATTGATGAAAACATTGATAACATTTATATGGACTCTCAAATTGGAATTTCAATTTTTTTGATTTAGTTCAAAACAATGGGTTTGACATAGTTAAGGTATAAATAGAGCCCAACACTTCAAAAAAATTGTGTTTCTTGTGGTTTATTCACAGTGGTTTCGAAAACTGCTGCTAATGTTTTTATAATAATTTTTTTATTATAATTTTTTATTATTTTCTATGAAAAAGATCAATTTTTTTAGTGGGGGTTTTAAAATAAAAGACAATAAATTACTATGGTTTTTAAAAATCGCCGCCAAATTAAAGGGAAAAAATTACAAAAAATATTTATTTATGATTTTTTATTTTTTATTTTTTATTTTTTATTTAATAACATATATAGTTTATTATTTTTAATTTTAATTAATTATAATTTTTTAAATAATAATTATTTCTAATTATTTGTTAAAAATAACTTGAAACATAAAACAAATCAACAACAAATTAAAAAATAAGACTTCAACATTTAACATCCATAACTTCTGATCAAGGAGTCTGGTTCATCCAAACAGCCAGTCAACTTGAATCTTATGAAATGAGATAAAACCACACGAGTTTTAAATCATGTGATAATAATAGGGTAAAAATATATTTAAATTTTAAAAAAAATCAATAATCAAACTGGAACATCAAATGTCTGTAAATTCTTAAATGAGGGTCCATTCTGGCTCTACCACATAACCAAATTGCAACCTGTAAAAAGAAATACACCAAAGATAGTCTCAGACTAAGTTCAAAGAGCTATTTCTAGATTTATAACCCTATAAAGGACCATAAGTCCTCCAAAACAATGCTTTTTTTTTCACCGACCTAGGTTTATGAAAATTCAACGGACTATAAATTATATTCTAAGGGTCTGTTTAGCCTTTACCACATATCAATATTGTTTCAAGATGCTAGTATATCATGTAGAAAATGGCGTTAATATGATATTTTTGGGGTTATTGACATAATCACTTTAAGCATTATGGTGAACTTTTATATCAAAATCTATGTAGTTGGAAGATAGCCTACAGGTTGAGATTGAGTGATATAGTTTTAATGAATTCCATAAAAGTGTTATAAGGTTTTAAATTTTTATATGTTTTTTACCCTAGTATTTTTACAATGTGTTCAACACCATTGGCATCCATAATAAAAAATAATTAAAATCAACTCTCATCTCTCACTTCCATCGACCCACTTCATTTTTATTTTAATAAAATATTATATTTTATCAATTTTCACCCTCGTATAAACATGTTAAGATTTTATTCCTTTCACCTATACAATTTATTTTATTTCATTACCCTACTTTTTTAAAATAATTTTTTCCTTTTTTTATGACGGATTCTTGGGTGGTAAGGAATCGGTCGGGATGGCTCAAGCCAATGAAAGACTTAATGTTTCCTCCTAGATGATAGACTGGCCCAAAGACAGATAATGAGAATTTTTTTTAAAAAAACATAATATATTTTTTCAAAAAAATATATTAACGTCAAATAAATTGATTTTTTATTAATAAAAATTATATAATTTAATATCCAAATAAAAATTATTTCTAAAATACTACTTGTCGCAAATACAAAATTTTATAATTCTATTAAATTAATATTATTTTAATTTTAACATGTTCAATTTTATCATCAAAAAATATTATCTCATAAAATTATATGATATAGAAAAATTATGAATAAAATAATTTAATTCGAGATAACAAAATAATTTTACTTTAACTTTTTTATTATAAATGTAATTAATCATACCTATTAAATGACATAAAATGAAAATAAAAATTTAAAAAATTATAAAATTTATTTAAATAACATTTGATATATATAAATTTTTTTAATTATTTTATATAGTTAATATAAAAAAGTACAATTACTGATGAAATAAAAATAATAAAATAAAAAACCCCACTTTTATAAATTTCATAAATTATAATGAAAAGTATAATTTAATATCATTGAAAATGTAGTATATATTTCATATAGAGACAAACTGTATACATGAGATATATTTTATTTTTTGATGGACCTATAATTGCATGTAAAATTTTTATTATCTCTTACCTGAGATGGATTTAATTTTATAAAGTTGAATCATTGAATTTTTGAAATATATTTCTAGGAGAATATCCTTTAAAATGAAATTGATTTTTTCACTATATGAATTTTAGACAAAAAAAAAATTTAAAAAAAATATAAAAAGAATTATCACAAAAAAGAAATGAAGTAATTTTTTTTAAATGATGATTTCTTAATTTTGTCAAGTACATAACAATAATTTATAAAATTTTATAAATTTGTTATAAAAATTAAATAAGATATTACATTATTTTTCATGTCTAAGTTGATGGATACTTGTGTGTACACACTTTTCACTAGGTCAAACTAGTTTTATTTATTTTTTATTGTCAAAACAAAATAGAAATATATAAAACTTTTTTTATATAAAAATCACACAACAAATAAAATTATCATGGGGACTTGAACCCATAACTGCCACCCCAAACCTCAAACCCCTACCACCACAACCGCATTCATGGGGAAAAAAATTAAAAATATATAGTTAAAAAACAGCCTCTAATAATAATGTATAAATTAAATCACAGTAACCAAGTGGATTATGTACTTATACACATATCACCTAAGTTATGGATGATAATTTTACAATATGATAGTAAATTTAATATTGTTTTATTAGTAAACAATGGAGTCAACACATTTATAGACCATATTTATTAAAGTCAGGTTTAAAAAGAAAAAATTAATATTCTCCTCAATGAATTTAAAATTTTAATTACAAAATTTTACATGTGATATTTTAAGTATTTTTCTCGTATATTTTTAGAAGAATGAAATGTATAAAAAATATTTTTATACTGAGATTTATATTCTAATTAGGAAATGGGTTTTTTTCCTGAATAAGCTAAGAATAATTTTGAATAATTTTTATTTTATATTATATTTTTTATTATTAGAAATAATTAAAAATTTGAAAATATATAGTTTATTTATTTATGACCACTAAAAAAATTGTTAACAAATTGATTCAAATTGGTAGAAAAATATTATAAATATACCACCATATTAATTGGGGTTTCCACCTTTAAAACATTAAAATTCATCCAAATTCCACGTTTTTAGTTGGTATTTTTATCTCTTTTAGTGAAAATGATGGAGTATTTCTCGATAAACAAATCAGCTAATGGTATGGAAACTATCTCCTCGCAACAAATATTCCCTTATGAAAACAAAAATCACTTGGACCTAGAAGATGTTATGATTATCCATGTTTTTTAATAACTCGATTACAATATTCAAACATGTGGGGAATCATCCCACTTTCTAGATTCTGCGACAAAGATTTATCAGAAACCATTATATGATGTTTTAATTTTCCCTTTGACTACTTCATGGAGACTGTGGCCCCATGATGTAGTAGCAGTCTCAATAGAAATGAGTCTCAATCGTTCGACATTGGAGGAGTGGGGCATATGGATGATGATTTCTTCCAAAAAACACCGTTGAGAATTGGTGGCAAGGGTATGGTTGGTAGTATTTATCAGCATGGAAGATCCTTGTAAAATTATATGTATAATATTTTTATCCCTGTTAGTTTCGACATTCCCTATGTGGACCCTTTCACTAGAAGACCCGCTAATAATAATGATTTAAAGGGACATGTGTTGGATGGGAAGGTATGAAAGTACTAGAAGATAACACATGTGGTCAAGGGATAATGGATTATTAATGAAGATAGGTCCAAACCCATCACTTATGTCACTTATTTTTATTCTTTATCAAGTTTATATTATATAGGCCTCATGTTGAGAGCTCTATGACTTGTGTGTGTAAATTTTTTGTCCAATTGGTGGAACAATATGGAGTGATGAAATAGACCTTGTTTTCCCAAATACAAACTTGAAGGATTGATATAAAATACAGGGAGAGAATTTACTACAATCTATGGATAAAAAATAATGTGTGGTTTTTTATCCATGTCGCATGCACCAGTTCATAGCCCTTATTTATTAATTTATATGAAATATTTTGACAATTAAAAATAATTATTCTGATTGATAGAAGGAAATGTGGATAAATTAACAAGAAAAAAGTATAATCAATTCTCATAAAGAAATATGTAATAAATGTGTAGAGATTTCGAATAGGTTTCCTAGAAAAACTAAAAACAATATAAAGAATCACTAGAATTACACCAAGAGAATTCAATTCATTCATAGAAAATTCATTTTCTTTGACACTAGTAAGAGAAATCTCTTCAAGAACTACATCAAGATCATGCATCTAAATTCCCTGAGCAATGCCTTGAATAAGACAAAGGTGAACCTCTATCTAGGTATCAGTTTCCTAGTAAAAAATAACAACTACTACACGCCATCACCATACACCCCTAGAGCTGTAGTTGATGGAACCACAAATCATTAATTTTTAGAATTTTATTTCAATGAAACCATGGAGTTAGTGAGAATTATGGTGGAATATTAATATGACACTGGCTAATTTTTTGAAAGGGGATGAGAAAGATGATTGGTTTTTTAAGGGAATTGATGATGAGAAATTAATATTTGAGATGGTGATCAAAGAGATAGAATCATGGGATTATATGGTTCCATTTATTTCATTATAAATTTTTATATTCTATTTTTAGTAACATATTTAGTATTATATATATAATGATCATAATATATAAATATTTTTACAAACACATACACGCATACACACACAATATATTTTCATTACGAGAAAAGATAACGAGTTAAAAAATGGATAACATAATATATTAAAATGTATCATAATGTAATGAATAAAAATCATGATAAATAATAATTATATTTGTACAAATGAACATTGAATCAATAAAGACTAATCAAAAATTAAATTGTTAATCAATTATCTTATTTAGTCACAAATGAATCAAAAAACATTGTTCTATATTTTCACAGAAGTTTGAGAATATTTTTTTGGTTTTGATTACTTGAAATACATTTTTAAAACATAAAGGTTATATAATTATAAAAAATCACATTTGATCATTAATTTAATATCACACATAGAATTGATGAATGTTGTTTTCCCATGAGTTTCAAAAAAGGTGGTAACTGTTTTCATAATGGTTTTTGCAATAAGAGGTTTTTATTCAATTATGATCATTTAGAACATTTTTATTAATGTAGGAATAAATTTAATAGTAAAAATGACATAGTGTATCATTCCATAAAAATTACACATTGGTTTTAAGTGTAGTTTATTACATAGGAAATAAAGGAATCAATAGAAATTTTCATACATTTTGACATTAATCCAATTCTAGTTGCATAGTTTTTATCATTATAAAATTTTTTATAGAACATAAAAGGTACATTAAATCATTCTAGTCCCATCACATGTCAAATTGATGTGCGTGTTTTCCCTAAATATCATAAATGAATCAAATTTTGTTGTTCTAAAATTTCCTGATAATTCGATCTTATTTAAAGATATATTTTTATTGAATAGATTTTTAATAGTAAAAAGTTACACATTCCATAAATTTGGAAAAATGATATGTTTTATGATAAATTGTTTTTTTGTTAAAAATAAAAAATAAATGAACGATCATTATCTAATTTTTTCCATCAATTTGAGATCGATTTTTGAGTTTTTTTAAGGGATCCTCTTATCTAGATTTAAATATTTTCATGTATATTATAAAGGAAATGTTTTGTGATAAGATTTTCATGGATATGGAAATATTAAAAGTACAAGGATTTATTCTTATTTTAAGGGAACCACGTTGGAACACCTATTTAATTTTTTTTCATGGAAGGAGAATGGTTATTTGAAATTTTCATAAGATTATTAAATACCTAGTAATTTTTTAGAAATAAAAACTTTTGGGGACGATTTGATATATTTTCTTAAAAGGTATGTTAGAACATATGATATTACCAATCTCTCTCTCCCTAATGTTGTAATTTCAATATTTACCTAACAAATTTTGAAATAAAATTCACTAGTGATTTTGGGGTGTGTATTTATGCACAATGGAATATACAAAGTTTTATATTGTGCAAATAATGGGTGATAATTTATGGCTTCATTAAACAAAATACCTATATAGAAGCCTCTCTATCAAAAATTTTTATATTCACTGTAATGAGGATATATTATGGAACATGGAACTATTCTTTTTTATATTCCATTTGTTCATGAAGAATTTTATGATATTCAAATCCTTGAATATAAGATTTTTGTGTGTAAAATTGTATTGACATTTGAATTTTTAAAATCATGTAGGTGGAAAACCCATTTAATTTCTAGGTTTTGATAATGATTTTAAATTTGAATTTTTGGTTTCAGATGCGTATGAGTGGTAAAATAGTAATTCCCCTCGTAAATGATCATGGAAATATTTTTTTGGCGATTTCATTGATCTTAGAAATCTTTTCCGAAAAATATTTTTGTTCTTTGTAATCCCATTGGTCCTCCCCATGAATAACCTAAAATAAAATATTCCATTGATAAAAACATTGGAAAATTTTATATAAATTCTATAATTAGAATTTAAACTTTTATTTAGTCAAAAAAATTGGGTTTGATTTAGTTAATGTATAATCATGTCATAACAATATAAAAATGATGTTTCAGGGTTGTTTTTATGATGGTTTCAAAACCTGATGCTAAATATTTTTCCAATTAATTTTTAGTAGGGTTAGTTAAAACATCCACCAAATGATTTGTAAATAATTTTATAATTTTTTTTTCAAATAAAAATCCATATTTTTAGTAGCGGGTTTCAAAGAAACTAGCAGTAAATAATTGTGCTTTTAAAAAATCACCTCTAAATTAAATGTAAAATTTTTAAAAAATATTTATTTATGATTTATTATTTATTATTTACTCTCATATATAGTTTATTATTTATAATTTAAATTATTTATAATGTGTTTAATAATATGTTTTAGGTCATAACGGGTAATGGAAGATGGTATAGAAGAGGGTGAATATACCAGATTAAATATTTTAAACAAATTAAATAAATAAATAAATTTAATATCAAATGTAACTATTAAGAATAATTATATGTGAGAAAATTAAATAAAACTGGGATCATTTTAATAGTAGTTCACTAAAAATTGTGAATACTCTACTCTTATACCTTTTCACTGGGGGAGAGATACATATGCACAAAAAATTATTTTAGAGGGTGAATCATAACCCAATAATATAATCCCTTTCTAGTAGAGGTATAACCATGAAATTGAATTTGATGGGGAGTTACATCCCTTACAACCTGAATTTAGACCCTAGGAGTAACTACCTGAAAAATCTCAAATTTAGATATAGGGGGTCATAACCCATATGTCTTAACTTTAGAATCTAGGATTCCCAACCCAAAGAAAAAATAATAAAAATAATTTTTTCCTATGTAAAAGAATAAACAAAAATATAGGGTATGTATGAGATATAAGAAATGTTGTTATAGACTGAGAATCAAACAAATGACAAGATAAAAAATTAATTCATTGCTATTGCTTATTGAGGATTTGAATTATCATGTCTCATGAAGGAAATTTTAGTCGAATCAGAAATAATGTAGCATTTGAGAGAATATCCTGGTGATGATATAGATTGTTATAAAATGTGGAAAATGCACAGTAGGTTCAAAGATCACAAAACATTCTCTTTGGTAAATTTAATATCAAATATTTATACTAGTGTGTCTTATATATTTCTGTTTTATTTCAATAACATTTAAAAAAGAATAATATATAGAGAGAATAAATATTCAACGGTTTCAGTAGCTCCCCTTCCTTTAAAAATTAAAAATAAATTTAGTGAATAGATTTCATATATATCTCTATGAAAATCACACTACCATTTCATCTTTATTATTATTGAAAAAGTCATAAAAATAATTTATAATAATTTGAAAAACTCAACTAATAATATTTTTAAAAAATAATAGTTTCAAATGATTTAAAACACCAATTTAAATCCATTAAAACCTTTTTAAATTGAGTAAATATATTTCCAGAAAACTAACAAAACAAATCAAAAGTAAATTTTAATATTAGAATTTAATTAAAGTGTAGGGTTCTCCAATATAGTGTAGGGTTCACAAACATATATTACTGTTCACTAACATAGAGTAGTGTTCACCAACGTAAGATAGGGTTCCCCAACATAGCGTAGGATTTACTAACATAGCATTGGGGTCACCAATGTATTATGGGATTCACCAATGTAGCATACATTTCACCAACATTGTGTAGGGTTCACCAACATAGCGTAGTTTTTTTTGAACCACACATTTCAATATTAGGGTCGTTGAAACATAATTTTTGCATGTAGGGCTACTAAATAAAACATTGCGAAAGTAGGTTTATTTTAACAAACATTTTGAAAGAAGGGTTCTTGAACAATACATTGAGAAAGTAGGGTTACTAAACCATAATTTGAGAAATTAGTTTGTCAAAATATTTATTTTTGAAAGTAAGTTGTCTAAACCATACATTCAGAAATTAGGGTTATTGAACCATACATTGTGAATGTAGTGTTGATGAACCATGCTTTCTAAAAAACTGGAAAACATATTTTAACAAACATCAATGAATTTCTGGATTATATTAATATAAGATTAATCATTTGATAAAAAATATTTATATGTATAAAAACATCTTATCCGTCCAAAAAATATATAATCAAAGAAATTTAACTTTTACATCTCTTGAAATAATTGAAAAATAGAATCACAAACATTTTAGAATACTGTAAATGTGAAGAAACAATATACACCATTATATAATTAAATTAAAATAAAAAAGAAATTTTTGGACCACTATGTAAACTAACGAAATCATTATAAACATGCTTTATTTTTATAAAATCACGTTTCCAATGAATCTGAGAACTTTAGAACTTATATTAAGTTAATTACAGTGATTTTTCCAAATTGTTCACTGTAGAGATTATAAACATGTATCAGTAACTTAATTTAATTTTTAGAGTACTAGAAAATAATTTTCAGACATACTCAAAAATTAATAAATTTCTCATAAATATTTTATCTATACAACAAGATATGAATCACATAAATGATAACATTGTGTGTTAACATATCAACAAAATACATAAATGTATTTAAAAGAAAAAATCAAATGTAATCAAAAAAAGTCATTGTGGGTTAAAAATAATAAAATCATATGTAATATGAATAATAAAAACATGCACATGAACAAAAAAAATTAGTATTTGTAATTATTAGTTAATGAAATCTTGAAACATAAAAAAAATCTAAAAAAGACTAAAAAGAAGACTTCGACATCAAACAATCATAACTTTTGATCTCGGTCTCCTTTCTAGCTCCACAACCAATCAAATAGAAGCTTATGAAATTATATAAAACCACACAAAGATTAAATAATATTGATATTAATGGAAAAATATATATTAAAATATCAAAAAATTATAAAATAAAACTCAAAATTCAAACAAACACTATTATTGATCTTGGTGATTTTTTCGAGTTCCACCACATATCATATCAAAGACTGCAATAAGAAATGTGTCATAGATGGTCTTGTACAAATGTTGAAGTGATAGGTATGTTTTTAAACCCCATAAAGGTCTCGAATGCCTCAAAACTGAGTTTTTTTTCTGAACATGATTTCATATAATTCAAATGGCTGTTAATTTTGATCTGAGTGTCTGTTCGGCATGTATTGTATATCAAGATCATTTTAAGACGTTGTTATAGTAGGTAGACAAGGTTATCTTGACATGTCTGAAGGGTACAATGACATAATAACTTAAAGTTTCGTGGTGAACTTTTTTCTCAAAATCTGTGGAGTTGGAAGATAGCCTACACGATAGTTTGGAGTCATATGGTTTTAATGAATTTTATCAATGATTTATAAGGTTTTAATGGTATATGTTTTCTTTACCCTAGTTTTTTGATAGTGTTGTCGACATCGTCTGTTACCACAATGACATAAAATAATATCAACTCTCATCTCTCACTTCCATCATCCTGGTTCATTTTTATTTTAGTAAAATATTACATTTTAACTATTTTTCGCCCCTGAATAAATGAGTTAAACTTTTATTTCTCTATCCCCCATCATTCTTTATTTTCATTATACTGCATTTTTTGAAACAAAATTTTTCCCTTTCTTTGATGGATTCTTAGGTGGCATGGAATCACCCTAAAAGGCACAATCCAAGGAAAGCTTTGAAGTTTCCACATAGACAAATGGAGAAGCTATGGACCACTAACTGGATAATTGTTTTAAAAAAAAATATATATTTTTTGAAAAAATATTTTAACATAAAATAAATTTATTTTATTATTAATATAAAATATTTTTTAACAAAAAAAATCCAATAATAACTATTTAGAAAATACTAATTATTACCAAAACAACATTTTAAGATTATTTTAAATACTTTTATTTTTAGATTAAAAAGTTAAATGTTTTCCTCTAAAAATATTATCACAAAAAAAATATGATATCAAAAAATATGCATAAAATAATAAAATATGATATAAGAAAATAATTTGACTTTAAATTTTTATTAGAAAGTGATTTTATCTTACCTATTAAAAGAGATAAAATAAATCTAACAGTTTTAAAAAATTATATTGTATTTAACGAGTTTTTGATATATATAATATTTATTTAATTACATTATATAGTGAATATGAAAAATTAAAATTATATATGAGATATTAATATGAAAAAAAACAGGTTTTTATATTTATTACATAATAATGCAAAACATTATTTTATATAATTGAAAAATTAATAGAAATTTCATATAGAGATAAACTGTATACATTAGATAAATTTTATTTTTTGAAGGACCTATAATTACAAGATAAATTTATCTTCTCCCTACCTGAGACAAATATCAATTTTATAATGATGTATCATTGATTTTTTAAATAGATTTCAATAAAGATATCCTCTCAAATAGAACATTTTTCTTCATGGTGAATATTTTAGACAAAACATCAATTTCAGAATATATTTAAAATATTTTATCACATAAAATAAATGAAGTAAATTTGATTTTTTGACCAAATGATGATTTATTCAGCTCTACATCAACTTAATAATACCATATAAAATAAGATAAATTTATTATAAAAAATAAAATAGATATAACATTTTTTTTCATGTCTTAGTTGATAGATGAATGTGTGTGTACACACTCTATAGTAGGTGAAACTTATTTTTTTAAATTTTTATTGAGAAAACAAAATAAAAATATATAAATTTTTTTTATACAACTCGTGAAAGGAATAAAACCACCCCAGGGACTTGACCCCATGACGTCACCCCAAACCTCAAATCCCCCTTCCATCACATCCACAAGCATGGGAGAAAACAAAATATAAATATATACTGAAAAAACATTCTATAATAATAAAATTTATAATAAATCATGAAAAAAGTGGATTATATGTGTGTGTGTGTGTGTGTGTGTGTATTCTAATATATGAATGATAAATTTATAATAGAATTTTAAACTGATTCAGCTTTTAATTTTGATCATAGTCAATGCATTTATAAACCATATTTATTGAGGATTTTGTTGCGAAGAATTATTTAATATTTTCTTTAATGATGGTAAAAACTGAATTATTATAATTTATATGTGGGATTTTATGTATTTTTCACATACCATTTTTATGTGAAAAAATGAATAAAAAATCTCTTTATAGTGAGATTTATATTTTATTATGGAAATGTGTTTTTGTTTGGTACATGAATAATAAGATAATAATTTTGAATTATTTTTACTTGATGTTTTATTTTTTATTGTTAGAAATAAATAAAAATTTTAAAAATAATGTTTTTTTATTAATAACCAATACAAAATTGTCAACAAATGGATTCAAATTGTAAAAAACTATAATAAATATGCCCCTATATTATTTATGGTTTCCACCATTAGAACACTGAAATTCATCCAAATTACATATTTTTAGTTTCTCTATGTATCGACATTAGTGAAATTGATATAGTTTTTCTCGAGAAATGAAGCATCTAAATACATGGAAACATTTTTCTCACAACCAATGGTCCCTTAAAAAAACAATAATTCCATAGAGAAAGAAGAATAACGGTCCATCCATTGGTTGTAGAACCACGATTATATTATTCTAGCATGTGGGGAATCATCCATAGCTACATATTTTCAAGAAATGAGTCATCATTAACCTCTTTGTAACATTGGAATTGACCCCCTTGACCACTTTTGTAAGACCATGTTTGTGTCCATCATGATTACCCTCAATAGAAACAAGTCATAGCCATTCGACATTGGCATAGCGGGCACATGGATGACGATTTCATCCAATAAACACCACTGATAATTGGTGGGGTGGGAATGGTCAGAGTGATTGATCATGAATGAACATCCATTTGGAAATAGGATAATAATTCATGGACCCCTGTGAGTATCGGCATGCCTAATGAGGACACCTGCACTAGAAGACCCACTGATAATAATGATTCCAAGTGCCATGTGTTGGGTGTGAATTCCTTCATGGGCCACAAGATATCAAAATTTGTTCAGTGACATCAGACTACTAAGGAAAATGGGTCGCAATCCATCACTTATGTCACTTATTTTTTTTCCTTACCCTTATTATATTAGTTTGGCCACACATGTAGAGCTTTATGACTTGTGTCTATATATTTTTGGTTCAATTAGTGAAACAATATGAAGTTATGTAAATGTCCTTTGTTACCAGGATGCTAAGAGGAAGGATTTGTAAACAAAGTAGGGAGAGATGGGACAACTATCTCTGGAAAAACATTAATATAGGATTTTTTATCTTTGTCAAATGCACTAGTTTTTAGCCCTTGTTTATATATTTTATTGAAATATTTTGATAATTAAAAACATTTTTTCTTTTTAATTATAGATGGAAAAGGTAAAAGAAGAAGAAAACATGATTTTGATTGATGCTCAGAATGAAAAATGCAATAAATGTGTTGAGATTTCAAACAGGTTTCCCAATTGAAATGAAAAAAATACAAAAAAAAACTGCAATTCAACTAATATAAATCAATTTTCTCATAATAAATTTAGCTTCAAGGAAAAAAAGTATAGAACACTCTTCCAGAAATACATTAGGACACTGAATATAATTTCCTCAATCAACCCCTTGGAGATGTCAAAGGTAAACCTTCATCCGACTGTCGGTTCTCCAGAAAATAATAATTACTACTACACGATGTCGCATGCACTCTCGGAGATGTAGTGGGTGGAACCACTAATTATTCATTTATATAATTTGATTTAAATAACACCATGTAGTTAGAGAGTATCATGGAGGACGAGCAATATGATATTGAAAAATTATTGGTAGGGGAAGAGAAAAATTATTGGGCATTTAAGGGCATTGATGATGAGAAAGGATTATTGGAGATCATGATTGGCGAGATGTCATCAAGGGATCATATGGATCCCTTTATTCTATTATATTTTTTTATATTATTTTTTTAGTGACATATATATTATTTTATTAATAATCGTATAATTATATATATATTTATACAAATGCACAAGTTCTTTCCCACACAATATATTTTCATTATGAGACAAGAAAAAAAAAGATAAAAATGGGTAACATGATGTATAAAAAATTTATCACAAAGTAATACATAAAAATCATTATAAATATCAATTATAGTGGTAGAAATGAACATTTAATCATTCAACACTTATCAAAAATCAAATGTTTATGTAATTATCTTAATAGGACACAAATACATCAAAAACTATTGTCCTAAATTTCCCTGAAAACATGTGATTATTTGTTTAGTTTTGATTTCTTGAAATACATTTGTAAAGCATGAAAGATATTTAATAAAAAAATCACATTTGATCATTAATTTCATAACACACATACAATGGATGTATTGTTTTTCCGATGTGTTTCAAAGTAGATGATAACTATTTTCCAAAATATTGTGGCAATTTGAGTTTTTTTATTCAGTTATGATCATTTGACACATTTTTATTGAAGTATAAACATTTTAAATAGTAAAAAGACACTTTGTATCATTCCATAAAAATCACACATAAGTTTAATGCGTAGTTTTGGTTGGAGATGGTTCCCTAGAAACCAAATTATTTTTACTTTATGATAAACATGTATGAATTGGATGAATACTAATAAACTCTTTATCACAATATTATTGTTCTTATCCATGAAATAATATGTGATAATATCCTAAGAATATCTGTCACACTAAAAGGTTGTATCATTTCCCTTCAATTATGATAACCCAAAAGTGGCATGACACTGTTCTTAAATATATGTTATATGGCCGGATGATATCATTTGAAGGGGCATAAATGATAAAATCTATCTGGGGTGGGGTCTCATGAAATATTGAGGAACCTTCTCATGGTGTGAGCCCTTAGTAATATCGAATGGGATATTATGTGAACAAGACCATCCAGAAAGAAATCCACATTCATAAGTTTCCTTAGACGTTCCTATCTTCAGTCGTCTGTATTGGTCCTTATACAATTATATTATTATTAATGGGTATTATGTTTCATGCAATTAGATGTATTAATGAAAACCGGGATGAAAAATGTTCATGGTGAGGTAGGATTTGTTTAGTGCATCACGAGTAATACTGCATTAATGATTAATGCGAAAAAGGATTTGTCACTTATATCTATGTAGATATCTCATGCCCTTTGGTAGAAATCATATATATTAACTAAATCCATGGCCGTGGTGTTCTCTGGGAATGTTCAATTCTTTGAAGTCAATGAATGAGAAATAGGGAACATGGGTTGATGGCACGTTAATGTATCCCGGTTGATTGGAGATAATTAGACAAATATGTTATATTACATGGTAAACATTCATATGAGGTGACATGTTGTTGCAAAATCATATTCTTTATCTTTTCTTCCTCGACCCATTGCTAGATAGAAATATTGAAGTTTAATAAATCCTTACTAATGCCAATGATAAAGAGTCCTAGAGGGTCACACATTAAGTGTATCTGGTATCTCAGTTAAATAATTTATTATTTCACAAGTTGAATAAATATTATTCTCAGTTTTGGATTAATAAATATTCAAGTATTCCTGATTGCATTTATTTTGTCACTAGCTATTCAAGAGAATATATTGAAGACATAATATTTATTTATCATCAAATAAGGCAGCAATATTTATTTAATAAATAACTAGTCATTATTCAAAGCCAGGTAAATATTGATTAGGATTGGTGGACCCATTTATGGGTCTAGTGAGAAATAAAAATAAATATTATTTAGTTAAATAATTTTTAAATATAACATGGAAGTGAAGATCATGTTAATGAAATTATAAAATTTTTATTATTATTTGAAATGGTGTTTTACATGGAACAATAAAATAAATAACTACACATATACTAATAATTTATTACTTCCTATTGAATTAAATTCCTTATTATATTATTATTATCTATTTGGCCAAGGGATCATTCCACTAGGTAACCAATGGTTGTGTGCAAAAAATCCTTGGAGAAAAGACCTCGATCCTAAAGAACTCTTCCATCTCCAATAACACACTCAAATAAAATTATACATCCCACTACACCTGGTCTGGGAGAATGCTTTGAAATCTATTCTCATGGAGATCAAAGGTGGATATCGCAAGCACACTGATCTTCCATTATAATACCCAAATACTCCATTGGCGATGTCTGATGATACGTGGAACACATGTGGATCCCTACTAGAGGATTCTTATAATTGGACTATACATCGTAATGAAGATGCACCTCAGACCCATGGTCGAACGAATCAATGAAGAAAGAATCACCTTGGAGGTAATACTATAATTAAATTAAATTTATTATAAACCAAATATTTTGATCCTCTCTTCTCGGTTATGGGTTATTTCCTTTTTCTTTTATTATTGATTCAATTCCATGGATACTAGAATTTATAATCGTATTAATCCCTTATTAATCATTGAAAAAGAAAATTAACAGTGTTGGGTACACATCCATCTGGTGCTACAACTGTACCCTGAACCTACAAGTGGAATTAGTGTGTTTATATACTTTGTTTATAATCATTTAAATAATTTTTTGATGATTTATTCATTAATAATTTTTTTTCAATTCATTTTTAATCATTATTTTAATTTTAATTTCAATATCTATTCTCCCTCTTTCATTTCTCATATACCTAAGAGATGTATATAATATTTTGTATCAAAATTACATTAAGTATATCATCAGGAGGCACTGACGATTTTGTCTATATAACATGATAGTATAAGCTGTGTATTTGGAATTACATGTTTTGTGAACTATCAGACATGCAGTGTAATCTGGATTACACACAATGTTCTTATGTTCGACGTTCCCGGAGTAATTCTGAAATTAATCAGGCTATAAGAATTAATGACACACTATGTAGTAATTTTTTACCTCATGTGTTGACTAAGACAGACTGGATCTTGGTCAACTAGACTACATGCCATGTGGACCACTAGACATGGTGTGTAGTCCTTTCGGGTCAGGGTCAAGTCATGTGTCTCATACACAACATGACTAGATGGTGACCATGTAACGAGTATTCTACATGGTGTGTGTCCCACAAGACATGCCATGTACTCCGAATATTTATAAAGTACACCCCACATACCATTTCCCCAGTTTTTTAGTTCAAATGCATGGTAAAGAGGGTACACGCCATGTTGTCAGATCTACATGTTGTGTACTATTTCCATATTTCATAGATTTAAAAAAAAATTATTATATAATGCAACCGTTGAGATATATTCCTTAGTGAGGGAGTAAAGTTGTGACCCAATAAGTGATAAGTGTTTGATATATATATATATATATGAGTGTGTGTGTGTGTGTGTGTGTTTAACTAACATACGTGAAATGTTAATATATCTACACATCATGTATTAGTTGTATTACAATTATAAATTTTCATGCTTGCTAAATGTCACAAAGATTAAAGTGTATGCTAGTATACATACATGTTGAGTAGTTTTGAACTTTAATTCATCAGGTTTCCTCCAAGGGACAAGTTATATAAAACGTTATGGATGATAATCTCAAGGAAATCAAGAAAAGGAATTAAGATAAACTAAGATTCATTAATTAATGAAAATGATTAATTGATTCGAGTGTAATTTATCTTAATAAAAATTATTAAAGAATTGAATTGTATTTTTATTAAATGCATAATTCATTACATGCATGTGGATGATCTTGAGTTATACCAGACCTTTATATGTAATTTATTAACTTTTAATTTATTTATTAAATTAAATTTGGTGGCTTGCATGCCTTCTCCTCATTAATTTTAGGGCATGCATTCCCATGGTTAATTTTATGTAAACCCCCTTTTACCCCTAACATGTGTGTGATTTAGAATCATATTTAATAGAAGGAGTTCCACAGCTAGTGGAGGCGGTTAATGTTAGGAGTTGAGGTGAAACCAATCTTAGGAGATTCAATGATGGACAAGTTGAAAGCTGTAAATATAATACTTAAAAGGTTCTAGGTGTTTCTCCCTAGGTCATGGTTAATTTATCAATAGCTAGAGAAAGTAAAAAATAGTAAATCTTATAATCATACCCTTTATTTATTTCTGTTAGTCGTATAGTTTTTCCTTATGGATTTTTAACGCGATCACATAATTATTAAACTAACAAGCGTAAATTATGGAGCTAAAATAAAATTGCATATGTTTAAATATTATCTATATAATATAAACCACTTAAGTATATCCTACATAATATTAACAAACATGTGAAAAAAATAATAAGTTGAAATTTATGCAAAAAAGAAAAAACCCCTTAATTAAATATTAAGTCGGTATATCCTTCCATTACAACAGTTAGAATCTAACAATAGATCAATGTGCTTAGCCAACCCAAGTTGGGGTGTGTTCAATTATTGGGGAATTATAATTTTAGGTTTTGGGTGACTTAACAATGTTTACATAAAGTGTTGACTTAACTCGTAGGACTTGGTTCAAATGAGAAGCAAAGGTTCTAGAAATCCAAAATTATGGATTTTTGGATTGGGGAGTCCACTCAGTAGGTCATGGAGCTATGATTTAATGTAGTCGGCATTTAGAATTACTACCTAAAACCTGTCAAGTTACTTGAAAAACACTATTTTGGGTAATGTGAGGTTAAATATGGATTCTCTCTGCTATAATGTCGATGAAATAAGATATTCTAAAGCCAATGGTAAGGGCTATTGGGTTTCGACAAAATAGTGGTAGACTAATAGATATTAATTTATTTATTTGTCTATATTTATCAAGATAAAGTAATAAAAAATTTTGCATCATATTTTTAGAAACAACATCAAATGTATCATTGTGATCGATACTCAATAACAAAACCATTCTAATAGATAATACTTTTCGTTAGTGGCAAAGGTGCATTCATGTTATCCTTCACCATGACAGGATACTTTATGTACTCGAAGAGACTTTACTAGTTACTCCTAGAAATGAGGTATGTGATATGGAACTCTATGTGTACGAGAAACATATAAATGATTCTATGAATGTTTAGTGGCTCATCCTATCATCCATGGCCAATGAGATCTTGAAGAATCTTGAGGAAATGGATGCTTATAGCATGAGGACTCAACTTAGGGATCTCTATCAAGAGAAGGTGATAAAGGAGAGGTATGAGATCTCAAATGCTTTGTTCACTACTAATCTTAGAGAGTATCTTCCAACTGGACCATATGATTCCAAGATTATTGGAAATATTGAGGGTTTCAAATTCTTTGGGATTAAATTCCTAGATTAGATGCATATAGATATCATATTATCATTACTTCATAAGGCCTTCTCAAGTTTTATTGTGAATTATAATATGATAAATAATGAGAAGAGTCTATCAAATATTCTAACCCTAATTCACTATGTGGATATGGTCATGGGGAGTGAAAACCCAAAAGTCATTATGGTGAATTGGAAGAGGAAGGACAAGGAAAAGGTTCATAAGCTTTATAAACAATATAAATTATTAAACCACCATCCGACCAAGAAGAAAAAGATCCAGAGGTAGGGAATGGAAAAGGAGGCAGTTTTCTTTGCTTGTGGCAAGTCAGACCACTGGAACAGAAACTACACCCATAGGCAAGGGGAAGCATAATGTGTGTTCGTTATTGTGTGAAATATTTCCATTTTAACACATTGGGTACTAGATACACCCTGTGGGGATCACATATGTATTCAAATATAAGAACTAAGTAGATTATGGAAAATTTATCGAGGGGAGGTGGATTTTCAAGTAACCAATGGTGTGTGGATGGATGTTCATGCCATTGGTTACTACCACCTAATGTTCCTAACGTTAATGATTTTGGTTTCACATGGCTATTATTATGTAAATAGTGTTACCAAGAACATAATTTCTGCATCGAGTTTAAAAAATGGATTTATTTTCATATTCAAAAATAAATTTAGTTACTTTTATAAGAAAAACATATGTTATTGTACGAAAAATTTAAATAGAAATATATATGTATTAAATTATAAGAACCAGGTGCTGTAAATAGATAATGAACCAAGATCACATGACTCATACAACACCTAGTTATGGAATCACCACCTTGGTCGTGTAATGAAGAACCGCCTGGCAAAGCTCTGTCAAGATGGTTATTTAGACTCTTCCGAGCTAAAACCACTTGATAGATGTCAAACTTGTTACAAGGGAATGTGACAAAACTACCATTTTTTAATAGGGTAAATGGTCCACAGAGATCCTAAGATTAGTATAAACTGATGTGTGTCGAACATTTCAGTAGAAGCTAGAGGTGGATATTCATACTTCATTACTTTTGCTGATGACTTGAGTAGATGTGGATATTTCTACTTAATAAGGTATAATTATGAGACATTTAAGAAATTCAAGGTGTTCAATAATGATGTAAAGATTCATATTGGTAATAATATAAGGAATCTTCGATCAGATTAATCTGTAGAATATCTTAACAAAGAGATCATTGACCTTTTCCATGAGCATGTGATTATATGTCAACTCACACCAACTTATACACCACACATGAATGGTGAAGGAACCACACCTTGTTGGACATGGTAAGGTCAATGATGAGTCATGCATATATTCCATTACCCTTTTGGGTATATGCATTAAGAACTATGGAGTACACATTAAATCAAGAACTAACTAAGGTAGAAAATGGGATCCCCTTTAAGCTATAGAATGAAAAGAACCACACATCAACACAAACACGTGTATGGGGATATGAGGCATTTTTCACGGATTTCTGAGGAAATAAACTAGTACCTTGAGACATGAAGTGTATCTTTTTAGGGTATCCTTATGAAAAAAGGGATACTACCTATACAACCCCTCAGACAAGTAATTGAATGTTTCTAGATATGTGGTATTTCTTGAGAGGGAGCACATCCTAAAAAAGGATTGTGGGAGCATGATTGACTTTTATAATGTTAATGCTAATGATTCATATGAATTTGTACATGAAAAAATTCCACATGTCCCTATGGAAGAAGTAGTTATTGAATCACATGTACTGTATAAGAGTACAAGGGAGGTAAGGGGACCATAAAGATGTGGGTTCCTTATCACAGATGATAGGGACTCATTATTGTTTGACAATATTGAACTTTCTTACTAAAAGGATGTAGTAGAGAGGTCATAAGCTGCATGATTGCTAGAAGTAATGAATTCTAAGATGGATTCCATGTATCAGAACAATGACTGGGTTATTGTCAATGTTCTAGTTAATGTAGAGCCTATTGGTTATAAATAGGTATTCAAGAAGAAACTAGACATGGAAGGTCATGTTATTAACTATAAAGAAAGGCTAGTGGCTAAAACTTTTAAACAGTATCAATGAATTAACTATGAAGAAAGATTTTTCTCCAATTTCAATGTTTTAATCCATAAGAATCATAATTTCTATAGCATCATTCCATGAATATGAGATTTAGTAGAAGGATATCAAAAAAGCATTCCTTAACGAGAACCTTCATCATGATTTCTATATGGAACAGCAAAAACTGTTTGTGAAACCAAGTGATGCTAAAAGGTTATACAAGTTGGATAGATGCATTTATGGATTAAATAAAGAATCAATCTCACAGAATATTTGATTTGACAAATCCATATGAGAATTTGGTTTCATTAAGAATGAATGTGATCCATGTGTTTATATGTAGTTTAATGCGAATGTGGTCGTTATCCTAGTAGTGTTTGTTGATGACATATTGATTATTTTAAATGATATACCAGCCTTGCAGTTAGTCAATGACAGTTTAAACAAGTTCTTCTCCAGGATTGACTTAGGTGAAGAAGCCTACATTTTAGGGATCAAGATCATTCGTGATAGATCCAATATATTGTTTGGACTAAGTTAATGTACATATATTGACGAGATACTAAATATATTTAGAATGGAACAATCAAATAGGGGACTAGTTCTAATGTCACATAGTATACATCTTTCCAAGAAAATCTTTCCCCAGACATAACATGGTAATGATAGGGTGAGTAAGATTCCATATGCTTCAATAATATGATATATCATGTATTCCATGTTTTGTACCAGAATTAGTGTTCCCTATGAACTGAGCATGGTATGAAGATATGAGTAAAATCTAGGTAAACAACATTGGACTGCTATCAAGACTATCCTTAAGTATCGTAGATGAACAATGGATATGTTCATGGTGTATGGAGGAGAAGAGGAGTGTGTCATCATAGGGTATGTTGATGCTAGTTTTCAGATAGATCAGAATAATAAGAAGTTGCAATCAGGATATGTTTTTTGTCTTAATGGAGGATCTCTAAGCTGGAAAATTTCAAAGTAGCCAATTGTCTCTAATTATAAAATAGAGTTTGAATATATAGTGATTTCTGATGCAGTCAAGGAAGACATCTGGATTCATAACATTATCTTGGAGATTGATGCGGTACATAGTAGTAAGGATCCCATTACATTGTATTGTGATAATACTACAGTGGTGGATCTTGCAAAGGATCCAATCTCACATCAATGTAAAAAGTAAAAACTCCCAATGTATCACCTCTTAAAAGATTTATAACTAAGGGGTGATGTTGCAATGAGAAGAGTGTCCATGGAAGAGAACGTGGTGGAACCATTGACTAAAGGATTATCTTTTCATAAGCATAAATATCATGTGAGAGATAGAGGACTAAAGGTTTTCAGCAGTTGGATCTAGTGAAAGTGGTTGTCTGTTGGAGTAGGTTCCATAGAAATCAACTTATTTGTACTTTAAGATAAACATGTATTCATTGGATAAATATTATTAAACTCATTATCACGTCATGATTGTTTTTCTTCCTTTAATAGTATGTGATAATGTCTTAACAACAATTATTTCACTAAAAGGTCATAGCAGATCCCTGCTATGCTGAGAACCTGAAAGTGCCATGACATTATTCTTGAATATATGCTCTATGCCAAATGATATAATTTGATGGGGAGAAAATTATGCAGGCTATCAGGCATGCATACTCATGAAACCTTGAGGCACATTCTCTTGGTGTGTTCCCTTAGTAATATCCATTTTGATATTTTGAGAACAAGACCCGTCGATAGGAAATCTACATTCATAACTATCATTGGATGTTACAATATAATTATGTGTGTATTGGCCTTAGAATTTAATATTATTATTAAGGGGTATTATAAATCCTGCACATATATGTATTGATGAAAATCATGATGAAAAATTTTCATGGTGAGGTAGGATATATTTGGTGTATCACAAGTAATACTACATTAATGAATAATGAATGAATGGATTTTTCTCTTATATAGAAGTAGGTATCTCACCCCTTGATAAAAATGATTTAGCCAAAATAAATCCATGGCCATGGTGTTCTCTAGGAATGTTCAATTATGGGAAGTAAAAGAATGATAAATAGACCACATGAGTTAATTGTCCTTTAATGCAATCTGGTTGATTGGATATATCATAAAAAATGGATTATACTACATGGTATGAATTCATATGAGGTGAAATGTCATTGTGACGTTAAATTATTTATCTTGGGTGCCTTGACTTGATGCTAGACAATAATCTTGGAATTTAAGAAATCCCACATAATTCCAATGAGAAAGAGGCTTAGAGGGTCACACAATACATGTAGCCAGTATCTCGGTCAATTAATTTATTATTTAACAAGTTTAATAAATATTATTCCCAGTTCTGGTTAAATAATTATTCTAGTATTCCATATCGCCTTTATTTTTTCACTATTTATTTGAGAGAATATATTGAGGGAGAATTATTTATCGATGAATAATGAATTTATATTTATTTAATAAATAAATAGTCATTATTAAAGGCATGATAAATATTTAGGATTATTGGAAGACCATGTAACTTTTCTGGCGACAAATAATATTAAATATTATTTGGGTAAATAATATTTTAATATAAAGTGAATGTTGAGCAGATATCATGGAAAGATTATAATTGTTATTATTATTTGACATGGGGGTTTACATGGAATAATAAATTAGTAATGACACCTATGATAATTATATATTATTACATGGTGAATTAAAATCACCATTATGTTATTATTCTATAATTAGCCAAGGGGTCATTTCACTGCCTAACCAATAGTTGTGTCCACAAAATATTTGGAGAAAATATCTTGATCCTAGAGAACTTCTCCCTCTCCAAGAACAATCTCAATAATGAGAGAGATCCACCACCACCGGATCTATGAGAAAAATTTATAATTGATTCTCAAGGTGATCAAAGTTGGACATTGCAAGTGAAATGATCATATGTGATAGCACAATAAGAATCCTTTGTTGACATCCAGAAAAATATGGAGCATGTGTGGATCATTTCTAGAAAATTAATATCATTGGATTATACATAAAAATAAAGTTACACCTTGGACCTCTGTTCAAACGCATCCACGAAGAAAGAATCACCTTGGAGGTAATTCATTAATTTAATTAAATTAATTATAAACAAAATATATTTATGCTCTCTTTTTGGATCTAGTTTCTCTCGTTTATATTTTAACTTTAATTCTATTGTATGGATACTAGAACTTATCATCATATTGATCCTGGATTAATCATTGATCATTGTAATTTCCAATGTTGGATACACGTCCATCGTGCACTTCCGCTACACTCGAAACCTATAGTTTTTTCTACAAGTGATAAATGAATCAATGTCCATTTATATAAATTTAGATACTAATTAAATTCTAGATTCTCTATATTGATCATTCATAAATATTTGTAGAACGTAAATGGTAGTTTCAATCATTATAGTTTCATCACATGTCAAATCGATGTATGAGTTTTCAGTATATATCATAAATGAATCAAATATTGTTGTTCTATAATTTCATGATAATCTAATCTTATTTTATGGTTTGTTATTATTGAATAAAATTTTGATTTTAAAATGTTATACATTCTATTATTTTGGAAAAATCACATGTTATATATCTCACATGTTTTTTGTAAACATCAAAAACAAATCAATAATCATTCTCTGAATTTTTCCCATCAATTTGAGGTCTATTACTCAGTTTTCTTTAATGGATCCTCTTATCCATATCAAAATAATTTCAAGGATGTTAAAGAAACAATGTTGTGTGAGGATACATTCATGGTTTGGGTAATTTTAAAAGGATTAGTATTTTTATTCTTTGCAATGGAATAAAATGAAAACAACGATATTCTCAACAATAATCTTAGCATATTTTTATAGGTTTTCAACCCATTCTAGATTTCCACTCTTTTGACATGTTTCCGATGATTCGTGATTCCCCTGTGTTCAAATGAGTTAGAATACCCTATGGATGCAACAATACACTATCCAAGGTCTAAGGCGATTTAGATATCATGGGGATCTCCTGAAGAGATTCTACTTGATAGCGCACCCGATCTCCCATAATTTTTGATGATATTGTCTTCCACAATCTATGATGATAAGGTCACCTTGTTGTGATTAGTATATTGGATTCTTTGAGTTTGGTTGAGTGGTTTTATTTTCAACCACATATCAAAATTTGGAGATTATAGATTTAATGTGACACTTCGTAGATTGATGTTTGGAATAATGATATGTCTCAGAATTAGTTCTCAGCTCTTTTCTCAATTGATGCTTGATGGTGCCCCCATGAATGGATCCTCAAGATCAATGTCGATGCTTCACTTTATAAGAATGGAATTATCAGTGTCAGTTTGATGGTCTGAGACCATTATGGTAATATCGCCGCTTCTAAATAGGATTCCTGCCATTCCTTTTAAGAACATGTTGTTGCTGAATCCCAGGTTTTCCTTGTCGATCAGAACTTGAAAGTGGATCTAGGATGGAATGCTATCTACATTGAATCTGATTGGATCAATATTATTAATGCCATCAGTATAGTAGACTATGGTATTCAATCTTTTTTATTTACCATTATGAAAATCTAGTCTCTCAATCACATATTTTCAGTTTGTTCATTATCCTTAATCAAAAGGGAAGGAAAACAAAAAGCCATCCAATCGGCTAATCATAGTTTGTCTAGAGAGGACGAATACTAGTTCGATTGTTTGCTTTCAGGTATGGAAACACTTTTTTCTTTAGATATTCATGATTAATATATTATTTCTAATTTTATAAAAATGGTCACAACTATTTAATTTTAATCCATAGATAGAGAATTCATGTTTGCATCTTGAAAAGGATTACTAAAAACCTAGTAATTTCAGAGAAAAGAAAAATTATAGATAATATCCAATAGATTTATTTCATAATTATGTTAGGGTAAATGATATTCTATGTCTCCCTCTCCCTAATGTTGTAAATTCCACATTTACCTCTCAAATGATGATATAAATTAAACTATTGATTTTGGTGTGGGGATTTATTTAAAAATATCTATTAAAATATCTATCTTGTGTAAAAAATGGTTTATAGTTGATGGATTAATTAAATAAATCTCTACATAAAATCATCTATTTAGAACATTTGTATGTTCTTCACAATGAGGATATATTCTATATCTTGGATATATTATTTTTTAAATTCATTTCACAAATGTGGAATTTTATGATATTTAAATACATCAATATAAGATGGTGTTTTGTAAAATTGGATTGAAGATTGAATTTGGAAAAGCATGTATATATAATGATCCGTGTATTTTCCATGTTGTGATAATGAGGGGAAAATTTATTTTTCAGTTTTTTATGGAAAATAGGGGTAAAATAGTAATTGAACCTGGTAATCCATCATGGAAATATTTTCTGAATGTTTCATTAATCTCAAAAATATTTCCTTAGAGACATGCTTGTGATTGGAATTATTGTTTGTATTCCACCTGATTATCATAAAATTAAATATTCTATCAATGCAAACACTGATAAAATTTATATAGAGTTTCAAGTTGGAATTAAATATTTACGGTTTAATCTGAAAAATTGTGTTCGACGTTGGAAATTTATAAAACTATCCTCACAGTACAAAAATTTACATTTCCTAGAGTTTTTTTTCATATAATATTTGAAAATTGTCACCAAATTATTTCTTTAAAAATATTTAGTGAAGGTAGTTAAAACAGCAAAAAAATTTAAATATGTTTATAGTTTTTTTAGAAAAAAAGTTGAATTTTTTAGTGGAGATTTTTAAAAAAATATTATGAAATAACAGTGGTTTAAAAGAACCACCGCTAAATTAAGTGGATAATTCAAAACAATCTATTTATTTATGATATATTATTTATTATTTATTATTTAATCTCATACATATTTTATTATTTATATTTATAATTAATTATAAAATTTTAAATAATAAGTATTTATAATTATTAGTTAATAATAACATGAACCTTAAAAAAAATTTAAAAAAAAATTGAAAAGAAGAATTCAACATTAAACAACAAAAAATTTTGATCTAAGAGTCTATTTCAGCTACACAATGAGTCAAATCAAAGCTTATGAAATGATATAAAATCACATGAGGTTTAAATCGTGTGATGTTCAAAGTGAAAAATATATTAAATTTTCAAAAACGTTGAAGATGTACTTGAAATTCAAACGACGATAAAATTTGATCAGGGAGTCCATTTTGGATCTACATCATATCAGATCAAATCTGATGATGAGATCTATTCCATATGTGGTCTCAAATTCAGGTCATAAAGATATATATGGTTTTAATCCTTAGAAAAGGCCTATATGGCCTCCAAAACTGAGTTTATTTTCCCATACCTAGCTTTCTTAAATTTAAAATGGATAAAACTTTTGATCAGAGAACCCCTTAGACCTATACCACATTTCAATATTGTTGTAGGAATATCTTATAGCACATAGGTATGTTTTTTGAGATATAATTGATTGGGTCAATTACAAAATCACTTAATGTTTCATTGTAAAATTTTATCTCATAATTTGTTGAGTTGGAAGATAGCCTCCACGTTGGGAAGGGGTGATATGGTTTTTATGAATTACATCAAAGCTATATAAGGTTTAATGGTATATTTTTTTACCATAGTATTTTGAAATTGTGTTCAACACCATCGGTTTCCATAGTAAAATAACAATTAATATCAACTCACATATCTCACTTCCATCTACCCGTATCATTTGTTTTAATAAAATTTTAAATTTTAACTATTAGTCGCATATTCATAAATGATTTAGGCATTTATTTCTCTCTCCTCAATAATTTTATATTTTCATTATATTACTTTTTGTATGAAAAATACTTTTTTATGATTAATACTTTGGTAGCATGGAATCGACCGGTAATGATTAAGGTAAGGAATGCCTTAAAGTTTCCACCTAGAGGATGGTGTCTCCAGGTGACACTTAATGGACAATATCTTTTAAAAACATAATATGTATTTTTTGAAAAATATTTTAACATAAAATAAATTATTTTTGTTATTTTTATAAATTAGGTTTTAACCGAACATCCAAATAAAAAAATATTTATAAAATACTAAGTATTGTAATTTTTTTTTCTAAATATCATAAAATAAAATTTTTAGATTAAGATGTTCAATATTAACATTAAAAAATATTTTCACAGAAATTGATATGATATAAAATATTATGCTTAAAATAATAAAATAAGAGAAATGAAACTAATTTTACATTAACTATTTTATTATAAATTGAATTTATCATACCTATTCAATGAGATGAAATTAATATAATAATTTAAAATAATAAAAATTTTATTTAAATATTTATTGATATATATATATAACATTTTTTATTTATTTTATATAGTTGATATAAAAAATTTCAATTATTGTTGAAATATAAATAAAAAAATAAGAAAATCTCATGTTTTTATAATTCTTTCATTATATTGCAAAAAATAATTTTATATCATTAAAAAAAGCAATAGAAATTTCAATTATAGATAAAATATGTACATGATATAAATTTTCCTTTCTGAATCAACTATAATTGTGTGAGAAATTTATCTTATCTCGTACATGATACAGATTATTAATTTTTATAGATGTTTCAATGATTTTATTTTAAATGTATTTCTATGAAAATATCCTTTGAAATGAAAATTATTTCATCATATTATATATTTTAGGCAAAAATAAATATATTTGATAAATATATAAAAAGATTTATCACACAAAAGAAATTAAAAAAAATTGTTTTTTGAGAAAATGATGATTTCATTACTTTTAAACATACCTAATAAAATAATATAAAATTAGAAAAATTTGTTATAAAAAAATTAGATATTACTTTATTTTTTATTGTCTCAGTTGATGGATTTGTGTGTGTACACACTTTACAGTTGGTCAAACTAATTTGATTTATTTTCTTTAATTTCAAAAAAATATATATATAAAACTTTTTTTATTTTCAACTCACACAAGGACTAAAACCGGATTGGGTACTAAAATCCATGAAAACGGCCCCAAACCCTCCTACATCACAACTACATGTGTGAGGAAAAATAAAATAAAAACATATACATACAAAAAAGTCTCTAATAATAAATATAAATTAGATCACGACATCCAAGTGGATTATATATATATATATATATGATTCATCTATGTTATTGATGATAATTTTATAATGAAATATTAAATTGAGTCCTCATTTATTTATGATCAAAGGAGTCAACACATTTATAGAATGTACTTATTGAGGCTTATTCTAGGGTGGATTAATTAATATTTTCTTTAATGACTTCAAAAACTGAATTATTAAAATTTATAAGTGGGATTTTGAGTACTAATATGGAGTATTTTAAGGAATAAAAATAAAAAAAATCTCTTTATAATGATATTTCTATTTTATTCTAGAAATATTTCTTTTTTACCCAATTATAGTAAGAATAATTTAAATTTTTTTTATTTTATGTTCTATTTTCTAATGTCATAAATAAAAAAAATTGAAATATGATGTTTATTTATTAATAAATTCATTAATAAAATTATCATCAATTGGCCTCAAACTGAAAAAAAAACAATAATAAATCTCCCCCCATCGTAATTAGGGTTTCCACCATTAAAACACTAAAATACAACCAAATTCTGCATTTTCATTTTCTCGTTTTATCTATATTAGTGACATTGATGGAGTATGTCTTGAGGAATGAAGAATATAAAGACATGGAAACTATCTTATCACAACCAATATTCCCTTATTATAACAACAATCCCCTAGATCTAGAGGATGAGTTCCCATCCATGGGTTGAAAAACCTCGATTACATTATTCTTACATGTGGGGCATCATCCAACTCTCTAGATTTTGCAACAAAGATTAATCTTAACCCTTTCTATGATTTTGGAATTAACCCCTTTGAGTACTTATTTGAGATAGTGGTTTCATGACGCAATAATGACTTCAACAGAAATGAGTCTCAATCATTCTACATTGGCCAAGTGGGGAACATGGATAAATATTTCTTCCAAAAAACACCACTGAGAATCGATGGGGTTGGTATGGTGGGAGAAAGTGATTATCATGGAATATCCTTATAGAATTATGTGCACAATATGTTGAACTCTGTGAGTTTCTTCCTACTTGAAGAGGACTCTTGCACTGGCAGACCCACTGAAAATAATGAGTCCAAGTCCCATGTGTTGGGTGGGAAGGCATGAAAGAGCCATAATAGATCAAACATGGTCAAGGGAATGTGAATCTAAATACCTACTAAAGTAAGGTTTTTTTCCTCTACGTGTAAGCCAAAACTAGCTTCCACATCTCCACCCACCCAAAATCCCTCCCATTTCCCTACCTCAAACCTGATACCTCTTTCGCTTCCTCCACATCCCCCCCCCCCGCGTGCTCTTCCCTCTACCCTCAGTTCTAGGGTTTCAACCGTCCGACCATCTTTCAGCCAGACTTCTTTACATCCTTCCTCTTTGAAGTTGAATCTCCCGCAATGGGAATCTGTCTCCTCCCCGTGAGAACTGCAGTCTTCCATCTGATTTAGGGTGTCCAGCTTATGGCTTTCTTCGACGAAAATCAGCGATACAGTCTTCCTCCTTTAAGTCGCAACTCCCGCAAGGCCATTCGGTACCAGACATGATTTATAATCTTCCCTCCAGATAAGGGTTTCATCCTACTAGTTATTTTCGATGATGGTCAAGGAAACTGTCATCACCCGTTACCCTGTGCAGCCGGTCTTGCATCGTGGAGGTTTGGTTTCTGTCTACGCGAGCTCCCATCGTCGAATAGAGGTACAAACTCATCCATTCTACCATATGATGTCTGAAGGAGTCAGCTTACAGTAAATTTTATCACTTCTGTGTAGTCTCATTTTGCACATCACTATGAAACTTCCATCCATATTTGGATACCTTTTACTGCATTATGTTACATACAATTTTCAGATTTCTTTTTTTATTTTCTATGTAATATATATATGTTTATTTGATGTCGTTATAACTTTGATTCATTTCAATCACAATAAAATGATTATTCAGGTTTACAGAATATTTAGTTGCGGTCTTCCATCCATCATCACTACTAAATATTCTCCATCCATCTTTATTCAAACTGTTTTTCAGATGTGTTCATGTACTACATTCTTTTATGCAACTCTTGTTTATTCAAGTAAAAAAATGCATGAAATTGTTGATAATTCAATGGAGAATCAAATTATCTAGAGTAACTATATGATGATATTCTCTACTGACCATGCATTCAATGTCAGTATACCTACACCCTATTAAATCAAGTGTCCACACTGTATGTCCTCCTCATGGTCAGTATACCTACATCTAATTACCTGTGTTTTATATTACCTCCAATTTACCATCATTTCCTAAAATATACAACATCTTATATTCGACTACTTCCATTATGTAACTGTCAACTGTAGCGTTATGACATACAGTCTGCTAACTGTGAATATATGCACATTCTAAAGCACATTTGTCTGTGGCATATATATTGTTAAGAATCTAAACACATTCATGGGTTTCCTATTTTTTGGTTCTTTTATTTTCCTTTACAATCATATAAAAAGATAAACAATATTAAGGATGCAATACCCATCAATATACAAAGATGCACGCCTTCAAAGATGATTTCTACGATAACAACGACAATCAGGTTGTGTTCTGCTTTCCCAGTAGTCCTAATACTATGTCATTATTTCTCATCAATCAACATACAATTTTACGATGACTGTAATTCCATAGGCAGGTTGTCTACTGAAAACATTAATCTAGCTGAACCTGTTACACCAATAGTTGGCAGGAAACATGGACTCCGTTTTCCTTTTTCACTGATAACCAGTAACTGTCATTTCACTTCGCTAAGTCCGTTACTGTTTCATGACTTATCGTAATTCAAATGAATGTATGATACCACTATGCTATAGAATCCTGCTGGAAGACAATATATATTCCAAATATAATGTGACCGTTAAGGAAAAACTAACTAGTGGACAATGTTTTACAGCTGAAGTTGTCACTCTAGTTAATAACACAGAATTACGAAGACTCATTCCATTGTCACCTATATGCAGCAACGGTAAATTTGGTGTAGTATCTCCACTTTAAATATATTTACTGTATACTGAAAAAACACAATGGTAGCTTGCTAAGACTTCTCATCTTCCCATTACACAGTCCCTCCAATGAACTTACAATTTTACGATGATTGCAATTCCACAGGCATGTTGTCTACTGAAGATATTAGTCTAACTGAAACTGTAACCCCAACAGTTGGCAGGCAACATGGACTATGTTTTCCTTTTTCGCCAATACTCAGTAAATTCCATTTCAATTCGCTAAGTCCGTTACTATTTCATCAATTATCGTATTTCAAATCAATGTATGATACCAGTATGCTATAGAATCTTGCTGCGAGACAATATATATTCCAAATATAATGTGACAATTAAGGAAAAACTAACTGGGGGACAATGTTTAATAGTTGAAGTTGTCACTCCAGTTAATAACAGGGAATTATGAAAACGCGTTCCATTGTCACCTATATGAAGCAACGGTAAATTCGTTGTAGTATCTCCAATTTAAATATATTTACTTTGCACTGCAAAAAACACAATCTTATCTTGCTAAGACTTCTCATCTTCCTGTTACACAGTCGCTCAATGATGTTCGGATATGTCAACTTTATATAGTGGATCAAACAAAAACAGGAAATGACCATTGTTTGCAGTTACTCTTATGAAATCACCTGATGCCTCCTCGTCACAGTAAGGACATTTCAGTTCAGTGGATGTAATCCTCTGTGACAGTGAAAAATTAATTACAGCACATCTACCTTCAATAATGAACAGTGCATCTTATACTGATATCGGAAACCATGTTCCATTTCCATCCATGAGCGTGTACTACAATCCAACTACCATTTCAGGTATGTCATATATATGTCTTTATATAATGAAAATTTATAAGTTACATTAACAATGTCACGAATGGTGTTGTTATAACAAAACAAACATGCAGGTACTACTGAACTCACTGATGAACAAGAAGCCGTGAATCAGACGACCGCAGAAAATAGTTCTTCAACATACTATGACATACCTCCTATTATAAACTACAACAGTCTATCATAGTTTATATTCTATTTTCTATAATAAACTCTTCCACAGTTTGTTTTCAGTTATTGTTTTTAAATTCATCACAAAGGCATGCAGTTACTTCACATCATCCTGAGGAACTTCAAACATTGAATCAGACTACAACAAAAAGAACTACTTCAATGAACTTGGAAACATCTCCAGAAGGAACAAGATGTTTACATTTACGTTATACTCAATTGTCTATCTTTTATTTGTAGACATTTGAATTAGAATGATATTTATATTCTCGTTAATATTAAATATACATACACTCTACTCCTACAGAATATTCAAATTTTGGAGACCCTTCTAACATTTTTCAGTACTGCGGTTCAACTTTCTGGTATGAAGAGAAAAGTAAGAAATATAGCCACAGACATATCCCATGATTTACTTTATGTTTCTCCCTAGGGAAAATTGCTTTGCAGCAGCTGCCTTCTTGTCCAGAATACCTTAGGAATTTAGTTTTCAATACAACATGTACTCATTCTAAAACATTCCAAGATCACATGCATATTTACAATTCAATGTTTGCATTCACATCATTGGGTGGCAACGTAGAAAAATCTGTGAACTGTGGACGGTCTCCACATGTATTTATATTAAATGGACAAAACTACCATCGTATTGGAAGTTTATGTCCCCCTGATGGACAACCACCAATGTTTTCTCAGCTATATATATATGACACTGCAAATGAAGCTCACAATAGATTACGTGCCATCAGGTGACTACTTTATTATCTGGTTAAGCCTCATTTTTTATGTCCCTTAATTATAACTTAATCCTACCAAATGCATCTTCGACGATAGAAATCAAAGCTCTGCTATACATTTAAGTGTTGTTTAGAAAATACAAGAAATACTGCATGAAATAAATGCTTTACCATGGCACTTCAGAATGGATAGAGATGTTATTGATAGTAATGGCACTACAAATTTAAAGCGGTGACTTCATAGAAAACGAGGAGACGCTACACAAAGATACAAATTACGAACTACATCTGAGATTGCAATGCTGACTGTTGACAACATTGAAGATCTAAATCATCAGAGATGTCATCATTCAAAGAAAAAGTGGCGAATTTCAGCGCATAGATGAGCTTCACCCTCTATACCTGCCTCTACAATATCCATTTATTTTTACAGGAGGAGGGGATGGATATATCAAAAACATATCCCATCATGTGACACCATTCAATCAAAGTGCAAAATGGAGTAAAGTTACAATGAGAGAATATTTCTCTTTTCACATTTAATTCTATTACAATGATTCATCTTGTCTACTTCATTCTAGGAGGCTGCTTCAAAAATTTATTGTGGATTCATATACAATTATTGAATATCAAATTATTAGTTTTATTCTCTTCAATCAGAAGTGATTGAGAGCTGAACTATACTATGGTTTGCAATATGCTTTCCTTATAGGTGATTGAGATGGATCTTTGTGTGGGAAGCGAATGATATTACCTTCCACATTTACAGGCGGCCCAAGATATATGATTCAGAATTACCAAGATGCTATGTCAGTCTGCAATTGAGCGGGCTATCCAGATCTTTTCCTAACATTTACATGAAATCCAATGTGGCCTGAAGTTTCGAGATTTGTAAAATTTCAAAATCTTCACCCATCAGACTGTCCTCACATTCTTTCATGAATATTCAATATTAAGGTGGGGCAACTCATGAAAAATTTATGAAAAAGATGTTTTTTCGGAATGTCTGGTGCATGGATGCATCTTCTTGGAAAAAACATGTACTATTTTAATGACAACATGTACCAACAATTTATTACTTTCTTCCACATGTAATCTCATATGTCCTTCATTTTCTGATGTATTTGTCCGTACTGTGGAGGTTCAGAAGAGGGGACTCCTACATGTGCACATTCTACTATTTCTTAGTCGGGAAAACAAATTAGCCTCTCCAAATTACATTAACAGAATAGTTACCGCAGAAATTCCAAATAAAGATACATCCCCAAAACATCATGAAGTAGTTGCAAAGTTTATGATCCATGGGCCTTGTGGTGATGAAAACTGTAGGTCACCTTGTATGCAGAATGGAAAATGCTCAAAATATTAGCCAAAAAAATTTGTTGAACACACCACAAGGGATGCTGATGGTTATGTTGTACATAAAAGAAGGAATACTGGATCAACAGTCGTCAAAAAACGGAATACCACTAGACAATCAGTTTGTTGTGCCATACAATCTTGTTCTGCTTATGAGATATAAAGCTCATCTAAATATTGAAATTTGCAATCAGTCATCCTCTATCAAATACCTTTTTAAATATATAATCAAAGGTCATGATGATGTCACTATGGAACTCTACGACAATAACAACTATCTCTCTGATAATAGTGTCGACAAAATTAAAATGTACTACGACTGCCGGTACATCTCAGCTTCTGATGCTTCTTGGAGGATCTTTTCGTATGACATCCATTTTAGATATCCTCTGGTTGATAGAATGTAGTTTCATTTACCTGAACAAAACATCGTGTCATATGCAGATTGTGACAATATTGAAGACATCTTAGGTAATAGTGACATTTCTAAATCCATGTTCATAGCTTGGTTTGAAGCAAATCTGTTGTACCAAGAAGGCAGAAATCTGAAATATGCAGAATTCCCAACACGATTTGTCTACCTCTACCGTGAGAAAAAATAGTGCCTACGCAAATAGGGATTCAGTATTGGCAGACTGTACTATGTGCCGCCGTCTTCTGGGGAACATTACTACTTGCGGATTCTATTAACAAAGGTCAGAGGAGTGACTTCAAACGAATATATTAGAACGGTTATCACCATTACTCATAGTACATTCAGACAAACATGTATTTTAGTTGGACTATTAGCTGATGACAATGAGTTCATTCAAGCACAAAAAGATGTCTCTTCTTGGGGAATGGGACACTCTTTGTGAAGACTGTTTGCTGGAATGTTGTTCTCAAATACCATTTCCTGACCTGACATAGTTTGGCTTGAAACCTGGAGGATTCTAACCGATGATATTTTATATTCCCAACAACAACTGCTGCAAATAAGAGGTACAAACAACATGTCATCTTTTTCAATACATTTCTATTATATTATATTGCTTTCTAATACTAATGCCCTATCTTGTAGACTTGAGAATAATGGATCATCAAAGACAAATGTTAGGTTTGATTGAAATAGAAAACATTCTGTGTAGCAATGGTAAATCTCTACAATGTTATCCGCCAATTCCCATTCCAGCTTACTCATTAACTGTGCAAAATAATCGACTGATTATTTAAGAGCTCAACTACAATAGAGAAGAACTTCATAATGATTACTCATCATTACACAATATGCTTACTGTTGAACAGAAACAGGTTATTGAGAGAATTTTGTCTGCATTAAGTTCTACTACTGGGGGATTTTATTTCTTGCATGGATTTGGAGGGACGGGTAAAAATTTCACTGGAGAGTCTTAACATGTTACTAAGTTCACAAGGAAAAATTGTTCTTGTAGTTTCTTCCAGTGGAATAGCATCATTACTCCTACCAGGTGGGAGGAAATCCCATTCAAAAATTCGTATTCCGATACCTACACATGATCACTCTATATGAAACATTTAGCAAGGGAGTGATATTGCGGAACTTTTACAATCAACAGAATTGATTATCTGGGATGAGGCTCAAATGATTCATAAAAACTATTTTGAAGCTCTTGATTGTACATTACGAGATATACTTTCAGTAAAGATTGAAAATTCCTCTAATTTAACATTTGGTGGTTTACCGGTTTTCCTAAGAGGAGATTTCAGACAAATACTTCCAGTAATCCCTGGGGGTGACAGAAGTGAAATTTTATTTGCAAGTACTAAGTCATCATATCTATGGAAACACTGTCAAGTTTTAACATTAACCCAAAACATGAGGTTGCATTCTACAGATTCAGATGTCTGTTCTGATGAGGTACAACGATTTTCACAATGGATTTTGGATATTGGGGAGGGACGTGTTGTTGACCTCAACGATGGGGATGGGTGTATTCATATCCCATCAACATACCTTATGATAACAAATAAATCCGCATTGGAAGCATCTATTCAATTTGCGTACCCGGATTTCAACAATAACTACGGAGTTGTATCATATTTGAAAGATCGTGCTATATTAGCACCAACCCATGACATTATTCAGGAAGTTAATGAATATATGTTAACTCTAAGTACATCAGAATGAAAAGATTAATTCAGCTCTGATTCTGTTTGCAATGCCAATTTTGATACTGATCGGCCTGAGAACATATATACAACTGATGTTTTGAATGCTATTAGTGTCTCTGGACTTCCTGCACACAAAATTACTTTGAAGATCGGAGTCCCTATTATGTTGTTGCGCAATGTAGATCAATCAGTGGGATTATGCAATGGTACTCGTCTTATTGTTACCCACATGGGTGACCATGTCATCAGAGCTGAAATTTTAACTAGTTGTCATTCCGGGTTTCTGGCGTTCATCCCAAGAATAAATATGACACACAATGATGACAGATGGCCTTTCAAACTACAAAGAAGAAAATATCCTTTGACTGTTTCTTATGCTATGACTATTAATAAGAGTCAAGGTCAATCTCTATCATATGTTTGTTGATATCTTCGTAATACTGTGTTCTGTCATGGACAACTATATGTTGTTGTATCAAGAGTGACGTCACCAAAAGGAATGACAATTATTCTTGATGATAAAGATAATCCAAAATCTGATTGTACAAAAAACATTGTCTACAAAGAAATTTTTTATAACCAGACTTAGGTTTCTTGTCATTCAATATGATTACAGTTCACTGCTTTTATCAATTCAGATATATATATAAAGGTGACTTGTGTTACTGCTTACTATTTTATATAGTTACACTAATTGAATTCATACAAAAACGAAACCATGTCATGAAGAACGTGTCTTTTGAAAGAGATTACTATTGACATTGATGAAACCTTAAAGATACAAGTATGTTTATTGAATTTGTGGTTCAACTCGTCACTGAACTCTGAAATTGCTTCTATCGATCTACTTATCTGCGATGCTGAAGTGAGTTTATCCTTAAAGAGAACATACAATTTGTGTACAGATTTCATAAAATTAATTACATGTAATTCTATTGCAGCACATTGTTTTAAGTATTTCATTTCTGTCATATGGTTTTAAAATGTTCACTTTGTCAATTAATGATGAAGGAGACCAAAATTCAGTGTACAATTACAAACCGCCAGCTAATTACTATGTACAAACCCATACATAGCGAAGGCCTATGCTACATCATACAGAATTTCAAAATTGCTCTTAATTAAGGAATCTATTTGGGAGTAAGACATGCTTGCCGACTGTTTTTCACAACAACAACATATGTTCGACCAACCGATGTCCAACTTCCATGGTTCAGCTTTGACTTCAATTCTTTTGCTGACATTGTTAACAAAGTCATTCCCGAACAAGAAATTAATAGGTCTGTTTCTGTACTACAGCTCTGACACAATATACTTTTTAATTTCCTTAATTACTATGTTATTCACACACCATTAATAGATACTACTATCATTAAAAATGTTACTTTGACATCAGTTTTTCCTGTCATATAAATTATTAGACATCTTTGACATTCATATCCTATACAGCCCATCGGTACTTCCAACTAGAAGATTCAAATTGTTTTAGAGGATGAAAGGTATGCATCTTTTACTACTCACATTCATTAACATTTGATATTGCAATTACCAACATAACTACAATGATTTCTTGTAGAGGCTTGCGAGGGAACTGTAGCTTGTGGGGGGAAGTTTGCCAACATAATGTCTGAGTACTTGGAAAATAAGAACGACTCCTCTAAAATAATTATCTTGCAGAAGGTCCGGGAAAAGTGACTTCGCTATAAGATATGTATCTACACATGATAATATCTTACTTGCTACAAACTATAATGTAGAGTAGGTCAATGGGAGTAATTCTTATGATCTTCAACATGTTCTATCATATTGCATTAACAACACTTTAATTTTTAAGTTCTAAATTATAAATAAAATGTTATCAAAATATATATATCCAGCACTTAATACATTCAAACATATGACATTTGTTAATTGTATATGAAAAAATGAAATGTTCGACCAGGTGAAATTCAATTATGCCTTATTGCAAGCTTTAATGTTTTTAAATTTAATATCTGCTCTACGGTAGCTTCTAGACATTGACTGTTTTGTTTACAACTATATATGTCTAATCCTGCTTATACTCTACATTGTGTTCTAGCATCTGTTATTGTTACCACTTCAATAAATGCTTCAAAAGTACTTATGGACTTGGACATCCCAGTAGTCCACGACTTCATAAGCAGGCAAATGAATTTTTTATATTTCTTATCCAGTAAATCTTTCTAGAAAGACCATCAACATGGTCGACTACTGCATAAATTGAAGTCTTTAATGCTGCTTTTATTTCATTTAACAGATCTAGAGTAATCAGTCATTTGCAATTAGAAAGTACTCCTTCAACAAGTTCAAACACTTCTATTACACCATTTCCTTATTGCAATAACAGAAAAAAAATTGTTGATGTAAAAAACTATTCTGGAGGTAAGTACAATATCCTGATTTTTGCCTTCTAATATGTCGTCTGCAATAAAGATACATGCATAACATGCTTTCTTGAGTATATTAATATGAACTACTATCTCACAGCTGACAAAGTGTTTGATTTCTGCTACAGTAGTTAAACTACAAAGCACTCATAACTGGTATTTTCTTTCATGCAACTCTTGCATGAAAAAAGTTCAAACTACGGATTGGAATACATGGTGCCAGAATTGCAAAAGGCAACCACGATTCACTACTCCAAGGAATTCATTCAATGAGTTTCTAATTTGATATATATTACATGGGTATAGGCTTACTATACTTATTTATTTGTATATATAAAACCTCAGGAATTCTAACCACTATAAATACAACAGGTTTAGAGTTCAACTACTGGTGACAGATGAGAAAGACTCACTGTCTATCGTTCTCTTTGACAAGCATGTCATGCAGTTCATAAACAAAATAGCCTCTCAATTGATAGAATCTCTAATTGAAGTAATATTCTTTAACTATTTGATCTTCTTCATGTATTTGGTGTTCTTTTTTAAGTAAGACTTCTATTTCATTACATAATAGGACCAGGATGAGTATGGGTTTCGCCTAGAGATAAATGTCTTCAAAAAAAATATTCTTCTGGCGGTAGATGTCACAAATTACAACATTCAGAATCGAAAACGCTCTTCAGAAATGAACAGTTACACAGTTCTCTTCATTACTGATAATGAAAATTATATCACCAACTATCATCAAAGTTTTGTAGATAGTCAGGTAAGTAGAGTGAATCGACCCCATAATTGTACTCCTCAGCCTTACGAATTTCATATTACAGCATTCACATTATTGTTACTGAAATGTATTATAGTATTATTCCATACTAATATTTCAGTATGCTATTAAACGGTGTCACCACATACCTATAAAATTCATTTCACCCTTCTGTTTTAGGAATGTCACCATGTTGCATCTTTAATATTAAGCTGAAATACTGATGCTGGATTAAATATGGCAAGTACAATTGTATTTTCAACTAAGTTATAGATTCTCTATCTTCATTTTGTGTGACTTTCAATGATTACATATTTTAAACAATACTAGTTTTCCCTTCTTTTTGTTTTATTTTTACATTCCATTATAATGGCACTACAACTGTTTTCCTGATATGCCAGTTATTACATTTTATATTGTTGCTTTGTTGGTAAATCTTATAAGTTTTGACTGTTACTCATTCGTTATGATGATATCTTCATGTAGAAAAAGTTACTGACAAAGTTTGATACTGAAGATGTGGTCAAAGGGAAAGAATGCATGTCTATAGACTCCACGCCAACTAATTCCACTGAAGAACATTTGCATATAATGGATAACAGAAAACAAAAACTGACAAACTAGACGGACAGTTTGCCATGCATTTCTAAGGTAATGTCCGAAAATATACATGTTAAGACTTATGTCGCCTTATTGTGTTAAGGTTGCGTATGGGAAGGAGGTGTGAATTAAGAAACTTGCTCAATTATTTTAACAGTCATGGGTTTCCATTCTTTCTTCATTAAATAACATTATACATACATGAAGATGTGTTTTATTAGCTAAAAACATGTTATAATGTGACATATCCATGCAGATTTGGGGTTGCAAATCAATATATTGTTACCTTTTAGGATGACAGTTGATGTTTTCTCATAGTAAAATGCATCTTTTACTCAAAGTAAGGCATAATTACCTATTGCAGGGATCAATAAAAATGCTTACCAACTTGGTGAAGTGCTGCTGCTCTACATAGAGGGATCCTGGCAGTACTGGGATGTTGTTTTATGTTTCTTATTCTTATTACAAAACTATGAATATTACTATAGTTTTGCTCTATAACTTTACTAAAATATGTTCCCGAACATTTGATCATGTACTGTGTTTTAGCGGTTGACATAGTTTTTATTTTGACTCATGGATTATTTTTTATCTTCATTATTAAATGATTTATATGTAATGTCTTAGTTGGAATCATATAGAATACACTGAAACTAAAGGACAATAGAAACTAAAATCATCACTCAATAGGAAGAAGATGTGGTGGTTTCTATTATGAAGACCACACACACTAATGGTATGGGGTTTACCTACTATTACAGTGCAGCTGTTAACATGCTCTAATCATTTTCAGGATTGATCATTATGGGAAGAACTTTGAATTCTTCATGGGCTCAAAAACTGTGATTCAGGTTATTTAAATTACCTTAATAGTGCTAACAGTTTTCCATTTGAACCTGTTTCAATCTTTCACAATCTCTGAAGATTCAAATCCATGCACAGGAACATTAGCTGAAGGTTCATATGAATGGGACACGTGAACATGTACCACCTCTTCAACCAAAGAGGAAAGCTACCCATCCATACATGCAACTGGTAAATAGAAAAACGGTTAGCATCCCCTCTTATATCACACCTCATCAACAACAAACTATAGTGACTTCCATATATGTATGATGTATATTATTTTATTTTATAACATGAAATAATATTAATTTATTAAAATGTTTTGTCTATATTTCTTAATTGTTCAATGAAAACTGCTTATTGCAGATAGCAATATTCACAAATGAGGGAAATTTTGTGCCATTACTGTAATTTGTAAACAAACTTTAGTACATTGTGTTTTTAGAAGACTATTAACTATATACACTACAGATATATCCTACTAATCATCATTGTAGTATCTTCTGAAGTCCATCACTCATTTTCAAAATCCATAAACCATTAAACTGTCTTTACGATGCCTACCACCATTTATCACAATCTCACCTCTTTCCTCCAACTATACCTTCACCTCGACATTCTGTTTCATCTATGTCTCCTATCTCTAACTCTATATTTCTTAATTGTTCAACACAAACTTCTTATTGCATATAGAAATATTCACATATGAGGGCAATTTTGTGCCATGACTATAATTTTTAAACAAACATCAGTACATTGCGTTTTTATAAAACTATTAACTATATACAGTGAAGATATATCCTGTTTTTTGTAGTATACCGTATAGTAACAGGAACCATGTTCTCCAATCTACAAGCTTCAAAATTTCATTTATAAATTATATATGTAGTTTCATATCTACTCATATTATAGTTGACTAATACACTGTAAAATAGATTTTTTATTTTATTATTTGTAATGTTTGTTTCCAATAAAACTGACTTCCAATTATCTGATTTTTAATCTTATTTTCTTGCTAGGGAGGTAGACCATAATGCAAAACCAACATTTTATTGTGGGGCTCCACTTCAACAACAATTAACAGATCTGCTACACAATTAGTAACATGAGTTTCCAAACTTTTTTCTGTTATATATGCATAGAGAAGATTTAACAAATATTTGATGTTGTTATTTCATTTCTTTTCATTCCAAACACAGCAAGAAATCATTACTTACAAACAGTTTCCTTATGATTATTTCATATTAATGCAATCACATTACTTGAAATGTGCCTAACAACCCTTAAAGTTTTTGAAGGATTACAGAATTTGACTACCAGGAAAAGGGTAAAATTAGGTTGATTCAGTTGACCTTTCATCCAAATGTTAGTTCATATATTTTAACTAAGGTTTCTGTACTTTCGGTTACTATTTCTTTTTCAAGAATTTCTGTTACATAGTCTCTTCCCCCTTTAATTATTTTATGGTCAATTATGTTCCTTTTCATTCCTCAATGATTTATTTGATGATAAATTGTGTTCTCAAGCATGCTGTATACATTTGTTTCTTTCATCATTATGAGTTTCATGTCAGTTTTTTTATTATAAATATGATCTTCATGTTGATATAACTGTAATTTTAGTTATGGTTACTGTTAATTTATACCGTCCACTATTTTTTGAACAGTTTTTCCAAACCTTGACAAGGTAGTGTTTTCATATAGAAACATGAATTGTTATTCAGTGATATTTGTATCCATTATGCAATACTTTCAACACATATTATTCACCTCTTCTTAAATATGACTGTCTAGAATTTTTTTCAGTTCAAATTATGGTGAATCACAACATGAATTCGGGTACTAGACAGACCTAGAACCTATATCTTGTAAATTCCATTGATATTTAAGAGTGAAATACTAAATCCAGTAATAAAACAGATAATTAAGACACTTTCCCACACACACATCACACATATGTTATTTGATCTAAATATCATAACTCCACTGGACACATTTCAGTATCTAGTAAACTGATGACCACCCTGAAATACACTCTGCAGACAAAAAAAACAACAACTTCAAAACAAATGACTGAAACTGTCACCAAAAAAATGGAACATATCAACTCTTTTAAGGGAACCCCACCCTCTGTTCAAGTCCACACACAAACCCAAAACAACAACAACAAGCAACATGGGTTGTAAAACGATACAGGATGCTTCACTGTCACAAATTCCTCTTCGGATGCGTCTCTTGCTGTTGAAAATGGTGTTAATTTTGAAAACATTATGTCTTATAGCGTGGAACCAACTGTCACAAATTCCTCTTTCAGGCCAGCTAAATACTTGTCATCCCATAATAGATGAAATGAACATCTTAGGGAGCCGAGGGAGAATCTCAAGCGAGCTCATGCGGATACCTAAGGGTTGAATATGTGCGCAATTAAGGTGATCAATTCACTTAATACTTGATTTCTAATGTTACTCAATCACAAGAGAGCGCATGAGTTTTTTTTGTAATATCAACATAAAATATAGAAGTTATTATACAAAGATTTTAGATACATTATCAGAGTATAATGTATACAGGTGATTACATCCCACATCCATTTGTTGACAGGTCCACTGAATTTGGAGGTTCTATGCCTTTCTGGCCTGCTAAAGACTTGGCATCCTAGAATCAATCAACTGAACTTCTTAGGGAGTCGTGGGAGAATCTCAATATCATGCAGAGATACTTAAGGGCTAAATATGGGCGCTATTAAGATGATTCATTCACTGACTGCATATTTTGTAATGCTACTAAATCACCAAGCTATCTATTTCAGATGTTTTAATTTATATGTCAAGGTAATTTCTTTTTTAAATTTATATTTCAAGCTACATATGACAGGTATAGTGTTCTCTGTTGAATATTTCCTATTTGGGTGTGTTTGTATTAAATGTTTCAACATATAGGCATATTTTCCAACACTGTTTCCTGATTTTTTTTTATTTTGTAATGTTACTTCTATAAAAACATGGTGCATGCAACCAAACAAAACCTAATGTTAACAAACACACCCTAATTTTAGAAAAACCAATAATTAAAAAATATAGGAAACTAGACGTTAATATATAGATTTTCTTGTTGCATATTACCTGTATGGGTGTGTCTGTTAAAATTTTCCATCATATAGTCATATTTTACAACACCATTTCACTTAAATTTTTTATTTATTACGGGTACATCTGTGAAAACATGGTGCATGAAACCCAACAGTTCCTTATGTTAACAAACACACCCTAATAGGTAATCTGTATAGGTACTGTTTGTTATCATTTTCTAGAATATAGACAACTTATTCAATACCATTTCAGTTAATTTTTTTAATTTGTACATGTACTTATGTGCAAAAAGGGTGCATTCAACCAATTGATTATTCTTATCCGGGTACATTATTTGAAATTGATATTGTTCAACCTCAATATATTATAAGAAAACTTTCAAATTGTAATGTACAAGTTAAACATTTATTTTATATAATTTCTATAGATTTATCTTTCTAATTCTTATTATATTTTCATAATACAGCTGTTGTTAGTTTTTCAAGCTAACTACATATTGCAATAACACTTTTATATGTTGTTATTTTTAATGAACGGAATATTTTATATGTAGTAGGATCATCTTTCAATGCATTAAAATATCCAGAAGTGTTGGACCATTACATCAATGACGCAAGGAACTTCTAGATATTAATAATAGGTATGTCGCTCACACTATGTGTCTACAAAGTGCACAATACATAATTTAAAAACATTACCTATTGCTGCTATTTAGACTCTTATGGGAAGACCTACTACTATTGAAAACCTTAGTTCCTGTCACTATTGTCATTCCAAGATATGCTACTGGAACTATATTATACGTGTTTGATTCCATAAAAAATGATATACATGATATCTCATGTATTTATCCTTCTATAAAAGAAGAGTATAATGCGAAGCCAACATTCAGTTTTGGGGGCTGAAAATCAGCATCATGTCACAGATATGCATATGAAGATAGATATGTCAGCTTATTTTTCCCAATGCCATTATTCTAATTGTACCTATTATAATGTTCTTATGTTGCATGTAACCATTTGTTTTTTCTTACTAATATCTGTCATTTACTCACTTTGATGTAAAATTACCCATTACAGGGATCTATATAATTGTCTACAAACTGGATGAATAGTTGCTCCTCTCCATTAACAAGTCATGGTAGTACAAGGAGGATTTTGATTTCACATTTTATTAACACGATTTGGATGGGCAGAACTAATACTACGTAGACCTACTACTATTGAAAACCATGGTTCTTTTTCCGCTATCATTCATTTATTTACTACTAAGACCATATTAACGTTGTGTTACCATGGTGACATAACATTTTATATTCCTATATCCATGGTGACAGAACAATCCAGAATTATGTTTCGTTTCTGACATTGAACCATTGTGTTGTCTCCATTTTGAGGTTATGTTTCGTTGTGTATGTATCAATGTTTTTAGGTTTGGTGAAGTTCTTCTCTGCATCGATAGATCATGGATGTCATCGGTTTCTATTTAATGTTGCTTATTCATATTACATAACTATGATCAGAACTGCAGTTTCACACTATGTCAATTCTGATATATGTTTTTGAACACTGGATCCTATAATCTATTTTAGCCGTTTACATAGTTTTTATTTAGACTAGTGGATAATTTTTTATTGCTAATATTTCTTATTTTAAATGGAAGATACTTCATGTTTTATATTATCTCCATTGAGTCTAATGCATGTAATTTTGTCACTAAGCATAATATACATGAAAAATAATAGTGTTAGTATAATAAATTATAGTCATGCAACCTAATATGGTGAAAACAAAGAATATAATATTTCGTTGAAAATTTATAATCTAATATTGATCTCCCTTTCAGATGTCATTCAAATATGTTCCCTCTTTTGAATTTCATTTATTTCATTCTATTTCATATACATTTATGGTTATGTCGAAATTCAATCACATGTATTATTTCTGAAATTGCAATAATAAATGAGTTAAACTTCCTATTTCACATGATCTCAACTATGAGAATCACATATTTTTATCTCCATAATTGAATAGATCATTCTTTGAAAATGAAAACAGTCATTAGTTTTTTATTACATTCATATTTTCGGTTAAATAAAATTGTCAATTATAGATATTGTCCTCTATTTTCCCACACCATTTCATAAATGATTATGTCATTAGTCATGCTTGACAATTCACTTGTACATTATTAGAATGAATTATTGATTTTATCAGATTAATTTTCTATGATTCATATAAGTTTATGAACTCTGCCTCTCCAATTCTGTAATGTTCAATCTCCGTTACCATTAGTATTCACTCCATTTCATGTTGTCAAAAGCATCAGTAACTTAATTATCATATTTTTACTATAAACATTATATTGAGTAAAACACATTTCAATTTTTTCGATCAATGATGTATAACCAAATGATTTGAATGAAAAATAATTAGTCCCGTGAATTTGCACGGGCGGAGTACTAGTTATTGAAAAATATAGGTCCCAACACATCACTTATGTTATTCATTTTTATTCTCTATTATCATTATATTATTTCGGTCTCACATATAGAGTTTTATGACTTGTGTGTTTGTGGATTGGTGGGTGAATTGGTGGAATAATATTGAGTGAGGAAACAGTCCTTGGCTTCCCAAATGTTATGTCAATGGATTGGTAAATAATGTAGAAAGTTGTGGAACAACCATCTCTGACCAAACATTAAAGTGCGGTCTTTTATCCTTGTAATCTACACTAGTTTTGAGCCATTTTTTATTTATTTCTATGATATTTCTGGAAAATTAAAAATATTTTTCCGTTTGATTGGTAGAATAAAAGGGGAATAGAAGAAGAAGACATGATTTTGATTGATGCTGACAAAGAATTCGGTAATAAATGGTTAGATATTGAAAATAGTTAATAAAAGGTTAGATATTGAAAACATTCTAACGTTTTTTTATTTCTAACATGATAATGAAAAAAATAATTTTATATAATTGATAAAGTAATAGAAATTTCATATATAGATAAATGGTATTCATGAGATAAATTTTATTTTTTGAAGGACTTATAATTGCATGAGAAATTTAACTTATCTCATACTTGAGAAATATTTAAAATTTTTAAAGTTGTATAATTGATTTGTTTTCAAATATATTTCTATGAAAATATCCACTGAAATGAAGTTTATTTCATCACAATATATATTTTAGAAAAAAATGTTAAAAATATATATAAAAATAATATCACAGAAATGAAATGATGTAAATTTTATTTTTTGACGAAATGATTATTTTATCATTTTTACATCTAATTAATAATACAATATAAAATTAGATATATTTATTATAAAAAATAAATTAGATATAACATTATTTTTTCATGTATTAGTTTATGGATGCATGTGTGTACACACTTTGCAATTGGTCAAAATAATTATATTAATTTTTTTAATGTCAAAATAAATAATAATAAAAAATATATAACATTTTATCAAAAAACTAACACAATTAATAAAACCATCCTAGGGACTCAACCCTGTAAGAACTACCCCAAACCCCAAACCCCCTTCAACCACATCTGCATCCATAGGAAAAAAATTTTAAATCAATATTTATAAAACATTCTCTAATATTGAAATTTAAATTAAATCATGGAAACCAAGTAGATTATATATATATATATATTCTATGTTATGGATGATAATTTTAAAATAGAATAGTAAATTGATTACTCTTCTAGTTGTGAACAAAGGAGTCAACAGATTTATGGACCAGATTTATTGAGAATTATGTTATAAATAATTAATTAATATTATCCTTAATGACTTTGAAAACTGTATTATTATAATTTACATGTGGGATTTTATATATTTTACTAGTATCTTTTTAAGAGAAAAAAAGGAATAAAAATTCACTTTATAGTGAGATTTCTATTTCATTCTGTAAATATGTTTTCTTTGTTACCTTAATAAGGAGAGAATAATTTTGGATTATTTTTATTTGACGCTCTGTTTTTTATTTTTAGATATAAAAATAAATTTGAAAAATAAATTTTATTTATTAATAACCACTACAACAAAATACTCATAAAATGGACTCAAATTGGTAAAAAAATATAATAAATTTAAAACTAGATTAACTTGTATTTCCACTATTAAAACAATGAAATTCATCCGGATTCAACATTATTAGTTACTGTTTTTGTCTCTCTTAATATCATTAATTGGGTATGTATTAAGGAAAGAAGAAACTAAAGATATAGAAAATTTCATATCACAACTAATGTTCCCTAATAAAAACAACAATCACCTAGAGCTAAGAAGATGATATGCCCATCCATGGGTTGTAGAACCTTGATTATATTATTCAATAATGTGGAACGTCATCCAAATCACAAGAATTTAAGGAGAATATTCATCATCAACCTTTCAATAAAATTTGTACTAACCCCTTTGACCACTTGTTTGAGAGTGTGGCCACATGCCACAGAATCACCCTTAATATAAATAAGTCTCAAACAATCACAATTAGGGGAGTGGGGCACATGTATGGTGATTTCATTAAACAAACACCACTGACAATCATTGGGTTGGGTATGATGGGTGAGGGTGATCATCAAGGAAGTTCCTTACAGATTTTTTATCATAATATGAGAAACCCCATATGTTTTGGAATGACCAATGATGACTCTTTAATGGGAAGACCCACTGATAATAATGAGTCCAAGGGCCTTGATTTAGGTGGGATGTCTTGGAAAGGCCCCAAGAGATCAAATGGGGTTATGGGAAAGTGGACTGTTAAAGAAGATAGGTCCAAACCAATGACTTATGTCGCTTATTTTTATTCATTATCATCATTATATTATTTTGGCCTCACTTTTAGAGCTTTATGAATTGTGTGTGTAGATTGATAGTTAAATTGATAGAAAAATATGGAGTGATGAAATGGTACTTTTTTGTCTAGATGCTATGTGGAAGGATTGGTAAACAATTCAATGAGAGAAGGAATACCCATCTCTGGACAAACATTAAAGTGTGGTTTTATATCCTCTTCATCTGCACTAGTTTTTTTTCCGTTGTTTATTTATTTCTAAACAATATTTTGATAGTTAAAAATATTTTTTCTTTTGATTGACATAAGTAATGGTTGATAGAAGAATAATACATTATTTTAATCTATCTTCACAAATAAAATGGCAATAAATGTGTATATATTGCAAACAAGTTTCCCAGTAGAACTGACTAAAATATAAATAATCAATAAAATTACACCAAGATAAAGCAACTATCTCAAAGAAAATATTTCTTCAAGGACACAAGGAAGAAAACTCTTCTCCAGAACTACATCAGGAGCTGAAATCTTAGTTCCTCAAGAAACACCTTGAAGAAGACAAAGAAAAACATTCATCCGACTATCCATTCTCTAGAAAACAATAATAAATACAACAGAGTGTCTCCATGAACCCCCAAATAATCATTGGATAGAACCACATATCATTCATTTATTGTATTTCATTTTAATGAATACATGGACTTATAGAACATCATGGTAGAAGAGAAATAGGGAATTGGATCATTGTTGGTAGGGGATGAGAATGTTGATTTCTCTTCTATGGGAATTGATGATGAGAAAGGAAGATTTGAGATGGTGATCAACAATATGGATTCATGGGATCATGTGGATTAATTAGTTTTATTATACATTTTTATATCATATCTATAGAAACATATTTGGTATTATATTTATATAGTCATATAATTATATAAATATTTTAACAAATGAACGTGTACATGAACACACAATATATTTTCATTTGAGACAAGATAAATATTTAAAATGGATGTCATAATATATAAAAAATTATCCATAAAGTAAAACATAAAAATCATGATAAATATAAATTATTTTTTTACTAATTAACAATTAATCATTCCACTCTAATAAAAACAAAAATTTTATTTAGTTGTCTTAATAAGTCACAAATGTATCAAAAAACATTGACATAATTTAATATGAGATCACTTGTTTGGTTTTTATTACTTTACCGACATTTTTGAAACATGAAAGATATATAGTTACAAAATATCAAATTTGATCATTAATTTCATATCACACATAGAATTGATGTGTGGTTTTTTCAATGTGTTTCAAAGTATTTGATAACTGGTTTCCAAATTTTTTGTGACAATCTGAATTCAGTTAGTCAATTATGATCATTTGATTTATTTTTATTGAATTAGGAACACTTTTAATAGTAAAAATACATTTTTAATCATTGCATAAAAATATAACATTGGTCTAACATGTTGTTTTTTACAGGTAATAAATTAATTGATGGACATTGTCCTACATTTTGATATTAATCCAATTTGAGTTGCTCGGTTTTGAGCATTTCACAAAATATTTATTGAACTTAAAAATTACTTTCAATCATTCTAGTCACATGGTATGAAAAATTGATGTTCTGGTTTTTTCTACGTATCATAAATGAATAAAATATTATTATTCTAATATTTCATGATAATCCAAATTTATTTTATGATTTATTGTTATTGAATAGTCCTTTGATAGTAAATAAGGACATCCTCTAAAATTCTATATAAATCTCAACTTATATGATATATATGAGGTTTTTTACAAATCACAATCAAGTTAATATCCATTCTTTAAGATTTTTCCATTAATTTGATCTATATTACTCAGTTTTGTTTAATGAATCATCTTATCCATATCTAAATATTTTAAAGTATACTATAAAATAAATGTTATATAAGAAGATGTTCATGGTTAGGGTAATAATAAAACGACTTGAATTTTTTTCTTTGCAATGGATCCAAAGGAACCCAAATATTTAATTTTAATCCCTGAATAGAGAATGACTATTTTAAAATTTCATAGCATTACTAAAACCCAAGTAATTATAGAGAAAACAACACTTATGGGGAATATCTAATTGGTTTTCTTAAATGGTATTCCAGGGCTTATGATATTGACCATCTCACTCTCCCAAATGTGGTAGTTTGAAAATTTACCTCCCATGTTTTGAAATAAAATACACTAGTAATTTTGGGGTGTATATTTATGCATAATAGGATATAATGTTTTTTATCATATGAAAGGAATGGGTTATAGTTGATGGTTTCACTAAACAAAATCAATATATAGAAGCCTCTATTTATAACATTTTTTTGTTTGTCACAGTGGGGTTATATTCTGCAACTTGGATCTAGTATTTTTTAAATTCCTTTCATTGATGAGGAATTTTATGAAATTTAAATCGTTAAATATAAGATGGTGTTCTGTAAAATTGGAGTGATCTATAAATTTAGAGAAATATGTACTTGTAATGAATCATGTATTTTCCTTGTTGTGATAATGATTGTAATATTTAATTTTTTGTTTCAGATTCATAAGAGGGGTAAAATACTAATTCCCCAAGGTAAAGGATCTTGGAAATATTTTTTGATTATTACGTTGATCTTTATAATATTTCCCCTGCAGAATTATTGTCCATTGTAATACCATTATTACTCACATTGAATATCATAAAATAAAACATTACATTGATGAAAACATTCATAATATTTATATGGAATCATGAATTGGAATTATAACTTTTCATTTTAGTTCAAAATATTGGGTTTGGATTATGTAATTTATAGACCTTCCCCAACACTATAAAAATAGAACTTCCTTGTGCTTTTTTCATGGTGGTTTCAAAAACCACCAATAAATGTTTTTTATAAAAAAAACTAGCAATTCTTGTTAAGACCAATGTTATTTTTCTAAAAATATTTAATTTTTTTTGTGGCGGTTTTAAAAAACCCATCGGGAAATAGTTGTGGTCTTAAAAACCCACAGTTAAATTAATAATTTTTTTAAAAAAAAATTATTTATGATTTATGATACATGATTTATTATTAAATATCATATATTGTTAATTATATATAAATTTAATAAATTATAATGTGTAAATTAATAAGTATTTTTAATTGTATGTTATTAATAACTTGATACTCATAACAAAAAAATAAAAAACGGAAAAGTAGACTTTGATGTGAAATGAGCATAACTTTTGAACCAGGGGTACATTTCAGATCCAAAAACATTCAAATTTAATATTATATAATGTAATAAAACACATAAGGTTCAAATCATATGATAATCAAAGGAAAAAAAATTAAAATTTCCAAAAAGATGAAAATCGAACTCGAACTTCAAACAACCATAACTTTTGATCCAGATGTATGTTTGGGATCTACCACATATCTGATCGAATCATTTGACGCGATATACACTATAAATGGTATCAAATTGAGGCTGAAGAAACCTATCTAGTTTATAAGCCACATAATGGTTTATAAGGCCTCTAAAACTAATTTGTTTATCACTGACCCACGTTTCATAAAATTCAAATGGTTATAACTTCTTATTTGAGTGTATGTTCATCTTATGTCGCATATCAATATTGTTTCAAGATTCTCCTATAGAACATAGACATGGGTTTCATGATCTGATCAAAGGGGTAAATGACATAATCACATAAACAGTTATGGTGAACTTAATTTCAAAATATTTGGTGTTGGAAGATAACCTACATGTTGGGATGGGTGTTATGGTTTTAATGAATTCCATAAAAGAATGATAATTTTTAATGGTATAAGTTATTTTGACCATTGTATTTTGACATTGTGTTCACCACCATCTGTTTCCATAGTAAAAAAATAATAAATATAAACTCTCAGCACTCGTTCTCATTGACTAACTTTATTTTTATTTTAATAAAATATTAAATTTAACCATATATTGCCCCTACATAAATGAGTTACGTTTTTATTTTTCTCCCATCCATCATTTCTTATTTTTATTATACAATTTTTTTGCTACAATTCTTCCCCTTTTTTCAATAGATTATTAGGTGGTGTTGAATCAGCTTGTAAGGACTAAGCTAAGGAAAGCCTTCAAGATTCCAATTGGGTAATGGAGTGTTCGAAGGACACTTAATGAATATTTTTTTAAAATAAAACATAATTTATTTGTTAAAAAAAAGAAATAAACTTAAATTAAATGTATTTTATTCTTAATAACAAATAAGTTATAACGAATCATCAAAATAATGATTTTTAAAAAAATACTATGTATTTAAAAAACCAAATTAATAATAATCTTAAAAAAATTTACATTGAGATTAAGAAGTTCATTGTTATCGTAAAAAAATATTATCATAAAAAATGATATGATATAAAAAATTTATTCTTAAAATAATAAAATGTGAGATAAGAAAATAATTTGACTCTAACATTTATATTATAAAAGGAATTTATATTACCTATTAAATGAGATAAAATAAATATATAAATTTTAAAAATTATAAAATGTATTTAAAAATTAGTTGATGTATATAATATTTTTTAGTTATTTTATATATTTAATATGAAAAATTTCAATTATTGATGAAATATAAACAATAAAATAAAAAATTATCATGTTTTTAAATTTATCACTTGATAATGAAAACCATAATTTTATATCATTGTAAAAGTAATATAAATTTCATATAGAGATAAATTGTATACATTAGATAATTTTTTTGGAGGACCTATAATTATATTAGAAATTAATCTTATCTCAAACCTAAGATATATTTCTCTTTTATAAAGTTTTATTGTTGATTTTTAAAATATATTTCTATGAAAATATCCTCTTAAATGAAATTTATTTTGTAACACCCCGAGCTTCCACGATACGCCTCTCTTTTAATAATGCAATAGCTTGCATTGTACGCAAGTTCGAGTTCTAACACAACGAAACTAATCAAAGTAGCCGTTATGAATAGTAATAACCACCTTTTAAATTTATAGAAATTTTATATTTCAAAATGGACTTCATTTTTGTATTCCTAATATTGAAATTAGCCTATTTTGAATTTTTTGTAATTTTCTGAGAACTTCCAAATTTTTATGAATAGTGAAACATACGTAAAACAACTTTTTTCATCAAAATAATTTATAGTGATAATTTATACTATTTAGTGGTTTTAAGGTATAATTAGAATATATTTTTACCATTTTATCCAATGGTGGTCATTAGAATTAATTTAACATTGAAATTGGACATAAACAATTGCCAATCTTTTGATATAAATTGTTTCTTAAAAACACGCTATTTGTCGTAACAGCGGGAATTAATTATAAAATTAATTAATACAACTTATATGTTTGGAATTTTGTAAAATAGACATCATTTTTGAATTCGGAATATCAATTATAGCTTAGGGTGAAATTTTGGCCTTGTTCTGAAAAACTTCAATTTTTGATGAATAGTGAAACCACTAAGTGGTAGTTAAATAACTGATTTTTCGTTTAAATGAAATATTACCACTTCTGTGATTTGATTTTCAAAAATCCGACATACATGGTTGTCATTAAGAAGTAAAATTTGGTTCAATGAGATCAAAATAATTTTTTGGTGAATAGTAACTTTTAAGTTCTTAATCGCGATTAGAGGTAATTAGTGTAGTTTAAGGTACAAATAATGTTTTAATAATATGAGATGAGCATGACACTTGTCCTACTACTATTGTATGAGTCATGGCCGACCAAGACAACCCATGGGTCAACTTGGGGACCCCATGGAGCCACTTTAGTTGGAAAATGACATTAATATATATTTATTTAATGTTAAAATTAAATTGACACAAACATGAGTTATTTTACTAAAACAGTTTTTAAGTGGGGTTACACAAGTCCATATTTTGACTATAAATATTCATTAGAAAGATAAAAATATTTCCTACATCATAGTATTTTTTTTATAATTTTTAGACATTAAATAAATTAAATTATTTATGACATCATTATGATGCAGCGATGACCTCATTATTTAACGATTTAAATAAAATGAGAAGATAATGCAAAATCCAAGTCTTACACTTGTCCAAAGCCTATTGGATGAGAAGATTTAGAAACCTTATCACCTTAGCCTCGAATTATATAAGTGTGGGACCTTTAGAATCCGAAAAGCATTGTGAAATAATGTAACATTTCAATCTTTCCAAAAGTGCCCCTCCTCTCCACTTATAAAAGGCCCCCACCTCTCCCACCTTATTCACACCATCAAGCCATTTGGCTAGGCCAAACTCTGCCCGAATACTCTCCCAACATCCCTCTCTTACTGCTAGAAGCCTCACTTTGGGCAGAACTCTTCCCAAGTAAGCCTTTGGCTCAAATCAAAAAGAGTTACCCGGTTTTGAGGTAATATCTTCTCTAATGTTGTTTTGTATTATTTTTCTTCTCCAACCCCCTAAACTCTTTTTATTCATTTCTTTTGTAACAACACCAGTATACTCAATATACTAGGATATTGTTATAAGATTTATTCGAGCTACACTTTCACACACCTACATCTAATGGTTAAAGAACATACGGTTTCTGTGGATGGCGAATTTCTGCCTCACGAAACGATGATTGTTCAACACTCATATAACACCTTCAAAGGTTGCCATTAAGATGTCACTATTTTTATATATAATATATAATATGTTTATGTTTTAATTATGCTTCTGTATTTCTCATTTATGGCATACTTTATGATTTCCATTATGGGTAAAACGCGATAATTTCATTTTAGGAAGTGCGGACTACCGCCCCCTCAAAGTGATTTGAATCGTTAATGCCATATGTGGGATGTATAAAGGATGGAGTAAATGGTATTATACACTATATTATACTGGAATTATATTATACATTTATATCATTATGATTTAGTTCCATTAAATATGAAATTGAAATGAAAGTAGCGTTCATGCGTATGTACGGCTTACTGTCTCCATGAACGGTGCATTTCATTTCATACCTCTAAATGTTACGTAATATTATAAATGAATGTATATACTGGTTATATAAGATATATATGACATCTAAATCATGAATATAACTCTGGAGATAATGGATATTCTACCACATGAACAACTTGTAATTATAAGAAGTTTATTGTTGACTCAAGTACCAAAGATCGACAAAACGACCGTTATTAACTTAAATAATTACAAAATGTTCATAAAATTGTAATAAGTTATATAAAAAGGATAATGAAATTGAAAATGGTTCTTAATAAGGTAGATATTAACTCTAGTTTATTATTCAGGAGGTTAAAGAACGGTTGAGTCAATTCGGACACAAGGTAAGGGAACTTCTTAACCCAACTTCCATTCTTTGGGTTAATCTCCTACTTTCCAATTATGTCATGATATTATTATGTATTATTTTTTATTCTTTATGTGTACCTATAGTGAATACACATAATAGATCTATTTTATTTTAAAAATGATCTTTTTAAGGACTTCGTCTCAATCCCCATTCATTGAGGCATATTTGGTTTTATACACAACTTTCTTTTATACGGTGTATAAACCCCTTTGACTTTTATGTAGTTCAAAAGGAATCGCTTTTATACGAAGCGTTTTACTAACCAAAAAAAAGGGAATGTTTTCCTTTCCGTACATATGCGGTGACAATGACTTCTCCATCGCCGTGACCATTATTTAAGTTTCGGCTTCCTCTACAAGCCATCATTTTTATTGATGAAAAATAAATACAAAGTTTTAACTTTCTTTTATTTTGGTATTGAAAATGGTTTTGAAAGCGTTTTTATTATATAAATGTGTTGTATTGATATCTTGTGATTGAAATGTGGAAATGTTATATTTCCTTTATGCATGTTTTATGTGATACGATTATGTTATGGTTTATGATATGTTTAAACCTATTCATATGAGGAATGTATTGGACTTAATAAGTGACGGGTGGAGCCCGCTATAGCTCCTCGATGCATCGGTAGGTCTCATGAGACAACTAGAGGTGGAATTGGCCGAGGCCCTTTCCCAATTTGATTTATGGTTTTGGACGAGGCCTTAATCATTTTAGACGTCTTGGCCGAGGCCTTGACAAAATGTTTCAGAATGTCTGGCATTATACATTCCATCATTATGAATGTGGTTATTGATATTGCATGTGATTATTCGACCAGTAGAATATCCATGTGAAGCAGTGAATGACATTATCTCATTTTACTTTTGCCATATTATGTTGATGATCAAGTTTAAAAGGCTTTTGTTTTAGTTATACATTGCCTTAAATTTTTATGTTTATTTATGAAAGCTTCCGCAATATTGTTATCCTTACTGAGCATCTGAGCTCACCCCTTTCAATGTTTTAATAGTTTCTAGGATTTGAAGAAGTATTTTATGAATGACCTGCAGGGATAGTCCGAAGAGGATATAAGTGTGGACTATGCAGACTATGTTATTATAGTTTTTCACTTTGTGATGTAATGAAATATTTATGAATGTATCTAGTGTTTCCAAGGCTACTAAACTAATCGGTCTTTCGAGACTTGATCTTTTGTGATCATGCCAATGTTGTGAAGTAATGCACCGACTCTGGGTAGCTGGGGTCAGGGCGTTACAGTTGGTATCAGAGGAAGTTTAGTACTAACCTTGGAAGCTAGATTTAGATAAACTCTGATGAGAGCACATAGCCCAAAGATAGACATTGAGGATTAGTAAAGAAGAACTTCCCAGAATTTTGGTATTATAGAGATGTTATGAGTTTTACGAGCAATACATCCCTGTCTGGATACGAGTAGGTAGAGGCGGCTCTGGCACAAATGTACCTAGGGGTAAAACCCGAAAACACCGCTTTGAGCTAGACTCGAACGGGAACTGGTGCATGACAACAGGCCTTGCTACACTCTTGGTTACGACACTCCTGGGGGATATGCTTAGGATAATTCTCATTTTATTTACAAACCACTATGTAGGGTTTATGAGTATATACTTCCTCAAAGAAATCGTTCTTATGATTATGGATTATATCCATAAACCGTTCAATTTACTTTAAGTATTTTAAAAGTTTGTAATTATTCATTGTAATTCATAAACTAACCTAGTTTATGCCATTGTATAGAAATGGTGCCCAGTAGAAGGAATGTGAACTCCAGCAGTACGTATGATCCAAAGAGTAAGAAGGATCGTATCTTTCACGGTATTAAGCCAACATTTCGAAGGGAAATAGTCTCCCATGTGTTCTCAACATATGAAGAAATAGTATCATGTGTTAATAAGATAAGTAAAGAATTATCTGAGTCCTATGGCTTTGAAGCGAAGAAAGAGACGAAAGGGATGGAAGAGAGAATGATGGATAAAGGGATGAGGGGAAAGAAGAATTTTCCAATATGTGGTAATTGTGGGAAGAAACATCATGGAACTTTCCTAAAGGGAATGACAGTTTCTTATAAGTGTAGAGAAAAAGGACACAAAGTGCGTGACTGCAAGGGTAAGAAAATGGTTTCAAATGTACAATGCTTCTTCTGCAAGGATTGGGGACACTACGAAAACCAATGTCCAAATCATCAGAGTATGCCCCAAATGATGTTATTGGATAATAATCAAGTTATGATACTACCACAGATGAGGATTAATGATTAGAGTTATTATGTTGTTATTAAATAATTTTGTAATTTGAGTGTTGTATCAATGATGTACTGGTTGTAATAATTATGGAGTATATAAGGATTGTACTGCAGTACTATTTCATCAAGGACTTGAGATTGTGTGGAACCAAGAAAAGTGACTCCACAGTAGGATTAAATTTTTGGAAAATATATGGTTGAAATAAAGATAGACCATAATATGGTTCTGATATAGAGATTGTGATTTTGGAATAAGACGTGATTGATTTGGATATACATAACTTCCTTGAAACTTATTGATGTTTTGTATACATTTTTGGATAGAAGGAGTATATCTAGTATTCTATAAGGAATAAGGGATCATGGTAATTCAGTATGTTTAAAAAGAATACATGATGAAGGTATTCACATGTTGTTACGTGGGAAAAAGGATCTTCATTATGTTTACCTTCCTTATAAAATTTGGACTGTGAATTGGACAGAAGTATTTTGGATAACTATAAAGGTTGGAATGGATTAAGTTGATCTTTGGATATTATTATTTAAGGTTAAAGCATTTTTGAAAATTATTTTTTGAATATTATAATACTATAGTTTTAGGAAAAGGACAACCTGCAGGGTGGGGCATAACCCGTCGCGTCGGACAAAGCTGCAGGAATCGAACCCACAATCATAGTGCGACAAGCCTTTATTTCCTACCACTAGCCTACAGGAAGTCCCTGGTTATTACAAAATAATTTTACTAATCTAAATAGTTTGTGTTAACATTTGGAACCTTATACAATTAGGATAAGTATAATATTTGTGAGTTCTATTATCTTTTTGAGTGAAAGATGATTTGATGGTTGAAACTCTAATTGACAAGCATAAATATATATATACCTATCTCTTATTCAATGAATAAATTAATTCTTAAACTTTAGTAAAGGGATATTAAAACAAAAAATGTGTTATCCTAATACCTTATGTCTTGTTGAACTGGTGATATTTTAAATCAACATAGATTGAAGGCTTTGAGGCCCTCAATTTGACAATTGATTGTGATTGATGACCTCAATCACTCCCTACAAATATTTACGTTTTTCCTCCAATTATATGTCTCTAATTGCCACCAATGTTCTCCTTATCGAGATCATAATTTGGTGGTGACTTTCTTATTTCCCTTTCCCTCTTATTAAGGCTAAATTTTATTAATCTTATTTCCGATGTGGGTTTTCCTCAAAGGTAATTTCTCTTTTCAACCTTTTATTTTCAAAGAAAAATTTCAAATTGCGAGGATGCAATTTATTGAATGAGGGGAGAATGTAACACCCCGAGCTTCCACGATACTCCTATCTTTTAATAATTCAATAGCTTGCATTGTACGCAAGTTCGAGTTCTAACACACCGCAACTAATCAAAGTAGCCGTTATGAATAGTAATAACCACCTTTTAAATTTATAGAAATTTTATATTTCAAAATGGACTTCATTTTTGTATTCCTAATATTGAAATTAGCCTATGTTGAATTTTTTGTAATTTTCCGAGAACTTCCAAATTTTTATAAATAGTGAAAAATACTTAAAACAACTTTTTTAATCAAAATAATTTATAGTGATAAGTTATACTATTTAGTGGTTTTAAGGTATAATTAGAATATATTTTTACAATTTTATCCAATGGTGGTCATTAGAATTAATTTAACATTGAAATTGGACATAAACAATTGCCAATCTTTTGATATAAATTGTTTCTTAAAAACACGCTATTTGTCGTAACAGCGGGAATTAATTATAAAATTAATTAATACAACTTATATGTTTTGAATTTTGTAAAATAGACATCATTTTTTAATTCGGAATATAAATTATAGCTTAGGGTGAAATTTTGGCCTTGTTCTGAAAAACTTCAATTTTTGATGAATAGTGAAACCACTAAGTGGTAGTTAAATAATTGATTTTTCGTTTAAATGAAATATTACCACTTCTGTGATTTGATTTTCAAAAATCCGACATACATGGTTGTCATTAAGAAGTAAAATGTGGTTCAATGAGATCAAAATAATTTTTTGGTGAATAGTAACTTTTAAGTTCTTAATCGCGATTAGAGGTAATTAGTGTAGTTTAAGGTACAAATAATGTTTTAATAATATGAGATGAGCATGACACTTGTACTACTCCTATTGGATGAGTCATGGCCGACCAAGAAAACCCATGGGTCAACCTGGGGACCTCATGGAGCCACTTTAGTTGGAAAATGACATTAATATATATTTATTTAATGTTAAAATTAAATTGACACAAACATGAGTTATTTTACTAAAACAGTTTTTAAGTGGGGTTACACAAGTCCATATTTTGACTATAAATATTCATTAGAAATATAAAAATATTTCCTACATCATAGTATTTTTTTTATAATTTTTAGACATTAAATAAATTAAATTATTTATGACATCATTATGATGCAGCGATGACCTCATTATTTAACGATTTAAATAAAATGAGAAGATAATGCAAAATCCAAGGCTTACACTTGTCCAAAGCCTATTGGATGAGGAGATTTAGAAACCTTATCACCTTAGCCTCGAAGTATATAAGTGTGGGACTTTTAGAATCCGAAAAGCATTGTGAAATAATGTAACATTTCAATCTTTCCAAAAGTGCCCCTCCTCTCCACTTATAAAAGGCCCCCACCTCTCCCACCTTATTCACACCTTCAAGCCATTTGGCTCGGACAACATCTGCCCAAATACTCTCCCAACATCCCTCTCTTACTACTAGAAGCCTCACTTTGGGCAGAACTCTTCCCAAGGAAGCCCTTGGCTCAAATCAAAAAGAGTTACCCGATTTTGAGGTAATGTCTTCTCTAATGTTGTTTTGTATTATTTTTCTTCTCAAACCCCCTAAACTCTTTATATTCATTTCTCTTGTAACAACACCAGTATCCTCAATATACTAGGATGTTTTTATAAAATTATTCGATCTACACTTTCACACACCTACATCTAATGGTTAAAGAACATACGGTTTCTGTGGATGGCGAATTTCTGCATCACGAAACGATGATTGTTCAACACTCATATAACACCTTCAAAGGTGGCCATTAAGATGTCACTATTTTTATATATGATATATAATATGTTTATGTTTTAATTATGCTTCTGTATTTCTCATTTATGGCATACTTTATGATTTCCATTATGGGTAAAACGCGATAATTTCATTTTAGGAAGTGCGGACTACCGCCCCCTCAAAGTGATTTGAATCGTTAATGCCATATGTGGGATGTATAAAGGATGGAGTAAATGGTATTATACACTATATTATACTGGAATTATATTATACATTTAAATAATTATGATTTAGTTCCATTAAATATGAAATTGAAATGAAAGTAGCGTTCATGCGTACGTACGGCTTACCGTCTCCATGAACGGTGCATTTCATTTCTTACCTCTAAATGTTACGTAATATTATAAATGAATGTATATAATGGATATATAAGATATATATGACATCTAAATCATGAATATAACTCTGGAGATAATGGATATTCTGCCACATTAACAACTTGTAATTATAAGAAGTTTATTGTTGACTCAAGTACCAAAGATCGACAAAACGACCGTTATTAACTTAAATAATTACAAAATATTCATAACATTGTAAGAAGTTATATAAAAAGGATAATGAAATTGAAAATGGTTCTTAATAAGGTAGATATTAACTCTAGTTTATTATTCAGGAGGTTAAAGAATGGTTGAGTCATGTCGGACACAAGGTAAGGGAACTTCTTAACCCAACTTCCATTCTTTGGGTTAATCTCCTACTTTCCAATTATGTCATGATATTATTATGTATTATTTTTTATTCTTTATGTGTACCTATAGTGAATACACATAATAGATCTATTTTATTTTAAAAATGATCTTTTTAAGGACTTCATCTCAATCCCCTTTCATTGAGGCATATTTGGTTTTATACACAACTTTCTTTTATACGGTGTATAAAACCCTTTGACTTTTATGTAGTTCAAAAGGAATCGCTTTTATACGAAGCGTTTTACTAAACAAAAAAAGGGGAATGTTTTTATTTCTGTACATATGCGGCGACAATGACTTCTCTGTCACCGTGACCATTATTTATGTTTCGGCTTCCTCTACAAGCCATCATTTTTATTGATGAAAAATAAATACAAAGTTTTAACTTTCTTTTATTTTGGTATTGAAAATGGTTTTGAAAGCGTTTTTATTATATAAATGTGTTGTATTGATATCTTGTGATTGAAATGTGGAAATGTTATGTTTCCTTTATGCATGTTTTATGTGATACGAGTATGTTATGGTTTATGATATGTTTAAACCTATTCATATGAGGAATGTATTGGACTTAATAAGTAACGGGTGGAGCCCGCTATAGCTCCTCGATGCATCAGTAGGTCTCATGAGACAACTAGAGGTGGAATTGGCCGAGGCCCTTTCCCAATTTGATTTATGGTTTTGGACGAGGCCTTAATCATTTTATACGTCTTGGCCGAGGCCTTGACAAAATGTTTCAGAATGTCTGGCATTATACATTCCCTCATTGTGAAAGTGGTTATTGATATTGCATGTGATTATTCGACCAGTAGAATATCCATGTGAAGCAGTGATTGACATTATCTCATTATACTTTTTCCATATTATGTTTATGTTCAAGTTTAAAAGGCTTTTGTTTTAGTTATACATTGCCTTAAATTTTTATGTTTATTTATGAAAGCTTCCGCAATATTTTTAACCTTACTGAGCATCTGAGCTCACCCCTTTCAATGTTTTAATATTTTCCAGGATGTGAAGAAGTATTTTGTGAATGACCTGCAGGGATAGTCCGAAGAGGATAGAAGTGTGGACTATGGAGACTATGTTATTATAGTTTTTCACTTTGTAATGTAATGTAACATTTATGAATGTATCTAGTGTTTCCAAGGCTACTAAACTAATCGGTCTTTCGAGACTTGATCTTTTGTGATCATGCAAATGTTGTGAAGTAATGCACCGACTCTGGGTAGCTGGGGTCAGGGCGTTACATATTTCATCAAGATACAAATTTTAGATAAAAAATTTCAATTTAAAAAATATATAAAAATAATTATCACACAAAAGAAATGAATTAAATTTTATTTTTTGAGGAAATACTGTATTATTAATTTTTATATCTATATAATAATACCATATATAATTAGATAAATTTATTATAAAAAATAAACTAGATATAACATTAATTTTTCATGACTCAAATGATGGATGTTTGTGTGTACAAACATTACAATGGGTCATACTAATTTGATCTATGTGTTTAATATCAAAATAAAATAAATAAATAAAAATATTTTTTATGCACAACTCACACAACAAATAAAATCGGTTCGAGGACTCTTCCTTGTGACCACTACCCCAAACCTCAAACCCCTCTGCCACCACTTCTACAAGCATTGGAAAAAACATAATAAAAATATATACTTAAAACCCATTCAATAATAATAAAATTTAAATTAAATCATGACAAATAATTGGTTTATATATAAATATATATATTTTAACTACGTTATCGATGATATTTTATAGTAGAATAGTAAATTAATTCCTCTTCTAGTTCTGACCAAATGAGTCAACACATTTATGGACAATATTTATTGAGGATTATGTTATGGAAAAATAATTAATATTATTCTTAATGAATTAAAACTAAATTAATAAAATTTACATGTGGGATTCTATGTATTTTTCTGATATCTTTTGCAGGAAAAAAATGAATAAAAATATCTTTATATTCAGAATTATATTTTATTCTGGGTGTATGTTTTTTATTACTCGAATTAGTAGAGAATAGTTTTGATTTATATTTTTTAATGTTATATTTTTTATTTCCTGAAATAAATACAAATTTTAAAAAAATTATTTATTAATAACCACTATAATAGTATTTTCAAAAAAAATGGAATAAAATTCGTAAACAAATATTTTAATTAAACATTAAGAATAATTGGGATTTCCACCAATAAAACTCTAAAATTCATTCAAATTACTCATTCTCCGTTGATATTATTATGTATTTTTGTGGAATTGAAGGATTATGTCTCACAGAATGAAGCAACCAAGGATATGGAAAATTTATTCTCACAAACAATGTATTCATTAAAACGAACAATCACTTGGATATAATAGATAAGATTCCCATCCATGGGTTGTAGAACCTAAGTTACATTGTTATGTCATGTGGGGAATCATCCAACTCACCATATTTTGTATTAAACATTCATAAAAATCCTTTCTATGACATTGGAATTGACCAATTTTACTATTTCTTTGAGACCATGGCCACAAAAAGCATTAGAGACATAAAAAAAACTAGTCTCAATCATTTGGAATTGGTAGAGTGGAGAACATGGAAGGAGATTTCTTCCAAAAAACAGCACTGAGAATTGGTGGGGTGGGTATGGTGGGTGGGAGTGATCATCAAGTAATATCCTTTTGGAATTATGACCATAATATATTGAACCCCGTGAATTCATAATTCCTGATGAAGACTCTTTCACTGTTATAACCATTGATAAAAATGATTTGAAGGGATAGGTGTTGTGTGGGAAGGCTTCCAAGGGCTTCAAGAGATCAAATGCGGTCAAGGTCCAGAGAAATATTGAAGAAGATAAGTCCGAACCCAGCACATATGTCACTTATTTTTTCTTTATATTTTTTATATAATTTAGGTGTCACATATAGAGATTTATGAATATTTTGTGTGTAGATTTTATGTTCAATTGGTTGAACTATATGGAGTGAAAAAATGATAATTGGTTTCCCAGATGGTATGTAGAAGGATTGGTAAACAATATAGGGAAAGTTGGTTGAACTATCTCCATCAAAACATTAATGTGTAGTTTTTATCCATGTCACCTGTACTAGTTTTTAGAACTTGTTTTTTATTTAGGTAAAATATTTTAATAATTAAAAATATTTATTATATTGATTAATATAAGGAAATGTGGACAGAATAAGAAGACCTGATTCTAATAGATGCTCATAATGAAATTGCAAATAAATGTGTAGAGATTGAAAATAGGTTTCTTGGAAGAACTGAAAATAATATAAAGAATCACTAGAATGCCACCAAGAGAATGAAATTATATCATAGAATATTAATCTTCAAGGACAGCAGCAAGTGCACCATCATCCTAAATAACATCAAGATCTTGAATCTGAGTTCCTCGAGCAATGCCTTGAATAAGACAATGATGAACCATCATCTAGTTATTATTTATTTAAAAAAAATACAATACGACATCACCTTGCACCCAATAAGATAAAGTGGATGGAACCACAAATCATTTTCTTCTAGATTTTATTTAAATGACACCCTAGATTTAAATAGAATCATGGTGGATGATAAATATGACATAGTCTCTTTGTTGGTAGGGGTGAGAAATATGATTGTGTTTCAAAGGGAATTGATTATGAGAACGAAAGATTTTAGATGGTGATCGATGATATGAGATCATATGATCATACATATCCATTTAGTTTATTATAAATTCTATATGATATTTATAGTAACATATTTAGTATTATATATATAATCATATAATATATAATTATTTATAAAAATGCACACGCACATTCACACATAATATATTTTCATTATGTGATTAGATAAAGGGTTAAAAATGGATAACATATCATATAAAAATTGTATCACAAAGTGATACATAAAAATCATGATATATATCAATTAAATTTATACAAATGAAAATTAAATCATTCCACACTAATCAAAAAAAATTGTTATAAAACTTTCTTGATAAGTCCAAAATGAATCAAAAATCATCCCCATAAATTTTCATGACAATCCAAGATTAATTTTTTTGTTTTATTTATGTGATATAAAATTTCAAAACATTAAATATATTTAATTATAAAGAAACTCATTTGATCATTAATGTCATATCACACATAGAATTGATATATGGTTTTTCCAATGGGTTGAAATTACTTGATAATTGTTTTCCTAAAAGTTTTGTGATAACCCGAGTTCATTTATTCTATTATGATCATTTGAAATATTTTTATTGAAGTAAAAACACTTTTAAAAGTAAAAAAAGACACTTTGTATCATTCCATTAAAATCACACATTTGTTTAATGTGTAGTTCTTTCTACAGGTACTAAATAAATTAGTCAACATTCTAATTGATTTTGATATTAATTCAATCTAGTTTCGTAGTTTACTTCATTGTATATTTGTTTAAAAAACATAAAAGGTACTTTCAATCATTCTAGGTTTATAGAATTTCAAATCATTGTGTGTGAGTTTCCTACATAACTTAAATGAATCAAATGTTACTATTCTAAAATTTCATGATAACCTAATCTTATTTAATGAATTATTATTATTGAATATTTGTTTGATAGTAAAAAGTGACACTTTCTAAAATTCTTGGCAAATCAAATGTTATATTGTATACTAGTTTTTTGTACAAATCACGTACAGAACAATTACCATTCTCTAAATTTTCCCCTCAATTTGATCTTGATTTAACAGTTTTGTTTAATAGATCCTATTATGAAGAACTAAATATTTTTAAGGATACTATAAAAGAAAAGTTGTATAAGGAGATGTTCATGGTTATGGTAATTCTATAAAGACAATTATTTTTCCTTATTTTTAGTCAAACCAAATGGGAACAAATATAAAATTTTAATCAATGGATGGAGAATGGCTATTTGAAACTTGTGGACCATTATAAAAAACCAAGTAATTTTAGAGAAAAGAATGCTTCTATTGACGATCTCATAGATTTTATAAAAATGTAATCTGGGGCATATGACATTCCCAATCTCTCTCTCACTTATGTTGTAATTTCCATATATAAATCTCCACTTATGAAATAATATAAAATAGTAATTTTGGGGTGAGAATTTATTCATAGAGGTATATAAAAAATTCTATCTTGTATAAATAATGGTTGCTAGTCGATGGATACTTTAAATAAAATCCCTATATATAAGCATTTATTTCAAACTTTTATATGTTCATCCAAATGGGGATATTTTTTTCAACTTGGATCTATTCTATTTTTTACATTATTTTCATTTATGATGAATTTTATGATATTTAAATCCTACAATATAAGATAGGGTTGTGTAAAATTGGAGTGTGGTTTGAATTTGAAGAGGCATGTAGGTAAAATGAACCATGTATTTTCTATGTTGTGATAATGACTGTAAATTTGAATATTTGGTTTTGGATGCATAAGAGGGGTATAATTGTAATTCCCCCAATAAAACATTATTAAAAATATTTTTTTATGATTCTGTTAATCATCAAAATATTTCCCCAGTGGCCTGTTTGTTCTTTCTAATCCTATTTGTACTCCCCCTGAATATCATAAAATTTATTATTCTATCTATGAAAAAATTGATAAAATTTATATAGAGTCTCTAATTAGAATTAAAAAATTTCGGTTTAGTCCAAAACATTGGGTTTGACATAGGTAATGTATAAACCTGGCCTAACACTATAAAAAATCGCGTTTTCCAGCTTTTTTTCGTAGCGTTTTGAAAAATGCTACTATGTTTTTTTCCAAAAAAAAGTTTGGAAATGGTCTTTAAAAACCACCTATAAATGTTTTTTAAATATTTTTTTAATTTTATCTGATTTTTATTCAATGAAAAAATCTATTTTATTAGTTGTGGATTTTAAAAAATACTATTGGGAAATAGTAGTGGTCATAAATAACCACAAATAAATTAAAGTGAATTTTTTTAAATAATATTTATTTATGATTTATGATTTATGATTTATTTGTTACTCTCATATATAGTTTATTAATATTACTTTTAATAAATTTTAATATGTCAAATAATAAGTATTTATAATTATTAGTTAAAAATAACATAAAATTTACAACAAATCTACCAAAAACATAAAAGCCGACATTGACATCAAACAACCATAACTTCTGATTTTGGAGTCCATTATAGCTTTAAAATTAGTCAAATCAATGATTATGAAATGGGATGAAACCAAATGATATTTAAATAATCTGATAATTGATGGAAAAATTTATATTAACATTTCAAAATGTTAAAAATAAAACATGAACTTCAAAGGACTATAACTCCTGATCTGGGTGTCTTTTTAGGAGAAACCACATATCAAATCAATGTTTGTGATGATATCTGCACCATATATGGTCCTGAAATTAGGTTTAAGAGATTAACCTAGTTTTTAAACTCTAAAAATCCCCACAAGTACTCTAAAATTGAGTTTTTTTATCACCAACCCCTATTTCATAAAATTGAAATGACTATTAGTTATGATCTGAGTATATTTTCAACCTATACCACATATCACGATCTTTTGAGGGCACTTCCATAGTTCGTAGACATGGGTATTGAGACATGATCAAAGGGGTCATTGACATAATCATATAAAATTTCCTAGTGAACTTTTATCTCAAAATCCGAGGAGTTTGAAGATAGCCTACATGCTGGGATAAAGTGATATGATTTTAGTGGATTCCATCAAAGCATTATAATGTTTTAATGGTATATTTTTTGGACCCTATTATTTTGACATTGTGGTCAACACCGTCCGTTTCCAAAATAAAAAACAATTAATATCAACTCTCATCTCTCGCTTCCATCGACCCACTTCATTTTTATTTTAATAAAGTATTAAATTTTAACTATTTTCCCCCCTACATAAATGAGTTATGATTTTATTTCTCTCCTCAATAATTTTTTATTTTCATTACACTACTTTTTTAAACAAAAATTGTTTTCCTTTTTTTCTGACACACACTTAGGTGGCATAGAATCAGACTATAAGGCTTAATCTTATAAATCCATTATAGTTTCCACCTTTCTGATTTATTAGAAAGGGCGAGCTTAATAATATTTTTTAAAAAATATATCAACTTAAAATAACTAAATTTTATTATTAACAAAAAATAATTTTTTTGGACCGAACATCCAGATAAATATTATTTATTAAATATTATGTATTGAAAATAAAAAATTTTATAATTATCTTAAATTATTTTCATTTTGAGATTAATAAGTTAAATGTTATCATCAAAAATTACAATAAAAAAAATGATATTATATTAATAGTTATTCATAAAATAACAAAATGAGAGATAAGAAAATATTTTTACTTTACCTTTTTATTATAAATGGAATTTAACTTACCTATTAAATGAGATAAAATGAATATAAAGATTTAAAAATTTATAAAATATATTTAAAGCGATATTGATATATAATATATTTTTTAATTATTTTATGTAGTTAATATGATAAATTAAAATTAATTAAAAATATAAATAAGAAAATAAAGAAATTTCTCAAGTTTTTATATTTCATACATGATAATAAAGATAATGATTTTATATCACTAAAAAATTAATAGAAATATCATATAGAGATAAACTATAAACTTGTGAAAAATTTTATTTTTTGAAGGACCTATAATGGCATGAAAAATTTGTCTTATCTCTTACCTGATATTGATTTTAATTGTATAATGTTTTATCAATTTTTTTAAGTATATTTCTATGAGAATATTTTCCAAAATGAATTTTTTTCATCACCGTATAAATTTTATACCCAAAAATTTATTTTTAAGAAATATATAAAATGACTTATCAGACCAAATAAATGAAGTAATTTGTTTTATGAAATGATGATTTATTTATTTTTACATCTACTTAAAAATACCACATAAATTTAGATAAATTTATTATAATAAATAAATAAGAATAAAATCATTGTTTTCTGTCTCTGTTAATGGGTGAGTGTGTATAGATACTTTGTAGTAGGAAAATCTAATTTGATTTATTTTTTTAATATATTTATATATATAATTTTTTATATATAATTCATGAAATCAATAAATTCGACTTGGGGACTTGACCCCATAATCACCGTCCTAACCCCAAACCCCATACAACCAAAACTACCTTTATGGGGGAAAACAAAATAAAAATATATACATACAAACCATTTTATAAGAATAAAATTTAAATTTTTTCATAAAAATAAAGTCGGTAATATATATATATATACATGTGTCATCTTTGTTATGAATGATAATTTCAATATATAATAGTAAATTGATTCCTCTTCTAGTTGTGAAGAAATGAGTCAACACATTTATGGACCCTATTTCTTAAGGCTTATATAATGAATAATAAATTTACTTTCTCCTTAATTACTTCAAAAACTAAATTATTAAAATATTCATGTTTCATTATAATTATTTTTCTGGTATATTCTTTAGGTGAAAAATTAAATAAAAATATATTTTTGGTGAGATTTCTATTTTATTCTGGAAATATGTTTTTGTTAACTTAATAAGGTGAGAAATAATATGTAATTATTTTTATTTGATATTCTATTTTATATTGTTAGAAATAAATAAAAAATTGAAAAATATAGTTTATTTATTAATAACCAATAAAAAATTTATTTTAAAAAATGAATTCAGGTCGGTAAAAAACTATATTAAATGTACACCCATATTAATTGGGGTTTCCACCATTAAAACACTGTAATTCATCCAAATTACACATTTTCAGTTGCCCTTTTTATTATTTTTTATGAAATTTATGGAGTATGTCTTGAGGAATGAAGTAACTAAAGATATGGAAATTGTCTTCTCACAACCATTATCCCCTTACAAAAACAACAATCACCTCGACCTAAAAGGAAATCTTCCCAGCCATGGGTAGAAAAACCTCAATTACTTAATTCTACCATGTGGGGAATTATTCAAATCTCTAGATGTGGTGGAGATGATTTATCATAAACCTTTAAATGATGTTTTAATTTACACCTTTTACCACTTTTTTGAGATTGTGGTTGTGTGAAACATTAGATTCCTCACAAGAAACAAGTTTCAATCATTTGGAATTAGCATAGCGGGGAACATGGATGACGATTTCATCAAAAAAAATTTCTCAAAATCAGTGGGATTGGAATGGTGGGTGGGAGTGATCATCCCAGCTGATTCTTGTAGTATTATGAGCATAATATGTTGAACCCCATGAGTTTGGTATGCATGATGAGGACTCTTTCACTAGAAGACACACAGATAATAATGATTCCATAGTCCATGTACTGGGTGGGAAGATTTTCATGGGCTGCAAGAGATAATTTTCTATCAAGGTATAGTGGAATGTTAAAGAAGATAGGTCCCAACCCCTCACTAATTCCATTTATTTTTATTTTGTATCCTCATTTTATTAATTTATTGTCACTTGTAGTTATTTATAACATGTGTGTGTGTGGATTTTTAGTTCAATTGGTGGAACAATATGGAGTGAGTAAATGGTCCTAGGATCGAAAAATGTTATGTGGAAGGATTGATAAACAACGCAAGGAGATATGGAATAACCATCTCAGGGAAAACATAAAACTGTAGTTTTTTCCTTGTCACATGTACTAGTTTTTATCCCTTATATATTTATTTCTTTGAAATTTTTTTACAATTGAATATTTTTCGTTATTTTATTGATAGAAGTAAAGGTGGACAGAAGAAGAAGACATGATTTTAATCGATGCTGACAAAGAAGTTGGCAATAAATGGCTAGATATTTTAAACATGTTTGCCAAAAGAACTCAATACAATATAAATATTCACTAGAATTCCACCAAGATAAAGCAATTATCTGTTAGGAAATTTAGAATTAGGGACACCAAGTAGAGAAAAATCCTCTAGGACTATATCAAGATCCTAAAGCCATGTTTCTTGAGAAACACCTTATAGAAGAAGAAGGAAAAACATCATCTAGTTATACGTTATCTAGAAAAATATAATAACTACTATACGACTTCTCCATACACCCCCAGAGCTCCAGTGGATGGAACCACATATCATTCTTTTTTAGAATTTCATTTTAATAAGACCCTGATGTTAGAGAGAATCATGGTGGATGAGAAATATGACATTGGATCAATATGGGAATGGGACAAGAAAGAATATTGGGATTCTAAGGTCATTGATTATGAGACATGATGATTTGACAAGGTGATCAACGAGATGGAATCGGGGGCCCATTTGGATCCATTTATTTGATTATAATTTTTTATATTATATTTGTAGTAACATATTTAGTGTTATATATATAATCATATAATTAAATAAACATTTGTATAAATGAACACTCTCTCACACACACAATATATTTTCATTATGAAAAAATATAGAGTTAGAAATGGATAACATAATATATAATAAACATATCATAAATTAATAAATAATAATCATGAAAAATATCAATTATACTTGTTCAAGTGAGAATTGAATCATTACACACTAATTAGAAATCAAATTGTTATGATGTTTTATTATTAAGTCACAAAGGAATAAAAATTAATTTTCCTAATTTTTTTTTGACAATTTGATCTTATTTTTTTTGGTTTTGATTACATTACAGACATTTGTAAAACATGAAGGATATTTAATAACATAAAATCACATTATATCATTAATTAAATATAACATACATAATTGATGTATGGTTTTATCCAATGTGTTTCAAATTAGTTTATAACTATTTTCCGAAATTTTTGTGACAATGTGAGTTTGTAAATTCAATTATGATCATTTGACACATTTTTATTGAAGTAGAAAAACTTTTAATAGTAAAATAAATTGTATACCATTCTATAAAAACCACGCATTGGTCTAATGTGTAGTTTATTCTATAGGTAATAAATAAATCAAAGGAAATTGTTTTATATTTTGATATTAATCCAATTCTAGTTCTTTCGTTTTGATCATTGCATAAATGTTTGTAGAACATATAATATACTTTCAATCATTCCAGTCACATCGCATGTGAAATCGATGTATGGGTTTTTGTTACATAGCCTAAATAAATCAAATGTTATTATACTAAAATTCCATGATAATTCAAGCTTATATGTTGATTTTTTTTATTAATGAATAGACTTTTGATAGTAAAATAGGACACTTTCCATAATTCTTTATAAATCACTTGTTATACAATATATGTTATTTTTGTACAAATCCCAAACTAATTGATGATCATTTTCTAAATTTTTCCCATAAATCTTTCCTTGATTACTTGGTTTTTGTTTAACAAATCCTCTTATCAAAAACTAAATATTTTCAAGGATAATATAAAAGAAATATTTTATGAGATGTTCATGGTTATGTTAATATTAAAAGGGTTTTGAATTTTTCTTCATTTCAATAGAACCAAATGGGCCCAACTAATTAATTTTACTCCATAAATAGAGAATAGTTATTTGCATCATGTATAGGATTAGAAAAAACCTAGTAATTTTAGAGAAAAGAAAACTTATTGGGAAGATCTATTATATTTTCTTAAAAGGAATGCAGGGGAATATGATATTCCCAATATATCTCTACCAGATTTTTAATTTTGACATTTACTTCTCACATTATGAAATAAAATAAACTAGTGATTTTGTTGTGTGGATTTATTCAAAAAAACCTTAAAATTTTATATCTTGTGTAAAGAAGCGGTGTTCATTGATGGATTCCTTAAACAAAATCCTTATATAGAAGCCTATATTTCAAGAATTTTTATGTTAACAATAGTGGGGATATATTATATGACATAGAACTATCCTTTTTTAAATTCCATTAATTTATTGGGAATGTTATGACATTCAAATTCTTCGATACATAATGGTGTTATAAAAAATGGAGTGATGTTTGAATTTGAAGGAACATGTAGGTGTAACGACTCATGTATTATAAAAGGTGTCATAATGAGTGGAATTTTGATTTTTTTTGTTTCAAATGAATAAGTGTCTTAAAATAGTAATCCCCATGACAATTCTGTTGATCTCAGAAATATTTCCCCAGCGACATGCTTGTGCTTTGTATTCCCATTTGTACTCTCCCAGGATATCATAAAATTAAATATTCCTTTCATGAAAAAATTGATTACATTATATAGAGTCTTAAATTGGAATTAAAACTTTTATTTTTTGTATAAAATGTTGGGTTTAAATTAGTAGAGTTATAAACTTGTCCCAAACATTATAAAAACAGCATTTCCCATTGGTTTTTTCCCAACGGTTTCAAAAACCGCCCCTAAATATTTTCCGGAAAAATGTTAACAATAATCTTTTAAAACCACCACTATATGTTTTTTAAATATTATTTAATATTTTTTTTTGATATTTTTTTAAAGAAATAATATATATTTTTAAAGAAAAAATATATATTTTATTAATTATTTTTTTTTAAAAAAACTCCAGAAATAACCTCAGATTTATAAAATAACTGTTAAATTAATGATTATTTTTTAAAAAAAAATTTATTTATGTTTTATGATTTATTACATATTATTTAATCTCATTTTTAGTTTATTATTTTTAATTCTAATTAATTATAATTTTTTAAATAATTATTATATATAATTATTAGTGAATAATAACATGAAAAATAAAAAAATACAAAGAACTAAAAAAGAGACATTAACATCAAACGACCATAAATTCAGATCTGAGAGTCCATTTCAACTCAACAACCCATCAAATTGAAGATTATTGAACTATATAAAACCAAATGAGATGTAAATAATGTGATAATCAATGGGAAACCTATATTAAAATTTCAGAAAAGTTGAAAATCGAACTTGAACTTCAAACAACCATAAATTTTGATCTGGGATTCCTTTTTGGATCAACCACATATAAAATAAAATCATGTGACATGTTTTATTCCATTTATTGTCTAAAATTGATATCAAAGAGCTCTTACTAGTTTTAAACAATAGAAAGGCCTAGAAAGCCTCCAAAAATGAGTTTTTTATTATCGACCCTTATTTTTTAAAATTCAAATAGCTATAAATTCTGATCTAAGTGTTTGTTTGGTTGTACCCAATATCATGATCATTTCAGAATGCTCATATAGCATATAGACATGGGTATCGAGTCATGATTTAAGGGGGAAATGATATAATCGATTAAAGTTTCATGGTGAACATTTATCTCAAAATATGTGGAGTTAGAAGATATCCTACACACTGGGATGAAGTGATATGGTTTTAATGAATAACATCAAAGCATTATATGGTTTTAATGGTATATTTTTTTACCGTAGTATTTGTACATTGTGGTCAACACCGCTGGATTCCATAATAAAAAACTATTAATATCAACTCTCATCTCTTGCTTCCATTGACCAAATTAATTTTTATTTTATTAAAATACTATATTTTAACTATTTTTATCCCATGTGTAAATAAGTTTGGATTTTATTTTTCTTATCCATAATTTTTCATTTCCATTATACTACTTTTTAAAATCAAATTGTTTCCATTTTTTCTGATAGATTTTTTGGTGGCATGGAATTGATAAGTATTAATCCAATAAAGGCCTTGAAATTTCTACCTGGATGATTGGGTTACTGGGGGACACTTAATTGAATTTTTTTCTAAAAATGATAATAAAATTTTTAAATATATATATATATATATTAACAAAGAATAAATTAATTTAATTATTAGTTTAAAATAAGTATTAACCGAACATCCATAGAAAGATAATTTATAAAATAAAAAGTATTGAAAGAACATTTTATAATTATAATACAATAATTTTATTTTTATATTAATAATATCAATGTTATCATCAAAAAAATATTATCATAAAAATGACATGATATTAAAAATTATGCATAAAATAATAAAATGAGAGATAAGAAAATCACTTCACTATACATTTTTTATTATAAATGGAATTTAACTTACATATTAAATGAGATAAAATGAATATAACAATTTAAGAAATTCTAAAATGTATTTAAAGAGCTATTTATATATATACTATTTTTTATTTATTTTATATATTTAATATGATAAAATACAATTATTGATGAAATATAGATAAGAAAATAAAAATAATTCTCATGTGTATATATTTATTATATGATGTTGTTTAACATAATTTTTTTTCATTGAACAAGTAATAAAAATTTCATATAGGTACAATTTTCATACATGATATAAATTTTATTTTTTGAAGGACCTATAATTGCATGGGAAACTTATCGTATCTCATACCTAAGATAGAATTTAATTTTACAAATTTTTATCAATGAATTTATTAAAATATATTTCTTTGAAAATATTCCCTCAAATTAAATTTATTTCATTACAATATAAATATTTAAGAAATCAATTTAAAAAAACATATAAAAAATAATGCCCACATAAAATAAATAAAGTAAATTTTATTTTTTGATGAAATGTTGATTTATTCATTTTTACATCTCCATAACAATACCATAAAAAATTTTATTAATTTATTTTAAAAAATAAATTAGATATATCATTATTTTTACATGCCTCAGTCGATGGATGCATGTTTATGTACACAATTTGTAGAAGGTCAAACTAATTTGATTTATTTTTTTATGTAAAAGAAATAAAATATTTAAATTATATATATAGAACTCACACAAAAAATTATAAAAGCTAAAGGAATCAACCTCTCTGCCTTTTTGACCACTTATTGGAGACCATGGCCACGTGTAGTAGTAACATCCTCAACATAAATGAGTTTCAGTCATTCAGAATTAGCGTGGTGGGGCACATAGATGATGATTTCTTGCAAAAAACACCGCTGAAAATCGGCGGGGAAGTTGTGGTGGGTGGGAGTGATTGTCAAGGATGATCCTTATGGAATTATGAGCATAATATATTGAACATTGTGATTTTCGGCATGCCCAATGATTAATCATTCACTTGAATACTGGAAGATAATAATGAGTGCATGGGTCCGGTGTTCAATTTGAAGGCTTGTAAGAGCCAAAAGGGATCAAACATGGCTAAGGGCCATCGGGCTATTGAAGAAGATAGGTCCCCACACATCACTTATGTGACTTATTATTATTATTTGTCATCAATATATTATATAGGTCTCATGTGTACAGTATTATGTCTTCTGTGTGTGTAGATTATTAGTTCAATTGGTGGAATAATATGTTGTGAAGAAATGGACCTTGGCTTTCTAGATGCTAAGCATAAGGATTGGAAAACAAATGTACTGAGAGATGGAACAACCATATCTGTCTAAACATTAATGTGTAGTTTTTATCCTTATCACCTGCACTAATTTTATCCATTGGTTATTTATTTTTGTGAAATATTAAAATAATTAAACAAATTTGTTCTTTTGATTGAAATAAAGAGAGAATGATATAAGAAGAAAACATGGTTCTAATCAATGCTAAATAGGAAATAGGTAATAAATGGAATGATAATGAAAATAGGTTTCCAAAAGAACTAAAAACATTATAAATAATCCATATAATTCTAAAAAAATAGTGAAATTATCTATTAGAAAATTCATCTCTATGGACACAAGGTAGAGCACTCTCCTCTATAACAACATTAGAAACTTGAATCTATGTTCCTAGAGAGATTCCTAGAAGAAGAAAAAGTTCATCCTTCATTCAGGTATCAGTTCACTAGAAAATAACAATAAATACTACACAATGTCACCATGAACCCCTGGAGCTGTAGTGGATGAAACAACATATAATTTGTTTTTAGAATTTTATTTCATTGAAACCATGTAGTTAGAGAGAATCATATTGGATGAGTAGTATGACATTGCCTCATTACTGGAAGGGGATGAAAAATATTATTTGGCTTATATAGGAATTGAGGAGGAAAATGGAAGATTTGATATAATGATCGATGAGGTGGAATCATTGGATCATATAGATCCATTTATTTTCTTATAACTATTTATATTATATTTGTAGTTACATAATTAGTTATATATAAATAAATATATAAGAAATAATTCTATAATAATTTGTACAAATTCACACATTGATGAACACACATTATATTTTCATTACGAGACAAGATAAAGAGTAAAAAATGGATAAAAATATATAAAAATTTAATCATAAATTAATACATAACAATAATGATAAATATCAATTATACTTCCAAAAATTAACATTGAATTATTCCACATAATTTCAAATCAATTTTTTGTGCAGTTTTTTTAATAAGTCAGAAATGAATCAAAAAACATTGTCAAAAATTATCACAACAATCCAAGGTTATTTGTTTTTTTTATTACATGGAAGACATTTGTAAAACATGAAAGATATTTAATTACAAAAAAAAACATTTTATCATAAATGTTATACCACACATTGAATTGATGTATATTTTTTTCCAATGTATTTCAAATTAGATGATAATTTTTTTCGAAATGTTTGTAACAATATGAGTTTGTTTATTCAATTATAATTTTCTTTCACATTTTTTTGAAGTAGAAACACTTTTAATAGTAAAACTATTCTATGTATCATTCCATAAAAATCAGAAATTTGTTAAATTTACAGGGTTTTCTAAAGGTAATAAATCAATCAATGTCTATTATCATACATTTTTATATTAATCCAATTCTATTTTCTCAGTTTTGATCACTACATAAATTTTTACAGAACATAATATGTAATTTCAATCATTCAAGTCGCATCACATGTGAAATCGATGTCCCAATTTTTCCTATATATCATAAATGAATCAAATGTTACTGTTATAAACATTCATTATAATATGATCTTGGTTTATGATTTATTATTATTCAATAGACTTTCAACAGTAAAAAGGGACAGTTACTATAATTCTAGGAAAATCACATGTTATATGATATACGTCTTTTTGGTAAAAATCACAAAAAATGAATGATAATTATTTAAATGTTCCCCATCAATTTAAGCTCGATTACTCATTTTTGATTAATGGATACTCTTATCCAGATATAAATATTTTTAAGGATACTATAAAAGAAATATAGTATGAAGATATTTTCATGGCTATGGTAATATTACAAGGACAATGATTTTTACTTGTTTGTAATGGATCCAAATGGGAATAACTATTTAATTTTAATCCATGGTTGGAGGAAGTCTATTTTCAACTTACATAAGATTAGTAAAAACCTAGTAATTTTAGAAAAATGAATTCTTCTTGGGAAGATCTGATAGGTTTCTTTAAAAGGTATGTCAGGGCATATGATATTCCCAATGTCTTTATCCCTAATTTTATAATTTACAAATTTACCTCTCCACTTATAAAATGAAATACAATAGTGATTTTGGGTTGTGTGTTTATTAAAAAAATGCATATTAAAGTTTATATCTTGTGTAATGAATGGGTGATAGTTGACGTGTTCATTAAACAAAATCCATATATAGAATCCTCTATTTCAAACACTGGATATTCAAAAAAATAAAGATATATTTTTCAAATTCGATATATTATTCTTTACATTGTTTTTGTTGATGATGATTTTTATGACATATAAATCCTTCAATATGAGATGGTGTTGTGTAAAATTACAATGAGGTTTGAATTTAGAGAAGTATGATGGTGTAAAAAAATATGTATTTTCCACGTTGGGATAATGTGTTTAAATTTGATTTTTTTTGTTTCATATGCATTAGAGTAGTAAAATAGTAATTTTCCCCCATTAAACGTTCTTCGAAATATTTTCTTATGATTTTGCTAATATTAGAAATATTTCCGCAACAGCATGCTTGTACTTTGTAATGCCATTTCTACTCCCCTTAAATATTGTAATATTTAATATTCCGTTGAAGAAAAAATTGATAACAATTAAATTGAGTCTTGAATTAGAATTCAAACATTGTGGTTTAGTCTGAAACATTGGGTTTGACTTAGGGAATGTATGAACCTGGCCAAACATTTCAAAAAATGGCATTTCGTGGAAGTTTTTTCCTGGGAATTTTCAAAAACACTGCTAAATGTTTTCCAAATAATATTTAATAGTTATTGTTAAAACCACCCCGAAATGTTTTATAAATATTTTTTTAATTTTTTAGATAAATATTTTTTATGGGAAGTTTTTATAAACTGCCACTTAATTAAGCAAAAAAAATAAAGAAAAAATATTTTTGATTTATGATTTATGATTTATTTTATAATGTCATATATGGTTTATAATATATAATTTAAACTATTTATAATGTGATAAATAATATGTATTTATAATTATTAGTTAATAATAATGTGAAACTTAAAAAATCTATAAAAACTGAAAAGTAGACTTTGATATCAAATGAATATAAATTTGGATCCGGGAGTCTATTACAGACTCACAACCAGTCATATAGAAGTTTATGTAATGCGATAATTCTTCATGAGGTTTATATTATTTGAAAATAAAAGGGAAAATATATTAAAATTAAAAAAAATCTAAAATCGAAGTCAAACATAACCGGATTTCACTTTTGATTCGGGTGTACGTTTGGGCTATACCATATATCAAATCAAATCCGACGATGAGATCTAATCTATAAATGGTCTTAGACTAAGGTTGACGAGCTCTATTTGGGGTTGCAACCATATAAAGGCCTATAAGGCCTCCAAAACTATGTTTTTTGTCACTGACCTCGATTTTTTAAAATTCTAATAGCTATCACATTTGATCAGAGTGTATGTTCAACCTATACCACATATCAAGATCAAATAGACTTTCATGATCTTTTTTTATAGGTTATGAAGCTAAAATGGACTCCCAGATCCTAATTTATGGGCATTTATGTGTTTTTAGGGTTTTAGATTTTTCTTATTTTCTTAACGTTTTTTTGTGTTTTATGAGTACTATAATTATATACATTGAATGGATTATCAGCCTTGTTTAAGGTAGTCTTAGTGCCTTTTTTTAGTGGGAAATGAATTTATTCTCCAGGGTTATATTCATATTGATATTATCGTTTTGTGATTTTATCATTTTTCACAATGCTATTTTATTTATAATTAAATGTAGCCATGGTTTATGATATTTACATATAGTAAATCACCTGTATAAATACAGATTTAAATAGATATGTATTTTTAATCATATAAAAAATAATTTTTTTTATTAATTTCATTTAAAATAAATAATTATCAATTTTATATACATTTGTAAAAATTCATGCATATTTATGTTATTATATTTTTATACAATATATGTTTAGATATATATATATATATATATTTATATATTTATTTATATTCATATTTACTAGTGTTTATATAAATTTATATTAATATAAAATTATATATCCGACTGTAATTCTATATATTTAGGTAACCTAAATATGTGTTTATATATATTTATGTAAATTTTTTATATATATATTTATTTATAAATATTTATTTCCATTTAATATTTTTTTATTTTTTTATTTGGTTATTTGTTATTTATTATTTACTATTTATTATTTATTATTTATTATTTATTATTTATTATTTATTATTTATTTTTTAAATATTTAATTATTATGGATTTAGTTTAATTATTAATTTACTATTAAATAACTATTTAATATTTAATGGTTAATATATAATATTTTTTAATTTAATATTTATTTTTAATTGATTTATTATTTGTTGATTTATTTTTATTATTCATTTACTACTAATTGACTATATAATATTAATTTACTATTTATTATTTACAAATTTATTAGTTATTAATTTATTATTTATTAGTTTGTTATTTATTTATTTAATATTTATTTCATTATTATTTATTATTGGTTATGCATTATTTTTGTGTTATTTATCTATTATCTATTATCTATTACTTATTATTTATTATCATTTATTATTCATTTATAATTTTTCTATTGTTTTTATTTCATTATTATTTATCTTAAATTAATTATTTTAATTTTTAATTTTTAATTTCTAATTAGTATTTATTTATTACATCTTTATTATTTATTTTCATTTTTCATTATTATTTACTTTTTATTATATATAAATTATTAATCATTTAATATTTATTATTTATTATTTATATAATATTTATTTATTTATTTGCTTATTATTTATTTATTAATTATTATCTTTTATTTAACATTTTTTATTTATTATGTATTATTAATTTATAGTCAAATGACTATTTAAAATTTATTTATTATTTATTATTTATTATTTTAATATTTATTTATTATTGATTTATGATTTATTGATTTACTATTAAACGAGTATTAAAATTTATTTATCATTTATTATTTATTTTTTATAAGTTTTATTTACTATTTATTACTTATTTATTTAATATTTATTTATTTATTTATTAGTTATTATTAATCTATTATTTATTTATTATTTATCTTTTTTATGTTTATTTATTCATTAGTTATTATTTATTATGTATTTATTAATTATTTTTAATTTCCATTTGTCATTATATATTATTCATTTATTATTTTTATTATTATTTGTTGATTTATTATTTTTTATTTATTTATTTAACATTTATTTATTTAATATTTAATATTTATTATTTATTATTGATTTTTTATGATTCACTTAATTTTTATTTATTTTTAACTATTCATTTATTATTATTTATTACTTATTATTTATTATTAATAATTATTAATTATTAATTATTTAATAATTATTAATTATTAATTAATGATAATCTATTATTGATTAATCATTATTAAATAGTCATTATTGATAAATAATTATTGATAAATAATTATTTAGTTTATAACTATTTCTTATGCATTATTTGTTTTTTCTAGTTAATATATATATGTTTATTATATTCTATTTATTGACCACATGAGGAGTCTTCTAGAGTTGTAATGTCGTTAGAAAATATGCAAGTGGTAAGGGGTTCAAATATCACCTAATACATAAAATCTATATATAGAACATGTGTGTGCATGCTCATGGTAATATATAGTATAAAATAAATACTTTGTAAATAAATAAATAATAATAAATAAATAAATAAATCATGAAATAATAGTTAAATAATAGAAAATAAATAATATTTAGTAAAATTTAAAAAGAAATTAAAAAAATTAAAAAAAAATATAATTAATTAAAAAATTTAAAAAATAATAAAAAAATGTTACTAAATCATTTAGTGACTGTTATAACAACCGCTAAAAAGAACAGTAAATCATTTTACAACAGTTTCGAAAACCGCCTCTAATTGATTTCTGACACATGATTTAGCGGTAGTTTTCCAAATCCGTCATCGAATGATTTAGTGGTGGTTTAAACCGCTGCGAAACACCAATTTTGGCATAGTGTAACCACTTTTTCATTTAGAATAAGCTAATAGTGGGTAACCACTTTATTTAAATTTATAAGAGGCAATGGGTTCCTTGATTTGTACTACTAATCGAATGATAGTAATTTCACTCTATATTTATTTTTATAACTCAGCAATGGGCCCCTTCCATTATATGCTAGATTTTTTATAGAAAGACAGAGTAATAGTGTACATATCTAGTGATTTAGTAGGACTTCTATAATCGAATTCATTAAAAAGATATAACACTATAGGAAAAATCTAGGATGACATATTGTTTGATATTTAATTCAACATTATGGTTTTATATAGACTTCTGAGTACGAATGCTGTATTTTTTTCAAGTCTATATTGATACTAATTATTTCATGCTCTTTCCTATTAATGTTTGGACATAATATAATGGATTTTAAGGATCTAGGAATGATGGTGGTAGATTGATTGAAATAGATTATAGTTACATGCACCAAAGTAGATGAGATTTCTTTAAGATACCACCTGCATTAAGACCTTGTCCATGACACATAATTGGGATAATAGTGTAGGATATGATCTAAGGGATTGATGTGAAACCATATTTTTTATTATTTTATAGTGGAATCGAGCCCCCCATGGATGATTTAGATATATGTTTGGAATCTTGAGGGACTCAACAAATTGTATTCAATATATTCCATAAATGACCAATAAGATGATATGTAATCGGACATTAGATATTCAATTATTTTTTTACTGGTTTATTTTAATTCTTTATATATATATTTTTTACATAAGAATGTTGTAACATGTTTTCTCATTCTTTAAATCCTCTTCAACTAATCATTTTTCTTAATGTAATTTGAGTGATAATAATTAGGGTGAATCCTTATAAAATTTCCCATTATTTATTCATGATATTATCAATATTTCCCATAATATTTTGGGTTTTTATTATTGAGGGTTAAATAATGATTAGTGCGGGTGGTGGGACATTGAGTTATATTTTATTTATTGTGATGTAAAACATTGTAATAAGTTTTTACAATTAGAAAATAGAAACATTGTGGTAGATTTCCTTACAACATTATGAGTTAATAGTTATTAGAAGTTGTGACCTAATATGAAACTAAGAAGTACTATTTTAATTTTTTTGAGGCATGAGTCTTATTCTCTATGATAGTATGGGTGTAGGATTATTACATGTACATGCATAGGTCATTTTTATTAGTGGTTTGTGTAAAGGTAAAAATAAAATTTCATATAAAACCACTTAATTCATTAAATTTGTGAGTTAGAACATGTAATTGATTCAAGTCTGGTTAACAGAACCACCCTCACTTATATAGAAGTAATTAGTATAATAGAAATGTACTCATACTCCTAGACCTGATGACAATATCATAGTTTATAAATTTATGTATTTTGTACCAATAAATTTGAAGCAATTTTATCTATCAAAGACATGTAAAATCAACTTGAAATATTGGATCAATGGAATGCCCAAGGACCTTTTGGCCTTAGAGTTTCATAAAATTAACTGAAAATCGTACAAGATAGTAATGATGTCTTCAAGTGTTGATTTTTCATATTATATCTATCATTTGTTATTTCATAATAAGCCTTCAAAATCCTTGATAAATTTTTTCACTCATTAAATATTTTTAGTAACAAATCATTTAACATTATTCTTCATAACTAATAGAAAATCAAATATAAGAATGGTGATCTAAAACACTGAGTAAGTGTGAACATATTCATTAACAATTGAATGTCATCTATGATCAAAATATGATGATAATGGAATGATTACATAATCAAACTACATTAGAATAACATAAGAGTACACATACCAATAAAAACATGGATAATAAAACATTATAATGGAATAAATCACTAACATAATAAAATATTCCTAACAGTAAAATTTAATGATCAATGTGGGAAAAATTCCTTAACAAAGGATCCATTAGAAACTCAGATGAAGAATAGTGAAAACATGTTGGTTCCTTAGGGATAATTATCATACCACTATTAAAATAAATCGTATAAATGGAATAACCTACTCAGTATATTACAAAAATCTTTTAGGTTAATTCTATAATCAATTAACTCTATCTCTTTACCTAATACATTGGAGGGTTATAACAGATCCACCCACCCTTAGATTATAATGTGAACACTCATCCTTGGTTTATAATGAAACCAATCATCCATGGAAAATAATAGAACAACAAATCAACATTCCATATTTATATCCAATAACTATATAGTGATCAGAACAATTTGATTCGTTCACTTTTCCACATAACAATAGTAATTATTCATTCATAGATTGATTTTCCCTTGAAAAAATTTGTTTCCATTAAAATCTCATTAAAACATTCCACAATCCATATATATAAAGAATTATAATGGTATCATTACGATAAATCCCTAGAGGAGCTTATGTAAAATCAGGGGTACTCTTTTTTTATGAATAGAAACCATTAAAAGATCAATATGAACATTCTTCTGCAAAATACACTTTTCACGTCAAAACACTCTTTTAATAACTATAAATATCTAGAATATTAGGGTAATTTTTTTGTTAATAATAACCATGGATAATTAAATGGAATCTTCAAAGAAAAAATATTCATAGGGGAGAAAAAATTTGGATAAGTCATATATGTCAAAATAAAACAGTCTTTTGAAACATTGGTAAAAAATGTAAAAATGTGACATACTAATAATTCTATAAAGATTAAATATAAATAAAATTGTAAATATAGTTAAAAATAATTGAAAATTAAATTAAAAAATAATTTATGTTTAAATAAGAACATAATAGAAAACAATTTAGAAAACATTGATATGTAATAGAATGTTTCCCAATATTAAAGATGATACAAGAATAATATCAATTACAAAAAATGATCGGGATGCTTTTTAATCAATAAGGGGGAATGTAAATTAAAATATTTTAACCCCATTTACAATCATTAGAGAATAAAAGATATGTATTTCATGAAAATAATATCACACCATCCAACATAAAATAACATTGAACATAGACAATCTCTGAATACGATAAGATTGTATAATAAAAATCCAGACAATTTTGAAAACTTTGGGACCTTAATATTTTGAAATAAATGAAATAAAATTAATCTTCATATAGAATTAATATAAGGACAATCATGATATAACATTTCAATGGGTATTATAATCACCATATAAATTATTATATATTCATAACATAATCAAATGTCCCAATGAGGGGAAATATGATATGATAAACCCTTACAAAGAACATTTAATATAATAAAGAATTAAAAAATGAATATTCCTTCTGAAAAAAATTAAATGAAAAAAAAACAATTGATAATAAAACCTAAATAAGAAAAATGTAATTTCACACATAATACTTTAATAATATAGTCAATAAAGATGTTATATAACCCAATAAATGGAAATATAATTTAAGAAACCCCATTCCTTATGTATAGATTTGTCGTGTATTCTCTTTAAAACCTATATAAAATAATTATTTAATTTCAAATAAAAGTTTTTAGGGTTATTACTTTATCATTAAAAAATTTATTTCAATTGAATATTTAATACTTAATCGGTTATGTCCACGTCGGGTGTTTTAAGGATGTTTGGTTCATAATTTCTAAAAGTCTTCTATGTGTTGACTATTATAAAATATGTCAGTTTTCTATAATATATATAATAATTATCAGGTCATAATTAACATTCAATAAATCAATTATACTTTTATAACCAACATTGTTAGGCGATTATAAAAAATGAATTATGTTACAATATGGAAATGTTAGTCTAACATACCAAGCTTATCATACATGGAAATTACATTTATTTTTTGGTATACGTATTACATTAAAAAAATATTTCCAAAGACCGTATTAGTTTAGTGTCTTTGGAAACATATAATATAATATTTTTTAACTTGGTGAAAGATCTTCAACACATCCTATAAAGATCTTCCCCTTTTGTTTTCCCACCTAAAACCTTCCTTTATATCCTGGGGAAGAGAAAACATAAAAATTTGAGCTCAAATGCTCAGTAAGAGTAAACATGGATAACATAAAACAGAAAAACATTTGAATATAAAAGCATGAACATAATGTTTAAACATCAAAATCTTGAGTCATTGAATAAATCATGGATCTACGTAAGGTATAGATCATAAATGAACATTAACCCTAATAGATTAGTATTGGCATAACACTTGTAATTGAGGAAATCTAATAAGAAAATAAAATGATATCAATAGTATCAAAAATATTTATAAAAATTCCATCATAGTGGAAAAATTCCATTACTGAACATGGTTTTCTTATCGTTCCATCCATGTATTACAAAATCAGATTTACATTCCGTTCCAGTCATTTCTATCTCATGAGATATAAATACTTACCCAATGCATTAGAGGATGATATAGGTCCCACCCATCTAATAATTAAATAATTCTTACATATTCCACAAAAACATAACTCATTCATTATAGTATAACCATTGAAATAAATTGGTATTTTTAAACATCTTTTCAGTATAACATAATTCAGATAAGATAAATTGACTTCATAAAAATAATTCCATAATAAACACAATCGAATCGAAGTAATAATAGGGATAAAAACATAACTATAATTCATATTAGATGGAAAATAATTTTTATAAAACAGATGAACTTAATTCCTTAGGGAGATATTCTTTCTTCTTAAAAAAATGTTGTTTTTCATAAAATGTTGTGCAATTTTTAAAGAAACGAATTTAATTGAAAAATATAATTGAAATATTCTAACCGAATATTTATAGAAATAATCAGTTATAAAAGTGTAAAAATATTTTCATGTTGTATAAGTTAAAAAATATATTCCCCTCTTACGTTTTCCAGAAAATTCAAAAATTTCCTTATATGGGAAACGACAAAAGATTCAATTCATATCATTTTGTAAAGATTTACTAATGGGTAAAATTGACTTTTAACAACTGTAGAAGGATTTATAGAATATTTTTAAATAAATATTTAGGAAACATGGATGTGGATGATAAATATACCATAGTAAATACTTATGAATAAAAAATCTCATATAAAAACGCGATTTTAAAAGTTATCCCCTACCTTATTTATGATATCCTTCCTATGTGTCCCAAACTCCTCTAAATCGAGTAACTTCTTTTGATTTGAGCAAAAGGATTTCTTTATTTTCCTTCTACCCAAGGTAGTCACTCTAGTGGGAAGGTGGGGTTTTTGGGGAGCTTATTTTCGTACAATTTTGTTGAGAAAATGGGTTTGAGAGGTGTCTGTTGTGTGGGTTGAGGTGGTGGCCTTTTATAAGAGGGAGGTGGGGCACTATAGGAGCGTCTTAAAACATTAATTTATTATAAATATAATTTCGATAAAAAATTGTCCAAAACTAGTTTAAATAAAATATATGATGATGTTAGTTAAAATACACATCATCCAGCAATTTTTAAACAAGTTTTGAATATTTTTTTATCCTTATCTTTTTGGTTTAATCTTTATTTTACCCTTTTTAATCTTATAGTGATATCATTTTATTTGCATATTGTGAGTCAATGTAATTACCATATCATATAAACTAACCCAAAAAAATTAATTTAATAAATATTTTTACTTTTATTAACCATTTTTCCAAATCCTATATTTTTTGAAATTTAATATCATTTAATAAACTATTTTATGTTTTAAGTTATGAATTATGTAAATTTTGGGCACTATTCATACTTGACTTTTTACAAATTCATAACAACCTGATTCCTTAAAACAAAAGGCTTTAAATAAAATATAATATGTCAATATAATCCCTAAAATTCATGGATAGTATATAAATAATCAAATCACATTTGTTTTAATAATTATAATATCATTTATTATAATATATTATTAATGAATCAATCCATGCATCATCACTGTGTCATAATAAAATTCAATTATATAATGTTTAAAAATTATAAATAAAAATCCATGATCTAGAAAATTATTTTATCTTTATAATTACTATTTATAGTCATATATATCACTTATGTAACCCCATATAATTTTTTTTATTAAAATATACACGTTTATGTTATATTTCCATTTACATTAATTTAATTCTTATAAAATGTCATTTTTACATCCTAGCAGACCCATAGAGTCCCAAAATCAACCCAAGGATTTCCATGGTCGAAAATAACTCTTAAAATATATTAAAGATTCATTTCAGGGTAGGTTTATAACATTAAATTATTATTTTTATACTCTTATTTACTTGATTTATCCTTAACTATGTTAAATAAATATAATTACTGAAGTTACTATTCATAGTGTCAATAAGTAAAAGGTACCTATTCAGACAATTTAGACCTTATGGTTTCAAATATGGAATCCATTTTTTCAAATTCAAAATGAAAAAATTTCCGTAATTAATTTAAAATTAATTCTCGTTGTCAAAACCAAAAAACAGGCTTTTAAGAAGTAATAACTATCAAAACATTTACATGTGTTTATGTAAAATTACAATGGAAAATTATTTACAAAGGCAAAAATTGGATTAAATGATAAAAAAATAATCTAATTATGCTTTAAAACCTATTAAAAAGGTAATCTAACTATATAAATAAATTACATGAAAAGGTAATTTTGAATTAAAATGTGGTATTTTTCACTATTCATTAAAATATGAATTTCATCAGAAAAATACCAATATTTCATCCAAGTTAAATTTTGATGTTCTGATTCTAAATAATATATTTATTTGGTCAAATATAATATATAAAATTGTAAAAAACATGATTAAAAATTTGTACACCATCAAAAGGTGACAGAACTGTATTTTAAAAATGTGGTTTAAAATCTTCATAATGGCTATTTTTTATTATATTTTAATAATGTATCTTTGTTTAGCGAAACACAGTACTGCGTACAGTGCAATCTATTGAGTAATCTCACTTTTGCGTGTAATGAAATCCAAGTCAGTGTTGTGAGTAGTAAAATCATACTTTGGTGTTTCATATAACATAATACAAACAATGTTATTTTATACATTGAACAAAATCTATACTCAGTGTTGATTGAAAGGAATTCTATCAAACATACTTGAAATATTTTGTAAAACAAGCCCAATATAGTGTTGCGTATACAATAAGCTAGTACAATTTTTTTATAGTGCAAGCTAATATTAGTGTAGTGTACAACACAATACATCAAAAAAATTAAAAATAATCTATCTCAAAAATTTCGGTGTGTTATATTCTACCCCCCTTCAAAATGAATTTCTCCCTCTAAATTCATGAGGGTTATAAATGGTTTGCTACTTGAGAGTTTATTTAATGGAAACACACATCGTAAAAATTATTACTAAAACAACATTTTAAAAATGAATGTTAGAAGCATAATGGTTACCCAAAGTAACTCATCACTGGGTTTCACATAGGATAACATACGAGGGAAGTGAAAACATGGATATGAAAGATAAATCTAACCATCAGGTTCTGATGGATAGTGACAGAGAATAAGTTTTAGAGAATGATAACTACCAGAAAGCCATAAATATGTGATGATTTAAGAGACCATATGATTCATCAGATAATAAGGTACTAGGATAACATTTTTGGTTTCAAGATTATTTTCCTAAGTTGAATAATTTTTCATGAAAATAAATACTTACTTGATTTTGGTACAATCTCACCATTGTTCATTCCTTGAAAAATTTCAACATTATGTCTTAAATAAATCAATTAAGTTGAATTTTTCATTCATGAACTATTAATAAATCATGAGATAGAATGATAGGTTATTCTATCTATCTCAAAAAATGTTAACACGGGTAATTAAATAAGTATAAGGCCACCTATAGTGAGATAATACGTTAATATAACACAATTTACCCGAAATATAACTTATTTTATCCAGAAATGGATAATATTACCATTCATAAAAAAATATAAAACATTATATAGAGGTGAACTAAATTGACTTAAAATTTATCACCCATATCTCAAAAGGTAGTTCTTGTTTGTGACATTCCAAACATGAAAATTCCTTAATCATGTATTCTCTTGAAAATTGGTAATTACATGAATTACCATAAATCCTTAGGGAAAAAATGAATTATGTCGAATCTAACTCTTTCCACACACCAAAAATAGCAAAAATACAATAGACTCAAACCATGATAGCAGTTTTTCCTTATATCAATCATTATCTAATTAATATGACCAAACATATAATTATCTCCTCATCCCTTCATTATGTGGATATAATGTGCTTTCTAAAAACATTACAATCACATTTCATGGTTTCTGGTACCATATAACTATGGAAAACCACAATAGACCAATAAATATTCTAATATTCTGTGACACTATAAATGAGATTCTTCAAAACAATTTTGGAATCCCATTACATAAATGCATAATCATTCCACCACTTCATTAACATAGTGACATTATCAATAGTTATATCATGTGACTTCCCTTTTCCTTTTTCCTTAAGATTTTTTGGATGTCGATCATCATTAACCCTTGTATTAGGTCTTTGGTTAGCATAATTCCCCATTTCCTAACACATGTATTATTAACATGTTGGTGGTGCATTCTCCATAGTCTTTTATATATTCACATCAATAAAATAATTTTTCCCATTACATAGGCACTCAACTTCTCAATGAACTTCTTTTCCACCCATTAATCATTTGCTAGTCTCATTAAGATAATCTCCACCATGCTTCATCCAACACTTTGAGCACAAGGAAACATTAATCTCATTTTTACCATTATTTTTTGATTTTCTCTTGAACTCCATCTTTTATTTCTTTTCAAAACCATGACAGATATATGTAACACCAACTTCTAGTTCTTCCTTAATAGCACAATAAACAATCTCTTCATGTACAGTGAAGTCCCTTTTAGCTAATTCCCTTTTAATATTTGGTTTTAATCCACTAAAGAATATATCAGATTTACATTCAGGTTGGATGGTAAGTCCAGAAGCATACCTTGAAAGTCTTGTATAATTATCCATGTATGTACCAATAGATTCGTCATCCATTTACTTAATCTCAAATAACACTTTTTCTATCATTTTCCAAAGAATACAGGGGATGTAATTATTAAAAAATATGTTCTTGAACTAGTCCCATTCCATGTATTCAATTTCATCTTGCTACCTTGTAATCTTAATTAGTGTCCACCACTACTCTTTTTCACGTTCTAAATGATAAATAAAAAAATAAATTTTTCATGTATCGAACGACGAAGGATGGAAAATATATTTTCAATGGTACTGATCCATTTTTCTGTAAAAAGTAGATTAGAATAACCGTTGAATGAAGGTGGATTTTTCCTCATGAATGAATCAATAGAATTTTGTTCCCTTCTCTGCTCATTTAGAGGTCCCAAATGATTTATAGCTTGTGTAAGTATAGTAATAATATTTCTAATTCTATCTATTATAACATTTGGTTGTTCAAGAGAACAAATATTGTATTTCCCAGTGTGATGATCATTAACACAGTTCCTTCGGGTTTCATCCATCATCTAAAACCCAAAAAAAATAGTGTGAGAGGAAAAAATCATACTATGAAGACAACATAATCATGGGGGAGTGCATTAAATCCCTATTATCTTAGGTTTAATCCAAAGTTATTCATGATCGTTACCATAATTCTACGAATGTAACCTTTATTTATACTTACCCTCAGGGACATCTATAGACATACCTTTGAAATATCTCTTGGGAAATCACAAATGTTTTCGCATCCTAGATTTCAAAGGATAACTAAACCTTCACTCTGATACCAACTCTAATAACCCAAGATTTCCATACATGGACATTACATTTATTTTGCTTAAAACGTAATAAATTATACAAATAAACTACAAAAGACCATATTAGTTTAGTGTTTTTGGAAACTTAGAACATAATCATAGAACTTATTGAATGATCTTCAACATCTCCCATAATGATCTTCCCCTTTTGTTTTCCTACCTATAACATTTATTTATATCCTGGGGAAAATAATACATAAAAATTGTGACCTATAATGCTCAGTACAGGTAAAAATGGAGAACATAAAATAAACCATTAAAATTTTAACGTAAAAACATTAACATTAATTTTAATCATCAAAATCATGAGTCCTGAAATAAATATTTCCAATATGTAAGGCATAGATCATAAAGGAAGATTAAAAATGATATAATAACATTGTAATAAAACATGTAATTTTTAAAAACTTGTAAGCACATAATATGATTTACATAGTAGCTAAGACAAATTTTCTAAGACCTTGATATTTGATAAATTCCATTACTGAATCAAGTTTACTAATCTTTCTAGTCATATATTACTGAACCGTATTTACATGTCATTCTAATCATATCTATCTCAAGAGATATAAATATTTAGCCAAGACATTATAGGGAGATATAGGTCTGACCCATCTCATAATGAAATCATTCTTACTTGTGACACAAAAAATTAACTCAGTCTTCATTGCATAACCCATGAAATAAAATTGTATTATTAAACAACATTTCATCATAACATAATAAATATAAGAAAAATAGACTTCATAAACAAATTCCATCATAAACACAATTAAATCAATGTAATAATAAGGATAGAAACATAACCTTATGTCATTTTAGATGGAAAATTATTTTGATAAAACACTTTAACTTAATTCCTATGTAAAATATCCTTTATTCTTAAAAAATGTATTCTTTTCTCAAAATGTCGTTCAATTTTAAATGAAAATAATTTAATTGAAAAATATACTTTAAATATTGTAATTGAAAATTCATATAAAAAAATCATTATGAATGCATAAAACTACATTCATGTTGTATAATTTAAAAATACATTCTCATCAAACTTGTTACAGAAAAGTCAAAAATTACATCATACCAGAAACGACAAAATATTCCCTTTTCTACCCTTTTGTAAAAATTTTCCAATGAGTAAAATTGAATTTTAACAAATATAAAATGATATAAAGAATATTTTGAAATACATATTTAGGAAACCTGGAGAGGGATGGTAAATGTACCCCATTAAATATGTTTGAATAACCAATATTAGATAAAATGGAGATTTGAAATGTTACCCCTTACCTTGGGTCTATTATCATCTTTATGATTTCAAAACTCCCCAAAATCGGATGACTTATTTTGATTTGAGTGAAATGGATTTTTTTAAATTTCATTCCTACCAAGTTATGGCTTATAGAAGGAAGGGAAGGATGTTGGGAGCTTATTTATGAAAAAAAAATTGGATGAGCCAAGGGGCTTGAGAGGTGCGTGTTATGTGGGTAGAGGTGGAGGCCTTTTATAATAGGGAGGAGGGGATCTTTATGAAAGTCTTAAAATATTAATATATTAAAAATTTAATTTCCATTACAAATAGTCCGAAACTCATTTAATTGAAAGATAATATGATTTTGGTTCAAATACACAACATCTATTGACTTTTATAAAAGTTTAGAATACTAATTTGTCATTATCTTTTTGGTTTAACCATTATTATACCCTTTTTTAATCTTACAGTGATATGATGTTATTTATACATTGTGGGACAATTTAATTACCATATCATGTAGAAATACCCAAAAAATACATTTATGACATATTTGGACTTGTCTTAACCATTTTAACGAATCTTATATTTTTAGGAATTTAATATATTTTAATAAACTATTTTTTGTTTTATGTTTTGACTTATGTCAATTTTGTACACTATTCATGTAAGACTTTTTAAAAATTCATAACAAAATTATTCCTTCAAACCAAACGAATTAAATCAATACTAATATGTCAATATAATCCATAAAATTAGTGGATAGTATCGTAATAATAAAATTACATTTATTTTAATATTTATAATTTCATTTATTTGAATCCATTATTAATGAATCAATCACTACATTATCATTTTTCATAATTAATTTTATTTATTTATTGTATAAAAAATACAAATAAAAACCATGATGCAGAAAATCATTTTATCTTACAAATTAATATTTATAGTCTACGATATCACTTATATAATTACATATAATAATTTTTTAAATTAAAGATAAATGTTTATGTTATATTTTTTTTACTTAAAATTAATTCTTATATAATGTCATTTTCACATCCATGTAAATACATGGGGTCCAAAAATCGACCCAAGTATGCCCATGGTTGGAAATATCTCATTAAATAGGTTTAAGACACGTTTTAAGAAAATTTTATATTTTTAATTCTTTTACCCTTATTTACCTGATTTACCCTTTAACAATGGTAAATAAAAATAAATACTGAAGTTATAATTCATAATGTCCAAAAATATATGGTTAATAATTACACAATTTTAACCCTTTGATTAAAAATATGGAATAAATTTTTTATAATTCAAAATAAATAATTTGATGTAATTAATTCAAAATTAATTCTTGTTGTCAAAACCTAAAAGCGGGTTTTTGAGAAGTAATAAATATCAAAAGATTGACATGTATTATTGTCAAATTTCAAGGGGAAATTACTTATAATTACCAAAATTGAATTAAATAATAAATAAATTAACTAATTACACATTAAAAACAATTTAAAAGATAATATAACTATATAAATAAATTAGACGAAGAGGAGGTTTTGAATTAAAATGTAGTACATTTTACTATTCTTCAAAATATGAATTTTATTAGAAAAATACCAACATATCAACAAAGGTAAATTTTTATTTCCCACTCCCAATGAATTTTTTTTATTTTTTTAAGTACAATACATAAAATTGTTAAATACTAGATTTAAAATTGGTGCGCCATTAGATGGTGAAAAAACCACATTTTTTAAAAAATAATTCTTTTATTCAAAATAAAAAATTTCCTTTAAATGTCATATAAAATTCAAAATGTGTTTAATAAAATTAAAAACGGCTAGTTTATATAATATTTTAATAACATATTGTTTTTACTGAAACTTGTTATTGCGTACAATACAAGATATCGAGGAAGATCACTTTTGTGTGAAATGAAATCCAAGTCAGTGTTGCATTTAGTGAAGTCATAATTTTGTGTTTCATATAACAAAATCCGAACATATTTATTTTATACATTGAATAAAATTTATACTCTGTGTTGATTGAAATTAATTCTATCAAACGAACATGAAATTGTGTATTACAAAATCAAATTATAGTGTTGTGTATACGGAAATCTAATACAAATTTTCATATAGAGCCAGCTAATCTTGGTGTAGAGTACAACACATGACATCAAATACATTTAAAAAAACCTATCTCATACAATATTAGGGTGTTACATGTTGTCTATACGTATGCATAAGTAAAGTTTCCTTTTTTATATTAATATGAGAAAAATAATGTATGTATAATTTTATTTTTTTACAATTACGATTATGTAATACATATAATATTTTCCATTTAAATGAACTTATATACACCATTAACAAGAGGCAATCATATAGAACAAATCACATTTCTTCGTTGGGGTTTAAATTCAAATGTACGCATGAACAACGTTATCATTTTCAATCGATATAAAGGTAATAAAGTATAAAATATCATATCTCAAAATATTTATAAATGATTCATGAATAACATAAATATAAATTAAATCGATCATCATAACTAGAAATTATAGAAAATTATAAAAAATTAATTTCATAGGTTTGAGATGTGGTAGTCTTCTAGACACACATATAATGGGTTCACTTCCCATTTGATGAAGAAAGAGATAAATTAAAGTTAACAAAACAATGAAATAACAAAAAATTATATGTCATATAATTTTGTTGTTATATCTCAATGGTTAAGTGATTTTAAAATATATATAATAAAAATAGAACAAAAAAATTCCATTAAATGTTATACCACTTCTTCCTACAAACTCATTTTATTTACACATAAATACCTATAAGTTTAATGTTACACCCAAAAAATAACTTTTTGATTTGGGTTGGGATTGAGGAATATGTTTTAGAAGTTATTTTATGATGTAAGTGGCTCTTGATATAACATCCCGGGTAAATAAAGAACATGAAATATCATATTTATTTATATTTTTTATTCAAATATTAATTTTACTTCAAAGGGGATCTTATGTTCGATGGAGTACCCAACACAAAACAATGTGTTTCTCTAAAATCTTATGTTGCACAAAAAGCTGAGTATTACTGAGAAAAATAATAATAAAATTATTTTATTATTTTAAATGGTTGTTAACACGTACTCTTTGTATTTAAAAAAATGAAAAGAAATAACCATAATATGATTATGCATGTTTTTAAATTTCATTACATTTATCTAATAAATTTAATGCCCTAAAATAAAAATGAATCTAATTTTAAGTTTTAAATACTCTAATATTATTTAAAAAGTAAATTTAGCGTCTTTTAATAGAGAACCCTTTTTAAATCTATTTTTTCCAATTTTTTATATTCTATTTGAAAAAAATAAACTTATTATTTAAAAGTGGGACATAAAAATTTACTTTGGGTATTTTTTATTTATTTTTCTGGTAAAGTTCATTTTTAATAAATAGTGAAAAAATTGCAATTTATGACAAAAATATTTTTTAATATAATTTATTTATATGAATATATTGTCTATTTAATAGGTTTAAAAGTATAATTAGAATATATTTTTATCATTTAATCCAATTTTTTTCATTTTATATAATTTCACCTTGAAATTGGATATAAACACATATCAATATTTTGGTAGTTTTTACTTCTTAAAAACACGCTTTTTGGTTTGACAACAGGAATTAATTTTAAATTAAATTATGAAAATGTTATGTTTTCAATTTGGAAAAATGATTTAAAAATTTGGAATTTGAAGGTCCAAATTGGGTAAATATTTTCCTTTTATTTTTAGATATTATGAATAGTAACATTAGTAAATATTTCATTTACCATGGTTAAAGGGTAAATATGAAAAATAAGTGTAAAAACTAATATTATAATAATATTAAATTAGCCAAACACATGTCCTAAAACCATTGTATGAGATATGTTCGACCATGGGAAATGTTGGGTTGATATTATGACCCCAGGGAGCCACTTTTGTGTGAAAATGTTATTTAATTACTTTTAATTTAAAGTTATGAAAAATATAACCTAAACATGTATCTTTTAGAAAAAGAATTTTTATATGGAGTTATATATGTTATCTTTTTGACTATAAATATTCCTTAGAAATATAAAATAATTTAGAAATCATGGTATTTTATTAATAATTTATAGAAATCAAATAATAAAATTTATTTATGACACAATGGTGATGTAGTGATTTCCTTATTAATGAATGTTTTAAATAATTGATATTATAAAAATTAAAATAAATTTATTTTGAAACTTTTTATTCTATAAACAAATTTTATGGGTTCATATGACTTTTTATATTTAAATTAATGAAGTGTTTACATATTAATCAAGTTGTTATGGATTTTTAAAATGTCATGACATGAATAGTATAAAAATTGACACAAATGAGTTTTTAAAACAAGAAATATTTTATTAAATGAAATAAAAGTCCTAAAAATAAAATATCCATCAAATAGACATATATGATGTTAAAAATGTCATAACTGATCCATTTTCAGTCTCTTGACATTTTATATTAACTATAATGACCATATATTATGAATATACAAGAAGACATGGTAAATGTTAATTAAGATTTCTAAGGGTTAAAACTAAAATATAAGGTTACTTTTGTGCCCTAAACTTGTCTAAAACCCATTAGATTAGAGTATTTAGACCCATACTCGTATTTTATTTTAAATATATCACATTGGTGTTATTATAATTTGAATATCAATTTATAATAAAATAATAGTTTTGGAAATTCCTAATGTGCCCCTCCTCCCTCTTATAAAAGGACACCACCTCTAACCGTTACTCACACATATGAAGCCCCCTTGGCTCATTAAACATCTTCCTAAATAATCTCCCAAAATCTATATCATCCTCTTATAATCCTTACATTGGACAAAAAAGAAATTAATGAAATCATTTTATCTTAAAAATTGAGTTACCAGATTTGAGGTAATGTCTTCTTTCAAGATTTTATCATTTATTTTACTTCTCCAACCCCCTAAACTCCCGTTATTCAATTATTTTAATACAAAAAAAAGTATATTCAAAAGAATAGTTTGTCGTTATGAGAATTTTTCAAAATAAACTTACACACACCTCTATCAAATGAGTGTAGAACATACTATTTCTGTGGACGGTGAACTACTGCCTCCCAAAACAATGATTCTTTAATCTTATCCAACCACCTAGTATGGAAGCCAATATGTTGGAAATGTAATTATATTTGATATATATGATATTTATTTTATCTTTATGCTTAATTAATTATAATTTATAACATACATTTATGATTTTCATGATTTAAAAATACGATAATTGTTTTTGAGGATGTGCAGACTACCGCCCCCATGAAGTGATTAGACTTGTTCATGCCATAAATGAAACACATAAAGGATGGAATTAATTAACATATAAATGATATTATACTAGATTTATAATATATCTATTTATCATTTAGTTTTCATTCCTTTAAATATGAAAAATAAATTAATGTAGCGTTCATGCGTACATAGGGCTTACCGTCTCCATAAACGGTGCATTTTATTTCTTATATCCAAATTATATGGGATATTATAAATACATATATAAAGGATATATATAATTTCTAAATCAATAATATAATTCTCTATATAAAATATTTTTTACCACATGGAAATTTTTTTATTATTACATGTTCATTTTTGACTCATGTACTGAGCATCAACAAAATGACCAAGATGAACTTGAATAATTATATGATTTTTATAATAAGGTAATAAGTGTTATAAAAGGAATAATAAGTTTGAAAAATGTTCTGAGGAAAGTATAAATGAACATATTTTTTTTATTTATTAATAATAAGGAAAACATTTGATGATTCAAACTCAATGTAAGGGACATCGTTTCAATACCTTTTAATTGAGTCGTGTTTTGATAATATACTCCTCCTTCTTTTACATGATGTATAATAAACCCCCTTGAATTTTACTTTTATTCAATGGTAATCTTTTATCAATGATGTGTTTTACTAAATGAAAAAAAAGGATTGTTTTTATCATATGTGGCGACGATAACCTCTCCCCCACTGTAATAATTATTTGGATTCCCCTATAAGACTTTATGTTTTTTAATATAAAAAAGTCCCATTATTCCATTTTTGGGTGCTTTGGAATTGAAAATGGTTTTTGAAATGGATTGAGTATTTTAATAAATTTAAATTGTTTCTTTTAATTCTAAATGATATATTATTACTGAAATGTTGATATTTTCCATATCTTATGTATTACAATTATATAATGGTACTTCGAAATTTGACAGGTGGTTACATGATAAACCAAATGAAGGGTTGTTCTGTGATAAACCAATGGATGGGTGGTTAAAATATTACATCCAATGCATTGTGTATGGATGTCGGCCATATGGCCATTCCATTTAGTAATATGTGTGGATTTTGACCATATGGTTATTTTATTTAAGTATTTTTTCCCATGTTACCTTTATATGTAATTTGTGTGATTTAAATGGGTTTTATGTAAACGTTTTGTTAAAAAAAGAGTAATAAATGAGCTTATATTCAGTGAAGTGTTTTTACTACTTCTTAAAGGGAAAATGTATTACTTTATAATAAAATATTCATGGTTTTCATCCTATTTAATGAATAAATATTTTCTATCTTTATGTATCCTTTAAAGAGATTTTTATGCTCATCCCAAGTTTTGACATGTTTTTCACATGCCATAAAAAATATTAGAGTCAAATATGGGATAACAGAAAAGTCATGATGTTTAAAATATGGAACTAAATATGTTTCTTTTAAATTAAGAGTTATTATTTTTGGAAAAAAATGGATACAGATTTGAAGTGTCTACATGTAATACTGAAGTTGTTATAAATAAATTATGACCAAATTCTATAAAGCACTATACCTGAAAGATCCTCAATATAAATTATTAACATAATTCAATATTATGTATTTTTTATGTATGGGCCTTATACTTGATGTGTGTATTGTATATGAGATGTGGTGTCCTTGTATAAGTGAGAGAGACAACACACTTGGAACTCTAAAAAATATAAAATATACTAATAGCTTAATCAAGAATAATTTCTCTCAAATAGATCATTTCTAAAAATTATATAATATATTATCTAAATATGTCTATAAAAAAATATTTGTATTATTTTTTAGGTTATTTAAACCCTTATCACTTTTTTTAACACTCGGTAATCTTGTATTAACGACAACCTATGTACTAGTTTTTTACAGTTTGTACTATTTATTGAGGGAAAGAATTTAAATTATACTTATTAAATAAAATTTATTATGATTATAAAAAAAATTTAATGTTTTTTTTTGAAAAATTAAATTCCATTATGTGAAAAAATAATATTTAAAATTAAACCTATAAAACATGATGTAAATTAATTTTCAGATGAAACGCCTTCTAAAATATAGAATGTTTTTATATCAAAAATTGCATAAATTTGATTAAATTAAACATAATTATATATTTTATAGTGTAAATAATATAATTTTACTTTTAAATAATTTTCAAAAAAAAATTCACCATTGTAAATTCATGAAATAAAAATCAATATATCTATAAAAATCATAATTTTTAACTATTCATTCGAAAAATCATAATTTTAAAAAACAATTCTCATAAATTATTCATAATATAACATGATAATTGTCAAGTAAAAACTATATTCAATTTTTCAAATAAAATTCATTAAACTTATATAAATGAATTATAAATTTTTCACCAAAAAAGAAAATAGAAACCATATTTGAAGAAAAATAGTTTTTTAAAACATAAAATGACTACTGAAAATTGAGTACTTTTTTTATGAATTTCTAAATATATTATAATTTTATAAAACATTTAAATATTTTTTATAATTTTTTTATTCATATTAATAATTCTAATTTAATGGATATGATAAAAATATCTTGTTTAAATAATAATATTTTTATAGTATATAACAATTCTCTTAATGATTAGTGTTGTGTATGAAGTTAGCTATCCAGAATTTTATTCTTTTAAAATAAAATTTGAGGGTCCAAAATTCTACCCCATTAATGAAATTTAATCATAAATATTTTACATCAATATTGATAAATATGTTTTAAAAAAATTATGATCAATTCCTTAGAGTGGAAGATAAAATATACAATCATAAAATCAAAAACTATTTTATTATTAAAAATTTCATTCATGAAAAATAAAATCATAAAATGGGATAATTAATCTGTATTTTTAAAAGTACAAAAGGTCAATATGAAATCCACCTGAAATAAAACAAAATCATGGTCCCAAATATGGAGATCATTGGTAGGAAGTTAAAATATGGACATGGAGGAGAAAAATAATGTTCAAGGAATAATAGAGAACAATAGAGAAAATGGTCATGTGAAAGATAATTTCCACAAAACCATAGTTAATTAGATGATAAAGAAGAACATAAATTCATTATAAATTAGGGTAAAAGGATTTTAACACACTAATGTCTTAGAAGAAATCTATGTTTGATATTGTATACGACACGCAATACTGAGCTAAAATAAAACAAAAAATATTATTATTTAAACATGATGGATGTAACATAGGAAATGAATTTGGGGTTATGAATGTAACTTACTCAATTATTAAATATATAAACATATTTATTACGAAATAATTTTTTTTTTATTTAGTAAATAAGCACTTATTTTTTAGTAATGTGATTTTATTATTCAAAATAACATTTTCATCAAAATTGGTGTTTATTTATTTTTTGAATCAATATTATAATTATTTTCTACCAGATTGAGAAATATAATTAGATAAAATGTATATAATTTTTTAAATAAACATATCAAAATTATCCTATGATGATATTTTTGAGATTTTTTTCAAAATATTGATTTTTCCGTGAATAGAGAAAATACAATTTTTTTTTAAAAATATCATTTATTTTCATTAAATAATGTAATTTAAATGTCCTATTTTAGCATAAGGTAACATACTTGTAATTTAAATATATTTTATCTAATAAATATTTTAGGAGTCACTTTTATAGTTAATTATGATATATGTCTATTCTTAGGCATAAAACACATTTTTCAAAAAACTACCTTTAATTGTGTTTAATAAATTTAGGGTAAAATTGGATTCTTCCCCATCAAAAAGTAATTTATGAAAATTTAAATCCATATTCATAATCAATAGGATAATTTTTTTTAAATAGTTCTATTTTATTTTTTTCATTATGAATTGTAAATGTAGTAAATATTTGTTATATTAGTAAGGTAAAATGAGTAAACATTGTTAAAACTATATGATAAGACTTAAAAATACACATAATAAATTTATTTAATTTCATGGATAATATTTTTTTACCATGATCATCCATTATTTTAGATTTCATCAACTACATTCCACTTTAATTTGATTAAATCATTTATATTATTTTAAGTAAATTATGAAGTCAAAAATGGCACTCTCTATATTTTAATACCTATAATTTTTTGATAACGGTGAAAACAAACTTTGTTTAGTTATAAATTATTACAAAAAATATAAATGATTATTTTAACATTTTAATTTATTTTTAATTTTTAATGTTGATGGAATACCATAAATGTCTTTACAACAATGACATTGGGCTTTTGAAAGCAGTATAAATATCAATTTAATGATTTTCAATACATTATAGGTAATAATTTTTGGTCATTTATACTATAGAAGAGTATTTTTTTAAGAAATATGCTTCATTATATATTTTTTAAAATTTTATATTCTAATTACATTACTATATAGATGTCATTAAAGTAAAACATTATGAATAATCCTAAAAATCACTATAATGATATATTGTGTTAAATAATATCTTAATAAATGATTTAAAATAATAATAATATTAATATAGGACAATGGAAATGTTAAATTGTCATATATATCATTCATGTTCCATTTATGAACCAATTTTTACATTATAAATTAATTTTATAACCCATAATTACGGAAAAGTGTGTTACCACAATTAAGGATAAAAGGGCTAACATGTGGTTATTCTAATGATATAGGGGTTAAAATGACTTAAATAATTCTCTAAATCTTATAGTATAAATTTATTTTTATCCTATATCATATTTAAGTTTAAATTAATAAAAATTTTAACCATGTGTTCATAAATGTATATTTATAATATTATAATGTTTTGAAAATTCACAGCAGTGTCTCTGCCCTCACTTGTAAAAGGGAACATAGTATCCTCTATTGATTACTCATTTTGGGATCTATAAATTGTAAATTTACTACTCAAATACCTTCCAAAATTTCCTCTTCCCATCCTAGATACTCTGGTTTCATTCCAAGATTAACCTGGAAGGCATAATGTGTCAGTGAATTGGGACATTATGAATAAGAGGCATAGTTGTTAATTATGCATTTTGAACATACTTAATCTTATAATTCCATAAAATATTCCTAAAAAATTATAATATAATAACATAATTACATTTTATATAATTAAATATTATCATTAATATGGTACAACACTTTTTAATCTCATTTTCGAACAAATGGAGAATGAAAACATTGTTCAGTCACACATGTCGACTACCCCCTCCATGAGGTGATGTGTTTTATTTTCCATAACCACCACTCATTGTTTTTTATAATGATGAATTTGATTTATATATATTAAAAATTGACATTATTATGATTTGGTGGACATAATATATAATCTACATTCTTAAATTTCTATTAATTGGACAATGATAACATCATTTGTGCATACATATAAATTACCACATCCATGAAGCTATGTGATTAATTTTTCATTTAAAACTATCAAGGATGGTTAAAAAGCTATATTTAATGAATAAAAATCATAATTATTTCATGTTTATTATTATGGTTCTAATTTATTAATTACCTCTTCAACAACAGTCAATATACCACAGTCTTTATTAAACTTTTAATCTAAAATCCTCAAAACACATGATGTTTACATAACCCATTAAGTAATAAAATATTTTATTTAAATTATTTTATTAAAAGGTTAAATGAAATGGTAATAAAGCTATAATTTTTTTTTAAAAAAAATAGTTAATATAAGTATATATATGATTTAAGGAACATAACAAGTAAATCGGGTGTCATGGTTAGGGGGTTCATAATTCAAATTACTTTTATTGGGTTATATCAATTATTCATTAACAATATTATGAAAATATTATTTTGGAAATTTATATTCATTCATAAATTTTGTATGATCACATTTTTTGTATTTATCAATTTTATACATATCTCTCATATAGTAAATTATAAATTTAGTGACATGACCATTGTAATGGTTATTCGTTACAAGGTTTCTGTCTTTATGACATATATTTATGTTATTAACCTATAAGTTTTATAAACAGTATATAATTCCCCATAAAAAATTATATATTAGATATATCTACATTTATGATATTTAATATTTCATTTTAATCCACTTATTTCCTAGAATTATGATTCAAATGTTACCAAAATTATAAGGATTTTCATGATACAATCTCAAATTATTTTGGGATTGTATATGTTAAAAGATACATTGGGGGATAATATGCTATTTGTTTCATAAAATATATTTATTTTTATATTATCTCTTTATATATGTGTTTTACATGTTTAAATCATATTTCCCCTATTATTTGATTAAATAAACATTAAGAATTATTTTTTAAGTGATACTGATTTAGTATCTCATTTTAGATTGAGATTATTTATCACCCATATCTATGTTTTATAAAATGTTTCAAGGAATTTAATTATTAAAATTTTATATATTTATTATGGTTATTTTTACAAGTCTTTGAAATTATTTTAAATGGTTTTGAAAACTAACATTTTTAACTTTTTTTTGTGCGGTATATTTTTTATTTCTTTACCAAAGTGTTAAGGGAATGTTTTATTTTAACATATACAGCATAACTAAATTTTTTCACCATCATGATTGTTTTTTCATTGATGAATACTTTGAGTCTTTACAAGGATAATTTCAAAATAATTTTTTCCAAATATTATAAAAATAAATAGTTTGTAATTGTTATTTTCAATTTTGATTGGATATTTTCCTTAACAACATTTTTAGTGATCCTTGAATGTTATTTTAATTCATCCACCCAAAAATTATTCATTTTACTTATACTCTATAGGGAAAATGTTTTAATTATACATCCTTATTCTTTCTCATGATTAGTTGTGAACATTACAAAGATATTATCACAGAACCCATTTTTTTACCATTGGTAAATCATGTTATTAAAGAATAATGGTCGTTATTGTATTGAAAAGTTAAAACTTCAAAATTTTTACAAATTATATTTTATATGGAAATATGTATGAATTATTTATGTGTGGTTCCATTATAAACCTAGGATGAGTTGTTTATCTATTAACCATGTATGGGTTGTTACATTATAATCCAAGGATGGGTGAGTCCATTATAGACCTATAATGCATTGGGTAATGTGACAAAATTAACTTCTTGAAAGTTGATCCTATGAAACGATAGAGTTTACCAATAAAATTTTACACATGATATATATTGTTTTTATAAATTAATGTGAATTCCTAATGAATGTTTGATGTTAATAGATAAATATATAGGTTTCAATTCCTTATATGAGTTCTAATGGATCCTTTTCTCTAGGAATATTTTCACATGGCACGTGATTTTTGAGTTATAAAGATTTCATCTTAATTTAAAGATTTATGAAATGTATCATGACTTATGATCAATTTTTTTTATGTATTAATTCAATTATTTTATTCTCATTAACGTTTTTTATCTCATCTTACCCTTATTGTCATCTTATTACCACTATTTACATTAAATTTTAAATATTTATGGTTAATCTTAGGGAGTGTTAGTGCTCACCGTGTTATGTGTTTCATTTTATGAGGTTATGATGAATAAAGTTAAATGAATTATGTATATAAGGGTTACATATGTGGATATGTTTTTTAAAGATAGTGAAATATTAATTTTTAATAAGAAAATATGGGTATATTGGAAATTAATCTCACTTTAAGATGTGTGTTTTATTATATAATAGTTTTTAACTAATTATATAAAACTCTATAACAAAAAGGTCATTGTGTATATAAGGGATCAAATATTTCTATTTTATATTTTATGGCTTGTATGGATAATTGTGGGTATGTTTTTTATCAATATCAAATTAAAAAATATAAAGGTCACTTTTTTTATCATTGGATCTAGGATTGTAGGTTTGGGGCCATAATAGTTTGAATCAGATCATTGTTTATATAAATTTTGAGATTATGTTGTTTTCATGTGTGGTTAAATTAGTAGTCACAGATATAGTCATGGGTTTATAAATCTAGGTATACTTATATTTTCAAATTCATAGACACCCATTTTCAAGTGTTAGGTGATGGGTTTTTATGATGATTAAAAAAATTCTGATATTTTTTATTGGTTTGAGGTATATATAATACATAAGTTTGTTGTGATAGGTAATTTAAAGAAAACGCTATTAAATTTATTGGGATGTTTGATGAATTTTATGAGAACCCCTTTTAGGTTAAACCATTCTTTAAATTTGATGTTATTTAGGATAGTTGGGATGAGTATTTAATTATTTATCGAATTGTCTAAGCTATACCTTCGATTTTATAATGGAAATATTAGAGATTAATATATTTTTCGTTAATATATAGGTTTTTTTAATTTGGGTATAATCAAATGATCTGCTAGTTTTTTTGGTTTACTTAATTACACAAAGAGTAAATTTTCATTTTTTATATACCTAAAATTTTATCATAATTTGATTATAGTTCTTCTGATATTATATAATCTTTCCCATCATTTTGAGTAAAAAATGAATTAAAGGTAGAATCCTATTGAAACATAAAACCAAAAGATGAAATTAAATTTATGAATTTGATTAAAATAATGTATGTTTATTTCCATATTATCTTAGTATTCGTGGTAATTTAATTCATAAATTCTTTGAAAAGGACATTGGAAAAATTGTTTTTCTATTACCTTTATTTTTGACAAATGGATATTTTTCTCACACCTCCTTAGTTTGTGGATTTGTGGTAATTGAATTTCTCCAAATCATTCCATTTCATGTGATCACTATTCTATTTCACTCTCTATAATTATCTAGTGGTTATTTGTTTATACATGTCTATTTTTATCTTCCAACTATTTTTCATCCTAATTAAAAACCCAGTTATGTGTTATTATATATGATCATCATTTTTTCCTTTCTTTATTATCAGAATAAGGTTTTGTTAACTCGTTTATCAATTTTTTTTAAAACAAAAGTTCTTTAAAATTTTAAACACTTAATTTCAATGCTCAAAATAAATGTTTTAGTATAGAATTTATAAAATGTAGGAGAATGTAACACCACTTTATTTTAAATTAAAGTATGTTTGATAGATTAAACAATATGAAATATCAAGATTTAGAGAATAATATTATATTATTATTTAAATATGGAAAATATAACCTAACCACTAAATTGACATATATAAATAAGAGTAACTGGATTATGAAATATATACATATTATTCCTATTTAATTCAAATTTATTGATTAATTCTTAGTAACTAAGATCTAATTTTTTAGTAAAGGGTGTTTATTATTCAAAAATGTGTTTTCGTCAATAGTGTGCCTAATTTATATATGTGAGTGGATATTATAATTAATTTATTCCAATTTTATAATTAGTACTTTATAAAAATAATATCATTTTCAATCATTTAAATTCCCTGACCACAGTAGCCCAAAGCATGTGCCATACATTATTATATTGGCATAGATACAAGATTTGAATATCAAAGGATCAATTAGTTTAGTAGTTTTGGAAGCCATATTACATACTTGAAATTTACAATAAATTTTAAAATATAAGATATAATAAATAAAATCCTTTGAGATTTCCAACGTTCTCTAAGCTTAACCCGGCATATCAATCACAGTATACATATATACATCCTTGGAAAAAAATAAAACATATGAATAGGGTGAGCTCAAATGTGTAGTAAGGTTGAAAATTTCATGACCCATTCTAGAGGGTCTCATTCCATAACTACCCCACAACCGCCTCTAATAGGTCAGTGGCTAGTGACTAGATCTGAGTAGGCATATCCAACAAATGGGAGGCATTAGGCTAAAATAATTATACGCATCCACACATATCCAAGCCAGAAATGCTGAAATATAAAAACAAAATGTACAAAATGAATGAAACCCAATATTTCCAAAAACCAAAGTGAAACAGTGAAAGTACTTGAAAGTAAACAAGGACAAAACAAGCCCACTAAAAGAGTCTGTAATCATATGTATAACCTGTAAGAAAAGAAGTATTCAAACTATCTTCTGAATTATAAGAACACACTTCACCTATCTAGACATGCTGAGGAACACCTGGTCCTGTTCCACCTAGGATTCCGTCAAATGGTAAATCTTCTGCAAAATACACAATACGTGTGGGAATATACAGTGTAGGGGTGACTATAAAAATACCCATTAGGATAAACTTAAACAAAAAATAAAATAGCACAATATAAATACCAAAAATAAAATAAAGTTAGATTCACATATGTATTTTCCTAAAACACATGTAGTAAGAATATTCATATATACATAATATAACATATATAGTATAAAGGTAAGACAAAACCAATTAACAACAACCGTATTATACTCAAAGAATTTTCATTCTGGGAGAACTCACTCCTCGAGCTATTATATCATCATAGGAACTCATGAAAAGGACAAGTTCATTTGTCCCATTACAAAATAAAAACATAATTTTCAAGGATTGTTATGATACAAAGATAGAGGATCCTGCCCAAACTAAATTGGTAATACAACTAACCTAATATGGATTAATTCACAACATAAGGGATCATAAGAAATAACACTAAACCTACTGATGTGGACAGCTAGATGGGGGAGCAAAGCCTTACTCACAATGGTTATGTTGATTCCACAAAACACCACTAGTGGTGATACATGATCATACTCTAGTCATGGGGAGGGAGGTCTCACTCTCTATGGGACTCATCCTAAATAGTGGAATACAATTCAATGATGTAAATGTAATACCATACTGAACACTCAAGAAAAAGACCAAGGGAAAATATATCATCCTATACCGATACAAACTAAACACTCAACATATTATCTCAAATGTATTATCTCAATGTCAGTGTACCAAATCTGTAGACGACTCATTAAACATACATACCATTTGAATGTTATAGCAATTTAATGTTTTATAATGGTCATTGGGCCTGCAGATGGACCATATGGTTAGTCTACTAACCGTTGCAGTCAACTACCATGGTCGACCACCCAAAATTACTACACCATAGATGATGTTGTTTACTTACATGGTCAACCATAGACCAATCTTCCATGACCACATTGAAGCTAGAGCGACCCTGGCTCATAGTCGACCATGCCCTGACTCCAACCTAGTCGCCCCAGGTCCGACTTGGGGTCTGACCCACTCATCACGACCCACTCACGCATGGGACGTGTATCCCAAACCCATACACATAATCCCCAACCACATCCCACGTGGTCATCGCTTTAACTGTATCACTCAGCCTACCATTGTTTCCAACATCTTCTGCGGTCACCACCTCCGGTGCCGCCTCACCTCACCGGACAGCCGTGTCAGACTCATGTCAGTGGTCCCATATGTGGACCACTAAACCACCACCAATTCTTTAAATCAAAAATAGTCAAAGATTTGGGAACCCTGGGTCATTATGTACATAGTTGTTTCTTCTTTTTTTGGTTTGTCTCCAATCCAGAGCTCTGATCGCATTCAGAGCCACCCAATCAGTTGAAATGTGGCCATGGGGGTCCAACAGGGAACAACACGTAGAATGGGGGAGAGAATAGAACCAAGAAAACCCAGATGAAAACTCCGCATCCTTTGTTCATGTCATACTCAATTCATTATCATTATAATGAGTAACAATGATGAAAATGGGAAACTACCAAAATAATTCCTACAAATAATATCCCATCCCACAACAAAAATCGAACTGAGGATAAATCTGTTTGTAGATTGACCCATGTTCATCATGGAAATAACAAATGAGAAAAAAATAACAAATAAATAACACTCGACCTTTATTCGGATTAGTCACTGATGAAAGATGGTTGTTGTGTCATCGTTTTTTGAAAGGTTCCTTCGAATTGGTTGTGCGTTGACCGTCGATCCAAGATCATTCACCATTTGTTTGAAAGATTTCTTTCTCCACATCGTAGAGGAATTATAGGGTTAGAGTGATAACCCAAAATTAATAACAAAATATAATTAAAAAAATTTCAATATATCAAAAATAATTTTTTATAATAATAATTTATTTATCTTTTCTCCCTACCTAACTTTTTATAAAGACAACCCGCGCTGAAAAAATTTCTATCATGCATATGGTACATTCACTACTATAAGCTCGATGGTTCACTTGGATTTTGATTTAGGGAACCCTTTTAAGAGTTATTCCTCTTTTTCCTAAAAAAATCATTCTCATTATATTAATATTTTAATATTTTTCAAACAATTGTTCTGTGAAAATTGGTCCTCAAAATCACTCGTCATCTTAGCACCTGGTCTAGAAATTATTCTATATAATTTATAAAAATAATTTATGGTAAAATATGAGACATTATTGAAAATATTAAGGAAGATAATATAAAAAATAAATCATTGTTGATAACTAAAAAATCATGCTATTAGAATAAAAAATTGAGAACAGTATGACAAGAATAAAACTAAATAAATAATGCTATAAAAATCACAAGATAATAGAGCTCAACCATGGATATCTTATTAATCAAATATTTCCATGGATTATCAATTACTAATATCATAATGAGGGAATGAATAATGTGGGAAATCATAAACATCCCATCAATGCTTTATTCCATGAATCTATTACTGGTAAGTCTTAATACCATGAATCTAATAAATGGGAACGTCTCAACTAAAACTGTATCTAGTTTTTATCATGAGACGTACTGATGCATGTAGTGGATACAACGAGCCCCACTAATCACATACATTTCCCAATTCATTAATCCTATGAATTTTGTTCAAAATAAACCACATATATATATATATAAAATGTAAATAACATTCACCAATTTTTAAACATAATCACTTACCACTCTGAGTAGTATGGTGAATTTTATCTAGATATAAAATCCACAATCAAACTAATCATAAACTATTTAATAAAACATGTCATATGATAATAATAATAGATAAATCAAAAAAAACATAAATTTCAATAGATGTGTTTATATAAATGGAAATACTCTAATAAAATCTTTGAGGAATTTTGGATAGAAATACCCCGTTTACTTTGTAATGAATATTTATTTTTAAGAAATCATTATTTTTAATAATTGTTTTTATAAAACTAGTAAGGAATAAAATATATATTTTCATCGTAAAATTTGTGATATTAAAAATATAATAGTATATTAATAAATATTGTTGATGGTAAATTAAAATGGGTAAAAAATAGAGACAATCCATTTAATCGAGCCTGCATATCGAGAATAATTGAGAAGCAAACCCGGAAAAAAAACATGTATTTATTATAAAAGAAAGATGATATGATCTGTAAACATAATATTGGAATGTATTGAAAGAATTTATAAGAATTATATAAATAAAATTAAGAATTAAATTTATGTATATTGGTTGAATGCATAAACCGAATAAAAATAAAAGTTTAGGAGGAAACCCCTTACATTATGTTCGAAAGTGTTCTGAACTAGACCCTAATGTACCATGTAATCAAATTAAATCAATTAATAAATTAATTTAGAACCTTATCTACATGTATAATATTTAATATAACTTTATTATGTTCATTTATGGTCATTTTATGGGTTATAAGATACAATTTTATTATTTGAGAATGTTCATTTTCTTGGTTTTCATGATCGATGTACTTGTATATGAATATGAAAGTCAATGTAAAATTGTTATAATTACTTAGAATTGGAATTATATTTTATTAATGACAATATATAAACTTTAATGGTATTATAGATATTATTTTATATATTTTTTATATCCATTGGTTAGAACATTAATGATTATTGTTTTTAATATTTTGGCCATTTTTTGATCAGCGTGAAAAAATTTTGTATTATTAATTAATATCATATATATATATATATATATTGGTTAAAGAATAATGAATAACATATTATATGTATAATAAAATATTTTTAACCATAATTATGGTTTTCTTACCATCCTTGAATATGGTTAATGAAAATGAATACTTTTCATCATTGAAGGTGATAAAACAAGACATCGTAGAAGACGTTTCCATTTTTAAAATAAAAGGGAGAGAGAAATGAGTATGATAATGGATATTCTATTAACATTATATAATTTGAGTATATAAATGATTCTGTATTCATCATGTCCTTTTTGATAGGGGAGGTGAGGGATGGATAAGAAAACAATTGAAATTGGAAATAAAATAAAATAAACAGGATTTTTACCTCTTGAATTCCCCTCCTTGATAACCTCTTTTGAAGGGATTAGTTTTGGTATTTTATTGAGACGAAATGATCACAGATGTGGGGTAAAGGATAGAGAAGAGTATTGTGTAGAAATTTGAGAAGGATAATATATTGGAATGTGTGAGGATAAGGGGTAGTGAGGGGTGACATTTATAGTGGAGGTGAGGGGAGTTTTTTAAATATTTTATCCATTTGTTTATTTTTTTCATCAAGACTATGAATAGTTTGATAATTATAAAAAACATATATTGATATACTATAGTATAGTTTGATATTATTGGCTTAAATCATCCATATATCAACTATGAATCAATAATTATTTTATTTAGTATTTATAAAAAATTATGGTGTTTTACTATTCACCAAAAATTCAAATATTTCAGAAAAATCACAAAAATTCACCCTAAATTTTTTTAAATGTTTTACTAAAAAGATTTAATCCATTTAATGAAAATAATTATCTATATATAAGAAATTTATTTTTTAATTAATCTCATTATTTACTAAAAAAATATTTATTTTAAATTTAAAACTTATTTAATAACACTCTGAAAAATTAACTAAGGTCACATAAAAATATCCCCCAATCATTAGACAAAAGAAATTTAATTTATGAATAAATTTAACAAAAATAAATTTTATTAAGTATATAATTTTAATTAAATATTCATGACTTACAAAAATATTAACACTTAATTAATAATATTTTACATATTTATTTTATTATACTTTGATATAATTATATCATATTACCAATTATTAGATTCATAAATATAATTTATAATTTTATAGAAGATTTTATCATTCTATTAGCCATATTGTTATTCCAAAAGGTCACATTGTTATTCCAACGACCACATTACTCTTTATCAAAATATGAAACTTATTAGAAAAACACCAAATATTTAACTAAGTAAATGTTCATATTACGCTTTTTGAAATAATGTTTCTTTTGTAAAAAATAATTTATAAAGTTTCATAATTTATATTTAAAGGTTTTATCCATTAAAAGGTGGTAAAATTGCGTATAGAATAACATATCATTTCTTATGTGTAAAATTAGATTTATTCTTATCTTATTCCTCTAAAAATGTTTCGGATGAATGTAAAATAGTACATTGAATATATAATATATAATTTTCATTATTATATTTCACCAATAAATATTTATTTAATAAAATGTAATTTCAGTCATAAAAATAGTTTTCATAAAAATACATCATTTATGTTCAATTGGTTTTCGTTTCTCATAAATTGCTTACTAATGAATTAGTTTTACAAATATGTGTAGTCTAAATTTTCATAATTTACTTAATCTCAATCATTCCTGCCATTACCAACCCCTATTAGATAACTATAACAATTGAATAAGAATATATAAATCATTTTCAAGCTGGTAAGATATTGAAGAAGTTAAATTTAAAATGTGGCATTTTGTTAAATATTAGGGTGTTGAATTCTCTCCTCCCTCAATAAATTGCATCGTCAAAATTTGAAATTTTACTTCAAAAATCAATGATTGATACTAAAAAAATATCTTTTTTGGAATCCCAAATTATAAATAGGAATAAAAAAATTTCCTCTTAAAAAGAAGAAAATCGAAATTCTTGGGTCACCAAAAAATTAACCTCCCAAAATAAGATAACATTCATGAAAATACTAATATAGAAGAAAACTCTTACTATAATGTTTTGATGGAGTGTGATAGAAAAACTTTTCATCATAAAGTTAATCATCACCAGATATAAAATTTATGTTCAATTAAAAGACCATTAATTTTTCAAAAAGAAAAGTAAATAGATAAAATTATTATTCCCAAATTATTTTCCTATAGTAGAGGGTTTCATTTTTTATCCAGAAAAGAACTTGTGAAAATAAACATACATTATTACTATCTATGTAATAATCTCATCCTTTGGTATTTCTTCAATATATTTTCACAACATCCCTTAAACATGTAATATGATGTTCAAGATAAATTTTTCATTCCTAAAACACTTTTATCTAATGATATGGTCTTTAAGTAATTTCATCATTATTTAAATGTTTGTTGAGACCAAGAAGGTTAGAATGTGTTATCAATGAAAAATAATGTCTAAAGTCTAACTTTATTTATTCCAAAAGTAGATAATCCTAAGACTCATCCAAATCATGTATGTCCATATTTAATGAACCAAAAATTTGAAATAAGGTCACTAAATTTTCAAAATGAACTTCAATAATATTCCCCAAAAAGTATTTCTCTTATTTTCACGTACCAAAAACATAAATACCTTAATCACCTTAAAACTATAATGAAAATAATAATGCTTCCAAATTCAAAAAGATGAATTACAATAGTATAATCCTTATATATCTCATGATTCTTATAAGAATCATACCATAACATAATTCATGAATCCAAAAACAAAAAAAAATTAATAATTCCAATTTAACAACTGTAACAACAAATGCTTGACCTTGATCCCTTTTCTTTTTTTAGTTTTATTCCCTTGATTATTGAGACATCAATTTATGTAAGGTCTCATCTCCTTTGAGTTGAAGCATTGTACATTAGGGATTTCTTTCATACCATTACAATCCAAAATATGGTGGAATATTTCTCAACAAGAAAAGAAAACTTCTTTTTCTTTTAAAGAATGTACTGGTGAGTTTCTGTGCATAATTATCACATTTGAAAAAAAATCGTTCACTCGATTCATTCCTTTATCTACACATTTCTTTGTTTTACTCTTCTTTTCTTTGTTCCTTTCAATTTCATAAGATCGGTAAAATTATTTCTTCGTCTTGATAGCACATGATACTATATCTTCGAATGATGATAATTCTTGGGTTTCTAGTTTCCTTCAGAGTAATGGTTTTAACCCATCAAATAAATGATTAATCTTTCTCATTTGATTGCATACATAATCTACAACATAACTTTCTAGACATATAAATTTGGATTTATACTTAGCACCATTCGCATCCTCTATTTTCCTCATATTGATGAATTTTCTCTCATATCTTCTATTTTTCACGAGGTAAATATTTTTCCATGAAAATCTCACTAAAATCCTTTATTACATATTTTTTATTTCATCCATATCATTCATTTTTAAAAAAAATACCACCATTTATTTATATTAATCGATAGATGATAAACATCATTTATAACCTTCTCCCTTCCATTACATGATAAAGAGAGAAATATATCTTCCAAAGATCATATCCATTACTCAGCTACAAATAGTTTTATAGTTACATTTAATGATGGAGTTTGTTTTTTCAAGAAACATTATAAAATTTTCTATGTCATTGAGGACCAGGATTCTCCATACAGGTAAGGTTATTGTTTACAACCCAAGTCAGTTGACCCAATATAGTTATACGTTTCTCGGATCCAATTTTAACTCTTATTCTAATGTCATTATCTTGCATAGTAGGGAAATCCCTACCTGAGATACATGAATTGATGCAGGATCCATTCCTTCTAGTGGGATCCATTTTTAATCAATGAAATAAACTATATTAGGTTTCTAATCATAGTGCATAATTTTTAAGGATAAAAAACATACCATAACTTGAAAATTTTATGCATTGCTAATCTCATAATCATAAACATGGTATATTTGGGGATATATTTACTTTTAAATCACTCATAATGGTTTGTAAATAATATGTGAATTATCCTATGAATATTCCTCAGGAGTGTCAAACCAAGTTCACAATAAGGCTTGTTGTCATGTACCATGTTACCACGAGTCAGTCCTAGGACACCTTGTCAGAGTTTTTACCCATAGGTGCATCTATTCCAGAAAAGACATTTATAAAAAATTAATAGTAAATATAGAATTTGTAGAAATGGATTATATATTTTAAAAAATAATAATAATAATTTTATTATAATTTCAACATATTTTTGGATAAAAAATTAATAGTAAATATATGAAAAATTATTTACAACGATTAAGAATAAAATGGGTTTACTGAGGGTTAATCAAAAAATATAATAGATAAAATTACCTAGAAACATGTTGATTTTCAATTATATGGACATATATGGACCATGTAGTATCTAATTATCAATAATGGTCTATTTTAGAGCTTTTCCTAAAGTTTCAATTTTGGTTATTCAATTTTATTTCAAAAAAAATCTATATGTGTCCTTTCCCCAAATTTTAAAAGGGAACACCTATCCTCTACCTTACCCACGTTAAAAACGTCTATTTTCTAAAAATCCCCTCTAAAACCAATTCCTTATACACCTCCCTATATAATAGTGTACATAGATTGATTATTAATCCCTCTTAAGAGGTATTTGTTTTCAAAACTATGTATGTTTCCCAATGAAGAGATGGTGAGAACATGTACAAAGAATGTCAAGACCTAATCTAAAAAATTAATATCTCAAATTGTCTTCTTTGGTAAATATGTTATGTTATGCAACTATAATATTTAATAGGTGTATATACATCCAATTTTAAATTTTATATCATGAATTTATTTATTCTAGTGATATATAAAGTTTTACTTAATGTTATTCTTTCACGGGGCTTATGATATAAAAGTTACAAATGTGGTAAACATTTTATGTTACAATCAAATTATTTATCGAGATAGTTTATTCTTAAGATTACAACGATGAAATATTATGATATACCAATCAATAAAATTATAAATTTTATTATCCTTTTAATATTAATAGATAATACATTTTTAATTCGATTTCCCTTCATTTAAGTACTAAAGACATTAAAATATTTTTTAAATGGGATTATTTCTCTCTTCAATCAGAAATAATTTCTCTTCCATGACTATGTTTTCAAAAAAACGTTTTGTTAATTTTTCTAGTATTCGACAAATATTTTTTAGATTTATTTTCCATTGTTTTATTATTTACAAAACAAATTTGAATGACATCTTTATTTCATCTTCAACATGAGGTAGTTTAAAATTTTCACAAAAAATGTGAAAAGATTATCCATTTTAACATGTACCACATGATCTAAATTTCTCACTATCATTATCACCCAATTATTTAAATCTTACCTTATATGTTTTGATGTACATTTTGTATGAAAAATATTTTTCTTATCATTTTATAAATTTCTTCTTTTTAATGAAGTGGATTCAAAAACTAAAAGGATATTTTCCTCAAGAATTTTAAATGATCCTTTTGTTGGAATATATATTAATCAATGACAACAACCTTTTATATTTATTTGGTTTTACAGGGTATAAGAACAAATGGTTTCATCCTTATTGATTCTCTAAATTGTTTATTTTTATGATTATGATGAAAAGTTTTTATGAAACCCTTTTTTCCCATTAGTTATACAATGATATAATATTTATGGAAACTGTTTCTTTTCCATGAGTTATGATATGATGAAATGATTATAAATCATAGTTCCTCCTTATAGATTATTATATGATGAATGGTTTATGTTCTTATTGAAGAAAAATTTATGGATTATGTGATGGGTGGTACTTATATCTCCCTATAATTAATTTTGTAATAATTAATGTTATATAAGAGAAAAGGTTACATGGGAGGTTATCCCATTCCAAAAAAAATCGTTACAAGGGAGGTTACTTCAATCATATAAGAGGGTACAGAAGATTTTATTCCATTCCTAAAAAAGTGGGTATACATGAGGTTATCCCCAGACAAAATGAGGGCACACCATAGTTTATCCCAAGCTAATATTTGGTACTTGGGAGGTTATCCCAAGACCTAAGTAGGTATATGGGTTTTAATCCTATTTCTAACATGTTATGAATGTCTTTTATGTATCCTTGACATTTTATTTTATGTTAATACTTATATTCCACAAATCTATGTTTTATTTCAATGTTAGGATACCATGTATTATGTTCGTTGATCACTTTGTCATTCATGTCTTATTAACCACCATGATTTATTCCATGATTCTAGTTTAAATTCATGATATGCAGGGTAACATGTTTGGGAATTGATGGTTGTAGGTGTCAACATAAAACCCATACAGAAATTTTAATCCAAAGGGGATGTTTTAGTAGTGTTAAGTTTAGGAATCCATCCACCCTAACTCTTTTTTATATGCTTTAATATGGTTATTATTAATGAATATATGATTTCTAGACAAGATTTATAGTATCTAGATGATGAGCCACATGTCATGTGATATAGGAAATGGATTCCCAAATTTAATTATAAGGACCCATCTTATGAGCCTACGTGATTGGCTATTACCATATTGATATGCCAATATGTACTTTATAGGATCTAACTTATGAGCCTTTGGTGTCACGACCCGTCCTTAGGACCCGTGCCGTGACTAATTGGTATCAGAGGAGTTCAGTTCTACCGCAGAAATCAGGACTCTAGTCTTTCTTCTATGTGAAGCAGTAGTGTTAAGGGTATTGAGTGTGGTTATCATTCCAGGGAGTCTAGTGTTGGTGCGATGGCCGACGTATCCATACACTAGGACCCTGACTTCTAATTTCCGACTCAGTGCACGAAAACATTGATTACATGTGTGTCTCAAAAGTTTTCTTATTGATTACATTGTATCAGCTCACTGGGTATACTGTTTTGACCGTGGCACACCTCTTTCTTTTCAGGATGTCCCCATGATGGAATCTAGCTAGGGTTCAGATCATTGTAAGAGACGACAACCCACCGAGAAATGAGGCCTCAGTGTCGGGCCCTTTTTCAGTGGAGGCATCGGTGGTACCTCTACCCGCCAAGCCGCTGATGCCACCAACTCCAGCCGCTGAGAGTGCATATCTCCTTAATGCACTACATGGGTTTCAGCGTCAAAGATCGCCCAGGTTACATGGGGAGACAGACCCTCAGGCAGTTGAGGATTGGCTGGAGGCTGTATTTCGAGTTTTTAGGTTAGTGGGGACACCAACTGACCTCATGGTGATCCTTGCAGCGAGCCTCCTGCACGCGGCAGTAGGTAGACGGTGGAGCCTGATGCTCGAGGTGCACGACGATGCATCTCTCCTCTGGATAGACTTTGAGAGCCTCTTCCCCTCAAATTTCGTCCCAGCCACCCTCTGTGCGGTGCACATTCAGGAGCTACTACAGCTGCGACATGGCAGCATGAAGGTAGCCCAGTACTCGGCGAGATTTACCGATCTCTCGCGCTATTCGACGGACATGGTACGGGACCCATTCTTCCGGTCCCGGACCTTAGAGTAGGGATTAAGGAATGATATTAGGGCATTGATGATCTCCCTCAGCATTCTGACATAGGCAGGAGTACTGGAGTGAGCCCTTCTCATAGAGAGATGTTTTGCTGAGCCTACACCAGTAGCGAGACCTGCTGCAGGGCGGCACGTAGCAGAGTCTTCTGCAGTTGGCAGTTGACGGACATCACAGGGGTCTAGGCGGACCAGACCAGCGGGCGGAATACCTCAGGACACTGGATTAGAGGCGTGGGGCACACGGCGCAGATCCAGCCTTCTTAGGAGCAGGCAGTGCTATGCATGCGGCGGGTAGTGCCACATGGCTTATGACTGCCCGACCCGCCGTTCAGAGGAGCAGCAGACAGTTGAGGGGCCACCTAGGTAGAGGTAGAGGGTCGACCGTGGAAGTATGTAGGGAATAGGTGGATGAGGCAGAGGAGCCGACCGAGTAGCATGTGGTGGGGGACAATTTGAGGCTTTACCACCACCACTGCCAGGAGGTCCACCCGGACTAAAGGGAGCTGGCGGGAAAAGGCAGGGTTAGCTTCAGGCGGTGGAGGCCTATGACCACGGCGCACCAGAGATGATTTGAGGAACTATCTGTGTCTACTCCAACCTTTATGTAGTTATTATAGACACAGGAGTGAGTCATTCTTTTATTTTCGTTGCCCTTGTTTAGAGCTTGGAGATTCCAACGGAGCCGTTGGCTCGATCCTTATGGCAAGAGACTCTTATGGGAGCAGACTCGACGATTATGCACTGGTGCCAGCAGTGTGAGATTACTCTAGGAGGCAAGATCTTTGGCTGGGATCTTCTTTTAGTGGCGTTGAGGCCTTACGACTTCATCTTGGGCATGGATTGGTTATCTAAAGTCCATGATCAGATCGACTGTATTAGGCGCAAGGTGCGGTGTGTTCGCACCGATGGGAGCAGGTTCACCTTCACTGGCGAGAAGGGAGCCTTAACAGCACAGGATGGACTCACGTAGAGGAGAGGACAACCGATCACTCATTAGTTGGCTAGCCTCATCCTAGGAGCGGTTGACGTGCAAAGTCATAGTTTTCCTGTAGTGGTGGATCAGTATGCAGACATTTTCCCTGACGACGTTCTAGGACTACCTATTCACAGAGAGGTAAACGTTTATATTAACATGTACCCTAGGACATCCCCGATATCCACTCCATCATATCTGATGGCTCCTGCTGAGCTTCGAGAGCTACAAGTACAGCTGGGGGACTTGCAGGGCAAGGGATTCATCTAACCCAGTGTTTCACCCTGGGCTTCCCCGATATTGTTCGCCAAGAAGGCGGGCGGGAGCATCCGACTGTGTGTAAACTATCGTCGCCTGAACCAGGTGACCATGAGGAACAAGTATCTTCTACCGAGGATTGAAAACCTCTTCGATCAGCTCAAGGGTGCACGGTGGTTCTCGAAGATAGACCTCAGGTCAGGCTATTTGTAGAGACCCGAAGCTTGATGTACATTGACATTACATTACATTTGCGGAATACTTAGTACATAACAAAAACACACACACAAGGTTCGTAATAGTTTAGTGTATTTGGAAACTCGGAATATAATCTTCTAATCCTGGTGAAAGATCTTCAACATCTCCCATAAAGATCTTCTTTTTTTATACCTAAAACCTTTCTTTATATCCTGGGGAAAAAGAAAACATAAAAGGGTGAGCTCAAATGCTCAGTAAGGGTAAAAAAAAGAAAAATCAATCACATCATATACAAAAGCACATAACTTTTGGAAATCTTAACCTGCAAAAGAGATCATAATTTTATAACATGGGATAAATCATGGTAGTGAAATGTAATGACAATAATCATAACATAAAACATGAAACTTTGTGGCATATACACATAATCATAGAGAATCATTTCTTTTTAGTCAATACTCATTGCCAAGACTCTCTTAGTGGACGAAGTCCCTTTCTGAACCGAGTCGCCCTCGTTTCAGTCCTATTTCACTGAACCCGTATAACCTACCATTCCAGCCATGTCTATATCATGAGATATAAAATCTTTACCCAATGCATTGGAGGGAGATATAGGTCCCACCCATCTCTTAATGATACCATTCTTATGTGTGCCACAAAATCATAAACCATACATCATAGCATAACCCATGTAATAAAAATGGGAATCTTAAACATAGTGACATCATAAAACAATTCATATAATATAAAGGAATTCATAAAAATATAATTCCATCACAAAATGATCAAATCAATGTAATAATAGGGATAAAAACAAGACCCTTTATTATCTTAGATGGAAAATAATTTTGATAAAACACTTGAACTCCATTCTTGAGGAAAATATCCTTTCTGATTCAAAAACACTTTTCCTTTCTTAACATTTCGTACAATTATAAACTAAAAGAATTTGATTAAAAAAATAAACTTGAAAACTTGTAAAGGAATCTTCTTTGAAATAATGTTTTAAAAATCCATTCATGCCGTATAAGTTAAAAAAACATTCTTCTCGTACTTTTGTCAGAAAAGTCAAAAAGTACCTCGAACGAAAAACGACAAAAGATTCCTTTCATATCTTTTACTAAAAACTCACCGATGGGTAAAATTGGATTTAAACAATTTTAGGTGAATGGAAATAATATTACATATTGAGGAAACATGGATGTGGATGATAAAATACACCCCAGTAAATACCAATGTATATACAATCTCGGATAAAAATGAGATTGTGATATTTCCCTTACCTTAGATCCGACTTTCTCTGTAAGTGTCCGAACCTCATGTATAATGATTTAAATAATGTTATTGACTTATTCCAGAATCATAAATATTGATATGATATCATATATGGTCATATTCATAGCTTCTTATTAGTAATATTTCATTGTTACTTGTTACTCGGGTCTTTATTGCCTTTTGTTCTCATGCGTGTTTTGCCAAATAAATTCTTATTCTACTTTTAAGGTTATAGATACCTTTTATCCAGAATGGTATTATTGTAACATATATCATATTTATTCATTCAATTAATTTATATAATTACTATGTAATGATGATCATGTAGAACAAGTTGCATCATATCGTGGAGACGGTATTCCGTATGTACGCACGAGCGATGATATTGTTCCCATGATCATGGAATTGTATTTAAGTGTATTTATACTATTTCAGTATCAATATAACTTTATAATAATCATATATAGTTACTAATTACACCATTATACCCATCCTTGTAATCTGATGGTGGAAAATAGATTACACCACGGCGTGGAGACGGTATTCTGTACGTACGCACGCGCGGTGATTTCATTTTTCCGTAGGATGGATAGAAGGTGAATTAGGGTTGTTTCATATTTATAATAACATATCAGTATGTAATTAATACTGATGTTATTACTTTATCATGAAACAACTAAAGAAGAAGAAGTTTAAGAAGAAATAAATTGAAAAGATCGGTAATGGATATTACCTCTTCTTTGAAACACCTCTTTGAATCCTCCACTTAGGGAAATAAGATTGGTCTTTGAAGAAGACCAGGACCTATAAGATTATTATAGGGAAGTGGAGAAGGAATTTTGGCAGGGGTTGGCCGAGCTTGAGTTCTCAAATTGGTGTGAGGAGGAGGGGTAGGAGATGCCCTTTTATAAGGGAGGAGAGGGGCACCTTAGGAATATCTCAAAATATTATTTTATATTAAAGTCAAAATCTGTTTATAATGGTTAAAAGGGTATTATTTCGAAGGAAAAGTGGGTATGGGTCGAAATCCTATCAACCAATAGGATTTAGACAAGTTTAGGTTATTATTTTAACCTTATCAATTACATTTAACTCTAAGTTCAATAATTTAACTTTTACCGTGACTTTTTGTTTTCTTACACTATATGGTTAATACACTTACTATAACATGCCAAACAAACCCCAAGTTGTTTATTATTAATATATATATCCATATCTAAGTCATTTGTCCTAATCGTAGATTTTTAGGAATAAAATAACAATTAATAATATAATATTTGATTTAAAAACTATTTTGTGTCAATTTTGACCCTATTTGATATATGATTTTTGTGAAAGTCATAACAGAATTATATGTTCGAACCAAGTTGATTAAATCAACACTAATATATCATAATAACCTAGAAAATTAGTGGAATTCATAAAAAGTCTCAAATTACATTTATTTGAGCATTTATAACATCAACTATGTTAACATTTCCTTAAAAGGGTAATTACTGCATCATCGTTGTGTCATAAATAAATTAATTTATTTAAAGTCTAAAAATTATAAATAAAATATCATTATTTAGGAAATCTATTTATATTTCTAATGAATATTTTTAGTCGAATTTATCTTATGTATAATCCCATATTAAAAATGTTTTAGTTATTATACTTTGATTTTAACTATTTTAACTATTCATTAAATAAAATAATATTAAATGTCATAATCTAATCCAAGTGGACCTAAATGGTCATATTATATTCATAAGGTTGTTTTTGGTTGAATAACACTTATCCAATAGAATTATGACATGTTTTAGGGTAATAGTAATATCATATTTACCCTTAGTTACCCTATTTACTATTAACCGCGGTAAAAAAAGTAAAAAGTTACTATTCACAAAAAAAAATTATGTTTATCTCATTGAACCACATTTTACTTACTGATATCAACCGTGTCTGTCGGATTTTCGAAATTCCATTCACAGAAGCGGTAAAATTAAGTTTTATGAAAAATTCAGTTTTTAACCTACCACTTAGTGGTTTCACTATTCATCAAAAATTGAAAGTTTTCAGAAAAATACCAAAATTTCACCCTAGGCTAATTTCGGTATTCCGAATCCAAAAATGAAGTCCATTTTGAAAAATAAAATTTATAAAATTTCAAAAAGTGGTTATTACTATTCATAACGGCTAGTTTTAAGAATATTTTAATAGCATATCGTTGTTTAGTGAAACTCGGTATTGCGTACAACGCAAGCTATCGAGGAAGGTCGTGATTGCGTGTAAAGTAAGACAAGCCAGTGTGTAGTAAAATATTCCATTGATGATATATATATATAACATAAAAACAAAATATTACTCATAAAAATCTCAGGTGTTACATTTTACCCCCCTTAAAAAGAATTTCGCCCTCGAAATTCGTCACTTTGTAACAAACAGATTAGGATACTTCTCCCTCATCATATCCTCAAGCTCCCATGTAGCTTCTTCAAGTTGGTGGTTCCTCCATAAAACTTTCACCAATCGATTGGTCTTATTTCATAGGACTTTTTCGCTACGATCCAGAATCTCTATCAGTTGTTCTTCATAAGAAAGATCTTGCTCCAGCGGTACAACTTCTGAGCTGAGTACATGTGAAGGATCAGGTATGTACTTTATCAGGAGAGATACATGGAACACATCGTGAACTTGAGAGAGATTCGGTAGAAGCGCCACTTGGTAAGCTAACTTTCCAACATGATCCAGTATTTCGAAAGGACCGATATATCTAGGGCTCAACTTTACCTTCTTTCCAAATCTCATAACCCTCTTCCAGGGAGATATTCGTAAGAACACTTTATCACCCACTTCAAACTCTAGGTCATTTCTTCGGTTGTCGGCATAAATTTTCTGTCGACTCTGAGCTGCTCTTATGTGTTGTTGAATAGATCTGACCTTTTCTGCCATTTCATCAATGAGATCAGGTCCTAATAGCTTTCTTTCCCCAACATCATCCCAGCAAGCTGGAGTCCTGCATTTCTTTCCATAGAGAGCTTCATAAGGAGCCATCTGAATACTGGAGTGAAAGCTATTATTATAAGAAAATTCCACCAAATGTAGGTGTTGATCCCAACCTCCTTTGAAATCCATAGAGCAAGCTCTCAGCATATCTTCTAGGGTTCGAATTGTTCTCTCAGACTGACCGTCTGTCTGAGGATGATAAGAAGTGATGAAACTCAACTTTGTATCCAGAGTATGCTGAAGACATCGCCATAACTTCGAGGTAAATCTCGGATCCCGATCAGATATAATAGAAAGTGGTACTCCATGCAATCTTACCACTTCCTTTACATATATCCTGGAAAGCCGATCTAGAGAGAAATCCTCTCTAATAGCAATGAAGTGTGCAGACTTTGTAAGATGATCGACTATGACCCAGATAGAATTATTGCCTTTGGATGTTTTAGGAAGTCCTGTGACAAAGTCCATAGTGATGTTTTCCCATTTCCATTCGGGTATGGGTAATGGTTGTAACATCCCCTTAGACTTCTGTCTCTCAGCTTTAACTTGTTGACAAACCAAACATCGAGAGACATATTCAGCAACATCTCTTTTCATTCCATCCCACCAGAAATACTCTTTCAGGTCCCTATACATCTTCGTGCTTCCAGGATGAATAGAGAATGACGAACTATGAGCCTCATCCAGCAGCTCCTTCTTTAACTCGGGGATGGGAGGAACACAAACCCGATTCCTGATCTTTATTATCCCATCACAATCAAGGTTGAACTCCGTAACATTTCTCACCTTCTTTTGTAACTCGACATCTTCTTTCTGTGCCTCTTTAATCTTCACATGTATAGATGGTTGAACATTCATTTGAGAAAGATAAGATTTTCCCCCTTCCATTATAATTCCAAGATCAATCCTTTGTAAATCCATAAATATTGGATCTTTTGTGATCCTTATCATGGATAAACTAGCATGGTCTTGTCGACTTAATGCATCTTCCACCTTGTTTGCTTTCCCAGGGTGGTAATGGATTGAGCAGTCATAATCCTTAATCAGCTCCAACCATCTTATTTGACGTATATTCAGCTCCTTTTGTGTGAAAATATACTTTAAACATTTATGATCAGTATAAATATCACACCTTTCACCATAAAGGTAATGCCTCCAAATATTTAATGCAAATATTACCACAGCTAACTCCAAATCATGTGTTGGGTAATTTTTCTCATGGATTTTAAACTGTCGTGAGGCATAAGCTATCACCATAAAATTTTGCATAAGAACACACCCCAATCCCTTCTTGGATGCATCACTGTAGATCACAAACCTTTCTCCACTACAAGGCAGTGTGAGCACATGTGCAGTGGATAACCTTCATTTCAACTCCTTGAAATTCTCTTCACATTCCTCTGTCCAAACAAACTTAACTCCTTTCCGAGTCAACTTTGTGAGTGGATTATATAATCATGAAAAATCTTTTACAAAAAGTCGATAATATCCATCCAAACCAAGAAAACTTTGGATCTCAGTTACTGTTGTTGGTCTCGACCATCTTTCGATAACCTCTGTTTTTGCTGGATCCACAGATATCCCCTCTTTTGATATTATGTGACCCAAAAATGCAACTTTTTGAAGCCAAAATTCACACTTGGTAAATTTGACATAAGGCTTCTCCTTTCTCAGGGTCTTCAATATAATTCTCAAGTGATCTTCATGCTCTTCCTTCCTCTTTGAATAGACAAGAATATCGTTTATAAAGGCTACCACAAATTGATCAAGATAGTCTCTAAAGACTCTATTCATTAGATCCATGAAGATAGTAGGGGCATTAGTAAGACCAAATGGCATCACTATAAATTCATAGTGTCCATACCTTGTACGGAAAGCCGTCTTTGGTATATCCTCCCTTTTTACCCTTAATTGATGATACCCTGAACGAAGATCAATCTTGGAAAAGTATTGAGCTCCGCGTAGTTGGTCAAATAAGTCATCAATGCGTGGGAGAGGATATTTGTTCTTGATAGTGATCTTGTTAAGTTCTCGATAATCAATGCAGAGTCTCATTGATCCATCTTTCTTCTTAACAAATAGAACAGGTGCTCCCCAAGGTGATGCACTAGGTCGTATGAATCCCTTATCAAGATTCTCTTGGAGTTGCTTCTTCAATTCCTACAACTCAATTGGGGCCATTCTATAAGGTGTATTTGAAATAGGCAAAGCACCCGGTACGAGTTCTATTGAAAACTCAACATCACGATTTGGTGGAAGACCCGGTAATTCCTCCGGAAAGACATCATCAAACTCTCGTACGATGGGAATATTCTTAATCGCGAGTTTCTCACCAACCATTTGAGATAAATAACCTTCATTTATTGGAATCAATACCCATAAAATGGAAGAAACTTCCACTGTAAGGTTATGTTCATCCTTGCATTGATAGACGATCATAGATTGATCTGGAATATGAAATGTGACTTCCCTTCTTTGGCAATTGATATGAGCTCCGTATAAAGAAATCCAATCCATGCCAAGAATCACATCGAATTCCACTAAAGGAAGGATCACAAGATTTGGAGGAAGCACTTTCCCACAAAAATCGATCGGAGAATAATTATAAACTTTTGATGCGATTGATGTGCCATTAGGTGTTGTCACAGCTAACTCAACATCTAATTGTTGAGGTAATACAGTGATACCATTAGAAAATTCTTCAGAAATAAATGAGTGGGTGGATCCAGAATCAAATAAAACATTTTCTACTTTAGAGTGGATGGTAAGTGTATCTTTCACCACTTCGTTATCGTACTCCACATCGCTGATAGAAATTTCATGTGACTTTCCTTTGTCTTTAGCCTTAAGAGTTTGTTGACGTCGACCATCATCATCAACCCTTGGATTTGGGAATTGATTGGCATAATGCCCCATCTCCTTGCACATGAAACATTGAAGTGTAGTAGGTTCATTCTGTGTATCCCTTCCTTTGTTTGCATCATTAGACATCTTCTTCCCATTATCGTGGCATTCAAATGCCCGATGACCTTCCTTTCCACATTTGAAACATTTACTTGTCCCTTTAAGACAACTCCCTCCATGTTTCTTTCCACACTTTGAGCATAAGGGAAAGATCATCTTATTTTTAGTGTGCTCTTTAGATTTTCCTTTGAATTCCATTTTCCTCTTCTTATCAAACCCATATGACTGATGGGTTACTCCAATCTCTATCTCGACTTTGAGAGCACATCGAACGATTTCCTCGTAGCTATTGAAGTCCCTTATGGCTAACGCCCTTCGAAGACTTGGTTTTAAGCCACTAAAGAATCGATCGATCTTACTCTCAGGTTGGATAATAATACCAGAAGCATACCTTGCAAGTCTTGTAAAATTTTCTTCATAGGTACCAACAGATTCATCATCCCTTTGCTTCAGTTCAAGAAACTCTTTCTCCATCTTTGTTCGGAGAATACGAGGGAAGTACTTATTGAAAAATAAGTTCTTGAACTCGTCCCATTCCATGGACTCAATTTCATCCCTTTGCCTCGTATTCTTAATAAGATTCCACCATTGATCAGTATTTCCTTCCAAACGATACACTGCTAGGATGACTTTATCATGTTCAGAACATTGAAGAACTGAAAATATCTTTTCAGTAGTACTAATCCATTGTTCAGAAACTAATGGATCAGTAGACCCGCTGAAAGAAGGTGGACGCTGCCTCATGAAGGATTCAACAGAATATTGCTCCTTCCTTTTCTCGTTTGGAAGTCCTGCATGATTCATAGCTTGAGTAAGTTGTGTGAGCATGGCTACAAGATTTTGCATTCCAGCTCCCATATCGTTTGGTTTCTCAGGGGGACAATCATTGCATTGACCATCGCATTCCGCATTAACACTGTTCCTTCTGGTTCCAGCCATTGACTAAAACCAAGAAGAATAGTGTGAGTGACACTAATTATAATAGGAAAACCACATAATTCAAGAATAAAATTTTCACGCTTGAGGTCTTATCTTAGATTATTCATGGCCATTTCTAAAACACTAAGATTGTGTTCTATGCTTAGACTTATCCTTAGGGTTCTTACTAAGGCTTTCACATCCTAGTTTCCAAAGGTTGACTATAGTTTTCCTCTGATACCAACTGTAGAGACCCGAAGCTTGACATACATTGACATTACATTACATTTGCGGAATACTTAGTACATAAAAAAACACACACACACAAGGATCGTAATAGTTTAGTGTCTTTGGAAACTCAGAATATAATCTTCTAATCCTGGTGAAAGATCTTCAACATCTCCCATAAAGATCTTGTTTTTTTATACCTAAAACCTTTCTTTATATCCTGGGGAAAATAAAACATAAAAGGGTGAGATCAAATGCTCAGTAAGGGTAAACAAAAGAAATATCAATAACATTATATACAAAAGCACATAACTTTTTTAAATCTTAACCTCCAAAAGAGATCATAATTTCATAACATGGGATAAATCATGGTAGTGAAATGTAATCACAATAATAATAACATAAAACATGAAACATTTTTGCATACACACATAATCATAGGGAATCATTTCTTGTTAGTCAAGACTCATTGCCAAGACTATCTTAGTGGACGAAGTCCCTTTCTGAACCGAGTCTCCCTCGTTTCAGTCCTGTTTCACTGAACCGGTATAACCTACCGTTCCAGCCATGTCTATCTCATGAGATATAAAATCTTTACCCAATGAATTGGAGGGAGATATAGGTCCCACCCATCTCTTAATGATACCATTCTTAGGTGTGCCACAAAATCATAAACCATACATCATAGCATAACCCATGTAATAAAAATGGGAATCTTAAACATCGTGACATCATAAAACAATTCATATAAGATAAAGGAATTCATAAAAATATAATTCCATCACAACATGATCAAATCAATGTAATAATAGGGATAAAAAAATAACCCTTTATTATCTTAGATGGAAAATAATTTTGATAAAACACTTCAACTCCATTCTTGAGGAAAATATCCTTTCTGATTCAAAAACACTTTTCCTTTCTTAACATGTCGTACAATTATAAACTAAAAGATTTTGATTAGAAAAATTAACTTGAAAACATGTAATGGAAGCTTCTTTTAAATAATGTTTTAAAAATCCATTCATGTCATATAAGTTAAAAAAAACATTCTTCTCGTACCTTCATCGAAAAAGTCAAAAAGTACCTCGAATGAAAAACGACAAAAGATTCCTTTCATATCATTTACTAAAAACTCACCGAAGGGTAAAATAGGATTTAAACAATTTTAGGTGAATGGAAATAATATTACATATTGAGGAAACATGGATGTGGATGATAAAATACACCCCAGTAAATACCAAAGTATAAACAATCTTAGATAAAAATGAGATTGTGATATTTCCCTTACCTTAGATCCGACTTTCATTGTAAGTGTCCGAACCGCCTGTATAATGATTTAAATAATGTTATTGACTTATTAAAGAATCATAAATATTGATATGATATCATATATGGTCATATTCTTAGCTTATTATTAGTAATATTTCATTGTTACTTGTTACTCGGGTCTTTATTGCCTTTTGTTCTTATACGTGTTTTTCCGAATAAATTCTTATTCTTCTTTTAAGGTTATTGATACCTTATATCCAGAATGGTATTAGTGTATCATATATCATATTTATTCATTAAATTCATTCATATAATTACTATGTAATGATGATCATGTAGAACGAGTCGCATCACATCGTGGAGACGATATTCCGTACGTACGCACGAGCGATGATATTGTTCCCATGATCGTGGAATTGTATTTAAGTGTATTTATACTATTTCAGTATCAATATAACTTTATTATAATCATATATAGTTACTCATTACACCATTATACCCATCCTTGTAAGGTGATGGTGGAAAATAGATTTCACCACGGCGTGGAGACCGTATTTCGTACGTACGCACGCACGGTGATTTCAATTTTCCAGAGGATGGATAGAAGGTGAATTAGGGTTGTTTCATATTTATAATAACATATCAGTATGTAAGTAATACTGATGTTATTACTTTATCATGAAAAAACTAAAGAAGAAGAAGTTGAAGAAGAAAGAAATTGAAAAGATCGGTAATGGATATTACCTCTTCATTGAAACGCCTCTTTGAATCCTCCACTTAGGGAACTAAGATTGGTCTTTGAAGAAGACCAGGACCTCTAAGATTATTCTAGGGAAGTGGAGAAGGTATTTTGGCATCGGTTGGCCGAGCTTGAGTGCTCAAATTTGTGTGAGGAGGAGGGGGGAGGAGATGCCCTTTTATAAGGGAGGAGAGGGGCACCTTAGGAATATCTCAAAATATTATTTTATATTAAAGTCAAAATCGGTTTATAATGGTTCCAAAGGGTATTATTTCGAAGGTAAAGTGGGGATGGGTCGAAATCCTATCAACCAATAGGATTTAGACAAGTTTAGGATATTATTTTAAACTTATCAATTAGATTTAACTCTAAGTTAAATAATTTAACTTTTACCGTGAATTTTTGTTTTCTTACACTATATGGTTAATACACTTACTATAACATGCCAAAAGAACCCCAAGTTGTTTATTATTAATATATAAATCATTATCTAAGTAATTTGGCCGAATCTTAGATTTTTAGGATTAAAATAACAATTAATAATATAATATTTGATTTAAAAACTATTTTGTGTCAATTTTGACACTATTTGATATATGATTTTTGTGAAAGTCATAACAGAATTATATGTTCGAACCAAGTTGATTACATCAACACTAATATATCATAGTAACCTGTAAAATTATTTTAATTCATAAAAAGGCTCAAATTACATTTATTTAATCATTTATAACATCAATTATGTTAACATTTCCTTAAACGGGTAATTACTGCATCATCGTTGTGTCATAAATAAATTAATTTATTTAAAGACTAAAAATTATAAATAAAAGATAATTATGTATGAAAGATTTTTATCTTTATAATGATTATTTATAGTCTAATTTATCTTATGTATAACCCCATATTAAAAAAATTTTAGTTATTAAATTTTGATTTTAACTATTTTAACTATTCATTAAATAAAATAATATTAAATGTCATAATCTAATCGAAGTGGATCTAAATGGTCATATTATATTCATAAGGTTGTTTTTGGTCGAATTACACTTATCCAATGGAATTAGGACATGTGTTAGGGTAATAGTAATATCATATTTACCCTTAGTTACCCTATTTACTATTAACCGCGGTAAAAAAAAGTAAAAAGTTACTATTCACCAAAAAATTATTTTTATTTCATTGAACCACATTTTACTTACTGATATCAATTGTGTCTGTCGGATTTTCGAAATTCCATTCACAGAAGCGGTAAAATTATGTTTTATGCAAAATTCAGTTTTTAACCTACCACTTAGTGGTTTCACTATTCATCAAAAATTGAATGTTTTCAGAAAAATACCAAAATTTCACCCTAGGATAATTTAGGTTTTCCGAATCCAAAAATGAAGTCCATTTTGAAAAATAAAATTTATAAAATTTCAAAAAGTGGTTATTACTATTCATAACGGCTAGTTTTAATAATATTTTAATAGCATATCGTTGTTTAGTGAAACTCGGTATTGCGTACAACGCAAGCTATCGAGGAAGGTCGCGATTGCGTGTAAAGTAATCCAACCTAGTGTGTAGTGAAAGATTCCTTTGATGATATATATATAACATAAAAACAAAATATTACTCATAAAAATCTCGGGTGTTACACTATCATCAGCTCAGATTTCGGGACGAGGACGTGCAGAAGACGACCTTCAAATGTCGGTATGGCCACTATGAGTTCTTGGTTATGCCTTTCGACATAACAAATGATCCATTAGTGTTGATGAGTCTCATGAACAGGATCTTTCAGCCTTACCTCGATCGATTTGACATGGTCTTCTTTGACGACATTTTGAAATACTCGGCCACTGAGGAGGAGAACGCCTACCACTTGCGAGTTGTACTGGACACACTTTGAGAGCACCAGCATTATGGTATGCTCTTGAAGTGTCAGTTCTGGATATGTGAGGTCCAATTCATGGGACACGTCATCTCTAAGGTGGGAGTTGCAGTGGATCGTGCGAAGATTGAGTCACTGCTAGCTTGGGAGCCACCCAAGAGCGTGACAAAGGTGCAGATTTTCCTAGGACTGGATAGATACTATCGAAGATTTGTGCTAGACTTCTCTAGAGTTGCAGAACCACTTTCAGCTCTGAAAAAGAACGGGAAACCCTTCATTTGGTCAGACAGATGTCAGCAGAGCTTCCATGAGTTGAGATAGAGATTGACCAGTGAACCCATCTTGAGGCTACCGGAGGAGGGAGTAGGGTAAGTAGTCTACTACGATGCATCAAGGACCGGACTCGGGTGTGTCCTAATGCCGGAACGGGCAGTGATCGCATATGGATCACGATAGTTAAGGCAGCATGAGCAAAACTATGCTACCCATGACCTGGAGTTAGCAGGAGTGGTCTTCGCTCTGAATATGTGGCGACACTATCTGATGGGAGATCTCTTTACAGTTTATTCTGACCACCAGAGTCTCAGGTACATCTTCTCGTAGAAGGACTTGAACCTGAGACAACAGCGATGGCTCGACTTCCACCAAGACTATGACTTTGAGATAGTATATACTCAAGGAAATGAGAACGTAGTAACCGATGCTCTCAGCAGGAGGACGGGCTTTCAGCTACTTAGGGAGGCGACAAAGTAGCTAGCTGCTTTGCAGATATTCTTCATGCATAGAGATGGAGCATCCTTTCTTCAGTCACTCACAGTCACTCCCCCACTTCATCAGTGGGTCAGAGAGGCACAACGTGGGGATGTTTACTGTGAGATGTGGCTTACACAGATATCCTCAGGACAGGCACCTGATGGATTCTCAGTGGGAGTAGAGCACGTCGTCCTTTTTAGAGGACGCACCATGGTACCAGCTGCTTTGCAAGAGGAGGTGCTGAGGGAGTTTCACACTTCCCCTTTAGCGGTACATCCAGGAGTGGCAAAGATGTAACAGGATCTCAGACGACAGCATTGGTGGCCGGGTATGAAGAAAGTTTTAGTAGAGTTCATTTCTCGATGCCTCACTTTCCAGCAGGTGAAGGTAGATCACCAGGTACCAGTAGGCTTGGTACAACCCTTGGAGGTCTCGGAGTGGAAGTGGGATGGGATATCTATGGATTATGTGACTGGACTACCACGTACTTCCAGATGTCACAACTCCATTTGGGTGATTGTCGACTGACTCACCAAGTCGGCCCACTTCTTACCCATCAGAGAGCAGGGCTCAGTGGAGATCTTGGGGCGCCTCTACGTTCAGGAGATTGTATGGCTTCATGGTGTGCCATTATCTATCGTCTCCGATCGAGATTCTCGCTTTAATTCCTGGCTTAGGAAGGGGTTGCAGGAGGCATTCGGGACGCAGCTACGTCTGAGCACCACATTTCCCCCTCAGACAGATGGTCATATGGAGAGGACCATTCAGACTCTTGAGGACATGCTCCGTGCATGTGTCCTTGACTTTGGTCGCAGTTGGGAGGATCACCTCCCCTGGGTGGAGTCTGCATACAACAACAGCTACCACTCCACCATAGGGATGGCGCCATACAAGGCATTGTACGGCTGACCTTGCAGGTCACATCTATGCTAGAAAAAACCTAGGGAGTCAGCACTTGTGGGACCGGAGATGGTCCGGGACATGACAGAGAAGGTCTAGGTCATCCAGGAGCGGATGAGGACAGCTCAGAGTGGACAGAAGTCTTATGCTGATAGGAGGAAGAGACCATTTGAGTTCGAGGATAGAGACAACGTTTTCTTACGGGTCTCACCTCGACGTGGATTACGGAGATTTGCCCAGGGCGTCAAGTTATCTCCGCGCTTCATCGGACCATTCCAGGTTATCAGCAGAATATGCGAGGTGGCTTATCGCCTGAATCTACCACCTCAATTGCACCGGGTGCACGACGTCTTCCACGTATCTCAGCTGAGGAGGTACGTGCACTACCCGACACATATCATCGACCATGGGGAGCTAGACATTGACGATGGGGAGACTTTTGCGAAGGTCCCGATGGAGATTGAGGATAGACATAAGAAGGTCCTAAGTGTGCAGTCAAATCCTCTAGTGCGCATCAGATGGAAACACGAGATCCTTCAGAAGAGCACTTGGGAGTGGAAGGCTTAGATGTGTGCTTAGTACCCTCATTTGTTCCCCTAGTTTGTGATGTATCTTTATGGGGATGTAAAGCCCTGATGTGGGAGTAATGTAAAGACCCATAAATTTGAAGGAAAATTTTTTTCTAAATTTTTCTTTAGTATTTTATGAGTACACAGTTTCTAACGGAACCTAATTTTGAGTCCCGGTGTGCCTGGAATCAATTTACGAAGTTTAGCTCTGGTACATTCAGTGAACGAACGAGCAGGGTTTTCTAACTTTTTAACCGGTGGTCAGAATCGAAATCCGAGGGCACCGATGAAACCCTAGTGCCAGTAATTTCTTAGCAATACCTTTTCTGGAGTTACATTTGCTCAGGTGAGGTTATTAAATAAATGGGTTAACTAAAGAATGAAATAAAAATTTGTGCCACTATTTTTATTTTCTATTCTAAGTAGTTTTAACCTATGCAAGGATGTTGGATTGGGGCCCACTACGTCCTAACTCCACTTGGTAGGATATTAGTGAAGTGGGGACCATACGAGAACCACCGTGCTCCATAATTGGAGCACCACTTTCATCTCTAACGAAGAAGGTGAAACCCTTCGTGTGGTCAGACAGATGTCAGCAGAGCTTCCATGATATGAGATAGAGATTGACCAGGACACCCATCTTGAGGATATTGTAGGAGAGAGTAGGGTACTTAGTCTACTGCGATGCATTAGGGACAATACTTAGGTGTGTCATGATGCAGGAACGGGTAGTGATCTCCTATGGATCATGAATGTTGAGGCAGCATGAGCAGAACTATGCTACCCATGACCTGGAGTTAGAAGTAGTGGTCTTCGCTCTGAAGATGTGGCGACACTATCTGATGGAAGAGCGCTTTACAATATATTCTGACCATCATAGTGTTTGGTAAATCTCCTCGTAGAAGGACCTAAACCTGAGATAGCAGAGATGGATTGAGTTCCTCCCGGACTATGACTTTGAGATAGTCTATACTCATAGAAAGGGGAATGTAGTAGCTGATGCTCTCAGTAGGAGGACAGGAATTCAGCTACTTGGGGAGGCGACAGAGCAGCTAGCCACTTTGAAGATATCCGGATAAGGATAAAATAACCTTTCATCAGTCACTCACAGTCACTACTCCAATTCTTCAGTGGGTCAGAGAGGCACAGCGTGGGGACGTTGACTGTGAGACATGGCGTACAGAGATATCCTCAGGACAGGCACCTGATGGATTCTTTGTGGGAGGAGAGCACGTCGTCCTTTTCAGAGGACGTACCATGGTACCATCTACTTTGTAGGAGGAGGTTCTGAGAGAGTTTCACACTTCCTCATTAGTGGTACATCCAAGAGTGGTGAAGATGTACCAGGATCTCAGACGACAGCACTGGTGGCCGGGTATGAAGAAGGCTATAGTAGAGTTCGTTTCTCGATGCCTCAACTGCCAGCAGGTGAAGGTGGAGCACCAGGTACCAGCAGTCTTGGTACAACCCTTGGAGGTCCCAGAGTGGAAGTGGGATAGGATATCTATGGATTACGTGACTGGACTACCACATACTTCTAGAGGTCACAACTCCATTTGGGTGATTGTCAACCGACTCACCAAGTCGGCCCACTTCTTACCCATTAGAGAGAAGGGCTCAGTGGAGAGATTGGGATGCCTCTACGTTCAATAGATTGTACAGCTTCTTGTTGTTCCATCATCTATCATCTCCGATCGAGATGCTCGCTTTAATTCTAGGCTTTGAAAGGGGTTGCAGGAGGCATTTGGGAAGCATCTACGTCTGAGCACCGCCTTTCACCCTCATAAAGATGGTCAGACGGAGAGGACCATTCAGACTCTCAAGGACATACTCTGTGCATGTGTCCTCAACTTTTGTTGTAGCTGGGAGGATCACCAACCCTTGGTGGAGTTTGCGTACAATAACAGCTACCACTCCACCATCGGGATGGCACCATACGAGGCATTGTACGGTCAACCTTACAGGTCACCTCTGTGCTGGATGGACCCTGGGGAGTCAGCACTTGTGGGACCAGAGATGGTCCAGGCCACGACAGAGAAGGTCCAGGTCATCCAGGAGAGGATGAGGACAGCTCAGAGCTGACAGAAGTCTTATGCTGACAGGAGGCAGAGACCACTGGAGTTCGAGGATGGTGACCACGTTTTCTTATAGGTCTCACCTCGATGTGGATTACGGATATTTGCCAGGGGCGTCAAGTTATCTCTGCACTTCATCGGACCATTCCAGGTTCTCAGGAGGATAGGTGAGGTGGCTTATCGCCTGGATCTACCACCTTAGTTGCACCGGGTGCATGATTTCTTCCACGTATCTCAGCTGAGGAGGTATGTGCACGACCCGATGCATATCATCGACCATGGGGAGCTAGACATTGACGATGGGGAGACTTTTGCGGAGGTCCTAGTGGAGATCGAGGATCGACAGGAGCAGGTCCTACGTGGGTGGTCGATTCCTCTAGTGCGCATTAAATGGCAACACGGGAACCTCCAGGACAGCACTTTGGAGTGGGAGGCTCAGATGCGTGCTCAGTACCCTCATTTGTTCCCCTAGTTTGTGATGTATCTTTTCGGGGATGTAAAGACCTGAGGTGGGAGTAATGTAAAGACATGTAAATTTCAACGGAAATTTTTTTCTTAATTTTATTTGGTATTTTATGAGTACGCAGTTTCTAATAGCACCTGATTCTGAGGCCCGGTGTGCCTGGAATCAACTTCAGAAGATCAGCTTGGGTATGTTCACTGAACGAATGAGCGGGTTTTTCTAACTTTTCAATTGTTGCTCGGAATTGAAATATGAGGGAACCGATGAAACCACAGCACTGATAATTGCATAGAAACACCTTTTTTGGAGTTGCATTTTCTCAGGTGAGGTTATTAAATAAATGGGTTAACTAAAGAATGAAATAAAATTTTGTGGCACGATTTTTATTTTCTATTCTCAGTAGTTTTAACCTATGCATGGATGTTGGAGTGGGGCCCTCTACATCATAACTCCACTTTTTAGTATATTAGTGAAGTGGGGCCCACATGAGCCACACCCCTTCAAATCCCTTAAAACCTCCCTCGTGCTTTTAATTGTGTAACACACCTGCACCCCCTTTTAAATGACAAACCAAATCTCGCAATTAATTCGACTGTTAAAGGCTCTTCAATTAATTTAATTAATTGAAAGGGAACTTTTTTTCAATTTTATTGTTGTCATGTGTGTGTTAACAAAATAAGAAAATGTCTTATTTTATTGGGGGTTGATTCGTTGTGCGGAAACAAGGAGTGAACTCTCACTGTCTTGAAGAACTTCGTCTTCTTCGTGAAGAACGCCGAGTCTATGACGAAGGACTCTATCACCGTAAGGGAAGACCGTCGTGCCGTCATCACTCTTCTCTGCAACCGGTGAGAGACGCCTTTTCCGGAGAATGATGACGCACCACATCCTTCATCGGGTGAACACCAATGACACTTACGGAGCCTCGATTTGCGACGTCGACATCTGTGACGCCGTCTTCCGCGACGTCCTTTTCCCGCGATGATCCTCGTTCGACGACTTCATCGAGGTAGGGGTTGAATTTTTCTTCGTGAGGGTTCTTGTGTTCTTCTTTAATTATTTGGGCCGACTTTTATCAATTTAATGTGAGGAGGTCGGTTCGTCCGAACACGGCTGATCCTCCTCCCCCCTTTGTTGTTGTATTCGTTGTGGCCCGAACGAAGGTGGTGCGGTGCAACGACACCGCGCGGAAACAAGGAGGAATGCGGCGAAGAAGCATGGCGCTGTCGCACAGCACCGTTGAGGCCGAAAGAAACCGCGGCTGGGGTCGGGCCTTGGCGGAGGGGCGCGGCGCAGTCGCGCCACGCCGGAGGACCATGAAAAGGTCATGTCCGGAGCGGGGCCCCGGTGGAGGGGCGTGGCGTCGTCCCTCCACGCCAGTTGGACAAGGGCCGCGGCCTAAGGCCACGATAGTGCAGGGAAGGGCGTCCAGAATCACCGGCCGCCAGTGCTTCAGAGGGGCGGGACTGCGGGGTCCCGCGGTGGCGGCACCGGCTGGCCAAACGGGCCGTCCATTTCGGATGAACCAGGGGTCGTAACCCCCGGCTACCAAAGGAGTGGGCCCCAATGTGGGGGGGCGCCGTTACAACAAGGGGGGAAGCTCGCCCCCCTTCTCACGTCCGCTCAGCCAGCGCTTAGCCGCCCCTCTCGGCCAACGTCGGGCCGCCCAGACCGGACCGGCCAGGCCGGGCCGGGCCGCCCGCGCCCGACCGGGCCGCGCCGACCGAACTGGACCTAGACCCAGTTCGGGTCGACCCGTGTCAGGCCAACCCAGGGGGTCTCGTGCCGGGTCGGTCCGGGCCCAAACCCCCCTAAAAATAGATAGGTTCATTAAAACGACCGTAACATGGGCAACAGACCTCCGATCGACGCACCGTCAGTTGAGATGCGATCCTTGGATCGAGACGGGCATTTCGGTATATAACACTCAAGGTTTCAGAGAAATTTGTGTGCATCCGGGTTGGTTCGAACACGAAACCAATTGGGCCCTCGTTGCGGAAATGCCTATTACTTGAGCTCCAGATATTCAATTGACGTGTTGTCAACTTTGTTGGATTCCTTTTAGTGAGATGGACCTTTTGCCTTACTCCACTCAGGTTTTGGATGCAGTTGGAGTACAGTCGGGTTGGTTTGACTTAAAAACCAACCGGGCCCCTGGAATGAAAAGGCCATTAACATTCAGACCGGGCGTTCGATTGACGCGCCCTCTGTCACATTGAGTTCCTATCGACGTGGTGGAACTTTCAGATACATCAAATACAGATGATGTGTCAGTTGATGTATCAACCCCTTGGATCGTGGAGCGGACCCTCCCGGAAATGAGCATGCTGTGTTCGGGAACCCTAGAGCTGGTTGTGATGATGACTGCACTGAAATCCTTCGTGGGTTCAGCAATGACGACGACTGTACTAGGATCCTCCATTGGTTCGACATCGATGACGACAGTACTGAAATCCTCTGTGGGTTCGTTGGCGATGACTACTATTCTTGTATCCTATGTGGGTCTGGCAGTACGTGACTACTGTTTCTGTATCCTACGTGGGTCCGACAGTATTTGACTCTGTACTAGTATCCTATGTGGGTCCGACAGAGTTGCTGGTCTAGTATCCTACGTGGGTCCGATAGCATAGCTGGTCTAGTATCCTATGTGGGTCCCAGGTTAGATGAATCAGTAGCTACATCTGATCATCTCTATCACCTTATGAAGAAGTATACCTGTGTGAGCTGAGTCTTGACTTTCAATCATTATCTTCGATATGAATGACTTGCTTCCTATGTGGATTGAGTTGTGATTTCCTGTATGGATTGGGTTGTGTTTTCCTATGTGGATTGGGTGGTACTATCCTGCGTGGATGTGATCGAACTTGGGCTCGGAGGTTGGAGCTGAACTGGAATTGATGACTTAGGTATATGTATGGGCATATACCTAAGTAGTGTTGGTTGTTACTTCGTGATTGTATCTTTCTTTTGTGGATTATCATTTTTGGATTATGGGAGACCTTCGGGCGTCTCGGGGTCCCTACTGAGTAGCGTATACTCACCCCTGCACGGGCTATGCCAGCACTTAGTTGTGTTAGATGTAGACGACGGACAACGCTGATCATGGTTGAGGCTTGTGAAGTATGTCGGTACCTAGAGGTGGACCACTGGGCGGGACGTACACGGGGCGGACGGCTGGACCCGAGGAGCTGAAGAGACTATCTGTACCCACCCTTAATGTGGGATTTCAAGTGGACGGCTCGACGTTGCTGCTTTACTTTTCAGTTGAAGTGCTTTATTTCCAGTTGAACTTTACTTTCAGTATTGGTTTGTATTTTGGCCCACTTACTTTTCCGCACTTACTATTGTACACTGTTTCACTTAGTGTTTACTTTTACTAGCTTACTATGTGGTGTATGTTTACATTATAAAGGCAATGCCTCCCCCTTTTGTTGGGATTTACGCCTTGGTGCTAGTCACCAGCCCCTGGCCTATGGAAGGCGGGCTTGGGGTAGTCACGTCACGGGTCCCGAGGACGGGTCGTGACATTAGGTGATTGAATTTTACTATTATCAAAAGTCCCACATGACTCTGAGATTACTCCATGGTTATGAATTATATATGTAATTTGTGGAGTACACTTTTGAAACACTATTTATGATATAATCAGGTATTTGTGATGATCTCCTCAAGATATTCCTAGGATACTCTTTTAGATCAGGTGGATGCACCATTACTGAACTCACTAGATTTTTCTAGGAGAGGTTTTATAAGTAGTTTACTGAATATATGTCAAATTATTACCATGGTTATGGAGATAATTCATTTAATATCACCTAAATGTCATTCACATTGTGGATTATAAACTTCATAATGACATGATTACCTATTCAATTTTATATAGGACTCAGACATTGGACTGGATTTATATAAAATGTGTAGAATGGAATCCATCTCAATTATATATTTATAGGATGTCCAGATATTACCTATACTCCATCATTATAGTTATTAAGGATAGGTATGGGTGATACCAAAGATTGGAAATTTACCCCCTATGAAGATATAGGATTCTTAGATATATTTAATGCACTAGATAAAGTAGCTATTATCGATCGAGCATACAGAACCAAGGAATAACATGATTATTACTAGATTGAGTGGTATGAATTACAATTCAATTAATTATTCATCAAATGTACATTCTATTAGGATCTTTGACTAAGTTATTTACCATGGATTTATCTTATTATTTTTTCATCCAGTTGTGTGTCATCAATCCTAAGAGCCCTGCATGAGCATTCACTTATGAAAACATATATTGGTTTCAAAAACATTTCTATTTTATCTTAAATAATTTGTCAAAATTATTTTTTTCCTCTTAGTAAATATTTAACATATACCCACATTGTGTTTTACAAACTATTTATGGGACCATGTTTGTGGTGCCCAATTTAGTTTTTTAATCACACCCTACTCAGGCTGGCATTACACTTGGGTACCCGAGTTGTCTTTGACATGGTTGTAGGAACAGGATGGGATGAGTACAGTGACTGATTGATTCAGATGGATCATATATGTATGTAGATATCTTGTTTTTAGTTTATCTTGGAGAGGGAATTAAAACCTTGAACATTTATTTCTTTTTATTTATTTTCTCTTATATATGTAGTCAGCCATTTGGATGATCGATATTGTATATATTACATGGTCAATCAAGCCATTATTTCATTCCATTCATTTACTAAATGATTTTTTATATTTATTTCTTCTACACTCTAATATGGTAGCATAATATCCCCACATAAACACTCTAGGTCTTCACTAATATTTGGTATCCTTTGGAATACGAGGTGGAATGCTTTAGTTCCTATCACAATTAGGTTCAATTACTATTCATGAAGTGAACTGAGTCAATACCTGACATCAATTCTGACATAAAAACAATTACTTTGGTAAGTAATGTTAAAATTTTTCATTAAACCAATGATAAAAATACCTTTTTAAAACCATTCTAAATAATTACCAAGATACTTGAAAACAACATTATGAAATCAACGATCTATAAAAATAACATTATTGAATAAAAATTGAACAACTTTCTATTTAAATGAAATATTTCTCAAATAAAAAGAGTTACATGATCATTATCACTTACCAGCAACATTCATGATGTTTCTATAATAAATAATGGAGGAAATGAAAATTAAAAATAAAACCAACACTTATAATAAAATGAGAAAAAATAGATGCGTTTAAATATTTTAAGATCATGTTATCCCACATAATGTAACTTTTTATGTAGAAAATCTTAAAATAAGATGATATTGTAGCATAAAAAGCATTTCCATTTTAGGTTCATGACATAAATATATTACCAAATGAAAAAGAATATAAGACGAATAACCTAGACAAAGATGATATCATTGAATTGAAAATTAATTAATAGAGGTATTATGCGTAACGAATTTAAATTTAAAAAATGGAAATAAAATAAAATTAAAAAATTATTTAACATTTAATCTTGTCATAATATAATCAATTAATGTGTTATATCATCTGATGATAAGAAGCTATGTTGAAAAACCCCTTACCCTAAGCATAAATGTTCATTCTATGTCCTTTAACACTAGAATAATAATATTATATTGATTATTTAATTATTTAAGAATATTTTACAGGATTATTTCTTTATTATTAAAACATTTACTACATTTATTTGAATTAAACATTTAATTACTAAATCTTTTATATCCACGTCGGGTGTTTTGAGGATGTTTGGTTCATAATTTCAAAATGACTTATGTATATTGACCTTGTTCAAAGATTTTATTTTTCCACCATACCCTAAATAATAATCCTGTAATAATTATAATTTTTTAAATTATTTATTATTTTATAACAATCAATGTAATTTGGTTTTAAACAATGTTTCGTGTTACACCATTGAGACAATAGTCCATACGTACCCATGATTAGCATATTATTTTTTAATGAGGATGAGGGATATGAGGTAAGAATATTTTTAACTTTAAAGAATTATTATTATATTATAAATATAATATTTAATATTTATATACACATATATATACCATCCATGTGAGGGAGTGATTAAAAATTAATTACATCTCTTTGCGGAGGTGGTAATCCACGCATATTCAAGAAATACACTATGAATTTTTAAAGGATATGGAGTTAAGAAATTTTGAACCATAATATCCTTACATAATGATAATTATGTCATGAATATCACACACACACACACATATATACATATAGATAAATTAGATCCACCATCATTACCAATCACTAGTGGTGGCGATTAAAAATTAATCACATCGGTTTGTGAGGATAGTGTCAACTATACACATGATATACATATTCTATTCTGATTAGAGGAAGAAAAAGATTGATTAGTGTTAGGAAATATACATAATATAGTAAATATATGGGAGAAACTTATATTATTATATCATAATGGTAAAATAGTTTTTTTGGAAGGTATAATAAGAAATAAATCTACAATATTTGGTTAAAAGGTATATATCTTCTAAAAAAATATCATTTTCAATACACCTTATTCATTTTGAGTTTTGTATTTTGAAAACAAAAGACCTATATGAATTTTTTTAGGGTTTTATGAAGATATTTGGGTAGGTATTGGATTATAAATGTGGCTCTATAGATGTGTATAAAAGAGGATAGGGTGTATCCTTTTATACTTGGTGGAAAAGACACACTTGGAAAATTACAAAAGATTTAAATTTATTAACATATTACTAATGAAAAATGGGACCAAAATGGAAACACTAAAAATATTTGAATATATAAGCTCAATTTATTGATATATAATTGGATTTATACATTTTTAGTTCATTTTCACCCTTATCACTTTAGTTTAACCCTACGTAAACCTTTTTTAACCATAACCACAGTAATAAATTTTTACAATTTTTACAATTAATTAAAATAAAAAATTATGTTAACTAATAACCTAATATTAATTATGAGAGCTCAAAAAATAAAATACATTGTATCAAATTATATTTATAGATGTTTATGCATTAAATTTAAAAATAATCATATTAAATAAGAGGAAAAGTGGGTTTTTATAAACAAAATGTCTTCTTATGTATAAAAAGTTTTTATACCAAAATAAAGAATATATTGATTCAATTAACCTTCATTAAGATAATTAGTAAAATTAAAAAAATAGAATTTTCTTTGAAAATATTTTAAAAATGAATGAAAGATATTTTATCCTCGAAATAAAAAGAGATTTTTCAAAAATAAATATGTATTTTTACTATACATTTGAAAAATAAAAAAATTTATAAAATTATACAAAATTCATCATAAGTTAATTTTCTAACAATGAATACAAAATGATATAAATTTTATTAAATTAAATTCCTTAAAATAGTATAAATTAATTATTACATCCTCTCCCAAAATTTAAATAAATGATATTTTAGAGAAAATATATTTTTTATGTATAAAACAACATTAATGAAAATTGAGTACATTATTATTAATTAATAAATAAATTTCACTCTATAAAACCACTTAATATTTTTCATATAGTTATTAATTATATACATTCCTCTAATTTAATGTCTATGTTTTAGTTGTAACATTTAAATTATATTATTAATATAGTATGTCTTAATTCACATAAATCTGAATTTTGGGTGTTAGTAATACTATTAAGAATTTTATTTATTTAATATAAATTTCAAAGGAGTTACAATTAGTTTAGGTTTTAGGGGTAGACCTTATTTCTCCATTGATGATTTAAAAGAATAATCGTGTAACTATAGATATTAAATGAGATGAGTAGTTCCAAAGAGGATGATGATTTATCAAGGGATATCAAATTATTTAGGAATTGGGATATTTTATTTCTAAACATTATTTATACTATTATGAATTATCAAATGGGATATTTTTTATTTTTTATTATGTTTATGGATTAACATCAATATTATTGTATGTCTATTTTACTATATTTTTTTATATACTTGACACTGGGATGCAACTTTTGGCTCCATGTAATATGTCTATTTTTTATGTATATTTAATGTATGGATGGATATTTTAGATTTTTAAAATATTAACAAATTTCCCATTTTTTGCATGGAAAACACTATCTACAATATTTTTTTTCTACTGTTCTCTAGACACTACATTACAAGAAGCCTTCCCAAATGTGATGTGAAGAAAAATCTCAATAACTTTTTATGTAAATAAATTTTTAATGATAAAAATAAGTATCAGATAATCTTTTTTCATTATAAAATTTTTATAAGTGGTCATGATTCGGTATCAAAAACATTTTATATAGAATATGAACATGTTATGGAAATATAGATTTTGTTGGAACCTAAATTTCTAAGGTATATATTTTTCCAGGAATAACAAGTCAAGGTATTCATATGGATATTAGAAGAAAATTAAAAGAGAAATGAAGTTTATATTAGGATCAAGATAACTCATTTGTCTCAATGATGTGCCTTTTCTAATTTCACATGCATAAAATAATGGCATGCATAAATCATGATACTTGTTTCTATAGTCAATATTATTTAATTTTCATTTTTTATAATAAATATTATCAATTTAATGAAAATAATAATTTCTTTTATAATTTATCTAATATATTACTATGTTTGAAATAATTGACAAATATTATATAGTTAGTTTTAATATTTCATGTGATGGTTGATTGTGTTTTTTTAATGATCTTGTTTTAATATTTTTTATAAATATGTTTAATCAAAAATATATTGTATATAAATGAAAAAAATGAATAAAAATAATTCAATATTTTTTTCTAATTAAATATTTCATGGATATAGTGGTTCTCAAATAATTTTAATTTTCATGAAAATATTGATTTTTTGATAGAGGGTTTTTTGTGATTCCACAACAACTATAAAATGATTTTACATGGGTTGTCCTGTAGAATTTCAAACATTAATAAGGATATTGGGTTTTTTAATTTTAATAAAAAATTTTTTACCCTAACATGTATATAAGGAAAAATAATGTGTGGTCCATAGTATTTAAATTTATTTGATAGGGTTTTAAAATATTAAATCATTATATATACAATTGAGTGATTTTCAAAATGTTTTTACTAGTAGTGAGCAATTTGTTTTGAATAATGTTTACAATCGATTTTTAAATCCTTTTAAATGAGTGATTATAGAAGGATTTATAATAAAGTATTATAGATTATGTCTTGATTATTAATATATGGGGGGTATCTGTTCCAATAATTAGTCTACTTCACTTGTGTTTTTGGTTAAAAATTATATTATTATGAAGCACATTGAAGTGGATTGGGTTTTTAATATTTTTTTTGGCTTATAGTGTTCTAAGTAATTGATATTATTTTCCCATTATTTTTTTATAATAAATGTTGTATTAAATCTATATACCATCTCATAAAAATCTAGTAATTATGTGTGGGTGATGAAAGGATTAAAATTATAACATGATGATATTTATTGAATACAGGTTGTAAAATAATTTAAATAATGAGATAGAGATAATCAATATATTATTTTGAGACTCAATGATATATCAAGACTTTATTTGATAAATATTTCACTTAGGTGTTAGGAGTCATCCAACTAGAGCATGATGACAATTTTGGGAAACTACGTGAGAATAATATTATGTATTAATGATCACGATTAGTTGAGATTTATGTTAGGATAGTTTGTTTTTATTTTTAAGGGTGAAAATAATTATTATGGGTCGTTTTAAAAAATACTATTCTGTGAGAATAAGTAATTTCATTGATATAGTTTAATCTAATGAATTAGTTATATTGTGAATACAAATTTTGGTAAATAGATCAGATGGGTAACCATTTACATTTTCCAACATCAAAGTGTTGTGTTGCGACAATGATAGGTTATCAAAAATTATAATTGTTGATTTTAAGTATTGGTGGGAGAAAATAGAATTTATAGGGAGTATAAAAATACTAATAATGGTAACACCCAAAAAATTTAATTTATTATTTTCTTTAAATAAGTCAATGTGTTCGATATCTTTCTCCAAATGCAACACTAAACATAAATGAAACTGTTATGAACATAGATTAAATAAAAATATTAATGTATAACCATTGAAACATAGTCACTAAATTATTGGGAATGAATAGGAGTAACCACTTTATGAAATAAATGTTTGATGAAAATAAAGGAAAATTTTAATATGAAGGAAATTTATTATTTTTACACAAAATGACTAAAAAGATCATTTATTGGTTACAAATTTATTATTCTTGACAATATCATTTGATGTGATATACATTTATATTTCAATAAATGTATGATTAAAAATAATAAATTACGTTTTATATTAATAATTCATTGACACTAATTTATTTTGGTAAATGATATGGAACAACAAAAATAACAATATATATTTCAAAATGTCATTTTCTAATAAAATTGATTTTTCATAATATTTTATGATTTTATTCAATAATTGAATGGATAATTTTTTTAATTTTAAATTGGAATAATTTACATCATATTTTGAATTATAATAAATATATTAGCTTATGATTGTTTTTTATTTTTTTAAAAAAATAGGATTTAGGTGAATAGTGAAAAAATACCGATTTAAAAAAAACTATCATTTTTTTGACATTAACATAATACTTGAATGAATTAAATGTTTTTTAAAACATTTTCAACAATATATATATAACTGATATAAATCATTTAAAATCAATATTTTTTTATTTATAAAGCCCTTGTATATCATTTTGGAAACATAAATAATATTGTATTATAAGAAACTTTTTTAAATTTCCTATAATAAAAATTAAATCTAATTACTCTAGGAATTAAATAAATAGAAATAGTGTTTATATTTTATATAAAAATAAAAATATTAGGTAATATGTTAAATTTCAATCTTGGGCATAAGATTAGGATCATTATGATTTAAGTTAATAACCATGTCAATTGAAAATATGTTGTTTAAAAACAATTGTTTAATTAATATTGTGTAATTATTATCTAATAAAATGAAATAATATATTTAAAATGTTGACTCTAATATTATTTTTACTTATCTATGTTTTTATATTAAAAAAATTTAATTGGTATACAATGCTAAATATTATTTGGAACACATAATAGTTAAAACACTGTTTTCTAACAATAAACTAGTTTTATTTGTGTAAAAGATTTTAGTTTAAATTATAATTTTAAATTAATTAGAAAATTATTTTAACTAAATAAATATTGAATTTAGTTTAATCGTGATTAAAATTTTCAAGATGTGTTTTTTTTTATTTTTATGAATAATGAAATTTCTTTGTTAGAAAATAATTACAAATATAAAAAAATGGTTGAATATAAAAAAATATTATAGAGGATATGAAAAAAAATTAAACATGTGTTTAAATAGTAATTATATCTTTGAAAATTAAATGGTATTTTCAATAGTGTCTTTTTATTCACATATAAAAGGGGAAGCTTCCACCCCTTCAGGACATGACCATTCCTTCAACTTCCATTATGAAAATAATCTTTTTTTATCATCATATAATCATTAAACATGTTCATAATCCTTTGGCCATAATTTTTTTTCATAATATCTTAATTTCCATGTGCAGTTTCAAGAGAACTTTATAGGTTCCACAATGGGTATTATATACACCTTATCATTTCTTCACAATTTTTTATTTGATACATATGATAACATTTTAAAAGACATAAAAATGGAATAATTTTTATTCTTAAGTGTTATTATATTAATTTTTAATGAAATTATTCATCTCCAAACACATTGTAAAACAAAATGACAATAATCATACATTGTGTAGACAACCACCTCCATGAAATAAGATTTTTAATATTTCATCTTGATTTTCAATATTTATAAAAATCAAATAAATAATGTAAAAAATTAGAAAATAGGAAATTTCATTATTATTACATTATAATGATATTATAAACATACTTATCCATACTAAACAATAGATATATATGTAATACCTTAATCCTAGTTACCCAAAGTTTTTTTATTATTTTAATACATTATCATGATTACAAGGAATCACATCCCGAAGGACTGATAAGTTTAAGAGTCTTGGAAAATAGATTATATATAAGAACATAACATTAAAATTTATAAAATAAAATACAACATAGATAATAATATGATAATTCTAGTATTCCCCTTGCTTAACCCTTCATATCGATCTTAAAACACTTTGTTGCATCCTAGGAAAATAAATCATAATAAGGGGGTGAGCTTAGATGCTCAGTAAGGGTAAATAATTCATCGGAAGCTATATAATTTTAAGGAAAGATGTATAATAACAATAGAAGCCTTTTAAATATAAACATGAGCATAATAAAAAAAATAAAACAAACATTATCATATAAACAAGCACATGGATATTATAATAGTTGAAAAATAACATGTTATAACTAATTTCATAAAGAGGGAATTCATAATTTTAGGCATAATAACTACTACGCCAATCACTTGTGCCAAGACCATTCAGAAGTATTCGGTCAAGGCCTTATGCCAAGACAATAGTTTGTATTGTGAGACCTATCAATGAATTGAGCAGTTATAGAGAGCCTTTACCATCACTTACTATGTCCAATGCAATCCTCATATGAAAAGGGTTAAATATAACAAAATCATTCATTTTGAAACTAGCATACGAAATGTCAATACTTTAACAATAAACCATGAATGGTATTAAAATAACACATCTATAGTCAGACATATCATAACTCATTCAATTCAATATGAATGATTTTGTTACAATAAATCAACCTCAATCAAAAATAATACCTATTGAAGGTTGCTGAAATAGTTGAAAATGGTCAGTAAAACTATTTGAGAGAAATATCCATTTTCATTAACTCATTTAAAAGTCACACAATTTATAAATTAATTCATATAAAATAAATTTTTGAATCAAAGTTTACCATAAAACGTTTAAACTTTTGAATAGAATTAACATTTTAAAACATTCATGTCCATATAAATAAATCCTTAAAATCATTTTGAAAACAAGAACATTAATTAAATAGATTTATAAAAATAAATATTTAAAAAATTTAAAATGATGATCATGTTAAAGAGACCCTTCCATAAAACCATTAAAGATTTATTTTGAAAATATTTTTTTAAACATGTATATGGATGAAAAATATGCCCCAGTAAATACTTACACATAAAAAATCTCAGATAATAATGAGGTTGAGGAATTAACCCTTACATTAGGTCTGATACTCTCAGTACATGTCTGAAACACATGTATAATGTGTTTAAACGTATTATTAACTTATATCAGAATCGAAATAATATTAATGATATCATATGTGATTATTTTATGATATTATATTACCTATTATTATCAATTCCATGTCAATGCAATATTTCGTGTTATAATCGCTTTCTTTATCGTACATGTTTTGACTTTTTATTCTTGATCATATTACATAGATCATAATTTACATAATTACATAATGTAGAATATTACTTATATATAATATATATTCAATATATAAATATATGTAATAGATAGGTAAATAAAATGGAACACACCATTCATGGAGGTGGTAGGCCGCAAGTACGCATAAACATTGTTTTCGTTTTCTTATCACATTGAATAAAAGAAAGTAAATGAAATATATATGTGTGCGTCTATATATATTCCATCCAAGTAGAATTATTATATAATATATTTCATACATATTAATAATATTTATTCTTTTAGTCATTCTTGGATGGTGAACATTGAAGATGAGTCCCATCGCATCGTGGAGATGGTAAGTCGTACGTACACACAAGCGGCGATATAACATCCTTAATGGTAAAATGTTATGGAATTGGATGGAATATGAATTTTACAGAATAAATATTATGTTTTATGAGTTATTTACATCTATTATAATCATCATAATACCCATATAAATAAACTGTTATGAGTAAAACAATTTACGCCATGACGTGGAGAGGGTAAGTGGTACGCACGCACACATGATTGCATTGTTTTTCATAGGATGGTTAATAATTGGAATATGGTTGTCCAATAATCATAAAACAACTCATAATATATTATATTCTGGGGTTATTATTTTAGTATGCTATAAAATTATTATGAGAAATTAGAAGAAGATATGAACTTTGAAAGAAGGGGAAAATAATTACCTCTTCTTTGGGTGTCTCCTTTTGATTTTCACAAAATGACTCCTTAAATTTTTTTATACCCATTTTTTCCTATAAGATGAATTAGGGGTTTTTTGGGTGAGATTTGGTTATGGGTTGGCTGAGCCAAAGGGATTTGGATTTTTAAAATAAATAGAAAGATGGGTTACTATTTATAAGAGAGGTGATCTTTTGGAAAATATTAAAATGTTAATTTATTATTGAATTTGTTATCAATTAATAATATCAAAGAATTAATTTATATTGAGGATAATATGAGGATGTGTATAAATATTCTAAACCAATAGATTTTATACATTCTTAGGTCATAAAATTATCCTTACCTATTAGATTTAACCCTTTTTAATATAAGTTAACTCTTACCATGTCCACTTATATTGTTATACTACATGTTTAATATAATTACGATAAAATGAAAATATAACAAAAAGTAGATAATTTAGGAAATTTTTATCACTATAATGTTATTTTTAGGAATGATATATTTTTATGAGTTTATAAAATTTAATAAAACATTATTCTTGTTAAAAAATCATTTATATCAATTTGGAAAAAATTTAGTAATTGATTTTTTAAAGTCATAAAAACATGATCCATTCAAACCAAAGGAATTAAATCATAACCAATATGTCAATGTCATCCATAAAATTATTTTATGTAATCAACATGTTCAAATTATATTTATTTTTTATATTTATAATATCATTTATTTTATTCCATCATTAATAAAGATAATACTGCATCATTATTGTGTCGTAAATAAATATTGTTATTTTATGTTGAAAATTTATAAATATAATATAATGATGTAGGAAATAATTTTATATCTATAATCATTATTTATAGTCAAATAGTAAAATTATATAACCTCTTATAAAAAAAGTTTTAGTGAAAGATATACATTTATGTTATATTTTTATATACTTTAAATTAATTCTTGTAAAATGTCATTTTCACATCCATGTGCCTTTATAGGGTCCCAAAGTTGACCCAATGAATCCCATGGTCATAAATATCTCATACCATAAGATTAAGACATGTTTTAGTGTAGTTTAATAAAATAAAAATATTATTTTTTACCATTATTTACTAGATTTAACCTTTAACCAAGGTAAATAAAATAATTACTGAAGTTACTATTTAGAATGTCCAAAAAAATAAAAGGTACCTTTTAACACAATTTGTACCTTATGATTCCTAATATGGTTTCCATTTTTCCAAAATCAAAACACAGAGGTTTCAGAAATTAATATAAAATTAATTCTTCTTGTCAAAACCAAAAAGTTGTTTTTTAGGAAGTAAAAACCATCAGAAGATTAACATCTGTTTATGTACAATTTAAATATGAAATTAAATCCAATGACCTAAATTATATTAAATGATAAAAATATAAAATAATAATTCATTATAACCACTAAAATTTATAATTTACCACTATAAATTATTTTAAATAAAAAAGTTTTTTTAAATTAATGTTTAGTATTTTACACTATTTGTCAAAATATGAAAGCTTCCATAAAAGTACCAAAAATTTATGAAAACTATTTTTTATGTCCCTTTAATAAATAAGAAATTAATTTTATCAAATTTCATAATGGATTTAAAAATGGTTCTCTATTAAAAGGCAAAAAAACAACATTTTTTGAAAAATACTTCATTTGTTTAAAAAATGAATTTTTCCATATATTATTTCAAAAAAAAACAAAATATGAATGTTAAAATTATATGGTATATTTAAAATTTAGAAATTTTTTAATAAAATTCATACCTGCTTTATAAATGGCTAGTTTGATAGGTCGTGGTGCACTTGAACTCGATGTTGCGTATATCTCACACTATTGAATTATTAAGAAGAAGTGTATCATGAAATATTAGGTGTTACAGTATCCCCTACTTAAATAAATTTCACCCTCTCAATTTAAACTCAAGATTGAAAACTATGGGTTTGACATTTCAAAATTTCATAGTTGAAATCTCACACCGTAAAATGGATTAATGAGGCCTATATTTCAAAATAAAGAAAGGAAAGTATAAAGGTTAACAAAAATAACAAACACTAGGGTTTCATGTATGAAAACATGGATATGAAAGAGAAAATAGACCATCATGTTCTGATGGAGAGTGATAAAGAATATTACTAAGATAAAGTTAACAACTAGAAATCTATAAATCTATGATGATCTAAGAGACTATTTGATTCATAAAAATATGTACTAGAAAATAATTTTTGGTTTTATGATCATTTCCCTAGTGTTTTAGAATTAATTTAATTCATAGAAAAAGAACAGAAGGAAGAATACTTAATTTATATGTAGAGTTTCATCCTTTAACTAATTCCTACCACAACTCATCATTCTCTTCAAAAGACAAAAATCAAAAATATTCTATTTATCTCAACAGTATGAGGTTCAAAATATAAAAATATACCAGTAAAAGGAAGAAAAATATTTTATAATGACCAGAGAATTCTTATAGGCTAGTGGTAGGTGATAAAGCCTTGTCACACTCCAACTATGGGTTCGATTCCTGTAACTTTGTCTGGTGTGACAGGTTATCACCAGACTGGCATGCTATCCTTTTTCTAACACTATATTATCATAACATTCCAAAAATAATATTAAGAAATTTTTTAACATTAAAAAATACTATCAAATGTTATAATTATTTCATTCCAACCTTTACAGTTATCCAAAATAATTATGTCCAATCTCTGTCTAAAAGATCTCTAAATTTCCAAAATCAATTGTAACCTCAAATTCCACAAACAATGTAATGTTACTCTTACTATCACATAACGAATATATAAACACCTTAATAATATTAAAATCATAATGAAAAAAGTACTTGAGTACAATACTTATATATATCACATTCTTCGTATAACCATAATATAATTATTCAATCCAAAAACACAAATACGTTAATTATTCCACATCGACTGTAGTAACAACACACGCTTAAACTTGATCTATTTCCTTTTTCTACGATATATTTACTTTATTAATTGATTTTTTTTTCATAATGTCCCATATCTATACAATTATAACATTGAATGGATTATTTCTTTCCCTTAAAATCCTGAGCTTGGTGATATTTTTCTCCACATTTGTAACAAACTCCCATTATTTTTATGATAGTACCAATGTGTTTCTTCCCATAATTATCACATAAGGGAAATCCTTATTTCCCTTTTTCCCTTTATCTATCTCTGGCTTCACCATTCTATTCTTATTTTTCTTTACTTTAATTGCATAAGACTTAGGGAATTTCTTTTCTATCTTGGTAGCACTCGAGACTATATCTTCGTATGATGAGAATGACTGTGAGACCAATTCCTATCGGAGTAAAGGTTTTCACCCAAAAATGAATCAATCAATATTACTTCTTGGGTTACATATGTTGTATATATCATACCTTGATAACCTTTTGAATTTATCTTCATACTTTGTAGAATTATAATCCTCTTTTTTCTTCAGGCTCATAAATTCTCATTCCATATCTTCTCGATGTTCATGAGGAATGTATTTCTCTAAAAAAAGATCTTTAAACTCCCTGCATTCCATATTTTCCACTTCTTTATCCTTGTTTTTGTTTTGAATTAATCACTACCATTGATCTGCCTCTCCTGAGAGATGATAAACTACCATGTAATAATTTTCCCTTCCATTTCTTCCCAAAGAGATAAATATTTTCTCTAAGGAAATTATCCACTGCTAAGATACAAAAGGATTTTTAGTCCCAATGAATGTTGGAGTTTTTTTTCTTATGAGGTAGTATAACATTGATCCTTTTCATTGTAGATTAGGATGCTCTATATGGTTAAAGTTATTATTCATAACCTGAGTCAGATGTCCCAATATGGTTATAAGCTATTTAGTATTAGTTGTTTAACCATCTCCACTATCATTATCTTCCATAGGAGAGAAATCCCTACATTTACTACGATATTTGATAATATTTTCATTTCTTCCACTAGGAGTCATTTATAAACAATGGAATACACTAGATTATGTTATGAATCATAACACATAACTCCAAAGTAGTAAAATACATAAATAAAATTGAAAAAAATTTATTATCAAATCCATAATCATAAATATGGTTTCTTTGAGGATATATTTACTCATAAATCCTTCATAATGGTTTGTAAGTAATATATGAGTTATCCAATGCATATCCCTTAAGAGTGTCAAACCTAGTGCGTAGTATGTCTCGTTGTTGTGTACAAGGTCACCCTAAGTCATGCCTAGAATACCCTATTGATGTTTTCACCCCTAGGTACATCTGTTCCAAAACAACTTTCAAATCCACTATCTAGGTAAGGATATATTTTCTAGTAATACCCACATAATCTCTATTTTAAAATTCTAGGATTCTCTTCAATACTTATTCTCAAATTCTATCTTGGGGTTATGATACCTACTCATAGTATTTTAAAATATATTTCTATAGTTGTAAATAAAAATCCTTTTATAAGAACTACAACACCCTGACCCATGTTACCCAGATCCTGTGCATTTTTTTAAAACATTTGATTTATTACGAGGAATCAAGTCTTGAAGGACTGATCAATTTAGTAGTATTGGGAAATAGATTACACACAAGAACATAACTTTAAAATTTCTAAAAAATTGAACATATATAATCCTTTGAGAATGCCACTATTACTCTATATTAACCCTACATATCAATCATAATACACTTATTTGCATCCTTGGAAAATAAAACATAACAAAGGGGTGATCTCAGATGCTCATTAAGGGTAAATAATTCCGTGGAATCTTTAATCTTTTAAAGAAAGATGTATCATAAAAATAATATCCTTTTAAATATAAACTTGAACATAATACGAAAAAATCGAATATTACCATAAAAACATGCACACTTATATTCTACTAGTCAAATAATTATATGTAGTAACTGATTTCATAATGAGTGAATGCATCATGCCATACATAATAACTACTACGTCAAGGCCATGTGACAACACCATTCAGAAATACTTTTTCAAGGCCTTATGTCGAGAAACTATTTTGTCTCATGAGATATACAAATGTACCTATAGGCTATTGCGGGCCCCTCCCATCACTTGATAAGTCCAATTCATTCCTCATATGAAAATGGTGAAACAGAACATAATCATTTTTATTACATCTACTGTACGAAATGACAATTTGTTAACCATAAAACATGAATGGTATAAAAATAAAACATCCATAGTCAAACATAACACAAATCATTCAATACAATGTAGATGATTGTGTTATAACAAATCAACCTCAATCAATTATAATACCCAGTAAAGGGTGTCGATATAGTTGAAAAATATCAGTAAAACTATTTTAGGTAAATATCCCTTTTTCATGAAATCATTTAATAGTTACACAATTTATAAAGGAATTAAATTAAAATAAAATTTTGAATCAATTTGTCCAATACCAATTATTATCTTTTAAAAAGAATTAACATTTTAAAACAATCATTCCCATATAAATAAATCCTTAAAATCATTTTGAAAACTTGGATATTAGTTAAATAGATTTTGAAAAATACATATTTAAAACATTTATAATTATGATCACGTTAAAGAGACCCTTCCATATAACCTTAAAATATACCTTTTGATTTTTTTTGAATCATGGAAAAGGATGATAAATATGTCCTAGTAAATACTTACACATAAACAATCTCGGATAATAATGAAATCAAGGAATTAAACCTTACAATAGTTCTGATACTCTATGTACATGTATGAAACTTTTTTTTAATGTGTTTAAACATATTATTAACATATATTATATTCATAATAATATTTATGATATCATATATGAGCCTTTTGTGACTTTATATTATCTGTTTATTAATAATTCCAAGTTAATGCCGCATTTAAGGTTATAATCGCTTTGTTTATCATACATGTTATGAATTCTTATTCTTGATCATATACCATATATCATAATTTACTTCTCGAACGTAAAATATGATTTACATATCATGTATAGTATGTATAAAAAATTTATAATATATAGATAAATAAAATGGAACACATTTTTTATGGTGGCGGTAGTCCGCATGTACGCATGAACGTTGTTTCTGTTTTCTTATTTTATTGAATAGAAGTGAGTGAATGAATTATATTTCTGTATATATATATAATCCAAATATCATTATTATTTCATATATTATGTACTTATTAATAATATTTATTCTTATAATCATTCTTCTATGGTGAACATGGAAGATGAGTCTCATCATGTCGTGGAGATGGTAAGTCGTACTTACGCACAACTGACGATATCATTTCTATAATGGTAAAATGCTACCAAATTGGATGGAATATGAATTTTACAAAAGTAATATAATGTTATTTTTATTATTTACATCCATTATATTCATCTTTATACCCATATAAATATAGTGTACATGAAAAACAATTTACACTACATCGTGAAGATGGTAAGCTGTACGTATTCACGCATGGTGGTATTGTTTTTCATACGATGGGTAAAAAAAGAATATGGTTGTCCCATAATCTTAAATAAAACTCATAATATATTATTTTCTGGAGTTATTTTCTTATGGTAACTACTTAGTAAAAGGAAGTAGAAGAAGAAATGAACATTGAAAGAAGGGATAAAATGATTACCTCTTCTTCGGGTGAATCCTTTTGATTTGCTCCAAAAGAGTAATTAAGTTGCTTTATTCCCAGTTTTTCCCTCTATAATGAAGTTGGACATGTTTGGGGGAGATTTTGGTTGTTTTTGGATGATCCAAATGGAATTTTAGGTGTAAAATAAAGTGAAAGGGAGGTTCCCTTTTATAAGAGAGGTGAGGGGCACTTTAAGAAAAAATTGAAATATTAATCTATTATAAAATTATTTTCGGGTTCTAATAGCTCAAAAATTCTTTATATAGGGGATAAGATAAAGATTTTTCGAAATACTCTCTACTAATAGGTTTTAGACATGTTTAGATCATAAAACTATCCTTATATTTTAGATTTAACCCATTTGTAAAATAAGTTACCTATTACCATGTCCTCTTGTATTTTTTTACTACATGGTTAATATATTAAATATAAAATACAAATAGAAAATAAATTAGATAATATATAAAAATTTTATCACTATAAATGTTTTTTATCTAAAAAAAATATATTTTTGTAGGATTTTTATATCATTTAACAAAATAGTATTCATTTTAAAATCTCATTTATGTCAATTTTGACACTATTTAGTTATTGATTTTTTTAAAACTCATAACAAATTGATTCCATCAAAAAAAAGTAATTAAATCATAACACATATGTCACTATATTCCTTAAAATTCGTTGATGCCATCAAAACATTGAAAATATATTTATTTCAATTTTTACAATATCATTTTTTTATTCATTCTTTAATATACAAAATATTGCATCATTAATGTGTTATAAATTAATATATTTATTTTATGTCTAAAATGTATAAATAAAATATCCTGATAAGGATATCTTTTTATATTTCTAATTCCTATTCATATTTGAAGAGATAAATTATACAACCTCAGATAAAAATTGCTTCAGTGAAAGATACATGTTTATGATATATTTTTCTATACTTTAAATTAATTCTTATAAAATTTCATTTTCAATTCCATGTGGATCCATGGGGTCCCAAAGTCGACCCAAGGAAGAAAATGGTAGAAATTATCCAATAAAATAATGTTATAACATGTCTTAGTTTAGTTTAATATTATTATAATATTATTTTTTACACTTATTTACTGGATTTAAACAATAACCATGGTAAATAAAATAATTAATCAAGTTACTATTAAAAAAATTCAAAAAATAAAAGATAACTATATAAAAAATTTAGTCCTTATGATTCCAAATATGGAATCCATTTTTTCCAAATTCAAAATACAGAAGTTGAAGTAATTAATTTAAAATTTATCCTCATTGTAAAAACCAAAAGTCGTGTTTTTAAGAATTAAAAAACCATCAAAAATTGACAAGCATTTCTTTACAATTTAAAAGTGAAATTACATCTAATGACCTAAATTATATTAAATTTTAAAAATATAATATAATTTTATATTAAAACCACAGAAATTTATAACTTACCACTATAATTTATTTCGATTATAAAATTTCTTTTTAATTAAAATTTATTATTTTTCATTATTCATCAAAAAGAGAAATTTATTAGAAAAGAACAAAAAAATTATGCAAACTAAATTTTAGTGTAACTCTTATAAAGAAAAATTTAATTTCATAACATTTAATATATAAAATTATAAAATACTGGATTTAAAATTGTTCACCATTAAATGGTGGAAAAACATCATTTTTTGAAAAATACTTCTTTTGTATGAAAAATTAAAATTTTCCTTATATTGAAAGGCCCCTACCCTAGTTACCTAGAGTAGGTGAATTATTACGTAACATTGGCATGATCAAAAGGAAATAATTTCTAGAAAGACCGATCAGTTTAGTATTATTGGAAACAAGATTCATACATAAGTTCAACATTACAACTTTAAGATAAATACAACACGAATTTATTCAATTATAACCATCCAAGCCACCAAGATTATGCATGAAATTCACTCATAAATAACTTATTCATATCATGGGTAAATGAAACATAAGAAATGGGTGAGCTCAAACACCCATTAAGGGTACGAAATATAGCGGAAGATAACATATATACTAAGTGTGGTAAATAATTGAAACCACATGACTTTACCAATAATAAACATGAACAATTTTATGGGAGGAAAGTGAGATGAGTAAATAATGCCATAATAAAACATATTCATGGGTATTATACTGGTCGAATAACCACATGAACCATCAATATTATTTCCTTCATGAGGGAATGTACAATGCTGGACATTCTAAAACATTTTGTCAACGCCTCGACAAAGACGTCTAAAAATTATTAAGGCCTCGGCCAAAACCATATATAAAATAGGTAAAGGCCTCATCCAATTCCATGTCTAGTTGTCTCATGAGACCTATCGATACATCAAGGAGCTATAGCGGGCTCCACCCATCACTTACTCAGTCCCATACATTCCTCGTATGAAAAGGTTGAAATATAACATAAACATTCTTATTGAAACTAGCATACAAAATATAAATACTTTAACCATAAACCATGAATTGTATAAAAATAACACATCCACAGTAAAAAAATATCACAAAACCTTCAATACAATATGTAATATTTATATCATAATGAATCTACTTCAAATAAGTATAAAATCCATCAAAGGATGTTGTCATAGATGAAATCAAAAATATTTGAGAGAAATATCTCTTTCTTTTTTTTCAATCATTTTAAGTTACATAATTATAAAGAAAAAATTTATTTTGAACATATTATTATAATATTGTAAGGGAAGCTTTGATGATGTTATAATGGTGGAGAATAACTGCACCCACTGTATATGTTAAAACACATTCTTACATTAATTTGTAAAAAGGTCATAAATTACCTGATTTGGAAAACTACGGAAAGATTCCATTCAAAACATATAAGTTCAAATAAGGGTATAAATTACATTAAATCATATTAAATTAAATAGTAAAAATGTTTTTAAAAATAATTTTTTTAGAAAACACTGATGTGGATGATAAAGAGGTCCCAGTAGATACTTACATAAAAATAACCTCAGATAATAAAGATATTGTAGAATTAACCCTTACCTTGTAATTTTATTTGTTATAGGGTAGGTTAACCTCATTTATAATGGAAAAATAATTGTTATTAAATTATTCAATAACTATATACATTAATATGATATCATATATGATCTTCTAATATTGTTTTTTAATTATATTTTAGTATTATCATTGTTTTGGGTTTAAACTGATTCGTTTTCCTTTATATGATTTGTTATATAAGTAATGTTTGTTATGGATATTATGTATATTATTCATATTCATAATGATATTATGTCTTCAAAAAATATTTTTAATCATCAAATAAAAATTACTCTTGAACGGATATGATGGGGAATGAATCTCATCGTGTTCGTGGAGACGGTAATCCATACTTATGCACGAGCGACAATTTTATTATTTTGAAATTAAAATAATATATAATTGGATGGTATATCATATATACAGAATAATTATCATGTTATATTTATTATTTTCATCAATTATACATCATTATTATACCAATCCAAATAATAATGTATTGAATAACAACTACACCACGACGTGGAGACGGTAAGTCGTACGTACTCACGTAAGGTAACATGTCATTTAAAGGATGGATAGAATAATGAAAATGGTTGTACTATATTTATAATAAATTCACAGTATATAGAGGATATTTGAGTTTTTATTTTATAAAGAAATCAACAAACAAAGAGGAAGTGGAATAAGAAAGAAACTTGAAAGATGTGATGAAATATTTACCTCTTCTTCGGGTTCTTCCTTTTGATTTGATCAAAAGGGATTTTTAGGTTGTCTTTCTGAATAATTGAAGGCCTCTAGTATGAAGGGAGGATAGTTTTTGAGGATATTTGGGTAGGTTTTGGCCGATCTAAATTTTTTTGAAGGTGTGAATTTGAGAGAAGGGTAAGTGCCCTTTTATAAGAGGGGTGAGGGGCACCTTAAGAAAAGATTAAAATATTATTTTATAATAAAAACATTTTCAGTTTATAATGGCTCCAAAATGAATTATTTAAAGACTAATGTGTGTATTGGATGAAAAAAACTCAACCAATAGGTTTTAGATTGGTTTGGGTCACTATATTAACCATATCTTTTAGATTTAACTCTTAGTTAATTAGTTTGACATTAACTGTGTCTCTTTGTATTTTTATATTATATGGTTAATAAACTTAATAAAAACTACAAAGGGAACCTCAAGTGGTTTATTAATGAAATATATAATATTATTTAATTCCATTTTCGAAACCTTATATTTTTAAGAACAGAATATCAATTAATAATATAATATTTATTTTAAAAACTCTTTTATGTCAATTTTGACACTATTTATTAATTTATTTTTGTTAAACTATTAAAAACATTAGTAATTAAAACTAAATTCATTTAGTCAATCATAACATGTCATAGTAACCTATAAAATTCGTTTATGGAATAAAAAATTTCAAATTATATTTATTTCATCATCTATAATACCATTTGTTTGATTCATTCATTAATAAGGAAAATACTACATCATCATTGTGTCATAAATTAATTTACTTATTCAATGTCTAAAAATTATAAATAAAATTCCATTATGTATGAAATATTTTCAGCTTTCTAATTTACATTTATATTCAAAGATATTACATATATAACCCTATGTAAAAAAATTTTTACTAAAAGAAATATGCTTATATCATTTTTTTATTTACATTATCTTAATTAATATAAAGTGTCATTATCAGTTACAAGTGGTTCCATGGGGACCCAAAATGGACCGAAGGATGTCCATCATCAGACAAGTATCATCCGATAGTGTTAGGACATGTGGTAGGGTAATTTAATATTATTATAATGTTATTTTTTACCCTTATTTCCCAGATTTACCCTTTAACCATGGTAAATAAAATATTTACCAAAGCAATTATTAAAAATGTCTAAAAATAAAATATACCTATGTACACAATTTGTATCTCCTTATTCTAAATATGGAATCCATTTTTCTAAATTCAAATTACAGAACTATCAAAATTCAATTTAAAATTAATTACCGTTGTCAAAACAAAAAGCGTTTTTTTATGAAATAATAACTATCACAAGATTGACAGTGGATTAGATCCAATTTAAATGTAAAATTACAACCAATTAGAAAATTGGATTAAATGGTAAAAATGTAATCTAATTATTCTAAAAACCACTCAATGGTATAATTTATCACTATAAATTATTTTAATTTAAAAGTTGTTTTTAATTAAAATTTATTATTTTTCATTATTCATAAAAAACTTAATATTTTCAGAAAAATACCAAAAACTCACCCTAAGATAATTTGGATATTCTGAACCTAAAAATGAATTCCATTTTGAAAGATAAAATTGATAAATTTTTTTAAAAAAATATTACTGTTCATAAAAGCTAGTTTGATTTGACGCGATGTGTTAGAATCTCAAAGTTGCGTACAACGCAAGATATTTCATTATTCAAAGTGAAATGTATCATGGAAGCTTGGGGGGTTACATTCTTCCCTCCTTCAAGTAATTACATCCTTAAAATTTCTAAATTATTACAGCGTAAAAATATTCCGGTGTGTTTTCATCATATGTTCCCCAGGTTCCCACATTGCCTCTTACATTTTATGGTTTCTCTATATACCTTTTACCAAAAGAGTCGTCCGATTTCTCAACACTTGTTCCCTTGTATCAAAAATCCTAACATGCTCTTCTAAATAAAAAATATCAGGTTCCAATTCTAATTCCTTACTGGTGAGTACATGCATTGGGTCAGGCATGTATTTTCTCAACAGTGATACATGGAACACATCATGAACTTTGGAGAGACTTGGCGGCATTTCCAAACAGTATGCTACAACCCCAATTTGTTCTAGAATTTTGAAAGGTCCACTATAACTGGGACTCAATTTACCCTTCTTACCGAACCGTATAATTCCCTTCCATGGAGATATCTTCAAGAACACATGATCTCCTACCTGAAATACCAAATCCGTCCTTCAGTTATTAACATAGCTCTTCTACCTACTTTGAGCTTCTTTCATGTGGGTTTGGATTACCTTCACCTTTTTCGTTGTTTCCTAAACATGTTCTAGGCCTATGATAGTTTTTTCAAAAATATCATCCCAAAATGTTTGAGTACGACATCTTTTTCCATATAACGCTTCATATGGTTCCATCTGAATACATGAATGGAATATATTGATATAGAAAAATTATAATCAAGGTACGTACTGATCCCACATACCTTTAAAGTCAATTGAGAAATATCTACACATTTCTTCTAAGGTTTTAATAGTCTGTTCTGATTATCCATCAGTTTGACGGTGATAGGCAATGATCATATAAAGTTCAGTATCTGAGGAATTCTGAAGACTTTTCCCAAATCTTGATGTAAAATGTGGATCACGATCAGAAAAAATTGATAGGGGTACTCCATGAAGTCTTAAAACTTTTTTAATATACAGTATTACTAAACATTCAAGTGGTAAATCTTCTATTATAGAAAAAGATGTGTTGACTTGGTAAGATGATAAAAAATGACCCATATTGCATCATTCCTTCTAGGAGTCTTTGGAAGTCCCATAACAAAGTCCGTCGTAATATTTTCCCATTTCCACTCAGGTATGGGAAGAGGTTTCATGACACCTCCAGGCTGTTGCCTTCTAGCTTTCACTTTTTGAAAGACGATACATCTTGACACAAAATCCGCAATAGTCCTCTTCATGTTGTCCCACCAATTTTTTTTTCAAATCTTTGTACATCTTGGTGATCCCATGGAATATAATTAAATTGAAGCGATGAGCATCATCTAATCATTTCATTTTCAGATCAGGTATATCGGGAACAAAATTCTCTTCCCAAATTTCAAAATTCCATCTTCATATACGAATTCGATCAATCTCCCATCATTCAAAGATTTAATCTTCTTTTGAACTTCTCATATTCTACCTGAGAACTTTTTATCATTTCTAGTATATATGGTTTGGAATCCATTTGAAAAAGCATTGATATTTCACCCTCCACGGTCATTCTCATATCCATCTTAACTAGATCCATGAAAATAGGATCCCTTTCAACTCGCATCTTGTTCATAACTCTGAGATCCTTTCTACTCAAAGCATCTACCACCTTATTTTCTTTCCTCAGGTGGTAGTGTATCGTGAAATCATAATCCATGAGTAGTTCAAGCTATCTCCTTTGCCTCATGTTTAGTTCCTTCTGAGAGAAAAATATACTTCAAACTCTTGTGATAGTTATAAATCTCACATTTTTCACCATAGAGATAGTGTATCCAAATCTTCAAAGCAAATATTACAACTGCTAACTCAAGATCATGAGTATGATATTTTTTCTTAATAATTTTCTAATATTGTGATGCATAGGCAATAACTCTATCATTTTGCATAAGGACACAACCAATATTTTCTTTGAGGCATCACTATAAATAACAAACCCATCATTCCCCAATAGTCGAGTCAAGATAGGAGCATTGAATAATCTTCTCTTCAGTTCTTTGAAACATTATTCACACTCTTTTGTCAAAAAACAATTTAACCCCTATACGTGTGAGTTTCATTAATGGGTTAGCCAACTGGGAAAAATTATGGACGAAACTTCAATAATAATATGCTAAACCAATGAAATTTCATACCATAGTTATACTTTTCGGTGCTGTCCATTCTTGGATTTCCTTTGTCTTAGAAGGGTAATCATATATTCCATCCATATAGTCAATATGTCCAAGAATAGAAATCTCCTCAAGACAAAATTCACACTTTCTAAACTTCCCATATAATTCATTTCATATGAGGGTTTTCAGAATGGTGCACAAGTGATTTTTCATGATCTTGATAGCTTTTAGAGTATACCAAGATGTCATCAATAAATACTACTATGAAATCATAAATATATTCCTTGAAAACTATGTTCATTAGAACCATGAAAATAGAGGGTGCATTAGTCATCCCAAAAGTCATTATTGTAAACTTCTAATGCATGTACCTGGTTCGAAATGTTGTTTCAGAGTGTCATCCTTTTTCACACACAATTGATGGTATCCATATCGAATATCAATATTTGAAAAATATTGATCTCTATGAAGTTGGTGGAATAAATCATCTATATGAGGTAGGGGATTGTTTTTCTTTATTTTTATTTCACTAATCTCTCTATAGTCAATCCACAACCTCATAGGTCCATCATTCTTCTTAACCAAATGAACAAGGGCTCCCCATGGAGAAACACTAGGGCGAATAAATCCATTATTCCTCAATAAATGTAGATGTTTCTTTATTTCCACTAATTCCACTGTGTCCATTCTATAAGGGGCCTTCGATATGGGCCTTGAAACAGGAATTAAATCAATAGAAAACTCATTTTCTCATTCTGGAGGATGTCCAGGTAAATTTTCTAGAAACACATTAACATATTCTTACACAATAGGTACATTATCTATATGATTATTATTTTCATCACCCATAGCTATTCCATTCCCTTCATCTCCAATAATTGAATTTAGTTGAGCTACTTGTGGTGGATCTAGATAATAATGAGGTGGTGATGTTTCGGCTCTAAATATAAGGTGTTCTTTATCGTCATCATAAAAAATAATAACCTCCTACTTCTTACAATAATTTTTTTCATCATGGTCCCAAAGACAATCTATACCATGGATTATTTCAAATTTAATCATGGGTATGACAATGATATCAGTAGATAAAGAACATTTATATTCCCTAATGGGAATTGATTGAAAAAACATTATAGAAATGATACTTTCTTTAAGAGTTTTGACTAACAACTCCATTGTCAAATCAAATTGAAAATATCTCTTTTTCATAGAAAAATGGGAAGATATGAAACAATGTGATGATCCGGAATCAAATAAAGCATTGGCTCAACTTGAGGAAACCATTAAATTACCTGCCATAACATCTTTTGGGGCATAAACCTCAACAGTAGTGATCACATAAGTTTGGCCTTGATCCCTTGGCCTTTTTTGAGGTATGTTTCCCTGACGCTTATGACATTAATTTTCATAATGTCCCATATCCATGCAATTGTATCATTGAACATTGGTAGCTTCTTTCATTCCCTTACAATCACCAGCAAGATGGCATTTCTATTCACATTTATAGCATACTTCTTTTCCTTTTAGACAGGAACCAGAGTGCTTCCTTCAACAATTATCACAGGGTGGAAATTCAATTCTTCCATTCTTCCTTTTTTTCCTTATTTCTATTCCTGGAGTGTTCATCAGATATCTTCTTCTCTTTCTTTACTTTAAAGTCATAAGACTTATATAATTCCTTTTTGGACTTGATAACACATGAGAATATATCTTTTGTATGATGAGAAGGATTGTGATACTAATTCTCGACAGAGAAATGGTTTTAACCCATCCAAGAAACTGTCAATCATACTTCATGGGTAACGTATATAATATGTATCATACCTCGCTAACCATGTAATGTTATCTTCATTCTTTGCGACATTCTCATCCTCATTTTGATTCAGACTCAGAAATTTTCATTCCATATCCTCTTGATAGTCATGAGGAAATTATTTTTCTGAGAAAATTTCTTTAAACTCTTGTTATTCAATATTTGATACTTCATCATCTACCATTATTTTTTGAATCAATAACCACCATTTATCAGCATCTCCAGGGAGGCGGTAAACTACCATTATAACCTTTTCCCTTTCACTAATCCTCAAGGGGTGGAATATTTTATCTAAGGAATTTATCCATTGCTCAAATACTAATGAATTTGTACCCCCATTGAATGTCGGTGGTTTTTTCCTCATGAAGCGATCTAACATTGATCCTCCACGTTGTGGATCAGGGGGATTCGTATGGCTAAGGTTATTATTCATAACCCATGTGAGTTGTCCTAGTATGGTGATAAGATGATTAGCACTAGTTGTATCACCAACTCCAATATAATTATCTTGAGCCGGAGGGAAATCCCTACATGGAGTGCATGCATTGATACAGATTCCATTACTTCTACTAGGATCCATTTCTAAATAATTCCAAACACTAGATTTGTTTATGAATCGCAATACATAAATCAAATCTTTTAAAACACTTATATTAAATTGAATAGTTTATAGATATAATCTATAATCATAAAAAAAATCATTGAGGAAGTATATACTCATAAACCCTTCAAAATGGTTTGTAATGAAAATGAGAATTATCCAAAGTATATCCCCTGGGAGTGTCGTAACCAAGAGTGCAGCAAGGGTTGTTGTCATGCACTAGTTCCCATTTGTGTCTAGCTCAAAGTGGTATTTTCACGTTTTACCCCTAGGTACATTTGGGCCAGATCTGCCTCTACCTGCTCGTATCCAGATAGGGATGTACAGCTTGTAAAACTCACAAAATCTCTAAAGTACCAAAATTCTACGATATTCTTCTGTACTAATCTTCAATGTCTATCTTAGGGATATGTGCTCTAATCAGAGTTTATCTAAATCTATTTTCCAAGGTTTGTACTGAACATCCTCTGATACCAACATAAACACCACGACCCTAGTTACCCAGAGTCAGTACATTATTACATAACATTGGTATGATCACAAGGAAATCATGTCTCAAAAGACTGATTGGTTTATTATTTTTGGAAATGAGATTCATACATAAGTTCAACATTACAACTTGAAAAGAAATACAACACGAATTTATTCCATTAGAAAAATCCATGCCTCCAAGATTATCCCTTCATGTCACTCATAATTAACTTCTTAATATCCTCAGAAAATGAAACATAAAAAAGGTGTGAGATCAAACACTCAGTAAGGGTAAGAAATATAGTGGAAGATAACATAAATATTAAGCATGGTGAATAATTGATACCACATGCCTTTACAAATAATAAACATGAATAATTTTATGGAAGGAATATGAGATGAGTAAATAATTCCCTAATAAAGAATAATAATGGGAATTCTACTAGTAGAATGACCACATAAACCATAAATATTACTTTCATAATGAAGGAATGTATAATGACGGACATTCTGAATCATTTTTTCAAGGCCTCAACCAAGACATCTAAAAATGATTAAGGCCTCGGCCAAACCCATATATCAAATTGGGAAAGGCCTAGAAAAATTACATGTCTAGTTGTCTCATGAGATATATCGATGCAACGAGGAGCTATAGCAGGTTCCACCCGTCACTTATTAAGTCCAATACCATCCTCATATGAAAAGGTTTAAATATAACATAAACAATCATATTGAAACTATCATAAAAAATGTCAATACTTTAACTATAAAACATGAATGGTATAAAAATAACAAATCCACAGTCAAACATATCACAAAACCATCAATACAATATGGAAGATTTGTATCATAATGAATTGACTTCAAATAAGTATAAAATCCGTTAAAGGATGTTGACATATATGAAATCCAAACTATTTGAGAAAAATATCTCTTTTTTTTGAAATTGTTTAAAGTTACATAATTATAAAGAAAATATTTATTTTTGAAGATATTATTATAAGGTTGTAAGAGAATCTTTGACGATGTTATAACGGAGGAGAATAACCTCACCAGCCGTATAATTTAAAAAACATTCTTACCTTAATTTTGTCAAAAAGGTCATAAAGTACCTTGTTTGGAAAACGAAGAAAAGACTCATTTCAAATCATATAAGATCAAATAAGAGTATAAATTACATAAACCCATAGTCTAGGAAATATTAAAATTGTTTTTAAAAATACATTTTTAAGAAAACACTGATGTGGATGACAAAGAGGTCCCAGTAGATACTTACAAAAAAACAACCTCGGATAATAAAGAGATTGCAGAATTAACACTTACCTTGTAATTTTAATTGGTCGAGGGTAGGTTAACCTCCTGTATAATGGTGAAATAATTTTTATTAAAGTTTTCAATAAATATATAAACTAATATGATATCATATATGATCTTATAATATTCTTTGCTAATAATATTTTAGTATTATCATTATTTTGGGTGTTAACTAATTCGTTTTCCTTTATATGCATTGTTACGTAAGTAATATTTGTTATGTATAGGATGTATTTCATTAATATTAGGAATGATATTAAGTCTTTAAACATTATTTTTAATCATCAAATTTAAATTAGTCTTGAATGGGTACGATGGGGAATGAATCTCATCGTGTTCATGGAGAAGGTATACTGTACGTATGCATGAGGGATAATTTCATTATTTTGATATTAAAATAATATATAATTGGATGTTATATCATATATACAGAATAATTATCATGTTATATTTATTATTTACATCAATTATATGTCATTATTATAATCATCCAAATAATAATGTTTTGAATAACTACGACAACACGACATGGATATGGTAAGCCGTACGTACGCACGTATGGTGACATGTAATTCAAAGGATGGATAGAATAATGAATATGGTTATACCATATTTATAATAACATCACAGTATATATAATATACTAGAGTTTTTATTTTATAATGGAAACAATAAAGAAAGAGGAAGTGGAAGAAGAAAGTAACTTGAAAGAGGTGATGAAATATTTACCTATTCTCCAGGTTCTTCCTTTTGATTTGATCAAAAGAGATCCATAAGATAGCTTTCTGACTAAATGAAGTCCTCTAGTATGAAGGGAGGATAGTTTTTCTGATATTGTTTTAGGGTTTGGCCGAGAAAAATGGCTTTGAAGGTGTGAATTTGAGATAAGGTGAAGTACCCTTTTATAAGAGGGGTGAGGGGCACCTTAGGAAAAGATTGAAATTTTATTTTATAATAAAATAATTTTCCATTTATAATGGATAAAAATGAATTATTTAAAGGATAAGGTTAGTATTGGTCTAAATCCACTGAACTAATAGGTTTTAGACAGGTTTGGGTCACTATATTAACCTTATCTTTTATATTTAACTCTTAGTTAATTAGTTTGACATTTACCATGTCTCTGTGTATTTTTATATTATATGGTTAATAAACTTACTATAAACTGCCAAGAGAACCTCAAGTGGTTCATTAATGTCATATGTAATATTATTTGAGACCTTTGGCCAAACCTCATATTTTTAGGATTAGAATAACAAAAAATAATTTAATATTTGTTTAAAAACAACTTTTATGTCAATTTTGAAACTATTTAATAATTTATTTCTGTTAAAGTCTTAAAAACTTTAATAATTCGAAATAAATTTATTTAATCAATACTATAATGTCAAATTAACCTAAAAAATCATTTATGAAATCAAAACTTTCACAGTTTATTTTTTTTAACATCTACAATACCATTTATTTGATTCTTTCATTAATAAGGAAAATATTTCATCATCAATGTGTCATAAATAAATTTAATTATTAAATGTCTAAAAAGTATAAATAAAATAATATTATTTATGAAATCTTTTTTTACTTCTAAATAATATTTATAGTCGAAGAGATAACATATATGACCCTATGTAAAACAAAATTTTACTAAAAGATATATGCTTATGTCATTTTTGTATTTACATTAACTTAATTAATATAAAGTGTCATTATCACTTACAAGTGGCTCCATTGGGTCCCAAAATCTACCCATGGATACCCATGTTTGGACATGTATCATCCAATAGGGTTATGAAACGTGTTTGGGTAATTGAATATTATTATAATATTAATTGTTTACCCATATTTACCAGATTTACCCTTTAACCATGATAAATAAAATATTTACTGAATTAATTATTCAAAATGTATAAAAATAAAAGTAACCTATTTACACAATTTGTACCCCCTAATTCTTAACATGGAATCCATTTTTCTAAATTCAAAACACAGAATTGGTAGAAATTAATTTAAGATTAATTCTCCTTGTCAAAACAAAAAGCATGTTTTTAAGAAATAATATCTATCCAAAGATTGACATTGCTTGTGTCTAGTATAGATGTGAAATTACGTCCAATAACCAACATTGGATTAAATGGTAAAATTTTAATCTAATTATAATTAATAACCATTACATTGTATAATTTAGCACTATAAATTATTTGGATTAAAAAGGTTATTTTTAATTAAAATTTAGTATTTTTTACTAATCATAAAAAACTGAATTTTTTTAGAAAAATACCAAAAATTCAACCCAAGATAATTTTGATATTACGAACCCAAAAATGAATTCCATTTTCAAAGATAAATTTGATAAAATTTTAAAATGTGGGTATTACTATTCATAACGGCTAGTTTGATTGGTTGCAATGTGTTAGAATCTCGAAGTTGGTTACAACACAAGCTATTGCTTTATTCAAAGGGAAACGTACCATGGACGCTTGGGGTGTCATATATATTATTTCTATAAAACACCAAATATTAATGTTAAAATTATATGGGATATTTAAAATTGAGAATGTGGTTAATACTATTAATAACTTCTTTTTAAACAACTAGTTTGATATGTCATGGTGCACTTGAACTCGGTGTTGTATACAGAATGCACTATTGAATTATTAAGAAGAAACATACCATGTAAGGTTGGAGTGTTATAATATATCTTGTTCATCTTTGGTTTTGTTTACCCTCCAACATGAATAATTTAGTAAAACTCTTTCATAGATGACTACAAAAATATTAATATAAATATTATTATATGTTAATTGAAATTAAATATTGGTTTTTAGATCTTGCATCCTTATATAAAGTATTTATCTTTCTAATAATTTATCAAATTCGATCATTAAAATCACCTAAATAATGCAACTAAAATTTAATTTTCACCCAAGCATTACTAACAGCTATGTAAAAATAATATTTTTGGGATAAAAAATACTCTATATTATATTAAATATATAATAATAAGTTTCCCAAGAATGTTACAAATATAATAAATTTTATTATTCAAGAAGATGAGTTTATAAAAAGAATCATTCTAGATCATGGTAAAGGTTTTCATATAAAATTCCACTCTTTGAGAACTGTTTAGTATGTGGAACCCAATTATATTTAAATGATGTAGATATTACTTATTTTAGATATCATATCATTAACTATAATCTAATCATGTTATTAGAAGATCAATTATATGCCGTGTCTTTTATGTGCTTTGATGAAAATGTTACTCAATCCACCATGGTTCTTTGTTTCAAGCATTAATTTCTTGAGATATATTTATGTTAGACGCCATGTTTTCTTGTGAATGGTGTATTCACTACCTGTGGAAGTAACTTAATCATATTTTTTTTAAAAAGAAATAATAATCCAAATTTGTTCCTTTTCATAAAATGTATTTTACTCAATTGTTAGCATAGTTGTAAATCTTTTTGGTAACTCAACATTATTTTATAGAGTTATTATCATCCTATTATATTAAAAAGTATTGTAAATTCTAATTTTTTTTATGTTATTTGGTATTATATTTTTTCAATGAATTTACATTATTACCACAAAAAACAAGATTTTGAAATATTTCTTACAGCATGAATAATTTTTCTCATATGTAATTTTGATAACTCAAGCCTCATTTCCTTAAGTTATGTTGTTTCAACATGAAATTATTTCAGACATGCATGGGTTCCCCAACCATGATATTTTATTTTATCATTACTTTTACTATATATACGGGTAAATATATATTTTGATATAAAATAATTATTTTTTACTCTTTTTACAATGTGTATTTTGAAGAATGATATTTTTAATGATATTAAAAAATAATTTCCCTTCCACTTCCATATGTTTTACTATTCTTGTACACATTTCCCATGGACGAAATTTTATATTTTCAAGAAAATATTGTTGGATATTATTTTTTAATGTAATATTTTTTAAATTATTTTCACACCTCCTTTTGAGAAAAATTTTATTTGAACTATAACATCATATTTTTCACTAATGTTTGAAATGATTTCTAAAAGGCCTTTTTATTTTTCATTTCAATTTCAATTTTCATTTCAAAAGGATTTACCGTAATGTGTTTTATGTTTCAATATTTATACTCTAATATATATTTATCTCCTTGGGTCATGAGCTCATGTTTCTAACCAATATAATTCTTGATTATGTATTGAGTTGTATCATTGCAGAATTATTTTTTAATGATGATTTTAATAAATGATAACATATTTATATATTTACTACGTTACACTAGGGTTATGATCTTTTAAAAAATTTAAACTTCTTACTATAAATGGGCTCTGATTTCGTTATCACTTTTACTAACATGGGAAAAAGTATTGGTTTTTTGTATACTATTATTCCAATATGAATGATGATTGAAATTTTAAATGTGTATTGTTTTTATCTAACACATTCGTTCTCTATATGGGTTATGATCATTTTATATTTTATATTTATCTTGGAAAAAATATTAGTGTTTTTATATTCTTATCCCAATATGGATGATGATTTCTCAATTTATTATGTATTGTATGACTATCCACCTTCTTCATTTGGATCTGTTATGATCATGTTATCATTTTTTGACATGGGGAAAAGTATTGACTTAATTAATTATTATTGACTGCTAACACATGTTCATTATATATATTGATATTCTATATTATTCATTATATGTATAAATAAAATTTTATTTAGCTAGAGGTTCCTTATGTAATAGAATGAAATGTTTTTTAGGCTCTTATAGTGAATACCCAAGAATTAACCAGATGACGGGAAGCTCCCAACATTACATTTCACCTTGACGCATTGACATGTCACATGATACATAAAATATTGGGTTATAGTGTATAATTCCCCCTATATCCATAGATTTTCTTGTTACATGACATTGAAATAATTTTTTGATGTATGTTTTATGCATTCCACGAGTATTAGATCACTAATTAATCTCATCGATGATTTTATTTATTGTCGTAGACTTATAATTATTTTAATTTTAGTTGATTATATAATTATTCAGATTATATATTCATTATATATTATGTCTATCATGCTCATATTTTTTAGAGTTATAGTTAAATGTTTCCATTAGAAATAATTTAAGATAAACCCATATTATGATTCCATTTACATAGGTTATAAAGGGAAGTATTTTACATGATATGACTAGAATAATATAATGTTAATGAGATATATAGGATATGTAGAAACTTATTAATAATTATGTAGTTTTTAATATTGTGAAAAATAATTCCATTAGTTAAGAAAGTCATGTTCCTTATTTTTTTCTATTTTTTCCTAACTCCCTTAATCTAAAAACCTTAATGATATTATGAATATATGTCATTTAATATACGTTTTAATTCATGTAGTTATGTGATAGTTACCTTTAGAAATATATAGATTTTATCAAATCAAATATTTAATGTATGTGTTTATGGAACTGGGTTTAGTTGTGCTGGTCGGGGGTATCAAATATGGCATCAAGGATGTTTTTATCTAACTATAATGATTAGAATGTTAGTTCAAGGTAATTTCGGTACTGATATGTTAAGGTTTATTATAATCTTAATGTTATAGCGAACCCCTTTAGATAATATACGATTTAATGTTAAGGTAATAGTGAACTATTTAGGTGGGGATTGGGATACAAGAGCTATAGTAAAACCCCATATATTATAATAGGTGAGAATTATAATTATAGGATAACATCCATAAGTTTTGATAAAGTATATATTGGTTTGTTTTCAAATAAATTACATCTATGTATAGATATTAAAAGTTGATATAGGCTCTGAAATAGTGATACCTATCGGTGATAGCCTAAAAAGAGAATATAGGGTATTAACACTATATTACCCATATATTAAGGTTTATAACCCTTTATTAATGCACTATTATGTATATAAAGTGGTTAGGTAATGTTTGGGAGAGTTTGGATTGTTTTTGGATGGTTTTGATGCATTTTAAAAGTTTAGAGGTGGTGTACAGTTAGTGGAAATCATGAAACACATATAGGAAACTATTCCCAATGAGGTAGGGGCTTGGAAGAAGGTGGACTGTTTGGTTCCTGATTTTCCAAACCATGTGGCCACCGTAGGTAAACCATTCATTTTTTTCATAGTGGAATTTCAAACGATTAGTGCACATTTTTTCTAACCATGTGGGACAACCGTGCGACATTATCCCAAGAGTAGTGGCTATTGTATAGTTTTACTAACCATGTGGCTAACTATGCACATTTAAAAAAGTGGGTGTCTAAAAAATAGATCTCCATCGATGTTAACCCTAAAACCCTCATTTTGGAACCATTTCAACCCAAACTCGGTATTTAATCCTCCAAAAGGTTAGGGAACCTCTACCCACCATTTTGGAAGCATTTTGAAGGAATTTTGTGGTGAGGTAAAGCCGAATCTTCTTTGTCATGTCTTATTTGGGATAGTTTTATTTGTTTTAATTAGATCTAGATCTCTCTATCTTTCTTTTTATTATATCTACTCCCTTTTAGGATATATATATGGTTGTTGAGGACAATAATGGTTAGATTTTTCTTTTTTGATATCAGTGGACGGTATTTGAGGTCTATTTTTGGAGTTTTGACCCAGATTGGTGAGTGATTTGTTTCATTCATCTATTTCCCAAAAATACCCTTGGGATAGGTGGCTTCACTCTCAACACATCTATCTATAACTAGATGGATTGATTTGAAATTAGTTGTTTTTCATGAAATTTATTGTGAAATTGAGGTGAGAATCTTGGTTGAAACCCCTTTGGTGATGATTTTATGATTTTGGGAAAAATATAATAATTTTGTGAAATGTACTTCATTTTTTTATTTTAAAATGATGATTTTAAAATTGGTCAATTGGTTTATTTTATGGGAATGGGTAATTTAATGGTTTTCAATAAAAATATTATTTTATTGAAAACATTTTGGCATAATTGTTTGGAAAGGTTTTTGATCTAAATGTTTTCTCAATAAAAGAATTGTTTTATTGAAATTGTTTTGGAATGTTTGGTTCAAATATTGTTTGCAATAAATGGTTGATTTGGTTTTTGACACATTTTGGGTAGCATGACTTGAGAAAATTATGGCTTGGGATTGTTTGTATTAAATTCTTATTCTTATTTATAATGGAGATGGTATGTGGTCATGGAGTACCTCCGTCAAAGGGTTGAAATGTTGTTTTGAAGTACAATAATAAGAGGGGGACAGGTTATGGACATGAAGTTCCACAATCAATGGTTATGGCAAGCTTGGGTGGCTGAGTTGGGTTTGTGGTTGAGTTTTTTGTGTCGTTAAAGTGTATATATTAGTTTATGTGAAAAAGAAATGTGTTAGTCCAATATAAAATGGGGAAAATAGTTAATGACTTGTTTTATTTCATTCTTTGGAATGTGTATTTGGGTGAACTATTTGGTATGTATGGGTTTGGATTAATAGAAATTATTGTTCTGTTTAAATGTTTTTATATGAAATGTTTTATATAAATGTGCTAACTCGTTCTATCCTAGTGGCATGAGTAGAGAATTCATTGTGGGAAATACTATTTAGTTTCATTACTCACCCTTTCTTTGGGACTTTGATTATTTTTGAGATGATATTTTTCAAGAAAGAAGTAAAGGTTTAGTATCTCATTTCCATAGTGGTGCATTATAATGATTGGGCTATTGGGGAGTTGGATCATGGATCTTGGATTGGGTATGTGGAGTTATTTCATGAAATTTAGAGTTTTTTAGTCTTTTACTTGGTACTCATATTTGGTATTAGTATGGTTTATATAGTTTTTATTGATATGATTTCAAATTGTAATGTGTTTTTATCATGCATTATATTGTAACATCGGTAATGGTGTTTACGGTTGTTTTTAATTATTTGATAAAAGGAAAATAATCCACTATTGTTATGAGGCCCTTGGAATTTATTTCCATCTTTTTACATCTTGGGGATGTTTCCTAAGGACATATAGAACATCCAACTCATCTCATTCCATTAAGGAGGGTTTGGATGATACAAGTGGTTTCAGTTTGTTAGGTCCTTTGTTATCAGTTGTAGGTCTTTGAGTAAGAATTCATTCCGGGTTTATGCCTTAATTTAATATGGTAGAATGTAGTAGGGTTATCAGGACATAATATTTATATCCTAAAAACATAGCTAACCTTTTTATGATGAACTTAATATTATCTGTGGTTTGGGTACATTACTATTTTAGAGACATGTATAAGAGATTAATCCCATTTTCAGGGGTTTACCAATTAGAAGAGTATAAAATGAATTTTATATATGAATTTCCAACTAACACTGCATCTTTTATCTTATTTAATGATTTATGTTTCGGTACTAATGTGATGATTCTTGAAAAACATTTAACTTGTTTTCAAATGAAATATCTTTTAAAGAGAATGGTTGTTATATTTTGAAAATTGGTTGATTTAGAAAAAAAATTGGGGGATTGTTCAATGATGATTGAACACGCGAAATTTGGAATTTTTTAAAGCATGGTGGTAATAGTTTCAAAGTGATAAGAATTTGAAATTTACAACACTTATGTAATTAGAGAATGATACTTATGGTGTTTATTCTATGAATAGAAAATTTCACTCGATAGGTGTCATAGAAACCATCCAGAGGAAGCTACTGAAAATATGGTTGCACCTATAAACCATATGAACTAGAAGCTGGTTTAGAGCATAGTGAAAGACTTTCTAGTTATTAATAGAAGAAACAAAATATATGGAACAAGGTATGTGGACCATTTGGTAATGTTTTATAAGTATAATCCACCCATCTATTAGAGTGATTTAGTTTCAGAAAGTTAGGAGGTGTAGTTGAATAGGATGAATTGAATATTTGATTTACTAGGCGCACTAGTGGAGTTTAATTTCCAATTAGAAATGTACATTTTGGAAGATCTATCAGGTCAGTGGTGGGAGTTAGCAGTCCAACGTAAAGTGGAAAAAGATATGGCATAGGATTATTTTCATGGAATTATTCAACAACTAATTATATCCTCCCCTGATCATAATTATAAGAACAACATAATTATTAACATAGAAGTAGAAGAAACTTTCAATGACAAAACATAAAGCTAAATTCATGAGTTTAGTCCAGTTTTCACACAAGGTTACTGCTAGTGCGTCCTTGGTGGAAGAAATATTTGAATCAAGGACAAGGGAAGAAATTTGTTTGAATATTGAAGTGCTATGTATAACAGATTATACAAAGATGGTCAATAGAGAAAACGTGGTAGAAATGGATATCTTGGGAGATACGAGTGGGGTAATAATGTTGATACCCAAAATAAATGGTTGGAAATATACATTGAGGATCAAGTAGAAGAGGGATACTTATTTCCAATGTGGGAGTGTCTCATAATCCAATGATAGGATTTGTGATTCTTCTCCCAAAGCCTAATAGTGTGCCAAGATGTTTCCAATATTGATATTTAAGCCACATGAAGTGAGATTGTACGAAACAACCTATAGCATTACATAACTGTAATAAAATGGGGAATCCCAATCATTATTTCATCAATGCTCCAAGGTCGGGTGTTAGGGATACATATTAAGGGTCACAGGTATATTATTCTTCGATAGGATACAGATAGGAGCATACCCGTGACAAGAAGAATAGAGATATCCATGGTGATTCTAGGAATACCATGAATCTTCATCCTTGGAAATTTTAGTAGGGTAATAAAGAGAAGAGTGTGGAGAGTAAGTAGGTATATAGTGGTGATCAGTTTGTGGTGGAAGATCAGTCTAGACCATCCAAAGTGAGTGGTACAATTCTTTTGAATTCTTCCCTTATAAAAGTATTTTTTGAAATGGGTGAATCTCATTACTTAATTGATTCTTGTTTTATTGATTTATTGGGTTTGAATTTTGGAAATTATTCCTTGTGTTTTGAAACATCAAACTCCTCTTGGTTAAAGAGAACGTCGAGTCTTTATGTGTAGAGAAATTTTTTTAACTTTTGATATATTAATGATGGTGTGGGACTTCATGGTGCTTGAGATGGATGCTTATGATATAATACTAGGTATGGATTTTATGAAAATGATCAAGGATCAAATCAGCTATTATAGGTGAATGGTAAGTTTAATGACTGTTGATGGTGTTGGACATCTCATTGTTGGAGAGAAGAATGTAAAGGTTGGTGTGATGGGCTTGCTAGAACCCGTGGTTGGGAATATCTCATACCATTTGGAGGTTTTTTCATTGGAATCAATGGAAGATATCCTGAAGATTAGTTTTCCAATGTTTATTGATCAATTTTTAGATGTCCATCCTGAATAATTATCAGGGTTGATACCCTTAAGATAAGTGGAGTTTGTGATTGATCTCATTTTTTGGAACAATCTATTTTCATTTTCTTCTTACTGTACAACACCAGTAGAATTGTGGGAATTGAAAGTGTAGTTTGAAGGGATGGAAAAAAAGGTTTCTTTCAGCCTAGCACATCTCTCTGGGAAGAACCAGTTTTGTTTTTTAAAATAGAGGATGGAAAAATTTGACTTTGTGTATAATATCATAAGTTTAACCAAGTTATGATACATAATCGATATCCACTTCCATGAATTATCGATGTTTTTTTATCAATTTAGGGGAGATTAGTGGTTATCTGTGATTTAATTTTTACCAAGATATCTTCAATTGTGAGTGTCAAAGGAGGATATTTCGAAAACAACCTTCATGTGTAGATATGTCCACTATAAATATATTGTTATTCCCTTTGGTCTAACCAATACACAAATAGTCTTTATAGAATAGATGCATTGGATATTTTAGATATATCTAGATTCTTTCATAGTGGTGTTTGTGGATGATATATTAGGGTATTCAACTAAAAGGAAGGATCATGAGCTATACATGGACACAATTTTTGGAATCCTGAGAGATCAATGGTAGTATGCCAAATTTTTGATGTTTGATTTTTGGATACAAAAGGTATGTTTCCTTGGACATGTTCTTTCTGAAAAAGTTGTTTCAGCATATTTGGAAAAGATATAGGGTATTTTATCATGGAAACCACCAAATAATGTTTTCAAGATATAAGGTTTCCTTAGTATAGTAGGTATTAATGATGCTTTGTTCAGGATTTTTCATGACTAGCCTAACGTATAAATTATTTGACAATGAAGAATGTTCCCTTTCAATTTAATGAGGCATTTTATAAGTCTTTTTATGATCTCATGGATCTACTTACATCCGCACTAATATTGGTTTTTTCAGAACTAAGAAAATCATATGTGGTGTACTGTAATGCATCGAGATTAAGGGTTAGATGTGTTCTTATGAAAGGATTTCATGTAGTTGTGTACGACTCAAAAAAATTGGGGTTTCATGAGAAAAACTACTGAAAACATGATTTTGAGTTGGTTTTTGTAGTCCATGATTTGAAAACTATTGTCACCAGAAAACATGTCCACAGAATATTCCAAATGCTTCAATACATGATCCAAGATAGTAGTTCATTTTTCAATCATTGATTTGACAGGTTGTAGTGCCCAAACAGATTTATAGATTAGGAGTTAGATACATTTGAAGTTAGGCAGTAAAACTGGTTCACGTAGCCCTTTTGCAAAACTCCCTCCATGATCACCAAGCAGAGGAAGATGACTGGAGCCTCAAGAAGTGTCGCGAAGGTCGATGATGGTAGACTCCGTGATTAAAAAGAACATTGGAGAACTTGATCGGAGCCTCCATGAGCACTGCGATGCTTGATGAAGGTTGACTCTGTGATTAAGATAAACTTTACGGAACTCCCTCCAGTTGCAGAGTGCTTTTGTGCTTCATAGTGCACATTTATGATTCGCATCACGCATTAGTGCTTCTGGGCGCGCATTTGTGCTTCGCCACGTGAATTTGTGCTTCACGGAGAGCATTTCTGATTCGCCGCATGCTTCACCGACCTCCATCGCCTATAAATACTCAGCTAACCCCCATTCATAAGAATGTTCACACCACCCCTTAGGCATCTGATCTCCCAGTTCATAGAGCTCCATGACACCGTGATGTGATGCCCTTCGCAAAGGGCTCCTCGAGACACTTTTCTTCATGAGAGGCTTTGTTCGACGAGACACATTGCTCTGCAGGATGCTTTGGTCCACAAGAAGCTTTTCTCCACCAAATTCATTGCTCCACGAGTCCCCTTTGCTCCGCGAGTGGGTTTTCTCAGCGATTCCATGCTCTACAATCCCCTATGCTCCGTGATTCCATGCTCTGCGAGCAGCTTTCCTTTATGAAGCTTCTTCGTGAGACCCCATGCTCTGTGATCACATTTCCACCACAAAGCTACTTCGCGAAGATCTATCCTTTGCGAATCTCCTACCTCCACGCCCACCGGTTCATACAGCGGGGGATAAGCCCCTCCGGCACTGCACTGGATCACTCTCGTGTTTTTCTCCATCACTGACCCCCATGAAAAATGGAGAGTCACACCGCAAACTTTTTGGGGTGGGATGTTGGGATTTTCGATTGCACCCGTATGCGCATCCACCTTCCACCTATGGAATACCATGATTTGATATACTATTTTTCACTCCATGAAACACCTTGAGTCGACATATTATTCTTGGTTCAAATCCCATGTCATGAGTTGAGATTCTAATCAGCAATTCTCAAAGTACCTTGGGTCGATCTATTCCTCAAATAACTCATTCAAACCCTATCACATGGCTCCTATACCAGGTTGAACCAAAAAGGTCTTCTCTTGCACAAGTCCCAACACCAACCATTGCTAGGCACCTAATGCCTAATAGTCTAATCTATATGACTATAAACTATAGTACATCTTATAATACAATTATGAGATTCCTCTTTCCCCAATCAAGAGATTCCTTATGCACCAGGAATATGATGCCAATAGTCCTATATACATGACTATAAACTACAGTACACCTTATATGAAAATATAGGATTCCTCTTTACCCAAACAAGAGATGCCTTATGTGCTAACCATAAAATTCCAATAGACTTCTCTACCTGGATATAAAATGTAGTAAATCTTATATGAAAAATATGAGATTCATTGTTCCCCAAAAAAGATATGCCTTATGCACTAAGCATAAGATGCTAACAGTCCTCTCTATATGATTATAAACTGAAGTACACCATATTTAAAAAAATATAGGATGATTATTTCTCCAAATAAGAGATGCATTATTCTCCAAGAATAAGACACCAATATTCGTCACTACATGACTTTAAACTATAGCATTCCCCATCATTCAAAAATATGATGCCTCTTGTTCCAAATAAGAGATGGATTATGTGACAAGAATAATATGCCTTATGCCATGATTATAGTGGCATAACATCAAGTGCATTGGAACCTGTTCAAATATTCTATCACTCCACCTCATGCATTGTGTGTCCTTAATTCAGATATTCATCCTATTTTATGTATAAAGTGACCCCCTAATGGCCGGGCCCCATGTCACCTCAGCTCACCTACAGTCTTGGGCCAGCACCCCAGAAGACATTTGACAACACTTCGAGTCAAGTATTGTGTTCTGAACATGGTCAACAATTGTCCCTCGTTTGTTTCTCACCATTTCAGGCTAATGTGATAGGGATGATGTGTTTCAAACATGGTCCATGGTTATCATCCATCATCACACCGCCCTCACTGTGTTCCAAATGTCAGTCATGTCATTCAAACTTTTTATCTCCATTTGTTTGGATTGATTCAAACTCTCTTGGCATTATCCCACTTATGTAGTTGTAAATAGGTGTATGCCTCCATTATATGCCACAACCCACCAACGAGTTGGGATACCCTCATGGTCAGACATGAGGAATAAATTACGATCATCTTCTATGAATAAGCCCCATTCACTGTTGTCGCTCCTTAGAATAACATAGGAAGATTCCATTCACAAGCCCCATTCACTATTTCCACTGGTTAGAAGCACTCGGGAAGCTTCCATGGGTAAGCCACATTCACTGTTGTCACTCTTTAGAGGCACCGAGGAAACTTATTATTCATAATCCCCATTCATCATTTCCACTCATTAGCGGCACCCAAGAAACTACCATGTGTATGATGCATTAAATGTTGCCTCTCATTAGCGGCACTCGAGCAGTTTCCATGCGTAACCCCTATTCATGGTTGTCGCTCCTTAGTGGAACATATGCACCATCCGTTCGTAATCCCCAACCACTGTTGCTGCTACGACACTTGGTAAGCTTCAACGCGTAAGCCCCATCCACCATTGTCTCTCCATTGTGGCTCACGGGCAGCATCCATGCGTATGCCCCATTCACCAATGTCGCTCCTTAGAAGCACCCGGGGAGCATCCATGCATAATCCCCATTAACCATTCCCCATCTTTAGTGGAACATGGGTAGCTTCCATGCATAATCCCCATTTACCATTTCCACTCATTTGCAGCACCTGGGAATCCTCTATGTGTAAGCCCCATTCACCACCCTTTGTGGCCGCACCTCTGCAACCCAATTGTCAGGTCATTACTGCCTCTAATTTCTCACACCGAGCATGAATAACGTGGAATTAGAGTATGAATTGACCATGACATCCTCCATGGTCCACCATAGAGTGTAAGCCCCAAACGATCCAGAACAATGTGCTCTTTGATCCTTTCCAAGGCAAGGTATGCAGAATGCCTCCTTGAGGTTCAAGACCAAGACATATCAGTCCTGACCAATTCATGTCGGCTCACCAACACTATCTCGAACTACATGGGCATTGATCATTTCCATGGAAAGGTAAGTAGGATGCATCCCTGAGGATCAATCCCAACACCTATTGGTCTGGACCGCTTCATGATGGCTCACCAACACCCTCCTCAACTACGTGGACTTTGATCCTTTCAAAGGCATGGTACATAGGATGCCTCCCTGAGGCTCATGCCCAACACCTATCAGTCCCAACCACTTCACATTGGTTCACCAACACCCTCTCGAACTACAAGGACTTTGATCCTTCACAAGGACAGGTACGTTGGACACCACCCTGAGGTTGAAGCCCAACACCTATCGGTCCCAACCACTTCACATAGGCTTACCAACACCCTCCCATACTAAATGAACATTGATCCTTTATAATGAAAGTTATGTAGGAAGCCTCCCTGATGTTCAAGCCCAATACATGCTTGTTCTGACCCCTTCACATTAGTACACCTTCATCGCACATGACGTTAAATTGTATCCTCCATCCCAAACTATGTGAAATTTTATCCTTTCCAAGTCAAGGTACATAGGACGCCTCCCTAAGGATCAAGACCAACACTTATCAGTCCCAACCATTTCACATTGGTTCACCAACACCATCCAAAACTACATGGATTTTGATACTTTACATGGTAAGGTATGTACGATACCTCCCTGAGGTTCAATCCCAACTAACACTGGTCCCGACCACTTCACGTCAGTTCACAAACACCATCCTGAACTATGTGGACTCTGATCCATGCTAAGTCAACGTACATAGGAATCTATACAATAGTTCAATCCCAACACCCATTGGTCCCGACCACTTCACATCAGTCCACCCCGTCCTGCACAACATTAAACTGTATGCTGCTTTTTGTCCCGAATTACACTAAACATTCCTTCCATCCAGCAGTAAGCCATTAGGATCCCATCTTGTGTTAAGTCGTTGTGATCCACGTTTAACCTTAATCCACTTTGTTCTCCAATTGATGGAAATCCGTTGTGATTTCCATCAAGCAGTAATTCATTGTTGTCCCTTTCGTTGGGACCCACATCTCTAGTTCACCCCCATGGCATCAAACCATCCTAGGGTTGTTAACCACGCATAAGCCCCAATATATCATCAGATTTCCATCCTCTGCGTACACCCCAATTTAATGCCCTAACCTGGAGGTTCTACTTCCTCTCGCACCCATCTGTGCGCCCATCCTCATGGGTCACCTACTCAGGTGTCCCATTGCCCAAAAAAACTATGTGGACTTGGACTCCCTACCACAGGGATATGTAGGAAGTCTCTTCAAGGATCAAGCCCAAAATCATTGTCTTCCTCACATCAGTTCCATCTCATTCACCCTCTACTTCATTAAACTCTCCATAATCCATCTTGATTCATACCCGGGCCGCCACATCCTGGTGGAATCATGTCATTCCCATGGGGGGCTGACCATGCACAAGCCCCACGAAATCCATAATCATTCAACCAAGAGAGTCCCTCTTGCAATGGGATACTATCTATGTGTAATAACCATCATGTATTTGGGTTTTTATACTTTTTTTTACACACCGATTCATCACCCCTTCGAACTATGTCAGTTTTGATTTGTATCGTTTTCATAGGGTACGTCGGAAAAATCCCTCTGTGGTGTCCTGATCAGCCTTTATTGTATGATATCTTCCCTTTATGGGACACACCACCTCAATTTCATCTTAATTGGGAGTTCTGATCCATCCATTTGGTAAACCTTCCAGGTGTTCCCTTCTAGGAATGTTCCAATATGATCCATCTCAATGGGGCATTATGATCACTGTCATTCCATCACCTCAAGATGTTAAACTCACGACCTACCTCATGTTAAACATGATATGCTTGAAGAAAATCTCAGAAGACACTCCTTTAGCGTAACCATCTTAGCAGGACGTTAAACTCACTATATACCCAATGATAAGCATTGAAATGTAAAGAAAACCTCAGAAAAATTCCTCTGACATAAGATACACCACAACTAACATGGGATGCCTTGGGTTCTCAACCCTTGAGATTCCATCTTATGAGGAAAAATACAGGTTTCACAATGTCCAAGCATCCATAGAGGCCCCAATATTCCTGACATTGTCATCTACTCCAACCAAAGTTTGCTACCACATCAAGACCCCAAGGAATCTTCTGATAGAAGTAGTGTAATTAACCAGTGTCCACAATGATTTGGCATTGGGAAAGAGATTCATAAACCATGGCTCAAATCCATAATGGAAACCCGAAATAGGTAATGAGTTCTAAGGAGGAATCCAAGGAAGGAGAGACCGACATCCCATCATCTTGTTTCGATAAAGGAGAAAACGTCCCTAAACTGGTGACGGATTCCCCCCGCCTTCAGAAATAGGGAATGCATGGAAGTAGTTAGTGCATCCTCATCCTCCTCAAACATATGGATGTGTGTACCCCCATCGAAAGAGTTGAAAAAAGGTTGTGTTTTTACTACTTCGGTGAGAAATTCATAGTGTTTAACGGTCATAAGTGTCTAAATAATATTTTATCACAAATAGGTTTGAATTAAAGACCATGATGAAGGATGGAGTATCTCCAGATGTTTGAATTTGACTTGATACATGAACCCGGAAAAAGAAATTTGGTGGTAGATACATTATGCAGAAAGTCACATGCTCACTTGAAAAAAGATGCTTCAGATCAGTGGAAGTTGATGTCATTATAGCTGACATATATTCCGAATTTTAAGATAAAGGTGAGGTTGAATTTTTATTTCTAGTTGTGTTGGTTCCAGATTTGTTTGTGGTGGTTTCACAGGCACAAATTTGTGACTCTGAATTTTTGGGGATGATGGTAAAACTCAATGGTCGGGAGACCATTGAGGGATAGAAGCTAGATGAGAGTTCAGTTTTACGGTTTCAAAATTAGATGGTCATACCCGTGGTTTATTAGGAATAATTTCTTAATGCATACCATCATTCAAGGTGGTTTTTCCATCCTGGAATAACAAAAATATATACAGCGTTAAAAGTAATGTTTTGGCGGGAAGGTATTAAAAAGAAGGTTGACGAGTTCGTTTCGAGAGTCTTGAATTGTGAACAAGTCAACGAAGAGCATTAATGACTTGTAGGTATGTTTCAGTCTCTACATATCCCTATTTTAAAATGAAATTAGATAACTATGGATTTTGTAACAAGTCTCCCCAAAATGGTATGAAAACACGATGCCATATGGGCGATATTGGATAAACTCACAAATTTGGCTAATTTCATCCCTATTATGAAATTTTTTATAGTAGAGGACCTATCTGGAATATATAACCCTGATTTGGTAAATAGGTATGGTGTACCAATTTCGATAGAATATTATAGAGACCCCAATTTTCCATCTCAATTCTAGAGATCCTTATAAAAAACCCTTAGGACTTAGCTAACAATGAGTATGACATATCATCCTCAAATAGATGGGTAATTTGATTGTATGATACAAATGTATAAATAAATGTTGTGGCCATGTGCCATCGATTTTGGTGGGTCATGGGAAGAGAACATACCATTAGTGGAGTTCTCATATAATAACATTTATCAAGCCTCAATATGTATGGATCTATTTGAAGAATTGTAAGGGTGTCCGTGTCGTACTCAACTTTGTTGGTTGGAAACATGTGAAACTTTGATTGTTGAGCCAAGAAATGATGAAGAGACATTAAAGAAGATACTGTTGATTAGGAAGAGAATGTAGTTGTATTATAGTAATCAAAAATTATATGTGTATCTTCATCAACAACCTTTTTCATTTGAGGTGAGTGACCATGGTTTCTTGAGGATATATCCTAGGCTTAAGCATCATCATATTTGAAAGAAGCACAATTTATTTCTCAGATATATAGGTCCTTCTAAGATCATTGAATGAGTTGGAGAGGTGGAATATCAGTTAGCTTTGTGGCCAGAGTTCATTGAGGTGAATAATATATTTCATGTATCTCAATAGAAGAATTATCAGTCGGAGACATAGCATATGATTTGATGGGATCTTATTGAGCTAGATCCAAATGCTTAGTTGGTTCATGTGCTGGTGCAGATTGTGGATACACATGAGCATGTATTGTGTGGAAGGGGAGATTTTGTAGTGTGGGTATTATGGTTATATGGTCAGATTCAGGAGGATACTTGGGAATAGGAAAAGTAAATGCTTGAATAATGGCCAGAACTCTTTCTGGAAAGTGATGATTTTCTACTTTTTGAGGACATGAAGACTAATGGTGGGGAGAATGATACACCCTCGATTTATGGCATTTAACCCTTTAATTATTCATTTTAATGTATATAAATGGTGGGGTAATGTTTGGGATAGTTTTTAGTGTTTCTTGATGGTTTTAGATCATTTATAATGGTGCATAGGTGGTTAGCGGTTATTGGAAACCATGCAACACATTTAGGAACCCAATAAAAATGAGTTCAAGGCTAGGGAGAAGCTTCACAATCAGATGCATGGTTTTACTAACCATATAACTGCCCTCGCTAAGAAGTGATTTTTGAGACAGAGGAATTTTTCATAATTGGCGCACAGTTTATCTAATAATATTGTCCAACCCTGATTGGAATTCATTTGGGTAGTGGCTGGAACATGGTTAGAACACATTGTTTTCTAGCCACATAACTAACCAAATACTATTTAAAAAGTGGGTTTTAATAAATGGATCTCACATGGTTTTAACCCTAAAACCCTAATTTTGGCTCCATTTTGTCCTTAACTTGTGATTTCATACAACCAAATGTTATGTAACCTCTCCCCATAATTTTGTTAGCATTTAGAAGGCATTTCATTGTGTGGTCAAGACGAATCTTCCTTCATAAGTCTTCTTTGGGGTAATTTTCAAGATTTTTCTTAGATATACTTCTCACTCCCTCTATCTTTTATAGATATACTCTCATAAAATGTTGATCTGTGTTTGTTGAGGATAATAACTATTATATTTGGAATTTTTGATTTCATCGGATGGGATCTATGGTATATTTGTTGTTTTTTGACCTTGATTAGTGAGTGTTTTCTATCATTTGTCATTTTCACCAAAACCCTTAAGGTAAGTGGCTTCAATCTCAACTCTTATTTCTAGAAATAGAAGGATTGATTTCAAATTAGTTGTTTTTCTAGAAATTGATTGAGAACATGAGGTTTGATTCTTGGTTAAAATCTTTTTTGGTGACAATTTGTGTATTTTGTGGTAAATTTTATATTTGTTGTAAAATATGATTCATTGTAGGATTTTAAAATGATTATTATTATATTGGTGTCTTAGTTTGATTTATGGGAATTAGTTTTGAAGTGGTTTAAAACAAAAATGTTCACTTATTGAAATGTTTTTTGGAATAAGTTGTTGGAATAGTTGTTGAATTAAATATGTTTTCAATAAAAGGATTTTTTTTATTGAAATGGTTTTAGAACATTTGTTTTAATTGTTGTTTGGAATATATTTTTGATTTAGTTTTGGTACTGATTGAGTATAATGGATTGAGAAAATGTTGGTTTTGGAATTGTTTGGATTAAATGGTTAAGAGTGGGTGAGAATTCAGATGGTTTTTGGTCATGAAGTACCACCATCAATGGGTTGAAATGTGTTCATGAAATACCATAATAACGGAGGACAAGATATGGACGTGAAGTTCCACCATCACTACTAGAATTTCTAGTTTTTGAGGTGGGGGACTTTTAGCGGCCGCCAATTGGTGGCTGCTAATAATATCAACAGCTGCCGGCAAATGGCGGTCGCTGCACTTTAATAACTAAAAACCTAAATTTTCCCTTCCCCCCTCCCCGACCCCGCGGCCGCCCGTCCCCGACCCCGCGACCCCGACCCTCGGTGACCCCTACCCCGACCCCTAGCAATCCCGACCCACGGCGACCCCTCCCGGACCCCCGGCGACCCCTCCCCGACCTCCGGTGACCCCGACCCCCGACCCCGGACCTCCCGGCGACCCCGACAACCCCCGGCGACCCCGACCCCCAGCGACCCCCACCCCCTTGCTGCCGTGCTGCGGCACTCGCACCCCCGGCGACCCCCACCGCCTTGCCTATGTGTTGTGCCCCCGTGACCCCAACACCCCCACGACCCACCAACCCCCACCCCTTGCCTTCGCGCTGCACCTTTGGATAGTCCTTCCACCGTTGTCCCCTCCCGGCCCCGTTGAATCCCTCTAGCAAGTCCTCCTACCTCCGTTGGACCCTCCCGGTCCGTTGTGCCCCACCGTGTAGAACCCTCCCACGCTTCGGCCAAAGAACCCCTGTTGTCAAGTCACTGCACCATCATGGATCCACAATCGAGTCACACCCCATTACCTGCTGTCAATTCCTCTGTAGGTAATTTTTTTTATCCTTAAAATTTGGTTTTTAAATTTTATTGATATGTGTTTTTTATCCTTTAAATTTTATTTTTAGTGAAAATTGTAATTATATCCCCAGTTATTATTTGTCAAAATATTTATGAGTTATGTATATAAAAATTTCTTGATTTAACTATAATTTATTTTAATGTAGGTATGTCACAGGGTGGTCACAGTGGTTCACCTGATGTTGTCGATATATATGTTTTCATTTTTCTAAATTAATTGATTGTAATTTTCTGTGTATATTTCTCTAACTGTTTCTAATAAGTAATTAATATTGTAATTGAATTATGAATTTATATTTATCAGGATCTAGTGATTCTTCTATCAGACACAGGGGTCCTGGTATAGGGGTTCGATCCCGTAACTCTGGAGCCCGATTGGATCTGTTATTTGACGACACATTTCATCCAGTTAGAGATGGTGCTACTGCATTGAGTCGTCAGTTTGGGAAAATGATACGAGACTCACACAGATTCCCTCTGACGACTTGTGACTAGAGTTCTTTCCCCCATGATACGATGGAAAGATTATGGAGGGAGGTTCAGGTAAATTTTATGTTTAATTTTTCATGATATATTGTTATAATTATTGTCCCATCTACTGACAATGTTTTTTAACATGATAATTTGACATCCTGTCCAAATGAGTTTCGGGCTGCATGAATTTCCAAATGTCGAAAATTATGGAAGGATTACAATTCAAGGGTGAAGAGAGATCACTGGACACCATTTGTAGGTGTACCAGACATTCTACAGTGAGTCCCTCCGGTCATTCTTCATGCGCAGTGGCAGGATTTGGTTGCGTTTTGGTCGAGTGAGGCAGCGATGGTAAGATTTATTACTTTTAATATATAAATGACTAATTTTTCAAATGTCTACTATGTAAATTGGTTGAATGTAGACCGAGTCTGCTCGTAATTCACATAATCGGGTGATGTAGGGCACGCCTTCCAGACTTGGCACTCGACATGTGTCACAGCTCAGACATGATGTAAGTTTAGAATTCACTATTTCATTCATATTTTAAAAATATTGTAGTATAACATGGTGAACCCCTTTATTATAGTTACACCAACGCGGCGAGCCAATCGATCAGATGTCCATATGGATGAGGACTCGTAGGGTGGGTGATCCCGATGTTGTCAGTGTTATAGTAAGAAAATTATTTACTAATAAATGTATTTTTATTTTATATAAATTATTAATATTTGTTCATTGACTCATTATATGATACAGGACCAGTTTGACGCTCAGTCAGCAGAGTTGCCAGAGGATCAACGGCATAGTACTGTGCGTAGAGATGAAATATTTCACCGTGTTGCGGGGCGTGATAGTCATGGTTATTCTTTGACTTATGGCGGTGGTGTCCCATGACGTGCAGTTGTTAGAGCAGATGTGATGGGTTCATGTAGAGAGTCAGGTATGGGCACACAGGTTGGGATAGATGCTTCCATGCAGGATATGCAGCGGAATTTGGATGCACAGTTTCAGCAGTTACATGCAGAGTATGAGGATAGGTTGTCACAGATGTCATCACGTGTCGATGATATGACGACACAACAAGTGGAACCACATGTAAACAATAAAACAAACCATACTCAGCTTGAATTTGATTGATATGTCTATGATACATAATATTGATATATATTGTAGGCTCCGAATATAGCTAGTGGACATCGCAGTGATATTGGTGATCCAGATGAGAATGAACCCCATGCGTGAGGTAATTTCATTTGTGTTGATTAATTCTCGAGAAGTTTTTATATCCTTGGTGAATATAATTTTCCTTCTTTACCTAGATTAGTTTTTTAGTATTTATGACCTAAAACCACCATGAATCATTCTAATTATTAGTTGTGACGTGTACGCGTAGACGGCACGTCAATCAGACATGCGGTTTTCACGGTACGGCTCAATATGCACGTTTTAAGTGATGTGTGCGCTTCATAAATGCGTGTGGGGGGGGGGGGTCCAAACAGGATGAACGAAGTTGGAATGGCCTACAATTAGATGAAAAATATGGGTGAGTGATTTTTGAAGTGGTCGAGTAAACGACACGTCAATCGGACGTGCCGTGTGCCCGCGGTGACCGAAAACGCAGTTCTCGTGTCATAAACGGCCAAAACGGGTGTCAAACGGTCAAATTCATAGTGGACGACCTCAGATTGACCTGAAACCACCGTTCAAAAATAGAATTATTATTCGTGACATGTACGCGTAGACGGAACATCAATCAGATGTGCGGTTTGCGCGGTACGACTCAATATGTGTGTTTTAAGTGATCTGTGCGATTCATAAACGCGCGTGGGGGGTCCAAACAGACCGAACGAAGTCGGAATGGCCTGAAATCAGATGAAAAATATGGGTGAGTGATTTGGGATGTGGTCGAGTAGACGACACATCAATCGGACGTGTCGTGTCCCGCGGTGACCGAGAACGCAGTTCTAGTATCATAAAAGGCCAAAACGGGCATCTAATGCTCAAAATCATAGCGGACGACAACATATTGACCTGAAAACACCGTGAAACATTCTAATTATTATTCTTAATGTGTACACGTAGATGGAACGTCAATCAGATGTGCAATTTGCATGGTAAGACTCAATATGCGTGTTTTAAGTGATGCACGCGCTTCATAAACGTGTGGGTGGGGGGGGGGGGGGTCCAAACAGGCCGAACAAAGATGGAATGGCCTGAAATATAATGAAAAATATGGGTGAGTGGTTTTTGAAGTGTTCGAGCAGACGGAACGTCAATCGGACGTTCCGTGTGCCCGCGGTGACCGAGAACGCAGTTCTGGTGCCATAAACGGCCAAAACGGGTGTCAAATGGTCAAATTCCTAGATGATGACCTCATATTGACCTAAAACCACCGTGAAACATTATAAATATTATTCATGATGTGTACGTGAAGACATAACATCAATCGGATGTGTGGTTTGTGCGGTAAATCTCAATATGCGTGTTTTAAGTGATGTGCGTGCTTCATAAACGCGTGTGAGGGGTGTCCAAACGGGCCGAACGAAGTCGGAATGGCCTTAAATCAGAAAAAAAAATACGAGTGAGTGAATTGCGAAGTGGTCGAGCAGACGACATGTCAATTGGACATGTCGTGTGCCCGTGGTGACCAAGAACGCAGTTCTGGTGTCATAAACGGCCAAAACGGACGTCAAATGGTCAAATTCATAGCGGATGACCTCGTATTGACCTGAAACCACCGTGAAACATTCTAATTATTATTTTTGACGTGTACGTGCAGACACATCATCAATCGGACTTGCGGTTTGAACGGTAGGGCTTAATATGCCTGTTTTAAGGGATCCACGCGCTTCAAAAGCGCGCGTGAGGGGGTCCAAACGGGCCGAACAAAGTTGGAATGCCCTAACAGAAGACGAAAAATATGGGTGAGTGATTTTTGAAGTGGTCGAGCAGACAACACATCAATCGGATGTACCGTGTGCCCGCGGTGACCGAGAACACAGTTCTGGTGTCATAAACGGCCAAAATGGGCGTCAAACGGTCAAATTCATAGTGGACGACCTCATATTGACCTGAAACCACCATGCAACAATATAATTATTATTCATGATGTGTACGCAGAGACGGAACATCAATCGGACGTGCGGTCTGCGTGGTAAGGCTCAATATGCGTGTTTTAAGTGATGTGCGCGCTTCATAAACGCGCGTGAGGGGGGTCAAAATGGGCCGAACGAAGTCGGAATGACCTCAAATCAGACGAAAAATACGGGTGAGTGAATTGCAAAGTGGTCGAGTAGACGACACATCAATCAGACATGCCGTGTAACCGCGGTGACTAAGAACGCAGTTCTGGTGTCATAAACGGCCAAAACGGGCGTCAAATGATTAAATTACAAGCGGACGGCCTCAGATTGACCTAAAACCATTATGAAACATCCTAATTATTATCCGTGATGTGTACGCGTAGACGGAACGTCAATCGGATGTGCGGTTTGCGCGGTACGGCTCAATATACGTGTTTTAAGTGATGTGTGCGCTTCATAAACGAGAGTGGGGGGTCCAAATGGGACGAATGAAGTCAGAATGGCCTGAAATCAGACGAAAAATACGGGTGAGTGATTTCTGAAGTGTTCGAGCAGACGGCACGTCAATTGGACGTGCCGTGTGCCCGCAGTGACCGAGAACGCAGTTCTGGTGTCATAAACGGCCAAAACGGGCGTCAAACGGTCAAATTCATAGCGTACGACCTCATATTGACCTGAAACCACAGTTAAACAATACAATTATTATTCGTGACATGTACGCGTAGACGACACGTCAATCAGACGTGTGGTTTGCGCGGTAAGAGTCAATATGTGTGATTTAAGTGATGCGCGCGCTTCAGAAACGCGCGTGATGAGGGTCCAAATGGGCCGAACGAAGTCGAAATGGCCTGAAATCAGACAAAAAAATACGAGTGGTTGAATTTCAAAGTGGTCGAGCAGACGGCACATCAATCAGACGTGTCGTGTGCCCGCAGTGACCGAGAACACAGTTCTGGTGTCATAAATGGCCAAAACGGGCGTCAAACGGTCAAATTCATAGCGGACGACCTCAAATTGACCTGAAACAACCGTGAAACATTCTAATTATTTTTCATGATGTGTACGCATAGAGGGAACGTCAATTGGATGTGCGGTTTGCATGGTAAGGCCCAGTATGCGTGTTTTAAGTGATGTGCACGCTTCACAAACGCGCGTGAGGGGGCCAAATGGGCCAAACGAAGTCGGAATGGTCTGAAATCAGACAACCAATACGGGTGAGTGAATTGCAAAGAGGTCAAGAAGACGACACATCAATCAGATGTGCCGTGTTCTTGCGGTGACCAAGAACGCGGTTCTGGTGTCATAAACGGCCAAAACAGGCATCTAACGGTCAAATTAATAGTGGGCGACCACAGATTGACCTGAAACCGCCGTGCAACATTCTAATTATTATTCGTGATGTGTACGCGCAGACGGTACGTCAATCAGACGTGTGGTTTGTGCGGTACGTCTCAATATGAGTGTTTTAAGGGATGAGCGCTCTTCATAAACGCGCGTGGGGGGTCTAAATGGGCCGAACGAAGTTAGAATGTCCTGAAATCAGACGAAAAATACGGGTGAGTGAATTGCGAAGTGGTTGAGCAGATGGAACATCAATCGGACGTGTCGTGTGTTTGCGGTGACCGAGAACGCAGTTCTGAGTCATAAACGGCCAAAACGGGCGTCTAACGGTCAAATTCATAGCGGACGACCAAAGATTGACCTGAAACCACCGTGAAACATTCTAATTATTATTCGTGATGTGTACGTGTAGATGAAACATCAATCGGACATTCGGTTTGCGCGGTACGGCTCAATATGCGTGTTTTAAGTGATGTGCGTGCTTCATAAACGCGCGTGGGGGTCCAAACGGGCCGAACAAAGTCGGAATGGCCTGAAATCAGACGAAAAATACGGGTGAGTGATTTTTGAATTGGTCAACCAGACGACACGTCAATCGGACGTGCCGTGTGCCCGCAGTGACTGAGAACGTAGTCCTGGTGTCACAAACGGCCAAAACGGGTATCTAATGGTCAAATTCATAGCGGACGACCACAGATTGATCTGAAACCACCATGCAACATTATAATTAATATTTGTGACATGTACGTGTAGACGACACGTCAATCGGACGTGTGGTTTGCGTGGTACGGTTCAATATGTGTGTTTTAAGTGATGTGTGCGCTTCAAAAATGCACGCGTGGGGGGGTCTAAAAAGGACGAAAGAAGTCAGAATGGCGTGAAATCAGATGACAAATACGGGTGAGTGATTTGGGAAGTGTTCGAGCAGACAACATGTCAATCGGACATCCCGTGTGCCCGCGGGACCAAGAAGGAAGTTCTGGTGTCATAAATGGCCAAATCGGGCGTCTAACGGTCAAATTCAAAGCGAACAACCACAAATTGACCTGAAACCACCTTTCAACATTCTAATTAATATTCGTGACGTGTAAACACAGACAACAGGTCAATCCGATGTGCGGTTTGCGCGGTACGACTCAATATGCGTGTTTTAAGTGATGTGCGTGGTTCATAAACGCACGTGGAGGGGTCCAAATGGGCCGAACGAAGTCGGAATGGCCTTAAATCAGACGACAAATATGGGTGAGTGATTTGGGAAGTGGTCGAGTAGAAGGTACGCCAATTGGACGTGCTGTGTGCCCGCTGTGACTGAGAACGCGGTTATGGTGTCATAAACGGCCAAAACGGGCGTCTAACGGTCAAATTCATAATAGACGACCACAGATTGACCTGAAAACACCGTGAAACATTCTAATTATTATTCGTGACATGTACGCATAGACGACACGTCAATTGGACGTGCGGTTTGGACGGTACGTCTCAATATGCATGTTTTAAGTGATGTGCGCACTTCATAAACGGGCGTAGGGGGTCCAAATGGGCCGAACAAACTTAGAATGGCCTGAAATCAGACGGAAAATATAGGTGAGTGATTTGGAAAGTGGTTGACCAGACGGCACGTCAATCAGACGTGCCGTGTGCCCGTGGTGACCAAGAACGCAGTTCTGGTGTCATAAACGGCCAAAACGGGCGTCTAACGGTCAAATTCATAGCGGACGACCACAAATTGACCTGAAACCACTGTGCAACATTATAATTAATATTCGTGATGTGTACGCGTAGACAAAATGTCAATCGGATGTGCAGTTTGCGCGGTACGGCTCAATATGCGTGTTTTCAGTGATGCCCACGCAACATAAACGCACGTGGGGGGGGGGGGTCCAAACGGGCCGAACGATTTCAGAATGGCCTGAAATCAGACGAAAAATACAGGTGAGTGACTTGGGAAGTGGTCGAGTAGACGGTACATTAATCGGACATGCCGTGTGCCCACGGTGACAGAGAAAGCAGTTCCGGTGTCATAAATGGCCAAAACGGGCGTCTAACAGTAAAATTCATAGCGGATGACAACAGATTGACCTAAAACCACCGTGAAAAATTCTAATTAATTTTCTTGACGTGTACGCATCGACGACACGTCAATCGGACAAGCAGTTTGTGCCGTACAGCTCAATATGTGTGTTTTAAGTGATGCACGCGCTTCATAAACGCACATGGGGGGTCCAAATGGACCGAACGAAGTCCGAATGGCCTGAAATCAGACTAAAAATACGGCGGTGTGATTTGGGAATTGGTCAAGCAGACGGTACATCAATAGGACATGCCGTGTGCCCACGGTGACCGAGAATGCAGTTCTGGTGTCATAAACGGCCAAAACGGGTGTCTAACGTTCAAATTCATAATGGGAGACCACAGATTGACCTGAAACCACCACGAAACATTATGATTATTATTCGTGACATGTACGCATAGACGACACATCAATCAGACATGCGGTTTGCGTGGTACGGCTCAATATGCGTGTTTTAAGTGATGCGCGAGCTTCATAACTGCACGTGGGGGGTCCAAATGGGCCGAACGAAGTCGGAATGGCCTGAAATTATATGCAAAATACGAGTGAGTGATTTGAGAAGTGTTCCAATAGACGGAATGTCAATCGGACGTGCCGTGTGCCCGCGGTGACCAAGAACGCAGTTTTGGTGTCATAAACGGCCAAAACGGGCGTCTAATGGTCAAATTCATAGCAGATGACCACATATTGACCTGAAACCACCATTCAACATTCTAATTAATATTCGTGATGTGTACACGCAGATGACATGTCAATCAGACATGCGGTTTGCGCGTTACGGCCCAATATGCGTGTTTTAAGTGATGCCCGCGCTTCATAAACGCGCGTGGGGGGTCCAAATGGGACCGAAAAAGTTTTAATGGCCTGAAATCATACGACAAATACGGTTGAGTGATTTGGGAAGTGTTTGAGTAGACGACACATAAATCGGATGTGTCGTGTGCCCACGGTAACCTAGAACACAGTTCTTGTGTCATAAACGGTCAAAACGGGCGTCTAATGGTCAAATTCATAGCAGACAACCACATATTGACCTAAAAACAACGTGCGACATTCTAATTGTTAATCAAGACTTGTAATCATATACGATACATCAATCGGACTTGCGGTTTGCGCGGTATGGCTCAATATGTGTGTTTTAAGTGATGTGCGCGCTTCATAAATGCGCGTGGGGGGGGGGGTCCAAACGGGCCGAACGAAGTCAGAATGGCCTGAAATCAGACGAAAAATACAGGTGAGTGATTTGGGAAGTGTTCGAGTAGACGACACATCAATCGGACGTGCTGTGTGCCAGCAGTGACTGAGAACGCAGTTCTGGTGTCGTAAACGGTCAAAACGGGCGTCTAACGGTCAAATTCATAGTGGACGACCACAGATTGACTTGAAACCACCGTGCAACATTATAATTGTTATCCGTGACATGTACGCGTAGACGACATGTCAATTGGATGTGCAGTTTGCGTGGTACGGCTCAATATGCGTGTTTTAAGTGATGAGCGCGCTTCATAATCGCACGTGGGGGGTTCCAAACAGGCCGAACGAAGTCGAAATGGCCTGAAATAAGACAAATAATATGGGTGAGTGATTTGGGAAGTGGTTGATCAGACGGAACGTCAATCGGATGTGTCGTGTGCCCGCGGTGACCGAGAACACAGTTCTGGTGTCATAAACGGCCAAAATGGGCGTCTAACGGTCAAATTCATATCGGATGACCACAGATTGACCTGAAACCACCTTGAAACATTCAAATTGTTATTCGGTACTAATTTTGTTATTAAATTTCATTATGATGTTTTATTTTATGATGGATGTGGAGCTTGGAAGATGACTGATTAGATTTATTTGGGTATATATTATTGTGTAATTGATGTTTATTAAAAAATATTAAAATCTATAGCGGCCTCCATTTGGCGGCCGCTAAAGGTCTGGGCTACAGTGGCCACCATATGGCAGCTGCTGAAGCCCATCCCGGCTTGCCTACAACTTCCGCCAAGTGGCGGTCGCTAATAGCAGCAGCAACGGGGAAAAAGCGGCCGCCACTTGGCGGACGCTGGGCGGCCGCTATAGACCTTTAGCGATGGCTTTTGGCGGTCTCTAAAGGTCATGACTGTACTAGTGCACCAAGATTGGGTGGTTGAGTTTTTTTGTGGTTGTGGTGTATGAATTGTGTCATGTGAAATGGAATATGGTAGGCAAATATTAAATGGTAAAAAATGGTTATTGTATTTTTTGGATTCTTTCCTTGTAATGTGTATTTGTGTGACCTAGTCTGGTAAAGACATATTTGGATTATGAGAAATTATTTTATTGTTTAAATGGTTTCATATTAATTATTTTATATAAATGTGTTGAATCATTCTATCCTAGTGGAATGATTATGTAAGTCATTTGTGGAAATCCTACTGAGTTTTATTACTCACCCCTACATTAGCACTTTAGTGATTTTGAAGATTTATTTTATCATGAAACATGTAAATGTAAAGAATCAACTTTCCTTAGTGGTCCCTAATGATTCTTGGGCTATTGGGGAGTTAGAGCATAGAGCTTGGTGTGGGTATATGGATTTACTTCATGGTTTCCTGAGCTTTTTGTTTGGTCATTCACTTGGTACTCCAGTTTGGTATTTCTATGGTTTGTACTATTTTCATTGATATGATTTCGAATTGTAATTTATTGTTATCATGAACCATATAGTAATTTTGGTTATGGTGTGTTTGGTTGGTTTTATTTATTTGATAAGGATAAAATCATACCCCATTGTTTTGAGGCCCTTGGAATTTATTAATAGCCTTTAGCATCTTGGGGATGTTCCTTAAGTCCAAGTAGCACTTCCATCTTGACTCAAGATAATGAGGAGTGGTGGGATGTTACAATCTCTAACCTCACCTTGTGCACAACAAAGAGGCCTAATTTCACACCATGTTTGAAAGTCCCCAGGGATATTATTTGGTTATATCAAATTATCCTTATGAACTATTATGAGGTATTTTAATAGGTTTAGGTGAGATAACCTAATAGGATTGTAACCATAGATAATATATATTGAAACTAAAAGATTCATAAGTTAATATATATATTAATAGATATTTTATTTCTTGAATAAGGGTTAAATTTTATTTTTAGAGCCTATATTTTAATGATTTCTTATTTTATAATATTTAAACATTTATTTTTAATTTGTGATCACTATTTTGGGAATTAAGTGAATGAGTATGTGAGATCCCATAATGAAGAGACCTAGATTAAACCAAGTGTGATTTATATTTAATTGAAGGATAATTTCAAATAGATAAACATTATGTGGCTGCATTTAATATCTTACAATAATGATCTTATGATTAATCACTCACAATAACTCATTCTTGTTCTATTAATGGATGAAAAGATAAGGAACCATTCTAATAATGGAATCTATGGACAACGCATAGAATTCCCCATCATGAAACCTAATGGGATAGGTTCTAGAGTTAAAACCTAGTGATTATTCAAAATAGGAAGTCATTAATTATGATTAACAACATGATCACAGTTTAAATCCCAAAAAAACAAATAAGATATGGGTGGAGTCTCATGGTTGCATAGAATATGAATATGATAAAGGAGATGAGATTAAATCTCCATCATGTCAAAAATATGGAACGAAGCCTTTTAGGAAATGTCATCAATGAATTGGAAGATGTTTTTTGTGTGTAAAAGGAGAGAATAGAGAAAATAAGAGTTTAGTTTACATTGTGGATGAAAAAATGTGTTTCCTAGTGATACAAAATATAGTAAAGAAGGAATATCATTTGAAAATATATATTGACTTATATCTATTATTTATATATCATTGATATAATTTATTAGTATGTGATAATAAACTTTTTTATGAAATAACTTATTTAAGGGGCTTAATGTAACACCCAGATATTTTGTAATATGACTACCTTAAAAAAATTCACGGTGTTCTCCTATTTTCTCCACATGTAACACTGAACTTAAATGAAACCATAATATAGTTAGAAATAAATATATAACTACTAATGGTTAAATCCTAGAGGTTAAATTAGTGTGAAAAAATATGAGTAAATTTTTATGAAATTTATGTATAAGGAAAATAAAGTATACTTTTAATATTAATGAAATTCAATTAGTTTACAAAAAAATACTAATAAGTTCATTTAATATGTAAGGAATTGTTTTTCTAAGAACTATCTTTTATTAGGTATATAATTATATTTCAAAAAAACCTTTTATTAATAATGATAAATTATGTTTTATATTAATTAATATTTAAAAAAATTTAGTTTAAATATTATCTGATATAATAATATTAATATTTAAAATTAAAAAATAACTATTTGTATTAAAAAAGATTTCATTATATATTATGGTTTTATTCAAAAACTGAATTTTTAATAAATATAATTTGAATTTGAAAAAAATTATGTTTTTTTGATTTAGTATTAAATATTTTTCTTATGAATAATTTATCATATTTTTCTAAAATAACATTTTTTTAAATAGTGAAAAAACTAAGTTTGCTAAAAAATGTCACTTTTATGCCATTATCATAATAAGAGAATATATTAACCGGTTTTTAAATATTTTTATAGTACATATATAAGTAATATATCATTTAAAATTTCTATTTTGTCTTTATAAAACTCGTGTATATCATTTTTGGAAACATATGTAATATTTTATTCAACTTTTTTTATTTTCTTATATAAAATATTACATTTCATCAATTATAGGAATTAACAAGATCAAAATGGATTTCATATTTTTGATTAACATGATCATATTATGTAAAAAAATTAATAACAATTTTATACATAAAAGTATGATTTATATGATTTACATAATTGATCCTGATAATGGTGAAATAGATATTTTCAAAGAATTGTTTTTTAGAAATATTTAATTTTTATATATTCTGTAAAATTAATCTATGTAAGAACCCCATATTTGGTATCCAATAGTTTTTTATTACTTTAATAAATTGGTATTAGATATAAGATATCAAATCCCAATGGTCTGAATAGTTTAGTAGTCTTGGTAATCTAGATACCTAGAATAATCTAAAAATAAAATTGAAAACATAAAAATAAATATAATGAAAGAAAATATTATACTCCATGAAAACATTCAATTATTACTTCTTCATATCTTGGTGAATGAAAAAAAATAAGGGGTGACCTCAATTTTTCATTATGGGTTACTTACAAAAGAATCTATCAAGAGTAAATAATGCATAATAAATAAGAAAAAGTAAATAACTAAAAACACATGCCATTTTATCAATAAATTCAGCACAAAATGAATCAATTTATACCATCATTGAAAAAATATCATTGATAATAATAATAGAATTATCAAAGTGTAAAATTTTAAATATTGTGTGTTATGATCTCAGAAATCATGACATCCATATAAAAAATAACTTATTCCAATATAGTTTAATAGATGTTTAGGTATACTCCTAAATTCAATTTAATTATAGCTTACTAATTTGAATCATGAAACATGTCGATTTATTAAGGGGATATATAATTATAGTCCACACCCATAACTTCATGCCTAATACAATCCACATATATTGAATTGCGAATTTAATTCATGAACAATATGAATTATCAATGAATATCCACATCGAGTAAAGAATATAGAATATGAATATTTTACCAGTTAATAAAAATATTCAAATTAAAACATCATATATAGAAACCGCATATGGTTGAGGAATTAATCATATCAAAGATGGATAATTATATGAAATTTAATATTATAGAATTAAAATAAATTGAATGTTTCAAGATAAAGTAAATAACAACAGAATTAATAAATGTTAATGGATAATAATAAATTGATCCGAAATAAAAGCTTCAAAATAATTTCACAATTTTGGGGAATAAAATAAAATGGGAGAGAAAATATTTCTAAAATGTTCTCTCATTGTAATTTTTTAAAAAAACATAATTATAAGATAATGTGTGTAGATTTTTTTGGTTGTGGGAAGTTTTTTTAAGCCCGTATAAGTTAACAAAATATTCATTTTGACATTTTTGTAATGAATGTTGAAAGTGAATCCTTTTAGGAAAACATTTGAATAATCTGTTTTATACAATGAAAAAATTAATTTAAAACATATATTATAATTTATAAAAAAATCTTTAAAATAAAAATAAATATCATAATTTTTTTTTGAAAATTATGGATATGGAAGAAATATATACTTGATTAAGAAGAAAAAAAGTTCAGCTTCGATTTTAAACATTCATCCTGAAAGAGTATCTTTAATTGATTAATAAATTATTATAAATATATTGATATTCATTTAAAATAAATCAATGTGTTAGTATATAAACCACATAAAAGTAAATAGGTTCATAATACTAAATATGTCTCAATGGAGAGGAAATGGGGAACCAATCTATTATGAAGTTCATACCGCTGAGGTGAAAATTAATAAATTAATTAATTGTGTGTATCAAATGTAAATCCACATAAAAAGTGGAAATAACAAATAAATATTCAAAATTAATTAAAAATGCATTCTTATCATACTAAATACAATGATAAGGTAATATAACCCAATGAAAGGAAATTTAGTTATGAAAACCATTACCAAATGGTAACTATCATGTCATATATTCATGAAACAAATTATTTGAATTTAAACATGAAATACCATGAAGAAATAAGGATTTGTTATATAACATGTAAAAGAGGATTTATATAAACTGTATAAAATAAATTAGTTGGATAAGATTAAAACATGACTTAATGATGGTAAATTGAGATATAATTCCATACCTCAGGTCAAACTTGTCGTGTACATTCAATATCTTCTAGAATATTGACTTAGGTTAATTATTTTATTTCCAAAGAAAACTTTTTATAACGCCCAAGTATTGGATTCTATGAATAATTTCAATTCATTAGATAGCTTCTTATACATGAAAAAACGAGTCTCTGTGAAACAAAATATTGTTATAGGATATAGTGATAACATAGACGTTGAACATAATTTTTCTACTTCTGTGATGTGAATTTCAAAAATGGACATACACGGTTGTGTTGAATAATATATATATAGTTGTATAGGATCAACTTAGGTTTTTGGTAAATAATAATGTACCCTTATGAATAGTAACATGACCCTTATAAATATAAATGTACCCTTATGAATAGTAAAGTAACTTTATGAATAGTTACCTCTCCCATGTAATTATAAATACAATTTAGGAACCATATAAATGAAAGTAAATATTTTAAAAAATAAATAATTAAGTGTTGGTATTTTTAGGAGTAATAAATAATAATTACAATTTTATAATTAATATATTAATTTAAAAGAAAATTAATTCTCATAAAATTTAGTCATGAATCAATATTTTGTTTTCCAAATATTATATATAAATATATGAGATTGTATTTAATATTAAGAAGTGCTATAAAATCAATTATAGTATTTAATGTTGTATTTTTCGAGTAAATGATGATTTTAATTAAAAATTAAAATTCTCATATTTAGAAACTTATTTTAATAAAATGGTGTTATTTTTTGAATTCAGAATTTCAAAAAAAAATGGATTATTTCTTGGAGTTTTTAAGAAATATTTTATTTTTTGTTGAATTGTATAAATTACAATTTTTTATAAAATATAACATTTTCATGACATCAGCATGAAATAATTATGATATAAAAATGTATTTAAACTATTTAATAATTAAGTAATTATATTACATGTGTAATGTTTTATAAAATTAATTTATAACATGAAAAGTTTATTTTTTTAATTATTAATTTAAAATTCATTGTCAATGTCGGCGCACTGCCTGCGTAGCACAGACGAAATCAAAATTGGTAATTTGTATATAATAATTGTGTGCTAAAAAATATTTTCATGACTTTTTTATTAATTAATAGGTTATATTTTTATCTTTTATTTTTAATTTATAATTTTATTTTAATATGACTTGATTATTATCCAAATTTCTGTGCAATGCTTGTCGAGGGTAAGAAATGAAAAAAATAAAAAAAAATTAGAAGATATCTTGTTATGTATAAGAGTGAATATACCTAATGAAAGAATTTAGAATTTTAATTTTAGCCTAATTTTGTTATTTATTAGGGTGGTAATTTATTTTTAAATTTATTTTAGAAATTGTTAACATTAATTCTTATGAAACACTGATTCAATGCTTCGACAAGAATAAGAAAAACAAATAAAATGTATTCAATTAAAATTATCATAATTATTAAATGACTCGTATTTTGACTAAAACTATTTATATAAGTAAATTTCAACCAATATGTATCTTTTATTCAATTTGAGAACACTTTGGACCCACAAAAATCAATTTAAGAACTTTAGAATGTTTTATTTAAAAGTAAGACAAGCTGTTCACACTATAAACTTTACTTTGTATAAAAATTATAAATTAAGATATTATTGACATTTTATTTGAAAAAAAAATATTATTTGGAAATATAATAAAATTATATTTCTCATGTTATTTTATTCATAATTTTTAGACAACAAATAAATACCACAATTTCATCCTGAAATATGTTGTAATATTTATTTAATTAGTGAATAAATCAAATAAATGATAGTAAAAAAATAATCTAAAAATAATTTTACATTTTTATGTCAATTCAAGAGTTCAATAGATTAATAAGAGATTTATATGATATAATATAAAATTTTATTCTATTTTGAAACTTATTTTTTATGTGTTTAATGTCTTATTTATGATTAGTTTATATATTGAAAAAATTGTTTTTTATAAATAAAATCTTTTATTAAATTACTTAAAACTACCAAAATTATTGTACATGTCCAAAAGTGATAAGATTATTTCTAAAATTTAATATTATTAAGTTTTATCCATTTTTGGAAGTCTAAAAACCTATAATGTATTTATTATAATTTAATAATTTTAGTAATTCCTTAGCTATCCTTCACCTCACTTATAAAAACGACTATTTTTCACAAATATTAATCAACTTGAGCCTTCTGGTTCGGCCAAACTCTGAAAAATTCCTTCCTATATATCCTTTGAAACTTTCTTGTTCTTATGTTATAACCAAAAATACCACTTAAAAGACCATTCAGGAGGTTTTAAAAGAGAAATTTTCAAGAGGTAAGATTCATTATTCTTCTGTTTCAAATTCTTTCTCACTTATAACATATCCCTACCTATTATCCAATGATTATTGAAAACTCTAGTTTCATATATATAATAGATTTTATTTTTTATGTTATATTCATCAGAAAATCTATGATTTTTTTATTTTATTCTTAAATAACAAAAGTGTCGTCCGTGTTGTGTCGATTAACTGCCTTAGTGGATGACACATTTTTTTCACATTACCACAATAATTGGAAGTTTAAAATCCCATATAATTTTTTAAAATTACCTATATATAATTTTAATCAATTTGGATTATTATTTATTTTTTTACATTTAATTCCATAGTAAACAGACCTTGGAAACCATGAAAAGAACATACCCAGAGCAATGGGAAAAACCAAATATTGTCAATAAATGGGAGGAAAATGGAATAAGAAAATAATGTATGGTATTATAAATATTATTTTAGTAAAATAATAATTTAATATCACTATTCAAACAATATTATATGATGATTGAAAAAATTTGAAGGAAGTCAAACCCGAGGTAAGGGACATCTTAACTCAATTTCCATTTATTGAGTTAAACATCAATGTCATTGGTTTTTTTTCCCATAATATGTGTGAATAACCTATGATTTTTTTAGTAATTATATCCACTTTTATTTTGTGAATTTATTTTTTTCACACATAATTATGTCATTGTATTTTCCTCAATCTAATGATACATTCTTTGTAAGGGACATCTTTACTCAATTTCCATTCATTGAGTTAAACATCAATGCCATTGGTTTTGTCTTTCCCAGAATATGTGTGAATGACGTATGATAATATTATAATGTATATCTAATTATATGTTTTGTATTTTTTATTTCATAGTTAAATATTTCATTGATTGATCCTCACCTAAATAATACAATCTTTATTAGGGGTTTCTTATATCACTTTTAATTCCGTGAGATTTCCATTGTTCAACACTTCTTTCATTTATTTGGTGTATTGTGTGCTGCCATTTGATATATATTTTCATGATTATATTCATATTCATGGTATTTTGTGATCCCTTTAGTGGTTATTAATTTTTGTTTATAAGAATGTATTGATTACAATGTAGTAAGCGACTTAGTCTCCATTTTCATTTCATTGACATTTTCTTGGTATTGTGCACCTAATCCTTCTTATGTGGAGTATCCAATTACTATTTCAGATAATTTTTCATTTAAATTTGTAAAATATATTATATTTCCATATTATATTTCCAGATATATGATTATTTTCTTAAGTTTTATAACCTTTTACATATATTTTTTATTGGGAATGTTGTTTTAACTTTAAAAATATTGATGAATCTATATCCTATACTCTATATGAACATTGAGAAGGTATATTGTACATTATTAAATATATATAAAAATAATTCTATATAAATTCAGTGATGGGTGGGGCCTACTATTTCCCCTGGATGCATTGACAGGTCTCATGAGACAAATATGTTGGTGACAAACCCTTCGAGTTTGTTACCAAAATCAAATGGGTTTCTACCCATAGACATAAATCGTTTCGATGGTATAGTGGTTTCATATTCCAAATTCATGACATCCAATTAATAAGGATATCTATTTATTCATTTTCAATTATTAATATCAATGCGATTTTCATTATGAAAAATATTATCGATGTTGTTTCATTATCACTTTATTAATGGAATGTGTTTTTCATTTATTCACCATGCCATATCGACTATGCCAATTTGATTATGATTCGGTTATTTTAGATTCATTCATCCTCTATTTTTAACCCTTTGTAATCATTTGAGATCACCCCTTTCATTTTATTCCTTCAACATGTTAGGAGGAGGATACCTTTTTTGATGATCTTGTAGATACAATTTATTATCTTATGTTATGTGTCATATTTTTTTCCTTTCAGAATGTAAAATGGATTCCATATATGTATCTAGTTTCTTCTAGACTACTAAACTTATCGGTCCTTCAGGATTTAATTCTTTGAAATCATGCCAATGTTATAAATTAATGTACCAGCTTTGGGCTTCTACGGTTGGGGTGTTATAGTTAGTATGAGAGAAATTCTAATAGAAACCATTGGTAATAGATTTAGAAAACATAGTTTTGTGAAAATAACCTCAAGATAGACTTTGAGGATAAGAATAGAAGAATCAACCACATCAATTCTGAAGCAGTTATACATGAAAATTTTGAAGGATGAAATTTATGAAGGTGGTAATAATATTACACCCCAATATTTTATGGTATGAATAATTTAAATTCATTAGATAAATTTTTTTTCATGCGAAACTGAGTCTCTATGAAACAAAAAATTGTTATAGGAGATAGTTATAACATAGGCATTAAATATTATTTTTCCACTTCATTGATTTGACATTTGAAAAATAGATATACACTGTTACGTTCAAAAAGATATTTAGAGTTGGATAGTATCAACTTAGTTTTTGGTATATAGTAATGTACCCTTATTAACAGTTACTTTACCATTATAAGTAGTAAATTGACCCTTATGAACAGTAACAAGAATATTATGAATTGTAATGAACCCTTATCAATAGTAATGTACCCTTATAAATAGTAAATTACCCTTAATAATAGTAACATCACCCATATAATTATAAATTGAATTTAGGCACCTTATAAATGAGATAGAAAATTTTAAAAATTCATATTTATTTTTTGTTATTTTTAAGAGAAATAAATAATGAATTAATATATTATAATTAATATATTATATTAAAGGAAAATTTATTTTTATAAAATTTATTCATGAATCAATATTTTGTTTTACTATGATTATATGAAAATTAAATTATACCTTAGTTAATTTTTTGATGTGTCATAAAATCAGTTATAATATAAAAATATGTATTTTTTTTGAGTAAATGATGATTTAAATTAAAAATTAAATTTCTCATATTTAGAAACACATTTTCAAAAATTGAGTTCATTTTTGGATTCGAAATGTTGTAATATAGTTGGGATTAATTTTTGGGATATTTATAAAATAGTTTAATTTTTTGTTGAATAGTAAAAAATATAGTTTTTATAAAATACGGAATTTTTCATGACATTGTTGTAAAACAATAATGATATAAAAATATATTTAAAATATGTAATTACTAAACAATTATATTACAATTATAATATTGTATAGAATTAATTTATAACAATAAAAGTATATTTTTTCATTATTTGTTTAAAAATCAATGTGAATATCAACACAGTGCCTACACAGCACTGACAAAGTGAGAACTTGTAATTTATATATAAAAAATGAGTGCTAAAAATTATTTTTATTAATTATTTCTTAATTATTATGTATTATTTATCTCTTTAATTTTTAATTTAGAAATATAGTTTTATATAACATGAGTATTATCCAAATTTTTGTGCAATGCATGTGTAGGGCAAGAAATGAAAAAATAACAAATTTTAGAAGATGTGTTGTTATATATAAGAGTGAATATACATAATGAATGAATTCAGAATTTTATTTTGAACAAAATTAATTTATTTTTTATGATAGTATTTTATTTTTAAATATTATATTATAAATAATTGACATTACTACTTATGAAATGTTGATGCCGTGCTCGCTCAAGAATATGAAAAATAAATAAAATGTTTTTAATTAAATTTATAGAAATTATTCAATGAACCATATTTTTTCTAAAACATTTTATTTAAGTAAGGGTATACCTATATCTATTTTTTATTCTATTTGGGAACACTTCGGAACCATAATAATTAATTTAAGACATTTAGAATATTTTATTTAAAAGTAAGACAGGGTGTTGCCACTATAAACTCTACTTTGTATAACATTTTTTATTTAATGTTTCAAGGAAGTTTCATTCGAAAAAGAATATTATTTGGATCTCAAATAAAATTATCTTTATCTTATAATTTTATTCATAATTTTTAGACAACAAATAAACACCATAATGTCTTCCACAAAGATAATTCAATATTAGTTTATTTAATGAATAAATTAAATAAAAAATAGTTAAAAATAATAAAATAAATATTATTATTTATTTTTAAGAAAATTAAAGGATTAACAAGATTAATATGTAATTTCTATGATATAATATAAAATTTTATTCGATTTTCAAAAACAATTTATGTGTTTAAAGTTGTTTTTATGATTAGTTATTATTTCAAAAAAAATAGTTTCTCATGAATAAAATATTTTTATTAAATTATTTATAAATACCAAAATTATTGAAAATGTTCCAAAATGATAAGATTAATTTTAAAATTTAATCCCCTTTATTTTTAGGACATTTTAGATGTATTTAAACCAATAACCAATTTATCATAATTTAAATTTTTTAGAAATTCTTAAGTTATCCTCCACCTCTCTTATAAAAGGAGACTCTTTCTTTCACAAATATTAATCACATTGAGCCTTATTTTTTGGCCAAAATCAATCAAATTCTATTATCTATATATCTTAAAACATTCTGGTGCTTCTGGTATAACAAAAAATACAACTTCTTAGATTCTTAAGGGGTTTTTAAAAGAGATATTTTCAAGAGGTAAGATTCCTTCTTATTATCTTTAAAATTCATTCTCACTTATAACTTATCCCTACATATTATCCAATGATTAATGAAAAATAAAATATGATATATACACTGGAATGTTTTTTATTATATAGGAATCATAAAATCTATGATTTTATTCTTTTATTATTAAATAACAAAATCGTCGTCTGTGGTGTGTCAATTAATAGGCTTTGTGGATGACGCAATTTCATTTCACTTTTTCACAATAATGGGAAGTTTAAAATCTCATGTAATTGTTTAAAATGAACTATATATATATACAAATTATGGATTATTATTTCATTTTATAAAATGAATTATTTAATAAACCGACCTTGGAATCCATGAGATGAATATCCCTGAAACAATAGGAAAAACAAAATATTGTTAATAAATGTGATGAAAATGGTATAAGAAACTTAATTATGGTAAAATAAACATTATTTCAGATCTTTATTAACTTTATAACACTATTCAAACCATATTATAGTATGTTTGAACAAATTTGAATGAAGTCAAACCCGAGGTAAGGGATATCTTAACTCAATTTCCATTTATTGAGTTAAACATCATTGTCATAGGTTTTTTCAATCCTAGAATATGTGTGAATGGCCTATGATTTTCGTATTATTTATTTTTATTTTTATTTTGTGGGTTTATTATTTTCACACCTAATTATTTCTTTTATTTTTCCTCAATATAATGATATGTTCTTTGTAAGGGATATCTAAAATCAATTTCCATTTATTGAGTTAAACATCAATGTCATTGGTTTTGTATTTACCAAAATATGTGTGAATGTTCTCTGATTGTTTTATACTATACATAAAATTATATTTTGTGGATTTTTATTTGTCAGACATAAATTTTTCATTGATTTATTCTCATTCTAATGTTACAATCATTGTAAAGGGTTTCTTATCTCACTTTAATTCCGTGAGATTTACATTTTTCACCATTTATCTTTTTCATGTTGTCTATTGTGTGCTTATGTTTGATATATATTATCATTATTGTCATTATATTCATGGTATTATGTGATTAAGTTGGTGTATATTAAATTATGTTCACATGACATTATTGATTACAACTTGGAAAGTGACTTTGTCTAAATTTCTATTTCATTGTCATTTACTTGTTATTGTGCACCTAATAATTCTGATATTGTGTATCCACTGCCCATTTGAGATCATTTTTCATTTGTAATTGTAAAATATTATATATATATATATATATATATATATATATTCTGGGTTCATTTATATGATTATTGTCTTTATCCGTATACCCTTTTATATACAATGTTTATTTGGAATATTGTATTAACTATGAAAATATTGATGAATATATATCCTCAACTCTATAAGGACATTGAGAAGTAATATTATACATGTATTAAATATATTTCTAAATAATTCTTTTGAAATGAAGGAATGTTCAGGTCCCTCTATAGCCTCTCGATGCATTGACATGTCTCACCAGACAAATCAATTGGCGACAAACCCTTTCAGTTTGATTCCAAAAATCAGATTGGTTTCTACCCGCAGACTTAAATTGTTTTGAAGGTAAAGTGTTATCATATTCCAAATACATGATGCCCATTTAATAATCAAATATATTTATTCATTTTTATCTATTAGTATCCATGAGGTTTTCACTATGAAAAAAATCAATGGATTTATTTTAATTCTCAGTTTATTAATGGCATGTGTTTTTCATTTATTCACCATGCCATATTGACTATGCAAATCTTTTTATGATGTAGTTATTATAGATTTATGTTCCCCTTATTTTTAACCCTTACATAGTATTTGATCTCAACCATTTCATTTGTTTACCTTCAATATGTTATGAGGAGGAGAATTTGTTTGAGACCTCATGGATGTAGTTTATTATCTTTTGTTTGGTTTCATATTTTGTTTCCTTTCGAAATGTAAAATGGGTTACATGTATGTGTCTAGTATCTTCAAGAGTACTAACATGCTTTTATTCATCAGCTTTGGGATTTTGGGGTTTGGGTGTTACACTTTTAATGTTTATTATTCCTTTGGTTTTATTTATTACCAAGTTATATTAAATAACTCACTCAATTAAGTTCACGATATATGTTTTGATGATATTCAGCTCATATTTCCAAAAGATATTTTTTAATTTAACATCTCACCCCTCACCCATTGGATTTAAAAGAGATGGTGGGTGATACTATACCTTTTGTGATCACCCCAATATACCAAAGGATTGAAATAAATACCAAGGTATTTATAAAAAATAGGGGATTAGTTTACATTGAAGAAAAAAGAATCAAAAAAAGATAACCATTATAACTAAACCATTAAATGATTCATGAGAAAAAAATAAAACTCCAAAAAACCAAAAAATATAAACTAAATGAACAACCATATTAGATTATATGAATATATGAAAATATAACACAACACAAAGGCACCAAAAACATAAAACTAGCCACTCTCAACCTATTCCAAGATCCAACTCTACAATCCATGCCCACAATATCAATAAGAATCACTGAATAACTATTATACCTTTCTTTTACCTTTGTATCTATAGATAGTAACTTCAAATTCACAAAAATTCCCAAGAAAGGGTGATTCTAGAATTAGTAGGATTTCATTAATGACTTTCCAATTCACACCATGAGGAAACAATTTGTTATGATATTTATATTAAATATTTCAAAATAATTTAATGCAGTTTATATCAATGAAAAGACAGATTTTCATGCAAAAATAGTTTCATTGTATGGAAACCAAAACATGTCTTTAAAACATTTCTCATCTCATTATGCATACCCATTTCATGTTTCCATATACCCACATTTCCACAAATGAATGCTCGGGTGATAATTTCAAAATCATGATCGGTCTCTCATTGATCAACCACATCATCAAAATGTATATGATCTAATGTTCCATTACAAATTTGGCATCATGCACCATGTCAAATTATAATAAGTCCTCATAAAATAAATCATTAGTGCACACCACCATATATTCAAAAAACCCATACCAATCCATTTAAAATAAATCATTATTCCTTTAAAACATATCAACCAACATTTCCCATGAATCAAAACAAACCCAGAAGTTTCAAATCACTATTATTAAATTAAAATCAAAGGGTATTTTTCAAAAAATCATAAAATTTCCATAATTTCCCATAACCATCAGCAAAGATGTTTCCGACATTAATCAAACATAAATTTCTCAATCAATTCATGGAAATTTTTTTCCCAACTAACTATCCACGTTATAATCATGTGGGTCCAAGACAGAATCCACAAACCTAAAAATGCAATTGAAAATGAATATGGATATAACAATTCTCTAGATTTTATAATGAATCAAATTTCCTTCCCTATATCCTGACACAAAACATCATAATTCCCATCATGGAACATTGATCCATCCATAGGGTTTTAGATCTATGGTTCCTATAAGGATAATGATAAGAAATCAATGAAGAAAATCCAATAAAAGAGACTTATCAGTGAATCTAGATCTCCAATAGAAATTAAAACGCCTATAGATCACTCTTGGAGTGAAGGTATTTGTCACTCACACCTTGAGACCAAAATTAGATTATATAATTATATAATTAGAGGAAACCATGTTCATAAGGGACGAAATTGTATTATATTAAAAACAATTGTATGAATGATTGTACACTAAATGGTTTCGCCACATTATTTAGAAAACTGTTTACCAACCACATAGTTTCTACTGTCTCAATCCAACATCTCACACAGTTGTCCCACATGATTTAAAAATCCATGAACCAACCATGTCTTCCCTAAAATTTCAAGGTTCATGGTATCCCATAGAATCTATAGGGTATGGATAAAAAATAATTCAAATGTGAAACTTCTGATTGAACACTATTTTTCCTTAAAATATATCCTATAGGTGATTGATGGGTTCTACAAAATTTTATCATATCATTCACCTCTATAAAGTCAACCAAAAAGTGTCAAAATCCCTTATTACCTCTTGAAACATAGCCTAATCATTATATATACTTAAAATAAATTTATTAAGGGTCATGTACCTAAAATATTGGTGATAAATCCTCCCAACCACTGGTCATTATGTCCCTAAAAAGTAAAAACATAGACATTTCCTTGAATAATTATGGCCATTGCTCTATAATTTCCTTTTTATGCACCCATGTTTCTTCCTCTATCTGACCATATTTCCATAAAACCCACATTGGAACAATGATTTTCTCCTATAATACATTCTCATTCAAGTCAACACTCCATACCAACACATAAAACATTGTAGTATCCAACTCTTTGTTAACATGATCCCATTGAATCACATATTATGGACCATTTGGACACATCTTCAATTGAGATACATAAAACACATTATGCATTGAATTGAACCATGGATGTAAAGACTACTAATATAGGACCTCACTATCTCAATAAAGTATCTAAAAAGGGATTACATATCAAGGAGATAAGTTTCCATTGTTACCAAATTTATTATGTATAATCCTAAAAGATATTATAAACAACCCATGAGTGCTCACCTCAAATGACAATGGTTATTAACAATGATATGCATACAATTTCTTACAAATCTGACACATCTCCATTCTCTTCATGATAAACTAAATCTTATTCATTGTCTCTTGTATATTTCTATGTATATCTAAGGAATTATCAACTTTTACAACCTATAAAAATTGACAATGATAAGGATTCTGCTATAATAATTTAAAATGCTCCATATATATCATGACCAGATGACTGTTTTTATATAAGAACTCTACTATCGATATTTTCTCCACCCATGAGACACAAATATTAATTATACAATACCTAATCATTTCCTCTAACTTTCGGACCATCCTCATAGATTATCTAATATTTTCAGGGTGATACATCATGCTCATAGTCAACGGTGTCCCACGATCTTGCTGTATGGACTTCAAAAAACAAGACGTAAACCTAGAGTCTCAGTCAAATACAACTGAGACATGAATTATCTATATCATTAAAACTTTGTGGATATATATTTCAAAAAATTCCTCCACTATATGGGATTCATATATAGGGAAACAATGATATGACTTTATGATATGATCCACAATTATACACAAGGAATCATGTTTCCTAACAATTTTTGGTAAAATTATCCCAACATATATGACTATCTACTAACATTTTCACATGGGAATCCGTAAATACTACAACATTCCCACTCGACAATGGTGATCTTTCTTGACCTCCTATCATGGTTGCATTTAGAAAAAAACTCTTCCATTGACCATTTCATACAAACCTAGAAAAACTATTCTTTCAACAATCTATATATATTTTGAATACATGGATGAAAATCCCTTTTTAATGGTGGTAAGAATTAATACTTTTTTCCTAAAAACCAATGGTTCCATGATTCGGTCTATAATCCTAAAAAAACTCCCATTCAACTTTTATCGCTCAATGGTCTCCCAAACATTGTGTTTTTACCTCATGGTAAGACATTTAAGGTTAGATATATGAGGATATATGAAATACTAAACTAAATCAAGAAAAAATTAAAATGGGAACAAAACTATAAAGACACCATGCTCGGTACAATATAGGTTCATGTTAGCTATAATAGACATCAGCTTCCACTAATTCGAACCTTATTTATCCAATTGATTATATGAATTTCTACTTAATGCATCTTCCAATAATTTTTTTTAAATGATGTACATGTGATGTAACACCCTGGCCTTAGTTACCTAGAGTCAGTTCATTATTACATAACATTGTCATGATCACAATAGATCAAGTATCGAAAAACTGATTAGATTAGTAGACTTGGAAATACTAGATACATTCATAAGTTTTAATTACAATACAATATGAAAAACTATAACATAGTCTCCATAGGCCACATCCATATCCCTGATATTATCCCTTCAATTCAGTCATAATATACTTCTTCACATCCTGGGAAAAATAAAACATAGAAAGGGGTGAGATTATATGCTTAGTAAGGATAACAATATAGCAGAAAATTTCATAAATAATAATAATCATTTAAGGCAATGTAAGACTAAAACAAAAGAATTTTAAACATGAAATTCCGAATAATATGGAAAATATAAAATCAAATAATTCTATTTACTTATTCACAAGGATATTCTACTAGTCAAATAATCACATGAAATATCAATAGACACTTTCATAATGATGGAATGTATAATTCTAGACTTCATAACCACATATTATTGGCCTTATGCGAAGACTACAAATAAGATTTTTTCAAGGCCTTTTTCCAAGACACAAGTTTGTCTCATGAGAGCTATTAATGCATCTAAGAGCTATAGCGGGCTCTACCCGTCACTTACTAAGTCTAATGCATTCCTCATATAAAAATGTTTAAACATAACATAAAAATTCATATTAAAACTAGCATAAGAAATGTCAATATGTTATCCATAAACCATTAACAGTATAGAAATAACACATACACATTTAAATCATATCACAAAACATTCAATAAAATAAGGAAGTTTTGTATCATAACAAATCAACTCCAAATAATCTTAAAATCCATCAATGGATGTTGACATAGATGAAATCAAAAAAAAAATAGAGAAATATATCTTTATATTTTAAAATCATTTAAAAGTAATATAATTATAAAATAAAACATTTATTTTGAAAATATTCTTATAATATTGTAACGGAAGATTTGACTATGTTATAACGGAAGAAAATATCTACACTCACCGTATAAGTTAAAAAACATTCTTACCTTAATTTTGACAAAAAGTCATAAAGAAACTTGTTTGGAAAATGATGAAAAGATTCATTTAAAACATATATGGTCAAATAATGGTATAATTGACTTTGACCCATTTTCTAGTAATTGTTTTAAATACATTTTTATGAAAACATGGATGTTTATTATAAAGAGGTCCTAGTAGATACTTATGTAAAAATAACCTCGGATAATAAAGAGACTGTGAAATTAACCCTTAACTTTGGATTTTCCTTGGTCAAGAGTCGGTTAAAATCATCTATATTGGTGAAATAATTTTAATTATATTATACAAGAACCATATACATTAATATGATATAATATATGATCTTATAATATTGCTTTGTTAATGATATTTTATTAGTGTCGTCGTTCTGGGTGTTAACTGATTCATTTTCCTTTATATGATTGGTTATGTAAGCCATGTTTGTTATGTATATTATGTATTTTATTCATATACAGAATTATATTATGTTCATCAAAATTATTTTTAAATATACAATGAAAATTATTATTGAATGATTATGATGAGGAATGAATCTCATCGTGTTCGTAGAGACGGTAATCCATACGTACGCACGAGCAATAATATTTTTATTTTGATATTAAAAATGATTATAATTGGATGTTTAATCATATAAAAAGAATACTTATTATGTTATATTTATTATTTAAATCATTTATATTCATTATTATACTCATTTAAATGATGAAGTGTTTAAATAACAAAATGCCCCCTGACATGGAGACGGTAATCTGTATATACGCACGTATGGTTACTTTGTCATTTATTGGATGGATAAAATAATTAATATAGATGTAACATATTTATAATAACATAAAATTATATAGAATATACTTTAGTGATTATTTTATAATGTAATCAAAAAGTAAAGAGGGAGTGGAATAAGAAAAAACATGAAATAGGTGATGAAATATTTACCTCTTCTTTGGGTTCTCATTTTGATTTGATCAAAAGGGCTCCTTTGGTTGGATTTATGACTAAAGTAAGGCCTATAAGATTAAGGGAGGAATTTTGGGATGATATTTTGGTAGGGTTTGGCCGATAAAAATGGCTTTGAAAGTATGAATTTGAGAGAAGGGGATGTTTCCTTTTATAAGAGAGGTGAGGGTCACTTTAGGAAATGATTGAAACATTATTTTATAATAAACCCATTTTTTGATTTATAATGGCTCCAAAATGAATTATTAAAAGGATAAGGTGGGTATGGCTAAAAACCCTCTCAATAAATAGGTTTTAGATAGGTATATTTTATCATATTACCCTTATCATTTAGATTTAATTCTTAGTAAAATAGTTTGACATTTACCATGTCTCTTAGTATGTTTATATTATATATTTAATAAACTTACAATACCTTCCAAGAGAACCACAAGTGGTTCATTAATGAAATATATAATATTATTTAAGCCCTTTGGAGGAACCTTAGATTCATGGGAACAGAAATCAAATTAATAATACAATATTTATTTTAAAAACTGTTTTATGTCAATTTTGACACTATTTGGTATTTTTCTTTTGTTAAACTCATAATAGCATTATTACTTCAAAAACAATTCATTTAATCAACCCTAACATGTCATATTAACCTATAATATTAATTTAATTTCTTAAAAGTCTAAAATTATATTTATTTGTATATTTATAATACCGATTATTTAAATCATTAATTAATAAGGTAATTACTACTTCATCATTGTGTAATTAATAAATTTAATTATACAAGGTCTAAAAATTATAAATAAACTACCATTATGTAGGAAATAGTGTTAGATTTTTAATTAATATTTATAGTCTAATTTATCTTATGTATAACACTATATTAAAAATGGTTTAGTTATTAAACTTTGATTTTAACTCTTTTAACTATTCATTAAATAAAATAATAATAAATTTTCTAATCTAATCGATGTGGACCAAAGGGGATCATATTTTATTCTTAAGGATGTTTTTGGTATAATTACACTTATCCAATATAATTAGGACATGTTATAGGGTAATTATGATATCATTTTTACCCTAAATTACCCTATTTTCATTTAACCGTGGTAAATAAAAGTAATAAGTTACTATTCACCAAAAATTATTTTCATATTATTGAACAACTTTTTACTTAATGATATTTACCATGTCTCTAAATTTTTTTAAATTCAACTCACAAAAGCGGTAAAATTAGGTTTCATATAAATTTTGAAATGCACATAGTAGGTGGGTAAAAGACAGTGAAAAGTCCAATAAACTTTTATATATCTATTATTATTACAAAATGACTCCAATGAATTACATTGAACATACATAGATATTATGTATCTATTTTGACCTAAATTAAATTTAAATAAAACAATTAATTATTTAATTAAAAATTTGGTAACAATCAATAACGCATTGTTTTTCACTATTCATCAAAAATTGAAAGTCTTTAGAAAAATACCAAAAAATCACCCAAAGCTAATTTAGATATTCCTATTCAAAAAATGATGTCCATTTTTAATGGTAAATTTCGTAAAATTTTAAAAAGTGGTTTTTACTATTTATAACGGCTAGTTTGATTTGTCGCAGTGTGTTAGAATCTCAAAGATGTGTAGAATGCAAGCTATTGCATTATTCAAATAGAAATGTGTCGTGGAATCGTGGGGTGTTAAATTATTCCATCATTCAAATAATTTCTTCCTCAAAATATATATAATACTACCACATAAAAAAATTTGGGCGGTTCTTCATCATATGTTCCTCTGGTTTCCACATTGACTCTTCCATCTTATGGTTTCTCCGTATACCTTTTACTATATAAGTTGTCCGATTTCTTAGCACTTGTTCTCTTGTATCAGAAATTTTGATAGGGTATTCATAATAAGATAGATCAGGTTCCAGTTCAATTTCCACATCGGTGAGTACATGCATTGGGCCATGCATGTATTTTATCAACAGTGATATGTGGAACACATAAGGAACTTTGGAAAGAATTGGAGGCATTGCCAAACGATAAGCTAAAAATCCAATTAGTTCTAGAATATCGAAATGCCTGATATACCTGGGACTCAATTGACCCTTCTTACTGAAACGTATAACACCCTTCCATAAGGATACCTTCAAGAAAACATGTTCTCCTACTTGAAATTCCAAATCCTTTCTTTGGTTATCGACATAGTTTTTTTCCTACTTTTGAATGATTTGATGTGGGTTTTGATAAACATTACCTTTTCCATTTTTTCCCCAATAATTGTCAGGCCTATGAGTTTTCTTTCACCAACATCATCCTAATAAGTTGGTCTGCGACATCTCTTTCCATATAATACTTCATATGGTTCAAACTAAATACTTTAATGGACGCTATTATTATAGGAAAAATCTACCATAGATAAATATTGATCCCATATACCTAGAAAGTCAATTGAGAAAGATCTCAACATATATTCTAAGGTTTCAATAGTCCATTATGATTTTCCATCAGTTCGAGGGTGGTAGGTAATGCTCAAACAAAGTTTAGTATCCAGCTATTTTTGAACACTTTTCAAGAATCTTGATGTAGAATGGAGATCCCGATAAAAAAACAATCGATAATGGTACTCTATGAAGTCTTACAACTTCATTAATATATAGTCTTGTTAGATGTTCAAGTGGTAAATATTCATTTATAGCAAGAAAATTTGATGACATGGTAAGACAATCAGCAATGACCCATATTGCATCATTCCTTCTAGGATTCTTTGGTAGCCCCATGACAAAGTCCATCATAATATTATCCAATTTCCTCTCAGGTGTGGGAAGAGGTTGCATGACTCCTCCAGGTTGTTTCCTTCCAACTTTAATTTGTTGAAAAACAATACATCATGACACAAAATCAGCAATATCCATCTTCATGCTGTCCCACCAAAAATGGTTCTTTAAATCTCTATAAATCATGGTGCTACCAAGCTGTATAGAGAAATTGGATCTATGTGCATTATCTAACAATTCCCTTTTTAGATCCAGTATATCAGGAACAAAAAGTCTCTTCCCAAATTTCAAAATCCCATCCTAATATATGATGTCACTCAATCTCCCATCATTCAAAGCTTCAATCTTCTTTTCAAACTCCTCCTCATCTGCCTGAGAACTTTTTATTATTTCTAGTAAAGATTATATGGAAACCATTTGAAAATGTATTGATGTTTCACCTTCCATGATTATTCTCACATCCATTTTCACTAGATCCTTCAAAATAGGATACCTTTCAACTCTCATATTGTTCAAAAGTCCATGACCATTTCTTCTCAAAGCATCTGCCACCTTTTTTTTCCTTCCCCAGGAGGTAGTGTATTGTGCAATCATAATCCTTGAGTAGTTTAATCCATCATATTTTCCTCATGTTGAGTTCTTTTTGTGAGAAAATATACTTTAAACACCGGTGATCAATATAAATATCACATTTTCACTATAGAGATAGTGTATGCATATTTTTAGAGCAATAATTATAGCTGCTAACTTAAAATCATGAGTAGGATAGTTTTGCTCATTAATTTTTAGTTGTCGTGAGGCATAGGCAATAAATCTATCATTCTATATAAGGACACAACTATGTCTTTTCTTTTAAGTATCACTATAAATAACAAACACATCGTTCCCTGATTGTAGATTCAAGATGATATCATTGAATAATATTCTCTGTAGTTCTTTAAAAAATTCTTTACACTGTCTTGTCTAAACAAATTTAATCCTTTTACGTGTGATCTTGGTAAATGGGTTAGCCAATCAGGAAAAATTCTGGACAAAATGCCGATGATAACCTACAAAACTAATAAAACTGTGTACCTCAGCTATTCTTGTTGGTGTTGGACATTCTTGGATTGCCTTGGTTTTTGAAGGATCAACCATTATTCCATCCTTAGAGACAATATGGCCAAGGAAAGAAATCTCTTGATTCTATAATTCACACATGCTAAACTTCCCATATAATTCATTTCTTCTAAGGGTTTTCAGAATGGTGCAAAAGTGATTTTCATGATCTTCATAGCTATTGGAGTATACTGTGATATAATCAAAAAATACAAATATAAATTAATAAAGATATTCCTTGAAAACAATGTTCATTAGATCCATGAAAACATAGGGTTAATTTTTCAATCCAAAAGGCATTATTGTAAACTCGTAATGCCCGTACCTGGTTTGAAATGATTATTTGGAATGTCTTCCTTCTTCACAAAAAACTGATGATATCCAGATCGAATTTCAATCTTTGAAAAATATTGAGCTCCATTAATTTAGTCGAATAAGTCATCAATGCGAGGTTGGGGATACTAGTTAATTATTTTTATAGAATTGATCACCCTGTAGTCAATGCACAACTTCATAGATCTATCTTTCTTCTTAACAAAAAGAAAAGGGTCTCCCCATGGAGAAACACTAGGGAAAATAAATACCTTATTACTCAATTCCTCTAGTTGTTTCATTAGTTCCACTAATTCCATAGTGTCCATTCTATAAGGGTTCTTCGATATGGGCCTCAGTCTGGGAATTAAATCAAAGGAAAACTCAATTTCTTGTTCTGGAGGATGTCCAGGTAAATCCTTTGGAAACACATCAACATATTCTTTCACAATAGGTACGTCCTCTATTCGAAAATTCTTTTCCACTCCCATAATTATTTTATTCTCATCCTCCCCAATAATTGAATTTATTATAGATACTTAGGGTGAATTTAGATAAGAAGCAGGTGGTGACATTTCTCCTCTAAAGAAAAGTTACTCCTTATCATCATCGAAAATTGTAACATCTTTCTTTTTATAATAGATTTTTCCATCCTAGTCTGAAATCCAATCCATTCTAAAAATTATATCAAATTAAATCATGGGTATGACGATGAGATCAGTAGATAAAAATCATTTATATGCCCTAATGGGAACTGATTCACAAGACATTGTTGCAATGATACTTCCCTTAGGTGTTTTGAATGGCAACTCCCTTGTTAAGTAAAATTGAAAACATCTATTTTTTTAGAAAATTGGGATGATATGAAACAATGTGATGATCCAAAATCAAATAAATCATTGGATAAACTTGAGGAAACCATTAAATTACCTTCCAAGACATCTTTCGGAGATTCATCCTTAGCAGTAGTGATCGTATAATCTTGGCCTTGCTCCCTTTGAATTTTCTGAGGTATTTTCCCTTGAAGCTTAAGATATTCATTTGCATAATCCCCTTTTCCTTAAAATTGTAGCACTCAATATTTACAGCCACTTTTTCCCCTTGCAATAACGAGCATAGTTGCATTTTTCACCACACTTGTAACAGAATCTCATTACCTTCAGGCAAGTACCGGGGTGTTGCTTCCCACATTTATGGTAGTATGGATATTCAACTTTTCTATTCTTCCCCTTATTTTTATTTCTAGAGTGTTTAATAGATCTATTCTTCTCTTTATTTCCTTTATAGTCGTAAGACTTAGAGAATTATATTTCAGTCTTAATAGCACATGAGGCAATATTTTCGTATGATGAGAAGGATTGTGATGCTAATGGTCGATGAAGAAATGGTTTTACCCAATCAAAGAATCAATATTACTCCTTGGGTTATGTATATAATATCTTTCATGACTTTCTAACCATGTAAAGTTAGCCTCATATTTTTTTTACATTATCAACCTTTTTTTCCTCAGACTCAAAAATTGTCTTTCCATATCAGCATGATGGTCACGAGGAAAGTGTTTTTCTACGAAAATCCTTTTAAACTCTCTCCATTCCATATTTGATATATTATCATCTTCCATTGTGTATGCAATCAATGACCACCATAGATCTGCATCTCCCATGATGTGATAAACAGCCATGACAACTTTTTCCCTTTCACTACTCCCCAAAGCATGAAATATTTTCTCTAAAGAATTTATCCATGGATCAGCAACTAAGGGATTTTTACTCCCATTGAATGTTGGTGGTTGTTTCCAAATGAAGCGATCTAACATTGATCCTCCACATTGTGGATCAGGGTTCTCCATATGGGTATGGTTATTATTCATAACCTAAGTGAGTCATCCCATTATGGTGATAACCTGATCATCTCCAGCTGCTTCACCAGCTCTACTATAATTATCTTGAGTATTATGGCAATCCCTAAATTGATTACATGCATTGATTCCACACGTATGGTGACTTTGTCATTTATAGGATGGATAGAAAAATGAATATGGTTGTATCCTTTTTATAATAACTACACAATATATTGAAGATACTGGAGTTATTATTTTAGAATGTAAACAATAAATAAAGTGGATGTGGAAGAAGAAAATAACTTGAATGAGGTGATGAAATATTTACCTCTTCTTCGTGTTCTTACTTTTGATTTGATAAAATGGGCTCTTTAGGTTGGATTTCTGGCTTAAGTAAGGCCTCTAGGATGAATGGAGGAATTTTTTGAGGATATTCGGGCAGGGTTTGGCGGAGCCAAATGGATTTGAAGATGTGAATTTGAGATAAGGGGATGTGCCCTTTTATAAGAGTGGTGAGGTTCACTTTAGAAAAAACTTGAAATATTATTTTATAATAAAATAATATTCAGTTTATAATGGCTTCAAAATGATTTATTTAATGTATAAGGTGGGGATGGGTCAAAAACCTCTCAAAAAATAGGTTTTAGAAAGTTTTAGGTCTCATATTCATCTTATATTATAGATTTAACTGTTAGTTAAATAGTTTGACATTTAGCATGTTTCTTTGTATCCTTATATTATATGGTTAATAAAAATACTATAAAATTACAAGAGAACATAAAGTGGTTCATTAATGACATATATAACATTATTTAATACCTTTTGAATATCCGTGTATTTTTAGGAATAGAATACCAATTAATAATATAATAATTTTTTTAGAAACTCTTTTATGTCAATTTTGATACTATTTGGTATTTTGTTTTTGTTAAATTTATAACAGCATTATTACTTCGAAAAGAATTAATTTAATCAACCCTAACATTTCATATTAATCTATAAAATTAATTGAAATCATTATAATTCTCAAATTTGATTAATTTGGATCATTGTAATATCAATTATTTTAATCATTCATTAACAAGGTAATTACTGCATCATCATTGTGTCATAAATAAATTTAATTATTTAATTTATAAAATTTATAAAAAAAATACCATTATGTAGGAAATATTTTTAGATTTATAATGAATATTTATAGTCTAATTTATCTAATTTATTACTCTATATTAAAAATGGTTTAGTTATTAAACATTGATTTTAACTCTTTTAACTCTTCTTTAAATAAAATAATAATAAATGTTCTAATCTAATACAAGTGGACCAAAGGGGATCATAATTTATTACTATGGTTGTTTTTGGTCTAATAACACTAATACAATAGAATTAGGACACATCATAGGGTAATTATGATATCATCTTTACCCTTAATTACCCTATTTACTTTTAACCGTGGTGAATAAAAGTTAAAAAGTTAGTATTCACCAATAATTATTTTTATCTTATTGAACCAGATATTACTTACTGATATTTACTGTGTCTTTCAGATTTTTTAAATTCAACTCACAGAAGTGGTAAAATTAAGTTTTATGCAAATTTGCAAATGCTCCTATGAGGTGGGTAAAAGACGGTGAAAAGTTCTATAAAATTTTATATATCTTATATTATTATAAAATGACTCCAAAAAATTACATTGAACATATATATGTATTATGTATATATTTTGACACAAAATAAATTTAGATAAAATAATTAATTATTTAAAAAAAATTCAGTTTTGAACAATAACGCAAAGTTTTTCACAATTCATCAAAAATTGAATGTTTTCAGACAAATACCAAAATTAACCCTAAGCTAATTTCGATATTCAAAATCCAAAAATGAAGTCCATTTTTAAACTACATTTCTGATAGCTTATTTGTCGCAAGGATGGTCAACCTTACATTTATAAAGACCCAATATATAACACAGTGGCTAACCTCGGGGTCGCTCTCAAGGAAGCAGTGTCGAATGACTAAGTGGTTGTTCTGAAATTTTTTCTGTATTTTTAAATACATTGAAAACATAAAAATGAAACGCATATGTTATCACAAATCAATGCTGAAGAGCACAATGGATATGTAGAAGTGAACATACAGAGGAGGAACAGAGATGGAAATGTACAAAAATAAATAGACACCTGAAAAAGAATAGAACAAACAAATGATGCCAAGACACAAAAGACAAAAGTCAGTGTGAACATGGCCGGACCTAAGTCAATACACCCCTACTCACTTTCCTAGATCAACTTATAAAATTGATCAACAATTCTAAAATTCGCACAGTGTATGATCGATGTCTCGGATCACACACCCGTCTTGCCTAGAAATTAAACACCCAAGCATCGAATTTCTTCAATACTCAAGTGGTCCTCCAAACTGCAAGGCGATTCACTCAGCAAGGTCATTCGGGAAAGGATTTCTCACAATCCAGAATGATTCCTCTAAGATAATCTCCCCGCACAACCAACCATGATTCTCAGTACATGAAATCAAGACAGGAAGGGGAGAAATAATTAAATAAGAAAGTGGCAAATTGTCATACGCAAGATCTTGCTCTCGCTTCATCTAACTCGCAGATGCAGTCTTCCAAGGGGAATAAAAATAACATGATCACATTGATGTGTGGATCTCCAGATCATGTTGGGTTTAATAAACTGGATCTATCCCCACAAATTAGATCTCCATTTCTAGAGATTCACGATCATGACACAAAATGAGGATGAATGAAAAACACGAGACAAATAAAACAAACATCACAATTCAATTAACAAAACACACACCCAAGTGTTTATAGACACAACTGAAATTAAAACTAGAATAGAGAAAAAGGTGTTGGGGAGAAGAATGGAGGAGCAGGTCCCGTCTCTATGTCTAAGACGATCCCAGTCCATTAGAAGTGGATGAAATGGATTGTGAATCGGGTGGAGTCTTCTCCTCCCATTGTGGAATGATGCTCACCCCAATTCTTGTTCCGGCTCTCGGCCTCCTCCGGCCTGCCTTTTGAAGAGGGGAGTTGAGATAATCTTATTTAGAGATGAAAATAGAAAACTAAACTGACAGGAAGTGTCTATCTACATGGTGCGCTTTAAGACACTCATCACAAGCTCTTGAGAGAACTTCAAGTGAGTGTATACAATTCCCCTACAATGAACTCGTTAAAGATCTCGCATCTTCCCACGAACTACCCATAATTTTCTTTGCACGCCCAACCCCCCTATGTCGAACCACCAAAAAACACAAAACACGTCCGAAATAGAAAAATGTGAATACTATAAGTATATATAATTGCATATTTATATTTACTGTTATATATATTTATTAGAGGTATTAAATTTTATTAATATATATATATATATAATAACTATTTTATTAGTTTCATACATATATTATTATGATAGATAAAAACTTATATACTATTTATTATTAAACCTATTATTAATATAGTAAAGTATATCATATATATTACATATTAAATATATCATATTATATGTTATAATATTAGAAAATAAAAACTAACTAAAAAAATATAACACAAATAGTAGGGGGTTTAGGTGCAAATGAGAGGGGAGAAAAGGGGGAAATTAGGCAGTCTCGGCGAGGAAGATAAGGTAGGGTGAGAATCAGGGAGTAGCAGCAGCTCGAGCGGAGGATCAAGGGGCACGACGGTGAGGTGGTATGGAAGTCCGAAGCATGTGGGGGTGCAGCGGCTCCGGGAAGATCTGGCCAATTGCGCAGGAGAGGAAGGGCAATGAGAAGAGGGTGCAACGACTTCGGGGTAGTGGTGGTTTGAGGTTCGAAACATAGAGAAGGTATCTGTGCAGAGGTTCAAGGCCGAGGGATCGCGACAACTTCGGTTTGGAGAGTTCGGAATAGGTTGAGGAAGTGGCCGCTGGCTATGATGCAGGTTAGGGAAGGACATCGCGTGGAGGGTAGAGGCAAGAAGCAGAGGAGTAATGGGAGTGTGGATTTCAATTTCGTAAAGGAAGAGTGATAAATGGGGAGAAATAGTGGCTTGGAAAAGGGTGAGATGTGTCACAGTGAAGATTGCTCATGGTATCACCGTGAGTGGGGATACGGTGGGATAGTAATGGGTTACAGTGTGTGGGGAACCGGTGAGACAGAAGGTGTGAAATGGTAGCACTGTGAGTGATGCTCACAGTGAGACCATTTAGAGTGCAAACAATGCCACCGTTAGTACCTGCAAATTAAAAATAAAAAATTAAATAAATAAATTATCCTAAAATTATATAAATCAATTAATAAATTAAATTAAATTGAATGGAATTAAAAACTAATAACAACAAAGTTAATTAATAAAATTAATTGTGTTTTCAAATGAATGAATTTATTTGAGATTAATAAAATAATTTAAAACAAATTAAAATAAAAACCGTTACTTGCTTAAATTATTAAACCAATTAATTAAAGAACTAATTAAATTAAAGAATAAAAATACTAATTGAATAAGATTAAATTGTTAAAATTAATTTAAATATTAAAAGACAAAAAAACTAAAAATATTTAATAATTTACAATTTAAATAATAATTAATTTATTAATTTAATAAATGATTTAATAAAATTACTAGAATGAAAAATTTTATAAATAAAAGAATAAACAAATAAAAGACTAATACACAAGAATAAATTGATTTAAGAATTAATTAAAATGACTCTAATTCACATTAAAACATATGTTTTAAACTAAAATCTAATTGTTTTACACAGCAGGTTCAAAAACACAACAATTGTCAATTATTTAATAAAAAACAACATTTTGATATAAAAAAAGTCTATAAAAAGTACAAAAAGGATTGGCAAAGATTGTGAAAACACTTCAACATAAAACTCCCTAACACTTAAAGCTTTTTTTCTTCAAACAAGCACATGACTTTAACTTTAAAATAGAAATAAGATTTGTGAGTTCCAGTTCAAAAAGGGCATGATTGAACTTAAACATCAAGAGGAGCAGGACCAATAGTAGGTTAGGCTTTCCAAAGGTGTTAACAAATGGTGATGTTCTGTCCAGCTTCAAAAACTCACTAGTAGTCAAAAGATTCACAACTTCATACACTGTGAAGTATGTCATGCCTCCTATTTGTATTCATTAACTATCCTACTTCACCTTCCAATTCAATTTATAACTCAAGGAGTGTCGATAGGTTAGATTAAATGGAACTCAAAACTTAACCAATAACACCTTCCATTCTCACCTTCCCCTAGGTTCGAGGAATTAAAGTCCATTAATTTCATCACTTTATTGACTAAAATCAAATGAAAATTAACTAATTCAATTGCCCCCTTCTTCATCTGGGTTCAAAATTCCCATCACCTTAATGAGTTCTTTTTTGACAAGGGAACATTATTTTACATTTTCCCAACCATATTCCATGTGAAGAGCACTATGCATATCACTTTTTAAGATTGATATTGGATTTATTTATTCATAGAAATTCACCCAATGCACCTTGCCTTAGATACTCACAGTGGGATCCCATTTTCCAATTTTACTCCAGTTACAAAGGACTTAATTGATAATCATTCGAATTGACTTCCTAAAGTGATTTAAAATTATTTAATAAAAATGTGAGCCTCATGGGTTCCAGTGAGAACATCAAGTTACCCTAAGTCGTGATTATAATCCCACAAAACCTATCCTATCATACTCTTATCCTCAATTCCTAAACAGACAGATCCATAGAGTCAGTGAACAATTGCACTCAGTAATCATTCATACTTAATATTTTCCGACTATGTTCCTCTCTCAACATCCTGCAAACACTTATCCACTAAACAATAAATAATTTAGGAACTAGTGAACCTCTAATTACCATCATGTGATAAATGAATTTGAAAACTTTTGAAGGATTTTTGAACCTTTTTTTGAAAAACTTTGACCAATTTTTTAAACAACAACAAACTCAGGTTCAAGAAGGGGTAATATAACATGACACTAGAATGACACCTCTCCCCCACACATAAAATCCAAAATTTTCACCAATGTTTACTCTCAAGGTGGGAGACAGTTTACGTTCAAAATAGATGGACATTTCAGCTGAAAAGGGTTATGGAGGGGTATCAAGGAAGTTCAAAAATATTCTCTACCACAGAAAAAGTGAAAGAAAATAAAAACAAAAACAAAAAAAATAGAAGAACCCAACCCCACAAACCATCCCCAGAAACAAAGTGTATTTATATTCCTAAAATGTTTATTCTTTGAATCATTGTGAGAAGAAAAAAGATTTTATCAATAACATATAATTAGAAGCATGATGAACAGTGATGTGCATCAGCAATATAATGAAATTGAAAGCAGTGGGTGAAAGCATGGTTCACAACTCAGCTCAAAATAATTTTCAACAAAGTAGATATTAGCAGCTAAACACCCATGTAAGCGAACGTATTCTATTTCTACAGAAAATCAGAGGACTCCCCCACACTTAATTCACAACAGTACACAAAATGAATGAGAAGATTGAAAAAACATGTAGACTTAAAAAATTACTTCCTTGAATGGAAGCTTAATTCATTTTTTTCATTGTATCCCTTTAATTTTCTTGTGCATGAACTCTGGATACTCTAGTTTAGAACCTATTTGATGGAACAGTTTAACATTAGTGGTCATGATTTTAAGTTCAAATAAAAAACATCTACAAAGAGTGAGTTTGGGAGTTTTATCCATTAATCCAATGAGCTGGCCCCTTGAGACATGGATGATAGCCACGTGGAAACTATTGCCTGTTTATTGTCTAAAAAATCAATTTAAATAAAACAACATTCAATAAGTAAGTAAAGTATAAAATTAAAGCGGATAATCCTGGGATAACCCACAGGGGTGCTTTAGTTTCACTGTCCATAGCTGGACAGTCCTCGGATTAACCCCAGTCGGATGGGGGATCTAACTTATTTCTTAAGAACCACTAGGTGTGATTCATTCCAACCTTAGTAACATTCCATCTTTGGAGAACCTTATGTGTAGCTTCAACCAAATTCCCCTCCTTGGAAATGAAGTACTTCATGTTGATGGGTGGAGGGGAAAACAAGATATAGGGGTACTTCCCTACTTCTGATTGTGGTTGAGTGTGCACAATTTGTAATGTTGGAAATGTTGAAAAACATTGATGTGACATGTCTTCTGGTTGAATCCTATAAAACATTTTCTCTTGGAAAAAAATTATTGTGTCATCATCCACTTCTGTTATAGTTCACAACTCCAATAATTCATCTTCAAAAATAACTCCCAAAATAGAAGTGCCATATAGAATTGGGACTTCCATTAACTCCTAACATATGCTTCCGAAACGTCCTCACTCTCCAGGAAATAAAAAAAGTGAGATGCATCTTCAAAACCTGCACAGGGAGCAACATAATTAAAATCATCTTAAATATAATCCAAGTTGAATAAAAATACGGAATCTTCCATAAAATTGTCAACTCCCTTTATCAGTGATGTTTTTTTCTCATCTGGATCGAATAGTGATCCTGGTAGTGGGTTCAGGCCAACAGCGAGGTAGTCAACATCCTCCGGCCTCTCTTCAAAACACACCACCTCACTTGCTGAATCATCTAAGGAGAATGATATAATGTCATGTGTTGTCTCCAACTATAACACCTCGAGATTTTATGAGATATATAATTTTTAATTTCATTGATTTCTTCTATTATACACTACACCATGATTAGATTGTACTATATGCAACACCATATTATCTTTCCATATATTCAACACTATTCTTGGCTCATGTTACTCACAATTTCAAGTTCGTTTTGTGGAAATTATTTTATGCAACATTAAGTATTGATTTTGTTTAATGTATAAATGAAATAAGTTTTGATTATGTTATACGCAACACCAAAAAAAGCTTTCACTAAACACATCCATGAATTATCTTGCATTACACGCAATCAATACCTTCTTCTATAGCGTGTGTAGTACACAATACTGAGTTTCACTAAACGAGATATTAATATAATATTATTAATAACTAACCGTTATGAATATTAATACCCACTTTTATAAATTTTATCAATTTTATCTTTCAAAATGAACTTCATTTTTGGATTCAGAATATTAAAATTAGCCTTGGGTGAATTTTTGGTATTTTTCTGAAAACATTCAATTTTTTATGAATTGTGAAAACACTGGGTTACTATTTAAAAACCTAATTTTTATTTAAATAATTATTTATGTTATTTAAATTTATTTTAGGTCAAAATTTATACATAATACCAATATAAGTTCAATGTAATTGATTGGATTCATTTTATAAAAATTTTAGATATTTAAAAATTTATTGAACTTTTCACCGTCTTTTACCCACCTCTTAGGAGCATTTGCAATTGTACATAAAACATAATTTTATCACTTCTGTGAGTTAAATTTCAAAAATCTGAGAGACACGGTTAATATCAAGGAGTAAAATGTGGTTCAATAAGATAAAAATAATTTTTTTGGGAATAGTAACTTTTTACTTTTATTTACCACGGTTAAATGTAAATAGGGTAATTAAGGGTAAAATGATATTATTATTACCTTAAAATATGTCCTAATTCTATTGGATAAGTATAATTCGAACAACAACAACTGTAGTAATATAATATTATCATTTATGTCCACATGGATTACATTAGGGCATTTATTATTTTTTAATTCAAAGAAGAGTTAAAAGAGTTAAAATAAAATTTTAATAACTAAAATATTTTTAATATAGGGTTATACATAAGATAAATTCGAATATAAATATTCATTAGAAAGAAAAAATAATTTCCTACATAATGGTATTTTATTTATAATTTTTAGACATTGAATAATTTAATTTATTTATGACACAATGATGTTGGAGTAATCAACTTGTTAATGAAATATTATCATAATTGATGTTATAAATACTCAAATAAATGTAATATGAGACTTTTTATAAATTCCACTAACATTTTAGTTTAATATGACATGTTATTATTGATTCAATTAACATTTTTCAAAATAATCATGTTGTTATGAGTTTCACAAAAATCAATTACCAAAGAGTGTCAAAATTGACATAAAATAGTTTTTAAAACAAATATTATATTAATAATTGTAATTTTATTTATAAAAATATTAGGTTCGGACAAATGACTTATATAAGGTTATATATATTAATAATGAACCAATTGGAGTTAGTTTGTTTTGTCATAGTATGTTTATTAACCATATAGTGTATGAAAACAAGAAGACATGGTAAAAGTTAAATTATTTAACTTAGAGTTAAATCTAAATTATAAGGTTAAAATAGTAACATAAACTTGTCTAAAACCAATTGGTTGAGAGGATTTCGACTCATACACACTTTATATATTAAATAAATCTATTTGGATCAATTATGAACCGAATATGACTTTATTATAAAATAATATTTTATGTTATTCCTAAAGAGCCCCTCTACTCCCTTATAAAAGGGCACCTTCTCCTTCTTCTCTTTACACAATTTTGAACCCTCAAGCTCGGCCAACCCATGACCATTTCCCTTATAAAAATTCCTAGAAACATACTAGAGGTCCTAGTCTTCTTCAAAGACCAATTTTAGTGCCCTAAGATGAGGTTTCAAAGAGCCGTGTCGAAGAAGAAGAAATATCTTTTACCGCTTCTTTCAAATTTATTTCTTCTTCTACTTCCTCTTCTTTAGTTTTTTCATTATGAAGTATTAAAATCAGTATAAATAATATAATGATATGTTATTATAAATATGAAACAACCCTATTTCACTTTCTAGTCATCCTATGGAAAACGAAATCACCGCGCGTGCTTACGTACAGAATACCATCTCCATGCCGTGGTGTAATATGTTTTTCCACCAACACCTTATTTGGATGGGTATAATGGTGTAAAGAATAAATATATATTTTTATTATAACATCCTATTGATTCTGAGATATTATATCATCTAATAAAATTCCATTCAATAATTATGGCAACGATATCATCGCTCGTGCGTATGTACGGATTACCGTCTCCATGACGTGATGAGATTCATTTCTTCATGTGAACCATTCAAGAATGATTATAAAGTATATATAATGAATAATAATGAAATATATGACAGAATAAAGCTACTGTATTTATGTATATATATATATATATCATCTACTAAATTCTATTCAAGTCAATGAGGAAAGGAAAACGTCATTCAGGCATACGTACGACATACCGTCTCCATGAACGGTGTATTTCATTTCATTCATCTATCTATTATATATATATATAATGAATATATATGATATATAAATCATGATTTACATTCTGGAATTAAGTAAATCATGATATAAGTAATAATAATATCATGAACAACAAGTCCAAACACGTACGATAAATAAAACGATTTTACACAAAACGCTGCTTTAACATGGAATTTACAAAAGAACGGGTAATATAAAGTCATAAGTGAACCATATATGATATCATAACAATGAAAATGATTCTGTAATAAGTCAATGACATTATTTGAATTATTATACAGGAGGTTCAGATACATACAAAGCATATCGGACCTAAGGTATGGGATAATTTTGCAAATCTCATTTTATCTGAGATTGCTTATACGTAAGTATTTACTAGGGTAATTTTTATCATCCATGTCCATGTTTTCTAAAAATGATTTCATAAAATGTTTAGTATTATTCCAAGTATGTTTAAAGTCATTTTTACCCTTTTATGACTTTTACCACATGGTTTGTAAGGAATCTTTCTTTTGTTTACCATATGAGGTACATTTTGGATTTTCCGACAAAAGTACGAGGATAATGTTTTTCTAAAATTATACGGCATGAACATATTTTTAATATTTCATAACTAATTATTTTCAAGAAGCTTACTCTAAAATATTTCATGACTATTTTCAACAAGATCTGTTTCTTTTAAAATTTCATGGTATTTTTTAAAAAGAAAATGATTTTGAAGAAGAAAGGATATTTTCCTCAAGAATTAATTTCAAGTGTTTTATCATAACCATTTTCCATCCAAGATGACATTATTTCAGGTTTATGTTTCAAGTATAATGTCTCTATTATTTACATGGTTCCACATTTATTAGGATTAAACAATATCCATTTTTTTTATATGGATTATGTTATGATGAGATGATGTTTGTGAAACCCATTATATTATTTGGGTTATAATGAATGATTTATGTTTATATTATGGCAAGCATAAGAATGATTTCAATATGAGATGGGTGGGATATATATCTCCCTCCAATGCATTGGGTAAAGATTTATATCTCATGAGATAGATATGGTTGGAGCGGTAAGTTAATCTGGTTCAGTGAAACAGGACTGGAACGAGGAGTGAACTCGATTCAGAAAGAGAATTTTTCCAGTAAGATGGTCTGGGTAGAAATTCCATGGCTACTATAGAAAACATATCATATGCTTAATGGTTTCCAAAATTACATTTTTTATTCCTTGGCTATTTTATCATGATTGATGTTCCTTTATGATCAATGCCTTACGTACTACCATGATTTATTTCACAACTCAAGATTTTGACATTTAAACTTTATGTTCATGTTTTAATGTTCAAATGTATATGGTTTGTTTTATATTCTCCATGATTACCCATACTGATCATTTGAGATCACCCTTTATATGTTTTCTTTTCCCCAGGATATAAAGAAAGGTTTTAGGTAAGAAAAAAAGGGAAGATATTCATGGAAGATGTTGACGATCTTTCACCATGATTAGAAGATTATGTTCGAGTTTCCAAAGACACTAAAGTATTACGATCCTTTGGTGTCTGTATTTGTTATGTATTAAGTATTCTGCAAAATTAATCTAATGTCCATGTACGCCATGATTTGGGTCTCTACAGTTGGTATCAAAGGAAAGGTTTAGTTATCCTTTGGAATCTAGAATGCGAAAACTTTAGTGAAATCCCTAGATATTTTTCTATGGTAGGTCTAGGGATGTACCTAAGGTTAAGTACAGGTATAGGTTATAGTCCTAGAGTTATGGTAACAATATTAGAATTAACCCTAAGATGTTATATAATGATGGTACTCCCCCTTTATTATGTTTTTTCCCAAGCATGCTTTTTCCCTCTCACACAATTCTTTTTGGGTTTTAGACGATGGCTGGAACCCGAAGGAACCGTGTTGATTAATGTAATGGAAAATGCAAAGATTTTCTTCCTGAACAAACCAATGTTATGGGAGATGGAGTGTAAAATCTTATTTCAATACTTACACAAAATATGAATCGTTTTGGACTTCTAAATGAGCAGAGAAGGGAACAATATTCTATTGAGTCCTTCATGAGGCAACGTCCACCTTCTTTCAGTGGGTCTTCTGATCCACATGTTGCTGAATAATGGATCAGGACCATTGAAATGATATTTCCCATACATCGTTGTTCAGAACATGAAAAATTCGTTCTGGCTATTTACCGTTTAGAAGGTGAATCAGATCAGTGGTGGACCCTAATTAATAATATGAGGCCCCGAGATGAAACTGAATCCGTAGAATGGGATGAGTTCAATAACTTATTTTTCAATAAGTACTTCCCACGTATTCAAAGAACAAATATTGAAAAGGATTTCCTTGAGCTTAAGCAAAAGGATGATGAATCTTTTGGTATATACGAAGCGAATTTTACAAGGCTTTCAAGGTATGCATCTGGCTTTATCATCCAACCTGAAAGTAAAGTTGATCAATTCTTTAGTGGCTTAAAACCACGTCTTCCAAGGGCATTAGCTATAAGAGACTTCAATAGCTGTGAATAAATTGTGCGTTGTGATATCAAGGTAGAAATGGATGTTGGTGTTACATATCCATCTCATGGTTTTGATAAGAAACGAAAGATGGAGTTCAAGGAGAAATCTCAGAATAATGGTGAAAAGAAGATAAATGTTTCTTTATGCTCAATGTCTGGAAAGAAGAATGGTGTAAATTGTCTGAAAGGGACTAGAAAATGTATTATGTTTGGAAAAGAAGGTCATCGAGATGCTGCATGTTGAAGTAATGGAAAAGGGTTTCTAGTGATGTGAATAAACAAAAGACTGTAGAAAACATACAACCAACACTTCAATTCTTCATGTGCAAGGAAATGGGGCATTATGCTAATCAATTCCCTAATCCAAAGGTTAATGATGATCAACGTGAGAAACCACCTATGGAAAAGGATAACGGGAAGTCACATGCGATCACTATTTGTGATGTTGAGTATGACAATGATGTTGTGTAATGATTAAGTGTTTATGTAATGGGATTTCAAAATAGTATCATGGAATCTCATTTATAGCATCATGGAATTTTTAATATATATGTATTGGTTTTCAATAATTATATGGTACCGGTAACCATGAAAAGTGATTGAAATGTTTTTGGAAGGTAGATGATATGTGCATAATGAAAGGATAAAGTGCTAATGAGATGTTTGATAGTATTAATGAGCTTATGACTGGTATAAGGACAAAGTGATATCATGGTTTGAGTATATTGAATTTTGGGGTTTTTGGATTTTGGTATATGTAAAGAGTTACCTTCTGACAACAATCATGTTATCACTAAGGTTCCATGGTAATTCATGTTGCAAGAGAATACAAGATTAAGGTATTCACATGTTTGGAATGAGATCAACAAGAAATATCTTATAATATATGGGGGATAAATGATGGTATTCACATGCTTGGTTGATGACATTTCTAGTAATATTTTCTTTATACTATGAGATTGGACCAATGTATTTTGGATAAGTCTAATGATTGGAATGCATTAAGTTGGACACCAAATAGTATTGTTTAATGCTAGAAATTTTTGATATTATTTCTGGAATGTTGTGATAGTATAGTTTTAGAAAAAGGAAAACCTGTAAGATGGGTGACAACCCATCGAGTTGGACAAGGTTGAGGGAATTGAACCCACAACCGAAGTGCAATAGACATTTATCACCTACCACTAGCCTACAGGATGTCCCTGGTTAGTATAAACTAGTTTTATTTTATTTAGAGGTATGATAGATAAAGTATAAGTCCATTTTGGGAACCTTATAAGATTAATCTCACCATAGATGGACTTATGTATATAACGTTTGTTAACATTATGTTTGAGATAGATGTAATGACCTATCATTATATCGCATGATCTGATAACACTTTGCAAAGGAAAAATTTAACTTGATTTCCTTAAGAGGTGATGTGGAATTTTGTCAAGGAATGAGCAATGGTAAGATTGTACCAAAATCAAGTAAGTATTTCTTTTAATTAAAAAATTCTTCAACATTTGGGATATGATCCTAAAAACCCAAAATGGTTTCCTAGTGCCCTCATATATGATGAATCAGATGGTACCTTAGATCATCACAATTTTATGGCTTTGTGATTATAGGCTTTTTCATAACCATGTTCTCTACCACTCTCCATCAGAACTTGATGGTTAGGTTTCTCTTTCATATTCATATTTTCACCTATGATCTCCTATGTATAAACCCAGTGATGAGTTAAGTTGGGTAACCGTTACATTTCTTAATTCACTTTTTAAAATTAAGTTTTAGTAGTCCTTTTTACGATGTGGGTTTCTATGAAAAAAAATTAACAACTAGGAAACAATTTATAACCTCGATGAATTTCGAGGGTGAAATTCATTTTAAGGGGGGTAGAATTTAACACCCCGATATTTTATGAGATATATTATTCTGAATTTATTTGATGTCTTATATTATACACTACACCAATATTAGCTTGTAATATGCGCAACACCGTATTATCTTGCAGTATATGCAACACTATTCTTGGCTCGTATTACACACAATTTCAAGTTTGTTTTCTGGAAGTTCTTATACTTAACATTAAGTATAGATTTTGTTTAATGTATAAATGAAATAAGTTTTGATTATATTATACGCAACTCCAAATAGAGCTTTCACTACACGCCTCTTTGACTTGTCTTTCATTACACGAACTCAAGACCTTCTTCGGTAGTGTGTGTAGTACGCAATATCGAGTTTCACTAAATGAGGTATTATTATAATATTATTATGAAATAGCCGTTATGAATAGTAATACCGAATTTTTGAAATTTTATAAATTTTATCTTTCATGGACTTCATTTTTGGATTCGGAATATCGAAATTAGCCTAGGGTGAATTTTTGGCATTTTTCTGAAAACTATCAATTTTTGATGAATAGTGAAAACAATAAGTTACTATTTAAAAATAGAATTTTTATTTAAATAATAATTTATTTTATTTAAATTTATTTTAGGTCAAAATTGATACATAATACCTATATAAGTTCAATTTAATTCATTGGATTCATTTTATAATAATTATATATACATATAAATTTTATTTAACTTTTCACCGTCTTTTACCCACCTACTAGGAGCTTTTGCAATTGTACATAAAACATAATTTTTTCACTTATGTGAGTCGAATTTCAAAAATCTGATAGAAACGGTTAATATCAAGGAGTAAAATGCGGTTCAATAAGATAAAAATAATTTTTGGTGAATAGTATATTTCTACTTTTATTTACCACACTTAAAAGTAAATAGGGTAATTAAGGGTAAAAATTATTTTATTATTACCCTAACACATGTACTAATTCTATTGGATAAGTATAATTTGACCAAAAACAACCTTAGGAATATAATATTATAGTTTAGGTCCACTTGGATTAGATTAGGACATTTATTATTATTCAATTCAAAGAAGAATTAAAAGAGTTAAAATCAACGTTTAATAACTAAAACAATTTTAATATAGGGTTATTCATAAGATAAATTCGACTATAAAGATTAATTAAAAATATAAAATTATTTCCAAAATAATGGTATTTTATTTATAATTTTTAGACATTAAATAATTTAATTTATTTATGACACAATGATGATGCAGTAATTAACTTATTAATGAAATAGTAACATAATTGATGTTATAAATACCCATGTAAATGTAATATGAGACTTTTCATAAATTGCACTAACTTTTTATGTTAATATGACTTTTTATTATTGATACAATTAATATTTTTCGAACTAATCATGCTGTTATGAGTATCAAAAAAATCAATTACCAAATAGTGTCAAAATGGACATAAAATCGTTTTTAAAACAAATATATATTATTAATTGTTATTCTATTACTAAAAATATATAGTTAGGCCAAATGACTTAGATAAGGTTTTATATATTAATAATGAACCGCTTGGGGTTCGTTTTGTTTTCTCATTGTAGGTTTATTAACCATATAGTTTAAGAAAACAAGAAGACACGGTAAAAGTTAAATTATTTAACTTAGAGTTAAATCTTTATGATAAGGTAAAAATAGTAACTTAAACTTTTAAAAAACCTATTTGTGGAGAGGATTTAGAATCATACCCAGTTTATCTTTTAAATAAATCAATTTGGAGCTATTATAAACCGAATATGAGTTTATTATAAAATAATATTTTAAGTTTTTTCTAAAGTGACCCTCTCCTCCCTTATAAACGGGCACCTCCTCCCTCTTCTCTTTACACAATTTTGATCCTTAAATCTCACCCAAAACATACCCATTTCCCTTCTAAACTTCCCTAGAAACATACTAGAGGTCCTGGTCTTCTTCAAATACCAATTTTAGTTCCCTCAGAGGAGGTTTCAAAGAGGCATGTTGAAGAAGGGGAAATATCTGTTACCACTTCTTTCAAATTTATTTCTTCATCTACTTCCTATTATTTAGTTGTTTAATTATGAAGTAATAACATAAGTATAAATCATATAATGATATTTTATTATAAATATAAACAACCCTATTTCAACTTCTATCTATCCTACGGAAAATGAAATCACTACGCGTGCGTACGTACAGAATACCGTCTCCACGCCATGGTGTAATATGTTTTTCCACCCCCACCTTACTTGGATGGGTATAATGATGTAAATAATAACTATAAATTGTTATTATAACATCATACTGATTATGAGATATTATATCATCCACTCCAATTTCATTCAATAAATATGGGAACGATATCATCGCTCGTGTGTATGTACAGATTACCGTCTCCACGACGCGATGAGATTCATTCTTCATGTTAACCATTCAAGAATGATTATAAAGTATATATAATGAATAATAATGAAATATATGACATAATAAAGCTACTTTATTTATTTATATATATATATTTCATCTAATTAATTCTATTCAAGTCAATAAGGAAAGGAAAACATCATTTATGCGTACGTACGACATACCGTCGCCATGAACGGTGTATTTCATTTCATTTATCTATATATTATATATATATAATGAATATATATGATATATAAATCATGATTTACATTCTCTAAGTAATTAAATCCTGATATAAGTAATAATAATATCAAGAACAACAAGTCCAAACATGTACGATAAATAAAAGGATTTTACCCAAAACACTGCTTTAACATGGAATTTACAAAAGAATGAGTAATATTAAGTCATAAGTGAACCATATATGATATCATAACAATGAATATGATTATATAATAAGTCAATGACATTATTTAAATTAATATACAGGAGGTTCGGATATGTATGAAGCATATCGAACCTAAGGTAAGGGATAATTTTGAAAATCTCATTTAATCTGAGATTGCTTACACGTAATTATTTACTGGGGTTATGTTAATAATCCATGTCCATGTTTTCTAAATAAATTCATAAAATTTTTAGTATACTTCCATGTATTTTTAATGTCATTTTTACCCTTTTATGACTTTAACCACAAGGTTTGGAAGGAATCTTTACTTTGTTTACCATACAAGGTACTTTTTGACTTTTTCGACAAAGTATGAGGATAATGTTTTTTCTTAAACTTATACAGAAAGAATGGATTTTTACAGTTTCATAACTCCTTATTTTCAAGAATCTTACTCTAAAATATTTCATGAATATTTTCAACAAAATCCTTTTCTTATAAAATTTCATGGCAATTTGTAAAAAGAAAATGATTTTGAAGAAGATAGGATATTTTCCTGAAGATTTCAATTCATGTGTTTTATCAAAACCAATTTCCATCCAAGATGAAATTATTTCATATGTGTATGTTTCATGTATAATGTCTCTATTATTTACATGGGTCAACTTTTCTTAGGATGAAATGATATCCATTTGTTAAATATTGATTATGTTATGATGTGGTGATGTTTATGAAACCCATTTTATTCATTGGGTTATGATGAATGATTTATGTTTATGTTGTGGAACACATAAGAATGATTTAAATATGAGATGGTTGAGACCTATATCTCCCTAAAATTCATTGGTTAAAGATTTATATCTCATGATATAGATATGGCTGGAATGGTAAGTTAATCCGGTTAAGTGAAATAGGACTGGAACGAGGAGTGAACTCGATTCAGAAAGGGACTTTGTCCACTATGATGGTCTAGGAAGCAATGCCTGGGCTACTGTAGAAATCATATCATGTTCTTAATGGTTTAAACAATTACATGTTTTATTCCTAGACTATTTTATCATGATTGATGTTCCTTTATGATACATTCATTACGTACTGCCAAGATTTATTTCACAACTCAAGATTTTGACGTTTAAACTTTATGTTCATGTTTTGCAGTTCAAAGGCATATGGTTTGTTTTATTTTCTCCATGATTAACCATAATGAGCATTTGAGCTCACCCTTTATATTTTTTTCTTTTCCCCAGGATATAAATAAAGGTTTTTGGTAAGAAAAAAAGGGAATATATTTATGGGAGATGTTGAAGATCTTTCACCATGATTAGATGATTATGTTCCGAGTTTCCAGAGACACTAAAATATTACGATACTTTGGTGCCTGTTTTTGTTATGTATTAAGTATTCCATAAAAGTAATGTAATTTCCATGTACACCAAGATTTGGGTCTCTACAGTTGGTATCAAATGAAAGGTTTAGTTAACATTTTGAAACTAGGATGTGAAAAGTTTAGTGAAATCCCTAGAGATATTTCTAAGGTATGTCTAGGGACGTCCCTAAGGTTAAGTATAAGTATAGTTTATAGCACTATAGTTATAGTAACAATCATAGAATTAACCCTAATATGTTATATATTGAAGTTACTCCCCCTTTATTATGTTGTTTTCCCTAGCGTGATTTTTTTCTCTCATACTATTCTTTTTGGGTTTTAGACGACGGCTCGAATCTGAAGGAAACGTGTTGATCAATGTAATGAACAATGCAATGATTTTCATCCTAAACAAACCAATGTTTTGGTAGATGGAGTGAAAAATCTTATTTCTATAGTTACACAAGATATGAATCATTCTGGACTTCCAAATGAGCAGAGAATGGAACAATATTCTATTGAGTCCTTCATGAGGCAACGTCCAACTTCTTTCAGTGGGTCTTCTGATCCACTTGTTGCTGAATAATGGATCAATACCATTGAAAAGATATTTTCCATAGTTCACTGTTCGGAACATGAAAAAGTAATTTAGGCTATTTGTTTTTTAGAACATGATGTTGATCAATGGTGGACTCTAATTAAGAATATGTGGCCCTAAGATGAAATTGAATCCACAGAATGGGATGAGTTCAAGAACTTATTTTTCAATAAGTACTTCCCTCGTATTCTTCAAACAAAGATGGAAAAGGATTTCCTTGAGAGTAAGAAAAAGGATGATAAATCTATTGGTATATAAGAAGTGAATTTTACAACGCTTTCAAGGTATGCATCTGGCTTTATCATCCAACCTGAACGTAAAGTTGATCAATTTTTCAGTGGCTTAAAACTAGTCTTCGATGGGCATTAGCTATAAGAGACTTCAATAGCTGTGAAGAAATTGTCTGTCGTGCTATCAAGGTAGAAATGGAAGTTGGTGTTACATATCCATCTCATGGTTTTGACAAGAAATGAAAGATGGAGTTCAAGGAGAAATCTCAGAATAATGGTGAAAAGAAGATGAATGTTTCTTTATGCTCAAAGTGTATAAAAAAGCATGGTGGTGATTGTCTTAAAGGGACTAGAAAATGTTTTATGTGTGGAAAATAAGATCATCGAGCAGCTGAGTGTCGAAGTAATGGAAAAAGGGTTGCTAGTGATGTGAATAAAGAAAAGACTGCAGAGAATGCACCACCAACACTTCAATGCTTCAAGTGAATGGAAATGGGGCATTATGCTAATAAATTTCCTAATACAAGGGTTAATGATGATCAATGTGAGAAACCTCTTTAGGAAAAGGATAAATGGATGTCACATGCGATCACTATTTGTGATGTTGAGTATGACAATGATGTTGTGTAATGAATAAGTGTTTATGTAATGGGATTTAAAATTAGTATAATGGAATCTCCTTTATGGCATCGTGGAATTTTGAATATCTATGTATTGGTTTCCCATAATTATATGGTACCGGTAACCATGAAAAGTGATTGAAATATTTTTAGAAGGTAGATTATATGTGCATAATGAAAGGATAAAGAGATAATGAAATGTTTGATAGTATTAACGAGCTCGTGACTGATATAAGGAAAAAGTGATATCTTGGTTTGAGTATACAGACATTTTGGGATTTTGGTATATGGAAAGAGTTACCTTTTGACAGCATTCATGTTATCACTAAGGTTCCATGGTAATTCATGTTGAAAGAGAATACAAGATTAAGGTATTCACATGGTTGGAATGTGATCAACAAGATATATCTTATGATATATGGGGGATAAATGATGGTATTCACATGCTTGGTTGATGATATTTCTAGTAATCTTTTTCTTTATACTATGAGATTACAAAAATGTATTTTGGATAAGTCTAAAAATTGGAATGAATTAAGTTGGACACCAGATAGTATTGTTTAAGGCTAGAAATGTTTGATATTATTTCTGGAATGTTGTGATAGTATAGTTTTAGAAAAAGGACAACCCGAAAGATGGGTGAAAACCCACCGAGTTGGAAAGGGTTAAGGGAATTGAACCCACAACCGAAGTGCGACAAGAATTTATTGCTTACCACTAGCCTACAAGAAGTCCCTGGTTAGTATAAACTAGTTTCATTTTATTAAGCGGTATGATAGAAGAAGTATAAGTCCATTTTTGGAACCATATACGATTAATCTCACCATAGATGGACTTAGGTATATAACTTTTGCTAACATTATGTTTGACATGGATGGAATGACCTATCATTCTGCCGCATGATCTGTTAACACATTGAAAAAGAAAAATTCAACATCATTTCATTAAGAGGTGAAGTGGAAATTGTTCAAGGCACAAGAAATGGAAAGATTGTACCAAAATCAAGTAAGTATTTATTTTAATTCAAAAATTCTTAAACATTTGGGAAATGATATTGAAAACCAAAAATGTTTTCTTAGTGCCCTCATATCTGAGAAATTAGATGGTACCTTAGATCATCACAAATTTATGGCTTTGTGATTGTTGGATTTTTCATAGCCATTTTCTCTACCACTCTCATTCAGCACATTATCGTTAGGTTTATCTTCCATATCCATATTTTCACTTATGTTCTCCTATGTGGAAAACCAGTGATGAGTTAATTTGGGTAACCGTTAATTTTCTTACTTCACTTTTTAAAATTAGGTTTTATTATTCTTTTTTACGATATGGGTTTCTATGAAATGAAACTATAAAGTAGTAAACGACTTATAACCCCGACAGATTTCAAGGGATAAATTCATTTTAAGGGGAGAAGAATGTAACAACCTGAGATTTTATGAGATATATTATTTTTAATTTCTTTTATGTCTAATATTATACACTACACCATGATTAGCTTGTACTATATGCAAAACCATATTATCTTGCAGTATATGCAACACTATTCTTGGCTCGTGTTACACACAATTTCATGTTCGTTTTGTGGAAATTCTTCTAAGCAACATTAAGTATAGATTTTGTTTAAAGTATAAATGAAATAAGTTTTGATTATGTTATACGCAACACCAAACAAAGTTTTCACTACACGCATCCCTGACTCGCCTTTCATTACACGCAATCAATACCTTCTTTGATAGCGTGTGTAGTACGCAATACCGAGTTTTACTAAACGATATATTATTATAATATTATTATGAACTAGCTGTTATGAATAGTAATACCCACTTTTTGAAATTTAAAAAATTTTATATTTCAAAATGGACTTCATTTTTGGATTCAGAATATCGAAATTAGCCTAGGGTGACTTTTTGATATTTTTCTGAAAACTTTCAATTTTTGATGAATAGTGAAAACACAGGGTTACTATATAAAAACCGACTTTTTATTTAAATAAATATTTATTTTATTTAAATTTATTTTAAGTAAAAATTGATACATAATACCTATATAAGTTTAATGTAATTCATTGGATTCATTTTATAATAATTTTAGATTTATAAAAATTTTATTGAAATTTTCACCGTCTTTTACCCACCTCCTAGGAGCATTTGTAATTGTACAGAAAACAAAATTTTACCACTTCTGTGAGTTAAATTTTGAAAATCCGAGAGACACGGTTAATATCAAGTAGTAAAATGTGGTTCAATAAGATAAAAATATTTTTTGGTGAATAGTAACTTTTTACTTTTATTTACCACAGTTAAAAGTAAATAGGGTAATTAAGGGTAAACATGATATTATTATTACCCTAACACATGTCATAATTTTATTGGATAAGTATAATTCGACCAAAACAAACCTTAGGAGTATAATATTATCATTTAGGTCCACTTGGATTAGATTAGGACATTTATTATTATTTAATTCAATGAAGATTTAAAAGAGTTAAAATCAAAGTTTAATACCTAAAACATTTTACATATAGGGATATACATAAGATAAATTCGACTATAAATATTATTTATAAAGTTAAAATTATTTCCTACATAATGGTATTTTATTTATAATTTTTAGACACTAAATAATTTAATTTATTTATGACACAATGATGATGTAGTAATTAACTTATTAATGAAATATTAACATATTTGATGTTATAAATTCCCAAATAAAAGTAATATGAGACTTTTTATAAATTCTACTAACTTTTTAGGTTAATATGACATTTTTCAACTAACATTGTTTGAACTAATCATGCTGTTATGAGTTTCACAAAAATCAATTACCCAATAGTGTCAAAATTGAAATAAAATAGTTTTTAAAACAAATATTATATTATTAATTGTTATTCTATTCCTAAAAATCTAAGGTTCAGTCAAAGGACTTATATGAGGTTATATATATTAATAATTAACTACTTGGTGTTCGTTTTTCTTGTCATAGTATTTTTATTAACCATATAGTGTAAGAAAATAAGAAGACACGGTAAAAGTTAAATTATTTAACTTAGTGTTAAATCTAAATGATAAGGTTAAAATAGTAACTTAAACTTGTATAAAACCTATTGGTTGAGAGTAGTTCGAATAATAACCACTTTAGATTTTAAATAAATCAATTTTGAGCTATTATAAACCAAATATGACTTTATTATAAAATAATATTTTATGTTTTTTCCTAAAGTGCCCCTCTCCTCCCTTATAAAAGGGCACCTCCTCCCTCTTATCTTTACACAATTTTGAGCCTTCAAGCTCGGAAAAACGCTGACCATTTCACTTATAAACTTCCCTAGAAATATACTTGAGGTCCCGGTCTTCTTCAAAGACCAATTTTAGTGCCCTAAGAGGTGGTTTCAAAGAGGCGTGTCGAAGTAGAGGAAATATATGTTACCGCTTCTTTCAAATTTATTTCATCTTATACTTCCTCTTATATAGTTGTTTCATTATGAAGTAATAACATCAGTATCATTCATATATTGATATTTTATTATAAATATGATACAACCCTATTTCACCTTCTATCTGTTTTATGGAAAATGAAATCACCGCGCGTGCGTACGTACGGAATACCGCCTCCACGTCGTGGTGTAATATGTTTTTCCACCACCACCTTGCTTGGATGGGTATAATGGTGTAATAAATAACTATATATTTTTATTATAAAATCTTACTGATTTTGAGATATTATATCATCCACTCCAATTCCATTCAATAATTATGGGAACGATATCATCGCTCGTGCGTACGTACGGATTACTGTCTCCACGACGGGATGATATTCGTTCTCCATGTTAACCATTCAAGAATGATTATAAAGTATATATAATAAATAATAATTAAATATAAGACATAATAAATATAATTTATGTATATATATATAATCTACTTACTTCTATTCAATTCAATAAGGAAAGGAAAACATCGTTCATGTGTACGTACGGCATACCGTCTCCATGAATGGTGTATTTCATTTCATTCATCTATCTATTGTATATATATATATAATGAATATATATGATATATAAATCATGGTTTAAATTTTTTAAGAAAGTAAATCATGATATAAGTAATAATAATATCATTAACAACATGTCCAAACACGTACGATAAATAATACGATTTTACCCACAACGCTGCTTTAACATGGAATTTACAAAAGAACGGTTAATATAAAGTTATAAGTGAACCATATATGATATCATAACAATTAATATTATTCTCTAATAAGTCAATGACATTATTTAAATTATTATACAGGAGGTTAGGATACGTACAAAGCATATCGGACCTATGGTAAGGGATAGTTTTGCAAATCTCATTTTATCCGAGATTGCTTATATGCAAGTATTTACTGGGGTTATGTTTATCATCTGCGTCCATGTTTTCTAAAAATGTTTTCATAAAATGTTTATTATTCTTCCATGTATTTTTAATGTCATTTTTACCCATTTATGACTATTACCACAAGTTTTGGAAGGAATCTTTCTTTTGTTTACCATACAAGGTACTTTTTGACTTTTATGACAAAAGTACGGGGATAATGTTTTTTAAAACTTATATGGCATGAATGGATTTTTAAAGTTTCATAACTCCTTATTTTCAAGAAGCTTACTCTAAAATATTTGATGACTATTTTCAAGAAAATACTTTTCTTTTCAAATTTCATGGCATTTTGTAAAAAGAAAATGATTTTGAAAGAAAAAGGATATTTTCCCTAAGAATTTATTTCAAGTGTTTTATCAAAACCATTTTCTGTCCAAGATGACATTATTTCATATGTGTATGTTTCATGTATAATGTCTCTATTATTTACATGGTTCCAGTTTTCTTAGGATGAAATGATATCTATTTGTATTATATGGATTACGTTATGATGGGATGGGGTTTATGAATCCCATTTTATTATTTTGGTTATGATGAATGATTTATTTTTATATCGTGGAACACGTAGAAATGATTTCAATATTAGATGGGTGGGACCTGTATTTCCATCCAATTCATTGGGTAAAGATTTATGTCTCATGAGATAGACCTGGTTGGAACATTTAGTTAATCTGGTTTAGTGAAACAGGACTAGAATGAGGAGTGAACTCGATTCAGAAAGGGACTTTGTCTAATAAGATGGTCTCGACCGCAATGCCTTAGCTACTATGGAAATCATATCATGTGCTTAATAATTGCCACAATTACATGTTTTATTCCCAGACTATTTTATCATGATTGATGTTACTTTATGATCTATGCCATACGTACTGCCAAGATTTATTTCACAACTCATGATTTTGATGTTTAAACAATATGTTCATGTTTTGAAGTTCAAATGTATATGGTTTGTTTTATTTTCTCCATGCTTACCCATACTGATCATTTGAGCTCACCCTTTATATGTTTTATTTTTTCCCAGGATATAAAGAAAGGTTTAAGGTATGAAAAAAGGGATGATATTTATGGGGGATGTTGAAGATCTTTCACCATGATTAAGAGATTATGTTCTGAGTTTCCAATGACACTAAACTATTATGATCCTTTGGTGTCTGTTTTTTTATTTATTAAGTATTCCGCAAGAGTAATGTAATGTCAATGTACACCATAATTTGGGTCTCTACACCAGCTTTTTATGCATTGAAAAATAATTAGAATTGTTATAGTAAGAAAAATAATTAGAATGAAAATCAGGGAAAAATGATCATCAAAGAAATGCCCAGCATCCTAAATCATTGAAAGTTCCATCACATTCCATACCTTGAAAAAATAATTAGATATTGGTTCCGGAATTTCCATATTTGACTCCTGGAAAAAATCCATATCAATGTTTGGAAACTCTAACTTTTTCTTTCTTCTATTTCATTTCCCTTTCTTTCTCAACTGTTTTCCAGAATGTTTGTCTTCAATGAGAGGTGGTGGTACTTCAATTTCTTCTTGCTAGCCTTTTACCTTATCCATGGCTTGTTGCATCAACTGCATGACCTCATGAGAATATATTTTCTCCTCATCAGTAAGGTCTCGATGTTGTCTTTAATGAATACAACATTGAAACATAGAAACATCCTCCTCAAGATCTTGAACCGGGTCAAATAGTGACAGTATATCAGATTCGTTAGAGTTCATCACTGTGTGTGTGTGTTTTTTTATGTTTTTTTTTAAAGTAAAATAAAAATTTGAAAACCCACTGAGACACTCGTTGCTTCCCCGGAAATGACGCGAAAATTTTACGGGGCGTCCTTGTCATGAGGACGGTCAAGCTAAAATTTATAAAGACACATGATATAGCACATTGGATAACATCTAGGTCTCTCTCAAGGAAGTTGTGTCGAATGACTAAGTGGTTGTTCCGAAAATCTTTTTTATATTTTTAAATACTTTGAAAACATAAAAATACAACTCCTAAGAAATCACAAATCAGTGCTGAAGAGAACAGTGGATGTGGAGTGGTGAACGGATAGAGGATAAACCTAGATGGAAATGTAAAAAAATAAAGAGACACATGACAAATCATAGAATAAACAAATGACACCAAGAAAAAGAAGACAAAAGTCCGTGTGAAGAAGGTCGTACCCTGGTTAATCCACACCCAACAAGCTTTCCTATATCAAATTAAAAAAGTGATCAACAATTCTCAAAATTTGCACAGTGCATGATCGATGTCTTGGATCACACACCAGTTTCGCCTAGAAATTAAACACTCAAGCATCAAATTTCATTAATACACAAGTGTTCCTCCAAACATCAAGGCCATTCACTCAACAAGGTCATTCTAGAAATAATTTCTCAAAATCTGGAATGATTCCACTAAGATCGTCACCTCGCACAACCAAACATGATTCTCAGTTATTGAAATCAAGACAGGAAGGGGAGAAGGAATTAAACAAGAATGTGGGAAATCGTTCAATGAAAGATCTTGATCTTCCTTGCAGATGAGATCTACCAAGGTGAATAAAAAGAACGTGATTGCATTGATGTGTGGATATCCAGATCATGTTGGGTTTCATAAACTAGATCTAGCCCCACAAATTAGATCTCCATTTCTGGAGATTCGAGATCACCACACGAAATTTGGATGAATTAATGACATGAGACAAATAAAAAGACATCACAATTCAATTAAAAAAACACACACACAAGTATTTACAGACACAATTGAAATTAAAACTACATCATAGCATCAGGTGTGAGGAGGAGAATGGAGGAGAAGGTCCCGTCTCTAGGTCGAAGATGATCCCATTACGTGAGAAGTGGATGAAATGGATGGTGAATCAAGTGGAGTCTCTTATTCCCATTGTAGAATGATGCTCACCCCCATTCGTTTTCTGGATCCTGGCCTCCTCTGGTACTGCCTTTGGAAGAGTGGAGTCGAGATCCTATTATTTAGAGATGAAAATAGAAAACTAAACTGACAGGAAGTGTCTATCCATGTGGTGTGCATTAAGACACTCGTTACCATCTCTTGAGTGAACATCAAGTGAGTGCATACAATTCCCCTGCAACGAACTCGCTAATATTCTTGCGTCTTCCCACAAACTGCCCACAATTTTCTTTCCATGCCCATCTCCCCCTGTGCAGAACCACCGAAAAACACAAAACACGCCAGAAATAGAAAAATTTGAATACTAGAATTATATATATATGTATATTTATATTTAATGATATATATATTTATTAATGGTATTAAATATTATTAATCATATATATATATATATAATAAAGATTATATTAGTTTCATACATATATTATTATGATATATAAAAACTTATATACTATATATTATTAAACATATTATTAATATAGTATAGTATATCATATATATTATATACTAAATATATGATATTATATGTTATAAAATAATAAAATAAAAACTAACTAAAAAATAAAACACAGATATGAGGGGGGGGGTCGGTGCAAATGAGAGGGGAGAAAAGGTGGAAATAAGGGGGTATCGACGAGTGAGAGAGGGGGTAGGGTGTGAATTAGGCAGCAGTAGTAGCTTGAGTGGAGGAGAAAGGGGCGCAGTGGTGAGGTGGTAGGGAAGGCCGGAGCAAGTGGTGGTGTGGCGGCTCCGGGGAGGTCTGACCAACTGCGCAGGAGAGGAAGGGCGATGCGAAGAGGGTGCAGCGGATTTAGGGAGGAGGTGGTTCTAGGTTCGTGGCATAGGGAAGGTAGAAGCGTAGCAGTTCGAGGCTGAGGGATCGCAGCGGCTTTAGTTTGGAGAGTTCGGAACATGTAGAGGTAGTGACCGCTGGCTACAGCGTGGGGTAGGGATGGACGTCGCGTGGAGGGTGGAGACAAGTCTAGATTTGGGAGAGGTGATTAGGGGTCGGGTCCGGCAAGGTGAGCCGGCAGCCGTGCGGGCTTGTGGTAGTTCCAAGAGTGGCCGGCTTCAGATCTAGAATTTTCAGGTGAGTCTGGATTACAATTCGGTTTGGAGGGGACATGGGTTTTGGATCTTGAGTTCTAATTTTGAATTGTTCACTTAACATGTTCTTGAAATTCCATGATTTTTTGGCTTTGTTGTGTTTTTTGAATGTAAATTGTTGTGCTGTTGGTGTGTTGATGTTGTGTGGATAAGGAAGGAGCAGTGGACTAATGGGGGTGGTAGGGTGCAATGCGAAGCAAGGAGGCATCGTAAAGGAAGAGTGAGAAATGAGGGGAAACAGTGGTTGGGGAAAAGGTGAGATGTGCCACCATGAAGATTGCTCACGGTCTCACTGTGAGTGGGTATATGGTGGGACAATAATAAGTTACGGTGTGTGGGTAATCATTGAGACAATAGGCATGAAATGGTGGCACCGTTAGTGATGCTCACGGTGAGACCGTTTAAAGCAGAAATAGTGCCACCGTCAGTACCTGCAAATTAAAAAAACAAATTAAATAAATTAATAAAATTAAAATTAGATCAATTAATTAATAAATTAAACTAAATTTAATGTAATTAAAAACTAAAAACAGCAAAGTCAAATAATAAAAATAATTGGGTTTTTAAATGAATGAATTTATTTGGGTTTAATAAAATAATTTAAAACAAATTAAAATAAAAACTGCTACTTTCTTAAATTATTCTGAAAATGTTATGTTATATAGATAGATATTATTTCATATATACTGATATATATATACATATGTATATCTTTTTATAACAGCATAATTTGAACAAAACAATTAAACCCATACAAAACAATAACCTTAAACATTATCGATGAGTAGAAAATAATCCCTTATATGATAGTGGAAAACGATTGAGGAAAGTAAATCTAGATATTTCTTAAGAACATGAACCCAAGGAGTTGTTCAAGTGGTGTTTTCTAACCACATTGGAGGATTTCTCCAAATTTAAAAAAAACTGGTATGAAAGCTTCTTAGAAAAGCTAAGTTATTATGTTTCTTTAAAAAAACAAAACTAAAAAGTGACGCACATCACTGGTCATCATTACTTATTATTATTCATATCCAATCATTATATATATATATATATAGTGATATTTTTTTTTTGTTTTATGTCCACATTTCCACAGGTCATGTCTTTTCCCAAATGTTTTTTTTCACTTTTTGACTTTTTTTACAAAATGTCAGGACACCCCCTCATTGTTTTCAATATAATACTATAATAATATATTATTTAGTTTTTAGTTTAGTCATTACAATTTTTTAAATCATTTTGACATATTATTTTTTTAAAAAATATGTGGTGTTTTTTTACAAAACCCATTAATAAATGTTTTTCAATTTTTACAAAAATATAAAATAATAAACATATATATATATATATATTAATGTAAAAATTAATATTTAGAAACTTACATAAATTTTTCAACTATATAATATATATACATATATAATGATAATTATATGTATTTATAAACATATAATTTAAATCACATATAATTTATAGAAAAAATGTAAAACATAAAGATTGTTTGAATTCATATACTTATAGAATATATTAACAAAAATAATAATTATTATGTTTCATTTTAATTATTATTATCAGAATTAATTTTACATTTGTTTAAATATTTTTTATTTAATAAATTATTTATTTTAAATTATAAACAAAATTGAAAATTACTATTTGAATTTGTTGGGGAGTTAAAAAAACTTATCCACTATGGTTTAAAATATCTATTCTTGATCATATTTACCAACTACAAATATACTATTGTAAACTAGAGAGAGATCGTTCCATCCAATAGTACCAAATTCCCTTCAATGATGGCATCCACTTCCAAATATTCTCTAAAGAGATGCCTAAAACCATCAGAAGAATTAAAACATACATTTTGTGCATAAAAATAAAAATAGGCATCAATTTTTTTCATCCAATAAATTCCCAAAATTATTTTATAAACATCCATATCTATCATAGGAAAATCACATACCAACTCAACCCCATTTATTTTTATTGAACACGATGCACATTTCGATAACTGAAACTATCATTGTCCCAATGGTGTTTGGGGTTTCAAAATCGAAGGCACCATCTCAACATGTAAACCCAAAAGATCAAAAACATGATAAGTAATTAACTAATGGGACAATCCTATATCAAACAAGGCATTAGTAAGGGTAGAATTCAATAGAATCATACCTCTCACCATTGAAGGTCCCTATTGATTATCCATGATCACTAGGATAGATCCATAAAATTGCATACTCGATAAGTTGTTCTCTTTGTTATATAGTTGATATTTCATAGATTTAAGAGTCATGGTGTTCCTAGAATCACCATGCCTTGCTCAATTATACTGATGAGAGTAATTTTGTTTCACTCTACCCATCGAATCATTTGATGTTTTAGAAACATGACATGTGTCTCTAACACCTTACTTTGGAGCACTGTGACAATAGAACTCATGATTTCTCATCTTACTATAGTTTTTTACATTATCTTTTTTGTTCCATACAATATTGATTTATATGGTTGAAGTTTCCAAATTGAAAACATATCAACAAACTTTTTTGGTTGATGAGGTAGATTTGATGATCCCATTGTTTGATTTTTAGGTATACCACACCTTTGAGAATAGGTGTCCCTCCTACGGTTATTCCCATCAATGGAGTGCCCATTATTTCTTATATGAATAAACATGCTTCCTTACATCACATTTCCTGAGATACCCTAGTATTCCACTGATATTCTATTGACCATATTTGTATAATTCGTTATACAAAGCACTTCAATCTTCAAGAAATTTTTTATTTCAATCATGAATCAAAAATGTATTCCTTCAAGGATTAACATAAAACAAAATTCACTGAAATTCAAAATAAATTAAAAAATTTATCCATGTAATCTATTATGATGATATTATCACACTTCATACTAATGAATCTCATTGTTATATCATTCTTTAAACTTGTGAGGATATAATTGTTTGTTGATAAATTATTCAAAATATTCCCATGTCATTCATTAATCCAATTTTTCCTAGACTACTAAATCCCACCATTGGAATGATATATCCTCTAGAATATTTATTTCCAATTCCAATTTTATCCCCACTAATTCCCCATGGAAATTTATTATTTTATTTACCCATATTTTACCAGACTTCTTATTCTTTCAACACTAAATCAACCTGAAAGATGAGTGGATTCTTCTTCAAGATTAAACATAATGGTACACTTTTCATGGTTAATCCTTTATTTTCCCCTATCCATAGACTAAATATAATCAACAATACATTTGACTAATTTTTTTTTCACCTATTGATCATGTGACACCACATTCTATGATTCATATTTCAGTTTGTTTCTACTGTTCCTACCCAGTTGCATTTGTGATAAAAAACTCTATTTAGTCTCACTGATTTGAAACTAATGAACTTTATGTTTCAATTTACCTCATTTACCAATATTACCAAAAATATTTCTACATTCATTTTCATCCATAATAAAACATTTTTTCAATTTTCATAATACCACCACCAATCCTTTTCAAAATCTTATTTTTAGAAAATATGCTAAACAATTTTGAAAAAAAAACCTTGTATTGTTACCATTTCATAAATCATTAACTCAATAATTGATAATTTATTCCAAGTGTTAAGTCATACTATCAATTCATGTGATGAATCTCTCATCTGCTAAACCAATGAAAATGAGGTGACAACTCACCTAGAAGTATCTTAAAACACTCATGTACCCAAACACCATAGTAATATTACATTTAATATAAATAGGTTAGTTATGACTTCTAATGATCATCATTTGAAGTTTCAACAATCATACTCCATAATACCATACCATGTATAGACAAAAATTCAGTGATTGATTCTAAAGGCTCTAACTAACTGATTATAGAGACCCTACCTTTCCTACATAAATATTACAATTTTTTAAGATAAAAAACATAAGAGTTTTACAAATACAGGATCCAAAGGATTAGTATGTTAGGAATATTTGGACCATGAATCACTTATACAAAACAAAACATAAAAAATCATTTAATATCTTCTTCTTTATACTTTTAAATATCATGTTCTTAATATTATATGTAGATACCTAAGGATATAAACAAAAGAAAGTGGTGAGCTAAAAGCCTTGTAAGAGGATGAATGAGGATATGAATCTATAAAACATTTGTGGGAATAATAATCATAATAATAACATATTCATAGGATCATCATAAAAATAATTATATGAATATTTAGATAATAGTATGGAATTTTAAAATTCCTAAAAATGAAACCTAATGTCATAGTGGTCAAATACCGCACATAGTTGTGAAAAAATTTAGCATCATGTTCATGCATAACATATGTTCATAATCATGACATCATAATTGTGAAAAAAAATCTAGAATCTTCTTTACTCATAAATTAAATTATCTCATTAGAAACATCACAATATTTAATGCATTTTAGGGTTATATAATTTTGGACATACCCATCATATCATAATATTTACATAATAACGAATGCTACATAAAACGTATTACAATCATAGTCTTGAAATAAACCATATAAAGGAATGGGTTTCAAAAGTATTTCATCATACACAATTTCATGAATAAATATGGGGTTCCAAAATGAAAAATGGTAAATATATTTGATACAATCATCATCATTTCTGAGTGAAAAAGATACAAGTTAAGAGGTGTAAACAATGTGTTTTTGGAAAAAACATTTCCATTGGAAAATGATTATATTTATCATAAAACCAAGTTAGAAACAAATATATACTTAGAAATAAGATAAAATAATAATGAATTTATAATTAAGGAACATTAATGTATCATCTACACTAAAATTTGGCATGGAATATGTATACCCCATCAAAAGGGAGTTGGGTTCGAGAGTCCCCTTACCTTATGTATGGATGTGTTTTTCACTTTCACTTAATATCATTAATAATAAAATTATAATCATAAATTACTTAATTAAGGACCTATTATACATTTGTTTAATTTATTAAAATTTTATTAAGCTTGTTTATAGCTAGTTTGTTGAGTTATATAGTTTAATTCATCATTCTATGAGTGTTTGTTTCATGGTCTATAGTCAATTCCATTGAGTATAGTTATGAGAGTACCTATAAAATGGAAGAAAACAACCATTAGTATAATTAAATAATATTAATATACATAAAAAAATTTAATATGTCCCATATATCATTTTTTCTGATATGAGTATGATTCATTTCATAAATCATTAATGAAAACAATTTAATATATTTTGGTAGTTTTTACGACCATCTTGAACTCGTATCTTTTTACTTAATACTATGTTTTATATTTATTATAGAACATGGTAAAAGTTATCAAATGTATATTAAAATATTATTTTACCATAATAACTATTTTATGTCCATCCTTGAATGTGGTAATTAAAAACAAAAACTCATCATCCACAAAGGCGGTGAATCGACATATTGCTGATGATGTTTTCATTTTCAGAATAAATGGAGGAGATAATGGATTTGGTGATGGATATTAAATATAAGAAACAATATTATTATATATATATGGTACCATAGTTATAATTTAACTTTTCATAGGGGAGGTGAGGAGAGGATAAGAAAAGAAAATAAATTAAATGAGAAGAATTGATGATTTAACCTCTGAAATATTGTTTCCTTGAGAACCTACTTAAGTAACATGGGATTGGTATTTTGTTGATAATTGAATCTATTGGACTATGGGAAGAGTATAGGTCAGGTAATTGATCATAATTTACCCAGGATACATGTCTTAGAGGGCGTGAGGATAAGAGGTGGTGAGGGGTGGTATTTATATGAGAGGAGAGGGGTGGATTATGATTATTGTATTCATTAGTTTATTATTTTGGATCAAGAATATAAATAGTGTTAATTAATATTAAAAAGTATAGAAAATGGTTCGCGAGTGGTTGAACCAATGGGTTTTTATATCATCCATTACAAAATAATTCACATATTTAACTTATAATGTTAAATATCATAAATTATCCTATTACACTATTCACCTAAAATTCAACTATTTTATATAAAAAAACTAACCCTAAATTTGTTTATTTAAAAAATGGACTCCATTTTATAATATTAATTTTCTAAATTTCAGAACAATAATTTTAATTAAAATATTCGTTTTTTGAAAAAAATATTTATTCCAATATTATAGTAGTTAAAAATCTCTTTGAAAAATTAATTAAGGTCACATAAAATTATCTAATAATTATAACAAATCATAGTATTATTTTATGAATATGTTTTATAAAAAAAAATTCATTTAAATTATTATCTAAATTATAAAATTGTAAATAAACATTTACATTTTACAAAAATACTAACAACTAATATATCATTTCTAAAACATTTATTTACTTATATGATGATATAATTATATCATATTTTTATGTATAGGATACCTAAATTTTATTTATACATTCAATGGGTATGTTACTATTCTAACTTCCAAATTACTATTACTAATGGTCCAATTACTATTCCAATGGTCGGGTTACTTTTCTAACAGTATAAGTTCATAATTTCTATAAATACTACTTATTTAATTCTTCATTTATGAGAATAAAGTTAATATTGGATCTCTATGTGATTCATGTGTTTTATGAAATAATTATAAAAGGGAAATTCTATTGATAAAATTTTGGGTTGTCACATTCTTCCATCCTTTTAGAAATTCTATCCTAGAATTTTTTTTTACAAACTCTATATGGTAAAAATAGGTGAGTGTACTTATCCATCATTAATTCATATAATTCCCATGTGAATTCATTATACTTATGGTTCCTCCAAAACACTTTAACAGGGTGAGTTGTCTTGTGCAAAAAAAAATTCTCCATGGCCCAAGATCTTCATTGGATGCTCCTTATAAGAGATATCATTTTCCAACTCTACCACTTCTATGTTTATTACATATGAGGGATCTGGTATATACAATATTAAAAGGGATACATGGAATAAAATATGCACTTCAGACATGGATGATGGAAGTTCCAGTCTATAGTATACTGATACTTTACAATAAAGGATCACAAATGGGTCAATTCACCTTGGGCTAAGCATCCCCTTCTTCACCTACAACATAAATCTCTTCTATGGTGATATTCAAAGGGAAAATATTTCTCTGACTTCAAAATTAAATTTCCATAACTGGTTGTCAACATAGATATTCTTCTAACTCTAAACAACATTTATATATTATCGAATGGATTGAACCTTATCGATCATCTCTTACACAAGATCAGGTCTATGTATCTTTTGTTCACCAAACTCATCCCAGAAAGATGGAGTTCAATATTGTTTCCCATACAGAGATTAATATAGAGACGTTTGAATAATTGAGTGGAAGATTTATTTTATATAAGAAATAAATCAATGGGGTAGTCGATCCCATCCACCATTTAATTCCATTCATATTTATTTTATCATTTCATTTAGAATTTGAATAGTCCATTCATTTTAGACATCATTTTAGGGGTGGTAGGCCATGAATAAATTCAATTCAATACTAAAACCATGTTTAAGAATTCTCCATAATTTATATACAAATCTTTGATCATGATCAGATATGATTGAAAAAGGAACCCCATGTGGACTCATCGTTTACTCCACATATATCTTGGAATGCTGTAGAAGAGATAAATCCTACAGAATAGAAATTACTTGGGAATCCTGGGTGAGTTGTTCCAACACAACCCATATCTCATTGATTCCTTTGGATGTCTGGGATACCAGTAATGAATACCATAATGATATTCACCCATTTGCATGTGGGTATATGCAATGTTTTCATCATCCCTTTGGACTTTTGTTTCTCTTCTTTAATGATCTAAAATTATAAACATTAATATATGTACTTCAAAATATCGTTTATAATGTTTTCACACCATATGTTCTGTCAAAGATCATAGTACATCTTGGTACTTAAATGATGGATAGTGAAAGATCACCTATGTGAATTAACCAATATCTTCTTCTTTATCTTAGGAGATGAAGGCACAAAAATCCTAATTCCAAATAAAATTACACTAACCTCATTGATTTGGAACTCATGTACCTTTATTTACCTTAATGATTTCAACTTATTTTTAAACTTCAGATAATTAATTTGTACCTCATTGATATTATATTAGATATATTGATGGGAAATCATTTGGGAAAGGTAGGATGTTTTAGCTATAGTTATGATTTCTAAATCCATCATTTGAATATCCATAAAGATTGGTTCTTTCGTAATACGCATCATGGATAGTTTATAATGTTCTATTCTTCTAAGAGAATCAACTAACTTGCTCTCCTTTCATGGATGGTAGTGAATATGGAAATAGTTTTCCTTGAGTAGATTTAAAAATATTATCTAACACATGTTGATATCCTTCAGTGTGAATATATAATTTAGACACTTATAATTAGTATATATGTCACACTTCTCACCATAAAGATAGTTACATGATAATTTCAATGAAAAAATCATATCCTATAGATCTAGATCATGTTTCATTTTGTTCTTATCATGGTTCTTTGACTATCATAAATCATAGGATATCACTTTATCATTGTATATATGTAAATAACCTAATAATTTCTTCTATGAATCACTGTATATATAAATAATCTCCCCTTATTGTTAGTGTGAGTATAAGAACAGTGAATAACCTCTTATAGAGCTCTGTGAGTCTTTCCATACATTCTACCACCACGATATAGTTTACCCCTTTTGTGTTAACTTAGTTAGTGGGCTTGAAAGTCATGAAAAATTCTTTGAAAACATTGGTAGAACCCTACAAATCCAAGAAAAATATGGATTTTAATGACACTAGTGTGTCTGGGTCATTCCCCAATTTCATTTATTTTTAAGGGTCTATAGAAATTAATTTATTTATGATCATCTTCCAAATAGTTGTGACCTTCCTAATCGAAAATTTGCACTTTTTGAACTCAATGTACCATTTCTCCATCAATAATGTTTCCGACACAATCCTTATATGTTCTTCATATAACACCTTGATTTTGGAGTAAATGAGAATATCATTGATATAGACTACCAAAATTTGTCAAGGTAGTTTCTAAATACTCCATTCATTAAATGTGTGAATATTTATGAGGAATTAGTAAGTCTCTAGGGTGTCACTGGGACCACATAATGTTCATACCTTATACAGAATGAATTATTTTAAATATCTCACTTCATAAAATTCAATTGACAATATGCATAACAAATATCTACCTTTGATAAGTATTGATATCTGTATAGTTTATAGAAAATGTCATAAATCATTAGAAAAATACAAATTTTATTTACAGTGATCATATTGAGCTACTGGTAATCGATTTTTATCCACATTGATCCATACTTTTTCTTTATAAAGATAACTTGCATATCCCAAGTTGATTCACTAGGGTGTATGAACCATTTTTATATGTGATATTGTAGTTAATTATTTAACTCCTAACATTCAATCAGGTTCATCTATTATGGGAATTTTAATATATGAATGGCTTTGGGTATGATCTCTATTGAAAACTATACCTCCCGATATGGGGGATGTCCATGTAACTCTTTAGGAAATATTTCAGTTTATTCCATCATAATGGGAATTTCATCTAGGTTGATACCTTTTTTGACTCAAACATTTTAGTGTGGTATTGTTATTCATAAGAAATCCACACCCACAACATTTAGGGACCCTCCAAATGATATTTTTGATCATCTATTCATTTATAGAGGAGTATGGTATGGTTCTGAATATAAAAAATTATTTCCTTTTCCCCAAATTTGATATGTGCTCTATATAATGCGAGCTGATCCATTTAATGTATGACATCAAATTCTACCATGTGATGTATTTCAAGATTTACCAGAAGAATAACCCCACACACATGAATAAGAAAAGAGTCCAATAGTTGGGTTTCCATGATCACACCCCTAGGTGTTTTTCGGAATATCTCTACTTTAAGATATCGGGGATTCGACTCATTAGTTCTAGAAAACATGTACGATATAAAGGAACACTTATTACCTGAATCAAATAATACGTTTTCCATTACTTTGTGAATAGTAATTTTACCTTATATGAATTCATTTTCTTACTCCACATCACTATTAGTGAGTTCATAAGCTTTCACCTACTGCTTTGGCTTTAGTGGCTACTCATGCAGATTAACCTCAAGAACTCAAGGTTTAGTGCACTATATTTCATATTTCCCTTTCTATGTACAGTTGAAGCATTGGAAAATGGATAGTTCTCTATTTTCCATCATCACATTGGCCTGCTTCTTTATGCCTCTTCAACTTTCATGATCTTAGTGGCCTTATCTCCCACATTTATAGCATTTCCCTTCTATTTTGAGGCCATTTCTCTAAATATTTTTCCCACATTTTTTACATGTGTACGATTGATCTTTCTTTTATCAATTTTCAATAGATTCTCCGGATTTAAACCCTATTTTTGATTTCATAATTCCATATCCATGGGAATATTATCCAAACTTCATTTCCACTTTTATATCACATCAAAATACTTCTTCATTACCCTTTAAATCTTAAAAATCTAACGTGTTTCGATGGTGTGGTTTTAAACCACTGAAGAATATATCTATATTTCTATCGTTTTTTTAAAAAACTCGAGGCATATCTTGAAATCCCTATGAAATCCTTTTTGGAATTCATGAAAATTCACCCTCCTTTTTCTTCCGATCTATAAATTCCCTCCATTTTTGTATGAATAAATTCAATAAAATACTTATTATGAAATATTTTGTTAAATCTTCCCACTACATCTATTCTATTTCATCCATTGCCTTGGTGATATTTATCAATTCCCACTATTGATATGATTATCCATCTAAATAACATATATCTAGAGTCAACTTCTCCATATCATAACAGTATAGCATGGAAAATATATTTTCTATTTAGTTAACCCACTATTATGAAAAAATATGGGTGGAATACCCACTGAATGTGAGTGGTTTCTTATTTATAAAGGACAAAAATTATTATTTTCCCCTTTTTAGGTAAAGGAATATGTTACACCTAGTTCAGGTTATTTTCATCGAATGAGACTACTAGGTAAGGATGTTTAGGATGTTTTGAACTCCACCTACCATGGATTTGGGAGGTCATTCGGGAAATCATTACAATATTCATCACACATGATGTTGGCTTGGTTTCTCCTAGTTCCTTGAATTTTCTAAAATATTTTTTTTAATAAAACATAATTATAAAAAAATAAATTAATTAATTCTTCAATTATAACTAAAATAATATCTTACGGTATCCCTATGATTAGTATTTTTCGAAAAATACTTCTGTTTTTATATATACATAGTATTATCCAATAGGTTTTCACTAAAATTCTAACATACTAATTCAAAAATTAACTATATTGTGATATGATACAAACTATAGAGAGACTAATTTTATTTCATGACTATTACACTATTTTCTACAAAAAAACATAATAGAATTAAAAATATTGGATTTTATGTTTTAGTATATTCGTAAATTTGTATCATACATCACTTATTCATACTAAACCACAACAAATTATTTAAAATCTTTTTATTTATCCTTCTAAAGCTCATGTTCTCTTTAATACATGTAGTCACTAGAGAACATGAACAAAAGAAAGGGATGATCTAAAATAATTGTAAGAGGATTAATAAGGATATGAATCAATAAAACATTGGTGAGACTAATAATAATAATCATCGCATAAGAAAAGTATCATCATCATAATCATGAGAGTAAAATTTACATAAAGGTGTTGAATGTGGGATTGAATATAAATGAAACATTGTGTCATAGAGGTCAAATACACCACATAGTTATGAGAAAAGATAACATCATGTACTTGCATAACATATGTAGATAATCATAAGATCATAATTTTGAAAAAAGAGAGCATCATGTTCACACATATTGAACATTATCTCATGAGATGTATCACATTGCCGAATGCATTGGAGGTCTAAATAATTCGAGGCCCACCTGTCACTTCATAATATTTAAATAATATAGAATTCCATATAGAACGTAAAATAAAAAAACATAATATGATAATAAATGGTATATATTAAACTAAATATATAAAAATAAGGTTCCTAATAAGTTATATAATAAAAATAATCTGATTATTTAGGAGGTTAGGTGCATGTGTTGAATGAATCTTGAACAAGGAAGGTGTTTTCATCTCAAATGTATCTTTTTGGGACATGTTTCATAATACGAGATTAATTTAAATTATGTTGTGTTTGTAATATCTAATTTAGACATAATATCATGAATTATATTTTAATAATGGTCTTGTATGTCCATTTACAAGCACTCCATTTCAATGAATTTTTATTAAAATGTTACTCAAGCCGCATGGGTTCTTTATATAAAACAATAATTCCTTAAGACATGTTTATGTTATACACCAAATATTCTTTTAAATGGAAAAATTAATTGGATATGGATGAATATTTATCATATATTTGTTTCATAGAAACTAATAATAAATATCATTTCCATTTAATTAGAGGTATTTTACACAATTGTTACCCTAGTTGTGAATCTTTTTGGTAACTCGGTTTTCATTCATAGAGTAATGGTCATCCTCTTAGACTCAACATTTGGGTACATTATACAAATAAATTATGTTATTTTGTATTAATTTTTTTATAAGAATTTACATATTGACCATATAAAACACCTTTTTAAAATATTTCTTTTTTAAGGTGAATGTTTCTCATAATGAACATTGATAACTGAAATCTCTTTTCCTTGGATTATATTGTTTCGCCATAAAAAAATTTATTTTAATCTTGGGATCTCTAACCATAATATTTTATAATATAATAATTTTTACTTCAACAGTGGGAAAATATATATATTGATATAAAATAATTTTTTGTTACTCTTTTTATAATATGAGTTTTGAAAAAATGTATTTTCAATATATTTTAAATGGGTTTCCTTTTCCCTTTTATATATTTTTTATTCCACTACATATTTCAGTAAAATAAATTTATATCTTTTCAAGGCCTAATTATTGAATATATTTTTTAAATTAATTGTTTTAAAATATTTCTCAATTCATATTTTGAAAAAAATATCTTTTGTAAGTGACATGTAACATCAACCTTTATGTCAGGGTTTAAAAATTTTAAATGATATTTACATATTACACATACATTTCCAATTTAATTTGAAAAATTATTTACCCTCAAATACATTTTGTTTCATTATTTATTCTATAATATATATTTCTATTATTTCATAATGAACTCTCAATAAAACAAACTCCAATTCATGATCCCATCTTTGGTGGTATAATTCAAGAATTCTTGTAAAGGGGTATGTTTCCATGATTTCAACATTGTTATATGTTTCATTTATTAAACAAGGATTATTTTATTTTATAACAATCCAATTTCTTCTTCTAGATGGATTATTATCATCTAATCCCTTTTATTAAAGTGGTGAAAAGTATTGAAATTATATATATTTTAATTCTAATACAGATTATGTTTCGATAGTTGATTCTATATTGTTTAACTATAAAAATTTAGTCTATGAATGGGTTATTATCATGTTATACCATTTATTCATATGATAAAAAATTATTGGTGCTCTTTATATTATTATTATTATATGGATGATGATTGGAAGGTTTACTATGTATTGTTTGAGTATCCAAATGCTTTATCTATATAGGTTATGATCATGTTATCCCTTTTATTAACAAGGGTAAATGTATTGAAAATCGTGACGATTATTTAATTCTAACACGAATTAATTACATATTGACATTCCACATTATTTATTATATAGATATAAATATTTTGTAATCTTATATGGGTTCTTTAGGGAATAAAATGAAATGTTCTGTGGTCTCTAATGGTGAATGAATTCGACCTAAATAAGTGATGGGTAATGATTAAAATTAAATATCTCATTGATGATTCAATATGTCTCATGGGAAAATGCATCTTGGGTTTTGGTGTAGACCTTTATCCATATCAGTGTTGTGTATTAGAATAAGGCCTTACCAATATTTTTTTAATTCTTTCATTATGAATTAAATTAGTATAAGACCAATATTTTTTGTTATCAATGTTTTCATTTATTATCATGCTTACAGAATTCTCACAATTTCAATTAATTATTTAATTATTCAGATTATATATTATGGCCTATTATGTATATCATTCTCATGTTTTTAATATATCTAGTTATATGTTTTTGTCACTAATAATTTTATCTCACCCCTTTTTATGTTTTCATTTACCCATGTTATAATTTATGGTTTTTCACATGATATGACTAGAAGAATATAAATGTTGTATGTAACACCCGAAGATTACATAGTACATTATTTCATCAAAGTAATTCAATAACATACACTACACACAACACTGAGTTCAAGCGCACCACGACTTACCAAATTAGCCATTCAAAAGCGGTTATCAATAGTTTTAAGTGAATTTTGAAATTTATATAATCCTTATAATTTTAGAATCCATATTATGAGTTTATTATACATAATGTAATAACAAATTCATTTTTTCAAATAAAAGAAGTATTTTTTTAAAAATGAAATTTTACCGCCTTTTAATGGAGAATCTATTTTAAATCCAATATTTGAAACTTTTATATATTCATTTTGAAAAAAATAAACTTCTTATTCAGAATCAAGACATAATAATTTAGTTTTAATAAAATTTTGGTGTTTTTTTGATAGCTTTTATATTTGGGTGAATAGTGAAAGTACTATATTTTAACTGACAACAACTTTTTTAATCAAAATAATTTATAGTTTTGAATTATATATTTTAATTTTTTGGAAGTATAAGTAGAATATATTTTTACCATTTAATCCAATTATGGTCATTGTATGTAATTTCACTTTTAAATTGGATATAAACAAGTGTCAATCTTTTGATAGTTATTATTTCTTAAAAATATGCTTTTTGGTTTTGACAATGGAAATTAATTTTAAATTAATTAGTGCAAATTAAATTTTTTTAAATTGGTAAAATAGATTTCATTTTTGAATTCAGAATATCAAAATTAGATTAGGGTGATTTTTTGGTATTTTTCTGGAAACATTTAATTTTTGGAAAATAGTGAAAAACACTGAGTTATTGTTTAAAACCGACATTTTATTTAAATAATTATTTATTTTAATTAAAGTTTTATTAGGTAAAAATAGATACATAATACCTATATAATTTCATTTAAATTCATTGTATTTGGATTATAATAATTTTAGATACTTAAAAAAAATATCGAACTTTTTGCCGTCTTTTACCTACCTCTTAGGAGCATTTACAAATTTGAAAAAAAATTAATTTTACCGCTTCTATGAATTGAATTTCAAAAATTTGAGAGACACAGTTGATATCAGTAAGTAAAATATTGTTTAATAAGAATAAATAATTTTTTGTGAATAGTAACTTTTGACTTTTATTTACCGCAGTTAATGGTATGTAGGGTAATTCAAGGTAAAAATAATATAATAATAATACAAAATTACCTTAAAACTTATCCTAACCTTATTTTATGAGTCATGGACGACCATGGGCATCTTTGGGTCGATTTTGGGACCCCATGGTGCCACTTATGAATTATAATGACACTTTATTTTAATTAACTTAAAGTAAAGGCAAAAATGACATAAACAAATATCTTTTAGTAAATAAATTTTTACATGGGGTTATACAAGTCATCATTTGACTATAAATATTAATTATAAATTTAAAAATATTTATATATTATGGTATTTTATTTATATTTTTTAGACATTATATAATTAAATTTATATATGACACAATGATGATGCAGTAATTACCATATTAATGAAATATTAAAATAAATAATATTATAAATATCAAAATAAATGTAATTTGAGTCTTTTTTGAATTCTTCTAATTTTATAGGGTAATAATACCTGATAGGGTTGATTAAATTAAATTTTTTCGAATTAATAATACAGTTATAAATTTAAGAAAAACAAAATTGCAAATAGTGTCAAAATTGACATAAAAGCATTTAAAAAATATATTATTAATTGATTTCCTATTCCTAAAAATCTAATATTATTTAAAATATATTAAATAATAATATATATGTTATTAATGAACCACTTGAGGTTCTTATGGATGTTTATAGTAAGTTTTATTAACCATATAATATAAAAATAGAAAGAGACATAGTAAATGTCAAACTATTTAACTAAGATTTAAATCTAGAAGATAAATTTAATATAATGACCCAAATTGTCTAAAACCTATTGGTTGAAGGTTTTTTGACCCATCCACACCTTAGCCTTTAAATAGTTAATTTTGGAGCCGTTAGAAGACGAAAATGATTTTATTATAAAATAATATTTTAATCTTTTCCTAAGGTGGCCCTCACCCCTCTTATAAAAAGGCACTCATCATTCTCTCAAATTCACACATTCAAATAAATTTTTCTTGGCCAAACCCTACCCAAATTTCCCCTCAAATTTCCTCCCTCCATCCTAGAATCCTTCTTTTAGTCAGAAATCTAGTCTATGGATCCCTTTTGTCAAATCAAAATGAAGAACTCGAAGAAGAGGTAAATATTTCATCACCCCTTTCATGTTCTTTTATTCCTCCACTTCTTCTTTCCTTGTGGTTTCCATTATAAAATAATAACTCCAGTATCTTCTATATAATGTGATGTTATTATAAATATGTTAGAACCATATTCATTATTCTATCCATCTTTTGAATGACATGTCACCATACGTGTGTACGTACGACTTACCGTCTCCACGTCGTGGTGTAGTTGTTATTCAATACATTATTATTTGGTTGGGTATAATATTGATGTATAATTGATATAAATAATAAATATAACATGATAATGATTCTGTATATATTATATAATTCCCAATTATATATGATTTTAATATCAAAATAATGATATTGTCGCTCGTGCGTACGTACGGATTACATTCTCCACCAACGCGATGAGATTCATTCCCCATCGTAACCATTCAAGACTAATTTTTATTTGATGATTAAAAATAATGTTTAAACCCTTTATATCATTCTAGATATGAATAAAAAAATCCCATCCATAACATACATGACACATGTAACAAAGAATATAAAGGAAAATGAACCAGTTAACACCCGAAACGACGATATTACTAATATATAATTAAAAAAGCATTATTTGATGATCATATATGATATAATAATTTGGTATATGGTTCATGTATAATTTAATAACAATGATTTAAATATTATACAGGAGGTTAACTAACCCTCGACAAACGAAAAGTGAAAGGTAGGGGTTAATTCTACAATCACTTCATTATCCGAGGTTGTTTATACGTAATTATCTATTGGAACCTCTTTATCATCCACATAAATGTTTCTTAAAAATATATTTCAAAACATTTTTACTATTTACAAGATAATGAGTTAAATTCATTTATACACTTATTTTAAATTATATGTTCAGAAAGGAATCTTTCAGTCGTTTTCCAGACAAGGTAATTTACGACCTTTTCAACAAAATTAAGGTATGAATGTTTTTTAACTTATACGATGGGTGTAGTTATTCTCTGCCATTATAACATAGTCAAAAATACCTTATGAGGTATTAAAAATATTTTCAAAATAAACCTTTTGTTTTATAATTATTTATCTTTAAATGATTTCAAAAAAAATAAAGATATATTTCTCTCAAATAGTTTTTATTTCATCCATGTCATCATGCTTTGATGGATTTTATACTTGTTTGAAGTCAATTCATTATGATACAAATCGTCCATATTTTATTGAAGGTTTTGCGACATGTTTGACTGTGGATGTGTTATTTTTATACCATTCATGGTTTATGTTTAAATTATTGACATTTTGTATGCTTGTTTTAATAATAATGTTTATGTTATATTTCAACCTTTTCATATGAGGAATGTATTAGAATTAGTAAGTGACATGTGGACCCCACTATAGCTCCTATATGCATAGGTAGGTCTCATGAGGCAACTAGACATGGAATTGGATCAGGCATTTCCAAATTTGATATATAGTTTTAGCCAAGGACTTAATCATTTTTAGACGCCTTGGAGAAGGCCTCGACAAAATGTTTTATAATGTCTAACATTATACATTCCATCATTATGAAAAATATATTTATGGTTAATTTGGTCATTCGACCAGTAGAATACCGATGATTATTTTTTATTATGGAATTATTTACTTAGCTCGTATTCCTGCCATAAAAGTATCCATGTTTATTATTAGTAAAGGCATGTAGTTTCAATTATTCACCATGCTTAATATTTTTGTTATATTTCTTGGTATTTCTTACCCTTATGAAGCGTTTGAGCTCACCCCTTTATTATGTTTCATTTTCCTAGGATATAAAGAATTTAGTTATGAGTGACTTGTAGGCATAATATAGGAGGCTTGTATGTTTCTAATGGAATAAGTTCGTGTTGTATTTAATTTCATGTTTTAAAGTTGAACTTATGTATGAATCTTGTTTCCAATAATACTTAACAGATCGGTCTTTCGAGACATGATTTCCTTGTGATCATGCTAATGATAAGTAATAATGCACCAAATCGGGGTAACTAGGGTTAGGGCGATACAATTTGTATCAGAGTAAGTTGAGTACAAACCTTGGAAACTACATTTACATAAACTCTGATTAGAGCACATAGCCTTAAGATAGACTTTGAGTATCAGTATAGAAGAACTTCCTAGAGGTTTGGTACTGTAGATATTTTGTGAGTTTTCTAAGGAAATAATTCCCTGTCTAAATACAAGTAGGTAGAGGCGGCTCTGACACAAATGTACGTAAGGGTAAAGCTCAAAACAACTTCATTGAGCTAGACTCAAATGGGAACTGGTGCATGACAATGATCCTTGCTGCACTATTGGTTACGACACTCCCATGGGATATGCTAAGGATAATTCTCATTTTCATTACAAATCATTATGAAGGATTTATGATTATATACCTCCTCAAAGAAAATATTATTATGATTATGGATTACATCCATAAACTATTCAATTTATGTTCGGTATTTTAGAAGTTTGTAATTATTCATTGAAATTCATAAACTGGCCTACTGCATTCCCCTGTATAGAAATGGTGCCCAGTAGAAGGAATGTGAACTTCAACAATACGTATCATCCATAGAGTAAGAAGGATCATATCTTTCACAGTATTAAGACATTATTTAGAAGGGAAATAGTCTCGTATGTATTCTCAACATATGAAGAATTAGTATCATATGTTAATAAGATAAGTAATGAATATTTTGAGTCTTATGGATTTGAAGGGAAGAGAGAGAAGAAAAGTATAGAAGAGATAAAGATGGATAAAGGGAAGAGGTAAAAGAAGGATTTTTCCATATGTGATAACTGTGGAAAAAATCACCTTGGTAAATTCTTGAAGGGAATTAGAGTTTGTCATAAGTGATGAGAAAAAGGACACCATGTGCGTTATTTTGAGGGTAAGAAAAAAGTTTCAAATGTACAATGCTCCATCTCTAAATAGTTGGGACACTATGCCAAATGCTGCTATTGGGTAATAATAAAGTTATGATACTACTGAAGATGAAGAGGAATGATAAGATTTCTTATGTTGTTAATAAAGTATAGTGTCATTTGAGTATTTTATTGATGATGTACATTTTATAAGAAATATAGAGTATATAAAGATTTTACAGTAGTACTATTTCATTAAGGACTTGAGATTCTGTGGAACCAAGAAAAGTTACTCAATAGCAGGTTAAATTTATGTAAAATGTATGGTTGAGAGAAAGATAAACCATAATTTGGTTCTGATACTGATGTAGTGATTTTACAATAATACATGATTGATTTATATAAATTATATTGTATATTCTTGACTACCTTGAAACTGATTAATGATCTATATATTCAATCGTTGTTGGAGTTTATCACATTTTTGGATAGAAGGAGTATGTCCAATATTATATAACGAATAATGGAGCGTGAATGTAATCAATAAGGTTTTATGGTAATTCAGGATGTTTCAGTGTTTTAAAGGAATACATGATGAAGGTGTTCACAAGTTATTACATGGAAAAAAGGATCGTCATTGTGTTTACCTTCCTTATAAATTTTGTACTGTGAGTTTGGACATGAGTATTTTGGATAATTCTTTATTGATATTATTTTTGGATTTCCATAAAAAGGACAACCAAGAGGTTGGGAGACAACATGTCGCGTCTGGTAAAGCAGTGAGACTTGAACCTGCAACCGAAGTGCAGAAAGGGTGTATCAGCTACCACTGGCCCACGTGATGTCCTGGATTTAATAATGTAGTTTTTTAAAAGCTCTAGTAGATGAATTATCGATTCATTTTATTTGGAACCCTATAAGAATAGGATAAATACAATTTTTTTAATTTCAATTATCTTTAAGAGTGAAAGATGAGTTTGTGGAAAAAATTAGTTAAAGGATGAAACTCTACTTCTCAACTATATATTTTTCTCTTCTCTTATTCTATGATTAAATTTATTCTTAACCAATATGTAAGTGGTATTAAAACTAAATTTTTTTTATCCTAGTACCTTATATTTTGTTGAACCAATGATATTTTAAATCATCATAGATTGATGGCTTTGAGGCCCTCAATTTGGAAATTGTTTGTGACTGATTACCTCAATCAATCCCTATAAATATTTACGTTTTTCCTCCAATTATGTGAATCTAATTTCCACTAATGTTCTCCTAATAGAGTTCATAATTTGGTGGTGACTTTTTCATTCTCATTTCCTCTTATTAAGTCTAAATTTTATTAACCCAATTTCCGATGTGGGTTTTCCCAAAAAGGTATTTTCTATTTTCAACCATTTATTTTCGAAGAACAATTTAAAATTACAAGGATGCAATTTATTGAATGAGGAAAGAATGTAACACCCTAATATTTCTTAGTAAATTATTTCTTCAAAGTAATTCAATAACTTTTACTACACACAATAGTGAGTTCAAGCACACCAGGACATACCAAACTAGTCGTTCAAAAGTGGTTATGAATAGTACTAACTGAATTTTGAACTTTATATAATCCTTATAATTTTATAATCCATATTAGGAGTTCCTTATACATAATTTAAGAAAAAATTCATTTTTTCAGATAAAAGAAGTATTTTTCAAAAAATGAAATTTTACCACCTTTCAATGGTGAACCCTTTTTAAATCTAATATTTTAAACTTTTATATATTAGATTTGAAAATATAAACTTCTACTTTAGAATAAGGACTTAAGAATTTAGTTTCAAAATTTTTTTGGTGTTTTTCTGAGAACTTTCATATTTGTGTGAATAGTGAAAAATACTATATTTTAACTGAAAACGACTTTTTAATCAAAAAAATTTATAGTGTTTAATTATATATTTTAATAGTTTGGAAGTATAATTAGATAATATTTTTACTATTTAATCAAATTATGGTCTTTGTAAGTAATTTCAATTTGAAATTGGACATAAACAAGTGTCAATCTTTTGATATTTATTATTTCTTAAAAATAAGCTTTTTGGTTTTGACAATGGGAATTAAATTTAAATTAATTTATGAAACTTCTATGTTTTTAAATTGGTAAAATATAATTTATTTTTGAATTCGTAATATCAAAATTATTTTAGGATGGATAAATTTTTGGTATTTTTATGAAAACTTTCAATTTTTGATGAATACTGAAAAACACTAAGTTATTGTTTAAAACCGAATATTTATTTAAATAATTATTTATATTATTTTATTTTATTTTAGGCCAAAATAGATACATAATAACTATATAAGTTTAATGTAATTCATTGGAGTCAGTTTATAAGAATTTTAGATATATAAAAAAAATTCGGACTTTTTACAGTCTTGTACCCGCCTCCTAAGAGCATTTGCAAATTTGCGTAAAACATAATTTTAATGCTTCTGTGAAATGAATTTAAAAAATCCAATAGAAACAGTTGATATCAGTAAGTAGAATGTAGTTCAATAAGATGAAAATAATCTTTGGTGAATAGTATCTTTTGACTTTTATTTACTACGGTTAAAGGTAAATAGGGTAATTAAAGGTAAAAAGAATATTATAATAATACTAAATTACCTTAACACTTGTCCTAACATTATTGGATGAGTCATGGACGACCATGGGCATCCTTGAGTCAATTTTGGGACCCCATCGAGCCAATTATGAATGATAATGTCACTTTAGTTTAATTAACATAAATTCAAGGCAAAAATTACATTAACAAATATCATTTAGAAAATCAATTTTTACATGGGGTTATATAAGTCATATTTTTTACTATAAATATTTATTTCAAATATAAACTGATTTCTTACATAATGGTATTTTATTTATATTTTTTAAAAATTAAATAATTTAATTTATTTATGACATAATGATGATACAGTAATTACCTTATTAATGAAATATTAAAATAATTGATATTATAAGTATCTAAATAAATCTAATTTGAGACTTTTTATGAATTAAACTAATTTTATAGGTTAATATGACATATTAGGGTTTATTTAATGATTTTTTTGAAGTAATAATGCTTTTATGAATTAAAAAAATAGAAAATAGTGTCAAAATTGACATAAAAGTGTTTTTTAAAACAAATATTATATTGTTAATTGACATTCTATTCCTAAAATTATATGGTTCAGAAAAATGTCTTAAATAATATTATATATGTCATTAATTAACCACTTGTGGTTCTCTTGTATGTTTATAGTATGTTTATTATCCATATAATATAAAAATACAAAGAGACGTGTTAAATGTCAAACTATTTAAGTAAGAGTTAAATCTAACAGATAAGGTTAATATAGTGACCCAAACATGTATAAAACATATTGGTTGAGTGGTTTTAGACCCATAGCAACCTTATACTTTAATAAATTTATTTTGGTTTCTTTAAAAACCGAATATTATTTTATTATAAAATAATATTTCAATCTTTTCCTAAGGTTCCCATCACCCCTCTTATAAAAGGGCACGCCGCCTTATCTCAAATTAACTCATCCAAAGCCATTTGGCTTGGACAAACCCTACCCAAATATCCTCTCAAATATACTCCCTTAATCCTAGAGTCCTTAATTTAGTCAGAAATTAATATTAAGGAGCCCTTTTGATCAAATCAGAATGAAGAACCCGAAAAAGAGGTAAATATTTCATCACCTCTTTCAAGTTCTTCTCTTCTTCCACATCTTATTTCCATGTTGATTCTATTCTAAAATAATAAATCCAGTATATTCTATATACTTTTATGTTGTTATAAATATGTTACAACCATATCCATTATTTTATCCATCCCTTGAATGACATGTCACTATACGTGTGTACGTACGGCTAAACGTCTCCGCGTCGTGGTGTAGTTGTTATTCAATACATTATTATCAGGATGGGTATAAATATGATGTATAATTGAGGTAAATGACAAGTATAACATGATAGTGAGTCTGTATATATGATATACCATCCAATTATATATTATTTTAATATCAAAAAAATGATATTGTTGCATGTGCGTAAGTACGGATTACCGTCTCCACGAACGTGATGAGATCCATTCCCCATCGTAAAAATTCAAGACTAATTTTCATTTAAATATAACAAATAATGTTTAAATACATGACATAATTTTATATATGAATAATATACTTCCCATCCATATCAAACATGAATCACATAACAAAGAATATAAAAGAAAATGAATCAATTAACACATAAAACAACGATAATACTAAAATATCATTAACAAAGCATTATTAGAAGATCATATATGATATCATAATTATGTATATGATTCCTGTATAACATAATAAAAAATGATTTAACTATTATACAGGAGGTTAACATATCCTCAACCAATGAAAAGTGCAAGGTAAGGGTTATTTCTACAATCGCTTCATTATCTGGGGTTGTTTATACCTAATTATCTACTAGGACCTCTTTATCATCCAAATCCATGTTTCTTAAAAAAAATCAAAACATTTATACTATTTACTAGACAATAAGTTAAAGTCATTTATACATTTATTTAAACTTATATGATTTGAAATTAATCTTTCAGTGGTATTCCAAATAATGTACTTTAGGACCTTTTTGAAAAAAAATTAAGGTAAGAATGTTTTTTACCTATACGGCAGGTGTGGTTATTCTCCACCATTATAACATCGTCAAAACTTCCCTTAAGAGCTTATAAGAATATTTTCAAAATAATTTTTTTCATTTATAATTATTTAACTTTAAAAGTTTTTAAAAAAATCAAGAGATATTTATCTCAAATAGTTTTGATTTCATCTATGTCAAAATCCATTGATGGATTTTATACTTGTTTGAAGTCGATTCATTATGATACAAATATTCTATATTGTATTGATGTTTTTGCAATATGTTTGACTGTGGATTTGTTTTTTAATACCGTTCATGGTTTATGGTTAAAGTATTGACATTTCGTTTGATAGTTTTAATACGATTATATATGTTATATTTCAACCTTTTCATATGAGGAATGTATTAGACTTAGTAAGTGACTGGTGGAGCCCACTACACCTCCTTGATGCATCGGTAGGTCTCATGATACAACTTGACGTGGAATTGGCCGAGGCCTTTCTGAATTTGACATATGATTTTTGCCCAAGCCTTAATCATTTTTTGACGTCTTGGCCAAGGCCTTGACAAAATGTTTCAGAATGTCATGCATTATACATTACCTCATTATTAAAATAATATTGATGGTTAATTTGGCCATTCGACTAGTAGAATACCCAAGATTATGTTTTATTATGTCATTATTTACTCAACTCATATTCCTTCCATAAAAGTGCTCATGTTTTTTATTGGTAAAGGCATGTGGTTTCAATTATTCACCATGGTTGATATTTATGTTATCTTCCAATTTATTTCTTACCCTTACTGAGCGTTTGAGCTCACCCCTTTCTTATGTTAAAATTTCCCAGGATATGAAGAAGTTAGTTATTAGAGACTTGCAGGCATAATCTAGGAGGCTTGGATGTTTCTAATGGAATAAATTCGTTTTGTATTTCTTTTCAAGTTGTAAATTTGAAGTTATTCATGAATCTTGTTTCCAATAATACTAAACTGGTCGGTATTTCGAGAAATGATTTCCTTGTGATCATGAAAATGTTATACAATAATGCATTGACTTTTGGTAACTAGGGTCAGGGCGTTACATTGTAGGATTTGTGGGAAAATCAAATGTATTGTTATTGATTATCTAGTTTTTAAAACATTGAAAAAATATCCACTAGAGGAGAAAGACATAAAATTTATTGGTAAATTATTTTTTCTATTTCTCTAAGTCTCTAAAAATATGGCTTGGGAGAGTATTTATTGAAATATTTACTTCATTTCAGGTAATTATAGATTGTTATGTATGGAAATAAATACTTAGTATTGAATCTATTACGGAATTTATGTGTTTATGGCACAAGGTTCAGGGAGAAAAGTCTTGGGTGACACAGTAAAACCCCATTTTTATTCCACTAATGGATTTTATAGCCAAAATAGAGAGGGTTATAATTCATGGCTTCCCCTGTCTTTCTATTATTCCTTCTAAAATATCCCAAATATATAATTTATATTTTATTTAATTTATTTATTTAAAATATAATTAATCATTAAATTATTTTTTAATGATATAAATAAATAATTTTTATATTTATTTATCACCAAAAGTAGTTTTATTTAAATATTTTTCTTACAAAGATGAATTAAACTATAATGGAATAGTATAAATAAGGATTATTTATTAAAATGTTTTTATAAAATATATTTTATTACATTTATGATTTCTTTTACACATATAGTTTTATATGATATATGTATTATATTTATTAGTATTTTTTCCATATCATCATTTGAGTAATAAATTAGTAATTTTCATCCAAATGTTTATAAAGAGTTATACGTGATTTCATAATCTTGAGAGTATACCATACAACAAAAGAATGTAATATCATGTGAAATTTTATGTGAGTGTTTCAATATTATTTTTACATTAAAATTATATTTTCTTATTCATATTTTATTCATATTATAAATCATTTAATTTATATATAATTGATCTCATATTCAATGTACATTTTTTATTAGTCAAAAAAATCACTTTAAAATGATAAATAACATGGTGTGCACAAGAATATTATTGTTAAGTAATAATTTTTTTTATTTGAAAATATTATTCATTATAGTTATAGTGTCTTACAATTAAAAAATGGTTTTCATAATATGATAATGTAGATTTTAGATAGGCCAAAGGGCCATTTAAACAACATTATAATCATTTCGTGTAAATATTTTCTCAACAACACTAATTTATTATGTATATATTAAAATTTTGAATTACTCTTAATTAGAAGATTAATTTCAAGAAATATTTTTGTTACACAATGAATAATTAATTACTAATGTCTAATGATTTTGGAATAGTTCAAAACAAGAATATAGTCATTCTATATAAATTTATAAGTTTTTATTCCCAATAAATTTTATTTTCGTAAATTATATGATTTCAATTAAAATATAATTTTGAAATTTTTTTTATTTCGAATGTGATAAAATGAACTTATTTTTTTAATAAATTAATTACAATTATTAATGGGAAAATTTCATAGTTTTTTATTTAAAATAGTTTAATTTTTGATGAATAATAAAAATATATATTTTTATTGAGTACTATAAGTTTTATCACATCATCATGATATATAAATTCCATAATAAATATAAAAATATTAATTAACCAGAAAATTAATATAAGGATTAAAATAATTCATGTATGATAAATAAATTTTATCCATAAACCTATATTTTAAATTTTTAATGTCTAGGTTATATTTTATTCTAATAAAAAATTATTTTTGATTCCATACACTATATAAATAAATTAAAATATTAATTTTTGTTTTAAGTGTTCTAAATGAAGAAAAAAACCTCCATTATTTAATCAAAAACTAATAGGAGTCATAAGAATCCGAAGTATTCATATCATTGGGCATAAATAAAAAAATAAATATAAAATAAATATAAAATTACCCTCCCCCTTTTCTATATAAACAATCCACCTTCACCCCTTTTCCCTCACATCCAAAAAAATCCATTTTTATATTTTATATGAATATCCATCACTAAAACATTCTAGATAAGACCATAATTCATTTGTGTAGCCAAAATCTCATTCTTCAATTCCCTTTGACTCAATAAAAATAATTATATTTGAAGAGCATGAAATGGGTTCCAAAAAAACAACTTTTTGTACAACACTATTTTAGAAAAAAAAATTCATTTGACTCACTCTTTATAATATTCAATTATTTTAATTCCATACCATTCTTAGTGATTTAACATACTATTTATGAGTGATAATATATTCACTCACTTTGAACTCTTTTATTATTTTGTTACCACATTAAAATAAATGTTTCCAAGTCTCTTCCCCTTCCCATTAATTAGTGATATTATTCTACCTTTAAAATTATTTAAAACGTCTTCATATTTTGACCGTAGGTATTCAATCCTATTTTGTTAACATTCAATTTTATACATAATTTTTATGAAATCACCAAATCCCCCTTAACTAAAAATTTTTATATACCATTATTGTATTAAAATGTGGGTTTAAAAATTCAAGTATTTATAATAGAATTCCCCCTTAACCATTATATAATATAATTAATCAAAAAAAGTAACTTTGAAACATAAGTAGTAGTAAACTTTAGTGTTTTTTAAAACTCAAAATACATATTAATTTATTTATTGTTTTTAAAAGTCCCATGTACACAATATTTCTCTCAGGGTAGGTTTACACAACATAAGTGAACAACAGTTTTCTATTTTTAAAATAATCCTTTAATTTAAAATATTTAAAAAATTTCTAGAATGAATATTTAATAATTAATTATAAAGTGAAATTCTAGGAATATAAATTTAAATAATAGTCAAACTAAAATTAAAATAAATAATTAATAGTTGATTTTTTTATGGTTTAAAAACCTCTTAATGAGAAATATTCTAGGATTTATTATAGTCAATAGAAATAAAGAACTCATCAACTTATGGAAATATAAATAAAAATATTGTGATATTTATAGATCTTATTGAACTATTAGATAGTGGCCATTAACCCTTACCATTTCATTAATGCAATTTTCTAATGATGAACCAAACTCCCTCAAAATCAGCTCTGTAAGAAAAATTAAATTAATAAATGAAAATTAAATTGAATATAATATTTTAATGAAATATCAATAATTTAATGTAATAAAAAATATAATTAATCATGTCAATATTTAATATAATTTTTTATTCAAAATATATAATACATAAGAAATGATTCAATACAGGAGTTAATATTTTTTTTCCAAATCTACAGTTTTTCATGTATTGATCCTCTATTTCCTATATTCTATTATTTATACCAAATATATGGTCTTGATTATATACATTACCACTTTAAATTCATTAAATATGAATTTAAGTTATATATTATTCATTATGTATTTATGGTTCATATAAAATATTTTTCATAAAAAATCTTTCCAAATCATTCTAAATATTTAGGTTATGTTATCTATCACTCTCAATATCTCTCATTTTAACATTACCACTCTCTAATTTTATTACCATATATTTATTATGAATCTTTATCCTTGTTTTTTGAGGGTTACTCACACCTTTATAGTTTATTTTTTAACAGCTTTAATTATTTTAAAATGTGAAAAAACATATTTAACATGAAATTCCAAAATAAAAAAAATAATGATATATTTTTCTGAGAAAAAATATTTAAATGTGAGATAATAAAAAATATATTATGAGAAATATATTTTAAACTTCATTAATAAAACTTAAATAGTAATAAATCTATAAAAAAAATTATCGTAATGATTAAATATATATCCCTTACTCTTCTTTGAAGATTATACAACTAAATAAAAATAAAAAAAATTAAAACCATAAGGATTGTAATATAAATTTTAATATGAAATAAATAAATTAACACAATGAATATTAAATAATCATGTAATTATATATATTTATATATAGAAATGTAATATGATGATTATATATATATATTTATATATTTAATGTTAGACCATTTAATATATTGTTATTTAATATGTGTGTGTGCATGCATCCAATTGGTTTATTGTATATTTTATTTTTCATATTAAGTAATGTATTTCACATAAAATGTATGACATGAAATTAATGTAAAACATAACTTTACTCATTTTCTAAAATATCCATTTTTATTGAAATTAATTTTATTGTATTGTCAAATGAAATTTTCATTTAAATAAAATGCATTATCAAAATTCATGAAATTATTACAAAAAAAGGATAATGAATCTACGAAATAATAATGAAATTATAATGAATAAAAAGATACCAATTCATAAAAAATAAATATTTTTTATTTAATAAAATTGTTATATATTATATATCTATCAAATATTAAATCATTTATATTTGGATTAATATATGAAAATGAAATTTATTTATTATATATAAAGAAATATTATACATTAATACATTTATACGTTCATTACTAATTTATTATAAATAATTTAGAAATAAAATGATATTTAATAATAATTTTAAGAAAAAACATATTTTGTAATTATGTATTACTATTTAATAAAATAAAATATATCTTATCCAATAGATAATTTTATTAAAATGAAATGATTTATGTCTTGAAAATTTTTATTAATAATTTAATAGATAATAATTAATAAGAAAATATATTTAGAAAAATTAATGTTTAAAAATTTATATTTCTTTTAATGCAATTTTTAATATATTTTATGTTTTCATTTAAAAGATAAATTTATCATTATTAAATTTAATTAGATAAAATTAATTTCATTTTTTAAATCATAATATCAAAATTTTGTTATGGTGATGTTTTTTCGAGACTGTAAAGTATAGAGGTGAAGAGTAACAGGTCATATAATATTCATATAAGTGTAGTGTTTTGTAATAGAGTATGTGAATGAATTTATGAATTTTATTGAATTTATATGTATATTTAAGGTCCCATTTACTATTAAATATCAATCCTCTTACTGTTGAATTCTAGGTTTGATAAAATTTTAAGATATAATATCTTTATTCATTTAAGGAAAATAAATTACCAAATTTAATTAATGGACACATTATTTCCCAAGATAAATCTCTCCTAGATGATTTTTTAGTTTTCCCATTGAATTATTCTTCAATTTCCTTCTTTGTATATTATTCTCTTCATTTACCTCTTCATCTTCTTCCTTTGAAATCATTGACATTATCTAGGCTTTCATCAATATCACTCACTATCTCTGCGGTGATGATTGTAATGGAATGGGTTTTATCATATATAAAACTACTCCTTTCAATTTTACCATCATTATAGGCACCCACTCCTAGTCTTTTGAAATAGATTTTCTATTATATTGTGATGTACTGGTGGAGTGAGTGTTTTGGTATAATGTTTTAAGTTTGTTTGGGTTTTTTTTGTTATAGTTCTGTTCTTGTGGTTGTGGTAGTCTTTTGAGACACATGGTTTATTTATTCAATAACATTTCATCAAGATCCTTCATATTGGTCCTTATCTAGACCTAGTACAAGGACTCTTATAGGTGAAAGATATGTGTTTAGTAACATCTGATGGTGATCCGAGATCTATGATCTAGGCTTGTTCAATTTCTTTTTGGGTTTCTCACTAGCTTTCAGATACTCCAGTATTTTTTAGGAATCCTACGTCAATTAAATTCCTATTTAGTTATGAGTGAAATATAGTGTCCACAGACACGATTCATCTAATGGGGATACCACTCATACACAATGACATTTATTATCAATAGTATAGTCTAACGAATACAAAAAATAATTATATAATAATATAGAAATAAGGGTATTATTTATGAAAATATATGTAATATATTATAAATAATAATAAAAATGGAACATGAAGGAAAAATAATATAATACACCAATAAATTAGCGTAAGAAAAATGTTTCTTTCAGGTGTTCATAATGAGGTTATCATTATTATTTGAAAAGGGGCATCAATGATGTATTCACTACAGATATACAGAAATATGACTCTACTATCTATCATTTGAATGGTTTTACCCTACAAAAAACCATTGTATATATGATTAATATCTTTCATGTCAACACCCAATCAAAATTCCACTGTTTGAATGAATTAGATATCAACGAGAAAGAATATTATTGAACAAAGAGGAAGAAGATAATAGTATAGAAAGTGGGGTGACCACTCCCCATAATCATTTTATCCACTAACTAATTATTATAATAACACATGATAAAAAATTAAATCATAATAATCTCAAAAACCACCACTTCCTCCCTCGATAAATAGTTCGGGTTAGCTCTCCACAAACATGGCAATAAAATAAGAATTATGCAGGAAAATAATAAATAAAAAAAATAGAAAATAGATTATTTAGAAGATATGTACACTAATATAAATTCAAAATATAATAAACTATTACATAAAATATACTCCTCCTGAACACATTGAAATTGGTTATCCATTGTAAAGGGATAAGAGGTGAAAATTTACTTCAAAAATGTGGAAACATTTTTGGCTTCATTTCTATCAATATAAATATTGATAATATTTGACACATTAAATGGAAGAACATAGTATGGTTTACATCTAGATGAAAATTTCTTTATCTCTTCTTCAAGAACCCATGGTACTTCTGCTTAATTGGTAAATAGGATAAAGGAGTTATAACTGATTATCTCCAGAATTATAATTTTTTTAGGCTAAGTATTTATATTCCAATCCTCCAACATCCCCTTCATTTATGGAATTGATTACAGATAAATCTCACATGTCAATAGTTACATAAATTGTTCCCCCATGTTTTATGTATCTCCATGTGAAAAAGTAGCATATTTAGGAATTTTTTTTGATATATGGTCCAATCTCTAAAATTTTCCCGATCTGTGTGTAGATTTATAGGTCTGACTTTTGATCCTATTTTGGGCCTTCAAATTATTGATTGATATTTAGACCCTATTGAATTAAATATACCCTGATATTTAAATAAGAATAAAAAAATAAATTTTATAATTTTATTTACTATAGAAAATTTTATGGATGAAATATAGAATAAAAATACAATTGTTAAAACAATTATGCCATTTCTTCCAATTATGTAGAATGTAATTCTAAAAAATAAATATATTATAATATCATATAAAATATAAATATGGTGGGATTAAAAATAATTAATTATATTAAGTAAAATTGTAAAATTTTATCTTTATCACTCCCCCACACTTAACCATTTCACTCTTAGAAAATTATCAAATATTCCTATCCAAATCAATACAAGAATCAAAAATGGGAAAATATTCAACATATTTTCCAAAAAAAATCCTATAATGAATCCTATCTGATAAAAGTTTACATTTCATTATCAACCCCGAAATTTAAATTTATTCAGCCTAATAAATCAATCCATAGAAAAATTAAAACTTAATTCACATTAAATTTTATATCACTCATCACTCAAGAGAAATTAAATATGGATTTATGCTCATACATTGAAATTTCATGATTCAATATAGACTTACGAAAATTATCATTTCTCCAGAATTTGAGACACTAAAACATTTTAAATTTGGAGGCCTTTTTAGATAATTTATGTATCTTAGGGTTGGTGGGAAAAATAATTTAATTAGATTAAGGCTTAAAATAGGTTGTTAGATTCTTAATTACAATGCTTGAATAATCAAGTGAAAACATTAGAGATTGCGCACTAAATCCCATATAAAAATTTTAAACACTGAACCTCCACTTTTTCACATGGTCATGGGTAATACAGTGATTACAATGAATTATTTCATCCAAATTCTCCATGTTTTGTTCGTTGTATAATTTTTATGCTCTAGAAAGGCCAGACATTATTTTTTACTTTATTTTATTCATGGAGGATTAACTAAAAATATATAAAATTAATGTGTTACAATAAATTTTCTATATATATCAGAGGTACATGAATCACAAGGTAATCACTCGGAACATTTGAAGCTTATATCAAATTTTTTCTTTTTCTTTTTCTATTTTTTCTATTTTTTCTATTTTTTTATGTAGAATCGGATGATATAAATAAAATATAATGAAATGATTACTCATTCCTAATTTTATCTCTCTTCACTTCCCAAAATTATTACACAAACGCCACATAACCCAAAAATGAAACACATTCCAAATAACGCACAAGAAAGAGCCTCCCCCAACTCAAACTTGATATATTCATTGAAAAATATCAAGGGTCTGATAAGGTAAGTGTAACATCCCATGTAAATAAAGAATAATAAATTTTTATAATTATTAATATTTTCAAATTAAATATTAATTTTACTTTAAAGGGGTTTCTATGTTCGATGGCGTACCTGATACACAACAGCAAGATTCTTTGAAATCTTATATTGCACAATAAAAAAATAATATTATTATTTTAAATAGTACATAACGACTAGTCATTGTATTGGTGGTAATGAACATAACTTACTAAATTATGTTTATACATTTTTTTAAATTTTTTTAAATTTATCCAATAAAATTCAGTGTATTAAAATGTAAATGAATCTAGTTTTAAGCAAAATTTACTTTAAAAGGTTGATTTACCACCTTTTGATAGTGAACCCTCATTGAATATAGTTTTTTTCCACTTTTATATGTTCTATTTGACAAAAAATATTATTATTTAGAATCAGGACATCAAAATATGATTTGGATGAATGTTTGGTTTTTTATATAATATTCAATTTTTAATTAATAGTGAAAAATATTGTATTTTAATTTAAAACTAATTTTTAATATAATTTATATATATAGTTAGATTATATTTTTAAATGGTTTTAAAGTGTAATTGTAATATATTTTTACCATTTAATCCAATTTCAGTCATTGTATGTAACTTTACATTGAAATTGGATATAGAAAAGTGTCAATCTTTGGATATTTATTTCTTAAAAACACGCATTTTATATTTACAGTGGGAAATAATTTTAAATTAATTTCCACCACTTATGTGTTTTGAATTTGGAAAAATGGATTCCATATTTGGAATCATGAGGTCCAAATTTTTTAAATAGGTTACTTTTCTTTTTAGACATTATGAATATCAACTTCAGTAAATATTTTATTTACCGTTGTTAAAAGATAAATCTGGTAAGGAAGGGTAAAAAAATAATTTTATAATAATATTAAATTATCCTAACTTGTTTCCTATTCCTATTGGTTGATACATATGTGACCATTATCATCCACAGGTAAAATTTGGTACCCCATGTGGCTACTTGGCAGTGATAATGACACTTTATTTTAATTAACTTAATCTAAAGGCAAAAATGACGTAAACAAATATCTTCTATTAAATAAATTTTTACATGGGGTTATATATGTTATCCGTTCTACTATAAATATCAATTTTAAAGATAAAACTATTTCCTACATCTTGGTATTTTTTTTATAATTTTTAGAAATCAAATAAATTAAATTATTTATGACACAATAATGATGCAATGTTTACCTCATTAATAAATGATTTAAATAAATAAGATTATTAAGATTAAAATAATATTCAAAACCAATGAAATTTTTATTTTATGATTTTATTTCTACTATTAGTCAACTTATCTTTGACTTTAATAAGTTTTGGACATTTATAAACCAAAACCTTTATATAATAAAATAATATTTTCACACATTCCTAAAGAGCCCCTCCTTCCCCTTGTAAAATCCCTCACCTCCAACCAATTCCTCACACTTATCTAGACCCTTGTATCATCCAAAATATTCCCAATTAAGCTCCATAAATCCCTCTATTCCTCTTATAATCCTTTATCTAGGCATAAGGCAATTTAGGTAAACCTTTTGGTTCAAACCAAATGGAGGTACCTGATTTAAAGGTAATGTCCTCTCTTAAGTTATTTTGTTTTATTTTCCTTCTCCAACCCCTAAATTCTTTTTATTATTTTATTTTATAACAAAACCAGTATCATAAATATACTAGGTTGTTTTTATTAGAAGTATTCTAACTACACTTACACAAACCTTAGTCTAATGGGTAAAGAACATACTGTTTCTGTGGAAGGCAAACTGACGCCTCACGATACGATGATTGTTCAATTATCTCCTACCACCTCTTATGGTGGAAATTAATATGGAACTATATTTATATGTGACATATATTATATTTATATTTTTTCTATGCTTATTAATTTTTCATTTATATAATTCTTTTATGGTTTCCATAGTTGGTAAATACGATAATCTCATTTGCGGAAGTGCGAACTACCGCCCTCTCCAAGTGATATGACTCGTTAATTCCATATGTTGGACGTATAGAGGATGAAGTTATTGATATTCTATATGATATTATACTGGAATTATAATATACCTATGTATCATTACATTTTAATTCAATTAAAATATAAAATAGAAATGAAAGTATCATTCATGCGTACGTACGACTTATCGTTTCAATGAATGGTGCATTTCGTTTCATACCTCCAAATGTTATGTACTATTATTAATACATATATATACTCAATATATAATAAATATATGATATCTAAATAATTAATATCATTCTGCAGATAATGTACTTTTGACCATATAGACAACTAGTAAATATAAAAAGTTCATTTTTGACTCAAGTACCAAATATCATAAAAACAATTATTAATAAATTAAATGATTTCATAATGTTTATAACATGATGATATTTGATATAAAAGTAATAATAAACTTGAAAAAGGTTCTTAAGCAAGTATAAATTAAATTTATTTTATTATTCTGGATATTAAAGGACGAACGAGTCAAGTCGGACATGAGGTATTGGACATCATCTCGATATAGTTTCATTGAGGCATATTTTATTTTATATATGACTTTATTTAATATTCCGTATAAACACCATTGAAATTTCATTTAATTATAAAGGAAAATTTTCCTATGAGTCATTTTACTAAATGACAAGAAAAATGTTTCTTTTAACGTAAGTAGTGACAATGACCTTTTCCGCCATCGTGAGTATTATTTGATCTTTGGATTCCTTAACTAGTCATAATGTTTTTAAAGAAAAAATAAATACCATATACCCTTTTATATATTTTGGTATTGAAAATGGTTTTTGGATTTATTATTTCAAAATCTTGTTCAATATATTGAAAAGATATATTGTGACTGCAATTTGGGAATTTCATCATTCCGTTATGCTTATTTTATGTGATATAATTATATTATGGTCCTGGGGAATTGTTTACATATACAGGTGGTTCCATGATAAACCTAGGGTGGGTGACCCTGAGATAGCTCTCTAATGCATTGGGTAACATGATAGAGGTAAACGTGAATGTTTTTCCTATGATATTTTGGGAATATACTGTGATGGGTATTCCAACGTAAATATTTATGTAGCTATTATATCTACAATGTAAGTATGATATAGATGCCACACGTTACCTTTATGATTTATTAATTAATTGTGTTATTCATAAATCTTTTTATTTCATGAGGTATATTAATGATCTTATTTTAAGTATGTATCGATGAACTAATTTTTTTATCTTTTTTTATAACATTTACTCAACTTTTTATGCTCATCCCAAGTTTTTAAATTGTTTTCAAAGGACATAAAGATGAATAGGGTCAAGGATGGGATCAAGGGAAAGTCATGATATCTATGTCATGGAACTAGACATGATTTTTTTCAAGAGTTTTTATTTTATGAAAATACTGGAAACTGAGTATAAGTGTTTACATTGTAATTTTTGAGATGTAATGTTATAGTTATGGCCTAAATCACTAAAACTCTAAACCTGAAAAGATCCTCAATGTGAATTATTTATTTAATTCAACATTATGTAATGTTTTAAGGCTGGGTCCTTATAGTTGGTTTCAGAGGTCGGTTTAAATAACTTTAGGAGTTAGGGTATTGTTAAATTAATATCCAAGAAATAAATTATGTTAATATTTAAATGATATATCATTTATAGATTACCATGTTGCTTCGCATAAGATATATCTATGTTCAGAATGGTTTTCTGTAGATGAAAGAGGGAAGTTGTATTGGGAAGACATCATGGGGAAGACAACCTTCCAAATCAGCAACCTGAGATGGTTGGAATCAGAACTGAACAGTTTGTTGCAGTGATGTCACAGTTGAGTCAGGATATAAATAGTGGTGGTATCCATATACAAGATCTTCCAGATCAACCATAGAGGAACATGTCAGTAGCGAAGAATTTCATGAGGCTATATCCCCCATCATTTAGAGGATCAACTGACTCTGTGCTATAAGAAGGGTGGATTAAAGCAGTGGAAAAGATTCTTGATATCATGGGGTGTTCAAAACATCAAAAGGTTAGTCTCATTGTTTTCCGTTTGAAGGTGAAGCTGACCATTGGTGGTCGATGTTGAAAAATATCAAGGATGATGAGGAGATTGATGCTCATTATTTGCATGAATTCTAAGGTATGATTCATGAGAAATATTTTTCTAAGTTGTTCCGTTTTAGGATAGAAAAACAATTCCTGTAACTGATATGGGAGGATGACTCAGTGGCTTCTTATGATGAAACATTCACTCAACTGGCAATGTATGCTCCAAATTTGATATGATATCATGATAGTAAACTCATCCTTTTTTACTCAGGATTAGAGATAAATTATAGAAGGTATTTAACTTCTTGTTATTTAAAATGTTATGAAAATTTGTTCATTGTACAGAGAAGGTGGAAATACAGTTTACCGATAATCATGTGTTCTTTGACAAAAAACAGAATAAGAGTTCATGGTCGCAGGTGAAAGGGAAGAACTCTTCAAAAAATTCCGATGGTAAGAAACTTATGTTTATAGTTTGTGAAAATTGTGCTAAAAAACATGTTGGGGAATGTCTTTTAAATTATGGTAAGTGCTATCGATGTGGTAAAATGGGACATAAAGCTCATAGTTTCACTGGAAAATATTGGGGTAATGGTAAGCCAAAATTTTATTTACAGTCAGTAAAATGTTTTAAGTGCAATGAAATGGGTCATTATGCAAATGAGTATCCAATGAAGAACTCAACTGAGTGGAAGTAGCAAGACTATAAGAATAAAGTGGTTTTGAAATCTTTTACAACTACTTTAGCCGATGTTGGGCCATCGAATGAAGTAGTATGAGGTACACTGTTTGTTTATTCGGATTATGCCAATGTGTTGTATGATTGCTCTATACATTAGTTCAGTTCTAAGAAGATTTCTAGTAAATTGGGAATTACATATCAAGATATGAATCCCAAACTTATGGTAAAAACATTGGGATAAATTTTGAGGCAAAAAGAAATTATAAGAACCTTCTTATCCTTGTGTTTGGAAAGAATCTACCTACAAACATTATTGTTTTACCTCAATTAGAGTTTGATGTTTTTTTGGGTAAGGATTGGATTTCTATTAATCATGATAAGATTTAATACGGAACTAAATTGGTTTGATTTCAGAAATATTTTCAGTTCTTGTATAAAAATGAACCATTAATTTTGATAACATATCACGAAGATGAGAATATAGTAAAAGATGGAAATGAATATTACCTTGTACATATTTTTGAAAACAAAGGAACTATTCATATTAATGATGTACCTATTGTAAATGAGTACCTTGATGTTTTTTAGATGAGTTTCCTATTATTATACCTGATCGGGTAGTTTAGTTTCATGTTTACATAGTTCTTGATGCTAAGACAATTTCAAAACCCCCTTATAGAATTGCTCAAATTAAACTTTTAGAGTTAAAGAAACAATTACAGAAGTTATTATATAAAGGTTTAATTTCACCTAGAATATCACCATGGGGTGCTCTTGTCTTTTTTTCTAAAAAGAAAAGTAGTTAAATGTGACATTGCATTGATTATAGAGAATCAAATAACATTACTGTTAAGGACAAGTATCTTTTGCCTCATATCGATGATTTATTTAATCAGCTCCAGGGAGCTCAGTATTTTTTGAAGATTGACATTAGTATGGGGTACCATCAGTTGAAAGTAAATGAAGCTAACATTCTGAAGAAATCATTTCGTACTAGATATGATCATTATGAATTTTTAGTTACGCCCTTTGGGTTAACCAATGCACCTTCTATATTCATGAATCTTATGAATATAATTTTCTGAAAATTATTGGATAAGATTGTGATTGTGTTCATTGATGATATTTCGATTTATTCTAAAAGTAAAGATGAGCATGAAAGTCATTTAAGGGTTGTCTTTAGAATATTAAAAGAAAAGAAACTATTTTGGAAATTCCGAAAGTGTGAGTCTTGTTTACAACAAATTTCTCTCCATGGTCACATTGTTTCAAAAAAAATGGCATAATTGTTTATCATTCTAAAACAAAAGTTGTTGAAGAATGGCCAAGAATCACAAATATAACCGAGATCAATAGTTTTCTTAGTTTGACAGGTTATTTCCAGAGGCTTGTTGAGAATTTTGTATGGTTATCAAGTCCACTGACTAAGTTAACTTGAAAAGGTGTTAAGTTATTTTGAACAAAATATTGTGATGATTGTTTTCAAGAATTGAAAAGAATATTGGTGAATTATCTTATTTTGGAACTACCTTCCAGAAATGGTAAGTTTGTTATTTATATTGATGCTTCATTGAAAGACATGGTTGTGTCCTTTTTCATAGTGATCTGGTAATTACTTATGCCTCACATCAGTTGAAACCACATGAGTTAAATTACCCTACATATTACTTGGAATTAGTTATTGTTGTTTTTTATTTAAAAATTTGGAGGCATAATTTTTATAGAGTAAAATGTGAAATATATACTAACCACAAAAGTTTAAAGTAAATATTCACTTAGAAATAATTGAACAAGAGACAGAAGAGATGGATGGAATTAATCAAGGATTATGATTACATGATTCATTATCAGCCAGGAAAAGAAAATAAAGTAGCTGATGCTTTGAGTCGAAAATGTAATGCTTCATTAACTATGCTACATTTGGAACAAGATTATTTTGTTTTTTATTTGATGAACTTCGACATAGAAGTTGTTGGTGTAGGAAATTGTTCTATTTTGTTTCAAGTGTTAGTGAGACCATATCTATTAGACATAACTAAGAAAGCAGCAAAGGAAGACAGTGAGTTGCAGGAAAAGGTAGAGTTGGTTCAGAAGGGTAAGTTGCCTGAATATAACATTGATAATGATTGTGTTTTGAGATTTAGAAATCGATTATGTGTGAATTCTGATTCACAAATGAAGAATGAGTTGTTATGTGATGCTCATAGTTCCCTATTTTCAGTTTATCCTAATAGTACTATGATGTAAAGAGATCTTTGGGAGTATTACTAGTGGGATGGAATGAAAAGGGATATTGCTGATTTTACTATGAAGTGTTTGACTTGTCAGTAGGTTAAAGCAGAGAAGCAATTACCAAAAGAGATTTTTCAGTCTTTACTGGTACTAGAGTGGAAATGGGAAAATATATCCATGGACTTTGTTGTGGTATTACCAAAGACACCTTGATGTAATATTGAAATCTAGGTTATTGTTGATTGATTGACTAAATCTTCTCATTTCCTTCCAATTCGAGATACCTTTAATCCAGATAAAATTTCTCAGTAGTATGTTAAATAGACACTACAGTTTCATGGAGTTACCCTCTTTATTCTATCTAATCGTGATCCCAGGTTTACTTCCAACTTTTGGAAAGGCCTTCATAAGTCATTGGGTGCAGAAATAAATTCTCGTATTGCTTTTTATCCTCAAACAGATGGAAAGTTAAACGAATAATTTTGAACTTGTAGGATATGTTATGTGCTTGTTCACTGGATTATCAAGGATGTTGGGACTAACATATTTTATTGGATTATTTTTCATATAATAATTGTTTTCATTCCAATATACAGATGGCTCCATTTGAGTCATTATGTGGGAAGTGGTGTTGAAGTCCAGTTTTTTGGGATGAAGTAGGGGAAAGGAAGCTGATGGAACCAGAATTGGTAGAAGAGATGGAAGAAAAAGTTCAGTTGATTCAGAAGAACATTAGAATATCTCAGATCAGGCAGAAAAGTTATGCAGATAACCAGAGGAAGGAATTTTCTTTTTAGGTAGGTGATCATGCCTTTCTCAATGTTTCTCCATGGAAAAGTGTGATGTGTTTTGGTAAGAAAGGAATGTTGAGTCTGAGGTTCATGGGACCTTATGAAATCCGAGAGAAAGTTGGAAAAATTTCCTAAAGAGAGGCTTTACCACCAAGTTTATCCTAGGTACACAATATTTTTCATGTTTCAATGTTAAAAAGTATATGTCGGATCCATCTTGTGTTTTGAGCCCAAAGGTAGTTCAGTTGGAAGAGAAACTCTCTTATGAAAAATAACCAGTATAGATTCTTTACCGAAGACAGAAATTTTTGTGGAATAAGGTAATTCACCAGGTAATTTATTTGTGAAAAAATCATATGGTTGAAGAGGCAACGTGGGAATCTGAAAATCTTATGAGGGATAAATACCCCCACTTATTTGATAAGTAAATAAAAATTCTGAGGCCGCAATTTCCAAAAGGGGGGAAGGATGTAACACCCCAAGTAAATAAAAAATAATACATTTTCATAATTATTAATATTTGTGAATTAAATAGTAATTTTACTTTTAAAGGGTTTCTATGTTTGATGGCGTACCCGATACGCAACAACGAGTTTCTTTGAAATCTTATGTTGCACAATAATAATATAATATTATTATTTTAAATGGAAGTTAACGCCTAGTCATTATATTGGTGAGAATGAAAAGAACTAGTTACAATGTGATTATACATTTTTGTTAATTTTTTTTGACATTTATCTAATAAAAATTAGTGTCTTAAAATGTGAATGAATCTAATTATAAGTATAATTTACTTTAAAAGGTTGATTTATGACATTTTGAGGTCAAACCCTCTTAAAATGTAGTTTTTGTCACTATTATATGTTATATTTGACCAAAAAATATTATTCTTTAGAATCAGAACATCAAAATATAATTTGGATGAAATTTTGGTATTTTTATGATAATGTTCATTTTTTAAGGAATAGTGAAAATACTGTATTTTAATTCAAAATATCCATTTAATCTTATTTATTTATATGGTTAGATTATCTTTTTAATTATTTTTAAAGTGTAATTAGAATATATTTTTACCATTTAATCCAATTTCTATCAGTGTAAGTAATTTCACATTGAAATTGGATATAAACTAGTGTCAATCTTTTGATAGTTTTTTCTTAAAAACACGCTTTTTGTTTTGACAATGGGAATTAATTTTACATTAATTTCTGCCACTTCTGTGTTTTGAATTTTGAAAAATGGATTCCATATTTTCTATAATTATGTCTAAACGTTGTAAATATGTAACTATTATTTTTGGAAATTATGAATATTACTTCAATAAATATTTTATTTACCATGGTTAATAAATAAATCTGGTAATTAAGGGTTAAAAAACAATCTTATAATAATATAAAATTTCCCAAAATGTCCTAATCCTATTAGTTGATAAATATCTGAATAGGGGCATACTTGGGTCTATTTTGGGACCCCATGGGGCTACATGGGAGTGATTATGACACATTATTTTAATTTACTTTAAGTAAGGAAAAAATGACACAAACAAATATCTTCTAGTAAATAAATTTTTACATGAGATTATATAAGTTATCTCTTCAACTATAAATATTAATTTGAATGATAAAATGATTTACTACATCATGATATTTTTTTATAATTTTTGGATATAAAATAAACTAAATTATCTATGACACAATAAGGATGCAGTGTTTACCTCCTTAATAAATGATTTAAATAAACATTATTATAATGATTAAAATAATATCCAAAACATGTCCAATTCTTGTTATTATGATTTTATTTCGACCATGAGTCATCTTGTCTTCTACTTTAATAAGTATTGGACAATTATAAACCGAAAATGATTATATACTAAAATAATATTTTCACACTTTCCTAAAGAGCCCCTCCTCCCCCTTATAAAATCTCTCACATCTAACACATTCCTCACGCTTCTAAAGCCCATTGTCTCATCCATACATGACCCAATTAATCTCCCTACATCACTATCTTATTCCTATAATAATTCCCCTTGGAATAAGGTAATTCAAGTAAACATTTTCATTTAAACCAAAAGGAGATACCTGATTTAAAGTTAATGTCTTCTTCTAAGTTCTTTTGTTTTATTTTCCTTCTCCAACCCCGTAAACTTTTTTTAGTCCTTTATTTTATAACAAAAACAGAATGATAAATATACTAGGTTGTTTTTATGAGAATTATTCTAACTACAGTTATAAACGCAACCGTCTAATAGGTAATGAACATACCGTTTCAATGGATGGCGAGCAAACACCTCATGAAACGATGATTATTCAATTATCTTCTACAACCAATTATGGTGGCCATTTAGTAGTCACTATGTTTATATGTGATATATATTATATTTATATTGTTTCTACGTATCTTTATTTTTCATTTGTATAATACTTCTGTGGTCTCCATAGTGGGTAAATACGATAATCTCATTTGAGGAAGTGCGGACTACCGCCCCTCAAAGTGATATGACTCGTTAATGCCTTATGTGGGACATATAAAGGATGTAAATAATGATATTCTATTAGATATTATACTTTAATTTTTATATACCTATGTATCGTTATGTTTTAATTCCATTAATACAATAAATAGAAATGAATGTATCATTCATGCCTACGTACGGCTCACTGTCTCCATGAATAGTGAATTTCATTTCTTACCTCCAAATGTTATGTACTATTATAAATATATATATATATATATATATTAGATATATATAATATATATATATATGATATATAAATCATTAATATCATTCTGGAGATAATGGAATTTTGACCACATAGAAAACTCGTAAATATAAAGAGGTCATTTTTGACTCAAGTACCAAATATCGACAAAACAACTATTATTAAATTAAATGATTTAATAATGTTTATAACATGGTAATATTTGATATAAAAGGAATAATAAACTTTAAAAATGTTATTAAGAAAGTTGAAATTAGCTTTAGTTTATTATTTTGGAGATTAAATGACGAACGAGTGATGTCAGAAATGAGGTAAGGAACTTCATCTCAATCTACATTCATTGAGAAATTATTTATATACTACTTTCTTTTATATGCAGTATAAACACTGTTGTAATTTCATTTAATTTGAAGAGCATATTTTTTTACGTGGAATTTTACTAAACAACCAGAAAAAAGCTTATTTTAACATAAGCAGTGACAACGTCCTTTTCCACCACAGCGAGTATTATTTGATCTTTGGCTTCCTTAACAAGACATAATGTTTTTAAAAGAAAAATAAATACCATATACTCTTTTACGTATTTTGGTATTTAAAATAGTTTTTGGATTTATTATTTCAAAATCATGTTTAATATCTAGAAAATATATATTGTGATTGCAATTTAGGAATGTTATCTTTCCTTTATGCTTATTTTATGTGTTATGATTATATTATGGTCCTTGGGAATTGTTTATGTATACAGGTGGTTTTGTGATAAACCTAGTGTGGGTGAGCCCGAGATAGCTCTCCAATGCATTAGGTAACATTTCAGAGGTAAACGTCAATGTTTCTCCTAAGAGATTTTGGGAATATACTGTGATGGGTATTCCAACATAACTTCCTTTGTAGCTATCATAGCTATAATGTAAGTATGATATAGATACCACAAGTTACCTTTATGACTAATTAATTCAATGTGTTATTCATAAATCTTATGATTCCATTATATATGTTAAAGAGCTTATGTTATGTTTCTATTTATGAATTAATGTTTTCTTTCTCTGCTCATCCTAAGTTTCAAAATGTTTTTCAAATGACTTAAAGATGAATAGGGTCATGGATGGGATCAAGGGAATTTCATGTTGTCCAAAACATAGACCTAATCATGACTCTTTTTTCAAGAGATATTATTTTATAAAAAAATTAAAATAGAGTAGAAGTGTCTACTTTGTAATTTTTGAGATGTAATGTAACAGTTATAGCCTAACTCTCTAAAATAATAAACCTGAAAAAATCCTCAATTTGAATTACTCATTTAATTCAAGATTTTGTATTGTTCTAAGGATGGGTCCTTATAGTAATAATAAATTGTCTTCTAATGTGGCTTGAACCTATAAAAAATTCACAGTATATAAGGTGTAAACAAGGATATATGTAATAGTGGATATGAAATTAAAAATTTTATAGTCAATAAAATGACTCGATCATATCAAATTCATTTCATGAAGTAGAAATCATTGATAGAGAAAAATCATGAGTTCTAGTTCTGACAAAAAAAATCCATGTTTCTATCAAGAATATTTGGGTATTAAGAATAAAATGTAAAAATTGATCATAATACCTCATAGACTAGAAAAAATATCTAACTTAGTGTTTTAGGGGAATATATTTAAAAAAATCATTCAAAGTCATAAAAATGATGGAAAATTCAATTCAAGGAAAAATAACATTAACAATCATTTAAAACACATTTTGTCAAAAATCATTTCATCTCTCTCAGAATAAATTATTGTGTAAAAATTGATAATATTATGAATTTCAGGTCAAAAATCCAAAAAAAATGAAAATCATAAAGAAAAAACGCACAAAAACTAACTAGGTCGACACTCTCCCACAATTTGAATTGATTACCCCTCATTTTAGCTAAAAGAAATAAAATTAAGGGAAAAACTAAAGAGATGAAAATATACACCTAGAAGTAATTTTTATTGGATTATTTGAGTTAATATCTTAGTTTATATCACTTATACAAAGAAATAATGAATAAAAATATCATAAGAAAAATTAACGAAAAGAAAGAAACAGTGAAAAGAGGAAAGAATATGATTTAGACCCTCATGTGGGTGTTTTGTCATTATAGCTTGTATTTTGACATGTTTGGTGGATTAACCCCAATTCAAATGTGTAAGGTGTTTATTTATTAGAAATAACAATAAATTATTTCTCCCAACATCCATTAGTATATAAAAGGGGTGATAATTCCCCCCCAAAAAATAAAAATATCCCTAACCCCTAGAAGAGATAAAAGATAGAATTTGATATATATAGGGGGAGATAAAAGAATATAAGGGTGCTATATATTGTGTTCATCTAGAGGAGTGGTATTCACTATTAGTGAATATTGTATAATAGTATGTGACTTCTCTTTTGGTTTAGGATAAAAAAGATTTTGTAATTTTTTCTTTGTTTTTTCATTATCTATATATGCATCAATGTATAATTTGAATGGATCCTCTATTATCCCCTCAACACATGAAACTTCTTTATCTTATTTATCTCAGAAATGAAATATTGAAATTAAATATACAAATTAATCATATTATAGATCAATTTTCAATTCAAAATTAATAATTTTTGAATAATCAAATGTTCAAAAATTAATTCACCCTTAAAACTTTTAACTTTGAAATATGTTTCCTTAAGTAGGGCTGCTATAAATTAATTTTTCATTGATGAATATGGATATTCAGGTTTTCATCAACCTCACAATTTTTTATTAAAATGTAAGTGAAATGTGAATTTCATTATCTACATCTTTCCTTTGATTCAAATTCATCCATTTTTCTTTATCTTATACAACATTGGTGGCCAATGATGTTATTAGCTTACCTCCCTTTTCTAGAATTTTGAAATTTTCTTGAATCATCAAGGAATATTATTCCATTTGAATAAAAAATTTATATACCCTAATAGGATTACTTTAAATGTTTTCAACATTACAATAAATAAATTAATCTCCATAAAAATATATCTCAACATAAGAAATGAAAGATATACAATGAAACTCCTTTTTGATATTTTGATATTTTTGAATCTTTTTATGAAAAATAGTCTATGTGAGCTCTTTTCCTCCCAAAAACCAGCACTAAATTGATATATAATGATTTTATATATAATCTCAATCAATTAAACTCTTATTTACTTAATATTTCAATATATTTTCCACACCAAGGGTCGATCTCTTGGGGGTGCTCACACACAACAATTTTTATTGTCATTATTATAGTCTAACTAATATAAAAATAACATATATAATAGTATAGAAATGAGGAGATTTTATTATGAAAAATAATTTCATATGATATATATAATAATTAAAATATTTAACATAAAGGAAAATATAGAAAACACCCAGTGAAATTAGATGAAGAAATTTTTTTTCTCTTAATGGTTCATAGTAATGATATCTTGGTTATTTAAAAACGTTTATTAAAATTTTATTCATTATAGAGATCAATTAATTTCACTATGAAAACTCTCATTAGAATATTATAAGTATGAGATATATAAGTATTAGTAATTTCTTCCACATCAAATCCCAATCCAAAATCCACAATGTGAAGGAATTTATATATTTATGAGAAGGAAATTTTTTGAATGTGAATGGAAAAGAAAATTGTACAGTAAGTTGGGAGACATATCACCACATTCATTTTAACAACTAATGAATTATTAAGATAACATATGTTAGTACATAAAATCACAACAAAAACAAACACCACCACTTCCCCCCTTAAATAATTGTGAGGGTTATCTCTCCACAAACATGGAGATAAAAAAGTATGGTGGGGAATCAAAAATAATTAAAAACATTAAAAGGATGAAAAAATAATAGAGATACTATAATATATTTTGAAAATATAAGTAACTATTATATAAAATAAACTCCATCTTATCCCCCTTTAAATTTTACATTTATTGTAATGGGATAAAATATGGAAATTATAGAAAAATGGTGGAAACTGGTTTGGCTCCAATTCCATCCACCAAAATATTGTGAATATGTGATACAATAAATGGATTTATTTAGGAAGGATGTATTCTACAAAGTTATCATTTTATATCTCCTTCCTACACCCATGAAATTAACTCTTTATTTGACACTAGTTTAAGGATTTATTTCTCATTTACTCTAGAAGATTAATCGGTCTCAGAATTCTATTTTTACTACAATTACCCAACATACAATGCATTTATGGAATGGATGGAATCCAAATATCAGATGGAAACAGTTAATTAACTCACTAATCGAGATTTTTTATATATCTATAAATAATTTTAGATCATTTGGGACTGTAGTTTTGGAGATATAGGTCCATATCTAAAATAATCTAGATATTTGCACATATCTCTAGGCCAGACTTGTATGATAATTTTTGTACATCAAATGATTGGCAAAGATTTGATTCCTATTTAATTAAATGTATAATAAGATTTATAGACACCAAAAAATAAAATTCACATTATAACTTGGTATATAAAATTTTATGGTATAAATAAATAATAAAATTAAAATATTTAAAATCCAAAATTACGACATTTTTTTAATTAGTCACGAAGTACTTATAAAACATAAAAATTTAATGATTTAACATTAAATAACACTATGGTGATATTAATAACATTCAATTATATTATTAAATTTAGTGAAAATGTAAGCTTTATCAATCTCCCAAAATTAACCAATGTAGTCTTAGGAAATCATCAAATATTCAAGTCAACATCAAAACAATTATCAATAATGACAAAACATACATGATATTTTACAAAAAAAAATTCTTTCATGTATTCAATATTAAAAAAACCACTCCCATTTTTAGAAATCACGTTTAAATTATTTAGACATAAAAAATTCATCTAGGCACCAATCACAACCAACCTCATATTAGATTTTATGCCACTCTTCACATAAGAGAAATTAATTCTAAAGTTATGTTCATAACTTTAAAATTTAGGTTTCACCATAAGTTTATAATAATACTCACTTATCCACGCCATGAGGCATGAAAATATTATCTATCCTGATGTATTTTTCTATTTGATTTATACGGATTTCGGTTGGTGGTAATTTTTTTAAAAAAACTAAGACAAAAAAGAGGAGGTTGGAATCTTAAGTATCATGCATGAATAATAAAGTTAAAAAAAATAAATTCCTCATTAAATTCCCCTTAAAAATGTGAAACAAAACAGAACCCCCTTTTTGTCAGGGTACATGAGTCATTCAGTGATTAAAATAAATGACTTTATTTGAATTATCCTTATTTTTTATTTCATTTTTTTAAAGCTCTCGAAAAGAATAGGTTAATTTTTTTAGTTTTTATTTCATAGAGGATGAGGTAAAAATTTATCACAATTAATTAGTTCTAATACATTCTTGAAATTTATGAGGGTTAGAAAAATAAAATATTTAAGAACAATGAAAAATTCAAGCTTATCTACATTTTTTTCTTCTTTTATTATTTTATTCTTTAAGGAGAAATGGATGATATAAATAAAGTATAATAAAATGATGACTCGTTCAGAATTATATATCTCTCCACTACCCAAAAATATGACATGAACCTCACACCACCCATAAGTGGATCTTCAATTTTTTTGCTTCAACATCACCAATGTCTTTTTGAAATGTAAGTGGAACAAGAATTATATTATTTGAAGATTTTCATTTTTCACTATATCTATAGAATATTAACTTCTTCAACATCAGTTTCCATTGAATCTACTAGATTAATTATATTTTTTATAATTTTGAAATTTGTTAAAATCATCAAGGAACTTAATTACATTTGAATAATAAATTCATATTCCACACTAGGATCACCAAAAAAGTTTTCAACAATCCAATATATACTGTAGACACTATAAAAATTCCTCTTAACATTGAAAATGAATGATATGCAATGAATCTATTTTTTTTAGTCTTTGAATTTTTTGAATTTTTTTATGAAAAACAATTAGAATAAGCTCTTGGAATTACCAAAAAATTAAGTCAAGTATATACTCATGTATTTATTATAGAAACTTATTAAATTAAATTCTTATTTACGTAAGAGTTTAATATAGTCTTCTCACCTATGGTCGATCTTTCGAGGATTCTAATCTCAAAAAAAAATTTATCTCTATTATTGTCTAAATAATATAAACCTAACGTATATACTAATATAGAAGTTATGGGTATTGAATATTATAATATATTAAATATAATATATATAATAATAAAAATATTGAACATAAATGAAGAGAAAAAAAACACAAAATGAAATTTGAACAAGAAATATTTTTGCCTTGGGGGTCCATAGTGATGTTTCCATTATTATATAATAATTAGTGACAATTTTTTATTCAATTTAGATATCAGTATCTATCACTCTACACCCTCTTGTTTGAATGTTTTTCCCTAAAAAAAGACCTCCTCATGTAGGAGTAATCTCTTTTACATAAATACCCATTCCTAACTCTAACATTTGAATGAATTAAATATAAATGAGAAAAAAATTTATTGAATGACGGAAAATAAAATTATAGATAATGCTATGAGACCACCAACTCAAATAATTTTAAGAACTACTGAATTATTATAATAAGATTTTATAAAACATTAAAGCACAATGTTTTGTCCCTAAAGTAATTATGGGGCTGGAATTGAATTTTTGTTGTGTTGGTAAGAAAACTGTCACATCATATATATATACATCAATGTCCTCTTTGAGTTGTTCCCAATGGTGTTTATTCCTGAAACAAAAAACACACAATGGTTCTCATCTATGTGATAAACCATTAACCATGTTTCTATTTGAAGGCACTCATTGATAAACTTTACAAACAATACCAAATAACTCATGATGGTCGATAGCATGGGAGGTCAAGCTCATCACACTATTTTAGGGGGAATTATTTCATACTCTATGACTCTATTAATGATTTAAGATAAGTTTGGGAATCCTTCATTTACTCCCATGTGTGACGTGGGTTAACCTTGAGTTTAAAATCAATTATTATCATTCATGGAATCTAGAATCATCTGTATTTATATGTGGTTTTTATCAAATGATTAATTTAAACGTATCTAATGTTCTCCCTCAATTGTACCCTTTTATGAATGGATTCGAGATTCTTTTGAAATTTACTTCAAGAATTCTAGTTTTACGCTAGGTAATGGGGAATTTAGAATCTTTTCACCATCTAGGGTGATGAGAGCTATTTAAATTTTAGAACAGTACCCAATATATGGGAGTCTTACATGTACACATGAAAGGAATCAGAACCTCCATATTTTTGTGCCACTTATTCGGACACATCATACCTTTTAATTTCATCTGACAAGGACCAAACAAGGTAGTTTAACATCATGAGACAAGTACATCTAATCATAAGGTTCATAATAAATGTCCAGTGTGGGACTTATTCCAAATTGTCTTATAGAATATGGAAGGTATATGGCATCCTAGGTTGGATTTGAACCCACTAGGAATGTATCCAGAAAGAATTAGGTAGATTTGAGGTGTTGGTTTTAGAACATAATGAGTCATACTACATATCCCATTTGGACAAGAATCAAAGCCCACATTGTTTAGTTTGATAAAGGCTTACACCTAAGTAAGATTATATTATCGTTTGTGGGTTTAAGGGATGTCTTGAATTAATGTGATTTAGAGGTTTGAATAGTTCTTACATCTGAGGAGGAAATCCTTTACATGGTTGGGGATTAAATTTGATGTTACTTAGGTGTAAGGGATCATGTATATGTTATGACCACTTCCAACCTCAAAGCCCATGTGAGAATGATCAGTGTGAGAAGTAAGAGGATGATAAAGATCTACGAAAACACATAATCTACATTATTTGTTGGCATACGATTCCAAAAACCCAAGGGAGCGGGGAAGAGAGTGAGATATGTCACATGTTCCCTTTCATTATTTTACTCCGAACCCAAAGAGAGAGAGAGAAAGGGATTTGAAGTGCCCATTTACCATATAATATTGGTAATATAGTTTTCACATTTGATAATCTATATAGATATTTCCCATGTGTATAGAGAAATGGGAAGGAATGAAGTTGGAGTGGTCCTGTACGAAAGGCAACAGGCTTGCTCCAAGTGGTAAGCCCAAAAATATTTATTGGGGAATAGTAGAGCTTATGGAATTAAACATAAATTGTAAAATTAATAATGATCCTCTACTTCATAATTTCAAACTGAAGGTCCCTAGTCCTAATGACAATGACAGAAGAGAAATTCCATATTTATCATAACCGAGAATGAGAAATTGCTTACACCACCCCTAGGGTTAAGGTCCTCTTGGCCAAGGGAATTTATATCCACATGAACTCTAGGGACCCTACCTATAAGGAAGGATAAATGTGGGATACCACTTACTGAAGGAATAAATATCCACATGGGAGACACCTTGGTGTGCCTCCTACCATGGTTTTTCAATCCTAGAGGATTTGTTGGAGCTTCCAATTTTTCTCCCATTGGATGAGCGATCCAATATAAGAGGATCCCTACCATTGGTGGATTATAATGGGGAAAAAGGGTCTTTAAAAGGTCATATATTGATGATAATGGTTGATTCACATATGACATGGGAGTAACTAAATGTACTTCGTGTGGGGGGTACACTTGTGCAAGCTAGAGGTAACTTGGTAAATAGATCACATAAGAAAGAACATTTTGCTAAGGCCTTAGCCTTGGAACCACAGATATCCATAGGTGTCCTTGAAAGGGTCTTGAATTAGTCACAGGTTAGGGAATGGAATTTTGTAATAGATGTTTACAAAATATGAAAAAGTAGTCACCACTTAGGTTTATTGTGTTTCAAACCCTAGAAGGACATTGACCTCACTATCCCCCATAATTCACTCTTATCTTGGGTTGTAGAGGGCTACTTAAGAAATTTTAGAGGACCTGGGAAGATGGGATGTGTGACCATATATTTAGTGGTGATTTTAATTTTTTAGTTATGTAAATTAGGATCCATGTGTTCGTATTTATAGAAAAATAAGAGACCGTAGTAAAAAGAGTTACCTCGCGCAGACTTGTGGTGTAGGTACTTGATGCCAGTACCCTATGTAGGGGTGGTCTAGATTTCAGTGCCATGTAGTGGGTATGTGAACCTTTTTTTATTTAGGGGTATTCACATGGTCTATTTTAGGAAAAATCTTCTGATTCTTCCCAGGTCCCTTCATCTTTCATACGTTAGGTACTATTCATAATTGTTTTATACCATTTGACAAAAACAGAGTTCCAACAAAAGCCCCCTCCCTTCAGGATTAGATCTGATCTAATGATGTGGGTATTTTTTTGATATAAAAGGTTATAAAATATTATAAGGGTTGAACTAGTCATCCATGTAGGGTAGACATGCATGGTACTGGCATAGACCTGGTGTGTAATCCTGGTGCACACGTTTGTGGAACAAGTTCACAATGTAGGTTTGATATGCAGTATAGTAGTATCAATAAATAATTTTGAACCTTCATTGAGTATTTCATTCCAAATTAATTCCAATTTATCATTTTGTGTATATCATATACCCATCTATTCTATTTTTTGTTATTTTTCACGGGTATCCCAAAGGAATTCCTCTTCTCACGTACTCAGTACACCACACGGGTGAATGTTTTTCTTGGATATCATTATTGTGGAACCTGTGAAGGATAACATGGCTAAGGAGATTGTGATAATGACCTTATTGAGGGTCTTATGCATAGGTCTTGACCAAGGGTCATGTGTGAATCCCTACTTTATGAGAATTTCTTAATTTTCTAGGATGAAAATTTAACTTAATGAAAAATAATCTAGACTTATTCATGTATATTTTTAATGGAAATAGTGATGGAATATCTAGATAAATATGATTCATTTTAATCAGAGATGATCAAGGATATTGGACCATTTTAATATGATATATGTGAATCTACTCTTCTATATTTTTATAATTAGTTACTAAAACATGAGAACGAGTATCCACAAAGCGGCTTCTTACCCTTATATAGCCAAGGCATATAAAGAAACCTTTCATCCCAAAGGATCAGAGTTATTTCTAAACTCATTGATTTTGGAGAAGACATATTTTCCTAACACTAATTTCTCATCTAAGGGTGTATTCATCAAGCAATAAATAGTTACTATTAGTTTTTTCATGCATCACATCTTCTGGACTTTGGATCTAAATCTTCACACCAAGGATTAAACCCTCACTATTATCAATCAACCTTATATGATTCTTAGTCTGACTAGTCACAAAGTTAGAAGGATGACTAAGGCTTTCACTCTACAATGGGAGTCAGGCCAGAGTGTGTGTTGGAATACAAGTTATACGAGACTTGTGTAGAATTTAGAAAGATATTCAATATGTTTTTTTATAAATCTGTTTGTGTAAGGAAAACCTATATTTATAAATCCCATATATTATCCCTAAGCTACTGATATGATGGAGTCCTCAGAATATCTCTCTCCATCTAATGCACTGCGAATTTAAAAGTAGCTTATGGGATGTTCACATGATTTCTAGATCCTTCATCCTCAAGGATATGTAAGGTAGGATTGTAACATTAAATAAAACATGGGATGAAGTTGTAGAGAAACTAGTTTTATCCCATGATATTTTTTAGATAGATCAATATTTGAAAAAGAAAGACCATATCCTATAGGGCATACTCCATCCTAGAACATGGAAAAATTCATTCCATAATCCAAATATATAATGTCCCACCTAATAATTTCATATAGGATTCCCCACTTTGGAAAACTAGGGTGTTGTTGGTAAATTCTGGATGACATTAGAAAACGGCCAGTATACCCATTTGGAAGAAGAGTTTAATTCTAAAATTTATATGAAGACTCATTTGACCAGCTTCCATGCAATGTGGTTGACTATCTACATGGAACTGGTTAATGAATCTAATGGTAGCATGATACGAGGGACATTTGTTATTATAGACAAATAAGAAGAAGGGATCCATATAGGGGTGGATTCCCCTATCCTAGAAATTATTTATTGGTTTTCTCTACATGCATACACTGGGAAGGCCCCATTTATAATTTCAAGTACATTTCAATTTATTTGGGGTGTATTGTAGAACAAATTATCTCTTACATCATTATAAATGGATTTTTAGTACTATAAGGAATATTCTACCCATTTTTCAAGATATTTTTATGATTCATCCATTAAACATGAGTTTTGAGGAAGTCCTTAAGATTTTGATCATAATAAAACAATTAAATGTCTTCCTGTATAGTGATCCACTAACTGGGAAATTTTCAAATGATGACATGGTTGATGAAGAACTAATGGAATACACAATTTCATTCAAATATAGCACACCAGAAACCCATATTTACAATGAGATTGTCTGATAGGAATATTCACCATATCAATTTTCTAAACAATTCAAATTTCTACAGTATTCATGCATCACCACCCATGCATGATTGGATCGAGAAATAAACAATGGTGACCTGAATGTTTTAGACCCTAGTGGCCAAGAAGGTTTCGTAAATGTTAATCATACTTACTCCATTGGGTTCATCGGTTAGAGTGGAGCCTGGGTATGCTAGTGCATGGATTTATTTAACTTCTTATGGGGTATTAATGAATGGAATTTACTGACGTTCAGATATGAAGATCTTTGGACCTGACTTGCATTATAGAAAGGTTCAAACCTAAGGTGATGATGATAAACCTCCAATGTCTTCAATGAGATATCATTCAAAGACCATCAACTTGTATAGTGTTGAGAAAACGACATCTTCTGAGCCAAAGCAGTCTATATATTATCACAAGGAGGAGACACGAGATCCGTTAAATCAGTCCTCTCTGGGAGAAGAGATCCTTAAAAAGGATTCCAATTAAAAAGGTGTTAGGTATTTCTCAAAACCATCTGCATTAGGGATAGATTATGTGCAACCCCTAGAGATAAAATCATATAGGATCATATCATACGACATTATAGATGTGTGTATTTTTCTCCAGGATGGCATGCACATCCCAGAGCTGGGAGATATTTAAGAACCCTCTAATATCCACCCTGATTGTAATTTAGATGGGGTGGAATAATATATTTGAGAGGTAGAGGGATTTATATATGAAGATTAATATTAGGTACTGGTCACAACATGGGTATCTGACATATTGGGTTGAGGAATGGTTGAGGGGGTAGTTGGTCACACCGATTAGGAATGGGATGAATTATTCAACCCTAATGGTGTGTCTCTCTCTTCTCACTTATCTTTTCTTCTCATTCATCCACCATCATTAATTTTGAGGGTATCTATTTTTCAATTTGGAGAGGAATAATAATAATAATAATAATAACTTACAAAAAAGGTGATCGAGTCGCCACGGTATGGGACCAAGGGAATCCTAATTGGAGTAGCGTTTGAGCCTCTAGATTCCTCCAAACAATCCTTAGGTTAGAGTATGATGGTAGAGTAAATGGGGGGGGGGGTAGTTCCTTAGCTTCCAACTATATTTTCTGTTTATAGGAAGAAAAATATAGCCTCTGTCCATCTCAAGATAATAAGAAAAATTGGGTGGAGAAATCGGTCCAACATATGTGCTGAGGTAAGTCTTTGTGTTGTCATTTGATTTTGTGACATTCTTGGCATACTCTTTTAACCATGATTTTATTTTATAGAATATGAATCAATTATTCCATTAAAAATATGAAAATGGTGCTTCACGGGTTAATGTGGTCTTTTTTTAGTTTGGATTGGATGATTTAGAATAATGATAATAATAACCAACTAAAAATGTGATCGTTTCCTCGAGGTATGGGCCTAAGGGAAACCCTATTTGAGTAGTGGTTGAGTCACTAGATTCACTAAAACAATCCCGGCAATAGTTAGTGATGGTGGAGGAAATAGGTGGGGTAGTTCCTCGACTCCCACATCTAGTGACTATTTCTAGGAGGACGGATACATTCCCCTTACCGTCTCGAGAGAGAATGTGAAAGTGGATAGATAGATTGGTTCAACATATGTGTTGAAGTAAGTCTTTGTGTGTTCATTGGATTTTGTGACTTTCTTGACATACACTTTGGACCTTTATTCTATTTTATAGAATCTGCATCACATTCTTCCCTTAAGGGATATAACAATGGTACATTATGGTTTAAGTTTGATACCCCATAGGAGGAATAGAAATATTCTGATGAATCTAAACCCTTGATAGATGAGGTGAAAAAAGACTCCACCACTTCTCCCCCATTCATGTTGATACGGAAGAGAGCACTGGAAATGTTAAATGAACACCCTAAGGTATCATGTGTTGTTTCTAAACTTTCTATTCACATGATATTTAAGATCTGTAACCCACACTAGGATACCATGTAGAAGTCAATTTCTATCATGTTTCTTCTTCAGAAGAGTCTTACAAGGGTCTCATATGATATGATAAAAGTTTTAGTGCAAACCTTTTTTTATCTAGGCTTGAAGATATTATCTCTGATGAGGAATTGGTAGAGAGAATTGATGGATGATCCAATTCTGGTATTATGGAACACATATAAAATACCCCTACTTGTGATGATTATATGATATGTGAGGGATTATATAACTAAATCATCTATGAATTGATAGACTTTTAGGATACGTTTAAAATAATTTTCATTCCCACCTCTATAGAGGATTTTGAGGAATTTAATTGGTTATTTCATGCACTTGAGTTCTTTATTTATTGATGTTTTTTCAAACATAGTTTATTTCTTTTAATTTGATTTCTCACATTAGAGCTCGACTTGTATTGCTTTGTCTTCACAAAATATTTCCAAGGGATTCACGAGCATGGCATATAAGTCCACACTACTTTTATTAGTGAGGGAGTGACGGCTAGTAATATTAATGTGGGGGATCCTAAAAGCCCCTATATCCATGTGGTATTGAAAATACGGGACGTTCCTTCTTATCAAGAGGTCCCTATTCCAAAAAATATTTTTGGGAATACCTAATAGGTATTCATATTATCAACTGATAAAACAATGGGTGAGTCTAGTAAATTGGTTCGGCTCTATTATTTCCATTACCTTATGTTAACAATATGATGTAAACAAGGGGTGTCACTTGTTTATTCAAAATCATCAATTTTAGTTATCACGCATGGAGTGGGGACTTCTATGCTAGTTTAGTCTACACAAGTAGGAAAAACATAGGTTTTCTTGGATGGAGTGGAATAAGGTGAATCATTTTGCACATTAATCCCAAAATACATCTTTCCCCTCTGAGAGAATCTCGGAGTAAAACTTTTATTCACAGTGTTCTCTTTGCAACATGCATTGTATTTTCTAGAAATACATCTAGAAGATAGTCTATTGGACGCCTCATGATGATATACCTCCACAACTACAATGAATTATACTCATTTTTTCATATTGGGATATGGAATATTTGATTACCATGTATTCCATCATGTGGTAAAGTTAATAATTTTGAATCGAGATAATGATAATATATCATAGCAGGCCGAGTCACAGCTACAATACCAATTTAAGGATCATATAGAACCCCTAATCTATGTTGAGATCATTCATACCAAGGAGCTGGAAGAGTATAAAAGTCGCGTATATGAGAAATCTCTCCAAATGGTTTGAATTCAAAAATAATTAAAAGTCATGTAGGAAGATATGTTACAACTCTATTGATCATTGAAAGGGGCCTCAAATAGATGATATATTCTAATATTGTAGATAATGAGAAGATCCATAATGTTTAGGGGGAAACTACTACACAATTGAATGTGGTTCGAAAAACAACAGACAATGCTCTGACCACAATCCAACAAATTGAATCCTATGTTGAGGAGAAGTTTTAGATCATGTAGACTGAATATGATATGTCAAATCACTACAATATTTAGGAACATGAATAAAAATGATTTTTTCTCTAAAATACCTATTCTGACATTCCTACCCTAGGGAAAATCATAATATAACACTAAAAATGGTTCATTTTATTGAATATCATTACATTATAATTATGATGGTAAGGGTGAGAGTGTGGTCTAACTTTTTCCTAATCTATGGGGCCTTAAGAGTGTAGTTCAACTATTTGATGGTTCATATGGACAACCCTACAATATTCCTAACATTTATGTCACAACCTTAATTTTATTCCTATGTCCAACATGGGTATGGCTTAGAAGGTGAGACTTCGATTTTTTTAGGCATCCCATTGATGTTTTAATCAAAACAATATTTAATCCTTATATATTTTTATTGGTAGATTCATTATTAAACCATATAAATCATGAGTCTAGTGAGTTGAGACTCGACATTTATCCATAGTTCCCTTTGTAGGTTTACAATATAGAGAGTTTTGTTTCTATTTTTTGGGGAAGTTTATTGTTATGAAAGTTATACTAAGAAGCCAAATTTTTAGGCCAAATATCTTTTACAATGAGTTTTTAAATGTCGGCCCAAACAGGGTGTGTTAACCAATAAGTTCCCAATAATCCTCAAATATTCAAATGGGATTTTTGAGTCATGAATTTTTGATAAAATGATATAAACCCATATATGATACATGTTTGTGAGGAATGACCTTTGACTGAAGTCATAAACTTCTTTCTAGTAAAATATTTTTCCGGCATATGGAAATAGAGGATGTCTCTCATAAGGATGAATATAATACTATTTAACCAACACTTTTTAGGGTAAGTTTTTTCCAAGACAACTATTGTGTGTTACTTTATTGTAAAATAGTGGCATAAAATGGATAACAAACCTGTTTTGTGGGTGACTTATGAAAATCTAATTTAGGCATGTTACATTATTGTCAGCAAAAGGAATCCTTGTGAATTATGAAATTATACTACCAATGGTCGGGAAGCCTATGTAGATATGAATTTCTCAAGACCATGAAGCACAATTTTATAATGGAAGATATCTATGAATGAATAGAGTATATGTATTGGTAATGGTAATGAATGTGAATCATATCCTACATGAATTTTTCTTCGGTAAAAGAGGGTAAATTCTGTTAAAAGACTAATTTTAGGGGGGGGACCTCTCTCTGAAGAGAGTTTAGGAAACACATAGTTTAATTTTATGCGATCAAGAAATGGAATTTTTTGTTTAATATCTTACAGTGATGAAATTTTCATACAATTTAGCATCTTGTTACAAGGATTTTATGACATGATATTTAAAATCATTCAACAAGTAAATTAGGGGATATAATTTAATGTTATCCAGCTTTGACTGAATGTTTATTTTTTTCCATTCATAGGGGATTTAATTAATAATGTTCCAACATTCTAAGGAAAGAGGGGTGGGGTACTTGTAAGTTGTATTTTGGGAGCTTACGAGTCTAAGAAGTGAGAGGGAAAAGGTTTTCAAGAAAGCAGAATGTCTTTAGGAATTAAAGAGATAGAACAGAGTTATCTTGAAGGAACATGCACTGGTGGTTTACAAAAACTTTTTATGGGATACATTATATAAATAAATCTGGGGCATGTTATTGAATTGTTAAACAATGAAATCCGTTGTTTGATAGTCCTCTTAGTCAAGGAATATATACAAATCCAACTGGGGTGTGATAGTAAAGAAATATGTTTCTCCATGTATCATATATCCTACTTCCAATGACCATCAAAACATTATATCGATATGATTGTCCTTAAAAATAGAGTTTGGTTTCTGTAAATAATGTTCCTAAGTACAAAAGAATTATTCCATATAAAAATTACATAATAATGGAGTGAATTGTTTCCTTACATAGGTCTGATGCACATATAAAACATTGTATGCCTGCAGTTTAGGCCATATGACTAGGACTATGTTATTTATGTAAATTATGAGTGGTATGAGGCCTACTGGACCATTATTGATTCTTAATACTTCATAAATGAGGGAATAAGTTTTAAACAATGATATTGGTATTTCTCAGGTTAGGAGAGGTGACATGGGATGACAACCACCTTGGGGCTTGTGGATATAGAAGAGGATTCTCCTAAAGTTGAATGTCACAGTGGTTAAAAAACAATTTTTGATGGAGAATTTGTGAAAAGATAACTTATTAGTGGTATATTATAGTCAATCAATGACATCCTCTAGTTGAAAGGACCATTTTCTAGGTGAAATTATGAAATTTCAACTTATACGTGTTATAACATAATAAAACATAGGTTTCCTCAGGTACCAAAAATTATATCCTTGGTAACTGGAGGAAGATTATGAAGATCCAAAATTTTCCAAGATTGAGAGCATGACATGTTTAATGGATAACTCAATGTATAACATAAGAATTTCGACCTAAATTGGACATTATGTGAAGAGTCACTTTGTATAGATCTGACTCATCTGAAGAAGAGTACATCTTTGTTTCCTTGGTGGAACCATAAATAAGAGGACCTAAATTAATATATCCTACATTTATTTTTTTATTCATTTCTAGGGGATGGTGAATTGTTTCATAGCCCATTTATGGGACTAGGACAAAGAATCTATGAATCAATACAAATCTCATTGAAGTTAGAATCAAGACACACATATTTCTTTAAAATAATTCCAATATTAATTGAATTCATGTATGAAGAAAGGATTTTTTTTAATATGGGATCATGCATGGGTTGCGAACCCATATAGGATCCTCTCATATAGATCTAAATCCCATATAGGATGCTTTATTAATTTACCTTATTATGGTTGGAACAAGATGTAAGATCCAGGCATCACTACATATCCAACAGGAATGAGATTCAATCCAAACATTGTTCTGGAATAGAGGTGTTGTGGGAAACCATCACTAAGGATTGTGGTCATCTTGGGTGAGGTCCACTGTTATGTGCAATTTTATGTCTTGCAACAGATATCAACTGTGTAGTTTAACATCACAGTGTATAGACCCCTGGTGTGAATTTTAAGGTCTTTATTCAGTACCATGAGAACTATATCATTCAATAACATGCCTTGTTTTAGGGGGAATCCCTTACCAAAACACCTAAGCTCACATGATCTATGATTATTATGATAAATATGGAAGAAAAAATGTTCTCAATACCATGAAGAGTAAATCATGGAGTTGATAGGGTCACTTTGTATTGTTGTGTTTTTGGTATTGGTTATAGGATATTAGAATCCCTACATACCTCAATTGAATGAGAATCAATCCATACATTGTTCTAGAAACACATGCATTTTGACATCATGTGCTGAGGATAAATGTGACTTGACATGAAAGAGGGGGTGTTTTGGTTACTACTAATAATTAAAACATATGCATCACTACATATCATATGATGGTAGGAAAAAAATAAAAATTATGTTCTTAAAACTAGTTCCCCAAATATTTCTGGTCTTGATGAAGGGAAATGGGGACTACGTTAATTTCTAAAATGATGGTTGGGACTTAGACAGAAGGTCTTTGCATCACAATGTACTATCTGGATGAGAATTAATCCCCACATAGATCTGTAAAGAAGGTGTGTCAGGATATTGTCGATAAAAAATGTGACCATCTAAAGCATGGATCGAGATGATATACAATTTTATGCCATGAAACAAGGCAAGAACCATGTTGTTTTATGTCATGAATCAAGGACTTTGTTATATAGTTTTAACATCTTCTGACTTTGAAATTTGTGTCATAAAGTTTGTTCTATTTTGACATGGATTATATTTCATTATTGTTAAGGTCATGAAACAAAGACAAACTATAAAATTTTACATCATGCATTGGGAAATGTCTCTCTTTTTTCACACAGTGAACTTTTGGAAAAAAATCATTTGTTGGGGGTGTAATGAGCTCTACATACATTGAGATTAAAGAATAAGATCTATTGGAATGTAACTTCTATATTTAATAAGGTCTCTACTTATTTTTCTCATAATTTGGGGGCTTCTTCCCTAGTATCATTAGAGTACTGAAGACCAATACCTGTTTCCCTTGGAAGAATGAATGGAGGAGGACCTTATTTTTAAATGCTTGTAAATTTTTTTTCTAATGGTATTCTAAGTGATTCATGGTAAGAATTATTTTCTTATCTAGTTTCTCCAATTCATCCCATATTATCAATTATTTCTCAACCATGGATAGTTTATCACAAGTATCAATGATATACGATTGAAATTGGAGCTCAATGGGTAGGAATTATTTTTTCCCATACACTAGTGAATATGGGGTTTCACATATAGTGAAATAAGTTTATTATAGTAGTCCCAAAAGTCATGAAATATCATTACAGGCCAAGACATTTTATCTGTATCCACTATATTCTATAGTATATTTTTTTGGGTCTTGTAGAAGGCCCCAATATAACCATTAGCCACAAAATGATATCATGATAAATTTTTGTATTTTATATCATATTTTTGATACATTTTATCCTATGAAAAAAATTAAGATTTAGTTTTTTTTTTGCCTATCAATATAGTATGAGGGGCACCATATATGATAATTATGTTGGTTTTCATGAAGTTGGAAATGTTATTTTCCTGAATTCTTTAAGGGGTATTTTTTATTACCACATAGAGAAGATGTAAGAAATAGGTAATATACATTTGAACATCTATGTTGTGGAAGAAGGATATGGTACTATTACATCTATTCAAAATATGGAAAACATCAATGTATATTTGGATGTGTGTTAAAACTCAAGGGTTGATGGGTGAGGTTTGTGTTCACCTAGAAGGAAAGAAATTTTTTATAAAATTTATGCAATCATGTATCATACTGGGATGATTGAACACAATCCTTCATATTTGATGAGAAATCTAGTATCCTAAGTAATGGTCACCATAGGCTCTTGTTTATACTTATTTCATGATAAAAATAGTATGTACTCCACCAATACACAAATGAAGTATTCCATCAAAGACTCATTTATAAGGGACTTTTTGGTGATTTTGGTCATCATAAAGTGTGAAATTCGTTTCTCACCATCAGATTTTCTGTTTCCCATTTATTTCAAAACAAATTATTCAAATTTGAAGGTAGTCTATAATGGGTATTGTAACATCCCAGGTAAATAAATAATATTACATTTTCGTATTTATTAATATTTTTGAATAAAATATTAATATTACTTCAAAGGGGATGCTGAGTTTGATAGCGTACCCAATACGCAACAACGAGTTTCTTTGAAATCTTACGATGCACACTAATAATATAATAATATTATTGTAAATTGTAGTAAACTCCTTGCTGATTTAATGGTGGGAATGAAGAAAACTAACTAAAAAGTGAGTATATATGTTTGTTAAATATTTTTACATTTATCCAATAAATTTTAGAGGCTTAAAAGGAAAATGAATCCAATTTTAAGAATAAATATTCTATTATTCTTTAAAAGGCCGATTAACCGGCTTTTGATGGAGAACCATTTTTAAATCTACTTTTTTTTACTTTTATATGTTATATTTGACAAAATAAAATCCTTCTATAGAATTAATACAAAAAAAATTTACTTTGTGTAATTTTTTTTATTTCCGGATAAAGATCATTTTTAGTGAAAATGCGGTATTTTAATTCAAAACCTCTTTTTAATATACTTTATTTATATTTTTAGATTATCTTTATAATTGGTTTTAAAGTGTAATTAAAATATATTTTATCATTTAATCCAATGGTGGACATTTTAATTAATTTCACTTTGAAATTGGACATAAACAAGTGTCAATCTTTTAATGGATATTGTTTCTTAAAAACACGATATTTGTTTTGACAGCAGGAATTGATTATAAAATTAATTAATGAAAATTATATGTTTTTAATTTGGTAAAATTGTTATCATTTTTTAATTTTTAATATCAAATATATATTAGGGTAAATTTTGGGTATTTTTCTGACAAATGTTCATTTTTAATGAATAGTGGAAAATACTGCATTTTAATTCAAAACTGCCTTTTCATCGAATTTATTTATATAGTTATATTGTCATTTTAATTGGTTTTAAGGTGTAATATAATTATATTTTTATCATCTAATACAATTTTGATAATTTTATGTAATTTTAATATTTAAATTTGATGTAAAAACAAATCAATCTTTTGATAGATTTTACTTCTTAAAAACTCGTCTTTGGTTTTGACAACGAGAATTATTTTTTAAATTAATTACTACAATTTATGTGATTATATTTTGGTAGAATAAATTTCATATTTCGAATCATAAGGTCCAAATTATGTAATTAATACTCTTTTGTTTGTGGAAATTATGAATAGTAATGACGGTAATTATCTTTAATTATCTTGATTAATTAGTAATCGGGTAGTTAGGGATAATAAAATAATATCATAATAATATAAAATGACTCCAACATGTGTCCTAATGATATTTGTTGTGTCATTTTCGACCATGGAATGTCTTTTACCAACTTAGAGACCCCATGGAATTACTTTTGGGTGATAATGACATTTTATAATTTTATTTGTAAAGAAAGAAAAATATAACAAAAGTATGTAACACCTTAGTAAATCAATTTTAATTTTTTCTACATAAAAGATATGTTAAAATATAAATAGTAATTAAAATTATAAAAATATTTCATACATCATGGAATTTTTTTATAATTTTTAGACATTAAATAAATTAATTTATTTATGACACTTTGATGATGCACTGATTACCTCATTAATGAACGATTTAAATAAAATGAAAAGATGATGTAATATATAAGACTTACACTTGTCTAAAACCTATTTTATGGGTGAATTTCGAACCATTATCACCTTATCAACAAAATATATCATTGTGGGACCTTTAAAATCAGAAAATCATTTTATAATAAAGTAACATCCCAAGACATTCCAAGAGTGCCCCACCTCCCTCTTATAAAAAGTCCCCACCTCTACCCACTTACCCATACCTATCAATCCATTGGCTCATCCAACCTCTACTCATATCATCTCTCCACTTCCCTCTCTTAATCTTAGAATACTCACTTTTGGCAGCAGTCTTTTCAAGGAAGCCGTTGGACTAAAATCAAAAAGAGTTACCCGGTTTGAATGTAATGTCTTATCTTATGTTCTTTTGTTTTATTTTGCTTCTCCAACCCCTAAAATCATTTTATTCCTTTATTTTGTAACAACACAAGTATATTCAATATACTAGGATGTTTTTATGAGATGCATTTGAGCTACATTCATACACACCTTCATCTAATGGTTAAAGAACATATTGTTTCTGTGGGTGGTGAATTACTGCCTCACGAAACGATAATTGTTAAATCTTATTTTAACACCTCTAATGGTGGCCATTATTATGTGAATGTATTTTTATATGATATATATTATATTATATCCCCTCTTTTATTCTGTATTTTATATTAAAAACATACCTTTATGCTTTTAATGTTCTGCAAATGTGTTAATTTCATATGAGGAAGTGTGAACTACCACCCTCTCAAGTGATGTGACTCGTTCATGAAAAACATGGAATGTATAAAGAATGAAATTAATGTACTTATGTGACCTGTATAAAATATATATTATACTATAACTATAATATATCTCTCATTTATTTTTAATTCCATTAATACAACAATGAAATGAAAGTAGCGTTCATGCGAGCGTACAGCTTACCGTCTCCATGAACGGTGTATTTCATTTATTTTTATCTCCAAATGTTATGGAATAGTATAAAATGAATATATACTGGATATATATGATATTTAAATCATTAATAATATTCATTAGATGATGTACTTATAATTACATGGACAATTCTTTTCAAACAAGTTCATTTTTTACTCATGTACCAAACATCGACAAAAACATCTCATATAAACTCACATAATTAAATAATTGTTATAAAATTATAATATGTGATATGATTTTAATAATAAATTTTAAAGGAGGTCCTTAAGAAATTATAAATGGAGAATAGTTTATTATTTAGTAATATAAAGAAACAAACATGACAAGTCAGACTTGAGCTAAGGGATCCTACCTCTCTCTTTCTTTTTAACTACTCTCTTTTATGTCATTTTTAAGCTCCTTTTTCTTATGTTGGGGGATGTTATTTTATATTCCTCAAACTGTAAATTTTATTATCATATGATTAGAGACCCTATCTGATCTCATCAATCCATTTTTTTGAAGTTTTAAGTGGCGCTGTTAGGATGCCGAGTTTTCGTAATGGATTTTTCATCTCACTTTTATTCCCATGAGATTCATGCTACATTTTACACTATTTCCTTTTTTTTGTGGTGTGTGTTATGCCCATGATTGTATAATTTGTGTAATTTACTTTAATTTATGGGTATTTACATCTTCATTATATGATCCTACTTTAATGGGGTGTATGTTTCGAAAGTTACCCAAATCGGTAAGGGAACCTTTCACCCTCCTCTTTTTAAAAGACTTATTTTTGTTATGTCTTTTAATTTACATCTTATAATGCTGGGATATGTTATTATATATCCTTATTTATGTAAATTGTTTTTACAAGTGATGAGATACCATTTTCTCTCTCATCAACTCATTTTCTGAATTTTAATGTGATGTCCTTAGGCTGTCGAATTTTTGTAAGGAACTTCTTAAACAAATTTCAATTCTTTGGGTTAAAAATCTACTTCTAGATTATGTCATGATATGAATATGTGTGAATGATCTCTATTTGTTTTACACTTAATATCCACTTATATTGTGTGTATTTATATTTTTCACACATAATTACATAATTGATTTATCCTTAATCTAAGGATACCGTCTTTGTAAGGGACTTCGTATCAATCTCCTTTCATTGAGGCATATTTTGTTTTATACACATCTTTCTTTTATATGGTGTATAAACCCCTTTTAATTTTACTTTTATTCAAAAGTAATATTTTTATATGAAGCATTTTACTAAACAAAAAAGGGAATGTTTTTGTCTTATGTATACAGCGACAACGAATTCTCCGTTGTCGTGACCATTATTTGAGTTTTCGCTTCCTCTACAAGCCATAACTTTTTTTAAAATGAAAAATAAATACCATGTTTTACATTTCATTTATTTTGGTATTGAAAATATTTTTGATAATTTTTTGATTATATCAATGTGTTTTGGTTATCTTGTGATTGAAATGTGGAAATGTTATGTTTTTTTATGCATGTTTTATGTGATATGATTATGTTATGATTCATGGGCATTTCTTATGAAGACGGGTGGTTTTATGATAAACTAAGGGCGGGTGAGCCCGTGATAGCTCTCCAATGCATTGGGTAATGCGAAGGAGTTAAATTCTATGGTTTCTCTGAAGCGATTTATGGAATAACTGTGATGGGTATTCCAAATGTAACCACGAGGGTTACTCACTACGTAAGAATGTTATAAATGCCACAAGTTAACTTTATGTCTTAGGATTTATATTTTTTATTCATAAACCTTATGATTTCAAGAGGTATTTTCAAGATATTATGTTTTATGTGTAATGTATGATTTCATTGATTCTTATGTATACATGGACTAATGTTTTCTTTCCGTGTGTTATAACCCTTACTGAGCTTTTTATGCTCATCCTATGTTTCGGAAATGTTTTTCATAGGACATAAAGGTGAATAGGGTGAAGGATGGGATGAAGGAAATGTCATGATTTCTAAAACATGGAACTAGACATGAATCTTTTGTTCAAGAGTTTATTTTTTTCCAAAAATGGAAAATGAGTAGATTTTTCTACTTTGTAATCTTTGAGATCTAATAGTTTTGTCTTAATTCTCTAAAAATATAAACCTGAAAAGATCCTCAATGTGTATTCTTGAAATAACTCAAGATTGTGTAATGTTTTAAGGCTGGGTCCTTATAGTTGTTATCAAAGGTCAGTTTAGATTACTTTAGAGGTTAGGGTATTCTTTAAGCCCAAGTGACATTACCATAATGGTTAGGATTTCAGAAATAGTCATAGTTTTTTTTGATAAAGTGAATGAGTTTAAGATAATATGAATAATTGTATCTTTGTATTTACCCTCCTCATAATATATTATATTATTATTTTAATTATATACTCAAACTGAATTTTTTTAGTAAATGTATGGATCTAGCAGGCACCAAAGTGACAATGGGTTTGAAGGAAGTTGTGGTGGTCCTTTGATTAATAGACTGGATGAAATGGGTTACTCAATAAGAAATCTTGTGGTTATTCTAAACCAACTATCAGGAGTCATGATCAACCGCTTGAACCTTGGTGTGTTCTGTAATGCATCTTGTATGAGAGAACCAAATCGATGTGGAAGTTCTGGTAATAATTATGAAAGTAACCATTAGGGTTTATATGATCCTTACATTTGAGGTAATTATGGGTTACTATATGTTATGATGGAAACTGAAAATCATGTGATAAACATGAGGTTAGATTATGTTATGATTATTTTTGATGATTTTATCTCTTTTTGGGGATTGTTTTATGAATTATATAGTTTTGGAAAAAGGACAACATGCAGACCGTGTGACAACCCGTCACGTCAGACAAAGCTGCAGGAATCAAACCCACAACAAAAGTGTGACTGGTATTTATCTCCTACCACTGGACTACGTGAAGTCCCTGGTTAGTACAACTTATTCATTTTAGTTAAATGATTTTATGAATCAAGAATAAGTTTAGTTTGGGTTATCTATGGAAATGATTAACCTATCATGGAGGATATGTGATTAGGTTAATTACGTTTCTGTATGAGACTTTACAAGTAATTGATGTTATTTGGAGATAAATGTTAAGATTTACTTTGGAAGACTACGTGATTAAATCCATCAATGATTTGGGTTTCAATCTTAGTTTGGTTTACTTTGAAGAGTTTTATGGACAATTTTATATCAAATGGTCTTTATTTTTGTTTGGGTTTTGTTGGAAAAATTTTGGAGATTAAGAAAAGACATTCTTTTTACAAAGGATTATCCTTTTGGGGATTATATGATCTTTTACAATCCTTTTTTGTTTTGGTTTTGGTCTAAATACATGTGAAATATATATTTCTGTTTTTTAGATTAGGTGATTCCCTAGAAGTTTATTATAGCGCTCTTAGTGTGAGCAAGTCATCTTAAATTCTCGTCTTTTGGAGAAAATATGAGTTTGTGTTAGAAATCTAGTAAGAGATGAAAGTATACACGACATGTAAGTATGTTTCCTTATGACTTAGTTAAGATCATAAATAAATTACTCAATGAAAAGTAACTTAAAACAAAAATATTGTCTATTAACTTTTCCTACTGGGTAATCAAATACCGTTTAACCCATCACATATTTGCGATTTTCTTGTGGTTAACATTCTCTTAAACATGTTTTCTATCACTCTCCATCAGAACATAACCCTTTGTTTTTTCTTCCATATCCATGTTTTCATACATGGAATCCTAGTATGGGTTAACTCATATGACCTTTTTACTTCTCTTTCTTTCTTTTAATTTGATAGTTTTGCTGACTCTTTTTCCGATGTGGGGTTTCAATGATGTTTCCAAGCCCAATATGCACAAACGAGTTTCTTTGAAATCTTACGATGGACACTAATAATATAATAATATTATTGTAAATGGTAGTAAACTACAAACCGGTGTAATGGAGGGAATTAAAAAAACTTACTAAAAAGTGATTATATATGTTTTTTTAAATATTTTTACATTTATCCAATAAATGTTAGAGGCTTAAAATGCAAATGAATCCAATTTAAAGAATAAATATTCTAATATTCTTTAAAAGGCTAATTAACAACCTTTTGATGGAGAACCATTTTTAAATCTACTTTTAGTCACTTTTATAGTTTATATTTGACCAAATAAAATCCTTCTTCATAATCAAGACATAAAAATTTACTTTGTGTAAATTTTTGTTATTTTCCGATAAAGATCATTTTTAGTGAAAAATACTATATTTTAATTCAAAACATCTTTAATATAATTTATTTATATTGTTAGATTGTCTTTTTAATTTGTTTTAAAGTGTAATTAAAATATAATTTTACCATTTAATCTAATTGTGGTAATTTTAAATAATTTCACTTTGAAATTGTACATAAACAAGTGTCAAACTTTTAATAGATATTGTTTCTTAAAAACACGCTATTTGTTTTGACATCGGGAATTGATTATAAAATTAATTAATTCAACTTATATGTTTTGAATATGGTAAAATTTATATCATTTTTGAATCTGGAATATCAAATATAGCTTAGGGTGAATTTTTGGTATTTTTCTGACAAATGTTCATTTTTAATGAATAGTGAAAAATACTGCATTTTAATTCAAAACTTCCTTTTCATCCAATTTATTTATATATTTATATTTTCATTTTAGTTGGTTTTAAGGTGTAATTTAATTATTTTTGTATCATTTAATACAATTTTGGTCATTGGATGCAATTTCAATTTTAAATTGTATGTAAAAACAAATCAATCTTTTGATAGATTTTACTTCTTCAAAACTCGTCTTTGGTTGTAACAACATGAATTATTTTTTAAATTAATTACTGCAATTTATGTGTTTAGAATTTGGTAGAATTGATTCAATATTTATAATATTAAGGTCCAAATTATGTAATTAATACTCTTTTTTTGTACATTATGAATAGTAACGACAGTAATTATCTTTTATTATCGTGATTAATTAGTAATCGGGTAGTTAAGGGTAATAAAATAATATCATAATAGTATAAAATGACCCCAAAATATTTCCTAATGCTATTGGTTGTATCATGGCCGACCATGGGATACATTGTGCCAGCTTACGGATCCCATGGAATCACTTTTGGGTGATAGTGACATTTTATCATATTATTTTTAAAGAAAGGATAATATTAAAAATGTATATAACACCTAAGTAAAACAATTTTAATTTTGTCTACATAAATTAAATATTAGACTATAAAGATTCATTATAAATCTAAAAAAATTTCCTACATCATGGTATTTTTTTAATAATTTTTAGACATTAAATAAAGAAATTTATTTATGAAACCTTGATGATGCAGTGATTACCTCATTAATGAACAATTTAAATAAAATGAGAATATAAGGAAACATCTAAGAAATAAAATTGTATAAAACCTATTGGATGGTTTTATTTAGAACCCGTATCACCTTATCTTCTAAATAAAACATTTTGGGGCCTTTAAAATCCTAAACTCATTATATAATAAAGTAACATTCCAATACTTTCCAATAGTGACCCTCCTCCCTCGTATAAAAGGCCCCCACCTCTACCCCCTTACCAACACAATTAAATACCTTTTATCGTCCAATATCTGCTAATATTGCCTCTCCACATCCCTATCTTACTCCTAGAAGCCTCACTTTGGGAAGAAGTCTTTCCAAGGAAGCCTTTCGGCTCAAATCGAAAAGAGTTACCCGATTTGAAGGTAATGTATTCTCTTATGTTCTTTTGTTTTATTTTTCTTCTCCAACCCCCAAAACTCCATTTATTCCTTTATTTTGTAAAAACACCACAATATTCACTATACTAGAATGTTTTTATGATAATTAATCTAGCTACACTCATACACACATCCATCTAATGGTTAAAGAACATACTGTTTCTGTGGGTGGCGAATTGCTGCCTCACGAAACGATGATTGTTCAATATTCTTTTAACACCTCTCATAGTGGCCATTGTGATGGAAATATATTTTTATATGATATATATTATATTATGTCCCCTCTATGATTATGTATTTTATATTTAAAACTTACCTTTATGCTTTGCATGTGGTGCAAATGCGATAATTTCATATGAGGAAGTGTAGACTACCGCCACCTCAAGTGATGTGACTCGTTCATGCAAAACATGGAATGTATAAAGAATAAAATTAATGTACTTATGTGACCTATATAAAATATATATTATACTGGAATTATAATATATCTCTCATTTATTTTTAATTCCGTTAATACGATAATGAAATGAATGTAGCGTTCATGCGTACGTACGGCCTACCGTCTCCATGAGCGGTGTATTTCATTTCTTTTTTTCTTCTCATTTTATGGAATATCATTAATGAATATATAATGGATATATATGATATTTATATCATTAATAATATTCCGGAGATGACATACTTATAATTACATTGATAATTCTTTTTCAAACAAGTTCATTTTTGTCTCACGTACCAAACATTGACAAAAACATATGATATGAACTCACATAATTAACTAATTATTATAACATTATAATATGTGATATGAATTGAATAATAAACTTTAAATTATGTCATTGAGAAATTATAAAAAAAATAGTTTATTATTCAGGAATATAAAGAAACGAACAAGACATGTCGGACTTGAGGTAAGGGATCCAACCTCTCTCTTTCTTTTTAAGTACTCTATTTTATGTCATTTCCTTTAAGATCATTTTTCTTATGTCAGGGGATGTTATTTTATATTACTATTACTGTAAATTTTATTTTCATATGATTAGAGACCCTATTTAATGTCATCAATCCTTTTTCTATGTTTTATGTGGCGTCGTTAGGCTGCATTGTTTTCGTAATGGATTTTTCATCTCACTTTTATTCCCGTGAGGTTCATGCTTCATTTTACACTATTTCCTTTTTCTGTGGTGTGTGTACTGACCATAATTGAATAATTTTTGTAATATAATTTAATTTATGGGTATTTACATCTTCATTTTATGATCCTTCTTTCATGGGGTTTACATTTGGAAAGTTACCCAAATCGGTAAGGGAACCTTTCACCCTCCTCTTTTAAAAAGACTTCTTTTTATTATGTCTTTTAATTTACATCTTATAATGTTGGGATATGTTCTTATATATCCTTATTTATGTAAATTGTTTGTACAAGTGATGAGATACCATTTTCTCTCTCATCAACTCATTTTATGAATTTTAATGTGATGTCGTTAGGCTGTCGATTTTTTTAAGGGGACTTCTTAAACCAATTTCAATTCTTTGGGTTAAAACTCTACTTCTTGATTATGTCGTGATATTAATATGTGTGAATGACCTATGATTGTTTAACATTTAATATCCACTTATATTGGGCGTATTTATATTTTTCACACATAATTACATAATTGATTTATCTTTAATCTAAGGATACCTTCTTTGTAAGGGACTTCGTCTCAATCTCCTTTTAATGGGGCATATCTTTTTTATACACAACATTAATTTATATGGTTTATAAACCCATTTGTCTTTCACTTTTATTCAAAAGGAATCTTTTTATACAAACCATTTTGCTAAATGACAAACGTGATTTTTTTGCCTTACATATGCGGCGACAACGACATCTCCGCCACTGTGACCATTATTTGAGTTCTAGCTTCCTCTACAAGCCATAAATTTTTTTAAATGAAAAATAAATACCATTTTTTACTTTTCCTTTATTTTGGTATTAAAAATGGTTCTGAATTTTTTTTGATTTTTTCAATGTGGTTTTGATATCTTGTGATTGAAATGTGGAAATGTTATGTTTCCTTTATGTATGTTCTATGTGATACGATTATGTTATTATTCTTGGGCATTGTTTACGAAGATGGGTGGTTCTGTGATAAACTAATGGTGGGTGAGCCCGTGATAGCTCTCCAATGCATTGGGTAACATGAAGGAGTTAAACGCTAAGGTTTCTCTGAAGATATTTATGGGATATACTTTGATGGGTATTCCAAATATAACCATAAGGGTTACTCTCTACGTAAGAATATTATGAATGCCTCATGTTACCTTTATGTCTTATGATTTCTATGAGTTATTTATAAACCTTATGATTTCAAGAGGTATGTTCAAGCTCTTATGTTTTATGAGTAATGTATTATTTCATTGATTCTTATGTATACATGGACTAATGTTTTATTTCTTTGTTTTATAACCCCTACAGAGATTTTCAAGCTCATCCCAAGTTTTTGAAATGTTTTTCACTGGACATAAAGTGGAATAGGGTCAAGGATGGGATCAAGGAAATGTCATGATGTCTAAAATATATAACTAAACATGACTCTTTTGTTTAAGTGTTTATTTATTGTTAAAAAAATGGAAACTGAGTAGATGTGTCTACTTTGTAATCATTGAGATGTAATAGTTATGTCCTAATTCTCTAAAACTCTAAACCTGAAAAGATCCTCAATTTGTATTCTAGAAATAACTCAAGATTATGTAATTTTTTAAGGTCGGGTCCTTATAGGTATAATCCATCTCATGGTTGGACTATATGGTTTGGGGAAAGGATGGATTTAATCAATATTTTCAATGTGGACGTGATTAAAATGAGAGACCATATGGTGATGTAAAATGTTGATGATCGTTTTGTCCCAATATGGATCTTCCAAAACCATAGCTACATTTTCACATGAATCTTCATGTTAATTCTATGATTGTGGGATGTGATTCATTGTGGGCTCTGAGAGGATCTCTTTCATTAACCCTTAGACAAATTCAAGTAGGAGTTCTAGATTGTCATTTCTAATGGAATAATCTATGTTGATCTATTTAATTACCTAATTTGAATCACCTTTCAACTCTAGATGCTCCACTAGTATCCGGAGTATCAATTCTAAGACTATAATGAGGGCATGATATTTAGCCTCAATTTTTTATACAACTGTCAGACAATAGAAAGGATTAAGGAAAATTTTTCTTTGTAGGAGAATTGAATGTTGAGCTTAGGGACATACATTATCTTCTTTCTTGGGCTCAAAGATGCACCATAAAAATACATTTACCTTTTTTAGGGGACATAATGAATAAAAAAGATCAATTTATCTTGGAATTCAATATTTGACCATTTTTTCTATAGAAGGGTGCTACTCAAGAAAACCTGCCAGGGCTTGGACTTTCATTACTTTCCAAGGCATGAACAGTATAAGAAACTAGGGTAGAACAATTTACCACTATGTTAAGAATTTTATGTACATGGTATGAATGAGGATATATTTTAGTAGGTCATTATGATAGAAAAAATGGACCTCATAGTGTTGAAAATAGTGCATCAGTTTCTTAATATAAATGATTAATACTAGACAACCTTTCTTGATATCTGAATAATGATTCTTAGTGTTGATCATGTTTCGATTAAGATAATATAGGCTATTTTCATTCTCGGTATCATTTTTTATATAAGGAAATCTCCCAATGATTTCTCTAGTTTTGTCACATATAGAATAAGAGGCTTTACAATGATGGGATTAATTAGGACTGATGAGATAAAGAGTTATTTTTTAAGGTTTTCAAATTCTTCATGACACTCATTGGTCCACTTATACATGACCCCTTTTATCATCAACTTGGTGAAGGAAAAAAAATTTCTATGATGTTGGTTTTAAAGCGCAAGATGTATACCGTGTTTACTTATTTTCCTCTCAACTCTGTGAGGTTTTGAGGTTGTTAAATTATAATTAATTCCTTTTAATTATCAAGGTCAGCATTGCCAACAAGATTGTACCCATGTGGTACAAGATCTTTCTTGGAATCAAAAAGACCTAAGATTGAATCAGGGAAAGGACGAAATTCCTGGTAATGTAGTAGCACACTATAGTAGCAGTAGAGTCACTATAGTAGATAATATAGTTGTGGTGGTACTGTAGAAGGTACTATAGAGGTATCGGTATTGTAGCAGGTACTATAGTAGTCTCGAACTGTAGTAGTACTGTTCACCAGGGGGCTATTTTAAAAAAATGGGCATTCAAGCCTTGTATTCAAGACACTTGGCCTTGCGCCTTTGGGCTATGTAATGGGTCTCCATATACCCTGTCAAAAGAGGTCTTTGATTTCAATAATAATGAGTCTTTGGCCCCAACCATTAAAAAATGGTATTCAACATTGAAGCTTCAATGGTGTAAAATGAATCAAAGAAAATTTCCCTGGTTTACAAATAAAGAACATTTTAAGGGGGTTCATCCAAAGGATATTATTACACAGTTTAAAGATGATGGTCTCTAGATTATTTAGGTGGTTAATACTACATCAGGATTTAACCACCATATTTTCAATGCATAACTCAACAAAAATCCAAAAAAGGGTTTAAAGATGCAATGTCTGGAACAATGGTATGGAGTTCCTATATTATTCAAGCAGAAAGGAACCACCCATAAGAAAATACTCTTTATGGTTCCTTGAAGACATTTTATTCTTCACATTTTGTGTACACTCAAATTTGTTTGTACCTTAAATATATTTTCATGAAATAGTGTTCTTCATGAGAATCTGTTTCACCAATCAGTAACTCCATGATTTGGACTGGGAAATCATCATTCGAGAAGTGCCTGTTGTGATATATGAAGATGATGCAGACTCTGATTTTCCCATTATTCTTATTTATTGGGATGATGTTGGCCAACCAATTTGGATACTAAACTTCTCATATGAATTCATCCTTGATAAACTAGTACACGTCAAAAGAGTTCGCGACGGGGAGGTAACCCTAGCGGCGAATTCTCTACGCGACGGTGGCGGCTTCTGCCCCGGTCCCTCCCTCAATACCAGGGAGGGACCTTTACCATCAAGGAGAGATTCTTATTCTCCTTTCATTCCATTCTCAAATCCTGATTTTCTACATGAATTTCCTCAAATCCCTCTCGGCCTGAAAGTCACAGATTTACTCAATGGTTTCCCTAACCTTTCTCTTTCGACTTTGAAATTTTCGGAGTCTTCAGACCTTTTGAAGCACATCTGATTGGGATATTTATTCAGCGATATCCCTCGGTAGACTCCTTTGATAGGCACGCCATCGATGCTTGGGGTCTACAAGAGAGGGCTACGGTGGGTCTTATGGATAATCATCAAATCATGGTATGTTTCACCTCGGAGGCCGATTTCATCAAATACTGGCCAAGCGCTCCAAGAAGCTTCAATGGTTTCTGATTTCATCTACTCCGGTGGTCCTTCGACTTGTATATGAAACAAAATCCTCCTTTAATGGAAATCTGGGTAAGTTTCCCCAACCTCCCTCTACCGTTTCAAAATCCATCTATTCATTGTATGTTTGGAAATTTTATAGAGAGATACATGTTCTTGGATAGCTGCACAGAGGACATTTGTCATCCCATGAATCCTAGAATCTGTGTCGAAATGTATGTGTCACAAGTTCCTTTTGAGTATGTGTGGATCACGGTGGGAGAAGAATACCGTTGAAAAAAACGTGTGGTTTTTGAATCCTAGACTAATTACTGCTCTGAATGCAACTGATTGGGTCACTTGAAGGAGGCTTTCTATAGGATGTCTAAGACAAATGACATGATGTTGAGTTATATCAGTGGTAGAGAAGATTAAATTCATCATGAGAGTGATATGAAATCCTCTAGGTTGACGGACCGTCAAGGAGGTTCATCCAGTCCTCCTAGGGTGTGCGATGGGTCAAGGGAGTTTTGACCTGAGCGGTCTCCACAAGTTTGTTCACCGGTGAAGAAAATCTTGAAGAAGCAGGTGAATCCGACAGTATATAATGTGTTTAAGAGGTTAAGGCAGGATTTGGTTGGGCCATCCTCTAGTAGTAGTTCGACATGCAAGATTAGTAGGAGGGAGATTGATTTGGTTCACCCGACTGTAACCCATGAAGGGACAATGGTGTCTGGGATTTATCATGTTCTGGAACAACTGGGGGTTTATGTGGAGGAGATTACAATGGGAGTGGAGGGTCCCAAACAATATGACATGAGGAAGGAAAGGTAGGGGCTAGATATAGATGTAGTCCCTTCAAATAGTGTGGTTATACCAGGGGTCGAGCATGCTTGTGATTCTTTCCGTGAGGAAGTAGTCAGGGGGATTCAGTACTCCATACAGGTTGGAAATCAATTTGATGGCCTCACTATAGAAGGGCTGAGCAATAATCAAGGAGAGTCATAATTATAAAATGGGGAAAGCATGTAGCAGTCCATGGGAGAAAGTAAGAGTACCTCGATTGGAGAAACAATCCCGACGAGTAGAAGGAGTAACAGAAGGAGGAAGTACAGGAAGGACTACTCCTCTTTGCCACCTCCTTTGAAGACCTGGTCTGCAAAAAAGACAGTGGATGAGAGGGTGGCATGTGAGGCTTTATTTCAACAGGAATGCCTTGATCAACCCGGATCATGGGGTTTAATTCTGATTTTTGTATATGAGGTTTAAGACCAGGTGTTGTATCTCAACGCATCTGAAGAGGATGCATCCAAGATAATGGTCCGGAATATTGAAATGAACCTTAATGAGGATCAATACTCTTGGGTTGACAAACAAGACTCGATTCTAGTTTGGGTATTCAACCAGGGGTTGTTAAAGCTTGAGGAATACATACAGGTATGGGATAAACTATCTGGTTCTTTAGATGTTCTGTTAATGGAAGAGCCTCACACTCAGGTAGAAGTTATTTCATGGAAGCTGTTTAGGGATATGAACTCTTGATGGTTTAAATTTTCTTTCAATGATTATATTCTCTCATTTTATCACTAATTATCAGTCTATCCATTATCTTGAGTGTTTGATTATGAGGATTTTATTTCAGCCAGTGGGTCTAAGGTGAAATAGGGGTTATGTTCCCAGCATTTTCTTGTTCTACTTTAGATGGGGTTCAGAGCACGAGGTCCCCACTACAGAATGACACTTGAATTCTAAGAGGGTATGTCCTGGCCATTGGTATTGTGCATGCGCAGCTTTGCATGGGACTGTCTGAGTGCCGATGTCCTGGTGGGGGACCTTTACACTATGAAAATGTTGGGGCAAGGTAGAAATTTAATGTGCTGGAGAATTTTCTATTTTATTTGGTTGGTTTGATGGACACTGCAGTTTCCCACTTTCCTTTCAAAGTGATTTGATAATCGGATAAAAAACAATTTTCAGTTAGTCAACATCAATTTTGGATCCATGAGTTTAGTGTGCCATTTTGGTAATTTCCTTTCATCCCCAATTGTCTTCATGCAAGACCAAGTGATTAGTGGCCACCTTAGGATCATGTTCTAGAATTTATATATAACAGAAAGTGAATATATACTTTTGTTTCTTTATGAATGATGTGTATACCTCTTTCACATTGAAATTCTAGGATGTAATGATCAAAGTGGGTAATAGATCTTCTAACATACCCAAATTTATTTCATTGAGTTCTTCAATGGTGGTAAAGAAACCATATTGAAATGCTAGAGGGAATTCCCTATGGTATTCTCTCTAGTCCTAATTCTTCTAATCCTCCTTCTCATTTTTAGGGGATGTAGGAAATGAAGGGATGTATCATGAGTTCGGAGGGGAGTTAGTATTTTGATGAAATTTTGAAGATGAAGCAGTTATTTCTAACTCGACTAATGATACATGGTACCTTTAAAGATTTAAAGGGGAGAAAAGGGATAAATAATGAAAATATTTATCTTTTATCAATGTTTCCGTAAACACTTATCATCTTTCTGATGATGTATGGACTTGTTGAAGTTAGTGTATAGGAGTGAAGGAATTTTCAATCAAGATGTTTTCTATCTTTAGAGAGATGATGACTTTTCCAACATTGTATGGTTTAGGTGTCAAGACTAATATCATAGAAATAACTGAATATGTGCATAAACAAAGATTCAACCATTCAATCTGTTTGATGGGAAGCACATACTCTTCATTGAGTTTCTTGAATAGATTAGCTGGGGCCATTTCCAAATCATTTGGAGAATTTATTCAAGAAACATATCCAATCATGGGAAGCTTACCTTTCAAATGATATAATCTGTAATATGTTTATTCAGGTTGATAGAAATTAAATTGATATCTATCACTATAAAATATCCCAACTTGACCATTAATTCCATATTTGAGGTGTTGGTGGTATGATGAGTTAATAGCTATATGCTGATGTAACAATGGTCTTCCGAGCAGAACATTGAAGAATGTAACAATCAAAACAATCATGAATTATTACTCAAAAACAAGATCCCTCAACTGAGTTCTATGATTGAACATACTAATTTGATTCTACTCACTCTTTTCATAACCCTACAATGTTAGAGTGGACGATGACAAGTGGGACTCATTATGTCCCATTAAATGAAGTGTTTGGAGTGGAATGTGGTTGACACATGATCCATTTTCAATGAATACACATCATATATCAACATAATTTATCCTACCAAATACATACAATGGTCAAATGTATCCCTATATAATAAAATATTTTTCCAGCTCTATGAAATAGATGACTTCGTGGAGTTCTATAGGGCATCTCTTTGCATGATATACCTCAATAATTGTAACCCTATCCTCAAACTCTTTAGGTATTGACAATGCCTCTTTGGGTGATCCCTAAAAGACATTTTATAGGATAACAAATCCAATATTAAAAAATTGGCCGGTATCAGGGCTAAATAATATAAAATTTCATACATTTTGTCTAAATGTATATGCTTCCTGACATGGGAATGCAATTTTTTAGGAACATTAGGAACTGAGATACATGGCATAGGTAGTTTCCCCTTTTAAAAAGAGTTGAAGGAACATTTGTCGTTAATGGATTAGGTCATTCAGGCCTGCCTACTCGTTGAGTTAAATTTGGTGACAACATAACTTTTAGTTGACCTTTCAGAATTTTCATATCTTGAAAAAATATGGATTGTGTTGTGGAACATTATTTTTCCTCGTAATCTCTCTTGAGGGACCACTTATTAGATTCATCCACATAGATAGCCAAAGTGAGGATGTGTTTAGAGTATTGACTTACATAATGATTGTGTCTTACCCTATATCCTTATCACTGGTGTAATATTCCCCAAATTTTATAATCAGATACTGGTAATTCATGTTCATTGTCACATTAATCATCTTAGAAGGGATCCATTAAGTGAATGACATTGAATGAATCGAAAATAAACACCTCTTCTGATGAGGAATCTATATGGCAGGTAAAATATTGTGGAACCATTAGGTGGGATGAAGCCCATTTTCGGGGGACAGAAGGAATGAAGTCTGCTAGAGTCAAAGACAACTACATTCATGGAGGAAGTTCATCTTCCAATATTTATATCATTCTCAATTGGCCATGTTACTTCTTGGAAGATTGCCTTTCAAAATACTATAACACCTAAGGGATCATTTTTATTTTAGAAGAGGTGGATGTAGGCATAGTTAGTTGTTCCAATTATACTCAGTAGATCAAATGATTATAGCTAATTACCATTCTAAACCTTAATTCACAAATATTCTATGTACCTTTACTATTAACTTCCTTCCATCTATCCTCTTCACAGAGACCAATGACGGATTAACATTCTACTTACATATGTGGCATGCGTAGCCTCACCTAAATAGAAATCCTCATTTCTTATATTATTTATTTTAAAACAAAATAGACATAGATATTGTGTCCCAATTTTGTATGGAATGGGAAATAGTTTGTGAGATCTTCATCACCATCCTAGTTGAGATTCCTGAGAAATAGTAACTTAGTAAAGTTTTTTTCCAATCCCAAGATGGTGTATCTATGGACATTCCCTTTTTAGTAATAGTAATAATTATTTTTTATGTCCTCATATTGGGTTATCATATACTATCATTTCTCATCATTATGACATGGTAATTATTGATTACACTCATTACGGGGGACTACATGATATATTGTGGTTTTTGGAGTTGGAGTGGGTGAAGGGGTTTTCTTAAGAATAACATAGGATACATCTTCTTTCATCATTCTCTTTCCTTGAGTTGATGGACATACTCAATTATTAACCTTGGTTCACGAGATGGTGTCTTACACACTTTGAAAAAATGATTCAAGTTACCAAAATCCTCTAATTTATTTCATATGAATGAGGGGTGTACACAAATCATCGCAATGATTCGATAAATAGTCTGGATAAAATATTTTTGGGGGAGCTGTATGTTCACGGATTATGTAAACATTCTACTCAGTGATGAAATGTGAAACCCTCTCATTCTCACACTATTTACAGTTCGAGAAGTCAAGGACTGTTGTATGCTATAGTGTTAAGATGAACTGGAAGAGAAAATCTTGATGAAGATTTTACTACACTATAATTGGCTGAGCTAGAAAGCCAGTTTACCAAACAAAGGTTGTTCTATACAATGATTACATGAATCACCTGAGTTTCACTACCTACATTATCTTACGGTTCCCCATCATACAGTCACAATGAGAAAAAAAATTATTCAAATGTTTCCTTGGGTCCCCTTAACTATTGAATATTATATATTTAGGGCTCTTAATGTTTGGTGGGAAGAAGGGCCAAACTAACCCATTCAGGGTAATACTTTTTTCCACCTCTACTAGTGCACTCTATTTCTACATAGCTTCCAATTGTGATATTAGAGAGACAATATTATTAATTTTCCCTTGAGAAATGTTTGGCTGATCAGGAGCTTGAATAAGGGTAGGAGTAGGTAGGGCCAATTACAGTGATCCCTCCAGTATCTATCATGGGTAAATTATAGGTATAAACCTATATATATATATGATTGAATATGTTCTATTAGAGCACCCAATAGAGGGAAATCATGATTTTCTATTGTAGGATCCAAATATTTTAGTTGTTGGTAGCCCACATTGGGATGATGTTTTAGATCCATTTTTAATGTTGGGGTGAAAAATATTTTTTTAGGTGTTCTAGTTGGGAGTGTACATTAAGGCTCATCTTGGAGAACATATCCAATAGGTAAATTTCCTCAGATTAATTCTATATTGAGTCTTATAAATTCCATCATCTATTCTACTTACAAAGATAATATTTTCTTAAGTGTTTGGGGTTCAACCTCTTCAAGAGGTAGGTGAGGTGCAGCCTTTCTTTAGCCATTTGTTTATATAGTGATTTTGAGGAGGTAATAGGGGATAAATAATAGGAATTAACATATTAAGGAAAAACTTATAATTTTGGGTATGTGAACCTACATTAATCATTTCAATGTGTACCACATTATGAATTGATTCTTCCTCTTCTAGATCTTTCAGATTGGCCTCATGTTCTGTTGGATCTATAAAGGTGATGCTAATGACATTCACATATGTATAATGCATTTTAGGAACATCAATTTTTTTTTTTCAAGTCTACCTCCATTTTTTATTCCACAATGCCTTGTCCTTTCCTTTAATAGTTATCTTGGATACATTTGAAAGATAGTAATCTGAAAGGAATCTATATACAACATAATCCTGCTTGTTTCAAATAATGATATAAGATTAGAGGATGGGACAAACTGGGAGGATTATTTTGGTAGTGTTCCCCCTAAAAAAATAATATTTAATAGTATTGAGGAGGATATTGTTGAGGTGATAATGCTCTAAAAACTGTGGGTTAGGCCTTTTCCCACTCCATTTCCACAACACTTTGGGCCCGGTTTACTAATCTTGAAGGTTGTGATAAAAAAATACCCCAACCCTATAGAATAGGGTTTCTCAATGATTTCCTTTGATACTATGATCATGGTTTCTATCTTGATTTTATAGAGACTCGTTTGAACATGGTCTTGGTGAATCATTCAATTATTCACGAACCATCATTTTCTAAAGACCCTTTCACTATCTCTGATAATTTTTCTATATGATGACTAATTTCCTTCAATTGGGAGGATTTCTTAATACTTTTAGATAATTGATGAAAAATTATTTCAATAGAATGATCTATTCTAGAAATAATTCAATGAGAGTCTATTGAGAACTATTATTCATTGATAATATTATAGGTTGTGAAGATAGTTTATTTGTTAAAGATGGACAAAAGTAATGAAATTCCTTTATGTCAACTTTTGTGGAATTTTTTAGTTGAGGATCATTATGAAATGAAACAATTCATGTTCACCTCATCCTCTTATATGAAAAATGTATAGGTATTATGTTACCAACTAGTGCAATTATTTTAACACACTTTGACATGAACAGAGAAGGACTCCTTACATTTTCCCAAATATTGGAGGTTATGTAGCTTGGAGAGCTCCCGATTCATTTTTTCAGTGTATCCCTTCTATTATGTTGACATGAATTTTTTCTCATCATAAGGTAATACCTTTTATTTAATTTGATGAATTGTGAACCATATATTGAGGTAGATGTATTTAACACAATATTCTAACAATGCCTCTATAATTCTAAATTGAGGAGAGGCCAATGGTTAGAACATAACTGTTACATCATCTTTATCTATATTTTTCTCAAATATAATATGTCATATCCATATCATTCAATAGGTTCCCTGATCTGGTTGGACCAAATAGATGATTTCCTACTGTTTTATCACAAGCATGGGTATTGGTGGGGAATTCCTCTCTAAAATTAGAAGACATGAAATGTAAGTGTGATTTTTAGAATTAGGATGCCCTTGGTATGTCTTCCAACTGAGAAAAGATTTTAATTTTTAGTGAAAATGAATAAATTGTGATTCTCCCAATTTTACCAGGTGCCTCATGGTAAGAGGGATTTATCATCATTAGATCACCAAGTTGATGACCTTATTGATGAAGGAAAACACTACTTCAGAGAGAACATTCATAGTGAATTCTATTATTAAGAGGAATACATGTATGGATTGACATTCTATTTCTATAATTCTATATATATCCCTAGTAGGAACTTCAGTGTGTATAAAATTAAGGGGAAAGACCTCTTGTTTTTTTATCTTATGTCCATGTGGAGGGCTATTGTGATTCCCGTCATAAGATAGGTTCTCAAGATCAATTAGATTATGGACATGAAGAAATAATTCATGGAGAATTACCTGAGGAGGGCCTTCAGAATTACTACTACATTACCCATAATTTGGTAATATGAAATAAGTAACTTGAGTGGCCATTGATAAGGATCTGAGTGCTACATAAACTAAATCATTAAGTATAGTTGGATTGTAAGTCATATCTTTACTTTCCATTAATTTTAGGTGAGATTTATTTTTGGGATCCTTATTACAATAAACTAAGGGAACTTGTAGGGGGATTTTTTTTAGGTATGGAATCTTGTTTGATTAATTCTCATGTAACTGTCATAATTTTTTGAATGTTTTCTAAAAAATTGGTATGGGTTTTTTCCTACCATAGAGTAAATATTGGAATAGGCTGATTATCTCCAATTGGAATAGGGGTATGGACGTGATTTATTTGTCCGTATATCTTGGTGGATTTTCCCTAAGACCCTCCTAGATGGGATCAGAGGTGTGTCATTCTATTAAGTGACATATTAATGAGTCACCCCATATATAGGGATGGAGCTGGGCATTCTTACCTATGTCAAGTTTTTCATCGTTATGATATCCAAGAAAGATTGTAGGATGTGGAAATGAATTTTCACCTATCCTTCCACAATTGTTAAGATTTTTAGGGTGACATCAACATCCAGAATGGGGATTTATTTCCATTCCATGGTTAGATTGGGGGTGTGTTTCCACTTCCATCCTCCATTTCCTTATAGTGGGAACAAACAGTACTTAGGTGTGAGGGTAAATATTTTGAACTGCCCCCTCTTTGTTTCTGAGAATATCTGAAAGAATTATCTAAGTTCTGCCTATTTAAGAAGATGTAATTATTGATTATTATGGTAAATTGTGTATTCCAAGTTGTTGGTTTCATCGAAAATACTTGATGGGTTTATTTGGACACTTCCAAATCACTCTGGACGTATGTTTGGTTGATGTGGAAATGTGTTTTTATTATATCAAGGATTGAATCCAAATTTTACTATCAGGATTTATGGGTGTAGGTATGTGTGTGTTCCTACTCACTATTTCCACCATATTTTATCAATGGGATTTTGTGGATTCTTTTAGATGAGTCTTCTCGTAACATTGGTAGGTGTGGGTATGTTTTTATTCATGCTCACTGTCTTCCACCGAATTTATTAGTGGGATTTTTTATAAGTTTAAGAGTTATGATCCAGCTCTTTTTGGACTGGTTGTGTCCTCCAGCAGGACTCCTTGTGTTCCAAGGTCTGGATGACTTGGGTGAGACCCCTAAGGATGACACCATCAACATGATTAGGGTTCACTTCCAAACGTCATTGGAAGTGAAAAATGCTAGCATGATCCCATTGAATGGACCATTATGTCTTATGGATAAGGTCATTGGTGAACTATTGGTATACCATTCTAAAATATGGAAGGAGTTGGTTGTTGCGTTTCGGAGATCAACTTGTGAAATTGTTGGAGACAAAAATTGGTGATGTCTGCTTTTGGACCACTAGATGTAACTGAGTGGACAACTGTCAGGGATTTGCATATTGTAGGGCCAATGAGGTAGAATCTAGGGTAGGTATGGTAACATTATGGAAATCCTTAATGGAATCCTCTTCCAATATAATGATCCAATGTGTTTGGTAGTAGGAGCATATGTCTATGATATCTGGTGTGATTCCATTTGTATTGAATTGAGATGTTTCTGAATGTTCCTGTAATATTTATGACAAACACATGCAAAAAAACTGTCATAGAAACATATTAAAAAAACAAATGCACAATTTATTTTCCTATATATACCCCTTTTATTTTATTATTTAAAGGGTCCCAATATGGGGGTGTGGGAATCGTCTTTGTTAAGGATTCATGTTGGGCTCACAATTTTTTCTTCATCTCTGAATTCCATGTGGGGTTGGAATGGAATTTAGGGGTGTTGGTGGGAAAACATTTATAATAGACACATACACCCACAACCCTTTTAGTGGTTTCAAACAATGTTTATTCATGGAACCGGAAACACCAAGTGGTTCTCATATACATAGTGTCCCATGAACCTACTTTCTGAAGGAAGGTTCTCATTCAGGAACTTGTCCAACAACCCTTAATAAGTCAAATTGGTCTTGGGGAATCTAGTTCAATCAAATCGCACCAATATGGGGGGAATTATTTCATTCTTCGGGGCTCTCTTACAGATTTATGATATGTTTGTGAATCCATAATTAACTCCCAAGTATGAAATGGGTTATCATTGAGTTAGCAATACATTATTAGCTTGTATAGAAATTAAAATCATCTAAGTGTATCTGAGGTTCTTCATCAATGGAGTTATCTATTTTAATTTAGGTTCTTGATCAATTGTACCATTTTATTAGAGGATTATAGGTTCTTTTTTCATTTATTTTCACATTTATGGTTTTAAATTGTGCATTAGGGTTCTTTAGAGTTTATCATTATCCAGGGAGATAGAAATTGTTTGAATTTCAATATCATACCTTTGAGATGGGATTCCAATGTATCCTTCTTAAATGAATTATAAATCACATATTTTGGATCCAATTAATGATAAACATCATTACATTTAAAGTCACGTGATAAGGTCTAATATTGTATTTAAATATCAAGAGGTAATGAATTATACGCACAAGGTGCCTAATTAATGTTTCATCTAAGAATTATGTAAAACAATCCCATGAAACCTGGAAGTGGGATCCCACGTCTGATATGACCCCACTGTGAATGTAGCCCATATATAATATGGCTGATTTGGGGTGTTCGGTTTGGAACTCAGTGAGGATGCCTACATATCCCATTCGGATGGGAATCAAAGACCACGTAGTTCAGTTTGATTGGGGCTTACACCTGTGGAGGATTCCCTTTTGTGTTGGTGTTATGTGGGATGTCTTGACTCATGAAGATTAGAAGGTTTGATTAGGGATTACACATGAGGAGTACACCCCATATTTTTATGGGGATTACACTTTGTGATTCTCATGTATATGGGGTCGTGCAAATGTTATGTTCATTGCCAACTTTTAAGGCCACATGAGTCATGCTTGTTGTGATAAACAAGATGGAGTAAAAGATACTAAAAACCACACAATCTTATTTTGAATTCTGGTTGAAGTGGCCAAAACCCATAGGGGGAGGAAAATAGAGTGGGATTTGGATCTTGTTCCCTTCCATCATGGTACCCCAGACCCAAAGGTAAAGATAAAGGGATTTGAAGTTCCCATATCCCATATTATTTTGGTAACTGGCTTAGTCACATTTGATGATCTATCATGCTACTTCCCATGGTTACAGAAAAGGACGAAGGAATGAAATATGAGAGGTCCTACAAGAAAGTATATGGGATTACACTAAGATATTTTTCTAAGAATCTTTCCGAAGGAAGAGAAGTGAATATGTAATTTACCCTCAAGGGAAAACAAGTGTGATCTTATCCCTACCCATGTGTAACTGGAGGTCTTAGGTCATACAGATTATAACATAAGGGAAAGTTCCTAGACATTGTATCTATGATTGATAAATCCCTAAAACATTCCACATATTTTGGGTTCTCATGACATAGATAAATTATATCAACATTCACCCCAAGGACCCTTCCCATTAGGTAGGACAAGTGCATGACACCTATGACCATTTCAATGCATATCTATATGGGAGACACAATTTTATTCCTCTTAACATGTTTGTGAATGATCGGAGGTCTCAGTGGAGGTTTCAAATGGGTACCCCTCATATGATGGATCCAAAGGTAGGGGATCCCTAATATTGTTGTCTTAGAAGGAGGCTCAAAAGGGTATCATATAGATCATGTCTTAAAAAGAAAAAGGTTCCTCACGTAGAACCTGAGAGGAACTAAAAGTGACTCCTATATGGGGGTATACCTACACAAACTCGAGGTACCTTGGGAATTGGATCACCTGGAATACAACTCATGGGTGAGGCCTTATCGTAGTCACTATGGGTCTCCCCAGCTATCCCTGGAAGGGTATCATGTTGGTGATGGGTTAGGGTAGGGACATTCGTGCTAGTGGTTTCCAAATAGGACAATGGAGTCAGCACATAGTTTTCTTGTTTTTTAGACCATGTATGGATATTTATCTCACTATACCCCTTAATTATCTCTTATATTGGGTTGTAGAGCACAACCAAATTGGTTTCAGAGGACCTCGACAAAGGGGTTAGGCTACTAGAGATTTAGGGATTCCTTTGATTTTTATTTTTTAAAAAAAGAGGATACCTAAGGTCATATTTATTATAATGTATGAGATTATGATCAAAGGAGTTACCCCATGTAGTCTCATGGTGTAGGTACCTAGTTTAGGTACACTATGCAGGGGTGTTCAAAATTTCAGTACCTTGAAGGGGGTTGTGTGAGCCTTTTGGTACGCAGGGGTATGCACATAGACTTGATTATGAAATCTCCTTTCACTCTTATTGGGGGCCTTCATTATTCGTACATGAATTAATCTTTATAATATTTTCTCCCCATGTAATAAAAAATGGAGTTTCACCTCACAATAAACTCAAATACCACCACTTCCCCCTTGAAAAAAATTGATAGTTAGCTTTCCACAAACATGGAGAAAAAAGAAGTACTATGGGGGATCAAAAATTGATAACCAAAGAAAATAGAGTAATAAAAATATATATTCAGTAATATATATTGAAAATATAATGAACTATTCAATAAAATATACCCAGCCTTATTTCCCTTGAAATTTTCTATCCTTTTTAATGGGAGAGGATGTGACAATTTATTCAAAAATAGTGAATAAATATTTTTCTCCAATTATATCTACTAAAGGATTGATGATTTTTAACACATTAAATGACTGCATTCAGGAAGGGTAATTTGTTCCTTTATATGTGCTTATTGAACCCATGACATTTCATCTGGATTTGACATAAGATGAAGGATTTATGGATGATTTACTTTCTAAAAGTAATCTATCCATGATGATTATTTGTATTCCAATTCTTGTACTTACTTTTCATTTATTGATTTGATTTGGTGTGAATTTTTTATTAAATAGTTAATGAAAATATACACCCTATATTTATATATCACCAAATATAATTTTATATCATTTATATTTTAAATTTTGTGATTTATGGGCACATCTCTTAAAGTGTGCAGATTTATGCACAAATTTCGAGGCATGACATGTGAGCTAGTTTTGGGACTTCAGATGATGGATTTAGTTTTGGGTCCTATTGTATGAAATTCATAAAATTATTAATATAATCTTGAAAAAATTAATTTTATAATTTTATTTATTATTCAAATTTTTAAATCTAAAATATTATTGACAAATAAAATAATTGAAATCCAAAATTAGACCATCTTTTCAATTAAGCGTAAAATAATTAAAATACATAAAAATGTTATAATTCCATATAAAATAACCCATTATTGGGATTAATAATAGTTAATTATATTATAAAATATGAAAAATTTATAGATTATTTATCCCCCATCACATAAGCATTGCACTCCTAGGAAATCATCAAATAATCAAATCAAAATACACATAAGAATCAAAATGATAAAACATTCATGATATTTACCAAAACAGAATTATGTTATGTATCAAATATGAAAAAAAATACCCTATCATTTTTATCCAACACATTTGATAATTATCAGCATCAAATATCCATCCATGGCCCAGTCATAACCTACATCACATTAAAATTATGTCACTCTTCACTCAAGAGAAATTAAATATTGAGTTATGCTCGTACATAGGAATTTCATGTTTCACTATAGGCTAGGGAAAACTATCATTTATACTCATATTTATATATGAACATATTTTTAAATAGGATTTATTTTTTTTCTGGTGATTTATATGTGTTATGGGTTGGTGGCGAAAATAATTTAAACAAATTGAAGCTGAATAAAGGATGAAGGAATCCTAAGTACAATGAATGAATAATAAAGTGAAAATATAGAAAATTCCTCTCTAAATCTCCCTTGAAAATTTAAAACACAACACTAAAACATTGTTTGACATGGTAAATGAGTCATTCAGTGATTAATATGAATTATTTCATCTAAATTCTCCATATTTTTTTTCATTTTCATTCTTTAAGCTAGAAAAAGGCAAAAAAATTAATTTTGCTTTAATTTTTTCTATTCATGATAAGATAAAAATTGAATATAAAGAATGTTTTCCAATTAATTACCTATAATTTTTAGAGTTAAATTAATAATAAAATTATGATCAATGAAAAATTAAATCTCGTTTATATTTTTTATCTTTTTTGTTTTTTTAAATATTTTCATTTTTTTTAAGGAGAACTAGATGATTAAAATTATCAAAAATGAAATGATGAATCATTCTCAATTATATATCTCTACACTACCAAAATTATTAAACAAACTTCATAACACACAAAAATTATACACATCCCAATGAACACACACAAAATTCCTTTAATCTACACTCAAACATGAAATATTCATGCAAAAATACCAAGAGTGCAGGTTAGTAAGGATAAATCATATTTTAATGTGGATTAAACCAATTATAAAATTTATATAATGTAAGGTATAAAAGATTATATAAGTAAATTTTTTCATAAATTTAAAATATTCTATTTAATATAATGCATAAATAATATATAAACATTCCATGAAGTCTAATGGTTTGAAGGAGAAAATTAAAAAGTTGTGGTTCTAACACAAAATCCATGGTTCTCTTATGGGTTATTAGAAAGAATATATAAATATGGTTCAAAATTCAATATAAAACTATAAAAAATATTTTATTCAGTGATTAATGGAAATTTATTTCAAAAATCAGTCAAACGAGATAATTTTTTTAAAATATAATTCATGGAAAAAATATCACTTCAAAAATCTTTTAAAATCCATTTCTTTTAAAATAATTTCCACTCCCTCAAAATAAATTTATCTGTGAAAATGATAATAATATTAATTTTATATCAATAGTTATAAAAATAGAAAACAAACACTCAAAAATAACTGAGTCGGTTGACACTACTCCACACTTGGAATTTAACACCCCTCATTTCACCTCAGCAAAATTTAAATAAGGGTAGAAAATCAAAAGAGAAGAAATGATGTAGCCTATATTTTTTATTAGTGGAAACCTCGAGTTAAGATCCATTTTTCTACCACTTATACCTAGAAATCATGACTAAATAGAAAATAATAAAAATAAAAGAGAAAATGTAATCGGAATGGAAAATAGGCTAAAACATGATTTAGAACCCCATGTGGGTACTTCATTTTTTACTTCCCCAAGTCAAGACGTTATGGTGGTTTAACCCCAATAAAAATGTGGATGGGGTTTATTATATATAATAAACAATAAATTATTTCTCTGAAAATACATCAATATAATATTTGAGTGAGAACCCCATGGAAAATAAAAATATACACAACCCCTAGAAGAGATGAGACAGAGAATCTAAAAAACAAAGGGGGGGAAACAAATATAGGGGATCTTCTTATTTTGTTTAGTTGTAGGAGCAGTTTCCGTGGGTGGGGCATATTTTATAATATGATGTGACTTATCACAAAGTTTAAATTTTTAAAATTATTCTTCCATTATTTATTTATTTGTTTTATCATTCTCATATAAACTGAAATATAACCTGATTGGATCCTCTATTATCTCATTAACACACATAACATATTTTTCTTCGTCTTCAAGTGCCTATAGTAGTGGTACTAAATATTAAAAATAATCATAATATATTCTATTTTTCATTAAAAATTGACTATATTTGAAATAAAATAACATTCAGAAAATAAATCTCCTTCATAATTTTCAATGTCAAACTTGTTTTCATTAAGTCGGGATGATTGGAAGGTATTTGTTGGAGATGGAAGTGGATCCTAATGTTTTTCTTCAACCTCACCAATGTATTCGAGAACTTTAGGTGTAATATTATTTTAATTCTCTTCATTTTTTATTTTTTTTCCATTCCACCCATTGGACATTAACATCTTTATCTTCAGTATCCAGGGATACTACTAGCTAGCTTGCCTTTTTGAGAATTTTGAAATTTTATTAAATCATCAAGCAATATTGATCAATTTGAATAAGAAATTTTTATTCCTATATAGTATAAACATAAATTTTATCAAAATTACAATAAATAAATTAATACCCTAAATATTCCATCTCAATCTAAGAAATGGATGATATGCAAGGAAGCTATTTTTTATGTTTTTAAATTTTTTGATTTTTTTTTTGTTTTTATAAAAAAAAGCATGTGTAAGATCTTAACCTCCATATTTATGGATCCAAATTTATAATTAGGTGTTTTTCATGGATCACTAGTTAATTAAATTCTAATTTACTTAAGAGTTTAGTATATTGTGCACCCATAGGGTCGATCTCTCGATGAGGCCGCTCACACACAACAATTTATATTGACATTATTATAGTATAACTAATATAAAACTAATAGAAACAATAATTTAAAAATTATGGTTATTTATTATTAAAATAAATTTTATATAATATAATGAATAATTAAAATATATAACAAAATGGAATATTATGAATAAAAACAATGAAATTACTAGAAGAATACAGTTGCACTACAGGGTTTGTAGTGATATAATCATTGTTATTTTAGACAAATATCAATGTTTTATTCAAATTATGATTAAGTAATGTTAATATAAATAATCCTGTTCAAATTATATTACCCTACATGAAGACCTATTCATATATTAGTAATCTCTTCAATATCAATACCCAATCCAAACTCCATTGATTGAATGAATTTGATATCAATGAGAAGGAAAATTATTGAACGATGAGGAAGAAAACAATAATAAATTTTGTAGAGAGGCTACTCAAAGAAATAATTTTATCAACTAATTAATTATTATATTAACACATGTTGAAAAATTAATGTTCAATGAAATCAAACACCCCCACTTCCCCCCCCCCTCGAACAACAGTGAGGGTTAGCTATCCACATACATCGAGAAAAAAGAAGTACGGTGGAGGAAACACAAAATAGAAATGAAAATAAAAGGGATAAAGAAAAATATTGATAAACTAAAAAAATTTAATATATAAATAATTATTATATAAAATAATCTCCAAATTATCCCCCATGAAATTGGATAAAATTTTTAATGGGAAAAGATGTTATAATTTATAGAAAAATGGTGGACAAATGTTTTTCTCCAATTCAATGTGTGAAATTTTTTAATCATATATGAAACCTTAAATTGAATAATAATAAATATTTTATTCTTTAATTCTATTAATTTATGATATCCTTAATAACCCATGAATTTTTATATTTATTAGTCACTATATGAAGGAGTTATGGCCTGTTTTCTTTGGAATAGTAAACCTTCTTCTCATAATGTTTTGTTTACTAATGCTCAAAATTACCATTAATTTATTAAATTTATTAAGGTATAATATCACATTTTCATATTTTAACCTATTTCCCTTGTCATTATATATCTCCAAGTAAACTTTTATCTCTTTGTGGTATATATTATGGGATATATGGTCCCATCTCTAAAAGTGTCCATATGTGTGCACAGAATTATAGGTCTTACTTGTGAGATCATTTTAGGCCTTTAAATGACTGATTTATCTTTGGTTCCTATGGTATTAAATATATAACAAGATTTATAGAATCCTAAGAAAATTAATTTCCCAATTTTATTCCATATATAAAATTTTATCATCGAAATATAGGTGTAAATTAAAATGGATAAAATACAAAATTATGCAATTTTTTCAATTAAGCTCATAATAATTCTAAAACCCAAAAATTTTATAGTTTTCCATAATATGACACTATGGTGAGATTAATAAAATTTAATTATAGTATAAAATAATTGAAAATTTTAGTTTAATCACTCCCCCACACTTAACCATTGCACTCTTAGGAAATCAACAAATATTCAAATCAAAATCCATACAAGAATAAAAAATATGAAAACATCATTTTTCTTTTCCAAAATATAATTCAATCATATATCCTCTATTGAATTCAAATAACTCTCATTTTCAAATCATGTATTTATGTATTTTGATCCTAAAAAATCTATATATGGCCCAATCATAACCTACATCACATTGAATTTTATATCACTCTTCACTCAAGTGAAATTAAATATAGAGTTATGCACAGACATAAAAATTGGACGTTTCACCATAGTATTGTGAGAACTATAATTTATCTACACAATGACACATGAATATATTTTTAATAATGATGACCTTTTCAAGGTGGTTTATATTTCTTAGGATTGGTGGGAGAAATAATTGAAAAAAATTAAGGATACAAAGGCGAGGTTGGATACATAAGTATAATACATGAAAAATCAAGTTGAACACAATATATTCCTCACCCAACCCCCCTTAAAATGGGAAACACAACACCTACCCATTTTTTGGAAATTTTAAATGTTTAATTCAGTGATTAAAATAAATAATTTCATCAAAATTCTCCTATTTTTTTAATATTCTTTTTAATAACGATTATAAAGAAACAACATTAATTTTAATATATGTATTTTTCATGAAGTATGAGCTAATATTTGAATAAAATGAATGATTTACTATTAATTCCCTATATTTATGATATTTACATGAATAAAAAAAATTAATCCTAATGATATATTTATTCTCATATTAATGTTTTCTTTTTTTCATTTCTTTAATGAGGAATGGATATTCTAAATAAAGCATAATGAAATGTATACGAATTCCTAGAAATATATATATTAACTACCGAAAATTATTACACAAACCTAACACAAAAAAAAAATTTAACACATCCCATATAATGGACATGAAAGAACAATATCACATACTCAAAATCAAAATATTCATAAAAACATACTCTGAGTTCAAGTAGGTATGGAAAAATTAGGTTATAATTTAGATTAAAACTACAAGAAACTTGATAGAATCTATCTATTAAAAATGGATATATGTATATGTGGGTCTCGTGTTTAAATGTGTCTATCTAATAAAATTCCCCATTCATATATAAAACATTACATGGAGTGAAACTATTTGAATGAGAAAAATTGAATGTTCTGGTTCTTATACATAATCCATGATTCTCTCAAGAAAGTGTGCACATTAGGAAGAATATGTAAAAAATGGTTCATAATACCACACATCACTAGAAAAAATTATTTGTGTTAGTATTTCATTATAATGAATTTCAAAAATCATTCAAACACATAAATAATCTTGAAAATCAAATTCATCGAAAAATATTTCACGTCAAAAATCCTCCAAAATGCATTTATTTAAAAATAATATAACCTCTCTCAAGATTAATTAATGTGTGAAAAATTATAATAATATTAATTTTAATAAGAATCCTACTCAAATTATTAAAACAAAAATAAAATTCATAGAAAAACCAATAATTTTGAAACTCCCCAACACATTGAATTTACTACCCCTCATTTCATCTCATTAAAATATATATAATTGAAGAAAAACTAATGAGAAGGAAATATAAAACCTGAAAATATTTTCAATGAATGAATTGAGTTACATTCCATGTTACTACTACTTAAACCTATAAATCAAGCATAAAACAGAACATAATAAAAATAATTAAAATAAATGAGCAAGGGAAAAGATGACATAATATGATTCACACCCCATATGTGGGTTCTAGGTTTTTATTATCCCTAGTTTTGTAGTTATACTAGATTAATCCCATTCCAAAGGTGGATGGGGTTTTTTTATTAGAAACCACCATTAATGATTTCTCCCAATACCCATTATTATATGATAGTATTGATAACCTCCAAAGAAAAGAAAAATACCCATAACACCAAATTGATATGAATGTGAAATTTTGAGATACAGAGGGGGAGGAAAAAGAATACAGGGGTTCTCCCTATTTTATTTAAATTTATTATTGTGGTATATTGGTTATAAATAGTGTAATGTTGAATGTAACTTCTCTTATATTTTGGGTTTAGTAAATTATTCTTCAATGATTTCTTGATGTGTGCCATTTTCTCATATGATCCAATGTAAAACTCGATTGGATCATCCATTCACTCTACAATAGATGAAACTTATTTATCTTATTTATACTGGGCCTAAATTAGTGGTGTTGAATCTATTAAATAGGAATATGAGATGTCAGTTTTCAACTCAATATTAATATTATTTGAATAGAAAAAGGATTAGAATTTAAATCTCCATAAAAACGTTCACCTTCAAACTAATTTTCATTAATCATTATTTATAAAAATTTGTTTTTGGAGAGTGAAGTAGATCTTCATGTTTTGAATCAACCACAACAATGTATTGTATAATTATAGTTTGAACATGAATTTTATTTTTTATCTATTCCATCCATGAAACATTAACTTCTTCAACCTCAGTATCCAGTTATGTTACAAGATTGCTTTCTGTTTTGAGAATTTAGAAATTTTTTTGAATAGTCATGGAATATTGTTCCACTTGAATCATAAATTTATCTTCTCTATAAGATCACTATAATTTTTTTTTCAGAATTCTGATAACTAAATTAAGAACCATAAAATTAAATCCCAAACTAAGAAATGAAATATATTAAATGAAGCTCTTTTTTTTTCAAATTTATCTTTTTTATGTTTTCATGAAAAATAAAATGAGTATTCTATTTAAATCTATAGAAATGGCACAAAATAGATAGTCAAGGATTCATCAGCATCCCTATCTAATTAAATTATTATTAACCAAATAGTGAAATATAGTTTTCACACCTTGGTTCGACCTCTCGAGGAGGCCGCTTCCACACAGTGATTTCTATTGTCCCTATTATAGTGTTACTAATATAATAAAAACTTATATAATAACATATAAATTAGGTGTTTTTATTTTAATATACATGAAATATAATATATATAATAATTAAAATATATAACATAATGGAAATAATTTAAAACAAAAAAGAAAATTAGTAAAATAAAATGGTTTCTTTCAGGGGATTATAGTGATATTATCATTGTATTTTAAAAATGTGCATCAATTTGTTATTCAATGTAGAGATCATGATCTATCACTCTAAACCCTATCATTGAAGTAAAATTATGCTCTATCGAGACCCCTTAATGGAGGATTAATCTCTTCCACGTCATTACCTAATACAAACACCATTATTTAAAATAATTAGATATCAACGAGAAGTAAAATCATTGAACGAGGTGGGAGAAAGTGATTGTAGGGATAGTGGAGAGACTAGTCACCAAAAAAATTCTAAACAACACTAAATTATTATAATCACACAAGATAAAGCATTAAGTAAAAAAACTAAAAACCCACAACTTCCCACCTCAAACAACAATGACAGTTAGCTCTCAATAAACATGGAGATAAAATAAGTATAGTGGGGAAAAACAAAACATAAAACAAAATAAGAGGAAGGAATGATAAGATATGTAAAATAATAAATATGGAAAATATAAATAAGTGATATATAAAATAAACTCCACCACAACCCTATTGAAATTGGATTTCCTTTATAGTTTCAAAGGAGGTGACAATTTAGAGAAAAATGGTGGAAAAATGTTTGGATCCAATTCTATCACCACAAGGTTTATGGATTTTTGCTAAATTAAATGGCCTAATAATAGAATGGTGTATTATAAATGGTTTTTCATTTTTTTATATCTCAGGATCCCAAAAATTTTGATATTTATGTGACATTGTATGAAGGATTTGTGGATGTTTTACTATAGAAACTAATTTGTCTAGGTTAACTATTCATATTACAATGATCCAACTTCACATTCATTTATGGCAATTATTAACATCTAATATCATGTTAACACTATTAATTAACTTTATATATGATTTTATATGTCTCCATTTCTAATTTTATCTTATTTGGGATTGTTGTTTTTCATATATGGTCCCATCTCAACAAGTGTTTAGATCTATCAATAGATTTTGAGGTCCGACTTGTGAGGATGTATTGGGATATTGAATGATAGATTGATATTTGGGTCTAGATTAATTAAATCAATACAAATTTTTATGGAAACTAGAAAAATTAATTTCACTATTTAATTTAGTGTCGAGAAATTTACATTTGAATTTTTTTTGAAAAATAAAACAGGAAAAATCCAAAATTATGTCATTTCAAAATTAAGGTCAAATACTTCCAAAACATTATAATGTTGTAATTTCCAACAAAATAAAAATATTTCACATTAATAAAAATTATTTATAGTATAAAATATGTGAAAATGTTTCATTCATCACTTTTATTCTAGATAATGGGGTGTTTTTTTAGTGTTTCATTTTTTATTTTTGGTATTTAGTTGGTTTCACTTGGCATTGGGTTGCTATATTTTTCTAGTTCCCCATATGAGTTTTCTATTACTATGTTTATCATATAGCAATGGTATAGTGAAGATAGGGATGGTTTCTAGTGTGGTCCTTAAATCTAGTTTCTTGCTACAATTTAATGTTTCCATTTGATGGGGACAATGGTATTATTGATGCTCATAGATTCATGTTGAATAATAGTTTTATTCCAACTCTTCCATCGCTTCATACTCTTTTCTCCCACTCAATTTTTTCCATGTGTATTTTTTTCATGGATATTTATAGAGATATTGTAAGAGTGGTTGGCGGTTTTATAGGTGGTGTGACTAGTACAGTTTTCTCTCCTTACATTGTGGTACTATTCAATTTGTTCTTATATTATTATATAATCATGTTCAATTTTTGTGTCATCGTGAATTTTTTTTATGTTTGAAAGTAATTTATATTTATTTTTTAATATCTATATTGGTTATTTTCATTACATGGTGCCACTATATAATGTTAAATTGATTATTGGTTTTGGGGAGTTTCTTGGCGTTTCACTCCTGCTAATACAAACGACGACCTTAGGTTTCCCCATATAAAATTTCGAAATCTTTTAGTTTTTGAAAAAATTTAAAACGTTATCTTTGAATAGCTTCTAAATGTTTGAAATGTTGATGATGAAGATGGGTTGATCACACCTCTAGTTATGTGGATCCTTGTAGATCATGTACTAAGGTGATGATAGGTGTGGTTTTTTAATTTTGATCTATTTTGATTTTTTATTTTAGTTTTTTTCATGAGTTGATCATATGAGATGTAATATATGAGGCCTTTATGTAATGATGTTCTAGTTTTGTGTATATTTTCTTGAAATAATTATTTAGTGGTTTATAATAGTTCACACTCAACCTTAATATGGTTTGTTTGAAAATAAAAAAAGGATGAATATGGATAGATAGATTACAATACCAATGAACACACACACACTAAGGTACAAAAATAGGTCATGTCGCATCAATCTTAACTAGGAATAGAAACCAACCAACTGAAAAATTATAAATTTTTATGTCCCAAATTTCATGTTGATTGAATACCCATTACATAGGCCAAAGAACTAATTTATGTCCTAAAGGACCCTTTTATGAAGAATATTACTATAGAAAAGAAATCAATTTTAGTATATGAGATGTCACAAACCCAATTTATTTAATAGTAACCAAACTCAGTTGGCCATAAGACCACAAGCATGTCTCTCCATACATAAATGGTTTTTGAAAACTAGCTACAAACAATGCTAAAATAGTGGGGAGACTATAATAAAATGATCAAAGTGTACCATGCTAGTATAATAATAAAAATTAATATTGGAATCATAATAGATAACTTAACATATGAATAATAAACATAAAACATTTTAATTACCATGTATCCTCATCCATCAATGTCATATACAAAATGATGATCATGGAATAATATATTAAAAGGTAATATGAGAAAACATGGACATACGTACGTAGAAATACATGTATACAAAAAGAACCAAAAATACAAAAAGATTGCATCTAGATAGTATCATGAGTCATAGATCAACATGTGCTTCCTCACATCCATACTATAGTAAAATAAAGCATCAGAAACTAGGTGATTTCCATTATCCCTACCTTTATCCATGAAGTATGTTTAAGTACTAATCATAATTCCAAACAGGGTGTGACATAAAATTATTTTGACACCACCAATGGTCTCTAATTCCATCCAGTCTGTGATTGTATAATAATCAATGTGAATGTAACAATTAAAATTATAAATTAAGTGTTGTATATTACCGAACAACATAGGTAACAATTCCCAGGGAAAACATGACCTCTTCTTCTTAGATCATCCTTAGTTAGAATGTCTCCATAAAAAAGATATTACTCTATAAATTATAATAAATTATAGGGACCTGGATAATATATCAAGAATCCCCCATGAACTATATCTAAGCATGACATTTCTAATAAGGTCGTCAATATAGTGTAATGTTCTATCCAAATCCAAGCTTGTGCTTTGGCTTGGTATTTGTGTCATATAATAATTCCATTATGTAATTTAATATCAACCTATGAATATATTTGGAACTCTTAATTTGTAACCCAATTATCACTCAAGGAAAATCATGAGCTAGAAACCTTAAATTCGTGTCCAATGTATTACTCATAGGAACCTTGGTATCGCTTTAGGTGTGGTATTACATCAACGCTCACTGAGTCTGTCCTTGGATGTCCACTATGTGAGCACAAGTTTCACCCATGCTATATATAAACACTTTCCCTCTTATTTATTGTTTTCCTTCAAGATAAGTATTGTATAAATCACTTTTGTCATATAAATAATATTCTCTCTTAGTCCTTTCTTGGTAGTACACTAAGGAGTCCAAGTATCACTCGAGCAAAAATAGTCTATTTGGAAACTGAGTCTGTCTTTGGGGTTTCAATAAGAACCCATGTTTCAACCAAGGAATATAATAATCATTTCATTATAATCATTTTATTAATCATGATTGAAAAACCTGTTAATGGCATTCTTTTTTGGATCCCATATCAAACTCTCATAATGGATATAAATAAATGGTCATGGGTCCTATGTCGAACCATAACATATAATATATCATTTTAAAATAATATTTCATCACATTTAGAATAAATTTTACTCACATTATACGGTGGATCAAATCAATTCATAGTATTTGAAAGCTGAGATTGACATGAATAATCCAATTTATCTTAATTGGGAATTGGGATATAAAGAATATATTTAGGCCAAGAGAGAAGGACAACATCAAAAAAATGGACATGGCCTTACATTACGACACATTATTTAATTAAATTATAATTTATTCCCTCTATTAATCATCCCATGAGTGGGTTATAAACAAACCTTCTAAGGTAATTTAAATTCACAGTCCACTCATGGTGGTTTTACCCAATTTAACAATGCAGATAAGGGGAGGTTAAAATTAAAGGTCCATAAACATTAATGATATATAAATTGGTCACATAGGTCATATAATTCAATCCTACCCACTTTATTCTATTAATAATTCCAATTAATAAGAAACACTTTGAAAATCAGGCATGCGAAACAATGATATATATATATATATATATAAACATTAAAACTTTGAGGGAAAATAGTAAGATCACCTACCTCATATTGTTAGTTTAATCGTCATCAATTTATGGCCTCTAATATAGGGTAGAATAAAAATTGATCAAAAATAAAAACACCTTAAAATAGGGAATATGAGTTTTCCCAAAATTTATTCTGATGAGAGGAAGACAAACAACGAAAGGTGTAATAGAAATAGATAACTCACTGATGTCTATCCAGTGAGATTTATGGTGAGAGATTTGGAGTTAGTATACCTGATATATCCATAATATTGGGTTACACTTGGAAAGGATCTTCAATTATAGGCATAGGGGTAAGCTTCTGAAAAAAATAACAAAACTTGAGGAGGGTTATGTTTTAAAATAACTAAAGACAAAATGATCATTTAACCCTTTAAAACATGGTCGCACAATTTAGTTACATGATTTTCCAAGACATATGTGAACCATGAACCGATGACTTCCTTAAGAACCCAATCACATGATCATCATACATACCAATAAAAACCATATGTTGACTAGGCAGTTTCTGTCTTTTGAAAATTTTACAGTAAACTCACAGGTGTGGTTCCTAGGTTGCATGGTTTCATCAAACCATACAGCATTGGACAACATATTGAACCACCCCGAACTGTTTTATCTAATAGTGAAGACTGAGCAGTATGGTTTCAACTAAACATGTGACCCAACTACTAGTGGAAAGTACAAGGGCCCACAGAGGAAGCTGGTAGGCTGGGGATTTCAAACTTTTCATCAATGGTGTGACTAAACTTCGCATCGGTGACGATCTGAGCCTCAATAAAGTCCATGGATCTCACATAAATTAAAAGAGAATGTAATGTAAAATGTATAACATACCTATTCAGATCTAAATTCATGGTTCACTACAACATATCGTTAGTGATCATCTCTTGAAATATCTATAACAGGATCCCTCAAGATCATCCACACGTGCTTCAAAAATCTATGAGAGCACAAATCATTGAATTCTAGATTCTATCACACTAATGAGATGATATCTTCGACATCCAGATGATCACCATGATCCTCTACCTTTTATGCTTGAAGGTGGAACTTGGATCTCCAATTGAGAGGGAGATACTCTTGCTCTAGATAGTAGGAGGATAGAGAGGCTCTCATTCATAAATGAATGAATAGTAATTAGTGAGAGAGACCATCTTTCTATTTTTTGTGGGGTTGCTAAAATACATTGTTGAGTTCCCTGACCACTTTTTATTTCTACGTTCATTAAACAAATAATTATGATGAACTAAAGTGCATCAATATTATTTATAATTCTATCGCATACTTGTAACATATTACATGATAAAAGCGAGAAATTTAACTCAACTCTACATTCATGCTTAATATTAAAAAAACCTTGAATATTAAATTAATATCCATTTGAATAATATTTTCTCATATTTACATAATTTGTAAATACATTAAATAAAATCAATCCCAATTATTCCTAACATGAATAATAATTTATTTATTTATTTCATTGGTGATCAATAATTTAAAAAACACTTGAACCCTATGTTGGGGCCCACCTTTTCCAATTAACCTATTGAACATAATAGGGAGGAATCTTGAATACACTATTGTGTGTGACCCTCTAAGTTCTTATCTCGATAGTAGTGAATAAAATCCACAGACCAACAGTGGAGTCTAGAAACCCATCAAGGACCCTAAAGAGATGAGGATAGTCATTTCAAAAGCTACCAACATATGAACACATACTATATACTATAATATATTTGTATTTATATATCTCATAAAGTAAGACAAACAATTGTGTGACCTCCCTTTTCATTATTTATTTTTTATTGATCTATTAGGATGTATTTACATTCGACTGATTTGGCCAATCACTTATGAAGGTAGCACCATCCTGATCAACTATTCCTATGATATACAAATTCCTTAACCCAGAAGTGAAAAATCCTTTCATTATAATTCAACCAATGTAACACCACCAACAATTAACCTAACAAAAGCTACCTCATCATGATTTAAATATCATGTGTTTTTTCCTTTTATTAATGTATGCAATCAAATGGTACACACTGGTAATGATCTCAAGAATGTAGACCAATACACTTTTCCATAGATAGGAACAACCAATTACACTAAAAACAAGTGGTGTACCTATTTAAAGGCATGTCCTCAAGATCTCATTTCTAGATATCACTATGTACAATCTTTTTGAGAAGATATCTAAATGCTTATGATCCCCCAGCACTGGATTGTCAAACATCAGTATTGTCCAATCAGTATGACACATCTAGATGATAGGACCTTTGTTTATGATTAATGACATATGATCTTAAGGCTCTCATTATATCCTAGGATCTGTTATATCCTTTCCATATGAAAATTGATCATCCACATTACCCTTAAATAGTTTATGCAAAAAAGTTTACACTATAATGGTAAAAATACATCATGTATAACTAACTATATACATGATATGGTAATCAAAAGTACTACAAAGTTGGGTCTAGGGAACCTAATATTTCTACACTACCACATACACTTGATCTAAATATCTAACCATATATGTTATCTACTCACATGATAAAGATCATGTTTCTTCTGAGTAATGGATTTAGCTACTGGGCCTATCACTTTTCTATCAGTGTGGAAATTTGGCTATAAACGAACTTGTCTCCTTGAGTACAACTTTTCAAGATATGGTATCTGTGAGTATATCCCTTTTTTCCACTATCATGACTTCAAATATTGGCTAGTAAAAATTTCATAATTTACATTATGATAATACTTTACTTACTAGGTGTGATTCCGTGAACTCGATCAAATATATTCATTTAATTGCTTCTTAGATGCCTTAGATGTTGTAACGTACTTGGTATATGTAGATATAACTACCATTGGATTTTATAAGCTTTAATCATTCATCACCTTAGCCTAACTACGATGCTAGATCAAATTTGATCCGATGAAGTCCATTTTGTGTCCCATAATATCTAGTATCTATCTTCTCCCCATACTAGGTACATATCATTCGTACATGATGAAGTAAAATATGATAGTTTGGATTTATAAACATTCATTTATCCTAGATATAACTGATATTTTCATAATATAAATCATATGTTATCAAAATAAATTTTTATACATATTATGGGATACATTATTGATCCATTACTGAAGTTTATGGAACTGAACTCACTACATTAATATCCTACCATGTTCCAAACATGTCTTGGTTGGAGAGATTATGCTATGAGACATTGGAAACAATTATTAACATGAATTGTTCTAACTTATATTTTTTATACCATGTCATTATAAGTATGATTGACTTCGTCCCAAAAACTATTAGATCTACCTCAGTAGATATGATTTCCTAGAACATAGGTTTCATACATTAATTCAATAAATGGAGATTTAAATTTATCATGGACTTAACTAAATTTAAGACCTATAATTATTTTCCTTATTTTGTCGAACATATTTTTCTTAGAAGACATTGGTATTCCCACAAACCTTTGGTAGACACATGGAAAATATTCATTCCAAATTAATCCTCTAAGAACTTGTTTCTTACATTATTCCTGAACAGGATTTCAGTAACTTGCAACCCTTATTGGAATCATATGATGTCATCTTCCCTTTTAGGTTGCATCGTTTAGACACCTTCCAAGAAAGATGATCTTGACATCCAATATCCTATTTAATGATCTTTGAAGTTATCTATGACAAGAACAACTATAATGGGATTAGGTATATCGACTAGGTATAACCAATCATTCAATGTTAATACCATTATTGTACCGTTCATATATCTACTCACTTGAATACCCACCATACAATTCAATTTATAATCCCCCTTAAAATCTGATACATAGAATCCATTATTGAATTCTATAAGTCTTATCAATCTTAGTTGATTTCTACATACTACATACTTGTATGAATTATTTTTCTTAATGAATAATGTATCATCGACCATAGTGAACTCAAAACCATCACCCTCATATTAAACCTTCCAATGTAGTATGTGTCTCTAGAACATTCCTCTTCCACATGAACTTGTGGAACTTGTTCTTATACCAACCATTAGTGCATCATGATCATTGACTAAATCTAATTCAATTCATCTTCTACTATCATAAGTAGATATGCACACCCTCTTAAAATAAATTTTGTCTATCATTTGACTACATATTTTCTGTAATAGGGATTTATATAATATCCTAAGAAACTGTTCAAATAATAACCCCAGATTCAAAATGTGTTTAACTTGATGCATGTTCGTTTAAATCCAAACAAACTATTTTCATCTAAACATATGTCCTATGACATAATATATTTCTATCAGACTATGACACATATAATATCCACTATTCATTTATCAATTAGCATATTGGTTATGGGTTTTCACCATTTGTCTAGAAAAGTGGTGACATGACTTGGTCACCCAATTCATGCACCAATGAATTTTATTAAAATAATATGTAACAATACAAGCATGAGGTAAAAAGGGCTTACACCAATGGGGATTTAGGGGACTAAAAAGTGAGATTTCCAAAAAAACAAACAAAAGATCAAGTTACAAAAATCATGACTGAAGATTCATGTCACCAATATGTAGATGACCTCCACCATGTAGGGCCAACAAAGAGGTCATTGCAAAAAAATTAATAGTTGAATAGAAGAAGTCTCCATCACTGATCAATCTTCAATAGCTCATTTCCAAGTCCCCAGAAAGCTTGTTCCAAAACATGAAATACATTCATAATAATAATATTATTCATCCCAAGAGAGGAGAAAAGAAACAGCGAGTCATAGAGAGATACGTACCTACCTCCACCAGAAAAAACAATAAATATCATAGAAAAATAGATCATTAAAATACAATGGCCAAAATTATTTCACAAAGAATGGAAATGAAACATATAGAACCATATCTAAACAATATTATTCTTCATGCATGAAATAGTCATTGATGATAAACAATGTTTTTGACATCAAAATACTCATAACTAGAATCACATACTTCATAAATGCTTCTATAGCTGATGTCTGAGACATTCAGCATCCTCCTCAGGAAAATTATGACACCTCCAAAAGGAATGGAAGTTCCCATGTTATCGTTAAAATTCTATAGATATTATAGACTTTAATGATTCTTTAAGAAAAAAACATTGGTCCAAAATAATTGAGAACCAAATATTGAGTTCCAGGACAAAGTAGAAAAGTATTTAACTTTCAGTTGGATAAGATGATCTAAAAAAACACATCTTTAGCTATTATTAGAGAAGCGATCAAATGACACAATAGTGGGACACCCAAGGAGAAAAAATAGGTATATACTCAATCCTTTGAATAAGAGAAGAAGAATGATGGAGATGACAGAAAGAAAACCCATCTCTCAAATTCATGTAATTTATTAAAAATTAGGAGGTTTAAAAAAAAGAATTTATCAAAAGAAACTAAATATAAGTAATGAAACTAAAAAATACATAGTAAGATAGGGACCATCAATAACATATGATCAATCATTCCCATGTAATGGGTTTGATTTTGATGTCTGGGTTCTTTTTAAACTCTCCCAACACTTCATGAAACATCCTCTTTCTGATTTTATAGTAGATATTAGTATACATTTCACCATTTTTTATTGAAATAAGAGAACTATTACATTCTCATCCATCCAAGAACTATGTTCCCCAGAAAATTCCAATTTCCCTTCAAGTTTATAGGCATCCATAAAAGCAAGGACATTTTCAGAATCACTATCAGTGTCATCTGAGTCAGTTGATTTTGAAGAGGTGGACGAGTGATGGGTAGGCATGGACTTTAGGGGAGTATCAACCCCCATTGGGAGTTGTGAAGGATCATTAGTTTCCTTCTTATAAGAATCTAATGACCTTGTAACAAGTGTTCTTTCAAGGTGATAATAGTCTCTAGGATTCCTTTTTTTTTCTAGTATTTTGGTAATATAACCATCACCATCTACCATTGGTTTTTTCCCTTCCTTGCACTAGACATTAAGTAGGCTTCCTAAATTTTATTAGGTTTATCATCATCCTCCCATGAGGATTCACAAGAATCCTAGAGGTCATTATGACCCTTATGATGTCTATCATACTTTTCCAAAAGCTTCTCTTCTTCCTCTAGTAGGGTTGAAGGGACTGTAATGATGATTTTGCTAGTGATTAAAGCCTCAAAGCCTACAATTTCCTTAGAAATGATTGGGTAGCAAGCAGTATGAAGAGGTAGGGAAATGTTTTCATAATTCTACTTATTAAAATATGACTTAGGCCCTTCTAAAGGTTCCCTAGAATCCAAGGGGCCAATATAGATTATGTTACACACATTCAGACCAGGTTATTGCTTTCTTTATTTAATCCAAGATGCTTTTATGGAAACAGGAAATGGAGTCTTTTAGTTACAATCCATTGAATTGTGTATGTAATTATGGAAAGAGTGATAATAATCTGGTATATTTTTATTAACTACCACCAGAAATAATCAATAATTACCATTTTGAATCCATATTTGAGAAGGTGGATCTTGGGAAACATCAATTTCAACCCAAAATCTAGCAACTAATGGTCTTGAGAGATTCGTTGTCACCGAATCAAGTTTAAGGGGTTTTCCAATGTGCATGGAAATATAAAACACTGTAGACTTCATAAATAAAAGAAGCGGTAGACCACGGAATCCAATCCAAATACGGACTATGGGAGATTCAGAGTAAGGGTCAAAATTGGGGGTCTATCTAAAAACCCTCATTGAACAACCCCCAAAAAAATAATAACACTTCCCCCAAATCCTATAGTAATTATCTTCTAAAGGAAGTTCAAATATAAAATTTTATGAATTCATGAGGCCGATGTGAAAACCTGAAAATCCAATGACTTCAATACTGTTTCTCAAGTACTTCAATGATGGTCTATGTTTCGAAAATTTCCCAAAAATTACAAATCTTAAATCTGATGCTAGAATACATTATCGGTTTTCATAGTTATTTTTAATGAACTTATTCAAATATAATAGAATTTACCCCAAATTGTAACAATAAAACCCCCTACACCATAATTCCAATTAATAAAATCGGGGTTTAGGAATTTCTCCATGCTACATTTTTTTTATAAATGTTAATTTTTAAGACTAGTCATCAATAGTCTTTATTAACATCAATGTCATAATTTAGATAAGTTAATGTGCATTTAGGAATTAATCTACCCCACATTATCGTGATTGATGAATTCTTGGTCGTGATATTCTTCGCCATGCCGATCCAAGGAAACTTATATCTTCTTACCATGCTTTATACTTCATACTCACAATCCATAATATCATAAAAGAATATTATGAAGTATCTTTACCACTTGATTTTTCTTGGAATAGTTCACTTGATGAACTCATTCCAAACTATTTGTGACAAACCATTATTTCTAATGGTTTCTTTTTCCAAACTAAATACATCGATAATAATGAAGGTTTTTAGCTGCGTTGAGGATAAATACCAGACTATTTATATCAGTGACATTAAATTTTAGTTTTTCTTGAAAAAGAATTATCTTTCCACAACTAAGTAAAAGTATTACATTTTTAATATTCATCATTATTTTCCTATGATTCATGTACCACTAAACTATTTGTTTAGTATGTTACCACAAACAACATTCATTTTTGAACATGAAAAAATGACTCATTGTTTCCAAAGGGTCCATGGGATAGATTTTTTTGGTTATACTCTACAACTTGGTAAACTTGAATCCACCTCTTGAAAATTAGAGGTTACATGTTTCTCATTCTTGACATAGGACTCAACCTTTCTCAGTTTCTTAGAGAAGACACCTTACTTCTAGTGATGATTCTACACAAACATAGTTACTTTATTTTAATACTCATATGTGAATGGAACTTTTTATTTAATACCCAAGGCGTATATCAGAAACAATACTTTGATTTGATGAATATAATATGAAGAAGGATACTTTCTTATTCTATTCAATTCATTGCATTTTAAACATGCATAGTTTTATTTCAAGTCATCTGATATAAATAATATCATATTAAATAAACAAACTATTTTCTTTAAAGGATGCTATTAAGGTGACTTTGACAAAACATGTCCTTAGTCATTTTGTGTTGTCTTTAAATTCATTTTCTATAAAATAGAAATGTGGAATGTTCAATAATATTCTTATTACTTGGAGAATCATACCTAATAGGTAATGAAGAATCTAATCCATCCTAATCAATTTCACACTTAAATAAATCTATAGTAATTGGGTGTAAGGTAGGGATTTCAGGAAAGATCATAGTCTTCCTTTAATGTTTACACAAAGCTAGGGTAATCATCATATTCAAATATTTTATTACTTTCTCCTCAAAAACTTCTTCAAGATGAGAATACATGTTATTATCATCCATGTACTAATGTAGTGACCGAATCTAACATCGTACATTGATGATATCATTATGAAATGACCATCATATGATTTATACATTAGTCTCATGTAAGTCATTTTACACCCTGACATCATGGTATCTCTTAACAGTTTGGGGCACTAACATCTTGAATGTATTATATTGTACTAATGTGTTGAAGTGCCTATAATACTCATGGAAATTCATGCTAGTTTGAACAAAAAAAAATTCAATATTTATCGTGGTTTTTTCTTATGGTATTACATTCCATTTTCTGAAAAAAAAGAATAAACATTAGCAGATTAGTACATTTATTTTGATTAATGAAGAATACATTACCGATTAATATAGTCATTAAATGTCTCCCACTATTTTGTATTGTCTAATATTACTATTCATTAACAAAAATTGATTATTATGTACATATATACCATTTGTTGGAGTTTATTCTTGTCTTTATTTATGTATCCTATTTATATTTTACCTTGGAGACATATCCAACAGATATTTTGTAAATATATAAAGGTAAATCACTCCCAATGATATTACTAAATTTTGGGAATTTATTTAAAACCTTTGGTGTATGAGGAATGTCACATATTTTTAGTGGAATTCCATCCCTTCTCAAGATAATCGGTTAGGTTAGAATGATGTAAATGGTATTTATTTGGTACGGTCCATCAGTTTTTATAGTAGGTGTCAATATTAGAGGTGTTGAGACGTAAAATTTATACAATAAAAAGGAATTTAAATCTATTTATAATAAAATACATGTTTCAAGGGTAGTTATGATACCTAAAATGTAGTTATGTAATAGTAGGATTTTTTTCACCTTGTCATTGTAGTTTTAGAAGATGATCATTTAGTATCATGCATTTGTAAATAAAATTTCCACCAGGATTACATTATTAATGTGATATTGTTTTGTTTAGGATTTGGTAAATTATAAAATTTTATATTTTATTTTGATGAAACTAGTTTCTTGTATAAATGGATGAAATTTATTGTTTCTAAGAAGTAGTTTCCAAAATATTGTAAATTTAGTTTGGATTTCGGTTCTGTGATCATTCATGTAATCCATGATTTATTTTTATATTTTACTTGAGTTTTATTTATTATAGGAGACTATAATTGGTTTAAAACTGGATCAAAATTTGGTAATAACTCTAATGTGAAACATTTGATTACATTGTAGTTAAAATCTATGCTATTTTAATAGAATTTTTATAGAAGTAGAATGAGTACTCAAAAGAATAATTCATTTTTTTACTATCTTCCAATCTTAATTACTATTTCCATATCAATACCTATGATATCTTGAAAAAATGTTTGAGTTCAATTTATTTTAGCATGATTTGTTGTGAGTTTAATGACATTACATTCCACACATTGATTTAAATTCTATGATTTAGGCATACGATGAATGATAACTATAATCAGACAAAAAACATGCTTGAAACATTACTATTTTTTTTTAATTTAAAACATAATAATTAATTGTGATTTGTTGGTATTCCTTGTTATTTATTTAGGTAGTGATTAAATTTCAGTGTAATAATTATAATATCTTGTAAAATTGATAAAAAGAGGTAAGCTATGGAAATATTTAATCTGATTTGTGATTTATACAATTATTCTATTATTGGTAATGAATTTATGATAATGAATATGACATTTTAATGTTATTTATTTATTTGGTTCATCAATTACACATGTTTCATTGGTAATAGAATGGTTTTAATAAGTAAAATTAATTAAGGCATACAATGGCTTAAAATATAGAATTATTGATGGAAATGATTTTATATTTTTATGATTTTGGGAACATGAAGTATCTTTTCATTGTATAAAATGGGATTATTGATCATGAATTGATAATATATTTTGTATCATTTTCATTTTTAGGAAATTATTGGGTAATAGTTCCTATGTTTTGAATCAAGGAGATTTTATGATTTGGTTACTGGTGTTTGTGTGAACTGGTTTTATGATCCATGTCATGATGAAAATAAGGTTCTAAAATTAAAGAATTACTTTATCTAGTTATGTTTTATTAAATATTTATTAATTGAAAATAAAATTTAAATGATAATATTAAAAAGTATTATAAAATGATTAAAATATTTTTGTTTTACAAAATATTTAAAAACCATTATTTAAATTTACATTGGGGGAAATATTTTTTGAAAAGAAACCTTCTAGTTGTTTGAAATCTAAAATTATCTGGATTTTAATAGTTGTTTATAAATATTAAATTATTAAATATTACTTTCATTAAATGGAATTTATAAAAATAAATTTTTTCAATTTATTTCTTTATATTTCTAATTTTCAACTTGTTTCATTTTATGAGTATTTATAAAAAGTGGATTGTTAACTAACATTTAATAATTATTTTGGGCATGTGTGAATTTTTCATGTGGTTTATGGGAATTTTAAAAAATGTATAAATTGTGGTTGGGAACCTTAGGATTTCTTCATAAATGGGAAGAAAATAAGTATGATGCCTGTAAAATATGGTGATGAGTACTCCCTTGGTGGAGTTATGTTATTGGCCATGTTTATTGTGTTATTTTGTCATGTTGTGATTTTTATATTAGTTGTTTTTTCATGATGTTTCACTTATTATGATTGATTTACTAATTTTTATAGAATGTCTATTAAAATTTTTTGTTAGTTATGGTGGTTATTTTTTGGTAATAAATCTAATTTTTGGAAAGAGAAAATATGATTATGTGAAATTCTTCTACAATGTCAACATAGAATTTATTCAATTAATATTAATATTAAATAAATTATATTAAAAAATTTAAAAGTAATACAATTTTGGTGTATTACAATAATCCAAAAAAACTAGGTAAAAATAAAATACTATAGATGTGTTAATGGTTTTATTTCTAGATACATTTCTAACATGATGTTTTGAAATTCATTTTATGTGTATAATGAAAAAAATTCTATTAATAAATTTTTTACAAAAATAATATGCTATAAAATTATTGAAAAATCCAAAAAATATTGAAATGGGAAAATGATGATGAGAAATCATCTAAATTATCTTCCCTTGTTCATTTATGATACATTTTTACCATATAAGTAACATTAAAACCCTTTTTGAGTGAGAAAGATATTACCACAATTATGGTTAAAATAGGTCAACTAAGGTGTAAACCAAAAGAGATGGTTTAACACACCATATAATCCAATTAATATTTTTGATGGTATTTAAACCAAATACTACCTTATCTTTGAATATAAGCCCAATATATATCATTTTTATTGAGAATAAATTTATTATATTTTAATCATTTCTGAAATTGAAGGAGTTACCCTCTCATTATTTATAAAAGGTGCCCATCATTTGTCTTTTTTACACCAATTTAAGCCGTCTATCTCAACAAAATCATGAAATATAATCTTCCAAATTTTTCAATCCATGAATTTTAGGTTTCTTAATATTTTGAAATACTATTTTTAGGGTACTTATGAAGGGATCTAAAGAAAGACTACTAAATAAGAGGTCATTGTCTCACTTGACCTCTTTAAATTTATTTTTTCTACTAACCCCTGTAAATATTTGATATTATTCAAAAAATAATAAATTAATTATCCTCAATATGCTAAAATTTAATTTTAATTATTAACCAACCTTTATTTTCCCTATTTTCTATCAAATGGTAAGTGAATTGATTGCTCGTATGTATGTACAACTTACCATCATCAAATTAAGATACAATTAATTTTACATCACCATCATTCATGAATATTTGTTGTGATGTTTTTAATATTAATATATGATATTTATGACATAATTACTCTCCTATAATTATAATATCAAATCTTTATATATACCTTTCATTTTTTTGGCAAAAAGTAACATCGCCCATTCATACCTATGGACAACCACCTCCCTAAAGCAATATGATTTATTTTTCATTTTTGATATAAATGTAATGTAATAATGTAATGACATTTAAACCAATATCCTAGAGCTTGTTCGTTAATTTATTATATTGGAAACAGATACAAGGAATCACATACCGAATGATATATCGATTTAGTAGTTTTCGAAAACCACATATATACATAATTCCCATTTTACATTAGAAAAATAAAATAAAGCATAAAAAGTAATAAATTTTCATCATTGAAAACAGTAACATCCCAAAAATTTTATGTAATTAATAAATGGATTTTAGTATAAATAAATAATGTTATGACATATAATTTATAGAAACTATGTGATTTTATTGAATTAAAACAATTTTTTTATTATTTTATTTTTTAATTTTTTAAAAGATGTCATTTTGTTTAAAAATAATACATGATTAATAAAAATTAATTGTTCTTCTATTAATATATATATACATATATACATATATAGATATTTAATCTTTTAATCTTGTGAAATATATTAATATAATAAAATTTAAGTTCTAATTAATACACAAAAATTATAAATAATGATTTTTAATATGTGATATTATTTTGGTTAAATAATACCTTGTTATAAAGAATTAATTATTGTATAAAACAAAAATTATATTAATTTGAAAAAAATTTATTACATTTTGTTTTCTTAAAAGTAAAGTGTGTTTTATTACATTTTTTATTATATTTGTGTGTTTTGGTTTTTTCCCATATTATATATATATATGTGATTGATAAATAAGAATAAAAATTATTTTTAATTTTTGGATTTTGAATAATTAATTTGTATTAATTATTAATTTATTTAAATAAGATATTCTTTAAAAAAATAATATATATATATACTAAAAAATTCAATAATGATATATGTATTAAAAAAATAAAAATATAATTATAAAAAGGAGTTATAATTTTTATTTTAATATTTGAAATGGAATTAATAAAAAATTGTAATAAAAATACAATTATGGAATGGAATCACAAAAAAGGAAAAATGGTAGGATTAAAAAAATGGGACAAGATTGACTAGTATAAAAAGAGAGTAATGTTTGAGGGGAAAAATTATAATTATAAAATTATAATAAATCAAAACAATCAGATAAGAGTGTTAGGGAATCTATGTATAAATAAAAGGGTGACGCACAGCCTTGTCTTCTTCATGGCTCAAAAAAAATCATTGAAAAATAGTTACTTGTGATTCTTGAAAAATGAAAAAAACAAATAATAGAAATAACCCACCTTCTCTCAGAATCATGAGGAAACTACGTTTTTTTTATAAGTGAAACTCAAGAGGATACCTCCCCCATAGATGGAAGAAACGAACCTTACTCTACAAACCCAACTTGAGGTGATGCATGCCCAATTTTAAGCACAACACAATGAAGAGAGGTTATGCCGATTGTTTTGTAAGGGAAAGTTTATTTATTATATTGTATGTATAAGTTAATTTTAAATTTTATTATTCCAACCCTTTCAATTTTTTTCTTCTACTAAAATCGTTAAAAAATTACTTTTTTTAAAACCTTTAGACAATATTATGTTATTTTCAAACATATTTAGAAAGGGTAAGAGTTATATCCCTAAATTGGGTTATCGCTTCTCAAATTTAAAATGAGTTGAATTTAACAAAGTTTTGTTATGCTGTAAGAATTTATTTTTATTTTAAAATACATGTTTTATTTAATGCTGTGTAAGGATATTTTTATTTATATGATTTATGGTTTATATTAATCTAAATTATATTATGTAAATATAATGTAAATTTTATTTTATTTATTCATTCTAAAATTATGGAATCAATTTTATAGTTTTTTGTAAGGGATTATTTTGATTCGGTTTTGATACGAAAAACCCATATATACACTAATGTGTATTTCTGACTTTTCATTGTTACTAATCATAATCTGGTTTAGATTTTTCAAATGGTGATTATCAAAATTTAAAAAATTCTTTTATGCATATAACACTTTCAAAGGTTTACTAAGTGTTGTTTTTTTAATTTTCTAAACTCACACACACACACATATATATATATATCCATGTTTAGGTTTTAAATTGATATCATATGAAATATTCTAATGAATGATCCAATGTATCAACATTTTTCCCAAATGTGAATTTTTCCTTTATAAGGAGTGTTGTAAATTCAATGTCAAATAGGGAAGGTCATTGGGTAGTGAATCCAGCCTTCGTTAAGTGGGCAGGACTTGAGAACCAACAATGATTCATGTGACCTCAAAATACTTTTTTTCCGAATCTTGCGTATTATTTACCTAAAAACACTAGATTATGTTTAATGAAATTTTTAGTGTCATTATTTTCTAAAATGTTCTACTATTTTAAGCCATAAGTAATTTCAAATAGTATTTAAAAATGGTATCTCTTTATGTATTTATCAAATCATTTTCAAATATTATTTTAAAAAGGATTTATTAAAGGTTTTTAGACCCCTTACTGGGAATATATAATGCTCTCCCCTTGTTTAATACAATTTTCACGGGTCCTGTGGAGCTTTACGATGGTGTTCTCTTCACCTTTGAAGGTAGTGAATGCTGTGTTTTTTCTATTTGTTTTATTTTATTTTGTTGAAACTATAAAAAATTTTAAGTTAACTCTCTAGAACCTAGAATAGTAAAAAGTTTGTCTGTTATGTTATGATAAAGGGTGGTTTCTTATAATTGGTATAAGAGGAACGGTCTAGAAACTCTGAAGATTAGATGTCGTCGTCTAAGAGGTAGAGTTTAGAAGTCTATCAGTCTTAGTTTTTGTAATTCTGAAGATGGGAATTCAAAGTTGTCTTCAGTCCAATGAAACAATTTGTGGGAACTTGATTATATTAGGGGGGAGATTGAAACATCCCAAAAATTTTAAGTATTTAATAAATGGATTATAGATTAAATAAACAATGTTTTGAAATATATTTTATAAAAACTATGTGATTTTATTTATTTTAAATAATTTATTATTATTATTTTATTTTGATTTATTTTTGAAAGATGTTATTTTGTTTAAAAACAATACATGATTAATACATATTAATTATATATATATATATATAGATTTTCAATTTTGTTAAACAAATTATTAAAATAAGATTTATGTTCTAATTAATACACCGATATTATAAATAAATAATTTTAACATGTGACATTATTTTGCTTAAATAATACTTCATTATAAAGTATCAATTAGTGAATACAAATTTATATTAATTTGAAAGAACTAGATTTTGTTTTATTAATAGTAAAGTATGTTTTATTACATTTTGTTTTATTATATTAGTGTGTTTTATTTTAATCATATTATATATTTATTATTGTTAAATAATAATAATAAGAAGAATTTTATATTTTTAATTTTGGGATTTTAAACAATTTATTTATATTAATTATTAATTTATTTAAATAATTTATTCTTTAAAAAAATGAAATATATATATATATTAATAAAAAAATAATGATATATGTATTTAAAAAATAAATATACATGTATAAAAAAAGTTATGATTTTTATATTAATATATGAAATTGTATAAATAAAAAACAATTTTTTAGTAAAAACATAATTATGGAATGATAACAATGAAAACAAAAAATTGTAAGATTAAAAAAATGGGAGGTGATTGACTAGTAAACAAATGGAGTAATGATTTAGGAAAAATTTATTCTTATAAAATAATAATAAATCAAAAAAATGGGTATGAGTGTTAGGGAGTCCATGGATGGATAAAAGGGTGACTCGCACCCTTGTCTTCTTCATTGCTCAAAAAAATAAGCTTTGAAAAATAGTTACCTGTGATTCTTAAAAAGAAAGAAAACAAATAATAGAAATAACCCACCTTCTCTCAGAATCATGAGGAACCTACATTTTTTGTTATAAGTGATACCCGAGAGAATACCTCTTCCATGGATAGAATACATGAACCCAACTCTGCACACCCTGTTTGAGGTGATGCATGCCCAATTTTAGGCACAACAAGAAGAAGATAGGTTCTGAAAAATAAATTTTAATGGAATGTTTATTTATTCATTTGTATGGATAATTTATTTTCAAATTTTATAATTATATCCCCTTCCATTCTTTTCTTCTACTAAAATAGGTAAGTTATTTCTTTGTTTAAAACCTTTCAACACAATGATGTTGTTTTCAAACTTATTTTGAAATGGTGGATGTTATATATTTAATTATGGTTATCGCTTTTAAAATTAGTAATTATCTTAATCTATCAGATTTTTTTTCTACTGTAAGGATTTATTTTTATTTTACAAGACATGTTTTATTTAAGAATGTATAAGGATCTTTTTATTTTTATAATTTATGGTTTATGTTCATATAAATTTTATTCTAAAAATATAATATAATTGTTATTTTATTTATTCATTAAAAAATTATGGATTTCATTTTATATTTTTTCATAATGGTTTATTTAGCTTTAATTTTTATATGAAAAACACATATATAAACTTATGTGTATATATGGATTTTCACATCATCTAATCCTAATCCATTTTATATTTTTTCAAATGGGATTATCTGTATTTAACAGATGTTTTTATGCATATAACACATGTAAAGGTTTACTATGTTTTTTTTTGAATTTTCTAAACTCATATATATATATATTTATATCCAATATTATGTTTTAAATTGATATCATATGAAATCCACCATTGAATAATCTCATGTATCGGTGTTTTTCCCCAACGTGCATTTTTCTATGATGATGAGGGTTGTAAATTCAATGTCAAGTATGTGTGTGTGGGTGTGTGTTGATGAAATAGATATTGTTATTACATTTATAATTTTATATCCATGTTTTTAAAAGTGTGAAAAACATTTCATCATGTTTTATCGACATTATGGGCATCACTTTTGCACATTTTCATGGCCATGTGTTATGCATATCATTGAAACCTATTGAATTTGCAATCTGTTCATAGTTACAATTTAAATCTTTATGGTTTAATTCCAAAAATTATAATAATAGCATGGGTATCGTTGAATATTTTTTATTTTAAATGTTCCCTCTATAATTATACAATTAATTGTTATGATCATTTGTGGAAAATGTTTTCAATGGAAAAAGGATAAAATACTTAGATAGTTGATATAAAACCAATGTAGTAGAAGTTTTAGTTATAAACAAACTTGTAAGTGATGCAATAGAAATAAATGTACTTTTGTACATATATATAATCATGAATGTTTATTTTAAAGCAGATAAATGTATTCAAATTTGAAAAATTCAGGGAATATATATATATATGTGTGTAAAGAAAGATTTAATTTTTTTTAGAAAATTAGGTGCTTGATCATAGTAAATACGGAAGGTCATTGGTGAGTGAACCCATTGTTCACTAAGTGGTTAGGCCCAGTCAGACATTAATGATTCACGTGACCTCCGAATAGTGTTTTGTTTTTAGAAGCTTGTGTATATTTTTCAAAAATACAATGGATTAAGTTTGAAGTAACTTTGAATGTAAGTATTTTAAAAAATGACATAGTATTTTAAGACATATATAATTTCAAATGGTATATTAAAAATGGTATCTATTTATGTATTTATTAAATAATTGTCAATGAATATTTTAAAAAGGATTTATCAAAAATATTTAATCACCTTGTTGGCATATTTAATGATCACCCCTTGTTTAATAATTTTTTCACTGGTCCAGTGGAGTTCTCCAAAAGTTTTAGCTTTACTTACAACATTAGAAAATTCCATGTTTTTTAGTTCGTTGTATTTTATTTTGTTGAAACTATGATAATTTATTTTTTTTGTCTAACTCTCTAGAACCTAGACTAGTAATAAGGTCATCTGTTATGTAATGATTAAGGCTGGGTCCTTATAAAAACTCATTCAAATTATTCACCTTTATAACCTGGGGAAAGGAAACAAAATTAGGGTGTGATAAAAATCTCAATAAGCATTAATTATATAGGTATCTATCATGAATCATTAAGAATAATAAATATAGGATGGTAATTAATTGAACACACATTCCATTTAAATAACATGACTATCATGATATGATATGGATGAAATAATATAGAAAGGTAAATAATTTAAAGACATTCCATTTAACCAATAAAATTATAATGAAATTAATTCATAAATATTATTATTTATAAAATCTTGTAGATAATAATAATAACTGAAACCTCATTAAAAAAATTCATAATTTTTGGATTTCATAATTCCCAGGTACATGGTACATTTATCATCAAGACCATTCACAAGACGGTTTAAAACGTACTGCATAAAAATCCTTATAATTTGAAAAAATGATTCATCCCATGAGACTAACAATTCCTAGAGAATATTACATTAACTAGTTTCCAGAAAATTTCATATTAGTCCAATTCCTTCCACATATATTGAATAATCGATTTAATTCATAATTAATGTGCCTGACCAAATACCTGTATTGAGTAAAGGATGCATATTTATCAATATTTACTCACTTTTTTAAAGTGGGGACATGAATTGGTAGCACAATTCATGCCCCAAAGAAATTTATTAAAATAAAAAATTACAATAAAAGAACATTGTGTATAGAGATTAAACCAATAAAGGATTGAGGGGAATACAAGCTTATATTTTCAAGAAAAACAAAAAAAAACTCAAGTTTCTTATAACGTTTCTAAGATATCCTATCATCGATCATTCAAAGACAATCCCTATAATGGGATGTGGGTATTACTAAACTATCATTCATTACCGAAAAAACTGCTACCAAATAAAAGATTTTGATCACTGAGAAAAAGATATTTCATTATCTAGACCCACATAAACCACTAGACGATGAAGAGACATCAACAAATATCATCTTATAAGTCACCAGTTGAGAAATTAAATATTTTACAATAGTCCCTCATAATAAAGTAGATTCCTCCCCCAAGATGTTATGAAAAATATATGAAGACTTTCTAAAGAAGGATGGATTAGAAAATCCATACCAAAATCCAAACAGTCATCCAAAAGATGAATCAATAAGTAAACTATCATTCATCTAACGAATCTATTCAAGGATAGATAGGATAAAAATAGTATGAAAAATAATCCATAGAATGCTTCTTTTAAAAAATCCATGATAAGACAACCACAAATGAGTGAAAAAACTCCAAAATACTAGAAAAATCAAGAGATAAAGACATAATGGCCCAAGAACAACAACATGAAACCTAATTATTTTCCAAACCAAAGTGTCATCAAATTTTCCTATATGATCCAAAGGTCCAATATACATCATAAATCAAAAGGTTCCATCAAAAGAGTCCAAATTTAATCTATAGAGATCTATCATAAATGGGGAATCCAAGAAGAGAAAAATATGTTCTGATATCAAGTATAAATCAAAAATCAACATAAAAGAATGGAGAAAAAGAAAAAATAGGAGTCTCATGTTCAACCAGAACCATCTTCTTTACAAATTGTTTTCATTCCCAATAAATAGAATTGAATTAGAAGTTTGTATTTTTCTTAATCTCTTCCACCAATTTAATAAACATCCTATTTCTGATTTTCTTATAGATATCAGTATACATTTCACCATTTTGTATTGGACAATGGAAGATGTATCATTATTTTCCATACAAGAGTTGTACCTTGGAAAAATCCATTTTATCTTCAATTTCTAAATGAATCCCTAAAATAAGGGGCTTTTTCTTTATCACTATTAGGGTCTTCTGAGTCAGTTGATTCAGATGATGTAGTCAAATGTTTGGCTAGGTCATTTTCAATAAGCCCAAGTTATGGAGGTATAATATTTCATTCATTGTTAGCAGTATCTTGGGATCATGTGACAATAGTTTTCTAAATTTTAGTGAGATCCCTACATTTTTTTGTTTTCCTATCTTTCCAAGTGATGAACCCGTCTGAATAAATCATAGATTTTTTAACCTTTTTAGTACTCGATTTCAAGAATTATTCCTCAAGATGAAAACATTTATCAAAATAACCATGAAGAGGCTCACTAAAATCATATGGATCCTTATTTTTCTCTCTATAACCAATTTGTATAATCTCTATAGTAGATAAAATGGATTTAAGAGGAAATTATTTATCATGATTTTTAGATTAGGGCTTCTTTAGTGCCTCCATGAATCCCAAGAGTCTTGTAGAGGTATGATTATTATTACAAGAACCCAAAGTATTCTTGCTGGTACTATTATCAATAAGATCCCATTTATGAATAAAGTACGCAATAGCATCCCTTTTCTCTTCATTTTCTACCGAAATTGATTTGAAATGAGAAGTGGGATGTGTAGCATATCATTTATTCCCACATTCTCTTATAAAGTGTCCAAATCTAAAATATCTATGGAAATAGGTTGGAACATTTTCAAAAACAACATCTCGAACAAAGTCATAATATCCATTTTAAATTAAAAATTGTGATGGAAATGTTTGTGATATATCAATTTGAACACATACTCTAGCAACATAAGGTCAAGATAGATTCAAATTTGTAGAATCTAGTTTATATGGCTGACCAAATAAACTAGCAATTGAAAAGAAGTGATTCTACTTAAATAAATGCAAAGGAATACCATGGAAACTGAGCCATATGGGAACAACATGTATCTCGGAATCAACAAAAAAATTTGGGGACCATTTCAATACCTTCATGAAACATCAATATAATGACCACAACCCTCTCATCCAAAGCCTATAGTAATCATTTTTATACGTAAAACAGATAACAACATGTGAGAAATTAAACAATACAATGTGAAAATTCACAAATATGATATTTTATAGGGTCTTTCAAGGGAATTTAAGTGAGGTTCCGCAATTTTAATTTTTTAACTATCATAAATAGAAGGTCTGAGGAGGAAAATTGTATATATTGTTTTGAAAATGAAATCACAGAAAATCCTCTTTGTTAGTATTTCTTTAGACCGATGAACTCTAAGGTCTTTGTTTTGGTAGTAACCAAGCATTCTCATCCTATGATAATATCTATGAAGGATAGGTGTTTGGATTTAGGGTTTCTCCTCTTTTCTCTTAAGGGTATTATTTCCTGCATGGACTCTAACATTTCCCTAGATAATCAAATGATATTCAAAGTATAAATCATATACAAGCAATGGCCTAAATTTTAGGAAATAATAAAATCCATTACATAAGAATATTAATATTTATAAGTAATTCAATTTCCAGTGGAAAATAATTATAATAAAGTGATTGTTTTAAGTTAATGTTAACAATCACAAAAGAATGTGAGATTACAGAATAAAATTTACCCTTTTTCAATTTTTATATCAAATACCGTTGGAAGAAATAATTAAAATTGAAACATAAAATACCTTGAGTAATTAAGAATTCAAGATATTATATGTAAAAATGGGTAGTATATATACCACAAAAAAGTGAATTGGTTTATAAAAATAGATATTTCTCGATGGAAGGTACATTTAGATGAAATCCCTTACCTTAGGCTTCCCATTGGATAAATGTTATTTGACATATATTATAGTGGTTTTAGACATTTCATTAAATTATAATATAACCATATTAATATTTATAATATAATATGTGATCCATTTAGGAAATCATTTCACCTATTTTGTAATACTATTTAATCTTTTTCATTGTTTTCGATGTTTACTGCCTTGTTTTGTCATGTGTGTTTCATTATAAAATATATAGTTCTTTCAGATATTATATAGTTATATCATCTCCAGAAAAATAAACATGTAATAGTTATAAATTTCATTCTTTAGTTATACTTATATATTATACATTTGGTGTTGTGTTTAAAATAGAGTCACATAGCTTCACGAAAGAGAAAGTCCACACATAAAGGAATGAAGTTATCAACTTTACATGAGTGAAATAGAAAGAAATAAATTATATATATTAACTTTACATAGTGAAAATAATTTCATAAAAATAATTATTATTTAATTTATATCAAATATAATCATTAACATTGTATTTATTACCTTTCTTGTGAAGTGTTAGTAGAAGATGAATCATATCCCTTCAAGTGGCGGTAGTCCGCTGTACACACGATGGACGTTATAATATATCCTATGGAATGTAAGGTGAATTGATATATATGTTATACTGAATCAAGAGGTATATTTATGTTATCAATATCATATATATAATTTATAACCATCATCATACCCATCCTTTAATGTTCTTAATGGAATAATGAACGACTTCAGTTCATGAGGTGGTAGTCCACCGTACACACGAGTGATGATTTCAGAACCCATATAATGCATGTGTGTGGGATTTTAGGTTGTTACCTTATTGTAAAAAATTGAATTATATGGAATATTTGGGGGTTATTATATCATAATGGTTTGAAAATAATTTAAGGAGGTGGATAATGAAATAAAATAAAGATGCATATTGAAGAAAAAAACCTATCCTCCGGGTATCCTCCGTAAGATTGTACTAAATCCTTAAAATTTTGTATTTCAACCCAAAATAAGTCTTATATTATGAGTGGAGGTAAATTTTTAAGTGATATTAGTAGGACTTTTCTAACCTATGTGGTTTTAAGGTGTGAATAATATGAGAGAGTGAGTTTTCTTTTATATTTGGTGAGGAGTGGCACTTTTGTAAATACACAATATGTTTATTTTGGGAGGTATATATTACCTCAAGTGGGGAAAATATTGATAATTAATTTGGTTTAAGGATTTTATAGAAAATAAACATCTCCAATATGTAATAAAATGAATTTTTTTATCATTTTTTCACTTAACTTCTATGTTTTCTTACTTTTACCATGTTGGTCTTTCACTAAGGTAATTAGTTTTCTAACCAAAGTAATTTATCTATTGCGACAAAATTAAAGTGAACCTTATTAAATAATTTTCACACACTTATTATTAGTATTTATTCAAATTTATATATTAAAAAACATATTTGAGTTCAAATATTATTTTATCACAAGCGCATGATCAAGGAAAACACCATTTTAACCTTTACTATGCTAATAGAGTTTCTACCATTTAGGGATAAACAGAGTATTTATAAAAAAACTTATACCTTCAGGGAACATAGTAAATATTTATTAACATTTAAAAATAAATTATAATAAAAATAATAATTTTTATTAATTTTAAATTATTTAATAAAATATAATTTATCAGAAATTAATATTATTGTCTATTTTGACATTTTTAATTTAAATTGAATTTAAAAATATGAATACAATTATGGAATTATAATTTATAATTTGATAACCTTTTAAACATTATATATTAATCTAAATAATAGAGTAACATAAAAATTCATTCACTTTACATCATTTTTATTATTTTTAGTATCAATTATTTCATTTTTTTTATTAACTAAATAATTACTGTATTGTCGTTTCTTAGGAATTTTGAGTAATTAATCCATCTCTAAAATGTAAAGATAAATTATTATGATAAAAAATAATTTATATTTAAAAATAATATATATGACTAAAGAACTTTTCTGTCCCTATTCCAAGCCTATCGATATAGAAAAGGAAGAAAAGTATTTTTTTTTTATTTTTAATTACTTCACTTATTATATGGGTCATATTAAAAGGAATGTTTCAAGTAATTTCCATATCTCAGATATTTTTATAGGAAATGTAGAAATAAACTCATTAAAAAAAATTTAAATTATATTTTTTTCATTTTCAATCTTATCATGTAACTTTCTGACCTGAGCGCCACATACCGGTTCCCAAAGCCAGTTGGTTACATGGCCTCAAAAGATCCCCCCCCCCCCCCGTATTCTTGAGGATTCTGATTAGTTGTGAGGATATAATTTTATACAATTTGAGACTATACCCTATTTATCAAAGAATCATAATATTAGAAATAAATAATAATAACCAAATTATATAACCAATAACCAAAATATTACAATAACCAGAATAAACTAGTATCCCATGATGATACAAAATTAAAAACATTATCCATAACTAAATGGTAGATATTTCATGAAAAAATTATGCCAAGTGTAAAACAAAATAAAGGCACATTAACACTCCCAAGTATGTCCAGACACAATGTACAGTTCCCTCATCAATAATCCATCCTGATTTATCTATCGAATATGGGGCTCTTTCCCTTATCATATCCTGAAAACATGAAGTCTATTCAGGTACTGATCAAGAAACACATGTAGGTTGTGAGTATAACTGAATATTCCACCTCCAAATGTGTTTAACACAACATTCAATGAATAATAGTGTATGAAGTTGTATAAAGAATAATTCAAAAGGAATAAGGTAAATAATTTACACATTCAGTTATTTATTATTTAACCACATCAACCCCAAGGTTATAGAGGATACCCACACATCAATAACTACTTCAGGACATACCATATTCTTAATCATGTCACATATTCAATTAAAAATTCATTATAACAGATAGTATTTAATAATCCAATTCATTTCAATTCATATCATGACTACCTGGAACCATAGTCCAATGCTTACAGTTTGGGACATGAATGTCGTTTCTAGCACCTCATTAGTATTTAGAGAATTTTTCCATGTCTCATACCTTTTCTATCAGTCAATCACCTATGGGTATTTGAAACATCAGTCTGTGTACCACACTCATATATCATCCAATAACATATGGGAATTTACAGAATTATTCTATGTTCTACACCCATATATCAATCAGTCACAAATATATTACATATATCACATCAATCAAGGAAATAAACCCTAATATCCTTTTCAACACTTTACTATATGAATGAAATCATAATTATCAAACAATCATGGTTTAAAATTTTAATCACATGTAATAACATTATAAGTTCACCATTAAACCATTTTTTGTATTAAAATCACATAACCCATTAACCCATTATGGGTAAACAAACCAAATCATAATTACCATTGTCAATTAATTCATAAACACATTAAGTGACCAGTCACACAATCCCAGTTTCCCATCAATTCCAAAATCACAACATTCTAATAATTAATTATTCAATTGATTAATCTAATTCTTCCAATTACATAACCATAATTACCAAAATTCAATTTTTTCATTTTCAATTCATTTTTTAATAACATGGAAAATCAATTAATCAATTCCATGATTACATAATTTAATTAATCAATTAATTTATTCAATTAAAGATACAATTTTCAAATGTCCTAATTGAAATTTCATAGCACAAACATGAAATTGGAAATCATGAATATGGGAATTGAATTTAGACCACCTACTTCAAAATTATGGAAGAGTGATCACCCAACTGAAATTCAACAAATTGACATGGAACATATAAACCCAAAATAAAGAATGAAATCTAGAATAAATTTCTTGAAAAATTATCAATCATTATAAAGATAATCAAATCATCAATCCAAACCCCTTAAAATTGTAGATAAAAAATTTCTTTTTATCCAAAAATATGTGTAGAAGAGAAAGAAATTTAATTGAGAAGAAACCATACATATTGGTAATGGATTATATTCTTCAATATAGACCTTAATTTTACAAGAATAGTGTTAGAGATCCCTATTAATTCTCTTATAATCCCTAAAAAATGAGAGGAATAATTTAGTCCCAAGATGGTTCAACTTAGAGTGAAATCCTACGGTTCAAGAATTTATAATTTAATTTTTCAGGGTTTAATTTTCCATGAGAAAGATTTCAAGGATAAGGGTGCATAGTTTGAAAAATTGTGCGCCCAAATCATGTTCCTCTCATATGGGGGTTCATTATTTCTCCTAAGAGGGCATAAGAATTGACAAAATTTTACCATGTATGAAATCCCCCTATGTCTGGGGATGCATAGTTTGTTGGGGTAGGGTGAACAGTTTTGGAAAATCATGTGCCAACTAGGTACTACCAAAAACCCCTAAAAAATAATTCAAATTTCACCCAAATGAACCCAAGACATGACTCAACCAAATTATATCAAAAAAAGAATATTATTTCCTCCAAATGAGGTCAATAAATCTAGAGAAAAGGTTGGTATTTTAATATCTCCCCACTTTAAAATAGCTCATCCTCAAGATTTTCTCCCAATATTCATTAAGATTCCAAGGAAAAAATATCATTCCATTAAGCCCACATATCTGCTTCTCTCTCCCATGTTTCCTCCTACACATTCCTATGTTTCCATAATACATGAATAATCAAAATGGTCTTTTAACACAATAGATTTATAATATGATCCCTCACACGTATCAGATGGTCTTTAAAGGACGCATATATATCACACTCAACATCAACCATGTTGATCACATGAGAATGGTCTGGGTGATACCACCAAAGTTATAACACATGAATAACATCATGCATAGAACTATACCTCTATAGAAGATCCAATTGGTACACCACTAGCCTATTTATCTTCACAACCCCAAACGGTCCAACAAGCCTGGATGCCAATTTGACCTTCCAATGAATCCTATAATGACCTAATCTAGGTGTCACCAAATGGAAGACCCAATCACCCACTATAAACATATGGTTTCTTCAATGTCTATCTCCATATGAAGGTTTTCTACTTTGAGCCACATCCATATTAATTATTAATCATCTTAACCTTCTCTGATGTCTCCAACACAAGATCGAGTCCCAACATCTCTGATTCACCTTCCTCCATCCAGTATATAGGTTATTTATATGGCCTAACATACAGATCCTTGTATGGTTCCATCTGAATAGATTCCAGATTACAATATTTATTGGAGAACTCCACATGTGCTAGGTGTTTATCCCAATAACCACAAAAGGAAAGTATAAATGCCCGTAGAAAATCTTTAAGAACATATATAGTATAATCTGACTGGCCATCTACCTATGGGTGGAATTTCGTACTCAATAAAACTTGGGTACCAAAAACCTTATACAAACCCTGTTAGATGTTTTTTGTAAAATGTGAGTCCTGGTCTAAAAATATGCTACGTGGCACCATGTGAATATAGAAAAACTATCGAACATACATGTATCCAAAAGGATCCATAGATAAAGTCTGCCACATAAGTAAGATATGTGAAACCATTGTAAAATGGTCCAAAACTTACTAAATATAGAAATTATTCCTAGGATTCCTTAGGATACAGACCATGAATTCTATATTAACATCATCTGAATTCTATTCTAGAATGGATAATGTGTTTTGTAAACCACTGGTTCTTTCATGTTTAGCATTATCCTATTTATAAGTGTAGCATTTTGTTACAAACCCTTCAATCAAATTTTTCATGCCTACCAACCAATATTGATTACATAGGTCACTATAAATTTTGGTAAATCCTAGATGCGCCACCCACATCAAGGCATGAAATTTATTCATAAAATCTCCCTGTATACTCCAAGAAACAACGAAGAAAATTCAGACATAAATGATATCATCCTCTTCTATAGTCTAGTCTGAATGTTTCTCCCCACATTCAAGGATTTACCTCAAGGCCGAACATTCTGTATCCTCATACTTCTTCTCTCTGATCTGGCTCAAAATTTTTATACTCCAATGAAACTTATATGAGATTCATCTTTACCTGACCCTCCTCAACTGCAACATGAATATCATCTAAGAAAGTCATCATCTTCCACTCGGAACATGACTATAAAACTACTTGAGTTTTACTTTCCCTACTCAAAGTGTTAGAAACCTTGTTTCCTTTATAGTATGTATATGCTAGAACAATATCAAATTACTATGAATACTAAAAACTTATCCACTTCTAGTGATTCAAATATTGTTGTGAAAACATTTATATTATGCTCTTCAGATTAGTAAACACCATAAATCAATCTCCCCACAAGATAATGCCTCCAACAATTCAAATTATAAACCACTATAGCTAACTTGAGGTTGTGTGTAAGGTAGTTCTCTTCATGTGGCATCAACTATCATAACCCATAAACCATAACTTTATCTCCCTGCATCAACACCACTCCATCCCCGATCTCAGAAGCATAAAAAACATTGTGTACTACACATCGAGATCTGGTAGGTTTAATATTGTTGCCATTTTTAATAAATTATTTAACTCTTTAAAAGAATTTTCACATGATCTAGACCACTAAAGCTTTATTCTAGTCTTCATAAAACCCAAGAGTGGTTCTTTCAATCAGGAAAAGTCATAGATAAACCTTCAGTAATATCTTTCTAACCCTAAAAATCTATGGATATCAAAAACATTATTAGATTGATCCCAAGATAAAATTATTTAAATCTTCTATAGGCCCACTTGAAAAACTTACAATGAGATGAAGTGACCAATAAATTTACTCGAATGATCTATAATTAACTCTTATATAGCATGGAATATAACCAGTTCTTTCTTAGTGTACTCAACATGATGTCAAGATGTGTGTAATTTTCATAATGATTCTTGTAGTACATCAATAAATCATCCACGAATGAAATAATTATTTTTCCAAGTATGGATGCAAGATTTTGTTCATAAAGTCCATAAACATTTCTAGTGCATTCTTCAGCCCAAATAGAATCTTTCTGAACACATATAGGGAATACCTACTTTGAAAAGCAGTCCTTGGTATTTCAGAAGATCGAACTCTCATCTGATGATACCCTAATCTCAATCGATCATTAAGAAGATAAAAGATCTAATACATTGGTCAAATAGTTCATCAATACATGGAAGAGGATACCAGTTCTTCATAGTTCTATGGTTCAAATTCGGGTAATCAACACATAAGCATGAGTTCTCATCAACTTTCTTTGCAAACACTAATAGAGAGCCCCAAGGAGAAGTACTTCGATGGATAAAACCCTTATCCAACAACTCTTATAGTTGATTCTTAATCTCTTCAATCCATATTAGTTTCCTTATATATGGTATAATAGAAGCTAGATCACCCCCCCAAAGATCATGATAGTAAATTCCACATCTCTATTGGGTGGAATCCCAGAAAAGTCTTCAGGAAACACTTCTTGAAACCTATAAACTATGGGGAGAAAGACACCATTCTTTACACCACTGTCATCCAATATAAGACTTGCAACCTAGGTAGTGAAATCCCATAGTTTCTGATTAACTATCACTACATGACCCTCCTAGATATCCCATTCCCCACGATGAATATAATTATAAACCTTAGGATATGTAAAAATCACTCTCATGCAGTAACACTCTATGTGGGATTGGTTCACCACGAACTAGACCATACCCATAATCAAGTCATAGCCTTACATATCTTGAATGTAATGATCATATTAAAAATTATACTATCTAACCAATAATGAAGACACCTTACCAAAATAGATTTAACTTGACCATACTCCCAAAAATGTATTGATTGTCATAACAATACTAAAAAACTTCATTGTTAGAATCAAACTATTCAAAAAATATGAATATATAAAAGAAAAAGAGGAACTAGTTTCAAATATAGAACTTTGAAGCATAGAATATACAGGAATAGTGCCTGTAAATATAGATGTTCCAGCCATGCTATCCAAAAGTGTAGGCTAAAATGTATGCAACTATCATTCCCCTCTTTCATGTGATGCGATCTAAATACCCTGAGCTGTCGTACCCTACTGATTTAAGAGAAATTGCAATGGCGCACCACATCCAATGCCTCAAAATCAATAGCTAGTAGAGATATAACTACCAAACTGGTATGGTGTAGGTTTTTCTATTCATGTACTCTTTTTTTCCTAGATACTCTACTATTTCCCATTTGTGGTCAGTTCTTGCAGAACCTATGTTGATTTCTCATCTTGCCAGAGGATCAGTATTATACCAATGGTTGGGTCCACTATCTATGAAGGGGACATAGTCTACCACAATAGGTAAAGATCACTTGATTTAGATCATGAGTAAATGATCATTCCCCCTTGCTATTATTCTCCCCACTCCTCTAGATAACACTATCATAGTGATGCTTCATAACCTCAGAAGACATAACTCTTGATCAGCCAAAAAAATACATATATCCTCCAGTAGAAGTCACCTCTAGGTTCCCCTCATATATGATATCCCAATTTACCACTTTTTAAAGCCCCTTTAGCCTGAAGATGTTAACATATGGCTTAATCTCATATTTAAGCTCGTCCTGGATTTTTTTTCCCATAGTAGCCTCATCTCTTGCAAACGTTGGAGCAAAGAATTGTAAATTTTTAAAGCATCCATAATAGTACATCATGGACACACTACCCTTGGTCAATACCATGAACACATCTTCCTACTCCTTCCTAAGCATATCTGGGTAAAATTTCTCTTGGAACTTTTAAAAAATTCATTCCACTCCATATTGTCCAACTGTCCATCCCCAGTCTGGATGTCCCGCCTACACTTCTCTTGACCATGTAACATATAAAGATTTCATTTAACAATATTCCCAGTAGGATTACCTAGGTGTTCATGTAACATCAAGATAGAATTAATCCAGAACATAACTACCTCAGGTCCACCCTCTCCCTTGAAAGTTAGACGGTTCGGCAACTAAAACACCCCTATCAGATCATATGTACATTTAACAACATTCCCAAGACCTGATTCCCTTAATTAAATGAAACATGAGAAATTATCATATAACATATCTCCATCTCCTTCACTCGGTTCTATTGATGCCTCATATTCAACAACTGGTGAAACATTTCCATCCTTGTCCTCTTTCCGACAAATAAAAATTTGTCATCATGGACAAATTGATAAATAATTCCAAACACTCATCTTATCATGCATTCTAAACATTAAAACTTTTACATGTATTCACTTAAAATTATAAAAAAATTCATACCACATTTTCTACCACATGTTCAAAACTGAGGATGTAACACTACCCCCAACCATCCTACATCTAGGCCATGGTTTAAAATAGTTAAAAAATTATCATTTCAAGTTTAAAATTAGACACCCATTTTCTACACTTTTCATAATTTTAAAATTATCAATTAGACAATAGGAAACTTATAAGTCCCTGGCCTTAAACATTACTTAATCTTGATTTACTTCAAGACTACATGTTGAGGATCTTTTCAGGTTTAGAGTTTTAGAGAATTAGATCATAAATCATGCATTACATTACACATTTAAACAAAGTGGTTACATAAAACATATTACTCATTTTTACCATCAACGGAAACATATTTAAAATAAAACATGGATTCTTTCTTAACACTTCCATGACACTATCATCACATCATGTACCTTTCCCCTTGACCTGTGAAAAACATTTCAAAAACTTGGGATGAGCATAAAAAGCTCAGTACGGGATATAAAAGTACGAAATGAAAACAGTAGTCCATGAATGAAATCATACATTACTCATAAAACATAAGCATTTTAACATACCTCATCAAATCATTAATAAATTATAGAAATCATAAGATATAAAGGTAACTTGAGGCATTCATAACATTCTTACGTAGGGAGTAACCCTCATGGTTAAATTTGGAATACCCATCACAGTATATTCCCTAAATCTCTTCAGAGAAACCTTAACGTTTAACCCCTTCGCATTACCCAATGCATTGGAGAGCTATATCGGGCTCACTCGCCCTTAGTTTATCACGGAACCACCCGTCTTCATAACAATTCCCAAGAACCATAACATAATCGTATCACATAAAACATGTATAAAGGAAACATAACATTTCCACTTTTCAATCACAATATATCAATACAAAACATTATATAAAAACATTATGAAAACAATTTTCAATTCTAAAATAAAAGAAAAGTAAAACATGGTATTTATTTTTCATTTTAAAAAAAGGTTATGGCTTGTAGAGGAAGCCGAAGCTCAAATAATGGTCATGGTGGTGGAGAAGAAGTTGTCACCGCATATGTACGACAAAAAAACATTCCCTTTTGTCGTTTAGTAAACGCTTCGTATAAAAATATTCCTTTTGAGTAAATTTAAAAGTCAAAGGGTTTTATACACCGTATAAAATAATGTTGTGTATAAAACATAATATGCCTAAATGAAAGGAGATTGAGACGAAGTCCCTTACCTCGTATCTGACTTGACTCGATCATTCTTTAATATCCTGAAAAATAAACTTGAGTTAATTTCTACTTTCTTAAGAAACCTTTTCAAGTTAATTATTCTTTTTATATCACTTATTACCATTTTATGAACACTATGTAATTATTTAAGTTAATAACGGTCGTTTTAACGGTCATTGGTACTTGAGTCAAAAATAAACTATTTATAATTACAAGTTGTTCATGTATCAATTATATAAAGAGTTATATTCATGATGTAGATATCATATATATCCTATATATCCAGTATATACATGCATTTATAATATTACATAACATTTATAGGTAAGAAATGAAATGCACCATTCATGGAGATGGTAAGTCGTACGTACGCATTAACGCTACTTTCATTTCTATTTCTTATTTTATGGAATGGAATCATAATGATATAAAGGTATATTATAATTCCAGTAATATATCATATTTAATATCATTAACTCCATCCTTTATACGTCCCACATATGGCATTAACGAATCAAATCACTTTGAGGGGGCGGTAGTCCACACTTCCTAAAATAAAGATATCGCGTTTACCCATAATGGAACCATAAAGGTATGCCAAAATAAAAAATACAGAAGATTAAGGAAAAAATAAACATATTATATATCATATATAAATATAGTTTCATATTAATGGCCACCTTTTAAGGTTTTAGAAGAATATTGAACAATCATCGTTTCGGGAGGCAGAAATTCGCCATCCACGGAAACAGTATGCTCTTTAACAATTAGAAGAAGGTGTGTGAGAGTGTAGCTCGAATACATCTTATAAAAACATCATAGAATATTGAAGATACTGTTTTAGTAACAAAAGAAATGTATAAAAAGAGTTTAGGGGGTTGGAGAAGGAAAAAAAAACAAAAGAACATTAGAGAAGACTTTACCTTTAAATCAGGTAACTCTTCTTGGTTTGAACCAAAATGGTTTCTTAAAGAGTTTTCTACCTAATGTAAGGATTATAGGATGAAGAGAGGGATTTGGAGAGATAAAATGAGTAGATATTGGCCGATCCAATGGCTTTATAAGTGTGGGTAAGGAGGTAGAGGTGAGGAACTTTTATAAGGGGAGATGAGGGGCACTCTTGGAATGTTATAAAATGTTACTTTATATTGAAATGTGTTTCGGATTTAAAAGGTCCCACATTGATATATTTCAAGGATAAGGTGATAAGGGTTATAAATATACTCATAAAATAGGTCTTTGATATCTTTAAGTCTTACATTTTACATTATATTTTCATTTTATTTAAATCGTTCATTGATGAGGTAATCGCTGCAGCATCATGATGTCATAAATAATTTAATTTATTTAATGTCTAAAAATTATAAAAAAAATACTATGATATAGGAAATATTTTTAGATTTACAATTACTATTTATAGTCTAATATATCATTTATTTAGACAAAAGAAAAAATTATTTACTCAGGTGATACATTCTTTGTTATATTTAACTTTCTTTAAAAATAAAAAGATAAAAAGTCATTATCACACAAAAGTGACTCCATGGGGTCCCCAAGTTTTGCACAAGGCATTCCATGGTCGTCCATGACCAAAACATTAGCATTAGGACACATGTTGGGGTCATTTGTTATTATTATGATATTATTTTATTGTCCTTAACTACCCGATTACTAATTAATCAAGATAATTAAAGATAATTACCGTCGTTAATATTCATAATGTCCAAAAACAAAAGAGTCTTGATTACTTAATTAGGACCTTCTGATTCCAAATATGTAATCCATTTTACCAAATTCCAAACACAGAAATTGCAATAAATAATTTTAAAATAATTCCCATTGTCAAAACAAATAGCGGGTTTTTAGAAAACATATTTATGAAAAGTTTGGCACTTGTTTATGCCCAATTCCAAAGTGAAATTAATTATAATGACCACAATTGGATTATATGGTAAAAATATATTCTAAATAAACTTTAAAACTAATTAAAAAGATAATCTATCCTTATAATTAAATTATATGAAAAATCAGTTTTGATGTAAAATGCAGTATTTTTCACTATTCATAAAAAAATGAACATTGTCAGAAAAATACCAAAAATTTACCGAAGGTAAATTTAAATGTACCAATAAAAAATAAAATGTTTATTTTGACAAATATATCTTATAAAATTGTCAAAATTTTTATTTAAAAATGGTTTTCCATCAAAAGGCAGTAAAACAATCATTTAAAAATATTAGTGTATTCCATGCTTAAGATTGGATTTATTCTCTTTTTAAGCCTCTAAAACACTATCTAATTCATAAATAGACATAGATAAAAATATCTATTATTAATTATTTACATGGGATGTTACATCCTTCACCCATTTAGAAAATTTCATCCCCGCAATTTATTTACTTATCGAATAAGTGGGGGTATTTATCCCTCATTGCATATTCAGATTCCCATGTTGCCTCTTCACTCATGTGGTTTTTCCACAAAACCTTTACTTGATGAATCACCTTATTCCGCAACACTTTCTCCCTGTGGTCAAGAATATGGACCGGTTGTTCCTCATAAGATATATTCTCTTCGAGCTGAACTACCTCTGGACTCAAAACTTGAGATGGATCTGGTATGTACTTCTGTAACATTGAAACATGAAAAACATTGTGTACCTGAGATAAACTCGGAGGTAAAGCCACTCAGTATGCAAGTGATCTAACTCTATCCAAAATTTCATATGGTACAATGAACCTTGGACTCAACTTTCCTTTCTTAACAAATAGCATCACACTTTTCCATGGTGAGTCTTTGAGGAAGACATGATCACCTACCTCAAAAGAGAGACCCTTCCTCCGGTTGTCTGCATAACTCTTCTGCCTGCTTTGTGTTGTTCTTATGTGTCTCTCTATCAGCTGAACTTTTTCTACCATCTCTTCTACCAATTCTGGTCCCATCAACATCCTTTCACCCGCTTCATCCCAGAAAGCTGGAGTTCAACACCGCTTCCCATATAATTCCTCAAATGGTTCCATCTGTATACTGGAATGAAAACTGTTATTATAAGAAAACTCAAACAAAGAAAGATGTTGGTCACAACTTCCCCGATAATCAATTAAAAAAGCACGTAGAATATCCTCCAAAGTCTGAATTGTTCATTCTGACTTCCCATCTGATTGAGGATGAAAAGCTATACTAAAAGTTAATTCAGTACTCAATGACTTCTGAAGGCCTTTCCAAAAGTTAGAAGAGAACCTGGGATCACGGTCAGATACAATGGAGAGAGGAAATCCATGTAACCTGAATATCTATTTAAGATACAAATAGGAAAGTTGATCTAGGGAAAAGGTATCTTGTATAGAAAGGAAATGATGAGATTTAGTCAACCGATCAACTATAACCCAGATTGCATTATTACCTCGAGGTGTCTTCGACAATCCCACAACAAAGTCCACGGATATAACCTCCCATTTCCACTCTGGAACTAGTAAAGGTTGAAGCATCCCTTTCAATAACTACCACTCTCCTTTTACATATTGACAAGTCAAACACTTCACAGTAAAATCAGCAATATCCCTTTTCATTCCGTCCCACTAGTAATACTCACGAAGATCTCTATACATCTTAGTACTGCCTGGATGAACTGAAAATGGAGAACTATGAGCTTCATATAACAACTCTCTCTTCAACTGTGAATCACAAGGCACACATAATCTCTTCCCAAATCTCAAAACACAATCATTATCAATGTTGAATTAAGGCAACTTACCCTGCTGAAGCAGCTCTACCTTTTTCTAAAACTCACTGTCATGCTTCTGTGCTTTCTTAATTCTATCTAATAGAGAAGATTTCACTGATACCTGAAACAAAACAGAAGGACATCCTGCACCATCAACTTCTATGCCAAAGTTCATCAAATCCTTAACCAAAGGATCACATTCCAAACACAAAATTTTTAATGAAGCATTACTTTTTCGACTCAAAGAATCTTCCACTTTATTTTCTTTTCCCGGATGGTAAAGAATTGTACAATCATAATCCTTGGTTAATTCTTTCCATCTCCTCTGTCTCATGTTCAGTTCTTTCTTAGTGAATATTACTTTAAACTTTTGTGATCGGTATATATTTCACACTTTACTCCATACAAATGATGCCACCAAATTTTTAAAGCGGAAACAACACCAGCTAATTCCAAATCATGTGTAGGGTAATTTACCTCATGTGTTTTCAACTGTCGTAAAGCATAAGCAATTACCTGATCATTCTGCATTAGGACGCAACCACGTCCTTTCAATGAAGCATCACTATAGATAACAAAATCCCCATTCCTGGAAGGTAGTGTCAAAACTGGAGCATTCAGCAATCTTCTTTTCAGTTCTTGAAAACAATCATCACATTCTTCTGTCCAGATAATCATAACACCCTTCTGAGTTAGCTTCGTCATTGGACTAGATAACTGTGAAAAATTTCTAACAAACCTTCGGTAATATCCTGCCAAACCAAGGAAGCTACGAGTCTCAGTTACATTTTTGGGCCTTGTCCATTCTTCAACAACCTTTGTTTTTGTAGGATTAACAGTTATCCCATCTTTAGAAATAAAGTGACCAAGGAAAGAAATTTGTTGCAACAAAAACTCACACTTTCAGAACTTCCCATACAATTTATTTTCTTTTATGGTTTTAAAAATAACCCTTAAATGTTTTTCATGCTCCTATTTACTTTTAGAAAACACCAAAATATCCTCAATTAAAAAAACCACAAACTTATCCAAGAACTCATGGAAAATTCTATTCATAGGTTCCATGAATACAGCAGGTACATTGGTTTTCCCAAAAGGTATAACTAAAAATTCATAATGTCCATATCTTGTACGAAACGTGGTCTTCGGAATATCTTCTTCCTTTACCTTCAACAGATGGTACCCCGATCTCAGGTCAATCTTCGAAAAATACTGAGCTCCATGGATATGATCAAAAAAACATCGATATGAGACAAAGGACATTTCTTCTTAACAGTGATGTTATTCAAGGCTCTATAATCAATGAAAAGCCTCATTGAACCATCTTTCTTTTTAACAAATAAAACAGATGCACCCCATGGTGATGTGCTAGGTCGAATGAAACCTTTCTCTAATAAATCTTGCAATTTCTCCTTCAACTCAATTTAAACCATTCGATAAGGGGGTTTTGAAATTGGCTTAGCATCAGGAACTAAGTCAACAGTAAACTCAATATCCCGATCAGGTATTAATCCAGGAAACTCATCCGGAAAAACATCAGGATACTCATTTACCACTGGCACATCATTAATCTAAACAGTTCCCTTGTTTTCAACAATATGTGAAAGGTAACATTCATTTCCCTCTTTTACAAGTTTCTCAGCCTCTTGATATGTTATCAACAGTAAGGGTTCATTATTTTACACAAACTGAAAGTCTTTCTGAAAAGAAACTTCTTTAGCTCTACATTAAATCTTATCATGGTAAATAGAGAGCCAATCCATACCCAGGATAACATCAAACTCTACTAGAGGTAAAACAATAAGGTTTTCAAGTAGGTTCATTCCATGGATAAAGATAGGAAGATTCTTATGAATTCTTTTTACCTCAACATTTCCCCGAGGTATTTTTACCACAAGTTGAGGAGTCATTTCTTGAGATGGTATTCCCATTTTACTAGAAACTTTTTCAGAGATGAAAGAATGTGTAGACCCCGAATAAAACAACACACTAGCATACTCTAAAAAACAAAAAAAGTACCTGATACCACTTCATTTGATGGCCCGAAATATTCTGAAGTAGTTGCAAAGGATTTCACCACCCCTTTCTGATTGTAGTCTAACTGATTCCCATCACTTGAGCTCTTTGTCAGACACTCATTTTCATAGTGACCCATCTCATTGCACTTAAATCATATCACTAACTGTAAATCAAATTTGGTCTTACCATCACTCTGATCTTTTTCAGAGTAATCACGAGCCTTATGTACCATCTTACTACATCAGTAGCACTTTCCAAAATTCAGAAGACATTCCCCAGCATGCCTTTTACCACATTTATCACAAATTGGAAAGTTAGTTTTCTTACCGTTAGACCTTTTTGAATAATTCTTTTTTTTTCTCCTGCCACCTCGGTCTCTTCTTCTGCTGGTTGTTATAGAACACTTGATCATCAGAAAACTCCATTTCCACCTTCTCAGCACATTGAACATGTTTTTCATAACTTTTTAACTCACAAGAAGCCAATTCCCTATGATATTTTGGCTTTAATCCTGAGTAAAAATGATTGATTTTACTATCAAGGTCTCAGATAAAATTTGGAGCATACCTTGCCAATCGAGTGAACCTATCTTCATGGGCAGCCACTGAGTCCTCCTCTTGTGTCAATTCCAAGAATTGTTTTTGCTTCTTAAGTTGAACAGCCTTAGGAAAATACTTCTTAGGAAACATACCTTTGAATTCATCCCAGTCAAGAGCATCAATCTCATCAGCATCCCTAATATTTTTAACCATCGACCACCACTGATCTTCTTCACCCTCCAAACAGTAAATAGCAAGACTAACCTTTTGATTTTCTGAACACCCCATGACATCGAAAATATTCTTCAGTGCTTTAATCCACCCTTCAGCTTGCACAGGGTCAAGTTATCCTATGAATGATGAGGGATGTTTCCTCGTGAAATCTTCCACCACTGACATGTTCCTTTTTGGTTGATCTAGCTGATCTCATGCATGGATACCACCACCATATATCGCTTGAGTCAACTGCGCCATTACTATAAAAAACTGTTCAGTTCCAATTCTGACCATCTTAGGATGTTGATTCAGAAGGTTATTTCCTTCTGTATGCCTTCTTAGCACTGCTTCCATGTTTCCTCTACGGAAAACCATTCTGAACAAACATGCCTTAGATGAAGCAACATGGTAATCTTCAAATACTATATCATTTCAATTTGACCATAAAAAAAATATTTTTGGATAATATTTTTATTTAATTCTAAATCCTAAATTTATCTACACCAACCTCTGATACCAACTATAAGGCCCTGACCTTAAACATTTCTTAATCTTGAGTTACTTCACGACTACACGTTGAGGATATTTTCAGGTTTATAGTTTTAGAGAATTAGATCATAAATCATGCATTACATTCCACATTTAAACAAAGTGGTTACATAAAATATATTAATCATTTTTCCCATCAACAGAAACATATTTAAATTGAAACATGGATTCTTTCTTGACAAATCCTTGACACTATCATCACATCATGTACCTTTCCCTTGACCTGTGAAAAACATTTCAAAAACTTGGGATAAGCATAAAAAGATCAGTAAGGGATATAAAAGTACGAATTGAAAACATCAGTCCATGTATGAAATCATACATTAATCATAAAACATAATCATTTTAACATACCTCATCAAATCATGAATAAATCCTAGAAATCATAAGACATAAAGGTAACATGAGGCATTCATAACATTCTTACGTATGGAGTAACCCTCATGGTTACGTTTGGAATACCCATCACAGTATATTCCATAAATCTATTCGAAGAAACCTTAATGTTTAACCCATTCGCATTATCCAATGCATTGGAGAGCTATATCGTGCTCACCTGCCCTTAGTTTATCACGGAACCACCCGTCTTCATAACAATGCCCAAGAACCATAACATAATCGTATAACATAAAACATGCATAAAGGAAACATAACATTTCCACTTTTCAATAACAAGATATCAATACAAAAAATTGATATAAAAACGTTATGAAAACCATTTTCAATTCCAAAATATAAGAAAAGTAAAACATGGTATTTATTTTTCATTTTAAAAAAAAGGTTATGGCTTATAGAGGAAGCCGATGCTCAAATAATGGTCACGGCGGCAGAGAAGTCGTTGTCGCCGTATACGTATGAAAAAAAAACATTCCCTTTTGTCGTTTATTAAATGATTCATATAAAAAGTTTCATTTTGAGTAAACATAAAAGTCAAAGGGGTTTATACACCGTATAAAATAAATTTGTGTATAAAACATTATATGCCTCAATGAAAGGAGATTGAGACGAAGTCCCTTACCTCATATCTGACTTGACTCGATCGTTATTTAATATCTTGAAGAATAAACTTGAGATAATTTATACTTGATTAAGAACCTTTTTCAAGTTCATTATTCATTTTATATCACTTATTACCATTTTATGAACACTATGTAATTATTTAAGTTAATAACAGTCGTTTTAACGGTCATTGGTACTTGAGTCAATAATAAACTCTTTATAATTACAAGTTGTTCATGTATCCATTATATCCAGAGTTATATTCATGATGTAGATATCATATATATCATATATATCCAGTATATACATGCATTTATAATATTACATAAAATTTAGATGTAAGAAATGAAATGCACCATTCATGGAGACGGTAAGCCGTACGTACGCATGAACGCTACTTTCATTTCTATTTCATATTTTATGGAATGGAATCATAATGATATAAAGGTATATTATAATTCCAGTATAATATAATATATAATATCATTAACTCCATTTATACGTCCCATATATGTCATTAACGAATCAAATCACTTTGAGGGGGCGGTTGTCCGCACTTCCTAAAATGAAGATATCGCGTTTACCCATAATGGAAACCATAAAGGTATTCCAAAAATGAAACATACAGAATCTTAAGGTAAATATAAACATATTATATATCATATATAAATATAGTATCATCTTAATGTCCACCTTTGAAGGTGTTAGAAGAATATTGAACAATCATCATTTCATGAGGCAGAAATTCACCATCCACGGAAATAGTATGCTCTTTAGCCATTAGATGAAGGTGTGTGTAAGTGTAGCTCGAATACATCTTATAAAAACAGCCTAGTATATTTAATATACTTTTTTTGTTACAAAAGAAATGAATAAAAAGATTTTAGGGGGTTGGAGAAGCAAAATAAAAAAAAGAACATTAGAGAAGACTTTATCTTTAAATCGGGTAACTCTTCTTGGTTTGAACCAAAATGGTTTCTTAAAGATCTTTTTGCATAAGGAAAGGCTTATAGGATGAAGGGAGGGACGTGGAGAGATAATATGATCAGTTCTTAGCCAAGCCAAAGGCTTGAGAAGTGTGGGTAAGGAGGTAGAGTTGGGGGCCTTTTGTAAGGGGAGAGGAGGAGCACTCTTGGAATGTTATAAAATGTTACGTTATATTGAAATGTGTTTCAGATTTAAAAGGTCCCACATTGATATATTTCTAGGATAAGGTGATAAGGGTTTGAAATATACTCATACAATAGGTCTTTGACAAGTGTAAGTCTTAGATTTTACATTATATTTTCATTTTATTTAAATCATTCATTAATGAGGTAATCGCTGCGTCATCATGATGTCATAAATAATTTAATTTATTTAATGTCAAAAAATTATAAAACAAATACTATGATGTAGAAATTTTTTTATCTTTCCAATGAATTTTTAGAGTCCAATAGATCATTTATGTAGAAAAAATCAAAAATTATTTACTCAGGTGATACATTCTTTGTTATATTTAACTTTCTTTAAAAATAAAACGATAAAAACTCATTATCACAAAAAATTGATTCCATGGGGTCCCCAAGTTTGGTTCAAGGAATCCCATGGTCGGCCATGACACAACCAGTATCATTAAGACACATGTTGGGGTCATTTTTTATTATTATGATATTATTTTATTATCCTTAACTACCTGATTACTAATTAATCAAGATAATTAAAGATAATTACCATCATTACTATTCATAATGTCAAAAAACAAAAGAGTATTGATTAAATAATTTGGACCTTCTGATTCAAAATATGTAATCCATTTTACCAAATTCCAAACACATAAATTTCAATAATTAATTTAAAAATAATTCTCGTTGTCAAAACAAATAGTGGGCTTTTTAGAAACAATATCTATGAAAGGTTTGGAACTTGTTTGTGCCAAATTCCAAAGTGAAATTAATTATAATTACCACCATTGGATTATATGGTAAAACTATATTCTAATTACACTTTAAAACCAATTAAGAAGATAATCTAACCATATAATTAAATTACATGAAAAAGCAATTTTGATGTAAAATGCAGTATTTTCACTATTCATAAAAAAAATGAACATTTGTGAGAAAAATACAACAAATTAACCCAAGGAAAATTTCAATGTCCCACTAATAAATAATATGTTTATTTTGACAAATAGAGCTTATAAAATTGTCAAAAGTTTGATTTAAAAATGGTTTTGCATCAAAAGGCAGTTAAACAATCTTTTAAAAATATTAGTGTATTCCATGCTTAAGATTGGATTTATTCTCATTTTAAGCCTATTAAACACTATCTAATTCATAAATAGACATAGATAAAAATATATATTATTCATTAAATACTTGTGATGTTACAAAACTAATTAATTTAAAATTCAAAATAAAAAGTAAATAAATTTCACACAAACAACTCATCCCAGAACATGCTTTTCCTATGTTTCCCTAAAATGATTCATGCCCCAATAGTTCATGAGTGCCTAGAATGTTAAATTTATACTAAATTATCATTCGATAATGATCCATGAGTCAAATACCCCAAAAACACTGAAATAATTATCACATCACACAAGGAGTGAATAAACCATGGTGCAATAACATCCAACTGTTATAGCAATCACTAATAAGAATAATCCCACCCTTGACACATGGGTTTTCCCCCATAAATGGGTTAGATACTCCCATGAATGAACTCTCAAATAAATCCTGAATCATAATTGTATCATTTATAACATTCCAAAATAGTATGACAAAATAAAAAAAACTTTGACACCACTTTGTAAATTTATGACCATTGTGTCATATACTGATGCCCTGAGCTGGTCAGTTACCTGGCCTCAAACAAACATCCTCATACACTATATCCAATTGAATAGTGGTGAGGGAAAAATGTTCAACAAAGGGGTACTATACCCTCTTTATCAAATCTTTATAAAAATGGATATAAATCCGAATAACTGAATGATATAACCAATAACCATAATATTACAATTACCAACACAAACTAGTATCTCATGATGAACCAAAACTGAAAACAATATCAATAACTAAACAATTGATTTTTCATTGCAAATAAGTGTCAAGTTTCAAATGAAAATTTAAAATCAAGGCACACTCATACTCCCAATAGGGTTCCAACACCATGCCTAGTTCCCTCATCCATGCTCTATCACGGATCATCTATCTAATATGGGGATATTTCCCTTATCCTGTTATGAAAACCTAAATTCTATTAATTTATCGATCAAGAAACCTGAGTAGGGTGTGAATAAAACTTAGTAGGACACCACCAATGGTTTTTAAAAAAATATCCACACAATAACAGTGTATATAGTTATATAAAGAATAACAAAAAAGAAATAAGGTTAATAGTTTATATATTTAATTTTTCTTTATTTAACCACATAAACCACCTGGTTCCTGAGGACACCAACACTATAAATACTTACTTTGGGCCATATCAGAGTCTGAACCATGTCAGAAATTATATTTAAAAATTTATTGTAACACATGGTATTTTATTATCCACTTCATTTAAATTTATATCCCAACCAATTGGATCCATTGTCTAATACCAACATTTTGGGCCCAGAATGTCATGTCTTGCTCTACTTCAGTATTTGGAGAATCAATATCTATCTCAAAAATCATTTATTAGTTAGTCACCTATGGGTATTTAGAGCATCATTCAGTTTCACACACTCATATATCAGTAAATCACATATGCGTATTTGGAGCATCAGTACAAGTCTCGTAGAGTTATGTTATTCAATCACACATATATCACATATATCACATCGATCAAGGTTAATCAACATTAATACCCTTTTTTATAACTGCACCACATGTATTCCATCACAATTATCAAAAAATCATTGATTAAAATTTTAATCACATGTAATAACAATATAAATTAACAATTAAACAATTTTTCATTATTTATATCACATAACCCATTAACCCATTATGGTTTAACAAACCATATAATAATTCCCATTTTCAAATAATTCCTAAACACATTAATTGAACAACCACACAATCCAAATTTTTAATCATTTCCATATACACAATGTTCCATTAATTAATTATCCAATTAATTAATCCAATTCCTCTAATTGGATAATCACAATTACAAAAATTCATTGTTCCCATATTCATCTCATTTCTTAATCACGTGGAAAATCAATTAATCAATTCCATGATTCTATAAAATAATTAATTGTATAATTTATTCATTTCAAGATTAAATTTCCAAACATGCCAATTTAGATTTTACAACACATAAATGAAATTATAATTCAATAATATAGAAATTGAATTTATACCGCCTACCGCAAAATCATATACGAGCAATCAACCAATAGAAATTCCCCAAATTGAAATAGAATGGTCAAAACTATAAAGAAGAAAAAGATCTAGAATAAATTCCTAGAAAAAAAGATCAAACTGAAAAATAAATAAAGTCTTAGTTCCAACCCCTCACCAATGGAAGATAAAACATTCCACTTTATCTAGAATGGGGGGCAGGAGAGGGTGAAAACTAATAAGAAAGAAACCACATACCGGGAGAGGTATATATTCTTAAATCTACCATTTGATTAATCATTAACTATGTTTTAGGTGCATATTAATTCATAAAGAAGCATAAAAATGATAGGAATGAGTTGTGGTTGAGTTGTGTTGAGTTAGGGTGAAGTCTAGTGGGTCAAGAATTTTTTGTCTAATTTTCGAGGGTTTAATTTCCCACACTAACAATTTACTGGACACGGGTTCAAGGTTTTACAAAATCTTCACCCCAACCCTAAACCTATCCTATGGGGGTGCACAACTACTCTTAATATGTTGCAAGGTATGAAAACTTTGCACCAACTATGAAAATCCCCTCTGCATGGGGTTGCATGGTTTGTTGAGGAAGGGCGTATGGTTTGGGAAAATTGTGTGCCAAATATACACTCCCGAAAAACCCCTCCAAAAACATCTAAATATCACCCAAACTCTCCCAAGAAATACATGAGAACAAGTATAAAAAATTAAAAATATTACCTGAAAACAATTGTGATACATCACTAGAAAATATTTGGATCTACCATATTATTCCATTTTAACACCTCGTAAACTTTTTTTATATTAACTACGGTAATTAATTTTTACTATATTCATTATTCAATTAGGTCCAAAATTAATTTAACTATATTATAATTTATAAATTATGATTCTTAAAAATAATTAATTCATTTATCTAAATAAAATTTCCATAACTATTAAAAATTCTTTTAAAATTAATCCCACATACATGTCTATAAATCTATCTTTTAATGTTAAAAATTTTACTTGTTATTAATATTTTTGTATCAAAATTCAATAAGAAATTGATTTAAATGAAATAATTTATAATAAAATATTTATAGTTGAACAAATTTTACATTATAAAAAATTCAAAATATATTCTAACATTACAAATTATTTAAACTAAAATGAAATTTTCAAATAAAATTAATTATTTTTCACTATTCATAAAAAAGAAACTTTTTCAAAAATACCAAAAAAATCTCCCTAAGATAATTTTTATTGTTTATTTTTAAAAATGGAGTTTATTTTTTTCAAAATTATTTTTTAAATGTGTTTAATATTAATTTTAATTTATTTTTTCAAAATACAGCTAATCCTTATTTTAAGAAAATACTTTTTTTAGAAAACATTTCTTTTTTTAATGATACTTATTTTATTTATATTCAATAGGTAATTAATAATGACATGTAAAGTATATATTTTCATAATTTATTTAATTATATTAATTCTTTCTATTATAATGTCTATCAAATAACTATCATATTAAATAATAATATTAATAGTACATTTTTGTTGAGTAAAATATAGTATTGTGTGTAACAAAATCTATTGAAGAAAATAATTGTTACGTGTGTAACAGTGTATCGATTAAATTAAATTTATTCTAAATGAATTATATTTTAATTTATTATATTGTAATATTATATTCTAGGTTTCTGGTGTCACATTCTCTATTGAATAAAATGTTTTTCTTTGAGAATCTCACAGTACTACATTCATCCCTCCTTAAATAAATTGTATATTCACATTTTAAAATTTTTCTCAGTAATAAAGGGTTTGATATTTAAAAATACCAATTTTTAAATGGTAAATCAAGAGAAGGGTTGGTAAAAATCCCATTAATAAGAGAGAATTGGAAGTACCAAGATAACACATTACTATTTCTTGTACATAATAACATCTATGTTAAAATGAGATTTGGACATGGAATAAAACGTAAATGATTATAGATAATGATAGTGGTAATTAATCACAAGAATTATAATTTTCAATGGAAATTTAAAGGCCTCAAAACCATAAAACTATGTTGATTTAAAACAACATTTGATTCATCAGATATAAATGTTATATGATAAAATTTTGTTCAAGATTCATTTAATAAAGTGGAACAAAATTTTAATTATATATGAATGTATGGAAATATAAAAAATTGATATGTTCATATTTCATGAGAAAATTTTCATCATTTAATTTATCTTTGTTAAATTTACAATTAATCACTTATTTCAGGAAACAAATATCCAAAAATTAATTCTTTGTGCCTAAAAAACTAAAATTCCATTTTAAAAGATCATATGATCCATAAAAATAATCTATACTTATGTATCTAACTGTTTTCCAAAACAATTATGGTTAGAAAAATATAACCATTAAATTAATCTCTAAACATCATAAGTAAAACTACGTTTCTATTATTAGTATTTAATAATATTTTTAAATATTTTATCTAGAAACAATAAAAAATTAATCTAGACATCGTATAGGCCAATGGTACATGATAAACCCTTATTGTCCTTTGGACATGGGTTGAAGCCCCATTGAATTTCCAGACATTTCAGGTTATCTCCCAACATATGGGTTGTCTATCTTCTAAAACAATATAAATTTAATTATTATAATGTTTTAAAAAATATGATATACATCCTTGAGATAAAATGAATGATTAAATAAACTTTTTACTAAAGTTTTCAATATAATTTTTTCACAAGGTCTAATAATCTTATTTAACTATTATTATAATGTCATTAATGATCATATTAACCCTAAAGGTAATCATTACCTTTAAACTTATGTCCATAAAAATTAAATTCATTATTACATAAATAATGTTATTTAATAAAACATATATTAAACTAATGGGTTCTGTTTCCATAAATTTCTCCCAAAATATACTCAATCGTGGTAGACTCCCATCACATAAAACCTAAATATTTTTTTTTAAACTATGATCTTATGATAAATCAGACACTCATAAACCCATGATGTTATGAATAACTCTTAAGTTCATGAATATATATATATATATGTATATGTATATGTTTCTTACATTTAACAAAATACTTAAATGTTTCATAATTCTTATTGTAAAATAATTCTACCCAAAATAGATCATGAATTTTATTTCAAAATTAGTTATTCCATGGTCTAGGTTTTATCGATAATATAATTATAGGATATCTAAATCTTGATAACTTTTGTTTAACCTAGGTCATACATTTTAATAATTTATCAAATAATTTATAATTGTTTGTAAAGAGAAGGTTAGTTACCCTAAAAATATCTCCTAGGACTATCCAAAATGTTGTGTAGTAATTCTCATAGTTAAATACGAGGTAACACTCGATTCAAGCTAGAAATCCCCATTTTTGACTTATTACCTCTAGGTACATCTGTTCTAGAACCACATCAACTTGTTGTGTCAAGAGAGGGATGTATTTATATAAAAAAACACATAATCTCAACCTTAGCAACACATTAATATGATCTTCTATACTAATACTCAGTGAAAATCATAGAGTTACATCCTCTAATATAAGTCTTCCTAAATCCTTTTCCCAAGGTGTCTAGTAAACTTATTTTGATACTGATTGCAGCGACCCCAACCCTATTATCCAATAGTCGGTGCATGTTACCATTATATTGGAATAATGTACAAGGAATCTCCTCCTGAATGACCAATCAGTTTAGCAGTTTTCAAAATATTGATACATTAGTGATACCCATTTTACATTCATAAAATAAAATAAATCATAACAAGAGTAAAAGCTCATTTTCTTTTAAAACACATTCAAAGGACTCATCTTTATAACCCATGGATATGAAATAAAATAACGGTTATCTCAAATTCTCAGAAAGGGTTAAGTACAAAAGAATATATAATGAATAAAAACACATAATAAATATGTAAATTTAAATAACTAAACAGATGTTCCATTTAAATAACTATGATATTATGATAAGATAATGAAAAGTAAATAAGGAATTGTAAATAGATGAAACATATTCCATTTAATCAATAAAATGAGAATGAAATGCATCTATACATAATGACATTGAGAAAATATTAGGGTTAATAATATAAATGAATTATCAATTAACGAATTACAAAGTTATTGGATGTCGAGTTTGAAGGTCCAGGGAGCAGCGGAAGCTCGTGGGTGGATGTACCCCCTTGACTTTTTTTCATTATCAATGATCAATCCGGGATCAATATAAAGATAAATGCAATACTCCACAAATAAAATCATAGAAATAAAAAAGAATAAGAATAGTGCTGAAACCACAGAGGATCATCACAAGTTGATTATAATTAATTTAATTAATTGACAAGAAGTACCTTTTATGGTGTTCTTTCTTTGTTGGTATTTCGGATCACGTTCCAATGTGATTCATCATTGTTTCACATAATCCAACTTTATACTTCCTCTATTGGTGATCCACATATGCACCACATATCTCTGGACGTTGTTAAATGAATCTATGTGTTCTAGAGCGGAGAAGACTTTTCTTGCATTTTTTCCTTAGATAACCTTGATCAGATGGAGGAGGATCTCTATCAGTCTTGATATCATTCTTGGAGGAAGGATTTATTTTTCCCTTGAGATAATTGTCCAGAATTTTTGTGCACAACGATTGGAGAAAAGTGTTGGGGTTGTGAGGATATTTATAATCAGGTTTGATGTTAGAGATTTATGACAATAAATAAACATGTTACACATTTTATTTGTTTCATTAACTCTTAATTAAAAACCCCCATGTGGAATCATTATTTATTTGAAATGAGCCAACACTGATTATAATAAATATCATTTAAAAAAACGATATTATTTCATCAAAATCCCAACTGTAAAAACTAAACAGCGTGTAATCATTAATACATGGCGTGTACTCATTTTTCATTTTCTTTCCAAAATTAAAAATACATGGAGTGTACATTCAATGTTCACGACATATATATCTTGTTTTCATTTAACACTTACACCAACATTAAAAAGAATTAGGATTACTTGAATAATTACTAAACCATATATGGGAATAATCTTTATTCTACTTGAGATACTTAGATACACTTAGTGTGTCACCCTCCAAGCCTCTTTTTCATTGGCATTAGGCAGGCTTGCCTAACGTCCAAGATTACTATCTAGAAATGGGTCAAGGAACCCATGAAAATGAAGTTGACATCACATTGACGTGTCACCTAATATGAAATCTTACCATCTAATTTAGTACCTTTGTATAAATATCCCATCATGCATGATTCATGGCAGTGTCATAAACTTATATTTTTGATCCGTCATTATCTGAATTCTAAAAATAAACTCATCGTGACCCCATGGCAATGGGATTTGGGAGACATTTCTATTTCAATAAAAGTGACTGAGATATATACTTCTATAAAAATGGATGGTAAAAATCCTTCCTCGACTTATTCTTTAACAACATGTCATTCATGACACACCCAATGTACCCTGCTTCCCGCTAACTATCTTCGTGATGGTTTCTTCATGAAATCTCAGTGCTCATGTCATGACATTAGTTAACGATAATCTTATAGTATAAGTAACATTAAACACACTCGCAGATAGAAATTTTCGATGACACCAAGGCATGTGGGATTACTACTGGTGGGTATGCTCTCATAATCTCCCATATTGGAGATTACCAGGTGCAAACTCCATGAGAGAGAGTAGTGTCTTCTTACGGGTACTCACACATGGAGATCTGTATACTATGTGTCCTATCATAGTATGTCATCCAACCATAGTAATTTATTTAAGAATATTTCTATAGAATTTCAAGGTTCTCATCATAAAGGGGATCTTTCATGACCTTATTAAGGAAACAAATATTCTAGAACATTATTATATTAAGGTCATGAAGAATAATGAACAATATATAATAATTGTACATTCATGTAATCAAAGTATAAAAAGTTGGTTCTTAGGACACAAACTATAACAATGTTTCCTAGTTACAAGGTAATTTTACGATCAAGTCCTTTCATAATATAGTTTAAAACATATGGGTTCAAAACCCATAAGATTTGGAAACCGATTTGACTCATGAGACTATCGATGCATCAAGGAGTTTACATTAACCTATCCTCAACCCATGCCTTACTAACCCAAATAACTAGTCATATATTAAAAAATCAATTTAACTCTTAAAAAATTCCCTTATCAAATATCCTTATTGATTAAAGGATATAAATTTATCAATATTTCCCAAGTTAGTAAAACAACATTCAAAGTAAACAAAGTAGAAAAAAATGGTATAGGGTTTATGAAATAGTCATATGTATTACATAAGAAAATCTATATTTAAGAGGAATTTAATTTCTAATGAAAAATTTTTACAAAAAATTTCATGTTTTAATCGAAAATTTACAATCACAAAATAATGTGTGATTCCACAATAAATTACAATATGGTAATTTTCATGTCAAATAACCTTAGTTGAAATAATTAAATTTGAAACATAAAATACCAAATATAATTACATATTAATGATATTACTTGTCAATGTGGTAGTATATACACCACGTAAAATTTAATTGCTGAATAGAAACAAATATTCATCAATATAATGTAAATTGAGTCGAAATCGCATACCTCACGCCTCTTTTTCAATGAACATGATTTAACCTCTTTTATTTTGAATATAAGCATATTATTAAATTACATAAGAACAAAATAAATATTTATAATATCATATGTGATTATTTTATATTAGCTTGTTATCCGTTTGTTAATAAAATTTATCATTTTCATTGTTTTAGGTATTAATTTCCTTATTTTCTCATTCGTGTTTTGTTATGAGAGATCCAGTTCTTGTAGACATTATATAGTTCTATCATATATAGATTAAAAATAATTATATAATTATCCTATTAATTTATTAATTAAACTTATATATCATCCATTTGGTGAGGTGATTAAAAGGGATACTCATTGCTTTGTGATGGCAGTAGTCTACACATACACAAATGATTTTATCACCTTTATGTGCGTCAAATGGAATGAAAATAATGATATATATATATTATATTTATATATTGATAATTATTTCATGAATATAAAAATTATTTCATGTATATAAAATATAATAATTTAAATTTATTTATTACCTTCTACGTGAAGCGTAAGTTAAAAACAAAGCACATCGCTTTGTGATGCGGTAATCCACCGTACACATTAGGGATTTTATTTTATCTCATAAAAAAGGAAGGTATAAAGGTTTAAATGATATTGTGACTCCACATATATAATTATTTTTTAAATATAATATATATAATATATACTTTCCCTTATACCTAACGGTGAAAGGTGGTAATGGAAGAATAAAGGACATTGGTTCACAAGGGGGTGATCTGCCACACATAAGAATAATGATTTCATAACCAATTTTGATTGAAGTTTATGAGTTTTTAGGTATTACCCTTAATATAACAAAAAATAAGAATATAGAAGATATTGTGGTTATTATATCCTCACCTTTTGAAAATAATTAAAGGAGGTGTAGAAGGAAATAAAAGGAATACCCTTTCTTAAGAATGTTACCTCTCTTAAGAGAATCCTCCTTAGGTTTACAATGAATCCTTCAAAGATTGGCATTATTCCAAAAATTATAATTCTAGGATGAGTTATGGAAATTTGGAAATAATTTTGGAAGTTATTTTCTAAAACAATATTTGTTTCAAATTGTGAAGAATGGGAGAATGTTTGGGTCCTTTTATAGTGAATATCCTTTTCAAAGTGATGGAATGTTGTCTGGAAATGTTAGCTTTATTCGAGTGGTAAAGTAAAATTAATACCGTGTGTTACCTCCTAAGAAGAGAATGATTTGTATTTTCAACATATTGATATGTGATCTGGAAGGTCCCCCTGGTGTCTCTTTGATTTAAGGTGATTCACATGCTAGTGATACAATGGATATACACAAATATATTGAACAAGCTCATATGGGTTCAGTTAGAGATGATTCTTTAAATTTTAAGGGGGTTGTGAACCCAAATCCTTGAACATATATCATGGATTTTGTAGGTAGCATTACAAACCTGAAGTAGTGATTCAACTAACTATCATGGGTATCTCAAAAGATGGTTATGAATAGAATGAGACAAGGCATGGTGCATGCAGTCAATGGATTAAAAAATATGGTCTCAACCTGAGAAGGACTATGAATTGTCTCAATTCGAACAACCACTTTGAGAGACTAAGTGATGATGGAGGTGTTGATTTTAATAAATTTTTTACATCAAAAGTACATTCTAATGGAGAACATTCCTCAGATGAAATAGGTGGTTTTGGTAAAGGACTGCATAACACGAGGAATAAATGAAAGAAATAAAATAGGTACCCGAGGAGCTGCATTGTCCAAAAAAACTAGAAATCAAAGGGATGAAAATAATTCTCAAATATTCAAAGTCCAATGGATACAGGATCAACCAAAAAAGTTTTAAATCCAATGATTATGATCCTTAGGAAATGGAAGGCGGCAAGGAGGTTACACAAGCTAAGTGAACCTCAGAAGGCAGTAAAGAGGATCAACAAGTAGGTGACACCAGGCCCCCAAAGCAATCTGATTATGGGAGCATATAATTTATTAATACTCCTCAAGAATATGTAGATGAGAATACTTAGGGTCATCTTGGTGAGATACCATGACATCTAGAGTATTTTTGGTTGGTGAGGAGGTTTCAAACCCTTTTGCACAGCAGTGGGAGGCAGGGACTCTCGAAGGTCCTCAGTGATAGGAAGACGTGGCTCTAGAACATAACATGGAACTAATCATGAACATGGGAAAAGAAATAGTGGGGTTTGTTCTTAGGATTAAGGTGATGAAGGTATAAATTTATAAATTGATGGAAATATTTCTCCAAGTGGACACTACTAGGGTGAAATGTGAGTGGAATGACAAGAAAAATGACAAATTTAATAGAGGGATAAACTTGAGGAAGATTAGTAAAGAGGAATACATGAAATATTAGAACTATCTAGCATATCATTATAAAGACATCATGAAGGATTATCCAGATATGTAGCTAAATTTTCTTCCCTTTAGATTGTTTAGGGATATTGATTCCAAATGGATTAAAATTTTATTTAATAAATTTTATTTTTTTTATCTATTTGATCTATATTTCTTTGATTGTTATCACTTTACTCTTAGAATTGTTTGAAATAAAAAAATATACATTGGATTAGGGGGATTTTCCTTTTATAGTTGCAAAAGAGTGACACTTTTATAAATACCAAAAAGTATTCACTATTTGTATGTAATGCATTCTTAAAGTGGATATAATATTGATAGTTAATGGTGTTTTATGATGATATGGTTGATACAAACCTCTACCTGATAATTAAACACATGTATTAAATATTTTCATCCTTAACATATGTGTTTCCTTATTTTTACCATTTTGGGTTTTCACTAAGGCAACTGGTTTTCTAACGAATTTAATTTATCCATTAAGACTAAATTAAAGTAAGAATTATCAGATAGTTTATTCCCAATAATTCTATGTATTAAATCAAATTTACCAATTAAAAATTCTAGGAGTGTTGAATTTTTTTACCACAAGTTCATGATCCTATGAAAACATTGTTTTAAACCTAACAATGTTAATTGTGTTTCTACAATTTAGGGATCAATATAGTCTTTATAAAAGATAAATTGGTACATTAATGGAACGTATATAATTTTTATTATCATTCATAAATATATTTTATGAATATATTATTTTTAGTAATTTTAAACTATTTAATAAAATACAATTTATCATAAAATAAAATTATTGTCAATTTTGAAATTATTCATTTAAATTGAATTTAAAAATATTAATATAATGATGTAATTTGAATATATATTGTTAAAATCAATTTATCATGATATATTAATCTATATAAATAATTTATGTCCCAAATTCGTTTACTTTACTTCACTTTTATTATTTTTATATTAGTTATTTTATTTTTTTATTAAACAAATTATTACATTGGAATTTATTGATAATTTTATTTAAATAATTAATGTACAAAATTTAAAGATAAATTATTTGGATAGAAAAAAATATTTTATATTTCAAAACAATAATTATTACCATACCAATGTTGTTTTTTTCCTTATACCATGGATTTGTAGATATTGAAAGGAAAAAATATCTTTTTTTTCATTTTCTTTACATAACTAATTATATAGTCAAATTCAAAGGAAAGTGAAAAGTAATTACTATATTTTATATAATTTCATGTCTAAATAAGAAATAAAAACATTAATTACAATTTAGATAATATTTTAGGTCATTTAACTCTTCTCATTCTAGTTTAATCCATTGTTAAACTAATTTTTAACTTAACAATATTAATTAATTTTTAATGAATTCACTGTTAATTTTGGTCAAAAATTATGTTCACCTTATTAATAATTATAAATTATTTTGATGGTAAATATGAAATAATATTTACAATATTAATTCAAATGAGTGGAAACATTAATTTAAAATTAATCTCAGAGACGTGACGAGAAAGTTGGTTTATAAAGTGAAAAAGTTTAAAAGTTGACAATGTTATTATATCCAAATTTAATATGATATTGATTCCAAAAAAATTGGATTTAAAGATTTATAATTTTACTAATTTTAGTTTAAAACTAATTAAAAATATAATTTAACATTATAAATTATTTAAATGAAAAGGGTGTTTTCAATTAAAATTCAGTAATTTTTACTATTCATAAAAAATGAATGTTTTTATGAAAATCCCAAAAAATCACCCTAAGATAATTTTGATGTTATGATTTGAAAAATGGAGATTAATTTGTGAACATAGTTTTCTAAAAGTGTAAAAAACTATATTTATTAATTATGTGCGCAAATCACGACTAATCCATCTTTTTGAAAAATACTGTTATTCGGAATTTTTTTAATGATTCTTATTTTTTTATAAATCAGTAGATAACTAATAAAAATGTGTAAAACATATGTTTCAATATTATTTAACAGTATTAGTTCCCAACATTCCAAATTCTATGTCATAACCATCATATTAAATAATATATTAATAGTATATTGTTTTATGGTAAAACTCAGTCTTATGTGTAACACAAGATATCAAATAAACACTTTGTTGCTTGTATCATAAGTCATAAAACAAATCAAATTTATTATAAAATAAATATATTTTTAATGTTTTGGGGTTTTATATTCTATGTTAGGTTTTCCATGTCACATACACTACTGAATAAAATGTTATTCTTTTAGAAATTCCCGGTGTTACAAATAATGATATATTTAATGAATATATATACATATATATATATATATATTATGATAAAAAATTATTTTTTAATGGTGAATTACCATTTACCTTTATTTTGTTTCATCCATAAAAAAGTGAAAATAGTCTTCATGTGAGTGTATGGATGTAATGACCGGTGTTTTGAGTTAAGGAGAAATTCTAAGTGAATTTGATCTTTTGTTGTTTACTAGATGGGCCATTTTTTAAACTGAGATTCCAAAAGTAATTTTGAGAGTTAAGAAACCTAAAAGTTTTTTTAATTGGTTAAAGGCCTGGGAGGTTTCCCGGTGGTTATTTTGACACCCCGGGCTTCCATGATACGCTTCTCTTTCAATAATGCAATACCTTGCATTTTACGCAAGTTGGAGATTCTAACACACCGTGACCAATCAAAATAGCCATTTTGAATAGTAATACCCTCTTTTTGAAATTATATATATTTTATATTTCAAAATGGACTTCATTTTTGTATTCTGAATATCGAAATTAGCCTATGTTGATTTTTTGGTATTTTTGTGAGAACTTCCAATTTTTGATGAATAGTGAAAAATAGTTAAAAACAAATATTTTAATCAAAATAATTTATAGTGATAAATTATACTATTGAGTGGTTTTAAAGTGTAATTAGAATATATTTTTACCATTTTATCCAATTTTGGTCATTAGAATTAATTTCACTTTGAAATTGGCAATAAACAATTGTCATCCTTTTGATATATATTGTTTCTTAAAAACACGCTATTTGTTGTGACAGCGGGAATTAATTATAAAATTAATTAATGAAACTTATATGTTTGTAATTTTTAAAAATATAAATCAATTTTGAATTCGGAATATCAATTATAGCTTAGGGTGAAATTTTGGCATTGTTCTGAAAAACTTCAATTTTTGATGAATAGTGAAACCACTAAGTGGTAGTTAAAAAACTGATTTTTTGTTTAAATGAAACATTACCACTTCTGTGATTTGATTTTCAAAAATCCGACATACATGGTTTTCATTAAGAAGATAAATGTGGTTCAATGGGATTAAAATAATTTTTTGGTGAATAGTAATTTTTAAGTTTAATTAATCGCGGTTGAAGGTAATTAGTGAAATTATAGGTAAAAATGGTATTATAAAAATATGAAATGACCATTACACATGTCCTAACCCTATTGGATGAGTCATGGACGACCAATAAAATCCATGGGTCAACTTGGGGACCCCATGCAGCCACTTTGGTAGGAAAATGACATTAAAAACGTTTTATTTAATGTTAAAATAAAAATGTCACAAACATGAGTTGTTTTACTAAAACAATTTTTAAATGGGGTTATACAAGTCATATTTTTGACTATAAATATTAATTAGAAAGATAAAAATATATCCTACATCATTATAATTTTTTTTATAATTTTTAGACTTTAAATAAATTAAATTATTTATGACACCATGATGATGCAGCGATTACCTCATTAATTAACGATTTAAATAAAATGAAAAGATAGTGTAAAATCTAAGACTTACACTTGTCAAAAACCTATTGGATGAGTATATTTCGAACCCTTATCTCATTATCCTTGAAATATATAAGTGTGGGACCTTTAAAATCTGAAACTCATTATATAATAAAGTGACATTTCATGACTTTCCAAGAATGCCCCTCCTCTTCTCTTATAAAAGGCCCCCACCACTACCACATTATTCACACTTTAAAGCCATTTGGCTCGGCCAACCTCTACCCCAGTACTCTCCCAACTTTCCTCCCTTACTCTTAGAAGCCTCACTTTCGGCATAAGTCTTCCCAACTAAGCCTTTGGCTCAAATCAAAAAGAGTTACCCGATTTTAAGGTAATGTCTTCCCTAATGTTGTTTTGTTTTATTTTGCATCTCCAACCCCCTAAACTCTTTTTATTCTTTTATTTTGTAACAAAAACAGTATCTTCAATATACTAGGATGTTTTTATAAGAATTATTCTATTTACATTTACACACAGCTACATCTAATGGTTAAAGAACATACTGTTTCTGTGGATGGCGAATTTCTGCCTCACGAAACGATGATTGTTCAACACTCATATAACACCTTCAAAGGTGTCCATTAAGATGTCACTATATTTATATATGATATATAATATGTTCATTTTTTACTTAAGCTTCTGTATTTTTCATTTATGGCATACCTCTATGGTTTCTAGTATAGGTAAACACGATATTTTCATTTTAGGAAGTGCGGACTACCACCCCCTCAAAGTGATTTGAATCGTTAAAACCATATGTGGGATGTATAAAGGATGGATTAAATGGTATTATACATTATATTATACTGGAATTATATTATACCTTTATATCGTTATGTTTCATTCCATTAAAAATTGAAATAGAAATGAAAGTAGCGTTCTTGCGTACGTACGGCTTACCGTCTCCATGAACGGTGCATTTCATTTCTTAACTCTAAATGTTATTTAATATTATAAATGCATGCACATAATGGATATGTATGTTATATATGATATCTACATCATGAATATAGTTCTGGATATAATAGATATTTTACCACATGAACAACTTGAAATTATAAGAAGTTTATTTTTGACTCAAGTACCAAAGATCGACAAAATGACCGTTATTAACTTAAATAATTACATAATGTTCATAACATGGTAATAAGTGATATAAAATGAATAATTAACTTTAAAAAGGTTCTTAAGCAAGTAGATATTACCTATAGTTTATTATTCAGGAGGTTAAAGAATGGTCGAGTCAAGTCGGACACAAGGTAAGGGAATTTCTTAACCCAATTTCCGTTCTTTGGGTTAATCTCCTACTTTCAAATTATGTCATGATATTATTATGTCCTATATAGTATTTGTACTTTATTTATGTGTACTTATAGTAAATACACATAATAGATCTATTTTATTTAAAAAAATTATCTTTTTAAAGACTTCGTCTCAATCTCCTTTCATTGAGGGATATTTTGTTTTATACACAACTTTCCATTATACGGTGTATAAACCCATTTGACTTTTACTTTTATTCAAAAAGAATCTTTTTATACGAAGCGTTTTTACTAAATGACAAAAGGAATGGTTTTTCTTACTTATGTGGAGACAACGACTTCTCCGCCACCGTGACTATTATTTGAGTTTCGGCTTCCTCTATAAGCCATAACTTTTATTTAAAAGAAAAATAAATACCATGTTTTAAATTTCTTTTATTTTGGTATTGAAAATGGTTTTGATAAAGTTTTTATTATATCAATTTGTTCTATTGATATCTTGTTATTTAAGTATGGGAATCTTATATTTCCTGTATGCATGTATTATGTGATTCAATTATGTTATGGTTTATTATATGTTTAAAACTGTTCATATGAGGAATGCATTGCACTTAATAAGTGACGGGTGGAGCCCTCTATAGCTCCTCGATGCATCTGCAGGTCTCATGAGACAAACTAGTGTCTTGGCATGAGGCCTTGAAAAAAATCTTATTTGTATTCTTGGCACGAGGCCTTGGCTACGTGGTTATGATAGTCTGGAATTATACATTCCAACATTATGAAAGTGGTTATTGATATTTCATGTTATTATTCAACCAGTAGAATATCCATGTGAATAATTAAATGGCATTATCTCATTTTAATTTTTCTATATTAGGTTGAAGTTCAAGTTTAAAAGAATTTTTTTTAGTTATACATTGCCTTAAATGTTTATATTTACTTATGAAATCTTCCGCTATATTTTTATCCTTACTGAGCATCTGAGCTCACCCCTTTCAAGGTTTTAATTTTTCCAGGATGTGAAGAAGTATATTATGAAATACCTGCAGGGATAGTATGAGAGGATATGAATACAAGATGTTGTTGTAGTTTTCTTTTACTTTATGATGTAATGTAATACTTATGAATGTATCTAGTGTTTCCAAGGCTACTAAACTAATCGGTCATTCGAGACATGATCTTTTGTGATCATGCCAATGTTACGCAATAATGCACCGACTTTGGGTAACTGGGGTCGGGGCGTTACAGTTGGTATCAGAGGCAGTTTAGTACTAACCTTGGATGCTAGACTTAGATAAACTCCGATTAGATCACATAGCCCAAAGATAGACATTGAGGATTAGTATAGAAGAACTTCCTAGAATTTTGGTATTATAACGATTTTCTGAGTTTTCTGAGGAATACATCCATGTCTGGATACGAGCAGTTAGAGGCGGATCTGGCACAGATGTACCTAGGGGTAAAACCCAAAAACACCTCTTTGAGCTAGACTCGAACAGGAACTGGTGCACGACAATGGGCCTTGTTGCACTCTTGGTTACGACACTCCCAGGAGATATGCTTAGGATAATTCTCATTTTCTTTACAAACCATTATGCCGGGTTTATTAGTATATACTTCCTCAAAGAAAACATTTTTTATGATTATGTATTATATCCATAAACCGTTCAATTTACATTAAGTATTTTATAAGTTTTGAATTATTCATTACAATTCATAAACTAACCTATTTTATGTCATTGTATAGAAATGACGCCCAGTAGAAGGAATGTGAAATCCATCAATACCTATGATCCAAAGAGTAAGAAGGATCATATCTTTCACGGTATTAAGCCAAAATTTAGAAGGTAAATAGTCTCCCATGTGTTCTCAACATATGAAGAAATAGTATCATGTGTTAACAAGATAAGTAAATAATTCCTTGAGTCTTATGTCTTTGAAGGGATGAAAGAGAAGAAAAGGATGGAAGATAGAATGATGGATAAAGAGATGAGGGAAATGAAGAATTCTCCGATATGTCATAACTGTGGGAAGAAACACCTTGGAACTTTCCTGAAGGGAATGGGAGTTTGTTATAAGTGTGGAGAAAAGGGACACAAAGTGCGTGACTGCAAGGGTAAGAAAAAGGTTTCAAATGTACAATTCTTCATCTTCAAGGAGTGGGGACACTACGCAAACCAATTTCCAAATCATCAGAGTATTCCCCAAATGATGTTATTGGATAATAATCAAGTTATGATACTACCACAGATGAGGAGGAATGATTAGAGGTCTTATGTTGTTATTAAATAATTTTGTCATTTTAGTGTTGTATCAATGATGGACTGGTTATAATAATTATGGAGTATATAAGGATTGTACTGTAGTACTATTTCATCAAGGACTTGAGATTGTGTGGAACCAAGAAAAGTGACTCAACAACATGTTAATTTTTTGGAAAATATATGGTTGAGAGAAAGCTAAACCATAATATGGTTCTGATATCGAGATAGTGATTTTGTAATAAGACATGATTTATTTGTATAAATTATATTGGATATTCTTAACTTCATTGAAACTGATTAATGATTTGTATTCATTTTCGGATAGAAGGAGTATATCTAGTATTCTATAAAAAATAAGGGATCATGAATATAATCAATAAGGATTTATGGTTATTCAGGATGTTGTAGTGTTTTAAAAGAATACATGATGAAGGTGTTCACATGTTTTTACGTGAAAAAAAGGATCTTCATTATGTTTACCTTCCTTATAAAATTAGGACTGTGAGTTGGATAGAAGTATTTTGGATAACCATAAAGGTTGGAATGGATGAAGTTGAACATTGTATAATATTTTTTAAGGTTAAAACATTTCTGAATACTATTTTTGGAATATTATAATACTGTATTTTTAGGAAAAGGACAACCTATAGGTCAGGGGATAACCCGTCACGTTGGACAAAGCTGTAGGAATCGAACCCACAACCATAGTGTTACATGCCTTTATTACCTACCACTAGCCTACAGGAAGTCCCTGGTTATTACAAAATAGTTTTCCTAATCTAAAAGGTATGTGGTAATATTTGGAACCTTATACAATTAGGATAAATAAAATATTTTTGAGTTTTGTTACCATTTGGAGTAAGAGATTGGTTTGTGGTTAAAATTTATTAATGAAAGAAAGTCTAAATGACAAGTAGGTATATTTCCTTAAGTTCTTAGTAAATCTCCTAAATAAATTCCTCAACTTTATAAAAGGTAACTTAAAACAAAAATGTTTCCGGTTAACTTTTCCAACTGGGGATTCAATGACTGTTTAACCAATCACAAGTTTGTGATTTTCTTGTGGTTAACTTTCTCCTAATCCTTTTTTATACAAATCTCCATCATACCTTGATGTTTTTTTCTTCCATATCCATATTTTCATAGAATCCTAGTATGGGCTATCTCAGGTGACCTTTGTATTTATCTTTCTTTCTTTTAAAGTTATATTTTTATTAACCTTATTTCTGATGTGGGTTTCCAACAAAGGTATTTTCTATTTTCAACAATTTATTTTCAACAAAAAATTTCAAATTGCGAGGACACAATTTATTGAAGAAGAGGAGAATGTAACACCCCGAGCTTCCATGATACGCTTCTCTTTCAATAATGCAATAGCTTGCATTTTACGCAAGTTCGAGATTCTAATACACCGCGACCAATCAAAATAGCCATTTTGAATAGTAATACCCACTTCTTGAAATTATATATATTTTATATTTCAAAATGGACTTCATTTTTGGATTCGTAATATCGAAATTAGCCTATGTTGATTTTTTGGTATTTTTGTGAGAACTTCCAATTTTTTATGAATAGTGAAAAATACTTAAAAACAACTTTTTTAATCAAAATAATTTACAGTGATAAATTATACTATTGAGTGGTTTTAAAGTGTAACTATAATATATTTTTACAATTTTATCCAATGGTGGTCATTATAATTAATTTCACTTTGAAATTGGACATAAACAATTGTTAATCTTTTGATATATATTATTTCTTAAAAACACGCTATTTGTTGTGACAGCGGGAATTAATTATAAAATTAATTAATGCAACTTATATGTTTGGAATTTTGAAAAATAGTCATCAATTTTGGATTCGGAACATCAATTATAGCTTAGGGTGAAATTTTTGCATTGTTCTGAAAAACTTCAATTTTTTATGAATAGTGAAACCACTAAGTGGTAGTTAAAAAAACTGATTTTTCGTTTAAATGAAACATTACCACTTCTGTGATTTGATTTTCAAAAATCCGACATACATGTTTTTAATTAGGAATTAAAATGTTGTTCAATGGGATTAAAATAATTTTTTGGTGAATAGTAACTTTTAAGTTTAATTAATTGCGATTAAAGGTAATTTGTGAAATTTAAGGTAAAATGGTATTATAAAAATATGAAATGACCTTTACACTTGTCCTAACCCTATTTGATGTGTCATGGATGACCAAGAAAATCCATGGGTCAACTTGGGGACCCCATAGAGCCACTTTGGTAGGAAAATGACATTAAAAACTTTTTATTTAATGTTAAAATAAAAATGTCACAAACATGAGTTGTTTTACTAAAACAATTTTTAAATGGGGTTATACAAGTAATATTTTTGACTATAAATATTCATTAGAAAGCTAAAACGATTTACTACATCATCATAATTTTTTATAATTTTTATACATTAAATAAATTAAATTATTTATGAAACCATGATGATGCAGTGATTACCTCATTAATTAACGATTTAAATAAAATGAAATTATAATGTAAAATATAAGACTTAGAATTGTAAAAAACCTATTGGATGAGTATATTTCCAACCCTTATCACCTTATCCTATAAATATATAAGTGTGGGACCTTTAAAATCCGAAACTCATTGTATAATAATGTTACATTTCATGACTTTCCAAGAATGCCCCTCCTCTCCTCTTATAAAAGGCCCCCACCACTACCACCTTATTGACACTTTCAAGCCATTTGGATCGGCCAACCTCTGCCCAAATATTCTCCCAACTTCACTCCCTTACTCCTAGAAGCCTCACTTTGGTCAAAAGTCTTCCCAAGGAAGCCTTTGGTTCTAATCAAAACGAGTTACCCGATTTTAAGGTAATGTCTTCCCTAATGTTGTTTTGTTTTATTTTGCTTCTCCAACCCCCTAAACTCATTTTATTCTTTTCTTTTGAAACAAAACCAGTATATTAAATATACTAGGATGTTTTTATAAGAAGGATTCTATATACACTTACACACACCTACATCTAATGGTTAAAGAACATACTGTTTCTGTGGATGGTGAATTTCTGTCTCACGAATTGATTATTGTTCAACACTCATATAACACCTTAAAAGGTGGCCATTAAGATGTAACTATATTTATATATGATATATAATATGTTCATGTTTTACTTAAGCTTCTGTATTTTTCATTTATGTCATACCTTTATGGTTTCCATTATGGGTAAACACGATATTTTCATTTTAGGAAGTGCGGACTACCGCCCCCTCAAAGTGAATTGAATCGTTAATACCATGTGTGGGATGTATAAAGGATGGATTAAATGGTATTATAAATTATATTATACTGGAATTATATTATACCTTTATATAATTATGTTTCATTCCATTAAAATATGAAATAGAAATGAAAGTAGCATTCATGCGTACGTACAACTTACCGTGTCCATGAACGGTGCATTTCATTTCTTACCTCTAAATGTTATGTAATATTATAAATGCATGTATATACTGGATATATATGTTATATATGATATCTACATCATGAATATAATTATGTATATAATTGATATTTTACCACATGAACAACTTGTAATTATAAGAAGTTTATTTTTGCCTCAAGTACCAAAGATCGACAAAATAACCGTTATTAACATAAATAATTACATAATGTTCATAACATGGTAATAAGTGATATAAAAGGAATAATTAACTTTAAAAAGGTTCTTAAGAAAGTATAAATTAACTCTAGTATTTTATTCATGAGGTTAAAGAACGGTCGAGTCAAGTCGGACACAAGGTAAGGGAATTTCTTAACCCAATTTTCGTTCTTTGGGTTAATCTCCTACTTTCAAATTATGTCATGATATTATTATGTCATATCTTGTATTTGTACTTTATTTATGTGTAGTTATAGTAAATACACATAATAGATCTATTTTATTTAAGAAAATTATCTTTGTAAAGACTTCGTCTCAATCTCCTTTCATTGAGGCATATTTTGTTTTATACACAACTTTCCATTATACGGTGTATAAACCCCTTTGAATTTTACTTTTATTCAAAAGGAATCCTTTTATATGAAGTGTTTTTACTAAATGACAAAAGGAATGTTTTTTCTTACGTATGCGGCGACAACGACTTCTCCGCCACCGTGACTATTATTTGAGTTTTGGCTTCCTCTATAAGCCATAACTTTTTTTAAAAGAAAAATAAATACCATGTTTTAATTTTCTTTTATTTTGGTATTGAAAATGGTTTTGATAAAGTTTTTATTATATAAATGTGTTGTATTGATATCTTGTGATTGAATTATGGGAATCTTATGTTTCCTTTATGCATGTTTTATGTGATACAATTATGTTATGGTTTATGATATGTTTAAACCTGTTGATATGAGGAATGCATTGGACTTAATAAGTGACAGTTGGAGCCCGCTATAGCTCCTCAATGCATCGGTAGGTCTCATGAGACAAACTAGTGTCTTGGCATTAGGCATTGACAAAATCTTATTTTTTGTCTTAGCATGAGGCCTTGGCTGCGTGGTTATGATAGTCTGGCATTATGCATTCCATCATTATGAAAGGGTGTTATTGATATTGCATGTGATTATTCGACCAGTAGAATATCTATTTGAATAAGGAAATGGAATTATCTCATTTTACTTTTTCCATTTGATGTTGAAGTTTAAGTTTAAAAGGCTTTTTTTTTAGTTATAAATTTCCTTAAATGTTTATATTTACTTATGAAAGCTTCTGCTATATTTTTATCCTTACTGAGCATCTGAGCTCACCCCTTTCAAGGTTTTAATTTTTCCAGGATGTGAAGAAGTATATTATGAATGACCTTCAGGGATAGTATGAGGGGATATGAAGACAAGATGTTGTTGTAGTTTTGTTTTACTTTATGATGTAATGTAAGACTTATGAATGTATCTAGTGTTTCCAAGGCTACTAAACTAATCGGTCTTTCGAGACATGATCTTTTGTGATCATGCCAATGTTACGCAATAATGCACCGACTCTGGGTAACTGGGGTTGGGGCGTTACACTTATCCAGTTTCAAGCATGCTAGGGATGGAATATCAAATTATTGAGTACTTGAGAAGAGCATACTGATTGTTTGAAACCATGCATCCCTCAATAGAAAACCATGCAGCTATAGCATAGGAGAAGAAATTCCCCACATGGGTTGTTCATGATTTTCCCAAACTTTGTGCCCTTCTCACACGGGTAGTGCCACATAGGGAGTGTGCTCACACTATTCACCGCATGGTTGGTGCACTGTTATGGTTTCCATGGAGCACAAACCATGTGAGGATATTTCTTATCAAATAGGTGTAGCACAGTTTGTGCACGGTTTGTAAAAACCATGAGACTAAATTTTTAGAGGTGAAAAGACTATTCTTACCTCAATTAATTCTGTTTACCTCTTATTTCTTTCTCCTTCTTCTTTCAAATGGCAGGGTGGAGTTTCTCCTCCCCTGGTATTTTTTCTCCCTCAAACTAGGATCTCCTTTATCTCCTCCTTTCCATACCAGATTTGAGATCCGTCAAAGGATATGGACTCCAAAAGGTATTATCCTTTTTTCTTATACTTTTTCTCTGTGATTATTTTCATATCTGTTTCACTAATTAGTTGCTTGATCGTATTGACTATTTTTGGGGAAAATGATTGTTTCATTGATTTCTTATAAACCAGATCAACTATAGCCTCGATATTGGATGATTAGGTAATCCTAATTATGTGGTAGGTGTTATAATATTTGTTCACAAAGTTTTTGGTATATTTATAAATGTTTTTTGCTCTACATGCTAGCCTTTGGTGGATGTTGCTTTATAATTGGTTCCTTTATATCAAATTGACCCTTGCCCAATAGTACACACCCTTTGAACCTTTTTAAATTATTTTGATATTTTTTATCACTTTTATCGACACCACATGGGTGTTCCATGTGAATTACCCCTTTTTAAGTAAATTATTAAATACCCATAATTTCATTTAATCATTCAACTTAGATAATATATGGAATGGGAACTTGTATAAAATTAAATAAGTGATAATGGAACCTTTTAAATTCCCTTTGAACACTTATATTTTTTCCTTATTTAATGTCTTTTAAACCATCAATTAAACTAATTGAGTTATGACTCATGATATTTAAGGTTAATTTATTTCAAATGAATTTTTTGATAAAAAATCATCTTTTTATAATAAAACCTATAGGATGATGTGCATTGTATTATAAACCAAAATTTATTAATTAGTGATATAAATCATGTTTAACTTAACGTTTTGGTTTATATCTATAACTTAATTTCTTTATTGGTTATATGGTATGTTTTTAAATTTCCTTCATATATATTCCTTAGTGTAAATTTCCCTCCATTGATAAATGTCTGGATAGAACCAAACACCTCCTAAGTTCTTGACTTACATTTTTAATGGGATTACCCATGTGTGTAATTTCCCAGCTAACCATGGAAGGACCTTAGTGCCTCTATAATCCTTATAATAGAATTTCCATGTTTTTTAAAATTAAATGTAATGTCATTAATTAAATAGTTTAATGTGAAATGGAATTGAGTAGGGCAGTTCAGTCACACCTCTTGTTACAACTTAATAATAATGGGTTATGTGAATTGAATTGAATGTCTATAATGAAATGATTTGTAAATGATGGTAAGGGCACTCTAGTTATTGTGTTCTTAGTTAGAATTGTTATAAGTGGAGTTCCTTTTATTATGATGGGTTATTTAAATTAAAAAAAATTTGAGGTATTACCTCATGCATTGAATTACAAATATATTGATTCCTTTATATGGGCTTGATAAATGCATGTAATGGGATGTATTACCTCATGGAAATTTACTATAAACATGATAATGCCTTCGCATTGGATGTGAATGATGGTAAGGGTTCTATTGATCATGGAAGCATCGTGTTCCCTTACCTTGGTATGTAACATGATTTCTCACACCGATGATACTATATAGGTGTTGGGCTTTACGCACCCCTTACCATGATTAGAGTGTTCCCATGATGGTTCACACTCAATCCAAAATGTAATTTCATAAAAACTATCACTCTTTTGGGTTGTAGATAATGTACCCCTTTTTTGAGATTTTAGGCTCATTTGTATTTATGGATGTCTGAGTTGCACCCTGGTCCAACCTGAACTAGAATTCCTGGTATATGGACATTTGGTGTTAGTAAGAACTTAGATCATATAGGTGGATGTGATATAGAACTATATTATATTCATAGATAATAGTACTATATATTTATATTAACTAATTAAACATACATTTAAACCCTGATATGAAGTAGGTATAGCTACCATGTGTCCCTTAGAAAACTAGGTGGGTTGTGTTTATTTATTCAGTTTTTTTATCATTCTTCTTATACTTACACACTATTTTATTTATATTTCATGGACAATATTTAATCATAGACACCATGGGTTGGAATATACTGATATTATTATCTTACACTATGTTTGGGTCACCATTACTCTAGGGTACTCGAGTAGACCATATTCTTTTAGGATCATGGTTTATTACTTATTATTTTTAGATTACACCTGGGAGTTAGGAGTACTGGACCAAGCTAGATCTTGGGATGCTCATGGAGATTACCCTTGTGGATATTTGAATTATTTCCTTATTATTGTATTTTATTATATCACTTCTTATTGTATTATTATTTTTTAGTTTATGTATGAACATCATGACATGCATGAAACTGTTGTATACTTTTCTTTGGACATATTTTTATATTTAGTTGATTATTATGACTCTTCTATTATTCTTTTTTTCAGTATTTACTAATTCCTCTATTATTTGTTGTTTATTATAGGAGATAATATTGTGCTACTTTGTACATGTGGTTATTGTCTCCCACTATCAACTCCTTACACCATTGCTTCTAGTCACGAGGCCTCTTGCATATGTGGAGGCATGCTTGAGTACATATGACCAGCCGGTCCAGCTATGGTATTAGTGGTTAGTCAGGCCGGGACATTACAATGCGGTAGAAGAGTTTTTTTCCTTTTCATACTATTTTGGTTTGGTAGAACTGATACTAAGAATGTGTCGACACTTAGTAAATAGTCGTGTATGGGACTGATCACCCCACTCATGGGGAAATAACTAAGTGTCCAAGTATGGGATTGATTTTTATTCTGTTTGTTATTATATTTTATATTATTTCACCTTGAGTGAATGGTCTACTTTTTATTAAAAATTTATTTATTTATTTGTGGTATTTTCTTTTAACATGGTATGATAAGGATGAAGTGTTACATGCATCGTTATAGTCACATATTCCATGCAGTTTCATTTGTAGAGATTATTGAAAATTTGGCTGTGTCCCTATAGTGTTATATTGTGATTTTGATTATTATTATACCTATTTAGGTATCTTAATAACATTATAATATTGGTACATCATTAGGAAATTAATTATAATTCTTATTTATATCACATGATTAGATAAAAATTTGGCATGCTTCCTACTTATTAGACTACCTTGCCTATGTATTGTTCATTCATGCTTATTAACATACTATCTATTTTTAGAATTTATGATTACATGACAGTTTTTTTTATATAATTTCTTACATGGGTTGAAGTTATTGGTTTTGATTAAACAGGAACTAGTTTTTAGTAATAAGTTGTTTGTGTTCCTTATAATTTGGAAAAGTTAACTCGTATACTCAAACCATAATTGGGAATTAATTTTCCTTATTGAATATTGACTAAAATGTAAAAAATGATGCTACAGTTGAGTGTTAAAGTGAATAGGTTACAATTAATGGGAGCCAATTTTAAATTTATTGAGTGTATGGGATATTTATGGATTGGGAAATGGAAACCAGTGTAATTTATCTATTGTATATGATCATGTTATATAATTTCAAATGATATTGGTTTAAATTAAATGTATTTGGTCCATAAAGTCTATGGGGACATTATATATTGGGGTTGTGGGAACCTATGTGATCAAACCATTGTTTGTATGACCATCGAATATTGATAAATTAATTTAAATATGAAAGAAGTTTAATTAGAATATGAAATTAACTAGTAAGATTCTAAAATGCATAATTAGACCCATTTAATTCAGTTGGGTCAGGTTCCTTATGAGATGACTCATTCAAGTGTTTATAACTGTAATAAATAATCAACAAATATTGGGATTCATTATAACGCACCAATTTTTGCGTAACTAAACCCTTATTGTTCTCCTTATAACATAAAAATGATTATTTTTATAAATTTTATAATTATGAATAGACTTCAATGAATGTTTACTGTTAAAAAAAAGTTTTAGGAGACATTCCTATTATTCCCTGGTGTTTTGTTTGAATTACATTAAATTTTTAAAGATTGATTTTGAATAAATGTAAGGGCCTTAAAATTGAACCCTTGGTAGTTTCCTCAATTTGAACCCTCGTGTAAGGGTAGTTTGAGTGTATCCTTGGAAGAGAAGGATGAGTGTTTTCCAAAGGAATTTTTTTAATTTTAGAATTTTTTTAGATGATCGTACCTTAATCCTAAAAACATTAATTTTTTTTGAACTAGTGATTGGGTCTACACTTATTCTTTTTAAGGGGCTATATTATGGAATTTAACAGCCTTACAACTTCATTTTCTATTTAAATGTTGTGAGTTTTAGACATTTGGTTTCATTCTGGTGTCGTTGTCCTAAGTAGGACTCCGGGTTTCTAAATGAACCCATTGTTCATAAAAGTGGTAGTTGTATCATTAAACATTGTTATGGTCTTCAGCATCTATTAATGCCCAGTTTCAGCTGGTAAGACATTCCTTGGGCATAGCAGTCATTGTGTAGGTCGTGTGACTCTTTCTTCTTCCTCAGTGATGTATGACTTGGTACGTCATCTTCCAGGTTGAAGTTTGTATAAGGAAATATTAATTAGGTATAAATTTATTCTACATGCCTCTTGATACTTGAATTCATAGGGAATATAGACAATGCATAGTATTGAGGATGGTCCATTTGATTTTAAATCTTGGGGTAGTATGTGTTCACATATGTGGTGCCCGTCGAGTTTCTAAATGATGTTACGAACTGATTGAGTTCAGTGAAATCATTGAGCCATGTATTTTTGTGTACATTCTAGAGTCATCTTTGTAATATAGGGACCTGTGAATCAAATAAATAAGTTTATCCCAATGATTGGGATGACTTTCAAGAGGATTGGGTTTTTTGACAAGTTGTTCAAGCTTGTTCTGGATTTCATTCCAATAACTTTGACAAGATGATTTTGGATCAATGGAGTGACACACATATTTTGTAGGAGGTATGATCTATAATGATTGATAGTGTCTAGTCGAGTTCCTCTTATGAAGATGCATACACTCCTAATTTGATGTGTGTCATGTCGAAACTGGTAAATGGTTCCTTCTAAATAGAAGGAGGACAATCCAAGAAGACCATTAAGAAATAGTTAGTTTTACCCTAATTCCTTTCATTCTTGGAAGTTTAAATCATGTCTGTTCTTGATCTATAGAATGACCATTATGTGGTTGGATTTATATGAAACCCATGAGAAACATCACTAGTCTTGGATGGCTTCGGTGGTTAATCTTTAACAATCATGGTATGCCTCAGATGGTGATGGTTTGTGATTGGTTTCTGGTAGTGCATCAATAGGTGAAACTGAGATTCTTTCAATGGAAGTTGACCAATAGTTTTTTACTATTCTTATTTTTTTTTGTTAGAAACCTTACAATTCATCTTAGTGCACTATTATTAAATATTCAAATATTTTCCTTATCTTGTTTTCTTCCATTATGCACTAAAAGTGAATCGATCTTATACCGCACTAAACCTATAAAAACCATTGGGCATGTTTTGGTGGTTTTCTATGAGTTTCATGTTGGCTGTGTGGTTATTTTCAAAGTCTTGTTAGTCTTTATTAACCATTGGGTTCCCAAGTATGAACGTAATTGACATACTCTTAGACACCAACCATTCTTTCATCTAACTTGACCACCAGGCAGTGTCCTCCCTGGGATCAGTTAATGGTCTTATGTGGGTGTCTTTTATTTGTACCAATGTCTCAAAAATAATACTGGATAATGGAATGCATTGGAATTTCTCCAAGGAATTCAATTTAATGAATATGATATTATCCCAAACTTATTGCCAGGATCTAAAGTAATGCTTAAAATGGTAACAATTATTGTGGGATCGATCTAGATTACACCCTTGTTCATGAAGATGAATGCTAATTTAATTGACCAGTTTCTGGTTTGAACAAGGAATGACATTAGAATTCAGTTATTGAATTCATTGGACATGTTCATAGTGATTTCATGATTCCTTTGAAGATGGAATCACAGTTCATTTCAAAATACTCCATCAATATATGAAAACTATTTTGTTAATGGTCATCCCTAGGTAGCTTGACTCATGTTTCTCCTTGTTCTGTTGGTTTTATCGATTGGATTTGTTTTAAAACATGTTATTGGGTTAAGGATGGTGTGATATAAAGGTTTTCCATGTATTTAGAGAAATCAAGGTGTGATCAGTTTGAGTTTTGTTAATCGGGATTCATTAATTTATTGTTACTTATGTCTCTTTTATGACCTCAGATGTTATCTAGGTTCACCTAGTTAAATAAATCATGTCAGGAGAACCATTGGAATTCTAAGGGATGTGATTTGTAAAGATATTTTGATGGTGGTAAGTGTTGTGGCTCAGAATTGGTTCTTTTTAATGTTAAATCCTATGGTGGGGACTGCCTTTAGCCAATTCTTTATTGATACGATGACATGATAATTTCACTCGTTAAATGAGATTAGGAAATGTCTATTTATGTGTTTTGGTTGGAAAACAATCATTGGATCGAGTTTTGGTGCCTTAGGTGACACATACATATAGGGTGTTTAGAGGTGTGTTGGGTGTTTGGAAACACATAACACATGTTTAAATGAGACTTCATGGCCCTTGTAGGTCAGGTGATGTTATGGTTTTTCAAAGGCTTATCGGGAAAAAAATCAAAGGAGAAGAAATTGTAATGTCTTGTGTTTTGAGCCATGGTGAAATGCCAAGTAAATTTAATCTTTTTGGATTTCTCAGAGGGGCCTTTTTTGAGACTGATCATTGGAACATAATTCCAAAAGTTGGGACAATTCAATGTTCTATTTTTAGAATCGTGAAAAGGCTTGAGAGGTTTATTAATGTCTCTATGGTTTTCTAGAGTGTCAGGGCTTTAAAATCATGTTTTGTGTTCTCTAAATAGGGTTCACTATTTTTCTTAAATTGTGCAGCCCACAACAGAAAATTGTTCGACTGCAACATAAGAACAAAAATAATCTGCACATGTTTTGTATGGTTTACCCAAACCATGCACCCTTATCACATGGGTAGTTCCACTTTGGTATTACCCTAGCACTATTCACAACACATTTGGAAGATGGATATGGTAACCATTCTGCACAAACAATGTGGGTATATTTCTTAAGGAAAGGGGGTCCCACAGTTGGTGCATGGTTTGGACTAATCGTGGGGCCAAACCGTGCACCCCATTTTTTTGTGTTGAAATGGATATTATTCCCTTAATGAATTATTATTACCTCTTCATTGTTCCTCCTCCTTATTTCCAGTAACTGGGTGGATTTTCATCACCAGTGCATTTTCTTCTCCATAAACCTAGATTCTCCTCTATCTCTTTCATCCAGTATCTGATTCGAGATCTATCAAAGGCATTGGAAGCCTTAATATATTCTCTTCTAATATCTTTCATTTAACCTAAGTTTCTTTTTGTGTTCATGTAATAATTATATGCAAGCTCATTTTTTCTTTATTTTCAGGGATAATGTCTGTTTCTCCAATTTCATCCAAACCATATCGAATCAGGCCTAAATATTTGATGAGTATGTCATCCTAAAAATGAGGTAGGTGGTCCAATATTTTTTTCCAAGCGTTTTCATAAATTTATAATTTTTTGTTCTTTATTTCGGCCATTTTCATGAATTGTTTTATAATTGTTTCTTTCATATTAAATTGAACCTTGAACCGTAATAGACACCCTTTGACCTTGGTTAATTATATAATGATTTTTTATCACATTTATGGACACCCCATGGGTGTGACAAGTGAATTTTCCCTTCTTAATTAAATGACTAGAACATATTCTAAACATTTTTCTAATACTATAAATGGAATTGGCATTTGTATGAACATAACTAACTGATAATGGAACATTTTAAAATCCCATTGAATGTTTAGTGGATTATAAAATTTCTCTAAAATTAAATTAGTTATGAACCATGAGATTTATGTTTAATTTATGTTAAATGATTTTTTTGATATAAAATTTCATGTTTTTATAATATAACACCTCAAATGATCTGATCTATCATCTAAACCAAATGTAATGATTAGTGATATTTATCATGCTTAGCATGATTTTTTTCTTATCTCTATGATTAAATGTATTTATTTGTTTTATGACATGTTTGTACACAGACATCATACATATTACTAAATGGAAATTTCCCTCATTTGAAAAAATTATGATTTGTACCATGCACCTCCAAAGTGTTTGACATTCATTGCAAATGGGATTAAAGATGTCGGCAATTTCCAAGCTAACTATGGAAGTGACTAAATTCCTTTCTGAACCACGTTATGTAATTTACATGTTTTTCTAATTAAATGGAATGTCATTAATTAAATGTTTTAAATTTAAATTGGATTTAATAGGGTGGTAAAACCACACCTATTGTTTCAACTTAATAAGCATTGATTATGTGAATTGTGCTGAATATTTATAGTGAAATGATTTATAAATGGTGTTAAGGCCACACATTTTATTGAATGCTTAGTTTGAATTGTTATAAATAAAATTCCCTTGATTATGATCTGTTATTTTAATGAAAATCATGAGAGCTATTTCTTCATTGATTGAATTACAAATATGATGATTCCATTTTATGGTCTTGATAAATTCATTCCGTGAGAGGTATTGCCTCATGTTCATTTACTCTAAACATGATTTCTCATTCATTTTGGCTATGTATGATGGTAATGGTTCTATTAATCATGGAGGCACCGTGCTCCTTTACATTAGTTGTGTTGCATGACGTCTTGAACCAGTGATACTGTATGGGCGTTTGGATTTATGCACCTCATACCATGATTAGAGTGTTGTCATGGAGGCTCACTTACCATCACATGTATTATTGCATGAGATACCTCACACTATTAGGATGTAGGTAATGTACCCTACTTCATGAGATTTTAGGCTCGTTTAGGCTAGTAATGGATATCTGAGTTATACCCCAGTCCAACTAGAAACTATTATTCTAGGTATATGTATATTAGGCATCGTTATTCACTTGGATCATATATATGGATGCAATATAGAACTATATTATATACATATATATATTATTACTATATATTTATGGTGAATGATCATATATAGATTCTATTCGTGAGCCAAAGTAGGATTAGACACCAGTTCTGCCATAGAAACCTAGGTGGGTTGTGTTTATTTATTTAGTTTTGTTTATCTTTCAACTTATACATGGACATTGATTAATTTATATTTCATAGAATGGATCCAATCGTAGAAAATGTGGGCAGGAACCTATTGGTATAATTATCTCACACCCTTCTCGAGACACCATTTCATTATGGTACCTGAGTGGAAAGTATGTCTACAAGGCCTTTATTGACATCTTCTGTTGTTTAGCATGTACCTCTGAGTTAGGTGTATTAGACTGATATGGAGCTCGCGATGGTCACAGAAGTCATCATTAGGGATTTTAGTTTCATTTTATTATTCTTGTACTATATTTTATCCCTTCTTATTGTATGATTATTGTTTTAGCTTACGTATAAACATAATTAAATGCATGAATCTATTGTATAAATTGGATTTGGCCATATTTTTTTATACAGTTGATTATTATGATTCTTCCACTGCTCTATATTTCATTATTTACTACTTCTGTTTTTTTGTTGTTTCTTATATGAGATACTATCATCCTACTATGAACACAGGGGGTATAGTCTCCCCACTATCACCTACTTACACCATCGCTTTTATTCACCATCCTCTGGCTTATGGAGAGGTGTGCTTGAGGGCATGTGACCCCCCAGTCTAGTTATCATATTACTGGTCAGTTGGGAAGGGATGTTACAATGACCTACCATATCCATGAATGGTGTCATTCATTTTTATATCTGTACATTTTATGAATTAATATATATATATAATGAGTATAAATTATAATTATATCTTGAATAATATTTTTGATATATTAGAAGCATGATAATTGTAAAAGGACAGAGACTTCTAAACCAAAGCATTCATGAAAAATGAAAAACTTATCACCTGAAATAATTATTTAAAGAAAAAATTATTAATAAATGGGTTATAAGATTTTATAAGTAAATAATATATGGTATGATATATATGTATATATATATATATACATGTATGTATCTTTCTGGAATATATGTATAATAAATTTATATTTATTATACCGATGGTTTGAATGAGTATGAAGTTAGACAAGACTTGGGGATAGGAATTTAAATCTAAATTCCATTTTATTTCATATTTTTATGAGTGCGTTTAAATTGTGGAAATTATATAATCCTTATATGATAAATCCCATTAATATTTATTTTCATCTAGTTATTTCCATAGATTATATTTTTTTTCTTTGATTTTCATATCATTAAATACTTAATATACTAAAATAATATTTTTAATGAAACCAAACATTATTTATCTCATTCATAAAAAATACGTCTTCATCCAAGTCCATGTTTTCAAAAAAATCAAGAATTTTTTTAATATTTCCAAATGATTGTTTAAATTAATTTTCATCCATGTTTAAATTTTAAAAAATTGGTTCAAAAGGAATATTATTATAATTTTCCAAATCAGATACTTTAGACGTGTTACTGAAAATGTTAACGACATCATTATTTTCACATATACTAATAGAATGAAATTTCTTAACATCAAGAATGGTAAATGAAATGAAAAAACTTCTTAAATAATCCAAGGTCATTTTTTTAAAATCATAATATTTTGGAAATTGTTATATTTTAAAGAAGTTATTAGAAAGTGAAAATGGTATTTTACTCAAGGAATATTCCACATGATCATTTAAAATAATTTTGATCTAAGTAATTATCCAATTGTGTTACTTATTCATTATAGTGGATATGATCCAATGATATCAACTTTATTCTTTCATTGGATGATTTTTTATTATGATGATGATATGTTGATGAGACATGTTTCCTTTCAATTTTTTATGATATTTCAGGAGTGATTTTCAATATTTTGGTACATGTATAATTGGATTACGATTATGTGACTGGTTGATGCTGAATTATATATCCCTGTAATTCATTGTTTAATTATGGATAACTATTGAGATAAATCTGTTATACATGAAACTGATTTTATGTTCACAATTTTATTCATGAACCTAGTTTTCATGTCTATTATAAGACAAAAGGTCGTTGTTCTCATGTCCATAAGATTATGCATGGACCTAGTTCTCATGCACATGAGATTATGTGTCGACCTAGTTTCCTTTTTATATGTTTATGTGAGGATCATATTCATGTTGTTACCATATTTAGTCAACCTTGTTCTATTTTTAAATTTTTTTAATTTAATAAGTTTATTTTTTTCAAAAATTAACATATAAATGTTATTATAACATGAATCAAGAATTATTATTTATTATTTTTAACTCATATGGATATTGTTTATTATTACGATTATTTTTTAAAAATGAATCCTATAACAACCCTGCTATTTATTACACACTTAAACATGATTTATTACATAAATATGCACTTCAGATAACTCTAAGGATCAAAAGGTGTAGTTTCTTATGAAATTAGAAACATTACATTACAACATATGATATAAAATACAATATCTTTATTGAAAATATATTTTACATGACCACAACATTACTTCGTACAAAACATTGTAAGGGATAACCTGAGGATATATATAAGAAAAGGGTGAGCTATAAAGCCCAGTAAAAGAGTAAACAAGGAAGAACATAAAAAATACAATACATATTAGGAAATATGAATATAAATGGAGCATATTAAAAACATTAACATAATTGAATTATGTACCAAGATTATCATAACATGGAATTGTGTCAAAGACATTTAATATGATATAAGCATGAGCTAAGGCTCATTGCACATAGAGCATCAATAAACCCCTCATTTAACATCAATTATCATGAGTAAAACCTCCTTGAACCTGAATTATCATGGCTCAACACTCATTGAACATGACGTATCATGATACTATTCATTACCCAATGCATTGGAGTGCTATCAGGGCACAACCTTCTTAATCATTTCATTTCATGTATAAGTATGCCACATAGATCATATAACATGGATTCATTAAACATAATAATTTATTCCAAAAATAGGAGATGTGGAATACAGAAATTTATGTCATAAATAAACATATACATGTGAATAATGGTGAATACCCTTGATATAGAAATGTGTATGGTATTAACTTACATGATGATTTTGGATTGAAAAATTTATGTGTAACTTCAGCAGCATAACCACGTCAAATAGAAATCATAAAATGTGTATATGAGAGATAAAGGGGTATATCATAATTTAAACAAGCAATGTACATTAATGGTGTCATGGAACCTAATATCCCATGATATTTAATGGAATTTAGATTCATAATATAAAAAAATTTCTTGAATGTAAATGAGGACAGAGACATCCCTTTCGAAATTTCAGTATGGTAATGAGTGTACATGGGAGGCATTAATGAGACAGAAGGGGGTCTCTAATCATTAAAATAATAAATAGGTCAGTATAGGGGAGGTAAAGAATCATACCCCCAACATTTTTAATTGAAAATATAAGGGCATAACAATATAAGGAAACTTGGACATAAATAAGGAAGAAAGGAAACTGAGGATCACTTAGATGAGTGTGTGACATAAAGAGCATGAGGGGGGATTATTTAAAGATTGGTGAAATTTTTGAGGATTATAGAGAGATTTGGGAAGAGTAGGGAAATGGTCTAAGGGTTTTGATTGAAGATAACTAGGATCATTTGTGGGTTTATATAGGAAAAGTGTGGGGAATTCGTTAAATTTTCCAAAACATAGGTTTTGGAATCTATATAATTAAATATTCAAAACCAAAAACCTAACCAAGTTTTTTTACCATGGTTTCTGCCAAAGGGGAGTGGAAAAAATTATTTTATATGTCCAATTTATGAATTTATTAAAATATTATGCTTGCTTATGTGGATGTGAGTCACACTCTCAAGGAAATCATTTTAAAAAGTTAGAATATTTTATAAGTCATGGAGGGTCTACTATGACTCCAGAAAATTAATCAAAAAAATCACATTATTTTAAAGGTAAAACATATGTTGGAAAATATATCTTTTATAGTATTTTATTATATCACTATTGTGTCATTATGATGTCATAAAACGCATTATATTTTTAAACGATATTTAATTTTTACCCAAAAAATTGACTGTCTTAAAAAATTATGAAAAACTCACCATTAGAAAATTTCTAAGTCCTGAATCCAAAAATAATATTCATTTTATCTAATTAGTTTTTTAAATATGTGAATTTTTACTTTTAAAAAAACTGACACTTAACAAAAATTCCTGGGTTTTGATGAAAACATCTATCAAACCTTAATAAAAATTACAATTGTATTCATAAAATTATATGGTAAATTATATTTAATAAAAATGAATTTAGTAATAATATTTTATGAAAATATTATATAATTAAAAAATCCGTTAATTCATAAATATATTTTTAAAAATTGAATTTATATATTAACTAAAAATATTTTTTGGGCATTAAAACTCATTTACAGATTAACGATAATAAAATTAATTTATATTCTTTATACATAAATAATGAACATAATCATAGTGATAGGGTCTTGTTACATAACCCCTTTTAACACCCACATATGACCTAAGGGTATGGTGTGTGATGGTGTCAAACTTTTGGGGTGGCTCAAATAACATTGCTTGGGTGGTAATCTCTATAAACTTCCACTTATCCCAAAGGAAGTTCCATTCAAGCTTAGCGTGTTGAAGATCGGATTAGGCTTGGTCCAGAGTGAAGCCCAGTGATGCTACCTCCTTCCCAAGATCCGAAAAATGGGATTCATTTGGAGTAATTCTATTGGATGAGACCATCACATCCTTTGTCTAAGTAAATTGGATTTTTTAAAGACTTATATTTATACTAATCATGTGATCATTGTTCAATGGAAATATTAGCAACAATAACAATTCATAACGGTCTCTTAAATTCCCAAAACATAAAACCATGAATGTACATCTGTTTTATATAACCATTTGACATAATAATACTTATAATTAGATCAAGATTAATTTTCATTAATAAAATATTTGGTCATTACAATCTTCCCCCCTTAAAATATTTCAACCTTTAAATTTTATTTGTCCACACTCAAATAGATGGGGGTAACTTTGACTCATCACTTCCTCTAGTTCTCACATTGCTTCTACAAAATTTTAGTTTTTCACTACAATTTTCCTAGGGAAATTGTCTTATTTTGTGGAAATTTTTTCCAATGATCTATGATCTTCACCGGAGTATCTTAATAATATAGGATATTCTACCATGCTACTAACTCTAGATTTAGTACATGAAATGGGTTAGGTATGCACTTCCTCAAGAGTGATACATGGGATATGTCATGTACATGAGACAGGTTCGGTGGGAGTGCCAGTCGATAGGCCACTATACCAATGAAATCAAGGATATCAAAAGGGTGGATGTACTATGGAATAATATTTATCTTCTTCCCAAATCTCATAAATATCTTCAATGGTGATATATGAAGGAGTACCATGTCTCCAACATCAAAATATAGGTCTCATTGATGATTTTTAACATAGCTCTTTTTTCAACATTGAGAGGCTTCAATTTGATGTTGGACGGTCTTAACCTTATCCACCATTTCCTTGACCATTTCTAGACATGAGAGTTTTATCTCCTCAACTTCATCCTAACATTCTGGTGTTTTCCACCACTTCCCATAAAGGTCTTCATAAGGATCCATTTGGTTTCTTGACTGGAAACTATTTTTTTATGAGAACTCAACCAGAGGAAGATTTTGATCCCATACACTTTTGATGACCATTGAGCATACTCTCATCATATCCTCAAGTGTTTGGATATTCTTCTTAGATATTCCATTATTTTAAGGATGATAAGCCATACTAAAGATCAAATCAGCATTCATGGTGTTTTGCAGACTCTTCTAGAACATAGAGGTGAATCTTGGATCTCTATTGGATACAATTGATAATGGTACTCCATGAATCCTTACCACTTATCTGATGTATATCCATTCTAGTTTATCCAAAGAGAAATCCTCTCGAATTTCAATAAATTTTTCTCCCTTTGTAAGAAGATCAATAACAACCTAAATAGCATTATTTCCTTTGTAAGTCTTCGGATGTCTCGTGACAATGCCCATGGTGATTTTCTCCCATTTCCATGTTGGTATGGTTAATGGTTTCATCATCCCCTTATACTTCTTCTTCTCATAATTCACTTGCTGACACACTAGACCATTTTACGTATACTCAGCAGTCTTCTTCTTCATGTTATCCCACCAATAACGCTCTCAGATATCTAGATACTTTTTTGTGTTTCATATGTGAATGGATAAATTCTAACTATGTGCATCATACAAAAGTTCTTTAATTAACTCTATATTTTATAAAATTCATGGTCATGACCCAAATCGTAGAATTTATTCTTTATTAACATTGAACTCTAAGGATTTCTCTTTTCTGATAGTTTCTAAATTCTTCTGATTTACCACATCATCCTTTTCGATCATCCCTTATCCTTTCCAAAAGAGACTTCTGAGAAACAATTTGTGAAAGGATTAATGATGTTCCTTTCATTATGATTATTATAACCATCATCATCAAATATAATAAGATTTAATTCTTTTCAATTCTCATCAATGATATAATTTTTGGATCCTTTCAACTTAGAGCATCTTCCACCTTGTTCACTTTCTCAATGACGTAATGGATTGAGAATTCATAGTCTTTGATCAGCATAAACCATCTTAGTTGGCATATATTCAACACTTTCTATCTGAATATATACTTGAGAATTTTGGTATATAAATATATTTTACAATTCTTCTCGAAGGGGTAATGCTGCCAAATTTTGAAATCAAAGATTTTTTAAACCAACTCCAAATCATGTGTTGGATAGTTTTGATCATAAACTTTCAATTTCCTTGAATCATAGGAAATGACATTGTCATTTTACATCAACACAAAACCTAGGCACTTCTTCAAAGAATCACTAAATACCAAAAAATGATCTCCACTTGTGGGTTGTGTGAGCACGAGTGGAGTGATAAGCCTCTTTTTCAACTCCTTGAATCTCTCTTCACATTCATCACTCCAAGAAATCTTGACTCCCTTCAGAGTTATCTTGGTAAGAATGTTTGAAAATCATGAGAAATTTCTCAAAATCAGCAATAATATCTAGCTATCCCAAGGAAGCTATGGGTATCCACCATAAATGTTGGCCTCGACCATCCCTCAATTGTATTTTTCTTGGAGGGATCCACAGATATCCCATTTCTTCTGATGATATGACCCAAGAATGAGACTTCTTTCAACTAGAACTCACACTTTCTGTACTTTTCATATATCTCCTCCTTTTCAATGTCTCAAGTACAGTTCTTAGATACTCCTCATGCTCCTCCATGTTTTTAAGTTAATTTGAATATCATCTATAAATACTACCAAAAATTCATTGAGGTAATCTCTAAAGACTCTATTCATCAAGTCCATGAATATTGATGGATTATTAGTGATTCTAAAAGGAACTATTATGAATTCAAATTGGTCATACCTTGTACAAAAATTAGTCTTGGGGATATCCTCCTTCTTTACCCTCACATGGTAATATCCCGACCACAGATCCACCTTGGATATGAATTGTGATCAACATAGTTGATTGAACAAGTCAAAAATTCGTGGAAGAGGGTACTTGTTCTTTATTATGATTTTGTTCAGATCACAATAATCAATGTAATGGGGCACTAAAACATCCTTCGTCTTGATGAAGCAGACTGGTGTACCCCTTGGTGAATCACATGGGAGTATAAACCCTTTATCCAGATTCTCCTATAGTTGGTTCTTTAGCTTCTCAAGATCCAAAAAAGCCATTCTATTCCGAGTCTTGGATATTGTAAAAGCCTCATGTATAATATCAATCGATAATTCAACATCTCTTCTTGGAGAAAGACTAGGGAATTCTTAAAGAAACACTTCATCATATTCCCTTACAATAGGCATGTATTCAAGGATAGTTACTTCCTTATACTCAATCATCTGAGAATCATATATGTTCTCATAGGGAAGTAATATACATTCATGAGATGGAGGTGATAAATAATATTAATCCTCCTCCTTTCACTTGTATAGAATTGAGGATCGATTAACTATATAGAGATTGATTTTCCTCTTATGGAAATTTATGTTGGCTCTTTATAAAGAATGCCAATCCATGCCATGAATTGCATCAAATAATACCAGATGGAGTATGAAAAGGTTACTAGGAAGTTAAATCTACAAATTGTGATAGAGGAGGAGTTATTTTCATGGGATGCAATAATTTCCCCATTTTCTGTTCACATTTATATCTCTCTATCCATGATTTGTGGTGGTTTTTGGAAAGTCCTAATAAACTTTTGGGATATAGAAGAATGTGTATAACTAGAATAAAAATAGTACATTTCCTGCTCTAGAATGAATAACTAGCGTATATGTCACCATTTTGTTGTCTGGGTTCGGTTCAGTGGTAGTGATGGAAAATGCTCACCCTTACTGCCTTTGAGGTTGTTGGTTTCCTCTGAAAACACTTGGCTTATGGAACTAGTTAGTGAAGTTCCCTAGTTATTTGTAGTTTAATAAATAAACAATTAATTGAGGGTAAAATATATCTTTCCTCTCCTATTTTATATCATTGTTTTTTCTTACCGATAGTTAGTGGCCAAGTTACCTTCTATTCTATACCTAAATAATTTTCTTTCCCCTATCAGGAAATTTCTAGGGTGCATCTTTCTGTACTTTTGGAAAGTAGGGTGCTTGAATTCCATAGAACCGTTGGATTTAATCATCGAACCACCAAAATAAAATTCCAATTTCCCCTTCCTATCCCTATGATACCCCTGAGATTCACCCATCTCTATTTTTACTTTGAAGGAAAATAAGACAATTTCATCATAGCTACCAATGTCATGGATCACTAGGTATTTCTATAGGCTAGTTTTTAGGCAAATAAATAATCAATCAACCTTGAATTCGAGGGTAATGACAATGATGGAGGCATACTGTAAAATCCTTGTGAATTTTTCCTCGTATGATCCAATGAATTCATCATCCTTTTTCTTGGGGGGAAAAGTCCCTTTCCATCTTAAGTTTGAGGGTGAGAGGAAAATATTTATGGAAAAACATTTTATAAAAATCATTCCATTTCAACACATCGATCTCTTCCTCATGATTCATATTTTGATCAATTTAAACCATTGATCAACTTCACCCTCCATACAATAAGCAGCCAGAAGAATCTTCTCTTGTTCTTTACATTGAAGGATAGAGAGCAACTTCTCAATGGATTTGATCCATTCTTCGACTATTGAGGGATCATATGACCCATTTAATGTAGGAGGCATTTATATCAAGAATCTCTCAATTGAGGCTTTTTCGTTCTAAGGTGGGAGTGAACATTCCTATTGACCCATGTTTCTATTCAAAACATGAGTTAACTGAGAGAATATCATGACAATGTTTGCGATTCTCACTCCCATCAGAATGGGAATCTAATTAGAATAGTCATCACATTGATATTTTCATCGTTTGTTAGCTCGAGTCCTATATTATAGGCCATTGGATGGAATAGAATGAAATTTGGGGGTCACACATAAAAGGGAATCCAATTACAAAAAGGGATAGCTTATAAATTACTTTTATTTCTTTAACTTTTGAATTTATAGGCTTCAATATAAGTTATCTATGATCTACATCGCAACATATATTCTTAGGGGAAATTTATTTATTCCATCAATAATAGTTCGTACAAAAAATATGAATTTACCAAATCATATCCCCTGAGAGTGTCAAACCAAGAGTAAATCAAAGTCCATTTTTGTGCACTAGTTCCCATTTTAGTCTATGTTAAAGTTGTGTTTTTGGGTTTTACCTCTATATACATCTGTTCCAAATCCACCTCCACCTGTTTAAATCCAGACAGGGATGAATTTTATTGATAAACTACAAAATCTATAATTAACAACATTTAGGTATGTTTTTATTATAGTTAGTCTTATCCTAAATGATTTTACTATATTATTATAATCCTAATCTAAATAATAACTAAACATTTACTCTAGGACCAAACAAAACAACACATCTCCTTATTACACACTTAAATGTGATTTATTACATAAACATGCAATTAAAAAACTATGAGGAACTATTGGTCTAGTGACTTGGTAAATTAGGAACATTACATGACAACTTAAGACATAAAATACAACATATCAATTGAAAACTTCTATTACATGACCACGACATTCATCCGTGTGTAGCATTGAATGGGATAATATGAGGACATGCATAAGAAAATGGTGGTCTCTACAGACCAATAAGGGAGTAAACAAGGCATAACATGAAGAATACAATACATGTTAGGAAATACTAATATCAATGGAACATAAGTGATACATGAACATAAAATCATGATATATCATGATTACCATAACATGTAAATGTCGAAACAACATTTAACTGTTGGGACCACTTTCTGTCTGAAGATTTTATTTGTGGTCAACAGTTGTCAATGTCGGTCCAAATGAATAAGGATACGACAAAGGCCTCCAAGGTTAATGGAGATTGTATGAAGTGAGGATTCCTGGAGAATTATTATGGAATCATAGAATTGGATTTTGTACTTGATAAATTATCTAAGAAGAGAAATTTAGATGATTGATGCACTGATCCATAGTTCTAAGAACATGTGTCAAAGGTAACACATTGTTTACAACAATGAAGAATGGTGAGGTATCATCCATCTATGGATGATTGCCTAAGAAAGAGAATTTGAAGAAGACCATGAAAATATTCATGATTTCATGATAACCTTGAAACAACTTACCTGAAGAATAGAATCATATTATTTGCATGATTTTTAGAATGATGGTTGAAGAAGAATAGATAATGTGGAAGGTAATGGAATTATAATAAGGACATGAATTACAAATTGCCTTGAAATCAGATGATTATTGCACTGTTCTTAATGTTCTCAATACATGTATCAAGGGTGATACATTATCTGCAATATTGAAGGTATTTGTAGAAGCTTCAAGCCTCCACTTTTGGATTAAAAGATATGATTGGATTTCTTTTGGATTAACACTCCAAAAGAAATTGAGGATTTGAAGTGAGGATGAAGAAGTACTTTGGAATTCATATTCCAAAAAGAATAGACTAAACTATAATGATACTTTACTGATTTTTATTTTAAAAATATCATATGTTTGGAGAACTTATGGTGCAAGCCGTATGAAGGATAGAAAGAGTAAAGAAGTTTTTTTGGAAAAACACATTTAAAACATCATACTATCCAAAAATGACAATGGAAAGAAGAAGGTGCGCAAGTGGTGGTGTGCAAGCATTAGCACCAAGTGCTGTAGAGGCGTGCAAGTCATATTTTAAATAGAATTATTTCAAAAATATAGAAAAGGAAATAATGTGGCGTGCAAGTGAAAGAGTGGCGTGAAAGTATTGGCATGCAAGTATTGGCGCGCAAGTATTGGCACGTAAGTATGGGATCGCAAGTCACATATCAACAACATCACATCAAAATGTGAAAAAGGAAATAAAATAGTGCGCAAGTTAAACATTCTCATGCAAGTCAAAAATGGCGTGCAAGTATAAGCGATGCGCAAGTGTGTCGTGCAAGTATAAGCGGCACGCAAGTATGGAACACAAGTATATGTGGCGCGCAAGTGTATGTTGTGCGTAATTCATATTCTAACATCATCATATCAAAATATGACAAATGAAAGAAAGTGTCGCGCTTGTGATGGAAGGGCGCGCAAGTGATGGAGCGGCACGCAAGTATTAGTGCGCAAGTCTACGTGGTGCGCAAGTCACCAAAATGCCTACAAATAGACGACTTTCCTCCTCATTTTTTAAGGCTCAACACTTAAGAGAAAATTTGAGCTCTGATCACGCAAGTGTAGAAGGTGGCGCGCTAGCAGAAGTGGCGTGCAAGGTGAGGGTTATTTCAAAGGCGCGCAAGTAGGGGGCACGCAAGTTGTGTCACGCAAGTTGTGGCATGAAATTTATGTCGTGAAAGTTGTGCCATTAAAGTTATTCCGCACAATTTTTTTCCACGCAAGTTTTTGGCAAACAAGTTTTTGGGCGCATAAGGTTTTGGCACACAAGTTGTTAGAGGTGCACAACTAAAGAGTGTGTTTAAGCCAAAGGTGGTGGGAAAGTTTTGAGTTGGTAACAATTGTGGCGTGAAAGTATTTGGTGGTTCTCAAGTAGGGAGGCACGCAAGTAGGGTGGCACGCAAATAAGAATTGGCGCGCAAGTTGTAAGTTTTTCTATAAGTTCATACCATCTTCTTGATCAACTGAGTTGTGATTCTAGAAAGAAGAAGAAGATGAATAAATCGGTGCAGATGGTTTTGCACTGAAAGAAAAGGTGTGAAGAAGTGTAGGTTTCAGTGTTGTTGGTTTTTCATTGAAGAATAATAAGAAGAAGAATAAGAGTGTGAAGCTTACAAGTTTGTTGCATAAAGAGAAGAAAAGATGAAGGAAAAGAGTTCAACTACAAGCCATATGCATGATCACATGCATTTTTGAACAAGAGAAGAACTCACTCTGATGATGCCAAGTAAGTAGATATTTATTTCCTGAATAATCACATTGGTATATGTGATTCTTTCTACGAAAGAATAATAAGTGTTAGTGCATTCTGTTATTTCAATAATGAAGAATAAGAAGTCCTAATGCAGCTAGTTTTGCACTAGTGAAGAAGAAAAGAAGAAGAAAAGAAGAATTGCTTGCCTACTACTTTGAAAATAATCAAGTGAAGATCATTAAAGAAGATAAAGAAAAGAAACTACCTTTTGAAGAAGGAAGAATACTGTCTCCACAGGTAGTATAAAGAACTAGCTAGACACTGCAAGTTGGGCTAGGTCATCACCAGTCTAGGGATGATGATTTTTTCCCACCCCCCTCTAAAGTGTAGGGACTCACACTGGCTAGAGGATTGTTTTCCTATCCACTCCACTATAATTTCATATCACATCATAGTGTAGAATCCATGCACTGGTCATATCTAGGCATGGCAAGGACATACTTACTCTTATTGAGTGGTGATCCTTGTAAAAATATCATGTGTATATTTTTACTAATTTTTATTATTATATGCGACATGGAAAATAAAATAAGATAATCAAGATCCTGACAGGTCAAGAGGTATAGGGATAAAAGTTGTAATTGGTTTTAAAAGTCTCCAACATTGATTCAAATTCCCCCCTCTCAGTGTTAGGTATATCCCATACTGGTCCTCTCAATTGGTATTAGAGCCAGGTTCACCTCTTTTGGATTCTCTATAGTGAAGTTATTCTATTTTGAATATTTTAGTTCCTTTCTTAATTCAACAATGAAGAGAAATTTTTGTGAAGATTCAGTTACCTTTGATCAGAAGGCTATATCTACCAAGACCATAGTGAATTGGAAAAAGAAAGAGAATAGAAGGTTGAAGAAGAATTCCCTCTTATCTGAAAAAGTGGAAGCATCTGGTGCTCCATATCTAGATAACATCGATGACACACTAAACTTGGAAACTAATGAGATGGTGGAAAAATTACCCCCCCTCCCAAGAATATGGACAACCTTCTTTCCTCAACTGATCAAGAGGTATGTGTTAGTACAGTTAGAAATTATTCTCATGATGAAAATGCTAGCACAAGTGGTGATGATCAATCTATAACATCTCAATAAATATCAGTTGATAGATTAAGAATGACTCTGTATGGTATTCATGAAGAAATTACATCCTTGGTTTGTAGAGTATTTCAATGCATGTAAGAAAATATCACTCAGAAGGAAGAATAAACTGATGTTTTGGAGAAAGGCTTACAATCAAAAATTGTTGAATGTCTAAAACTCTCCAGATAGGTTGGAGCCTTTGAAGCAACAAATAGGGGATTTAAAGTAAGTTATTCAAAGTTGTTAAATGATGTTGAAGAAAAATAGGGAGTCAACAAGACTCTAGAAGAGAAGATCCATGCACTTGAAGATGAGATGAAAATGAGTAATTATGTCAAGAAAATATATTTGGAAGAAAACTCCCAGAAGATCAAAGAACATGACTCTTTGTTACAAAACAAAGCAAAGATGCATAAAGATAAAGTTGAAATATTAAATAATTCTTGTGAAGAGAAGATGATAATGATTAAAGACCAGAAAGTCATCCTCAATGTGATATGTATATAATTGGAAGCTCAGTTGACCAATCTTGAGAATACACATATTGAGTCTCCACAAAAGAAAGAAATAATTTCTGCTGGAACACAATGTTCTCTCTAGGATTCTACTATAAAAATACCTCCAACATGTGATAAGAAGATCATGGATTCACATATGGATCTATCACAAGCAGCTGATAAGAAGGTACCATCCATACAAAAATGTACTATTTTTTTGAAAATTGATTCTATAAAAAGTGTAGGTTGTAAGATAAATTATAAACAAGTATGGATGAAGAAAAGTGAGAAGAAACCTACCACCATGTCTATAGTGGAGAGAGCAAATAGTGTATAAGATAGATCCCCACAGAAAGCACAACATACCAAGAAGAAGACTCAACAACCTTATCAACGAGATGATAAGAATTCAAGGTTTTTTGGTCAATGCTGGTGCTGCAACATGTTTGGACATTGTTCACTGGATTGTTGGTACAATCCCTTAAATGTAAAAGCAAAGAAAAAGTCCATATCAAGGGGGAAGAATAAAGAGAAGAAGAAGCAAGATCCACAGATCCAGAAACATCTATATACTACAAATAGATTTGGAATGTTACATAAATATGTGATTTATGCAATAAGAGTGGTCATATGAATGGTGTATGTTCATATAAGAAAAGAAGAACACAAAAGCTGGGAAAGAATGAAGAAGCATACTTGGGAAGAAATCTGACGAATAATGTGAAAAAAATTCACCCAAGAAGATTTCAATATGGATAGATGAGAAGTCCTTGGATTCTAAATCCAAAAAGGTGAAGGGTGGTGCATCCAAATTAACTACTAAGAAAGAATACACCCATAATAATCCATGTAGAAGATCCAATCTTTATTCCTTAGTCCATAATGATATATTGGTGGTTTGGCTAGAAGATTTGGATAGAATGAGGAAAATGGATGATGCACAAGCTAAGGTTAGTGATAAATGCAAAAAGAAGATTCTACGTGAAGACAATGAAGTTCTTTGTGTGAGGTGTAACAAGGCTGGTCATACCGTGAAAAAGTGCTTTGTATTTATTCCAGCACAACAAGAATTCATGAAGAGGATGAAATTTTCAACGAGAGATTCTAGTGCTTGGAAAGCTCTTAATGAAAGAAGATTCACACACGAAGAGATGGAAGATTTATTGAGATCTACAAAACCACAGTCAAAATTAAATATCAAATGTGAAAGTGTGAGGATTGAAGAAAATAGAGCATCATGGTTGAGAAAATCATTTCAACCTTGTTACTCACATTGAAGAAGCGTGGAGGATCCACCTTATTCCCTTAAACCGTTGTGTATTGTATTTGTTCTTTAAATACATGGAATTGAATGTGATGCAAGATCTCAGGGGGAGAACATGAGATTCAGTGATGAGAAGTGTTCCATTCAGAGGAAGACACATGAAGAACCTTCCATAGTCATTATCTCAATAAGTATCAACATCAGTTGGTACTAAATTCAACTACTTTGAGGATTATCTGAAGATCATGTCATTGTAAATGGTATGTTATTTCTTAATCTCTCATCCTTGGTTACTCTAAATAAAGATCATTAAACAAAGGGGTAGTAACAAGGATAATCAATAACATAAGAAGATTGAAAGTGCCCCAAGGCCACTTATCCTGCTAATTACACTTGAATGTTTTTTATCCTTTTTGGAAGTGTGTGAAGGAATTTCAGGATTGATTATTTCCTATCACATTCAATATCTTTGTCCTGGAATGAAAGTGGAAAACCCTTTAAGGAAAGTGTAGGATATCTCATCTCATGAGGTATCACGATCAGTGGGTAATGGACATCTTTGTTGTCTAAATCAAATCCTCTTGTTTTCTACATCGAGCATTACTCATGTAGACTTAGAGTGAAATGATTGATGGAACATTACTTAAGTATGGACTGATACCCTCTCTACCATGAACTTTGTATTTCTTATCAATAAGGGTTAGAGAAAGTGAAATGAATGTTTGAAATGAAAGGGGGAGAGAAACAAGTAATGGGGAGAGAGACGATTCTTATTTTTACATTGGCACATTCATTTGAGGAGACTTTAAGGTATTGACAAAAAAATACAAAGGGGGAGATTTTTTGGACCACTTTGTGTTTGAAGATTGTATTTGTTTTCAACAGTTTTCAATGTCGGTCAAAATGAATAAGGATACAACAAAGGCCTCCAATGTTAATGGAGATTGTATTAAGTGAGAATTTCTGTAGAATTGTTATGGAATCATAGAATTGTATGTCATACTTGTGAAATTCTCTAAGAAGATAAATTCAGACGATTCATGCATTGATCCATAATTCGAAGAACTTGTGTCAAAGGTGACACATTGTTTACACCAATGAAGAATGGTGAGGTATCATCCATCTATGGATGATTGCTGAAGAAAGAGAATTTTAAGAAGACCATGAAACTCTTCATGATTGCATGAGAACCTTGCAAGAACATACATGAAGAATAGAATCATATGATTTACATGATTTGTAGAATTATGGTTGAAGAAGAAGAGAGAATTTGGAAGGGCTTGGCATTATATGATGGTCATGAATTACACATTTCCTTGAAATCAGGTGATTTTTGCACTATTCTTAAAGTTCCCTATACATGTATCAAAGGTTATACATTGTCTGCAACATTGAAGGAATTTGTAGAATCTTCAAGCCTAAACTTTTGGATAAAGAGAGATGATTGGAGTTCCTTGGAATTAACACTTCAAAATAAATTGAGGATTTGAAGTGAGGATGAAGAATTACTTTGGAATTCAAATTCCAAAAAGAATGGACTAATCTATGATGATGCTTTGCTGATTTGTATTTAAAAAATATCATAAGTTTGGAGAACTTGTTGTGAAAGCCGTATGAAGGATAGAGAGAGTAAAGAAGTGTTTTTGGAAAAACACATTTCAAAAATCATACTATCCAAAAATGAAAAAGGAAAGAAGAAGGCATGCAAGTGGCGGCATGCAAGTGTCAGCGTGCAAGTTCTGTAGAGGCGCGCAAGTCATATTTCAAATAGCATTATTTCTAAAATATGCAAAAGGAAAGAAAGTGGCACATAATTCAAAGAGTGGCGTGCAAGTATTGGCGCGCAAGTATTGGTGCGCAAGTATGGGTGCACAAGTCACATATCAACAGCATCACATCAATATGTGACAAAGAAAATAAAATGGCATGCAAGTTAAAGATTGGCATGCAAGTCAAAAATGGAAAGCAAGTATAATGGTCATGCAAGTGTGTCGTGCAAGTATAAGCGGCGCGCAAGTGTGGCATGCAAGTATATGTGGCTCGCAAGTGTATATTGCGTGCAATTCATATTCCAACATCATCATATCAAAATATGACAAAGGAAATAAAGTGTCGTGCTAGTTATGGAAGGGCACGCAAGTGATGGAGCGGTGCGCAAGTATTGGTGTGTAAGTCTATGTGGTGCACAAGTCACCAAAATGCATATAGATAGATGACTTGCCTCCTCATTTTTTAAGGCTCAATACTTAAGTGAAAATTTGAGCTCTGATTTCCCAATTGTAGAAGGTGGTGCGCAAGCTGGAGTGGCGCGCAAGCTGAGGGTTATTTCAAAGGCGCACAAGTAGGGTGGCGCACAAGTTGTGTCGCACAAGTTTTGGCGCACAAGTTTTTTTGGGCAAGTTGTGCCACAAAAGTTGTGATGTGCAAGTTGTTCCTCGCAAGTTTTTTCCATGCAATTTTTTGGCGCGCATGTTTTTTGGCATGCAAGTTTTTGGCGCGCAAGTTTTTGGAACACAAGTTGTTAGAGGTGTGCAAGCGAAGAGTGTTTATGACAAAGGTGGTGTGCAAGTTTTGAGTTGGGAAAAATTGTGGCGTGCAAGTATTTGGTGGTGATCAAGCATGGAGGTGCACAAGTAGGGTGGCGCGCAAGTAAGAATTGGCGCGCAAGATGTATGTTGTTCTAGAAGTTCTTACCAGCTTCTGATCAACTGAGTTGTTATTCTAGAAATAAGAAGAAGAAGAAGAGCTCAGTGAAGATAGTTTTTCAATGAAATAAAACGTTTGAAGAAGAGTATGTTTCAATGTTTCTAGTTTTTCATTGAAGAAGAAGAATAATATGATGAAGAGTGTGTAGATTACAAGTTTTCTGCATAAAGAGAAGAAAAGAAGAAGGAAAAGAGTTCAACTACAAGCCATGTGCATGATCACATTCACTTATGAACAAGATAAGAACTCACTCTAATGATGCCAAGTAAGCCGATCATTATTTCCTGAATAATCACATTGGTATATGTGATTATTGCTAAGAAAGAAGAAGATGTGTTAGTGCATTTTTTTTGTTTCACAAAAGAAGAAGAATAAGTCCTAGTGCAACTAGTTTTTCACTAGTGAATAAGAAAAGAATAAGACAAGAAGAATATCATGCCTACTACTTTGCAAGTAATCAAGTGAAGTGCATTAAAGAAGATCAAGAGTAGAACCTACCTTTTAAAGAATAAAGAAGACTGTCTCCATAGGTAGTATAAAGAACAAGATAGACGCTGCAAGTTAGGCTAGGTCATCACCATTCCAGGGAGGAGGATTGTTTCCCACCCCCCTCTAAAGTGTAGGGACTCACACTGGCTAGAGGATTGTTTTCTTAGCTGCTCCACTGTAATTTCATATCACATCATAGTGGAGAATCCATGCACTGGTCATTTCCAGGCATGGTAAGGACGTAGCTACTCTTATTGAGTGGTGAACCGTGTAAAAATATCGTGTGCATATTTTTATTGCTTTCTATTAGTGCATGAAACAGGGAAACGAGAATAAGAGAATCAAGATCCTAATAGGTCAATAGGAACAGGGATAAAAGTTTTAATTGGTTTAAAAAGTCTCCAACACTGATTCACCCCCCTCTCAGTGTTAGGTATATCCCAAACTGGTCCTCCCGATAACATGATATTAGAATGAGCCAATGCTCATTGCACATGTAGCATGAGTAAACCCCTTATTTCACATGAATTAGCATTACAAGCCCTTCATTGAACACAAATTGGAATGGCTAACCACTCCTTTCACATGACATATCATGATATTATTTTTACCCAATGCATCGGAGCACTATCAGGGCACTCCCTTCTTAATCATTTCATTTCATGCATTAGTGTGCCACATAGAACATACAAAATGGATTCATTAAACATAAAAATTTATTCCATGAATAAAAAATGTGGAATACATTAATTTATGTCCCCAATAAAGATGTAAATGTGCATAATGGTGAATACCATTGATAAAAAAATGGGTATAGTATTCACTTACATGGTGAGTTTGGCATGGGAAATTTTGGATTAATTTCGGTAAAATAATGATGTCAATTAGAAATTGTAAAAGGGGTTGATGAGAGAGAAAGGGGTCTCTCATCATTTATACATGAAATGGATTTTAAGTGGTCATGGAACATAATATCTATACATATTTAATGTAATTTAGATTCATAATATAAAATAATTTCATGAATGTAAATAAAGAGAGAGAAATCCCTTATGGAATTTCGGCATGGCAACGGGTGCATATGGGAGGCATTAATGAGATTGAAATGGGTATCACATCATTCAAACATAATGAGGGATGTATAAGGATAGTGAAAAATCATACCCCAACATTTTTAATTTAAAATAAAATGGTATAACAATATAAAGAAATTTGGACATAAATAAGGATGAAAGGAAGGTGAGGATCCCTTACTTGAGTGTGTGACTTCAATAGCTTCATGAGGGGATTATTGAGATCTTGGGGCACCACAGGTGGATTATAGAGACATTTTATAATAGTACGGATGTGATACTAGGGTTTTGAGTGAATATTAGGGGGAGATTCGGTGAGTTTATGTTGGAAAAGAGAGGGGAATTCTTTAAAATTTCACAAACATAGGTTTTAGAATCTATATAATTAACTATTAAAAACCAAAAACAATCCCATTGTTCTTGCCAAAGGTTTTTTCCAAAGGGGAGTGGAAAAAATTATTTTATAAGGACAATAGATGGACTTATTAAAATTTTTGTCTTCATTATGTGGAGGTGAGTCACACTCTCAAGGATATCATTTTAAAAAGATAAAATATTATGTAAGTCTTGGAGGGTTCAATAAGGCACCTTTAAATTAATCAAACAAATCAAATTATTTTAAAGGTCAAACATATATTGGGATAATATTCCATTTATGTTATTTTATTACATCACCTATGGGTTACTATGATGTCATAAATGCAATATATATTTAAATGGTATTTTTTTAACCAAAAATTCAACTTTCTCGGATAATTATGAAAAACTCACCGTTATATAGTTCTGATATCATGAATCAAAAAATAATATCAATTAACTTCCACTTCTCTCATTGGTTATTTTTTTCAAGATTAACGTGTTGAAGCTCAGCTTGGTCTTGGTCAAGAGTGATGCCTAGGAATGTTACGTCCTTCCTGAGCTCTAATAAATGGGATTCGTATAGAGCAATTCTACTAGATGAGGTCATCCCTTCCATTCTCTATGTAAATTGGATTTGATAAAGCGCTATATTTATACTAATCATGTGATCACTATTAAATATCTTTATTTTCAATGGTAAAAATTAATAATGGTATTTTAAAATCCAAATACATAAAACCAATGAACTACATATGTTTTATATAACCATTTTACATAATAAGACATTTTTTTAGACCAAGAGGAATTTTCATTAATAAAAGTTTGGGCCGTTGCAAATCCTATTTATGAAATATGAAATACTGTGTATGAAGTTTGTAATTTATGATAAATAACAATAACCCTTATTCTTGTCTTATACTTACATATGATCAGTTATTGATATCACATATATTTACCCTTACAGAGCATCTGATCTCACCCTTTCTTTGGGTTTTCTTTCCCATAGGTTAAGAATAATGGTTTTATGTAGGGTATTCTTAATAATTATTTTAAATGGTAAACATTAAATATATTTAATGAAATTAGTGTATTATATATATATTATACAAATAAACAAATCCTTTGTGGTTTTGGTGTGGATCGTAATGTTATTTAGGGAATATTCATATCATAAGATGTGATATTTACGTATAAAAAGTATAAGTCAGAATAGTTGGTATCACAATAGGGCTTTGTCAATCATTGGAGATTAGGATTAGAAAAATTTAGTTAAATCCTTGGTGATAAGACTAAGTATAGGATAACATCCTAATGTTTTGGTAATATATAGATTTTTTAATATTCCAAGAAAAACATCCCTATATATATATAATAAGTGCAGATTATTTGGGAGTTGATGCATCTAGGGGTAATAACACAAAAAGGAGTTTGTCGAGTAAATATCGATTATTATTCAGTTTCATAGTGAGTGCGTCCTCACTATGCACCTGGTTTCACAATCATGTGGAATATACTTTTTTTAACTCAGATTATATACTATTATGAATTATTTGATTAGATAATAACCAAGGATGGACTATGTTAAACTAAAGTTTCCATAGATTAACGAGAAGCTAACATTATTTGTATATCCTATGAATGATTTTTCAAAAATATATGATTTATCCCAGTTAAAATTGTTTTTCACTATATATTTTCATTGTTTTATTCAATGATGAAGGAATTATATGAACAATGAATGTTATGACCAATGAAAAAAACAACCTCATGAGAAACAAAATTGATTAGGATATTAGATGCAATATTGTGTAACTATGCTCACGAAACTCTCTTAGGCTGTGAGTGGTAACAAGGGCCATGTTTAACTTATAAATTCACTAAGGATGGTGTAACATGCCATTAAATTTTCTATTCAAAAGTGTCCAAACTCTTTTTATGGGTCTTTTAATACCCTTTGTTAAGAAATCGATCAATTCTATGGAATCAATATTTTCCATTATTCAATTCCAAGACCATGAAATTTTTATCCTAGTTCTATATAATTTAGATGGAGAATATGATCAATAATATAATATTATTAATAATGTGAGGAAAGAGTATGGAATTGAATTATTTGAATGGGGTGAGTTCAATATGATATATTATAGTAATTACATCACTTGTATTATAAATAAAAAATTAGAGAAGAAATTCTTCATGCTTAAGAAAAAGGATGATGAATCCATTGGTACTGATAAGTAAATTTTTACAAGACATTCATTGTATGGTTTTTTTAATCACAAATCATAGAATATTAATTGATCAATATTTAGATAGTTTAAAAGAATATTTGTGAGTGGAATTATCCACAAGTGGCATTTGAATTTATGAACAAATAGCTCAATTTACACCTAAATTGGAAATTAAGAATGGAAACCCTAATTGATTTGGTGATAAGAAAAAAATGATTCAGATTCATGGAAGCTCTAGTGGTATGTAAAGTAGAGGTAAGAAAATGATTCAAAGTCTCACTAATATTAAATTTGGTAATGATAAATCAGTTGAATGTTGAAAAAGAATAAGAATATCTTTTATGTGTGGTATTAATGGCCATCAAGAAAAAATAATGTTGAAGTAATGTAAAAAAGGATAGATAATGAAATGAATGGAGACAGAGCTCAAAAAAATAAACCAATAACACTCTAGTCATATTGATACAAGTAGTTTGATAATTATGAAAAGAAATTCACAAATCTAAGAGCTAATTAGAATAAAAAGATAAAGAAACCTCTTAAGTAAAAGACAAATATAAATATCATACAATCACAATAGCTAAAGTAAATCATTATAATTAGGGAACACTTATCCTAAACTATGTAGTTGGGGATTCAATACTGATTTTTGTACGAATGGACCATATAAAAATTTTATTCTTCTTCTTTTATTGAAATTTTATGTGACTCTGATCATTGATTAACTCTCTCTATACAAATTTTATATTAGTTTTTTTGTAAAAAGGAAATAATAATTGTTATTCATAATCATCCTATGATCATACACCATTGTAAAGATGATCCCAATTGAATGATTTTTGGCTAAATTATTAGTTTATTTAATTAATAAAGGGTTAATTATCATTTAGATGAATATATGATTTTATTGTGAGATTATTTTGGGAAATTATTGTTATATTTTTGTAAAATATATGATCAAGGTATATAAATTTGGGTATGACACTTTATGAGTTATTAAAATTATAATGTTTAAGTTGTTCGTGAAAGGGCATGAGTTAAAATCATTTGAATATTTGGGTTTCAATATTTTTATACATGTTTTGAAGGATCATTAAGTTTAACTATTTTGTGAATGTATTAAGTTAACTATGATATTCATTATTGAAATTTTAGATATTAATGATTTATATTTTTCCACATTAGAAAACATGTGCCGGCCATTTTGTTTTACGTAAAATAGTTAAAGAAATAATGAATGAATTTTAATAATTTTATGGGTATTATGATTCATTAAAAGTAATTTTTTGTGATTTATGTATGAGAAATTATTCTTGAATATTCATTTCCTTTATTAAGTTATGTAGTGGAAATTGATAAATGAACAAATAAAGGATGAAATTGTTATTATGATATAGAAATAAATCATGTAAAATTACTTTATCATGTTCTATATCTTGATAGTTACAAAATACATCAAATTTATAAAAATGAATTTAAAATAAAATTTTATACTTTTACCATTATTTATATTGAAATTATTATCTTTTCAACTATAAGAGATTTATAGTTTTGTCGTCAGTAACTTTCTCTTAACCAAGTTCCCTATCAGTCCTTATTAGTCCTTTGGAATTAGTTTTCTCCTCCATGTATATATTTTCATTTCCCAAATTTTTCTTTAATTTGGAAACCTTTTTATTTTTTATTTCATAAAACCTTTAATTTTCCCATTCACACTTTTCATGAGGACGTTTTATTAACCATTTTTACAATGAGGGTATTACATAATGGAATTTCAAAATTCCAAATCCTTGATTGGAAATAAAAAGTTTAAATTGTGTGGATTAAATATACTAATGGGTTGGGGAGAATGTGACACCATGATTTTTTTGAAAGTAGAATGTTTTCTTTGATATAACATGGGACACACAACATTGACCTTAAACAAACCAGAAAATATTATTATTTAAATATGATAATTATACCCTAGTTGATGAATTAGAATGTATGAATAATAATAACCACATATTGAAATATATATATATATATATATATATATATATATATTTCATACCCAAACAAATGTGTTGATTATTTCTTAGTAAATAATAATTCAATTTGTTTTTGTAAAGTCATATTATTCTTCACAAATACTTTTCCTTCAAACAAGTTTTAAATGTTTTCTGAGAAAATAGTATATTCAATTTATTAAACATTTATAAAATGAATATGATAATGTGGTATTCATTTTTTAAATTAAAATTTAAAAGTAATATTTTAATTTTTTAATGGTTTCCGAAAAAGATTGAAGTTTTGATTAATAGTAAAAAATATTTATATTTAATCATATTTTTATTTATGTCTAAATAATTTAAAAAGTTCTATTTTATTTTAAAATTATATAAAAGTAAAATTAGTTACATTGTTTTATTAATAATCTATTTAAGTTAAATTAAATCAATTTATAGTTTAATTTGAGATAAAAATATTATTATACTTAGAAAGAAATTTTTATGAAAAACTATTTTTCATTGAATGCATTGTTTTTATCTTAAATTAATCATTTCCAATTATAGAAATTGAGTCTTATAAATGGATTAATTATTTATAATTAGTAGGTAATTTTTTTTAAATATTCATCATTTATTTTTTTACAATATGAGTAGTTATTGTAGTATTGTTTTTTCACCTTGGTAAGGGTACAAAGGTTAATGTATGTTTAGAACTTTTGGGTAAGGAGTTAAAATTTTCCAAACATATAACATTATATTTATTTATAGTTGGAACTAAGAAATTAGTAAAAATTCTTATAATATATGGAAATTTGGTTCTATATTTATTTTATTATGACCTTTATATTAATTTAAGTAAAATATAAAGTAAAAAATGTCACACAATTAACTTTAATATCTATAATATTTTATCATAAGGGTTAAAAAGTTATATTTGGTCATACATTTTCATTTGAAATATTAAATATATTTATTTATACTAGTAAATTAAATTAATTTTTATTTATTGAATAATTACTCAAAATGCTTATGCAAGACTAACAGAGTATTTAATCAATTAACAGAAAAATAATAAAAATGATTTCAAAAATATTAAATGTAATTAAATTTGGATGAATTATTTTTTTACATTATTTTTTTAATCAAAAAATAATGATTCTATAAAGGTGAATTATTTTTTATCTTTCTTACATTCCACCCTTTGAAAACTAAAAAATAGAAATCATGCGTACGTATTCCCTTCTATCTATATGAATGGTAAAATTCATTTCTCGATATCTACTTTTTATGGATGAATATATATATATAATGAATATATATAATATTTATATCATGATTAACATTATATATATGTTATTATGAGGATTGATGTATAAGGACCAAGATTTTCAAACCAAAACAAGCATTAAAAATGAAGCAGTTACCACTCAAAATTGAGATTTAAAAAAGTTATTCATAAATAGGTAATAAGATGTTATAAGTAAATAATATATATATATATATAATTGCGGTTGTCAAATATAGTTATAATAAATCTATATTTTTTATAAAGGAGTTTTAAAAACCTTTGAAGTGAGAAAAGACATGAGGTAAGGTATTTATATCTAAATTCCATTTTTTATAGATTGTTTATGGTTGAATTTCCATTGAGTAAAATTTATTATCCTTATATGATAAATACATTAAATATATATTTTATTGTAGTCATTTATAGATATTAAAATACTATAAATATACTCTATATCAATGCACCAATAGAAATAGTTTGAAAAATCCATTTTTATAGGGCTCCATAGAGACTGCTTTTTCAATGATTTCAAATAACCATTGAGATAGAACCACCTTATTCAGACAGTTTTAATAAATGGTTAGGATAGTGTCCATTATATTAATTTATCCCATTTGTTTTTAAAAATTGTGGGAAAATTTGGCCCCGAATATGCACCAGGCCTATAGATTCCCCATCTTCCCACATGTTACCATAAACTGAATCTCCCGTATTCTCTAGACTATGAACCTTCTTCCTAGTAGTTGGTCGATCTAGATTCAATCCATGTTTTGTTCTATAACCTCAAATATGTAATTTTTATCTTATTTATAATGTTATGAATCGATTTTTTTTTGTTTTTTTATTTGATTTTCCTTAAATGGAATATCCCTTATTCTTCCAAGTGTTTGAACCATTCTTCCCAATATGGGATCCTTATTCAAGTCATTTCTTGTACTTTCACTTCAAATATGTATTGTCTAACTGGGTTATATGCTCTTCCTTCATTTGCTTTTATTTTTTTCATTCGTATTTATTTTAAGATAGGGTTGTTTTTTTTTTGTGTTTTGATAAAGAATTTTAGTTCTTGATGATTTATACCTTCCTTGAATATAGTTTTGTTTTTAATCTGTCTACATATTGTGTCTCATAGTTTCAATTCTTACTTTGGGTATCCATTTAGTTATAGTTTCTCATGTCATATTTTTTTTGTCATCAAACATCTTAAATCGTTGTGGGTTTTTATATTCTCTTATTATTTTTGGATATAAAAAGAGATTTATCCCATTATAATGACAGGGTTTTCTCTAGATTTTATAGGTTGGATGGTCCCTTAAATTTTATATAAATTTATATTCATTTTTATTCTTAGTTTTTTGGTCACATAAGGAAAGTGGGTTTTTATGATAATCAATTAAGTCAATATAGACTAGGAGTTCAAGTATGAGAAAGTGAGACTCCATAAAAACATAAAATATAAGTCAATTTTGATAAATATTTATTCTATTTTTGTTCCATAATAATTTTATATCATGGGGGGATGCCTATAATTGTAATTATAACTTATAGAGGGTTCATGTCCCCAAATTGGGTCTTAAATCACCTTGATATGTAAAATAATGTGGTGTTCAGAAATTCTATCATGATTAAACAATAAGTGAATTTGATGTGTGAATAGTGTCTATAGTATAATAAAGAATATGTATACCCAAGTATTTTAATGTAGTTTGGATTCAAATTACTTTAAATCAACTATCAAAAATCTAATCCCGATTATATAAGTACCGACTTCTGAATAATAACTTTTGAAAGAGAGTGAAAACTCTCTACAAACATTCATTCTCAAATAAGGAGGCACAAACCCAAATAAACAGGGATAATAAATAAATAATAAGGGTAAAAGGATATTAACATAACATATAAAATGAGTCATAATAATATAGAGGTAGTAGTTGGAAGAAGATGTTGTGGAGTGATGCACTAATGATTGATAATGTATTTAATGATATATACATTCTATATTACCATTTGAATAAATATGTAATTTGTTTGGATCTCTAATAATTGTTAAATAATGATAATTTTATTTCTATCACATGCTATTAAATTTTGGGTTTTATTTTGAAATGAGTGAGAAAAAACTATAGAGATAATAGTGGATGTTTTATAGCTAGGATATAAGGACATTTTCCACCAATATGGTCTTTATATATTTATTTTCATTAATATCCATTATGTTTTACTTAATATCACAATTTATTCCTTTTATAATGACCAACTAAATAAAGTAAATTGAATTGAATTGTTCAGGCTCTAAGAAAACTAAATTTCACCAAACCGACCTAACAAGTCTTGAAAATAAATGAGATAATCTTATCAACCCATCAAACTGAAACCCAATTGAACTAAAAAATCCTATCTATGTCATAAATGAACTAACATTTCCAAACCAGATAATTTGAATTGATATGAATTTATTTTTCCCAAGTAGACTTCAGTAGACCTGAATAATACAAAACTACATAAAACTAAACTAAGATAAAAAGAAGTGAACTAATGTGAACCTAACTATAATAAATTCAATAGTAATGATAATAAATGAACTTAGTTGAACATTTATCATTTAATTAACACATCCAATCTATATTTTTTTCAGTCACACTATCATTCACATATAGAGTATTATGTCGGTTATGGTATTATATAAAGTGAACAATTCTCATTTCCATAAATATATTTCATATTAAACTTCATTCATTTTGAATTACTTTTAAGAAATGAATTATTAAATTTTATTTAGAAAATGGATAGAAGTTTTATGTATGAAACTGATCGAATTTCAAGTGATTTTAAAAATATATTGAAGAGATTTTTATATTTTTCATTTGAAACTTATTCAGATAGTGGTCACATACACTAACCATGTTATAATTGTGTTGGAAAAACTTTGTTTGTCTGTGAAGAAGTTAAGTACCAGATAACCAATTATGATTTTCAAACTAACTACTATGTGTGGTATCACAATGGGGTGAAAATATAATCTCAAAATGATGATGATCCAAATTAGTGGAATGGAATGGATAATATTTTATATGACCAGTTTCCAGTTATTTTCCATCATGATAGGGAATGGATGTTAAAACAAGAATACTTCCATACGAGCACACATGATTCATCTAGTGAAAATGATGATATTGATAGGGTGAAAATTGAATGATTCTTACCATGAATCTAGTATATCGACATTGTGGTAAAATGAAAGAGTTGGAATTTTTATTCTGAAAGGTTCATGGGAAAACCTTGTATGGGATTTCTAATAATTAAATTGATTTCATTATTCAATTCATGAAGGATTTACTTATATATGACACATATATTCATTTAATCAACTATATTTAATATAATTTAGGTAAAGAATATGGATTTTCAAAAAAACAAATTTCATACTTTCCTGAAAGATTGCAGCTTATTATGGGAGGAACCTACTAAAAAATGATTGAATAAAATGTGGAACATCTCGATTGAAGCCAAAATATTATGGAAAACTATCATGTGTTCCATAGTTAGTAATGTGAAACTATCCATTGATCCCGATACTCCAAAATCATATCATGTCTTGGGAAATTTCAATAAAAATGAGATGGCAAGATACCTAGAGAAAAAAATAATAATTAAGAGGTGGTTCACCCTACATATGGTTTTTCATGGAAGTGATTTGATGCTCAATATCATGATTTTTTTGGTGATGTGTGTAATTTGAGGCTGGCTCTTTCACATTACAGTTTCAATCCATTTTGGTCGATTCTTACTTCACACAGCACATGGCCAGTTTTCACACACATCTATAACCTTCCCCCATGGTTGTGCATGAAAAAACATTTAAATTTTATGATTATACTCATATCTAGACCATATGATCCTAGCAATGATATATACATATAGATTAATTTTTTATTGAAATATTTGAAACTTCTTTGGGATGTGAGTTTGTGAATATAAAATGCATGTTTGATAGGCATATTTTATATGTGTTTCATGCTTATGTTGATGATCAATGATTTTCCTACTTATGAAATGATGTCTGGATAGATCACAAAGGGAAAACTATTATGTCCTATTTTTATGAATAATAATCAATCCAGAAGACAGAAATATCACCATAGATTTGTTTTTGTGGAACATTGATGATTCCTACAAATGGACCATCCATATAGATATAATCAATGAAGATTTGACAATACTATAGGGAACAATGATCCCCCTTAGTGTATGTTTGGAACTTATGTGTTTAATGAATTTCAAGATTTACATTTTCCCTTAGGGAAGGGTCAAATGAAATATTGAAAGAGAAAGAATGTTTCCAATTATACCTATTATAATTGGAAGGAGGGGAGTATCTTCTTTCAGTTGCATTATTGGTCAACTAGTTTTTTATGTAATTTATTAGATGTAATAAACATTGAAAATAATATGTGTTAAAATTTTCTTCTGATTCTTTTAAATTTCAAGGGGAATAAAAAATATGATTTAGGATCCTGGCATGACTTGGTGGATTGGGGGATCATTCCAAAATTGCATCATGTGTGTATTAGTGAAAATAAATGGAAAGTTTCATGTGCTTTTTTTGTGATGATACTTATAGAAAAAAAAATTCTAGAAGTACAAGAGACTATTAATGTTCCTGATGTCTATTAAAGAAATATATCAAAATGGGTTAATATAAGATTGTTTATGATGAAACCTTTAATGACTCATGACTATCATGTCCTCCTGCATGATTTGATTCCAATATAAATACTTCATCTCATTTCCAATAATATATGTGTGTCAGTTATTCGGTTGCTCCATTTTTATATTGATCTTTGTGCTAAGAAGTTTTCCAAGTCTTTTTTTTTAAATTGGGAGAGACGCAATTAATTTTTGGGGAGTTTGAGAAAATATTTACTCTATCATTCTTCACATGCACGCTATATCTGACAATCCACCTTCCATCTGAACTAATTCACAAAGGACCTATTTCCTTTCATTAGATGTATCCATCTAAAATAAATATGTACAAATTAAAATCTTATATTTTTATTGGGAATAATCCCAATGGTTCTATCATGAACAGTTACTTGTCTCAAAAAATTATTGATTTCTAGTCAATGTATTTATCTGATCTTACTACAAGAATGAATAGACCAATGATAAAAGAAGAAAAACTGTATGAGATAATTGAACCTAATTTCCCATCACTTCCTCAAAATGAGGAATTCATGGATCATATACATTGATGACATTAGACCTTCAAGACCAGGAGACGACACATTGCACAGTGTTGTTCAAATGTGATTGGTTCAATGAATACATCAAGTAAGTAGATTAAACATGTATATCTTATTTCATCTCTTTTAATTTTACATACATGTTAGAATATTTCTATTTTTATATATTAGGAAAGTAAAGAAATGATAAATAGAAATCACAATTATTTATCTTTGAGAGGAAGATAGATTTTGTATAGAAAGGAGTTTTCTTCTTTGTTGAAATTCAAGGTAAAAATATTGTTGTAATAAATTAATAAAATCAACATTAAATTAACTTTAATATTCATTTATATTTCAGGTATTGATATTTCCTACTGACTCTATCTCTGAAGAAATAAGAGCTTTAAATTTTGGTCCTAATTCCATGGTTCGTGGATGTAAATCAATTGTGATCAATGGCTAGAAGTTTATTCTCACATAAAAATAAAATATCATGACAACCAACATTATGGTGTTATTATAATAACCACAACAGATTTTTATGCTAGTGTATTGGATAATAGGCCTCGTTTTAAAAATGTATCTTGTTATAGAGTGGTTGGATAAATAATAATATTGGATTATTACTCACTTGGTTGAGTCGCTATGATGAAATTATAGTCCATTGATTCGATGATGAGGTTGGGAACCCTTATTGATGATTTTGGATTATGTGTTTTTGACATGACTCACACTCTTTATACTGATAAACAATATGTATTGGAATTAATGAGGAAACAAATTTTTTTATATCAAATATCATCTTAGACAAAAATTTGGTGTCACTATTGATGTAAATCCACGATATGTTTTTGATGATTCTAATGATGAAATTAACACCATCCCTACAACCATTATCCCTAATCTATTTATCACTTATTATAAATCCAACAGCTCAATTTTCAATGTTGATTGTGAACACAAATTTATGGTGTGATATATATAGAATAATCCATCTATGTTATCAGTTCTTTTGGTTTATCTCCACTTGGGTTGTTAAGGTTGGTACAATTAAAATGATATAATATTAATTACAAATATTTTGTATTCGACTTGACCTTAATGTTATTTTTCAATATTTATTGGCTGCTGTTTTATTTGAGTTTCATTTTCTATGATTGAATTGAAATACATTCAAACCAATGAAATCAAAAATAGCTAAAACAATTAAATTTGAATAAAAAAACAAGAGGAATTGAATTTTACCTATCAATATTATTGATATTAAAATAAATGAAAATGAAAATAATGGCCTAGCATGAAAATAGAAAAATTACTTAACCGAAAATATGAACTAAATGACCTAAAACAAATAAGTCATGTCTCATATTTTTTGTGTTACACAATTGTTATCCATTTATAATTAATTATATATTTTTTTTTAAAATTAATTAAATGAAACATATTAATGATATGTGAGGAAAAAAGATGACATACAACAATTGTTGAATGAATGAGATGGGCATTACTCCATTAGTAGATGTTGTGGTAATACTATTTTAAATATATCTATATCAATAACAAATAATGTCATGTGATTAATTTTATTAAATATTTATGAAATATCAACCACTTGGGAATCAGTTATTCAACAAGCATCCTAATAGTATCCCTAGTACTCAGGTCGGTGGTACGAGGGGGTGGTACTATAGCTAGGTGCTCCTGTCAGTGTACCCGATTAGACACTGTCCCTTCCAATAACATACCATCTTCCACATATTATAATCTAATAGTCTCTTTAGAGAAACATGAGATACTCAGGACTCCCATGTTTTCATTGGAATTTACATCTAAGCATACTCACCCATATTTATCTTATTTGATGATGATTCCCACTCACCATCCTTATCCTGAATTCAATCATCTATCCATGATATCTTCTTTTCCATATTCTTATTTCTCTTTGAGCTTTTACATTCCATATTCGACTCCTAATCTGACACAGTCTATGCCTACTGAGCATACATTGGGACCCACTTCACCTACACAGGGTATTGTTCCTTCTGCACCTGTGGATCAAGGGTTTCCAATTGATCAAACTATCATGGTTATATTTATATAACCATAATATTCTTTACCATAATTTATTTTCATTATAACATGTATTTATATAATATTTATGTTTCTTCTATAACATCTACATTTACTAATAGGCAATGGGGATGTAGATGCATATGGGTGGTGTAGAACCACCACCCATAGTTGATGGTTGCATACAATGAAGACAACCAAATAATTGGAAAAATATGTTACAAATATCAGCGATTTTTGGAGTCTCTTTCCAAATACTCCAAAATCATTCATGTCAGCCCTCTCTCAAGAAGATAGATTCTAAATTAAGTCAAGTATAATGCTTGGGTACATATATGGGTAAAAACTTCTGTCGGATTTAATGTAATATTTTTTTAGTTGTATGAATCAATCTTTTTGATTCAGCTTTGTTTTAATTTTCCAGATGGTGAGGGTGCATGACCATAATATTTAATAGAATTAGGTGAGCTTTGTAGAGCCTATAAGCGTGAGTTGTATATTGGATGGCGTTATAGATTTGGCACAAAGTTAGAGGCGGTACCTGTGCTAGATGATTTTCAAATAGAACATAATCAGTAAATGGTTACTCATTGGATGACAGCCACGTTTAAGATATTAATAACATTTGAGGTTTTAAATGAAAATTTTATTGCTTTTAATTAATAATTTCTCTTTTATTATTGAATTTTATTTTTGAATTATCTGAAAAAATATAAAAAACATTGATGAAAATTCTAACTCCAAATTTTTGGGTGTACTGCAATGTAAGATAATGAGATGAAGTAGGTATAACAGTCGTTTATAATTTTCCTTTAGGACTTTCACATTATATTGTTTCCTTCATAATTTATTATATTTTTAATGTTTTGATATAATTTTAGTGATTAAATTAATTATTGGAAGTATATGTTCAATTATGGTTTCATACCTTCATTTTCATTATGGAGGGAGGTATTGAATATTGACAGATGTGTGCCTCAATCAAAACTGTTTTGGTCGAGTAGAAAGAAAAAAGATAGAAGTGTTAATAAAAAACCAACATAACATCATATTATAAGTTTTAGTTTATTGATTTTAAATTTTAATATCTATTATATAACGTAATAACTTATTTATATTTTTTAAAGCATACTTTGGAGTTCCTTGATTCCCAAGAACATGAAAAATTTTCACCAAATTATCACTTACATCATGTTTTGGGAGATGAGCATCATGGTTAAGTATGATGTTAACCTGGGAAGAGTATAGTCCCAATGAGTTAATGCCCCTCTTTAGGTACCATTTGTAGTTCCACCTATTTGAAAAGGTTTTGTCATGGTCAAAACATGCCAAAAAATGGTCACACAGGTGGAATAATAAGTTGAAAGGGAAAACAGAGAATTTATGAAACTGATTAATGTTTTTTTCTATCACATCCACTAGAGTCCAGTGTATCTTGTGATGAATATATGTTGTCGATTCATTTATTATATAGTTCTCTAGGAGACATTCATGGTGTTGGTTGATACGATTTCATTCTTCGTGATTATGATGGCGAGGATGATGGTGAGGAAGAGGTCGAGGCTAATGATGATGCCTTGATCAAGGTTGAGGCTGAGGCAAAGGACGAGTCTGAGGATGGGGATGAGGATGAGGAATGGGATGAGGATAGGGATGATGAAGGGGATAGTAATGAGGATGGGAATGAGGATGATGATGATGGTTATGATAGTGATAATGATGAGGACAAATTGATCCATTACATTTTTTACTGATATTTATGACCTTTGATGTATGATGATTTCCGATGACTAAATATATTTGTGACATTTTGTATATTTGTTATTAGTGGTTAAATGAATCAACTTATTTGTTCTTTTATCATTATTTATGTATTGGTATGATGGTATTTTAGGATTCACTATTGGTTTCATTGCATATTTTTTTGTTGAGAATGTCTTTTTGGTTTCATTATAGATTTAGGATGTTATATTGGTGTTTTGATTACAGTGGGCTATTAGTTTCATTAATTAATATTTTATATTTTGATTGCTGATAGTTCTGATTGTAGGTGAATTGTGTTTTTATGTTTTTCAGGTAGTGATGGTAGTTCTGTTTTTTAGAAATTGAATTATGTTATGTTTATAGGTAGTTTTGAGGTGAATTTACCTGTCTTGTTTATTATTAATGTCAGTTTTCAACATCCATCTGGAGATAGTTCTATAAAATTGTCATATTGAACAATATTTATTGATCATTAATATAGTGTCTTCCATAAGGGTTTAATTTTACCCCATCCTATTAACCCCTGATGTGAATTTAGTGGAATTAAACCATTATAAAGAACATTGTTTGTTGTTGCATGTGGATATTGGTTTAAGGATAGTTATGGGGTAGTTCCAACCAAACATTGGTAAACTAATATATTTTTGTGTATCTACTAATTCATAATGTGAAGTGAATAAATACACACATGAGAAAGTGTTATGTTTATTGATGATCTTTCCCTACACGGATTTAGGATTATGACACAATTCAAATTGTAGTACTTCTACCATAACTCTAAAAAACTATATATTTCTAAAAAATAAAACCATTATCATTATCTGAATAGTTTGAAAATAGATAAACTATATATTTCCATGTGAGCTGAGTGGTTGGGCCCTCTCAAAGATATCATAACCCTTTATAATTTGGTGATAAATCCCACCCCCTTTATTTTTCCTTTCTTCTTGTGTATAATTACAATAAAATTATGATCTAATAGGTCAATTTATTTTTAGGGAGGTACATCCTAAATTTATAAAAAGTTAAAAACATCTAAATGATTTATGATACCTTGACTCTCCCCTCAATAGATCAATAGAGTCATAATTGTTGGGTGGATTATGTATTTTTATTGATCCATAATAGATAATTATTTTATTTAGTAGGACCATAAATGAATAATGGTTCTCTAGTTATCAATTTACATTTATAGAAAGGTGTTTCTTTAAAGGATCTGTAGTATACATACCATATGTATGGTATTAAAAAATACATTAGAATAAATTCTAAAAATCATCAAAAATTAATCTTAGATTTCCCTTTGTGGATGACCTACTAAGTGTCATCCAACCATTTTATAATGGTTTCAATAAAATGAGAATAGGGGACTAACATAACCTAGTAGTCTCTATGCTCATGTTATTAGTTTTTCAAAATACATAGTAGATATGGTATGGGTTATAATGACAACGGTTAGCACCTAGGTTTTAAGAGAATATTGGAACTCGTGTTTTATTAAAAAAATATGTAAAGTTATAAAGTGAATATATAGAGTTTCAATATAGAGGAAGTGGTCAAGTAACATACCTGGTGTTTCCTCATGGATTTTAGTGAACAGGTTCTAGCATGTCATATTTGAATGCCTTTCCTAATCATGTCTGCACCTTATCATGCTACTCCTATGCCCTTTCATGTCTGGCCACACCAACACTCTTCTTCACTCTAGATCCCATACCCACGCCATCCACATCATAATTATAATTCCCACACCACCCCTGATCCCATATTAAGACACCCTTTTCTCACACACACAAACATGGCACCTATGAACCCTAGTTGGTTATGAGTGAACATTGGCACTGATGCCTCTTTTAACACATAAAGGAACCCTGGCCTCCCAATTTGAACAAATTTTGACACCAAGATCCATTTATATTCATTGAACTAGAACACAGGATAAAAAAGTAGACATTTATATGCCCAAAATTTTTAACTATCCCTAAGGTGATTATTTAAATAAAAACCTTAGAAAAGTAATTAAAACAATTGATATTTGGGCTATCCAAATTTTTTGACATCAAAACATTTATAAAAATTCAATTTCACCTAAGAACCCTCTATGTAATGGGTGAAGGATCCCTCTTGATAATTTATCCCAAGAAATATGTTTCAATCTATGTGGTGATCAAGAATCATTTAGTGGAGTCATACATAACTACATTCATTTTCATAATTATATCTAATTGAACTTCAAAAAATGTATATATGATCCTATGATAATTTAATATTCGTTATCAAATTTTATAGTGGTGTTTTTTCATAATTATAGCATGAATAATTGGATATGAATGAATTTTGAACATTTGATGTCATCATATATTATTTAATATATTGTCTGCATTATTAAATTTGGTGTCGTTTTGTTCTATAATTTATGTATGCAGGTTTTGTATTTAAATGAGGGGAGGCGGATATCTTCCATTCATAATTATGGAAAAACCCTACACCAACGGTTTAAAACTATTGGTATAGTGTTGAAAATCCTATGTATATCAATGGATTTAATAAACCTTTAGAAAATAATTATTTCAATGGTTATTTAACTATTTTTAAACATTATACACATGATATATATCACCAGTTGTAAAGAAACCATTAGTATAGTACAATTTACAGTGTCTTGTACCAACAGTTTTTGCATAGCCATTAGTATAGACCTATACCCATGCCATACTACCCAATAATTTGGAAAACAATTGGTATATCATATACCAATGGTTTTCCAATGTATAACAATATTTTGAAACCATTGGTATAACTTGACATTCCAATATTTTTACATGTTTTATTTTTGTAGGTTACACGGACACATGGAATGTAAGATACATTGTGTGAAACTAGTTAGTACACTTTGGATCATCCAACCAAGTTGCACACATTATCCCTATATGTTTACAATGGGTACATTGAAATTGAGGTATGTGGTGTGTAGCTTTATAGTACACTGTGTGTAGTTTCTTAATAAATGATAGAATTAAATTTCATTAAATTACTAATTACAACATTAAAAAATAATTATATTGATTGGAACCTGATTTTTTTGACAACTTAGTAAATGTTTTAAAGGATTATAAAATGATCAATTATTTATTATAATAATATGTATTTATTGGGTTTTCCATTTATTTTCTATAAATTAAATTATCATGAGTTTCTTTAAGGGAATTCATATATACATTAGTATGAAAGAGAATTAATATATTTATTTATAAAATAACGTTCTACATAATAATAATAAATTAATGGAAATGAATTTTATCCAATATAATTTTTCATAACTATTTCATGTGTATGATCAGTCATTAGTTTGACCAATATATGGGTATGTTTTGGATTTTTTTTAATTTAATGTATTGCATGTGTTTACAATTATTTATTATTGAATTAAATATGATGCCATGCGAGTATTCTAACCCTTTTTTATTATGTTGGACCTTTGTGTCAAATGCTATTTATATTATTCTCCCTAACCAATATTTTGGTTCCCATTACCTAGGATTGAGTTATAAATACATATAATTAATGGAATATCCCATGTATGGTGGGGGTGGTTCAAAACGGAAACAAGATGATACCAACCCAAGTGATAGACCAGTGGACATGTGGAATATTGTAACTAATGCAAAGACTGACAAAAAGGGTTTTACCCTATGTAATATGTTGATTTATCATCCAATCAATTGATCAACCTTATATAAGCACTTTATTGAGACATTTATTTTTTTATTATGCATTATTATTTTAATGGATGCAAGACCATGATTATATAAATAAGAGAACTAATGTGAAATGATAGAATATAAATAAATGGATAATATGTAAAAAATTATCAAAATATGGTTTATATCTAAAGAGAATTCTACTTAATATCAATAAGACATCTAAAAGATAAAACAAGATAATGTTTCACATAATAAATAAAATATCTCAAAATATATTAATTAAGATTTATCCTTCCATTAATTGATTATAAAAGAAATACATAGAACTATGTGATTTACCAACCCTCGTTGGGACACTTAATTTTAACATGGAGTTTATATGAATGTTATGGGTCAAACTAACAATCATATACCAAGAGAAGTATCCCACATTAGACTTGATGTATCTTAGAGGAATGTTTTGAGGGAATGCAAGACATGATTTATGGATTTGGGTGTTTACTCAGTGGATTAAGGACCTATAATCATGTAGTTGGAAAAGAAATTCCTACTAAAATACCTTCAAATAGCTTGGATAACCCTCATTGTGGTGATGTGAAGGTTCATATAGATCCTTCCAACTAGAATTATCCAAAAACTACACATTTTGAATCCAATTTTGATGGATATTGTGACTAAATTAGGTCCAATGGTGTTAGATATTGGGACTTGATAAAAATACTGATACTTATTAAAAAATTTATTATTATATATCTCACATAATTCGTAATTAACCAAAGTACTAATTATTTAACTATTTTTAACTATGAAAAATTTAAATTTCTTCATCCACACCATCCACACAATATATAGTGGAGAAAGACCACATCTCCATATATAGTAACTTCTATTAACTGTTAAGACACCATTGAATTGTATTTCTAAATTAATGGAAATATTAAATTCTAGAATCCTCATTACCTGATCCTCCTGGTAAGGAGGCCAATTATGAAGAGTTTTATTTTTATTATAAACATTTTAGTGATGAAGTCGATGTTCAATGTGTAATTACTTTCCAACGAGCATGTACCCTAGTTGTACAGGCTCCTGCTTGGCATCCAAAAGAACCAGGATCAAATCTGGGCAGGGGTGAATTTTCAGGTACTGTAGCAGGGTACTGTAGCAGTACTGTACCAGCAGCGGAACTGTAGTAGTGGTAGCACTGTAGCGTTAGAGGGACTATAGCAGGTACTGTAGCGGCGGCTGTATTGTAGCAGGTACTGTAGTAGTGCGGGTACTGCAGCAGTACTGTTCACCGAGGGGTCCTTTGGGCCAAAAAATGGGCATTCAAGCCTTGTTTTCAGACCACTTGGCCTTGGGAATTTGAGATATGTAATGGGTCTCACTCTACCCAGTCTAAAGAGGTATTTTCTTTAAAATAATAAATTCAGGCTTCAGACCCAACCTTTTAAAAAATATTTGTAATTACTTCATCCATATCAAGTGAAATCATGAAGTCTCATAAAATGATGGATTCTTTAAAAATTATCAAGTATCTTAGTATTTTATACTATGGGGCACAAGACATGAATAGTTTGGAATATCCATGGAAAACATAAGAATAATATTGGAGTGGGTGCACCAGGTTAGCCTCATGTAGTCAAACTTGTTGGTAACATTGTCCACCTAGTGGTTTTAGGGTTTAAACAACATGATGAGTTATGTATTGATCTCATACTTACATCACTCCCATGGTGATTATCTAGATTTATTTTCACTTTTTATATGAACAACATTTGCAAGTCTTCTTGGATTTACTCACTCTTCTTCAATGACTAGATAAAGGGACAAAGTGTGAAAATTATTTCATCCTTATAATTAGTAAATGGAAGGTCCATGTAAAGATATCTAATCCCAAATATTCATTAAAACACCCTTGAATAAAGATATATATCAATGGCATATTAGGTTATAATTATGGTATTTGTTCAGGTGAAAATAAGGACCACTAAAATAAAAACTTCACCCCACATAAGAAGACAGTGGTAACATCTTGTGAGTTTACTATTGAGTTATATTTATCTATTTTTAAAAATTGATTATTAGATAATGATTTTGGTTTTAGATATGTATTCAAATATGGAAACCATGTATATTCATAAATATTGATTTTTGGGAGGAATATATATGAGTAGTGAATAGAGAGAACAAATTCTATTGTGGATACTAGGGACTAGAAACTCAGATTACTGATAGAAATGGTGTTTTTTGGATGGATTGTTATTATGTTAGATCTATTAACAAAAATATTATTTATGTATCCATACTTGATAAATAAATATTTATATCCATTCTAAAGATTAAATATTTCTTCTTCTATAAATATAACATATGTAATGGTAAATAATATTTGAATAATGGTCTTTATGTGTTGGATTACATGAACCAAGTAATTCTAAATGATAATGAAACCACATCACATAAATCATACCACACCCAAATTTGGCATAACTTTCTTGGTTATGTAAATGAATTATTTTGACTAAATTACACCAAGAGTGATATTACATCCCATTGAAATAAAACCACTTGGTGTATGTGAAGTGTGTTTATAAGGAAAAATAGAAGAATCACCATTAATTGGGAAAGGTGAAAGGTTTAAAGAGATTATTAAATTATTTCATGGTGATATGTGGGGTACATTTTCTTTTAGAGAAAGGGATGTGTACTCATAATTCATAACTATTACTAGTGATTTTATTATATGTATATATTTTTAATTGATGAGGTAAAATTCAGATTCCTTTAAGAGATCCATGTAATAAAATAATTAATTTGAGAAACATCTAGGAAATAATATTACGAAACTCTACGCAGACCATGGTGGAGAATGTCATAATTCATATTTAGTTGATTATTTACTAGATTTTTGGATTCTATCTCATGTCACTATTTATAAACCATTGTGGAACAGTGTAAGAAAAAGTAGGAGAAACACCTTTTTAATTTTATACTAATGATGAGTCACGAAAATATTCCATTATCCTTTTGGGGATACACATTTACATACAACAATAAATATAATAAACCAAATTGCAACTAATAATTCAAATTGTATACCATATAAATTTTGTAATAAAAATAAACTTTTTATTTCATACTTTTTTTTGTGGAGTTGCAAAGCATTTTTTCAGGCCTCCTTTTGTAGAATTCTTATACATAGAGGTACAAAGTGTACCTTTATATGATACATGATAGGAACAAGGGGATATTATAAATATTATCCCAAATAAAAATTTGATATTTGGGTATGACATTTCATATTACATGAGAGTAAAAACATCTCTAACAGAGATAGTGTAAAGAATATGGGCTTCGATAAAGTCCCAGATCAAGGTACACAAGAGTTATCACAGAAATAGGTTCCACAAATCCCCATGGGAAAGATGTTTTAGAAACACAAGTACTACGTAAGAGAATGGGGGTCAGAGAACTATAATAGTATGTATTTTTATATATTTAGGATGATAACTCATTATTAGATGATAATAATGATCCTAAACCTATAAGTAATGTTTCAAAGTGGAAGGAAACTTTGAATTCCAAAATTAATTCCATGTATCGAAACCAATTATAGATTTTTGTAAAATATTCCAATTGATCTAAGTCTCATTACTTATAAATGGGTATTCAAGAAGAAATTGGACATGGATATACAATTAAGTATCTATAAGTAATGACGGGTTGCAAACAGATTAAAACAGTGTTATGGTATTGACTATGACACAAAACTTTTACCAAATTCTATTATAAAATTCATTAGAATTATAATTTCTATTGTGGATTTCCATGTATATAAAATTTGTTAAATTTATTTTAAAACAAACTTCATTAATGGGAACCTTTAGGAATATATTTAAATGACACAACTTGAAGGGTTTTTTAATCTAAAGGTTTCAAATATGGTATTAATGTTGTAAAGATCCAGTTATGGATTTAAAAAAGTATCCAGGTCATGGAACATTTGATTCTAGGAAGATATATAATAATTTGGTTTCATAAATAACTAATGTGAGCCTTATATCTATATGTGATTTAGTGAGAATGAGATAATTTTATTAATAGTATATATCGATAACATATTACTTATTTCAAACCAAATACCATTCTTATAGTATGTTAAGGCCAAGTTGAATACATGCCTCTTTATTAAAGACTTAATCTATGTAGTATATATTCTTGGGATCAAGATCCACCAAGATTAATATAAGAGGCTACATGACCTAAATCATGCTATATTTATTGACAAGATACTAAATTGATTTATTATTGATAAATACAAAAAGAGATTGTTTCCAATGTCACATGGAATTTACTTTTATTGGAAAATGAGTCCTTAGACACATGTTTAAAGATATAATATGGAAAATATTCCATAAACATCTACAATCAAGTTATTCATTTTTTTATACTATATACCAGGGTATATATCCCCTAAGCCCTGAGAGTGGTAGAAATATATCTATTTGACCCAGGTCAACAGCATTATATGGTTGTCAAGACTATCCTCAAGTATCTGAATATTAGTAAGGATATGTTCCTAGTCTAAGGAAGATATGGGGAACTAGTCATTAGAGGATTTTTAAATTCTTGTTTCTAAATAAATCAAGAATAACTTCAATCACTTATTTTCACTGTGAATGGTGGTGTTGTGAGCAAGAACAACTCAAAAAAAATCTATGTACATGGATTCAAAAGTGGAGTCCAAGAATATTATAACTTTTGAGGATGTAAAATAAGTAGTTTGGATATGAAACTTCATCCAGGATTTTGGTTTGGTACCTAGTAGAAAGTATCCAATCACACTCTATTGTGATAATACTACAACGGTGTCTATATACATGGAGCTAAGGTCACATAAAATATGAAGAATATACTTAAAAAGTATCATATATTGAATTATTTTTCTTATATATTTGAATTATCAAGGAGTACAATATATGTGGATGAAAATTTAGTGGATCCCTTTGTTAAACCCTTAACTACAAAAAAACCAGATCATCAAGGAAGGTTTAGGGAAATGAAATTCATAGTTATTTGGATATAGTAAAAGCTTGTGTTTATTAGGGATGGTGCACTATAATTATATTTTTTTCATTTATTATATGTAAATACAATTATTGGAAAAATAATACAACATCTTATTACATATTTTTCATTGGTCTACATGAAATTGATATAATAATTTCGAAGTGTATTTTTCACATTGATAATGTAACAAACCATCTATACAAGTTAAAAAATCTTGAGTTTTATGTCAATAATTCATTATCATACATTTCAAGATATTTTCTAATTTATATTTTTATAGAATTATATCATAACTAAAAGATAATTAAACCATATATTACAAAGTTGAAGCTTCCAATTAGTACATATTTTTTCCTTCATATTATACTCTTAATATAAATCATGATGAATATTCAGGCCAATCAACTAGACTTGTTATTTTATTTTACCCATCCTTATGCCCTATTAAAAAAATTAAAAATGTGGGATAAGATCAAAAATATAAATATGGGACCCAAAAAAATGAAATCTATTAGTTTAGTGAAAACAAGAAAATGAATTAAAAATAATTAATAAAAAACATTCCTTTTTTACTCGGAAAGGGAATCATATTTATTTTAAAATATCATTTATCATACCATTAGATAAAAAAATATTTCCATAAATATAATTAGAAATCATATAAAATTTATGTAGGTTCATTGGGACATAATCTTAATAGAACTATTTCACAACCCTTAAAAATTGGAATAAACATATGGCTAAATTCCAATATAATTCTACAGATTACATAATAAATACCCAATGCATCAATGTGCTATCTATCCAAAACCATAATATAATATTTATTGGGAACACCTATGATCTATAATGGGGCTCGACCCATATTATAAATAATTTACAAGGACCATAACATGAATAAATCTATTTAATCTTAAAACCTTTCATCATAAAATCCTTGAAAACCTCCTTTAATCATTTATGAAAAACTCTATCATAAACCAAAATACCCTTCCATTTTAAACATCGATTTTCAATATAAAAATATTTTCATGACCTATCCTAGTGGGGCCCATGCTAAAACTCACCAAGCCCATAACCAATAGGCTAGGGGCAAGGAACTATCACCGAGTATGCATATCGCTATAATTGGTTGCCTTAGATTAAGTACATGAGCACATGAAAACATCTCCAATCCCAAAAAAGGTTGAAATGTATAAAATATATTACAATAAGGCATGAATATATCTAAATATCCCAACTAGAGGAAGATAATATGTAATGGAAAGTAAACATATCCAAATACAAGCCCATCATAAAGAGTCTGAAAACCAGTCCAACCAGAAAGTAAAACTGGGACTACTTTCAACATACCGCAGGAACACAACATAGTTAGTCTAGTCTCACCAAGCATGATTTGGTCCCAGCCCATCAAGGACTCTGTTAAAATTTCAATCATCTGTACAAAACATGCCATGTACGAGAAAATCCCATAATGGGTTGAGTATAACAGTACCCAGTAGGACGCCCTGAACCCAATAATCATAAAATAGAATAATACATTCATCTCTACATATTTATATGTATAATATATATATAACAATAATATTCATAATAATTAATAATATACATTGTTTAAAAGTAATTCATACCCATAATGTTATCCTATGATTCCAGTTTGAAGGTTTCACATGACACTCATCTAAGAGAACACACACCTGATTCTGATAACCCTATTGACATCAATCTGAGAGGTAATTATCATTGGGTGTCATCATAGTAAGTACATTCTATGAGTCTGAAGAGATATGATACATATGTGAGGATCACACCCAAGGCCATGGGGTATACCAATAACTCAATCTAGATTAACCCACTATGTATAGGATTGGTGTCCATGTAATGTTGGTTAGGAAGATATAAATAAATCCACCTAGGGTATGAATATGAATAAATGATTTCACTCTAGGAATCATAGAAGGATTCCAATAACTCAATCTAATAAATCATACTGAAGGGGTCAATTTCCTAGTAGTAGGATGTGATTCAATACTAACCCTTAGGGAAATGATATATGGAACTCACCAAAACCAAAGTTTTCCAAGATATAGAGGAAAGGGGATCCAAGAAATGTATTATATATTACACATTGTGTGTTAGGGTTACACATCATGTCTCTTAGACCCCAAGTCTTACTCGTGTAAATGGTTTGTGTCATGTGTCTGTGTCCCTATAATAGTACACGGCGTGCCAACTTCCCTTGTTCCAGTGCATATGTATTCCCATGTACACCAAGATATGTTGTGTCTATGTTGGAGTACATGAAATGTCAACTTCCCATGTACTCCAGCCTATGTCAATGTACAGTATGAGGTATACATCGGGCCATCAGGGAGAGTTCAAACTCTATGGGATGGGGTCACATTCCGTGTGATCCTTATACCCTTTATAAAAACATTTCTTTCATTGATAGGGCCTACATGTTAGGTATCTCCATGTTACATGTTTTGTTGTAAGTAATATTCTAGATTATTAGATTTATCTTCTGCATTATCAGTCACTCCTATAGCCACCATTTTGGCCTCACACTTCACCGTAATCAAGGGAAAATATCTTTGTAACTTCATCATCATGAAACACCAGGATTTAAAAATGAAATATATTTGGAAAATATATTTATATTACATTACACATTGTTAAACCAACATCATGTTTTGTCGATCCTATATCTACAATATCAGATCATTATGCCAAGAAATTTGTTTGAAAATATTGATTCCATATAAAATGTCAAACCATGGGTCAATGAAGAATACTCATAATGAATAAAGAAATTAGTAGAGAAAATCATAAGAAATATTATGAGGAATAGACCTCAGTCAATTTTCATGTCATCCAAGATTCATTTTCACTATAATGACAGACAAAGAGATAATAATTAATCATAAATAAATTCTCTCAAATCCCGATTAATCTTACCCATCCAATATTAAAGAAGATATGTGGATTAGTTTGTTTTTTGATTAATATGTGTTTTCCATAAAAACCAAAATGGGGAAATAAAACCAAGTCAAGTGAAATCTTACATAAATTCAGTTCAATCTCTAATGAAAAAGTAAAATGTGATATTTCTGTTGGTGTTATCCTTTTATTTTTTACACTTTGATCATAAATCCGTGATATGGTTGTCGTTGGAATGAAAGAGACCCTCCAATTCTCTCTCCAAGGGATCTCCAACAGTTCTAGGGTTATGAGTATAACCCTATAAGTTTATCAGAACTATCTAATTAATGACACGTTAGTTGCAGCCTCAACATAAAAAATGTCTTAAATAATTATTGTATCCATTCTATGCCCATAAAAAATGTTTTACCAATACACCATGATGACAAAGGTTATGTCACTCATATGGTAAAAACTATGTTTCAAACTCTAAGGTGACCTCATATTTTTTATTCGACCCCTGTTTATATGTTATTCTGCTTTTTGAAGAAATTTATGCAGGCCTTTCATTTAATATATTTAATATATTACAATCATTTATTTCCAGAAAACCGGGCCTCAGAATCGCACACCATCTCAACAACAGGTCTAAAAAATAATCTATACAATATCCAAAAATAATACATGTAAAATCCGAGTCATTAGATTCTCCCCACCATCGTGATTTACATATTATAAATCTAAAATATGGGCAGCACAAAGAGATGTGGGTACTGATCATGAATCTGATCCTCATATTTTCATGTTCTTTTTAAAATATTTGCATGATACCACCAAACTAGAACCAAAGGAATAACTTTACCATGAAGGATTATCTCCTATTGATCCACAATCTCTACTATGTGCTAACCAAAGGTAGCTATATCCTCAATGTCTAGATCTCCTCAATCGATAACATGATATGGGTCATGCACATAGTTTTTTAACTGAAAATTTTGGGAAATAATGTTTACTCATTCTAGATGTAGAGGTGGAGCTAAGAAGTACGCCACCTTGTTAACTATACTCAGTATCAATAAAGGTCTAATGAATCTTAGATATAGCTTGTCTCCCCAACCAATTATCCAGAATCCACATCAATTCTAAACCCATAAGAACACATGGTATCCTTTCTCAAACTCTAATGGCCTTCATCATTATTCTACATAAGACTTATGAAGGTTCTGTTCCTTATTCATCTACTTCTGGATGATATGTGCCTTCTTGGTAGTTTCTCACACCAAATCTGGGCCCATATGTGTTTAATATCTAGGGTCATCCCAACAAAGTGGTGAACTACAAGCTCGCCCATCCAAGCATCGAATGGTTTCATACTAATGGTTGAATGGTTACTGTTGTTGTACAGAAACTCCACAAGTGGTAGGTGATCCTCCCAACTATGTCTGAATTCCAACATGCATGATCATTCAATTTTCTGTAGAAACTAAATGGTTTTCACTGGTGGGTAGTCAGTTTGGGTGTTAAATTTTGTGCTCAAGTGTCACTGAGTCATGAAAGACTCATGTAATTCCTTCCACAACTAGGATGTAAAGACAGAATCACAGAAAAAAAGGATAGTTGATAGAATAAAATGGATTTAGATTATCGTCTTCACATAGAGGCATCCCAATTTCCTTACTGAACCTTATTCTTGGATAGTTATGAAGTGGTCTGACTTGGTGAGTTAGTCTAAGATCACCCAGATGGAATTTTTCCCCTAGATATACCTGGTAATATATTCATGATTTCCATGGATATCCCACTACACTTACACTGTGGAACCTCAAGGGGTTGAGCTAAATCGTCTAGAACATGGTTCTCATCATTTACTTACTGACAAGTATGTAATTGGGATAAAAACATAGTAACTCCCTTACTTATCCCTATCCACAAAAACATGCTTCATAGGTCCTTATACATCTTTTACACACATGAATGTGTCAACAAATGAGATGTATGAAACTCTCTTAGAAGCTCATCCTATAATTTTAATAGTACCATCACGTGTCCTATGAAAATAATGACATGCTCCCCACCTTTAAGAAATCAATTAGAAGCACGTCCAGTGGATATCTATGTATTTTGGGTCTCATAGTCATCATCATCTAGTTATGCCTCCATGAATCACTATAAGTATAGAGGGGAATCAACAATCAACTATATGTAAGATCCTCCATCTCAATCCCCAAAGGATAACTATAATGAGGCCAACTGCTTCGACACCTTGATCAGCAACTTCGAACAAGATATCCTAAAAATAGAATCTACTTCCATGTTCCCCTTCCCCATGAGTATAGATAATTTAGAATTCATAGAACTATAGGAACTATATCTATAACCTCTATCTAAAGTTAACATCCTTCTAATATAATGTGTACTTAATAATATTATGATTGTAATAGATGAAAAAAAATCTCCCATCAGGTAGTTCCACGAAATCATTAGGGTGAATAATACCATTGGAAACTCATGATTTTGGGTCACATAGTTTTGGTCATGTGGTCTCAACTAATTTGAACCATAGGAAATCAAAGACCTACCTATGCATCAAAACACAACCAAGCCTGGTTCCTGATGTATTGTAGAAAACTATATACTCAACACCCTACTCTATTAATATCAACATTATAGTGCTCATTAATATCTACATCAAATGATGAAAATCCTATTGGCACCACCATGCCCACATTAATGGTTTCCCCTTTCATGTTATAGAAGTCACATGTGATGATGTCCTAGAGAAATTAGGTATGAAAATATGATAATATCCTACCAAACCCAAGGAATCTATGAACCTCTGTCACATTCTTTTGTGGCTTCTGTACTAACACTACATTAACCTTGGTTGGGTGTACTTCACCTACATATACAGAGATAACATTTCATAGAAATTTGAACTCATGTATACATAACTGGTACTTATTAATCTTCATGCAAAAATGGTGCTCTTGGAGTACATCCAAAAACATCCTCATTTGTCTTGTGTGCTTCTACATAGATTATGAGTAATTAAGGATATCATCGATGTAGAATAACATGAATCCATTTATGAATGGTTGGAAGATCTAGTTCATGAGTCTTGTGAATACTTCTGAGGAATTTTACACACCAAAGGGAATCACCAAGTACTTATAATGACCCAAGAGACATCTGAATGTCCCCTTCGGTATATCCTCATCCTATACTCATAAGTGGTGATATCGTGCCCAGAGTTCAACATTTTAGAACCATCATGCCCCCATAAAATTATTTTATAGGTTATCAACCCTCAGTATTGGATACATTTTCTTCATAATCACATTTTTCAAGCACCAATAGTCCACACATAACCTCTATCTCCTTTCCTTCTTCTTGGAGAATTCAATGGGGACTACCCAGGGTGAACCAATGGGTCTAAAAATTCCCTTTCTCAACAACTCCTCTTACTATACACTCATATTGTGAATCTCTATAGGATACATCTAATATATAGGTGTATATATCAGTGTCTCTCAGGGGTGTAGATTAATGTAGAATTATTTCTCTTGGTGGGGGTGGGGTAAGCCTAGACCATCATTAGGGAAGGCGTCCTCATTCTTCTCTACTACTATAGGAAACTGTGAATGCATAAAATCAACTGAACCAGGGGTCATGCTAACCGACTCATGAGTAATATGATGCACCCCCCCCCCCATGCTTGATTCTATACCATTATAACTATGTTTCCTTTTTAAATGACAAAGAAGTACATAGTTATGTCACTGTAGACACACTAAATTCTCTACTTGAAACAGTCAATTTGGGAATGAATTATATATAAACAATCTATAAATAAGATAATTTCATAATGCCTCATCACTGAAAAAAGATATCCCAATAGAAACTATCACCTCCAATAATCAGGTCACATTTTCAGCACAAGTGTGTGATCCTAGAGTCACCTCTATTAGTAGTCTCCAAGTACAAGGGTCGATCAAAGGGTTCAACTAGAATCTAAAATCCTTGAACATGATATATTGAATGAAAGTAATTATTATCACCTATTTCTATTAGAACTATTCTGAAGGTATAAAATACATATATCGTACCTCGAATCATTCATGTATCTTCTAGTTTATAAGCTTTGAACACCTGCAGTTATCCCCACCCATGTCCTTTATATTCATGAGCCTAGTGTGGACCACCTAGGGGTGGTGGTGATAAAAAATCAATGATTCTACCACCTATTTCTTCACACCCAACTTATCTTCGTTATCCACCTCCATATAGACCTATTTTTTACATCTTAATCCATTGGATGAGTGTCCTATACACAACCTCTCGGTCAACTATATGACATGTCCGATAATATCATGAAAGATGTCTTCTGCCATCACAGGACTAGCACTACCTCTCAAAGGGATGAATGAACCCATAATGAGATCCCTAAACTATAAAACTTATTTCTTAAGACCTTCCCCAAAAATTTATATCATGTTTAGGTCAATGAGATTAATGTCATATCTTTGTTACTGAGGACTTTTTCCTTTATTCCAACTATCGTAAACCACTAGATGAATCTTCTGAGCCAAAAAACTCTCAACCACCAAAGTTCACTCTATCATCCCATCATAGGTATGAATTCATAGAGGGGTAAAATAATCTTGAATATCTATACATTTTCTTTCCTCAAAGGATTGAGCCCTGAAGAAATGATCGTGAACTATATCCATCAAGTACCTTGAGATATTAGTAAACCTTGGTGAATTCTCATAAGATATCATGCTACCGTGGTGGAGCTATAGAAGAGCATGTATACTTACATCCGTCAGCATCATTGGAGAGAAATTATATTTTAAAAGGTGAACAAAATCTGACCACACATGAGTCTACTCATTATTTGAATGGTCAACTAACTGCCACCATTGTCTTACAGAGCCATTGAGAAGGCCTTCCACTAGGACCATCATTTGATCTAATAGTGTCCTAACTAGATGAAAAACTCATGTCACTACCTCAATAAATTCATCAACCGCCTATGGGTTAGTCTTTCCATGAAACCTGAGAGGTCACTGTCATTAAAACTTATGAAGTGCATTCAACCTACACACCCCATGTGCTAGTATTGTGGGTCCCATCAGCTGGTCAACATATGGTGGTATAGTAGGTGCACCACCTAGAGGTAGCACCAATGGAACTAGTCCCATTATTAATGTCTCATAACTGGGGGAATAATCCTTAGGATCATGATGTGGAATCCTGTATTTCATACATCATGAAGGACTCTTGAAAATAAAAAAGATCTACCATTGTCCATGAGTATATCTGGATAGCTCAATCAAGAAGGACATAGAACCACTACCAATTCCTATTTAATTCATGTACCATTTTATTCCCTAAAACCAATTTTCTCATTTACTGAGTTGTAATGTAGCTGATCATTGTCATGGTGTATGGATATAGAGGCCTCCGCACAAACACTAGAGTCTAAGTTCTAAAATCGAAACTCTAAAAACATAACACTATTACCCTCTATCCAATCTTATAGACTCTTGTCTGAAGATAGAATTTATTCCTTTGATACCACTATATCAATACCCTTCTCAATGGGGACTATATTGGAACACCCCAAACCTACCTTCAATCATCCAGGGGTTGGAAACTAGCACAGATTAGGAATATCACTAACATGGGATCCCTTATCCTGAGTACCTATACACATGCACAAATCTACAAGAGTACAAAATGATGAAATTTAAAAAAAATGAACCATCATGTCTACATATATCTAAATCCTACAACCATAGAATGATAGGAAATAAAGTAAATAGGTCTGAATATATTCCCACCACAATGATTCTAAAAATAAGTTTGACCTGGAAGTAAAACTATAACAATTATCGGCATATTATAGGAACACACCTCAGTTTTTCTTGTCTCACTAACCAATTTATGGTCATGGTCTGTCAAGGACTCTATAAAAATGTCAATCTATTGAAAATGACACAACATGGATAAGAAAAGCCTATGTATGGGTTAGTATAACAATACCCAGAAGGGAACCCTGAAACCACAAAGCATACAATAGAAGAATACAGTCAACTCTACAATGGTGTATGTCTACAACTCATATAACTAGAATATAAAAATATATTCAACAAAGACTCACAATATAAAGGTAAGTCACCAACATAATTCCTTCCTAGGATTCTTGCATGAAGGTTACACATAGAACACATCTAGTATAACACACTCTTAAGTATGATAATCCTCATGAAGTCCATCAAATGTCTAATTCTTGTCAAGTATCCTCATAGTATGTACATGATTAAAGTCCAAAGAGATAAAATACATAGATGAGGATCACACCAAAGGCAATGGTGTATATGAACAACTAAATCTAGATTTACCTGCTAAATAGAGGTTTGATGCCCATGTAGTTTTGGTTAGGAGGATTCCAAGAACCCCTCCAAGTGAATGAAAATTAACAGAGGATCTCACATTGGGCCTCATGGAAGGATTCCAACAAATATTTCCACGAATTCTTACTGAAGGGATTGTTTTCCTACAAGTTGGAGGTGATTCCATACAAACCCTCAGAGAATGGATATGGGTAATGAAACCATGCTAAATATTTCCAAGATACAGATGAAAAGGAATAAATTCTATGTTTCAAAGAGTTCACAGTGTGTATTAGGGTTACATGTTGTGTCCCTTTATCCTAGGGTCCTACTCATGTAAACGGACTGTGACCCATGTCCGTGTAATATTACATGACATGTCGGTTTCTCGTGTACTCTACTCATGTACCAGTACATAGGTATGACTATGTAAACTATGAAAATCATTTTATATATTAGAGTACAAGGCTTCTTGGCTACCCGTGTACTATAGCATGTGATGGTGTACCCTCTAAGGTAAATTATAATCCATTAGGAGTAGGTCACATTCCTTGTGATAGGATCAAATTCCGTGTGATATTTTCTCATTCCTGAAACCCTATATTATATTGGGAGGGTACCACATGGCATGTGGCCCCACATTATATGTCGAGTAGTGTGGATTTTTCTAGATTCTCATATCTGACTTCTATATCACCAGCCGCTACTCCAGCTACCATTCTAGCCCCCCCCCCCCTTGAACAAAATCAAGCTAAAACATCATATAAACATCATCATCATCAAACAGCCGGATTCAACCCTCAAATCCATTTAGAAAATATATTTTCCTTTTGTTCCTCATCATCACATTATTGTCGTGTCATACGGATGCTGGATCTTAAATATTGGATTGGTGCACTAAAAATGAATGTTTAACGATCTATTCCTCAAAGGATATCAAACCACGGGACAATGAATAACACACTCTATGAATGAAAAAATCAGAGGAGAAAATCAACAGAAAAATTATGAGGAACATACCTCAGTCAATGTTCATGTCAACTTAGATTCATTTATATAAGAATGAAAAACTAAGAGACAATAATTAAACATGAATAAATTATCCCAAATCACAATTAATATAACCCATCACATAGTACGCATAATCTACAGATAAATATTTTGGTTGATTGATCAATATTAATTATAAAAAGAAAAATGGGTAAAGAAAACATAATCAAATAACTTAAGACCTCACTTAAGATAAATAAATAAGATAAAATGAAGTGAAATTATTTTCATTAGTGATATCATTTGATTCTTTTACATTTTTATCATTGATCATTGATCTAGTTTTTGTTCGTCTAAGAGAATTCATCCAACTCTTGATCTAAGGGAGCTCTATTAACTCTAGGGTTATACATTTAACCTTAGAATTCCATCATAACATTCAAATTAAATATATTTCATTCTCTACCCTAACAAAATAAAATAAAATATTTTAATTAATCATTTCATTCATTCTATATCTGCAATGACTTTTCTAAAAACACCTTGTGGTGACCAAGGTTATGTTATTCTTATGATATACCCCACATTAGGAACTAGAAAATTCCTAGGAATTTATAATTTTTCTCCCCATTTATAAGTTAATATACTTTTTTAGGAAAAATCTATATTCATTCTATTTAATATATTTAATATATCTAAAACATTTATTTCTTGAACACTGGGTCTTAGAATCATGCGTCGTCTCAGTGCCTAGTTATGAAAATAATCCATACAATGTTCAAAAATAAAATATGGATAATTTAAGACATTAAAAATATATATAAAATTTGAAAATTTTTTTCCTTTGAATAAAACATGAATTCAACTAAAATAATAAAAACATCAAATAATGGTTAAAGTGGTGGGAAAATTTGTTGTCTCCATATACGTTAAAATATAAAATTATTTTTTCTTTTATAAATAATATCTAACATTTTGTACTAATTTTTTTATAAAATTTAGAATAAATTTAAGAATCAAGAATAATTTTTCAAACATTTAGAATATTATGGAAATGGAATATAAATATTTATAAAATAAATCATTAAAGCATACAAAATTAGGTTTTAAATTAATGTGTCCCTTACCTTGAGTTCGACTTTCACATGTGTTCCTTTTATTCATGAATAATAATATTATATTAATTATTTAATTTATTAATAACCATTTTAATGTAAATTATTTATTTTATTTTTTCTATTAACATGTTGTGCACAATTTTTTAATCATTTAAATTTACTTGAGAAGTTTTGATTATATTTGGTTGAATGTCAAAAATGACTTCGGTAGGTTTCCTATGGTCAAAGTGGTCATTGTTCCATCATCTTCATAATAACAATAACGAAATATTTATCATATTTATACATAATTTATACTTTTAAAATCATTCATCAATGATTGTTATGAAAAATGAATAAAGTTACAATTGTGGATATGGTATTTTGTATTTTTTTATAGGAAATGCTTCCATTTTTCAATTATAATTATGGAAATAAGGTAAGAAATATATTTCCTTTATAGAATAATTATAATATCATAAATAGAATATAATTTATTTAAATATACTTATATATATCATCCCAGTGATGTGTTGAAGAAAAAAGGATCACATCACTTCGTCGAAGTGGTTTTCCAGACATATACACGAACAACGTTATTATTTTTCAGTGAATAGACAAGAAAATATTAAATGATATATCATATTTAGATAATTATAAATATTTTTTAAATATAATATATAATAATTAATCCAATGTTTGTAACTATCTATGATAGATGATGATGGAAAATTAATTACATTGGTTCATGAGGCGGTAGTCCTTTATACACATGAATGATGGTTTCGTTTCCCATTTTATAGAAGAGGAGATGAATTTAGGTTATTCCATTACATAATAAAATATAATTATAATTTATATACTTTTGTTATTATATAATCATGTTTGAATAATATTTTAATTAGTTGTGAGAAGAAACAAAAAAACATCAGTTAAGAATGATACCTCTTCTTTGGACAACCTCTTTTGGAGGATATCTAAATATTTCATATATTTCCTTAATGATAAAAAAAATGCTTATAGAAGGTGGGGATGTAATTATGTAAGGTATTTCAATAGATATTAGATGAATTAAGAATCATTGGATGTTTGATGTGGGCAGGATATTGGGTTGCCTTTTATATGTAGGGGTGAGGACACACTTTTTATTTTTTAAAAGAAAATATTATACCTCGGTTTTATAAAATCTAGACAAAAAAATAGACAATTATCAATAATTATGTGATATAAAGTCTAAATATGGCCATAAAATATATTTTAGAAAATATTTTTGGTCATTTTAACCCATATCTTCTTAGTTTAAACTGGTCCCCCGGGGTACTCGTTTCCACTTTAATTGTGGTAAAATATTCTTAAAGTTTTTCCTATTCATTATGACTAAAAATTAATTTGACCTTATTATATGATATAAATTTTTTATTAAAAATATTAAATCCATTTTAAAAAATTCAACTAACTTAAGTGGAATAATTTTATTTAAAATTAAACCCAAAGACAAGACGAAGAAGGTGTTTTTCAGGAAAATTATTTTTTTAGCATAAGATGATTTTAAAATTAATCTAGGAATATTAATAATCATTATAATAATTTAAATTAATATATAATTATATATAATATATAAATGTAATTTAAATCATTTCTTATTAGGTGTTTCTTCAATTAATTAAATGAAGATGCAATATTCACTTTAAAATAGATTTCAAAAGAATTCGTTTTTAAACAGAAAAATAAACTTATACTAAAATTCAGTATAAATATGATTAAAATGAATTTTTTGGATAAAATATTAATAATTAATACATATTTTTATTTAAATAAAATTAATTTCCTAATTTTACTTTAATGATACTTGAATTGTTAAAAATAAATGGTCATATTTGAAAATTCAGTATTTTCACTATTCTTTAAAAACCAATATTTTTCAAAAAATAAAAAAACATTAACCTAAGTTAATTTTGATATAAGTATTTATAAAGTTAATTTAATTTAATTAAATAAATTTTCTATAATTTCTAGTAATTTAATTATTTTATTTTTATATAATGATATATAAAATCATTTTTGAAGCAATCATATTTTTGAAGAATACAATTACTTTACTAAAAATTGATGTATTACTTACTAATAATTTATCATTTAAATTATATTGGATTGTAAATTTATATATTTATATATATATATATATTTCATAAAGAGTTTAATTATATTCATACCCACCAATTTAATTTATAGGTTATAATAATCATATTTAAATAATAATATTTCATGGTTTGTTTCATTTATATGGTGTGTGTCATGTATACTATATAACATTTTTTCCTTATAAAATCTCAGGCTGTTATAAGCTCTCCCATTATATAAATTTAATCCATGAAATTCAAACTTGATCTTAGTGATAAAAAGTTTTAGATTTGAAATACCTGTCTTGAAATCCCAAATCATAAAAAGTGTTAATGAAACATCCCCATAATAAGTGAGAAAAGAAAATATGAAGGTAATCTAGAATGAAACAAAACTAGGTTTTTTAGTATGAAATTTTATGTTGGATGTGATAATATATAAATAGAGAAAATCATAATGACCAAATAATTATGGAGGTTGACATCGATCATTAATCCCAAGAAATTGAATGATCTTGGGAAACTCAACAACCACAAAACAAGAAACCAAATAGGTATTAAAATGACAATTCATTTCATTATAAATGATATTAATAGGAAAAAATTATGATTGGAGATCTTTTTTATGTATTCATTGAATTCTTTTACCATTTTGATAAAGAACATAGAGAAATATATTTATTCTATGAGTAGAGTTTCATACATTAATCAATTTACACAATAATCACCTCTTCTTCTCCAAATGATGAGTATTCAAGATGAATTATTAATACCTAAAGCAATAAATTAAAATTATAATGGATCACATAATCCCTCGAAGTATTAATGAATATTCCATGAATATTTATACATTAATGAAAAAAATGGTTAGCATAAGGTAAGATATTTCCCAAATACGAATAAACCTTCATATCATTAATCTCTAAGAATAAATAATGGTACCTAAGGATCATACTAAATCATTACATAAATAACTATCCTTATTATTATTCTAAATAATATTTACTAAGAATGAAAGCCAAAGATTTTAATGGTTTTTTCACATATTATTCTAATATAAATTTTAAATTTTTCTCCAAATAACATCAATCGCTCTGAATGTATCATACTAAAAATGTACTTTTCATAATCACATAATCTGAAAGATATAATAATATTTTCATTAAATAACTTGAATTACCAAAATTTCATTGTAAAATATTATATTTTTCCAAAATATAATTAAACCATTATTCATCAACTAAAATCCCCTAAATTCCACTCAAGCTTAATCATATAAAGTTCCAAAAAATACCATTATTCTTCCAAAAAACATTTTTCACCTAAGAATAAAATTAATTCTCAAACCCATTTTTATATCTAAAATAAAATAATATATTCAAAAAAATTATTATTTTTCAATAACATCATTTAAAATAAATAAAATCTATATAAATTAGGACTTCGCATAGGGTAGTGAAAGGAATTTCACTCTTTTCACCCATTAGTTGTTCGTTCAGGCCATGTGATTATGTCAAAATGTCTTTTTTACTAATAATATATCAATATAATTCCAATAACATTCCCAAAAATGTGATTAACATCCTTATAAATTACCTTAATAATAAAATATCATATATACCTTAAAGGTTGTCAATAACTTTAAGCTTATGTCCCAAAAATAAAAATAGAATTCTTACTTAAATAAAATTTTTCCAAGTTATGATTAGTGTTAAATATACCATAATAATCTATAAAAACTCAGTAAATATCTCTAAAAGTATTCTAAGCACATGAAACAACAAAAGACTATTAACAAATTTAAACTTATGATCATGTTTAAATCTACCACTACATCATAACTCTTGAACCCCTATATATAGACTCCATAATCACTCAAAATTATTCATAACCTAGAAGCCATGTTTTACCATATTATTTGAGAATACTTACTTAATATAAACAAAAAAATATTAAGGATTTATTAAAATTTAAAAATTTCAAAACATAAGCAATAATATAATCCATAACAAAAATTTGTCATTTTCAGTTTCCTAATGATCAAATTTAATGGAATTAGGAAATTCTAGATATTTATCCACACAGTCTTGTTGATCATGTTCTTAAGAATTCCTCCTAGGATATTGATTTGAATAATTCCCATACTCACTAAATTTAAAATATTAAATTGATACCTTGGGAATATTTTTATTCCTCTTCATTGAGTTAACCAAATTATTCCTTTTTTCCTTGGTAGACTATTGGTATATGGCATCCTTTAGAACATAAAAAACCTATTCCCTTCCTTTTGAGAAATTTTCTTGGGTTTATCTTCCAACATTATTTACACATAGGTCATTTTATATATTTAATTTTATTATTATCACTTTATATTCCATGAAGATTAATTTCTCTCTAATTTAGTATATTAGAATACTCAATTAATTGTGTGTTTTTAATCCTAAATCAGGACAGAAGTATAAGACTAACTATATGAGTTATCACTACATCTCACATTCAGTTCAATTACTTATTAATATGACCACTATATTTTCCTTCATATCTATTTTAAATTTTATTCCTTCTGGATCTATCTATACCCTGAAAAAAAAATTGTTTGAGTATTTCAAATAAACCATATTTTATATAGGATAAATGTTATGATATTATTAACAAAGACATCCCCTATTAAAATAATTCTATATATCCAAAATATCTTTAATTCTCCATATCATACTATACTTTTTTGTTATAGAGGAAATTTAACATAAGATCAAATAGAATCTTATCCTATAATGTTGTCTAAGCCCTTCATGTGATACCAACTATAAGGTATTGACCTTAAATATTTCATAATATTGAGTTTTGAGTCAAGATTTAATTATTATAAATTTTATGATATTTTTAGGTTTACATATTTAGATAATTAGGTAATAAATAATATATAAAGACCCAAATATTACAAATTATAAACTTTTAATCAATATCTATTTTTTCTATAATATAAAACATATAATGTATAACATTACATATCTTCCTGAATTAAAACATGACTTCTTCATTTATTTTAAACATCCTTAAAGCCTTATATTTTTTTTAAAATCTGGAATGAGCCTTAAAATATCAATAAAGTATATAAAAATAATAAATCTTTTAACCCATATAAAACATGAAAACCCAAATGAACATTTCATAAAAACATACCCTTTTACACATAAAGTAAATCATCTTTAATTGAAAAAGGTCATTCTTCATTCATTTTGAAAATAAATTAATTCCATAAAAATGTATTAGTAATCATAGAAAAGTAATTTAGGTTCCTTGGGACATTATATTTCTAAAAATCCTATTTAAAAATTACAAATTATAATAAACATGTGGCCAAATTCTAATATAATTATCTAGAGAACATAATCATTACCCAATATATTGGAGCATTATCTAGGATTCACCATTATATAATCTATATCAAGAAAAACCATGAAATATAAGGGTACAAAACTCATCATATAAATAATTTCCAATAACAAAAACATGAAGAAAAGTATTTAATATTATAAATTTTCATCATAAATCCATTAAAAATCATTTAAATCGGTATTTAAAAATCATTAAGAAATAAAAATACCCATTACTTTTAAAAAACCCATTTCAATAGAAAAATAACTAGAAAATGGGAATGTTGATTTTTTATTAATCAAACATTACTTTTTTACAGTAATTATAACTCTAAATAAAGGTTATGATAGTGGAAAAATTCATTGTGGTTGTATATCTAAAAATAGAACATTCCTTTTGTCTTTTGTGATGAAAGTCAATCATTCCATAAATAGATTTATTTTTTAAATATTTTGAAATAAAGTTATAAGATACATAAAATTTACTTTAAAAATATTTTATTTCAATATAAAAACATCCATGAAATAATTTTAAAATATGGAACTGTAAAAAAAAAGATGAAAATAAATCATTAAAAGTATTTTTGTTTAAAATAAAGTCTCATATGTAAAACCAGAAAAGATTACATTAAAAAAATATTCAAATCAAATTAAAATATGGTAAAAAAAATTAATTTTATTATCCGTTTAATAATAAATAACAATTTTCTTGAAACATATATAATAAAATTTACATAGAAGATATATATTTAAAAAATAATCTTTAAGACATTTCAAACAGGGTTTTAAGTTAAAGTGTCTATTGAATTGAGTATGACTTGTCATGTGTGACCGTTGTATACTTAAATAAAAATAATATTTAAATTAATTAATTTATTAATAAAAAATTTCAAGTTTATTATTCTGTTTATTTTAACTCTTTCCTTACTGTATCCAATTAGTTAATCATTTAAGTTCACTTTAGAATCGTTGACGATATTCAACATATATATGAAAAATGACTTTCGTATGATATCTATGGTAAAAGAGGTAATTATTTAGTCATATTCCAAAATAATAATAATGAAATATTTTTCAAATTTATACATCAATTATAATTTTAAAACTAATCATGAAATATTATTATGAAAATTGAACTATGTTACAATCATATAGATGGTAGGTCTTATATACGCATGAGTAATATTTCCATTTTTCAATGATCATTTTAAAATAAAGGTAAGTTATATTTTATTTTTAAATAATTATAATAATATCATTACTATCATATTATTTCTTTAAATACATGTATATATATCATCATTTTTGTGTAGATATAAAATAAAATAAAATTTCTTCATGGAGGCGGTAGTCCACACATACGCATGAATAATGTTATCATTTTTTTGTGACTGTAAAAATAACAATTAAATGATATAATATCATTTAAAAATGATTAATTTTTTTTAATTTCATATATAAATATTATTTCTACCATTATAACTTTTCATGATAGAAGATGATGCAAAATGAATTATAGTGGTTTGTGTGGTGGTAGTCCGCCATATACACAAACGATAGTTTCATTTTATATTTGACAGAATATGAGATGGATTTAGTTAATGAAATTAAAATAATAAAATATAATAATATTTAGTTGATTTATTATTATATAATAATGTTTTAATAATGTTATAAGGAAGTGGAAGAAGAAAACAAAAACAAAAATGCTCAGTTAGAAATGATAACTCTTCTTGATACCATCACTTTATGATTATACTTTAATACTTCATAGATTTGATTTATGATAATCAATTATATGAAATGGGTAGATAATTAATAAATTTATCTAGTTTGATCAAGTATGAATCAATAGTTATTTTATATGTCAATTTGATAAGATATGGGAGGACTTTTATAAATGAGGTAGAGGACACACTTGTAATTTTTGAAAATAAAAAACTATATGTGCATTTTAAACATGAAAGAAGGATAAAAATTGAATATTATAAATAATTAGATGTGATAAGGTCAAAATATTGACATAAAATATATTTTATACAAGTTTTTAGGCCATTTTCAACCTTTTATTTTTATTTTAACACCCTAGTAAACCTATTTTCACATTAACCATGATAAAAGATTTTTACTATTTTTACTACACATTATGCTAAAACAATATTTTTAAAATATTATATAATATAAATTATAATTATTCCAAATATTGAATACATTTTTCCATATTAATGTAACATAATTTCTAGAGTTTAATTTAAAATTTAACCCGTTGATACGATAAAAAAATCATTTTTTCAAGAAATGTATTTTACAAGCATTAGATAATTTTATATTAACACTATAAAAATTAATCATCATTATATGAATTTAAATTAATATTTTTAAATATTTATCAAATAAATTTAATTTAAAACATTCCACATTATTGGTTTTTTTAATTAATTAAAATGGATAATCTTTATTCACTTTAAAACTGTTTTTAGAAAAATGATTTATTAAACCCAAAGAGAATCATAGGAAAAAATCTAGTATAAATATGATTCAAATGAAATTAATTTGATAAAATAAAATTAAATAATACTTATATTACTTTAAATTAAATTCAACCATAGTTGGAATTTAAAATTTATCAATTTATTGAAAATAAATGACTTTATTCGAAAAAATTATATTTTTCACAATTCATTGAAAAATCAACATTATCAAAAATGCCCCAAAATTTCACCCTAAGTTTATTTTTAAATGATTATTTGAAAAAATTATTTCATTTTAACAAATAAATTTTATACTGTTCTGTAAATTTAATAATATCATTTTCACACAAAAATTAATTAAAACATTTTTAAATAAAATATATTTTTGATGAATTAAATTGCTTTATTAAAAATATATTGATTATTTACAAAGAATTTATCAATAAATATATATTGAGTAGGAATTATATATATATAATTATTTAAAATTATTCACACCCATTGATTTAATAGCCAGGTTATAACTTTCATATTTAAATAATAATAATTCATGTTATTTTATGTCTGGTGTTGTGTATCTTGTATGATATGTCAAGTATTTTTCTCCTCTAAAATTCCAATGTGTTATAGATAAATTCATAGATTCACCATACTATGATGAGAATCTTGAAATTTTACGAATATATTCATAAATATTGTTCTACTATTGGATAACATACAATAGTATGGAATATATTTTATATAATATCATGAGCTAGTACTCCTAATAGTATGAGGGTTTTCTCATGAATTTTATACTTGGTAATTTCCAAGATTTGAGATTATGAAAAGATATCCACCAATATGAATTATTAACGTTTTGTTGTCATTGTATATTCAAATTTGTGAGTATGTGTAATAGTCATTAGACATTAATATTATCATTAATTCATGTCGGGACTCATGCACAAAGATTTACTAATAAAACCCATGATGTAATATGTTTATGGGAAGTAGAGTGGATTGGGTGAGTCTTGAATGTAATTTTTTCAAAGGAAAAGTTGATTAATGATTAGTTCCTTCCATATTTATGTCAGTTTATATATTTAACCAATAAATAGAATAGAACTATCTCTTTAAATTTCATATCCATGGTGTAATGATATGTTTATTTTATATGGTCAAAGAAACAAAAATAAAGTATATAGGTTGATGACATTGATGTTAAAAATTCCTAATGACATGTTTTGATAAGGATATTATATTATAAATTGAGTTTTTATATGTGTTTGTCGATGTTATTACAACAATTTTGTTCTCTTTGGTGTCTTGACCCATTGCTAGACAATATTCTTTGATATTATGCAAGCTCATCTAGGGAAAACCAGAATTTATTATAGAGGTTAACAAATAAGTGTTTTAATTGATCTCAATGAAATTCTATTTTAATTTATTTGTTGTAATAAAAATTATTCTGAAGATGGAGGAACAATTTTATTTATGTTTTTTTATTTTATAATATAAATAAATATTTATTCACAATATTATAAATAAACTATTTTTGTATTGCATAATTAATAAATATTTATTCACTACTTTATGAATAAAGTATTTATTTATGAATAAAATATTTATTTAGGTATTCAATAAATTTCTCAGAGTTGGAGTGAACCAAGATCATGTATGATATAAATATTAATTTACAAGACCATAGAAAAATATGTATTGTTTCACCAGCTACCACATGTATTAACATAATAATAACAATATTATTATATTTAATTGGTTTTGATAAATATTTTCATATTATTTAATGGTTTTTATGCAATTAAATAATATTTTACCCTAAAACCTAACTTTATAAATAGACATTTAGGTCTATTGTGTATGATTAATCAAAAATATCATAATGGATAATTGTTTTACAGAATAGAATTATGTCTCAAATTTTTTATTCCTTCTTCATCACAAGAAGGTGAATATCTTTTTCTAGACCTAAATCCCTTGAGTGATCAAGAAAAATAACAAAATATGATTACATTACACTGTTATTACCCAAAAATAAGTTAGAGTCCTTCATAGATCTTAGAAGCATGTGTGGATCACCACTAGAGGAATTCATCACTTGGATCCTACATGCACAATGAAGGTAATCCAAAAAGGGTTTTATATTATCGATATTATCATCATTGAAAGATCTTCAGATTATGATTTGTTTATTTTTGAATAATTTATATTAATTATAATGTTAATGTGAAAATATCCTGTCAAGGTTTTGGATTATTTCATTTAAATATTCGGATGATTTATTTTTATTCATTTAATTTTAGCCATGCATAATTTTTGAGTGATCCATCGAATAAAAAAAACCATTACAAATATTTCACCCACCATATCAATTCCACTATGCCTAGAACCATCAATTAGATTATATTTTAACTTTCTAGAATGATAATAATTTCATGAATTTCATATATATATATATAATTACTCATTATAAATATCCATGAGAGGAGATGATGGAAAATTAATCTCATCGATTTGTGAATGTGGTAATCACCACGTACACATAAGAAATGTTTTCATTTCTATTTGGATGGAAATAGTTATGAAAAACGTTTTTACCATGATAATAATAACATTTTATTTTATGGAAGTACTGATGTTATTATTTTATCATGGTCAATGATTTCTTGAAGGACATGGATGATGAAACAAACATGATATTGGTTGGTTTGGACTTATACTTCTCATGTGTTACCCTCTTGGGATTTTACCTTAGAAAATTATATTTTTTCCCATTGGTTAATCATGGATTTTTTAGATTTTGGGAGTGAGATTTTGGAGAGACATAAATCGGTATTGTTTGATTTAGAGTGTTCAAAAGGTGGGTGGGAGAGAGGAGAGGGGGTTCTATTTTATAAGTGAGGGTAGGGATACAATTTGAATTACATAAATTATTAAATTAATATAAATTACTTTTCATGAAAAAAAAAATTGATCCAAATTATTATATATAATAAAAAATTAAGATATGTACACATAATCTCAACCAATAAAATTATGACAAGTTTAGGAGATATTTTCACCCTTATCTATATGTTATGATGCATGTTACCTCTTTTGATGATTACCTTGGTTTCAAAAAAATCACTAAAGGGGTAAATATTGTAAATATGAAAGATTAACTGACCTAAAAAAGGACCATGGTTTCTTTTATAAATGATATATCTTTCATTTATATAAGGATAATATTTTTATTAATTTTAAATCGAATAAAAATTATTTTTTATTATAAAATAACAATAATTTCATTTTGGAAGTATTCATTTAATTTGACTTTAAGGTCATACAAATAACAATGTAATTTATATATAAACATTAAACGCATCTCTAATATTTTAAATATATCTATAAAATTCTCCAGAATCTATAAATAACCAAAAAAAATTACTTTTTAGTTTTTTAAAATCATTTACACAGTTTTATTTATCTTGCACAAACATTATGTTTCGTTTATATAAGAGTTTAAGGTAATTATTTCATCACTAAAAATATTACCTTGATAAAAATGGTTTATATATAAAATAACAATTTATAATTTAAAAATAACAACTTTTTATCCCAATTAAAAAATAGAGAAATAAAAATAATGATTGTGTCATTTTGTTTCTATTCATTGTTTAAAATTATATTAGGGTCATTATCCATGTAACGTTACAATAAATAAAAAACATTAGAGCCATTTATGATCATGGTAGAAACATACTAATATGACAAAATGGATAGAAGTTTTAGGGATGTTTTGTAGGCCTCATAACATTATTTTTGATCCCAATTACCCAATTTACCCTTACCAAGGGGACATATATTTATATGGTTACTATTCATAATAAAAATAATGTAATATTTACCAAATTTAAAGAATAATATTACAATTATGGAATCTATTTTTCTTTATTAAATTTCTAGAAGTTATCGAAATTAATTTCAGATAAAATGTAAAACATATTGATATATAGTTTTTAGAAAAATGGTTTTTTAATAAGAAAAATGAGCATGTAACAACATCGAGTATAATGATGATTCTTATGTAATTAATTAGAATATTTATATATAAAGAATAATTATTTCACTTTAATATCAAATGGTTCTCTTAAATTACGTTATTTAATTAAAATTAAATACCATTTTTAAATATATCAATATTTTTCACTATTCACTGAAAAAGTAATTTTTTCATAAAAATACAAAAAAATCACCATAAGATATATTTTATATGATAATTTAAAAATTTATGCTGATTTTTTAATATTCAATTTATGATATTAATACATTATTCTTTAATATAAAACTATATATTACCTGAAATTAAATTTATAAGAATAGAACTATTTACTTTTTGATTGAAAATTTAATTAATATTAATATAAATAAATATACCTATATATACTATAGTTTTCTAATATTATTAAGGACTGATGTTTATTTTCTATTAAAATTTCATGGTTTGTTACATTCTTCCACTATTTTTAAATTGTTTCTTCAAAAATGTATTCATTACTTTAACATGTGCAGATATTTTTCTTTCACAATATATTATGATTCCCATGTTCATTCTTCAATCACATGTTTTTTCCACATACCTTAACATAATGAAATACCTAATTTCGAAAAATATTCTCTCTATGGTCAATAATTTGTTATTTTTTTTTCCAATAAGAATGGTTTTCTTCCAACTAAACCGCTTTAGGGCTTAGAACATGATATGCATCTGATAAATATTTTTTTAACAATGAAACTTGAAATATATCATATACCTGAGATAAAATTAGTTAAAAGGTCACTTAGTGGGAAACTGAAGAATGTATATCTAGGATTTTATATTGTCAAATAAAATATGGGCTTAGATTCCATTTTTTTCAAAAATGCCTAACACTTTTCCATGGAGATACTTTATGAAAATCTTGATCACCTAACTCAAAATAAAAATATTTTCTCTATTTATTCACATAATGTTCATAGGTACACTGAGCTACCCTCATAGGTTACATAATTATCTAAAACTTCTAAACCATTTCTACTACCAACACTAGTATGAAAAATATCCTTTCACATACATCATCCAAATAAGATCGAGTTAAACAATTATTTCTATAAAATTCCTCAAAGGGTTTTTTATAGTAGAATGAAAACTATTATTATAGACATTTAAAATAATAAATGATGTTTATCCCAACCTCCCTGATAATTCATTAAACATGAACGAATCATGTCTCTTAAGGACTTGTTTTTCTACTCAAACTATCCATCTGGTTAAGGATAAAAATATATACTGAATTCTAATTTAGTACCCAACAACTTCTATAATACTTTATAAAAATTAAAATTAATCTTAGTATCAGAGTCAGATACAATGGAGATAGAAAATACATGTAACCTAACTATCTCATTAAGATACTGTAGGTAACGCTAATATAAATACATAGAATCTATAATGATATGTAAATAGTTAATTGGTCAGCAACACCCCAGATTACATTATCACCTCGAGATTTCTTTGTAAATAACACCAAAAAATCCAAGGATAAATTTTCCTACTTCCACTCAAGCATAGAAAATATATGAAGCATCCATTTCAATAATCTCATGAAATATTTAACCAATTTAAAATTCCAAAAATTTAGGTTCAACTTTGCAATATCATTTTTAATTCAATTTCACCAGTAACACTATCAATGGTCTCTATACATTTTAGTATATTCAAGAAGAATAGTAGAGAGATACTTATGTTTTTCACTCAAAATTTTATTTCTTATATGGAGGATAGTTGGAACATATATCCTTTTTTCAAATATTGAAACACATTCCCTATCAATAATAAATTCATGAAACATACCTTTTTACCAGTTCTACTTTTCCTTGGAAATCATGGAATTTCTTATAAGAAAACATAATTATGTCTGTCAATGTCCAATTCACTTAAAATTAAAATTTAATAGAGTAAGTTCCTACATAAAAAATATATATACCATCAATTATAAAATCCTTTAATAAAGGATAATGTTCCAAACATAGCATGGTTAAAGATGCATTATCTTTTAATCTCAAAGCATTGGCTACTTTGTCTTCTTTTTTTGGATATTAATTAATTGTGGAAATATAATCCTTAATTAGTTTAATTCATATTATCTATCTAATTTTGAACTCTTTCTTAGTGATTATACACATCACAATTTTAGGATCATCATATAATTCACTCTTTACTCCATGTAAAATAAGTAACTATGTTTTCACATAAAAATCCCTAGCATCTAGTTCTAGATCCTTTATAGGATAATTTAGCTCATCATATTTTAATTTATGTGAATCATAAGAAATTACCTGATCATTGTTCCTCAAAAAACAACCAAGACCCTTCAAAAAATCATCACTAAAGATGAACAATTTACCATTTCAAGAGGGTAGGGCCAAAACTAGAGTATTCGATAATATTATTTTAAGTTCATTAAAATAATCATCATAATATTAAATCCAGACTAATTTAATTAATTTTCATGTTAACTTTCTAAGAAGGATAGATAAATGAGAAATTTTTTCAACTATACACCGATAGTAACCAAATAATACAATAAAACTAAATTTGTTTTGACGTTTTTCAGTCTTGGTAAATTTCAACCACAATAGTTTGATTAGTGTCAATAGTTAACCCATCATTAGAAATATTGTGTTTGAGAAATGAAATCTAATGTGACTAAAATTCCCATTTACAAATTTTTTTATGTAAAATGTTTTCTTTTATGTTTTGAAAAATAATCTTTAGGTGTTTTTCATGACCCTCATGAATTTTAAAATATACTAAATTATTATCAATAAACACAATTGCAATCACATCCAAATAGGCATTGAAAACTATATTCATAAGACACATGATATAGATGGGGTAATAATCTACCCAAATAGAATAACTATAAAATCATAATTCCATTATCTATAAACAACTTATGTCTTCAGAATATCTTTCTCTTTAAACGTAAACTTGTGGTACCCCAACCTGAGATCAATCATCAAAAAAAATTGTACTCTCTAGAGATAACCAAATACATAGTCGATATAAGGAAAAAAATTATTCTTAATAATGATAATCGATAAGGTTTTATAATAAACGTGAAAACCCCTACAACCATAATTTTTTAACAAATAAAAAAATATCACCCAATGGTGGTGTTCTCATATGAATGAATCCATTATCTAGAAACTCTTTCAAATAATTTTTCAATCCCAAATGTTCTAATTGATCCATTCTATAAGGGGGTTTTAAAATTAGATTATCATTAAGAAAGAAGACAATTAAAATTTAGATATCCCAATCAAGAAAAAAACTAAGAAAATGATCGATAAATACATCTATATATTCATTATATATTGCAAAAACACTAATCTAAAAAAATATTTCTTTGAAACAACTTTATTTTTTAACTTTCACTGTCATCTGTAAACAATTATTTATTTATTTATATTTTATCATATGTGATAAATCATTGAATATAACTTTATATTATCTTTATTATATCATTTAATGATAAACTAAAATCCATTCCATAACCAAAATAACATTAAACAATATAATGGTATGTTCAATAAAATTTTTAGGAATGATTATCCAACTGATAAAAATAGTAAGATTCCTATAAATATTGGATAGTTTAATATTTCTAACCAGAGTTTGAACCAAACGTTATATATTCATTTCAAGAGGTGATATTTTAATTTAATTTGAAATTTCTCAAAAAAATTGAATGTGAAGATACATAGTCAAATAGGGAATCAACATTATTCAAATAAACATGTCACGTATCAGTCACCACATTATTAGATGGCCCAAGAACCATAGTAGTTGTAGAATCATAGTTCATCATATATATTTTTATTTTAATTATGATGATTTCCACCCTATGAAAATTACATGGGGCACAAAATATGGTAATTTCCCAACTCATTTCAATTAAAACATATTATAGTTGGAAGGCTATCAAAAACTTCATCCATCGATTGTTCGAGACTCTTTTCTTGGTATACATATACCCTATGACCAAACATATGACACCTATAACACATTCAAAATCATGCCAAACATTAACTAAAATATTTTTTACCACAATTAGATGATTTTGGGGATTACCTATAGATTTATTAGTTTTTGTTTCATAAATTTATTTCCAAATTAACTGCTTCTTACTCTTATCATATAAAAGAACATTATTGTCATTAATATCGAACCCAATATTCTCAGAAAATATAATTCTCTTAACTTTTTCATTCACATGAGTCCAATGCTCATCATTATTTTGGTTTCAATCTAGATTAGTATAAATTAATTTTACTATTGTGGTCTTGAATATAAATTTGTGATTACCTTACCAATATTGAAAATATTTCATTCTTTCATGGATACTAAATCTCTATATTATATAAATTCAATGAATTTATTCACCATTATATATCAAAGAGCCTTAGAAAATTATTCCTTTATGAAAATATTCTTAAATATATCCAATTCCATGGAATCAAGATCACCTCCCTCTAGTATTCTTAACCAATGTCCACCATCAATTATTTTCACTATCAAAACAGTAAATAGAATTATTTACCACATGATGTTCCAAACGTAGCATGAATTCAAATATCTTTTCTAGAGCATTGATCTATCATTAATATTCCATATTATATTATGTTCCACCAAAATAATGTGGGTTATATTTCACAAAATTCTAAACTGTCTACATATTTTTCAATGGTAAATCTAGCTTCTCTCAAACCTAAATTCCACCATCATTTATCGCTTGTGTAAATTGATCCATCACTATAACAAATAGATCAGTTCCAATTTCAACCATTACAGGATATTGAATTGGAATGTTATTTTTCTCTAGATAACTGCACACTTTATCATCCATATTTATTCTATTGAAAAAAACTATAAATATAAATATATTAGATAAATAAACAAGGTAATATTCAAATTCCTTATCATTTCAACTTAACCATAAAGTATAATCTTTAAATGGTATCCTATTAGAATTATCGCAACATCAAAACTTATCTAAACATTCAATATGATACCAACTATATTAAACCAACCTTAAAAACTTACATATTAATATTTTGTAAGACTATACTTCACATTATTTTATCTCCAAAGACCTTTTAGGTCTAGTTTTTTTATAAAATGATGTCATAACTTTTACATAAAACTATATGTATTAGAATGTTGAAATTTCCCTTTATATCCACTTTTACCTCAATATAAAACTTTTCAAATGAAACACGTTTTTTCCATGAATATTATTCATGATTTAAAATTTTATTCATCTTAGTCTATTTAATCCATTAATTTTAGGAAAAACTTTTGAAATAAATGGGATGAAAACAAGAAATATTATTGAGGGATATAAAATAATTTAATCTCTTATTCAATAAATTACATGAAAACCAATAAAATGTTTAAATTTTAGACATTATTCTTCAAGAGTATAAAATAAATCATATTTACAAGGGAAAAAACTTTTAACTCAATGAAAACATTTAATAACCATATAAATAACATACAAACACTTCTACCATACATAGATCATTAAATTCCTAACACCTGCTAAAACTGATTTAGAAATAATAGAATCTCAATTAAATCTACTTGAGACATAAACATGGTAAATTCCATCCTAATTTAGTATGAAGACTAGAAACATTACCCAATTAATTATAGAACTATATTGGGCTCACCCAATTTATAAGCCAAATCGATCTCACTTGTTGTATAAGTTGTATCAGGGTTATTTATCGTATAAGTTATATCAGTCTCACCCATCATCATATGTAATACCCAAGTTCCATGTAATGAACAAAAAAATTAATCAAACAAATATTCCTCATAAAAATCATTAAAACATATTTTTAACCCATAATAAAAACACAATCTATTTTAACTTAAAAATATGGATAAATTCACCTTTCTCTGTAAAAATATTTAAAATGAAAAATTTATAAAATATTATAGAAGTAATTAAATTTGAAAGTTAAATTTTTATATTTCTGATAGAGGATGAAAATGAATTAAATTTATTGACTCTTTTAAATTCTATTCATGTTGTATATGTTTATTAAAATCAATCTTATACATTGGTAAAAAGTGAACAATAAAAAAATGTTAAAAAACCATTAAAAACATAATGAAAATCAAATATGGTTGAAAATGACAATTGAAATCCACTAAAGAGAAAATAATAATTTTTTTAGAAATAATTAAAACAACATTGACATCGAAAAAATAATAATTGAAAGGGAAACATTAATAGAGTAATTTGAAAAAAAAATCTCTTACCTTAAATATTATCTAAAAAAATATGTTCTTTAAATCCTAAATAATAAAATTATATTAGTTATTAAATAGATTAATAATAATTTTAATTCTAATTAAATTACCATCACTCCTATTACTTAATTTATTTCCATGTTTTATTTAGTTATTTAATTGTTTATAATTGTGTCAAATGTTTTGGACACATTCAATTCATAATCCAAAGACTCCTTCAATAGGATGATCGAGGTCAAATGGTTCATTGTTATAATATATATATAAAGATAATTATGACATAATAATCATTTTTGAATGTTAAAAACAATTATATAACCATCCATGAATTTTATATAGAAAAAATTAATCACATCTTTTTATAGAGGTGGTAATATACACGTACGCAAGAATGGAATTATAATTCTACAACATATAGAAATGTAACAATTGATATTATATCATATTTTATAATATTGATAAAAATGTAGTGAATATAAAATATATACATAAAATAAATCATTATAAATGTCCATTATATTTAGTGATTCAAAATGAAACACACCAGTTCATGGTGGTGGTAATCCACACGTACATACTGGAAATGTTTTTATTTCCCATGAGATATAAAAAGATAAGGAAATTGTGTGTTCCATACTAATAATAGAATATATTTATATTTAAGATAAATGTGTTATTAATTAATAAAGGTTAATTAATATTTTAAGGTGGTTGAAGAAGAAATAAATAGAAAATAAGTAGGTTATGAGTTATAATTTCTTATTGGGTAACCACTAAGGACTACACATTATGACTTATAGTTTTGGTATTTTGGTGTGGCCATGAACTCTATGAAATTACGAATATATATTTAGGGATAATTGGTTTGGTATTTAATTAACTATATTTCTCAAATGGTGTGAGGAATATAGAAGAGGATATTCCATTTTATTGATGAGGGGAGGGGTAGTCATTGATTTACAAGAAGTATTAAATCAATATAAATTAATTTTTCTTAAAATCAAACTTATTTGATATATTTAAAATATATGAAGAGTATAAGTCTAAATAATCTCATTGAATACATTTTTATCAAGTTTATGAGATGTTTTAACCCTTATATCTTTGTTTTGACCCCCCTTTAACCCGTTTGATTATTAATTTGGTATAATTTTTTATTTAACTTAAATATTCAAAAAGGATTATATAAATGGAATAGTATATCATAAATGGAAGATGGTTGATATTATAATCTGTGACCAATTATCTTTTAAAATATAATATATTTTTTCAATTTCAAATCATTTAATAATACGTTGTTTTTTATAAAATGCCATTAATGTCATTTTTTAGAAGTATTCATTTAATTTGACTTTAAATTCATCAATATGAAAATGGAATTAAAATAAAAACTTTTAAAAAACATATAATATGTTATATATATATATCTATAAAATTCGTGGGACACTATAAATCACCCGAAAATATTACTTGTAATGTTTTTAAAATCATTTACATGATTTTCCTACTGATTGCACAAACACTCAATCGGTGTTGCATAAGAATTTAAGGAAATTATTCCATATTTAATAATTAAAAATAAATTCAAATGATAAAAATTCCTTTATATTTCAAATAAACATTTATAAATCAACATAACTACTATTTATCCTAATGAAAAAAATTAAAGATATGAAAACAAAGAGAGTGAAATTAATTTTTATTCATTATTAAAAAATTTAGTAAGGTAATTATGAAATAAAATTGGAAAAAGTATTCCATGTTTTCATAAATTTTATCTTCATGATCAAAACTAATTATAGGATAGAATATAAAAAAGTTTTAGGGTGACTTTTTAGTCCATATCAATATATTTTAAACCTTAATTACCTGATTTATCCTTACCAAAGTGACATGTATTTACTATGATTACTATTCATAATGAAAAAAATAAAAGGCATGTGTTTATATAATATGGACCTCATTATTATAAATTTAGAACCCATTTTAAAGATCCAATTTCTTTAAATGGAAAAAATTAATTTAATATAAAACCAAAAAGTGCAATGAAAAATGGTTTTTGAAAAAATAGGATTTCAGCCCAAAAATTGAACTTATAGCAAAATAATGTATAATGATGATTCATATATAATTAATTAGATTATTTATAATTAAAGGATAATTATTTTACACTAAAATAAAATGGAATGTTTAAATTTCTATATGTAATTAAAATACACGATTGTTTTATAAAAAAGTAGTATTTTTCACTACTCGCTAAAAAATAAATATTTTATGAAAAATCTAAAAATTGAAATAGATGTTAACATTTATTTAATGATCTCAAAAATGAAATTCATTTTTTGAAATTATAATTATAAAATTTTGAAATTAATCATTCAAATAAATACAAATAAGACATGAAAATAAATTTAATAAGAATTAAACTATTTCCTTTTTTATTGAAAAAACAATTAAAATTATTTTAATAAATATATATATATATATATATAATCTAATTAATAAATATTAATATGGAAATAATGTTATTTTCTCTTAAAGTTTACAAGTTTTTTACACATTATCTATAGATATTTACCTACCCACCCACCCAAATCATTAGATCTGATCCATTATGGAAAGATATGGTCTCTAATGTTATTTTGATGAGAAGTTGATTGAATAAATTCTTAAAAAGATGTTTTTCAGATAAATATAGAGGTTTCATCATGTTGTTTATTGGTTTTATCACTAATTGTGATATAAGTGACTTCTCTCACATATCCACATGTTATTGAACTTGATGGCTTAGTTTTTATGAAATTTTATTCTTTGAATTTTAATGGAAAATCATGATGATTTCATATTGGGAAACCATTTTCTTGATGATTTGGAAATCATGCATTCGAATAGTTTGTGGAATTTTTTTTTCTATGTTATAAATTATGAATTTTAGATGACTCGTGAAGGGTATGTAATTAAATAAATTTAAAATAATTATTTATTTATGAAATAAGTTTTTGTGATAATTTGGCATGTTTGGGGATTGTGTTTCCATCACTGTATTTAACATAAAATCGCCATTATATACTTTTTTCAATTATCCAAACACGAGGAAACTACATAATGGTCACCTATTAATAACTTGGTGCATCAAAGAGTTACCATTAATTGTCATGTGATTTTCACCTAACATATATTTGTGTGAGGGTAAGAGTATGTGGTTCTAGTATACCAAGTGGAATTAATGGTTAAATTGATTGTACTTATACATTAATTTGATTAAAATTAGTAAAATGCTTATATGATCCTATCATTTGTTTTAAATTATATATTGAATTTTTTTAACATGTTCTTGTCCTTATGGAGTGTGTGGGAATCATTGGGGTCGTTTATTGTGTCTCTATAGTCACCCTTACATATGCACCTTGGATCATATATTTTCATTTTTTGCATGTTGTTAATAAATTCATATGTTAAACATTCCTAGAAGATCATGGGGAATATCATAGTCTTTGGTTATTAATAATATAGATCAGTTTTCATTATTTTTCAGAGCTCATTGTAGTCATACATTTATAAAATTATATTCATTCTTATAGTTTATCATACTATATCCGTTTTAGTATAACTACTTGATATTGTGCTGTAATTCTTATTCATTGTTTTATTATTAGAAGATTTATCTTATGTTGAATCAGACATCATGTGTATATCCCATGTTCTTGGTAAAATTTTTCAGGTAGTAAAATTTTAGGGTAAATTATCACAAAATGATTACATATACCCTTTGTATTTATTTCCATCCATTGGTGTCTGAAGGGTGTCACCTAAGGTTAGTAACACCTCTATTTCATCCTTATATAATTTGTTAAGGGTGGGATTTAAAATTTCCTATAAAATATATGGTCCATGAATTTATAAATGAACTATTAAGGTTTTAAAGAGTAACAAACTCAATTATATCATATTTAGATATGAGTTTTAACTTATTTCTCTTGAGAAGTCATCAATAAAAAATTGAAACTGATCTCAGATTTAGCAATACATATCATCCATTGACTAATAGTTAGTTTTAAAATATTATTAATAAAATATATGATATCCTAATATCCTTCCTAATGGATTTAAAATAAGGATGGGATCAACCCATTCCAATGATAGACTTCTCTTATAGTAACAGATTCCATTATACCAATCAAATGGACCTATATGTAGAACTGTTTAGACGAAGGGGAGGAACTAATACAATTTAGTATAAAGTTGGAATGTCGGATTCTAGGACTGGATCTAGGTAAATAAATTACAGATTATATTCTGACCATTCAGTCTCAAATTATAAATATGAAAAGTTAAATGATGACCTACACTAATAAAAAACAATGAAATTTGGATTTTCATGTTATTGATGATGTAATTATTTTAATGTAACCAATGATGAGGATTATAAGAAAAAGAATAAAGTAAAGCTCATACATAAATACTTTTTACACTTCAAAACCTTTAACAATGTGGTTAAGGTAGATTTTCATCATGAAATTCTATTGGACCTTTCCCATGTCCATGATGTGTTCAATGTATCGCATTTTTTGAAGTAAACATATTAATTATAAAATGTAGTAGACTCAAATTTTGAATATCTAGATCATGATCTTTCTTATGATGAATAACTAGTGGAGAGAAATATTAAATAATTACACTCACCTAGTCTATGTTTATCTCATAACAAACACCCATAAGAACCCCACCTAGCTCAGAAGTGCAGAAATGTGTAACCCTCTAAGTGCACCTCTTAATGGATAACAATTAAAAAATAGAACAATAGGTATTTATCACAAAATTTTATGGAATTACCCTAAAATATTCCTTGTAAATTAAATTTATTTCACAAAATATCTCTCGTTTAATTGTATATAATAATAAAAACTTCATCTTCTTATATTTTCACTACATGATAGCAAATACAACTGAAAAAGATAATTCAAATATGATATCATACACTCCACACTATTTTATCAAATAATAGAATTCCAAATATATATATAAATATCTTGAAAAAATTAATGAGTACTATATAGTGGTTATAACATGATAGTTATTACTAGGATCATATTTCTATAAACTTCTATATCTTTGTGATGTATATGTTCTCAGACATTATTGTATGAAATCAACTTATAATTGAAATGGGTAAATCAATAATATATTTAAAGAAAGTAAGTATTATGGGATAAAATAATATTAATAATTTAAAATCACAATGTTCTCACATCAACCACATCACATACATTCATTATATTTGATCAATTTATTCATACTAGAAAATGTATGTTATAGTGAATTTCAATTTCTGGTGGCATACAATAATAAAAGGGGAAGCTTGTAATCATAAAATCATCATTTAAAAAATTCATATCACAATATAATATAATTTTATTGGATTAAAAAATAAAAATGAAAATAGATTTATGGATTCACATAGAAATAATAGATAATGTCTAGAAAAAATAAGCTTCATTCAGCCATCATAATCATTACATCATATCAATCATAATGTATATTATATCATTAACTGGTCACTACTAATAAGCTACATCACTATCATAAACACATCACATCCATTGTAATATTATCACAACCACCACATCATCACCATAGCACTGCAACACCACAACCACTACCACATCATTACCATTGCATCATCATCTCATCGAATCATGCTATAATGTTGAACCATCACAACCCAAATACATGACATAACACTAAGTCATCAAATACAAAAGGAAATGGGTACATATAATAACCTTAATCTAATAAATACCATAAATAGGTGCATGTGTTGAAATCATGAGACATTTCCAATTATTGTTGAATATATAATCATAGTGTTCCTTAATACACTGTTTCCTATGTATATATATAAAATTATCTCATGAATTTTAATACATTAGAACCCATAAAGACTATACATTTGATAAAAGAAGAACCATTATAGCCCATAAATAAATATATTGAACCTTAATACATTATAGACTATATAGGTATACATGTAACTAAAAGAAATTACAACTTACATGAATTATATAACATCATATAAAATCATGAAAATAAATAGGAAAACATATAATAAATTATCCAAGAATACAATAACATATAATATTAATAAATAAAATAAATAAATAACATTCAATAATTAATAATAATGCAATAAGTAATATATAAAACACAATATTTCATTTTCTAATAATCACAACAACAACATACATGATATCACTGGTGATATAATAATAATAATATCATGAAAATAAATTACATAACCATTAATTTTTTCTTGAACAGTCCTTGTTAGAATTGATGTTTCATTCAACCTAGTCTTCCATAAGGACTTAAGCATGTACTCATCATCCCTAACCAGAAACTGGTGCAATGTTGTCAAAAACTAAAAATTTTGGAATGATTTATCCCCGATAAAAGAGATGTTCATTTCATGGTTTCCACCTAAAAAACCAGCATGACCCATCCATAAATTGAATTCCCATTCAATCCAATTAATATTATTATTTAAAATATAGACTCAATATATAGTATATTACACCAGGAATAATAAAAATAAATCATAGACAACACCTTCAAATAAGAATAACATAAATGATAATCAATATCCCCAAAAAATTAAAAACAAGTATGGTTTGACCTAACAATACTAATATATAAACTTAACAAAAACAAAATTTATCTTGGAAAACATCCATATTTCATCAAGTGGTCCATAAACACTCACTAAAACCCATAATATCAATCAATTGACCAACTGAATAATGGTTATAAGAATTCAATATTGGCCACTTGAAATGAAACATGAGAATTTTAAACACTTATTATTATATAAAGGGTGTGAGAAAAAATGTTTCAAGTATCATACAAATTTTTTTTGTGAGACTCCTTTTAGAAAAAATTCACTAATTCTTGTTTGAAATATAAATAGTAAATATTTTTCTCATATGTACAATAAAAAAATAAAATTCTATATCTCTTAAATAAAACCTCCAATACATTTTTCAAAAAATGGTGGGGTCAACCACTTTCAAATATCAACTTCATAATTATTTTAAAACCCCTACACATTGAAAAATATATTTTTATTTATTTATAACATAATTTTTTAAATCCACTTTTGGAACCATGTTATATAGACGAGTCATATATAAAATTAAATTGAAAACAATATTATAAAAAGGTATTATATCATAATTGGAGATAAAGTAAGAAAAAAATCACTTAGTGGTAAAAAATAATCTAGATGGACTATGGGATGCAAACACAATAGAGATTGAAATACACTATATTAATTCATCCGGATAAATTATGTGTAATGGAATCTCAGTAGTTACTAAGGTTAGATGTTCCTAGATAACATGGTAACAAGGTACCAACTATAGACCTATATTGAATATGAATGAAATAAACATCCAGTCAATTTTATGACACCAACATGCTTAAGAGAACCTACTACCTCTTTGGGGAGGAAAACTGGGGACACTAGCTACTATGTCAAATAACTAATATAGAAATATTCTACACATATATCATAGTATCTAGTTTCTATGAAATAAATAAGCTATAAATGAGAAATAAATATTTTTAATAATCAATACATCAATCGTCAATAATAAAATGGTCGTAATTTGTTACTCAACTCCTCTTATCATGAAAGAAACATCCCCTTTCAAATAATATATTTCAAAACATTTATAAAAATTTCCCATTTTGGGTCAAACCGCATATTAATAACAATAAAACAATGGGACTAAATTAGGGCCACACACACACATCAAATAAAACACTTTAAAAAGTGAAAAGTGGGAATTTATTATATCTAACTCAAAACTACATGTAATTTTACTCCTTTTAAATATATATTAAAACATCATTTAAAATCATCCATTGGAAACCAATTCCTAAAATTTTGAATACCAATACAGTTTTTCCTTGAAAACCATTTTTGTAACCAAAAGGTTTCCTAAAAGTTTTAAAAAATTTCCAAAAAAAACAGCTTTTCAATAATTTTATAAAATAATTTGGTTAACTACAAATAAATATAAACGTCTTTTAATTAATCCATTTTGGAATTTTTACAAATCACTTCACACTCAAGAATAACTTTGAAAATGTGAAATCTATCTAATCACCCTTTATATCTAATGATAAATCATATTGAAACCATTAAAACGTAAACTATAATTATAAAAAATATATATAATTTCAAAAAAATCATTATAAAGACTCATGCATAAATTTATATGTCAAATAAATGAAATTTCAAATAAAACACCTGCCTTTTTCATGAATAACCATGTTATAAAATATTTCTTTTCATATAAAACACGCATTAAAGAATAGAAACACCATCTATGAACCCTAAAAACACAAAACCGAAGGCTAGGTCACCAAAAAAACTGAATGCAACTTGAATTTCGAAAAGGTTTAATAGGAGAATGGAAAATGTAAGGGAAATGGATGTATATTAAAGAAGAAATGAAGAATAAGAAAAAAATAATGGATTACTATAAAAATACACTTGATATCTGTGTAGAAAAATCTCAATACCAAAGGGGGAAATAGGGAAAGAACCATAGGATTGACCTTATGTATAAGCCTCATGAATAAGGGGAAATGGGACCCCAAATGAGTTTAAAATTAATAAGGTAAATAAGGTGAAATTTATAAATTATAAATTTTGAAAGAATATGTCATGGAAATACTGGTCTTCATCACTATGGAAAACTCTCTTCAAATCAAAATCATGGTGCAGTACCTCCCCTCCTAAGAATGAGTCACCACCAACAAACTAGAAAAAATAAGGGATTACTACCCTGTGGTATTTCACGACATGAGTCACATCCTCTCGATTAATCCATTAGGTAATGTGACCTTCTATTTTTGTCTTAACATACCCCTTATGGTGAATCCCTTCAAAAAAAATCACTTATCTATGGGACCACTAACATGATGTGATATATAGGTCATAGTGAATCCTACTTAATTCTAGTACTCTAAATCAACAACAATATTGGAAAACCAGAATATCCACATAGGGGCTTAAAATTTCAATGATTAACCCAAAATCACATAATGAAACCCATAAGAATAACACAAGGGCATAAAAATTTACTTAGTAATTTCATTATTATTAATTACAGAATTAATTAATTACAATATTCTTAGAGGTGAATTACTTTACACAACCTAATTTTATGACATTGCACAATTCTAAAATAAAACTACTCTAAAAATTACTAGAAACATCCCAACACATCAATTGAAAATCCGAAAATATAACAACAACCTTAATATTCCATGAATTTGATCTATAATTCCTACCACACACTCCCAATTATATACTCCTGTAGCCTCGTAATTCATTTCTACATTATACCCTTAAAACCAAATATTTTCATTTTTATGGGAAATTTTACAACCTTTCCAATGAATGCCTCCCCAAACTCTCACTATAAGACATAAAACCAATGACATTTTAGAGAAGGGAAAATAGTAGAATGGAAATGAAAATTATAAAAGGGTTATAAAAAACCAATATTCTAACATAAACATAATAACTAACACTTAGTTGAACTGACTTCTTAGAAGGAATGAATATCTAATATTATATTTATAAACTGCTCCCTAAATTTTCCCATGACAATTCATTAATGACACTATAAGTCTACTAAATAAAAGAAGAACTCGAAATTTGATAAATTACTAAATTTTATTTCTTTATATATTACCTTTATTAAACAATATTATCTCCTCATTACCTTCAATTCATATCCATTCACAATTAGTTGATAACTCAAAACATTATAATCGTATATTAACTTCTAATTACTATATTTGACATACTTTCCCTTTACAAATATAAATTCATCATATCCATTTCATTATACTATAATAGAATATATCGATATGGTTTACCATATTTTGAATAATTTAATGTAGTAATATTTATTTAAAAAACATTAATAAGGATGTCATATAAATGAATATAATAGATAAATATTCCTATATTTTTAGATCTCTAAATTGCAATGAATATTTATTTCCCTAGATTCACATCTAAAATAAAAATCTTTCCATAAGGTGTATAATATAGTATTAACCGCATATATATCCCCTAATTAATGAAATTGTATGATATAGTGATAATACAACTCTAAATATATAAGGAGAAAGGAAGTAATTATACTAATGAAGACATGATGAAACTAATCAGTGAAGAAATTAAATAAAATATTAAGGAGAATATAACCCCTCCCATGGATTAGAATTAAAAATACTGAGACTGAAAATGGATCCTAGTAATATAAAGTCATAATGTAGATAATTATCATTCCCTAGGACTATACCATCTCCATAGATTCAATGGAGTAAGAATAAAATATTGTGCTAAAAGGATATTATATAAAAAAATTAGATTATCAATGGATGTAGTGGTAAAATAATAAATAAATTATAAGTTTCAATTTGTTGTATTTTATTAGAAGGATAACACTAATTCCAATAATCATGTCTAATATGAATAAAAAAGAAAAGTACAATGATGAAAATTCCAATAATTAAAATGAATGTGATAACAATAAAATGATTTTGGTTTAATGAGTGGTTTAAGACGATTTCATTGCATGCCAAGAAATAATTTTTTCATGAATATAAGATAAATTATTAAAATACACTACCTAAATGGAGCCAAGTTTTCCCATGTCGAGAAAGTTAAATCTTCACATTAGTGATTCCATGAGTATCCCTATCCAATCAATTGTATCAAAATTAAAATGGAAATGTCCATAAATACCTAACATAATTATTGAAACATGCATCCCTAAAAGAAAATAAAATGGAAAAATGATGGAAAAGTGTGTCTAAAATAAAATTTATAAAAATATAATGATTATTGGGGAGAATCCATGATTCTTTAGGGAATTCCCAATTTAATAATTTTATCACTCAATTAAATCATAATCACATAATGGATATTCATTGTGTCACCATAAATGTATTATAGATGAAAGTGGTGAAAATTCATAAATTTTTATAATAATAAAATATATAAGTTTAGTAACTAAGTAAGAATGAATTAGTGAGATTTTTATGAATTATTACTCAATTGAGTAAGGAGAATTTAAGTGTTACATATGAATGATACATAGAAGATAAACGTTGTGTAAGGAATATCTTTTACAAGTAATATTCCATTTTAATCATAATAGGGTTGTGTAATATTAGAAGTATAAATGTTGGATTTAATATGCACCATTGGTCTCTCGTGTGGTAAAAATATTTCAATTATATATATATGTAATAATAAAAGGTTGTGGTTAGATTATATAAGGTTACTCTAATAGGGAAATTTCGTCATTTATATTAAACTCATATTTCCAGGCCAAGAGAATTTGTATGATATTAAAGCACTTCCCATATATGAATAAAACACTACTCACATTATTTTTACTCTTAATTCATTATTCGTGCTTATAGATCCTCCATAACATATATAAAATGATGGTGAAATTAATTTCATTACAAAACGTTCACTACTAGACTTTCTCAAATCCCTATAAATGATAAAGGGATTTCCAAAAATCCATTCCATTATTAAAGATGCATCTCAAATAATTGTAATATATGAGAAATTAAAATAAAACTAGTAGAAAATTATAAATAACCCAAGGATAAAAAGCACTTGGTCGTCAAATTAAATATCACTCAAAAAATCTCTCCCTTAATAATCTAATTCAAATTCATAATAATAGAGGCTTAAATATTAATTTCTATATGGAATTACCAATTAATTAATAATCTATAAATTTATAAAAAAATCCCCAGAAATACACTACAATCAATTCTAAATCCATTATGCTTCTTTAAAATATTATGTTTTATATACTCTTGAGTACACTATATATATTTTACTAAGGGAAAAAATAATTTATTTTAAACCAAATGAACCCATAAACATTTATTTTTTTTCAAATTATTATTTTATATTCAACATTAAAATCCGCATTTTTATTATATAATAGAAGAAGCCCGTTTACAACATCATAATAGAACTATACCCTATGAATAATTAATAATACCCAGAATACATAAAGACGTCCTAAGCCTCATATCATTCATACTAATAGTGTCATAATGTAAAAAATATGTAAATGATAAAAACCTACTAAAATACATATTTCATTATCCATATACTTGTGGCCATGATGCATCAACACTAATCTTTAACCAACTTCAACAGAAAATAATAAGGTTATAATATGTCTCATGATTCATTTCAATTAATTATAAATCATCACAACCATTTTAATCAATAATGGTATAGGTTTTAGTTTTAAATCACTATTGGAGAACTATATCTTAAAATATATGGCTATAAAAGAATAATAATAAAATAATTTTTTTTGAACAAGTGTTGTTTTTTAATCAATGAAATCATAAAGAAACATGTATTAGTGTCGTTGTAATGACTAATTTATTTTATAAATGAAATTTTATTCCATATAATTACATGAATCAAATTTATTAATGTCGTATGATATAAAATAAATACATCATATAATGAAAATGAAGAAAACATTGTTTTTGATTCTGAATATTAAATTTAGAAAATAAAATTTCTAAATAAAATTGAAAATATTTCAGTAATGTAATAAATAGAAAGACCTAAAATAATATGAATAGTAAAATGAATATCATTATGGTCTCTAAGAATTATAATTCTAAGTAAAATAACTTCAAAAATGGTAAAGAATTAGTAAACTAGTAAAAATATTGGAAATAAATGAATATAAAACCATTATAGGAATTAGTGTTAATTATGAATGAATGAATTATAAGATAGTTATATAAAGTAATATAACCATTAGGATCTAACTGTTACCTAACCACGACCATTGTAATATTAATAATACCCCAACGAATAGTGATATATCAATTTAAAAAAATCCTATAACATATAATAGTTATATTTTAAATATGTTATTATAGGAAAATATACATTTTATAAATCAATATGTAATAAATTATAAAATCCATAATTCCTTAAAGAGATTGAATAAGGTATCACCCTTTACCAGTAATGTTTTATAGAAAATATGAAATTTTTTCATATACTTGTTTCTCATACATATGATTATATTCATAAATTTGACATTATATATGAAACTAGCACATCCAAACTATTCAATAGTGAATGTTTCTTAAAGTTATGAAACAATCAATTTTTTTCTAAATAAAAAAAATATAATAATAATATTTGGATTATTTAAAGAATAAATATAATATAGAAATTAATTTTTAATTATTAAAAGAGAAACCAATACCACAACAAAATTATAAATATAATTCATTTTTTTTAATTATAATAATTTTCTAAATTTATAAATAATATTCGAAAGTCGAAAAATTTAAATAATGGTTTTAAATACAATATTTCATTCAAAAAATATAATAAAATGGGAAAACTAATATAAAATAATAGAGTTTTATTCTAAACATAAATATTTCAAAAACTGTGACCCAAAACAATATGTAAGCCAATGGTTTTTTCCTTTCAAAAACTAATACTTACAATTTCAATGTTTAGAAATTAATAATCAATGCACCCTGATTTACTATAAATGCTGACCAATTATCGCACTACCCTTTACTCCAAATCCTTTGGGAATAAATATGCCCTAATTTAGTCTCTCAATAATCCATCATAAGAGTTTTTTTTATAATGTTCTCTTTTAAATCTCTAACAACCTAATTTTTAGGGTAAGGGTCAATAACCACTTCACTTTCTTAAATTTTGTTATTATATTAAATTCATTTTCATTTAATTATGAAATGTTAATATCCATAATTTCTATAAATAAGTATTTATATTATGAATCATAAATAACCATTACCTAATATTATAATGAATTAATAAGCCTTTATAAATATTAAATATTCTTATAACTGTAATACTATAATAATATTTGAAAAAACATTTTGTATTGTGTTGCAATGTTATAGCATAGATCACTATGAATAATAATCAGACTAGACATGCCATATACTCTTGGGAATTCCTCTCCATACTCTATATTATTTTTAATAGTGGAAAGGGACCAATAATATTTCTTATAGAGATTATACCCTCTTCTAAGAGTGGAATAGCGGTAGAAAATAAAAGAAATTACACAAATCAAATAATACCACAAGAAACATTAATTTAGGATTCAATAACCAAACATATACCAGGAAATATCTATAATTATAATACATGAACCAATATTCACACATTTCAATAGTAATATACATTAGTTAGAAAGTGAACAAAAAAGGAAATATCCAAAAAATAACTATATGAATCTAAAAAGTGGCTTGGGCTCTAGCCTGACACCCAACTCCCAAGATCCCGCCTATTGAAGAAAAATATTATATCTTTTATTAGGAAAAATCCATTATATATTTCAATAACTATTAAGTCTAGTCAGGTACCCAATGGTGTCCCATGCATGGTGTAAGTACAAATTAGTAGACCATCCCCACTAACATCCCTAAATAAATACATTCAGATAGGTTGTGTATACAGAAGTGCAGATATTAACTATTCAACAATTTAATTTTAAAAAAGTTAATAAAAAAGTAAATATTACATTAATAATTGGGTTTGACACACTAATCAACCATACCTACATCACCTAGTGTTGGGGTGTCTCTAAGAACATCTGAGGGACTATGATAGCAACTATAAGAAACCCATGTTTCCCCAATATATAAAAGTTTTCACAAACCTTCACTATAGGTTTTTTCTCATTTCTCATCCATGTCATATTAGACCAAACCACCCCTTATATTTTTTTCTCTTATAAAGTATAAGGGATCACCCCTTTCTGTGTTTTCTAATCTATGGAATAAGCTATCAATACCCATACCCCAAAGTTCCACATTATAATTTTATCAGACAAAGACATAATCTCATAGTCATTACATAAGAAATATAATTTCATTACACAAAACATAAACCCTAATTAATAATTTTAAATTATAATCCATATCCAACTCCATTTAAAATCACCATTTATAGAGTTACATGCTCAAAAATAACATTCTAAATAAAAAATATCATTTTTAATATAACAATTCCAATATTAAAATTCATTTAACCATTCAAATTAATGATTCCATAACCATTTTATATGTCACTAGCTCAAATAGGGGTATTACCATGGTGTCACATTTCCTTTCTCCAACACTAATTTTAAAGATGGTGATTAACATGAAAAAAATAAATTATTAATCATTGGGTTTGAGTTTAGGAATCACAAACAGAATTCTGGCATGAAATAAGACATAAACACTTATAATGGAGGGTAAGACTAGGTGAAAAATATTTGCACCATCAACAATAGTGGAATGGAATTAAATATTCCCCAAAAAAAAATTATTTAGTTTATAATGGAATTAAATGAGAAAGTTTTAGAAATTACCAAATAATAGGGAATACGAGAAAAAAATAGTGGAACACCATTTCATAGAAAATTAAAATAGGAAAGGAGGAAGTTGGTGTCACAGACTTACAACTAGTTCTTGATTTCACTAAGTATCAGTAGAGATAACCATGAATCAATGGAGGTTTATCCAAGGAATAGATGGAGGATATGAGTTGTTTGTGGGGAGTTACTAGATCAAAAATGGGGGGATAATTTTGGTATGAGTTATAATAGAATAAGAGTAAAATGAAATTTTAACTCTAATTAAAAAAATTCAAAAATGAGGCCACTAATGATAATTTTTTCATCATCGACTAGTAATCTATCAAGAAATTGTAATATGTGCTTATAATCCCTTACAGAGCTATTAGTTATACATCAACAAGACCATGGACCTTTATTTGTAAGCCAGTTGGACTTCAACAATTTAATATAGTCCCAACTCATACTCCTATGCCTTGGATTCAAACCAATCACCCTTCCAACAACAAAAACTAGCTTCACCCAACTTAACACGTAGGTTTTTGTTGAAAATTAAATCTAATCATACATCAATAACGAGGAGGTTACTACTAACCACCCACCATGAAAACAATGTGTCCAAAATATACACCCACTAGTATCAAAAGGCTTCGTCATGGAACAACTTCATCTATTATACATTGACATAAAATTTCCACTCTCACATCTTCTCCTGCTTACACCTGGGTTCCAAAATATATGATCCAAATGGAAAGTATTTCTATTGAGGGTTTTTAGATATCATCCATTATGTTAGTTGGAAATTTTTTAATGGAAGAATCAGCCTCTAACATGATATCATCAATATCAATCACATGATATGTTTCTAGATGATACCATTTAAGATAGTAGATATGAAAAACCCCATGAATAGTCAAATACCGTGATAGAAGATCCACTAGTAATCCATGACACTAATCATTTCCATCACCATGAAGGAACATATAGACCATGGTTCTATGTTCCACTATTATTTAATACATCATTCCCCATATATCAGCAATAAGTTTAATAACTCGTGGTGTAACACCACAAATTCCAAGGGACAACATCTCAAGTCAGTTTAGGATATATTTATAATCTTGATGATCACTAACCACTTTTTGATCAACTGGATCTTCTCAGTGGTTTCTTTCACTAGGATCGACCTAATAATGGTTGACACTTTAGTTTCTTGTCATCATAAACGTGATAGGAACAATATCCCATATTATTCCTCCAATAGAGCCACCAAAATTGATGATTGGTAGGAGTTATTGTAATATAATTCCACAAAGGTGAGATGAGTTTAGATAGATCCTCAATGTTGAGGAAACATGCCTGAATCATGCTCTAGAGCATCATTATTTTTTCTTTTTTATTTCCCATCCATCTATGTGTAGTAAGAGATACTCAGATAAACCAGTGCCCCTAACACCTTCAAGAAAACCCAAAAAAACACTAGGGGAAATGGGAATCCTTGTTAAAGATGATTATTTGTGGAACCTTTTTCAATTATATGACCTCACTTATATAAAATTTGTAAATTACATTCACTAAAAAAGCATCATTGATTGTAACTAAATAAGATTATTTCATTATCCAATCCACAAAAACCTAACTAGAATCATGTTCATTAGTTATCCATGGAAAACCCATCAAAAAATCCATGGAGGAATCATCCCAATTACATTTTGGAATCCATAATTATTGAAGGGAACTTGTGGCTCACTAGTTATTGGACATCACCTACTGACTAGTGGAGAACCATGCAATGAAACTTTGTATATCCCTCTTCAACCATGGATACTTTTATTTTTGGTTTCTATATTGATACATATTTCACATGTTATGATGCACCACCCACATTGAGATACAGAAGTCCGTCGTCATTTCTATGTCCATTCCCTTTGGGAATACAACATAGGCAATGAGAAAAATAATTTCATCTGTATCAAAGGAAAAATAAAGAGGTCATTGCACACAATATATAGTGTCCCTCTTCACTAAGAAATCAGTGTATAATATCTAACTTTCTATTAAACTTATATGAAATGATGAGGTAATAGATATCAAAGACAAAGATATTCACCCTTGATACTCCTAGATATTCAAACGCAACATGGTGAATAATTTCATCACATCCCACTCGTAATCAAACTCTTTGACTACCTAAGTATGAGTCTTCCTTCTATGGGTGTCTGCAATGAGATTTCCCTTCCCATTAGTATAATACAACTCAAGGTCAAAGAACTATAGGTACTGAACCCTCCATCTATTCCAATGATTCAAGTCACATTGAGAGAAGATCTATTTCAAGATTTTATAATCTATCTAAAACACAATCCACTCCATCATTAGGTACATAAAATAGACATTCAGGTTTCATACAACTAAATTATGTTCTAAATCATGGGATTCATTGTTACACTCATGTGGTATCAACTAACTAATCATATAAGTGACCACCCACCTATCCAGCATAATCGTTGCACCCAACCCCACACCTAACATATCACTATATACGGTATGTTCTTTAACATGATTGGGGAATGTTGGGATAAATATGGGTATCCACTACCTCTTTATCTCCCTGAATTATATCTCATAAGAATCTTATCACTTTATCCTCACTCCCTTCTTGGTTAATCCTATAAATTAAAGTGTTATGTCGGGTATGTCTTGGATAAACCTTTGATAATAGCATGCCAACCGGAGGAAGCTATGAATCTCATTTATGTTATTTTTTGTATACTAATAAATCGTAGTTTCCACATTCTCTAGGTACATTGATACCCTAAAATATTATATGATGTGGTCCAAGAAGTGAACTTGATCAAGTCATGTATGAACATTGTATAATTTTTCATACTTATGTTATTCTTGAAGGGTTATCATAAAAATCTCCAAATGTCTTACATGATCATCCATAAAATATGAGTACCCGAAAATAAGATCAATTAAAATAATCATAATGGAGTCCATGTATGTATGGAATTCTCTATTCATTAGGTCCATAAATATTATATGATAACATTTCAACCCAAACATAATAACAAGGCACTCATAATGAACTTACCTTAGTCAAAAGGTATATGAGGGACATCAGTTCTTAGTTTCCCATTACCCATCCAAAAATCTATATAATCTCATTTTCATATGTGTTTAAAATTTTAGAATTAATTTAAATGTTCAGTTTTTAGGGTAAAATTTTAATCTAATATTTGGAATGTAATTTAGAGAGTTGTAATTAATTAAATTGATGTTTTTATAAGTGAAATGAGGATTGGGAGGTATTTTGGTTTTTTTGGAGAGCCTTGGGAGCATTGGGATCAATTTTAGAGGATTATTATTTCTAGGGAACATGGTTTGGGTTATAGTGATTTGGGAAAATTATTTTACTCCCTATGGTAGTATGAAATTTTATTTTATTTTGTATGGAAAATCATTGTCTTATATGATTGTCACATGGTTTTGGGAAAATCCAGTTACTTTTTAGATGAAACTGTATGAGGTTTAATAGGTGATTTTATAGATGGTTCATGGTGTGTTATAACATATGACCGAACCATGTGAGGTATAATGAATTTATTAGTAGATGGTGGATGGTTGGAAAATAGTTTGGAAAACTAAATAGTAAAACCTTGTAGTATATTAAAAAGAGGGAAAAGGCCATCCCCCACCCGGAATTTTATGATGGGGAATCCATTATTTTTCCATTTATGCCTCACGAATAAGATAACATTCCTCCCCCTTTCCTCATTATTTAATCCTCGTCATGGGGGTTTTGGGGGGGGGGGTTTAGAATTGTGAGGTACAATATTCCCTCAACTATCCTATATTTACATCTACCTCTCCATTACACAAATTTTTGGTTATATGATTTTTGGTTTTGGCTCTGCTTCCACTACAACATGGTGGAATAATATAAGCCTGAAAATTCATCTACTCTATTTAAGAATACGTTGACCCATACATTGTTTGTAAGTATTGATTTTTTAATTTTATTCTGGTATGATGTGTAACAAAAAAAATTATTTTTAGATGAAATTAAATTGAAAATAGTTTATGTGGTTTCACTCAATGTAGGGTCGATAAAGAATGTTGTATATGTGGGGTGATGTTGTATATGGTTTGCGTGTGATGTATAAATTTTATGACATATCCAACATTATACATAATATAAATTGAATTAATTAATTATTATTCATAATTTTAATTAATTAATTATTTAGTATTGATGTGAGTTGTGAGTTTGGGCCATTGAGTCAATATTAGTTTAGAAAGTATGAGGCCAAATGGGCTTTGATGTGCATCGCCACTTGCTACTAGCCCTTGGGAGTAAATCATAAGGATTATGAACTAATATTTTGGTTATTTACTTCTCTAATTGAATTTATGGTTGTTTATATTACAGGTGGATACTCGGGAATGTAAATAAGAGAGATTACCCTAGTTAAATTTATTTAAATATAATGTTTTATTTAAATTCAACTAAAATGTTAATTAAAATGAATTAGTGAAAATGGAAAAAATAACCCTTATGTGATAGCTCATTTCCTCAGCTATCGATGGATGAGGTAATACCTTTGAGACATTGGATAGCCTCTATACATCTTTATATGTGAGTCCAGACATGATGATTAACTTATACCATGCTTATGGGATTGATATTCCTATAATATGGTTTCTAGGGTGGACATGGAGATCATAGAACATGTAGGGAATATGGGAACCTTCTTATGCTATGAGCAGTTCGGGCATATTTAGATGAGGTTGGGATGAGTGGTCCTCTTCTTTATGATTTGACCATGCCTAGGGGGATAGACCATAGTGAGACCAGGATTAGGTTGGGTGAGTAAACTGACATAGATTGATCTTGAAAACTAAGAAGGATCATAGGCCATATCTTACCTATTTACCTTGTATTGATATCCAATGTAGCTGAATTGACCATCCTTCCATGATGATGAATTCAGGGGATGTGATGTCATAGGGTGTTGGGTGATGACTTGAGACCATGACCAAGATCTAGGAACCTTGAAGGCGTGCCTTCCTAATACTAAGACGGATGGGACCCTTGTTGGTACTATTTGAATTATAACCCTAGTGAGAGGGTTGTTATAAATAAGGGTGGAGATGGTTGTAGGTGTCACTTTGAACCTAGATCATGGTTTCAAGCATGCTCAAATCATGATAAGCTAGGTTGTGCTCTAAGGAGTCCAACCATGAGTTCCCATGTGGATTTGGCATATGGCTATCCACATTTATAATATTTATTATAAATTAGTTATTGGGTAAATTCCATAGGGAATAATTATTATTGGATGAAACTCCCTTAAGGGAGGTGGCTAAAATGATTATAGGTTTTATGCCTCATATATGAAAATTTAAATAGGTGAGGATGTATGAGATTCCAATAGGTATTAGACCATAATTAGAAAACTCCCATAAGGGAGGAATTTGATATAAGATTGGATTAGATTAATTTGGGGACTGGATGATCAGGTGTACCATCATATTCCATCATGATGGGGTACATTCGATGGGGGCACATGGAATACAATCTTCCAGGGGGGCGTACTACCTAATGAGTTGTGTCCGGTCTTGTATATTGGGGTGATCATGGATTTGGATTTCTGATGAATATTTTATACACTCATAGGGTATTCCCATTATGAGTAATATATACTCCCTTAGGGAAGGTCTTTGATGAGTAATATATACTCAAATAGTGGAAGTCTGTGAGATCTAATATATACTCTCATGTGTATGGTCTATTATGACTATGTAAATCTCATATAGTGAGGTTAGTGATAACTTTTAAAATAACATACTCAATGGGTGGTTGTATGGTTATGGTTGGTATGAATTCATGATGTTCCCAGAGACACCATGACACTATCCAAACTAAGTCATATAGTGGTTTATTTACTACAGTTACTTTGTTTATTTGGTTGAGCATGTCACATAAATATATCATAATGTATTATGGATGTTGTGGAACCACATTGGTGGTTCCCTATTATGTTATGTACTCATACCATACTCAAGCTGCCACTGCATATGGATACTCAAGAATTCATTAACTTAGTGATAAGTATATTTTTGGATGAGGTCCCTGTTTGATTGAGTGGGATGGATCAAAATTATTCATGGAGATTAGAAAAAGGTATGGATTTTATATATTGAAGAGTAAATATATTTATTTTCTTTTAATTTTAGACTATATATGTATCCATCCCAAGGGGAAGTCAGTTTCTTATATGACATAGTTATTCAATACTGTAAAGTATTACAACTATTACTATTGGTTGTTTTTTTATTCATACTTACTCTAATTATTTATTATTATTGATGGTGTTTGGTGATTTTATATTTAATTTCCACTCTAATATAGTGGGTATATTATCCTCAATCTACCACCTTATACCCCTATTACGGGATTCCAACCATAGGGATACAGGGAGGTGTGGCTACGGTATAGTAATTTCCATCAGTCTGGAGATAGTTCAATGGTATGGGGAGGAAAAATATTACAATGTGGTACCAAATAATTCCTTTTATTTTGTCATATTATTTCATGATATGGTAGACTGGAGATTTATAAATGTGTCAGAGCCTATGGTGGATATCAAACTTTTGTTTTAGGAAAACTAATTCTGATAGGAATTCTAGTTTACCTGGGCTTGATATTGTTGTTTTTGTACTATTTTTTATGGTTACATATGATTTTTTCTCTTTGAGTAACACGTATAATATTTAAAAAACTTGATTATTTTATAATTTAGCTCCTGGACCAATTGAAAGAGGCTAGTGATTGATTTTAACTCTTATCATACTAGAGGAAGAGGAATATCATGTATCATATCAATCACAAAGGATTCACATGTTAGATAGGCATACTAGTGTTTTTTTTATCATTGATGAAATAGAAATGGTTATTTAAATTTTAATAATATCTCATATAGTGTTTTTTCAAATAATCAATTAGTGAAATTCAACTCAACTGGGCCAACTTTCATACCAATTTCCATCTAATGGTAGTTTATGTGGGTCGATAGAGAGAATCCTACTGATAATGAAGAAAACATCATAGTCCTTGTGAATATGAGGTGTTGTGAACTAAGTGGGTTGGTACGACACATAGTTATGAAGCATTGAACCCCTTATTGGTTGTTTTTTATAGGTTTGATAGTTTATATGTCCAGTAATGATCTATATAGTGTTTCCCATATACCTTTTAATGTAATTATACTAATCCAAAATATTTGTTTCTATTTTCCCTTAATACAGATCTTATTTGGATATATTTTTTTCCATAGAAATATTTGACTGGTAAGACATAATCCAAGATGGAGTTATCCATTTGGAGTATTCTTGTGAGAATGGGTTCCCTAATTATGTACGGTTGTATGTGTGTGATACTATTTTATGTGAGATCTCATTAGTGAGTTTTTGGAATGTTGATGTTCTTGGTTTAATATGGGATCATATATGACACCCCATGAGAAACAACCATTGTGAGATGTGATTGGTATAGTTTTTTGGGAGACCCAGAGACCTTAGATTCGATCTGGACCTTACTAGTTCAGTGGTATAGGTTGTTAGAGGGAATACATGAGAAGGGTTGTCTTGGGTTTTTTTATTTCTATAGATGTGGGGGGGATTTTTGTATGATCATGAAAAGATTAGTACATGTGAGGTGAATCATGTATGTTACTTAGTCATTATGATGACTTTGGTTTCCATGGAGGCACCTAGGATTCTTGGATATCGATACTAGCTTCTATGGGTATTAATGTTTGGGTGGACGGACTTATTGACCACTTGTTGCGTAGGGGGAGTGCAGATAGATTCTCTTAACTATAATAGTGTCATGTGATGGATAGATGTGTGTATGTGGTTGGAACATCATAGACCAAGGATGATCACTTGTGGTGCTAGAATTACATTTAATGGAAGGTGGGCATATGATGGATCATAGAATAGGTGAGTTGCTCTATTTTGGAGTGGAGATCCAAGGGAACTCCTTGCATGTCAAGGATAAAATGTTAATGATAAAGTCCATCTTCAAATTATGTGGTATGAATCACAGGAGAATAATTTTAGTGTTTAACTCGGTGAGTGATCATGGATGAGACGATAGCCAAGGCAATGGATCCAACATTTATAGCAATGAATGCATGGGGCTTAGATGTGATTTTGAAATGTTCCTCCATATGAGATGGGAATTTGTAAATAGATCAGGTATTTTGGGATTGTTGTCCTAGGGTTGTAACTTGACACACATTATTAGAGAGACTTGTTTTCAGTGGCTGGAAGTACATGTGTGTGGTTTATGAGGAATGACATCTATTAAGAGATGGTACCTATTGAGGTGACACATGAGAGAGAGAAGGTTTGGAAACACCAGTCATAATTTCATGTGATTGATGGGGTATGTAACATGGTGTTTGGGAATTGTTTTGGTAGTGTGACCATGGGGGTGATCCTATGCCCATGAGTGATATTTCGATCATTATTATGTGACCCTTGTTTGAAAAGTATAATGGGAGTGAGACTAATAATTGGATGGTAATTTTATCATTTTCAGTCTAGTGGATAAATAGATGAGGATACTACCAGAATCCTTGTTGAAGGGAATTTATGGATTAATATATGGTATCACCTGGATTTGGAGAATTGAATTTAGGATTAAGATGTTTTTTATATGATTGAAGAATGATCGGGTTGATGGTGGGTTGGTGTTCATGTTTTATCATGATACTGAAAATCGATAGTGTATAATTAAAAATGTAAATGTATCAATAATTTAGGTAGGGTATTTGGTGAGAATTGATGGAAAATTTTCAGATTCCTTTGGGGATGAAGGTATCATGATCAAAGTTTGGTGGCACATCAGTAGTTGGAGCAGAGAATTTTAGAGATAGGTTGTTCGTAGGTTATCTTACCACTATACTTTTGTATAATTTTATAGGGTTATCCAAAAACCACTTTAGAAATGTTTCTTTAATACAATAAGATAAGTTTTGGAATTGGCTGAACCCTTGTGAGGAAATTTCAGTATGATCATGATTTGGATGGCTGATGGAGGTTCATCCATTATGACATGGAATATGGTAATGATAATGGGTGAATGTGTTTATGTGAAATGTTTTTATTTTGACGGATTCGGTAGTTAGAATCCATATTAGGTTCATTGTGAGGACTTTTGAGGCATGTCAAAATGGAAAGGTGAAATTTCATAATCGATTTGTGTGTTTAGAAGTAAAAAACTTATGTTTGAGTTTGAATTCATAACAAAGGATTGTTAGTATAGTCAATGTTATGTATATATATATATATCAACAATTCTCAAGGATGACAAGTAGTAAGGTGGGAAGGTTGTAAGATCCCATGTCAATATGAGTTGAAATTTTAGAAAAGATTTGAATTTTCAATTACTATATGGGTAAAATTTTGATCACATATTCAGAATGGAATTAAAATAAAAATAACACCTTAAAGTGAAATTATTAAATTTTCATTGAGATTTATTTGGTGCTATGGTGATCCTTGGGATCTTTAGTTTTAATTTCATGGTTTTGGATAATTTTGGTGTAGTTTCATGGTTTGGGTTGTATGGTTTTGGTAAAACCATTTATAACCATGAAGTAGGATTAACAATATATAATTTTCTAAATAAAATAGTAATCTTGAATGGTTAGTGTTTCCTCTAAAAATGGGGATGACCTCATTAATTTAAGGTTCAAAAATTCCAAGCGGTTTCTAAAGGGTTTGTTCGTAGAACCAGAAACATCCAATGATTCCATATCCATTTGTAACTACATTCCAAAGGTAGGTGCTCATTATTTTTGAACTGATGAGGCTTAAGAGTTTTCATTGGTCGAGAGGATTGGAGGTCGGACTCATCACACCTTTTGGGGGGAATTATTTTCTACTCCCGGACTCTCTTTATAGATTTAAGTTATGTTTGTAAATCCTTATTACATTACCAAGTATGAAAATGATCTTTCCTTTAGATCTGACAATCAATAATTAGTATGTATGAGATTTAGAGAATCTTTTATATGTATTCGAGGTTCTTCATCAATAGAGAATCATCTGTATTTGTTATAGATTATTGGTCAATGGTATCCTTCGACACATTATATAGAAATCTATTGGTTATTATGATAACTATACTAGTTTTAAATCCGCTCAGTGAGGCACTTGAAGTTTATTATCATTCAGAAGGACATGAATTATTTCATAGTTGGGATCGTTCCCGTAGATGGGATAACTATGTATCCTTTGTTTTTAAAAAGTAATCATAACACACGTAGTTTGAGTAAAGAAGTATGAGGTTAATGCATGATTGATGGATCAAAGAATGTTGTCATAATTACTTTTACACTCTAAGCTTATGTGAGTCATACTCGGTGTGAGAAACAAGAGGTATTGGTAAGACCAGAAAATTGTGCCATGAAAGATGCAATTATAAGAAATGAGTGGGGATTATGTATGTATGAATACCCAGATAGATGAAGATTAGGATTTACTTTAGGGAAGAAACCTAGGAACAAGGTCCATAAAGGTATATATGCTTTATGTAGATTTGAATACTCTAACTTGGGGATTATTCCTGAATAGGATGCCCAAATTAAGAGGGGACTTATGACTGGGTTTTACCCCTGATAAGGAATCCCAATTCAAAAGTAAATTCAATACTCATTAAGAGAAATTATGATTGGGGCTTACTCTTGAAAAGGAGGCTCAGGTTAAGAGAACCATGGTTGGGGCTTACTCCTAAAAAGGAAGCCCATATTTGAGACTGGGGCTTACTCCTGAAAAGGAAGACCAGGTTAAGAGAACCATGGATGGGGCTTACTTCTGAGGAGAGGATACCTAGATTTTGGGAACTTTGAGACCGGGGCTTACTCCTGAAAAGGAACCCCATATTTGGAAAATTATGACTGGGTCTTAGACCTAAAGAGGATGCCCAGTTTAGGGGACTTGGGGCTTACTCTTGAGGAGGATGCTGAAATTAATGAGAATTTGGACTTGGGATTATTCTTGAAAAGGAGGCCCAGATTAAGGAAATTAGGATTTTGGGAAATTGGGGCTTACTCCAAAGGAGGATGCCCAAAATTATGGGAACTTGAAGGCTGGGGATTATTCCTAAAAAGGAGGCACATGTTAAGGGAATTTGAAGACTGGGGCTTACTCCTGAAAAGGAGGCCCAAATTAAAGAAATTTTGATTTTGGGAAATTGGGGCTTACTCATAAAGAGGATGCCCAAAATTATGGGAACTTGAAGACTGGGGCTTAGTCCTAAAAAGGATTCCCAGGTTAAGGTAATTTGAAGACTAGGGGTTACTCCTTAAAAGGAGGAACATGTTAGGGGACTTGAGACTTAGGGATTATCCCTGAGAAGGAGGCCTAAGTTAAATAGAATTTATGAGTGGGGATTATTCCTAAAGAGGATGTCTAGATTAGAAGAATTATTACTGGGGATTAATCCTAAAAGGGAGGCCCAAAATTAAGGGGACTTGGGACTTAATCTTGAATAGGAGGCCAGATTAGAGGAATTATGACTGGGGCTTAGTCCTGAAAAGGAGGCCCAGGTTAAGGATTCTCTCATTTTTACAGGATGAGGTTGAATGAATGAAATCTCTGACCTTAGTGACATGAAGATATGTAAATCACTAGGTTTTAAGAGATGTTCCATAGAATTCCTTTCAGATAAGGAATCCAACAAGAAAATCATTCCATGAATGGATTTGGAGAGAGTTCTGAAGGATTAAACTTGAAGAGGATAGGCGGATAGGCATAAAATAGGAAAAATAGGTAGGAGGGGCACCCAAAAAGAAGGTGGCGTGCAAGTCCTGCATGGGCGCACAAGTCCTGGTCACGAAAGTATACTTGTGAGATGGTTAACCCTTAGGGTAATACATGAGCGATACTTGGCTCAGGCCCTTAGTATTATCCATAGAGGCTTCCAGAAGAGGGGCGCGCATGTTCTATGGAAGGGGTAAGGTGGCACGCAAGTGTGGCCATTTTCCCTTAAGGGATGGCCACATAGTCACACAAGTGTTGATGAGTTTCAACACTTAGGCCTTCCTCCTCCTCTTTAGATCTTCCTTTCTAGGTAAGAAACTACCTTAGAAGTGTTCGGTAGATTTGAGAAGAGATTGGGGCACCGGGAGAGCAAATCTGAGTTTTTTGGAAATTTTTGTCCCCGAAATGGGGGGCCCACCGGGGTATTTATAGGATGGAGAGGACCCTGGGCGAAATTCAAAGAGGGCGCGCAAGTCACCTATGTGGCGCGCACGTCACATGCGCGGCGCGCAAGTCACCTTCATGGTTAGCAAGTATACTTGCACGACCTTGGTGGAACTTGCACGACCCATGTTGAAACTTATCCTTGTTCATGACTTTGTTTATTTTTGATGTTTCCTCAAAGGATAAATCACTTTGTACTTAGGTATTTCCCTTTTTTAGTCGTTAGATTCTGTGACGGAAAGGAGCGTCAACAAAAGTCCCCCCTCAGTGTGGGATCTGGAGAGAAAAAAGGATTTGAATCTAAGGAAAAGAAAGAAACCAGGGGTCTTTGTGGTTATTGGAAGTTTAATGTTATGCATGTCATACATAAAAAGGCTAATGTTTGGGGTCAAAATAGCTTTGACCAAATGGATTGACTCAATTCCTTGATAATTTATCTGAAAAAATATCACCATGTTCAATTATGAGGGAAAATATGTAAACGATGACTTAAGAAATTTTGAATCTGAGGAATGATATGAAAAATGGCTAAAAAGGAATTAGAAGAAGTAGTTCCCAATAATGAAGTTACCACTATTAAAAAAACTAGTTAGGGGGTTGAATTATGTAGGACCACCTAAGGGCATTGGTTGGATAGTTAAATAATAGCAGCTTTTGGCTGACAAGTCTATTATGTAGACTATTTATGCAAGGCCACCTAAAGGCATATGTTGTATAGTCCGGAAAAAGAACTCTCGGAAATTTTCTTTTCTACTGCAAAAATGCTAGTGGATGTTTATGGGGATTCAAATTTTCCAAATCATAGAGATTGTTGTATGGAGAGAGGTACTTGAATATGGAGATGATATTTCCAAAAAATATTTTCTATGAACTGGATGAATGTCACTCCTACGAAGGTCTAACCCAAACGTAGAGAAGGGAAATATAAACCATATACATGGATACTTTCAGATCAAGAAAAAGAGTATGGGACAGATATGTTGAGGATGGCCATTTTTTACGGGTCCCTACATATTTTCATTAAGACAACTAAGGAAAAAAGATATTTTCTTCTCAAGAATGAAGTTACCACTATTTGACAAACCCACTAGGGGGTTGAATTATGCAGGGCCGCCTAAGGTCATTGGATGCATAGTCAAATAATAGCATCTTTTGGATAACTCTTTCGTTATGTAGACTGTTTATGCAAGGCCGCTTAAAGGCACGTGCTTCATGTTCAGGAAAAATAATTCTCAAAAATTGGAAATTTTGTGACCATAAGTCATGAAAAGTGGTATAGAGATCTAAAAGTATTCATGTTTAGGATCATGACACCTAAAAAAGGGCATTTGTTCAATACATGTAGAGATACACAGACCAATGCTAACCATAATCATGTTGTGGATGGGTCCTGAATTGAAATGTTGGACTTCCCTACGTATCCCATAAGGATGGTAATCAAGCCATACGCAGTTCTTGAAATACAGTTTAACGTCATGTGGGACGAAATTATGGGAAATCTCAGTTTAGGGTTATAGATCTCGGACCATAATAATGAAAACACAGTGTGTGTTTTCATAGGGAATTTTCAGCCAGGGGACTGCAAGTGGAATTTGGGGTTAGGCCCAAAGACTTGAGGCTGGATTCAAGGGATGCTTGAATGTTCTTACGTATCCCATAAGGATTGGAATCAAGCCACACGTAGTTCTTGAAATACCCTCTGTACAGATTTGGTTCGTACATATGAAGGGTGAAAAGGGGACTTTAGTGAAATTATGGTTTGACCCAAGATAAAAGGTTTGGGTATTTCTATGTATGCACAAAGTCTTTAAATATAACATGATTAGAGATCAATGTAAATAATGATTCTCTCTCAGGTGATAGTGAAAAAAGAATTTTGTAGTTTATTGTCATACAAGACAAAAGTGTTGTACAATTTAATATCATGTAGCAAGGACAAAGGTGAACCAATGTGAAGAGATTGGTTTTGGGCTTGAACCTCATGAGTTTGCCTACGTACCCAGCCTAGAAGGCAAGGATCAAAGTCCATGTAGTTCAATTAAATAATTAATTAGTGATCATGTTGTTCTTGAGGTCAATGACCTAAAAAATGATGTCGGGACTTAAACATGGTTAGCGGCCTAGAGAGGGTGTTATGGTTGAAGTTTACTCTAATCTCATGTGAGTCATACTTAGTGTGAGAAACAAGAGGTAGCAACAACCTTAACAATACACAGTTTAATGTCAGGTGGGACATATGAAGGGACTATGCAGTTTAAAGTCATGCAGTAAGGACTATTGGTGCTGCACAGTTTAATGTCATGTAGCAGGGAAAAAATACAGTTTAACGTTATATAGGACATATCAAGGTTTAACGTCATATTGGACGTATTAAGGGACATAGTTTAACATCATGTTGGGCGTGAACACAGTTTTTCATCATGTTGGACAATAAGGGTGTTGTACAGTTTAACGTCTTGTAGCTAAGATGATGTGTACAATACAGTTTAACGTCATGTTTGAAAAAAAGGGGACTGTGCAGTTTAATGTCATGCAGTGAGGACAAAAGAGGACATAGTTTAATGCCAGTTTGGACATATTAAGGACTTTTTTCACAGTTTAACGTCATGTTGGACAATGGTGAGAACACTTTAAGGTCATATGTGTGGACAAGTGATTATACAGTTTAACATCTCACTGGACGTAAGGGACTTCTGTACTGTTTAGCATCATGTAGTTAGGAAATCACAGTTTAATGTCATGTTGGACGAGGGTGAAAATAGTTTAAGGTCATATGAATGGATCGTTCATTAGGTAGTTTAACATCTTACTGGATGATATCACAATTTAACGTCATGTTGGACGTTGTTATTTGCATTACAAAAAATACTTCTTCAGAAATCTAGCATTGGTTGGAGTACTGATGAGTTCTCCATCAATTGACATTAAAGAATATGCTCCATTGGAGTAAACCTTAGGTATTGAATAAGGTCCTTCCCATTTTGGTTCCAGCTTAGGAGGTTTCTTTCCTAGTATCATTGGAGTTCTGAGAACCAATACCAATTCTCCCTGAATGAATGAATGAAGATGAACCTTTTTGTTGGAATCTCGTGCTATACGATTCTGATAAACTTCCAAGTGGTGCAAGGTGCACAATATTTTCTCATCTAATCATTCCAATTCATCCAATCGCTTTTGAGATTGTTCATCTGTAGATGACTGATCAGAAATGGATACTCTGAGTGATGGTAATTGAACCTCAATGGGCAAGATTACTTCCATTCCATATACCAATGAATATGGAGTTGACCGCGTTGCAGTGCAGGTGGTGGTCTGATAAGCCCATAAAGCATGAAAGAGTTTATTAGGCCATGATTTCATATATTTATCCACCATCTTTTGCAGTATGTTTGAAATATTCTTGTTGGAAGATTCTATCTGGCCATTGGCCACTTCATGATACCGAGATGAATGATTGGATTTAATGTTGTATTCTGGATACAAATTCCTCCCCTCAGATGAACAGAAGTTGGTGCCATTTTCCGTCAATATGGTATGAGGGACACCAAATCTGGTAATGATGTTAGACTTGATGAATCTAACAATGAATTTATAACAGACTTCTTTGAGGGTTATTGCTTCTGCCCATTTAGAAACGAAGACAGTAGCAGTAAGAATGTACATAAACTGCTTAGATGTAGCCGAAGGATAAGGTCCTACTACATACATTCCCCATGTGGAAAATGGCCACGAATATTTAGCTGTATGAAGCAACTCTGAGGGCTGATGAATGAAGTTGTCATGTACATGGCATGAATGACACTTCTTTGTGAAATCAACATAATCTTGTATCAATGAAGGCCGAAAGTGTCCAAGCCTTCGAATTTGATCAGATAGTCTGTGTCCAGACTGATGGGCACCACAGACTCCTACATGCACTTCCTTCATGACATCCATTGTCTCTTCCCCATCAATGCATCTAAAGAGAATTCCATCAAAACCACACCTGTAGAGGATTTTATCTAGGTTATTTGGACTATCATAAAGAGTAAAATTGACCACACATCTCTGGATTTGTTCTTTCCTGGCTCTATCAGGTGGAAGTGTTTCATTTTGAAGGTATTCCCTGATAGGTATCATCCATCCTATAGTATGACCATATGGTTCAGGAATGGGACTAATTTCATTGATTTCCTCTGTTCTGGTTTGAACATAAGGTGAAATTGTTTGACGGTGGGAAATACTGATTGTTCTCTCATCCCGATTTGGATCTTCCATAGCTGTAGCTATATTAGCCAGTTGATTAGCTTGGGAATTTTGTGATCACGGGACATAAGAAAATGTCGGTTCCGTAGGAAATTCCTCTATTAACTCTCTGACGTAATCATACAAAGGCGTTAGTTCTTCTTTTCTGATTTCATAATCCCCATTGACTTGTTTGATTACCAAGTCTGAATCACCTTTCACCTTTAAGTGATTCACTTGTGCCTGAAGCGTCAACTCCAGTCCTACGATGAGAGCTTGGTATTATGCTTCATTATTTGTACTGCCACCAAACAATGAAAAGGAATAGGGTAACACTGCCTTTTCTGGAGAAATGATCACAATTCCTAAGCTAACTTTGTTGAATTTAGGATTTTCCATTTTCCTTCTTGTTGGACTTCTGGAAGCACCATCACAGTACATTTCCCGTGTTTGAAGACTATCTTGAATAAAGAAGACTTCCTCATTAGGAAGTTCAATATCTGGAGATGTATCTTCTACTGAAGGGTGTTCAGCAAGGAAATCAGCCAGATCTTGGCCCTTTATTTCCTTTTGAGACACGTATTGAATATCAAATTGCTGCAAAATAAATTCCCACCTTTCCAGACGTCCTGTAATCATTGGATGACTATGGATAAATTTGAGCGGGTTATTGCGAGATACCAATTGGACATCGTGATGTTTCATATAGTGTCTCAACTTCTGAACTGCAAAGATTAATTCTAGGAAGCACTTATCAATACTTGAATATCGGTTTTCTGCTTCAAGCATAGTCCGACTGAGATAGTAGAGGTTGTTTTCATTCCAGCATCATTCTTTTGAACAAGAAAGGCACCCAATGATCGCTCTAAGGCTGTTACATAGAGGATAAGTGGTCTTCCTTCAACAGGTGGCATTAAAACTGGTGGACTCAAGAGATACTTCTTGATAATATCAAATACATCTTGACATTCTTCAATCCACTTGTAAGTGACTCCCTTCTTCAACAATTGGGTGAAGGGTAAACTTTCACCTTCCAAATTGGTGATGAAACGCTGAATATAGGCCAAGTTTCCTTGAAGTCCTCTCAATTCCTTTAAATTTCAAGGAGGTAAAATACTAAGGATTGACTTTGTCCTCTTATGATCAACCTCGATATCACGATGGCATAAAAAAACCCGAGATATTTACCTGAGGTTACCCCAAAAGAACATTTTATGGGGTTCATCTTCAAATTATATTTCCGAAGTTTTGAGGAATATGATTTCCAAATCATATAAGTGATTAGAACATTTCTTGGATTTAACCACCAAATCGTCTACATAACATTCAACAAACTTACCTAAAATGGGTTTGAAGATACGATTCACTGCACGCAGATATGTTGCATCTGCATTCTTCAGGCCAAAGGGCCTTACCCGATAGCAAAACACAACCTGAGGGGCTCTGAAAGCTGTAGATTCCTCATCTTCTGGAGCCATTCAGATTTGATTATATCCAAAATATCTATCCATGAAGGAGAGTCCTTCATATCCAGCTGTTTCATCAATTAAGAGTTCTGTAATCGGAACTGGAAAATCATCCTTAGGACAATGCCGATTAAGATCTCTGAAATCAATTTAAACTCTAATTTTCCCATTCTTCTTTTTCACAGGGATACTATTAGCCAACCATTTCAGATATTGAACTTATCTGAAGAAGTTACCTTTGATAATCTTATCCACTTCAGCTTCAATTTTGGAAGCATAGGTTGAGTGTGTTCTTCTAGCGGCTTGTTTGAATCCTCGATGTTCTTCTGGAAAACCCAAATGATGAGTGGAAACATCCGGATCAAGCCCTAGCATCTCTTTATAGTTCCAAGAAAATATATCTCGATTTTTCTTTAAAAAGGAAATATACATCTCTTGCTTTTCAAGAGTCACGGCCGCACTAATTAATGTGTTGCGTGGATCTTCTTTTGTACCCAGATTTATTTCCCGGAGTTCATCCACGGTGGTAGAGATACCCTATTCAAATGCTGGAGGAGCATCCCTAAGATCTTCTTCTTCTTCTTCAACATGTGTTATTTCTTCTGTTTCTACTAGCATAGTGGATGATGAAGCATAATTTTCATAATCAGAAAAAATGTTAAAATTTGAACATCTTGGAGAAGAAGTTTTCATTTCTGACCTGATTGATAATGAATGGTCTTCCTCGGATAACATAGAGGAGATAATGGATTGATAATCAACATCAACGTTAACCTCTGAGATAAATATAACTTCTTCTGTCCTGATTGGAAAAGTGTAGACTTTCTAGATTTAAGCAGAAGAAATGAAGACATATACATTTAAGCATTCATCATTGCTTGGTGAATCACAAATTTTTCCCATGTTTTCTGGCTTGATTTCCATAATTGACATTATGGAGGTTTCCATAAGAGTATTTTGATTTGGGCTTATCCTGTCAAGTTGACTGATATGCAATACATTATTTGTACACACATGTGTAAATGGGTTTACCGGAATCTTTTCCAAACCATATGGAGCATTAACTTTGGTAATCTCCCCTGTTGTGGATTTCTCTATTCCCTTCATGTGATAGAATTCTGCCTCAATGTATTGAGATTCACATGTTTTGAATGGGAACTTATCACCATACAATGTCCCAATTTGACCATCAAAACAATATTTGATACATTGATGGTATGATGAAGGGATAGATGCATGTCGATGTAGCCAGGGTTTACCAAGCAAGATGTTGAAGGCTGAGTCCTGATCAATAACCATTAAATCTGAATTGGATACAAGATCTCCAAACTGAGTTCTGAGTGTAATCTCTCCTAGTGGTTCTTGTTCATTTTTATCATATTCTTGTAACATCAGAGTAGAAAGAGATAAATCATATTCTGTGAGGCCAAATTGATGAAGTGTATGAATGGGGATGATGTTGACTCCTAAACCATTATCAATGAAGACTCTTCGAACGTCTAAACCATTGACCATTCTAGATAAGTATAAATGTCTGATATGTCCATACACTACATCATCTTCATCTTTATCTGTGAAAGTTATCACTTCATGGAATTCTGATGGATTATTCTCAACGTGCTAGGCTTCAGCCGCAACAATTTCAGTTTCAAACTTCTGAGGACTTGACAAAGCCTTGATGATTTTCTTCTGAAGATCCTTTGATAAATTCAAGGCATCCAGAATTGATAACGTGGCTGGTACTTGGGACAAGTGTTTCAATACATCATACTTTTGATCCAAGGGTCTGTATTTCCCAACAGGAACATGTGGTTTCGTAGGTGCCTTAGAAGTTGATGTTTTGGAAGTTGATGCATCTTGTAATGGGATGGAAGTTGGTAATACTCCTGTTTTTGGAAGATTAGAACGATTAGGTCTATTTACTTTCTAAGAGGATGAAGGTGGAACCTTCAACCAATCTTCCAGAATAACTATGCCAGGACTGAATCTTCCCTGTGTGGAATAACTTTCTTATTCCTGTTGAGATAGTTGAAGGGCTCTTCCATGAGTTTCTGCTGCATATACAGTTCTAGCAGGGGTAGAATTAGAATAGTGTCCTCTGAAAGATCCATGTATTCCTCTGTATTTCAGACCTCTGGAATTCCCTCTGATCCCTCTGTTTGATACAGGGAATTCAGGCTCATCAAAATAAAACTGTGACTGGCATATGGATCTGTTAAATGAATCATATTAACAGAACTAAAAATCAACGCTTCATCCAATGAATACTCTGCCTGATTAGCCAATTTAGGTTGTGTTGTTTGGTGGGGCGGTGCCCGTGGCTTCGAAGTAGATGGCATAAAATCTTCCAGAGTCAAAGACAGGTTAGGCTTTGACACGACTTCATCTTCTTCTGATTCTTCTTCTTTCTATGAATTCTGCCATTTCTTTAAGGATTTTCCCTCTAATGAAGAGGGTTTTGCTGTGTCATTCATGGAAGAAGACGCAATTGGTTTATTCAATTGTGTTCGCAAAATAGCATGAGTTCAGTTGATCGTTTTTCTGACCATCCAATTATCATATTTTTTCGCATTTTTGTTCTTGACTTCTTGCCACTCACCTTCCTCCTCTAGATATGTACCAGTAACACATGCTACCTGAGCTGAAGAACCTTTCAGTTTTACTTGTCCCAAGTCGACCATTTTCTGCAGGAGGTCCATGAAGACAAAACACTCCTGAATGGGAAGCCCCAACATCTGATGAAATGGGAAAAAATTGGGATGGTCTTTATCTCCTTCCTAATTCGGCCTATTGGGCCTTGTAAATTTTACCAAATTAGTTTCTAGAGCAAAAATTAAGTAACCAAGAACTTTTTCATTTCGAAAAGAGTGGACTTTTCTCTTCAGATCCTCAAATTGTTTTCTCCTTTGATCTCTTTGATCGTCTTGACAAAACAGAATCTGTTGTTGACGCTCAGGAGGCAGAGCCCTTCGAGAAGATGAAGGACTTAAAGTAGAAGCAGGTACAGGTGCTTGTTTAAGCATAACTGTAGCATTTTCTGCTTTACCCATTCTTTTTCATGGAGCTGATGGAATTACACGAGCATTATCTTTAATCTTCAGAAGAGAGTCTTCAATTTTTTGAGAGATTGAAGTAAGGTCTCAAAACCATACTATGTATTTCACAGGGATCAATGGCATGCACAATTCATAACACAAATTAGCCACACAGATTGGCAACAATTCCTCTTGAGGGAGCGCTAAGCTCAGGGAATAAGTTAATCCCTTCCAGCGAGAAATGAAATACAAAACCCTTTCAAACTCCCTTGGTTTATATTTTGTAAGATAAAAAACTATTGTCTTTGGCAATTTTGAGCTTAATTAAAGAAGGAATTGTTGGCTGAGATCCTCCCATCTGGTAATTGGCCGGGATTCCAAGCTTGTGTACCAGACAAAGGCAGGCCCTTGTAATGATTGTACGAAACACTTGAGCTTAACTGCTTCTTGTTGCTAAGGTGTTCCCATCATAGGGTCACAATGAGAAAAAAAATGTGTTAAGCGTTGCTCTGGGTCTCCCGAACCATTAAATATTAGGAATGTGGTACTTGAAAAATTTGATGGGGGAGGAATTTCATCACCCAATTCAAGGTAAGCTCTATTTTCTGGTTATATTTGAGTTCGATTTCCCTCCATAGCTTCCAACCGAGCTGTTAATGACTCAATAGTAGTTATTAATTTTTTAGAAACATCCGGTTGAGCTTGTACTTGAGCAGGTGAAATGACTGGAGCTTCGACAGATGTGGTGAATGGTGCTGCAACTGATGGGAGCACCGCATATTGTTGTTGCACTTGACCCGTAGGATTTGACTTGTGAGGGTGTACTGGTAGAGAAGGATATTCTTGATCCATCTCTGTAGCTGCAACAAATTCCCTTGGCTGACTGACTCTAGCATTCTTAGGAGGAAGACTACCCTGAAGTAGTTCTGCATTCAACCTCCTCAACTCCATCATTTCTTCCTCTTGTTGTGCAAATACTTTCTCTAATAAGAGCGATTGGCCTTCTCTAGAGGAAGGGTATGTAACCTGATTCGTTCCTTTCCCCTTATTGGACACCTTTCAGAGAGGGGGAAGCGGGTTACTTGAAAGATTACCTAGATTCTGGGAAATCCTTTGATTTCATGTACGCACACCTTCTTAATTTGTGTCTGTGCGTACAACCTCTTGAGCATGAGCTTCCTCATCTGATCCCTCTGAATGAGCCTCACCTGGGGGATAAGCAACAACGGAATTTATGACATTAATTGATGCATAATGCATTGCATCTCTTCTATTGGCATTTCTGTGATATTGTCTTCTTATGTTTCCTTGTTGGGACACTGCCTTTTACTAATTTGATTCCTCAGGAACTTCTTGACGAACCATAATTTGGAGGTGATCTTCTGATAATTTATCTCTTCACTTCTTTTGAGGCTTCCTACCTAATCGAGAGAAGACTAACTTTCTCTGAGGGACAGATTGAGGATTTGAAAAAGTCCCCAGTCCTGTGGACTGGGGCTATTCCTGCTGTCTTTGCTCAACTCCTTGAATCCTATTTGTTGATTCTGAGGGTTGGGTTAAAAGAGTCCCATGTCTGGTAAGCTGGGGTGGTTCTTGACATGTTATATCTGATACTTTCTTAAAATATCTCATGATCTTACAGACTTTAGTCCGGAAATTGGTTGGATGCATCAACCTACATCCACCCTTATCACCCGGCTCAAAATATCGTTGGATGATTTCTGACACTTCTGTCACTTGATGATGTTCTTTCTCCAAATGAGAGGCATGTTCAATATTCTCATTTTCTTGATGTAGGAGTAATTAAACAACTTGTTCTTTGTATTCCTGATTTTGAGAAGAACTAGTTGAGGCATGTACTTGATCGAGCCTTTGATTACAAATAAAGGCAATTTGTTGTGGCTGGCCATGGGCAATAACATTGCATGAGACCATTTTCGACGGGCTATGCTGACTGGAGAGTACAGTGAAATATACTTCTCCATGAACACCCAATCCCCTGATATGAATACCATATGGGTCATTTGCAATTAATTGGTGCAATCTTCTTAGTGCACCAATTCATGAACGCTGAAGGGCTATCTTCTGCTTTTCAGCCTTCGGATATCGAGAAACTGAGAGATATGCCAAGTCAATTTGGAACTGTAACCCTTCTATTATCTTAATATGATTTTCATATTCATCATAAGATAATATTTTCTTTTTCAACTAATAAAGAGTTTTCCATATGTTAAAACAAATATCATGAATTCCATCTTCCGTCAACATATCTGGAATGTCATACTGAAAATCAGCCAAAGGCCAAATCATAACTGGCACTTCAACTTTTGCCAGTTTTTTTCTCATATTCATTACTTCCTCTTTATCATTAAATGTAGATTCTTCTACCTGATTAGACCAAAGTTGGTACTTCCTTGTTGCCTCATCGGATTCAACAAGATTGGTAGAGAATTCACTGATCAAACTAGAAGATTCATGACTTAGGGGTGATTCGGAGAATGACCTGCACCCTTGGCTATCTTCTAATTGAGAAATTGTTTCACTTGATAGTGATAATAATCATACATGACTGGCTTCACATTTTTATGTGCCTCAAGATAAGAGGGCTTTCTCATTACTAAATTGTCCATTGGAAAATCTTCCAGGAAATGTGAATTATTACTACGGAGAGGACTTTCGCAACCAAATTCATCATCATGGGGAGGACCACCATGTTGGTTTACATCAAAAGATGAAACATTTTTCTCCTTGGACTTCTGACACATAGAGGTTTCTCGTGGCTCTCATCTGAATATGAAACTTAGAGATCGACCAAATTTTCATAAACCAAGACTTCATGAGGAAGTATCTGATACAGAACTTCGGAATTAATGTTCCCACAACTGGGAACTAAGAGATTATAATCTTGAGTTGCAACAGATAGTTGTCTGAGTGCATTAAGAAATCCAGCATCGAGTGAGGCCTCATTATGGATTGGCCCTTGATTTCTTGATTTTGCTGGGTGGGTCTTCTTTTTAGACGCCTTCTTACTCACTTTAAGAACCACTTGTTGAAAAAGTGGTCATTATGGGCAGGTTTATATGCCTTCTCAGGAGAAAGGATCAGGTAAGGCTAACTATCTCCGCCCAAATCAGGTGTATGTGCCTGACTTGGTTATCTGTATGATATGGGGGAGTACGCCCCGCAATCCTCTTGGACTTGCACCGAGGTGTGTGTCTGTTCCAGAGTGAACTATTGATGTGTCACTCCACTGGTAAGGATAGATTTTCATTTCTTCCCATGTGATGCTGCTGAAGCTGTTATAATATCTTGGCAGGCATCCAGAATATGAGCAGGGATTTGCTTCTACTCTTTCACCATTGACAGAATATGCTTGGTGACTTCAGCAGCCGGAACGGGAATATACGTCCATTCCATGCTTGGAGTAGGTGTGTGTTCTTGCTCTTGTCCTCCTTTTCCTGTCAGGGAATTCTAACAGTACTTATGTGTGGGGGCAGAGAGTTGAGTCTGCCTCCTGTTTTTCATCGGAGCTTTCTGACTGACTTCTCCAGGTGCTACCAAACGAGACTGTTGGTAGGCTTGTTCAATACTAGCAGGTGTATGTGCCTGCTGATTTCACTCTGCCGAACGTGGTTGACGATCTTCCTTCAATACTGACAGACATGGCTATTGGCAAGATTTATGACTATAAGCAGGTGTATGTTCCTATTTATCAGTTGTCAACACATTGGGTTGGCGGGCTTCATCGTATGTAGTCAGACGAGCATGCTGACCAACTGATGATTTATAAACAGGTGTATGTTCTTGTCTATAGTACTTTGCTAGAATTTCCTGGTGGGATTGGCACGCTGCTTCTAGATAAGTCTGCTGGACAGTGGAATTTAAACGGACGGGTGTGTGTGCCCGCTCGTTGCTTGCCACCAAGTTAGGTTGGCAGACTTCTCCGAAAACGGTAGAGATGTGAACCTGCTCACTGTTAACTGGTCATTGCCTCTGGTGTTTTTTCTTGCCTTCTCGGGTTTGAGGAACCTGGGCCGAACGCCTGGAGAAGACACCCTCATCATGTTTAAGGCGCACTTCCACACAAGTCTGGCGGCGATTGTTAATGGGAGCCCTCGGGAAGGACTCATGTCTCTTTGAGTTAAGGCCCTGAGGGATCTTCTCATTCACTTCCCCATGATTTAGGAGAAAATGGTGATTGTGTCCTAGGGATAATGACCTGAAATGGTTGGATACGGTAGTTAGCACCGCCTGCTTCTTGATCGTTGGTCGTCACTGTCTGGATGACCAGGGTGAGTAATTCACTTGGAGGGCTTGTCGAGCAGCCTCCAGAGTTTGAATGGTACCATGTTGGCGGTACTCGTTAACCCACACATTTGATACCCAGCGTTGAAGATGGTGAGTAGGTGATGTCGTCCTCAATGCAGACGACAATCTAGCAGGAGTAGCAGCTGATGCATTCACAGTAGAGGTTTTCACAGCGGATGCATTCACAGACGTGATCTTAAGAAAAGCCATTCATGTAATGAAGAATATCTTGGAAAAGAAACCTTGTTTGATATAACAAACATAATAAAGATAAGTTCGGCTACTACATCTTTTGGATGATCACATATGTTATTGATTACTTTGTTGGCCCTCTCATTGAGTTTTAAATAGGGTCCTAACAAATAAGAAAAAAAATCATTTTAACTCGGTAAAGGATTCACGTCGGATTCACCATTTTTTGTTTCCTCTGGAAATGGGGATGACCTCATTTATTTAAGGTTCAAACATTCCAAGCAGTTTCTAATGGGTTTGTTCAAAGATCGAGAAACATCCAATGATTCCATATCCATTTGGACCTACTTTCCAAAGGTAGGTTCTCATTAGTTGCGAACTGATGAGGCATAAGAATTTTCATTGGTCGAGAGGATGGGAGATTAGACTCATGACACCTTTTTGTGGGGAATTATTGTCTACTCTAGGACTCTCTTTATATATTTATGTTATGTTCGTGAATCGTTATTACATTACCAAGTATGAAAATGATCTTTCCTTTAGATCTGACAATAAATAATTAGTATGTATTAGATTTAGAGAATATTTTATATATATTGGAGGTTCTTCATCGATAGATAATCATCTGTATTTGTTAGATATTCTTGGTCAATGGTATCCTTAGACACATTATATAGAAATATCTTGGTTATTATGATAACCATACTAGTTTTAAATCCACTCAGCGGGGCACTTGAAGTTTATTTTCATTCAGAAAGACATGGATTATTTCATAGTTGGGATTGTACCCACAGATGGGCTACCTATGTATCCTTTGTTTTGGAAAAGGAATCTGAACCCACATAGTTTGAGTAAAGAAGTATGAGGTTTATGCATGATTGATGGACCAAATAAAGATGTCATAATTACTTTTACACTCTATGTTCGTGTGAGTCATACTCGGTGTGAGAAAAAAGAGGTACTGGTAAGACCAGAAAATTGTTCCATGGAAGATGAAATTATAACAAATGAGTGGGGATTATGTATGTATGACTGTCCAGATAGATGATGATTAGGATTTAATTTATGGAAGAAACCTTGGAACAATGTCCATAAAGTTATATGAGCTTCATGGAGATTTTAATACTCTAACTTGGGGCTTATTCCTGAAGAGGGTGCCCAAATTAGGAGGGGACTTATGATTGGGTTTTACTCCAGAGATGGAATCCCAATTCAAAAGTAAATTTTAGACTGGTTAAGAGAAGTTATGGCTGGGCTTACTCCTGAAAAGGTGGCCCAGGTTAAGAGTACCATGGTTGGAGCATACTACTAAAAAGGAAGCCCATATTTGAGATTGGGTATTACTTCTGAAAAGGAAGCCCATGTTAAGAGAACCATGGTTGGGGCTTACTCATGAGGAGGATACCCAGATTCTGGGAACTTTGAGACTAGGGCTTACTCCAAAAAAGGAAACCCAGATTTGAAAAAATTATGACTGGGGCTTACTCCTAAAGAGGATGCCCAGTTTAAGGGACTTGGGGCTTACTCTTGAGGAGGATTCCCAAATTAATGAGAATTTGGACTGGGGCTTATTTCTGAAAAGGATGCCCAGATTAAGGAAATTTGGATTTTGGGAAATTGGGGCTTACTTCTAAGGAGGATGCCCAAAATTATGGGAACTTGAAGACTGGGGCTTAGTCCTAAAAAGGAGGCCAGGTTAAGGGAATTTGAAGACCGGGGATTACTCTTGAAATGGAGGCCCAGATTAAGGAAATTTGGATTTTTGGAAATTGGGGATTACTCCTAAGAAGGATGCCCAAAATTATGGGAACTTGAAGGCTAGGGATTAGTCCTGAAAAGGAGGCCCAGGTTAAGGGAATTTGAAGACTGGGGATTACTCTTAAAAAGAAGGCCCAGGTTAGGGGACTTGAGACTTAGAGCTTATCCCGGAGAAGGAGTCCTAATCTAAATGGAATTTATGAGTGGGGATTATTCCTGAAGAGGATGCCCAGATTAGAATAATTATGTCTGGGGAATAATCCTAAAAAGGAGGCCCAGAATTAAGGGGACTTAGGACTTAGTCCTGAAAAGGAGGCCCAGATTAGAGGAATTATGACTGGGGATTAGTCCTGAAAAGGAGGCCCAGGTTAAGGATTATCTCATCTTTAAAGGATGATATTGAATGAATGAAATATCTGACCTTAGTGACATGAAGTTTTGTAAATCACTAGGTTTTAAGATATGTTCTATATAATTTCTTTCAGATAAGGAAGACAACAAGGAAATCATGCCATGAATGGATTTTGAGAGAGTTCTAAAGGCTTAATCTTGAAGAGGATAGGTGGATAGGAATAAAATAGGTAAAATAGGCAGGAGGGGCACCCAAAAAGAAGGTGGGACACAAGTCCTACGTGGGCGCACAAGTCTTGGTCGTGCAAGTATACTTGTGCGACACATGGGTACTTGCATGATGGTTAACCCTTAGGGTAATACTTGGGCGAGACTTGGCTCAAGCCCTTATTATTATCCCTAGAGGCTTCCAGAAGAGGGGTGTGCATGTTCTATGGAAGGGGTAAGGTGACGCACAAGTGTGGCCATTTCCCTTAGGGGATGGCCACTTAGGCGCACAAGTGTTTATGAGTTTCAACACTTAGGCCTTCATCCCCCTCTTTATGTCTTCCGTTATAGGTAAGAAACTACCTTAGAAGTGTCTGTAAGCTTTGAGAAGAGACTAGGGCATCAGGAGCTCAAATATGAGTTTTTTTGTAATTTTTCATCCCCGAAATGGGGGGCCCACTGGGGGTATTTATAGGCTAGAGAAGACCCTGGGCGAAATTCAAAGAGGGCGCTCAAGTCACCTGTGTGGCGCGCAAGTCACATTCGTCGCGCACAAGTATACTTGGACGACCTTGGTGGAACTTGAAAAACCCATGTTGAAACTTATCCTTGTTCGTGTCTTTGTTGATTTTTGATGTTTTTTCGAAGGATGAATCATGTTGTACTTAGGTATTTCCCTTTTTCAGTCATTAGATTCTGTGACGGAAAGGAGCGTCAATAGTTAGTTCACAGTTAAGTGTAAAAAATTCCAAATTTCAAAGAAAAATGTGGGATGTTATGAAGGTGGTTTCACGGTTAGAACACAGTTTGGGAAACTATGTCTCCAAACCATGAAATGTGTGATGGATTGGACATTAGAGAAAACACAGTTGATACAATGATTGGAAAACCATGCATCCAAATTTTGAAACTGTTTAAAAATGTCAAAAAAGAAAATACCCCCATCCCTTTAAGAGGTTCAATCATTATTTCTACCAGTTATCTCACATCCATGATCCAACCCTCATATCCTTCCTTCCTTCATCATACCCCATCAAGGGGTGGTTTCATGGGTGTTTCTCATGTGTTGTGCGGTATGGTATTCCTTCTACTAACCTCCATTTACCTCTGCCTCTCCTCCATTATAATTTTTGGTTACATTTTTTAGGGTTTTGGTTATAATTCCACCAGATAAAAGTTGAATTAGATAATGGTGTTTCTCGTATACCAAGAAATAATGTGACTCGGGATGCTGTATGTATGCGGTGTCTTGTTGATTCAATAAATTTTTTATAAATAATGGAATTTTTAATTATTTTTATCAAAAAAAATCAAATTATATTCCTATGAAATTGTCATTGGTTTATGGATATTTCACTCATAATAGGATTCATAATGTTATATGGACTCATGGAGTGTTGATGGGTGTGTCCTTAGAGAAATGTTGTGATGTAGTGAGTTATCAGGCATTATGAAGTATATAAATTTAATTAATAAATAATAATTAATTTTTAATTAATTTTTTTGATGTATTTAATGTGTTAGGAGCTCGTTCCATTGAAGTAAGATTTTTTGGACATTGATGATGCCATATAGGCTTAGATAGGCTTTGGCAGTGGATACAGGCCCTTAGGAGTAAATTGAAAAGATTCAAAAAAAGTAATTGGTCTCAAATTCTTTCCAAATGGAATTTATTATTTTTTATGTGGTGTATGGATTCTCAAGAACACTAATTATGGAAATGAACTTGGTTATATTCAATTAAATTTAATTATCTATTAAAATTAAATAAAAATATTTATTGAAGTGAAAAAACATCAGGGGTCACAAATAACCTAAGCGTGTTAGCTTAATGCCTCATACGTTGAGTGTCAAGGATGGGAAATGTGTGACGTTATACGGACCCCATACCCCCTTATAGGTGATGTTGGTCATGAAAATAATCTTATCCCATGAATAGGATCATGATATTATTCCAAGCCAGAGTTGAGGTTGGAACTAGGGATCATAGGTTGTGTATGCGTCAGCTGAACCTTCTTGTTCTTTGAGATGTTTGAGATATTCAGGTTGTGGGTGGTATGTGTGATTCACTTCTAACTAATGAGACCAAGCCATGTGTGGTAGAATATAGGAAGGCAAGGACTTGGTCAAGGGAGGACTGGCCCTTTGTGAATTTGAGATCCAAGATGGGTTGTGGGATATCTATTGGATATATCCCTTGTTTTGAGACCCATAGTAGCCTCCATGATCATTATACCTTGATGATTATGTCATGGGATGTGATATCATAGGTTTTTGAGTGATGATCAAAGATTGTGAATAAGATCAAGGACCCATGTGAGGGTGTCTATATTGTACTAGGACCAAGGGGGGCCTAGTATGAAACCTGTGACTAATTACCCTAGTGAGAGGGTGGTTATGGGTAAGGTTTTATATGCTCAATGGAGTAACTTAGAACCTAGAAAAAAATATTGAGCCAATTTATGTTATGATGTGATGGGTCATTACTTGGGGATCCTGACAACAGCTCACCATGTGGGTTGAGAATATGTCTACAAGTGATTATAATTTTTATTACTTATTATTATTTTTATAAAAACCTTTGGGAATCACGATGAATGGATGGACACACACATAGGGTAGGTAACTGAAATTCTTTTACTATGTATTCCTCGGATGTGGAAAATCCAATAGGGGGGGATGTAAAAGATTACTATTGGAATTATTCATGACTTAAAAATCTGTCATAGAGAATTTATGTGATATCAGTTGGGATTCCATGGATTTGGTGCAAGAATGATTAGGTGTACAATCGCATGTTATCCCATTGTGTGACTTTTTTGCAGGGATCAATGATTGAGATCTACTGATGGCCTTCTATCTGATGAGGTATGTATGGTCTTTTATACCATGGTGATCATGGTTTTGTGTTTATGATGACTATTTTATACATCTACAAGGATGGCCCATGATGAGTAATGTATACTTCCATATGGGAGCTCAGTGATGACTAATCTATACTCTCATAGGGGAGGCCTGCGATGACTAATTTATACTATGAATGGTAGGTCTGTGATGACTATGTAAAACTATCATTGGGGAGGTTTGTGATATATTTGGTAATAATGCACTAAATGGGTGGTAGTATAGTTATTATTGGAAGTATTTCAAGATGTTATCATAGACACCCTGACACTAGATGAAGTATGTAGTATGGTGGTTTATTTACTAAAGTTTATTTATTTATTCATTAGATTTTTTAACATGCATATATCACAATGTATGTTGTCTGGTATTGGACCACTTTGGTGTCTCCTTAATGAGTATCGTACATACACCCTACTCAGGATGCCATTGCACATGGGTACCTGAGAAGATGTTCATTTGGTTACAATTAGAGGTTGAGATGATGTCTTGGTATGATCATGAATGATATATTAGACATATATATATATATATATATATTGGGATGATTCATGACTTGAGAATGTCCATGATTCATTAACATAATTTTATTTTTCATTTAGAATGTATATGTAACTAGCATAGAGGGTAGTTAGTTGTATGTATAACGGGTTTATTCAGGACATTATTAAATATCAACTATTATTATTGTGTGTTAATTTATTTCAATCTACTGTAATTAGTTAGTATTTTTCTTGTGTTTAGTGATATTATTTTTACTATATACTCTAATATAAGGGTTATTTTCTCCCCACAGTACCACCTTTGTACCACACTGTTGGTCGATAGCCTCTAGCATAAGGGGATTCCCACCTAAGGTATAATGGTGATCATAATTCTAAATATAGATTAGTGGTCTAGGGAAAGGTAATGTTATAAAGTCAATCATAGAGAAATTTTCATCCCCATTGAGCTAGTTAAATAAATCATCTATAATAGGGATTGGATATCAGTTCATAACCAATACCTAGTTAAGTTGATAATAGACTACAAATAATCTCAAGGAGTTATTGACGTTATCTGAGAAAAAAACTAGAGCACCCCATGTTTATGTGGTCGGATTAGGAAACCTCTTTTACTTCAACTCCTCTAGCAAGGATATCAATTCTTAGTTACCTATCGGTGTCATCCAATAAGGATGGATAGAAATTTGTTATGCACTTGGATAGAGTTCAATCATAAACATGATTCCAAGGTCAGATGTTGCACCTAAAAATTCATTAGTTAATATATCCTAATATAGATCAATGATGTGATGGAAAAATATAATTAATTCCTCTAACTTATCAAGAATAAGAATAGCAACTTGGCATGTGATTCCACCTAGTCGCTGAATGTTAGGGATAGAAAGACTCACTCACAAATCCTAATCACAGAAATATTCAAAGATTTCACCATTAATAAAGGTAAAGGATACTCATCAATTGTAGAAATAAATTTTCACATGATAATTTATAATCCAATCCATCCCAAGATTCTCATCAAAATTTCCCATGTTTGACACAATAGAGTCCTACAAGAATCAGCAACTAAAAATTACTAACCCATAATATGTGCACTTATAGATCACTTCTGATTTTATATTTAATGGAATATAATTTATAGAACTCTATAATGGTACTCTATATCCAATAATAAACCTCCAACGAACTTGGAATAAATGATGGAATATGAGGCTTATTTATCAAAAATACCAGAAGCAAGAGTCAAAGGTAATAAAATCATACCTTAGACGATATATTGTCATACTTCCTGGCCTATCGATGAAGGATATACCACATGTAACTATATAGTATCATGACCTTGTACTCATGTATTTCTTCCATAATTCATACTCCCCCACTAACCTTGACTGTAAGATATATATCCACCACAATGGCTTAAACAACCATTGGATTCCAAACTACCAACCGACTGAGGTGTAGTAGTCCCAGCCTGATATCCCTGAGATGATTTTTTAACCCATATATTGGGTGGGTATTTTCCAACTAGGAAAAATTGACATAGGATTCCGATTATTTTAAACTGATAACACCCCCAAGGATATTGAGTTCACTGTGGTTTCTTATATCCCCATCCCACAAATTAATAACAGTGGATATCATTTCTCTCTTATGGAGGAGGGGAAATATCACCAATCTATCATGAATAACATTAATTACCCTCGACTGGGTAATCTAAATAACATTTCTAAGTATATGATGATCCACTTCCACTATCACCCATAGAGGAAAACAACTTAGTTCATCATCCCTCACTAATGTTCCTCTCAAATATCAAGGCCTCATTTACAATCTATATAAATATTAGTCATGTGGGATAATTTTACCTATAATTTTATCTTATTATGAAGTCCATCATCAAAATTATTAGTCCTATTATTATCATTACAATCCAAGATGAGAGAAAAAATTTAGAGCTCTATGAAATGGGAAGCATAATTTATAACTATCACTTCTCTCTAGGTCAGACACATAAACTACATAGACTTTTATAACCATGTGGTATTTGGGAAGAAAAGACTAATAAATTGAGTTATGAAATCTATCTTGTCTGACCCAACTTGTTAGTCACCCTATCAAAGGACATATCACCAATGCCACACTTCCCCGTAAAATATGTAAACTTTCAACTTCACCATATAATCCTCAGGTATATTTAACTTTTCAAGAATAGTTTTCATGGACTCCATCCATAGATTAGTAGCCTAATAACCACTCTCATCCATAGACAATGATGGGTGAGGTAATAAGAAATCATGGGTATGTTTTCACTTCGGTTGTGAAACCTATGTATCCCCCCACTCTATCAACGTTTCTACATGTAGAATACTCTTATAGATATGATCACACATACATAGACCTTAATGTATAGAATGCTATATCCCCTCAAACTAGTGTGGAATACTCACCCTCACTTTCTTTTCATGGGACCTAGGACATATGACATGTCTTATAACTAAAATTCCAACAGAAACATCTCAAAAAATAATAACATGGTAACTATCAAAATATAAACAAAACAAAATAGAAATCAATACCCACTAACCTTCATGTCTACCAATGAGGCCTCATAAAACCATGAATTATTTATATACCTACGCACTACTCAAGGTCACAAACTACAACCTCCTATAGGATTCTAAAACATATTTTCCTCATTTCTTTTTAATGAGTAAAATTTATTTGGGCTTGGTATTCTCAATGTTTGGTTAGATAAGTTCCCATTTACAAGATCTGAGGGAATACGCCTTATAGGTTGATTACTGGAAAATTAATTTTCCCAATCCCTCATTCAACTTTCCAAATTTATATTATTTTATATCTAGCAGTCTTTGAATTAATTATACAAGTAAGAGTCCAACATATACTTATCTATAAAACACCATATCAATTTTTTTACACTTTAAATTGACAACCCTCTTTAATCCATAGGAATATATATATATATATATTTATCTATAAATTAAGGTCATGAAACAAATGAAAAGTAACCCTACATGATTAACACGATCCATGAATAAAAACATGCTCCATTAATATCATCCCAAGAGATAAACCCCCAAAACCAATAAAGATGAAAACTAAGAATACCACCAAAGGTGGGAAACATTCAATTGTAAAAATTAAAAGTGAGAAAAACAATCCCACCCCTAGAGACATAGATTTTTTCCCATATATGGGTTAGGTACTCCTAGGTTTCAGCTCATTACCAAGACCCAAAACATCCAAGTATCTTTTATACCTTCCCAAATAGCAATAGAAAAGGAAATTATACTATGATAATATTTTGTAACATCCGATCCATTATCACTATGACTAGTAACCATATCAGTGGAACCCCTGTAACTCATGAATGTCTCCCTATTTAATAGAGTCTATAGTCTAGAAGGAAGTTTCCAATTAGATTCCTTTAGAATAATATACCCTTTAGTAAGTTTTATTTAATTGTGGGAAGTAATTGAAATTAAATACATTACATAAAACCTCAAAAAACATTAAGATAGGATACAAGAACCTAACATAAACAACACAATATCCAAAATGATTCTACTATAACTAAGATACATACATCTCAATAGAATTATATAATATTTTTAAAAGTTAAAATAGATTTACATAAATCTAATTATATGATATTCAAAAGTGGCTTGAGATCTTACTCAACTCCTAGTTCTCATGCTATTACCTATCGAAGAAAAATAATGCATCTGACGTCGGGAACATTCCTTTATCTGAACCTGCAACCATGATGTATTCTCAGGAAACTAATAATATCCTATGAATATTTTTAGTATAAATAAATAAAAAACCATTTTTGGAATTAATAAATAATTCTATTATGAAAGTAAGTATATTTAGATGTACAAAATTAACTATTGAATAATTTAATTTTACATAACTTGATGAATAAATAAAACAGACCTTAAATATTTGGGTTTGAGTCCCTGATCTTCTACACATACTTCTCCCTATGTCATAGTTTCTCTGATCAACTATTTGGGACCATGACATCCAATATAACAAAAATATTTTTCCTTGTTATATAATTGGTATCACGAACTACCCCTTTGAGTTTTTTCTTTTCCATGGTATAGTAACAAGGACCACCCCTTTGAGTATTTTCTCAACCAATTTTTCATTGACCACCCATTTCATTTTTTTCTCATCTAGGGAATAATCCATCTACACTCATTTTCCAAACTTCCACTTTATAATTTCATCAAACCAAGTTATACCCCCAAAATTCAATACATAAGAAAATTTAATTTATTTAAAAAATCCATAAACACCAACTTGCCTTTTCAATTCAAATCCATATCCATTTCCATTTCAAATATCCATTTTAGAGTAACATTTTCAAACATAGCATTTTGATTGGAAAATAATATTTTCAATATACATATTCTAATATCCAAATATATTTTCCCTTAAAATTATTTATTTCAAACCCATTATATATTCCATTAGCTCAAGGAGGGTTACTCTGATTGATTCACATTTCCTTTTTCAAAAAACAATTTAAAGAGGATGACTAACATAGAAAAGACACATTATTAAACATTTGATTAAAATTTTGGGGTTACACCTAAAATATCATCAAAAATTATTATGAATATATTGGGGGTTGAATCTATGTAAAACATATATTTCTACAAAAATTATCCTAATATGAGTTCACATTCCCAAAACTAAGCTCTGATTTTTCTTAGAATGGAAAGAAATAATATTTTAGTGAAATTCCTTGAAAATATGGCATATGAGATAAGAATAGCCTAAACCCCCTTAATATAAAAATAAAATAATAAGGTGTAATATTCACTCATAATATTACCAAATGGTCTTGATAATACAAAGAGGTAGTGGAAATGATTATGAATCGAAGGAGGTTCATCCGAGGATGTCGGGGAGAAGATGGTGTGTATGTAAGGGGATACAAAAATCTAAATATAGGGAGAACTGATGTATTATGTGTTGTATAAGAGGGGTTAATATATAATTTTAAGTAAAATTAATAAAATTGTTCCATCAAAGATCCTCTGAGCTCTATTGGAAAGTGGTTGGGCTAGTGGCAGGTCGGTGTTAGGTCATCGACTGACTAGTTTTTCCAGCATTCCTTACAGGGATACTAGTTTCCATCAGCTAGCCATTGAGACTAAAACAACATTTTATAGTCCCAACATTTTCTATTAATCCCTATTTTCACACTATTAACCTATCTATAAAAAAACTTAACCTAATAGCATATAATATCTTTTACTGAAAATTAAAGAGAACCATACCCAAATAAAGGGGTTAGAACTATATGTTTCCTAGAAATGATATCCCTATATAGATAATGAAATATTGATAAAATTATGTCATAGAATCACCTGTAAGTAATTACAAATAAATTGGAGGGTTTTAATCAACTATATCTTTATGCGGTACATGATGACTTTCCCTCATACTGTACACATTTCAGGACACTCCTGATGGATATGCTTCCAAAAATTCATATAAGCTTTACCAAGCTTAATGAAGTATTTTATTACATTACTATATATATTTATTCATAATTTCATTAGTCACCCATAATTTCAAAAACATTCATTGTTATTCTTAAACTCAACTATAATCATAAATTTTATAAAGTTCCAAATAACAACTAATCGATATTCTATACCTGATAACGGTACATATTTGAACATTGTGAATCCTTAGTTATTCCATATAATATTAATGTTATTTTAGATAAACATCCTTAAGAATTCATTTATTGGATAAATATATTAATAATATATATAATCAATAATTAAATAATTTAATGTCTTATATGATATTATTATTTGAATAATTATTCCATGCATTTATAAGGAATTCATCCTTGAATATTACACAATGCGTTTTTTATTATCATGTATTAAAAGATGGAATTAATTATAAATAATTGGGATGTTTGGGCCCTATAATTATATTACCCCTTAGTGAAGTAGTAGGTCTTATGAGTAAATTGTGATAGGGAGATGGGGGTTTCTTTATTTATTATGAATCATGCATTAGGAAAAGGCCCCAATTGTATGTTTAGGATGTCCGGAATAATGAATTCCCATAATTTACATCATCATGTGATTACTTTATAATTAATTATCTCTAGCCTCTATAGAATATGTTATACATATTCATTAATTAATATTCTTTAATTGTTACCATTATCGTTCTTATTCAATGACATATTTTGATGTTCTTTGTCCATTACTATGAATTTAATCTCATGTTATACTTTTATTTACTTTTCACCATATAGTGAAGTGGAATACTATGTATGATTGAACTTATGGATAGCCTAAATAAATATTTTTTTATACTCAAATATTTATTTTTCCATCATATAGTCTAATTATTATGTATTTAGTCTTTTGAGTACTATTGAACTCTGATCAATGGAATGTAATCTTTTTTATTTTGATTACCAAAAATTAAATAACCCACCAACCAAGGGAGACTATAGTTGGGGGAGTTAAAATAACTTAAAAAAAATCAGTTATAAATTTATAGAGATTATTCTAGAATGGTTTTCTTTTTATATGTCCATATTTTATGGAATCATTATACTCTTGTATTATATATTAGAATTTTAAAATATTTAAAACTAATCAATGAAATTTTAAAGAGAATGGAACCTATTAAAACAAATATAAATGAGGAAAAAGTCAACGAAAATGTAGAGATTGTATTTATAATCAATATAATATAATTAATGTTGGTTATGAACAAATTATTACCATATTAAATAAATTGGATTATTTTATGATATATAACCTAACCAATATAGACAAATATATTTACCCCAAACAAGGATCATGAAATTTTTATATTTTTATGATGCAATAACCTCTATTATTTAGTTATCCTACTAATACCATGGTTAAAGATCAATGGATTATGTCCCCTAAAATGTCTTTAATGAATTTGGGTGACCTAAGAAAGAAAAAGATATCATGGATGTGTGTCATATTAGGAAAGAACATGATCGATTGTGGTCCCAAATTTAATATACTAAAAAGGTATTGGATATTGAATAAATGGATTGGAAGCAATTTTTTGTGACCTTTTATGGAAAAATATTTTCATAAGGAGAAACATGTTGATAATGAAAAGTAATTCATAAAATTATGAAAATAGAAGATGAAATGTTCACTAAGTATCAAACTAATTTCACAAGATTGGTTTATTGTGTTGTGGATTATCTATATACTATTGAAATTATGATTGATTGTTTCATTGATATTTTGATACTATGTCTACATAGATCATTATTCTATCAAAAAATATCATTATATGAATAGATTTTAAGAATTTCTATCAATATTAATAATGTGTTTTTAAATAATATTATTTAGAAAGGAAAACATGGGAATAGTAGGATATTTGATCACTAACTGGAAAAAATGGTAATGGAAAACAAGGTATTAGTTGAGTTACCTAAATGTAATAAATGTTATAGAAGCCTTAATAAATGGTTTGGATGGATTATTTAAATGTGTCGATAATTTTCATCGTGCTCATGAGGATAATGTAAATAGTTAATAAGCCAATTTTAATTTCTTCAACAACCAGGAAATGGGACCTTCCTGAATAAACCTAAGGAGATATTTTTATTTGTATTTATGATATTACCCCTTTAATGGGATTAGGGGAAACCCTTAAAAGTCATAATGGATTAAGTGAAACATTACATGATCTATATGTCTTAAAGGAAATGATACCAAATAAGTCAAAGTGAAACTACACCTCCCTAGAAAATATCATGATGTCGTTTATCCACCTTCGTATGGGTAGTCGGATAACTATCCTGTGTAGAGCTACACAGGTTTTTTATTGATGGAAATTCCTTACCCTCTCAATCTTACAAGTCTGGTTAGCTCTGCTCAGGTGAATGTTTCTACTCTGAATCCTCATCTGGAGCCCTGTTCCTTATAATTTGTCTGTTTGTATCAACATTTTTCATTTAGCCTGAAGGAATTGAGGAGTCATGAATGCCTTAAAATCCTAAAGGCCTTGGGTGTCTCAGAGGCCTTCAAGGACTTGAGGACCAAACTGGTGTCCAGAAGGCCCAAATGGTTGAATTGTTTTGGCTATTATTGTACCAAACTATACCTGCTACAGTGTCTACTACATTACTTATACAGTACCCCATAAATATGACTCCACCCATATTTGATATCTAGTCTTTTGGATGCACTTTCTGAGTCCTTACCAACTGGGACGAGGCTCATGTGCTATTGGTAAATGGTGCATTACTCTAATAAATTCTCTAAGCATTAGGAGAGTATTCCCCAAAATAAGCATGTAGTCTTGGGTCAATATTTTTTAATAAATATAGCTAAAGTTGAAACTCAAAATGATGTGTTAGTATGTAAATTTATCATACACTCATTTTTAGATAATGTAGTATTTGATTATGTATACACACTCACCTTTATTTCATGTTTGTTTTCTATGAATATTCAAGAACCCTAGATAAATTAAGGTTTGATACATAGTGCCTCTTGGATTTCAATGAAAATATATAAGAAAATAAAAATTATAATGAACATTTGTTCTATTGTTGTGAATCTAATATCTATAACTATGGTGTTTTTTATATAATATTTGAGATATATTAGAAATTTAATTATAAAACCTCCTATTTCTAATACAATTTATATCATGATTTTAAACATAATGATCATAATAATATATTTCCCAAAAATAAAAAGGATTGGTCCCTTTGGGAGACTGGTTACATAAAACATCAACATATAACTAAAATATTACATCCTCATTTTAATATCCATAGTGAGATATTAATTATCATTGAGCTTATAAAACAAAATATGATAACCTAGGGAATACAAAGAGAATAGGGGCGAGCTATAAATCCTGATAAACGAATAAACATGATAAGGAATTGTAGAATTTAAAAATTACAATAACATAATATCATAAAATAAATAGAAAATGAATAATACTAAATATTCTTAAAATAAATAAAATGGAGTCATAAGATAATGTAATCATATTAATGTGGCAATAATAAACAAACATGATATATGTATAATTCAAGGCTAACATACAAGACAACAAAACATAGTAGATGAAGTCTCATAGTTGATTAGGATTACCAACTAATCCCATATATATCATATCATGAGATATAAATATTAACCAATGCATTAAAGAACTATCTAGGTGCACCCATCATAACATGTATAAGAATATTTGTGTTAGAATATGGAATCAAACATAAGACATAAAAATAAGAAATACTGATGGAATATAGTGGTTTTTATATTATTTCCTCAAAGAATATTCAAAAGATATTTCATAAAAATTCCAAATATAGGAAGGAATTAAATATTTTATATTTTTATAGATGAATCAATAATCATAATTCTAAAATATGGAGTTTATTAAAAAAAATCAAGATAAAGTGTAGAAAAATGTGTATAGAAATAACACGTTTAAAATTATGTTTTTAATGAATCATTAAAATAGTTTTAAATAATGAAATTATATTTGAATCAAAATTTAAATAAACATGGTTAAAACTAATATTATTTTTATTCAATGAAATAATTAATGGTTAAAATATATTATGATAGTGTTTCATGAATGTATTATGGGATAGAAAAGTTTCCCTTAAAATAGATTGATTTTAAATAAGGTATAAAGTAATAAATGGAAGGCATCAATAACCTAGAAAAAAGGGGATAATAATATTTCTATATATGTAAGATATTTTTATAAATAATTTATAATCCATCCATAATATTATATAGACATATAGGGTAAGGGAGAGTGAAAAAAATCCATAAACCAACGAAAAGAGAGTGGTTTTGAATTTTCCCTTACCTCATGTCCATATTCACTTGGCATATTCAGTTAACATCCAAAATAATTAAATAATAATTATTAAACACTTTATTTAGAATATTATGTAAATATATTTTATTTATTATTAACTTTTTATTTGTGTTTAGAGTCATTTAATTAAGATATTGTATATATATTCACGATTCTGTAGTCGATCGTTTCACAGTTCCAATGTCAAATTACTTTGTAGGTCATTATGAGAGTTCATATGGTTTAGTTTAATACCATTAAAAGTGTGTTTAAAAGTTTTTTACTATAATTACAAGAGTTTAAAATGGATTTAAATTTCATATATTATTAAAATAAACATAATTCATAGAGTACAATTTTCTTCATTTTAAAATTAATTCACTCAAGTAAATTTTCTTACCAAAGCGATCTTACTTGGTTTTATTTAACAATATGTAAAATTATCCATTCCAAAATATAGAAAAATATATAATACATTGATCTAGATAATTTTTCAGAATAATAAATCAATTAAAAATTACCATGAAGGTGGAGGTAAAAATTGAAATTCATTGTTCATGGGGTAGTGATCCAACTATATTATGAACAACATTTTCATTTAAAATATATTATTATTATAGAGGAAATGGATATTAAATTAAAAGATGTAATTTTAAAATATTTATTATATTTATTTTCATTTAAGTGATGTTGATAAGGTATAATTATAAATATATTGAGATAGATGTGTTGATAATATTACCTCATTGGATGTCCTCTCTTAGAACACAGCTTAAAACACCATTAGATGTAATTTTTGTGAGATCAGTAGCACTACGATGTGGGGAAGATGTCTGGGAACTTAATTGTGTAGTAATTTTGAAATCTCCATGTTTTATAATATGTGGGGATATGTAGAGGTGGGGTTTTTTATTTATAAGGGGGTAGGGGAGTTTTTCAATAGAATATGCATTGGTTTATTATTTTAGGCCACGAATACCAATATTGATTAGTTGTGGGACTATTTATAGTAATTTATGCATGTGAGTTTGAGATAATTATTACTTATATCGTTAATTCTCTATTATTCATTTATTTAACTCATAATGATAAATAATGTATTTTAACGCATTTCACTATTCACTAAAAAAAAAAATATTTTTTTAAAATAAAAAATAACCACCCTAACCAATTTTAATATAAAGACATCAAATATTAAATCCATTTTATTAAAATATTTTTCTAACTATGTTAAATTTATTTATTGTATAAATTCATTTTTATTTGAAAATACCAATTTTTATATTACGATCACTTGTATAACCAATTTAAAATTTACTTATGGTTCCATAAAAGTATGTTATATTTATAATGAAACATAATATTATTTTATAAACCCATTTTTTTAATATGAACATTCTTTTTGGTTTTTACATTTATTATAAAATCATGAATAAATAAAAAAATTTTACAAAAATCCAAAAATAATTTCACCATTTGTTGAAAAAACTATTTATTTATATCATAATGTAAATTTTTTATTTTATAATTTTACAGTATAACTAAATATTTTTTTAAAATTACATATAGAATTATAATATTATAAAAATCAATTCATTGTTCTTAATGGCTAAATTAAATTTTTAATATTTATATTATAATTCTAACGTTCACTTTTTTAACAGTCACATGGGTTCCCAACCGTCATTAAATAACTCATATTTCATTAATTATTAATTATATTATATTTTCTCTAGTGGATTTATATTTTATTTTTCAAAATGGATGTTTCATATTAAATATTCCATTTAATTTAAATAGCTTATTTCATGAGTGTGATCATTTTAGAGGTTCGAGAATATCAAAATTTTCATATTTTAGTTGTCTTAATTTCCATTTTTTTATAATTATATTGTTTGATAATTTATCAATTATGTTTATAATATAAATGTAATGTTTATGTAAATATAATAAAAAGTTATCAATTTTATAATGTGTTCCTTGGTATTTACTACATTATTAAATAAAACCCATTTATATACTCCAACGGAAAATTCCATTAGTAAAAATTTGGTTCATTACATTCTTCGCACTTAAGAAATTTGGCCCTCAAATTATCATTTTAGCCCCTAAGGAAAAAATAGATTTCAGTAATTAAGCTTAATTTCTTCCTCTAGTTCCCATTTTACCTCCTCATACGTATCATCATAATATATTGAATATGCGAGTATTCTTCTTACATAGAATAGTTTTTATATAGCCTATGATCTCCACTAATTTCATTTCATATGAGAGATAATGATCCAAATGTACCAAATCAAGATTCAAAACATATGAAGGATTTTGTATGTACTGCCTCAATTGGGATACATGTAACAAATCACGTACTTGATATTTTGTTGGTGGTAGTGCTAATATATTGTTCAAAACTCTGATGTTAGCAATAATCTAAAAGGGGTTGATGTATCTGTGATGTAGCTTTCTCTCAATCCCAAATCTCACGTACCCCTTCCATATAGATTTATAAAGCAACCATATACCTTAAAACTCAAACTCCATGTCTGTATAATATTTATTAGTATAGATCTTTTAAAAAATATAAAATTTACTGAGGTAATACTAAATAGTTTTGACACTTTCTACCATTTATTTAACCTTTTACCACCCCAATTAATTTCATTAACCAACTTTATCCTAACACATGGTGTCCTGCATGTCTTCAAAAATAAGGATTCATGTAGATCCATTTCGATACTTGAGTGAAAGATATTATTGTATAAAAACTCATTCAAAGAGTGATATTGATCCCGTTCTCCTTTTAAGACTACTAAAAAAGCTCTCAAAATATCCCCATGTTTCGGGATTCTCTACTCATATTGGACATTCGTTTGGGGCTGATAAGTCAAAGAAAAGTTCAACTTTGTGTTTAGATCATGTTGTATATTTTTTCCAGAATAAGGAGGTAAACCATAAATATCTATTAGATATAATTTAAAGTGGTGTATCATACATCCTCACAACTTCTTATATATATATATATATATATGTGCATTTTCATCTTTTATGAAGTCCCCAAAAGTGGAAATGAATTGAACAGTCTTTCGAATGTGATCCAATGCACCTCATATAAAATATGATCTGATGAATGCCTTCAAAATAGATATAAAAAATTAATTTTGGTGTTTTACTAATTATTTATTTGGATATGTAATGGTTTAATTATTAACTTTGGATTTTTACTTTTGGTCCTTCACTTATTGAAATTCCACGAACATTGATGTATATTCTGCATTCCCCTTCTCCATATTGTGACTCTAATAATACTCTCAAGGATTATGATACATCTTCATTATCCCTATAGAATAGTGAATTTCAAACATTTTGAACCATTTAAAAACACCATTTTTATCTTAGGCTTTGAGTGTACACATAGTCGTGACCCAAATCTAACAATTTTTTCATAATCAATTTTGAATTATGGGGATTTCCCTTTTCTGATAGCTTCCAACTGCTTTAGTATTTCAAAATTATCCTTTTTATCATCATTATTATTTTTTAGAATGGATAATAACGGAATAATTTGGGTTAGTTAGGATGTAACTCATTCCTTTTTAACACCCATGTCCATACATTTCAAGTGTATGAAGATTTTATCCTTCTAAATTCTCATCATTGAGAAAGTTGTGTGATTATTTTTTAAAGGATATTGAATTCTATTCACCCTACTATGATGGTATAAGATTGATCATCTATAGTCCTTGATCACCTAAAACTATCATAGTTGTTTTTTATTAATCTCCATCTATGTGAATATATATTTTGGGAAATTATGATCTGTATATATTTAATACATTTTCCCATAGAGATAATACCACAAAGTATTCAATACGAGAGCTAGGGTATCCAAATCCAGATCATGATTCAGATAGTTATACACATGGAAATTTAATTTACTTGATAAATAGTCTATCAATTTATTATTTTTCAATATTACATAGCTCAATAACTTTATTGGATAATTATTTAATATCAAAAAAACACCCCACTTCAAGGAATTGTGAGTAATTGTGCAATGTTAAGAATCTTTTTAAAGTCCTTGAGTATCTATCCTCATTAATTGGTCAAAAAACTTATCTCCCTTCCAATTAATATTTTTTATTGGGTTTTAATTCTCATATTTCTGTCAAAATCATTGATAATACCCAGCTAGTCTATGGAAACTATGTATATCCATTAAAAAAATTGGTTTGGGCCACTCCTCAATAACTGTTTTCTTCAAAGGATACAAATATTTCCCCTTGTTGGTGATAACATTCCCCATTAATGATAATTTAAAAATCAAAAACTCACATTTACTATACTGTTCATATAAATTCATCATTCATATTATCACAAACATTGTACTCAAATACTCCCCATGACACTCATTCATTTTTGAGTATATATGATTATCATGTACAAACTAAAACAAAATTTCATAAAGTTGACCTCTAAAGACTCTATTCATTATTTCCATGAATAATTCTATATAATTAGTGAGTTCGAAGATATTCACTAGGAACTCATAGTGACTATTCAAATATATTAAGGTATTCTTGGGAATATTCACCTTCTTTGCCTTTAATTGGTGATATGTTAACCAAAGGCCCACCTTATAAAAGTTTTGGTCCCCAGAAAACTGATCAAAAAAGTCATCAATTTGTGGTAGGGGATAATTTTTCTTTATTATTCTTTTTTGGGTTCATGATAATCAACAAAAAAAAGTGAGTTAACTCATCGTTATTCCTAAAAAGGAGGACATATATACCCTATGGTGAAGCACTCAAGTTTATAAATCCCTTTTCAAAATTCTCTTGTAACTACTTAATATATTATTACAATTCGGTATTGTTCGTTATATATGGTGTCTTAGATATGGGAAAATATTTATGTATATGTTCAACTAATAAATAAAAATCTCTCTTAACTGGATGACTAAACAACTCTTCAAGGAGTACATCAGTATAGTCCCTCCCAGTGGGAAAGACTGAAACCATGATTCTCCCAATTGCTTCAATCATTTAAGCCTGGAATTATTTCTTATAAGACTATGTATCCCATAATGAAAAGGATATTTAAATGGATATTTATCCTCATCCTTAGACCTATACAATGTAGGAGGATGATTCGGGATATAAAGAGTGACTTCCCTCTCATGACTACTGATTGCAATTTTATATAGAAAGAACCAATCTATTCCTAGTATAGAATTAAATTCTACTGAAGGAATTACTAAAAGATTTACTGGGAGGTACATTCCACAATCATTGATCGAGGAATATTTATATACTTGGTATTTAATAATTTCCATTTTTTTCATTTTTAAAGATTACTCAAACCCCATATTTTGAGGTGGTGTGTAAATGGATATACTAAACTTTGAATATATGAAATAATGTATAGTAATATAATTAAAAAAATATTTAAAGTTCATTAATTGATAATGAGGGAACATTTCACTACTTTTTTCTAGTTATATTCATACACTATATCCCAAATACAATTAGGGACTATAATACTAAATCAAATCAGCATATACAAAGGGAATCTATTAACATATTAGTAGTCACTTATAAATGGAATCTATATCCTAACATATGACTCTCTATTTTTAAATCTACTTTATACAAAGTAATTTTCCTTTTATTTTTTCTAACCTATCAATCTATTCAAGTCCCTTATAGTGGTTCATTACGATTTTGTTCTTTTACCAAATAATATCCCTTGGGAGTATCATACAAGGTGTGTGTCATTTCTTTTTTTATCTTTAATGAGGTATAAGTTGAGTTAATACCCAATGATCCATTTTTGGGTTATTATCCTTAGGTACATCTATTCCTGACCCACATCCAAAAGTAGTGTCAAAATAGGAATTTCATTTCTTAGAAACCACTCACTCTATACATTAACAACATTTTCAGATGTTTTCTTATACGTAGATATATCCCTAGGGTTTCAACAAATGTATAATCAATCATAATCCATAAAAATAATGATATAATGATATGGAACCATTTATAGTGAATGAAGACTCGTAAAAATATTATTAAATGATTTGTAACATAAATATCTAATAAATAAAACCCTAGAATCCAAATGACATGTGCCTTTGAGAGACGATGTATATAAAACATTGATGTAAGAATAAAATATTTAAATATTTATTTTAGTCTTCAAGGAGATATCTTAAATACATTTGATCTTATAAAACTAAATTTAATAACCTAATAATGTATAGGGAAAAGGGGTGAGCTATAAATATCAGTAACAGAATAAGCTTGATAACAAAACATAGCATATGAGTAAAATGGAATTACTTGATATCATAAAATGAACGAATCATGAATAATCATATGGAATCATAATTTAATGAACATTTCATCATACAATCATAGATACATACGACCACAGATGCAATATAAAATATGATATAAGAATAAGTCATGTTATCTGCTAGGACAACATATCATAGTGGACAAAGCCCCATAGTGGATTAGGTTTACCCCAAAATCACATACATATCATATCATAAAATATAAACATTACCCAATTTATTATAGTGATATCTTTGAGAACCAGTCATAATATGTCCATGCATATGTGCACCACACAAGGGGATCAAACAAAAGAAAAAATAATTTGAAATACCCAAGGAATGTAATGGGTTGCACAATCCTTCCTAGAAGAAAATTCAAAGGATATTTCCTTAGTATTCAAAAGATAGGAATGAAATAAATATTTTGGAAATATATATTTGAATATGTAAACATAATCCCCAAATATAATGTTAATTTTATTAAAAACTCATGAGAAAGTGTAAGAAAGTTTTTATAGAAATCACCATGTTAAAATAGTGTTTTTATGGAATCGATAAAAGATATATAAAGTAGGAAAAAAAATTTCATTGAAACCAAAGGCAAACAAAAATGAATAATATTAAAAAAATTATTGTTTTATGGTATCAGGAACTCTTAGTATAGTGTTTTATGAATGGATTTAGGGAAAGAAATTTATTCCATAACCATGTAATATTTTAATGAATCAATTGAGATATAAATGAAAATAATTTATAATATTATAATATAAATGTATAATAAGATAGGTATATATGTACAAGGAATATATATATTAAATGTAGAATAAAAACTAGAAATTGTAGTATCTGAGGTGGGGGACTTCGGTGAATACCAATGGTGGTCTCTATTGGTGGGTAATAGCGACCGCCGAAGGTGGTCACACTGCTTATAAATGCCCAAAACCAATCCCCCCCCTCCCTTACAACTCCCTAGCCCTAATCCCACCAACATCGCAGCTCCCCCACCCAAAGCATACCACCGCTGCTGATCCCTCACCTGAAGCCCACTGCAACTCTAGATCCCACCCTGATCTGGATCTCGCCGTCTTTACGTATCCCTAAACCTAATCCCACTGATCATTAGATCCTACACGCTGTTATTCATTGACCATTTTTTATCTGCTAATCCATATTCTCATTCACGACACCCCCACCTCCCCATCTATCGGCCTCGGCCACCCCATCCCCAACTCCCCTCCTTCTATCCTCAGCCTCCCCGCCTTTGATCCATACTCTTCTTCTGCCTAGTCTACCCCATTTTCTAACCTCGGCATAAGCTTCTCCACCTCCTCATTTTTTACTCCCATCTTCTATCTTTTGATCCTCGTTGTTTTCAGTCATTACCCATTTTTTCCTTTATTTTAGATTGCACGATTTGAAAGGCTTATTGCATTTCCTATTTTTTAACATGATTGATGATTTTGAAACTCTAAACATAAATTCCTTACGTGTATTAATATTTATATCTTTAAAAATAGGATCACCTATATTGATTATCATTTCTATATGATTTATGACATTCAGAATTCTTTTGTATTGGTTCATCTATTTTCATCCTTGACTTTGCTTTCAGGTTTTGAGAATACTCAAGTTAGTTATTCTTCTCATTCTACAGTTTCAGTAAATTGTTTGGACATTATTCCTTTTATAACATTGAAATAACATATTATCATTCAACCTATATCATTTATTTAGTAATATATTCAACACTTCTATGAAGGACATGAATTTCTGAAATCTAAATATTTTATTAGGTGTTGTGTACTTTTTTAAAAAATGTTCACTGTATTACTTTTTGAATGTGAATTGTATTGTTTTTTGAAATTTATTTCTTTTCATATGTCGATTATGTATTTTAATTTGTAGCTATAATGTTCTTTGAAATTCAAATAACATTTAGTGATTTTTTTCCTAATAATCTCACTATTACATAACATAAAAGTTAACTGGTCTTTTTGGATTGATTGAGTAAGTGATGCCAGTTTTATTTCTCATGATCAAAGGATTATTGGTTAATTAGAATAATCATTATTCATTGAATAAGTATCATGTGAGGTACCTATATTAATCATTTTAGTTAATGGACATGGTTTTATATGGGTAGTATCTTGTAATTAGTTATTGTATATATTGTGTTTTCTTAATAGGAATATGTGTCAATATATCCTATATGGGTTCTAAATATATTGAATATGAAATATGTGTTCTTGATATATTCAATATGAATTTTGATATTTGCAATATGCAATATGAATTTTGGTTACACAACATGCTTTCTGTTTATAGAATTCAAATTTCATTTATGCAATATTCACTCTTTTTATAAATACATATGTAATGTTTTAAAAATATGAAATATTAAATGTGAATTCTATTTTAAAATACATTTTTCATGTCTCTAAATATATGAAATATATATTCTATTTGAATTCATGAAATACAATTTTTTATATTCTGAATATATTCTATATACATTTAGTTTATCATGAATATATGTGGTTTTTTATTCATCGAGTTAGTCCCAAATTGATAACCCACTTTTACACCTACATTTCTTTTCTCACTATTGTTTTTTATATTATGTGCTTTATAATTTTTCAAAATATTCATCTTTTATAACATCAGTCTCATAGGATTACCCATGAGAATACAATTGTTTATACATACAATTATTTCTATTTAATATAAACTTCTTGGCATTCTACTAAACACATATCATTTGGTACACTTTTCATATCAAATATTTACATCCTTGGATCTACACTTCATTAAGGTGCACTTTCTTATAATTTTTGTTAGTATTACAATATTAAATTAATAATTATAAAATATTTAGACATGTTATTTTATTTTTACTACTTATATTGAATACATTTTAACGCATGAAACATTTATAATGTTTTATTAATTACGTATATAAATATTTTTATTACATTTTAATGATTATGTGAAAATAGTAAGTCATATATTTTAAACAGAAAACATATTCCTCACCTTCTATTATCCATGCCTGCTTTTTATATGATTGTAATTTTCAATCTTCATATATACTTTTAATCTCCACACATACTTATTCGTTAACATTCTTTACTTCATTCTTTTAATCTCCAATATATACTTATATTCTGGTTTTGTTTTTTAATGAATTGTTTTTTTAAACTTAATTATTTTTTTTTGTGTGATAGTGTTTGTTTCCAAAATTTTAACAGAATATATATCATTTAATTTTATAATTCTATATATGTAACCATTCTATAGGATCTTTAAAGACACAAATATCCTTATTTTATTGTCCATTTTATTTTTTGAGTTTTATAACTATTTTATCAATATATACTCTACCTACATGAATTATCATATATTTTTATTTTCTTAAATAAATATGTTGTGTAATTATTATAAAATTGTGCATTAAGTCATTGTGTACTAAAGGATGTATGATTTTAATGATGCTATTAATGTTTGAAAATAGATGAGGTTGAATAACATATCTCATAATCTTATCGCCTTTAATTCCCTATTGATTGGATTAGATATTTCTTAGATAATAGAGAAAGTAGGGAGAGGTTTTCCCAGCCAACTCTACCTTTACCCTCTATATCTGTCACTTATTTTTGGATTTGTCATGCTATTAGGTAATCCCTAATTTTGGTTTTAGGTTTTTGTTTTTGGGAACATTCATCACCCAAATTGCATAAGGACTGACTTTTATTGGTTCTCTTTAAGAATATGACCTTAAAATATATATTAAAGACTATATAGTTCCCAAATATATTTTCTTCCACTATGATTATAAATTAATACGTTAAGCATGAAAACATATCTGACAGTTCTATCATAAATATATAATATTCTCTTTGAAAGGATTAATTGATTCAATAAATAAAAATGGGAGATATAATTTCAATACTATAGATATCCATTCAATATAACCCCATATATATTATATAGAAAATGGTTATTTCCCATATCAAAATCAAAACCTGACACCAAATGAATTCTACAAATACATTTTCTTTTCCATTACTCATAACCTATTTCAACCACATATCATTTATTCTTTTGATAACTAATTAGTATGTTCCCATTATTTTTTTCCTTTAGTAAATCTTTTTAAGTCCTTTGTCTGCTGATCATTTATATACTTTAGTGTTTTAATCACTTTTTCAAAGTTACTTTAAATATGAAGTTATTGTGCATTCCTGAATCAAATGTTCATTTTTTTGTAATCTTATAGTTAAAGAGTTTAAGTGCACTCAAGGATTATACATGATCTATCTCTATTTTTAAATTTCACAAATAAGTTATGATGTTAATATCAAGAATGTAAACTACTTGCTTTGGTAAGTAGTTTTTGATGTTATATATCCGGTTTTCTATTTTGTGATTTTTTTGGTTTATATACTTATTACATTACATTGATGTTCCTTATTACAGATTGACACATTTACATGTGTTTTTAATACTTCTTATATTAGTTTCTCTGGTTCCATTTTTATCCACTAACGCATGGCTATTCATTATTATAGGAAAACCGCAGTTCTTACACTTGATCTTTAAGATGTAAAGCTTACCTAAAAGCTTTAGTTAACTCTATATATTCTAATTTCTTTTTGGATAATGGAACACTAAAACTAATGTTATATTTCTCATTTTTAATCCTTAATATACTATAAAAACAAAACATGTCATCAATATCTTAAATGTCTATAATCGGTACATTCAAAATATGTAAACTACTGAATACTCACATTTGAACATTTACCAAAATTAAAACCTGTCACTAAATTCATATATACATTTCTCTTTAGCAACATAAAATCATTCCAATTGTATTTTATTGGATTTTTAATAAACCTATTCACCTTCTTAAATTAAAAAATTATAGCGCATGTGAGAAATCATTCATGGTGGTCTAAAATTGTGAATCCTAGATGCATCTGAAAATTGTATCATTGAATGGGGATTGATTTCAACTCAGAGTGATAATATAAAGGTTTTTTATAGGTAATATAAATGTGTTTTGGATATATATCCTTATGATGTTACATATTATGTGATATGTGGTGAAGTTACCAATTTCCAAAAGTTGGTGGAAGTGGTGGACTAAGGTAAATATCACAATGTTTATTAGGTTTTTGCTTTAAGTGGTGGACTAAGAGAGATATTCCCAAAATACTTTATATATAAATGTATGATATATATAAGTTATATCATATGGTATGATATAATAAATCATATCATATAACTTATATACTAAAAATGGATTTTTCATATGAGGTATATCATATAACAAGATTCTAAGTAAATAGTAATTCATGAAATTTGAATGCATAAAACTATAAGCTTCAATTATAATGTATGATAGATGTTATGTAATGAGGTAATTCATTAGAATGTGTTAAGGTATGATTAATCTATCATATGAATGTTTTATTTGATCATAATGGTTGGATAATGATAAATGTTTTTAATAAATTAAATCTTCCACCTAAGGTATCATTTAAGTGCCATTTTATAAGATGAAATTTGTGAGAGGAGTTGAATGGATGCAAGATCTGGTCAATGAATTTATCATTCATTTTATCCCAGGATTAAATGTTCCAATACATGATGAACACGATCTATGATTTTATAATGAATCTATTCTATGTTACGGCTTCAAAAAAATCATAATCCAATTAATACCATTTCTCTTTATATATTCTATTGTTACATTATGAGTAATTGTAATTACATGGTGATAAGTTAACCCTTTTTTATAAAATGTGATAAATTGTCTCCACGGTAGTTTTTAATATATTTGAAATTATTTGGGAAGTTTATAATTAATTACTCATTTTTTTATGAAAAATAGAATTAGAGATCATAAATATTATATCTCATTAGATAAAATTGGTTAAAAAAGGAACCTTGTGTTAGTGTACAGTGATAGAATATTTTTTATTCTAGCTTCTGAGTAATATTAAACAAGAGAAAAAATATAGAAAACAATAATTTTAGTAAAATTTTGGAGAAAATGGTTGTACGAAATGTGCTAATATTTATTGTCATTAAAGTGGAGAAAGTATATCAGAACCATATTGTAGTAGATAGGGATTTATTTTCTTCACATCTTGTGAAATGGTTTATAAATATATATCATATTCCATACTTTCAGTAGGAAACACTTCTATTTGGGTCCAATAATAGATCATGAGATACATTAAGTGACTGAGGTGCTAAATTATTAAATTTATGCATTTTTTGATCGTAATTTAAGTTTTTATCCAATGATATATCATTACTTTATTTTTTATATTTTATTTATGGAAGTTATATTGTTTTTAACTTTCTTCATGTGCTTTTGTTTACAGGATCTTTTTTTGGATCTTTGGCTTATGTCAAAGTGTATTTTTTTAAAACAAATTCCCAGGTTAGCAACAGCCTTAGGCAGTCGCTAATGCTTTCACCTTTTTAGAGAATTAGCGGCCACTTTTGGGTTCAATATTACTCCTCCTGGTGATAACCATTGTGGTCAGCTGTGGATTCCCTATGAGACAACCAATGGCGGTCATTATTGGTCTTTACTGATGGTCCAACTTCGATCACTATTGGTAATCGTTTGGGGGTCATTATTGGCCATTACTGATGGTCCAACTGCGATCACAATTGGTCAATGGTTGGCGGTCTCTAATGGTCAATTTTATAATAGTGAAGAATCCCATTATAACAAACCTAAATTCATTCAATAGAAATTCCATTTTTATAAATATTTAATATAGTCTAATCAAATAAAATTTCATTAAGAACACAATAAAAACATAATAAATGAATAATTAATGAAAAAATAGTCATTTCTAGAAGTTAGGGAACATATATCAAAGGCCTAGTATCTTAACCTTTGGAATAGTAACATGACACTTATGAATAGTAAACTAGAAAATGGAATAATAACCTTCACTAAGAATGTATAGATAAAATTTAATCAACTTATAAATGGTAATATGAAATAATTATATCATAGTATAAGTAAATAAATATTTTAAAATTTATTATTTAAGTGTTTTTATTTTTGAAAGTCATAATTATTTAATTAAAAATTTTGGAAAAATTTATTAAATTAAAAGAAATAAACAATTTCATAAAATGTATTAATAAGTTTTTAATTTTTTTCCTTCTGATTATAATTTAATTTTAAGTGATCTCAATTAATTTCTCAAAGTGTTATAAAATTAGTTATAATTTTAAAATTTGTATTTTTTATGTAAATTATTATTTTAATAAAATATTAAAATTATCATATTTAAAAGAATTATTTTCATAAAATGTAGTTAAATTTTGTATTCTACATATAAAAAATTGTTAGGGTAATTTTTTAGGTGTTTTCAAAAGTACTTGAACTTTGGGTGAATAGTAACATACGAAAATTTTAGATAAATGCTAAAATTTTGAATTATAGAGTCATAGGTGAATTAGTGCTCATATAATCCCATTATCTATAAATAATATTCTTAAGTTACTATATTTATTCTCTAAAATATGAAATATTAGTTTAGTTGATAAAAATAATAAAATAATGAATACAATATTCAACAAACACCATCCTCCTCCACTATAAATACCACCCCTCACCACCTCTTATCCTCGCACCTCTCAAGACAGGATCCTTGTGAATATTATTCGCAATACTCTACCCAAACCACTTCTTAAAATCTAAGAGATCGTTTATCTTAATAAACGATTAAAACTGATCCCATGTGGAGGTTCTCAAGAAAAGGAATCAAGTGGTAAAACCGTCTTCATTTTCTTTTAATTTCTTTTCATGTTTTTTTCTTTTCATTTTCTATCATATCCCACCCTTATCAAAATAGAATTAAAACTCCATTTTATTACAAATATTTTAATTTAATCATGTTTATGGGATAATTCTACCTCAAATCTCTTCTCCTCTCTTTATTTACTTTAAGAATGAAAACAGCGTCTGTGAGGTGTCGATTTACCACCTTTATCGATGATGTGCTTTCATAATTCAATTAATTATTCAAGTATAGTCATGAAACTATTTTTATGGATGAAAATGATTATAATATATTTATTAAATATTATTTAATTTTCTTGAAAAATTATTTACCCATAATATTAATTTATAAAACAAAATGAGTTTGTTGTGATAAAAAAATACTTTAAATCAATCTAAACAATTATCATTAATGATTAATCTAATGAATAATCCTAACTTATGAAAAACAATATTTTTATATTCTATAATTTCATTAAAAAAATTAATTTGGAAAAACTTTCCTCATTCTTCATGATTTTTCATACACATATACAAGTAAACTGATCATGATATCGAATGAAATCAATGCTCCCAAACGATGAAATTTAATATCTTAACCCATGAAAAGGACCATAAATAAACTTAAAAAATTATAATGAATCAAATGAATTTATAAATGTTTTTGGAATTATTAATTAATTAATCTAATTTTATTATTCATGACATTAAGATTAGCTGAAGAACCATTTCGGACAAAAGGTAATGGATTCTGACCGTACCTCCATTATTCTTTCGGGTTACTCTTTGTCTCTTTTTACACAAATGAAATTCAAATTAATTTTTATGAATTTATTATAAATTATTTATATATTTTCCAAAGTTATGTATCATATTCAATTAATCCATCTTTTTTTCGATGTAGAGGTCTTTAAAGGTTCCCTACTCAATATTTCCCAATATACAATCCAGATTTAACGGAACTTCCTAAATTCTAACCCATTTTAAAGTTAGATCAATAATCTATTTCAAAACAACATTTTTTGTCTAAATTAACTCCTTTTATCTTGAAAAACTACATTATTTCAATTCTAGTTTTATACAAACAATTATGTTCTTCCATTTTAAAGAATCTTGAAATTCTTCCATTAAACCGTACTAAAATGTTTTATTTCTAATGTTTCATAAACACTATTTTCACTTCAATTTGAATTCAATTGTCATGATATATTCCTTTATTTCATAATTAATGTACATGTATGATTTAATTCCTTTTTTTAATGAACACTTTTATGATACACCCGTTTATTATGCTTTTGACGTGATTATGATCCCGAATTCATTCCATGGGAAACCCTTATGTTTATGTTTGATTACATGTTTATGATTAATTATGTGGAAAGTACATTCAGTAACATGTTATTATAGGTGCACCAAGATAGTTCTATAATTCATTGGGTAATTTTTAGTCTCATAAAATGTTATGTGAAATGGTCTTTGTGGTTATCCTTGACACGTGCTCTGTGTGCATCGGTCTTAGTAGTTAGCCATAACTCATGATCCTCTATGTGCAATGAGCCTTGACTCGTGCACCCCTATGTGCAAGAAGCCTTTACTCATGATAAATTATTGTTTTTTGTTTCATCCACATTACTATTATTCCATTATTATATGATCCCATGTTCTATATGTTATGATTCTTTATGTTTAATAATGATTCATGCCTTTATATATATATATTTATGTTATGCCCTCTAATCCATGTTCTAATATTTGTTTTAATTTTTATTCCCTTACAATTTTTTTTATCTCATACCTTTATTCATGTTATCCCCATGTTATTCTATGAAAATGTAAGGTATAAAAGGAAGTTAGGATATCTTATTGGAAGATAAATAAAGAAATGGTTTATTAAGTCCCTTTGTTTTCAGTTTTATGTACCTAATCTTACAAGACACTATACTTTACTATCATTATACCCAAATTTTATATTTAATTATACTTAAAATTGTTCAATTAGGTGCGTAAAAGGATAGAGTATCTATGTTTGGTATCATTGGACTTTCAAGTTGTTATTGGAGACTATAAATATAGCAATATAGTAAGAACCATATGGATAAGACTAAGTATGAGAGAACAACCCTAAATTTTTGTTATTATAGAGTAAGGGGTTGGTCAAGAAAATATGTCCATTTCTAGATACTACAACTTGGTGTGGTTTAAGTATTGATATACCAAGGATTAACAACTCTGATAAGGTGTTCCGGTCCTAACTTGTTGTAACCTAGTAGACAACAACGGTCTTTACTGTGCACCTGGTTTGACACTATCGAGGGATATTCATTTTCAAATTCATAATCTAATAACCAAAAATTATTAACGGAACAAATAAAATTCCTATAAGAATATATTTTAGGAAAATTATCATCGATAACCTTGATTTAAACCTAGGGAATCACATGTTAGGATATACTTTTCATTTAATATTTTATACTTTTATGTTTAATGTTTATTTTTTATTCTTATTTGCTAAGTATTAAAGACTCCCTAATTTCAATTTCCTTTTCTCTATTAATGAATGGAAATATAAAACCGCATTCCAACAATCAATCTAATTTGAAATATGATTATCTCTATAATGATATATCAAATATGATCACAATGGGTGCTAAACATTTCATGGCAGTACTTGGTCAAATGGATCATGTTAAGAATAATAACATGAATCATATGGAACACCCTCCTTCTCCATGGAAAGATAATGTTTCTATAGAATCCTTCATATGAAAAAGGCCTTCCATGTTTAGTGGATCTTCTGATCCCCTCCTTGAGAAATAGTGGATTAACTCCATGGTAATGATATTATTTTTTCTCTAGTCTTCAAAATTAAAGAATGTTGTTATGGTGGTATTTCATTTTGAAGATGAAGCTAATTCGTGCTGGAAACTGATCAAAAATTTCAATTCCATGGTTATAATTGATTCCATGTATATGGACTAATTCATGAAAATTATTTACAATAAATATTTTACTATAACCCTCTATCTGAAGTTGGAAAGATAATTCCTCATACTTATGAAGAAGGAAGAAAAGTTTATTGGGGTGTATGAAGAAAACTTTACATGCCTTGAAAGGTATGTATTTGGCATTGCCCTGAACACTGAAAGAAAGGTTGATCACTTATTTATAGTACTAAATCTTATTCTACGAATAACCTTAGAGATTCGATACTTTGAATGTTATGAATAGATTTTTTGTTGTTCCCTTAAGGTTGAAATGGAGATAAAAGTCTCTAAGTGGTCTCATGGGATCAGTGTAAAAAGTGGAAAATGGATTCTAATATGGTTCGATCAGAAAATAAATACCATTATGGAAAAAATCCTAAATACCCCATGTGTCAAAATTGTGGGAAGAATAATCATGGGAACTATCTAAAGGGAAATAGGAAATGAATCAAATGTAGAAGAATGAGGAATCTTGCAAAGAACTACTAAAGGGGTATGAAGAATCCCAATAACATGAAAGAATAAAAGAAGGTTTTTATCAATGTTCAACCAGTAGTGTAATGTTTTAACATCAAATAACAATTATTTTGAGAAACAATTCTCTAAGTTGAGGGTTTTGAGAGGTAATCAAAAAAACCTCCAAAGAAATCATGAAGGGATTATGTTATCATGACTGTTAATTTGGAGACAAGAAATGATGTGGTGAATGGTATGTTGGTTATTCATTCAATAATAGAGAAAATACTATTTGATTATGTTTTTATGCATTCATTTATATATTGTATGTTTAGTAGAACTAATCAAACACCACATCAAAATTAGGAGGTTTAGTTATCTATGAGAATAGATAATGGGGAAATTATTTTGTCCAAAGTACATAACTCCTCCCCAGTTAATGTTTGTGGTCTGAAAATCCTTGAAAATCTTGTGATAATACCTTTGGTAGAGATTGATGTAGTTTTGTGCATGTATTGAAAATATTTATATAAATACCACATCAATTTTTGGGAAAGGGATATCAGTCTTCACATCCCGAAGCACCGGAAAATTCATTATAAGTGTAAATAGGAAATCAAATATCCTCTAGAATAATTGTCTCAATTGTGTATATAATTACCTTATAATCAAGTATATCTCTCTCACATGATTGAGACAACGGAGAAAATCATGCTTGGAGACATGCCCATCTTGAGGGATTACACTGATGTATTCTCTACAAAATTACTTTGTCTTCCCCCAGACCAAAAAGTTGAGTTCATAGTTGAACTTATTCCTAGATCTCTGCCTATATCAAATACACATTATAGAATGTCCATTGTAGAGCTATAATAACTAAAGAAACTATTACAAGAGAAATAATACAAGGGTTTTATAAGCCCGAGTTCCTCAACATGGGGTGTGCCAGTCCTACTCATCAAGAAGAAGGATAGATCCATGCACCTCTGCATCGATTATCATGATATCAATAAAATCACAATAAAGAAGAAATATTTCCTTCCTAGGATAGATTAATAGTTTGATCATCTATGTGGGTCCAGTTATTTCTCTAAGGTGGTCCTTCGGTCGGGATATCACCAATTAAAGGTGAGGAAGGAAGATATTCCTAATACTAACTTTAGAACGATGCATGGACATGATGTGTTCATAGTGAAGCCCTTTGGACTCACAAATGTTCCTTAAATAGTGAAGGATTTAATGAACAGAGACTTTCTATACTACCTTGAAAATTTTTTGGTAGTCTTTATAGATTATATTCTAATATACTCTAACTGTAAGGAGGAACATAGGGAGTATTTTAATATTATGTTGAATACTTATTAAATGGAGAACTATATGAAAAGTATAATAAATGTGAGTTCTGGATGGAGGAAGTATCATTCTTGGGGCATGTTATCACCAGAATATGGATATTTGTGAACCTTTCCAAGATAAAGACAATCAAATAGTGGCCTGTGCCAACATCTGTAATGGAGATCCGCTACATTCTTGGTCTAGATAGGTATTAATGATGATTTTTAAAGAACTTCTAATGATTTTTAAACCCATTAATTAATTTAGAATTGTAGGGAGTGAATTTTTTTGACTCAATTATGCAAGGAATGCTTTAAGGAGCTCAAAATGGGGTCTATCACTACAATAATACTCACAATCTCGACATGTGGAGAAATATTTGTGGTATAATGTGATGATTTGAAGAAAGGATTATGATATTTACTACTACAAAATGATAAATTTATTTCTTATGCCTCATGTAAGATTAAAATTAATGAGAAAAACTATCCTACACATGATCTAGAGTTGGAAACTATGATCTTTGTATTGAAAATATGGTGGAATTATTTATATGGGGAGAAGTATGAGATATATACTGATCACAAGAGTCTCAAATATACATTCACATAGAAGAATATTAATATGCTTTAGTGAATATTTTTAAGGCTCATCAAGGATTACAACTACTTAATCCCCTACCATCCTGGTAATAAAAAAAAGTGAAGGATACTCTATGTACAAAGGATCTTGCATCTTTATCAACGATGAGAATTGAGAAGAATCCAATCTTACTAGAAAAAAAAAAGACAAACATGGAAATCATTAATAGAATAACATCATTGATTCTTTCTCAAATGATTTCTCAATCATCCCATATGGAGAAAATAATGGATTCTCAAAGAAATATTGTTGAAATTAAGAAAATAGTTGAAGGTATCTAAAATGGGAAATCCTCCAAGTTCAAGATTGGTGAGTACAAAGCCAAATGATTGGGGTAATTACTATGTGTACCATCCAATCCAATGCCAAAGAAAGATATTCTAAATGATTCACATAGATAAACCTTCTCTATTCACCTGGGGAGCACAAAGATGTATCGAGATCTCTAGGAGAACTTTTGGTGGGACAATATGAAATAAAATATTGCTAAATATACATCCATTTTCCTAGTATGTATACAAGTGATGTTTTAATTGAAAAAAGCCTAAAGTGATGATGTAACAATTACCCATACATGCATGGAAATGGGGAAACATCACCATGGACATTATCACTGGACTTCCAAATATATCTAGAGGAAACAATGTTATATCTGTTATTATGGATTGTTTTACAAAGACATATAACTTTATCGAAATTCTAGAGGAATTCTCACTATTTCAACATTCATGGGAATACATCAATGATGTGGTAAGACTGAATGGAATACCACTATCTATTGTATCCAAAGAAGATCTGAGATTCACCTCTATGTTTTGGAAAAGTCTTCAACAAGCTCTAATCACTGAGCTAAACTTTAATACAACCCATCGTCTTCAAAGTGATGGATAATCTGATCAAACTATTCAAACACTGGAATAAATTTTGAGAGCATGTTATATGGACCTAAAATGAGGATATGACCAATATCCACCTCTGTTCAAGTTATATTACAATAATAGTTTCAACATCATCATCTAAATGACTCCATCTGAATCAAATTATGGGAAAAGGTGTCAAAAACTGACATGTTCGGTTGAACTCAGTGAACATAAGCTCATAGGACTTCAAATGGTCGATAAAATGGTGGAGAATGTGAAAACAATTCAGCATCACATCAAGGAAGTCAGAAGTCAAAAAAAGATCTATGAAAACAATCATTGATGGGACGTAGAGTTTGAGGCTGGATACAAGTTATTACATAGCATATATCCATGGAATAATGTCAAGAGATTTGGGAAAAAATGAAATCTATGTCCCAAGTATATCAGCCCCTTCAAGATCCTTGATTAGGTTGGAGTTGTTTCCTGTCAACTAGAACTTCCTCCAACCATGTCTTGAGTACATGATGTATTCCACATATCCCTCTTAAGAATTTATATACTAGATCCTTAACATGTACTAACTTTAGAGGTGGTATATTTAGAGAATGATCTTTCTTATGAGGAGCATCCAGTGAAAAGCATGGATCATAGAGATAATGTTTTATGCAATAAGATTAATCACCTGGTCAAAGTAATATTGTTGAACCATGGGTATGAAGAGGAAACATGGGAATCGGAGGAATCATTGAAGGAAAAGTACCCATACCTATTTTCAGCATATATTGTAAAATGAAATTTCAAGGGTGAAATTTTGAAAGGGGGAAGATTATAACGACCCGGAATTATTTCAGTGGAAATTAAATTATTATAATTTTTCATATAGTATATCACATAAAATCACATTAATAATGTAATACAAACATTAAAAATGAATAATTAATGGAATAAAAAGAATTTCTATAAGTTAAGGAACATATACCAAATGACTAGTAACTTGGCCATTGGAATAGTAACTTGACCTTTGGAATAGTAACATGACCCTTATGAATTGTAAACCAGAAAATGTAATAGTAAACTCACATATGAAAGTATAAAAAATTTAAAAAAATTTTAAATGCGAATATATATAATTATATCACAGTATTAGTTAATAAATATTTTAAAAATTATTAATTATGTGTAGGTATTTTTATAAGTCATAAATCATTTATTACAATTTTATGAATAATTTATTAATTTAAAATATGAAATTATGTCCATAAAATTTATTAATAAATTATTATTTTTATTTTTTGTTATTATAAGATGATTCTAAGATATCTTAGTTAATTTTCCAAAGTTTTGAAAAATGAGTATTAGTTTTAAAATTTGTATTTTTCATGTAAATTATGATTTTAATTAAAAATTAAATTTATTATATTTAGAAATGTATTTTCATAAATTGGGGTTCATTTTTGGATTGTAAACATTGAAAATAGTTATGAATATTTTTTGGAATTTTTCTAAAATACTTGGATTTTTTGTGAATAGAAAAATATGATAATTAAAGATAAATGCTAAATACATGAATTATGGAGTCATAGTGGATTTAGTGTTGATGTAACCTCATTATCTAGAACTCACATTATAAAGTTACTATGTTTAGTCTCTTGAATCAGAACTATTTTTTATCTTGAGAGAAATACTAAAATAATGATAAAAATATTCAAAAACACACTCCGCCTACACTATAAACACCACTTTACGCCAGCTCTTCTCCTCACACCACTAAAGCCTTTATTCCTATAAAAATTCTATCCAATACTCTACCCAAACTACTTATCCATGTCCTAGATCTTTTTTTCTTAAAAAATATCAAAACTAATCTTTTAGTGAGGTTCTCAAGAAGAATGAATCTACAGGTAAATCCTAGTTCATTTCTTTTAATTTATTTTCATGTTCTTTTCTTTTCATTTTGTCACCTCACCTATCCTCATAAAAATACAGTGAAAAATAAATTATCATAAATATACTATAATTTTATCTTTTTGATGGAATAATCCTTCATTAAATCTCTTATCCTCTCTCTTTTACTTTATAAATATAAATACCATCCGTGAGGTGCCGATTTACCACCTTCAGGGATGATATTATTTAATCTTATAATTCGATCATCAAGGCTGGTTATGAAACCATTTTTGTGATTGAAATATATTAAAATATATATATTATATATTATGTATTTTAATAGAAATTTTTTTTAAAAATTATATTAATTTATAAAGCAAAATGAGTTCATTGTGATAAAAAAATGCTAAATCAATCTAAACGATTATCATTAATAATTTATCTAATGAATCATACTGACTTGTTGAAACAAAATGGTATTTTAATATTATATACGTCCATTAAAAATATATAAGTTCATTTTTGGACAACTATCCTCATTCTATCTGATATTCCAAACACATAAAAAAGTAAACAGATCATGAAAACCAAGGAAGTCAATGCTCCAAGACGATGAAATTGAATCTATTTACCCATCAAAAAGGTCATAAAATGAAATTAATAAAGCTATAATAATTAAAATAAATGTATGGGTGGTTCCGTGATTATTAATTAATGAACATAATTTTATTATTCATAACATTAAGATCAAGTACAGAATCATTTCTAACATAAGGTAAGAGATTCTACCTAAACCTCCATTATTACTTTGGGTTACAATTTCTCTCTTTTTCCCCAAAATAAATTATCATTTATTTTTATAAAAATCTTATAAATTATGTGTATAATTTCGAAAATCATGTATAAAGATATATTCATCCTTCCTTTTCGAGGATATAGATTTTTTTAATATGTTCCCTACTCAATTCTTCGTGATAAGAAAGTCTCATTTAAGGGAACTTCATGAATTCTTACCCATTTTCAAGTGTGATGAATTATCTATTTTAATCCACCATTTTTTCTCAAATAATACCTTTTATCAATAAAAACTAACTTTTTAAATTCTTGTTTTATACATTCAATAATTTCTTTTCCATTTTAATGAATTTTGAATTTTTTCCCTTAAACAATACTAAATTGTTTTATTTATAATGTTTTTTAAACACTATTTTTACTTCAGTTTGAAATTAATTATTATAATATATTATTATATAACTTTTTTAATTTTCATTTATGATTTAATTCCTTTCGTTAATGGAAACCTTTATGATATTCCTATTTATTATGCTTTTGACGTTATTATGGTACCCAATTATTGTCGTGGGTAACCCTTATATTTATGTTTTATTACGTATGTATGATTATTTATATGGAAGAAATATTCATGAAAATGTTATGATGGCTTCACCCAGATATTTCTCCAATATATTGGGTAATTTCTAGTCTCATGAGACATTATGTACAACGGTCTTGGTGGTTAGCATTGACTTGTGCTCCTATATGTGTAACGAGACATGAATTGTTCTCCCCTATGTGCAATGAGCCTTGACTCATGCTAAAGTGTTGTTTTATGTTGATTCCATATTAATATGATTACATTATTATATAATCCCAAGTTTTATATTTGATTATTCATTATGTTTAATCATGTTTCAGGTGTTTATATATATTTATTTAATGCCTAGTAACCCATGTGATAAGCATTATTTTAATGATTATTCCATTACTAGGTTTTTTAGCTCATCTCATTATTCATGGTATTCCTATGTTATTATATTTAGATTTATGGGCACAAAGGATGTTAGGAGCTCCTAATGGATGATAAATAAAGAAATTTATTATTGAGTACTGTGTTTTCAATTTTTTATACCTATTTTTTCAAGACAAAAGACGTTACGATCCTTGGATAATAATTCGATGTTTAAATATGCTTAAAATCATGTAATGTTATGTTTAAAAGGATATGGTCCCTACCAACAATTTTAAATAGATATACAGGGTTAGGTAGATAGAAAAATAATTATCCTCATAAAAAGAGGGTGTTTCAGAGAGTTCCCTTACCTCAGGTCTAGGTTTTCTATGCACATTCACATAACATACTAAATAATTAAATTATATTTATTAAACACTTTATTTATAACTTTATTAAAAAATATTTTTTTTATTAATATTAACTATTATTTAAAATGTCATTTTAATATGATATTACCTCTCTATTAATTGTCTCATGGTCATTCGATTCATGGTTCCATAGGTGGATTAATTTATAGTTGAATATGAGAGTTCATATGGTTTGGTTCATTTACTATAAAATTGTGATAAATTGTTTTTATTTTAATCACTAGATATTTAAAAGGTTTTAAATTCCAAATAGTTTTAAAATATACATTCCCCAAGGAGTAAACATATTATCATTTTATATTTAATTCACTAAGGTGGTTTTCCCAAATACATCAAGAATACACTGTTTTATTTAACGATATGAACAATTAAAAATTCCATAATATGAAAAACAAATATACTGATTTACATAAATTTTCACCGTATAAATTGTTTTAAAACACATTTTGAAGGCACTGGTGAAAAAATGAAATTAATTGTTCAGGGTGGCAGTGATCTGACAATTGTATGAACAACGTTTATCTTTAGAATAAATTCAGGGGAGGGAGGAAAATAAATATTCTATTAGAAAAACAATTATATACATTAATTATACCAATTTCATTATTTCATGTTAGAGGGAATATATTTAGAGTGGCTTTAATAGGAAAATTATACAATGAGATAAGTTGAGAACTATACCTATTTTTTGATACTCTTTTTGAAAACACTTTAAAGCACCTTGGAATGAATTATTTTTGAGAGTAGTAGAACTTGGACATGGGGGAAGATTATAAAGATAATTGGGTATAAATATGGTAATCTTAAAGTCTTATAATGTGTAAATAACAGTTGTGTTTAGGGGTGTTATTTTTAAAAGAAGGGGAGGGGATTTTTTCAATATAATAATCATTATTTTATTATTTTGGATCATGAGTACCAATAGTGATGAGTCTTGAAACTATAGACCATAATTTTTGCATTTAGGTTCAAGATATTTTATTCTTGTAACATACAATACTATGTTATTCATGTATATATCTTATAATGTTAAATAATTTATTTTTCCATATTTGACTATTCACCGAAAAAATCATCTATTTTAGAAAAATGATAAAAAAATCACCATAAATTATTTTTGAAATATAGATTCCAAAAATAAAATACAATTTGGGAAAAACTTTCTAAATAAGAGAAATTATTTTAAAAAACCTTTTTTATTTCAAAATTATTAATTTTTTATCATGGTCACATTTATAACCCATTGAGAAATTACTAATAGTCTCATAAAATGATATTATCATTTTAATAGAACATAATTTTATTTTATAGTGACATTATTTGAGAATAAATTTTTATATTGAATTATTATATTTATCATAAAAATGTAAATAAATAAATGTGTGTTACAAAAATGAAAAAATGTATTTTATCATATTTAAAACATATATTTATTTTAATCCTGATATAAATTGACTATATTTTGATGTTATAAGATAAGTAAAAATTATTTTACAATTAAATAGTTGAGGATACTCTTCTAACTATATCTTTACTTTCTAATAGTCCTATTAAAATTTTAAATGTTAGGTTACTATTCTAGAGTCCATATTTTTAACTCCCATACCAATTCTAAAACATTTATAAGTACCCCATATTTAATTTATTCATAATTCAAATTTATTTTCACCAAATGTTATATATTCTCATTTTCAAAATGAATATTTAATTTTTAATATTCTACCACATTTTTATATAGATTCCTTTGAGTGTTTTCATTTTAAGGGTTCAAGTAGATATAAACATTCATATTCTAGTGATTTTTATCTATTATAATATGTCCCATTATAATGTTCAGAATTTTATTGAATATATTTATAGTCTAAATTCAATGCTCAGGTCAATATAATAATATATTTTTGATTTTATCATATGTTCCATGTGATATACTACATTACATAATGTGAAACATTTATATTGTCATAAGGGGAAAATTAATTGATAATATTATATGTAATTACAAAAATTATAAATCAATAATCTGTTTAGGGATAATGATGTTATAATTGGTGAGGTTGGTTTAGAAATACTAATTTTTAGAGGGGAAATTTCATTACATGAAATGTGTTAGGAACCATATCTAAAAACTTAGCTTAAAATATCATAGGTGTTGATATGGATTAAATTCAATCTATGAGGGGTAAGGCTGTTTTTATAATATAATATCTTCCCATTTTATAGGATTACATTGATGTACTTCCTTATTAATTTCCTTTATATCCCACTAAATAAGAATTTTAATTCTTATTAACCTTATCCCGGATTTAAAACCGATATCTAAAACAACATATAGAATGACTCCTGAAAAGTTATTTGAGATAAATAAGGAATTACAAGATTAATGTGAAAAGGGGTTCATTTCCTCATGTGTTTGACCATGGGGATCACCAATTTTATAAATAATAATGAATGATAGACAAATGAGGATATTCATTTATTATAAGAAAATTAATGGAATTGTTATAGTGAACAAGTACTAATTTCCTCATATTGATGAAATACTTTATTATCTTCACAGGGTAAAACAATTCAAATATCAGTCATTATTATGGTTATCTTCAGTTAATGGTTATGAAGGATGATACCCTATAGATGGAATTTTGAATGATTTATCATAATTATGAGTTAATAGTGTTGCCTTTTGGGTTAACTAATACACATTCTATGTTTATGGGCTCAATGAATAGGGTATTCAATTATTATATTGATAATTTTTTTGTGGCATTTTTTTAATGATATAATTATATACTCTAAGAGTTATGAGGAGCATAAAAAACTACATCCCTTTATTTTTAAGGTTCTAATGAAAAATGAATTATATGTTAAATTCAAAAATTCAGAATTTCTTCGTATAAAATGCTTCTCTTATTGGAAATATTATATCCATGGATGGTATATATATTGATCCTTCAAAAATAGGTTTTGCAGGAATCACCAAGTCTGTCCACTACAACTAAAATACATATTTTTCTTAGATTAATAGGATAACATTAGTGGTTTTTTGAAAATATATCTCAATTTAATAATCTATTAAACAAGTTAACATGTAAACGGTTAAAATTCGCATGAAAAAATGAATTGGAAGATAGTCTAAATGCGATGACCCATAATTTATAAGTGATATTTATTTCTTAAATAAATAGGTTTAATATTATTTATTATTATAAAAAATCAATACATAAAGAAACTAACAAAACTTTTTTTCATTAATAGAGATTATTACGTTTGACACGAACTAAATCCATGAAAATTTTAAACATTAAAATAAGAAAACATTGATAAATAATAAAAGTTGAATGGGAAAATTTGGATACTTCTAATCTGTTAGAATCATCAACCCCACAAACAAAACTTTATAAAAGAAACAAAATAATAAGAAACCAATAATAAATTATAAAAAGGAATATATAGAACCTTGAGAGGAATTTAAGTGAATGTTGATTGAAGGAATGATATTGTATTTTTAAGAGGTAATACGACTGTTGGGAATAGTAACATAGCTATACGAATAATAATTTGACCTTAAAATAATAAAATTTAATATAAATTATATTTATCATAAGTAATTTAATAAAATATAAATATTATATTATAATAAAAAATTACATTATTAAAAACTCAAAGAAATCCTAGATACATTTTTAATAATCTATATTTTAATATATTTCATTAAAATATTAATTTTTATTGTAAAATTTAAAATTAAAAATGTTATAAAATTATTTTGATAAAATGAATGAAATTACAAAAATCGGTACATAAAAATTGTCAATGTTTCATTTTTGGGTACATTTCTAAAATACATCAACTTTCATGTGTATAGTAAAACTCTTTTTTTCAAATACTGCATGTTTTATGACATAATAATGATGAAATAATGACTTAATAATTTCAAAATTGATTTTTTCAGACCAAAATCAATATAATATGATCAAAAATTCATTTAAAAATAATAAACTAAATTCCCAAACCTTGAACATAATTTCCAAAACTAAGGTCTAAATTATTCCATTAAAATAATATATTTTTATTTTTCCACCATTCCTTTTGAATAAATAGATAAATTAACCAGTTTGTGAAAAATATATTGATTAACCAGTTTGTGAAAACTAGTTTGTAGGATCAATTAACTAGTTTTCCAAATTCCTTCAAACCCAAATATTCTAATATCAATTAAACAGTTTGTAAAAAATATATTAATGGTGTTAACATATTTAAATAACCATATTTATATTGTTTATATATTCATAATTTTCTTCCTCCTCTCTTTAAAATGTCCTATCAATGATTAGTTAATTTCCAATAAGGATGACACCAATTATCTTCTTATCACCACCCTTACATATGATTATAATAAATCATATATAATATCTTAATATTTAATTATATTTTCTTAACTCTTGTAATTATTCATACTTATTCGTTATTTAACTTGATCAAAAATAGACAATTCGAAACAAAAAGATATATTTTTAAGGAAAAACTTATAACAACACATTTCACTTTTAAAAAAGGAATATTATAAAATAGAATCAAATTATAATAATGCATAAATAGTGAAATTAATGAGAATAATTAACTTCTTTATATATTTTTTAATAAACCTAATTTTATTACTTAATAGGTAGATGATTTATGAAAGAAATCAGGATATAAGGTAAGGTTATTATTGAACCCAAACTCTTTCTTTTATACGAACACCAATATTATGTTTTTTCTATATGGTTGTTCTCGTATTATCCTTACACTATCATTTCCCTTTTATTTTTGGGTATAGATATGTTTTTAACCATTAAAAATGTTTTCTAATCAACTCACAAAGATTTTTCAAAAATTATTTAATTTAAAAAAAATAATCACATTGAATCTACTTGAGATATTTATTATCCACTAATGATTAATGTTGCTTTGTAAAAAAATATGACTTACCTTATTCATTTTGGAACACTAAATTTTATTCATTAAATTTTTCTTTATGAAACACATCCTTTTCAATTTGTTTGTTTTATGACTAGTATTTTTTACATTTTATGTGGAATGTATGATTATGAGCATTTTATGATATGATAAGTGGTATAGTAATTATATATCCCTCTATGAAATGGTTATTGTGACATATATCATGAGATTGTGCATATTTTTCATGAACATGATTCAATATTTTTTCATAATATGGATTTTACTATTTATTCACATATGTTATGAGTGAACATAATGCAAGATTTTTTAAAAACTATGTGTGGAAAATACCACTCTATTATGATGATTCATTATTATAGATATTCCACATTCCATGTATATAAACAATGTTTCACTCATTATTATTATTATTATTCTATGATTAAGATAGGATGATGTCTATTATGCTCAACCATGTACTATTGACTGATTTCCCTTATTCCACCCCCCTGACTATGCATTAGCACAACCCTTTATTTCATGTATAAATTTATGGGATTACAAGTACCTAAGAGAATTTGAGGGATATTTTAAGGATAAATAAGAAGGATATAAATATATTTTATATTTTATTATGTATAAGTTATAAATTCACCTAATTTTTAAAATATATCAAACTTTCAATCCTTTAATGTGTAATTTGTAAGTTATTTATCATAAAAATGATTTATTAGTAATGTAAGAAAAATTTGGGTCTCTATTCTTTGTATTAGATGTATGGTATAGTTATTTTTGGAATTACAATTAGAAAACATTATTGAAAACCATAAGGGTAACTCTAAGTAATGGTTAGAATCTAGTATTTTGAAAAAGAATAAGAGTGCAAAGTTTTTTAGTAATTAAATCCTTATATGGAAACTAAAAGTGGATATGTATTTAAAATATTTTTTATTTTTGATAATGACCCTAAAAATGGTACATTGTGCATTGAATTGGTTCAAACTAGATTCACAACAAAAATTACTTGTTTCATGCATGGTTTTACACCCCCAAGGGATATGCTTTGGTTAATCGCAATATTTATACAAACCAATAAGAAGGATAATAAACTAAAGTAAATATTCCTCTAGATGACTCAAAAGGATTGAATTACATGATCATATAAACACAGTTATAGAAAAGGGATAAATATAGGGATCCCATAAGATGTGTATTTAGATATAATTTTCATATAAAAATCTATTTATAAATTTTTAACATGTGACTGTTCAAAACATTTCTATTTTTGAAAATGGTGGGAAATAGGAGAAACCAGACCAGTAACCTTTACAAGGTAAAATGTACTAATTTTTTAAATGACATTCCCAAAGAAATTAATGGTAGAGTTCATAACATTGTGGTGATGTCTAACCATATATCTCAGGATACGAATAATAACACGGATATGGTGGAATTTCCTCCATCTCATAAGATGGAGAAACTAGCTGTTGATTTCATTTCATGGAAATGACCACTGGAATTTATCATATATTTTGATCCAACTTTAATCGAACAGTATATGAAATCAATGGTGAATAGAAATTTTTTCTCCACTTTTCTAATAAGGATAAGGTTACCTTGGAAGTATATCTTTTAAATATAGAAGCTAATTAATGGTGGGAATTAATAAAGGAGACCAAGTCAAAACATGAAATGGATGAAATGGAGTGGAAAAACGTTAAAAATTTATTTTGTAATAATTATTTCTTTAAAAATCTTAAAAAGTATATAAATATATAATTAATGAATCTTAATAAAATGGAGGGTGAATATATCAGGGATTAAGAGGAAATTTTCTTTAGGATTGTGAGATATGCCTCAGTTTTTGTTACAAATAATTATAGAAAATGGAAATATTATTTATTAGATCAAAACCAAACCTTCAAAAGGATCAAGATATTTGAGACTTTAGAGGACATGAAGATGTATATCAATGTTCCTTGAAAGTTGAAATGGATTTTATAGAATTTTCTCAGGGTTATAGAGATAAAAAATTAGTTATGGAGTTTCTGTTTTCATATTTAAGAGAAAAGGAGGAAATTAAATCCAATCACCCACGTGTCAAAAAAAAATTGGAAGAAGAATCTTTGTAATTTCTTAATAAGGATATGTAAATTATTTAAGTGTGGTATATAAGGCAACCAAGCTTATAAATGTCATAGATATATGAATAATCTGGCATATTTGGTGGAGGAAAGGAAAAAAATCTACCAATACACCACCTATGGTTTAATGCCTTAATAGTAGGGAGGAATGTAAATATCCATTTTAGTGAACTAAACCACATTCCATTGAGGGTAATCAGTGTTATAAACCACCAAATTCAAAGTATAAAGGTAGATATCATTCCATCTCTACTTATGATGTGAAAAATAAAAATGAAGTCAGACAAGGTACACTTCATATTCATTAGAGAATGGAAACAATTTATTTGATTCATGTACTAAAAATTCCTTTTATATTATAAAAGTTTTCATGAACTTTGACGTCAAAACCCCAATACCTTGAATGAGATATATCCATAAGAAACATAGTGGTTTTATTGACACAACCTATGTTTTGGACTCTTCTCCTATTACCTTCTATGTTATGATTCTCTAAGTGAATATTATAATCCTTTCCTTGGTGGAATTAGATGTTATATTGGGAATGGATTTGACATAATTATATATATATCACATCAAAATTGAGGGAAGGGAAAAATATTTTTATATTCTATGATATCCCATGATATTGTATAAATTCAAGGAAGATCATGAATATTCTTTAGAAAATATCTCAATGGTGTGGGTGTTGATTCCCAATAAAGAATCATACCATGATCAAATGGTTGAGTCGAATTAAAGTATCAAGAATTCTGAAATTTTTATTGTTAAATAATATATAAATGTATTTATTAAATAGTTTCTATGAATTCCCCTAGATCATTAGGTATAGTTCTCAATAATTCTCATACCTAGATCTATTAAAATCTCAAAATTCCCTTATAAGATATCCCCAATCAAACTGGATGACTTAAAGAATAAAAAACAAGTGAATTTGGATAAAGATTTCATACTCCCTAGTTCATAACCTTGTGGTGTTCTAGTGCTCTATTTTAAGAAAAAATGATGGATCAATTCGAATGTGTATTGAATACCAGAATCTTAAAATAAACACTATGAAGAACAAGTATCCCTTTATAAGGATTGATGACTTCTTAGATCAACTAAAAAAAATCAGTACATCTCAAAGATGTATCTTCATTCTAGATGTCCAAAACTAAAGGTAATTATGGAATATATTCATAATATATCCTTATATGGAGTGTATGGACACTATGGGTTCAAATTGATGTCCTTTGGGATTACTATCATCCATGATATCATTATGGATTTGATGAATATATTCATCAGGGACTACTTGAACCAATTTATTGTATTTTTAATCAGTTATATTCTCATTTACTTTAATAGAAAAGAGGAAAAATAATAGTATTTAAGGATTGTGTAAGTGACATTATGAAAGAATAAAATGTAGGTTATGTTTTAAAAGTGTGACTTTTTGATGTAGTAAGAGTCATTATTGGGGAACATGATCATAAGTGATATAATTTTTTTGGACCCTTAAAAGGAAAATGAAATCAATGAATGGGTTTGGACCTTCTAGGGTAAAGAAAATTCATAATTTTCTTTTATTTGGTGAGTATTATCGATGTTTTTTGAAAAATTGCTCATGATTTTCTATTCTAATAATTAAATTAACATGGAAAGTGGTAAATTATATCAATATAGAATAATTGGTTTAAATATTTAAGGGTTTCATGAAGAGGCTAATTACTCTTAATTTAATCACACTACCATCAAGTGTATATGAATTTGTAATATACAATGATTCTTTAAAGAAAAACATAGGTTGTGTACATATGAAAATTGATAAATTGAGAGCCTATTTTTCATGAATGTTGAAGATATATGACAAAAATTACCTGATGAAAGATATGTACATAGTAGCTATGATCATCACCATGAATATTTGGCAGCATAACCTATATATAGATAGGTGTAACATATATACATAACATAAGAAATTAAGTATATATCCTCACAAAAATAGCTGAACATGCATCAACGAAGATGTATAGATGTGATTAAATACTACGATTACTCTATTCACTAAAATAATGGAAATTAAAACAAGGTATCTAATACTGATAGAAGAAAATAATCGGCTACTCTATCAATGATAAAGATTGAGAATGACAATGTATTCACGGATATGCAAAGGATGGATATGAAAATAAAAATAATAAGTAATAAATCCACCTTTCCAAAATTATTACTCAACAATAAATCTATGATAAGATCAAGGAGGAACAAATGGATGATCTAGAGCATCTAAAGATGGTGGAAGTAGTAAAATAGGAGATGCTTCCTGAATTACACATCAATGAATAATGTTTCATTAGATTTGGTACTATTCATTATGTGTTTTAATCAACCGAGATAATGAAAGGTTTGTTTGATAATACACATATCACATATTTCTCTATCCATCTTGTAATTTCCAATATGATTCATGATCATTGATTTCACTTATAGAGGGAAAACATGAATAAGGATATCTATAAGTACACCTCAAAGTGCTTAATGTATTAGCATGTTAAAATAGAGTAACAGAAGTCTAAGGGGTGATACAACCATTTTTTATACCCACATGGAAATGGAAAAACATAACCATGGACTTTTTCACAATTCTATTAAGGACATCCAAAAAATAAATGTGATATGTGTTGTGGTGGATCAACTCGCCAATATTGACCCCTTCATCACTATTTGGGAAGATTTATTACTTGAAAAACATTATATAATATATATAATGGAAATGGTGAGACAGTATGGGGAATAACTTTAGATCATCTCTTTTCATGATCCATGGTTTAGTTATATACTATGGAGAAATATTCAATATTCTTTAAAAACTGAATTAAATACCAATATGGCTTATCAACCCTAAACAAATGGAAAATATTAAAGGACTATTCGAAAACACAAGGATATATTGAGAGCTCGATCAATAGAACTCAATAGTGTATGGGATAAACATATCCCATTATTTCAATTATCATACAATAATAAATTCCATTGATGTATTGAAATGGAACTATATAAAGAACTATATGGGAAGCGATGTAGAAATCCTAATTGTTGGGATGAATTTGGTGAATGAAAGATACATGGACTATATATTATACAAGAAATAATAGAAAATTTTAAATACATCCAATAGCATATTAAAGCTTCTCAACATGGGGAAAAATATATATTTAAAACCATAGAATGGACTTTGAGTTCGAAGTTAGTGGAAAATATTTCCATTGAATATCATCATCGAAGAGAGTCATGAAATTTTGATGTAAAGTTAAGATTATCCCTAGGTATATTAGACCCATTGAGATCATTGATCACCTAGTAGTAGTTGTTTATCTTCCAGAAAATCTAGAAAATATGGCTCAAGTTCTATATGTGTTCAATGTAATGATCTTATGGAAGTACATATCTAAACCCTCTCATGTAATGAATCCATAGGAGGTATAATTTGAGAAAGAACTCACTTATGAGGATAATACAGGGATGTGTTTGGATGATAGAGACATAATTCATTGCAATCAGATGACTCACATTGTCAAATTGTTGTGGAATAACCAAATCTATTAAGAGGTGGCAGGAGAGCCGGAGGTATCGATGAAACAGAAGTAACACTAACTATTCTCGATTGAGAATATGAGTTGAAATTTTAGGGATGAAATTTTTAAAGGGGGGAAGAATGTAATGACCCAATGTTTATAAGTGATATTTATTTATTGAATAAATATGAGTTATATAATATTTTATTATATACATTCAACACATTGAGAAACCAAAAAAAAATATTTAAATAATAAATATCATTACATTAGTCAATAACTAAACCCATAAAAATGAAAAAACATTACAATTGGTTAAAAAATAGAAAATAAGGAAAGTATAATGGGAAAATTTGGGAACATCCCATCTATTAGAATCATCACCCCCATAAACAATACTATATAAAATAAATGATTTGTTAGAAAATTAGTCCACATTCTTTAGAAGTAATATGTAGACCATTGAAAGGAATTGAGTTTCATATTAAATTAATTAATGTAGTTGTATTAGTAAGAGGTGATATGACCAATGGTAATATTAACTTGACCATTGGGATAGTAATTTAACCTCAAAAATAAAAAAGTAATTTATCATGAGTAATTTAGGAAAATGAAAACATTATAACACAATAAAATAAATATCAATATTAAAAACTAAAAGAAATTATAAGAAAGTTTTTAATAATCTATATTTTTATGAATTTCATAAAAGTCATAATTTCTATAGTAAAATTAAAATTTCCTATGTTATAATATTATTTAGAAAAAATTAATTTCATTTTTAGAATCATCCTATCAAAAAATTTCCAAGGGTTATTTTTGTGAAATTATTGAAATAATACAATTTTTACATAAATAGTAAAATACATTATTTTTGAATTACCACATGTTGGATGTCATTATGATGGTACAATAATGATTTAATATATTCAAAATTTATTATTTTATCCCAAAATTAATTTATTAGATTAATTGTTAATTTTGAAATAATAAACATAATTTTCGAAACTAAAAAGTGATTTCTAAAGTCAAGTTCTAATGTATTCCATTAAAATAATATTATACCATTTTTTTAAAATATCCTTTTGGTTTATCTAATATATCCATATTATAAAAATTTAAAAGTATTAAAATCAAGTTATTTAATTCATATATGATTAATAATATTAAAAATATCACTTGTAAATGTTTTATCCTGAATATAGTACTATATTCAATATTTTAATGCTAAAATATCACTCTACTCAAGTATAAATACATCATTCCTCCCTTGGAAAATCACTTCACTTACACTTACCAAAGAAAAAACTCTAACCAAATACTCCCCTTAAATCTCTTTATAATACATAGAGTAATTATGGTGCAAACCAACTCCATACATCAAGGTATTTTTGTTCTGCACAAAATAAAAAATGTTGAGAGAAGAGTATGTTTTCATCCTTTATTTTCTCATATTCCTCTTCTCTTCCCCTTTTTATCAATTCCATTCAAAAAAAAAACGTAATATAAGATCTATTAATCATCATGTTAGAATTATATTAGTGTTTTGACCTACAAAAATGATGATATTTATAATGTTTATATATTTAATAATTCATTTCATCCTCATTTTACAACATCACGTTAATGTTCGGTTAATCGTCTATGATGGAACTGAAAATTCTTTTCTTATCACCACCCTTATGGATGATTATAGTAAATAAAATATTATATTTAAATATATAATAAATTTATGTAAGATTGTGGCATTAGTTTTAATATTTATAAATGACCTCTGACAAAAATAGAAAAATAAAAACAAAAAAGGGTTATTTTTATGGAAAATATGATATCAAAATGTTTCACCTTTAATAAATAATATTATAAAATATGATCAAAAAATTATAATGGATAAATAGTGATATAATAAAACAAAATTTACTTTGGGTAAAAAAAATTCATAAACCTAACATTATTATTCAAGAGGCAAGAAAATAAACAAAAGAAAGTGGGATTTATGGTAAGCAGATTCTCAAACCCAAATACCCTCTTTAGGGTAATGTCCTATTTTAATTGTTTTCAATATTAATGTTATTATAATGTACTAAAAATTTCCTTACTCTACACTTTGCCTTTTATTTTACGTTATATACATGTTTCTTCCCTTTTTAAATGTTTTTATGATTTTTAAAAATATTTTTCAAAAATGTGTTAATTAATAAAAAAACATCTCATTAAATACTACTAATTAATTTCATATCCTCTCAATATTGACAATTTTTTATGGAAAAAAATGATTTCCCTTATTAATTTGGGAACCAAATATTTTATTCATGAAATTATAATTTAAAAAACTTTTATAAAACACATTCCTTTCCTTGGGATTATTTAATGACTATAATTGTTTTATGTTCTATATAGAATGCGTGAGTATAATCATTTTATGATGTGATGTGTGCGACAAAAATTATATATCCTTTCAATGGATTGGTTAATTATATTTATCAAATTACATTAAGTTTATTATAAATGAACATGATTCTATATTTGTTCACAATTATGAGTTTATGATTTTTACAAATAAGTTATTTTGGAACACGGTTCAAACACTATTCACAACTATGTGTGGTAATTGACCACAATGTTTGGATTTTTAATTATTATACATTGTCACATTTAATGCCTTTATCAAATTTTTACCTCGTGATTATGATGATGATCTTATTCTTAAGACATGATGATGTTGATTATGGTCACCCATTTACTATAGACCCATGTCCCTTATTCCTCCCCTTACTAGGATTTCATCCCACCCCTTTCTATGATGTATATTATTATGTGACTACAAGTACTATATAGAATGTGATATATTTTAAGAGGATAAAGAATAAAGATTAAAATTATGTTTATGTTTTATTGTTTAAAATTGATGTATGAGCTGAATTTTTCAATGATATTAAACCTTTAGATCCTAAAATGTATTAGTATTATAATTTTTTCCATAAAAATGATGTAATATTCATGTAAGAAAAATTATGATTTCTATATTAGATGAAATGAAGAGGAGTTTGGTAAATGAACTTGTATTAAATCTTTGACCTGGTAAATAACATTCCGAAATTTATAGTGATCCGATAAAGAAAGGTCTTCAATGTGTTCTTATGTATAATAATAGAGTGGTGGATGAGGAATCTTGTTTTTTAAGCCCCATAAGTTGAATTGAAAAATACATGATTTTTTGGTTGGTATCAATGATGTTTTCAATAATTATATGAATACATTATCTCTATGGAGATGGATGTGATATATACCCTAATCATAAGAGTCTTAATCCATATTTACACAGAATGATCATAATATGAGGTTGTAGAGATTGATGGAACTACCCAATTACTATGAATGTTCTACACATTGTCCTTATGGAAAAGTAAACAATGTATCATATTTTTTAAGTAGAAAATATTATAGTATACTATACATTATGAGGGTTGAGAATGATAAAATTTCAAAGGATTTAGTATGTATTGACTAAGGTATTTTTATTGAAGGGGTAACATCATTCTTAATCCACGTAATTACTCAACCATTTTTACAAGAGCAGATTAAAAATTCCCAGCTCAATGATAATTACTTAAAAAAGAATATGGTAGCTGTGAAAAATGGAAATTTAACTGACATTAAGGAATGTGATAATGGTGTTTTGTAGTTTCTTAAGAGGTTATGAATTGATCAATACCATTGATCAAGACATATTTTATGGTTGAATATCAGAGTTCAAATTTATATATAAATTTGGGCAGCATGAATATAATTATAGATATCTGAGAATATTTATTTTTGAAATGAATAGAGTTAGAGATTCTAGATTATACTACAATATATTTAGTATTCCAATAGTTGAAGTCTAAAAAACATCTCAAGGGTGTAATAAAACTATTACCTACACTAAAATGATACTGGAATAATACAGTTATAGATTTTATAATTTGGCATCCTATGATGTCCAAGGGGCATAACATGATATGGGATGTTGTAGATATTCATATGAAATCTTCTCATTTTCTTGAAAATTGAGATGATACCCCTCATGAACATATTTCTAGTATGTATATAATTTAAGTTGTTAGAAATCATGGAAGACCCTTATATATAGTCATTGATCATGAACAATGGTTTACATAAAACTTTTAGAGGTATATATAGAAATTATTAAATACAAATCACAGTCTTACCACACCTTGTCACCCCAAAATAGACGGTTAGTCTTAAAGGAATATCAAAATATTAGAGGCTTTGTTATGTGAATTCTCTCATGACATCCAAAGAAGCTTTTATTGGTATTTACCACTAATTGAGTATTCATATAATTAAAGTTACCACTCCTGGATTAAAATTTCACAATGTTAAAAATTGTATGGAAGGAGATTTCAAACACAAACATATTGAGGAAAAATTAGAGAATGGAAATTATTGGGTCCATAACTTATAAAATATACATGATAGAAGATAATATATATCCATGATTATATCAAGGTATCCCAAATTAAACAAAAAAAGTATGATGAAAACTAGATAAAGGATCTTGGATTCCATATTGATGACCATGTGATCCTAAGGATATTTCTATAGAAATGTGTGACGAGATTTAGAATGAAATGAAATTAAATCCATCGAAATATTTGGACGTTTAAAATTTTAGAGAGGGTGATAACTATGGAATATGATTTGTTGATTCCACCAAACCTCACCCAAGTGCATTAAATTTTCATATATCACTTTTGTGGAATTATATTCTAGAAAGTTCCCATTCTTTGTTAGTGGGTAAAGACTTATTTGAAAATAACTTATCGTAAAATGAAGAGTTAATTAAAATTTTATATAGGATAAAGAAAGTGATGTAGAATCGAATGACATGACTGCTGAACATTCTTTGAAGAAATTGTAATTTGGAAAAAAGAAACATGGGATATATAAGAATCAAGGATAAAGTATTGTACACATTTTTCTGTGCAATGATTTAAAATTTTGGATGATGAAATTTTTTAAATGGGGGTCTAATTTATTTGAATATTGGTAAATGAAATTTTCTTAAAGATATATATGTGTGATATTTCATAAAATAGTATGACATAAAACACATGAACCAACTAATGAAAACTAAAAAAATATTTTTGTATATTTAGAACATGACATTTTCGAGTATAAATTTGCTTAATAAAACTAATAATATTACATTGGGGGAAAATATAAATTAATAAATTAATATAATATGAAAATGTGGATCATCATGGCCTCCTATAATTATCACACCAATAAACAATATTGTAACAATTATACAAAAAATTAGTAAACCAATCAATATATTTGAAGATAATAAATATATGAACTTGAGTGGAATTTAATTGAATGATGAATGATATAATTATGAGGTATTTATTAGACGTAATGTAACTATTGGGATCTAATTCTTACTTGGTCATTACAATGTGACCATTATATGAATATTGGAATATAATGATACCCTATAAAATATTAAATTTATAGTTTAAAACAAATAAAAAATATTATATTTAAGAATAATATTTCAAATACATTAGTATATGTCCATGTACTTTTTATCAATAAATACATATGAAATTATAATATTCAAAATTCATTGATGTGGAAGAATAATTTTTTCCCTTTTAAAAATAGAATTTTAGAGAATATATGTAAATTTTATTTAAAATAATTAATTCCCTTAATTCAGGATATTTTTTTAAAATAATAATTATATTTGAAACAAGTATGTCTTAATTATTTAATGGTTATTTTTTCATAATTTTTTGAAACTCTAAATTTTTTTCACTAAATAGTAGAAATATAATAATCAGATATATCATATATTATGACATAATTATGAGGTATAAATGAAATAGTAATTAATATTAGTAAATTCATTACAAAAAATAAGTTATTTTTATAAATATAATTAATTTTAATTAATTAAATGGATTTCCCAAAACTATAAATAACATTTCAATGTCTAAAATATAAATTAAAGTGTAGTTGGGGTTCAGATTTCTGGTTATGGCACCCCAAAAATACATTCATCAAACCAAGATCAAATCCTAGCAGCACCCATATCTTAGGTTGTTGGATTTATGTGGGGACATATGTCCACCAACTATTTGTGTGGTGCACAAGCTAGACCGTTTGGTGGGGTCTTCGACGATAGATATGTCAGAGGCTTTGATGGAGGATGTGCAGGGTGGATTAAACATTGACAGTGTGGGGGAGATATGATGTAGAGGTGCAACCTGTATGGGTAGGATTCATTGGGGTTTGGTTTGGGGGAAATCTGATGAGTCGGTGCGGCAAGGATAGGCGGGCTTCATTGGCGGATACTACTTCATTGGTGACAGTGTGGGGTAGATCTGACAAACCTGTGTGATGTTGATGGGAAGACATTTATTATCTAACCCTAGGGGCTATAGACTGAGTTTGATCCAAACATGTTTGGGTGTGTGGGGGTTTAATTTCATTGCACCCCCAAGTACCAACCTAATGTAATATAAGGTTATAAAAACAATTATTTGTGTAAAAATTATATTCTCATTTCCAAAGTAATATAGAATAATGATTTTTGGTTATAAGACTAAATTATGGTAAAATTAATTCCTTAAAATTCCGACACCATGGGAAAAAACATTATTAAGTCTATGGTTTAGAATATTCCACAGCTTATATTTCCTAGGAATATGTTAAAAAATTAAGAACAATCATCTCTTGTTCACTGTAAATACCCAACCATTCAGCCATTACACTTTACATTAAAAAAATTAGGAATAAATACCACCTAACTTTTCATCTCAAGTATACCTCCAAGGAGTTTCTAATGTTTAAGGTGCTCCTCTAAAGCTCTTGGAACCTACATTTTATGGAAAGGTTCCCAAACATATTCTCATTCTTCAATTATGTTATTATTTAGGGATCCTTATAATTTCATAAAAATAAAATTTAAGAATCATTTATATAATTAACTTAATATATTATCAATAATATATCAAAATTACTTCTCATTATACTATATTAAAATTTTATTATAATGCTCAAATTTCCCATTTCCATAAAACCAAAATTTTTTTGGGAAAATATAGAGTACATGGTTTCCAAGAAATTGTATCCCTATATAAATATTGGAATGTGATTGTGGAAATGATATTGATTCACCTAGGGTAAATCTCCTTCAAAATGGTTGTTTTAATATCAACTCGACCCTCAGATTGTACACGATGAGTTGTCCAAATATTGTGATTTTGGGTAAATACTCCTATAGGATATGTTTCAAATAATTTATATTCTCTTTAAAAACCATAATTAATGGTTTTATTATACAAATATAGGTATTTATTTATAATTTCATTGGTATCTATCCATTTCAAATGCATGGTTTTAGCTTCCAAAATTCAATATAAATCCTATTTTTTTAATATAGTTGATACCTATAAACCTGTATTCTTCACTTGATAAGGGTACTTATTTAAACATCATGAGTCTATAATTATTCTCTATATGGTTCAATGGATTTCTCTGATACATACTTATTATGTAATTTACTGGGTAAAAAATTTTATAATCCAAATAATTCATCCTTTTATATGGGAAATTATTGTCTCATAAGTTTCATTGAGAAAAAATTTCATGTATCCTAAGTAGTTCATCTTTAATCATTATTCCATGTAAAATCTATTTTCATTCAATATCTAATGGAATGAATTGTTTTTTATATGACATGTGGAACCAATAATTATATATCCCCTCAGTGAACTGGAAGGTCACATGAGGAAACTAAGATTTGGTAATGAGATAATCCTTACCCATTATGTATGATATCTTATTACAAGGCCTTGATAGTAAGTATATAATCTATAACATTAGACATTCCCATAATTTAGATAATTATGTGATCATTTTTTCATTCACCTCATCTTTATTCTATGGATTATATTATAAATATTCATTTTTTAATATAGAATCAGTTGTTCTATTTATAATTTTTATTCCATGATGGCTTCTACTCTAAGTTACCCTTTTCCAGATTTTGAGCTCATCCTTTACATTTTTTCCTATTTTTTAGGGTAATTAATTGGAACACTATGTATGATTTTCCAAATTTATAACACTAAGAAATAAGTATTTTAACATTAATGTTTAATTTTTCTATGTTATAATGTAATTTTTATGTATCAACTCACTTGAGGAGTACAAGACCATGATCTTGGGAATGTAATATCTTTTATTTTAACTATAATTCATTAAATAACCCACCAACTATTGGTGAATGTGGTTAGGTTAATTACAATATTTTTGAATACTTATTCTATATATATATATATATATAATTTTCTAATAACTATTTTTTCTTGTGTTTTATGCATTTAAATTTAATTTAATTTTAAGCACTTCTATTAATTAAATATTCTAAAATTAATTTCAAATTTTTTATTTCTGGTTTAAAATTAACAATATGTTCCACATTAGTTTATAACATATCAATTAAATACCTCTTTAAAATGTATTCAACAATGATGAGGGTTAAAATGGTAAAAAATGTCAAAACTATGTAATAATTCACCCAATATATCACTAAAATATATTCTTTATCTTATATGATGTCTATATTTTGACCCACATTATTCCATATTCAAGTTTGGGTTCTACCTACCCTTGAAAATTACTTTTTTAAGGTCTTTTTTATTTATAAAAAGTGCCACTCCACTAGCTTATAAAAACATCTTTCATATCCTCACGTATTTACTCACATTGATAACCTTAGCTCAATTGAGATATATAAAATCACATCCCAACACCCATATAAACATCTTAGAGGTTATTTTCTTCCCAAAATTGTAATATATGAATCCATAAGGTTTTATTCAAAGATGGGTTTCCAAGGAAGATTACATTTATTAACCAAAATATTTCATGTTTCTTTAATATTCTACCCCTTTAAGTATTTTGTAACAACACTAATAAAATTAAATAAATATTTTTACAATACTAAAATGTTATTATGTTTTTGGTAGATCCTTTTCGACATACATTTCATCCAATGAAATACTAATCCATTACTTATGTGTACATGTTGACTACCGCCTTCATGGATGAAGTATCTCAGCCTTCATCACTGCCTCACTTAAATATATATAAAGTGGTATTTAATGAATTTAAATGATATTTTGGAAAAAAAAACTATTATTATATAAAAAAATATTATAAACCCTATTTATGTTCAATCTATGGGAATGTAAAAACATCACTTGTGTGTATGTACGAACAACTGCATCCATGAATTATGTGTTTAACATTTCATTATCTCTTATAGGAATAGTTATAAATGTGTACATAAGAAATTAATATAATGTGGATTATAATATTAGAATACTATAAATATTATATAAACATTTTATGACATGTTTTACACCAATCAACATACTAACGGTGTTTCAGACTGAACAACCCTAAATAATCTCTCATAAACATAACCAATTTAGTAAATATATAAAACATATTAATAAATTTAATATAAGGAATAATAATAATAAGGGAATAAAAATAGAAATGCTTCTATTGAAAGTAAATAATTAATATAATTTTATTATTTATGAATGTAAAACATATACATAGAAATGAGATACTTAAGGTAATGGATTTTTATTTTAACCCCTATTTAAAAAGTTTAAATGATTCCCTTTCAAAACAAATTATTCTTTATCCTTGTTATTTTAAATTTTTCATAAATTTTATTCCTTATAAAAAATGGATTTTAAAAATAATTTTAAACTATCTTATATTTATTTATAATTATTTTAAAAGTAATAATTTTAACATTTTATATATGATTCAAGTTTGAATATCTTATGAAAGTTGGAAGAAAATATTTTTTTAAAAAAATAATTAATTCTTGAAAACGTTTTCCCAAAAATATGACTTTTTAGAATTATTAAAATTCCATTCCATGTTTTTATATTCTCTTTAGGTATATTATATTACGATTTTTATGTGATGTTTTGGTTTTTAATGTGCTGTTAAAAGAAATGGATATTTCATATAATCATTATGAGTTAGTTGAAAGTAATTTTGATCATGGGTTTAAATGAGTGTAATCATTAAAATTGAAATATTTTATATGTTCTCATCATATAATGTTAATTGTAAATTATAGATGATGATGTGTGGGACTGAGATATATTCATCATATTCTTTGGGTGATGACTTATTCTTTATTGAAATGAAGATATAAATTAACTGATAAGAAGATATTCCATTATAGGTGGAATAAAAATGTACATGAGAGATTATTGTGATTTCACAAGATACCTTTAGGGTTTTTATATTCATTCTATGAGTTTTAATATTTTTTATGAATAATGGTTGATTTCTAATGTGGATATATTTTCTATATGATGTTGAAATTTATTATTTTAAAAGGGAAATATTTTTATTCATTTTCATATTTTTCAATTGACTAATGGGATTACATTTTGTATAAAACATAAAATGATTTTTTTACTCATCCTACATTTTCAAATGTTATTAATTTGGTTTTAGATGAGTAGGTACATTAAAAAGTTAAAATATTCAGTTATGTGAATTATTTAAACAAATAAAGTGTGTCATAAATTAAATATAAACGTGATATTAAGAACATATTTTTATATAAAATGTAAACTAAGTGGATGTGACAACTTTTTTGGGTAATGGTTTAACAAATTCACTAAAAACAACAAACCTATTAGATCATAGAAATGTAATAAAGTTAGAAATTATTTCTATAAAACTAATATTTTTATTTGGTTATGTATAGGTTCATATTGTAGTTATAAAAACTCATGTGGAAAGAATATTTTTCTAGCATCGAATATAGGTATAAAAATCTAGGACGTTGTATTAATAGTCTTTAATAAATGAATTTATAATCTTTATAGATTATAAATAAATATTTTTATATCCCATTTACTATAATATCATAATATTCTAATTATTAAGTCACATATTTGATCACTATTTCATTATATTTTATTTTATTGTAGTATTTTATTCGAAAAACCCCTCCCATTACACTTATTACTACCAACCATTACTACACCACTTCCCATTTATCATTAAGATTATTAACTTATATAAATATTTTCGAATCACTAATTGACTCTAATATCTATATTCTAGAGGTTTTGGTCTCATCAAAATCCCTCCCATTAAAGGCATAATTTAATTATCAATGGTGTCTTCTCAAGGGGATTGGTAAAAATTACAAATTACTAGTTTTTATTTACATTTATACAAATAATACTATTATTACCCATAAAAAATATATTTAATTTCAATTTAATAATATATATAATATTGAGAAACTATAATATTAATATTATAACTGTATAATATTTAAATTTTATTTAAAATAAAACTCCATTCATGGATGGTATAACATCCTATAAATTTATTGTTTTTAAAAAACTATTACCAACTTCATGAAACTTTTTCAGGAAATATTTTATAGCTAAATAAGAACATATTGATGATATTATAAAATGATTCATGTTCTATACTTGGAAAATAATAATAAAGATAAATAAAACAAATTATGTTCATAATTTTTGGTAAAACTGCCAAATGAACAATCTATTAAATGATTAAATTTATACAAAATAAAATAATTCCATATCAAGAAAAGATATAGATATTTGGAACCATTATGGATCACCCCTAGTTTTAGGTGCATGGCCCTTTATTCATGTATTTATGAGTATATTTAATATTCAGGTTATGTTTTGGGAGTTTATGAGGGGGTTTTTATGTTTTATATCTCTTCTAAAGGTGAATGGTTTGTACATGTTTAGTCGAAATCATGAATAATATCTTGGAAATAGTGCAAGAGAAGAAAATGTACATTGGTTAGGTGGATGGTTAGTGCACAGGTTTTCAAATCATGTGAATTCTTAGGAGAAACCATGCGTCTTGATATAGTCGTAAATGAATGGTTGGTGCATGGTTTGTCTAACCATGTGAGAAAATAGAGCAAGGTATGACCTCAATACCATATTACCACATGGTTAGTGAATATTTTTCCAAAACAAGTGACCTAACCATGAGGTGTATAGAGGGCCCACATTAAATTGGATATCTAATCCAAATTATCCCATTTAACCCTCATTTTCCATATAATAATGTAATAACATGAATTAGGTTCCCTCCCAAGGCACGAGAGATGACCCCCTTTGATTTGGGAGTGATCCATAGGTGAATAAAACTTTGTTGGAGTCCCATATTCATCATTAAATTCCTATTCTTCTTCATTATTATTAGATACAAGGTTCTTCTCTCTCTCTCAAAACTATATATCTATCATGTTATGGATATATGTATGTGTGACGAATAGTTTTAGGATGGAATCGTATTCGATCTAGTGAAGGTGACATGGTTTGTTATCATATCATGAAATTTTTGTGTGTCATTCCTTGCATTTTTGAAAACATGAAAGGTAGTTGGATTCTCTCCTGAATAAACATGATTTGAAACCTAAAGGATTAGTTTTAATTAAAATATTCTCATGAAATTATTATGAAATTATTTTGTGACATTAAATAAAAAAATTGTTTTAGTATTGGATTGGAAATTTTGAAAGGTTTATTTCTTTTTAGAAAACCCCTTATTTAAAATTATTCTTTAAAATTATGGTTGTATTTTTACACAATTAAAGTGGTTTGTAAAATGATTTAAAATAATGAAATGGTTTTAGTTAAAATGGTTAGACTAAAATTGGTTTTTTATATATTGTGGGAATGATATTAGAAAAACATGTTGGGTGTGTATTTTATGGTTATGATTATGGTCTTGAAGAACCACCATAAAAGTATAATGAATTATGGAAATAATATTCCACTATGAATGGTAACAAAAAACGTGATATTATGTGTGTGGTTGTGTTTTTGGACATGAAGATGAATATTCCAAAAAAAATGAGAAATGTTTTAAAGGATTTTTTTATTATTTCCCTATAAAAACTCATTTATTATTCTGTTATAAATTGTGTAAAATATTTTAAACTATTTTAATATATTTTATAACAAGTTTTGGGTTAGTGACATTAGTATGAAAGTCATTGGGGGAAATCGTATTGGGTTTAGACTCACCCCCTGATTGGGAACTGTTTTGTGTTTATATAAGTCATCTATCAAGACATCATAAAAAGTCAAGGTGTCTAAATTCTTTTCTGATTCTTCTTGATACCATGGATTTTCATGTTCAGTTGGAGCATGGAGCATGTGGGATTTTTTTGTTGTTATCACATTTTATTTTTTGAGTTTTCTATCCTTTTGGACCTCTTGAGTACGTATTTATATTTCTACTTGTACTTTGAGATAATTTGTTGGTTTGGTTATGTTTTGAATTGTATTTTATAATAATGAATTATATATCGGTTTTTTTATTGATTTTTTATTTGGATATTTTATATTTCAAAGAAAAAATCATCCCCCAAATTTTCTTATAGCCATTGGCATTTATTTTCAGCCTTTGCTATCTTGGGGATGATACATAATTCTTAGTATTTCCCTCATAACTCGTCAATATAATAAGTAGGGTGGGGTATTACAATTGGAATCATCTTCATTTGGTCCATCTATATTTTTGGGACAAATGGTAACACCATTTTATGGTTCCTAACATAGGAAATGGTGTCAGTTTTGTTTAATGATGGAAATATAAATAGAATCAATTGGTGTCTTAGTTTGGTATCAATAAGTATGCTTTTTTAACTTGAAATGTATATTATGAAAATGCATAGATAACTTATTTATATTGGACATCATGTTATCAACTACTTTGGGTACATGAGTATTTTAGACACTTCTAGGTGAATTGTCACCTCATCGTCGGGGATTTAGGTTATTAGAGTATCATGGTATTCATTGATATTAAGACTTCCCAATATGACTCTATTGTTAATTTTGAGGAAAACTGTTTATGAAATAGAAAAATGTGTTATTATTAAAAATTAGAAAATGGATTTTTGGAAAACAAATGGTTGTAATACTTTCCAAAATGGTTGAAATGTTGATGGTGAAACAATTGTGGAAATTTTTATTGTAATATGTTTTGAATTGGTAAATTGAAATTTTTAAGACCTCAGTTTCTATTAAGTGAGACTAAATGTTGCTTTTTACTCGTTATATTGAATATCACTGGGTAAGCCTCATGGAGGCCAATGAGAATAGGATTATGAAAATTTGGTTTCACCAAAGCTAGAGGTGAACCAATAGATGGTTAAAATAAAGGTCTAGGCTTTCAATGAAATTAATAAAGGTAATATGAATGATTAACTATGGGGTCTGGACCATTTAGTTTAGTTCTAGAATCCACTCATCTTTTGGGGTGATTCTGAATGTGGAAAAGTAGTGTTTTGGATGAATAAATGAATCGAATATTCAATTTCGTTGGACCACTAGTAGAGCTAAAAGGGAATTTTCAAACATATATTTTGGGTTATTTGGAATGAAAATGGTGGTAATTAGTATTTTAGGATTAATTAGAAAAAGGAATTACATGGGATGATTTTGAATAATTTATGAACAAGAAATTATATCCTCCTACCTTTCATATTTCTAAAACAATGAACTACTTCAGTTTGAAGCAATAGAATATATTAGTGAAAGAGTATGTGGCAATTTTTTTTTATTTTACTCATTTTTAGTCAATTGTTGTTGCAAGTTCATCCTTGAAGGAACATAATTTTTATTCAGTACAATGACAAGATATTTGTACAATGATTTTGGTGATTTTTATAATGAATTATAAATATATGGTCAATGTAGAGACTATATTGGAAAGGTATATCCCAAGAAATATGGTTGTGGGGAGCATGTTTATTCTTATGGGAACAAGTAAAAACTATAATACAGGTAATAAGTAGAAGAGTGTAGCCTATATCTAGAGGTGTGAAATACCTCAGAAATAGTCAATTGGATCCATAAATCTTTACCGCCGACCCAAAAGTAAACAGTTATGTTTTCATTATGGTTTACTAGATCACATAAAATGATATTATATGACACAACCTAAACCATGTCATAAAAAATGGTTCATATTCAATGTTATTATCATAGTTATCTAAGGTGGGGTTCTAGAGACACTTCTCATGTTTCTTAGGAATCTTATACTTTTATGGGATGAGTTTAATAAAATAAATCTCACCATCAGTATAGAGTGATCCAATGTGATTCTTGGAACACTATGACACCTCAAACAAGGAAATCTCAACAATGTAACAATGAGTAATGTGCAGTGAGTAAAATATTTTATATAAATGATAAAATGATCATATATGATCAATATAGACCTTCAATAGTGAGATATATTATTATTTTTAATTATAACCAAATGAAAGATTTGTTTATCATGGGTGTGTCCCAATAATTTATTTATTCCCATATTGTGGATAATATAGATTTTTCTATTGAGATGATTAATTCTTTTTTAAATATAAAACTCCTCTTGGATGAAGAGATTTTCAATCCTTCATTTGTAAATTATGTTTCATGAATATTAATGTGGATAGGTTGATTTAGGATTTCTTTATGCTTTAAATCAAAGTCAATGACATGATTTTGGCTAGGGATTGGTTGACATTGTTCAAGGCCCACATTAACTGTAATGCCTGAATGGTTATTTTCTTCATCTCTGGATGGAATTGAACATATATTTAAAGGATAATAAGGTATAAATTCTAGTAAAGAAATACTTTCGACACTAATGGTTAGAACCATATCTTATCTGTTGGAAATTCTTCCCTCAGCCTATATAGATTACATTAGGGATGGATATTTTCCAACTACTATTGATCAATTTACAAACATTTTCTCCGATAATTTCTCATGGTTTCCAAAAAAATAAAAATGGTTTATATTATTGATCTCATACTAGAGTCTAGTCATATATCATGTATATATTATTAGATGACATCAATAAAATTGAGGGAATTTAATGTTTAGTGGGAAGGAATGGAAAGTAAGTGGTTCATTTGGTCAAGTACTTATTTGTGGGTAGAAATGGTTCTATTTATGAGGAAGGAGGATTGAACTCATATACTTTGTGTGGATTATCATATGCTTAACCATGTTATAATAAAGAATAGGTATCATTTTCCATTCATTGATGGTCTATTTTATCAATTAATGGGAACCTAGTGGTTCTCAAAAAATTATTTACATTTTAGATGTCACTAATTATGAGTTCAGAAAGAGAATATTCTGATAACATTCTTAAGAAGATGATATGTCCATTATTAATATGTCAATATACCTTTTGTTTTTAAAAATACACTAATAGTATTTACAGATTTTATGAATCGAATATTTTAGAGATGTCTGGATTCCTTTTTAGTGGTTTTTTATGATATACTACTATATTCTAGGAACAAAGATGAACATTAGGAACACTTGATGAGAGTGTAGGGTATCTTGATGGAACATCATTTTTATTAGGATTTATAAAAGTGTAATGTTTTTATTCAAGAGTTACATTTCCATGGCCATGTCATTTTTTAAAAAGGTATTTCTATAGATTATGAAAATTTATCTGCTATTAACTCTTAGAATATAATTAAGAATTTATTTGAGATATGTAGTTTCATTGGATTAGTGGGATACTGCATATATTTTTCATGTTATTTTTTAAGTTAGTCATAACCAATGTCAACTTTGATGAGAAAATGAATTCCTATTCAATAGAAAAGAGAATGTCATATGTCCTTTCAATAACTTAAGGTTAGTATTACATTAGAAATTATCCTTACAATCCGAGAGTCGAGACCTGGCTATTTAGTCTATTCTAATGTATTAGGATTAGGGTTGTAATGTATTCCCATGTAGGGAGTTTGTGTTGTTTCTTATTCTCATGATAGTTATGGTTTTATGATATGAAATACCCAATACTTGATATAGAATTAGTTTTTTTGGAGCATGATTTAAGTACATGGATTCATTACCACTTTGGTGAGAAATTCATAGTTTTTATGGATTATAATATTTTGAAACACATTTTTTTAAATGATATTTGAATTTAAGCTAGTATAGATAGATTTATTATCTTGAATTTTTTGACATTGGCTTGATGTATACATTGGGTAAATGGAACTCTGTGGTGGATTCATTGAGTAAGAAGTCATATGCTGAGTTGGTTAAAGAACAATAGTGCTAGTAGAAACTAATGTCAATCATAGTGGATATGAATCTAGAGTGTTGACTAGTGTAGTGCTTTAATTTTCTTTCTAGTCTTGTTTATTCATTATTTGGTTGAGTAGGTTAGAGTTTCTAAGACATCCAATCCTGATTCGGTTACTTTGAGGTCCAAACGTAATATTAGGGGAAAATTAAGGGTTATAAGCTAGATGGAAATTCAGTGATGTGATTTATAGATCATATGGTAAAACCTTGGGTTTGTCTGTAAAAACATATTTGTGCCTACTAATATTTGATATTGGATGTTTACACTAGGATTTGTAACATGTATAAAGCATTGAAAGAATAGTTCTAGTGGGTTAGACTAAAAAGAGTTTTAGAAGAGTATACTTCGAGATTTCTCACCTATTAGGAGGTAAAGACAGAGAATCAACTGCTAGTAGGTATGTAGTAGTCATTGCCAATTCAAATGTGGAAATGGAAGTAGATAGCCATAGAATTTTGAACTTGTCTTCCCAGAATGGTTAGGAAAAATAATTCCATATAAGTTTCATGAAACTAATTCAGTGGAAAACTTTTCTAAAATCTACATTTGAGAAATTATAAATATGCATGACATTCAGTCTCAATTATATCAACCACAGACCCCATGTTAACGTCTTAGTTTCCAAAATCCATATTTTAATCCATTAGAACATAGTTGGCAATGAGTATATATTATTATTCCCAAAGTTATGGATATTATGAATGGAAAATCCAAATATTGGAGGATATAATGAGGTCTTGGGTGATTTATTTTGGGGTCACTTAGGAGGATTATTTATCATTAGTGGAGTTCTTATATAATAATAGTAATCATACCTCGATACATATGGTTATTTTTGAAGTATTTTATGAGCATCATTTTCATAATCCACTTTTTTGGGAGGAAATAGTAGAGACTTCATTAATTGGACCTAGACTTGTGAAAGATACCACAGAGAAGATTTAGTTAATCAAAAAAGTAGATATTTCTGTAAGTCTTCATAAATCAATTGCAGATCATCATTGATGACCAATTTTATTTGATTTGAGTGATCATGTGTTCATAATAATATATCCAATGCTTGGGAATATTGATTTTGGTAAGTAGTTATTGTTAAATCCTTGATACGTAGGCCCATTGAGATACATGAGAGAGTTTATGCTGTAGAATATCGGTAGTATTTTTCACCAAGGTTTAGTTTAGTGCACAATGTGTTTCACGTATCTCATTTGAAGAAGTATCAACTTGATTTTAACCAAATGATTTTATGGGATCACATTGATCTAAATATGGATTCTATAATGATTCATGTGTCGATATAGATGTTGGATAAGAAAGAGAATATCTCAAATGAGAAAATCATCAGTCTAGTGGGGCTTTTATGAAAACATGTTTAAATTCAAGAAGAAAAGAGGGAGCATGAAAAGGAAATGTTGGAGTAACGGTCTGGACTATTCCAGTTAAATTGGGTTTTTTTACTTTTCTAGGGACAGAAAGGTCATTGGGTGTGAGAATATTCCACCCACATTTTTAGTTATAAGATAATTTATTAATGTATTTTTGAGTCTATTTAATGTTCAAGTAAATTTTTGGGTGGTTCTGTGTAACGCCTTGACCCTAGTTACCCAGAGTCAGTGATTTATTACATAACATTGGAATGATCACAAGGAAATCATATCTCAAAAGACCGATAAGTTTAGTATTTTTCGAAACAATATTCATACATAAGTTCAACTTTACAACTTGAAAAGAAATAAAAAACGAATTTATTCCATTACAAACATCCAAGCCTCCTAGATTATGCTTGCAAGTCACTCATAACTAACTTCTTAATATCCTGGGAAAATGAATCATAAGAAAGGGCTGAGCTTAGATGCTAAGTAAGGGTACGAAATACAGTGGAAGATAACATAAATATTAAGCATGGGGAATAATTGAAATCACATGCCTTTACCAATAATAAACATGAATACTTTTATGGCAGGAATATGAGTTGAGTAAATAATGTAATGATAAATCATAATCATGGGTATTCTACTAGTCGAATGACCACATGAACCATCAATATTATTTTCATAATGAGGGAATGTATAATTCCGGACATTCTGAAACATTTTGTCAAGACCTCGACCAAGACATATAAAAATGATTAAGGCCTCGTCCAAAACCATATTAAAAATAGCATACAAAATGTCAAATACATTAACCATAAACCATGAATGGTATACAAATATCACATCCAAAGTCAAACATATCTCAAAACCTTCAATACAATATAGAATATTTTTATCATAATGAGTCGACTTCAACCATGTATAAAATCCATCAAAGGATGTTGACGTAGATGGAATCAAAACTATTTGAGAGAAATGTCTCTTTATTTTTTTGAAATCATTTAATGTTACATAATTATAAAAGAAAACATTTATTCTGAAAATATTATTATAAACTTGTAAGGGAAGCTTTGATGATGTTATAATGTTGGAGAATAACCACACCCTCTGTATAAGATAAAAAAACATTCTTACCTTAATTTTGTTGAAAATGTCATAAAGTACCTTGTTTGGAAAATGACTGAAATATTCCTTTCAAAACATATAAGTTAAAAAATTGATATAAATGACTTTAACTCATGATCTAGTAAATAGTAAAAAAATTAAATTCATTTTTAAGAATCATGGATGTGGATGATAAAGATGTCCCAGTAGATACTTACATAAAAACAACGTCGGATAATAAAGAGATTATTGAATTAACACTTACCTTGTAATTTTCCTTGGCCAAGGGTAGGTTAAAATCATTTATAATGGTGAAATAATTGTTATTAAATTATTCAAGAACTATATACATTAATATTATATCATATATGATTTTCTAATATTGCTTTGTTAATAATATTTTAGTATTATTATCATTTCAGGTGTTAACTGATTCGTTTTACATTATATACTTTGTTACGTAAGTAATATTTTTTTATGTATAAGATGTATCTTGTTCATATTAAGAATTATATTAAGTCATTAAACATTATTTTTAATCATAAAATGCAAATTAGTCTTGAATTGATACGATGGGGAATGAATCTCATCGTGTTTGTGGAGACGGTAATCCGTGCATACGCACGAGCGACAATTTCATTATTTTGATATTAAAATAATATATAATTGGATGGTATATCATATATACAGAATCATTATCATGTTATATTTATTATTTACATCAATTATACATCATTATTATACACATCCAAATAATAACGTATTGAATAACAACTACACAACGGCGTGGAGACACTAAGTCGTACGTACGCACGTATGGTGACATGTCATTCAAAGGATTGATATGGTTGTACCATATTTATAAAAACATCACAGTATATATAAGATACTATATTTATTATTTTATAATGGAAACAAAAAAGAAAGAGTAATTGGAGGAAGAAAAGGAACTTGAAAGAGGTGATGAAATATTTACCTCTTCTTTGGGTCCTTCCTTTTGACTGGATCAAAAGGGCTCCATAAGTATTCTTTATGACAAAATTAAGGCCTATAAGAATAAGGGATGATAGATGGGAGGATATTTGGGCAGGTTTTGGCTGATCCAAATGTCTTTGAAGGTGTGAATTTGAGAGAAGGGTAAGTACCCTTTTATAAGAGGGGTGAGGGGCACCTTAGTAAAATATTGAAATATTTTTTTATAATAAAATAATTTTCCATTTGTAATGGATCCAAAATGAATTATTTAAAGGATAAGGTGGTTAGGGGTCAAAAATCACTCAACACGTAGGTTTTATACAGGTTTGGGTCACTCTATTAACCTTATCTTCTAGATTTAACTCTTAGTTAAATAGATTGACATTTACCATGTCTCTTTGTATTCTTATATTATATGGTTAATTAACATACTATAAACTTCCAAGAGAACCCCAAGTGGTTCATTAATGACATATATAAGATTATTTAAGCCCTTTTTCTGAACATATGATTTTTATGAATAGAATACCCATTAACAATAAAATATTTGTTTTAAAAACACTTTTATGTCAATTTTTGACACTATTTGGTATTTTGTTTTTTCTAAATTTAAAACAGAATTATTACTTAAAATAAATTAATTTAATAAACTATAATATGTCATATAAACCTATAAATTTAGTGGAACTCATAAAAAGTCTCAAATTAAATTTATTTGGGTATTTATAATATCAATTATTTTAATATTTCATTAATAAGGTAATTAATGCATCAATATTGTGTCATAAATAAATTAAATTATACAATGTCTAAAAATTATAATTAAAATACCATTTTGTAAGAAATCCATTTATCTGTCTAATTAATATTTATAGTCAAATATATAACATTTATAACCTTATGTAAAAAATTATTTACTAAAAGATATATGCTTATGTCATTTTTGTATATACTATAACTTAATTAATATAAACTGTCATTATCACTTACAAGTGGCTCCATGGGGTCCCAAAATCTAAAAAAGGATGAACATGGTCAGACATGCATCATCCAATTGGGTTAGGACATGTGTTAGGGTAATTTAATGTTATTATAATATTATTTGTTTACCCTTATTTACCGGATTTAGCTTTTAACCATGGTAAATAAAATATTTACCGAAGTAATTATTCTAAATGTCTAAAAATAAAAGTTATCTTTTTACACAATTTTAACCTCCTGGTTCTAAATATGGAATCCATTTTTCTAAAATCAAAACATATAACTAGAAGATATTAATTTAAAATTAATTCTGGTTGTAAAACAAAAGGCGGGTTTTTAAGAAATAATAAATATTAAAAGATTGACACTTGCTTATGTCCAGTTTAAATGTGAAATTAAGTCCAATGACCAACATTGAATCAAATGGTAAAAATATAATCTAATTATACATAAAACCCACTCAATATTATATTTTATTACTATAAATTATTTTTATTAAAAAAAGATGTTTTTTAATTAAAATTTATTATTTTTCACTATTCATCAAAAACTGAATGTTTTCAGAAAAATACCAAAACTTCACCCTAAGATAATTTCAATTTTCCGAACCCAAAAATGAATCCATTTTGAAAGAAAAAAATGATAAAATTTCAAAAAGTGGGTATTACTCTTCAAAACGGCTAGTTTGATTGTTCGGGATTTGTTAGAATTTCGATGTTGCGTACGACGATAGTTATTGCATTATTCAAATGGAAACATACTATGGAATATTGGGGTGTTACATTCTCCCCTACTTCAAATAATTTCATCCTAAAAATTTATAAAATATTACTACATAAAATGATTTGGGTGGTTCTTCATCATAAGTTCCTCAGGTTCCCACGTTGCCTCTTCCATTTTATGGTTTCTCTATAAAACTTTTACCAGATGAGTTGTCCGATTTCTCAACACTTGTTCTCTTATATCAAAAATATTGAAACACTCTTCATAATAAGATAGATCGGGTTCCAATTCTAATTCCTCATAGTTGAGTACATGTGTTGGGTCAGGCATGTATTTTCTCAACAGTGATATGTGGAACACATCATGAACTTTGGGGAGACTTGGCGGCATTATCAAACGATAAGCTAGATACCCAATTCATTATAGAATATCGAAAGGTCCAATGTATGTGGGACTCACTTTACCTTTCTTACCGAACTGTATAATTCCCTTCCATGGAGATACCTTTAAGAAAACATGATCTCATACCTGAAATTCCAAATCCTTCCTTCGGTTATCAGTATAGCTCTTCTACCTACTTTGAGTTGCTTTCATGTGGGTTTGGATTACCTTCACCTTTTCCATCATTTCCTCAACAAGTTCTAGGCCTATGAGTTTTCTTTCACCAACATCATCCCAACAAGTTGGTGTAAGACATCTCTTTCCGTATAACGCTTCATATGGTACCATCTGAATACTTGAATGGAAGCTATTGTTATACGAAAATTATACTAGAGGTAAATATTAATCTCACATACATTTAAAGTCATGGGAGGAATATCTCAACATGTCATTTAAGGTTCTAATAGTCTGTTCTAACTGTCCATCAGTTTGAGGGTGGTAGGTAGTGCTCAAATGAAGTTCAGTATCCCAGGATTTCGGAAGACTTTTTCAAAATATTTACGTAAAACATGGATCACAATTAGAAACAATCGATAGGGATACTCCATGAAGTCTTAAAACTTCATTAATATACAGTCTTGCTAAATGTTAAAGTGTTGAATCTTATCTTATAGAAATAAAATGTGCTAACTTGGTAAGATGATCGACAATGACCCATATTGCATTGTTCCTTCTAGGAGTCTTTGGTAGTTCCATGACAAAGTCTATTGTAATATTATCCCATTTCCACTCAAGTATGGGAAGAGGTTGCATGACTCCTCTAGGATATTTCCTTCCAGCTTTCACTTGTTGACAAACCATACATATTGACACAAAATAAGCAATCTCTCTCTTCATGTTTTCCCACAAAAAATGTTCCTTCAAATCCCTATACATCTTGGTGCTCCCATGGTGTATAGAGAAATTAGAGCTATGAGCATCATCAAACAATTCCCTTTTCAGATCAGGTATATCGAGAACACAAAGTCTCTTCCAAATTTCAAAATCCCATCTTTATATATGAATTTTATCAATCTCTCATCGTTCACAGATTTAATCTTTCTTTTAAATTCTTCATTATCAGCCTGAGAACTTTTTATCCTTTATATTAAAAATGGTTTGGAAAGCATTTGAAAAAGAGTTGATGTTTCACCTTCTATGGTTATTCCCATATCCATCATTACTAGATCCGTGAAAATAGTATCCCTTTCAACTCTCAAATTTTTGAAAATTCGATGATCCTTTCTGATCAAAGCATATCCATCTTATTTTTCTTCCCTAGGTGGTAGTGTATCGTGAAACCATAATATTTGAGTTATTCAAGCCATCTCTTTTGCCTCATGTTGAGTTCCTTCTGAGATAAAACATACCTCAAACTCTTGTGATCATTATAAATCTCACATTTTTTACTATAGAGATAATGTCTCCAAATCATCAAAGAAAATATTATAGTTGTTAACTCAAGGTCATGAGTAAGATAGTTTTTCTCATGAATATTCAATTGTCATGATGCATAGGCAATAAATCTATCATTCTGCATAAGGACACAACCAAGTCCTTCTTTGAGGCTTCACTATAAATAACAAACCCATTATTCCCTGATGGTAGAGTCAATTTAGGGGCATTGACTAATATTCTCTTCAGATCATCGGAACATTCCTCAAACTCTTTTTTTCAAAAAAAATTAACCCATTTACATGTGAGATTCATTAATGTGTTAGCCTATAAGGCAAAATTCTGGATGAAACATCGATAATAACCTGCTAAACCAATAAAACTGCATAACTCGGTTATATTTGTCAATGCTGGTCATTCCTATATTGCCTTTGTCTTAGAAGGGTCAACAGAGATTCAATCCTTAGAGACAATATGACCAAGAAAAGAAATCTCCTGAATCCAAAATTCACACTTGCTAAACTTCCTGTATAATTATTTTCTTTTGAGGGTTTTCAGAATAGTGCGCAAGTTATTTTCATGATATTTCTAGCTTTTGGAGTATACCAGAATATCATTAATAAATACTACTACAAAATCATCAAGATATTCCTTGAAAAGACTGTTCATTAGATCCATGAAAACAGAGGGTGCATTAGTTAGCCCAAAAGTCATTACTGTAAACTCGTAATGCCCGTACCTAGTTCATGATGCTATTTTTGGAATGTCTTCCTTCTTCACACACTACTGATGATATCTGGATTGAAGTTCAATCTTTGAAAAATATTGGGCTCCATGAATTTGGTCGAATAAATCATCAATGTGAGGTAGGGGATACTTGTTATTTATTATTAAATCCTTTATCTCCCTATAGTCAATGCAAAACCTCATAGATCCATATTTCTTTTTTACAAAAAGAACATGGGCTCCCCATGTAAAAACACTAGGAGGAATAAATCCTCTATTAATAAATTCCTCTAGTTGTTTCTTTAGTTACACTAATTCTATAGTGGTCATTCTATAAGGGGTCATTGATGCGGGCCTTGAACCAGGAATTAAATCAATGAAAAACTCAATTTCTCATTCTAGAGGATGTCTAAGTAAATCTTTTAGAGAGACATCAACATATTCTTGCACAATAGATACATTCTATATTTGAACATTATTTTCCTCACCCACAGTTATTTCATTCTTTTCCTCCCCAATAATTGAATTTTGTTGAGCTATTGGGGGTGGATCTTGATAAGAATGGGGTGGTTATGTTTCTGCTTTAATGATAAGGTGTTTTCTATCATTGTCATAAAAAACCGTAACATCCTCCTTCTTACAAAAAAAATTTTCATCATGGTCTGAAATTCAATCCATAACGAGGATTATATAAAATTCAATCATTGGTATGATGATGACATCAGTAGAAAAAGAAAATTTATATTCCCTAATGGGAAGTGATTCACAAAACATTGTAGTAATGATACTTCCCTTAAGAGTTTTGACTGAAAACTCCCTTGTTAAATCAAATTGGAAATATCTAATTTTCTGTGCCAAATGGGAAGATATGAAACAATTCGATGATCCAGAATCAAATACATCATTGGATAAACTTGAGTAAACCATTAAATTACCTACCACCACATCTTTCGGGGCTTTAACCTCAATAGTAGTGATCACATAAGCTTGGCACTGATCCCTTTTCCTTTTCTGAGTTAAGTTTTTCAGATGCTTAGGACATTTATTTTCATAATGTCCCATTTCCCTAAAATTGTAGCATTGAACATTGGAAGCATCTTTATTTCCCTAACAATCACTAGAAAGATGTACTTTCTATTCACATTTGTAGCATACTCATTTTCCTTTTAGATAGTCACCACGGTGATTCCGTCCAAAATTATCAAAGGGTGGAAATTCAATTATTCCCTTCTTCCCTATTTCCTTATTTCCTTTCCCAGAGTGTTTAGCAGATCTCTTCTTCTCTAGCTTTGTTTTAATGTCATAAGACATAGAGAATTCCTTTCCTTTCTTGATAGTACACGAGATAATATCTTCATATGATTAGAAGGATTGTGATACTAATTCTCAATGGAGAAATGGTTATAACCCATCAAAGAAACAGTCAATATTACTTCTTGGGTTACGTATATAATCTGCAGCAAGCCTCACTAACCTTGTAAAGTTATCTTCATACTTTCCAACATTCTCATCCTCCTTTTAACTTAGACTCAGAAATTGTCTTTCTATATCTGCTAGATGGTCATGAGGAAAGTATTTTTCTAATAAAATCTCTCTAAACACAATCGATTCCATATTTTATACTTCATATTCATCCTTTTTTTGAATCAATGACCACCATTGATCAGCATCTCCAGTGAGGCGATAAACTTCCATGACAACTTTTTCTCTTTATCTACTCCCCAAGGCATGGAATATTTTCTCTAAGGAATTTATCCATTTCTTAGATACTAATGGATTTGTACCCCCATTGAATGTTGATGGTTGTTGCCTCATGAAGTGGTATAACATTAATTTTCTGTGTTGTGGATCAGGGTGCTCTATACGGGTGCGGTTATTTTTCATAACCTGTGTGAGTTATCCCAGTATGGTGATAAGTAGATCAGCACCATTTGTATCCCCAACTCCACTATAATTATCCTGAGTAGGAGGAAAATCCCTACATGGAGTGTGGGCATTGATACTGTTTCCATTCCTTCCACTAGGAGCCATTTATAAACAATGGAATACTCTAGATTAGTTTATCAATCACAATACATAAATCCAAACTTGGAAAACACTTAACATAAATTGAACAGTTTATGGATATAATCCATAATCATAAATATGTTTTCATTGAGTAAGTATATACTCATAAACCCTTCATAGTGGTTTGTAAAGAAAATGATATTTATCCTAATAACATCCCCCGGGAGTGTCGTAACCAAGAGTGCAGCAAGACCCGTTTTTGTGCACTAGTTCTTGTTCGAGTCTAGCTCAAAGCGGTGTTTTCGGGTATTACCCCTAGGTACATTTGTGCCAGAGCTGCATCTACCTTCTTGTATCCAAATAGGGATGTACATCTTGTAAAACCCACAAAATATCTACAGTACCAAAATTATACGATGTTCTTATACACTAATCCTCAAATTCTATCTTAGGTCTATGTGATCTAATCAGAGTTTATCTCAATCTAGTTCCCAAGGTTTTTAATAAACTTACTCTAATACCAACTATAATGCCCCTACCCTAGTTACCCATAGTCGGTGAATTATTACATAACATTCGAATGATCACAAGAAAATCATGTCTCGAAAGACTGATCATTTTAGTATTATTGGAAGCGAGATTCTTACATAAGTTAAACTTCGCAACTTGAAAAGAAATACAGCATAAATTTATTCGATTAGAAACATCCAAGCCTCCTAGATTATGCCTAAAATTCACTCATAAATAACTTACTCATATCCTGGGAAAATGATACATAAGAAAGGGGTGACCTCAAATGGTCAGTAAGGGTAAGAAATATAGTGGAAGATAACATATATATTATGCATGGTGAATAATTGAAACCACATTCCATTACCAATAATAAACATGAATACTTTTATGCTAGGAATATGAGCTGAGTAAATAATTCCATAATAAAACATAATCATGGGTATTCTACAAGTCAAATGACCACATGAACCATCATTATTATTTTCAGAATGAGGGAATGTATAATGATGGACATTCTGAAACATTTTTTCAAGGCCTCAGCCAAGACGTCTAAAAATGATTAAGGCCTCTGCCAAAACTATATATCAAATTGGGAAAGGACTTGGCCAATTCCACATCTAAATGTCTCATGATACCTAACAATGGATTGAGGAGCAATAGTGGGCTCCACCCGTCACTTACTAAGTCCAATACATTCCACATATGAAAAGGATGAAATATAACATAAACATTCATATTAAAACTAGCATATGTAATGTCAATACTTTCACCAAAAACCATGAATGGTATAAAAATTACACATCCATAGTCAAACATATCACAAAACCTTTAATAAAATATGTAAGATTTGTATCATAATGAATCAACTTCAACCAAATATAAAATCCATCAAAGAATGTTGACATAGATGAAATCAAAACTATTTGAGATAAATATATCTTTGTTTCTTTGAAATCATTTAAAGTTACATAATTATAAATGAAAACAATTATTTTGAAAATATTTTTATAATAATTTAGGGTAATCTTTGGCGATTTTATAATGGAAGAGAATAACCACACCCGCCGTATAAGTTAAAAAAACATTCTTACCTTAATTTTGTTGAAAAGGTTATAAAGTACCTTGTTTCAAAAAAGACTGAAAGATTATTTCAAAACATATAAGTTCAAATAAGGGTATAAATTACTTTAAATAATTATTTAGTAAATAATAAAAATGTTTTGAAATACATTTTTATGAAACATGGATGTGGATGATAAAGAGGTCTCAGTAGATACTTACATAAAAACAACCTCGAATAATAAAGAGATTGTAGAATTAAACCTTAACTTGTACTTTTCCTTGGTTGAGGGTAGGTTAACCTCCGGTATAATGGTGAAATAATTTTTATTAAATTATTCATGAACTATATACATTAATATGATATCATATATTATCTTCTAATATTTCTTTGTTAATAATATTTTAGTATTATCATTGTTTCCGGTGTTAACTGATTCATTTTACTTTATATGATTTGTTACGTAAGTAATTTTTGTTATCGATTAGATGTATATTATTTATTTTAATAATAATATTATGTCTTTAAACATTATTCTTAATCATCAAATGAAAATTAGTCTTGAATTGATATGATGGGGAATGAATCTCATCGTGTTCTTGGAAACGGTAATACATACGTACGCACGAGCAACAATTTCACTCTTGTGATATTAAAATAATATATAATTGGATGTTATATCAGATATAAATAATAATTTTCATGTTATATTTATTATTTACATCAATTATACATCATTACTATACTCATCCAAATAATAATGTATTGAATAACAACTACACCATGACATGGAGACGGTAAAACGTGTGTACACACGTATGGTGACATGTAATTGAAATGATGGATAGAATAATGAATATGGTTGTATAATATTTATAATAATAGCTCAATATATAGAATATACTGGTGTTATAATTTTAGAATAGAAACAAGAAATAAATAGGAAGTGGAAGAAGAAAGGAACTTGAAAGAGGTGATAAAATATTTACCTCTTCTTCGGGTTCTTCATTTTGATTTGATCAAAAGGGCTACTTAGGTTCAGTTTATGACTAAATGAATGCCTCTAGGATGATGGTAGGAATTTTGGGAGGATATTTGGGCAGGGTTTGGTCTAAAAAATGGCTTTGAAGGTGTGAATTTCAGAGAAGGGGATGTGCCCTTTTTTAAGAGGGGTGAGGTGCACCTTAGGAAAAGTTTGAAATATTATTTTATAATAATATAATTTTCGGTTTCTAATGGCTAAAAAATAAATTATTTAATGGATAAGGTGGGGATGGTCTCCAAACACTCAAACAATAGGTTTTAGACAGGTTTGGGTCACTATATTAACCTTATCTTCTAGATTTAACATTAGTTAAATAGATTAACATTTACCATGTCTCATTATATTTCTATATTATATGGTTAATAAACTTACTATAAACTTCCAAGAGAACCCCAAATGGTTCATTAATGACATATATAATAGTATTTAAGCCCTTTTTCTGATCCTTATATTTTTAGGAATAGAATACCAATTAATAATATAATATTTGTTTTAAAAACTATTTCATGTCAATTTTGACACTATTTGTTATTTTGTTTTTGATAAATTTACAACAGCATTATTACTATGAAAAAAATACATTTAATCAACTCTAACTTGTCATATTAACCTATAAAATTATTTTAATTCATAAAAAGTCTGAAATTACATTTATTTGGGTATTTATAATATCAATTATTTTAATATTTCATTAATAAGGTAATTATTACATCTTTATTGTGTCATAAATAAATTAAATTATACAATTCCTAAAAATTATAAATAAAATACCATTATATAGGAAATATTTTTATATTTATAATGAATATTTATAGTCAAAGAGATAACATATATAACCATATGTAAAAATTGTTTTACTAAAAGATATATGCTTATGTCATTTTTGTATTTACATTAACTTAATTAATATAAAGTGTCATTATCACTTACAAGTGGCTCCATGAAGCCGAAAAATTGACCAAATGATGCACATGTTCATAAATGAATCAGAAAATTTGGTTAGTATATGTGTTAGGTTAATTTCATCTTATTATAATATTATTATTTTACCCTTATTTACTGGATTTACCCTTTAACCATGGTGAATAAAATATTTACCAAAATAATTATTCAAAATGTCTAAAAATAAAAGTTACCTATTTACACAATTTGGACCTAGTGATTATAAATATGGAATCCATTTTCCTAAATTTAAAACACAAAATTGGTAGATATTAATTTAAAATTAATTCCCATTGTCAAAACAAAAAAGCGTTTTTTAAGAAATAATAACTATCAAAAGATTGACACATTCTTATATCCAGTTTAACTATGAAATTACATCCAATGACCAAATTTGAATTAAATGGTAAAAATATAATCAAATTATACTTAAAATCCACTCAATAGTGTAATTCTGCACTATAAATTATTTTGATTAAATAAGTTGTTTTAATTAAAATTAAGTATTTTTCACTATTCATCAAAAACTGAATGTGTTTAGAAAAATACCAAAAATTTACCCTAAGTTAATTTTGATATTTAAAACCCAAAAATGAAATCCATTTTGAAATATAAAATTAATAAAATTTCAAAAATTGGGTATTACTATTCATAACAGCTAGTTTGACTGGTCGTGATATGTTAGAATCTTGAAGTTGCGTACAACACAAGCTATTGAATTATTCAAAGGGAAACATTCCGCGGAAGCTTGGGGTGTTACATTTTGAGTGGTTTTGGAACGTTTTGGGGCTTTATGGAGTTTTATGTTTTATACATGGATTTTTCCTATTTAGTAGAAATTGTAAAATATCTCCAAGAATCCACAAATGTTATGAAGGTAGCTACTCGGAAGATGCATGGTAAGCACTTGGTTTGTGCAAACCATATGAATTATCATGAGAAAAAATGCATCTTGAAAAAGAGGGAAATTAACAATTAGTGCATGGTTTGTCTAAACGTGTGATCCAATAATGTAAACCTTATGATAGTATCACAACAGGGTTAATTTATCATTTTCCAAACAATGCATCCTAATTATGTGGTTTATAGTTCTCCCTCATTAAATGTGTATTTAATCCAAATTATCCCCTTTAACCCATTTTTTTTCTTCAATAACCCAATAACTCGAACTCATTTTTCTCCCAAGGATTAAGATATTGTTACCTTTGATCTGGGAGTGATTCGTAGGTGAATAAAAGTGAATTAAAGGCATAGATAAATCTGTAAGTGCGTGCTTCTATTTGTTATTCTTAGATAAAAGGTTTGTAACTCCCTTCAAACCATAGATCTAGTATGTTATGGATACATATATGTGTTATGAATTATTTTATGATGAAATATTATTGGATCTACTTAATTGAATGTTTTTTGTTTCTAGATCATGATGTTTTTTGTGTAATTATTCATTTTCACCATCATTTAAGAGGTTGGTATCTTATCTTTGGACTCAAATTGGTTTGGAACTCAAAGGATTAGTTTTAATTAAATTATTTTCCTAAAATTTTTATATAATTATTTTTTTAGTCTTGATGGGAATATTATTTTGGTACTATATTGGAAAGTTGGTAAAGTTTATTTCTTTTTTGAAAACCCCATGTTAATAATTTTTAAATTATGTTTAGAATTATTTTTTGTTTTTTATGATTGTAAAGTAGTTGTGAAAATGATTTAAAAGAATGAAATTAATTTATGTGAAATAGTTTGCATGAAATTGGTTTTTGGTAGATGGATTGGCATTGTATTGGAATAACTGGATTGGTGTGTGCTGTCTAGGATGGATTATGGTCATGAAGAACCACCATAAAGTTGAATGGAGTATTGATGTCAAGTTACACCATCAATGGTAACACCAGGCTTGAGTGTGTGTGTGCGGTTGTGTGTGTGGACATGGAAAATAATATTCCAAATAAAATTAGAAATGGTTTAGAGGCATTATTGATGCTTTCATCTGAAAAAAAAATTATTTATAGTTTTAATGTAATTTTATTAAACTGATTTTAAAATATTTTTATAAATTGGATAAATAATTTTTTCCAAGTGGTGTGAGTTGGGAAGTCATTGGAAAAATCCTACTGAGTTTAGACTCACCCCCCCCTCTAGAAAAATGTTGTTAATTTATAGATGTCGTCTATTGAGAAATACGTAATGGTAATGTATATTAGTTCAGTAGTGATGCCTCTTGATACCATTGATTGGCATCTGGAGTTGGATCTTGGAAGGGGTGGGGTGTTTCTAGTTGTTGTCACTTTTGGATTTTTTAGTTTTGTAGCATTTTAGTTCTCTTGAGTTTTTATTTTGAGTTCCTATTGTAATATGATATGTTTTGTTGGTTTGGTTATGTTTTAAGATGTATTGTGTACTCATGAATCATATAGATGTTTGTTTAGTTATTGTTTTTGTTTTTTAAAATTTTTATCTTTCAAATGGAAAATCATCCCCGAAATGTTCTTGAGGACCTTGGTATTTATTTTTAGCATTTTGTGTCTTGGGGATGTCACTAAAGGCATAGTAGATCCCATTATAGGAAAGAATTATTTTAGCGGTGGTATTTTAACAGTGGTTTTTAAAATCGAAGCTAAATGTTTTTAAAATATCTTTTATAATTGTTTTAAAAATATTTCTGAAAAAAACATTTACAAATATTTTTAGCTCCGGTTTTTTAAAAAACCGCCACAAAAATGAGGAAAAGATTTTATTTATTAATAAATTGTTATTTTCTATTTATTATTTATAATGAAATATAGTTTATTATTTATAATTTAAATGAATTATATTTTATTAATTAATAAATATTTTTTATTTATTTGTTAATAATAATGTGAAACCTAAAACAAATCTACAAAAACCTGAAAACCATACTTCAACATCAAATGACCATAATATCTAATCTAAGAGACCATTTTAGCTCCACCACCAGTAAAATTGAAGCTTATGAAATGAGATAAAACAAAGTGATATTTATATCATTAGATAATCAAAGGAAAAAAATTAATCAAATTTCAAAAAGGTCAAAAATTGAACTTAAATTTCAAACAGCTATAGATTTTTATCCGAGTGTCCATTTAGGCTCTACCACATATCAAATCAAATCTTGAAATGAGCTCTTTGATTTTTATGTCTAGTATCAGATCTTCTAGCATTGTACCCTTATTTATTCCAATAGAAATGCCCGTAAGGCCTCTGAAATAAAGGTTTTAATTGTTGACCCCGATTTCTTAAAATCCAAACGATTATAACATCTGATCCAAGTGCATGTTTGACTTATACCACATATCATATGGAAGCTCATTTCATGATATTTGATTTGATTAGCTGTGGCACTGAAAAATTAGTCCTGGTTCAGATTTTATGGTCATTTAAGTATTTTTTGGGTTTTTAGAGGTTCTTAACATGTTATGATTAATTAATTAATTAATATTTTATTTATTTTTAATTTATTTATTTATTTATTTATTTAATATTAATTAATTAATTAATATTAAATTACTTAATTACTTAATTATTTAATTATTTTTTAATTATTTGTTATTAATAATTTATTACTTATCATTTATTTATTTATTTATCTATATAAATAATTATTTATTTATTTAATATTTATTATTTAGTATTTACTTATTTATTTTTTATTAATTATTTAGTTATTATGTACACATTTATTATAAATTTGTTTTTAATTTACTAATTAATTAATATTTATTTTTTTATTATTAGCTAATTTTTCTTTTATTATGTATTTCTTAATTATTCATTTATTCATTAATCATTATTTATTAATTAGATTTTAATTATTTAATAATTATTAATTCTTAAATTTTAAATATTAATTTTTAATTTTTAAATATTAATTCAGTATTATGAATTATCAATTATTAGTTATTATTAATGATTAATTATTAATTAATTAATATTTATTAGTTATTTTTTATTATTGTTTAATTTTTTTTTCTATTTATTTATTTATTATTTATTTATTTATTTATTTATTTATTCATTATTCTTTCTTCATTATTATTTATTATTTATTATTTATAATTTAGTAATTATTATTTATTTATTTATTTTTAATTTTTTAAATATTTATTTATTACTAGTTTATTATTAATTTATTATTTATTGATTTATTTACTTATTTTCTACTTATCAATTCAGTATTCATTGTTTATTAATTATTAATTATTATTTTATTAATTGTTTCTAAATTTTTAAATATTAATTAAAAATTATTAATTTTTAATGATCAATTATAATATATTATTTTTTAATAATTAATTCAAAATTCTTAATTCTTAATTCTTAAAATTCAATTATAATTTATTAGTTATTATTAATTAATAATTAATTCTCCATTATTATTTTTTATTTTTTACTTTTTATTTTTTATTTTTTTTAGTTTTTTTTAGTATTTTTTATTTATTATTTATTTATTTTTTCAATCATTTATTTATATGTTCATTTATTTATAATTTATTATTTATAACTTATTATTTCTTATTTCTTATTTTTTATTTTTTATATATTATTTATTAATTTATCAAATATTTTTTTAATATTAGTTTTTTATTCATTTATTATATCTTTCTTTCTTTCTTTCTTTTTTTATTTTCTTTTTGTATTATTAATTTATTATTAATTTATTATTACTAAATTATTAATTACTTGTTTATTACACATTCATTATATGTTCACTGTACATTTATTATTTATTTATTCGTGGTTTATTATTTATTATTTATTATCAAATATCTATTATTTATTAATTTATTATTTATTTATCATTTATTAATTTATTTTTTAATTAATTTGTTTTTATACATTAATAATGTCATATATTTTTTAATATATATTATATATTATGTATTATATATTATGTATTAATTATTAAATATTATTTCTTATTTCTTATTTCTTATTTCTTATTTCTTATTTCTTATTTCTTATTTCTTATTTCTTATTTCTTATTTCTTATTTCTTATTTCTTATTTCTTATTTCTTATTTCTTATTTACTATTTACAATTCACTATTTACTATTTTTTATTTACTATTTTTTATTTATTATTTACTATTTTCTTATTTACCATTTATTCCCATGTTATATATTTCTGTATTTATTATTCATTTATATTTTATTTATTTATTAGTAATTTGTTATTAGTAATTATTAATAATTAATAATTACTTATTGATTATTGATTATTCATTATTTATTATTGGTTATTGATTATTGATTAATAATTATTGATTAATAATTATTGATTAATAATTATTTAGTATGTATGTATTTGTTATGTATTATTATTTTTTTCAATCAATATATATATATATATGTAAGTATATTAAATTTGATTTGTTGATCAGAAGAAGAGCATGTAGGAGTGGTAAGGTACTTAGAGAATAAGTAAGAGGTAAGGGGTTCAAATCTCACCCAATGTGGAATTTTTATATATGGCATGGGCATGTGCATTAAGATGGGAATGAGCATATTAATAATAAATAAATAAATAAATTGTGAAAATAATTAAAATTAATTAATTAATTACATAATTAATTGTGAAAATCAAAATATTAATTAATTAGTTATGCAAATAAAAATAAAAAATAAAAAAATAAAAAAATTATTTAGCAATGGCTTAAAAGACCTCTAAATCGTTTTGTTGTGGTTTTAAAAAAATGTTGTTAATTGATTGTTGACCCATGATTTAGTGTCGGTTTTCCAAAACCCTTGCAGAATTATGGAGATCCAGTTTAAACTGAATAAAAATTTTAGCGTAGTGACCATCACTCCTCAACCTAATAATGAGGGGCGATATTTTACACATTAAAACCAATATAATTATTGTGAAACAATAGAATCATAGTTCTAGTGTAATTTACTTGTTTAAGAAGAACTTATATCATTATTAGTAAACTGATGTGACCTTGGAACAATAAAAACATCATCTAAATGATGAATATGAACATATTATATTAATAAAGTATTTGTAAATGAATATATAAGAATAAAAATTAAATTAAATATATAATAAAAAGGTTCGAAAATAAGTAGTTAATAAATTTAATTTCATTATTTTGGATGTTATATCACACCAAACCAGGTAGTGGTCATAGTTATGGTAATATTTTCCAATCATCCATTGAAATCGATATTTTCTATATCTAAATTACTATTTATTGGAATTGTATGTTATTTCACTCTAAAATCTATTTCCTTCTCCTATAGTTAATTTTGGGGTTTGCATGTCTTCTTACTATTTCACCTCCCTTTAGTTCACAAATTAACTAAATGGTTGTCTATATGTGTAGCCTAACATATCACATATATGTGATTTAGAATAATCCCCCATGTAAATATTATTTATAATGTATTATAGATGTAAATATCTATAATTATATGATTTCATATGTTTATTTTCAGTATATTTTTTATATTATTTCAATATCTTTAAATGTTATATATTTTTAATTTTTTTCATCATGAGTCATTTTCTACTAACGTATACATTCTTTAAAAATTATGAATGGAATTTTTCAAAATTATTCATTACCAAAATGTATTGATGTTTTCATCGGGTTTATTTATAAATATTCCTATACATGTTTTTATGATTCTAAAATATAATTTTTATTCTCATTATTTTATAAATTATTTATTTCTGAAATAAAAGTTTTCGAAAAGTAATAAATATCTTCCCATTTTTCAATGAAATTTTTTATAACTCTCATAAAGATATTTTTATCGATTTCAATATACGTTAATTTTTCTTATGTTACACTAAAGATATGTTTTAATATATTACTCATCTTTCATTATCTAGATAATTAATTTTTATGAATTATTTTTATAAAATTTAATTCTATTTCATTCTCATAGGTTAATTATGATATGATTTAATTATGAATGTATTCTTATTCATATTGAACACTTCAGTATGATTTTCATAATGTGATGGGTTCTCCAATAATTATACATCCATCCAATTATGTAGAAAAATTTTAATAACTCATTAAATGTAATGGAATAGAGAGTGAACATAAACCCCGAAGAAACTCTGGATACTATGTGTATAGGAATTATGAGTGAACCCAGTTCACTCAGGGACTCTCCACTATGTGATAATTGTCTTGGTAGTGATCCAGGAAGTATGAAATTATTTTATATATTTATTTTAATGCAACATTATTATTTTATGTAATATATCTCTACCATGTTTTCATAGATAATGACTATTGAAACGTATTTCCACACTCTCATGAATCATGTTTTATGTTATACCCAAAATCCTTATGTCAAGATTCATGATTTATGATAAATGTTCTATTGGGATTTATTTCCTTATATTATATTCTTTTACTATGGTTATATAATCTTTCCCACATATTCATATCATGCACACATGTGATTTTTATTAATATTTATCTCCTCTAACCGAGTTCTTGAGCTCATCCTTTCTTATTTTTCCATAACCCCTGGTATTGAATAAGATTATTATTTATCATATGTATATAAGAATATCATGTGTGAAGAATAATCCTTGGAGTTATTGAAGAATGTTGCAAAATAATTTGATTAAGTATCTAATCTTTGAATACACTGATCATTTTGGTATTGTATTTTTGTTTTAGTTTTTACGATGGCATAGAAAATTATTTTTATGTATTTCGGACTTCATAGTTAGCATCATAATATCTTTATAATGTTCGAATTTTTAGTACCAGATCTATGAGTGCAGATTTTTAGAACATCACCTTTTTAAAATTATTTTAATTCAAAATATACATTATTCTAAAAAAACTTGTTTGTTTTTATTTTCATTATCTCTATGTTCTTTTAATTTTAAATATATTTCATTTTGAGTTTTTAATATAGAGACATTTTATTATAAAATTTATATTTTTAGGAATTATTATCACCCTTTTGAATAATTTTTCCAAATTTTTTTATTCAAAAAAATTTATTGCAACAACTCTATTTTTTTTGTAAACAATTATTGAGATTTCTCTTTCATTATAATATCAATTTTTATATATATATTTTTTTTTTTTGAAATTTACAAAAAATATATGTTTAAATCGATATTAATTTTTAAAATATTGTTTTCCTACATTTATTCAATTCCATAGAAATGAATTTTTCTTATTTTATTAAAACATAAAATAAAAACTCTATAATTATTTTTTAAAACACAATCGATTTATTATCATCTTTAATATTTTATCTTTTTCACAAATAGATCTTATTTAAAAATAATATCCAAATACATTATCTGAGTTCTTTTGTGTATACAGTATGGTTTAATTGATATTTATAAAAGAAAAATGTTATATCACTAACATTACCTTATCATGTCAATGATTATGCATAATCATAACCTTTCTTCCGCTTTATTTCCCTTGTAAATTCCTTTAATCCCTTTATCTTATTTAATGATGTTTTTCTAGATACCAATATATTCAATTGATTGGGGTGAATATTAACTAGACCATATAACCTTAGTTTTATATGATGTAAATACTGTATATATAATTATCTTTATTAAATGGTATTTATGTATATATCAACTTTATTTTATAAGATACACATTTTATCTCTAAAGGCTAATCATGTTTTTAATTTCGAGGGATATATGGATTTTTTTCATTTTCATGTGGTACATATATGAATAAGGAATTTGGATATGATGGTTTGGTTTGAAATTAGATAGATCCATATTTTATTGGGTAATGTTTTCATATCATTAGATAATTTATATAGTACAGGGGTTGTGATCTTAGAACATTATGTTATATTGCCTTTGCAGCAAGACATGACATATATAAACTGCTCGAGATGGGGGTAAAAATCCATCCTAGTATGTTTAGATTCTAATGGAATAATCTCATAAGTAAATTCAATTCTATCAAGAGCAATATTTTATAGAACTTATACCATGATTCAGAATTTTCTATCATTCATCATTTTTACTTCTTATGATTTAGTGATCTTATTAAATTAATCATACCATTTTTCACATGATCTTGTTTTCCATTTTTTTATGATCTATTAATGATTACAATATTTCTCATTCTCAATGTTTTATTATTTATTGAATGTTTGAGCACACTACTTTCTTATATTTTTTATTTCCCCAAGTGATCATATTTATTAATGATATTTCATTAGTTTATATGGTGCTTATTGTAAAGGATTTGAATAAATTTTATAGGTTGATGATATATATTGTCTTATTCTAAAATTCACCAGCCAATAGATAATTTTAGTTGGTTTTAACATATTGTTTATATAAATCCAATGTATGTTTAGAACTATATCTAAATGTGCACATATGGGGCCTCTTCATAGTTTTCATTTGGGAAGAGTCTGGTTTTTTTGTAATTTATAATTTGAAATATTTTTTTTTATAAATCCTTACATAATAAACTACTTGATCTATACTATCATATTGAGCATAAGTAATTTAATAAAAATGGGTTAAGATTTCAAAATCATATATATTTTTTTATATTATAACCTTTCCATAGTTAATTTTTAAGATATATTTTTTTATTGGTATTATATTTCATGAATAGAAGAGGAAGCATTAATAAAATTTCATCAATGAATATAAAATAAAAGGAATCATTTATAGGTGGGTGGAAAGTAATATCTCAAATATCAAAACGAAGGTTTTATAAATTTTTCTTCATTAATTAGATAACTAATTATTAATTTTATTACAATTATTTTATAATATAATATGATTTTTTTTATTCATATTTATCATTCATTTTTTTATTTAGTTGTTTTTCATTAAAATATTAATTGAAATATAATAGAATTTTCAGAATAATATGTGTTATTTAAATTGATTTCCCAAAAACCCTTTTTCTATATTCTTTATTAGTTTTAGAAAATATTTTATATGAGAAATATATTATTGATATTAACGGTTAAATTTTATATCATAATTTAAAGAGTGATTTATTCAATGTAATTCAATTTTAAACAAAATAATTATACTTTTTTGATATAAAATAGTAATAATATACAAAAATTAAGTGTAATATCATATAAAAAATTTATGGCCAATAATAAATATAATTATTATATTAAAATAAATTTTTTTCATGATGTTTTAGTTGACTTGATAACTTTTTAAATTTGTATTTCATTATTATTATATTCCATTTATAAGTCATACGGTTATGAAAAATCATTTTAAAATGATAAATATCATCTTTTACACTTAAAAATACATTGAGTGTAATTTTTTACATTATTTATGAAATGAAATTCCTCATATCTATATTGTTAAATTATCAAAAAAATAAATATAAAATTTGTATAATATGGTTATCAGATAGTTAAAAGAGTTATTTAAAAATAATTTTAATTTGAGTTTATGAAGAATGTCGCAAAAAAAATATTTTCTTATGTTTGTTTTTAAAATCTAAATTCATATTAATAAGAAGGTAGACTATATAAAAAATATTTGTTATCATGTATAAATAATTAACTATCGAACATAGAATAGTTAAGGAATAATAATAAAAATAATTTTCTTGTAATAAAAGAAATATTTTATTAAAAATAAATTTCAATTTTATGTATTATATGATTTTATTTATAGGTTAAATTTATCATTTTTTTATTTTTTATTTTATAATATGGATTTTAATTAAGGAATTAGGGTTCCAAAATTATCATTTTTACCCCCCCCCCCCTCAAATTTATGTGTTTCTTATATTTTGTTTAATAATGTTTATTTTTAAGAGTTATGGTTATTAGGAGTGTATGTGCTTCCTGAAAATCTATTCTAGTTACTTTTACTAGATTAGGGAATGAATTATGCCATATAAAGAAATATTGAGTTGTTTTTAGTGATTATTTGATGGATTTTTTTTTTAATTTTTTGATTTTGGTTGGTTGTAAGTCATGTTATAGACAAGGGGAATTGGATTATAAATTCTTGACATGAATTAATAGCATATTTTGTTATAAATATGAATGTTTGGATGTGTTTTGAGATGGCACGGTTGATGTCTTGAAATGATGAGGAAACTTTCTATGAATTCATATATTATGGTAAAGATAGGTTCCCTGATCAAATTTTTTGTTTTATACCATATGATATTTAAGGATTGTATATAATGATACCTAATGGATAGATTATACCTACGGGTTTGTCAATTTACTAAATAATTTGTGTATTTAATTTTTTTAATACACTAAAATAAATTTTATAAATTAAATAAAAACATTGAGTTTCTCTATTTTAGAAAAAATATATATAGTTCACATTCCCTAATCATCTTATCTCCCACATTCTGTATTCCCTATTGATAAATATTTATCAATTCTTATCTAATCAAAGTTTGGTTCATTTTAGAACATTTATCTTGGTATTTTTAATGTTGTTCATGCCTTAGGTTCCTTTTTATTTTGTTATGTCCTTATTTTCACTCCCAAATCATTAATTATGAGGGTTTATGGAAGATTTTGGATTTATGGGATCATTATTTAAAATTATATATTGGTTTGGAATGTGTTCTCTATTATTACTAACATTATAAATCCTTACCAGGTTATTACATTAAAATGTAGATGTATAGTCCAATTTTCATGTAGGTTCATGAGTTTTCCTTGTAATGTTATTTTTTATTGAAGTATCTAGGTATGTTTATAATGTTTTAAATAACACCAAAGATGGTATTTATGAGTGGAATAACATGCGTGTAGTGAAACCATTCCTTTTTAATTGAGTTAGTTAAATTTTTTTCCTAATTTAGGGATCCTAGTGTGGGATTTCTAGGATCAATAAGGGATTAGAATATTATGTGTATAGGAATATAGGGTTGGGAGTTGAATCCTTCATATGGTAATGGTATTTGATGATAATTCATAGATATTATGTGAATATATGAATAATAATTTGAGGTAAGGTAATAGGCATATTTGCATTAGCTCATGATACAGGATGTATAGTTTGAGAGAAACTGGCCCATGTGAGTTTGGTTTTTGATCTTGATGACATGATACCTATTATTTGAGATGATTTTTTTGTAATGTATCTATGGAAAAATTCACCCAATATGATTTCTCATCTTGTGTGGTTAGTTGGACATTGTAAATACTTCTCATAAAAATCTTTTGAGGTTAGAAATGTGATGTGTAGCCACAAGAGCCCAACCTAAGGGAAAGTTTAATCTTGTGCTGAGGTTTTATTATTTAGATGTCTACATTAGAACACATTAATTATTATCATTGTAATTTTTACATGGCCATTAGACCAAACTAGAGGGTAGGTTCATCTCACATTATATGTTTCATATTGTGATGTCCTCCCTTTGTCACTCTATGATTACTAGTGATGTGTTTGTTGTACAATGTGCAATCTATTTCATATCATAGATTTACTGAAGTGGTGTAGGGGTTTGTGTTATTCGATTTATTACCTGATTATATGACCTATTTATATTTTATCATGTGGTTTATTTATTTACTTTTTTATTTCCCTGAGTGAATTCCCATAAATATATCTACTAAATTTATTATATAGACATGTTTATGGTGTCCTAATGGATTCATTACACACAACTAAAATGGGAATTTTAACCCATATACAATTTCTTTACCAGATATCTAGACATGGTAATGGGTCACATGATGTCTTATTGAGTGTGTTGATTTTCCTTACTATTTATTCTGATTTTAATAGATACTATGGTATATTTTTCTATTTTTCCTAGGATATTATTTTATTTATTTTTTTATGAATTGTATTCATCTTATACATATATTAATCCTTATAACATGAATATATGTCTTTTTTAATCTCATATTTATAATACATATAGCATTGTTTTCATTTCTTATTTATTTTGTTCTTTTCATATTTCCTTTTATTTGTTACTAATTGAACTATATTAGATATTGATGGTTTTTTAATATTGTGATAAATGTATTCCCATAATATGAATTCATCCCTTGTCACTAATATATATCCTATTCTGTTTGGGGAGGAGTTCTTAAGGTTATGTCACACACAAACTCATTCCTGGTGAACCCTGGGCTATTAGAAAATGTTCTTAGAGGCATGTGTTTTATTCTATTCATTATTAAGGATTGGTAGAGTGGATATATGATGATTTCTACTCAACTATAATTTAATTCATATGTTTTTACAACATCTATATAGTGTACATTTATATTCTCGTGGAATTTAGATTTCATTTATTTATTGTTTTATTATGGTTTTATGTCATCATTTAAGTTATATTGTATAGTTATAGGCTATAGGATTTTCCTATTTACACCGGTGGTGATAGTGGTTGAGTTCATGAATCATGCATAGGCACATAGGTTCAAATTTTATTCACTTTATTTTTCATGGTTGATATATAATAAAATTAATAAAAATTCAATAATAATGAGTTCAATGTTTTCACAGATACATTATAGGTCACATATAATTAATTTATTCAGGGTATATTTAAAAATATATTTGATCTAAATGTGATAAATGTGCATGTAAAAGTGGTTCAGGCTATATACTTAGGTCAATATTGAGTGGTTTTCATAACAACCCAAATATTTACTTTTTTTATAATAAAAGAACTCATGTTTCACAATTATTGTTTTATCATATTTTTCAATGGGAGATCCTAGAATGTATTTTAAAATTCATTAAACTCCATAATTAATGTTGAAAATAATAGTATAAATAATACAAGGAGATAAATGAAAAATAAAAATATGCACACTAACATAAACTTTATAGTATTTAATTACTCAATAAGAATTTATACTACTTTAAAAATAGTAAAAATAAATAGAAAAGTTAGAAATATTATGAAATTATCAAGGTAATTATAGAGTCCTTGTAGAAGAATTAGTAAATGTTGTGGCATGAAAATGGTCGATTATATATTTTGTATAATGATAAAGGCTACAATTAGGTTCATACCATTACATGAATATTGGTTATTATGACCGTTGTTCAATATTATTCTTTTTCAACATGATAGTTGGTAATTATGACCATTGGGAAATATAACCACTCGTAAAAAAGTTACCATTAGAATTAATTTATAAAAATGGTAATGGGAAGAAATAATTATTGTAGAAAGAATAAATAATAGCCTCAAAATATAAGATCGTGTATTTTAAAAACAAATTTTCAAAACATGGGAGGGAAGTACTATTATTGGGGTTCTCCCTTCACCAAGACAAGGAAAATATTAAATAGTTCAGGTGTGAGAAAAATCAACTATATGAAAATTTAAAGTTAGTATAGATCACTACTAGATTAATGTTAGTTGAGCCACCATCTCACACTCTGTCATTACAGTGTGTGATGGTGTAATAAGAAGTAAAATATAAAGTCATTAGTATTTTAAAGGTGTAATTTTAATTTTTGAAATTAAATAATTGTTTATTCAAACTAGTTTTCATTATAATTTTATTTAAAAAACACTCTTAAATATAAAATGAATATGATAAAAATATTTTTGAATAAAAATATAATATATTTATATTTTTAGAAAATATATAATCTAAATTCAAATTCCAAAATAAAAAAAATTATTTTCAATAAAAGTTTTCTTAAAATACTAGTTATTTATTTATAAATGATAATATAATTTAATAATGACCCATGTAATTTTTATAATAATGAGAAATTTTATTATGTTAAAAGATATTTTATTTTTGAAAAATTGTTATTTATATTTAAAATTACAATTTTCCATATTTTGAAAACTATTTTTTAATAATAAAGATTATATTTTAAATCATCTCATCAAAATTAGATGAGGGTGAAATATTGATAATTTTCTAAAAAGATTTATTTTTCAGTGAATAGTAATAATATAGTTCTTTTCAATATGTTTTATGTCTTCAAAAAAATATAATATTGATTAAATAATTAAAGTAACTAAATGAATGAAAAAACTATTTTTATTTTATTAAAATTAATGAATTTTCATTAATTTAAATGATTTTACATACCTATAAATAAATTTCCAAATTCTATAATGGAAATTATACTTTTTTTAAAATTTTGTAAATAATGATTTCTAATAACCAATGTAATATTAAAAGAATTATTTCTAATATATCATTTAAAAAAGTAAAAAACCATTACTAAAATATCCAAAACCATAAGCTAAAACCTTGGGTATGCTGGTGGTTTTCAATTTTTCACAACCTAGAATTCCAAGGTCTATATATAGAAATTAAAAAATAAATTTCTTCATTCTTCAATAAATAACCATTTTTCACCCCATTTAATTCACTCATAATAATTTTATCATTATGATCCACTCAAATTGTCTCTCTAGAGACTTTATAAAAAGTTTTTAATATTCCATGTTTCTCTTCACATGTTTTAAGAAAAAACTGCTTAATATAAGGAATTGACTTTCTATATCTATTTTATCTGAGTACATCATTTATTGTTAGTCTTATGATTTTAAATTTATTATGATCTCATGCACTTACGATCAATCCATTACAATATAGATTTCATTCAATCAATGATAGAATTCCAATCTATTCCATTAATCTTATACCATAAACAACTTTTTGTACCCATTATGTTGCTAAAATCAATCATTGATTAATCATTACTCCCCTTTTATAATGTGAATACCATACACAATTTTTATTCAATTTTAATGTTATATATGTAATTTTTCTTCTTCTATTTTAATTTACCATTGATATAATTAATATTCCCTTCTCATGTGTTAAAAACTATAAAAAATATTAGTCTTTAAATACTTATATAATTAATGATTTCATATAAAACTCATTCATTATCAGCCACTGGTTATTGATGAAATGATTTGTTATCATTTTTGTAAAAAATATGAATTAGTACACATATAGGGTGTATCCTGATACTTCTATAATGCAATTGTTATATAATAAATCTTTATTGATAACATGTTTATAATACATTGGTGAATAACTTTGGTAATATGTTTTACAACACCTTGGTGATGAACCTTGGGGATATGATTATGAATGTTTCATTTATATTGTATAGGCACATTATTTTATTATATATCCCTTACATATGATTATTCTCTCATGTTATGCCTCAATTTATATCTATTATAGTCACTCAAGTTTCAATTCCTTTTTTATCCCTTATTGGGATTTTTGCTAGCCCGTTACCATTAATTCATGTCCTTAGGGAATCAATTATAGTGAGGTGAACTAGGATTGAATAATAAATGAATATTTCAATAATATTAAATACTTTTTATGTTTGTGCTTTCTATTATGTATTATGTGCTTATTTTTCAATAAAATAAACCTAAAAAGGTCATTTAATGTTTTTAATGTATTATTTTGTTAAGTAATTATGGTAAAAATATTTTATGAAAAAGGTAGGTCGGCATAGATGGTATCCAAATAATTTTTTTCATTTTTGGAAATTAAGACTAGAAATTATTAGTAAAAACCCACGAGATACATCTAAATGTAGGTAAACCATCCAAAAAAATTGGTAATGTGTAATATGAGTAGCTTTCAATTAATGAAATATATATCAGGATATGTGGATTTGGAATAGGTTTACCTAGGGTTATTATAATTGAAATATCTCAATAGGTTTTAACTTATTCAGGACCTAGTGCTTGATAAAGATGTCTTACTACATAGCTAGTGTTACACTCTCGTAGGATATTTTTTGGTTAATTAAATGTTTTTTAGAAACCATTTTAATGGATATATAAATAACGAAAAATTTTAATATTGATGTATAAAATCATAAAAGCATGATATAAAAAAAATTGGAATATGTTTTCCTTTATAATTATTTTTATAATATTTCCAATCTTAAAATTTTTTCACTTATTTTTTATTAATCTTGGAATATGGTATAAAATAGAAGGAATCATGTAGATAATAGTTGTGAGGGAAAATGTAATGATGAAATTCCTAATATGATTGAAGCTTGAGTTGAAATATTCAAAGTGATGATAAATTAGTTAACTCTATTCATGAATAAAAAAATAAACCTCATGGAGAGTCTCGATTCACCCTGGAAGGAACAACTATTAGATGAATCTTTCATGCATTAATGACCACCTATTTCAGTGGAAAAATTAATCACTAATCAGAGAGCAATAGATCAATACTATAGAAATATATTTTATTTACTCCATTTTTATAAGAAACTGGATGTTACTTTTGATGTTTACATCTTAGAGGCATTATTTTATCAGTGGAAGACACTAATCAAGAACATAAATCCAAAGTATAATGTCAAAGTTATATAGTGGGTTGAATTTATAATAAACCTTTTTAATTAATATTTTCTATATACCGGTTGGAAAATAATAAAAAATGAATTACATGAATTGTTGTAAAATTAAAATGATTGGTGGAGAGTTATGAGAAAACATTATAACATAATGAAGGATATACCTCAAGCTTTATAATTGATACTTATGGGAGGATCTATTGATTCTTTTATGGATTAAGACCATATCTATAGAAATATTTTTCAATATAGGTCTTTGGGAGTTATGGGGAGATAGTGTAATGTGTTTTCAAAATGAAAATAGATTTCATAGACACATGGTAGTCTCATTGGATGAATAATATTAATATTATGATGGATCCAAATTTAATAAATAATTTAGACCATGAAAGGTAATCGAAAAATTAATAACTACTCATATGAAACAATTGTGTAAAGAATTATTCATTCAATTTTCATCAAGTAAGTTGAACGTTTTATATGTGTGGAAGATATGGAAGTATCGCCAAAAACTATCACAGATATATAAATCTATAAAATATAACTTTTACTACAAAACTTATGATGGTGAATGTAAACCCTATAGTAATGATTCAAGTGTATGGAGCATGGAAATTTACAAATTAAAGGATAATGGTTGGAAATCACCATAAGCCCAAGTAGAGGCTAAGTGATCAAGTCCATTAATTTACAATCACGGCAATTAAATATAGGTATCAAAATGATGTAGTGGTTGGAACAATCATCATACACTAAATGCAATATTGTAAATTATTTTATCTACTTCTTCACATTCTTTAGTTTTATTCATGTTTTCAATGAAGAAAAACTTAAACCCTGAACTAATATTGATATAGTTTGAAGTTAAAAATACATGGTGAATAAACAGGAATAATATATATATATATACATATATATATATATATGGATTCCCCTATTAACATTGGTGAGTATAATCTCTCCAAAATCTTGGTGTTCATTACAATGGTGGAATTTTAAATAACTTTATTCGTGAATTTTATGTCAATGTATTCCTCCAATATATGTTATATATGTAAGGAAATTTTAGTTGTATTGAAGATAAAACCAATAATTACATTCAAAGGAGAGGTATCATATACGGATTTCTATCAAGAACCACTTCATATTTCTTTATTAATGGAAATTATTTCTAAATATGGAGAATAAAGTAAAAGTATAGTGATAGGAGATATACTAATTGTTTTAGGAATACATTGATATATTTCCTGAATAATTACTTGGACCACCTATAGAAATAGAGGTAGAGTTATAAAATGAAATCATACATAGATATAATACAATATCAAAGACACTATATACAATGTAATTTATCGAGTTAGATAGATTATATAAGAAACATCAAGATCTGTTGGATAATGGATTTTTTCAACTCAGTATATCTCTTTAGGGAGAACCAATTATCTTTTTTTAGTATAAGGATTGATCATTGTAGTTGTTAATTGATTATAGAAAACATAAATGGAGGATAATAAAGAAAAAAATACACTCTTCCAAATATTGATATTTTGTTCAGCCAACTTCATAAAGATCAATTATTCTCTATAACTGAAATCCATTTGGGGTACCAATAGATAGGGGTGGAAAAAGAAGATATCCCAAATACTACATACTAAATAAGATATAAGGATTAAAAAATTATTTTTATTACCTTTTTCTTAGCTAATTATCATATCATGTCTATGTATTTGATAGATATAGTTTTTAGGGACAACATTCATAAATTTCTAGTGGTCTCTAAGGATGATATTATAATATATTTAGAAAGTCGTAAGGAGCATGAGGTTTATCTAGCTATTATTTTAAAAACTCTGAGGAATAATATTTTTCTAGTAAATTTATTAAATGTGAATTTCGTTTAAAAAATTTTATATTATTAGGAAACATTGGGACTAGTGACGTAGTATTTACTAATCCAGTAAATACAAAGGATATAGAGGAATATCCTTGACCTATAATAGTAACTAATATTTGGAGTTTCATTGGTGTAGATAGATACTATGAAAGGGTTGTGAAACACTTTTCATGTAATTTTAATCCACTGACCAAGTTAACATGAAAGGTAGTTCAGTTTATCTAGAAAAACTAGTGTGATGAAAGATTCGAAGAACTAAATAATATTTTTTTATTGAACATGAAATAACACTACCCTCTGATGGGGAATTATTTCTCATTTATAATGATACATCCTTTAAAGGATATGGATGTGTACTCATGAAAAATTATAGGTTTATTTCTTAGGAATCTTGATAGATTAATCTCACTGAAAATAATTATTTGGATTTATCAATAGTTATCTTTTTATTAATGATAATGATACACTAATTTTATGGATAGAAATGTGATATATACCCCAATCACTAGTGTTTGAAGTAAATATACACACAAAAGGAAATAAACATGAAAGAAAGTATTTGGTATGAAATTTTTTACTACTATGATTATTCCATATATTATCACCCTAGAAAAGAAAATAGAGACACTAATGCATTGAGTAAGAAAGACCCTATATTTCTTCCAATTATGTGGATTTAAGTAGATCCATTAATAAAGGACTTATTAAATATAGATTTGGAAGTCAAAATTGAAGGTAATAATCTGTCTTATCCAAAATTATTTTCCATCCTTCATTACTAGATAAGGTCATGGAAGAACTAAGTGATAATAATAAGTTGAAAATTTATATAGAATCTATGAAATATCATAAGTCTTTGGATTTCAATTTTCATGAAATTGGAGCAATTATTTTCATTTTAAGACTTCATATAACATCAATTAAAATATTAGAGAAAGATATGATGGATGAATCTCATGGATCAGCATTCTCTATACACCATGGACATAATAAAATAGGAGATCAATATTGGTGGGATAACATGATATTAAATATTTCTGATTATACAAAATGATTTTTGGTATGTAAGAAAGTGAATTTGGATAAAAAAAACTATCCAAATAAGTTTTATAACCACTACCCATACCTGTATGGATGTGAGAGATCATCGGTATGGAATTTGTTACTAGCCTCCCTAATATATCTAGGGGAAATAATGACGTATAGAAAATAGTTGATATATTAACAAATTCTTTCAATTTTTATCACTATACGATAGGATTCCCCCATTAGGTGCAATTATCAACTATATATTCAAGAAATGGTGATTATTATTTGGGAACCATCATCTATTTATTAAGATCGTGAACCATGAATTACTTCTAATTTATTAAAGATCCTTAAAAATTATATGAATATAGATGTAAACCTAATCACAAAAGATCATCCTAAAACAGATGGGTAGTTTGAGAGGACTATTCAATCGTTGGAAAATGTTTTAAGGGATATACCACTTGATTTTCAATGGATTTGGGATCAGTATCTTCATCATGTTGAATTATCCTATAGCAACAGGTTTTACTAATTTATTAATACTAATACTTATTAATCACTCTATGTGATGTAGTGTATAAATAAAATAGGTTGGGTTGAAGTTGGACAAGGAAAACTGTTGGGAACATACATTTTTAAACGCACGTCAAATAAGATAAAAGTGATACAAAAATATATCAAGGATGGATGGAGTCGATAAAAGATTTTTTCTAACAGAATGAAAGATATATAATTTCATGTTTGGGATCATGTATTACTCAAAATATCACTATGAAAAAAGATTCAACAAATGGAAATTAAGATAAACTTATCCCAATGTAAATAAGAAAATTTATAATTATGGATCGTGTTGAATCAATTTTCTATTAGTTAGCACCACCTACAAATTTTTGCAATTTCAATGTTATCTTCCATGTGTCCCTATTAAGATAGATTATATAAAAACAAATACAAATAGTCAATACAAATGTTTTGAAATTAGAACATAACCTATCGTATCAAGAATAACATATCCAGATTATTGGTGAAATGGAATAGGTGTTGAGGAACAAGACAACCAACTTGGGAAAGTCTTTTGGAGAAATAAAAAGTTTAAAAAAGAAACATGAGAGACTACTGTATCAATGAAAGATAAATGAGCTAATTTATTTTTAAGAAAGACATGGATTTTGAGGGAGAAATTTATTAATGGGAGAGAATGTGATAGTATTAAAAATTCCTTGTTATTTTTAAGATAACTCATGTTTCACAATAGATATTTTATGATTCTTTAAAAATAATCACATAGAAGAAATTTGAAATTTCACTACATATTAATAATAAATATTTATGATAAAAGCTATAAATAATAATCAGAGATAAAAAAATAAAAAATTGAACACTCTAATGTAAACTCTACAGGAATAAATTTTCTAATGAAGATCACTCGTATTATAAAAATAGTAAAAATATGTTTAAGTGTTAAGAATATGATATACATTATAAAGTAAGTGTATAAAATTTGTATGAGAAGTAATGAATAGTAAGACATGAGAATTGGGTGTCTATATTTGGAATAATGGGAAAAATGACCATTGGGATCTGTTCATTACCTAACAATTGATTAATATTTATTTTATTCAATATGAATAATGGGAATTATGTCTATTCATAATAATTTTACAATTATAAATACTATATATAAATGGTATTCAAAATATATAACTGACATTGAATAGAGAAACGATGGCCTAAACTAGTAGGATCATGCATGTTGATCTTCATTTATCAAAAAATGGGAGGGAGGTGGCATCACTGGTGTTCACCTATTACCATGACAAAGTAAATATTCAATAATTATGGCATAAGTGGAATCATCTATAAGAAAAGATTATGTTAGTAGCTATCACCAGTAGATAAATGTTAGCTTTGTCGCCTCATGAAAGTACCACTACAGTACACTATAATGTTAGGATATATACTGTTGTAATAAAGGGTTGTGTATATTGAACTTAGTATTATAAGGATGTAATTTTATTTTCATAAATTAAATATTGGTTTCTTTAATAAATTTTTAATTAATAATTTATTTAAAAAATATAAAGAAAAAAAACATAATATGAATATGATAAATATATTTCAGGATTAAAAGAAAACATACATAATTATATTGTTGGAAAATATATAACATTAATTTAGATATTAAATTAAATTTATCTTTATTAAATATTATTAGAAAAGGTAATTTATTTAAATATAAATGATAAATTAATTTTATAAGCTCTTATATTGTTTTTATAAGGGTAAGAATGTTAATTATGTTAAAAAAATGTTATTTTTAAATAAATTAATAAAATATTTAATATTTAAAATGATCATATTTATAAAATTATTTTCATAAAATATAGGTTGTATTGGATATTATCACATCGAACTTCAGTTAGGGTCAAAATTTGAGAATTTTCTAAAACAATTTCTTTTTCATTGAATTTTTGAATTATTGTTTGGTGTGTTCGATATGTTTTTGGAATTTATAAATGAATAAAAATAATTTAATAATAAAAATAAGTGAATACAAGAAAACTAATATGTTATTTAATTAATATACTCTATTTTAATGTATTAAAATGATTTTACAAACCTATAAAAATCATTAAAATGTCAAAAATGGAAATTATGTTTTAAAAAAAATACTTTGTTGAAATATTACACTCTCATTTCCAATGTAATATTAAAAATTAAATTTCTATTATATCATGCATAAAATTTTTAAACCAAGCCAATAATTTCAAAAACCATAAGCAAAAACAATGGGTAATCTAATAGTTTTCAATTTTTCACAACCTAGAATTCCAAGGATGATATTTGTAATTTTATAAAACTATTTCCTCAATTATATAAAAATACCAACCTCTCCAACCCATTTGATCCACTCCAATGAAATTTAGAATGAATATTTCACAATTTTTATCTCTATAACCTTTATATTATGTTCTTAATGTTCTAATAAGGTCTTCCAAGGATTTCAGAAGCAACCTCTCAAGGAAAGGGGTTCTCTTCTTCTCCGTCTTTTATTAGAGTACTTCCATTGCAGTTAGTATTATAATTTAAAATTATTTATGTTATAATGTAATTTTTATCATCACATTACTTTATAAATGTTTCTATATAAATATGATACTTATATTATCTATTTCATTCCATAAACTACTTTTTATACATGTTATGCTGCCGAAATCATTCTTAAATTTTCCATTCATCCCTTTTATGTTGTGAATTCCAAACCTATTTTTTATTAATGGTTATTCATATATATGTAATTATTTTTCATTAATTAGTGATTTATATTTATGAAACCCACATTACCTTCTTTTTGGAATAAAATAATGAATATTTTAATTATATAAACACTTATGTACTTAATGATTTTATAGAAAACCCATTATTTATATTCTACAAGTTATTAATGAAATGATTCATTCTAATATTTGTGTAACCCCTAAAATAACTCATATTATGGGTTTTCCATGATATTAATATAATTAATTTGGTAAATAATTAATTTCTAGAGATAATATATTTATGATACCTTTGTTAATAACCTCAGTAATATGTTTTATGACACCTTTTTGATAAACCTTGATAATATGCTTATGAATTTATCACCTTTAAATTGTAGCCACATTTCAATGTTATTTATCACATACTATTATCTCATGCTATAATACATGTTTAATCTATGATAATCGATCATGTTTCATTTACATTTCACATACCTTACTAGGATTTATTCTCACCCTTTTAATCTAATGTATGTTCTTAGGGAATCAATTTGAGTGAGGTGAACTAAGATAGAATAATAAATGATTATTTCAAAGGATTAACAAAATTTTATATTGTAATTAACCTTTATGTATTATTTACATAGTTTCTAAGACACTAATCCATAAAATTTCATTCGAATTTAGTAATGTAAATGTTTTTTAATGAATTATGTTAAAATTTATTATTTAAAAAGGTGGATTACCCTAAATGTTCTTAGTGGTTGAATGTTGGACCTTAGGAAATGTATCCAATGTTTCTTTTTTTAATATTCACCTCTTAATTTGTTAAATATTTTTAAGGATTTAAGCTGTAAAAATAATTTTGAAATCCTTGCCCAGGTATTTAAAAAAAATTACCTTTATAAAATCTCATGGTTCCACTAAGGTATCATGTTAAGTATTTTAACATGGTAGGTAAATATCATATTATAACTATAAATTTCCATAAGGGTGGGGTTATATATTCTCATAAGGCTTTTCATTTAATGTGAGGCATAGGTTAACATTTGGGAGGACCTAACACTAAAGGTTTTTCAATTAATTTATACATATATAATCATATAGATATCCAATGTATGAATGGTCCTTGTGATACTCTGGACAAGATTTAGGTGATCAGGGTTCCTTTAAGCATGTTTAGGCACTCGAATACTAGAAGGTGAAGGCTATACCATATCCCAATTCATATATATTATGGTAGGGTGGTTTTATACACTTCTATGAGGTTATAATTGATAAGGGGTTGTCACGAATCAAAATACGGTGTACATATAGGGTTTAACAAGATACATCATGACATTAGGAATAATTTATTATAGTCGTGTATAAGAAATTATTTAGCGGGGTTATCTCTCAATTCCATTCAAGTTAGAGTTTAATGGAATAGTTCCATTGAAAAGGGGGTTATAATAACCACTTTTAGTACCAGTATAGATATGGTAAGAGGTAATCCTAGTATTTGACTTTAGATTACCTTTACCCCATGTGTTCATGATGTAATACAGGTGGCGGTTGAGAAGACGATGAAGGTAGTACACTTAATGTATATCTAGGAGACTCAATCATGGAAAAGCTGGTAAATTTATACTTTTTGAGTTAATGAGGTTTCACTAGGTTACTATGAATATATTATCATATAAAAAAAGTATTTCACACTAATATTATAGAAAAGACTTTAGAATAACATTGGATAACTATAAAAACTGATCCCCCCTAAGAGCACAGTCACCTTACCTTAACATGGTCATCAGATCTTGCCCCACCAGGTATCACCAATTGCTATACAGATACACGGTCCCCTCCTTGGGGCCCACCCACATGCTCTAATTGGTAATTAGATTAATAAATGTCCCCATAGTCTAACACATGTTCATTCTAGTGTGATACTTCCTCACTCGCACACATCCTGGGAAACTTAACAGAGGGCATTATATCCTGATCACTACTATAGGACAAAAACACATAACTGTGGAGTTCTATTCGGGTAGGCTCCCATAAAAAAGGTTCACCTTGTTTACATGAGTCATATCATTTATTATATTAACCCTTTATCATTATGGGTTGTTACATTCACCCCCCCACCCCCCCAAATTTAGATCACAATGTCGTTGGTGTATACCCTACATCTCAACATAGGCAGTGACACTACACCTATGGTTGGGTTCCTACTCTGATACTAATGTAACAATTAGGCCCCACTGATGGCACATAAACCCCACCATAACATTGGCGTTGGGTCTTAGCCTTCCAGGTACCACCAGTTTCCCCACAGACATTATGTTCCCTACCTGGGTCCCACCCATGTGCTCGAACGGGTCATCAAACTAATGATTTCCCACAGAATCCAACAAATATTCTTTGAGTGTGATTTTTCCTCACTCACACACATATTGTTAACGTTTATAGATGGTCATTATATTGGCCCATACTTTAAATACATTGATATTACATCAAAGTTGAAAAATATTCATTAGAAAATATAACAAATCCACAACATGACTATATTTGTATAGTGTCTTTATAAAGTGGGAAACTTAAAAAACAAGCCCAAAAGACATCTTCATTGCCTCCCACATATTTCATCATAAGTAGACCTCTCTTGACATATCTTACTTAATACCCTTCTTCATTAATTGGGGAAAAAAACATATTAAAGAGTGATATTAGATGCTCAATAACGGTAAACAATGGAGATATCAATCAAACCATAATCAAAATCTATAAGAACATAATATTTTAAAATCTTATCTTGCAAATGAAACACCATTATATCATGCCATGGGATAAATTATAACATTTCATAATAATCAATTAACCTGACACAAAAAATCATAACATAAGACATAATGTTTTGTGGCATAAACATAAGTATAGAAAATCCTTTCTTATTAGTAAATGCTCATTTCCAAGACCAATCATGGAGGAAAAATTTCTTTACTGAACCGAGTTCACTCCTCGTTCGAGCCCTATATTACTGAGTTGAGATTATTTCCCATTCTAGCTAAGTATATCTCATGAGATAAGAATATTTAACCAATGTATTATATGGAGATATAGGTACCACCAATATCATACTGAAATCATTCTTACATGGGCCACAAAAACATAAATCATTAATTATAGCATAACCTAAGGAATAAAATGTGTTTCTTAAACATCATTCCATCATAATACATATAAAATAAATAGATCTCATAAATAAAATTCCAAAATAAACACAATAAAATCATATTAATAATAAGGAAATAAACATAACCTTATTTATATAATGTCATATTATATGTAAAATAATTTTGATAAAACACTTGAAACTAATTATCAAATAAAATATCCTATTATCTTCAAAAAAAATTCTTTTATCAAAATGTTGTGGAATTTTAAAAGAAAAAAATTTAATTGAAAATAAGTCTGAAATATAATAAAATAATATTCATTTAAATAATAAATTATAAAATAATAAAAAATCCATTCATTCCATATAAGATAGAAAAAAAATTTCTCGTACTTCGTCGAAAATGTAAAAGTACATCATACCAAAAACGGAAAAATATTCTTATCATACCATCTAATTAAAATTAACCAATGGAAAAAATTAAATTTGAAAATTTTTATAAGTATTGAAATAATATTTTGGAATAATTGTTTAGGAAACATGGATATGTATGATAAATATACCCTAGTAAATACTTACAAATAAATAATCTCGTATAATAATGAGATTGTAAAATTATCCCTTACATTTTAAGTCTGATTTCCTTTGTATGTATCTAAAAACTCTTGTATAATGATTTAAATACTTTTATTGACTTATTTTAGAATCATATACATTTTTTGATATCATATATGATCATATTACCATCTGTTTGTTAATAACATTTCATTATTACTGATATTCGGGTATTAACTGCTTCATTTTCTTATGCATGTTTTGTAGAGTAAGTTCTGGTTCTCGTTTATATGGCATAGTTATATAATTAAAAAATATTATTAAAATTATATATATATATATATCATATTTATTCATTCTATAAATTTATATAATCATTATTTAATGATTAATATACATTGAATCGCATCACATCGTGGAGACGGTAGGCTGTAGGTACACACGAGCGATGATATCATTCCCAAAATTGTTAAACGAGATTGAATTAAATGGTGTATAGTATTTTATAATCAATATCAGGTTATAATAATTTTATATAGTTATTATTTCCATCATTTCACCAATTGAATTATGGTGGTGGTGAAAAAAATATTACACAACGGTGTTGAGATGATAGGTCGTACGTACACATGCATAGTGATTTCATTTTTTTAGAATGGATAGAAAGTGGAATATTGTTATTCCAAAATAATAATTACATATCTGTATATAAGTGGTACTAGAGTTATTAATTTATAATGTAACAACTCATGAAGAGAAATTAGAAGAAGAAATATGTTTGAAAGAATCAGTAGAGGATATTACCACTTCGTCAATGCACTTCCTCAAAATCTCCTCATAGAGAACTAGAGCTAGTCTTCGAAGAAAGAGAGAACCTCTAGAATGTAACTAGGGAAGTTGAAAAGGGAATAGGGTTTTGTATGTCCAAGCATGAAGTCTAAAATTGAAGTAATGAGGTAAGGGATGACGTTCCCTTTTATAATTGAGGTAGGGTGCATTTGTGGGAGCTCTAAAAATATTTATTTATAATAAAATCAAACCCCATTCAAAAACCAGAAAAATGTATTAATTTAGAAGTTTATATGATATAGGGTTGTAATATAATCATACAAAATATTTTGGACAAGTTTTTATGTGAATTTAAACCTTATTATTTCAATTAAAACTTTGTTATTCTATTTAATTTTTAACTAGGGTAAAAAATATTTCAATATTAAAAAAGAAGTAATATTTACTTATTTGATTTCAATTAGACCATAAATAAATACCTTAGAACATTTTCGACCATAACATAATTATTTAATTTTAAAAAAAAAATTGGAATTTTAAATAATTTAATATAACATTATTTTGATAAACAATCAATAGTGTCAAATTTGACACTATTCAATTCATTGATTTTTTAAAAAATTAAGATAAAAAAGTTAACTTCAAACCAACTATTTTATTATATTCTTAAGAGGTCAAGGTCATCTAGAAAATTCATTAATCATAATAAATAATCCAAAAATAAAATAATTTATTTACAAAATTTAGACCTACTAATTAAAAATATTGAATCCATTTTTCAAAATTAAAAAAAACAGAAGTTACAGTAATTAATTTAAAATTATTCCCATTTTCAGAAATAGAGAATGAGTTTAAAACATAAAGCATTGAAAAATATTGAAATTTTTTTACATCAGAATTCAATGTAAAATTAATGATAATGACATACATTATATTAAATGACAAAAATATATTCTATTTAAACATTAAAACCATTCAATATTAAAATTTAACCATATAAATTATTTTGATGAAAACTGTGGTTTTCAATTAAAATTTACTGTATTTTTACTATTAATCACAATTTAAAAGTTATTAGAAAAATATTAAAAATTTATCCAAAGTAAATATTTATATCCTGATTACAAATAACATGTTTATTTTGTCAAATAAATATTTTTAATGTGTCAAAATATAAATTTAAAATGGGTTATCCATTAAAAGATGAAAAATCATCCTTTTGAAAAATATAGGTTTCTATACATCAAATAGGGTTTATTCATACCCAATTACAAAAATATATATTGGATAAATATCTAAAATATTTTATTAAGTTTATAACACATTTATTTCATTATTTTAATTTACTAATAGTAATTCACTCAATTTATTAATACAAAAATACAAGTATATAATTTATTTCTATTTTTCATAAATAATTGGCAGCAGATGACTTCACCATACATTTTAATATGTTAGTTACAATTATTCATTCTAACCTAATAGATAGGATAAAATAGTCATTTTATACTAAGGTCATCTCACAGTTCGTTTAAACTCATGATTGTGAGAAATTCAAACTATTAAAGAATTAAAAAAATTATAGAAAATATTTCATAAAAACATCCCTATGTTACATTCTACCCCCATTAAATTGAATTTTTCTATAAAAATTCATCACCTAGACACAAGTAGATAATGATATCTCTCCCACATTATATCCTCAAGTTCCCATGTTGCATTCTCAAATTTTTGGTTTTTGACAAAATTATTTAACCATGCGAGTGGTCTTGTTTTGCATAACTTTTTCACTACGATAAATAATTTCTTTCAGTTATTATTCATTTGAAAGATATTGATCCAACGGTATAACTTCTGAGCTTAGTACATGTGAAGGATCATGTATGTGCATTATCAGGAGAGATACATAAAACACATCATGAACTTGAGAAATATTTTGTGGAAGCGCTAACTAGTAAGCTACCTTCACTACACAATCTAGAGTTTCAAAAGGACCGATATAAATAGGGGTTAAATTTCTCTTCTTTCCTAATTTTATTACTCTATTATAGGGAGATATTCATAGAAACAACTTGTCACCCACTTCAAACTCTAGGTATTTTTTTTGTCGGCATAATTTTTTTGACAACTCTGAGCTGGTCTTATTTGTTGTTGTATATATCTCACTTTTTCTGCCATTTCATCAACAAGACCAGGTCCAAATAGATTTATTTCCCCAACTTCATCCTAAGAAGTTGGATATCTCACATTTTTCTATAACGGGCTTCATAAGGAGAAATCTGAAAACTACAGTGAAAGAAAATATTGAAAGAAAATCCCAACAAAGGTAGGTGTTGATCCCAATAACCTTCAAAATGCATAGATAAAGCTCTCAACATGTATTCTAGATTTTGAATTTTCCTTTAAGACAGATCGTCTGTCTTTGGATGATAGATAGTACTAAAACAAAACTCTATATCTATATCCAATTGAATAATGCACCAGAACTTTGAGGTACACCTCAGATCTCGATCATATTTTATAGAAATTGGTACTCAATGAAATCTTACCACTTCCTTTGAAAATATTCTGGAAGCCTGATCGAGATAGAAATAATCTCTAATAGTAACAAAATGTTTTGAATTCATAAGGAGATCAACAATAACCCATATTTTAGTATGGCCTTTATATGATTTTGGAAGTCCAAAAAAAAGTTCCATAGTAATGTTTTCCCATTTCCATTATGGTATGGGTAATGGTCTTAAAATCACCTTATACTTCTATCTCTCATCCTTAAATTACTAAGAAACCAAGCACCGAGAGACATATTTGGAAACATATCTTTTCATGCCATCTCAACAGAAATACTCTTTCAGGTCCCTGTACATATATTTTCTTCCATGATGAATAGGGAAATAAGAACTATGAGCCCCATCCAATTAATCCTTCTATAATTCTGGTATGGGAGGAATACAAACATGATTCTTGACCATTATTATTCCATCACAATCAAGGTGGAATTTAGGAACATTTCTTACCTTCTTTTGTAGCTCTATATCTTCCTTCTCCACCTCCTTAATATTTACTTGTATAGATGGTTGAACATTTTATTGAGAAAGATAATATTTCTCCCCTTCCTTAAAAATTTCAAGATCCAGCCTATGAAAATCCATAATATTGGATCTTTTGTGACCCTCATCATGGATAGGATAGCATGGTTCTTTCGACTCAATGTATCTACCACCTTGCTTTTATTCCCAAGGTGGTAATGTATTGATCAGTCACAATCTTTAATCTACTCCAACCATCTTCTTTGGCACATATTATGCTCCTTTTGGATAAAATTTACTTTAAACTTTTATGATCAGAATAAATATCATGCCTTTCACTGTAAATATAATGCCTCCATATCATTAGTGAAGATATTATCACAGCTAACTCTAAATCATGAGTTGGGTAATTTTTCTCACAGATTTTCAATTACTGCAAGGCATAAGCAATCAGCATGTCATTTTTCATCAGAAAATCAACCCATTCCTTTCTTGGATGCATCACTATAGATCACAAACCTTTCTCCACTACAAGGCAGTGAGAGCACAGGTGCACTGGCTAAAATTATTTGGATCTCTTTAAAATTATCTTCACATTACTTCATCCACATTAACTTAACTCCTTTCTAAGTCAACTTGGTGAGTTTATTAGATAATTGTGAAAAATATTTCAAAAAAAATCGATAATATCCATCCATACCAAGATAAAATTGGATCTTAGTTACCATTGTTAGTCTCGGCCAACTTTCTATAACTTTTATTTTTGTTGGATCCATAGGTATATCATATCTTGAGAATATGTGACCCAAAAAATGAAACTTTATGAATCCAAAATTTATACTTGGTAAATTTTTAATAAAGCTCTCCTTTCTCATGGTATTCAGTAAAATTTTCAAGTGAACTTCATTCTCTTAGTTTCTATTCTAATAGAAAATAATACATTTTATAAATACTAGCACAAATAAATCAATATTATCTCTAAAGACTCTATTCATTATATCCATGAATATATCATGGGAATTAATAAGACCAAAAGGCATCACTATAAATTTATAGTTTCCATACATTATATGGAATTTCATATTTATTATATCTGCCTTCTTGATCCTTAATTGATGATATCCTAAATGAAGAGAAATCTTGTAAAAGTTCTGAGCTCCACATAGTTGGTTGAATAAGTCATCAATATGGGTAAGAATATTTTTTAAAAGTAATCTTATTAAGTTCTCAATAATCAATTTAGGGTCTCATTGATCCATCTTTCTTCTTAAAAAATAGAACATGTTCTCTCCAATGTGATGCACTAGAGTATATGACTCCCATTTCAATATTCTCTTGGAGTTTCTTCTTTAATTCCTAAAACCCTATTGGGGCCATTCTATAAGGTTTCATTGAAATAGGAATAACACGCGGTATGAGTTCTGTTGAAAACTCAGCTTCACAATTTGGTGAAATAACTTGTAATTCTTCCAGAAAGACTTCATCAAACTATTGTACAATGGGTGTATTTTTAATTGTGAGTTTATCCCCAACCATTTTAGACATATAAACTTCATTTATAGGGATCAAGACCCCTAAGATGGAATAAATTTCTAATATAATTTTATATTCATCCTTGAACAGATAGATAATCATAGATTGATTTAGAATATGAAATGTGACTTCTCATACATGAAAATTGATATGAGAAACATATAGATAAATCCAATTCATTCCCATAATCACATCAAATTTCATGATAGGAAAGATCACATGATTTGCATGAATCACTTTTCCACAAACTTCAACTAGAGAAGAATTATAATCTTTTGGTGTGACCATTGTTCCATTAGGATTTTTCATACCTAACTCAACATCTAATTATTGAGGTAATATGGTTACACCCTTATAAAATTCTTCAAAAACAAAAGAGTTGTTAGATACATAATAAAATAAAACATTTTCTACTTTATAGTGGATGGTTAGTGTACCTTTCACCACATCATTATCGTACTCGGCATCACCAATAGTTATCACATGGGACTTCCCTTTATCTTTGCCCTTAAGAGTTTTCTGAAGTTTCTCATCATCTATAAACCTTGGATTAGGTCATTTATTGGTATAATTACCCATTTCCTTATACTTGTAACATTTAAGTGTAGGAGGTGCATTATGTGTAGCCTTTTCTCTATTCTCATCATTAGACATATTTTTTCGATCACTTCAGAATTCAACTACCTGATGACCATCTTTTCCATACTTAAAACATTTACTAGTAACTTTATGACAATTTCCTCCATGTTTATTTACACACTTTGATCATAAGGGAAAACTCATCTTAATTTCAATGTGGTCATTATATTTTCCCTTGAATTCCATTTTCTATTATTATCAAACCCATAGGACTGATGGGTTACTCCTATATTCTTCTCTACCTTGAGCACACATCGAATGATTTCTTCATATCTATTGAAGTCCCTTATGGATAATTCCATTTATAGGCATGGTTTTAATCCACTAAATAATACATCAATTTTACATTCATGTTGGATAATAATTCCATAATCATACCTTCCATGTCTTATAAAAATTGCTTCGTAGGTACCAACGGATTCATCATCCATTTTCTTTAGTTCAAGGAACTATTTCTCCATATTTTTTTTGAAGAATATGAGCAATGTAATTATTAAGAAAATTAATTTTTTGAACTCATATCCTTCTATGGATTCAATTTCATCTCTTTGCCTCATATTCTTGATAAGGTTACACCATTGATTAGTTTCACCTTCCAAACGATAGATTGATAAGATGATTTTATCATGTTCTGAACATTGGGGAACTGAAAATATCTTTTCAGTGGTACTGATATTTTACTCTGCCACTAATGGATCAAAAGACCTATTGAAAGAAGGTGAAGACTACCTCATGAAGGACTCAACAAAATATTTTTCCCCCTTATGCTCATTTGGATATCCTGCATGATTCATATCTTAAGAAGGTTATTTGATTAGAGATACAATATTTATCATTCCATATCCCATAAAATTATATTTCTTGAGAGGACAATAATTACATTTCCCATCACATTCATCATTAACATGGTTTCTTTGGGTTCTATCCCTTCACTAAAACCAAGAAGTATAGTATGAGAAACACTAATCATAACAGTGAAACCACATAATAAAGAATAAAATTTCAATTTAGGACACATTATTTTTTATCCTATGTTATTCATGATCATTTCTAAAAAACTATGACTGTAACCTATAATTCTACATATCCTTGGAGTTCTTAATTTATTTTTTCTCATCAAAATTTCTAAAGGTTAAATATACCTTTCCTCTGATACCGACTATGATGACCCATACTTTACATAAATTGATATTACATCAATGTTTAAGAATATTTTTTATAAAATATATTAAATCCAAAATAGTACAGTATAGGTGTAATGTCTTTAAAAACTGGGAATCATAAACAACAGTCTCATTATACATCATCAATTTCTCCCACTTATTTCATCATAACTAGACCCCTTTTTGACATATATTACTTAATACCCCTCTTCATGACCTGGGGAAAAGAATCATATGAAAGGGTGAGATCAGATTCTAAATAAGGGTTAGAAAAGGATATATCAATCATATCATAATAATAAGACATAATAACATAACATTTTAAAATCTTATCCTTTATGTGAAAGATAGTGATATCATTCCATGAGATAAATCATAAAATTTTAAGAAAATCAATGAACATAATCTGAAAAGTCATAATATAAGACATGAAGTTTATAGAATAAAAATAAGCATAGAACATCATTTCTTATTAGTCGAGGTTCATTTCAAAGACCATCATAGTGGTCAAAGTCCATTACTAAACTGAGTTCACTCCTCGTTCCATCCCAATATTACTGAACCGAGATTATTTCATGTCCCAACCATATTTATATCATAATATATAAATATTTAACCAATGTATTAGAGGTAGATATAGGTCTCAACAATCTCATAATTAAATAATTCATACATGTGCTACAAAAACATAAATAAATCCTCATATCATAACCCAATGAATAAAATAGTGTTTTTAAACATCATTTAATCATAATCCATATAAAACCAATGGATATCATAAATAGAATTCGCTAATAAACATAATAAAATCATATTAATAATAAGTATAGAAATATAACACTATTTTTTTTAATTTCATCTTCGATAAAAAAAATTATAAAACACTTGAAATTAATTCTTTAGAAAAATATCGTTTCATCTTCAAAAATGTTTTCTTTTGTCAAAATGTCATGAAATTTAAAAATAAATGAATCTAATTGAAAACAATATTTAAATATTTTAAAGGTGGTTTCATGGAAATAATTCATTATAAAATAGTAAAAATACATTATTTACATATAAGTTAAAAATTAACATTCTTCTTATACTTTTGTTAGAAAATCAAAAGGTACCTTATACCGAAAATGACAAAATATTCCCTTCATACTGTTTAAGAAAAATTCCCTAATAGGTAAAATAGAATTTAAGAAATTTTATAAGGATATAAATAATATTTTTTGAATACATAATTTGGAAACATGGATTTGGATGATAAATATACCCCATTAAATAGTTATGAATAAAAAATCATGGATAATAATGAGATTGAAAAATTATCCCTTGCCTTTTAGGTCTGATTTCTTTTATATGTATCTGAAACACCTGTATAATGATTTAAATAATTTAATTGAATGATTTAAGAATCATATTTGTTTTTTTATATCATATATGAATATATTAACATATCATTGTCAAAAATAATTTATTACTACTTGTTATTTCGTTATTAACTGCTTCATTTTCTTATGCAGGTTCTGTTGAATAAGTTCTGGTTATACTTCCTAAGTCATAGTTATATCATTAAAAAATGATATTAAAAATATATATATCATATTTATTAATTATATACAATTAAATAACTAATATTATATTAATATCATGTAGAATGAATCATTTCACATCGTGGAGACGGTGGGTCGTACGTTCGCACAAGCGACGATATCATTCTCATAATTTATGAATGGTTTTGAAGTGAATGGTTTAAAATATTTCAAAATAAATATCATGTTATTATAAAAATATATAGTTATTATTTCTATCATTATAACCATCCATGTAATGTGGTGGTGAATAATATATTACACCCTGGTGTGGAGATGGTAATTCGTACGTACGCTCGTGTGGTGATTTCATTTTTTTGTAGGATATATAGAAACTGGAATATTATTGTTCTATATTCATAATATCATATCATTTTATAAGTTATAATAGAGTTATTACATTATAATGAAACAACTCATGAAGAGAATGTAGAATAAGAAAAGAGTTTGAAAGAATCAGTAGAAGAGATTACCTCTTCTTTAAGGTGCTTCCTCTAAATCTCCTCTTAGAGCACTAGAGTTGGTCATTGAAGAAGACCAGAAACCCTATAATTTAACAAGGGAATATTATAAGGTAAAATAGTAGGTTGTGTATGAGATTAAAGGCTCTAATATAAGTTAAGAGGTGATTGAGGAGGTTCCCTTTTATAATTGAGGTGAGGGACATTTTTGGGATCTCCAAAAATATTAATTTATAATAAAATCAAACCCCATAAAAACCCTCCAAAATGTCCCAATTTTTAATATGATATGAGATATGGTATTAATATCATCAATAAATATATTTTAGAAAAGTATCTATGACAATTTAATCCTTATCATTTTAATTAACACTTTTTTATTCTATTTTATTTTTAACTAGGGTAACAAATATTTCAACATTAAAATGGTGTAGTATTTACTTATTTGATGTCAATTAGACCATAAATAAATAACATAGAACATTTTAGACCATAACATAATTTTCCTATACTTCTTAAATAAGTTTTTATGATTTTTAAATAATTTAATATGACATTATTTTGATAAAAAATCAATAGTGCAAATTTTGACACTATTCAATTCATTGATTTTTAAAAATATTCAGATAATAATTTAACTTCGAACCAACTATTTAAATATATTCCTAAGAGGTCAAGGTCATCTAGAAAATCCATTATACATATTAATTATCCAAAAAATAGAAAGAATATATTTACATAATTTGTACCAACTAATTCCAAATATCGAATACATTTTTCCAAATTCAAAACAACGAAGTTTCAGTAATTAATTTAAAATTTATCCCATCATTAGAAAGAGATAACATGTTTTAAAAGTTAAAACATTGTAACAGATTGAAATGTTTTTACATCTGAATTCAATGTAAAATTAATGCTAATGAAATAAATTATATTGAATGATACAAATATATTCTATTTATACTTTAAAACTATTTAATACTATAATTTAACCATATAAATTATTTACATGAAAAAAGATGTTTTAAATTAAAATTTAGTGTTTTTTACTATTCATCAAAAATTAGAAAGTTATTATAAAATTATTAAAAATTCATCCAAATAAATTTTTATATCCTACTTCAAAAAACATATTTTTTTCATAAAAAAAATTATTAATGTGTAAAAATCTTAATCTAAAAGGGGTTCTCCATTATATGGTGGAAAATTACCCTTTTAAAAAATATAGGTTTTTATACATAAAATTGGGTTTATTCATACCCTATGAAAAAAATAAATATTTGATAAATATAAAAAATATTTTATTAAGTATATAACATATATATTTCAATAATTTCATTTACTAATATCAGTTCACTAAATTTATTAATACAAAATACAAAAAAAAATATAATTTATTTATATATTACAAAAAAAATTATTAGTGGATGACTTCACCATACTTTTTCATAAGGTTTTTAAATTTATTCATGGTAACCTAATTAATAAGATAAAATTATTGTTTTATACAATAGGCATCATGTGGTTCATTTAAAAAATGATTGCGTTCAATGAAATCTGTTGATATATTAAAAATATTTAGAGAAAATAATTCCTAAAAACATCTTGGTGTTATAATCACTCATCCTAATCAATACTCTAGGCCATGAATGCTTAACTGTGGAGTTATATTCCAGTAGGCTCCTATAAAGAAAGGTTCACTTTTTTGACATGAGTAATAAATTTTTTTCTTTTAAACCCTCATCATTTTGGGGTCTTTCATTCAGCCCCCCCCCCCACCCTTACCCCTTAGATCACAACATCCGCATTGTGGATCCTAAATCTCAAACCAGGTAGCGACATTTCACTTAAGGTCGGGTTCATGATCTAATAGATGTGTAAAAATTGGGCCTCACTTATAGCATAGACACCCCCACCTTAACATGGTCGTCAGGTCCTGGCCTGCTAGGTACCACCAGTTACCCTGAACACATGTGGTCTCCTACCTAGGGCCTACCCTCGTTCCTGAACAAGTCATTAGACTAATGACTTCCTCTATTGGCCAGCACATCCTCTTAATAATGTGCTTTGTGCTCACTCAAAAAAATCTTGTGAAACTTCACAATAGATCATTCATCCTGAACACTACTCTAGGACAGTCAGGCATAACTATATATTTCTAATCAGGTAATATTATGTAAGGAACGGTGAACCTTTTTTACAAGGGTTGTAACATTTTTTCTTTAAAAAATTTTTCATTCTAGGGAATTAAATTCACACCCCCACCCCCACTTTAGAGCACATCATCCTTGTTGGTGACAGGAAATATCAACCCAGGTAGTGCCACCTCACTTAAGGTCAGGTTTCTACTCTGATACCAATGTAACAATTGGACCCCAGTGATAGGATAGACACCCCACCTTATCATGGTTGTTGGGTCCTAGCCTGCTAGGTTCCACCAGTTTCCCCATGGAAATGTGGTCCCCTCCCTAGGGTCCACCCACATGCTCGAGCGGGTCATACGACTAATAATTGTCCCCATTGAAAAAAACATGTTCTTTCTAGTGTGTTTTTCCTCAATTACACGCATCCTGGGAAACTTCCCAGAAGGTTACCCATCCTAATCACTAGATTATTACAAGCATGTGTAACTATGGATTTCTAATTAGGTAGGATCCTATAAAAAATGGTTCACATTTTTGACATGAGCCATATCATTTAGTCTTTTAACCCCTTATCATTTTGGGGTGTTATAGTAACCACAAAATCTAAGTACAATATATCACCAATAAATAAATGATAAGTTTGAGGGAGTGGTCTAGACATTGAAGGATATACACTAGGTATGTATTCTTAATTTTATCTGAAAATGGGATAGTCATCGGTCGATGGAAGTTTTTTCATATAAAAAAGAATTCATGTATCGATCATGGTGGCCCCCATTGAGGCTCTTTATGACAGGCTATGACACTCACCATTGTGTTGATTAGTGGTGGGTGAGTCAGTAGTAATTGGGTCAATCATGGTATAGGATAAAACTAGTTAGGTTCAGTTAATCCAAAAGTATTTGGTTACCACTATAGGTAGGAAACTATTTAGGGTAACCAAATGTAACGAACAATAGTGTTTTTCATGGGTGTCTGGGTATTCTTGTTGCAATAACATCGATTATAGATCTATTCCAAATGTGGAAGGGAAATATCATGCTATAGTTTATCCATATATTCTAGATTGTAGAGTGGATAATAGTAGTGTCTTAGCAGTTTTGTATTCTTCTATAATCTCATGTTAAGCATGATGTGTTTTACATTTCATAGTTCTAGAAGTACCTATCAAACACTACACATGTGATCAATCATGGAGATGTCAAGAGGGAGGTGGATGTGTAATTTGAGGAACACCTTGTGAATATTTTATATTGACGAAATAATTTTTTATGAGCGAGGATAATTCCTATTATTTTAGTATTATAGTGATACTTGGGTATTTGGGAGGATACTTGAGAAATATTTTTTATATTTCATACCAATTGCTAAATATTTTTAGTGAGAACCCCTAAATATTATTCTTATGGGTTATTGGCCCTTAATCAGTGGTTTTAATTCTTCTTTAATTTCATGGTGTGTCTCATTAAAATTTTGTGGACTCTAGGGTGAATAAAAGAATTTATCCTATCAAGGATTTCAGTGGATACCTATAATCGAGTCTTAGGACTTGTCCTATGATTAGGGCTAGAATTATATTGTTATTAGAAGGATTGATTTGAATTTTGATTTTATGGGGTTTTTTATTTTTTAATGATATATAGATTTAGAATTATAGTATGTAGTGTTATAGTTCATAGTAATCCTACATTGAAGGAAAAAAGATGAATTTTAGGTGTTTTTTGTTGTCAATTTATAATCATAGATGTTTTTGGAGATGACAAGAGGGAAGTTTGAAAATGTTCTCAAAATTTCTAGGCCTTTATAGTTAATTGTGAATAAAAGTTCACTTATGATATGTAATTGTTCATACCCAATGATATTAAAATGTTGTATATAATGAAAAATTCTCATTAGATTATATGTAAGGGTTTTCAAGTTTTTCAAAAAAAAGAGTTTAGAAATTTTGTAAAATATTTAATTAAAATTTTCATAGTAAATATAAAAAGGGGAGTTTAATAATTTATTTTAGAAATATACTGAGAAGACCCTGATTATCTAATCTCTCTAATTATTTCTTCCATATTGGTAGATCTTCATTTATTATTATCCTTTCAATGAAATGTTTTCTGTGGTATATTTCTCTAGGTTTGTCTAATAATATCTATACCTCTTTAGATTCTTCTTTCACTATCTCCTTATTTTCCATATTAACTTCCTATTTTTGAAGGTTTAGTACTTATTTAGGGTTTTCTGGATTATTATTGGATTAGAGTGTTCTATATTAAAATGTTTCACACTTAACCTAGAGGTAGGATGTCCTTACAATGTTTTTAAATTCATATGTATATTAATGGTCAGATTTTCATATGGGTATATGAGTTGGACCTTTGGTATGTTGAATTTTTATTAATGTTTCTGGGTATGTCAAAAATGATATAAGTATCTACATGAAGGATGTTTATGTGTTGAAAAAATGGTTATGGTGATTCCAAACTAGGTTTTAATGATGTTTGATTGCTTTTATTCATATTTTTTGGGCCTAGTATCATATGTTTTGGCTTAGTAGATGCTTTGAATAACATGTGTCTTAGATTATAGTGTTTGGTGGTGAATCCCATCAGTTTTAATGTTCATTTAACAGAATGTTTGGATATTATGGGAATCTATGATGAATTTTCACAATTGAAAATTGTTACTCCATTTTCATGAGATTATGATAGATATTGAATAGATACATATAAGGTAACTCATTTTAGTCAGGTTATGATCTTGATGAAGTGATTAATATGATGTGAGATGGTTTTGTGTGATATGTTCATGGTACCTTCACTATAGGGGATTTTGTTTCTTGTGTGAGAGGTTTGTTATTTTGACTTCTTCCTCAAGATTCTCCATTTATTTTTTAAATTGGATATGTTTCTATGGGACCATGCCCTGAATGGATGGTTAAACATGTGCAAGAAGTTTTTTATTTGTATTCCCTCATCAAAATTCTAATGTGATGATTACTTGATATGGTACATAGCCATGAAACCTTTCCTGATGGATGTTTTTTCTAACAAGAGAATTTTGATATTTTGATTCCCTCCTTATATTGATCTATGTTTACTACTTATGGGTTCCTAATATATGTTGACACCTTATGCCAATCATCAATCACCTTATGTATGTTCGTGGTTTGTGGAAATGCAATTATCTCATAATGAACCAACTCAGGTATATATATGATTTTAGTTTAATTTATCTATTAATTTATATCCAAGAAAACATATATATATATATATACTATATTTATTTTATGGATATATAGGTGGTTCTTTATCGGGTTCCTTACTCACACCTAGTAGGATATCCCTAGTATGCATGCCAATTTAGTTATCAATGATCAAGAAATGGGAAAGGGACTTATGATGGGTTGTTGAGTAACTTGAGATTTTAAAGTATTATAGTCCATGATAAGATATATTTGGTATGATTTTTATGTTTTTCATCTATTTTAATTTGGTTTTTTTATTGTAACATGTATTAAACCACATCTTAATAAGATCATTTCCACTTAGATATATGATATTTTGTATCTCATTTTCATATAGAATGTTATATTATTATCTATTGGTTTCTATTATGTTCTCATCCCATTGAAATTTATTTATTTATTATTCTATTTTGTTGGTGAATTGTGGTTATATAATATAATGGGCATCAACTCCCCATTGTACATCATAGGCCCACACTTCTCTTCAATAACCTCATGTATATGGGGACTCATGCATGAGTTAATTTAGTTCACTATATTAGTCCTGGGGAATTGGGCTAGGGTTTTATATGATTACGGTGAAATTTTTGTTTTAAAAAAACATAATTTTTAATGAATAGTAAAAAAATAAATTTTGGTAAACACACCATGTTTTATGATATCATCATGACATAAATAATACATAAAAAATAATAAAACATATTCTTTGTGATAAAATATATATTTTTAGTAGACTAATGAATTTAAAAATATTTATTTTAATTTATAAACCTATACTTGAAAATATAAAATCTAAATTATATTTTCCTATAATAAAAAATAATATATTATTTATTACATTGTGTAAAATATATTCAATATAAAATATGTTTAATGTGTGATGAAAATTCAATTAAACATCCAATTTTTAATCCTATATATATAAAGGTAATATAAATTAGTACTATTCCTATTATTTTTAAAAAATATAGAATAACAAATACTTTGTGTTAAAATACTACCCCTAGCTATATAAACACCCTTTCCTCACCCCTTTCTCTACACATCCATAAAAGAATATTTTTTAAAATATCAACCCACTATATCTCTCCAAATCCACATATAAAATCTATAATTCCCTATTATAGAAAATAAAATCCCTCCCTTTAACGGCCTTTTCTAAATCCAAAAGAGGTTACCTAAATATCAAGGTAATGGTTCTCTGTCCTATGCCTTTCTTTTGAAAATAATATTTATAAAATATCTTTTGAATCAAATTTTATACACTTATAACATTTAAATTCGTTGGTATTCTATCTCATTTGACCTATTATACGTGAGATATAACTAATTCACTCTCATCAAAGCCATTTCCTAACATATAACTACATAAAATAATGGTTACCCAAGTCTTTATAACATTCCTTTCATATTTGAGATACATTTTCCATAAAACACTATTGAGAAAAATTCTTTTATTTCTTACATATTTCCATTATCATGGAATTAATGTCCTTTTGATATAGTATTATTGAGATATAACTCATTCCCTCCATATAATCTTTTTATAGGCCTTACTATGTCAAAATATGTGTTTCAATATTCATTTATTCCACTAAAATTATCTCATAACCTAATCATTATTCAATAAAAAGTTTATTTAAGACATAGGTATTAATAAAAATTTTGTATAAAAATATAATATTTATTGATTTATGTTTTTTATAACTGTCAAAAAAATATTTCTTCACCAATGGTTGACTTACTTTACCTATATGAATGATGATGTCTTATTTTTCACTTATTCCTTTTAGGTATATTACTTAAAAAATTATTTTAAGAATTAATATAGAATTATAATAATTTAATTTCTCTCAAAGGTTCTTTAAAAACAAAATATTGATGATAATAATGGTATCAAAAGTGAACATTTAAAGTAATTTGATTGTTTAAAATAATCTTACTAAGTAAGATTATAGGAATTATAATAGAATACTAAACTACAAAAACTTCTATACATATGTAATGACATGAGAAATATACCTTCACGTTTTTATAGCTTATGAAACAATTTAATATTGACCCATGATCATTACCATTAGACTAAATCAATTTTCAAATAATGAAATAAATTACATAAAAACAACCTATGCAAGAAAAATTAATTTAAGAAATTAATATTTAATAAATCTAATGGGATTAAAAAGTAATAAAAATAATAATGGATATATAATAAGGTTTTAAACTAATTTCATAATTAATATAATTTGAATATACAATAAATTGGATGATATACAGTGAATTCCATGACTTGAGGTAGGTTTTATATTTCTCAAGCATTATTCATTTCAGGTATTAATTAACTATTTATTTTCACCACATATATTTCTCATATTATAGGTCTCTAATGTATACCACACTATTTTACTATAATTGTTAATGAATTAATGGTATCCTTTCTTCCTTTGATGGTTAATAGTTATTAAATTGAAATGTTTATAACAGGTCTTTCCCACTTTTTCTAATAATTGGTGTCTCATTCACTATCATTATCTATCTCTTTCACTTCAACATTCCCTCTCTATAGTATAAATAAAAATTTAATTTATTCTTACATTTCATTATTTTTTGTAGAGAATCTCATGTACTTATAATTCTCTTCCTAATCATCCATTAATTGAAAACATATTAAATTAATAAAGAAAATTTCTATTTTATTCATATATTTTTCTCCAAGATCCAACATAATTAAATATATTTCATTTATAGGATCCAAAATAGAGGAATTATATTTTTCAAATTATAATTTCAATTCCCTATTATCAACCTTGATAAGCTATTTTAGAAGTGATTTGTTAATTTAATTTCATGGAAACATCCCTAAATGCATTAAAAACTATTATCATGATTTCGATTCCATTATCCTCTTAGCTATTATAATGAATAAAATTGGAATACTTTAAAAATCTTACATATTTTAACCATTATTTATTTTTAAAATATCATTTTCTTTCATTTATTCTCATCATATTATATGATTTTTTAATTTTTTATTTAAATGTTGTGTAAAGAATATTTAGTTGCATTATTTAAACTAATTCAATTTTGCATATTACTATAAATTATTTTTCATCTAATTTAATAATATTCTAAACACCACTCATTATCAATTTCTTATATTGAATTTTTAAGAATTATATCATTTTTAAAAGACTGATCTCATGTCAATTTAAACCTTCAATTCATTATCTATGTTCCTATATTTATATTTTGTAGTTGAAATGAAATATATATAAGATAAATCATCCATTAGTACATTTATATTATCTTATCATAAAGAATGTATAAACAAAAACTTTATAAATATTCATTTCCTTTGTAAATTCTCATACTTCATTCTTTGGATTGAAGTGTTTTCACCTAAATACCCAAACAATTGATTGACTGGGGGGGTCATTGACTAAATCATATACCATTTTTCATATATGTTTTAAATAACATATACATCTATATAATGGTTTCAGGTTATTTACCTATATATTTATTTTTTCTCACTAGATAACCTTTTTATTTCTATGAGTTATTTATGTTTTTAATTTTGATTTATTTGTGACTGGTTTAATGTTTAGGTGGAACACATAAGCCTGATTTATTATGATGAGATATTTTCTAATAGAATTATATATACCCTAGTTGATTAGGTAATGTTTTCATCTCAAGAAATACTATATATAATTTATGTTCAATGATCCTAGAACATTATGTTATGTTGTCTTGTTAGTGATCTGTGACTTATGGAATGGTTTTTTATTATGATATCATATAGAAATTTCTACCAATAGGGACAGATCTAAATGTTCTATCTATGAATTTTATATTTCCATTGATTTATCAGATATGTATATTCTTTACTTTGACTATAATTATTTAATGGAAATTTTTTTAATAATTATTTTTTTTATACGATAACTTATTTTTAATTGTTATAACTTCATGATCTTATACTATTTATCATTATAATTCTTATATAGATAGGTTTTTCATTTTTTATGATATATTTATAAACAATTTTTGTCTCATTAATAATGTTTTACCACTTTTTAAGAATTTAAGATCACACTTTTATTATGTTTCTCTATTTCACTAGATCATCACAAATTTTAATGATAATTAATAATATTAAGAGGGTATGTTGATAAAGCATTTAATTAAATTTCATAGGATGATAATATAATATATACTTAGTTTGAAAATAAACTAATATTTTTATTATATTAATTTGTCGAAAATATATATATGTTTACCCCCAGATCCAGAAGTATGGGTATGGTGGATTTTCACATTATATGGTATCGGTGGTCTAGTACTATTTCTTTTCAATTAGTTAAGGTAATATTTCCCCCTTTATCCTCCATTATTATTATATTTATTCTTTCATAATTTTTTTAATGGATGGATTAGTGATTTGGATGGTGATTCCACCAGAGCATAGAATAATCATGTATTCATAATTGGGATTTCATGTCTTGTTTGTACAAGATATTAATACAGGATAATTCAATTATATTTATTTTACATTCCATTATGGTATATTTCCTTATGAGTATTTTAATATATTTTTTAAATTTTGATAAATTAATATTTATATTATAGTTGATAATTGATTATTTGATCTATTGTACCCAGAATTAATAATTAATACTAAACAACACCTCATTGCTTTGTGTTTTTCTACCATATCACCCATTCATGAGTTTAAATTCATTTATGATTGATTTTAATTTTGTGTTTTTTACTGATTAATTAATTATTTTTTATCAATGATATAGGTTTTAGATAAATTCTATGATATGTGAATTGAGCAAGGAGATATAATTGGATAGTGAACTGATTTATTGGAAATTACCATTTAGTATTTTGACTAATTAGGTTGTTTGGGGATTTCATGCTAGTTTATAATGCTTATGTACTATAATTAGTATTTTAGTCATCATTTTAATACATTTCATGGAATTACCCTATATCTAGGATGGGATCATTCTAAGTTAATACTCCTTAAATGATTTTCTTTTATAATAAAACATATATTTAATGGTCCCATTTACAAATGAGTATTGGTAGTCCATATTATTACTTTCTTTGGGCCATGGGTTCATTTTTCATTTAATTTTACAAAAAGATAATGGTTTCTATATTTAAATGAAATTTGAAAGTAAAATCATTTTAAATGTGATATTTAATAGAAGAGTGGGTTTAAAATGATAAATTTGATATGTGATTTCAAAAAAAACATAACTAGTTTAACATAGAAATTTTCATTGGGTTTGGACATCAGTATTGACTGGGAACAATATGAAGTGGTTTTCACTAAATATTTAATCCATAATAATTAAACCATTATTTGATTTTGATTTTTTTTTTATCATGAAAGTGAAAACTCTAAGCTTCAATTAATATATCTGATCTTCTGTACTCTCTCTTGATTTAGGTGTTCCTTTTTCATTATCTCATGCTGAATTATTATTCATGAAAACATTGAAACATTCAATATGAAACCATCCCATCGGTAATGGGTTAGTTTTACTGTGTCTATATAGATAATAGGTTCCTTATTAATATATGTACATAGGAATATAGGGGTACCCCTTGAGGTTATATTGATTCTTAGAATCATAATATCCTTTAATTTTTATTTTATGTTAAGGGTTTCTAGTGTATGAATTAAAAGAAATCCCACAGTGTATGAGATGAAGTTTAGTAATGACCATGACTTGTTTATAGATAGGTTTTTTAATCTATTGAAGTTTGATGAGTTAAAAATCAACCCATATGTGATTAATTTATTATATTTTTATTAGAAAATGTATTGATTTTTTTATTATAAAAGACAAATTTTTGGAGATAGTTTTTGGGATATGATAATACATGTAAATGATAGGAATCTTATGATAGAGTGACAGTAGTTTCTCTAATTTTTTGTTAACTAAATGTGGGTTCATTCCCTCTATAGTGATGCTGATAGGAGGAGATTGGGTTCCATCCTTTATATTGGTAATAAGATGAGAGTGATTTAAATATATAGTGATATTGACTATAAGATAGTGGGTTCCATTTTTTGGGTGTTTTCTATTCTAGTGAGAGAGAGTTACTAAGTATGTATTATATGAGGTAGTGAGGGCTTCATGAGGGACATATAGATCCAAATACATCCCTATAGGTGTGATATCTATGAGGTTATCAGGCTATCATCTTAGTCTCAATAGTGGGTCATAAATTTACTTCTGATGTAATTTGTGATAATTATTTTACCATATTTGGATTAATAACCAGACAATTTTTTGTCTTACTTCAGGGTATCTATAAATTATATGATGAATAATAATCCTTTGTACAAGAGTTTGGTAAATTCATTTTAAGAGTTCCTAGATTCAATATATTGAGTAATTTAGATCGTTTTAAGGGACCACATAGGGTAAGACAAGGGCCATGAAACCCAATTTTTTAAGTATTTGGGATATGATGTTTTTGAAAAATTTGAGTTTATAGTGTATTAATATATTGTTTTTGGAGTCTTTACCCATGAAATTTTTTATTATATTGTATAATTCCTTAAAATAACTACTAGTTTTCTAGAAAATAATTTTAAAGACTGGTGAGTTGAGATGTTGAATTTCCTGAGTGATAGGATTTTATTTTTATGTGGTTGGACACCGTTATTTTCTTCCAAATATTTTTTTCATGGGATTGATGTAAAATGTAATTTTATTTATTTAAGCCCCATTTTACTGCCATTGTTTTCTTATTTTTAATTAAATAAATTAAATTTATAATTTAATCATTTTTAATTACCTAGTTTTTATTCAATTAATAATATATATTTCTAGTGAAATTATTCTTCATGTTTATTTTAAATAAGTGATAGGATTGGTTCCTCGTGTGGGACTCTGAGAGAGATTCTTATGGTTTTTAGAAAATAAATCTTTACTATTTCACTAAAAGATATATTGGTGACTAAGTCATATAACTTACTAGGATATGAGGGTATTATAGTCATTAGTTATATTCAAGTTAGACCTAACATAAGATTGGGTATTAATGCATGTTTTTTTGTCTATTTGGGTCTTCTTCAAAATTATTATTTGTATTTATGAATTTTTCATGAGAGTACATGGGATCTTTTTTTATGTGTATTGTTCAACACTCATTGTATACTTATTTATGAATCCACATTATCACTAAAACTTATTGATTCGATGTATGTGAAGGAATCATATAGAGTAGTTTGACTAAACCCCTACACATTCACATTGAACAACTTTTTATGTTCATCGGTAGAACATCATGTTTCATTAATCGATCATGGCTATTAGTGTGGTGTTTGGATATATAGATCATGGTGAAAATTTTCATGAGTGTTGATGATTTGGCCAAATAAATTGATTGAGTTGGGAGATGGTAAATTTTATTTACTTCCCCTATTTCTATAGTATATAAATAAATTGAGGATCTGACTAGTTTATTTATTTATGATTCAAATTATTTATATTGTTATTTTATTTCACTATAAAAAGTTTTATTATCGTCCTTACTGCTATATTTTTCTAAATAGTACTATAGGATTTCATTTCTAGATAAAGTTTTTATATCTATGAGTTTTGGGTAAGTAAGATGTATATATACGTCAGGCCAAAAAAATTTCAAATATGAAATAACAAATTTCTATTTATTTTAGTGGAATAGTCTCAATATTATTATATTATACCCTAAATAAAAGTTAGTGGCCTCTAGAATATGGTTTTTGTTCTGTAACATCTCTTTACCATTTTATTAGGTACACCCAAAATCCTTTCAGGGTTTTCCCCTCCCTTGAGATTGTGAGGATACCTATAATGGTGAAGTCATAGGTCTATTTGGATTCCAAACTTAACCATAATTTTCCATATGATGAAGCAGGATTACATGTTGTGTAATGGTTGTTGGGTACAAGCTGTGAAATGGGATTCATGTTTTGAATGTTTACACGTCATTGTTCCACCTCCGAGGTGGTGCGTTTTGGGTAATGCATAAATGGTTCGATGAGGATCATCACCCGTCTCTTTTTCCAGAGATGGTTTCCAATCAAATTCCCCATTTATTTTGTTTCAACCCATTTTACATCATTATCCTTTAAAGAAGTTTGTATTAACCCCACAGGGACTAGGTAATTCACCACTTTTGCATTTCGAAAGAGATGCCACAGTCAGATTGATCCCAACAGGTGATTGTGTGGGGTTAAGTACTTGTGCAATTAGTCCTCCACAAATATAACGTTCTTGTATAGTCTCCAATGGGTTTATTCGTGGATCCATAAATTCTTAACATCCCTAGTATCTATGATTTATGGACCTCCTTTCCAAAGTTAGGCACTTGTTTATTGATGATTTAGCCAACTACCCTTGAGGACCCCATTGTTGGAGAGGATGAGAAGTCAGCCTCACCGCACCCTTCCGGGGGTGGATTATTTCCTGTTCTGAGACTCTCTTATATATTTAATTTTTTTTCATATGTTTGTGAGTTCTTGGTTCATTCTCGAAGAGTGTGTCCACGGGTTACCCTTGGTTTGCAAGATCATCATAGGCATGTATATATTTGGTGCTATAGAGGTACACCTGAACTGAGCCATATAATAAGGTGCTCTTAAATGTATCTTCATCCAGGGGGACGAAAGGTAATTTATTATTGGGATTATCCCCATATATGGGTTTCTTACATATCCTCTACAAAGGAATCAGAACCCATGTAGTTCGGAACGGCTGGGTCTTATGCATAGAAGATATCCATTTGAGGGGGCCTGATTGTGTGGACCCTTTTGGATGGGTAACCTTTTAATCTCGGGCCTTCAGGTAAGCATCCTACGTATCCTGGTTTGATCAAGGATCAGTGTTCTCATAGTTCAAAATGTGTGGGACTTATGCAAGTAAACTTCCCACATGAGGGAAACATGATTGGGTGAACCCTTTTGGATGGGCACCCATTTGAGATCAGGCTTTAAGGTAGGCATCCTACATATCCTGGTTTGATCATGAATCAGAGTTATTATAGTTCAAAATGTGTGGGGATTTTGTATATAAATTTCCCATTTATGAAGACATGATTAGGTGAACCCTTTATGGGATGGCACCATTTTGAGCTCGGACCATCGAGTAGGCATTCTACGTATCCTAGTTTGATTAGGAATCAAAGATCATATAGTTAAAAATGTGTGGAGGTTGTAATTGTGACGAACCTCTAATTCCAAGTGAGTCATGTTCGGTGTGGGAAAAAAGAAGACATGAAATATTCAATAATCCACATGCTTCCTCTCTTGTTGGTGGGAGAGGGAGAGCCCACGACAGATAGGTCGGCGGTGACCATGGGTGATGGTGCGAAGTAATGAACCCTTCAATGTGAAATGAAATTGAAATTTATGCAGCTCGGCCTCAACAAATTAGGGACTTACCTCAGTGGGAGGTCCCCAAAATATGTTCTAGGAAAGGGGAGGAGTTTTATCCTCATCAAAGGAGGGAGTGAACATAACTCCTTTGAATGATCATTATTCTACATTGAATGGAAAAGAAAGTGACAACCCTTAGTCCCTAAAATGGGGAGGTTTACATCAGCATCCTAAAGTTGAACTCTAGGTTACCATCTGAATGTTGACCCACAGGAATTCCCGAATCCCAAACTGTTGTGGGGAGAGACTTCGTGACTCCTCTTACCATGGGTATGTAGACTCAAAGGGGTGCTTTGATGCATCCGATGGTCTGATCATACGGGTTCGATGGCTTTGGAGGAGTCTTTGGACTGATGCTGGAGGACTGGTTAGTAGGGGGGTTATGGAGGATTGGATGATAATAGAGGGGTGAGGTAGGAATCAGAGTAGATAATAACCAAAAATACCCCATTCCACGTACTGGTCTCTTATGAGGGATTAGGGAGGCTCTGTATACCATAATGTTACATGGGCAGAGGGGTCCTCCACATACTGATGTGGTATGCAGGCATGGGTATATATCACCACATACCATAGTGGTACGTGTCCCACCATGCCACATTGGGTTCCATCCACGCACTAATGCATCATGTAGCACCGGGTTTAGTCCGCGTAGTGGTAAACTACATGGAGCACCATATTGAAGGAGGGCATAGGGGATCATCATTCAAGGAAATTTCATCTGAAATAAGTGTGTGGTTTTCAGTTCACCAACTAGGTTCATGGTTCTATGATTATTATTCAATTACCCTATTTTATTGTTCGTGGTTGGATGTACCTATAGAGAGAGTGGTTCGCAATTTGTGTTTCGCTGATGAATCAATACTGAAGGCAGAATCTTCTCCAAACTCTTACTTCCAACCTTTGAGTCCCCTTCAGGTTTTCTTCTTCCCTCTCCATCCTTCCTACTATACTCCTTTTATAGAGAATCAGGGAAGTTGTGTCTATTGGCCACACCACACCATTTGTGGAGGCCCGTGGAGAGATATCCTGACTGTGGAAGACTTGGTAAATCCTAGGTTTACGGAGGCTTTAGTTCGTGGTAATGGTTTGTGGAACCCTACTGGTTCACTTCATTCCCCAAATGATACGTTCGCAAGATGGTATGAAGATGGGCTTCACACACAGGATTCCTTTTTCAATGTTGTTCGTGTAACGTCTTTTTCATTGGCCATTGCTACGCAGACCTACGGCTTTCAGATCATTCCACGTACCTAGGGGTTTGGGATCAAGGTGGTCCACAAACCTTTCCTAGTGATGGTACACAGGCCACTTGAAATTCTTGAAAACATTAATTCATTCAAGTTTCTTCTAAAATTTGAAACATGATTTGAGTCCATTCACCTTGCAAGACTTTTAGTACTTTCTTCATTCTGCAAAGCGATTTTGGGGGTATTCTCTTCCCTTGGTGGAATTTTCAAGACCCTATAAATACCCCCCATCGGAATGGGGTCCATTCAGAATAAAAAGGGGACTATTCTGATGTAGAAGTGGTCCTAAAATAAAATGGTTCGTTATAGAATAGATGGTCCTAGTAGGAAATGACCACCCATATATATAGGGGGCCATGTCATTTGTCTTTTACCATTTCTCGCGGTGAAATGCACTCTCAAATTCCATGGATTCCTCTTCTTTCGTGTACTATACTCCTTGTGAAGGTCCCATTTGTGAATTGATTCATAGATAATGTGAACCAAACATTTCTCCATTTCTCTGTTTTCAAACCATATTTTTGGTTTTCGCAAACGGCATTGCGGAACATTAAAATTAAAATCTGGATCTTAAGTAGGAGGATGCAACATGGATTTTTCTTCATATAACAAACTCAGATCGAAAAACTGAACATTATTAATTAATCATCCGAACATAAACATAAATCCACAACTTCCAAACCTGAAATTAATCAAGGCCTAGGTTCATAGTATGGACCTTACACAAACCTTTTTGTTTTCCAACAAATGATTCGGGCGACAACGCCTCTTGGATGGTTTGTGTACCATGGATGTACGCTGTGAAATTAATTTTGATACCATAGTTATAGGCGGAGTTTCTTTTTCACACTATGTAGTATGTAGTATGTGGCTACCACATTCCATTTCCCGAAATAGTAAATTGAGCCTTATTTGGACATATTTTGATTCCTTGATCCATTCCTCCATAGCCTTTATCCAAAATCAATTTTTTATTGTACTGACAATTTTTTGGCTTATGGATCTTCATGTGAAGGCTATAATGGCTACTTCATAGGCTATGATAATATGGAGGAAGACAAGGGTGAACATGGTGGGAAATAGTGAGGATCATCTTCGAGCCCACATCCATCCTTGTGATAGCTTCTTAAATGACTTCTTGATGCCATATCTCCTAGCCTATTCTCTATCCTAAAAATTTCCAATTTTATGGATTTGGTCTCCCTGATGGCGTTCCTCTATCATGGGATGACCCCAATACCCCTTTCTTCATTTTAGAATCTCTGAAAGGACATGAACGTGCCAACATTTCCCTAGTAGGAGAATCCATAACCACTCTGATTCAGGATAACGTCTTCATACTAGGAGGCTTGGCATGGACTCATGGAAATTGTGGGTGTCATGATGGTGTCCCGATACTAGACGCCCGAGAGTACCCTTCCATTATCAACATATCCCAAGAGAATCCTAATGGAAGGTGGAGCACCAAGTGGGATCCGAAGGCTGGAGGATGTTTCTCTAATGACTGGGCCTAGGCGTTCTGGGTACATCAGACTTGTTTGGAGACACTGACCTATTAGAGGTGGTGGGATTGTATCGAGTGGTCTAGGTTTCTCAATTTGTAGTATTTTCCGCAGAAAAAAATCCTTCATGAGTTATTAAGCTGATGGTGCTCAAGAACCAACACCTTCCATTTATTGTATGGGGACATTGGAATCATCTTATGGGATATCCATCAGCTTGGAGGACTCCCCATCCTTAGAGAAATGTATGATGAGTTTCTCCCGCATCCACTACCTAGGATGACACTAACAATATGTCCCCTTTGACAAAGAGTTTATTCGTCTGGGCAGAGAGATTACTTGATCTTCCCCTATAGTCTCACTCTCTTATCCTATTCGAGACGTGGATAGAGTAATTCTTGAAGAAGAATGGAACCAAGATGAGGGCTCATCGTTGTTGAACTCACCAATCTTGTCAGTCGCATCAGACTCTCGGATCATACTGTGTTACCCTTAAAGCGGGACGATATACCACATGGGGATACGAGCCTCAAATAGATGTATCACCTGCACTTAGATTAGCAGGTTTCTTTTCCATGTTTTTTATCTGATGACTTTTCCCATCCTGCGATGTATATACTAGGTTTTGGGCTATTACTTTTAAGATGGTGGCCACGTTGGCATAGGTTCACCCCATTAATTTGGACCTTCCCACTCTCGCTCGGCTTTATGAGTTCTTAGCACAAATACAAGAAGGTAGTCCCTCTCACCGCATTAGTGGACAATTTCAATTTATGTACGGGTGGATGGTAGAACACTTCCCTTATTATGAATATCGACATACTACAAAGGTTCCTCATTCTAACTTTCCACCCTCCATTCTCAACATTTTTGTTGTTCTTCCTAAAACTCTATGCATTATTGATGTGGTTGGGCTATTGAACGATGATTCTCACTTCTCCTTTGCACCGCATCCTACTCTCATGGGTATTTAAGAGGTGATAGAAATAGTTCTTTAGAGGAATGTTAATTTCTTATCACACTTCGGGATAGGATGCTCAACGATCGTACAGATCGAGTAGTCATTTGTGAGACATACCTCCCCTATCAGTTTTTGAGGAAATTTGGATGCCTTCAACAGACTACACTGCTTCTAAATGTTCAATTAAGGGGAGAGTCTCATCTTATAGTTCTTTTCCAATTATGGATCATGATGATGCATGAAGGTGATGCTATAGAAGTTATCATCACCAATACGATAGAATCCACTTTTCTGTCATTTTAATATTACTAACTATGGGAAGATTGTTACCCCAACGGGATGCTAAAATAACCATATTGGCGGGTGTAGAAACCTTTAACCATTTCCTACCTCATCCATGTCCCAACGACAATGCCACACATTCCTTATATTGTGAAGAGTGCGATAGTTACTCCTACTTCTATCCCTATAGCAGCCACAATAGATACACCACCTTCTCCTACCCTTGTGGTAAGAAGATGCTTGGTTTGTCATCAGAACTTTCTGGGAGGGGCTTCATCGGTACATCCTATTTAAGTGGGGAGTCATTCAGACTGCTCCCCTCCAACAGATATTACCCAAGACCTTAATGAGGCTAGAACCAGCAGGGTATCACTGATCACCCTGGAAGTTGCAGCTAGTCTTTAGCATCTGGCTCCAGTAGTTGAACCATCTAAGGCCAAAGAGAGTCCCCCATCTTGGGTGACCTATCTTAGGTCCCTCCCTACTTCTATAAAGATGCTTCCTATATATAGACACATAACAGTGGTGGAGGATCAAGGTACTACTTCTACAGCAAGGCATCAGGCAGCGCGAAAAGAGTCATGGCGCCCGTTATGTGGTCTTGTCGAAGAGACACCTATGGCCAATTTTGGTGGGAAGGGTGATAATTTTCAGAAATTATTCACAGAGCTGGGTTTCAAAGGACTTTATTATCAAAACTTACACCTCCTTATCTACCAAATCAATATTTTCCAGGAAGCTCTTAGCACCTACAAGGACAAGCTGACCAAGGTCAATTTTTCCCATCACCAGGTGGTGACCTTCTAAGATGTTTTCGAATAATTTGATCATATAACACCTGAAAAGGTGAAGGCTCAGGATTTAGTGGACACCCAAGAAGAAGATATTAGGGAGTGAGAATATCATGCAGTAAGGTTGAGGGATCAACTAGCCTCTTCACACACCAACTATGAAGTCGTCCAGAAACAAATTCAGGACCTTAAAGTTGTTCTGGAGTGGGTGCATCCGGCGGTCAAGGCCGAAACAGAGGAGATATCTTATTTGGAGAAAACTATTGATGGACCGCAGAAATCACTTACCATTCATCTAGAAAGGTGAATCAATCCTTGTTGTAGTTTTGTCCCAAATCATGAAATGTACTCTTCTTCTCTTTTTTGATTGTTTGGAGAGACTATGAACTAAGGATGCTCATCCATTTTTGTCAAACTCAATGGAACAGATTTAACTTTAAATACTCTTTCTTTGACTTTTCCTGTCATGTCAATTGATCATAATCAATTATAAGCATCGTTTGAATCAGATATTAATTTTAAACCATGATTGGTAAATTGAAATACTCGAATAGGGATCTAATTTTTTTCTATGCCGCTGGACTCAGTGAGGGTTGTTCAGCTATTTCTGAGGTTTTATGGAACACATCACAAGATTTTATGTATTTTTTCATTATTACCCTAATTTTTTCCTACGCCTTCATGGAATAGGATTAGGGACCATAAATTATCTTTTTCTTAGGCCACCCGTTGTGGTTTTTTGACCTAACAAGCTTTACGCCTTTTTTACGGCTCAATGTTTAATAATAAACCAATACTCGACTTTTACTCTGAGGTGCCTTCTTCAGATTTTCCCTCTGGAAAGTATAGCATCTTTTTCACGGGTATTTCAGAGTCCTTATATTCAAACTCATTACTGATGTTTCTGGTTGAACATCTTTGACAAAACTAAATGGGTTAAGGACCTAATTTGGGACTGTCAGTCAAGAATGTTCTAATATCATTTAGACATGTATTAAAGATTTTTCTTTACCCTAGATTTGTTAATTTTGGACATGCATGAGTCTTGGAATCCATTTCAGGTTTATCAAAGTAGTATAGGAATCTCATGGGGATGAATTTTCCTTTCATTGATGTCCATTTTGTATGCAGCATATGCAGAGCCACTAAGGCATGATGTGAATAGTCAATCAAAGGTGTTCGCGGGACACTGGCCTTCCGTCTCTAATGTCCTAGTGGTATTTTCAACACTTTGAATTTATTTTGATGTCAAGAACCACTATGGGTGGATGGCCTATGTAATGGAATTTGAAAACATTAAGGACATTCATGTTGGCTTTAGATGGACAGTTTTTTCCACTCGGTTCTTACTTGCATGAGGGAGAGATGGTGAATGGTTTTTTTAGTTATAAGTTGTTTTTATGTGAGGGTAATTTGGAAAGACGAAGCCCTATAATCCGTTATCTAGAGAATTTCCAAATTCAGGGGTTTGATAATACATGAATTTCATCTGAGCATAGGAAAGCTGAAAAGGACTCTCTTGGGGAGGAATATGACTTTGATTGATGACCATTTTTGTGGGAAAAATTTGTAGAGCCTTCGGGTCATGATGTGCATAGACAAACAAAGGTGTTTGTTGGACATTGGCCTTCCATCATCGATGGATATGGAATATTATGTAGATTGAGAACTTTCTTGGATACGATTGGTGACATTTGACAAGGGTTCACTAGAACATGATAAGGGGAATTTTAACTTAACTTATTCGGAAGCCTGAAAATGAGTGGGGCACTCTCCTTTTGTATGTAGATCAACTTCACGCATATGGATGGGGTATCTTTAGAAACCTCAAAAGGGACCAGAGATGAATTGTACATGCATGTTCTGATATATCTAGGATGTGTGTATGGAGGAAAATGTAAACCATTACATTGAGGGCCCTTGAATCATAAGGGATGGAACAGGGCTTGGAAGTCATTGGGCATACTGAGATAAGAGATGACTCTCCCGGGGATGAATTTTCCTTTGATTTATGACCATTTTTCTGGAAAACATATGCAGTGCCACTTGGGAATGATGAGAATAGTCAAAAAAAGTTGTCTTCTTGACATTGGCCTTCCCTCTCAAATGTCCTTGGAGGGTTATGTAGATTCAATATCACACAGAGCACATAGTTTGGAGTATTGAAGGAGTCTATCCAGACATACTAGGGACATTTGGGATGTGATTTACTCATGGCATCAGGTTTCCCTTATATAGATCTGACTCATACGTAGGGTGATTCATTCATCCTATATTTGGGATACCTGGTCATTCAACATCATATGGCCAGGACATGGGGTTCTTATTGGGGAAGGGAACCATAAAATTTCTCTGAGGGTCATGCTGCTAGGACCAAATTCCTAGAATTTTTTCCATAATGTCAAAGTGTATCTCTATCTATGATCCCTATGCTCATGTGATAAATTATTGGTGTGAGAAGCAAGATATTATGTTTATTTCAGTTCATTACATAAGAATGTAAAAATTAACATTATTAGTGCACTTTGGGATTAAATCATTGTTATGCTGTTTAATGTCGTACAACAAGGACAATTTTGGCATTGCATTTTAATTTCATGTGATGAGTACATGTTGTTGTGTAGTTTAGAGTCAATCAGTGAGGAAAATTATGTTTTCATTAAGATATTTAATAGTTTTGAGTTAATCGCAATCAGGATATTTCATCATTTGATAGATGTGAGTGATGATGGATGGTGTAAAACATAGTCCTAGGGGAAACATGAATCCGGAGGAATGACATGGGTCTTGGATGCTATTGGTCATACTGAGATAAGAGAGGACTCTCTCGGTGATGAATTTTCCTTTGATTGACCGCCATTTTAGTGTTCAATGTACACAGATCCACTAGGGCATGATGTGCATAGTCAAACAAAGGTGTATATAGGACACTGGCCTTCTGTCTTAGATTGACTATAAGGATTATGAGGATCCATGTTTTCTCGGGGTATGGAGTTTGAAAAATGAGAAATATGTGCCTAGAAATGTAAAGAAGACCTAGACCATGATTAACATTTAACCACTAGAGCTTCCACATAGGTCTGAATCATGTGTATTGGGGAAAGCAGGATCTTTTGACTTCTCATAAGTGGGGGGCATGTGTGGGATCTCGTAACACCAAGGACTAGACCACATAGAACTCTTGAAGAATTTTCCAATTTATCATCTTTTGATTAGGACCTTTCATGGATTACTCATACAAGTTTAACCTATAAATGGGTAAATAGTAATTTTTGGATGGTGGTTGGGTCGGGATGCCAAATCTGTGTGTCAATACGTATCCTGTGAGGGCAGAAATCAAGACATAGGTGGTTCTGAATTTTACCTATACTGATTTGGCTTATTACATGTGTTAGGACTTGTGAGGGATTTTTTTTATCATGATAGCTAGGTTAGGACACCATATCTGTGTGTCACTGCATATCCTTCAAGTTATGTAATCAATCTATACATAATTTTGAACATTCCCATGCCTATCTGGCATGGTCCACATGTAGGGACATTTTTCTTTCATTTGCTATGGGTGTCTGGTCTACCATATCTTCCTATAATTCATTTGCGTAAGAGAGTCCTTACCACTAATCCTAATCTCACATGGGTTATTATTTATGTGAGAAACAATGAGTGGACATAGGTTTTTCTTCACAAGTGTGGGAAGGTAGATAATATGATGGGGGATTTTTTTTATGATGGTTGTTGGGTCATGATACTCGATCTGGGTGTCACTACATATCCTACAAGGGAAGGAATCAAGACATATGTAGTTCTAAATGTTCTCATACTGATCTGGCTTGGACCATATATAGGGAAATTTTTGTTTCACTTTCTATGGGTGTCGGGTCTACCATGTTTCCCTATAATTTGTTTGCATAAGAGAATCTTTACCACTGATCCTTAGATCACAAGAGTTACACTTGATGTAATAATCATGGAGTGGACAAAGGGTTTCCTTTGAAAATGTGGGGAGTTAGAGAATATGATGGGGTCATTTTTTGGGGGGGATGGGCCAAGATCGAGGATCGAGGCATCACTACATATCCTGTGAGGGTAGGATTCAAATCGTACGTAGTTTTGTGATAGATCATGAAGTTTATTATCATGATGTTAGGATGCTTTGTACCATCTAGTTTAAAGTCTTATAGAGAGGACATGAGTCACAGTTTAATTTCATGTTTCAGGGATGATTTCCTTACATTTTAACATCATGTGCAGAGTAAAATGACTCATAGTTTAAGGTCACAGAGTTTGGACCATATAACTCGTCGTTTAGGGTTATAGAGCTTGGACATTTTGTTCAAGGTGTTATAACTCATAGTTTAGGGTCATAGATCTTGGACCATGGAATCAAGGTTCAATTTCATGTTTCATGTTCTATACCTTATATTTTAACTTCATGTTTTCCGGATGGAAACACATAGTTTAGGGTCATAGAGTTTGGACCTTGACATGGGGGGATACTACAATGCAAAGTACTTCTTCAAGAACTTCGCATTTGTGGGAGACATGATGAGTTGTTCGTCCATTGATATCATGGAGTACGCTCTATTGGAATAGACCCTATGCATGACATATCATCATTCAAAAAAAATCATGCTTTGGGGGCTTCTTCCAAAGTATCATCGGGGTTCTAAGGACTATCATCATTTCCCCTTCAAGGAAAGATTGCAGGAAAACATTTTTATTGACAGCTCGTGCAATACGATAATCGTATATTTCAAAATGGTACAGAGTGTGCAGCCTTTTTTCTAGCTACTCCATTCCATGGAAAGTTGATCGCAAATAGACACACAATGTTACGGAACTTGTATTTTGATAGGAAAATTCGCCTCTTCCCCATATTCTAGTGAGAATGGGGTTGCCCGGGTGGTTGTGCGGGTCGTGTTCTGGTAATCCCACAAAGCATGAAGGAGTTTGTATTTCCACGATTTCTTATCCTTATCAAACATATTTTGGAGTATGTTGGTCAATTTATTGTTGAAATTATTTCTCTTTCCATTGGTCATCGCGTGGTAGCGGGATGAACAGTTGGCTTTGATTTCATACTCTTGGTATAACTTTTTCAACTCAACAGGGAAGAAGATGGTGTCGTTGTCCATCAATGTTGTATGAGGGACAACAAACCTATTAATGATGTTGGACTTCACAAATCTAATGATTCCTTTCACCCTAACTTCTTTAAGGGGTATGGCTTCGGCCCATTTGGAAAATAATTCGATCGCTGTGAGTATGAACTCAAACTGTCTGGCTATAGCGGGAGGATATGGTCCCATAACATTCATCCCCCAAACGGTGAATGTTCCGGAGAACTTAGCAGTATGAAGTAACTCAGGTGTTAGGTGTATGAAATCTCCATGAACATGGCTGGAATGACACATTCATGGGGAATATGGAACAATCCTGTATCATAGTTGGCCATTAATACCCAAGCATTCCTATTTGGTGAGAGATCTTGGTAGCTGATTGGTGCACTCCACAAGCTTCGGCATGCACTTCATTCATGACAGTGGTTGTCTCCTCTCCATCAATGCACCTGAGAAGGACTCTGTCAAGAACTCATTTTTAGAGAACCTTTTCTTGGTTTCCCCCATTGTACAGGACAATGTTGACTACCCATCTTTGTACCGGCTCCCTTCCAGCCCAATCTAGTGGGATTTCCCCATTCCAAAGGTAATTTGCAATGGGCATCATCCAACTGGTGATGTGACCATAAGGCTCAGAAATGGGTCTAATTTCATCAATCTTCTCTTTAATTCTCTGGATGAATGGAAATACCATCCGGAGGTGGTAAATGCTAATGATGGTTTCATCCCAGTCTAGATCGACCAAGGGTGTAGCTGCATTTTTTAAAGCATCTTCATGGTTATTTAGTTACTGGGGGACATAAGTCAATGTTGGTTCTGATGGGAATCTATCATCATTTCTCGAACATGGTTCATCAAGGGAACCAATACTTCTTTCATAATGGTGTAGTCATCACTGATCTTTTTAATGGCTATCTCTAAATCACCCGTTATTTCTAGGTGTTTGGATTTCACATGAAGTGACAGTTCTAGTCCTACTATGAGGGCCTGATATTCCACTTCATTATTAGTACACACTTCTAAAAGCAAGAAAGAGTACGTCAGGACTTCCTTTTCAGGGAATAAAATTATAATTCCAAGCCCCACTCTGTTGATCTTGGCATCCTCCATCCTTTTCCCATTGAGGCTTCGGGAAACACCATAGATGTACATTTCCCATGTCATAGGTCCTCTTGGATAGAGAACAATTATTCATATAGAAGTTTATCATCCAACAGTGTTGTTTTATTCTAAGGGGTTCTTGACCAGGAAGTCTTATAATGCCTAGAATTTAATAGCTTTTTGGGGTGCGTACCATATGTCAAACTGTTGTAGGATGACAGGCCATTGTGATAGGTGACCATTTATCATGGTATAGTTCAGGATATATTTGAGCGGGTTTTAGTAGGAAACTTGGTGGACCTCAGGGTTCTTCAGGTAATGCAGAAGTTTCTGAACCACAAAGATTAGGGCTAAGCAATTCTTTTCAATTTTTTGAATACTGGGTTTCAACATCAATCATTGTCTGGCTGAGGTAATATAGGTTATTCTCACTCTTGGAATCATTGGTCTATGCGAGGAAGGTGCCTAATGACCGTTCTGGGGTGGTTATGTAATATATCAGTGGTCTCCCCTCAACTGGTGGCATCATCCCTAGTGGTCTTAGGAGATATCTTTTGATATTGTCAAAATATTCTTGAAAATCATTATTCCACTCATACGTAACTCATTTCTTCATGGTATTAGTGAACGGTAAAAATTTACCTTCCACGTTTTCTATGAAGCACAAAATGTTGGTGAGGTGCCCCTGGAGACCTCTCAACTTGGTGAGGTTGTGATGTGGGGACATTCCAAGGATGAAGTTTGTCTACTTGAGGTTAAATTTTATGCCGCAATGGCGTATGATGAAGTTGAAGAATTTTCCTGAGGTAACGCAAATGGAGAATTTTAAGGGATTCAAACTTAAATTGTGTTGTTGTAATTTGTTGAAGACAGTTTCAAGATCAAATAGATGGTTTTAGCATTATCTTGATTTATCCCCCATTTCTTTGTCACAACATTCGATGAATTTTCCCAAGAAGGGCTAGATGATGTGATGCATGGCATATTGATATATGGCGCCAACATTATTTAGACCAAATGGAATCACCTTATAACAAGAAAACTCTATGAGGGTACCTAAAAGAAGTGGATTCTTTATCCCTATGGTCCATTCGGATCTAGTTTTATCTAGAAAATCCATCCATGAAAGAGATATCCTCATATATAGTTGTTTCATCGAGAAAAAATTATATGATCAGGACCGAAAAATCGTCTTTTGGGTAATGTTGTTTACATTCCCTAAGGTCAATGAAAATACTAATCTATCCATTCTTATTTTTGACATGGAATATATTTTCTATCCATATCAGATATTGGACCTCCCGTATAATGTTTTCTTTGATCAACTTGTCAACTTCAGCCTCTATTGTGGTAGCATGCATCGGGTGGGTCCTTATAGCTGCCTGTTGATAGCCCATGTGATCTACAGGTAAGCCTAGATGATGAGTGGTGACCTCAGGATCGAGACTTGGATTTTCAGTGTAGTTCCAGGTAAAACACATCTCAATTATTCTTTAAGAAAGAGGTATGCCGTTTCTCCTTAGAAAACACAGCCTCACTGATCAGAGTGGGTCATGGGTTGTCTTCAGTGCCTAGGTTTATCTCCCTAAATTCATCGATTATGGTGGAGACACATTATTTGAATGCTGGAGGGGAATCTTTAAGGTCTTATTCCTCTGGTTCTTCTTCTTTTCCATCCATATCATATTCTTCCTCTTCTAATGGATAGAGGATTTTTTTAGATGAAATCAATAATGTTGGGCGAGAAATTGTCTTTGGCCTTAGTTTGTGAGGCAATTAAATCCTGGGGTCCCAAGGATGGGTCGAGAACATCTTTGATAGGACTTTTCTAGACATCATGGGAGTCCGCCCACTTTTCCATGCATGTGGGCTTCACATCCATAATAGTGACCATGCATACTATTGAGTCTGAATCTAGACTTGCACTTGTGCATTCATCTTGGTTGATGGGTAATACATACTCTTCCCCAAGATGTTGGAGGGTGCTAGCAGGAGCCATTTCCAATCCATTCAGGGTAGTAATCCAATCAATTTCATTGGCTGAAATATTTTTTTCTTCTGACTCATAGAACCCTATGTCGATATAATGTTATTCATAGGACTCAAATAGGTATTTATCGGCATGAAATGTATCATTTTTTCCATTAGTGAAATATTTGTTGCATTGATGGTATGATGACAGAATTGTACTATACTGATGTAGCCAAGGTCTCCCTAATAGGACATTGAAGGTGTTACTTCTCGGTACTACCAGGAACTCAGAATCCGACAAGAGGTCTCGGATCTATGGTTTAAGCCTGATTCATCTCAATAGTTTCTTCTCGCTTTTTTCATAACCCAGCAGAGTAGTAGTGTATGGTGTCAAGATATCTTTATCATAGCCTTATCAGTGAAGTGTCTGCAACGAGATAAGGTTAACTCTAGATCTATTGTCGATGAAGATCCTGTAGACCTCAAATTCCATTTATCTTATCAGACACATATAAGGGTTTGATGTGACCTTACATGATGGCGTCCTTATCCCTATCTATGAAGGATGTGACGACATGAAATTCTTCGGGACTGGTCTCTATCTGATAGACTTTAGCTGCTGCTTCTTCAGCCTCAAAATCCGGGGGACTTAGTAAGGCTTCGATGAGTGCATCCCTAAGATCTGCAGATATGCTTAATGCATCCAGGACTGATATCATTCTTAGAACTGAATCCAATTGCTTTATAATATCATACTTCTACTCTAAATTTTAGTGATTCCTTGCTCGGGGTTTCACTTTCACAGATACTCTAGTGGTTTGATATTTGGACATAGAGGGTTCGACATCTGTAAAGGGGACAGTGCTGATGCAGTCTATTCTATGTTTGGCCAAATTGGTCCACATGTATGCCTTAATCAATTTGATATTAGTTCCTCCCCTGATATAAATTCTAAGATAACTGGACTTGGATTTCTTCTAATGGGGGTGGATTAGAAATTCGGTTCTTGTTGTGTCTGTCAGAAGGTCCTTCCACGATATTCTGAAATTCTAACAGTTTGACATATGGCGTGGCAGATAATTTTACTCCTACCATGACCATGCCTTCCAAGAAACCCCCGACCTCAGTGGCCTCTTCCTTTAACTCTCCGATTGGGCACGGGGAAATCAGGATCGTGGCCATACTCTCCATACAAGAAGGGGTCCATCAAGTGAATGACATTAATGGCGCCATATATCATTTCTTGATCTGACACTATTTATATTTAACTGTCTCCTTTTGATGGTATTGTTTAGCGGGGTGGTGTTTGTCATACCATTTGGCTGGGTGGTGCCCATTGTACCAAGTCTATTGGTATGAAGTCTGAAAGTGTAAAAACTGACTTCGTCTTTGGTATCATTTCATCTTATTGATCTTGCTTTCTGCCCTTCCAACCTTTGGAAGACTATAGGGCCGAGGAGGATGGATGTTCTGTATTGGGAACTTTTGGGGGCACGGTTGGTTGTTTCAACTGTGCCTAGAGGATTCCATGGACTCTATTGATGGCCTTCTTGGTCATCAAAACATCAAAATTATTCTCTTCACTGGTTAGAGTTTCCACTCCACTTCCTCTCTTGAGTCTTATATGGAAACATATGCCACTTGTGCTGGTGGCAGGCCCAACATAGATTTCCTGGAATCCACTATATTTTGTAGGAGATCATTGAAAACGAATAATGCCTAGATTTTATATACCAGTATCTAGTGATAGGGACAATAATTTGGATGGCCATCGAGACCCACTTCATCGGCTCACTTTGGCTCTGGCAGTTGGAGCAGATTTCAATTCACAAAAGCTGTGAAATAGTCATGGACCTGGTCATCTCGGAATGGGTAGACATTATTTCTTCCTTCATCGAACTTATTTCTTTTAGCACCCTACTGCTCATCTTGCTGAGGTGGGGGTGGATTTTGGCATCCATGGGTCCTTCACGGTTTGGTGGGGGCCTCGCAACTGGAGCTGGTGTCGGGGTGGCATAATCGTAATAGAAACCGCTTAAACTTTTCCACTTCTTTTCCCAGGGGTAGATGGGCCACTCAGGACTTAACATTGGATTGTTTAAATGATTCTTCTATTCTATATGAAATGGAAGAGAAATCTCTAAACCCACTTTTGTACATCACTGGGATAGCAGTTCTCACAATTCATCATAGAGGCTATCGATGCAAATGGTGAGCATTTCATCCTGGGGGAGTGGACGGTTCCAGTAATAAGTCAGTCCCTTCCATATAGAAATGGTAGTCTAGGACTCTTTCTTTGTCTCATTTTTTTCAGTTCACGAGGTCACTGACCATTTTCTTAGGCAACGTCAAGATGAACTGGAAGAGAAACTATCATTGGAGGTCCTCCCAACTTGTGATTGAGTTAGCTGGTTGGCTAGTATATCATACGAAAGCTGAGCCCTATAGGGTTTCATATGAAGAACCTGAGTTTTTCTGATTCTTGATGATTCATAGTGTCCATCATGGGGTCATAGTAAGAGGCATAGTGCATTAAATTCTATTTGGGGTCCCCGGATCCATTTAATTCTTAGAATATGGGGTTTCTTATGTTTGGAGGTGGTGGAACATTGCTCACACAATTGTGTTGGGTTTGCGATATGGCTATATTAGAGAGGGATTCTTCTCCATTTCATCTATTCATGTTGTTAATTATTTGATAGTATTCAAGAGACCTTGATGTGTATCTTGTCAAACATGATCTTGGGTTAGTGTGGCAGTGGACAAGACTGGGTGGTCGTTGCTGCTGGCATAAGGGTTGGATACCCAACTGGGGGTATCATTTTTGGGATTACCTGAATATATTCTAGCAACCTTCCCAATGTGGGAAAGTATTTATGTCCTTCCAGGACTGGGTTTATTGAACCTCCAATCTTGGATTCATTCACTAGGATAATTTCATGTGGTAAAGGAAATACTTCTAGGAGCACCTGCTAACGTTCCGCTGGGGGGGAACACATCCAGCAAGATAGCTCTCTTGATGTAGCTCAACATTAATTCACCTAAGCTCTTTCATTTATTCCTCCTACTTGGAGAACATTTCCTTGAGAGTGAGGGACACAATTCTAAGGGGAGGAGAAGTTGGTTCATATACCACATTGAATTTATTGTTCTCCTTGTTTGGGTTTTGTGTGTGAGGTAATGTCGGATTAACTGAGGGGGCACCCAGATTTAGGACCCCTCTCTAGTTTTGGTTATTCACACCATCATTCTCAGTGTGGGATTCCTCTATAAGGGAACCATATTCCTTTACATCCTCTCCCTCCACGTCATTTCATGTGAGATCTATGAGGTAGATGTTTACCATGTTCGCTAAGGCATACCGCATTTGGGGTGGTGTACCCGGTGCCGAATGGTAGGAAGACTTTCTGTATCATTTTTTGGACATTCTCCATCCATTATATGGTATTATTTGAGTTTCTTGGAAATGATTGACCCAAAGGGAGCCCTGGTCTGACCTCGTAATGCGCTTTTTTCTCAGAGTCTACAAACCACGTGAAGGGGTGGAACATGTGACTCCTCTGTACATTGTTCTTCCTAGACGGTGGAATACATATGTATGTTGTGTAGGTATTTGAGGTATAAATTCCTCTAGTCTTGCAAGCTGGGATTGTTACCATTCTTCCATTGATGCACTATGGCCTGGAGTTGTCACTCTTATAGGGGAATTTTGATTTAAAAATCCTCACATCCCTATGGACTGGGGTTTTTCTCACATTGAGAAGAAAGTCACTGCTATTTCCACCCTATAAATTTCACATACTCCTATGTGGGTGTGAGCCGAGTGTGGCATTGGGCCTGCACAGAGTCTCTGCTATTTTGGAAACGTGAGAACTGCTTGTAGTTTGGATTCCCTTAGGAGGAAATCCTTCTAGATGTTCCTGTTTTCCTAACTCAAATGCTTTTCTATGGCTTGATCCCTTTGGTCCTGATAATTTTGATACTTACTCTGGGACGGTTTTCATTGTGATTCTATCTTTCCTGGGTAGGGGTTTTATTTGACTATTGTCTTTGGTTGATGACATTGCAGGATGTCATTTCTAATGGAATTTTCTAGATGAGACATGGGGTGAAGTTTATAGCTCTGTGTTCCCCCCATCCCTGAATGTGAACTTGCACTGAGGATTCACCAATGTAGAGAGGCAACTTATTCAGTTCATGGAGTAAATCTAGTTCAAGTTTTTTCTTTCACCTTTCTGATTGTGGCTGCCGTGTGGAAGGGAGGGCTTCCAGGCCAATTAGAAGCAAATCTCCCTTAACGTGTTGACATGGTCTGTGTGCCCTTCATAGGGAAGGTACTTTTATTTTAGCTGGAGAAGTGTTGTCCATATATTGAGGTGAATTCCAAGCGTTCATTCCCCAGACAACTCTCCTGGTATGTCGAAATGAGAAGAGTCCTTAGGAAAATACATCACATGTGTATTATTCTTGGATAGTTGTCTTCTCACAAGCAACATATCTAGTTTTTTTTCTTTTGGGGATACACTACTTGATATGCCCAGCTCAACTGCTTCTTAATTATTTTGTTCTAAGAAAATGGGATGGTGGGAGCCTTAATGATTTATAGATTCCCTGAGGGTGGCTCAGAAGATGAGTGTGGCCCCGGGCCATCCTCTGGTTGAGAAACAACATCACTCGTTATAGATAGAGTGTTCGATGTGTCTGACTCCTTTCCAAGTGACTGGGCATAAGAGGGATTTCTCGTATTTGTTCCTTCAAGGGGAGGACCTTCCTGGAAGTACAAATTTGGATTTCATGTAGGACATTCACAATTGGTACTACAATAGAAGGCGCTACTATTGCAACATTATGCTCGACCGTGGGAATTTTTTTAATGTCTTATACACTGAGGATAGCCTTCAGGATGTACTGCATTGAGGGGAGGACCTTCTCATTTCTTGAAGTTACTATGGGGATGACTATAATAGAAACTATCATTATAGGTAGGCCCTTCACAATGACCATCATCATGGAGAGGACCACCATCCTAACGTGATACCTGACTTTGTGGATAATTTCTACAATGCACGTCTTGGGGAGGGCCTTTAAGATGTACTTTAATGAGGCGAGGACATTCTAGTTGCTTGACGTTATTATGGATAGGAACTTCACAACAAAATTCATTGTGGGGAGAGCCTTCGTAATGACCATTATCTTGGTGAGAACTACCATCATGACTTTATGTCTAACTATAGGGAGAATCGTAGATATAGTTTATACCGTGGGAAGGACCATCAGAGTGGAAGAAAGAAAAGGGAGGGCCTTCTTGATGTATGATCTTCAAGTTGATTGGAGGGATACCCAGACACATATCATGTGATCGGCTCTCATGATAAATCATTGATGGACAACAGAGTGATCCCCATTGGTGCTCTGTGGAGGACCTTCAGAGATTCTGGTAGTGACATTGTGGGGAGGGCCTTCGCAACTGCTACTGCAACATCTATAATTTAGTAATGTACTGAAAGGGTATTGAGAATTTATTGATATATGTTTTAAAGAATCAAGAACCCCACCTTCCATCAGAGTAGGTTCATGTATGTGCTCTTCATTTTCCAATTTCCTTTGGCGCATTTCATTTTTGAGAACTCTCTTATGGGAAACCGATGACATCTACTATTGGTTACGACCATCATGAAAAAGTATCAATCTTAATGGGTCCCTTAATGCCTTAGGGATACGCCGAGGGACATCTTGAGTTCCGGTAGGGATATATTCCTACCCTGCAGTAGCCACTATGTTGGGTCGGCATCCCCCAGTTAGAGTGGGTATTTTTTCAAGATCTGGTTGTTTGTATATCGCATGATACTATCTTCAACACTCTTAGACTGGAGTAGGGATGCATAACTGCTCCAAAGTGACTAACTCATTTTGCAAGTGAGTCATTCCATTTGAGGAAACCAGGTTCTTGGCTCAGTTTCTCACCTTTTCCACCAATGCAATGAAATTATAACTTGTTTATAGGATATAGTTTGGAATCGACATCTAATCTTCCATCAATATCAAGGTGTGTTAGGATACGTCTTTGGCTGGAATGGGTATGAAGGCTCATTCCGATGTCAGAGTAAGAGTTTGTGCCTGCTTCGGTCCTCCATGAGTTTCTAGTAGATACTGTTCATTCTCCTATGCCGAGATAGAGGAATGAATATTCCACCAGTTGCCTTCTCTGGTTTCCAACATATTTGACTGGTGGTCTTCATATTCATGAGCGGGGATTTTCATCTACTCTTTTACTAATGTATTTGTCTCACAGACTCTTTATTCATTTACAGTAAATTGACTTTGCTCATATTTTATTGCCACCCAATTTGGATGGTGGCCCTGTAGTGCATCAGCATGTATTTTTGCCTACGTATATCTTGTTTCCACCCTATTTGGATGGTGCAATTGTAGTGAATCAGTAGTTATTTGTCCCTACATATAGCCATTTGTTGTCCTATTTGTATAACGGGCTATGTAGCATCTCAGCAAATATCTTTATCTGCCTATAGTTTACTACTCTGTCTGCACAGAGGGACCGGTGAGCACCAGCAGGAACATTCATGTTCTCGTATTGTACCACCCTATTTCTGAAGTGGGCTTGAGTGGAAGGGGAAAAGTTATATGTCTTTCTGTTGAATGTCATTGTGTTCATACGTCAGAGTTTCTCCTAAATAACTAGGTCGATACCGTGTTTCTAATTATATATTCGATGCCCTTGGTGGGCTGCCCAAGGGGACTAGGTCTCCTAGAATTTGTTAGGTTCCCTCATCATAATTTCATCTTCGGTGAGATGAGGTCTAGTCATCCAGTGTCGGCGGCGACGCTCTTTGGAGGGGGCCTATCAGTAGGACCCCTATGAAATTGAGATGAATTTTTCCGCATCAAATTCATATCACTCTCTAAGATAATGGAGGTACTCATTGTCACGTTCTTGTGATAGGCTGCTGAAATGGTTTGAGATGAGCACCGAGTCCGCCTTATGATTGGGTGTTGACCGCGGCTGAGGAGGTGGCTTGTGAACCTTTGCAGATTGGAGGGATTTTCTCGCGGCCTCCAGCATGGGGAGAGTACCAATTTGGTGGTACTCCCTGATTATCATGTTAGATACACATCATTGAAGATGATGGGTAGGAAAGGGGGTCCTGCTCTTTGTTGGGGCCTCGGCTGCCTGTGGGATTGTTGATACATGTGTCTTCATTGGTCACTAGGATGTCATTTGGAATGAAGGTTGCACTGTGGAAACCTGCAACATGCATATATGACATATAGACCAAAAAACCTCTCCAAAGTAGAATTCTTTCAAACATATGCATATTTAGAGATTAAGCTTGGTCCCCTTCCCCATTTTCTTTTGTTGTGGGGTGAAGGAGATTAAGTGGGTTAGAATATCCACCTTGGTTGAGGATATACGTCAGGTTCACCAGTTTTTGTTTTTCCTCTGAGGTGGTACTTTTAGCACATATCGATGTGAACAAAATGGGATGAAGTTCAATTTCCTTTTTTTATTTTATCATTGGGGTAGAACTGTCACCTTGTTTATGGATTCACATCGAGTTTACCATTTTTGATCTTCCTTAGAGGTGTGACATTTTTTGTGTATTGGGGTGAAAAAGATGGGATAACATGAAATGTCCTTTTGTATTTTATCGTTGGGGTAGAACCCCCTCCTTGGTAAAAGATTCACATCAGTTTCACTGTTTTTGTTCCACCTCTCAGGTGGTGCATTTCGAATAGTGTGGAAATGGTCTGATGAGGATCATCACCAGTCACTTTTTTCTAAAGACGGTTTCCTATCAAATTCACCATTTCTTTTGTTTTGACCCATTCTATGTCATTGTCCTTTAAACAATGTTGTATTAACCCCATGGGGACTGGGAAATTCACAGATTTCTTATTGAAAAAGTGATCCCACATTCATATAGATCCCAACAGGCGATTTCATGGGGTCAAGTGTTTGTGCAATTGCTCTCTTGGATATAACTTCCCCGGATGGTATCCAACTGGTTTATTTGTAGATCTAGGAATTCCCAATAGCCCTAGTATCCATGATTTATAGACCTGCTTTCCAAAATTAGGTTCTCTTTGATTGATGATTCAGCCAATGAAACTTGAGGACTCCATTGGTCGATATAATGGGATGTCAGGCTCATCAAACCCTTCTAGGGGAAGATTATTGCATGTTTCAGGACTCTCTTATAGATTTAAGTCATGTTCATTTGTTTGTGAATCCTTATTTCATTCCCAAAGAGTGTATCCACGGGCTACCCTTTGTTTTCAAGAACGTCATAGTCCTGCATATATTTGGTGCTATGGAGGTACTCCTAAATTGAGCCACATAATAAGGCACTCTAGAATTTATCATTATCCAGGGGTGGAAGGTGATTTGATGTTGGGATCAGACCCATAATATTGGTTTCCAACATATTATTGAGAGATGATTTAGAACCCACTTAGTTTGGAATGGTTGGGACTTATGCATAGAATCTTCTCATTTGAGGGGACCAGATTGGGTGGAACCTTTTGGATAGTCACATTGTTATGCTCGGGCCTTCAGGTAGGCATCCTACATATCCTGGTTTGATTAGAAATCAGATTTCTCATAGTTCAGAATTTGTGGGGCTTACACACGGAATATACCCAGTTGAGGAAAACATGATTGGGTGAACCCTTTTGGATGGGTACCCTTTTGAGCTTGAGCCTTCAGGTAGGCGCCCTATGTATCCTAGTTTTATCAAGAATCATAGTTCTCATAGTTCAAAACCTATGGGGATTATGCATGGAAGATTCCCATTTACGAAGACATGATTGGGTGAACCCTTTATGGGAGGTAACCTTTTGATGTCGGGCCTTCGAGTAGGTATCCTACGTATCCTGGTTTATTCATAAATTAGAATTATCATTGTTCAAATTTTGTAGATTTTTTAATCCTCATGAACCTCTAAGCCCACATGAGTTATGAAAGGTGTGAGAAACAAAAGGGTGTGAAAGATTCAACAAATCACATGCTTACTCTCCTATTGGTGGGAGAGAGAGTTCCCACAGTGGACGAGGTTGGGGTGACCATGGGTGAGGGAGCGGAGTGATGAACCTTTCAATGTGAAATGTCATTGAAATTAATGTGTCTCAGCCTTAGAAAATTAGGGACTTACCTTAGTGGGAGGTCCCTGGAATACAATCTGGGAAAGGGGGGTATATTCTTCCTTATCAAAGGGGGAGTGAACATAACTCATTAGACTGATCATTATTCCTCATTGAATGGAAAAGTAGTGATCACCTTTAATCACTATAACATTGAGGATATTATCAGCATCCCAAGGTTGGACTCCATGTTACCATGGGAATGTATACATTCGGGAATTCTTGAAGCCCAAACCATTGTGGGAGAGCCTTTATTTATCCGATTACCAGGGGTATGTAGACTCAAAGGGGGCATGTTGATGCACCTGATGGTCTGATCATATGGGTCCGGTGGATTTGGATGAGGCTTTGGCCTGATACTAAAGGACGGGTTAGTGGAGGGATTATGGAGGACTAGACAATAATGGAGGGGTGAGATTTGAACCCGAGGAGATAATACCCGGAAATACCCCATTCAGAGTAATGGTGTCTTAGGTGGGATGGAAGAGGCTCTTCATACTGTAGTGGTATACAAGAATAGGGGCTATCCACATACTGATATGATACATGGGAATGGTTATATATCACCACGTACCATAATGGTACATGGCCCCCCACACTGCTTTGAGTTCTATCCGTGTATTGATGTAGTACGCTGTGCCAGGTTCAGTCTTCATAGTAGTACACAACACGGAGCACCATATTGATGGAGGGATCAGGGGATCATCATTCACAGGAAGTTAATATACAAGAATTATATGGTTTTTGGTTCACCAATTAGGTTCCTAGTTCTATTATTATTATTCAATTCCCCCATTTTATGATTTCTGGCCAGCTGTACCTGCGGAGAGAGTGGTTCACAATTCGTGCTTCGTCGATGAATCATGGCTGAAGAAGGAATATTCTCTGAACTCTTACTTCCCACATCTAAGTCCCCTTCAGGATTTTATCATCCCTCCCCTTACTTCCTACTGTTCTCCTTTTATAGAGAATCAGGGAAATTGTATCTATTGGGAACGTGGAACCATTTGTGGAGGCCCATGAAGTGATATCTTGACCTGCAAAAGACTTGGTCAATTTGGTGTTTGTGGAGGCTTTGTTTCACAATAATGGTTTGTGACACCCTACTAGTTCGCTTCATCAACGAACAGATAAGTTCGCAGGATGGTAAGAGGATGGGCTTCACACAGATGATTCCTTTGGCAACGCGGCTTACGGTATGCCTTGTCCACTGGCTATCATCTCTCATATCATTCCACGTACCTAGTGGTTTGCAATCCAAGTAGTCCACAGACCTTTCCCAATTATGGTATGCGGGCCACGTGAAATTATTGAAAACTTGAATTTTTTTATGTTTCTTCTAAAATTTGAAACTTGATTTGAGTCTATTCACCTTACTATACTAGTAGAAGTACTTTCTTACTTCTGAAAAGTGATTGTGGGTGTATTCTCTTCCCTTGGAAGAATTTTTAGGACCCTGGAATCTTAAATAGTGGTTTCACATTGTGAATTATTTAAATAAAACATTTATAATCTAAGGAGGAGTATTTTTATTTATACTTGTAAATCATGGATTTCACAGTGTGAAAATTTATTACACATCTTGAAATGGCCCGTGTTAAGATTCTAAAATGGTTTTGTGTCTGTTTTAGTTTGTTTCATTCCCTGGTTCTTCATTTCTCTCAACCCAAGGCTGTTCTGTGGCATTTTTTGGTAGACGTAGCTCCTTCTATATTGATCTGTTCAATATTAGATCTCCATTGAAATTGTGGTGAGTCTCTCCAGATGAGTAACCATTACACTTATTCATTTCTATTGATCATGGTAGTTCCCTTAGGCTTTGTTTTATGATCTATTGATATAATATGGTGTTTCCCGTTTATTATTCTAAGATACATTGGGCAATATTGCTATGGAGGCCTTTTTTCCTTTGTCGGTCATGGTGAAGCAGGCATTCTTTCTTGAGGTAAATAGTTTTTCTCCTTTCCACCAACCCATTGTGTTCAAATTTTAATCAATCATGTTATGTGTATTGGATTCTGGGGATTTTGTTGACATTGTTGGGTTTTTGCTATTTTTGAATCCCATTACAGGCATGTGTAACCTAAGTTTTGAGGTATGTGGTTTTGTCTCTATCCTATGATAATAAGCCTAATTTTTCTTGCTTTATAAATTGATTTATCAAATTGGAATAACTGTTTGTGTGTATTGAAAAAGGGTTTTTATTGAGAAATGGATGTTCCCTATCTTTTGATAAATGAAAATGAAATGGGTAATTTTATAACATTTAAATTGATTTGTGGAAATAATCACATGGGTTACCTTAAGAACATAGGTGGAAGGTTTATCTTGAGACCATCATCCATGTTTTGTGGTTATCATGAATTTTTATCATGGGGATTTCCTCTATTTCCTAGTCCCATTGTTCTAGGGGAAAAATATATACAGTTTCACGGTTTTTACTCATGGGGTATTCCTCTATTTCCTTGGAATGTGTTCTAGTAACTAGATTGTGCAGATGATTTATTGTGGTATGATTAGTCCTCTAATTTGACCTATAGTGATCCTTGCTAGTGATATCTATGATACTAGTTTTGTGTTGTATTGTCTGCCTTTTTGAGTTAGCCTTGATATGCATGTTAAACATAATTTTGTTCAAAACTATAAAAAATTGAAATGTTTACCATGTTTTATATAGAACTACTTAACTAATTATCATTCCATGTTTTTTTTAAATAAACATACACAAATTTTTATTTAGATGCTTCTTATGGAACACCTAGGTGGAATCCTACTGTGCCTATTAGTTCACAGCCTACAAACCTATTTGGCGGTGGGTAGACCATTTTATGTATTCTAGTGCAGGTAAAGGCAAGGTGTTATAATGATGTGGTGAGGTTTCATGTTAGCTAAGTTGGGTAGCTGGTGGGGATATGGTGAGAGTTTTTCCACACCATCACATGGAGTAGCTATGTTTTTTAGTCCTTTGTAGTTGGACTTATCCTTTGTATTTTGTGTCAACATTCAAGTTGATTGTGTCCACTATCTTTCTCACTATTATGGAATATATATTTTTTAGTCTTCCAATATTTATTTCTTTCATTATATATATATTACATGTGGTTTTTTTGGTTGGGTGAAATTGTTCTCTCTAGTGTGTTGTTTCTATGCCTCGGGGGCTTGTCACTAGTCTATAGGGATCGGGAACGCAATTCGATTATATGACAGATCAAGTCAAGTTTTAGATTTAAGGGTGAACTAGGTTGTTTCATTAAAATTTAGTATCATAGGAGGTCTTTCCCCAAGATTCCATGTCTTGGGACGTCTGTTATACCAGATATAGGTTTTTCAGCACTTGAGAGGTCTGTTGCGATAAGTGTCTGGCTAAATCTTTTCATAACATGACAAATGATTCTAGGGGATGTTGGGTTGTCTGTCTCTATTGTTGATTTTTTGTTTTTAAATGTTAGTTTCTACTTATGGGTTTTCTATTTTGAACGGATATTTATTTTGTTGTCTAGTCATTCTTATGTTTGGGTCAGCAGTAGTATGCCTCTCAGACATCTTTCACGAGTTCTGAGGGAAGCTGCAACTGATACTCCTCAAGGTAATCTACCGATAGATCAGAATCAAATCGAGACTATCATATAGATAGTCTGTGATATTGATCAATATGTAACACAATTTCAGAATGTTTTTTTAGAGGTACAACTAGGATTTGTAGGAGAGAGAGAGATCAATCATAGGAGTTCTTTCATGATAATCCATTGTCCTTTAAAAGAATGACTGAACCTCAAGAGGTAGATGATCAGATAGATAGGATCCATTAGATCTTCAACTTTCTATACACACCTGAGAACATCAATGTAAAGTGTGCAGTGTTCAGGCTCGAGTGTTCTAGCAAGAAATGTTGGGATTCTATGGTCCAAGCAAATAGACATGTGGACTTGGATTGGAAGGGTTTTCAAACCATGTTCTTCCATCAGTTTTTTCCAGAGTCCCTGATGCTAGAAAAGTTTCTGGAGTTTCATTACTTGCGATAGGGAGAGAATTTTGGGTTATAATACACCAACTGATTAGATGACCTTCTTGGTTTTCCTCTAGATGTAGTGAAAAATAACCAGCTGAAGGCACAAAAGTACCTGTAGGGTTTGTGACTAGATATCAGATCGCATGTGTTTATCATGGATCATTCTACCTATTCAGATTTGGTAGATGGGACTTTGATAGAATAGATGAATATGGAAATAAAGGTCAAATTTTCCACCTCTTCTCTTATATATAGTGATAACTTCAGTGGCATGCATGTAAAGAAGAGGAAGTGGAAGGATCATAGTAGAAGTGGTGTATGTGGGTCTTAGAAGCGAGCCTCATATAAACCTTATGCTATATATGGAATATGCCTCTGACTTACTATTAGTGTGGAAAGGGTAGACATGGAAGTCATTCTTCTATTATTCCCATGAAGACATGAAATAGTTGTGGACATATTGATCACTTACATTGCTTCTATTAGGATATGACTATGCCTCATTATGTTCATGTTTCTTCAAATCTAGAGGCTACTTCAGTGCAGTCAGAAGCAATAGGGCTCCAACCATTGTCTGTGGGAGTGAAGCACTTACATTCAGTTGATGGGTGTCCCATTGAAGTCTATGCATACCCAACAATAGTGAGAGGTATGATTCTTATTGCCTATTTAGTATAAATTGATTGTTTTGATACTAGTATCTCCCAATCATTCATATCATCATGTTTTTTTGATACACATAAACTTTCAATGAAACTTGTATCATTTATAATAGAGTTAGTCACACCTCTTAGTAATAGTAAAGAGTAGGGGTTTCAATTCCCTTCTTGTTCATTGATGATAGCTGATATGGTGCTGGTCTAGGATTTTATCATTCTTGACTTGGATCACTTTAACATCATCATCAGTAAAGATTATATTTTTGATCCTTGAAATTAGGTTGATTTTTATCATTGAAATGTATTGTTTCTTACTGTTAATGGGATATCTCATGTGTTTCAGGGGGAGTGGGATCTGAGGTCTAGTCATGTAGGACCATCCTACCCAAACCTCAGGAGTTTTTTTGTTTTTGTTGTGTTTGATCCTAATGAATTTTCTTCTATTTAGATTTACTTTTTTTCAAGAATTTAATCACATTTTCCCATATGATTTCTCTAATATTTCTCCAGAGATAAGGGTATATTTTACTGTTGATATGGTATTAGGTACACATCCAATATCGAAACTTTCTTATCATATGACACAAGTGGAGAAGAAGGATCTCACAATTCAGTTGGACGACCAATTGAAAAGGGGTTTCGTTCACCATAGTGTTTCATCTTAGGCATCTCTGGTGTTCTTTTCCAAAAAATATGTCAGTTCACTTTGGATTTTGTTTGACTATTGAAGGTTGAATCAGGTGAAGGTTAAGAAAAAATATCATTTACCTCATGTGGATGATTTGTCTGATCAGTTGAAGGTAGAAATTGGTTATCGAAAATTGATCTTTGGTTAGGTAATTATCAACTTAGATTTTTGAAGTCTAATATACCAAAAATATATTTTAGGAGCAGGTTTGGTAACTATGAAAATCTTTTGATGAATTTTGGTATAAATAATGCTCCTATAGTTTTTATGGCCTTGATGAATCAGATATTTTATCAATATCTTTACACTTTTTTTGTAGTTTTTATGGATGATATTATAGTTTATTTGAAGTCCGAGTGTGACCATAAGTACCATCTGATTTTGGTTTTGGAAATTAAAAATATTCACATTTTGTATTGAATGATTTTGAAATTCATTTTCTAGATTCAAGAAGTGAAATTCTTGGGCAAAAAAAATTTGATCTTGGTTTATTAGTTGATCTATAGAAGGTAAAGGGAATTTTTTCATGGAAGTAAATGTAGAATATCTTTGAGATACAAATCTTTTTTGGTGTTGTTGTATAATACCAATGGTTTGTCAAATATTTCTATAATATGGTGTCGCCTTTTACTGCTCTTTCAAAGAAAGATATGAAATTCACATGGTACGTGATGTGTCAGTCTTATTTTGATGAACCGAAATGGATTATTTCATCATCTCCTATTCTGATTTTACTTGGCCCTAGTAAGGAGAATGTGGGGTTTTGTAATGCTTTGGGGGATGGTTTTGGATACGTGTTTATATACGATGATTATATGGTGGCTTGAGGCCCTTATAATCTCTAAACGCATGAGAGGAATTACCCCACCCATGATTAAGAGCATGATTCAATTATGCATGCACTTAAATGTTGGCAGCACTATATTTTTTGGATGAAGTCCACAGACTACTATGGTCATAAGAGTATGAGTTATATATTTTCCCAAAGGGATTTGAATATTAGATAGAGATGATGGTTAGAATACCGTTAGGAATTTGACTTTAATATTTCCTACACCCTAGGGAAGGGAAACCTTTTTTCAGCTTATCTTAGTAGGAATGTACCATCATAGGCTATTCTGGAATCGAAGGGGGAGAGGAACCTTATTGAGGTTTTCTCATAGTTTCACTTGGACTCTTAGGATGATGCTACATGTACGGTTCTTAACAGTGTTAAGTTATCATCATCTCTCCTCAAGTATATTTTGTAGAGTCAGTAGTATGATGATGAGTTTATTAAATTTTGAGAAACCCTTTATGGTTGGGAGATTGTTTCTGGTAGGTCTTTTTCTTCATATGGTATTCTCCACATTGTAAAGAGGGTTGTCTTCCAAGCATATTTGAGGCGTTTATTCTTGTTTAATTATCATATATCTTCATGGGACATTCATCCAAGAACTATGAAGATGTATTTTGAGATGATTTGAAGATTCTGGTGGCAGGGTATGGAGCGTGATATTGTAGATTATGTGTCCCACTATTACACCTACCAAAAGATAAAGGTAGACCACTTGAAAACCTCTAGTTTTCTTCAACCTCTTCCGGTGCTGATTTAGAAATGGGATGAGGTATCCATGGATTTTATTTTTGGATTACCATGGATTCCCTATGGGACGAATTATATCTAGGTGGGTATTGATTTGTTGAAGATGTTTTCTCATTCCATTCTGATCAAAGACACCTCTAAAGTTGAAAATCTGGGTAAGTTATATGTGCAGAAGATCATGAGGTTACACTGGATTACTTCTTTCAATGTTTTAGATAGGGATCCTTGGTTTATCTCATGGTTATGGAGGAGTCATCAAGAAGAAATGGTAACTCATTTAATTTTGATCATAGCTTACCATCCACAGACAAATGGTCATATAGAACATGTACTTTAGATCCTGTAGGATATGCTTTGTTCTTATATCATGGACTTTGAAGGGTCAGGGGATAGACATCTTGGACTGTATTAGTTTTTTTATAATAGCATTTATCAGTCATCGATATGAATATCTACCTTTGAGTAACTGTATGGTTTCCCATGAAGATCACATATTTATTGGGAATATATGGTAGAAGTTCCTTTTGTTGGACCATGTGTGGTTTTGGAGACTTCAGTAAAGATTTTGGATGTTTGATGACCTCTGGTTACATCCTAGAGTCAACAGAAATTATATACATAATGGAAGCATCATCATTTTGAGTTTTACATAGGTGACTGGGTTTTCCTAAAATTTTATCCTCATTTGGGTCACCATTGGATTTGAAAATAGGGGATGTTGGCTCTGATATGTGTTGGGTCGTTTTCCGTTATTGAGCGGCTCGGGCAGGCTCCTTATCATTTAGCATTCACAATTCAACTTACGGGTATTCATGATATTTTCCATAAATTTTAGATCTAGAATTATCACATTGATGCCACTCATGTTTTTAGTTGGGAAGAAATTTATTTTGAACTTCATGCTTCTATTCTGGGGAAACCGGGTGATATTGTTGAGTTTCAAGAGAAAGTCTTTTTTGGGAAGTCAATTTTGTTAGTCATAGTGACATGGGAACACTCATAGGATTATCATGAGACTTTGAAACAAAATTAGTTGATGAGGGATGAATGGCCTCATATTTTTCCATGTATTACATCTTCCACGTGACTTCCTGGGGATAGAAAGTCTTTATGGTGGGGTGTTTGTAACATCATATTATCATTTTATTAGATAATCCCTTAACTACATCATGGTTTTTCCATATATTGAGATTATGAGGATACCTATAATGGTGAAGTCAGATATTTTTTGGTCTTTCCACCTAAACTAGTGTTTTCCGTAGGCTGATGGAATATTACACGACCTGTAACTAGGTTACTCGTTGTGTTATGGTTTTTGGGTACAATCCTTGAAATGGGATTCATGTTGTGAAATTTTACACATAATAAAGAGTTTTTTCACGTCATGAATTACCTAAATAATGGATTTTTAATCCTAGGTGATGGATTTTTAGGTTTACTTTTACACCATGGATTTACTGGTGTGTAAATGTATTACTTGTTGTGAAATGGCTCACGTACAAATTTTAAAATAGACATGAAACTATTTTGGCTTGATTTTTTCTATAGCTCTTCATTTCTCTCAACCCAAGGTTTTTTCCAATAATTTTTGAGAGACATTACTCCTTTTATATTAATCTGTTCAATATTATATCTTCATTTCAATTGTGGTGCATCTCTTTGGGTGAGTAACCATTACACTTCATTGTTTGTATTGATCATGGTTGTTCCCTTAGGATTTTTTATCAGATCTTTTGATCTAAGTTGGTTTTTCCTCTAGTTTTCTTCTAAGATCTATTGTTCGATCTCTCTCTCGAGGCCTTTTTTCCTTTATCGTTCATGGTGCGGTGGGAATTTGTTCTTGTGGTATGTTGATTTTTTCCTTTTCTTTTACCCCTTGAGTTCATATTTAGAGCAATCATATGATGTGGATTGTAATCTAGGGCCTTCAGTATCATCATTTTGTTTTCACTATTGGTGGATCCTATTGTGGGTACGTGTGACCCGAGTTTTTTGGTTGTTGGTTCAGTCTACAGACTATGATAATAAGCATGATTTCTCTTTATTTATAAAATGATTTATCAAATTTTCATGACTATTCGTGTGTGTTGAAAAAGGATTTTTAAGGGGAAATTTATTTTCCTAACTTTTGATAAATGAAAAGGAATTCGGTACTTTTAAAACATTGAATTTGATTTGTGAAAATGAGCACATGGGTTAGATTGGCGACTTAAGTGGAATGTTTACCTTAAATCCATCATCCATGTTTTCTGGTTATCATGAGGTTTCCGCATTGGAATTTCCTCTGTTTCTTAGTAGTGTTGTTCTAGGGGTTGGATATTGAAATTTTTGGGGGGTTTAATCATGCAGTATTCCTCTCCTTCCTAGGATTGTGTTCTTGGAACTATATTGTGCACTTGATTTATTATAGTACCAGTATTCCTCTTGTCTAACATATAGTGATCATTGATACTAATACATGTGTTGTTTTTTTTTATTTAATGGATTTATGAGATAGACTTCATATTCACATTGTACCCGCTTTTGTTCAGAATTGTGAAAAAGTGAAATGGTAACCATGTTTCGTATAAAACTACTTTACTGATTATCATGGAATGTTTTATTTAAAATAAGCGTATAATAGTTTTATATTAAGAATTGTTATTGAACACCTGGGTGGGATCCTACTAATCCTGTTAGTTCAAACCATGTGCACCTATTCTATAAAGACCCTACCTGAGTTACCCAGAGCCGGTGCCTTTTTAAATTACAGTGGAATGATTACAAGAAAGTTGTATCCTGAAGGAAGGAATAGTTTAGTAGATTTAGAAACAAGATACATACATAACTTCAAAATTACAACATAAAATGAAAAACAACATATATGTTCTATTGGGAATATCCACCACTCCAAGATTATCCCTACAATTAAATCATAATAAACCACTTATTGTCCAAAAAAATGAAACATAAAAAGGGGTGATCTCAGATGATCAGTAAGGGTAAAAAATACAATAGAATATATCATAAATGTAAACATTAGGCAAGGTGAATAATTGAAAACACATGCATTTGAAAATAAACTTGAACATAATTTGGTGAGAAATGAGTTGAGTAAACATTGCTGAAATATTTCATAATCATGGGTATTCTACTAGTTGAATAACCACATGAACTATGAATTTTTATCTTCATACTAAGGTAAAAGAATATTCTAGACATTCTGAAACATATCTTCAATACCTTTTCCAAGACATCTAAAAATTAATAAGGCCTCGGCCAAAAGAATATCTAAAAATGGGTAAGGCCGTAGCCAATCCCATATTTATATGTCTCATAAGACCTACTGATGCATCGAGGGGCTATAGTTGGCCCAACCAATCACATAATAAGTCCAATGAGTTCCACATATGGATGGGGATAAACATAAACAACATATACATTCATTTTGAATCTTGCATATGAAATGTAACAAACTCTCCCCAATCATTTTTCATAAACACTAACCATTCAGAGTAGTATGGTGAATGGTTTAAAGATAGAAAATTTTTAGTAAAAAATAATCCCAAACCATCAATAAAATATGGTAGATTATATCATAAAATATTACACCCATTTATAAATAATAATAAATAATAGTTTTGAAACAAATTAAAATACTCTTATAAAATCATCGAGTAATTCTATTGTGTTCATTTATGTCCTTATTGATAAGCTATAATAATGAATTCTATCGTTCAAAAGTATTTGTTTCCTTGGCTTTAATGATTTGTGTATTTGTATATGAGTATGGATGTTCATGTGGAAAGGATGTAATTATACATAATTGAAATTATATATTATTTATGAACATCCAGAAGTGTTAATGGTTATATATATCATGGTATGAGGAAGAATCATTGGATGAAATATTAATGACAATCACTTATATTAGTCAGCGGTCTTTGGATTATTATGAACTAGTTTTGTCATATGAATTAATAATATGTAAATATAGTGGTTAATGAATATTATGTAGGATATAATACATATATTATAGTGTGTTTAAACAATAAAAATGGTTTCATGACCAGTAATTATAGAGAAATTAACGAACGAAACTTCATCGTCTATGAAGGTTGTAAATTGGAACCTCACGAACGATGATTTCATTTATAAAAGAGAGAGAGTAGGAATATTGATAATGGTTATTATGTTAACATGGTATAATTTAATTATATAGATTATACTAGAGTTATAAGGATCAATTGGACAGAGGATGTTAGGAGATAATAATAAAAGAAGATAAATGGAAATGAAACTAAATGAAAAAAGAAAGATGTTTTCCCTCTTGAAATAACCTCTTTGAGAACCTCCTTAAGGGAAGGGTTTTTGGTATTTTGGAAATACCAATAGTTTCTAGACATAGGAATGATTAGGGAAGGTTATTTGGGCAGGAAATTGAGGATATTCAAGGCTTAGAGGAGTGAATAGAGGAGGGGAATGAGGGGGGTTTTATTGTAGAGGAGAGGAGGGTTTTCCCATTATTTTACTCATTATTTTATTATTTTATTCAAAGACAACCAGTAGTATTGATTCTTGTGAACAATAATAGTAATATATGGATTTTATTTTGAACCAAGTGTGCTTACATCATCTATAATGCAAGTAATATTTAATTTAACTTATAATGTATATATAAGGTAAATTACCGTATTTTACTATTCATCAAAAATTCGAGTATTTCAGAAAAATCCCACAATTTCACCACAAACCATTTTTAGAATGTGTAGAATTAAAAAATGAACATTATTTAATGAAAATAATTTTCTAAATATTATTAATTTAATTTTTAAATAAAATCATAATTTCTTTACAAAATAACAATTTTAAAACTATAATTTTTTTATATCACATTGAAAATTTAATCAAGATCTCATTATCTTATTTCTTTAATAAAATAAAATAATATTATTATTTAATATTCATAAGGGTCATATTAATATTAATAATAATATTCATAAGGGTATGTTACTATCAACTGAAAATTAAGTTTGTCTTATCAGAATCTAAAAATCTTACTGAACGCAACCGTGTATGTCAGTTTTTCAAAATTCAAATAACAAAAGTGGAAAAATTATGTTTACTCGCAAGGTTATAACAAAGTGGTGTTTTTATAGACTCATTGTTTCATGAATTTAATATTAAATTTATTTTCAAAATCTTGAGGTGTTACATATTTGGAGGTGCGTAGAACTTTGTATGTCTTCCAATGTAGGGAAAGGAAAGAAGCCACAGTGAGGTGGTGTGGTTTCATGTCATCTGAGTTGGATAACATGTGGTGATGTGGGGGGGAGTTTTTCCACACCATCACTTGGAGTAGTAGTTGTTTTTTATGCTTTGCAGTTTGACTTGACCTTTTTATTTTTTACTACTTTCTAGTTGTCATTTTCTAATGTCTTTCTCACTGTTATGCAATATATATATATATTAATTAGTCTTCTTCTGATTCTTTCTTTCTTTATATATATTCCATGTGGTTGTTCTGGTTGGGAGAAATCATTTCTTCTAGTGTGTTTTATCGATGTGTGAGTGCTTGTTACCAGCCCATGGTGATCAAGAACACCCTTCGGGTATGCGACAGATTTTGTCAGGTGCAAGATTTAATGGTAACTCGGGTCAGTTCACTACATGTTCCAAAGGTCAAATGGAGTATTAGCTTGGGCATCGATTTCCTAAATCATGTTGGGACATTAAAAACAAGTGTTTATAGGTAATATTTGGGGGAAATTATACATGTTATTATATAATGAGTTACTAAAATGATTATAACATGGTTTTATTAGGTTCAGAAGGAAAAAAGTGTCAAAACAACATTTAGTACTCTAATTTGAGTTTCCACAAATCCAAATATGCCTTATCTATTATTTTCTAATTAGGGGGTTCCACAATAAAATATATACATTACATGGACTGCATCCCTATATATGAAATAATATTCTCTTTCATAACACCCCCCTCCCACACACGCACACACACTATTGAATCTTTTTTAATCATGGATCAATTTTTAAAATCCCCATGACACTATGTAACTATATCTATATTTCATTCTTCCCAAGTAGTTGCTCAAAATTTTGAATCAAAGATCCCAATATTTCCATTATAATCATATCACTATATTTGAAATTGATTTCCACATAAAACTTCTACACCCATCTAATTAAAATATTATTCATCTTTAAAATCATCATTTCTTAATAAAAAGTCAAACTACTCAACCACCAAATTATCAAATCTATATACATTTGTATTCTATAACCTATATATTTGATATTCTAATGACTACCATATTTAAATATAGATTTATCTCCTCATTAGGACCATTTAAATAAATAGTTCAAAACTATAACTATTCATTAATAACATTAAATTATATATAAAGTGTGTAGTTTTTTAGAAGTCAGAAATAGTGGCTCTTGCTTCAGGGTTTGTCTGCTGTGTAGTTTTATTTTGAATATTGAATTTTCTATATTGTATTTTTCTAGTTGGGATCAATCAGGTGGTTTTTAGGTTCATCTTACCACTTAAAAGTTTCATTATAAAATACAAACAAATATGGATTGTGGTGATATTTATCTCCTTAATATCTCTAAATATATAGATTATATCATCTCATTGTTGGGATCTTTAGATTTGTATCTTCATAATCATACCAATAGTTATCTATTATCAATATGATTCTATTTATTTGAATTTATTCTCACTTTTATAAAAATAACATAAAAATATATCTTTTAAATACCTCTAAAATAATAATTATAATTTTCACAATCTCGACATCATTATAATAGTATTGAAAAAAATAAAATATTAATAAATTTACATTAAATTTCATTTATTTAGAATCAAAATGTTAATGTTAGGTTATGGGATAATAAATATAACATTAAAACGAACATAAATAAATAACATATATTAATTCCATTAAAATTTCATTATTTTCACCACTGCAAAATCTTCTTTATTTTTGAATTTCCTATAAAAATTAAAACTAAGGAAAAAATAAAAGAAAAATTAAATTAAAATGCTTCAAATTATTACAAGATACACTAGAAATAAAATAATAATACTAAATTTTCATCAATCTCGTGAATTGTCATGAAATAACTGTCATTTAAGGGCTATAACCTCCAAGATATCTCAATTTTATATAGTATTTATGTCACCATTCCTACAAAAATATAAATATATTAATAAATTTTGGTAAAAATAAATATTAAATACATATAATATTTTTTATTAATTCTCACCACAATTAATAATTATTTTAATAGTATCACTCCAACACCAAAATCACGCCCAAAAGGAAACTGATCACTCTATATGCATAGAAGAATTTATATTCTCTACATATCACTCCATTGAGAAAGAGTATATAATTTGACCCTTTTTATTTAATAATGAATTATTTATTTGTGTGTCTCTTATATTACTCAATGAAATAACTAGAAGACCTCATTTAGAGAATATAAGGATTTTGGAATTTCTTGAAACACAAATGAGTGTTATGTTCCAATTATAGAGTAAATAATTATATGAATGAAACTGGAATAGTATAGTTTGTTATAAAGTAGATTTGTAATCAAAAAATTGGAGTAGAATTAGAATCCTATTAATTATTACATAGATTTTAAATTTATATATATATATATATATGGTGAGGGAAAGTAGTTTTTCACTATTAAATAATTTTATAATGAATTTTAGTTATTTAAGAACCTTATTCCATGTTTTCTCATTGTATTTTAAAATTTATTAATTTAAATACAATTTTATATAGTTATACAATTGTTTGAATGACTTTATTTTTTCAAATAGTGAATGTTTTGACAATGCATATTAGGAGTTACTCTTAAGATAGTTTAATTGGTATAAATATTTTTCATAATCAATTGAAACCATGAGTAATTTTTTATTCATTGGATTCTTACAAAATCTAAAGCAATATTTTTTTGAGACTATCTTCCATCATATCTATTGAATCTAGAATTTTTATTAAAAGGATTTTTTTAATTAAAATTTATTTATATTGAATAAAATATCACTACTATTTTTTGGAAACATTTGTATTTACCAAATTAGTTAAAAAGTTTTGATTACTTTTTTGAAAACTATTATAGACTTCTTGTAATTATTTTAAGTAAGGTTGTGATGTTTTAGAATAATATTTATAAACACACAGTGATAGTTTTCCAACACTTCCCAATTTTAGGTGAACTTGTTCAAAAAATGGTATGAATTTTGATATTACTATTTTTAATTGATATTAAATGTTTTAATATTTGATAGATTTTTATTTCAATATACAAAAACACATAAAAAATGTAATATTCACAAATCATGGTTTTGTGTTGTGGATCTAGCCAATACAAAAACATCCAGCATGATATTGTTTTAAAGCTATATATTTTCATTAATGTAAAGAAATTAAAATTATCATACATGAAATTCATTAGTCTATATCATGTTAATTTATAGAGTGTGTCTATTTTGAATGTTAAATCAATAATTTCATGGTTTTTAGGTATCTTTTTTGGTGATTAATAAAACATTTCATCATAGATAAATAAACTTTATGGTATTTTAAAAAGTGAATCAATTATAGAAAAAATTTTGAAAAAACATTAAAAACATATTATAAACGCACCATTTTTACATGTACAATAACATAGATGTTGAAATAACTATATACATCTTAAATTTTCATATAATTTATGGTGATAGAAGTAGTGGGAAGTGTATTGAAGGTTTTGGGAAAAGAGTTACTTGACTAAAGAATAATGTGTAGTCAATGTGATTTTTTTTATAGAACATCAGTATATCATTCTTTAATGTTTGGTAACAATATATAAATGGTTTAATATATACTTTGAAGAAGATAATTTTTTGTTTTCATTATACAAAAGAATTTTTATTTTTCATGTTATATGGACAATACATCAAGGTATATCCACGTTAATGTTTGATGAAGTGAAATACATTGAATGGAAGTTATTTTAGTGAGAATAGGTTGTGTGAGTAGATTACACACCATTATAATTTATAAAATATTGTTTATCTATATGTATATTACCACCTATTAACTGAGGATACTTTAATGTTAATGAGTATATGAATATATTATACTCATTTTTATACACCATTTTTTTAATCAGGATTATTCTTCACTATGTTTTTCTTGGTAATTCAAGTGCTTTATTTATTAATGTTTGATTGGTAAACCATGTAATTATTGTATCCTACTAATTTTTTTGGTTTATTTCTTTTATCATCATATAAAAATAATAATTAGTTAATCTAATTGATTAATAATGGTTAAAAAAGGGTTTGTAAAGGAATAAAAATATTCATACCATGATTGAACCCCTCCCCCATCAATGAATATTTATCTGATTTAATAGTGAATAATATTTTCCATAAAACCATTGAATTATTTTTAAAAATGTATTATTAAAATATGCACAATTATTTTTTCTCTTTTCTCGAGGTAGAGAAAAAAATATTTTTTATTTCAAATATATTACTTTTTCTTTTCAGGGGTTAATGAGTTAAATAATATAAATTCCATAATTTGAGCACTAAATGGAGATTTTAACACCCTGGTGGTGATTAATACATCAAGATTGTTCTAGGAAATTAATTTTTTCTCTAGTTTATGGGATCTCTACTGGGTATATTTAAGTATGTTAAAATTTTAAATCTCGTAGAAAAAAAATTAAATATATATATAGTTGTATAATCTCTCATATTTAGATATAATGCATTATTAACATCCTTGGAAATTATATCTAGGGCATAGGGCTAGAGATATTTTCCAATAAGGTGATAATGGAATCCATTATTAAAGTAAAAATGTTAAATCCTCCAAAAAATAAATAATGGTAGGATTTCTTGTTATTTTTCATTACCTAATTCCTTAATAAATTGATTTTCAGTTTTTCATTCAATAATAATTCATAATTACTTTTAATTTTTAAAACATATCACGTAATCTAGACATGATTTAGGTATTTTAATGTTTAAATAATAATTATTGATGATATAATGAAACATATAAATAACAATGTCTTTGCAGCCTTTATTGACACTCCCTTTCCCCTTCTATATCTACATGTTTAACATGATTCACTAATTTTGGCTGGTTCAAGGTAATGACTCATCTATATTGGAAAAAAACCCCCCTTTGAACATAAAAATCCCTCTCCTCTCCACCTCACACCCCCTCTCTCTCAACCACTCACATTATAGTAGATAAATAATCCACCAAAATCATAATGATCAGTAGTAGTTGATGTTGTCTAAAAATAATGAGAGATGGTGTCTCTAGTGCAGTTTGATAGTTGAATAAAGTGTAATACAATTCCATATTTTACATCTAAAGGATTGGATCATGAGTCTCACGTGGTATGGTGGATCTATGTGAATTCAGGAAGATATGGATGATAGTGGAATTAGTGGAAAGTGGGATATTGAAGGTTAGTGTCATCAATAATAGGCACCGAAAATGTTGGAGATCATATAAATAATGGAGATTAAAGATTTAGATTTCTAGGTATATTAGGGGAAGAAAAATCAATCATATCTTGTGTAAAAATAGAACATTATTTCATTTCATGCTTTATTTGATGGATAGGGTTTCAAATTAAAGATAAATATCAGATGGTGTGTCTTCTTTGGGAATACACCATGTCTAATGCACCAAATAAACCAGGATGTATTGGAGTACATTCCAAGATATACCCATGGATTCACAGGACTTTTTTTAAGGAATAAATTCTATAATAAAATACACATGCACATAATGGGTCTCCATGGTACACATCGTCCAAACCCCTGATTTTTACAAAATTTTTCTAGAGGTTGGAACATCCTCAATGTTGGGATAACCTAAGTCAACAACAATAATATAGATATATTTTACCTATAATATTGAAAAACTATGTTAATGTATAGTTATTAAATTTACTTGTTCATCACATATATATATATATATATATATTGTATCTTTTCTCACCATGTGTCAAAAATAGATAAAAACTAGTTCATTTTTAGTGTTTTCCTCATAGTAAATGATGGTGGAACCAAATTTACTATTATAATCCTTTATAAATATATTTTTAGATTTTAATATATTTTTATCATTTTTTATATAATGATAGGTTTGGTCTTAGAGAACTAGATTAAGACTAGGGTTAGTACTCCAATAGTGACATCGAGATGATAAGGTGTGGGTCACCCATAGGTATTGTAGAGCCGATACTCCATCACAATAATGTGTTTTAGTTTCTCAATTTTGGGTATGGTCAGTACTCTATTGATTATAAAAGCTATAAGTCCCTCTATAATATCTTTATTTTTTACTCTACCACAATATGGGGAGGTCACTCCCCTTCAAGTGGTGAAAGTCATTGATTGATGTATGTAATCACCCAGTTGTCATCAATTCCATTGGGATGTGTGGGTACCCAAATTTGAATCGCATTATGGGATATAGATATTATGGAGGATTTTATATTTATATAGTTTTATTACATATGATATATTGTGTGTACCTTGTTTTCATTAATATATGGTATTCATAGATCTTTGATTTGAACATTGAGATTTTTCTTATTATTTGGTTTTCTAGACTCTTAATTCATAAATATTTGTTATATGATGACATGAAATTTTTATAGTAATTTTATTTTTAGTTAATTTAGTTGGGTATTATTATAATCACCCCAGTATGATTCTTTTTTCGATTATTTTTTTGTTTATATAAATGATGTACAGTTTAGTAGTGACCGTGGTTGATGTGTAACTTGTGAAGTTATAGATTAGTGGTGTTTCTTAGAGATTGTTTTTATTAAATTTTACACTAAAATTTTATAATAATGAAGTATTTTTATTAATTATATTGATTATATAATGAATTTTTCTTTCTCATATATTTTTTCCCTTCATTGTTTTTCAATATCAATTATTACTAGATTATTGATGACACATAAATTCACAAACATTTTATTTTAGTTATTTATATAATTTTTGTCATTTTTTTATCATAATTATTTGTATTAGTATATATATATATATATATATTGTAGGTTATTTTCAATTTAGGTCCACTATATGTGGAATTTTTTCTTAGTACTAATATATAGCCCTTAACCTATTAGTGGTGGGCTTAGGAAGGTACACATGATCTAACTTCTGATCTAAGTAAGACCTCGGTAGGTTGATTCAGGTCATAGTGGTATAATAATGGGTATATATTTTAAAGGATTTTTGGATTTAAGAGTCTTGTAATTCATGGTTTAGGTATTCTAGAAATTAAATCATGTTTATTCAGGTTCAATTTTCAGACCAAGGACTCTGTGTTAGTGTGGGAAGAAACTCATCAATTCCTCAAGAATCTTAAAATTAGTTGACCAAATCTAAAACTTGTTGTCATTAGTTACATGTTACAATAATGATTTTATATTTATTATGCAGTGGTAATTTATGACATTTCAAAAATTCCTATTTTATTCCACCTAGATATTTTTTAAGAAACACCGATTCATTATTTCAAATTTTGGATTCCAAAACATAGATAATGAGCTCAAATTCAAAGGAATGTTTATGATCTTACTATATTATTTTTTTAACCATATAGATAAATAAATTGATTAATTAATAATTTATTTGGAGGCCCCAAATGGTTTATCTAATCCAAATGTTCAAATGAGATATCCTCCCCCATATTTCTATTGATCAGACCCACTTTTAGATCACATTGTTTTCATCACTAAGTAGGATGATAATAATGATCATCTAAGTGTTTTACATGTTTCCTATTGAAATAAGCCTCTTATGTTTTGTATAGAGTAAGATATTGGGGAGTTAGAGTATTTTTTTGAGTTAATGACTCATATTCTGCCTATTTTTTAATCAATCCTACGAGATATTGATTTTTTTTGTAGTCTTCTTCTTTGTGTGGAAAGCCATTTTTGGACACTAATTACGTAGATTAATGATGAGGAAATTCTACAATTATAAATGTTTCATTTCTTCTCAAGATAGTATTTCTATCCAAAAAGATTTTGGATGGTGTGAGTTTAGGTTATTCTAGACCGTTATTAGGGAATATAGTTCAAGGTTTTATATCATAAACCACTCACCTCGTGAGGCACTCCTTGGATATGATTAGTGATAGATACATTAAATCTAAAATTTATAATTAATATATTATTATGGATATTTAATAAGGGTGTTCACCTTATGAATCCCCACCTATGTTAAATTTCTAGAGTGATCCTTAGTGAGTTAGAGTTTTCTAGAGGAGGGATAACCTAAAACTAGAGTAGGTCTATGATTACATAGATGATATTCATTAATTTGAACTAGATACTCATAAAAATAATTTAGTTACCCTAATATTAAATAAATATTTAGCAATAACACAGTGAATATAATATATGTTTTTTATTGAATGAATAATATTTTTTTGAAATATTTATTCAGGAATCTATAAATATTAAAGAGGATAATTGGAATGATTTTTGTGTTTGGGGATGAATATTTGTTTTCTACGCTATAAAATAAATATTTATCCTTTTTCATTTTAGCACATTCCATGAGAAAAATTTATATAATTATTATTTTCCTTAGAATGGGGTTTTTTTGTACGAGTAACATAATATTAATGGAATTTGTGGAATTATTAAAAGTTAAAATGTTAGGAATATTTCAATAAATATCCAATTATTTATATTTGAGAGAGGATGGTTATAAAAAACATTTTCCACCCAATTAAGACCTCCATCTATTAAGAACATATCTAAATATTTCTCCCATGCATGGGAGAATATTCTCTACCATCATACTCTTATCAAACTAGAGATTCAAGATATGATCAATAAATACCAAAGGGATAATTTTAGTGATCAGTGGAGTGATGCAATATAATTGTTATCACCGCACTAGAACCCGTAGTACTATTGAAGATGATTCGAGATCAAATGAGCACGTGTAGAGCACCACCCGATGGGATTTTCATTGAGTCCTCATTAGTACCAGGAAGGTAAAACATTAATAAAATTTTGATGATTAAAACCAATATTTGAAAAATGAGAAAAAGTTATTTATTATTTCCATTTAATTATTTAAAAAATTATCATGAAAATGTCATATTTTCTATGTTTTAAATTTCTTTATCAATTTTTATATGATTAAATTAATTACTGATAAAATTTATCATCTTGTACACTATGGATTGTTCATTGATTCTATAAAAATAATGTTTTGGAATGGCTCAAATAAGTTCTTTCACTACACCCAGAACATTCAACCAGTATCAGTGTGGTCACATTGAAATTTATAGTTATTTATTTATTTTTTATCTTCTTTAGTTTTTAGAATTTAGTTTTCATTTACAATAAATTATTATTTTAATTTTATTATTACTATCTCTTCTTATCTTATTTTTTTCTCACTCATATAATATAAAATTATTCAAAACATATAATGAATAAATCCATATGTGACAATGATTCTACCCAGATAGCACAATACTACATGACATGTAGCTTGTTGATAAATGTAATGTACTTGAGTACACTACACCAGGATGAACTACATGAATTTAGGGTTATGGTATTATAAATACGCGTGAAACTCACTAAACAGATAGTTCATGTTGATATAGATAGGGTTTCGCATGGTTTTCTAGACCACCAAACAAGTAACTCTCTTACATGTCATGTATTCTGTGAGCTTTCATGTTAGAAAACATAGATTCAAGATGCATCATGTATTTATTATATGAAACATACTGATAAAAATCTTTTAAACCTAGAGGTAACATAATTTATATATTTTTTATATTATATATACCATATAAAGGTCTAAGGGTAAGTATACACCTTGTCAGAAGGTGTGTAATACAGACATATGATAAAGAGGCATACACAACATGTGGTTATATTATACACAATGTATATCCTTCCATTCTATAGAGAAATATTAAATATAATTAATTACTCAATTAAACATCCTTAATTACTTTCTGTGTTTCATTTATTGACAGTAAACATGGTTTGATAAAATTTAAATTATATTAAATGAATAATTAATTATATGTTATTTTTATAACTACAAGTCATGTATGGTTGTTATATACTATATACTATGTGCACATTAAATCGTTAAACATAAATTAATTTTCATGTGACTCATTTTTCATTTATTAACAATACATTCCATGAAATTATGTCATTTTTTTGTATTTGATATGTTTTTTCGTTTCACAATATACAATAAAGACTATGTTGGGTAGTTTGGAAAGATATTTGTCGTTTTTCTTCCAAGTATAAGTTGTGTACATATTTTAATAAATTTTAAATAAAATTGATTTATTTAATTTATTTAAATTCATAGAAGATGGTAATTTTCTAGAAAAGTAAGATCGATTTTATGATAAAATGAATTCATCTATTAATCATATTATTAATCAGATAAATTCTCACCCTTTTTAACTTGATGAATAATAAATTGATAAGAAGGATATCTTATTATTTTAAATGAGATTTCATTTCATGTGTGTATGATAATGATATTAGTCTAATTAGTGTGTGATTGTGTGTGCGTTTTCATTTAATATAATAATTGAATGGTTTTTCAATTACTATTACTAAATTAAAATTATGGTTTGCATGTCATCACTCCCATCTTATTATGTAACTCACTAATTTTCCATGGTTTTTTTATGTAATCCATCTTCTTCTGGTTCCCTTCACTTATGTGTAAATAAGCATCATTATAAGTATGTATGACCCAATAACATAGAGTTGATTCAAGATTGATAAATGCTATTGAGATGAAACCAACCCAAGTGATACACATGATAGGGGAGGAATTCTACAACTCATTCTATAACTGACATGAGGAAATTTATCCCATTGGGCCATAGGTTAAATTATTTTCCTATTAATAAATCTACTAGTATATATTCTCTTGATAAAGTCTTTAATTTAATTTATTTATTTCTTATTCATGGACTATTTTATATATTTCAAACCACGATCACATAAATAGAGTTATTAACATGAAAATTTGGAATTAAAATAACAGAATTATGAACAATTGTTTTATAGACATATGGTTAATCACTTAGGTAAAATATAATTAATATTATCAAGACAAGTAAAAGGATAAAATAAGTAATTTTAATCATAATAAATGGAAAATACCATAATAAAATATCTACTCAAAAATCATTTCCATCACTTTAGTAATAAATTAAAGCATAGTTAAAATATTTTTTATCCTTTTTTAATGTAATTTCATCTAATATGGATTTATCACAAAGGTTTTAGATCAAAATGACTAATTCATATCAAGGGTTTACTACCAAAGTATGACTTTTTATAACCTGGTGGAATTTAGTGAGGAAATATAAATAAATATTAACAAATTATTGAGTTTACTCAACATGAAGAGGAGTTACCAGTTAATAGTTGGCATGATCACCTACCAAAATTATTTCAACAAAAATATCCAGCCAAATTTTATATTATTAGAAGATAATTGAGTATCATTTCCACATGAATGTATACATTATGGTACATTCCATGTCTAATGGTGAGGACAATTAGGACATGATAAAGTTGTGTGAGGTTGAAAATTTTAATTTAATGTTTCATATCCAGTAATGAAATAAAATACAAATTATTTACTCTTATATGATTATACAAAATTATAAGGTTTAACACCAACCTTTTCCCTATTATCCATACAAGAGAAAGAGAATATAATAATTGTAATTAACTTCCTAGAATGGTATAGATTATTACATTTCATTTTGTGCAAGAAACAAAATATTTTTTTTCTAGAGCCACCAATATTGGATCTTCTTACTAAGGAGGTGAATAAATAATAGAACCCTTCCAATGAAATAAGAAAGAATGATATATTACATGACTAGTGTTTAATATTACCATTCATTTGTAGTGAACACTATGAGCCTCATCAAAACAAGTATGATTACACTATCCAATAGAGTCTCCAAAATTATTATATGGAGAGAGAAATACATGATGGATTTGATATATATATGAATATTTTCACAAGAAATATTAGAGAGGGTTCCCCAGTTATACCACATATATTAAAACTTATTGGAAACAATAAGCATATTTAAATTATAGTGTTTGAACTACCTGAATAATTTTTCATTGATCTCATTCTCACCCACCTTCCATAGATATTATCTATCTTTTTTATGAATTATAATATAAATAGCATTGATAACCCTCTACTAGATCTCATTACCCTGCTTCTTCAAGTAGATAATGACTTGTTTCTCATAAATACATTTTTTATTATCATAAAAAATAGGAAGGGAAAATTGAGAGGTCATAATACTAAATCCAAGTCTAGTGATTCTATAAATTACCTAACCAAGAGAATGAAAATCTTGGGGAAAGCAAGATAATATGGTGTTCTCTACTTTTCATGTGGTGAGAAGGGCCATTGGAAGAAGTGCTGAACATAGTCTAAGAAGAAATAGGAAATTTTATATGCATTCTTTATCAACTGAGATCTGTCTATTTTTGGAAATATTTATTAGACAAAGCATGAAGTTCTCACATTTTTATTCATAGATAGGATTCATGTAGTTTAGAAAGGGTTTCATGAGGTGAGTTAGATCTATAAAAATCCAGAAGATCCAAACTTATTATTGTTTCTATAATAGATTACCACCTCACTTTACTGACTGGAATGATATTGGTTATATAATATTATTATTATATACCATCATTTACAAAGAATATAATTACTATGTATAGACTTGATACAAATTGATTTATTTTCAAATTAATATTTCTTATTTTATAAAGATGAAATATGTTATGGTAATACATATTTAAATTAATTTATCTATGTTTTATATTAAACAAAATAATTATTAGAAATTGATAGTGAATATTACTCTCACACCTAAAATTGCACCCAACTATGGAATCACTTCCTAGAACATGTATACAAGAAGTGTTTGATCACATTATACAAAATTGATATTTCAATTAATGTGAACTAAAAAAATTGGTCTATTTCTTGTATGTTTACAAGGTAAAATAACTGAAGCACCATATAGGTGAATAGGTGAAACTTCCATAAATATTATTAAACTAATTCATTCATATGTGTGTGGATCATTTCTATTTGAACCCTTGGGTGGGTATTCATAATTCATAATTTTTATGGATGATTTTAGTAGATATGTATATGTATACTTTATAAGGTATAAGTTATATTCCTTTGACTGATCCAGTAAATATAGGAATAATTTTTATAACTAGCTTGGTAAGAATATTAAAAAACTATACTCATGTAATGGAAGAGAATATCATTGTTAGTAATTCATTGATTATATTCTGGATATTGGGATTCTATCTCAAGTCACTTCATATACACCATATTTGAATGGCATGAGTTAAATGAGGAACTTAACCATGTTAGACATTATGAGACAAATAATGAGTCATGTGAGTCTTCAATTATCCTTTTGGGGATATTAATTAGAGACACCAAAATCCAAAATAAATTTAGTGATAATTAATGGAATTATGGTAATTTAATTTGAATTATTGAATGGAAAGAAACACATTTTGTCTCATGAGTTTGATTGGGAATGGAATGTTTTTTAAGTCATCTTTAGGTAAAAAACATTCACTTGAGGTCAAAATTATAACATCATAGGATATACTTTGGAAAAAAAGAGTATTATCCAAACACAACCTCATATGGAAAGTTAATTTTTACCACACTTGAAATATTTCATTAATGTTATAACTTATCTAAAATATTAAGCTGGAGTTTAATAGACATTGATGAGTTTGTGGCTCAAGATACACAAGAGTCTATATAGGAAAATATTCCACAAATCCATATGGAAGAGAATAGTCAAGAGACAGAAGTACTATATAGGAGTGAAGCAGATGATATAGAACCAAAAAAGATATTTATTTTTAGTCACTAAGTATGGTTAATCATTATTATTTGATCGTAGTGATCCAATTCCCTGTAAAGAAAAATTATTTATCATAAAATTTTCTAAATTCAAATAATCTGTGAATTCAAAAAATTATTCCATGTAACAAAACTAGGATTTGATTTTGGTACATCCTCCACTGGATATAAATATAATTGGTTGAAAATGTGTATTAAATAATAAATTGTAAAAAGATAGACAATTTTTAACCTATATGGAACTACTAGTTGTAAAAGGGTTTAAACAACATCATGGAATCGACTATAATGAAACCATTTATGTATATTACATGATAAAATATATTAGAATTATAATTTTTATAAAATTTATCCATGATATAATATTTGGTTGATGGATGTCAAATAAGATTCTCTATATGAGTGCCATCAAGAATATTTCTATATAAAATAATAATAAGGATTTGTGACTCAAAAGGATTCTATTAATGTATGCAAGTTGTAAAGATCGATTTATTCATTTAGAAACATCAAGATAATAGAAAATTTATTTTGATGAATCCATAATGGAATTTGGTTTCATAAAGAATAAATGTGATCCTTTTGTATATAAGAGGTTTTGTAGGAGTGTGGTCACTTTCCTTAAAATATATTTTGACAACATATTACTTATAAAAAATCATATACCGATATTATATTCCATTATGAAATGGTTAAACACTTTATTCTCCATGAATTAATTAAGTGAAAAGTATATATTCATGGGATCAAGATCAATTTTTATATATCCAAGAGGCTAATTAGACTCATTCATATATATATTGATAAAATATATGAAACATTTGGTACGGAATAATCCAATAGTAGATTATTATCTATGTCCCATGGAATCCATCATTCCATAAAAATGTTACCTAAAACAAATAAGAAGATATATAAAATGGAATTTATTCTATACAAATCAATGATTGGTTCATTTATGTATGGCATTTTATGAATAAGACTAAATGTATTCTACATCGTAAGTGTGAAATCTGAATATCAAGATGATTTAGGATACTTCCATTGGATGGAAGTTATGACAATAATTAAATATTTGAGTCTTAGTAAGGATATGTTTCATGATTATATAGGAGAATAGGAGATACTCATTTGAGGATACATTGATACAAGATTCCATATAGATTATGATGATCTAAAATTGAAATCAAGATACATTTTCACTCTCAATAGAGGTAATGTGAGGAAGAATACCTCATAGGTGGATACAGTTTTCAATTCCATAGAGGTGTTTGAAAAAATTTCTACATATGAGGTAGATAAATAAGTTGTTTGAATATGAAACAATATGAAAAATTTCACAATATCTGAATGTGGTTTCTAATAGTAAAGACTGTATCACACAATAATATAATAACACTATATTGGTATCTCTCTCCAAGGAGATAAGGTCACACCATTTAATGAAGCACATAATGTGTAATTTTCATCGTTTAAGGGTTTTTTCTTAGAGAGGGGAGGTCATAATGAACATATATCCCAAAATTGAAAGAATGGAAGCCTCCTAGACTAAAGAATTATCTCTTTTCAAACATTTTTTTAAGAGGTGGTGGCTCAGTAAAAGACCAAGGCACTATTTATTGCTAAAAAGAAGAGGAGTTACAGAAGTCTGAAGGACAGAATCTTATTACAATCCTTATTGTAAAAGGGGAGAGAAACATCAGGCAAATCATCCAGCCAGGTAATATCCTCATTGACCCCTTTGTTGGAAAGACTATCAGCAACCATGTTTGCTTCACGAAACACATGAGTGGCAATGTAGTTAAGATCCATGAGCGAATCAAGTCATTTCATCCATTGAGAGGTAAGCGTCTATCCAAGGAGCACCACCCCCTTCCAGATATCTTGAACAGCAGTGGTTGAATCACATTCAATCCATAGCTTGCTCCAACACTGTTTTTTGGAAAAGTCCACCGCATGAATCACTCCCAACATTTCTGCTTCCAATGCTGAGGTCGTACCACATCCACTGAAGAAGCAGCCAAGGCATCTTCCAAGAAAGTCTCTAAAAAAGGAACCACAACCTTTCGGACTCGGGTTTCCTCTAGAGGTGCCGTCAACATTCACTTTGATTCATCCTGGAAGCGGAGCTTGCCAGAAGACCTCAAAGGTGCGTCGAGGTTGCCTATAAGATCCCGAAATCTGAAGACGGTAAAGTATCTCAAAATCACCAATAGATTTGTCACAATGATCATTCTGAAGAGAAGTAGCATCCTTTATGGAAATGAGAATATGTGTTTTACCTACATTGAGACTAAATGGGAAATTATTTTGAACAAAATTATTTTTGTCATACCAGATCACATGCAGGAGTTCCACCACTGTAGTCAAAAAAAGATTCTTGATTTTCTTAGAAGAGTCCCAATTAACAGAGTGCTGTAATTGAGAGCTAATACTAGCGGGATGTGACTATATACAAACAAAAATGTCAAAAGTGTAATTCCAAAGACCTACAGCTATAGCACAGGACAAGAACAAATGGTTAGAATCCTCACGGTGTTGATTACACATATGACATCTAGAGCAAAGAGGAATCCCAAAGGATTGAAGGCACACATCGGTGGGGACCCTATTATAGGCAACACACCAAATAAGAGTAAGTCTCGAGGGCTTGATCCAAGGTTTGTTAAAGGATTTCAACCACACAAAATTAGAAACAGAATTGTTGAAGTTGTTATTGTAGAAACTTTTGGAATCAAGGGATTAAAAGCAGGTTCCCAAATGAGGAAATCATCTGTGTTAGAAAAATAATATATTTCAATGATGTGACTGATGTGATTTGGAAGGGAGATGTTATGGGAGTTAACAACATCCCTAATAGTGGAGTTGGTGTTGCCAGGAGTAGTGTTGGATGTCAACATAGATATTAAGGGGACACCAGTCAAGTTTTCCATCCAGAACATCAAAGAAGAATTAGCACTAATCGTCCATCTAGAGTTGTTCATGATATTAAGGAAAGAATTTCTAATGGATGGCCAGATGGAAGAAGTGATGTAAACCAATTTTCCATTCAAAATCTTGGTAACAAATCTTTTCTTGAGGAAGTCCAAAGAATCATAGTTGTTATGGATCAGATTCCAAGTCATCTTCGCTTGAAGAGATTCATTAAAAAAGCTTAATATTCTTAATACCAAGACCACCCTTGTCCAAAGGTTTTCAACAAGTGACCCAAAGAATGGTGACAAGTTTTCTTTCAATCGCACTACTAGACCAAACAATGTTTTTTAATGTAAACATTGATTTTCTTGAGAATACTAGCAGGCCAATGGTAAACCATCATCGAGTAAACCATCTTAGAGACCACTGTATATTTAACAAGACAAATTCTTCCAGCCATAGAAATAGATTTACCCTTTCAAGCTGAAATTTGGTTGGTAATTTGATCAACAATGTTGTGAAAATAGCTGGATTTTGGTCTTCCCCAAAAGATGGGAAAACCCAGGTATGTGAAAGGGAAAGGGCCTTCTTTGATTCCAAAGTAATTAATGATTCTAGTGGGGGCAAATTTCTTCCCAAAGAAAACAAAAGAATTTTCCAACTTATCGCTTGACCTGAAATGTCTTCATAATGGGTTAAGGAACTTTTGAGGTTTTGAATATTCCATCTATCATCCTTTAAGAATAAATTAATATCATCAGCATATAAAAGATGGGTAGGAACATTTAAATTTCTAGAAGCCTGAATGGGATTAATCTTGTTTTGATTCGCAAGGTTTGTAAGAAGTCTACTTAAATAGTCTTCAGCAATAGCAAAGAGGATGGCAGAAAGAGGATCACCTTGCCTGACCCCTTTGGTGCATTTAAAGAAGCTTTTCGGGATCCCATTGACTAAAACAGATATGGAAGCTGAATTAAGTAAGGTGCGGATCATGGTAGTAAATGTATCATTGAACCCAAAGCCTTTGAGCACCTTTAAAATGAAACCCCAATCCATGGTGTCAAAAGCTTTCCTAATGTCTAATTTGATGGCCACACTGCCTCCTCTAGTGACCTTATTCAGCATATTAGTGCATTCCGAAGAGAGGAAAATACAATCTTGAATTGTTCTTACTTTGATAAATCCAAATTGATTCCTAGAAACAATTTTATTAGCGATATGTGTGAGTCTATTAGCAAGGAGTTTGGTGATAATTTTATAGAGGGTGTTGATGATAGAAATAGGTCGGAAAAGGTGAATCTCATCGGCATTGTCCAATTTAGGAATAAGAGTATGAAATTGAGTGTTTATCCCGGGAGGAAGAACACCATTGGAGAAAAAATATTTAACCAGTTTACAATCATCCACATGAATATGATCCCAGTAATGTTGGAAGAAACCATTGTTGAAACTATCAGGTCCCAGGGCACTATCAGGTTTCAGACTAAACACAGTGCCCTTGATTTCATGATCCATAGGTATGCTTAAAAGGTGATCATTGTCCTCCGCAGTGACCAAATTAGGGATGATGTCAGGGAGAAGATCCTTGCTATCCTCCGGACCATTGAAAAAATTATGAAAGTAATCCACCACATGGCTAGAAATGGCATCCTCAGTGTCAAGAAGAATGTCATCAACTCGAAGAAAAGCAAGGGGCCTATAGGTTTTCCAGATTCTTTGAAGAGAGTTATAAAATTTAGTATTTCTATCACTATCCAAAATCCATTTGGTTTTAATGATTTGTTTTTTCATTTTATCTTTGAGCTTTAAAAGAGAGTTAAGCTTCAAAGAAGTAGTGATTTCAGGTTGGGGGTCAAGAGAAAAATCAGAGCAGGTATTGGAGCTTTGAATGCGATTAAGGTCATTCTCTAAAAAGGATATGTCTGCGTCAAGTTGTTTTGTTTTAGAAAACCACCAACCCTTGAGATGTTGTTTCAAAAGTTTTAATTTAGCAATGCAATCAAAAGAATCATTTTGGTGATGCATGCCATCCCAGAAATATTTTATCATGTTGGAACATTCTGGGTCGGCATCCCAAGCATTGTTAAATTTAAAAGGGATAGGATATTTTAATCTCGTAGAGGTGAGGTTGACAAGAATGGGGTGATGGTCAGAGATGATCCTGGGTAAGATAATACTAGAAATGTAGTTCCATTTATCAAGGGCAGTAGTATTAGTGAAATTCCTATCAAGTTTACTAGCCACTACCCTATTGAGGCATTTTCTATACCATGTATACTTAGTGCCAGTGAGATTTATTTCCATGAGGTCACAATCCTCAATGGAGGATTTAAATTCTCTAGTTGATATAGAAGAGTGTGACGGACCAATCTTTTCACTCAGAAGAATAATGGTGTTAAAATATCCAAGCACAAGCCAGGAATCCTAAACAGATTTTGAGAGGGAAAAGAGGTCATTCCAAAGGGATCTTTGCCCTTGATATATATTCTTAGCATATATCATAGTGCATAAAGTTTGAATACCAGTGGAGGAAAATTCACAAGTAAACATTTTGTCAGAAGTTTTAACAACATTAACATACTACATGGTTGAGTGATAAAAAATCCAAAGAGTTTCAGTAGAGGTTCCTTCCTTGCAAGCGCCAAGGAAATTATAACCAAAAGGGTACAAGTGTAAACATTTCGAAGAGAAATTAGTTTTAGGCTCAGATATAGCAAATAATTTTTGTTTGTGAGTCAAGATAATTCTCTTAAGCACAATAAAAGTTTCAGAGTTGGCTATACCCTGACAATTCCAATATAAACAATTCATTTGAACCTTTGTTTGGAGTTAGAACTCCCTTTTTTTGATCCATCCAGGCCCTTTTTTCTTTCTGACCTTCTAGGTCCCTAAGAGGATGTTGGGATGGATTGGTTTTTCTGTTTATTCTTAGAAGAAACAGTAGAGATGTTAGATTCAGTTTTAATAACATCACCCAGATTGTTATCCAAAGAGATTGTGGACCCATGCGGGGTCATTGGGCAATATTTTGGAGGTAATTCAGGTGTGAGAGTATCAGTGGTGCTGGTGGAGGTAGTCACAGTGGTCATAGGTCCCACTGCCACTGTCTGTTCATTTATAGGAAGCACCTGCTCTGGAGAGTCTTTATTGATTTTTTTAGAATTAAGCATCAAAGGGGTGTCATTTTAGATGGACTCAGGTTGACCAGGTTGGCCATATTGGCCATGTGAACTTTCAATAGCCTTGGTAGTGGGTTGTGAACCCACTACAATATTAGGATCCTTATTATCACAGCAACTGGGAGATGAAGAATTACCTGCAACCGCACCCAGTATTTTCTTACCTGCACCAATAGTCTCTTCCACATCAATGCGAGTCTCGTCCTGCTGACCGTCACACAAACAGATAGGGTGACTCGAGTCGAGGGGATCAGGATCATTCTTCGACTTCTTGAGGATGGTCAGCACTAAGGCTTCGATCTCATCCTTTAGAGTGACATTAGTAGCTTCAGATTCCTCTTCCTCCACCAAATCCGACCACTTGACACCGGAGGTCTCTCCCGATTGGGTTGGCTTTTTCACCCATTTCTCAGTTTTTTTTTTCAGGGGGAATCGGTCTTACCGTAGGAGGCAGCCTGAGTTTTCTTATTCCTTCGGACATGATTCCAGTCATTAACCTTAGGCGGCTCCTCCTGGTTTTTCACTTGGCTATTCATGACGTGGTAGTTCAGAAGTGAATGTCCCACGATTTTTCATAGATCACAGAAAGGGTGCTTGCGTTCATATCCAAATCGTACCTCAGCTTTATACTCATTGGCGTTGAAGGCCACAACGTCTGGCATCTTGTGCTCCAAATTGACCTCTACCAACACCTGTGCATACAGCCCAAGATCAGAATTAAGCGTTCAATGATCGATCTTCAGTGGGGTTACCATTCAGGAGGTAATATCACTTAATATTTTAGGATGCCAAAAGAAGAAATTCAACCCGTGGATTCTTACCTAGATTTGCGCCATTTTATTTCTGTTGGCGTGCGGATTGAATGTGAAGTACCATTCGGATAAGCGGAGTAACCCTGTCTTCAATTGGACGTTTCCAAGCTTCCAGACACGATCTACCTCATCCTGCAAGCTAAGGATGATATGAAAATACCAACGTCTGATAGGAACAAGTTTCCAGTCACTAAAACCCCAGATATGCGAAATCTGCGGCTTGAGATCCATGGCCGGTCATGGTTTATCGCCTTTCAAATAAGAGATGCGACCCATAAAAGAGAACATACAAAATTGTGAGTGTTTCTGTAAAGCCTTGGGGTCTGTTTCAACCACAAATCGACTATCCTCCATTTTTTTCAGAGCAAGGGTTTTTTCGAGATGTATGTGCATAGATCTGTGGTTTTAAGTGCATCGAGGAAGGAAATCGGCTTAGGTTTTTCAGTCGGTACAGCTTCATCCTTCCTCGCCAATTTTTGATCACCCCCTTAGGATTTCTCCCATTCCCAGTCTGGAACGAAACCCACCATATGAACATATAATTAAAATTCAGCATCGTACCACGCGTGATCGAAGAAGATGAACCCTAGAAGCTGCGAGATCACCGCTGAGAACCATGGAAATCCCGTACCAATGATCAATATTTGTCTTTCATGAGTGGAGGTATGTTTTTAAGATGATTATCTCTATTCAAACATGAACATTATGTGAGGGATAGGAAACTAAAAATTCATTAGTGAGGGTTAGGAAACTAAAATTCATTAGTAGTTGTCTCTAGTATATGTGGGTGTTTTTTGATGTTGTTATCAATGAAAAAAATATTTTTAATTTAAATCATATTCAATATTCAAATATGTGAATGTTAATTAATTGTATTATCACATACTGATCATTATTCAATTTTACTTTAAAAAATAATGTAAATAATATCATTCACATCAAGATTTGGAATTGTAGTTTCCCTCTATGATGAGAACCCTGAGATGTTATAAATTTATTTTAAAGTGAATTCGTATATTTGGATAACATTCTATGATTGTCGAAACCCCCTCCCCACAAGGTATACCCCTCTTGGGCCGATAATGTGAGAAGGGATATAATGACCCCCCGAGTCTCACCTCCAGTAGGCCTCAGGTTGGAGACTAGTATCGAGGGTATAATAAACACAAAAATGGGAGGAAATACCCTCTAAGAGAACACATGAAAAAGACAGAGATAAGATAGACACCAACCAACACCAACTCAAAAAACAAAATAAACGAAATCCCAAGTACACAGGTGTAATGTCATGCAATGCTACTACTACTGAAAGGGGAAAACTGCATGTACACATAAGAAAGTAAAAGAAAGAATAAACACAAGCCTAAACAGCTCCTGCAACCCCTTCCTAGTAGAAATCTTCTTGATCCCCAACCTGCTATAAGTGACCTGAAAAATAGTTTATATATACATAGGGTGAGTATAATACTATACTCAGTAGGATCCTCCCTGAAGCCTCTTGTGAAAAAGTAAATAAAGCATGCTAAAGTATAGTGAACAACAAGTGAAACTAACTCATCACCAAAACAGGTATACTATATTCCCAGCCTCACCCTGTCTACTCTCACCAAGTAAAGAATAAAAGACTATATAATATAATAAAGAATATAAATGGTACCCCACTACTATTTCTTCAATGGTTTTCCGCTTTTTCCCAACATTGTGTGTCCTAAGCATCTCTCTCCAAAAAGGCTTGCCTGCAGACACCTGGGAAAAACACCACAACATGTACCTCATGCAACAAAACCACCACGTCCACAAAAGAATGTAACCAGATAGTTTCCAGGAGCCACCACAGCTCTAATTATGTGTATCATATGTCAGGCATTATACCTCAAGCCATTACAACCCACACACCGAGTAAGAATCTTCAAGTCGTCGTAGCCTATACACGTTATGCCAATAGTAGTTCATAGGATACTATATCTATAATATATGTGTGTGAATAACCACGAGCCATTACAGCCCACTACACACATATATGGGGAAAAATCGTTGTGCCTACCAACAAAAGTAACTACGAAGATAAGAGAGTGGGGCCAAAGGGGGTAGTCAGCCATCAATCCACCCACCAGAATGTTGGGGACACCCCCCGCCCCCCCTGGGGCTCAGAATCCCCAGGGTGTCAGTTTCCCTAACTAACAGGGTGGAGTAGCGTATAACAACACAAAAAGTACAGGATATACTATAGCTCACAACCACACTATGGGCACATCAAAGTCTTAGACTCAACTGAAGATAACGTCTCTCGGACTCTCAACTTCCACTTCTAATACTAGGTATCCTATACGCACACAACCATTTCAATAGATTTATTACATTACTTTATTACGTTTTTATCCGTTTTACTTTATGTTATTTAATTCATTAAACGGTAATTAACAATTAGAAATTTCCACATTATATTTCATTGGCATCACACCCAAAGTCCACTTTACCTTTAAATTTTAACAGTAAAATTGCATCCTAGCAACCTCCAACCCCATGCATTATCATCATTTGTTCAATTATTTATTTATATCATTACATTCCCATATTCCCAATAATTCTAGAAAAACATTCTATGCTACTAAACACAGGGTGGCTCAACATAGTGCATAGATGAATAGCCCATCGAGTATTTTCCGCCTATATCAAGAGCGTAGACCCATCCTCCCTTGAGTAGCTAAACATGGATAGCACATGGAATACCCCGCGCATCTTCACCCTTTCTGAAGAAGGGTAAGCAAGACCAGCTACCTTGAGCAGTGTGGAATGTAAATAAGATAAAAAACTGAAGAATCAACAAGCATCCAAACATTCACATCCAACCAGTTTCATCATCCCTAGTGTCCTCCCTGACACCCATATGCATAAACTGATGCATCTCACCACTCTTGGCATCAACTACTTCCATAACGAATAGGCCTCCATGCCCCTAAATATCACAACTTCCATCCAGCCTCACATCACAACTCAAGTAGCAGAGAAACCAACATCATATCAATTGGGATCTTTTCCCTTAAACAAGAAAGAGGGTAACACATAACCCTACAAGGAATTTTTTTTATCAAAAAACCAGTTCTTTAATCCACCTTGGATTAACCGATTTATTATTCGTAGGTTAAAAATTTGCGAACACTAACCAGTAATATATCACAAATAATTAAACATGCATACTTCACCAATTTGATTAATATCAAATTGCAATAAGAAGAACCAGATTCATTTACATGCCTCCTTATCTTTATCCAAACAATTATTGATTGATTCTGGATTTACATTCTTTACCAATTTTCATCAAAAACAAAATTCTAAACAAAGAAAGCATAGATACCACACTATCTAGAAAAATAAGAGGCAATAACATACGATCAATATCAATTAATTTATCTGGTTCAAATATTTATTAAGTCAATTACATTGCGATCCAGTTGGATAAAAATTGCTAACTATACAGTTGCATGTAAAAGAAAAGAGAAGCAATGAATCATCAACATCAAATGGTTCTTGAAGTTCTTTATATGAGAACAAGCCACACAATGGGTTATGATCTCCTCCATCCTTGAAAATTGTATCCACGAAAGGATTCAGAGACACCACCACACTATTCAACACCCAAGAAAAGTAAATTATGAACATGGAGATAGAATTACATAAAAGGGAAAATATATATAGAAGGAGATGATCCCAAAAGAATGACAATATAACATACCTTATATCAAACATCGATTGATACTACTTTGTTTCACTAAAAACAGAGGGAAACCAATCCAAGGAAGAAAGTTTGATTGCACAACTCCTACCAGATGTAATGAAATGTTTGATTGTATCACACTCGAACAAGGAGAAATAATTAGGGAGGAAGATATCTCATCCCTTTATAAGATTTAACGGAAGAGTGGTTTAAGATATGCTGAATTTTCCATTAAAATAGGATCGCATTAAACCATGCGGTTTGACCAAGTAAAAGCATCCCAAGCCTTAGGAAAATAAATATAGGAGTTATGGACTTTGAATCGGCCATAGAGTCCTTAAAAAAAGTTTTAAATGCATTTTACATAAAATTAAATGTCAAAGGGGAGAAAATGTTGGAAGATGGAAACACTTCTCATGAACACAAAATTTGGAAAAGGAAATAGAGGCTGCAGTTGGAACCTCACCATTTTGGAAAAACTATACATAAACCTCACTATTCTGGAAACACTGTTCATAAACCTCACTATTCTAGAAACACTGTTCATAAACCACACCATTCTAGAAACACTGTTCATAAACCTCATCATTCTGGAAACACTGTTCATAAACTTCACCATTCTGGAAACACTGTTCATGAACTCAAAATTTGGAAAAGTGTTGGGAATAAGTCACCTTGACCACTTGGAACACCTCAAGCACCAAATTTTTTCAAAGGAATGTACCAGAGAGGTCTGGGGAATTACATTAGATACCTCCCAAAACATTCTTGTCCTCGAGAATTCAAAACCAGTCTAAAAGGGAATAGAAAAAAAGTTTGAACAACCACCCATCGAGATACCTCTAAAAAGAGAGCAAGCCGTAATAAGCAACCAAATAAATCCATCTCATAAACACGAAAGGTTTTTAACCACAAAGGGGGAATCCATACATGAAAAGAGTTAAACATTAAAAAACTCTGGTTACTGAGCACACATATGTGACTCACGTTCCTAGTTACTCTCCTCTATGCCACTATGTCCCCACAAGACACGAATCATGGGAATAGAATACTTGCACAAAAACTTCTCTTTGAGGTCCTGGATCTCCAAAGGTCACTCCTCAAAGGTTGTATCATTATCAACATCGATCTCTCCCTAATTTATGATATGAGATTCATCATGAAGATAACAACAGAGCTGTGATACATGGAAAACATCATGTATCCAGCTCATCTGCAGGGGAAGTGCTACTTGATACGCCTCTGATCCAACACAATCTAACACCTCGAAAGGCCCAAAAAACCAAGGAGAAAGCTTACTCCCATGACCAAACCTTCGCTTCCCATGATGGGGAGTCACCTTCAAAAACACTTGATCCCCAACATCAATTTCTAAGAGTATCCTCTTTTGATCGGCATATGATTTCTGACGATCTTGTACTGTCTTCATCCTCTCACGAATCACCGGAACCATCTCTGTTGTATTCTTCACTAGTTTCGGTCTGAGAATTGTTGACTCTCCGAACCTAGTCCAGCACAACAGAGAACGAAAAGGTCATCCATACAAGGCTTCAAATGGTGTTATACCGATGGTGGAGTGAAAACTATTTTTTGTAAGTGAACTCCACCAAGGGTATGTGACTCAACAACAAACCTCAAAAATCTAGGACACAAGAGAATCACATGTCTTCAAGAGTCCTGATGGTTCGCTCTGTCTGACTGTCTGTTTGAGGATGAAAAGCAGTGCTAAGGCATAGCGGAGAACCGAAAGAATGCTGGAGAACTGTCCACACCCTAGAGGTAAAACGATCATCTCGATCCGAAATAATTGTCCTTGGGACTCTATAAAGTCTCACCACCTCCTCCATATACTACCTTGAAAAAACTTCCACTGATCTTGACTCCTTCATTGCAATAAAGGGGGATGATTTTGTCAAATGGTCCACTACCACCCAAAAAGCATCATGTATTCCCTGATCTCGAGGTAAACCAGTAAAAAAGTCAAATGAGATGTCCTCTCACTTCCACTGAGGAACATCTAACGGTTGGAGTAGACCACCAGGAACACGGTGTTTAGCCTTCACCTTCTGCCAGAACAAACATCAAGAAACAGACTCTGCAACCGCACGCTTCAGCCCAGGACACCAAAACTGGATCCTCAAGGCTCCGTACATCTTCACCATTCCAGGATTCACTGCTAAAGGAGAACTATGGAACTTCATGAGAACCATATCGTGCATCATCAAATGAAAAAACATCCTTCCATACTACAACACCCGGTGTTGTTAATCCTCAGACCAACCATTAGGGGCCTCTCCACAAATAACTCAGTCTCTATATACCTCCACCTCTAGATCCCCCAAATGGGACTCTTCCACCTGATGCACCAGAGATGACTACACCGTCATCTGAAAAAGACAACCAATGCCCCAAACTTCTTTTATATCATGATTTAATGAAGATATTTCTTCCATTACTCTCCAAAAGTCACCAGATTCACACACTACATCACTACGTGACTTCCGAATCAGCGCATAAACTACAAAATTCCCCTTTCTAGGTGTATATAATATTTCGATGTCATATTCCTGTAATAACTCCATCCACTGAGGATGTCGCAAGTTTAAGTCACACTGGGAGAAAACATAACTTAGGATCTTATGATCAGTGAAAAAAAAAATATAATGTCTACACAACTTCAGAGAAAACACCACAGCTGCCAACTCAAGATCATGGGTGGAATAGTTACGTTCATGGGGATGCAACTTCAGAGATGCATAAGAAACAACCAATCTATACTGCATCAGAACACAGCCTAACCCCAGATGTGAAGCATCGCAGAAAACATCAAACTGAACTCCCTCAGCTGGAAGACAGAGAACTAGAGCACTTACTAAATTATACTTTATATACTTCAAAGCTGCATGACACTGATCATTCCATATGAACGCTTGATCCTTCCTTGTCAAAGCTCTCATAAGAGTAGAAACTCAAGAAAAATTGTCTATGAACCTCTTTTAGTAGCCTACGATACCAAGGAAACTTTGCACCTTTGACACTATCTTGGGGGATTCCCAAGACACAATTGCTTATATCTTTGATGGATCCATAGCTACTCCCTGATAGGACACAACATGCCCCAAGAAATGGACTTATTGAGCCCAAAACTCATTGTTCGACAAATTACCAAACACCTGATGTTGATGAAGAACTCCCAAAATGGTGTTTAGATGCTCTGTATGCTCCTCCACAGATATAGAGTACATGAGGATTTCATCGATGAAAACCCCCCACAAACATGTCCAAGAACTCACGGAACACGGCAATCATCAATCCCATGAACACAGCTGGAGCATTTTTCATGTCGAACGACATTATAACAAACTCATAATTCCCATGATGACAATGAAAAGTAGTCTTTGGGATATCCTCATCCTTCACACGCAACTGATGATATCCCAACCGCCAGTCAATATTTGAGAACCAACTTGTACCGTTATGTTTATTGAATAAAACATCAATACACAGAAGAGGATAGCGATTCTTCACTATCACTCTGTTTAAGTGATGATAATCTACACACAACTGCAAACTGTCATCAGCCTTCTTCTCGAATAAAAATGGTGCACCCCACAGTGACACACTCGGCTGAAAAAAAAACACACTGTAAAAGACCATAAAGTTGAATACATATCTCTCGTAACTCAGAAGGGTCCATCCTATATAGAGACATAGAGATAGAAGACGCTCTTGGTTGTAGCTCGATCCCAAACATGATCTCTCATCGAGGGGGTAATTCTACAACCTATTCTAGAAAGACATTAGGGTACTCTTCTAAAACCCTAGGAAACGCCAACTGTTGAACCTATGAAGAACTCCGCATCAGGTCAGCCATCATGGATGATAAGGACGTAACACGCCTCTGACTCATTCGAGGGACTTTCTCACAAACAAACACCACTGGCTCTCCATCCGCATTGAAAAAAACAAACTGCCTCCTAAAGAAATCCACGATAGCCTACAATAAATACAATCAATCCATTCCAATGATGACCGAAAATGGTTGTATTCGTAAACATAGTAAATCTCCCCATGATCGGTGCTACCCTAATACTAGCTCACATTCTCTACATACTTCAAACAAGTTAGCTCAACCTTCAACTGGCGTAGTCAACACCAGGGTCACTGGAAGCCTCTCTACCTCAAGTCCCAATGCATCCAAAAGGGTAGGTGATATGAAGAAGTGTGTCACTCCTGAATGAAACAAGGCTTACACCAGGGTATAAAATAAGAAAAGGGTACCTCGAATGATGTATGGCTCACCTGGCGCTGGTAATGCTAAAGTATGAAGCTGAACATGACCGCCTCCACGGCCTCTCTGACCCTGATGATGACCACCACCACAGCCATGCTCTGTTCTCTGATGATGTGGAGCATCATGGGGTTTTCCTCTTCTTTACCCATCTACCCTTTGATAATCTAAAGCTAGTACAACCTGCTGCTATTTCCTCGGCTGGAACTACCTCAACAGAGAAACCTAGAGCGGAAAACCTCGTGCACGATGACTGCTCTGAATGGTCGGTCACTCTTGCTGCTAATGACCTCGACCACTATAATAAAAACAAGCGCTTTCTCCCTTTTCAAATTCCTGAGAGCTAATGCCCCTAGAGAAATGAGATGCTGAGGGCTGGGACCTACCCCCAGCCAAACGAAAACACTTTTTCCCTAACAATCGGGAAACCCAGACCACATATCTACCTTATGAGGAATCATGATGACTCCCCTCACATGATGATCTGGTTCTAGCCAATTCCGTATCGACGACCTCTGACCTAGCCTGTACCTCATGACATGTCTTCAACATAAATGGGGTGACCTGGCACTGGATCTCTAGATGCAAAGTCTCCTCGAAATGCCTTGCCCTAGCCTCCTCGTCTGGAAACAGGTCTAAATCATATCGTAAAACCTTCTTGAAATGGATTCCAAACTCTCGTACACTGTAGCTACCATATAGAAGTGTAAGATGCTCCTGGAAACTAGATTCCTTCGCAGTAAAAGAAAAAAACTTGACTCTAAACACGTCTCGGAACTCCTCCCATGAGTTCACCAACTCCTCGCGATCCTTGAGGAACAAGAACCACCACTTTCTCACGGCTCCACATATAATTTTCACAACCAAGGACACACAGTTCTCCTTTCGAGCACAGATCGAACTGAATCCTACCTCATCCTCCTCCAACTAGTCTTCCGTGACTGCATCGGAAATGGATCCCTCGTACTTCTGCAGACTCTGGCACTGAAACTCTCGGAGTGTCCTCCTCCAAGTGTGGTCGTCGTCAACCTTTACCATTCAGTGATAAGCTGGCACAGCCTATTGGACATCTTCTATGTGATCCTGACGAGGACATCGACCTGGATCCATACCTGTAAAATAAAAATCAATCAGAGCTCCAAAACATAGAATGTGGAAGACTCGACATTAATTAATTAATTGTTTTATTTTATTCATTTTAGGTTAACCTATCACAAGGTCTACCCATTCAAACACATGCACAAAGAAGAATGATGCATGATCCTTTCCTAGGTCTATACCATGTAACTATTATCACCTCGTTTAGTATACTTTTTAATCTTAAAGGTTCATATATCAGATCATAGGGGGCCCTAAAGGCCTATGTCTCAGTCAGTCTCCAATGTTTACATCACCTTCTAAACATGAATGACATTGTTTTCCTAACAACTTATGCAACCACACCTGTTCATAACTCCAAACTCTATCCTATCTCTCAACCTGCCTTTGATACCACTCTATCATGACCCCCTCTCTATAAGGTGCATCACTCTTAGCCAACAATGTGATAAGGGAGATAATGACCCCCCGAGTCCTGCCTCCAGTAGGCCCTGGGTTGGCGACTAGCATCGAGGGTATAGTAAACACACAAATGGTAGGCATTACCCTCTAAGAGAACACATGTGAAAGAGAGTGAAAAGATAGAAAACAACTAACTCCAACTCATACAAAAAAATAAATGAAATACAATGTTCACAGATGTAATTTCATGCAAAGATACTACAACTGAAAGGGGAAAACTACAAGTACCCAAACGAGAGTAAAAAAATGTGAAACCACATGCCCGAATAGCTTTCACAACCCCAAGCTAGTAGAAATCATCTTGATCTCCATCCTTCTCTAATTGACCTAAAAACAATTTATATATTCATTGGGTGAGTATAATAGTATACTTAGTAGGATTATCCCTGAAGCCTCTTGTGAAAAAGTAAAGAAAGCATGATAAAGCACTGTGAAAAACAAGTGAAACTAACTCATCACCTAAATAGGTATACTATGTTCCCACCCTCACCATTGATACTCTCACAAAGTAATGCATACAAGAGTATATAATATAATAAACAATATCAAGGGTACCCCGCAACTACTTCCCAACTAGTTTTCCACTTTTCCCCAACGTCCCGCGTCCTAAGCATCTCTCTCCAAAAAGCTTGGCTACAGACACCTGAGTTATGCACCACAACATGAATCTCATGGCACAAAACCACCACATCCACACAAGAAAGTGACTAGGAAGTTTCTGGGATCCACCTTGGCTCGCATAGCATGTATCATACATCGGGGATTATACCTCAATCCATTATAGCCCACACACCGAGTAAGGATCCTCAATATATCACAGCCTATACATGTTACGCCTATAGTAGTCCATAGGATACTATAACTATAATATTTGTGTGTGAATAACCACAAGAAATTAAATACCTCTACACACATATATGGAAAAAATAACTGTTGTGCCTACCAGCAGAAATAAACCCCAAGAGAAGAGAGCAGGGTCAAAGAGGGTAATTGTCCATCAATCCTCCCACCAGAATGTTGGGGAAAACACCCCCCCCCCCCAGGGCTCAGAATCCCCAGGGTGTTAGTTTTCCTAACTGAGAGGTCAGTGTGGCATATAGAAACATAAAAATTACAAAATATAATATTGCTCACAACCACACTATGGGCATAACCAAGTTTTAGACTCAACTGCATCTAACGTCTCTTGAACTCCTGATTGCCACTTCTAATACTAGGTATACTATAAGAATAAAACAATTTAAAGAGCTTTATTACATTACTTCATTCCATTTTTATCAATTTCACATTATGTTAATTAATTATTTAAACACTAATTGACCATTATCAATTTCCACATTATATTTCATTGGCATCACACCCAAAGTCCATTGTCCCTTTAAATTGTAACCTCAGCATTGAATCCCAGCAAGCTTCAACCCCATGGGTTTACATCAATTATTCAATTATTTATATACAGAATTACTTTCCCATATTCACAAGCATTCTAGAACAAAATTCTATGCTACTAAACATAAGGGGGATCGACAAAGTGAGTAGATGAACTACCCATCGAGTCTTTTCCACCTATATCAAGAGCATAGGCACATCCTCCCTTGAGAAGATAAACACAGAAATCACATGGCATACCTTGTGCATCCTCTCCCCTTTCGGAAGAAGGGTAATCAAAACCAACTACCTTGAGTAGTGGGGAATGTAAAGAATATAAACAACCCATGAATCAACAAGCATCCAAACATTCACATACAACAAGTTTAATTATCCCTAGTGTCCTCCCTGACACCCACATGTAAACCCTAATTCATCTCTCCACTCTAGGCATCATCTTCTACCATAACCAGTAGGCCTCCATGCCCCCACATATAACAATATCCATCCGGGCTCTCGTCATAATACATGTAGCAGGAAAACTAACATCACAACAATTGGGCTCTTGGCCCTTAAACAAGCAGGAGGGTAACTTAGAACCCTAAAAGGAATTATCTTTTATCAAACAACCAGTTCTTTAATCGACCTTGGATTAACTAATTTATTATTTGTAGGTTCTAAATTTGGTAACCCTAACCAGTAATATATCACAAATATCTAAACATGCTTGTTGCACCAATTTGATTAACATCAAATTGTAACAAGAAGAACCTTATTCGTTTACATGACTCTTCATCTTTATCCAAACAATTATCGATTGATTCTGGAATTACATTCTTTACCAATTTCCTTAATGAATGAAAAGATAAAAAAAGAAAGCATAGATGTCACACTATCTAGAAAAACATAGGAAATAACATATGATCGATATAAATTTATTTATCCGGTTCAAATATTCATTAAGTCAATTACATTGTGATCCAGTGGGATAAAACATGAAACTATACAGTTGCACGTAAAATAAAAGAGAAGCAATGAATCCCCTACCTCAAATGATTCTTGACATTCTGTATATGAGAATGAGCCACACAATGGGTTACGATCTCCTCCCCCCTTGACAACTATATCCACCCGAGGATGCAGAGACACCACTACAATAGTCAACACCCAAGAAAAATCAATTAGATACATGGATATAGAATTCCATAAATGTTCAAGGAGAAACAAAATGAGATGAACCCAAAAAAATGATGATAGAACATACATTATATCAGAGATCGATTGATACTGCTTGGTTACACAAAAAAAAGAGGGGAACCAATCCAAGGAGGGAATTTTGATTGTACAAATCCTATGGGATGGAATGAAAGGTTCGAGCGTCTCACACCCGATAACAAGGAGTAAGAATTAGGGAGAAAGATATCTCGTCCCTTTAGAAGATTTAATGGAGGAGCGGTTTAAGATACGCTAAATTTTCCATTAATAGCAGATCTCATTAAACCACACAGTTTGACCAAGTAAAAGCATCTCAAGACTTAGGAAAATTAATATTGGAGTTATGGCCTTTAAATCGGCCTTAGAGTCCTTAAAACAAGGCATTAAATGCATTTTACATCAAAGGGGAGAAAATATAGGAAGCTGGAAACATTTTTCATGAACACAAAATTTGGAAAAGGAAATAGAGGCTGCAGTTGGAACCTCACCATTCTGGGAACACTATACATAAACCTCACCATTTTGGAAATAGTGTTCATAAACCTCACCATTCTGGAAACAATGTTCATAAACCTCACTATTTGGGAAACATTGTTCATAAACCTCACTGTTCTGTAAACATTGTTCATAAACCTCACCATTATAGAAACACTGTTTATGGACTCAAAATTTGGAAAAGTGTTAGGAATAAGTCACATTTACCTCCCAGAACACCGCAGACACCAAAGTTTCTCAATGGAATGGACCAGAGAGGTCCGGGCCATTATAATGATGGTATGGATAGTATGTTGAATTTCATGTCTGAATCATAAGCATATGAGACTTTATCTCAAGAAGTTTAAAGATGCTAATTTCCATGATGGGAAATTATAACGATGGACTCGCCAGTAGGAAATAGACATGTTTACATGTCATTAGATCCTCCAATATATGAGCATGTTTAATGATCCTTATACATTAATATTATTATTAACGCACATCAGGATTTACATATTTATCTATGAAAACTAAAACTATGAATCTATATGTTTCCATAAAGTGGGATAAATTGGGTACATCACAAATGGTATATTTTTAATTTTATGACAAATTCCATGGTCATGGTGTTCAATGACATATTTAGGATAGTCAATGAAATAGAAATTGATCTCAATGGTTTATGATATAATTTTTGAAACATATTTTGTTGGATATATTGAAACAAAGAGATTATATTGCACAGTGACTGTATGTATTTGTTTTTCGATGTTACAACATCAACTTATTTATCTATGTGTGTTGTATCTCATTGATATAATGTAATCATGAACATCTAATAAGCTAGCCTAATTCCACTGGGGAAGAATCCTATACGGTTACACACTAAGTATTTTCATTGATCTTAGTTAAATAATATTATATTTGATAATTGGAATAAATATTATTCTCTAAAAAAGAAGTAATATTTATTCAGTATTTATTGATGAAAAATATTAATTAAGTATTTACTCACAAGTTAATTTTTTAATTACATAGATATATAATATTTCATTATCACTTATTATTCACTAGGTAATAAACAATTATTTATCAATTAAATAAATTATTTTACTGGTTATGTGGATACTAAATAAATATTTATTCCCTAGACTCTGAATGGAATGATTATTTATTTAATGAATTATATTTATATAAATATTATTTGATAATTTAACAAATATGAAAGAGGTTTAGTGGTATTATTATTGGGTCTAGAGTGAATATTTATTTCATAAATATAAAATAAAATTTTATCATTGTGTACATTAGTAAATCCCATTTTATAATATAATATAATTATTATTTTTCATTGAATGGGGTCTTTGGTTGGATTATTATACATTTAAAGGGACTTTGTAAAATTAATAAATTTTAAATCGTATCTTTAGTTAAATAATTAAATGTTAATAGACATTCTAGAGAGGATTTTTATAGACAAAATTTTCCTCTTTAATGGGGAGTTATCTCAATGCATAACATCTCTATGATTTTCTATCAAACTCAAGAAAATATCCTACTTCCTCCTCTCAGTATTGGGAGACCAAATATTACCCTTTAAGATCGAATGGATTATGGTAGATATCAAGGGAGAAACTCAATATGAACGTTCACATACATAGATTATTTTAAATGTATTTTTATTTTAATTTCCATTAAATATTTGTTTTGGGGGTTTCCAAAGGTTTTATGGAGAATATGTGAGTTTTCATGAATTGGGCCAAACCGTGAACCCAATTCCAGATTTAAAAATTAATTTTATTTCTTTTATAACTTTTTCATTTTTTAATATTGTTTACACATTCAAACTCCTAAATGTCCTACCCTGATATATTAACACCACAATTAAAATTTGGAGCATTTGGAAATCCATAACCAAGGTTTATGTTGGTTTTTATTTAAGGGATTGGGCCTGCCCGAAAGCCCAATTCCAGTTTTAAAAATAAAATTTTATTAATTAATAACTTATTCATTTGTAAGTATTTTTCGGTGATTCAAAGCCTCAAATGCGCCCCTTGACCCTAGCCGAGCGCCCAACCTCTCTCTTCCCTTTTTGGAGCTCTTCTTCATCGCAATTTAGTACTGAACGTATTAGGGTTTCTAAAATCGGGCAGATCTGGAGAGGTAAATTGATCCTTTCATAACTTCTTCATTTTTCATCATTTCTCCCCCATTTCAGTCCCCACATGACCTAATAGGAATCCTTCAAACCTCCATACCAGTTTTGGGTACTTGGTGATTCATTATTTGGTGGATTGGGGCCGATTCCTTCAAGATATTTCAAGTAAGGGAATTACTTCTTGGTTCCTTCCATCCTCTTTTAGTTTTATTTCCTTTTTCTTGAAGTTCCTCATGTCCAGAAGTTGGGGTTCGATCCTAATGTCTGATTTGGTGTCTTTTGGGTAAATTATTGTGGTTTAGGTCTGGATTTATATTCCTTTTGGTGCAACGGTGGTGCGCTTAAGGTTTAGCACCAAGTTTTGAGGGTTTCGACTCAAAAGGGTAGGTGATTCCATGTGTATCCATTTTATGATGAGTTATCTTGCATGGATTATTAATTTAGCATGTATATAATCTGTTTTATGTGCTGTTAAAACAGTTTTGATGGAGTTGGTTAAACATTTAATTTTTAGTTTCATTATAGCTTGAAATTGGGTACTTTTCATGTGTGACTCTTGGGGTAATGTTTGGGTTTAGTTTATAACATATGAAAGTGATTTATTAGTCTTGAAAGGGGATGCCAATTCTAGTTTTTTAATTTCTTTATTTTAATTTTGGCCTTGAAAATATGTTTTTTTAATGAGTTTAAGGTGTAAAAACCTATTGTACTTCTTGAAGGTGATTTATGAAAACGTGTGTTTTTCATGTGTATCTTTGTGGTATTATTTGATGTATTTTTATAACATTTTGGGGTGGTTTAATAATTTTTTTAGGGCTGAAATATTCTGTTTTGGATTGGTATTGGTATGATTTCTCTTTTAAATGAGGGTTTTGAAATGGGATTAGTATGCAAACAATAGTTATACCTCTTGGGTTTGTTTTATAAAAATTGAAAATGTTTTATATGGTTAAACAAAGTTGGGAAAGGGTGTATATGTACTGTTTGGGTGAGTGTGTTCACCTAATGTGGGTTTTTGAATGGTAAAGTGGTGATTTGAGATGTTAAACATTTTTATAATTTTTTATAAATTGTCGAAATGTTATACTAAATTGTGTTTTGTGTGCGAAACACAGGTGTGGGATATTTCATGTGAGTTTATTTATAAAATGAATTGTGAAGGTGAGAAGGGTATTGTGTGACATGTGTGTGGGATGTTATGTGAGTTGAATATCTTTTATTGGTTTTATAAAATTGTTTAATGGATTTGTGGAAGTGTTAAAGAAATGTGAAAAGTGTTGTAGGCAATTTGGAGTGAGTTTGATTTCAAAATGCATTTGAATGAAAAGGGGAATTTTTGACTTGCATGATGTACATGGGGCTATTTGGTTAATTTTTTATGTGGAAGTGATATTTTCATGTAGAAACTATACTTCTTGGATTGATGAACTTGTTTGAGCACAAAGGGAAAACCCGGGTATCTAGGTGGGTGGGCGTGTACTAGTATGCTAGTGAATCCGTGGGGTTTGGCCTCAGTTTCACTTAGCAAGATTGACGCTTAAAACTCTATCTAAACTATGATGATAATGATTGGGGACCACTAGGTTATGGGTATGTTCCCTACTAGTGGCTCGTGCACGAGAATGGATATTTGTGATGGTTACTCTCACCGAGATACGAGGTTCCTGGGACCCACAGCTAGCTAGTGCCTAGGGGTTATTTCCCATTGATTGTGCTCACTGGATACTTTGTTCTTACCGTCGGTATACGGTATGAGAGGCTGGAAAATTCAGTATCTATGGTATTTATTTTAAATGTTTTTATTCATTAAATTATCCCACCTGAAAACTGTTTTTATTTAATGTTGCATCTTTTAGAAATTTTAACTAGCATCTCATGTCTTTGAAAACTTGCATGCTTTTCACCCTTAAATGTTTATCACATGGAATCTATTAGTGGTGGTATCCTACTGGGATTTCGCTCACACCCTACTTACACCTTTGGGTGTATGTAGATTTGTTTATTTTATGTCACAGGTTTGGGTACAAGATTTATGCCATTGATTCAGGTTTTTAGTTGTCCATTGGGATGCAGTGTCGTGGAGATAGCTTGAGGGTGGTGAATCTTTCCTTGTGGAGGTTCTTGGGCTGTCCTTATTTGGTTATGTACCATTGTAATGGTCTTTAAACATAGTTTTAACTTATGTATTTCAGTTCTGAAATTTTGTAAAAGACGATTTTTGTTGAAAAATCCAGATTTGTTTTATTGGACTCTTTTGTCGTTTTAAGTTAATAAACTCGGGTAAATTGTTCCCAATTATCATTTTATGATACCTAGGCACTTGTGATAGCCCGTGGGGATCGGGAACGCCCTTCGGTTCTTTCCATGGACTGGGTCGGGTGCCGATTTTGAAGGCGACTAGATTCAGTTCGTGACAAAATGGTATCAAAGGAGGTTCGCTCCATTTGAGTCATGTTATTTGGGAAATAGTCAGGATAGTATTGAGTTATGATTGTTGGGACATGGAATTCTGGTTATGGGTAGTGTTATTGATCACCACACCTCATTTCAGGATTCAAGTTGCCAGGTGATGTTGGGATTTTTCTATGTCTTTTGGTTTTCTTGGTTTGATGAGGATTAGGGGAAATGAAAAGAGAGTTGGGTTAATGGTCTCAATGAGCTCGCAGAGTCTGGAAAGCCTTGTGGAGCTGGGGATATTCCCTAGAACACTCTCTGTGACAGTGAAGTGATTAGAATATGGCCTCCAACCATATGTCCAAGTCACCCACTGAAACTAGTTTCCTCTCGCATTGTCTTGTGTTCTTTAGTTTTGATATCTTGGAACTTTGGTTTTAAAGTGACTTGGTTTTAAGAAGTGTAATGTTTTTGTGAAATGATTTTCAAATAAAGATGGAATGGTATGATATATGAAATTTTGGAACTGAATATTCAGAATTATTTTGAAATATAAAATGGTGTTATTACACCTCTTTTAAAGGCAGAAACTGTATTGAAGTGGGTTTTGAAAAGTGTTTCCAATAGAGTTTTCTAAACAATCAGAGTGTGTTTTAATGGGATGAGATGTTTTGAAATTGATGTGAATATCTTGAATGTGAGTTATTTTCTAAATGGTTGTGACTTTCGGAAAATTTTTGTAAGATGTGAGTTGGGATTTTGATCTCGTGGTTAGCGGTTATGAAAAAAAGGATGTGTTGGTTAACCGTTTTGGTTTTGAAAAGTGGAAAGAATTTTTGTTTTAACCTTTGGTATTTCCATTAGTGACCACATGCATGGGGTTATATGGGATGATGGATGGTTGGTGGCATGAATGGATGAGTTCCGGGACGGATATGAGGAGGGTGTCTGGTGTGGCACAAAAACATGCATGTGTGAGGCCCATAGGGTACCATTGGTCGATACTCTTACCGCTGAACCGCTTGTTTTCAAAGAAATGGTTTTAAAGAAAAACATGATGTCTTGATGAATAGTTTTGGGATGGTTTGTATTATGGGTCTTTGAAGATGTTGTTTTTGTGGGATGTTTTCTTTAGTCCAATAACCGCTCCTATTTGAACTGTGTTTTGGGATTATGTTTGGTCGGTAAGCTAGGTAGAAGGACCGGTTAGTAGTCTCCTCTGAGATATGTTTCGGGACACCTTTATGGTGGTTAACTTCATGTTTTTGGATCTGGTTTATGGTTTTTTTACCAATGGTCCATCTTGGTTGGGTCCTTGGGTTCTCCCGTTGGATAAGGTACGCCCCCATTTAGGGTTAGTGCTCAACTGAAGTGCAACCCGTATTGTTTCTCCATTGGAAAATCCTCTAGTTGATCAATATAAGGAATATTTTATAGATCATTGTTGATTGAGTCTAAAACCATTCATTTAGTTGATTTGTAGATCCTCTTGTAGTGGGATAGTTCTTGTGGAAGGTTGAAAGAGGCCTTGGGTTCTTAAGTTTCATGATTCATTGAAGGTGGAAGTGTTCTTTGGTTGTTAGTGTGGATGAGTGTCATGATGGTGTCTAAGAGGGCCTCTGGGTTCTTCATAGTTTCCTTGAAGCAAGAGTTATTATTAAACCACCAATTTTGAGATATTGGTCCTGATAGGATATTGTGTCCACTTTTTGGACTTGTCTGTTGTTTAGGGACTTGGAATATGGTCATGTTCCATGTATTGTTTCTATCAATCACAAGGGTCATGTTCGGTGACGCATTGTGATGTTGTGTGCTCTTTTGACTGTAAGGGTCAAGGTCACGCAATCCTCTTAGGTTCTCTGTTATGTTGGGAGTATGTATCCCTTGGGAAAAACATCAAATCCTATATCTTAGAGGAAGGTGTTTATACGTGTCCTACCCTTCTGTTGTTTCTCGCCCAAAGAAACAAGGTGCAATGTGTGTGCTTATTCTGATCCCTTGTTTCAGTGAAATGTCTGGTTTTGGTAAAGTGAGTTATGGAGTGTGTTATGTCTTTATGAACCCATCAGGGTATGCGGTGTAGTTGTTTGTGGCACCGAAAGAAGAAGTTCCACATAGGGGTTTCAACAGCAAAACTGTGTGGCCGAAGATGCTTCAATATTTTGAGCTCCAGCCACAGGTCCCGGAGAGAAGCTGGCACGTAGTCAGGGGAAACCCCAGTGTTGTTTAAACCCTTGTACAAAGTCCTATCCTCAGTATGAAAGATAGGAAGAGTTTAAACCTATGGTGTCATCATATTTCTTCTGTTGTTCCCGTTTAGTGGAAATAGGTGGAGGGTCTTGTACCCATGTCATCACACAATGTTATTCCCTCCCCCTTTGGTTTCCATTGAGTCTTTGGAGAATGGTTGGAAATTTGGCTAGACAAGTTGAGCACACGATTTTCACATGGTTAGTTCTATCCATGGACAAAAAAAATAACCATGCAGATATAAGGATCCACATAGTTATCGTACAGTTTCTCAAACTGTGCAGACTAACCGTGTGACCGTCCCAACTCCTTAATTTTGGGGTCTTTTCGTGTCGGCCCACGCCGGTCGGTTAAGATGGTTGGTTCTTGTGGTGGGAAGACCCACCATGGGTATCATGCATATTATTTTGTAAATTTCTAATGGATGTATACCCCTTGTACTAGGGAGTCTTTTTGGGCCTTCCCCTATTAGTGTATTGATTCTGTCTCGTGAAAAAAGAAATTTAAGTTGTCTCTTATGGTGGGGAGCCCATTTGTGTCTCTTCATACAAGTAACTCATTTTTTTCCTTGGTATTGTATGGGAAGTAGGTAATATAATTTGTAGATATCTAACTACTTACATATTCCTTGGGTAATCTTTGGGACTGGAGAGTGCCCAATGTATTAGTTAAAGTAAGGTAAGTGTAACCTTGTTCAATGTTATTGTTCGTTTGGGCGAATTGCTTGAGTCTTGTTCGGATAGTGTTTGAGGAGTTTTATTTTGGGATCAATTATGAATGTGATTTATTATTTCAGGAAAGTGGTGTAAGTTTTGTTTGTGAGAGTAATCCTTTATTAATTGATCACTGGAGGTGTTTTGTCCTTTGGGGGAGAAACCTGACAAAGGAGTACCTCTTGGTTTCTCAGTTGGGTTTGGTTGTTACTTTGGCCTTGCTGTGACTTTCCGGGGCGGAAAGTTTTCATGGTGGGGAGAATTGTCACATACATAGATTATTTAAAATGTATTTTTATTTTAATTTCAATAATTCTTTGTTTTGGGGGTTTCCAAAGGTTTTATGGAGAATATGTGAGTTTTCATGAATTGGGCCAAACCGTGAACCCAATTCCAGATTTAAAAATAAATTTTATTTATTTTATAACTTTTTCATTTTTTATTATTTTTCAAAAATTCAAACTCCTAAATGTCCTCCCCTGATATAGGAACACCACAATTAAAATTTGGAGCCTTTGGAAATCCATAACCAAGGTTTATGTTGGTTTTTATGTAAGGGATTGGGCCTGCCCGAAAGCCCAATTCCAGTTTTAAAAATAAAATTTGATTAATTAATAACTTATTCATTTTTAAGTATTTTTCGGTGATTCAAAGCCTCAAATACGCCCCTTGAACCCGGACGCGAGCCCAAGCTCTCTATCTCCTATTTGGAGCTCTTCTTCATCACGATTTAGTACTGAACTTATTAGGGTTTCTAAAATCGGGCAGATTTGGAGAGGTAAATATATTCTTTCATAACTCCTTCATTTTCATCATTGTTTCCCCATTTCAGTCACCACAAGACCTAATATGAATCCTTCGAACCTCCATAACAGTTTTGGGTACTTGGTGATTCATTATTTGGTGGATTGGGGCCGATTCCTTCAAGATATTTCAAGTAAGGGAATTCCTTTTTGGTTCCTTCCATCCTCTTTTAGTTTTATTTCCTTTTTCTTGAAGTTCCTCATGTCCAGAAGTTGGGGTTCGATCATAATGTCTGATTTGGTGTTTTTTGGGTAAAGTATTATGGTTTAGGTCTGGATTTATATTCCTTTTGGTGCAACGGTGGTGCGCTTAAGGTTTCGCACCAAGTTTTGAGGGTTTCGACTCAAAAGGGTAGGTGATTCCATGTGTAGCCATTTTATGATGAGTTAGATTGCATGGATTATTAATTTAGAATGTTTATAATATTTTTTATGTGCTGTGAAAACAGTTTCGATGGATTTGGTTAAACATTTAATTTTTAGTTGCATTATAGCTTGAAATTGGGTATTTTTCATTTGTGACTCTTGGGGTAATGTTTGGGTTTAGTTTATAACATATGAAAGTGATTTATTAGTCTTGAAAGGGGATTCCAATTCTAGTTTTTTTATTTACTTATTGTCATGTTGGCCTTGAAAGTAGGTTTTTTTAATGAGTTAAAGGTGTAAAAACCTGTTGTACTTCTTGAAGGTGATTTATGAAAACGTGTGTTTTTCATGTGTATCTTTGTGGTATTATTTGATGTATTTTTATAACATTTGAGGGTGGTTTAATAATTGTTTTAGGGCTGAAAAATTCTGTTTTGGATTGTTATTGGTATGATTTCGCTTTTAAATGAGGGTTTTGAAATGGGTTTAGTGTGCAAACAATGGTTATACCTCTTGGGTTTGTTTTATAAAAATTGCAATTGTTTTATTTGGTTAAACAAAGTTGGGAAAGGGTGTATATGTACTGTTTGGGTGTGTTTGTTCACCTAATGTGGGTTTTTGAATGTTAAATTGGTGATTTGAGATGTTAAACATTTTTAGAATTTTTTATAAATTGTTGAAATGTTTTACTAAATTGTGTTTTGTGTGCGAAACACGGGTGTGGTATATTTCATGTGAGTTTATTTATAAAATGAATTGTGAAGGTGAGAAGGGTATTGTGTGACATGTTTGTGGGCTGTTATGTGAGTTGAATATCTTGTAAGGGTTTTATAAAATTGTTTAATGGATTAGTGGAAGTGTTAAAGAAATGTGAAAAGTGTTGTAGGAAATTTGCAGTGAGTTTGATTTCAAAATGCATTTGAATGAAAAGTGGAATTGTTTACATGCATGATGTACATGGGGCTGTTTGGTTAATTTGTGATGTGGAAGTGATATTTTCATGTGAAAACTATACTTCTTAGATTGCTGAACTTGTTTGAGAACAAAAGGAAAACCCGGGTATCTAGGTGGGTGGACGTGTACTAGTATGCTAGTGAATCCGTGGGGTTTGGCCTCAGTTTCACTTATCAAAATTGACGCTTACAACTCTAATTAAACTATGATGATGATGATTGGGGACCACTAGGTTATGAGTATGTTCCCTACTAGTGGCTCGTGCACGAGAATGGATATTTGTGATGGTTACTCTCACTGAGATATGAGGTACATGGGACCCATAGCTGGCTAGTGCCTAGGGGTTATTTCCCATTGATTGTGCTCACTGGATACTTTGTTCTTACCGTCGGTATACGGTATGAGAGGCTGGAAAATTCAGTATCTATGGTATTTATTTTAAATGTTTTTATTCTGTAAATTAGCCCACCTGAAAACTGTTTTTATTTAATGTTGCATCTTTTAGAAATTTTAAGTAGCATCTCATGTCTTTGAAAACTTGCATTCTTTTTGCCATTAAATGTTTATCACATGGAATATATTAGTGGTGTTATCCTACTGGGATTTCGCTCACACCCTACTTACACCTTTGGGTGTAAGTAGATTTGCTTATTTTATGTCACGGGTTTGGGTACAGGATTTACGCTATTGATTCAGGTTTTTAGTTGTCCATTGGGATGCTGTGTCGTGGAGATAGCTTGAGGGCGGTGCCTATTTCCTTGTGGAGGTTCTTGGGCTGTCCTTATTTGGTTATGTACCATTTTAATGGTCTTTAAACACAGTTTTAACTTATGTATTTCAGTTCTGAAATTTTGTAAAAGACGGTTTTAGTTGAAAAATCCAGATTTCTTTTTTGGATTCTTTTGTCGTTTTAAGTTTATAAACTTGGGTAAATCGTTCCCAATTATCATTTTATGAAACCTAGGCACTTGTTACAGCCCGTGGGGATCGAGAACGCCCTTCGGGTCTTGCCATGGACTGGGTCGGGTGCCGATTTTGAAGGCGACCAGATTCGGTTCGTGACATGAACAGTGCTTCCACTCTAGAACCTAGACTACCATTGGTAATGCTTCAAGATAAAATGTGAATGTGTGGATCATGACTAGAGGGACTCTACATTGGGTCCTCAATATCATAGTGAAGGTACAACTCAAACGGGGTTTAGATGATCAACAACTGCATTTATGAAACTCATGATTGATGTATTTGTTTGTTTCCATTATATTAATTATAAATTTAATTTGAAATGATACTTTATTCTTGGTTCTAATTTTCTTTACAAATTTTCATCATGTCAAATTCATTAGTCATGAAATTCATCATCATGTACATTTTTTATTATTCATTTATTCTAAAAAATATTATATTGGTATGGACTAAATAAGCTCTTATTTGACTCTCAAAACATTTATGTGAGAGGAATGATATATTTATTTATTTAGTAATTCATTCATAATTATTGTTACATTCCCAAGTCATTTATTTAAATAAACGTCATTAGTTTGGAGGTTACATATTCCAATGTGTCCCCTTGCCTGACCCCTTGGCTTATAGAGTCATATTATTGGAGATATGCCTCTCACCAATATATGTTAGTATTTAAATCTTACTCTTAGTAGATATTAGTTCTCCTTGGATCTCATCCTCACACATATGATAAACTATTGTTCTATACTAGGTATTTAATGGTTATCTACAATGATAAATTTGGTAGATTTATATCATTGTAAGGTGGTATTCCATAGATTATATGGGTTTATGTTCATATATATTGGTGAATGTGACCCTCATACAAGGCGATTGGGGTTAAATCAATGGAAATTATAGTCGATGTCCCACCAACTAGAGTGATTGGATATTTTCATTATAGATACATTAATCAACAAAATGTAGTTTGGGAATATTTTTTTTATAAAAAATGTTATAGGGATTCCCCCATATTTAATGGTAGATTTAATAGTTGACTTTAATCTATTTGGTAAAATTACATCATCCATAGCATGTCGAATGACTTTGTTTAACTATAAGAAAAAATGTTTTGGTTAATTCAATTTTTGTATAAGGGTTTCATTAAGCACATTATTCCCCCCATATTAACTCATGCATTTCTTTGTAAAAATAAAATACATTTTCTTATATCTTTTTATTATCTATAACTACCTATATTATGCGAGACTTAAGAAAAAATGTGTATTATGAATATTTGAAACCAATTTATGTAGTTTAAATGAGATAAGTGGTTCACATATATTGACCTTTGGTCTAGATATCATCATGTTTGGGTTCAAGAGGGGGATATCCCAAAGAGGTTGCTCTAATGTCTCTATGGTCGTTATAAGTTATTTATAATTTTATTTAGTATTATAAATTCCCCTAAAAGGTTCATGGGTCTCATAAACTAGATCTTCAATCCATTCATATATTAGTTCATAGTTATATTTATCAATGATTTTCTTATCTATTGCAAGAAAAATTATGAACATTTATAAACTTTTTTATTTCCCTACTTATCCTTTTGCAGAATTGGTTGTACAAAAAAATATATTAATTATCATATTGTATTTGAGAAGAGTATTTTATATTAATTTAATCATTGAGTGAAGAAAAGTGTTTTACCCTGCAATATTGGAGGTTTTAATGTCTTGGGAACCAACTAAGACCATATTTGAGGTTTAAAGATTCCTTTTATTAGAAGGTTATTACTTTAGTTTTGTATTTCACTTCTCTAATATTAAAACTCCCATGATTTTATTTACCTAGATAATATATCCTTTCATCATGTATGATCATTATTTAAGTGTATTTATGGTTTTAAATTGAATGATGATTAGTTCCCTTTCTCAATATTTTTAGGATGAAGGAGTTGATTGTGTGTTGTTTCATGATGCCTCTAGGATATGACATGTGTGTGTGTTAATGCAATAGAAATCAACGATTTATAACAGTTAAAAATATATGAGACATTAAAAGTAGAAAAAAATTACCCAAAACTAGTTTTTTCCAGTGGTAGGTTTTTTTGAAAACATTGACACACCATCAACTCGAAAAGATTTTTTTTCTTCATGTGGATCAAAATATTTGAAATTATTTCTTATCCTCGATATATCTTAACTTGAGGTAGATTAAATTGTTATATTTACACTATGATTATTTCTTCAATATTTCATTCACACATGGTATGTAAAATTTTTTGGATGATTCCCTCAGTAGTATATCATGTTTTCACCTACTAGAAGTGGTTTTTGAGTAGTTTTCCATGATGAATTTTTTAGGGAAATAGGGTGTGACTTTTAGAATTAATCAATAAACCATTCTCCACAAAATTTAATATTAGGTTTGGGTGTCACATTCTGTATACATATACTATGAGATCTTTCATGATAATATCTTCTTGGATGATTCACTTGTTGAATTTTATAATTTATGGGACTATGTCATCCTCCTTTATGAGTACATAGTGGTTTCAGTGGTGCTTCTAGAGAAATTATTAAGGGATTATAATATTTCTTATTTACTTTTACATTTGTGGTTAACAAATATATTTAAATTAGTCTTGTAAACATATTATTACATGATTCATAACATAAACTCCTATAAATCATAGCCCAAAAATATAACAATATAGAGTGTTCAAGATATAAGTTACATAATAAATTAACTTAAAAGTAAACTACATCACCATTATTTTAATATTCATAATTTTCTCCAAAATATTATTAAATTTATATCACTTCAATTATTAATCTTTGAAAATATTGAAATAAAAAGGTTTCAATTAGAAATCCTAGAAATTAAAAAAACATTATAATGAATAAAAACATATGCGTCATGAGGCATTACATGATATCATGAAAAAATATAATCACATATAATCATGCAATAAATGGGATTGTATTATAAGATTAAATATTGTAAAAAATGATGAAACAAAAATACATGATATCATAAGAAAAATTCATGGTTCACTACCAAAGCAACATGACACAGTGCGCTAGGATATTTTCATGTGCACCATATATGGTATGTTTTTGAGATGAGAACATTAACCAATGTATTAAGTGGATGTAAAATTTCATATACACCCCTAAATTTATAAAATTAATATGTTTATGTGATCCATATAATAAATAAATCATATATATTTTATATATATTCGAAAACACTTGATATGAACAAGGTGCACAGTTTTCCCCAACTATGCACCCAGGGCTGCACACATGTGGAGAGTCTCTGAAATTTCTAACAGAGTCATATTGCACTATTTACGCAAGGTTTCCCAAACCATTTACATGAATCGTTCTCATTCCCCATTTTGATAGTGCATGGAAATTGGTTGGCACACAGTTTGGTCAACCATGCGGCCAAACAGTGTGACCCATAGTTATTCGGTAATTTTTCAAAAATTCCCTTAATGAATTATAATTATAATCCCTCCTCTTATTTTCTAATTTCTGTGGACAACTGATTCAATCATCCTCCTTTAGAGACATCATGGGGCCTAATATATTTTCTTGGATAAAATTCCAATTTAGACTCTGATTTGACTTCCATTCTTCTCTTTGTATGCACACTAGTAAGATATTCATTCATCTTTCACCTTTTTTCATTTTTCTTTCTCTCGCTGTAGTTATTTAGGTGTAAGCTCATATTCCCTATTTTCAAATAATGTGTCTATTTTTCTATTTTCTTCTAATATAGACCAAACTAAAGGAATATAATAGATTAGTTCTACTATACATGAATAAGGTAGTTGGTCTAGTAATTATACCTCAACGTTGAGATGTTTTATAATATGTGTTATCTTTCGCATACTGATTTCATCATGTGTTTCCCCTAAATTGAATATTCCTTAAATTGTTTTCCATGTTACGAAACATAATGACATTGTTAGATCCCATTAAATGTGTAAGTTTGTCAATCTCAATATGCACCACCCCAGTTGGAGAACCTTTTATATGCCAAATTGTATTTCGTGGTTATATATCCAAATAACATACTGGAGTGTTTGGATTTACTACTAAGTTGAGATGTTATAAATGAAATGGATAATTATTCTAGTGCATAATGTATAACATACTTCTCAGTCTATAAATAATTGAATGAAGGTGGGTGATATAACCATGTCACTTGATTAAATATTTTAATCGTTATGCGCTTGTTTAAAGATAAATTTTATTTAATTTTGAACTATCTTTTTCCTATGATTAAATCCATTGACTGTTTATTATTGTTATAAAATAGGAATGGATATCATTATGTTATAAATTTTGTGTGGTGTCCCTCATGTATTATGTTACGGGCCTAGCATCCCATCTACTATAGTTGTGATACGGGCATCTCATCCCTATATTTTTTATTTGGGGATGACATCCCAATATTATTATTCGGGCATAATTTCCCTATAGAACAACACTTGGGAATGGAAACCCTTATGAGATATGATATATGGTAATGAAGACCCCATTAATATATAGAAATAAAGACTGTATTGTTCTTTGGTCATGGAAACCCTTAATGTTATATACAGTCATGAAAACCCTTATAGTAATATATAGTAATGATGGCCCTTACTATTATGTACATGCATGATGACCCTTACTATTATACATTTTCATGATGAACCATGCTGATATATATACGGGAATTATGACCCTTATTGATATGATATTGGGCATGGAAAACCTATTGTTATGATTTTGGTATGGAGACCATACTATTGTGATATTGGTCATGAAACCAATTGATACTCATGAGACTCATAATAAAGCCCATGGATGCTTGATTTATTTCTCAGGTCAAGGATAATAGAAGTATCCACATATATGGTTATAGATGTCACTATGTATGTAGACCATATATGTGTATACATGTGGTTTCATATTTTGAGATTGTCTTGCATGGTCCAAAGCAGGTAGGGTCATATTTGTATCTTCTTGGAACTAGAGTCAACCCCTTTAAAGCTTGTATCACTACTTATCATTTATCTATCTGTACACTATCGTATTATATACATTGACTGGGTATTTATAGAAAATGTTGGTGGTATTCTACTGATATTATCTCATGCCCTACCTGGGCCACTGATGGTATCAAGAAAGATTATGTGGATACAGGTAGGGATAGGGGAAATCATGCAGTAGATGACACTTGACTTGTTTATAGTACTTACATAAAACAATCATTTTTTTCAAAAAAACAAACCAAGCCAAAATAGAATCAAGGGGTAGAAATTAATGTTACCCTAGAGCATCATGCTTAACAACCAAGATGCAATCATCAGGCAAGGAAACTAAGTGTTTGTAGAGAATAAATATATCCCCTAGGTCACCTTTCCAAGCCAACATATCATCTGCATGTTTCCCTTCGCACCATGTGTGATTGACCTTAATGTCCTCATTGATGTAGGTCCTACAAGATCTTAAGATATACACCAATCCCCATAAAGCATCACCTTCTCCAAGAAGAAAGTTAACCAGCATCACATAATCTATTTCCACTTCTGAAATCTGTATATTGGCTTGTCTATAAAGGTTGAGACCTGTATCCAAGGCCTTGGCCTCTTCCACCATTGAATTACCATCACCAAAGTTGGCCGAGAACCCCAAAAGCATAGATCCACAATTGTCCCGAACCAGTCCTCCACCCCTCATTGCTCCATGTAGACAAGACCCATCCACGTTCAGCTTACAGCCTACACAATGAGGATTCCACCGAACCCATCGGCCTTGCCACTGAGTCTGAGATCTAGCCGACAAGCCAAAGTTGTGTAAGAACCATCATTACGTGGTATAATATCCATAATTTTTAATCAACAACCCAAGCTCCATCACCATGATCTTCACCTGAACTTGTAGGTGGAACCCGATGATCGAAGCACCATGCCTGGCTTTATTCCAAGATTCCCACAGCACCCAAAAAGTAGTGGAAAAAAACATTCCCCGCACCTTGAATTCCACCCCAGTATGATCATCCCCCTGGAACCATTCTTCAATCATTTCTTATATCAAACCTTCAGCAACATTAATATTCATCTCCAGTGAAATGAAGCTCCAGAACCCCTGTTCCAAGTCCCCTTGAAAGAATAAATGATCAACAATACCCTGCTGTAGAGAACAACAACACTAGCATATAGTAGCTAGTGAGATTCATTTAATCTTAATATTCTCATCTGAAGGAATCACCTGGTTCCACATACACCAGACCAAGAAGTTCAATTTCCCAGGAATATAGTTTCACCACAGCTTACAAGCCCACCTATCAGTACTGCCACCATAATGAATGAGATCTCTAAAAGCCGAGCTCGAAAACCTTCTTGAGTAGTAGCTGAAAAAAGTGCACTTATCTGGCTTGTCAACCAGCATAATTCTTTCAAACACCTCCCACTATTCCCTGGATAAAATTGCCTAGAGGAAATCTGGATATCGACGGGCCTCTTTAAACAAAATATTGAGAGTTGGACAGCCAGGAAAGAAGAGAATACCACCTGGCCAGTTTGTTTTACACAGATTGTTGTCACCTCGCCACACTGACCACCGAATCGCAATATCCATATCTTTCATGTGACCAATGAGTCAACGAGCCAATACAGAAATCCTCTTGAAATTCTGATCCCAACCCCTCTAGTCCTCCCCATATCTGTCCACCATAAATTTTGACCATAAGGACTTACCTTCACAGAAATCCCAAGATAAACGGTCATTCATAGCTTGTATGGCTTCTTCAACATCACGCATACCAATTCCCCCTTCGACAACTGGTTTAGCCACCCATTTCCACGAGGTCAAGTGGCAACGAACACCTTGGTTAGCATCCCATAATAAGTCGTTGAGCACCTTCTCTAAATGCCTGATGGTCCCCCACAGTGGAATCAGGATGGAGAGAACATGCATCGGAATGGAAGGGTGCTATTAATTAAATTGATCTTGCCTCTGAATGAATGAAATTTATTTTTCTAGTTGCAAATGCACCCCGTGATATGGTTAACAATATCAAAAAACAAGACCTTCTTGATTCTACCATTAGAGAGCGGGGCACCCAGGTAAACCATAGGTAAATGTCGACACTGGAGACCCAACTTGGCTTGGAAGGAATTTGCATGTCTAATCAAGAACTTATTTGAAATGTAAACACTTCTCTTCCCAGAGTTCATGCCTTTCCCAGTCAACAAACCATAAACATTCATGACATTGCAAAAACCAGATACGGATCTTTTCCTACCATTCAAAATGAAAATCATGTCATCAGCAAACATAAGATGAGACACCAAACCCACGCCAAACTTGTTTTAGTAGGGAATGATCTTCACCTCCTCCAAAATTTGATGGATGTTCCATGTAAGAGCCTCTTGAGCCATGATGAATAAGGAGGTAGATAAAGGATCCCCTTGTCTAACACCCCTAACTGATTAGAAGAAGCCGAAAGTCTTTCCCATAAGTGTAAGCATGATCCAGGGAGACGCATAACACCTAAAGAACAATTCATAGAACCATTCGTGGAACCCAAGCCTCCTCATAAGTCAAAGAATGAATTTCCACTCAATTTTTTTCACACTCCTTGTCCATATCAACCTTAATCATGATGTTATACCCCCTCGATCTTAGGTTAATGACATTAACCATTTCTTGAGAAATGCCAATCGCCCCCCAAATACTTTTACTAGGCACGAACCAATGCTTCTCTAGAGAAATTATCCAAGGAATAATACTTCTAACCTTCTACCAAGGAGTGTGACCAGAATCATGTAGGCAAAATCATTCAAGCATATTGGCCTGAACTGGCTCAAGGCTGACGGATCGTTCACTTTCAGAATCAGGACCACTTTCAAAGCACAAACATCCCGATTTAACGGCCCTCTCTTGAAAAAATCTTGGACGGCCTCCCTAATTTGTCCTTTCACAATCTCCCACATTTCCACATAAAAATCCCCCAGAAAACCATCTGGTCTAGGAGTGTTGTCCCCATTCATACTAAGCATCGTGTTTTTAATTTCCTCATCCCATGACATGACCATGAGAGCATCATTCTCCATGTAGTCAACCAGGCCTGGAATGCAACTCATAAACTCCTCCTCATCATGTTGATCCACTAACCCCCCTGCATTCAAACTATTCATACCTGCCAGCATCCCTTCAAAATATTCCAAAGCCCTGCTCCCCACCACATCCATGTCTGAACTGTAGGAGCCATCTTCAAGTTTAAAATTTATACTATTATTCACCATCTTCTCCTTAATGCATGCTTGAAAAAGGATGTGTTTTTGTCCCCCTCTTTAATCCACAAGGCACATTATTGAAGTCTACAAGTCCTTCCCACTGCCATTACCTGAAACTGAAAAGCCATCCAAATGAAAATTTGAAATCAAACCACCCAACGACACCACCACGTCAGCCCTCGTCGGATCCTCTTCGGAAGGAATACTGGATCCCAGAATCCTCCGCAAGCCTTCCACTGAAGGAGCCACCTCCAGCCCGGAATCTGACACAATGGCAGCAGAAGCCGCCGCCCCACATTCACAGACTACCGGAGGATCCACCCGACGCTTCCTACAATGGTCCACCGCATCACCCTGAAGCCCGCAGCCCACACAAAACCGGGCGAGAGAAAGAAACCAGAGACACTGCCACCAGGAGAACCCATCACCAGCTCTGATCAACACCCTGGAAGGGAGGGTAACCACCAAGTCCATCTCCACACAGAATCAAGGACCCGAAGCCACCTGACAGGAATGAGATTCCTCATCTATGCACAAGAATCCGCCCAGAGCATTACCAACTGAATCCCGAATGGCAGGGTTGTGAAGCGGAAGCCGAAGCCCGGGAAACCTAATCCAGACGGCCGCTTTGCTCGACTCGTTGTCGTAATGCACCTCCCGAGACCAATTGGTAAGCGAGAAGTTCCACGAACCGCAGTGCCGCGACCTCCTCAACCAGGCCTTCACGAAATCCTCCTTGTTTGAGAGGTGAATGGAGAAAGAAACATTGGAAAGCAACGAAACCGCTCTAGGAAGGGAGAGACCCCAAGACAGCACGATGTTCCGGAAGACAGCATGAGGTGGCTTGTCACGGACAAAACGAAAAATCAGATAGAGTTCCTGAAATGAAGACTCTTCGAGAAGTTCCACCTCCGACAGACCAATCGTTGGGCATCCGTGTTGGCTATACAAGCCGAGAAATATGAGAGGAAGAATGGAAGAGGTAGAAAAATTGGCACACGGCACAAAGAAGATTTCAAGCTTTGTATTTCACACAACTTCACAATTTTCACAATTGAAATTTCAGGCTACAATTACATCAATTTATAGACCCACAACATTAAATGCCTAGCATTTATGTTGGTACAAAGAAAGACCAAAACATAAAATACAGAGAATCTATGATGGTACAAGGAAAGACCAAAATACTAAATGCAGAGCATTTATGACGGTACAAAGATATACCAAATCTTTAAATGCAAAGAATTTAAATTTATTCAAAGAAGATAAATGGAGGTTGACCCATGGAAGAAGAAAAAAATGTGCAAGTAATAAATGACGCCGCAGGCAGCTTTGACTCATATTTTTGGTTTGCAATTCCAACACTCCCCTTCAAACCAAAACCGGCTTCATTCCGAGCATCGTTCTGAGTCTTTTGAATGCATCTGATGGTAATGCCTTTGTGAAAATATCAGCCACCTGCTCCATGGTATGAAAATATTCCAATTTTATTGTTTTCTGCTTCACATGATCTCGCAAAAAATCGAATCGGGTATCAATATGTTTTCTTCTTCCATGCTGCACTGGATTTTTGGAAAGTTCAATTTCCGACTTGTTATCCACATATATCACTATGGATCCATCCTGCGGATGCTGCAACTCCTTCAGCAGATTTCTCAACCAGATTCCTTCACAAACAGTGGATGATGTCGCCACGTACTCTGCTTCACATGTAGACAAGGCGACCACACTTTGTTTCCTTGAATTCCATGTAAAATCAGTCGATCCAAGAAAAAATACATACCCAGTGGTGCTTTTTCTTTCATCTTGGTCGCCTCCCCATTCACTGTCTGAGTATCCATGCAGATTTGCTTCTTCATTGTATGGATAAAAAATACCAAAATCCAATGTTCCTTTAACGTACCTAAGGATACGTTTTGTCGCTAACCAGTGGGACTCTTTTGGTGATTCCATGTACCTGGTTAGAAGCCCAACACTCTTCTGAGAAATATAGATGCCTCCATGTTGTTGCTTTACTTCTATGCCCAGAAAGAAGGATATGAGACCTCTGTCGGTCATCTCGAACTCCTTGAACATAGCCTTCTTGAAATCATCGAACATTTGTCGACTATTCCCTGTAAAAAGAAAATCATCAACATACAATCATGGAATGATTATATCGCCATGATCGTTCTTATAGATGTAAAATGCATGCTCATATGGACATTTGGTGAAGCCGTTCTCTTGAAGATAGCTGTCAATGTGTGCATTCCAAGCACGAGGATCCTGCTTCAACCCATAAAGATTTTTCTTCAGTCGATACACTTTGTCTTCCTCCCCTTGCATAACAATGCCTTCAGGCTAGTCTACATAGACCTCTTCCTCTAGAATTCCATTCAGGAATGCAGACTTCACATCCAATTGGTAGATCATCCAACTGTGATGTACAATAAGAGAGATAATCATTCTCACAGTGTCAAGGCGAGCAACAGGAGCGAATACTTCTTCATAGTCCACCCCATACTTCTGTTTGTACCCCTCTGCTATGAGCCTTGCCTTGTAGCGATCGATTTCACCATTAGCATTTCAATTGATCTTGTACACCCATTTGACACCAATGGATTTCTGGCTATTAGGAAGTGTGGTCAGCTCCCATGTGTCATTTTTCTCTATGGAGTGAATTTCTTCTCCCATAGCCATTCTCCAACATTCTTCCTTTGTGGCTTCCTGAAAAGTCAAAGGCTCATGATCTGCATATAGGCAAAAAAGATTTACCTCTTCTGTTTGTTCATAAATGCCGCTTAAGCTTTTCATCTTTATGGGCGCCATGGGTGAGGATGAGCTCGCCAAATTTTGACTTGATGGAGTCCTTTCAGGAGTGATGGGATGTCCTCCTAGACTCATGTGTACTGATGATGTGCCCGGGGAAGGTATTGTTAGCGTTTTCTCCTGATGATCACGTCTTTCTTCAGGATCTTCTGTTTCAACTGGAATCTCTTTGTTTGGTTCTTCTTTCATATGCGCCGCTTCAAAATCCTCTCTTAATGTTTGAAGACGTACCCACTTCACTCGATCAACACCTTTGAAGACGGTGGCAATAGAATCCCAAGACTGCTTGCATGATGTTGCTTCAGCAATTTCTTCGAACGTTGACTCATCCAACCCTTGATAAAGGAGGAAAAACGCCTTGTTGTCTTTATTTCTTTGATTTTTTAGGGCCGCCTTTTCTTCATTCGTGAAGGCAGCTTCTTCATCCGTAGTGGGTACAACGTACCCGTCGGTGACGATCTCCCATAATTCTTGCGACCCGAATAACGCCTTCATTTGGATGCACCACCTTTCGTAGTTGTCCTTAGATAGCTTCAGAACTTGCGGCTGGATTGCGGCCATCTTTAAAAAAAATTGGAGGATCTTGGTAACTTGGCTCTGATACCATTTTGTTGGCTATACAAGCCGAGAAATATGAGAGGAATAATGGAAGAGGTAGAAAAATTGGCACACGGCACAAAGAAGATTTCAAGATTTGTATTTCACACAACTTCACAATTTTTCACAATTGAAATTTCAGGCTACAATTACATCAATTTATAGACCCACAACATTAAATGCCTATCATTTATGTTGGTACAAAGAAAGACCAAAACATAAAATACAGAGAATCTATGATGGTACAAGGAAAGAGCAAAATACTAAATGCAGAGCATTTATGACGGTACAAAGATATACCAAATCTTTAAATGCAAAGCATTTAAATTTATTCAAATAAAATAAATGGAGGTTGACCCATGGAAGAAAAAAATAATGTGCAAGTAATAAATGACGCCGCAGGCAGCTTTGAATCATATTTTTGGTTTGCAATTCCAACAATCCGTTCACACGAACATGACAACGAGGAGCAATCCAAATATAAGGAATGCAAGGAAGCCGCCGAGAACCAGACCGTTCCGGCGATGAGGACAGAGAATCTCTAAAGGATTTGGCCCCCAAGCCTGGAGGATGGGGACAATCTTCGAAACCGCCCCCGGAAGAGAGATTTGTCACCCGAAGGATCTCCAGAGAAAGCGACGAAGACGACGACACATCAGCCCGTGCAAGAGAAACGGTCATAGCAACAACATCCATACTCAATAATAAAATCCTATGATTGACTTGTTTATAGTATGGGAGTAGGGAATCACATGACCCAACTATGGATCATGATGTTATTAGTGATACAATTTTCACCCTTTTTTCTTTTGATGTCTGTAATATATATCATTCATGTTTCTATGACTTCGAGATTACATGATGGACATATGGAGTATCATCGTTTTTTATATGATAATATATATTTTTGATGTAGATTATTTATTACATTTGGATTCTTTAACTCCCTCTTTCAGTTATATTTATTATTCTTCCATTATTTATATAGTATTTCACCTTTGTGAAACTCTAATCATGAGGGTATAGCCACTCCACTCTACCGCCTTAGACCCTAGCTCTTAATCAATAGCTTCAAGCATATGGGGATGCATGCTTCAAGCTATGTGTCCCACTGGATCGGGGCACTCTTCGGTGGAATCCGAATCAAGATGTCACAAAGTGGTGTTAGATGTTTCTTTTCATTAAATTACTATTTTGGGATAGTTGAAATGAGACTATGAGAAGTTGGAATTTGGTTATGAGTTATGGCTAGGATTTGATAAACCACGTATATGGAAAGAACAAATTACTTGGGATGGGACATTATGTTTTGGATAATTCTTATTATAGCTGATTTGATTACACCGTTGGGTTTTACACATGAGGTGAGATGTTTATTATTATAATTTGGGATTATATTTTGTCACTGGCCCGATATGGAAAGGAATCATTGATCATGCATTATTTTTAGGTAGATTATGGGATTTATATGTCATGCATTATGCCATGCCAATTTTTTTGTGTGAATTACTTGCAGCATGTTTTTTCATGCATTATAGTTATGTATAAGAATTTTTCTAACCTTTCATGTTGGGACCTGATAAGTGAGTGGTTTCTATTAAATGGGAACCAAAATTCAATTTATATGGTGTATTGGCCCACATAAATTGTAAGTGGTGATCCTTATAGATCACCCATTTTAATATAACTTTAATATGAATGAAAATGAAATTCAATGAAATTGGATTCTAAAATGAAACATTCACCATAAAATATAGATGAAAATTGAAATTTAAACGGTTTTTTACTCTTTAAATTAAAATTGATGCAATATATCGGGACCCTCATAGTAAAATATAGAACACAACCCATACCTGACCTTAGTAGAGAGTAGTTAGTAGCATCTCTTGTGTTATTTATAAATGTTCTTATCACCCAGACCTAGCTCTTTGAGAAGGCATATGAGTGTGACTATTACATAGAAATTCTTGTAATAATACTATCTAAGTTGCGAGTTTTTCATTTTTTGATCTATGCAATCATAATGTCCTTACTTCATGCACCAGGATGGTGGTGACGCACATACTCCAAATGTGGTGGTCCCTGAACCACAAGTGACTAAAAATTAGATTTGTTTATTATCAAACACTTTTGAGGAAAAATTGAGAGACCCATAGTTCAACCACAAAAGTAAATGACAAATCCATTAAAGAACAACTTAGGTCTACCAGATTTTAACTCCCTAAATAACTTCTAGGATGTAGTGTTACCTGTATATCTTGTTCATCCATTAAAAGATCTTCAAACCTAAAAGCCAGCGTGTCCCAGGACTGGATGTACTATTCGATGTTAATCTTCCCAACATTGAACCCTCTTTTCACTATAAGATCCTTCTTATTGATCCAGGAACACTACTCCTCATTAGTATATGCCTTTATTAACCTACTCATCATTCTGTTGCAATCTTCATTAGTATCTTTAATCGTCAAAACATATTCCAGCATCTCCTCTCCCAAGTGTATTAGCAATTCAAAAGATTTCCCATACACTGTAATAGGATCTGCCTACTAGAAGACATCCTTGGGTTCATTTTCCACCAGCTTAGCCTTTTTTACTTCTTCACAAATCTTGTCTCCATGGGTAGTGGTAGATATGAGTAGTCTTTTCTCTCTTTGTGTACGCCCGTAAGGATCTTGCTTCTTCTGAGGATTGGAAGCCTATTACCCTAACTAACTCTTTCTGAATCATCAGCTAATTGGATGGAGTTCCCATCATTGGACTCATTCCCAGGGGCCTTATGCTATTACAAATTGATCAGATCAGTATCAAACTCATTCACGGGATCATCATTATCCAAACCTTCAAAACGGTTACCGAGATTGATATCAACCACCTTACTTCTAGGACTTGACTTGATCAAGTCTGTATGGACCACTGCCTGGCCTTCATCAGAGATACCTCTTCCTGATTGGTATTCCTTAGCGTAAGAAACAACTGAAGGAGTCTGGGGTACTCCCTCAATATCCAATTGTAATTCTACAATAGATAAACCATTGTTTTCAGATTGGGCATCGCCACCATGAGGACCTCTAAGAGTCAAAGAGTCCAAGTGAACTGCACTTTCATTTGAAATAAATGATACCTCCTTGACCACACCTGATTCCAATGCAGTACCCTTAGTCATAAAGGTATTTGCACAAATCACCAATCCCATATCACACTCCCATCTTCCAAAAACATTTGAAATTTTTGGGTCCAGATTCAGGTCCTTGCACATTGACACCCCTGGACTAACTCCCTCAAGTGTAGAGTCTTAGATTCTTATTTGAGAGGTCAATTAGGGGTGTAATGACCTAATAATGACCAATTGACCACCAAGGGATTACCACCAACAACCGTAATCTCACCTGGGGCCATGCTCATCTGCTTAGTGCTCAAACCAGACTCCTTATGTATATGATTCTCGTGCTTGTAATCCTCTATTAGATGACCCATTTTATTGCACTGGGTGAAGAAGTCTTACCAGGATTAAAATATCACAAACTACTTATAACAAAAATCATCACCTATAGTGACCCAAAATAACTCAACAGGCAGCTTAGACATATACACTTGAACACATATTCTAGGAGAAATTGGATGGTAAATAGCCCTAGTCCTACTAGCTGAACAGAAATAATGATAATTGATGTTTCCAAGCATACAAAAGATTGATGGATTTAGAAATAGAATCATAATTTCTGGTATTCTTACACATACCACCAATTTTGGTGTGTTGCATTTCATATGGAAGTTATATGACCATTTCAATAGGATAAATCGAGATCCGTTGTAAATTTGAGGTGCAGATGACCAAGCCCAAATCAAATATTCCTATGAGGTGAACCTTATCATGATGTGTTTAGAGCCAAGGATCCATACTTTCACGTGCTCTTGTAACTATAGGAACCAATGGAGAAGCGATCGAACGCATCGACGGATGGAATTGAGTGTTTTAATCTTGCAATAAGTGTCTGATACAACAAGGTAGAATCATTCGTGAACTCCATATTTGAGATCAACAATTGTGGTTTCCATTGAAGAACTCTGGAACCTTAAGACTAAGAAAAATCATAGGAAATGGAGGTGTGCACTCTAGGTTTGAGAAGGTGAAAAAAGGTGGTTGAAATCCATCGTTGGGCATTACAAGACCCTCCACTGGTGAGGGGGGAGGGTCCAGTACAATGACCATCAAACCCTAGGTGAGCCACATGTGATACCTCCAGTAGTGCCACATGTGTAACCACCTATTATCCCTGGTGTGGCCAATGATATCTAGTTTGTAGGGGAGTATCTATGGATTATGCACACTATCTAGGGACCTCTAAGAACTACCCCTTCAATGGGAGAGTTGATGTGGGAGTTTCAAAAGTAGAATCCACCTACTTTTTTTGGGGATGGGGGCCCCTAGACCGCAAAGTTATTGTTGGACATAGTATTATCTATCTTAAATAATATGGAGACACCTCTTGAGATGAGAGTGAATATTTTAACATATATGCTTCATGGATCCACCAAATGTTGTTGGGATATTTTGAACTAGGCAGGTTAGTATAGGAAAGTAACTTAGAGGGATTTACAAACTAGATTCTATGACTGTTTCTTCCAAAAGACATTGAGGTTTGATCATTACAGGGATTTTATGAACCTTCGGTAGGGTTTTATGTCTGTTATGGAATATTTATCTCAATTTACAGAGCTTAAATTCTTTTCACCTTTCTATATTGATGATTATCTAGAAAAAGAGAGATGATTTGAGGATGGTCTTTGGAATTCTATTCATTATTTGGTGAATCTTTTCCCATTTACTACCATATCTGGGATAATAATCCAATATCTCATCACAAGAAATAACCTAAGGGAAGAAGAGGGAGTGGGCTATGGTAGTTTAAAACCAAGATAGATTATTGGTTCAACTAGCTAATGTATGCGATGCTTTGAGACTGTATACATGAGATGTGGCAGCGATTTCATGCCCATTGATAGTTATGTGATTTTTCATCAGTGTGGGAAGCCTAGGAATAAGAATATACAATGTCCGAAATACCCTTTTGGATGCCAAATTTTTGGAATATTGGGGAATCATCTATGTTTTTGAAGGACATTCCCATTTTTTCATATTGAGATAAGATCTATAGTAACTCTGCCTTCAGGAAAACGAATAGTAGAACCTCACCAGGAAGGTAGTTGGGGTATGAAAATCCAAATAAGAAGCGTGTGAGGTTGTTGTCGTGGTGGCTAGGATTTAGATATACAATGCCAGCAAAGTAAACCCACTCTTGGTTGTAAAGTTGTAGAACAGGGTCATGGATCAAGATATATTTATTCAGTGCAGCATATACTAGAGGAGTAATGTGTTGGACCTTCTTTTGTTTGAGGTACTATTCTATTATACTATACTATTGTGTCTTCCTTATTAGATATTTTTTATTCAAATTGCTTCATTTGTGTTTCTATTTTGGAGATCCTTGGGAATCAAGTTGAGTAATTCTATAGAATGATGATTCTTGATACCCCTTTGGCTATACATTTAGAGAGTATACTCTAGAGAAAGGAATTCTCCCTTGAGGTAGGAAGCTATAATTTCCCATGGGACCACTTTTTCATTGAGATGATTGGTTTTGATTTCATTTTTGGGAAGGATTGGTTGAACACCTATCATGCCTACATTAATTGTTATTGTTGGAGGGTGTCATTCACATCACCAGAAGAAGGTACTTATATTCATAAGGGCGATTGGGGTGTCCAAGAAGGTAGATCCGGATCATATAATATTGGGTTATGTGGATTGAGTGCCCATATTTCTAGCCATTATATGGATGATTAGGGGTTACATCATATAGAGTTTCATCCTATAGTCAATTTTTTCAATGTTTTTACCCTAATGACTTATTCTGAATACCTCAAGAGAAAGACGTAATGTTCTCTATAAAGAGTGTTCCTATAGCTTCATCAGTGTTCATTCCTCCTTATATAATTTCTAAAACTGGGTTTTATAAGCTTAAAAGAAAGCTGGAGGATTTATAGAATAAATGTTTTATATAGACCAACACTTCACCCTAGGGCTCACTAATCTGTTTCACCAATAAGGAAGAGGGAACCCTTAAGGATTTGTGTAGATTAACATAAATTGAACTAGTTAATATTTAACAACTAGTATCCCTTACCTTTTATCAATGATCTCTTCGACCAGCTTAAAGGATCTCAGGTTTCTCCAAGTTCAATTTAAGGACAGGCTATAACTAGGTGCAGGTTTGACTTTTAGATATACCATGTACAAATTTTCATTGTCAGTATGGTTTAAAATTGTATCTGTTTAAGTCATTTAGTATCATGAATAAACCATCCATCTTCATGGCTCTAATAAATCAAGTTTTTCAACCCCACTTGGATTCGGTTATGGTGAACTTCATATATGACTTCTTAGTGTATTATCAGACTCAAAGTTACAACGCCACACATCTTGAGATTATTTTGAATACACTTATAGAGAACCAAATATATTCTAAGATCATAAAATTCAACTTTGGATCAATAAGGTTTACTTCTTGGGTCATATTATCTCAGAGTCATGAGTATTATTTGATCCAGATAACGTGAGAGTTGTAGTTACCTATGTGCAGCCTAATAACATCTTTTACATAAAAAGTTTCTTGAGGAATGATGGATTTTAAAATAATTTTATGTAGGACTTATCATTCTTAGAAGAACCTATTATAGGATTTACTTTGAATTTTTTGATGTTTATATGGTCAAAATCCTATAAGACAACAGTTTAGGAGTATAATGGTAGATTGAATTCAGCACCGATTCTGATTCTACCAAAGTCATACAGAAGCTATACAACGTATTGTGATGCATAAGGTACCAGAATTGGATAAGTATTTATATATAAAGATTGAGTCCTCGTATATAGGTCTTAATAGTTGAGGCCTCATGAGCAGAATTACCCAACACATGATCTCGATTTAGAAATTGTTGTTCATGCCTTGCGTTGGATTCATAAAATGATGAAATAAAGTTTCTTGGTGTTTATAGAACAAAAAAGTCTCATATATATATATATTTTCACACAGTGTGAATTGAATATAAATAAATGAAGGTGGGTTAAAAATCTATAGACCATTTATTTCGACCTAGTCTATACACCTAGGAAGGTAAATATTGTTGTTGATGATCTGAGAAAGTGGACTCAGACGTAAGAAGTTCTGGGGGCCAATATCAAGAGGAAGCTTATGGACCTATTTTCTAATATTCACAAAGAGATACATGACCATAATGGACATTATTTAATTGAATCACTATTAATAAACTCTTAAATTCTATAGAAATTGTATAAGAGGCAGTTTTTAGATCATAAAGGGTTGTTCCTATGAGAGAGTATTTATGGTGAGGAATCACCACTAGATTGGTCTTTTGGTGATGATGGAATACTGTGTATACATGGTCATATCAGGGTTCAAACAAATATGATATAAGATATCATTTGAGAGTCCCATGCCTTTCAGTTGGTAGTGCACCATCCCCAAAATTGGTGATTAGGGATGAAATTCCAAATCATATCTTTTATCACTAGGTGTTCCACTTATTAGTAGGTGAAGGAGGAACACCAATAACCTTAGAGATTTTTACAGCTATTACCGATCCTAGAATGTAAATGGTAAGATGTTGTGATGGATTTTTTAGTTGGATTACTAAGGTCCCTTCAATGTAGGGACACATTTTGGGTATTCATGGATCGACTGATAAAGGTATATGACTTATATCCTATCCAGGAGGCTTTTATAGTTATTGAACTAGGAATACTATATGGACTTGAGATTATATGGTTGAACAGGGTCCCTCATGATATAATTTAAAAAAGGGATTCTCATTTCACACTGATGCTATGGAATTGGTTATAGAGATATATTTTTACATTGGTGTTTCTAATAATATATTTTTACCCACATACCAATGTAAAGTCAGAACAGACTGCACAAGTTTTGGAGGACATGCTATGAGAAAGTTTCCTTGATTTTAGTGGTTATTGGGAAAATAATATCCCTTTTATTGAGTTCTCCAAAAATAACATATATTAGGAAATGATTCATATGGATTTGTAAGAGGACTTTTAGGGTAGGTCATGTCATTCACCCCTATGATGGTTAGATGTCGGAGAGGTTTTGCTACTAACTCCTCATCCTGTATAGGATACTTTGGAGTAGGTGTAGTTGAACAGAAAGAGTTTGTATACTACTCAGTATAGATAGAAATCATATGTCGATCATAGTCAATGACCTCTAGATTTCAATGTCGGGGATCATGTTTTCTAATGGTATATCACAGACTTGGTCATAGATGGATACAGAGGTATGGGAAGATGTCATCATGCTTTTTCGGGAATTTTGAGATCTTGAAATGATTAATACCAGTACCATATCTGTTTCTAATTCCTCAGAAGTAATGTTTCATGAATTAAGTCTTCCATATTTCAGAGCTTCTCTTTTTCATGCTGTCCAATCTCATACTTTTTATCCTGAGAATATTGAATTGGATATTGATGTTTCTTTTAAGGAGTGTCCCATATGAATCATTAGTTATAGTAGGATGGATCTCTGAGGCTGGTATTTCATTTTAGTATAGTTTTTATGGTATAAATTCCATGTATAGGATGATACCTGGGAGCAGGAGTCCAATGTATGGGCTCAGGGACCATAGTTATTCTTACATAGTGTTCTAGAACCCATGGAAGGGAAACTCTGGGATGAGTTCCTTTAAGGGGGGATATTGTAAGAACCTATCTTTTCTATGTGGTACAGATCCTTTAGATTTTGTTCTAATTCTTGTATTTTGACCTAATATGGATTCCTAATGTGGATATATTGGGAATGAGAGTGTTCGGGCCTTGTTTAGAGCTTGAAGCCCAAACTAGTGGAAGAAAGGACAGGGGTGCATGGTTAATAGAAACTATCCCACCCATCCCCCACAATTTCTCCTAACCCTATAGGGAACCTCAATGAGTAGAATAGAGAACACAATTTTCTCTAACCATGAACCAAGGGCCATATTCTCATGGATATTCTCTGTAGTTTTTAATAGAGAAATATTTCATAGTTTGTTCATGGTTTTCCAAACTATGTTCAGGAACCATGTGAGGTCCCCCTTTAGAAATTTCTTGAAACATGGTTAGGACATGATTTTTTCCAATTGTGTGGCCATACCATTTTACCCATAGTTATTGGGTTATTTTACCAACATTACCTTACAGAATTATAATTTTAATCTCTCCACTTATTTCCTCATTCCAACAAACAACAACCGCAATATTTCTCCCTTTAAGCTCTCGTGAGGCCTAATCAAGGTTCTTGGATTAATTTCGCATCCATACTCTGATCTGACTTCCATTTATCTCATTGAATACACACTAGTAAGATATTCATTCCTATTATTTCTTTTTTCATTTCAATTTATCTCGAAGGAGTTATTAAAGTGCACGATCATATGCCCTATTTTCAAAGAATTCATATATTTTTATGTTTTCTTCCTATATGGACTAAACTGAAGGACAATACAGGATGAGTGCTCCTCTATAAGAATATGGTAGGTGGTTTAGTAATTATCCCTCTATGTTGAGATGTATTATAATATGTGTGTGTTGCCCATAAATTGAATATTCCTTAAATTGGTTTTCATGTTCTGGAACCATATGTCTTTTTAAGATCACATGTGGTGTATGAGGTAGTCAACCTCAATGTGAACAACCCCTTTGGGTGAACCCATTATATGTCAAATTGGATTTTATGGTTATATAGCTAAAGAACAGACTAGATTGTTTTTCTTTATAACTAAATTGAGATGTCATAAATGAGAAGGATAATTGTTGTGGTATAGTATGGATAAGAAACTTATAAATATATAATGAATAGAATAGAAGTGAGCGGTATGACTATTTCACTTTATTAAATAAGAAAATGGTTTTTCATTTTCATATATAGAAATTCTATTTAATAATGAACTATCTGTTCACTATGATTAAAAAATTTAACTATTTATTACTGTTATACATTAGGAATGGAGACCCTTATATTGTAAATTGGGAATGGAGACCCTCATTTATTATCTTACTAGCATGGAGTCCCTTCTACTATAGTTGTTATATGGGTATGGCGTTCCTATATTTAGTATTTAGGCATGACATCCCTATATTGTTATTCAGGGATGGTGTCCCTATATAATGAAACTTGACATGTAAACCCTTATGATATATGACATAATGGAATGAGGACCCTATTGATATATGAATATGATGAACCTATTGTTCTTCGAGCATGGAAACATTTACAATTAATACGGGCATGACAACCCTTACTGTTATAGATGAGAATGGTGACCCTTAGTATTATATACAGGCATGATGACCCTTTCTATTATACATGGGTATGATGACCCATACTGATACGTATATGATATTGATGACCCTTATTAATATTATACTAGGAATTGAAGCCCTACTGTTATGATTCAGGCATGGCGACCCTACTACTGTGAAAACGGGTGTAACGTCCCTTGATACTCATGAGACTCATGCTATAGCCTATGGATTCCTAAGTTATGTCTCAGTACAGGATAATAGAAATACCACATATATAGTTGTTGAAACCTCTATGTATACAAACCATATTTGTGTATACACATGGTTACTTATTAAGAGATTGTCTGACACGGGCTGAAGTAGGTCGTGATTGCTTGGTATCTTTTAAGAACCAAAGATGACCGCTTTAAAAATTTTATTAATGTTTGTAATTTATCTATCTAAACACTATCATATTATATGCATTGACATGTTATTTATAGACATTTTTGGTGGTGTCCTACTGATTTTATCTCACACACTATTCAGGCTACTAATTGTACCTGTGGGAATTATTTGGATGTGGGTAGGGAAAGGGGAAAGTGTCAAGTTTTTTATATTTGATATTTTTATAGAATGTGAGAAGGGAAGCACATGACCAAGATATGGCTCACGATTCTATTTCAGATATACTTTTTCATCTATTTTTTATTTTGATATATGTATTGTATTTCATGTCTGCTATTATTCCTTCTTAATTACATAATGGATATATGACATATCATCATTTTGAATATGATACAGGATATTGTTGATGTTGGTTATTTATTAATTTTTTTCTTTACATTCAATTTCCAGATACATTTATTAAGCTTCCATTATTTATCTATCACTTCACTATTGTGCTACCCTGATCATAAGGGAATAGTCTCCCCATTGTACCACCTTAGACCCTTGTTGCTATTCGGCAGCCTCTAGCATAAGGGGAGGCACACTTCATTCCATGTATACAACTATCTTAGGACACCATTATGTGGCATCCTGTTCTAGACATCACATAGAGGTAGGTATAGAAATGTAGTCCTTAAAGGATGTTTTAAGGATTGAGTAATGATCCTTTAAAAAAATTAAAACACAAATTGTATTCCTTAAAATTATAAAATATCCAAAATAATATTTTTTATAAAATAATTTTTATTATTAGTAATCATGAATGAGAATATACATTATTAGAGTGATACTTTAAATGAAAAAAATAGATAATTTCCCTTTAATTTGGTATCATTAAAAGAAATGAGTGTGAAAGAAACTTTAAAAAATTGTATATCCCTAACAAAAGAAAGGGAAAGTAAAATATTTACTTATGTAAGGTACAAATATAAATAATACTAAATTAGTAAATGTGAATAATAGAGATATGTTTTGATGTAATGAGAGAAAAATCATAACCTAAAATAAAATAGGATGGATTTAGAGTTCCCTTACCTCAGGTCCTAAATCTCTTAGTTAATGCTAATAAACTCCCAAATAATTAAATTAAAATAGTTAAATAATTAATTGAAATCCTTTTAAATGTTTTTTTGTTATCTTGATTTTTATATTATTTTTCATTCATTAATTATATAGTTTTTCCTCACATTGTCCACTTATAGTTGTTCAGACATCTTCTCCAAAGTTTCTTTGGAATGTTTCTTTAGGATGTATGTGTTGTCAAGTAGTTCCATAATCTCAAAAATATTATACATATAGTGTCTTTATCATTTCCGGATTCCAATATTTATATATTTTAATATATCGTACATAATATATTCAAAATATGAGTAGTGTATTGGTTTGTTTTTTGTGAGCATATAAATTTACAATGACCATTTATTATCAGTATCATTAATATAATGCCTATTTTATATTTCCATAATCCTAAAGATTTTATAAATTTATATTTATTCATTATGTCTATCTTTAAAATAAAATATGTATGGAAATATTAGATGATTTATAAAATCATCCATAAAGGTGATAGATTCTAGACTGTATGTATAAATTGTTATAAAAAACCATAAATGGATTTTATAAATTATATGGTGATATATTTCATATTTAAGTATAATTATATTATTAATTTCATGATTGAAAATTAGTTAATTATATTTATAAAGGGGGTATGGAAAATAATGAATTAATAATTTTAAAGATCTTAAGATTGGTAACTTACTTTTCTCCTCATGATGACCTCCCCAAGATTGAAATTTAATGATATTATGAATGGTATTTTAATAAAAAAATTCCCTTTAAAATGTGTATAATAGAATTAGAAGTATTATTATCGGAGATATTTTTTTATGGAATAATCTATCCATGAGGAGAAATATTTTGGTATTTCTAAGGGTAAGAGAGGGGTATTTAAAATAAAATATTCAAATACAATATTATATATTTCAATAGATGTAAAAAACATGATAAAATAGTATGTCAGGTGTGATTTAATATTAAATGATATATTAATTTATTATTAAAACTTCTATAAACCTCAAAAATTATTTTATATACACTGCTAAAAAATAGTGTACAAATATGATATTTTACTGTTCACCTTCATGTTTTGTTTTCTATGAAAAATATCAATACCTCACTGAAAAAAATATCAATGTGTTCATTCATAAAGTTTCATCAATTTAGTAAATATAATTTTATAAATATGAGAAATTAAATTTTTAGATAAGGTCAGTATTTATCAAAAAATACAAAATTTTTGTCTTTATGAAATTGTTTATTCTTAAAAAAATAATTATTATTTAATAAAATCATTTTATTATTTATATATAAAGACCAATTATTGTTCACACCCATTCTATGGAAATAAAATTCTATTTCAGATTTTGAAATTTATTATAATAATTTATTTAAAATATGTTAAAAATATATTTTTTTGAAACATACATTCATGGTTTCTTTGTGTCCAATATTTATTAAATCATTTGTAATGCATTTATTTAATTATATTATAATATAAATTACTTATATTTTATTACAAAATAACCCCAAATATTCATTTACTAATCCAAAAATTATGATTACCATTCTAATGGTGAAGTTATTATTCAAATAATTATATTTCCAAGAGCCATAGAAGATTTATATGTCTAATTAATATATTAGATTTCTTTCATTTATCATTTTATTCAGTTTCTTCCAATGTTATATTCATCAATTTCAAAAAAAATTATTACATTACTAATGTTTAGTCTTTTATAGTGCAGTTTGTAGGTATGGTTATTATAGGAAGAAATGATCCAAAATTTCATATATTTGCCTTTTGTGTATATTATCCCATTATACTATTTAAAATTATATTTTTAATATTTGTTATCTAAATGTAATATTCTTAATTATTACAATAAAATACTGTTTTTTTTGTACTTATTTTTTATAAAATAATCCAAAATAGGAAATTTATTTAGAAGAATAACTCCATATGTAAAAGTCTATGTCATTACATTCTCCTCCATTTATAAATTTTGTCCTTGGAATTACATTTCACTCACTAAGATGAAGATAGATGATTTTTTATCTATTTCAATGATTCAATGGGTTAACATGTTACATTTTCATACATTTTCTTTTTCCAAAGTACTAAGACGTGACTAGTTGTATTATTTCATAGAATGTTTTCAATGTAATCCAAGATCTTCATCGAATACTCCTCATCAGATAGATCATGCTCTAACTACACCACCTTTGGATTTAGAACATGTGATGGATCCCATATGTACTTCCTCCAAAGGGATATACAGGACATGTTTAAGGGGAGTGACTTTCAATAAGACATAGATCTATTGTAATTAAAAATCTCAATTAGGAAAATATAAATGGGACATTGCTTTCCCTTCTTCTTGGGACTCAAGACACTCTTCCATTAAGATATATGATGGAATGATTTTTCTCCATCCTTAAACCTAATTAATATTCGAAGATTATAGGGTATTTGTTATATCAATTTTTTCTTATCTAATGTATTCCTGGATACATTTTACATTTAATTACATTAAATAGACTATATCATTTTCCAATTTCCTGCATTATCCTACTTTGTACCAAGATGTTTGATTCTGGTATTTTTTCTAATAGAGGGATTTATAAGGATCTGTATTAATTCTTGAGGGGAAGCTATTGTTATCTATGAACTTATCCCTAAAAATATAATGATACTAGCTTATTTTAATATCTACTAAGAAAGATATCAGTATATCATCATCTTTTTAGATAGTCCATTAAGATTTTCCCTCAGTCTGGTGGTGAAAAGATAAATTGAAGTTAAAATATATATTTAAGGAATATTGATGAATTTTCCAAAACCTTGACATGATCCTTGAATGTTGATTATATATAATATATTGTATTATTCCATAAATCCTCAATTCTTCTCCGATGTATTTTTTATCAATTGTATCCAGTGATAAGTCCCCTCAAATAGTGATGAAGTGAAAAGTTATTACAAGATACTCCAAAACAACATATATGTAATTATTTCATTTTGTTGTCTTTGGAAGACCTGTGATAGACATTTTTCGTGATTTTCTCCCATTTCCTTATTTGTATATGTAGTGGTTGCATCATACCCATAAACCTTCCATTTTCTACCTTATCTAATTGTTATATGAATCACATTGATCTATTTTAAGAAATATTCTTCATTATATAATCCCAAAATAAGTTCTATTAGAGAACTCTATACAAATTTGTGCTCCTATGGTGGATAGTGAGTATTAAACTATGAGTACCATCTAATATCACTTTTATAAATTTGGGACCTAATGGGATTAATAATCATATTCCAAATATTACTACTCCTTTATCAATATTGAATTTTTAGGATTTCCTCATTCTTATATAATCCTCATTTTTTTTCAGAACATATTTTTTATAAGGATCCGTAATATTCCCTAGAATTTGTGGTTGAGCTATAATTTTTTTTTAAAATATAGGATGTTGTTACTTAGTTTATAATTCCCTTGTACATCAATTGAATGTATAAAAATATTGGATCCTTAAAAGTCATCATCATGGATATGGTTGTTGGATACTTTCTACATAGATTATCAACCATTTTATTTACATTTCTAGAACGGTAATGGAGCGAGTATTTATATTCCTTGATCAGCTCAGACCAGCTTTGTTGGTGCATGTTGAGATCATTTTATATGAATATATAACTCTATATATTATTATCTATTAATATTTTAAATTTCTATCCAAAGATATATTTACTCCAAATATTTAACACAAAAATTACATCAACCAACTTTAAAACACATGTCAAATAATTTTTCTCACGAACCTTTAACAGTCAATACCTGAATGGCCCGAAGGCCTTCTCTTTTTAATTATGGATAATCCCCCTTTTAAGGGTTGAAGGGGAACCCGTACATGACCCATATGCCCAAGGCACAAGGCCTGACAAACTCGCAATACATGACCTGAAGGCCCATAGGCATACCATGCCCAATACATGACTCGTAGGCCCAACCCACTTGAACTGCCCCTCCCCAGCTTTCTGCATCATTGATCACCAAGTTCCCCACCTTGCATTGCTGATCGGCTAGCATTGCCCCATACAAAGCTGCATGGTGCCTGGTTCCAATGGCGGCTGCCATACCCTCTCATTCTTCCAATCCGGTTAGCTCTGCATCTGGTGGCTGCTACTCCTGTTGCATTGATCCTCTTCTGGGGCCTGTTCTATGTGAACTGGGCTACTCCATGGTCTATTTGACCTGAAGGCCATGTGGCCCGAAGGCCTTTGATGGTCTGAAGGCCCTGGAGACCCGTAGGCCCAAACCGGTGGCCCAAAGGCCCAAATCAGGTGAATAGTTCCGGCTACTACAATACCGAACAGTAACTGCTACAGTGACTACTATAGTGGCTACTACAGTGGCTGCTACAGTAACCTGGAAATTCACCTCCACTCGGTTTTGAACCCGGGTCTCTTGGATGCCAAACAGTTTTCCATAAACCAACCTAGAAGAACCATCATTCTAGGTACATGACCCAATCTGAAAAAATGCATGAAGGGAGTTCCAAATCACCATAGGAAAGTGACATACAACAGGGTGTCGTGAAAACCCATTTGGAATTATTTCTATATAACCTAAAATAATACATAAAATGTAAAATATATGTAAAAGTAAATAGAAACTAAATATGAAATTTTTCCATAAATTTAATCAAATGGTGGTAGAGATACATCAAGGGTTATACATGTCCCTCTCAATACATATAAAACAGAAACAAAACCCAAAAAACACAAAAAATATGATTGCTACACCATTTGATATGTGGGAAAATCCCACTATCTTACCACTAGATACCCATTCTTAGAAAATCATGAAACCCACCACCTCACTTTGATTCCTTTCCCTTTCCAAAATCTGATTAAATAAGGTCAAAATATGCATAAGGGTGTGTTCATTGTGTAAGAAAAACATTTCTAGTAATATCCCACCAAGTTATCTAAAATACATATTTGTTAAATAAATGAAAATATTATCAAAATAATATTAAACATGGAATAACAAAAAAACAATTTGTATAGAAGCAAAGAAATTACCCCTTTATTATATATGAAATAGTTTTATAAAAATAGTTTTCAAAAAACTTTAAATAAATTGTTTTTCAATTATCAAAGCATGAATCAGAACCTATATTGCAACCAAGAAAAATGGAAGATATTCATAGGATAATATAGTATTTAACTAGTTAAGTTTTTCATAAAATAATCAATCATAACTAGTGTTCACTAAACCAATCCTTGAAATAATGATCAAAGGAGTATAAGAACACCCCAATGTGTAATTCAACCCTATAATTTCATGTAAACTAGTCCTTAATAAGATCTTCAATGTAGAAAATTAATACCTCAATGTGTGATCCCCCTACAAATCAAAGGACATACCCAATATCAAACCCCCACCTAAGTACCCAAGGATCCCATGTTTTATGCATATCAAAATGTTTCAATATTTTTATCACTACTCCAGAAACAAATATAAACACCTTTTCATATCATCAAAACCATGCTTTGAAACCCACTTTTCAAATATTAAACATGGGTAATTTGAAATCATCCATTATCACTTTTCATGGGGAAAACCATTTAAGATCAAAATACACCAGACATGAATTTCAAAAATCAGAAATCGTCCAATAACCATTTAAAAAATAGGTTTATAAATAAATAAGAACATATAATTCATTAAATTAAGGCTTTATATGAAACCACCTACATCAGCACTTCATCGCTCAATTGAAACAATGAAATAAACACACCTAAAGGGAATGGATTAGAAGAGAAGAAAATATGAGTCCCTAAAAATTATTTCCATTTTCAATAAATGATATATGGTGATCACATGGTCGAAAGAGAAGAAAGGATATCAAATACCTTGTAAAACATGAGATTTTCACCCTGACTAAATAAGATTCGACATTTTGAAACCAAAAACTCAATGGAACTATAGAAAACAAGGTATGAAACATCACATGATAGATAGATCAGATCAACACAGCACATATCTACTTCCAATCCAAGAGAAGAATGAAGAACATAAGAAAATGGACTAAACTTACCAAATATAACACAACAGATCAAAACAGGATCAAAATAATGAAGAGCGAAGATTGTGGGAGACTAGGAAACCAAATAGTAGAATATTCAATTTACATGGTTGAATTAGGTTATGAAAAGTGGTATTAAGAAGTTAATAAGAAAATATTAGAAAATTAAAAAAAAATCTGTCATTAAAAATTCTGGTAGAAAGCCACTGGCTGACTAATGGACATAGGAGGAATTATCCTAGCTTGGGATCCCCAACAGGAAGTTGATGGATTTTCACTCTAGTTAGTGGACCATATAAAATTGGATAATTATATTTTAAATAACTATCCCAATGGAAGCTTCCCACTAGAAATATAGTGGATTTCTGTAGCTACCACTCGGGATGATCCACCTATAAGGACCACCGAGCAGCCTCTACCACCTACCTAGCTAGAAATATATCCTATTAAAACATAAAATGAGATTTAGGACACATATATTTCAAAAAATATAACCATTATAAAATTTTATATCCACAAAAATTTAATAAAAAGTGTGATGATCCAAAAAGTGATGAAGTCTCTACTCCCTCACTGATGTTTCATACTCACATGTCTCATTAGATTTTTATTCATGTTTCTATAAAACATTAAGAAATGGAATTTATTTTCCATACATAACCTTCATCTAGGAGTCAATTATCTACACTAGCTCCTCAAACATTGATATATTCATCTCTAAAAAAACATTCCTCACAATTTAGAACATGGTTCAAATCTGGGTGATATTTCATAAGCTATGATATGTGATAAACATCATGAATCGGAGACAATTGGGAGGGTAATTTAAAGAAATACTTAATTACAATCAGATTAATGTTAAAAAATAGTACAGAATATCTCAGAGATAACATTCTCTTCTTACAAATATAATGGTGACCAAACCAACATGATAAATTCATGAAAACATTATCACTAACATATAATTAAAAAGGATGATATAGATTATTAGAATTATATTTTATATAAATCTACATTATCACAATGTGTCAATGTAAAACCTGAACCTTCACTGACGTCTACTAGAAAATACTGAATCCCACAAGAGAATATTCACCTACCTCCAAAAATAAAAGAGGTTATTTACATGGGTGTCCATAAAAACCCTCAAAAGGATTCATTCTGATCAAATACTAGAAGATTCTATTACAAGAAAACCTAATTATTTCTTGATGGATATCTCATGATACTCAAAAACCAAGATATGGGTACAAAGCATATCCTCTTTAATAGAAATAGTGTTCTTTATATGACTATTCTTCTATAAATGGAAAGTTTTACTCAATATGGCCTATGTTCCAATCACCTCCTAGAGACCCATATAGAACCAAGAAGTAGAATTGGGATCACTCTCTGAGATAGTAAAAAGGTTCAACACATGATAGCTAAAAATTTCCTACATGTACTACATATAAGGTCCTATCTTTTTCCAGGTACATTTCCCTCTGATTTTTTCATTTGATCTTTAATGGTTGAGGGTTGTTTAGAGATGGAGATCCTTTTGGGGGAAAATGAACTAAATTTTAGGGATGTATACTTGTTCAATTAAAGGTTTATAGGACTAAATGGGGCCTAGTGTTAAAATGGGTTCTTGGTAAGTTAAGAATATTTATAGGAGGTTCAGAGAGTTAATGGAGAAATGGGCTAAAAACTCAACTGAAAAACATTTACACATTGTGTAAAGGGATTACACATCATATAATTGGTTATGAGTTTTAATAAAATAAATCTAAGGTGACGGATTTTTTGATGAATACCATTAAAATTTTTACATGTTGTGTAACTGTATTACATGACATATAAATGACCAACCTACTATTTTAAACATGGATTGCATATATTTTTTGATGGGATCCACTATATCACTTATACTCTCAAACTAGGGTGAACCTCTAAAAAATTTTGGAGTTCAAAACCCCTTTACATACATCTCGTTCATGTGATTGGTCCCTTTTAAGTTCATTTGTGTAAGTTTCTTCCTTCTTGTCATTGGTTCTCCAATTGTTGTGGTAAAACCTTCACCAATTTTTATTATTGGTTTTGATCTTGATAAGTTTTGATCTATGGAAAACCTTTTCAATTATCTTCACCTTCTTCCTCATGGGAATTGAAAATCGGAATCATTGTTCGATCATCGGTATAAAATAGGTGGTCTAAATTGTAACCATATGGTTTCATAATTCCATGTTTGTGAAATATAATGATTGTGACCTCATTGTGTTCACTAAAATTAATTTAATAATTGAATGAGTTCATTCCTTGAATTAATTTTGTTTCAAATAGATTTTTAATTGTCTAATGGATTGAATTATATTTAGTATGACAGGTGACCTAGCGTGATGTCTTGATGTAAAATCTCTAATTTGTGGCTTGTTGCATATTGATATAATTTTTAATCAATTGTGAGTTTAATTGGAGTGGAATATGAACAAATAATGGTAATTATCATAATAAACCATTGAGATATATGGTGTGATATTGTGATATCCATGTTGTATGACATGGATTGTGTTCCATGCTAAGATGATTATATAAAAGGCTAGGCCCAGGAACTTGTACATGAATATGATGTAATGATTATAATGAGCTGGATATGCCCATTACCAAGGGTTTGTTTCTTATTGGTATTTGACCCAAAATGTTTTAATGGTGATAGATATTTTTTCCAAATTGTTTTGACTATACCTTGGGTATATAGTGGTGGTTAGCATGGTCATAAGACACACTTACAAATATTCCAACATGGTGTCGAATTAGGTTGTTTACCTTGGTTATATGGTTGTGGTTTGAATGTTTATAAGACATGCTCATAGATATTCCAACATGAAGCTAATGTAGGTTGTGGTATTTATTTAATTGTTGAGTTAATTAATACACTTGTTTATTGCTTTATTGCATACACTTCTTATCAGACTAGTTTTTTTAGAAATTGTTCTGTCATCATACTAATTTATAGTCACACCCTATATGAGACACTATTTGACACCCGAACAGATTTCATGTATGTAGGTATGGAAGAGGGAAAATAAAATTTCTGTTGATTACTTATTTTCTGTTGGTATGGAGTTTGGATATGAGACCGGAGTGGGGTTCGGGACCCTGGACAATAAGTCTTTTATTTGTGTCTTGTAGTATTTTATTCTATTTTTCTAGTGTTAAATTTAGTTACTTTTCATCACATAATTACATTATTCCTCTATTATTATTAGATTATTCAGTTGTCCATTTTCATTATCTTCTGCTATTGTCATCACATTGATTATTATTTATGTCTTATTTTTTTTTCTACAGCTATGACACTTAAAAACATGAGGTATAGTGCCCCACTATAAATTAAAAACCTTGAAACTAGTTGCTAACCTCTGTAGTATGGAGATCCATGCTTGAGGTCTCATAAAAACCCTCTTCAACCACAAGATAGAGTGACAGATTGTGGGATGTTACAAAGTGGTATCAGAGGATCAGGTTTTCTTTTCTTTTTTCCACATAGTTTGGTAAATTCATAAAGGAGACTAGGATGTTTTGGGACTTGGTAATGAGCTTGTGCATGAATGAAGCAGACCCATGTATAGGGGAAAATCTGAGTACATAGGTATGGGATTATTGTTCGCAATGTTTTTTTGTTATAGTTTATTTTTTTTCACCTTGGGTGATTCTCATGATGTGTGCGGTTATTTTTTTAGTGTTACTATTTCTTGACATTTGTACTTGTGTCTCTATATGGTGCGAGATTACAATACATGCATCATAATAGGGACACAGTGATATATTGACATACATTGTTCACGATAGGGATATATCTATTTATTCATATAGTATATACTTGCATGTTGAACTATAATATGAGAAATATGTTTAACTAGATAAATGAAATGAGTTGTCATGTCATGCTAAAAAACATGTAAGAAATTCCTAGACAGACTATGAGTTAGTTTTTCTCTGTTGCAGTCACCTGTTAGGTTGACCATATTGCTAGCTAGTTCTCTAAGGTTTGTTTTTGTCTTATAGAGAAAATTCCACAAAATTGTCTTCGAATTGAGCATCAAGAGTGTGTAAATCCACACAGTCCCAATGTAGCTGAACCAGAACGCCCCTTAGTTCCTGAGGAGTATATGGATTTTTAGCTTCCCAAAATCTTACTAAGGTTTATGTGATCCATGTAAAGGGAGAATGTTTAGATCATTCCTTTATATTTGAGCTGATAAGAGAGTTTCATCTTCAACACCCGCTTATGTTTATTAGGGTAGGAGGACCCTAGGTAGATGAGTTCTAGATTGAATTAGTCTAGAAAATATTTAAGCAACTCAAGACACCAACAAATATGAGGGTGAATCTTTTTTTGTATATGCTTCATGGACCCTCCAAGCATTGGCGGGATATTCTGAAGGGATATGGGTAGCTAGGTGAGCTATCATGGAAGGACATTGAGATGAAGTTCCTAATCCATTTCTATCCATAAACCTTTAGGGATGAAAAATCTCACGAGTTCATGCATCTAACATAGATGGTTTTTTCACTGTTGGACTATGTTGGACGTTTTACGGACCATTAATGCTTTGCACCATTTTTGGTAGCTGATGAGATCTCTAGAGGGAGATGTTTCAAGGATTGTTTTCATTATGAAATCAAAATGTACGTAAATATTTTCTGTTTAATCATATTTAAATATTTTATGAATCAAGAACTCATCTCAAAAGGGAATCTGAACGATGCACTGAGTAGTGATAGGGATGTTTTAGTAGGGAGATTGAGAAGTTATTCATCGAGTGGTAAAAAGAATCATTGTGATAACTTTCACCAAGGAAATAATTGGTATAGAAGTCAGGAAAATGGACTAACATATCAAGATCATTTTCATTTATTGTGCTATTAGTGTGAAAATTTTGGTCATAATAACTTGTAGTGTCCTTACCTCATAATCGAGTGTCATATCTATGGAAGACTAGGTCATCTTTAGAGGTTTTGTTCAAACATTCCATATCATACCTATGGAAAAGGTTTAGGAGAGGCACTAGAATCTAGAAGGGGCTTAGCTACACCTCAATTTGATGGTAGATGGAGTTCTAATGTTCGTTCAGTATGAGGTATAGGACATGGTACCCTAGTGAAAGAGTAGAAATACTAAGAAAGGTAAATACATTAAGATAGTCCGACTAGAGCTTTAGGCCTAGGGACAAGTCAGTTTCATGATCTGGAGACTATTCTAACTAAAGTAGTTGTAGGACATTCTAATGTCAAAGGTACGATTATTATGTCATCTACCTTAACTTGTGTTTTTTTATGTAGGAGCATCACATTCCTTTATATCCCCTATTTTTAAAAACATTTTGAGTTTGGATGTGGAAAGTGTGGATGGTGTTTTAACCATCAATGTGTTGTTGGGAGTGTAGTGAGATAATATCAACTGATGCAATGATACATCTCTAGAGATCGGTGGTTACCATTTTCATTGCGAACCCTTTATGCAAGAAATGATAGGATTTTAATTGATCCTTTGTATGGATCAGTTAGTTATATACTAGGATCATATTGACTGTTATGGAGGAGAGTTACTTTCTTATATCCAGAAGGAGGAATCTATTCTCACCAAGGTGAGTGGGATCTTCAAGATGGTCATATAGGACCAATTTAGTGAAGATTAAATTGTCTCATGGCTCAAATTGCCAATCATTCTCTAGATAATGGTGGAATACAATAGGATTATTTTCCTTCAGTGTTAGACTATTTTTAGAATATCTTCCTAGATGATTTATATGGCTTACCACCCAAGCCAGAGGTTGAGTTCATGATCTATTTCCTATTGAAAGCAGATTCAGTTTCTATAAGGCCTTGTCGAGTGGAACTAGCTGAGCTTCAGCAGTTGAATATTCATTTGGATGATCTTGAATCAAAATCCTCCATATGGAAAAGTACATATCCTTGGGGTTCTTTGTATCTCTTCACCAAAAAGGTTGATGGTTCTTTCTGCTTATATGTGGATTATCAGAGGTTGAACCAAATGACTATCAAGAACTGGAATCCTCTTCCACACATTGATGATTTTTCTGATCAGTTAAGAGGTTATAAGATCTTACCCATGATTTAATTGAGATCAAGTTATCATCAGTTAAGGTTGAGACTATCAGAAATACCTTGTACTTATTTTAGGAGTATGAATGGATTGAATTAAATCATAGTAATATAGTTTGGGTTGACTAATTCATCTGTTGTATTCGTGTCCTTAATGAATATAATATTTCACCTTTTTTTAGATCAGTTTGTGGTGGGTTTTTTTAATGACATCTTAGTGTACTCCCATTTAGTATGTGATCAATCCAAACATCTTGAAATTTTATAGAGTAAATTAAGAGAGCATCTTCTTGATTCCAAGCTAACTAAATGCAGTTTCTGAATAAAATAAGTGCAATTCATGGGCCATGTAGTCTTAGAGGCGTAAGTTTTAGTGGATGAAAATAAATTAAAAGCCATGATATCTTAGGGTAAACCCAAGATATAGAAAGATGTTTTATAGTATTATTATGATGAGTGGTAGATAATGTCCCTTTTGCTGACAAGCATCTAGATTTTTAGGAACCTTAGGGGTGAGTGGATCTGACTTCGACATTTGATATAACCATGCTTTTGGATCGATTTAAGACCAATTAGTTGTCTGATCTGGAGGGATCAGTTCTAAGAGAGAAAGTATTTTGTGGGGATCTGAAACCAGGATAGTATATTGGTAGTGTAAATTCTCTTCCTTTCCATTTCTGGGTCTGAGTTCCTACAGGTTTGCATGAGGAGCTTATGAAGGAGTTTCATTCTTCTAGATGGGCTATGATTCTTAGTTTCACAAAGATGTATCAAGATCTCTATATATAGTACTAGTGGTCCGGAATGAATAAGTATGTGGTAAGATTCAGGTATATATGCTTCACTTTTCAGTAGGTGAAGGTCAAGCATCAGAGGATAGCTGGTCTTTTGTAGCCTTTTCCCATTCTGTAGTGGAAATGGAATGCTTTCACAATGGAAATTGTGATGGAATTACCCAAGAAAAACCATATGAATGATGTTATAGTAATTGTAGTGGATAGATCTACAAAATTATCCCATTTCATTCCCATTAAGGAAACCTTTACAATTAAAGATCTGAAAAAAATTTAGGTGTGTGAGGTAGTTCGGTTGCACCATGTTTATAGGAGTGTCATTTCATAAAGAGATCCTCATTTCACATGATATTTTTGGAATAGTATTTAGAAATCTATAGGAATGTGAGATATTTTAATCACATCCTATCATCCATAAATTGATGGTTAATCTAAGAGGATTATTCCTATTTTAGAGGATGTATTACGAGCCTATGTTTTGGATTTTAGTGGTTCATGGGAGAAACATACAGAACATATGGAGTTTTCATATAATAATATATTTTTGGAATCAATATAAATGGAACCTTTTGAGGATTTTTTTGTAGGTATGTGTTGTTCGCATCTTTTTTGGAAGGAGTTGGGTGAGTCAGTACTTTTTTGGACCTAGTCTCATGCAGGAGTCATCAAAACAGGTTCAGTTGATTGGAAAATAGTTGGTGCCCATATAGAGTAAGCATAAGACATATTCTAACAATCTAAGAGGACCTATTGAGTTCAATGTTGGTCATCATGATTTCCTTTGGGTGTCTCCATGGTTGGGGAAATATAGAATTGGAAATAGGGGAAGCTATCACCCAGGTTGTTTGGGTCATTTGAAATAGTGGCAAGGATCGGTCTAGGGGAATACCATTATTCCCTTATAAAGTGCTACAATACCATTCATGAAATGTTCCATGTGTCACAACTGAAAAGATGTCATCTAAACCCTTACCATGTAATAGATGTTTATTATTTCGATCTTAGTGTTGATGTATCCTTTGAGAAGCATCCGATACTGTTTTTCGATCAAACTGAGAAATATCTTCAGGGAAAGACTATACAATTGGTTCGAGTAGAGTGAAAAAATGGGTGCATTAAGAAAGAGAACTTGGAGAGGTATTATTATATAAACACACAGTAAAAAAACTTTTTTGTTGAGACCTCAAAGTGACAAATAGAGCATCTCAGAGACAAGCTGTATTAAGGTGGGGAGGATGTAAGATCCCATATTTTTTCAGGTATGTTTATCTATGAGTTTCTCATTTGAGACATAATGGTTGAGTCCTATTTAGATATAGAGATCCTTGTTAGGAATAATTACCTAAAGTTTTGGGATGTATTCTTGTTGAATTAATGGATTCCAAGTATAACTGGGACAAAGTGTTAAATTGAGGTTTTGGTAAGTTGAGAATCTTTAGGGATGTTTCAGAGAGTTAAAGGGAAAATGTGCTGAAAAGTAAATTGTTGAAAATTTAATCATCATGTAAAGGGATTACACACCATGTAATTGTTCATGGTATTTAATAAAGTAAATTTGAGGTGATGCATTTTGTGTCAAATACCATTAAAAACATTTACACAATTTGGAACTTGTATTACACAATGTGTAAATAACCAACCAGCTATTTTAAACATGCGGTGGGGATTAGGTTTTATGGGATCTAATGTATCTCTTCTCCTCTCAACCTAGGGTGACCCTCTCGGTGATTTTGGAGTGCCAAACCCCCTTCTGGACATCCCGTTCACATGATTGATCCCTAGTAAGTTCCTTTGGTCATGTTTCTTCTTTCTTTTCCATAGTTATCCATCCACTGTGTTAAATATTTTACCCAATTTTATTTTTGGTTTTGATCTTGATTAGTTTTTATCTAAGGAACCTATTTTAAATTTTATACACCTTCTTTCTTATGGGAATTGGTCATAAGAAGCATTGTTGTATCATCAGTATAAGGTAGGGGGTCTCAACTTTAACCCTATCATTTGATAATTTTAAGTTCATGCAATATCATGATTGCACCCACAATGTGTGTGCCCGAATTAGTTTAATAATTGAATGATTTCATCCTTAAAATTCCTTTGGTTTTAAATGGATTTGTTATTAGCTAATGGGTTAATGTATATTTATTATAAAATGTGTCCTAGGGAAATTTATTTTTGTAGAATCTTTAATTTGTGGCTTATTTATTATTGATATAATTTTTAATCAATTGTTAATTGAATTGAAAGTGGAATATGAAAAAATAATGGTAATTTTCATAATTAAACATTGAGATATATGATATGATATTTTGATATCCATGTTCTATGACAGTAATTGTGTTCCATGTTGAGATGCTTATATAACGTTCCAAGCCAAGGAACTTCCACATGAATATTTTGTAATGCTTATAATGATTAGGCTTGGCCCAGTCCTAATGTTTTGATGTTTATAGGAATTTGACCCATAATTTTGTAATGATTACCAGGCTTTTTCCAAGATTTTTGTGACTATACCATGGGTATATGGTTTTGGTTGGCATAGTCATAAGACATGCTTAGAGATATTCTGGTATTGTTCCAAAGAATATTATTTACCTTCGTTATATTATTGTGGTTGGAATGGCCATAAGACATGATCAGAGATATTGGGGAATGGATCCAAAGTAGGTTGGGGTATTTATTTAATTTTTGAAATAATTAATACAACTATTTATCTCATTATTTCATAAACTTATTATCAGACTGTTTTGTGTAGAAATTATGGTTTTGGAATACTAAGTTATACTCAAACCCTATTTAGTCCACCATTTGGAACCCATATTAATTTTTTAGATGTAGGTTTGGGAAAGGGAAAAGGACATTTTCATTGATTTGTTGTTTAATGTTGGGCTCAAGTTCAGAGATGGGACCAGTGTGGGGTTTGGGACCTGGGACATTGATTCTTTTATTTGTGACTGCTATTCTTTTCTTGTATTGTTCTAGTATGAAATTTCGTTACATTCTGAACCTCATTAAATTATTACACTATTATTATTGGATTCTTTAGTTGTCTATTTTGATGTATTCTTCTATTGTATTTAATTTGATTACTATTTTCATTTTATTTTTATTTTTTATATTACAATAACACTTCATACCAGGGGGTATAGTCCACCCTCTATACATTTCACACCCCCACTTCTAGTCAAGGGCCTTTAGAGTACAGGGAGTCATGCTTGAGGTCTCTTAACCAACCCTCTCCGACCATGTGAGAGAGTTCCCGATTGGGGTAAATTACATAACTTCCCTAAATCCTCAAATTTGGGGGTGTCCTAAATCAAAATAAAGTAAACTATTTCAGTCTACTAATAAATAACCACCCAAATGGAATTCATTCCTAAATAAGCACATGAAATTCCTATAGTTAAATCCACATACACCTTATCTCATGTTGAAACTGACATTAGAAGAGGATAAATTAAACCTAAAGGCTTTTGGTTATTAGACTTAATATTTTGGTATGTACGAAAACAAGACACAAAATCTTCTATGTTTCACTTCATACCTGGCCACGAGAACTAGAGTCTCAATTCATATTACATATTCATGGTACTAGGGTGAACAACCCCTAAATATCTATGAATGTATGACGTCATTGAAATTTTGGTGGGCAGTGGTATGAAAAACCAATCTCTAAAGAAACAAATCCCATCATAGGAGATAAACCACCTAAAAATGATCTCCCCTCTATATAAATAATCTTTAATTGCATTGAAATACTATGCCAAATATAGTCCAAAAATATCAATTTGAGGAGAGTTGATGTCAATAACACACTATTTAGAATAAACCATGGTCCATCCTCCCCATTATACAGATAAAACTAAGAAAATTGTCCCCTAAAATACCACTCCTTTTTTGATTGCATGTTGTCATTTTTGGGAAACATCCTAATAAGGCACTAGAAAATATGGTCCACTTATTAGGGGTGTATTTGATATCAAAATAAAACATCAAAAGGTACTCTAACCACTACCTCTACCATAGGATCAGAAATTTATGAGAGAAAATATAACTTATACACTTATATACAAAATAGGCAGTGAACCTCTCCCTTAAAATGATATTTCACCAACACATAATAGAATTCATGATAGTTACTGATTTCAAATCATGAATGGGATAATTCTTCTCATGTTTCTGAATCTAATGTGTGTTTTATGCCACTAAATGATCAGCCTACTGAAACACATCCTAGACATACACCAAAATCATCATAATAAAACACATAAATCTGACCGAATTCTTTAAAGTTCGAGATAAGTGGTGACATCAGATGTCATTTTAATTCTTAAAATGAAGCCTAAAACTTCACATCGAATAAATACTTTAAACCATTCTTGGTAAGATAATTTAATGGTTATACAAGATTTGAGAATTCCTTCATGAGCTACTAATAGTATCCAGCTGCACCCAAGATGCCTTATATCTCAAATACATTTCATGGATCTTCCCATGAAATGAAATCCTCCACATTTTTAGCATCAATTGATATGTCATGTTATAAAACAAGATTCCCTAATAAATTCACTTTCTATATTTATGAATCACACTTTTTATATTAGTATAAAGGTAGTGATTCCTCTAGATTCAAAAAAACAATATAAAATGTTGCATGTACTTTTCCTCAGATCTTGAATAATCCAAAATATCCTCCAAAAACAAAAAAAATGTATCAAGGTATAGGTAGAATATATTTTTTATAATTTCAAAAAAATCAATATGATCCTTATTTAAGCCAAAAAACATCAAAATATGTTCACAGTTTTCATACTAGCTCGTGAAAATGTTCTTCAGAATATCTGACTCCTTAACTCTGATATGATGATAACTAGACTGATGGTTGATTTTTGAAAACAACTTATCTCTCTCCATATGATCAAACATACCATTAATAATGTATAAATTATATTTATTTCTGGCTTTCACCTGATTAAGCTTCCAATAATCAATTCAAATGTGAAGGGAACTATTAGAATTCTTGGTAATGATCATAGGGGTTTCCCAAGGTGATACACTATGATGAATGACACCTTTTCTAATAGGGCATCCAACATAAATTTGATCTCCTTCAATTTATATGGTTCCATATGATAGTATTTAATAGATATTAGATGGGTAATAAGAACCATATTGATAGAAAACTCTACCACCATTTCTTAAAGAATACGGGAAATTTCATCTAGGAAAACCTTAAAAATGTCCCAAACCACTAAATAAATATCAAGGTTAGAATAAAAAACATTGGGCTCAATAAAACAATAAAATATTTTATTCTTAAGAACCATATGAGAAGTTCTTTCATGACTATACCTTATAACCCACTCTCCCTAAAATACCCCGGAGCTCTCATCGGGAAAAAAGAGATACACATAATGACCAAAGTAGTCAATCTCATCCTTATGAGAAACCAAAGATTTCAACTCAATAATAACATCAAAGAGATCCAGATCAAGTAATATAAAATATAAGACTAACTAATCTTCAAATATATAGAGAGAAAACTATGGACATCAAAACCCCTTCTCTTTTTTCTTACCAAGTGGAATCATCATTTCCAAAACATATGAAATGAAATCTATGGGACGTTTAAAGATATCGACAAAATGGGATGATATAAAATATTGGGAGGTACATGTGTCAAATAGAGTAGTTTATAAAAATTAAGTAATAAATAAAGTACCTCTCACTATATTTAGGATCACATCGACTTCAAATATAGATTCTTCCATCGTGTGCATCTACATCACCATAGAGGCATATGTCTAGAGCCATATTGATTTGGAATCTTTTGATTATGTTGTAGTTCTCTTTGAATCTTAAAAACCAGCACCATAATATAGTATAAGGGAATCTTAAAAAACTCTACAAATGAAAATGGAAAACACAAAAATATTAGGTCTTCTAGGGTGTAGAGAAATGACACATAGTGTTCCCTTTCTTACCACATTATCAAAAAATCTAAGGAATGATTTCAGCTACTAATAATGGTGTAGAGGGAACATGTTATTTAGAACTTCCACTACCACCACCTCTTTTCATCTCATGCCATTTACTATTCTTACCAAGTTAGACACTGATGTTACAACTAGGTAGATGAGGGCACCCAATTAGTCCAAAATTCCCAAACTAGATCCAACTATGACATCATATCCATATATACAAGTTCTGTATTGGTGGCCAACTTTAACATGAATTCCTAAGAAGGAATATTATATGGGAAGCCTATCTGGAATCATAGATCCTTCATCTTATCTTTTTTTATTCTATTAGAAGCAAAATGAACCAAATCATCAAAGTGATTGGCTTATTATGGCATTGAGTGATCATCCTACTGAATGTGTAGAGACACTATAGACTTAGCCATCATTAAAGATTTCTAGTAGAATTGAATAAATAATATGGTATTTAAGGATTTACACTCCATTCCCACAAGTCATGTTTTCATAAACATAGTGTCCTGCTACCATATACTAATACCCTAAATATTAATGGTATCATATATAACTTTTATATATTTTTTATCTCTAGGAATTGAAATATTTGGTCAATCTTATCTAGTTAGTCCTAAAGATCTTGAGTATCATTCATCCCATTAAAGGATGGTGGATTCTAGTGAGTAAACTCCTAAGATAAATATTTATATCTACCATCTCTCAGTTGAACCTCTCTTACATGATTATGTGCAGGTGGAATTTTTTTATCCATTCTGTGATCTACTCATAAAATATTCTCAAAAAAATTGTGATCAATGTTAGGGTTCCCTTGAAGATAATTCCCTGGAGAAGCATCCTGAGTAACTCTAGTAAGTTTTGTAATAAGAATTATTCTACAAATCAAATATTGAATAGAGACCCTAAAAATATTAATAATATTATTTTGGATCAAGATAATTTAAGAATAAAATGGTAATTAAATCAAAACTCAACATATGAGACACATATCTCAATATATTTTTGTGACTCAAGGCTCATTACGATGATAGCTTACTAGACACTCTCACGCAACCTACCCCATGAGTTAAGATGGTCCTATATATTTTCTATTATAACTCCCAGGATAAGCACAGTTTGAGAAATCATACTCTAATACCAAATTTTCACAAACCAACCCAAAACACTAATAAATATAGTAACCTTGCCTAGTTAGAGACATGTCACAAAGTGTGTTTGGGATCCCCATAGGCTTGTGAGATATACATAAGAATAGAGGGAAACCATTTGGAATGATCACTTCCCAACCAAAAAAATAGACATAGAATACATGTAAAAGTAAAGACCAAAAAACATTAAAATATTCCCTAAAGAAAATAAATGAGTGGTAGCAATACATCAAAGGATAGAAAGGTCAATCCCAATACAAATAAATCAGAAACAAAACCAAAATTACTAAAAATTGAGGAAAACTACCCCATGGTATCCATGGGATGCATCCCACCATCTCACCATCAGATACCCATTCCAAACTAACTATGAATCTCATTACCTTCTAACAGTGCCTTTCCCTTTACATCATTAGATAAAACAAGGTGCACACACACTAATGGATGTGTTCATGGTTTGATATAATGTCACGTACATGACTTATTTTAAAGTTAAATTTCATTTAATTTCCATTTATGCTTTGTTTTTGGGGTTTCTCAAGCTTTTATGGTGGAATGGGTGAGTTTTCGTGAATTGGGCCAAACCGTGAGCCCGATTCCAGATTTAAAAATAATTTTTTTTCTTTTATAACATTTTAATTTTTTAATATTTTTTACCCATTCAAATTTCTAAATGGTCTCTCCTGACATATTAACACCACCTTTGTAGTTTGGAGCCTTTATAAATCCATAACCAAGGTGTATATGAGTTTTTATTTAAGAGATTGGGCATGCCCGAAAGCCCAATTCTTTTTTTTAAAAATAAATTTTTTTTAATTAATAAGTTATTAAATTTTAAGGATTTTTCAGTGATTCCAAGCCTCACACACGCCCATTGAACCCATTCGTGTGTCCAATATCCTCCCAGCCACTTTTGAGCTCACGTACATTGCGATTGAGTGCATAACAACTTAGGGTTTTGAAAATCGGCCAGATTGGAGGAGGTAAGATATTTCCATAATAAACCTCTCAATTATTACTCCTTTTCATCAATTATAGTTACTAAATGACCTCCTCATTATCCTTAGAACAACCTCAGAATTGTGTCCATTTTCAATTTCAGCTACTGGTGTTTTGGGGAGATTTCTTAAAAATCCCTCATGTAAGTTAGTCCATTTCATTCCTCTTTCAAATTGCTTAGGGTATTATTCTATTTTATTAGGGTTTATTATATTTTACTTGAAGTAACAAGTGACCAGGGGTAGGGTTTCGAGCTTACGGTTTAAACATGGGATTTCATGGTCAATTATTGTGGTTTTAGGTTTGTTATAAGCCCCTCTTGGTGCGGTGGTAGTGCGACTTTATTTTTGCACGGTGATTCAAGGGTTTTAATTACTTTGGTAGGTGATTATTTATGGTATGCAATCTTTGTGATATATATTCTATGTTTATGGAATTTTCATGTATATTTAATTTTAATTTTTCTGCCAAAATTGGTTTTAGTGGCAATTATAAAGCAAATGAATTTTTAATGCCAATTTCATGTAAAATTTGGGGGTTTTCATATAAATCTTTTGTTGGTTCCTTAAGGGATGCCCTATAATTATTTAGTTGATTTTATTGAACTGTATTATGGATGAAAAAAATGTTTTAAATTTTCTTATACTTTGGTTGTTGCTGCAAAATTGGTTTTGGGGGGACGTTCGTTACGAAAATGGTTTTTGAGTACCCATTTGGTGTTTAATTAGGTGCCTTACATGGCTATTCTATGTGATGCTTATTGGGGTTTTTTTATAAATCATGTAATGGGTTTAAAGAAATTTTTATGGTTATGTGAATTCCATTTTGGTTCATTTTAGTTTTCACATGGTGTTCAAGTGGGGTTATCATAGAGTTTTGGGTGAAAAAAAAAGGAAAGATTTGGAGAAGTTGTTTTATTGAAACACCAAGTGTTTTGTTGTGTGTTTTAAATGGTATAAAATGTGTATAGCTAATATATTGGTTGAATGTGAACATTAGTGGTGTTTTACATTAAAATGGATATGTTTTTCATGCTGAAATTGTTTGAGCACAAATGGGGAAGCCCGGGTACCTAGGTGGGGCAGATGTGTACTAGTACAACTAGTAGACCAGATGAGTTTTGTCCCTATTTCACTCAAAATTTGGATAACGACAACTCTAACTAAACTATATGGATTATGATTGGGGACCACTAGGTTATTGGTATGTTCCCTACTAGTGTATCGTTCATGAGAATGGATTTACTATAGTTACTTTACACCGAGGTATAAGGTACATGGGGCCCGAGACTATCTAGTGCCTAGGGGTGTTCCCGATTTTGTTGCTCATTGTATTTGTGGTGTTTTCCCTTGTATTGGGGTGTTTTTTAAATTACATTATAGTATCTAACATGTCTATTTAAATGTGTGAGCATTCTGAAAATTTTAGCTTGAAAACTGTTTCTAATTGAAAGATGCATTTCTTGAATTTTATCATTGCTTTTCTTTGCGTATTAAAACTGATGGCTTTTATACATTGTATTGAATTCTCTTTGGAATCATTGGGTGGTATCCTATTGGGATAAGTATCACTCACTATTTAAACCCCTTGGGTGTAAGTAGACTTTATTTTTCTTGACTCAGGTAAAGGGAAAGCTAAGGGTGATGGGTGTTTAGGGTGTTAGTCCCCATCCTTGGGGCGGAGTTGTGGAGACGGCTTGTGGGCGATGACCCCTTGTCATGTGGAGTGTAGGGGGATATATTTATACTATATTTATTTGTATTTGGACCACACTTATTGTCTTGAAAAACATTTAAAATTCTTATCCTCGGTATGAAATATAGGAAGATTTTAAACCTATGGTGTCATCATCTTTCTTCTATTGTTCCTATTCGGAGGAAATAGGTGGAGGGCCTTTTACCCTTATCATAACCCAATGTCATTCCCTCCCCCTTTGGTTTTCGTTGAGTCTTTGGAGAAAGGTTTGAATTTTGGATAGACAGGTTGAGCACAAGGTTTTCACTTGGTTAGTAGTGACCATGCCCCAGAAAACTATGTAGACATATGTATCCCCATTGTTAGTGCATGGTTTCCCAAACCATGCAGACTAACCATGTGGTCGTCCCAACTCTTTAAATTTTGGGGTCTTTCTGTATTGGCCCATGCTGGTCGGTTAAGATGGTTGGTTATTATGGTGGGGAGACCCAATATGAGTCTTATATAAGTTCTTTTGTAAATTTCTAATGGAAGTATACCCTTTATATTAGGGATTCCATTCAGGACTCCCCTGTTAGTGTCGTGATTCTATCTTGGAAAAAAATATAGGTTGTCACTTATGGTGGGGAGCCTATTTTTGTTCCCCAATACCAGTAACTCAGACTTATCCAAGGTCATGGATTGGCGATAGGTAGTCTCATATAGAGCTATCAAGCTACCTACATCTTCCTTGGGAATATTTTGGGATTGGAGAGCACCCAATGGTTTAGTTAAAGTAAGGTAAGTGTAACCTTGTTCGAAGTTGTTGTTCATTTGGGTAAATTGCTTGAGTCTTGTTCAGATAGTGTTTGAGGAGTTTTCTTTTGGGATAAAGTATAAATGTGATTGATAATTTTAGGAAAGTGATGTATGTTTTGGTTGTGAGATTAATCCATCATTAATTGATCATTGGAGGTGTTTTGGCCCTTAGGAGCTAAGCTTGAAAAAGAAGAACAACATGGTTTATCGGTTGGGTTTGGTTTTGGTATCTGGCCTTGCTGTGGCTTTCCAGGGATGAAAAGTTTTCATGGTGGGGAGAGTTTTCACAAACTTGCCTTATTTTAAAGTTAAATTTCATTTAATTTCCATTTATTATTTGTTTTTGGGGTTTCTCACGATTTTATGGTGGAATGGGTGATTTTTTGTGAATTGGGCCAAACCGTGAGTCCAATTCCAGATTTAAAAATAAATTTTGTTTATTTTATAACTTTTTTATTTTAAATATTTTTCACCCATTCAAATTTTTAAATGGTCTCCCCTGACATATTAGAACTACCATTGTAGTTTGGAGCCTTTATAAATCCAATACCAAGGTGATATGGGTTTTTATTTAAGAGATTGGGCCTGCCCGAAATCCCAATTCTTGTTTTAAAAATCAAATTTGGTTAATTAATAAATTATACAATTTTAAGGATTTTCGGTGATTCCAAGCCTCACACACGGCCATTGAACCCCGTCGCACATCCAGTATCCTCCCAACCACTTTTGAGCTCATGTACATCACGATTGAGTGCAGAACATCTTAGGGTTTTGAAAATCGGACAGATTGGAGGAGGTAAGTTATTTCCATCATAACTCTCTCAATTATTACTCTTTTTACTCCATTATAGTTCCTAAATTACCTCCTCATTCTCCTTAGAACAACCTCGTAATTGTGGACATTTTCAATTTCATATAATGGTGCTTTGGGGAGATTTATTCAAGATCCCTCATGTAAGTTAGTCAATTTCATTCCTCTTTCAAATTTCATAGGGTTTCATTCTATCTGTTTAGGATTTCTTCTCTTTTCCTTGAAGTTCCAAGTGACCAGGGGGTAGGGTTTCGAACCTATGGTTTAAAATTTGGTTTTTAATGGTCAATTCATGTGGTTTTAGGTTTTTTCTAAGCCCCTCTTGGTGTGGTGGTGGTGCGACTTTATTTTCGCATGGTGATTCAAGGGTTTTCATTACTTTGGTAGGTGATTCTTTTTGGTATGAAATCTTTGTGATCTAGCTTCTGTGTTTTTGGTATTTTCATTTATATTTAATTTGAATATTGCTTCCAAAATTGGTTTTAGAGGAAATTATAAAGCAAATGAATTTTTTATGCCAATTTCAGGTGCAATTTTGGGGTTTTTCATATAAATCTTTTGTTGGATCCTTAAGGGATGCCCTATAATTATTTAGTTGATTTTATTGAACTATATTAGGGATGAAAAAGATTTTTTAAATGTTATTGTCCTTTGTTTGTTGCTGAGAAATTGGTTTTGGGGTGATGTTCGTTATGAAAATTGTTTTTGAGTACCCATTTGGTGTTGAATTAGGTGCCTTACATGGCTATTCTATGTGACTCTTATTGGGGGTTGTTTTATAAATCATGTAAAGGGTTTAAAGAAATGTTTAAGGTTCTGTGAATTCTATTTTATTAATGTTACTATGCACATGGTGTTCAAGTGGGGTTATCAAAGAGTTTTGGGTGCAAAACAAGGAAAGATTTAAAGAAGTTGTTTTATAGAAACACCAAGTGTTTTGTTGTGTGTTTTAAATGGTATAAAATGTGTATAACTACTGTATTGTGTGAATGTGACCAGTAGTGGGGTTTTATATGAAAATGGATATGTGTTGCATGCTGAAATTGTTTGATCATAAAGGGGGAAGCCCGGGTACCTAGGTGGGGCGGATGTGTACTAGTACGGCTAGTGGACCGGATGGGTTTTATCCCTGTTTCGCTCAGAATTTGGATAATGATAACTCTAACTAAACTATGTGTATGATTATTGAGGACCACTAGGTTATGGGTATGTTCCATACTAGTGGCTCATGCATGAGAATGGATTTACTATGGTTACTTTACACCGAGGTATGAGCTACATGGGGCCCGAGACTATCTAGTGCCTAGGGGTATTCCTAATTTTATTGCTCATTGTATTTGTGGTGTTTTACCTTGTTTTGGTGTTTTTTATGTACATTATAGTAGCTAAAATCTCTATTTAAATGTGTTAACATTCTGAAAATTTTATCTTCAAAACTGTTTCCAATTGAATGTTGCATTTCTTGAATTTTATCACTACTTTTCTTTGCATATTAAAACTGTTGGCTTTTTCACATTGTGTTGACTTATATTTGGAATCATTGGGTGGTATCCTATTGGGATTAGTCTCACACCCTACTTACACCCCTTGGGTTTATGTAGACTTTATTTTTCTTGACTCAGGTAAAGAGAAAGCTAAGGGTGATGGCGGTTTAGGGTGTTAGTCACCATCCTTGGGGCAGAGTTGTGGAGACAGTTTGTGGGCGATGACCCCTTGACATGTGGAGTATGTGGGGCTGTATTTCTAATATATTTATTTTTATTTGGACAAATTTTATTGTCTTGAAACCAATGTATCCAGTTCTGGTATTTTTAAGACTTGTTTGGCTTGAAAATTTCAGATTTATATTAGGGAGTGTTTTCAATGTTTTATGCTTTCATACTCAGGTAAATCATTCCCAAACCTAAATTAATGATACCCAGGGACTTGTGCTAGCCCTTGGGGATAGAGAACGCCCTTCAGGCCTTATCACAGGCTGGGTTTGGTTCCAGTTTTGGCGGTGACCAAATTCAGTTCGTGAAGGAAAAACAAGCCTAGTCGGATCCCTCCATGTGAACCATAAGAATTATTTATTAATAAATTCATATATAATCAAATTAAAATAAAACATGTCCTGATAAAAATTTTCAAAATATATAAAAAATCATAGAAGTTATATTTTTTATCAATTGTGAAATAATTTCATATAACTAGTTTAAAAGAACATTAATTAAATAATATTTCATTTATAAAAGCTTGAATCAAAATTCATATCATAACCAAGAAGAATGGAAGGTACACCTAGGATAAAATAGGACTGTTCTAGCTAAGTTTCTTTCACAATTATCAATCCTTAATAGTGTGCACTAAACATTCCATAGGCATGATGACCAAAGGAGTAGAGGAATACCCTAATTTTTAATTTCCCTATATTATGGAAAGTAAATAAATCCTCACCATTACATTCAAAGGAGTAGAGGAATACCCCAATGTGTGATTACCCATATAAATTAATGAAAATTTTCAATACCAAATCTCCAAACTTACTACCAAAGTCTCCCACGTGTTAACCATATAAAAACATTTAAAAGGGCTTACAATAATTAAAGAAAAAATTAAAAAACCTTTTGTTACCATCAAACCCATGTTTTTAAAAATAATAATCATAACAAAAATTAGGTTATTTTAAATCATATTTCTATTTTCACTTTTTAAGGGGGAAACCATTTTATACAAAAATACACTACACCAGCATTTTACAAATAAAAGATCATGCCAATAACTATTAATAAAAAATATTTAGAAATAAATGAGCACATGAAATTCATTATGCAAAGACTTTATATAAAATAACCTACCTAAAATCTTGGTCATACAATGAGATCAACATGATCCATGAACCAAAGGTCATAGGAAAACAAGATAATATAAGAGAAGACCATATAGGTAAATGTTATATCATAGAAATCAGATATGGTGACCACATGGTCAGCGAAGATGAAAGGATATCACATACCTCAAAAAAAATGAGATCCGCACCATGATTAACTAAGATCCAACCTCCAAAAAACTAAATTCAAAATATATCTATGAGAAACAAGTAATGAAACTCCATTAAATTGATAGATGGGGTCAATACAACAAATATCCACTTCCAATCCATGAAAATAAGGTAGAATGGAGGGAAAAATATCGTACATACCAATTAGAATACAATGGATCAATCATAAATCAAAATTCCAAATGAATATGGTTGTGAAATAAAATAATTCCAAATAGAATCACATCAAAGATCCCTAGAAGAATTAGCTGCATTATAGATAGATTTAAAATTTAATAAAGAAATTTAGAAAAATTACAAAATTTTCCACCATTAAAAATAAAGAAAGAATTAAACTAGCTATCTAGTGGATCTACTGATAGGTTGGTGGTGACCAGCCATCATTAAAATGGTTATTGGTATAATTAACATAGCATAGGTTTCGTACTGTCTATTGGGGGATTCTCAATGATTGGTCAGTGTCCCTTCATCCTTGAGTTGTTCTATCTAAAATCATCAGCTATCTAATTTCATTCTATGACAACCACCATGGCCGAGCTACCCATATAAACCACTAATCAACCTCTTCCATCTTTCAATATTTAAAGATAACACCTTTAAACTTAAAATTATATATTCCTCGACTAAGATATGATAAGTCATATGCTACTACATTATAATTTTTCATGTGTACAGAACCCAATCCCTTCATTGATTTATCTCATAATATAACAAATCCTTCCTCTATTGAGATTTATATGAGTATAGGTGAAGTAATTTTCCTCTCATTCTACTCCTTCAATATATCTTCAAAATAATTTTACTAAACAAACATTACACCCATCTGATTAAACTATTTTATTCATTTTTACAATCATTTGAAGTTCCTCCAAATTCATCGATAGTATCCATAAAATATGAGAAAACTATATAAATTAATTATAAATGTTGTTCTAGGATATTATTCAGTATACATTTTCTTTAATAAATCCAAAAATATCCACCTTTTTGTCAAAACATTCCCTAAAAATGTTTCTTTCTCTATAATACTATAACATTTATAGTACTTTTCATAATGATTCTCCTTTCTTAAAGTATTTATCATAGTACTTAATACTCCTGCATTTTCCCCTTTCTTTTTTTATTATATGATAATATAATCTATAAATACAACCCTGGATTCAAAGATGTAATCTACAAAGTCACTATTCACCATGTCCATGAAAATAATTGGATCATTTATGAGTCTAAATGAAATAATTTTGAACTCATTGTGTCCATACCCTATAAAATGGTTATATTAATAATATTTTCTTCTTCACCTTCATTTGAAGTTATATAGACTGATGATACACTTTATTTAACTTTTTAGCTCCCCAAAGTTGATCAAAAAATTAATAAATAAATAGAAATCGATAGATTTTCTATATTATGATGATGTTGTGTTCATGATAACCAATACATAGATTCATTGAAACATACTTATTCTATAAAAAGAGGTCACATTCACTCCATAGTGAAGAACATTTTCATAAGAAACCCTTTCCTAGATTCCATTATAGCCACTTCTTTATTTATACTAGTTCAATTCGGTCTATTTTGTATTGAATCTTGGATATGGGCAGATCTCCTGGCATATATCCAATTTTTAACTAAACTACTTGGTTTAGAGGATGAATATGAAACTATTCAGAAAATATGTTAGTATATTCCCTCGTAAGAGGCATGTTTTCAAGGTTAATCCAATTTTTATCTCAATCATTTGAATGAGATATTCCCGATCATAAGTAAATAATATACATGCTTGAGAAGGAGTTTACAAACTAGATTCATCATAATACCAACTCTTGTGTGTAATTGAAAGATAAATTTAGATAAGAAAAGTGTTTTACCTTCCCCAACAATTGATTTTGGATATATATGTGGATACAACTAATCCATGCTCAATATATCATTGAATATACTAATGGAACTATTAAAATGTATTCTAAATGATTCTTCAAAAGAAATATTAATTAAAGAAGTGTTATATACTCAAGGTGAAACAATTGAACCACTTATTTTTTCACTAATATCTCAATATCCATGTATTGAGGTGGTGTATGAATATTTCTATTAAACATGCATTATCTGAAACAATGTGTAGAGCCAAGATCATATAGGAATATTTCTATTAAAGAATGAATACAAATTTTATCTATCACCACTTTATTTTTATGATCTACCTCATCAGTAGTGATATCATAATCTCATCTTTGTTCTCTTTTCCATGGAGGTTTTTTTCACCTATTCCCCTCAATAAACCTTTGAATAGTGTATTGGCTTTAAAATTTTCAATTTTCCTTATAGTTGAAACATTGGACCATAAGTGGATGATTGATTATAACTATACTTGATTATATTGTATTAGTTATAATATTTATCATACTTTGGTATTCATTGTATTGATCCTCTACATTTACAAACATAAAACACCTATTTAAACCCTTTAATTAGTTTCTCGGATTCTTTTTCATGATCTTATAACATGTCTACATTTTTATATCATTTCCTTGATGATATATAACTATTTTACTCATAAATTAACTCCATTATCAACTTTTTATATCCAACGCTATGAGATCATTGAGAATAACTAATACCTATCTCAACATTAAGGGTTCAATAGTCTATTTCCTTCTGCTTTTCAATTTCTTGAATTTGTATAACCTTTTCAAGACTTGATGTTAGTACTATTAATACGTTTTTTACCAATAAGTTATGGAAAATTGTCAAAGTTATAATGGAGTGATACAATATGAAGTTCCCTAGGGACTGGGAAGACACGCATGACAGGGGTGATTCATGTGTTGTCTAGTTTTTACCAATTCCATTTTCTTCATTAAACCATTAAACCATTTTAGAATTGAACATCTATAGCTTGTTAAGATGTATATATCTATTATTTTTTCAACCAGATGGGAAATAACACATGCTTTAATGGAAATAAATTATTTATTGAATTTATTATTTACAAGGTTTAACCCCTTGTAGTAAACATACATCATTTTACACTGTGTATTTCCAAGGTATGGATTCTAAAAGAAAATATCATCATTACAAGTGGAGTTATCTAGGTATCATCCTGGAACCAAAGTACACCATATAACATAGGTGACATCGTCTACTCCCTTAGGTTCTTTATACTCATTTTTCATGAGTTCCTTTATTATTTTCATCTCCTAAATTATATATCAATCAATCCAATGATGTCACTATACACAAAAATACGAATTTTTCTTCTAATCAATGTTTTTTCAACTACTAAAAAGAATCCAAATGAAACTCATGCAACTTGGCCTCTGAACTATCCATATCTTCAAATTATTCACATAAACTATCACTAGAAACACAAATCCAATATTTATTTTTTATCAATACACTACAAGTTAAAAAATCTCATATAAGTAACTTCTTCCTCGTCTTTTTTTTCAATAAAATGCAGCATCTTCTCCTCCTCCTCCTCCTTCTTCGAAACCTTTAGTTCTTCAGGCTTCCCCTTATGTCACTACACTCTACATCACAACATCTTTCTTTTCTCTTTTCTTCCCTTTATTCTTCTCAATATCTTCTATTAATAGTCATCTTTATGAGTTATACTTTCATTTTGGATGTTCCGTATTGGAACACACGATAACAAAATAATCATCATGTAAAAAATAAGTTTGGTCAAATAAAAAAATGAATTCCCATGATTTTGCTTGGATTTATTTTTTAACTCAAGTTGTATTCCAAGAATACCCTTTATGAGTCCTCATTTTTAAAACATGCCCAAATAAAATATTCTTTATTTTTCTATAATTTTTTCTTATTCATCCTTATCTTCTCAAAATATATCAACTTATTTTTCACTTTAAATTTCACCATTGATATATTCATAGTGTATAACGAACATATCTTTTGCGGCATGGAAAAAATTTTGCATCATGATAATTTTCTTATTGTTGGCATAGTCTAGAACCATCTTATTTTAATAATTCTAAAACATATTTCATATGTTACTAATTAATTTTATGTTTTTTGGTAATATGTTTTTTAATGATAAAAATAGCTAATTATTCAGGTGACCATAAATGTCAAGAGACTATGTGGAAGTAGCCGCACAATGAAGTCTAAGTGACCACATGTGAAATCATGTTACCATGCATCAGATGAATTAATTTTTTCTAAGTATTAAACTGACTGCATAAAGAGTTCAAGTTATTTCACAAAGGATTCAACCTAAAACATAAACAACCAAGTTACTGGGTGTCGCGTGAGAAAATACTTCATAAATCTTGAACTGACCATGTGTGTAATATAGTGAGTAGAAATATAAAATAACCTACCTTAAGAAGAAGACAAGTATCTTCATGAAGTAATGAAGCTACCATAAGAAGAACTCAAGTGACCACATAATGAAATGAATCTATCACAAGAATAGATCAAGTGACTTTAAGAACAAATTATGTGACTTTGAGAAGAAATGATGCTACCAACTAAATAAAATAATCATACAAAAGAAGAAATATAGTGACCAAGAGAATAAATCTAGTTATTTAAATAGGAAATAAGCATGCCATAAGAAACAATTATGTGACCTTTAAAAGAATTCATGTGACCCTGAGAATACATCAAGTGACTGCATGAAGAAAAATAAGTGGGCATGAAAAGATGTTAAGATACCATTCTTAGTGACCATTCAAGTGATAATGAAAGTGATCATGGTAAATGTCTTTGAAAATAACTTTGGAAAGTTATCATGGTTAGTAACCCATGAAAATGGCCATGTTAAGTGACTTCAGGAAAAAGTAAACATGCCAAAGTGAAGACCATGTTACCATGTCTAACTTAAGAAATGAGGTATATTCAAAATATATAATGGTTATATTTTGTATCATTTTTTCTTTAGTTAGTTTATTTAAATCTACAATGAGTACAAGCGTTAAATTATAAATATCCTTTAATGGCTAATTTGGGATAATCTATCTCTAAGAAGAACATCCACTTGTGGATGAAATATGTAGATATATATCTATACCTGATAGATATTAAGATACATTGAGGATGTAAACTAATATCATTTCCATGAAACTATGTTTTTATGATGTCTCTTTACAACACTCATTTATTGATTTTAAAGCATATGTTTAATGAAAATTGATTAATCAAAGATGATTATATTGAGATACATCAATCCTAATCACCTTTTATCTTTTTCTCTATCTATTTTAGCTTACATTCAAGCTAAGTGTCCGTTAGTAAATTTATTCTTTATCATAAACTCTTAATTTGAATTGAAGAAAACTATATACTCATCCTTTCATTATTTTACATCTTCTATCCCAAGTAGAACTATATATGAGGTTGTGTGTATGTAATAATTCTTATGTATAGTTGTTTTATGTAAATCATAATACATGTTTTGGGTCAGTTTATTTGTTTAATAAGCTACATCATTTGGGGTGATTTATAATTTGAGAGGACTAGGAATCAGTTTAAGACTATACCTCTCATTTTTAATATGATGCATTTTTCTTTTTTTTTATCTACATTAAAAGAAAATTATATTTTTTCAAAACTATATACAAAACATTAATTTTATAATTTACTTTAATAAGTGTTTTATATAAGGCATTTGATACAAGAATATGTGTTTAAAAAATTAATGATGTGTTAAAACATGTTCCAACTGATTTGAGATCAAACTTTTGATAATCTTTTTATAAGATCAAATTATATACTTCTACTATTTTAGTAAATAATTAAATTTTTATAAATTGTATATTTGGTTTTAAATATTTTTCAACAATTTTTTTTTAAATTCAATTCCCCCCGGCTTAAGTCTTCCACTTCGACCGTCATTTGGTATTAAAGGGTTTTATTTCATTTAAACTGTGGTAATTTTTTTACCAAAAATATAAATAATATATTGTTTCTAAATTTATATCTATATGGGTAACAATAGGATTGAGGGGACTATTGTGACAGTAAGAACCTACAATTCTAGATTTGGCATTTAAAAATATGTTGTGTATTTTTTATTAAAAAGATATCTCAAAAATATACAATTCATTATAAAACCAAGGATATTTTGTAGTATAAGTTCCAGATAATTAAGAAAATTTCTTACTTAAAATCAGAGTTTTCAAAAATAATTATAAAATAGATAATTGGATTCACGTGCACTGACTCTTTAAATAAATCCATTCATTTTATAACATCTAATAAAATTGTGAAAATATTTAAAAAATATGGGATTAGGAAAAAAATTCCCAGTAAGGGGTTTTAAAACCAGTGGAAATTTATTTTATATATACTTATTAAAAAACACTTTTTAAAAAATTATATCAAATATATATATTTTATGTATAAAATAATTTTTAAAAACTTTTTAAAAATACTTATATTGTTGAAATATATTCAAAAACATCCTTTAAAACATACATAAGATGTATCCTTGAAAACATTCATAAAATAATATTTCATTTAGGGATTAAAATGATACATGAAAGATCTTCTAAAATCGTTGTGGCCACTTTTCAGTATCACTAGTAGGAAAATGTCCCATTGAGATTGTGAGTTCACTCTTTATTCTTCAATATCTCATTTTATATACAATCCAAAAATTAATTTTAGGAAAACCTTTTTAAAGATGTGTCTTTCTCATTCACAACCCATTAAAACCCCGTTAAAAATATTACATAATTTATTTTCATAGAAGAAAATAAAAAAAATACTTAGCTTGGAAAAAATCACATTTTTAGGAGAAATCCTTTTTCTATAAAAGAGTTACTTACATTTAAATGACAAGAATGTAATTTCAATAAAATTAAAATAAATTCCTGAATTAAATTTTATGAAAAATCATGTGAAAATTTAGAATATGTCCATTTCAACTAATATTCATGAAAAGTGAAGAAATTAAAAATAAAAACCCAATATATACATAAAATGTTAGAATTTGTCATTGGGAATTATGTATATAATTTAATAAAATCAAAATCCAATTAAAAGTGTAATAAAAAATAAAAAAAATGTTTTGTAATTTTTTAAAATTATTAAATAAAGCCTAAATTTAAAGAAAATAATAAATTTGTCAAAAATAATAAATTACACCACGTATGGAATTTTGGGACATAAAATTAGACTTTAAAAAAATCCTTATAAAATATTTTTTAAAAGAATAAAATATTAACATAAAATAATAATTTCCCTTATATTTATAATCCCTCAACGGAAAGACTCACCTATTAATTTTTTCATTGATAATGGATAATAAAAAACACAAAAAATGGAAAACAGATGTTGAAAACATTTTAGCTTGCATACTTCCTTGCCAACATCTCCTCTCACATATATATGCACTCTTCTTTCTATGTAATTATATAGTGTGTACATATTTATTGGACAAACACATACATAAACAGATATATATATATATATTTTATAAGAATGTCACAATTTATTATAATTATAGTCATTTAAAATATATATATTAGTCACTATTCAAACTTCTTGTTACCGCAAAAATATTATATTTGATTCACTATCATTAAAAGTCAATGAAAAGTATGATTCAAGATTTGACCATAAGTTTGCCTGTATGAATATTTATATATTTTTATTTTATGAAGGAATAATGAATCAGAATTAAAAAAACAAAATAATTTTGTTTAATTTAAATTGATTTGTAAACTTCTCCATGAAGCTTCAATTAAAATAGTTAATTGCCTACCATAATTTTTGGAAAATTATACACAAATAATTTTTACATTATAAAACAATAATTAAAAATAATCATTATGTTAAATAATGTTTTTGGGAGAAAGAAGCTTCAAAATGGTGAAAAATAGGGATAGAGGATGTCAGCTGATGAAGAAAATAAATGAAAAAAACTGTGAATAGGATTATGCTAAATAGATTCTGACAGCTAGAAATAAATACACACACCAATCAATAAAACAATTCTCCATAGTTATAAGATGATAGAATCGTCTCCCTTTCATAAAATTGAACCTCTTTTGACAGCTAAAATCATACTCGAACCCTTTATCCTCTCTCAAATCTCACTTATGTATTCAGATTTGGTGTTCAATGATCGCTGACATTCAATACTCCTATGAATCAAAGCCCTTACAAAACTGATCCCAATTCCAGCGTTCGATCTCCCACCCACATTCGAGACCTCTTCTATATGCTCAACCTCAAAAAGGAATCCATCGGTCTCAATTCCTCCTTATGAGGTCAATTTTAATATTTCGTTTCAACACCAATATTTTATATTTTATATTTATTATTTTTTTAACTAAATATTTAATAATAGTCATATTTTTATACACATTTAATTCTTAATTCTATACAATAATATATATATAGATATATATATTAATAATGCTCATATTTCATAATCATTCTATAGTATTTTAATACATTCTTAATTGAAAATAAATTTATAATAGTTATATTTAGAATAAAATATATTTCCTATAATTCATAATAAATTATGATAAAATTACTTATTAAAATCAATTTATATAAATATAATTATTTATTATTATATATTATAATTTCTATAAATTATTTATTTTCATTAAAATAAAATATTATTTTATACCCAACCGATCTGGGATATGAATCTATTACCCAACCTATATCCCTAAGAAAATTTATTAAACAAAAAGGTAAAGTCATTGATTACATGATGTGTAAGGAACTTACACCAACTAGAAAATGAAAGGAAGAAAAAACATATGATCCAACATAAGCATGCCTTGTTCAAACCACTACAATAGCTTTAAAAACGATAGGCCTATAAGTATGTGAACCAAGGATCAAGCCTCAAAGAACCTTCCAAACAATACATCCATAAATTAATATATCTATATTAAAATAATATTTTTAACAAAATAATGTCACATTTATACAAAGTATTGTTTTTTATGTTTTTGAATATTAATTTAAAATCAAATATTTTTTCTTGAAAATAATTTATTTAAAAATATTATAATATTTGAAAATTATATTAACATAAATGAATAAGTGATGAAATAAATTCATATATATATTAACAATTTAATATATCATCATTTATAAATAAAAATAATTCGAATTATTATTATAAAATTTTAAATATTTTACTTAAATAACAAATCAAAATTTATTTTGATTTATTTAAATTATAAAGAAACCTATTTAATAAAACCTTATTAATATTCTCAAATTTTTCGGATGTTATATTCCCCACCCCTTAATGAATTATTCCCTAAAAATTAGTTCATCATGCCTAATAAAATTCTGAATTTTCATTGTCAGAATTAATAAAAATAAGAATGGTCAAACTTCTACATTATTAATGGTTTTTATCAACTTAAACATTTAAAAGAAAATAATATCTCGTAAATTTTTTCTCAATCGACAATGTAGAATCACTAATTTTTTCTAAACCATTTCTCTAATACCACTATGATAGCCTAAACCTGCACTTATGGATTTGGAAGTTAAAATTATGTTGTGTATTTTTTTATTAAAAAGATAACTGGAAAATACAAAGTTCATTATATAGTCGAGGAAATTTTATAGTCTAGGTTTCATAGAATAAGGAAAATTCCTTAAATAAAAGCATTGTTTATAAAAATAATTATAATATAGTTAATTGTATTTATATGATCATACTCTTTAAATGAATCCATATATTTTTTGAACTTCTAATATACCTATGAAAATATTTAAATAACATGGGATGAGCATAAAATTTCCCAGTAAGAGGTTTTAAAACTAGTGAAAAAAATAGTTTTATAGATACATATTAAAAAAATTCTTTTAAAATATTTTATATCTTATTATATATGATAAATAAAATAATTTTGAAAACCATTTAAAAATACATATAATTTTAAAATCCAATCAAAAATATACTTTGAAAAATAATTAGGATTTCTCTTTAAAAATCAGTTGAAAATAATATTTCTTTTATGGATGAAAATGATACTTAACAGATCTTATGAAACCCTAGTGGCCACTTTTTAGTATCACTGGTATGATATCATCTCATTGAGGTCATGGACTCACCCCTCATTCCTTATTATCTCATTTGATATGAAGGTGTTAAATTAATTTTAATATTTTTTTAAAATCTATCTTTCTCATTTACAACCCATTAAAAACCCTCTCAAAATATTACATAATTTATTTTCCTCAGAAGAAAAAAAAAATAACTTTTAATCATGGCATAAATCATATTTTTAGGAGAAATCCATCTTCCAAACAATAATAACTTAAATTTACAACACATGAATATAAATGCATTAAAATTAAAAAAAAATTGGAATTAAAATGCATGAAATTTCATGAGAAAGTATCAATTATATTAATATTCATGACAATTACAAAAATTAAAAAACCACGATATACTTAAAATGTTAGAATATTCCATTAGGAATTACGTAGAGAATTTAATTAAATAAAATAATTTTTTTAAAATATGGTTTTAAACAATAACAAAACAATGATTAGTTATTTTTTTAATATTCTAAAAAAACTGAATTTAAACAAAATAAAAAAAAATTCTAAAAATAATAAATTACTTACCATATAGAATTTTTGGATATTAAATCAAACTTCTTTTAAAAAAATATAATCCCTAAAAAATGTTTTTTAAAATAATAAAAAGTTAATAAAAATTATAATTTTCCTAAACATTATAATCCCCCATAGGTGGGAGTATCCTTTTAAATTTTATGTTGATGATGGAGATGAAATAACATAGGAAATAGAAAACAATGGCCGAAACCATCTCACTATGGAAACTGACTTGCCAGTATCTCCTCACACATATATATATTCACACTTCTTTCTATGTAATTATAGACTGTATACATATTTATTATCCAAAAACATACTACAATAGATATATATATATATTATAATAATGTCACAAATGATTATAAATGTATCTATTTAAAATTTGTATATCATTCACTATTCAATCTTATCACTACCTCAAAAATATTATCGTTGATTCATTTTCATCAAAAGAGGATGACAAAAATGATTAAAGCTTGGACCGTAAGCCTAATGACCATCATGTTTATATATTGTTCTATGAAGTAAAACTAATGAATCAAAATTAAAAAAAAAACAAAAACACTACGTTTAATTTAATTTGATTTTTATTATTATTCGTGAGGATTCAATGAAACGAGTCAATAACCTGCTATAATTTTTGGAAAACTATACACAAACCATTTTCAGATTTTAAACAAGCATAAAAAATAACCATTATGTCAAATAGAGACGTGGAGAGGAAGAATATCTAAAACGGTGATGAATATGGACAACAAACATCAACCGATGGAGAAAATAAATAAGATAAATTAGAAAAAGTGTTCTGCTAAATTGATTTAGAAACATAGAAATAAATACACACCTACATGAAAAATGCTTCACCATAGGTAGAATAAGATGGAATAGTCTACTCTTTAGAAAATCGAACCACCTTTGATAATCGATCCCATGCTCAAAACCTTTATCCTCATTTGAATATCTCTTCAGCATTCAAATCTGGCATTTGATGTTCACCGATGTTTGATACTTCTATATATCAAAGCCCTTCCAAAATTGATCCCTATTCTAGAAATCAATCTCCCACCCCTGGTCGAGACCTATTCTCTGCGCTTGGTCTCTAAAAAGAATCCCTCACCCTCAATTCCTCTTTATGAGGTCGATTTCTTTATTTTTCTTCAACAACAATATTTTAGTTTTTATTTTATAACTAAATTTTTTATAATATTCATATTTTCATACACATTAAATTATTAATTTCTTATAATCAAAATAATATATAAACAAAAATTAATAATACTCATATTTCATAATTTTAATTTAGTATTTTCACATATTCATAATTAAAAATAAATTTATAATAGTTATATTTATAATAAAATATATTTCCTATAATTCATAATACATTTTGATTAAATTTATTTCTAAAATTAATATATATGAATTTATGTATTTATTATTATAAATTATAATTCCTATAATTTATTTATTTTCATTAAAACAAATTTTTTTCATGAACAATATTTCAAAAAAAATTATAAATTCATATGTTACCTCACAACCCAAAATTGAATTTATATATTTATATTAAACTATCATTTTAAACAAAATAATTCCACATTTAAAAAAATATCATTTTTTATAATTTTGAATATTAATTTAAAATCAAATCTTATTTATTATAAATAATTTTTTAAAAAATATTATAATATTTGAAAATTATTATAACATAAAATCATAATTTATGGAATAAGTTCATATATATAATATATATATATATTAACAATTTAATATATCATTATTTATAATAATGGCATTATTCTAAAAATAATTCATTGTAATTTTATTTCCATGTATTATTATATAATTTTAAATATTCAACTTAAAGAACAAAAAAAATTATTTTTATTTATTTAAATTATAAAGCAATCCATTTAATAATAACTTATTTCAATTCTCAAATATCTAGGATGTTACATCCCCTCTAAAGGAATTGTGCTCTCAGAATTTGTTCATCCCCCCTAAGAAAATTCAAAATTTCTATCTTCATAATTAAGAAAAACTAGAGTGGATAAACCTATATATTCTTAAGGGGTCATATCAAGATAGATGTTTAAAAGAAAATTATATCTCTTAAATTTTTTCACAAATGAAAACCCCTAATCTCTAATTTTTTTCGGGACCGTTCCGCTGATACCACTATGATATAATGAAGCTGTACTACCATATTCGGTACATAAAATCGTCATGTGTATTTTTATATTAAAAAATAATAGATAAATACACATATTTGTTTATAATTGAGTATCTTTTAAGGTCTAGGTTATGGGGAATTTGGAACATTCCTTATATAAAAACATATTTTAAAAAATAATTTTAAAATAGCTAATTCGATTCATGTGCACTAACTCTTAAAATGAAGCCATCCATTTTATAACTTTTAAGATACCTGTTAAAATATTTTAAGAACATAATATTAGTAATAAATTGTTATCTAACGAGTTTTAAAACTAGTGAAAAATACTGATATATATACTTACAAAAAAACTCATTTAAAAAAATTTATAAAAAATTTATATATTTGATATAGAAAATAATTTTAAAAACCTTTTAAAAATACAATTAATTTTGAAATCTATTCGAAAATATTTTTTAAAAAATAATTGGGATTTCTCCTTAAAAATCATTTGAAATTAATATTTATCTTATTGTTTTAAATGTTACTTGATAGGTCTTATGAAACCATTATGTCCATGTAGTAGTATCACTACTATAACAACATCTTGTTGAGATTATGGGTTCACTCCCAATTCCTCATTTTCTTAATTGATAAGAAAGCGCCATATTAATTTTAAGAAAACATTTTGGAATATTTATCTTTCTCATTCACAACCCACTAAAAACCATTTCAAAATATTATATAAACTCTTTTCATAAAAGAAAATAACTAACTTTTTAGCATTGAAAAAATAACATTTTTTGGAGAAATATATTTTCTAGAAAATAATTAATTACATTTAAAATACAAAAACATAAACACATGAAAATTAAAATATTTCCCTAAATTAAAATTCTTTAAATTTCATGAGATATTATAAAATATAACCATTTCTACTAATATTTAGGACAAATATAAAAAATTAAAAAAAACCATCATATATATAAAATGTTTGAATTTATCAATGGGAATAACATAGAGAATTTAATATAATTAAATTTTTTAAAAAATGTTTTAAACAATCACAAAATAGATTTTAGTTATTTTTTAAAAATTATGAAATAATACTTGAAATTAAAAAAATAAAAAAATTGTTGACATTTATAAATAGCTTCCAATACTGAATTTTTACACATAAAATCAGACTTCTTTTGAAAAATATAATCCCAACAAAAGGAATTTTAAAATAAAAAAATGTAATATAAAATGAAAATTTCTCTTACCTCTATAATCCCTCATAGGCAGAAGTTTCCTTTTAATGTTTTATTTGGTAATAGAGATGAAAAACACATAAAATGAAAAAAAGGATTCATCCATTTTACATTTCAGATTTCATTATCGGCATCTTCTCACAGATATATATACACTCTTCCTACTGTGTAATTATATAGTGTTTATATATTTATTTTCTAAACTCATACTATAATATATATATATATTATAAGAACATCATAATTGATTATAAATATATCCATTTAAAAAATATATATCATGTTCCATCCAATCTTCTCATAGACTCAAAAATATTATCATTTTTTTATTTTCATTAAAAAAGGATGACAAAGATGATTCAATATTGAACCATAAGCATGACAACATGCATATTTATATGTTTTTCCTATAAGTAGAACTGAATAGTTTAAATTAAAAAACCCAGAGCACTTTTTTTAGTCTAATTTTATGTTTAATCCTCTTAGTGAATCTTCATTTAAATGAGTTAATGGACCAACAAATTTTTTGGGAAATGACACACAAAAAATCACTACTGGAAATGGGTACTTTCCCAACAGTTCAAAACCATTGGGAAAGGCCGTAGAACCATTGGTATAACATATACCAACGGTTCTAAAAACCGTGGGGAAGTAAGCCGTTGGGAAAACCTATCCCAACAGTTTACAAGGAACTGTTGGTATAGGTTAGTAAAATTAACCTATGCCAATTGTTTAACCAAACCGTTGGCATAAGTTTTACTAACGGTTTACACTAAACTGTTGGTAAAACTGGTGAAAATAAACTCTTTCGCAATGGTTCTAAAACCGTTGGGAATGGTTTTTGCCAATGGTTCAAAGAGAACCATTGGAAAAAAGGCTTATTACAACCCTATTCCAATGGTTTCAAACCGTTGGCATAGGCTTGTTGTGCAAATTGCACAGCAGCCTGCAATTTGCACAGCAGACTCCAATTTTGCACACCAACCTCCAATTTTGCACACCAACCTCCATTCTCCTCCTTTGAAATTACTATACCTGCAATAAAAAACTAATACATACATATAGAGAAAAAATTCATACATATTTAACATATAATGCATTCTTGAACTATACACATCCAGAATTAAATCAAAATTCATAACGTAATTATAAACATACATAATTGATTTAGAATTCAATTTAAAATTTAGATGAAAATTATATGTGGAATCCAGAATTCAATTCATAATTGAATACATACATAATTTAATTATCAATTATCAATAAAATACATAAAAAACTGAATAAATATCAACAGAATCCGAATACGTTTGTTCGTAGTTTCATATACCAGTTGTTTTTAATAAAAATGATGTCCATTTTAAACAAAATACATACACTTGGAGTAATACCGGCCACACAGTGGCTCGAATTGATGTGGGGTTGACTCTTACACGTTATATATGACCCATGGATTGTTTTCCTAAAGTATAAACATATTCTGAAAGCATTTGGTTGGTTTTCCGTATGCCAGTTATTGTTTTCACTTAAAATGTTGTTCATTTCAAAAAAAATGAGACACTTTGAGTGGTGTCGCCCACACCAGGCCTCGGATTGAGGCGGTGTTGAATTTTACACGTCACATATGTCCTAAGGATTGTTTTACTAAAGTTTCAATGGAATCTGAATTCATTTGATCGGTTTTCCGTATTTCATTTATTGTTTTCACTTAAAATGAAGTCTATTTTAAACAAAAGAGAGAAACTTTGAGTGGTTCTGGCCACACCGTGCCTCGGATTGAGGTGGAGTTGACTCATACACGTCACAAATGACCCATGGATCATTGCACTAAAGGATCAACAGAATCCGAATGTGTTTTATCGGTTTTCCATATGTCATTTGTTGCTTTCACTTAAAATGAAGTCCATTTTAAACTAAATAGAGACACTTTGAGTGGTTCCGGCCACACCGATCCTCAGATTGAGGTGGGGTTTACTCGTGCACGTCATATATTACCCATGGATCGTTGTACTAAAGTATCAACACAATCAGAATCTGTTTGGTTAGTTTTCTATATGTACCTAAAATGTTGTCCGTTTTAAACAAAAGAGAGACACTTAGAGTGATCTTGGCCACACTGCGACTCAGATTGAGGCGTGGTTGACTCGTACACGTCGCATATGACCCATAGATCATTTTCCTAAAGTTTCAACAGAATCCTAATGCGTTTGTTTGGTTTACCGTATGTCAGTTGTTGTTTTCAATTAAAATGAAGTCCATTTTAAACTATAGAGAGACACTTCGAGTGGTGTTGACCACTCTGTGCCTTGGATTGAGGCTTGGTTGACACGTACACATCACATATAACCCATGGATCATTTTCCTAAAGTTTCAACTAAATCTGAATGTGTTTAGTCAGTTTTTCGTATGTCAGTTGTTGTTTTTATTTAAAATGTTGTCTATTACAAATAAAACTGAGACACTTTCTATATGTACGTGTTAGTTGGTTTTAGTTTGTTATTTCAATTCTCACTCATTTTCAATCCAATTATTATACCTATAATAAACTAACAAATACATATACAATTGTTGTACCTGCAATAAGCAACTAACACATACATATAGAGAATAAATTCATACACATTTAACATATAATGCAACCTAGAACTATACACATCCATAATTAAATTAGAATTCATAAACATACATAATTCATTTAGAATTCAATTTAAAATTTAGATGACAATTATATGTGGAATTCGGAATTCAATTCACAATTTGATCGGTTTTTTGTATACCATATATTTTTACCTGAAATGATGTCCATTTTAAACAAATTACATACACCTAGAGTGATACCGGCCACACCATGCCTCAGATTAAGGCGAGGTTAACTCGTACACGTCACAAATGACCCATCGATCGTTGTCCTAAAGTATCAACATATTCCAAAAGCGTTTGATCAGTTTTCCGTATGCCAGTTGATGTTTTTCACTTTAAATAATGTCCTTTTGAAACAAAAGAAAGACACTTTGAGTGGTGTCGGCCACACCGCATCTTAGATTGAGGCGGGGTTGATTCTTACACGTCACATAGGACCCATGGATTTTTCTTCTAATGTTTCAACGAAAATCAAATGTGTTTGGTCGATTTTCCATATGTACTTAAAATGTTGTCCATTTTAAACAAAAGATAGCCACTCAGAGTGATCCCGGCCACACCGTGCCTCAGATTAAGGCGGGGTTTACTCGTACACATCATATATGACCCATGGATCGTTTTCCTAAAGTATCAACACATTTCGAATGCATTTGGTCAGTTTTTCGTTTGTCAGTTGTTGTTTTTACTTAAAATGATGTCCATTTTAAACAAATGAGAGACACTATGAATGGTGTCGGCCACACTGCATCTCTAATTGAGGTGGGGTTGACTCGTACACATCACATATGACCCATGGATCATTGTTCTAGAGTATTGACACAATAAGAATCTGTTTGATTGGTTTTCCGTATGCTAGTTGTTTTTTTCACTTAAAATGAAGTCAATTTTAAACAAAAGACAGACACTTTGAGTGGTTCCGGCCACATCGTGTCTCAGATTGAGGCGAGGTTGATTCGTACACGTCACATATGACCCATGGATCGTTCTCCTAAAGTTTCAATAGAAGAAAAATGTGTTTGGTCAGTTTTCTATATGTACATAAAATGTTGTCCATTTTAAACAAAAGGGATCCACTTAGAGTGATCCCGACCACACTGTGCCTCAGATAAAGGTGGGGTTGACTCGTACATGGCACATATGACCCATGGATCATTTTCCTAAAGCATCAACACATTTCGAATGCATTTGGTCAGTTTTTCGTTTTTCAGTTGTTGTTTTCACTTAAAATGATGTTCATTTTAAACAAATGAGAGACACTATGAATGGTGTCGGCCACACCACGTCTCGGATTAAGGAAAGGTTGACTCATACATGTCACATATGACCCATGGATCGTTTTTCTAGAGTATCGACACAATCAAAATCCGTTTGGTCAGTTTTCCGTATGCTAGTTGTTGTTTTCACTTAAAATGTAGTCAATTTTAAACAAAAGATAGACACTTTGAGTGGTACCGGCCACACCACATCTCAGATTGAGCCAGGGTTGATTCGTACACGTCACATATGACCCATGGATCGTTCTCCTAAATTTTCAATGGAAAACAAATTTGTTTTGTCGGTTTTCTGTATGTACTTAAAATGTTGTCCATTTTAAACAAAAGAGAGCCACTTAGAGTGATCCCGGCCACATCGTGCCTCAGATTAAGGCGGGGTTGACTCATACATGTCACATATGACCCATGGATCATTCTCCTAAATCATCAACACATTTTGAATGCATTTGGTCAGTTTTTCGTATGTCAGTTGTTGTTTTCACTTAAAATGATGTCCATTTTAAACAAAAGAGAGACACTATGAATGGTGTCAGCCACACTGCATCTCTTATTGAGGAGAGGTTGACTCGTACACATCACATATGACCCATGTATCATTGTGCTAGAGTATTGATATAATCAGAATCTGTTTGGTCAGTTTTCTGTATGCTAGTTGTTGTTTTCACTTAAAATGAAGTTAATTTTAAACAAAAGAGAGACACTTTGAGTGGTGATAGCCACACAACGTCTCTGATTAAGGCGGGGTTGATTCGTACATGTCACATATGACTCATGGATCGTTCTCCTAATGTTTCAATGGAAATACAATGTGTTTGTTTGGTTTTCTGTATGTACTTAAAATGTTGTCCATTTTAAACAAAAGAGAGCCACTTAGAGTGATCCCGGCCACACTGTGCCTCGGATTAAGGCGGGGTTGACTCGTACATGTCACATATGACCCACAGATAGTTTTCCTAAAGAATCAACACATTTCAAATGCATTTGATCTGTTTTTCGTATGCCAGTTGTTGTTTTCACTTAAAATGATGTCCATTTTAAACAAAAGAGAGACACTATGAATGGTGTCGGCCACACCACATCTTGGATTGAGGCGGGGTTGACTCATACACATCACATATGACCCATGGATCATTGGGCTAGAGTATCGACACAATCATAATCCGTTTGGTCCGTTTTCCTAATGCTAGTTGTTGTTTTCACTTAAAATGAAGTCAATTTTAAACAAAAGACAGACACTTTGAGTGGTTCCAGCCACACCGCATCTCAGAATGAGGTGGGGTTGATTTGTACACGTCACATATGACCCATGTATCTTTCTCCTAATGTTTCAAAGGAAACCGAATGTGTTTGGTTGGTTTTCTATATGTACTTAAAATGTTGTCCATTTTAAACAAAAGAGAGTCACTTAGAGTGATCTCGGCCACACCGTGCCTCGAATTAAGGTGAGGTTGACTCTTACACGTCACATATGACCCATGGATATTTGTCCTAAAGTATCAACACATTTCTAATGTATTTGGTCAGTTTTTCGTATGTCAGTTGTTGTTTTCACTTAAAATGATGTCCATTTTAAACAAAAGAGAGAAACTATGAATGGTTTCGGCCACAACATGTCTCAGATTGAGGCGGGGTTGACTTGTACACTTCACATATGACCCATGGATCATTGTGCTAGAATATAGACACAATCAGAATCCGTTTCGTCAGTTTTCCGTATGCTAGTTGTTGTTTTCACTTAAAATGAAGTCAATTTTAAACAAAAGATAGACACTTTGAGTGGTGCCAGCCACATCGCATCTCAGATTGAGGCGGGGTTGATTCTTACACATCACATACGACCCATGGTTCGTTCTCCTAAAGTTACAATGTAAACTGAATGCATTTGTTCAGTTTTATGTATGTACTTAAAATGTTGTCCATTTTAAACAAAAAAGAGACACTTAGACTGATCTCGGCCACACCGCATCTTGGATTGATCCCAAGTTGGCCCGTACACATCGCATATGACTCATGGATCGTTGTGATAAATTATCAACAGGTTCCGAATGTGTTTGGTCTATTTTTTGTATGTCAGTTGTTGTTTTCACTTATAATCATGTCTATTTTAAACAAAAGAGACACAGTTAGAGTGGTGTCGGCCACACCGCGTCTCGGATTTAAACTAGGTTGACTCGTACACACCTCAAATGACCCATGAATCATTTCCTAAAGTATCAACACAATCTGAATGCGTTTGGTCGATTTTATATATGCCAGTTGATGTTTTTCACTTAAAATGATGTCCTTTTGAAATAAAAGACAAACACTTTGAGTGGTGCCGGCCACACCGTGTCTCAGATTGAGGTGGGGTTGATTCTTACATGTCACATATGACCCATGGATCATTCTCCTAATGTTTCAACGGGAACCGAATGCGTTTGTTCGGTTTTCTGTATGTACTTGAAATGTTGTCCATTTTTAACAAAAGAGAGCCAATTAGAGTGATCCCGGCCACACCGTACCTCAGATTAAGGCGGGGTTGACCCGTACACATCACATATGACCAATGGATCGTTTTCCTAAAGCATTAACACATTTCTAATGCATTTGGTCAGTTTTTCATATGTCAGTTGTTGTTTTCACTTCAAATGATATCCATTTTAAACAAAAGAGGGACACTATGAATGGTTTCGGCCACACCGCATCTTTTATTGAGGCAGGGTTGACTCATACACGTCACATATGACCCATGGATCTTTGTTCTAGAGTATTGACACAATCAGAATCCGTTTGATCAGTTTTCTGTATGCTAGTTGTTTTTTTTCACTAAAAATGAAGTCAATTTTAAACAAAAGACAGAAACTTTGAGTGGTGCCAGTCACAACGCACCTAGTATTGAGGCGGAGTTGATTCTTACACCTCACATATGACCCATTGATCGTTCTCCTAAAGTTTCAATAGAAACCGAATGTGTTTGGTCGGTTTTCCGTATGTACTTAAAATGTTGTCCATTTTAAACAAAAGAGAGCCTCTTAGAGTGATATCGGCCACATCGTGCCTCATATTAAGGCAGGGTTGACTCTTACACATCACATATGACCCATGGATTGTTTTCCTAAATCATCAACACATTTATAATGCATTTGGTCAGTTTTTCATATGTCATTTGTTGTTTTCACTTAAAAGGATGTCCATTTTAAACAAAAGAGAGACACTATGAATGGGTTCGGCCACACCGCATCTCATATTGAGGCAGGGTTGACTTTTACACATCACATATGACCCATGGATTGTTGTGCTAGAGTATCGACACAATCAGAATCCGTTTGGTCAGTTTTCCGTATGCTAGTTGTTGTTTTCACTTAAAATGAAGTCAATTTTAAACAAAAGAGAGACACTTTGAGTGGTGTCGGCCACACCGCACCTCGGATTGAGGCGAGGTTTAAATTTACACGTCACATATGACACATGGTTCGTTCTACTAAAGTTATAATTGAAACCGAATGCGTTTGGTCAGTTTTCTGTATGTACTTAAAATGTTGTCCATTTTAAACAAAAGAGAGACAATTAGACTGCTCCCAGCCACACTGTGACTCGGATTGAGCCCGAGTTTGCCTGTACACATCACATATGACTCATGGATTGTTGTGATAAATTATCAATAGATTCCTAATGAATTTGGTCAGTTTTCCGTATGCCAGTTGTTCTTTTCACATATAGTCCTGTCCATTTTAAACAAAAGAGACACAGTTAGAGTGGTGCCGGCCACACCGCATCTTGGATTTAAACGGGGTTGACTTGTACACATCTCAAATGGCCCATGAATCATTTTCATAAAGTATAAACACAATCCGAATGTGTTTGGTCGGTTTTCGATATTCCAGTTGATGTTTTTCAGTTAAAATGATGTCCTTTTGAAACAAAAGACAGACACTTTGAGTGGTATGTTAGTTGTTTATTCAGATTATTCAAATACACTATTTGACTATAGGTCTTTAAATTAAAATATTTATGAAAAATTTACATTTAAAATGAGAATATCAGAAAATTAAAAGAAGATAAAACTTTTAATAAAAATCCTTGTGGAAATATTAAGGTAAACATTATTTATGAGAATCCCCATGTGTCTATTAGTGGAATGGTATTTGCTTAAAATCTTGTGGAAATTCATATAGAATATTTTTATATCATTATTAGTATAGAATAGATTTTAGTTTATCATGCTATGAAACATTTCAGAGCTAACAATGTCATGCCCAATGAATACATCCCTTTTATAACATACCAAGAATCTATGATATTAATTAGATGTGTAAATGTGATTTACATTGATTATCATTATCAAAATAAATAAAATATATATTATATATTTTCTAGTAGTAAATGAAATCAAGGAGGGTGGGGGCTGTCTGGGGTGGATGTCTGGGGGCTATCCGGTGGGTGTCCGGGGGGCTGTTCGTGGACCGAGGAGGGTTGGGGGGGGGGGGGCTGTGCGGGGGGTTTTCTGGGGGGGTGTTCGGGGGGTTGTCCGGGGTCCAAGGAGCAGGGTGGGGGGCTGTCCAGGGGGCTGTCCGGGGGCTGTCTAGGGTCTAGGGAGGAGGGTGGGGGGTTGTCCGGGGGGGTGTCCGGGGGCTGTTCGGGGGGTTGTCTGGGGGCTGTCTGGGGGGATGTCCGAAGGGCAGTTCGGGGTCCAAGGAGGATGGTGGGGGGTTGTCCAGGGTCCAAGAAGGAGGGGGTTCCCAAACACACAACCACTAAAAGAAAACAACATCCATAAAAACAGATAATATATAAAATAACTCAACTCCAATACTATGCTACGAGTCTAGATAAAACGAACAACTAGAATAGATTAAATATCAAATATCAGTAATATTAGTAAAAAAATTAATGGATAAATTTGTCCCACATCACCATCACTATCATCACCATAATCATCACCCTCGTTCGCGTCCCCATCATTGTCCTCACCCTCCTCAGTGCCCTCCTCCTCGCCCTCGCCACCTGCCTCGCCCTCCTCCTCTCCCTCCTCTTCCGCATCAGACTCCTCGCCATCATCATCATCAATATGGACATTGTCATGACCACCACAAGAACTTCCACCTGGTGCACCATATATAGAACTTATCGACGACATATATTCATCAAAAGATGGGTTGACCTCTTCTTGAAGTGTTGGACGTAAAACATCAATAAATTTCATAAACGCACTATTTTCCCTATCAGACTATTCTGCCATCTCTGTGGCCCTTTTCTCAGCCTATTCTACATATGCCCTAACTTTCTATAGCTCGGTGGCACTACAGCTCATACCTGAGGAGGGCCAATACCTCGTCGGGGCTATCCTAGATCGGTAGCATACTCTGCCAGAATTCTCCTCTCCCAACACCTGATGTATGTGATCTGTTGGCCCAAAATTGTATGGTTCTTGGGAATCGAGGGCCTCTAAAGCATCCTGTTACAAATATAAATATATCATTAAGTTAAAAAATAGATATTGAAATATAAATTCAACAGATTAAAACATACAATATTCAGTTGAGTCGCTTCGTTGACGTCCATCCTTTTTCCATTTACTCGAGAAAAACAGTTTTGCTTGAGGCACATGTCCTTCAATATTTTGTATTATCCTCTACAATGACATTGAAAACTAAAGTTATATAAAAACTTTAGCAAACTATTAAATAATTGAGGAAACAAAATAATGTGTATGTTGTAAAGAAAACTTATAAACAATTGTCATACCTGCTTCCTCTCATGATCAGGCATTGTTGTGCGTCCTAGTGTGTGGAGGTATTTTTTTGCATCAATGTTATTTTTATTTTTTCCAGATGATTCCTAAATAAAATTGGAAAATGAAACAGAGAGTATTAATGCAAAACATGAAAGTTATTATTTAAATACCTCAAATGTTATTAATACCTTAAATTGGGTACTCGTCCAATGAATAATCATCTGACGATACTGCTCTATAAAACAATCATCCACCACTGGTACCGCCTCTAACTCAGTTCCAACTCTAGAAACCTAGACAATATACAACTCATGCTTGTCGGCTCTCCAAAGCTCGCATAAATCCTTTAGACGTTCCGGCCGTGCACCCTCACCATTGGGAAAATTAAATCAATGTTGACATCAAAATATTAATTCATATAAATACAAAAATAATTCATGGAATTAAATAGAACAAGTTTTTTCCCCATATCTCTGCCTAAGCTCTATCATTGAACTCATGTGGAAAATGTCTCCATGGTAGCGGGCTGATGGGAATGGTGTCGGAGTATTTGGAAAGCGTCGCCAAAAAACTCCAACATTGCTGCCCTGTTTTCTCAACCATTTGGTTGTCTTCATTATAATCCACCATAACCTGTGTGCGGAGGTTCCACACTGAACGCATGCGTGTACGCCCCCGCCCACGCCTCCTGTCAGTAGATGTATCTGTCATGAAATAAAAACAAATATTTTATCAAAACATTTTATATTGAAAATAAATATTGCTATAAAAATTTGTTAGGGTTCTATAAATATACTTGTTCCAGTCTGATCGTTGAGCGCCACTGGATCCACAGAAACTGATGGAACACCCTGTGGTGGAACAGGAGTCGAAGAAGATGGAATATAGAAGCTCGGAGAGACAGAAGTAGAAGGAAAAGAATATGGGACAGCTGTTTGACCAGATTCTGACTGGGGAGTGGGAATCATCATGGGATGTGAAAATGATGGTCCAGAAGATGTAGAAGGTAGTGAAAATATGGGAGGCCTAAATATCCCATGTGTCCTTAACGACACACCGGGATGAGAATGTGGGAAAGAATACATGTCAGTGGGAGGGGCAGGGTCTAGTCGGGTACGTGCAACTGCTCATCCACCTCTGGTACGAACCCTCCTCGTACCACCGGCCTAAGTACTAGGACCAGTACTAGGCTCCCCGTCGAATAACTGTCAACGTATAGGTGGATCCTGCAAAAAATATTACAAGAAAATTAATCACATGACATTATATATTCTTTAAATATATCAATTTGAAATAAAGTACTCACTACAGGCACTAATGATGGAATTACCAACTCCGTCATTCGACGATTGTTCTCCATCATTTTTTTCCTTCATCTATCTTCAATTGGCTTCATTTCCTGCTTTTGAAAACAAATATGTAATTAATTAGGAAAAGGAAACTAATGTGTAACCCAAAAAAACTAAATATATAAGGGAATACAGGGATTCATTGGTAATTTAGCTATCAATTGTTTTATAAGAGCTTCAATAGATTTAATAAATCATACAAGTTGTAATGTTGACCAAGTTATAAATATTTTTTGACTATGTTTGAATACAGATCAATTCCAAATTAGAAAATGCAATTCAAATAAAACTGCAACCAATAAACACTGAAAATTCACATAACGGTCAAGTCAGCTAAAACATATTTGTGATCAATACTAAATCAATTTGAATATTACCAACCATAACAACCCATCTCAAGGTAAACCAAAAGAATTGAGAACATGGATGAATGATTATATATATTTTCAACCACAACTTCAGGTTCACAATCAACTCTGACAATTTAGCTATTGGAGTCATCAAAAGAAATAAATGGATTGGTTCCAATGGAACTAGGGACATTGTCAATTCCATCATCACCATCATCAAAAACATATCTTGGAATTACTTCAAATATGACACCAAATTCATGTCGAAGTTGGCCTTTGACATAAAAAACTTGTTTAGCCATTGATTCCAACACATATGGTTCTTCGGTAGTAAGAGTGAGAGTCATATTATTTACTCGAAATCCACAATCATCAATAAATGTGCTATGTCTCGTCATCAAATCAAACCAATGGCATTTGATCATTGTGACTCATCCATGAGAGTAATAATCTAATATTATTATTTTCTCAACAACTCCATAATAACCCACATTTTCAAATCGCGATCTACTATCTGATGCACTGGCATAACAATCTGTTGTGGCTGTAACCACAACACCATAACGTTGTGTTCTCATGTTCTTTGCTCGTTCAGTGACAATAAATTTGTACCCATTGATAACAATTGATTTACAGTCACGAACCACAGTATTAGGACCAAAATCCAAAGCTCTTATTTCCTTATAGACAAATTCAGCAGACAAACTCAATACCTATAATATAAATGACTACTAAACTTAATTAAATATTGATATATTTATTTTAAACATTAATTTTTTTACCTTCAATTTTAACCAAGCAGAAAAATCTTTTCTATGAAAAGTATCTCTCCTTCTCAATGATAAAGAACGATGCTTCCTATTTATCATTGTTTTATGTTCCCTATAGATAAAAAATATGAATAGTTTAATAGATATATATGTATGATATACATAATAAATTTAGTTACCTAATATAGTCATTGAACAAATCACAGTTGGAAAAAACCGTGCGATGTGCCATCTCCCACTCTTCATGGCTTAATTTCTTCAGTGTATATGATCCAGGAATTCCTCCTATTTGAGGAAGTGATGGAAAACTGGGTTCAATTTTATCATACTATTCTTCTTCATTTTTCATTGGTTTGTTCAATCTTGTAGTAAGATCAGAAAAATACATCGAGAAAAAATCCATACATTCTTGAGCCAAGTAACCGTTCATGATAGAACCCTCGGGATGATTTCTGTTTTAAACATAAGACATTAATGTGAACATATTTATTTCAGTTGGATACATCCAACGAAAAGAAAAAAGTCCTCTGAGAAGTATTTTAGTGGGAATATAGATAGTCAGATGCATCATGCATGTGAAAAATGATGGAGGAAATATTTTCTCCAACTCACACAAAATTAATGGGGCATCTGTCAAATTTTTTTGAAAGAAAGACTTGAACAACTTCTTAGCACAAAGATCTCTAAACAAATGGCACAACCGAATAATAGCCACCCTTACATTATTGGAAAAAAGATGACGGATTGCTATTGGAAATAACTCATGCAGTAGAACGTGATAATCAAGAGTCTTCAAAGATTTTAGCTTCAACTCTCTTCTGTTGACCCATTTAGATATGTTGCTTGAATAGCCATCAGGAACTCTGATAGTCTCTAATACTTCCAGAAATTGTTTTTTTCATAGGTTTCATCACATAAGAAGCACATGGAAGTTTCCATTTATTTTCACTGATACGCACAGGATGTAATTCTGGTCTGATGCCCCAATCCACCAAGCCACGCTGAGATTGTAAATCATCTTTTGTCTTCCCCTTGACATTTAGAATAACTGAAAGCAACATTTCACATATATTATTTTAAATATTAATTACATATAAGTAATGATGTAACAAATTGGTTGACCAATAAGGAAAATAAAAAAAGATACTCCTCTTCCTCCAAGTGTAACAGGTTTCAGTGGAAACATTCTTTCTCTTTCCAGATTTCATTTGACCCTTCCCGAATGAAAAACTGAAATCTTTCAATTCATTAAGCACGTTAGTTATAGACATACAATGAGGTGGATCATCGGTCTCTATGGTATTATCAAATCTTCTGTGATTCATTCTATATGGATGATCCTTTGGCAAGAATTGTCAATGTCCCATAAAACTGAAACTACAATGATGTTTCAGTCTTCTGGATCTTGTATTCTTCATACAAACTGGACATGACAGTTTTCACTTCGTGCTCCATCCAAACATCATTACATAAGATGGAAAATCATTGATCGTCCACATAAGTGAAGCACGCATCTGAAATATGTCTTTCAAACATGCATCGTATGTGCGCACACCCATATCCCAAAGAAGTTTCAACTCTTTTATTAAAGGTTTCATGTATACATCAATATCAATGTAGGGATCAGAAGGACCAAATATGAGTATATTCATTAAATTGAAAGGTTTTTTCATACAAAACCATGGGGGAAGATTATAAATGTGTATAAAAACTGGCTATGTGTTGTGCGAAGTAAGCATCTGCCCAAACAGATTAAAATCGTCACATGAAAGACCCAACCTCACATTACGCACATCATCTTCAAAATCAGGATGTCAAGAATCAAATATCTGCCATGAAAATCCATCTACAGGATGAACCAACTCATCATTAGTCTTCTTTCTCTTGATATCATGCCATCTCATTTTTATTGATATGTCATCAGACATAAAAAGATTCTGGAGTCTGGGGATCAATGGAAAGTGACACATTACTTTCTGTGGAATGCGGGATGGTGTTCCATCAGATTTTGACTTCCAGCAGGATGTGCCACATTTTATACAATCATTTCATTCAGCGGTTTCCTCCTAGAATAAACTGCAATCTTTCTTGAAAGCATGAATTTTTTTTCTTGAAAATCCAAGTTCCTCAACTAACTTCCATGCCATATAGTGGTTTGAGGGAATATCTGCATCATCTGGAAGTAAATCCTTCAAGAGGGTAAGAATATAATCGATTGTTGTATTAGAAATCCCATACATAGTTTTCCCATGAAACAATCGGATTAAACATTCCAGCTTTTTCATTTTATCGCATTGTCGATATACTGGAGTCGTGGAAACATCATTCAATTTTTTCACCCTATCAATATCATTATTTTCACTAGAAGCATCAGCTGTCCTCATAACTAAGTCTTCTTGAGTGGAAATCCTTTCTTTTTCATGATGACGAATAAACAGAAACCGATTATCTAACAAATTCTCCATTCTGGTCCTTTCATTTCAATCACCACCAATTTAAGATTTCATTTTCTCCCCATTGTGATACCACACAAAGTAGTTTGCTTGAAAACAATTTTTGGTTATGTGGTAGCTGACTTCTTCACGGCTCATCCATGGTCTACCAAGACAATTGGAACATGGGAAGTGTATGCGACCACTATCTGAAGCATTGTGAAATGAAAAATCTATAAAGCTCTCCAAATTGTTTTGAAAATCACTTGATATCTGATCGGTTTCATACATCCAAATTCTGTCCATTCTGTAAAAAGAATTTATATAAGTCATTTTTTTATAAACAATTCAATAGGATTGAACTATAATAGAAAATACATTTAAGTAAATGAAAAAGGAAGAAGTTTCTAGTATATGTAGTGAACTATTAAAATAATGTAAAGAACAAGTACTCATAAATTAAATTAAAATTTATTTATATTCATTTTCATTAGGTCTATAAGAGACACATGCCTTATGTCCCATCATGTGTTATAGGCATCCCAAATCATTCACTCTTGTTTAACAACTCATTATTGGCCCCTCTATGGCCATACCATTAATTTCCCAATTACTTCTCCAAGTCAAGCGCACCCCATGGGTGAATAAATTTTAGGATTCTACACTAATAGGTTGTTCATGTCTTGTAAAAAGATTTAATTTCATTAAGTATAGACAAAAACCTTTATTTTTAAATTTGATATTAATAATAAAGTATGTCAATGATAACAACATTACTGAATTAAACTTGTGACTTATCTAACATTTTTATGGATGTCAACACATTCTAGAATGGGTAGTGAAAAGCACCCCACCCTCATAAAAGTGAGTATTGGCCAAGAAGGGCACATAATATACATCGTACAATGAAAACCATATTAAATTGGCCCTAAAGTTATATTAGTATAGTCATCTTGGGGGAAATGGAATATATGATCCTGGTTAACTGATGAATTAAAAAGATCTTATTTCATATGTTGGAAACTATCTAAGGTAAGAAATCATGTGAGGATGGGTTTACATCATTCAATTTCTTACAAGATAGTGAGAATGAAGGCTTGAATTAATGACTTGAGTTCACTGATTAAATGAGGGTAGAGGTTGCATATGCTGTGTAAACAGAATGATTAAATAAGGGTAGAGGTTGCATACAATGTGCATGGTGGGGGGAGTCTCAGCCGATTTAGAAACTAAAATAAATTCCCATCATAGGTAACAATAAGAAACATCACCATCAAAAGAAACTCCAAATAAAAAAGGACTAAAAACATCAAAAATTTCAATAATTCACTACTATGCAAGGTTTATCCACATGTTTAGTAGTAATCATATGTCTTAATCATGAACCACCTCTACATCTCCCAGTTTTTACCAATAAAGATAAGGTAAATATCTCCAAATATCTTTAAAACAACTCATTAATAGGCTTAAAACGTAAATATAATCTTGAACCAACCATGGAATCTCTTTCATAACACATTCTCACACACCAGTTATCTCATGTGTTACTAAATACCAAACATAGTCACATAGTGTACTATAACAAATTACACTACACAAGACTTATTAAAAAAATTCATTTTAATAAAACACTTTCCTCAATAAATTTTAAAGAAAACATTCATAAAAACTTTGCTAAAAATTATTAAACACATATAAATAAATTTCCAAGTAACAATTAATTACAAGATGGAAAAAAACTAAAAAACACATACTTAAAAAATCTAGAATACAACGAAAATGAATTTGAGATGCTTCTTCTTCGATGGAGGGTTAAGGATTTAATTAATTAAATGGATTGGAATGGATAAATTCTAGATTAAATCAAAACCCAAAAAAATGATATACACATCAAAATCAAAACTTAAAACTAAAATATGAGATGAATAACAATAAAAAAATGGTATCAATTAAATATTTTATTTGTATGAAGAATAGAATACCTGATTTGATACGATTTGGATGTAGTTTGACAGGTTCGGATGGGGGAAGTCGTGAGAGCAGTGGAGCCCTGGACAGGATTAGGGTTCTGTCGTGAATGCGGGAGAGAGCGGCCGATTGAGTATTTGGGGGAAAGATTTCCCAACAGTTTTTAAAAACTATTGGGAAAGGGTTGTCCAAGAGACCCTTTACCAACGGGTGACCATTTCCCAACGGTTCTTGTAGAACCGTTGGGAAATGGTGTCTTGGACAACCCTTTCCAAATGGTTTTAGTAAACTGTTGGGAAAGAAGCATTGGGAAAACATGAATTTCCAGTAGTGAATTTTATGATTTTAAAATAAGAATAAAAATTAACCATTGTCTCAAATAGAGAAGTTAGGATGAAGAAGATACAAAAGGTTATCAAACGGGGATAACATACATCGATTGATGAATAAAATAAAAGAGATAAACTACAAATAGGGTTCTAATAAACCAATCCAGACACTTAGAAATAAATATACACACATACCTAAAAACCACTTCACTAGAGGTAGAAGATGATGGAATCATCTATTTTTCAGTAAATTGAGTCTCCTTTGACAGTTGATCTAATACTTGAACCTTTATCTTTACATAATTATATCTTCAATATTAAGATCTGGCATTCGATGCTCGTAGGTGTTTGATATTCCTATGAATCGAATCCCTTCCCAAAACTGATTTCTATTCCAGCGCTCAAGCTCTCACTCATGGTTGAGATCCATTCTCTATATTCAGCCTCTAAAATGAAGCCCTTGGTCCCAGTTCGAATTTATGTGGTCAATTTCAATATTTTGTTTCTATATTGATATTTTATTTTATTTTATTTTTAATTAAATTTTTAATAATATTAATATTTTCGTACATATTTAATTAATAATTTCGAACAATCATAACATTATATATAAAAGATAACAATACACATATTTCATAATCAAAATTTAGTATTTTTATATATTCATAATTCAAATTAAATTTATAATAGTTATTCTTATAATAATATATATTTCATTTAATTCACAATAAAATTTGATAAATTACTTTTTAAAATTAATTAATATGAATTTACATATTTATTACTATAAATTATATTTCCAATAATTTATTTACTATCATTAAAAAAATATTATTTAATCAACAATGTTTTAATAAAAATATTTTTTTGTAAATTCATATATTAAATTATAACCCAAATATATATATATATTTGTATTAAAACATTATTTAAAAATAATAATTCCATATTTATAAAAAAAATTATTTGTTTATAATTTTAAATATTAATTTAAAATCAAAAATGTTTTTTAAAAATTATTTATTTTAAAAATATTATATATTTGAAAATTATATTAACATAAAAGAATAATTAATGAAATAAGTTCATATATTTATATATTAATAATTTAATATATAACTATTTATCATAAAGGATTTTTTCAAAAAATAATTCAATGCAATATTATTTCAAAGTATTATTATAAAATTTAAAATATTTAAAATAACCAATAAATCAAAATTTATTTCAGTTTATTTAAATTATACTGTAATATATTTAATACAAACTTATTAATATTCTTAAATTTACATGATGTTAAATTATCCCCCCCCCTAAATGAATTATGCCTTCTCAATTCGTTTTTTGTACGTAAGAAAATAATGAATTTCCATCACCAGAATTAAGAAAAACTAGAACCAATGAACTTTTATATTATTAAGAGTTCTTATCAACCTAGAAGTCTAAAATAAAATTCTATATCTTAATTTTTTTTGAAAAATGACAATGCCTCATCCCCCAAGTTTTCTAGACCATTCATCAGATACCACTATGACAGCCCGATCCCGCACTTATATATTTGGTAAATAAAAATATGATGTGTATTCTTTATTAAAAAAATAACTGAAAAATACACAACTCTTTTTCCAATCAAGGATCTTTTTTGGTCTAGGTTCTAGGGAATTTGGAAAATTATTAACATAAAATCATAGTTTAGAAAAACAATTACAAAATAAATAATTGTCTTCAAGGGCACTAACTCCTTAAATGAAGTGATCCATATTTGAACATCTAAGATACCTAAGAAAATATTTTAAAAACATTGGATAAGAATAAAATTTCCTAGTAATTGGTTTTAGAACTTGTCAAAAATAATTGTTTAGATACTTACTAAAAAAATCTTTTAAAAATCTTTTTTATAATATATATTTTATATATATAATACTTTTCAAAATAGTTAAAAATACGTTTAATTTTGTAATCTAATAAACAATATCCTTTTAAAAATACAAGGGAATTATCCTTAATATCATTTAAAAATAAAATTTATCATTTGGTTTCAAATTATACTTGATGGGTCTTATGAAACCCTTGTGGTACTTAGTAGTATCACCAGTAGAAAAACATCCTGTTGAGGTCTTGGGTTCACCACTCATTCCTTATTATCTCATTTGATATCCAAGAACTAAATTAATTTTAATAAAACATTTTAGAAGATCTATCTTTCTCATTCATAACCCATTAAAAAACCCTTTAAAAATATTATATAATTTATTTTCATAGAAGAATGTAAATAACTTATTATATTTTAAAAAATAACAATTTTAGGTTAAATCTATTTTCCAAAATTGATTTACTTACATTTAAAATACATGAATAGAAACACATTAAAATTAAAACATTTATTTGAATTAAAATGCATGAAATGTAATGAGTTATTATATAATATGGTCATTTAAATTAATATTAATGAAAATTAATGAACTTAAAAAACAATGATACACTTAAAATGTTATAATTTATCACTGAAAATTACATAGAGAATTTAATAAAATAAACTTATTTTTAAAAATAATGTTTTATATAATAAAGAATAATGTTTTTTTTATTTTTTAGAAATTAAGAAATGATAAATGAATTGAAAAAAATAAAAAAAATTGTTAAAAATAATAAATAAGTTCATATATAGAATTTTAGGACATAAAATTAGAATAGTTTAATTAATATATAATCCCTATAAAAAGGGTTTGAAAAGAAAAAAATATTTATATAAAATGATAATTTCCCTTACCTCTATAATCACTCACAGGAAGGAATAGAATACTAAATTTTATTTGATAAATGAGAGGAAAAAACCTAGAAATTATAAAACAAAGGCTGTAATCTTTTCACCTTGCAGACTACTTTTCCAACATCTCCTCACAGATATATATACACTATTACTTCTGTGTAATTATATAGTTTGTACATATTTATTGGAAAAAACTCATACTACCAAAGATATATATATATATATATATATATATATATATTATAAGAATGTCACAATTTATTATAAATTTAACCATTTAAAATACGTATATCAGTCATTATTCAATCATCTCACTACCATAAAAATGTTATCATCAGTTTATTTTAATTAAAAGATGACAATAAAGGTGATTCATTATTGGACCCTAAGATTGCCAACATGTATATTTATATATTTTCCCTTGAATAAGAATCGATGAATTGGAATTAAAAAACTAAAATCATTATGTTTAATTTAATTTGATATTTAATCCTTTTTATGAAGCTTTAATGAAGCGAGTGAATGGCCTGCCGAAATTGTTTGAAAATGATACAAAAAGTGCATTCTGATTTTAAAATATGATTTTAAAATAACCATTGTGTGAAATAGAGATGTTGGGGGGAATAAGATCCAAAAAGGTGACAAATAAGGACAATAAATACCGATTGACGAGGAAAATAAATGTGAAAAACTACGAACAGGGTTATGAAAAACTGATTTACAAACCTGGAAATATATACACATGTCTACCAGTAAAACAATTCACTAGAGTTAGAAGACATTGAAACCGTCCATTTTTCAGTAAATCAAACCACCTTTGATTGTCGTTCTCACATTTGAACTCATTATCCTTGCTCAAATCTCTCTTCAGTTTTATGATTTGGAATTCGATTCTCACCAGTGTTAAATACTCCTTTGAATTGAAGCACTTGGAAAACTGATACCCATTCATGTGCTCGAGCTATCACCTTTGGTAAAGATCTCTTCTTTGTGACAAACCTCTGAAGCTATGTTCTCTGTATCAATTCCATCTTATGAGGTTCATTTCCTTATTTTGTTTCAACACCAATATTTTATTTTATTTTATTTTTAAAATTTTTAAACTAAATCTAATGACATTCAAATTTTAATACACATTTAATACAAAATTTCATACCATTATAATATTATATATATATATATATATATAAATTAATAATACTTTTATTACATAATCATAATTCAGTATATTAAAATAGTCATATTAAAAAATAAATTTAAAATAGTTATATTTATAATAAAAAATATTGTCTTTAATTCATAATATATTTTGAAAAAATTACTTTTAAAAATTAATTAATATGAATTTTATGTATTTATTATAATAAATTATAATTTTTATATTTTATTTTATTTCACTAAAAAATATTATTTTATGAACTATATTTCAATTAAAATATTTTTTTATAAATTAATATGCTAACTTTTAAACCAAAAATAAATAAATATTCTTATTTAAAATATTCTTTTAAACAAAATAATGAAACATTTATAAAAAGTTTTATTTGTTTATAATTTTGAATATGAATTTAAAATCAAATTTTGTTTTTTGAAAATAATTTATTTAAAATATTACAATATTTAAAAGTGATATTAATATAAAAGCATAATTGATTAAATAAGTTCATATATATATATTAATAGTTTAAATTATCATAATTCATAATAATGATATTATTCTAAAAGTAATTCAATGTAGTACTATTTCAAAGTATTATTATATAATTTTAAATATGTAACTTAACTAATAAATAATAAATTATTTTTATTTATTAAAATTTTAAAGTAATCATTTTAATAAGAACTTATTAATATTTTAATGTTTTTGGGATGTTACAACTATAACTAATATATTTCCTTATATTATTGGAACAAACTTTGCTTGATGGAAATTCAAGATGAAAATATATCTTGAAAGCATGGGATTTGATATTTTGAATTTAATCAAGGACAAATATGAAAAAAGTTAACCTTCTATAGCTAATTTAATCAATTCCACTATTGCATCTTATGACTATAATTTCAAATCTACGAATTCTATATATTTTGAATTTTGAGAAGAAGAATTTAATATAATTTATATATGTTATACTGCTTTTGAAATTTAGGATACACTTTTTGTGTCTCAGAAAGGAACATCAAATGTTAAAGAAATTCACTCAAATAACTATACTATTAAATACTAGACTTTTAAGATGAATCATGATGAATAAATTTTTGACATGTATCTTAGGTTTATTGAAAGTTTTCATATATTTCATGCACTTGGAAAGAAAATTTAAGATAAGCATCATATGTCGAAACTCCTTTGATGATAATCATACTTATGGAGTGGAACATGTATCTCTATTCATTATTCTTGTGATATAATAAAACTACCAGTGAAGGTTTTGATTAGGAAACTCATGATATGTGATAAATAATTGAAAGTGAACAATGAATATGATGAACCAAAAATAAAATTTGTTACATTCATCAAATTTGAGTCAATGGTAAAAGATAAAGTCAAATAATATATTTTATGAGAGGATGAGTCGCCCTCATATAGTAATGAGGAGATGGAATATTTAGCCAAGAAATGTAAAAAGTACTATGGGAAAAAAGTATCAATACATCAAACTATGGAGGAATGTATGATATAATTGGGAATTGGAAAAGGTAAAATTAACCAGGTGATGTGACCTATTATGAATGTAATATAAAATCACATATAAATGATGAATGTTCAAAACTAAAGTGTAATAAAAAGTATGAGGACAAAGGAAAAAAAGACATAATAAAGTTATGAAAGCTACTTGGAGCATCTTTGAGGATAGTTCAAGTGAGTCTCACTTGACCTAAGAGGACATAGATAATAGATCCAACCTATTTTTTATAAAAAATACATTTATTTTATATAAATATTATCTCTAGATATATTTTTACTATTTTTAGTCTTTATGGAAATGATAATAATAATGAAAATATGAAAATTGATGTTTTTTTTAATACTGAAATATACTGGAAGAAACATTAAATGAACATAATATTAAGTATACAAACTTAAATAAATAGATTTATTTATTTTTTTCATATTAAATTTGGTCTTTCTATAGAAAAAAAAAAGAAAAAAAATTAATTTATTAAAAGTGAACAATGAACATAAAATATAAAATAATCAACTCAAAAAGGATCTTTAAAGGTTAACAAATGGGAGAGAAGCCTTTATCGGGAATATTGGTAAACATACCAAAACCAAATAAACAATTGGGATTGGATAATATCCTAGTAAAAGGATAAGTTATAAGAATAAATTTATTCCAAGATCAAAATCTTATAATTATTTAAGGATTTCATATTCTAGAAGACCTAATAACGTTTTTTTCTAAAATTTTTATTTATTTTTTTGGTAAGCCTATTAAACAACTTTTCATTCCAAAAACCTTTCTTACTAACTGATGTCAACCCATAAAAGTGTGGGTACCAAAATAATTTATTATTTAAATGTGTGTAGGAAACATTCTCAAGTAGTACTAGTAAACATTATTGGTATTTAGATAGGGGATGTTCTAAACACATGACTGGACACTACTTGATCTTTAAAATCCTTATAAAGGTGTATGGTGTACATGTTATTTTTGGTGATAATGCCAAAGTAAAAAAATAGGACATCGTTTAATCGATAACTATAACTCTATTTTAAATTTTAAATTATTATTTTATGATGATTTAAATTATAATATAATTCTTGTATCAAAATTATATGATGATAGGTATCATTCCAAATTTTGAAAAAAAATTATTAAAACATTTATAATTCCAATCATGTTTTATTCTTTACTATATTATGTAATGATAATTTCTATACAGTAGACTTAGATACTATTTTTACACAAAATATTTCTATCTTAAATACCAATCATAAAGAATATTTGATATGGAATAGAAGACTAGTCCATTGCAACCCTCTATCTCTTAGAATTTTAACTTGGAAAGGTTTAGTTATGTATCTTCCTTAAATATAATTCCCAAATGGGAATGTATGTAATCCCTATCAAAAAGGGAAAAAACATGAGATCTCTTTCAAAATAAAAACAAGGTGTTTTAGCTTCTCAACCCCTATGGTTGGTTCACATGGACTTATTTGGTCCTTCTATAATTTATAGCTTAAATGGGAACCAATATGCATATATTCTTATAGATTACATTTTTATATATACTTGGGTATTCTTTTTAGGCTCACAAAATTGATCGTTTTCAGGATTTTATGAAATATGAAAAATCAATAGATTATCTTTATGAAATTACTATTAAGGCCATAAGGATTTCTCGTGGTCATGAGATTGAAAATTAATACTTGGAAACTTTATGCTCACAATATGGATACAATCACAACTTTTTTCATCCTTGTAATCCCAAGAAGAATTGTGTTATAGAATAAAGGAATATGTCTCCTTAAAAGAGTTCCTTAACTATTATCCATGAATATGAACTACCTATTTTTTTGTTAAGAAACTTTCAATAGAGTATTTTATATTATCAATAGGGATCTTATTATTCCACTTTTAAAGGAAACACTATGAGTTATGGAATTGATGAAAATGGATGTTTAATTAATTTAGAGTTTTTAGAAGCAAGGTCTTTATTCTCAATATAAATGAAGGTTTAGACAAACTTTTATCCAAAAGTGTTGAAGGAATATTCTTCGGTTTTAAAAACTAGTAAATCATATAGGGAGTTGAATAAATGAAAAAAAATTAATTATTAGTATATGTAAAATTTGATGAAATAGATCCACATAAGCTTAAAACATTATTATAAAACCTTATGGATTATTTTATAACTTTAATATCAATACCTCAACCAATCCTAGTAATGTTTTTATAAAAACTACTAAAGAAGAATCACCTAGTGTTGATGAACTATTTGAACCACATACTAATTAAGAAAACTCAGTACCAAGTACATATATACCTTGAGCCATTAGAATTCATAGAGACCATCATTTAGATATTTTTGTAGGATATCTAGATAGAGGTACTCAAACTATAAATTCTCTTAGAAAAAATGTTGGAAAAAATTCTTCTTATCATAGCTTCAACATAAAAAAGTATTCAAGATATAGATTATGAATTCTAGGTAATGGATATGTAAGAAGAGTTGAATCAGTTTGAAATAAACAAAGTCTAGGACCTAGTAGAAATACCTAAAGACATCTTAACCATTGACACTAATTGGGTGTTTAGGAATAATGTTGATGAGACTATAATAATAATTAGAAATAAATATAGAATGGTTTCACAAGGATAGATTCAATAAGAAGGTATTTACTATGAAGAAACCTTTTCACTAGTAGATAGACTTGAAGTTATTAGAATATTTCTTCCCTATTCAACACATTAAAATCTCAAACTATATCAAATGGTCGTTAATATTTATTTCCTTAATGGATATATTATTGAGGATGTTTTTATTGAATATCCCCCTAGACTTCAAAAATCCAATTTTTCCAAATCATGTTTTAAAATTAACTAAAGCTATTTATGATTTTAAACAAGCTCTATGAGATCGGTTTGATAGGCTCAACAGTTTTCTAATTTCAAATGATTTTTCGATGGGCATAGTTGATCTAGCCTTATTTATTAATATTATTTCCAAAGATGTTTTATTATTTCAAATATATGTTGATGATATTGTTTTTTGATCATCCAAAAACTCTATGTATATAATTTTGAAAATTGATGTAAAATAAATTTGAAATGAATTTAACAGGTGAGTTAAAATTCTTCCTTGTTTTTTCATATTTTTTAAAATTATAAAGGAATCATTTTAAATAAATGCAAGTACACTAAGAATATTTCAAAATATTTTTTTATAGATAGAACCAATGGTAATGATTCTCTGATGAGTACAAGATATAAATTATATCTTCAAGAAATTGGTAATAAAGTTGACCAAGCTATATACATAGGTATGATTGGATGTTTACTATACATAACTTCTAGCTGACCTGAAATTATATTTATTGTATGTATGTGTGATTTTTTTTCAATAATACTAAAGAAATCACATTTTAATTTGATTAAAGGAATTTTAGATTCCTAAAAGGTATAACTAATTTATTATCATTCTATTCTAGAGGATAATAATTTCACATAATTGGTTATTCATATGTATATTCTAGTGGTTTTAAGTTAAAAAAACATCTCCAGAACTACAGACTTTTTGTGAAAGTATATAGTTTCATAGTGTTATAATAAATATAAAGTTTTTATATTATCCACTTATAAAGCTATAATCATAAATTTAGGTGGTCATTGTGTATAGATTTAGTAGATAAAAGACACTTTACCAGACTATAGATATTAGTTTAGGAATGTCCATAAAAACAATGATAATACATGTGTTATAAAAATTTATAAGAGTAGTGTATCTCATTCAACACAAAAAAAAATATTGATATAAGACATCAATTTTTGGAAACCATTTTCAAAGGGGTGATATAACACTTGAAATAATTTTTACTAAAAAAAACTTGCTAAAATATTCACAGATCCTTTGAGTAGTGAGAGAATGAATTATATCAAACATAAAGTACAAATGATTAATTATTTATAAATAATATCTTTAGTTTGAACATATTTTACTTTTTTAATGATTATGTCTATTAATATTTTTCTTTCATAACTATGTGTTTTTCACCACAATTTCGGTAAAGTGGTCATGAGATATTTAGTCATAAGATCAATAAACATGCCATGAGGTTTTTATAATGTGGTCAATTATCTACTATAAATCTACTATCAGTATAACTAGTGTTCCTTATCTATGCTACCATGAGTTTACAGTGAGTATACATACCATGAATATTTTATGTTTTAATTTTTTACATAAGTTGTTTTGTTGGTATTTTCATAAATATATTACTATTTTATACCCCCGAAATTATTTTAAACAATTCAAATTTTAATATGAATCATGTAACATCTCTATCCTAAAATTACCTTTATTATTTTGGAACCCCACCTTCTCTCTTGAACCCCTATTTCTCAAACCCCTCCCTCTCAAACCCAAATCTCTAGGGTTATAATTATAGTGAAAAATTAAAATGATAAAAAGAACATGTGATGCCACATCTCATGCTAAGTATTCTCCTTTAAAGAAATCAAAGAATGATCAAGATAGATATAATGCTATGGAAAATCCATGTAACCTGTATCTATAAGATCATCATGGTTGTGTATAAAATGAATTTGATATAGATTGGATTAAGTCCAAAAATCCTTAGTATGGAAATGGATTCAAAAGAAAGGATGGAATGAATAGTTCAAGAATAATGTAATTCTATTTTATCTGATATTAGTTAAATAATTTTATGATCATATAGAATTCATTCCTAGTGATAAAAGATTTACCTAATGGTAAATGGATATTTTTTGAGTTTTCATCAAAGTTGTTGGAAAATATCTTAGGTGTATATCATAAGGGTGAGCATACGAATTATTAGATATTATACTCTCCGAATCATACCAATTTCAAGTTGCACAATACATTTGAATAATTTTCTATGAATATGAATCCCATAAGGCTCACTATAGTGGAGCTTAATGGTGAATGTAGATTATTAGTAAATTTTAATCAATATTTGATCAATCCAAGGAAATGGGACTTCTGTAATTTCAGGCAGCAGGACTTGTTGTTTATAAATACATTGACCCTAGTATCCTAGAGTTTGTGGTTACATTATTACATTGTCATATGACACAAGGAATCAAGTCCCAAAGGACTGAATAGTTTAGTGGTAATAGTAAACTAGATAAATACATTAATTCTAAAAACATTTCACTACTGAAATTTTGGCTATTTTCAATGGGCTATTGGCCGTGGGATCCTGTCACAAAAACCCTTTTGCGACAGAGGCTTGTCGTATATATTTCATTGCAAAAAACTGCATCGCAACTAGTATTTTTTTGACGGGCCCATCGCAAAATATATTAATTGTGATGAGAAGAGGGCCCGTCACAAATAGATGTCAGATTAACTACATTATATATATAAGAACATTTAGCAATAGGCCCATCACAAAAAGTATTTGTGATGGGATATCAGCTCGTCGCAAATAGCTTATATGTTATAAACCTTTTGTGATGGGAACTTCGCAAAAAAGTTATTATGGCGGTGAATAAACCCATCACAAAAAAATTTTAAAAAATATATATAATCTATTTGTGATGGACCCCCATCACAAATATTTAATAAAATAAAAAAATATTAATATTATTAAAGTAAAAAATAAAAAATATTACAATTTCCAATATTTCAAAATACATAATAAAATAATAATATAATAAAATAATAAAATAATAAAATTATGATCAATAAAAAAAATAATATTAATATTATTAAAATAATAATAAAATAAAAATTATTGAAATCCCCAATATTCAGAAAAAATTTATAAAAAATCATAAAATATTATTATCATTATTATCATTATTATTAAAATGAACATATAATAAAAATATAATAGTAATAATAAATAATATAATAATAAAATATTAAAAATTCTAAAAACATTATGCAATATTCTCACCAATATAAAAGACAAAAACTGTAAACCATTCATATTACATCAAATTTTCAATTAAAATGTTTATAATAGAACAAAGAAACACAGGAAGGATAGTCTTCTGGGGGAGCTGGAGGAGATGGAGGAGATGGTGGAGAAAACACCATCCATAAACTACAAGTCAGACGGCGCATGTACTCCATTTAATTGTGTTGCTACTATCATCAACGCATTCCATCCTCATGATACTGCTACTGCTGCTGGTGACATCGAAGAATATCCTCCTCATGTTGTTGTTGTTGTTTCTGCTTCCATCGATGCATGTCCTCCTCGTGTTGTTGTTGTTGTTGCTACTGACGAATATCTTCCTCCTACTTCTGCAAACTCTCTATAAGCTCAGTTTGACCTCACAACTACTCCTGATACTATGAGCTAGAATATGATGCCTCTCCATGAGCTCCTATAGAGCTGGACGCTTACATCACAACAATACCATAATAAGTCCCAAGAGTATAATGAGAGCCGATACCAACTACTCAGCCCTTCTTGAAGGCATACTCGGCCGCCTACATCCATGTTGCATCATCGAAATGGTGAGCAATAGTCTGATTAGCCTTCTTGGCCTAACTCTCAGCCCGTCTCTAAGAGGTCGCAGCCTCATATGACTCTTCAGTTTCAATTTGAAATTAAAATATTGAAAATATTATTTGTAGTTAATTTTTAAACTGAAAAAGAAATAATAATGACCACAATCTAACGCTAGTGATCACCTCTAATCTCTCTAGTGGATGGATCACTATACATCCTCTTATAAACGTCGTACTCTGTAATATCGGGATGCTCAAATTCCTATATGAATATAAAATAAACAGTTTGTATATAATGTTATATAAAATATTTTAAAAAGATACTTACCAGATGCTCTCTATGTGTACTGAATGTACGACTACCAGCTCGATGTGTCACCTCCTGTCTCCCCCAATTCTGCCAGCCTAATGAAGATCTCCTCTGAAATCCACTACTCAACTAGTGTGAACATAATCCATCCTAAACGTGAGATGAAATGTACTCTGGTCGGTGGGCTCTACATGACTCATCAAATACTGTCACTTCTTCATTCTTAATGGATGACATTCTCAAATTGTGAAAAAACTAATAGAAATGCTCACGCATAGACACCTCCCATGCCTTGTGGATAGCATAACGCATGCTATCATCAATGTGATACCATAAAACCTATAAATAATTTATAATATCAAATTATTAATTAAATAAATTTCTAAATAAATATTATTTATTTACGTACCATCCAATGATTGAATATCCCAAGCTGCATATCAACAGAAATCTATTCCCATGTGATCCATAGCTGAGAAAAATAGTTGTGTAAGATAGCGCTACCCTGTCCAATAGTTACATGTGAAAAATTCTGAAAAAAGAACAAATAATCAAACAATTATTATATAAATAAATTAATGAAAGCTAACTAAAATACACAGGTTATCATACCCCTCTCGGGATGGATCGACACCAAGATGTGGACGCCACTCAGGGATATGGTCAAAAATCATAATTAATACAAGACCATGCCCCCTCCACGTACCCCTGAACCGCCAGTAGCATGGGGGTCAGATGATCTCAAATCCTCCTCATCCAAAGGTAGCTCAGCCTCCTCCAACTCATGAAGAAGATCAGGGTCCATCTGAAACACAAAATGATTGTTGTTAACTAATAGTTGAAAATGACTATTACATATAGATATATATTAGTTATGATTATGATGAGCATTTAATTATGTCAATTTTCTCCTTCATCATCATCTTCATATCTGACGAGGTCAATGTCTTCATATTCATCATCGACGTTATCAATATCCATATGAGTTTCAATTTCATCGTCTCTTTCTATTTCAAATTCATTTATAACATCATTAACACCATCTTCACCATCAATCTTTAATTGTGGGGTGTCATCATCAATATTCATGTCTCTTTGTTAAAAGGATGGATTTTGAGTAGTCTCTTGAAAAATTTCAATTCCTTGTACATCATCGAACCAAATTCATTTTGAGTAAACTGATTTTCCTAATATTTCATTTTTATTATGCTCCACCAATCACTTAGGTATCTTAAAGTAGCATAGTACTTTGCATAATATATTTGATGTGCCTATTGAGCTAATAAAAATGTTTTATTTACTACAAGAATACTTTTATATTTAAAATCAACTATTCCATGAATCAGATGAACATGAAAGCCTCTCTCATTATCTAATCATCTTCATTTAAACATTGTTATGTAATTTTTTCCTAGATAACATAGTTTAATAATTTCATACAGCATTTCATAAAAGTAAACTTCAGTTTCTCTATGATGCGATCCTTTCAAGAAAACTCCACTGTTCATTGTTTTTTTTTATTCCCCATTTGCACGTGTATGAAATTGAAAACCATTCACCCCATATGCATTGTCAAATTTAACCATTTAAGATGGTGGGTTACTCAATATACACATTCACTTATTAATTTTATCAGCATATGGAGACACCTGATTTTTTTTAAAATAATTATCAATATAAAACATAATATATTTATTTGATTTGATAAACCTTCAATAATTTATGTTACCAGTTTTTGAAACCATTGAGAAAAATTTTTCTATTGGTGTTCTTCAAGAGCAGTTACTGTAATTTGTGGAAGCTATTTCATGATATGATTATCATATAACCTACAAATAAAATAATTTTACTTACTATAACATAAAGTATAGAATAATTGATAGAAGCACTCATAGTACAAGTGATGTAATTTATTTACAGTTGAGCAGAACATATATATGAGCTCTGTGATGTTTATCATCTGAAATCCATCATTCATAAACTCCACTGAAGCCAGTATCTGGCTAATTAAAAACTGATAAATAATTGTCTATTTCATCATTATAATTCCCTTCATTCTATCCCATGCGGTTGTGTTTTTAGAGATATTCAAATTCAAAATAATGGGAGCTGAAAAAAGTAATTTCCTCTTGTAAATAAGCTTCAGCAATTGAGCCTTCAACTAATGCTTTGTTACATACTTTTTTCTTCAATTTATGCATGCATATCTCGAATGGGTATATCCATTGAAACTATACCAGACCTCCATATTTAGCTTCATGTGTAAAAAGTAATATCAGATGTTCCATTGAGTCAAAGAAATTTGGTGGAATGATTTTTTCTAGTTTTTATATAATGAAAACAACATCTTCTTCCAGTTTACTTAGTGCATCATAGTCTATTTTCTCCACACAATTGTCTCAAAGAAAATATGATATGTCTATTATAAAATCCCAAATCATAGAATTCAAAAAACCTCTAAATTCAATCAACATAATTCATTCCATTATAACGTAAAATTCATGACTTTTTAATTCGTTAATATTACCGTTCTTAACACATCTTCCCAAATTAGAAGCATAGCCATCTAGAAGTCTCAAGTATGCAATCCACTAACCAATTAATAAGCGAATCTCTTTGGATAGTGTATAAGATACTTTTGGCTTCATTAACCTCTATGATCTGACATTTTGAAATAGTTCAAGTTCCAGTCGTTTGCAAATTTGGGAAAGATCTAATCATGCATTTACATTATATTTGGTCTTACCTTGTATATCCAAAACTGTATGAAATAAATTATCCAAATAGTTCTTCTCAATATGCATGAAATCCAACATGTGGCAGACTGACATATCAGACCAATATAGAAGATCCCAAAAAAATATTCATTTTATCCAATTATGCTCTTTACCAAAGCCATGAATTTTCTATTGGCTTACTGTTGGCCCAAATGTGATGGGGGTAATGAAAATATAACTAACTTTATCTCTATACCTGAGATAATTTTTGGAGGTTCATCTCTTTCAATTGTGACTTTTCTGAAATGAGATTTCTTCCCCTGAAAATGATAATCGGTTGGAAGAAATCTATGATGATAGTCAAAATAGAAAGGTTTTTTCCATTTATGTTCATAAAATATTTGTTGTCTTTCATACAGTAAGGACATGATTTCGAGCCATGTGTACTTCAGCTGGATAACATGTCATATGCCGGGAAGTCACTAATCATCCACATCAATGCATCCTTTTATATGAAATTTTGTTTCGCAGCAACAACATATGTATTAACTTCATTACTCCATAATAAATTGAACTCATCAATAAACGGTTTCAAATAAACATCAATATTCTTTTTCGGATGTCTTGGGATTAATCAGGTCAAAAATATATGGAGCTCCTTCATCAATATCCATGGAGGTAAATTTTAGGGAGTTATAAACATAATCCAACATGAATACTGACTACCATAAGAACCAAACAGAAAGAAACCATTAGTAGAAAGACCTAATTGCACGTTTCATCTTCTAAAGAAAAAGACGGATGTATTCAGTCAAAATGTGTCCATGAATCACCATCAGATGGATGATTCAACTTTTATTAGTTGAAATCTTTGTTTTGTTTCATGACATCATTGATGTTGTGTTCTAAGGCATAAAAAGACACTGTAACTAGGGTGCAATGGGGAAATATCTCAACTGTTTCAGAGGAATCGATCCAGACTTCCCCGGTTGAGCTTCTTTATACCTCGATTGTCCACATGTGAAAAAACTAACCAATGACTCAGTTTAACTAGAATATAAGATGCAATCATTTGCACATGCATGAATCTTCTAATAACCAAGGCCCCGATTACGAACCAGCCTCTTGCTCTCATAGTAATTTGTAGGCAACACATTTCTTTCAGGTAACAATGTTTTAACCAAAGAAAATTTCTTATCCAAACAGTTGTTTGACATTTCATTATCTGATTTAATATCCATAAATTATGCAACCACATCAAATTTTCTTATCTTGCAAGCATCATATAATGCATCCTCAGTTTACCTCAACAACTCATAATGTCTGGATGGTTCCAACTTAGAAATTAAATCAATAGCATACTGAGTTTTAGTTTGTTGAATAGATGGACCTGCAACATCATTACTAAATTTTGAAATGGTGATGGATCAGGAATCAAGTTATTAGTATCTTCTTTGGAACTACGTTCACAATGCTGATACCAAAAAATATAATCTGTTTGAAAACCAAACTGCAAGGGATATCCCCCAACCTTGTCAAATGTGTCAAAGGTTCTCAGAGCACATTTTTTACAAAGACACTTAATTGTGCCTTCTGAAACAAATTCTTGTTTCGATGATGAAAATGATAAGAAAGCTTCAAAACCCATAATATATATAGGATTTAAACCAGAACTGTTTGGATTTCTATGCTGATTTATCCAATCACGATCATCTAATAATGACTTTTTTTGACTTCCTTGTTCCATATTTTTCTATAAAATATAAAATCATTACTGTTTTTTAATAATTTGAAATTAGAAAAACACTATCGAAAAAATAAAGATAAATAATTACAACCACTTTTTAATAATTACCATTAATTACGAGCGACACAATTTTTAGTGGATTGATGAAAACTCTTTTGTCTGATGACTCATTTACCCACAACTTTCTCACACTAAAATCACAACGAAGAATCTTCTCGGGGGTACACTTATTCATTCTCATGCAAACGAGAATGCATAAGCGTACACCCGAAAAGATTCTAATTTTTGATTTCAATGTGACAAAGATGCAAGTAAATGAGCCATCAGACAAAAGAGACCCTTTTCATCGATGAATTTTCTTCTTGCAACTGTCGATGCATGAAAACATTATAAAAAATGTGGTCCTACGAATGCATATTCAAACTCGTGCATATGAGATTTGATTTGCATACATAGAATCATATTTTTCATAATGTTTTGTGTCAGTGAGAGTTGAAAGGAGAAGAGTCATCAAGAAAAAGGAGTGCCATCAATCCACTAAAAATTGTGCCAAGTTATTACAATTTATTACAATTGATTTAATTGTCAATTATTGCTAATTATTTTTAATTATTGCTAATTATTTCTAATTATTTCTAATTATTGCTAGTTATTTCTAATTATTACTAATTATTGCTAATTGTTTCTTATTATTTCTAATTATTGATAATTATTTCTAATTATTGCTAATAATTGCTAATTATTGCTAATTATTTCTAATGATTGCTAATGATTGCTAATTATTCCAATTTATTGCTAATTATTGTAATTAATTTCTAATTATTGATAATTATTGCTAATTATTGCTAATTATTGCTAATTATTGTTATTCATTGCTATTTATTGCTATTTATTGCAATATATTGCAATTTGTTGCTATTTATTGAAATTAATTGATATTTATTGCAATTAATTGCTATTAATTGCTAATTATTAGTTTTTATTAGTTTTTATTGCTAATTGTTAGTATTTATTAGTATTTGTTACAAATTATTACCAATTATTCGTATTTATTAGTATTTATTAATATTTATTACCATTTATAACAATTTATTACAATTTATTACTAATTATTTCTAATTATTACTAATTATTACTAATTATTTCTATATATTACTAATTACTATTATTTATTACTAATTATTTCTAATTATGAATATTTATTAATATTTATTACTAATTATTACTAATTATTACTAATTATTACTAATTATTACTAATTATTACTAATTATTACTAATTATTACCAATTATTACTAATTATTACCAATTATTACTAATTATTACTAATTATTTGTATTTATTAGTATTTATTAGTATTGATTAGTATTTATTACTATTTATTTCTATTTATTTCTATTTATTAGTATTTATTAGTATTTATTATTATTTAATAGTATTTATTAATATTTATTACTATTTATTACAATTTATTTGTATTTGTTTCTATTTATTACAATTTATTACTATTTATTAGAATTTATAAGTATTTATTAGTATTTATTACTATTTATTAGTATTTAATAGTATTTACTAGTATTTATTACTAATTATTACTAATTATTACTAATTATTAATATTTATTAGTATTTATTACTAATTATTGCTATTTATTAATGTTTATTACAATTTATTACTAAATATTAGTTAATATTACTATTTATTGATATTAATTAATATTTATTACTAGTTATTACTAATTATTACTAATTATTAGAAATTATTACTAATTATTTCTATTTATTATTATTTATTACTATTTATTAATATTTATTACAATTTATTACTAATTATTAGTAATTATTACTAATTATTACTAATTATTACTAATTATTACTAATTATTACAAATTAATACTATTTACTACTATTTATTACTATTTATTACTAATTATTACTAATTGTTACTAATTGTTACTAATTATTACTAATTGTTGCTAATTGTTACTAATTGTTACTAATTATTAGTAATTATTACTAATTGTTACTAGTAGTTACTACTTATTACTACTTGTTACTAATTATTATCAATTCTTACTAATTATTACTAATTATTACAAATTATTACTAATTATTACTATTCATTAATATTCATTACTATTTATTAATATTTAATAGTATTTATTACTATTAATTAGAATTTATTAGTGTTTATTACTATTTATTAGTATTTATTAGTATTTATTAGTATTTATTTCTATTTGTTAGTATTTTTTAGTAATTTTTACTTTTTATTAGTATTTATTTGAATTTATTAGTATTTATTAGTATTTAATAGTATTTATTTCTATTTATTATTATTTATTACTAATTATTAGTATTTATTACTATTTATTACTAATTATTAGTATTTATTAGTATTTATTACTATTTATTACTATTTATTAGTATTTATTACTATTTATTAGTATTTATTACTATTTATTAGTATTTATTACTATTAATTTAAATTAAACTAATACTAATAATTTAATTTTGTTTTTATAAATAAATACTGATGACAAAACAATTTAAATATAAATTAATTACAACTAATCAACAATAATTAAAATTAATATAAAGAAATGAAATAAATACTAAATTAAATAAAACATAAATACCTTTAAACTTGATCTCTTATAATTTTAGGCGGCTTCACAACTTCTTCATAAAAAAACTAACACTCAAAAAATTTCACTCTAAAATTAGAGTTTACATAAGCGGAGGAACAAAAAATTCGGGCAGAGAGAAGAAAAAATAGAGGGGGTATATATAGGTTAGATTAGTTGTGGCGAGACTATTTGTGACGAGAGTCCCGTCGTTAATAGTACATATTGCGATGAGACCCGTCGCAAATACCTTCGGCCGAATTAATTTCCATCGGCAATTAAAAGGTTATTTACGACAGGGCCCGTCGCGAAAAGTGACCTGCCGATGCACTTTTTGTGACAGGACAACATCTCGTCGAAAATATGTTTTTACTCCCGCCGGTTATTTGCGACGGGTCCATCGCAAATACCCTTCAGGGGTCGAACTAGTTGTGACGGGGGATCCCCCCGTTGCCACTAGGTCTTACCGCCTCCTGGCATTTGCGACGGGTGGTGCCAACCCGTCTCAAATACTCTTTCGCGCGGTTAAGCGCGCAAACCGCGCCAATGCGCACATAACTTTTTGTGACGAGGTGCCTATTCCCGACTAAAATAATTGGTTATTTGCAATGGGTTGGTCAACCCGTCGCAAATAACCTCTTCGACGGACTATTTGTGATAGGATTTATTCTCGTCTCAAATAGCCCGTCGCAAATAATGGTTTTTCTCGTAGTGTGTTAAAACATAAAATACACAAAGTACTTTCTTTAAGAATCTCATTATTCCCCTTAGAATATCCCTACATATCAATCACAAAAATCTTCCTGGTATCATGGGGAAACATAAAACATAAGGGGTGAGCTCATATGATCCATACTGGTATTATTAAATAGGTTGATATCATGAATAAATAAGTATGATCAATATAGAAAATTAAATAATTGAGACACATCCCATTTAAACAATAACTTGAGCATAATATGGAATGAATAATGGATGATCAAATAAAGACATAAAAATAATCAAAGAATATTGAAAACTATCTAGGGATATTCTAACTTATCAAATAATCACATGGATATCAATAACTGATGTCATAATTATATAATACATAATTTTGGTGTAGTACCCCCAGTTTCTGGTATGCAACCCTTTCTTGATGCTTTTAATGGTTTTAAATTTAAGGGTGAGGAATTTGAGACTCGGGAGAACTTGGGATAAAGATGGAGGCAAAGGGTAAGCCGCACTGTCAGCGCATGGTTTTTCTAAACCATGCGACTAAAATGTGCGTAGAAAAACTTGGTGGCAGTGTCTTCCGCACGGGCGACGCATGGTTTGCCTAACTGTGCGGCCAAACCGTGTTAGATGGGTGGCCAATGCAGGAGATAATGTACGGTTAGCGCACGGTTTGTCAAACTGTGCGAACTAACCGCGCGACCACTTAAACGAGATCCTATAAAGGTGGATCTCACGCGTTTTTGCCTCTATGTTGCTCGTTTTTCCTCTTAGGTGGCCCTAACTTGGGATTTTGGTTCTCCTAAGGTGAAATAGGGTTCTCCCATTGTTCTGGAGGCGATCTGATGGCTTCTCTTGGTGAATCGAAGCCGGTTTCTTGAGGTATGTGATCGTTCTTGAATGGTTTCTTAGATCTACTTAGATCTAATTATCCTCTTCTCTCGGTTTCTTAGATCTATGCCCGTTATGGGTAGATCTAAGTGTTTTGATGGAAAATATTATGAGTTTTGGTCTTGGATGTATTAGGAGAAGAGATCTAAAGAGGATTCTTGAATAATCAACCTGGTTTTCTCGTGCGTTCTTCATTTGTTGGGGTTTTATCAAAACCTTTGAGGTAGGAGGCTTCACTCTTGACTCCTCTTGTTAGAATTGATTGGATTAGTTTCAAATTGGTGTATTTGAATTGTTTTGATTGTGAAAATCAAGGAATAAATCTTCTTTAGTGATGATTTATGGTTTTGATGTAATTGTGAAATCTTGGTGATTTGTTGTGAAAAGTGTTTTGGCTTCTTGAATTAAAAATGATAATTTTAAATTATTGATTTGCTGGAATGGTAAATGGTTTGATGAAAGATGGGTTTTCAATAAAAAAGGTGTTTTATTGAAATTATTTGGTATTGAAATGGATTTGATGTAATTGTTTTATTCTTTGGTTTTCAATAAAAGTACAGTTTTATTGAAATGGTTTGAATTGGTTGTACACACTTGGTTTTGATGGAAATGGTTTTCAATAAAAGGTGTTTTATTGGAAGGGTGGTTTTGGCATGATTGTTGGGAATGTGTGGTGTGTGTTTATATTGATTTCAGGACGGATAAGGGTTAGGGGTCTCCCCCATCATTATGGGATGGATAAGGGTTAGGGCTCTCCCCCGTCAAACATTCATATTGCATTCAGGACAGATAAGGGTTAGGGGTCTCCCCCATCATTCTAGGATGGATAAGGGTTATGGCTCTCCCCCATCGAAAATCCATGTGCATTTGCGGTTGGATAAGGGTAAGTAGTCTCCCCCATCATTCTGGGATGGATAAGGGTTAGGGCTTCCCCCTTTTCCAGGTAGCATGCATGGTTGGTTGCATGGGTTTGTGGAATGGTTGGGTGATCCAAAAAATGAATGTTTGTGAAACGGTTTTAAAGCTTATCTAGTTATTTTACTGAAAAGAATAACTTGCTGGAAAATTGGTTTCAATTTCACATGTATGTTTTTGGTTATAAATGGTTTTTGGAAACTTTTTTATATTTAGTTATAAACTATTTTTGAGATTTTTTTATATAAACTGTTTTATATAATTGTTGCTAACTATTCTATCCTAGTGGCGTGAGTAAGGAATTCATTGGGGAAAACCTACTAAGTTTTATACTCACCCCTACTTTGGCACTTTGGTGCTTTTGCAGATGTCGTGTTCCGGGACATAGGTAAAGGTAAAGCATATTATGGCTAGTGGCTCATGGTGATGCTTGGGAGATGTTGTGGAGCTTGGAGCATGTGGAGCATGGAGTTATAGTGTCTTTTGATAGTCTTGAGTTTTTCATCCACTATGTACTTTGATTCTTAGTTTGGTATTCCGTTGTTGTGTACTTTGATGTAGTTTGACATAAATGAAGTTGTTTAAGTTGGTCTTTCATTTGTTCATGCATCATATAGTGAATGTTTAGTTATGGTTGGTTTATGGGTTTATTTCTTAAAGGGTAAATCGTCTCCCACTTGTACTTGAAACCCTTTGGAATTTATTACCTTCCTTTGGAACCTTGGGGATTTCTCTTTAAGTCCTAGTAATGACTCGTTGTACTCTCAATCCAGTGAGAATTGGCGGGTCATTACATTTGGACATATGAATCTTATTTTGAAGACCTTTTACAACACAGTTTAAATCTATGGGTAGAACCCTGTCTAATTTGGCCAACTAATTTGTCTCAAGATACCTAACGATGCATCAAGTGGTAATATATAATCTGGATCCACTAATCAGATATTAATTCCAATGCCCTACTTATAGTAAAGGAGTGAAACATAATCAAAATAAACATTTATATTGAAAAAACTAATAGACGATCAATGTTATCGTATCCCCCACGAAATAAAATATAATAAGGTTTAAATGATTACATAATTATAGATGTTTAATAATGTCATAAATATCATTTAAATATATTAAATATATTAATATATCCATCCTTGAAATGTGGTTATGTAAAACAAATTACATCGATTTGTGAGGTGGTAGTGCACCCTACACACGTTCGACTATTTCATTTCCTGTTTTAAGAAAGTGGAGATGGATATGGGGTTTTCCATTAAAATAATAAAATATAGTTATATAGTATATATTTATGTTATTATTTTGGCACATTTGGATAATATTATATGGATTTAGATTAATAACTAAAATTAAAATGCATTGTTAAAAACATTACCTCTTCTTTGAGAAAACTCATTAGGTTTAACATAAAGCCTTCTAAGATTCAATTTATGTTCAAAAAAGGCCTCTAGATTGTTAGTAGGGTAGTACAGAAGATATTTTGGTATAGATTTTCTAAACCAAATGGATTTGGGATTATTAATAAGAGAGGATAGGGGTGGTCTTTTATAAGTGGGGGAGATTACACACATGGAATTTTTTAAAAGATAAAGTGATACCAACATTTATCTCATTTCAAAAACCTTTAAAATGGATCATTCTAGACGTTTGTAGGTGATAAAATACAAATATGTCTATAAAATGGATTTTTTATATGGTTTAGGTCATTTGTAACCCTTATATTCTTATTTTACCCCCCCCCCCCAATAAACCCATTTTACCTTAATTTTGGTATTTAATTTTTTTTGTTGTCACTATTAATTATGGTAACAATTCAGTTAAACTTATTCGATAATATAAATTATGATGATTCCAAATATAGAATCAATTTTTAAAAATTTAATTCATATAATTGGATGAATTTTAATTTAAAGTATGCCTGTAAATGCGACGAAAAAACAGGCTTCAAAAGAGAAAATTCACATAAGAATGGATGGTATTAATATGAAAATTTAGTAACAAATTGATATAACTAACCTAAATTTAATTTATTATAATAAAATTGAAGTAATTTTACTCTAAAATAAATTTAATATATACTTTAACTTCATAAATAAATTAAAAAAAGGATAATTTTCAATAAAAATCAATATTTTTCACTATTCGTCAAAAAAATTAATCATTCAGTCAAATTCTAAAAAAATATCCCAATGATAATTATGATGTTTAGATTTTGAAAATTAATTTCATTTTTTCAAATAAATTTTCTAAAGTGAAAAAATAATTTTCAATATGTTTTCAAAGCACAATTAAACCACCTTATAGAAAAATACAGTTTTTTATAAAATGTTGTTTACATTCAAATGGTTCTTATTTTTATTTCACATAAATATATAACCAATTAATGTGTTTAAAGCCAAAAGCTTGTACCCAAGTGGTACCAGCTCATGCTTGGCATCCAAAAGACCCAGGATCAAATCCAAGCAAGGATGAAATTCGACGGTACTGTAGTAGCAATGTGGTAGCGGCGGGACAGTAGTGACAGAGGCACTATAGCAGGAATTGTAGCAGTGGTGATACTATAGCAGTGCAGGTACTATAGTAGTATTGTTCACTGAGGGGTCCTTTGGGCCAAAAAATGGGCTTTATAGCCCTGTATTTAGGCTATTTGGCCTTGGGCCTTCGGGCAATGTAATGGTTCCCCCTCTACCTAGACTCAAAAGAGGTCTTTGCTTCAATAATAAATTGAGGCTTCAGCCCCAACCTTTTAAAACAAATAAACATGATTAAACAATTTATTTATAATTTAGTTATTCCTCTTAATACCCACTAATTTAACGAGTATTTTATAATGTCCACGTTTAAATAAATGAAAATTAAATAAGAATTTTTTGGCCTAAAGCACTAAAATTAACATTTAATAGATCATTAGATCAATAAAATAATAACAATTCATTCCTCTTGTCTCTAGATATTTTCCAAAACTAAAATGGTTAGCACAAATAATCCAATATAAAACATTAATCACTAATACCTCAATTGTATCTCGCAAAACTCAACTTAATCAATTTCATAAATATTTAATATTAAGACTTGTCCAAAATATCTCTGACCAAATTCAATGTCCAAAGATTTAGAAGGTCACTAAAATAAAATTATATTCCCCATCCAATATAAATTGTCTCTTACTGTAAAATAAAAAATATTTGAATACCTTGATCATAATAAAACCTTAATGAAATCATGAATTCTATCAAAAATTAAATCTATAGTTATCAAATATATTCTATATTCAAAGCATGAAGTAAACTCTAACAAAGATGACATAAAACATAAATTAAAATACCAATTTCAATTTCACCAAAATTATCCCATAAACATCACTTGATCGTAATTATCTAAACATAGCGAACATATTAATTATTTTCTTCCCCCAATAATTTTTTTTCAATGAAGTTAAACTTGCCGCTAAATCACTTTTCTTGGTCATCACTACAATTTAACATATGCTGTCAACTCCTTAAAGAAAAATTACTTCCATAAAATTCATATACATTTAAGAATTATTATAACAATAATATAATTAATAAAATACCCCTATAACATAATTCATTCAGTGAAATATAGAATCACTTTAGTCATTACACTCTGTCTGTAGTAATAATATAAACTTGACCATAATCTCTTAACTTCATTTAAGGTATATTACCTTAATTCTTGGGGAATTAATTTTTGTAGTGCCACATCTCTATATACTTGAAACACATAACATAATTTTTTTTCTTACCCATGAAAACAAAATCATAGTGGCCTTTCTCTCCACACAAACAGAAATATCCCATTCCCTTTAAGAAAGTTCCAGAGTGTTTCTTTCCACAATAATCACTTGGGATAAAATCATTAATTACCTTATTTCCTTTATCCATCATTTTCTATCTCATCCTATTATTATCTATATTTACTTAAAATACATAATACTTTAAGAATTATTTATCTCTCTTTATATGACATGATTTTATGTTCTTATATGATGAGAATGGCTGGGAGACTAGTTCCCTTTAAAATATTTTTAATGTTCCATCAAGGAAACAATCATTCTTACTCATTAGATTAAATGAATTGATACACATCCCATTTCTTCTATGTGGTTCCATTTATAAACAATGAAATAAACTATATTATATCATAACATTATTTATCATAATTTATAATCCAAAAATTATTGAAACACTTAACATAAATTGAAAAATATTTCTTTTGGAAAGTTATTAAATCCTAAAAATATTTTCAAATCATTCATAATTCTTTTGTAAATTAAATTTTAATTAACTTATTAATATCTCCAAGTAGTGACAAACTAGGTGTTAAATAAATCATGTTTTCAGGTACTAGGAAACACACGATTCAAGCCTGGCATTCCCTTTTCATAGTTATTACCCATAGGTATATTTATACCAAAACCATGACCACTTATATTATCCATAAGAGGATGTATTTCTAGGGAAAAAATGTAATATCATCCTTACCAAAACATTAGGATATTATCCTATAATTAGAATAATCCATAAATTACGTTTGATGGTTATATTTCTTGCTCTATGTTTTTATAATTCTATTTCCCAAGGTTTTTACTAGACTTCTTATGATACCAACTATAAAGACCATAACCCCGGTAGCCTTGAGTTGGTGGTCACTTTATTACATTTGAATAAGGTATTAAGAATTTCATCCCTAAGGACAAAATAGTTTAGTTTCCTTGGTAAAAAATATACATAATTTAATTCTCATTAAATTTTAAAAGATAAAATACAAAAAAAAATTCTTATAAAATTCCATTATTCTCTTTAGCATATCCATGTATATCAATCATAAAACACCTCATGGTGTCATGAAGGAAAATAAAACATAAGAAATTGGTGAGATAAAATTCTCAGTAATGGTATGCATATAGTAGAATCTATCATAAATAATTAAGAATAATCAATATATAATGGTAGATAATTTAAAAACATTTCATTTAAACAGTATTTTTAGCATAATATGGTTTGAAAAAGGGTGATCAAATAAATCCATATAAATAATAACATGATCTTGAAACTTATCCATGGATATTCTAACTAATTGAATCATCACATGGACAATAATAACTGATCTCATAATGAGTAAATTCATACTATCAGAAATCTAAAACATAATTTCAAGACATTTCACAAGACAATTTAAATATGTGGGTTGAAACCTATCAAATTTGGCCAACTGATTTGTCTCATTCCACATGTCGATGCATCGATGGGTTATATATAATAGCGATATGACTATTAATTACTAAGTCCAATTTATTAATTGTATGAAATTGGTGAAACATAATTAATATAAAAAATCATATTTAAAAACTAACATACAAAATTTTAGAACATACCCCAATCAAATAAACATAATCATAAACCATACAGAGTAATCTAGTGAATCGTATTAAAATTATAAATCCTTAGTCAAAATGATCTTATACTATACAAATAAATAATAAGGATGATATAAAAAAAATATCTCCAAAATATTATTAGTATAATAAATTTTTAATTTCATTTCTTAATAGAAATTACATAAAAATTTTATTAAAAACATTTTTGAGGAAAATAACTTTTTTCACTTTGAAAATATTTTTAAAAAAAGTTTAAAAAATATTTTGAAAAATATTTTATTTAAAAATAACTTATAAAAACTTGGAAAATAAGTATTAAACCATTTATTGTTCATGAGGGTGTAAAATTATATTCATAACGTACATGTTAAAACAAATATTTCTTTCACATTTTCAATAAAATCTAAAAGGAAATTGTTTGAAAAATGACATGAAGATTGATTTCAATAAAATTTGTAAAAAAAATTCAGTCATGTAAAGACTCAGAAATTCCATAGTAATTTTTTTCTTAAATTCTTGGAAATTTTACGAGTCCGCAGTTTCTGACAGCGCGCGTTTCCAAGGCCCGGAGTGCCCAGAATGATCCTTCAAAGTTTTGTTAAGCTTAAATTAACGCGCCTATGCAGTTTTCCTGAAAAAGTAGAATAACTCTTAAATAGTTATTCAGATCAGAAATCTGAGGCTACCATTGAGCTCAGGATGGCGGGTTTACCCTAGGAGTGACTTAAGTTTGGTCAGCACGGGCCTCCTGTGAGAAAAACCGAAAATGGCATAACCGTAAATAAAATAATTAAATAAAGTTATTTAATTTTCAAATGCTTATAACTCACAAACGGTAACTCGGATTACAAATCTGAGACCACTGCTAAACTTGGGAGGGTAATCTTTCTTTAAGCAGATACTAACTTGGGTCGGCGAGGGCCATTAGAGAAAGTTAGTTTTTGCCCGCAAATAAAATAATTAAGTGACAATTATTTTATTATAAAATTCATCACTTTTAAACGGTGACTCGGATTTGAAATCCAAGGGTATAGTTGGGTTATTTGGGTAGTGTTTCACTTAGGCAGAGCCTAACCTTGACCACAGTGGGTCTAGGGTGGCAATTAAAAATTTTCCGAACTTTGTTTTCGGGTACATTCAGTAAACGTAAGTTTGGGATTTTATATCATTTGAATCGATGCTCGGAATTGAAATCTGAGTACACCGATGAAATCGTACCATCGGTATTTTTTTAAGGAGACCTTCACTGTAGTTTTGTTCTAATGATTATGGAAGTTAGTTTTTGAAGTATTTAAGATTAATTTAAATAAAATAAAGTGTGACTTTATTTTATTTTGTGGTGGTTTAAACCTCCATATGGAGGTTAAGGGTGGGGGACACCACACCATAACCTCCCATGAGAGGTTATGGAGGTGGGGCCCACCCGATCATAACCTCCCTTGGGAGGATATTTCAGGTGGGAACCACTCGACTTCTAAACCCTTGAACTCCCTCTTGAATGCGAGTTAACCCTTAGTTTCTCACCTCCCAATTTAATTGTGCCAACATCGTAGTTTAATTATGGGGATCCCATGTAATTAAAAGCTCAATTATTTAATTACATGCCATAAAGTAAATAATAAAAATTCTATTATTATTTTTGGGGGTTGGTACATTACTTTGGTGGAGCTTGAGATAGGAGGAAGAACTTGGGAGAACTTGGTGGAACAAACTCTCCAAAAAAGAATGCGAAGAACGCCGCCAACGTCCTTCCTTCTTTGACTTCTTCCTTGAACTCCTCCTTGGATGTCTTCTTCCTTCTTCTACTGGAAAAAATAAGGGAGCACTGTCCGCGAAGAACGCTGACGCCATCCCGCGACTTCGTCAACAAGAAACGAAAAGTGAGGTAGGGGTTTTGAATAATTTTTATGTGAATAAATTATCACGTTCTTGTTGAATCCTCTGAAATGCCTTCGGCCATCTGCTATCACCTAACATGGAGGGGACGGGCCGAACGAACATGGCCTGATGACCCTCTGAAGGTTCTTGATTATTTTGACGACGGCAACCTGAGGCGGCGGCCGCGCACCGGCCGCATGGAGGAGAACCGCAGCCTGCAACCGCGGGCTGCTCAGGCTAAAGAACCGGTCGGCTACAGCCGACCGGGTTGGTGAACCGCAGCACCCGCAGGTGTCGCGCAGAGGAGGTGCGGCCCGGATCCGCGGGTCACTTGCTGGCCGAACCGGCCGGCCGAAGTCGGCCGGGCTGGAGGACCGCGACGCCCTCTTTGCGCCGCATTGTGGGAAGACCACGGCCCACGTAGCGGGCTGCTCGGCGGGCGAACCGGCCGGCCTCCTGCCGGCCGGGCTGAAGGGAGTCGCGACACCTACTGGTACCGCATGCAGAGGAACCGCGACCCTCAATCCGTGGGCCGCTCGCACTGGAGAAGCCTGGTCAGTCGGGTAGGAGGGGTGGCGCCACTCGGCGCCACCGTTTCAGAAAACCAAAGCCCCCCCCCCCCCACTCCGCTCGGCCAGTCGCGGGTTAGGTCGCGCATGCGCGGGCCGGGCCGCCCTCACGCGGGCCAGGCCACCCTCTCGCTGGTCGGTCCATAACGCTAATCGGGGCCGGGCTGACCCCCCAGCCAGGTCAGGCCCGCTGAACCGGGTCAGGCCGACCCGCCAACCCACTAGGCATGACGGGTCGGGACCGTTTTACTTAAACGTGAATAACTTCAAGACCACATGTCTGATCGATGCACCGTCTATGGCACTAAGATCCTCATGATGATTTGTTCCTTTTGCGATACTCTAAGTGAGTTTTGGACAAATTTGGAAAACAGCCGGGTTTGGAAGAAGCATAATTCCAACCGGGCCCCAGGAATGGAAAGCCAATAACTCTCAAACCGGACGTCTGATTGACACGTCATCAGTCGCGTTGGATTTCTTTTGATGAGATGGAACTTTGGGATACATCAACTCTGGACTTCATGATATTTGATGTATAGACCCCTTTGCTCAAGGAGCAGACCCTCCCAGAATTGAGAGTGCTGTGTGCGGGAACCCTAGAGTTGGCTGTGACTACGTCGACTACTATACTGGAATCTTACGTGGGTTTGGCTGCGAAGACTACCATATTGGGATCCTACGTGGGTTCGATAGTGATGACTACCATAATGGGATCCTCCGTGGGTTCGACGGTGAAGACTACTATTCTTGTATCCTGTGTGGGTCTGACAGTATTGATCTCTGTACTTGTATCATGTGTGGGTCCGACATTATTGACCTCTGTACTTGTATCCAATGTGGGTCTGACAGATTAGGTGTTCTTGTATCCTGTGTGGGTCCGAGAGCTTAGCTGGTCGTGTATCCTGTGTGGGTCGGATAGCATAGACGAATCAGTGACTATATCTGATCATCTATATCAATTTACAAGAGATTTATACCTATGTGAGCTGAGTCTCGACTTTCAATCATTATCATTGATGTGATTGACTTACTTCCTGTGTGGACTGGTTTGTGCTTGGGCTCGAGAGTTGGAGTCGAACTGAGATTGATAGCATAGGTATATGTATGGGCATATACCTAAGTAGGGTTGGTTGATACTTCGTGGTTGTATCTTTCTTCTGTGGTTTATCCTTTGTGGATTCTGGGAGACCTTTGGGGGTCCCGGTGTCCCTACTGAGTACCGTTATACTCACCCCTGCACGGGCTATGCCCGCACCTCGTTGTGTTGGATGCAGATTACGAACAACGTTTAGAGAGGCAGAGAGTGAGCCAGGACCGGACGGTACCCAGAGGTGGACCACACGGCGAGACGGTACACGGAGCAGACCGATAGATGTAGAGTGTTGAGGTGGACATTTGTACCTACCCTTTAGGTAGGATACTCATCGGACGTTCCAAGATCTTCCCATTTTTAGCTGTTGTCCCTTTTTTCAGTTGTACTTGCTTTCCGTTATACCTGTACTTTACTGTTGGGCTTGTATTTCTGGCCCGTTTCCTTTCAGCACTACTTTTTGTATAAAATATTCACTTATTTTTTACTTCATGTTGCATACTATATTGTGTTTTTTTACATTCATAAAGGCAATTTCTTCCAAGCTTAGGGATTTACTCCTGTGGTGCTAGTCGCCAGCCCCTGGCCTATGGAAGGCGGGCTTGGGGTAGTCACAGCACAGGCCCCAAGGATGGGTCGTGACAAATTGGTATTAGAGGAGTCGGTTCTACCATAGAACTTAGACAATGATTCTTTTTTCTAAAGAAATAGTGTTAAGAGTATTGAGTGTGGTTTCCGGGGTTGGTGTGGAGACCGACGTATCCATACACCAGGACCCTGACCTCTGATTTCCGACTCAGTGCACGAAAACACTGATTGCGCGTATGTTTCCTTTGAAAAAGTTTTCTTCTTGATTACTTTGTGTCAGCTCACCAGGTATACTTTTTTGACCATGGAACACCTCTTTCTTATCATGATTCCACTGTGAAGATAGCCATCTAGGGTTCCTGAGAGAGTACACGATGACGGCCCACCGAGAAACGAGGCTCTGATGTAGGGACCTCTTTCTATATTGGCACCTTCGGATGGTGTACCAGCCACACCACCACCCGTTGGGAATACAATTCCTCCAGTCGTACTAGCGGACGTTGCATGCCGACAGAGCGCATTGCACGTGTTCCAGCAACAGAGGCCTCTAAGGTTATGAGGAGAGACAGATTCTCAGGTAGCAGAGGCCTGGCTGGAGGTGATTACTGGAACTTTTTGCCTAGTTGAGACACTAGTAGAGTAAATTTTGATCATAGCTACTAATATTTTTCAGTGAATGACCATGAGGATGGTTTGTATAGTGATAATGTTTCGGTACTTGCACTGTTTTCCAATATGGTACCTTCAGGTAGTGTTCCAACTGTATCACTGCCCGTTGTTTAGCAGACACTACTGACGGTACCGGTAGAGGACACTTGTAGGATTAGTGCCTTACACATGTTTCAGCATCAGATACCCCTCAGGTTTCGATGCAAGGCCAGCTCACTGGAAGCTAAGGACTGGCTTGAGGAGGTGGCTGAGAGTTTACTAGATCTTTTACAGCTTTGGCAGGACGACGTGTCGGTAGATAAGTATTCATCGTGGCATACCAATCTTTCCTGGTACTTGATGAATATGATACGATCATTGCTATAGAGCTCAGACCTCTAAGCGAGGTGTGTTTAAGGAAATATGGGACAACACTTTTTCCTCTATGCATTCCTACTTATGTTATGATTCTAGAGATAACCTTTGTGGTTGAAAGTTCATTGGATGAGCGAATACAACCAGTGAATGTTAGCAGTTGGAAAGAATGAAACTGGTGCCAGTCTCATAGACTTGAGCGTGTAGAATGTTTCGAGAAGAGGAAGTGTTAAGGACAAATGAATCTGCAGGGCAGCAGATGTGGAAGAAGAGCTAAGAGATTAGCATGAATTGGTGAACATTTTGACATGTTACAACCACCCACCTTTGTAGTCCCCGCTAGACTCAGGGAGCTGGAGGGAAGGGGAAGAGAATAGCTGCATGAGGTCAAGGAATGTGACCCCAAAGGCTCTAGGAATGATTTGAGGTATGGTCTGTGTCTACTACTAGATTCCGTATCAACAGACTTAGATACGGATCATTCCTTCCTTCCACGAATCATGTCCCAGACCTAGAGTTTCCGGTTAATCCATTGAATTGACCCTTATGTCTGGAGATACCTTTGGGAGGAGAATCGATAATCACACTTACGTCGATGGTGTGATCAGACCCTTGAGGTGAGAGTTTCAGTTGGAACCTCTTGGTGGCAGCGTCGAGGCCTTACGACGTTAGTTTGGGTATGTAATGGGCAACCACAGTTCATACACAAATTGACTGTATTAGGAAAAAATGTTGTGGTTTCTCTACAAGGCTGGGATGAGGTTTTCCTTGGTCGGCAAAAAGGAAAATCCAGGCAGTACAGTTTGGAATCGTGCATAAGAGGGTGCAGTCGAACACTCATGAGTTGGCTAGACTTACCTTTGTGACAGACTTCTCTAGAGTTGCAGCACCACTATCAGCTTTGGAGAAGAAGGGGAAACCCTCCGTGTGGTCGGAGAGATGCCATCAAAGCTTTCAAGAGGTGAGGTAGAGGCTAACTAGTTCCCCAATCTTGAGGCTTCCAGAGGAAGGCGTAGGGTACATAGTTTATTGCGACCCATCAGGGACCGAACTCGGATATGTCCCGATGCAGGAGAGAGCAGTGATCGCATATGGTTTTTGGAAGCTGAGACAACACGACCAGAACTATGATACCCATGACCTAGAGTTAGCAGCAGTGGGCCTCGCATTGAAGATTTGTCAGCACTATCTTATGGGCGAACGTTTTACCATGCACTCTGATCAAGTCTCAGGTATATATTCTCTCAGAATGACCTGAACCTGACACAACGATGTTGTCTTGAGTTCCTACAGGACTATGACTTTGAGATAGTTTATACTCCTGAGAAGGGGAACATTGTTGCGGATGCGCTTAGCAACAGATCTGGTATACAGCTTCTAAGAGAGGCAATAGATCAGCTGGATGCCTTGCAGATATCCTTTGTGGATATGGATGGAACAACCTATCAATAGTCTCTTACAAAAACACCCCCACTTCTTCAGTGAGTCAGGGAGGCGCAGTATGGTGACGCTGACAGTGAGGCCCAACATGCTCAGATATCTTTAGGACAGTCTCCTAAAGGATTTTCTTAAGGTGGGGAGCATGTCATCCTCTTCAGAGGACGTACCATTGTACCAGTGTCACTTCTGGAGGAATTGTTGAGGGAGTTACACATCCCCTCTTATGGTACATCCAGGAGTGGATGAATATTGCATAGAACAAAAAAAGTCCGATTCTGACAGGATATGGAGACCTCTGGAGTTCGAGGATGGTGACCACATCTTCTTACGGGTCTCACCTTGATGAGGTTCACAAAGATTAGGCCGAGGTGGCAAGATACCTCCGAGGTTCATCAGACCTTTTCAGGTCCTCATCAGAGTAGGCAAGGTGGCATACCACTTAGATCTTCCACCTCAGTTGCACTAGGTGCACAATGTTTTCCACGTATCCCAGCTGAGGAGACATGTGCACGACACTTCCCACATTATCTACCATGGGGAACTGGATATCGATGACGAGGCGACATTCACGAAAGTTCCAGTGGAGATTGATGATCGACAGGAGCGGGTCCTGCATGGATGATCGATACCTCTGGTGCGCGTTCGCTGGCAGTATGGGAACCTCCAAGAGAAAACATGGGAGCGGGAGGCTCAGATGCATGCTCAGTACCCTCAGTTGTTTCTTTAGTGTGAGTTGTAGCTTATGAGGACGTAAATCCCTAAGATGGGGAGAATGTAAAGACTCGGAAATTCCATATAATTTTTTTCTTAAATTCTTGTAAAATTTTTGAGTCCGCAGTTTCTAACAGCGCGCGATTCCGAGGCCCAGATTGCCCGGAATGATCCGTCAAAGTTTTGTTATACTTAAATTAACATGCGTATGCAGTTTTCCTGAAAAAGTGGAATAAATATTAAACGGTTACTCAGATTAAAAATTTGAGGCCACCATTGTGCTCAGAATGGTGGGCTTATGAAAGACGTGACTTAAGTTTCATCGGCGCGAGCCTTCTGTGAGAAAACCCGAAAATGGCATAACCGTAAATAAAATAATTAAATAAAGTTTTTTTATTTTCAAATGCTTATAACTCACAAATTGTAACTCGGATTAAAAATCTGAGACCACTGCTGAACTCGTGAGGGTAAGCTTTCTCTAAGAAGATACTAACTTTGGTCGGTGAGGGCCACCAGAGAAAGTTCGTTTTTGGCCGAAAATAAAATAATTAAGTGACAATTATTTTATTGTAAAATTCTTAACTTTTAAACGGTAACTCGGATTTAAAATTTGAGGGTACTGTTGGGTTCGTTGGGCCGTGTTTCACATAGGCAGAGCCTAACCTTGACCGTAGTGGGTCTAGGGTGGCAGTTAATATTTTTTGGAACTTTTTTTTCGGGTTTGTTCAGTAAACGTACGTTTGGGATTTTATATCTTTTGAATCGGTGCTCAGGATTGAAATATGCGGACACCGATGAACTCGCAGTGCCGGTATTTTCTTAAGGATATATTCACCTCAGTTGCGTTCCAACAAGTATGGAACTTAGTTTTTGGAGTTTTTAAGATTAATTTAAATAAAATAAAGTGTGACTTAATTTTATTTTATGGTGGTTTAAACCTCCATGTGGAGGTTAAGGGTGGGGTCCACCACACCATAACCTCTCATTAGAGGTTATGGAGGTGGGGCCTACCCGAGCATAACCTCCCTTGGGAGGATATTTCAGGTGGGGACCACCCGACATCTAAACCCTTGAACTCCCTCTTGAATGCGAGTTAACCCTTGGTTTCTCACCTCCTAATTTAATTGTTCCAACACCGTAGTTTTAATTATGGGGAGACCATTTAATTCAAAGATCCATTTTTAAATTACGTGCCATCAATTAAATAATAGACATTCTATTATTATTTTGGGGGGTTGGCACATTACTTTGGTGGATCTTGAGAGAGGAGGAAGAACCTGGGAGAACTTGGTGTAACAAACTCTCCAACAAAGAATGCGAAGAACACCAGCGACATCCTTTCTTCTTCGACTTCTTCCTCGGACTCCTCCTTGGACGTATTCTTCCTTCTTCTGCGGGAACAAAGAAGGGAGCACTGTCCATGAAGAATGGTAATGCCATCATCAGTTTCTTCTTTCCCGACACTGATGAATCGACGCCGCCATCCCGCAACTTCGTCAACAAGAAACGAAAAGAGAGGTAGGGTTTTGTATAATTTTTAAGTGAATAAATTATCACGTTCTTGTTGAATCCTCTGAAATGTCTTCGGCCATTTGCTATCGCCTAATATGGAGGGAGCAGGCCAAACGAACACGGCCAGAAGACCCTCCGAAGGTTCTTGATTTTTTTGGCGGCGGCAACCGAAGGCGGCGGCCGCGCACTGGCCGTGTGGAAGAGAATCGTGGCCTGCAACAGCGGGCTGCTCGGGCTGAAGAACCGGCCGGCTACATCCGACTGGGTTGGTGAACCGCGGTGCCCACAGGTGCCCCATAGAGGAGGTGTGGCCCGCATCCATGGCCCGCTTTCTGGCCGAACCGGCCGGCCGGGCTAGAGGACTGCGACACCCTCTTGGTGTCGTGCTGCAGGAAGACCACGGCCCGCATAGCGGGCTGCTCGGTGGCAAACCGGCCGGCTGCCTGCCAGCCGGGCTGAAGGGAGCCGTGGAACCCGCTAGTGCCACATGTGGAGGAACCGCGGCCGGCAATCTGCGGGCCGCTCGCGCCGGAGAAGACCGGCCAACTTCGACTGGCCGGGCAGGAGGGGTGCCGCCGCTCAGCGCCGCCATTTCAAAAAACTGAGCCCCCCCTGCTCCGCTCGGCCAGCCGTGGGCCAGGCCTCCCTTGCGTGGGCCGGGACGCGCCCCACCCGGCTGGGCCGATCTCCCAGCCAGGTCGGGCCGACCCACCAGCCCACTGGGCTTGACGGGCCGAGCTCGTTTCACTTAAACGTGAATAACTTCAAGACCACACGTCTGATCGATGGTCCGTCTACGACACTGGGATCCTCACGATGAGGCGGTCCTTTTACGATACTCTAAGCGAGTTTTGGACAACTTTGGAAAATGGCCGGGTTTGGAATGAGCGTAATTTCAACCGGGACCCTATAACGGAAAAGCCAATTACTCTAATACTGGGCGTCCGATTGACGCACCGTCAGTCGTGTTGGGTTTATTTTGATGAGACGGAACTTCGGGATACATAAACTCTGGACTTTATGATAGTTTATGTATCAAACCCTTTGCTCGAGGAGAGGAAACTCTGGGAATTGAGCGTGCTGTGTGCAGGAACCATAGAGCTAGCTGTGACTAAGTCGGCTACTGTACTAAGATCCGACGTGGGTTCGGCTGTGAAGACTACTGTACTGGAATCCTCCGTGGGTTCGACAGTGATGACTACCGTATTGGGATCCTCTGTGGGTTCGACAACGATGACTACTGTTCTTGTATCATGTGTGGGTCCGACAGTATTGACCTCTGTATTTGTATCCTGTGTGGGTCTAACAGAGTAGCTGGTCTTGTATCCTGTGTGGGTTCCACAGATTAACTGGTCTTGTATCCTGTGTGGGTCCGACAGCTTAGATGAATCAGTGACTACCTCTGATCATCTTTATCACTATACAAGAGATGTATACCTGTGTGATCTAATTCTTGACATTCAATCATTATCATTGATTTGATTGACTTACTTCCTGTGTGGACTGGGTTGTGCTTGGGCTTGAGAGTTGGAGTCAAACTAAGATTGATAACATAGGTATATGTATGGTCATATACCTAAGTAGGTTTGGTTGATACTTCATGGTTGTATATTTTTTCTATGGTTTATCCTTTGTGGATTCTGGGAGACCTTTGGGGGTCTCGGGATCCCTACTGAGTATCGTTATACTCACCACTACACTGTTGAGTCAATAAGGTTTTCCTTATGACTTTTCCATTTCTTCTTGTTTTGAAAATCAGAAACACCCTATACTTAAGCAATTCTATACTTTATTTCTATAAGGAAAATTTCCCTCCTTAAAAAAATTTACCCTTATCTAGATTTCCTTATACATATCAATATTTTTCCTAAGTATAAAAATCGGATTCATATCAGAAACCTCAGAATCATATAATACTTAGATATGAAGCATTCTGTTTTAGGATCTGAATTCTGGATATGAACTCTAATAAAGTTCCATTCCGAATTCTCGATAAGAACTCTCGTATAGTTCCATTCTGAATTCTCGATACGAACTCTAATGAAGTTCCATTCCGAATTCTGGATACGAACTCTAACAAATTTTGACTCCGAATTTTTAAGAGTTTGACTCCGAACTTCTATGAGTTTGACTCCGAACTTTTAAGAGTTCGACTCAAAACTTTTAAATGTTCGACTCTGATCTTTTAAGATTTCAAATCCGAACTGTTATGAGTTCAACTCCGAACTTTTATGAGTTTGACTCTGAACTTTTACCTGTTCGACTCCGAACTTTTACAAGTTCGACTCCGAATATTGTAAGTTCAGATTCATAATTCTAGTGAAACCAGACTATGAATTTCCTTAGAAATTCAGACTCCAGATTTCTACAAAATTCATTCCGAATTCCTATAAAACAGAATCCGAATATCTCTTTATTATAAGACTCCGAATTCCATTTTTGGTTAGACTCTGAACTTTTATTTTCTTACATTCCGAACTTTATTTTTGCTTATTCTTACATATTGTTTCATTACAAAATGATGTCGAGCATTCAGTTACACATATTTTGTTATAAAAACGATGTCGCCCATTCTATTTCTAACTAACTTTTGGTTTAGTGACACGTTTACAGGTCCCTCCAAAATTTAATGAAAATGTGACTGTTGGAGGAGGGAGTTGATCGTTGGAAATTTTCCTATAAATAGGAGCTCATTTGAACAAGCCAGAACACTTGACTGAACTTTGACACTAGTTCTTACTTGCTTTTGAAGTGATTTCTAGAGATAGAGACTCTTATCGACTCTCAAGCTTCGTGCAGAAAGTTTGAACTACTTGTTAAAACTTTTCCTTTTCCAGAGGTTCTTCGTGCGACTCTGAATGTTGGTGATTACATTCGAGGGATTCCGGGGATAGAAAGAAAGAAGCTCCAACACCTTGAAGTTGAGGGCTTCCTTGCTGAGGAAGACAGAGGTTCCAACTACCTTGAAGTTGAGGGCTTGTGGGGATAGCAAGATAGAGACTCCGATCTTCATATCGAGGGATTACCTTAGTTTGGGTAAGACAGACTTGCTTGAAAGTATAAATCAAGGGACTTTATCCAAGGTTGTTGGATACCCAACTCTTTGGGTTAAAAGATTTATATCTTGTTACTTGTAGTTTTACTACTTCTTTTTCCACTGCATATTGTATTGTAAGGAAAGTATAAGCTTCTTATATTTCCTTACACTTGTACTCTGATTCATTTAGATTCTATATGTTTTAAGGTAGAATCTCATATTGTAAACTTTGATTAAGTTTCATTTTTGGATCCATATTTCTGGAACTTGTTTTCGGAATCACTTTTCAGTTTTAAGAAAGTGCATAGAACTTGAAGTTTGTAACTTCATACTTTGTCTCAATATTTTATTGGTGATTATAGGTGTTGTGAATTTTACTTAGTTTAACTTTGTTAAACTTAGATATTTCCTTGTCTAAGGAAAATTTTAAAGTGTACAATTCACCCCCCCTCTTGTAGATTGATCATTTACATCATTATTTCGATCCTACAATTGGTATTAGAGGTTGGAAACCTCATACTCTATACCAATCTCACATTTGGTATCAGAGGAGGTCTCTAAAATACTTATACTCACATATAAGATTTTCTTTGCTCAGTTTTTTTGTTCTATATTTTCCTTGATTAGGAATACTTTCCTTGAATCCGAAATTTTGTGTTTAACAATTGTTTGTGTAGAAAACTTTCTTAAAAATGACAGGAATGAACATTGGTTCCATCGACAACCTAAATCCTACAAGACCACCAATTTTTGATGGCAATGATTATGAGTACTAGAGAGATCGTATGAATACTTTCTTTATCAATACTAGAGTAGATAGATTTGTTATGCTTACCGGTGGATAAAAAATTCCTAATAAGGAAGTTAGTGCTTTTACAAACCAAGAGATGCATGATTATCAATTAAACTATAAGGTACGAAATACTCTACTATGTTCAATGACTAGGAACATATATAGCCAAATTTCTTCATGTGAAACATCAAATTGTATATGGAAGAAACTTGAAGTTACTCATTTTAGTACATCTAATGTGATTGAGACAAGAAGAGATATGCTTAGAGAAGAATATCATGGTTTTAATTTTCCTTATGGAGAACCCATTTGTAAAGTAAAACAGAGGTTTATAAAATCTATGAGCAGTCTACAATCTATGGGAGAGAAAGGTCTGGATGATGAAGCTCTTGTGGATAAGATTATAGATATTATTCCCAACGAGTGGGAATCAAGGAGAACAACTATTGATGAGAACAGGAAGGTTACTCAAATTTCCTTAGATGAGCTATTTAGAACTCTTCTCCAACATGAAATAAGGATGAAGAGAGATGCTGACAATATCAAAAAGAAGAATGGGAATGGTACTGTTGCTTTTACTACAACATCAAATCACATGAAAGCAAAGACTCCTGAGAGAATAACCAGATCTAAGTCTAAGAAGGTTAGTATCCAATCCGAATCTAATGAGAGTGAAGTCTCAGAGAATGAGTTAGCAAATCTTGCTCGAAGAATGAACAATATAGCTGGTCAAAGAAATTTCCAATCCAAGTATAAGAAAAAGGAAAGGAATGATTCGAAAGATTCAGAGGTCACATGCTATGAATGAAAGAGAAGTGGACACATTCGACCAGATTGTCCTTTGCTCAAGAAGAAAGAAAGAAAAGAGAGGAATTATGAAAAGAATAGGAGGAAGTATTATAAAACCAAATCTAAGAAAGTTCTGAAAGCTAATGATACTTGGAGTGCCAGTGGTGGTGACTCTTCAGATGAATCTTCTGATTATGAATCTTCTGGACAGAAGAATCTTGGTCTTATATCCAGATTACCAATCGACAATAATTGCTTTATGGCTAAGGTACACAATGCTGAATCATTGACCAATGTTTCTTTGAATTATAATGATAGTAAATATTATAACTCTTCGGATGAAGATTCTTCTTCTGATGACGAAAATACATTACCTACCTATGAAGAAGTTTCTAGGTTTTCTGAACTTCTTGAGGTTGAGAACTCAAAACTCAACAAAAAACATGATAAGGAAAACTCTAGGGATATTATTCTTACTAAAGAGATATCAGATCTTTCTAAATATATTGATAAGAAAAATGCTGACTTTATAAGTATTTGAAAACGTCTTGGGGAAGTAAATTCTGAGAAGAATAAACTTTCAAATGATCTAGAAAAGGTAATTCCTAAGAAATGTGTTTTTGATCGTAGCTCTAGTTCCAAACCTAATGATTTTGAAGATAAAAACTTGGTTATAAAACTCAAATATGAAATATTTTCCTTGAAGAAATGTTTTTCGAACTTTACCTTAGGTAAAGAAAATTTTGATAAGATGTATTCACAAATACGACCTTTAAGAAACAAGTCTGGATTTTGTTATTCCCATGAAAAACCAACTTTTAGTAACAACTACTTTTTTCCTCAAAGTGCCCCATTTTATACGATGTGTCAATGTGGTGTTCACTGGGCAAAGAATTGTTCTTTAAACAAAACCCAATCTCTAGGATTTCATAAGGCTTACTTTTATAAGAAGATGTTGGTACCCAAAATTTTGTTATCTGAAAATCTCGGATCCAAACAAGTTTAGACTCTGAAAGTCTAACTCATTTCTTGTTTTTAGGAAGATAAAGGAAGTACCAACAACAATACATGGTACATGGATAGTGGATGTTTCTGGCACATGACTGGTAACAAAATCTATTTTGAAAATATTATCAAGATGAAAGAAGGAAAAGTAACTTTTGGAGATAATTATTAGGGAGGAATTGTTGGTATAGGTAATATTGTTCTTCTTGGTAAAACTTTGATTTCAAATGTTTTGTTTGTAAAGGGTCTTAAGCACAACCTCATTAGCATAATTCAATTATGTGATGAAGGATACCTTGTGAATTTTAGGAATGATAAATTCTTAGTACATAATTCCAAGGATGAGTTTATTCTTTCTGCCCATAGGCAAGTGAATGTTTACATTTTTAACTTAGAAGACCTTAGGAGCCAAGTCTTACCTTGCCTTAGTGAAATGGAAGATCATTCTTGGTTATGGCATTGAAGACTAGGTCACTGTAACCTTAGGACCTTATGTAAACTCTCTATGAAGAAACTAGTTAAGGATCTACTGGAGCTTAGCTTCGACTCTTCTAAAGTTTGTGATCCTTCTCAATATGGAAAGCAACATAAATCTAGTTTTAAATCAACCGGTGAAGTCTCAACAACTGTTTCATTTCAGTTGGTGCACATGGATCTTTTTGGGCCAACACAAACTGGAAGCATTGGAGGAAAATACTATGTGTTTGTTCTAGTTGATGATTAAACTAGATTTACATGGGTTTATTTCCTAGAAAATAAGTCTGAAGATTTTTCTTATTTCAAAAGTTTTAGAGCCCAAGTTAAAAATGAGAAAAACATTCCATTAAAAACTATTCATAGTGATCATGGAGGAGAATTCCAAAATTCTGATTTTGAAACATTTTGTAGTAGAAAAGGTATTACTCACAACTTCTCAGCACCGAGAACTCCTCAATAAAATGGTGTAGTTGAAAGAAGAAATATAATTCTTCCAGAGATAACTAGAACCATGTTGAGTGAATATTCTATAGCTAGACATTTTTGGGCTGATGTTGTAAGTACTTCTTGTTATACGATAAATCGAGTTTTGATTGGACCTTTTTTTAATAAAACTCCTTATGAGTTATGGAATGGTAGAAAACCTAGACTTTCCTACTTCAAGGTTTTTGGTTTCAAGGTATTAATCCTGAATACTAAAGATAATCTACACAAATTCACACCAAAATCTTATGAAGGAATTTTCTTAGGCTACTCCATAGCTTCTAAGGCTTATAGAGTATTCAATAAAAAAAACTTGTACTGTTGAGGAAACAGTGCATGTAAAATTTGATGAATCTGATCCTTTTGTTTTTAAATCATCCCAACCTACATCCTCATATGTGTTTTCAAAAATTGATTATAAACATTTGTTAGAAGATCTTTCTGATAAGGAATATGTTCAAGAAGATACTTCTGAAACATTTACCCCAGAAGATATTTTACCCTATGTTGATGAAAAAGTTTTACAAAACCCAAGTCAGGTGTTTCTTAAGAATTATCCCAGTGATAGTATCATTGGTGATGTAAATCAACCAGAAATGACTAGAAATTCCTTATGAAATGAAGTAGAACATCTAGAATTTCTTTTCAAATTGGAACAAAAAAGCACTTATGATTGGATTAAAGCCATTCAAGATGAACTAAATGAATTCAAAAGGAATAAAGTCTGGAACGTGGTTGAAAGACCTAAGGAAACTTCTGTTATTGGAGTAAAGTGGGTCTTCAGAAACAAGTTTGATGAAAATGGAGCCATTTTAGAAATAAATCTAGACTAACTGATAAAGGCTATAATCATCAAGAGGGAATAGACTACGAAGAAACATATGCTCCAGTAGCTAGACTTCAATCTATTCGTATCTTACTTGCCTTTGCAACATTCTTTATTTTTAAACTTTTTCAAATGGATGTGAAATGTGCTTTCTTTAATGGTTATGTTCAAGAAGAAGTTTTTGTTAAACAAAATCCTGGCTTTGAAGATACAAAACATCCTGATCATGTTTTTAGACTTACCAAAGCTTTGTATGGCCTTAAACAAGCCCCACGAGCTTGGTATGATAGACTTACAGGATTTTTGCTTCAAAATAACTATGTTAAGGGAAATGAAGGTCCAACTCTTTTCATAAAGAAAGATAAGAAAAATGTTTTGATTGTTCAAATCTATGTTGATGACATTATATTTGGTTCAACTCAACAATCTTTAATCGATTCCTTTGCGAATCTAATGAAATCTGAGTTCGAAATGAGTATGATGGGTGAGTTAACATTTTTCCTTGGTTTTCAAATTTCTCAAAAACCAGATGTAATATACATATCCAACATAAGTATATTAAATATCTTCTTAAAAAGTATGGTTATGACAACACTAAGAGTATAAGTACTCCTATTGGTACCTCAAACACACTTTATCTTGATGAAGCTGGGAAACTAGTAGATCAAACATCTTTTAGAGGTATGATAGGAAGACTACATTACTTGACATATAGTCGACCAGACGTGATGTTTTCTTGTATTCTTATGTGCCAGATATCAATCCAATCCTAAGGAATCTCATTTAAAGGCAGTGAAAAGAATTTTTCGCTACTTAAAGGGAACCATGGATCTAGGACTATTTTATACTTCTGGAAATTATTTTATCTTAAAAAGCTTTTCGGATTCTGACTTTGGTGGATGTAGAATGGATAGAAGAAGTACATCCGAAACTTGTCATTTATTAGGAGATTCATTAGTTTCATGGTCTTGTAAGAAGCAACACTCAGTAGCACTCTGCACTACTGAAGCTGAATATGTAGCAGCTGAAAGTGGTTGTGCTCAAGTGTTGTGGATGCAACACACACTCACAAATTATGGCTTGAGTTTTACTAAGACTCGAATTTTGTGTGATAACACAAGTGCTATTGCCCTTAGTAAAAACCCTACACATCACTCTCGTGTAAAGCACAAAGATATTAGGCATCACTTTCTTAGGTATCACACACTTAAAGGAGATATCATTCTTCAGTTTATCGGAACGCAAGATCAACATGCTGATATATTCACAAAATCTTTACCCTCTGATAGATTTGAATACATTAAACAAAAGTTAGGAATGATAACAGTAAGATAATCCTTCTTCATTAACTTCTTGTTGAACAATTATCCATACAATAATAAAATACTTTTCATAGGGGGAGTACATTTTCTTGATAGTGTAACCAAAATTTTCGTAGTCTTTTTTTAAGAGTTTTTGTAACCAAATTTTTTTTTGTAATCAAAATTTCGGGAACTGAAATTTTCTTAAAGAAAATTTTCGGAAGAAAAATTTTCATAATGAAGTATTCGGAACAGAAATTTTCGGAATGTAAATTTTTGGAACTGGAATTTTCCTAGTGAAATTATTGTACTGGGTATTTTCGTAATGACGTTTTCATACTGACTTATTTGTAATGAAATTTTCGAACTGAAACTTTCGTACTCATACTTTTCATAATGAAATCTTTTGTACTCATACTTTTTGTAATGAAATTTTTCATAATCATACTTTTCGTAATGAAATTTTTTTTACTCAGACTTTTCATAATAAAATTTTCGTACTCATACTTTTCGTAATGAAATCTTTCGTACTCAATTTTAATAATAAGAATTTTCGTAATCATATTTTTTGTAGTGAGCTTTTCTTAGCGTGTTTTTCGTAGTTAGTTTTTCTTAGTAAAATTTTCTTCAAGAAGAATATTACCAATTACGAACAAACTTTTTGGCCAATCCGAAAGGTATGATTTCCTTTCTTATGTTTTCTTAGTCATATTTTTCTTGATGGTATTTTCCTATGAGTTTTAAATTTTTTGGATTCTAATTTTCTAAAATCCAAATGTTTTTCCTAAAACCTCAAAAGATCGGAGTCTAGTTTTTCTTGCGGTTTGTTTTCAACCATCATATCAGTTCAAAGGTTTTCTCAATCGTTAGATGGTTTTTGGATGCTCAAAGGTTAACCCCAATGCCTATATAAAGGGGACCCCCAAGGGTCGTACCACATTGATTTTTCATAACTTTTGCGTCTCGAAGCCATGACTCTCTTCTTAATGACTGTTCCGAACTTTCTAAAGCCCGTTCCAAATCCTCCAGAACTCTCCATTACGAATGTCTATTGAAGCAACTTCCCATGATATATCTACCACGAAGCCGATTTCAAAATGTAAAGTGTACAGAGAAAGGCTGGTCCATCCAAACTTTTTCATGTACGATTCTATCATATCCACGAACATCAGGCTGAATGGTTGGGAAGATTTATGTATATCCAAGACGAGTAGTCAAGACCCTGTCTATCCAGAGTTACTTGTAGAATTCTACGAATCAGTAAGTTTTTATGAGGAATATGGAAGACTGAGGTTTTCCTTCAAGTCTTATGGCAAGACTTACCATCTTACTTATTCCAAGGCAGCAAACTTGGTAGAGCTAGCATATGAAGGAGAAGCTGAATTCTGTTCACACAAACTCTCAGATTCTCAAGGTAGTTTTGTTAATATTAAAGCCTTATAATGTCTTGGACTTGCTGATATCAAGACAGCAAAGACAGCTCACCTATCTCCTAATAATCAGATTCTTCAACTTTGGGTACAAGGATTCATGGTTCTGAGAAAGGGTGATAAAGATACCCAGAAGAAAAGTGACATATATTTCTTAGACTTCTTGGTGAATCTATTAAAAATAAATCTGACGAGGAATATCCTTGTGACAATCAAGAAAATCAAGGAAGGAAAGTTAAGAGCTCAAATCATTATGTACCCTTCCTTACTATCAAAGCTGATAGTTCGGTGTTTAGATACATATAAGATTGCATATAAGTCCAAAGTTCGGAATTGCAAGCTTATGCTTGTCAGTGATGACACGTTGAAAAGAATGAATATGGCCTTTTCAAAATAAACTGGAGAGTTTTATAATTTTCCAGAGGTAGAGGCTGAGACCATTTAGAAAAGTGTAGAGAAGGCTGAACCAATGAAATAAAGTCACTAAAAAGAGGAAGCTTAAGGAAGTGGTTGCTGAGGAAAAAACACCCAAAGCTAAGGAAAATAAGTCCGCACCTCCCAAGCCGAAAAAACAAAAAACATATCCAGATGAAGTGGAAGCTAAGTGGAGGGAAGACAAGGAGAAGAGGAAAGAAGGGGATCCATACTTTGGATTAGACCCTGCTGAGGCTAAGGCCTTAAGGGAAAGAGCTGCTGATGAGTTAGAAAAACAAGCCAAAGAGAAGAAGATGAAAAAGAAAATGTATAAAGCTGATGTTGTTCAATATCTTTTAAAAGCAAAAGAGATGGATTCTGAACAGATTCCCATTCTGGAAACATTTTATATCCAACCATCTTTACCAGAGACTCCTGGGAAGAACTACATCACTCCGAAAAAGTCTAAGGGTAAAGATGTAGTTGAAGAAATAGAAAAAGAAGCCGGTGAAAAAATAGATGAAGAAGAAGAAGAAGAAGCAAGTGAAAATATGGATGACTTGATTAAACAAGTATAAAATTATCAAGAAAAGGCTGAATCAGCAAAATTATTCACTCTGGGAAAGGGAGTTGAGAAAGAAACTATAAAGTATGATGACAAGCAAGAGCAAGAAGAAGAAAATGTTTTGGATGACGAGGAAGAATCCTATGAGAAGAATTTTCTTGAGGAAGGAGAAGAAAATGAGAAAATTGATGAAGACCATATTGTTCAACTTTCTAAAAGTGAGGAAGAATCTCCAGATGAGAAACCCATTATGAAAACTGATAAAGGAAAGCAAGTGCTCATGGAGACACCAATAAAAGTTTTCATCAGGAAGAAAGTGGTTGGTGGTTCTTCTAGAAGAAAGCTGGTACAGATTGAAGAAGAGCATTCTCCATGCAAATTATCTGATTTGGAGTCATCAGCACATGGGCATGACTTTGTTGTTGAATCCTTGAAAAAGTTGGTGGACACCATTCTATTTTTCCCTACCATTGACTCCAGATGCCAAATGATGCAACATAGTCTAAATCAGAAGTTAAAATACTTATCCATGCTGATGGATAAGTGTGTGAAGAGTAAATCCGAACATAAAATTTTCCTTATCAATTATGATGTGCACAGGAACTCTTGCAGAAAAATCACTTTATGGTATAGGAAATTTGAAGAAGACATCGATGACTTTGAACGTTTTCAGAATGAGGTAAAGGATGCCTTTGAAACTGAGGATAAGAAGATTAAGAATCTTCATAATGAGCTGATCATTGAGAAAATTTCGCAGAATCAATAGGTCAGAGACCTGAATGGGAAGCTTAACTCGGTTTCACAGAATTGGAAAGGGGAAAGAGATTTACAGATTGAGTTTAAAGAGAAGCTGGAAAAGCAAGATAAGTTACTGAAAATATATGAAGAGGTCATGAAGGCTCAAGCAGAAGCTTTGAAAGCTCAAGATGAAAGGATAAAAGTTTTGGAGAGGCAAGCTGAGAAGGATCAAAGAGATTTAAAGAAATTGAAAACCTTGTTGAAGAAGTTGATCCTGAAGGAGAAGTAAAAGGAAGACAAATAAACTCACTTCGATCTTTTGTTGTATTTGTTTTTCCTTGTAAAAATTTTCTCAACTCTAATGAAATTTTTGTTTGGTTCTATCTTATCTTGTTATGTACTAATGTTTCAGGTACTTTATTTTTTCCATTCCCTTTAATTATTTTTGAAAATCACAATGGGGGAGAAGGAAAAAGAACTACTCAAAAGAGGAGATATAAAATTTAAAATGGAGAAGGAAAAAATTCTAAGTGAAATATCCTTAAAGTAAGGGCGAGTTCCTCATTATGAAGTTTTTCATTCCCATGATAATGAAAACTCCATTCCAGAAATTCAGAATATAATCCTTAGAGTTTCAATGCCTAAGGGGAAGTTTGTTGTATTCATCATTATCCATGAACAAAGGGAGATAAGTTTTAATTTCAAAGTCTAATGAAATTTTTGAAAGTCCTCATACTCTTTTTCATAAGGTTGTTTGTGCTTTCCAAAAAGGGGGAGATTGTTGATTCAATAAGGTTTTCCTTATGACTTTTCTATTCCTTCTTGTTTTGAAAATCACAAACACCCTATACTTAAGCAATTATATACTTTACTTTTATAAGGAAAATTTCCCTCTTTAAGGAAATTTACCCTTATCTAGATTTCCTTATACATATCAATATTTTTCCTAAGTATAAAAATTGGATTCATATCAGAAACCTCGGAATCATATAATACTTAGATATGAAGCATTCTGTTTTAGGATCCGAATTCTAGATACGAACTCTAATAAAGTTCCAATCTGAATTCTGGATACAAACTCTCATATATTTCCATTCCGAATTCTGGATATGAACTCTAATGAAGTTCCATTTCGAATTATGGATACGAACTCTAACAAAGTTTGACTCCGAATTTTTAAGAGTTCGACTCCAAACTTCTATGAGTTCGACTCCGAACTTTTATGATTTTAACGTAGAAATTTTAAAAGTTCGACTCCAAACTTTTAAGAGTTCAACTCTGAACTATTATGAGTTTGACTCTGAACTTTTATGAGTTCGACTCTAAAATTTTACCAGTTCGACTCCGAACTTGTACAGGTTCCACTCCGAACTTTGTAAGTTCAGATTTTAAATTCTAGTGAAACCAGACTCCGAATTTTCTTATAAATTTAGACTTCGGATTTCTATAGAATTCAGGTTCTAAAATCCTATAAAACAGAATCTGAATATCTCTTTATTATAAGACTCCGAATTCCATTTTTGGTTAGACTCTGAACTTTTATTTGTTTACATTCCAAACATTAGTTTTGATTATGCTTACATATTGTTTCATTACAAAATGATGTCGTGCATTTAGTTACACATATTTTGTTATAAAAACTATGTCGTCCATTTTGTTTCTAACTAACCGTTGGTTTAGTGACACGTGTACAGGTCCCTCCGAAATTTAAGAAAAATATGACCATTAGAGGAGGGAGTCGGGCGTTGAAAATTTTCCTATAAATAGGAGCTCATTTGAATGATCCAGAACACTTGGATGAACTTTGACACTAGTGCTTACTTGCTATTGAAGTGATTTATAGAGAGAGAGACCCTTATCAACTCTCAAGCTTTGTGCAGAAAGTTTGAACTACTTGTTCAAACTTTTCCTTGTGAAGTTGTGCTTCGTGCAACTCCAAATGTTGGTGATTACATTCGAGGGCTTCCGGGGATAGGAAGACAGAGGTTCTAACACCTTGAAGTTGAGGGATTTCTTGCTAAGGAAGACAGAGGTTCCAACTACCTTGAATTTGAGGGCTTGCGGGGATAGCAAGACAGAGACTCTGATCTTCGTATCGAGGGATTGCCTTAGTGTGGGTAAGACATACTTTCTTGAAAGTATAAATCAAGGGACTTTTATCCAAGGTTGTTGGATACCCTACTCTTTGGGTTAAAATATTTATATCTTGTTACTTGTAGTTTTACTACTTGTTTTTCCACTTCATATTATATTGTATGGAAAGTATAACCTTCTTATATTTCCTTACACTTGTACACTGATTCATTTAGATTCTATACGATTTAAGGTAGAATCTCATATTGTTAACTTTGATTAAGTTTCATTTCCATATCCATATTTCCGGAACTTGTTTTCGGAATCACTTTTCAGTTTTAAGAAAGTTCATAGAACTTGAAGTTTGTAACTTCATACTTTGTCCCAATCTTTCATTGGTGATTAGAGGTGTTGTGAATTTCACATACTTTAACTTTGTTAAACTTAAATCTTTCCTTGTATAAGGAAATTTTGAAGGTGTACAATTCACCCCCCCTCTTTTATATTGAGCATCTACATCATTATTTCGATCCTACATGCACGGGCTATGCCCGCACCTCGTTGTGTTGGATGCAGATAACAGACAGCATTGACGGAGGCAGAGAGCGAGCTAGGACTGGACGATACCCGGAGGTGGACCACACGGTGAGATGGTATACGTAGCGGGCCGATAGACGTGGAGTGCTGATGTGGACATATGTACCTACCCTTCAGGTAGGATACTCGGCTGATGTTCCAAGAGCTTCCCTTTTAGCTTTTGTCCCCTCTTTTCAGTTGTACTTGCTTTCCATTGTACCTATACTTTACTGTTGGGCTTGTATTTCTGGCCCCTTTCCTTTCAGCACTACTTTTTGTATACCATATTCACTTAGTTTTTACTTCCTGTTGCGTACTCTGTTGTGTTTGTTTACTTTCATAAATGCAATGCCTTCCTAGATTAGGGATTTACGCCTTTGGTGCTAGTCGCCAACCCCTGACCTATGGAAGGCGGGCTTGGGGTAGTCACGGGACGAGCCCCGAGAATGGTTCGTGACATTTCATGGGTACATTTCTTGAATAAATAATTCGGATATTGTTAAAACCATTTTTGAAAACATATTTAAAAAAAATTGGAATAAAATAGATTTTTGATTGAAAAGAGAAATGATGTCAGATTTTCTTAAAAGACCTTTCCTTAATCATTTTATATACCAAAGAGAGGAAAATGGTACTATTACATGAAAAAAATCATGAATAACCATATTATAATAAAATTGATTCATATTAAGTAATATCAAAAAAAATCCCTAAGGGAGACCTAACCATAAACAATCTTGAATAATGATGAGATTGTGAAATACACCCTTTCCACTTTGTTAGAATTTGAATCAAAATCCTCATGAAATAAACAACTTCAAATGAAAATTTAAATACCATGAATAGAAATAGAATCATGATATAACATATTGAAAGGATCATTATATACATCACATAAAGTAATATGAGGTGAATATGGAATATGTTTCATGGAATTAAAAGTGAGACGATAAACCCTTACCAATGGTACGACTTCCATCATATATGCATGAACATCATGTATAATAAATATATTTTTATAATAAATATATTAATAAATATAATCATATATCTAGTACCATATATAATAGTCTTATAGTCTTTTATCACCTGTTTATTAATAATTCTTTGTTAAAATCGATGTTTCGGGGGATAATTCCTTCGTTTTTCATGTAAGTTTTTGTTCATTAATTTTGGTACTTTTACTTTCATAATTTTAGATAATTTTATTTTGATCATTGTTATATCATATGTAGAATTTAATACATGTTAAAAATATCACACATATTCATTATATATGTATTTAGATTAATCTATATAAAGTAATAATAGAAAATGAATTACACAATTCCTGGAGAAAGTAAGTTGTACGTACACATGAACATTGTTTACATTTTCTCGATGAATGGAAAAAATAAATTAAATATTAATTTACCTATAAAGAATAATTATAATTTTAAATAAATAATTTTTATTTTTCAAATACATCATTATTACCATCCATGTAAAAATAAAATGAAAAAAATTTCACATCGATATGTGGAGGTGGTTTTCCACATGTATATACGAGCGATATTATTGTTTTCCATTGGATTATAAGGTAATAAGTTAGATTTGATATTATATTTAAATAAATATCATTAGGTCATAAAAACCACATATATTCACTAACTTTATCCTTACTACCTTTCATATAAATCATAAGTGAAAAAAGAATCACATCACTTCACAAGGTGATAGTCTGCCATACACAATAATGACGTTATCATATCCCCCATGGAATGTAAGGTAAAAAAGGTTATATGATATTTAATAATTCTAAAATTATAATAATTTAAAAAATATCATATAAATATATTAAATATATCATTATATTCAACCTTGAAAATTTTTTATGGAAAATGAATTACATCGATTCACATAGCGGTAGTCCATTATACACATGGTTGACATTTTTGTTTCCCATTTCAGGGAAGTGGAGATTAATATAGGTTATTAAATTAATATAATAACATATTAGTATATAGTTTATACTTTTTACTATTTTTCATGGTTTATAATATTATAATGAGTTACAAGAAGAAGTAAAATGAAAACGCCTAATTAAAAACTTTACCTCTTCTTCAGGAAACCTATTTTGGTTTAACGTAAATACTTCCTTGATTTAATTTATGATAAATAAATTCCTCTATGATTTTTTATGGAATTATGGAATATATTTGGGTATTTATTTTCCAAAAAAATGGATTTGGGAGTGTAAAGATTAGAGGAGGGGTGTCCTTTTATATATGGGGGAGACGACACACATGAAATTTTTGAAAAGATAAATTAATACCCATGTTTTTACCTTCATAAAAGACTCAATAATTGGTCATTATCAAACAATGTTTTAATCCATTTTCAACCTGTACCTTCTTAGTTTAGAACCCCCGGTTAACCCATTTTTATGTAAACTGTGGTAATTAATTTTTCATTTTTTCAAAATTCATTATGGTCGAAAGTAGATTTGATCTTATTAAATATTATAAATTATGAGTATTCAAAATATGTAATAAATTATTCAGAATTAAATTCCATTAAGTTTCAAAATTTGATATAAAATTATACCCACATACGGGATAAAAAACGAGTTACCAAAGAGAAAATTCTCATGTGTATAAAAGTTTTTAATATAAGAACTCGATATGAAATTATTTTCTCTAAACTAAATTTAATTTATAATAATATAATTGAAATTTTTTTACTTTAAAACCAATTTAAAATTTACTTTATCTTTGTAAATAATTTAAAATGAAAGGCAGTTTTCAATAAAAATCATTATTTTTCACTATTCATAAAAAACATTTTAGAAAACTCTAAAAAACTCACCCAAAGGTAATTTTTAGATTTATATTTAAAAAATTAAGTTTATTTTTAAAAATAACTTTTATAAAAGTTAAAAAAAATTAATTTTAAATTCTGTGTGTGAAGCATGACTCTCCCACCTTTTAGAAAAATACTGTTCTTACAAAAACATTTTTTTACATTCAAATATCATTATTTTTATTTATAATAAATAGATAATTAATGAACATGTTTGAACCATATATTTTTAATAATTTAGTTAGTACTATTTATACTCTCTAATTTATAGGTTAGGTTATGATGTTCATGTTTAAAAAATATTTTAATAGAGCATCACATTTCATTTAAACCCTATGTTACATCCATAACATGTTATCAAAGAGATTGAATTTATTTAAAAATATATATATTTCAAAAAAATTAGGTGTTATATTCTATTAAAATATTGGTGTTTGATTTTTTAGATAAAATCAAACATGTTGTTCCTATTTCAAAATCTTAGAGTGTTACATTATACCCCTTAAATAAATTGCAACACCATAATTTATTCTTGATCTCCATAATCAAGGGTTTGAAATTTGAAAATACCCTTAATGAAACCTAAAGTAGTAAAAAGGGTTAATAAAATATCCCCTTTATAAGAGATTAGTGTATGTATAAAGTTCTTCTAGAAGAACACATACTTTGTTTCCAAATAGTAGAACATTATTAGAAAGTGAAGATACGGACATGGAAGAAAAGAATACATAATTATAAAGAGTGTCAGAGAACATTGATCACAAGAAAGTAAATTATCTTGAAAATTTAATTACCACAAAGAAATAAATTTGTGTTTAGTTAAGGTACCATTTTATTCATCCGAAATGGATAATTTAATATAATTTTTTTTTCTATATATTTTTCTTGGATTTCAGGAATTCATTTTCCATCTAGACTGAGAACATAATAAAACATAATTACATGATATATTTATATGTTATAGGCACAATTTCATCCTTTGTAAGAGCTTAAATAAATTATTATTTCATCTATTACTCTATGAAATGAATATCCAATAAGATTTTTTATACCATAAGCACAAAAATTAACATTTAAGAGATCGTTATATCAATAAAATAATGAGAATTCCTTACTCTGATCTATATATTATTTCCAAAACATAAATATTTATTCAAAGTTATCAAATATAAAAAATTATTATCCAATACCTAAATCATAACTCCCAAAATTCAACATAATCCATTTCATAAATGGTTAACCTTAAGACACATCCAAAATATGTCTGAGAAAATTCACTGTCCAAAAATTTAGAAGGATGGTCACTAAATCAACATTATATTCCCTGGACAATTTAATGTGGATCTTAATGTCACATTCAAAAAATTTGAATAACTAGATCCCCATAAAAACTTAATGAAATCATTCATGTTTCCAAAAATTAAATCTCATATTTTCAAATATATTCCATAAATCTAAATATACAGTAAACTCTAGAAAAGTTGATATAAACCATCAAATCACTAAACAAATTCATGGTCAACAATATTATCCCATAAAAACCACTTTAAATTTTTTATCCCCAAATTTAGAAAATATAAAGGTTTATATCCCGCCAATATTTTCTTTTAAAAGAATATAATATGTCCACTTATTCATTTTTCATGGTCATTAGTACCGTTTAACATATGCTCTCAAATCCTAAAAGAAAAAGTATTACAGTACAATAATTATACATTTTATAATTATTATAAATATAATATCATTTATAAAATAAGGCTATAACTTAATTTTTGAATCTAAATACACAATCAATTTAATAATTCCACTTTATTTGTATTAATTTCATAATATATACATTGATCCATTAGCTTATTCTAAGGTATATTCCCCTAATGCTAGGGATTTCATTTTCATAGTGTCATATATGATTAAATTTGAAGCAATAAACACAAAATGTTTCTTTATTACAATTAGAATCATAAGAATTTTGGACTTTCTATCCACACTTATAGAAAACTCTCATTACCTTTAAGAAATCACCAGGGTGTATCTTTCCATAATTATCACATGGGGAAAATACTTCTTTCCCTTCTTCCTTTTATATTTATTTTTCTCAGTAATCCTCTCCTTCTCTTACTTCCATTAGAATCCAACATACATTTATAATTATTTATCTATTTTAATAGTTCATGATACTATGTCTTTTTATGATGATAATGTTTGGCATACTAGTTCTATTCAAATGATTGGATTGTTCCCATTAAAGAAACGATAATTATTATTCTTTTGATTATGTTCATTGATATTGTTCTCATTCCTTCCACTAGGTTCCATTTATAAATAATGTCTTACACGATATTCAATCATAAAATTATGTATCATAATTTTTAATACAAAAAATAGTGAAACACTTAAAACAAATTGAAAAAATCATGGTTGATTAATATCACAATCATAAAAATTGTTTCTTTGATAATGTTTTTAAAATAATAAAAATATTTTCAAACTGATCATAACTATTTGTAAATAAAATATTAATTTACTAAATCACATCCCCTAGTATTTTCAAACAAGGTTTATAGTAACACATTTTTTCATATACTAAGTAATGCTCGAGTTAAGCTCAACGTTCCTTTTTAGAGTTATTACACCTAGGTACATATATTCTAGAACTATGTCCACTTGTAGTATCCAGGAAAGGATGTGTTACTAGGGAAACAACATAAAATCTACCTTATCAAAACTTTATGATATTATCTTATCAATAAAATTATCATTAAAATAAGTCATAGGATTATATTCCCTAATCTATGTTTTCATAAATCTAGTTCCCAAGGATTTCATTAAACTTCCCATAATACTAACTATAAATCCCCTAACCCCAGTAGCCTAGAGTCGGTGATTACTTTATTACATTGGAATAAGATACATGGAATAACATATCAAAGGACCAAATATTTTATTAGGACTGTTAAACAAGATATATAATTTAATTCAAGTTACATTTTAAAACATAAAATACACAAAGTAGTTTCTTTAGGAATTCCATTATTCCCCTTAGTGTATCCCTGTATAAAAATAAAAAAACATCCTATTATCCAATGAAAAAATAAAACATAATAAATTAGTGATATATGATGTAATTAAGGGTATGTATATAGTGGAAGATATCATTAAAAAATAAGAATAATCAATAAGACATGGTAAATAATTTAAACATAGTTCATTTAAAAAATAAATTGATCATAATATGTAAGGAGTAAATGTTGATAAAATAAATCCATACAAATAATCACATGATTTTGAAAATTATCCATCAATATTGTAACTAATAGAATAATAAAATGGAAATTAATAATTTATCTTATAATTATGTAATACATAATTCTGGGCATCTAAAACATATTATCAAGACCATTCACTATAAAGTTTAAATCTGTGGGTACAAACTAATCTAAGTTGCTCAACTAATTTGTCTCATTAAACCTATCAATGTATTTAGAGACTATATATAACCATTACCCACCCAAAAATTACTTATTCCCATGCCTTCCTCAAATTAAATGGGTGATAGATAATAAATATCAAAATTTATATTGAAAACAAACATATGAAATGTTAAACTCCCCAACCAAATAAATATAATCATTAGCCATCAAGATTAATATGTTAATGGAAATAAAATTATACATCCTAATTAAAAATTATAATAAAAAACAAATAAATAATAATTTTAATATAAATAAAATATACTCCTTGTGGATCAAAAGTAAAATAAAGTGTTGATGTCATTGATGAACAAAAATAAAATAAAAATGTCATTAATATTTTTTGAGGAAAATAACTTACCCCTTTGAAAATATTTTTTAAAAAAAACGTTCATAAATAAATTGAAAATAATTTTTTTTAATAATATCCATTTAAAAAATTAAAAATAATTCTTAAAAGTTTTTGTATTTTTGATGGTGTAAAATTCTGTTCATGCTGTACACATTAAAAAAATATTCTTTTCACATTTTCGGTAAAAGAAAAAAGAGAATTGTTTGGAAAATGAATTGAATATTCCATTCAAAATATATATTAAAAAAATTTAAAAATTATTAATATCTATAATAAATCATTTTTATAATGTAAAAGAAAATTGTAAAATAGTTTTAGAAAAACATGGTTTTTGAATAAGAAATATTTTCGACCGAAGTGGGGAATAAAGTTGGATTTTCATTAAAAAATTCTCAATAATTTTATGCACCAAATAGAATGAAAAGATATTTTTAATTAAAAAATTTCATTAATAACCATAGTATAAGAAAATATATTGGGTTTAAGAAAAATCAAATAATTCCTCCCTGGGAGAATTAAACATAAACAATCCTGAATAATGATGAGATTCTGAAATACACCCTTACCATTTTGATAAAATTAGAATAATAAGACCCACGAAAAAAATAACATAAAATGAAACATTCAATATGATTAATAGAAATATTTTAAAAATATTACATGTTAAAATGGGTAGTATATACACTACATGAAGGAATAAGTGATGAATATGGCATATGTCTCACGGAAGTAAAATTGTGATGACAAACCCTTACCCCAGGTTCGACTTCATCTGTATGTGTAAAAACCTCTTAGATAATAAATATAAATTTATTATAAATATATAAAAGAACAATACTCATATATATAATATAATATATGATTTACTTATAGTCTTTTATATCTATTTTTTTAATGAAACTTTTTTAAAATCACTATTTCTGATGACAATTGCTTCACTTTTAATGTCTATTTTTTCAATAATTTAAATAATATTATTTTTATAATTTTTATATCAAAAAATAATTTAAAAAATGATATAAATTTCATAAATATTCATTATATTTCTATTAATTTTAATCCATATAAGTTAATGATATAAAATCAATTACACCGTTCATGGAGACGGTAAGCCAGACATACACATGAATGTTGTTTCCATCTTCTCGATGGATGAAAAAATGAAAATAAATATTAATTCACATTTAAAGAATAATTATTATGTTATATATATAATTTATATTAATAAAATCTTTCTTTATTACAATCCATGTAAAAATAAAATTAAAAACATTTAACATCACTACGTGGAAGCAGTAGTACACACATATGCATGAGCAACATTATTGTTTTATAATGAATTAGAAGTTAACAATGTAGATATGATATTATATTTAAATAATTCTGTCTAGGTCATAAAAATAACATATACTCTCTAAATTTATTATTAATACCTTCCATGTATAGCGTAAGTGAAAAAAATTACATCGCTTCGTGAGTCGGTAGTCCATTGTACACACGAGTGACGTTATCTTATCCCTTATGGAATGAAAATTAAGAAGTTATATGTGAAATAATAAATAAAAAAAATATAATAATTTCATAAATATAATTTACATATATTAAATTCATCTTTATATAAATCCTTGAAATGTGGTTATGAAAAATGGATTACATCGGTTCGTGAGGCGGTAGTCTTCCGTACACAAGATCAATGGTTTCGTATCCCACTTAATGAAACTCAAGATGGATATAGTTTATTAAATTACAATAATAATATATCAGTATATATTAGATACTATTTTATTAGTTTCTCATATTTTTAGAAGATTATATTTATTTAAAAGAAAAGTAATGTGAAAATGCATAGTTAAAAACATTACCCCTTATTCAAGAAACCTCTTTAGGTTTAAAATAAAGTCTTTGTAGATTGGATTTATATTTAGAAAAAACCAATAGTGTGTTTTTAGAGAATTAAGGAATATATTTGGGTATATAATGTAAAAATAAAAGTTATTTTGATGTGTAAATATAAGAGGAAATTGTGTGGCCTTTTATAAGTGAGGGAGAGGATACATAAGAAATGTTTTAAAAGATAAAGTTATACCCACATATTTCTCATACGAAAAGCTTCGAAAATTAGTAATTACCAACCCTTAGAGGTTATAAGGTTGAAATATAGACATAAAATGGGGTTTTTAAATGTTTAATGTCATTTTTAATCCCTATATATTTATTTCATACACCTGATAACCCCATTTTAACCATATCCATGGTAATTAATTTTTACTATTTTTATTATTCATTATGATCATAAATTAATTTGAGATTATTAGATAATATAAATTATTCTTATTCAAAATAAATAAATAATTTATTCAAATTCTATTCACAAAATTGGAAGAAATAAATTTAAAATTATACCTGCATAAGTGAAGAAAGAGAGGGTTCCCAAAGTGTAACTTCACGTAAGTAGAAAATGTTTTAATTTCAAAATTCAATATGAAATTGATTTCATTGACCTAAATTGAAATTATTATAATATAATTAAACTAATTTTACTTTTAAACAAATTTAAAATATACATTTTCTTTGTAAATAATTAAAATGAAATGACATTTTTCAATAAAAATATGTATTTTTTACTATTCATCAAAATAATTAATTTTTCAAGAAAATTAAAAAACAATTCACCAAAATATAATTTTGATATGTATATTTTAAAAATAATGTTTATTTTTTCTAATAAATTTTCTAAAAGTGTAAAAGATTAATTTTAAATTATGTGTGCAAAGAGCGACTAAAAGGCCTTCTAGAAAAATACTGTTTTTTCAAAAACATTTTTTTACTTTCAAATGATGATTATTTTTATTTATAATCAATAGACAACAAATGAAAATTTTTAAACCATATATTTTTGATAATTTTTTTAGTTCTATTAATACCCTCCAATTTAATGTCTATTTTATAATGGTCATGTTTGAATAATTGTTTAATAGAGTATTGTGTTTCATTTAAACCTGGTATTGTGTGCATTATAGGATATAAAATAGATTTAATTTATTTAAAAGGAAATATATTATAAAGTCTTGGGGTTTTTAAATTCTCTTAAAATATTTTTTTTTGTGTTCTGCATGCTATCAAATGTGATGTTCCTCTATTAAAATTTCAAGTTGTTACATTCTACCTATTGTTGATGAAGAATGGGATTCAGATTAGTTCATCAAGGTTATGTGATGGGACATATGTCTGAGCTTTGTAGTTTATCCTCAATAATAAATTCCATTATAAATCCAATAGATATTTTAGTTCTCTTGGAGTATAAGGGATTAGTTTCTTAGGGGGGGGTGATTTCCTCTCACGGTTTGTTCTTATATCAAAAGATCTATAAGAACATGAAAGTAAATTGAAACCCCTAGGAAAAATAATTGGGGGATAATAATGAAAATGGCTATGATAAATTTAATATGATTAAGGATTCAGTTATACCAAGTGATTAAGCGGAACTTGGTTGTAACACGTTGAGATTTTAAAAGAAGAAAATTATGTTTGATAGAGTAAGAAACATGAAAAACTAATCTTAAAAGAGAATGTAACACCCCAAGACATTATGATATATATTTTTAAATAAATTTAATCCCCTCAATAGCCTCTTCTATATGTTACCCTGATGATTATATGTTTGAGAGTGTATTCAACATACAACACTGAGCTTAAATGACCCATGATATATAAAACGGTTATACCCTTTTTGTTAAATTGGTGTCTATGAATGTATTTACTAATTCAATATATATATATATCCTAATCAATATAAATTATTGATAAATTTTCAAAAAAAACATTTTTTAGTAAACTAATTTTATTCTTCAATAATATGTTTTCATTAAAAATGATTTTTTGTTTATTTTAATGGAAAAAATATATAATAATATTTTTTTTGGAATTTCTAGAAACTTTATTTGATAAAATTAACTTCATTATTATAATAATAATATCAATATTCATTTTGGGGGAAATTTTGTGATTTTTCTAAAAAATATTGATTTTTCAGTGAATAGTAAGAATATAGAGTGTTTGTTAAAATGTCTTTTATTTTAAATAAATTAAGAAATTTAAAAGACAAATTACAGTTTTACTATTGTTCAAAGTAAAATTAATATTATTTAGTAATATTTAATCCACATAATTTCCCTTGAATCGTTTTTATATTGGATTTTAGTATGAGTTCATTTTTTTGTTTAAAATGGGATTTTTCTGTAAACTATTTTAAATGTATTATGTTTCTCTACTTTAATTAATTTAAGTAATACCTAATGGGGAATGTTTTAATTTAAATTTATATAAAATATATCATTAAATATAAATTTATATTCATATATTAATTATTAACCATAGTGTTAATATAAAATTATATTTTTCTCAGAAAATACTCCATTTTAAAACCATATTTTCTTCACGTTTGAGAATAGAGAAAATAGTTAAAATTAATTACTTTATTTAAGGTAAAAAATACATTTATTGAGGTTAAAATAAAAATATAAGGGTTAAAATGACATAAAAACTTGTTTAAAATATATAGTATATAAATATTTTGAAATTATCCCCTGTAATATAGAGTATTTTCCATTATTGGAACCTTGTGACTTGAAAAAAGCATGTGTTAAAATCATTTTTTTAAAACATACAAGTGTACCCCTAACCTCACTTAAAAAAGGATACCTCTCTCCTCCTTTCTCCAAACCTTCAAAACCCATTGGTTCATCCCATACCTACCCAAATAACTTCTATAATTCCATAATTTCATCCTATAATACTTATTCTCTTCATAAATAAAACCAAATAATACCTTTCGTGAAAACTATAATAAGTTACATGAAGAAGAGGTAATGATCTTCAACGAGTGTTTTTATTTTATTTCTTCATACACTTCCTTTAATTCATATTAAAAAAATATTGTATAATAATATTTTTTTATTCTATATACTGGTATATTATTATTTAAATTCCATACCATAAATACTTATCCTCATCCATCAAATGGGTTATGAAATCATCCTTCCTTTGTATGGGGGATTACCTCCTCACAAACCGATGTCATTTATTTTTTCCATTACCACCCACAATGGTTGGGTATTAGGATGTATATAATGTATATATATGATATTTGTAACATTTTTATACCTTTTTATTCATTATTTCATATATAATTGTTTTTTACTTTTCATTCCATAGGGGATATGATAATGTCACTCGTGTGTACGGTGTGCTACCACCTCATGAAGCGATATGATTCATCTTTTACTATCATTTTACATGGATTGTAATATTGTTATATTTAATGAATATATGTGATATAAATAAAATAATTATGATATATATGAAATATTTATCATTATTAAAAGATAAAATATCATTTTCTTATTTTTACACTGAAAAATAATAACTTTGTTCGGGTACATGTGGACTACCTCCTTCACGAAGTTATGTGAATCTGTTTTCATCACCACACCACATGGATGATATATATATATATATATATAATTATATTTAAAGAAATAATATGATATATATGTTATTATTTTCATTTTTAAAGATTTTGTTTACTTACCTCATTGCCATAATATTTATTGAAAAAATGGAAACTTTATTGATGTGTATATATGAACTACTGTCTCCATGATCATAACATACTTCATTTTTCAAAAAAATATTTAAGAATTAGTATTAAAATTATAATTTATATATAAATATGATAATTATATCATGATAATTATTTTTTAGATTACGAGACTATATAATATTCACAAGCACGGGAACTTTCTTGACAAAGAATGACTGAGAAAATAAGGAAATTAACAAATGAAACAATATTAATAATGGAAGATTATTAAATAAAGAGTGATAATATATTAAAAAAGGAGAATATATGATATTATAAATATTGATATGGTTATATAAAAACATAATAAATTATTTAGAACCACTATAAATTAGGTTAAATCACGTTCAACCAAAGGGAAATGTAAGGTAATGGATTTGTAGTCCCTCTTTTATTTCTGGGAGACATGAAAATTCACCACTCATTTCTTTTATGTGGTGTTTATATTTAACGTTTTTAATTTTTATATCATGAATCCCATTTTTTAATTATATTTAATTTTTCATTTTATGTTATTCTTTTTTAGGGATTACGATTCGAAATATTACTAAAGTGTTAAGGTATTTTTGTCTCAATTTTTCTTCTTTGACACTTATGTCATGTTATGAACCTATATTATTTTATGAGGTGTATATACATCCCCTTTTACATGTAATATCATGAATTTATTTATTACCATGATATCTTATGCTTCATTTAATTTTATCCTTCCATGGTAATTATAATTCATAGTTACCAAAGTCATAAGAGTTTTATGTTACATTCTCATCATTTATTGAGATTATTTATAATTAAGTCTCTAATGTTGAAATATTATAATATAAATATCAAGTATTCCCATGAAGTTTCTTATACTATTGTTATTCATGATATGTTCAAGAAATATTAACTTTTTTCACTCTTTGGTACTTAAAATAATTGATAAAATGGTTTTTTATATTATCTTTATTTCTCTCTTTAGTTGCAAATCCTTTTTCTTACAATACCATGTTTTCTAAAAATGTTTTCAAAAATGTTTTTATAATTCCTAAAATAAATTATTAATTTTTTTACCCATTTTTGAGTTCTTACAAAAAAAAATTAAAAGGAATCATTATGTCATTTTTCAAAAAATTCATTTTTGGCTTTCACTGAAAATGTGAAAGGAATATATATTTTTTTACATTTACGGTATAAACAAAATTTTCCACCATCATAACCATTATTTTCATTTAATATTACTTTATATGTTTTCAAGGTAATTTTAAAAGAAAATTATTTTCATAATATTTTATGTTTTAAATTTTTTCCCCAAAACCGAAATGATATTTTCTTTGATAAATGTTGTAAATTATTTTTAAAGTCTTATTTATATGTTTCAAATGATGTTTTCAAAGAAATGTATTTTTACCATATTTTTTATTTTATTTAGTCTATAAATAGTTATGTTTCAAAATTAAAAGGGTATTTTCCTGAAAAAAATTTAATGATATTTTAATGGAAGTATCATTCATCAACATTAACAAAAAATTTTGTTTCATATGATCCTAAAAGGATATTAGGTAATGATATCATCCTCATTCTATCTCTTGATGGATTAAGATTGTTTTAAATAGATTGTTATTAAACCCATTGATTTTCTATGGGTTAATCATGTTTCAAAGATATTATTATGGAACCCATTTCTTTTCCATGGTTTAATCATGTTATGAACATAATAATTATTTATTATTTAATCATTATCTAAAATTTTCATGTTGTGGTTCCTTGGAATTATATACGATGGGTGTGCCCTGATATCCCCAGGTGATCTCAATATAACTTACATGATAGGTGATCCAAAATAGTACACCAATGCATTATTTAATGATTATGTTTAATATAAAATTATATTAGAAGTTGATTGTTTGGTTATTCTATTTTTAAGTGTTTTTTAAGGGTTCTATAAGTGTTATATAATGATGATGTTCCAAGATACCAACACATTTTATATATGATTTATGTGGGTTTATAATATTTTATTTGATTAAGATTGACATCACAAGGCTCATGATAATTTATTTTTATGACTATTTCCTTTTTTAAATCTGTATTCCATGTTTCATGATTGATGATTAAAGTATTGATGAATATGAGTTCTTTTATGAATCTCTCATGCACTCTGATTATGTCTCCATACCCTTATATAATTTATATTCTCATTTATGATATGCAATTTTTAATTCTTATGTTTACCCATACTTAGAATCTAAACCATCCTTATTATGTTTCCTCTTTCGAAATTATAAATAATAAGGTTTAATTAATTATTTCTAGAAGGTATTTAATCTAGATGATGATGATGACTTAATGTGTAATAATAAAAGCTAATGTAAGTGTGATAAATGATTATTTAATGACATTTGTTTTGTTTATGCACAATTTTTTCATAATTATCAAAATCTATAAACCTAAAAGGTCCCTGAGAGTGTAAGTGGTCCAATTTTTCGTTTGGATGTTGTAAAGATTGGATGGAAAGAAATCAAGTTACAATTATTAGTATCAAATCTGAAAATATAATGTTTATGATTTCAGTATTGGATCTAAGAGTGTGGGTTATCGACTATTGAATTGTTCTTGATCCTGGTGATATTTTTTACTATTACTATGATGAGTATGATGTTGATGTATAAGTATAACAAGACTATACCAAGGTGTTAGACCATAGTGAGGAAGCTAGGGAAACTTATGATGATGTCAGCGAAACCTCTCATGAGGTATCTTTTGGACCTCCTAACTCTCCTTTACCTTTACCTTCTAATGAGGAGGAATTGACAGTTTAAGTTCTGATTGATAATAAAGTGTCAGTAAGTGTCTTTTTTAACTATCCAAAATGGGATGACATGGGTGAGTCTAAAAAATATAAAGAAATTTCTAAGAATTCTTCCACACCAAAACCAAAAATTGGAAGTATATATAAACCTCGTGTACAAGATGAACCTTCTTTTGGGGAGAATACATCATAATCAACATAATTATTCCTTGAATACATTGAATTTGATAATAATAATAATGGGGGATTATCACCTGAGCAGTGTGGACTTGAGATCCCCTATATTCAAAGTGAACTTGAAGGATATTTGATTGATGAGATTCATACTCATGAATGAATTTATGTATCCCCACTCATAACTTTAGTTGTTCATGTTTTAGAAGATATGTTTTGTCTTACTCCTACTAAAAATGTTTAAGATCTTTTGAAAATTAATGATACATATCCAATTGGATCTCCACATAAATATGTTCTTGAAGTTGAAGAATGGGTTGATGGTGAAGAAAAAGTTTAATCTTTGAGACCTAAGTTACTATATAATTTAGATGAGTTAGATGATAGGAAATCAGATTATGATCTATTTATAACTATTTTTTATTTTATCCCTTCCGCACCCATTGTAACTAAATATGATTTGAAAGAATTAAAATCAGATATCATGGTTGTGTTAAAAGATCACTTCATTAGTTTTGAAAATGTTGTGTAACCAGTTAGAGATAAGGATATTTTTTAGGATCATCACTTGGATGATTTATCATCTTCAACCAAGATTCCATATAAAAATCAAAATTATATAGAAATATATTTATGAATTTAAATCTCTAGTGGGTTATTTACAATATGATCATTAATTATGTCGAAGTTAGTTCAAATATTTCTAAATTCAATTTTTTAGTTGAATCATTCATCTGATATCACTTTATCTTCAATAGTTCCTACACATGCTTCTATTCCATCTTTTTTTAATGAAGATAGAACCAAAAATCTCATAAGGGACGAGTTAAAATTTGTTTTTATGATTTTTACAATAAAAGATAAATGATGTTTTAATGTTTCAAAACCATGATCATAAAACCTTTTAATTTGTAAGAAAATATTTAAAATAGGTTGGGAGAGTGAGAGATACAATTTGAAGTGCTATTGAATTCTATCTAATAAATATATTCACAAAATGTTTCCTAAATGATATGTACATATCTCTATCTAGTGGTCTCAGAATACCACCATTGACTGAAGCATTCAATATTCAAGTTGAAAAGATGAAATTTCTAGGTCTTGTTATGGAAGACTTTAGGGAAAACAATGATGATTACTTGCAGGCTATGGAACATGGATCAAGAGCTATAAAGGACTTCACTAGGTTACTAGATCCTTGACATTAAACTGAAAACACTACCATTCCGGTTTCTCCTTCCTTAGCCATTACTTCAACCACTCCTACTACAAACTCTTTTGTTAACACTTTTTGATTTCCACCTAAATAAGCAGTAAATAACCTTTTCCCTATTTCTAGGTGTTTGGTTAACTAAGAACCTCCTCCCACCTCTACACCACAACCTACCAATCCTAACTCAACCTCTAAATAAAATTAAAGAATCTTCTACTCCCATATGATATGAGAGATTTTCATGTTTCTGATTATAATTATAATTCTTGATTGGGTCACTTTTTATAATCTCTTTTTGTAATACCTTTGATTATTTAATGAAAAACTATTTATGTTTATGTGTTTTCTATAATTAATTTTTTTTCAGTGTTTCATTTATATTCTTTGTTATATTTTTACATGGATTAACTTTTTGATTATCACAATTAGGGGTGAAATTTATAAATGAAGAAAACTTGATGTATTCAATGTATTTATTATATCTATCATGATTATTGATCATGAAAATGGGGAATATTTTGTCTTTGTAGATCAACTCCTAATTTTAATGATCCTAAATCATTTTCTTATCTTATTAATTAATTTCATATTTTATTAATGAATTTCATATTTTTTGGAATTGAAATATTTTTCTAGAAAAATGTTAAAAAATATCTTGGTATTCAAGTGTCCATGAAAGTTAATAGATTGTATGGAAGCAACCTCACATTAAAGTCTAAGTTACCGTATGAACAATTGGGTGACTAAGAATCAAATGAGATAATTTTGTTTGAGTGTTCAACTAAACTAATGGAGAGTTTAAGTGACCACAAGAATAAATCAACATATCGGATAAACAATCATGTTATCTTTAATCATGTGAGATAATTTTTCTAAATTCATGAACAGATAGTGTGCATAATGTAGTAAAAAATATATGAAAACAACCAACCATAAGAATAATTCATGCAACTAAATATATAAATAAATATAGCCTAATAAAAATTCAAATTACTAAAGAAACTAAATTACCACATGAATAATTTAGAAGACTATAAAAACAATTGGAGTAACTATGAGAAGAAATAAAGCCTCCAAATGAAAATAATAAGTTACTGTGACAAGTCAAGTAACTATGATAAGGTATCAAGTGACCTCAAGAATAAATGAACCTACAATAATGAAAAATGACATGACTATGAGAAGAAGTCAAGTTATTATTAGAATATAGAAAGTGATCACATAAATAAAATAAGTAACAAAATTATTATTCCATGTTATTGTGCCTAGTAACAATGCAAGTGACCATGAAAGTGATCATGGAACGTTTCTGTGCAAGTGACCATGGAAAGTAACTATGAAAAGTGACCTTGAAAAGTGACTACAAGACAAAATAACTATGATTTAGTGAATTCCAAGTGACTATTTCTATCTTAATCAGTGAGGTATATTCAGAATCTCCAGTGTCAATATTTTGTATCATTTGTTGCAGAGTTGGTGAATTTAAGGATTCAATGAGTATGAGGATTAAATAATGAATATCCTCCAATAGAAAATTAGATAGAATCTATCTTTAAGAATAATATCCACTCATTGTAAAATACACAAAGATATATGCATACATGAGAGACATTGAGATACAGTAAGGCCTAACATTGATAATGTTTCCATGATACTCTTTTTTTGAACTCTATGTAAAACACTCAGTTGAATATTTTCATGGATATATTTAAAGAGAATTGATCAACTGAAAATGATCAGATTGTGTTGCATAAAACCTTCTTACCTTATATCTTTTCCTCTCTCTTTTTTACCTTAAATTTGAGTTATGTGTGAATTATTCTAATTAGTATTTATTACAAACTCTTACTTTGTATTCAAGAATAATAAATACAATTTTTTATTATTTTACATATTTTATCCCATGTATATATGTGGGAGAGGTTTAGTGTAGCCTAGACCACCGATGTGTAGTTGTTTTTGTTATAAAACCCTATTCAGATTTTGGATTAGTTTATTTGTTTAGTAAACTACATTACAAAGGGTGACCACCAAGTGGAGAGGGATAAGTATTGGATTGATATTTAAATTATTTTTTTAATCTGATGTGTGATTTTTTATTCCATTTTTTAAAAAACCATTATTTGTTTTCAAATTATATACCAAAACCTTAATTTTATATTTATCTTTAATAAGTGTTTTATATATAGAGTTTTGATAAGAGTAAATTTGTTTCAAAATTTAAAGATATTTTAAAACTTTTTATAACTAAGTATTGATCAAACTTTTAGAATATTATTAAAAGATAAAATTATATAATTCTTGTATTTTAGTTAACTGATCCATTTTGATGAATTAGGGTATTTTTATTTAAATCTTTTTAAATAAAAAAATTATAGTAAACTCAAATCCCTCCCTATTGTGTTTTTTTCTAGGACCATTACCTATAAATATTATAACCTTTAAATCTATGATATGTATATATTAGCATCTGAGCTTCATTTTCAACTCATTTTTTAGTCATGGAAAAAGTAACAGAATTCTATATTAGTTACTTCCAAGTAGTCGAATAGCCTCAGATCAAGATAATGTAATATTTAAAGTATGGATCATGATTTTATTTGAATTTATCGATATTATACTAGAAAAACAAATAAACTCATTTTTTTATTGAGAAACATATGTAGTGGAAGTCTCCTTTTAAAATTTATTTAAATAGGATCTAATTAAGTATTTAATACAGTTTATGAGTTTCTGAACTCAAAAACACAACTTTAGTGTCATCATATTTGTGTTTACTCACAGTTATCAAATTTTAGAAACACCATTTTTCATTTTTCATTGAAATTTTCTTTCCATGTATAAAGATAAGATTTCTTTTGATAACTAGAAGAAACTCTAAATTGTTTTTTCATGATGTTTATGTCATGATAAAAAATATCTTTCATTATCCCATTTGATTTCATCCTCTCCATGTTCGTAATCATTAAACTCTATTTTGCATCCTGCATAACATAAAAAATTTTCTAAGTGTTTTAGATTTATGTTGGGGATTTAAAACAATTTTAATCAAAAAAAATTTCATTTTAGATACTTTCCCTCATTGGATGAATTTTTACAATTAGATCTATAAGACTTATGGTCTTTAATTTTTAAATTTCTAGTGGACTAAAAAGTCCTTACAATTGGAAGTAAAGCCATACGATGATGTTTTACTATCATAAAAGACTATTGATAAGTAAAATTATATGATAAAGCTCATAGAATTGTGATTTTATCAATGATTTCCACACAATAACTAGATAGGTATGATCAACAATAGTTAGATGATCATATTAGGAGAACCCTTATACCCAATTCTTATCCATTTTTCATGAACACTAAAATATATATTTTTAATAGTATTGTTAAATATACTTCTTATTTCCCTAGGGATTCTAAAAAATTATCCAAATAATCTCAAAACATCTTCAAATTATTTATAGAATTATTAAAAAAACCCCAAACAATTTAAAACACACATCTAAGGTGTTATGTAAAATAAAAAACTTATACTTGAGTATTTCAGTTTCAATATCATCCAACTCATGTAGGTCTATTATTCAATAAATCCTGAGACATATTGGTTCAACATTAACCATCAACCAAGAGTGTATAAACAGTAATTGCAGTATTTGAACATCTATATACTCCTCAAATAGGTTCTCCGTATTTAGCAATATCCACTTTCAACTTACCTAGAATATTTGTAGTATGATATTCAACAGAATATATATCTTTTACATTCATTTTGTGGATCCAATCTCTTTCACTTAATATATCACCATTGTATTATCACGTTACACAATTCTAATGGATAACATATACAATCAAACACCTTTGGGTAATTCAATACTTTCCTTTGATGTTTTTATCAATTATAGTTTATCCATAAATAATTCAGTGTTCAATGTGTTATTTCACCTCTAATTAACAATAAATGAAAAGTTGAAAACTATACTCCCATTTATTAACATAGTAGGGTTTGTTGTTTAATTTTTTTCTTCTACTATAAAGATCAATAAAACTTTAGAATCCATTTCAAATATTGGGGAAGGGTATTTCTAAAATTATAGTCCCCTTTATGATGAAACTAAGAGGATTTTATAAAGATCAACCACATACCAATTCCAGGTGATTATAAGAAAAATATAATTAAATAAGAACATATAAAAAAAATCATATAACATTTCTCTTAAAATGTGTCATAAAAAATCAAAAATATTTATACATAGGATATCCCTTTTTAAAAACTGATTTATAAGTTTAGACAACAAGTTTCTCCATATGTTCACCTCATGTGATACCATTTTTGTCTTTCTTCAATTGGGGGTGGAACATACATATTTTCATGAAATTTTAAGAATCTACACTCACTTGAATAGATAAATCAAAATAATTCATGGGTTAGGTATTCCTCATATGTTCAGATAAAAACTCCCCATTTGTAGACATAATTAATATACATCAAAATAATGATTGAAAATTTTAATCATACTCCATCCTTCAGAATTTAAGGGATTTTTTAGAATTTCTATATTCAATCAGAATATATAAATCTCTACAATCTTTACACATTTTAGAATTCTAACCCTTAAGAGATACTCTCTAGCCTTAAAAAAATTATACCCATCAATGAATGATCACTAGAAAAATATGGGGTGAGGGTGGATCTTCTTGTATCTCACCATCTAGAGAACTAGGGATGAGACTAGTTTCTCAACTTCAAAGATCATTTTTTTATAGGTTTAAAGTGTATAGAAATCATCATGTTGTATTCCTTAATTTTTTTACAATTATATTAACCTCTATGAATCATGATTCTTCTTTCCTTTTAGGATTTTTTCCTACCAAGAAAAGGCATATCAACTTTAGAAACTATAGTTGTTTGATTTATTTTTTCTTTCTTTAACTTCCTTCCCAAATACATGATTTTTTTCTGTTTTCCTTTGTACAATGGTTTTTCATAAATCAATAAAAATGATAGTTTTCAGTCCTACCCAAATCCAATATATCCAAACACATGGTTAGAATAACTGTAGAATAATTATCAGCTTTATCTTTGGGTGCAGATTAATTATTTTCATTAATTGTTTTTGAACGTGATTTTAAATGTTCATTCCCAATATTCTTAAATTGTTCTTATTGTTTTTCCAGCCATGTCATACAATTGAAAACACTATGGGCTACCTTTTAACACCTTACACACAAAAATTCATCATTTATTACTTCAACCTTGTTGGAAATCTACCCACACTCTTCCTAAGGAGTGTCACTAATAATAATAATAATTCATCTCTATATCTATTGAATTTCTTTTCTTCATTATTTTATTTGGTTTCCTTTTACATTAAGATTCATGGTCATTATGTTGTAGTCCATGGTGTGTCCTTTATTACCAAAATATAATCACTTCTTTCCTGGTGGTTGATCCTACTATTTTTTCATATATATTGAGTTCTAGGGAGTGTTTTTTCATCTTTCTTCATCATTGATTATTTTATCAATGTATAAACACTTCATTACTTAACCTGTTTCTTAGTCTATTGTGATTCTATCTTCTACTCTATAAAATAATGATACCTAAAAGGATTGAACTAAAATTCATTATAGAAATTACCACCAATATTGTATAGATCATAAATGTTCTTTAGTGTTTCAAATTTGGTCCTTGTGGATATATTATTATATATATGTTTTGTTTTGTTTTTTCTACAACATGGTGTATCTTATCTTTAGCTTCACTCCCCCTTGATTTAAGAATTGTAGAACTTTTTCAACCTAACATGTTTTTTTTGACACTCCATTTTCACATGAGGAATAAAAGTATAAAGGTAAAATACCTCATGTATATAGATAATTTTAAGGAATAAAATATGAGAAATATCTTTCTCTCAAACCCCCTAATGTTTTCCCAGATTAAGCTTTCATAGTGCACTTTTGTGATTAGACACATATAAATAGTTTGACCTACATGACCCACTATTATGAATGACTTGTGAGGATAGCCTATTTTCCCAATGTCATATATTTTCCAATAAATAGACCCCTAGGATCCACATTGAATAATATTTTAAGACCAAAAATAAACTATAATATCTTCTCACCCAACTCCCTCACACATTTCTTCAAACCCCTCAAGTTGCTTCACAAGCTCATAAAATAAGAGGCAGTTAACAAAAGGGGTATGGTATTGAGTTCCCAAAACATATAAAATACTAAATAATTGTGTAATGAACCACTTCCCCCTTATTCAAAACACACATGTGAGAAGGACCCATACCTATCTCAAATCATTCATTCCATACTTCCAAAAGAATCTGAGGATACCCCTTACCATCAAGAAAAATTCTCACCCAAGTCATGTCCCCCGGATCAGTTTGATTTCCCATGTATTGCTCGGGAGAGGCCCCTTCTCATTGCCCAAGAATCACTTGTTAAATGTAAAATATCTTTTACCATGTATTACAAAGTTTAAGACTCTTCTTCTCACTGAGGTCCCACATTACTTGACCTTATTTAGCTCACTTAACTTTTAAATAGGCAATGTGAACAACATTTATTTGTCTAGGAATTCCATTCCAAAGGCCTCCCCATAAACTAGAATACCTATATAGTTGGGGTATTGATATATTCTCATATCCTATTGATAATTCATTATTATGGTAAATGAATTCTTGGTATTTAACCACTTTAATAGAAAAGGACCTCAGAATGTTAATAGTCATGTATTCCCATGGTAATGAGGATCCCAAACTTAATGATGATGCAAGTGATTCAGGTAGCAACATTCATTTTCCACATGAAGTATGAAATATAAAGTGAATAAAATAGTATCTATGTATTAAATAGGTTCATATCCCCAATATGGGGTTTTTAAACTTTCAATAAGATTGTAATGGATAACCCATGTGATTATTCCAAACTATCTCATTGTAACCTTGCCCTTATCTACCAGCAGATGAGGAACAAGTGTATCATACTTTCACCCCTCCTTGAGTAAGACCCAATCCTTCTTAAATAGTATCATATTACTTTTCCTTACATATATATACCATCATATACTAGTGGATGAGGAAGAAGGTTCAATTTGGGATTTTGATTCAGGTTTAGTCCCCACCAACACATGATTATGTGATGTGGTGATCTACTATTTTTTCTTGTTTCCCACATCAATCATGAATCTTGTGGTCTTGGAGATTAGTGGTGATCATGAAACTAGAATGAAAATTAATATCTATTGGTCCTACTACTATGTGTAAGCCCCAAATAATGTTTTTATCATCTCTAATGGGTATATTCCTTATGTTAAAAACCATTAAAGGTCCATATATCCAATGAAGTAACTTTTGGCCTTTAATTCAAGCATGCTCTCTAGAACCATTTAAAACAATATGGGATTTGATTCCAATATCTATGGGATATATAAGAATCCTCCATGAGGTTAAAACTAAACATCTCATACCCATAACCAATTTTATTTGAAACTATTCCCAGTAAAATCATCCTTCTCCCAGGAATCCATATTTCTTCTAATTCCCTTTTCATCTCATCCTCACTGGGCTATACTCCCAATGAGATATTTATTCATAGGGCCATATTACTTATAATAATAATCCATTACCATTGATCCATATTCCCCATGGGGTAAATAAAAAAGGGTTACTAATGTATAAGTCCCATAGAAACATTTTATAGGCACCTTGAGCCTTTACAACCTTGTCGCATGATGTTAAAATACATTGTTCAGTATTCATCACTTGACCTTAAAAGGTATGACGTGTCCCATTAAGTGGAATAAAACTATATAGGTACTGATTCCTTTCACAAGAATACATATAAATCCCTTCTCATGGGTCCAATATTGACATCAAAACTCCATTACCTCCCTGGACATCAATAAATTATAGAGTTCCCAATTATGAGGCTTTAAAAAATAATTCATTAAAATAAAGTGTTGAAATGTATATAAAAAGATGGGATAGAGAACCTTTGATACATGCAGTTGGATTTCTCAAAGTAGAACATTGGATATATAAATATGGTTTCATTGATGGAGAACCTTTTATACATATATATTGTTACTCATGCATGTATATGTGACTAATTACAGATATGAAGGGTTACATGCCATATATTATGGTTCATAAAGGATTCATAAATATGACTTAAATCTATAAGACAATACTAATGTAGGAAGAAATACCCCCTTATGGTGAGATGAGCCTAACCTCTCATCTTGTACACCAATGTGAGTCATTAACAATCTTTGTAAAAATGCCCAGTGATAGACTTCCTTTATAAAGTATGTCCATATCATGGATGTAGGAACCATTGGGTGTTTCTAGTTCCATGAATCAACCCCATTGGAAACTTCCCCGAAATGGGTTTGAATAAAAAATCATTAACCTGATGTGAATCCTTCATTAATCAAAATAATTTTGTACCCACATGTCCAGCCATTTCATACTATGTTCTTATACGATGTGAAAGTGGCCCCAACATGGATTTCTAAAATAAATCAATCATCATGTGCTTATTTATGTTGTTACTTTGGTAAGATTATTTGTTTGTTTTTTTACTCATAAGTGGATGAGACTTTAAGAGAAAATCCCGTCAATCCAATTTTTTTCTCTATCAATCAAATGAGACTTATGCATCAGTAGAAACATGAGATGGGTCCTCATCAAGTCAGATGATGTTATCACCCACTCAGTACCTCCATCACTGGATGGAGAACACACTGATTAAAGAGTACCGCCATAGTGGTATTATCCGAATATTTTAGACCTCACATGAAGCCCTCTATGACATAAATCCTCACAAACCATCCCCCCAATGATGGAAAGGGGAAAAGAAAAAAGTGGATCCCATTATCATTTCAAATTATTTTAGGATACCCTTCCCAAAATGAATCAATAGTGTCTTCCCTTAAATGAGGGAGGAATAATAAGAGGTCAGTAGATTTCACATAACCATGACATATGATTTCATCAAAATGGTTCCTTCAAACAGTCACCATAGACAACATTGAGTGGTATCAATTCCTCGGTATGATGAGGATGACACCCCATGAGACCCAGTTTAGGTTCCTTGGGCATGGGTTCCTATGGAGGCCCACTAAGGGCTGAATAAAATCAACTAGGATTGGAAAAAACCCCCCAATCCTATCATGGAATCCCTATAATATATGAAAATAATCCAAAGTAGACATATATCCAGGTACGAACCCAAAAGGCCTGTTTTCACAATCTGGCACGACCCAAAGAAGATCATCGACATATTCTAACAACAAATAGGGTGAAACCCATGCTTCCACCTCTATTAAAGACACCTACCGATATATTATAGAAGTAAATTGAGGAAAGAATCATGAATATATCCCTAATACAACCATGTAATGGGTATATATTCATGTATTAGATGTAATTATCACTCAACACATTTGGGAGGAAATTGAAGGGCAGGCATCTATCACTACCTACATTCTAAAAACCTTCCAAGATATAATTATAGTAAGATAAATAGTTAGGTGTTACACACACAACCAAAACACAAGTAATTGAAGTATCTCATCATTATAATGAGAAGACTACTCATGAGAAAAAACATACCCTTTCTCCCATCTCGGAGGGTCTTTGGTAAATTCATGTGATAAATGGACAACATGATCTGGAACACATACCCATTCCAATGTCATATAAGTGGTCCATTTAAATAGACACTCATGGGAAAAAACATATTATTACCAAACCTCTAGAAACCCATATGCATATTATGATTGAAATATGAGAGTCACTCATGTGGGATCACATATATTAAAGTTATTTTCTACAACATGTGACTCCAACAACCTGATCAAGAAATTCTAGAAAGTTATATCACCAATGATGATCAGATATCCAGAAGTAGGCCCACTCCCCTTCTCTTCTCAATTATGGGTTTTAATCCTATAACCATATATCAATGGTATCCCAATATATTCTTTACTTGTCTGAATTTCAAGAAATCAACCATTATAGTTTGGAATTTCTTCCCCACATATTCACTACCAGTAGTTCTAGATGTCATCCTTAGAATATTGACCATGAATATCTCCTTTGTGTACAGAATAATTTTGAACATCATGTATTTTATCATGATAAGTACCATGGAAACACCCTAAATGTTGAGTCAATAAGGTTTCATTTTTACTTTTCCATTCCTTCATGTTTTGAAAATCACAAACACTCTTCCTTAAGGAAAATTTCATTTTCCTATGTTCTATCTTCATAAGGAAAATTTTCCTTCCCCAAGGAAATATATCATTACCATGTTTTCATTGTTCATATTCTAAGTATAAAATTTAGTTTCATATCCAAAACCTCGAAATCATATATATACTTAGATATAAAGCATTATGTTTTCAGGATCCGAATTCTGGTTCTGAGTTCTCTGAATTTAGATTCCGAACTCTTATGAGTTCTGACTCCAAGTTCACTGAATTCAGACTCCAAACCTTCTGAGTTCAAATTCCGAGTTCTTTGAATTCAGACTCTGAACTCTTATGAGTTCTATCTCAGAGTTCTCTAAATTCATTCTCCAAACTCTTATGAGTTTAGTCTCCGAATTCTTCTGAATTCAGACTCCGAATTCTTCTGAATTTAGACTCTGAATTCTACTAAATTCAGACTCCGAATTTTATTGAAATTCAAACTCTGAATTCTATAGAATTCAGGTTCCAAATTCTTTTGAAGACAGAATCTGAATATTCATATATTAAACACTGAATGGTTTTTGGTTAGACTCTGAACTTTAATTTTTCCTTAGAATCTGAAAAATGAATGTGTTTAAGAAAAATATTTTTGCTTACTGTTGTTATGGTTATAAAACGATGTCATGCTTTCCGTTTCTAACAAACTGTTGTTTGAGTGACACATGTATAGGTCCCTCCAAGATTAATTGAAAAATATGACCGTTGGAGGAGGGATCCAACCATTGAAGATGTGCCTATAAATAGGAGCTCATTTGAACGAGCTCAAAACTATTCTATGACTCTAGAGATTACATACCGCTGAAGTAAATTCTAGAGAGAGACATTCATGGTTTGTGCGTACTAAACATCTTTTTTAGAATTGTTTCATGAAACTCTAAATGTTTTTAGTACATTTGAGGGCTTTCGAGGATAGGAAAACGGTGGTGCTAACTACTTTGACGTTCGAGGGCCAGCGGGGATAGCAAGGCAGACTCTGGTCTTCATATCGAGGGCTTACCCTGGTGCGGGTAAGACATACTTATTTAAATGTATAAATCAAGGTACCTTTATCCAAGGTTGTTGGATACCCTTATATTTGGGTTAAAATATTTACTACTTGTTACTTGTATTGTTTCAAGTTTTCCATTGCATTTTTTCATTGAGGAAAGTATAACTATCTTATACTTCATTATACTTGTACACTCTGATTAAGTAAGATTCTATATGCTTTCTGGTATAATATTTATCTTTGTAAACTTTTGTTCAGTTTCATTTCTGGAACCACATTTCCAGAATACATTCTCGGAATCACATTTTCGGAATCAAGAAAGTTTGTAGAACTAAGAGGTTTTATGAATCTACTTTGTTTAACTTTGTTAAACATTACAATATTTAAAATTTCCAAAATAATTTTTAAAGTATACAATTCACCCACTCTTGTATTTTGAGAATATACATCAATATTACGATACTACAATCAGTATCATTTTGATCCAAGAATTGGTATCAAAGGAGGTCTCTAAAATACTTATATTCACATATAAATTTTCATTCTCAAGTTTTCATTGTTCTATATTTTCCTTGCATAGGATATTATTATCCTTATTTAAAAACTTTATTAATAATAAGTTTGTATGGATAGTTTTCTCTTAAGATGACAGGAATGAATGTTGGTTCCATAGAAAACCTAAATCATACTAGACCACCTATTTTTGATGGGAATGATTATGAATATTGGAGAGATCGTATGAAGACATTCATTATCAATACTGGAGTAGATAATTTTGTTATGCTTACTAGAGGATATAAAATCCCTCACAAGGAATTTAGTACTTTCACCAACCAAGAAAAGCATGAATATCAACTAGATTATAAGGTATGCAATAACTTTATTTGTTTTATGACAGGAAATATATATATCCAAATTTCATCTTGTGAAGTAGCAAATTATATTTGGAAGAAGATTGAAGTTACACACTTTGGAACTTCCAAAGTTAAAGAAAGTAGAAGAGCCATACTCAGAGCTGAATATCATGGTTTCTGCTTTCCTTATGGAGAACCCATAAGTAAGGTGCAATAGAGATTCATGACTATTGTTAATAGTTTACAATCTATGGGTGTGAAAGGATTAGATGATGAAGATTTTGTGGAAAAAATCATAGACATCATGCCTAATGAGTGGGAATCCAAGAGAACTGCTATTGATGAGAATAGAAAGGTTACTCACATTTCTCTTGATGAAATTTTTTGAACTCTTCTTCAACATGAGACTAGAATGAAGAGAGATGCTGATAATATTAAAAAAAATAATGGGAATGGCAGTGTTTATTTTACAACAAATTCAAATCATATGAAAGCCAAGACTCCTAGTAGAGTTAAAAGATCTAAATCTAAGAAGGTTATTATTCAATCCGAATCTAATGGAAGTGAATATTTAGAAAATAAGTTATCCAATCTTGCTCGAAGGATGAAAAATATTATTGGATAGAAGAACTTTCATTCCAGATACCAGAAGAAAGAAAGGAAAGATAAGAAACAATCAGAAGTCACATGTTATGAATGTAAAAGAGCTGTACATATAAGACCAGATTGTCCTATGCTTAAGAGAAAGGAAAAAAAGGAAAACCATTATGAGAGAAATAGAAATAAGTACTACAAGAATAATGATAATAAAGTCTTTAAATCTAATGACCCTTAGAGTGCCAGTGGTGGAGACTCTTCAAATGAATCATCAGATTAAAAATCTTCTAGACAAAAGAATATTGGTTTAATATCCAGAATACCTATTGAAAATCATTGTCTAATGGATAAGGTATACAATGATGAATCCATGATCAATGAAACTTTCAATGATAATTATAGAAATGATAAATATTATAACTCTTCTGATAAATAATCTTTTCTGATGAAGATAATACTTTACCTACCTATTAAAAAGTATATAGGTTTTCTAAGCTTCTTGACAATGAGAATTCAAAACTCAAGAAAAATCTTGAAAAGGGAATTATAGGAATACTATTCTAACTAAGGAAATATCAGATCTTTCTAAAGATATTGATAAGAAAACCCTTGATTTTGAAGGTTTTTCAAAAAACATTGATGAAGTAAATTCTGAGAAGGATACATTTTCTAAGGATCTAGAAAATGTAATTTAAAAGAAAAATGTTTTCAACCCTAACTCTAGTTATAAAACTAATGTTTTTGAAGACAAGAACTTAGTTATTAGACTAAAGTTAGAAATATTTTCCTTGAGGAAGTGTTTATCAAACATTACCTTAGTTAAGGAAAATTTTGATAAGATGTACTCTCAAATCCGACCTCTTAGGAATAATTATGGTTTTGGTTATTCAAGTTCAAAATCAATTTTTAATAACAATTATTTTTTTTCAAAGTGCTCTATTCTGGACTAAGTGTCAATGTTGTGGAAACTGGGAAAAAAGTTGTTCCATAAACAAAACCTAGTCTTTGGGATTTCATAAAGCTTATTTTTCAAAGAAAATGTGGGTGCCTAAAATTTTGCTTTCTGAAATTTCTTGATCCAATAAATTTTAGGTTTTGAAAGTCTAAACACTATTATTTTCAGGAAAATAAAGACGGTACCAACAGAAATACATGGTACATGGATAGTGGATGTTCCTAACATATGACTGGTAATAAAAACTTCTTTGAAAATATTATCAAGATGAAAGGAGGAAAAGTAAATTTTAGAGATAATACTAAGAGATAAATTATTGGTATAGGTAACATTGTTCTTCCTGGAAAAACTTTGATTTCAAATGTTTTATTTGTTAAAGTTATTAAGAACAACCTCATTATCATAAGTCAATTTTGTGATGAGGGTTACCTTGTGAACTTTAGGAATGACAAGTGGTTAGTACAAAATTCCAAGGAAGAGTTTATTCTTTCTTCCCATAGAAAAGAGAATGTATACAAACTAAACTTAGAAGACCGTAGGAGCCAAGAATTACCTTGACTTTGTGAAATGGAAGCTCATTATTGGTTACAACATAGAAGGCTAAGACATTGTAACTTTAGGAACCTATGCAAACTATATAATAAAAGTCTAGTTAAGGATCTGCCGGATCTTAGATTTGATTATTCAAAATTATGTGATCCTTGTCAATATGGAAAGCAACATAAATCAAGTTTTAAATCAATTATTGAAGTCCCAACCATTGATGCATTATAGTTAGTGATTATGGATCTTTTTGATCTAATACAAATTGGAAGCATTGAAGGCAAATATTATGTATTTTTCTTAGTTGATGATTACACTAGATTTACATGCGTCTATTTTCTAGCACATAAATTTTAAGCATTTGCTTATTTCAAAAGTTTTAGAGCCCAATTTAAAAATGAGAAAAACCTTCCTTTGATAACTATTCATAGTGATCAGGGAGAAGAATTTCAAAATTCAGATTTTGAAACTTTTTGTAGTAGAAAAGTCATTACTCATAACTTCTCAGCACCAAGAACACCTCAACAGAATAGTGTTGCTGAAAGAAGAAATATAATTTTTTAAGAGATAACAAGAACCATGTTGAGTGAGTATTCTGTAGCCAAACCTTTTTGGGCTGAAGCTGTAAGTACTTCTTTTTATACTATAAATAGAGTTTTGATTAGAACTTTTCTAAATAAAACCCCTTACGAGTTATGGAATGGTAGAAAACCTAGAATTTTCCTAATTCAAGGTTTTTGGTTACAAGGTATGCATTCTGAATACTAATGATAATCTAAACAAATTCGCACCAAAATCTGATGAAAGAATTTTCTTAGGATACTCCATAACTTCTAAGGCTTATAGAGTTTTCAATAAAAATACTTGTACTGTTGAAGAAACAGTACATGTAAAATTTAATGAAACTAATCCTTTTTTTAAACAACCTCAAACAACATATTTGGATGTGTTTTCAAAAACTAATTATCAACCTTTGTTAGAAGATCCTTCTAATAAGGAAAATTCCAAGAAGATAATTCTGAAATATTTACCCCAGGATACTTCCTACCATATGTTGATGAACAGGTTTTACAAAACCCAAATCAGTTATTTTTTAAGAATCATCCCAGTGATAGTATCATCGGTGATGTAAATCAACCTGTAAGGACAAGAAGTTACTTAAGAAATGAAGTATAACATATATCATTTCTTTCCTAATTAGGACCAAAAAGCACTAATGAAGCTTTAGGTGATGATTATTGGATAAAAGTTATACAAGATAAACTAAATGAATTCAAAACGAATAAAGTCTAGACCTTGGTTGAAAGACCTAAGGAAACTACTCTTATTGGAGTAAAATGGGTTTTCAGAAATAAGTGTGATGAAAATTGAATCATTGTAAGAAATAGAGCAAGATTGGTGGATAAAGTCTATAATCAACAAGAAGGGATAGAATTTGAAGAAACCTATGCTCTTGTAGTTGTACTTGAATCTATTCGTATTTTACTTTCCTTTGCAGCATTATTCAATTTCAAACATTTTCAAATGGATGTTAAATGTGATTTCAATAATGGTTATGTTTAAGATGAAGTTTTTGTTGAAAAAACTCCTAGTTTTGATGATACAAAACATCCAGAACATGTTTTCAAACTTTCCAAAGCATTGTATGGACTTAAGCAAGCCCCTCGAGCATGGTATGATAGAGTTATAGGATTTTTTCTTAAAAATAACTATGTTAATGGAAATGATGATCCAACCCTTTTTATAAATAATGATAAGAAAAATATTTTTATTGTTTAAATTTATGTTGATGAAATTATATTTGGTTCAACTCAGCAATCTTTAACTGATTCCTTTGTGGATCTAATGAAATCTGAGTTTGAAATGAGTATGATGGGTGAGTTAACATTTCTCCTTGGTTTTCAAATTTCTCAAAAACCAGAAGGAATCTATATATCCCAACATAAGTATATTAAATATCATCATAAAAAGTATGGATATTATAACACTAAGAGTATACGTAATCCCATTGGTACCTAAAATTCACTTGATCTAGAAGAAGCTGGGAAACCAGTAGATCAAACATCTTTTAGACGTATGATAGGAAGTCTACTAACATGACAAATAGTAATCCAGACTTAATGTTTTCGGTATGCTTATGTGCAAGATATCAATCCAATCCCAAGGAATCCCATTTAAAGACAGTAAAAATAATTTTTCACCACTTAAAGGGAACCATGGATCTTGGACTCTTTTATACTTCTATAAATGATTTTGTTTTGAAAAGTGTTTTGGATGCTGACTTTGGTGGGTATAGAATGGAAAGAAATTGAACATTCGGAACTTGTCATTTCTTAGGAAATTCATTAGTTTCTTGTTCATGCAAAAAACAACACTCAGTAGCACTTTCCATTGCTGAAGCTGAATATGTAGAACCTGGAAGTTATTATTCTCATGTGTTGTGGATGCAACACACACTCACAGACTATGGTATGAGTTTTATCAAAACAAAAATTTTGTGTGATAATACTAGTTCCATTTCCCTAAGTAAAAACCATGCACATCACTCTTGTGAAAAACACATAGATATTAGGCATCATCTTCTTAGGGATCACACACAAAAAGGAGATAACATTATTCAATTTATCAGAACTCACGATCAACTTGATGATATTTTCACAAAATCTTTTGCCATCCGATAGATTTGAATACTTTAAACTGAATTTAGGAATGATAACTGTAAGGTAATGTTCCTTGTTAACTTCTTGTTGAAACCTATCTCCTTACAATAATAAACATCTTTTCATAAGGGGAGTACATTTGTTTGTTAGATTTAAAAAAAATTATGTAGTCTAAAATTTTCCGTAGTCTATTTTTCATAGTCTAGAAATATTTAAAAAAAATTCTTTTTCAAAATGAAGATTTTCTAAATTTTCAGAATGAAGATTTTCTAAATTTTCTTAATGAATATTTTCTAAATTTTCGTAATAAATATTTTCTAAATTTTTAAAATGAAGATTTTCTAAATTTTCATAATGAAGATTTGCTAAGTTTTTCATAATGAAGATTTTCTAAAATTTTCGTAGTCAGTTATTCAAAATTTTTCGTAATCAAATTTTCAGAATCTAATGTTCTTCAAGAAATTTTTTTCCTCACTATGAATAATCTTCCTTGCAATCCAAAAGGTACGATTCTTTCTTGAGTTTTCGTAATCATCTTTTACTTGTTTGTATTTTTCATTATGTTTTTTAATTTTTTTTGGATTCTATTTTCCTTAAATCTGAATTCTTTCCTTTAAAACCTCAAAAGATCATATTCTACTAAAATTTCCTCACAGCTATCATCTCAATTGTCAGATCTTATCAATAAGTTTTTCAGCCATTGGATCAATCAGGGAAGTTGAACATTCACCTAAATTATCTATATAAAGGACCCCCCAATGGTTGTACCACATCGAAACTCAGGCCTTCACGTGCTAAGGATCTTCCCTTCTACTTATGCCCGTTCCGAACTTCTTAGATCTTTCTCAAATCCGAATGTATATCGAAGAATCTTCTCAGAAGGACATGTCAACTGTCAAGAAATTCTTGGAGTGGCAGGTTTATAGATAAAAGTTAGTGCATCAAAACTTCTTCTCCAAGTATAATTCTATCATCTTAAATAACATCAAGCTAAATGGATGGGACAATGTTTGCATATCGAAACCAGGATCTCAAGATTTAGTATATCCAAATTTGCTAGTTGGATTTTATGAAACATTATGTTTTTTCATGGAAGAAGGCAGAGATAAGTTCTCTTTCAAGAGATATGGGAATACATATTCTCTTTCATACACTAAGTCTGCTAGCTTGGTTGGTATTCCATATAAAGGAGAAAATGATTTTTGTTCTCATAAGCTACTTGATAATCAAGGAAGTTTCAATAAGGTTAAGGTTATGGCTTTTCTTGGACTTTTTGAAGTAAAGACTCTGAATATTTCTCATCTATCTACAAATTTCTATATTCTCGAATTATGGGTTCAAGGATTCATCATACCAAGAAAAGGTGACAACAATACATTGAAGAAGGGTGACATGTATATTTTGGATTTTCTGGTGAACCTGAGAAAGATCAATATGGTTAATCATATTCTGATTATGATTGTGAATATAAAGAATGGAAATATAAAACCTCAGATCATTATGTATCAAACCATTCGTTCAAAGATGATTGATCGATGCTTAGAGTCTTTCAAAATTCCTTGAAGTTCAAAGCCAAGGAATTGAAAAGTCATGTTGGTTAGTGATGACACCTTGAAAAGGATGAAAGTTGGTTTTTCTAAGGAATTCAGAAATTTTTATGACTTTCCAGAAGAAGAAGCTGAAGCCATACCGAAGAAAATGGAGGTAGATGAACTGTCTAAAAAGGGTGGAATGAAGAAGAAGTTCAAGGAAGTAGAATAGGAAGGAAAAACCCCAGAGCCTAAAGAAATCCAATCCGAACCTCCAAAACCTAAGAAGCAAAAAAACTTATCTGAATGAGTTAGTAGTTAAATGGAGGGAAGATAAGAAGAACAAGAAATTAGGGGAGCCTAACTTTGGTTTGGATCCTGTGGAAGAAAAAGCATTAAAAGAAAAGACTACTGATGATCATGAAAATCAATCAAAAGAAAATAAACAAATAAGAAGATGACTAAAGCAGAGATTGTGCAATCCCTTCTAAAGGCTATATAGAAAGCTTGTGAAAACATTCTGGTACCAAAATCTTTCGTGATAGAAGCTTTAACAGAGACCCATGGAAAGAAATTAAAAACTTTGTAAAAAGTCAAAGAAAAATAAGTAGAAGTAGTAGAAAAAGTTGAAGGAGAAGAAGAAAGCAGTGGTGACACCACAGAGATGATTAAGCAAGTAGATGATTTCCATGATAAAGAAAGTCCATATGAGAAACTCTCAATCTGAACTTCTGAAGAAGAATCTTCAGAGCTTTCTACCCCTAGAAAAGATGAGAAAGGTGAAAATAAAAAGTTTGAAGAAGAAGTGAATAATTTGTCTAATGAATGAATTTCTAATCATGATTTTATTCATCCTGAAGATACTGAGGTAAGAGCTCAGAGGGAAGAGGTTGATGAAGATAGAATTATTCAACTATGTGATAGTGAACATATATCCCCTAACCAAGAGGAAGCTATTCTGAAGTTTGATAAGGGAAAACATGTGGTTGTTGATACACCTAGTAAAGCTGTTGTGAAGAAGGAAGCTGGTGGACCATCAAAGAGAAAATCTTCTAAGTTAGAGAAAGAGCCCTCACCAAGAAAAATCTCTGATTCGAAATCATCATCCCTTGGACATGATTTCATTGTTCAGTCTCTGAAGAAGATTGTTGGTAACATTCATATATTTCCAAGCATTGATTCGAGATGCTAGATGCTTCAACACACCCTTAATCAGAAATTAGATTCAATATCCTTGGTGATGGATATGTGTGTCAAGCTAGAGGTAGACTCCAAATCATTTTTCATAAACTACAAAACCCTCAAAATATATTTCATGAAGATGACCAATTAGTCAAACAAAACCATAGAAGAGATAAAAATTCTTGATGAATTCCAAGAAAGTGTCACGGATTCTTTTGACACCAAATATAGTAAGATCAAAGATATCACAAATAGTTTTGAGAAAAAATCTAACTCTGGAACAAAATTCTCAGATTCAAGAAGTGAAAGATCTGAATAAAAAGTTGTATTCAGTTTCCCAGAGTTGGAAGAGAGAAAGAGATCTCAGGATAGAGATAGAAGAGTTGTTTTCTAGGGAGGAATAAATCTTGAATGGTCAGACATAATCTCTCAAGGCTTATGAAGATAAGATCAAAGCCTTAGAGAAGAAAAAATTGGGATCAGGATCAGCTTCTTAAGCCAAAAGTGGAAGATCATAAGAAGCTCAAAAATCTGAAAACAATAGTGTAGAAGCTGATTCCCAAGGAGAAGGAAGGATGAAATTGGTCAATTTTAATCTTTTTTTGTATTCCTTCTTTGTAAAAAAAATTCCAATCATAATGAATTTTTTGGTTATTTTTCTTTTGGATGTTTAGTACTAATTTTTCTGGTACCATAATTTCTTTTCCATTCCCTTTAATCCTTTTTGAAAATCACAAAGGGGGAGAAAGTAATGTTAAAAAGAATACTAAGCCCAGGTTAGGGGGAGTTTTCGTTATAGTTATTTCCATATTCAAGATAATGAAAAATCTCATTTAGGAAATCAGAATACGATCCTTAGTGGTTCCAAAGCCTAAGGGGGAGTTAGTCTTATTCATCATTGCCCATGTGTTAAGGGAGATAAGTTTTATTTTCAATGTCTAGAAAAATATTTTCTAAGTCCTTATATTCTTTTTTTAAGGATGTCTGTGCTTTCAAAAAAAGGGGGAGATTTTTGAGTAAATAAGGTTTCCTTATGAATTTTCCATTCCTTCATGTTTTGAAAATCTCAAACACTCTTCTTTAAGGAAAATTTCATTTTCCTATGTTTTATCTTTATAAGAAAATTTTTCCTTCCCTAAGAAAATTTATCCTCGCCATGTTTTCATTGTTCATATTCTAAGTATAAAATTTTGTTTCATATCCAAAACCTTGGAATCATATATACACTAAGATATAAATAATTTTGTTTTCAGGATCTGAATTCAGGTTCTGAGTTCTCTTAATTTAGACTCTGAACTCTTATGAGTTCTGACTCTGAGTTATCTAAATTTAGACTCTAAACTTTTTGAGTTCAGATTCTGAGTTCTCTGAATTTAGACTCTAAACTCTTATGAGTTTTAACTCCGAGTTCCTTGAATTCAGACTCCGAACTCTTATGACTTCAGACTCCAAATTCTACTAAATTCAAACTCTGAATTTTCTTGAAATTTAGAATCCGAATTATATAGAATTCAGGTTTAGGATTATTTTGAAGATAGAATACTAATATTAAAATATTAAACACTGAATGGTTTTTTGTTAGACTCTGAACATTTATTTTTCCTTAGACTCTGAAAAATGAATTTGGTTTAGCATCATATTTTTTCTTACTCTTATTATGGTTATAAAATGATGTCGTGATTTTTGTTTCTAACCAACCATTGTTTGAGTGACACGTGTATAGGTCCCTCCAAAATTCAAGGAAAAATATAACCATTGGAGGAGGGAGCCGACCGTTGAAGATGTGCCTTTAAATAGAAGCTCATTTGAACAAGCTCAACCCTGTTCTATGACTATAGAGATTACATGCTGCTGAAGTGATTTCTAAAGAGAGAATTTCATGCTTTATACATACTGAACATCTTGTTTAGAATTGCTTCGTACAACTCTGGATGTTGCTTAGTACATTTGAGGGATTCCGAGGATAGGAAGACAGAGGTGCCGACTTCCTTGAAGTTCGAGGGATTTCGGGGATAGCAAGACAAACTCCGATCTTCGTATCAAGGGATTACCCTGGTGTGGGTAAGACAAAATTTCTTGAAAGTATAGATCAAGGGACCTTTATCCAAGGTTGTTGGATACCCTTCTCTTTGGGTTAAAATATTTACTACTAGTTACTTTTATTTTTTCACGTTTTCCACTGCATTTTTTTTGTTGAGGATAGTATAAAAATATTATACAACCTTATACTTGTACACTCTGATTTATTAAGATTCTATATTCTTTAAGGAAGAATCTTTATCTTTGTAAACTTTTGTTGAGTTTGATTTCCAGAATTACATTCTCGGAATCACATTTCCGGAATCAAGAAAGTTTGTAGAACTAAGAGTTTTTTTTTTGAATCTACTTTGTTTAACTTTGTTAAACATTACAATCATTAAAAGATCCAAAGGAATTTTTTAAAGTATACAATTCACCCCCTCTTGTATTTTGAGCATCTACATCATTATTAAGATACTACAATCAGTATCATTTTGATCCTACACTAAATGGTAAGAATATCAAAAAGAAATAAGGTTCTCTGCTTTCCAATGTCCACCATGAAGGTCCTGCCCAAGGTATACGTCGTATCACCACTATGGTTGGACATTAAGAAATAATGGTAGTCCTCCCTGTGATGGTTTTTTTGTGAATTCTATCCCTATAGTGACATTTCATTTCATTAATAAGGTCCTCCCCTTTCCAAATTAATTATAATAAATCCCTCATATCGTGGGGACCTCAGGAAGATAAGGTCAGTAATTCATGATACCTTTCCATTAAAAAGTTATATAATTTCTCAATCAGAAGACATCTAGAGGCAATAGTCATTCTCCAAACCACCCTGGGATCATTTTGCTTCCATCAAGTAAATGATATTCCTATCAATCTCTCCACTTATAGTATCATAGTGATGAAATGCCCAATTTGATTAGATCAAGTGGAGGAGTATCCCATAGAAAATGAAGAGAATATGTCACTCTTAAGGAAAAAAATGGCCAAATATAATATACTAGTTATTTTATTTCTCATGGGTACTCCTCGGTAGGATATTCCCAAAAAATCATTGGGATTCATACATAATATTCATATAAATATATTTAATACTCTTCACTATTTTAGAACAAATTTATTTCTTTATAAAGGATATAACGATCATGTTAAAGAAATAGAATAACTTCTTCATCATATTTAATGAATAGAATTTTAAGATATGTGATGCCTAAAATTATAAAAATGGTGGGAGATAATTCTATGCACATGTATTCATTATTTTTGAAAGCTACGTCCATTAATCATTGATTCCCTATCTAGTGCCTATACTAAAGGATAAGGCAAGCATGAATCATAATATTTAACTTATCTCTCATGTTGAAAAATTCCAAAAAATATTTCTCTGTACAATATAATTTCTTCGAGTCAACTCTCAGACGTAGGATCTGCCTATAGTAGAGGGCATGTTCAGTAGTAGTTTTCCATAACAAAATATAAAAATCATTAGTCTTGGTTAAAATAGGCCATTGAAATACCCCCACATGGGGAATCTAAAATTATTAAGAAATAATATGACTTGGGAAAATATAATTATCGAGTATAAATGATATCTTAGAAAACAAGTAGCTCACATAAAAATATTATATTGAACCCAACTCATGGTTGAATAAAGGATTGTAAAATTAATTGAACAACTGTGATAGCCACAATCCTGATTATACAAGAGCATCCCCAGTCTATAGGACTGGGGGAATTTTTACTGCAACATCTTCCTTCAATATCACCAAATTATATTTGAAATAATACTAAGTTGGATCATTGGAAACCCCATCCCACATGGTTGGGGATATTATTATCCCAGTTGCCTCCCTCATGGAGTTAATTCTTCTCTTGGCTTGGAGGAATGTTATAAATTTGGTCCTCACAGTGTGATTCATCTATTTCCCAACCTTCCTCTAGGCGAATATGTACAATGAGGTTATCAGGGAAATATATTTGGGTCACACTTTACATGATAGTCTTAGGATAACCCTCAAACTAATGGATAAATCCCTAAAAGTAAAATATCTAAAGTGTTCAACCAAGGGTTTAACTGCTTCTGATGATTATAGCCTCTCCTATGGATATCCTGAAGGAAATCGACTCTCCTATTGTTACATTAGTGACACAACACACTCAATGAATAATTTATCAATAAAAATAATTATACTACCCTTTAAAATACTATTTAACATGAAACCAATAGAGTATAACCAAAGGGGAATGTTTCTATTCAAAACATGGTCCACACAGAAATTCTAAATAAGGGTGTATATAACATAAATAAAAGTTTTTAAAAAATGGGGGCTCCCATGGATTACAAAATACCAATCCCTTATCATGATTCAACCAAAGAAATGGATAAGGGTGTTTCCACATCCCACCCTTTTCTTGAAGAATTTGAACAACTTATGCTTTAAGAAATATTCACTTAGTATGAGGCTGAGATGAAGGAGTTGGAGAGACATAGTGTAGAATTTCTCTATGTAAATATCTTAGATGGGTATTCACCTAAATAAGATACTCACTTTACCCTCCTAGTTGACATCTCTTAATAATATTAGCTCATTATGCTAATGAGAGTATAGCTAGAAAATATGCCCAAAATATCCATACCAGTCTGTACCTGACTTTGCCCCTATTTGAGCTACCATTCAACTAGCCATCCCTCCAAATCTCATTAACACTATTGATGCATTGGTATATCAATTGGAAGAAATATAAGGGTGGAATGAACTAGTATATCCAGGGGTGAAGCCTTTACCTGATTGGGTAAATGCGACTCTTCCTGCTCCCAACTTTAGAAAACCTAGGATTCCAATATTCAATAGTATATCTGATCTTGAAAAATATATGAGGAATTTTGTGTCATGATATAGTCCCATTATGGTAACCCTTTAATATAAAGAATTATCCACACATGGGTGATTTATAAAAACCTTGGAATGATTGGAATTTTTTGGTATACAAGTTTACCATCACTGTTGATCAAAGGATGGGATTACCTATGTTAGTAATTTCTCTATCAATTCAGCTTAATGATCTGTAAGAAGATGATACTAAACATATCAAATTAAAAATATTGAGAGAATAAGAGACTCTCATAATTCATTACTAGATATAATGCTTTGACTTACTCTCTAAACATGCAGCTTCTTCGAAAATATTTATTATCCCTATGAATAAACATCCTCCTTGATGAGTTATAGACATTGGCCATTACAATGAAATATATAAGTGGGTTCAGGAACTACACCATAGTTAACCAAATATTAGAATACTCTATCATGTGAATCAAAGATAAGTCTAAACCAGTCTCTATAGTTTAAAGAAAGAGAATTGGTAAAGTGGAAACTGTAATTATCACTCTTAAGACAACTCATACACCAACTCCAGTTCCAAACCTCTTACCATATCCCTTAACACATCCTCTCAAATGATGAAAGTAGAAAAATCATTATAAAAATGATAAAATGGAATAGAGACTAAACTAATATTAATAACATAAAAATAAATTTTATTCCTTTCATGATGGATAGTTTTTTGACTACTTTATAATAGACATGAAAAATAACATCTAACAACTTCCAGACCACAGAGTCTTAATCAGGTTGGCCTCCCTAATCTCCAAAATTATGGTCCCTTTCACAAAATATTAGGCCATACCATATAATATTTTTTTTAAATACATTCTACAAAAGAAGATTAATTTCATGTAGGTTAAATTTGGAAAGACATATGCATATGTTTATTTCATTTTGTCTGACATTATGTGAAAAATATGATTAAAAAGAAGTTCCAGTCAAGGGTATACAAAAGATTAGGAACTACATGAATAGAAAGTTGATCAATCAAAATATTTATATCCTCAAGAATTAGTTAAACCATCCAATTATTCCCCCCATTATCCTCTTCCAAGGTGAAACCATCCCCATCGGCACAACATTCATCCTAAATCCAATCATTAAATAAATGATGTAACAGAAATTAAAAAAATACAAGAACAGAAAAACGAACCTTCACTAAGGCCAAAGTCTGTATTGACCCTCTTAGACTTCATGTACCCATCCATCAGAGGTATGTTGGCATCTCCCCATAAAATGTGGTCCTCATCAAATTAATCATTTCACTTTGGATCCATTAATTTAATTCATCTAATGAACCCATTCTCTGATGATTCCTGTACTAAGAAATATGAGTTCCCTATGAATAATTCAATAACCATAGGTAGAGTATGTAAGATACAAGGTGGTAGGGGAATGTGGGGTCATGGATAAAACTAGTATTCTGACCATTCCCCCACAAAATATATTTATGTTGCCGAAACATGGGGGAAATCCCTTCAGATGATGATGAATTCGAATTTTCTAAAATTATTTTAGATTTGATTATTTTGGAAGTGTAACACCCCGACCCCAGTTACCCAGAGTCGTTGCATTATTACATAACATTGGCATGATCACAAGAAAGATAAAATCTCGAAAGACCGATTGGTTTAGTAGCCTTGGAAACACTAGATATATTCATAAGTTTTACATTATATCATAAAATGAAAAACTACTACAACAACATAATGTTTCCACAGTCCACACTATAATCCCCTCATAATATCCCTGCAGGCCATTCATAACTTACATCTTCACATCCTGGGAAAAATAAAACATAGAAAAGGGGTGAGCTCAAATGCCCAGTAAGGATAACAATATAGCGGAACATTCAAAAATAATCATAAACATTTAAGGCAATGAATTACTAAAACAAAAGCCTTTTAAACTTGAACTTCAACATAGTATGGCAAAAGTAAAATGAAATAATTCCATTTACTTGTTCACATGGATATTCTACTAATCGAATAATCACATGAAAAATCAATAACCACTTTCATAATGTTGGAATGCATAATGCTAAACTTTAATTACTTTTCAAAGCCTCGTCCTAAGCCCTTGGGGCTAACTGTAACCGGAACCCAACCTGGAGTGCCTCTAATAACCGGACACCAACTCGGAGTGCCTCTAATAACCGGACACCAACCCGGAGTGCCTCTAATAACCGGACACCAACCCGGAGGGCTTACTTTTACCAGTCCCTAACCTGGAGGGCTTACTTTTACCAGTCCCCAACCTGGAGGGCTTACTTTTACCAGTCCCCAACCTGGAGGGCTTACTTTAACCAGTCCCCAACCTGGAACATACTTGTCCAACACATTCATATGAAGTAAAGATTGAAATATAACATAAACATTCTTATTGGAACTAGCATACGAAATGTCAATACTTTCACCATAAACTATGAATGGTATAAAAATAGCACATCCACAGTCAAACATATCACAAAACCTTCAAAACAATATAGAAGTTTTGTATCATAATAAATCAACTTCAAATAATCTTAAAACCCATCAAAGGATGTTGACATAGATGAAATCAAAATTCTTTTTAAAGAAATATCTCCTTTTATTTTGAAATCATTTAAGATCCATATAAAATCAAACATTTTCTTTGAAAATAATCTTATAAGCTTTTAAGGGAAGCTTTGACGATTTTATAATGGCGGAAAATAACCGCACCCGCCATATAAGTTAAAAAAACATTCTTATCTTAATTCTGTCGAAAAGGTTAAAAAGCACCTTGTTTGGAAAACGACGGAAAGATTCCCTTATAAACCTCTTATAAAAAGTCAAACAAGGGTATAAATGACTTTAACCCATATTCTTTTAAATATTAAAAATGTTTTGAAATACATTTTTAAGAAACATGGATGTGGATGATAACGAGATCTCAGTAGATTATTACGTATAAACAACCTCAGATAATGAAGAGATTGTGAAATAACCCTTACCAGTTTGGTAACTTATGAAACATACAACCCATGAAAGAGGTATCATACAATGAATATGTAAGTACACATAAATTAGAGTGTATTACACAAATAATATAATTATGGGCAGTACATACACCACACAAAAGGTAATGGTGGCAATATGGCATGAATCTCATGAGAATAAGGAGTGAGATGAAAACCCCTTACCACGTTAATCAACTGAGTCGTATGGACAAAAGTTAATAACCACCAAATGATTTACAGAATAACATGAATATAAATAGAATCATGATAATATATATCAAATGTAAGTACACAATACACCACTTTCAATAATTTAGTGGCGAACAATGGAAATCTCACGGAATTGAAAGTGAGATAAGAAAATCCCTTACCTTGTACTTTTCCTTGGTTGGGGTAGGTTAACCTCCTGTATAATGGTGAAATAATTGTTATTAAATTATACAAGAATCATATATATTAATATGATATCATATATGATCTTTTAATATTGATTTGATAATAATATCTTAGTATTATCGTTGTTTCGGGTGTTAACTTACTTGTTTTCTTTTGTATGTTTTGTTACGTAAGACATGTTTGTAAAGGATAGGTTGTATATTATTCAAATCCATAATGGTATCAAGTCCTTAAACATCATTTTTAAATCATCAAATGATAATTATACTTGAATGGATACGATGGAGGATGAATCTCATCGCGTTCGTGGAGACGGCAGTCCGTACGTACGCACGAACGCAACTTCCATTTAATTTTTATTTTAAAAGAATTGAATCCAAATGATACTTAGGTATATTACTATTACAGTATAATATAATATTTTATATATGTTACTTTAGTTTCATTAACACCATCCTTTATACGTTCCATGTGTGGTATGAACGAGTCATATCATTTTAAGGGGGCGGTAGTCCGCACTTCCTCAAATGAAATTATCGTATGTATATACAACATGAAACGAATAATGGTATGAAATAAAATGGAATTACAGAAGCTTATATATAAAATATATATCATTAATATCATATTTAATTACAGTGCCATCATAATGGCCACCATGAGAGGCGGTAAGATGTATTTGAACAATCATCGTTTCGTGAGGCGTTAGTTTGCCATCCACAGAAACATTATGTTCATCATCCATTAGATGGAGTTTTGTATATGTGTAGTTTGAATACTTCTTATAAAAACATCCTAGTATATTGAGGATACTGGTGTTGTTACAAAATAAAGGAAATAAAAAGAGTTTTGGGGTTGGAGAAGAAAAATAAATGAAAATAATTTAAGAGAAATCGTTACCTTTAATTTAGGTAACTCACTTTGGTTGGAACCAAAGGACTTATTGAAATGCTTTCTGCCTAAGGGGAAGCTTCAAGGAGGAGGAGAGGGATGTGGGGAGCTTATTTGGGCAGAGTTTGGACGAGCCAAGTGGATTGAGAGGTGTGAGGAATGAGTAGAAGTGGTCTCCTTTTATAAGGGAGAGGAGGGGCTCTTTAGGAAAGAGTGAAAGTATTACTTTATAATATAATTATATTCGGTTTATAATGGTCCAAAAATCATTGAGGTCGAAGATAAGATGCCTCATATTCTAAATAACATCAACCAATAAGAATTGGACAGGTTTTAGATAATATTTTAATCATTATAATCTTATTTATTTAAATGATTTATTAATGAGGTAAACATTGCATCACTATTGTGTCATTAATAATTTAACTTATTTGATGTCTAAAAATTATAAATAAAATATCATTATGTAGGAAATCTTTTTAGATTTATAATGAATATTTATAATCGAAAATCTAACATGTATAACCCTATGTAAAAATTGTTCTTCTAAAAGATGTAAGCTTATGCCATTTTTATTTTTATTTTAACTTTATTAATATAAAGTGTCCCTACCACATACAAGTGGCTCCAAGGGGTCCCCAAATTGACCCAAGGATGCTCATGGTCGGGTATGTGTCCACCAATAAGGTTAGGACACGTTTTAGGGTAATTTTGTATTGTTATAATATTATTTTTTAACCCTTATTTACCGGATTTACCCTTAACCATGGTAAATAAAATATTTACCACAGTAATTATTCAAAATGTCTAAAAATAAATGTTACCTATTTACACAATTTGGACATCCTGATTCCAAATATGGAATCCATTTTTCTAAATTCAAAACACAGAAGTGGCAGAAATTAATTTAAAATTAATTCCCGCTGTCAAAACAAAAAGCGTGTTTTTAAGAGATAATAACTATCAAAAGATTGACACTTGTTTATGTTCGGTTTAATTGTAAAATTATGTCCAATGACCAACATTATATTAAATGGTAAAAATATATTCTAAATATAATTTAAAACTACTAAAATTCATAATTTATCACTATTAATTATTTTGATTAAAAAAGTTGTTTTTAATTAAAATTTAGTAATTTTCACTATTCATCAAAATAGGAAAGTTATCCGAAAAGTACCAAAATTTCACCTTAGGCTAAATTCGATATTCCGAATCCAAAAATGAAGTCCATTTTAAAATATAAAATATATATAATTTCAAAATTTAGGTATTACTATTCATAACGGCTAGTTTGATTGGTTGTGGCGTGTGTTAAAACTCAAGGTTGCGTACAACACACGCTACTATTTTATTCAAAGGAAAGCGTACCGTGGAAGCTTGGGATGTTTCATTTAAAATTTTTTTTTGATGTCTCAATTTATTCAGATAGTTTAAAATATTTTATTTAAAAAGTTTTCACTATTAAAGTTGATAAAAGTGCAATACTGAAAATGAATCTGTTCTTGCATTATGACTAAGAAACTCATAATAGGGATTCTAAAATTATAAGGATTATATAAAGTTCAAAATGTTGTTAATACTATTCATGACCTCTTTTAATGGCTTTTTTTTGTACGTCATGGTGTGATTGAACTCGGTGTTGCGTGTAGTGCAAGTTATTGAATTATTTTTAAGAAATAACACACTATGAAATCCTGGGGTGTTACATTCTCCCCTCCTTCAATAAATTGCGTCCTCGCAATTTGAAATTGTTCTTCGAAAATAAAAGGTTGAAAATAGAAAATATCTTTGTGGGAAAACCCACATCGGAAATTAGGTTACTAAAATTTAGTCTTAATATGAGGAAAAGAGAAATGAAAGAGTCACCACCAAATTATGATCTCGATTAGGAGAACATTGGTGGCAATTAGAGACATATAATTGGAGGAAAAACGTAAATATTTATTGGTAGTGATTGAGATCATCAATCACAAACAAGTGTATAATTGAGGTCCTTAAATTCATCAATCTATGATGATTTGAAATACCATTGGTTCAACAAAACATAGGGTATTAGGATAACACATTTTTGACGTTTCAAAATATCATAGTTGAAATCCCACATCGAAAAATGAATTAACGAGGCCTCTATTTAAAATAAAGAGTGGAAAGTATGAAGATTACCGAAAATAACACATACTAGGGTTCCATGTAGGAAAATATGGATATGGAAGAGAAATCTAACCATCAATTATTTGATGGAGAGTGGTAGAGAACATGGCTATGAAAAGGCCAACAATCCCAAAGCCATGAATTAGTGATGATTTAAGGTACCATCTAGGACAACATTTTTGTTCTAAGTTCCTTTTATTAATGTTGAGGAATATATTTATGAGATTGTCTAAGATCATAAGGAGATATACTTACTTTATAATTAGAGTTTTATCCATTAATAAATTTCTACCACAAACTCATCTTTCACTCTAAAAGATAATAGAATGTAATTTTTTTATTTATACTATTCGTACAGGGTTCCAAAATAAATGAATTTATAATTCATCTATCAGATCTTTAAAAAAAACAACATTATTTAATCCAGGACATCTCGTGGGCCAGTGGTAGGTGATACACCCCTGTCGCCCTTCGGTTGCGGGTTCAAGTCTCGCAGCCTTGCCGGACGCGACGGGTTGCCGCCCGACCTCTGGGTTGTCCTTTTATGGTAATCCAAAATAATCCAAACTAGAACTATCCAAAATACTTCTGTCCAAACTCACAGTCCAACATTTATAAGGAAGGTAAACATAATATAGATCCTTTTTACCCCGTAATAGCATATGAATACCTTCATCTTGTATTCTTTTAATAAACTGAAACATCTTGAATTACCATATTCCTTATTGATTACATTCATGCTCCCCTATTCCATATAGAATGCTGGATATACTTCATCAATCCAAAAATGTTTTAAACCCCAAAAAAATGATGGAATATACAAATCATTAATCAGTTTTAAGGTAGTCAAGAATATACAACATAATTTATCCAAATCAATCATGTATTATTCTAAAATCACCACCTCGGTATCTGAACCATATTATGGTTTATCTTTCTCTCAACCATGTATTTTCCAAACATTTAACCTGCTACTGAGTCACTTTTCTTTGTTCCACACAATCTCAAGTCCTTAATGAAATAGTACTGCAGTACAATCCTTATATACTCCATAATTATTATAACAAGTACATTGTTGATACAACACTCAATTGACATAATCAACATAATAACTCTAATCATTCCTCTTCATCTGTGGTAGTATCATAACTTGATTATTATCCAATAGCATCATTTGCGGCATAGTCTGATGACTGGGACATAGGTTCGCGTAGTGTCCAAACTCCTTGCAAATGAAGCATTGTACATTTAAAACCATTTTCTTACCCTTGCAGTCACGTACTTTGTGCCCTTTTCCTCCACACTTATAACAAATTCCCATTCCTTTCAGGCAAGTTCCAGGGTGTTTCTTCCCACAGTTACCACATATGGGAAAATTATTCTTTTCTCTCTTCCCTTTATCCATTTTTCTCTCTTCCATCCTTTTCTTCTCTTGCTTCCCTTCAAAGCCATAGGACTCAGTAAACTCTTTACTTATCTTATCAACACATGATATTATTTCTTCATATGATGATAATACATGGGAGACTATTTCTCTTATCAATTCTAGCTTAAGACCATGAAAGATATGATCCTTCCTTCTCTTTGGATCATGTGCATTTCTGGAGTTCTCATTCCTTCTACTGGGCGCCATTTATAAACAATGGCATAAACTAGATCAGTTTATGAATCAAAATACATAATCCCATACTTATAAAACACTTAACATAAATTGAACTATTTATGGATATAATACATAATCATAAAAATGTTTTCTTTGAGGAAGTATATACTCATAAACCCTTCATAATGATTTGTAAGAAAATGAGAGTTATCCTAAGCATATCCCCCGGGAGTGTCGTAACCAAGAGTGCAGCAAGGCCCGTTGTCGTGCACCAGTTCCCGTTCGAGTCTATCTCAAAGCGGTGTTTTCGGGTTTTACCCCTAGGTACATCTGTGACAGAGCCGCCTCTACCTGCTCGTATCCAGACAGGGATGTATTGCTCGGAAAACTCACAAAATCTCTACGATACCAAAATTCTAGGAAGTTCTTCTATACTAATCCTGAAAGTTCATCTTAGGTCTACGTGCTCTAATCAGAGTTTATCTAAATATAGTTTCCAAGGTTTGTACTAAACTTCCTCTGATACCAACTGTAACGCCCCGACCCCAGTTACCCAGAGTCGTTGAATTATTACATAACATTGGCATGATCACAAGAAAGATCAAATCTCGAAAGAACGATTGGTTTAGTAGCCTTGGAAACACTAGATATATTCATAAGTTTTACATTATATCATAAAATCAAAAACTACTACAACAACATAATGTTTCCACAGTCCACACTATAATCCCCTCATAATATCCCTGCAGGTCATTCATAACTTACATCTTCACATCCTGGGAAAAATAAAACATAGAAAAGGGGTGAGCTCAAATGCCCAGTAAGGATAAAAATATAGCGGAACATTCAAAAATAAGCATAAACATTTAAGGCAATGAATTACTAAAACAAAAGCCTTTTAAACTTGAACTTCAACATAGTATGGAAAAAGTAAAATGAAATAATGCCATTTACTTGTTCACATGGATATTCTACTAATCGAATAATCACATGAAAAATCAATAACCACTTTCATAATGTTGGAATGCATAATGCTAAACTATAATTACTTTTCAAGGCCTCTTCCTAAGACCTTGGGGCTAACTGTAACCGGAACCCAACCCGGAGTGCCTCTAATAACTGGACACCAACCCGGAGTGCCTCTAATAACTGGACACCAACCCGGAGTGCCTCTAATAACCGGACACCAACCCGGAGGGCTTACTTTTACCAGTCCCTAACCTGGAGGGCTTACTTTTACCAGTCCCCAACCTGGAGGGCTTACTTTTACCAGTCCCCAACCTGGAGGGCTTACTTTAACCAGTCCCCAACCTGGAACATACTTGTCCAACACATTCATATGAAGTAAAGATTGAAATATAACATAAACATTCTTATTGGAACTAGCATACGAAATGTCAATACTTTCACCATAAACTATGAATGGTATAAAAATAGCACATCCACAGTCAAACATATCACAAAACCTTCAAAACAATATAGAAGTTTTGTATCATAATAAATCAACTTCAAATAATCTTAAAACCCATCAAAGGATGTTGACATAGATGAAATCAAAATTCTTTTTAAAGAAATATCTCCTTTTATTTTGAAATCATTTAAGATCCATATAAAATCAAACATTTTCTTTGAAAATAATCTTATAATCTTTTAAGGGAAGCTTTGATGATTTTATAACGGCGGAAAATAACCGCACCCGCCGTATAAGTTAAAAAAACATTCTTATCTTAATTCTGTCGAAAAGGTTAAAAAGCACCTTGTTTGGAAAACGACGGAAAGATTCCCTTATAAACCTCTTATAAAAAGTCAAAAAAGGGTATAAATGACTTTAACCCATATTCTTTTAAATATTAAAAATGTTTTGAAATACATTTTGAAGAAACATGGATGTGGATGATAACGATATCCCAGTAGATTATTACATATAAACAACCTCGGATAATGAAGAGATTGTGAAATAACCCTTACCAGTTTGGTAACTTATGAAACATACAACCCATGAAATAGGTATCATACAATGAATATTTAATTACACATAAATTAGAGTGTATTACACAAAGAATATAATTATGGGCAGTACATACACCACACAAAAGGTAATGGTGGCAATATGGCATGAATCTCATGAGAATAAGGAGTGAGATGAAAACCCCTTACCACGTTAATCAACTGAGTCGTATGGCCAAAAGTTAATAACCACCAAATGATTTACAGAATAACATGAATATAAATAGAATCATGATAATATATATCAAATGGCAGTACACAATACACCACTTTCAATAATTTAGTGGCGAACAATGGAAATCTCACGGAATTGAAAGTGAGATAAGAAAATCCCTTACCTTGTACTTTTCCTTGGTTGGGGTAGGTTAACCTCCTGTATAATGGTGAAATAATTGTTATTAAATTATACAATAATCATATATATTAATATGATATCATATATGATCTTTTAATATTGATTTGATAATAATATCTTAGTATTATCGTTGTTTCGGGTGTTAACTTACTTGTTTTCTTTTGTATGTTTTGTTACGTAACACATGTTTGTAAAGGATAGGTTGTATATTATTCAAATCCAGAATGGTATCAAGTCCTTAAACATCATTTTTAAATCATCAAATGATATTTATACTTGAATGGATACGATGGAGGATGAATCTCATCGCGTTCGTGGAGACGGTAGTCCGTACGTACGCACGAACGCAACTTCCATTTAATTTTTATTTTAAAATAATTGAATCCAAATGATACTTAGGTATATTACTATTACAGTATAATATAATATTTTATATATGTTACTTTAGTTTCATTAACACCATCCGTTATACGTTCCATGTGTGGTATGAACGAGTCATATCATTTTAAGGGGGCGGTAGTCCGCACTTCCTCAAATGAAATTATCGTATGTATATAAAACATGAAACGAATAATGGTATGAAATAAAATGGAGTTACAGAAGCTTATATATAAAATATATATCATTAATATCATATTTAATTACAGTGCCATCATAATGGCCACCATGAGAGGCGGTAAGATGTATTTGAACAATCATCGTTTCGTGAGGCGTTAGTTTGCCATCCACAGAAACATTATGTTCATCATCCATTAGATGGAGTTGTGTGTGTGTGTAGTTTGAATACTTCTTATAACAACATCCTAGTATATTGAGGATACTGGTGTTGTTACAAAATAAAGGAAATAAAAAGAGTTTGGGGGTTGGAGAAGCAAAATAAATGAAAATAATTTAAGAGAAATCGTTACCTTTAATTTAGGTAACTCACTTTGGTTGTTACCAAAGGACTTCTTGAAATGCTTTCTGCCTAAGGGGAAGCTTCAAGGAGGAGGAGAGGGATGTGGGGAGCTTAGTTGGGCAGAGTTTGGACGATCCAAGTGGCTTGAGAGGTGTGAGGAATGAGTAGAAGTGGTCTCCTTTTATAAGGGAGAGGAGGGGCTCTTTAGGAAAGAGTGAAAGTATTACTTTATAATATAATTATATTCGGTTTATAATGGTCCAAAAATCATTGAGGTCGAAGATAAGATTACTCATATTCTAAATAACATCAACCAATAATAATTGGACAGGTTTTATATAATATTTTGAATCATTATAATCTTATTTATTTAAATGATTTATTAATGAGGTAAACATTGAATCACTATTGTGTCATTAATAATTTAACTTATTTGATGTCTAAAAATTATAAATAAAATATCATTATGTAGGAAATCTTTTTATCTTTCTAATGAATATTTATAATCGAAAATATAACATGTATAACGCTATGTAAAAAATTGTTCTTCTAAAAGATGTAAGCTTATGCCATTTTTATTTTTATTTTAACTTTATTAATATAAAGTGTCCCTACCACATACAAGTGGCTCAAAGGGGTCCCCAAATTGACCCAAGGATGCTCATGGTCGGGTATGTGTCCACCAATAAGGTTAGGACATGTTTTAGGGTAATTTTTTATTATTATAATATTATTTTTTAACCCTTATTTACCGGATTTACCCTTAACCATGGTAAATAAGATATTTACCACAGTAATTATTCAAAATGTATAAAAATAAAAGTTACCTATTTACACAATTTGGACATCCTGATTCCAAATATGGAATCCATTTTTCTAAATTCAAAACACAGAAGTGGCAGAAATTAATTTAAAATTAATTCCCGCTATCAAAACAAAAAGCGTGTTTTTAAGAGATAATAACTATCAAAAGATTGACACTTGTTTATGTTCGGTTTAATTGTAAAATTATGTCCAATGACCAACATTATATTAAATGGTAAAAATATATTCTAAATATACTTAAAAACTACTAAAATTCATAATTTATCACTATTAATTATTTTGATAAAAAAAGTTGTTTTTAATTAAAATTTAGTAATTTTCACTATTCATCAAAATATGAAAGTTATCCGAAAAGTACCAAAATTTCACCTTAGGCTAAATTCGATATTCCGAATCCAAAAATGAAGTCCATTTTAAAATATAAAATATATATAATTTCAAAATTTAGGTATTACTATTCATAACGGCTAGTTTGATTGGTTGTGGCGTGTGTTAAAACTCAAGGTTGCGTACAACACACGCTACTATTTTATTCAAAGGAAAGCGTACCGTGGAAGCTTGGGATGTTTCATTTAAAATTTTTTTGATGTCCCAATTTATTCAGATAGTTTAAAATATTTTATTTAAAAAGGTTTCACTATTAAAGTTGATAAAAGTGCAATACTGAAAATGAATCTGTTCTTGCATTATGACTAAGAAACTCATAATAGGGATTCTAAAATTATAAGGATTATATAAAGTTCAAAATGTTGTTAATACTATTCATGACCTCTTTTAATGGATTTTTTTTGTACGTCATGGTGTGATTGAACTCGGTGTTGCGTGTAGTGCAAGTTATTGAATTATTTTTAAGAAATAACACACTATGAAATCCTGGGGTGTTACAGGAAGTCTGGTTGGAGGTAGAATAGTAGTCCCATAATCCTAGGAGGATAGGTAGACCATGTAAGCCTAATCTACCAATTACAGAGGTGCCTTTAACATTAATTCAAGGGTATATCATACCTAAGTCAATTGATTTAGTTCATGAGGATCCTACTAAGTGGAAGCTTAATTCTGAGAAATGTTGACCTTTGACTCATAAAAATGAAATCTTGAAAAAATTAACCATGGTTCCATCCATGTTTTCAATATTGGATGCTTTTAATTTATCAAAACACACACTAGAATCCGATATATAGGCCTTTCTAATCCCTCAATAGCTCAAAGTTGATGTTACCACTACTAAACTACATCATGTAGAGGTTGATCCCATAGAATGTCATGTGATTATCTCTTTCATAGAACATGACACAGTTTACATTACAATTAGAACCATTTATATGTCTTTTAAGATATATGGCATTGACATATAACAAGATTTCATTGATAATGGATCATGATTCAACCCCATTTTTGTTTTAACACTTCATCTATTGGGTTATAGCAAAGCCAAATTTTCCTCTTCTCCTATGACACTTCAAGGTTATGAAAATATCAAACAAAATATAGTAGTAAAAATCAAGCTCATGAATCAATATGAGAACCTTGTATCTGACTATGAATTCCTAGTAGTTCAGAAGGACACAACTTTCAACATCATTCTAGGATGGACCTATTTGAATCAATATGTGGTAGGCCATTCACCATACAACCAATGACTCAAATAGTATGATAATGGAAAAATCATGACATTAAAAGGTGATAAATATCCATTCGTATCTTGTGAATCTCATTTTATAGACACGTGATTTTACCAAATATAAGGGAAACAATCCATGAACAATGATGTCGCTCAGGTTACTACACCAAATGGTCTCAAAATGACCCTAGATAACCCCTTTAGATATCTCGATGATGAATATGTATTTCTCATCAACCAAATCTAAAGTGTGAGTTCATATTTGAGTATGTGTTCATTAAATATGAAGATATCAACTAACTAAAATAAGATATATAATATCATAAAAGTCTAGAACCTCCAAAATGATGGTAAAATCCTAGGTGAAATTTCCCGCACCCCCCCCCCCCCTCCTCAAAGCTTCGTAAGACCCATACATAATTATTTGGGTCAAAAGAAGCTATCATATCATTGATGGGGATGATAATTCCCATACCCCATCTTATGGATGTAGAAATATTGATTCTTATTCTAGATTTAAATATTCTCCATATTCACCAATTACTCATATGATTGGTATATAAGAAGAAATTAAAGTATAATAGAACATCAAGGATTCCCCTATAGCATTCCTGGAAGGATTTTCTACCACCATCGATGAACTACGGTAGATAAATTTGGGAACATAAGAAGATCCATGACCTATATTAACTTGTGTGTCCATGTATTTAAAAGAAATAGAGGTATATAACTCCATTATATAGAATCACGAGGATGTGTTCTCATATAACTACATAGAAATTCCAATGCTTGATCATGATGTTCCCACCCATCACTTAGGTTTTCCTGAAGACCACCATGGCTACAAGCAGGCTTCCAGAACAATGCATATAACTCCTACTTCTAAATTTGATGCTAAAGTTGATAAAGTCATGAAGGCTAACTTAATTCAGGAAGTAAAATTCCTGAAATGGATGTATAATATTTTATATATCAAAAATAATAATGGAAATATCAAATTTAGAATAGAAATTAGTGATTACAACCTGCATTGTTCAAAAACTTATTTACCTGATTCGATTACAGAACTCAAGGTCAATGCAATGGTTGGATATCAAACTCTCTTCTTTATAGATGGCTACCTTGGATACAACCAAATATTAATGAACTCTAATTATGGAGATACCACTACATTTAGGTCACCCCACATGACATAATTTTATTTGGTGATTCCTTTTAGTTTCCAGAACGATGATGCCACATATCAACTTTCCATGTATTTTATTTTAAAACTATTCCTGGGAAAGTCTATCAAATGCCGCATCGATGATCTAGTGGTGAAATTTTGGAATTTAAATTATCATTTTTGTATCATTAGATCATTTTTGATAATCTACGATGGCATATCTTAAAAATTAATCCATTTAAATGTTATTTAGGTGTTACCTCATGAATGTTTCTCAGCTTTATAGTATACAATTGAGACATCAAATTTGACCCTGATAAGATAAGTTTTATCCTCGATATGTCACCTTTTATAAAAATAAAAGAGTTAATAGGACTACAAAGGTGACTATCTTACATTCCATGAATTATAGAAAATCTATCAAGCTAATTTCAACCTTTCACCAAACTAAAGAATAAATGAGCCATTTATTAATTGACCGAATATAATTAAGATTCCTATAATAGTCTCAAGAAGTATATTTTGATTCAACCAATGTTAATGACCCCTATCAATGGGAATACACTCAATTTTTATGTGATATACTTTAATAGACCACTTTCACTTTACTCGCATATATGAAATACATTGAAAGTGATAACAACCTCTACTATCTCAGTAGAACCATGCTCTATACTAAGAATCAATATTCATACATCGAGAAGGGTTGCTTCATACTAATTTTTATAGTTTAAAAATTTATACACTACCTATAGCATCATGAGATCCATTTGATCTCCCATAAAAACCCAATCAAATACATCCTCAATAACCCTATAGTGATTGGGTGCTTATCATGGTAGAAAATCATATTGAATTAGTATTAAATTCTTCTTATACCATAGAAAGTGATAAAAGGATAGGCATAGCATAGTTCCTGGTAGAACATCCCTCTATAGAAACAACTCCATTAAATGATGAATTTATAGACGAATATATTTTTTCTGCTCAAGGTGGCCCCTATACACAGAAAATGAATTTTTACAGTGCATCCAAAACCCTAATAATAATGATTATAAAAAATCCCAAGATCAAATATGTTTGATTTGGAGTCATTATTATCTCTCTAGAATGGTTTTTCCAACCTTATTCTTTCTAATTATTATAAGGCTACACCAACAATGAGGCAGAGTAATAAGACCTCATTACAGTCTTAGAACTGGCACAACAAATTCCAGTGGACCAATGAGGGTCAAAGGAGATTCAGAGTTGGTAATCAATAAAATTAATTTTGATTAATCTTAAATAATGAAAGATTTAACCCCCCCCCCCCCTACATGACTATGTGATAGGTATGATGGTGGAACACCCTTTGGATCCAATATTAACAAACATCCATCACTTTGAGAATGCCTAGACAGATGAGTTAGTAAATATAGCCAAAACTTTTGATGATCCAGATCATAATGAAATAGTCACTAGCATTATGCACCATAAAATGCTATTGGAATTTGTTTATGATAGCATGGAAGAGATCAATGAGTTCAATTACATCACCGAACCATTTAATAATGAAAATGGTTGGATGATTCCCATGTTGGACTATCTCTAAAATAGAGTTCTTATGTTGAAAAAATATAGAAAGGATAAAATCTGATAATGGGAAGTGAACTTTACACTTTATGAAAGCTAAAATCATCAACATATACTCTATAAACACAGATTTGACAGAAACCCTCTTATGTGTACTAAATTAGAAGATAATATTAGTATTATATAATAAGTACATATCATTGATTATGGTGTTCATCGGTCAGATATCAGTATTTATCATCAAATCACAAGGCATGGGTATTTCTAGAATGACACCAGATTTCATGAAATCTGATAAGAGGTGTCATTACAATAAAATTCATTCCAACTTCATCCTACAATCACTGGTGTAATTTTACACTGATTAATATTCCTTTTCATTTACTGTATTGGAGATGTATATGGTGGGGACATATCCTCCCACTACAGCTAAGAATTTCTAGTCGATCCATATTATTTCTGATATCTTTTCCCAATGTGTTAAGGTAATACCCCTCATGGATGTTGGGATAAAGAGCATAATCAATTTTATAAAGTTCAATAACATAACCATATTTGGTGTCCCTTGCACAATAATGATAGAAAACTACACCAATTTTTGTTCTTCTATATTGAAAAGGTTGTACCATGAGTACATTATTGAGCCCAATAATTTGTCTTGCAATCATGAAGTGAAAAATAGATAGATATAGGCATTCAATAAAACTCAATCAAATATACACCATAAAATTATGGAAAAAGGTATTAAATCATGTTCTAATAAAAAATTTCATACCTTGTGGTCATACCATACTACAACTCATACTACTACATAAGTAGCCCTGTATTCAATAGTATAAGAAATAAAATAATTCCTTCCCCTTGAGGTAAAATTTCCTTTACTTATCATTTCCATTTACAATCATCCATCCATAGATGAGAAATATCAAAAGTGTCTAGATGAATTTGAATGGATATATGAGAAAATATTTCAAACTTTTCATCATTTATAGGTCTATCAAAATAGAATAACAAGATATTTTAATAATAAAGTTCACCTCCATTCATTCCTCCAAAGATAACTAGTTTTGGATCTCAGGATGATGACAATACCTTGTAAGAAATCAATAAATCGTGGACCAATATGGGAGGTACATTTATAATCCATAAGGTATAATACAATGTTTTATATTCAATTATTACAATGGATGGTGAGCATATCACGCCCCCTAACAATACATGGTTTCCCAATAAATATTTCATGTGACCAAGAAACTCACCACCGGTCATTATCTCAAGACCTAAAAAAGTAATGAACAATATTATGTCTTAGTATAATGATATTAAATTGTAGGATAACATCTATTTGAAAATATGTAAAACTACCTGACACATCATCCTTTCCATTATACATTAATCTTCCTTGTAGATGTCCCTTTCACATGACATAAAATGGTTCGTTATTATATCCCATTTGGGAGATGACTATTGTTCTTGGTATTGATCTTATACTAAACCTCTAACATATAACTACATTTATCTTGATTCATGATCCCACAAGTTACAAAGTGATTCCGGAATCTCTCACTCTAGGCCCAACCAGAAAATAAAAAAACCATACTTCTACATATGTCCCCGAACTACGAAGGAGATTCCAACATGAGTTGAGTTATTTACAAATAGGATCTCAGATCCATGGAAAATTTCAATTTCAATTCTTCTGTCATACTTAGGTATCTCTCTTTAAAAATTCATACCCTATCTATCAGGATATTCAGTTCCCCATAATCTTTCCTTGACTATCTGTGATAAAATCATTTCACTCTAAATAACACCTTTTCTCTGACTATGTATATTAATCTCCCAATGTGGCAATTCATAATACACCCCATTGTGGCCTAATAGCTAGAGGAAAAATCATCATCTAGAGAAATTCCTCTTTTCTATGTACATCCTAATAGCACCGTAACAGAAAACATCTTTTTCATAAGGTCTGTCGATATTCCCTGTATAATTTTACCATATAATTTTATTATATCTAAGAGATATAAGATTATGGTTTATAACTTACCCTCTTCACACCTTGAAAATATTGGGGTATTCTGGTCCAAACCACCATGGAATGAAAAATAAAGTTGAACATTCAAAAAATGACCCACAATTGTAATTTTTATACAATTTTGATAACTCCTTGGCATCTCTTGTTTCTCACATCGAGCATGACTCACATGGCCTTAGATATTTTGGGTGATTATTCTCATTTTCAAGGTAAAATCATGCCACACACCAGAATTAACTATAGGTCCTTATAACACAATCATAAAGGGAATAGTTTTTCTGGGATACAGGGCCTTAAAAAACATCATTTGCCAAAGTTCTATTCCCTTAAACTCTACCAATCCATATGTTAGAGAACTATGACATCAAACTGAGTGTAAATATCTATGATATCTTCTAAAATATAATTTTGTGTCTCTATTCAAATCATTTTTTATCCTTTACATTTCTTTATAGACTACATCACCAACCAATTTGTTCAAATATATACAACCTTAAATTGTATTATCTCAATCTCTTGGTTGTATGATGTTAAATGACATGACATGTATGATGTTAAACTACATTGAAAAATTCACACCGTATTACATTAAACGGTGTTTCTAATATCCTTTTTGTAAGATGATAAACTTCATGGTTCATGTCCCTTTCACATGATGTCAAACTGTGCATTGTTGTGGCCCTTACTTGAGAGGACCTCTTCTCATACGGTCAGTCCCTCACTACACCAACTTTTCAATATCATAACTATGTATGAATTGATTCACACTATGATGAGATACATAGTGATGGTTAAATCCTATATCCTATAACATCCAGAAAATTATAAGAATCCCCCCTCTCCTATATATGACCATGATCTATGTAAGAGACTTCAATACAAACCCCCTCATTCACACACTCATGGTTGAGGAAAAATTCCCCCTTCTTTACAAAATTTTCTTATTTTTGCAAGGTACATTCCACCAATTCATGGTCAATTATAGCCTATATACTCCCATTATACTCAAACATATTCTTTTTACTAACCACAATCCATGTCTATAGATATTTATGTCCCCATAAGATTTACGTAGTTATCAATTGAAAAATTATCCAACTCTAAAAGAATCCTCTATTTTGACTATACAGATTCCACTTAATATGGAAATGCATAATGTACCCCTGCATTGTGGCCTATCAAACATATGAATCTTCATCCATAGAAGAAATTTCTCTTTAATTAAATATGGTTTCGGCCATTCCATCTGTATTTCTCTCATGTCAGTTTCTCATATTTGAGATCCCTAAGATCATGTCTCAAAAATCCCCCTCTTCATGCCTAGAAAATGTTAAGGAATTATTAGCTAGAGCACTATAAGATATCAAATCAAGTGGTATGTGCTAGAAATGGCCTTCGATTAGAATTTTTTGTAAAACTTAGACAACAACATGATTTTATCTTATTTCTTACATTGATCACGACTCATGTTAGATTAGAAATTTCACATGATTATTTCCACCTATAAAATTAAATCATTCTATGTGTAAAGTTGAAATAATTCCATCCAAAGAAACCTTAAAAAAACTTAGAGTGTTCTCTCTCCCAACTTATCATCCCTTTCATATGATCTAGGTCTATTTAAGGACAATAGAACTATGTGTGGATGGATTTTGTCTCTAATGAGATACCTGATGATGCCCAAAATTTAGACCTTATCATATCCATGATAAAAGATATATTCTCCTTTTACCTTTCCCATGAGATAGATCCATGTAATGAATCCCCTATAATGGAAACATGAAATTTGGTTGCCTCATCTCAATGGGGGATATAACGACTATTCCATGACATACTCATCTAAATACTTCCATCATGCTTTCAGATATCCCTCTACTCAAAAACCACAGTTTACCATTTTTAGATTCAGAGCCACACAAACCATACTTTTCTATTAGTGATAATAGAATACAACTCTAATGGAAAACTTTTCTCAGACAATGTATATTATTCCCCCAATTAAACTTTTCATAATAAACCCCAATGTATCCTATCATCCAAAGGAATATTTATCCTCAAGGGAAAGTTATTTTTGTCTTTGTGTTTTCTAACATCATCGTAATAGAAAAGACCTTCCAAATATAGTCCATGAACATACCTCAAATACATATCCCATGTCATTATCTCATTTCCTAGATCCCAAAAAAAACATGTTTACAATGTTTCTCCCCCACACTAAGAATATATTGGAATTATCTTCACCCAACGAGTCTCATTCGATCCATTGTCCCTATTTCAAGGGTCCAAACATCATAACCTTAAATTACCTGCATGCCTCCTTCAGGTATAATTTCAAATTAAGTCTTCCCACACTGAATATTAACCCCATATATATTTATATAATCATTAAGGTACAAGAGCCTACCATTCATGTCTATATTCCCTATGAACTTTCTTCTTACCCCATATTTTTGATTCAACACTAACCAAGCCTTGAATTGACTGTTACTCATAATTTTCTCTATCAAAATTGGTATCAGAAATATACTAAGTTTGTTGATTACCAACCTACTCCCACCATCCTTCAATAATTTTTCATGTATTAGTTTTCTTCAATTACTAATTTATATTCTACTTCTACCAACCATTACTCTCAAATTGATATATATCATCACTATTATCCTTAAAAGGATAGAATTAACAAGGAAAAGAAAAAACTAGAAAATGTTCTTTTTATTCATGGACAAAAAAAATGAGAAGACTATGCATAATTTAGAGTGTATCTTTACTATATACAAGTATTAAAACACTTCATCTAAGAAAATTTTCAGATTTCGGATTGATACCAAATATTCTTCAATGTTATACTAAAACATGGGTGATTTTATGGCCTCAACTTCATCAGAAATATATAGTTTTTACACTATAGAAATAATATAATATTTCCCTTTATCATTATCCTCCTTAAAATATTTATAAAGCTACAAATGTTCAATCTTGGTATAATCCAATTATTTTTTGAAGTATATTGTATTAATAGCTTTCTCATCAACTTACCATTGATAGTATTCTAGCTCTTTAGCATGATTAATCTCTTATCAAGATAACATAACTCAATGTTTTTCAAATTTAATTGGAAATTTCACCTTGAGGATAATCCAGTGTGACATTTTCTCTTTATCCCACTATCGAATTATCACTTTTAGGGAATAGTGGACCTCATGGTGGTCAAACTCGCCATATATCATTGCGGTGAACAAGATTTGGGGTTGGTAAAGTTGTATAGCTGAATATTCTAATTGAATCTATAAGACCAACCTCCATATATATTTCCAAATAAAATTATGGGAGACATGAAAGGTGTTGTGTCCCGCTAGGATCACCTCAAAACCATATTCAGGTGGGTAAACACACCATGGAATTGATTAAATCAAAGAATAATCTTGGGATATTATTTCTAGAGTGATGTCGACCTCACTTTGCACCATTCATTTGATTAATATGGATATTTCCTCCAAATGTTTGGATCTTGATTCTATGGAATTTTAAGGACATATGATGTTTGTCATCAACAATTGTGGAAAATGAAGGGAAGAGAAGAGATATAATCAAAGTAGTTAAAAATTCTCAATTTTTGATGTATTAAAAACTCAGTATAAGTCTCCCTCCTCATTCTTAGACTAGTTGGTTTTAATGGAGACCCCTTTAAGAGGATCAACTTCTTTAGTTTTCCTAAAACTAGAAATAAAATATTCATGGGAGTATCCAACATCGTGATCTTCATACATAATTTCATCAGTAGAAAGAGCATGGGAGACCTCATCACCCAATTTTTGTACTTACATGGAAATATTATCAATAGATAAGGATGCACGAGTCAATAGTTTTTATTAATACATCAAACATAAGAATATCATATTGTATAAATTAAAATTCTTTTATATCCAACTCCTCACTAAAGTTACAAAACTACTCTATAGAGTTTATAACTTCAATTTATTGTATGAGAATGTCCTCCATTTCCATTACCATTATATCGTTAACTATGATCTCAAGGATTACAACATCCTCACTAATAGGGACATTTGAGATGCTTGGTTTAGGAACCAAATATGTACCATTTAGTCCACCCTCTATTGTTTTAGAAGTAACAACCTTTCTCAGACCCGTTTAATTTGGATCACTATTTCCATCCTAATTATACAGTCCAAGATCCCAATCAACCCATTTTGGAATTTTAATAGATCTAGTAGTGGTTGTCATAGGGTCATCTGATATATGTGGTAGAATTGAAATGTCATGAAGTGGAGAGTCAATAGTTGTTACATAGAATCTTATTATGCATATTTGATATTACCAGGACTATCTTATCACTCAATAGTGATAGGAGTATGTGCAGTCTTATACCTCAACACTTATCTCATAAAAGGAATAGACTCTACAACATTATTTCCTTCTTCTTCTAGAGAATCCTCCACAATTATCAAAGGATTCTTTCATGATCCTTTGAGGGAGGAAAGTGAATTGGATTATATAACACACAAAAAAATAGTTAGATGTGTATATCATAAGGATCAAAGATAATTGGTGTTTAGAATACATACCATGGCTAATGATGCTATCGAATAATGTATTTTCTCTTCGTCAATGCTTTACATCAAGTGGAAAAAGGAAAGTTTTTTTCTTGTCAAATATATGTATTGGGTTGGCACGTGAGAAGTTCCTCCAACTATTTAATCCACCATGAATCTATGGATTAGGTATAACCTCCCCATTTTTAAAGGAGTTGATTCCTCAGTCCCAAAATGAATCCCAACCATAGTATATATTGGCGATGCTAGTTCTAGAAACTATTCCTCTTCCTTATGAAAATCAAATCTAGTTATATTATCAATAATATCCATTTATTAAAAAAATGGGGGGAGGCTTACATCATTAGGGTCAACAAAATCTACCCATCCATTAGTTGGTTGATCTCCCACCCCTTCAGAAACACCCCAATTCATTATATTGGTTAATCATTTCATGGTAGGGATCCAATGAGTGATGTTGAGTTTTTTGGTCACATGATATATTTCTTGAGAAACCTTTCATTGTTAGTGTAACACCCCGAGATTTTATGAAAAATATTCTTTTTAATTTCATTAATGTCTTCTGTTGTACGCTACACCAAAAGAATCTTGCACAACACGCATCCTTGACTTGCCTTGCATTACACGCAATCGCGACCTTCCTCGATAGCATGTGTAGTACGCAATAACGAGTTTCACTAAACAACAATATGCTATTAAAATATTATTAAAACTAGCCGTTATGAATAGTAATAACCACTTTTTGAAATTTTGTAAATTTTATTTTTCAAAATGGACTTCATTTTTGGATTTGGAAAATCGAAATTATCTTATGGTGAAATTTTGATACTTTTCGGATAACTTTCATTTTCTGATGAATAGTGAAAATTACTAAATTTTAATTAAAAACAACCTTTTTAATTGAAATAATTAATAGTGATAAATTATTAATTTGAGTGGTTTTAAAGTATATTTAGAATATATTTTTACAATTTAATACAATGTTGGTCATTGGATGTAATTTCACATATAAACCAGACATAAACAAGTGTCAATCTTTTGATAGTTATTATCTCTTAAGAACACGCTATATGTTTTGACGATGGGAATTAATTTTTAAATTAATTAATGCAACTGATATGTTTTGAATTTGGTAAAATAGACATCATTTTTGAGTTCATAATATCAAATATATCTTAGGCCTAATTTTTGGTATTTTTATGAAAACTTTCAATTTTTGATGAATAGTGAAACCACTAAGTGGTAGTTAAAAAAACTGAATTTTTCATAAAACTTAATTTTACCGCTTCTGTGAGTGGAATTTCAAAAATCCGAGAGACACGGTTTATGTTAGTAACTAAAATGTGGTTCAATGAGATGAAAATAATTTTTGGTGAATAGTAACTTTTTACTTTTTTTCACCATGGTTAAAAGTAAATAGGGTAATTAAGGGTAAAAATGTTATTATTATTACCCCAACACATGTCCTAATTCTATTGGATAAGTGTAATTCGACAAAAAAAACCTTAGGAATAAAATATGACCATTTAGTCTCACTTGGATTAGATTAGGACATTTATTATTAATTTATTTAAAGAAGGGTTAAAATAGTTAAAATCAAAGTTTAATAACTAAATCATTTTTAATATAGGGTTATACATACGATAAATTCGACAATAAATATTCATTAGAAAGATAAAAATATTTCCTACATAATGATATTTTATTTGTAATTTTTAGCCTTTAAATAAGTTAATTTATGTATGACACAAAGATGATGCAGTAATTATCTTATTAATGAAATATTGACATAATTGATGTTATAAATACCAAAATAAATGTAATTTGAGACTTTTTATGAATTACAATAATTTTATAGGTTAATATGACATGTTAGTATTCATTTAAGTACTTTTTTCAAACTAATCATTCTGTTATTATTTTCAAAAAAAAACAATTACTAAATAGTTTCAAAATTGACATAAAGTAGTTTTTAAAACAAATATTATATTATTAATTGTTATTTTATTTCTAAAAATCTAAGGTTCGGCCAAATGACTTAGATAAGGTTATATATATTAATAATAAACAACTTGGGGTTCTTTTGGCTTCTCATAGTAAGTTTATTAACCTTATAGTGTAAGAACACAAAAAGACACGGTAAAAGTAAAATTATCTAACTTAATGTTAAATCTAAATGATAAGGTTAAAATAGGAACCTAAACTTGTCTAAATTCTATTGGATGAGATTATTTCGACCCATACCCACCTTATCTTATAAATATATCAATTTGGAGCTATTTAAAACCGAATTTGGCTTTTTAATAAAATAATATTTTTTAGTTTTTCCAAAGGAGCCCCTCTCCTCCCTTATAAAAGGGAACCTCATCCCTCTCTTACTAACACCACATTGAGCCTTCAAGATCGTCCAACCCCTGCCAAATTCTATTCTCCACTTACCTAGAAACAACCTAGAGGTCCTGGTATTCTTCAAAGACCAATTTCAGTGCCCTAAGAGGAGGAATCAAAGAGGTGCTTCAAAGAAGAGATAATGTCCGTTACCGATTCTTTCAACTTTATTTCTTCTTCCACTTCTTCTTCTTAGGTTGTTTCATTATGAAGTAATAACATAAGTATCACTCATATACTGATATGTTATTATATTTATGAAACAACCATATTTCACCATCTATCTATCCTACGGAAAACGAAATCACCGCGCATGCGTACGTACGGAATATCGTCTCCACGCTGTGGTGTAATCTATTTTCCACCACCACCTTACTTGGATGGGTATAATGGTGTACATAATAACTATATATGATTATTTTAAAGTGATATTGATTCTGAAATAGTATACATACACTCCAATACAATTCCACGATCATGATAACGATATCATCGCTCGTGCATACGTACGGACTACCGTCTCCACGACGTGATGAGATTCATTCTCCACTTTAACCATTCATGAATGGTTATAAAGTATATATAATAAGTAATCATGAAATATATGAAAAAATAATGATACTGGATTTATGTGTATATATATGTGTATTTCATCTACTTAATTCCATTCAACTCAATAAGGAAACGAAAACAGCGTTCATGCGTACGTACGGCCTACCGTCTCCATGAACGGTGTATTTCTTTCCATTTAATGATCTATTATATATATGTATATTCTGAATATATATTATATATAAATCATGTTTTATATTCTAGAATTAATTAATCATGATCTAAGTAATCATACAAATAATAACAAGTCAAAACACGGATGACAAATGAAACGATTTTACCCAAAACACTCTTTAACATGGAATTTACAAAAGAACGGGTAATATAAAGTCATAAGTGAACGATATATGATATAATAACAGTGAATATGATTCTGTAATAAGTCAATGACATTATTTAAATCATTATACAGGAGTTTTGGATATGTACTAAGCATATCAGACCTAAGGTAAGGGATAATTTCACAAATATCATTTTTATCCGAGATTTCTTATTCGTAAGTATTTACTGGGGTTATTTTTATCATCCATGTCCATGTTTCCTAAAAATGGTTTTATGTATGTTTAATTTCCTTTTTACCCATTTTTGACTTTTAATACATGGTATGTGTGGAATCTTTCTTTTACGAGGTACTTTTTTACTTTTCCGACAAAAGTACGAGAAGAATGTTTTTTTAACTTATACGGCACGAACTGATTTTTACGGTTTTATAAAGCCTTATTTTAATGAATCTTCCTAAAAAATATTTCATGACTATTTTCAACAAAATCCTTTTCTTTTAAAATTTGATGACATTTTGTGAAAAGAAAATGATTTTGAAGAAGAAAGGATATTTTCCTCAAGAATTCATTTCAAGTGTTTTCACAAAACCATTTTCCATCTAAGATGACATTATTTCATATGTGTATGTTTCAAGTATAATGTCTCTATGATTTACATGGTTTCACTTTTCTTATTATTAAATGATATCCATTTCTTTTATATGGATTATGTGATGATGGGATGATGTTTATGAAACCCATTTTATTCGTTGGGTTATTATGAATGATGTATGTTTATTTTGTGGCACAAGTAAGAATGATTTCATTATGAGATGGGTGTGACCTATATCTCCCTCCAATGCATTGGGTAAAGATTTATATCTCATGAGATAGACATGGATGGAACGTCAAGTTAAACCGGTTCAGTAATACATCACAGGAACGAGGAGTGAACTCGATTCAGAAAGGGACTTTGTCCACTAAGATGGTCTTGGCAGCAATGCCTTGGATAATATGGAAATCATTGCATGTGCTTAATGGTTGCCATAATTACATGTTTTATTCCCATGCTATTTTATCATGCTTAATGTTTCTTTATGATCTATGCCTTACGTACTTCCATGTTTTATGTCATTGCTCAAGCTTTTGATGTTTAAACATTATGTTCATGTTTTTAAGTTCAAATGTATTTGTTATGTTTTATTTTATCCATGATTACCCTTACTAAGAATTTGAGCTCACCATTTTTATGTTTTCTTTTCCCCAAGATATAAATAAAGGTTTTAGGTATGAAAAAAAAGGGGAAGATCTTAATGGGATATTTTGAGGATCTTTCACCACGATTAGAAGATTACGTCCAAAGTTTCCAAAGACACTAAACTATTACGGTCCTTGTGTGTCTGTTTTTGTTATGTATTAAGTATTATGAAAAAGTAATGTAATGTTCATGTATGTCATGCTTCGGGTCTCTACAGTTGGTATCAAAGGGAGGTTTAGTCAACCTTTGGAAACTGGGATGCGAGAACTTTAGTGAGATCCCTATAGATATTTCTAAGGTATGTATAGGGATGTCCCTAAGGTTAAGTATAAGTATAGCTTATAGTACTAGAATTAAGGTAACCTATGATGTTAGATATTGACGGTACCCCCCTTTACTATGTTTTTTTCCCTAGCATGATTTTTTCCTCTCACACTATTCTTTTTGGGTTTTAGAAAATGGCTGGGAACAGGAAGATTCATGATAATGGAGGATGTGACGGACAATAGAATGATATTCTTCATGAGAAACAAAATGAAACGGGATTTGGAAGTCCAAACATAATTATTATGACTAATCAACAATCTCATAATAAGATCAATAATCTCAAATTTGGTAAGTTTCCCGACACAGATAATAAGAGAAAGATGGAGTTTCATGATGATCATAGAGGAAATAAAGTTCAATTTCCCTCATGTAAATCATGTGGGAAGAGGCATCGAGGAGATTGTTTCAAGGGAACTGGAAGATGCTTTGGGTGTGGAAAAGAAGGACACAAAGCCAGTAAGTGCAAAGGAAAAGGTTAAGTTAAAACCATGGATGAGGATCATGGTATTGCTACGACATCAACATTGGTTAAATGTTTTAAATGTGGAATGTACGGGCATTATGCAAACCAATTCCCTAAGGGAAAGTCTCATGAAGTGAATCAGTACGGTCGTATGGGTAGTATTTATGTTGATGATGATGAAGAGACTACAAATGATATGTGAGATGAAATAATTATTGAAGATCATTCAATGGTTTAAGAAGGTAGTGGAATGATTATATGTTTATCAAGTGTAATGTTGTATAAGTAATCTCATGGTACTATGGAATAAAGAGACATCTAAGCATTGTTACACTGTTATCTTTCCTTGAGTTTTGAAAGTGTATGATTAATGGTACCAATATCCATTAAAGGTTATTCAGATATTTTTGGAATGTATATGATATGCGCATAATGAATGGATAAAGAGAAAATTAAATGTTTGATTGTATTCATGAGCTCATGACTGATATAAGGAGAAGGCTATATCATGGTTTGAGTATATAGAATTTTTAGATTTTGGTATGTGGAAGGAGTTAACTTTGGAAAACATTCATGTTTTCACTAAGGTTTAATGGGTATTCATTTTTCAAGAGAATACAGAATTAAGGTATTCACATGATTGGAATGTGACCAACAAGATATATGGGGGATAAATGATGGTATTCACATGCTTGGTTGATGACATTTCAATTAATCATTTTATTTATACTATGAGCTTGGACCGAAGTATTTTAGATAAGCCTAAAGATTGGAATGGATTATGTTAGACATAAGTTAGTATTGTTTAAGGATAGAACTTTTTTTTGATATTATTTATGTGATGTTATAGTAATGTAGTTTTAGAAAATGGACAACATGTAGGACGAGCGACAGCCCATCGTGTCGGACATGGCTGTGGGAATCGAACCCACAACCGAAGTGCAACTGGCCTTTATCGCCTACCACTGGCCTACAGGAAGTCCCTGTTTAGTAGAAACTAGTTTTTTTATATTAACCAGTACAATATAATAAGTATAAGTCCATTTTAGGAACCATATATGATTAATCTCACTATAGATGGACCTACGTATTTTTTGATAACTTTTCTAACCTTTTATTTGAGACAGATGGAATGACCCATCATTCTATCACATGATCTGCTAACACATCATGAATGAAAAATTCAACTTCATTTCTTTAAGAAGAACGACCAACGGTGAGACTATACCAAAATCACGAAAGTATTTCTTCTTAATCCAATTTCATCAACTTTAGGGAAATGGTCTTGAAAACCAAAAATGTTGTACTAGTGCTCTTATATGTGATGAATCAGATGGTACCTTAGATCGTCAAAAATTTATGGCTTTGTGATTGCTGGCTTTTCCAGAGCCATGTTCTCTACCACTCTCCATCAGAACATGATGGTTAGATTTCTCTTCCATGTCCATATTTTCACCTATGTGGAAACCTAGTGATTAGTTTATTTAGGTAACCGTTACGTTTCATAATTTTGTTTTTAAAGATTGGTTTTGGTATTCCTTTTTACGATGTGGGTTTCTATTAAAGAATCTTTCGAGTAGTAAACCATTTATAACCCCGACAAATTTCGAGGGCAAAATTCATTTTAAGGGGGGTAGAATGTAACACCCCGAGATTTTATGAAAAATATTCCTTTTAATTTCATTAATGTCTTGTGTTATACGCTACACCAAAAGGAGCTTGCACAACATGCATCCTTGACTTGCCTTGCATTACACGCAATCGTGAACTTCCTTGATAGCGTGTGTAGTACACAATAATGAGTTTCACTAAACAACAATATGCTATTAAAATATTATTAAAACTAGTCGTTATGAATAGTAATAACCATTTTTTGAAATTTTGTAAATTTTATTTTTCAAAATGGACTTCATTTTTCGATTCGGAATATCGAAATTAGCTTAGGGTAAAATTTTGATTCTTTTTGGATAACTTTCATTTTCTGATGAATAGTGAAAATTACTAAATTTTAATTAAAAACAACCTTTTTAATCGAAATAATTAATAGTGATAAATTATTAATTTGAGTGGTTTTAAATTATATTTAGAATATATTTTTAAAATTTAATACAATGTTGGTCATTGGATGTAATTTCACATATAAACCAGATATAAACAAGTGTCAATCTTTTGATAGTTATTATCTCTTAAGAACACGCTATATGTTTTGAAGACGAGAATTAATTTTTAAATTAATTAATGAAACTAATATGTTTTGAATTTGGTAAAATAGACATCATTTTTGAGTTCATAATATCAAATATAGCTTATGCCTAATTTTTGGTATTTTTTGAAAACTTTCAATTTTTGATGAATAGTGAAACCACTAAGTGGTAGTTAAAAAAACTGAATTTTTCATAAAACTTAATTTTACCGCTTCTGTGAGTGGAATTTCAAAAATCCTAGAGACACGGTATATGTCAGTAAGTAAAATGTGGTTCAATGAGATGAAAATAATTTTTGGTGAATAGTAACTTTTTACTTTTTTTGCCATGGTTAAAAGTAAATATGGTAATTAAGGGTAAAAATGTTATTATTAATACCCAAACACATGTCCTAATTCTATTGGATAAGTTTAATTCTACCCAAAACAACTTTAGGAATAAAATATGACCATTTAGGCCCACTTGGATTAGATTATGACATTTATTATTAATTTATTTAAAGAAGGGTTAAAATAGTTAAAATCAAAGTTTAATAACTAAATAATTTTTAATATAGGGTTATACATAAGATAAATTCGACTATAAATATTAATTAGAAAGATAAAAATCTTTCCTACAAAATGATATTTTATTTCTAATTTTTATACTTTAAATAAGTTAATTTATGTATGACACAAAGATGATGCAGTAATTAACTTATTAATGAAATATTGACTTAATCGATGTTATAAATACTAAAATAAATGTAATTTGAGACTTTTTATGAATTCCACTAATTTTCTAGGTTAATATGACATGTTATTATTGATTTAATTTACTTTTTTCTAACTAATCATTCTGTTACTATTTTCACAAAAATCAATTACTAAATAGTGTCAAAATTGACATAAAATAGTTTTTAAAACAAATATTATATTATTAATTGTTATTTTATTCCTAAAAATATAAGGTTCGGCCAAATGACTTAGATAAGGTTATATATATTAATAATAAACAACTTGGGGTTCGTTTGGCTTCTTATTGTAAGTTTATTAACCTTATAGTGTAAGAACACAAAAAGACACGGTAAAAGTAAAATTATCTAACTTAATGTTATATCTAAATGATAAGGTTAAAATAGGAACCTAAACTTGTCTAAATTCTATTTTATGAGATTATTTCGACCCATACCTACCTTAGCTTCTAAATATATCAATTTGGTGCTATTTAAAACCGAATTTGGATTTTTAATAAAATAATATTTTTTAGTTTTTCCAAAGGAGCCCCTCTCCTCCCTTATAAAAGGGCACCTCCTCCCTCTCTTCCTCACACCACTTTGAGCCTTCAAGATCGGCCAACCCCTGCAAACTTCTCTTCTCCACTTCCCTAGAAACAACCTATAGGTCCTGGTATTCTTCAAAGACCAATTTTAGTGCCCTAAGAGGAGGACTCAAAGAGGCGCTTCAAGGAAGAGGTAATGTCCATTACTGATTCTTTCAACTTTATTTCTTCTTCCACTTCTTCTTCTTAGGTTGTTTCATTATGAAGCAATAACATCAGTATCACTCATATACTGATATGTTATTATAAGTTATGAAACAACCCTATTTCACCATCTATCTATCCTACTGAAAACGAAATCACCACGCGTGCGTACGTACGGAATACCGTCTCCACGCCGTGGTGTAATCTATTTTCCACCACCACCTTACTTGGATGGGTATAATGGTGTACATAATAACTATATATAATTATTTTAAAGTGATATTGATTCTGAAATAGTATACATACACTCCAATACAATTCCACGATCATGAGAACGATATCATCGCTCGTGCGTACGTACGGACTACCGTCTCCACGACGCGATGAGATTCATTCTCCACGTTAACCATTCATGAATGATTATAAAGTATATATAATAAGTAATCATGAAATATATGACATAATAATGATACTGGATATATGTTTATATATATGTGTATGTCATCTACTTAATTCCATTCAACTCAATAAGGAAACGAAAACAGCGTTCATGCGTACGTACGGCCTGCCGTCTCCATGAACGGTGTATTTCTTTCCATTTACTGATCTATTAGATATATGTATATTCTGAATATATATTATATATAAATCATGTTTTATATTCTGTAATTAAGTAATCATGATCTAAGTAATCATATGAATAATTACAAGTCAAAACATGGACGACAAATGAAACGATTTTACCCAAAACACTCTTTAACATGGAATTTACAAAAGAACGGGTAATATAAAGTCATAAGTGAACCATATATGATATAATAACAATGAATATGATTCTGTAATAAGTCAATGACATTATTTAAATCATTATATAGGGGGTTTGGATACGTACGAAGCATATCGGACCTAAGGTAAGGGATAATTTCGCAAATCTCATTTTTATCCGAGATTGCTTATTCATAAGTATTTACGGGGGTTATTGTTATCATCCATGTCCATGTTTCCTAAAAATGGTTTCATGTATGTTTAATTTCCTTTTTACCCATTTTTGACTTTTAATACATGGTATGTATGGAATCTTTCTTTTACGAGGTACTTTTTTACTTTTTTGACAAAAGTACGAGAAGAATTATTTTTTTAACTTATACGGCACAAACATATTGTTACGGTTTTATAAAGCCTTATTTTAATGAAGCTTACTCCAAAATATTTCATGACTATTTCCAAAAAAATCCTTTTTGTTTAAAGTTTGATGACATTTTGTGAAAAGAAAATGATTTTGACGAAGAAAGGATATTTTCCTCAAGAATTCATTTCAATTGTTTTCACAAAACCATTTTCCATCTAAGATGACATTATTTCATATGTGTATGTTTCAAGTATAATGTCTCTATGATTTACATGGTTTCACTTTTCCTATTATGAAATGATATCCATTTATTTTATATGGATTATCTGATGATGGGATGATGTTTATGAAACCCATTTTATTCGTTGGGTATTATAAATGATGTATGTTTATTTTGTGGCACAAGTAAGAATGATTTCATTATGAGATTGGTGGGACCTATCTCTCCCTCCAATGCATTGGGTAAAGATTTATATCTCATGAGATAGACATGGATGGAATGGAAAGTTAAACCGGTTCAGTAATACAGGACTGGAACAAGGAGTGAACTCGATTTATAAAGGGACTTTGTCCACTAAGATGGTCTTAGCAGCAATGCCTTGGCTAATATGGAATTCATAACATGTGCTTAATGGTTTCCACAATTACATGTTTTATTACCATGCTATTTTATCATGCTTAATGTTTCTTTATGATCTATGCCTTACGTACTTCCATGTTTTATGTCATTGCTCAAGCTTTTGATGTTTAAACATTATGTTCATGTTTTTAAGTTCAAATTTATATGGTATGTTTTATTTTATCCATGATTACCCTTAATGAGCATTTGAGCTCACCCTTTTTATGTTTTCTTTTCCCCATGATATAAATAAAGGTTTTAGGTAAGAAAAAAAGGGGAAGATCTTTATGGGAGATGTTGAGGATCTTTCACCATGATTAGAAGATTACGTCCCAAGTTTCCAAAGACACTAAACTATCATGGTACTTGTGTGTCTGTTTTTGTTATGTGTTAAGTATTCCGCAAAAGTAATGTAATGTTCATGTACGTCATGCTTTGGGTCTCTACAGTTGGTATTAGAGGGAGGTTTAGTCAACCTTTGGAAACTAGGATGTGAGAACTTTATTGAGATCCCTATAGATATTTCTAAGGTATGTATAGGGATGTCCCTAATGTTAAGTATAAGTATAGGTTATAGTACTAGAATTACGGTTACCTAAGATGTTAGATATTGAAGGTACCCCCCTTTTACTATGTTGTTTTCCCTAGCATGATTTTTTCCTCTCACGCTATTTTTTTGGGTTTTAGAAAATGGCTGGAAACAGGAAGATTCATGATATTGGAGGATATGATAGACAATGGAATGATATTCTTCATGACAAACCAAATGAAACGGGATTTGGAAGTCCAAACATCGTTATTATGCCTAATCTGCAATCTCATAATATGATCAATAATCTCAACTTTGGCAAGTTTCCCGACTCAGATAATAAGAGAAATATGGAGTTTCATGATGATCATAGAGGAAAGAAAGTTCAATTTCCCTCATGTAAATCATGTGGGAAGAGGCATCGAGGAGATTGTTTCAAGGGAACTGGAAGATGCTTTGGGTGTGGAAAAGAAGGACACAAAGCCAGTAAGTGCAAAGGAAAAGGTTCAGTTAACACCATGGATGAGGATCATGGTATTTCTACGACATCAACAACGGTTAAATGTTTTAAATGTGGAATGTATGGGCATTATGCAAACAAATTCCCTAAGGTAAAGTCTCATGAAGAGAATTAGTACGGCTGTATGGGTAGTATTTATGTTGATGATGATGAAGAGACTACAAATGATATGTGAGATGAAAGAATTGTTGAAGCTCGGTCAATGGTTTAAGAAGGTAGTGGAATGATTACATGTTTATCAAGTGTAATGTTGTATAAGTAATCTCATGGTACTATGGAATAAAGAGACATCTAAGGATTGTTACACTGTTATCTTTCCTTGAGTTTTGAAAGTGTATGATTAATGGTACCAGTATCCATTAAAGGTTATTCAGATATTTTTGGAATGTATATGATATGCGCATAATGAAGGGATAAGGAGAAAATTAAATGTTTGATAGTATTCCTGAGCTCATAACTGATATAAGGAGAAGGTTATATCATGGTTTGAGTATATAGAATTTTTGGATTTTGGTATGTGGAAGGAGTTAACTTTGGATAGCATTCATGTTTTCACTAAGGTTTAATGGGTATTCATTTTTCAAGAGAATACATGATTAAGGTATTCAGATGATTGGAATGTGACCAACAAGATATATGGGGGATAAATGATGGTATTCACATGCTTGGTTGATGACATTTCAAGTAATCGTTTTCTTTATACTATGAGCTTGGACCGAAGTATTTTAGATAATCCTAAAGACTGGAATGGATTATGTTAGACATAAGTTAGTATTGTTTAAGGATAGAACTTTTTTTTTGATATTATTTATGTGATGTTATAGTAATGTAGTTTTAGAAAAAGGACAACCTGTAGGACGGGCGATAGCCCGTCGCGTCGGACATGGCTGTGGGAATCGAACCCACAACCGAAGTGCGACTGGCCTTTATCGCCTACCACTAGCCTACAGGAAGTCCTTGTTTAGTAGAAACTAGTTTTATTATATTAAGCAGTATAATATAAGAAGTATAAGTCCATTTTAGGAACCATATATGATTAATCTCACTATAGATGGACCTACGTATTTTTTGATAACTTTTCTAACCTTTTGATTGAGATAGATGGAATGACCCATCATTCTATCACATGATCTGCTAACACATCACGAATGACAAATTCAACTTCATTTCTTTAGAAACAATGACCAACGGTGGGACTATACCAAAATCACGAAAGTATTTCTTCTTACTCCAATTTCATCAACTTTAGGGAAATGATCTTGAAAACCAAAAATGTTGTCCTAGTGCTCTTATATCTGATGAATAAGATGGTACCTTAGATCATTACAATTTTATGGCTTTGTGATTGCTGGCTTTTCCATAGCCATGTTCTCTACCACTCTCCATCAGAACATGATGGTTAGATTTTTCTTCCATATCCATATTTTCACCTATGTGGAAACCCATTGATTAGTTTTTTTGGGTAACCGTTACGTTTCATAATTTTGTTTTTAAATATTGGTTTTGGTATTCCTTTTTACGATGTGGGTTTCTATTAAAGAAACTTTCAAGTATTAAACCATTTATAACCCCGACGAATTTCGAGGGCGAAATTCCTTTTAAGGGGGGTAGAATGTAACACCCCGAGATTTTATGAAAAATATTCTTTTTAATTTCATTAAGGTCTTGTGTTGTATGATACACCAAAAGGATATTACACAACACGCATCCTTGACTTTCCTTGCATTACACGCAATCATGACCTTCCTCGATAGCGTGTGTAGTACGCAATAACGAGTTTCACTAAACAACAATATGCTATTAAAATATTATTAAAACTAGCCGTTATGAATAGTAATAACCACTTTTTGAAATTTTGTAAATTTTATTTTTCAAAATGGACTTCATTTTTGGATTCAGAATATCGAAATTAGCTTAGGGTGAAATTTTGATACTTTTCGGATAACTTTCATTTTCTGATGAATAGTGAAAATTACTAAATTTTAATTAAAAACAACATTTTTAATCAAAATAATTAATAGTGATAAATTATTAATTTGAGTGGTTTTAAAGTATATTTTGAATATATTTTCAAAATTTAATAAAATGTTGTTCATTGGATGTAATTTCACATATAAACCAGACATAAACAAGTGTCAATCTTTTGATAGTTATTATCTCTTAAGAACACGCTATATGTTTTGACGAAGAGAATTAATTTTTAAATTAATTAATGCAACTGATATGTATTTAATTTGGTAAAATAGACATCATTTTTGAGTTCATAATATCAAATATAGCTTAGGCCTATTTTTTGGTATTTTTCTGAAAACATTCAATTTTTGATGAATAGTGAAGCCACTAAGTGGTAGTTAAAAAAACTGAATTTTTCATAAAACATAATTTTATCGCTTCTGTGAGTGGAATTTCAAAAATCCGAGAGACATGATTTATGTCAGTAAGTAAAATGTGGTTCAATGAGATGAAAATAATTTTTGGTGAATAGTAACTTTTTACTTTTTTTTACCACGGTTAAAAGTAAATATGGTAATTAAGGGTAAAAATGTTATTATTATTACCCCAACACATGTCCTAATTCTATTTGATAAGTGTAATTCGACCAAAAACAACTTTAGGAATAAAATATGACCATTTAGGCCCACATGGATTAGATTAGGACATTATTTATTAATTTATTTAAAGAAGGGTTAAAATAGTTAAAATCAATGTTTAATAACTAAATCATTTTTAATATAGGGTTATACATAAGATAAATTCGACTATAAATATTCATTAGAAATCTAAAAAGATTTCATACATAATGATATTTTATTTGTAATTTTTAGACTTTAAATAAGTTAATCTATGTATGACACAAAGATGATGCAGTAATTATCTTATTAATGAAATATTGACATAATTTATGTTATAAATACCAAAATAAATGTAATTTGAGACCTTTTATGAATTCCAATAATTTTATAGGTCAATATGAAATGTTAGTATTGATTTAATTAAATTTTTTCTAACTAATAATTCTGTTATTATTTTCACAAAAATCAATTACTAAATAGTGTCAAAATTGACATAAAATAGTTTTTAAAACAAATATTATATTATTAATTGTTATTTTATTCCTAAAAATATAAGGTTCAGCCAAATGACTTAGATAAGGTTATATATATTAATAATAAAAAACCTGGGGTTCGTTTGACTTCTTATAGTAAGTTTATTAACCTTATAGTGTAAGAACATAAAAAGACACGGTTAAAGTAAAATTATCTAACTTAATGTTAAATCTAAATGATAAGGTTACAATAGTAACCTAAACTTATATAAATTCTATTGGATGAGATGATTTCGACCCATCCCTACCTTATCTTCGAAATATATCAATTTGGAGCTATTTAGAACCGAATTTGGCTTTTTAATAAAATAATATTTTTTAGTTTTTCCAAAGGAGCCCCTCTCCTCCCTTATAAAAGGGCACCTCATCCCTCTCTTCCTCAAACCACATTGAGCCTTCAAGATCGGCCAACCCCTGAAACATTCTCTTCTCCACTTCCCTAGAAACAACCTAGAGGTCCTAGTATTCTTCAAAAACCAATTTTAGTGCCCTAAGAGGAGGACTCAAAGAGGCGCTTCAAAGAAGAGGTAATGTCCGTTACCGATTCTTTCAACTTTATTTTTTCTTCCACTTCTTCTTCATAGGTTTTTTAATTATTAAGTAAGAACATCAGTATCACTCATATACTGATATGTTATTATAAGTATGAAACAACCTTATTTCACCATCTATCCATCCTACGGAAAATGAAATCATCGCGCGTGCGTACGTACGGAATACCGTCTCCACGCCGTGGTGTAATCTATTTTCCACCACCACCTTACTTGGATGGGTATAATTGTGTACATAATAACTATATATGATTATTTTAAATTGATATTGATTCCGAAATAGTATACATACACTCCAATACAATTCCACGATCATGAGAACGATATCATCGCGCGTGCGTACGTACGGACTACCGTCTCCACGACGCGATGAGATTCATTCTCCACGTTAACCATTCATGAATGATTATAAAGTATATATAATAAGTAATCTTGAAATATATGACATAATAAAGATATTGTATTTATGTGTATATATATGTTTATGTCATATACTCAATTCCATTAAACTCAATAAGGAAACGAAAATAGCGTTCATGCGTACGTACGGCCTATCGTCTCCGTGAACGGTGTATTTATTTCCATTTACTGATCTATTATATATATGGATATTCTGAATATATATTATATATAAATCATGTTTTATATTCTGTAATTAAGTAATCATGATCTAAGTAATCATATGAATAATTACAAGTCAAAACACGGACGACAAATGAAACGATTTTACCCAAAACACTCTTTAACATGGAATTTACAAAAGAACGGGTAATATAAAGTCATAAGTGAACCATATATGATATAATAACAATGAATATGATTCTGTAATAAGTCAATGACATTATTTAAATCATTATATAGGATTTTTGGATACGTACGAAGCATATCAGACCTAAGGTAAGGGATAATTTCGCAAATCTCATTTTTATCCGAGATTGCTTATTAGTAAGTATTTACTGGGGTTATTGTTATCATCCATGTCCATGTTTCCTAAAAATGGTTTCATGTATGTTTAATTTCTTTTTTACCCATTTTTTACTTTTAATACATGGTATGTATGGAATCTTTCTTTTACGAGGTACTTTTTTACTTTTTCGACAAAAGTACGAGAAGAATGTTTTTTTAACTTATATGGCACGAACAAATTTTTACGGTTTTATAAAGCCTTATTTTAATGAAGCTTCCTCCAAAATATTTCATGACTATTTTCAAAAAAATCCCTTTCTTTTAAAATTTCATGACATTTTGTGAAAAGAAAATGATTTTGAAGAAGAAAGGATATTTTCCTCAAGAATTCATTTCAAGTGTTTTCACAAATCCATTTTCCATCTAAGATGACATTATTTCATATGTGTATGTTTCAACTATAATGTCTCTATGATTTACATTGTTACACTTTTCTTATTATGAAATGATATCCATTTATTTTATATGGATTATGTGATGATGGGATGATGTTTATGAAACCCATTTTATTCGTTGGGTTATTATGAATGATGTATGTTTATTTTGTGGCACAAGTAAGAATGATTTCATTATGAGATGGGTGGGACCTATATCTCCCTCAAATTCATTGGGTGAAGATTTATATCTCATGAGATAGACATGGCTAGAATGGCAAGTTAAACCGGTTCAGTAATACAAGACTGGAACAAGGAGTGAACTCAATTCGGAAAGGGACTTTGTTTACTAAGATGGTCTTGGCAGCAATGCCTTGGCTAATATGGAAATCATATCATGTGCTTAATGGTTGCCACAATTACATGTTTTATTCCCATTCTATTTTATCATGCCTAATGTTTCTTTATGATCTATTCCTTACGTACTTCCATGTTTTATGTCATTGCTCATGCTTTTGATGTTTAGACATTATGTTCATATTTTTAAGTTCAAATGTATATAGTATGTTTTATTTTATCCATGCTTACCCTTACTGAGCATTTGATCTCACCCTTTTTATGTTTTATTTTCCCCAGGATATAAAGAAAGGTTTTAGGTAAGAAAAAAAGGGGAAGATCTTTATGGGAGATGTTGAGGATCTTTCACCATGATTAGAAGATTACGTCCCAAGTTTCCAAAGACACTAAACTATTATGGTCCTTGTGTGTCTATTTTTTTATTTATTAAGTATTACACAAAATTAATGTAATGTTCATGTACGTCAAGCTTCGGGTCTCTACAGTTAGGGGGTGATATATGCTCACCATCCATGGTAATCATCAAATATGAACTATCAGAATATACCTTATGGATGATAAAGGTCCCACCCATTTTGGTTCAATATTTAGAGGTTTTCTATTAGGTATAATCATCGTCCTGAGGGCCAAAAGTAGTTATCATTGGAGGAATGAATTTGGGTGTAGATACATCCAATATATTCTGATTTTGGTTGAGAAACATTGTAAACATGGTTTTTAGGTTCCTGGATATGATATAGTGATATGGTATAAGTATTTGAGGTTTGGTCATGGACTATATTTGGATGGTGTTTTCTATTATGATGATGTTAGAGCATACAAAGGTGGGAGGACTTTCTCTTGAGGATAAATATTCCTCTAGATGATAGGCTACATTGGGGTGTATTATGTAGAGTTATGTTGGTGGATTAATATGAATAGTCCTAGGAAAGGTTTCCTTTATAGTTGGATTCTATTATCACCAATAGAAAAGGATGGTTTGTGTGGTTTTGAGTCTCAAAATGGTAAATAGTGTTTTATAAATAGAGGTAGATCTGAAATCACGATGGAAGCATTTTGATGAGTCTATCGTGGCTTAGTGGTTATATCCCCCATCGAGATGTGGAGACAAAATTTCATGTGTCTATTAAAGTGGAATCATTACATGGATCTAGAATATGGGAAATAGAAAAGGGGAATATATATTTATCATGGCTAGGATAGGGTGTAAATTTTTGGTGTCACTATGTATATCATTAGAGTGAGAATCCATCCACACATAGTTATATTATTCCCACATAGACCTAGATCATATGAAAGGGATGAAAAGATGTAAGAGAGGACACTCTAAGTTGTTTAATGTTTTTTTGGATGGACTTATTTCCCCTTTAAATTTTGAAAGATTTAATTTTATAGGTTGAAATAATCACATAAAATTTCTAAGCTCACATGAATCTTGATAGATGTTAGAAACAAGTTAGAATCATGATGTTGTCCAAGTTTTACAAAAAATGAAAATAAAGGGCCATTTATAGCACATACCACTTGATTTGATATCTTATGGTGGTCCAGCTAAGACTTCCATGACATTTTCTAGGCATGAAGCGAGGAATTTGTATCCACGATCTTAGGGATCTTCTAAGATACTAACACACGACAAATATATATGGAATAGTCGAAACCATAATTGAAATGTGTATTTCGTTAGATGATGTGAGGATGTATGAATAAAAAAAAGAATTTACCCAAAGGATGAATATGCATATGGTTGATAGGCCATATTTGGGGGACGCATTATACAGTTCCACATTAGGTAGAGTTGGTATAGTCAAAACAGAGGATTCCTTCAGAGTTAGATACTTTTTTCACTGATAACATGGAAAATATTATGGGGACCTGAATATCCAAACACATGGATTGTGGTTAGTAAAAGGAATATGTTTGAGAATAAAGGTGGTATATAGGCTAGAATTGACCATGAATGGGTGCAATGTTCCTCTAAAAAATATTAATAATATGTAATTAAGGGATAATTTGTCCTCATCCATGAGTTTGCAAATGCAGAAATTTGTATTAAAGACTCCTGCATGGATCATGGTCATATATAGGAGAGAGGGGAATTTTCATCATTTTTTGGATGTTATATAATGTAGGATCCAACCATCAAAAAGTATATCATTAGAGTAATAATCAGGCCATATATAGTTATGAGATAGAAAATTTGGTGCAGTGAGGGACTCACACTAGGAGAAGTAGTCCTCTCAAGAAAGGGTCACAACAATGAACAGTTTGACATCATGTAAAAGGGAAATGCACCATGCAGTTTAGTATCTTATAGAAAAGATATAGGAAACACAGTCTAACATCATACAGTGTGGATTTTATCTTTCTGTTTAACATCATACAAGTCCTTTCATTTAACATCATAAAACCAGGACATTGGGCTACTCTAGTTTATGGTTATATATATCTGAAAAAACTGGTTGGTGATGCAGTCTATAAAGAAAGGTAAAGGAGATAACCTGATTTTAATAGAGAACCCAAATGAAACTTTAAAATATATCATATATATTTACACTAAGTTTAATGTCATAGTGCTTCTACATATGGCTTTGAAGAGCTTAAGGTAATGCAACTTTGACCAATGATGTGTCTTTTAAGGTCATGTATGCAAGACCAATCATGCCCTTTAAGTTAGTGTTACAAGGACCTATTGTTGATTCTTGTTGTGGAATAATTTAACATTTAATACTATAATAATCACCCAAAATCTCTAAGAACACATGATTCATGCTCGATGTGAGATAAAAGTGAAGTCAAGGAGTTATCAAAATTGTATAAATGTTCTAAATGAGGGTCATTTTTGGAATGTTACACTTTATTTTTCATTCCATTGTGGTTTGGACAAAAATTCACCAATAGATTTTGGGTGTGAATAGGGTAAGTTCTAAGACATGATCTCAGAGATATCAAATATAATAAAATGATATGGTAAAATTATGTTGTTAATGTCCATAGACCATATTCGAAAGGTGGTTTTTGTTACGATGATATTAGGATGTACATGTAAAAGATGGATTTCTCTAGAGGATGAAGTTTCCTCCAGATGATAGGATGCACTTCATGTAACATCCCAAGTAAGTAAATAATTATGTATTTTAATATCTATGTCTATTTATGAATTATATAGTGTTTTAAGAGGCTTAAAATGATAATAAATCCAATCTTAAGCATAAAATTCTCTAATATTTTTAAAAGATTGTTTTACCGCCATTTGATGGCAAACCATTTTTAAATAAAACATTTGACAATTTTATAAGCTATATTTTTTTAAATAAAATTATTCATTATAATTGGTACATTTAAATTTACTTTGGATAATGTTTTGGTATTTTTCTGACAATGTTCATTTTTTAATGAATAGTGAAAAAATACTGCATTTTACTTCAAAACTGCTTTTTCATCTAATTTAATTATATGGTTAGATTATATTTATAATTGGATTTAAAGTGTAATTATAATATATTTATAACATTTAATCCAATGCTGGTCATTATAATTGACTTCACTTTGGAATTGGGCATAAACAAGTGCCAAACATTTAATAGATATTGTTTAAATAAAAACCCGCTATTTGTTTTGACAACAGGAATAATTTTTAAATTAATTACTGTAATTTTTGTGTTTTGAATTTGGTAAAATGTATTTCATATTTGGAATCAGAATTTCCAAATTATTTAATTAAAACTCTTTTGTTTTTGGACATTATGAATAGTAATGACGGTAATTATCTTTAATTATCGTGATTAATTAGTAATCGGGTAGTTAAGGGTAATAAAATAATATCATAATAATACAAAATGACCCCAACATGTGTCCTAATGCTACTGGTTGTGTCATGTACGACCATTGGTTTCCTTGTGTCAAACTTTGGGACCCCAAGGAATTACTTTTGTGTGATAGTGACTTTTTATCTTTTTATTTTTAAAGAAAGTAAAATATAACAAAGTATGTAACACCTAAGTAAAATAAATTTAATTTTGTCTAAATAAATGATATATTGGACTATAAATAGTAATTGTAAAGATAAAAAAAATTTCCTACATCATAGTATTTTTTTATAATTTTTAGACACTAAATAAATTAAATTTTTTATGACACCATGATGATGCAGCGATTACCTCATTAATGAACTATTTAAATAAAATGAAAAGATAATGTAATATCTAAGCCTTACACTTTTAAAAAACCTATTTTATGAGTATATTTTGAACCCTTATCTCCTTATCCTCGAAACATATCAATATGGGTCCTTTAAAATCCGAAAATCATTTTAATATAAAGTAACATTTCTTGACTTTCCAAGAGTGCCCCTCCTCCCTCTTATAAAAGGCCCCCAACTCTACCTCCTTACCCAGACCTCTCAAGACATTGGATCGGCCAAGATCTAATCAATTTATCTCTACACATCCCTCTCTTCATCCTAGAAGCCTTACCTTAGGCAGAAAGCTCTTCACGAAACCATTTTGGTTCAAACCAAGAAGAGTTACCTGATTTAAAGGTAATGTCTTCACTTGTGTTCTTTTGTTTTATTTTGCTTCTCCAACCCCCTAAAATCTTATTATTACTTTATTTTGTAACAAAACCAGTATTTAAATATACTAGGATGGTTTTATTGGAAGGATTAGAGCTACACTTACACACACCTTCATCTAATGGTTAAAGAACATACTGTTTCTGTGGATGGTGAATTTCTGCCTCACGAAATGATGATTGTTCAATCTTATTTTAACACCTTTCATGGTGGCCATTAAGATATCACTCTACTTATATATGATATATATTATTTTTATGTTTTCCTTATGCTTCTTTATTTTTCATTTATGGCATTCCTTTATGGTTTCCATTATGGGTAAACACGATATCTTCATTTTAGGAAGTGCGGACTACCGCCCCCTCAAAGTGATTTGATTCATTAATGCCATATGTGTGATGTATGAAGGATGGAGTTAATGATATTATATATGATATCATACTGGAATTATATTATACCTTTATATCATTATGATTTCATTCCATTAAATAAGAAATAGAAATGAAGGTAGCGTTCATGCGTACGTACGGCTTACTGTCTCCTTGAACGGTGCATTTCATTTCTTACCTCTAAATGTTATGAAATACTATAAATGCATGTATATAATGGATATATATGATATATATTATATATAAATCATGAATATAATTCTGTATATAATGTATATTTTACCACATGAATAACTTGTAATTATTATGAGTTTATTTTTGACTCAAGTACCAATGATCGACAAAACGACCGTTATTAACACAAATAATTACATAGTGTTCATAACATGGTAATAAGTGATATAAAAGGAATAATGAACTTGAAAATGGTTCTTAAGAAATTATAAATTAACTCAAGTTTATTATTCAGGAGATTAAAGAACGATCGAGTCAAGTCGAACACGATGTATGATACTTTTTCACAATCTCCTTTCATTGAGGCATATTTTGTTTTATACACAACTTTCTTTTATACGATGTATAAACCCCTTTGACTTTTACTTTTATTCAAAAGGAATCTTTTTATATGAAGCGTTTTACTAAATGACAAAAGGGAATGTTTTTGTCGTACGTATGCGGTGACAACGACTTCTCCGCCGTCGTGACCATTATTTGAGTTTCAGCTTCCTCTACAAGCCATAACATTTTTTTTAAATGAAAATTAAATACTATGTTTTAATTTTATTTCACTTTGGTATTGAAAATGGTTTTGATAATTTTTTTATTATATCAATGTGTTACTGATATCTTGTGATTGAAATGTGGAAATGTTATGTTTCCTTTATGCATGTTTTATGTGATACGATTATGTTATGGTTCTTGGGAATTATTTATGAAGACGAGTGGTTTTGTGATAAACTAAGGGCGGGTGAGCCCAATATATCTCTCCAATGCATTGGGTACCGTGAAGGGGTTAAACTCTAAGGTTTCCTCGAAGAGATTTAGGGAATATACTATGATGTGTATTCCAAACATAACCATGAGGGTTACTCCCTATGTAAGAATGTTGTGAATGCCTCAAGTTACCTTTATGTCTTATAATTTCTATGATTTAGTCATGATTTGATGAGGTATGTTAATGTGCTTATGTTTTATGAGTAAAGTATGATTTCATTAACTCTTATGTGTACATGGACTAATGTTTTCGTTCTGTACTTTTATATCCCTTACTGTGCTTTTTATGCTCATCCCTAGTTCTTGAAATGTTTTTTACAGGTCAAGGGAAATGTACATGATGTGATGATAGTGTCGAGGAAGTGTCACGAAAGAATCCATGTTTTATTTTAAATATGTCTCCTTTGATGGAAAAAATGAATACTATCTTGTATGTAACCACCTTGTTTAAATGTGGAATGTAATGCATGATTTATGATCTAATTCTCTTAAAATCTAAACCTGAAAAGATTATCAATGTGTAATCTTGTAATAACTCAAGATTAAGTAATGTTTAAGGATAGTGGCCATATAGTTGGTATAAAAGGTCAGTTTAGATAAATTTTGGAGTTAGAACTCTATTAAATGATTATCTAAAAAAATTATGTTCAAATTGAAATGATATAGAATTTGAAGATTACCATGTTGCTTCATCTGAAACATGTTTGTTTAGAATGGTTTTCCACAGAGGAAATAGGGAAGTAGCGCTTGGAAGGCATACCGATGGAAATGACCTTCCGAATCTGCATCCTAAAATGGTGAGAATTGGAACTAAACAATTTGTTGCAGTAATGGAGCAGTTGAATCAAGCATTAAATGGTGGTGGTATCCATGTACGAGATCAGCCATATCAACCCCAGAGGAACGTGTCAGTGGTGGAACATTTCATGAGGCAACATCCCCCATCATTCAGAGGATCATCTGACGCTGTGCTAGCTGAAGGGTGTATTAAAGCACTGGAGAAGATTTTCGATGTCATGGGTTTTTCAGAAAATCAAAAGGTTAGTCTTGCTGTTTACCGTTTGGAGGGTGAAATAGATCAGTGGTGGTCGATGGTTAAAAATATCAGTGATGCTGATGAGATTGATGCTCTTGACTGGGATGAATTCAAATGTATGTTTCTTGAGAAGTATTTTCCTAAGGCTATTCGACATAGGATGGAAAAACAATTCTTAGAATTGAGGCAAGAGGACGACTCAGTGGCTGCTTATGAAGAAAGGTTCACTCGATTGGCAAGGTATGCTCCAAATTTTATCTGAGACGTTGATAGTAAAATCAATTGTTTTTACTTAGGATTAAAGCCAAAATATCGAAGGTAATTGTATTCTCGTGAGTTCAAAAGTTATGAAAAGCTTGTTCGATGTGATGAGAAGGTGGAAATGGAGTTTTCCAATGATCAAGTTTTCTATAACAACCAACAGAAGAAGAGACTGAGGTGGAAAGAGAAAGGGAAGAATCCTTCAAAAAGGTCTAATGGTAAGAAAAATAAGTTTTCAGTTTGTGATAAATGTGGTAAAAGGCATGTTGGGGAATGTCTTCTAAATTCTAGAAAGTGCTACCGACGTGGTAAGATGGGACATAAGGCTTTTGATTGCACTGAAAAAGATCAGGGTGATGGTAAGACCAAATTTGATTTATAGTTAGTGAAATGTTTCAAGTGAAATGAGATGAGTCATTATGAAAACGAGTGTTCGACAAAGAGCTCAAATGATGGTAAGTAGTCAGAATACAAGAAAAAAAGGAGTGGTGAAATACTTTTCAACTACTTCAGCAGATTTTGGGCCAGAAAATGAAGTGGTATCAGGCACTTTGATTGTTTTCTCAGATTATGCTAATGTGTTGTTTGATTCGGGGTCTACACATTCTTTCATCTATGAAAACTTTTCTAGTAAATTGGGAATTCCATCTCAATAAATTACTCCTGAACTTGTGGTAAAAACACATGGGGGAAATGTTTAGGCAAAAATAATTTATAAGAGTCTTCCTATCCTTATCCGTGGAAAGAACCTACTTGTAAACCTTATTGTTTTACCTATAGTAGAGTTTGATGTTATCCTGGGTATGGATTGGCTCTCTGTTTACCATGCAAAGATTGATTTTATAGATAAAGAAGTTTCTTTTCAGAAATACTTTCAGTTTGTGTACAAGAATGAACCCTTACTGTTGATAACATATCAAGAGGCTGAGAAACTTGTAAAATATGGAAATGAATGTTACCTTGAACATATTGTTGAAAACAAAGGAACCGTTCAGATTAATGATGTGCCAGTGGTAAATGAGTACCATGATGTTTTTCTTGATGAGTTGCCTAGAATAATACCAGATCGGGAAGTTGAATTTACTGTTGACTTAGTTCCTGATGCTAAGACAATTTCAAAACCCCCTTATCGAATGGCTCAAATTGAACTTTTATAGTTGAAGGAGCAATTGCAATATTTATTAGAGAAAGGTTTCATTCGACCTAGCACATCACCATGGGGTGATCTTGTCTTATTTGTTAAAAATAAAGATAGTTCTATGAGACTTTGCATTGATTATATATCCTTGAATAACATCACTGTTAAGAACAAATATCCTTTGCCTCATAACGATGATGTGTTTGATCAACTCCAGGGAGCACAGTATTTTTCAAAGATTGACCCTAGATCGGTGTACCATCAGTTGAAGTTAAAGGAAGCAGATGTTTCGAAGACCGCATTTTGCACAAGATATGGACATTATGAATTTGTAGTAATTCCTTTTGGGCTAACCAATGCACCTGCTATATTCATGGACATTATGAATAGAATTTTTCATGAGTTCTTGGATAAGTTTGTGGTTGTTTTCATTGATGATATTTTGGTGTTTTATAAAAGTAAATAGGAGCATGAAAGTCATTTAAGGGTTATTCTAAAAACTTTAAAAGAAAAGAAAGTGTATGGGAAATTTGGAAATTGTTAGTTTTGGTTGCAACAAATTTCTTTCCATGGTCACATTGTTTCTAAAGATGGAATAACTATTGATCCTGCAAAAACAAAGGTTGTGGAAGAATGTCCAAGACCCACAAATGTAACTGATATTTTTAGTTTTCTTGGTTTGGCATGATATTACTGAAGGTTTGTTAGAAATATTTCCCAGTTATCTAGTCCAATGACTAAGCTAACTCGGAAGGGTGTTAAGTTTATCTGGACAAAATAATGTGATGATTGTTTTTAGGAGTTGAAAAGAAGATTGGTTAATGCTCCAGTTTTGGCACTACCTTCTAGGAATGGTGAGTTTCTTATCAAAAATGATGCTTCATTGAAAGGACTTGGTTTCTTCCTAATGAAGAATGATCATGTAATTGCTTATGCTCCACGTCAGTTGAAAACTCATGAGGTAAATTACCCTACACATGATTTGGAATTAGCTGCTGTTGTTTTCACTTTAAAATTTTGGAGGCATCATTTGTATGGTGTAAAGTGTGAAATATATACTTATCACAAAAGTTTAATGTATATATTCACTCAGAAATAATTGAACATGTGATAGATGAGATAGATATAATTAATCAAAGATTTTGATTGTACAATTCACTACCATCCGGGAAAATCAAATAAAGTGGCTGATGCTTTGAGTAGAAAAATTAATGCTTCATTAACAATGTTGTGTTTGGAACATGATCCTTTGGTCAAGGATTTGATGAAATTTGGCATAGAAGTTGTTGGTGCAGGAAGTTCTTCTATTTTGTTTCAGGTATCAGTGAAATGTTCTCTATCAGACAGAATTAAGCAAGCACAAAAGAAAAATAGTGAGTTGTAGAAAAAGGTAGAGCTGGTTCAGAAGGGTAAGTTTTATGAATTCATCATTGATAATGATTGTGTTTTGAGATTTGGGAAGAGATTGTGTGTTCTGTGTGATTCACAGTTAAAGAGAGAGTTGTTATGTGAAGTTCATAGTTCTCCGTTTTCAGTTTATCCAGGCAGTACTAAGATGTATAGAAATCTCTGAGAGTACTACTGGTGGGATGGAATGAAAAGAGATATTAATGATTTTACTGTGAAGTGTTTGACTTGTCAACATGTTAAATCAGAGCGGTAGTTATCTAAAGGGATGCTTCAACCAATACCAGTACCAGAGTGGAAATGGGAGAATATATCCGTGGACTTCATTGTGGGATTGCCGAAGACACCTTGAGGTAATAATGCAATCTATGTTATTGTTGATCGCTTGACTAAATCTGATAATTTCCTTGCTATATGAGATACTTTTTCCCTAGATCAACTTTATCTTTGGTATCTTAAAGAGATATTCAGGTTACATGGAGTTCCCCTCTCCACTGTATCTGATCATGATCCCAGGTTTACTTCTAACTTTTGGAAGGCCTTCATAAGTTGTTGGGTACTGAATTAAATTTTAGTACAACCTTTCATCCTCAATCAGATGGGAAGTAAGAATGAAAAATTATGACTTTGGAGGATATGATACGTTCTTGTTCGATGTATTATCATGGATGTTGGGACCAACATCTTTCTTTGGTTGAATTTTTTTATAATAACAGTTTTCAATCCAGTATACAGATGGCACCATTTGAGGCATTATATGGGAAGCATTGTCGAACTCTAGTTTTTTGGGATGAAGTGGGTGAAAGGAAGTTTATGGGACCAGAATTGGTATAAGAGTTGGTAGAAAAAGTTCAACTAATACAGAAACACATGAGAACAGCTCAGAGCAGGCAGAAACCTTATGCGGACAACAGGAGGAAGGATCTCTCTTTTGAGGTAGGTGATCGTGTCTTCCTCAAAGTTTCCCCATGGAAAAGTGTGATGTGATTTTGTAAGAAAGGAATGATGAGTCCAAGATTCATTGGACCATATGAAATTCTATAGAGAGTTGGATCAGTTTCATACCGAGTGACTTTACCTCTGAGTTTATCTCAGGTACACAATGTTTTTTTTAATGTTTCAATGTTAAGGAAGTACATGCCAGATCCATCTCATGTTTTGAGTCCAGAGGTAGTTCAGTTGGAAGAGAACCTATCTTATGAGGAATAACCTATCCAGATTCTTGACCATAGGGAGCAGGTGTTATGGAATAATGTGATTTATCAAGTAAAGGTTTATTGAAAAAACCATATGATTGTAGAGGAAACATGGGAATCTGAAAATGCAATGAGGGATAAGTACCCCCACTTATTTAATAAGTAAATAAATTGTGGGGACACAATTTTCAAAAGGTGGGAAGGATGTAACATCCCAAGTAAGTAAAGAATTGTGGATTTTCATATCTATGTCTATTTATGAATTAGATAGTGTTTTAAGAGGCTTAAAATGAGAAGAAATCCAATCTTAAGCATAGAATTCTCTAATATTTTTAAAAGATTGTTTTACCACCTTTTAATGGAAAACCATTTTTAAATAAAACTTTTGAAAATTTTATAAGCTCTATTTTTCAAAATAAACTTATTCATTAGAATTGGTACATTTAAATTTACTTTGGATAAGTTTTCGGTATTTTTCTGACAATGTTCATTTTTCAATGAATAGTGAAAAAATACTGCATTTTACTTCAAAACTGCTTTTTCATATAATTTAATTATATGGTTAGATTATCTTTAAAATTGGCTTTAAAGTTTAATTAGAATATATTTATACCATTTAATCCAATGGTGGTCATTATAATTGATTTCACTTTGGAATTGGTCATAAACAAGTGCCAAACTTTTCATATATATTGTTTCAAAAAAACCCGCTATTTGTTTTGAAACGGGAATCATTTTTAAATTAATTACTGTAATTTTTGTGTTTGGAATTTGGTAAAATGGATTCCATATTTGGAATTATAAGGTCCAAATTATTTAATTAAGACTCTTTTGTTTTTGGACATTATGAATAGTAACGACGGTAATTATCATTAATTATTGTGATTAATTAGTAATTGAGTAGTTAAGGGTAATAAAATAATATCATAATAATAACAAATGACCCAAAAAATTGTCCTAATACTACTTGTTGTTTCATGACTGACCATGGGTTGCCTTGTTCCAAACTTTGGGACCCCATGGAATCACTTTTGTGTGATAGTGACTTTTTATCTTTTTATTTTTAAATAAAGTTAAATATAACAAAGTATGTAACATCTAAGTAAAACAATTTTAATTTTGTCTACATAAATGATATCTTGGACTATAAATAGTCATTGGAAATCTAAAAATATTTCATACATCATAGTATTTTTTTTATAATTTTGAGACACTAAATAAATTAAATTTTTTATGACATTATGATGATGCAGTGATTACCTCATTAATGAACGATTTAAATAAAATGAACATATAATGTAATATATAAACCTAAACTTGTAAAAAACCTATTGGGTGAGTATATTTCGAACCTTTATCACCTTATCCTAGAAATATATCAATATGGGACCTTTAAAATCCGAAACTCATTTTAATATAAAGTAACATTTCTTGACTTTGCAAGAGTGCCCCTCCTCCCTTTTATAAAAGGCCCCCACCTCTACCTCCTTACAGACAAATCTCATGCCATTGGATTGGCCAAGATCTACTCATTTTATCTCTGCACATCCCTCTTTTCATCCTAGAAGCCTTACCTTAGGTAGAAATCTCTTCATGAAACCCTTTTGGTTCAAACCCAGATGAGTTACCAGATTTAAAGGTAATTTCTTCACTTGTGTTATTTTGTTTTATTTTGCTTCTCCGACCACTAAAATCTTTTTATTCCTTTATTTTGAAACAACACCAGTATCATCAATATACTAGGATGTTGTTATTTGAAGTATTCTAGATACACTTACACACACCTTCGTCTAATGGTTAAAGAACATACTGTTTCTGTGGATGGCGAATTTCTGCCTCACGAAAGGATGATTGTTCAATCTTCTTTTAACACCTTTCATGGTGGAAATTAAGATTCCACTCTATTTATATATGATATATATTATGTTTATGTTTTCTTTATGATTCTGTATTTTTCATTTATGGCATTCTTTTATGGTTTCCATTATGGGTAAACGCAATATCTTCATTTTAGGAAGTGCGTACTACCGCCCCCTCAAGGTGATTTGATTCGTTAATGCCATATGTGGGATGTATGAAGGATGAAGTTAATGATATTATATATGATATCATACTGGAATTATAATATACCTTTATATCATTATGATTTCATTCCATTAAATAAGAAATATAAATGAAGGTAGCGTTCATGCGTACGTACGGCTTACCGTCTCCATGAACAGTGCATTTCATTTCTTACCTATAAATGTTATGTAATATTATAAATGCATGTATATAATGTATATATATTATATATACGATATCTACATCATGAATATAATTCTGGATATAATGTATATTTTACCACATGAACAACTTGTAATTATAAGGAGTTTATTTTTGACTCAAGTACCAATGATCGACAAAATGACCGTTATTAACTTAAATGATTACATAGTGTTCATAACATGGTAATAAGTGATATAAAAGGAATAATGAACATGAAAAAGGTTCTTAAGAAAGTATAAATTAACTCAAGTTTATTATTCAGGAGATTAAAGAACGATCGAGTCAAGTTGGACAAGAGGTATGAGACTTCGTCTCAATCTCCTTTCATTGAGGCATATTTTGTTTTATACACAACTTTATTTTATATGGTGTATAAAACCCTTTGACATTTAATTTTATTCATAAGGAATCTTTTTATATGAAGCGTTTTACTAAACGAAAAAAGGGAATGTTTTTGTCATACGTATGCGGTGACAACGACTTCTCCGCCGTCGTGACCATTATTTGAGTTTCGACTGCCTCTACAAGCCATAACTTTTTTTTAAATGAAAAATAAATACCATGTTTTAATTTTAGTTCATTTTTGTATTGAAAATTGTTTTGATAATGTTTTTATTATATCAATGTGTTATTGATATCTTGTGATTGAAATGTGGAAATGTTATGTTTCCTTTATGCATGTTTTATGTGATAAGATTATATTATGGTTCTTGGGAATTGTTTATGAAGATGGGTGGTTCCGTGATAAACTAATGGAGGGTGAGCCCAATATAGCTCTCCAATGCATTGGGTAATGCAAAGGGGTTAAATTCTAAAGTTTGTCCAAAGATATTTAGGGAATATACTGTGATGGGTATTCCAAATGTAACAATGAGGGTTACTCCCTACGTAAGAATGTTGTGAATGCCTCAAGTTACCTTTATGTCTTATGATTTCTATGATTTATTCATGATTTGTTAAGGTATGTTAGAGTGCTTATGTTTTATGATTAAATTATTATTTCATTAATTCTTATGTGTACATGGACTAATGTTTTCATTCCGTACTTTTATATCCCTTACTGAGCTTTTTATGCTCATCCAATGTTTTTGAAATGTTTTTCATAGGTCAAGGGAAAAGTACATGATGTGATGATAGTGTCGAGGAAGTGTCACGAAAGAATCCATGTTTTATTTTAAATATGTATCCTTTTATGGGAAAAAATGAATACAATCTTTTTTGTAACCACCTTGTTTAAATGTGGAATGTAATGCATGATTTGGGATCTAATTATCTAGAACTCTTAACCTGAAAAGATCCTCAATGTGTAATCTTGTAATAACTCAATATTAAGTAATGTTTAAGGCTAGGGGACTTATACTTCAGTGTATTATGAAGAGCCATGTTGGGGGATTTATATACATAGTCAGAGAAAAGGTTTCCTTTAGAGTGAAATACTATTATCATAGATAGTCAAGGAAAGATAATGGGGAAATAAATATCTCGAGACTTACAATATTATTTGTCAAAGGGAGATGTTCAAGTATGATAGAATAATTTAAATTTAAATTTTCCATGGATGTGAGATCCTATTTGTATATAAGGCAACTCATGTTGGAATCTCCTTCATAGTTTAATGGAATATGCATAAATAGGTTTTTTTTATTTTCTAGGTGGGCCTAGAATGAGAGATTTAGGGATCACTTTGTATCACGTGGGATCATTATTCATGATACATGTAGTTCTAAGTTATAGATTTTATATAATATTGATACCAGGAACAACAATCCTCTCATTAAAGGGCTACAATAATGCACCATTCTATGTCATGTGAAAGGGACATATATAACAAAGTTTAATGTCTTATGTAAAGGATGAGGTGACATATAGTTTTACATCATTTTACATGGATTTTATACTATATTTTAATATCATGATACTAGGACATAAAATTGGTCATGTCTTTTTAGGTCTCGTGATAATGAATGGTGGTGAGTTTCTTGGTCACATGAATATTTCTTGAGAAACCTTGCATTGATAGATGGAGTGATATGCTCATTATCCATGATAATCCGTAAATATTATCCATTTGATTATACCTCATGTATGATAAATGTATATCCCATTTTGGTTAAAGATTTAGAGGTTTTTTACCAGGTATCATCATAACCATAAGATCCAAAACTAGTTATCTTTGGAGGAACAAATGAAGGTGATTTGATCCCTACCCTAAAATGATTAACCAATATACCACTTTATTTTTCAACAAAATCATCACCTTTATAGAACAATGGACCTCATGGTATGTCTTCTTAGCGCAAATTTTCTTTGATCCTCATGATATATACATCAAACTATTCTTTTGGATTACATAATCCAATTACTTTCTTCCCTCAAAGGATCTATCACCAATCCTTTGATAATTTTAGAGGATACTCTAGAAGAAGCATAGAATTATATTGGTGTCTATAGATTTTAAGAGATAAGTGTTTAGGTATAAGATTTAACATACCCCAATTACTATATAAGCAAAATATTATCCTAGTAATATCAAATATGCATAACATGTTTCCAGGTAAGAACTGCTGACTCCCCTCTTCATGAAATTTCAGATCTACCACATATATCAGAGGACCATGCGATAACCACTACTAGAGACATTACTATACCAAAAGGGGATGATTGGGATCTTGGACTATATAATGTGGTTATAAATGGTTATCCAAATTCAAAGGGTCTAAAAATGTTTAATCCTTCTAAAATAATAGAGGATGGATTGAATGGTACATATTTGGTTCCTGAACCAAGCATCTCAAATGTCCCTATTGGTGAGGTTGTTTTGATCCTTGAGATGTTTTTTAATTATATAATATTAATTGAAATGGAGTACATTCTAAAATTATAAATTGATAGTCTAAACTCTATATATAAGTTTAGTAACATTAGTGTGGAGTTGGATAGTCATGAGTTTTAATTTATAAATTTTTATATTATTATGTTTGATGTATTAATAAAAACTCATGACTCATGTATCTTTATATATTGATAATATTTCCATAGAAATTCAATAATAGGATGCTTAGGTCTTCCATATTCTTTCTACGAATAAAATTATGGCTTAGGATCCCGATGTTGGATACTCCGATGAATAATTTATTCCTAGATTTAGGAAAACTAAAGATGATGAACCTCATCAAGGGGTCTCCATTCCAGTTGAAAAGGCTAAGAATGTTGAGGGATTCTTAGAATGAGTTCTCTAGAATAATCATGAACTCCTGTTAGAGAGTCTATTTATTTTACAAGTGAATTGTTAAAGTATAAGACTACACATACTCCTATTACTATATAGGGAGAATATAATCTTACTAATATCAAATATGCATAACAGGATTCTACATAACAACTGTTGAATCACTTCTTCATGATATTTCAGATTTACCACATATATCAGATGACCCAACAACAACCACTACTAGAACCATTAATATTCCAAACGAGAATGAATGGGATTTTTTACAATACAATGAGGTTGGAAATAGTGATCCAAATCTAAAGGGTCCAAAAAAGGTTATTCCTTATAAAACAACAAAGGATGGATTGAATGGGACATATTTGGTTCCTGAACCAAGAATCTCAAATGTCCCTATTGGTGAGGATATTGTGATCCTTTAGATGTTAGTTAATGATATAATGGTAATGGAAATGGAGGACATTCTCACATAATAAATTGATATTCCAATATCTATAGTGGAATTTTGTAACTTTAGTGAGGAGTTGGATAGACATTAGTCTTAATTTATACAATCTGATATTCTTATGTTTGATGTATCAACAAAAACTCTTGGCTCGTGCATCTTTATTTATTGATAATGTTTCCATGGAAATCCAAAAATAGGCTGTTGAGGTCTCCCATGTTCTTTCTACTTATGAAATTATGGCTTAGGATCCCGATGTTGGATACTCCCATGAATCTTTTATTCTAGACTTTAGGAAAACTAATGAAGGTGATCCTCCTAAAGGAGTATCCATTCAAACCGAAAAGAATAAGAATGTCGAGGGATACATAGACTAAGTTTTTGATATATCAATAATTGAGTATTGTCAACTAATTTTATTGTATATCTTCCATTCCCTTTATTTTCTTCAAATGTTGACGAAAAATATTATATGTCCTTCAATTTACTTAGCATCTTGATCAAAACATTGGGAGGAAATCTCCACACTGATCAAATTAATGGTGAAAAGTGAGGTTGAAATCTTTCTAGAATGAATATCCCAATTTTCTTCTTTAAGTGAATCCATTCCAAGGTGCATTTAGCCACCTGAAAGTGGTTCTGAGGTGAACCTAGAGGACCGAAACACCTTTCATTTCTCCCATAATTTTATTTGGAAAGATATATGGTGGTTGGTCTTAGATATTCCATTGGAATATTAACCTACAAAACATTACCAACCACGAATCATGTTCACCATGATGAAATATGGCGAGTTTGACCACCATGAGATCCAATATGCCATAAAGGTGATCATTCGATAGTGGGAGAAAGAGAAAAAGTCATTAAAACTTCTCTTCAAGGTGAATTTCTAAGTAAATATGATAACCATCGAGTTATGTTATCCCAAGTAGATCTTAATCATTCTAAATAAATAGGATACTATAAATGGTATGTTGATGAGAAAAATATTCCAACAAAATACCTCAAAAAAGAATTAGATTCTACAAAGAGATAATTTTCGAAGCTTCATCGATCTTTGGAGGAGGTTAAAGCTAAAGGGGAAGATGATATTATTTCTATAGTGTAAAAAATATATATTTCTGATGAATATGAAGCCATATAATCACACAAGTTTCAGAAGAATGTTGAGAAATATTGGGTATCAATCTAGAAGCTCAAAAATTACTTTGATGGAATGTTTTAATCCTTGTATATAGTGAAGAGATACTCTAAATTATGCATTGTCTTCTCACATTTTTTATCCATGAATAAAAATAATGATTTTCTTATTTGTTCTTTTCCTTGTTAGTTCATTCCTTTTAAGAATAATAGTGACATTCAAAATCAATTTTAGAGTAAAGTTTGGAGGGAATAGAATAAACTATAGTTATATAGGAAAAATAATCCACGATCAATTAGTGAAGGCTTGTGGGAGTAGGTCAGAAGTCACCAAAATTAGTATATACCTATTACCAATTATTATGGAGAAAACTAAAAGGAATATTCAACTCAAGGTTTGGTTAGTGTGGAGTCAGACATAGGGGGTAGGAAGTTAGTTCATAGGGAATATAAACGAGCATGATAGGATCTTCCCCCTAAATGATTATATAACTATATATGGGGTTAATATTCCACGTGGGGATATTTCATTAGAAATCATACCAGAAGGAGGAATGCATGTAATTTAAGGTTATGATGTTTGGACCCTTGAAATTGGAAAAATGGATTGAATGAGACTCATTGGGTGAAGATACTTCCAATATATTCTTATTGTGGGGGAAAAGTGTTCTAAACATGGTTTTTGGGTTCTTGGATATGAGATGATGATATGGGATAAGTATTTGAGTTATGGTCGTAAACTATATTTGGAAGGTATTTTTTGTTCCGATGATGTTAGAGAACACGAAGATAAGAGAACTTTCTCTTGAGGATAATGATTCCACTGGAAGATAGGCTATATTGGGATGTATTATGCAAATTTGTGGTGGGAGATTAATATGCATAGTCTGAGAAAAGGTTTAATTTAGAGTTAGATTATCTTATTACTGATAGAAAATGATGGTCTGTGTGGTTCTGAGTCTCAAAATGGAAAAATGTGGTATTTGTATAAAGGGATAATAGAAAATATGATGGAAGCATTTAGATGAGTCTATCATTACTTAGTGTTTATAGCCTGCATCGATATGTAGAGACCAAATTTCATGTGTCCATTAAAGGGGATTATTTACACATATCTAGCTCATGGGAAAGGGAAAATAGAAATATATATTTTATCATGCCTAGGATAGGGTGTGAATTTTGGGCATCACTAGGTATCTCATTAGAGAAAGAATCCATTCACACAACATTCTATTATCCTTATATTGACCTAGATAATATGAAAGGGGTGATAAATTATGAGAGATGACATATCAGATTGTATAAATTAAGACTCAAATCTATCCAACTCCCCACTAAAGTTACAAAAATCCTCTCTAGAGTTTGTAATATCAATTTATTAAGTGAGAATTTCCTCCATTTCCATTACCATTATATCATTAACTAACATCTCATAGATCAAAACATTTTCACTAATAGGGGAATTAAAGACACTTGGTTCAAGAACCAAATTTTTACCATTCAATCAATCTTATGTTGTTTAAAAAGGAATAGAATTTTATGGACCTTTTGAATTTGGATCACCATTTTCAACCTCATTATATATTCCAAGATCCCAATCATCCCCTTTTCAAATAGTAATGGAGCCAGTGGTGGTTGTTGCAAGGTCCTCTAATATATGTGGTGGATCTAAAAGGTCGTGAAGAGGAGAGTAAATAATTATTACATTCAATCCTATTATGAATATTTGATATTACCAATATTATCTTCTCCATATATAGTAATAGGAGTATATGTAGTTTTATACCTTAACACTTCTCTAATAAAATGAATAGACTCTCCAACATGAGTTCATGATTCTTCTAGAACATCCTCTATAATTATAAAAGGATTGGTTATAGATCCTTTGAGGGAGGAAACTGAATTGGATTAGGTAATCAAAAAAATATATTAATATGTGTATATCATGATGATCAAAGAAAATTGGTGTTCAGAAGACATACCATGGAAAATTATGATCTTAGATAATGTCTTTTCTCTCTGTCAATACTTTACTTCAAGTGGTGTAAGTCATGTTATTTTCTTCTCAAATATATATATTGGGGTGGATTATGAGAAGGCCCTACCACTATTTAATCCTCCATAAGCCTCTATCTCAGGGATAACCTCCCCATTTTTGAAGGAGAATATTCCTCAATCCCAATAAAAATACCAATCGTGGCATATCTTTGGGATGCCAATTCTAGAAATTATTCCCATTCCTTATTCAAATCAAAGCTAGGTATTTTATCATTAATGTCCCTTTATTATAAAAATGGGGGATTACATAATCAGGGTCAACAAGCTCATCCCATTCATTAGTTGGTTGATCTAACATCCCTTCAGAAACTTTATGATCTAATTTATTGGTTAATCATTTAATGGTTGCGATCCAATGACTAATGGAATAGATAATCATTTTTAGTTCTAGGATATATTTTCCCACTTTGGTAGTATTGGTATCATAACAGAATTCATAGGGTTCACCAATATCTTCATACTTTGGAATATATATTCCATCTTGAATAAATGATAAAAAAATCCATGTATTGGGAAGGGCTATCTTTCCAAAATTGAGTCACCTTAGACCAAAAATAATCTATTTTCCCTTTTCCATCCATTAAAATGACCCTACATCTCTTAACATTATATTATTTACAGGTTTCCACAACTTGATAAGAGGCTACACAACTAGATCCTAAGATTCCTCCCATTGATGGTGGTTAGTTTTTTTTGGCTCAACCTCAATTAGTGTATAATTTTCAATTTTGGATTGCCTTATGGCCCATATTCGAGATCATTTTTACAATATTATAGATTCATCACTATCAACATTGGGTAGTCCTTTCTTATTTTTCATTTGTCTTACACTAGTTTTGAGAGCTTCAAATTGAGGTCCCTCTTCACCAACACCACTTTATAATATAAAGAGATCTAAGAATTGGTATATCTAGTAGTTAAACTAATGGATGTATCCAGTAGAGGAAAATTGATTACCACTTGAGATACCTCTTAATCCATGAAGACACAGAGCTACTAATCCACCATCAGGTGTTTCTATATTTTTAAATCTATAGGGTGACATTGTTGGTTATTGTAAAAACAATAATTGGTAGGAAAATATATTGGGAACACATGTTTCATAGATAATTTCTCCTTGTATCAGTGTTTCCAACACGTAGTCCTTGAAGGACATCATAAATAATCAAATCTCATAATCTCTAAGGACATTATCAATAACCATCCTGATAAGTTGATCCTCATATGAGAAGAAGTTTAATTTTCTAGATATTCTTGAAACTTTTTCATCTGACCCATATTTAAAATTCATCATCTTAATACTATATATTGTGTGAAAAATGGTTGTAAAAATAACCTAGTGATGTAGATCTAAATTTTCATTATGTTGGAGATAAAATTTATTTTTATCCATCCCCACTACACATATAATGGCCTCGATATTTTGAAGGGGGTCTTTACTACATGAACATACATCAAGAACCGGTAAATATTTTCCAATATTGGGGCCTCCAATCCTACATGACCCCCTTATACTAACTTGGATTCCATGAAAAATGACCCCAACCTAACAGCGCCATTGGACTCATAAACCAAAAAACATTAGGTGATAAACCACATTACTATAAATCCTACACGATGGGTCTCGGAAGGGATGTCAAGCATGATGGAATACCCCCATGTGTTATACTATCCTTGATCCAATACATGCCAATATTGGCTTGGGATGCCCTATTTTCTCCACTGAAGAAAATATTGTTGGATTCTTGTATATATCTTTGTATCCTTGGAGCTCTAAGAAAAAATTCATCCATACTTAGGATGAACATCATCCCATGGGTGAGTTTATTTCTATGTAATCTTCAATGTTATTTTCAACAATTCATGGGACAAAGATGAAATCTTTCAACATCATAAAACCTTCCCTTTTGTGGGATGAACTCATTGTATATCTCACCAAGGATGGGAGGTCTCATTATTTTATAGAAATCCCAAAAAAAATTACAACTTCTCTATGTTTCAAGTGAAAAGTATTTGTCTATGGACTCCATCAGTTGAGTAGCTCTAGGAATACATTGGGATTCTTTTATACATACATCTATGTAACCTATAAATCCTCATAAATACCAACTTATCTGAGATTAATTTTTAACTCATCATATGTCTTGATCACAAAATATTCCCATATACACTCTGGATTACCCCCCCCCCCCCCCTCCATCTCAAAAATCCTAGTCTTCCTTCCATCCATTCGATTGGTATGTGATAAAAGGATGCAGGATGGATGATTAATTGTGAATTTTCATCTTTGGTGTTTGAGGTTTCAAACCTAGATATCTCTTTTTGTGGTGAATAAATATTATGAAGTTTTTTTTTACTTCATTAATGTATGATTTCTTGTAATAAATATCGGCTGACATGAGATTGGTGCATCAAGTCAACCCAGAGTGAAGGGTATACTTTTTCAGCCTTGGAATGAGTAAATCATTTAAAATTTTGTGGTCATATAATCAGAATTTTTCTATCTATTGATAGTGAAAATAGTACTTCATAAAATTCTTTGTAAGGTTCACAAGAATGGGATCATATAATCAATAATATTTGGGCCTGATAATGTCCAAAATTTCATCTATACGAGTAGTAACCTGGTCATCAAAAATAGAATCTGCTCGTTTGACAATTGGAAATCTATATGTAGACCTATAATATTATGATTAGAATTTATTTACTATCTAAAAATCACAATTTCTTATGAGGATACTTGGGTGGACGGTTGTTCAATTTATTTTAAAGTGGTTTCCTAGCCTTGGGAAGGAATTTGGGAAAGGAAAGAATTCCTCCCAAGTGCCTTGCATAGGTTAATCCATGAAAGTACCTCAAATAAGTCATTTTTTACAAGTTCCTCATGTAGTACACTCTGTGAAAGTTTCTCATGCAGTCTAGTCTACATAATTTCATCATGAGGGCACTATTATCCTTTCCTATGTGAAAGTAACTTCATGCATATGAAATCACACAAGTTAATACATATGACAATGGTACATGGAATAGCTATAAGAAAGAGTTGAGAGGTTGTAGTAATTCCTTCACTAGAGTCAGTAGAAGAGTAAAAATTATGTGGGATCCTTTTGGAATATGGATATATTTATAGGTGATCTTGTCACCCACGTGAAAAACCTGTGAGAACCAATAGTGCGGAACACTAGTGAAAAATAACTCCTTGAAATACAGGCATGCTAATGTTTGATGAAGTCCAAATGTATAAGAGATATACATGAATGATTTTTCACTAGTGAATGTGAAAATACCAAATTAAATCCAACCAAAACACAATGTTGCAAGTTTCTCTTTCTTAAGGGTTAACTACACCAATGTTACTCTAACCCAGGATCAGATCCTCATATTCTAATTGGATCCAATCGAGAGGGAGGTATTTGAAACACTCCCTTTTCACATAATGATTAAAAGATTAAAGAAAAAATTCATTAGGTATATGGAGAAGGATAAGGTATAAAATATGATAAATTCCCTTCTCTCAAACCTCCCATAGTTCACCCAGATGAAGGTTTCATTGTGAACTAGCACAATCATACACCTCACATAAGTTTGACTTGTATGACCCACTAGCATAGAAAACTTCTATAAATAGATTCCTTTTCCTAAGGTCCCAAATTTTCCAATAAATAGTCTCATTTGGATTCCCATTTGATACTTTTGTAATAATAAGAAGATAGTCAAAGTTCTTCTCTCCCAACTCCATTATCCAAGTCTTTGAACCCCTTAGGTATCTTCCCAAGATTTTAAAATGTGAGGGAATTGACAAAAGGAGAAGTTTATAGAGTATAAAACACTAAATACCTTTTTTAAGAACAACTTTCCACTTAGTCTAAACACACTAGGGTGATGGACCCGTTCCTAACTCAAAACTTAGGTGCCATATTTCCAAGAGAAAGTTTTTAATTAGAAACTAATGTTAATGGTGTTCATATAAATAGATTGAATTAATAAAAAATAGTGAAAGAAAATTTTAAAATATTTTTTAATATATAAGTAAATTATATAAGGAAGAACATAATATGTACCATATGGTAACCATATGATGATTATTGAGTCCTGGAGTCAATTTTCTGGGAACTTTCATATAAAGAAACACTATATAAGGAAATAAATTGAAAATAAGTGAGATAAGATAAATTCTTGTGTTTTTTTTGAACATTATATATATATATACTCTATGAGAATATGAAGTTATATACAATGTAAAATTGGTATGTAGGTTATACTCTGCTTTGGATTTTGTAATTTTAGAAATATCTAAATTTTTTACTCTCTCTATAATGAAGAGAACCTTGAAAGTATTAGGTTCTAATTATTGGTGTTTATTTAAAATATATTATTATGAAATTTCAACATCGATTAGAATTTTTTTATATTTGAATACATTCTGCATAGTTGTAAACTGAAACTCATCATTTTCTTACAATGTATATATTTTCTTTAGTTACACATTTTACATTATATTAAAAATAATAGAGTAATTTTACTCAATTACATGAATGATTATATCTTTTATATCTAAGGATATTTTTTATTTTACTTTCAATACCTACTTTTCAATGAGAATAATGGAGATAGATCCATCATTATAATTGAATAATAGTTTTATTTGGTTCCTGTTAAAACATATATTATAGTTAGTGCGGGGTAAAATGTTCAATCAAAAAAATTTGATATATTTGTACTGAACCATATCATCTAAAAATATACTATTGAGGAATAAATGTAATTTTTATGAAATTTCATAACATTTAAATATTTTGAAATTTCTAGTATAATATTGAATGTGTTGACTATACAATTTTATAATAGTTGGAAATAATAAATCATTTTGATTATGTAGAACTTTGTCCTACCAAAATTTTAATACTGTATAAAAGTAAAGGTAGTTGATTCCTTCGGTATCTTATAGAAATTTCGAAATAATATTTTGAATATAGAAATAGTACATTAGAATAGTTTATTATGTTTATGTATTAAATTTTTTTCACTAAATGATTTCATTCAAGTAATATACCTTCATTCCATAGAAATGAATGATTCAAAAAACTAGTTATGGTTTCTCTAATGTTTTTTCACAGTTGCCACTATGGTATATGATGTTACCTTTAATCAATATATAATATAATATATGGTATTTAAACTAAAATTATGATATCATTTAATACAAGAGATATTATTTTATTACCAAATATTAGATTCATGACTTACCTCTATACAAGATCTAATTTTTAGTTGAGTTTTTTCTAATAAAAATGATATAGTATTGTTCCACATGAGATATTTGTAATGATGGATAGTGTAATCATGTTTTCACATGATTTTTTATTTTCATTCCAATATAATAATTATTAATATATTTTAATTAGTATTTTTTAAATATAAAATTATTTTTAATATGAAAAATATAAATAAAAAATATTTATAGAAACAAAAAATAGCTGGTAAATTAATACTCAAAAAATATTTATGAAGAAGCAGTTTATATTCATTTTTAGTTTTAAAAATGTCTTTGTGATAAAAAATATAATGTAAATATACTATCATGAAATGGGTTGAAATATAGAATATAATATAAAAATTAAATTGAATTTGAGATGAGTAGGAACAAACATCACTTATTTCTAATGTAGTGAACTATATGAATATCAAGATTAAATAATAGATTCATGTAATTCAAACTTATAGTAATAATGACTATATATGAATCCTAGTTAACATGATATTAGGAATTAAAATTAATTGGTATGTTTTATATAGTAATATTTATGATGTTTGTAACTGGTTCTAGAAATAACATATTGTTGAGATTATTTACAGAAACAAGTTATAGGAGAAATTTTTTTTTGGATATATTTTATCTATATGAAATATAGTCATCTATTTGAAAAACTCTTCCTATAATTGGAATCTAATAGGTACTCATCTATAATGGTTAATTGGAAATGTAATATATTAATGTATAGTATATGGTAGGGGGAAATTTTTTGAAATATGATTTTAAATTTACCAATCGTATATAAAAATCATATACATTATCTTGTTATTTATTCCCCATAGTTATACTGGTTGATTGTGATGAACCTTTCTAATAATATATAGTATAACATTAAAATTATTGAAAATGATAAATATTAAAAATAATATTTTAGTAGTTTTTGAAATTTAATTCTTAAAATATAAATTAAATTATGTTTTGTTACATGCATAGCTGTGAATGGTTATGTATAGTTATAAGAAATGTCTGTTTTTTTCAAATCTTGTTCCAAAAAATGTTAATATTATCTCTTTATAATCCATGAAAATATTTTGAAAAATGATATAATATTACATGGTAAATAGGAAAAAATGATATATATCACAACTTATATAACTATCATCATGTAAAATTGTAGATATGAGGGACAAATTAACCACTAAGAGGGGGATGAATCAGTGGTTTACTTATACAAATTATTTTACATGGAATTCAAACTCTTATCCTTATTAATGAGCTAAATCCACTAAATCATATATCATATTCTTTCCTCATATGTAGAAATGACAAGAGAGAGAATATAGCATGATATTTAAAAGGTAGGTTTAGTATAAAGACCTAATCCTTGTCATGTTGGTGATACCCCCCCCCCCAACATGGATTCTACACTATAATCATATAATCAATTATTTTAGTTTAGGAAGTAACTAGTTATACACCCCATTAGTTGATCCTCCAGTTAATCCCGGTTACACCCCCTACAATATAACTCTTTTTCCTCAGTTGGTTATACCCCCAACCAAATTCTCCTCTTATAAACTGTTTATACACTAGCCCCCTAGCCTTGAGACTCTTTAGAAACTATTTATACCCCCAGTCACAAGATCCTTCTTCTCTTAAGAAGATCCACTCCAAATTTAATTTTTTTTATTAAAATCATTTTTAGGAAAAATTGGAAGTCGGAGTTCACAAAGAGTTACCACTATGTACTGAAAGAGCTCACAAAATGATTAAACAAAAGACTAATATTACTTGACCCAGCTATTATATAAAACTCCCAGTGCAGAAAACTAACCTAGATACCTGGGTCTTCTCTGATGATCTCTTCAAGATGGGAGATCATCCTTTCTGTTGTCTGAATAAATTCCTCTAAGTTTATTTTACTCTGGTTGAATCCTCGGGCCATAATTATATCTTGCTTATCTATCCATACTTCTTGATCCTTTGTATCATCCACTTGAAACCTTCATTAAAAAATCCTCTTGAGTTCCTCTTCTGAGACATTGGGTCGTATTTCTTGCTCAATCATATCTTCCTTTGAGTGCAAAATTAGTTTCAAGCACTCCCCATCTTTCCCTTCTATGTCTCTTTTGTATCTAGTTGCTTCTTCACTTTCTCCCATATGTAAGAATGAACATTCTTTGTTACTTTATTTCTTGTACGATCACGTTTCCATAGGTGTTGGGAAGTAAGAGTAATCTTTGTGTCCCTTTTCCTTTTTCCCCTGAACCACTATACATTTCCCTAAGTCTTTAATGCTTTTTTTACTTCTTATTGTGAGGGTTGTGAGGACCTTTCCCTTGACATTGGTCCATGCTATCCACTGAAGGTAGGCTCTTACTTTCATCCCATAATGAGTCATCCTCCTTATTCAATTTAGGTTCTTGGTCTTTTAATCCATCAAATTGATTCCCGATCTTTAACTTCGAGTCAACTATAATGGGCCTCTGGTTACTTTGAGATTTCCATTTACCTGCCATATTCTCTTAGCCAGTTATCTTCTCCCCAGACCCATCCTTCAGATGGATGAGGGTGTTTGGGTACAATTCCCTCTATATATTCACATCATCAAACTTACTTCTAACCTTGTGAGATGTTGCAGCCAACAAGTAAGGCTTCCCATGCACTGATTCTGATTCATTTAATTGCATATACCCCCAGCCCATATACTGTTCTTTTTGATTATTTTCCTCCCAACCTCTATTTTGAGATCCAAAGAAACTATGGACCTCTCTCCTAGACTATCACATCTCACCATCCTCGATATTGGATGTAACTATTAGGTTCACTGAGGCCACTGCTGAGTGGAAATCCTCTTCAACTCCACAGATGCCCAAGTCCTACTTTAACTAGGCGAAGATTTCCTCAACCCACAATCCAACCTCCTCTAGCCTCACCTTCGTCACATCCACTATGAATATCAAGGGATTTTCCTGCTTTTCAGCCTCCCCATTACTAGCCTCCGCTGCTAGAGAATCATGGTACCTGACTAGATTAAGCTATAATGGAACTTTCCCGCATGCACCTTCTTGCACGCCTAATCCTCCACTATCCTACAACTGATGTTCAAATACTACATCTGCTTGCACTGCTGAAATCCGGTCCTGGTTTGCATGACAAAACTCAGTGGTGAAATGAAAAAATTTGATGCATCCCAAGTAGAAAGCAGGACAAGCTTCAAACACCACTCTCTGCATCCTTCCGAACTCCTCTCCGACCGAGATCCACAACCACTCTAATGGTGGTTTGGAGATGTCGACCTCAACACAAGTGTGAGGAAAAATCGGATGATAGATTGCGGAGGTATGCTTATCCGAACATAGAAATATTCAAACCAAGTTCTAGAGAATGAAAATGATGGAAGGATTTTGGAAGTGTAGAGGAAGGTCAGGAAATCTTACCCACACTGTCGCCAACGGCGGGTCGTGTTTCATGTTGAGATCGAAAGACCATCTCCTGAGGAAAAAACCGCATCCATTGAAAACCCGAGGAGCTCTTGACCAGGTGATAGCCAAATCCTCCTCCGATGAGAAGTGAATCATCAGTTGGTGATGATCAAGAAGGCCCACCACTGCTTGGTTTTGGAGACCCCATGATTCAAAGACAAATCGGTAAAAAGCGTCAACTGAAGGACGACGACCCCTGAAGCGAGCGACCAATGTCGATCTGTAAATATCTGATGTTTCATTGAACTCTTGAGAGGAAATTGAAAGATGAGGATATCCTTCATGAAGGTTGATAACCTTAGGGAAAATAGGGGTCGGCGTGAAAGGCGGAAGATGATCCGAGTTGGTGAAGGGGGTGAAAGGACGATCCGTCGGGGAAGGAAGACGCACCCCCTCCCACTATAGAAAGATCCTTTTATGATCATCCTACACAATATATCTGGATCACACTCTCCCATGATCACTTTGAGAAACTTTTTTGTTTGATTTCCTTTAACAAATATATTCAATCACTTTTGTAAGATAAGTTTCCATAGTGCTACAAATGCATGGTCAATTATTCCTTTTTCTAATGAAGTCTCACATTCACAAGATGTCTAGAAGTGATGAAAGAAAAATCTTAAATATTATTTTATTCAATAAGTTACTTTCATAATATCAACTCACAATTCTATCTTCTTGAATCCTCAATATAATTTCAGCAAGTACACTTCATACATATAAGTGAAATTCATAATGCATGAAATATAAAACCCTTGTATATATTATATCACTCTTTTTTATTTTATGTGATACTTAATTATGTCTTAGTTATATTCAAATTTTCTTATGAATTCACATAATAAATGAATGAATTCATTATCTCCTTTTTATAGACCTGATTTGGTTCCTGTTTGTACAAATAGAAGCATGATGTCTCTTATCTTCTCCATGAGAAGTTAATGACCGAGGTACATGATGTATCCTATCTTCTTCAGTCTCTCTATATATTAATTTTAGTATGAATTATATTAGTCTAATTAATGTAAGGGTAATAACATTTATGTAAGGGTAATGACCTTTGTGTAACATTATAGGTTCATGTAGAATCTTGATTTCATCATGAGACTCTTGAGTGTGAGGGTCGCATGACAAGTGGTTTTGGGATCTCTCACACAAGAAGATCACTTGAGAACTTTTTTACAAAGGTATAAGTATTTGTAGGATCTTATCTTTGTGAAAAAAGGTTTCACAGTACTCTGTTTCTATGGAAAATTAGATCATCTCTCAAGTTATATCACCTCCCTTGACCTTGATTCTTTACTTGTGTAGGTGATTTCCACTACCACAATTTGTTTTTTCCGCATTCAAATCCTTGAAATTAATTTTATTTAAATAAATATATTTATAACATAAAAGATTCTGGAATTTTAAATATTTATACATGGGTTTCCTAATATTTCTTTTTCTTCTCTTAATTCCCAAAACATTAATGTATTCGCAATGAAATCCTCCTGTTCATGTGATGGTTATCACATGCTCCATTATTTTTATAAGATCAAATTCATCCATAAATTATGGATTTATGAAAATCCTGCAATATCTTTTGATAAAATTCAAAAGTATCGAAATCTTTCAATGATCACATGAATATAAGACACTAATTTCATTCATGGACATAGATCAATCTCAAATACCTCACTTATTCTGTATGGTCATATAATATGACTTGAATCATGGATACTAATGGTTTTTGGTTACTTCAAGTATGTGAATAAATTCATAAAGGGCATAAGGTTAAGGATGAATTCAATATTTTATTTGATGGATGAGATCAATTTAATCAAGTGTTCAGTGTTATGTGAGCATTTTTTTAATGCATGAACAATAAATAACAGTTCCCATGCCATATCATAGAATTCATCAGTTGAGAAATTCCATTTATTACAAGTGATTACTCATCAACCCATATATGAGTATCCTAGGATCTGATCTTGAAAACACACTACACACATAGTATCATGATCCATGCCTCCCTTTATAGTCCAACCTTCCCACTCTATGTTCGTTCACCTGAGCACATCCTAACAGGCTCAACACAGCCCAAGTAATCACCCTTTCTTCCATACAGGCACCATAGGATTGATCTCCCTTATGGTTGAGCTAGCTCTCGTAATAAGGTTGATGGGTTTTCCCTTGTTAGCTCTGTGGTTTACACTTTTTTATAACACTTAGAAAATTATATACATGTAAAATTCCTCCATATAAAAACTTATAATACTAAGCCATTCTCAAATTGCCTCTTTAAAAATTCTTTATGCACACAGTTTCATTCTGCATGGTCTTAGACTCTTCCAACTTCTCTTTTATGAATATAACTATTTTCATGGTCATAAATATTTCAAATGTTGTGGACAATGTTTCATCCTTATAAAAATTGACACATATCATTGAATTTAAAGACTGATTCAATAATCATCACATTTGATATAGAGAATATTTATTCTCCAGGATTCTACACATTATCTCTTCTAATAATCTAAATCACGTATTAATCCTTTATTAACAATAAATACAATTCAATTCCATTGGGTTAAAAAAATTGACTAAATTTTATGAAAATATAACTATGAGGTATTCCTTAGGACCTTTTTTTATTAATGTCATAAAATAGAATAAATTAAAATCCATGATATTGAAATTTTGCATCATAAGGTCTAATATGAGTGATCTAGTTAAATTGTATTCTATAATTTTACTAGCTTGCTAAATATTTTACATCCTTTACATTGACATGAAATTTATATATTACATAATAAAGAGATCCATTAAGTAGTTATTTAAACATTATTATGAGTATCATGCCTTTAATTACTGCTTGAAAGATTATTTTATAAAAGTATAAGTCTAATGAATAGGATTTTAGTTTAAGTGTTGACAATGGTAAATAAATTTTAGCAGATAAATTATGGAAAAACATAGTTAAAATAAAAAATATTGAATGTATGCTGGTCTATATTTTTTAGATAATGATAAAAAATGAATACAATGAGCTGAGTATTGATATAGTAACAAAAGTTTTAGTAGTGAACATTAATCCTAAATTTTGTTTTTTAATATATAATTACAAGTGAATAATTTTTATATATTAAATTAGTCAATAACAGTATACAATGCCTTATTTAAACGATTAAATAGTGATAAAAAATATTAATAAAAAATTTAATCACATGTATATTTGAATAAATATTTTATTATTGTTTAACTAAATTTTGTTAAATAAAACTTACATTTTCATGAGTATGGAGTAAGTCAATAATGGATAAATAATTTGATAGTTTTGATAAATTTGTGTACCATATCTGTTTGATGCATACTTTAATCTCTAAAATCTAATTATATTCAATTGAAATATTTTATAGTTGAGTAATATAATGGGCCATTTGAAAGAAACAATCTGAATAAACTAAAAATAATAATAGAAAGTACACATATTGAAGTTAAAAATATAATTGGCATAAAATTAGTAAATATGCTAAAGCAATAAAGACTCATCTATTATAGTTGTTAAAATATTTTGTATACCTAGTGTATGTTTTTAAAAAAAATTATAAACAATGTTAGTTGTACACCTCATAGGTTTGTTATCATTGTAATTTATCTATAATTATCAACAAATTTTTTTATCTCTGGAGACTACCATCCATCAAACTAAATACATGTTTTTTTATTTTATGAAAACACGTTTTAACTTAAGTATGAACCTTAAAAAACCAACCACACCAGAAAAATACCAACATCAAACCAATGAAAAATCAAAAACACCCCCAAATAGAAGGAAATTCAAGGAGAAAAAAATCAAACAAAAAAATGCCACGTAAATAAAAACCATCACTACATACTATATAAATAACATTTTGGAATTCAAAATCAACACAAACAGCTCGTTAGCCACCACATCACCACCATACTAAATCCATAAATAGGTTGAGAATTAAAAATTAAAAAAAAACAACTCACAAACATAGAAACACACAAATAATTATTCCATGAGAACTTGATCTTTTATTAGCCTCGAGTGCACTCTAAGACACATGATCATGACATCGACATCACTGACTTTCTGACAAGATCCATCCAGAATCTGACCTCCAACGTCATTGAAGAAGCTCAAAAAAGATACCAAAAAACCTTAAAATCCATAATGTAGAACACCAACATCATCCAGAAAACACATCAACAATAGAGTGAACCACTACTATACTCTAGATTCAATTATAATAATATTTTCTTTCTAAGAATCAATAACATAATGCACATATCTTTATCAAATAATGTGATTAAAACATAAATTATGATATTTTAAATATACTATTTTAAGAGATAAATTCCATTTTTGAGTTCATCATAGAAAAATTATCATTGGATGAATTTTGTAAAATTTTATAAAATAATTTATTTTTTTGGTGAATAGTGAAAATACTGATTTTACAGAAACAATTATCATGTTTAGGAAGTTATATTGATTTAATAATAACTTTATGGCTTATAATAATATTTTTATGGAAAAAATATATGTTAAATAAGTACTATCATTCATATAAATATATAATTTTGAACTTATAGATATTTGATTACCATTTGAGAAATCTAAGTATTGTTTTTCTTCTAATAAAAACTATTTTCACTTCTTTGATCTCAAAAAAATATTTAAATGTTTCCATTTTGTTTTATTTTTGTTTGAAAGAAAAAAAATAACTCCTTTGATTTAACATAATCTAGTTAATTCCATTATAATCAATGCTATAATTAATTTTGTAGTAAAAATAATTTTATAGTTAAAACAAGCATTTTTCAAAAAAATGTCTCCATTATATTTTGAAAACATATATTGAAATTAGTTTTTTACACTTATAAGAGTTGAATAATATACAATATATTCCATATTTGGAATCATAATAATTAATTTTAGTTAATAATATCAACAAAATTTTTGGTCATAATTAAAAGTAACCATGGTAAATATTTATCACCCCGGTTAAGGATAAAATGGCTTAAAAGGGACAAAAATGTTATTATGAGAATTAAAGATAAAAAAACATGATTAAACCTCATTTTTTGTTATATTTTGAGATTAATCTTATCTAATTTGATTATATGACAATTTGGATCCACTATCATAATAAAATTACATTATATTATTAAATTAATTAATTAATTCCATGTGAGTCCCTCCCTCCACTTATAAAAGGGTACCTATTATTCTTCCTTATACACAAACTTTTACCACTATATAAAAGAAAATACCTTCAAAAAAACCTCCTAATATTTTTTCCCTTAATTATTTATCTTAGTTTTTTACTCTAATACCATCCTAATAATGATTAAGGTTCAAGCTAACTGAGGTTTCTTGAAGAAGAGGTAATCATCTTTCCCAACTCTTTTAACATTAATTTCTTAATATAATTCTTATAAATAGATTATATTCATCCTAAAATAATGAATATAGTATCATAAATAAACTTAGATTTTATTATGAAAATGGTAAGAGCATTTTCCACCTTCTTTTTATCCTATGGAAAATGAAAACGTCACTCATGCATACGTACAGCCTACCATCTCCACATAGTGGTGTAATTTTTTAATCATTACTATTTTAGTTGGATAGTTATAAATAAATAATTAATGAAATATATATATCATATTTAAAAAATAATTATCATTTAGGAAATATAATATAACATCTACCAATTACCATTACTTCAATTGGAAAATGATAACATCGGTCTTGCATATGTGTGGACTACCACCTCCATGACGTGATGTGATTAGTTCTTCTATTAACACCATTCATGGATGATTCAAAAATTATAAATAACTAATAAAAAATAACACATTAAATTATTAAAATTATTAACATGATATAATATTTTCAAAACTCTTTCGACTATGGTCAATATACAGAAGTAATTTTGAAGAACTTGACTGAATAACCTTAACTGGTTGACGTAAGAAAAAACTATTTAATAAATGAGTTTAATATGATAATAAAGGTAACATAAAAATTTAATATAGATGAAAAGGTTTCATAATAAAGTATTTAATAAATTTAAATTCATTACATGTGATTATTAAGCATATATAACTTACAAGAGACCCAAGGTAATGGATTTATGTTACAATATCATTTTATTTTGAGATTGTTTAAGTTCATATTTCCTTGGGAAAAATTTTATAATACTAATATATTAAACCCCATATATTTTCTTATATAATAATTATTTTAGGTTTTATATTTTAATATTCATTTCATCTCTTTTTAGATAAATAAATAAGTAAGTTACACGTAAGATAATTTCTTTCAAAAATTAACTTAAAATATTTTAATGATTCCTTTTCCAAAAAAAATTCTTCCATATCCATGTTTTTATTTAAATAATTTTATTATTTAAACTCCAATTATTATTTAAATTTATTTTCAACTATATTATGATTTCTTTAAAAATATTTAAAAGTAAATTTATTTTCATTTTACAAACAAGGTACTTTACGACCTTTAACAAGAATAGTGGAATGAATAATTATTTTAACTTTTACCATAAAAAATCATGCTTTTATGAACAAACTTTTTTTTGAAGACTACTTTATATTTTTATATGGTTATTATCAATGAAAATATTTTTATTAATATATTGGGAATTTTTTTTTAAAATAATATCAAAAGAAGATGGTATTATTTTCTTAAACATGAAGTTATTAAGGATCAGTGTACCACTAAGAAGCGAGGTTGAATCAATTGTATAACTTTTAAAAATTTCAAATTAATGGAATTTAACCCCTATAACTTGTTAGAGTTACATTACATATCAAAATTTAGAAAAAACTCACAATCATGTAAGTATGAGATAGTAAACAAGGAAGGTATGATTTACAAGGTTCATCCTCAGTGTGAGAACATATATGCATGAAATGGACACTCATGTGTGTCCATGAAAATTCAATATTTCTAATAAGTGAATACAAATTTTTAGAAAACACTCATTATACTTCTGATATCTCTTGATAGATATGATTATATTTATTGTTTCCAATTTAAAAATTTTGATTACAAAAACTTTATCCAAAAAATAAGTTGAAACTTTGAATTTTGATCCAACAAAGGTTCATCTAGAGTCTCTATCTGATTTTCCATTAATTTTATTTCTCTATTAAAAATGATTCCATCTAGTACCCCTATGTTAAGTAATCTCAATAAATTATAACATAATGAAATCTATACCTGATATTAAATATGAATTCTTTCCAATTAAAAATAACTATATCTCATAAAACTTACTCACAAAAACTCTATCTAATACTCTCTCAAGATCTCTGAACTAAAGTTCTATTCAATTCTCTATCCCAAAAATTGTATCTTAAAATATTCAACATGGAACTCAACATCATTTCAAAAATCACTTTAACACAAATTCTATAGCACTTTGACTTTTTACACATGTGAACAGTGTATAATATGATTTTATTTTCACCTATTTTTATAGGTCATCTAAATATGAAAAAGGCAAGAAACCAATTTCGTTTTCCTAGTCACTGAAATTCATGAAACCAAATTTCATTCTAATTTGAATTTCACTATGAAACTTCTTATATCTTCTATAACATTCATGAATAATCATTAATTCTCCAGTGGTTCCAACATTCTTTAAAATTCCATAGACTCAATGTTAATAATTTCTTCAAAACATCCACATATTTTATTTGATAAGAAACCTCCTTGAAGAAAATAATTACAATTTAACTATTTATAACTTAAATTTTTTAGTAAATTTTATTCAGAGACCACAATCCAAAATTATTTTTCCAATGCAAACATATGAAAATATCCTCTATCTGATGAGTGTATTGTCTGGTATTCTCTGTCTAATCTTCTTCTCAGATCATTCCTCCATTATAACTTCATAAAATCATCCATTAAACATACTTTCTATCTAAAAACTCATCTATTTATATCTTATCTTCTTTCCTTAGATCAAAATATCATAATAAATGTCTTTCAGACTGATTTTTGTTTCTCCATCTAATCAACTTTTTCTGATCCTCCTGAACACTTCCAAACATAATAAGGATATTTATAAATGATCATATGATACTTAATGAATGTTTTCAAATGTTTTTTCTGATTTTGTTCCATCCAATGAATCAAATTACTTCACAATATTACAACATCGATCTTTTAATCTGTCTGTAGAAAAACAAAATTATTCAAACTTCATTTAAACTTTATATCTAGAATCTCATCTACTCTTGACCCTATTTAAAAAATATCATCTACCTTTTTTATTTCTCATGTCCTTATGATGATGTTTGACTACATTATTGCAACATGTAAAGACTTTATTCATATACACCATCTCAATTCGATAGAAAATTTAACATTTCTTATGGGACATTATTTTATTATTTTTTGTGTCTTCACAAAAAAAACAACACTTTTTGAAACCCTCAATTTTATGACATTAATCTCCATTCAATGTTCTATGAATATTATCCTTTTTCCAATAATCTATTTCTAATTATAGAGTTTATTTTTTCTACATTTTAGTATCTTCTTCATCTGATCAAATTCCCTTTGCTGAAAAAACATAAAACTTACACACATATATCTATCCAGAATTTTTTTTCCAATGATATTTCCATAACTCTGTTTCTATAACCAAATAATATCTCACCCTTTTTATTTTCTCATATATTCATATATGACTCTATTTTCAAATATCTCAATCTAGACTTATGTATCTGGTTCTTCTCCCATGGTACATCTGATAGATATCATTTAGAAATTTAAATAAAAAACTCATCCTTTATCTTATCAAAATTTATAAAAATGAATGTAAATCCATAAGTTTTATCTCTTTTATATATAATTAGTAACATTATAATGTATTTCCTTTTTAAAAAATAATTTTCTGAACTATTTGTCGAGAATATTGTATTGAAGACTCTGTGCCTAGAATTCTGTGTCCAAAAAAAATATACTCCTTCTTTGATAAAAAATTTTGTATCATGAACATTTCATGATATTAGAAACTTTGATATCAATATATAAATGACTGGAATACATTTATAAAGTTATTAAAAACAAACTTTCCAACCATATGACTTTTTAAAATTTCAAACAGATCTAATTTACATGTTTTACAAAACAATTCTTTAATAAAATTTAGTTGTCATCAAATACAAAAACATTGTTATGAAATCATCACAAAGGATATTTTATCTCCCTAGTTGTACTTTTTTTATAATTTTCATTAAAAAAATTTCATAATTTTCAATCCCTGTGACTTTTTAAAAAATATCATAGTTACAAAAAGTCCATAAAATTAAAACCTTTCTCAAAGAGAATGTCTTATCAGAATAATAATAGATAATGTAATTTTTTAAATGAATTTCATCCCTTGGTGAAAATAAAATTTTCTTCCATGAAAAGATAAACTCCCCTCACTTTTTCTTCAATAAATTTCTTCTGTCTCTCCTATCCTATGATAAAAATAGTTTTAAATTAATTTTTTAATAAAAACACATTCCACTCTTTTAAGATAATGTTATACATTCTACCACTTTTTCAACATAATCCAAATCATAGTGGGGGTTTCCTTATATATTTTAGGAAGTATTTGGTGGATTATGAACATGATGTTGCGACCTCATTACCACAAATCCCTCTTTTTGCATTTATTATTTGAAAAAATCATCAATTTTACATTTTATTAAAATATATTCTAGTATAACATCCCAAACAACAACTTTCTCCTTAATGAAATGATACTTAATATCAATGTTCTTTAGTCTTACGTATTGTACATGATTTATAAAAATATACAAGGCACTCTGATTATCCTAAAGTATCTTCAATGATTTACAAACATTCACATTTAATTTTACATACTGAACATTCATCCAGATCATCTGTGTAGAGTCTTGGGTGGCAGAAACATACTCTAATTCCATTTTTCTCAATGTTACTCAACTTTGTTTTTTATTAATATAACTTACAAAAAAATACATGTAAGAAGAATGTTCCTTTTGAATTTGTTTTTATATCATTACAAGCTCTAGTCCAGTTAGCATTTTTGTACCCCTGAAAGGTTATATCGATGATTATTTATAAAACAACCCATAAAAGATATTCCTTCCACATATCTGAAAATTAATTTTTACACTAACATGTGGTATTCCTTAGGATCTCTTTAATATTGAGAACACAATATTATTTCATAAACAATGTCTATTAATGAATCTATAACATATAGAAAACTTCCTATAAACATTTAGAGGTCTTTCGAATTTACACCTTTTCTAGCCTCATCTTTACTCAACATTATACTAATAGAAATTGGTATGGATAATTCTTCAGGATATACCATGACAAACTTTTTTAACAATTCCTTAGAATAATTTTCTTGAGATAAAAAATAATAATCCTTCCTTTTTTAGAGTTTTAAATCTAAATAGAAGTATAATTCTCTAAGCATTGAAATTTCAAAATTCATTTTCATTTTCATAGAAACTTCTTCAGAAAATGTTTCCATGTCTCTTTAAAAAAATATGTTGTCAATATAAATTATAACAATGAGGGTACCTGAGTCCTTTTGTTTCTCATATAAGTTTCTTTCTTTCAAATTTTACTTTATAAAAATTCAACTTTTTCAATCAATTATCAAGCTCTTTATACCAGGCATGTAGATATTAATTTAACCCATAAAAGGATTTATTCAACTTAAAAACATTGGTTCCATCATTATAAAGTAGTAACCCACATTTTTTCTAATTTAAACCTCTTTCTAAATACCTCTATTTAAGAAATAATAATTTAAATATGTATGATAAACATTATAAAAATGAAGTTCATCCACTACTATGAGTATTCTGATTTTTTCCATTCTTACAATGGGAGTAAAAGTTTCTCCAAAATTCACTCCTTCAACCTATGAATATACTTTAAAAATAAGTCTTGATTTCTTTATTGAATATTCTACAGGATAATTTCTCATTTTTCTATAAACCTAATTATTCTAAATAACATTTTTTTCCTTCTATATGTGTAACATGTTCCTAAGTTTTATTTTTATAAATTTGATCTAATTCTTTATTAGTTTATTTTTTACCAATTATTTGTGTTGATTAGATTCTAACACTGAATTTGGTTCATATTATGAGATAAGTGATGTATATTTTTATAATCTCAACTTTCTTTTGGTATAAACTAGATCTTTTAAATTTTGAATGATATTGTAAGATTCTAACTATTTATATAGGTTATGAAATTTTAATGTTTTCCTTACAACTTCCCTTTATATGCCACACGATTCTTCTGAATCTTCTTGCACCTCACTTGTTTCACTTACATTATCCCTTTTTAATCTTGTTGGAAGTATTTGATTTGAATTCCCCAACATTTTCAATAACAAATGTTAAGGAATTTGGGTTTTCTATAACTTTCACATCATAAGAATCCACAAACTTTAGTAAACATTTTTTTGTAAAAATTATAACTTCTTCCATTTTGGTGAAAAGCCCCTGAAACTTCAATCCTCATATTTTTCATCAAATTTTCCAAGATCTATATTTTTAAATTTTAGTAAACTGGGACTTCCAAAATATCTAAACTATTTCACTAAAGGTTTATTTTTATACAAAATTTCATAGAAATTCATGTTAGATTCCAGTCTTTACAGACATCTGTTTTGAGTTTGTAAAGTATTCCTTATAACTTCTCTCCAGAAAAGCTATGAAATTTTATACTAATCCAACATACTTATTCTAATTTCCACCAAAATTATTTTTTCTTATATGCTACTCAGTTTTCTTAGGTGTGTATAGAGAATTGTACTGATGTTAATTCCATTAAATATGATTTGAATGCATTACATGTGTACTCCTTTCCATTATTTGTTCTCAGTTTCATTATATAAACACACATTTCTCAATAACCATCCCTTCTGAAGAATATAAACATTTCTATTTATTCTGATTTGATCATTATAAACATAATGATGGTCATATAATTTAAATCATCAATAAAATAGATAAAGCAAACATTACCTTTATTTGATTGATGTCTCATCGACCCACAAAAATCTGAGCAAATAAGATCAAGGGATATTATAGATTGAATTTAAAATTTCTTATGAATTCAATGAATCATATTCACTTTATGAAATACTAAAAAAATATAATTTTATTTCTAGTTTAATGTTTGAAATTTTCTTAAAAATATACTATAGAAATTTTATTTTTACATTTCTTGTCAAGATGCCTGAGCCTGCGATGCCGAAATATATTTTTTTGGTTCTTTCTCCTTTGGTTACAACGTCACCATCTTCCACACTTTTGATAATACATGATTATTTTTTAAAAATTACTTCTTTATCTTCATCACAATTTTGGATCACACTAAATAAGTTATCCTTATGACCATCAATATATAAAACTTCTTCGGATTCCAGTTATTTATCTTCAATCTCTTCTTTTCTTATTCCTATAATTTTTAAGAAACTATAATTTCCAAATTCTAAAACTAATACATCATTATTTTAAATATATTTCTGTATTTTTAAATCTCCTATCATATGCAAGTAATAACTATGATCATATTCCTTAGGTTATTCCTTTTTGTTGATTTTAGAGCCATCTCAACAATAAAGCCTCTTTCTTTAACTTTCTTCTTTCCAAATTATTTTTATTTCCTTGAATAATATATCTAAATAAAACGAATTATTAATAAACATTCAAAAACATGACCAAGTTGGTCATATATTAAATAAATTTCCTTAATGAATCCAAACTAATTTTACTTTTTGATTTTTTTAACTTCTTGAGACTTTTCTTTTCAAACTTCATATTGATTATGCAAGTTACTAAAAACTTTTCTGATTTTTATCCCTATAATTTTATACCTACATCTAGGTTGGGATATGTTTTCTAATAATAATAAGATATATTCCGAAATAATCAAAATCACTAATAAAAACAACTGAATTTTAGTCTTCTATAAAAATATAATATTTCCCTATAACTTTTGCGTTGAGATTCATAATATCTTTCTATTTTTGTTTCTTAGTTATGTAGGGAAACATTATTTTATTGATAGTTTTAAACTCTTGAAAATGTGATAGATTTATCATGTTTCTTCTCAGTCCATGTTTTCCTAAAATTTTCTTTAACAACTACAAGGTTAGTAAAACTAGAAGAAAATTCAATTTTTGTAGGTAGAGAATTCACCTGATTCTTGGAGTGAGATATATTAGCTTCTTAAGATGATTCAATGTTTACCTTAGAAAAAGTGTTGAAATTATTACTCATATTTATTAAGGTACTTTCAATATCAAGGATTTTTGATTGATTTTAACAAACTTCTTCTTTATTAGTTGTAATCTTTATACTTAGATCGTCCACCCACCTTCACTATTAAAAAATTCTCAATTTTAATTTTAAAAAATGATAAAAATATTAATTATACTTTTTAGGAACATAGCCCTTTTATTAACCATATTTTTCAGTTTCTGTCTTCATTATTATAATTTAATTATTGTAATTTTTGTTCTATACAATACATGTTTCAAGTTCATATTTGAATTAGTATTCTCTATAATATTCTTCACCTCCTTCTTATTCACTTTTTGAGGGTTAATCCTTTTTATCAACATTTGAAAATAAAGTTCTAATTTTCTATAAAGTTATATCTTATCAATAATTGTTATCATTATAGTCAAAATTAAATTCTTTACTTGAAATTATTTTTCTACTTCCAATGATCTTTTTCTTACCAATAGAGTACTTTATATCTTCCTTACAAGGTTTTTTTAACTTCTTACCTTTAAATGTTTCTTTAGAATGGTCTTCAAATTATCTAACTTTATTCTTGGGGAAATTCATAGCAAAGTGCTCATTTCCTCCATGCTCAAAAAAATTAGGCGGAATGTTTCCCTCATACTTTTCTTTACCTATATTTTAATTTTTAGAGATATGGGACATGCTTTTTTCATTCATTTAATTATCTTCTTTATCTTTAGAATAATTGTTTTTAACATTTTTAAGATAAATATATTTTATTTTCGTCATCCTTAAATCCTAAAAGCCCATTTTAACGATGATTGTATTATTAAATGAAAGATATATCCTCATCTCTTAATAAAAAATAAAATTATACATTTCATTAAGAAAAAAATCATCTTCATCTTATAAGGTAGAAATTTTATAATCAAACCTCTTAGGGAAGTTTCTCATGAGTTTCTTTATAACGGTAGAATATTCCAAGACATCTCTAAGTACTCTGATGTTGCACATAACTTCACTAAATCTGGTGAAGAATTCCTCAATAGTTTCTTCATCTCTCATTATAATATCATCAATCTTCTTGCACTAGATTTATAACTTTTCCTCTTTCACTATAGCGTTTCTGTTGAAGACACTTTCGATTTTTCCCAGGATTACTTAAATATTTTATGATTCGTTACCTTTATAATCACATTTTATAATAAGGGAACCGACAAAGGTCATAGGATCATATATCTCAACTGGTAAAAAACCAAGTGTAACTGCATTAATAACTTCAAATCCAAGAGATAGAAGATAAAGAATCAGTATTTATTTCCATCAATGATATGGTTTTTCATAAAATGTAAAAATGACTATATTATTGATGGAATTTATATTTTCCATGATAGGGATTCAATAGGGTAACCTTTTATTTGATAACACTTGAAGTTATCCAGGATTGTATTACCACTGATAGAGGGTGAATCAACAGTATACCTTTTAGAAATTTAATATTTACAAATTTGAACACCTGAAACTTATTAGATTATCTTTCCTTGTCAAATTAAGAATAAAATATCATGATTGAAAGTATGAGAAATTAAATAAGGAACACAATAGTTATAAGTTTTTGGATTAGTGTCAGAACTAATGACCTAATCATGGTCACTCTTATAGTTCCATGAAAATTCACTATTTCTAAGAACTGAATAATTTTTTTTGAGAAAAATACCATAATACTCCTTCTATATATTGATTAGTATGATTATAATGGATCCTTCCGGTTTTTTAATTTTTCTTTAAATAACTTCATCCATTAAATAATTTGAAACATTAAATCCTTCTCTAATAAATTTACATGCTAAATCTCTATTCAATTTTACTCTATTCATTGTTCTCTGTCTAGAATGAGTCAATCCATTGTGCATGTATCTATTAATCTCTATTTATTGAACCCCACAAAAATATTCCCAATATATGAAATATGAATTCCCTTAATTATGAAAACTATAAGACTCACAAAACTTCTATAAAGGAACCCTTTCTGATGCACTGTCTGGTTATAAAAATTGAATTTATTTCTAATTCTCCATCTATAAACCTTTATTCAAAAATCATCACAAAAAACCCAAATTTCTTTGGAAACTAACTATGACAAAAACATTGTAACACTTATACTTCTTTCACATGTGAAAAGTGTTTGTACCTATGTAATTTCACCTATTTATATATTTTCTCCATAAATAGAAAATTTAGGAAACTAATTTTATGTTCCCACTCACTAAAATTCATAAAATTGGATTTTATGCTCATTAGAATTTTAGTAAGATAGTTCTCAAATCTTTAAGAACGTTCTTAAATATTTTTTAATTCTCTAACATTACTGACTTTATTTAAAATTCCATAAAATCGATGTTAAGAAACTCTTAAAAACACCCTCGTATTTTTTTGATAAGAAACCATTTTGAAAAATATAACAACATCATCACAATTTATAAATTCAAAAATTTATTTAATGTTTCTTCAAAAACCCCTATGTGGAATTATTTTTCTAATGAAAACATCTAAAAAACTCCTCTATCAATTGAATATATTAACTGGAAATATTTATCATATCTTTTTATTGGCTCATACCTCTAGCATAAATTAACAAATTTATCCTTAAAAAAGTATATCTATCTAAAAACTCATTTACATTTTTTTCTGATCTTTTTACCTCAGCTCATAAATTCATTAATAAATCACGTTAGACTGATCATTGTTTCTTTATTTGATCACATTTTTTAATCATATTTCAATACTTTGGAACTTTGTATGGATATCCAAAAAAATCATCTGATAGTTATTGAATATTTATTGGATGTTCCATATTTTGATTTTCCATATGATGAATCAACATATTTGATAACTTTTCAACTTTGAACTTTTAATTAGTCTGAATTAAAATACAAATCTACAAACTTTATATAAAATTTCTATTTTGAATATCATCTTATCTTGAGCCTATATAAAACAAACTTCATCTACCTTTGTTCATTTCTCGTGTCCATATGAATATAGTTGGATAATTTTTTCAACTTCTAAATACTTTAGTCACATGAACCATCTCCTCCCAATAACACCTTTAGCATTTGTTACACAACATTATTTTCAATTTTTTTGTTTTTATACAAAACTATATATTTGTTAAAACACACAATTTTTCTATTTTTATATCCATTATCTTATATATGAATTATCTCTTCTCTCCAATAATATGTTTCCAATTATAATATTGAGTTTTTTTATATTTCATCAAATTCTTCATCTGGTCAGCTTATGTCTACTGAAGTAACTTCATACTTCCTCATATATCTCTGTCTGAAAAGCTTTTTCTAGTTGTATGTATCCAGAAATCTGTGCTTGGAACCAAATAATTTCTTCCCCTTTGTATATTGTCATGTATTCAAAGATGAATTCCTATTATCAATATCCCATTTCTAACTTATGTGTTTGGTATGTTTACCCTAGTTTATTCGATAAACATTCTCCAAAAAGGTAAATTTTCATCTCCTCTTTTATCTTCTCACAAATTATAAAAACTTAGCTAATTCCACACTTTTCAGCTCTGGTCTATCTGATCAACAACTTTTCAAGGTCGTTTCTTCTGAAAAAAAATCATTTTTTAAACTATCTATCTATAAAATTGCATCTGAAACTTTGTGTCTATAATTCTATGTCCAAAAAACATAAATTCCTCATTTTGATTAAAAATATTTTATCATGACACTTTACATGATTTTAGGAATATTTATATCAGTATAGAATCTTCTAACTTAAAGTTATAAAGTTCATAATAATAAACTGTTCATCCTTCTTACTTTTTGAAATTTCCAGCAACTCATCTTCACCTATTTTACTAAAACATTATTTAACAAAATTTAGTTTTCAACAATTTAAAAACATTTATAAAAACATCACAAAGGTCTTTAAAATAAAAGAAAATAATTTTGAACATTTATTTGTAAGTTAATTATTACATAAAGTTACAAGGAATTTATTTTTATTGTATTTCTTACATTTTCTTTTTTAATGTCTTGATTTTCCTATAAAACCATAATTTTTTATAAATCACTTTTCTTATATCATCCTTTTTTGGATAATAGATTTTACCGTATTTTTAGATAATTCACTTTATTGGGATCATATTCTCTATCACTCTCTATTATTCAGTGGTCATTTTTTATCCTTTATATCCATATTTTTAAAACCATGGATAGATTCATAATCATTTCTATTAATTTATTGATGATTCATCAATATACCATTTATATATATGTTATATATTGAAGCAAGATAATTAATTAAGTAATTTAATTTACTGGGGAAATTTTAATGTTCTATATTCTTGATTCAATATAGATAATTGATGACTTATAAGTCATTTTGTGAATTAATTGTATAGATCATTCAAAATATGATGATTTTATAGGATGTGTAAGTGATTTATGGGGACCAATTTTGAGTATCTCATTAATGCATAAATAGGTATCATGATAAAAAATAATATATATTCTATAGTAGATAAGTATTTAGTTCATAAATAACCATTTATTAATAATGATGCCTTGGTTGAAAGGCTTTGATGATAAGAGTTGTGGCATCTTGGTTGAGAGGCCTTGATCACGAATATATAGAATTATGAATTTCCTTTATTAATAATTTAATTTCTATTATCCATGTGATTATATTATTGACATTATCCATATATGTTCATTCAACTCATGTTTTTTATTGAATGGAATGTTTTTTGATTATCCACTCTGCCAGATCGATTATTCCTTATTTACTCAGGACAGATTCCACTATATGTTACCCTTACTAAGAATCTGAGATCACCCCTTATTTTTTCCTTCCCCTAATATATGAAGAAATATATTATGAACAATTTTCAAATATGAAAGAATGTTTCTTATCATTTAATTTTATATTTCAAATGTAATATGGGATTCAAGTATGTAATCATTTTTTCACAACTAATAAAGTGATCGATTCTATGTGGGGTGATCCCTTATATATTGTACCAATTTATTAAATAAAACACCATCTATGGGTTATTCGAGTTTGGGTGTTATAGTTGGTATCAGAAAAGGTTTAGTAGTAACCTAGGGAACTACATTTCAGATGAACATTGCTAATATGATAATTATCATAATCCATTAAGATATTGGATAATTTTTACCATTATAGAGAATTTTATTTTATGGATTAACATTCCTGATGATTACAAGCTAACTTGGTGTATTCTATTACTTAGAAATGGTTCCTAGATGATGAAAGAGAATCAGCACCCATGGTTAATGTAGGGATTTCCCTATTGATCAAGTCAATATAGAGGGTGTTGGAGTTGAGTAGATCATTCCCATATTAAGGTAGCTAACTCGAGTTACAATTGATAACCTTTCCCATGTGGAGAAACCTATTGTTCTACCACATAATTCACCTATGTTGTATTGATTCGTATGATAAAATCCTATATCTCTTAATGGAACTACTAATTCATTAATAGTTAAATAATGGATTAACTCCCATGAGAAGATATTTGTAGCCATGTGAAGTAGTAAAAGGGAAAACATTATCCCAGTAGTTTATTTTCTAAAGGGAGATACCAATCAATTGTGGTCATAGATCTGGAACACTAAAGAGGTTTTGAAATAGAAATCATGGAATTAAGAACTATTAATGTGATATTATTCAAAAAATAAATCCTTCAAGAACAATGATATGAAATAGTGATTTTATTCCTCACTTTAAATTTAGGGTAAGAAGAAAGTGTGGTAGATTATGAGGATGGATTTAAAATATTAACCAGACATACTTCAATCTACATATGTAATTTGAAAAATAACGATTGGTTGATTGTTTGATGGAATTAATCCATGTATCTAATGGGAATTGGTTTCTCAAACATTTTCTTGAATTTATGATATTTTATTAAGTGAAATAATGATAATGAAATAATTTTCTAGGACATATATCTTTAAGGGAAATATTGAAAAGAAGAGTTTTCTTGATCACTAATAAAAAAAAGAAATTTTTCAAATAAGAAGAAAGGGGATATGAGATTTCTGACATGTGATAATTATAGAATGAAACACATATATACTTTATTAATGGGAATATGATTTTGTTTCAAGTGAATAGAAATGGGTTATAAGGCTCTTGAATGAAAGGTAGGGAAGCCAATACCATCCAATGCTTCACTTGTAAAGAGATTGGTAATTATTAAAACCAATATCCTTTTTATGAAGGGAACCACCCATAGAAGAGGACCAAACGAGAATTCCATGAATATTTGATTACTATAGTTTATATTGATATTAATAAGTATATAATTGTAGGTACATTGATCATAACCATAAATTTATCGAATGATTTATTTTATTTCACATCTTCCCACTCTTTTATATCTTTGATGTTTTCTATGAAAATTACATATTTCCCTATTACCTTAAAAAGGGAGTTGTTGATCAAGAATCATAGTGTAAATATTTTTGCAATAAGGATGTATCAATCGGTTCCAATTGTGACAATTAAATATAAATTTTTTAAAAACATGATTATTATTCTTATGTTAGAGTTTTATTTAATACTTGGTATGAATTGAATTTTAAATTATAATGCAATAAAATCCAAGAGAAATAGATTACATTTATTGATGGAGATATGGACTCCATTATCTTTAAAGGGGAGACTAAAACATTTAAATCATGTATGGATCCATCTCTAGTATCTCTTCTTAAAGGTAAATAGTATAACCAACCTATTAATGGGAAATGTATCCTTAGAATAGAGTATTTACCAATTGAAAAATAATACATTGATGTGTTTTCTGAATAACTATATGGACATCCACTTGAGGATGAAGATGAGTTTTATATTGATGTCATCACAAATGAAAAACATATATCTAAGACTCCATACATAAAGGCCACAACAGAATTAGTGGAAATATAGAAACAATTATAGGAATTATGTGATTAGGTATTTATAAAACCTAGTGTTTCACCACATGAAGCCCATATTCTTTTTGTTAAGAACAAAGATGGTTCTATGAGGTTATGTATTGATTATAGTAAAATCTCTGTCATTAAAATAAAGAAAAAGTATTATATAACTCGAATTGATGAATTATTTGATCGACTTCAAGGAGCCCAATATTTTTCATAGAATGGTATTTATTATGGGTATCATAAACTATGATTAAAGAAGAAATATATTCATAAGGTGACAATTAAAATGAGGTATAGACATTATGAATTTATAGTAATGATTTTTTGATTGGCTAGTATACCTTCATTTTTTATTGATCTGTTGAACATAGTATTGTAGAATTATCTCAATAATTTCTTTATGGTATTTATTAATAATATCTTGATATACTCTAAAAGCTATTTTTATGATAAGATTCATTTTCAAATACTCATTAAAACTCATACATAAAAGTATTTATATGGAAAATTTTGAATGTGTGAATTTCGGGTTCAGTAAGTTTCTTTTGTTTTCCATATTTTCTCCAAGGATAGAATATAAGTTGATCCTTAAAATAAAAATTCAATTATAGAATATAAAAAACAAATGAATATAACTAAGGTGAATAGCTTCCTTTGTTTATTAGATTACTGTTGATGATCCATTTTAAAAAATATCGATTAGCTAACATGTTAAACAAGTTCACATGTAAAGGTGTTATGTTCATATGGTTAGTATAATGTAAATAATGTTTTGAATAATTAAACTGGAGATTTATCAATGCATCAATTTTTACATTACCATTAAGAATCTATGGATTTATGATATATGGGGATGCACCGAACTTGGTACATGGATGTGTCTTTATACTGAATGACAGAGTTGTTTCATATGCATGAAATTAGTTAAATATTCCTAAACATAATTATATAACATATGATATATAGTTGGGATTTATAATCTTTTAATTGAATATCAGGAGTCATTACCTTTATAGTGAATGATGTGAAATATATATGGATCATAAAAATTTGAAATACATCCACTCGTAGAAAGAGCTCAACATAAGGCACAAAATAGGACTAGAACTACTCGAGGATTATGATTACTCAATGCAGTACCATTTAGGGAAGGTAAATAAGGTTATTGATACATTAAGTGGGAAGATTGTTGTATTTTTACTAAAATATGGATTAAAAAAGATCCATTATTCATAGATTTAGTAAATATGGGTATGGGAATCATTAAGAAAGAAGAAAATTCACATCTGTTCCAAATGATTTCAAAACTATCCTTATTAGAGAAAATAAAAAGTTACTATCTTGATGATAATATTATTAAAAATAAAATAAAAGGCTTAAATAATGGTAGGTTGGTAGACTTAGTCCATGAATATGTTATGTTGAAATTTTGAAAGAAGTTATGTATTCTATTAGTTTTTAAGATAAAAAATAATTATAAGATGAAGCTTAAAGCTCGAAGTTCTCTATACAACTCATCAGAACCATAATGTATTAATATTATAAGAAACAATTTTATGGGATAATATGAAATAGGAAATTGAATACTATTTTTCATGTTGCTTAGTTTTTCAATAATATAAGTCTGAGAGATAATATCCTAAATGAGTCATGAAACTTATACATATTTTTATCTATAAATGGGATGTCATTATATGGATGTTTCTCTAGATTTATAAGAACTATAAGAAATAATTATATCATATTGGTTTTTTTGATCATCTTACCAAGTCCACACATTTCCTCACTATAAAGGTATATTTACTACTTTAGCATCTTGTGTGGATCTATATGAATGAAGTTGTGAGACTTTATGGTGCACCTATTTAGATTTTATTTTATCATGATTTCAAATATCCCAACCCCAGTAACCTAGATTTGGTGGTTACTTTATTACATTGGCACTAGATATAAGGAATAACATCTTGAAGGACTGAATAATTTAGTATTCTTGGTAACTAAGATACATACTTGAAATTAATTTTAAAATTATAAACATAAAATAAAAAAAATTCTTTGAGAATTCAATATTTCCCCTTATAATATCCATGTATATCAATTAAAATACACTTCCTTATATCTTATGTAAAATAAAACAAAAGAAATAGGTGAGATTTGATGCTCAGTAAAGATAAGTATATAGAAGAAGATATCAAGAATAAATAAATATAATCAATATGTCAAGTTGAATAAATGAAACACATTATATTTAAATAATAACTTGAGAATAATATGGTAGGAATAAATGATGATAAAATATAAATATATAAATGATTAAATGATCTTGAAACGTATCCATGGATATTCTAACTAATTGAATAATCCCATGGGAATGAAAAAAAAAATCATAATGAGTTAATGCATAATTCCAGATATTTGAAACATACGTCTATGACCTTTCACAAGATATTTTTAATATATGGGCAGAAACTCATCTAATTTGGCCAACTAACTTGTCTCCTGAGACCTATCGATATATCAAGGGGTTATTTATAACTGATCTCAACCCATAACTTATTAGGTTGAATGAATTCCTCATATGAAAGTGGGGAAACATAATCAATATAAACATTTGTATTGAAAACATATCATAGAAAATGTTAATGCCTGCCCCCAATCAAATAAGCATACTTATAAACCACCTAGAGTAATGTTGTTAATGGTAATAAAATTACACATCCTTGGTAAAATGGAATATAAACCATGAGAAGATACAATAATAATTATATCAATAAAACATATCCCTATCAGATAATAAATATAATAATTATTTTACATCGTTGATGAATATAAAAAACATAATAATGTCATTAAAAACATTTTTTGGGGAAAATAACCATTTGACTTTGAAAATATAAATTTTTTAAATAAAAATTTACAAAATAATTTTAAAATACATTTCTTTAAAAATAACATTTGAAACATATAAATAAATCGTTAAAACATTGAGTGTTCATGACAATAGAAAATTCCATTCATGTCATACATGTTAAAACAAAGATTCCTTTCACATTTTCGATAAAATCCAAATGGGATTTTTCTGGAAAAATAAAAATAAAATTAATTTATAGAAAATTGTAAACAATAAAAATGGATAAAAATTAAATTAAAAAATAATGTTTATATTGTTAAAAACCTTTTTCTAAAATACGGTTTTGAAAAAAAAAATTATATTTGACTAAAGAGAGAAATGAAATCAGATTTTCCTAAAACATTTTATCAATAATTTTAAGTACCAAAGAGAGTGAAATTGGTACTATTGCCTGAAAATTTTTATGAATAAAATGATAATAATGCAATATAATTAGGTTAATAAATATCAAATAATCCCCCCAAGGAAAACATAAACATAAAAAATCCCGAATAATGATGAAACTGTGAAATACACCCTTATAATTTTGGTAAAGTCTGAATAATATTCCACATGAAAGGAATAACATAAAATGAAAATTTAAATACCGTGAAGATAAATATATTCATGGTATAGAATATAAAAAGGGGTCGTATATACACTCCATGAAGGAATAATTAGTGAATATAAAGTATGTATCCTGAAAGTAAAAGTGAGATGAGAAACACTTACCTCAGGTTTTATTCCTTTGTATGGGTCCAACCCTCCCGTATAATAAATATTTGTTTAATATAAATCTATTAAATAACCATTATAATATATATCATACTCTATATTAACCTATTATAACATTTTACCAACGTTTTGTTAATAATTTTTAATTATTTTCAGTGTCTTGGTTGTTAATTACCGGGTTTTCTCATGCATGTTTAGTCATGGAAGTTGAAGTTATTCTACATAGGTTATAGCTCCGTCAACATCAGAATTATTTTAATGTTATAAATATTTTTTTTTCTTTTTTGTACGTACATAAAACTATTCATGAAAATTTGACATATAAAAAATTGCATCGCTTCATGGAGACGGTAGGTCGTGTGTACACATGAGCGATGAGTTCATTATCTTAAAAGGTGAAATGGTAAAAAGGTGTATGATATATTAATTTTATATAATTTATATGATTTCATATATATAAAATTATTCATTTAATTTATCCTTATTACTTTCCATGTAAATAATAATTTAAAATGAATCGCATCGCTTCGTGAGGCGGTAGTACCCCGTACACATGAACTATGTTATACTATATTAAATGGAATGTAATGTATGAAGGTATATGTGATATAATAACTCCAAGAGTATAATTAAATAATAAATATTATATATATACATTAACTCAATCATTATATCCATGAATGATAATTTAAAATGGAAAATTAGTTATATCAGTTCGTGAGATGATAGTCCGTCCTACGCATGATTGACAATTTCATTTCCCATTTGATGGAAGTGGAGATGGATAAATATTATTACATAAAAATAATAACATATAAGTATATGGGAGATAATTTGTTTATTATATTTTATGTTTTAAGACATAATTTAATGTTGTAAAAGAAGAAATAAAAAATAATGATCTTAGTGAAGACAATTACGTTTTCTTAATGAAAACTCCTTCAGATTTCTTCTAAAAGACCATAGGGTTGGTATTTTTGGAAAAAATAAGACATATAATTTTTATTGGGATTTTTGGAAGTTATTTTTTTCTTATTTTTGTTGAAAAAATTTTCTTAATCAGTGTGAATGAGTGAGGGGATTGAGTGTTATTTTATAATTGAGGAGTGATATTTTTGTAAATACACAAAACTGTTAAATAATGGGAAGTCAATCTCACCCCAAGTGGCACAAAAATTAATTATTAAATGGTTTTTGGGATTATATAGTCTAGAAACATTTAAAATAGATAGAAAAACATAAATTTTAGACATGTTTTTCCTTAACTTTGATGTTTCCTTACTTTTGTCATTTTAGTTTTTCACTACAGTTACTAGTCTTTTCAACCTTGATAATTTATCCTTTAAATATAAAATAAAATGAACCGTAATAGATAATTTTTACCCGCCTATATTAATATCAAATCAAATTTTTCAAATAAAAATCCTTTGTGTGTTGAAAATAAATTTTTACACAAGCGCGTATAACATGCGAAAACACCGCTTTAACCATAATCATAATAACAAAGGTTTTATTATTTTATGATAAATATAGTCACTATGAAAGAAAAAATAGTTCATTAATGGACCATATTTTATATTTTAAAATTTTAAAAATAACTTTTTAGAATGTAGGTTTTTTTAATAATTTTAAATCACTTTATAAATATCATTTATTATAAAATAACATTAATGATAATTTTGACTTTATTCATTTAATTTTAATTTAACAAATATCATGAAAATAATTGAATTATAATATATTAGGTTACCACATGTATAAAAATATATATTTATCTAAAACATTAATGGAACATAAAAATTAATTTTATTTATTGTACCTTTAATATTTTTAGTATAATTTATTTTATTTCTCTGATAACTAAATAATTATTTCATTGGTTTTTCTTAAGATTTTAAAGTAATTATATGATTACTAAAAATTTAAAATAAATTACTCGAATGAAAATAAATTAATTATTTTCAAAATTATTATCCATATTTTTTCATAGCTATATTTTTTCCCTATGTAAACATATAATTGAAATTTAAAATCAAGAGGTTGAAATTTCTCCTTTTTCATTACATAAAATATTATATAGGTCAATTTCATAGAAAACTACAAAAAAACTCATAAAAATTTATAAAAATTTATAAGGGTTTAAATATTCAAAGTATATTTGAGTTGGATAATTTTAATGCATTTTTATAATTATAATTTTAATTTAATCCCCCAATAAACATATTTTTACCTTAACCACGATTATTAATATTTATTTTTTCACTATTCATTATGGTAAAAATTTATGTGGAACTTTTAGAATATATAAAATTATTATTATTAAAATATTGAATCCATTTTATAAAATTTAATTCACATAAGTGGTGGAATTCAATTTAAACTTAAACTTACAAGTGCATAAAAATGGTTTTCCACCGAAAAACATTCAAAAGTTTAATATGTTTTTATATAAAAATTCAATAGGAAAATGATTCCAATGACCTAAATTAGTTATATTTTAATATTATTAAACTAATTTTACTTTAAAACCAATTTAAAATATTATTTAACCTTTTAAATAATTTAAATTAAAAGGTAGTTTTAAATAAAAATCTGTATTTTTTACTATTCTTCAAAAAATTAATATTGTCAGAAAAGTATCGAAAAATCACCATTTTTTTGATAAGTATATTAAAAATGAATTTTCTTTTTAAAATTAAATTTTCTAAAAGTGTTAAAAATTAATTTTATAATATGTGTTCAAAGCTGAACTAATCTTCCTTTTAGAAAAAAATACAGTTTTTTAGAATCTATTTCTTTCTCCTTCAAATGGTCTTTTTTTATTTATAATAAATATATAAAGAATAAATTTATATTATACGTGTATAAAAAACATAATTTTTATAATATAGTTATTCATATTCATACTCACCATCTTAATGGCTAGTTTATAATGGTTATAATAATATTTTAATAGAGTATCTTTTATTGTTTAATCTTAATGTTCCATCCATCACAAGCCATTCAAGAAATTGAATTTTTAAAAAAAGAAATATATTTTAAATTATTAGGGAGTTACATTATTTTATAATCTTGTTTTTGTGTGTCATATATTCTATAGAATAAGATGTTTCTCTATTAAAATATTGAGGTGTTACAATGACCCATGGTTTACAGTAAAATTATAAAATAGTATTTAGAAGGATCTCAAAAACAAGCAATATTTGAGAAATATTTATCATGATTAGATATAAGGATTGCCCCAAATGAGTAATAAAACATTATAATACATGTTGATGTTATACTCACGTGGATTTTAAGGTATGTGGGATTAGTATTTACCTTTTTTTAAATTATCATAAAATAATAACTTCAATTCGAGCATTCAAATGGAACCATAAGAATAATTATACTGGAATACATGTGGCACAACAAATTGTTGTGATGAAGTTTGTTAAAGGGAGATTTTATGCCCAAAAATTGTTGAGTAAACAATGGAAAGAGTAATGACTAATCAGATTCATATCAAGGAAACTCAACGTAGGGAAAATGTTTATGTGGATAAATGAAAAAAGGATCTAGAATGTTAAGTAGGGGATCATGATTTTATGAAAGTATCTTCATGGAAGGGTGTTATAAGGTTCATTGATAATGTTAAACTATGTACTATGTATATAAATCCTTTTAAAATTTTAGAAAGAATTGGAGTTGTGGATTAGCATTTCGAAATCCAACTACTCTCTCTAAAGTTTATGATGTTTTTAGTATCTCTTTATTAACAATGTATAGGATAGCCCCATCTAATGTGATCAAAATGAAGAAATATAATTAGAACTTAATTTATCTTATTGGTAAGAACGTATCCAAATTATTGACACTACAGAACAAGTGTTTCATAATAGGAAGACTCAATTTGTGAAGGTACTTTAAGGAATCATAAAATAAAATAGGCAACATGGAAACCTGAAAATGTTATGATGAATAACTACCCAAATATGTTCATGATGTCACATTATAAAAAATTTTAAGGATGAAATATTTTAATGGTGGATGAATGTAACACATGAGATTCAATTATTGTTAGTAAGCCTTTCTTTCTAAGAAACTATAGCATAATTCACATTGCCTTATCACAGAATTTTATGAAAACCAAAATTAGAAAATTAAAAATGTTTAGATTTAATAAATTAATTCCATTCTTGTACTCATAATTCTAAAATTGTCACTAGATGATTTTTTTTATATTTATTAGAAATAGTTGATTTTTGGGTGAATAATGAAACATATGGATTTTATGAAAAACGGTCACTTTTCACACATTATAATGATATAATAATAACATGAAAGTTTATGAATCCTTTTTTATAGATCTAAATTATATTAAATATGAAATATAATTAATATAAAAAAAATAATTTATAACTTATAAATATAATAACTTGACCATAAACATAACATAATCTTGAGTTTTTTAGTCAAGAATTCACTTTCTTTCACTTTGAGGAAATTATTAGGTGTATGGATTTATAAAATTACATCAAAACTATTACATTAAAACCCATATAATAAAAATTATACACCTATAATTATTATCCATTTTTTTATAATATAAAATTTTAAATTAAAGAATGATTTCTATTCATGGTAAATATTTGTGACTTTAAAATTGACTTCTTATTTTCCCTTGTGCATCCTTAAACCCTATAAAAAATTTTAAAACATTGAATGAGCACAAAAAAATATAATTAACAGATATAAAATTAAATAATACCATTATTCCAATAAAAAATATGAAACCCCATGAAATAAATTATAAACTATTTTTGGAAACTTAGAGCATCATATTCATAAATACATTTCAAAACCCTTTTAAGTAGAATAACCATATAGATGACTTCCAATATAATCATTTCCTAATAAATTATAAATCTATAATAGGTCTCACCCTTTGTATAATCTATATTGGGCTCATCCAGGATCAATAATGGAATTCAACCCATAATATAAAAGGCCTTTGGATCACCTGTTTTTTATGAGATATAATGGGGTCAAACCCTTTATATAAGCTATATTTGGCTCACATGTGAGATATAATGGGGATAAAACCATAATATTAGTTGTTTCAAGGTCCCTCATTATTCATATAATTCTCAAGTACTATATCATGAATAATATATTTTATGATTTCATCTTTTTATCAATAAACCTTCTGAAGAACTCTTTTGAACACATGTTAAAAACCATTTTGAATAACAAAATACCATTTCATTTTAAAACCCCATCATCAAAACCAAATAAAAAAAATGGATAGATTATTTTTCATTGAACAATGAAATGAAAAAATAAAATAATGTTCATGGTAGCGGAAAAAGTCATTGTCATTATAGAGGTTAAAAATAGAATATTCCTTTTATAGTTTTTTAAAATGTTCTGTATAAAACACATAAAAATATTAATTTTGAAAATATTTGAAAAAAAATAAAAATATTATTTAAAATTAAATTTTAAATATTTTATTTCCATATAAAAACATTCATAAAATCACTTTAAAAACATGGACATGGAAGAGAAATAATTAGAAGGAAAACTTTAAAAGATGATTTTTTAGGAAAAGGCCTCTATCACTTGGGACTCACTTGAATCATAAGAACCAGAAAATAACAACATTAAAAAATATTAAATATCATAATAGCATATAAAATCATAATATAACATGTTAAAGGGGATGTATATACAATTTATAAAATAATATAGGCGCATAACATCAAAATATGCCACAATAAAAGGAAATTGAGAGGAAGTCTCTTACATTGAGTCTGACTTGTCATGTACATTATTTATCATTCTAAATAATAAACTAATGTTGATTATTTACTTTTTTGAGAAAATTTTTCAATTTTATTATTCATTTTATTTCACTTATTACCTCGTTTTATACAATTAATTTCATCTTTGGTGTTTTAACGATATTTGGATTATGTGTCAAAAATTACTTTGGTGGGTTGAATATTATTAAAAGAGGTAATTATTTAACATATAAATAATAATAATATTGAACTAATTATCATATTTATACATCAATTATACTTGTTAAAACCAATCATGAATGATGGTTATGAAAAATTTACTATTATACAATCATGGAGATGGTAGGTCATACGTATGAATTAGTAACGTTTCCATTTTCTATGATCTTTATGAAAAGAAGATGAGTAATATTTTATTTTTAAAGAATTATAACCATATCATAAATACCATATTATTTCATTAAATATTCTTATATATATCATCCATGTGTTTCAAAGATGAAAAAAAAATAATTGCATGGCTTTATGGAGGTGGTAGTCCATACGTACACGAACGCCTTTATAATTTTTCAGTGTAAGAAAGAAAATGATATATAATATTTTAAGAATGAAAAATATCTCATAAATATAACTATTAATTAATTTATATTTCATATATTTATTTAATTTATCTTTACTACCTTCCATGGAAATCATTAGTGAAAAATGAAACATATCACCTCATGAGGCGGTGGTCCACCGTACACACGAGTGGCGTTATCATATCCCCTATGGAATGGAAAGTAAAAAGGTATATGTGATACAATAACTCAAAAAGTATAAATATATTACAAATATCATATATATACTTTAATCCCATAATTAAAACTTTCAATTAGAGGTTAATATGGAAAACTAATGACATCGGTTCGCGAGGTGGAAGTCAATCGTACACACAAATGATGATTTCATAACCCATTTGATGGAAGAGGAGATGGATTTAGGTTATTAAATTAACATAATAACATATAAATATATGTTATATATTTTTTATATTATATAATCATAGTTTTATAATATCTTAATGAGGCTTAAGAAGAAATAAAATAAAGATGAAATGTTAAGTACGATACCTCTTCTTCGGGAAACCTCCTTAGGTGAGCACTAAAAGCCTTCTTAAGAGGGATTTATGATCAAAAAAATGGTTATAAATATCTTTTAGGTAATTAATGAATATATTTGTGTAGTTATTGGCTGATGAAAATTTATTTTAAGATGTAAATATTAGATGAGATTGGGTGGTATTTTATAAGTGAGATGAGTGGCACACATTTAATTTTTGAAAAGAAAAAGGTGCACCGATATTTTTCACATGACACAAGGATCCAAAATAGACCATTATCAATAATTATACATTATAAGTTATAAATATTCCTATAAAATATATTATATAAAATTTTTATGGTCATTGTAAAACATATCTTTTATTTTAACCTTAGTAAATCCATTTTTACCTTAACCGCTGTAATTAATTTTTACAATTTTCAGTAATTATTATTGTAAAAAATAATATTTTACTTATTAGATAATATATATTATTATGATTCCAAATATGGAAACGATTTTACCAAATTGAATTCACATGTTTTGAAATTTTAGTTTCCAATTAAACCCACAAACATGAAAAAAATAGAGTTTTCAAGAAGTGTACTTTAAAGAAAAATAAGATTTCATATTAACTCTATGATTAATTATAATAATTATATTAATATAAATTAATATATATTGATATATAATCTATAATTTTCATTTAATTTTTTTAATTAATATTATTTTATTTTATTAAAATGAAGAAACATTATGTACTTTCAAACAGTTTTCTGAAAAATGTAGTTTTTAAACCCAAAAATAAAATATAATAAAATCCAATAAAATATTGATTAAAAATAAATTAAGGGGATTAAATGTAAGTAAATAATTATTATTTTACTTTAAAAAAATTTCAAAACATATAATTACTTTTAAATTGATAAAATTATTGAAAATAAATGACATTTTATTTAAAAAAATGTATTTTTCACTATTCACAAAAAAATCCATATTTTTCAAAAATTCCAAAAATGTCACCCTAAATTAATTTTAAATTATGATTTTAAAAATTAATTTAATTTTATAAAATAAATCTTCTAAAACTACCAAAAGTAATGATAATATTTTTTTATAAAAAGAAATAAAAAAGTTGTTTAACAAAACATATTTTTGAGGAATAAAATTACTTTAGTAAAAAATGATTAATTATTTAATAATAATTTATCAATATTTTATATTTATTAGGTCATATATATATATATATCAGAAAGTAGTTAATACTATTCATACTCACTTATTTAACATCTAGGTTGTAACAGTTATATATTTCATGTGTCGTTTAAGCTCAGTATTTCTTTTGGAACACACTATCAAACATAGTTTTCTTTTCAAAAATCTCAAGTTATTTTATAGTCACCCTTTAATAAATTCCATCCTTGAAATTTAAACTTTATCCCCATAATAAAAGGATAAAAAATTTAAAATACCTTTGTTGGTAACCCACATTGTAAAAAATGTTTATAAAACATCCTCTTTATATGATAGAAAAGAAAGTATGAAGGCCATGTATAATAATTCCTAACTTGGTTTCCTAGTATGATAACATAGGTGATAAGTGAATAATTTTTAAATATAATAAAATCATAATGTACAAAAAAATTTACATAGTGATATAGATCATTGATCACAAGAAATTGAATGATCTATAAAAAGTTAAGGACCTAAAAACCATAAATCTATGACTAGTTAAAAGACTATTTAAATCATAAAAAATGAATTTAATATGATAAAACTTCCATTTAAAATATTTTTTTTAGATTTGAGGTGTTCCATTACCATATTGACTAAAATAATATGGAAATATACTTACTTTTCTAGTATAATTTTCTCAAATAATTAATTCCCACAACACTCTCATCTTTTATCCAATGATGAGTATCCAAGATGAATTTTTCATGTATGAATCACTATAAATAAACTTATAATGGATCACATAATCCCTAAAAGGATAACCAGATTTTCCTCATACATTTATAAATTATCTATAAAAAAATTATTATCATAAGGAAAGATGTTTCCCAAAATTATAGTTTTTTTTTTGAAAAAACATTAATCACTGAATCACAAAATCACTTTTCAATCCCATGGATTTCTATATGATAAAACCTAGGTTTCGAAAATAAAATTTGTCATTATTCTAACATCTGGGATCCGGGTGCCACTCAATGGCTGCCCCGAACCTGGTTCGTCACATGACCTCAAGCGCGTTTCCCCAAATGCCAGAGGCTGCCGACTAGTAGTGAAGGCTCAGGTCTGATAGTGGGGAAACTATGCCCTCATTTTTCAAAGTGTAGCACAGTGGATTGAAATTAAACAAACAACAAAAACGGAAGCAGCAACAGTATATATATAACTAAAATGGATAACTGATAACAAAAAGGGAACCCAGCAGTCATATATATATATGAAGATGCAGCATGTCACTATTATATAAAATAGCCAGAACATGTTACACTGTAATACAATACAATACAACTGAATTACAAGTACAGGAACGAAAAACAGAACAACCAGTAGTATCGTGAGCCAATGCTCAGTCCCATGCTCTCCTACACCCTAACAGCAATCAAGTACCTGTATAGGGACCCTTTCCCTTTTCTACACCTGCAGAAACGTAATATGTTTGGGATGAAAAGAATGACCCAAAAAGGGCGTGAGAAATAAATCCTAGGAGGCACCCACCAAAGGCCCATGCCCAACTATGTGTAAACATGCAACAATAATCTGTAGTAGTAAAATTCAATAAAGTAAGCAGTATTGAAAAGTAACTAACTTAACCAGTTATATTGCCATTTTAATATCCATTTAATAATTTTAAATATCACCCCATTGAATATTCTAAGTAAAAAGGAAATGTCCTCAGACATGTAAACCCTTACCCTCAGGTAAAGAGAATCCAACCACAAGAATCTGCCAATAGGCATACGGATATTGCCCACAGGCATAAGAAGTGTCACCCACAGGCACTGAATCGACTGCCCACAGGCACCAAAGAAGCTGCCCTAAGGCTAAATAGTACAATGCCCACAGGCTAATCACAACACTGCCCTTAGGCTAAATAGGTAATCAAGCCAATACCAACACGTAAACAAGTAGTAAACAAGAAATTCCTCTCAAGGTAAAAGTTATGCAAAAATTAAATAAGGCATACCCTCGGGTATCCTGGCCAAATGGCTAAACAAAGGAACGCACCCCTGGGGTGGTCCTGGATCCAAGCAGCGATCCCAACCAGCATTTTAATATCACACATAACTACCTATACAATTCTAGGTATTTGAACAGCTATGACCTCATCCACACGACACCCCATCATGGGTTCATGGCACAAAAATTTACACAAACACACAACAGTTGGAAAAGACACCAAGCCACCTACCTTATACACCAACGAACGTTATACGTGAACACCGAATCTAGAAACACCCAAGAACAACATAGATATGACATAGGAGAAACTCTGTTTAAACTTAAATAACTTCCCTTAGTGGAATAATTGGCAAGAGACACACCATGAGATGAGAGGGCTTACCCGCGCGGTTCCAACGAGTTCGAAGGAGGCGGAAATGGATCCCCAGTTCACGATCGAAAGAACTCCAAATCTCCAGCCTTCCTCTCCTGAGCCCTCTTCCCATTCTAAGCCTTCCCTGTGAACAGGGGAGGCTACTGCCCATTTTAAGAAAAAAAACAAAGTACACGGTGTGTATTTCCAAGTACAGGGCGTGTACTTCCCATTTTTTAATTCTTCCTCTGGCGGCTTCCCGCCAGCGTGGCACTGTTCACCTGACGACGTGACTACACAGTGTGTCTCCTTGCGTACAAAGCATGTTCTGTCGCACAGTTGGCCAGCGTCTTACTATTCGCCTGCTGACTGGATACACGGCGTGTAAGGGACCACGAAACGGCGTGTAGTCAGTCTTTACACCCTTCGTCGCCGACATGGCCACACGACCCGTGTACTCATCCCACACGGCCAAAAGTACACGGCGTGTGGAAAAGTACACGGTATGTACTTCTAAAATTTTGGGATTTTCCCCATTTTCCATATTTTCTCAAAAACACTTAAGGAAAAGAGAAAAGAAGAAACTCGTACCTCAAAAACAAGAACCAGGTTCTTACAAACTTCCCCCCTTAAAGAAATTCATCCCCGAATTTCCCTTCCAAGGGTGGCGAAGACATAGCCATGAACAACTCCGGCCACTGAGCACGTATGTCGGTCTCCCTCTCCCAGGTTTCGTCCTATACTCGGCCATGCCGCCATAACACCCGTAGGAGAGGAACTGACCGGCCTCGGAGAATCTTAATGCTACTGTGAACGATACGAATCAGATGCTCCTCGAAGGGTGCATCTTCTTGAAGCTCGACATCCTCGGGCTGAAGGACGTGAGATGGGTCTGAATGATAGCAGCGGAACTGAGATACATTGAAGATGTCATGCATGGCCTGGTACCTCTGTGGTAACTGCAACCGATAGGCAACCACCCCGACTCTCTCTAGAATATCAAATCACCCCACATACCTCAGTGAAATCTTACCCTGTATCCTGATTCGCCTGTGTCCCAACCTCGGTGAAACACGCAAGAAAACCTGATCCCTGACCACGAACTCCAAGGGTTGTCTGCGGTGATCAGAATAAGATTTCTGACGAGACTGCGCAGTAGCCATCCGCTTCTGAATCAACTGGACCTCCTGAGAAGTCTCCTGCATGAGACATGGTCCCAGTAAAGCTGCTTCACCTGCCTCTAACTAGCACAATGGTGATTGGTATCGCCTCCCATATAATTCCTCGTAAGGTTCCATCTCAATAGTTTCCTGAAATCAGTTATTATAGGAAAAGTCGACTAGGGGTATATGCTTCTCCTATGAGCCCCCAAAGTCTAGGACGCATTCTCGCAGCATGTCCTCCAACACCTGTATCATACACTCTGACTGGCCATCGGTCTTAGGGTGGTAAGCTGTGCTCATAAGTACCTGTGTACCCAGTGCCCTCAGAAAACCCTGCCAGAAACGAGATGTAAAACGGGCATCCCTATCTGAAATGATAGAATGAGGTACCCCATGAAGATGTACGATCTATCAGATATACAACTTCCTGATCTCTTCAACTCTGAAGGTCTCCTTGATCGGCAAGAAGTGAGATACCTTCGTGAGTCTGTCCACAACAACCCACACAGAATCATTGCCTCGAGGTGACCTCGAAAAACCAGTCACAAAATCCATCGTGACATCATCCCATTTCCACTCCGGGATGGGTAACTGATGTAACAGTCTGGTTGGCCTCTGATGCTCTGCCTTCACCTGCTGATAGGTGGAACACATCGTAACAAAACCATCTACATCTCTCTTCATACCCGGCCACCAGTACTAACGTCTCAAGTCACGGAACATCTTGGTAACCCCGAGATGAACTGCCCAAGCTGAAGCATGAAACTCCCTCATCAGCTCCTCACGTATATCCCCTGGAACCCATACTCATCCATGGAAATGCAGAACCTCTTCATCGCCTATCGTCAACCTAGGAGGAGGGTCCTCACTTTCCACTGACTCTCATAGAACTAGGCCTTCTGATTAGATATATATCTCATCCTCACTCTATCCAGGATGGTAGAAGTCACAGCTAAAGAGGAAAGATAAGTTTGCACCTGACTGCCATGCACCTCCAAATGAATATTAGAGAACGTATCCATAAGCTTCCATTCACCACTGGCCTCATGCACTGCCTGTATCTGAGTCTTCCTGCTCAGTGCATCAGCTACTGCATTACCATTACCAGGTGTATAGGTAAGATAAAAATCGAAGGACTGAAGGTATTCAACCCACCTTTACTGCCTCAGATTCAATTCACGCTGAGTAAAAATATACTTGAGACTTTTTTGGCCGGTGAAAACCACAAAATGTTCTCCCAAGAGATAGTGTCTCCAACAGCGCAACACATGTACAACTGCAGCCAACTCGAGATCATGCATCGGGTAATTCCTCTCATGTGTCCTCAAATGCTGAGACTCGTACGCAACAACTCGATTGCTCTGCATCAACACAGCTCCTAGCCAAATACCCAATGCATCACAGTAAACTATATAGCTCTGCCCCTACTCTAGGAGTATCAGGATTGGTGCTGATGTTAACTTTCCCTTCAGCTCCTGGAAGGTTGTCTCGCAAGCTTCTGACCAAACTAACTTCACACCCTTCTTAGTCAAGCCCGTCAACAGCGCTGCTAAGTAGGAGATGTCCTGTATGAAACGCCTGTAGTAACCAGCCATCCCCTAGAAACTCTGTATCTCAAGTACGTTCTGAGGATGCTCCCAGGAAACTACTGCTCTCACTTTCTATGGGTCTACCGAAACTTCTATCTCTGAGATGATATGACCAAGGAAGTGTATCTGGTCCATCCAAAAGTGGCACTTCGAGAGCTTAGCATATAATCGATTCTCTCTCAGTGTACTCAATACGATCTCAAGATTGGTGGCATGGTTGTGTCGAGTGTGAGAGTACATCAAGATATTGTCCACAAATATCACCACAAATGAATCCATATAAGGATGGAACACACGATTCATCAGAGCCATAAAAAATACGGGTGCATTCGTGAGTCCGAACGGCATAACCGTATACTCGTAAAGACCATACCTGCTCCTGAAAGCTGTGAGAGGTATATCAGATGGTCTAACGTGCAGTTGATGATATCCTGGTCTCAAGTAAATCTTTGAGAACACTTGTGCACCTCGAAGTTGATCAAAAAGATCATCAATCCTTGGTAAGGGATATCAGTTCTTAACCGTCAACTGGTTCAGCTTCTGATAATCCACACAGAGTATGAGGGTACCGTCCGCCTTCTTCACAAAAAGGATAAGAGAACCCGAAGGAGAAGTACTGGGTTGGATGAAACCCTTTTCCTGTAACTCCCCTAATTATCTCTTGAGCTCTTGCAACTTTGGTGTATCCATTCTATAAGGAGGGATGGACCCCAGTGCTGCTCCTGGCACAAGCTCAATAGAGAAATCCACCACTCGCTCTGGAGGTAGACCTGAAAAGTCATCCAGGAAGACATCCCTGAAACGATAAACCATTGGAGGGAAATCCTACTAACAAGTCCCCTGGTCATCTAGATATAAACTCGCAATCTGGGTTGTGACTCCACGTCGCCCACGATGCTCTGGTCCATCTTGACTCGCCTGAAAATCCCACTCGCCCTTGTATAGAAACACTCCACCCTCTGGTGACGTGAAACTCACCCTACGACGATAGCAATATACAAAGGCTCGAAAGGGAACCAAACAGTCCATCCCAAGAATGACATCATAGCTCGTCATCTCTAAGACATAGAGGTCCCAAAGAAAGTGACACCCACCAACCTCAAGGGGGAACTCCTTGCACAGACGCACACTAGCCATTCTAGTCCCCAACAGAGTGTCTAACGTCATAACAACAGAAGGAGTAGAAACATAGCGCCCAAGGCTCTCCACAATGGGTACATATATGAAACTATGTGTAGCGCCCATATCAAACAGCACTGAAGATAAAATAGAAGCTACTAGAATAGTGCCTCTGACAGTAGAAGGTCTGGGATCCTGCTTCTACTGGGTCTGTTGCACTGCATATGCCTGACCAGTGCCAAGGCCCTGAAATACAGCCTGACTACCCTGAGCTATCCTGCCCTACTGCCTCTGAGATCCTGGTGTCTGGAAACCACGGCCACGACCACCATCTCGGCCTGCATGCCCTGATGTATTCCAGTTCCCTGACTGGTAAGAAGCTTCTGGTCCTACTCCCGCACGCGGAGTCTTCACAAAACCCCTCTCACTAGCCACTGGTGAAAACTCCCTGCAAAATCACTGCAGATGACCCATCCTACCGCAATCTCGGCACTCCACTGGGTCTCGTGGACACTGATGTCACTTGTGCCCCTCCTTACCACACTGGTGGCACATGACCTAGCCACCTGAAACATTCTTATAGATGGTACTACCACCCTTAGAGAAGTCCATTTGTCACTTCCTCTTGCTAGTAGAAATAGTACCAGAAACTGGTGCTGAACCGCCCTGGCCCACACCACTATCTTCCCATAGGTTCATCTCTGTAATCAGTGCCTGGTTCACAATAGCATGTACAGTAGGAAACCTAAAAACATTCACCAGTGCTCAGATGTCATAATGAAGACCATCCTCAAATCTTCTGGCTCTCCGCCTCTCATCGCCCACCAGAACGGGTGTAAAATGATGATGCTCGGTAAAGCATGTAGAATAATCCATCACTGACATAGAGACCTGCTGCAGATTCATGAACTCTCAAGCTCGATATGACCTTATCATCTCTAGGAAGAAGAATTCATAGAATTCTGCCTGAATATCTTCCCACGCCATGTCTCTGTGATGCTCTAACTAGGTGGTAACATCCCACCACATCTTGGCGGAATCACGCAACATGTAAGTCGTGAGCTTGACCCTCCACCCTGGAGGAATCTCTAGGTGCTTGAAAATCATCTGCATCGATCCTAGCCAAGACTCCGCAGCCTGTGGTCCGCCATCCTCTGAAAACTTAGGCGGATTCCGCTGCTAAAAGATACGAGTCAGCTGGTCCACAGAAGTGGCAGCCATCGGTGCTCCCTAAAAGGTCTGCATGAACCGCATAAAGCATTCACGGAACTGCGCATTCGCGCCTATGTCCGGTATAATAGCTGGTGCCGCATCTGGCTCTACTGGAGGATCCACTAGTAGCCCATGGCCCACCATCTCTAAAGTATAGTCGTCGCCGCTTTGCTGGTGAACAACGTGTGGTCGTCTCGGCGACATGACACTACAAGGTCAAAAACACGCCTTTAGAACAAGATTAACAACTACTGTAAACGAAGAAACCCAAAAGGAAACAGGAGGAAGTATGCATTCAAAATTTTCAAAAAAAGACTACACGGTGTGTATATTGACAACTCGGCGTGTACTTGACTTCTCTTCCCCTTCTTGGGACCTTCTACATGGCTAAGCAAAACAGCTCCCATTGTACAAAACTATAGGGCATGTATAAAATCTACACGGCATGTATAGTGAAATTTTCCAACTTCCCATGTCGTTTGTGACACGGCCGACTACTCGGATTAATACTACATGGCGTGTTACACCTGCACACGCCGTGTACACTACCCCATCTCCCCATGCACATGGCTAAGTCCACATGGTCTGTCCTCAGACAAGACTACACGGCGTGTCCCAAAGGTACACGACATGTACTAGACAAGCTCCATCGACCTGTGTTGTTAGTTACACGGCCGGATACATGGATCAACCTACACAGTGTGTTATATATACACACGGTGTGTACTCGAAAGGATTACCCTGACCCGTGTTGTTAGTTACATGGTCGGGTTCCTAGGTGACACTACACGGTGTGTTCCACAGTGGACACGACATGTATGTCTTAAGTTTTCCTCCGCCCGTGTTGTTGGTGACACGGCGGACACCAGGTGAACACAACACTGCATGTACAGAAACTACATGGAGTGTTTTCCCCAAGCTATTCCCTTCCCCGTGTCGCCACCCACACGGTTTGTGATACGGGAAGTGACTACACGACGTGTACTCTGGGTACACGGCGTGTACTCAAAAAGTTTATTTTTCTTCCTGAATAGAAGAAGATATACTGCATGTGTAAAACACTACACGGCCTGTATACTGGGTTTTCCAAACAATATGCCTCATAAACTTCCCCAGAACCTAGAAAACACTGGAAAACAACACCAAAGTGTCAAATTTTGATCTGTGAGGGCCCATACTCCCCACAAATCAAGGTTTGACATCTTATCTATGTTATAACATAATAAATAGTCAATGATCCGTCAATTTTTGGTCTATGGGGGCCCATACTTCCCAAGAAACAAAGTTTGGCATCCATTTATAAACCATCTCATATAAAATACCCTATCACTTAGCAGGTATCTATCAAGAAGCTATCACAATAGCATGCTTTTCTAGCACAACAACTATCACAACAACATGAAATTTCTAATGCACCTACATGGCATGGAAACTATGCATGACATGTGATTTCTAGCATGTGCCTAAATGATTCATGAGATGGAATACCCTCATCTCATTGGGTTGCAACTAAGTAGAACCCATGGATAAAATAAAAACAGCACAATCACAAGTGTGTCACCCTACGGTGAAAATCAAATCAACTGTAAAATTTGCAAAATCAAAAGAATTGCAACATGATGTCAATTGGCTTTTCCCTGTACACGGGTTAGCTATGCCTGGGCACAACTCATTACCAACTATCGTTCTCGTCTAGACTAAGGCTCCAAATAGCAAGTCAAAGAAAATAATCCCTTTGATACCACTTTGTAACATGACCTCAAGATCATTTCCCCAAATGCCAGAGGCTACCGACTAGCAGTGAGGGCCCAGGTCTGATAGTGGGGAAACTATGCCCTCATTTGTCAAAGTGTAGCACAACGGATTGAAATTAAACATACAACAACAACGGAAGCAGCAACAGTATATATATAACTGAAATGGATAACTGATAACGAAAAGGGAATCCATTAGCCATATATATATATGAAGATGCAGCATGTCACTATTCTATAAAAAATCCATAACATGTTACACTACAATACAATACAATAAAACTGAAGTTCAAGTACAGGAAAGCAAAACAGAATAGCCAGTGGTATCGCGAGCCAATTCTCGTTCCCATGCTCTCCTACACCCCAGCAGCAATCAAGTACCTGTATAGGAACCCTTTCCCTTTTCTACACCTGCAGAAACATAATATTTTTGGGCCGAAAAGAATGACCCAAACAGGGTGTGAGAAATAAATCCCAGTAGGCACCCACTAAAGGCCTGTTCCCAACTGTGTGTAAACATGCAACAATAGTGTGCAGTAGTAAAATGCAATAAAGTAAGCAGTACTTAAAAGTAACTAACTTAACCAGTTATATTGCCATTTTAATATCCATCTAATCATTTAAAATATCACCCCAGTGAATATTCTAAGTAAACAACCAATGTCCTCAGACACGTAAACCCTTACCCTCAGGTAAAGAGAATCCAACCACAAGAATCTGTCCATAGGCATACAAATATTTCCCACGGGTGTAAGAAGTGTCGCCCATAAGCACAGAATCGACTGCCCACAGCCACAGAACAAGTTGCCCACATGCTAAATAGTACAGTGCCCAAAGGCTAATGACAACACTGGCCTTAGGCTAAACAGGTAACCAGGCCAAGCCCAACATGTAAACAAGTAGTGAACAAGCAATTCCTCTCAAGGAAAAAGTGATGCGAAAAGTAAATAAGGCATACCCTCGGGTATCCTGGCCAAACGGCTAAACAATAGAACGCACCCCTGGGGTGGTCCTGTATCCAAGCAGCGATCCCAACCAGCATTTTAAAATCACACATAATTACCTATACAATTCTAGGTATTTGAATAGAGACGGCCTCATCCACATGACACCCCATCATGGGTTCATGGCACAAAAAATTACACAAACGCACAACAGTTGGAAAATAACACCAAGACACCTACTTTATATGCCAACGAACGTTATAAGTGAATGCCTAATCCAAAAACGCCCAAGAATGACATAGATCTGACATAGGATAAAATATGTTTAAACTTAAATAACTCCCATTAGAGGAATAATTGGCAAGAGACACACCAACAGATGAGAGGGTTTACCCGCACGGTTCCAATGAGTTCGACAGAGGTAGAAACGGATCCTCGGTTCATGATCGACGGATCTCCAAAGCTTCGACCTTCCTCTCACGAGCCCTCTTCCCATTCTAAGCCTTCCCTGTGAATAGGGTATGCTACTACCCATTTTAAGAAAAAAAACAAAGTACATGGCGTGTATTTCCAAGTACCCGACATGTACTTCCCATTTTTTAACTGTTCCTCTGGAGGATTCTCGCCAGCGTGGCACTCTTCACCTGCCGGCGTGACTACACGAAGTGTCTCCTTGCGTACAGGGCGTGTTCTGTCGCACAACTGGCCACCGTCTTACTATTTCCCTACCGACTGACTACACAGCGTGTAAGATACCACTACACAATGTGTAGTCGGTCTTTACACCCTTCGTCGTCGACATGGCCACACGACCCATGTACTCATCCCACATGGCCAAAAGTACACGGCGTGTGGAAAAGTACACGTCGTGTACTTCCAAAATTTTTGGATTTTCCCCATTTTCCATATTTTCTCAAAAACACTTAAGGAAAAGAAAAAATAAGAAACCCGTACCTCAGAAACAAGAAATGGGTTCTTACAATTATCATTAAAAATTCTTAATTTAAAAGAATGATTTTATAATAACATAGACATCATACGGTCTGGTGGTAGGCTTTTCACCCTTGTCGACCTTCATTTGTGGGTTCATACCCTATAGCCTTTCTGGTTGTGATGGGTTGTCACCCAGCCTTAGAGCTATCATTTTTCATAAAATTTCATCCTTATAACATTCTCAAAAATATGTTGAAAATATTTAAAAAATACTGTAACATTTTAATATTATATAAACCCTAAATTTTACTCATATCTTAAAACTCATGTCCATAAAAATTAAAGATGTTTTTCACAATAAAACAAGGATTTAAATATACATAAACCCAAAAAAAAACTCAAAAATTCTTTAATCACTTTAATATCTCATCATTTAAAAACTCAATATGACTGTTTAGAACTTTGAACATGTGATTAAACATAGAAAAATACATAGCTCCTTAGATTTTTCACCACTTCATCAGATTTCCCAATATCAACTATAGTAGTAGAAAATGATTTTTCCACACCTTCATGTTTTCTATTATGATGATTTCCACCCTAATTAAAGAATTTTAGATACATATTACAGTATAATTTCCCAACTAATAGAAGCTAAAAAATCTCACCATTGATTGGATATCTATTAAATCATTCTTTGATTGTTTGTGACTCTTTTCTTTATAGTCACAAGACATGTGACCAAATATTCCACACTTGTAGCACTTTCTAGATCATGATTAACATTTACCAAAATGTGTTTTACTAAACTTAGAACATTTTTTGGTCTTTCCTTCATAATTATTTGTGGTTTTATCTTTATTTCCTAGTAATTTTACCACTTCTTACTCTTTTTATCTTGTGTAATGTAAGTTTTGGAAAACTCCATCTCAAACTGCTCAACATAACAAATAACTTTCTAATAATTTATAAATTCTCATGAGGTCAATACTCTTCCTAAACATGGTTTGAAAAATTATTAAAATATATTAATTTTACTATCATTTTCCAGAATAAAATTATACGCATACATGAACAATATTATCAATTTTTATTCATACGCAGCTATAGAGTCTTTATATTTTCTATCAATTCCAGGAATTGTTTTTCCATCCATAATTAAAAACAACTTGGGAAAATATTTCTAAAGTAAGATATTCTTAAATGTTTCACATTCCATAGTATCAAGATCATCTTTCTCTCTAGTATTCTTAACCAAATATCACTATCTATCAGGTTTACCTTCAAAATAATAAATGGAAAGGGTTAATTTTTGATGTTATAAATATCCCATGACATAAAATATCATCTCCAACGAATCAATTCATTCTTAATCTTTCATTGGTTCAAATGACACACTGAATTATATGGGATATTTACTTATGAAATGATATACTATTGACATGTTTCTTCATTGTATATTGATTTCCTCTCTAGTATGGATACCTCTACTATTAATAACTCATGTCAAATGATCCATAACTGCAAAAAACTATTCTATTTCAATTTGAGCCATATTGGGATGCTAATTTGTAAGGATATTTTTCTCTTTGTTCCTTCTCACTACAACTTCCCTATTTATTCTATGGAAAACAATTCTTAATATACATTGTTTAGATGAAGCAGCATGGTAATCATAAAATTCTATATAATTTTAACATAACCATAAGGAAAAATCTTCCCAAGTATTGATATTGTCATTATTCTAAACTCTAATGTTATCTAAACCAACCATTAATTCCAACTATAAGGACATGGCCAGAAACATCACATAATATTGAGTTGTTATGTCACGAATTCACTTTATTTCACTTTGAGGATCTTTTCAGGTTCAGAGTTTTAGATAATTGGTCCATAACTCGTACATTAAAAACCATTTAATACAAAGTTTTCACCTCTTATTAGTATCCATTTTTTCCATAATATAAATCTTTTAAAATAAATCAATATTTCTCATCATGGAAAATTTTCACTACTTTCAACATGAATTCTTAATTTCCCTTACCCTTCCTTAAACCCTATACAAAAATTTAAAATGTGGGATGAGAAGAAAAATCTTATTAAGATACATAAAATTAAATTAAACCATTCTTCTAGTGAAAAATATGAAACTTGTGAAAGAAATTAAATCACTTTTTTTGTAACATAGAGAATCATATTAATAAAACCCTTTCAAAATCATTTTAATTGGATTAACCATATGGAGGAATTCCAATATAGTCATTACCCAATGCATTATAGAGTTATAATGTGGATCACCCATTGTATAAGTTATATTGGGATCACCTGTGAGATATAATGGGGCTTAACCCATCGTATAATCTATATCCAAATCACCCATTTTTTAGGAGCTATAATAAGGCTCAACCCTTTATAAAAGCTATATCGGGCTCACCCATGAGCTATAATGGGGCTCAACCCATTGTATAAGTTTTATCAAGCTCACCCATTATTCATATAATTATAAGGTACCATATCATGAATAAAACATTTTATTCTTTCACCTTTTATTATAAAACCTTTTGAAAAACACATTTGAACCGGTATGAAAAATCTTTTCAGAAATCAAAATACCATTTTCTTTTAAAACCCCCTTTTCAATACCGAAATACCTAAGAAAAGAGAAAGAGGGTTTTTTATTGAACAAAATGTGAAATATTTAAAAGGAAGACCAAAATAAAATAATGGTCATGGTGGTAGAAAAAATTGATGTGCATTAATTCATTAAAAAGAGAATATTTCTTTTAACATTTGTCAAAACATTCAGTATAAAACACATAAAAGATTCATTTTGAAAAACATTAAAATTAAATAATAGTGGAAATTAAATATAATTAATAAATATTATATTTCCATATAAAAACGTTTATAAAATCATTTTAAAAAACATGGATATATAAGATAAATATTTTGAGGGAAAACTTTAAAATAGTGTTTTTTAAAATAAAAGTCTCTTATCACTTGGGAAACACTTGAATCGTAAGTCCCATGAAATAATAACATTAAAAGACATCCAATATCATAATAATATATTAATTAATGACATAACATGTCAAAGGGGACATATATACATCTTATAAAAGAATTTAGTTTCATAAAATCAAAATATGCCTTAGTGAAAGAAGATGGAGGCGAAGTCCCATACCTTGAGTCTGACTTGTCAAATATGTTTTTTATCTTCCTAAAAATAAACATGTGTTAATTATTTAATTTATATAGAATATTTTTCAATTTTATTATTCATTTCATTTAACTTATTACCTTTTTATATACATTTATTTAATCAATTAAATATATATCTGGTGTTTCAATACTATTCGGATTATGTGTCAAAAAATACTTTGATAGGATGAATATTAGTCAAAGAGGTCATTATTAAAAATCGTAATAATAATAATCAAGATATAATTGTCATATTTATACATAAATTATACATTTTAAAAATAATCATGAAATATGGTTATGAAAAATGGATTGTGTTATAGTCATTGAGATGTTAGGTTGTATATACGCATGAGTAACTTATCCATTTTTCAAAGATCATTATGGAAAGAAGTTAAGTAATGCCTTATATTAATAGAATTATTATAATATAATAAATACTATATTATTTCATTAAATATAATTATATATATCATATATTTTTTGTGTTAAAAAAATATTCATATCTCTTTATGGAGGCGGTAGTCCACACGTACACGAACGATATTATCATATTTCAATGTAAGAAATAATACAATATATTATCTTTTATGAATAATAAATATGTAATTAATATCATTATAATTTAATTCATAATAAATATATTCATTAAATTAATCATTATTACCGTTCATATAAAGAAGTAGTGAAAAATAGATCACAGTGCTTCATGAAGAGGTAGTTCGCCATATACATGAGCAACATTATCATATCCCCCAATGAATGGAAAGTTAGAATTTATATATTATATAATATATAAATAAGTATTAATATGTTTTAAATATCATATATATAATTTAAATCTGTAATTATAACGAGCCATGAGAGGTGATGGTGGAAAACAAATGACAATGATTGGCAAGGTAGTAGTCTGCCATACACACGAATGATGATTTTGTATCCCATTTCATATAAGTGGATATATATTTAGTTTATTTAATTAAAATAATAAAATTTCATTATATGTTAGATAATTTTTTTTATATAATCATAATTTTAGAAAATTATTAGGAGTTTGAAGAAAAAATAAAATAAACATTCTGGGTTAAGCACGATACCTCTTCTTCGGGAAACCTTCTTAAGTAATCACCAAAAGCCTTATTAAGAAATATTTCTGATCAAACTAATAGATATAGGAATTTGTAATTGAATTAACTAATATATTTTGGTAGTTATTTTATGAGAAAAATGTAATTGAGTGTTTGAATAGGAAATTATAGAGGGTGGCCTTTTATATGTATGGTGAGTGGCAGACATGTGATTTTTGAAAAGAAAAAAGGTGTAACCATGTTTTTCACATGACACAAGGATTGAAAATGGACCGTTATTGAACCTCATACATTTTAATTTAGTAATATGGCTATAAAATATATTTTATACATGTTTTAGGATATCTTAACCCTTATATTTTTTAACCCCCCATAGATCCATTAGTACCTTAATCGCATTAATTAATTTTTACTCTTTTCATTATTCATTATGGTCAAAAATTAAGTTAAATTAATTAGATAATATAAATTATTATTATTCCAAATATTGAATAAATTTTACCAAATTAAATTCAAAAAATTTGAAACATTTCGTTTAAAATTAAACCAGAAGACGCGTTAAAAAATAGGGTTTTCAAGAAGTGTATTTTTTAAGAAAAATATGATTTTATATTAACGATATGGATCATAATAATCATTATATGAATATAAATTAATATTTATTTATATATAATATATAATTTTAAATTAAAACATTTCTCATTAGATATTATTTCAATTAATTTAAAGGAGAAACATTATGCACTTTAAAACAGTTTTCAGAAAAATCTTGTTTTTAAACCCAAAAACAACCTTCAAATAAAATCCAATATAAATATGATAAAAAAGTAATGAATTAGATTAAATATAAATAAATAATACTTATTTTAATTTAAATAATATTTATAAAATATTTGGAACTTAAAATTACTTAATTTATTGAAAATAAATGACATTTTCACAAAAATCAGTATTTTACACTATTCAATAGAAAATAAATATTTTTCCAAAAAATCAAAATATTTAACCATAAGTTAATTTTGATATTATATTTGAAAAAATTAAGTTAATTTTATCAAATAAATTTTCCAAAATTTCCAAAATTAATTATAGTGTTTCCTTATAATAAGCAATAAAAATCATTTTTAAAGAAAACCAATTTCTGAGGAATATGATTATTTTACTAAAAATTGATTGATTATTTAAAAATAATTTTTCAATAATTTAAATTGAGTTCGAAATTTATATATATATATATATTTAATAAATTAGTAGATATTATTCATACCTGCCAATGTAATAGCTAGGTTATAATGGTCATATATTTCATGTGTCATTTAAGGTTAGTGTTGCATGTTGAGCATGCTATTGATCATAGTTTTATTTTTTAAAATCTCATAGTGTCATAATAAATATATTCCTAACATTTTGAAAGTATATGTAATGTTTTTCTTCAAATAAAAATGGATTTTACTTCTTTGATCATAATAAAGTAATTACAAGGTTACTTTTTGATTTGGTTTAGTTTGAAAGAAAAATAAGTATCATTTTATTTAAAATAATCAAATTAATTCACTTGGAATCAAAATTATCCTTTATTTTTCTATAGAATTATTTTTATGGTTAAAATATATATTTTTCTAAAAACTATTTTCATTACATTTTAAAAATATCAATTAAAATTAATTTTCTTCAATTATAGGATTTTAATCATGTAAAATGGATTCCATATTTGGAACCTATATAATTAATATTTGGTGAAACTATCAACTTAATTTTTTATTAGAATAAATAGTAACCATGGTAAATATTTATCACCTTGGTTAAGGTTAAAATAGGTTTAACATGTTAAAAATAAAGGGATAAGTCATTCATAAAACACAAAACACTTGATTAAGCCTCGTTGGATGGTTCTATTTGGACTAATATTTGAAGATATGAAAATTTTAATTCAATTTCCTAAGAAAATGACTTTATACTATTAAAATATTTTAAGTAACTCCATATGTGTCTCTCCCCTCACTTATGAAAGAGACCCTCTTATCTTCACAAATTAACAAGTATTGAGCCCTCTATATTATCCATGACCTACCAAAAACCTTACTACATTCCATTATTTTGTTCTTGAGTTCATGATATTACTCTAACACCATTTTAATAAGGATTAAGGTGTAGCATAAAGGGGGATTCTCAAATAAGAGGTAATCATCTTACCCGACTCTTTGAAAGTTTATTTCTTCTTCTAATTCCTCTATATTTTTTTTATATATCCTAAAATATTTAATACATTGTCATCAATATACTAATATATTATCATGATTATGTTATAAACATTTTTCACCTCCTATTCATCCTATGGAAAATGAAAACATCACTCGTGCATATGCATAACCTACTATCTCCACATAGCGGTGTAATTTTTTCATCACTATTTTACTTTAATGGTTATAAAGATGTAATTAGGGTCATATATATGATATTAATGAGATAATTATTATTCAATAGATATAATATATCATTTATCTTATTACCCTTCTATCAATTGGAAAATGATAGTGTCACTCGTGTGTACATGCTGACTACAACCTCCACAAAGTGATGAGATTCATTCTTCTATTACCACCATGCATGGATAATTATAAAATGATATATGATGAATAAAAATTATACTCATGAAATTATTAACATTTCTTATATTATTTAAGTATTTCACACCTTTTTTAACCACAGTCAATATACTGAGGTAATTTTGGATAATTTGACTAAATATCCTTAAGTGGTCGATATAATCAAGAACTATTTAGTGAATTAATTTCAAATGATTATTAAAGGACTATAAAAATGGAATATAGATTAATTTTTTTTAATAAATTATTTAATAAATTTATATTCATTATATAAAAGGTTCAAACATGTATGACTAAGTGGAGACCCAAAGTAAGGTATTTAAGTTACGATCTCATTTTATTTCGGGATTGTTTATGTTTATATTTCATTTTCGAAAATTATATGATCCTAATATTTTACACCCCATGTATTTTACTATCCTTTAGTTATATTGGAATTTATATTTTTATATTCCATTTATTATCTTGTTTGATCAAAAATAAATAAGTGAGTCAGATATAAGATATTTTCATTTTAAAACCTTACTTAAAATGTTTTGAATTTTCCTTTTCAAATATTTTTTCTTACATGTCCATGTTTTTTTCAAGAATATTTTTATCTACACTGAAATGATTATTCGATTTCATTTTAAAGCATAACTTACTTTCTTTACAATGTTTTAAAATGTATTTGCTTTCTGTTTTTTAAATGAGGTGATTTTTGACTTGTTACCAAAAGTGTGAAAAGATTATTTGTTTTAATATTTACCATAAGAATCAAATTTCACTCCATCATAATGATTATTTATTTTGAATATTCCTTTACATTTTACAATGGTTATTTTAGAATAAAATATTTTTATAAATATTTTTAGAATTTTTATTTAAAATGATATCAAAAGGAAAGGTTATTATTTTCTAAAATGAATGAAAATAATTTGGAAAAGTTATTTATAACTATGTTCTTCTATGAAGTTACAAGGAATTTATTTTTAATGTATTGATTCTATTTTATTTTTTAAATGATTGTTTTAATAATAAAACTTCATTTTTATGGATTAATGGTATTCTATCATCCTTTATTGATAATATATTATACCATATTTTGAGATTTTTTGCATTCTTGTGATAATATTCTCTATCACTCTCCAATATTCGTTGGAGTTTATTTTTTCTCGTTCATAAACATATATTTAATATCATGTTTGAATTAAGAATAATTTATATTACTTTAATGATGTTTCAACCATGTAACATTACTATATGTAGTAACGGTTGAAGGAAGCTTATTATGTAATTTATTTTATTTACTATGGAAATATTGATGTTTGGTATTCTTTATTAAATACACATATTTTTTTGGCTTAAAAAGAATTTTTTTAATTAATTATAATGATCATTACAAATATGGGTAATTAATAGTATGTGAAAGTGATGGTTAGATCCCAATTATAGATATACCCTCAATACATCAACAAATGTCATGAGAAAAAACCATAGACATGCCATGTTAGATGGATATATTTTTACATCTACCCATTTATTAAGAATGATTTATTGGTTGAGTGGACTTAATGGTAAGATTCATGATAAATTTTTTAAGGCCTTAAGATAATGTTCATGAATGTATAGATTTATAAATTTCTTTTATTAATAATTTAGCTTCCATTATCCATGTGATTTTTATATTGATATTATCCATGTATGTTTGTTGAAGTAAATTTTTTTATTGAATGGAAAGGTTGTTGATTATCCGTGCTTCCATATTTATCATGCCTTATTTACTCATGATATCTTCCATTATATGAAACCATTATAATGAATATATGATCTTACTTTATCTATTTTTTCCTTGAGATATGTAGAAGGATATTATGAATTATTTCCAAGGATATAAAAATGATTATTATTGTGTGTTTTTATATTTCCAATGTAATATGTGAATCAAGTATGTATTTAGTTTTCCAGGACTTCTAAACCAATCAATACTACATGGTATGATACCTTGTATATTTTACTAATGTAATAAAGCAAACACTATCTTTGGATTACTATATTTAGGGTGATACAACCATACAATGAGAACATTTTATGATCACACCAACACCATAACTAAATTTGCAAGAGGGAAATAATTGGGGACCTAAATGGGAGGTAATAATATTGGTTTTACCTCTAGTAAAACCTTAAACTACTCGACCAACACCTCCCAAAACATCTTTTAATACCATATCACTAAAACAACTAAGATGGTAGATTTTGGACATGGACATAAAATAATATATTAGTAGATGAATCCTTCGATAATGATGCATTCCTTAGAAAGAACTTCAAACCTATATTCATGTTCACCTCCTAGTAAACAAAGGAAAATAAGATGAAAATGTCAGTATCACCTCATTGTATACTGATGATGGATCATACAATACTTCCCAAAACATACCCATAGGAAATAAGCTCCAAAAAAATTGGGGTTAAGAACATGGGAAGTGGTAGTAAGATCATAGGAGAAATGATATTAGGCTATAAAAATAAAGGTCCACCATAAATAAAAAACCATGGAATAACTACCACCAAAATTAAAGAGATGCCATCAAATTCCACCCCTAATACTCCCAAACTACCCTGAAAATCCATCATGAAGAACAATAAATGGGGTCTATCCAAACTAGTCAAGAATTAAGGGAATCAGATGATTGTGAACAAATCCCACAAAGAGGATAAGAAACCAAGGAGAATAAGAGGTCCATAATGTCTTAGTGTGCTAATATCAAAGAAAAAAGTGACACCAAAGTAATAGTGGGGGACTAGAGAGGGGGGGATTGGATAAAGAGGAACAAAGAAGAAATATGGTAGAGTTTAGATGTTTCTCCAAGACTATTGTGATGGATTCCAAGAGGATACCTTATACATGTAAGCTCTAAAAAAGGGACTCTAAGAGAGTTTTATTCCATCTCTAATAGTGGGTGAATTAGAGGTTACACGATATAGTTGGCTGTGAAACAACTAAGTTTTGATAGGTATATTTCAAAAGAAGAAAGATATTGGCCATGAATTTTGTTAATCATCATTTAATATAAAATACATAAAGTATATTATCTTATTTTGATCTTGAATGGAAACTTGGAATATGAATGTTTCATATTGATCCTAGGTGTGAAATAAATAAAATTCACAAAGTAAATTCATCTCTCACAATTATGAGTCTGTTGAAATAAAAGAAGGATTATCAGATGTAGTCCATAGAACACCTACTTTGGATAACACATGATGTGTTGAAAACACACAGAGTGTCGATAACACATAGAGAGTCGAAAACACACAGATTGTCGATAACACATGATGTTTCTATAACACATAGAGTGTCGAGATTTCGTGCATCCCACAAGTCACGTTGTCACCATTTCACATAGTCACTAAGTCACAACCATCCACAAGATCCCGCTCAAAGCATGTTTTTACCAGGATAATGTACTCCTCAATCCATTAGGTTGTATTCCAACTTCCCCAAATACTCACATAGAGTATCTCAAAAGGAATATCTAATTTTAAGGGTCCTGATGCCACAAATGGTTTTTCAAATGGACACGTAGTTTGAATATTACGACTATTTTACTAAAAAGGGATGACTTGGGTCCAGGTTCGGGCTCAATCCTACCATCTGGCTGACCCGACCCAACCCGGCCTGACCCGGTCAAATCTGACCCAACCAGCTGGGCCACTATAGTGGCCCGACTTCTCCAGTTTGGCCCGCCACATGTCGGTCAGTTCGTTGTGATAAATGAAGTCTGCTATGATCGTGTGCCACCTGGCTCGATGCAGTGTCCCACCACATTCACGCGGTCATATCTTCATCCTCCTGCCCCATAGCTTTCCCACTATAGTGGGGTCCACACGACCTGCTAACTGTGGATGCAATACATACTCACCACATCCCTTGTTCACCGCACGCAGCATCGCTCCTGCCACATGCTCCCATGTGGTCTCGCCTAGACCATGTCCTTCCAATACCATTGGCCACCCCAATGGTGGAATGACCTCCTCTCACGCTCTGCTAAGACCAGCCCCATCAGGCTATGTCCTGGCACCGCCACTGGCCGCTCCATCGGTAGCCCACCTAGAAAAACCAGAGCCACTGCTCTAGGCACCACCATGTTCCACCGCCTTATACCGTGATAAGCCACTACCTCATCCAAATTGCATTGTAAATTAATCATGACACCTCTATGGTGTCGTTGGGGTGTCAGATCCTTGGTTTTGGGTTGTTGCACCATGAATCGAAGGCGTAATAATCATTCGCTCATACAATCATGAAAAAAACAAAAAATGTAAAGAACGTGGGATAAAGGAGAAGAAACAAAGAACACGAAGGAAAAATCATGGCCTTGGATCATGTTGGCCTCGATTTGTCCTTATTATAAGGATTAATGAAGAATTATAAGGATAATCACAAAGATTTATTACCCGTTCACCCAACAATTTAACCATCCTACAAGAACATCCACCCATGGATCAACTTGTTTGTTCATTAGTCCATGTTCATAATTGGATCTAAGAAAGGGAATGGAAATCCCAAAGATATGAGACACCATACCTAGAGTTTGGATCGTTCATTGGAGAAGGGTGATGTTGTGTCATTATCGTTCGTTGATCTGTTGATCTTCAATCCAAGATCTGATCTCTGATCTACCAGTGTTCATCGAGAGAGCCTCATTCTCTTTGTCTCAGAGAAACTTCAGGGTTGTGGTGATACCCCTGGAACCCTGGAAAACATTAACATAAATAATAATAGTTGTTGTGTCATAACAAAATATTTTTATTAAATATTTTAATGAATTTTACATCCAAAAACTAAGTTTCACTATCAAACCGCACTGGTAAAGGTTAGGCCCCACCTAAGGTAAATACATTGTTCCGAACATAATGGTGCCCTTTTATTTTTTATTCAGGAAAACATTTATAATTTATTCTAGTTTAAAGAATAAAATCATGCATGCTTTATTAAAACCTTAATATTTTTCAATGAACTATTATGGGAATTTTGGGCCTTTGAATCACACGTCATCTCATTGACTTGTCTCAGAATTTTCCAAATTATTTTATACAAATTAAACCAAAGAAAATATGAGTCATTGTATTCTCTCCACCTTAGGGCTTTACAATCCTGAAAACCAAAACAGGGGATACTTAATAAAGATATGAGGGTACTGAGCACGAATCTGAGCCTCCCAATACCAAGTGAACACTTATAGATTCTCATGATTCCAATGAACTTGCACCATAGGAATTAACTACCCATGAAGGATCCTCTCTTATCGATCCTCGATCTTCACCGGGTACTCCGCAAAAGTATCTTCATCATCAATGTCCAGCTCTCCCCAGTTGATGATATGTGATAGATCATGCATGTACCTCCTCATTTGTGACTTGTGGAAGACATCACACACCTAGTGCAATTATGGGGATAGAGCTAGTCGGTACACCGTCTCTCCAAATCTACTCAGAATCTAAAAAGGTCTGATGTATCTCAAAGATAAATTGTCACACCAACCAAATCTCTATAATCATTTTCAAGGTGAGACCCGAAGGAACTCATGTTCTCCCAACTCAAACTCTATGGGCCTCTGTCTCCTATAAACATGCGAATTTTTATGGCTTTGTGAAATCCCCAACTTCCCCTAAATGATCTTTACCTTCTCAGTGATATCCCACACCAACTCTGGAACCATGAGTGTTGACTCTCCTAGGTCAGTCCAGTAATGTGGTGTCCTACATGGTTTCTCGAACATAGTATCAAATGGTTCTATACTAATGGTGGAGTGGTAGTTGTTTTTTGTATAAAAACTCCATTAGAGGTAGGTGATCCACCCAATCACAGCCAAATTTTATGATGCAAGTACGTAGCATGTCCTCAAGAACCTAAATGGTCCTCTCTGTATGGTCATATGTCTTGGGATGAAATGTCGTGATCTAGCATAACAAAGTCCCAAATGCCTCTTTCAATCCCTTCCACAGCTGGGATGTGAAATGAACATCATGATCAGAAATGATTATTGATGGGACTCTATGAAGAAAAACTATCTCCTACACGTAGAGGCATCCCAAGATCTATACTAAATGTTACTCATATATTATTAGGAAGTGGGATGACTTGGTGAGTCGGTAAATGATCACTCATAGGGTATTGTGTCCCCTGGACATTCACAGTAAACCCATCATGAAGTCTATCGATATCCCATCCCACTTCCACTCTAGCGCCTCAAGTGGTTTGGTCTATCCCCTTGGAACTTGGTGCTCAGCCTTTACTTGCTAGCAAGTGAGGCATCGAGAAACCAACTCTACCACTGCCTTACTCATCTCCAGCCACCAGAATTGACATCGGAGGTCATGGTACATCTTTTCCGCAACTAGATCTACTCCCAAAAGAGGTGTGTGAAACTCCCCCATAACCTCCTCCCGCAACGCCACTGGTACAACTATGCACCCTCTAAAAAGAACATTGTGCTCCTCACCTATCAAAAATCTATTAGGGGAATGCCCTGTGGAAAACTGAGCATGTCGGGTCTCACAGTTGATATACCCAAGTTGTACCACCCTGACTTGCTGTAAGAGTGGAGGGGTGGAAATCATCAAATAGAGGTAAGATACTTCATCTCCATCCACAAAGGATATATACAACACGACCAACTACTATGACACATCACTCAGCAACTGCAACTTGGATCTCTTGCTAAGAGAATATGCCACTACATTCCCCTTCCCAATATTATAGAAAATATCAATGTCATAGTCCTGGAGGAAATCTACCCATTTCCTATGTATCAAGTTTAGATCCTTCAGAGGGAAGATATACTTGAGTCTCTAGTGGTCATAAAAGATGATAAACTGCTCACCCATTAGGTAGTGTCACCACCTATTCAATGAGAATACTACTACTTCTAGCTCAATATCATGCATTTCATAGTTCTGCTCGTGTTTTCTCAACTAGTACGAACTATAGGAAATCACTACTTTCCCTTGCATTAAGACACAACCAAGACCGGTCCCTGATGCATCACAGAACACTACATACCTGACACCATCCTCTAGCAGTCTCAAGATGGGATCTCTCGTCAACCTCTTCCTCGTCTCTTGAAAGAAATGTTGGTACCTCTCTTTCCACATGAAGGGTTGTCCCATACATGTCAAAGCCTTAAAGGGTGATAATACTCTAGAATAGTTGGGTAGAAACCTCTAATAGTACCCTACAAAACCTAGGAAACTTCACACCTTGGTAACACTCTCGGATGGCTCCCAAGAAATCACCACCTCAATCTTTGATGGATCTAATGAAACTATAGCCTCTAAAATGAAGTGTCCTTGAAAGTGGACCTCCCGAATCTAGAACAAACACTTCGAGAGCTTCCCATAAAGCTGGTTCTCTAAGAGTGTGTCCAGATCCATCCTCAAGTGTATTTCATACTCCTCGTTAGTCACTGGTACACAAGGATGTCATTAATGAAGACCAAAATGAACTAGTATATGTAAGGTTGGAAGGTCTGGTTCATGAGTCCCATGAACACATCTGGGAAACTTTTCATTCCAAACGGCATCACCAAGTGCTCATTGTGGTCATACCAAAATCTTAAGGCTATCTTCAGTACATATCCATCCTGTACATGAAGCTAGTTATAGCCATATCAGAGGTCAATCTTTGTGAACCACCTCGCTCCCTTCAATTGATCAAAGAGGTCTTCCATCCTTGGTAGTGGATACATTTTCTTCGTTTTCACATGATTCAGGTGCCAAAATTGCACACATAACCTCAAGATTCTTTCTTCTTTCTTGGAAAACAAAACCAGGGCCACCCAGGGTGAAACACTGGGTCTCATGAATCCCTTCCTATGAAAGTTCTCTTGGTGTACCCTCAACTCACGATGTTCTGCGGGTGCAATCTGATATTCATGTGCAGATATCGATGTCGTCTCAGGGTATAGATCAACAAATAAGTCAACATCCCTTTGGGGAGTCAATATGGGGACATCCTTGGGAAATATTTCCTCATAATCTACCACCGCTGTAAGAAACTAAGGACTCATATCATACACTACACCATGGATGAGTCTATCCAACTGAGGAGTAATCAACTACACCCTAATATGAGTAAGTTCATCCTACACTCCATGTGTTTCCTTTTCTCCAACAAAGGAAAACCCGGTAACATCACTGTAGACACACTACACTCTATGCCTAAAATAGTCAAACTGAGCATAAACTATGGATAACTAGTCCATACCGTGAATGACTTCATAAGGCCTCAACACCACTACCAAGATAACCCAAATAAAACTCTCACATCCAAGATTAAGGTCACACTATCAGATTCAGCGTGTGATCATTGAATCCCTACCGTACGAGTCTCTAAACACATTGGTCATGTGAATGGTTTAACTGGAATATTTGAGTCTCCAACAAGGTTCATGGTAAGAAAAGAATAACTAGATCATGTGTCTATTAAAACTATATATACAGTGAAAAATACATAGATCATACCTCTAATAATCCCTAGAGCACTGGGGTTATAATCCTCCATCACCTGAAGCTCTCCTCATCCCTATGCACCAGCTCCCTAAGCCCTAAGTGGACCATGTAGAGGTGGTGGTGGTAATACGTCGACCCTCCACACACATCCTGCTACCCTACCTTCTACCCTTCCACATCCTCTTCCCTATGGACCACCCTTAGTATGCATCCTCCTCCACCTTGGTGGTCCCTCAACCATCTCCTGATCATCCGTATGGTGGTTTAGGCAATCTCGTTCCAGATTTCCTCAATCACCACACAAGTAACATAGTTTTCCCTTCAGCTGAATCGCTCTGCCCTGGGAGCCCTTCACCACTGATCCCATGTCCTAGGGTTGTCCCCTGGAATGATTGAATGTCTTGGTTTCCTACCTCAGTTTTTGGATACCTACTACAGAAGACTCATCTTCCTGATGTATGATGGTATCTCCCACCACTGGTGTTTTCTCCGTCAGAAATCTCTTCACTAGAATAGTTAGCTCTAGTACCCCATCATATGTAGAGATTATAAGGGATATCATGGATACCCTTATCTCTCGGAATATTCCTTTATCTAGGGTACAAACCTTGAGGAATGGATCGTACACCATATCTGTTGGGTAGTGAGAAAAATTAGTAAACCTCATCGAGTACTTCTCCATATTCTAACTGCCCTGCTATAAATACAAGATCTCTTGTATGCACACTAAGCATAACATAGTTAGGAATAACTCTTCTCTGAAGAGTTGCTCGAAGTATGACCAAGATAGAGTTGCATCGTCATGTGTCTGGGTCACTAAACTCCACCACTATTGTGTTGATCCCTAAAGAATACTTATTACTAGGACTTCCATCTTGTCGGCAGATGTCCTCCCAAAAAGGAAGGAATTTGTAACTGCATCTATCCAATCCTCAACTATTTGGGGTTCTCGATCACCAGTATGCCTGGGAGGGAACTACCTTTGGAACTCATGAAATACACTCAGCTTGCGTGCATCCTCAACTGGTAGCATTGGTAGTAACTACTGCTCAAAGATTGGTGGTATCTCTAGTAACCTGCTCAGATATTCTATCTTTGGTGCATGAGGTATCCCTTATATAGGCCCCTATACTGATGCCTTATCGCTAGGCAGATCATCATTATTGTAACCCCCTGAGATTTTATGAGAAATATTTTGTTTTTATGTATTATGTTATATTAAAAACCAAAATAATCTTTCACTACACACAACACTATCTTGGCTTGCGTTATAAACAAGACCAACCTTCCTCGATAGCTTGCGTTTTACGCAATAATGAGTTTCACTAAACAACGATATGTTATTAAAATATTATATAAACAAGCCGTTATAAATAGTAATACCCACTTTTTTAAATTTTATAAATTTCATATTTCAAAATGGACTTCATTTTTGGATTTGGAATATCGAAATTATCTTAGGGTGAATTTTTGGTATTTTTCTGAAGACATTCAATTTTTGATAAATAGTGAAAAACACTGAGTTATAGTTTAAAACAGAATTTTTATTTAAATAATTATTTATTTTATTTTATTTTATTTTAGGTCAAAATAGATACATAATACCTATATAAGTTCAATGTAATTCATTAGAGTCATTTTAGAATAATTTTAGATATATAAAAGTTTTATTGAACTTTTTACCGACTTTTACCCACCTCCTAAGAGAATTTGCAAATTTACATAAAACATAATTTTACTACTTCTGTGTGTGGAATTTTAAAAATCCAAGATATAGGGTTGATATCAGTAAGTAAAATGTGGTTCAATAATATAAAAATAATTTTTTTTGAATAATAACTTTTTACTTTTATTTACCATGGTTAAAAGTAAATAGGGTAATGAAGGGTAAAAATGATATTATTATTACACTAAAACATGTCATAATTCTATTATATAAGTTTAATTCGACCTAAAAAAACCTTAGGAATAAAATATGACCATTTAGGTCGACTTGGATTATGTTAGGACTTTTATTATTATTAAATTCAAAGAAGAGTTAAAACAGTTAAAAATTAATGTTTAATAACTAAAACATTTTTAATATATGGTTATACATAAGATAAATTTGACTATAAATATTAATTAGAAAGATAAAAATATTTCATACATAATCGTATTTTTTTTTAAATTTTTATACATTAAATAATTTAATTTATTTATGACACAATAATGATGCAGTAATTACCTTATTAATGAAATATTAACATAATTGATATTATAAATACCCAAATAAATGTAATTTGAGACTTTTTATGAATTAAACTAATTTTTTAGGTTAATATAACATCTTAGGGTTGGTTATATAATTTTTTTCGAAGTAATAAGGCTGTTATGAATTTATCAAAAACAAAATACCAAATAGTGTCAAAATTGACATAAAAGAGTTTTTAAAACAAATATTATATTATTAATTTATATTCTATTTCTAAAAATATAATTCTCAGCCAAAAGACTTATATAATGATAGGTGTATCATTAAGGAACCACTTGTATTTTCTTGGATGTATATATTAATTTTATAAACCATATAATATAAAAATACAAAGAGACATGGTAAATGTTAAACTATTTAACTAAGAGTTAAATATAAATGATAAGGTTAATATAGTGACTCAAAAATATCTAAAACATATTGGTTGAGTTTATTTATACCCCTTACCACCTTATCATTGACATAAATCATTTTTGAGCCATTATAAACTGAATATGAATTTATTATAAAATAATATTTTAAGTTTTTCCTAAGGTTCCCCTCACCTCTCTTATAAAAGAGCACTCCACCTTCTCTCTAATTCACACCTCCAAAGCCATTTTTCATGGACAAACCCTACCCAAATACCCTATAAAATGTCCTCCCTTCATCCTAGAGGCCTTCCTTTAGTCATAAATCCAACATAAGGAGCCCTTTTGATCAAATTAAAAGGAAGAACCCGAAGAATAGGTAAATATCTCACCACCTATTTCAAGTTCCTTTTTTCTTCCACTTCCTCCTTATTTGTTGTTTACATTATAAAATAATAACTCTAGTATCTTCTATATACTGTGATGTTATCATAAAAATGGTACAACCATATTAGTTATTTTATCCATCCTATGAATGAAAATGTCTCTACACGTGCGTACGTACGACTTACCGTCTCCACGTTGTGGTGTAGTTTATTTTAAAACATTTCTTCATTTGGATGGGTATAATAATGATTATAAATGATATAAATAATAAATATAAAATTATTGTGATTATTTATATACTATATAACATCCAATTATATATTATTTAAATATCAAAAGGATGATATCATCGCTCGTGCATATGTACGGCCTACCATCTCCACGATGTGATGCAACTTGTTCTACATGATCTTCATTGAATAATGATTATATAAATGAATTGAATGAATAAATATGATATATATTACACTAATACCATCCTGTAAATGAGGTATCTATAACCTAAAAAGTGGAATAATAATTTATTCGACAAAATACGCATAAGAACATAAAGCAATAAACACCTGAATAACAAGTAGCAATGAAATATTACTAATAAGAAGATAAGAATATGACCCTATATGATATCATAATAATGAATATAATTCTGTAATAAGTAAATGACATTATTTAAATCATTATACAGAAGTTTCAGATACATATGAAGCATATCGGACCTAAGGTAAGTGAAAATCTCGCAATCTCATTTTTATCTGAGATTGTTTATACTTCAGAATTTACTGGGGCATATTTATCATCAACATCCATGTCTAAACAACATGTAATATTATTTATATCATCCTAAAATTTTTTAAATCAAATTTTACCTATTGGTGAATTTTTATGTAAAATATATGAAAGGAATCTTTTGTCGTTTTCAGTACGAGATACCTTTTGACTTTTTCAGCCAAAGTACGAGATAAATTTTTTTTTAACTTATACCGCATGAAGGAATTTTTATGATTTCATAGAACATAATTTCCATGAAGCGTCCTTTACAAGTTTTCAAGTTTATTTTTAATTAACATCTTTTAGTTTAAAATTGTATGGCATGTTGAGAAAGGGAAAATGTTTTAAAGTAGAAAGGATATTTTCCTCAAGAATGGAGTTTAAGTGGTTTATCAAAATTATTTTTCATCTAAGATAACATAGGGTTCTGTTTCTATCCCTATTATTAAAATTATTTGATTATGTTATTATGTAATTATTTCTATGAATTCCTTTTATCATATATGGATTATGTTATGATGGAATGATGTTTAAGAATCCCATTTTTATTACATGGGTTATGCTATAATGTATGATTTATGATTTTGTGGCACACATAAGAATGGTATCAATATGAGATGGGTGGGACCTATATCTCCATACAATTCATTGGGTAAAGATTTATATCTCATGAGATAGACATTTTTGGAATGAAAAGTTAATCTGGTTCAGTGATACAGGACCGGAACGAGGAGTGAACTCGGTTCAGTAATGGACTTTTTCCACTATGATGGTCTTGGAAATGAGTCTTGAATAATATGAAATGATTTTATATTATTATGTGTGTATGCCACAAAGTTTCATGTTTTATGTTATGATTATTGGGATTACATTTCACTACTATGATTTATCACATGTTATGATATTATGAACTCTTTTGTAGGTTAAGATTTTTAAAATGTTATGTTCTAATGAATATGATCTGATTGATATTTCCTTTTTTTTACCCTTACTGAGAATTTGAGCTCACCCTTTTGTATGTTTTCTTTTCCCTATGTCAGGAAGAAGGGTATTAAGTAGGATATGCCAAAAGGGACTCTAGATGTGATGAAATAAACGGGAGACAATGTAGATGCTTTATGAACCAATTGTTTATGTTTCCCATGTTCTAAAGACACTATACCTATATGGTCCTATCATGGTTTTGTTATATGTTGTAATAAGTATGCATCAATTCTGAAGTAATAAAAATGTATGTAAAGTATGAGTTGTAATAGTTGGTATCAGAGGAAAGGTATAGTCAACCTTTGGAAACTAGGATGTGAAATCCTTAGTAAAAACCCTAAGGATATGTCTAAGCATAGAACGCAATATTAGTGTTTTAGAAATGGCCATGAATAACCTATGATAAGACCTAATGTGTGAAATTTTATTCTTGATTATGTGGTTTTCCTATTATGATTAGTGTTTCTCACACTATGCTTATTGGTTTTAGTCAATGGTTGGAACCCAAAGGAACCATATTAATGCTGAATGTGACGGGCAATGTAATGATTGTCCCCCCGAGCAACCAAACGTTATGAGAGCTGAAATACAAAATCTTGTACCCATGCTCACACAAATTTCTCAAGCTATGAATCATGAAGGACTTCCAAATGAGAAAAGGAAGAAGCAAAATTCTGTTGAATCCTTCATGAGGCAGCGCTGACCCTCATTCAGCAGGTCTACTGATCCATTAGTGGTTGAACAATGGATCATTAACACTAAGAAGATATTTTGAGTTCTAAAATGTTCTTAACATGATAAAGTAAACTTAGTCGTATATCGTTTGGAAGGTGAAGCTGATCAATGGTGGAATATTATCAAGAATATGAGGCAAAGAGACGAAATTGAGTCCATGGAATGGGACGAGTTCAAGAACATATTTTTCAATAAGTACTTCCCTTGTATTCTTTGAACAAATATGGAGAAGGAGTTTCTTGAACTAAAGAAAAAGGATGATGAATCTTTTGGTACCTACGAAGCAAATTTTACAAGACTTGCAAGGTATGCTTTCAGAAGTATTATCCAAACAGATAGTAAGATTGATCGATTTTTTAGTGGCTTAAAACCGAGTCTTCAAAGGGTGTTATCCATAAGGGACTTTTATAGCTATGAGGAAATTTTTTGATGTGCTCTCAAGGGTGAGATGGAGATTGGAGTAACCCATCAGTCATATGTGTCTGATAAGAAGAGGAAAATGGAATTCAAATGAAAATATAAATACCACACTAAAAAGAAGATGAGTCTTCCCTTATTCTCAAAGTGTGGAATGAAACATGGAGGGAATTGTCTTAAAGGGACAAGTGAATGTTTCAAATGTGGAAAAGAAGGTCATTAGGCATTTGAATACTATAGTGATGGGAAAAAGATGTCTAGATATGCGAACAAAGAAAAGGCTACATAGAATGCACCTCCTACACTTCAATGTTACAAGTGCAAGGAAATGAGGCATTATGCTAATCAATGCCCTAATCCAAGGTTTGTTGATGATGATCGATGTCAACAAACTCTTATGGCCAAAGACAAAGGAAAGTCACATGAAATTTCTATCGGTGATGTGGAGTACGATAAAGAGGTGGTAAAAGGTACACTTACCATCCACTCTAATGTATCAAATGTTTTATTTGATTCTAGATCCACCCACTCTTTTATTTCTGAAGAATTTTCTAAGGGTATCATCATACTACCTCAACAATTAGCTATTGAGTTAGCTATGACAACTCTTAATGGCACAACAGTTGCATCAAAAGTTTATAAATCTTCTCCAATTGACATTTGTGGGAAAGTGCTTCCTGCAAATCTAGTGATCCTTCCTATAGTGGAATTTGATGTGATTCTTGGCATGGATCGACTTTCCTTATATGGAGCTCATATTGATTTCCAAAGAAGGGAAGTCACATTTCATATTCCTGATCAATCTATGATCATCTATCGATGCAAGGGTGAATATAACATTCCAGTGGAAATTTATTCCATATTATGGGTCTTGATTCCAATAAATGAAGGTTATTTATCTCAAATGGTTGGATAGAAACTCATGATTAAGAATATGCCCATTGTATGGGAGTTTGATGATATCTTTCAAGAGGAATTGTTTGGTCTTCCACAAAATCATGAAGTTGAGTTTTCAATAGAACTCATACTTGGTGTTATGCCCATTTCAAACACACCTTATAGAATGGCCCCAATTGAGTTGCAAGAATTGAAGAAGCAACTCCAAGAGAATCTTGATAAGGGATTCATACGCCCTAGTGCATCACCTTGGAGAGAACCTATTCTGTTTGTTAAGAAGAAAGATGGATAAATGAGACTCTGTATTGATTATCGAGAACTTAACAAGATCACTATCAAGAAAAAATATCTTCTCCCATTCATTGATGACTTATTTGACCAGCTACATGGAGCTCAATACTTTTCCTAGATTATTCTTCATTTATGGTATCATAAATTAAGGGCCAAAAGTGAGGATATACCAAAGATGAATTTTTGTACAAGGTATAGACACTATGAATTTATAGTGATGCCATTTGGTCTTACTAATTCCTCTTCTATCTTCATGGATCTAATTAATAGAGGATTTAGAGACTATCTTGATCAGTTTGTGGTAGTCTTTATAGATGATATTCTTGTCTATTCAAAGAGAAAGGAAGAACATGAAGATCACTTGAGAATTGTATTAATGACCCTAAGAAAGGAGAAGATTTACGATAAATTTACCAAGTGTGAATTTTGGATTAAAAAAGATTCATTTTTTGGTCACATAATATGAAAAGAGGGGATATCTATGGATCCAGCAAAAACAGAGGTTATCAAAAGATGGTCGAGACCAACAATAGTAACTAAGATCCGAAGTTTTCTTGGTTTGGATGGATATTATCCACATTTTGTGAATTATTTTTCACGATTATCTAATCCACTCACCAGGTTGACTTGAAAAGGAGTTAAGTTCGTTTGGACGGAGGAGTGTGAAGAGAATTTCAAGGAGTTAAAAAGAAGGTTATCCAATGCACCTGTGCTCACACTGCCTTGTAGTGAAGAAAGGTTTGTAATCTATAGTTTTTCATCCAATAAGGGATTGGGGTGTGTTCTCATGAAAAATGATATGGTGATAGCTTATGCCTCACGACATTTGAAAATCCATGAGTAAAATTACCCAACTCATGATTTGAAATTAGCTGCGGTAATATTTGCATTAATGATTTGGAGGCATTATATTTATGGTGAAAGGTGTGAGATTTATACTGATCATAAAATTTTATAGTATATTTTCACACAAAAGGAGATGAATATGTTCCAAAGAAGATAGTTTGAGATGATTAAGGATTATGACTGCTCAATTAATTACAACCCTGGGAAAGAAAACAAGGTGGAAGACGCATTAAGTTGACAAGACCATGCTAGATTATCCATGATGAGGATCACAAAAGATCCAATATTTATGGATTTAAAAAGGATGGATCTTTGAATTATAATGGAAGGGGAAAAATATTATCTTTCTCAAATGAATGTTCAAACATCTATACATGTGAAGATTAAAGAAACACAGAAAGAAGATGTAGAGTTTCAAAAGAAGGTGAGAAATGTTCCTGAATTCCACATTGATTGTGATGAAATAATAAGTGTCGGAAATCAGGTTTGTGTTCCTCCCATCCCAGAATTACAGAAGGAAATAATGGATTAAGCTCATAGTTCTTCATTCTCTATTCACTCAGGAATAACGAAGATGTATAGGGACCTGAAGGAGTACTTCTGGTAGGATGGCATGAAAAGAGATGTTGCTGAATATGTCTCTTGATGATTGGTTTGTCAGTAAGTTAAAGTTGAGAGATAGAACTCTAAGGGGATGTTAAAACCATTACCCATACCAGAATAAAAATGGGAAACATGATTATGGACTTTTTCACTGGACATCCAAAAACATTCAAATGAAATAATACTATCTGGGTTATAGTTGATCATATTTTGAAGTCAGAACACCTCATTTCTATTAGAGAAGATTTCTCTCTTGATCAGCTTGCCAGGATATATGTGAAAAAAGTGGTAAGATTTCATGGAGTACCACTTTCCATTATATCTTATCGGGATCCGAGGTTTACCACGAAGTTTGGGAAAAGTCTTCAGTATACTCTAGATACAAATTTGAGTTTCAGCACTTCTTATCATCCTCAAAAATACGATCAGTCTGAGAGGACAATTCAAACTCTAGAAGACATGTTGAGATCTTGCTCTATGGATCTCAAAGGTGGTTGGGATCAACACCTACCTTTGGTGGAATTTTCTTATAATAATATCTTTCACTCCAGTATTCATATGGCTCTTTATGAAGCTCTCTATCAAAAGAAATGCAGAAATCCAACTTGTTTGGATGAAGTTGGGGAAAGAAAGCTATTAGACCTGATCTTGATGATGAGATGGCATAAAAGGTAAGATCAATTCAACAACACATAAGAGAAGCTCAGAGTCGAAAAAAAGTTATGCGGACAACTGAAGAAAATACCTAGAGTTTGAAGTTGGTGATAAAGTCTTCTTATGAATATCTCGTTGGAAGAGGGTAATGAGATTTGGATAGAAGGGCAAGCTGAGCCCTAGGTATATTGGCCCTTTTGAAATACTGGATCATGTTGGGAAGGTAGCTTACCAATTGGCTCTTCCACCGAATCTCTCTCAAATTCAGGATGTGTTCCATGTATCTCTCCTGAGAAAGTACATATCAGATCCTTCACATGTACTAATCACAGAAGTTGTACCGCTGGAGCAAGATCTTTCTTATGAAGAACAGCCAATAGAGACTCTAGATCATAGCGAAAAAGTACTACGAAACAAGACCACTTGCTTGGTTAAAGTTTTATGGAGGAACCACCAATTAGAAGAAGTTACCTCGGAACTCAAGGATATGATGAGGGAGAGGTATCCTCATCCGTTTGATACTAAGTGACGAATTTCAAATGAAAAATTCTTTTTAAGGGGGGTAGAATATAACCCCCTAAGATTTTATGAGAAATATTTTGTTTTTATGTATTATGTTATACGCAACACCAAAGTAATCATTCAATACAAAAAACACTATCTTGTCTTGCGTTACATGCAATATCAACCTTCCTTGATAGCTTGGGTTGTACGCGATACCGAGTTTCACTAAACAATGATATGTTATTAAAATATTATATAAACAAGCCATTATGAATAGTAATACCCACTATTTGAAATTTTATATATTTCATCTTTCAAAATGGACTTCATTTTTGGATTCGGAATATCGAAATTAGCTTAGGGTGAATTTTTGGTATTTTTATGAAAACTTTCAATTTTTGATGAATAGTTAAAAACACTGAGTTATAGTTTAAAACCGAATTTTTATTTAAATAATTATTTATTTAATTTTATTTTATTTTAGGTCCAAATATATACATAACACCTATATAAGTTCAATGTAATTCATTGGAGTCATTTTATAATAATTTTAGATATATAAAAATTTTATTGAACTTTTTACCGTCTTTTAGCCACCTCCTAGAAGAATTTGCAAATTTATATAAAACTTAATTTTACCGCTTCTGTGAGTGGAATTTCAAAAATCTGAGAGAAAAAGTTGATATCAGTAAGTAAAATTGGGTTCAATAAGATAAAAATAATTTTTGGTGAATAGTAACTTTTTACTTTTATTTACCACGGTTAAAAGTAAATAGGGTTATTAAGGGTAAAAATGATATTATTTTTACCCTAAAACATGTCCTAATTCTGTTGGATAAGTGTAATTCGACCAAAAACAACCTTAGGAATAAAATATGACCATTTAGGTCCACTTGTATTAGATTAGGACTTTTATTATTATTTAATTCAATGAAGAGTTAAAAGAGTTAAAAATCAAAGTTTAATAACTAAAAAAATTTAATATAGGGTTATATATAAGATAAATTCAACTATAAATATTCATTAGAAAGCTAAAAATATTTTCTACATAATGGTAGTTTATTTATAATTTTTAGACATTAAATAATTTAATTTATTTATGACACAACGATGATGCAGTAATTACCTTATTAATGAAATATTAACATAATTGATATTATAAATACCAAAATTAATGTAATTTGAACTTTTTATGAATTCCACTAATTTTCTTGGTTAATATAACATATTATGGTTGGTTAGATAATTTTTTTCGAAGTAATAATGTTGTTATGAATTTATCAAAAACAAAATACCAAATAGTGTAAAAATTTACATAAAAGAGTTTTTAAAAAAATATTATATTATTAATTTATATTATGTTCCTAAAAATATATTGTTAGGCCAAAAGATTTATATAATTATAGGTGTATCATTAATGAACCACTTTGGTTTGTTTGGATGTATATAGTAAGTTTATTAACCATATAATATAAAATACAAAGAGACATGGTAAATGTTAAACTATTTAACTAAGAGTTAAATATAAATTATAAGGTTAATATAGTGACCCAAATATATCTAAAACCTATTGGTTGAGTGTATTTCTACCCCTTCCCACCATAGAATCAAAATAAATCAATTTGGATCCATTATAAACAGAATATGAATTTATTATAAAATAATATTTTATGTTTTTCCTAAGGTTCCCCTCACCTCTCTTATAAAAGGGCACTCCCCCTTCTCTCTAATTTACACCTCCAAAGCCATTTGGCTCAGCCAAACCCTACCCAAATACCCTCTCAACTATCCTCCATTCATCCTAGAGGCATTCCTTTAGTCCTAAATCCATCCTAAGGAGCACTTTTGATCAAATCAAAAGGAAGAACTCGAATAAGAGGTAAATATCTCACCACCTATTTCAAGTTCCTTTTTTTCTTCCACTTCCTCCTTATTTGTTGTTTCCATTCTAAAATAATAACTATAGTATAATCTATATACTGTGATTTTATCATAAAAATGGCACAACCATATTAGTTATTTTATCCATCATATGAATGAAAAAGTCACCACATGTGCGTACGTACGGCTTACCATCTCCACATCGTGGTGTAGTTTGTTATTAAAACATTTTATCATTTGGATGGGTATAATAATGAGTATAAATGATATAAATAATAAATATAAAATTATTATGATTATGTATATATGATATACCATCCAATTATATAAGTTTTTAATATCAAAATAATGATATCATTGCTCGTGTGTACGTACGGCCTACCATCTCCACGATGTGATGCGACTCGTTCTACATGATATTCATTGAATAATGATTATATAAATTAATTGAATGAATAAATATGATATATATTACACTAATACCATTATTTAAATGAGGCATCTATAACCTAAAAATAGGAATAATAATTTATTCGACAAAACACGCATAAGAACATAAAGCAATGAACACCCAAGTAACAAGTAGCAATGAAATATTACTAATAATAATATAAGAATATAACACTATATGATATCATAACAATGAATATGATTTTGTACTAAGTTAATGAAATTATTTAAATCATTATACAGGAGGTTCATATATGTACGAATCATATCGGACCTAAGGTAAGGGAAAATCTCGCAATCTCATTTTTATATGAGATTTTTTATACTTCAGAATTTACTGGGGAATATTTATCATCCACATCCATGTATCCACAATATGTAATATTATTTATATCCTCCTAAAATTTTTTAAATTCAATTTTATTTATTGGTGAATTTTTAATAAAATATATGAAAATAATCTTTTGTCATTTTCAGTACAAGATACTTTTTGACTTTTTCGACCAAAGTACAAGAATAATGTTTTTTTAACTTATGCGGCATGAATGGATTTTTATGATTTCATAGAACATTATTTTCATGAATCTTCCATTACAAGTTTTTAAGTTTATTTTTAATTAAATTCTTTTAGTTTAAAATTGTATGGCATGTTGAGAGAGGAAAAATGTTTTGAAGTAGAAAGGACATTTTCCTTAAGAATGGAGTTCAAGTGTTTTATAAAAAATATTTTCCATCTAAGATAATACAGGGTTCTGTTTATATCCCTATTATTACATTGATTTGATTATGTTATGATGGAATTATTTGTATGAAGTCCTTTTATCTTATATGGATTATGTTATGATGACATGATGTTTGAGAATCCCATTTTTATTACATGGGTTATGCTATGATGTATGATTTATGATTTTGTGGCACACATAATAATGGTATCATTATAAGATGGGTGGGACCTATATCTCCCTCCAATTCATTGGGTAAATATTTATATCTCATGAGATAGACATTGCTGGAATGGAAACTTAATCTGTGTAGCATAAGACAATTTGTTGTTGCTTGTGAAAGGAATGTTTAGATTGGTGTTTTAATATATGTGTGTGTGTGTGTGTGTGTGTGTCTATGTCTATGCAGTTTCATGTGAAATGAAAAATATTGGAAATTTAAATTAATTTTAAAAATAATAATTCTCTATATCTCAGGGCATTACATTATACCCCCCTTAAAATAAATTTCACCCTAGAAATTATTCTCAGTTATCAATGGTTTAATACTTGAATCTTTCACTCATAGGAACCCACATCATAAAAATTGATATTATAACTTCCCTTAAAAAGGGAAATTTAGAACCATAACGGTTATTCAAATTAACATATAAATATGTTTCCACAAGAGAGAACATAGGTGGAAAGTGAAGACATGGATATGGAATAAAAATATTACCATCAAGTTTTAATGGAGAGTGATAGAGAACAAGTTTAAGAGAACTTTCACAACCACAAATCCATAAATATGTAATGACCTGAGGGACATTCTAATTCATCTAAAATTTAGGTATAGGAAAACATTTTTGGTTTCAAGAAAAGTTAAAGGGTTTTAATTAAAATATATACTTGAATGGTTTCTAGAAAACTTCACCCTTTATTTTTTCCATATCACCTAATTTTATACAGAAAATGTTATCTTTTTATTATTTAAGTATGAACATATCACAAGTTCTATGATATTCCATCCCATTTGTCAATATTTACCATCCACACAAGGTAGTTTTAATAGGATATCCAATATGCATAAATATTTATATGGAAGATAACACTTTAATCTTAATGAATAAATATTAAGTTTAACTTAACCTTTTCATAAATGGTTAGCCTCATAACCCCTACGAAAGAGGGAAATTTAAGGATTTAAAAATGAGGTTATGAAATTATCTTAACATTTATTCCATTATATATCACAAAGTAAATCTTGGTTGTCACATTCCAAACATGTGAATAACCTCATCATATATTCTCATGAAACATGGTAATAACCTGAATTACCAAAAATACTTTTAAAAACATGCATCATTCCTTATCCCAATGATTATTAGATACATCCCTTAAATCTAATAAGTTGTAAACTTCATCCTTGAGGACATAAAACATTTTTTTAATAATCAGTTCCAGGGAAATCTGTACTATCCAATTTACAAACACATACCTTGTATATATTTATCCGAACATCATTATCTTGATGTTAGGAATTAATTAAGGACTACCTTACCTTAATAAAAATATCAAATTTCCATGAAATCACTTTTCTATCCCATCATGATCACTCAACATATTCTTATAAATCCTTAGCAAAAACATAAACTGAAGAATCCATACATAATTCACCATTCTTAATTATGGAATCCAAAGACATAAATACTTAAATCCTTCATCTTTAATTTTTGGAATATAAGAGTTAATTACTTGGTTTAGAAGTAAATACATAGCTCAAGTCATTGTGTTGGGTAATTCCCATGTTCTTCATAGATAAGACAGTGAACTTAGTGACAACTCATCACTCTATAACCCTTTTTTCAGCAAAAAAAACATATTCCCATCCATTTGAGGTATTCATCAAGGTACTTAATCACCTTTTCTTGACATGAAGGAAGCCTAATCTTATTTAATATATGTTCCTTACCATAAATGTACATATTTATCTTATTCAACCTGTTATAAATATCCCCAAAGTTACCAATGTTAGTAATATACCGTGATAGCTGATTTGACATAATAAAAATAAAATTTTCTTCACTGATCATCCCATTTGAATTCTCATCAGAAAATATTCCCTCAATTTCAACATTAATTCAGTTCCTTCTGGTTATTTCTATTGACTAAAACCATAAGAATAGTGTGATCAATACTTATCATTTCAAAAAACTACATAGTCATTAAAAGAATAACTTATAGGATATATAAATCATGACACCTTCCATAATCTTTGACACCTTAAGATTTTTTAGGTTATTCATAGCTAACTTATATCTAAATCATTCACGATGTTTCATGAGGATTTTTTGAATTAAAAAATCATATCCCCCGAGAGTGTCAAACCAGGTGTGTAGCAAGGCCCATTGTCATGTACTAGATTACCCTGAGTCAATCCTAGAACATCTTTTCAGTGTTGTTACACCTAGGTACATCTGTGCTAGAGCTGCATCCACTTATATTATCCAGAGAGAGAGATGTATTTCTTGTGAACCAATCACTCTATACTTTACCAAAATTATAGGACATTTTCCCAAATTTCAACTCATCCTTATACTTATCCTTAGATATATCCCTAGACATATCCTTAGAAACAAACTTAGGGATCTCACTATGGTTTTCTCATCCTAATTTCTAAAGGTTGACTAAACCTTTCCTTAGATACCAACTATAGTCACCCATGATTAACCTACATGGATATTACATAATTTTAAATGAATATTCTGTACATTGAAAAAAAATCCAGAGAATCGTAATAGTTTAGTGTCTTTGGAAAATTGGAAACAAAATCTTCTGTCCTGGTGAAATATCTTCAACATCTCCCATAAATATCTCCACCTTTAGTACTTATAACAAAAACCATTATTCATAACCTAGAAAGCATAACATGGGAATAAGACATAGAATTTTAGAAAACATAAACACTTGATATCATTCCCTGTACGTCAAGACCCGCTGCTATAACTTATCAGGACACTTCATGGGAACTGAACCCACTGGGCAAGACACACCACCATCCCCATTCATAGTTATTTCCTTGTAAGGGAGAAGGTTTTCTCATCTTCCCTTAATGGATCAGGTTTCCCTATCACCCATTATCATGGTGACTACACCTACTAGGTGGGAAAATCACCATCCTTAGAGGAAGTTCTTTCTTTGTCAGGGATCAGGTTTCCCCATATTCCCATAGTGGATCAAGCCCATCGACTCAATTCCCATCATTATATCATGAGATATAAATCTTTACCCAATGCATTAGAGGGAGATATAGGTACCACCCATCACATAATGAAATCATACATACATGTTCCAAAAGATCATAAATAAACATATCATAACCCATGAAATAAAATGGGTATCATAAATATATAAACATATAATAAACTTTGTAAAGATATTTGTTTCATAATAATTTCATTAAAAACATAACCCAGGAAAATAAGTGGGTTTCAAAAGCATATCACTTTTGAAAAAGAAATAGGTTTCATAAACATATTACCCCTGGATAATAAATGGGTGTCATAAAGACCATGACATTAAGAATAACTCATTCATAGAAAGGATATGAATGGAACCATTATATCATTTCCTAGAATGTATGAGTAACATAAATAGATGTAATCATATATGGAAAATAATTTTGAAATATCCTATAAAATATTTTCTTGAGGAAAATATCCTTTCATGTTGGAAAAATGTTTTCTAATACATAAAACCATTTAAAAATCATTTTCTTTGTAAATACCATGAAAACTTATAAATATGACATGAAACCATTTTGAAAACCTTTTTCCTTGAAAACATTGAAAATATGCTTCAAAACATTTTCAAACCTTTTTATTTGAAAACACTTGAAAAATTTTAACGAAATCTTGAAAATGTTTTAGAAATCATTTCTTTGAAAATACTTTGAAAACTTATAATGAAGTCCTGAAAACATTTTGAAAATCATTTTTTTTGAAAACATATAAAGAATCATGAAAATTTTTTAAAAAAATTTTATTTGAAAGAATATTGAAAACATATAAATAGAGATTTAAAAAGTTTTGAAAACATTCTTTGAAAATTATTTGAAATATTATAAATAAATCTTGAAAACGTTTTTAAAATAATTTTTCTTGAAAACTTATAAAAGAATCTTGAAAATTTTTTGAAACTAATTTCGTTAAAAAGAAAATTGAAAACCTAAAAATAGAGCTTGAAAATATTTTGAAAACCATTTCTTTAAAAATACTTTGAAAATTTATAAAGAAATATTGAAATTTTATTTATAATGATTTTTCTTGAAAACTTATAAAATATGTTTGAAAACATTTTGAAAACCATTTCTTTGAAAACTTATAAATAAGACTTGAAAACATTTTGAAAGTAGTTTTCCATGAAAACATGTAAAAAAATTTTGAAACCATTTTAAAAACAGTTTTCCTAGAAAATTACTTTTAAAAACATTTTATTAAATATGAACCTTTAAAAAAATGAAAAGTAAGCTTTAAAGGAATTATGGAGGGTAAATCCATACATGTTGTAAAAGGTAAAAAGAACATTCCTTTTACGCGGTAAAAAGGTTGGAAAGATTACTTATTAGAAAAGAAAAACAACATTCCATTGAATAGATTGGTAAAATATAAAAATGTTAAAAATTTATTTTATATATTATAGGGGAATGGTTTAATATTCTTAAAATTCTTTTTAGAAAACATAGATTTCTGACCGAAGAGGGGATAAAGTCGGGTTTTCCCAAAAACACTTTATTAACTATATTATGTACAAAAGAGTGTAAAATGGTAACAATAAGTGATTATATCTTGAAATAACAGAGTATAAGGAAAAAAACAAATATTCCTGAGATATTTTTCATAATATTTCATTAAAGGAAGTATAAACATAAACAATCTCAAAAATAAATAAGACAGTCTCACTAAACTCTTATAACTTGGTATCTTGGGATATTTCTATCCATGTAGGTAAAGGAAATTACATGAAGAATATAATATCATTAAAATATTTATATTCATGATATGGAATGTAAAATGGAATTATATGCACCTCGAAATATAGTTTAGGTTCATAACAAAACATGAGTCTCAGAGAAGGCAAATTGAGACAAAACATTTTTACCGATTTGGTAACATTTAAACTTAAACCACATAAAAGAAGGATCATAAAATGGATATTTGAATACCCATAAATTTAATTATAGGATACATATAATAAAATAATGGTTAGTACATACACCACATAACTGAAAAGAGTGGTGAAAATAGCTTGTATCTCACAGAAATTAAAAGTGAGATGAAAATCCCCTTACCTTGTGTCTTGACTCTCTCTGTACTCATACAGGATTCCTATATAATAAATATAAGTTTATTATAAATATTTTACAGAATAATATTCTTATATATATTACCATATATGGTTTTATTTTAATCTTATATTACCTAGTTGTTAACAATCCTATGTTAAGGTTTCACTTCAGGTAATATTCACTATGTTCTTCGCATGTGTCTTAATTTGTTATATCGTTGATCCTTATAATTATATCATGATTCCAGACTGTAGAAAATTATTTAAATATTATTTATATCAAGTATAAGTATATTATAGTAATATATATCATAATAATGTACATAATATAATACACCGTTCATGGAGACGGTAAGTCGTACGTATGCATGAACGATGTTTTCCATTTTTTTGTTGTATTGAAAGGATGTTTGTAAATGAAATATGTAAATAAATATTGGTATATATTTATATCATTATTAAATTATAATTAATATATCATATATATCATGTAATTTAATTTAACCGATCTTTAATACATTCTATTTGGTGTGTGAATGAATCACATCACTTTGAGGGCGCGGTAGTCACACTTACTCAAATGAGATTATCATGTTAACACCAAATGAAAGGTAAAAAGATGTGTGTTATAAAATTAATAAAGAAGATTAACTAAATAATAAATATAATGTATTTAATATATAAATATATTTACCATAATAATGTCCACCATGATTGGTGTTAATGGAGAAATGAACAATCATTGCTTCGTGAGGTAGCAGTTCGTCGTACACAGAAATAGTATGTTCAACATCCATTATATGAAGTTGTGTAAAGTGTAGGTAAAAACCTTTACATAAAAATAAACTTTTATATTTAGGATATTTTTGTTTCTATACAATAAGGTAATACAGATTTTGTATGGGGTAGATAAGGAAAATAAAGGAAAGGAGCTTGAGAGAAGATATTACCTCTTAATAGGGTAACTTTTTTGTTTGTGCCAAATGATTCCCTGAGAGGGTTTATTCCCAAAGGGGGATTCAAGGTAGAAGGTATAATTTTTGGGAGGATAATTGGGTAGATATTTTATGAACATATATGGTTTGAGAGGTGTGAGGAATGGGTATATTAGGTGGCCTTTTATAGGGAAGGAAAAGGACTCACATGGAATTTTTAGAAACAAATTTGGTGTGTACATGTTATTAAATAAATAAATTCATAAAAAACCAAAACAAAACCAATAATGGAAACTTTTTGTCATATATATGGACATAAAATGGGTGTAGGACAAATTTCTATTTCATTTGGGCCCTTATTTTTAAGGTTTAGTCCCAAATTAAGCTTAATTTGGCCTTAACCGATGTTATTAATTTTAATCACTTTTACTAATCATTTTGGTAAAAAAATTAACATGGTTTTATTATAATATAAAAATTTTAATTAATTAAATAGTGTATTTTGTATTTTTTAAAATTCCAATTACAGAAGATAAAAAAATTAAGATTAGTTCTAATCCCACAGATGGGACAAAATAACGGTGTTTTAATATAGGAAAAAGATTAAAAGTTTGTTAAGATTTTACATTCAGTTTCAAAGTGAAATTGATTATAATGGATGAAATTGTATAAATATATGTAATATTTATCTATTTTGTCCTTAAAAAATATTTATAATATCATTTATCATTAATAATTAATTTCACAAAAAGCATTTTTTAACTAAAAAATAGTACTCTTCACTACTCATCAAAAAATGAAGTGTCTCAAAAATTCCCAAAACATCACCCTAGGATAATTTCCACATTATGTATTCAAAAATAAGGTTTATTTTATCCAATTAAATTTATTAAAATTCCTAAAATTAATTTTATTATTAAAAGAGGTCCATTCAAGAAAATGATATTTTTAACATAAAAGGACTTTACCAAAAAATATTATCATTCATTATCAACATATTTTATTTATATAAAACAACAATATTTAAAAAAAATATTACTAATTTTAATGGTAGGGTTATAATTATATTATTCAAATAATTAAAATAATAAAAATAGTTGTTTCGTAGAAACTCAGTGTTGCATGCATCGTACGCCAAGTCGGTATTTCTTTTTGCGCAAGCCAAGTAGGTATTTCTTGTAGTTCAAGCCAAGTTGGTATTGCTTGTAGTGCAAGACTAGTTGGTATTGCTTGTAATTGAATCCTAGTTGGTATTGTGTGTGAAATGAAATTTTAAATTAGTGTGTTAACATATATATATATATATATATATATTATAACCTCTTTCTAGTGTCATGTGAAATGAAAAATATTGAAAAGTTAAATTAATTCAAAAATAATAATTTTCAAAATCTTAGGGTGTTACACTTATAGTCTACATTTTTATTATTATTTTTGCATGTGGATTCTTAGGTATAAAACTGATGGTGATTCCCTAGGTTTATTTATTAATTATAATGCTTTTATTAAATTAAAATTAAAATGAGAAAGTTCCATGTATCACGAATAGACCTTGTGAACTATCTTTTTGCCTCAGTCAACGATAGATGAGGCCGCGACTTTTGAGACATAGTTTGGCCTCTAGACCTTCAAGGAGGTGATTCCAAACCTATTGAGACTATTTATCCCATTTATCAGGGCTTGAAACGTTTATAATACAGTGTCGGGGGAGGAATTAGAGATCATAAACCATGTAGGCCTTATAGGACCTTCCATTTGGTGTTTTGGAGATACTTAAGATCATTGGGATGAAGGTGGGGTGAGTGATCCTCTCCCGTAAGATGTGATCAAGACTAAGTGGACATACCTTAGGCATACTGAGATCAATTTGGGTGAGAAAACCAACTCTGAGCGACCTTGGGGACCAAGATAGACTGTGGCCCATCTCTTGAATGTTTCATATGTGATGAGACCCCATATAGATGGTAATGCCATGCTACCATGATGATAATAATGTGATATGTGATATCCTTTGAGCATCAGGAGTTGACCTGATACGCAGTTGATAATAAGGACCCACGTGAGGGTTCCTCTATTTTAATGAGACTGAGGGCCCCAATGGGTACCCAATTGATCGACTGACCCAATGTAATTTTAAATGAGAGGTTAGAAAGTTTTACTATGGAACATGTATGAGAAGAAAGCCTGAGGGGATAAAGATAATCTAGTTGGTCATGGGAATTCAGTCATCACTTGTGTTTTCTTAGTTTTTGGATAGTTATATCATGCACCCTCAGGGCATATGTGACAAGGTTTGAGCTGATATACTTATATGGTGTATGATCAATATGAGAATTCTTTAATAGGGGAGGGATAAGATTATTATAAGGAGTATTCCTTGGATGAGGATACCCCCATAGTGTAGGTATGAGATACTTATATGGTGTTTTCTCTAGATGAGAATACTCACATAGGGGAGGGTTGAGATACTTATAGGGCATATACCCCAAATGAGAAAAATCTCATAGGGGTGCATTGTGATACTTAAGGTCTTATGACCTGACTTGGGAATATTCCATATGGGAGTTTCTTGATACCCTTTATTTATACCATAGGGAGACACAAGTCTTTTATATTGGTTAGAACAATTATGAGACATGTTCAGACACACCATCACACTTCGATGCATGTATGGTTGTTTAGGACCACAAACCTAAGGTTATAAGATGGATATCATCTTAGCCAGGTTATACATATACACCCAGGTGATGGTTGTGGTATGTTAGTTGGTACGGTCCCCACAATGTTCTCAAATACATTCCAACATCTAGCCAAAGTAGGTATTGTTGGTTTTTTTATTATTTTCCAGTAGTTTTATATTTATAAATAGAATGTCACATGCACACATCACTGAACTTTTGATCTAGTATGGGACTGAATTTTTATTTTCCTACTATGTTATATATTCATACCATTCTTAGGCGGTCATGGTACTTGTTTACCTAGGTATACGTTCACTTGGTTATAGGCACAAGTGTAGGATGAGGCTCAGGATAACATGGTTAATTGGGATAGTTCAGATGAGGTTAGATGCCTAGATAAGGTGAGTCTCATTGTAGTCAAGGATACAACATATTTATTTTCTATTATTTTGGTATGTATATGTAAGAATCCAAATGTGCGGTTAGTTTTATATTTGGTATGGTTGTTCGGGCAGTTACAGAATTTTATTTCTTATCATATTTTTTATGTTTACCAACTTATTCTTTCAATTTATTTGTGATAGATGACATTTGGTTTCATATGTAATTATTTATCACTTTGATATGGGTATTATAGTCTTCCCATGGTTCCACCTTAGACCCTCACTGCTAGTCGGTAGCCTCTTGCATACATGGAGGTGTGTTTGAGGTATAAGAGAGATTTCGAATATGGGATCCAATTAGTGGTCAGGGGTGGTGGTATATTACAAAGTATTGTCAAATGTTTTATTTTATTTTATATTTATATTTTAGGATTTTTTAGATAAATGACATAATAGTGTGTTGAATCCTTTTATGGATGTTAGGTTCATGCATCGATAACACCTATTCTGATAATAAGTCTATGATATCAAGGATATGGGATTTCTTTTTTGACTTTTGATGTTACATTTGTATAATATTTCCACTTTGAGGGGATCAAAAGGATGTTTTAGGTTCTTGGTATATTATTGTTTTTTGATCTTGGAGTGTTTTTAATAGTCTAGTGATTTGATTTTGACTCTTTGCCTATGGAGGAAAGAGGCATCACATGCATCATACCATGCACATATGATTCAAATGATAAAGGCCTTTTAGTGTGATTTTTTTCACTAAATACTAAGGCTTATTTGTTTAAAGTTACAATAACTTCTCATGTAGTGTTTTCCTATATAAGTACATGGTGTTATTCTCCTCATCTAGGACAAATTGTATTTATATGTTCATCTCATGGTAGGTTATATGGATCTAAATCATTATGCATATTGATGATGATGATGATGATGATGATGATGATGTGGTCACATAGCACAAGGGATATATGATAACCCTAATAGGTCAACATAGGTAAATTATTTATTAGATATACACCCCTGAGTGTGGTAATAATGGTATCATTTTGGTTATTTAATGTGATATTAACAACCTATATGGTGTGTTTTCATATATCTTGGAAGGAAACTTTACTTGTCTTAATAGTGTGATGGTGGTTTACATGGAATGGATCATCCATGATGATTTTGGTTTGTATATTAGAATTTATTGATGAGGTTTTGATTCTTTCTTGGGTAGTCTTGTGTATAGATTCTCAATGAGAATCAGTGCCCTAGTAGGATATTAACTTATCATGAGGCACTTGACCTAAGTATATGAGATACCCTATAGTAGTATTTGGTACATGTATTTCTTGGTTTACTAAAATGAGAACATGATATCACTTGTGAGTTATGACCTTGTTATACATAGATTGGGTTGGGTGGGTAGACCTAGAGACCCCTGAATATATCTCATAATTTTAATAATTATGTACATATTTCAATGTGTGAGGGTAACCTGCATGAGTGGCTATCCCAAACTTGATAGTAACCTTGATCTATAAAATCACGGGAATATGTATCAAGGTTGAGACTGATGCACTGATGGAGCTATCGAGTTTATGGATAAACGCATGGTTATGCCTTGGGTTTTCTTATAGTGATGAGAATATTGAGAAAAGGTATTATTTGTGTGAGTTTGGTTTTAAGGGAAAGACCATTTGGGGTCCCTTGACCTATTGAATTAAGAATAATTTTAGTTTTGTAACGATAGTGTAGGTAGATTCTCTTTATTAAAATGGAATCAGGAGGCGGCTAGACATGTGGTTGGCTTTAAAAAATGACATGTTGTGGAGTATGGTTAGAGGTTACGAAACGTTATCCTATTTATGTGGTGTGAAAATCTAGGGATATTGAGTTGTTTTATTAGATTGGGTGGTGTAGGATTATACACCCACTATTTTGGATGAGAAATAAATTTTATGTGGCAAGTGTACATTATACCCACTTAAATTATAAATTAGTGAGAGGATGTGTGTGATCTTAGGACCGATGAAATTTATGAACCACTTTTGGTCATGGTGGACTAGGGATTTAATGGAATTAGAGATTTATTTCCATGTTAGAGGATATATAAAAATTGTACTGAGTATGGTGGATTGGCTGATCTTGGTGAATCTCTGGTCATGTTTTTACAGGGCGGTGAGCATGGATTGGGAAGAGCGACAAGCATGAGATAGTGGAACCCATTGAGGTGGTTATCGAGGAAAAGTATAAATAAATTCATATGATAGGGAGACCACTATAGTCTATTATAGGATGACCCTCATGTAGGAAGGGTCATTGGTATAGTTGGACTACTCATTGGATGGTTGAGGTGTCACATGGATGTTGGTGAGATATAAAGTCCAATTTATTTAGCCATATTTGAATACCATATTTGAGATTTTTATGAAACTTTGGATGGATTTGGTGAGTTGGAATCAGGATTCGGGTGATCTAGGTATGACCTTAGGGTGTTTGGTGGGGTGTACATGTTTTGTGACATGTTTTAAGGGGTCAATACAAGTTTTATTACGTGGTTCAGGGGGTGAATAATGTGGAAAAATGTAATAAAGGTGATGGTTGAGATGAAAATATTATATGATCTAGGGAATCCAATAAAAAGATTTAGTTATTCCATAATAAGTATGAGGGGGTATTATCAGCTTTGTTCTGGACTTATTGAGGGAAGATCAAAATATATGGTTCATATATGTGGGCAATGGATACTCATTTATTATGTAAGAACCTAGTTCTTCTTTGACGTATGGATACTTTATTTTCCATCAATTTTTAGTTTAAATGTTTAACTATGTCCAAATGTGAATACCCTTTGAGGTCATAGAGGTATTAGGGGTGTCTTGGGATATTTTGGTTCCCAGAACTTGAGCTTTTTGTGGAATTTGTCCTAGCGAATGGTTAGAGTAAATCGTGAAAGGCCTGGCACTACTACAAATAGGGATTTTAATAGTGCTAAAAATAGCATTTAACAGTTCTAAAAAAGTGTTGTTAATCGTGGAAAAGATAAAGTGGGGCCTTTATCAGTGATAAAAATGCACTGATAAAGGGGGGCCTATATCAGCGCTTTCTTAGCACTGATAAAGGACCATATTTATCAGCGCTTTTTTAGCGCTGATAAAGGTCCCCCTTTATCAGCGCTATTTTTATCTCTGATAAATAGATAATATATCAGTGTTAAAAATAGAACTGATAAATACCACCATTATCAGTGCTATTTTGAGAATTGATATATTAGACATTTATCAGCACTTAATTAGTACTGATAAAGGCCAAATTGCCTATGCAAACCCAGCACCTGCACAACACCTGCACACCTGAGACAGCACCTGCACACACAGCACAAAAAACACCTACATACAAAGCACAAAAGAATAAAAATGATATATACATTTACTTTAAATCATGAATACAAAACAACACACTGCTATATACATTTCAAACAATGTTTAATTTGGTTACAATTACAATTATCCAACAAACAGTTAAAAACATTGATGTTTCATCCTTTTTGCATCCATGATCCGCTCTAAAAAATTGTCGTCTGTGGTATTAGTTGCCAAACAAAGCATTCAAACTCAGGAAAAAGATTTAACCTATATAAGAAAATAAATATTAAGTTATTAATACAATAATGAAATAAATTAAACATTAATCTAAAAGAATACATTAATAAAATGTAAATTGATACATATTACAAACTTTACATGTCCATATTTCCTTAGATTGAATTAATATTTTATAAGAGGATCAACGTGATTCATTGACATATAAATATTGTTTTGTTAAGTTTACATGTATGAGAAATGAAGAGGAATAAATGTTAACAATAACATGGAATCCAAAAGGTTTCATTTATTGACAATAAAAAAAGGGAGGAATCTCCACAGGTTATAGAATGTGACATATACATGATGGTGTATTCAATTTCATAAGAGTATTCAATTTTAGAATAAATTATAACATTTTCCTAGTGATACCACCATCCCAGATAGGTTATAAACCTAATAGTTACATATATTAGGAGCCTCTAAGAGTGTACTCTCCCATGTCAGGTCAAAGGGAATGAGTGCTAGCACATCCGCATCAGACATTGGGTCCAACCCTGCTTAGACCCTGACAAATAATGCCTCTCCAAGTACCACATACAATATCTAAGGTCTCTTTAAAGTTATGGAAGGAATGTATTTCTCGGTTTTAGAGAGGTACTGATGATAACCTACACAATTAAATAGGCCATGATCATAACGGTTTAATTTTCTCTTGATATCCTAATTCTTTAGTGTGATTAGCCAAACCCCCCTAGCTCCCCTCCCTGAGACAACCCCCCTAGGCAGCCCCCTCCCTACCCCTGGACAACCCCCCTCCCACCACCCCACCTGCAGTCCCCCTCATTCCCCATGGAACCCCCTCCCCTTGTAGCCCCCTCCCTACCCCTGGACAGCCCCACCCCCCACCCTCTCCCACCACTCCACCTGTATCCCCCCTCCCTTCTACTGGACAACCCCCCTCCCTCCTCTTACATCCCCCCTCCCTTTCCCTAGACATCCCCCTTCCCACCTCTTGGACAGACCCCCCTCTTCTCCTGGACAGCCCCCCTCCTCTTCTGGACAACCCCCCCCCCTCCTAGACACCCCCTCCTTCCTGGACAACCCCCTTCCCTCCCCTCCCTGAGACATCCCCCTAGACAACCCCCTCTCTACCCTTGGACAACCCCCCCCCCCCCCTCCCACCAGTCCACCTGCATCCCCCTCCCTCCTAGACAACCCCCTCTCTCCCCTTGTATCCCCATCTCTTTCCCTAGACATCCCCCTTCCCACCTCCTGGATACCCCCCCCCCTCCTGGACACCCCCTCCTTCATGGACAACCCTTTCCCTCCCTCCTCGAGACATCCCCCCTAGATAGCCCCTCTCTACCCCTGGACAGCACCCCCCCCCCCTCCCACCACCCCACCTGCATCCCCCCTCCCTCCTCCTGGACAACCCCCCCTCCCTTCCCTTATAGCCCCCTCCCTTTCCCTAGACATCCCCCTTTATACCCCCTAGACAGCCCCCTCCCCTCCTGGATATCCCCCCTTCCCTTTTGGACACCCCCCCCCCCCCACCCACTCCCAGACACCCCCTCCTTCCTGGACAACCCCCTCCCTCCCCTCCTCGAGACATCCCCCCTAGATAGAACAAAAACATATTGTTCTACAAGTCTATAGTGAACTTGAACTAGAAAAAAACAAATGATATATTTGGACAATGAAATAAGATCAACTGAAAATCTATTAATGACAATAGTAATAATAATAATAATAGATTTTCGTGGGTATGACCAAATGAACATATTGTCATAAAAAACTTTTTTGTTACAAAAAGAGGAAGAAACCCATGAAATTTTCATAATTAAGCCATTGTATCCAAAATCAAATCTCTCATGTTACACTAGTAGTGGTGTGATCGAGAAAAACTAAGGTGGGAACATGAGTTGACAGAGCAATCTGAATACTAAAAACACACCACTAACATGTTGGGAAGCATGGAGAAAGTTCCACAACAAGAAGGTAAGTGACTTACATTGGCGATGAGAATGACTGAGACACATAAAAATAAAGATGATCGGTTTATACTAGATACGGAGCAGACCGACACATTCTGACGGAGGCATAAATAGGGAGACGAATGGGAGAGATGTGATCAGGATGTTGGTCGCATCTTTCGCGGAAAATGCGACTGAAACTAAACGAGAGGAGCTGTCTACATTTTTTTCCACAGGACCACGTGCGGCAGTTGGAAAGTATGGTGAAACTGGAAAAGAACACGTCTAGACTCGAAGATACTACGGCAGACAATGCTCGGTCAATAGTGATCATGGAGGATATAACACAGAGGTGATAACAACATGGAGAACACAATCACAGTCACATGCGATGGGATCCAAGTTTCCCAAGGAACTAAAAAACCTTTGTTCGATGGAAGTGAAATAAGGAGATGGGACACATGAGTGGAAACATGTGAGAACTTAGGCATAAAAGATGTTTTCAGTGCCATTCAGACCACAACTAATTATGAATCAGTTCTATTTAATCCATTGTTACTGTCTGACATTCTTGTTCGGAGTAAAAAATCCCATTGACGGAACCACACCATCACTCTTGAGACGGTAAAATGCTACAAACTTCTTATTTTAAGCACCTGGGTAAAACATTTGGAAACAACATGGCACAGAATTCATGGATTCTATAGCCAACATTTGAGTGAATTTCAGTCTTATCTTTTGGGATTTTAGTCATGTCTTTAATGGACTAAATGAAGATATTAAATTCTATTTGAAGGTAACATGGTGATCTTGTTAAAGGCTAAAAACAGTCTTTTATCATGTTTTCTGATCTACCTCGATGCTCTAGTTAAAATAAATGCCCCTACCTATGGACACCCCCTCCCTCCACTCCACCTGCAGCCCCCCTCTCTCCTTCTAAACAACCCCCCCCCCTCGCCATCCCCTTGCAACCCCTTTCCCTAGAAAACCTTTTTCCCACCCCCTGGACAGCCCCCTCCCCTCTTAGACAGCCCCCCCTTCCCTCCTGGACACCCCCCACTTCTAGACACCCCCTCTTTCCTAGATAATCCCTACCTCCCCTCCCCGAGATAGCCCCCCTGGACAGCCCCCTCCCTACCCCTGGACAGCCCTCCCCCCTCCCACCACTCCACCTGCAGCCACCCTACCTCTTCCTAGAAAACCCCCTCCCTCCCCTTGTAGACCCTCCCTTTCCCTGTACATCCCCCTTCCCAACTGGAATATAATTTTTGGGCCTTTAAATGGGCTTGGAATTGGTTTGGTTGGTTGGAACTTTTGATGCCTCACTACGGATCCACTTTAGGATAGTCTAGAAGTGATCTACCCATTGTATATTATCACTATTGAATGGAATTGAATGGATCATTTTCTAGACACCCCCTCCCTTCTAGAAACAACCCCTCCCTCCCCTCCAAGACACCCCACTGATGTACACCCCCTTGGACACCCCCCTCCCTTTTGGACACCCCCCACTCCTGGACACCCCCTGGATAGCCCCTCCCTCCTGGACACCCCCCACCGACCCTCACACCTGGACACCCCCTCCCTCCTGGACACACCCCCTCCTAGACAGCCCCCCCCCCCCCACTCCTGGACACCCCCTCCCTCCTGGGCACCCCCACCCAAATATAAGGGAAACTAATTAGAAAATTGAAAATCCAATATATTGGTTCCCAATAAGCTTTTAAGATGCTCGTGAGGGGGATGAATAACTACACATTGGTCGACTTCCACACTATCGACCAGTGTAGTCGAATGAGTTATGCTTCACTGGAAAGAAAATTCATTTCTAAAATCATTCTTCATAACCTAAAGATATAAAACAGAATAAAGGGTGATCATATATGCTCAATAAGTGTAAAAAATTGAGATATAAATGATCATATATGGATAACATAAGTAATAGAAATTCACCTTCATCCTATTTGTGTAAAATCTTCCATCAGGTATGCTACCCATTTGTTTCTAAACATATCTATATCAACTTGTGAATATGAGTTTTTTTGATAGTCATGGTAGTATTGAAAAAATATAAATACACAAAGGATTAATAAATATTTTAAATGAACTCGTAATTATTTTTGAAAATACCTCATCATGGATGCTATTATGTTGATGAAATATGATCTCTTTCATAAATTTACAAACATAATAACCACAATCATTTTCTTTTGTTTGTTTTGGACACTGAAAAAACATCGACAAAAATAAGTAATTTGTTTTGATATGTGTTTGGATAGTGCAATGTTATTATATATACCAAGTTACTTTTCCAGTTGTAGATCTTGTATGTGTTCTTATCCTTAGGCCCTAGATTCATTCCATGAAGTAGACGATATTGATGCACCGCCCTATCATAACAGAATCCTCATTAAAATATAGAATAAATTATATAACTAGATATTTAGTTTTAAAATGTTGGATCTAGTGTATTACAAATTAACAAATGCCATCATGCGTGGTCGGTTTGTTGGATATACATGCAATGAATCCAGGAAATAAATCCTTGGAGTATCCAAATTGACTATAATCAGCATCTAATGCTGACTAAAAATGTAGAAAGAAATAAGTAAAGATAGAAATGAAAATATAGTTGATATGATTAAATTATAGAGTTTTACCCCTGCATAGTGGGTATTAAAAAGAGTATGTCATCTCTAAATTTTTTTCAAACGATTTGAGTAGGGATGACATTATTGCAGCCTCTTTATCAGAATCTATTTCTTATTTTGAAGAGGTGATGTGAGGACTAACGAGTCCAAATATTGGTTCATGGGGAAATCCCTTAAATTGTTTTTCATATATACACCTGCCAAAAATATGAAATGTATTTAGTCATAATTATCAGAGTATATCAGCTTTTGTAAAATAAAATCATGAAAACATACCTCATGTATACATTTACAACTAAGGTGCCTAGCCATTCATACTTGAGGATTTCATTTAAATTTTCAACACTAATGAAATCTGATGCTTCCTCTCTGTACATATTTTTTTTCAAAATCAACTATGTGAGCATTTCTGTCTATCAACTTTGTATCCACATGAGCCTACAATGATATTAACTGTGGATATAGAATGGGCGGGGTGAAGGTGCTCTCAAAAAATTGTTTCAATCAGTTGGTTAATCCTTGAGAAATTTTTGAGCTAATATTTTGTTTCACCCCCTTCTCTTTGTCATTATGTAATAAAATTCATTGGTTTAGTCCTTTTTTCATTAAATGTTAAAGGTCCTGCTTGAAAAATAAATTGGAAATAGACACCTCTTTGTCGACATGTTTTTTTTACAAGAATTTCCAGCCATGTGATGAATGTTCCAATAGCTTGTTCAACCATATGAATGTCATCATCATCATTTGGAACAGGTAGCTCGACACTTGGCACATTATATATATTAATTGACACTCTGAAATGATTTGTTGGATGTTTTCTATTGTGTAGCATGTCGTTCTGCGTATTGAACACCATAGCCCTCGCTGCAAGGCAATAGGTGGGAGTTGATAGATATAAATCACAATCATTTTTACCCTGTAGAATATTAGTAATAGAAACGTATCAATATCTATGTGATTCAAATTTCATAGAAACAATTATTAAAACATTTATTACCTCAGCTAAGTCAGGTTTTTTAGGGGAATGGCTCACCTCATAGCTGGTGGGGGTGGGGAGGGATCGTCATGCATGGGTTGTTGTTGAGTTATTTCTTATCTGTGCCTCTCCCCCATCAAAATTTCTATAATCTCTCTATGGTATTGAAATTATTCTTGAAAAATAGCTAATTTTTCTTTCATATTTTTCATTTTTTTTATTTTGATCCTCCACTTGTTTTTTTTTTGAAAATATGTTCGAGGTGTCATCCCAAAACCCGCACCTCTGACGCGACCATACTGTTCTGGATGCTTCAAGGCCGCTAAAAGTATGTCTGCATCTGGTGTGGGTGTTGTTGATTCCTGTGACTATGTCAGATAGAAAATATAGAAATATAAGTAGTCATTGTTATGTAATACCGATTTAATGCAAAACAAATCTATATTATTTCATACTTACACATGTTTCCCAAACTTTTTGAGTGTTTTCATCTATCAGTATCCCCTCTTTTTTTACAAAATCCCCCTTCCATAGCACATGGCATGGTGTGGATATGGATTTCGATTTCAATTCATAAATCTTCATATAAATAGAGAAACATGGTTATGGTATTTTTTTATGTCACATAAAAGTAGTACGGTAGATTTAAAATACATACCAATTTTTTCTCAAGTGAAGTGTACCCCATCCTTGCTTTACGGTAAGGGTACACTGGTTCTATTATGCGTTGTTTATTTTCAGCACTCAATTATTGTTTAAAAAATAAAAACTATCAATCAAAGTGATGAATACAAGCAACATCAAACAACGTATTACCCCACACAATGTACCTAAAAAGTCTGCTCCCCACGACGGTTGACAAACGCATCCCACACTCTTTGGGATATCAAGTGTGCATAAAGAGGATGTGAGTGCGGCTTGATTTTCCCTTCAGCATCTTAAAGATGATATTTCATTAAAATTGTGCAGAAACTTCTATGGATCTGTCCTCCAACTCTTAATACATATTCCGTGTATGAGGCATCTACTATAAATGCACTCTACAATGGATGATGATGAGTAAGTCAATGTTATTGTTTTTTATTTTATTTTAATAAATTAAAAAAATTATATCATAATGTTACCGTAATATCTTCCCACATTAATGTCTTAAGCCCGGTGACAACATGGTGTCATGACTGTTCATCAATCGTCACACATTGCCAAGTGATGATTCCAATATATCTACTAAATATGGCTCTGTTGGGGTTAACATGTTGGCCTCGCATATTCCATCTCACCTCAAATTTAATTCCTTTTGCTTTTGCCTTATGGATTTTGGCTAACACTGTAAAACTACGATACTCTTGTTTTTTTCTACACTTTCAGGGTTTCATTTCCTACCATTTCCACAGAATTATCATCATTATGTTCCTCCAGAGCACTAGAATCAGCACTGGTACCACCAGCAACAGGTTGAGAAACTTGTTGTACCTCAGCACTGGAACCAGCCACAATAGGTTGAGAAACCTATTGTTGCTCTGCACTAGGACCACCACCAGCTGGTTGAGAGACCTTTTTTGCCTCAGGATTGGGTGCATCAGTAGGTGCAGAAGTCATTATCTACAGAAGTGGTTTAACATTTAATTCTAATTACATAGAAATATCATTTAATAGATAATAACATAATGTAACATAATGTATATTACAATAAACAAATAACCTGATTATTTTACTCTATTTTTTAAAAGGCTAAAGATATTTGACCCCTCTATCAACTATGTAAATCCCTTCATTGTGGTCTCCTCTGACATACAAAATTCTGTCTACATTGGGACCACTATGAAATTATTGGGAAGTCCCTATAAAAGGGTCATCCTCAGTTTAACTTTCATCTGACCCTTCAGTTCTTTTGGTCGATAACAGAACAATTGACCAATTTCGGCTTGAGGGGTCTGGAACATAAAATACTTGTACTACATGTGATGCCATTATTAATGGTTCATCTTTCTCCCCTTCTTTAATGAAATCAACTTTCACGAATCCTAATTCATCCATTTTAAAAGTACTCCTGTTACCAACCCACTTGCATTGAAAAATAAGCACTTTGAATTTTATATAATCCAACTCCTATATTTTTTTGATGATGCCAAAGTATGACAAAATTGCATAAATTGGATTTCCATCCTTAGCACCGGAAACATGCATCACCTCAGCCACAAGTGTAAACCCACTATTTTTCATGGTACTGTCTTCATTATGTTCATTAGTATAGAATGTATAACCATTAACTGCATAAGCATTATAAGATAATACATACACACTTGCTCCTCCAACTAGCCATCAAAGTCGTTCTCAAATTGAGTTTGGATTTTCATCTAAATGCTTAAAAATATGGTCCTGAAACCATCCTATAAACTCTTGATTATGTGTATCTAATATCCATTTTTCATCCCTAGAAGGATTCAAATGCCTTAGAATTTCTTGGTGGGTTGGAACATATGGGTGAACGTCAAAAATATTATGCAAAACGTAAAGGTGATCCTACTCCCGATCTGTAACATTGATTGTGACAGCCTCCCTTTTAGGAACTCCTTCACCCTCAAGCCGCCCAGTGTGATGAGATTTCAGTAGGCCAACATTTTTCACACCAGACAGGTATTTAGTACATAATTCAACGACTTCCTCAACAATATATTTCTTCGCAATACAACCCTCTGGCTGACGTTGATTTTTGACATACCCTTTCAAAATATTCATATACCATTCAATGGGGTACATCCATCTATAATGTTTAGGACCACATAGTCGAATCTCTCTCACCAAATGGACCATTAAATGAACCATCATATCAAAAAATGTTAGCGGGAAGAACATTTCCAATTCACATATTATGACGAAAATTTCTCTTTCCATAGTTGGAAATTTCGCCGGGTCTATAACTTTGTTGCATATATCTTTGAAGAATATAATGTCAGACGAAGGTTTCTCTGCTCGTTTCCAAATTTTGGATACTCGTGATCAATAATCTTCTACTGAGGAGAGTCTAATGGGTAATGTAGTTTCCCATATTTAATTCTTGTATATGCATGCCATGTCAATTGTTCTGCAGTCTCCTCACTTCTATATAGGCACCTAAACCTTGGAATGATTGGAAAGTACCATACAACTTTCATAGGACTGGAATCATATTTCATGTATTAATAAGAACAACACTTTAGGAATTATGTAAGTGATTTTTGGTCCTTGAGAAACAATATACATTCATTCAGGTAGGTGTTCATTCTTTCAGAGATCATATCCATCGATTATAGCATTCGTTTGGCATCATATGTTCAGCTTGGGAGCTCATTATCTTCTATGAGCATGTCATTCAAGAGAGCAAGTAGTTCCATAAAACTGGCATCACTCCACCCATTGCATGCTTTCAAATTATACAGCTTCAGTACAGCTGACAATGCTGTATATTTAGTGCAACCAGAATACAATGGCATTTTTTCACAACTCTTTAACTTCTCAAATAATTTTGGGAAATCACGAAGTTCATCTTCAACTGTCCTTGTCATTTCCTCAACACGATCTCCATCATCATTCACATCTATAATCACAACCTACATATAATCGTCTTCATTTTTCACACTTGTAATCATATCATATGATCCATAAAACATCGTGTTATCTGAGACACTAACCATATTCGTTTTTCCCCATATTTATTCAAACATGTATAACTTCGATCTATTCCATGACAAATCAGGTGTTCTTCCAACTCTTATAGACTAGTTTTTCTTGAATAAAAATAGCTCAAACATGGAAAAAGGATTTGAGAGGGGTCACATGCATGATCTTCTACAAACATGATAAACTCTTTCACACCATCTTCATACTCTTTTGTCAACCGATTAGCATTCAACTATTCTTTATTCATATTCATCGTCATTATGGGTTTGATCTTGAACTTTCCAAATATTATGTTTTAATTAATCAAGTAGTATTTTTTGGGTTTCATAAAGAAATTCATGGTATAAATGCCTCTACCATGAACCATCAACGGATACAATTTAATTGTTACTCTAACCCCACTAACTCTATGTCCAGAATTTTCATCTCCAAACTATAAAATATAAATACTAAACACATCACATGTTGTTATAAAGGCCATACAAGTGTGATTATAATGATTACCAATAGGACTCCCTCAAAAAAAATGTAAGGATATAATAATAGGTTAACCAAAATTTAAGACCAAGGGGTAATATAAGGTATCATAAAGGAACTATACATAATCCAATGTTAAGAAAACCATGTAAAAGGAAGAAACCAGTCATCATAGTTCATTCCCATAAAGGATCGTATCATACAAGAAATTAGTGATACCTTGGGTAGTATACCTCCCACATAACCCATTGTCGACAATCTGACTGCAATTCATAACTGAAAGGAAAGAAAAAAGGCTCAAAAGGGTGATGATATCCTAGAGAAATCTACATGTTAATATTGTATTAGTTTTGAGACTCTTGATCTTAAATTCTTCTATAACTTCCATGTTATATCTCTAGAACTATAGTTATGGATTATACACCATTGATTTATATTTGTGTCTACCAAGGGAGTACCTAACCCTTTTAGAGGACCCTGCCCTAAAACATGGGGGAGTACTAAATCCACTAACAGAGGACCCCCCATCGATACATGAGAGAGTACTGACTCTGATGATATAGAGGAACCTACCCCAAAACATGTGAAAGTACTTGAAATCTATCTATATATGGGGGACTATGCACTGTCTTTTGTATATCTCCATGGAGTACCTAAAACATATACATGGAGGACTATTCATCGAAACATGGGGGAGTACCATACTCCATATTTTCTCCAAACATCTCACTTGTCACTTGTCAACTCTCAAGCAGAGTGAAGATAATTAAAATATCCAAACCACATCATGTGCAATTTCCAATGATTGAGGGAATCATACTATTGTGATCTACATGATAATATATTTATAATGGGCTACTCATACATGAAATACTATCATCTAAGTGAAAAATAAATAATAATAATGAAAATAATATAGAACACAATTTGTTCAATGCGTACACAATGTGTAGGTTTCTCAGTCAAGGTTGGTTGTATACTAACATTTCTAAAATCATTTGAAATCCATATACATGGTGTGTCCAGTAGGGGGAAAATCATGTATGGATAATATTTATCTAATTTAATCTGACATATATCAAATTAATTTTAAGTTAGTCTTACAAAGACTGCCTGATGCCTCTAAAAATACATGATATATAGAACAACTTGAGCGAAAGGCATGTACTTTAGATACATACTGAGTCACCTCACCGGTTATGCCTCACATTTTTGTGGAATACATGGTGTGTGTAGTCCTTACATGGCCACTAGGGATGTATAGTCTATACACATCAAGTTTGTATGGTATCTATACATGGTGTGAGTGAAGTAAAACACATATCATGTGGTTCTACCATTATTTCATGGCATGTACATGGTTTCATGTTGAAGTATATGTCTCAGAGATACATTGTGTGTGACCTAGGATTACATGAAATGTAACATTTAAAATGAAACTTATTCCAATTTTCAGTCAGAAGATGAGTCATGTGGTGTAAATTTTGGAGATAAATGTTGCATGCCATCAAAATCTATATGAAATCCATGTATGGTGAATCATTTTCCATTTAACAAGACTACATACCATGTATTTTAAAAATATACAGAATATAAAAAACAACATCTTCACACCATACACACCACTTTCACCTCCTTTCATAGTTGTGTTTCCATTACTGACCAAATTTTTCACCTCATAGCATCCAATGCACCTTTTTGGGTTAATATCTTTCCAAATGTCACTGTCTAATCCATCATCATCCAACTGTTCTTTAAAATACACCTAGAACTCACTATATCATTATCATCATGCTTCTAAACCCATGAACTCTTTAATTTTACTCTATTGTGACATTGCAGAATAACCATCAAACTCAAATGTGTATTACATCTGAATATTTTCGACAGTGGTGGTGGAAAAAATACTCAACCATCCATGGGTGAGCTCATTTTTAGGTTCATCAAAGAACATTATTATTAGACAATATTATAATTCTATACTCATGGGGGAAATGTTTCATAATGTATTACAATTATTTGAACTAAAATTTATTCCCCAAAGAAATAAATTACCAAATAATAATATTATTAAGGATAATTTTTAGTTTAAATAATCATCAATACAAAAAAACCCACATTATAAAAAAAATACAAGGATAAATCCATGAAATAAAATTTTAGAAAACATGTGAAAGCTTCATTCTCATGTTCATCCCATGATAGAAATGATAAATTAAAATAATTAAACTATAATGAACATAGGTAAAATTTAATCAAAGTCAACATATTAATTTATTTATGTGTTTATAAAATAATATAATTCAATTATTTAATATCATTTTCTTTAAAAACCTCATTATTTACATGAAATAAAAATCCTAAAATAATTGAAGTCACATAATGATAATTTTTTTGGGAAAATATGAAGTATTCAATTTTGTGCACCTTATGATAAAGAAGAATAATTTATTTAGTTATTATTCATTTTACTTATTTTCTCACTATAATCATTTTATCACAAAAAATGGTCATCATTGACAATTTTTTTAAGGAGAAGAAGTGAATTCTAGGTTTATAGAGAATGATTCAAAGACAAAAATAATAAAATCATATCTCATTGGAATTTCCCTAAAGCTCGATGATCACATCACATTCCTTAATTTTTTTTGTCTCCACCACTACATTTAAAATGAGCAGCACAAGGAATTGTTTTTTCTATAAATAGAGTGGAATGTGAGTTTTTATTCTCCAATAGTTTTTTCCACACAAAAAGGAATTAGGTGAAGTCAATTTTTGACTAGGGTGTCCATAAAGTGTCTCATAGAGTCCTCTAGTGAAGTGGTTTTCTTGGATTTAGTGGAATTGCACTAGTAACAAAGTGGTGGTGCCATTGAAATGGGTAAAGTTTGGATTGATATTAAATATTGGAAGAAATACAACATGGAAAAAAGGGAATATCAATCATGCCAACAACCGCAACACCATACAAACACACAATCGTGCTCACAATCACAACACCATACAAACCAAACAATCACAATTTCAGATTTTACAAAGCATCCATTGTTAAATTTTATTTGTTAATTCAGGGGTTATCACAGAAGATTTATCATCCTGGGGCATTCATTCATAAGTCATGTATAATTAAATTATCAATTTTTATATTCAAATGTTCAACAGGAACCAACCAACATGTAATTCATTTAGTGCGCAAAAAAGGACCACCAACGGCCACGATTTTCAGCGGGGAGTTTAGCCTGTACATTTCAAATTATAACCATCAATATCAAATAGTAATAACATGCGAACAAGAGGAAACGAATTAGTAAAAATAGAAAACTCACCGTGAAGGTGTCGTTCAGCACATGACAGAGGTGAGTTCGTGGCAGAGGAGAGGTGCACAATAGAAGATATTTCCAACTGAAATGAAGACATAAAATGATAACTCATATGTTTTACCTATCCAAAATAGATCCAATGATATTTAGGCATAGGAAATGTCTGGTTGAACATCATTGAAACCCATATAAGAGGATCCATGCAACCCATCCATTCAAGGGCACAATTTTTTCACTAAACACCTCATCAGGTCCATGGTGATACCCACCATGATCCTAATCTAAAGTGCTCCCCACCATCGTAAACACCTACTATAACACATCATCTAGTAGTCCAACAACCCACTTGGTGTGGTTAATAACTAACCAAACCAAAACACATATGAAAAAACCCTCCAAAATCTAGTACTAGTTGTCATATTTTATTCCAATGAAAATCAAAAAAGTCTCTACTGCTGATGAACAAGGCCCTAACACGCTGAATTTCCCTCAAAAAGTCCCATTCATACCTAAAATGAACCTGTCATGCCCTATATAAAGTAACCATTTCCCTCTGTTTTCTACAACATCTAATCTCATGGAAAAAACTACCACTACATTTTTACAAATGATTCAATCCTTGAATCATGTGAAGAAATAGGTCAACCCCTTAAATAATGTGATGAATGGGTTTCACCCCCAAAATCACATAATAAATCATGATTTACCTCATTAATCACCTTTGGATCACATCAAGATTATCTTGATCATTCTGTAAAAAAATAAATTTTATCTAGTGCATCATTTAAAATCTAAATGCAGTATTTATGTGGGACTAGATAAATCAGATTCACCAACTCAACTACATTCAAATGCGGTAGAGGTAGCGGTGGCGGAGGCAGCAGAGGCAGAGGCAGCGGCGGAGGAGGTAGTCGCGACGGAGGCAGCCACGGAGGAGGCAGCAGTGCTGGAGGTAACATCGACGGAGGCAGAGATGACAGAGGAGGATGATAGTCGCAGTGAAGGAGGAAAACCCAGTGATGGTGGTGGAGGAGGAGGAATAGTTGTCACTGTGGAAAATGGGTCGGGTTCAGCTTCCACAAAATCTTGAACCCATGTGAGAGAAGAGGGGCCTATTATGGTTCTTAAATAAAAACTGTTGGAACCTTTATCAGTGCTCATTAAAAACATTGATAAAGGTATGTTTTATCAGCGCTAAAATAAATTCATTGATAAAACATACCTTTATTAGCGCATTTATTTTAGTGTTGATAAAAAATACCTTTATGAACGCTTTTAACGAGCACTGATAAAGGTTCCAACGATTTTTATTTAATAATTTATTTATATTCTTATATATTTATTTAAAATGATGTATAAGATAAATATATATTTATTTATTAATAATTATATCAATAAATATTACATATTTATAAATATTGGTATATAATTGCTAATCTATAAAAAAATTATTTATGATTATAAATGTTATAATTTTATATAAATTAAGAATAAAAACGTTTATCAGTGCTAATAATAGCGCTGATAAATGTTCCCTTTATCAGCGCTAAAAAAAGTGATGATGAAGGGTACACCTTTATCATCATTTATTTTAGCACTGATAAAGGTTAGATTTATCAGTACTTTTATCTGGCACTGATAAAGTCACACCCCTTTATCAGTGCTTTCTATTTAGCACTGATAAAGGTTTGCGCTTCCCTTTCCCTGTTTTGTGGTAGTGTGGGTAGTGAGAAGATATAGGCTGCATGGTTTCAAACAAATCATGAGACTTGGGTCACACATACATTCATCCAAATCTTTAACTTTGGAAGAGGTATTTTTCATGGTTTTTTCATGGTTAGTAAACAATTCAGTCAAATCGTGCAGTTCCCCTTCTTCTATAGGTGCTTGTGCGCGGCCAGCACATGGTTTTCTAAACCATGAATCTAAACCATGTGACCCCTATAATTTAGAAATTTTGATAATTTTAAATTGAATTAAAAAACTTATTTACACTAAAATTAGGTTCATTCTTCTCCCATACAGTAAAGGTGACCCCTTAGAAGCTCCCAACCTTGGTTATTCTTTTAATTGAGGTAAGTTCTTCATCCAGGTTTGGAATCGAGATCAGTCGGAGGCATCAAATCCATCTCGATGAGTCTTTCATTCAGTTTTATCCATTCTTGATTCTTCTAGATATTGGTTGTGGTATTGGGATGAAATATGACTTTCCTTATTATTTGGTTCTTCATGCATTCTTCAGATTTCTCCCAATAAGAGTCAAATCAGAGCTAAAACTTTGCAAGATATCCTCTACGGACCTAAGGTCGGTGGGCTCATGTCTTTCACTTAAGGTATATATGTTTAAATATGTCATTGTGTTTTACATCTAATATATGGTTGTCACGTTGAATTGAAATTGAATTATATAACTATTATTCATGACCTATTCAATTAAAGGGGACTATTTATGCTTGTTATAGGTTTAATGCCTTGAAACAAAATCACCCTTTGGTTTGTTGATATTTGAACTAGGCCCCTATGGGTGGATTTTGACGCTTATATGCCTTTGAGGTGTTCCTTGACTTTCCATGGTTTAAAATGGGTGAATTGAAATATAAATAAAGTGATGAATTTATTTTTATTGTGAATTGTAAAGGAATTATATTAAAGGTAATGGATGGATGACTTGAACCTTGGTCTTTTCATTACTTAAATTGTTAAATCATGTGTTTCAAGTTATGTATGAATTATTTAAAAGTGAATTTCCCTTTTGATTTTAATGAAATATATTCCTTTTAATATGCTGATTATGAATCTGATGCTTGTTATGTTTAAATGACCACGTGAGTAATTTATAAAAAAGCCTTCTAAGCTTGGCCATGGTATGAAATTTATTGATTAAGCTTAAATTGCCTTTTTTATTGATATTATTATGTGAGTTATATATGTGATGGTTTTTTAAGCTTGTAAATATTATTTTAATAATTTATCCATGTGACTAATTGAAAGGCCAGGTTGTATAAGGTTGGAAAATTCTTGAGTCACCATTCTAGGTGAGATTGAATTGGATGCTCTTGGTTTTGATGATGGCATGTTTAATGAATTCAATAAATTCAATTGAATTGGTTAAGTGATTATATATAAATGGATAATATATTGATTCATATTATAAATCCACGGATGGACTCATTTGGCCTTTTACCTTTATTCCTTGAGTGATATGTGGATTTATATTAAAATGTCATTCAATGACTCAATTGTCTTGAACCTTGATTATGCATGAGTGATACATGGATACAAATAATGAATGTCATGGAAAGAATCTAAGGCTTGACTCTTATTCTCAAGAGATACTAGGTTTCCAAGGAAGGACTCGTAAGGGATAGACTTATATATCGATTGATACGTAGAATCCAAATGGATATCCAAGGACATACTCAAAGGGTAGTGATTATATATCATGGGTGATACTTGGGGATTCCATAGAGGACTTCCAATGGAAGAATAAAATGACATGGATGGTATACCACACCTAAAGTGATGCATAGGTTCATGAGAGGTTCCTAATGGATAGTATTTTAGAGTGTTGGTTGATATTATACCTGGATTGATACTAGAATTCCAACTTACTAATTTTAGGGATGGAATCAGGTTCAATATTGAAATAATAATGAAATGACTCATATGACTTGTCTGGTAAGCCAAATCACAAGCCTAGATTTAGTCTTGATGTATACCTATTAGATGGCCTTATTAGGCATCTTATGTGTTTCTTGACTATACGGGGATGTTGGGATCACATCGGATCTCAGGAATTATAACTTAAATGAGATTGAATTGTTTAAATTAAATGGTTATAATGTGAGAACTATATTATATATAATGTTTACTTTTAATTACTTCCTTGTTTATTATTATATATTCTTGTACACTATTTATATATATTTACTAATTGATTGGCACATACCTTGGGTGGTTTCCTACTGGGATTTAGTATCACACCCTATTTGGGCCACTTTTTTGGACCTAAATAGACTATATGATTGGAGGTGATAATAAGGGATAGCACCCTACCACATGTACATGATTGCTACATAGGAGAAGGAGAGAATAGGACCAAGTTGAGGCTTATGATGCTACTAGGATACTTTTGGATTCTTTTATAATTTGTTATTTATATTGTATATGACTAAAGTGTACCTGTTTTATCTACTTTGTAGAGGCATTTGACATGTATCATATCCTATATATAAGGTGACTTATGATGTTTCTTACTTATCTGTATTCCACTATTTACTTCTGTCATCAGTATGTTTTACTTATTCCGATACTTTTATGTATTTTTTATCTATTGTGCTACACCATAGTAAGGATATAATAGTATCCCCATAGACACACCTAGTCCCTAACTACTAGTTAGAAACCTCAAGAGTTTGGGGAGATGTTCTTGGCACCATGTGGCGACTGGTATGTCTATAGGATTAGTTGTCAGTCGGGATGGGATGTTACAAAGTGGTATCATAGTAGTCTTTACTTGTTTGATTAAATACTTAGTGACAATAAAAAAAGGTTAGGAGGGAATAAGTATTTGGTAATGAGTTCTTCTGGGGTGTAGCTAACCCGTGAATAGAAAGAAGAGAAATTTTCACAAACCAAATTTTTATTTTCTGGATTTTTACTATTATAGTTTATTTTATTCCACTATTTGGTGACACACATGAGTTTTGATTTTATTCTTAATATGAATTTGGGTTCTATTTCATTGAAACCCAGTTAAATGATGGTGTTCCATCTCATGCATCATGTAGGAACCTATTATATTTCACATGGAATGAATTATGTCAGGCTATTTAGAACGTTTACATATTGCATGTTATTGTGTAGGTATTTGAAATGTGATATGGTGTGAAAAATGTGGATGCCATATTTTGGTTACTGAGTAGTATGGGACCTCTTAGATCAAAATTTGGAAGACCAATGGTTTAACCTTATATATGAAATATGATAAATATGAAATGTATTTGGAATGAAATGGAAACTGAAATGGATTATAGTGGATAACTTGACCAGATCTGACCTTAGTAGTGGGATACCAGTAGTGTCTATTGCTTACACGAGATTTTTAAAACACCTAAACCTAACTCATGGAGCATACAGATGGGTGTGTTCTTATATAGTAAGGCTCGTACCTATCATATGTTTCTATGCTTTTGAGCTATAAACCTTATTTAAAATCTCAATCTGAGGTGTGTATTTGACATTATAGAGGAATGACACCATGAATTACTCTATTGGTATGCCAGGAGGGTAGAAATGACCACACTATGGATGTGGTAGGACATGGGCTACTAGTGGATCATTTAGTAGTGCCAACTGCACCACCAGTTGTTTTATCAAACGTAGGTGATGAGGCATAGTTCCATAATGGGGTTTTTTTCTTCATTCAGATCACTCAGGGAGAATCACCACCTTCACTGATTATGGAAGAGTTGAATGTGAGTTTAAGTATAAGAATAAGCTCATGTTTTTAGGGTATGGAAGATCACACGTTGTAGAGTCATGGCTAGAGGCAATGTTATATATCTTCAATCAGCTTGAGACATGTCATAAGAGGAGGGTGAAGCACGCTATGTACATGCTATGTGACACCACTAAGATATAATGGAATGTTATAAATCATAAAGATTGTCATTAGAATATAGTATAGAGGTATTTTCATATGAACTTCTATGATTACTTCTGTCCCGAGACGTTGAGGGACGATTGAGCCTGGGAGTTCTTGCATCTCGATTAGGGTGCGCTATCGATTATGGACTATTTGGACCATTTTATTGATCTCCATTACTTAAAACCTATTCTTATTGGTGACGAGATATTGAAATCTAGGAAATTTGAGGATGGTCTCAGGTATGACATATGATCATAGGTGAATGTCTTTCGGCTGGATATCGTTTATGGAATAGTAAATTAGGCACTTATCGTAGTGCATAACCTGAGATAGACTTGAGATGTGATTTGGGGTGGTTCATCACCGAAATCTAGTACTATATCGACTGACAATAGGAACAATCATCTGGATCTTCCATACAATGATACCAGTAGACATAGCACACACTCAAGTAGTTAGGTGAGGTGTTACCAGTGTGGTAGGCTAGAACATATGAGGCCACGATGTATGATGGACCCAGTAGAGTTTCTATCATGTAGAAATATGGGCCATCTACATTAATTCTGCAACAATTTCCCACCAGTGGCTAGTGAGAGAGGGTATGTACCAACTCCATGTTTAGGAGCAGGGTCAGCAGCTTCTCATCAAGCAGGGAGCTGGAACACAGTTGGTCGATCAAGCCGAGGTGGTGGTTGTGGTCGGGGTAGTCAGACCTCAGTTTTGCAGCTTTATCAGGGTGGATATGCTTAGTGTAACCAAGTAGTATCTTAGGGTTGTTTTTCAGTCTAGGTATATGCAGTGCAACAGACCCACTAGGGGCAGTATCCTGGACCTTCTACTTTCAGAACTACTATTCTAGTAGCCTCTACTTTAGCTTCTTCAAATTTTTGATACAGGGGCTTCACATTCCTTTATATATGGGCCTGTTGTGGAGATACTTGGCATCATTGTTCAAACCTCTAATGGTTTTTTGATTCTTAACACTCCATTGGGGATTAGAACGAAGGGTGTACATTGGTGCATGGAGTTCCCCCTTAAGATTGGTGGGTGTCACTTCTTATGGGGCCTCTATGTCCTTGAGATGGCTTGTTTTGATATCATTCTTGGGATGAAATGGTTAGTTTCCTTTCATTATTTTGTTGAATTATATCAGAATAGGATGACCTTCAGATCAAAAAATGGTAGAGAGTTCATTCGCAAGGTTAAATGGGATGTCCATGCTAGCCAAGATGGACATAAGCATCATGGGTTGGGTAGGAAGATAGTCCAGATTACATGTTTGTATCTTACTGATCAGGGAACACATCAAAAAAAATTTCCCCCTAGTGGTTGATCATTTTTAGTAAGTCTTCCCATAAAACCTTTCAAGATTACCTCCAGTAAGAGAGGTAGAGTTCTTGATCGATTTGGTTCCATGAGATGCACTTATATCCATTCCTCATTACAATATGGATATAATTGAGATGAAAGAGATCAAGTGGTAGTTAGAGGATTTAGATACAAATAGTTTTATCTAAACTAATTATTCTCTATGGAGTTCACTAGTCCTTTTTTGTGAAAAAGGAAGATAGAACTCTCAAGATATGTGTGGATTACTGTAATTTAAAACTGATAGTTAAGAATGGGTATCCTCTTCTGTGGATAGATGATTTCTTCAACCAAATCTGATGAGCTCAAGTATTCTCAAATATTTATTTGATATTCAGTTATCATTAGGTGTGTGTTAGAATGTTGGACATACCTCTCACAGCTTTTCATAGAAGTTATGTTCTATATGGTTATTTGGTTATATTGATCGGTCTCATGAACGTGCCAGTAGTCTTCATGGCACTGATGAACTGAGTGTTCCATCCTTATCTTGATTCATTTATTGTGGTTTTCATGGATGAAATCTTGGTGTATTTTCGTAATCGATGTGACCATTCCAAATATCTTGATATCGTATTTAATGAACTAAGAGAGTATCGATTATATTATAAGCTCACAAAGTTTCACTTCTTGATGGATCATATTCACTTCTTGGGTCACGTCATCTTGGAGATAGGAGTATCAGTGGACCTAGAGAAGGTGATGGTTGTACTTTCCTAGTAGCATCCCAAGAATGTATTCGAGGTACGGAGTTTCTTAGGATTTTCAAGTTAATACAGGTTTTTCATACCAGACTTTTCATGATTAGTAGCATCGTTGATGGGCTTGACCAAGAAGGGTGAGAAGTTTTTATGGTCAGATTCTTGTGAGACAGTCTTTCATGAGATGAAATGGAAATTTACTTTAGTGTATATAGTGAATTTTTCTATGCTGGTAAGAGTTACATGGTTTATTATAATTCATCTGGTATTGGTCTAGGAGTAGTTCTTATGTAGGGGGATAAAGTCATGGTGTATGGGTCTTAGTAGTTGAGGCCACATGAGAGGAATTATCTAATGCATGATATCCAGTTAGCTACAGTTGTTCATGCATTATGTTATTGAAGAAATTACTTAATGTGAGATAATTTTTAGTGTACACAGACCACAAAAGCCTCAAGAACATATTTACATTGCATGATTTGAATTTGATGTAGTGAAGGTGGGTTGAGTACTTATAGTATTTTTAATTTGAGCTTGCCTACATACCTAGTAAAGGAAATGTAGTGGATGATTCACTAAATAGTAAGACTCAAATATAGGCAGTGTAGTAGGACAATAGTGAGTCGAAACTTGTGTCTTTATTCTCTGAGATGTACTTGGAGGTGAACGACAGTCAGGGGTAGTCTTTTCTACCATCCTTAGTTGGGACCTAGACCTAACTCGATAGATTGAGTATGAGGCCACTATTGAATTATGAGGGCCTAGTCCCATGGGAGAGTGTAGTAGGTGAGGAACCTCCTTTAGGTTGGACTGTAGGCCTGGATGAAATTATCTGTGTGCATGGTCGTGTATGGTTCTCTTCATACATGTGTGAGAAGTTGATGAGAGATTTTCATACATCAGTTTGACTTGTGCACCTAAGAGTCCCCAAGATGAATTGAGATTTACATTACTAGTACTAGTTTTTAGGTATGAAAAGAGATGTAGGTGATCTTTTCATGATGTGTTCCACCTGTTAGAGGTGAAGGAGGAACACCAACGACCATCTAGACTTACAGCTGATACCCATTTTGGAGTGGAAATAAAATGTTGTCACGATGGATTTCATGACAGGTTTACCAAGTTCTATTTTAGGTAATGATTCCATATGGTTTGTTTTTGACATTTTCATAAAGGTTTCACATTTCCTACTGATCAAGGAATTCTTCAGTTTGGATGAACATGGAAGGTTGTTTATCTATGATATAGTACGACTCCACGGGTTCTCTCATTCTATTATTTCATATAGGGACACTCGGTTTACTTCTCAATTATAGAAAGGTATATAGATGGTGTTAGGTACACATGTACTTCTGAGCACTGCATACCACCCCAAGACAAATGTTCCATCAGAGTGCATGATTCAGGTGCTTGAAGACATGTTTCAAGCATGTGTCCTATACATTGTGGGATTTTGGTAGAGGCATATACCTTTAGTTGAATTCACCTATAATAATAGCTTTAAGGATAAAATTTAGATAGTTACATATGGGGATTTATATGGTAGGTCATTAAGATCACCCATGTGTTGGTTAGAGGCAGAAGAAGTGGCTATGTTGGGACCTTATGTTGTGTAGGAAACCACATAGCAGTAGCAGTTGATTCGAAAATGGATAACTACAACACAGTCATGTTGAAATTCATACACTGATCACCACATATGAAATTTGGAGTTAGAGGTTGGGAAATGGGGTTTCTTATATGTTTTACTAAGGATGGGACACTAGAGGATCAGGAGACGGGGTAAGCTTTCACCAAGATACATCGGGTTGTTCGAGATTCTAGAGAGAGTCGGATTGGTAGCCTATTAGTTTCAGTTATGTCAGAAGTACTGATCCATTCATGGATTCTTCCATTTTTCTCAGCTATAATGTTATTACATAGACCCATCTGATTCCTTTCAGCCTAAGGAGGTTGAGTTATAAGTAGATGTTTCCTTTGAGGAGCTCCATACATGTATTGTGGATCGTAGCATGAACATTCACTAAGACAGGTCAGTTCCATTCGTACGGGTTCTATGGTAGTGCAGTCAAGTACATGATTAGACCTAGGAGCAGGGTGCCTATGTATGATTATAGTGGCTAGAGTTATTCTTAGATCATGCTTCACCACCCTTGGAAGAGAAATTCAGGGATGTATTTCTTTAAGGAGGAAGTTAGTAAGAACTTGGTTCTTCTTTGAGGTATAGATCCTTTTTTCATCAGTTCTAAATTTAAATGTTTAAATATAGCCTAATGTGAATACCCATTAAGGTAATAGAGGTTTTGAGGGTGTCAGGGGTTGGTTATAAACCCATGACCCAGTATTTTTGGTGAATTTGGCCTGATGTTAGTTTAGAGTAAACCATGCGGGTTAGGCTTCATGTTTTAACAAACCATTTGAAGCCTAGGAAGAGAGCAGATATAGGTTGCATGGTTTCAGAAAACCCACGCACCTTGGGTCGTAAGGTCATGCGTCCATATTTAAAACTTTGGTAGATGAATTTTCTTAATTTATACGTGGTTATTAAACTGTGTGGGACCCCTTCTTCTATAGGTCCTTGTGCATGGTCGGTGCACGATTTACTAAACTGTGTGCCAAAACAGTGAAACCTCTATAATTTAAGAATTTTAATAATTTTATATTGAATTAAAAATCTAATCTAACCTAAACATAAGTTCATTCTTCTCCCACGTAAAAATGGGGCCCCTTGGATGTTCCCAACCATGGATATTCATGGAGTTGAGGTAAGTTATTCAACTAATCTCAAAATAGAGATCTATCAGAGTCATTAGATCCATATCAATGAGTCTCCCATTCCTTTTTAATCATTCTTGACTCTTTAGGATATTATTTTCTCTATTTGTATGAAATCTAATTTAACCTATTATTTGTTTCTTTGTATGTTCTTCAGGTTTCTCCCAATCAGGTTTGGATCAGGGGTCGAGACTAGACGAGTTATCCTCTACGTACCTAAGGTAGGTGATATTGTGTATTTCACTTAAATTCAAGTTGTTTATATATGAGTTCATGTCTTATTCCCAATATCCAGGCATCACCTTGAACTAAAACTTAATCCAATAATTTTTAGGCATTTTCTATTCAATTAAATAGGATTTTTCTACTTTTTATAGGTTGAATTTCTTGAAACAGAACCACCCTTTGCTGTGTTAATATTTTAACTAGGCCCCTATGGATGGATTTTGACCCTAGGATTATTTTGACATGTTATTTAACTTTCCATGGGTTAAAATAGTTGATTTTAATTACAAATCAAGTGATTAATTGATTTTTATTATGAATTGTAAATGAATTGGATTAAAGGTAAGGGATGGATGACTTGAACCTTGGACTTGTCTTCACATAGATTGTTAAATCTCGAGTTGCGTGTTATTCTTGAATTGTTTAAAAGTGATTTTACCAAGTGATTTAAAGGACTTATATGCCTTGTAGTAGCTGGATTATGTGTTTGATTCATGTTATGTTAAAATTACCATGTGATTAAATTTGATGCAATCCTTCTAATCTTGGCCATGATATGAAATTACTTAATTAAGTTTAATTTCCTTTTGTATTGATATTCTCATGTGAGTTTTAAAGATACCATTCTATGTGATGGTTTTTTTTTTAATTTTAAATCTTGTTTTAATAATTTTCACATGTGATTAATTGAAAGGCCAGGCCTTATAAGGTTGGAAAATGTTTGAGTCACCATTCTTGGAGAGATTGAATTGGACGCTCTTGGTTTTTACCTTGGAAAGTTTAATGAATTGATTAAATGTAATTGAATTGGTTAAATTATTATATAGAAATGGGTGATACATGGATTCATATTATAATTTCATGGATGGACTCATTTGGCTATTGACCTTTATTCTTTGAGTGATACGTGGATTTATTTTAGAGATTTATGGACAGAATTGATTAGATTGAACCTTTATTATTCCTGAGTGATACATGGGTCCAAATGAATAATATCATGGAACGACCCTGAGGCTTAAATATTAATCATGAGTTATACTTGGTTACCAAGGATGGACTCATAGGGGCTTGACTTATATGTTTATTGATACTTGGAAACCAAATGGATTGCCGAGGATGGACTCAAAGGGTGGTGATTATATGTTATGGGTGACAGTTGGGGATTCCATAGTGGACTGCCAAGGACATACTCAAATGACATGGATGGTACACCACACGTAGGCCAATACATGGGTTCATGATAGGTTCTCCATGGATGGGCTTGTAAGTCATTGGTTGATATTATAGAGGACTGATACTTGAATTACTACATAGGAATGTCAAGGACGGAATCAGGTTCTATATTGAAATAATAATTAAATGACTCATTTGACGTGTCTACCATGCCAAAGAACAAGATTGGATTCAGCCTTGATTTATACCTTTTATATGGTATACTTAGGCATCTTTTATGCTACTTGAAAATATAGGGTATGTCAGGATCACACCAGTTTCAATACTTATAACTTAAATGAGATTGAATTATTTAAATGAAATGGTTATAAAGTAAGAACTAAATTATATAGGATGTATACTTTTGAGTACTTCCTTTTTTATTGTTATATCTTCATGAACACTTGTTATATATATTCACTAATTAATTGGTATACTATGGCATCCCACCTTTTTATCACATAAACTTTCATTACATTATACAAAACTGAGGATCTTTAAGGTTTAGTGTCTTGGAAACTAGAAACTTAATACATGAAAACATAAAACATTCTTCTTAAACACTTGAATGGATTCTACTTATGTTCATCCTAGGTTCATTACTGCATCTCATAACCTGGGGACATACATCAAAACAAAGGGTGAGCAGAAGGCCCAGTAAGGGAAACAAGGGAAACATTTAACATGTGCACTTGAGATACATCAATAAAGTCATAAAAAAGAACTTCAATGCATGAGAAAGAAATCATGAGGTATATCATAATAAAAGTAACGTATTTCATAACCTGAAGATGTGGCAACAACATTTAACTTAGACAATCATGAACATATCACCAAGGTAAACCCCAAGGTTTCATTTGAAAATTACCAAGGTAAACCCCAAGGTATCGTTAAAATTGTAATCGTTAGAGATTACATCATTACCCAATGCATTGGAGCGCTATCAGGGCGCACCCTTAATTTGTATTTATTATCATGTTATCCACATATATCATCATCAAAATTTTATAAATAAACCTTATATCATAAAAGAAATGGGTTTCATTTCATAATCATAACATTTTAAAAACTGCTTTTTAAGACATGATCTTTATGTCACTTTAAACCCACGGAAAAAAGAAGGCGAGTCTCATGAATGTAAATCCCAGAATTTAAAATATAACACCTTGATATATATGTGAATACCCCTATATAAGAAATATCTTTGAGTATTCACTTAATAAAATGAAAATTTGAGAAAAAGAGAGATACATTTTGAGACGAAAATTCAACAGCATAACGGGTATGTTACAAGCTTTTAGAAAACATTGAAAAGAGAGGGGGCATGGGTCACCCAATCATAAATGATCCAAAAAACAGTATAGGGACATAAAATAATGGATATAAGAACATGTTAAAAAATTTAAAAGATATACCATATGAAATGAAAAACATGGAAGGAAGACAAAAATAAGATTTCTCTTATGAAAATTCGGCAGCCTAACGGCATCACGTAAAACTTCAAAAAAAGAATTGATGAGTTCAAATAGGGTCTCTCATCATATGAACATAAAAGATAAGTATGATAGATATAGATATCATACCCCAACATAATAAAAAGGAACATGAAATACTTGACATGAAAATAGATCTTGAAAATGAGAAGGGTGAAAGAATCCCTTAAAAATTTGGTAGCCTAACGGCGCCACTTAAAAATTCAAAATACTGAATTGAAGAGATCAAATAGGTTATCTCATCATAGGAACATAAAATATCAGTATGATAGATATAGAGATCATACCCCCAATATAATAAAAGTAACTTGAAATACTTGACATGAAAATAGAACTTGAAAAATGAGAAGGGTGAAAAAATCCCTTAAAAATTCGGTAGCCTAATGGCGCCACTTAAATCATCAAAATACTGAATTGAAGAGATAAAATAGGGTCTCTCATAATATGAACATAAAATATCAGTATAATAGATATATATATCATACCCCAACATAATAAAAGTGACTTTAAAGACTTGACATGAAAATAGAACTTTGAAAAAATGATAAGGGTGAAAGAATTCCCTTAAAAATTCGACAGCCTAACGGCGCCACTGAAACATTCTTAAAATGAATTGATGAGTACAAGAGGGGGTATATCATCATATGAACATAAAAATGACGTTAGTATGAATATAAAATAACATCCCCAACATAAGAACATGGATCTTAAAAGAAATGACATAATAGAGAGTACTTGGAAAGAAAGAGAGGTAGGATCCCTTACCTTAAAATGTAACTCTTAAAACTCAAAGGTTGGGACCTTGAGGGCTTGGGAGCACCTTGGGAGGACTACATGGGTGTTAATGAGACCAGAGATTCGTTGGGGGAGAGTTGGGAGGGAAAAATAAAGGAGGAAAGGGTGGGTATTTATAGGGAATGTGACGGGACAAGGCATTAATGGCCAAGGGACACCTCACTGGTGGTTTTGGAAAAACCATGGGCTTTACCATGGTATTTTCCCATGGTTTTAGCCACATGGGACCCCCCATACAATAATTCACCCCATTTAGTCGACCATACCTTAAAATATCTCATCAAATCATCATGATGCAGTTATGATGTCATTAAACATACCGAAACCCTAAAACTGTATTTTTACTATTCACTGAAAATTCGACTTTTTTAGAAAACTCCCAGAAATTTACCTTAACATAATATCAATGATCTGAATTCAAAAATAAACTCAATATTATAAAAATAATTTTCTAAATATTTTTAATTTAATTTTTAAAGGAAAACACTATTCACAGAAAATTTATTTTTCTCAGAATAATCCCCAAAAATTACCTTAACATAATATCGATGCTCTAAGTTCAAAAATAAAGTCCATTTTATAAAAATAATTTTCTAAATATTTTTAATTTGTTTTTTTTTTATTAAAAAACACTATTTACCCGAAAAAACTAATACTTGACTAATAATTTATGAAACAGTTATTTACCTATTTTATTGAATCACACTACTTAATCAAGGTGCCTAAATTATATTAATACTTTCTTTAAGTGATATTACCAATCCATTTGGTCAAATTACTAATCCTAAGCATAAAATCACTATTCATAATTTAATATTCATCAAAAATCAAGTTGATCTTATTAGACTCTAAATTTCTTACTGAACACATTTGTAGAATACCATTTTTTGAAAATCATTACACATCATTAATTATTTAAATTTTTACAAAAATATTTTAAAATATCTTTTTTCTAGAATTCATCAAAAATATGCATACTATATTTATCCGGACATTTGAAAACTCACAAACTTCACCATAAGAAGAAAACAAAATTTTATTTATCTCAAAGGATTACACAAAGTAGTTACAGTCTCCTTACATATCCCCTTATAACCCCAGCATAGGACCTAAGTGTAAGGTGTGCTAAGGTGAGAGAATCTGAGGGCGGCTCGGCCAACATTGCACGAGTAGTAATCTCTATTAGTTTGAACTTCTCGCAAAGTCTATTTCGTTCTAGCTTCACACGATGAAGTTTAGCTTGGGTTTGGTCCAGAGCAAAGCCCAGTGGTGCTACCTCCTTCCCAAGTTCTGTTAGATGGGCTTAGATTGGCCCGAGACTACTGGATGGGGCCATCAAATCTTCTTTCTATATTAATTAACCATGATCACTTGTATTTAGAGAAAATAAACATGACATTTAGTTTCCAAAGGTCATAATGACTAATGATCATATAATATTCAAAACCCAACAGTCTCATTTAAATTATACTCATTTTATTAAATGAAAAAGTTTTGTTGAGTATGAAATAAAATAACACACAAAATTAGGAAACAAGATTTATTCAAAATTTCGGGTCGTTACAATCTTCCCCCCCCCCCTAAGAAATTGCGTCCTCGCAATTTTTAAAGAATTAGGCTTGGAAATTTCATTGAAAGTCCCACATCAGAAAAAGAGTCAGTAACACTATTACTTTAAAAGAAAGAAAAGTAAGTACAAAGGTCACCAGAGTTAAACCATACTAGGATTCCATATAGGAAAACATAGACATGGAAGAGAAAACAAAGGGTCACTTTCTGAGGGAGAGTGATAGAAAACATGATTAGGAGAAAGTTAACAACAATAAAATCACAAAATTATGATGGGTTAAATGGTATTTGATTTCCCAGTAGGAAACGTTAACAGACAACATTTTTGTTTTACGTTCCTTTTCATAGTTTTGAGGAATTCATTTACTACATAGAATAAAAACACAAAGAAATATATTTACCTTCAAGTAGAGTTTCATCCCTTAATAAGTTTCTACCAAAACTAATAGTTTCTCCAAACTATGAGCATTAAAAAACACTTGGTCTCATCAAAAGCACAAGAATAATCTTCTAGAGAATTACATAATCCACAAATGAAAAACTATCTATCTTTAAACATTTATCCCAAAAACAGAAAGGGTAAGATAAAACAACTCTTCAAAAAGAAAGAACCTCAGAGGAAGGGAAACTACTTTAAATCTTCAAATTTCCATGGTACTACCCAAAGTTCATCATAGACCATTCCATAAATAACTATCCTTAAAATTCCTCAAAATAAACCAAACTAATATTGAAACCCAAATACAAGAAGGATTTGATAACATAGTATTCCAAAATAAACTTCATCGTTCATCTCCAAAAAACATCAACCACTCCTAACATATTAAAACAAAAGTATCTAACCTAAACATATTTTCCCCAAGATAGGTTAATCATTTCCATAAGTAACCTATATTACCATAAGTTCACCTTAAATTTGTCGATTCTTCAAAATATAAGTCAACCTTTATTCCTCAAAGAAAATACCGTAGTAATATATTTACCTCGATCATATAGGGTTCCCAAAATAGTGAACGTCTTCCAAAATAATAATCATCTTTTAATACCCTAATCATTTTTTTCAATAAGAATAGCTTCACAACATCAACATGTGATACATAACAATAGATGTTTTCCTTAATGATATAAAACCATCTTAGGTAGTGACTTGATGTTCTTAGAAAACATTAAAGATATTCTCATAGGGCATGAACTAAAAACAACAACATGACATAGACAATTATTGCGAAGAAGTTACATGTACTTTAGTCATCATGATCCATCTCAGCATAGGACTTTCATTGTTCCCTTGTCCTTGAAGATTATTGATGCTCATCATTCTTCTCATCCCTTCCAAGAGAGCATTGACTTGGATAATGTCTAACTTCTCCACATTTACGACATTGAAAAGTATAAGGTACATTAGATCGAACCATATCTCTATTCATCACATTGTCTAATTTTTAAAGAAATTGGCTAAATTATGCCCCATCAACCCACACTTAAAACATCTCCCGGTTCCTTTGTGACATTATCCTTGGTGCCCCTTTCCACACTTTTTGTACAAAGGTAATTGGGTCTTCTTTCACTTATCAACTTTATCAGATGAACATACTTGAGACTTCATCTTCTTCTTCCTTGATGAATTTGGGAATTCAACTAGGTACCAATTATTAATTGTGATTTTTGATAGCTAGTTTGGCATAATCACAATATGTTCAACTTGATCTCTTGTCATCTCTATCACATTAACAGAGCAATCTTCAAATTTCCTATCACATTGATTTTTGGGACATGTTCTTCTATTTCCCGCCATTAACTAAGAAAATAAAGTATAATTAGGGGCTTAAATAATTATCCAATAATCATGAAAAGGAAACTTTAATCATAGAAGGATAAACTTGTAGAGTAAAAGTATATCATAACTTGTGATCCCCTAGGTTCCTATTTAGGTTATCCATGATCATATATTCTTATGTGAATCTTTATTTTATTTTTTCTTTGTTCCTTTAATAATGGTTCATACTAACCTTATAAATTTACCAAAGCATATCCCCCAGGAGTGTCGTAACCAAGAGTGTAGCAAGACCCATTGTCGTGTACCAGTTCCCATTCGAGTCTAGCTCAAAGTGGTGTTTTCGGGTTTTACCCCTATGTACATCTGTGCCAGATCCACCTCTACCTGCTCGTTTCCAGACAGGGATGTATTTTCTTGATAAACCACTTACTCAATACTCACCAAAATACCAGGAAGATTTCCTATATTTAAACTTTTCTATAGGGTTCTTCCTAAAGTTATCATATCCAAATTTATACAAATAACTAAACTATACTTTTATACCAACTATGGCATCCTGCCTTTTTATCACATAAACTTTCATTAAATTATACAAAACTGAGGATCTTTAAGGTTTAGTGTCTTGGAAACCAATAACTTAATACATGAAAACATAAAACATTCTTCTTAAACACTTCAAAGTATTTTCTTTATGTTCATCCTAGGTTCATTACTACATCTCATAACCTGGGGACATACATCAAAAGAAAGGGTGAGAATAAGGCCCAGTAAGGGAAATAAGGGAAACATTTAACATGTGCACTTGAGATACATCAATAAAGTCATGAAAAAGAACTTCAAGGCATGAGAAAGAAATCATGAGGAATATCATAATAAAAATAACGTATTTCATAACGTAAATATGTGGATACAACATTAAACTTAGAAAATCATGAACATATAACCAAGGTAAACCCCAAGGTATCGTTAAAATTGTAATATTTAAAGATTACATCATTACCCAATGCATTGGAGCGCTATCAGGGAACACCCTTAATTTGTATTTATTATCATGTTATCCAAATATATCATCATAAATATTTCATAAATAACCCATATAGCATAAAATAAATGGGTTTCATTTCATAATCATAACATTTTAAAAACTGCTTTTTAAGACATGATCTTTATGTCACTTTAAACCCACGGAAAAAGGAAGGTGAGTCTCCTGTATGTAAATCCCTAAATTTAAAATATAACATCTTGATATATATGTGAATACCCCTATATAATAAATATATTTGAGTATTAACTTAATAAAATAAACTAATTTGAGAAAAATAGAGAGACATTTTGAGACGAAAATTCTACAGCATAACGGCTATGTTACAAGGTTTTAGAAAACATTGAAAAGAGAGGGGACATGGGTCACCCACTCATAAATGATCCAAAAAATAGTAGAGGGACATAATATAATGGATATAATAACATGGTAAAGAAATTTTAATTACATGCTATATGAAATGAAAAACATGGAAGGAAGACAAAAATAAGATTTCTCTTATGAAAATTCAGCAGCCTAACGGCGTCACGTAAAACATCAAAAAACTAATTGATGAGTTCAAATAGGGTTTCTCATAATATGAACATAAAATATCAGTATGATATATATATAGATCATACCCCAACATAATAAAAAGGAACATGAAATACATGACATGAAAATAGATCTTGAAAACGGGAGGGGTGAAAGAATCCCTTATAAATTCGGTAGCCTAACAGCACCACTTAAAACTTCAAAATACTGAATTGAAGAGATAAAATAGGGTCTCTCATCATATGAACATAAAATATCAGTATGATAGATATAGAGATAATTCCCCCAACATAATAAAAGGAACTTTAAAGACTTGACATGAAAATAGAACTTGAAAAATGAGAAGGGTGAAAAAATCCCTTAAAAATTTGGTAGCCTAACGACGCCACTTAAAACTTTAAAATACTGAATTGAAGAGATCAAATAGGGTCTCTCATCCTACAAACATAAAATATCAGTATGATAGATATAGATATCATACCCCAACATAATAAAAGGAACTTTAAAGACTTGACATGAAAATAGAACTTTGAAAAAATGAGAAGGGTGAAAGAATTCCCTTAAAAATCCGGCAGCCGAACGACGCCACTTAAACATTCTTAAAATGAATTGATGAGAGCAAGAGGGGGCCTCTCATAATATGAACCTAAAAAAGGATAGTACGATGAATATAAAAGAACATCCCCAACATAAGAACATCGAGATTAAAAGAAATGACATAAAAAAGAGTACTTGGAAAGAAAGAGAGAGGTAAGATCCCTTACCTTAAAACGTAACTCTTAAAACTCAAAGGTTATGACCTTGAGGGCTTGGGGTCACCGTGGGAGGACTACGTGGGAGGTAATGAGACTAGAGCTTCATTGGGGGAGATTTGGGAGGGAAAAATAAAGGATAAAAGGGTGGGTATTTATAGGGAAAGTGAGGGGACAATGCATTAATGGCCAAGGGACACCTCATTGGTGGTTTTGGAAAAACCATGGGCTTGCCCATGGTATTTTCCCATGGTTTTAGCCACATGGGACCCCTCATACAATAATTCATCCCCTTTAGTCCGCCATCCCTTAAAATATCTAATCACAACATCATGATGCAGTTATGATGTCATGAAACATACTGAAACCCTAAAACTGTATTTTTACTATTCACTGAAAATTCAACTTTTTCAGAAAACTCCCAGAAATTTACCGTAACATAATATCAATGATCTGAATTCAAAAATAAACTTCATATTATAAAAATAATTTTATAAATATTTTAAATTTAATTTTTAAAGAAAAATATTATTCACCGAAAATTTATTTTTCTCAGAAAAATCCCCAAAAATTACCTTAACATAATATAGATACTCTATGTTCAAAAATAAAGTCCATTTTATAAAAATAATTTTCTAAATATTTTTAATTTATTTTTAAATTAAAAAACACTATTCACCTAAAAAAACTAATACTTTAATAATAATTTATGAAACAGTTATTTACCTATTTTATTGAATCACACTACTTAATCAAGGTGTCTAAATTATATTAATACTTTCTTTAAGTGAGATTACTAATCCATTTGGTCACATTACTAATCCTAAGCATAAAATAACTATTCATAATTTACTATTCATAAAAAATCAAGTTGATCTTATTAGACTCTAAATTTCTTACTAAACACATTTGTAGAAGACCATTTTTTGAAAATCATTACACTTCATTAATTATTTAAGGTTTACAAAAGTATTTTAAAATATCCTTTTTCTAGAATTCGTCAAAAATATGCATACTGTATTTATCCGGACATTTGAAAACTCACAAACTTCACCATAAGAAGAAAACACAATTTTATTTATCTCAAAGGATTACACAAAGTAGTTACAGTCTCCTTACATAGCCCCTTATAACCCTAGAATAGGACCTAAGTGTAAGGTGTGCTAAGGTGAGAGAATCCTAGGGCGGCTCGGCCAACATTACATGAGTAGTAATCTCTATTAGTGTGAACTTCTCGATAAGGTGATTTTGTTCTAGCTTCACACGATGTAGTTCGGTTTGGGTTTGGTCTAGAGCAAAGCCCAGTGGTGCTACCTCCTTCCCAAGTTCTGTTAGATGTTCTTCGATTAGCCCGAGACTACTAGATGAGGCCATCAAATGTTTTTTCTTTATTAATTAACCAAGATCACTTGTATTTAGAGACAACAAACACGACATTTATTTTCCAAAGTTCATACTGACTAATGGTCATATAATAGTCAAAACCCAACAGTCTCATTTAAATTATACTCATTTTATTAAATGAAAAAGTTTTGTTGAGTATGAAATAAAATAACACACAAAATTAGGAAACAAGATTTATTCAAAATTTCGGGTCGTTATATATAGACCTTGGGTGGTTGCCTACTGGTATTTAGTCTCACACACTATTTGGGCCAGTTTTTGGGACCCAAGGAGACTATATGATTGTAGATGTTGATAAGGGAAAACACTATTCCACAGGTACATGATTACTACTTAAGAGTATGAGAGAATAGGAAAATGTTGAGGCTTGCACTGCTATTGGGATACTTTTAGCTTATTTCCTACTTTAGTATTTTTATTATATATGAATGTTGTGTACCTATTTTGGATATTTTTTATAGACATATGAAATGTATCATCTCTTGTATATGAGATGACTTCTAATGTTATTTACTTATTAGTCTTATATTATTTACTTCTTTCATATGTATATTTTGCTTCTTTTGCTACTTGTATGAATTTTTTATCTGTTGTGCTAAACTCTAGAAATGAGGTCATAGTCTCCCCACTAATAGAAATAGGCCCTCACTGATAGTCATCAGCCTCTAGAATTTGGGGAGATGCTCTTGAGGCCATGTGGTGGCTGGTACAGCTACTATATTAGTGTTTATTTGGCCAGGACATTAGATGATTCATTTAAAAGATAAATAAAAGAGGTAGTATTGGACTTATGACTATTGTTTTATTTATTTTTTTGTATACAATGAGGTATAAACCATACCATTTGGGTTTTTGGATAGCTGCAGGCATGTTATGGTAGGTTATTCAAATAGTGTGGTGCACCATGACTTTGAATCAATAGTTACAGGAAGGTTAATATGGAGTGGAGTGCCTCAGGATGGTAGGTAAATAGAATAAAACTATGGTTTCTTATAAATAATGGACATCATGGGGTTCCATGTCAATGTTTGGTAATGTTTATGAGTGGTGGATCAGATTTTGATAAATGATGCACCTCATGTTTGGATTTGCACAATCGGAACTCATTCAGTGTTCTAGGGTAGAACGTAGAAATATAAGTGTGGATCGAAAACTCAAGTAGGTCAGGTGTGTTAATTTATTGGTCAATTATATTTCTTTAGGATGATAAGTGTTATAATGGGGATATTTTAAGACCTCATGTCCATATAGGTCTGAAAATGCATGATGGAATTTGAATTTTTGATTATTGGGAGGTCAAATTTTGATTGGAGATTCAAAATTGAATTTTGATATTGGATACATCTTAAAGTGATGTTTTTATGTATGGAATGAGGCTTCAAATTTAGATCAAGTGTATAGGATATACTCAAGAGCTTCATGTAAGTTTTTGAAGTTTTGAGGAACTTTGATAGGGGTGCATAGTTTGGATTGCACTGTTAGATCAAACCTTGTATGTACACTTACACATGCATATTTTTAGTTATATTTTTATTATACATGGTTTTTTTCATGGTTGGGACATGGTTTTGAGAAAAACTGTGTGAATTCAAGGGGGAATTGTGTGGCTTAGTTTCAGTTGGAATCTTGAAACATGGTTTGCACATAGTTGTAAACACACCATGCATAATGTTCTAAGGGGTTGTAGAGAAACCTACATGTTTGGTGCATGGTTTGGTAAACTGTGAAACCAAACTATGCAAGGTGAAGGGATTGAGTCATTTATATCTTCATAGTTGGTGGATGGTTTTCCAAACTGTGAGGCCAAATCTTGGGACTAAGTTAACGTAGGAAAATGATATTTTCCTCATTTATTATTTTAAAAAACCCGATTTTCCTTATCTTTCAAATGTTCACATCATATGCAGTCGAGCTCCTCCTCCCTCTTTTAATCCCCTAGGATTTGGTTGATTTTGGATGCATTTTCATCAGTGTTTTAAGGTGACATATCCTTTATTTTCCTCACATTAAATCCTCCTATATACTTTTTTTTTTAATTTATATTTTCCCCATTTATATATTTTATGTTGATTCCACTAAATTATAGTAAAATCGTCCAAGATTCAATGGGATTTAATTCCTATTGTGTAAATAGTTCCCTGAGAAAATATCCACACTTTTCCATGTGCCATTTCATTGAGGTATGTCATCGTGGTGATTTTTCAAATATTTAAGGATTAAATTAAAGTAAATTAACAACATTATTTTCCTCCTAGGGTAGGGACTATCCAAGGAATGGAGTCTACAGTTCCCAGTGAATCTCATTTGGGATTTTGGGTTTATTTTTGTTGTAAAGTGATGACCAGTTGAGTTATTCATCCTTATGCCAAGTTGTAATTTAACTAATTAATTTTAAATTATATAAATAATTAATTGTTTTTTGTTTTTATTGAGTTAAGAGATCAAGACATTGATATGTGTTTGGTAGACCCTGGATGAGGCTGGATGGGATTAGATGGGTCTTGGAAACTATTTCTAACTCCTATAAAATAAATGGGGGAGATCAATTTGTGGTAGGTGGTCTGGCATTTTGGCCCTATGACTTATGTTCTTGTTTGTATTGTTCTTGGATGCTCGTGCATGCCAATGAAGGAAAATCCCCTAGTTAAGTAATTAAATTGAATGTTTTTAATTAAATTAAAATGTATAATTAGAATTATCGAGTGAAAGGGGTCACAAACAACCCTTTTGTTCTAGCTTGTCGACTCAGTCTCCTATGGCTGAGGCTAGGACTGTTGAGACACTGGTTGGCCTCCAGACCTCTTGAGTGATCAGTTTGGACATGATGAGGCTATTTATCCCATGCATAGGGTCTTGGTACACCTCCAAGATGATGTATAAAAAGAAATTAGAGATCATAGGTCATGTAGGACTTAGAGGATCTTCACTTTTTTTAGATGCTTGGGCTGATCAGCAAGAGGGAATGGCAGTTGATCCTCTCCTAACCAATATGACTTAGCCTTGATGGAAAGACCTTAGGTATACTGAGATTAGTTTGGGTGAGAAGACCAAACCAAATTGACCTTGAGGAATGAGATGGACCACGGTCCATTTATTGACTATTTCCTATAAGGGTAGATTCCATGTAGCCAGTAAGTCCATTCTACCATGTGAAGAATGATGTGGGAAGTGACATCCTTAGAGAACTGTGAGTTTACTAAAGACCCATATGAGACCAAGGACACATTTTATGGTGCCCTTATTGTACTAATAATGAGGGGACCTCAGTGGATTCCCCATTGAATGAATGACCCTAAGAAGGTGTTTGTGAGATGGTAGTGGGTGCCGATGTGGAACTCGTACCAGCTAGTAAGCTCGAGGGGATGTTGAAAGTAGAGTTGGGTGTGGGAATTCATCTAGACCTCATTTTTTCTTAGTTTTTGTATTGTTATGGAATATACCTATAGAATATATGTGATAAGGTTTGGTATGATATGCTTATAAGGAATATTACATTGATGATAATGCTTCTATTGGGGAGGTTTAGGATGCTTATAAGGCGTATGCCTCGGATGAGAAGACTCTCATAGGGGAGGGCTAATATACTTATAGGGTGTATGCATTGAATAATAATTCTCCCATAAGGGAGGGATGGAATACTTATAGGGTCTATTTCTTGGATAATAAGAGTCCCAAATCGAAGGGATGAGATTCTTATAGGGTGTATTCCCCAAATGAGAATTTTCCCATAGGGGAGGTATTGGATTCTTAAAGAGTGTATACCCCAAATGAGAATTACCCGTAAGGGAGGGTTGGGATACTCATAGGGTGTATAACCTAGATAATAAGACTCACATATGGAATGGTTGGTATTATTATAGAATATATGCCCCAAATGATAAAACCATCTCATGTGAGGTTTGTGATACTTAAGGACTTATACCTCAATTGAGGAAGATCCCCTAAGAAAGGCATGTGATACCCTTTACACTTCTCACAGGGTGACCTTGGTAAGTTATATTGGTTGGAATGATCATTCAACATGATTATAGGCACCCCGACACTTGGATTCATGTATGGTCGATCAAGTTTATTAACCTAATGATCTATTGTGGATATCATCTTATCCTTGTTTTAATATACACCTAGGTGGTGGTTCTAGAATTATGGTTGGCACAATTCCTATGACGTTCTCAAAGAGATTATGGAATCGAGATGAATCAAGTAATGTTGGTAGTTTTATTTAAGTTATTATAGTTTTTTATTTATATATAGCATGTCACACGCACACATCGTTGTATTGTTGTTATAGTATAGGACCACATAGGTGGTGACCATCAGAGTTATGTAGTCACACCATGCTCAAGTGGCCATGACACTTGGGTACCCGAGGAAATGTTCACTTGGTTGCAGGCATAGGTTTGGGCTAAGGCCAAAGATAGCATGGACGATCCGGAAATATTAGATGAAGTTATATTTAAGGATAAGGTGAGTCTATGTACATTCATAAAGCTATCATCTTTATTTTCTATTATTCTAGTTTGTATATGCACTAGCCTAATGAGTGGTCAGTTATATATAAGGTGTGGATGTTTGGTCCCTTAATTTGTTTCATTTCTTATCATATTTGTTGTGTTTACCGACTTCTTCTTGTTGTTTATTTGTGATATATTAAATCTAGCTACTTATATCATTATTATGTGCTCTGATACATGGTGTATAGTCTCCCCATGGTACCACCTTAGACCCCCACTACTAATTGGTAGATTCTAGTGTATATAGAGGCATGCCTAATGTATAGTAGCTATAGTTGGTCAAAGAACCAATTAGTGGTTCAAGGAAGTGGTACATTACAAGTATGAAATATGGGTCATCAATTGAGATGGACTAGGGGTGTGGATCCACACCTAGATATTGTATATTTATTTGGATGAGTTATATGTGATGTGATCATCTATACTGATTAATGACTTGTGATATATTCATCAACCAATTCAATCTATACTCTGTGAATTGAAAATATATGAGTACGCTTTATGGTATTAACGTACTCCATGTCCCATAAACACTTGAGGTCTTAGAAATTGGTAAGATATGATAATTCATGTTTTCATATGATGCAAATTGGTGAATAAATGTATAAAGATAATTTTTAATAGATATAACTCTATATCCCTTTATAACTTAAGTAGTATTGATGCTTTTATAGAGTCTACTATTTAATTATATTTATATATATTATGATTCATACTTTTTATCAATGATATAAGGATCATGGGGTCACACTTTTTGGTTAAATAAATGAGGATTGAATTTGATCAAAGAGCTTATCCAAAAGTGTTTTAGTGTTAATCCAAAAGTGTTTTGGATGAGTGTTCACAAGATATTACATATTATGTGATATAATGTGAAGTAAATGATAGATTTCAATAAAATTGAAATATATCCAAAAGAATTTTTGGATATTATTTTACAATGTATAATATATTATACAATATAAGGTGGAATGGAATAATTCCTTTTTAGGCTTCTATGCAATTGGGATATTGAAAGAAATATGCCCTAAATCCATATGAATGTGATCCATAAACTTATTTCATTCCATAACCTATATGTGATTCATGGATATTGCATGTAATATATATTCTATTATCTTTGATGACTTCGGTGGCTAAAATATTCCATTTAACATTCATTTAATGAATTGTTTCATAATATGAAACATGAAGGGGAGTTTCATTCAGGCATGTAATGCGTGAACTGATCAAAGCATTAACTCAAGCATTGAAATATGTAATTTAATGTAGGAAATAGTCAAGGATAATCCTCAGGGATATATAAATCTCCTTCCATGTGATGGAATAGGTGTCTTTGGATGATTAGTAGAGATGCTCAGATTCCTAATGCTTCCTTTTTTTTCCTCCTTCGCATCATGAGATGTTAGTACATCATGGAGGGTAAAGAGTATCATTCATATGAATAATGATTCAAGTGAAACTTATGGATTCATTCAAATTTGGGATTCCCTTTTTTACACTCATGTGATATTTATCAAGCATATTGAATGAAGATCAAGACATTGTAGAGGAATCATTGGTGTTAGGTATTCCATTTTAAAATATTCTTTACTTCCAATTTTACACAGTTTCTATTTTATATCACGTTGATCCTAGATTTATGGTTTATTTATGCTTCTATATATATTATTAAGGGTTAATAAACCTCTTAGAAACTTGACACATTTTGAACCCTCAAGTATTATCAAAAATTGCCTCTGCTATTGTGATTTTGATTAAAATGGACCATGAAATAGAAAGAACTAGACATAGGAATTTGTTTGTTCCATGGTGGTGGTTGATCTTAGAAAACCTAGGATCAAAAAACTTATAAATAGTTTAGATGAATTAATTTTTGATCTTCTAGTGGAATATAAAAAAAATCTTAGTTTTTCACAATGTTGCAGTAATATAGGGAATTCTTACAATAACTACAGGAAAGCAATGATATGTAGAAGATGTAGGATGGGGGACACTATGTAGATCATTATAGAAGGTGGGAAAAGTACTATGTATCAACTGGTGATGGATGAAATGCATATGGTTATGGATAATAGGATACACAAGAGGGTTCGGAAGGTGAAATGAATACCCTTATGAAGGAAGGATAAGGTTATGCTTTGAATGGAGATGCACTCCATATTTGGAAGGAATCGAGTTATCATGATTATTATCACTGAGGCTACCTTGAGGTATAATTATTCTGGGAGTGTATAAATTTATCACTTGGATACTATCATTAGATAAAAATTTGTGTAATCTCTATATAATAAGGATTATGGCTCTAAGGAGGATTTTTTTGGTTCATGCTCTAGATATGGGAATTATGACTAAAACTATAATGACATGTGATCAACAAAAAAGAGAACTTGAGATGGAATTAGTTGAATTGCAGGAAGATAAGCACATGAAATCTAGTGATAGTAGTGATAACAAATTAGATGTAGGGGTGAAATCTCCCATTCAATTAAATATAACTTCAAATCCATGAAATAAAATTCATAGTAGTTTGTCCACAGGGGAACTTGGATGGACCTAGGGATAAGTCCTAGAGAAAAGATATATTTGGTATATCTCTGAAAGATGAAGTTAGTAAGGGTGTGTACCCTACTCCCAGTGTGAATTTTGGTGTTTAAAATGAATAGATTATTTGTCTAAAAATGTAGTATAGGGATATGAAAAAAAAATAGTTTCATTGATAAAGGCATGGATCTTAGTACTTATAAATTGAATATATACAATTAAAGTGAAGAACAATTGGCAACATTCAAGTCTTAAAAATATAAATATTCTATATGAAAGGTGGTGAGCTCTAATTACTTTGTTTGTATTGATATTATAACTAAGTATAGAGGTAATGAGGATTAGGTGTATCCCTGTATTAGGCATGGGCACTGCCCCATGGAGATTTAGGGACCTGATGTGATGGATGTTGTAGACCTAGTAAATAACTCTGGGCATGCTGAGTGGTTACAGTGGAAATTAAGAATGTTGGAACTTTATCTGATCAATCTATTACTTCAATTCGTATGTCCAAACAAGCTGGATTAAAATCATTTGATAAGTAAAATCACAGGTTCAACGTGATATTATTATTTGGGAAAACTCTTTGAGGATTACAAGTGACCTTTGATTTTTCTGAGGAATTATAAACTTCATACCCCTAAAGTGACTATCATATACTCATCTTATCTATATACTAAGGCTGAAACTCAAACCTTAAAGGGGGAAATAGCTGATGATAAAGAGGTGGTTGCTTAAAATATTTCTATATCCTTGGATAAATGTTAGGAGCCCTAGTAGTGAACTTTTCACTATATCCCATATGTTTTCTCCCATTTTAATATTATTCTTTTATTGATAAAGAATATATAATCATTTGGCACACTCACAACCCATATCCATAATAAAATAAACATTCATCCTAATTTAAAAAAAAAATTAGGAATTTTTTTCCTTTACACCTCTGTGTAGATGAATTTTGATTCTTTATGGGATTTATAATTTTATTTTATCATATCAAAATTTATTTTTGAATATGAAGGAAAATAAGATAATGATAAATGTTTCATCATCTTAGTTGAATGTCATTTATCACCTATTTTGATCGAATCTTGCTAAAATGATATGAATTTTGGGTATAATAAACCATACATTTTTATAATGAATCTATCTAAATGAAATATTTTTATATAAGAACAATTTTTTATTTTATCTAGTGTGTGCCTACGTTTTTTTATGTTTTCTATGATACATATTTTTTTGGATATTACAACATCGAGGAAATGGAATACATACAATGTCATTAACCATCTACAAAAATTAACTCTATATTATTACGCAAAAAAAACTATTGTTGTTAATACATGAACTAATCATAATAGAAATTTGAAAAAGTAGTTTAGGAAAATATTCCAAGCAATCTAGAAAACATTGTTAAATATGTTGGGTTTCAATAATGGAAATTAACATAGAATCTTTTTTTACAGTTTTAATATTGGGAGGATAAGGATAAAGTAATTAATGGAAGATCATTATAATTTTAAAATCATATTGATATAATTTTAAACTATATCTAGATGACAGTGTTGCTGATATTGAATTTTAGAAAACTCCCATATGGATTAGGATTAAGGGACCCCAATTATGGTGCAGAAATTTAAGTGTTGTCCAGTAAATTTCTAAGGTTATTGAAGGGTTTATTTAATCGGATAATGAAGAACCTTTAATCTAGGGTTAGTATGTAACAATTCAAGTTTCCATTTCTTAAAACTAGTCATAGTTTATAAATCCATCAATTAATACTATTGAGGTCACTACTACTGATCATGAGATATTCAGTGCTAATATTTATCGTGCTAAACAAAAGACCCTTATAAAAGGAGTGGCTTTATCAATGCTGATAAAGTTTACTTTTATCGATTCCAAAAACACTAATAATAGGGTACCCTTTGTCATCATTTTTATTAGTTTTGATAAAGGTGTCACTTTATCAGTTCTTTTCTTAGCACTGATAGAATGTACACCTTTAAAAGTGTAAAAAACTAATAAAGGATACAGTGAATAATTTAACTTTTATTTATTTATTTATTTATTTTTAAATAATATTTATATTATAATAAATATATATTTTTTATTATAATATATAAATATGATTTATATAACTTATAAAAAAAATTATTACCAATCTTATTTTTTTAATTTTACATATAAAAAATTATCATATTTATACTAACCAATAAAAAATTTAATTGTATATTTTTATACATTAATTAAAAATGTATATATAATTAATATAAATATGATATATTAATATTTTAAAAAAATAATATAAATATATAAATGAAGATATTTATTTCAATATGTAATTCATATATGAATTGGTATATCTATTTTCATATTAAAAAATTTAAAATATATGTACGTGTATTTGTACATATATGTATCCATGTGTATGTATATGGATATATGTGTAAATCTATATGTACATGTTTGTTTTTGTCGTATGTGTATACATGTGTTGTGTGCGTGTGTTTTGTATATGTGTATATTTATGTGTGTATGTACATGTTTGTGTGTGTTTTTATGTATGTGCATATATGTGTGTGTGTGCATGTGTATGTATGTATGTGTGTGTCTCTCTCTATATATATATATATATATCTGTGTGTGTGTGTGTGTGTGTATGTGTATGTGAATATATTATTGTAAAATGTAGTTTAATTATTTCAATGATAACAAACACTTTAATTTGTTTCTAACACCTTCCATGATGTTTATATTGTGGTTTGTGTGTTTATATTGAGTTATGATGGTAGGAAGGCATCCATCCTAATAGAGGATTCAAAATGGACTTAAAAGGACACTTACAATGTGTATATAGTAGTGCAGTAATGACTATCTAGTGTTGTGCTACTGGCTAGCTATCAGCATGTGGAAAAACACCCAGGACTCCTAAAGGCCCACCAGCTAGACAGTGGATTTCATCATCTAGCCTATGGGAGGGGACATAATTGATGCAGCTCCAAGAATCCCACAAGATACCCAATGGAGGCTACTATGTACCCGGTGGCCTCAAGACTGTTAGTCTGAGGAGGAATTTATGGTGGTAAAAAAATATTCAGTTCAAGTCTTTAATGATGTGGCTTGACCCCTTGGACCCAACACCCTATATAAGAGATATAAGGTGGATTTTGGACGTATGAAACTTAATCAAAATGTAGAGTGCATAAAAAGAAAGTCTCTTTAATATTCAATAGATTCATAATCTACAAAAAACTTTAAAGTTCCATCTTTCCCATCCTTTTCCCAAGGATAATCAAAGTGTTCATCATTCAAGGAGATCAATTCACCAAATTAAGAATGTTGTGTTCTTCAATGAATTCATCCAAAGCACCAACAACATTCTTTATAAATATTTTGTTCCTCTTTTTCTCTCCTCCTATTGATCCTTTTTATGAAACCTCGTGGCCTTTTCTTCTTATCCTTATATCTTTACATTTCAATCATGTTCTAATACATTCAAGAGAGAGTGAAGTATGTGGATTATAAAGGTATTTAAATTAAGAAAGTCATATATTTCTATCCTCCTTCTATTTATATGGTTCTTGGTTATCTGATTAAACAATGTGTTTTGGTTTTTGGTTCTCCATTCAAACCAAGGTATTGAATTTATTTTTATTCTATTAAAATCAATGGTTTTGAGGTTCATGGTTTTTATTAAAACCAAGGGATTTTGGTTTCTAGGTTCTTATTCAATGTAAGGGGTTTATTATATTAAATTGGATGATAATTATCATGGGGAGGAGATATAGGGAACATTTTGGTACCAATTCCAAACATATTTACCAAACTTCCCATGTCTGTTTACTTTATTCATTTTAAGTTATAGATAAATTTTACATAATTTCCTTATTATAATTTTTTATGATTTGCTTTTATAATATTTATTTATTGCATTACATTATTGTATCTTTTATAGAATCTATTTTATTTATTCTCAATAATTTTTAAAAATTCAATTCACCACCCCCCATCTTTCCATTTATATGACCCAATAACTGATATCAATGTTGTTCACTGAATCTATTTCAACCTCTCTTTTTTAAAACCATTTCTTTTCTTGTTTTCAAAATTTTCATTTAATTTTCAAATCTTAACTGATTCTTAAAGTTTGATTTTAAAATGTAATATACTTATTATATTAAGGATCCTTCCTTTTATGGTTTAAATTATTAATATTTGAAAACATGCATGTCTATTTTCCTTATAAGTATTGTATATCATGTTTAAAAGATGGTTATGCATGTTTATACCCCTAAAATTGATCCTAAGATAAATAGACCTTTAAATATATTGGTTATTTTTAATTAAATAGTAGATATATGAATATATTACATTTTTTAGATTAAAATGAGTTTAATTTAATATATACTTCAAAACAGCTAATTAAATTTGGAAATTGCTTTAAATCACACATGAAGGCACAAATAAAGTCTAGGATACTAGATTGTATATGTATCTTCAATATTTTGAATGTTTCTCCATGAATAAAAATTAATCTATTACTATTATTTTTACCCATTTCATTAACATTAATAATGGTAGAAAATCTCTCATTGATTCATTGTCCATAGAAACTCTTTTGGAGAAAATATTATGGATTTTATCTTGTTTGTAGACTCCCAAATTCACGATGATCTAAGAATATAAATACATAAAAAATATGTAAATTTAATAACTCATTGGATCCTTAATGGAATATGAAATAATGATGAAATATCAAGTAGTTGAAGAAGATTTGGAAGTAAAAGAAACCAAGAAGAACGTTTCTTTTAAAATAAATTAAATATAATGATTCCTATTAAAGTGACACTAATGAATAAGAATAACTTGATTAAAATTTCAAAATGATATAAAAACACCTAAAGAAGAATAAATCATCCCAGTGTTCCAAAAATCAAGATCATATTGAAGTTGCAAAATTTTGTTGTTACGGATACAAAAAAAATGTCATATAAGACCATATTTCCTTACAACAAAAATATTTTAAAAGACAAGAATAAAGGTAAGAAATTTATAAATTTTTTATCTTGGATTGATTCATCCTCATCAAGTGATAAAAGTATAAAGTTTCATATAGAACAAGTTAACAAAGATGTTGAGGATTGTACATCTCTTCCTAATTTTTCCTCTTTTTATTCTTTCACTTTTAGTCACCTAAATTACAAGGACATAAAATATATGTTATTTTATCTTGAAAAAGGATATCATCAACCAAATTTTCTAAATTTAGATATTGAAAACAAGTATAATAAACTGGTTGAAGAAAAAAATAAATTTTTAAATGAATATGATTATTTTGTTTTAAAATTAAAAATCAACCTGATGTTGATGTTTTCCAAAATTGAATCAAGGATCTAAAATACCTTTTTCTAAATTCAACCATAGTGAAAATAATATTGATATGATATGTGGTTCTCAATTTTTTAAAAGAAATAATCTTATTTTAAATCATAATTCAACTTCTTCATAATCCCCTACTTGGTGAAAGGTGTTTCTTGAAATAAATTTGGAAAATAATATCATAAACATAGTCATATTATCTTTGAATTCAATTGAAAAAAATGACTGATATGTAATATATAATTGATCCATATTTCTTCTAATCTTATTCAAAAATTAAATCAAGTTTGGGTCCTTAAATCCTTACTAGATCATGTTTGTGGACCTCTATTTATTTACATTCCCAAATCATATTTTTTTTTAAAATTTGATCCCTCAATGGTAATAAAAGGAAAAAAATTATATCTTATAGGGATTCACCATAGACCTTAATTGATCTATAATTTTGTGTCCATATTAAAAAAATTATGATCCAACTCAAATATGGATGGTGTCAAAAGGAAAATCCATGGAGTTGTGATATAAAATAAAATTCTAGAAGTATATAAATTTTAATTGCTTTATATATTTTATAAAGGGAGAGTTCTTTTAATGCTCTTCTCCCTTTCTCCTATATTTTATGGAAATATGTTCTGATGTTCTATCTTATGATTAAGTATGTATTATCTTGATTTTATCTTCTCAGAATCATGTTCTAAATTTCTTATTTCTTTGGAATAATATTTATAATTAATTGAAAACCCTTTCTTAATTATTTTAAATCATTATAAAAGGTTCAAAAATAAGTGTTTTAACAATTTTATATTTTTAATGGAGTTTTTTCCATGTATTATTCTTATTTTTCCTTAATAATAATCTTATTTATTAATACCTTTATAGATCCTTTAGCATAATTTATTTATCTCTTTATTTTATGAATCAATCTAATTTGTGAATACCCATGTATTAATTTGTATTTATTTTCTTAAAGTGTATTTTAATCATGGTTAAAGGTTATTTTGAATTTCTATTTCCATATCATATCTTTTTAAACCCCCATTCTTGTAAGTTTATTTTTAATAATTTCAAAGGGAGATAAGTTTTTAACATTGTTAAAATAAAAATGAATATTGGTTTAAAATATTTTTTTATCAAGGGGGAACGTTTTTTCAAAGTATCACAAAGGGTGAGACATGGTTTCATATAAATTTGGTAAATCCTTCTTTTCTTTTCCCTCTTTATCATCTTGACTTTTATATCAATTGTTTGTAATCATCAAAATGGTGTAAATTTTTATAACCCATAGTTTAATTCTTTAAATGATAAAAAAATTATTTTATTAACTCATTACATGTTGTTTAAAGTTGTTTTTGTGTGTTTATATTGAGTTACGATGGTAGGAAGGAATTTGACCTAAAGTCGGATTTAAACCATGATTAAAAATATGGTTTTAAATTGTGTATATTAGTGTTTCATAATCTAGTTGATATAAAGTAGAATAATTCCTAGGACTATATAGGACTTGTAGAATGGTTGGTGGAGGTCACCTACCAGCTGATGGGAGTAGAAAAAATAGGTGTAGCACCATGCATTTCATCAAATACCCGATGAAGGAAAATGTGTGCCTTGTGGCATTGAGATTGTTAGAATGAGGCATCATTTTTTGTGGTAAAAAATAATATGGTTTGTGTCTATAATGATGTGGCTCAACCCCTTGAACTCTATAATCCTATGGAGGCAATATAAAGAGGCTTTAGGAGATATTTTACTGCATCAAATTATAGTGTGCATCAAAAGAAATGATCTTTGATTTTTAAGGGCTTCATAATCACCCAAGAAATTAATTATACCATCTTCTTAATCCTTTCACAATGGATAATAAAAGTGTTCAACATCTAAGGAGTTCATGAAACCAAATAAATATTGGTGTTTTCTTAAATGAATTCATCCAAAGATCCTATAACATTATAATTCTATCTTTTGTGCATATTTCTCTCTCCTCTTATCGATACTTTTTGTAAAACCACTTAAAACTAACTTCTTATCCTTATCTCTCCCCATTTTAATCTTGTTATAATAATTTAAATAGAGAGTTAATTTCACGGATTATAATGGAATTTCAATTAAGTAATTCAAACATTCCTATTCTCCCTATATTTCTTTGTTTCATGATTATCCATCTAAACCAATGTTTTTGGTTATTGATTCTCCATTAAAATTGAGGGATTGAGTTTATTGATATTCTATTAAAACAAATGGTTTTTAAGGTTCCTTGATTCCATTAAAACTATGGATTTTTTGTTTCTTGGTTCATGCTCAAACCGAGGGGTTTATTATATTGAACCTTCTGATCTTCTCATGGGGAGGAGACGTAGGGGTACCTTTAGGTACTATTTCCAAACATTGCCAAATTTATTCTATACCTTTACTTTTTTATTCTAATTTATTCATCTATTTCACATAATTTTCCTATTATAATTTCTACTATGATTTTCTTTGATAATATTTACTTCTTCCATTACATCATTGTATCCTTTATATCATGGATTTTATTTATTTTCATTAATTTTTAAAAAGTTAATTCACCCCCACCCCCATATTACTATTTATCTAACACAATAATTAGTATCAAAGTTTTCCTTTTATTTTATTTCTAAATCCATTTTTCAAAATCCTTTTCATTTTTATTTGCAAAAATTCCTTTTGATTTTCATATCTTAATAGGTTTTCAAAGTTTGGTTTTAAAATGGTACCTGCTTCTTATATTCATGTTCCTTTATTTGATGGTTAAAATTATTTATATTGTAAAAAATATATTTATATTTTAATTATAAATATTGGATATCCAATTTATAATATGTTTGGGCATGATTATATCCCTAAAACTGAACCTGAATATAAAGGGTGTAAGATCTTGTGTTTTAAAGTGGATTGGATTTCTAAAGGTTTTTGAAATTTCCATTCAGTGGATGGAATAAATTTTAACCCAATATTTGAAATTTAAATCCACGAACTTGAACACTTAAAATTATGTTTTCAAATAGGGTTTATTGAACGAGAGGTGTCTCAAGTGTCCATATAAGTTTGAAGAGCATTTTTTTTTTGAAATATCAGTTTCAGGAGAGACATAACTAGGTGCACAATCAGTATATGGTTAGTATAATCCATGTGGCACAACTATATGGCCAATTTTTTAAGAGGAATGGTTTTCTAAAAAGGTATAGATTCTATAAGTAATCATTTCAAATAGTGTACATCCATAGATGGAGTAATAGGCTGGCTCACAGTTTGTCTAACTGTGCACTACAAACATGCAAGGTTTGGGGGATTGAGATAGTGCTATGTGTATGGTCTACACATGATTTTTCTGATTATGAAAATGAACTATGTGGGGTGTGGCTCTTGGGCAGTGTGATCTGAATGGTTGGTTCATATTTATCCAAACCATGTTGTCAAATATTTCACCTCATAAAAAGTGTATAATGATCATTTTCTACTATGATCTTTAATTTTTTACCTCTTATTTATCCCCATTTTAGTTATGAGGATCCCCCACATGTTCCCTCTTCTCCCTCTCTTGATATATGGTTTTTTTCCTTTATTCTTGGACAAAATATAATGTTATTTGTCACATCAAAAACCTAGTGGTAAGATTAAGACTCCACATTACACTTCTATTAGTTTAGATTATCACTTTTGATGTGGTCATTGTGTGAGATCATATGCCCAATTTTAAGGGTGTTTTATATTTCTTAAATTTTTCTCATTTCAGATCAAATCAAAGTGTGATAATGGATGATTAAAGTTTCATAAGCATAATGTAGGTATTCAATAGATTTTCCCTTAAGGTTTAATAAATTTATAAAATATGTTGTTGTGTTGCACTATAATAACCTAGTATTTACATACATAGATATTACATCATAAAATTTGATTATTAATTTCATTATACTAAAAAAATCTAATGATCATAAAGTTTTAGTGTATTTTGAAACATGGATACATAAACAACTTGTTCAAAAGTGAACTATATCATCTCCCATTATGTTCTTTATAAATTGTGCCCTTCTTAGACATATCATAGATAATTCCATTATTTATAACCTAAGGAAAGGAAATATATGGATGGATGAGATCAAATTCTTAGTAAGGGTAAATAAGGGTGATATTAACATAACATTAGCATAAGGCTTTGAGAATGTGAGAATAACATTTGAAAACCATACCCTACATATCATAGATTTTAAACTTGAGTCGTGGAAGAAATCATTCCAATTCATAAGACTTTAATAAGAAAGGAAACAAAAACATAAAACATGAGAGCATAAAATTAAAATAATACATAGATTTGTGGCATACACAATCATATAAAATCCTATTTCAAGGATACCTACCAAGAAATTCATAACATGTTAGGCCTGGGCTAACCACCCATGTTTCTGCTTAGGGCTTGGGATAACCCCCTATGTACCCTATTTTGGGCTTGGTATAATCTACCATGTACCCTCTTTTAGTCTTGGGATAACTTCACATATACCCTATTTTTCGATCTGGGGATAACCAGTCATGAACCCCCTTTCAGGCATAGGATAACCTCCCTTGTACCATCTTTTTGGGGATTGGTATGACCTCTTATGTTCCCTTTGATATCATTAAATATTAATCATTACCCAATTCATTAGAAGGATATATAATTATAACCAGTTAAATAATCCATACATTTTTTTCCATAAGATCATAAATAATTCATCATATCAAAATCGATGATAAGGAAATGTTTTTCATAAACATTTCATGATGGCATAACCTATGGAAAGGAAATGGCTTCCATAAAGATTTCATCAGAGTATAATATATGGGAAAAAATGGGTTCTGTAAACATATTTTCATCATAGACATAAACATAAACCATCCAGAGAAGTAATAAGGATGGTACCATTGGATCACATCCTTGGTAAAATATATTCAATACTAAAGGTTATTATTGTTTATGAATATAAAATACATAAAATATCATTAAAATTTTCTTGAGGAAAATATCCATTCCATTTTGAAATAACTTCTTTAAAATTAATAAATTTACCAAATAGTAAGGAAAACATTTCCTTGGACAAAAACCATGAAAAATTTTTAGGGAAGCTTTAAATCATTGAGTGTCCATGATGGTGCTAATGTTTTTTCATTTCATACATGTTAAAAAAGATTCCTTTCACATTTTTGGTAAAAATTTCAAAGTACCTCATATGGAAAATGATAAGAATATTTCAAACCAATTTTTAAAATTTCAAACATGTATAAAAATATCTTTATAAAATAATTTTATAATAGTAAAAACTTTATTGAAAATATTTTTTGAAAATGTATACATGGAGGAGAAACTATTTTTAACCAAAGAGAGAAATAAATTCATTTTCCTTAAAAAATATATTGTCCTATTTAGTTATTAAAGAGAGGAAAAGAAAATTAAAATTTGTATTATATAGAAATAATAATTGGAGAATAAAATTAAAAAAATTAATGATATTTATATCATAATATTTCATTATCAAAAACTTAATCATAAACAATTTTTATAAACAATGGGATTGTAACATAAAACCATTACATCATTTTTAAATTTTAAATCATAATCCTCATGAAAGAATAAATTTAAATATAACTTTTAATATCATCAGAATAAATAAATTCATGATATAAAATGTAAAAGGGTTTTTATGTAAACCTAATAAAATAATATAGGTGTATAAAATAACATATGTTCTAAAGAAGACAATTTGAGACAATAATCCCTTACCACAGGTCTTGACTTTATTAGTACACATTCACACATATTTTATAATAAATATAGGTTTATTATACCAATATTAAATAACCATAATAATATATATTGTACCATATATGATTTACTTATATCCATTTTCACTATTTTATTTACAATTAATTTTTGAAATCATGTTTTGAGTAATAACTTGTTCATTTTTCATGTATGTTTTAATTTGGTAGTTTTTATCCTTTTATGTTGATCATGGTTAAAACATATTTATAATTTTAAACATGCTGTAAATTTCATAAATATTAATTATATATATAGTAATCCATTAAATTTATATATAGAAAATGAATTATACCATTAATGGAGATGGTAGTTCATATATACACATGAATGTTGTTTCCTTTTTATTGATGAATGGAAGGAGAGAAAGGTAAATAATATATAAAATTTCTTAAATAATTTATAATTTATATATATCATATATGTTCATTAAAACTATCCTTATTACTATCCATTCCAAAATAAAATAAAAAATATATCACATATCTTCATGGAGGCGGTAGTCAACACGTACATATGGGTGACATTACCATTTTTCAACAGCTTAGAAGGTAAGAAGTTATATGTGATATTATAATTATAAAAGTATATTATGTAATAATTATCATATAAATATGTTATGTACAATATTATATCTATCCTTGAGAGGAGGTGATGGAAAACTAATTAGATCAGTTAGCGAGGTGGTAGTTTTTCGTACACATGATCGACGGTTTCATTTCCCATTTGATAGAGGATTATATGGATATAGGTTATTCCATTAACATAATAATATATCATCATATGGGATATAATTATTTTATTATATTATCATAGTGGAATAAAATTTTATATAGGTGGAAGAAGACATAAAATAAAAAATTATGGTTAAGAACAATACCTCATCTTAAGACAACCTCCTATTGAACCAAAAGGATTCTTTGGGGGACTTCCTAATCAAAATATTTACTCTAGTACATGGGGAAGAAATTAAGAAATTTATTTCTATAGGTAATATCTAAAAAATCATTTTAAGTTTTAATAGTAGAGGATAGTTTATGTCTTTTTATAAGTGGGGAAAGGAACCCACTTGGAAACTACTTTGAAATTTCCCAAAATAATCCAAAATGATAGTCATTCCTAAGAAAAATTCATCAAAATGAGAATTTATTCAAGTTTGGTATAGAATAATGTTTAACTATTTCCATAAAATAGGATTTAGATAAGTTTTATTGTAAAAAATACACTTATTTTTTGTTTCACCCCTGATAAACTCATTTTAACCATAACGGCAATAATTAATTTTTACTAATTTTACAATTAATTTTGACCAAAAATTAAGTTGAACTTATTATATAATATTAATTATTTTGATTAAAAATATTTAATTCATTTTTACAAATTCAATTCACATATGTGGATGATTTTAATTTAAAATTAAACTCGTAGACACGATGAAAAAACAGTTTTCCATATAGAAACGTTTTATAAGTATAAAACGTTTTATTATAAAAAATAAACATTATTTTGATACCAATGAAATAAATTTGTTAATAATAACATAAGTTTACTAATTTTACTTTTCAAAATAGTTTTAAACCATATGGATTATTTTAAAATCTTTAAAAGAAAATGAAGTTTTTAATAAAATTTATTATTTTTCATTATTCATTAAAAAATTAATCTTTTCAGAAATTATCAGAAATTAAATCTAACATTGTTTTGACATGTTGATTCCTAAAATGAATTTAATTTTTTTCAAATAAATTTCCTAGAATTTTCAATATTTAATTTTACTATTTTTTCACAAAAATCAATAAAAATCATTTATTGAGATAAATTATTTCCAAAGCATATAAAGACTTTACCAAAAATTAAGTACTAATTTATCAATTATTCTTAGTTATCTAAAACATTTATATTTTTTAAAAAAATTTGGTTATTCATATTCACACTTTCATATTTAACTACTAGGTTATAATAGTCATGTTTAAATAATAATATTTTTAATAGCATATTGCGGTTTGTTAAAATTTGGTGTTGCGTGTAAAACAGGATATCAGTGAAATTAAGTTTATTTGAAAATATATATATTTCAAAAAACTTCATTGTGTTACATTTTACTCCCCATAAAATTAATTTCTCCCTCATAATTATTTTACTCTAATACAAACAACTAAGGAATCTTTTACCTCATCATATCCTTATGTTCCCATGTGGCTTTTTCAAGTTGGTGGTTTCATTAAAAAACTTGGATTAGGTTAATGGTCTTGTTTTCTAGCAGTTTCTCTCTATGATCTATAATCTCTATTGGATTATCCTTATAATAAATATCTTTCTCTAATGGTATGACCTTTGATTTCAGTTCATTTTATGGTTTAGGTATTTACTTCCTTAGAAGAGATATATTAAACACATCGTGAACTTGAGAGAGGTTAGGTTGAAGCATCAGGTGATAAAAAACCATCCCTACTCGATCAAGAATCTTGAAAGGGCCAATATACATAGGGATTATCTTTCAATTCATTCCTAATCTCATAACCTTATTCCATTGAAAAATTATTAGGAAGACTACAATGGCCCAAGATTAATGTACATAGACATTACACCATTTTTTCAGAATACTTAAAACATTACACAAATAAATGCCCAAAGACAATATTAGTTAGTGAATTCAGAAACATTGAAATATAAACATTGGGACATAAGGTAACTATATTATTTCCCACTAAGTTATTCATAACTATATTCCTTATTAGACATGACATACTTAATACAAATCTTTATTACCTGGGAAAGTAATCATAAAAAGGGGGATCTCATATGCTTAGTAAAGGTAAATAAGGGAGACATGTAAACAAAAAAATTAATATAGGGGTATGAAAATGCAATCATAACATTAGAATATCATACCCTTCATATCATAAGATCATAAATATGAATCATTTAAAAAAATCTAAGTATTTCAAAATAAAATGAATCATATAGAAATAAATAACATAATCCCTTAAAGTATAACATAGGAATAATACATGGAATTATGGTATACACATGAGAATATAAACTTATTTCCATAGTTTTCAAGACATCACTATCAAGTATATCTTAGTTTTATCAGTTCACTCATTATACCATGTTGGTAGTCATGGTTCACTCACATGGACATCTTATTAGTATGAGTTCACTCCCCATACTATCTTATTATTCATGGTTAATTATCATGGCCATCTTAGTAGTTTGAGTTCACTCCCCATGCCATCTTGGTAGTCCTGGTTCATTCCCATAAACATGTTAGAAATATGAGTTCACTCTCAACACCATATTAGTAGTCATGGTTCATTCCCATGGCCATCTTAGTAGTATGATTTCACTCCCCATACCATCTTGGTAGTGATGGTTCACTCCTATGACCATCTTAGTAGTCAAGGTTAACTTCAAACACTATATCAGTAGTCATGGTTCATTCCCATGTCCATGTTAGTCATATGAGTCCACTCCTCATACCATCTTGGTAGTCATGGTTCACTCCCATGACCATATTTGTAGTCAAGGTTCACTCCCAATACCATCTTAGTCTATCTCATGAGATATAAATATTTACCTAATGCATTGGAAGAAGATATTTGTCCCACCCATCTCATAATCAAATCATACATACATGTTCCATGAAATCATAAACATTAATCATAAAATAACCAATGAAATAAAATGGGTATCATTAACATGTAATCATATCATAACTTACGTAAAAAAGATAGGTTTCATAATCATTTTTATTGAAGCATAACCCATAAAAAGAAGTGGGTTTCATAATCATTAAACCCATGGAAGTGGAATGCGTTTCATAAAAATATAACCCATGAAAGGCAAATGATTTTTTTAAACATCATTCCATAAAACGTAAACCATTCAGAGAAATAATATGAATAAAACCTTTGGATCATTTCCCATAAAGGCATGAGTAGCACCAATGGATTTCATATTATATGGGAATAATTTAGAATGATCTTTTAAAAACATTTCATGATGAAATTATCCTCTCTTCTTAGAATATATCATTTTAAAACATAAAACATTTGGAAAACCATTTTCATGAAAATAAACTTTAAAACTTACAAATAAAGATTTGAAAACATTTTGGAAACCATTTTCTTTGAAACCATATAAATAGAGCTTGAAAATGTTTTGAAACAAATTTTCCTTGAAGACTTATAAATAATATTGAAAAAAAATTAAATCATTTATTTGAAAATACTTTGATAACTTATAATGAAATCCTTAAAATACTTAAAATACTTTTTTTTAAACCATAAAACTTTTTTGAAAAAAAATTCATCGAAAGATAATTCAAAAAAATGAATTTACAGAATAATAAGAAGAAAAATATACTTGTAAACATACAATGTATTATTTAAGGAAATGATAGTCATGACGGTGGGTATGTCCATACATGCCGAATATTCCTTTTTTACCTTAAAAGTTTAGAAAAGTTCCTTGATTGGAAATTGAAAGAAGATTTATTTTGACACAATTTTTTAAAATGGTAAAATATGGGAAACAATTTCTTTAAAACCCATAGGATAATAGTAAAAAAATTAAAATATTGTATAAAACATGGTTTTGAAATATTATATATTTTTGACTGAAAGGAATTACATAGCCACATTTTCATAAAAATATTTAATTAATTATCTTAAATAAAAAGAGTGCAAAATTGGTACCATTACATGGATAATACATGAATATATAGAAGGTAATAAAATTCATGAGAGTTCAAAGAGATGTATCGTAATATTTTATCAAAAAAAGCATAATCATAAACAATCTCGTTAAATGATGAGATTGCTTCAATAAACTCTTACCACTCAGTAACTTTGAATCATACTCCCCGTGTAAGAAAATAAAATTACATGGAGCCTAAAATATCTTGAAAAATAAGGATATTCGTGATATAACATGTTAATTAGAATCATATAAACCTCATTAAAGAACATATTTTCATAAAAAAAAACATGTGTCTCAAAGAAGGTAAATTGAGACAAAATTACTTTACTAATTTGGAACTTTGGAACCATAAAAACTAGGAATGAAATATCATTAAATGGATATGTAAATTATGATAAATTTAAGTATAATAATAATAGAATACATTCATGGGTAGTATATACCCCACACAAAATAAATCAGTGTTGAATAAGGAATATATCTCATAGAAATAAAAAAGTGAGATGAAATTCCTTTACATACATAGTGTTCCGTGTAGCGCAAGATTAACCTGGTGTTGCGTATAAATCAATACAAACATAGAGATTTCATAAAAAAAATATAGGTTCAATTATTCATGAAATGAAAAATATCAAAAAAAAATATTAAATTACTTTGAAAAAATATATTCCACAAAAACTCAGGGTGTTACATTCTACCCCCATTATAATGAATTTCACCCTCAAAATTTATCTGGGTTATTAAAGGTTTAATACTTGAAATTTCCTTTCATAGAAACCCACATCGTAAAATAAATACAAAAAAATCCTTTAAAAATTGATATTTGGAAACATAATGGTTACCAAAATTAACACATCACTAGGTTTCCACATAGGATAACATAGGTGGGAAGTGAAAACATGGATATGGAAGATAAATCTATCTATCTAGTTACGGTAGAGAGTGATAGAGAACAAGGTTAGTATAAAGTTAACAATCACAAATCCATGAATCTATAATTATCTTAGGATCCATTTTATTCATCAAAAATTAAGTTATTAGGATAACATTTTTGGTTTCAAGATCCTTTTTTCTAAAGTTGAAGAATTTTCATGAGGAGATATACATAATTTATTGAGTAAAATATCAACCTTTTGTGTCTTGGATAATTTTCACCTCACCACTTTCTACAAAAAGGAAGGTGAATTGTTCATTCATGTAGCAATAAGAGATCATGATATCCATAATAAGCTATCCCATCTGTCATCAGTTACCATTAATATAAAGTTGTTAGAACTTGTTATCTAATTTGTATAAATCCTCATGTGGTGAGATAATACTTTAATATCACAATTTTATTTTTAATTTTAACATAAAATTTCCATAAATTCTTAACATTATAGCCCTTACAAAAGATGAAAATTAAAAACATTAGAAAGAAGAACATGAAATCAGTTTAACATTGATCCCCCATATATCATAAACTAACTCTTATTTTTCACATACCAAACATGTGGGTACCTTTATCATGTATTATCTTGCATCATGGTAATAACCTGAATTACTATACACCCTTATTTAAAACATTCATATTTCATTATTACAATATTTATTGGATATATTCCTTAAATCAAAAAATATGTATAAACTCCATCCATGATGGAAAAAACTTCTTTTTTCAAAAAATCCTTTATCATCTCCATGATAATTAGTACCATCTTATGTATTTATCCATTTCCAGCGTATCATTATCCAAACATAATTATCTCAACATCAAGAATATATTATGGGTTATATTCCCTTATTCAAAATACCATCATCCCCTTAAATCACATTTTTATTCTATCAGATCCATTCAAAAATGCTTTTAAATGAAAAAATTATACTGAAAATACTTACATATTTCATTATTTGTATAATGTAATCATTGAATTCCATAAAATATAAACTTCAATAATCTAACATTATTCATAGACCATTACTCATGATTCATAAACTTATTCCTTAATACCTCCTTAGAATATGAAATATGAATCATGTCTTAAAGTTCCTCAGCCTCAATCTAATCATACTTATTGTGTTTAATGTAATCAATACTGGAAGAACATCACATACATTTCACATGTCGTTTGTGGTCTCTTTATCATCATAAGTATAACCAATAATCATAAAACCTTCATGGTTCTCTTTATGATATTTCTACTTGGGAAATTTATTTTCATAATACCCATATTTTTCACATATGAAACATTAAATGTTAACTCAATTCTTTTTAGTTCTCGCTATTGATTAAAACCATAAATCATAGGGTGAGAAACACTAATCTTATTAGGAAACTATAGAATCCTAAAAATAAATTACTCATAGGATATCTAAATAATGAAACTTAATTATTTAATTAATGAAACCTATGGTTTATCCTAGTTTATTCATATTCATCTTTAATTCAATTCTTCCATGATGGTTTATAAAGAGTTTGTTAATTTCTAAAGCATATCCCCCAGTAGTGTCAATCCAGGTGTGTAGTAAAGCATGTTTTCATGTACTGAGTTACGCTCAAGTCAAGATCAATGCACCTTATTAGATTTGTTACCCCTAGTTAAATCTATTCCATATCCGCATCCACTTAAAGTATCTATAGATGGATGTATTTCTTGGAAACCACTCTTTATCCTTCACTAAAATTCAATGAAATTTTACTATACTTTTCCTCACCCATATACTTATCCTTAGAGAAATTCCTATATATATCCGTAGAAATACTCCTAGGAATCTCACTAAAATTTTCTCCTCCTAGTTTCCAAAGGATTAATAAACCATTTCTTTGATACCAACTATAATAACCTAAGATTAAAGTACATATACGTTACATTATTTTGGAGGAATACTAAAAAATTTACACAAAAATATACCTAAAACCATATTAGATCAGTGCATTTGGAAACAAAGAAACATAAACACTAGTATATAAGTGAACTAAATTATCTCCCACTAGGTTATTCATGACTATAACCCTTCTTAGAGACATCAAAATTAATATATGTCTTCATAATCTAGGAAAGGAAGCACAAAAAGGGGTGAGCTCAGATTCTCGGTAAGGGTAAACAAGGGAGATATGTAAGCATAAACATGAGAATAGGGGTATTAAAATTTGATCATAACATTATAATCTCATAACCTTCATATCGTAAGACCATAAACATGAATCATGATATAAATAGTGGAAAGTCATAAGACATGAATCATAAGGAAATAAAGAACATAAGCCATGAAATCATTACATATGAATAATATATGGAATTGTGGCACGCACATAAGAATATAAAATTATTTCCATAGTAGTCAAATCATCACTCTTAAGTCCATATTAGTAGTATGGGTGTAATCCCTATACCATCTTTGTAGTCACAGTTCACTCACATGGCCATCTTAGTAGTATGATTTCACTCCTCATACCATATTGGTAGTCATGTCTCATTCTCATAGCCATCTTAGAAGTATGAGTTCACTCTTTATACCATCTTGGTAGTCAGGGTTCTTTCCCATATCCATCTTAGTAGTATTATTACACTCCCCATACTATCTTGGTAGTCATGGTTCATTCACATGGCCATCTTAGTAGTATGAGTTCACTCCCCATACCATATTGGTCGTCATGGTTCACTCACATGGACATCTTAGTAGTCAAGGTTCACTCACAATACCATCTTAGTAGTCATGGTTCATTCCCATGAACATCTTAGTAGTATAAGATCACTCCCCATACCATCTTGGTAGTCATGGTTCGCTCCCCTAGACATCTTAGTAGTTAAGGTACACTCCACATACCATTTTAGTCTATCTAATGAGATACAGATTTTTACCCAATGCATTGGAGGGAGATATAGGTCCCACCCATATCATAATTAAATCATGCATATGAGTTCCACATGATCATAAACAATAATCATAACATAAACCATGAAATTAAATGGGTATCATAAACATGTAATCATATCATAACTTATGGAAAAGATTGGTTTCATAATCATTTAATCAAAGAATACCCCTTGAAAATAATGGGATTTCATATGAATAAAACCCATGGAAGAGGAATGGGTTTCATGAACATATAACCTATGAAAGAAAAATGTATTTCATAAACATCGTTCCATAAAATGCAAACCATTTAGAGAAAGAATATAAATGGAACATTTGTATCATTTACCAGAAATTCATGAGTAACACAGACGATTTTCATCATAGATGGGAATAATTTGGAAATATATTTAAGAACATTTTATGATGAAATTATCCTTTCTTCCATGAAAATTTATTTTTAAACCATAAAACCTTTTGAAACCCATTTTCTTGAAAATAAACTTGAAAACTTATAAATAAAGCTTTAGAAACATCTTGGAAATTTTTTTATTTGAAAACATATAAAGACAGATTGAAAATGTTTTGAAAACTATTTTCCCTGAAAACTTATAAAATAATCTTTAAAACGTTTTGAAAATAATTTCTTTTAAAATAATTTGAAAACTTATAAAAAAATATTAAAAATTCTTAAAATACTTTTTTAGAAAACATAAAACATTTTTGAATACCTTTTTCATGGAAAACCACTTCAAAAACAATAAATGTATATATTATTTAGAAAAAAAATACTTAAAAATAAAATTTTAAAAGTACAATGGAAGCTTTAAGGAAATGATGGTCATGAATGTGGGTATTTCCATACATACCAAACATTTCTTTTTTACCTTAAAAGTTCATAAATGTGCCTTGATCAAGAAAAAAAAGATTCATTTTAAAACTATTTTTTACAAAGTTAAAACATGGGTAAAAATTTCCTTTAAACATCATAGTATAATATTAAAACTTTTTTGAAAACTTTTTTGAAAACGCGGTTTTGAAAGAACACATATCCTAATCGAAAGGAAAGATATAGCCACATTTTCATAAAAACATTTTCTTAATTATCTAAAGCACTGAATAGTGGAGAAATTCTACCATTACATGGATATATAATTCATATCCATAGGGTAATAAAATTTACTAGAGTTCTTGAGATATGGATCATAATATTTCATCAATGAAATCATAATCATAAATAATCTCAATAAATGATGAGATTTTTTCAATAAACTCTTACCACTCAGTAACTTTGAATTATACTCCCCATGTAAGAAAATAAAATTACATGGAGCTTAAAATATCATGAAAAACAATGAGATTCAAGATATAACATTTCAATTAGAAGGATATACACTTCATTAAATAAAATATTTTCATAACAAAACATGTGTCTCAAATAGTGCAAATTGAGACAAAATTACGTTACCAATTTGGTCACTTTTTAACCAAAAAACCCATGAAATAAAGATCATAAAATTGATATGTAAATACCCATAAGTTTAATTATAAGAACAATATAATATATTCATGTTATTTATATACATCAAAAAAAATAAATGAGTGGTGAATAAGGAATATATCTCTTGGAAATAAAATGTGAGATGAAATTCTCTTTCACACTTGGTGTTGCATGTAGCACAAGATTAACTTGGTGTTGAGTATAACACAATACAAACTTAGTGCTTTCATTTAAAAAAAATATATATTTAGTGTTGCATAAAATGAAAAATATTTAAAAAAGATTAAATTAATTCAAAATATATATTTCAGAAAAACTCAGGGTGTTTTTGAATGGACATAAATTTTTATGAAATTTTCTCAGCTAACTCAAGTCCCAATATATTTCTTTCTCTATCTTCATCCCAATATGTTTAAGTTCTAAACTTCATTCCATATAGTGGTTCATAAAGATCCATCTGAATACTCGAGTGAAATCTATTATTATAAAAAAATAAATTTTAGGAATTTTCTAATCACAAACACCTTTTAACTCCATATAATAACATCTAAATATTTCTTATATGGTTTTATTTGTTCTTCTAGACTGACCTTCTATTTGAGGATGATACGAAATGCACAAACTTATCTCTTTATCTAAGGATTTCTGAAAATATCTCCATAAATTTAAGATAATCCTTTGATCCTAATTAGATACAATATAATGTGTTTCTTTATAAAACCTTACCACTCACTTAATTTTTATTTTTTAATTATAATCCAAATATAAATATACTTTTATAGAAATTAAGTGTGCTAATTTTTTTAAGGAGATTGACTATAACACATATGGTATTATTCCATTTATATGATAAAGATAGTACGATGACAAAATCCATGGTGATGTTCTCCCATTTCCATTACTGTATGGGTAATGTTCGTAACATCCCCTTAGACATTTAACTCTCAAACTTAAATTTTTTTCATACCAAGTACCGATATAAAAACTCTACATTATCAATCTTCATGACATCATAAAAAAAATACTATTTCAAATATCTATACATATTTGTAATTCCAAGATGAATATAGAATGAAGTGATATGATATTCCTCCAATATATCATTAAAATTGGGTATGGATTGAACACATACATGGTTTCTAAAACTTATTATTCCATCACATTCAAGGTTAAATTTAGAAACATTTCAAACCTTCTTCTACAGCTCTGCATCTTCCTTATGTGTCTCTGTAATCATTACTTGGATGGATGGTTGAATGTTCTTTTGAGAAAGATAATATTTTTCTCATTCCTTCAAGATTTCATATTCATCCTTTAAAAATCCAAAAATATTTGATATTTTGTATCCTCGTCATATATAATCTAGCATTATCCTTTTGAATTAAAGAATTATCCACTTTATTCACTTTCCCAAGTTGGTAATATATTGAGTATTCATAATCATTAATTAGCTCCAACCATTTTCTATGGCACATGTTGAACTCTTTATGTGTGAATATATACTCTAAACTCTTATGATAAATAAATATATCTCACCCTTCTCCATAAATATAATTCCTTAATATCTGTAAATAATAAATTACCATAGCTAACTCCAAATCATGATTTTGGTAACTTTTGTCATGAACATTCAATTCTTATGAGGTATAACTTGTCACTATATCGTTCTATATAAGAACACATCTCAATACCTTCTTCGATGCATCACTATAGATTTCATACCCTTCTCCACTATAGGTTAATATAACCATAGGTGAACTAACATTGTATTATTTTTTCACATTTTTTCACATCTATTTTGTGAAATTAAGTGAGTTTTTATTGATTAATTGGGATTTTAATAGAGAATTTTTGAATCTGAAATAGTTCTGACTAGATTTGAATTCTTGGAATATTTTAATAGGTGTTTTTTATGTGCTAAATACATTAACATTCTAGGGGATAATTTTTTCATCTATGAATGGTTTGATATTTTTGAATGAGAGTTTTGGTGATATTTAAATTGGAAAATATATATATATTTTTTAGTGACTACGAGTGAAAAAGGGATCGACCATGCAACTACTATTTAGTCTCTTTATGAAAAGAAAAATCTATTAGAGTGACCATTTGTGAATGGGGATTTACTGCAACTGAAAACGGATCGATCGATCATCTTAATAGTGAAAAGGGTATGATCAACCACAAATTTCAAAGGATTGACTGCATGTGTCCTCAGATCAACTAGTTGAAATTGAAAAAATGTAATATTTCTTACTTTGATTAGATCGGCTGCATGTACAAAAAAGCTACCACAACCTAAAAATTAAAAGAAAATGGAGTAGAAGGATGTATCAACAATCAAAGACTAAAAAATATTAGAAATGCCACTTTCACTATAAAAAGGGAAGGGTATCTTCTTCCCTCTTGTTATGGTCAATCATAATCAATTGTTCACCATTTATTTCCAAAAATAACATCCTAAAATAAAATATTGACACTATGTTGAGCCTATGGTTGAATATTACTATTGTTATAATCCTCCACCAAATCAATTTTTTTATTCTTCTCACTATAAACAATATTGAGAAACCCATTAGTGCTGAATAGGGTGAAGCTATTGCAGCCTCTATCGATATGGCACTATCTTCTAAAAGAAGGCCAAAACTATGAAGATAAAGACAAAACCATCCCTAGCATATGAATTGATCGAAGCTGAGGCTAATTTTTGAGAAACCCTATTGATTTTTTCATACACATCGAAATCTGAACAAATCCATATCCAAGGAATCTGAGTCCATGTCCCCTATTTAGGCTCAATTCTAATCCTACCATGATTATTGAGAACAATTTTTTTAATATTGGTGGATTCTATTTAAATAAACAATAATGGAGGGTGGGATATCAATGTTTGAACTAAGTAAATCTACTTGAGAATACATCATGGTCAATCATGTGGTGCCTCTAACAATTGACGGTTTATATCTTGTGGCGGGATGAGCTAGGATAAATTATAGGCTACTAAAAACTTTGGTTGGGGATTTTTTTCATCATCATAGAGAAGGATCAAATCATTTATGTGGTTAAATAATCTATGTGAGAAAATTTGTTATGTGTTTTCCAATTGGATATGTATGAAAACTGACTCTGTGGTATCAAATCTACTACATGGAGTAAATATCCTATATAGATCATTCATGCGAGATTTTAGTATGATAACTAGAGGGAACCCTGGCCATCCAAAATTGAATAAAGCATTCAACCATGAAATTCTACAATGCTCAAAATTCATGACTGAAGCTGGGGTATAAATTTGGTGTTAAAAATAACTCATTACTATCCAGAAACATGTTTTTCCTAGAGTAGGTTTGTTAGGGAGAAGATATGAAAAGATATTGAATATATATATATATATATATTAAAATATGAGACTAAGGAGTAAAAAAGATAATTGGGAAGGAGATATTAGTGAATTCATTGGAGAGCTCAGTAGCTCCAGGTAGTAACACACCCTTGTAGTTTCATAGGAAGTTTTTAAGCCTTTACCATGGATTTTTTTTGTTTCTTATTATTTTCTTATTTCCCCCTTATTTTGAATTTTTTTAATATAGTGTAGTAGCACATATCCTTTTCTCAATTTTCAAGTAACACATATCCTTTTATTACCATAAATAAGTGAAATCTAGTTTGGTGTTTTTGTGATCTTCTTAGTTTTCATCTAGAGGTCCATCTGAGAAGAGGATAATCAATGAAAGTAAAGGTCATGTGGTTACATCATTGACTGGATCGGGTGACTCAGCAGTTGAGAAATTGTAGAATCCATTTATCTATAGGATATCCAATCAAAATAACTGCTTGTCCTCCTATCACTGAATCCACCCACACTTTTCTATGAATGAAGATAGAAAACAGAAAAAATATGTAACTTCTGAATAAACAAACCAACCAATCAAATTCTCAGGTTCTATCCATTTTCCTTCCCTTGTTTTGATCTTCGTTATCTATAAATGTCCTTTACTATTTATAGTTACTTTAATTTCACTCCATTGATATCTCCCCAGCCATCACTACCATTATACTCACCACCTCACTCTCTAATTATTTATTTCATAAACTTATTTGTTTTCAATTTCATCTGTTATCACTTTACACACTGTTTATATAATTCATTCCATGTGAATCTACCCCTACACACTACTATAATAGTTTTAAGTACGAATTATAAATAATTAACTTATCTTGAACTTAGTAATGACCTTAGAGTTAGCTAAATTTTGGATCCATTTCTTGGGAATGGAACGTAAGACCATGTAAAAATAAAATCTACAAGTGGAACTTTGTTAAAGAGGAAGTGAATGAAAACTTGGTCATCATCATATAACCTATAATATTTCATTCTTGAAATAAATAAAAATAGGATTGAGTTAAAAATCAAGAAGTATATTACACTGGAATATATTTAGGAAAATATGAACAATCAACAAAATCAATATTTCAACCAAACTATAAATACTAAAATTCCACAACATGAAAATGAGTTGTTGGATAGATTTAGGATTAGGGAGTTTCAAGTTCCTACAGTGTCAAAGAACCCATAATGCATTAGGAAAACCCCTAATTTTTGAAACTATGAGATTAAAAAATACCACCTATATATGTTACCATCATACCATGGATTTCATAATGAAGATTCATTGGACTTAACAAGGGAAATCTATAGAAAATTACGGCAACTATCACTTATAGGATTGAGTGAGGAATAATTAAAGTTGAGACTCTTCCCATTTTTCTTAAAAGGTAATGAAAAAGTTTAGTTCCAACAAATGGATGAAGAAATTTTTTAGTCATGGGAATAACTGTATTATGTGTTTGTTATAAAATTATACTAGAGAAGAATGATTTCTGAAATTAAGTAAAAAAATTACTGGGTTTTTACTAAATGAAAGAGATTTTTTTCATGAATCTTGGGAAATATTCATAGGGCTACTTAGGTAGTTCCCCAACCACTAGTGCACACCAAAATTTTAATGGACACCTTTTACAACACCACCAAATATTAGTTGACCAATACTTGGGAGGATATTTTTATCAAAAAACTACAGATTATCTCAAGAAGATTTTAAATTACTTTTCATGGAATTCACGAAAAAAAAGTGTTTGATATGGAGAACCATTTTTAATAAATAAACTACACCAACTCTCCAAGATGAATAAAAACATGATAAATTTTATAATGAAATACTCAACACACTCTTAGGAGGAAATTTCACCAATGTTGGAATTTCTAACTTTCATAGTATCGTTTTCCAAACATTGACATACCTTCTCATGTTCCAGAAAATGAAATTTTTGTTAGGTACAGAACCAAAATAAAACCAAGAGATAACCCATTATCAAAAAAAATATAACCATAGTTAAAAAAATCACCATAAACATTATTAGAGATATCAGGGAGTTTTGAGATCTAATGGTCCCACTTCATTCTTACAAAATAGGATATAATTTCAACCCCAACCAAGGTATGAGACTTCTAGTTATCAGTATAAAGTTAATAGAATATTCCAAAAACTTATGGGTAGGTTAGATAAAAAATAAAAAATAATAATTTTTATATCAGACAATAAGAATATTGGTACAAAGATCTAGAGTTACATGTGGGACATCTAGTTAGAAACACATGAGGTAGAGATAAAGGGAAACTGTATAGTACTACTAAGACAAATCCTATAGAAAATTCCATGGTAGCAACAATAAGGAGTGGTCTCTATCTTCAAAAGGAAGTTAGTAAAGAACCATAATCTTCCCCCAATCAAAATCCCAATGAAACTGAAAATTAAAATTTAAAAGTGGACCAATCTGGAAATCTAAATAGTCGTACTGAAATTCTACCATCACCAATTTTACCTGCTGAAAAATCACATGAGAAATACCTGAAAATTAAAGAAAATAAATGAAGAAGATTGAAGAAGAAATCGAATGGATAACTCCACATGTAAGAAAATTTTCACCAGTCTTTACTTTTCCATGGAGAATAAATAATGTGAATTAGGATTATGAATTGGTCAAATTACTAAAAGTTTCAATGAAATTGAACATTGATATTCCCTTCCTTAAGGATTAATTTAAATACCTTCTTATCTGAAATCACTTAAGAAAAAAAATTGTACAACGAGACCCTATAAGAATTTTCTACTTATAATATTACTGATTACTGTATCATTGTATTGAAAAATAGGATATCTCCCAAACATCAAGACCCAGGGAGATTTGTGATTCCTTATACCTTTTAAAATAGATCTTTCTAGTTCAACTTTATTTGTGATCTTAGAGAAAGCATTAATTTGATTCCCCTATACTTATTCCAACACTTGAGATTACGAGTTCCCCAACCCACAACTATTATGTTACAACTTTTAGATCAATCTATCACTCACCCAGTTGGTAGGGTAGAATAATTTTTTGTGCGAGTAGGAAAGTTCTTTTTTTCTACAAACTTTCTCATTTTGGATTTTGAATGTGACCAGGTTGTACCTATCATTTTGGGTAGGATATTTCTTATTATAGTAGGGGATATCATTTATGTGTCAAAGGTAAATTTAATTTTTAACCTTGGTGAACAAATAGATTGTAACACACTATTATTTCATAGTACATTATCTCTTTAAAATAATTTAATAGCTTGCATTATACACAACACCGAGTTCGAGCGCACCCCAACTTACCAAACTAGCCGTTAAAAAAGAAGTTATGAATAGTATAAATTGAAATTTGAATTTTATATACTCCATATAATTTTAACATCCATATTATGTGTTTCTTAGACATAATATAATAACAAATTCAATTTTTCTAATAAATAAAGTATTTTTCAAAAAATCCAATTTTACGGCCTTTTACTAGTGAACACTTTTTAAATAAAATATTTGACACTTTTATATATTCAATTGGGAAAAATAATATTCTTTTTTAGAATAAGGACATAAAAATTTAGTTTTAATAAATTTTTGGTATTTTTTTGATAACTTTCATATTTTGATGAATAATGAAAAATAATAAATTTTAATTGAAAACAATTTTTTTAATCAAAATAATTTATAGTGTTAAAATATTAATTTGAGTAGTTTAAAAGTATAATTGGATTATATTTTTATTATTTAATATAATTTAGGTCATTATACGTAATTTCACATTTAAATTGGACATAAAAACATATCAATCTTTTGATGGTTTTTTACTTTTTAAAAAACGCACTTTTAGGTTTTGACAACATGAATTAACATTAAATTAATTAATTCAACTAATATATTTTGAATTTGGTAAAATAGACTTCATTTTTGGATTTTTAATATCAAAATTATCTTATAGTGAATTTTTGTTATTTTTCTCAAAACGTTCAATTTTTATGAATAGTGAAAACACTACGTTATTGTTTAAAACCGAAATTTTATTTAAATAATTATTTATTTTATTTAAATTTATTTTATGTAAAAATAGATACATAATACTTATATTAGTCCAATGCAGGGTTAAGCTAGGGTAATAATGGTATTCTCAACGGATTATTTATGTTGTGTTTTATGATTGAATGTGTAATGTAATGTTCATGTACGTAATCTATTTTCCAAGATTGCTAAATTGATCAGTCCTTTGAGACTTGATTCCTTGTAATCATTCCAATGTATTAAAATAATGCACCGGCTCCATGCTTTCGGGTTCAGGGCATTACAATTGGCATCAGAGAAATGTTAGTACAAACCTTGGAAACTAGATTTTGAAAAACTCTGATTAGAGAACATTACCCTCAGATAAACATTGAGGATTAGTATAGAAGAACTTCCTAGAATTTTGGTAATGTATAGATTTTGTGTATTTTCTAAGAAATACATCCCTGTAAAGATACAATCAGTTAGAAGTTTCTCTGGCACATATGTACCTAGGAGTGAAAACTCTGACAAGGAGTTTCGGGCTTGACCCAAAGTATCCCGGTACACGACAATGGCCATGCTAAACTCTTGGTTACAACACTCCTAGGATATATTCTTAGGATAATTCACATTTTCTTTACAATCCATTATAAAGGATTTAGGAGTAAATACTTCCTCAAAGAAAACATTTTTTATGATTATAGATTATATGAATAATCTTTTCAATTTGTGTTAGTTATTTTACAAGTTTGGAATTATGTATTGTGATTCATAAACTAACTTAGTGTATACCATTGTTTAGAAATGGAACCCAGTATATAGAATGAGAACTCCAGAAATACGCATGATCCAAAGAGTAATAAGGATCATGTCTTTCATGGTATTAAGCCAACATTTAGAAGGGAAATAGTCTCCCATGTATTCTCAACATATGTAGAAATAGTATCATGTGTTAATAAGATAAGTAAATAATTCTCTGAGTACTATGGCTTTGAATGGAAGAAAGAGAAAAAAAGGATGGTAGAGAGAAATATGGATAAAGAGAAGAGGGGAAAGAAGTATTTTCTCATATGCAATAACTATGGAAAGAATCACCTTGGTAAATGATTGATGGGAATGGGAGTTTTTTATAAGTGTGGAGGAAAAGGACACTGAGTACGTGATTACAAGGGTAAGAAAAAGGCTTCAAATGTATAATGCTTCATCTGCAAGGAGTTGGGATACTACACAAATCAATGTCCAAATCATCAGAGTATACCCTAAATGATGCTATTGGATAATAATCAAGTTATGATACTACCATAGATGAAGAGGAATGACTAGTGTTCTTATGTTGTTATTAAATAATTGTGTCATTTGTGTATTATATTAATGATATACAAGTTATAAGAATTATAGAGTATATAATGATTGTACTGTAGTACTATTTAATTGAGGATTTGAGATTATATGGTTGTAAGAAAAGTGACTCAATAGCAAGTTAAAAATATTGTAAAATACATAGTTAAAGGAAAGATAAACCTTAATATGGTTCTGATACTGAGGTAGTTATTTTGGAATAAGAGATGGTTGATTTGGATAAATTATATTAGATATTATTGACTACCTTGGAACTGATTAATGGTTTGTTTATTCCATTATTGTTGGAGTATTCAAAATTTTTTGATATAAGGAATATATCTTGTATTCTATAAAGAATAAGGGATCATGAATGTAATCAATAAGGTTTTATTGTAATTCAAGGAATTATCATACATGATGAGGGTTCTCACATGTTATTATGTGGGAAAAAGAGATCTTCATTATGTTATGTTGACCTTCCTTATAAATTTTGGACTGTGAGTTTGGACAGAAGTATTTGGGATAAGTATAAAGGTTGGAATGGATTAAGTTATACATTGGATACTATTTTTATGGTTAAATAATTTCTTAAGATTATTTTTTTATTGTTATAAAAAGGACAACTTGGAGGTCGGGCAACAACCCATCCCATCCAGTAAGGTCGCGAGACTTGAACCCGAAACCGAAGGGTGACAAGGGTGCATCACCTACCACTGGCCTACGTGATGTCCTGGTTTTTATAATGTAGTTTTTTTAAATATTATAACAAATGAATTATAAATTCATTATTTTTAGAACCCTATACGATTAGGATAAATATAATATTTTTGAATTATATTATCTTTTGGAGTGAAAGATGCATTTGTGGTAGGAATTAGTTGAAGGATGAAACTATATTTGTCAAGTATATTTTTTTTCCTCTTATTCTATGAATAAATTAATTCTTAAACTTTAGGGAAGGGATATTTAAAACAAAAAATTTGTATCCTAATACCTTATGTTTTATTGAACGGATGATATTTTAAATCATCATAGATTGATTTCTTTGAGGCCCTCAATTTTACAATTATTTGTGATTGATGACCTCAATCAGTCCCTATAAATATTTATTTTTTCCTCTGATTATGTGTCTCTAATTTCCCCTAATTTTCTCCTAATCGAGATCATAATTTGGTGTCAAATTTTTCATTTCCCTTTCCCTCTTATGAAGAATAAATTTTATTAATCCAATTTCTGATGTGGCTTTTCAAAAAAAGTTTTTTTATATTTTTAACTTTTTATTTTCAAAGAACAATTTCAAATTGTGAGAATTCAAATTATTGAAGGAGGGGAGAATTTAACACCTCAAGATTTCATAGTTAGTTATCTCTTTAAAGTAATTCAATGGCTTGTGTTACACGCAACACTGACTTCGAGCGCACCACAACTTACAAAACTAGTGGTTCAAAAAGCAGTTATGAATAGTAATAACTGTATTTTGAATTTTATATACTCCATATAATTTTAACATTTATATTATGTGTTTCTAATACATAATATAAGAAAAAAATCTATTTTTTAGATAAAGAAATTATTTTTCAGAAAATGAACTTTTACCACCTTTTAATGGTGAACATTTTTTAAATATAATATTTGACACTTTTATATATTCAATTTGATAAAATAAACTTCTTCTTTAGAAGCAGGACATAAAAATTTATTTTGGATAATTTTTTAGTATTTTTATGATAACTTTCATATTTTGATGAATAGTGAAAATACTAAATTTCAATTGAAATTTTTTTTTAATAAAAATAATTTATACTGTTAAAAAATTCATTTGAGTGGTTTTAAATTATAATTATATCATATTTTTATCATTTAATGTAGTGTAGGTCATTATAAGTAATTTTACATTTAAATTGGATATAAACACATATCAATCTTTTGATGGTTTTTACTTTTTAAAAAAACATGCTTATTGGTTTTGACAATGGGAATTAGTTTTAAATTAATTAATGCAACTTATATGTTTTTAATTTTTTAAAATAGACTTCATTTTTGGATTTTTAATATCAAAATTATCATAGGGTGAATTTTTTGTATTTTTCTGAAAACATTCAATTTTTTATGAATAGTGAAAAACATTATGTTATTGTTTAAAACCAACTTTTTATTTAAATAATTATTTATTTTATTTAAATTTATTTTATTTAAAAATAGATACATAATATCAATATTAGTCCAATGTAATTCATTGGAGTCATTTTATAATAAGATTCGATGTATAAAATTTTATTGAACTTTTTAACGTCTTTTACCCACCTACTAGGCACATTTTCAGATTTGCATAAAATGTAATTTTACCACTTCTATGAATTGAATTTCAAAAATCCTAAATCATTAAGTAAAATTTGGTTCAATAGGATGAAAATAATTTTTTGGTGAACAGTAACTTTTGAATTTTATTTACCACAGTTAAAAGTAAATAGGGTAATTAAAGGTAAAAATGATATTATAATTACTCTAGCACATGTACTAATCATATTGGATAAGTTTATTTCGACCAAAAAAACCTTTGGAATAAAATATGATCATTTTGATCCACTTTTACTAGATTAGAACAATTATTATTATTTTATTTAAAGAAGGGTTAAAAGTGTAAAATTCAATGTTTAATAACTAAACCATTTTTAATATAAGGTTATACATTTGATAAATTAAACTATAAAAATTCATTAGAAAGATAAAAATATTTCCTAAATCATGGAATTGTTTTTATAATTTTTATACATTAAATAAATAAATTTATTTATGACACAATGATGATTCAGTATTTACCTTCTTAATAAAAGAATAAAATAAATGATATTATAAATATTAAAATAAATATAATTTAAATATTTTTATGCATTAGAATAATTTAATAGGTTAATATTACATTTTATGTTTGATTTAATAAATTTTTTTCTAAGTGATAAAGTTGTTATGGCTTTAACAAAAATAAAATATGAAATCGTGTCAAAATTGACATAAATGAGTTTTTAAAAAAAATACTATATTATTAAATTATATAATAATCCAAAAAATATAAGGTCTGGCCAAAGCACTTATATAATAATATATATGTCATTAATGAACCACTTTTAGTTCTCTTGTAATTTTATAGCAACTTTATTAATCATATAATATAAAAAAATAAGGAGACATGGTAAATGTTAAACTATTTAACTAAGAGTTAAATCTAAATGATAAGGTTAATATGGTAACCTAAACTTGTCTAAAACCTATTTTTGAGATTATTTCGACCCATAAACACCTTATTATATAAATAAATTCATTTTTATCTATTATATACCTAATATGATTGTATAATAAAATAATATTTCAAGTTTTTTCTAAGGTACCCCTCACCCCTCTTATAAAAGGGCACTTCCCTTTCTCTCAAATTCACACCTCCAAATCCATTTGGATCATCCAACTCCTACCTAAATCTACTCCCAACATCTCTAAATTAAAACTAGAGGCCTTACCTTGATCATTTAGACAACCTAAGGAGCCATTTTGTTCAAATAAAAAGGAAACACCCGAATAAGAGGTAATTATTTTATCACCCCTTTCAAAGTTCTTTTCTTCTTCCACTTTCTATTTATTTGTTATTTCCATACCAAAATAATAAATCGAATAAATTCTAAATACTTTTATGATATTATAAATATGGTACAACCATATTAATTATTTTATCCATCCTATGAATGATAAAGTCACCATGTGTGTGTACGTACGGATTACCGTCTCCACGTCGTGGTGTAATTTTTTATTCAACACTATATTATTTGGATGGATATAATGATGAGTAATATTTATAAAAATAATTAAAATAAAATTATAATTTCTCTTTAAAATTAATATACCATCCAATTCCATACCTTTTAATCATTAAAGAAATGATATCGTCATTCGGGTGTACGTACAGCTTACCGTCTCCACGACGCGATGAGATTCATTTCCACATTCACCATTCCAAAATGATTATAAAAATATATATTATTAATAAGTATGCAATATATGACATAAAAATGATAATTAATATATATTTATTTATTTATATTTATATATATCTTATTCACTTATTTCTGTTCAATATGATATGAAAACGGAAACGGCATTTATCTGTACGTACGACCTACCATCTCCAAAAATAGTGTTTTCCATTTCATATATCTATCTATTATACATATTTATATTCTAAATATATATTATATATAAATCTTGTTTTATATTCTTGTAGTTTTTAAATCATTATCTAAGAGATATGATCAAGAATAACAAGTTATAACGCGTACGATAAAGAAAGCGATTATTACCCGAAATGTTAATTTAACATGGAAATTATTATTAAATGGGTAGTATAAAGTAATAAATGAATCATGTATGAAATCAAAAATATTAAGATTTTTCTTTTGTAATTTAATAACATACTATTGTCATCATATAAGAGGTTAAACATACCCTCGACTAAAGTAAAGTACAAGGTAAGTGTTAATTCCTCAATCTCATTATTATCTGAGATTGTTTATGTGTAAGTGTTTTCTAGGACATATTAATTATCCATGTCCATGTTTCATAAAATAAATTTCAAAATGATTCTTTTAAGGAACTATTTAACTAAAACATCATTTAAAATTTTTTAAATATTTATTCTCCTAAATCATTCTCATTGATGTCCATGTTTTCAAAATTGTTTTAATGATTTATTTATATAGACATGATTATTTTAAAATATTATTTCCTTTCAAAAATTTCAAAGTGGTATGGGACACTTTGATTCGAAAAATATCTTTTAAATGACTTCCTTTATAAATGTTTGACTTTTAAATGATTTCACAAAAAGATATATTTCTCCTAAAAAGATTTACTGATCATTTTTAACTATGTCAACATCCTTTACTGGATATTATTCTTGATTAAGGTTGATTTATTATAATACAATCTTCCATATTATATTTAATGATTTATGATATGTTTGACAATGGATGTTATATTTTTTTACCCTTCATGGTTTATGGTTGAATTATTTACATTTCGTATGCTAGTTTTAATATGAAATTTTATGTTATGTTTCAACATTTTCATATGAGAAATGCAGTGGACTTAGTAACTAATGAGTGGGGCCCTCTATTTCCTCACTATGCATCGGTAGGCCTCATCAGACAAATTATTGTATGGGGACAATGCCTTGACAAAAAATTTATTCGTATTCTTGGCACGAGGCCTTGACTATCTAGTAATGATGTCCGACGTTAGGCATTCCATTATTATGAAATTAATTACTACATGTGATTATTTGACTAGTATAATATCCATGTGAATGTTTATATGCTAATGTTTGATTAATTTTCTCCATATTATGTTCAAGTTTATGTTTAAAAGGATGTTGTTTCTTTATTACACGTCTTACCTTAAAAGTTTATAGATTCCGCTAAATTTTTTACCCTTACTGAGAATCTGATCTCACCTCTTTCTTATGTTTTGTTTTCCTAGGATTCCAAGAAGAGTATTATGTTTGATATGCCGGGTTGAGCTCGGGGAATAATGGAATTCTTAATGTGTTATTTTTTTTTCATGTTTGAATGTGTATTGTAATGTTCTTGTATATAATATATTTTCCAAGACTGATAAACTGATTGGTCCTTCGGGACTTGATTCCTTGTAATCATGACAATGTATTAAAATAATTCACCAGCTCCGGACTTCTGGGGTCGTGGCGTACATAGATGAATTCATCATTTTAATAAAATATCATGAACCACCTAAAACCACCTCTTCCAGAATAATAAACTGTTTGAAATTAAAGAATCTAGTGGTGAGGATGAAGAGGATTTTTTTAGGTTTATTGAAGAAATAAATGGTATACTTGAGTTAACTATAGAGACCTTCATGGGGATTATTTAAAACAAGGACAAATAAATTCTAGATAAATTTAAAGTTTGGTTCCTTGATTACCTAAATGAATTTTTTTTAGAACATATTTTGACCCTAATTAAGGAATATGCATCTGAAACATACTTTTTTTACAATACTATATATGAAGAAGTATATTTTTCACTACATTTTTTGGAATACAACATCAGTACCTTGGACATATCGGCCTAAGTTTCTTCCCTCAAACCAAGTACTTCCATATCTAGAGCTCAAACCCCTTCTAGTTCATTTAAAATATTCATTTTTAGAATAACACTACTTTTTCTTGTCATTGTTTCTTCCCAATTGTATGAATGTTAAGAGGATAACCTGATTGGTTTCTTGAGGAAGTTTAAGTCTATTATTGGTTAGTATATTGTTGATATTATGGGTATAAGTCTATCATTTTGTATGCATAAAACTCCAATGTATTTTTAGTGTACTAAAAGAGTGGAAGATCAAAGAATACTTAACCCAAACATAAATGAAGTAGTCTAAGATGAGGTGATTAGGTTACTTGAGTTATTTTTTGAAATATTCATGGATGAATTTTCCATAGTAGTCTTTGATTTTTAATGTTGTTTAAAAAATATCAAAACTACTTTGTAAAGGTTTTAATAGACAAAACTTGTCTTAAATTAGGAGAAATATAATTTCATGGTTAATAAATAAATTTTTTTGGGTCACAAGGTTTTTAAGAGTGGATTAGAGTTAGACACTACTAAAATAAATATAATAAAAAATCTTTATCCACCTCACTATATCAAGGGAATTATGAGTTTTTTATTAAATTTTGGGTTTTCAAGAGACTCAATGAGGAGCTTTATGAAATAACTATTTCATTGTATTCCCTTCTTGTTAAGGACACATATTTGTGTTTGATGAGAAATTTGTTTACTCCTCTAATTTTCTTAAGTAAATGATCATTTCTTGACCTATTATTACTACTGTTAACTAGAAACATCATTTAAAGATTATGTGTGATGTTAGTGATAGTGCAGTAGGATCCATTTTAGGTAAAAGGAAGGATACAAAGTTGTATATAGTGTACTATTCTATAATAAATTATGATGAGGATCAAAGGAGTAATACCACAACAGAGAAGAAAGTTTTTGTAGTGGTTTTTTCTTTAGAAAAGTTCAGGAAGTATTTTTTTCTGATTGAAATTCATTGTCTTTTAGAATCATTTGACTCTTAATTAACTATTTTACATTAAATAATCAAAACCAAGACTAGTGATATTTGTTCTATTATTACAAGAATTTGACTATGTAATAAAGGATAAGAACATGGTTGATAATGTTGTGGTTTATCACCTATCAAGGTTTTCAAATACCCTAAATGTTGACCTGAGGGAGATTAAATCTTCTTTTCTATATGAAAAACTAGTTTATATTTTTTTTAGGAAAGTCTCCCGGTTTTCTGAATTCATTAACTTTCTTATTATATGAATTATACCTTAATGATTTTCTCATGAACAAAGGAATAAATTAATTTATAATCGTAATTATTTTTTCTAGGATGACCCTTTATTATTAAAGAGTTATACTGATTGTATTTTGAGGAGGTGTGTAGTTAAGGAGGAAATGTGCCCCATTCTTTGGAGCTGTCATTAATCACCTTGGGGTGGACACCATGGAGTAGAAAAAACTACTCAAAAATTGTTATAGGTTGGGTTATACTAGCCAACACTATTAAATTATTATATGAGTATGGTCATTAGCTATGAAAATTGTAAAATTCTAGTTAATATAGGTATAAGAGATACACTGACACAAAGATGAATGCTAGAGGATGACATTTTTGATGTGTGGGGCTTGGATTTGATGGGACCTTTCCTATCATCTTATGGAAATGAATATTTTCTTGGGGATATAGACTATTTTTATGAGTTGTTTGATGCAATGGATATTTCAAAAAATATTGTTGCTAGTGTGGTTAAATTTATCAAGAAGAAAATATTTTCTAGGTTTGGAGTACCCCGAGCATTCATTACAAACAAGGTACTCATTTCAATAACTATAAGTTCAATAATTTAATGGAAAATCCAGGGTGTTATCATATAACTAGTATAACCTACCACTCATAATCCATTTGGTAGGACAAAGTATCTAACACAGGGCTCAAAAAAATTTCGAAAAAAAAAGTTTCTGGATCATGAAAGGATTGGTCTGTGAAGTTGGATGAAACGTTCTGGGCTTACTGAACTTCTTACAAGACCCCCATAGGTAAATCTCTTTATAGGATACTTTTTGTAAATTCTTTCCATTTTCCTATGGATTTTTTGGTATTAAAATCTTTTAATATTGATTTTAATTCTATTGGAGAGAGAATATAGCTATAGTTTAGTGAGTTGGATGAAATAAAAAGATAATATTATGACAATGATTAGATCTACAAAAAAATGAAAAAATATTTTTATGGTTTTATAATACAAAATTAGTAATTTTAAGTTGTTCAATGAGTTCTTTTGTTCAATTCTAGGATTAATTTTTTTCTTTATAAACTCATATACAAGTTTTCGGGACTATTCACAATTTTGAGAGTGTTGATAAATGGATTTTTCAAGTTATTTGGTCAAGATAACATCCCATTCTTAATCAATATCCAAAGAGTGAAGCATTATTTTTAGGGGTAGCTTAAATGTTTAGCTTTTATCACCCACCTTGAAAGTTGATTCATTTATAAAGTCTTGATGAATACTCTGAAATCAGTGCTTCATTGGAGTTAACCCATGGTTTATTTTATTATTTTATGTGTTTTTTTCATTACTATATGACTCCTTATTTATGAATTCTTTTTATAGTCTCAAGGTTATTATTTACTCCATATTGATCGATAACACTCTCCTTAACTCAAACCTATAGTAATTTTCTTTTTAAAGTTTTTAGAATTATACATACTAATGATGATATTATTCAATTATCAAAAGGATATGTACAGATAATCAGAGGATTCTTCTCAAATAAAATAAGAAGATTTTATGTTGCAGATCTAAAAACAAAAATGAGGCCAATATTATTTACCAAGGGAGTCACAGTTTTAATTATGTCTATATACTTCTTTTTTCTTCTTGGAAACTAAGTGAGGGGGAATTTCCCTTGATGATTTTAAAAAACTATGAATATTTTTTTCTTGCATGGGTGTTGAGATTCCTTATTTATAGAGTATTGAGAAATCAAATTGATCTTAATTTCAAATCTTTCTAACACCCTCAATAATATCCTCATGCCTCATTGTTTATCATACTTATTTATGAGATAAATTCAAAATTCTTTTGTCTTTATATAATAATGTAAAGCTTTAAATTTTACAAAAACACAACAAAAAATGGATTTTTCCAAAAAAGTGTGGAAATTTTACTATTTTAAACTTCACTAAAAATCCCCTTATAAATCTATAAATTTATGAATTGAGTATCTCTTATTAATGACTTTTTTCACTCACCTTAGGATTCAACAGTGGGGAAAATGTTGGATTTTAAGTGTGGGTGAGAGGGGACTTTCTGTATGCCTTAGTTTTCCTCCAATTCTTCAATATAAAGATATCCCTAGGTTTTTATTTTATTTTCAAATACATCAATTTTTTGAATACAGTCAGCCTTTCATCTGTAAATAAAATATTTTTTTGTCTCTAGGTTAGAAAAATAATAATTCAATGTGTCCTACCTAGGGAAAAATTCCATTACTCATTTGAGGGATTTCATTGATTCTGATGTTCTGAGGATTGAGTGATTATTGAGTCTTGTTTTCTACTAAATTTAGGGAGATACTTTTTGAAAACTATAATGATGATGTTTGATAGCTTAGATTCATGTGCAATTATAACAATTAATTAAGGATTCTTAAGCTTGAACTTGAACTTAGTTACTCAACCTTGATAACATGGAATACCTTAGGGAGCCAGATCAATTTAGAGTAATATAAATCCTTGGAATCTTGAGTAAAATGGGGAACGGGGATCCCACAGTGAGTATCTGAGATAAGAGCAACTGGTGGATTTATGTAAATGAATCCAAAATTAATATGTAATTTTCATGTTGATATGCACAAATTTATAGCTAGGAAAAATTCAAATAAAGTGCCTAAGTAAAAAATGATTTCATTTATGTGAGAGAAATATTGAACCCATATAAAAAAGGGGACATTTGGTTTATAAGAAAATATTTTGAGTTGTATCTATTGGATTTGGTGTCCAATGACCAACTATTTTTACATTGATTACATTTATATTTGATATATTTAATATTAATAAAAATTATTATTACACATTGATCATTATTCTTAATGACTTTAATGTAATAATTTCATAGATTATATATCACATTGATATGTTCATAGTAGTTCCACGCTATGATGAAAACCTAGAACTATTATGATGATATTCTTAAACAATGTTATGTGTTTGGATAATGTACTATGATGGGACCTATAGTACATTGACCATCAGGTATGACTACTTGTAATAGGATAAAACTTCTTCTCATGAATTTCTCACTTGGTAATATTTAATATGGGAGATTATGAGAATAGGCACTCCAGTAGGAATTTTCCGGTTTTCGTTTCATTAGATATTTCCATCTTTGAGCATGTACAGTGGTCCTTATACATTATGATTATCATTGATTCATGACATGACTCACACACATATATTTCCAGACCAAAAATTTCATACATTATGTTTACAGGAAGTATGGTATATTGGGTGTGTCACAATTGACATGTCATTGTTGTATCAGTATAATTATAATACCAATTGGGATTATAAGAGAATGCCCAAATAGCTAACTTACAAGAGGGGGTGAATTTTAATTTTAAAAACATAGTTTAAAAGTATTAAACTAAACAAACTCAAAGCTTCTTTAAGTAATATTATCAAACTTATCCCTCATTTTGATGATCATAATCATAAAATAAATATGATTAAATCATATTGAAAATTATAATCACAATGGATTCAATTTATATTATAATTAAAATATCATAATATAGATGGATCTGGTTAATTAGAGTATCATAAACACAATGAATACGATTAATTCAAAGTTTTTGTTATTATTGTAATCAGAGTCAAAACAGATAAAAAAAAATAGAATAGAAAGATGAATATGATGTTTCACTTTCTATTAAAATGTGCAGTGGATAATAAACTCATAAGAAAGAAGAAATAAAATATCATATAAAATAAAGAATTACTTCCAAGATATTAAAAATAATAAACTCTTTTAAGCATAAGAGTAAGGTTGTCTATAACCTAAACTAAAGGTATCTAATGTTTTGTACTTATAGCTAATTATGGATTTCCTTATCATGGAAATCCCTCAATATAATGATCAAAATGCATCTGTCTTACTATCCTCAGAAACACTTGATATAATGATTGTATTCTCTATCTACCTCGCTTTGATAGACCTCGATATGATGTATTGGATTCTCTATATTCCTATCCCTAAAATCCCTCAATTTTTACAATGATCGAACATAGATTTCAATGATAAATTACTTAAGTAAAAAACCCTTACTAGGATTCCTTAGAACTAGAAAACTCTAAACAATAACAAATACTAAGAACAATATGTTCATTATAAGAACTTTCTAGAGCTCTCACAAAATGATAAAATGAAAATGAATCATTCAAAAATCACACACTTCAAACTCTCTAAATGTACTAGTATTTATAATAATCCTTCCAATGATCATATTGATCTCCCAATGATCATATTTCACTGATCTTGTCATAATAACTTGGACACTTGGCACATGATAACTCATAATGATTAGGCATAACTAATTTTCCGAAGTCATATTGGTTTACAACATTATAGTGTAAAAAATATTCCTTATATTAGAAACAAGTCTTCTAAATATTATTACAAACTTAAGTCAGTCCAATAGACTTCCATACAATTTCCATTACGATGACCTTTATGAGTATCAGATTGATGTTCATCGATACCAGTATCAATATGATGTTTAAGAATATGTCACTACTATAGAAAAGATATAAATTATAACATATAATCTTGATAAATATGAGTCTTATGTTTATAAAACTCATACTCATTATGATAATAATAATAATAATAAAGAATGTAATTTTTTTTCTTAATTCATTAGAATTTATTTTAAGTATGGTAAAAGAATATGTTTTCTATAAAAACATTGTAAAAAACTAGGGATATAAAAAAGTTAGTAAAAAAGTATTAAGTAATTTTTTGTGATTTAAAAAACTAAAGTAATGGAAAAGTAAGAAATATAATTTGCAAATAAAAAATCTCCCACTTTTTGGAAAGAACATACCTAAAACTTAAATGAAAAACAACATTGAAAACATTATATCCCATATTCCTTTAAGGTGTTCCTATTCAAAATTATTCTTTAATCCTTAACTCCTCTTGAGTTTATAACTCATATGAATAATATGGAGATAATAATGTTTGAATAAAACTAACTTCTCCTTAGGGTAATATCTTCCCCTTAATGAAACATCTCCCTGTTTGTAAAAAAATATTCCTCATAATCATTTCTTCCTAAAAAATATTTATTTAATTTAATAAAATATCTTTCTTTCTATAAATTCCCCCCCTTGTAATTTTTAAAAATGAGTGGGGAAATTTTTTAAAGATTCTTGAAATGTTAGAGAAGAAAAATATATACGAAACAATATAATGAATTCACTAATTATCTATAAAATATATGTAATAACATTAAACCAATCGAAATTGGGTAACATTTAGAAAATTCATATTTGGAAAAAGATTAATTAATTACAAATAAAACTTTCAAATTATTTATAAAAAAATATAAAAATAGTTTAGAAAAATATCAATCATTCTTCATGAGAGTTTTTACAAAAGACTTCATTTTCTTGAACTCTTTTCAGTCCTCTATCATGACTATTTGTTCTTATTATATCTAAACTATTTCAAAACAATCCTTATTATAATTCCCTAATATGTTGATTTCATATTCATTATATTTTAGTAATATTCTTATTCAACATCTTATTTTTATTTTTTATCCTTTCCTTCAACCTCTTCATCAACAGCCTTATTAAGGTTATCTTCATGCTTCCATAATGTTCTCAAATCTTATTTACTAGCTGAAATTGGTTTAGATTAATTTTCATGAACTATTAGTACCAATTCTTGTTCAAAAATATTTCCTTTTAATTTATCATCTACTTATATAACAATAGCATGAACCACTGCTATTTTATCAAAAGATAATCTAATATTAGTATTTTCTTGATTAGTCTGAGTGGTAGGTAAAGAAACCTTCTCATAAATATTTCTACTCCATTCAACAAACTCCCATAAATAATATATTCTTTAAAATTCTTATTTTGTTTTTTCTACTTTTCTTCTTGAAAAGTATCAGCATCATGAATTCTTAAGTCCTTTACATCAACAAGGTTTATTAAAACATTATCAGATTTAAAAAAAATTGTAATCAAGTTTTATCTTAATTAGTTTTACTTTAAAAACTATAGAATTTTAGTTTTTTGTGAAAAAAATATCAAAATTTTATTTTATAAGTATCCTAATTAGTTTTTTATTAAAACTATTTTTCTAATGAAAACTATCATAATCTCTTTAGTTTAAAAAAAATCAAAAAGTAGTGGTTATTCATACTAATAGATTTATTCAATCCAAAAGGTACTTCTCTATTCTTTTAAAAAAATTACTATTTCATTACATTAGTTCTTCTAATTTTTTATATTAATATTTTTTTATTTTTCATAAAAACATTCCTTGAATTTAATTTTTTTTAAAGCATATTCATTTTAATATGATAAAATTTTTAAAAAACTTGAGAGTTCAAAATTTATTTTAAACTTTATTCATATTAATGATGACTATCAACTCAAAATAATTTTCAACTCAACCGTTGGATTTTTTATAGAATATGAATCATTTTTTTGATGCCTATATAAGGCGTTAAACCCCTCATGTCCCACATCAATTATTTCATATTTGTTTTCCCTGATTTGCTACAACTTTAAAAGGATATTTTCTGGAAAAAAAATTCGACTGATTCACCTGTTTCAGCTTCAAATTCGATGTAATATGGTAAAGATTACAAGGAATGAATTTCATTTAGATAAGGGTTAGTTGAAATATATTTTTATGAGAAATATGATTCTACTCTGAGAAGGATAATTGGTTTTTTGGGTTGGGAGTCAGTCTGTGTAGAAAAATCAAACAAGGATTTTAATTTGTTTTATCTAGATCTTGTTCATGATTTTTATGCTTTAGTAAAAAAATTCAAGGAAGATGGGAAATGAAATTTTTCTTTTTTAATATATGGAAAGGGATATAAAATTTCATATAATAAATTTTTGAGATTATTATAAATATCATCATAATGAAAAACTTATTTTCCTTCACATAAACATATAGATGATCTTGGATTGTTTAATAGGATAAATGCATAAGATTATTTATTTGATCATTACAAAAAAACTCAAGAAGGATTCACACCTGAATCTTGATAATCAGATTGTATCCCTTTGTATGTGAGGATTTCTTATACCAAGGAAGGGAGATCATGATACACTAAAAGTCTCTTATGTTTTCATACTTTATTTTCTTACGAACATAAGAAAAATAGATTTAGTGAGTTTCATTTTTTTAAACATGTAGAATGTCTTGTCCAGATCAATCAAGTCATAGATCATCATATTTATAGCTTTCCCAAGTAAATTAATTGAAAATTCATGGTGTTTTTAAATTTTGTGAACAAATTAACTTTAATGATAGAAAAGATCTTAAGTGTGATACAATTTAATTAATATGATCAGACCCAGCCCTCAGTCTTATGTTCACAATCATATAATTAATACGATTAAATCAGAGTGAAAATTGTAATCACAAAGGATTCGATTTATATCATATTAAAAAAATTGGATTCAAGATGGATTTGATTAATTAAGGTATCATAAACCCAATGAATATGATTAATTCAAAGTGTTTGTTATTATTGTAATCATAGTTAATATAGATAAAACAAATAGAATAAAAATATGAATATGATGTTTCACTTTCTATTAAAATGTACAGCAGAATATAAACTTGTAAGAAATATGTAATAAAATAAAATATAATAGAAATAATTACTTTCAATCTATTAAAAATAATAACCACTTTTTAACCTTAATATTAAGGTAGTACATAACCTAGACTAAAGGTACCCATTTTTTTATACATACACAAATTCTGTCTTTCTTCACCCCTAAAATGATAATCAGAATGGATTTGTCTTCCTATCCCCTGAATCCCTCGATACGATGCTCAGATTCTCTATATACATAGCCTTGGTAGCCCTCAATATAATGGATTAGATTCTCTGTCTTTTTATCCCAGTAATCCCTTGATAGTTATGATCATCGAAAAGAGATTACAATGCAAAATATTATAAGGAAACAACCCTTATAAGGATTCCATAGAACTATAAAACTCTAAACAATTATAAATAATAAGAACAATATGTTCATGTAAGAAATTTCAAAAACTCTCAAAAAATGATAAAATTAAAATGAATCAATCTACTACTTCAAACTCATTGAATGACCTGGTATTTATAAGAATCCTTCCCACGATCATTTTGATCTCCCAACGGTCATATTTCTTTGATTCTGTCATAAATACTTGGATACTTGGGACATGACATCTCATAATGATCTGGTGCAACTAATTTTATGATGTCATATTGGTTTACACTATTACAGTGTAAAAACTATTCCTTACAATAGAAACAAGTCTTCTGAATATGATTATAAACATAAGTCAGACTGATGGACTTCTGTATGATTATCATTTCGATAACCTTTATGAGTATTAGTATGACATTTATCAGTATTGATATCAATCTTATGTTTAAGACTTTGTCAGTACTATAGAAAAAATAGAAATTCTAACCTTTTATCATGATAAAGGTGAGTCTGATGTTTATTATACTCATACTCATTACGATAAACATAATGAAGAATTTAATGTTTATTTTCTTTATTCATTAAAACTTATTCAAAGTATGGTAAAAGAATATGTTTTCTATAAAAACATTCTAAAACCCTTGGGATATAAAAAGGTTAGGAAACAAGTATTAGTTAGTGTTTTTGATTTCAAAAACTAATGGAATGGAAAATTAAGATATATAATTTATAACTCAACATTCATTAATATAAAATTTGAGGAATAATTTTCCCTTTCCATCATTATGGATGCTACTATCTTGTCACTTCGATTGAAATAAAATTGTCACCCTAAATTCCATGTCTATGGTGTAATAAAAATTTTATTTCATATTGTGAAATAAATACTTATCAATCATATAGGTTGGTGACATGGACTATCAACATGCTTGATGAGATACTGAGAAAAATGGATTATATTACAAAATGATTGTTTCCATGTGGTTATCACCGTTGCGATATTAAGTTCTTTCTCTTGGGTTTCTTGACTAGTTTTTAGACATTAATCTTGGACTTTAGGAAATCACACTTAATTAAAATGAGAAATAATCCTAGAGGATCACACATTAAGTGTTTTTTATGATCTTTATTAAATTATATTTGAATTTAATAATTAGAATAAATATTATTCTCAATACTAAGGAATCATTTCATTCAAGTTTTATTGATCACTAATATTCACAAGGTAATAAATTATTATTTTTTATTAATAAACAATTTATTTGATTATATGAATATATATATATATATATATATAATATTTATTCACAGGATTTTGAATAAAGTATTTGTTTTATTTATTGAATATTTTAATAAATATTTATTCGCAGAATTGTGAATAAAATATTTATTATAAATAAAATATTTATTTAATTGTTAAATAAATTCTAGGGGCACTTGAATATACTAATACCATATCTGTTGACAAATATTAATTAACAAGATAGTTAAATATTAATTTTTATTATGCAAGTTAGCACACACCAGAAAATAATAATAATAATAATAATAATAATAATAATAATAATAATAATACATGGCATGGGGATTATTAAAGGTTTTAAATGTTATTTAATGGCCAACATGTAATTAAATAATATTTTAACCTAAACCCTATCTTTATAAATAGATGGTTATGTCTATTATATATTGTATCAAATATTTAAAATAGATAATTGTTGTGCAAAATGAATTCAGTATCGATGCCTCCATCTCTCTCCATCTCAAGAACAGGAATCCAAGAGAAAATTCTTCAAGACTAAAGAATGATCAATCAAGAACAAATAATTAAAGACATTCTATTCACATCACTAGCACCTGTAGATCGAGTGGTTTTTCTCAGAAGTCATTGGAGCATATGTGGATTTCCACTAGAGGGATTCGGATCCTCATAAGTGAAATGAAGGCAATATAAAAGGGTCTTTTTGGATTATCAACCTCATCAATGAAGAAAGGCTCATAAGCCTAGGTATTCATTTCTTCCAATATTAAATAAATTACATATAAAATTTACATGAAAGATCCTTGAACTTGGTTTTGGGCATTGAAATATTAAAATAAATTTTAATATAACATGAAATGTTGCACACATTTACTACACTTGTAACCAAAAAGGTTTTATCAGAGTGGTCACATTAAAATTTATAATTATTTATTTGATTGTTGATCTATATGTAATTGTGGTTAAATTTTCATTTCTTATTATTTGTTTTTTAATTTGAGTTAAATTAACATCGTCATCATCATCATCACTATTTTTATTATTATAAAAAGATGTGGGTTGATGCCTATAACATAACAAATGGCTAAAGGGGATGAAAATAATGATGGCCTAAGGCATCTACATGAATAATGTGAACTCCCTCTGGGGGGAGGGAGCCCAGACTATAGTGAAAAATGACTAGAACATCATTATAGTCCATGGAATAATTAAATCCATGGCTATGTTTCCATCATTCCACATATGAAGCACCTCCATGTGGTTAGTAATAAATTGATTTTAATTAAAATTCTATAACATATTTGTTGGGAACAAACCCCGCAAGGTAATATTGCAGAATTTTTGGGTTGATTGTTTTTTTTTGATAAAGTGGGTTTCTATTGTAAGTTATGTATTCTAGAGAGATTATTGGAATATTATATTAACAAATATCCAAGATAAAGGAATGTATTACCTAGTATTGTTATAGTTAATTTTATACACAAGGTGATGTTGTTTCCCAATGTTTTCCAAGTTTTGGGTCTAAAATATGGAGTTTTTCTAGCATTGAGAAAATTGGATTTCCTTTAATGTACTTATAAAAATATGGAAAAGGCATTATTTTCATAAATATTGGGATTCATAAAGATGGTTTTGTGAAGGAATAAAGAATTTAATGGTGTTTTTTGCGATAGTGATGAGCATCATGAATGATAAATTTTCATGTAGATTCATGAGATAGGGAGCATCACGAATGTTATGAGGGAGCATCATGAAATGGTGATGACATGGTTAGAGGATTTTGAATTTGGTTGTAATTCCTATAAATAGGCCTCTATCCCCTTTAGAAAAGTAGTGGGACTTAAATAAGGATTCTAAGGCTCTAGATTTACAAAGGTGGTTTGAAAAGGTAGTTCTTACAGAATAAGTTTGCGAAGAAATGGATTTCACGAAGACTATGAATGACAACCTAAATATTTGAGCATTGTGAAATTATTGGAGTTTATGAAGGCCTTAAAAATATGACAGAAATTTATGGGCTTTGCAAAGTCTATTTGATCTTAGTGAAAGTGTTGAGCTTCATGAAAGTTGGTTTCTTCACGAAGGATATTTGAGCTTCACAAAAGTGGTGTGCTTCATAAAGGTAGTGAGCATCATGAAATTTATAAAAAGGGATTTATCAGTAAACTGTGGTAAATTGAGATCCTTCAAGTGTATGAATATGGAAATTCAAAAGAGAATGTATCTACAACTGAGGATATATTCATTAGTGATAATGTAGGGACCTATATGTCTATAAACTGTGGGTGAATACCTTAAAAGTGTAGTGAGAAAAGGAAGAGGAAGAAGTTTATTGTTTCCACTAGTAGTGATCAAGAGAAAGAAACTCAAGGAGTGACCCTTAGTAAAGTAGTGAGCTTACCCTAAACCTTGTAAAGGCGATGTTCCTGTGCATAGAAGTGCTCTATCCCAAACCTTATATTTTGGAAGTGAGCCTTAGTGGATTTGGTACATCGGAACATCAACATTGTATGCTCCTAGGGCATATCCCAATGAAGGTAAATCAAGTAAAATTATTGTATCTCGTGCATGATTTTAATTTTATTCATACATTGTGATGGGAAAGAGAGAGAAGAGTTTTTTTAATAATAAAACAAGATCCAAAGGGGAAATTGTTTTAATCTATTTTACCCTAATTCACGCCCCCCCCCCCCCCCCCTCAGGGTATTTAACCTAATTAGGATAAGAATTGGTATCACAGATAAAGGTTAAAAGTCATTGGTTCTATATTAGTAGAAGAAATAGAAGTTGTGAATCACAAATAGATTATGATATTTATTGGAAAAATTTCAATTATGGAATAATCTGATTCAACTCTACTTTTGATCATTAAGAATGGATGTCTTTACTATATAAATGCATGGAATTTCAAAAAATATCGATAGTGGTGCTTTATCATAAGCTAACCTATGATAATTGGATGTTGACGCTAAAGGAATCAATGGATTCGGGGGATCCCTATCCAATGAAATATATATGAAGGTGATATCATGTAATTCATCACTTAATATGTGGGAAACGTTTCTGAATATTTATGAGGGTGACTCAAAAGTTAGAGAACCAATGATGGAGGTTCTATGGAATATGTATAAGGATCTCATAATGCACCCCAATGATTCTGTTGATATATATTTTGATCAGGTAAATATTTTTGTGGAAGACATGCGTGGTCTTAGAGAAATTATTGAAGATATAAATATTTTTAAGCATGCCTTGATAAAAATTCCACCTCGGTTCAATCTAAAAGTTTCTATATTGGAAGATAATGATCCAAAAGAGATGATATTGGATAACTTTAATAGTACTCATGTAGCATATGAAATGAGAAATGATGATAATGATGTTTTGGAAAAGGGGAATTCTAAATAAGTGTCATTCAATTCCATGAATAATCTCACCATTGAAGATGCATAGGAATATAATGATATAAATGAGGTGATGTCATTTATTTCCTAAAATATTCATATAGGAAAATGAAAGTTCAAAGGGGATCTCCCTCTTACATGATTTTGGTGTGGAAAGGTTGGACATATTACAACAAGGTGCCCCAAGAAGTTTTGAGAATATAAAGAGGATGAATCTGAAATTTCCATGAATAAGTCTTCATACTACGTGAAAGGAAAAAAATTAACATAAATTTATTGAAAAATAATAAAATGATTTTAAGAGAAGATTATAGTTTAGAATAATCTAAGGTTAAATAATTATTGGACTGTAAGGATCATGAACCAGATACTATGGTGGAAGTTGTCAGAAATTATATTACAACAAAAGCAAGTGACAATGAATAATGTTAAGTTAAAGGAAAAGTTTACATTTAGTTCAAATTAGAATCCCCTATTTAGGAAATAGATTTTTTCTAAGCCAAAACAAATAAAGTCAACAATGTGGTTCATGATTCAAAACATTATATGCAGAAGTTGGAATAAGAGAATTCTAATATGAATGAAAAAATTGAAAAATGGAATTATTTCATGCCAAAGGGCTTAGATAAGGTTGTTTAGTATAAGATAAAAATTTAATAATAGAAAAGATAAATTGATAGTTTGACTAAAACTCAAAAATATTAAATCAAATGTATTGAAGAACATGAAGAGGAAGCCATTGGTCTATGAAAAAGTGTTAAGGATCATTAAAAACTTTTGACTATTGAAACGACATCAGGAAAGAAGATCATACAAGTAATAGAAAAGATGAAAGTGGAGTGTAGTGGTCCAACATAATTGAATAAATAGTCAAATCCAAATGATAAGGTTGATAAGAGGATGATCAAACATAGAATGCAGTAAGGATTGAAGTTAGACCATAAGAACTCACTCCAAGATTGATGATTGATTTGGGTACGAAGTAGAATCATAAGATTCATAGAATCCAAGGGATAATCGGTGGTGCTTTATTGACACATAGGAATTCACCCTGTATTATATGCAATTTTTATGGAAATATTGGACACTCACAAAAAACATTTTTCATATACAAGAGGTATCAAAGGGAACAAGACTAACAAAGGTATCCATTCCAAACAAAATATTCCAAGATATCATTTAATAGTTAGTATTTTTGGTTTAGAGGAATCATACACATGGAAATATATTTCACATCAACAATACAAAAAATGTACTAAGTCATACTAAATATAGTTATAAGAAGTAGATAAATGTATTATCAAATGAGTAAAAAATACAACATCGATTTGTATATCTGCAGGATGAAGAAGTTCCATCATACTTTGAGGAAGAATGAGATTATCAATCTATATCAGGTATGATAGTCAAAAACATTGATCATAAATAAAATAGATGAACAGGAAGTGGTTATAGAGATTTCTTTCAAATCATCACATCACACTGTAATATGGATCGTTGATAGAGGATGAACCTCCCATATGATGAAAAATAAATAACCAATGACAAGAATCAGATACGACAAGGAAGGTGTTGTAATATTTGGTAATGATGAATGTCTGAGAATTATTAGCTCAGGAAAATCCAAGTTTGAGGGAAAAAACATGATACGTGTAGATCTCTTGGTTGTTTAAGGTCTCAGTCACAAATTTTTAAGTTTAAGTCAACTATGTTACTGAGGACATGCCATAAGTTTTTCAAAGAAATTATGTGTCATCAAGGAAAAAGGTGGTGTTTTTTTTCAAGGAAAACGTATGAAAAGGAATTTCTACCTTGTGAGTGGATAAGAAGATATGGGATTTCTACCCTCGGAAGAATAAAATAAGTTAAGGCATAAAGCTCTTGGCCACTTGAGATACAAGTCCTTGTAATATTTGGTGAAATATGATGCTACTTGAGACCTCCCTATATTATCACATGATCATACCCATACATGTGATTCTAGTCAATAGGGTAAGATCATTGGAAAGACATATAAGGAAAAAAGAAAAAAGGTTAAAAAAATTATTGATTTGTTATATATTGATGTATATTGACCTATTTCAACAAGAGATATTTATAGTATAAGATATTATATTCTCTTCATTGATTATTTAAGCATAATAACATGGGTTTCAATCATCACCCACAAATATGAGGTGTTAAGTTTCATAAAAATTTATCAAATCAAAGTTGAGAAGACGTTGGGTCAAACAATTCATAATATCTGAACAGATAATGGAATAGAAATCACAAGTAGCCAAGTGAAGGATTATATTGAGAAACATGGGATAAAGAACCAAGTTTCAACAGTAATAAATCCATAGTATAATGGAGCAGTTGAGAGAATAAATTTAATTATCAACAACATGTAAAAAACAATTCTCATTGGGAAATACCATCCAGAGAATTTTTGGAAATAAGTCATGATAAAATTAGTCTATACATAAAATAGAGAATTAATATGTCTGAAAGAATAAAAGACTCTATATGAGATATGGTATGGAAAGAATCCATCATTGAAGTACTTTCAAGTCTTCAGATGTAAGTGTTTCATTCTCAATAAAGAGAAACATAAGAAGTTTGAATATTGTGTAGATGAGGCGATTTATTTGGGTACTCAAAGAAAAGAAAATCATACAAATTCTTCAATAAGTGGTTGGTAAAGGTAGTTAAATGTAATTATGTAACCATAGTAGATAATGAGTAGAATATTTAGCAAATACATGATCAGTCTTGAGAGGATATTTATGAAGAGATAAGCATAGCAATGAATGTTCTAGTTCCAGAGTCTAATTTAGAAGAAGATTCAAGTAATGAAAAGGATGAGTAGTATCTACATAAATATTGGAGACAAGATATGAAATTGATAGACATAATATAATTGGTGATTGGATATCACTAGTGTAGACAAGTAGGATGAAGAATCTACAGAAATCGTCGTACTTATTGTATAAAGAGCCAATTTTTTGATGACGTAGATGGAGATGAGAATTGGGTTTAAGTTATGAATGAATATCTTGACCAAATTGAGAATAATCATACATGGTATATTGTTTTGAGGTCAAAAAATATGAATGTCATTAGGAATAAATGGGTATTTCAAAATAAGATGAATGAAGACAGTATAGTGATTCGAAACAAGGCACAAATCATTTGAATAGGGTACTCCCAGTTAGAGGGTATTGATGTTGATAAAATATTTCCACATGTTTCAAGGATAGAGACAATTATATTATTATTAGTCATAGTATTTAAAATAATGTTCAATGCTTTCCAGATGTATGTTAGGTCAAATTTTTGGAAAGGGGCTCTAGAAGTGAAAGTTAATATTGAGAAACCATATGTTTTTCTCATTCAGGAAGATGATAACAGAGTTTTTCACTAGAGAAATTCTCTTTATGGGTTAAATCAGGCACCAAGAGCATGGTATTCCATACTAGATCAGTTTTTGAAGAATCTCGGTTTCTAACATAGTGGAGTTGATTAAAATATCTATGTCAATAATGATAGTAATCAAATGATGATGTTGATTGTGTGTGTTTATGGAATAATATTAATTGGATTAGATGAAGCGTAGTGTGGATAGTTTTTTGAATTCATGAAAAGTGAGTTCAAAATGTCAATGATTGGTGAAGTGATGTTTTCCTTGGTTTACAGGTAACAATAAGAAAGAATAGCACATTAATTTCTCAATATAAATATCTCAATGATGTTTTGAGAATATTTGGAATGAATAATTCTAAGGAGATGATGACTCTAGTGTCTAACTGGGTGAAGCTATCATGGGATGATGAAGGAAAATTAGTTAATGTCACTTAATATAAGAAGATCATTGGAAGCCTATTGTACTTAATAGAAACATGACCAGATATTATTTTTGCCACATGTAAAGCAGTGAGATATCAAATAAATCCCATTTCAATACACTTGATTATAGTGAAAAGAATAATTCATTATATAAAATCATAGTGGACTTTGTTTTGATGACCAATGACAAATCTTAGCAAGATTTATTGGGATATACAGATGCAGATTGGCTTGGATCAACAGATGATGGGAAATCAATGTCAGGAGGTTCTTTATATCTTGGAGGATTATTTATTTATTACCTAATAAAGAAGTAGGATTTAATTTCATTGAGAACCATAGAATCTTAATATATTGTTTCCACTCAATCATGCATGCAATTATTGTGGATGAAGCAATAGTTTGATGAAATGGGAGTTAAAGTGAAGTCTCTGATCAGAATCCATTATGGTAATTCAAGTGCAATAAATATTATAAAAAATAAATCCCATCACTCAAGGAAAAAGCACATTGAAATCAAGAATCATTTTATCAAAGAAAATGTAGACCAACGTATAGTTAATTTGGAGTATGTGCCTACATAACTCTAGGTTGTGGATATTATAACAAATGCATTACCCAAACAATCATTTGAGAGGTATCGATTGGATCTAGGAGTTCATTCGACTCCCCTCACTTGAAAAAGTTTGAATGTAGGACCCTCTCTCCCCGAGGTATAGTGTGTTCTTCCCTAATGTTCCAATCTATGTTCTTTACCCTATTGAGTACCATAATTAAGTGATCTTCATGTTCATTGATAAAGGGAGTGAAATTGTGTCTATAAAAGAGGATAAAATTTATTAATCAAGATAGGGAGAGAATCTGATTGGGGGATTAGTGAAGTAGGGGGTTTAAATTTTACAATGCTAAAGGTGATTGATTAAAGGTTATATATCATGACTGGTGAGGATCATTATGAATGAAGGTGAGTGGTTTTTAATAAAGTGATTAATTTATGAACTTTGCATGCTACTCTTGTTTCTCATGTCGAGCATGAATCAGGTGGTCTTAAATTGTGTGTTGAGTAAATATTTGATTGCTCTATGAATCTCATTACGTATATATTAGTAGAATATATAAGAAGCTTCAACAAGTTATCAAAATGTAAAGAGTATTCAACAAACCCAAAGGGGGATATTTTTTGTCAAAAATCTCTCAACGTAACATTGTAGTATTTTTGGTGGATTATGTTTTTTGATAAAGAGAGTTTCCATGGTAATGTCTGGAGTTCATAGATATTTTTGATATGGTATATTGAAAAAGATCCAAGATGAAGGAATGGATGCCCTAGAATAAATACACAAAATTACCTACATAAGGTGACTCTGTTTCTCAGTGCCTTCCAAATTTTTGGGGTCCAAAATTTGGAGGATGGATAGCATCATGAAAATTTTATTTCCTTGAAAATAATTATGAAAATATGGAAAAGTCATGAGTTTCATATAGAATGGGATTCACAAATATGGTTTCATGAAGGAACAAAGAAGTTGACAGTGATCTCTGCAACAGTGATGAGCATCGCAAATGGGAAATTCATGTTGAGCTTCATGAGATAGGTATTATCACAAACAGTATGAGTGAGCATCATGAAATGGTGATTATGTTGATGGAAGATTCTAGAATCGGTGGAAATGCTTATAGATAGGCATATACCCCTTCATAGAATTATCGAGACTTCAAAGAAGATTCTAAGGCACTAGATTCATGAAAGTGGTTCATAAAGGTTGTTCTTGTGGAAAATTTTGTGAAGAAAGGGAGTTCATGAAGGTTATTAATACCAACCAAAATATTTGAGCATCAAAAAAGTGTTAGAGTTCACAAATTCTATAAAAATATGACCAAAAGTTGTGAGCTTCGTGAAGGCTAGTTAAGTTTAGTGAAAGTGTTGATCTTCAGGAAGGTTATTTGAGATTTGGGAAATAGGTGTGTTTTGGGAAGGTAGTGAGCATTGTAAAAGTTATAAAAATGGATTTCCCAATGAACTATATAAAATTTAGATTCATCAAGTGGATGAAAGTGGAACTTCAATATAGCATTTATATATAACTGAGGATGTATCCATTAGTGATAATGAAGGGACCTACATGTTCATAAACTATAGGTGATTCCCTTTCAAGAGAATTGATCAAAGGAGGAGGAAGAAGGTTATCCCTTTCACCAAAAGTAATCTAGAAAAGGAGACTTAGGGAGTGACCCTTAGGAAAGCAGTGAGCTGACCCTAAACCTCGTAAAGGCAGTGAGCCTAGGCATAAAAGTGAACTTTCCTGAACCTTGTATTTTATAAGTGAGCCTTAGCAGATTTGGTGCATTAGAACATCATCATTTTATGCTCCTTGGAAGTAGCTTAGTGAGGGTGAACCAAGTAAAATTTTTGTGTTTGATGCATGATATAAATTTTGTTCATACATTACAATAGGAAAGTAAGAGAAGAGTGTTTTGTTTAACGATGAAACAAGATCCAAATGGGAATTTTTTTTAATATGTCATGCCCTGATTCACCCCCCCCCCCTCACATTATTTAACCTAATTGAGCTAAAAATACTAATCATTTTTTCCAGTGATTCATTTTATTAAAGTTTTAATAATAGATGATGAACAATCAAATATGCCATTAGAAAGTTCCAAATCGTTGGTCGGTAAAACTAGGTTACACATCGTGTATATGGAGTACATGCCTTGTACCCATGTTCATTATACCTAGATTCACTGAGAATTTAATTACACATAGTGCATTTATTTCATATCATGTGTTGACTGGGCCAAACTAGTATACAAAAAGTGGATACATGATGTGTAGCTGGCATGTGAATGTCGTCTAGCTTGACTGAGTTAACACGCTGAAGCCTCAGGCATGTGACTCAGATACACGGAAATTGAGATACATGACATGTATCTAGACTGTACAAGTCATGTAGTCTCCTGTTAAAGGATATAATTAAAAATTTATATTTAAATTGACTATTTAATCATTAAAACCTTATTTTATTGATTGGAACACAAATGTGTGTTTAAATAATTAATAATGGTTTTTTAAGAATATTAAATGCTCAATTAATTTATTATAATTAATATGTAATTATTAGTTCTATTTTTTATTTTCCATGAATACCATAAATAATGGGTATCTCTAATTATGTTCAGATTATCATTAATATGAAACATAATTAATTAATTAATTAATGCAATCATGTTCATATTAAATAATAAATAAATGAATAAATAAATGAATTCTATCTGGTTACTTTTTCATATTCATTACATGTATGACTGATCATGATTTAGACTAAGACCTATGTATGATATGAATGTTTTAATTTAATTTATTTCCTGGGTTTTCTATTATTTATTATCAAATTAAATATAATGGTCCGTATGTCGTTTCTCCCTTTATTATTATGTAGGACCTTCATGTCTAATGATATTTATGTAATACTCTTTTATCCAATCCTTTGGTTCCCCTCACCTATGTGTGAGTCATAAATATGTGTAATTAATGGAGTATCCCAAGGCAAGTCGAGGTAGTTCAAGATGAAACCATTATGATTCAAACTCAGGTGATACACATGTGCATAGGTTGAATTCTATAATTCATGCCAAGATCGAAAATAAGAGTTATTTTCCCTGGTTCAAGGTAGATTTAATTTCCACTATTTAAATCGACCATTAGATAATGCTCATAAATGGGTCATTTAATTATTTATTTATTTATATCTATGCAATTATTTATTTTATGGATGCAAGACCACGATCACATAAAAAAATGAATTAATGTGCAAAGACAGAATTTAAATAAATCTTTTAGGTGTAAATGTTTTATCTGACATGGTTAATTAATTAAGTAACATCAACTTAATATTAAAAATACATGTAAAGAATAAGACAAGATAAAATTTATGAATAATAAATTAAATAAATAAATTATGTGTAAATGTTTTATCCAATATGGTTAATTAATTAAGTAACATCCACTTAATATTAATGTGTTAAGGATAAAATAATGTAAAAATTATGAATAATTAATTAAAATTCATCAACCAAATATTAAGTCAGACTAAGCCTTTTATTACTTGATTAGGAACAAAAAACAATAGAACTAAGTGTTTGAATAACCTTTTTTGGGACGATTACTTTTATAAATGGATTTCTTAAGAAGGTTTTGGGTTAAATTAACCATTTTACATCAACATGAGTATCCCTTGATAGTCTTGGTGTAATTTTGAGGTATGTGTTGAGGAAATACAAGTTAGGAATTCAGGATAGGGAGATCCACTAAATGGATCGAGGAGCTACAAGACCATGGTCAGAAATGTCCTGGTTACCTAAATACCTTCAAGAAGCTTGAAAACCCCCTTTGGGGTTATTTTAAGTGGAATATGGATCCCTTCTACTAGAATATTAAAGCAATTAGAAATTATGAATTCAATGGATAAGGATATTGGGACTTGATAAAATAGTGGTATATTTAATAAAATTAATTTATTTACTATTTCTCACATAATTTTTAATCACGAAAATGTACTAATAATATGCTATTTTAATTTTTTAATAAAATTTAAATATCATATTTAAAACAATCCCTATGATAAATAATGGATAATGACAATCTCCAAACTGGTAGAAACTTCTGGGAGTAGTTTAGATGTCTTCTGGTTGTGTTATGCCATGAACGGAAATCTTATCTGCTAGAATCCTCAATACCTAATCTGACTGATAAATATTAAAGTGATAAATATTTACTTGTCTATTAAAATTATTTTAGTGATGTGGTTGACATTCAATATTTTATTATTTCATCAATGTCTAGTGAACTCATGAAGTCTTACGAAAACATAGATGTGTATAGCATGTTTGAGAACCTCTATGGTCTTTACTAGGATAGAGACAGATAGAAACAATTTGATACTTCCAAGGTTCTCTTTCATTGAAATATTAGAGAGGTTTCCCTAGCTGGATCTTGTGTAGTCAATCTTATTAGCTATATTGAGATCTTAAAGGTTATAGAGCTTAAACTTACCAAATAACTCAACACCAATCTCATTCTAGTTTCACTCCCACATAGATTATATATATTTTTATGAATTTTAATATAAATAAAATTTAGAATTATCCACCATATATTCTCACTCTTCTTCACCAAGTAGAAAAGGATATAAAGCACAAAAATCCTTTTGTCCTTATGGTGAATAAATGAAATGGGAAAGAAAATAGATCTAAATCAAAAGCTTCTTCACACCCTTACAAGAAGTAGAAGATCAAGTGGAATGCAAGGGAATAGTATGTTTTCTATTTTTTATATGGAAAAAAGGGCCACTGTAAGAAAAACTAAACTCATCCCAAGAATCAAGGAGAAGGTTCATGAGTGTTTGTTATCGAGTGTAATTTATATGTTTCTAAGAATTGGGTATTATAACATCTTGTGGTTCTCATATATGTATTAAAATACATCAACCATATAGATTCAAAAATATTAACCTGGGGAGAGGTCGATCAATGAGTATCCAACAAAGATAAACTTGTTGTGGTAGCTATCGGGGACTACCACCTGACATTGTCAACAAGGATGATCTTTGTTTTGAAAGTTCATTATGATGTTCCATATGTTACCAAAAACTATATTTATATATCTTGACTTGATATGGATGTATTTATTTTCAAATTTAGGAATAAATGTTGCTTATTTTATAAAGATATAATTTTTTATGGTAAGGAACATTTAAATAACATTATTTATGTGTTGGATTACATAAACCAGGTAATCGAAATTGATAACAAAGTTACCTCACATGACACATACAACACCCAACTTTGGCATCATTGGCTAGGTTATAAAAATGAAACGTTGTTGACTAAATTACATCAAGTAGGATGTTTATATTCTTTTGAAATAAAACCACCAGGTTTATGTCATTCATGTTTAAAAGGAAAAATGGACAGAGCCCCATTTATTGTGAAAGGTGAAAGGGATAAAGAGATTCTTGAATTAGTTCATATTGATGTGTGTGTACCATTTCGTATTGAAGAAAGGGGTGGGTACTCATATTTCTTAACATTTACTGATGATTTTAGTAGATATTGATATGTCTACTTTATAATACCCCAAGATATTATGGTATGTATCTTCTTAAATAAATTCAATTTATTTTATAGTTTACATTGAATAAATAAACCCTGATATACTATAAAATATTAACATGGTTATTAGAATAGTAATATAACCATTTGGAATAGTAATGTGGTAATTAGAATAATAACTTAACCTATGAAATTATAAATAAAATTTAGGTATCTCATATATGAAAAAATGATATTTTATATCATATAAAAAGTGAATAAATTTTTTAAAAATGATAAATTAAGTGTAGGTTTTTTTGTGAAACATAAATCTTTATTTAAAATTTTATAATTAATATATTAGTTTAAAAGAAAATTATTTTCAAAAAATAGATTTATAAATTAATATTTTATTTTCTTGTGATTTTAAGATTATTTTATGACACCTTAATTAATTTTTCAAAGTGTCGTAAAATCGGTTATAATATTAAAATTTGTATTTTTTGAATAAATGATGATTTTAATTAAAATTTATTTCTTACATATTTATAAAATTATGTTCATAAATTAGATTATATTTTTAAAATATTCACTTCAAAAAACAGTGATGGTGACTTTTTCATATTTTTCTAAATTAGTTGAATTTTTGTGAATAGTGAAATACAGAAATTTACGATATTAGCTAAATAAATGAATTATTGAGACATGGATGATGTATGGATGATTTAAGCACCATTATTTCTAACTCACATTCACTAGTTACTTTAATTGGTCACAATAATCAAAAAATTTAATAGTATTGATTCAAAATAATAAACAAATGAATAAAATAATCAAAAAACACCCCTCTCCTTCACTATAAAAACCATCCCTCACCACCCCTTATCCTCACACAATATGGGAATTGAATCTTTCTTATATTCTTCCCTATTCTTCTCTAAAACAAATTCCTCATGTCCTAGTATTTTTGGTCTCATAAAAAGAGCAATCCCAAATTCCTTAAGGACGTTCTCAAGAAGATGTTATACCAAAGGTAAAATCCTCTTTCATTCTATTTTAGTTTCTTTTAATATCTTTTCTTTTCTTATACTCTCCTTACCTACTCTATCAAAACATGAATTATAACACTATTATATTATATATACTACAATTTTTTATGTTAATTTAATATTCATCATCAAACCTCATCTCATCTCCATTTTATTCTAAAAATGAAAACATCATCTGTGATGTGTCGATTTACCGTCATTGTGGATGATGCGTTTTCATTTTCCATTTCTGAATTCAAATCTGGTTATAAAAACATTATTATGGTTAAATAAGATTTTATTATTTATATTATAATTTATATAATGTTTTAGAACTAATATATAAACATGATATTAAATAAAGTGATATAATCCTCTGATGGTTGTAAAAACCACCAAAATAAATTTAATTACTTTCATTAATGTTTTATCTAATGAATCATTCTCATTCTATATAAAAAATGATATTTAAGACCATTTAAACTACTATAAGTTCATTAATAAAATATAATTTCAATTCTATAGAACTATCCTCATTTTATATGAACTTCCACACTTATATACAAGAAAACCGATCATGAAAAACCAAGAAAATAAACACTACTAAAATGAAAAAATTGAATCTTATAAATCATCAAAAAGCACATAAATTAACTAAATATAATTATACTAAATCAAATATCTAACACCCCAAGGTTTTTAAAATAAATATAGAATGCAATTTTATAATCTATCCATTAAACACAACTTTCCCTCTTCTATGCTTTGAATTTCAAGAAATGGTCATCTAGAGTTGTGTTCAGTAAGTCATTTGGAGTCTGATAGAACAGACTTGATTTTTGGTGAATAGTAACATACCCTTATGAATATTAATATGAATAGTAGTATGAATAGTAATATGACCCTTTAATATTAAATAATTATTTTATTTTATTTTCTTAAGGTAATAAGATAATGGGATCGTAATTGATTTTTCAATGTCACATAAAACTAATTGCACTTCAAGATTGTTATTTTTCAAATTAACTATGACCTTATTTAAAAATTATATTAATAATATTTAGAAAATTATTTTTGAAAAATGGATTTCACTTTTGAATTCTACACGATGAAAAATTGTAGGGGTACATTTTTGGGACTTTTCTAAAATTCTTGAATTTTTGATGAATAGTGAAATACCGTAAAATATCGTATATTCAATTTATCAGTTAAATACACTATTAATGACATCATAAGTGATGTAATTCCACTTTATTCGAACTCAAATGATCTTATTACTATTAGGGGTCACATGAAACAATACTATTGGTTTTCTTGATGGAAATAATAAAATAATGAAATTAAATATTCAAAAAATACCCCTCTCCTCCACTATAAAAACCCCCCACCACTACCTATTCTATTCACTTATCTAAGCCTTGAAGATCCTCAAATTTCTTCCCAATTACCCTTAACTAGTCACTCCCCACGACCAGGAAGCTCTTAGTCTTTCCAAAATAACAAAACCCCTTCCATTAAGGAGTTTCTCAAGGAGGTTATTTCAAGAGGTAAAGCACTCTTCTTCCTCATTTGGTTTTATTTCAATTTATCTACTTTTTTTATCCTATCCTCACCTCCTCTGTCTAAATGAACATGATAACTCCAATAACATCTATATACTGTATTTATATCTTTTGAATGTAAGAACCATCATAAATATTCTTACTCCCTTTCTTTTATTTTTATAAATTAAATCGACATCCACGAGGTACCGATTTATAACCTCCGTGGATGACGAAGTTTTGTTCTTTAATTTCTTCTTAATTACTGGTCATGAAACCATATTAATGGTTTAAACAAAATATAATATATTTATCATAACTTAATAAATATCCAGGAACCATAATATGTACATATAAATAAGTTATAGGACAAAACTAGTTCATAATAATCCAAATACCGCCAAATAATCGAAGTGGTTGTCATCTAATGATTCATCCTCATTCCATGTAACCAAATGATAGAAAAGACCATTACCAATTCTTTATGTTCATAAATAATAAATAATTCCAATCTTGTAGATTTATAACCTTTCCACGTGAACTCTATTACTTAAAAACAAGTGAACTAATTATAAAAATAAGGAAAACAAACACCCTGGAACAATGAAATTCAATATAATAACTTAGAAATAAGGGTATAAATGATCTAAATATAATTATGATAAACTTAATACATGTCTAATAGGTTCTTAAATAATTTATTAATAAGTATAATTTCATATTCTAGGAGCTTAAGTTCAAGAGAGGAACACGTTTGGAGTTAAGGTAAGGGGTTTCTCATCTCACTTTCATTTCGGTGAGATTTTCATTATTTTCTACTTAATTCTTGTATGTGGTATATGTGTTCTGAAAATTGATATATAATAACATTTTTATATTTATATTCATGTTAATCAATGATTAATTTGAGGTTTATTAAGTTTTGGTCATATGGTTTGACTGATTACATTGTTGTAAGGGTTTCTTCATCTCACTTCCATTTTCGTGAGATTTTCCATATTCACTACTAATACTTTTTTATGGTGTATGTATACTGACCATTGACTTCACATATCATTAATATCTTTATCTTCATGGTTTTAAATCTATAATTTTTTTTATTATTTACTTTTGTGGCATACAAATCGTTGGATTCCAAAGTGGTAAGGGGTTTCTCATCTCACTTTCATTTCTGTGAGATTTTCATTATTCGCCACTTAATTCTTGTATGTGGTATATTTTTTATGCCAATTGATATATAATAACATTATTATATTTATATTCATGTTAATAAATGATTCATTTGAGGTTTATTATGTTTTGGTCATATGGTTCGACCGATTACATTGTTGTAAGGGTTTCTTCATCTCACTTCCATTTACGTGAGATTTTCCATATTCACTACTAATACTTTTGTATGGTGTATGTATACTAACCATTGACTTCACATATCATGAATATATTTATCTTCATGGTATTAAATCTATAATTTTTGTATTATTAACTTTTGGGGCATACTAATCGTTTGATTCCAAAGTGGTAAGGGGTTTCTCATCTCACTTTCATTTCTGTGATATTTTTATTATTTGCCACTTATTTATTGTATGTGGTATATTTGTATTTCCATTTGATATATAATAACATGATTTTATTTATATTCATTTCATTAAATGATTAATTTTATGTTCATTAAGTTCAAGTCATATGATTCGACTGGTTACATTGTGGTAAGGGACTTTGTCTCAACTACCTTTCGTTGTGACTAACATTGTATTGGGAACCTAATAATCCTTATGTGGTGTACCTACTGCCCATTTGAGATCAATTTTCATTTTAAATTGTATTTATATTAAATATCTATAATCTCATGCCATGGATATTTGTGTTGTCTAAACCGTATACCATTTTACATACGGTGTTTATTTGGAAAGTTATTTTAATTATGGAAATATTTGTGAATCCGTATACTCTACTCTATACGGATATTAAAAAGGCATATTTCTCTTGTATTGAATCAATGTATAAAGAATTATTTGGACATGCAGTGGTAGGTGGGGCCCGATATATCCCCTAGATGCATCGGTAGGTCTCATGAGAAAAAATAGTTTGCTGACACACCCTTTGAGTTTGTTTCCAAAAATCAGACGGGTTTCTACCCGTAGAACTAAACCATTTTTATGGTATTATGGTTTCATGTGCCAGATATATAACATCCAATTAATAAGAATTTTCTTTATTCGTTATTAGTTATTATTATTATCCATGAGGTTTTCACTATGACAAAATCTATGGATATAGTTTCATTTTCAGTTTATTAATGGCATTAGTTATTCATTTATTCACTATGCCATATTGATTATGTCAGATTGATTATGATTCACTTGTTATTGTACTCATGATTCAACTTTTTGTAACCCTTACTGAGCATTTGAGATCACCCCTTTCATTGTTTACCTTCAACAGGTGATGAAGAGAAGGTCTTTTATTGAGTTCGTGTTGTTGCAGTTTTTAGTTTTGTTATGTATTGTATCTTGTAACCTTTTTCAATGTAATTTGTGTTACATCTATGTATCTAGTTTCTTCAAGACTATTGAACTGATCGTTCCTTTAGGATTTTCATTCCTTCTAACCATACCAATATCACAAGTAATGCATTGGCTCTATCTTAGAGGGGTTGGGGTGTTACAGTTGGTATTAGATGAAGTTTAGTAGAAAACTTAGAAACTAGAGTAGGAAATGTATAGTAGGAAAAAAAATCACTAAGGTTGTATCTCAGGATTAACATACAAGAACGACCTAGTATTTTTGTAAGGAATAGATTATGTGAATATTTTAAGAAATACGTCCATGTCTGGATACAAGCAGGTAGAGGCGGCTCTGGCACAGATGTATCTAGGGGTAAAACCCGAAAACACCGCTTTGAGCTAGACTCGAACGGGAACTGGTGCATGAAAATGGGCCTTGCTTCACTCTTGGTTATGACACTCTAAAGGGATATGCTTAGGATAATTCATATTTTATTTACAATCCATTATGAAGGAGTTAATGTAAACTTTTCCTTAGAGGAACCATGTTTATAGAATTAGCTATGCATAGAATTTCAATCTATGTTGAGTGCTTTCCTATTTGAGATTCATAAACTAATCTAGTGTATACCATTATTTAGAAATTGTGTCTAATGGAAGAAGGGGAATCAATACTCATGGGAAAGGTAGGGATCTACCTACTGAGCAAGTCAACACAGTCAACGTTGGAGCAGATCAGATCATGACCATATTGGGACAACTTACTCAAGTTGTAACGAATAACCGTTCAACACCTGTGTTGTATTGTTTCATGTGGAAGAAGCCCCCATATTTCAGCGGGACTACTAATCTCATGATTATTGATCAATGGATCAAGTCCCTTGAAATGATATTCATGGAGTTGAGATGCAATGAAAATGAAAAGGTAGTACTGGCAGTATATTGTCTCAAGGGAGACGCTGATCAATGGTGGTCCCTAATTCAAAATACCACGGAGGAAGAAGAGATAGAGGATATGGAATGGAGGAATTTTAAGGAAATATTCTTCGAAAAATATTTCCCTCATGAGCAACGAACTGAAATGAAGAGGAAGTTCCTTGGATTAAAACAAATGGAAGAAGACAATGTTGCAGAGTATAAGGCTACCTTCACAAGGCTGGCCAGGTATGTCGTAGATTACGTACATGAATCAGCAGACAAGGTTGATCATTTCTTTGAAGGTCTTAAGCCAAGTCTTCTAAGGGCACTGGCTTCACAATCATTTTCATCACATGATGAAATTTTATCAAGTGCCATAAAAAAAGATAAGGAATTTGCTAGATCAAATTTTTTCAAAGGAAAACAAGATATGAAGTGGAACTCTGATAACAAAGGAAAAGGAGAAGCACCAAAGAAGAGCAAGGGAATTAATAGTTTCCCATTATGTGAGAACTGTGGAAAGAATCATCCCAGGAAATGCTTGAAAGGCATGGGAGTCTGCTATAACTGCAGAGAAAAGGGTCATCGATCTGGTGAATGTAAGGGGAAGAAACAATTCAATGATATTCAATGCTATAATTGCAGAGAGATGGGACACTATGCAAATGAGTGTCCTAAGCACCAAGGAAACATTCCTCATAAAAATCCAAGAGAGCAAGGAAGATCCTATGTGATTACAACCGCGGAGGTTGAAGATCCTAGTAACGTGGTGGCAGGTACTATAATTGTTTCCTCAAACTTCACCAACACTTTATTTGATTCTGTATCATCTTATTCATTTATATCCTCTCATTTTTCCAAGAAAATTAGATATATCCAATTTTATTTAATAAAGGATTTGTCAGTCAAAACTCTCATGGGGTGTGTCATTGCAACAAAGGCATGTCGACTAGTCCCCCTCCAAACACCAAAATGTGCTTTAGTTGCTAACCTTATCATCATACCCATGAATGAATTTGATATAATTCTCAGTACATATTTGCTATCAAATTATGATACGAGGATTTATTGAAATAAAAAGGAAGTTACAATTTTTGAAAATGGTGTAGAATCCCTTGTCTTTAGGGCAGAAACTTTGCCACTTTATTCCTATCTAGAACCACCCCCAATAGCTCTATTAAATGAAATACTTGGAGAGGAACATAAACCAATATCTATGGGAGATGAAATAAATCTTTAAATTTAAGATGTGTACATAGTGAAAGAGTACATTTATGTATTTCCAGAGCATTTACTTGGACATCCTCCAGAGTAGGAAGTTGAGTTCTCTATTGATTTAATTCCAGATGCAAGACCTATATCAAAGGCTCCCTATATAATGTCCACTATAAAATTAGTAGATCTAAAGAAACAATTAGAGGATTTATTCATCCTAGTGTTTCTCCATGGGGAGCCTCTGTCCTCTTTGTCAAGAAGAAAGATGGATCCATGAGACTTTGCATCGATTACAGGGAAATCAATGCTATTACAATAAATAATAAGTATCATCTACCCCGGATTGATGATTTATTTGAACAACTTCATGGAGATAAATACTTTTCGATGATTTACCTTCAATCCGGATGTCATCAATTGCGTGTGAGGAAGGAAGACATTCCTAAGATAGCATTTCGAACCAGGTATGGGCATTATGAGTTTACAGTGATGCATTTTGGACTGAAAAATGGACCATTTGTTTTCATGGATTTAATGAATATAGTTTTCAAGGAATATCTTGATAAATTTTTTGTGTTATTCATTGATGATATCCTGGTATACTCAAAAATCTATAAAGACCATGAGGATCATTTGTGAACTATTCTGAAAACTCTTAGAAGAAATAAATTATATGGGAAGTTTAGCAAGTGTGAATTCTGGCTTCAATCAGTTTCATTTCTAGGACATATTGTCACTAAGGATGGAATACTAGTTTATCGTGCATAGACAAAGGCAATCCAAGAATGGCCCATTCCAATAAACATAACTGAGGTACGCAGTTTTATTGTCTTAGCAGGTTATTATCGTCGTTTCATGCAGAATTTTGCCTGACTGGCTAACCAACTAACAAAGCTCACACGTAAAGGGGTTAAATTTGTATGGACAAAATATTGTGAAGAATGTTTTGAAGAACTGAATAGAATATTAGTCAATTCCCCTATATTGACTCTACCATCGGGGAATGATGGGTTTGTTATTTATAGTGATGCTTCAAAGAAAGGACTTTGTTGTATCCTTATGAAAAATCATAGGTTTATTGATTATGCATCATGACAACTAAAACTTCATGAGAAAAACTATCCTACTCATAATCTTGAGTTATCTACTATAATCTTTTCTTTGAAGATATGGAGACATTATCTCAATGGTTAAAAATGTGAGATTTATACTGATCACAAGAGTTTGAAGTATATTTTCTCATAGAAATAACTCAACATGAGGAAAAGGAGATGACATGAACTACTAAAGGATTATGATTTCACGATACAATACCACCTGGTGAAGTCAAATAAGGTGGCAGATGCCTTGATCGGAAAAGATCATGGAGTCTTGAACAAGATGATAGTTGAAAGGGGTCCTATTTTAATGGATCCAGTGAAGATAGATATGGGAATAACCATGGAAGGTGAAACATCAATGCTTTTTCAAATGGTTGCCAAAACATATTTACTATAAAGGATAAGAATTTCTCAAGATGATGATAAGGAGTTTCAAAAGAAGATTAAATTTGTGAATGATGGGAGATTGAGTGAATTCGTATATGAATATGGAATTTTGAAATTTGGGGAGATACTTTGTGTTCCCAATATACCTGATCTAAAAAGGGAATTATTGGATGATGCTCATAGTTCTAATTTCTCTATACACCCTAGTAGCACTAATATGTATAGAGACTTGAAGAAACATTTCTAGTGGGACAACATGAAGGGGAAGATTTCTGATTTTTGTCAAGATGTATGGTTTTTCAACAAGTGAAAGATGGAATTAAAAATCCTGGAGGAGTATTGCAACCTCTTCCCATACCTGAGTGGAAATGGGATAATATCACGATGGACTTTGTCATGGGACTACCAAAGACTCCTAGAAAGAACGATTCAGTATGGGTCATTTTTGATCATCTTACCAAGTCGGCACATTTTCTTGATATAAGAGAAGATCTACCGCTTGAACGTCTAGAAAGACTATAAATTAATGAAGTTGTGAGACTTCAGGGAGTACCCCTATCAATTGTTTTTGATCGTGATCCGCGTTTTACATCAAGATTCTGTAAAAGTCTTCAGAAATCCCTAGATACTGATCTTCATTTGAGCACTGCCTAGCACCCACAAACTGATGGACAATCAAAACGGACTATTCGGACATTGGACGACATGTTGAGGTCTTGTTCACTTGATTTTCAAGGCATGTGGGATCAGTATTTACCTCTCGTAGAATTTTTCTACAATAATATCTTCCATTCAAGTATACAGATGGCACCCTATGAAGCATTATATGGGAGTCGATGTCGTACACCAACTTGCTGGGATGATGTTGGTGAAAGAAATCTTGTGGGCCCAGAAATTGTTGAAGAAACCATGTAGAATGTGAATATTATCCAGAAACATATCAAAATAGCTCAAAGTAGGAAAAAGAGCTATGCAGATAACCGAAGGAAGGATTTGGAGTTTCAAGAAGGTGATCACGTTTTCTTAAAGGTATCTCCATGGAAGGGTATTATATGATTCGGTAAGAAGGGAAAATTAAGTCCCAGGTACATCAGACCTTTTGAAATTATGGACCAAATTGGAGTCGTAGCTTACCGTTTGGCAATGCCGCCAAGTCTCTCCAAGGTTCACAATGTGTTTCACGTGTCAATGTTAAGAAAGTACATGCCAGACCCAACACATGTACTCACTTATGAAGAAGTGGAACTTGAGCCCGATCTATCTTACTGTGAAGAGCCTATCAATATTCTTGATACTAGAGAACAAGTATTGAGAAATCGGATGACTCATCTGGTAAAGGTTCTGTGGAGGAACCATAAGATGGAGGAAGAAACATGGATGCCTGAGGAGCTTATGTTAAAGACATAACCGAATCTTTTTAAGTAATATTCTGTGAATTTCGAGGATGAAATTTTTGTAAGGAGGGGAGAATGTAGCACCCAAGGTTTTGAAAATAAATATAGAATTAAATTTTATAATCTATCCATTAAACACAACTTTTCCTCTTCTATGCTTTGAATTCCAAGAAATGGTCATCTAGAGTTGTGTTCAACAAGTCATTTGGAGTCTGATAAAACAAACTTGATTTTTGGTGAATAGTAACATACCCTTATGAATAGTAATATGACTAGTAATATGAATAATAATATGACCCTTATATAGTAAATAATTATTTTATTTTATTTTCTTAAGTTAATAAGATAATGGGATCGTAATTGATTTTTAAATGTCACATAAAAATAATTGCACTTCAAGATTGTTATTTTTCGAATTAACTATGACCTTATTTAAATATTAAATTAATAATATTTAGAAAATTATTTTTGAAAAATGGATTTCACTTTTTAATTCTACACGTCGAAAATTGGTAGGGGTGAATTTTTGGGACTTTTCTGAAATTATTGAATTTTTGATGAATAGTGAAATACCGTAAAATACTGTATATTCAATTTATTAGTTAAATACACTATTTATGACATTATAAGTAATTTAAGGCCAATTTATTCAAACTCACGTGATATTATTACTATTAGGGGTCACATGAAACAATACTATTGGTTGTATTGATGGAAATAATAAAATAATGAAATTAAATATTCAAAAATTACCCCTCTCCTCCACTATAAAAACCCCCCACCACTACCTCTTATCTTCACTTCTCTATGCCTTGAAGATCCTCAAAGTTATACCCAATTACCCTTCCCTAGTCACTCCCCACGACCAGTAATCTCTTAGTCTTTCCAAAAGACCAAAACCCCTTCCATTAAAGAGTTTCTCAAGGAGGTTATTTCAAGAGGAAAAGCACCCTTCTTTCTCATTTGGTTTTATTTCAATTTATCTACTTTTGTTATCCTATCCTCACCTCCTCTGTCCAAATGACCATGATAACTCCAGTAAAATCTATATACTATATTTATATCATGTTAATGGAAGAACCATCATAAATATTCTTACTTCCTCCCTTTTATTTTTATAAATGAAATCGACGTCCATGAGGTACCGATTTATAACCTTCATGGGCAACGAAGTATCGTTCTTCAATTTCTTATTCATTACTGGTCATGAAACCATATTCATGGTTTATCCAGACTATAATATATTTATTATAACCTAATAAATATTCAGGAACCATAATATATACATATAAATAAGTTATACGACAAAACTAGTTCATAATAATCCAAATACCACCAAATAATCGAAGTGGTTGTCATCTAATGATTCATCCTCATTACATGTAACCAAATCATAGAAATTACCATTACCAATGATTTATTTTAATAAATAATACATAATTTTAATCTTTTAGATTTATAACCTTTCCACATAAACTCTATTACTTAAAAACAAGTGAACCGATTATAAAAAATATGAAAACGAACACCTCGGAACAATGAAATCCAATATAATAACTTAGAAATAAGGGTATAAATGAACTAAACATAATTTTGATAAACTAAATACATGTCTAATAGGTTCTTAAATAATTTATTAATAAGTATAATTTCATATTCTAGGAGCTTAAGTTCAAGAGAGGAACACGTTTGGAGTTAAGGTAAGGGGTTTCTCATCTCACTTTCATTTCTGTGAGATTTTTATTATTCACCACTTAATTCTTTTATGTAGTATATGTGTTCTGAGAATTGATATATAATAACATAATTCTATTTATATTAATTTTAATCAATTATTCATTTTAGTTTTATTAAGTTTTGGTCATATGGTTCGACTGATTACATTGTTGTAAGGGTTTCTTCATCTCAATTCCATTTTTGTGAGATTTTCCATATTCACTACTAATACTTTTGTATGGTGTATGTATACTGAAAATTGACTTCACATATCATGAATATCTTTATCTTAATGGTATTAAATCTATAATATTTGTATTATTATCTTTTGGGGCATATGAATCGTTTGATTCCAAAGTGGTAAGGGGTTTCTCATCTCACTTTCATTTCTGTGATATTTTCATTATTCGCCACTTAATTCTTGTATGTGGTATATGTGTTCTGAAAACTGATATATTATAAAATGATTATTTTTATATTCATGTTAATTAATGATTAATTTGAGGTTTATTATGTTTGGGTCATATGGTTCGACTGATTACATTGTTGTAAGGGTTTCTTCATCTCACTTCCATTTTCGTGAGATTTTCCATATTCACTACTAATATTTTTGTATGGTGTATGTATACTTACCATTGACTTCACATATCATTAATATCTTTATATTCATGGTATTAAATCTATAATTTTTTTTATTATTAACTTTTGGGGAATACGAATCGTTTGATTCTAAAGTGGTAAGGGGTTTCTCATCTCACTTTCATTTCTGTGAGATTTTCATTGTTTTCCACTTATTTCTTGTATGTGGTATATTTGTACTCCCATTTGATATATAATTACATTATTCTCTTAAAATTCATGTCATTAAATGATTCATTTTATGTTCATTAAGTTCAAGTCGTATGATTCGACTGATTACATTGTAGTAAAGGACTTTTTCTCAACTACCTTTCATTGTGACTAACTTTGTATTGGGCACCTAATAATCCTTATGTGGTGTACCTACTACCCATTTGAGATCAATTTTCATTTTAAATTATATTTATATTAAATATCCATAATCTCATGCCATGGATATGTTTGTTTTCTAAACCATATACCATTTTAAATACGGTGTTTATTTAGAAAGTTATTTTAATTATGGAAATATTGATGAATTTGTATACTCTACTCTATATGGATATTGAAAAGGCATATTGCTCTTGTATTGAATAAATGTATAAATAATTCTTTGGACATGAAGTGGCGGGTGGGGCCCGCTATAGCCCCTCGATGCATCGGTAGATCTCATGAGACAAAACAGTTTGGCGACACACCCTTCGAGTTTGTTTCCAAAAATCAGACGGGTTTCTACCCATAAAACTAAACTGTTTTTATGGTATTATGGTTTCATATTCCAGATACATGACGTCCAATTAATAATAATTCTATTTATTGATTATCAGTTATTATTATTATCCATGAGGTTTTCACTATGACAAAATCTATTGATGCAGTTTCATTTTCAGTTTATTAATGGCATTAGTTATTCATTTATTCACTATGCCATATTGATTATGTCAGATTGATTATGATTCACTTATTATTGTACACATGCTTCCACTTTTTGTAACCCTTACTGAGCATTTGAGAACACACCTTTCATTGTTTACCTTCAATAGGTGATGAAGAGAAGGTCTTTTATTGAGTTTGTGTGGTTGCAGTTTTTAATTTGGTTATGTATTGTATCTTGTAACCTTTTTCAATGTAATTTGTGTTACATATATGTATCTAGTTTCTTCAAGACTACAAAACTGATCATTCCTTCGGGATTTTCATTCCTTCTAACCATACCAATATCACAAGTAATGCACTGTCTCCAGCTTAGAGGGGCCGGGGTGTTACAAAATACATATATAAAATGTTATTAATTAATTAATTAATCTAATTTTATTATCCAGGACATTAAGTAAAAGTGTAAAATGCTTTTGAATATAAGTTAAGGTATTTCCTAACTCAATTTCCATTCATTGGGTTATACATATACTTCTTTGATTATATTATTACATGATTATGTGTATAATCCACATTTTATTTTATTATTTTGTATCCCCACTTATCCATTTTTTGGATATGCTTTTGTTACACATAATCACTTCATTGATTAATTCTCACCTCAATGATACAAACTTTGTAAGGGTTTTCTCATCTCACTTTTATTTATATGATATTTTCCTTAATTACCACTTATTTCTTATGTGTGGTTAATGTATACTACCCATTTTATTTATTATTATAATTAATTGAATATTAAATTTAATATCCATATTTCTTATATCATGGATATGATTATTTTCTTATTCATATACCATTTTTACATACGGTGTATACTTTTTATGTTGTTTTAACTGGGGAAATATTGATAAATTTGTATCCTATAATCAATACATATATTTTGATAAATCATATTGATTCATGAATTAAATATATCATTTCATTATATGAGGAATGATTTGGACATGCATACATGGGTGGGGGCCAATTATATATAGTCCCTCAATGCATCGATAGGTCTCATGAGACCAAATAGTAGGCAACAAACCCTTCACATTTGTTTCTAAGTAGAATCAGACAGGTTTATACCCACGTACTTAAAACATCTTATTAAAGTTCTTAATGGTAGTGGTTCATGTTCCAGATACATGACCTCCAATATTTAATCATTTTCTTCATTCAGTAATAAGTTATTTCTTTCTATGATATTTTCACTATGAAAAAATCTATGGATTCATTTTTATTCTCGCATTACTGATGGAATGTTTTTTTTAGTTATTTACCTTTATATAGTGACTATGCCTTATTGAATTTGATTCACTTATTATTTATACTTGTAACCCTTAATAAGAATTTGAGCTCACCATTTTATTTTTTTCATTCCCTAGGACATGAAGATTAAATATTTTAATAAGTGTCAAGGAAGTAGTTTATTTTCCTTTGTTGTGTTTTATGTTTAATTACCAATGTAATAAGGGAACCGTTCATGTATCTAGTTCTTAAAGGATTCTAAACTAATTGAACATTTGTGATGTTATCTCTTTTATCTATTCCACTGTAATAAAATAACCACCGAATCTGGGCTACTGGGGTCAGGTTTGTTATAGTTGGTATTAGATCAAGTTTAGCAGAAACCTTGGGATCTAGATGTTAAGTAAACATTAAAATTATAATAATTACATATAGTTAATTTTTGTCTCAATAATAATTATTATTATGAGATAAATTATTGTGCTCCATTATTTAGTGATGGCGCCTAATGGAAGAAATGGAATCAATACCCATGAACAATGTATGTATTTCCCCACTGAACAAGTCAATACAGTTACTGTTGGAGTTAAGAAAATTATGACCATATTAGGATGGATTACTTAGGTTATGATGAATAATCATACTACACCTATGTTGGTTCATTTCATGTAGTATAATACCCCATCTTTTAGTGTGACTACTAATCCAGTGGTAGCTGAGCAGTGGGTCAAGTCCTTCAAAAACATATTTATTGTGTTAGGATGTAATGAAAATGAAAAGGTAGTATCGAAGATATATTATCTCAAGGGAGATGCTAATAAATGGTAGTCATTGATCTAGAATACTAAGGATGAAGATGACATAGAACACCTGGAGTGGAAATCCTTTAAAGAAATATTCTTTGATAAATAGTTCCCTCATGAGAAACGAACTTAAATTAAGAAAAAATTCCTTAGATTAAAGTAAAAGGAATAATAGATTATTGAAGAGTATGAAGATACCTTCAAAATAATATCTAGATATTCTACAGATTACATACATGATTTGTAAAACAAGATTGATCATTTCTTTGAAGGTTTAAGTTAAGTCTCAGAAGGGAATTGGCTTCTCAAACATTTGTATCATATAATTAAATATTATTAAATTCATTCAAAATGGAGAAGGAATTTTATAGTTCTTATATGTTCAAAGGAAAGAAAGAGAATAAGAGTTATTATAATAACCATGGTAAATTTGAAACATCAAATAAGAATAGGGGAATAAAGAAATTACCATTATGTGAAAAATTTGGAAATAATCATCCTGGGAAATTATTTAAAGGCATCGGAGTTTGTTATAATTATGGATAAAAGGGTCATCGAGCTAATGAATACAAGGGGAATAAACATTTCAATGATATTAAATGATTCAAATATAATTAAATGGGGAATTATTCAAATTAATTTCCCAAGTTCCAAGGGAATATACCATAGAAGAGGCCAAGGGGATATGGCCAATCTTATAAAATCGATATAGTTGAGGTAGAAGTACCCAATGATGTGGTAGCAGGTATACTAATCCTATATTCAAGTTTATCAAATGCTTTATTTGATTATATATCATCATAATATTTTATATCTATATAATTTTCCAATAAAATAATACATATAAAATTTTATTTAATAAGGGATTTGTTAGCCAAAACTCCTCAAGGAAGTCTCATTGCAAAAAAATGTGTTGGTCAGTGCCTTTTATGACACACAAATGTGTTTTAGTTTCTAGTTATATCATCATACCTATGGTTTACATTTATATAGTCCTCATTGTGGATTTCTATTCAAAATATGATGTGAAATATTATTATAAGAAGAATTAAATTTTAATTTTTGAGGATGATATAGAATCCCTTATCTTTAAAGTGGAAACTTCATCATTTGGTTCTTATCTAGATCCAACCTAGTAGCTCTATTGAATGAAATTATTTGGGAGGAATAGAAAACAACATCTAGGGATGAGGAAATTAATATTCAAACTGAGGATGTGTAAATTTTATAGAAATACATTGATGTATTTCCTGAGGATTAATATGCCCCACCCCCCAGATCATGAACTTGAGTTTACCATTAATTTAATCCCTAATACAAGACCAATATAAAATACTCTTTATAGAATATAAATTATAGAAGTATTGAAGCTGAATAAACAACTAGAGGGGTTGAATAATAAGGGATCTATTCACCCTAGTTTTTCTCCATGGGGGGATATTCTCTTATTTAATAAGAAAGATAGGTCCTTGAGGATTTTCATTGAAAATAGAGAAATCAATGTTATTGAAATAAATAACAAGTATCATGTACCTCACATTAGTGATTTATTTGATCAACATCATAGAGCTCAATATATTTTAAAGATTAACCTTCATTCTAGATATCATCAATTATGAGTAATGAAGAAAGATATTTAGAATACATATTTTTGAATGAGGTATAGACATTATGAGTTTATAGTAATTTCATTTGGACTAACTAATTCACTCTCTATTTTCATGGATTTAATGAATAGAGTATTCAAGGAATATCTCGAAAAGGTTTTTGTAGTATTCATTGATGATAATATGGTGTATTCTAAAAGCTATTAAGACCATGAGAATCACTTGTAGATTATTCTTGTGACTCTCAAAAGGAATGAGTTATATGGTAAATTTAGAAAGTGTGAATTGTGACTTCAAGAAATTTTTTTTCTTGGCCATATTATCTCTAAGAATGGAATCTCAATTGATCTTATGAATAAAAAATCAATCCAATAATGGCCCACTATAATGAACATAACTGAGGTACATAGTTTCATTGGTTTAGTAGGTCAATATCGGTGCTTCATTCATGAATTTTCCTAATTGGCTAACCTGTTAACCAAACTCACATGTGAAGTGGTTAAGTTCATATAGAGAAAAGAATGTGTGTCAGGTTTTGAATAATTGAAGATTGTATTAGTAAATGCTCTTATTTTGAATCTACCATCAAGAAATGATGGGTTTTTTATATACAATGATACATCTAAGAAAGGACTAGGTTGTTTCCTTATGAAAAATTATAATGTTAATTCATCTGCATCAAGGTAGTAGAAGAATCATGAAAAAAATTATCCAAATCATGATCTTGAGTTAGAATACATAATAGTTTCTTTGAAAAATTTGAGACACTATCTATATAGTGAATGATGTGTGATATATACGGATCAAAAGAGTTTGAAATATATCTTTACATAGAAATAACTCCACATTAATAAAATATGATGGCTCGAGTTACTCAAAGATTATGATATCTCAATACACTGCCACCCAAGAAAATCAAATAAGTTTGAAGATGAATTATGTAGGAAATATCATGGACTTATGGACCAAATGAGGATCGAGAAAGATCATATATTTATGGTTTTAATAAATATAGAGATGGTAATTTTTATGGAAGGGGAAACATCACACCTTTTTTAAATGATTATTAAATCATCTTTATTGAAGATGATAAAAATATCTCAATCTGATGATGAGAATTTTCCAAAAAAAAATAAATCCGTTAAGGATGGAAAATTTTTAGACTTCATGTGTGATGATAGAATTATAGAATTTGTAAAGAGGTTATGTGTTCCATCAATACCTGAGCTAAAAAGGTAACTATTGGATAATTATCATAGATTAAATTTCTCTATACCCCCTGGTAGTACCAAGATGTATAGATATCTGAAGGAAAATTTTTGTGGGATAAAATAAAGGGGGAAAATGGTGACTATATGTCAAGATGTCTAGTTTTTTAACAATTGAAGGCTGAGAGACACCATCCTAGAGGATTCTTGAAACCTATCGCTATTCTTATATGGAAGTGGGATGACATTAATATATAATTCATTACTGGATTACCAAATACCCCCAAAACGAATTATACAATATGGTTTATTGCTGATCACCTTAAAAAATTGGCATATTTTAAAACTATAAGTGAATATTTACCTCTTGAGAACTGAGAAAGACTCTATATTAATGAATTTATAATACTTAATAGTGCACCTCTATCGATTATGTCTGATTGAGATCTTCATTTTACATCAAAATTCCGGAAGAGTCTACAGAAGGGTTTGGATACTGATCTTTCTTTGAGTAAGGCTTATCAACCTCAAACCAACGTACATTCTAAAAAGACTATTCAAACATTATAAGATATATTGAGATGATTATCACTATACTTTCATGGTATGTGGGATCAATATTTACCTTTGGTGTAATTATCCTACAATAATAGTTTCCATTCTAGTATTCAAATGGATCCATATGAAGCATTAAATGGAAAAAGATGTCATACTCCAACTTGTTGGGATGAAGTTGGTGAGAGGAAATTTAATGTCCTAGAACTTATTGAGGACACAGCAATAAATTAAATCCTATTTAGGCTCATATTGAATCATCTCAATGTAGGTAAAAGAGGTATGATGATAACATGATAATGGATTTGTAATTTAAAGTGGGATATCATTTATTTCTAAAAGTACTATATGGAAGGGTGTCATAAGGTCTGGTAAGAAAGGGAAAATAAGCCCCAGGTACATAGTACCATTTCAAATTCTAGAAGGAATTGAAGCTTTATCTTACCGGTTAGAAATTCCTCCAAGTCTCTCTAAATTTCATGAAGTGTTCCACATATCATTGTTAAAGAAGTACATACCAGACCAAACGTATGCATGTACTCACCTTTGAAGATATATAACTAGAACCTGATTTGTCTTATTTTGAAGATCTTATCAAGATTCTTGATACTAGAGATCATGTTTTGAGAAATTATATGACTCGACTAGTAAAAATTCTTTAGATAACCCCTAAAATGGAAGAAGAAACATGGGAACTAGAGGATATTATAAAGAAGAACCACCCTCATCTGTTTAGAAGGAAATATTCATAAAATTTTGACGATAAAATTTATAAAGTAGGGAAGAATATAACACCTCCAATATTTTATGGTATATATCTTCTTAAATAAATTCAATTTATTCAATATTATATGTTTCACAGATGAACTGTGATATACTATTAAATAATAACATGATTGTTAGAATAGTAATGTAACCATTAGGAATAGTAATGTGTCCATTAGAATCGTAAACTCGCCTATGAAATTATAAATAAAATTTAGGTATGTCATAAAAGAAAATATGATATATTTATATCATATAATATGTATATAAATTTTTCAAAAATGATAAATTAAGTGTCGGTATTTTTTATAAAATGTAAATGTTTATTTATAATTTTATAATTAATATAATAATTCTAAAAAAATTATTTTCATAAAATATATTCATAAATTAATATTTTGTTTTCTTATGATTATAAGATAATTTTATGAGAACTTATTTATTTTTCAAAGTGTCATAAAATCGGTTATAATATTAAAATTTTTATTTTTTGAATAAATGATGATTTTAATTAAAAATTAAATTTTTTTTATTTTGAAATTTATTTCCAAAAAATTAAAACCATTTTTCAAATATAAAGATCAAAAATTGGTCAGGATTAATTCTTGGTATTTTTCTAAAATAATTGGCTTTTGTGAATAGTGAAATACGGTAATTTATGATATTAGTTAAATACATGAATTATTGAGTCATGGATGATGTATCCATCATTAGATAAAACTCACATTAACTATTTACTATATATAGTCATGATAATTATCACAATTGATAGTCTTGATCTAAAATAATAAACAAATGAATAAAATAATCAAAAAACACCCCCTCCCCGACTATAAACACCACCCCTTCTCCTCACACATTCTAATCCTTGGATATTTCTAATATTCTACCCAATTACTCTCCCAAACCTATTCCCAATATCTTGGTCTTTCTGTTCTCACCAAAATACTAATCTCGGGTTCCTTAAAGAGGTTCTGAAGGAGACATTATACAAAAAGGTAAAATATATTTCTATTCTCTTTTAATTTCTTTTAATTTTATTTCTTTTATTATCCTCTTCTTACCTCCTCTATCTAAACATGCATGATAACCCAATTATCTTATACATACTGTAATTTTTTTATTTTAATGTAATTTTCATCATCAAACCCCTTTCTCCTCTCCCTTTTATTCTAAAAATGAAAACATCATCAGTGATGTGTCGATTTGTTATCCTCGTGGATGATGCATTTTAATTTTACATTACCACCTTCAAGGCTGGCCATAAAACCATTATTATGGTTAAAATAGATTTTATTATACATATTATAAGTTATATAATTTCATGAAACCAATAAATAAACATGATATTAAATAAAATGGTATAAGTTCATGATGGTTGTAAAAACCACCAAAATAAATGAAATCATTTTCATTAAAATTTTATCAAATAAATCATTCTCATAATGTATAAAAAATGATATATAATATTATTTAAACTTTTTTAAGTTCATTAATAACATATAATTTCAATTATGTAGAACTATTCCCATTTTACATGAACTTCCATGCTTGTATATAAGTGAATTGATCATGAAAAAGAAAGAAATGAACACTCTCAAAACAAAAAAATGAATCTTATAACTCATCAAAAAGGCTATAAATAAACTTAATAAACTTATAATAAATCTAATTCATGTATAAAATGTTATTAATTAAGTAAATAATGAATCTGATTTTATTATCTAGAACATTAAGTACATGTTTAGAACTGTTTTGTACATAAGGTAAGGGATTTCCTAACTCAATTTCCATTCATTGGGTTATAAGTATACTTAGTTGATTATATTATTCCATTATTGTGTGTGGAATCCAATGTTTTTTTATTTATTTTTTATTCCTACTTCTCTATTTTTTGGATATTATTTTGTCACACATAATCACCCCAATGATTAATTCTCACCTCAATGGTATGAACATTGTAAGCGGTTTCTTATCTCACTTTTATTTCTGTGATATTTCCCTTATTTACCACTTATTTCATGTGTGTGATGTATGTATACTTCCCCTTTTTTTTATGATAATCATTAATTGAATATTAAATTTATTATCCATATTTCTTGTATTATGGATATGATTATTATCTTAGTCGTATACCATTTTTATATACGTTTTTTTATTTTAATGTTGTTTTAACTGGGGAAATATTGATAAATTTATATCCTCTAATCAATATTGATATTTTGAAGATTAATACCAATTAAATAAATTATTTTGATATTTGAGGAATTATTTTGACATTCATACATGGGTGGGGGTGATTATAGATAGCCCTCGATGCATTGAAAGGTCTCATGAGACAAAAATTTGGTGAAAACCCCTTCACATTTGTTTCTAAGTAGAATCTGAAGGGTTTTTACCCACATACTTAAATTGTCTTATGAAAGGTCTTGATTGTAGTGGTTCATGTTCCAGATACATGATGTCTAGTAATTAATCATTTTCCAATGGATTCATTTTCATTATTAGTTTAGTAATGGCGTGTATTTTTCAGTTATTTACCTTACAGTAATGATTGTGCATTATTGACTTTACTTCACATATTATTGATTCATGTAACAATTACTAATCACTTGAGCACACCCTTTTATTTTTTTCATCCATGTGTCATGAATATGAAATATTTGAATAATTTTTGAGAGAGTAGTTTATTTTTTTGTTGTTATGTTCTATATTTAATTACTAATTTAATATGGGAACCATGCATGTATCTAGTTCATCAAGACTACTAAAATGATCAATCCTTGGTGATGTGATCTATTGTATCTATGCCATTTTAATAAAATAACCAAAAAATATAGGTTGTTGGGGTTGGGTTTGGTACATACTTAGTGAGGTATAAGTTTGATTCTTTTGAAAAAATCATGGAATACAAAAATGAAGTTGAGAACTGGCTTGGTAAGAATATTAAGAAACTCCACTCAGAACATGGTGGATAATATATTAATCAAGAATTCAATGATTACTTATGAGTGTTAGGGATCCTATCCCAACTCACTCCTCCTTACACACCTCATTGTAATGGTGTAAGAAAAAAGAGGAACCTCACCTTGTTGGACATGGTGAGATCAATCATGAGTCCTGAGAATCTTCCCTTATCCTTTTGGGTATATGCATTATAAAAATCTTCACACATACTAAACCAAGTATCAACCAACTCAATAAATGGTATTCCATGTGAATTTTGGAGTGGAATAAAAATCATGATGTAAAATTTACATGTGTGGGTTAGTGAATCATTTATTAAGGCCTCTTTAGGTAAAAAAATTATACATGAAGGAACAAAGTGTGACTTTATAGGATACCCCAAATAAAAATGTTATATTACCTATATGAACCATCATATAAAAAGTTAATAGTGGAAATAGATGTCATATTCCTTAATTAGGTTCACATATCTAAAATAGATCATGAGAGAGAGATATAATTCAATGAATTTGATGCTCATGGTTCACAAGAGTTGGAACAGTAATAGTTTCTATAAATACCCATGTAAGAAGAAACTATTCTAGAGACACAAGTGTTTCATAGGATTACAAGAGAGTCTAAAGATCTAGAATGGTATGGTTTTCTAGTCCCTAAGGATGGTGACTCATTATTATTTGATAATAATGACCCTATAACCTAAAAGGAAGCAGTATGTGGAATAAATGTTTCTAAGTGGAAAGAATCCATGAATTATGAAATGGATTCAAGAAGAAACTGTAAATGGAAGGACAAGTAAGTACCTCTAAGGTGTTACTGGTTATAAAAAGTATTAAATAGTGTCATGGAAATGACTAAGACAAAACCCTTTCACCAGTTTCAATGATGAAATCCAATAGAATTTTACTTTTCATGGTGGATTTCAATGACTCTAAGATTTGTAAAATGGATGTGAAAACATCCTTAGTTAATGGGAAACTTTAGGAATATGTCTATATGATAAAAAACTGAAGGGTTTTTTACTCCAAATGATGTTGATATGATATTAAAATTGAAAAAAATCCATATATGGATTAAATCAAGCATCTAGGTCATGGAAAATTTTTTTTGATGAATCTATAAGGTAATTTGGTTTCAAAAAGAATTAGTGTGAACCTTGTGTCTACAAATGGTTTTGTGGGAGTGTAGTTGTTTTCTTAATAGTATATGTTAAATATATATTACTCATTGGAAACAAAATATCATTCTTATAGTCTGTTAAGTTATGGTTGAATAAATAATTCTCTATAAAGGACTTGGGTGAGGCAGTATATATTCTTGGGATCCAGATCCATCATGATAGATCCAAGAGGCTACTCAGCCTAAGTCAAAGTTCATACACTGATAAGATACTGAAGAGATTATGTATGGAACAATATAAGAGGGGATTGTTTCTAGAATCACATGGTATTCATATTTATATGAAAAAATTTCCTCAGACACATGAGGAAATAAATAGAATGGCAAGGATTCCATACACATTAGCGATTAGTTCAATCATATATGTTATGTTATGTACTATGATAGATGTCTCCTACATATTAAGTATGGTAGGAAGATATAAAGTCGATATAGTTGACCACTATTTGGTGTAATTCTAGACTATCCTTAAGAATCAAAGGAATACTAAGGATATGTTCTTGGTTTATGGAGGAGATGAAAAATTAGTCATCAGAGGATATGCATATGCTAGTTTCTAAACCGGTCAATATAATATGAAGTTACAAATGGGATACATCTTCACTTTGAATGGAGGTGTTGTGATCTATAAGAGAACAATGTAATCTATGGTCACAAATTATATAGAAGAGTATGAGTATATTACAGCTTCTATGGTATCTAAATAAGTATTATGGATATGAAACTTTGTCCATGATATTTACATTATACCTAGAATTAAAGATCCTATCAAAATCTATTGTGATAATATTGTAGTAGTGGATCTTGAAAAATATCCAAGGCCACATTATTGGATAAAGCACATAATTCATAAGTATCACCTCTTGAGGTATTTTTCACAGAGAGGTGAGGTTTTAGTGAAAAATATTTTTACTAGATAAAATATGGAAGACCCCTTGACTAAAGCATTGACTTAGTAGAAACATTATTATCATGTGAGGTCTAGCTGGCTGAAATTAATAGGTAGTTGGCGCTTGTCCAAGTGGGAGTTTGTTGCAGTTTGTGTCCTAAGACCAACTATTTGTACTTTTCTTACATTTATATTTTATATATTGAATATTAAGAAAACTTCTTATTACATATTGTTCATTATTCTACATGATTATAATATAATAATATTCTATAGTATATTTTTCATAGATAATTCTATATCAGTTCCATGCTATTGTGAGAACCTTGAAGTGTTATGATGATATTATTAAATAATGTTCTATGGTTTGATAACATACTATGGTGGGACACATAGTACATATATTGTCAGGTGTGAGTACTCATATGTGTATGAGGCTTATTTTCATTAATTTCTCATTTGGTAATCTCAATGACAATAGAATATGCGAATTGACCCACCAGTAGAAATTCTACTTGTTTTAGTGTCATCTAATATTCCTATCTATGAGCATGTGTAATGGTTCTTAAACATTAAGATTATCATTGATGTATGTCATTACTCTCATACATAGATTTACTGACTGAACTCATCACACAATATGTTGGTAGGAAGTAGGGTATATTGGGTGTGTCGCGATTGATCTGTCATTAATGGATAACTGGAGGATGGATTGTTTTCCATCCATAATTATGGAAGATGATATCTCATCCCTTGGATTGGAATAAAACCTTCATCCTAAATTCCATGTACAGGGTACAATAATGTGTTTATTTCATATAGTCAAATAAAGGCGTATCGAGCATATAGGTTGGTGACACAGATGTGCAACCTTCTTGATGATAAATTGAGACAAAGGGATTATATTACACAGTGATCATTTTTATGTGGTTATCATCATTTTGATGTTAAGTTATTTCTTTTGGGAGCATGGACTCGTTTCTAGATAGAAATTTTTGACTTTAGGAAAGCCTTTCTAACACCAATAAGAAATAGTCCTAGAGGGTCACACACTATGTGTTTCTGATGATCTCAATTAAATTCTATTTGAATTTAATTATTGGAATAAATATTATTCTCAAGGCCGAGTAATAATTTTGTTCAACCTTTATTTATCGCTAATATTCAAAAGCTAATAAATAATTTAGTTGATTACATCAATATATATATAATATTTATTCACTGGATTGTGAATAAAATATTTATTTTCTTTATTAAATATTTTAATAAATATTTATTTATTGTATTGTGAATAAAATATTTATTTTCAATAAAATGTTTATTTGGGTGTTCAATAAATATGAGAGGATATCGAACAGTCCAATACCGAGTTCGATGACAAATATTAGTTAACAAGATGGTGCGCCACAAAATAATAATAATAATAATATTATTATTATTATTATTATTATATGGCATGGGGATTATTAATTCTTGTAAATGTGACTTAATGATCGGTATGAAATTAAATAATATTTTAACCTAAACTCTATCTCTATAAATACACGATTATGCCTATTGTATATGGTATCAAATATAAAAAAGAGATAATTATTACGCACAAATAATTCTCTTTCGACTCCTCCATATCTCACCCTATCAAGAACGAGAATGAAAGAGAGATTTATTCTAAAATAAAGAATGAGTGATAAAGAACGAACAAAACATGATATTTGATTCACCCTGCAAGCACCAATAGATCGAGTGGTGTGGCTCGAAGATCATTGGATCATGTTTGGATCGCTACAAGAGGGATTCTACCATTGGATCCTCATAAGATCTAAGAAGGAAATCTGAAAGGGTATTTTCAAAATATCAACATCATCAATGAATAAAGGTTACTAAGACATGGTAATAATTTATTTTTATATTAAATAAATTAATTATGAATTTTATTTTCAAGGTATTCACTTGTGGTTTCAGAAAATGATAATTAAAAAAAATTTAATATATCACCCACCACCGCAAGCTTCCATTGTTCCTAGAACCATCAATATAAATAAATGGGAAGTAGAGATCTAGTTTGAGGAACCTAGGAGAGATTGAACTATTTCTTCCCTTTTGTTATATATCTAATTACACCTATATCTCTCTGGTCTTGTACTCCTAGAACTAGAATTTGAACTTTTCTTAAAGTAGCATAGTGTGAATAATTCACATAGGAGGCATGATATTCTTAATCATTGATGATTTGATTATTTTCTTTTATTTGGGAATATGTAGTTGAACATAGTCCATGAACATCGAATTATCTTTTAAGTATTTGTAAATAAGAAAATTGAATAATTTAATATCCCAAGAGAAAAATTGACTATGTGTGACAGAGTTTGATGTAGTGTTATTTTATTACACTTTTCTACATCTATTTTCTGAAATTAAGTGAGTTTTTATTGTTTAATTGATATTTTAACAGATAATATTTTAATCTAAAAAAGTTTTAAGTGGATTTTAATTAATTGAATATTTTAATAAAAGTGTTTTTTTGGGTGATCAATTCATTACAATTCATTATATTAGTTTTTTCATCCATGAATAGTTTTTTATTGAGAGTTTTAGTGTTCTTTAAATTTGAAAATCTCTGTCTTATTTTAGTTATCGCAGGTATATAGGGGATCACATGTGCCCCTTTTTTTCTCAAATTTATAAAAAATGAAAATATATTAGAGATACCATATGTAAACTAGGATCACCACATGTGAAAATCGATCGACTATGAAACTTTATTGTGAGAGGGGTAGGATAAACCAAAATTCCAAAAGGATCGACTGCAAGTTTCCACAAATCAACTAGTAGAATTTGAAAAGGTAAAGTTATTTTTCTTTAAATAGATCATTTGTACATATAAAAAGTGAATGTAACCTCAAAATTAGAAGAAAATAGATATGGAGGATGCATTCACTGTTATAAGACTAAAAAAACGGGGAAGGCACTTGCTCAACAAAAAGATAAGGGTATCCTCCTACCTCATATCATGGTTACTCTTAATTGACATTGCCCCATTATTATCCAAAAAAAAGAATTAATGAAAAAAAATCTTGATGATGTGATGATCCTATGGTTGAAAATTTCTATTTCCTAAATCCTCCACTAGATTAGATCTATTGATTATTGCTGATGTAAATGAAAATGAATAACCTAATGGTTCTTAAGAGGGAGAATCCATTACTACCTCCATTGATACAGGATACTCCACTAAAAGAAGGAAGAAAAATAAGTTGATGAATTTGATGCCATCCCCAGACATTGAATCGATTCAATCTATTGAATCGATTCAATCTATTTGATCTTATTGAAACCCCATATTTTTATGATCAGAAACGTAAAAATATGTCTAGATCAACATCCAAAGAATCTAAATCAACATCCTCTACTTAGGATCGATGATACTCCTCCCATGATTTTTTAGCACAATTTTTTAAATATTGGTAGCTGTTGTTTAAATAAATGATCTCATAGAGAATGATATCTAAGCCATAGAAAATAAAATATACTCATGAAAACATCCTACTCAATCCAGTGGTGCCCTTAACACATGACAATTTGAATCTGGTGGCAGGATGAGCTGGTAAAAAGTATGATCTACTGACAACTTCGATCAGAGTTTTTTTCATCATTATAGATAAGGATCAAATCAGCTACTTAGTCAAATCATATAAATGGTATAAAATTATCTATGTGATACAATTGGATATGTAGTATCAAATCATCTAGTTGATAAATCAACTATGTGTTATCAAATCGGCTACATGGTGCAATCTTCCTACACAGATCATTCAGGTGGGATTTTCGAATGCTGGCTAGAGGGAACCTAGTCAATCCAAACATGCACATAGAGGTCATCCCAAAAATTATTAAAATATCAAAATTTCATTACTGAAATATGGGTATAAAGTGGGTGTTAAAAGAACTCAATACTGTTAGGAATAAAGTTTTTTAGGAAGTAGCCTTTTTAGGGATCAGATTTTGAATGATTTTAATTTTATCTATATATTCGATGATGATGTCATGGAGTAAATAACAGATGACTTGGAAGTTGACATGATTCATGTCATAGGATATCTTATAAGTGATAGGCAATATAACACCCACATATTTTCACAAGAAGTTTTGAATCCCTTACCAAGGGAATTGTTTTTGTTTCTTCGTATTTTCTACCTTCCCTTGTATTTCAATCACTTTTTGAATATAGTGAATCCTTTTTTAAATTTTATGGCTGAACTAAGACTGCGGAATAATATTAAGCTGGTTGTAGGATTTTTTACTTCATTCAAGCATAAATTATGTCTTGTATTTACCCTTTTCTTACTGGTCAAGTTTCATGTATACTTTTATTACCAGAACTAAGGGAAAGGTAGTTCAGTTTTACTAGGATCTAATCACTTTTCATCTATAGGTACATCTAATAAGAAAAAATTCTATGAAATGTTATTTCATCTAGTTGCTTCATTGAGTGTATTAGTGGACACCATAATTGGAAAACTAGATATTTTATTTATCTATTGGATAGCCACTCGAAATAACTAGCCACACTCCTTTCACCAGATCTACCATTACTTTTCTACGAATGAATATAAAGAACAAATATAACATTTGAATAAACAAACCATCCAATAAAATTCTCCAATTCCACCCCTAGTCCTTCCCTTACTTTCTTGCGATATCTTTTCTCTCCTCCTAGTCTTTTATATTAATAGTTACTTTACTTTCACTCCATTGATCTATCAAATACCATCACCACTATTTCACTCACCACCTCACTCCTTCATTCCTTGTTTTAGTTTTAGTTTTTTTTTTACTTTAATTTCATCTCACTTTACATGCCTTCTATGGAATCCTTTCCCTATGGATCGACCCCTGCTCACTACTACACTAGTTTTAAGTAGGGTTTATAAATATTTAATTTGTCCTAGACTGAGTAATGACATGGGAGTCTTCCATGCACTGAATAATATTCTATTTCATTCCTTGAAATTTTCCTTGGATTCATCTATATAGGGGAACATGGATCCCTTCCAAGTTAACTTGGTGAGTGGATTATATAGTTATGAGAAATTATCCACAAACCATCAATAATATCTAGAAAACCCAAGAAATGTATGGATATCAGCCATTTTGGTTGGTTTGGGATAATATTCAATATCCTTCCGCTTTGATAGATCTACCTACATACCCTCTCTTGATATTATATGACACAAAAATGAAACTTTATTTACCCAAAATTGACACTTTGTAAATTCTATATATGGTTTCTCCTTACATAGGGTCTTCAGTAAAATTCTCATGTGATCATCATTATCTTACTTAATCTTTGAATATATAATAATATCATCTATAAATACTAACACAAACTAATCCAGGAAGTCTATAAAGACTCTATTCATTAAATCCATGAATATAGTGGGAGAATTAGTAAGAAAAAATGGAATCTCTATATATTCATAGTATCTATACCTTGTACAAAATGTTTTCTTGGGTATATTCCATTTATTAACCCTTAATTTATGATATCCATAATGAAGGTAAATCTTATAAAAGTATTGATCTCTACATAGTTGATCAAATAGTTCATCAATATGAGGTAGGGGATACTTATTCTTGATTTTGATCTTATTTGTTTCCTAGTAACCAATGAAAAGTGACATCGATCCATATTTATTCTTAACAAAAGGAATATGTGTACCCTGTTGTGACACACTTGGTTGAATAAATCCATTTTCAAGACTCTATTAGAATTTATTCTTCAATCCCTACAACTCAATCAATTATATTCTATTTGGTGTCATTAAAGTAGGTGTAACACCAAGTATGAGTTATATTTAGAACTCAACTTCATGATGTGATGGAAGACTGGTAAATTATTCCAAAAAGACATCAACATACTCTTGTACAATCAGCATATCATAAATATTGAGTTTCTTCCCAAATATCTAAGATAAACATCCCTTTTTAAATGGAATCATAACTATTATAATGGATAAAATTTATATAAGAATTTCATATTTATCTTCACAGTGGTATAAGATCATAGGTTGGTTTATAATATCAAATGTGACTCCCCTTCCTTAGTAATTGATGTGGGGTTTATATATATAAATCCAATATTTACTTAATATAACATCAAATTCAGACAGATAGATAATAACAAGATTTGTAGGAAGCGCATTCCAACAAACTTCAACTATAAAAGAATTATAGAACTAAGATGTGATCATTATACCATTAGTGGGTTTCACTAGTAATTGAATATCTAATCATTGAGAATATGAAATAACATTACTTGATACTTTTCATGATATAATGTAATTTATATAACTGATCTCAAATAAGAGACTCCAATATTTGAGAATACTTTTCACCACCCCAAATTCATCATCCCATATTCATTACCTTATTGAAACCAAAATGGTCAGCATGACTATCAAGCATCATTTATCAGAGTGATCAATCATCCATAGGATATCTAAATCATAAAACCTTATTTTCAATCTATGATACCTTAGGTTTAACCTAGGTCATTCATTTTCACCATCTATTCAAATCCTTAATGATGGTTCATAAAGAGTTGGTGAATTTCCAAAGAATATCCCTCAGGAGTGTCAAACCTAGTGTACAGTAAGGCCAGTTGGCATTCATCATGTGATAATCAATTCAAATCCTAATGTGTCATTTTTGGAGTTATTACCACTATGAACATCTACTACATATCCACATACACATGTATTATACATATTGGGATGTAATTTCTTGGAAACCACTCGCTCCATCCTTCACCAAAATCCAAGGATATTTTTATATATTAAATGTATCCTTATAATTCTCAATAAATATTTCTCATATTAGTTTTAAAAGGTTAACTAAACCTTTCCTTTTATACCAACTAGAAGTACCCAGACTTTAAATAGATAGATATTACATATTAAAATATTGATATTCATTTCATTATACAAAAAAAACATTTGAGGTCTATAAAGGTTTAGTGTCTTTGGAAACATAGATACATAAACATATGGTTTATGAGTGGACTACGTCATCTCTAACTATGTTATTTATAAATAGAAACTTCTTATACATATCATACATAATACCTTTCTTTATAACCTAGATAAAGTAAAATAAAGAAGGGTGGGCTTAGATTCTATGTAAGGTTAATAAAGGAGGTATCAACATAACATGAGATTAAGGATATTTGATTATGGGAATAAAATTTGAAAACTATACCTTGTATATCATAGATTTTAAACTTGTGTCATGGAATAAATATTGGTATTTTATAATACATGAATCATGTAGGAATAAAATAACATAAGACCTGAAAACATAACATTGGAATAATACATAGATTTGTGGCATGCACATAAGAATAAAAAACCCCAAGTGGTAAAGGCTCATGTTTGGCATCCAAAAGACCCAGGATCAAATCCGGGTAGGGACTAATTTTCGGGGTACTGTAGTAGCAATGTAGCATGTCACTATAGCAGCACTATAGCAGTTGTGGAACTGTAGTAACAGTATCACTGTAGTGGTGGAGGCACTGTTGCAGGAACTATAGCGGTGGAGGTACTGTAGTGGGTACTGTAGCAGCCCGGGTACTATAGCAGTACTATTCACCGAAGGGCTCTTTGGGCCAAGAAAATGGGATTTCAGGCCTTGTATTCAGACCACTTGGTCTTGGGCCTTCGGGCTATGTAATGGGTCCCCCTTTACCCAGTTTAAAAGAGGTCTTTTCTTTAAAATAATAAATAAGGCTTCAACCCCAGCCTTTTAAAAAAAATAACATGTTGGGCTTATGATAACCACCCCTATACCTTCTTAGGGTTTGGGATAGCCTTTTGTGTACCCTCTTTTGGGCTTGGGATAACTTACCATGTACCCTATTTTGGACTTGGGATAACCTCTCATGTACCCACTTTGGGGCTTGGGATAACATCTCATATACCCTCTTTTTTGAGATTGGGATAACCTCTTGTGTACCCACATTCAATATTGGGTTAACCACTTATATACCCTCTTTTTTAAGATTTGGATAACCTCTTGTGTAACCTTTGATATCAAATAACATTAATTTTTACTCAATGCATTGGAGGGAGATATAAGTCCCACCCATTACATAATCTATACATTTTTGTGGAACAAGATTATAAATCATTCAGCATATCATAACCCATGAGACGGAAATGTGTTTCTTAATCATTTCATCATAGGATAACCCATGGAAAAGAAATGGGTTCCATTAACATTTCATTATAGTATAAGCCGTGGGAAAGAAATGAGTTTCATAAACATATTTTCATCATAATAATAAATATATAACATCTAGAAAAAGAATAAGGATGGTACTATTGGATCATATACCAAGTAAAACATAATAAACGCCATAGTTTTTTGTTTATTATAAATAGAGATTACATAAAAAGATCATTAAAACATTATAGATGAAAATATCCTTTCAATTTTAAAATTACTTAATTAAAATATATAAATTTCTCAAATATTAAGGAAAACATTTTCTTTGAAAATAAAATTGAAAAATTATAAGGTGGGATTCAAATTATTGAGTGATAATTATGGTGATAAATTTTTATCATTTCATACATGTTAAAATAAATATTTCTTTCACATTTTTAGTAAAAATTCAAAAGTGACTCATCTAGAAAATGATAATAATATTCCATTAAGCCCATTTTTTAAAAATTAAAACAAGGGTAAATGTTTATTTAAAAAATCATTATAGAAGAGTAAAAAAATTTCTTTAAAACGTTTTTTAAAACATGGACATAGAAGAGAAGGGATTTTTGACCAAAGAGATAAGTAAAATCATATTTCATTAAAAAAATTCCTTTAGTATCATTAGTTATTAAAGAGAGGAAAATGAAAGAAAAAAATAAATTCTATAGAAATAATCTAGTGAGAATAATATTTATATATTTATTGAGTGGTATATCATAATATTTCATCATCATAAACTTAATTATAAACAATCCCGATAAATAATGGGATTGAAACATAAAACCATTACCACTTTGGTAACTTTTGAATCATAATCCCCATGAAAGAATAACCTTAAATAAAACTTTAAATATCATAAGAATGAATAAATTCATTATATAACATTTCAATGTTATTTTATATACACATTGTAAAACAATATATCTACCTAACATAACATATGTCTCAAAGAATACAATTTGTGATCATAATCTATTGCCTCAAGTCTCAGATTTATTCATACATGTTCGAATATCCTATATAATAAATATAGGTTTATTATTCATCTATTATAGAACCATAATAACATATTTTATACCATATTTTATTTAATTATAACCATTTATCACCCATTTATTAATAATTCCTTGTTAAAATCATGTTTCAGGTAAAAATTAATTTGTTTTTAATTAATGTTTTGGTTTAGTTGTTTTAGTCCTTTTACACTGATCATAGATTCATCATATCTAGAATTTTAACCATGAGATAAGTATCATATATATTAATTATTTATATATTTATATTAATACATTAAATTTAGAGATATAAAATCAATTATATCGTTCACGGAGACGGTAGGTCGTACGTACGCATGAACGTTATTTCCATTTTCTCGACGAATGTAATGAAATAAAGTTAAAAAATATATCAAATTTATATAATAATTTATAAGTCATAAATATCATAAATATTCATTAAATTTATCCTTATTACCATTCATTTCAAAATAAAATGAAAAATGTATCAGATCACTCCATGGAGGCGGTAGTCCACACGTACGCCCGAGTGACATTGTCATTTTTTAATGGCTTGGAAGGTAAGAAGGTAGATTTGATATTATAATTAAATAATTATAATTATTTCATAAATATAATATAAATATGATTAATATATCACTAAATCTAGTTCTGATAGGTGGTGATGTAAAAAATTTACATCAATTCGTGAGGTGCAAGTCTGTCGTACACAAGATCGACGGTTGTATTTCCCATTTGATAGAGGTGGAGATGGAAATATTTTATGAAATTAAAATAATAAGATATCAGTATATGGGATGTAATTATTTTATTATATCATAGTATTTTATTAAAATTCTAATGATGTGGAAGAATAAATAAAATAAAAATGCTTGGTTAAGAATGATACCTCTTCTTCGGGCAACCTCCTCAGGTTTTCACCAAAAGCCATCTTAAGATAGATTCCTAATAAAAATAATTAATCTAATACATGGGGAGGTAATTAAGGAATTTATGTTTTTAGGTACTTTCCAAAACAATGGTCTTTTAAAGATTTAATAGGAGAGTATATTGGTTTTTCTTTTATAATAGGGGAAAGGAACTCACTTGGAAACTACTTGGAAATTTCCTAAAAGAATCCAAAATGATAAAGTCATTACCAAGATAAATGATTCAAAATGGTCATATATTAAAATTTAGGATATTATAACATTGAAATATATCAATAAAATAGTATTTAGATAATTTTTATAGGAAAATACCCTTATTTATTGGTTTAACCCCCAATAAACTCGTTTTAACCTTAACTATGATAATTAATTTTTACTATTTTTACGATTCATTTTGAAAAAATTTAAGTTTAACTTTTTATATAAGATTAATTAATACTATTAAAAATATATAATATTTTCTCACAAATTCATTTCACATAAGTGGAAAATTTTAATTTAAAATTGAACCCACATATGTGATAAAAAAGCATTTTTCCAAAGAGAAAACTTTCATAAGTGTAGAAAGTTTTAATATCAAAAGTAAACACAAATTTATTCCAATAGCCTAAATTAGTTTAATAATGAAATAATTGAACTATTTTTTCATTTAAAACATTTTTAAATAATATGTAACTTTTTTAATTCTTTAAAAAAATAGGAAGATTTTAATAAAAAATAGTATTTTCACTGTTCACCAAAAAATAATGTTTTCAGAAAATTCTAAAAAATTCAGCCGGATATAATTTTAAAATTTTGATTCAAAAAATAAAGTTAATATTTTAAAATAAATTTTATGAAAATGTAAAAAAAAAAAATTTACTATTTTTTCACAAAAATAAATAAAAATCATTTTTTTGAGAAAAATGTATTTTAGAAGCATATAAATACTTTACCAAAAAGTAATTATTTATTAGTATGTTATATTTATTAAAAACAATAATACTAATTTTTCAAAATTTATTCAATCTTATTCCTAAAACCAAATTTAATGGCTAGTCTATATTGCTCGTGTTTAAATAATAATATTTTTAATAGCATATTATTGTTCGTTAAGACTCTGTGTTTCATGTAATGCAAGCTATCTTAGAAATTAAATTTATTTAGGAAAAAACATCAAATGTCGAGGTGTTACATGAATTTTGGATTCCCTGTGCATTTATCTTTAAATGGTAAAATTAATTATATGGAACCGAGTGCCTAAAATTAAATAGTTATTATGTAATTAATTCCACCATAGGAGGTTCTTTACCGCAACTTGAACTACCCCTTTGGGTGTGATGATTATATGACCATGACCTATGCTTCATCTATGAAATTAAATCAACCTTTTTTTGCCTTGTTTTAAATTATTTAAATAAAATTCTCTACTATCTCTTTAACCGTCCATGAGGTGTACTGTCTTATTTAATAAAATCAGGCAACCAAATTGCGTTATTTGAAATGATAAATGGAATGAACCTTCCCATAGACTTACTAATTACTTATGAATAGAATGGAACAAATTATATAATTTAATTATGATATGTAATGCTTATGGACATGGCCTCTTTATTATTCATACTTGAACTGTATTACAGAATTATTACTAACATGTCCTTCTTTATTACTTATATTTAAATGGAAAATGGAATGGATAGTTTTCATGGCCTATGATATACCTTTTAGCATATATGGTGCCAACTATTATATACTATTCACCTCTCCCCTTATCATTCATTACTTTATGCATGGGTTGTCCTTTACAAGTTATCTGACTAACAAGGGTGAAATGAAATATTACACCCTGAGAAAACCTTGGATTCTGATGGGCTCATAGGTCAAATGGGATACACTATTTTTTGAGAGATACTAGGTTTTTATCTACATAATGCCTTGGTTAATGGCCCATAGGGTAATTGGAAATTCATTATACATGATTATTTCTGGGAGGCCTTGGTTTGGGTTGTTGGAAATGGTGTTTAACACTCGGTTGGTCTATGATTTTTGACATTACGCTTCACATTATTTTGGGTTTTTGGACATGATGCATCACACCCGTGATTAGGTTGTTGGACCTGATGATTCAAATCATTGATTGGGATTTTTAGTCTTGGCACTGCATATCCCCTATAAAGTTTATTGGGCTTGTACCCATATTTAAACAATGAGAATTATATTATTATTAGTAGTAGTATTATTATTATAATTATTATTATATTTGGATTCCTTGTTATTACACCTCGGTCCCTCATCGGTGCATGTATCCCTCTTCATATATAACAGTTACATATATGCACATATATACATGATGGAATGTTCAAAGACATTTTAACCTAGGATGAAGTAAGTATTTTTGGTCAGGTGACCTTTGAGGAGCCTGATCCTAACTTAATTATATTTATTTATTAACTTTCTTATTTTTTATACCTATACAATATTGTATTTTATATTCATGGATTGGATTGAATTAGAAACTATTGGTGGTAACCTACTAAGTTTATCTCACACCCTGTTTGGGCCTCCGTTTGGTACCTGGATAGACCTCATGGTTATAGGATCAGGATTTTAGACTGTGATATGTATTGTACACTTTGATATGGGATCTTAGGAGGAAATTACTGAGACGATGCTCAGGTTTCTCATGGATATAGTCTTTTGGATTTAGTTATTTTTCTATGCATGTATTGTATGCCTAATGACATGTATTCCTATTTTCCATTTGGTTTTGACATGAAATCATTTTTTATATGATTCTATTTGTGGATCTATTTGTTTATTATTGTTAATATGATTTATTTCCATTTCCTTTTATTTATATTTCTCCCACCACTTATTTATTTATTATTTACCATTTTGATACTCTAATAATGAGGTTATAGTCTCACCACCATACCATCATTGGACCCTCATTGCTAATCTGCAACCTCTGGAATATGAGAAGGCATGCTTGAGTCCATGTGGTGAACCATCATGGGGCACCATTTTAGTGGCTCTTAAGCTGGGATGTTGCAAAGTGGTATAATAGCATCCCATTTACTTTATCTTACTATTTTCGGTGGTATATAGGATACTAAGAATGTGTTAGCACTTGATAAATAGATTGTGTCTGGGATTAATCAACTCACACATGAGGAAAGGGTTAAGTGTCTAGGGATGAGACTATTTTTCATGTTATTCATTATTATAGATGATTATTACTTCACCTTGGGTGACTGATATACTTTATGAAACTTTCTAATTTTTGGGATTTATATTATTTTACACTTGGACTGGTATGGTAAGGATGTAATATTATATGCATCATTATAGTCACATAAGGATTCACATTCCATGCATATGTTGATACATGAATATTTCATTACTTGACTACTTGTACATGTTGGTTGTGCCTTATGTGATTTAGAAAAATGCTTTTATATATACCATGTTTAGGTGATTACTTAGCATTCTTACCTATACACCATGTTGTGTGATAAATTTTCATGTTCACCTGTATTTACTTCAAGGTGATTTCATTCCTTATTATAGTTATGGTATATGGTCGGTTAAATAAAGTGTATGCATCATCCTAAATTGTATTTTACAATATATATTGATAGTATAATTTTATTTTATTAACCCATTATTCTATTATTGATTCATATACCATTGGTTTCATGGGATGAAACATTAGTTGTTGTAATTAAATTGGTTCCAATTTTCAATTTATAAAGTGTATGGGCCTTTATAAATTTGGAAATGGTGACCCGAATAATCGAACCACCACTTATGAGTTTTATATAACATGATATAGGATGTAAAGGTCTAGTTATAGTTACATTAAATTGCAATTGTTACTTATAAAGGCTTATACCTTTATAACTTAGGGATGGTGAATCATTTAACTGGACTATTGAATAAACATAAAAATTGTTAAATTATGACCCTTAAATGGTTTTGTTGCTTATGGATCCTATACTGGACTCAAACCAAGTAGTTTGGTATTGTTATGATAAAATTATGTGATAGAATTGACTCGAACCGAGTAGGTTGGTCAAGGTGCTTATGCTTGTTTGATAAACCCATTATGGGTGTTTCAGAAAAGGTAATGATTTAAATATTTTTAGTCTCATTTAAATGGACCCTGGATAGTATGATGGGACCCACATAGGTCACCTTTATATTTTATGCCTTCAGTACTTAACCACACAGGGGTATACTCATGCTATATAAGGATGGTTATTTAATGTATCAGCATACATTTATATGGGTTATGTATAAATTTATGGTTTAATCTTATTGAATCTATGACCTTAAAATGATAGAGTCATTGTAGTGTACTTTTGACCCTTATTATTATGATCCTTTAGTTAATTTGGGTTCTAGTTATAACCTAAAGAGTGATTTCCTATGTATCTTGGAATTGACATTTTCTTAAACTATTCCAACTATAACAACTTATTGATAAATAAAATGGATAAAATGAAATTATGAAATAATTTTCCTATCATTTTGTATGCTGATATTTAAAAAATCTTCGAAGTACAGTTACCTTTATATGTGGTTTGTGAGTTGATTATATTTGAGCCTCTTTAGATGTTTATAATAAATGTGAACTAAAGTAACATATTTAATAAAAAAGTAATTTTTTTATTAGATTTAACCCATGAGTAAGGTTAGTTTAAATTTTTTCTTAAATTTTTCCTTGAGCGGTAACCTAGAAGTTACCCATAGATCTCAATTAACCTTTTCTATTTTAGTTAACTTAGAGGTTAAGCGGGATGATCCTAGTGAACTTTTAATATAATGAACTTGTTTTATATTCAATGCCTCTTAGAGAAGGCTAGTCTATTTTGGTAGTGCCTTATAAAGAATAATCACAATGGGATGCTTGCTTTGAGTTATGGGCATAGTAAGTTCCATCCTTATTTCATCTAACTTGATATAGGATTTTTAGTAATAAAATAACACCTGAGTTGGATAGTTCTTCATTTGAATAATGGACCCTTTTTATGGACTTTATCATAATGTAATTCTGGAATTTAGTGGGTTAGACATTCCTAGGACATGGTCATCCTCTTAGTAGATTGTGTGACCCTTCTTCCTCTTCAGTGATGGTTGACTCAAGAGGTCGCTAGTTGGATTAATATTCATATGGGATAATAAAACTCTAGGTTTAAATATTTTTTGTGGGGAATCATATACTAGGATTCATAGGGATGATAGGTCTATAGAAAGTATTAATGGGTGTTTCGCTACACTGGTAAAATATCAAGGTAGTATACATTCATACACTTGGTATCCATCAATTTGGAAAATAGGTATAGAAAATTGTATGAGTTCATTGTAATTTTATAAGATGAAAGCTATTATACTAAATACATCAGCCATTTCTAGAGTTGAATGACCTCTATATATTGAGAAGTTTTAGTAATCTCGGTGCAAGGGGATGATTTATTAAAATGATTGGTGTTGTAACACTATTGATCAGCTTAGTTTTGGCTTCTAGACCTGATACTAAGGATGTTCATGAGTACGGTAAGGAATAGTGTCATGTGTATGTCTAGAGTAAAAATAATATAGCATTCTATTGAGTGGCTGGTTTACCTCTTTTCTCAAATTGGTGGTTGGTAAAATTATGTTATCCACATTAGTAAACCATGTTTGGTGGTAGATAGAGAGTGTTCTAGGGTATAGGTTTCAATTCATAATAAAAAACAACTAGGAAACTTCTATGGTGGGGAGCATTGTGTCGAATGTGTTTTATCATTTCCTTCCAAGTAATGGTATCACAACCAAAAAAGGCCATTGGACATGGTCAAAATATATTTTCAAACCCCATGAGGCTGGTAAGTTTTAGTTACTATTACTTGAAACTATATTGGAGATAAAACCTAGTTATGGGTTGGGATAGTGTATAGACACTAGATTAAGATTCTAGGTGTGTAAACATCCCATGAAGTAACAATTCTGAGGTGTGTCGGTGCTTTTAAGGCAACACAATGATGAAATGGTTGGATATGTATGTAACCTTTGAAGAAACTATTAATCAGGTTGGACTATGGTGGGGAGTTTGAAATAATCATTAAATTTCTTAGTAGTGATGGAATCATGCTCGGTTAACGAGAACGCATCAGTGAGTGTTACAGGTCTCTTAAAAGGAAGTCAACTAGAGGTTGTTCAGTTGTTCATTTCTATATGTAATTGGATATGGTTAGTTGGAAATCATGTTGGGAAATTCATCTTGGATATAAAGAGAGTGTCTTTAGTATTATTAGTAATCATTGGTATCCTCTTAGTGTATTATTATCTCAGTGATGATCATGTACCTTATCTTGACATAATCTAGGGTACACTGAGAGAGTTTTGGTTATACATTGATCTACAGAAATAAATTAAATTCCTTGTTGGATTGAAAAATAGACTTTCAGGACAGGCATTCCGAGAGGTTGATTAAATATAGATGTATTATTTTTCATGATTGATACTAAGATTCCCATGTAGGAAGGTATTATATTGACTCATGGAAACCATCTAATTCTTTGACATAATCTCCAGGTGAGATACCGCTTTTGGACTCAATCGGTTCTTTGATATGTGGACATCCGACTATGTAACAATGAATAACTTGAAAGTGCTAGAGAATGGAACTCCTTAGATGATATCCTTGGACTCTATTAGTTGATTTTGAGGTTATACTGGACTTAAATTTGGGATAAATTGATATAATTAAAGTGTGATGATCCAAGGGTGATGGATCGGGCATATACCTATGTTTGTTCTATCAAATGAAAACAAAAAAGAACATTTTGGATAGCGACGTCACCCGAAGCTAGTTATGAGATTCAATGAGTATGCTTGGAGTAGTATTGAGGTGCCTTGGATTGAAGAATTTTGGATAATGCTTAGTGTTTTTTGGCTATTAAACTAATCACCTTCAATAATAGATAGGCAGTAGTTTCTTTAATTACTTTTCTTCTTATTGGTTGGATGTGGTCAGTGAGGAACTAATTATGACATGTCGTCAGGATGAGTTGACTGTAGTTTAAAAGTCAGTTGAGGATTTTCATGACTTGAACAGGGCCAATGAGGTTGATTTGTAATCGACCATTAGATCAAGTTTTTAAATGTGCTAAAGTGTATTTTAAGAATGCTCAAGGCATGCTTAAATAAGCAATCCTAATGGTGAGACCACCATGACTTAGAATTGGTCGTTCAAGCTAAAACCAATGGTGGGGAGTGCAGTGGTCTGGTTTATGAAATAGAAAATTATGAGATAATGTCTTCAGTTAGATACACTCGAGTAAGCATCATCTTTAATTTCAGTTTTTAATTCAATCATTGACTCGAGTTTCAATGGATTAAGTGCTGTATTTTTTTAATTAATTATTACAGGATCATTTCGAATTTAAAATAAAATGTGGCCATTTTAGTGGAAATTTGATGACCCGTGTAGTTTGGGTGATGTTTATTTCTTCCCCAAGGCTTCTTAGGGATGATCAGTTATAAGGTGGGGATATTATAAGATCTTGTATTTTAAATCGGAAGGAATTTATAAAGGTTTTTGAACTTTCCATTTGGTGGATCGACTAAATTTTAAAAAAGATTTGCAATGAAAATATGAGAATTGTAACATTTAATATTATTTTATTAGACATGTTTTAAGGACCAAGAGGTGTCTCAGGTGTATGGATGAGTCCGTTTTGGGAGATATTAACATGATCACTTAGTTGGTACACTATTAGTATAAACCATGCATGAAAAACGTGTAGCCTATTTGTAAATGATAATGGTTTTTTAGAACCATGTGGAGGCTTCATAGAACCATGTGAAATGGTTTTGAGAAATAGAGAAAGTCTCATGGTTGGCACACAATTTATCTAACCATGCACTGTAACCATGTGAGGCTTGGAGGCTTGAGACTGTGACAAGGGTATGGTCTACACATGGTTTTTCTGACTATGTACATGAACTATGTGGGGTGTGGATCATGGGTTGTGTGATACACACAATTGGTGTATGGTTATCTAAACCATGTGGCTAAACTGTGTTCCTTATAAAAAGGGGAAAATGACTATTTTCCAAATATGATCTTTAAATGGTTTTACCCCTTATTTCTCTCCATTTTGGCTAGGAGGTTCCCTCATGCATACCCTCTTCTCCCTCTCATCCTCAATGTTTTTTATACTTTTTTATTATTCAAAATCAAACTTCATTCATCACATTGTAATTATAGAGGTAAGACTATGAATCCTCTTACCTCTTTTTTTAGTTTCTCTTCTCTCTTCTGATGTGATTATTGTGCGAGCTCATATTACCTATTTTCAAGGTGCTTGTCCATTTATTTGATTTCTCTAGTTATAGATTGAATCAAATCACAATAAAGGATGATTGAAGCATCTTAAACATGAGGTAGGTGGTTTATATATTTTTCATTAATGTTTCATCATTTTATAAAAAAATGCTATTGTGACACATGAATGATTCTCCATGCATCACCCTTTAAATGTGAAATTAATTATGTAGAACCAAATTCATTAAATTAAATAGAATTTTTTAATTTATTTAAACCATTGGAGGTTGTTTACCTCAACTTGAACCACCCATTTTTGCATGTTTCTTATATGTTTGTGACCTATGTTTCATCTAGGTAATTAATTCACCCTTTTGAGTGTTGTTTAAATTTTTTTGAATTCAATGATTTACATATTCTTTAACCACCTATGAGTTGCACTATATTATATAATAAAAAGAGGAAACAAAATTGATTTATTTGAAATGATAAATGGAATGGGCCTTCCTATGACCTTTTTAGTTTCTTATGAATGGAATGTCCCAAATTGTATACATGAATTGTGATATGGAATTCTTATGGACATGGCCTATTTATTATTCATACTTGAACTATAATACAAAATGGTTACTAAAAGTGACTTCTTTATTACATATATTTAAATTGAAAAATGTCATGGATAATTATCATGGCCTATTATATATCTTTTATCATGTATGGTGCCATCTATTATGGATAGTTTATCTAGCCCCTTATCATTCCATACTATATGCATGTGTTATCCATTAAAAATGATGCTACTAAAAATGGTGAAATGAATTAGTAATACTTTATTTAACCTTAGATTCCCAAGTAGGAATAACTTGGATGGGCTTATAGGTCAGATGGGATATATTGTACCTTGAGAGATATCGAGTTCCTCTCTAAGTAATGCCTTAGTTAAGGTATCATGGGGAATGTGGGATCACCTTATACCTGATTATTACTGATAGGACTTGTTTAGGGTCATAGGAAATGAAATTTTGTACTCCCTTGCTCTATGATGTTTGACATGATACTTCACATCATTTTGGGCTGTTATAAATGATGCTTCACACCCGTGATTAGGATGTTGGACATAATGTTTCAGATCATTAATTGGGATTGTTAGGCATGGATATCTGTATCCCCTATAAAACTTCTTGGGATTGTACCCATATTTAAACAATGAGAATTAAATTTTTATTATTGTTGTTTTTGTTTTTGTTGTTGTAGTTGTATGTGGATTCCTTATTCTTATGACTCGATTCATCTCCAGTGTTTTTATACCTCTTCATATATTACTATTACATATATTCACATATATGCATGATAACATGTTCAAATGCATTTTGGACCAGGCCAAAGAATGTATTTTCGATCGGGTTTCCTTTAAGGAATTTGATCCTAACATGATTTTATTTATTTATTTACTGCCTTATTTATTATAATTCTACGCTACTGTATGTTATATTCATATAATGTATTTCATTAGACACTTTTTTTGGTGGCCTACTTAGTTTATTTCAGTCCGTATTCGGTCTACTGTTTGGTACTCAGACAGACCTCATGGTTGCAAGATCTTGATTTTGGATTGTGTTATGTGTTGTACACTTGGACATGGGAGATTAGGATCATATGACTAAGCTAGTGATCAGGATGTTCATGAAGATAAACTTTGGGATTTAGTTCTTTTCATTGTATATATATTGTATTCCCACTACCTTGTATGTCTTTTTTTATTTTGGTATTGACATGAAATCATTGTGTATATGATACTATTTATGGATTTGGCTATTTATTGTTATTGGGGATATTTAATTCCACTTTCTTTCATTTATACTACTCATGTCATTGATTTATTTATTATATATCATTGTGATACTCTGATCATGAGGGTATATTCTCCCCACTATACCACCATTAAAACGTCACTACTAGATAGCTGCCTCTGGCATACAAAGGGGCCTACTTGAGTCCATGTGATGAACCACCTCAAGGAATAGTTTTAGTGGCTTCTAGTCCAAGACATTATAAATGGACCCCTCAATATATTTCTTATTTTTAATTAGATGGTAAATCTATGAATTTATTTCATTGTAGATTTGATCAAAATGGGTTTAATAGAATATCTACTTGTAAAATGGCTAATAAAATTTAAAAATTCCTTAATATCACACATGAAGGAATGAATAAATCCAATGATAGTAGATCAGATATGTATCATAAAAAAATTAAAAATTATTTTTACATGTAAATGAATTTATTATTATCATGTCTACTCGCTTCACTAACATCTACAATGGTATAAAATCTCTTACTGGTGACTTATCTACATAAACTCTCAAGATGAAATCGAGTGGGTTATACCTAGTTTGTGGGCTCCCAAATTCAGGGAGATCCAAAAATCCAAAGAAATATAAAATATAGTGGTTGAATAAATCATTTAATACTTAATGAAATATGAAATAACTATAAAACACTAAGTGGTTAAATAATATTTGGAAGTCAAAGAAACCAAGAAGAAAATTACTTTTAATGCAATTGAGAGATTATTATTCTTATAAAAGTGACAATGATGATGAAATAGAACTTGAAAAAATTATTAAAATGATATAAAAAATCCTAAAGAGGAATAAATCATTTTTACATTCAAAAAATCAAGAACATATTGATATAAAAAGTGACATGTTACAAATACAATTAAAATGGTCATATATGTAACATCCCAATTAAATAAAGAATATAAAATTCTCATATTTATTAATATTTTTGAATTAAATATTACTTTTACTTTAAAAGGGATGTTATGCCTGATAGCGTACTCAACTCACAATAATGGGTTTCTTTGAAATCTTATGTTGCGTACAACGTTGAGTTATACTGAAAAATAATATAATATTATCATTATTTTAAATGGTAGTTAATGTCTAGCCATTGTATTAGCGGGAATGAATAGAACTAACTAAAATATGATTATACATGTTTGTTAAAATGACTTTACATTTATCCAATAAATTTTAGCGGCTTAAAATAATAATTAATCCAATTTTAAGCATGAAATACTCTAATATTCTTTAAAGGGTTGTTTTACCGCCTTTTGATGGTGAACCCTTTTTTAAATATAGTTTTTGTCACTTTTATATATTCTATTTGAAGAAATAATATTCTTATTTAGAATTGGTACATCAAAATTTAATTTGGATGAAATTTTGGTATTTTTCTGTTAAAGTTTATTTTTTTTAATGAATAGTGAAAAATACCGTATTTTAATTCAAAACATCCTTTTAATATAATTTATTTATGTTGCTAGATTATCTTTTTAATTGGTTTTAAAGTGTAATTAGATTAATTTTTTACCATTTAATACAATTTTGGTCATTGGAAGTAATTTCACTTTGAAATTGGATGTCAAGAAGTGTCAATGTTTTGATGGTTATTATTTCATAAAAACACACTTTTTGTTTTGATAATGGGAATTAATTTTAAATTAATTTCTGCCACATCTATGTTTTGAATTTCAAAAAATGGATTTCATATTTGGAATCCGGAGTTCCAAATTGTTTAAATAGGTAACTTTTATTTCTATACATTATGAATATTTAATTCGGTAAATATTTTATTTACCATGGTTAAAGGGTAAATCTGGTAAATAAGGGTAAAAATATTATAATAATATTAAGTTACCCTAAAATGTGTCATAATCCTATTTTTTGATACATTTCCAACCATGTTCATCCTTGGGTCTATTTTGGGACCCCATGGAGCCACTTAATAGTGATAATGACACTTTTTATTAATTAATTTAAAGTAAAGGAAAAAATGACATAAAAAATATCTTTTAGTAAACCAATTTTTAAATAAGGTTATATAAGTTATATCTTTGAATAAAAATATTCATTAAAAATATAAAAATATTTCCTACATTATGATATTTTATTTATAATTTTTAGACATTAAATAAATAAAATTATTCAGGACACAATGATAATGTAGTGCTTACCTCATTAATGAATTATTTAAATAAATAAGATTATAAAAAAGAAAACAATATCAAAAACCTATCCAATTTTTATTTAATGTTTTTATTTCGAACATGATTCATCTTATCTTTGACTTTAATTAGTTTGTACCTTTTGAAACTTAAGATATGTTTATAATACAATAATATTTTTAAGCTTTCCTAAAGCACCCCTCCACCCCTTATAAAAAGCCATCAACTCTAACCCATAACTCACCCCTATCAAGCCCCTTGAATCGTCCAACCTCCTCCCAATTAATCTCTCTATATCCCTCTTCTCCTCCTATAAGACTTTCCTTAGGTAGAAGGCACATTAAGTAAACCTTTTGGTTCAAACCAAAGGGAGTTACCCGATTTAAAGGTAACATCTTCTCTTAGGTTATTTTCTTTTATTTTACTTCTCCAACCCCCTAAACTATTTTTATTATTTTATTTTATAAAAAAACCAGTATCCTAAATATACTAGAATGTTCTTATGAGAATTATTTGAGCTAAACTTACACACACCTTTATCTAATGGGTAAAGAACATACTGTTTCTGTGGACGGTGAACTATTGCCTCACGAAACGATGATTGTTAAATTATCTCCTACCGCCTCTCATGGTGGCCATTATGATGGAAATATATTTATATGTGATATATATTATATTTATATTTTTTATATGATTTTGTATTTTCAATTTATATCATACATTTATAGTTTCCATAATGGGTAAACGTGATAATTTCATTTGAGGAAATGCGGACTACTACCCCCTCAAAGTGATATGACTCCTTCATGCCATATGTGGAATGTATAAAGGATGGATATAATTAAATTATATATGATATTATACTATAATTATAATATACCTATTTATTATTACGTTTTCATTCCATTAAATATTAAATAGAAATGAAAGTAGTGTTCATGCGTACGTACGGCTTAACGTCTCCATGAATGGTGCATTTCATTTCTTATCTCCAAATGTTATGTACTATTATTAATACATATATATACTGGTTATATATTATATATATTATATCTAAATAATGAATATTATTCTAGAGATAATGTTATTTTTACTACATGGACAATTTTTTATTATAACAAGTTTATTTTTTACTCAAGTTCCAAACATCGACAAAATGTCCAATATGAACTCAAATAATTAAATAAGTATTATAGCAATGTAACAAGTGATATAAAAGTAATAATAAACTTGAAAAAGGTTATTAATCATGTAGAAATTAACTTAATTTTATTATTCAGGAAATAACAAGGAATAAACAAATCAAGTCGGACATGAGGTAAGGGGTCTCTTATCTCACTTTTAATTCGGTGAGATTTCCATTGTTTACCACTTACTTATTACATGTTGTGAATTGTGAACTTCCATTTGATATATATTATCATGATTATATTTATATTCACGGTATCATGTGATTAATTTTTTTGTTATTAACTTTTGTTCATACGACTCAATTGATTACAACGTGGTAAAGGGTTTTCATCTCACTTTTTATTCCCGTGAGATTCATGCTATATTTTCTACTATTTCTTTTTGTGTGGTGTAGGAACTACCCATGATTATATTAATTGTGTAATATAATTTAATTTATGGGTATTTAAATCTTCATTTTATGATCCTTCTTTCATGTGGTGAATGTAACACCCCAGGATTTCATAGTGTGTTATTTCTTAAAAATAATTCAATAACTTGCACTACACGCAACACCGAGTTCAATCACACCATGACGTACAAAAAAAAGCCATTAAAAGAGGTCATGAATAGTATTAACAACATTTTGAACTTTATATAATCCTTATAATTTTAGAATCCCTATTATGAGTTTCTTAGTCATAATGCAAGAACAGATTCATTTTCAGTATTGCACTTTTATCAACTTTAATAGTGAAACCTTTTTAAATAAAATATTTTAAACTATCTGAATAAATTGGGACATCAAAAAAAATTTAAATGAAACATCTCAAGCTTCCATGGTACGCTTTCCTTTGAATAAAATAGTAGCGCGTGTTGTACGCAACCTTGAGTTTTAACACACGCCACAACCAATCAAACTAGCCGTTATGAATAGTAATACCTAAATTTTGAAATTATATATATTTTATATTTTAAAATGGACTTCATTTTTGGATTCGGAATATCGAATTTAGCCTAAGGTGAAATTTTGGTACTTTTCGGATAACTTTCATATTTTGATGAATAGTGAAAATTACTAAATTTTAATTAAAAACAACTTTTTTAATCAAAATAATTAATAGTGATAAATTATGAATTTTAGTAGTTTTAAAGTATATTTAGAATATATTTTTACCATTTAATATAATGTTGGTCATTGGACATAATTTTACAATTAAACCGAACATAAACAAGTGTCAATCTTTTGATAGTTATTATCTCTTAAAAACACGCTTTTTGTTTTGACAGCGGGAATTAATTTTAAATTAATTTCTGCCACTTCTGTGTTTTGAATTTAGAAAAATGGATTCCATATTTGGAATCAGGATGTCCAAATTGTGTAAATAGGTAACTTTTATTTTTAGACATTTTGAATAATTACTGTGGTAAATATTTTATTTACCATGGTTAAGGGTAAATCTGGTAAATAAGGGTTAAAAAATAATATTATAATAATAAAAAATTACCCTAAAACGTGTCCTAACCTTATTGGTGGACACATACCCGACCATGAGCATCCTTGGGTCAATTTGGGGACCCCTTGGAGCCACTTGTATGTGGTAGGGACACTTTATATTAATAAAGTTAAAATAAAAATAAAAATGGCATAAGCTTACATCTTTTAGAAGAACAATTTTTACATAGGGTTATACGTGTTAGATTTTCGATTATAAATATTCATTAGAAATCCAAAAAGATTTCCTACATAATGATATTTTATTTATAATTTTTAGACATCAAATAAGTTAAATTATTAATGACACAATAGTGATGCAATGTTTACCTCATTAATAAATCATTTAAATAAATAAGATTATAATGATTAAAATATTATCTAAAACCTGTCCAATTCTTATTGGTTGATTTTATTTAGAATATGAGTCATCTTATCTTTGACCTAAATGATTTTTGGACCATTATAAACCGAATATAATTATATTATAAAGTAATACTTTCACTCTTTCCTAAAGAGCCCCTCCTCTCCCTTATAAAAGGAGACCACTTCTACTCATTCCTCACACCTCTCAAGCCACTTGGCTCATCCAAACTCTGCCCAACTAAACTCCCCACATCCCTCTCCTCCTCCTTGAAGCTTCCCCTTAGGCAGAAAGCATTTCTAGAAGTCCTTTGGTTCCAACCAAAGTGAGTTACCTAAATTAAAGGAGGTTAACCTACCCCAACCAAGGAAAAGTACAAGGTAAGGGATTTTCTTATCTCACTTTCAATTCCGTGAGATTTCCATTGTTCGCCACTAAATTATTGAAAGTGGTGTATTGTGTACTGCCATTTGATATATATTATCATGATTCTATTTATATTCATGTTATTCTGTAAATCATTTGGTGGTTATTAACTTTTGGCCATACGACTCAGTTGATTAACGTGGTAAGGGGTTTTCATCTCACTCCTTATTCTCATGAGATTCATGCCATATTGCCACCATTACCTTTTGTGTGGTGTATGTACTGCCCATAATTATATTCTTTGTGTAATACACTCTAATTTATGTGTACTTACATATTCATTGTATGATACCTCTTTCATGGGTTGTATGTTTCATAAGTTACCAAACTGGTAAGGGTTATTTCACAATCTCTTCATTATCTGAGGTTGTTTATACGTAATAATCTGTTGGGATCTCATTATCATCCACATCCATGTTTCTTCAAAATTTATTTCAAAACATTTTTAATATTTAAAAGAATATGGGTTAAAGTCATTTATACCCTTGTTTGACTTTTTATAAGAGGTTTATAAGGGAATCTTTCCGTCGTTTTCCAAACAAGGTGCTTTTTAACCTTTTCGACAGAATTAAGATAAGAATGTTTGTTTAACTTATACGGCGGGTGCGGTTATTTTCCGCCGTTATAAAATCTTCAAATCTTCCCTTAAAAGCTTATAAGATTATTTTCAAAGAAAATGTTTGATTTTATATGGATCTTAAATGATTTAAAAATAAAAGGAGATATTTCTTTAAAAAGAATTTTGATTTCATCTATGTCAACATCCTTTGATGGGTTTTAAGATTATTTGAAGTTGATTTATTATGATACAAAACTTCTATATTGTTTTGAAGGTTTTGTGATATGTTTGACTGTGGATGTGCTATTTTTATACCATTCATAGTTTATGGTGAAAGTATTGACATTTCGTATGCTAGTTCCAATAAGAATGTTTATGTTATATTTCAATCTTTACTTCATATGAATGTGTTGGACAAGTATGTTCCAGGTTGGGGACTGGTTAAAGTAAGCCCTCCAGGTTGGGGACTAGTAAAAGTAAGCCCTCCAGGTTGGGGACTGGTAAAAGTAAGCCCTCCAGGTTAGGGACTGGTAAAAGTAAGCCCTCCGGGTTGGTGTCCGGTTATTAGAGGCACTCCGGGTTGGTGTCCGGTTATTAGAGGCACTCCGGGTTGGTGTCCGGTTATTAGAGGCACTCTGGGTTGGGTTCCGGTTACAGTTAGCCCCAAGGTCTTAGGACGAGGCCTTGAAAAGTAATTAAAGTTTAGCATTATGCATTCCAACATTATGAAAGTGGTTATTGATTTTTCATGTGATTATTCGATTAGTAGAATATCCATGTGAACAAGTAAATGGCATTATTTCATTTTACTTTTGCCATACTATGTTGAAGTTCAAGTTTAAAAGGCTTTTGTTTTAGTAATTCATTGCCTTAAATGTTTATGATTATTTTTGAATGTTCCGCTATATTGTTATCCTTACTGGGCATTTGAGCTCACCCCTTTTCTATGTTTTATTTTTCCTAGGATGTGAAGATGTAAGTTATGAATGACCTGCAGGGATATTATGAGGGGATTATAGTGTGGACTGTGGAAACATTATGTTGTTGTAGTAGTTTTTCATTTTATGATATAATGTAAAACTTATGAATATATCTAGTGTTTCCAAGGCTACTAAACCAATCGGTCTTTCTAGATTTGATCTTTCTTGTGATCATGCCAATTTTATGTAATAATGCAACGACTCTGGGTAACTGGGGTCGGGGCGTTACAGTTGGTATCAGAGGAAGTTTAGTACAAACCTTGGAAACTAGATTTAGATAAACTCTGATTAGAGCACGTAGACCTAAGATGAACTTTCAGGATTAGTATAGAAGAACTTCCTAGAATTTTGGTATCGTAGAGATTTTGTGAGTTTTCCGAGCAATACATCCCTATCTGGATACGAGCAGGTAGAGGCGGCTCTGGCACAGATGTACCTAGGGGTAAAACCCGAAAACACTGCTTTGAGCTAGACTCGAACGGGAACTGGTGCACGACAACGGGCCTTGCTGCACTCTTGGTTACGACACTCTCGGGGGATATGCTTAGGATAACTCTCATTTTCTTACAAATCATTATGAAGGGTTTATGAGTATATACTTCCTCAAAGAAAACATTTTTATGATTATGGATTATATCCATAAATAGTTCAATTTATGTTAAGTGTTTTATAAGTATGGGATTATGTATTTTGATTCATAAACTGATCTAGTTTATGCCATTGTTTAGAAATGGTGCCCAGTAGAAGGAATGAGAACTCCAGAAATGCACATGATCCAAAGAGAATGAAGGATCATATCTTTCATGGTCTTAAGCTAGAATTGATAAGAGAAATAGTCTCCCATGTATTATCATCATATGAAGAAATAATATCATGTGTTGATAAGATAAGTAAAGAGTTTACTAGGTCCTATGGCTTTGAAGGGAAGCAAGAGAAGAAAAGGATGGAAGAGAGAAAAATGGATAAAGGGAAGAGGGAAAAGAAGAATTTTCCCATATGTGGTAACTGTGGGAAGAAACACCCTGGAACTTGCCTGAAAGGAATGGGAGTTTCTTATAAGTGTGGAGGAAAAGGGCACAAAGTACGTGACTGCAAGGGTGAGAAAATTGTTTCAAATGTACAATGCTTCATTTGCAAGGAGTTTGGACACTACGCGAACCTATTCCCCAGTCATCAGACTATGCCGCAAATGATGCTATTGGATAATAATCAAGTTATGATACTACCACAGATGAAGAGGAATGATTAGAGTTCTTATGTTGATTATGTCAATTGAGTGTTGTATCAACAATGTACTTGTTATAATAATTATGGAGTATATAAGGATTGTACTGCAGTACTATTTCATTAAGGACTTGAGATTGTGTGGAACAAAGAAAAGTGACTCAATAGCAGGATAAATTTTTGGAAAATATATGGTTGAGAGAAAGATAAACCATAATATGGTTCTGATACCGAGTTAGTGATTTTAGAATAATACATGATTGATTTGGATAAATTATGTTGGATATTCTTGACTACCTTGAAACTGATTAATGATTTGTATATTCCATCATTTTTTTGGGGTTTAAAACATTTTTGGATTGATGAAGTATATCCAGCATTCTATATGGAATAGGGGAGCATGAATGTAATCAATAAGGAATATGGTAATTCAAGATGTTTTAGTTTATTAAAAGAATACAAGATGAAGGTATTCATATGCTATTACGGGGTAAAAAGGATCTATATTATGTTTAACTTCCTTATAAATGTTGGATTGTGAGTTTGGACAGAAGTATTTTGGATAGTTCTAGTTTGGATTATTTTGGATTACCATAAAAGGACAACCCAGAGGTCGGGCGGCAACCCGTCGCGTCCGGCAAGGCTGCGAGACTTAAACCCGCAACCGAAGGGCGACAAGGGTGTATCACCTACCACTGGCCCACGAGATGTCCTGGATTAAATAATGTTGTTTTTTTTAAAGATCTGGTAGATGAATTATAAATTCATTTATTTTGGAACCCTGTACGAATAGTATAAATAAAAAAATTACATTCTATTATCTTTTAGAGTGAAAGATGAGTTTGTGGTAGAAATTTATTAATGGATAAAACTCTAATTATAAAGTAAGTATATCTCCTTATGATCTTAGCCAATCTCATAAATATATTCCTCAACAATAATAAAAGGAACTTAGAACAAAAATGTTGTCCTAGATGGTACCTTAAATCATCACTAATTCATGGCTTTGGGATTGTTGGCCTTTTCATAGCCATGTTCTCTACCACTCTCCATCAAATAATTGATGGTTAGATTTCTCTTCCATATCCATATTTTCCTACATGGAACCCTTGTATGTGTTATTTTCGGTAATCTTCAAACTTTCCACTCTTTATTTTAAATAGAGGCCTCGTTAATTCATTTTTCGATGTGGGATTTCAACTATGATATTTTGAAACGTCAAAAATGTGTTATCCTAATACCCTATGTTTTGTTGAACCGATGGTATTTCAAATCATCATAGATTGATGAATTTAAGGACCTCAATTATACACTTGTTTGTGATTGATGATCTCAATCACTACCTATAAATATTTACGTTTTTCCTCCAATTATATGTCTCTAATTGCCACCAATGTTCTCCTAATCGAGATCATAATTTGGTGGTGACTCTTTCATTTCTCTTTTCCTCATATTAAGACTAAATTTTAGTAACCTAATTTCCGATGTGGGTTTTCCCACAAAGATATTTTCTATTTTCAACCTTTTATTTTCGAAGAACAATTTCAAATTGCGAAGACGCAATTTATTGAAGGAGGGGAGAATGTAACACCCCAGGATTTCATAGTGTGTTATTTCTTAAAAATAATTCAATAACTTGCACTACACGCAACACCGAGTTCAATCACACCATGACGTACAAAAAAAAGCCATTAAAAGAGGTCATGAATAGTATTAACAACATTTTGAACTTTATATAATCCTTATAATTTTAGAATCCCTATTATGAGTTTCTTAGTCATAATGCAAGAACAGATTCATTTTCAGTATTGAACTTTTATCAACTTTAATAGTGAAAAATTTTTAAATAAAATATTTTAAACTATCTGAATAAATTGGGACATCAAAAAAAAAATTTAAATGAAACATCCCAAGCTTCCACGGTACGCTTTCCTTTGAATAAAATAGTAGCGTGTGTTGTACGCAACCTTGAGTTTTAACACACGCCACAACCAATCAAACTAGCCGTTATGAATAGTAATACCTAAATTTTGAAATTATATATATTTTATATTTTAAAATGGACTTCATTTTTGGATTCGGAATATCAAATTTATCCTAAGGTGAAATTTTGGTACTTTTTGGATAACTTTCATATTTTGATGAATAGTGAAAATTACTAAATTTTAATTAAAAACAACTTTTTTAATCAAAATAATTAATAGTGATAAATTATGAATTTTAGTAGTTTTAAAGTATATTTAGAATATATTTTTACCATTTAATATAATGTTGGTCATTGGACATAATTTTACAATTAAACCGAACATAAACAAGTGTCAATCTTTTGATAGTTATTATCTCTTAAAAACACGCTTTTTGTTTTGACAGCAGGAATTAATTTTAAATTAATTTCTGCCACTTCTATGTTTTGAATTTAGAAAAATGGATTCCATATTTGGAATCAGGATGTCCAAATTGTGTAAATAGGTAACTTTTATTTTTAGACATTTTGAATAATTACTGTGGTAAATATTTTATTTACCATGGTTAAGGGTAAATCCGGTAAATAAGGGTTAAAAAATAATATTATAATAATACAAAATTACCCTAAAACGTGTCCTAACCTTATTTGTGGACACATACCCGACCATGAGCATCCTTGGGTCAATTTGGGGACCCCTTGGAGCCACTTGTATGTGGTAGGGACACTTTATATTAATAAAGTTAAAATAAAAATAAAAATGGCATAAGCTTACATCTTTTAGAAGAACAATTTTTACATAGGGTTATACATGTTAGATTTTCGATTATAAATATTCATTAGAAAGATAAAAAGATTTCCTACATAAGTATATTTTATTTATAATTTTTAGACATCAAATAAGTTAAATTATTAATGACACAATAGTGATGCAATGTTTACCTCATTAATAAATAATTTAAATAAATAAGATTATAATGATTAAAATATTATCTAAAACCTGTCCAATTCTTATTGGTTGATGTTATTTAGAATATGAGTCATCTTATCTTCGACCTAAATGATTTTTGGACCATTATAAACCGAATATAATTATATTATAAAGTAATACTTTCACTCTTTCCTAAAGAGCCCCTCCTCTCCCTTATAAAAGGAGACCACTTCTACTCATTCCTCACACCTCTCAAGCCACTTGGCTCGTCCAAACTCTGCCCAAATACGCTCCCCACATCCCTCTCCTCCTCCTTGAAGCTTCCCCTTAGGCAGAAAGCATTTCAAGAAGTCCTTTGGTTCCAACCAAAGTGAGTTACCTAAATTAAAGGAGGTTAACCTACCCCAACCAAGGAAAAGTACAAGGTAAGGGATTTTCTTATCTCACTTTCAATTCCGTGAGATTTCCATTGTTCGCCACTAAATTATTGAAAGTGGTGTATTGTGTACTGCCATTTGATATATATTATCATGATTCTATTTATATTCATGTTATTCTGTAAATCATTTGGTGGTTATTAACTTTTGTCCATACGACTCAGTTGATTAACGTGGTAAGGGGTTTTCATCTCACTCCTTATTCTCATGAGATTCATGCCATATTGCCACCATTACCTTTTGTGTGGTGTATGTACTGCCCATAATTATATTCTTTGTGTAATACACTCTAATTTATGTGTACTTACATATTCATTGTATGATACCTCTTTCATGGGTTGTATGTTTCATAAGTTACCACACTGGTAAGGGTTATTTCACAATCTCTTCATTATCTGAGGTTGTTTATACGTAATAATCTACCGGGATCTCGTTATCATCCACATCCATGTTTCTTCAAAATGTATTTCAAAACATTTTTAATATTTAAAAGAATATGGGTTAAAGTCATTTATACCCTTGTTTGACTTTTTATAAGAGGTTTATAAGGGAATCTTTCCGTTGTTTTCCAAACAAGGTGCTTTTTAACCTTTTCGACAGAATTAAGATAAGAATGTTTTTTTAACTTATACGGCGGGTACGGTTATTTTCCGCCGTTATAAAATCGTCAAAGCTTCCCTTAAAAGCTTATAAGATTATTTTCAAAGAAAATGTTTGATTTTATATGGATCTTAAATGATTTCAAAATAAAAGGAGATATTTCTTTAAAAAGAATTTTGATTTCATCTATGTCAACATCCTTTGATGGGTTTTAAGATTATTTGAAGTTGATTTATTATGATACAAAACTTCTATATTGTTTTGAAGGTTTTGTGATATGTTTGACTGTGGATGTGCTATTTTTATACCATTCATAGTTTATGGTGAAAGTATTGGCATTTCGTATGCTAGTTCCAATAAGAATGTTTATGTTATATTTCAATATTTACTTCATATGAATGTGTTGGACAAGTATGTTCCAGGTTGGGGACTGGTTAAAGTAAGCCCTCCAGGTTGGGGACTGGTAAAAGTAAGCCCTCCAGGTTGGGGACTGGTAAAAGTAAGCCCTCCAGGTTAGGGACTGGTAAAAGTAAGCCCTCCGGGTTGGTTTCCGGTTATTAGAGGCACTCCGGGTTGGTGTCCGGTTATTAGAGGCACTCCGGGTTGGTGTCCGGTTATTAGAGGCACTCCAGGTTGGGTTCCGGTTACAGTTAGCCCCAAGGTCTTAGGACGAGGCCTTGAAAAGTAATTAAAGTTTAGCATTATGCATTCCAACATTATGAAAGTGGTTATTGATTTTTCATGTGATTATTCGATTAGTAGAATATCCATGTGAACAAGTAAATGGCATTATTTCATTTTACTTTTTCCATACTATGTTGAAGTTCAAGTTTAAAAGGCTTTTGTTTTAGTAATTCATTGCCTTAAATGTTTATGCTTATTTTTGAATGTTCCGCTATATTGTTATCCTTACTGGGCATTTGAGCTCACCCCTTTTCTATGTTTTATTTTTCCCAGGATGTGAAGATGTAAGTTATGAATGACCTGCAGGGATATTATGAGGGGATTATAGTGTGGACTGTGGAAACATTATGTTGTTGTAGTAGTTTTTCATTTTATGATATAATGTAAAACTTATGAATATATCTAGTGTTTCCAAGGCTACTAAACCAATCGGTCTTTCGAGATTTGATCTTTCTTGTGATCATGCCAATGTTATGTAATAATGCAACGACTCTGGGTAACTGGGGTCGGGGCATTACAGTGTATGTTTCGTAAGTTACAAAATCAGTAGGGTAACCTTTCACCCTCCTCTTTTAGTAAAAGGCATATTTTATGTTATGTATTATAAGTTTCCACTTTATTATATTGGGATGTGTTATTAAATATCCTTATTGATTTAAATTTTATAATAATTTAATGAGAGACCATTTTCTCTCTCATCAACTCATTTTTTTAATTTTAAAGTGATACTGTTAGGCTGTCATATTTCTGTAAGGGAACTTCTTCACCCAATTTCCATTATTTAGGTTAAACTTATACTCCTTGGTTATGTTGTTATATGAATATCTGTGAATAAACTCTGATTGTTTTACTCTTAATATCCACATATATTTGTTGTATTCTTATTTTTCACACATAATTATGTCATTGATTTATCCTTAATCTAAGGATACGATCTTTGTAAGGGTATTTGTCTCAATTTACATTCCATTGAGACTTATTTGTTGTTATACACAAATTCACTTTTATATGGTGTATTTACATTCATTTGAAATATTATATCATGAATCTCCTTATTATCATGATATTATAATCATTTTTTAATGTTATTCTATAATTATTTTTATTCAATCATTTTTCTCAAGTGTTAAGGGACTCTTTAACTAAAACATTGTTTTAAATGTTTTAAATATTTATTCTTATAAATATTTATCATTAATGAGAATGTTTTAAAAATGGTTATAAGGATTAATTTATATGAACATTAATGTTTTAAAATGTTAATTCCATTAAAATCTTCATATAGGTATGGGACACTTTGATTCAAAAATCTCTATATTAAATGTTTTTAATGGTTTTTGAAATGGATTAATTATTTAAATATCTTGAAATGATTTCTTGTGATTGAAAATGAAATGTTTATATTTGAAATATTTTATGATTTTATATTGGTACTTAGACAAATGACGGGTGGTGTTTTGATAAACTAGGATGGGAGGTTATGTTATCACCTCCAATCCATTGGGTATGGAAGTCAGTCATATGGCTATTCCATTTAGTGATATGTGTGGAAGTCAACCATATAGTTATTCCATTTAAGTATTTTTATGTCCCAAGTTACCTATATATATTATGTGTGTTCTCTATGGGTTTTATGGTAATATTTTGGTTACAAAATGGTAAGCAGTGATATTTTGTTCAGAGAAGAGTATTTACTACTTCATAAAGGTGAAAAGTGTTACTTATGATGAAGTATTTATAGTTTACTTTTCGTTCTAAAAAACTAATAGTTTTACTTCTTTTTGTATCCCTTGCTAAGATTTATTTTCTCATCCCAAGTTTTTTTGAAATTTTTTTCATAGGACATAAAGTGGAATAGGGTCAAGGATGGGATCAAGGAAAATTCATGTTGTCTAAAGCATGGAACTAGACATTAATTTTTTAAGAGTTTTTTTATTTTATGAAAAAAAAAAGGAAACTGAGTAGAAGTGTCTAATTTGTAATTTTTTAGATTTAATGTAATAGTTATGTCCCAATTCTCTAAAACTCTAAAATTAAAAAAGATCCTTAATGTGAATTATTCATTTAATTCAATATTTCGTAATGTTAAATAGTCGGGTCCTTATAGTTGGTATCAGAGGTCGGTTTAGATAACTTTAGAGGTTAGGGTGTTCTTTAAGTATAAGTGACATAACCATAATGGTTAGGATTTTATAAAGAGTCATAGTTATTTTAGATAAATTTAATGAGTTTAAGATAACATTAATAAGTATATCTTAGTATTTACCCTCCTTATAAGATATTATATGATGATTTTACTAATATACTCACATTAACGTTTTCAGTTTTAGTAAATGGCGGGATCTAGTGGGAACCAAAGTAATAATGGATGTGAAGAAAACTATGATGTATTTATGAATGAGTAACTGAATGAAATGGGAGATGTAATGAGAATTATTGTGGTTATTCACAACTAAATATATGGAGTCATGATTGACTACCTTAACCTTGGTGATTTTTATAAGGCATTGTATATGCGAGAAACAAAACCCTACGGAAGTTTAGGTAATAATAATAAAGGTAAGTATATTCAAAAACCTATTCTTCAAGGATGTTGAAATAAACACTTAGTAAAATGCTTCAAAGGGACGGGAAGATGTTTAAGATGTGGTAATGAAGGTCATAAAGCAAGAACCTACCATGGAAAAGGGAAGTATATAGTTGACTCCAGGAAAGGGAAAGAAGTTCTTTTCTATGGGACAATTGAATGTTTTAAATGTGGTGTGCATGGTCACTACACAAATAGATATCCTACGAAGAAGTTTCAGGAAAGGTATCCACAAGATCATACAAATATACATTTATCGATTCCCAATTCCATTCCATTTGAAGATGAGGAAACTAAAAATGACCTATGAAAGGTATGGATTATTTCTTAGCACATGTTTTGAAATTACTGAAGTCTTAGAAATTATGCGTGATTCTGTTTGTAAGAAACAAGTATAAAATAATAATAAGGAAAAATATGGAAAAAGGATCTGGAAGGATGTTCGATGATTAAGATATCTACATTTTAGGAATTAAAGAGTTACGTATGATGATATGTTTGAATGTATTAATAATGGGGTTACTTTGGAAACTTTTTCTAGTATGTGTATCCCTCAAGTTTGATATGTGAAAATTTTATTCAAAGAATAATTATCTTTTTTTGTGGATATAATTATAAAGAATCATTTGGGTTTATATGATCCTTGAATTTGAGGTAATTATAGGTTTTTACATTTTGGAATGCAAAATGAAAGTTATTAGATAACCTTTGTGGTTAAAATTATGTTATAGTTATTTTTGATGAATTTATCTAATTTTTTGGAATGTAATAAAATTATATAGTTTTTGAAAAAAGACAACACGCAGACCGTGTGAAAACCTGTTGCATCAGACAAAGCTGTGGGAATAGAACCCACAACCAAAGTGCGATTGGGATTTATCACCTACCACTGGATTACGTAAAGTACCTGGTTAGTATGACTAATTAGTTTTAGTTAGATGATTTTATTAATCATGAATAAGTTTATTTTGAGTTATCTATGGAAATAATTAACCTATCATAGAGAATATGTGATTAGGTTAATTACTTTTTAGTATGAGAATTTGAGAGTAACTAATGTTATTTGGAGATAAATATTAAGATTTATCTTGGAAGACTATGTGATTAAATCCTTCTGAGATTTGGGTTTCAATCTTATTTTGGATTAATTTGAAGAATTTTATGGACAGTTGTTTATTGAATGGTCTTTATTGAACTTTGGGTAATGTTTGACAAATTTTGGAGATTAAGAGTAGTTTTTCTTTTTGTAAAAGATTATCCTTTTTGGGGATTATCTGATCTTGTACTAACCATTTTGTTTTTGTTTAATGTCTAATGACATGGAAAATATATAGTTCATCTTTTGTGGATTATGTGATTCTCTAGAAGTTGATTATAGCACTTTTAATGTGAAAAAGTCACCTTGAATACTCATTGTATGGAGAAAATATGAGTTTGTGGTAGAAATATAGTAAAGGATGAAAGTCTACATGAAAAGTAAGTATGTTTCCTTATGTTCTTATTCAAGATCTTAAATTAATTCCTCAACTTTATGAAAAGTAACTTAAAACAAAAACGTTTTCTATTTACTTTTCTTACTAGGGAATCAACGACCGTTTAACCCATCATAAGTTTGTGACTTTCTAGTGGTTAACTTTCTCCTAATCGTGTTTTCTATCAATCTCTATCAAAAATTGATGGTTTTTTTCTCCTCCATATCCATGTTTTCATGAAATCCTAGTATTTGTTGTCTCGGGTGACCTTATTAATTTTCTTTCTTTCTTTTAAATTGATAGTTTTATTGACTCTTTTTTATGTGGGGCTTTTAATGAAGTTTCTGATACCAATTTTAAAATTGTGAGGATGTAATTCCCAAAAGGGGGAAAGATGTAACATCCTAGGTAAATAAAGAATATGAAATTTTCATATTTATTAATATTTGTGAATTAAATATTAATTTTAATTTAAAGGGGATGTTATGACTGATATCATACTCAACTTGCAACAACGGGTTTCTTTGAAATATTATGTTGCACACAATGTTGAGTTATACTGAAAAATAATATATTATTATTATTATTTTAAATGGTAGTTAATGCCTAGTCTTTGTATTGGATGGAATGAATAGAACTAACTGAAATATGATTATACATGTTTGTTAAAATGACTTTAAATTTATCCAATAAATTTTAGAGGCTTAAAATAAGATTGAATCTTATTTTAAGCATGAAATACTCTAATATTCTTTAAAAGGTCATTTTACTGCCTTTTGATGAAGAACCCTTTTTTAGATCTAGTTTTTGTCACATTTATATGTTCTATTTGACAAAATAAGATTCTTCTTTAGAATCAGGACATCAAAATTTACTTTTGATGAAATTTTGGTATTTTTCTGATGAAGTTCATTTTTTAATGAATAGTGAAAAATATTGTATTTTAATTTAACACTACCTTTTAATCTAATTTATTTATGTGGTTATATTATCTTTTCAATTGGTTTAAAGTTTAATTAGATTATTTTTTTACCATTTAATCCAATTTTTGTCATTGAAAGTCATTTTACATTAAAATTGGACATAAACAAGTGTAAATATTTTGATAGTTATTATTTCATAAAAACACGTTTTTTGTTTTGACAGCAGGAATTAATTTTAAATTAATTTTTTCCACTTATATGTTTTGAATTTGGAAATATACATTTAATATTTGGAATCAGGAGTTCCAAATTGTGTAATTAGGTAAATTTTATTTTAAGACATTATGAATATTTACTTCGGTAAATATTTTATTTACCATGGTTAAAGGGTAAATCTAGTAAATAAGGGTAAAAAAATAATATTATAATAATATTAAATTACCCTAAAATGTGTCCAAATCCTATTGTTTGATACATTTTCTACCATGGGAATCCTTGGGTCGATTCTAGGACCCCATGGAGCCACTTAAGAGTGATAATGACACTTTTTATTAATTAATTTAAAGTAAAGGCAAAAATGACATAAAAATATATTTTAGTAAAAAATATTTTACATAGGGTTATATAAGTTATATATTAGACTATAAATATTAATTAAAAATATAAAAATATTTCCTACATCATGGTATTTTATTTATAATTTTTATACCGCAAAAAAATAAAATTATTTATGACACAATGATGATGTTGTGTTTACCTCATTAATGAATGATTTAAATAAATAAGATTATAAGAACTAAAACAATATCCAAAACCTGCCGAATTCTTATTGGATGATTTTATTTCTAACATGAGTCATCTTATCTTTGACTTTAATTAGTTTTTTACCTTTTTAAACTAAAGATAAGTTTATAATAAAATAATATTTTCAAACTTCCCTATAGAATATTTTCAACACCCCCCCCCCCCCGCTAAATTTCAAAGGTAAGAAACATAACAACATTTGGAAACTCCCAAATAAATTTATAAACATAGTTTTACATTATAATTAATATAATTCAACCAATATTGGTAAAAAAGGTTGTTTATTTTATGAATTTCATTACTCATTAAAATTATTTTTGTGATTAAATGCATCCTCTTCATGGTTTTGAAATTGGAAAATTATGTCATTTTGGTTAACGAATCCATTTTTTCCATTATACCAACAACCATACCTATTTTCAAAACCTGATGGAATATTAAAAATTTTATTTTTATTATTACCAAATGAATAATTCAAATATGATATCTTTTATTAATTTACATATGTATTAACCATAGTCGATGTGATTAATTTGCTTCAAACACTATAGAAACATTGTTAAAAATAAGTAATATGTTTTGATGTATTTTTTTATAATGAGATATTATTTTACATACCCTAATACTTATCCAGTTTTAGAAATCCATAGTTTTCTTGTCAACATTGATAGTGATAGGGAGTGAATTGACTCCCTTGATGAATCTATTTCAAAAAAAGGAATGATTTATGATATATTACTTCTTATAATAAAAATATAAGTGTTGTGATACTCTAAATTCATATAATTATTCTTATTTATATGTTCTAACAAGTTGTAAAGGAAATGAAAAATTATATAAAATATAATAACTATATGTGTGTCTATATAAATAATATCCTTTTATGGTTCTAAGCTCATACCTTCTATTTTTTATTTATTTTTATAAATATTAATATTACTGATTAAAATAGGATGGATATTAATTAAAAATGGATAAATGTCAATCATATAACAAAATAGTTGAGGATGGGATGAAAGAATTCATCAATTTTGCAAAATAACATGTATATAACCCTTATAAAATTCATTTTTCTATGTTTACATTATTGTTATTCAAGAATAATTAATCTATAGGAGTTGGAAGAACACTTGACTTATCATAGAATAGATCAAAGTTGTAAATATTAGACTAAAAATGGTGAATAACAGAAAGTATCTAGGGAATGGGATAACACCGCATTTTAAATATTATCTGATATAATTACAAGTGTGAACAATTATGAATAACCTATCAAGTATTGATTATAGGTGTGGATGATAATGAAGATATTATTGACTAATTGATAATAATAGTTTAATATGAGCATTGTGATTGTCCAAAATTATTTCAGAAGTTAAAGAGTTGTGAAAATATGCCATTTTATATTGGTTGTACTAATTACACAACATTATAGGTCATACTAAATATATATAATGTAAAAAATTAGAAATAGATGAAGTAGAACCATCTTTATTAAACTACTTAATTTATTGAATGATATTCAGCCAGAAGATATTGAGATTCATTGTCGAATATGTGATGCAAATCAAATGCTTCATTCAAAGGGTATGATCTTTGAAAGAATACATGTCTATCCAAATTATTGTAGACTATTTCTAAAATACTATGATTCAATTAAAAACTACCAAATTTTAGTGTATCTCGATACAAGAAATATGAATCAAGTCATTCAAAATTTATATGGTATTTTATAATCATTGCAAGGTTTTGTAGACTATATAGAATTTAGGAGACTATAAGGTAATTAAAATGGCACATAGATATAATAAATCAAGATAGGAAACTTCATTACCTAATAGAATCTCCTCAGTGAAATAAAATTGATCAAGAGTATCCTAAATTCGGAAACCATCCAAGAAACCTTCATCTTGTGTTATCTGTAGATAGAGTGAATCCTTTTGTTTTAAAAATAGTTAATCATATTACATGGTGGGTTATTTTGGTAAATTATAACTTACCACCATGATTATGCATGAGGTAAAAATATAATATGTTTTCTCTCCTAATATCAAGATCAAAACTACTGGGTAATAATATTGATGTTTATTTGGATCCAATGATTGAATATTTGAAATTAATGTGGGATTTAGGTGTTATATTGTATGATTATTACATAAATGAAGATTTCATATTGAGAGCCATGTTGTACGGGATGATATATGACTTTCCTACTTATTAAATTTTTTCAAGACATAACGTTAAAAGAACTCAAGTATGTCCCATCTGTGATCAAGGTACACACTCATTTATGTTGAAACATTCATCAAATACTGTGTTTCTAAGACATTATAGATTTCTACCCTTAACACATAAATAACAATCTTAGATAACATCATTCGATAAGAATTTAGAAAAAGGCACTAAATTGTATCCACTAATGGGTTATCAACTGTGTGAGAATGTAAAGGATATGGAAACTACTTTTGGTCAACCTTCTTTGAAAAAACTTATGAAAACACATTTTAAAAAGAGATTAGTTTTTTGAAATTTTTGTAATAGAATTTTTTTGTATGTCATACATTTTCTTGATGTCATGCATGTGGAAAAAAATATAGGTGATAATGTATTTTTCATCACCCAAAAAATTTATGACATTAAGGATATGTTAAAATGATTTACATGGGGATATAGGAAGAGTTAAAACTAGTGAAAGATAAAAGATTTATTTTTTTCCTCCAACTACTTACACTTTTCTTGGAAAGAAAGATATTAGTTTTTCAGCTTCTTGAATGATATAGTGGTTCTATATATGTATTCATCAAATATCAAGAATAACATGTCAATGACTAATTTAATGTTAAAGGTCATGAAATCACAGGACTTCATGTTTTGATTCATGATATAATGCATGAAGATTTGTGTTTTATTTTTCCTAATAATGTTCATTTTACAATAACCAAGATTTTTTTTATTTTCCAAAGTTATATATAGAAAAGTTATAGACCCATCAAAGTTTTCAACTATAAAAAAGAAAAAAAAATCATATTATATGAATTAGAGATATTCTTTATGCCATTATTCTTTGATATGGTTGTTCACTTGATGGTACACTTGGTTAGAGAGATATGTGCATGTGGTCCTAAATTATAGATGGATGTACTCTATTGAATGTTATATGAATATTTTGAAAGGGTGTGTCAAATATTTATGTCATCCTGAAGGTTGTATTGTAGATATATATATTGTTGAGGTATCCATTAAATTTTGTAACCTCTTTGATGTGAAATAATTAGTTTATTAAAATCTCATCACATTATGTGACTTGTGGGTGAAGTAATTTTTGGAATAGATGTTGTCACAATTACAATTACCGAGTGGGAGTGGGATTTTATGTTTTACATAATATTTTATAGGTTTTTCCATATGTTAAACCCTAAAAAGAAATTATTAGTAATTCGATTCTATTAAAGGATGAAATCTGGATATCAAATACAAATAATCGGTAATTTATAGAATGGTTTTGAGACCAAATTTTTAAGGAGTCAATTGAAAATATGAATTCAATTTTATAATGACTTTGATGGATATTTGGAGGACCAAGTGTGCATGTATTATATTATAATGGTTATGTAATTAATGGTTATATGTTCTATAAAAAGGAACGTGATGGATATAGTACCATGCAAAATAGCAGAGTTACACTTGTGGCTGAAGCAATGCATGTATTTGGTACCAAAGAAAAAAATATAATTTATATGAATATGTTATACTTTGGAATCATCAAAAAAATGTGGGATTGGGATTATAAAACATTTCAAGTGTTGATTTTTGAATGCAAGTGGGTTGATAATAGGGGTGCAGTTAAATATCATGAATTGGGATTCATGAAAGTGGATTTCAATAAGGAAGGGTATAATTACAAATCATTTGTGATGGAAACACAGATAGTACAAGTATTTTATATCCCAGATCTGAAAAAAAAAGTGGTTAATTGTTATGTTATTGACTAAAAAACATTGTAGGGTTAGATATCAACTCAACTGATTATTTTCCTTTCATTGGAAAACCACAATCATTTCACAAACATCCCAATGTAAACGGGGTCTTGTATGTCAGAGGAGACCATAATGAGGGTATTTGGATACTCGATAGAGGGGTCAAATCTCTTCAACCTTTAAATAAAAAATAGAGAGTTCAAGAATCATGTTATATTTTTCTATAATATACATTGTGTCACCTCATAATATTATTTATTCAATACTACATTTACATAATCTAAATTAAATATTCATCCATTTTGGTAGGAAATGGATTTTCCAAACGTTGATTCTCCCAATCCAGGGGAACAAAAGTATTGGATTATTCCAAGAAATTCTTTGTTTTATTATTTTAATGTTCAAAAATCATGTTATTTATGTTAATAATTTTATTTATGATAATCATGGTATTTATGATAATCATATTATTTATGTTAATCATGTTTTATTTATTAGGATTAAGTATTTTTTTTACCCTTAAGTGTTTGTTTACCCTTGTGTGAGGTATAAAAGGTTTTTTTTACCCATACATGGAGTATAAAATGTATTCTTAACCTTTATGTAGATGTTATAGCTATTCCAATTATACTACTTTTAGTTATAGTATACTAACATTAGAAGTAACTTACTACCACCAGTTCATTTCAGCTACTGTCTATTCAATGATGCTACCACCAGAAAATTTTTCCTACTACTAGTTCAAGTTTGAAACCATTAGTTGAATGTTTCTAACATCATAAGACTTTGTTTCTATTAGAAGGATTCTTCTACCATTGAGAAAAATCTGCCACATCTACTGTTAGTTAAAGGATGCTACTGTTAGTTCACTTCAGCTACCACTAATTGAAGTTTCTACCACTAGTTGAAGTTGTTACTACCAATTGAAGTTTCTACAACCAGTTAAAGATATAATGTTTTATATTTCTAGAATAAAGTTTAAATTAATTATTCTGATGACTAGTTTAATGTATTTAATTAAATTCAGAGACAAATTTATTTAATAATTATTATTCTTAAATAACTACATAGATTCATTAAATAAAAGGTTAAAATTTCTTGAGATATGGATCAGTATAAGGATTAAACTTATTTAATTATTATCCTATAACTAAAAATTAGAGACTATAAAAAGATATAAAATTATAATAACCCATCATTCACAAATTTTGAGTTGCTTATAAATCCTATAAACTTTTTACTGCTAAGTTGTGCCTACTGAAAAAAAAATAGAAGATTGTAAAATTATATAAATGACACGCTATTTTCACCCAAAAATATATACTTCATGAAAAACACATGAAGTTTCCTCAATAACAAATTTAATGATAATACCAAAGAAGAAGAATAATATTCTTGATCATCTTCTTACTTCATCATCAAAATAAAAACAATGTAAACACTTGTTTAATCATTTACTCATCTTCCCTATTTTTTTCATTTGAGATTTGATTTATTTTTTTATTCATTAAGTACAATCTATAATACTTTATTATAGAGTACATTTATAATCTCTTTATTTATTTTATAACTACTATCATATGAAGAACTATGGAAGAGGTTGTGTGTAGATAGAACTACTTGTGTGCAGTTTTTGAATATAAAACTCAATCCATGTTATGGATTAGTTTATTATTTTAATAAATGTTATTAGTAGTGGGTGATTTCCAAGTGTAGAGGACTATGTATCAACTTTAGAATTGACCTTTTATTTGTATTCCTCTATTTTTTCTTTATTTTACATATTTTTTTTCAAAATAAACCAATTTTAGTTTTCAAAACTATATAAAAACCATTACATTGATAGTTAACTTCTATTAGTATTTTATATATAGTCTTTAATATAAGTAAAATTACTTCAAAAGTTAAAGTGTTTTAAATAAATTTTTTAACTAAGTTGTGACTGAACTCTTGAGAAGCTTTTTGAAAATATCAACTCATATATTTCCCCTATTTTAGTTTACAGGGATGATTTTATAAAATGGGGAATTTAGATTTTAAATCTTTTTAAATATAAATTATAATTGTAATCTTAATTTACCCCCTCTTGATTTTTTCACTTTGACCAACATTTGGTATCATAGAGATGTTTATTTATTTATATATTTCCTTTAACTATGATTAGGTTTTTACCCAAAAGATCTGAATTTCTATTTATTATAAATTTAAATTTTTATGGATGATAATAGATTTATGGGACTGTTACTAACTAACCTATTTAGTATAATGGTATAAACTATTATCAATGGAATATTAAGTTGAATATTCATATTGAGAGCATGAGATTAGATATTTATATTGTAATAGAGGAAAAATATAAAAAACCTAAATATGTTAGGGATGATTGGAGTGATTCCACTAAGACTGATTATGGTTTTATTTTGAAATATATGAATTCCTTATATTATAAATTAAGATAAGATGAATTCAATAGAATTTATATATGTTATAGTGATTATGAAATTTTGGATACACATGTTTTGTCTCATGAATGAAGATAAAATGTTAAATAAATTACCTTGAATACCTATACTATTAAACACAATAATTTTAAAATAAAACATGATCAGTCAATTTATGACATATATATCAGGTTCAATGAGATTTTTAATATGGTTCATGCACTTAGAAATAAAATTGAATACAATAATCAAGTGATGAGATTCCCAATGTGCTTAATAGATAAATGGAGAGGAACTTCTATCTCCATTCAAGAATCATGTGATCTAAGAAAACTACCAGTGAAGGAGATGATTAGGAAACCCATGATGTATGAGAAAGAGTTAAAATTGAATAGATAATATGATGAACCAAAAAGAAAATAAGTTTATTTCAAAATTTATGAGTCAAATATAAAGGATAAGAATGATGAATATGATTCAAGTGAGGAATATTCACAATCTAATAGTGATGAGGAGATGTATAATATATCTAGAAGAATTAATAATTTTTATAAGAAGAATAAATTCTTTAAGAAATTAAACTTGTACAAAATTATGATAAAAGTGGAAACTTGAAAAGTCAAAATCAACCAATAGAAGTGAATTTTTATGAATACAAGAGGAAAGGGAATATCAAATCTGAATGTAAAAAATAAAATTATAAGAAAAATTATAAGGAAAAAGGAAAAATGACCAAATAAATCTTGTAAAGAAACCCTGATCACGTCTGAGGATAGTTCTAGAGAGTCCATTTCATGAAGAGAATACAATATTGAAAAAGATAATATGTGCTTTATTGTAATCACATCCAAGGTAACTGCTTACACTCCATTTCATGACACACCTCTAGAATCAAATATGACTACTAAAGAAATAGAGTAAATCTTTTCTATACTACAAGGCATTGTGTGTGAATTAAAATATTATTAAAAAATATGAAAAGGTACATGGTTTATATTTCACTGATAAAAATTCACTATCTGCTGAAAAGGAAAAAAGATTTCTCATTTATTAAAAGAGTACAATGAACTTAAAATTTCAAATGAGAAACTCAAAAAGGGTATTGAAAGGTTTAAAAATATAAGAGAACACTTGAACAAGATTCTTTGTAAGTATACCACACTCAAGTACACAACTAGGATTAGATACCATCTTGGTCAAAGGAGAATTTATAAAAATAATTGTATTCCTATCTCAAGCTCTTCCAACCCCATAAACAGTTTATATTATTATAGAACTAATAAGGTTTTTATTTATAAACATCTTAATTATTATTATGGTAAACCTATTAAATATATTTGGATTCCAAAATCTCTTATTGAAAATTTCTTTAGACCCAAGAAAGTGTGGGTACCAAAATAATATCATATTTAAATTTGTTGTTAAAAACTTGAATGAAAGGTACCACTAGGAATTTATTATATATTGATAGTGGATGTTCCAGAAACATTAATGGTGACAAATAAATCTTTAATATTCTTATAAAGGTGGATGGTGGATATGTCACTTTTGGTGACAATTCCAAAGTAAAAATAATAGGACTTGGTCAAATCGAAAACTCAAATTATTTTTTAATTTCTACATTATTATTTGTTAATGGTTTAATTTATAATATAATTAGTATATACCAATCATATGATGATGTTTACCAAGTAAAAATTAAAAATAATTATTCAAAAATATATGATTATTTGAATTCTTTAATATTTACTGCTTTACATGATGATAATATTTATACTATCGATTTAGATTCTTTATTTTCTCAAAAACAATTGCTTAATTGACTTTTATAAAGAATCTTGGATATGGAATAAGAGACTAGACCACTGAAATATTCACTCTATTATAATGATAGCAAGGAAATGTTTAGTTAAGTATATTCCTAAACTATAATTTGAAAAATATAAAGTTTGTAAACCTTGTCAAAAATGGGAACAATGTAATATTTATTTCAAATAAAAGAAAAATGTTTCAAATTCTAAACCTCTATAGTTAGTTCACATGGAATTATTTAGAAATTATAGATTTTCTAGATTAAATGAGAAATATTTTCCTATGTTCTTTTATATGAATATTAAAGATATACTTGGGTATTATTTTTAGCTCAAAAAAGAGAATATTATTCCTATTTTGAAGAATATGAAAAATTAGTAGAAAATCAAAGTGGACTTACTATTAAGATCTTATACAGTGGTCATGGGTGTGAGCTTTAAAATTAATATTTTGAAACTTTATGCTTGAAACATGGATATAATAACATTTTTTCTACTTTTAGGACTCCCCAACAGAATTTTTTTGTGGAAAGAGGGAATAGGACCCTTTAAGATATTTCTCAAACTATGCTCAATGAGTATTACCTACCTGTTTATTATTAGGTAGAGGTTGTCAATAAAACTTGATATATTATTTATAGGTTTCTAATAAAACAAATTTTAAATAATAAACCATATGATTTGTGGAATGTATGAAAACCAAAGGTTATTTACTTTAGAGTTTTTGGAAACGAGGTCTTTATTCTCAATAAAAAAGAAAGTTTAGAAAAAATTGCATCCAAAAGTGATGAAGGAATCTTCCTTGGTTCTTCAACCTATAGTAAATCATATAGAGTGTTAAATAAAAGATCCAAACTTGTGGAATAATATTTACATGTAAAATGTGATGAAACAGATCTAAATGATCCTAAAAATTATTTATAAAATCTTGAGGGCGTTCTTTCTAACTTCAATATCAATACCTTAATCAAGCATAGTGATTATTCTGTAAATCCTATTATAGAAAAATAACCCAACACTGAGGAATTATTTGAACTAGAACCCAAATATGAAAATTAAGAACCAAGTAATTTTATCCCCAAATCCATAAGAACTCATAGAGACCATATGTTATATGTTGTAATAGGATATCTGGATAGAGGTACTTAGAATAGAGATTTTCTTAAAAACCACATTGAACATCAATCCTTATAGTCACATATTGAACCTAAAAACATAACTGAAGATATAGATGATGAATTTTGGGTAATTGATATTTAATAATAGTTGAATTAGTTTGAAAGAAATAAATTTTGGGAACTAGTGTAAAGACCTAAAGACTTCAAGAACATTGAAACTAAATTAGATTTTATAAATAAGGTTGATGATCCTGCCACAATAATTAGACATATAGCAAGACTGGTTACTCAAAGATATAGTCAAGAAGAAGTTTTTGACTATTAATAAACCTTTTCACCAGTAGTAATACCTGAGGCTATTATAATGTTACTTGACTATATATCACATTTTAATTTTAAACAATATCAAATGGATGTCAAAAATGATTTTATTAATAGTTATATTATTTATGATGTTTTTGTTTAACAACCCCTTGTATTTCAAAACCCTCATTTTTCAAATCATGATTTCAAATTAACTAAAACTCTTTATAGTTTAGAATAATTTTCTAGATCATGGTATGATAGGCTCAACTCTTTTTTATTTCTAAAGTTTTTTTAAAAGGTATATTTTATCCATCATTATTCATAAAAATGATTTCCCAACATGTTTTGATTGTTCAAATTTATTTTGATGATATTAATAATGGATAATCCAAAAACTCCTTGTGTATTGAATTTTCTAAAATAATGAAAAATGAATTTGGAATGAGTTTAATAGGAGAGTTAAAATTATTCCTTGTTTTTCAGATTTTTTAAAATAAGAAAGGAATCATTTTAAGTCAAAGAAAATACAAAAATGATATTTCAAAAAAATTTGATATAGATGGAACCAAAGGTAGTGATATTCCTATGAGTACAAAATTTAAGTTAGATCAAGATGAAATTATAGTGTTAGTCAACCAAAATATATACAGAGGTATAATGAGAAGTTTACTATACTTAACTACTAGTTGACTAGATATTATGCTTAGTGTGTACATATGTGAATGATTTCAAGAAAACCCAAAATAATCCCATTTAAATGTTGTCAAAATAATTTTCAAATACCTCAAAAGTTCAACTAATTCAGGATTTTTCTATTCTAGTGTAAAATAATTTGAATTAGTTAGTTATTCAGATATTCATTTTGTTGGTTGTGAGTTATATAGAAAGCTAGATTCTAGAACATGTCACTTTTTTGGAATATCTCTAGTATCATGGTATATTAATATGAAAAAATTTATTTCCTTGTCTATTAAGGAAGATAAGTACATAGCTACAGATATTTGTTCATAGATTATGTAAATAAATCACACATTACTAGATTATGGATATCAATTTAGACAAATCACTATAAACTGTAATAATACAAATTTTATAAACATTTCTAAGAATCCTATGTCTCACTCTAGGAAAAAAAATATTGATATAAGACATCACTTTTTGATATACCACTTTCAAAAATGTGATATAAATATTGAAATCAATGGTACTAAACATTATCTTGATGAAATATTTACAATGTCATTGAATGTCGAGAGAATGAGCTATATTAGACAGGAATTTGGAATGATATATTTCATATAGTCTTTTATTTTTTTAATTAGTTTTTTTGGTAAAGTTAAGTTACAAAGTCCAGTGCTAACATTAGATTACTGCCATTTTCTTCCTACTGTGGCTTGCTACTATTTTCATACTATAGAGGCTTACTACTATTTTCTTTCTACAATTCGGTTTCTATCATTATAAGAGGTATTGTTACTAACTTTACTAATTTAGAATATAAATTTATTATTTCACTATAATTAATATCCTTTATTTTTAAAATTATTATTAAATCCCTAAATAATAAAAATCCATAATAAGAGTATGGATTAGAATCTTATTTAATACATGTTATTCAAACCTCTTCATTTATCTCTCAAACATGTAACCCTTCACCTTCAAACTTCAACCCTAGAATCTTCAAAAAATTGTTAGAGAATAGTTTTTTTGGTTCACCTGATGAGTCTATACCTCACAATAAATCTAAAGGATAACTAAGCCACCATGATGAGATGTTAAATCCTCAGCTTGGGTCATAATTTTTGTTGCTAAAAAATAAATTGATGTTGATTGGTTATCTTCAAGAAATTATCTCATTTCAAAAATGATCCAAGACCAAGGATAGGTATATTTATTTTCAAGGAATTACAAATCATTTTATCTTAGGTTGAATTATGACTTCTATCTATTTTCCAGGTTCCATTTTGAAGATAAGAATGATTTTATTAGGACTATTATAAATAGAAAAAGATTATATTCTCTTCGGAACATTGGGCTAAGAGATTTATAGTTCCTCAAAAATAAGTCTATAAGAATAATCCGGGTTCTTATCCCATTGATCATATAATTTTTTCATTGAGGGTTCCCATATTAAGATAATTGAAGATGCTTCCATGAAAACACCTATTTTTGTTGAAATGGATGGTGAGTGTAAACTTATTTTCAAATCTTTCCAACACATGTTGTGTACTAGGAAATTGGATTTTATACTTATGAGTTACCAAGACGTATTTTTTCCATATTTGATGAAAATAGGAGAAAAGATGAATATGTATAGATATCTAATGGTGTATATGATGTAATTGTCCACCAATATCCCGAAGGCCTTCATTTTTTATTAATTTTTGGTAATCCACCTTTTAAGGGGTGAGGTGGAACCCTTACAAGGCCTGTAGGAATAAGAATTACATGGTCCATAGGTCTTATATGAATTCATTACTCATAGGCTTCAAACATTACATACAAACCAGACTAACTACTCTGAACTACTCCTCCCCAACATCTTCATCGTAAAATTAGCTCTCCAACTTCAAGGTCTAATTACCTTGTCTACCCTAAACTAATTTCTTCCATATTGGAAGTTATAGGACTTGTTCCCAAAGGTGAATAAAATGTAAAAAAATGTTATGGTTTTTTTCACAATCAAGTCCCCCATAAAATAATAAAGGTTAATTGGAACCCTTGTCTAAAGAGATGGGTAGTGGACAATGAAAGGGTATATTAAAAATTCAACACTATAGAGAACCCTTAAAGAGTAAGAGGCTTGTTAGATCCTGGCTTGTAGCCATATGAGATAGTGGTTTACTCTTTAGATGATGAATAGGTAGAGGAAAGTACTGAAGTTGTGGAAACATATTCAACTGAAGAAAATAAAGACTCTACACCTTTTTCTACTAAGGAAAGATATGACCCTAACATTATCAAGAGTCTAAATGTTTCCTTTGGGCCTCCTAACTCACCTATTTCTTTGCCTTTTAAATAAATATTATATTAAGATGAATATGTTAAAGATACTGAAGTGTTAAATGGTGATGAGTTTTAAGGTTATACATAAAAGCGTCTTGAGGATGTTATTATTTTATTTGATGGATCTTCTCATGATTTTGATGGGGAAGATGAGGACGAAGAATCTCATCCCTTCATGATTTTCTTTGAATATAGTAGGACTGTTATTGGAGTGTGGTATATAAATTCCCAAAATATTTTAGTGAGTTAGGCTACTACAATCCCAGTTGAGGTAGATGTTTCATATAAAGGTGATATGGATGCACTATTTGTGGGGGAGAAGTCTTAAGGATCTACTATGATCAGACTCACATATTATAACTTAGATTATGGAGATTATTATGATGAGTTAAGTCCACCAAATCATGGTGTAACTACCATATCGATTTCTAATAGAGATCCTGAGGGATCCTTAGTGGAAAGGATAAATGAAACGAAACTATTAGATCATTTTCCTTCTAGAGTTCCTATTATAGAATCCAGTCAAGAGAATGTTCCTTCACTTAGTGAGTATAATTCTTCACCCCCTCCTCCTACAACTCCCCATACCATTAATATAGATACTCTAGCCATTTACAAATAAAATTACATGTTTTTAATCATAATTGTACATCAGAGTACAAACCAAGTATCATAAAGTCTAGTGTGTTGGAAGACTAGGTACATAAAACTGAAAACATGGAACAAAATAAAACATTTCTTTATTTAATCTTAAAAATGATATCCTAACTTCCATTGTGCTAAAAAATCTTCATAGAGTACCCTGGGGAACGCATGAACAAAGGGATGAGCTAAATATCCTATTAAGGGAATAACCATAAGAACAAAGCATTAGCACATGGGATAGATGGCAAGACATGATGGTATAAAAAGGCATGTAACATATGGAATCATATCATATAAACATGGAGTCATATAAACATGGAGTCATAATAATGTGGTAGTAACATAAAACATGAATTTATCATGATTCAAGGCTAACCAAGAAGATAGTTGCACATGGTAGCACAAGCCAAGGCTAACCGCCAAGACCATCGCGCATGGTAGCACAAGCCAAGGATAACTGCCAAGACCGTCACACAAAAAATCTTATGAGACTCAACTTTACCCAATTAATTATATGGATATCTAGGAACACCCATATTAACTTTTCATGGAAATTTTCTCCATATAAAGAATTATACATAATCAATCATACATAAACATAAGGGTTACCCATGCAAAGAATTGGGTACCACAATCATGTCATAAAGCATAACAAATGGGAGTATCATAAAAGTGTCCACGAAAGAAAAGAACCAAAATATACATGGAAATTCATAAGGTAAAATATGAATGTATCATGTTAAGTGATTTTAAGTAGAATTGAAAATATGTAAGAAATATATTTAATAAATTTTAGCATTAAAACAATTTTGTGTGGTTTAAAGGAAAATACTATAGAGCCCTTAAAAAAGAAAAAGGAACAATACGTTATATAAAACTAAAAGTGAACCAATAAGTTTTTCATAATAAAAAAATAAATATTTTATGAATAAAATGTGTCTTAAAATTGAAGATAGAGTGCACTTTAAATCGGGTAAGAATTCGGGAAGTTCCCTCAAAACAGGTTTTCTTATCGAGATGAATTGATGAGGGAATCACTTAAAAATATGTATATCACCAAAAGAGAATGATGAAAGGTCCTTGATAAATGAATTTGGTACATGTAAACATAATTTAGAAGATTCTCATAAAAACATAAGATAACTTCATTTTGGTAAAATCAAGATAAGGCAACCCAAAGGAACAAATAAGGTTCAAGTAGAATCCCTTACGGATTATCGGCATGGTATCGAGTATACTTAAGATGGATTAATTAAAGATAAATGGGTTTATCATCACTTATAAATCATGAGGGAATAATGGAGGATGTGAAAAATCATACCCCATAATTATGGATTACATATAAATGGGCATAACATAGAGGACATTCTTGAATAAAAGTGACATAGAGAGGATCTATTACCTTAAGTCAGATGGTGTTCTCCACTTGATATTAATGACCTGAATAATAAAATTAGTCTCATTAATTAATAATTTCAGAACCTCTTTTACATGTTATTTATTTATTCTAACCTTATTAGTTTCATTCATGTCCTTTTTGATGAGTTAAAAGGTTCAATTTCATTGTTTGGGTTAATTTCCTTCCTTGGTTTGAATGACCGGTTCACTTATATTCATGTTTGGATAAACATGTATGATAAGAAAGGTTTTCCAGAATTGAAGTTAAATTAAATTAGTGAATTTACAGGATATTAAATGGTTATGAATTTAATTTTTTTTCTTTTAGTGAAGTTTAATCATTATATAAAACTTTAGTGATAACCTTTTTGGTTTATTGGTAGTTTTTTATCACTACGAACTCATTTTGAATTATAATTTAATATGATGTGTACAAAAAGATTATAGAACCTTCAATATGATATATTAAATAATTATCTGGTTCAACCATAAAAAAATGGTTTCATGACCAGAATTTAAGATGGTAAAAGAAATTGAAAACCCATCGTCCTTGAATGTGGTAAATTAACACATCTCAGATGGTGTCTTTAATACTAGTATAAAATAAGATTAAAGGAAAGATGATGATAAATTATTCCATTATCATAACAAAATTACAATACATTCAAGGTAATGTAGTTTTCTTAACATTTTTATGAGGAGATGTAAGGATATAAAAGAAAACAAATGAACTTGAAAAGAAAGTAAAAGAATTGAAAAGAGGAATTTACCTCTTGAATAAATCTTCCTTTAGAGCCTCTTAAGGGGAGAGGATTTGGTCTTTTGAAGAGAATAAGGGATTTTATACATGGGTTAGGATCTTAGAGAGATATTTGGATAGAATTTAGGCAAAGAACAGGGCTTTAGATGGTGAAGAGAAGATGTAAGGAGGGGTTGTATTTATAGTGGAGGAGAGGAGGGTTCTCATAATATTTAATTCATTAGTTTATTAATTTCCATCAAGACCAGAAATAGTGATGATTACATGACCAAAAATATTAATAAGTGCATGTGAGTTTGAAAAAATTGGCCTTACATCAGCAGAACATCATTTGTGACCCTATAAAACATGTATTTAGCTTAATTTGCAAATTATTTTATTTTACTATTCATCGAAAATTTAAGTATTTTAGAAAAATCCCAAAAATTAACCCTAACCATTTTTCAACATGTAGAATCCAAAAATTAACTCCATTTTTCAAAAAAAATCTAATAATAATTAATTTAATTTTTAATTAAACTCATAATTTACTTGAAAAATACAGATTTTAAAACTATAACTGCTTTTATAATGTTTTCAGAAACTAAATAAGGTCTTGTAAAATTATATTAAAACCAGAATACATAAAATTTATAATTTATGAACAAATTTTAGGACAATAAATTTTCTTTTAAATTAGTTAATTAATTTTACTTAATCATTTATGACATACAAAAATAACAATACTTTTATTCTGTTCATATTATCACTTATAAGATGCCTAAATTTTATTTATACATTCATGGGTGAGGTTAGTATTATTTTGGATGATTTAATATTTATAAGGTTCATATTACTATTCATAAGGGTATGTTACTATTCATAAGGGTAGGTTATTATTCACCAAAAACTAAGTTTGTCTTATCAGACTCCAAACATCTTACTGATCACAACTGTGTATGTCATATTTTTAAAATTCAAATCACAGAGGAGACAGTATTATGTTTAAAGGTCACATAGTACTTAGCAGTTCATTGTGTTGTGATTTCATGTGATTATATGACATAATTATAAGAATTTAATTTCCATTGATAAAACATTGGGTCATTACATTATTTCCCCCTTATGAAATTTTGCCCTCGAAATTTTGTTTTAAAATCTAAGCCATAAACAAGTGTGGGTGCTTTTCCATCATTACCTCCTCCAGTTCCCATGTTGCCTTTTTGTACTTATTGTTCTGCCATAATAATTTTACTAGGTGAGTAGTGTTGTTATGTATAACCTTATCTATATGATCCAAGATCTACACTATATTCTCCTCATAAGAAATATCATCTTCCAATTGTACCACCTCTAAAGGGAGTACCTGTGAAGGATCGGGCATGTACTTCTTTAAGAGGGATATGTGGAATACATCAAGTACTTTATACATGGTAGGTGGAAGTGTCAGTCGATGGGCTACAGCTCCAAATCGATCAAGTATCCTAAAGGAAATGTTGTACTTGGAACTTAGCTTTCCTTTATTCCCAAATCTCATGACCCTATTCCATGGAGATATGTGGATAAATACCATGTCTCCAACTTTGAACTCAAGGTCTCATCGACGATTGTCTACATAACTTTTTTGATGACTTTGGGCTACCTTGATGTGTTACTGAATGGTTTTAACCTTCTCCACCATTTCTTAAACCATTTCAGGTCCTAGAAGCTTATTCTCACCAACTTTATCCCAATATTCCAGTATTCTACACCTTTTCCCATAAAGGGCTTTGCATGGTTCCATTCAGATGCTCGAGTGAAAACTATTTTTATAGGAGAATTTGAATGGTGGAAGATGTTGGTCCCATCTTCCTTTGAAGTCCATAGAACACACTCTCAACATATCTTCTAGTGTCTGAAGAGTTCGCTCAGATTGGCCATTATATTGAGGATGATAGGTCGTATTGAAGTTTAGTTCAGTTCTTAGAGCATGTTGGATACTTTTCCAAAACTTTGAGGTGAATCTCAGATATCTATCGGATACAATAGATATTGGTAATTCATATAGTATTACTACCTATTTGATATATATCTGTGAAATTTTATCTAATGATAAGTCCTCTCGAATTATGATAAATTGATTTGACTTTTTAATATGATCCACAATGATCCATATAGCATTGTTTCCTCTGGATGTCCTTGGAAGTCCAGTGAAAAAGTCTATGGTTATGTTCTCCCACTTCCATGTTGGTATGCGTAGCAGTTTCATCATCCCCTTAGACTTTTTTCTTTCAGCCTTCACATGGTGACATATCGGGCACTTTGATGTATACTCCGCAATCTCATTCTTCAAATTGTCCCACCAAAAGTTCTGTTAGAGATCTTGATACATCTTTGCGCTCCGTGGGTGGATAGAAAAGGTTGATTTATGTGCGTCATTCAGAATCTCCTTCTTTATTTATGTATCGGATGGTACACATAATCATGACCCAAATATTACAACTCCTTCTTTATCAATCTTGAAATCTCAGGATTTTCCATTTCTAACAGCTTCCACCCTTTTCAGAATTTCTACATCCTTTCCTTAAGCATCCCTTATTTTCTCCACAAGGGATGTTTGATCAATCATTTGAGAAAGTATTAATGATTTTCTTACCTTAATGATTTCCATGTCCATCATCAGTAAATCTAAGAATATTAGGTCCTTTTCAACTCTCAGAATTGATAAAGATATAGGATCCTTTCTACTCAGAGCATCTGCCGCCTAATTTTCCTTATCGGGATGGTAGTGGATTGAGCAGTCATAATCCATGATTAGCTCTATCTAGATTTTATGGCACATATTAATCTCTTTTTTTGGGAATATATATTTGAGACTCTTGTGATTAGTATATATCTCACACTTCTCCCCATAGAGATAATGCCATAAGATTTTTAACGTAAAGATCACAACCGTCAACTCCAAATCAAGTGTAGGATAGTTTTTCTCATGGATTTCTAGCTGCCTTGAGGTGTAGTCTATCACTTTATAATTTTTCATCAGAACACATCCTAATCCCTTCTTTGAAGCATCAATGTACACCAAAAATAGTTCTCCACTTTTTGGGATTGTGAGTACTGGTTCATTTATTAGCCTCTTTTTCAACTCCTTAAAGCAGTCTTCACATTCCTGAGTCCAGGAAAATTTTACTCCCTTTCATTTCAATTGGGTCATTGGGTTTTAAAATAATGAAAGTTTCTTAACAAATCATCAGTAATAACCAGCTAGACCTAGAAAGATACGGATGTGTCCATTAAATATGTTGGCCTGGGCCACTCTTCAATCACCTTTGTCAGGGAAGGGTCCACAAATATCCCTTTTCTGGTGATAACATTCCCCCATAATGATAATTCCTCCATCCATAACTCATATTTATTATAATTTTCATATAGATTATCCCTTTGTAAAGTTTTTTACATAGTATTAAAATGTTCCTCATGTTCCTCTTTTCTCTTGGATTATATCAAAATATCATCAATAAAGACTACCAATATTTTGTTAAGGTAATCTCTAAAGACTCTATTCATTAAATCCATGAAAATTTTTGAAGCATTAGTGAGTCCGAAGGGAATCACTATGAACTCATAGTGTCCATAACTCATTCGAAAGGAAGCCTTGAGAATATATTCCTTCCTCACCTTTAATTGGTGATATCCCAACTAAAGGTCCACCTTAGATAAATAATTCTCCCCACGAAGATGATCGAACAAGTCATCTATCTGTGGTAGGGGATACATGTTATTTATCATGATTTTATTGAGCTCTCAATAATAAATGCAGAGGTGCATTGATTCATCCTTATTCCTGATGAAGAGGACTGGTGCACCCCATGATGAAGCACTCAGGTGTATAAAACCCTTCTCTAGATTCTCCTATAATTGGTTCTTCAGCTCTTCCATCTCTACGGTGTCCATTCTATAAGGTGTATTTGATATAGGTAGGGATACAGAAATAATTTCAATTGATAACTCAACCACTCAATCAGAAGAAAGAACAAGAAACTCTTAAGGGTATACATCAGTGTAATCCCCCACTATGGGGATGTATTCATGAATTATTCTCCCCTTTGTCTAAATCATTTGATCTATACATGATTTTTTATAAGGAATTAATATCTACACATGATACAATTATTCTAAAATAGATTCAACATCCTCATTACACTTGTAAAGAATTAGAGGATGCTTCAGGATGTAAAGAGTGATCTCCCTTTCCCGATAGTTGATGTTGGATTTGTATAAAGATATCCAATCCATGCCCAAGATAGTGTCGAACTCTACTAAAGGAAGTATGAAAAGATTTTTTGGGAGGTTTAATCCCCAAATGTTAACTGGGGAAGAATTATAAACCATGGATGAAATAATTTCCCAATTCTCTATTCTCACAGATAACTTATCCTCTAAATTTTGAGTTGGTGTTTGAATAGTTATACTAAACTTGAAAGATATTAAATAATGTGTAGAACCAGAATCAAATAGTACATTCATTATTCTTGAATGGATAACTACCATACTTATCACCACATAATTTTATGGATCCACCTCAGTAGTTGTGATAGCATAATCCCTTCCTTTTTTCCTTGGAGGTTATAGTTAACTTCCTCCGACAACCCTCAACTTAGGGAAATTGTTCACATAATGCTCATTCTCCTTGTAGTTGTAACATTGCACTACTAGCTGAGTGTTGATCTAAACCTTGATTTCTTCTTCCACATTAGTAGGATAATTCATATCACACAGGTAATTTTTAGCCAGATGTCCCAACTTTCAACATTTGAAGCAATTTTTGGTTCCCTTTAGATAGTTCCCAGGATGCTTTGTCCCATAATTTTTACTCATGGGATGATCAGGCTTCTTTCCATTATGGAATTTATTTGTGGAATCACCCACATTAGATTCCATTTTCATCTTTTTTTCATTGGTCCCACAATACCACTGAGAGTTTATGATATCCATTTCAACCTTAATGGAACAACAAAAAAATCTTCTCATAGTTGTCAAAGTCTTGAATTGCCAACACATTTTATAGATTTGGAAATAGTCCGCTAAAAAAGAGATCCACCTTACTTTCGGTGTTCATGAAAAATCCAGAGGCATACCTTGCAAGCCTTGTAAATTTTGCTTCATATGCCCCGATTGACTCATCTTCTTTCTACTTGAGTCTGAGGAAATATCTTCCTATATTGAGATGTAGGGTTCAAGGAAAATATTTATTAAAAATAATTCTCTTGAATTACTTCCAATCCATGAAATCAATTTCCTCTTAGGGATTTGTATTCTTGATTAGTGTCCACCACTTATTAGCTTCTCCATCAAAATGATAGACCTTCAATAAAACTTTCTCTTCTTTTGAGCACTAAAGGACATAGAATATCTTTTCAATGGATTTAATCCATTATTCTATGAGAAGGGGATCGAAAGATCCACTAAAAATTAGAGGCATTTTCCATATAAAGGATTAAATGGAAACTTTCTCTTTCCTTGGAGGAGGAGTTTGTTACACATGATTCTAGTTAGTATTCATAACTTGAGCGAGCTGAGAAAGTACTGTCATGAAGTTTTGAGCACCAGTTCCAATCATATCAGGTATATCATTAGGGAAATATTTACATTCTCAATCACATTGATTATTTCTATGTGTTCTTCAATTTCCCTCCATTAACTAATAAAAATATAATACAATTAGAGGGATTTAATACTTAACTATTGAGCATAAAAAGGAAACATTGATCATAAAAGGATAAAGTTGTAAAGGATAAGTATATACTAACTTGTGATTATCTATGTTTCGAACTAGGTTATACTTGATCTATTACATAAATTATATCCTTATGGGATTTTTTTTATTCCCTTAATAATGGTTTATTCTAAGCTCATGAATTTATCAAATCATATCCCTTAGTAGTGTCAAACCAAGAGTGCAGCAAGGCTCATTGTCGTGCACTAGTTCCCATTTGAGTCTAGCTCAAAGTGGTGTTTTTGGGTTTTACCCCTAGATTCGTCTATTCCAGACCCACCTCTATCTATTTGAATCCAAATAGGGATTTATTTTCTTGATAAACCACTTACTCTATACTTACCAAAATTTAGGGGTGTTTTCTTATACTTAGTCTCATTCTTAAGGTTCTTACTAAATTTCTCTATTTCTAATCTCCAAAAATAACTAGACCATCCTATTATACCAACTATAGAAACCCTAGACTTTTAAATAAAACATTACATGATTTTAAGAAAAAATATACATCATAGTACAAGACAAGGATCATAAAGTTTAGTGTCTTGTAAGACTAGGTACATAAAACTAAAAACATGGAAGTAAATAAAACATTTATTTATTTAATATTCAAATTGATCTTCTAACTTCCATTATGCTCAAACATCTTCATAGGGTACCCTGGGGAACACGTGAACAAAGGGATGAGCTAAATATCCTAGTAAGGGAATAACTATAAGAAAAAAGCATTAGCACATGGGATAGAAGGCAAGATATGATGGTATAAAAAGGAATGTAACATATGGAATCATAAAATATAAACATAGAATCATATAAAAATGGATTCATAATATTGTGGTAACAACATAAAACATTACTTTATCATGATTCAAGGCTAAACACCAAGATTGTTTCACATGTTAGCATAATCCAAGGCTAACTTCCAAGACCATCTTACATGGTAGCACAATCCAAGGATAACCACCAAAACCATCGTACATAACGTCTCATGAGACTCAACTTTACCCAATGCGTTGGAGTGATATATAGTCACACTCATATTAACTTTTCATGAATATTTTTTTCATATAAAGAATCATACATAATTAGTCTTACATAAACATAGTGGTTACCCATGGAAATAATTGGGTACCATAATCATGTCATAAATCATAAAAATGGGTGTATCATAAAAGTATCCATGAAAGAAAGAAACTAAAATATACATGGACATTCATAAGGTAAACTAGGAATTTATCATGGTAAGTGATGTCAAGTATAATTGAAAACATTTAAGCAAATTATTTAAGAAATTTTAGCATTAAAATATTTTATGGTTTTAAGGAAAATACTATAGAGCCTTTAAAAAAGAAAACGGAATAATCCTTTATATAAAAATAGAAGTGAACCAATATGGTTTTCATAATAAAAAAACGATTTTATAAATACAAATGGTTCTTAAAACATAAGATATAGTTCACTTAAAATCAGGTAAGAATTTGGGAAGTTTCCTCAAAACAGGTTTTCTTATCGGGAAGTATTGGGGAGGGAATCAATTAAAAACATGCATATCCCCAAAAGAGAATGATTAAAGGGTCTTGATAAATGAATTTTGTATAAGTACACATAATTTAGAAGATGAACATAAAAAAATAAGATAACTTCATTTGGGTAAAGTTAAGATAAGGCAACCCAAAGGAACAAAGGAGGTTTGGGTAGAATCCCTTACGGATTATCGGCATGGTATTAGGTGTACTTAAGATGAATTAATGAGGGATAAAGGGGTTTATCATCACTTATAAATCATGAGGGAAGTATGGGGGATGTGAAAAATCATACCCCGTCATTAGGGATTACACATAAAATGGCATAACATAGATGACATTCTTACCAGAAAATCATAGTCAGAGTCAAAACCCCTGACCATTTATTAAATAAAAGAAGAGTTTAGCAAACAAGTACAACAGACCCACAAAAACCATTATATATTATCAAAATGAAACCCTTTGCTATCCCCATGGTAAAAATTTTCCTCTCCAGTCGTCGATTCCTACTCTGAGCTTTCATAATGCTTCATAAATTTAGCATACTTCCTTCTAATATTAAACCACTCTGGTGAGAGGAATTCATTAGTAGTTTGAATACCTTTATTGAACCCTAAGACTTCCCCCACCTCTTTCCTAATAGAAGATCTGGTGGACATTGGCTTTGGCAGGTAGGAGAAATCCTTCATCAGCCTTCTTCACGGCGAAGTAGTCACATCCTCCTGGTTCCCAGACAACATTTTCTCCCCTCTTGGGAAATGTCACTGTATGAGGGATTGACCATGCCACCATTATCTTCTTTACCACTATTAGAAATATCCCCCCATTTACCAGGGATCTGCATCACTTGATACTGCACTAACCGGTCCTGCTGAAATTGATCATTTATGTCAATCATATCAAGGAAATGTGGGTGCTCCACCACTTCCTGATCTACATATGTCCCATATTTTATTACTTTACTTGCTACAACATTCTCTTGAGGCTTAGTCTTTATGTTGGCATCATGCATTGGAAGAGACTCCTCCACATCCTCATGCCCCATCACATGAAATCGAATCTCCATGGGAACTGTGATTATCATACCACCATCACCAGCAGCCTGTCCACTACACCCATCAACAACGACCTCTGGAGCACCCACATTTATACTAACATCACATACCGCAGAATCCAAATCTTTCACTATAGAAGATTTCTTGTTATCCTCAGCAGCAGCCAAAGTTGACCCCTTATTTCCCTTACTCACATCACCACTACTACTCCCCTTCCTCTAAAAATCCACAACATCATCTTCTATCCGGCTAATTCAAACAGGAGCAAGTTCCTATTGAGCAGTGGTCTAAGGCTCTTGCTGATTATCTCCTTAATTCACAAGTCTACCTAAGGGACATGCCACACCACCACCAGCAACACCCTTGGAAAAAGTTTCCTCTGCACCATTCCCCCAATTCAAGTCTTATCTCAGCCGATTCATCACCACAGAAACCAGTGGAATAGAAGAAGTTGCCAAAGGTTTTCCCAAATCCAGTGCAACCCAATTTCCTAGACCGTGCACCTTTCCATCGACCATAGAAGGCCTCCTATTGCTGCCTATTCTCTTCCCAGGACCTGGTGACCTCATTCTCATGGTTCCAGAATGACATTTCGAGCCTTTGTACCCCAATTTCATGCAGATTAACCAATAGTCAGTCAAAGATTCATAAACAACAACCTGCTTCCATCTGAATTCTTCACCCACCGAAATCCAAATCCATTCCACCAGAGGTCGCGAGACATCCACCTAAACATAGAACCTAGGGTTGATAGGATGACTCATGGAAGACGTACGAACATCAAAACACAAGAACCGACCAACTAGGTTCCAAAGAATATGAGTAATTCCAGGGTTTTGAAAGGGTAAGTGAAGATGGGGAAGACTTACCCAAATCGGGATGGATGTTGGATCGCGATTCATACATAGATCAATCGTCCACCAAAGGAGAAAAAGTTTTTCAACTGTTTCATCACCGAGGAGCACTGGACCACGCACGAGTCAGATATTCATCCGATGCAAATCAAATCATTAAATGTCGATTATCCAGAAGGCTGACGACCATGCGATCTCGCAAATCCCATTTTCCAAAAACAAACTGATCAAATTCAACAACTGATGGTCGTCGGAAGTTGAATCGAGCCACCAGCTTCAGGTCTAAGAAACATGTCACTTCAGAGAACTCATACACTGAGATCAATATATGAGGATTTCCAAGATGAATATTAGGAACCTTTAGGTTTAATGCAATTGTCGAGAACTCCAGAAGATAGTTAGGGTTGGTAAAGGGTACAATGGGGGTCCGTGACCCTAGAGGCAGAAACTCCAAACCATCCTACCCCCTCCCACCTCCAGGAAGGGGGGAATCGTATTTAGTCATCCACTAGGTTTCCATAATCACATGATTCGAGTAGCTTCCCACTCCTAGGAATTGTGGTAGTATTTACATAGATGACATTATTAAATAAAAGTGAAATAGAGAGGATCCCTTACCTTAAGTCTGATGGTGTTCTCAAATTGATATTAATGACATCAATAATCTAATTAGGCTTATTAATTAATAACTCCAAAACCTATTTTACATGTTTTTGATTTATTATAACCTTATTAAGTTCATCGATGTCCTTTTTGATGAGTTAATATTTTTGATGAGTTAAGATTTTTAATTTCATTGTTTGGGAGCGTTTGCTTCCTTGGTTTTAAAGATCGGTTCACTTATATTCATGTTAGAATAAACATATATGATGATAATGGTTGTCCAGAATTGAAGTTATATGAAATTAGTAAACATACATGAGATTAAATTGTTATAAATTTAATTTGGCTACTTATATTGAACTTAAATCACTATATTAAACTGTAGTGATAACCTTTTGGGTTTATTGGTGGTTTTTGACCACTACAAACTCATTTTTCATTATAATTTAATTTCATGCGTAAAAAAAGGTTAAAAACCTTAAATAAGATATTTTACATAATAATATGGTTTAAAAATAACAAAAATGGATGACAAGAATTGAATATGGTAAAAGAAATTGAAAACCCATCAACCTTGAATGTGGTAAATTAGCACATCTCGGGTAGTGTCTTTACTACTAGTATAAAAGAAGATTAAATGATAGATGATAATAACTTATTCCATTATCATAATAATATTCTAGTACATTTAAGGTATTGTAGTTTTCATAACATTTGGATGAGTAGAGGTAAGGATATAAAATAAAACAAATGTGCTTGAAAAGAAAGTAAAAGAATTGAAAAGAGGAATTTACCTCTTGAATCAATATTCCTTGAGAGACTCTTAAGGGGAGATTATTTGGTCTTTAGAAGAGACTAAGTGCTTTTGTACATGAGGGAGGAGATTGGGGAGAGATTTGGGAAGAATTTAGGCAAGGCACAAGGCTTTAGAGGTGTGAAGAGAAGAGGTAAGGAGGGGTGATATTTATAGTGGAGGAGAAGAGGGTTTTCATAATATTTAATTCCTGAGTTTATTAATTTCTCTCAAGACCAGAAATAGTGATGATTAGATGACCAAATATAGTAATAAGTGTAGGTGATTTTGAACCAATTGGTCTTACATTATCAGAACATTATCCATGACCCTATAAATCATGTATTTAGCTTAATTTGTAAATTATTGTATTTTATTATTCATCAAAAATTCACGTATTTTACCGAAATCCCAAAAATTCACCCTAACCATTTTTTGACGTTTAGAATCCAAAAATGAACTCCTTTTTTCAAAAATAATTTTCTAACCATTATTAATTTATTTTTTAATTAAAATCACAATTTACATGAAAAATACAGATTTTAAAACTATAACTGATTTTATAATGTTTTAAAAAATTACATAAGGTATTATAAAATTATCTTAAAACTAGAAGACATAAAATTGATAATTTATGAAATACTTTTAGGAAAATATATTTTATTCTAAATTAATTAATTAATTTTAGTTATTTATTTATGACTAAAAAAATACCAATACTTTTTCTATGGTTATATTATCACTTATAAGATGCCTAAATTTTATTTATACATTCATTGGTGAGGTTGCTATTATTTTTGGATGATTTACTATTCATAAGGGTCATATTACTGTTCATAATGGTATGTTGCTATTCATAAGGGTAGGTTACTCTTCGCCAAAAATTATGTTTGTCTTATCGGACTCCAAACATCTTAATGATCGCAACCGTTCATGTCATATTTTTGAAATTCAAATCACAGAGGTGACAATATTATATTTAAAGGTCGCATAGTACTTATTAGTTCATTGTTTTGGGATTTCATGTGATTATATGACATAATTATAAGAAGGGAATTTCCATTTATAAAACATTGGGTTGTTACAATTCATCTAACTAGAGATGAATTAGATTCCATTAAGGTTGATTTCTTATTTGATAGTAGTGGTATACTCAGATTATCTACATTGTAAGATAGAACACTCTAGGAGGATGATATTTCCTTTATTTTTTCCTTGGTTTTGGCTAATATCCAAACTAAACTATTTCTAAGGATTTAAAATCTAGAGATGGAGAAAAAAAATTTGGTGGAACAGATTGTTATCATTCATTCCACCTTAGAGGACATGAGAAATAACCTAACATGGATATTCTTTTCTATTTTAGGAATGATAGAATCAATTTATATAGCTATAGATTTTTCTTCCAGATCTACTCCTTTTTCTATACCTACATTTGTTTATTCTAAGTTGATTAGGTTTATTATTAGATAATAGCTAAAGGCTATGTTGGAAGACTCTTCTAACTCTCACCGGGATGAACTTAGATAGGAAAAGTCTCATTGTGGGAATATCTACAAAATTGTAAGAGAATAATTGAATGAATCTAGTAGAGATAAGGCTACCATAACAAAAATATATTAATTATTATCATTCTATGATTTTTTCCATGAATTATCTTAACTCTTACTTTAATTTCTTGGCTAAAAATCTCATAATTCCTCCTATAACTATAACATTTGAGCAAGTATCTTAGTTGAAGACCTTATCACCCATTCTCAAGCTATTTGTGAAAGAAAAATGGATTTCTTTAGGTAAATGGAGTATGGTGGAAGATTTATTACTCAGTTTTGGAAATTTATTGATCCCTTTCTCTACACCACTCGGATAATAGTTTTTTCACCTATAGCCATTACCATGAAATCCATGTTCTCTACACCCATCTCAACACATTTTTAGACCACATATATTACTTATAGTCCTTTTGGACTTACACAAGTTGAGTTTGTATGAAATTTGATACCAGTGGACTATAGTATTGTGTTCAGACCTCTATCACCTTCATCTTCACCTCCTCATACTCTTGATGTTGTTGGAAAAGGAATAGACACATTTTATCCTACCACCATTCATAATGAGGATTCTTCAAACTCTGATTAGGATTTGATAAGTCATTTTATTTTTTCATATATTTTAATGTAATATTTTGAATTTATTAATCAATGAAAATGTTTTCTCTTTATTCATATATGTATGCTTCATATTTTTCTTATTTTAGTTATTTTCAACCATTATATCTTTTTTATAATCATAAAATGGGGATAAATATGTATAAAAGGAAATGAGAATGTATGTGGAGAATGAAAATGCTTATGGAACCATTTTTATGGAACTTTTTTGAAATATTTTGTTTTTAAATTTCATTTTCAACCCTAATTTGTGATCATCGGGAAGGGGGTGACTGTTGGATCATTACAAGAAATTACTTGTTTTATTATTTTTTGGTTCACAAATCATGTTATTCATTTGAATCATGTTATTTATGATAATCATGTTATTTTTTATAATAATTTTATTTATTATAATAATGTTATTCATGTTAGTCATTATTTATTAATTATGATTAAGTATTTTTTTACCCTTAAGTAAGTATTTATTTACCCTTGCGTAAGGTATGAAAGGTTTTTTCCCTTACATAGAGAATAAAAAGTATGATTGGCCTTTATATAGATGATACCACTAGTTCACTCATGATAATATTAGTTATATCATGATTACATTATAAGGAACTTACTACCTCTAGTTTATTTATGTTATCACCATTAAAATGGTATTACTGCCAGTACACTTTGATACTACCAGACTAGTTATACTTACACTAGTTCAAGTGTTCGACCATCGGTTGGATGTTACTAATGTCAGAAGATTATACTCCTTTATATGGTTTTTACTTCCATTGAGAAAAGTTTTCTACCACTACAACTAGTTCTAGGATTCTACTACCTTTTCACTTCAGCTACCACCAGTTGAATTTGTTACCTCTAGTTGAACATATTCTACCATAGTTGTCTAGAATAAATTTTAAATTAATTATCCCATTATATAGTTTAAGGTATTTAATGTAAGTTAGTGAAACATGGATTTATGAATGATTATTTTTAACTAACTACACTAAGTCAATAAATAAAAAGTCAAACTTTCTAAAGATATGGATTAGTATAATGATTTATCTTATTTTATTATTATCTTATAATGGATAATTAGAGACTCTAAAAAGAAATAAAGTCATAAAAAACCCCTTATTCGCACATGATAAGTGGATTGTTGATCCTATAAACTTTCTTCTACTAATTTTTTCCTACCGAAAAAAAAATAAAGAAGATTGTCTAGTAAAACAAACAACACTATATTTTTCACAAAAAAAAATAGTAACTCTATGAAAAACACATTAATTGTCTTCAAGGAAAGATTAAAAGATAGTCCCAAAGAATAAGAACATTTTTTATAATCTTCTTTCTTGATCAAATAAAAAATAACCACATAAAAACTTCTTTAATATTTCACTCTTATTATCTATTTTTTGTTTATATATGATTTTTTTTAATTTATTTGCTTTTTCATTATGCACAATATATTATACTATATTAGAGATTACTTTGATACTCTCTTTAATATTTTATAACTTGTATCCCATAAATAATTATGTAAGAGTTTTTGTGTAGCTAGAATTTCCTAATTGTTATTGTTGCATATAAAACCCAATCTATGTTGTGGATCAGTTTATTTGTTTAATTATAATTTATGGAAGTGGTTTATTTCCAAGTGAAAAGAACTAGGTATTTACTTGATACTAAACATCTTATTTTCATTTTTTTGTAATTTTATTTGTTTTTTTATTGTGTTTCCAAACAAACATATTTTAGTTTTCAACACTTTAAAGAAAACAATACTATTATAGTTAACTTCTATAAGTGTTTTACATACAGTTTTTATAGAAGTATTTTTCTTTTAAAAGTTGAAGTGTTTTTAAAACTTTTTTTAACTGAGTTTTGACCAAACTCTTGAGAAATTTTTTGAAAAGAAAAAATTATATATTTCTACTATTTTAGTTAACTAGTATATTTTTAAAAACTATTTAATTTACCTTTTAAATCATTTTAAACAGACATTTTAATTAAAAAACCCAATTCACCCCCCTCTTGAGTTGTACACCCTGACCAACAAATAGGTTTATCAACATATTGATGCTTCCAATGTAGAGGAACAAAAAGTTTCTCCACATCCTAATTCTACCAATCCTGAGGAACAAAATTTAATTATATTAAAGATAAGGAAAGTATAAAAGTTGAATAACCAATGTCCAATAAAAAATAGGAGCATCATAGCTTGATGGTGTTAACAAAAATTATTAATGTGAGAAATAGAGGCATCAAATTTGAGGTTTGATGGATGGCACACAGTCAGTATGTTAACCCCAAAAACTGCATTTTTATTACTTATGTTGGGTTCACCACTAAAATGAATTTTTCAATTTATGTAGATACATGGAAAAATAACATAGTTAAGGCACTTATTTTGGAAGATATTAGGGTAACATTATGATATGATTTCCATATTTTACTAAAAAATAAAATAATGAAATGTTAGTTTTTTCTTTATTATCTTTTACAGAGTGTATTTATAGTAGATCACCATCAAATGAATTTTGCATTAATTGTCACTATAAAGTTTCATAGAGGATTTTAGACAATTCAAACAAAAATTCATCTTAGGGATGTTAAAGGGAAAGTAAACCCATACCCACCATAGATGTATGAACACATGATAAAACCAAGAAACATGGAATGAATTTATTAGTCATTGTGAGGAGGAATATTTTTAGGTACACTGTGATTGGTAATAAATTACTTTAAAATACATGTATTAATCACTTTTATTAAGAATTATTAATTTATAAAATGGAAATCGAATGTTGAAAATAAGTTTCCGACATCAAAACCAACATACTCCAACTGTAAGGTAAGGATGCGGTATGGTTCACTTGAAAAAATGGTATATATTTTAAATCTTTTGTAATAATTTTATGTTAAATGTAACAAAAAAATAATTTTTTTCATTTATTTATATGTATATTGATGAATCAAAATCCAAAGCTACTTCCATCCCATGTCATTTACTATGGAAGTATGATCGTGTAAATAATGATAGAATACTAGTAGAATAAGACACACACAAAAGTATGGGAAGCATGTATATGTATGAAATACTAAAAATTTATTCTCCTTTAAAATTGTTTTTCATAACAATGGATAATAATTTTCATATATTTTATTATCCTATTTAGACATAAGAATCATCATCAGTTGTACCTAATGAACTACTAATTTTAGTGGCCTTCAAGTGGCTAAAATAATATGGTTGTATCATAGGTATGGGTTTTGGAGTGTTTCCTTGAACATATTTTTAGAAAATAAATGCACAAGGGGATAAAGAAAGGAAAATATAGAAGATGAAAACATGAATAATTTCTCTATAAAAAACATAATTGGTAGTCTAAGTTGTTAAATAATGTTATGGGAAGGAATCAAAGAGAAAAAGCAACATATAAACAACCAATACATGAAGATCTTAATCCCCTCCAACTTTTTGGTGATTCATTCCCCTCAATGGTTTGTCTTACCAAATGTAATCAATTTTTTCACAACAGTTTCTATGAAATGTGAATCAAAAATACACTAATACCTTTCTTGTACTAATATTATAAATGTTTAAAATGAATTTGAATTATATATATTAACACCCACCCATCACCTTATTATGGGGGTTATAATGTACAATATCCAAGGAAATATTCTATGCAATAAAAAACTTCCAAATTGTCATGTGAGAGTGGGTATTCACATATCTCACAATCTGATTATTGAGCTACCTATTCCACTTGATGATCTGGATGTTCACATGGTCAAAATTTCTATTTAAACTTGAATATAATGGTTGTTTGATCTTATAAAAATACATGTAAACCAGAAGGTATTACTTGTTAATTTTTTTATGAAAAAACATTAATAATTAATAATAAAAGTAATGAATCAAGGAAGTTTAGATGGAGAAAAGGGAGGATAAATTTAATTTTGAATAAAAATAATCTAAAGTATCAACTAATTTATTAAAATTACCATTAAAGAGTATCATTATCCCATAATTTCAGCTTTTGTATTTACTAATATTATAAGTTCATGTGGATACAATGTTCAAAGATAATTATACGACCATAATTGATTTTGAATAAAAAATATAAAGAGATGACATTATATAATTTATTGGTCTTAATAATGTAGATTAAATATTTAATCATGGATGGCTAGGAGTCTTAATTTTAAACATATACATGAGGCGTGTTTTCATAATTTGTTTTTACAATATCTTATCTACTATGTTAATTTTAATTAAATACTATTAATATTTTTATAGGTTTATATATTAGTTGTCTTTGAATTTAAACCCCTTTGAATAAATTTTTTGGGATCATTAGTCCTTATATTCCTTATATACAAAAAATATCATTATAATAAGAGGAATATTTCGTAAAAGTGGAAACATTATATGTAATGTTTGAAATAAAACTTACAGATGGAAGACTCTTCTTAATACTCATGATACAGGGGTAAATCTATATAATTTAATCATATCAAATATATTTTAATTTATTTCATTACTTATTCCTTCTGGTTTTTTATGGAGGATTGGTTTCTCATTGCAATCAATTTAGATATTCAGAAGATTTATTTTTTGGATTCAATACATGGATTCCCAAAAAAATGACCACACATGTTGAAGTTTATCAATTTTTATTACACTATATACAAAATTTTAAAAAAAACTTCCAGTTATATATTTTATATTATGTTTATGGAATCCCACATTTTATTACATAAACGTTTCATTTACATGGTACAAATAGGGGATCTTTTAAAGTCTAGTTTCTTTAAAATAAGGTATTTAATACATAAAAACTTAAAAATTTATTCTAATACAATTGAAAGTATTTATCATAGGTTTATCCAAACATGTAAATGTGGCTTAAAAATTTATGTGATACATTCATAAGCATAACACCAAGGTTTTTCATTGAGGTTTCGTAAAAATTACCAAGGTTATTCACCAAGGTATTGTAAAAAATGTCATTTATAAATGTTAAATTATTTACCCAATAAATTTGAGCAATATCATGTAAAACCCTTCATATATCTTAATTAATGTGATCCACATAGATCATAATCAATAATTTTATAAATAAACTATGGTGAATAAAAGAAAAGCGTTTTGTATCAAAATCAGTGTGTTCTAAAATTTTCTTAAAGAACATGATAACTATGTAATTTTTAAACCATGGAAAGGGAATTCAGGTTTTATGTCTGTAAATTCCAGAATAAAATAAATATTTTTTAAATATTTTTTTGTATACCTCTAGAAAATAAAAATTTTGGGTATTCCCAAAAATAAAGTAAAATAAAATTTCTTAAGAAGAAGTGATTAATATTGAGAAGTAAATTCAGCAGTGTAATGATTATAAAATTTGGTTTTAGGAAAAGGTAAAAATAGAGGGTTTATGGGTATCCCATTTATAAAACATAATTTGGAATTAATTTAATGAACACAAATTAAATAATAGAGAGTTTCCATAACATTTAGAATACATATACAAAAATAGGTTCTTGAAATGAAGAGAAAAGAAGGATATTTCCCTTACCTTAAAGAGTAACTCCTAAAACATGAAAATTGGGACAATGGGGGCTTGAGGAAACCTTGGGAGGTAAAACTACCATATATTCATTGAGTATGGATTTTGAGTGAAAATAAATTGATTAATAAGTGGGTATTTATAGCAAAATTGGAGGATTTGTTTATTAATTTCCAAATATAGGCCTTGAAAACTTGGGTTAGGGAAAATGAAAAACCATGGTCTTACCCATATTATTTTCCCATGGTATTGGAAAATTGGGACAAATTTTATGTTATTTTAAAACAAAATAGTCTACCATAATTTTATACAACTTATTTTAGAAATGAAAATTAAACTTTTCAAAAAATAATATTTTTAAAGTTAAAGTTTCTATTTTAGAATTTGGAAAGTAAATTATATATTTGGAAATTGATTGAAATATATTAAAATAATTTATATTAATAGAATAACGTATTTTAAGTCTTGGATTGTGGTTAATTAGTTATTACATAATTATGACATAATTATGAAGTCATTAAACATACAGAAAAAACTCAAACTATATTTTTACTAATCACAAAAAACAAGTAATTTAGAAAAGTATAATAAAATCAACCTAACCTAATTTCAAAGTGATGATTTCAAAAATGATATTTATTTTATCATAAAAATTCTATAAATATGATAATTATAACTTTTAGATATAAAAATCCTTATTTATTAAAAATAATAGCGAAATGAAAATGCATAGTAAATTATTTGATACTTGAAGAATATTATAATTTATATTTAAATAAGAGTGTTTTATCATAATATTTCATTAAAATAATTACTATTCATAATATCTTACTTTATTATAAATATTTATATCTTTTTAGGAGAGTATAATTTCTGTTTGAAAAATCAATTTATCAAATTCCATATCAATTTTATTAAGAAAAGTTATTCTTAAAACGTAATTAACAAAATAAAAATTTTATTTATAAAATGGAATTAAACTTTAAGTAACTATTTCCTTGAAAAAAAACACATTATAACACCCACATATGACCTAAGGGTAAGTTGTGTGATGGTGATAAATTCATAGGGTGGCTCAGGTAACATCACCTGACTGGTAATTTCCACTAACTAAAACTTCTCACGTATGTGATTTCATTCAAGATTCACTTGTTGAAGCTTGGATTCGGATTGGTCAAGATCGAACCCCAGTAATTCTACCACCCTAACAAGCTCTAATAAATGGGTTTCATATTGTACAACCCAAATGATTGATGATATCTTTTATCCTTTCTTCATTAATTATACTTTTTCATTTCTACTTATAAACACAAATTATAATGTTAAAATTGTTAATAGGTGTATAGTTTCCAATGTTCATATTGACCAACAATAATATATGACCAATGATAATATAAAAATAATATTTTTATAGTCACATTTCGCTTTATAATTACTTCATTATTAAATATATATAGTTTTGTTGAGTACAAAATAATATAACACACATTTTCTCAGGAAACAAATTTTATTCAAAAAGTTTGGGTCATTAAATTCTTCCCCCCTTAAGAAATTTAATATCTAAAATTTTTACTCATCATTTAAGTTGAGAAAAGGTGTGGGTACTTCTATCTCATTGTATCATCTGGTTCCCATATCGCTTCTTTATATTTATGGTTCCTCCACAACACTTTGGAGAGGTGGGTAGTCTTATTGCATAGAACCTTGTCTCTACGATCCAAGATCTCCACCAGCTTCTCCTCATAATAGAGTTCTTGTTCTAGTTTCACAATGTCTAGATTCAGTACATGTGAAGGTTTAGTTATATACTTCCTCAAGAGAGATACATGGAATATATCATAAACTTGAGCTAGATTTGGTGGTAGTGTAAGATGATAGGCCACTGGTTCTATGTGATCAAGGATTTCATAGGGGCCATTATACCTGGGACTAAGAATCCATTTCTTCCAAAACTACATGACTTTATTCTAAGGTTAAATTTTAAGGAACACTTTATTTCCAACAGAAAACTCCAAGTCCCTTCATTGATTGTTAGCATAGATCTTCTATTGAATCTGAGTGGCCTTTATGTGTTGTTGGGTACCATGAACCTTTTTCATCATCTATTGCACAAGACCAGTCCCAAGAATATTTATCTCCCCAAATTCATCCCAAAAATTAGGATTTCTACAATGCTTCCTATATAGATATTCATAGGGTGATATTTGAATACTCTAATGTAATTTTTTGATATATGAGTACTAAACTAATGGGAGGTTTTGATCCCATCTAACTTTAATTATTATTGAGAATGTTCTCATAATTTCCTCAATTGAAGGAATATTTCTTTTAGATTGTCCATTAGTTTGTACGTGATAGTACATAATAAAATTCAATTCAGAATTTAGATCATGTTGAAGGCTTCTCTAGAATTTTGATGGGATCCTTGGATCATGATCAGAAACAATAGAAAGTGGTACCCTATCCAACCCCACCACTTTACATAAATCATGGAAAGTTGTTCAAGATATAAATCTTCCCGAATAGCAATGGAATGGGTAGTCTTGGTGAGATGATCCACTCTAACCCATATCACATTATTTCCTTTGCATGATCTTAGGAGACTGGTGACGAAGTCTATAGTGATATTTTTCCATTTACATGTTGGTATGGGTAGTGTTTGTAATTCCCCTTTAGGAATTTTCTACTTTGTCTTCAGATTTTGACACACTTATAACCTTACAGTGTAGTTGAAAATATCTCTTTTCATGTTATCCTGCCAATAATGATCATGAAGTTCCCTATACATTTTAGTGATTCTAAGATGTATAGAGAATATAGAGAAATGACTTCCATCCAACATCTCCTTATTTTTTTAGTAATAGATGGAACACAAATCCTCGTATGAAATTTCAATACACCTTATTGATTAATATTGAACCTGAAAAACATCCCATTATTCGCATCCTCTATCTTCTTTTGTAACAAAGAATATTCCCTTTGATCTTTCATGATATTCTCTAGTAATGATAATTGATAAATCATTTGGGATAGGGTTGACGATGTCCCTTCCCTTATGATTCCCATTTCCAACCTTACTAGGTCCTTGATCAATGGATCTCCGTGAATCGTTATCATTTCTAGAAAAATAGGGTATTTCCTACTTAATGAATCTGCAACTTTGTCTCCTCTTTTGGGATAATAATGAATTTAACAATCATAGTCTTTAAAAATTTCCAACCATATACTCTATATCATGTTCAATTCATTTTTCATGAAAATATACTTTAAAATTTTATGGTCTATGTATATATCACATTTCTCCACATAAAGATAGTGCCTCTATATTTTTTGAGAAAAAATAACTACAGCTAATTCTAGGACATGCGTAGGATAATTTTGCTCATGAGGCTTCAACTATTAAGATTCATAAGCAATAACCTTGTCATTTTTAATAAGTATTCATCTAATCCCTTTCAGAGATGAATCACTAAAAATAATTAATCCTTATATGATAGAGGGTTGAGTTAATATAGGTGTAGTAACAAATATCTTCTTCATCTCTAGGAAACTTTCTTCACACTCCTCTATCCAGATGAACTTGGCCCTCTTTAAAGGTAAATTGGTTAGTGGATTATAAAGTCCTAAATTTTTTTCACAAAACTCTTATAATATCCTACTAAACCAAGAAAACTATAAATCTCAGTTACTATTTTAGGATTGGGACACTCCTCCATAACCTTTATCTTGGAAAGGTCAACTGTGATTCCTTCGTTGGATACAATGTTCCCCAAGAAAAAAACTTTTTGTAACCAAAATTCACATTTTATAAATTTTTCAAATAGCCTCTCCTTCCAAAGATTTTCTAATATAACCCTTAGATGATCCTCATACTCCTCACAAATTTGGAATATATCAAAATATCATCAATAAAAACTACCAAAATGTTATCAAGGTATTACTTAATGACTCTATTAATCAAATCTATAAAAATTGCAGGAGCATTAGTCAAGATAAAGGGCATAACAACATACTCATAATACCCATATCTTTATTAAAAGGAATTTTTTGGAATGTATTCTTTATTTACCCTTAATTAATGACAACTATATAGAAGATCAATCTTGGAGAAGAATTGAGTCCCATAAAGCTTTTCAAATAAATCATCAATCCTTTGAATAGGGTACGTATTATTAATTATGTTCCCTTTAAGTTCTCCATAATCAATACATAGCCATATTGATCCATCCTTCTACTTTACAAAGAAAACTGGTGATCCCCCGGGAGACACACTTGGTTAGATAAACCCATTATCCAAAAGAATCTATATTTGTTTCTTTAATTCTTTATTCTCCACATTTTCAATTACATATGGGGTATTTTATATCGGCTTGGATCCAGGTATTAGTTCAATGGATAACTCTACCTATCTTTCTAATGGTGGTCTATATAAATCCCCAGAAAATAAATCAATGTATTCCTACATGATGGGGACATTTTCTATTCATATACATTCATTTCCTTCTTAATATTCACTAATAATTTCCATAAAAAGGATATGGGAGGTGCTTCTAGACAAAACTTAGGTCGCAATATCTCTCCTTTGAAAATAATTATGGGTTTTCCATTAAAGACTATTCAGATTTTCTTACTTCTAAATTTGATCTTAGCATTATACTTTTAGATCCAGTCCATTCCTAGTATAATATCTAATTCCATCATGGAATGACTACTATATTTTCGAGGATATTATGCTCACCAATGTAAATAATACCATTTTTATACACTTTTAATGCTTGTATAATCCCTCTATGAGTCTTGATTGATAACTCTACTTTTAGAAGTTTAGGGATTTATTATATATTATTTGAGAACATTGATGAAATAAAAGAATGCATTTAAAAATAATCAAACAATGTACTTTCTAGGTTTGAGAGAAAAATGATAGTACCTTCCACCATATCCTTTAGAGACTCAAGTTCAGATATCATGATATCAAAATCTTGACCTTTATCCCTTATCCTATATTGAGGTTGATAGTGATTCAACTCCATTAACTTCGTATTTGTATTGTGATTGGAAAAGTTTTTAGGATTTATACACTTGAAGCATTGGACTTCAATCTGGGCTTGCACCATCTTCTCTTTTTCATTATTGTTGAGAATTTGAGGCTTCACCTCACTACCAAAGTTCCAAGAAATATGGTTATCTCTTCCAAAATTGTAACATTTCCATATTCTGAGAAAGAAGTTCTACAAATTCTTCTTCCCATATTTGTTGCATATGGTAAGTTTCACTTGACTTCCTTCTCTTCCATGAACAAAGTTACTCCCTAAGCTTGGATCCATTGATCTCTTCTTTTCATTTGATATATGGAACCACTTATTCTCTTTGAACTCTATTTTAACCTTCATAGCACTTCTAACTATCTTCTCATAGCTTTCATAATCTCAATTGTCTAGATTATTCTTTATATGGGGTCTTAGTCCACCAAAGAATCTATCAACATTTCAATTAAGATCCATAAAAAATCTAGAGGTGTAGTGAGAAAGTATTGTAAATTTCATCTCAAAGTTTCCCACATATTCATCTTCCATCAACTTCATCTCTAGGAATTCCTTCTACATTTTCATTCACATCGAACGGGGGAAATATTTTTTAAAAAATGTTTCCTTGGACTCTTCCAACTCCATTGCTTCAATATCCCTTATCGTCTTTATGTTTTTAATTAGTGTAAACCACTGATTAGATTCTACCTCTAAAGGGTAGACAACAAGGGTGTTTCTCTTATTTTGAATAATGAATTATTGAAAACTTATTTTATATAGAGCTTATCCATTGTTTAGTGATCAATGAGATGGTTGAACCACTAAAATAAGGTGGTCATTGAAACATAAAGGACTCAATAAAAAAAATCCCTTTAAGGTGAATTTGGTATCTCATCTTGATTCAATTTATTTCTCATAAATCAAGCCATCTGATTCATCATTATCCTTAATTTTTTCATTCTGGATTCTATCAAAGGGTCGTAAGTGCATGGTCTATTAATATCACCATTTATGAGGTTCCTCATATTTCCCCCCATTTTATAAAATAAGAAATACCTAGTGAGAAATGTATTTCTTTTAAGAATATTATAATTCTAAAGGAATTTTATGTCTTAAAAAATCATGCTTAATTATGTTAATCACTAACAATAATTATATTTTCTATAAATCCTTTATAATAGTTTATAAAAATATTATGATTAACCAAACATATCTCTCAGGAGTGTCAAACTAGAAGTGCATTAAGGCCCATTATCATGCAACAGTTCCCATTCAAGTCAAGATCAAATTAGTGTTTTTTAGTTTTTATCCCTAGATACGTTTGTTCTAGAGCCACATCCACTTGTTCATAACTAGACTGGGATTTCTTTTCTCAAAAACCACTTACTTAATACTTTACCAAAATACCAATATTTTTTACTATATTTCAACTTATCACTAAAGTTCTTAATTAAGTTTTAAAATTCTAATTTACACAAATAAATAAAACATCCTTTGATACCAACTATGTAATCCCACCTTTTATTACATAAACATTTCATTTACATGATATAAACAGATGATCTTTTAATGTTTAGTTTCTTTGAAATAAGTTACATAATACATCAAAACCAAAAACATTATTCTAATACACTTGAGAGGTTTCATCATAGGTTAATCCTAAGAAAATTTACTTCATATCATAACCTAGGTACATACATCAAAGGAATGAGTGATCATAAGCCTCAGTAAGGGGAAGAAGGGGAAACAATTTATATGTGACCATGATAAATATCAATAAGAACTTAAGGAATAAAGGAATTAGAAAAGGAAAATGAGGAATATCATAATAAAAAAACATGAATAATAACATGGATATGTTCCTACAAAATTTAAGTGATATGTTCATAAGCATATAACAAAGGTTTTTCACCAAGGTTTAGTAAAGGTTACAAAGGTTATTCACCAAAGTATCGTAAAACATGGAATCTCTAGAGATTAAATTATTTACCCAATGCATTAGATCACTATCAAGGATCACCCTTAATATGTATTAATTAATGTGATACTCATATATCATAATCAATAATTTCATAAATAGCCCAAGCGAAATAAAATAAACGTGTTTCATTTCAAAATAATGGCGTTTTAAAAAGTTCATAGAGAACATGATCATTATGTTATTTTTAACCCAAACAAAGGGAATGTGAATATTATGTATGTAAATCCCAGAATAAAATAAATAATTTTTACATATTGGTTAATAAAACTATAAAATAAATAGTTTTATGTATTCACAAAAATAATATAAAATATAATTTATTGAGGCGAAGAGATAAATTTTGAGAAGTAAACTCGGCATCATAACGGGTATAAAACATGGTTTTAGAAAAGGGTAAAAAGAGAAGGGATTGGGGTCTCCCATATATAGAAAATAATTTTTCAGTAAGGTAATGAATAAAAAGGAAATAATAGAGAGTGAACATAACATTCATAAGACATATACAAAAAGAGATTCTTGAAACGAAGAGAAAAGAAGGATGTTTCCCTTACCTTAAAGAGTTACTCCTAAGACTTGAGAATTAGAAATTTGGGGGATTGAAGACACCTTTTAAATACTCATTTAGATGTAAATATACCATATATTTATGTAATATGTTTTTTATGTCAATATAAACGGATAAACGGATGGTTATTTATATAAAAGGTAGAGTATTTATTTATTAATTTCCAAATACTGACCTTGGAAACCTAGGATGTGGAAAATGAAAAACCATGGGATTTACCATGGTATTTTCCCATATTATTGGACACTTAGGACACAGTTTATGTTATTTTAATCCAAAAGAGTCTACCATCATTTTATATTACTTATTTTAGTAATGAAAATTAAATTTAACACAAAATAACATTTTCAAAGTTAAAGTTTTCCATTTTAGAATTTGGAAAGTAAATCATATATTTAGAAATTGATTAAAATATATTAAAATAATTGATATTAATAAAATAAAATATTTTAAGTTGTAGATTGTGGTTAATTATTTATTAAATTATGATTACATAATTATGAAGTCATTAAACATACCGAAAAACTCAAACAGTATTTTTATTATTCATAAAAAAGTATTTTAGAAAATTCTCATAAATTCACCTTAACCTAATTTAGAAATGATTACTTAAAAAATGATATTTATTTTATCAGAATAATTATCTAAATATGATAGTTCTAACTTTTAAATACAAAAAACTTTATTTATTAAATATAATAACCAATTTAAAATGCATAGTAAAAGTTATGAAACTTAAAAAATTATCATTTTCATTTAAATAAGTGTTTTTTTATTATACTATTTCATTAAAATAATTATTATATATAATATATTAGTTTATTATATATATTTATATCTTTTTTGGAAAGTACAATTTTTGTCCAAAAAAATCAATTTATCAAATTCCATTTCAATTTTAATAAAGAAAAACTATTCTAAAAATAGAATTAATGGAATAAAATTTGTATTTATCCAATGAAATCGCACTTTAAGTAACTAGGTACTTGAAACATATCCCCTTATAACACTCGCGTAATACCTAAGGGTAAGGTGTCTGATGGATATATATTCATGGGGTGGCTCGGCTAATATCGTCCAAGTGGTAATTTCTACTAACTTAAAGTTATCTTGTTGGTAATTTCATTCAAGATTCACTTATTGAAGCTCATCTTGGGCTTGGTCAAGAGAAAACCCCATTGATTATACCTCCCTCTCATGCTTTGACAAATGGGATTCATATGACATAACCCTATTGGCAGAGTCCATTGTTTCTCCTTTCTTCATTAATTATAATTTTTCATTTCTACTTATAATTAAAAATTATAACGTTAAAATTCTTACTATGAGTATAGTTTCTAATGGTCATATTGACCAACGGTCAGATTGACCAACGGTCACATTGACCAACGGTCACATTGACCAACGGTCACATTGACCAACGGTCACATTGACCAACGGTCACATTGACCAACGGTCACATTGACCAACGGTCATATTAACCAATGGTCATATTTGACCAATAGTAATATAATGTTTGAGTCCAAATAGTCAAATTCCCCTTTATACTCACTTCATTATTGAAGAGATATAGTTTTGATAAGTACAAAATAATATAACACATATTTTTTTAGGAAAAATTTTTTATTCAAAATGTATGTGTCATTATAATGTTTTAATGCATTTTTTTAAGATACGAAGGTGTTTGAATATCATCAAAATCATAGTATGAGGATATTCCATGAGCATAATAGTCCAATCAAATTCTAAATTTGGATTAGTATTGGGGTATATATAATAAGATTTCACTATCCAAACATATATTAAAAAATTAAATATTTTTCTCAATGTTTATGTTGTGTCCAAAGCAAACTAATGAAAAATAATATTATAATTACATTTGAACATCTATAAAAGATATTGTATTCCATCAACAAAATAGCATCCCTGAAGAGGTATTTTTTATGATAATTACAATTTCATTTAAAATATTTATTTATTTATTTTTTATTTGTATGTTTCTAGAACTACCAATATTTTTTAATAGTTCATATATTAAAATTAGGAAATATATTTTTTGAGAAATGAATAGGAAGAATACATGGTGTCATAATGTATGGAGATATAATGAAGATGTGACTTTATATTACATATTTAGTTAATTCTTTCATCATTTTATCTATTTATTTTTTAGTAAATTTTCTAATTAATTTTATCTAATACTTATTTAGTTAATTTTCATAGAGCTCATAAAAAGGTGACTTTATCTATAATTTATTCTTCTATAACCTTTCAATTTTATATAAAGAGAAAAAAAATTATTAGAGAAAAAATGAATTCTTGAAAAAATATTTGACAAGGATAATGCATTGAGGTGATATTTTTTCTCTTCATATAGATATTTTTTCTTTATTTTATTTTTTTCTATTCATTAGTGTGTGTTTTCTTTTTATAAATAACCTAACATTTGTGTTTTCAATTTAAAATAAAATTTTAGTTAAAAAGATATGTTTCACACTCAAAAACCAATTAAAAAAATTCATATTGATTTGATACTTTAGGATAATGATCCATAAGTCATTTGTGATGTGTAAGAATTAGATGTACCTCAATCTGATACATGGTGTGACTAGTATAACTAGAATTGGTTGTTTTTGTTTAATAATGAAATTTCATTTAATAATGTGTGTCACTCATTGAAAATCAATAAAACATGCTCATATTATCTTGATACTTTAGGAAAATGATCCATAAGTCTTTTTATATTTGTATGAATCATCCACGCATTAATCAAAGACAAGGTGTGACTAGTATGACTCAAAATGTGGGTTTTTAATTTAAAAATGAAAATATACTCAAAAACACATGTCAGTCACTGAAAAACTAGAAAATTCACTTAGATTATATTGATACTTTAGTAAAATTTTCCTTAAGTAATTTATGACATGTAGGAATCAACCACCCATCAATATGATACATGGTGTGACCTGTATGACTCAAGGCATGTGTTTTTATTTAAAATTGATATTTTAGTTAAAATGATGTGTGATAACACCAAAATTGAGCTAACACTTTTAAAATCATTTATAAACTTTAGTAAAAATGTTTCCTAAGTAATTTTTGATTTTTAATAAATACTTCCACCTCAATATTATACATATTTTGATTTATATGACTCTAAATGTGTTGTTTCTATTTAAAAATTAAATTTTAGTTAAAATAATGGACCACTCACTAAAAATTGATCAAAAACACTTGTATTATATTTATACTTTAGTAAAATTATCCATAATTCATTTGGGACATGTAAAAATTTGTTTCACATTAATCTAACACATGGTGTGACTGGTATGACTCAGATTTCATGTTTTTATTTTAAAAATAACATTTTATTTAAAAACATTTGTCACTCTCTAAAAACCTAGAAACTACACTTTCATAATATTGATACTTTAGTAAAATAATAATTAAGTAATTTTTGATGGCTGAGAATAAACAAAACATCAATATGACACATGGTGTGACCAATATGATTCAAAGTCTGTACTTTTATTTAAAATTGACATTTTAGTTCAAAACATACCCAAACCCAAAAAGACACATTCAGATTTCTTTTATACTCTAGAACAACAATATATAAGTCATTTATGACATGTAGTAGTCATCTATATCTCAATCCAATATAAAATGTTCCAATTATGACAAGAAATGTGTGTTTTCAGTTTAAAAATGACATTTTAGATGAAAAGTCATGTGACATACTCAGAACCTAAAAAACCCATCCGTATTGTTTTAATAATTTATTAAAATGTTATATAAGTCATTTTTTATATATATGAATCATTCATACCTCAATCCAATAGAAAATGTGACTAGTATGACTCGAAATGGGTGTTTTCAGTTTAGAAATGGAATTTTAGTTAAAAACATGTGCCACTCACTGAAAACTATGAAACAATTCATAGATTATTTTGATACTTTAGTATAATGATCCATAAGCCATTTTTTTGGTATATGAACATTTGATACATCAATCTGACACAGGTTGTAACTGTTATAGCTCAAAGTGCATGTTTTTAGTTTAAAAATGGCATTTTAGTTAAAAACATGTGTCACTCACTGAAAACCCAGCAAAAATAGTTATATTGTGTTGATAATTTATGTAAATGGAACTTAAGTAATTCATTAATTATAGGAATCAACTGCACATAAATCTGACACATTGTGTGATCGATATGACTCAAAGTGTGTGTTTTTATTTAAAATGACCATTTTAGTTCAAAAGATATGTGACATACTCAAAATAAAGAAAATTCATTCGTATTATTTTGATACTTTAGTAAAATTATTTTTAAGTCATTTGTGATGGGTAGTAGATATCTGCAATGCAATAGGATACATGGTGTAACCGGTATGACTCGAAATATATGGTTTTAGTTTAAAAATGACATTTTAGTTTAAAAAATGGGTGACATACTCAAAACCAATAAAACTCATTTATATTGTTTTGAAACTTTAAGAAAATGACCCATAAGTCACTTTTGATATATATGAATTATTTATACCTTCATATAATACATGGTGCGACTAAGGTGACTCTAAATGTGTGTTTCTAGTTTAAAAATGATATTTTATTTAAAAACATGTTCCAATATCTAAAAACCAAAAAAAACATGCTTGCATTGTCTTGATGATTTATAAAAACGATCCATAAGTTATTAGTGATATGTATGAATAAGTTTCATGTTAATCCATTGCATAGTGTGACATCTATGACTCGATGTGTGTGTTTTCAGTTAAAAAATGACATTTAATTTAAAAACATTTTTCATTCACTCAAAACATAGAAAAAACACTCATATTATCTTGATAATTTATTAAAAATATCCTTAAGTCATTTAAGACTTATAATAATCAACCACATTTCAATATGAAATATGGTGTGACCGGTATGACTCAAAGTGTGTTTTTTTATTTAAAATTGAGATTTTAGTTTAAAACACATGTCACATACTAAAAAAATGAAATTGTAATTTCTTGATATTTTAATAAAATGATCCTCATTTGTGAAATGTAGGAACCAAACGTACATCAATCTAACACATTGTGTGATCAGTATAACTTGAATTGTGTGTTTTTATTTAAAATTGACATTTTAGTTCAAAACACATTTTATATACTAAAACTAAGAAAATTCACTTGAATCGTCTTGATAGTTTAGTAAAATGATCCAAAAATAATTTTTTATGTGTATTAATCAACCACACATTAATCTGACACATTGTGTTCCCATTATGACTCAAAGTGTATGTTTTTAGTTTAAAATTAATAATTTAGTTCACAACACATGTCACATACTTAAACCAAAGTAAATGATCTTGGAATATCTTGATACTTAATTACAATGATATATAAATCATTTTTTATATGTAAAAATTAACCACACATTAATCTAAAATATAGTGTTTCTGGTATGACTCAAATGATATGTTTTTAGTTTAAAAAGATACATTTTATTAATTAATTGTTTCATATTTATGTTTAATTTAATTCTTTATAATATTACTAACATAGAATTATTGTTTTATATAGGTGTACTATTCTTATCAAGATGGGGTGGTTTCTTCTAAAACTAGTATCATATTCAGGCTCATTTGAGTTGGGGTCGGGGTCCAAAGACAACATAACATTAAGGTTTTTGATTTTGCTAATTTTTGTGATAAATTTTGCATACTAATATAATTGTACAAACCAGTTTTTGAAATGTTTTTAATCACTATATAATGATTTTACCTATATTTTTTATTTAAATTTAATTGAAATTAAATATAATACTAGGTATTAAACATTAAATAATCTTTATTTTTAAGCCAAGAATTCATTATTTTACATTTTAGGATCTTTTCAGTTTTATATTTTTAAAGAATTATGTCATAACTCATACATAAAAACCATAATAATAAAAAGTGGACACTTCCGATCAGTATCCATTTTTTCCTATAATAAACAAATTTTTAAAATAAAACATGATTTATTTTCATAATAAATATTGAATACTTTAAACTTGACATGTTCCTTTCACATACTCATCCTTAAACCCTATGAAAAGCATTTTAAAAAACATGGGATGAGCACAAAAATCATAGTAAGGGACATAAAAATAAGAAAATCATTGGTCCAATTAAAAACATGAAAACACAAGAATTTTTTACCTTTATCTCAATGTTCTTTTAATGAATGTAATAAAACATTTTCACATGAAATCACACACAGTTTTTTATCAAATAAATCATTTAAATACCATAACAAGCAAAATAAAACCCCCTTTTTAGACACATAGAGCATCATATTAATAACTTGTTTCAAACCTATGTCAGAAGTAACTGGATCCTAGTTAAATCCATAGAATAAACCCTTTTGTAACTTTATCCTTCTTTCCTATTAAGACAAGAAAAATTACCCAACATATTAGAGTGCAAATTGGGTGCACATATTATATAAGTTATATTGGGATCACCCAATACTATCTAGGTGCACCCATCATATAAGTTATAATGGTATCACTCAGTGTTATCTAAGAACACCCATTTATTATGTATAATACTCAAATACCATATCATGAATAAAACATTTTTATGCTTTCACTTTTCCATCATAAAACATTTGAAAAACTATTTTAAACTCATAATCAAATAACTTTTGGATATAAAAATATCATTTTCACTTAAAAAACCATTTCCAATACCAAGATGAATATTACGCACCTTTAGGTTTAATGCAATTGTCGAGAACTTCAGAAGATAGTTAGTGTTGGTAAAGGGTACAATGGGGGTCTGTGACCCCAGAGGCAGAAACTCCAAACCATCCCCCCCCCCCTCCCACCTCCAGGAAGGGGGGGAATCGTCTTTATTCATCCACTAGGGTTCCATAATCACATGATTCAAGTAGCCTCCCACTCCTAGGATTTGTGGTAGTATTTACATAGATGTCATTATTAAATAAAAGTGAAATAGAGAGGATCCCTTAACTTAAGTATGATGGTGTTCTCAAATTGATATTAATGACATCAATAATCTAATTAGGTTTATTAATTAATAACTCCAAACCTATTTTACATGTTATTGATTTATTATAACCTTATTAAGTTCATTGATGTCGTTTTTGATGAGTTAAGATTTTCGATTTCGTTGTTTGGGAGCGTTTTCTTCCTTGGTTTTAAAGATCGGTTCACTTATATTCATGTTCGAATAAACATATATGATGATAATGGTTGTCTAGAATTGAAGTTATATGAAATTAGTAAACATACATGAGATTAAATTGTTATAAATTTAATTTGGCTACTTATATTGAACTTAAATCACTATATTAAACTGTAGTGATAACCTTTTGGGTTTATTGGTGGTTTTTGACCACTACAAACTCATTTTTCATTATAATTTAATTTCATGCGTAAAAAAAGGTTATAAAACCTTAAATAAGATATTTTACATAATAATATGGTTTAAACATAACAAAAATGGATGACAAGAATTGAATATGGTAAAAGAAATTGAAAACCCATCAACCTTGAATGTGGTAAATTAGCACATCTCGGGTAGTGTCTTTACTACTAGTATAAAAGAAGATTAAATGATAGATGATAATAACTTATTCCATTATCATAATAATATTCTAGTACATTTAAGGTATTGGAGTTTTCATAACATTTGGATGAGTAGAGGTAAGGATATAAAATAAAACAAATGTGCTTGAAAAGAAAGTAAAATAATTGAAAAGAGGAATTTACCTCTTGAATCAATATTCCTTGAGAGACTCTTAAGGGGAGATTATTTGGTCTTTAAAAGAGACTAAGTGATTTTGTACATGAGGGAGGAGATTGGGGAGAGATTTGGGAAGAATTTAGGCAAGGCACAAGGCTTTAGAGGTGTGAAGAGAAGAGGTAAGGAGGGGTGATATTTATAGTGGAGGAGAAGAGGGTTTTCATAATATTTAATTCCTGAGTTTATTAATTTCTCTCAAGACCAGAAATAGTGATGATTAGATGACCAAATATAGTAATAAGTGTAGGTGATTTTGAACCAATTGGGCTTACATTATCAGAACATTATCCATAACCCTATAAATCATGTATTTAGCTTAATTTGTAAATTATTGAATTTTATTATTCATCAAAAATTCACGTATTTGACCGAAATCCAAAAAAATCACCCTAACCATTTTTTAACGTATAGAATCCAAAAATGAAATCCTTTTTTCAAAAATAATCTTCTAAACATTATTAAGTTAATTTTTAATTAAAATGACAATTTACCTGAAAAATACAGATTTTAAAACTATAACTGATTTTATAATGTTTTAAAAAATTACATAAGGTATTATAAAATTATCTTAAAACTAGAAGACATAAAATTGATAATTTATGAACGCCTTTTAGGAAAATATATTTTATTCTAAATTAATTAATTAATTTTAATTATTTATTTATGACTAAAAAAATACCAATACTTTTTATATGGTTATATTATCACTTATAAGATGCCTAAATTTTATTTATACATTCATGGGTGAGGTTGCTATTATTTTTGGATGATTTACTATTCATAAGGGTCATATTACTGTTCATAATGGTATGTTAATATTCATAAGGGTAGGTTACTCTTCGCCAAAAATTATGTTTGTCTTATCGGACTCCAAACATCTTAATGATCGCAACCGTGCATGTCAGATTTTTGAAATTCAAATCACAGAGGTTACAATATTATATTTAAAGGTCGCATAGTACTTATTAGTTCATTGTTTTGTGATTTCATGTGATTATATGACATAATTATAAGAAGGGAATTTCCATTTATAAAACATTGGGTTGTTACAATTCATCTAACTAGAGATGACTTAGATTCCATTAAGGTGGATTTCTTATTTGATAGTAGTGGTATACTCAGATCATCTACATTTTAAGATAGAACACTCAAGGAGGATGATATGTCCTTTATTTTTTCCTTGGTTTTGGCTAATATCCAAACTAAACTATTTCTAAGGATTGAAAATCTAGATATGGAGAAAAAAAATTGGTGGAACAGATTGTTATCATTTATTCCACCTTAGAGGACATGAGAAATAACCTAACATGGATATTCTTTTCTATTTTAGGAATAATAGAATCACTTTATACAACTATAGATTTTTCTTCCAGATCTACTCCTTTTTCTATACCTACATTTTCTTATTCTAAGTTGATTAGGTCTATTATTAGATAATAGCTAAAGGCTATGTTGGAAGACTCTTCTAACTCTCACTGGGATGAACTTAGATAGGCAAAGTCTCATTGTGGGAATATCTACAAACTTGTAAGAGAATTATTGAATGAATCCAGTAGAGATAAGGTTACCATAACAAAATATATTAATTATTATCATTCTATGATTTTTACCATGAATTATCTTAACTCTCACTTTAATTTCTTGGATAAAAATCTCATAATTCCTCCTATAACTATAAATTTTGAGCAAGTATCTTAGTTTAAGACCTTATCACCCATTCTCAAGCTATTTGTGAAAGAAAAGATGGGTTTCTTTAGGTAAATGGAGTATGGTGGAAGATTTATTACTCAGTTTTGGAAATTTATTGATCCCTTTATCTACACCACTCGGATAATAGTTTTTTCACCTATAGCCATTACCATGAAATCCATGTTCTCTACACCCATCTCAACACCTTTTTAGACCACATATATTACTTATAGTCCTTTTGGACTTACACAAGTTGAGTTTGTATGAAATTTGATACCAGTGGACTATAGTATTGTGTTCATACCTCTATCACCTTCCTCTGCACCTCCTCATACTCTTGATGTTGTTGGAAAAGGAATAGACACAGTTGATCCTACCACCATTCATGATGAGGATTCTTCAAACTCTGATTAGGATTTGATAAGTCATTTTAATTTTTCATATATTTTAATGTAATATTTTTAATTTATTAATCAATGAAAATGTTTTCTCTTTATTCATATATGTATGATTCATATTTTTCTTATTTTAGTTATTTTCAACCATTATATCTTTTTTATAATCATAAAATGAGGAGAAATATGTATAAATGGAAATGAGAATGTATGTGGAGAATGAAAATGCTTATGGAACCATTTTTATGGAACGTTTTTGAAATATTTTGTTTTTAAATTTCATTTTCAACCCTAATTTGTGATCATCAGAAAGGGGGAGACTATTAGATCATTCCAATAAATTACTTGTTTTATTATTTTTTGGTTCACAAATCATGTTATTCATGTAAATCATGTTATTTATGATAATCATGTTATTTTTTATAATAATTTAATTTATTATAATCACGTTATTCATGTTATTCATTATTTATTAATTATGATTAAGTATTTTTTTACCCTTAAGTAAGTATTTATTTACCCTTGCGTAAGGTATGAAAGGTTTTTTCCCTTACATAGAGAATAAAAAGTATTACTGGCCTTTATATAGATGATACCACTAGTTCACTCGTGATAATATTAGTTATATCATGATTACATTATAAGGAACTTACTACCTATAGTACATTTATGCTATCATCAGTAAAATGGTATTACTGCCAGTACACTTTGATACTACCAGACGAGTTATACTTACACTAGTTCAAGTGTGAGACCATCGGTTGGATGTTACTAATGTCAAAATATTATACTCCTTTATATGGTTTTTACTTCCATTGAGAAAAGTTTTCTACCACTACAACTAGTTCTAGGATTCTACTACCTGTTCACTTCAGCTACCACCAGTTGAATTTGTTACCTCTAGTTGAACATATTCTACCATAGTTTTCTGGAATAAATTTTAAATTAATTATTCCAATATATATTTTAAGGTATTTAATGTAAGTTAGTGAAACATGGATTTATGAATGATTATTTTTAACCCACTACACTAAGTCAATAAATAAAAGGTCAAAATTTATAAAGATATGGATTAGTATAATGATTTATCTTATTTTATTATTATCCTACAATGGATAATTAGAGACTCTAAAAAGAAATAAAGTCATAAAAAACCCATAATTCACACATGATAAGTGTATTGGTGATACTATAAACTTTATTCTACTAATTTTTTCCTACTGAAAAAAAAAATAAATAATATTGTCTATTAAAACAAACGACACTATATTTTTCACAAATAAAATAGTAACTCTACGAAAAACACATTAATTGTCTTCAAGGAAAGATTAAAAGATAGTCCCAAAGAATAAGAACATTTTTTATAATCTTCTTTCTTGATCAAATAAAAAATAACCACATAAAAACTTCTTTAATATTTCACTCTTCTTATCTGTTTTTTGTTTATATATGATTTGTTTTTAATTTATTTGTTTTTTCATTATGCACAATATATTATACTATATTAGAGATTACTTTGATACTCTCTTTAATATTTTATAACTTGTATCCCATAAATAATTATGTAAGAGTTTTTGTATAGATAGAATTTCCTAATTGTTATTGTTGCATATAAAACCCAATCTAGGTTGTGGATCAGTTTATTTTTTTAATTATAATTTTTGGAAGTGGTTTATTTCCAAGTGAAAAGAACTAGGTATTTACTTGATACTAAACATCTTAATTTCATTTTTTTTGTAATTTTATTTGTTTTGTTTATTGTGTTTCCAAACAAACATTTTTTAGTTTTCGACACTTTAAAGAAAACAATACTATGATAGTTAACTTCTATAAGTTTTTTATATACATTTTTTATAGAAGTATTTTTCTTTTAAAAGTTAAAGTGTTTTTAAAACTTTTTTTAACTGAGTTGTGACCAAACTCTTGAGAAATTTTTTGAAAAGAAAAAATTATATATTTCTACTATTTTAGTTAACTAGTATATTTTTAAAAAATGTTCAATTTACCTTTTAAATCATTTTAAACAGAAATTTTAATTCAAAACTCTATTCACCCCCCCTCTTGAGTTGTACACCCTGACCAACAAATAGGTTTATCAACATATTGATGCTTCCAATGTAGAGGAACAAAAATTTTCTCCACATCCTAATTCTACCAATCCTGAGGAACAAAATTTAATGATATTAAAGATAAGTAAAGTATGAAAGTTGAATAACCAGTGTCCAATAAAAAACAGAAGCAACATAGCTTGATGGTGTTAACAAAAATTATTAATGTGAGAAATAGAGGCATCAAATTTGAGGTTTGATGGATAGAACATAGTCAGTATGTTAACCCCAAAAATTTCATTTTTATTACTTATTTTGGGTTCACCACTAAAATGAATTTTTTAATTTATGTAGATACATGGAAAAAATCACATAGTTAAGGCACTTATTTTGGAATATATTAGGGTAACATTATGATATGATTTATATATTTTACTAAAAAACAAAATAATTAAATGTTAATTTATTCTTTATTATCTTTTACAGAGTGTATTTATAGTAGATCACCATCAAATGAATTTTGCATTAATGGTCACTATAAAGTTTCATAGAGGATTTTAGACAATTCAAACAAAAATTCATATTAGGGATGTTAAAGGGAAAGTAAACCCATACCCACCACAGATGTATGAACACATGACAAAACCAAGAAACATGGAATGCATTTATTAGTCATTGTGAGGAGGAATATTTTTAGGTACACTGTGATTGGTAATAAATTACTTGAAAATACATGTATTAATCACTTTTATTAATAATTATTAATTTATAAAATAGAAATTGAATGTTGAAAATAAGTTTCCTACATCAAAACCAACATACTCTTACTATAAGGTAAGGATGTGGTATGGTTCACTTGAAAAAATGGTATATATTTTAAATCTTTAGTAATACTTTTATGTTAAATGTAACAAAAAAATAATTTTTTCCCTTTATTTATATGTATATTGATGAATCGAAATCCAAAGCTACTTCCATCCCATGTCATTTACTATGGAAGTACGATCGTGTAAATAATGATAGAATACTAGTAGAATAAGACACACACAAAAGTATGGGAAGAATGTATATGTATGAAATACTAAAAATTTATTCTTATTTAAAATTGTTTTATATAACAATGGATAATAATTTTCATATATTTTATTATCTTATTTAGACATAAGAATCATCATCAGTTGTACCTAATGAACTACTAATTTTAGTGGCCTTTAAGTGGCTAAAATAATATGGTTGTATCATAGGTATGGGTTTTGGAGTGTTTCCTTGAACATATTTTTAGAAAATAAATGCAAAAGGGGCTAAAGAAAGGAAAATATAGAAGATGAAAACAAGAATAATTTCTCTAGAAAAAAAACATAATTGGTAGTCTTCATTGTTAAATGATGTTATGGGAAGGAATCAAAGAGAAAAATCAACATATAAACAACCAATACATGAAGATCTTAATCCCCTCCAACTTTTTGGTGATTCATTCCCCTCAATGGTTTGTCTTACCAAAGGTAATAAATTTTGTCACAATAGTTTCTATGAAATTTGAATCAGAAATACACTAATAACTTCCTTGTACTAATATTATAAATGTTTAAAATGAATTTGAATTATATATATTAACACCCACCCATCACCTTATTATGAGGGTTGTAATGTACAGTATCCAAGGAATTATTTTATGCAATAAAAAACTTCCAAATTGTCATGTGAGAGTGGGTATTCACATATCTCACAATCTAATTATTGAGCTACCTATTCGACTTGATGATCTGGATGTTCACATGGTGAAAATTTCTATTTAAACTTTAATATAATGGTTGTTTTATCTTATAAAAATACATGTAAACCAGAAGGTATTACTTGTTAATTTTTTTAAGAAAAAACATTAATAATTAATAATAAAAGTAACGAATCAAGGAATTTTAGATGGAGAAAAGGGAAGAGAAATGTAATTTTGAATAAAAATAATATAAAGTATCAACTAATTTATTAAAAATACCATTAAAGAGTATCATTACCCCATAATTTCAGCTTTTGTATTTACTAATATTATAAGTTCATGTGGATAAAATGTTCAAAGATAATTATACGACCATCATTGATTTTGAATAAAAAATATAAAGAGATAAAATTGTATAATTTCTTGGTCTTAATAATGTAGATGAAATCTTTAATCATGGATGGCTAGGAGTCTCAGTTTTAAACATATACATGAGGTGTGTTTTCATAATTTTTTTTACAATATCTTATCTACTATGTTAATTTAAATTAAATACTATTATTATTTTTATAGGTTTATATATTAGTTATCTTTGAATTTAAACCCCTTTGAATAAAGTTTTTGGGATCATTAGTCCTTATATCCCTTATATACAAAAAATATCATTATAATAATAGGAATATTTCATAAAAGTGGAAACATTATATCTAATGTTTGAAATAAAACTTACAGATGGAAGACTCTTCTTAATACTCATGATACAGGGGTAAATCTATATAATTTAATCATATCAAATATATTTTCATTTATTTAATTACTTATTCCTTTTTGTTTTTTATGGAGGATTGGTTTCTCATTGCAATCAATTTAGATATTCAGAAGATTTATTTTTTGGATTCAATGCATGGATTCCCAAAAAATTGACCACACATGATGACGTTTATCAATTTTTATTACACTATATACAAAATTTTAAAAATAAACTTCAAGTTATATATTTTATATTATGTTTATGGAATCCCACATTTTATTACATAAACTTTTCATTTACATGGTACAAATAGGGGATCTTTTAAAGTCTAGTTTCTTGAAAATAAGGTATTTAATACATGAAAACTTAAAAAATTATTCTAATACAATTGAAAGTATTTATCATAGGTTCATCCTAACATGTAAATGTGGCTTAAAAATTTATGTGATACATTAATAAGCATAACACCAAGGTTTTTCATTGAGGTTTCGTAAAAATTACCAAGGTTATTCACCAAGGTATTGTAAAAAATGTCATCTATAAATGTTAAATTATTTACCCAATAAATTTGAGCACTATCATATAAAACCCTTCATATATCTTAATTAATGGGATCAACATAGATCATAATCAATAATTTTATAAATAACCTATGGTGAATAAAATAAAAGTGTTTTGTATCAAAATTTGTGTGTTCTAAAATTTGCTTAAAGAACATGATAACTATGTAATTTTTAAACCATGGAAAGGGAATTCAGGTTTTATGTATGTAAATTCCAGAATAAAATAAATATTTTTTAAATATTTTTTTGTATACCTCTAGAAAATAAAAATTTTGGGTATTCCCAAAAATAAAGTAAAATAAAACTTCTTAAGAAGAAGAGAGAAATATTGAGAAGTAAATTCAGCAGTGTAACGATTATAAAATGTCGTTTTAGAAAAAGGTAAAAATAGAGGGTTTATGGGTATCCCATTTATAAAACATAATTTGGAAGTAATTTAATTAATACAAATTAAATAATAGAGAGTGTCTATAACATTTAGAATACATATACAAAAATAGGTTCTTGAAATGAAGAGAAAAGAAGGATATTTCCCTTACCTTAAAGAGTAACTCCTAAAACATGAAAATTGGGACAATGGGGGCTTGAGGAAACCTTGGGAGGTAAAACTACCATATATTCATTGAGGATGGATTTTGAGTGAAAATAAATTGATTAATAAGTGGGTATTTATAGCAAAATTGGAGGATTTGTTTATTAATTTCCAAATATAGGCCTTGAAAACTTGGGTTGGGGAAAATGCAAAACCATGGGCTTTCCCATAGTATTTTCCCATGGTATTGGAAAATTGGGACAAATTTTATGTTATTTTAAAACAAAATAGTCTACCATAATTTTATACAACTTATTTTAGAAATGAAAATTAAACTTTTCAAAAAATAATATTTTTAAAGTTAAAGTTTCTATTTTAGAATTTGGAAAGTAAATTATAAATTTGGAAACTGATTAAAATATATTAAAATACTTTATATTAATAAAATAACCTATTTTAAGTCTTGTATTGTGGTTAATTAGTTATTACATAATTATGACATAATTATGAATTCATTAAACATACAGAAAAAACTCAAACTATATTTTTACTATTCACAAAAAAAGTAATTTAGAAAAGTATAATAAATTCACCCTAACCTAATTTCGATGTGATGATTTCAAAAATGATATTAATTTTATCATAATGATTCTATAAATATGATAATTATAGCTTTTAAATATAAAAATCCTTATTTATTAAAAATAATAGCGAAATGAAAATGCATAGTAAATTATTTAATACTTGAAGAATATTATAATTTATATTTATATAAGAGTGTTTTATCATAATATTTCATTAAAATAATTACTATTCATAATATCTTACTTTATTAAAAATATTTATATCTTTCTAGGAGAGTAGAATTTCTGTCTGAAAAATCAATTTATCAAATTCCATATCAATTTTATTAAGAAAAGTTATTCTTAAAACGTAATTAACAAAATAAAAATTTTATTTATAAAATGGAATTAAACTTTAAGTAACAATTTCCTTGACAAAAAACACATTATAACACCCACATATGACCTAAGGGTAAGTTGTGTGATGGTGATAAATTCATGGGGTGGCTCAGGTAACATCACCTGACTGGTAATTTCCACTAACTAAAACTTCTCTCATATGTGATTTCATTCAAGATTTACTTGTTGAAGCTTGGCTTCGGATTGGTCAAGATCGAACCCCAGTAATTCTACCTCCCTGACAAGCTCTAATAAATGGGTTTCATATGGTATAACCCAACTGATTAAGGATATCTTTTATCCTTTCTTCATTAATTATACTTTTTCATTTCTACTTATAAACACAAATTATAATGTTAAAATTGTTAATAGGAGTATAGTTTCCAATGTTCATATTGACCAACAATAATATATGACCAATGATAATATAAAAAAAATATTTTTATAGTCACATTTCTCTTTATAATCACTTCATTATTAAATATATATAGTTTTGTTGAGTACAAAATAATATAACACACATTTTCTCAGGAAACAAATTTTATGCAAAAAGTTTGGGTCATTAAATTCTTCCCCCCTTAAGAAATTTCATATCAAAAATTTTTACTCATCATCTAAGTAGAGAAAAGGTGTGGGTAATTATATCTCATTGTATCATCTGGTTCCCATATCGCTTCTTCATATTTATGGTTCCTCCACAACACTTTGGAGAGGTGGTGGTCTTATTGCATAGAACCTTGTCTCTACGATCCAAGATCTCCACCAGCTTCTCCTCATAATAGAGTTCTTGTTCTAGTTGCAAAACCTATAGATTCAGTACATGTGAAGGTTTAGTTATATACTTCCTCAAGAGAGATACATGGAATACATCATAAACTTGATCTAGATTTGGTGGTAGTGTAAGCTGATAGGTCACTGGTCCTATGTGATCAAGGATTTCATAGGGGTCATTGTACCTAGGACTAAGAATCCATTTCTTCCCAAACTACATGACTTTATTCTATGGTGAAATTTTAAGGAACACTTTATTTCCAATAGAAAACTCCAAGTCCCTTCATTGATTATTAGCATAGATCTTCTATCGAATCTGAGTAACCTTTATGTGTTGTTGGGTACCATGAACCTTTTTCATCATCTATTGCACAAGACCAGTCCCAAGAATATTTATCTCCCCAAATTCATCCCAAAAATTTGGATTTATACAATTATTCCTATATAGATATTCATAGGGTGATATTTGAATACTCTAATGGAATTTTTTGTTTTATGAGTACTAAACTAATGGGAGGTTTTGATCCCATATAACTTTAAATTTCATTGAGCATTTTCTCATAATTTCCTCAATTGTATAAATATTTCTTTTAGATTGTCCATTAGTTTGTGCGTGATAGTACATACTAAAATTCAATTCAGAATTTAGATCATGTTGAAGGATTATCTAGAATTTTGATGGGATCCTTGGATCATGATCAGAAACAGTGGAAAGTGGTACCCTATTCAACCCCACCACTTTACATAAATCATGGAAAGTTGGTCAAGATATAAATCTCCTTGAATAGCAATGGAATGGGTAGTCTTGGTGAGATGATCCACTCTAACCCATATCACATTATTTCCTTTGCATGATCTTAAGAGACTAGTGACGAATTCTATAGTGATATTTTTTCACTTACATGTTGGTATGGGTAGTGGTTGTAATTCCCCTTTAGGAATTTTCTACTTTGTCTTCACATTTTGACACACTTATAACCTTACAGTGTAGTTGAAAATATCTCTTTTCATGTTATCCTTCCAATAATGATCATGAAGTTCCCTATACATTTTAGTGATTCCAAGATGTATAGAGAATATAGAGAAATGAGTTCCATCCATTATCTCCTTATTTTTTTTAGGAATAGATGGAACACAAATCCTCATATGAAATTTCAATACACCTTATTGATTAATATTGAACTTGAAAAACATCCCATTATTCACATCCTCTATCTTCTTTTGTAACAAAGAATATTCTCTTTGAGCTTTCTTGATATTCTCTATTAATGATAATTGATAAATCATTTGGGATAGGGTTTATGATGTCATTTCCCTTATGATTCCCATTTCTAACCTTACTAGGTCCTTGATCAATGGATCTCCATGAATCGTCATCATTTCTAGAACAATAGGGTATTTCCTACTTAATGAATCTGCAACTTTGTTTCCTCTTTTGGGATAATAATGAATTTAACAATCATAGTCTTTAAAAATTTCCAACCATATACTCTATATCATGTTCAATTCATTTTTCATGAAAATATACTTTAAAATCTTATGGTCTATGTATATATCACATTTCTCTACATAAAGATAGTGCCTCTATATTTTTTGAGAAAAAATAACTGCATCTAGTTCCAGGACATGCGTAGGATAATTTTGCTCATAAGGCTTCAACTATTAAGATTCATAAGCAATCACCTTGTCATTTTTCATAATGATTCATCTAATCCCTTTCAGAGATGAATCACTAAAAATAATGAATCCTTATCTGATAGACGGTTGAGTTAATATAGGTGTAGTAACAAATATCCTCTTCATCTCTAGGAAACTTTGTTCACACTCCTCTATCCAGATGAACTTGGCCCTCTTTCGAGTTAAATTGGTTAGTGGATTATAAAGTCCTAAATTTTTTTCACAAACCTCTTATAATATCCTATTAAACCAAGGAAACTATGAATCTCAGTTACTATTTTAGAATGGGGACACTCCTCCATAACCTTTATCTTGGAAAGGTCAATTGAGATTCCTTCATTGGATACAATGTGCCCCAAGAAAAAAACTTTTTGTAACCAAAATTCACATTTTATAAATTTTCCAAATAGCCTCTCCTCCCAATGATTTTCTAATATAACCCTTAGATTATCCTCATACTCCTCACAAATTTTAGAATATATCAAAATATCATCAATAAAAACTACCAAAATGTTATCAAGGTATTACTTAATGACTCTATTAATCAAATCTATAAAAATAGCAGGAGCATTAGTCAAGACAAAGGGCATAACAACATACTCATAATACCCATATCTTTATTAAAAGGAATTTTTTGGAATGTATTATTTATTTACCCTTAATTAATGACAACTATATAGAAGATCAATCTTGGAGAAGAATTAAGTCCCATAAATCTTGTCAAATAAATCATCAATCCTTTGAATAGGGTACATATTCTTAATTATTTTCCCTTTAAGTTCTCCATAATCAATACATAGCCATATTGATCCATCCTTCTACTTTACAAAGAAAACAGGTGATCCCCCAGGAGACACACTTGGTTATATAAACCCATTATCCAAAATAATCTTTATTTGTTTCATTAATTCTTTATTCTCCACATTTTCAATTACATGTGGGGTATTTTATATCGGCTTGGATCCAGGTATTAGTTCAATGGATAACTCTACCTATCTTTCTAATGGAGGTCTATATAAATCCCCAGAAAATAAATCAATGTATTCCTACATGATGGGGACATTTTCTATTTATATACATTCATTTCCTTCTTCATATTCACTAATAATTTCCATAAAAAAGGATATGGGAGGTGCATTTAGAAAAAACATAGGTCGCAATATCTCTCCTATGAAAATAATTGTGGGTTTTCCATTAAAGACTATTCAGATTTCCTTACTTCTAAAGTTGATCTTAGCATTATACTTTGAGATCCAGTCCATTCCTAGTATAATGTCTAATTCCATCATGGAATGACTACTATATTTTCGAGGATATTATGCTCACCAATTTAAATAATACAGTTTTTATACACTTTTAATGCTTGTATAATCCCTGTATGAGTCTTGATTGATAACTCTACTTTTAGATTTTAGGGATTTATTATATATTATTTGAGAACATGGATGAAATAAAAAAATGCATTGAAAAATAATCAAACAATGTACTTTCTAGGTTTGAGAGAAAAATGATAGTACCTTCCACCATATCCTTTATATCCTCCAGTTCAGATATCATGATATCAAAATCTTGACCTTTATCCCCTATCCTATATTGAGTTTGATAGTGATTCAACTCCATTAACTTCATATTTGTATTGTGATTGGAAAAGTTTTCAATATTTATACACTTGAAGCATTGGACTTCAATCTGGGCTTGCACCATCTTCCCTTTTTCATTAGTGTTGAGAATTTGAGGCTTCACTTCACTACCAAAGTTCAAAGAAATATGGTCATCTCTTCCAAACTTGTAACATTTCTATCTCCTGACAAAGAAGTTATAAAAATTCTTCTTCCCATATTTGTTTCATGTGGTAAGTTTCACTTGATTTCTTTCTCTTCCATGAACAAAGTTAATCCTAAAGCTTGGATCCATTGATCTATTCATTTCATTTGATATATGGAACCACTTCTTCTCTTTGAACTCTATTTTAACCTTCATATCACTTCTCAATATCTTCTCATAGCTTTCATAGTCTCAATTTTCTAGATTATTCTGTATATGGGGTTGTAGTCCACCAAAGAATCTGTCAACCTTTCAATTAAGAACCATAACAAATCTAGAGGTGTAGTGAGAAAGTATTGTAAATTTCATCTCAAGGTTTCCCACATATTCATCTTCCATCAACTTCATCTCTAGGAATTCCTTCTACATTTTCATTCACATCGAACGGGGGAAATATTTTTTTAAAAATGTTTCCTTGGACTCTACCCACTCCATAGCTTCAATATCCTTTCTCGGCTTCATGTTTTTAATTAGTGTAAACCACTGATCAGATTCTCCCTCTAAAGGGCAGAAAACAAGGGTGTTTCTCTTATTTTGAACAATGAATTATTGAAAACTTATTTTATATAGAGCTTATCCATTGTTTAGTGATCAATGGGATGGTAGAACCACTAAAATAAGGTGGTCATTGACACATAAAGGACTCAATAAAAAAATTTCCCTTTAAGGTGAATTTGGTATCTCATCTTGATTCAATTTATTTCTCATAAATCAAGCCATCTGATTCATCATTATCATGAATTTTTTCATTCTGGCTTCTATCAAAGGGTCGTAAGCGCATGGTCTATCACTATCACCATTTATGTGGTTCCTCATATTTCCCCCCATTTTCTAAAATAAGAAATACCTAGTGAGAAATGTATTTCTTTTAAGAATATTATAATTATAAAAGAATTTTATGTCTTAAAAAATCATTCCTAATTATGTTATTCACTAAAAATAATTATATTTTCTATAAATCCTTTATAATAGTTTATAAAAATATTATGATTAACCAAACATATCTCTGAGGAGTGTCAAAATATAAGTGCAGCAAGGCCCATTATCATGCAACAGTTCCCATTCAAGTCAAGATCAAAGTAGTGTTTTTTAGTTTTTATCTCTAGATACGTTTGTGCTAGAGCCACATCCACTTGTTCATATCTAGACTGGGATTTCTTTTCTCAAAAACCACTTACTTAATACTTTACAAAAATACCAATATTTTTTACTATATTTCAACTTATCACTAAAGTTCTTAATTAAGTTTTAAAATTCTAATTTACAAAAATAAATAAACCATCCTTTGATACCAACTATGTAATCCCACCTTTTATTACATAAACTTTTCATTTACATGATATAAACAGATGGTATTTTAATGTTTAGTTTCTTAGAAATAAGTTACATAATACATGAAAACCAAAAACATTATTCTAATACACTTGAGAGGTTTCATCATAGGTTCATCCTAAGAAAATTTACTTCATATCATAACCTAGGTACATACATCAAAGGAATGAGTGATCATAAGCCTCGGTAAGGGGAAGAAGGGGAAACAATTTATATGTGACCATGATAAATATCAATAAGAACTTGAGGAATAAAGGAATTAGAAAAGGAAAACGAGGAATATCATAATAAAAAATATGAATAATAATATAGATATGTTCCTACAAAATTTAAGTGATATGTTCATAAGCATATAACAAAGGTTTTTCACCAAGGTTTAGTAAAGGTTACCAAGGTTATTCACCAAAGTATCGTAAAACATGACATCTCTAGAGATTAAATTATTTACCCAATGCATTGGATAACTATCAAGGATCACCCTTCATATGTATTAATTAATGTGATACTCATAGATCATAATCAATAATTTCATAAATAACCCAACCGGAATAAAATAAACATGTTTTATTTCAAAATCATGACGTTTTAAAAAGTTCTTAGAGAACATGATCATTATGTTATTTTTAACCCAAAAAAAAAGGAATGTGAATATTATGTATGTAAATCCCAGAATAAAATAAATAATTTTTACATATTGGTTAATAACCCTAGAAAATAAATAGTTTTGTGTATTCACAAAAATAATATAAAATAGAATTTATTGAGGCGAAGAGATAAATTTTGAGAAGTAAACTCGACATCATAACGGGTATAAAACATGGTTTTAGAAAAGGGTAAAAAGAGAAGGGATAGGGGTCTCCCATTTATAGAAAATAATTTTTTAGTAAGGGAATGAATAAAAAGGAAATAATAGACAGTGCACATAACATTCAGAAGACATATACAAAAAGATATTCTTGAAATGAAGAGAAAAGAAGGATATTTCCCTTACTTTAAAGAGTTACTCCTAAAACTTGAGAATTAGAAATTTGGGGGATTGAAGACACCTTTTAAAGACTCATTTAGAGGTAAATATACCATATATTTATGTAATATGTATTTTAAGTCAATGTAAACGGATAAATGGATGGTTATTTATATAAAAGGTGGAGTATTTGTTTATTAATTTCCAAATACTGACCTTGGAAACCTAGGATGTGGAAAATGAAAAACCATTGGATTTACCATGGTATTTTCCCATATTATTGGACACTTAGGACACATTTTATGTTATTTTAATCCAAAAGAGACTACCATCATTTTATATTACTTATTTTAGTAATGAAAATTAAATTTATCACAAAATAACATTTTCAAAGTTAAAGTTTCCATTTTAGAATTTGGAAAGTAAATCATATATTTAGAAATTGATTAAAATATATTAAAATAATTGATATTAATAAAATAAAATATTTTAAGTTGTGGATTGTGGTTAATTATTTATTAAATTATGATGACATAATTATGAAGTCATTAAATATACCGAAAAACTCAAACAATATTTTTATTATTCATAAAAAATGTATTTTAGAAAATTCTCATAAATTTACCATAACCTAATTTAGAAATTATTATTTAAAAAATGATATTTATTTTATCATAATAATTATCTAAATATGACAATTCTAACTTTTAAATATAAAAAACTTTATTTATTAAATATAATAACCGATTAAAATGCATAGTAAAAGTTATGACACTTAAAAAATTATCATTTGCATTTAAATAAGTGTGTTTTTATTATACTATTTCATTAAAATAATTATTATATATAATATCTTAGTTTATTATATATATGTATATCTTTTTTTGAAAGTACAATTTTTGTCCAAAAAAATCAATTTATCAAATTCCATTTCAATTTTAATAAAGAAAAACTATTCTAAAAATAGAATTAATGGAATAAAATTTGTATTTATCCAATGAAATCTCACTTTAAGTAACTAGGTACTTGAAACATATCCCCTTATAACACTCACGTAATATGAAGAGACCCGAAGCTTGACGTACATGGACATTACATTACTTTTGCGTAATACTTAGTACATAATGAAAACACACACACACAAGGACCGTAATAGTTTAGTGTCTTTGGAAACTCGGAATATAATCTTCTAATCGTGGTGAAAGATCTTCAACATCTCCCATAAAGATCTTCCTTTTTTTTACCTAAAAACTTTCTTTATATCCTGGGGAAAAGAAAACATAAAAGGGTGAGCTCAAATGCTCAGTAAGGGTAAACAAAAGAAATATCAATCACATCATATTCATAAGAACATAACATTTTGGAAATCTTAACCTGCAAAAGAGATCATAATATCATAACATGGGATAAATCATAGTAGTGAAATGTAATCCCAATAATAATAACATAAAACATGAAACTTTGTGTCATACACACATAATCATAGAGAATCATTTCTTATTAGTCAAGACTCATTGCCAAGACTATCTTAGTGGACAAAGTCCATTTCTGAACCGAGTTTACTCCTCGTTTCAGTCCTGTTTCATTGAACCGGTTTAACCTACCATTCCATCCATGTCTATCTCATGAGATATAAAATCTTTACCCAATTCATTGGATGGAGATATAGGTCCCACCCATCTCATAATGATACCATTCTTTTGTGTGCCACAAAATCAAAAAAATCATACATCATTGCATAACCCATGTAATAAAAATGGGAATCTTAAACATCATGCCATCATAATCCATATAAGATAAAAGGACATCATAAAAATAATTCCATCATAACATAATCAAATCAATGTAAAAATAGGGATAGAAACATAACCCTATATTATCTTAGATGGAAAATAATTTTGATAAAACACTTAAACTCCATTCTTGAGGAAAATATCCTTTCTACTTTAAAAACACTTTTCCTTTCTTAACATGTCATACAATTATAAACTAAAAGAAGTTGATTAAAAATAGACTTGAAAACTTGTAAATAAATCTTCTTGGAAATAATGTTTTAAAAATCCATTCATGCCGTATAAGTAAAAAAAACATTCTTCTCGTCCTTTTGTCGGAAAAGTCAAAAAGTACCTCGTACGAAAAACGACAAAAGATTCCTTTCATATATTTTACTAAAAACTCACCTAAGGGTAAAATTGGATTTAAACAATTGTAGGTGGATGGAAATAATATTACATATTGAGAAAACATGGATGTGGATGATAAAATACACCCCAGTAAATACCAAAGTATAAACAATCTCGGATAAAAATCAGATTGTGATATTTCTCTTACCTTAGGTCCGATTTGCTTTGTAAGTGTCCGAACCTCCTGTATAATTATTTAAATAATGTAATTTACTTATTCCAGAATAATAATAATTGTTATGATATCATATATGGTTTACTTATGACTTTATATTACCCGTTCTTTTGTAAATTCCATGTTAAAGAGTGTTTTGGGTAAAATCATTTCATTTGTTGTCCGTGTTTTGACTTGTAATTATTCATATGATTACTTAGATCATGATTACTTAATTCCAGAATATAAAACATGATTTATATATAATATATATTCAGAATATACATATATATAATAGATCAGTAAATGGAAAGAAATACACCGTTCATGGAGACGGTAGGTCGTACGTACGCATGAATGCTTTTTTTGTTTCCTTATTGAGTTGAATGGAATTAAGTAGATGACATACATATATATACACAAAAATCCAGTATGATTATTATTTCATATATTTCATGATTACTTATTATATATACTTTATAATCATTCATGAATGGTTAACGTGGAGAATGAATCTCATCACGTCGTGGAGACGGTAGTCCGTACGTACGCACGAGCGATGATATCGTTCTCGTGATCATGGAATTGTATTGGAGTGTATTTATACTATTTAAGAATCAATATAACTTTAAAATAATAATATATATTTATTATGTACACCATTATACCCATCCAAGTAAGGTGGTGGTGGAAAATAGATTACACCACGACGTGGAGACGGTATTCCGTACGTACGCACGCGCGGTGATTTTGTTTTCCGTAGGATGGATAGATGGTGAAATAGGGTTGTTTCATACTTATAATAAAATATCATTATATGAGTGATACTAATGTTATTACTTCATAATTAAACAACCTAATAAGAATAAGTGGAAGAAGAAATAAAGTTGAAAGAATCGGTAACGGACATTACCTCTTCTTTGAAGCGCCTCTTTGAGATCTCCTTTTAGGGCACTAAAATTGGTCTTTGAGGAAGACCAGAACCTATAGGATTTTGATAGGGAAGTGGAGAAGAGAATTTTTCAGGGGTTTTCCGAGCTTGAAGGCTCAAAGTGGTGTGAGGAAGAGAGGGAGGAGGTGCCCTTTTCTAAGAGAGGAGAGGGGCTCCTTTGGAAAAACTAAAAATATTATTTTATTATAAAGCCAAATTCGGTTTTAAATAGCTCCAAATTGAGTTATTTCGAAGCTAAGGTGGGTATGGTTCTCAATAATCTAATCCAATAGAATTTAGATAAGTTTAGGTTCCTATTTTAACCTTATCATTTATATTTAACTTTAAGTTAGATAATTTTACTTTTACCGTGTCTTTTTGTGTTCTTACACTATAAGGTTAATAAACTTACTATAAGAAGCCAAACGAACCTCAAGTTGTTTATTATTAATATATATAACCTTATCTAAGTAATTTGGCCGAACCTTATATTTTTTGGAATAAAATAACAATTAATAATATAATATGTTTTTTAAAAACTATTTTATGTCAATTTTGACACTATTTAGTAATTGTTTTTTATAAAAATCATAACAGAATGATTAGTTCTAAAAAGGTTAATTAAATCAATAATAACATGTAATATTAACCTAGAAAATTAGTTTAATTCATAAAAAGTCTCAAATTACATTTATTTTGGTATTTATAACATCAATTATGTCAATATTTCATTAATAAGATAATTATTGCATCATCTTTGTGTCATAAATAAATTAAATTATTTAATTTCTAAAAATTACAAATAAACTACCGTTATGTAGGAAATATTTTTAGATTTCTAATGAATATTTATAGTCGAATTTATCTTATGTATAACCCTATATTAAAAATTATATACTTATTAAACTTTGATTTTAACTATTTTAACCCTTCTTTAAATAAATTAATAATAAATGTCCTAATCTAATCCAAGTGGGCCTAAATGGTCATATTTTATTCCTAAGGTTGTTTTTGGTCGAATTACACTTATCCAATAGAATTAGGACATGTGTTAGGGTAATAATAATAACATTTTTACCCTTAATTACCCTATTTACTTTTAACCGTGGTAAAAAAAAGTAAAAAGTTACAATTCACCAAAAATTATTTTCATCTCATTGAACCACATTTTACTTAATGACATCAACCGTGTCTCTCAGATTTTTGAAATTCCACTTACATAAGCGGTAAAATTAAGTTTTATGAAAAAATCATTTTTTTTAACTACCACTTAGTGGTTTCACTATTCATCAAAAAATGAAAGTTTCCAGAAAAATACCAAAAATTAGGCCTAAGATATATTTGATATTATGAACTCAAAAATGATGTCTATTTTACCAAATTCAAAACATGTCAGTTGCATTAATTAATTTAAAAATTAATTCCCATCGTCAAAACAAATAGCGTGTTCTTAAGAGATGATGACTATCAAAAGATTGACAGTTGTTTATGTCTGGTTTAAATGTGAAATTACATCCAATAACCAAAATTGTATTAAATTGTAAAAATATATTCTAAATATACTTTAAAACCACTCAAATTAATAATTTATCACTATTAATTATTTCTATTAAAAAAGTTGTTTTTAATTAAAATTTAGTAATTTTCACTATTCATCAGAAAATGAAAGTTATCCGAAAAGTACCAAAATTTTACCCTAAGCTAATTTCGATATTCCGAATCCAAAAATGAAGTCCATTTTGAAAATAAAATTTAAAAAATTTCAAAAAGTGGTTATTATTATTCATAACGGCTAGTTTTAATAATATTTTAATAGCATATCGTTGTTTAGTGAAACTCGGTATTGCGTACTACACACGCTATCGAGGAAGGTCATGATTGCGTGTAATGCAAGGCAAGTCAATGATGCGTGTTGTGAAAGCTCCTTTTGGTGTAGCGTACAACACAAGACATTAATGAAATTAAAAAAAATATTTTTCATAAAATCTCGGGGTGTTACATAATACCTAAGGGTAAGGTGTCTGATGGATATATAGTCATGGGGCGGCTCGGCTAATATTTTCCAAGTGGTAATTTCCACTAACTTAAAGTTATCTTGTTGGTAATTTCATTCAATATTCACTTATTGAAGCTCATCTTGGGCTTGGTCAAGATAAAACCCCATTGATTCTACCTCCCTCCCATGCTTTGACAAATGGGATTCATATGACATAACCCTATTGGCAGAGTCCATTGTTTCTCCTTTCTTCATTAATTATAATTTTTCATTTCTACTTATAATTAAAAATTATAACGTTAAAAGTATTACTATGAGTATAGTTTCTAACGGTCAGATTGACCGACGGTCAGATTGACCGACGGTCAGATTGACCGATGGTCACATTGACCGACGGTCACATTGACCGACGGTCACATTGACCGACGGTCACATTGACCGACGGTCACATTGACCGACGGTCACATTGACCAACGGTCACATTTGAACAATAGTAATATAATGTTTGAGTCCAAATAGTCAAATTCCCCTTTATACTCACTTCATTATTGAAGAGATATAGTTTTGATAAGTACAAAATAATATAACACACATTTTTGTAGGAAAAATTTTTTATTCAAAATGTATGTGTCATTATAATGTTTTAATGACTTTTTTTAAGATATGAAGGTGTTTGAATATCATCAAAATCATAGTATGAGGATATTCCATGAGCATAATAGTCCAATCAAATTCTAAATTTGGATAAGTATTAGGTTATATATAATAAGATTTCACTATCCAAACATATATTAAAAAATTAAATATTTTTCTCAATGTTTATGTAGTGTCCAAAACAAACTAATGGAAAATAATATTATGATTACATTTGAACATTTATGAAAGATATTGTATTCCATCAACAAACTAGCATCCCTGAAGAGGTATTTTTTATGATAATTACAATTTCATTTAAAATATTTATTTATTTATTTTTTATTTGTATGTTTCTAGAACTACCAGTATTTTTTAATAGTTCATATATTAAAATTAGGAAATATATTTTTTTAGAAATGAATAGGAAGAATACATGGTGTCATAATGTATGGAGATATAATGAAGATGTGACTTTATATTACATATTTAATTAATTCTTTCATCATTTTATCTATTTATTTTTTAGTAAATTTTCTAATTAATTTTATCTAATACTTATTTAGTTGATTTTCATAGAGATCATAAAAAGTTGACTTCATGTATAATTTATTCTTCTATAAACATTCGATTTTATATAAAGAGAAAAAAAAATTATTAGAGAAAAAATGAATTCTTGAAAAAATATTTGACAAGGATAATGCATTGAGGTTCTATTTTTTCTCTTCATATAGATATTTTTTCTTTATTTTATTTTTTTCTATTCATTAGTGTGTGTTTTCTTTTTATAAATAACCTAATATTTGTGTTTTCAATTTAAAATGAAATTTTAGTTAAAAAGATATGTTGCACACTCAAAACCCAATTAAAAAAATTCATATTGATTTGATAATTTAGGATAATTATCCATAAGTCATTTGTGATGTGTAAGAATTAGATGTGCCTCAATCTGATACATGGTGTGACCAGTATAACTTGAAATGGTTGTTTTTGTTTAATAATGAAATTTTATTTAATAATGTGTTTCACTCACTGAAAATCAATAAAACATGCTCATATTATCTTGATACTTTAGGAAAATGATCCATAAGTCTTTTTATATGTTTATGAATCATCCACTCATTAATCAAAGACAAGGTGTGACTGGTATGACTCAAAATGTGGGTTTTTAATTTAAAAATGAAAATATAGTCAAAAACACATGTCAGTCACTAAAAAACTAGAAAATTCACTTAGATTATCTTGATACTTTAGTAAAATTGTCCTTAAGTAATTTATGACATGTAGGAATCAACCGCACATCAATATGATACATGGTGTGACCTGTATGACTCAAGGAGTGTGTTTTTATTTAAAATTGATATTTTAGTTAAAAAGATGTGTGATAACACCAAAATTCAGCTAACACTTTTAAAATCATTTATAAAATTTAGTAAAAATGTTTCCTAAGTAATTTTTGATTTGTAATAAATAATTTCACCTCAATCTTATACATATTTTGATTTATATGACTCTAAATGTGTTGTTTCTATTTAAAAATTAAATTTTAGTTAAAATAATGGATCACTCACTAAATATTGATAAAAAACACTTGTATTATCTTGATACTTTAGTAAAATTATCCATAATTCATTTGGGACATGTAAAAATTTGTTTCACATTAATCTAACACATGGTGTGACTGGAATGACTCAGATTTCATGTTTTTATTTTAAAAATGACATTTTATTTAAAAACATTTTTCACTCACTAAAAACCTAGAAACTACACTTTCATAATATTGATACTTTATTAAAATAATAATTAAGTAATTTTTGATGGCTGAGAATCAACAAAACATCAATATGACACATGGTGTGACCAATACGATTCAAAGTCTATACTTTTATTTAAAATTGACATTTTAGTTCAAAATATACCCAAACCCAAAAAGACACATTCAGATTGTTTTTATACTCTAGTGAAACAATCTATAAGTCATTTATGACATGTATTGATCATCTATATCACAATCCAATATAAAATGTTCCAAGTATGACAAGAAATGTGTGTTTTCAGGTTAAAAATGACATTTTAGATGAAAAGTAATGTGACATACTCAGAACCTAGAAAACCCTTCCGTATTATTTTAATACTTTATTAAAATGTTATATAAGTCATTTCTGATATATATGAATCATTCATACCTCAATCCAATAGAAAATGTGACTAGTATGACTCGAAATGGGTGTTTTCAGTTTAGAAATGGAATTTTAGTTAAAAACATGTGCCACTCACTAAAAACTATGAAATAATTCCTAGATTATTTTGATACTTTAGTAAAATGATCTATAAGCCAATTTTTTGGTATATGAACATTTGATACATCAATCTGACACACGTTGTAACTGGTATATCTCAAAGTGCATGTTTTTAGTTTAAAAAGGGCATTTTAGTTAAAAACATGTGTCACTCACTGAAAACTCAGCAAAAATAGTCATATTGTGTTGATAATTTATGGAAATGGAACTTAAGTAATTCATTAATTATAGGAATCAACTGCACATAAATCTGACACACAGTGTGATCGATATGAATCAAAGTGTGTGTTTTTATTTAAAATCACCATTTTAGTTCAAAAGATGTGTGACATACTCAAAATAAAGAACATTCATTCGTATTATTTTGATACTTTAGTAAAATGATTTGTAAGTTATTTTTGATGGGTAGTATTTATCTGCAATTCAATAGGATACATGGTGTAACCGGTATGACTCGAAATATGTGGTTTTAGTTTAAAAATGACATTTTAGTTTAAAAAATGGGTGACATACTCAAAACCAATAAAACTCATTTATATTGTTTTGAAACTTTAGGAAAATGACACATAAGTCACTTTTGATATATATGAATTATTTATACCTTCATATAATACATGGTGCGACTAAGGTGACTCTAAATGTGTGTTTCTAGTTTAAAAATGATATTTTATTTAAAAACATGTTCCAATATCTAAAAAACAAATAGACATGCTTGCATTGTCTTGATGATTTATAAAAACGATCCATAAGTTATTAGTGATATTTATGAATAAGTTTCATGTTAATCCATTGCATAGTGTGACATCTATGACTCGATGTGTGTGTTTTCAATTAAAAAATGACATTTAATTTAAAAACATGTTTCATTCACTAAAAACATAGAAAAAACACTCATATTATCTTGATAATTTATTAAAAATATCCTTAAGTCATTTAAGACTTATAATAATCAACCACATGTCAATATGAAATATGGTGTGACCGGTATGACTCAAAGTGTTTGTTTTTATTTAAAATTGAGATTTTAGTTTAAAACACATGTCACATACTAAAAAAAATGCACTTGTAATTTCTTGATATTTTAATAAAATGATCCTCATTTGTGAAATGTAGGAACCAAACGTACATCAATCTAACACATTGTGTGATCAGTATAACTTGAATTTTGTGTTTTTATTTAAAATTGACATTTTAGTTCAAAACACATTTTATATACTAAAACTAAGAAAATTCACTTGAATCATCTTGATAGTTTAGTAAAATGATCCAAAAATCATTTTTTATGTGTATTAATCAATCACACATTAATCTGACACATGGTGTTCCCAGTATGACTCAAAGTGTATGTTTTTAGTTTAAAATTAATAATTTAGTTCACAACAAATGTCACATACTTAAACCAAAGTAAATGATCTTGGAATATATTGATACTTTATTACAATGATATATAAATCATTTTTTATATGTAAAAATTAACCACGCATTAATCTAACATATAGTGTTTCTGGTATGACTAAAATGATATGTTTTCAGTTTAAAAAGATACATTTTATTAATTAATTGTTTCATATTTATGTTTAATTTAATTCTTTATAATATTAATAACATAGAATTATTTTTTTATATAGGTGTAATATTTTTATCAAGATGGGGTGGTTTTTTCTAAAACTAGTATCATATTCAGGCTCCTTTGAGTTGGGTTCGGGGTCCAAAGACAACATAACATTAAGGTTTTTGAATTTGTTAATTTTTGTGATAAATTTTACGTAGAAATATAATTGTACAAACTAGATTTTGAAATTTTTTTAATCACTATATAATGATTTTCCCTATATTTTTTATTTAAATTAAATTGAAATTAAATGTAATACTTGGTATTAAACATTAAATAATCTTTATTTTTAAGCCAAGAATTCAGTCTTTTACATTTTAGGATCTTTTCAGTTTTATATTTTTAATGAATTATGTCATAACTCATACATAAAAACCATAATAATAAAAAGTTGACACTTCCGATCAGTATCCTTTTTTTCCTATAATGAACAAATTTTTAAAATAAAACATGATTTCTTTTCATAATAAATATTGAATACTTTAAACTTGACATATTCCTTTCACATACTCATCCTTAAACCCTATGAAAAGCATTTTAAAAAACATGGGATGAGCACAAAAATCATAGTAAGGGACATAAAAATAAGAAAATCATTGGTCCAATTAAAAACATGAAAACACAAGAATTTTTTACCTTTATCTCAATGTTCTTTTAATGAATGTAATAAAACATTTTCACATGAAATCAAACATAGTTTTTTATCAAAGAAATCATTTAAATACCATAACAAGAAAAATAAAACCCCCTTTTTAGACACATAGAGCATCATATTAATAACTTGTTTCAAACCTATGTCAGAAGTAACTGGATCCTAGTTAAATCCATAGAAGAAACCCTTTCGTAACTTCATCCTTCTTTCGTATTAAGACAAGAAATATTACCCAACATATTAGAGTGCAAATTGGGTGCACATACTATATAAGTTATATTGGGATCACCCAATACTATTTAGGTGCACCCATCATATAAGTTATAATGGTATCACTCAGTGTTATCTAGGCACACCCATTTCTTATGTATAATACTCAAATACCATATCATGAATAAAAAATTTTTAGGCTTTCACTTTTCCATCATAAAACATTTGAAAAAACTCTTTTAAACTCGTAATCAAATAACTTTTGGATATAAAATATCATTTTCACTTAAAAACCCATTTCCAATACCAAAATACCATTTTCTTTTGAAAACACATTTTCAATAACAAAATACCCTTTTATTTTTGAAAAATCATTTTCAATACCAAAATAATCTTTTCTTTTGAAAAAACCCATTTTCAATACCAAAATACCCAAAAAATGGAATAGGGGTTTTATTTGAATAAAAAATAAAATCTTGTTAAGTAATACCAACTTCAAATAATGGTTACAGCGTTGAAAATTTTGGTGTTGATATATACATCAAAATAGAACATTACTTTTTTCATTTGTTAAAACGTTCAATGTAAAACACTTAGAAAAAATAATTTTGAAAAACATTGAAATAAAGTAAAAAATGTATATAAAATTTAATTTAAAAATATTTTATTTCCATATAAAAAAATTCCAAAAAAAATTTTAAAAACATGGACATGGAAGAGAAATAGTTGGAAGGAAAACTTTAAAATAGAATTTTTTAAAAGAAAACACCTTTATCACTTGGTAATCACATGAATCATAATCCCCATGAAATAATAACATCAAAAAAACATTAAATGTCATGATAATAAATAAATTCATGATATAACATATAAAAGGGGATGTTTATACACCTTAAAAAGAATATAGGTTCATAATATTATAATATGCCTCAATAAAAGGAAATTGAGATGAAGTCCTTTACCTTGAGTCCAACTTGTCACGTATGTTCTTTATCTTCATAAATTATAAATTTATAGTAGTTATTTAATTTGTTGAGAAAATTTTTCAAGTTTATTATTCCTTTTATTTCACTTATTTCCATGTTATATACAATTACTTAATCAATTATTTTTATGTCATGTGTTTTCATGATATTTGGATTATGTGTCAAACATTATTTTGGTAGGTTGACTATTGGTCAAAGAGGTAATTATTAGAAATATACATAATAATAATCATGATATAATTATCATATTTATACATCAATTATATTTTTTTAATACAATCATGAAATAATTTTGTGAAAATGAACAACATTACAATCATGGAGATGGTAGGGCATACGTACGCATGAGTAACGTGTCTATTTTTCAATGATCATTATGGAAAGGAGTTAAGTAATATTTTATCTTTCCATAATAAAAATAATATAATATATACCATATTATTTCTTTAAATATACTTATATATATAATTATTTTTATGTGTTAATTAAAAATAATAATCACATCACTTTATGGAGGCGGTAGCCCATACGTACGCATGAATGATGTTATCATTTTTCATTAAGTTGAAAGGTAAGAAGAAAAATAGTATATTATCTCTTCATAATGATAAAAATTTCACTAATATAATAATTATTTAATTTATATCATATATATTCATAAAATTTTTCCTTATTATCTTCCATGTAAATCATTAGTGAAAAGCGAATCACATCGCTTTGTGAGGCAGTAGTCATCTGTACACATGAGCGACGTTATTGTATCCCCCATGGAATGGAAAGAAAGAAGGTATATGTGATATAATAACTCCATGGGTATAAATATGTTATAAATATCATATATATATATATATATACTTTAAATCCATCATTATATCAATAAGTTAATGGTTATGATGGAAACCAAATGACAACAATTCGTGAGGCGGTAGTCCATAGTATACATGAATGACAATTTTGTATTCCATTTAATGGAAGAGGATATGGATTTAGGTTGTGAGATTAACATAATAAAATATTGGTATATTATATATACTTATTTTATTATATAATAATATCTTAATAATATTTTAATGATGTGTAAGAAGAAATAAAACAAAAACAAATAGTTTGGAATTATACCTCTTCTCAGACCACCTCTTTAGGATTATAACTAAAGTCTTTCTAGACTTAATTTATGATCAAAAATAATTATTTTAATATGATTTTATTTAATTGATGAAGTTATTTGGGTATTTCTTGGATGAAAAAATATGATTTTGAAGTGTGATTAGGGGAGGAGGGGCCGATTATAAGTGAGGTGGGTGGTACACTTGTAATTTTTTATAATAAAAAGTTGTAACCATGTTTTTTACATGTCAAAAGCTTCAAAAATGGACCATTCATGACCCTTATACATTATAAGATATAAATTTGGACATAAAATATATTTTATACAAGTTTTTAGGTCATTATAACTCTTATATTTCTAATTTAACACCTGGTAAATTCGTTTTCACCTTAACCATGGTAATTCATTTTATCAGTTTTCACTATTCATTTGGTAAAAAATGTAGTTCAAATTATTAGATAATATAAATTATTATTATTCAAAAAACGTAATCTATTTTTCCAAATTAAACTCATGGAAGTGTAAATTTTTAATTTAAAATAAAACAAGCATACACAAAGAAAAAGCGGTTTTTCAAGAAGTGTATTTTTCAAGAAAAAAATGATTTGTATTAAATATAAGACTAATAATAATAATTGTAAGAATAAAAATTAATATATACATAAATATTATATATAAACTTCATTTAAAACATTATTTATTAGGTTTTATCTTAATTAATTAAAATTGAGAAACATTATGCACTTTAAAAAAGTTTTTAGAAAAAACTATTTTTAAACCCAAAAATAAACTTATACTAAAACATAATATGAAGTTGATTTAAAATAAATTAATTGGATGTAATAAAAATAAAGAATAATTATTTTTATTTAAATCATATTCAAAATAAAATGGTACTTTTAAATTAATTAATTTATTAATAATAAATTAAATTTTTACAGAAATTTCATATTTTCAAAATTCATCGAAAAATCAATATTTTCCAAAAAATCACAAAAAATCAGTCTAAGTTAATTGTGATATTCTAATTTAAAAAATAAAATTAATTTTTTCATATTCAAATTATATAATTTAGAATTAATATTTTAAATAAATCCTTATAAGAAAATATTTTAATTAAAATTCTTTCTATATTGATTTAAAAAATACTTTATATTTTTATTTTGAATATAACTATATTAATAAACATGAAATTGGTTTATTATATCATTAACTAGGTTTTTAAATTCTTCCCCATTTTTTAAAATTATTTCCTCCCAATTTTATTCACTTATTAATCAAGTGGTGATATCTTTCCCTTAGCATTTTCAGATTCCCATATTGTCTATTTAACTATATAGTTTTTCCATAAAACTATAACCTGGTGAATCAACTTATTTAATAACACTTTCTCTATATGGTCAAGAATTCGAATAATTTATTCCTCATAATAATGGTTCTCTTTCAATTAAACTACTTTTGAGCTCAAAACATAAGATGAATCTTGCACGTATGTCCTTAACATCGTGATATGAAAAATATTGTGTACTTAGGATAAGCTCATAGGAAAATCTACTCTGTAAAAATTGATCTAACTTTCTTTAAGATTTTATATGGTCTAATGAAACATAGATTATCTTTCCCTTTTTACCAAAACACGTAAAACTTTTCTATGAAGATAATTTCAGAAATTCATGATCACCAACCTCGATAGAAATATCTTTCCTCTGGTTATCTGTATATTTTTCCTTCCAAATATGAGTTATTCTCATATGTTGTTAAATCAACTACACATTCTCATCTATTTTCCTCTACAAACACTGGTCCCATAAACTTCCTTTCTCCTACTTCATTCAAAAAACTTGTGTCTAACATGAATTTCCATATAATGTCTCAAATGGTGTCATCTATATACTAGAATAAAAACTATCGTTATACGAAAATTTAACCAAAGAATGATATTGGTACCAAATTACCTTGTAATATATTAAACAATAATGAGTTATATATTCCATGTTATGAATCATCCGCTAATATATACCATTGATTTGAGGATGAAAATTTGTACTAAAATTTATTTCAGTACCCAATGTTTTTTAAGACATTTCCAAAAATTAGATGTGAATTTGGGGTCAAGGTCTAATATGATGGAGAGAGGAACTCTTTATAACCTAAGTGTATCATTTATAAAAAGTATATAAAGCTGATCCAAATACATAGTGTCTCTAATGGGAATAAAATTCACCAATTTAGTTAATCAATCAATAATAACCCAAATCATATTGTTACCTTGAGAAGTCTTTAGTAATCCCAATATGAGATTTATTGATATATTTTCCCATTTCCACTCTGGCACTGGAAGTGGTTGAATAATTCCTTTTAGTAATTATTGTTCTACTTTAACCTGCTTAAAAATAAAAAAAAAATTCATGTTAAACTCAGAAATATATATTTTCATTCTATCCCACTAGTAATACTCTTGAATGTCTTTATACATCTTAAAACTTCCCAGAAAAATAGAAAATAGAGAAATATGATCTTCACTCAATAACTCTTTCTTCAACTCAGAATCATAAGCACACATAATCTTTTTCCAAATCATTAAACACCTTTTTCATCTATATTAAAATCAATAAACTTATTCTTATTAACAGATTCTATCTTTTCCTTAAAATTATGATCCTCCTTATAATCTTGCTTAATTATTTCTAACAAATTAGATTGCACTGAAGCCTAAAACAAAATGGAGGATGTCCCTATATCCACAACATATAGTCCAAAATTTATCAAATATTAACCAAAGGGTTATATTCCAAATGTATCATGGTTAATGTAGCATTATTTTTCTAACTCAAAGCTTTATACACTTGGTTTTATTTTCCACAATGATAATGAGTTGTGCAATCATAATCCTTGATCCTTTCCATACATCTTCACTATCTCATGTTCAAGTTTTTCTAATTGAATATATATACTTAAAAATTTTGTGATCAATATAAATTTCACACTTTACTCCATAAAAATTATGCCTCCAATTTTTTAAATAAAACTTCACAATAGCTAATTCCAAATCATGTGTAGGGTAATTTAACTCTTGAGGTTTCTACTGATATGGAGCATAAAAAATTACCTGATCATTATGCATTAGGACACAACCAATTCCTATTAATTAATCCTCACTATAGATGAATAATTTTCTATTTCTATAAGGTATATCCTAAAAAACATCACATTCTTTTTCCCATATTAATTTAACTCTATTTCTAGTTAACTTAGTCAATGGGCAAGAAACCTGATAAAATTTTCCGTCAAACCATCAATAGTAACCTGCTAATATAAGAAAACTATGAATCTATGGGATATTTGTGGGTCTAGTACATTCTTTAAGGTTTTAAAAACAATCATTAGGTTTATTTCATTTTTCTATTCACTTTTAGAATATGCCAAAATGTCATCAATAAACACAACCATAAACATATATAAGAATTCATGAAAAATCTATTCATAAGGTCCATAAATACAGTAGGTGCATTATAAAACCCAAAAGACATAACTATAATCTCATAATTTCAATATCTAGTTTTAAATTTAGTCTTCATAATTTTATCCTCCTTCACCTTCAGCTGATGGTACCCGGACATTATATCAATCTTCAAAAAATATTGATCTCATTGGAGCTGATCAAACAAATCATCGATATGAGGAAAGGATAATTTTTATTAACACTGATGTTATTAAAAACTCTGTAGTTAGTGAAAAGTATCATTGAACTATCTTTCTTATTAATAAAAATATAAGATCACCCCATGGTGAAGTTCTAGGTCAAATGAAACCTTTATCTGAAAACTTCTTCATTTTCTTTTTTAATTATAAAAATTATACTTAAGCCATTCGATAAGGGTGTTTTGAAATTGGATTAGAATATCATACTAATTAAATAGAAAACTCAACCTCCTGATAAATAATAATACCAAGAAAATAATTAGGAAATATATCATAAATTCATTCACTACATGTATATCACTAATCTGAACACTTTCTTTCTTTTCAATAATAAAATTTAGGTAAATTTCACTATCATATTTAATCAATTTCTCAGTTTCTTAATAAGTTATCAAAGGCATGAAATTGTTGAACATAACTTCTATAGATATTAAATCTATCATAGCATGATAAACTAAAATTCAATCCATAACAAGAATAAAATCAAACTCCACTATGAAAAATTCAACTAGATTTTTAGAAAATAACATTCCACTAATAAAAATAGGAAGATTATTATAAATATTGGTCTATTTAATATTTTCACTAGTATTTTTTACTATAAGTTATATTATACTAATATTCTTTCAAATTTATCAAAAATGAATGAATATGAAGATTCAAAGTCAAATAGGGTATTAGAATAATTTGAATAAACAAGTGACATACCTTTCACCACTTTACTAGATGGACCAACATCAACTATAGTAGCAACAAATGATTTTTGCACACATTTATATTTTTTATCATGATGATTTCCACCAGGATTACAAAACTTCAGACACATATTACCATAATTTCCCAACTCATTTCATCTAAAACATCTCACTGTTGAATGGCTATCGGTTACCCCATTATTTGGTTGTTAATGAATCTTCTTTATAGTCATAAGCCATGTGACCAAACTGACCACACCAGAAACACTTTCCAGATCCTATCAAACATTACTTGAATATTTTTACCATGCTGGGAACATTTTGGGGGATTACCTATATAATTCTTTGACAGTTTCTTCTTTATTTCCTTCCATATTTACCTTTTCATACTATTTTTTTCTCGAGGAATATACATGTTAGAAAACTCTATATCAACTTTCTCAACACAAAGAACCACTTTCCCATAAATTTTATATTATAATATGGATAATTATCTTTATAAAATTGGTTTCAACCATTAATAAAATCTATCTATTTTACTATTAGTGTCCCGAATAAAATCAGGCACATAACTGGACAATCTTGTGAAGTTTTCTTCATATGTATTTAAAAAATATTCAACTTTTTCCTCAATTACAAGATTTTTTTCCATCCCTATCTGAATAACCTTTGGGAAATATTTCTCAAGGAAATGGTATTTAATTTTTTTCCATTACATGGAAATAAGATAATATTTCACTATGGTATTCTTAACTAAAGACAATAATCGATCGGCTTCACCTTCAAAATTATTAGCGATAAGAGTTTCATTTTGATTTTATGAATATCCCATGACTTCAAATATCTTCTCTAGGGTATAAATCCATTATTTTTATACTATAGGGTCAGATGATCCACTAAATTATGGGGGATGTTGTCTCATAAAGTTCTCCACTATAGACATGCTCCTTCATAGTAGATCGGGTTTCTCTATAGCATGGATACCACCACCCTATATAGATTGTTTCAATTGATCATTCACTGAAACAAATTGTTCTCTTACAATTACAACCATCATGGAATGCTGATTTGAAATGTTATTTTCTTCTCATCTCTTTCCCAATATAAATTCTATGTTTCCTTTATGGAAAACCATTTTGAAGAGACATAATTTAGATGAAGCAACATGGTAATATTAAAATGATATATCATTTCATCTTAACCTTAAAGTAAAATATTTAAAGGGAATGTTATTAGCATTATCCTAACCTCTAAATTTATGTAAATCGTTATTTGATACCAACTATAAGAACCCAACCTTAAAAATTACACAATATTAAGTTTTAATCCAATAATTCATTCTATTACATTTGAGGATTTTTTTCAGGTTTAAAGTTTTAGAGAATTAATTCATAAATCATATAGAATAAACCATAATAATATGAAGTGTACACTTCCAATCAGTATCCATTTTTCTCAGAATGAATAAATTTTTAAAGTAAAGCATTATTTCTTTTCATAATAAATCTTCACTACTTTTAACTTGACTTATTCCTTTCTCATTCCCATCATTAAAGCCTATAAAAACATCTTAAAAAACATGGGATGAGTATAAAAAGCTCAGTAAGGGACCTAAAAAGCATAAACCATTAATTTAGTGAAAAAAATAAAATCCATGAATTTTTTACCTTTATCTCAATATTCTTTGAGAAAATTAAATAAAACATTTTCACATGAAATAACACACGATTTTTTCTCAAATAAATTATTTGAAACCCATAGAAAGAAAAATAAAAACCCGTTTCGGGAAACTTAGAGAATCACATTCATAAATAGTTTTAAACTTGTTTTAGGATTAACTGAAGCTTAGTTAGATCCATAGGAGAAACCCCTTTGTAACTCCTTCCTTCTTGATTTTTAATACAAGTAACATTACTCAATGCATTGGAGTTATATCTTATTTCACCCATAGAATAAGATATATGAGTCTCACCTAGTTCTATCTAGGTGCACCCATCGTATAAGCTATATCTTTCTCACCTAGTGCAATCTATAACATACATTCCTTATGTATAGTGATCAAGTACCATATTATGAATTAAAAAATTTATGATTGCGATTTTTCATAAAAAACATTTGGAAAACTCTTTTAAACTTGAAATAAAATCACTTTTTGATATTAAAATTCCATTTTATTTTGAAAATAAATTTTCAATAATAAGAAAGCCTTTTATTTTTGAAGACCATTTTCAATACCAAAATACACTTTTCTTTTAAAGAACCATTTTCAATACTAAAATACCCTATTCTTTTGAAAACCCCATTTTCAATACCAAAATTAATAAAAAAGGGGAAATATTTTTTCATTGAATAAAAAATAAAATATTTTAAAGTAATCAAAACTTAAAATAATGGTTATGGTAGTGGAAAAGTCATTATCACTATATACGTTAAAATATGACATTTGTTTTATCATTTTTCAAAACATTCCATATAAAACATGTAAAAATATTCTTTTTAAAAACCTTTGAAATAAAGTAAAAAGAGAAGTAAAATAAACTTTATAAATATTTTATGTCTATATAACAACTTTCATAAAATCATTTTAAAAACATGTACATGGAGGAGAGAATGTTAGAAGGAAAAAATTAAAATATTATTTTTTAAAGGAAAATTCTCTTATCACTTAGGAAACACTTGAATCATAAGAACCATGAAATAAAAATATTAGAAAAACTTTAAATATCATGAGAATAGATAAATTAATAATATAACATGTCAAAGGGGATATATATACACCTTATAAAATAATATAGGTGCATAACATCAAAATATGCCTCAATAAAAGGAAATTGAGACGAAGGCTCTTACCTTGAGTATGACTTCTCACATAGGTTCTTTATCTTCCTAAATAATAAAATTATGTTAATTATTTAATTTTTTTAGAACATTTATCAAGTTTATTATTCATTTTATTTCACTTATTACCATTTTATATACAATTACTTACTCAATTAAGTTTATGTCGAGTGTTTTAATGATATTTGGATTATGTGTCAAAAATTTATTCAGTAGGTTTACTATTGGTCAAAGTGGTCATTATTCAGAATATCTAGAATAATAATCATAAAACAATTTTTATATTTATAAATAAATTATAAGTTTTAAAAACATTCATGAAATATATTTATGAAAAATCAACCATGTTATAATCATGGAAACAGTAGGTCGTATGTATACATAAGTAACATTTCTATTTTTAAAAAATCATTATGGAAAGGAGGTAAGTAATGTTTTATATTTATATAATAATAATAATATAATATATACCATATAATTTAATTAAATAAAATTATATATATAATTCTTGTGATTTTGTGATGAAAAAAAGAATCGCATCGCTTCGTGGAGGCGGTAGTCCACACGTATGCACAAATGATGTTATCATTTTTCATTGTGTGGAATAGCAATAAAATAAAATGATATTTTATCATTTTAAAGTGATAAATATGTAATTAAAATCATAAATATTTCATTTATATCACATATATTCATAAAATTTATCCTTATTACCTTTCATGTGATGATTTTGTGAAAAGCGAATCACATCGCTTTGTGAGGCGGTAGTTCGTCGTACGCACAAATGACATTATCATATCCCCCATGGAATGGAAAGAAAGATGATATATGTGATATAATGAATACATAAGTATAAATATGTTAAAAATATCATATATATATATATATATGCACACACTTTAAATTCATCATCATATCAAGCCGTGAGATGAGATGATGGAAAATGAATGAAATCGGTTCACGATGCGGTAGTATGCCATACACATGAATAATGATTCCATATCCCATTTGATGAAATAGGATATAGATTTAGGTTATTAAATTAACATAATAAAATCTAAGTATATATTATATTTTTTTTTATTATATAATCATATTTGAATAATATTTGAAGAAGCTGGAAGAATAAATAAAACAAAAATGTGTGGTTAAGAATTTTAACTCTTTACGGACCACCTCTTTAGGATTATACCTAAAGTATTAATAGAATATATTTATGATCAAAATAAGTATTATAGGATTAGGTTAGATAATTTAGTAATTTATTTGGGTAGGTATTTGTGGAACCAATGAGTTTTGTAAGTGTGAAGAGAGGAGGAGAGGGGTGGCCTTTTATAAGTGATGTGGGTGGCACACTTGTAATTTTTGAAAAGAAAAAGGTGTATCCACGTTTTTCACATGAAAAAAGGTTCTAAAATAGACTATTATAGACCCTTATACATTATAAGGTATAAATATTGATATATAATAAATTTTAGACAAATTTTTAGGTCATTTTAACTCTTATATTTTTATTTTACCCCTGATAAACTCATTTGACCTTAATCCCGATAATTAATTTTTACTGTTTTCACTATTCATTAGGGTAAAAATTTAATTTTAACTTATTATAAAATATAAATTATTATAATTATAAATATGTAATCCATTTTTACAAATTCAACTCACATAATCAGCAAAATTTAATTTAAAATAAAACCTGCAGATGCGATTAAAAAACTGTTTTTCAAGAAGTGTGTTTTTCAGGAAAAAAAATGATTTTATATTAAATATATGACTAATAATAATAATTATATGAAAATAAAGTAATATTTAATGATATATAATCTATAAATTTTATTTAAAACATTCCTCATTATCTATTATATTAGTTAATTAAAATGGAGACATGTTATGCACTTTAAAATAGTCGTCAGATAAACCTATTTCTAAAACCAAAAAATAAACTTATACTAAAATCCAATATAAAGTTGATTTAAAACTAATTAATTTTATGAAATATAAATAAATAACACTTATTTTTCTTGAAATCATATTCAAAACATAATGGGACTTTTAAATTACTTAATTTATTAAAAAGAAATGACATTTTTACAAAAATCGGTATTTTTCACTACTCACCAAAAAAATCAATATTTTTGGATAATACCAAAAATAAAACCTAATTTAATTTTTATATGCTAAATTAATAAGTTAAATTAATTTTTTCAAATTCAAATTCTATCATTTAGATATTAATTTTTTAAATAAACCCATATAAGAAAAGAGTTTAATTAAAACTATTTCCATTTTTATTTAAAAAGTACGTAATATTATTATAATGAGTATAACTATATTAAATAACATGGAACTGATTTATTGTATCATTAATTAGGTTATTACATTAAATTTTTCATTTTATTCTATAGTGTTATATAATTTTAGTAGACTATCATGATGCAGATGTTGGGGAGGGGCAGTTCCTTGTAGATAGTCTTGTTGAATTCCTTAAGACCTCTGGGTAATGTAATATCCTAAGCCTACGGTCCATGTAATCTCTAAGCCTATGGGCCTTTTAAGGGTTCCCCCTCATCCCTTGAAATGGGGTTTATAAAAATTCAATAAAAATAAAGACCTTCAGGCCATTCGGGGTGCTATAATTTTAGTAGCACACTATTGTTACCCGGCTTTTATTAACACTAGAAATAACATTGATAAAAGGTTGATTTATTAGTTCTAATGACACACTGATAAACTATACCTTTTATTAGTGATATATAAAGCACTAATAAAGGGTCCCCTTTATCCATAATAAAATATAATTGATAAATGACCCATGTTATCAATGTTTTTAGGGCTAATTAAGCACCCTTTTATAAATGTTGTTTTTACCACTAATAAAAGTCATCATCTTTTAAACGTGCTTAAAACATAAATTATTTTTATCACCGATGAAGGATATTTATAGTGTTTTTAAATACCATATTTATATTAGTGGGTGAATAAATTGAAAAACATTGAATATGGTCAATAGTGTAGAAAAGTTTTTTCCATGTCGAATTTTTTTTATTTTTCACCTTCGTTAATTAGAAAAATAAAATTATGTGATGTTGTAAATAAATTGTTTACATAGATTAAGTTAAGTAAAATAAAAAATATTCTATGTCATTTTTCATAAAACCTATGTAAAAAACCCCCACATAATGAAAAATCATTGGACTTGTGATGTCGGTTATTTTATAACCGATGTAAAAAACCTATATTTTACATAATTTATTTAAATTAACTGACATAAAATATATTTTTTATGTCTATTATATAAATAACTTATGTAAAAAATTAGTTTTTGAAAAAAAATATTCATTTTATAATATATATTACCAAGATTTTAAATAGGATAAAACTAATAATACAAATAGTAGTTTCAAACTATATATGAAAAATAAACAAACCTTAACACATTATAATTCTATAAAAAGTATTTACATCATAACTTTATTCAAATTACAAAAACTTTATAGTTTCAAATTTAAAGTTCAAACTCTATATTAAAAATAGAGAAAAACTAAAAGTGAATAAAACATATAAAATAATATTCATATGTTCCTCTTAAATGATTCGTCTCATTTCTATAATAAGGGCTCAAGTTATCAAGAAGCTACAATTTAAAAGGAAATTATTCAATATGTATTCTCAAAACAAGTATTATATAAATAATATGAATGATTATAATAAAATCTAACCTTGTTGAATTATTTTATTGTCTCAGTTACAATTATTTCGTATATAAATTTCATAAAATAATATCCAAAGTTGATTACTCCTTGACAATGACATTTCTATTTAAAAAAATAAATAGAAAATAACATTTTATTTATCTGTTAAGTTATGGTAGTTGTAAATGAAATTTCATTTTCATGCACATATTTGACCTTTTTTCTATTTCCTATTAAATGGTTACCATAATCTCATGCCCTGATTAAAAATTAAATTTATGAAAAAAATAAATATTTATTAATCTATATAAGTATTCAAATTATCAAACTTACACCTCAAATACTTCTTCAATGTTTGTTCGCACGCTAGCATGTATGGACTATAACCATTAAGTTATAATTTATTTTATACAAAATAACACACAAAATCTAATGGATACTAATATAAAGAAATATAATTTTAGTGGTTATTTAATTAAGATAAATAACACTTTATAAAATATATGTGTGTTACCTGCCATGGTAAGGAAACATCCAACATTTAATTCTATTACTCTAAAATATTCTAAAAGTATATACAATACTTTTAAAATCCTTCATTAGATTCATTACTGGAGAAATAAATTTTGGTTCCATGAATCCATACACTAGTTTCATACCATACTGAATATAAAGTGTATAAGAATACCAAATAAAAAACAAACATAATAATAAAGTTAGATCAATCAATTTGATATAATAGAAAGATATATGATAACCCACTTATATGAAAAATACTTAATTCACTATAATTTCCAACATATATTTTGATAGAATATCTATTATATCTCTCTTACAAATCATCACAATCATATCGTGACCACAAATATCTATAGTCATTGGTAGTTCATAAAAATCCCACAATAAATTCATTTGTTGATAATTTAGAAAGTCCTTTAGAAGTAGTATCCAAAGTTTAAGGGGTATCAAAATGTTTTTTATTTCTATAATACATATATTTACCTTTAATGTATTCATATCTATCTATATATATATATATATTAAAATATTAAGATAATATTAACAATAATATAAAATAAATTTTATAACATATTCATACATCTATTTTAATTTTTTATAAAAGTATAAATGGATAAAGTAAAAAGTGTTTAACACTTTGTCTAACTATAGAAACCTCATATATAGGGAATGGTACTCTATATTTTTCATCTATAATAACTTACACCATTACCCTAAGTTGATCTATCTCCATCTACTAAGGATATAGGGTGTCCACAATATAATATATGATATCATATACTACGATATGTCACTAGGGATCCTCAATATATAACTCATGATAGATGGGAATCAGTGGGGAATGACTTATAGGAGTGATATCTACAGGAAGAGGTGGAGGATTGGAATATGTTAATGAAAGAGGATGAATGAGATATGCAGCCTAAAACTATCTTTTTATGTTTGAATACATCAAATATACTGAATCTCTAATCCTATCCTCCATCATCTCACCCATATCCTGAACTTTAGATTCTAAAGTTTCTATTTTTCCTTTATATAAATCCTCCATTGAATATATTCTAGAACAACCAAACAATTTTTTAATTAATACACCCACATCATATCCTTATACGTTAATTAGATGTTCAGGATTTCCTAATTAAATGGCTAAAATATCCTTTCTACCCTCTTGTATAAAGGTCCCAAGTGTTCTCTTCTTGTCAAGAGATTATTGTATAGAATATTTTAAAATTTTATTAGTGGATTATAAAATATAAATATATCAAAAAACATAAATAAAATAAATAACTTTTTGAAATCATATCAGAAACAACCTTTGAGTCTTCAGTAAGATATCTTCTAATTTTTGTTATTAGGTCCCTTTTCCATTTTTCATGGATAATTGGGGGAAGGAGGCTCAATATATGTTGATCATGAAGATTCGACTCTTAGTTTTACAAATTTTTCATCCATTATTTATTCTTCCAATAATTTATAATGTCTTAACCCAACTGACCATTAACTCGATAGCCAGACTAGTGAGTCACATGCCTCAAGCATGCCTCCCCGTACTCTATAGGCTACCGACTAGCAGCGAGGGTCTCAGGAGGTGATAGTGGGGATACTATACCCTCGTATCAGAGTTTACATAGTTTTTTATCAGTACATAAATAGAGGACAATAGCAGAATTAGTAAACAAATAGATAATAGTGTAGAGGAAGAATAATATATTCAATTTAATAAAAGTGGTCAACAACAATTTATACAACTGATGAATACATGTAATGGTAGTGATGCATATCTAAAATCAGTAAACAATACAACATGATTTTTAATACAATAAAAAAATAAGAAAAAGACACCAAATCCCCACAGGTGATCTCCTTGAGCATCCCAAGATCCATATCAGTCATTTACTCTTAACTTCTCAAGTACAATCAACATAGTAATCAACCTAGGTCCTAAAAACATAAGGTCTACTCGAGTACCAAGGGTACCCGATTAGGGCTTGAGATGAAATCTCAGTAGGTTGACACCCATGGTGTCAAGCCCAATATTGTGGAATATAGATTAGACAGTGTAGGTGTGCATAATTTATTAAACAAAACTACAAAAATAAATAACACCCATACAAGTTCCTAAGGGATACATGACAGCTATACCATCTTTGGATCATTGTTGGGTTAATAGTTATATCATGTCACTATACATATATATATATACAAATATAAATATAAATATATTTAGATCATAAATGGTGTGGGGTAAGCATGCCTCCCACCCATAAATAGAAGATAATTATCATGGGGTAAGCATGCCTCCCATCCATAGAGTTATATATAACTATCATGGGGTAATAATTCCTCCCATCCATAAGCGTATATATATAACTATCATGGGGTAAGCATACCCCCCATCTGTAAATAGAAGATAATTGTCATGCAGTAAGAATTCCTTTCGTCCATAAAATTTATAATACTATCATGGGGTATAAATTCCTCCCATCCATATATGTCTACAGATTGTAACTAGCATGGGGTAATCATGCCTCCCACTAATACATATATAATAAGTTGGAATGGGGTAAGAATGTCTCCCATCCATAATGTTTATAATATTATCATGGGGTACGAATTCCTCCCATACACAATCATTTACATAGATTATTATCATAATCATAATTAATATAATTCATAAGGAAGTACCTCTTATACATTTGAATAGAAATACCATATTCATGATTATCCATATAGACCATATCTATATAAGTGCCATAATCACATTCATCATAATTGTACTTAAAGTAAAACATATTAATCATTTCATTTAATACATCAACATAGGCTTGGTCATGTTGAAAATATCCCATGAGACGTAGACTTCTCATGTATGTCATCAGCTATACACAAATCCATTTTAAGGGATACATTTCATTAAAATCCCTTAATACAAGGCAATAAATTTTTCATGACTAATACATTTATTCAAGACATGTCATTTGGTATGATTTTCCCTACTCAAAGTAATATCACCTAATTTTCCTAATCATGGAAAATGGGTTTAAGGGTTCAAGTGTCAGGTCACTCCATCCAATGAATGTCACTATCTCATTTAATCCCTCTCATTCAATTCCATTTGTCTTAACCAATTATGTTATTCATTAAGTCATGGTAACTTCTCAAATGTCTACTTGGGAAGTTCCAAGCCTAATAACTCCAAACACCCATGAGGTGTCTTGGGTTAAATTAATTACACAAGGGACGAGGAACACTTAATTTATAAAGGAAATTCATTCAGTCATTAAAATAGGATGAGGTCCTAAATGTGTCATTCATCAATAATAGCTTCAAGCATAAGTAACACAAATGCAGCAAATCAAGTAAACACAAAATTCTAATTTCTATATTCCTGGTTTAAAGGCAGAATACCTCTATTGGAGGGGTTTTATTATAAAAACATGACATTTCTTATCAAATAGTAATTTATCAAATTTAACTTTTAAATCTACTTCATTAAATAAATAACTTTAGAATAAACTACCATACTTGGAAAGAATCAATTTAAGGTGTGAGTAATGTGCAATTAATAAATTAATTTTTTCATACATTAAAAGGGTGAGGAGATGGATCCTACCTCAAGGTGGAACCAAACTTAACATTTCGGTTCTTGGAGCTTTCAAACTAGAAGTTTCTTCTCCCCCACTGAGAATATTCACCTTCACATACATAAAAGGGAACATAGGCCCTATGAACACACCCGCATGGCCATGAACATGTGTAAGGGGATCCTTACATATATTCTTATATGCATATAACCATCTCCACTCACCTGTGTATGCATTTTTATATATATAAATAGGAACACCGGGCCCCATACAAGTATATTCACTATCATGGATGAATATACACATAACGGAGAAACCTATATATATATATATATTTATATATATATATACCTATGCATACGCAGGTGAGTATCTTTAGAAATAATAACTCAAAACCACACGGAACAGTCCAACACACTACACAACAAATACTACAGACCATAAAACACCCAAAGGATGTAAAATAATAAGGGAAAAACCCAACAGTGAGCATAAATCCTTACCTCAGATGGCAGCGGCAAACCAAAACAAGTAGAACCACCTCACCTTTAGTAGAAATTTCCGAAATACATGAGAATAGGTCCTATAAGACAATTAACACAACCCTAGAATAGAAGAAAACCAAAAATCAATAAGCCCTAAACCCTAGGGTTTCTTCTGAACCCTATCGAGAGATGGAGAGACTAAAAACGGTCGGAAATCGGAAAAAGAGAGGAAGAGGAGAGTCACCAAGAATGATCAACCCTGAAATTTGGATAAATCTGGTAGAAATCGAAGTTTGGAGTAGGTGTCGAGGAGGGGGTTGAGTGCATGGAGAAGGGGACCCCCCCCCCCCCCCCAGGGGTACATCACATATGAGAGGGGAGAGTGAGGGTGAGGTTTAATTTTATTTTTCTTTTATTTTAACTTAAATTAAAATAATTCATTTTCTTAAAAATGGGTAAACTTCACGGTTTGGCCTGCATGGTTTTCCAAACCGTGTACAAACCATGAAGTGTACAGTGCAAGGCTACATCCTCCACAATCACATTGTGCAGGCTAGAAACATGTTTTAGAAACCCATGTGCATCCTGTGCATAATTCCACTACCCCCCCCCCTGAATAAGGCCGCACAGTTTCCTATAGTAGGACACATAGTTTCAAATAAACCATGCAGCCTCTACAATCTTTCAAAACTTGGTGTTTTTGGGTCCAGTGATCCCAAAACTCCTCAAGCCACCCAAGAAACTTGACGGGCATTCACCCATGTCCAAAAACATTACTTTTAAAGGTTATAAATCTCAGAATTCTATTTTGAGTCTTGATTTTAAATTCATCTCCTTCAGTAAATGAAAAGGTTAAAAAAATCAGATTTTAGTCTAGTTAAAACTGAAAATCGTTACAAACTTTCCACCTTGGAACTTCTCATCCCTGAGAAGCCTTTAGGAAAAATGTACACACCACACGATCTATAAGGATTGTGAATATTCATTCAAAAGGTCACGTAACATTTCTGAATGTCCAACATGCCTCCTAGAATTCATTAAACATATGGAACATAAGCCCAGTAAACCCAAGGAAATTCTTGTTTTCCAACAAAAACATCCAAACAACTCTTAGCTGAGCCCACTTACCCAGATAAATGATCCTATCATCATCTCATTAAGAAATTTCCAAAGTTACTTCCCACCTTAGGATTTAATGCTAAGCAGACAATTCCAAACTACGGTTCAAACCACCATTGTAATTTCCTTACAAGTTCCTATCCAAGTGTTACAATGACGCTCCTAGAATGATTTTTTGAACAGTCAAAACAGTCCACTCCCCATCAACCTCATTTAGCCCAAGTTGAGCCAACTTTCATGAAAGTCAATGACCAACACAAACCGCACTCTTCTTCACTTGATGATGTGCCTCAAAATGGTTTTTCACCAACTGTAAACATTGGACAAGATATGGAAATATTTAAGACACTGTGACCAACTAATTAAGAAGACGCCCACCTTATACAACCTTTATTTTATAAGATGAATCAGGATGCCTTCTCCCAAGGCATCTTGCATTTACCACATACATGCACACTGAAGTCCATCCCTGACCTCTGGTGACATTTCTTGATAAAAACCTAAATTAAAACCACACATCCTGCATGCAATACCAAAAGAGAACCACCCAACAATCTCAAAAACTTTTAAAACATTAGTGTAGTGTAAGACCGACGGTCTCCTAGTGCATTCAGGATGATGAAAAGATAGGGGACATGCTCATCCCTAAACACAAGTGTAATAAAAGGATTTTAACAGATTCTAGTCAATCGCACCCCACTATTGGAAGGATTAAAGTTCGATCCACCACTGGTCAACTTGCATTGAAAATGACTCATATTCATCTGCTGATGCACCATCATTAACTAAACACATGAATTTACCACCCAAGGAATCATTTGATCGTTTAGGATTTACCACTAAATTCCTCTATGACCAACATTGTTTCTCAAGGGTTCCATACACAACCAACCTTAAGAACGGCATGCTTCAAAGCAAGCACCGGCACAAAATAAGATTCAAAAGCCTCAAAGGATTTCAAAAAACTGATCATATTTCTATGTTCCTATCTATTGTTCCTTATACTTGTAATGAAACATTTAATAGATTCAACATGACACTCCCTACCTTAGGAGTGTCCTAGTTTCAAAAGGAAGAAAACTAGTCACTCACAAGTATGCGGGTACAAAACACCTTACACGAACATGTGACATTCACCCGAGACACACTCACATACGTCAAATGCAAAAGGAAAGTCAAAACCCAACTGAAACCAAAACCAAAAATACCAGCATGTCATAACCCATGAGTCTCTAGAAAATCCATCCAGAGCATTGGTACGAGCTTGATTCTTTAACACTTAGACCACTCTACCATAGACATGACCCAAGACTATACTCAACTGCATAAGAGATTTATTTCGAAGTCGTATTGCCTCATACAACCAACAATCCAGATTACGACATACCCAGTTATCCATTACTGAGGAAAATAAAAATTTCAAGAAACCTACAAAGTGAACGACCATGCCTGAGGCATGTCTAACCAGCTGATACAAGGCATTTCTCGACATTCACTCCCACAAAAAAAATCTAAAACCACTATGACCACCCATCTAAACAAGAGTGTCCTTAGAAACAAAAAGTTTTACAGGGGACAAATAAATCGAATGACCCTCAACATCAGAAAAACTCATAGTATTTAGAAAGGCACTGAAACACTAAGGGTTTTACTTACCATGGGCTAGCCCCTTATGAAGAAGAAAGTGTCGACCCCTAATGAGGTCATGCCAGTATAAGTCACGGGCTCAAGAGCCAAACATTTTAAGCCATTTCTAAAAAACAATGCCTATGGAAAAAACCTATGGTTCTATCTCAAGGCAACTCAAAGAGAAACTCAAAACTACACTTTCGTGAGGGTCTCAACCAAGGACACCACTACAGGTTTCATTTCTAAAACCTTTTCATTTAAACACATTTAATATTTAACCATTTAAAGATTTAACCAAAACATCAGGTACCCCCTTTTTTCAAAATGAAAAACTCGAAGTACTTGATTTAAACCAATTCCCCAAGGGAATAATAGGCAAGTATATCAAACTCCATTTTAAAACATTAAATAGCTTTTTGAATCCCATCATTTTCAAGAAACATATCATAATAAATTCCTTTTTTTACAAAAAGGTAACCTATAAAGGTTTCATTGTGCCAACTGGGATTTTTTAGAGAAAAAAACCCAATAGTAGTTACTCCATTAATTTTAGATCAAAATTAAACATGTCTTACATTTATATTCATTTCACAATACATCATTCCATTATATTTAATATGAGCTACCATTCCCAAATCATGAAGCACCCATAAAACTTCATGGATTGAAAATTAGCTCCCATTTATCGAAAAAAATTACATTTCAGAATTTAACATGATCAGAAACAATGGTCCAAACACATGGGTGGATACCTACCAACCTGTAAAGTGTCCATACACTTTAAAATTTGGCATTTTTCTCCCTTTAGACAAATCCAGTTTACATTTTCATTTAAACTTTAGAAACCTTTACATTTTATCAATAGCCTTAAAGTGTATTTATATTATGCTCAAATGGTTTGAATATAAAGGTTACCCTTTCCTGGTTGTAAGGTTCCCATATACCTTTAATCAAAAATTGGTTCCCGTCCATTCACAACCCATATATAAATAAAGAAAAACAAGTCATCATAAATAGTAAACACAGAGACATGCTGAAGAAACAAATAGAATTTCATAAGAACAACTAAGCATGTTATACAGGTAAACATGCCAGGAATTACCTAAATAGGTATGAAACTAAGCATGGAATATTATCAAGTAAGGCATGGTAAAAAACAAATAGCATGGCACAAAACTCAAGGCACACTATCATATCAGTAGGAAAACCACTAATGCAACTACATGGCATGGTACTATGCATGGCATGTGAATTTTTCTATGTGCATGTATGATGCATGCAATGAAAATTTAATTCCATATTAGTCCAAGGGTAAAATTCAATAAAGTCCATAATTTATAAGAAGCATAAAGTATAGTAATCACTCTAGGTGAAATCATATCAATTGTAATAGCAAACAACATGAAAAACAAACCCAGCCCCAAACACTTGGTCATTTCCTATACATGGGTTGATCAGTCCCAAGCATGAATATTAACCAAGAAATGACACATTCCTAGTCTCCTTTATACCATCCCAAAACAGTAAGACAAAGTAAATGAAACAACCTATGATACCACTTTGTAACTTGCTGACTTGACTGACTATTAACCTGGTAGCCGAACTGGTGGGTCACAAGGCCTCAAGTGCACCTCCCTATACACTAGAGACTGACGACTAGCATTAAGGATCTCAGGAGGTGATAGTGGGGAGACTATACCCTCATATCAGAGTTTACACAGTGGTTTATCTATATATAAATAGAGGAAAACAATGGAAGTAGTAAATAAACAGATAACAGAGTAGTGAAAGAATAATATATTCAATTTAATAAAAGTTTTTAATGATAGTTTATACAAGATATGAATCCATGTAATGGTAGTGATACAAATCTAAAATAAATAAGCATTACAATATGATTTTCAATAGAATAAAAAAATAAGAAAATGTCACCAAAGCTCCACAAGAAATCTCCTTGATCATTTCAAGCTCCAGCTTAGTCCTTTGCTCCTAACTCCTCTGGTATAAGCAACACAACAATCAACCTAGGTCCTGCAAACATAAGGTCTACTCAGGTACCAAGGGTTCTTGAGTAGGGTGTGATATGAAATCTCAGTAGGTCACCACCCACAGTTTCTATACCAATCCAATGGAATATAAATTAGTTAGTGTAAGTTTGGAGAATTTAATAAATGGAACTACATAAACAAATAACACTTTTCCAAGTTCCTATGGGACACCTGACGGTTATACCATCTTCGGATCATTTTAGGTTTAATAGTCTCGTCATGTCACTATACTTATATATATATATATATATCATAAATGGAATGGGGTAATCATGCCTCCCACCCATAAATAGAGTATTATTAGCACAGGTTAAGCATGCCTCCCATCTATAGAGGTATATATAACTGGCATGCGGTAAGAATGTCTCCCATACATAGACATATATATATATATATGTATAACTATCAAGGGGTAAGAATGCCTCCCATTCGTAAATAGAAGATAACTGGCATGGGGTAAGATTGCATCTCATCCATAAAGTTTATAATACTAGCATGGGATATGAATGCCGCCCATCCGTATATGTTTAGATATTATAACTGGCATGGGGTAATCATACCTCCCACCCATATATATATAATAAGTTACCATTTGGTAAGAATGCCTCCCATATATAACATTTATAATATTGGAATGGGATATGAATGTGTCCCATCCTCAATCATTTAAAAGATCATTTTCATAATCATAATTAATATAATGAATAAGGTAGTACCTCTTATGAATTTCAATAGAAATACAATATTCATGATCATCCATATATCCCATATCTACAAAAGTTTCATAATCACATTCATTACAACTATACTTAAATTAAAACATCTTAAGCATTTCATTTAAGACATCAACATGGTCTTGGTCACATTCAAAAAATCTCATGAGGCAAAGATTTATCATGTATGTCATTATCTATACACAAATCCATTTCAAGGGATCCATTTCATTAAAACCCATTAATATAGGGCAAGAAATTTTCCATTACTAAACCATTCATTCAATACATGCCATTTGGTATGAGTCACCTTACTCAAGGTCATATCACCCAGTTTTTCTAATCATTGCTAATGGGTTTAAGGGATCAAGTGTCAGGGTCAATCCATCCAATGAATGGCACTATCTAATTTAATCCCTCCCATTAAATTCCATTTTCCTTAACCAATTATGTTATTCATTTAGTCATGGTAACTTCTCAAATTCCAACTTGGGCAGTTCCAAGACTAATAAGTCCAAATACTCATGCGGTGTATTGGGTTAAATGAATTACATAAGGGAAAGGGGTAACTTAACTTAGAAAGGAAAGTAAGTCATTTATTAAAATAGGATGAGGTCCTAAACATGTCATTCATAAACCATAGCTTCAAGCATAAGCAGCACAAATGCAGTAAATCAAGCAAATAGAAAATTCTACTTTATAATTTTTAGCTCAAAGGCTTCGTACCTTGGAGCGTTTTTATTATAAAAACATGATGTTTCTTGTCAAATAGTAATTTATCATATTTAACATTAAAATCAACTTCATCAAAGAAATCACTTTAGAATAGACTACCATACTTGGAAATCATCAATTAAAGGTGTGAGGAATGAGAAATTAATAAATTAATGCTTTCTTAAATTAAAAGGGTGAGGAAAGGGATCCTAGCTCAAGGTGGAACCAAATCAAAAAAATCAACTCTTGGTGATTTCTAAATAGAAGTTGTTGTTCCCCTACAGAGCATACGAACCTTTGTATACATGTGAGGATGCCTTTCCCCTATGCACATACCTGCATGGCCATGAACTTGTGCAAGGGGATACTTACATATATGCTTATATGCATATACCCATCTCCAATCACCTTTATATTCATTTTCATGTATATACATAGGAACACCTATCCCCATACATGTATATTCACTTCCATGGATGAACATACACATAACAGGGTAACTTACATATATATATATAAATATATACTTACCTATGTATACACAGGTGAGTCACCTTAGACCTAACGACTCAAAACTACACAAAATAGTCCAACGCACTACAAAATAAATACTACACGCCTTAAAACACAAAAAGGACACAAAATAATAAGACTGAAATCCAAAAATGGGCATAAATCCTTACCTTAGATGGCGATGGTGAACAGAAACAAGTTGAACCACCTCCCCTTCAGTGGCAGTTACCAGAACATGTGAGAACAGGTCCCGCGATACCATTCTCACAACCTTAGAATATTAGAAAACCGAAAATCCATAAGCCCCAAACCCTAGGGTTTTGGCCGAACCATACCATGCAATGGAGAGACCGAAAAATGGCCAAAAAATGGAAGAAGAAGGGAGGAGGAGACTCACCTTGAAGCATCGGCAAAGAAATTTGGAGAAATCTGGTAGATATTAAAGTTCAGATGAGGTGTAGAGTAGGGGGATGAGCGTGCAGCAAAGGGTAACCCCCTAGGGGTGCATCAGGTATTAGAGGGGAGAGTGAGGGTGTTATTTAATTTTTTTAAAATTTAATTTAAAATAATTCATTTTCTTAAAAATTGGTAAACCTCATGGTTTTCCAAACTGTGTGAAAACCATGAAGTGTACAGTGCAAGGTTAATCCCTCCAAGAGAACATTGTGCAGGCTAGGTTTACGATTTAGAAAATTGTGTGCATCCCATGCACAACACCACTTCCCCCTTAAATAAGGCTACACGGTTTCATGTAGTGGGCCACAGGGTTTCATACAAACTGTGCGCCTTCTATAGTATTTTAAAACTTTGTGTTTTCAAGTCCGATGCTCCAAAAAATCTTCAAGCCACTCAGGAAACATAATAGGCCTTCACCCAAGTCTAAAAACATCACTTTTAAAGGTTCTAACTCTTGGAATTCTATTCTAAGGCTCAATTTTAAATGTGGCGCATTCAGTAAATGAAAAGATTCAAAAACCTTTGGATTTTAGTTTGGTTTGAAATGTATATCATTACATAATTTATACCCTTTGTGAGATAATATATAAGGGTATACATTTTTTATTGGATATCCCAATGATATCTCTTCAGTTAATATTAATTAAGGATAAAAAATCATTAATATGATCTTTTTTAGTGATTATACAAAAAAAGATTAAAAATATTTCATTGTACTTTCCAAAAATTATTGAATTTGTATAAATTCAATAAATATATTCCATGTATATTCATCTATAAAATCATATATATCACATGTATTTTTATTTTTTCATCCACTAAAAATGAAATCCAATGTAAATCTTGATTTAAAATTTTTTTATATCCAAACTGAAAAAAGATAAATATCTCTTCATGACTTCTATAGTGTTAGATAAATCATTTTTCATCTTATGAGATATAATTAAATAACCAATATTATTAAAAAATATTTCATGACAAATAAAATAATATTAAATGATCTTACCAAAATTATCTCCCATAGATGAATTGGCGTCTTCTAGTCAAAACTTATTAAATCAAAATTTTAACACTTACTTTAACTTGAGCTTTCATAGCCACAAAACTTCTAAATTTTTTTCAATTTGGACCCCTTATATTTACATTTCCATCAAAATCAATAGATATCCTCTGGTCCTGGCTATGATAAATTGATAATCTAGGTAAATGTGTGCTATCATGTTTAACAACCCTCGAAACCTTCTATTTTCCTATATAATTAAAAGGATCCTATATAAAGGAATTCGGATTATACTCAGTAAAATTATGTGTAGGTTCCTCCCTATAAGATCTAGGTGACTCAACTATATGATATGACACTATCCTACAAAACAATTAACAAAAAAATAGTAAAAGATTTTAAAAATACAACTATTATATATTAAATTCATTAAAAAATTAAAAATGATCAAATAAAAACAAAACTAAACTAAACATATTTTTATTCATATTCTTTAAGTAGTTTAATAAAATTATAAAAAAACCGACAACGTTTATGATACATGAAATGATATAGGGAGAAGAAAACAAAATTTAAGTAAAAGATTATTTAAATATAATTATTATATATGTGTGTGTGTGTGTGTGTGTGAATAAATTTTTTTAAATGATGCAATAAAACTAAACTAAACCAAAATAAATCTTTATCATATTCATTATAGTATTTAACAATAATTATAAATGATACTGACACCATTTATGATACATGAAAAAGATATATATATATATATTTAAGAAAAAAAAACATAAATAAAATATTATACAAATCTAATTGTTACATATAAATTTGAATAAAAAATTAAAAATGATACAATCAAAACTGAACTAAATTCAAAAAACTCTTTATAATATTCATTTCAGTAGTTAACAATAATGATAAAAAAAGGTACTAACAGTATTTATGGGATATGAAATGATATAAACATAAGAAAACAAAACTTAAGTAAAAATTTATAAAAAACCTATAGTTTAATATAAAATTGAATAATTGTAAAATTATAGAAACAAAACTAAACTAAACAAATAATTTATCATGTATTTAAGTAAAAAAATTAAATTATAAGTAGTATATCTAACTTTTTTCAAAATTTAAAATGATAAAAATAAATAAATAAATACATGTTATTTGTAATATTAGTGGATTTATAAAGGACTGTGTTCCTATATCCCTTCTTCATGATCATTCTATATGGAAAAAACCATATCCACAATGTGTTCATCAATATCCTCAAATAGTCTTTCTATGGAAGTAGGGATCTTATATAATTCATCATCATCGTCATTTTTTTAGTCACCAAAATACCATATTTTTTCTTAAAAATGATATACCATTGCATATTTGATAGATCATTAACATTGAAAATTTGTTTCACTTCTTTTTTGTGATAAAAGGGATATCTATGTATTCCAATTTATTTGGATTTAATAGAATCATACTAAATTCATCATGTTTGACATTTTTTTACCAAAAACCCACTTACAATTGAACATAGGAACTTAAACTTTAATGTAGTAAATATCTCATATTTCTTAAACAACTCTATAGTATGTATTTGATACATAAATTGGGTATTTTTATTTTTAACTCAAAGAATGTATTTTTTCAGTGAAACTTAATACACTGCTATTATAAACTACACTTTTGTTGTTATAATATTTGATATAAAATGTATAGACATTTATTTCATACCCAAACAATGTTATCACATTTAAAATTTTCCCACCTTCTAACCATCTCATTGATCTGGACACATCATATCTACCATGTATGATCTATTTAAACAATTTAGAAAACATTATGCTCATTATATTGCCACATATCTTTCTTTTATGGATAATTTTGTTTTAACACATCAATATATGACGTTATATATATCTAAGAATCAATTATGTTACTCAAATAAATACATGTTCCTTATTTTCCATCAATTAATGGTTTTATTTTAAGTCACAGATCCCCTTTCCACCAAAACTGACCCATTCGTTGTGATAAATAGGTCAAAAGTCATGCTCTACTACAAACAAGTAGTCTATAAAAAACTCTTCCACCTTCTCAGAAATATTCTTCTCAATAATGGAGGCGTATGGTTTATATGCATTATTAACATACCACATCAATATATTTATATAATGTTCAAAAGGATACATCCAACGTCAATATACAGGACAAAAAACATTATTTATCATTCCAATTGAATTGTTAAATGTACAATGATATCAAAAAGAGGATGTGGGAAGTAAATTTCTAGTTGGAAAATATATAGATTTCACCATTCTTTAAATAGTTAAATGAATTCAAATCCATCACTTTTTTTACAAATGGAATTGAACAAATAATACACCTTTATAATAATCAATATAAAATGTATGGGTAGTATTCCATGCAATGAAATATAAAGGTTTTGTTGTATCATAACAAGATAATCATGAGATTTAATGCCAACAAACATCAAATATTTTAATAGAACTAAATTTTTTTACATTTTAAGAATAACCCTAAGTCATTTTTATACCATAGACACATTGATAAAAATAAATTTTCTCCCTCTTGGATAATGTATGATAATATGAAGGAAAGTATGTTCATTTTCCTTTAGGAGTATCATATAACGCCAAATGTATTCCCATTGACTATAAATACAATATTTCATTCAAAATATCCTTTATCATGCATTAAATATCTAAAAATTTTATAATAAAACTATCACATATATTATTCTCCATATGCATAAAATCAATTTTATGTTTAATATCATCATATCTCCAATATTAAAGTTCAAAAAATATTGATCTTTTCTTTCATATATTTCTATAATTAAATGATCTTTTTGTCTTTCCAAGTATGCCATAAATGTATTTAACCCTCTCAAAATATTGATCAGTTGATAATAATTGAGATAGATATCAAATTTTTGTGAGCAACTAAATTCCATTTTTAATCTTTGATAAGAGTGATCCATAGACAATAACCTTTTATGTCCCATGTACAATGTTTTCTTTCTTGGTTTCAGGCATAGAAGAAGCGCTTATCAAGCCAAATCCTAACTCAAAAATTATCTAATTCAATAGATCATTTGCATATTTTAGAATATGTAATTGTCATGAACAACAAAATTTTTACAATGAATATTGAAAAAGTGGTTCGAAACCAATAGTAGATCTTTTCAAGTTAAATTTATAATTAATTTAAAAATATAAGAAGAAATAGTACCACAATCTTGATATCTATCTTTGATGATTATTTTGATCATCTGAAAACATTTTTTCTTAATATTCATTGCATTTTTAGGATCCAATTGTAGAATACATCAAGTAGTGAATCCACACTTTCTCCTTTGATCTTAGAACAATGCTGATAGATTGTGAGGTTCTTGCGTGGTGCTTCAATCATATTGTAGTGTTCATTTTGATCATTGCAATGATCCCTTTGATCTTGAAAAATCACTCTTACAATCTCATTCTTGAGAGGATTAAGGAGGAAGGGAAATCCCTAGATCATTCTTCAGTCTTGAGAGATAGCCCTAGATATCATTGTGCACAATAATTGTCAATTTCAATCAACCTCTACATAATAGACATAATCATCTATTTATAGAGATATGGTTAGGGATAAATATTATTTAATTTCTCGATGACCCTTAAATAATATAACAAACCTTATATAACTCTATTCTATCAAATATTATTATTATTATTTTCTCATGTAGTAAGCTAACTGGTGCAATGATAAATATTATTTTACCAATTTGGCAAATTAATATTTATCATCATGCTCAATCTTGGTCTACTAGTCCTCCTCCATATTTATAAATTAATATTATATATATCCATGTAATAATTAATTACCTTGAGAAAAAGTATTTATTTAATTTATTTGATCAATAAATCCTAAATAAAATTATTTCTCAGACTTGAGAATAATATTTATTCCAATAATTAAATTCAATTTTAATTTGATTGTTATCAACAGAAACACTTAGAGTGTGACCCTTTGGGATTATTTCTCATGGGAATTAAGTGGGCTTGACTAAAGTCCAAGATTACTATCTATTAATGAGTCTAGGAGTAAAATTGAAATAATTTAATTTCACAATTTTGAAAACCACACATGAGCACTCATTGTGTAATATAATCACTTTTTCATGATATCTTATCAAGTTGGCTACGCACCCATGTCATCAACATATATGCTTGATATGTATTTTTTTGAATATATAACTCTTTGTTACACCATGTCCATGTAATTTAATGAGACATTTATATTTCAATCAAGGGTTGAGATATCAACTTCCATTAATTTAGAATTTACAAATCCTTCCTCGACATATTAATTAATAACACATCATTTGTGACACGCCCAATTTAGTCAAATTCACCATGAACCATTTTCATCATAATTTATAAAAATATATCTTAGTGTGTGAGTCATGACATGAATTAATAATAATAATAAATTATAAGGACCATTACAAATGCTCACATATAAGAATATTCAATGACACATAAACATGTGGAATTCTTATTGGCATGTCTATTCTCATAATCTCTCATCTTAGAGAATACCAAGTGTGAAATTCATGAGATAAAGTATCATATGCTTATGAATACTCACATGTGATGGTTAACATACTATGTTCCTCATCATAGAATTTTATCTGCCATAGAATAAGGTTTTAAGAATATAATCATGGCATTTCAAGATTCTCATCGTCACGGTGAACTGACATTCCCTTTTAATACGATAAATACTCTAGGAAATTATTACATTAAATTAATGCAAAACTATAAATGATATTTAATAAAATATTTAAATTAATATTCACTTATTTTAATATTCATGTAATACAAAGTATATATAGTTGGTTCTAGGACACCAGCTCCAATAGAATCTCACTTGGACTAGATCCAACTATCAATGACTTTTAGTTTTCTAGATATCACATGATGATCATGTTTCTCCTGGGTTATGGATTTAGTCAAGGGATTTACCACATTATCTTTCATTCAGAATTATATCACCGTAAATTCACCTCTCTAAAAAAATCCATAAAGAGATGATATTTCTAAATTATGTGATCTGTCCACTGATTTGATCTTGGATCCTTTGCAAGATAAATGGTTGTAGTTTTATCACAATAGAGTGTGGTGGGATATTTACTGTAAGGAATCACATCATGATATTGGATGAAGCTTCATATCCAAACTACTTATTTAGCTACCTCAAAATCCTTAATATAATCAAAATCTGTTGTAGAATATGTGACCACATCCTACTTTGAGCTCTTGTAGCTCACAGCACCTCCAATGAGAGTAAATATGTATCCCGGCTATGATTTTAGATCATTGTGATCTATTTTGAAACTAGAATCTTCATATCCTCTGATTAATAGTTCCTTCTCTCTTCTATATACTTGGAGTGTATCATTAGTTCATCTCAGATACTTAAGGATAGTTTTGACTACCATCCAATGGTAGTCACCTGGGTCATGTTTATATATTCCTACAACTCTTAAGGAATGAGTGACATATATCCATGTATATAGAATAGCATTCATGATTGAACCAATCACTGGTGCATATAAATTCATTTCTATACTTTATCTCCCCTCATGTGTCTGAGGATACATTTTGTTGGAAATATGAATGTCATGTGACACTAGAAACAATCCCCTCTTGAATTATTCCACACTAAATCTTTTTAGTATCCTATCAATGTATTAACTTTGACTTAGACTGAAAAGTCTCTTAGATCTATCATGATGGATCTTGATCCCAAGAATATATGTTTTTTTCTTAATTCCTACATAGATAAGAATATATTCAACTAGGATTTAACATACTATAAGAATGGTATTTCATTTCCAATAAGTAGTATGTCATTAACATAAACTATTAGTAAAATGACCGAACTCCCACTAAACTTATTATAGACACAAATCTCATATTCATTCTTTATGAAGGAAAATTACATTATGGATTCATTATACTGAATGTTCCATGACCTGGATACTTATTTTATCCTTAAATGGATCTATGGAAATTTCATACCTTGTTTTCATCCTTTGGAGTTACAAACCCTTCTTGTTGTGTTATATAGGTATCTTCATAAAGGTTCTTGTTAAGGAAGCCCATTTTTACATCCATGTTCTAAATATAAGTCATGGTAAGATATTATGGATAGTAGAATTATGATGTATTTTATCACATACTTTTGAAAAGGTTTTGTTATATTTTATTCTATGACATTTTTTGAACCATTTTATAATCAGTCATGACTTATAAGTAATAACTTGTCCATCCATGTCCATTTTATTATTGAATACCCATTTACAACCAATTATATTTACATCCCATAGTTTTGATACCTGGAATCCATTTCATATTTATTGGATTCAAGGAACTTGGAAACTTATATTCTTATTAATTATTTCTCATAGGTTACGGGATTTTTATTATCAACTAATAATGATTCACCATACTATAAGACTATAAAACCATATCTTTAAATTTCTTAAACCTCTCTTGTACTGCTATGCAATAATTGTGTCTCTGAAATTTTATCATCCATGGGGATTTTTGGAATTTGTTCTAGTTCCAACTCTTGTATATCTTGAAATTAGACTTTATCAAAGTCTATCTCACTCTCAATATATCTTTTAAATATATGATCCCTCTCAAGGAATGTGATAATTCATCCAACAAAATTCTTTTTATCTAAAGGGTTGTATAGGTAATATCCCCTTGTTCCCTTGAGATATCTTATAAATATACACTTAGTTTATTGTGGTGAATGTTTATTACTATAAATATCCGTAACAAATTATTCGCATCCCCATATTCATACATATAACAACATGGGTTTATTTTCATAACAAAGTTCAAATGGAATAAAAAATTTCTCTTTAGTTGGAACTCAGTTTAGAATGTGTGTTGTTATCCATAATGTGTATCCCCAAAAGTATAATAGAAGAATCGCATGAATCATCATTGATCTCAAAATGTATAATAGTGTGTGGTTCCTCCTTTCACTTACACTATTCCATTATGGTATACATGGAGGAGTGAGTTCGGATATAATCCCAAACTCCCATAAATAATAAATAGAGATTTAATTAAGATATTCTTCACCATGGTCTGAGTGGAGTTTCATAATCATCTTACCAAGATAGTTCTCAACTTCATTCTTATTTTCCTTGAATCTATCAATAGAATATAACTTATACCTCATTAAGTAGACATATCCATATCTTCCAAATTCATTAGTAAAAGTTATGAATTATGAGTACACACATATGGATTTAACTATAAAATTTTCACACACATCGATATGAACCAGCTCAAAGAGATCAATGGCCCTTTCACATTTTCCACTAAATTGAGATTTGGTCATTTTTTCTTGCAAAATGCATAAAAATCACTAAGTGATTTTAGTTTAAAGGAATATAAATATCCATATTGGTGTAATATGGTAAAATATTTTTCATTTACATGACCTAGATAGTGATTCCATAGCTGGGTGATGTATGAATTATGTGAAATATTTTCATTATCAATTTTCATTACTTGTTTTGTGTAATCCAACACATAAATAATGTTAATTAAATATACCATACCATAACAAATTCTTTATTTATAAAATAATCAAAACTTATTTCCAAACTTGAAAATAAATCCATCTATATCAAGTATATATATAGAAATAATGTTGTTTGTAACTAATGAAACATAATATAAATCTTTTATAACCAACATAATTCTCATTGGAAACATCATTTGGTAGTCCCCAATAGCCACAATATCTAGTATATCTTCATCAGTTTCTCATAGATCTAACTCACCTAGGGAAATATTCTACAATCTACTTAGTTCCTAAATTTGAATACAAATTTCAGAACTAAATTATGTATCTAATACCCAATTTGTAGAAAAAGATAAATTGTACTTAAATACAAATGCACTTGTAGCTTCCCCATGCTTCTTTTCTTGGGTGTAGTTTTTCTTCTAGTGGTCCTTCTTACCACATATGAAACAGGTAACATCATGTTCCCTTGTTTTTTCCTTGATCCTTCTCTTCTTTAAAAGTAATTGTGATGGATATTTAAACTTATATCTCTTCCTCTTTCCTTTCATTTAATTTACTATAAGTACATAATAATTTTCATGCTTCATATCCTAGTAAACTTGGTGACATAGAGTGAGAAGATCTATGAGAGACTTATCTATGTTATTAATATTGAAATTAACAAAAAAATATAGATAATTTTTGAGGGAGTGATTAAATAATGATATCGATGTGAATTTATTTAGGTAGTTTAAAACCTATAACATCTAGTCACTTAATGTATCCAATGAGTTTGACTATGTGAGGCCCAGCTGGTGTACCTTCTTCTTCTTTTCTCATAAATAGAACCTTGGATATCTCAAAATGTTCCTATCTTTATCTCACTTGATAAATATAGTGGAGATTCTATATATAAGTACCCATAATTTTCATACATAAATATCAAATATTTTTAATTGAATATTCAATACATTAAATTAACACACGCCCAAGGACCATAATAGTTTAGTGTATTTGGAGACTAGAAATAAAATATTCTTATTTCATGAAATATATTAAATACCTCCCACAAAGATCTTCTTATATAGTAATCATCCTTGCAATATGTTACCTAAACCTTTATTTGTAACCTGGATATAGAAACATAAGAAAGGGTGAGATCAGATGTTCAGTAAGGGTAAACATTGGAGATATCAATCTGTGATAATATGAAAGCATAAGATAATCATAAGGATATGTGATCATGAAAATAACTTATTAATTTCATACCCAGGATATCATAGATCATAAACATGATTCATGGCATAAAAATTTATCATTTCAGAAAACATAGCCCATAAGAGTGAGAAATCATTATAAATCAATCATGAACTATAAAATCATGTCATAAAAGTTTGGAATGATCATAAATACAGAAAATCATTTCATATGTTAAGGTTAACTTCTATGAACATCAACATAGTGGATTAAGAATTATCACATATTTCTCATTATCGATTAGGATGCATCTATTTCCTATAGTGGATCAGGGATCACCTATTTAACATAGTGGATCAATCCCATCAACTTGTTTCTCATTATTATATCATGAGATATAATGATTTACCCAATGCATTGGAGGGACATATAGGTCCAACCAATCTTATAATTAAAATCATACCTATGTGTGCCACAATATTATAAAACATTTATCATATTATCACATAATAACCCAGGTAAATAAAATGGGTTTTATAAACATTTCATCAATTCACCATAGCATAACCCATGAAAAATAAATTGGTTTCATAAAATTTTCATTAATATTAACATTAACCTTATAGAAAAAGAATAAGGATGGTATAATTCAATATTATCCCTAGTAAATCATAGGAAACAACAAAGATGTCATATTAGATTGAAAATGATTTTGAAATATCACTTAGAACATTTTTTGAGGAAAATAGTCTTTCCGCTTTGAAAAATACATTTTAAAACATAAAATATTTTCAAAATAATTTTTTTTAAATAACCTTGGAAACATATAAATAAATATTTTAAAAATATTTTAAAACATTTATTGAGGAAAATAAACATTCCACTTTGAAAAAAAACTTTTAAAAAAACATTTTCAAAATCCTTTTCTTTGAAAATAACCTTAGAAACTTATAAAGGAAGCTCTAAAAATTATTTAGAATATTTCTTGAGTAAAATAAACTTTTGAATTTAAAAATAAATTTTTAAAACTAAAAGTACACAAAACATTTTGAAGATAATTTTATTTTAAAATAAACTCAAAAACATAAAAAGTAATACTCAATGAAAATAATGGTCATGAAATTGGGAAATTCCATTCATTCCATACATATTAAAAGAAATATTCCTTTCATATTTTTAGTGAAATCCAAACAGGCCTTATTTGAAAATGGAATGAATATTCTTTTTAAAAAATTGTAAAAAGGTAAAAAATGGTAAAAATGAATTTTAAAAAAATAATAAAGGAACATTAAAACATTTTTTAAAGCATTTTTAGGAAACATTGATATAGAAGAATAAAAGGGTTTTCAATCAAAGAGAAAAATAATGAATTAAAAATATTCTTTTGAACTCTTGAGTACATAAATAGAGGAAAATGAATGTAAAACATGTATTCTCATCAAATAATCATAAAAGAATAAAATTCATGTGTATATTGAGATATGGATCATAATATTTCATTATCAGAATCATAAACATAAAAAATCCTGATAAACAATGAGATTGTATCATAAAACCCTTACCACTTTGGTAACTTTGAATCGTAAGCCCCAAAAAACAATAAAATTAAAATAAACATAAAATATAATTATGATAAATAATTTCATTATATTATATCTAAATTTTTATGTATATGCATATCATAAAATAGGATAGGTTAATAACACAACATATGTCTCAAATAAGGTAAATTGAGGTAAAAATCCCTTACCGCATTTATAAATTTAAAAAACTAAACACCAAAAAAGAGATATCCATAAATGAATATTTAAATCCCCATACTCTTCATGATAATATTCATAAAATAAATTCATAGTCAGTATATACACCACATTAAAGAAACTTGTGGTGAATATGGTATTTGTATCACAGAAAAAAAAAGTGAGATGGAAATCCATTACTGCATTGGAAACTTGTGAATAATAAGATCCATTAAATAAAAACAACAAATGAAACTTTAAATTTCCTAAAAATAAGTATATTAATGAAATAAAATTTCAATTGGGAATTATATAAACCAAAAAAATAAACAAGTGGTGATTATGGCATATGACTCTGATAAATAAAAGAGAGACTAGAAATCCCTTACCTTAAAACTTGATTTCATTCATACACGTGTGAAACTACTATATAATAAATATTTTTTATTATAAATATATTAAATAAAAATGATTATATATATCATACCATATATTATTTACTTATAAACTTTTATTACTTGTTTATTATCAATTCCATGTTAAAATTACATTTCAGTAATAACTGCTTTGTTTTCCATGTATGTTTTGATTTTTTATTTTTGGTCCTATTAAATTGATCATGATTCCATTATATAAATAATTTTAAATATGATATAAATATAATTTATATTCATTATATATTTATTTATAGTAATCCATAAAAGTTAGATATAGAAAATGAAATTCACTATTCATGGAGACGGTAGGGCGTACATACACATGAATATTGTTTTCATTTTCTCGATGAATAGAAAGAAAAGAAGGTAAATAATAATTAAAATTTATAGATTCATTATGATTTAATATATATCACATATATTTATTAAATTTATCCTTATTTCCGTCCATGAAAATCCTTATTGAAAAATAAATAACATTGCATCACGATGTGATAGTTTACCGTACACATGAACGACGTTATCGTATCCCCCACAAAATGGAAAGTAAGAAGGTATATTTGATATAATAATTAAAAAAGTATAATTATTTTAAAAATATCAAATTCATTAATTTAATATATCCTTATTAACAACCAATTAAAACAAAAATGAAAAACACATCACATCGGTTTGCATGGTAGTAGTCTGTCATAACCACAAAAAACGTTATTTTTTCTGATGAGTGGGGACGTAAGAAGTTAGATGTGGTATTATCATTAAAAAGTTATAGTAATATCATAAATATCATATATATATAAAAATATCAAATCAATAATTATATCCATATTTCATAGGTGGTGATGGAAAACGAATAACATTAGTTAGTGAGGCAATAGTACGTTGTACACATGAATGATGATTTTGTATCCCATTTGATGGAAGTGGATATGGATATAGGTTATTGAATTAGAATAATAAAATATTGTTATATAATATATACTGGTTTTATTATTTTATCATAGTTGTAAAATATTTTAAGATTTAGAAGAAGAAGTAAAATAAAAAAACATAGTTAAAAACTTTACCTCTTCATGCAACCTCTTTAGGTTTAACCGAAAGCATTCCTAGATTAGTGTTATGATATAACCAAGGAATACAGGATTTTTTTATGTAAGTAAATAATATATTTGGGCAGTTATTATTCAAAAAAATGGTTTTAAAAGTGTGAATAAGAGAGGATAGGGGGTGTCATTTTATAAGTGAGGTGGGTGGCATACTTGTAATTTTTGAAAAGAAAAAGGTGTAACAAATATTTTTACATGAAAAAAGGATAAAAATGGGTAATTATTGATCCTTATAAGCTATAAAGATGAAATATGTCCATAAAATGTATTTTGGACAAGTTTCTAGGTCATTTTACCCCTTATCCATTTATATTAACCCCCGGTAAACCTGTTTTAACCTTAACTACGATAATCAGTTTTTACTGTTTATACTATTAATTATAGTAAAAAATTAATTTGACCTTTATATATATTATAAATTAGACTTATTAAAAATATATAATCCAATTTTATAAATTCCATTCATATAAGTGGCAATATTTAATTTAAAATTGATCCCCCATACGTGAAGAAAAGGCGGTTTTCCAAACAGAAATGTTTCAAAAGCTTTAAAGTTTCTATATAAAAATTCAATATAAAATTTATTATAATGACCTAAATTGGATTTATATATATATATTTTTAACTAATTATACTTTTAAACCCATATTAAAATAAAATTTATCATGTAAATTTCTTGAATGAAAAGACAGTTTTCAATAAAAACTAGTATTTTTTCACTATTCCCTATGAAATTTATCGTTTTAGAACATTATCAAAAAATTACACCAAGATAAGTTTGAAATTATTTTTTAAAAAATAAAGCTCTTTTTTTAAAATAAATTTTCTAAAATTTTCTAAAATTAATTTTAAAATAAGTGCGCAAAATATGATAAAACTGCTTTTTAGAAAAATATAGTTTTTAAGATAAAAAATAGATTTATTATTATCTCATGACTAGAAAACACCTACGATGATTGTTAAATATTATATTGAATATATAATATATAAATTTTATTAATATAGTTAATAAAATTGATTTGTCTAATTTATTGAGGTAAAACACATTTGTGTGCATAAAAATAGTTTTTCATAAAAAGATTTTCTTTATTTTCAAATAGATATTATTTTCATTTATAATTAATTGGTAACTAAATAATTAATTTTATATACATGTTAAGACAAAATATTTTAATAATTTAGTTAATTATATTAATACCTGTCATTCCAATCATTAGGTTATAACTATCATAATAAATAATAATATTAAAATAGTATGTAGAATTTCATTAAATCTCGATGTTTCATTTAGTGAAAGCTATCAGAGAAATTAAAATTATTTGAAAAAATATATTTCATAAAACCTAAAGGTGTTACATTCTACTCCCTTAAATAAATTTCATCCACGCAATTTGAACTTGTTCCCAGTAAACAAGGATTTAACATTTGAAAATTCCATTGAGGGAAACCCACATCATAAAACAGGTTAAGAAAACTTCCTCTTGAAAAGAAAGAAATGTATGTGAAATGTTTACCTAGAATAACACATAAATTGGTTTTCGTATAGGATAAAATTAATGGTAAGTGAAATCATGGAAACATAAGAGAAAAATATAAGACCCAAATACTGATGTAGAGTGATATAAAACCTAATTAGGAGAATGTTAATGACCATAAAGCTATAAATATATGATATGAGAAAAGACCATTCATTCATCAAAAATAAATGTATAAAATTTTATTTCAATATCCTATTCTTAAAGTTTAATAATTTTCTTGAAAATATATACTTACTTTATTTCATTCCATTTCATAAGTACAATATCATCCTTTGGTTGTGCCTTGATAAATTTCCACTTCATCTCTTACTCTAAGAGAAGAATTTTCCATGTATAAAGCACTAACAAATAATAAAATCCATAAAATAATGATTATTCATTCCTTCTATATCTAGTTATTATCAAAAAAATGTTTATCATAAGTTATCCAATATGCATAAATCTTTATATAATAAAATAATACATTAATCTATAAAACTTCATCCAAAGTTCAAATTAAACAATTCCATAAATGGTTAACTTTATGACCCTTAAAAATTAAAAAAAATATAAATGTGGTCACTAAATTTCCCAAAATCAACTTAACATTAATCACCCAAAAATCATAAAGTGTCTATTTATTGTCACATACCAAATATGTGAATACCTTAGTCATATATTTTCTTGAAACATGGTAACAACCAGAAATACCATAAAACCTTAATGAAAACATACATACTTCCTCAATACTTGGATAAAACCGTATATTATTGAATATATTCCATTAATCCAATAATGATGTAAAGTCCATCACTGAAAACAAAAACAAATTTTTCCACAAATCAATAATTAGTTCCAAGGTCATCAATACTATCCAATTTACTTTATTCATATCCATCATCTCTTTATCCCAACATCATTATGTCAAAATTAGGAATATATTAAGGGTTATCTTCCCTTAATCATGTGTTTTTAAAAAAATATTAAATTTCCATTAAATCACTTTTCTTGGTCATCAATACCATTCAACATATTCTTGAAAATACATAAATAAAAAATTATAATGAATAATTATTATATATTTCATAATTATTGAATTCTAATACATAAAAACTTTAATAATTCTACTTCATTCTCAATCCAATAACTAGGCTTCATTATTTTATTCCTTAATACCTCCCTCATTTTATATGTCATTTTTAGTCTCTTCATAATCAAATACAAAACCTTTACTTATACCACCTTGTTGATACTATTCTTGAGATTTACCCATAGGATATATATTTGTATAATTCTCATATGTTCCACATTTATAACATTCAACCATTGATGATTCCTTAGGGAAACCATTATTCTCATACATTGTGTTTAACTGAACTTTTCATTTTTCCTCAACAATCACTTACTTCGTATACTTCTTCTCAATATATAAAACATCTTCTCATTCATTTGATACATTACCTTGAGTGCTTCTTCCTATATTCTTGACATATAGGAAACTGAATCTTATTTCCTCTATGGTCTCCACCACCTGAACTCTCAAATAACTCTATACTTATTTTCTTAATTGATTCCAAGAGTTGGTTAAGGTACAATTTGTTAATAATATATCATGATAACAAATAAGTGTATTTTATGAGTATTTTTTAGATTATTTTAAGGTGTTGATTTATTTATTTAATTGATTAATTTTTCCAATTTTGGAATTTATTTACTTATTTTATGTTTTGTGGAAGGAAAAGACAATTATTTGATAAAGGAATGAAAAGAGGAGAAATTATGAGCTAAAAGACACTTTACACCGTGAGCAAAGTGAAGTGGCACAACACCAGTTTCTTGAAGATGAAAGAAGCTGGAAATTTTGGAGAATAACTGGTACACATCATGTACTAAGAGTATACGGCGTGTGGTATCAGTTTGTGACATGTTTCAGACCGCGTAGAATAAGTCGTGACAACAGAACACACTGTGAACTGCAAGTACATGCTTGTTATATTGTCATGACTTATTCTATGTTGTCTGCAGCATGTCACAAACTGATACTACACATCTTGTATTGGTTCTTCTATAGAATCGGTACACGTTGTGTACTAAGAGTACATGATGTATAGTATCAGTTCGTGACATGTTACAGACCACATAAAACAAGTCATGACAATAGAACAAGTTGTGAACTGCAAGTACATGTCATGTAACTGAAGTACATGATGTGTACCCAAGTCAAACCAAAGTACGAAGTTTTTGAAAAATCAACATGGTGGAGGAAAACTTAGATCTGAAGTACATGACGTGTATTCTAGGTACACATCATGATGATGATGACACGTAAAAAAATAATGATGGTGGGCCATGTATTTTAATGATTTTGGCCTATAAATGCCATCCTTTGATGCCATTCCAACATACTTTGGGGTAAAGGATGCCAAACAACACCAACATAAGTCCTCCAAATGATGGAGTGACGATCCAGAGTTATTCTTTACTCTCATTCTCCCTAGGTTACCCATGTCACTCTCTCTCGTCATGAACAAGTAGTCCATTAGTGTTGGGTGACATGATTGTAGGGGGATGTGTGCCTAGGGATTATTTTCTACTTTCTATTCATGTTTTGGATTGTTTTAAACCCTTTATTCAATTCCAAATATCTTTCATTTTGTATTGCATGACCATTTTTATTCTTTGAAGGTTATATTTTCATTGCATCAATTAATATCCCTAATTTTCCTATGGCCATTATGAGATCTAGGTCGGTTATGTTTAAACCTGGTTTTGGGTCACTAATATCTATGATTGAATCTAGTATATGACCACTAAAAAGGTGAAATCATAAGAGTAGAGCAGGATACCAATACCAAGGATCCTTAATGACCCAATTACAACACCAAAACTAAATAAACTCTCTTTTAAGTAAATCCCTAGCACAAGAATCTGAAAATCACTAAACCTCACATGTCTCCCATCATGATTCAAACCCCAATCGATCTTGTTATTTTTTCTCTTTTCTTTCAAATAACCAATCAATTGAAATTTCAATTTCCTAATTAATTTAGAACATACACTCTATCCTTGTGGTCTTGACACTCAAAATTACTAGAAACTACACTTTAATTTAGGTTTTATTAGTTTTAATAAATTACTAAATTTGGATAACCCCATAGGAATTAACGACACCCTGCAGGATGTCAAATTTCTAGTTTCGTTGTTGGGGAATGGTTGTTGCTATGTTTAAATTATTTAATAATTTATATAATTGTTTTTATATTAATTTGTTTTTCTACACATGATCTTGTCAAGATATAGTTTCAAGTACTAATCAATTTCATGACTACTCCACTTGAGGTAAGGAAAAAGTTGAATACATTGCATATAATCTTGAGTTTGAGAAAACACTCTTGTAGCAAAGGAATGAGCAAGAAGATCACCAGCAAGAATAAGTCATCATGGATGGAAAAGGCCAATTTCAAGGAGTAGAGCATGAGATGGTCTAACCAGCTACACCACAACATCAAGGAAGGAATCAAGGGGGGAAAGAACTAATTAATTATGGGATACCCTATAATACAGGATTCAACCCTAGTATTCTGATACCCCCTGTCGCTGCCCAGTATTTTGAGAAAAAACTGACAGTCATCTAGATGATTATGCAATCACTGCAATTTACTGGGCTACCACATGAAGACTCCAACTCACACATAGGAAGTTTTCTGGAGATATGTGACATGTTCCAATTCTAGAACATCACAAATGATGTTGTGAGGTTGTACTTGTTTATATTCTCATTAAAGGACAAATCATGGGAGTGGATCCAAAGTCTTACTTTGCATTCAATAACAACATGGTAAGATCTAGTAAGAATGTTTTTGAAATGGTTTTTCCCACCCTCAAATTCAATGGATTTGAGGGTAAGTATTCTCAATTTTGAGCAGTTAAATTAAGAGTCTTTATATATTTCATGGGAAAGGTTCAAAGTTATGATAATATGATGTCCATATCATGGAATCAAAATTTGGATTTTAATTTAATCTTTTTATAAAAAAAATTATCATAGGGAAATAGGTCTATAGTTGATGATTGGGCCCCAGCCTTAAACATTAATTAATCTTGGGTTATTTCAAGAATTCACATTAAAGATCTTTTCAGTTTTAGAGTTTTAGAGAATTAGATCATAAATCATGCATTACATTCCACATTTAAACAAGGTGGTTACATCAAAGACAGTATTCATTTTTTCCACCAAAGGAATCATATTTAAAATAAAACATGCTTTCTTTCTTGAAACTTCCTCGGCACTATCATCACATCATGTACTTTTCCCTTGACATGTGAAAAACATTTCAACAACTTGGGTGAGCATAAAAAACTTAGTAAGGGATATAAAAATATGGAAAGAAAAAATTAGTCCATGTATATATAAGAATCAATGAAATCATACTTTACTCATAAAACATAATCACTTTAACATACCTCATGAAATCATAAGATTTATGAATAAATCATATAAATCATAAGACATAAAGTCAACATGAGGCATTCATAACATTCTAATGTAGGGTGTAACCCTCATGGTTACGTTTGGAATACCCATCACAGTATATTCCCTAAATATATTCAAAAAAACCTTAGCGTTTAACACCTTCACATTACCCAATGCATTGGAGAGCTATATCGGGCTCACCCTCCCTTATTTTATCACAGAACCAACCGACTTTATAAATAATTCCCAAGAACCATAACATAATCGTATCACATAAAACATGCATGAAGGAAACATAACATTTCCACATTTCAATCACAAGATATCAATACAACACATTGATATAATCAAAACATTATCAAAACCATTTTCAATATCAAAATAAAATAAAAGTAAAATATGGTATTTATTTTAAATTTAAAAAATGTTATGGCTTGTATAGGAAGTTGAAACTCAAATAATGGTCACGGCGATGGAGAAGTCATTGTCACTGCATACGTAAGACAAAAACATTCCTTTTGTCGTTTAGTAAAATGTTTCTTGTAAAAAGATTCATTTTTAATGAAATTAAAAGTCAAAATGGTTTATTATACCACTAATAAAAGAAGTTCGTATATAAATTGAAGTATGCCTCAATAAAAGGAGATTGAGACGAAGTCCCTTACCTCAAGTCTGACTTGTTCTCGTTCATTCTTTATATTCCTGAATAATAAACTTAGGTCAATTTATAATTGCTTAAGGACTTTCTTTAAATTTTATTATTCAATTCATATCACATATTATCATGTTATAATAATTAGTTAATTATGTGAGTTCATATCATACGTTTTATCAATGTTCGGTACATGAGTCAAAAATGAACTTGTTTGAAAAAAATTGCCCATGTAGTTATAAGTACATTATCTCAAAAATGGTATTAATGATTTAAATATCATATATATTTAGTATATATTCATTTTATACTATTCCATAACATTTGGAGATAACAAAAGAAATTCATCGTTCATGGAGACGGTAGGCTGTACGTACGCATGAACGCTACTTTCATTTATTTGTCATATTAAAGGAATTAAAACTAAATGAGACATATATATATTATAATTAAATTATAATATATATTTTATATAGGTAACATAATTTCATTAATTACATTCTTTATAAATTACATGTTTGGCGTGAACGAGTCACATCACTTGAGGGGGTGGTAGTCCACACTTCCTCAGATGAAATTATCGCAGTTCCACAACATGAAAAGCATAACAATGTGATTTAAAAATAAAATTCAGAAGAATATAGAAAAAATAAATACCATATATATCATATATAAATACAGTGACATCATAATGGCCACCATGAAAGGTGTTAAAAGAATATTGAACAATCATCATTTCGTGAGGAAGTAATTTTCCACCTACAGAAACAGTATGTTCTTTAACCATTAGACGGAGGTGTGTTTGAGTTTAGGTAGAATCCTTATCATAAAAAAATCCTATTATATTGAGTATACTGGTTTTATTATGGGATCAAATAATAATAAGATAGTGTTTAGTGAAGAAGGAAAATAAAAGGAAGAAACTTGAGAGAAAACATTACCTCTAAATCGGGTAACTCTTTTTGATTTGAGCCAAAGGCTTACTTGGGAATACTTCTGCCCAAAGTGAGGCTTATAGGAGTAATATAGGTATGTGAATAGATAATATGAGTAGATTTTGGACGAGCCAATGGCTTTAGAGGTGTGGGTAAGGGGGTAGAGGTGGGGGCCTTTTATAAGAGGGAGGAGGGTCACTTTTGGAAATTCTTGAAATGTTACTTTATTATAAAATGATTTTCGGATTTTATAGGTCCCCAAATGATATATTTTTATGATAAGAAGATAAGGGTTCTAAATCCACACATAAAATAGGTTTTTGACAAGTGTAAGTCTTATATTTTACCTTATCTTTTCATTTTATTTAAATCGTTCATTAATGAGGTAATCACTGCATCATCATGGTGTCATAAATAAATTTATTTAGTTAATGTCTAAAAATTATAAAAAAATACTATGATGTAGGAAATTTTTTTATCTTTATAATGAATATTTATAGTCAAAAATATAACTTATATAACCCAATGTAAAAATTGTTTTATTAAACCAATACATGTTTGTGACATTTTTATTTTTACATTAAATAAAAAGTTATTAATGTCATTATCATACCCAAGTGGCTCCATGGGGTCCCAAAATTGACCCATGGATTTTCTTGTTCATCCAAGACTCATCCAATAAATTTAGGACATGTGTAAAGGTAATTTCATATTATTATAACATTATTTTTACCTTAAATTACACTAATTACCTTTAATAGCGGTTAATAAAAGTCAAAAATTACTATTCACCAAAAATTGTTTTCATCCCACTGAACCACATTTTACTTAATAATGACAACCATGTATGTCCGATTTTTGAAATCCAATTCACAGAAGTGGTAAAATTTTATTTAAATGAAAAATCAGTTTTTAAACTACCACTTAGTGGTTTCACTATTCATCAAAAATTGAATTTTTTCAGAAAAATACCAAAAAATCACCCTAAGCTATATTTAATATTCCAAATTCAATAATGATTTATATTTTACAAAATTCAAAACATATAAGTTGAATTAATTAATTTTATAATTAATTCTCATTGTCAAAACATATAGCGTGTTTTTAAGAAACAATATCTATCAAAATTTTGACACTTCTTTATGTCCAATGTCAAAGTGAAATTAATTACAATGACCACCATTGGATTGAATGGTAAAAATATATTATATTTAAACTTTAAAAACAATTAAAAATATAATCTAACCATATAATTAAATTAGATTAAAAAGTGGTTTTGAATTAAAATACAACATTTTTCACTATTCATTAAAAATGAACATTGTTAGAAAAATACCAAAAATTTATCCAAAGTAAATTTCAATGTCCAAATTCTAAATAATAAGTTTATTTTGACAAATATAGATTATAAAATTGCTAAAAGTTTTATTTAAAAATGGTTTTCCATCAAAAGGTGATAAAACAATCTTTTAAAAATATTAGAGTATTTTATGCTTAAGATTGGATTTATTCTCATTTTAAGCCTCTAAAACACTATCTAATTCATAAATAGACATAGATATGAAAATATATTGTTTTTTACTTACTTGGGATGTTACAATGATGCTGCAAGAGGTTCCTTGATGAGAAAGTCACCTAAAGAGAGCTATAAACTATTGGATGAGATGTTCATCAATAGTTTCCAATGGCAACCAGAAGAAGGAATAACACAAGGAGTACACATGGTGGATAATGGATGGGTTTCCACTCAAATGAATGTCGTGTCAGAGAATATGGATGCAATAATGGACAACCAAAATCCCCAAGCTACGTATTATGGAGATTCAAATTATCTTGATTATAATCGTCAAAATCATGCATAGGGATGGAGGCTAGAACAACAAACACAATAGAAAAATCAGATTTAAGGTCAAGGATTTCAGCCGAGACAATAAGGTTTCCAACCTCAACAGCAATGGCCCTCACTGACCAGTCAAGTCCATTCATTAGATGAGTCCCTTGCAACATTTATGACCACAATAGGAGCCACACTAAATGAGATAACATAATATTCAAGAGATAATAGAAATTCAATTAAGGAATTGAAAAAAATATCACAAAATCAACAAGATGGAATGAGAAACTTAGAAGTTAAAGTCTTTCAAATTGTCGAGACACTTAGAGAAGTACAAAGAGGAGATCTTCTAGGATGTCTAGAGCAACACCCTTGTGCAGATGTGAAATCCATATTACTTAGAAGTGGAAAGAAAACACAATGTAACATCATAGAATTTAGAGGACAAAAAGAACAATAAGTAGTAGAATCAAGTCAGGAAAAGAATAAAAAAGCCTATGAGGTGGATGAATAAGAAGCACCACCACCGAACCAACTACCACTACCATTTCCATATCAAGCGAAGCAGGTGAAGATTGATGAGAAGAAAAAAAAATTAGAGATGTTCAAGAAGATACACATCAACATCCCATTCAACGAAGTAATAGAAAATATGTCTATGTATGCAAAGTTCATGAAGGAGTTGGTGATGAACAAGATAAAGCTTGAAGAATTATCCACCATTCCACTAGAAGGAGAAAGTTCAGCAGTAGTTTCAATCATCCTACCAAAGAAACAATGTGATCCAGATAGTTTTTCTATTCTAATTACCATTGGTAATAATGAGTTTGGAAAAGATTTATGTGATTTAGGTTACAGTGTAAACATAATTTCATATGAAACATTCAAGGAACTGGGATTGAAGGAGATGAAACCAACTTGAGTTATTCTTCAATTAGATGATACAACAGTGAGACATCCACAAGGACTACTTGAAGATGTCATCATCAAAGTAGATGAGTTCTATTTTATAGAATATTTTCTGTTAATGGACATGAATGAAGAGTGTAACAACCCAAGCTTTAAGTACATGTACATTTCATTACTTCTGCGAAATACTTAATACATGACACAAACTGATGTCCAAAGATCGTATTAGTTTAGTGCCTTTGGAAACTTGGAACATAATCTTCTAACTTGGTGAAAGATCTTTAACATGTCCCATAAATATCTTCCCTTTTTTTCCTACCTAAAACCTTTTTTATATCCTGGGGAAAAGAAAACATAAAAAGGGTGATATCACATGCTCAGTAAGGGTAGACATAGAGAACATAAAACAAACCATAAATATAATAACATAAAAACATAAACATAATCAAAATCTTGATTCATGAAATAAATCCTAGTAGTACGTAAGGAATAGATCATAAAATAACATTAACCATAATAGCATTGGCATAAAACATGGAATTGTGGAAAAAAATAAGCACATGATGTGATTTCCATAGTATCCAAGTCATTTCTTCCAAGACCATTATAGTGGAAAAATTCCATTACTGAACTAGGTTTACTTGTTGTTCCATCCATGTATTATTGAATAGGATTTACTTGTCGTTCCAGCCCTGCATTACTGAACTATATTTACTTGTTGTTCTAGTTATGTCTATCTCATGAGATATAAATCTTTACCTATTACATTATAGGGAGATATAGGTCATGCCAATATCATAAAGAAACCATTCTTACAGGTTCCACAAAAACATAAATCATTCATCACAGCATAACCCAATAAATAAAATGGGTTTCTTAAACACCACTCTATCATAACATAATCCATATAAAATATCATTTCATCATTAACACAATGAAATCATAATAATAATAGGGATCAAAACATAACCTTATTTAAAGAGCATCATCTTATATGGAAAATAATTTTGATTAAACACTTGAACTTAATTCAGGAGGAAAATATCCTTTTTTCTTCAAAAACGTTTTCTTTTCTTAAAATGTCATACAATTTGAAAATAACAGAATTTAATTGAAAATAAAATTGAAATAATATTAATGAATCTTCATGAAAATAAGGAATTATAAATATGTAAAAATCTGTTCATTCCATATAAGTTAAAAAAAATTCTTCTCGTACTATCTCCGGAAAATTAAAAAAGTACCTTGTATGGAAAATGACAGAAAAATTCCTTATATACCATTTAATAAAACTTCATCAATGGGTAAAATTGGATTTAAACAACAGTAAAATAATAAAAACATATTATATATTTAGGAAACATGGATGTGGATGATAAATATATCCCAGTAAATACTTTCGTATAAATAATATCGAAAAATAATGAGATTGCATAATTATCCCTTACCTTAGAACTAATTTCTTTCGTATGTGTCCGAAACTCCTCTTCTTTGATGTGCTTCCTGTAAATCTCCACTTAGAGCACTAGAGTTTGTCTTTGAAGAATAAGAAAACTCATGAATGTCACTAGGGAAGTTTATAATAGAATTGGGTAGGGGATGGTTGAGCTTGAAGGATCAAAATGAAGTGAAGTGGTGAGAGTGGATGTGCCCTTTTATAATTAAGGTGAGGGGCACTTTTGGAAACCTCAAAAATATTAATTTATAATAAAATCCAACCCCACTCAAAATCCTCAAAAATGTAAAAATTTAAAATATTGTATGAGATAGGGTTTTAATATCATCAACAAATAATTTTGGGACAAGTTTTATGTCAATTTAAACCTTATCTTATTATTTAACACTTAGTTATTCTATTTAATTTTTAAGTAGGGTAACAAATATTTCAATATTAAAAGAGTAAAATATTTACTTAGTTTACATCAATTATACCATAAATTAATATTTTAGAAAATAATAATTATTCTATATTTTTTAAAAAATTTTATTATTTTTAAATAATTTAATAAATCATTATTTTGAAAAATATAAATTGTGTCAATTTTGACACTATTCATTTTATGGATTTTTCAAAATATAAAGATAAGATTTTATCTTTGAAAAAATATTTCATCATATTAATAAGTGTTAAAGGGAATCTATAAAATTCATTGTACAAATTAAATAGCTCAAATTATATTTATTTTAATATTTTTAATAACATTTATTTGATATTTCCCTTAATAAAATAATTACTACATCAATTTTGTATAATTATTTAATATACTTATTTTATGAATAAAAATTAAAAATAAAGTAATATTATGAATATAAATTTATTATATTTCATAATAATATATTTAGTCTAATTTATCTTCTTGAAAATATAACATTAAAAAATTTATACTTATTAAAGTATGAATGTGAAAATTTTAACATTACTTTAAGTAAAATAATATAATTGTCCTAATCAATTCCATATGAATACAAATGGTCATTAACTCAACCATTGGATGATTTTGGTTGGTATATAATCGGCCAATAAAAAATTTTAATGTTTTTTATCCCTTTAATGGTTATTATCATTTTAATAAAAATTAGTTTATTGATTTTTCATTAATTAAATAATTTTTGTATCATCCGTATATAAATATTTAAGGTAATTATTTATTTCCTAAAAAATTAAAATAAATTTCCATGATAAATATAAACATTTTAGATTTCAAATAAGCATTTATAGTCGAATTTATCTTCTGTATAACCTTATTTTAAAAATGATATATTATTTAAAACATGAATGTGACATCTTCAAATTTTCATTAAATAAAATATTATAAATACCATAATATCTCCCAAATAACCCCAAAACGTCAAAAATAAATTTATATCAGGGAAATATGTTTATTAAGTTAAAAATTAAAATTTATATTTGTTGATACCACCCATTTTTCAATGTGTGGATGCATAATAGATATTAAAGACAAAGAAAATGACACTTTGTGTCTTTCTTTGATTTAAATATTATTTAAGTCATTTTCATGGAAAAGTGTCCATAAAATGACATAATTTATATCCTTAAGTGTTAAGGGTCTAATTAATTTCATCAAATATTTTTTTTTATTTTTTTAGTTATTTTATATTCATTATAATTTTATTTTTAACCTAAATTGCCTAATTTACCCTTTACCGTGGTAATAAAATTTACCATGGTTACTATTCATATTGGTCAAAACTAAAAGGGTCCTACTTACCAAATTTATACCTCCTTAATCCAAATTTTACATCCATTTTTAAAAATTCAATATACATAAGTTTCAAAATTAAATTTAAAAGAAACCGTTAAATTGTCACAAAAAAACAATTTTTTGGGAAATGCCCCTTTTAAATAGAAAATGTTTTTATAATAAATAAATTTATGAAACCATTTTAAAAAACCAAAACTGGATAAAAATTAAGTAATTAAAATTTAAAATTAATCCAAAACATAATTTTACTATGTAATGACTTAAAAAATCAGTATTTTCACTATTCATCAAAAAAAATGAAACTTATCAAAAAATACCAAAAATTCAACCAAAGTAAATTTTTATATTTTTTAATAAAATAAGAAGTTTATTTTGTCAAATTTAATATATAAAATTGTTAAAAACTATATTTAAAATTGGTGCTCTATCAAAAGGCTGCAAAACTGTATTTTTTGAGAAATACTTCTTTTATCTGAAAAAATTGAATTTGTTCTTATATCATGTTCTATAAAATAAATACACTATATTTTAATTTTATATAAAATTAAAAATGTGGTTAATACTATTCATAATGTCTAGTTTATATCCCATTAAATAATAATATAATATACTGTTGTTTAGTGAAACTCGGTATTGTGTACAATACAAGCTATCAAGAAAGGTCGCTCTTGCGTGTAATGCAAGCCAAGCCAATAATAAATTTAGTGAAAGCTTCCTTTGGTGTTTCATATAACATAATACAAACATAGTTCTTTTATACATTGAACAAAATCTATACTCATTGTTGCATGAAATGAATCTTATCAAAAGAACTTGAAATTGTGTGTAACACAAGTCAGGTATAGTATTGCGTATACTGCAAGCTAATACTGTTTTGTGTATAGCACAAGATAATATTGGTGTATAATACAATACAAAACGTAAAAATAATTAAAAATAATCCACCTCATAAAATATTTTGGTGTTACATTATAACTCCCTCTCCCTCGAAATTCATTGGGGTTATAAAAGGTTTACTACTTAAAAGTTTCTTTTATAGAAACCCACGTCGTAAAAAGGAATACTAAAACTTCATTTTAAAAAGGAAATTTAGAAACATAACAGTTACTCAAATTAACTCATCACTAGGTTTCCACATAAGAGAATATAGGTGGGATGTGAAAACATACATATGGAAGAGAAATCTAACCATCAAGTTCTGATGGATGGTGGTAGAGAACAAGGTTGGAGAAAGTTAACAACCAAAAATATAGGAATATGTGATGATTTAAGGTACCATATGATTCATCTAATAAGAAGGTACTAAGATAACATTTTTGGGTATCATGATCCTTTCCTTGAAGTTGAATAATTTTGTATGAGAATAAATACTTACTTGATTTTAGTACAATATCACTGTTGGTCATGCCTTGAACAATTTTCACTTCATCTATTATTCAGAGAAATGAAGTTGAATTTTTTATGCCTAAAGTGTTAGCAGATCATGTGATCCATAAATATAATGATAATTCATTCCATCTGTCTCAACAAAAAGGTTATCACAGGTAATAAAATATGCATAAGTCCACCTATAGTGAGATAATACATTAATCTAACAAACTTCAAATGGAATATAACTTATACGATCCATAAATGGATAACATTACAATCATTTCAAATACTAAAGATATAAAACATTAGAAATAGGTAAAATAAATCGACTTAACATTTATCTCCCATATATCATCAGGTATTTCATAGTCTTTACATTCCAAATATGTGAATACCTTAATCATGTATTCTCTTGAAACATGTTAATAACATGAATTACCATAGAACCTTAGCGAAAACATGCATTCTATCAAAATTAACTCTTTCCACACACCAAAAATATCCAAATTATATATACTCAATCCAGGTTATCACTTTGTCCTTATATCAGTCATTAGGTCATTAATACCATCAAATGTCCCATTATCTCCTTATCCCACAATTATGCACATATCATACATTTCCCAAAAATATCTGAATAACTTTTAATGGTTACCGGTATTTCTCAACATATACTTTCAACTACTTAAGGACAAACAATAGTGTAACAATACTTAGATGTTTATTTATTTTATAATTCCATAAAATTACTTATGCAACATTATTCTTGATAATCATGTAACCATTCCACTATCTTCTTAAACCATTGACCGAGCTTCATCATTTTATTCCTTAACACTTATTTCATCTCATATATCATTTATAGTCTCTTCGCCATCATCAACATATATACTACCCATATGACCATTCTGATTTTCTTCATGAGATTTTCCCTTAGGGCATCGATTTTCATAATTCTTGCACATTCCACATTTAAAACATTTAACCATAATTGATGTCTTAGAAGTACTATTATCCTTGTCCATTGTGTTAATTGAACCTTTTCCTTTGTAATTACTGGATTTGTGTCCTTCTTTTCCACACCCAAAGTATTTCTAGTTCCTTTGAAACATTATTCTTGATGCCTCTTCCCACATTATTTACATGAGGAAAATTGAACTTTCTTTCCTCTATGATCACCATGAAACTCCATCTTTCTCTTATTATCTAGGTCAAGAAACTCACCAAAATTTAGATTATTGATTATATTATGAGATCACTGATTATGCATAATAATGATTTTTTGCCTTCCAACTCCCATTTCATTTGGTTACTCATGAAAAATATCATTCCATTGTCCATCATATTCTCCATTAAAATGAATCCTCCTATTTCCATCCATCTTCCAAAACCCAAAAAGAATAGTGTGAGAGGAAAAAATCATACTAAAAAAACAATATAATCAAGGGGTAATTTTAATCTCTAACATATTAGGTTTAATCATAAGTTATTCATGATCATTTCCATAATTCTAGGACTATAACTTATAGTTAGACATACCCTTAGGGACATCCCTAGACATACCTTATAAATATCTCTAGGGATCTCACTAAAGTTTTTTCATCCTAGTTTCCAAAGGTTGACTAATGATTTACTCTGATACTAATTATAACAACCCAAGCTTGACATACATGGACATTTCATTACTTATGTGGAATACTTAATACATGACATAAACAGATTCCCAAAGACTGTATTAGTTTAGTTCCTTTGGAAACATGGAACATAATCTTCTAACTTGGTGAAAGATATTCAACATCTCCCATAAATATCTTCCCCTTTTGTTTCCCTACCTAAAACCTTTTTTATATCATGGGGAAAAGAAAACATAAAAATGGTGAGCTCACATTCTCAGTAAGGGTAAACATGGAGAACATAAAACAAATCATAAACATAAGAATGTAAAAACATGAATATAAAGTTTAAATATCAAAATCTTGAGTAATGAAATAAATATCAACCGTATGTAAGGTATAGATCATAAAGGAACATTAACCATAATATTATTGGCATAAAACATGAAATTTTGGAAAAAAATAAGCACATAATGTGATTTCCATAGTAGCTAAGACATTTCTTCCAAGACCATCATAGTGTACAAAGTCTATTACTAAATTAGGTTTACTTTTCATTCAATCCATGTATTACTAAACTAGATTTACTTATCGTTACAGCCTTGTATTACTGAACTAGATTTACTTTTCATCCTAGTAATGTCTATCACATGAGATATAAATCTTTACCTAATGAATTGGAGGGAGATATTGATCCCACCAATCTCATAAAAAATCATTCTTACATGTTCCACAAAAACATAAATCATTCATCATAACATAACCCAAGAAATAAAATGGGTTTCTTAAACATCATTCCATCATAATATAATCCATATAAAATATCATTTCATCATTAAAACAATCAAATCATAGTAATAATAGGGATAAAAACATAACCCTATTTAAAGAGCATGGACTTAGAGGGAAAATAATTTTTATAAAACACTTGAACTTAATTCATTAGGAAAATATCATTTATTATTCAAAAACATTTTATTTTCTCAAAATATCGTTCAATTTGAAAATAAAAGAATTTAATTGAAAATAAACTTTAAATATTGAAAATAAAGATTCATGGAAATAAGGCATTATGAAGACATAAAAATATGTTCATGCCATATAAGTTTAAAAAAACATTCTTCTCATACTCTTTCTAGAAAATTCAAAAAGTACCTCATATGGAAAATGAAAGAAATATTCCTTCCATACTGTTTAATAAAAAATAATCAATGGGTAAAATTGACTTTAAATAATAGTATAAGAATAGAAATAATATTATATATTTAGGAAACATGGATTTGGATGCTAAATATACTCTAGTAAATACTTCTATATAAAAAATCTCATAAAATAAAGAGATTGCAGAATTATCCCTTACCTTAGATCTGATTTCTTCTGTATGTGTCTAAAACTCCTCTTCTTTGATGTGCTTCCTCTAAATCTTTTCTTAGAGCACTAGAGTTGGTCTTTGAAGAATACCAGAACACTTAGAATGTAAATAGGGAATTTTATAAGGGAATTGGGCAGGGGATGGCCAATCTTGAAGACTCAAAATGAAGTGAAGTAGTTAGAGTGGATGTTCCCTTTTATAATTGAAGTGAGAGGCACTTTTGGAAACCTCAAAAATATTAATTTATAATAAAATCCAACCCCACTCAAAATACTCCAAATATCATAATTTCTAGTATTATATGAGATAGGGTTGTAATCTCATCAACCAATAATTTTGGGACAAGTTTTATTTCAATTTAAAACTTATCTTATTATTTAACACTTAATTATTCTATTTGATTTTTAACACGGGTAAAACATATTTCAATATTAAAAGGGTAAAATATTTACTTAGTTGATTTAAATTATACCATAAATGAATGGTTTATAAAATCATAATTATTCTATATTTTTTAAAAAAAATAATTTTTAAATTATTTAATAAATCATTATTTTAAAAAATATCAATTGTGTCAATTTTGACGCTATTCATTTCATAGATTTTTAAAAATATAAATATAAGATTTTATCCTTGAAAAAATATTTTATAATATTTTTAAGGGTCCAAGGGAATCTATAAAATTCATTGGACAAATTAATTAACCCAAATTATATTTATTTTAATATTTTTAATAACATTTATTTGATATTTCCCTTAATAAAATAATTACTACATCGATTTTGTGTAATTATTTAATAAACTTATTTGATGAATAAAAATTAAAAATAAAATACTATTATGAAGATAAATTTGCTATATTTAAGAATAATATCTGTATCCAAATTTATATTCTTGAAAATACAACATTAAAAAAATTATACTTATCAAAGTATGAATGTGAAAATTTTAACATTACTCGAAATAAAATAATATAATTGTCATAATCTATTCAATATGCTTCCAAATGGTCCATAACTCAACTATTGTATTATTATGGTCGATGTATACTTGAAAAATAAAATTTGGTAAAGTGTTTTGGCCCTTTAATTTTAATTATCATTTTAATAAATATTAGTTTATTGATTTTTCACCAATTAAATAATTTTTGTATCATCCATATATAAAACTTTAAGGTAATTATTTCATTCCTAAAAATTAAAAATAAATTAACATGATAAATATAAATATTTTAGATTTCAAATAAGTATTTATAGTCTAATTTAGCTTCTGTATAACCTTATTGTAAAAATTATATATTATTTAAAACATTAATGTGATATATTTAAATTTTCATTAAATAAAATATATAAATACCATAATATCTCCCAAATGGCCCCAAAATGTCAAAAAAATTATATCAGGTAAATATGTTTATTAAGTTAAAAATTACTATTTTTATTCATTGATACCACCCATTTTTTCATGTGTGGATACACAATAGATATTAAGACAAAGAAAATAACACTTTGTGTCTTTCTTTGATTTAAATATTATTAAGTCATTTTCCTGGAAAAGTTTCCATTAAATGACATAATTTAGATCCTTAAGTGTTAAGGGTGTAATTACATTCATTAAATAAAAATTTTCATTTGTTTTAGTCATTTTATAGTCATTGTAATTTTATTTTGTACCTAAATTACCTAATTTACCCTTTATCATGGTAATAAAATTTACCATGGTTACTGTTTATATTGGTCAAAACTAAAAGGGGCATACTTACAAAAGTTGGATCTCCTAAATCCAAATTTTACATACATTTTTCAAAATTCAATACATATAATTTGTAGAATTAAATTTTAAAAAAACCCCATTAAAATGTCATGAAAAATAGTTTTTGAAAAAATGCCCCTTTCCAAATGGAAATTGTTTTTATAATAAATTCATGTATAAAATCATTTTAAAAAACCAAAATTTGATAAAAATGAACTAATTAAAATTTAAAACTAATCCAAAACATAATTTTACTATGTAATGACTTTAAAAAATCAGTATTTTCACTATTTATCAAAAAAATGAAACTTATCATAAAAATACCAAAAATTCAACCAAAGTAAATTTTTATATTTCAAACTAAAATAAGAAGTTTATTTTTGTCAAATTAAATATATAAAAGTGTTAAAAACTATATTTAAAATTGGTGCACCATCAAAAGGCTACAAAACTGCATTTTTTGAGAAATACTTCTTTTATCCGAAAAAATTGAATTTGTTCTTATATCATGCTCTGGAAAATACATACGATGAATTTTAATATTATATAAAATTAAAAATGTGATTAATACTATTCATAATGGATAGTTTATATCCCATTAAATAATAATATAATATATCATTATTTAGTGAAACTCAGTATTGTGTACAACGCAAGCTATCGAGGAAGGTTGCTCTTGTGTGTAATGAAAGTCAAGTAAATGTTGAATTTAGTGCAAGATTCGTTTGGTGTTTTGTATAACATAATCCAAACATAGTTCTTTTATATATTGAACAAAATCCATACTCAGTGTTTCGTGAAATGAATCATATCAAAAGAACTTGAAATTGTGTGTAACACAAGCCAAATATAGTATTGTGTATACTACAAGCTAATATTGTGTTGCGTATAGTGCAATCTAGTCTTGGTGTTGCATAAAACATGAGACATAAAAGAAATTAAAAATAATCTATCTCATAAAATATTAGGGTGTTATAAAAAGAAGCACCCAAAAATATTGGGAAGACCATTCCTATCTACAGGAAGGGCACTGATTGATGTTCAAAATGGAGAGCTACGTTTGAGAGTTGGAGGATCATAAGTAAAATTCAATCTACACCAAGAGATGTAGAAGTATGAGGAAAAAGTTTATGATTTTTAGATAATTTTATAAAAGAAGAGGACAATTATGTCTAAGGAAGAAGATATGAAGTATTTGTTGTGTAAAGTAAATAATAAAGTATTAACAAGATGAATAATGATAAGAAAGTGTTAGAAAAAGCTGAAGAAAGTAGAGGAACATTTATTCAAGAAGAATTCATAGAAGGAGAACAAGTTTTTGTAGTCAGTGAAGTTCCATTTAACTATTTAGAAAGGTCTAAGAAGCACTGGATTGGGCCTACGATTATTGATAAGGTTTTCAACAATGGGAGAGTGAAATTAGTCTCAAAGAAAGGGAGAGGACAAATCTACATTGAGGAATCAATGCTTCAACATTTTGTAGATCTTGATGAGGTAACCTCTTTCCTACCAACAATAACCTGATCTGAATAAGGTAAGTTCAATCCAATGATGGTAAACAAAATAACTTCCAGGAGGCAACCTGAGTTTTTAGCACTTTTCATTAATTATTTTATGTTTTTAGGAAAAAAACTCATTCCCAACATTTTTTAAATTTCATTGTTATGGCCTATGATTTCAATGGTGTATTTTATTTTTATAGGACCATCAAGGAAAGTAGAATGTAGAATAAATAAGAAGGAGAAGAAGCTACAAAGGAGTTAAATCTCATGAGGGGCACTTACACATTATGAAAAGTTTAAAACAGAACTTATACAACCTAAGTTTTAAGCGTCAAATGCAATGGGAGTAAGTGTTTAAATTATTTATTATTCAACTGTATTACCCACATTTTAATAGTTTAGGGACTTAATTTTAAATTTCATTCCCTACACTAGATTAATTCTTCAATCAAATGAACTTAGAGACATAAACTTCCTAGGATATTTATCATGCCATGAATTTAAATTTATTTTTCAATAAATTTGAATGATAAAAATGGGAAAAATAATTAGTAGAGATAATAATGTGGATTTAGAGTTGACAAATCATGATATAATGATCATTTCAACCATTTTAAATGAAATTTTTCTAAGATTTAGCCATGTTTTAAATTTTTGATGTTTTCATTAATTAATTTAATTATTCGTATGCATTTCCATGAGTGATTTTCCCAACCATTCATCTCATTCCTAAGACATCCAATGGGATAATATTTTCTATTATTTATATAATATATTTCTTGAGAAACTAAGGCATGTTTTATTCTAGAACATTCTTTTCATCTTATCAAATCTATGACTGAACAAAACCACTTTTAATATGATTAAGACATTATTTTTATTTTACCCTTATCCTGATACCCACCTTTTGTTAATCCATTTTAAATCTTTATAAGTCATGAATAGCCTTTTCCTTAAATGAGTAATGTTACAAGCCTATCTTATCCATTCCTACCTCTCTCTAAATGTTTTTCATGATATTTATTAGAATAATTATGGGGGGGACATTTTTTGGTGTACTGGGATATACTTCATTGAGGATATTTTTTTGGGTGATTCTTCATTATGATATGGGTAAGGTCATGACATCTTTAATTATATTTTACTACTCCCATCTCTTAGTAAAAAACATTTGAAAAAAACAGGTTGTGTTTTGGGAGGATCAAAAGTCACCATTTTTCAGACCGATGGCCCTTTGATTGTATGTGGTTAGGTGATGGATGTGAGATTTATTCTGATCATAGATTTCAAATATATATATATCAAGAGATTTTTATCCTATCATTTCACTTACATGTATCATGGAACCACTTTGAGTTTTTGCAGGGAAGAGATGGATGACATTTGTAAAGAGAGAAATTAATTGATCTTATCTTCTGATATCATACAAAATTCATTAGAGTTGAATATACTTTTTGAGTCTTACTTTTTATATCATTTACCTACCTACCTTGAATCCTCAAACTCATTTGATCCTAAATGGTGAATCCCTCATGATTAATTATGATATTTGTCTTTATATAGTGGAGATGTTAGATGCCCTACAAGCCTATGGTAAGTTATATTTTTTTAGGTATGTGATGAAATATATTTACATTTTTACCCTAATAATGATCAGAAAAATTCAATTGATGTAAATTGAAAGTGGCGTGCATATTAATAATGGATTGAAAAATGAAAATGCATAAATAAAAAGGTATGGTTGTTTCAAAAGAAGAAAAGTAAAATATGTGATTCATTTATTTTCTTTGAAAAATGAGGGGTTGATAAATTTTCTATATGTGATGCTTGAAATTTTAATTTTCCATTTGATCAATTGTTTTTATTGAAATTAAATTTAATGCATGGTAAGGTGAATATCCTTTGTAGTATGATGATATTCCATCCTTGAGGACAATGATGAATTCAAGTGTGGGGAAAGTTGATATATATATTTCATGCATATATTTTAGAGTATTTTAAGGTGTTGATTTATGTATTTAATTGATTAATATTTCTAATTTTGGAATTTATTTACTTGTTTTATGTTTTATGGTAGGAAACGATGATTATTTTAAAAAGGATTGAAAAGTAGAGAAATTATGAGCTAAAAGAGCCTTTGCGCTGCGAGCGAAGAAAAGTGGTGCAACACCAGATTTTTGAAGATGAAGGAAGTTGGAAATTCTGAAGTAGAACTGGTACACATCATGTACTGAGAGTACACACCGTGTAGTATCAGTTCATGACATACTGAAGACTGCATAGAATAATTCATGATGATAGAACATGCTATGAACTGCAAGTACACGTCGTGTAAATGAAGTACATGATGTGTACCCAAGTCAAACCAGCATACGAAATTTTGATGGGTTCAATGTGGAAGAGGAAAACTCAGATATGAAGTCCATGACGTGTATTCCAGGTACACGTTGTGACAACAACAACACATGAAAAAAAATAACTACAATAGGTCATGGGTTTTGATGATTTTGGCCTATAAATACCAGCCTTGGATGCCATTCCAACATACTCTAGGGAAAAGGATGCCAAGAATCACTAAAGGAAGGCCTCTAGACGACGAAGTGATGATATGAATTCGTTCTTCACTTCTATTCTCCCTCAGGTACCCATTTTTCTCTCTCTCATCATTAGCAAGTAGTCCATTAGTTCCGAGTGACGTGATTTTAGAGGGATGTGTGCTTAGGGATTATTTTCTAGTTTCTATTCATGTTTTGTATTTTTGAAAACCCTTTATTCAATTCCAAATCTCTTTCATTTCGTATTGCATGACCATTTCTATGCTTTGAAAGTTATCTTTTCAATGCATCAATTAATCACCCTAGTTTTCATATGGCCATTATGTGATCTAGAAAAGTTATGTTTAAACATGGTTTTGGGTTGCCTATATCTATGATTGAATCTAGTATATGACCATTCAAAAGGTTCAATCATAAGAGTATAGTAGGATACCAAAACTGAGGATCCCTACTAAACCAATTTTGACACCAAAACTGAATAAACCTTCTTTCAAGTAAATCCCTCAAACACGAACCTAAAAATCATTGAACCTGTCATATCTCCTATCTTGATTCAAACCCCAATCAATCTTGTTATTGTTTCTCTTTTATTGAAAAAAACCAATCAATTTTAATTTCAATTTCATAATTAATTTAGAACATACACTCTGTCGCTATGGGTTTGAAACTCGAACTTACTAGATAATACACTTTTAGTTATGTTGTTTGGGTTTTAATAAATTACTAAAAAAATTTATCCCTGTAGGAATTAACGATACCCTCCAGGATATTAATAATTGATTAGACATAATCATAATATCCTTCACTCTAACTATCATCCCATTTGGTTTTTCATCAACACATTATCTATCATATTCAACATTAATTTGGTCCTTTTTGGTTTTTTACGACCCCCCTCCCTCCAAAGATGCCCCTCCTGGGCTCGTAATGAATAAAGGAAGATAATGACCCCCAAGTCCCACCTCCAGTATTCCCTGGGGTGGATACCAGCACCAAGGGTATACAAGTCTCACAAAATGGAAGGCATTTCCCTTTTTGAAGAAACTAGATCGAGAGATACTATGTTTCATCCCAATAAAACTCCAAGATATATATATAAGAAATCCAAATCCATCCCACATTAATTTTTAAAAAAATGTTACAAGTGAAATAAAACATCGAACTAAGTACCAAAAGGAAGCTAAAGCAGCGACTTAGCAACTTTCCCAAAGCCAGAGCTAGTAACACCCTGCACAGTCCATGTAATCCTCCTAGAAACCTGAAAATAGTATTATATACATAGGGTGAGTATACATATATACTTGGTAGGAAAATCAAGGTCTCTTGTGCACATGTGAAAGAAGCATACTAATTACCCTGTGAGAAAATAGAAGAACCAAACAACACCTAAGTAGGTATACTAACCACCCCAACCTCACCAAGGTACTCTCACCAAATAACGTAATTCAAGTAAAGTAATATAATGAACATCGATAATAGGGTACCGCGCACCACTTTCCCACTGATTAGCTGCTCTTACACCCTAATATAAAATTTCCTGGCACTCCCACCTCTTCTGAACACACCACATAATAACCCAGTCACACACACCTGGGCCTCACAACCACACCCTGTCCCATCCCCAGGGCCATGAGCCACATCACATCACACCTGCTAACACTTGGGGGCCACACCACATCACATTCCACCCGCAGAAAACTAGGCCACATACCATATCACACTTAGAAAATACTTGGTAAATCACAACACATATCATCCCGAAGACACATGGGAAAAGACAACACATCTCATCCCAAAGACACCTGGGAAAACACAGCTCACTCACACACACCTAGTCCCCATAAACCACAACCTTTATGAAGAATCTTGGGATACCACTACCTAGAAGGAGTAGGGAAGATCGGGTGGCCAGCTATCCATCCTCCCACCATGATGTTTGGTAAAGACACCCTTACCCATGATGATGGGGGTGTTCGACACATAGTGCTCAACTAGGGTGGGGTTCATATAGAAATCACAAAGTAAATACATTTATATATTGATATACTACCAAACACTCATGCACAACCTAAGGTTTCTCAAACAAACAACTAGCTCACAATACTATCAACTTCTCTTCTATCTCTAAATACAATCACCACACAACAAGCAACAACTTATTTCCAATTTCTAACCAAATTTGACCAAACCAACCCAAATTTGTAACCAAATTTGTTAAACTATTACCATCCTTTATTCACAACTCATTTATTCATTATTTTAACCAAAAAAACCCAATAAAGTTATAAACTTTATTAACAAATTATTTACTCATCTATTCAATTACTAACTGGAAAACTACCAACAAAACACATAACAAGCAACACAACAACACATCACTATACAGCCTGATCGCATCCCCACTGTGCAGCACTTCTCATCCATTCCACAATAAAAAAATATCTCAACCTGAGATTCCATTACATGATCATCTTGATGTATCATCTATAGGTTCATCCACCACACAACCCAAACCAACCCATAGCACACACCTGTGCTTCACAAACATACCACATCACAAACCATAGTGTATCTACACATCACAACATGGCCACTTCACATACCATATTCCCTGCACACACAACCACACTATCCCACAAAAAACATCACCCCACATACTAAAGAAAAACAAAAATCCAGATTTATTGAAGAATCCTTTATTAAATCTCACATGTTAATTCAGGGGTTTTCACAGAAACTGGGTAATCTAGGGGCATTAGTTTATTATCCAAGTGTACATGATTTAAAAATTTGAATATATAAGTGTTCAACAAAAATTGACCAACATGAAACTTTTTTAGTGAGAAAACAAGGACCACTAATGTCCATAATTTTTAGTGGAATGTTTAGCCCATATAATTCATAACAACAACCAAAAACAAATAAGAAGCAGATCATATGTCAATTTCCCCCATCCCATGCATATTGATCTTAGACATATTCAATTATATTTATTTAATTTGGATTCAAATATCTTCACATGGGAAACATTCATACACCCACCCTCCATGATGCAAAATTAATAAGGATGAATGAAACCTACCTAAAAGAGTAGGCAATTAGAACTTCCTAATTTCACCAAGATAGGGGCACACATGAAGTAGGAAACTCTAAGGAAAACATAAACCAACTGGTTCATCACAATAGAATAAATCCTATGGGGAGAAAGGTTTTGGGAACCTCATACTAAGAGAGAAAAATAATTTAATAACAAATATAAAGGTCTTTTGTCCCATGAAATATAAAATAGGGTCACGATTTAGATACATCTTTAATTTTCCATTAAAGTTAGATCTAGTTAAGATTACATGACTAACTAAAAGCCCCTAGACTCTTAGGAATCAAAATATATGACTCATAGCCCTCAAAATAGTTCCAAAACCACTTAAATATGGTATTAAACTCATTTTGCGTCAATGAAAGTTGTCAAAAGGGAAAAAAACTAGAAAACTGGAAAAATTGGAAAAAAAAGGAAAACTGTTGGAATGAATCACTATTGGATGAGTCACTAGTGTGAGTAACTATTAGAATTCACCATTGTCAAGCTACCATTGTGAGTCACCGTCATGAGTCACTGTCTTGATTCACCATTGTAAGTAACCATTGGTGAGCAACCATTATGAGTCACCATTGGAAGTTACTGTCGTGAATCACCATTAGGAGTCACCATTGTGAGCCACCATCATGAGTCGTCATTTGGTAAGTCCCCATTCGGTTAGCAACCGCTAGACGAGTGACCGTTCAATGAGTCACCATTCATATATTCACCACCAGAGACTTGTCACCAGTGAATCGCCACCAGGATTCACCACCAAGAGTCACCACTGGGAGTCACTGTTAGAGAACTTGAAAAACTATAAAATTCTGCAAAGTATTGAAATAAGTCACCTTGACCTCCCAAAACACTTCAAACACTGGATTTTCACAAATTAATGGACCGGATAGGTTTGGTCCATTACATCATATACCTCTCAAATTATTCTTTCCCTTGATAATTTCAAACCAAACCCAGAAGGGAAAGGGGTCTGAACAACCACCATGTGAGATACCTCTCAAGACTCTTATCACTTCTCAATCACTACCACTAACTGAACATACCAACCTAAATTATCACAAAATACACCAAAAAATCACAACAACCACATCATATCAAACACATTAATCATAAAACCACATCCTCCATGTCAATATATTATTCGCTCTGGGTGGCATTGACTCACCCGTACAGGTTTAATCGAATCACAATTAATGTGTCTCGATTAGGATTTTGGTCTTACACTTTTCACATGTCATTAATTTATCATACATTTCACCACAGACATCTCAACCCAAGGTAAAACAACTCATTTCATAAAAATAAGGTTCAAACATTACATTTCAAAACAAAATCGAACAAGTCAAAACTCAAAACAACTCTGGGTATTAGGAATGTATCTGAGTTTCTGGCTCCCAGGTACTCTCCTCCAGAACACCATGCCTCCACAACATGCAAACCAAAGGAATGATCCATACATTCAGCACCTTATCTCGATGATCCAGGATCTCTATCAGTCATTCTACATATCTTGAATCATCCTTGATATCCAACTCTCCCCAGTCAAGTACATGGGAGTCATCATAAAGATACTGATGAAGTTGAGAGATGTGGAAGATGTCATGGATCCTCTCAAACTATGGTGGCAATGCCAACTATTATTCCACATCGCCAAATCATCCCAACACCTCGAAGGGTCCAAAAAACCTAGGATAAAGCTTTCTCCCTCTGCCAAACCTCTACTACCCACGTCGAGGGGAAACCTTTAAGAAAACTTGGTACCAAACCTCAAACTCCAAGGTCCTACTAGTATGATCGGCATAAGACTTATGCTGGTCTAGTGCTGATTTCATCCTCTCACAAATGATCTGAACCTTCTCTATCGTGCTCCGTACTACCTCGGGACCAAGAACAGTTGTCATCCCAACCTCCATCCAGCACAACAAAGAATGACACGGTCTCCCATTAAATGCCTCAAATAGATCCATGACAATGGATGAGTGATAGTTATTATTATAATTGAACTCTACAAAGAGAATATGTTGTTCCCAAGATCCAAAAAAGTCTAAGATGCACACCCGCAACATATCCTCCAACTTCTGGACAGTCCCCTCTATCTTCCCATATGTCTGAGGGTGGAAAGCAATGTTGAAGTGTAAATGGGTGCCAAAATCATGTTGTAATCCTCTCCAGACTCATGAGGAAAACTACATATCCTGTTCTGAGACAATGGATCTTGGAACTCCATGAAATCACACCACCTCATCCACACACCTCTTGGATAAGGCATCCATTGCGCCTGACTCCTTAATCACTAAGAAGTGAGCATATTTCTTCAGCTGATCCACTACTACACAGATAGAATTGTAACATCCCTGAGCCTTGGGTAACCTTGTGATGAAATCCATCGATATTTCATCCCACTTCCACTCGAGGACATCCAAGGGATGCAAAAAACTATCAGGAACATGGTGTTTGGATTTTACCAACTAGCAGACCAAGCATCTTTCCACAAGCTCCGTTACTACCCATTTCATCCCAGGACACCAAAACTGTATATTCAAGCCAAGGTACATTTTATAAATTCTCAGGTGTACTGCTTAAGGTGAGTTATGAAACTAACAAAGAACTCCCTTGTGCATTTCTACTAGAACAAAAAACCTCCCATGGAATAGCATCCTCTAACCATCTCTCTGGAGAATCACCATGGCCAACCCAATTTCCCAACACCTATTCCTCTGAGTCTCCCCACTAATATTCCTCCACTAGCTGCATTAAAGAAGACCAAACTATCATCTGGAAAAAATATCCTATACCACCATCCATTCCTATATCTAAGTGCAAAGTTGACAACTCCTATGATGCTTTCCAAGAATTTGCATATTTCTGAACAACCTCCTTTCGTGAATTTCTACTCAAAGCATCAGCCACAATATTCCCCTTTCCTAAGGTGTAGGAGATTTCAAAATCATAGTCTTGAATAAACTCCATCCACCTCAATTGTTGTAGATTTAGATCATGCTGGTAAAATATATACCTCAAACTCTTGTGATATATGAAGACGACAAAGCGCTCCCTAATGAGGTAATGTCGCCACAAAATCAGCACAAACATGACCGCTGCTAACTCCAGATCTTGGGTGGCATAGTTACGCTCATAGGGATGAAACTTCCTAGACCCATAATAGATCACTGATCACTACTGCATCAAGACACATCTCAAACCAAGATGGGAAGCATCGATGAACACCTCAAACATCACCCCTTCCTCTAGAAACCAGAGTACAAGAGCACTAACCAAATTCCCCATCAGATAACCAAACATTGTATGGAACTTATCACTCCATATAAAATCTTGATTCTTTCTAGTCAAAGTTGTCAACAGAGCTACAATTTTAGAGAAATTGGGTACAACCCTCTGATAATATCCCATAAGACCAAGGAAACTACGAACTTCTGCCACATTATTGGGTGTTTCCCAAGAAACAACCACTTCAAACTTTGATGAGTCAACTTCCACACCCTTCTAGGACACCACATTCCTAAGGAAATTTACCTCTCATGTCTAGAACTTACACTTGGTCAAATATTTGTAGATCTAGTGGCGTTAACTAACTTTCAAGACAAATTTGAGATGCTTGGTGTGATCCTCCTCTAACTTCAAGTAGATTAGGATATCATCGATGAGTATTATGATGAATTTGTCCAGAAAATCATGAAGTATGGAGTTCATAAGCCTCATTAACATAGCTAGTGCGTTCGTAGCACTGAATGGAATGAATACGAACTCGAAGTGACCATACCTGCATATGAAAGTAGTCTTTAGGATATCTCCCTCCTTCACCCTCAACTGGTGATACCTAGACCATATATTGATCTTTGAAAACCAACTTTACCCTCTTAGCTGGTCGAAAATATCATATATCCTTGGAAGTGGGTAGCGGTTCTTGATCGTCACCTGATTCAACCTTTGGTAGTCTATGCACAACCTCAGACCACCATCCACCTTTGTAATCAACATTGGAGCACCCCACAATTACACACTGGGATAGATAAATCCCTTCTTCATCAGATCATCTATCAAAATCCTCAACTCTGGAAACTTAGAAGGTGTCATCCAATAATAATCCATTCAAATTATAGAAGCATTGGGTTTCAAGTCTACCTCAAACTCAACATCACATCGAGGGGGTAGAGTTACAAACTCCTCATGAAAAACATTTTGGAACTCCCACAAAAACTCTAGGAACCTCCACCATCCCAAAATCTACTGATCCCATTAACATATAATCCAAAAATAAAAGAAGATGCTCTAAACATTGACTTCCCACCTGATAGCTCCACTCACCAATGAAAACCACATGTAATCCATCAATGTCATAAAACACAACTCTTCTCCAGAATCAGTATATAATAGCATGAATGGGATACAACTATTCAATTCTAATAATGACATCCTATGGATGAATTTGTACAAATAATAGATCTACATGGGACTAATATGGTCTCATCATCAGTCTACATCCTCAACACACATCAAACAAGCTGGTCTAACCTCTAACTGGAATACTCAACACCAGGGGCGTGGGAAGCATCTCTACCTCTAGTCCTAGATTATGGGATAGAGTGGGTGAAACAAAGGAGTATGAATCTTTTTAATCAAACAAATCACAAGAAATGGTACTAAATAAGCTGATCGTACCTCTAACGATCTATGGGCCTACCAGAACTACTACCTCTACTGCGTGAAACTAACCACACCCAGATCCTCTTCCCCTCTTCTAAAGACCACCTCCATGACCATTCCTGGGTCAAGTTCCCTAAGGAAAAACCCTAAGGTTGGTCCCCATATGTATAAGGCCCCATCCTTAAACCTTACTTAATCTTGAGTTATTACAAGATTACACATTGAGGATCTTTTCGGGTTTAGAGTTTTAGAGAATTAGATCATAAAACTTGCATTACATTCCACATATAAACAAAGTGGTTACATAAAGATATTATTCTTCATTCCCATCAATGGAAACATATTTAAAATAAACATGGATTCTTTCTTGACACTTCCTTGACACTATCATCATATCATGTACCTTTCCCTTGACCTGTGAAAAACATTTCAAAAAAACTTGGGATGAGCATAAAAAGCTCAGTAAGGGATATAAAAATATGGAAAGGAAACATGGGTACATATATACATAAGGATGAGATCATACTTTACCCATAAAACATAAGCACTTTAACATACCTCATCAAATCATGAATAAATCATAGAAATCATAAGACATAAAGGTAACTTGAGGCATTCATAACTTTCTTACGTAGGGAGTAACCCTCTTGGTTACGTTTGGAATACCCATCACAGTATATTACCTAAATATCTCCGGAAAAACCTTAACGTTTCACTCCTTCACGTTACCCAATGCATTGGAGAGCTATATCGGGCTCACCCGCCCTTAGTTTATCACGGAACCACCCGTCTTCATAATAATTCCCAAGAACCTCAACATAATCGTATCACATAAAACATGCATAAAGGAAACATAACATTTCCACATTTCAATCACAAGATATCAATAAAAAACATTGATATAAAAACATTATGAAAACCATTTTCAATACCAAAACAAAAGAAAATTAAAACATGGTATTTATTTTTCTTTTAAAAAGAAGGTATGGCTTGTAGAGGAAGTCGAAACTCAAATAACGGTCACGGCGGCGGAGAAGTCGTTGTCGCCGTATACGTACGAAAAAAACATTACCTTTTGTCATTTAGTAAAATGCTTCGTATAAAAAAGATTTCTTTTGGATAAACGTAAAAGTCAAAGGGGTTTATACACAGTATAAAAGAAGGTTGTGTATAAAATAAAATATGCCTCAATGAAAGGAGATTGAGACGAAGTCCCATACCTTGTATCCGACTTGACCCGACCGTTCTTTAATCTCCTGAATAATAAACTTGAGTAAATCTCTACTTGCTTAATAACCTTTTTCAAGTTCAATATTCCTTTTATACCATGTTATGAACATTATGTAATCATTTAAGTTAATAATGTTCATTTTGTCGGTATTTGGTTCTTAAGTCAAAAATAGACTTCTTACACTTACATGTTGTTAATTTGGTCAAAGGTTAGTTATATACAGAATGATATTAATGATTTGGATAACATATATATCATATATATTCAGCATATACATGTATTTATAATATTACGTCACATTTAGAGGTAAGAAAATGAAATGCACCGTTCATGGAGACGGTAAGCCGTACGTACGCATGAACGCTACTTCCATTTCTATTTCGTATTTTCTGGAATGGAATCATAATGATATAAGAGTATATTATAATTCCAGTATAATAACATATATAATATCATTAAATTTATCCTTTACACATCCCACATATGGTATTAACGAATCAAATCACTTTCAGGGGGCGGTAGTCCGCACTTCCTAAAATGAAGATATCGTGTTTACCCATAATGGAAACAATAATGGTATGCCATAAATGAAAAATACAGAAGATTAAAGAAAGAATAAAAATATTATATATCATATATAAAAATAGTGACATCATAATGGCCACCTTTAAAGGTGTTAAATGAGTATTGAACAATCATCATTTCAGGAGGCAGAATTTCGCCATCCACGGAAACCGTATGTTCTTTAACCATTTGATGTAGTTGTGTGAGAGTGTAGCTCGAATAAATATTATAACAACATCCTAGTATATTTAAGATACTGGTTTTGTTACAAAATAAGTAAATAAAAAGAGTTTAGGGGGTTGGAGAAGCAAAATAAAACAAATGAACATGAGAGAATGAATTACCTTTAAAAGTGTAACTCCTTTTGATTTGAGCCTAAAGGATTCCTTTGAAAGGATTCTGCCCAAAGGGAATCCTCTAAGATTAGGAGAGGTATGTGGAGAGAGTAAATGGGCAGGGTATGGCCAAGCCAAAGGCTTGAGGAGTGTGTGAAATGAGGTAGAGGTGGGGGCCTTTTATAAGAGGAGAGGAGGGGCCCTTTTGGAAATCATGAAACTATTATTTTATTTTCAAAAGTGTTTCGAATTTATAAGGTCCCACATTGATATATTTAGAAGATAAGATGATAAGGCTTCTAAATATTCCCATCCAATAGTTTTTGGACAAGTGTAGGTCTTAGATTTTATATTATCGTTTCATTTTATTTAAACTGTTCATCAATGAGGTCATCGTTGCATCATCATGATGTCATAATTAAATTAATTTATTTAATGTCTAAAAATTATAAAAAAAATACTATAATGTAGGAAATCTTTTTATATTTCTAATGAATATTTATAGTCAAAAATATGACTTGTATAACCCCATATAAAAATTGTTTTAGTAACATAACTTATGTTTGTGTCATTTTTACTTTAACATTAAATAAAAAGTTATTTATGTCATTTCCCAACCAAAGTGGCTCCATGGGGTCCCCAAGTTGACCCATGGCTTGTCTTGGTCTGTCATGACACAACCAATGAGGGTAGGACATGTGTCAAGCTCATCTCATTTTATTAAAGCATTATTTTTACCCTAAACTACACTAATTACCACTAATCGCGATTAAAAACTTAATAAGTTACTATTCACCAAAAAATTATTTTAATCTCATTGAACCACATTTTACTTCTTAATGAAAACCATGTATGTCGGATTTTTGAAATTCAAAACACAATGATGGCAAAATTTCATTTAAACGGAAAATCAGTTTTTATAAGTATCACTTAGTGGTTTCACTATTCATCAAAAATTGAAGTTTTTCAGAAAATTACCAAAAATTCACCCTAATCTATATTTGATATTCCGAATTCAAAAATGAAGTCTATTTTAAAAAATTCAAAACATATAAGTCACATTAATTAATTTAATAATTAATTCTCGTTGTCATTACAAATAGCGTGTTTTTATGAAACAATAAGTATCAAAAGATTGACACCAGTTTAAGTCTAATTTCAAAGTGAAATTGATTACAATGACCACCATTGGATTAAATGGTAAAAATATATTCAGATTAATCATTAATACCAATTCAAAAGATAATCTAATCATATAAATAAATTAGATTAAGAAGCAGTTTTGATGTAAAATGCAGTATTTTTCACTATTCATTAAAAAATGGACATTGTCAGAAAAATACCAAAAATTCACACAAAGTAAATTTTGATGTCCCAATCATAAAGAATAAGTTTATTTTGACAAACATAGCTTATAAAATTGTCATAGGATAGATTTAAAAATGGTTTGTCATCAAAAGGCAGTAAAACAATCTTTTAAAAATATTAGTGTATTCCATGCTTAAGATTGGATTTATTTTAATTTTAAACCTCTAAAACACTATCTAATTCATTAATAGACATAGATAAAAATATATATTATTCATTACTTACTTGGGATGTTACATCCTTCCCCCTTTAGAAAATTGTGTCCCCGCAATTTATTTACTTATCGAATAAATGGGGGTACTTATCCCTCATTGCATTTTCAGATTCCCATGTTGCCTCTTCCATCATGTGGTTTTTCCACAAAACCTTTACCTGCTTAATCACCTTATTCCGTAACACTTGCTCCCTGTGGTCAAGAATCTGGACCGGTTGTTCCTCATAAGATAGGTTCTCTTCCAACTGAACTACCTCTGGACTCAAAACATGAGATGGATCTGGCATATACTTTCTCAACATCGAAACGTGAAAAACATTGTGTACATGAGATAAACTCGGAGGTAAAGCCACCTGGTAAGAAACTGATCCAACTCTTTCCAGAATTTCATATGGTCCAATGAACCTTGGACTCATCTTTCCTTTATTACCAAATCGCATCACACTTTTCCATGGTGATACTTTGAGAAAAACATGATCACCTACCTCACAAGATAGATCCTTCCTCCTATTGTCTGCATAACTCTTCTGCCTACTCTGAGCTGTTCTCATGTGCTTCTGAATCAGCTGAACTTTTTCTGCCATCTCTTCTACCAATTCTGGTCCCATCAACTTCCTTTCACCCACTTCATCCCAGAAAGCTGGATTTCGACACCGCTTCCCATATAATTCATGAAATGGTGCCATCTGTATACTGGAATGAAAACTGTTATTATATGAAAAATCAACCAAAGAAATATGTTGGTCCCAACTTCCTTGATAATCCATAGAGCAAGAACGTAGCATATCCTCCAAGGTCTGAATTGTTCATTCTGACTGCCCATCTGATTGAGGATGAAAAGTTGTACTAAAATTTAATTCAGTACCCAACGACTTCTGAAGGCCTTTCCAAAAGTTAGAAGTGAACCTGGGATCACGGTCAGATACAATGGAGAGAGGAACTCCATGTAACCTGACTACCTCTTTAAGATACAAACGGGAAAGTTGATCTAGGGAAAAAGTATCTCGTATGGCAAGGAAATGAGCAGATTTAGTCAAGAGATCAACAATAACCCATATTGCATTATTACCTCGAGATGTCTTCGGTAATCCCACAAAAAAGTCCATGGATATATTCTCCCATTTCCACTCTGGCACTGGTAAAGGCTGAAGCATCCCTTTCGGTAACTGCCGCTCTACTTTAACCTGTTGACATGTCAAACACTTCACAGTAAAATCAGCAATATCTCTTTTCATTCCATCCCACCAGTAATACTCCCGCAGATCTCTATACATCTTAGTACTGCCAGGATGAACTGAAAACGGAGAACTATGAGCTTCACATAACAACTCTCTCTTCAACTGTGAATCACAAGGCACACACAATCTCTTCCCAAATCTCAAAACACAATCATTATCAATGTTTAATTCAGGCAACTTACCTTTCTGAACTAGCTCTACCTTTTTCTGCAACTCACTGTCTTGCTTCTGTGCTTGCTTGATTCTATCTGATAGAGATGATCTCACTGATACCTGAAACAAAACAGAATAACTTCCTGCACCAACAACTTCTATGCCAGAGTTCATCAAATCCTTAACCAAAGGATCACGTTCCAAACGCAACATTGCTAATGAAGCATTACTTTTTCGACTCAAAGCATCATCCACTTTATTTGCTTTTTCTGGATGGTAATGAATTGTACAATCATAATCCTTGATTAATTCTAGCCATCTCCTTTATCTCATGTTCAATTCTTTCTGAGTGAATATATACTTTAAACTTTTTTGATCGGTATATATTTCACAATTTACTCCATACAAATGATGCCTCCAAATTTTCAAAGCAAAAACAATAGGAGCTAATTCCAAATCATGTGTTGGGTAATTTACCTCATGTTTTTTCAACTATCGTGAAGCATAAGCAATTAACTGATCATTCTGCATTAGGATGTAACCAAGTCCTTTTAATGAAGCATCACTGTATATAACAAACTCACCATTCCTGGAAGGTAGTGCCAAAACTGGAGCATTCACCAATCTTCTTTTCAATTCCTGAAAACAATCATCACATTCTTTTGTCCAGATAAACTTAACACCCTTCCGAGTTAGCTTAGTCATTGGACTAGATAACCGTGAAAAATTTCTAACAAACCTTCGGTAATAGCCTGCCAAACCAAGGAAGCTACGAATCTCGGTTACATTTGTGGGTCTTGGCCATTCTTCCACAACTTTTGTTTTTGCAGGATCAACAGTTATTCCATCTTTAGAAACAATGTGACCAAGGAAAGAAATTTGTTGCAACCAAAACTCACACTTGCTGAATTTTCCACACAGTTTCTTTTCTTTTAAGGTTTTCAAGATAACCCTTAAATGTCTTTCATGCTCCTCTTTACTTTTAGAAAACACCAAAATATCATCAATGAAAGCCACCACAAACTTATCCAAGAACTCATGGAAAATTCTATTCATTATGTCCATGAATACAGCAGGTGCATTGGTTATCCCAAAAGGCATTACTAAAAATTCATAATGGCCATATCTCGTACGGAAAGCGGTCTTCAGAATATCTTCCTCCTTTACCTTCAACTGATGGTACCCCGATCTCAGGTCAATCTTTGAAAAAAAACTGAGCTCCCTGGAGCTGATACAACTTCATTTGATGGCCCGACATCTGCTGAATTAGTTTCAAAGGATTTCACCACCCCTTTCTTCTTGTAGTCTAACTGCTTCCCATCACTCAAGCTCTTTGTCAGACACTCATTTTCATAGTGACCCATCTCATTGCACTTATAACATTTCACTAACTGTAAATCAAATTTGGTCTTACCATCACCCTGATCTTTTTCAGTGCAATCACGAGTCTTATGTACCATCTTACCACATCGGTAGCACTTTCCAGAATTCAGAAGACATTCCCCAGCATGCCTTTTTCCACATTTATCACAAACTGGAAACTTAGTTTTCTTACCATCAGACTTTTTCGAAGAATTCTTACCTTTCTCCTGCCACCTTGGTCTCTTCTTCTGTTGGTTGTTATAGAACACTTGATCATCAGAAAACTCCATTTCCACCTTATCAGCACAACGAACAAGCTTTTCATAACTTTTAAACTCACGATAAGCTAATTCCCTTCGATATTTTGGCTTTAATCCTGAGTAAAAATGATTGATTTTACTATCAACGTCTCGGATAAAATTTGGAGCATACCTTTCCAATCGAGTGAACCTTTCTTCATAGGTAGCCACTGAGTCTTCCTCTTGCCTCAATTCCAAGAATTTCTTTTCCATCCTAAGTTAAACATCCTTAGGGAAATACTTCTCAAGAAACATACCTTTGAATTCATCCCAGTCGAGAGCATCAATCTCATCAGCGTCCCTGATATTTTTAACCATTGACCACCACTGATCCGCCTCACCCTCCAAACGGTAAATGGAAAGACTAACCTTTTGATTGTATGAACACCCCATGACATCAAAAATCTTCTCCAGTGCTTTAATCCACCCTTCTGCTAGCACAGGGTCAGATGATCCTCTGAATTATGGGGGATGTTGCCTCATGAAATGTTCCACCACTGACATGTTCCTCTGCGATTGATCTGGCTGATCTCGTGCATGGATACCACCACCATTTATAGCCTGAGTCAACTGCGCCATTACTGCAACAAACTGTTCAGTTCCAATTCCGACCATCTTAGGATGTGGATTCGGAAGGTTATTTCCTTCTGTATGACTTCCTAGCACTGCTTCCCTGTTTCCTCTGCGGAAAACCATTCTGAATAAACATTTCTTAGATGAAGCAACATGGTAATCTTTAAATGCTATATCATTTCAAAAAAAATATTTTTGGATAATCATTTAATAGAATTCTAACTCCTAAAGTTATCTAAACCGACCTTTGATACCAACTATAAGGCCCCAGCCTTAAACCTTACTTAATCTTGAGTTATTACAAGATTACACATTGAGGATCTTTTCGGGTTTATAGTTTTAGAGAATTAGATCATAAAACTTGCATTACATTCCACATATAAACAAAGTGGTTACATAAAGATAGTATTCTTCATTCCCATCAATGGAAACATATTTAAAATAAACATGGATTCTTTCTTGACACTTCCTTGACACTATCATCATATCATGTACCTTTCTCTTGACCTGTGAAAAACATTTCAAAAAAACTTGGGATGAGCATAAAAAGCTCAGTAAGGGATATAAAAATATGGAAAGGAAACATGGGTACATATATACATAATGATTATATCATACTTTACCCATAAAACATAAGCACTTTAACATACCTCAACAAATCATGAATAAATCATAGAAATCATAAGACATAAAGGTAACTTGAGGAATTCACAACTTTCTTACGTAGGGAGTAACCCTCTTGGTTACGTTTGGAATACCTATCACAGTATATTCCCAAAATCTCTTCGGAGAAACCTTAAAGTTTCACTCCTTCGCGTTACCCAATGCATTGGAGAGCTATATCGGGCTCACCCGCCCTTAGTTTATCACAGAACCACCCATCTTCATAATAATGCCCAAGAACCTCAAAATAATCGTATCACATAAAACATGAATAAAGGAAACATAACATTTCCACATTTCAATCATAAGATATCAATACAAAACATTGATATAAAAACATTATGAAAACCATTTTCAATACCAAAACAAAAGAAAATTAAAACATGGTATTTATTTTTCTTTTAAAAAGAAGGTATGGCTTGTAGAGGAAGCCAAAACTCAAATAACGGTCACAGCGGTGGAGAAGTCGTTGTCGTCGTATACGTACGACAAAAACATTCCCTTTTTTGTTTAGTAAAATTCTTCGTATAAAAAAGATTCCTTTTGGATAAACGTAAAAGTCAAAGGGGTTTATACACTGTATAAAAGAAGGTTGTGTATAAAATAAAATATGCCTCGATGAAAGGAGATTGAGACGAAGTCCCATACCTCGTATCCGACTTGACCCGACCGTTCTTTAATCTCTTGAATAATAAACTTGAGTTAATATATACTTTCTTAAGAACCTTTTTCAAGTTCATTATTCCTTTTATACCATGTTATGAACATCATGTAATCATTTAAGTTAATAATGTTCATTTTGTCGGTATTTGGTTCTTAAGTTAAAAATAGACTTCTTATACTTACATGTTGTTAATTTGGTCAAAGGTTCGTTATATCAAGAATGATATTAATGATTTGGATAACATATATATCATATATATTCAGCATATACATGTATTTATAATATTACGTCACATTTAGAGGTAATAAAATGAAATGCACCGTTCATGGAGATAGTAAGTCGTACGTACGCATGAACGCTACTTCCATTTCTATTTCGTATTTTCTGGAATGGAATCATAATGATATAAGATTATATTATAATTCCAGTATAATAACATATATAATATCATTAACTTTATCCTTTACACATCCCACATATGGTATTAACGAATCAAATCACTTTCAGGGGGCGGTAGTCCGCACTTCCTAAAATGAAGATATCGTGTTTACCCATAATGAAAACAATAATGGTATGCCATAAATGAAAAATACATAAGCTTAAGGAAATAATAAACATATTATATATCATATATAAAAATAGTGACATCATAATGGCCACCTTTGAAGGTGTTAAATGAGTATTGAACAATCATCGTTTCGGGAGGCAGAATTTCGCCATCCACGGAAACTGTATGTTCTTTAACCATTTGATGTAGTTTTGTGAGAGTGTAGCTCGAATAAATCTTATAAAAACATCCTATTATATTTAAGATACTGGTGTTGTTACAAAATAAGTAAATAAAAAGAGTTTAGGGGGTTGGAGAAGCAAATAAAACAAATGAACATGAGAGAATGAATTACCTTTAAAAGTGTAACTCCTTTTGATTTGAGCCTAAAGGCTTCCTTTGAAAGGATTCTGCCCAAAGGGAATCCTCTAGGATGAGGAGAGGGATGTGGAGAGAGTAAATGGGCAGGGGATTGCCAATCCAAAGTTTTGAGGAGTGTGTGAAATGAGGTAGAGGTGGGGGCCTTTTATAAGAGGAGAGGAGGGGCACTTTTGGAAATCATGAAACTATTATTTTATTTTCAAAATTGTTTCGAATTTATAAGGTCCCACTTTGATATATTTCAAAGATAAGATGATAATTCTTCGAAATATTCTCATCCAATAGTTTTTGGACAATTTTAGGTCTTAGATTTTATATTATCGTTTCATTTTATTTAAACTGTTCGTTAATGAGGTCATCGTTGCATCATCATGATGTCATAATTAAATTAATTTATGTAATGTCTAAAAATTATAAAAAAATACTATAATGTAGGAAATCTTTTTATATTTCTAATTAATATTTATAGTCAAAAATATGACTTTTATAACCCCATATAAAAATTGTTTTAGTAACATAACTCATGTTTGTGTCATTTTTACTTTAACATTAAATAAAAAGTTATTTATGTCATTTCCCAACCAAAGTGGCTCCATGGGGTCCCCAAGTTGACCCATGGCTTATCTTGGTCGGCCATGACACAACCAATGAGGGTAGGACATGTGTCAAGCTCATCTCATTTTATTAAAGCATTATTTTTACCCTAAACTACACTAATTACCACTAATCGTGATTAAAAACTTAATAAGTTACTATTCACAAAAAAAATTATTTTAATCTCATTGAACCACATTTTACTTCTTAATGAAAACCATGTATGTCGGATTTTTGAAATTCAAAACACAATGATGGAAAAATTTCATTTAAACGGAAAATCAGTTTTTATAAGTACCACTTAGTGGTTTCACTATTCATCAAAAATTGAAGTTTTTCAGAAAATTACCAAAAAAACACCCTAAGCTATATTTGATATTCTGAATTCAAAAATCAAGTCTATTTTACAAAATTCAAAACATATAAGTCACATTAATTAAGTTAATAATTAATTCCCGTTGTCATTACAAATAGCGTGTTTTTATGAAACAATAAGTATCAAAAGATTGACACCGGTTTAAGTCTAATTTCAAAGTTAAATTGATTCCAATGACCACCATTGGATTAAATGGTAAAAATATATTCAGATTACACATTAAAACCAATTCAAAAGATAAACTAATCATATAAATAAATTAGATTAAGAAGCAGTTTTGATGTAAAATGCAGTATTTTTCACTATTTATTAAAAAATGAACATTGTCATAAAAATACCAAAAATTCACACAAAGTAAATTTTGATGTCCCAATCATAAAGAATAAGTTTATTTTGACAAACATAGCTTATAAAATTGTCATAGGATAGATTTAAAAATGGTTTGCCATCAAAAGGCAGTAAAACAATCTTTTAAAAATATTAGTGTATTCCATGCTTAAGATTGGATTTATTTTCATTTTAAGCCTCTAAAACACTATCTAATTCATTAATAGACATAGATAAAAATATATATTATTCATTACTTACTTGGGATGTTACAATCTGCTCCATATCCCCTCAGTGCAGCAAAATCCAGTTGTCCCTACTGTTGAAACCGCCTGACTGGAAACCACTACTGGAAATTAGATCTTTCCCAACGCTTATATACCAACGGTTTGCAAAAACCGTTGGTATAGGTCCCCTTTCCCAACGGTTTGGCCAAACCGTTGGGAAAGGCCCCCAAATTGGCCACTTTTCCCAACGGTTTGGCCAAACCGTTGGGAAAGGTAGACCTATCCCAACGGTTTGGCCAAACCATTGGGAAAGGTCCCCAAATATACCACTTTTCCCAGCGGTTTGGCCAAACCGTTGGGAAAGGTCCCCAATTATGCCACCTTTCCCAACGGTTTGGCCAAACCGTTGGGAAAGGTAGGCCAAAATTCAACATCCTTCACAAAATGAAAATCACAACCAAAGACCTATACCAACGGTTGTTAAAACTGTTGGTATATGTACTTTCATTTTTTATCGGACCTTCGTACCGAGAACATTATATAAATCAAAATTTAAAATATTTATGAGAATACATATATATATTTATGTAATTATGATCACAAAAGTCATGTTAGGTTAGTGGTTGAGTTGTTCAATTATAAACGAGGGGTCCTGGGATCAAATCCCAGTGAATGTTTTATTTTTGGAATTTATATACCAACAGTTCCATTACCGTTGGTATAGATTTCATATTACCTATACCAACGGTTTCCAAAACCATTGGTATAGACCTATCCCAACGGCTTACTTGGCTACGGTTCTCCAAACCGTTGGTATAGGCTATACCAACGGTTTGGAGGCCTATACCAACGGTTCCAAACCGTTGGTAAAGGTTAGTTTTCCAGTAGTGAACCGCTACTGAGGCTGGTGTTGAGTCTATCCTCCTCTACTAAACTAAGCACAAGAAGCCACTAGGAACTAACTCTAAATATGGATATAGACCCCGTGGAAGAAACACCTCGGCCCTAAGCCCATGGAAAGGGCATAGAAACCACTAGAACCATAAGGAAAGAAGGGAAATTACTGAGGTTGACTCCCTACTGGTTGAAACCACAAAGGTTCTAACACCTATAACCTGCCACTGACAACCCTTCCCCTTGAAGAACTCTTCTGGAATCCTCCTAGTGGTAGACCTCCTCATGAGTTCATCTTCTAGATTACCTCCACCTTCTTGTGAACCTTTAGATACATTGGCAACATAAAATGAGTAATAGTATACTAGATAGAAGGGTGGAGGGCCTCTCAAAGTCATCTTACACAAGACTTCTCATCTAGAAAGAGATATGGGGTGAAGTGAAGAAAATCCCTGAACTTTATCCCAAGTTACCACATTGATATACTACCCTACTGAAGTGAGTGTAGCTCTTGCCTCTTATCATCCTTTATAATCAATGAAAGTAACTCTACTTGAAACTCCTTCAGAAATTCAACCCTCAAAACATCTACCTCCTTCCTCTCCCCTAGATAAAGAATCCACCACTGACACGCAACTCCCCACATATGACTAACCGCCAAGGGAACCCAGTACTCTATCAGAGCCTAGATCAAACTGAAGGTTATCTTAAGATCTTGAAGCTAGATCTCCATATCCATTTCTGAAACACTACCCTCATACTTTCCCAATTCCTTTCACCGGAAAATACGTAATGTTCTCTGGCACTGGTCGTCCTCCTCCACTTGATCAACCCTCTGCTGATCAACTAGATCAGCCTACTGAGCCTTAATTGCTCAAGCCACATGTGAACGATGACCAAGATCCATATCTAAAAGGTAAAAAAGTAATTCCTAAGCTTGATTAGTATATAATTTTATTGAAGATTCATTTTAATTCATTCTTTTCATCCTATCCATTTTAACCTTCCCAAAAAAACCTAAATAAAACAAGAACACAAGACATTATGATGCATGTACCTTTACTATGGTCTCTAAACTATAAACGGTGCAGCCTCACTTGGTCATTTGGTAGGCTCAGAGTCCTTACATCAGATCACGAGGGGCCCTAAAATCACTTTTCCTAGCCAGTTTTACCGTGCCTATGTCATGCACCAAGATCTCTTGACACTATTTCCCTACCAACCCATATAATCCTCATTGTACCTAACTCCAAACTCCATCCTATCTCCCAATCATCACCTATGATACCATTCTTTCATGACCCCCTCCCTCCAAAGATTCCCCTCATAGGATTCCAATGAAGAAAGGGAGACAATGACCCCCAAATACTGACTCCATTAGGCCCCAGGGTGGCAACCATCACTAAGGGTATACAAGTCTCACAAAATGGGAGGCATTTCCCTTTTTAATGAACAAGATCGGGAGATAATATTTTTCATACCAAAATAACTCCAAGATATATATATGTATATATATATATATAAGAAATCCAAATCCATCCCACATGAATGTTTAAAAATAAAACTATTACAAGTGCAATAAAACTCTCAAAATCAAGATAAAGAAGTGACTCAACAACTTTCACAAAGCCCGAGCTAGTGACTCCTAGAAAGGTCCATATAATTTTCCTGGAAACCTGAAAACAGTTGTATATACATAGGGAGAGTATACATATATACTCAATATGAAAACCATGGTCTCTCATTCACATGTGAAAGAAGCATACTAATGCCCATGTGAGGAAATAGAAGAACCAAACAACACCAAAGTAGGCATACTAACCACCCCAACCTCACTAATGCACACTCACAAAATAACGCAAGTTAAGTAAAGTAAAATAATGCACATTAATAATAGGTCACCCAGCACCACTTTCCCACTAATTAGCTACTCTCACACCCTAATAGAAAACATCTCAGTGCTCCCACCTCTTCCGAACACACCACATCACAACTCACCCGCACACACCTAGGCCTCACAACCACACCTCTTCCTATCACCAGGGCCACAAGACACATCACATCATGCCCGCAGACACCTGGTCCCCATACCTCATCACATATTTCCTACATAAACCTGGTAAACATACCACATCACATCCTGAAAACACATGGGAGAGCACAACACATCTTATCCTAAAGACACCTGGGAAAACACAATAGATCTCATCTTGAATACACCTAGGAAAACACATCTCATACCGAAGACACATGGGACCCACAAACCACGACCTTACTAAAGAATATTGGTCTACTACCACCTGGAAGGATCAAGGAAGAACATGTGTCCATCCATCCATCCTCCCACTGAGATGTTTGGGGAAACACCATCCCCTGTGACGATGGGTGTGTTCGGCACATAGTTCTCAACAAGGGTGGGGTGCATAAAGAAATCACAAAGTTAATATATGTATATATAGATATAATACCAAGAACTCTTATCTAACCTATGGGTTCTAAAACAAACAACCATCTCACAATACTTCTAACTTCACTGCTACCTCAAAATACAATCACTACACATCAAGCCACAACTTATTTCCAATTCCCAATCAACTTTGTTAAACCACTACCATTCTTTATTCACAACTCATTTATTGATTCCATTAACCAAACCGACCCAAGATAGTTCCAAAATTTATTAACCAATTATTTACTCATCTATTCCATTACTATCCAAGAAACTAACAAGCAACACAACAATATATCAACGCACATCCCGATCGCATCCCCACTACACAACACTTCTCATCCATTACACAATTAAATAATCTCTCAACCTAAGATTACATTACATGGTCACATTGATTTATCATCTATATGTTCATCCACCACACTACCCAAACCAACCTATAGCAATGCATGTGCTTCAAAAACATACCACAGTACAAACCATAGTGTATCCACACATCACAACATGGACACTTCACATCCCATCTACCCCATACACACAACCACACTATCCCACACAACACATCACCCCATATACCAAATCATAACACAAATATAGATTTAGTGAAGCATACTTTATTAAATATCACTTGTTAATTCAATGGTTTTCATAGAAACTAGGTAATCTTTGGGCATCTGTTTATTAGCCAAGTGTATGTGATTTAAAAATTTCAATATACAAGTGTTCAACAAAAATCAACCAACATGAAAATTATTTAGTGCGCAACCAAGGACCACCAACATCCATTATTTTTAGTAGGGTGTTTAGCCCATATAATTCACAACAACAACCAAAAACAAATAATAACCAAATCATGCGTCACTTTTCCCCAAACACAACATATTGATCTTAAAATGATTCAGTTATCTTTATTTAATTTGGATTAAACTATATTAATATGGGAAAAATTCATACACCCACCCCATATGATGCATAATTAAGAGTGATGAAGGAAACCTACCTGAAAGAAAAGGTGATTGGAACTTACTGATTTCACCAAGATAGGGGCATGCATGCGGCAAGAAACTCTAAGGAAAACATGAACTAACTGGTGCAGCACAATGGCATGACTTCTATGGGTAGAAAGATTTTGGGTGCCTCATACCAAGATTAAATAAGAAATAAATAACAATTATAAAGTTCTTTTATACCTTGGAAGATAAAATAGGGTTGTGGTTTAGATGCATCTTTAATTTTCCATTAATGTCATATCCAATCAAGATTACATGATTTTACTAATTAAAATCTCCCAGACTCTTAGGAATCTAAATATATGACTCATATCCCTTGAAACAGCTATAAAACCACTTAAATATGTTATAAAACTCATTTTATGTCAATAAAAGTCATCAAAAGGGAAAACTGGAAAAAGTGGGAAAATTTTCAAATTGTTGGAATGACTCACCGTTGGATGAGTCACCGTTGTGAGTCACCGGTGCGAGTCACTATTGGAGAGCTACCATTGTGAGTCACTATCGCGAGTCACTATCATGAGTCACTATTGGAAGTCATCTTTGGTAAGCTATCATTACGAGTCACTATTGGAATTCACTATCGTGATTCACCATTGTGAGTCACTGTTCTGAGACACCATCGTGAGTCACTGTTATGAGTCACTGTTGCGAGTCACTATTTGGAAAGTCACCGTTCTGGGAGCTACCATTAGGTGATATACCACTGGATGAGTGACTATTCAGTGACTCACTATTTGGTGAGTCACCTCCAATGATTCACCGCCAGTGACTCACTGCTGGGAGTCACCACCAAGAGTCACCTACAGGAGTCACCATTGGAGAAATTGAAAAACTGGAAAATGATGAAAAGTGTTGAAATATGTCACCTTGACCTCCCAGAACACTTCAAATACCAGATTTTCACAAATTAATGAACCGTAGAGGTCCAAGCCATTACATAGTTCCATCCATTGACTAAAACCAAAAATCGTCATATGAGCATCAATATTCATTGTAGAAAACCAAATAATCATGAAAAATAAATAATAGGATGTCTAAATCATGACACCTTATTTTAAATTTATGACACATTATGATTAAATTAGTTTATTTATTATCATTATTTAAATTCTTCCTGAAGGTTCAAAAAGAGTTTTTGAATTTCTATGGAATATCCCTTGGGAGTGTCAAGATAGGTTTGCAGTAAGGCCCATTTTTGTATTCAGGTGATTCTTGAGTCATTCCTAATGCATGTTTTTTAGAGTTATTACCCCTAGATATATCTATTCCAGAACTATGTCCAGTTTTAGTATCCAGATAGGGGTTTATTTCAAGTAAACCAATCTCTTTATCCTTCAACAATATTCTATTATATTTTCCTATAATTAGAATTATCCTTAAATATATCCTTATACATGTCCCTATAAATATAATTAGAAATATCTACTAATGTTTCTCATCCTATTTTCCACATATTAACTAAAACTTTCCTCTAATACTAACTATAAAGTACCCCGACTTTTCATACTTAAATATCCCATCTTTTTAAAATGATTATCCAATGCATTTCATAAACATTAACTAGAGGACTATAATAGTTAAGTGTCTTTGAAGACTAGAAAAACAATCTTATTATTTCTTGAAAGATCGTCAACATATCCCACAAATATATTCTCACAAATAAATACTATTTGGTATACCATACCTAAACATTTATTTATAACCTAGGGAAGGAAATAAAATAAAGGATGACCTTATATGCTCAGTAAAGGTAATCAAAGGATATATCAATCTCTGATCATATGAAATCATAATATAATAATAAGGGTATATGATCATGAAAATAACTTATTAAGTTCACATCCAACCTATCATATATCATAAACATGAGTCATGGTGTAAAACATTATCATTTTAGAAAACATAACCCATAAGAGTGAGAAATCATCATAAATCAATCATGAACCATAATATCATGTCCTAAAAGTGTAAAATCATCATAAATATAGAAACTCAATTCATATTTTATGGTTAATAACCAATACTATCAATATAGTGGATTAGTACTTATGACCTTTTTCCAATTTTATATCATGACACGTGTGTTTCCCATAGTGGTTCAATACTCACATATTTCCCATAGTGAATCAATACCATCAACTTGATTATCATTTTTATCTCATGAGATATAAATCGTTACCCAATTCTTTGGAGGGAGATATAGGTCCCAACTATCACATGATGAAAAACATACTTTTGTGTTCCATAATATCATAAAATATTAATCACATCATAACCCTTGTAAAGATAATGGGTTTCATAAACATTTCATCAATTCTCCATAGCATAAACTAAGAAAAATAAATGGGTTTCATAAACATTCCATCAAAATAAACATTATTCATCTAGATAAATAATAAGGATGATATCATTTAATTGTATCCCCAATAAAGCATAAGTAACATCAAAGGATGTCATCTTAAATGGAAAATGATTTTTTAAAGATCACTTGGAACATTTATTGAGGAAAATAGCCTTTCCAATTCAAAGAACACTTCTTAAAATAGAAAACATTTTCAAAATCCGTTTCTTTTAAAATAACCTTGGAAACTTATAAAGGAATATTTTAAAATAATTTGAAACATTTCTTAAGTAAAATAGTATTTCCATTTTGAAAAACACTTTTTAAATCATAAAACATTTTTAAAATACTTTTCTTTGAAAATAACCTTGGAAACTTGTAAAGAAATATTTAAAAATTATTTAAATTATTTTTTAATGAAAATAACCTTTTCACTTTGAAATTTTTTTTTAAAAATAAAAATACAAAAAAAATTATGAAAATATATTTCTTTTAAAATAACCTTGAAAATTATAAAGTAATATTCAAAGAAAATAATGGTCATGATGGTGTGGAATTTCATTAATGTTTTTCTTTTAAAACAAGGATTCCTTTCATATTTTTGGTAAAAGACAAATGGGCCTTATTTTGAAAACAATATGAACATTACTTTTAAAATATTTTTTAAAAAGGTAAAAAAGGGTAAATTTGAATTTAAAAAATCTTATAGGAACATTAATTTTTTTTTAAAATATCTTTTTAAAACATAGATATGGAATAAAAAAGTTTTTCGACTGAAGAGAAAAATGAATACTTAAAAATATTATTTTGAACTATTGGGTACATAATAAGAAGAAAATGGAGGAGAAAATGTATTATCATGACATAACCATAGGATAATAAAATTAATGTGTTTATTGAGAGATAGATCATAATATTTCATCATCAGAATCATAAACATAAACAATACCAATAAATGATGTGATTGTATCATAAACCCCTTATGACTTTAGTAACTTTGAATCATAAGCCCCATGAAACAATAACATTAAAGGAAGCATAAAATATCATGAGAATAAATATTTTCATTATATCACATGTAAAATGGTTTGTATATACACCTCATAAAATAGGATATGTGCATAACACAACATATGTCTCAAAGAAGTCAAATTAAGACAAAAAAACTCCTACTACATTGGTAACATTGAAACCATAAAACCCATGAAATAGAGATCCTAAAATGGCTATTTAAATCACTATAAATTTTATTATAATAAAAATATAATTTATTCATGGGTATTATATACACCACATAAATGAAACACATGGTGAATATGGAATTTTTCTCACATAAAATAAAAGTGAGACAGAAATCCCTTACCACATTGGAAACTTTTAAATCATAAGCCCCATTAAATAAACACAAAAAATAAAACTTAAAATATTATAAAAATAGGTATATTCCTGACATAAAAATTCAATGGGGTGGTATGTACATGATAAAAAATAAACTAGTGGTGATTGTGGCATATGTCTCCCAGAAATAAAATAGAGACTAGAAATCTCTTACCTTAAGTATCAACTTACTTCATACATGTTAAAACCTCTTGTATATTAAATATAAGTTTATTATAAATATATTATGTAATAATAATTATATATATTATACCATATATTATTTACTTATGACCTTTTATTACTAATTTATTAATAATTTCATGTTAAAATATCATTTTGGGTAATAATTTCTTTGTTTTTCGTGTATGTTTTGATATGTTATTTTCATTCATATTAAATTTAAAATATTTAAATCATATAAATAATTTTAAACATAATATAAATATCATATATATTTAGTATATATTTATTTATATTAAATAATAAAATTTAGAGATAGAAAATGAAATACACTATTCATGAAGACAGTAGGTCGTACATATGCATGAATATTGTTTCTATTTTTTTGACGAATAGAAATAAAGTTAAATAATAATTCACATTTATAGATTAATTATTATTTCATGTATATCACATTTATTCATTAAATCTATCCTTATTACCTTCTATGAAAATCATTGGTGAAAAACGAATCACATCACTTCACGAGGTGGTAGTTCACCGTACACAAGAATAACGTTATCGTATCCCCCACGGAATATAAACTAAGTAGGTATATGTGATATAATAATTACATATTTATAATTATATTACTAATATAATATTTTTTTCATTTAATTTAACCTTATTACCATCCAAGTAAAAAAAATGAAAAACACATCACATCGGTTCGCGAGGTGATAGTTCACCGTACACACAGGCGACGTTATTATTTTCCAACGGGTGGAGATGTAATAAGTTATATGTGGTATTATAATTATATAGGTATAATAATATCATAAATATCATATATAACCATTAAATACTTCATTATTTACACTTGTGAGAGGTGGTGATGGAAAAGGAATGGCATTCATTCGCGAGGCAGTAGTCTACCGTACACATAAATAATGATTTCATGTCCCATTTAATAAAAGTAGATATGGATATAGGTTATTAAATTAACATAATAAAATATTATTATATAGGAGATACTTATTTATTATTTTATCATGTTTTTAATATATTTTAAGTATTTATAAGAAGAAGTAAAACAAAAACGTATAGTTAAAATCTTTACCTCTTCTTCAGACAACCTATTTAGGTTTAACCTAAAGCCTTTATAGATTAAATTTATGATATCAAAAATTCCTTTAGGATGTGGGTAGATAAGTAAGTAATAAATTTGAGTAGTTATTTTCTGAAAAAAAAAAGTTTTATAATTATGAATAGGAGAGGAGAGGGGCAGTCTTTTATAAGTGAGGTGAGCGGCGCACTTTTAGTTTTTTAAAAGAAAAAGGTTTAACCATGTTTTTCACATGAAAAAAAGGTTCCTAAATGGACCATTATCAAATATTAGAGGTGATAACTTATAAATATTTTCATCCAATGTGTTTTTGAAAAGTTTTTACACCATTTTACCCCTTATCTTTTTAATTTAACCTTCTGGTAAACCTGTTTTAACCTTAACCGTAGTAATTAATTTTTACTATTTTTACTATTCATTATGGTAAAAAATTAAGTTAAACTTATTAAATAAAATGAATTATTATTATTAAAAATATAAAATCCATTTTTCCAAATTAAATTCATATAAGTGAAAAAAAATTAATATAAAATTAATCATGTTGACGTAATGAAAAAAGCATTTTTCCAAAGAGAAAATTTTCAAAAGATTAAAAAGTTTTTATATCAAAATTTAAATATGAAATTTATTCCAATAACCTAAAATGGATTAATAGATATATAATTTTACTATTTTTACTATTTTTACTTTTAAAACTATATTAAAATAAAATTTATCTTGTAAATCCCTTGAATGAAAAAGTAGTTTTTTAATAAAAATTAGTATTTTTCACTATTCACTAAAAATTTATCTTTTAAGAAAATTATCAAAATAAATAAATCCAAGATAATTTTTACATTATTATTTAAAAAATTAAGTTAAATTTTTCAAATAAATTTTCTAAAATTGGGAAAAATTATTTTTAAAATAAGTTCTTAAAATGTGTCAAAACTTTTTTAAGAAAAAAATGCACTTTTTAAGAGAAAAATTGAATTTATTATTATATCATGCCTAGAAAACATATAAGATGAAGTTTAAATATTATATTGAATATATAATATATAAATTTCATTAATATCATTAACAAAAAGTTATTTTTTTAATTTATTGAGGTAAAACACGTTTGTATGTATAAATATAGGTTTTTAGAAAAGATTTTCTTTATTTTCAAATGGTTCTTATTTTAATTTAAAATTAATTGTCCTGCAAATAATTAATTTTATATATGTGTGTAAAATATATATTTTCATATTTTATTTAATCATATTCATACCCACTATTCCAACATCTAGGTGATAATTATCATATTGAATAATAATAATATTTTAATAGTATGTGGTGTTTCATTAAAACTCAGTGTTACATGTAGTGCAAGCTATCAAAGAAATTAAAATTATTTGAAAATATATATATTTCATAAAATCTCAAGGTTTAACACTAAAGTATTCTATAAGTATCAAAGACTTCATGTGACTTTATGAGTTTCTTAGACATAGATGAAGGAATTAAACATTGAATGTCAACTGCGTCGCTCAGTTGTTTATCATAGACAATGAACTCCTCATGACTTACCTTTTTTACAGGTATATCAGGAATTGGAGTTTCTTGCTCATAAGATTTTTGTTTATGGAACAACACTTCCTGTGAGTTTCAAAACCATTCCTGGAAGTTACTACCTATTAGAAGATGGTATTTCTCCATAATTTATCATAGGGATAATGTGGTTGAAGAACTTTTCATTATTCTAAAATAAAAGAGAAAATTATTAGTACTTAACTTGATTACAGTTTATGTGAAACGTAATAATATTTTTTTATCAAGTATCCCACTATCTTATCAATTCTCAACAAACCTCACCATTAAACTCATAATTATTCATAATATAAACATTATAGTGGTAAGGATCAATATTTCCCTTATTATAATTCAAATATAGGCCATGAAAATTATAAGAAAGTATTTAAGTAGGTGATCTTGATGGTGTGTCTATCGTAGGGTAGTAAAAAATTTAATTTGTTTTCCTAGTGCAGTATAATCAATGACCAGGTTTGTCTCACTTGAGGAGATCTAAAGTGGTTTAATCACAATTCTTAATTCACCTAATATATTTTTTCTTGGTTTTTTTTATTATTTATAAAAACAATGAAATTTTTGGGTTTTGGTAAAATGATGGAATGAAAAACTAAAACTTAGATTCAAAACAGAATGAATGTAGGTTAAAGAGAAATGTCTTGGTCCCAGGGTTTTGTTATGTAGGTTCCTTAATTATTTATTATTATTGATTAATATTCAATTTGAAAATCCATCCAATCACACATGGATGGCTATTCTCAACATTGAGTGTGATTTTCAGCATGCCTATAAAACTCCTTCAGCACACCAAATTTCACCTCTTTTTGGTAGAAAATAAGAAGGAATTCGAGATTCATGTTGTGTTTGATGATCACCTCGCCCATTCACTTTTCTATCATCCACCACAAATTAAATTAAAACATTAAAGAAATTAAAGACCATAAATTTTAGAATGCCATGAAACCTCTCCCAAGGACAAGCCTTGAGTCGGTCACTTATCATCGCAAAGTGTAAGATATCATAGAGGAATGGAAAAGAGTGATAATGAATGAAATATATTGGAATAATAAAAGAAACTTGAATTAAAATTTAATATTCTATTACATTGAAAAATAAAATTAAAATAAAAAAGAAATAAAAAAATATAATAGCAGCCTAATCCTAACACAGCAATAGAACCCTAAATGGCTAATGATTTTTCCAATCCCCCAATCCATCTATTTACAAGAATTTAATTCAACATAGGGAACCATTAATCACTCAATAAATGGGTCAAAAATAATTTTGGGTTACCAAGGGTTATAAAAATTGTTTTGCTCTTAAATATTCCAAATTTGCTCATTTTTTTCTCGTATAACTAATTTATAACATAAATAGTGATTTTACATTGTGAATTCATCAACTCCAAACACCTGAGATTGATCCACTTTCACATCATGAATAGTGGATTTATAATGTGAATAGAATGGATCCAACTTCCATAATTAGGTTTCCTCGATATACTTACAATGTAAATAGAGTTTATGATGTAAGTTGAGTTTAGACCATTAATGGTGTTCCCTCTCTTTCTATCTCAAAAATATTACGTTGCAAATGAATGTTATGATGTGAAACTATCTTTGTAAAGATTTTATAAGTCCAATCCATCTTCAATTCATGTTCCATCTTCCAGCTTCAATATTATGGTGTCGCGTCACGACATAAAGTTTCTTTAGATTGTGAAATTCATCCCTTTTTGTTCATCTTCAGTAAAACATTATATATTTCCATAAATCACAAAAACAATTAAATTACAGAAATATTATTTATTTAATTTGTAAAAAAATTTATTTCATATTAAAATATGAAAGAATAAAATGGTTTTGTCAATTTCCAACTGCAAACTGATAGCTCCTTGAACCATTGAGTGGACTCTTTAATCTTAACATCCTGAATTAGATTTCCTCAACACTTGACACCAAATTTTTATTGGGTATAGGGAGGTTATTAAACCCAATACAGATTCGGTTAAGTTATCCCATTATCTTAATTAATACTTCTTGATAGTTAAAATTGTCCCTTAAGTAGGTCGAACTAACACTTTAACTATGGTATCATCTTAATTCAAATGATGAAAGGTTAAACAACTTCATATTAAATTGATGTATTTTTATGTTTATTATGTGTAAAGATTTATTTTTTTGTTCTTTAAGTGTCTTGTTAATATAAATTGGATTTTACATTAAGGATTAACCATATTCTGATAAAACATTTACACATAAATTATTTATTTTAATTATGTATTTTCATATTAAACCGTTTATTTATATGATAATATTTTTTCATCCACAAAATAGATCATGCATAGACAGAAATAAAATAAATAATGAAATTACATGATCATGAGATTATCTAATAGTTAATTTATTGAGTGGACAATAAATAAACCTATAACCTTAAGGGGAAACTATTTATGTTGGCTTGGGCATGAGTTGCAGTATTCCACTTATCTAACTATGTATCACTTGTGTTGGTTTCATCTCAACTCCATCATGAACCACATCCACCTCATATCCACCTTGAACTGACTTCATGCTCCTTCAAATAATCCTCTTATTACATATTTTTTATAACTCACACATATGTGAGGGTAACTAAAGGATTATTTAAGGGGAATCATATAAAAAAATTAGACACGTAGGTCTTACATAATAAAAAAGGTAGGGATGGTACACTGGCCATTATATTTAATTTAATAATAAATAATTTCAAACCTATATAGTAAAATTAAATTAAATAAAACCAACTCATACATAGTTTTTTTCAAATATCATTATCATTCATACACATACAATGACTACGCATTTAAAACTAGATAGAATTCAATTCAATTAATTATTCAATAATATAAAATGCACTCAAATTAATCTGATTAATTATCTTATTAATCAATTAATTCATTTTATCATATTCTATAAAATCATCCTGAAATTCCCATCCACTGTGATTTTAAATAAAATAAAATATTTTACTTTATTTAAAACTTTAGAAAATAGTACACAACTTTGTACTTGGAAGCAACTCAATGAGTAAATTTCCAAAATAATCAGTATAGTTCTTTTTATATATAACGAACTAATACATCATAAAGTGTCATAATTTCACAATGTCTACTACTAAATTAATTTCATACAAAACACTTGAATATTACATTCATTGTATAATTTAATGTGTTGAGTCTTTAATATACATGACCATATATGATTCAAGGTTTTTAATATTATACATATTAATATAATATAAAACCTAAAAATTGAAGTGTATTGTAAATTTAGTGACTTCCTGGAACACATGCTGATGAGGTTTAATGGAGTAATTAATTAAATTTAATATTTCCATGTAAATAGGTAAATTACACAGTGTGTGCAAGCTAGTCACACAACATATACATCACTTTGTCATATTTTCATAGTACATTCCTAGGGAATCAGTATGTACTTCATACATACATTTATAAGGTACATGAAATGTAGAATAGATATATGATTTTTACTTCAAGTTATATAGTTTTTAGTCTGTACGTGTCATGGATTAAATACATGTGTTGTATTAATTATGTGACACATCTTGACCCTATGTTTTCCTCCTTGAAAACACGTGGACTACATGACATGTGGGAAATCTACATGGTGAATGGTCCATAAAATCCATGTTCCTCCCTGGTTGGTCAACATGTAGTGTATTTGATACATGTGAAATTTATTCATTACATGATGACTTGAAGTCCATGCAAGTGTCTTGGTGAAATTAACAAGGATATACGGTTTGTGATAAAGGAGTACACACTGTGTAATCTTGTATTATCCAATTAGGATTCTTGGAACCTTTGGATGAGTTCTTTAAATGTGTTCTTAATTAATTAGTAACTGATCTAGGTTATGTGAGTGAGAAATGAATATGAGGAGGAAGATATTTTGATGACAGATCTAGAAAAAATTAAAACTTGAAATGAAATTTAACTTTTAAATAGATAATGATCAACAATCAAATAAATAATTATAAATTTGAATGTGACTGCTATGGTACCACTTGTTGGTTCTGGACATATAAAAAGAACTTATTGGGGTTAATCCAAACTCAAAAATTTTCATATTTGATGGATCATTCACATATTTTACCAGATTAAAATGTCAATAAAAACAAAAAATTTCAAGGAATATTGACAAAGAAGGTGTCTAGAACCAAGAAGATATCCTTTCAGGTTAAATTTGTAATTAACTTAAAAATATTGGACAAAACAATAACTCATTCTTGATAACTTTATTTGATAATGATTATGATCATCCAAACCCCTTTTTCATCAACTGTTGTTTTGTTTGTAGGATCTAATTATAAAATCCCTCTAACGATGATCCACACATTCTCCTTTGATCTCTGAAAAATTTCGATGTATTTTTAGGTGTTATCATAGTGGATCAATTATCTTTAAGTGTTCATCTGGATCATTATGAATATTCCTTCATTCTTAAATAATCATCCATATAATCTCATTCTTAAGATGGTCGAGGTAGAAGAAGAATCCCTGGAGCATTCTTTGGTCTTGAGAGAGATCTCTAGATTTCATTGTGCACAAAAATTCTCAATTTCGATCAACCTCTACACAATAGACATAATCATCTATTTATAGAGATAGAGTTAGGGATAAATATTATTTAATTTCACAATGAACCTTAATAATATTATAAACCTTATATGAACCCATTCCATGTAATAATATTATTATTATTCTTTTCTAATGGTGTGTGTTAACTAGCGTAATAATGAAAGTTATTTTAGAATATTGAAAATTAATATTTATTATCAAAATAAATTTTGGTTCACTAGTCCTCCTAGGGATTTATAAATAAATATAATATATATTCATTTAATAATTAATTACCTTGTGAATAAATATTTATTTAATTTATAAAATCAATAAATACAAAATAAATTTATTCCTTGGACTTGAGAATAATATTTATTAAAATAATTAAATTCAAATTGAATTTAATTCATATCAATGAAAACACTTAGTATGTGACCATCTAGGATTATTTCATATTGGAATTAAGTAGGATTTTCTAAAGTACAAGATTACTATCTAGCAACAGGTCAAAGCGCCCAAGATAAAGAAGTTAATGTTGCAACATCAACAACCACATAAGATTTCCCATTGTGTAATATAATATATTTATCATGATGTCCCATCAAGTAGTTTGCACACCAATGTCATCAACCTATATACTTGATACTTATTTTGTTTACTATCTAAAATAAACTTGTTTTTATACCATATTCATGGAATTTTATGTGACAATTCAATTTTAATCAAAGGGTCAAGATATAAAATTCCTAAAATATGGAAGGGGAAAATCCTTCTTCTAATTATTCATTAATAACACATCATTTGTGATGCACCCAATATACCAAACTTCACAATGAACTATTTTCATCATGGTTTAGGATAATAAATCTAAGTGCATGAGTCATGACATGCTTTAATAGTATTATTAAAGTCTAAGGACCATTACACATGCTCACAAATAGGAATATCTAGTGACACATAAACCTTTAGAAATCATATTGGCGATTCTATTCTCATAATCTCTCATCTTGGAGACTACCAAGTGTGAACTTCATGAGATGAAGTCTCATCTACTTATGAGTGCTCATAATTGATGATCAACATGCTATGTGCCCCATTATCAAATATTATCCGAACATAGAATATGGTTTTAAGAATATTGTCATGACATTTCAAGGTTTTCATTATAGTAGAAAAATTTAATTCCCTTTTAATGTGATATATACTCTAGGACATTATAAATTTAAAGTCACACAAAACTATGAATGATATATAATAAGATATTTAAATTAATATCCCCTTATTTAAATATTCATGAAATTCAAAGTACATATAGTTGGTTCTAGGAAACCAACTCAAACATTCCTCTTGTTTAGTCCCACAGGGTAATGGAAGATGTTCTATAGCAGGTGAATATACCATATTAAAAAAATTAAAAGAGAAGTATAAATTATTAACTGTAATTAAGATAGTTAATTAACGGAGATAACTAACAGTGGAAATAAAAGAAATAAAAAATAACACAAGAATAATTTTTATATTAGTTTGGTCCAAAGTGGACCTAGTATACTATTATACCTCTCTAATTAAAAATATATATGTTGTGCACTAATACAATTTTTGAAGGTGAATAATAACCAAAGTAAAAAAGTAATTTTTCTAGTAAAATAATAACCAATACACCTAACTTTTTTATGGGGAGTCACAACCCAATTAAAATACCAACTTTTAACTATGGGAGTTACAACCTGAATTGTACTAACTTTAGAATCAAGGAGTCACAACCCAATGATAGAGAATAAAAATTATTTTGTTTTAAAATGAATAAAAAATGAGTGTATGTAAAATATGGGAAAATTTATTACAAACATAAGAAACCAGGATGAAGAATAAGATAAATGAAGAAAGAATAAGTACAAGTTATCGAGAAATGTATCAGGATATCTCATTAATAAAATATTAGACATAGAAGTTTTCATTAAAACTTTGATAGATCATCCAGTAGTAGTGAGAAATGTTCAACATAGAGATAATGTATAGAACTTCATAGTATCAACACCACCATACTCTTCTCACTGTATCACTTGAAAATATAAAATCTCCCATCGAAGAAGTATCACATGAGGATTCAATTATAGTAACAAGTTTTGAAATACTTTTAAAAAAATTAATCACAACATAGTTTAAAGAGGTTAGATAATTTAAAATTCAAAAAATATAAGACTATATTATTGGAAACAGAGAGAAAATAGAGAAATTATAATTGCATAAAAATTACTCAACTCACAATAAAAATTCAAAATAATGAAAACTGATTCAAACAAATTTTTTGGGAGAAAGTTGAATGGAGAAGGTTTATGGAAGTTGAAGAAGTTTTTTTTCAAAGGTATTGTCTTTTTTTGTCAAATAAGTTTAAGAAGAAAAGACAAATCACATCACTTAGTATTTGTTAAAATTTAGACTGACCATTGTATTTGGAGAATCAGACTCACAATGATTGAAAAGGTCCATCGTATTTAGGATAAGATGGTTGGAAGAAAATTCGATCGTATTGAGAATGTATCTTGTTGGAATAAAATGTTCATCGAACTTACTTTGAATTCGGTATAGAAGAAGTGATCATAATGGAATAATCAGTGTCTGTATGACTATGATAAATCAAATGTGGTGATGCTTTACTGATCTTGGAGTTCTCATAAATCATAAGTTAGTGGTAAAAAAATGTGATGAAAGCTTGATAAACAAGATAGGGAGTTAAGTAGATTCTACCAATCTTATTCATATTAATCAGATGTAGATGTAAAGGAAAAAAATGGTACTAGAAGTCGTATTCAGATCAATTGTATTCTGAACAATTGTATTCGAACTGAGAAGAGAAATAAGCTACTGATCAAACTCTGTCTATTATCATAATCATAGGTATAATTGTTTGGAATCGATGAATGTAAAGAAAATAAAATAATGGATTAACCAATATGAAGAGTAATTTTATAGATTAATCAACTATGTAGTCAACCATTTAAAAGGGGTTGAATTTATTTGTTTTTTGTACAAGTGGGTCAAGAGGAGAGATGAAGAAGAAGTTTTATATTTCAAGTGGGTCAAGAGAAGAGATGAAGAAGAACTTATTGTTTTAAATTTTTCCTCATCATAATGAGACAAATATTAATCAGAAGTGAAGTCATTATTAAGGGAAGCATCATATTCAATAATCGGAACGGTGAATTGAAATCAGACTGTCATTTGAAAAAGAAGTTCTAAAGAAGAGACGAAGTTTGAAAAAAAAAATAAGAATATTTGATAATATTATAGAAGAGTTTATTAAGTCTTAAATTCACCCAAAATTCAAGAGAAATAAATATTTTTTATGATTTGGTTGAGAAAGACAGTTTTTGGGATTTCTAGGAAAACCTATTTTGGGTTTCCTATAAAATGAGAGAATCACATTGTACTTTTCTGATGACTGAAAAGGGTGTACTATTCACTAAAGAAGAGAAATAATAATTGAAGTTTATGGGTGGGAAAGATATTTTTGTATTAAGCCTTTGTTGAAGAATTTTTGACAGAGATGAGTGAAAGGAGAAGAGACCAGGCTGCAATGTTATTCAGCTGATCATCGTATTCAGTGATCATTGTATTCAGTTGTCTATCATATTCTAGTTAACATCGTATTCATCTGGTCATCGTATCAGGCTGGATAATCATATTAGGATTTCCATATTGGGATTTATAAACTGAGTAATGAATTAAAAATTGTCTCAATTTTATTTTTTTATAGTTATATCCATCATATTGGGCAATCCGATTTAAATATTAGATATGAAGAATCAGAGTGGTCAGATCGAACTAGGAAATCGGACTGAGTTATATATCAAATTCCTTGAAGTTCTTACTAGCTTATAGGTTAGAAATTGAATAATGTTTTTCCAAAGAATACATTGGTGGAAGTTGAAAAATAATCATAGGTAACATGTGTTGTTACACCAACATTATATTACCCTATTTGTTCTAAGAGGGAGCACACACGTTGTTGAATTATTTTCAAAGTTCTACATGAATGAAAGGGCATATACTACTCATTTTATTCCACAAAAAGGATTTTTGTCTATTGTATTGTGTGGTATTGGATTATTTCCTAACCATACCAAGGACATAGCTATTCATATTGAATAGTAAACCTTGTAAATTCTTATATTCCTGAAGATGTGTGTTTAAATTGTTTTCAGCAGGGATTGAAATATTTAACAAGAGGTTAAGGTTGTTTCAATAAAACTTAAAAGAAAAAGTATTGCTGATGAACCCCTCCCTCTCTCAGTGATACAATTATCCTAACTAGTCACTTTCAAGTGGTATCAGAGGTAAAGTTTCCCTTAGATTATTTTTTGCTGATGTTTTGAAGATAAATGATGGATAATTTAAATTGTGTGAATAGTAAAGGTATTCAGGTTTTTTATGGAAATAATTATCATATATGAAAAGATAAAATGTTTTCTTATCTTATGTCTATTGGATACTATGTTCTTGAAGCTACAATAGATTTTTTTCCTCCTATTAATGATAAATTTTCTCTAACATATGTTGATAAGAATAGTCTTGAGAATGATGGAAGGGCTAAGAATGATTTACTATCATCACTTTATAAAAGGGAATTCCTAAGGGTGAAAGTTGTTTCCATAGGTAAAGGTATATGGGATAAATTTAAAATCATATATGAAGGAAATACAAAATTCAAGAAGGTAAAATTATAGATCCAAAGATTGTAGTATGAAGATTTGAAAATGGGTGGATAAGAATCTATTGGGGACTTGTTTACTAGGGTGAATGACATTGCTAGAACTATCAGATGACTTGATGAAAAGTTATAAGATTATACAGTTGTTGAAAAGATCTTGAGAATCCTTCCTGACAAGTTTGATGTAAATGTTTCTTCATTGGAATATAGAGATCCAAAAACATTATCTCTTAATAATTTACATAGCACTCTCATCACTTATGAAATGAGAAGGGATAAATTTATAAAAAGTAAAACAAAAGTTGATAGAGAAATTTATTTCAAGGCTGCTAAGAAATAGAAGTCAAATAAGACTCTTATTGAATATTAAGCTGGTGATTCTGATTTTGAAAATGAGGTGTGTAAGATATTTGATGAAATTTTATCCTTGTTTTCTAAAAATTTCAAAATAGGTATAGGGAAATACAAAGGGAAACTTACCTTGAAATGTTTTGAATGTGGAGCCATTGGTTACTTTGTGGCCAATTTTCTATGAAGAAATAATGAATAAGATAGTGATAAAGAAGAAATAAATCCAAGAAGATTGTGGAAGAAATAGGGAGATAAAGAAAAATCATCTTCTATAAGGAAAGAAGGAAAATTATTCAAATATAGAATAAGTAGATTTTTATCTAAAGATGAAGAAGAATAAGGAAGTGATGTTGAATTTGAAAAATCAGTTGTGTATGGTATTGAGAATACATTTATTTCAATAGATAATAATGAAGAATTTGGAAACAATAGTTCTGAATAAGAAGAACCCCAGCTTTAATTTTATTTGAAAGAAGATTTGAAAGAATGTTTGAGAAAGATTAGAAGGATTGGAAATCAAAAAAAAAGATGGGAGATGAATTTTCCTCAACAAGAAATCAATACTGTTTTCGTGATGAGAAGGTGAATCTGATTAATGAAATTGATAATTTGAAGAAATCTCTTATGGAAGAAAATAATTGTAATGATCATCTAGAAGTGAAGTTGAAAGAAATAGAAGAATAGTTGTAACTTGTCCAAAAAACTTTCTAAAGATGAAGAGAAATGTACAAGTTTTAAAAACTATATCTCTGAAGTTGGTGAAAGTTATCATATCGAGAAACCTAATAAGGTTAAATAAAAATTGCCTTTATAGGTTGAAAAAAAGGATGGAATTGTTCCTGAGTATAAGAAATCTAGGAAAGTTATGTGTATGGTCAAGATTGAACAAGTGAATAATTCAAAAGTTTCAAAATACCTTGGGTCCAAAAAACATTTATCTGGTTCTAGAAAATTTTGAAATTCTTTTGATTCTATTAATGATGAAAATAAAAAGAAGATTATAATTGATAATATAAATTTTGGTGGCTCAGAAAATAAACACAAGAAGGTTGCTGAGAAACGTATTCACAATTCTAGTAAGTATGGATATTTTAGAATAAAATACTCTTTTATGGATAATAATTGTATTATGAGGGATTAAGACACATTGAAAATATGTGTTAGTTAAATCAATAACATTACTATTATTCCCCCGATTATAGAAGGCAAATTTTGAGGGGGAGTCAATCTCCTCAAAGAAATAAGTTAGAGAAGGTTGTTTTGAAGAAACCTGATAAGGTTGGTGTGAAAGTTGAAAATGGGTTCCAACCTTTAGAAACTATTTTTGAAAGATTTGAACAACCTAGAAACCTTAAAAAATGATGTCTTGTTTTGTTACTAGCACAAAAAAAATTTCTTAACAATTCTCAGAAGCCAAAGCAAAAGAAATAAAATGAAGAATAAAAAGTTTTTATTGTTGAAAATGCATTGAAAGATACAAAAGGATAATGGACATGGATTCTTAATAGTGTGTGTTCTTTTCATATGATATGAGATTTAAAGCTATTGAATAATGTGAAAGTCTTTAAATAATGAATAGTGAAATTTGGAAATAATGAATCCTTGATATGGAAAGGTATTGTATCAGCCATAATTGGGAAATAAAATATGAAATTCAAGAAACATTGTATGTTGATGGGATGAAACAAAATTGTCTAAGTGTTGCACAATTTTTTGATGAGGGTAACAAAGTTATCTTTAAAAAAGATGGGTTTGTTTTGAAAAGTGATAAAGATGGAAAGATTTTTATAAGAGGCCAACGTACAAAAGGAAACTTATTTCAAGTTGGTAAAATACAAAACTCTTGTTACATGAGTATGGTGGAAGAAAATCAAATGTGGCATAAAAGGCTGGGATACATGTTTAAAAGAAACATGAGAAAGTTATCTAAAAGAAAAATTGTTCAAGACATTCTTAATTTTCCAAGAATAATAGATTGGTGTTGCACAATTTTTTAGAGATGAAATATTACAATCTCAATGCATAAGAAAATTGAGATTTGTTCAAAAAAATAATGTAGATGATTCATTCTGATATTTTTGGGTCAATGAGAAAACAATCAACAAATAGAGATAAGTACTTCAGCAATTTCATTGATGATTTTACTCACATTATTTGTGTTATGTATATGAAACATAAATCAGATGCTTTGAAAATGTTTAAAAGTTTCAGAAGGAAAGCTGAAAAGTAATGTGAGTATTCAGTGAAGAATTTGAGAATAGACAATAGTGGTGAATACAAAAGTGAATAATTTGAAATTTATCTTGAGAAGCATGGAATTCATCATGACTATAGTTCCCCGTAAACTCATCAACAAAATGGGGTTACTTAATGAAATAATAAAATCTCGGTGGACATGGGAATAACTTTTTTATTTGAACATGGTCTTTCTCATTACTATTGGATACAATCCATGAGTACTTCTATTTATATTCAAAATCAATGTTTCTATAGGCTTGGTTTAGATATGACACCATATTAATTGTTTTATGTCAAAACTCCAAGTTATAAACACTTAAAGAGTTTTTGGGAGTCCGTGTATTATAATGAGGAAATTTGGAAACTTTGGAAAGTTTGAGAAGAAAGGTAAAGATGGAATATTTCTCAGCTATGCTCCAGAAGGAATAGGATACAACTATTTCAAAAAATAAATAGGAATAATTGTTGATTCTATTTATGTGAAAGTTATTTAAAATACTGAAGAAGACAAACATACTCAAATAGATAAGGAATTCAAGCAAGATAAGGAAAACAATTCTGATAAGGATATATGCAATTGTAATCCTACTCAAAAAGATGAATTGGACTCAGCTATTTCCAGTGATGAGGAAGATACTTGAAAATCTCATCCTAGGAAAAGGAAACAAGTGGAAGCTTAGAACATTATTGGTGATCAATATTATAAGGTTCAAACAATAATAAAAACAAATGCTATTACACATACTTCTTTACATTCAAAAGTTGATCTAAATGATGTAAAAGAAGATTTTGATTATTTGGGATGGGTTTAGGCCATGAATAAAGAGTTAAATCAAATTAAAAAGAATGCATGGGAACTTGTACCCAATCTAGAAAACAAAAACATTATTGACACAAAGTGGGTTTTCTGAAACAAACTGAATGAATAAGGTGAAGTGATAAGAAACAAACCAAGATTAGTGTGCAAAGGGTATTCAAAAATTGAAGGTATTGATTTTTATGAAAACTTTGCTCTGATGTAAATATTATAAACAATTAGAATTTTTCATTCTATTGATTCACAACGAGGTTAAAAGATCTTTAAAAAGTATGTTAAATCTGAATTCTTGAATGGTGATCTTGATGAGGAAGTTTACAATGAAAAACCTTATGGATTTATTGTTAGTAAAGATGAAAGTTACCTATTCAGATTAAAAAAGGATTTGTATAGGCTAAAACAAGCTCTAAGGGCATGGTATTCCAAATTGGATACATGTTTAAGGAATATGGGTTTTAAGAAATGAATAGTGGATAGCAATATTCACATCAAATAAATTCAAGAGTGTTCTCTCATTGTAATTGTTTACGTTGATGATATTATTTTTCCAGGAATGATTAAAGAGCCTGTGAAAGATTTGTTGAAGAAATAAAAAATTTGTTTGAGATATCCATGCTGGGGGAAATGAAATAATTTCTTGGGTTACAAATCTTACAAAATAATAAATACGTTTTTGTTTATCAATAAAATTATGCTAAGGAACTTATTAATAGGTTCAACATGGAAAACTAAAAACCTATTTCCATGCCGATTTCGGTGGTAACAAAGTTGTCTAAAGATGGAGAAGGAAAGAAATTGGTCAGAAAGAATTTCGAAAGATGATTGAAAGTTTTTTATATTTTACTACCTCAAGAACCAACATTTTTTATGCTATTACCTTATGTGTAAGATTTTATAGTGCTCCAAAAGAATCACATTTACTTTCTGGAATAATAATTCTCAGATACATCAAAGGCACAATAAATTTATAAATGATGTATGATAGCTCAAAAATATTGATTTTTTAGGTATTCTAATGTCGATTGGGTAGAAAATGATGATGATAGAAGATCCACATTTGGTGGAGTATTCTTTTTGGGAAAGAGTTATGTCATTTGGCATACAAAGAAATATAATTTAGTAACTCTCAGTATAGCTGAAGCTAAGAATTTTGTTTTCACTTAAACTGCTACTCAACTTATATGGATGAACACTCAATTAGAAGACTTACTTGTTAAAGTGAAGTTACCCTTTATCTTGGGTTGTAACAATAAAAGTACAATCAATATCACCATGAACCTTGTTCAATATTCTTGTTCAAAACATATTGATATCAAATAACATTTCATCAAAGAGCATGTGGAGAAGGATTAATTTAATCTGGAGTATGTTCCAACATTGGAACAAGTTGCTGGCTTTTTTATAAAACCTTTACTAAACAAAACCTGTTTCCAAATTTAGGTTGAACATGGGTGTCTAACCTATTTCTCTTCAAGGTTGGCGTATTTGTTTTTGTCTCCTCCCTCATCTTACCTTTGGATAGTGTTTTCAAGGGGGAGAATTGAATTGTTTCATAAATATATCTTTAAAAGGAATGTAAAAACGGGGGAGTTATGAGTAATCTGTGAATTCATTATTGTATTATGTGTGAACTATTCTAAATGTTTTTTTGAGTGGTTATAGAAAAAAAATTGTTTTGTATTCTAGGAAGGATGAAGAGCTGAGGAAGAAAGATAAAGAAGGTTTTAATAATCGTTGCTTTTGGAAAGCATGGTTTTTCTATCAATGATTATTTTTTTATACAATGAGTTAGATCACATAGGTTTAGAATTGTTGATAATTAATCCATTGCTTGAGTATAAAAAGTTTAGTGATTTATGAATCTTGGTTGATGAAAAAATCCAAAGGGTGAGATTTTTAGGACCAAGTTGGATGGAGAATGTCTCTAGAATCTGAATAAGTTTGTTTTTTAAAGGTATTATCTTTTTTTGTCAAATAATTTTAAGACGAAAAGAAAAATAACATCACTTTGTGTTCGTTGAAATTCATACTGACCATCATATTCAGAGAATCAGACTCGTAATGCTTGAAAAGTTCCATCATATTCAGGAGAAGTGAGATGGAATAAAAGTCATCTGTATTGAGAATGTATCTTTCTAAAATAAAATGGTCATCGAATTCACTCTGAATTCAGAATTTAATAAGTTATCATAATGGGAGAATCATAGTTTTGTGACTATGATAAATCAAATGTGATGATTCTTTTCTGATCTTAGAGTTCTCATAAATCATACGTTAGTGTCAGAACTTGTGATGCTTTCTTGATAAATGAAAGGGGGAGTGAAATAGATATTGTTAATTGTATTTAGATTAATCAGATGTGGATGTAAAGGAAAAAAGGTTGATGGAAATATTATTCAAGCCAATTATATTCTGAACAATCATATTCAGGTTGAGAAGATAAAGAAGATATTGATCGGTCTTGGTATGTTATCATAATCAGAGGAAGAATTGTTTGGAACTAATGAATGAAATGAAAATAAAATAATGGAGTGATTAATAGGAAGAGGAATTTCAAAGTTTAATCAACAATGTAGTCAACCATTTAAAAGGGGATTAATTGAATTGTTTTTTGTACAAGTGGGTTAACAGAAGTGATGAAGAAGAAGTTTTGTATTTCAAGTGGTTCGGGAGAAGAGAAGAAAAAGAATCTCTTGTTTTACATTTTTCCTCATCGTAATGAGACAAATAGTAATCATAAGTGAATCATTGTCAAGGGAAGCATCATATTCGGGAATTGAAATTGTGAACTGAAATCGAACTAGCATTTGAAAAAGAAATTCTGAAGAAGAGGTGGTGTTTGAAGAAGATTCGAGAAGATTCGAGAAGAGTTTTCAAAGTCATAAATTCACCCTAAATTCAAGGAAAATCAATAGTTTGGGTAATTTAGTTGAGCAAGAAATTTTTTGGATTCCCTCCAAAACCTATTTTGGGTTTCCTACAAAAGGGGTGAAGTGCATCGTACTTTTCTGATGATTGACAAGGGTGTATTATTCACAGAAGAAGAGATAGCATCTCTGAAGTTTAAGGGAGAGAAATAAGTTTCCATATTAACCCTTTTTTGAAGAAGTTTTGATGAAGAAAATTGAAAGGAGAAGATACAAGATTGAAATTTTATTCAGCTAATCATCATATTTAGTGATGGTTTTATTCATCTATCTATCATATTCTGATTGTCATCGTATTCAGCTGGTCACCGTATTAGGATGGATAATCATATGGGGATTTCTATATTATGATTTTCGAACTAAGTAATGAGGAGTTATGAATTGTATCAATTTTATTCTATCAGAGTTATATCCATTATATTGGGCAATCAGATTTGAAGATTAGATTTGAAGAATCAGAGTAGTAAGACAGGACTGGGAAATTAGACTGAATTTTATATCAAAATCCTTGAATTTCTTACCATCTTTTGGGTATGAAATTTAAGAATTGTTTTCCAAATAATACATAGGAGTAATTTGAAAAAAATCACATGTAACATGTGTTGTTACATAAACATTTTATTACCCTATTTGTGCTAAGAGGGAGCACACACACTATCAGATTTTTTTTAATATGCTATATGAGTAAAATGGCATATCCTACTCATTGTATTCCACACAAATGATTGTTTTCTAGTGGATTGTGTAGTATTAAATTATTTTTAAATCATACCAAGGATGTATCTATTGTTATTGAATAGTAAACCTTGTAATTTTTTTGTTTCCATGGATGTGTGTTTGATTTTTTTGCAGCATGGATTGAAATCATTAACATGAGGAGAAGGTTATTTCAAGGAAACTTAAAATAAAAAGTATCATTGATTCACCCCTCCCCCTCTGAGTGATACAATTATCCTGACTGAGAACTTTCATAAGAAGTATCGCATGAGAATTTAATTATAGTAACAATTTTTTACCTTCTTTTAACAAAATTAATCACTGTATGGTTGAGAGAGGTTAAAGAATTTAAAATTCAAAAATTATAAGACTGTATTATTGGAAAGAGGGAGAAAAGAGAGAAATTATCATTGTATAAAAATCACTCAACTTGCAATCAAAATTTAAAATAATGAAGACTAATTCAAACAAATTTTAAATCACATGATTGAATGGTTTAAAATACTTCCACAAAATTGGGTTAATGAAAGATACCATTAAAATAGAAAGTTTAAATTTGAAATATGAAATTCAAAAACATTTTTAAAAAAATAATAAATAAATATTTGGAGAATATCAAAAAATAATAACATTACATTAGTGATTTTAAAACAAGTTTTAATGAGTTTAATAACAACTAATATTAATTTATAAATAATAAAATCAAATAAAACATCATAAAATAATAAAAATTATTTTTGAGTTTCAATTTGTAAGTTTCATGCATGAACATAAAACACACTTTGACATTCATAAAGGCATGTTTAAAAACAATGGAAAAACATTACATAGGTTATACATAATTAATATGAATTTATAAAGTTATTAGAATAATTAAAATATATGAAATAAACATATATAAAATAGATATATGAAATAATACATAAAACCGAGCATTTTTCCAGATTTTAGAAAATCCTGTAGAAAATCACAGAACCATGTAAGAAAATTTCATGTAGGTGTTTTGATGTAGGAGAATTCACATAAGGGGGCCGATGTGGACAAATATTAATAATTAATTCACTATATATATGATCTATATAAGGTATTCACCATGTAAGGGATTTATTACATAAGGGATTCACATATTTGAATTTCTAAAATCTGTAAATAGATTGACTTATCAAATTTCATATCTAAAACATACCTTTATAAAGGCATAATAAAATTTTGATCCACTTGAGTTATATTTTAAAAAATCTTTTATCTTTCCAAATAATCAAGAATAACATTAATTTGACCTCTATATCTAATTTTATGATTAAAAAATAGAACCAAAATATTTCTAAAAAACTACAAAAATAAGACTGAAAACATATAGTGACTTCTTATATAATTTTAGACATGATAGATATCAATTCAGAAGTTTATTTCTTATAATTAAATATAGATAATCTTATTAGGTTTCAAAAAAATCACTCAATTGGTGATTTGTATCCCATGATATGGTCAAAATACATAGCGTAACTGATTATAGAAAATTGGCTATGTGGATTTCAAAATGGATACATGAATTATAATATTTTATGTAGATTATGATTTAGTGGCATGGTGAACAATATATTAGCTATGTGGGAACAATAAAAAACATGTATAATTGATATTTTAAGGTCCCAAATGAACTATTTAGTTCAATAGGAAAAAGTATTGTCTGTTATAAGGTAATGAAAAAGAGAACTATAAATTTTGAATAACATTTTTCTTAAACATGTAATTTTTAAATCATACATCAAGAAGCTACAACAAATTCATCCACTGTTAAAACATTGAATTAAATACAGTGAGAAGAATTTTTAAAAGTTTAATAAAAAAATAATCATAAATATTTTACAAAATAATATTTTATGAAAATTTAAGGCTTAAATAGTAAGTTAATATCATCCAGTATGTATGAGAGTTTTTAAAATAGTTATATATAAAAAATATGTATAGGAATTAAACAATAGTAACCTGAAAAACATACTCCACGTTTTATAGATTTCATGTAAATATGAAAATTTCAGTAAATAAATATATTCAGACTCCCCTAAAACATATGAAAACATAAAACTATTAATATTCCAACATGCCAAACTCAAGTTTAATATTTTCAAACTGAGTAATGTTTAAAGGCATAGTAAAGATATCTGCAAGTTGATTCTTGATAGGGATAAATTCTAAAGCAATATCACCCTTATTCACATGGTCTCTAATAAAATGAAATCTAACATCGATATGTTTTTTTATATAATGTTGTAAATGGTTTTAATAAATAGAAATTAAAGATTTATTATCATAATAAATAGGAAATTTATCAAGATAAATACCCAAATCACATAAAGTTTTCATAATCCATAAACTTTGAGCATGAAAACTAGAAGTAGAGATATACTTGACTTCTTCAGTAGATAGATCAACGGATAATTGCTTCATAGTATACCAAGAAATTAAACTTTTTCAATGAAAATGACACATACCTGATGTGTTTTTTCTATCAATTCTATAACCTCCAAAATCAGAGTCATAAAAAGATATTGATTTAAAACAATTATATTTAGGATAAAACAAACCAGAGTTAATAGTTATTTTAACATATCTAACCATTCTTTTCACAAATTTAATATAACTCTCTTTAGGATCATCTTGAAATCTTATATATAAAAAATTACTAAACATGATATCGGGTCTAGATGTAGTTAAAAAAAGAAATATATCTATCATACCTCTATAAAATTTTATATCAATAGTTTTACCAGATGCATCAACATCTAATTTACAACTAGTTCTCATTGAAGTTTTCATAGAATTACAGGAATTGAGACCAAACCTTTTAACTAACTCTTGAGCATACTTAGATTGATTAAGAAATATCTTATCTTTTCATTGAGAAATTTGAAGTATAAGAAAGAACTTTAATTCTCTCATTAATATCATGTAAAAATTAGATAACATCAAAGTATAAAAATAATTACAAATCAATTCACTGGAAGAACCAAAAACTATATCATCAGTATAAATTTGTACAATTAAAATATCATTATAAATTCTGTTAATAAATAAATTATGATCAACATTATCTTTCATGAAACAATCGTTTAACATAAACTAATAAAGGATCTCATACCAAGCATGAGTTTCTCATTTGAGACCATACAATGATTTTAATAATTTAGAAATATGATTTGGAACTTTCTTATTTTCAAAACTGGAGGGTTGAGAAACATAAATTTCTTTAGTTATAAAACCATTTAAGAAATAACTTTTTACATCCATTTGATATAACATAAAACCTTAAAAATAAGAAAAATCTTAAAATATTTCAATATCCTCTAACCTAGAAATAGGTGAAATTGAATCTTAAAAGACTATACCTTCTTATTGAGGGTATCCTTGGGTAACAAGTCTAGATTTATTTTTGAAAGTATGTCCAGATTAATCTAGTTTGTTTCTAAAGATCCATTTACTTTTGATTATCTTATTATACTCATTAAATTCAACTAAAGAACAAACATTATTTAAAACAAATTGATTATGATTATCTTGCATAGAAATAATCCAATTTGGATCATTTAAAGCATTAGCAACATTAGTAGGAAAATGCTCAGAAAAAAAAGTAGAGTTAGAAAAGAAGTTTAAAGTAGATATTTTGATTTTCATATAATATCCAACATTACCAATCACATTTTCAATGAGATTATCTTTATGAATATTCCATGATATTGGATCAGGTTCAGAATAAGTATGCTCCCCTTTAATTGATTCATCCTTATCCAAAGGTTTTTCTTTACTGAAGTTAAAATCTCTAAACTCGTCATCAAAAACATTATAATCAGAATTTAATTTTACATTACTTTCATCAAACACAAATTGAATAAATTATTCAATAGGTAGAGTTTTTTTATTATAATCTCCATAAGCTCTACTATTATTATAATAACCAATAAAAATTCCATTATCACTTTTGGCATCAAATTTATCTAAATTTTCTTTCAAATTTAAAATAAAAACTTTACAACCAAAAACATTTAAATAACCAACTTTAGGGTTTTTTACCTTTAAACAGTGCATAAAAAGTTTTCATTGAGAAAGGTCTAATAAGAATTGTATTTTAAATAGAACAGCCAAAAAATGGCTTCAACTTAAAAATATATAGGCAAATTATATTCACTTAAAATAGTTCTTTCCATTTCAATAAGAGTTCCATTTTTTCATTACACAACACCATTTTGTTGTGTTATTCTTATAGTAGAAAAATTATGAAAATAATTGTTCATTTCAAAAAAATATAAACTATGAAATTCTTCTCCTTTATCACTACTATTAGAAACAATCATGAAACCTTTTTTATTTTGAACTAAATTACAAAAAAAAGATGAAGTAAGATTTTTATGTGAAAAAAATAAAATCATGTAAATATACTATAATCATCAAAAATAACTAAAGTATATTTATTTCCACCAAGAATAGAAATATAAGTAGTACAAAATAAATCAAGATGTATTAACTATAAAGTTATATTGGTACTTATCTGATTGATAGGTCTGAAAGAAACTTTGCATTGTTTCCCTTTCATGAAAGTATCATAAAAATGAAGTTGTTATTTATTCAAGGTAGGAAACTATAGCACATTCTCATTTTTTGAAATCTTATTTAAAATACTAAAATTAACATGACCTATCATCAATGACAAATAATTCTATCATTATAATAAATATTAAAACACTTAACATGTTAAGTGGTTAGTTCAGTAAAATCAATAGTATAAATACTTTCCTTTCAATTATCATAAAATAATTAAGAATTATCCCTAAAAACTAAGCACTTATCATTTTAAAATTTAACTTTAATTCCATAATCACATAATTTAGATATACTAATTAAATTATGTTTTAAACCTTAAACATATAAAACTTCAGAAATAAATATAGAATTACAGATACCAAAAATTTTATAACCCTTTACTTTGTCTTTGTAATCATCTCCAAATGTAGAAGTATCTCCATCAAATTTATTGTATGTAATAAAATTTTATGGGTATTTAATAATACTCATATACCATCAAATATACATGTACCATGTTTCATTCTTAAGAAACCCAAGGCATTTTTCCAACAAAAATAAATTACTTAACATTTTTTATACCCAAGATACTTTGGGTCTAGTCTGATTAGTAAAAAAATCTTAGGTTCCCAGACAAAATTTGAAAAATTATTGTATGGTACTCTAGATGCAAAGATTTATAAATATGAGTCCTTTTAAATCCCAAAGACTATTTGAATCTAATAGAACAATAATTTTCATAGTGACCTTTCATGACACATTGAAAACAAGTAATAGTAGAAGTACAACCATTTTTACTTTTCACAAAATGATTTTGATACATTTCAGTTAATCTCTTATCATAGTCAATGAAATATGTATTTTTATTTAATTTATTCAAATACTTCATTTTATGATATTTTTCATGACCTAGAATAAAATAAGACAAACTCTATTTAAGAATTTCAACTTTTTTTTCAATTTTTCATTCAAATCATGATCAGATTTAAAATTATCATAAAATGTAGAATAAGAAGTAGAATAAGTATTACTTAGTTTTTCATTCTCTTTTAAAATAAATTTATTTTCAAAAACAAATTTCAATTTATTTTCCTTAATCTTGTTAAATAAATCAGCAGCTTTGAAGACATCTTTACTCAGTTTTTCATTTTTTTCATTTAACAAAGAAAAATTCAGATTTTCATAGTCATAATCAGAATTAGAACATTTAGAATAAAATCAAAAATCACTAAATTTATTCAAATAATCCATGAAGCACAAGTTATTATATTCTTTCTCATTTCTAGATTGTTCTCTGGAATAAAATTCTTTGATGCAACTCTAACAAGTTGTCAATGCCTTTTTCCTTATTTTTTTATTGTCTTTATTCTTTAGTTTTGGGAAGTCTAACTTGATATGACCTTTATTTCTACACTCACAATAAGTAACACCTAAAGTATTATAATTAGTATTACCTTTCTTGTCTCCCTTTTTTTCCTTTTGATGGTTTCTTCTAAATCGGTTCTTAAATCCTTTCTTTTTCATTCCTTTCTAGACTCCAGTCACAATATGAGCCATATATTCTTTTTCACTATCCCATAGTTCAGAATCATAGGAATCAGTAGAAACAACATTGACATATTTAAATACTACACCTTTTCTTTTTTGGTATCCTCTTCAGCAATTTCTTCAATTCCAATTCATACTAAAGCAGTGATCCAATCAATTCATCAAGAGTGTACTCTTTAAAGTTCTTACTTTCATTAATGGCAACCTTCTTTTCATTTAAATTCATTGGTAGAGCTCATAGGAATCCTTCAAAGGGTATGTGGTTCTCTAAATATTCTCTAAGGTAATTTTTAATGTCCTGGATTTTTTCCATGTATTATTTTAATATTATATGGGAATTATTTCGAGACCAGGATTTGCGACGGCGTGCAGTTCTGAGGCCCGGTGAGCCCGGAACAAATGTTTGAATTTAATTAAATGATTAAATAATGTGCGCGTATGGTTTTCCTGAAAAAAGTGGAATAACTCCTCAAAGGGTGCTCGGATCGGAAATCCAAGGGCACCATTGCATCCAGAGCAGCGGTTTTACCCTATGAGAGACCTAACATTGGCTGACACAGGTCGTATGTGAAATTCAGTTTTTGGACATAACCGTAATAAAATATTTTATTAAATTTTGTTGTAGAAAATATCTTTTATCCTTTTTAAATAAAGTCTTGTGTAGGGGTCCAGGGTTATAGACCTCATAACCATGAAACCCCTGGAGGCTCTGGGAAAGCTCTAGAGGAAACCCCCAACGCGGTGACGACGTTCTTGACGGATTTCGCCGGCGACGACGACGCAGTGACCGAATCTTCGCTAATGAGTGTCGCAGATCCAGGTAGAGCGTTTAATCTCTTGTGATTTATTTTCTTTTCTTGATTCCTACGATGAATACAGACTAATCCATGAACAGATTAGCTCGTGGATCGATCGTATTTGCGTGATGGGCTTTTGCGGGATTTGGGGAAGAACTTCTTTCTTGCGATTTAATATGTTGGTCATTTTGGTTTTGATCTAATGGTGATGAACCCGGATCATCACGAACAAAGATCAAGGTTCGTCCCTCTTGTTTGTTTTGCGATTGAATTCCCCATTCTTCATGGAGACTCCTCGTTCTTCCCCGCGCTTGACGTTCTTGGAGGAAATCGATCGTTGCGCGTTCGTTTGTTGGACCAATGATCCAAGATTGTAGATCCAACCCCAGAACGATGCTACGGAGGTGCGACTGCGGTGGCGACGAACGATTCGGAGCGGATCGAGAGATATGAGTTTTTGGGCATTTTTCTTCGAATGGATCGTTCGAGGTTTATAATCCGATCAAAGGATCGAAAACACCTGATTTGGTGTTTGTATGATGGGACGAACCAAGACCTGAAGTATCGGGATGAACGGATGAGAGAAATGGAATCCGGAGATCCGGCCGAGGCATGTGGAGAAAGACGGCGATTCTGGAGAAATCCCGACTACACGACGTGTAGTATGGGCTACACGGTGTGTGTTCATCAGGAGACTATCTGGAATGTACTCTGGTAGTACACGGACACGGGTTGGGTACACAACCAAGGACACAACATGTATACCCTTCCCCGACCAGACCCGGCCAGATACACAGGATACCTCGTGTACTGGTACACGGGCAGGCAACACGGACAGACACCGTGTACGGGCATACGGCCAGGTTACACGGGTGTTTCCCAGTTGACAAGACATGGCATGTGCTTCGACTTACATGTCGTGTATATGCCTTCCTACACGACTTAGATTTCAGACACAATCCGTTTACACGGACAGTACCCGGAGTCAAAAAAACACGGCGTGTGATCCTACTACACGCCGTGTAGTTGAGTTTTACACACCTGGACTGGAGACACGGGTCGTTTACATGGGCAGTACCCGGAGTCAAGGAACACGGCGTGTAACCATACAATATGTCGTGTAACCTGGTTTACATGGTTTGGGCCATTTGTCTTCTGTGACTTGGACTAGCTTTCTTAGGGTTCGTTCTCTTGGTCTTTTCCCTGAAGGTTTCTGGTATCATTTCCTATGTACAGGAGTATGATCCCTTTAGCAGGACTTCTTGAATAGAGTTGTTGGAATCCCCTCTATGAGACTTGGAGCCGGATCCTCTATTCTTTCCTGGGACCCTAGGTAGAGTTCTTGGTATCGACGTGACCAACTTTACCCGGACGTCGATCCTATGCTTAGCGGATTAGTTCAGACTGAGTTGTTGGAATCACCCCATAGCTATTGGTTGTGATCCTCATCTGAACTTAATATTCTCAAGTACTTGTGGATTGTGTTCTCCCGGAATGAGTACTTCGTATCTCTCTATTCATACCTAGGAGTGTGACCTCCTTATTATGTGCTTAGTGGAATCTTTGAGGATCTTAGTGGTCGTTTCGCTGGAGTCAATGTGTATGAGTATATCTGGATATTCTTGTTAATATGTTCTGTGAACATATACTATGTAGAGATGACTGTATCTTTCATTTGTGGTATTTTATCTTGTTGTGTTCCTTTGTGGTTTCAGGGTGTCCTACTGGGTATTTTTATACTCACCCCTGCACGAGCTTTTCCTGCACGTGTTGTGTCTTGTGCAGACGAGCGAGCTTTTGACAGGATTCTAGGCGGACCAGGACTAGATGGTGCTCAATGAGATCAGACAGGCCGAGGTGTGTTCCTATGGCTATGGATTGTAGTCCCAGTACCTTTCTTTATAGGTTGGACTTTGTTGCAGACTTGTTTTTGGTGGGCTTGTACTTTTGGCCCAAGGTTTTACACTTGTTGTACTTTACTTTCCTGTCGTACTCTGTTGGTTGGGATTTTTAGTGTATGCATGCATTTCCATTTTTATTAGTTTTTACTTTTCATCTTTGTGGGCTTAGAGATGTGTGTGCATGTGTACAGGTTTATAGGCAATACCTCCCATGTTAGTAACATGCCTACTCGGTGCTAGTCACCAGCCTCTGGCCTATTGGAGGCGGGCTTGGGGAGTTTCGGATCGGGCCCCACTGGGACGGGTCGTGATAGAGTGGTATCAGAGCTGGTAGGTTCTACCTTAGGATCGAGCGTCTATGAGTTGGTTTGGGGTAATAGTGTTAAGTGTTTCGAGTTCGGATTTCAGGCCAGGGACCCCATAGTTGGTGCGGGCAGCCGACGTATCCATACACCAGAACTCTGATAACTTTCTTTTCGACTCAGAGCACGAGAACACTAGTTGTTGGGGAAAATAATGGTACATGCATCATATAGGAATGGGTTGTGGTTTCCATGTCCTTCTTGAGTCAGCTCTCCAGATATACTCACTGACTGAGATACATCTTGTTTCGTTACAGGATGCCTCCGTGACACGCACCCGCTAGGATCCAGCAGCTCGATCACGAGGATGACCCCCTTAGTGATGAAGCTTCGATACAGGGACCCGATCCCTCAGTTTTACCATCAGGTGGTGTGCCAGTTGTTCCACCACCTGTGGAGCAGTGTTTAGTGTCTGTTGTACCAGTAGAGGAGGAGCGCAGTTTGAGCACACTCCACGAGTTTCAGAGACAGAGACCCCTCAGGTTTCGAGTCGAGTCTGACCCTCAGGCAACAGAGGACTGGCTTGAGGCAGTGAACAGAGTCTTCCGTTTGGTCAGGACACCAGCAGATCAGATGGTGATCCTGGCAGCGAGCCTTCTGCAGGGCTCGGCAGGACGATGGTGGAGTTTGGTTATCCAGACTCACGACGAGGCGACTCTTGCATGGTCAGAGTTTGAGCATCTCTTCAAAGAGGAGTTTTCACCGGTTACCCTAAGAGCGGTATGTATACAGGAGCTTCTTTAGCTCCAGCAGGGAACCATGACGGTGGCTGACTATTCATCAAGGTTTACCGACCTCTCACGGTACTCGATGGATATGGTCAGGGATCAGTACTTCAGAGCTTGGAATTTTGAGCGGGGCTTGCGCAGAGACATCTGAGCTAGCATCATCCCTATGAGCATTCCTACTTATGTTGGGGTGCTCGAGCAGGCTTTGGTGGTCGAGAGCTTCTTGGTAGAGCATATACAACCGACAGTTGTTAGTAGCGAGTGAGCTGGAGCAGAGACCTTGGTAGTAGGGAGCCAACGTTAGGGACCCAGGCGTGGGAGACGTTTTCAGAGGAGATCCTAGGACAGTGGATTTTCCAAACAGGGTTCACAGGGTGTATCCAGCCAGCCTCAATAGAGGAGATGCTACTCTTGTGATGGTAGGGGAAATCTCGCTCGAGATTCTCCGACCCACCGTACTGCTAACATGGGCTCAGTGGATAGACCACCGAGGTAGAGGCAACGTGTGGAGCAGACAGATCCGCAGGGTGGCGGACATGGTAGAGGATCTGGGAGAGCAGATGGAGGTGGTCGGCGTTTTGACCTTTTACCACCACCACCCCCAGGAGGTCCACCCCAGGTTTAGGGAGCTGGTGGATAGAGGTAGGGACAGCTGCAGGCAGTAGAGGATTATGACCCAGGTACTCCTGGAATGATTACAGGTACACTCTGTGTCTTTTCTACTTTGGCGGCCGTACTGATAGACACGGGTGCTATTCATTCTTTTCTGGATGATTATCTTGTTCGAGACCTTGAGATTCCAGTTGAATCGTTGACTCGACCCTTACGCTTAGAAACACCGACTGGAGAAGATTCAGAGATCACACACCTTTTCAGATAGTGTGACCTGACCCTTGGAGGCAATATTTTCGGTTGGAACCTCTTGGTGGTATCATTGAGGCCTTATGATGTCATTCTTGGTATGGATTGGCTATCCACAGTTCATGCCCGTATTGACTGTTTTAGGCGAAGGGTGCGGTATGTCCACAATGATGGAACAAGGTTCTCCTTCGTCGGTGAAAAGGAGACCCAGGCAGCACAGGATGGACTCATGCATAGGAAGGCACAGCCGATTTCACATTAGTTGGCTAGCCTAGCCCTTGGCATAGCATATGTTATGAGTTTCCAGTTTCCAGCAGTAGTGGTTGAGTATGAGGACGTCTTTCCGAAGGATGTCCCCAGACTACCTCCCCATCGGGAAATAGATTTCTATATTGAGTTGCAACTCGGGACGACACCGATATCAGCATCAGCATATCGGATGGCTCCTGCAGAGCTTCGCGAGCTGAGAGTGCAGCTGGAAGACTTGCAGAGGAAGGGCTTCGTGGGACCCAGTGTTTCACCCTGGGCGGCCCCAGTGTTGTTTTCCAAGAGGGCATACGGGAGCTTGAGGCTATGTGTGGATTATCGGTGCTTGAATCAGGTGACCGTGAAGAACCAGTATCTACTACCAAGGATCGATGACCTCTTTGATCAGTTAAGAGGGGCACGATAGTTCTTTAAGGTTGATCTACGATTAGGCTATCACCATTTGCGAGTACGGTATGAGGATATACCGAAGACGGATTTCAGATGTCATTATGGTCACTATGAGTACTTGGTGATTCCCTTCAGCATGACGAATGCCCTGGTAGTGTTTATGGGACTTATGAACTGGATATTTCAGCCCTATATAGACCGGTTCGTAGTAGTCTTCATCGATGATATCCTTGTGTACTCTGAGTCCAAGGAGGATCACACGAGGCATCTAAGGATGGTTCTGGACACACTCCGAGAGAACCAGTTGTATGGGAAACTCTCGAAGTGTCAATTTTGGATACGGGAGGTCCACTTTTTGGGACACGTTATCTCAGCAGATGGTGTAGTAGTGGACCCATCCAAGGTAGAGGCGATGTTAGCATGGGAGCCACCCCGGAGCGTGACAGAGGTGCGGAGTTTCCTTGGGTTGGAAGGCTACTATCGGAGATTCATTCTTGATTTCTCTAGGATTTCAGCACCCATGACAGCTTTGACCCGAAAGGGGAAGCCTTTCATGTGGGCCAAGAGATGCTCTTAGCAGGAAATCCAGTTCGTAGTTGCTGGATGAGGCGACGAGGAAGTTGGCCTCTTTACAGTTATCCTTCGTGGATAGAGATGAGGGAGATTACCTTTAGTCGATGGTTGTTACCCCTCCACTCTTACAGCGAGTCAGGGAAGCACAGCTCGGGGATGCTAGCTGTGAGACTCTACGTGCCCAGATATCCACAGGTGATGCTGCCGAAGGATATTCAGATGGTGGGGAGCATGTTGTTCTTTTCAGAGGGCGCACAGTAGTACCAGTGATGTTGCGGGAGGAGGTACTGAGGGAATTCCATAAATCTCCTTTGGCGGTGCATCCATGCATGGAAAAGATGTTCCAGGACCTCCGACGTCAGTTCTGGTGGCTAGGAATGGAGTAGAGTGTGGCAGAGTTTGTTTCTTGGTGCCTTAATTGTCAGCAAGTAAAGGCTGAGCACCAGGTTCCAGCAAGTTTGACTCAGCCCCTTGAGGTGCCAGAATGGAAGTGGGATGGGATATCCATGGACTTCTTGATGGGTTTACCACGTACGTCCAGGGGAAATGATGCCATCTGGGTGGTCGTCAGCCAAGTCACCAAGTCGGCCCACTTCCTAGCCATACGGGAGTAGAGTTCAGTAGAGAGCTTGGGAAGCCTCTATGTGTAGGAGATAGTTCGACTTCATGGAGTGCCATCCACGATCGTCTTAGATCTTGATGCTCATTTCACATCCCGGTTATGGAAGGGATTGCAGGAATCTTGTGGGACTCAATTACGCTTGAGCACAGCATTTCATCCTCAGAATGATGGTCAGACAGAGCGTACCATCCAGGTCCTGTAGGATATTCTACAAGCTTGCATACTTGACTTCGGTCATAGCTGGGAAGATCACCTACCACTGGTGGAATTTTCTTATAACAACAGTTATCATTCCACTATTGGTATGGCACCATTTTGGGATTTGTACGGGTGACCTTGATGGTCCCCACTTTTCTAGACTGACCCAGGAGAGTCAGCACTCATGGGCCCAAAGATGGTGCGAGCTACTACAGAGAAGGTTCAGGTCATCCAGGAGCGGATGAAGACTGCACAGAGTCAGCAGAAGTCCTTATGTCGACCGGAGACGGAGGCCCTTGGAGTTCGAGGAAGGAGACCATGTGTTCCTTCGGGTCTCACATCGACGGGGAATGCGGAGATTTGGCTGAGGTGGCAAACTATCTCCGAGGTTCATTGGCCCTTTTCAAATTTTGAGTAGAGTTGGAAAGGTGGCGTACCACTTGGCTCTACCTCCTCAGATGGACCGGGTACACAACATCTTCCATGTGTCGCAGCTGCGAAGATACGTGCAGGATCCATCGCGTGTTATTGACTGGGGAGAGCTGGACATCGATAATGGAGCAACCTTTGCTGAGTACCCAGTGGAGATCGAGGATCGGCAGGAGAAGATCCTTCGTGGGAGAGCTATTCCATTGGTGCGTGTCCGGTGGTAGCACGGGAATCTCCAGGAGAGCACGTGAGAGTAGGAGGCTCAGATTCATGTATAGTACCCACATCTTTTTGAGTAGCCTTTGTTTTGGATTTTCGGGGATGTAAATCCCTAAGGTGGGTGTGATGTAATGTCCTGGATTTTTTCCATGTATTATTTTAATATTATATGGGAATTTTTTTGAGACCAGGCTTTGCGACGGCGTGCAGTTCCGAGGCCCGGTGAGCTCGGAACAAATGTTTGAATTTAATTAAATAATTAAATAATGTGCACGTATGGTTTTCCTGAAAAAGTGAAATAACTCATGAACGGGTGCTCGGATCGGAAATCCAAGGGCACTGTTGCGTCCAGAGCAGCGGGTTTACCCTAGGAGAGACCTAACATCAGCTGACACAGGTCGGAGGTGAAATCCAGTTTTTGGACGTGACCATAATAAAATATTTTATTAAATTTTGTTGCAGCGAATATATTTTATCCTTTTTAAATAAAGGCTTGCACAGGGGTCCAAGGTTACAGAACTCATAACCCTGAAACCCCTGGAGGCTCTGGGAAAGCTCTGGAGGAAACCCCCAACGCGGCGATGACGTTCTTGACGGATTTTGCCGGCGACGATGACGCAGTGACCGGATCTTCACCAACGAGCGCCGTAGATCCAGGTATGACATTTAATCTCTTGTGATTTCTTTCATGTTATTGATTCCTACGAAGAAAAAGGACTAATCCACGAACAGATTAGCCCGCGGATCGATCATATTTGCGGGATGGGCTTTTACGGGATTTGGGGAAGAACTTCTTTCTTACGATTTAATCTGTTGATCATTTTGGTTTTGATCTAACGGCGACAAACCTGGATCGTCATGAACAATGATCGAGGTTCGTCCCTCTTGTTCATTTTGCGATTGAATTCCCCGTTCTTTGTAGAGACTCCTCATTCTTCCCCGCGCTTGATGTTCTTGGAGGAAATCAATCGTTGCGTGTTCGTTTATTGGCGCAATGATCCGAGATTGTAGATCTAACCCCAGAACAATGCTACGGAGGTGCAACTGTGGTGGTGACGAACGATTCAGAGAATATCGAGAGATATGAGTTTTTGGGTGTTTTTCTTTGGATGGATCGTTCGAGGTTTATAATCTGATCAAAGGATCTAAAACACCTGATTCGGTGTTTGTATGATGGGAAGAACCAAGACCTGAAGTATCGGGATGAACGGACGAGAGAAATGGAATCTGAAGATCCGACCGAGGCGCGCGGAGGAAGACGGTGATTCTGGAGAAATCCCAACTACATGGCGTGTAGTATGGGATACTCGTCGTGTGTTCGTCGGTGGACTACCTGGCATGTAATCCGGGAGTACACAAAAACGGGTTGGGTACACGGCCAAGGACACGGCGTGTATACCCTTCCCCGGCCAGACCCATCCAGATACATGGGATACCCCGTGTACTGGTACACGGGCAGGCAACACGGACGGACACCATGTACGGGCATACGGCCAGGGTACACGGGTGTTTCCCAGTTGACAGGACACGGCGTGTGCTTCGACATACACGTCGTGTATATGCCTTCCTACACGACTTAGATTTTAGACACGGGTCGTTTACACGGATAGTACCCAGAGTCAAAGAACACGACATGTGATCCTACTACACGTCTTGTAGTTGAGTTTTACACACCTAGAATGGAGACATGGGCCATTTACACGGGCAGTACCCAGAGTCAAGGAACACGGCGTGTAACCATACTACACGCCGTGTAACCTGTTTTACATGGCTTGGGCCATTTTTCTTCTATGACTTGGATGATATTTCTTAGGGTTCGTTCCCTTGGTCTTTTCCCTGAAGGTTTCTGGTATCATTTCCTATGTATAGGAGTATGATCCCTTCAGCAGGACTTCCTGAATAGAGTTGTTGGAATCCCCTCTGTGAGACTTGGAGATGGATCCTCTATTCTTTCCTGGGACCCTAGGTAGATTTCTTGGTATCTACGTGACCAACTTTACCCAGGCGTTGATCCTCTACTTAGTGGATTAGTTCAGACTGAGTTGTTGGAATCATCCCATAGCTATTGGTTGTGATCCTCATCTGAAACTTGTATTATCAAGTACTTGTGGAGTGTGTTCTCCCAGAACGAGTACTTTGTATCTCTCTCTTCATACCTAGGAGTGTGTTCTCCTTATTACGTGCTTAGTGGAATCATCAAGCTAGATATTAGTGGTCATTTCGCGGGAGTCGTTGTGTATGAGTATATCTGGATATTCTTTTTAATATATTCTATGAACATATACTGTATAGAGCTGACTATATCTTTCATTTGTGGTATTTTCCCTTGTTGTATTCCTTTGTGGTTTTGGGGTGTCCTGCTGGGTATTTTTATACTAACCCTTGCACGGGCTTTGCCCGCACATGTCGTGTCTTGTGCAAACGAGCGAGCTTTTGACAGGATACTAGGCGGACCAGGACCGGACGGTGCTCAGTGAGATCAGGCAGGCCGAAGTGTGTTCCTACGGCTGCAGATTGTAGTCCCGGTACCTTTCTTTATAGGTTGTACTTTTTTGCAGACTCTCTTTTGGTGGGCTTGTACTTTTGGCCCAGGGTTTTACACTTTTTGTACTTTACTTTCCTGTCGTACTCTATTGGTTGGTATTTTTAGTGTATGCATGCATTTCCATTTTTAGTAGTTTTTTCTTTTCAGCTTTGTGGGCTTGGAAATGTGTGTGCATGTGTATAGGTTTATAAGCAATGCCTCCCATGTTAGTAACATGCCTACTCGGTGCTAGTCACCAGCCCCTGGCCTATTAGAGGCGGGCTTGGGGAGTTGCGGCTCGGGCCCCACTGGGACGGGTCGTGACATAATTCATTATATTTACAATACTTGTCAATCGGTGGAACATTTGGTTCCCAATTTTGTCTCCACCCATCTTGAAGTCCTATTACTAAGCTCAAATAATCCCAAGTTTAGTTCGAATCAATTTGTCTAAGACGAGGTGAGTAACTTGTAGAATCTTCCAAATCTCATGAGATGTATTACATGTATACACATAACTAAACACATTTATATTAATAGCACAATATAAAATATTCAAAACATTTTAATTTAAAACATGTCTACCATCATCATTTCTTGTAAGAGTGTCATGGTTAGCTTCTGGTAGTGTGTATGATTTTTCCATGATCGACCGGTGTTCTATGATTAACTATTTGAGGTATGCCTCTATTCTAGATATCTAGTATCCATAATCATTTCCATCAAATTGAGGTATCTTTGTAAGAATCCATGCATCATTTACATTTATTCCTTCCATCTTAAAGATCTTTCCCTAAGATTGCGAGGTCTATGAATGGGTTAAAAAAATAATAAATTCAAGATAAATCCAACCTATGATACCAATTATTAGTTCCCATAGGGTAATGACAGATGGTATAGAGGGGGTGAATATACCAAATTAAAATTTTTAAAAGATAAGGATAAATTATTAATGATAATTAAGATAGTTAATTAACAAAGTTAATTAGAAGTGAAAATAAAAGAAATAAAAATAAAACAAGGATGATTTCTATAGTAGTTCAGTCTAAAGTAGACCTATTCTGCTCATATAATGTTGACCTCACCTGTTTTGATAATCCCAATTATGCTTTTACATGCTTTGGTAATCCCAAATAATGTTTATCTATATATTAATTATTTTAATCTATGACATTCTATTATCAAGATGATAATAATATTAAAATAATCTTTGAAATATGTCAATCAATGTTTATCTATGTTTATATGAATTTTGAAGTAATTCTACCTCAATAGGATATCTTTTTCATAACACAGATAAGTGTTAGTCATTGATATGCTTGTAGCTACTGATACAGATCTACTGGTACTTAGTCTACCGATAGACATAGTCACCGATAAGCAAAGGTCACTGATACATAGAGCTACCGGTTTGTATAAGTCCACCGGTAAGCGCATACCACTGACAGATCAAGTCTACCGATATAAGACAAGCAGCCGATAGAAGCTAAGCTACCGATAGAAGACAAGATACTGATAGAAGCTAAGCTACTGATAGAAGACAAGCTACCGATAGAAGCTAAGCTACCGATAGAAGACAAGCTAATGATAGAAGCTGAGCTATCGATAGAATAAGTCTACCGATATACACTTAATCACTAGTACAAAATGAAGCTACCAATATGTACAATCTACTGATACAAAACGAGTCACTGGTAGATAGAGCTACTGATACACAGATTAATAGCTACCGATACAAGGAGCTACCGGTACAAGGATAAAGAGCTACCGATGGGAGCTCACTGCTTTACAAAGACCACCATTACACATCTACCGATGATAAAAGACTGACCAGTCAAACTCTATACTCCCAATATTATTTATTTATTAAGAAATAGTAATATTTGATAATTTTAATGAAATTAATGTTATTTAATGATAGTTGTTGGCATGATAGGGAACTGTATCTGGTACCTATAAAAAGGTAATCATACCCATTGACCGGAGTTGAATGCTATAAAAGGAAGGACAAAGGTCAGGCATAAAGCACGTGTGAAGTGTGGTAAAGAAAGGGATGAATATCATTGGAAAGTGGTGCATTCACATAGAAGAGAAAGGCTACATTGAGCCTGGAAGAACACTAGACATACATGAAGCCATTCATTCAAGAAGAGAACACCATTCTAACTTCAGTAAAGGAGTGAAGAACTACAACTAACTCTTCATACACTCAAGTTGATCAAGCTGAACTTGAAAACCAAGGAAGCAAACAACACTCTGTTTTTCAGACAAAAACCAGAGAAGAATGTAGAGCCAATTCTGTCAAAACAAAAGGAGTCGATAGCTACACTTCAAATCACTAGAGCATTCTAAAACTCATATCTACTCAATTAGTGATTTCTTTATTTACATTTCGAGCAGTGTGTGTACTCTGTAGTTTATTTATTCACATTGTCTCTTGTGATAAGCTAGAAGATTTATAAATCCTCACACAAACCTTTCTTAACTCTTTTGTATCCCACTGTGGATAGTGGTAGAGGTCAAGTAAGACATGGACAGCCTGTGTGTTGTTGTTTTGTTTTCCCATGAAAAAACATGGTATAGGTCCTAGTACCTGGACAATCTATGTACTATTTCTTACCCTGATCTAGGGTGTGGATCAAATTTATATGAATTGTTTGAGAGGACTAAGTCTCGGATTGAGACTGAACCTATTGGTTACATCTGATGTGCATCTTTTCTTAAGTCTAAAGTATACTATATATTTTATTTTTCCGCTGCTAATTACTTTGAAAAACAATTTGTTTTAAAATTACTTTGATAGTTAAATTAGCAAGTGTTTATACTTATTGTGAACTAGTAATTTAGTTTCAAAAGTTAATTTAATATTCTGATTAAAATAACTGAGACCTAATCAATCTTTGAGAAACTAATTGAACTTTTACAATCTGTATAAATTCACTACAGTTTAACTTGTTTTTAAATAGGTGGATTTTAAGAGAAATCTTTTTAACAGAAATTTTAATTGGAACTCAATTCACCCTCCCTCTTGAATATCCACTCTGACCAACATTTGGTATCATAGGTTTGTTTTTCTTTCAAAAGGATTTTTTAAATACTCTGTTTTTCAACTATGATTTTAGTTGCATCTTAAAGATCTTAAATTTCTGTTAGTTATAAATTTTATCTCTTTAAAAAAAAATTGTTTGCTAAAATCGAGTTATGGATAATAGATTAGAAGGTGTTGCTACCAACAGGACACCATTCTCTAATGGTACAAATTATGCCCAGTGGAAGCTTAAAATGAAAATTCATTTATAGATTATGGGATTTGACATCTGGACTACTATAGAGACTCAATATAAGATTCCAGAAACTGAAAGAACAACTTGGGATGAACCTACTAAAACAGCTTACAATAATAATTGTAAATCTATGAATGCCCTATATTATGCTCTAGGAGATGATGAGTTTAATAAAATATATGATTGAAAAACTAATTATTAAATATGGTATACTTTGGGTGTTTCTCATGAAGGAACAACCAATGTTAAAGAAATGATATTGAAAATTTATACTATTAAATATGATAATTTTAAAATGAAGACTGATGAACCTATTTATGATATGTATCTCAGGTTCAATGAGATTTTCAACACTATGAGATCCCTTGGAAAAGTTGTTCCAACAAAGGAACAAATTATGAGAATATTGAGATGTCTGCCAGACCGATGGAGAGGCACATCTGTTTCAATAAGAGAGTCATGTGACATTGGTGCTCTGCCTGTCAAAGAGATAATTGGTAAGATTATGATGTACGAGGAAGAACACAAGGTGAATAAGGAAGAAGATGATGAACCAAAAAGTAAGTCAGTGGCATTTAAGTCTACTGCCTCAAGGAGCAAGGACAAGGATAAAGTTCACATACCTACTGAAAGTTCAACAAGTGAAAGTTCAGATTCTGATAGTGATGCTGAGATGGCTCAAATAGCCAGAAGATTTAAGAAATTCTATAGGAACAAGAAATTCTTCATAAAATCAAACTAGAAAGGTAAATATGACAACAAAGGTCATTGGAAATAGGATTGGAAGAAAGCTGATAAGAATGATGAAGTTATCTGGTGTGAATGCAAGAGAAAAGGCCACATTAAAGCTGACTGTCCAAAATTGAAGTTCCAGAAGAAACAAAACTATAAGGACAAAAAGTATAAGAAATCAATGAAAGAAGCTTGGAGTGCTTCAGAATACACTTCAAGTGATTCTGATTCTGCTAAGTATGAATATTCTCATAAAGCTAACATGTGTTTTATGACAAACACATCTGAGGTAACACTGGACCCTCCTGCTTTAAATTCATACTATTCTGGAGTTGATTCTGATTCTGAATATGAAAATATGTCTAGTGAAGAATTATTTGAATATTTTAATATGCTAGAAGATACCTATAATGAACTTAAGGACAGGTACAAACCCTTAAAGAAACATCATTCTTTTTCTAGCACTGTTAAATCTACCCTTGAGATTGAAAAGGAAAAGAATGCTCAACTGTTAAAAGAAAATACTGAACTGAAAATGTCTAATGAGAAACTGAGAAAGGACTTAGAAAAGTTCCCAAATGGAAAGAACAATATAACTCAAATTCTAGGTAATAAAGTGGAACCAAAATATACCATTGGAATATGCTATCAGCCTGGACAGAGACAGTTTACTAAAACTAGATTTATTTCAAAATCTGGACAAAATGCTGCTAGTTATAGTTCTGGAAATCTGTATGCTTCAACTAGTTATTCATATGGTTATAGATCAAATAAAGTTTATCTTTCAAAATCCATCGATTCTGTAAGTTATTTGAGACTCATAAGACAAGTCTGGGTACCTAAAGCTTTGATTGCTAACCTGTCTAGACCCAAGAAAATCTGGGTACCAAAATCATTTTCTATTTAAATATATTTTGTAGGAAACTTTCTTGAAGAGTTCTCATAAGAAGGTATGGTACTTGGACAGTGGTTTTTCAAGGCACGTGATTGGAGACTACTCATGATTCAAAAGTTTAATCAAAGTTGATGGAGGTTATGTCACCTTTGGTGATAATTATAAAGGAAACATCATCGGCCTAGGCCAGATTTATAACACTGATTCAGTTTTAATTTCCAAAGTTTTATTTATTGATGGACTTAAATATAATTTTCTAAGTATTTCACAGTTATGTGATGATGGTTTCAATGTTAAATTTGAAAATTATTCTTGTAATGTTTTTAACTCTAAAAATGTTTTAGTATTTTCTGCATTAAGAAATGAAAATGTTTATGTTGTTGATTTGAATTCTTTAGCTAAACAAAATGTTACTTGTTTAAATGTTTTTCATAAAGAGTCTTGGTTATGGCACAAAAGATTAGGACACTAAAACATCTATTCAATTAGAAAACTAACTGGGAAGAACTTAGTTAGAGACCTACCTAAACTTTAATTCCTATCAGAAAAAGTTTTTAATCCCTGTCAAAAGGGAAAGCAACATAAAGTTTCTTTTAAATCAAAGAAAGAAGTTTCAACTTCTCAACCTATCGATTTGGTTCACATGGATTTGTTTGGACCTTCTATAATTTCTAGTTTAAATGGGAATCACTATGTATATGTATTAGTAGATGACTTTTCTATATATACTTGGGTATACTTCTTAGCTTACAAAAGTGAAGCTTGTTCTTACTTTATTAAATACTCCAAGTCTGCAGAAAACCTTAGTGGACTTAAGATTAAGACTTTGAGAAGTGACCATGGTCGTGAGTTTGAAAATCATGAGTTTGAGTCTTACAGCTCACACAATGGATACAATCACAACTTTTCTTCCCCTGGAACACCTCAGCAGAATGGTGTAGTAGAAAGAAGAAATAGAACCCTTCAAGAAATTGCAAGAACTATGCTTAATGTGTATGATCTGCCTATTTATTTTTGGGCTGAAGCTGTTAATACAACTTGTTACATTATCAATAGAGTCTTGATTAGACCCGTTCTCAAGAAGACCCCTTATGAGTTGTGGAGTAATAGGAAACCTAAGGTTAGTTACTTTAGAGTTTTTGGTTGCAAAGTCTTTATTATCAATACAAAGGATAATCTTGACATGTTTGCACCCAAAAGTGATGAAGGGATTTTTTGTGGTTATTCTATAACTAGAAAAGCCTATAGAGTCTTTAATAAAAGAACCAAATATGTGGAAGAATATGTTCATATCAAGTTTTATGAAACTGATCCACATGAACCTAAGTCTTCTCTTGAAAATCTTGAAGAAGATTTGTCTGTTCTGGACCTTAATGATAAAACCAATGAGCCTATTGTGAAGACATCCAGTTCTGGACATATTCTAGAATCTGCTTCTATAGAACCAGAACTTAGAGAAGAGACTGAAATTTCTAGTCCTACCTTTACTAGATCAACTAGGATTCTAAAGAATCATACTTTAGATGTTGTTGTTGGTAATCTTGATAGAGGGACATAGACTAGAGATTCTTTAAGAAATCAGGTTGAACATCAAGCCTTTCTTTCATAGTTAGAACCTAAAAATATCAATGATCCTATCAATGATGAATTTTGGGTAATGGATATGAAAGAATAACTAAATCAATTTGAAAGAAACAAAGTCTGAGAATTAGTATAAAGACCTAAGGAAACTTTGATCATAGGCACTAAATGGGTTTTTAGAAACAAAGTTGATGAGTTTGGAAATATAGTTAGAAACAAAGATAGGTTAGTTGCTCAAGGTTATAGTCAAGAGGAAGGTATAGACTATGAGGAAACCTTTTCCCCTGTAGCTAGATTAGAAGCTATTATGATCTTACTTTCCTATGCTGCTCATCTGAATTTCAAGTTATATCAAATGGATGTTAAAAGTGCTTTTATAAATGGTTTTATAATTGAAGATGTTTTTGTTGAAAAACCACCTAGATTTACTAATCCCCATTTTCAAAATCGAGTTTTCAAACTATCTAAATCTTTATATGGTTTAAAACAAGATCCAAGAGCTTGGTATGATAGACTTAGTAATTTTCTTATTTCAAAAGGTTTTACTAAAGGTATGATTGGAAGCTTACTTTACCTTACTGCTAGTCGACCAGATATTATGTTTAGTGTGTACATGTGTGCAAGATTTCAAGCTAATCCTAAAGAATTGCATTTGCTTGCTGTTAAAATAATTTTCAAATATCTTAAACATACTGAAAATTTGGGTTTGTTTTATCCAAAAGGACAATCTTTTGAATTAATGAGTTATTCAGATGCTGACTTTTCTGGTTGTAAGTTAGATAGAAAAGGCACATCTGGAACATGTCATTTATTGGGAAAGTCCTTAGTATCATGGTGTAGTAAGAAACAGAATTTTGTAGCTTTATCTACTGTCGAAGCAGAGTATATAGCTACTGGTAGCTGCTGTGCACAAATTATGTGGATGAAACACACTCTTTTGGACTATGGATGTGATTTTAAGCATGTTTCTATTAACTATGATAACACCAGTGCAATTAACATTCAAAGAATCATGTGTCTCACTCTAGGACCAAACACATTGATATAAGACACCATTTCTTGAGAGATCACTACCAAAAAGTTGATATTACTCTTGAATTTATAGGTACTGAACATCAATTAATAGACGTTTTCACCAAACCTTTAAGTTCGTATAGGTTAAGTTACATTAGACATGAGTTAGGGATGATTAACCTTGACCGGTAGATGCCTCACCGATGTACCTCAATGATGTGATACCTCACCGATATACCTCACCGATGTACCTCACCGATGTGATACCTCAACAATGTACCTCACTGATATGAAATCTCACCGATTAGGAATTCTCACTGATATACCCTACCGATGTGTTGTTTTAAACTTCTGTCTGCCACCAGAATATGTATAGTTTATACTTTACTTATTATATTTTAATTACTTATTTTATAATTCCTAAATGATAAAACTAAGTCTTAATCACTTTTCGATCCACATCAAACCCTTTTCCCTCAAGCCTTAGCTCCCGAATCTCTCAAAAACCCTAATTTTCTCGAACCAGAAATGGAAAAAACCAAAATTCCCTCTGTCAGAGATGATGTTGATGAGTTGAATACGAAAAAGCAGAAGACAGACCAAGACCGAAGTATCAATGTCAGTAGAATAATGTCAGGGAGGCAACCAGTGAACCCGCATTTACAAAATAGAGTTATTGTGATCAAAAAATAGCTATGCGTGTAATGGCTTTTATCTAGTAAATCTCTAGTTCTCGAGGTGCTGGAAGATCAAAAGTGGGTAGAATGCTTCTCAAACAATAATGGCCCCTACTATCAGAAGCTAGTGAAATAGTTCTATGAGTTTGTAAGATTTGAGAAATCAGAAGATGAGAACCGAATGATTTCACTTGTGAATGAAAAGAAAATATCTTTTTCATCTGTTGAGTGGGATGAATGACTGAAGGTCTCACACAAAGGTGTGTCTGGATATTTCTTGAAATCAGTACCACCTACAAGTGAGATATTTGATTATGAGATTGCCTTATAGGAACTCATCGGTAGTGGCAAGCAAAGATAGGTAGTGGCTACTGAAATGGATGGAGAGAACAGATTGTTGTTCAAATTTGTTCAGCATGTTTTAATTCTAAGGAGGGGGGATTTTTCAAATTTAAGATATCAAGATATCTATCCGCTACATCTTTTGAGACATGGTGTGAAAGTGAATCTATGCAGGCTGGTAATGATTCAAATGGAGGATATGATCAGGCCTAAATAAAAAACCAATGCCTTATTCTTTGCCAAGTTGATTTCTATTATGATTAAAGTGAAAGGGGTATCTGAGTCTCAAGATGATACAGTGGTAGTAAGGAATAATTTTTGTATCACAAGCATTGTTTTCAAATACATGAAGATAAACTGGAATCCATGGATAATAGAATGGGTTAATGATGAAAATAATCTATATGATAAGTTCAATCCTGTGGATCATCCTTTAAGGCCTAAGGATGTGAGGGATCCAGGTCTAGGACCTGATGAAGAAGAACCTGAGTGCAGTGATGAGTCTGATGAAGAGGAGACTTCTATGGCTGATGTAAGGGATCCTGACTTTCCCCCGAGTCCTATTGCAGAAATTATATCTTCAGGAAAGGAAACTTTACTAGAAGAAGAAACACCTGTTTATGAGGAAGACCAGCCAGGCCCTGAGAATGAAGAAGAAAGAGAGAATGAATCTGAAGCCTCTGATTCTGTCTGCTTAAGTCTGAGTCCATTGATTGGAAGCTCAGTTGTGCCAGTTAAGGATGTAATGGGTGAGATGGAAGGACCTATGCCTAATCCATAGGAGCCTCTTTATGTTACAGAGATGGAGTTGATTGTAGAATATTATTCTAAGGAAGAAAGACCTGCTGAGAATGTTGTTATTGGACAAGAAAATGCACCAGTTGAGGGGGAGCATCTAATCAGGTTTGGCAGTGTTTCAGTAGCAGTTGAAATTGAGGATTGGATAGAAGACCCAGGTTTTGTGGTTTATGGATTGGATTATCCAGATTCTGATAATGAGACATCCCTTAATAGACCAAAAATCAATTATGATATTCAGACTGAGTTGTTACCTAAAGATGTGGTCAGAATGCATGATCTGGATAAGCTCAAGTCTGATATCAAAATCAGTTTTGTGGAAGAGATAAGGAAAATGGAAGCTTCACTGGTGTCATCTATTCAATAGATTATGAATGACTCTATGGCCAGTATAATATCTGAAAGAACACCTGTTGTGGTTGCACCTGCTGATATGATCACCAAGGCTAATCTTGAATCCTTAAAGAATGAGCTAAAAGAGTCTTTTAGTGCCTCTATTGCCGAGTTAAAGAACTTATTTGTTGAAGAGATGAGAAATTTGGAAAAGTCTTTTGAACTCTCTCTTGGATGTAATGTATCAACCTTTGTGGCAGAGATAGTTGATGAAGTCACAGTTTTCCAGAATCAGATGACTAGCTTAGCAGAGGATGTTAAAGTTCTTAAGAAATCTGTTATCTCTTTAGAATCTTATATGAGTTCTAGATCTCAAGCAGACAAGGACTTAGTTTATGTCAAAAGTGTTGTGAGCCAGATGGTATCAGTCTTTGAGGGATTTAAAACCTCCATGAAAGATCATGTCATCACCCAGGATTCCCAAGTGAAAAATCTTATCAGTGGGTTGACCAAAAAATTCAAGGAAACAGTAACCTTCTCTATTGGTTCTCTTGCCTCCAGACCTTCAATAGAATTGAATCAGATTAGAGCTGTGATGAAATAGGATCTTGGTTCAGCATCAAACAGTGGCTCTATGGACTCATCCGATCTGACCAAAGTGGTAACTTCTACTAGAGATTCAGCTAGAGAAATAATGAAGATTGTTCAGGACTATATGAGAGAAGCTTCTGCTTCTCAAAAAGAGGTGAAAGACAAGGTAGATTATTATTTCCAAAGGGTTTACACCAAGCATCAACTTTACAATCATTTCAAGCTTATGTTAGAAAACATGAAGTTCTCTCTTGTCAATCAAGCCTTCAGGGATCAAGTAAGAAAGCTAAGGGAACTGACTCCAGCCTTGGACAAATTCATGGAAAAACAGAATGATTTCATTTCTTCCATGGAAAGAGAAGGAGGAATTATTATAGATTTCTGAAATCTTCTGTTACCCTTTTTGCATGTCGATGCCAGACCAGTGATTATACCTCCAGCTTTACCTATATCTGCCTCTACTACTTCTCCTGTTCAGATGACTCCAGTCCAAGCCATCAGAAGCCTTACTCCGATGATCACTCAAAGAGCTACACAGTACAGACCAGGAACAGTTTCATTAGCGCAGCCACCTCTGATCATCTCTAGAGTTCCCAATCCTTCACCTTCATCCACCTCACCAGAATCTTCTTCTGATCCCAAGGGGAAATCTCATGCTGAGGATGTGGATTGATCAGTGGTTTGTAACAACCCAAAGTTTCATTAATGGAAAATCCCTATTGATCTTATTAAATGTCTCTTTATATAAAATGTTTTTATAAAATGTTAACTTCATTGGTTTTATGATAAGAATTGTGACCGTTACTTTTATAGCCTCTGAACAGAGATCACATGATTAGTATAAATATAGGACTTTAACAAATCTAATTTACTCAGACAAAAGAAGCGATGGCCTCATCCAGTAGAATTTCCCCATACGAAGCCCATTTGTCGAAGCTCGGAAAAGAGGTGGCATCTTTGGGCTTCGCCCTTGACCAATCCCAAGCTGAGCTTTATCATGTCAAGCTCGAACGTGACCGTCTACGGGAAAAGTTTAAGTTGATTGAAATTACCACTCGAGCGATGTTATCCAAGCCACCCCAAGAGTCTGTCACAATCGCACACCTTACCCTTAGGTCTTATGCGGCTATTTTAAGGGGTTATGTAACAAATAAGTAGTACTATGTTCATGTACATTATTTTTTGTATATAATAATGAATATATTTTCTATTCATTTTTTGATACATTGTAAATAGTTTTTAAAGTACAAATGGTGTTTTTAGTTATTATTTAATTAAGAAATCTATTTTATTAAATTAATGGATTTTTGAATTAAATAATATTTTAATAAAATAATAATATTATTATTAAATTAATTTTTATTAAATTATCTTATAATTTTATGAATGCAATTAAAATTTTTATTAAGGTTTGAAATCCATTTCTGTCAAAACTCGTGAATTTTCGATAAATGTCAGTTTTTATTTTAAAAGTGAAAATTAACATATTTAGAAAATTGTTTAGATAAAATAAATGTCATTTCTAGAATTAGGACGTCGAAATTATCCAACGGTGAATTTTTCATAATTTTTTGAGACAGTCAAATTTTTGGGTAAAAATTAAATACCGTTTAAATATATAATGTGTTTTATGACATCATAATGACCCAATAGTGATGTAATAAAATACTATAATCTTTATTTTCGGCCAATATATGTTTTAAAATTAAAATAATGTGATTTTGGGTTTTTTTTACTTACTTTTAAAAGCATTAATGGACCCCTCAAGACTTATTCAACACCTTGCCTTTTTAAATTAATTTCCATGGGAGTGTGACTCACCTTCACATAATCAACCTTATTATTTTAAGAATTTCGGACTTTGGACTTATAAAATATTGTTTTCCTCTTCTGTTTTCCAAAAACCATGGGCAAAAACCATGGGATGGTTTATGGTTTGGATTAATTTAATATAAGGGGTCCCAAACCTAAATAATAAAGAATTCCCTCACCTTTCCTATATAAACCCACCCAAGCTCCCACTTCCTCCTCACTCAAAGCCCTTGGATTTTGTCCAACATCTACCCTACTCTCTCTATAATCCTCCCAAGGTTCCCCAAGCTCCCAATAATCCTCTCACAAGCCTCTCTCTATCCTTTGGAAGCACACTTCCAAGTAAGGGTTTTTTCTTCCTTTCTCATTTTTGTCAATTTTCTTTAAGTTGTATTGCCCTTTTGATTTCAATTATGAATGTTGGGGTATGTTTTCTCACCTCCCCCATACTACCCTCTTATTGTTTTAATGATGGGAGACCCCTTTCTCTCTCATTAAATGCCTCTCATGTACACCCGTTACTATGCCGAAATTCCGAAAAGAACTTCTCTCTCTTTTTTTACATTCAAGCAATGCTCTTGTATCATGAACCTAAATTACATTACAATTGTTGGTACATGTATCTATATGACCTCCTTACTGTCCATTAAATTTAAATATGATGAGGAACCTCTTTCTCTCTCATCAACCTTTTTTTTATGAATTCTTACGTCACGCTGTTATGCTGCCGAAATCGCACCGATTTTCTAAGCCAATGCCATTGTGTAGTGAATACCATGCCCATTTCTCCATCAAGGGTATTCACCTTTATGAACATTTACTTATTTATTGTAAAGTTTCATGTATGAATTCCACATTCCTTTATCTTGGAATAAATGAATATGTTTTATGAATCCATGTTTTATGATCCATGTGGCACACTTATGCATGAAATGAAATGTTTAAGAAGGGTGTACCCTTATAGCACTCCAATGCATTGGGTAAAGTATAGTATCATGATAAGTCATGTGCAATGATTGTTGACTCATTATAATTCAAGTGCAATGAGGTTTTACTCGTGCTTTATGTGCAATGACGATTTACTCATGCTCTATGTGCAATGAGCCTTGGCTCATGCTAATTCCATGTTAAGTGTTGTTGCCACATTTACAAGTTATGATTATCATGATTTATCATGCCTTTATGTTCAAGTTTATCTTATTCTCTATTGATATACCTATTGTCTAACATGTATTGTACTCCTCGTGTTATTCCATGTGTACTCCCTTACCGGGCTTTATAGCTCACCATTTTCTTATGCATGTCCTCAGGTTATCCCATGCAATGCTAAGTACAAGGGAATGTAGTGGTCATGTAAAGGAAGTTTTCAATAAAGATGTTGTATTTCATGTTTCAAGTTTTTATGTAATGATCCTAAGCCCCAAAGACACTAAACCTCTCGATCTTCTTGTTGTATCAAGTGAAGTTTTATGTAATAAATCATGTTTAAGTTTTTAATAAAAGCAGGGTTGTCATAGTTGGTATCAGAGGATAGGTTTAGTTATTTTTGGGATTAGGAAACCCTAGTAAAACCCTAGAGACAAGAATAAGTATAATAAAAATATCCCTAAGTTTTTTTAAGTACTGAGTAAGTGGTTTATCAAACAAATACATCCCTGTCTGGATATGAGCAGGTAGTGGCGGCTCTGGCACAGATGTACCCTAGGGGTAAAACCCGAAAACACCGCTTTGAGCTAGACTCGAACGGGAACTGGTGCATGACAATGGGCCTTTCTGCACTCTTGGTTACGACACTCCCAGGGGATATGTTTTGATAAATTCAAAAGCTTAGTATGAACCCTTATTAAGGGAATTAAAAAAAATGCCCCTACGAATATATGTTAGAAAGTAGATCATGAAAAGCCTAGATTGAAGCCTATAGACTCATGAGTTAAGGAAATAAAAGTTTATTTATGAGTCATCAACTTTTGTCTTTGGATTACCCTTTATGTGTTACCCCTAACTTTCCTTTTATTCGAGTCAATGGCCGGTAATAGGAGGACTCAGGCTAACAACTGTTGTGAAGATCAGTGTGATGATTGTACTAATGAGATGCCAAATCCAATGGGAGCGGGAATCGTGAACTTTGTCACGCTTCTCTCTCAGATAACTCAAGTTTTGAATAGAAACACAGTTAAAGAGGAACGTTCAACCCCCCCCCCCCAAGAAATAACAAGTCGCTATCGAGAGCTTCATGAGACAAAGGCCTCCTACTTTTAGTGGATCATCTGATCCCACAATCGCTGAACAGTGGATCAACTCCATTGAAAAGATCTTATCCATACTTCAATGTTCTGAACAAGATAAGGTTCTCCTGGAGTCTTATCGTATGGAGGGTAAAGCTGATCAATGGTGGACGTTGATCAAATATACGAAGCCTGAGGAGGATATCAAGGCGTTGGAATGGAAGGATTTCTAGAAGATGTTTTTCGATAAATATTTTCCACGCACCCTCCGGCTTAAGATGGAAAGGGACTTCCTTTCCCTCAAGCAAAAAGATGAATAATCTATTGGAGAGTACGAGGAAAATTTCACAAGGCTTTCACGATATGATTCTGGCTTTGTCGTTACCCCCGAATGCAAGGTTGACCGCTTCTTTGGTGGGCTGAAGCCTAGCTTGCGGAAAGCATTAGCGATCCGTGACTTTGAAAACTATGAGGAAATTGTCTGATGTGCCCTCAAGGTCGAAATGGAGATCGGGGAATCAAAAGGGTGTCATGGGGACAAGAAGTGTAAGGTGGACTTCAATGCTGGTGGTCCGATGGATAAATCCAACGGTGCTAAGAAGATCCAGCACCCCACTTGCCAAAAGTGCGGAAAGAAGCACCCTGGAAATTGCCTTAAGGGGACGAGAAAATACTTCAGGTGTGAAAGAGAAGGGCACCTAGCTGTTAACTGTCGACAAGAAGGACCCGCGACTGTGACAGAGGAGAGGAACACTCTGTTCAAACCTCAACGCATTGTTCAATGCTACAAATGCAAAGAACCGGGTCATTTTTCAAATCAGTGCCCTAATCCAAGGGTTTTCGGAGGCAACCAACAACCTCCAAGGAAGCAAGGAAGAGCTTTTGCCATCACTTCTGCCGAAGTGAACCCCGAAAACGAAGTGGTGACAGGTACGCTAGTTATTCATTCAATAATAGTGAACGTACTTTTTGATTCAGGTTCTACGCATTCTTTTATATCTCAAAAGTTTAGTAGAACAATCCCATCACCACCATAAATCATGGAAGTAAAGATGTCGGTGAGTACAGAAAATGGTTCAATCATTGCATCCCATGAATATAAGTCCTCCCCTGTTATAATCTGTGGATTGAATTTCCCGGCGAACCTCGTCATACTCCCTCTGGTGGAATTTGATGCAATTCTTGTCATGGATTGGCTTTCCTTATATAGAGCCAACATAAATTGTTAGGAGAGGGAAATCACACTCCATATGGAGAATCGGCCCCTGATTCTTTACAAGTGTTAGGAGGAAGATAAATCTCCTTTAGCTCCATCATCTCAAGCATGGATATTACTGCTTTATGAGCATGCGTATCTGGCTTAGATGATTGAGTCCAAGGAAGAAACCATCCTTGAAGAAATTCCTATTGTGAGGGAATTCACTGAAGTGTTTTCCGAGGAACTGCCTGGTCTTCCTCCAAGAAGAGATGTTGAGTTCTCAATTGAACTTATACTTGGGGCGCTACCAATATCCAAGACTCCATATAGAATGGTTGTTGTTGAGATTGAAGAGCTGAAGAAACAACTACAGGAGAATCTGAATAAAGGGTTTATATGCCCAAGTGCTTCACCATGGGGTCCACCAGTCCTCTTCGTCAAGAACAAGGATGGTTCAATGCAGATTTGCATCGATTATCATGAACTTAACAAAATCACGATAAAGAACAAGTATCCTCTCCCAAGAATCGATGACTTATTGGATCAGTTGTGTGGAGCACAATACTTCTCCAAGGTGGATTTGCGGTCTGGATATTATCAAGTAAGGGTGAAGAAGGAAGATGTCCCCAAGACTGCTTTTCGTACAAGGTACGGGCACTATGAATTCATAGTAATGCTTTTCGGACTCACCAATGCTCCAGCAATATTCATGGACTTGATGAATAGAGTCTTTAGAGATTACCTTGACAAATCTGTGGTAGTCTTTGTAGATGATATTCTAATATACTCCAAAACCAAGGAGGATCATGAGGAGCATTTAAAAACTATACTAGAGACTTTGCGCAAGGAGAAGCTCTATGAAAAGTACAGCAAGTGTGAGTTCTGGTTGAAGGAGGTCTCATTCTTGGGCCATATCATCACAAGCAATGGGATATCTGTGGACCCCTCCAAAACAGATGCAATTGAGGGATGACCGATGCCAACATCGGTAACAGATATTCGTAGCTTCTTGGGGTTAGCTGGATATTATCGACGATTTGTGAGAAATTTCTCACGATTGTCCAACCCTCTTACCAAGCTAACTCGAAAGGGAGTAAAGTTTGCTTGGAGTGATGAATGTGAAGAAAGCTTCAAGGAGTTGAAAAGGAGGCTTATCACTACACCCGTGCTCACTTTACCAACAAATGGGGAACTTTTTGTGGTATTCAGTGATGCTTCAAAGAAGGTATTAGGCTGTGTGCTGATGCAGAATGATAAAGTTATATCCTATGCCTCAAGGCAGTTGAAAATCCATGAGCGAAACTATCCAATGCATGATCTGGAGTTGGCGGCGGTGATCTTTGCCTTGAAAATCTGGAGGCATTATCTCTATGGAGAGAAATGTGAGATATATACTGACCACAAGAGTCTTAAATATATATTCACATAGAAAGAGCTTAATATGTGCTAGAGAAGATGGATATAGCTCATCAAGGATTATGACTATTCAATACATTATCACCCTGGGAAAGCGAACAAGGTGGCAGATGCCCTAAGTAGAAAGGACCCAGCAATTCTATCAATGATGAGAATTGAGAAGGATCCAATCTTCTTAGACTTGGTGAAGATGGACGTGGGAATCATAAATAAGGGAACATCATCAATCCTTTCACAAATGATTTCTCAACCGTTTCTTTTGAAAAAGTTAAAAGATGCTCAAAATGATGATGTGGGAATTCAAGAAAACGTGGAAGCTATCAAAAAGGGGAAATCCTCGGAGTTTAATGTTAATGAAGAAGGTATTGTGCAGTTTGGGAAAAGACTATGTGTTCCATCAAGTCCGGAGCTGAAGAAGGAACTTTTGGATGACGCACATAGTTCAAATTTCTCTATTCACCCAAGGAGCACAAAGATGTATCAAGATCTCTGAGAAAACTTTTGGTGGGATAATATGAAGAAGGAGATCGCTGAATATATATCAAAGTGCCTGGTGTGTCAGAAAGTGAAGGCAGAGAGGTAGAAGTCTAAGGGGATGATGCAAACATTGCCCATACTAGAATGTAAATGGGAGAAAATCACCATGGACTTTGTCACCGGACTTCTGAGGGCATCCAAAGGAAACAATGCAATCTGGGTTGTTGTGGATCATCTTACAAAGACTGCACACTTCATTTCTATTTGGGAGGATTTCTCTTTGGATCAACTGGCACAGATATATATCAGGGAAGTGGTAAGGTTGCATGGAGTACCACTATCTATTGTGTCTGACCGAGATCCAAGATTCACCTCTATGTTTTGGAAGAGTCTTCAACATTCTCTGAATACTGAACTGAACTTCAGTATGGCCTATCATCCTCAAACTGATGGCCAATCCGAGCGGACTATCCAAACACTTTAGGATATGTTGAGAGCATGCTCAATGGATTTTAAAGGAGGATGGGATCAACATATTCCTCTGGTTGAGTTCTCTTATAATAACAGTTTCCACTCGAGCATCCAAATGGCACCATATGAAGCCCTGTATGGGAAAAGGTACAGAACACCAGCATGTTGGGATGAGGTCAGTGAACGTAAGCTGCTTGGACCAGAAATGGTCAAAGAAATGGTGGAGAAGGTGAAAACCATTCATCAGCATATCAAGGCAACCCAGAGTCGACAGAAGAGTTATGCAGATAATCGTCGACGAGACCTTGAGTTTAAAGTTGGAGACATGGTTTTTCTACGCATATCTCCGTGGAATAAGGTCATGAGGTTTGGAAAGAAAGGGAAGTTAAGTCCAAGGTACATCGGCCCCTTCGAGATTCTTGATCGTGTCAGGGCTGTGGCCTATCAACTAGAACTTCCGCCTACTATGGCCAAAGTACAAGATGTCTTTCATGTATCCCTCTTAAGGAAGTACATACCGGACCCTTCACATGTACTCTCTTTTGAGGTGGTACAATTGGAAGACAATCTTTCTTATGAGGAGCAACCAGTGAAGATCTTAGATCGTAGAGAAAAAGTTCTACTAAATAAGACAATGCCCCTCGTCAAGGTGTTGTGGAGAAACCACAAGTTTGAAGAAGCAACTTGTGAATCGGAGGATATGATGAAGCTAAGTTACCCACATTTGTTTTAGTGTGGGAAAAGGAAAATTTCGAGGGTGAAATTTCTTAAGGGGGGAATATTGTAACAACCCAAAGTTTCATTAATGGAAAATCCCTCTTGATCTTATTAAATGTCTCTTTATATAAAATGTTTTAATAAAATGTCAACTTCATTGGTTTTATGATAAGAATTGTGACCGTTACTTTTATAGCCTTTGAACAAAGATCACATGATTAGTATAAATATAGGACTTTAACAAATCCAATTTACTCATACAAAAGAAGCGATGGCCTCATCCAGTAGAATTTCCCCATACGAAGCCCATTTGTTGGAGCTCGGAAAAGAGGTGGCATCTTTGGGATTCGCCCTTGACCAAGCTCAAACTGAGCTTCATCATGTCAAGCTCGAATGTGACCGTCTATGGGAAAAGTGGAACTTGATTGAAATTACCACTCGAGCGATGTTATCCAAGCCACCCCAAGAGTCTGTCACCATCGCACACCTTACCCTTAGGTCTTATGCGGCTGTTTTAAGAGGTTATGTAACAAATAAGTAGTACTATGTTCATGTACATTATTTTTTGTATATAATAATGAATATAATTTCTAGTCATTTTTGATACATTGTAAATAGTTTTTAAAGTACAAATGGTGTTTTTAGTTATTATTTAATTAAGAAATATATTTTATTAAATTAATGGATTTTTGAATTAAATAAAATTTTTATAAAATAATATTATTATTATTAAATTAATTTTTATTAAATGATATTATAATTTTATGAATGCAATTAAAATTTTTATTAAGGTTTGAAAGCCATTTCTGTCAAAACCCATGAATTTTCGATAAATATCGGTTTTTATTTTAAAAGTGAAAATTAACATATTTAGAAAAAAAAATTAGATAAAATAAATGTCATTTCTGGAATCGGGACGTCGAAATTATCCAACGGTGAATTTTTCATAATTTTCTGAGACAGTGAATTTTTTGGGTAAAAATTAAATACCGTTTAAATATATAATGTATTTTATGACATCATAATGACCCAATAGTGATGTAATAAAATACTATAATCTTTATGTTCGGCCAATATATGTTTTAACATTAAAATAATGTGATTTTGGGTTTGTTTGACTTACTTTTAAAAGCATTAATGGACCCCTCAAGACTTATTCAACACCTTGCCTTTTTAAATTAATTTCCATGGGAGTGTGACTCACCTCCACATAAGCAACCTTATTATTTTAAGAAGTTTGGACTTTGGAATTATAAAATATTGTTTTCCTCTTCCCTTTTCCAAAAACCATGGTCAAAAACCATGAGATGGTTTGTGGTTTGTATTAATTTAATATAAGGGGTCCCAAACCAAAATAATAAAGAATTCTCTCACCTTTCCTATATAAACCCACCCAATCTCTCACTTCCTCCTCACTAAAAGCCCTTTTAGTTCGTCCAAAATATACCCTACTCTCTCTAGAATCCTCCCAAGGTGCCCCAAGCTCCCAAGAATCCTCTCACAAGCCTCTCTCTAGCCTTTGGAAGCACACTTCCAAGTAAGGGTTTTTTCTTCCTTTCTCATTTTTGTCAATTTTCTTTAAGTTGTATTGCCCTTTTAATTTCAATTATGAATGTTGGGGTATGGTTTCGAACCTCCCCCATACTTCCCTATTATTTTTTGAATGTTGGGAGACCCCTTTATCTCTCATTAAATGCCTCCCATGTACACCCGTTACTATGCCAAAATTCCGAAAGGAACTTCTCTCTCTTTTTTTACATTCAAGAAATGCTCTTGTATCATGAACCTAAATTACATTACAATTGTTGGGACATGTATCTATATGACCTCATTACTGTCCATTAAATTTAAATATGATGAGGAACCTCTTTCTCTCTCATCAACCTTTTTTTATGAATTCTTACGTCACGTTGTTATGCTACCGAAATCGCACCAATTTTCTAAGCCAATGCCATTGTGTAGTGAATATCATGCCCATTTCTCCATCAAGGGTATTCACCTTTATGCACATTTACTTATTGATTGTAAAGTTTCATGTATTAATTCCACATTCCTTTGTCATGTAATAAATGAATATGTTTTATGAATCCATGTTTTATGATCCATGTGGCACACTTATGCATGAAATGAAATGTTTAAGAAGGGTGCGCCCTTATAGCGCTCCAATGCATTGGGTAAAGTATAGTATCATGATACGTCATGTGCAATGAGTGTTGACTCATTCTAATTCAAGTGCAATGAGGGTTTACTCGTGCTTTATGTGCAATGAGGATTTACTCATGCTTTATGTGCAATGAGCCTTGGCTCATGCTAATTCCATGTTAAGTGTTGTTGCCACATTTCCAAGTTATGATTATCATGCTTTATCATGACTTTATGTTCATGTTTCTCTTATGATCTATTGATATGTCTATTTTCTAACATGTATTTTACTCCTCATGTTATTCCATGTGTACTCCCTTACTGGGCTTTATAGCTCACCCTTTTCTTATGGATGTCCTCAGGTTATCTCATGCAATGCTAAGTACGAGGGAATGTAGTGGTCATGTAAAGGAAGTTTTCAATAAAGATGTTGTATTTCATGTTTCAAGTTTTTATGTAATGATCCTAATCCCCAAAGACACTAAACCTCTCGATCTTCTTGTTGTATCAAGTGAATTTTTATGTAATAAATCATGTTTAAGTTTGTAATAAAAGCAGGGTTGTCATATGGTTAGGATTTTTTTATAGGAATCACCTGTATTTCTTTTTGTATTTATTTGTATCTATTTGCTCCAAAAAATATATATGATCTTAATTTCTTTTACCATCTGTTACTTATGTTTTCATGTGTTTTTTCTTCTTGTCCCACTTTTTGATTATCACAAAGGGGGAGAAATATTGTCTAAGGGAAACATATCTGGGAATAATAACTTTTATGAGAAAGTGGGAGAAATACTATCTTTTATGAGTTTAATTCATTTCTCTCTGAAATATTGTTTTCTCTGATACAATTCGATCTAATTCGTTATCTTATGATACATTACTAATTATTTTTGAGACTATAATATCATAAGTTAATATCCTAAGTTGTGATTATCAAAAAGGGGGAGATTGTTGACCTCACCTGTTTTGATAATCTCAATTATGCTTTTACATGCTTTGATGATCCCAAATAATGTTTATCTATATATTAATTATTTTAATCTATGACATTCTATTATCAAGCTGATAATAATATTAAAATAATCTTTGAAATATGTCAATCAATGTTTATCTATGTTTATATGAATTTTGAAGTAATTCTACCTCAATCGGATATGTTTTGCATAACATAGATAAGTGTTAGTCATTGATATTCTTGTAGCTACTAATATAGATCTACCAGTACTTAGTCTACCGATAGACATAGTCACCGATAAGCAAAGTTCACCAATACGCAGAGCTACCGGTTTGTATAAGTCCACCGGTAAGTGCATACCACTGATAGATCAAGTCTACCGATAGAAGACAAGCTACCGATAGAAGCTAAGCTACCGATAGAAGACAAGATACCGATAGAAGCTAAGCTACCGATAGAAGACAAGCTACCGATAGAAGCTAAGCTACCGATAGAAGACAAGCGCCCGATAGAAGCTGAGCTACCGATATATATTTAATCACTGGTACAGAACGAAGCTACCAATATATACAATCTACCGATACAAAACGATTCACCAGTACATAGAGCTACTGATACACAAAGTAACAGCTAACGATACAAGGAGCTACCAGTACAAGGACAAAGAGCTACCGATGGGAGCTCACTACTTTACAAAGACCACCGTTACACATCTACTGATGATGAAAGACTAACCAGTAAAACTCTATACTCTTAATATTATTTATTTATTAAGAAATTGTAATATTTGATAATTTTAATGCAATTAATGTTATTTAATGATAGTTGTTGGCATGACAGGGAACTGTATCTGGTACCTGTAAAAAGGTAATCATACCCATTGACCGGAGCTGAATGCTATAAAATGAAGGACAAAGGTCTGGCATAAAGCATGTGTGAAGTGTGGTAAAGCAAGGTCTGAATAGCATTGGAAAGTAGTGCATTCACATAGAAGAGAAAGGATACATTGAGCCAGGAAGAAAATTGGACATACACGAAGCCATTCATTCAAGAAGAGAACACCATTCGAACTTCAGTCAAGGAGTGAAGAACTACAACGAGCTCTTCATACACTTGAGCTGATCAAGCTGATCCTGAAAACCAAGGAAGCAAATGACACTCTGTTTTTCAGACAAAAATCAGAGAAGGACTCAGAGCCAATTCTGACAAAACAAAAGGAGTCGAGAGCTACACTTCAAATCACTAGAGCATTCTAAAACTCATATCTACTCTCTTAGTGATTCCTTTATTTAAATTTTGAGCAGTGTGTGTACTCTATAGTTTATTTACTCACACTGTCTCCAGTGCTAAGCTAAAGGATTTCTAAATCCTCACACAAACCTTTCTTAACTCTTTTGTATCCCACTATGGATAGTGGTAGAGGTCAAGTAAGACCTGGACAGCCTGTGTGTTGTTGTTTTGTTTTCCCGCGAAGAACAGTGGTAGAGGTCTTAGTACCTGGACAGTCTCTGTACTGTTGTTTACCCTGATCCAGGGTGTGGACCAAATTTATATAAATTTTTTAAGAGGACTAAGTCTCAACTTGAGACTAAACCTCTTGGTTACATCTACTGTGCATCTTTGCTTAAGTCTAAAGTATACTATATATTTTATTTTTCCACTGCAAATTAATTTGAAATACAATTTGTTTTAAAATTACTTTGATAGTTAAATTAGCAAGTGTTTATACTTATTGTGAACTAGTAATTTAGTTTCAAAAGTTAATTTAATCTTCTGATTAAAATAACTGAGACCTAATAAATCTTTGAGAAACTAATTGAACTTTTACAATATGTATAAATTCACTATAGTTTAACTTGTTTTTAAATAGGGGGATTTAAAGAGAAATATTATTAACAAAAAAATTAATTGGAAGTCAATTCACCCCCCCCCCCCTCTTGAGTATCCACTCTGAAAAACATATACCTTTATACTCGGTGAGAGATACATTGTGCACTAATCTGATTTTGAAGGGGAATTATAACCTGATTACAAACTGCTTCTTTCTAGTTGAAGAATAACCAAGATGCCTAACTTTCGTATGGGTAATCACAACTCAATTACAACACTAATTTTAGACTACGAGAGTCCCAACTCGAATGGTCTTGAATTTAGAATCCTAGAGTTACAACCTAATGATATAGAAGAATAATTTTTTTATTTTAAATGGCATAAATAGAAGAAAAAAAGAGTGTGTGTAAAATATAGAAAGAAGTGCTACAAACACAAAAAACCAGGATGAAGTAAAAGATAAATGAATAAATCACGAGTACTAGTTCTTGAAAAATTCATTAGAATATCTCATAAATGCAATAGTAATTGTAGAATTTTTAGTTCAACCCTTGAGAGACTATCTAGCAGTAGTGAGAAATTTTCAGCATATGGAGAATGTAAAACACTTCATAGTATCAACACCACCACACTCTTCACATGGTGTCACTCAACTCATGATCAAAATCTAAAATAATGATAACTAATTAAAAAAATGAGATCACTCGATTGAATAGTTTAAAATAATTATGTAATAATGGGTCAATGAAAGATCCTATGAAAATAGCAAGTTTGAATTTGAAATAAAAAATTCAAAAACATTTTATTTAAAATAAGAAGTAAATATGCGGAGAATTTCCAAAATTAATAACACTGCATTAATGATATTAAAATAAGTTTTAATGAGTTTAATAACAACTAATATTAATCTAGAAACAATAAAATCAAAGAAAACATCATAAAATAATAATAAAAAATGAGTTTCAAGCTTTAAGTTTCATGCATGAACATAAAACACACTTTGTACTTCATAAAAACGTGTCTAAATGATACTTTAAGGTCCCAAATGACTTATTTATCCTAGAAACACTATATAAAACCTGCAGAACATGTTATGAACAAAAAACCATGAAATCTAAAGATATTTAAAACAAATAAATATTATGATGTGATCAAGATTAAGCATACTTTAATCAATAAAAAATTCAAAGTATTAAGAAATTTAAATGAAATAAAAAAACAAAAATTTGTAATTATCAAAATATAAAGTGGTTTAATGAGCCACTCAACACCGCCCATGTTGCAGCTGACAAAAAACGAAGTCTCTTCATCATAGATTGGAAAATCACTATAGCATTTAACATTGTATCTGGACAAATTTTCATATTATGGGAAGTTGTTTATAGTGAACACAATCATTGCATTAAATTGAAAATATTACTTCGTATATGAATCATAAACTATAATACCTTCCTCCCATAACAATTTCAAATCATCAATTAATAGTAAAAAGTAAACAAGAATATTTTTTTGAGGATGTTTTGGTCTAGAAATCATTAAACACAAGTTGATATATTATGAGTTCATATAAAATTCAGAAGATAAGTTATAAATTACCCAAAAAATTGTCCATGAACTATGATTGAAACTAATGCTTAGATATGGATTCATTCCATCTGTACACAACCAAGGTATGAGATTTCTAACTTTATTTTAAAATTTAAGAAATTGTTGTTTAGTTTTCTTTTATTGTGGACAATCAACAGGATGACGTAATTTTCCAATAGATATTCACTCATAAACATGCCATCATAACCTTTTTGCATCATTTCAATTTGCATCATATCAATTTTCAAATAAATATTTTAGTTGAGGAATTATAGGAAGATAAAAAATATACCCAATTGGATTCATGGTACTTAGCATAATAGGAAAATCATCTTCTGATTTTTTCCCTTTTATTTCAACTCATAACCTAATATTCCACTTTTAGGACACTTTGAAAGACCATTTTAGTCCTTCCAATATAACACACTATCATTGGGGGAAATATATATATCTTCTTGTGCCCCAATCCCACTAGTCATAATATATTTTTTGCATTAAACATTTGTTCATTGCAGTTCTTCACCGATCTTAAAATTGTTAATAAAATTATGAATTTCATACAAACCGGATACAATGGTTTTTTCAGTATCACCATATAAGCGCTCAATTAAAAAAAATCTCAATTTCCTCCACTTCAATATCCTGGGTCATTTTTTCAATTTGATTGGAACTAAAATTTTGAAAATCCCCATCATCATTAGATCTTGAATTCTTCTCAATTTCACCATGCCAAATATGAGGGTTGTAACTCATATTAAAACTATTGAAAATTAAATTATCATTGATTTCTCTATTTTATAGTTTTCTTGTATTTAAACATTTCAATAATTGATAGAAAAACATGTCGATATTTAAAACACTTCTCAAGGAAAGTTTCAAAAAAACATCAGCTTCTTTATCATATTAAACATTTGTTCGTTGTGCAGTAATCCAACTAAGATTCATTATTCCATAAAACAAATTTCAAATATTAAATATAAGTTACTATATTATTAAATTTTAATTTAATTTTACTTTTATAAATAATAATAAAATTGAAAAAACAAACAAACATTTCACAAATAAAGGAAAGACAAGAAAATCATAAACACAATTACTCCTTTAGACTTATTTAATTATCACCCTTTCATTTTTCTCCTACATATTTGTTTCTCTATCATTTATAAAATAATTAATATTGAATTGGGCTTATTTAATTATCACCCTTTTTGAAAAACATCAAACCATGGAGAAAATGGTACAAGAATCCATGCCTTATCGTTAATTTTAGAGAGGTTGAACAAAAATAAAATAGAATTTTTCAGTATTTTTATAATGTAATTCGGTAAATATTTACCTTCTTTTTTCATAACATATAAGTAAATATCATTATATAATTGGCCAAATGTTGTGTTTTAAATGATTTAATTATTATTTTTTATAGTCGATAATAAAATGGTGAAATCCAAGTACTTGATTAAAAATCACACAAACTATTAATGAATTGAGTCTATCATATTCAAACACTTAATGATGTCACCTTTTGTGGCAATCTTATATAAGAGTGAGATGAAGAGTTTATGGACCAACATTGTCTCCAATACCCTGAATAATTGGAATATCTAGTTTAGCATAGATGATGCCACATTTATCAAAAAAAAGTGTCCATTGGATTGAAATTCAATAAAAAATGCAGTTGTCAGAATTTTTATGAAAATCCATTTTTACCCTCTCATGTTATTACCTCCATAAAACTGTAATACATCATAAAAAATTAAAACATTAAAAAAAACATATCAAAAAACAAAAACACTGAATAATAAAATGCTATTTAAAATGCTATAAAAACTCTATAAATTACAAAAAAATAATAACATATAAAAAACGTTGATATGAATTAATATTTAAAACATATCAATTTAAAAAAAAATATAACATTGAAAGATATAAATTTCTTATAAATTGTTGTTTTAAAAAATATATCAATTTTTTATTTCTTAAATAATATTGTAAACAACTATTAATCATTGCAAGTTTAAAAAAAATTATGAAAGAAATTAAAAATATGTACTTAGAAAATTGTAACAAAACATTGTGGCATTTAAAATTTAAATACAAATATTGTTTGGAAATAATAAAATTTTCTCAAATAAAGACAAACTCATTACTTTATAAATGTATAAGCATTTTTTTATGCTGTAATTTTTTAAAGGCGTAAAAAGAATATATTTTATAATGGAACTAAAAAAATACCAATTTGAAGAAAAAATCACATTTTTATTTAAAGGGAAAAATGTCAATGAAGAATTTCCATTATAAAAAACAAAAAAATAATAAAAATTAAAAGGTGAAAATTTAAATTAAATTTTAATGAATGTATTCATATTAAATGAAATTACATATAATACGTATTAAATTTTTTACATAAATTTTATAAAAATAATATAATTTACCATTTAAAAATATTATAATGCATGAATAAAAATGTAAATAAAATGTACATATTTAGAAAGTTCCAGTGGTGGTTCCAGTGGAGGTTCCAGTAGAGGTTCTAGTGGAGGTTTCAGTGGAGATTCCAGTAGAGGTTCCAGTGGAGGTTCTAGTGGAGGTTCTAGTGGAGGTTCCAATGGAGGTTCTAGGTTCCAATGGAACTTCTAGTGGAAGTTCTAGTGGAGGTTCCAGTAGATGTTCCAGTAGAGGTTCTAGTGGAAGTTCCAGTAGAGGTTCCAGTAGAATTTTCAATTGAAGTTTCAATGGATGTTCCACAATACAACAAAAGTATATATTTATAAAACTATAGAATATATTAATAAAAATTAAATTTTAATAAATATATTTATATTAAATGAAATTATATATAATTTATGTAATGTATTTTATTCAACATCTATACTAATAACAATTATAAATCTATTAAGATGAAGTTCTAGTGGAGGTTCCAGTGGAGGTTCCAGTGGGGGTTCCAATGGACGTTCCACTGGAGGTTTCAGTAGAAGTTCCAATTGAAGTTTCAATGGATATTCCACAATACAAGAAAAGTATATATTTATAAAATAGTAGAATATACTAATAAAAATTAAATTTTAATAAATATATTTATATTAAATGCAATTATATATAATATATGTAATATATTTTATTCAACATCTATACTAATAACAATTATAAATCTATTAAGAGGAAGTTCCAGTGGACATTCCAGTGGAAGTTTCAATGGAGGTTCCAGTGGACGTTCCAATGGAGGTTTGAATGGAGGTTCCAGTGGAGGTTCCAGTGGAGGTTCCAGTGGAGGTTCCAGTGGAGGTTCCAGTGGAGGTTCCAGTGGAGGTTCCAGTGGATGTTCCAGTGGACCTTCCTATGGAGGTTCCAGTATAGGTTCCGATGCAGGTTCCAGTGGAAGTTCTAGTGGAGGCCCTAGTGGAAGTTCCAGTGAAGGTTCTTGTGGCATTTCCAATTGAAGTTTCAATGGATGTTCCACAATACAACAAAAGTCTATATTTATAAAACTATAGAATATATTAATAAAAATTAAATTTTAATAAATATATTTATATTAAAAGCAATTATATATAATACATGTAATATATTTTATTCAACATCTATAATAATAACAATTATAAATCTATTAAGAGGAAGTTCCAGTGGAGGTTTCAGTGGAGGTTTCAGTGGAGGTTTCAGTGGACGTTCCAGTAGAGGTTCCAGTGGAGGTTCCAATGGAGGTTCCAGTGGAGGTTCTAGATTCCAGTGGGAGTTCAAGTGGAAGTTTCAGTGGAGATTCCAGTAGACGTTCCAATGGAGGTTCCAGTGGAAGTTCCAGTGGATGTTCTAGGTTCTAGTGGAAGTTCCAATGGAGGTTTCAGTTGACGTTCAGTGAAGGTTCCAGTGGAAGTTCCAGTAGATGTTTCAGTGGAAGTTTCAGTGTAAGTTCTACTAGAAGTTCCAGTAGAGGTTTCAGTGGAATTTTTAAATGAAGTTTCAATGGATGTTCCACAATACAACAAAAGTATATATTTATAAAACTATATAATATATTAATAAAAATTAAATTTTAATAAACATATTTATATTAAATGCATTATATATAATATATGTAATATGTTTTATTCAACATCTATACTAATAACAATTATAAATCTGTTAAGGGGAAGTTTTAGTGGAACTTAAATCGGAAATTCCAGTGAAACTTCCTTTGGAACATTTGAGTGTGAATTAGAAACTTACACTGATCTTCAATGAAAACTTTCACTAAAAAAATCAAACAGATAACTCAAAGAAAGTCTTCATAAATTTTTTAATGATTCAACTAGAAACTTTATAGTGAAGTTTTGTAAAAAACTATTTTTTTAAATATAGGTTATTTCGTCTTTTTTAAATGGCACAAACCTTTTTTACACAAATATTTCCTTTCATTTACAATAATAATTATATTTACAAGACAATAAACTCAATATTCTTTCATGCATTAAAAAATTGTACGACTTTAAAGATATCAAAGAGAATCTATTTATTTTCTCCTAATGATTAAAAATTCTATTTTTATCACTTATTTATTTTTAATTCCTTTTAAAAGATGTAACACAATTTTTTTAAACAAAATAATATATATTTCAATTACAAATATAATCGGTTTTAAAATAAAATCAACTCATTAATATTTAAAATGTTTTAAAAAAATGTACGCACTTAAAAATATTAACAAAAATAATATATTTATATTAAATGTAATTATATAAAATATTTATTACATTTTTTTACATAAATTTTATAAAAATAATATAGTTTACCATTTAAAAAATGCATACAATAATAATTGTATTTATAATACAATAGACTCAATATTCTTTTATGCATTAAAAAAAACTGTACGACTTTAAAGATATCAAAGAAAATCTATTAATTTTCTCCTAAATAATTAAAAAATATATTTTTATCACACATTTATTTATAATTCTTTTTAAAACATGTAACATAATTTTTTTAAACAAAATAAAATATCTTTCAATTACAAATATAATTGGTTTTAAAATAAAATTAATTCATTAATATTTAACATGTTTTAAAAAATGCACGTACTTAAAAATATTAATAAAAATATATTCGTTTTACTCAAATAATCAAAAAATTGAGAACAGATGTTATTTAATCATTTTTTAGAAAAACGTGATAATTGTTTTTATATAATTCAAATAAAAAAACAAGTATCAACGTTCTGGAGTGCGACATAATTTAATGGAATTGGCTACGATAAAAACCGCAATAGGTCAATATGCGAAACAGAGAGGATGAAATTAGGGTTTTGGCGGAGGATTTTCGGCTAACTTTGGTTGGGGTGTTTCACGGATGATGACACTCGCTTGCTTCGATTCGGCATACTATGGAGGTCATTAGTTTCTCTAAACTGATTATTGGTCTTCTGGATCATGATCGTATCGTACTCCGCTTCGAAGATCGCGAGGAAATGTATAGATGTTGGAGGCGATGGATCTGGAGAATCTCTGGCTTCGTCCTGGAGATCTACAAATGGCCCCCCTTTGCTCTTGAGGGATGTGAATCTCCACTTATGCTGATTTGGGTGGGTTTCGTTGTCCATCCTCCTTTTCTTTTCCGATCCGAGGCTCTTCTGGAGATTTCCGAACTTCTGGGTCCTCCGATTAAAACTGACCTCTGGACAATCAATCTTTCCCGCCCCTCTATTTCCCTCGTTTGCGTAGTCCTAGATCTTGCAGGGGATTTGCCTGATTAGGCGTGGATTAAAAATGGAAAGGAGGGCCTATTCCAGGAAGTTCATTACGAGGATCTCCCTTCATATGGCTCCAGATTTAAAAGATGCGGCCACTTCGCTTCCTCTTGTGGCCGCATGGATGGGTGTAAGGGTAGGGGTGAAGAGAGATGGTGATCCTGTTGATCGCCCTGGGGATCAGGTGGATGTTCTTTTCAAAGAGAAATGAAAGGCGGTTGCTGGCTCCTTCTTGGTGGAGAAGGCTATGTCAGATAAGCTGAAAGATGCCTTGGGTATAGATAAAGAAGTATGGACTGGCACCTGTATTGGGTAGGGGTCTAACCTGGGAGCTGATCTGAGGATCAACTCAGATGTTGTTCTGCCTATGGAAACTGGAGATGGTTCCCTCAATTCCGATGGAGAAGACTTGCTGCCATGGACCCCCCTAGTTTAGTTTCATTGATTGGTTCCCATACAGGTGATATTGCCAAAGATGTTTCTGGCTCTCCTAAAGGTGTTATTCAGGCTCGGTTGATGGTGGATAACAAGGATGTTGGAATCCATTTCAGTAGCACGAATACAATGTCTGAGGCTGGTCTCAAGGCTCCGGTGGTATGTGCTGCTTCTGGTGTGGGTTCTGGAACAAGTGCGGATATGCTGTTGGTGCTTTAATTCTTGCTGATTTTTGGGCAGGCCTTTAATTTGAAATTATGTTAGTAGCATTCTCTGGAAGAGATGATTGTGGAAGAGCAGGATCTTCATCTGCAGGATTTTCTTTTTCCGTTTCCCACATAAGTTATCACGGATAGGTTCATCATTCGAATAATTGTAAGGGGAAGAACCCAATTATCGACTATGAGGGCATCGCATTATATCAGTCGAAGAAATTATCGATCTTATCGAGATCGATTAGCATGAAACTCAGTGATCATGGAAATCATGTAACAAAATTCAAACCCTCCAAAGATGAAATTCCTTCCCAACTAGTCTCCTTGATGCGCAGGAGAAGGCTTCATGGGAGATTTCTAAAACGGTCACCAAAGAATTTTCAAACAAGCTTCTGTCTTGGAATTATAAGCAGTGAGGTATTTTCATTAAAGTACCGATTTTAATTGGATCAATTTGGAATAAGCTTTGTGGGGGTGGGGAATATTTCTAGAATATTTTTAAAAACCCCTCCCTTCTAATCCGGATTTGAACACTTAAGATATTTACTGGGAACTGCGCTTAGACCTTATTTCTAATCATCTTTCCTTTGAGTGTATGATCAAGGAGATTTAAAATGTTTATTTTCTGTTTCATTAGTTGGTCTCTATGGTACTCAGGTATTCCTCTGCGACAGGTGATGTTTTAATGCATTTTCCTTTTTGTTAAAAAAAGGAACTGAATTGTAAACACAGTTTTTTTTCAAATTATGTCAAGCAAACAACACAATCCATCATGAATAGGGAAAAATCAATGAAACAGTAGAAAACAAACCTCAGAAGTTGTGGAAGATAGGAAATAGGAGCAAGAGAAGGTGGAGATATGTTTTTTTTTTGTTTGTTATGGGGTACACTAAAATGGAGTTAATGAATAAGGTGGTCGTTTCGGATGGAAAGATGGTCACATTTTAAAATATGAGGCATGTCCAGGTCGGTCACCCCCAGCTAGTTTGGTAGAGGTTAACGAGGTAGTTATTATTAAACACCCGATGATGGTATATAAATCATAAATGGAAGAATCTCTATATTCAAAATATACTACCATGGTTCCGAAGGGATGACTTCGGATTCCCTTGGCTCGCTCTCTCGCTTGCTCCGCCCTCTCGGCGTCTAGGGTTTTCTCTTGATTCTCCTCTCCGTTCAGGCTTCCTCGCCTCTGTTCGTCTCCCCCGTCTTTCTCCAGCTTCTTCCATGGCTTCTCTTAGGGTTCTTTCCCCTGTTTCCTTTCGCGATTGGTCCGCACCCGATTTTCTCTTTGGCCACGTCCTTCGTTTTCGCTTCAGTGGAAGCCCTTCGATCTTACTCTAGGCTGTTGTTACACGCTCTGACCTCGCGTTCCAACGCTCTCCTCCAGGTCGGATCTGAGTGTTAGATACTCAGAGGTGTTGGGCTGAGGTTCGACAGTTTTGGGTGTTTTGTTTCTTGTTTTTGCGTTTGTTTATGGGGGGTCTCACAGGTGGGTTCCGTTGTGGTCTTCGTCCGCTTGTTTCTCTGCTTTGGCTCCAGGTCTCCACTGCTCTCATCGAGGGGGATTTGCGCAGTGGTCTTCCTGGTGCTTTGGGATGTGAGGTTGTGCGGTTTTGACTCGTGGGGGTTTCATCTTCGTTGGCCCCGGGTGGATGATGGTGATGGCTTCATTGACTCAGCTCGTTGGCCAGAGTCTTTTGTGGCAGTGTGGTGCTTGGTGGTTTTCGGTGGATGCGGCGTTGAGTTTTCCAAGCGACGCGTCTTTGGTGGATTTCTGATGGTTTGTGGAGATGGTGTCTCACAACGGCGACAAAGGTGATATAATGATGGCAACGAGGTGATGTGGTCCTCGATGATAGGTTTCTTGAGCGACACAGTTTCCTCGATCGACGTGGGATTTGTTGGATTTGTTGTGCGGATGGTATCTTTGGAATTTTGAAACATGGTGCAGTTGTCTTGACGTTATGAAGGGTTTTGTGTTATTTTGAAATTTGAACTATGTAATATGTAATGTGTAATGTGTGTTTGTGAGAGTGTGTCTTGATGCTAGGAGGAAGTTCTGTAGGTTCCCACTTACCCTTAAAGTGGCTTTTTCAATAATATAAAAAAACGGATTGTGGTAAAATATAGTACCAAAACCATAGATTCTAGAGGATAAGTTTACATGTAGTAATGTTGTCACATCTTGACTCATTGGCAAGTGAACCCTCAAGCTCTCCTAATATAATGACACAAGCATCACTTGCTTAAATATTCCATCATTTTAGATTAATATTCAATACACATTACAATAATACATACCTAGGGACAAAAATGTTTAGTGTCTTTGGAAACTAGATACATAATCAACTTATTTCATAAAATATATTCAACACCCCCACAATGTTCTTCTCATAATGTAACCTTAGAATGTTGCATGATTTTCTTTTTATTGTAGTTCATTTCCCCCGCATCGATGTTAATATTAGAACTTAGGGAATAAGGAACATTAGAAATGGTGTTCTTAGATACTCGGTAAAAGAAAACATGAGAGAGATCAATCGATGATGATAAGTGAGCATACACTAATAATATGGGTATGAGAACATGATCATAACTTTTGAAAACATACCCAACAAGTCATGGACGATAAATCATGAGTCATGACATAATTCTTTTTCATAATAATAGACACGAGTCATAAGAGAGTGAAATCATCAATAATCAATCATAACCATGATAACATATCATAAACATAAGACATAAGTTTATGACATACACATAAGCGTGAAAAATCAATCATTTCTTTAGTCAAGACTCACTGCCAAGACTATAGTAGTGGACAAAGTCCCATAGTGCATTGAGTTCACTCCCTGTTCCCATCATTTCCTTAGTCAATACTCACTGTCAAGACCATCATAGTGGACATAGTCCGTTACTAGACTGAGTTCACTCCACATTCTAGTTCATATTGTCTCATATGATATAAGTATTTACTCAATGCATCAAATGATTGTATAATTTCAGGCTCACCCCTCACATAATGAAAACCATACACAAGTGTGCTACAAAATCATAAAAATATTCATCATTTCATCATAGCATAATTAGCCCGGGGGAAAGAAACGTGTTTCATGAAATCATCATCAAAACATCATCATCATATGTCATCCAGAAAAAGAAAGTGGATGATATCATAAGAGCATATCTCTAGCGATTCATAGCAATACTTGAAGGATGTTGACATAGATGAAAAATCTCTTATAATATCATTTAAAATAAGCTTTGGAAATCAAGAGAAAAAACATCCCTTTTCTTTTGGTAACTTTTAAAAACAAAAATTTCCTCAAACATTGGAAACAATTTTTTTTTGTAAAACCATAGAAGCTTATAATGAATGTTAAATCATGAAGTACATGATAATTGCGAAATATGTCTGTGCCGTATACATTCAAAAACATTTTTTTACACTTTTGTAAAGAAAGTCAAATGTGAGTCGTATGGAAAATGTTTGAAAATATTCTTTTTAATCAATTATTTAAAAGTAGATAATAACTTCCATAATTTTTTAAGAACATGGATATGAAAGAGAATGATTATCGATCAAAGAGGAGAAATAAGGTTTGTTTTTCATAAAAACATTCATCTGGTCCTTTTGAGTGCCAAAGCAAGGAAAATGAAATGGAAACATGAAAATCCCAAAAAAATACGAGAGAAGAAAATCGATGGGGTTTATGAGAGAGAGTGAGAGCATACAGTTTTCGCAGCAGAATTTTAAACATGAACAATCTCGATTAAAGAAAATGAGATTGCAACATAAACTCTTATCTCAAGTCCAAACTTGCTTCATATGTGCTCAAACCTAACGTATAATAAATTTAGATTTATTAAACATCTATACCAGAACCATATTCATACTTATCATACTATATCATTCCCTTATAATCCCCAATTATCAATTTTTTAACAATTCTTCTTTGAAATCAACATTCGATGTGTTAACTATTCCGATTTCGATGTATGTTTCTGTTTGATGATTTTGATCCTTACACCATGTTCATGGTTCCAGAATCTTAATAATGTGATAAATATCATATTTATTCATTATATACACTTTTAAAATCATCCATCTAGGATGATTATGAAAAATATAATACTTGGTTTCATGGAGACGGTAGTCTGTATGTACGCATGAACGACATTTTTATTTTCTATTAGATATAAAGGAGATAGAAATTGATTGTACCATTATCATAAAAACATTTCAGTATAGTAAAGATATTGATTTCATCATGTTAAGATGGTTATAGAATATTTAGTGGAGGTTAAAGAAGAAAGAAACTCGAAATATATTGGTAAAAACAATTTCCTATTCTCCAGGCATCTTCCATTAGCTTACACATTAAGAATTCTTGAGATGATCTTTTGTTGAGACTAGAACCTCTAGGAAGTGTGAAGTAAGTTTTGTAAGGTATTTGGCTAGGGCTTGTCCAAACTAGAGTGCTCAAGTGGTGTGAAGAAGTGAGAAGAGGAGAAACCCTTTTATAAGTGAGACGATTGAAAAACTTGTAAATTCTTCAAACTTTATTATATAACATATGTCTTACTCAAGTAAAGTGGCTACAAAATGTCATGGTTTTGAAGATAAGGAGGTTAAGATCAAAACCCAACCAACCAATGATATTTAAGCAAGTTTTTTTGTGTTATTTTAAACCTTATATCTTAGGTTAACCCTCCCTTCTACCCTTTCAACCCATACCATGGTAATAAGATTTTTACAACGATAACTATTCAGAATGAAAAAAATAAAATTGGTCTTATAATTTTTTTTGAATATTCTGATTCCAAATATGAAATATATTTTTCATGATTCAATTTATAGAATCTGTAGAAATTAATTCTAATATAAACTCACAAACTGTATAAAAATCATTTTTAGAAAAAAAGTATTTTTATGTGTAAAAATGAATTTATACTTATTTAGGCCAAAGATTCTTGAGTAGTGGTGCTTCCCTCAAATTTATTAGCTTATAATAAAATAAATTAAGTTTATTTGACATTAGAACCATTCTAAAAACGAATGGAATCACCAAGCCACCTCATTAAAGGTAAAAAATCAAAAATAGTTTTTTATTGTAATAAAATATTACTTACATTCCAAAAAGTCAAGTATGGGTTTCCAAATTAAATATGGTAGTTTTAAATTCTTTATTTTACTCTTTAAACATATCTTTGTCAATCCAATGATTTTACATATTTTTAATCCATGCTTATATCATAATGATGTCATTAAATCGATAATATAAAAAAACAGTATTTTTTTACTATTTAAAAAAAAACATTTTCAGAAAAATCCCAAAAATTCACCCTAAGCTGAATTTGACTTGCTGAATTGAAAAAATGAAGTTGATTTTTTCACACACAAATTTTAATGTTTAAATTTTATCTTACACATAATATATATATATAATATACAATAAAAACAATGTTTTTAAACAAAACATTTTTTGTTGAGAAATGAATAATAGAATTAGTACTTATAATTGATTTTACTAATTATGTTTCATTTAATTGTCTCATAATATATTTTACTTTGTACTATAATAAGAAATTATTTGCTTTAGTTCGGTGTTGCGTGCATCAAAAGTTATCGAACACATCAAATTGAAATATATTCTAAAATATCGAGGTGTTTTATTCTACCACACTTATAAGAATTTAACCCTCAAAATTTTGTTACTCTAAAGAAAAAAATGAGGCTACATCTATCTCATCACATCCTCATGTTCCCAAATAGCTTCCTCAAACTTATGGTTTCACCACAGAACTTTGGCCGTATGAGTGGTCTTGTTTCGTTGCACTTTATCTCTATGATCTAATATTTTTACTAGTTGTTCTTTATAAGATCATGCTCCAACTATATGACTTCTGAGTTTTGTATATGTGAATGATCAGGTATGTAATTCCTCAAAATAGATAAATGGGACATATCATGAACTTGGAATATGATCGATGGAAGTTTTAAACGACACACTACAACCCTGATAAGATCAATGATCTTGAAGGGACTGATATATCTAGGACTTAGCTTTCCTTTTTTTTTCAAAATATCATAACCCTCTTCTAAGGAGATATTTAAAGGAATAACTTATCGCCAACTCTGAACTCTAGATCTCATCGATGATTGTCAGCATAACATTTCTGTTTACTTTGAGCTGCCCTCACGTGCTGCTGAATAGTTCTAACCTCATTTATCATATCCTCAACTTGGTCAGGTCCCAGTAGCTTTCATTCTCGAACTCCATCCCAACATGTTGGAGTTCTTCTCTTCTTTCCACAAAGGGATTCATAAGGAGCCATCTAAATGGTTGAGTGAATGGTATTGTTATAAGAGAATTTATCCAGAGAAAGGTGTTGATCCAAACCAACTTTGAAATCTACAGAGAAAGCTCTCACCATATCTTCTAGGGTCTGAATAGTTCTCCTAGGCCGACCATCTGTCTGGGGATGATATGTAGTGATAAAGTTCAACCCCATATTCAAAGATTGTTGAATAATTATCGAGAACATCGAGGTAAATCTCAGATCTCAATTAGAAAAAATAGAATGTGGTACACTGTGAAACCTTACCACCTTCTTAATGTATATCTTAAAAATCTGACTGAGAGAGAAATATTCTTTGATAAAAATAAAATGTGCTGCCATTGTAAGGTGGTCAACTAAAACTCAAATGGAATTATGGCCTTTAGATGTCTTGGGGAGTCCTACGATGAAATCTATGGTGTTGTTTTACCATTTCCATTCTAGTATGGATAATGGTTATAATATCCCCTTAGATTTATGATGTTTAGCTGTAACTTACTGACATACTTGACATCGAGATACATACTCTGCAATATCCATTTTCATGTTGTCCCACCAAAAATAATCTTTGATATCTCTACACATCATTGTACTCCCTGGATGGATAGAAAATAATGAGCTATATGCTTCATTCAACACCTCTTTCTTCAATTTCGGTATTGATGGGACATGTACTTGATTCTTAATCTTGATCAATCCACCACTATCATAATTGATCTTAGGAATATTCCTTACCCTCTTTTAAAACTCCACATCATCCTTCAATGCCTCTTTAATCTTCACATGAATGGATGATTGAACATTCATCCAATCAAGACAAGATTTACCCCTCCATCATGAATTTCAAATCCATCCTCTATAAATCCACAAGCATTGGATCTCTTTCAGTCCTCATCATAGACAAGCTAGCATAGTCCTTCCGACTCAAAGCATAAACCACCTTATTTTATTTCGGTAAGATCCCAGACTTTGTGGAGGTATGTCCCTGTTTAAATTTTGGTTTCAATCAATCATTTTTGGTTAATGAAATGGTTCTGGGGAGTATGTTGGATCTTGGGGGTGTTCTAAAGGTTCGAGACATGACAAAGGGCTGGGCCAATCTGTGCAAGGCACACGATTGGCACGCAGTTACGAAAACTATGCGGAATTCCCAGGTAATCATGCAGTCTTGGAAAGAGGCTTAACACATGGTCGACACACGGTTTGTCAAACCGTGCGGCTTGCCCAGGTAATCATGCACCCTTGTAAAGTTGAGAAAAATTACAAAAATGCCATTATGGGATTTTAAGATCCCCATCCGATTTCTCCCCCATTTCTTCCTCCTTGAGCCCTAGAGACACCCCATTTCAACCCAAGCTTCCAAGGGGTTGATCTCCTTCGTTTCTAAGCTATTTGGAGTGTTGTTGGTTGCGGATCGATGCTCTGGGTAATTCTATCACATCCCTTGCTTCTCTTTTCAGGATTAGGGTTTGTAGTTTCTCCCATATTCTTTCGAAGCACAATAACCCTCCTTTTTCTGGTGGAACCTAGGTTGGGGTTTCAAAGGTTTTTTGAATCTGGATCTAAGGCTATGATCAAAAGTGCGTTCATCATCAGATTCGAGGCAAGTGGTTTACATTTTATATCCCATAGCTGTGTTATATATTTGTTCATGTGTGTTGAGATATTACTTCCCTCTTATCGTGCATTTATCACATTGAGTAATATTTGGTAAAATGGTTCACTAAATAATGATTTAGAACCCTCATGATCCCCATGGGATGTGTTGAGGATGATTAGAACGATTTAGGGCCACCCATGGGGTGCGTCGGCATCCTCAGACCTAGGGACTGGTAAAGTTAAGTGTAGAGTTGACTTGCGATAATGTAGAATCCATATTGAACTTGTTAATTTGATTAGTTGAGTTGAAATGGAATATTTATATTTGTGCCTAGGTTGTGATAATGACATAAGGGGTTGTTTGGCATGGATTGAAAGTGGGTTAATTGGCTTGAGATTGTATCAAATGGGTTATGAATTATGTTAAAATGTTTAATGGATTAGTATATATGAAATGATGAACATTTTAAATTAACAATGGATTGTGATTTGAGAACATGTAAATGGGTTGCACAAGGGAATTGATGAATATGTTGAATGGGTTAATACATGGGAATTATGGGGTATATCTAATGGGTTGAATGTGATAAGGTGGTTGTTCTATATGATATAAGAATTGTACTTGAAACACATAAGTGGGAAAATGCTTGTGAGATTATAAATGGGATAAATGGGAAAATGTATGGTAATTTGTGAATATTAGTTAAATGTATGACAATTTGTTGAATATACTTAATGGGTTGAGGCATGAGAATGAGAATTGGGCTAACGACTATGTACAATAAAATGAAAAATGTGCTAATGGGTTATGACATAGTGTTAATTCCCATGTTGATGGTTATAGAATGTGATTGCTATTTTTATTGGTTGTGTATGATTATGATATGATATGTATGTGGTGGTTGGATATATAAGCATGCACACATGGCTTGGTAGAGTGGGGTATTGACACGAGGTTCTACACTTGCAGGTCGAGTTAGACTGAGGCTTTAAACTCCACCCCAAAATGCATGAGTTAGGGAAGGGACGAAAGATCTAATCTCTTAACGGTTTCATTCCATCCAAACCGAGGCTTTGAGGTGAGGATAATGTGTTTATGTGATGTGTTTATCCCTAGTGAGATAGGGACTTGATTTATTCCCTTGTGCATTATGACTTATTGCCTTAGACCCATGTGTAGATTATGTATATACCTAACCCACATGACACATAATGAAAATGGTACTAATGTTGGAAACGATTAAGGTAATGATTGTTAACATATGGAACTTGAGTTGACTTTACTTACTATCTTTTATTTACTATTTTCATGCACTGTTCGTTAGACTGGATATTTTGTAGACACCGTTGGTGGTGACCTACTAAGTTGTACTCACACCCTGTTCGGGCCGTTGTTGGGTACTTGAGTAGATATCATGATTGCAGGTCAGGACAAGAGCAAGGTCCTCATGTTGGGGAGTTGAGTTGGGCTTGGGACATGCACGATTTGGGATCCAGACTTAGAGTCAGGACCTGTTTGGGGGGTTCTACTGTTGTCTTTACTTTAGGGTTTTGTTCACTTGACATTGCATAACAAGACATTACATACTTTACTGTTTGGTTGTGGACTTGTACCCCGTTTGGGAAATGGTTTGTTATGCATGTTCATTGGCTAATATATATTGTTTCTGCTATTTTATTGTTATCTACTATGGATTACACTGGTAAAGAGGGTATAGTCTTCCCACGTGACTTATTTGACCCTCACCACTAGTCAGCAATCTCTGGCATACGGGGAGGCACACTTGAGGTCATGTGATGACCCAACTTAGGGCACTAGTTAGTGGCACTCGGGTCGGGGAAATTACCAAGTGGTATCAGAGGAGTTTCTTTTCTCTTTCTTTTGTATTAATATTTAGGGATGGTAGATTGGAGGCTAGAAAGTGTCAGGCCTTGGTAATGAGCTTGTATTTGGGAGTAGTTAACCCATAAACGGGGGAAAACCCAAGTTACCCAAGGTGGGAGTTTGTGTTGTTATAGTTGAATGATATTTCACCATTGGGTGATGCACATGTTGTGTGATGTGATTGATTTACGATATTTTTCTCATGGTTGAAATGACATGAGGTTGTGCATCCATGCATCAATTTAGGCACCTAAGGCTATATGTGGCATGCATCATGATAGGCACACGCGAGATGGGTGTGTGGGGCATAGAGAGTGGAATGCATTTTATTTCCCTAAAAAAAATAATTTGAAGAAAATGGTTTCTAATAATGGTAATGCAAGTGGGAAAATGAAAAGAATATAAATGAATAGTCGAGGAATAATGTGTGTAACGAAATGTTATGATTGGGTTAAAATTTTGGGTTGTGATAAATTGTAAAGACTGAATGGTGTATAAAAGAGAAAAATTTCATAGTGAAGGTAAAATGGTTAATTAATTTTTCCTAATGAAAGGTGTAAATGAGTTAAAATGATGATTGTAATGAGTTGTGAAATGGGGAATGCGCCTAAGAGAAAATATTTTCATTGTAAAAGAGGAAATGGTTTAAAAAGGGGAGTTTGATGAAAGACCTGTGATCAAGTAAATTAGTTTCCCCATGTTGACCATGACCCGCGATAGGTATGGTATAGGTTAGTGTTCTATGTATGATGATGATTGTTGGGATAGTTTATAAAAAATGGGTTGTTTAAGGTTAACGATATAAGATATTTTCCATATGTGGTTTAACCCTGTCGATCAATCATCAGAGTGTTTGTTGAGGAGAATGTTTTGGATTATGGTCATGAATAAGGTAAGGACCTTCAAAACGTTGGGTAAATGGGAGTTTAAAATGTGAATTCTTGAGTTCAAAAATGGTGAAGTTAATTACAAAAAAGATGTGTAATGATGAAACTTTTGGGCGAACTGGGTAGTGGGTATTCCTTGGGTTGTCGATTCAATCCTTGTGTGGGTGGTTTAGGGTAGTGAGATCACCCTAGTTTGGGACCTTGGATTTGGGTTGTGAGACTTTTATGGTTACGATATGGCATAGGATTTGTGCTTAGGGAACCCTTGGTAAGGTTGTGGCCTTTGGTTCATGAGACGTTGTTGTTGATGCTCCTTTCCGTCACAGAGTCCAATGAATGGCAAAGGGGAATACCTTAAACACAATGAGGGTCACCCTTTGAAGAACATCAAAAATTGACAAAGACATGGACCAGGAACCCATTTGGAGGGAGTCGCACAAGTTTCCTATGCGCCGCGCAAGTCACTTGCTTGCCACCTATGGGTCACGCAAGTCACTTGCACACCCTATTATTTTTTCACCCAAGGTGCCCAGTGGCCTATAAATAGCCCCTGTGGGCCCCCCATTTCAATGACGAATTTTTCCAAAACTTAGATTCAAGCTCTGGTCGCCCAAGTCTTTGTTTGATGCTTTTCGAACACTTATAAGGTAATTCTTTACCTAAAATGGAAGCTCTAAAGAGGAAGAATAAGTCCTAAGTGTTAGAATTCATTAATACTTGCGCGCCTAAGTGTCTATCTCTTAAGGGGAATGAAGATACTTGCGCGCCACCTTTCCCTCTCAAGGGAACTTTCGCGCCACCCTTCTGGAAGCCTCTAGGGATGATACTAAGGGTTTGAGTTCAAAGTTGCCCAAGTATTACCCTATATATTCTTCATCTCCCAAGGTGACTCATGTCACGCAAGTCTACTTGCGCGACCAGAACTTGCGTTCCAGAACGATACTTGCACGCCTCCTTCCTAGTCACCTCCTTTCCTCAAATCCACATCTCCTCTTCAAGACATAGCCTTCAAAACCCTCTTCAAATCCATTTATGGCATGGTTCCTTTGTTGGCTTCCTTATTTGAAAGGAATCCCGTGAGAACCTCTCCCAAAACCTCGTGACTTACAAGATTTATGTCACCACGGTTAGGGTTTTCCTATATAACCTCATCCTTTGAGATGAGAAGATATTTTGATTTGGGCCTCCTTATCAGGAGTAAGCCCCAAGTTACAAGTCCCCTTAACCTGGGCCTCCTTCTCAGGAGTAAGCCCCAGTCATAGTTTCCTTAAACATTGGGCATCCTCCTCAGGAGTAAGACCCAATCTTACTTTCTTTTGATTTGGGATTCCTTCTCAGGAATAAAACCCAATCATAAGTCCCTCTTAATTTGTGCTTCCTTTTCAGGAGTAAGTCCCGGGTTAAAATTCCAAATCTCCATAAAGTAAAAATACCTTTATGGACCCTGATCTTGGGCTTCTTTCCTAAGTCCTGGTCTTCATTTATTTGGGTCGTCATACATACGTAAGCCCCACATTATTTCTCATAACTGCATCTTTCGTGGCACCATCGTTGAGTTTATTGATACCTCTTGTTTCTCACATTGAGCATGACTCACGTGAGCTTAGAGTGTAAAAATAATCACGACATCTCTTTTTTGGGCCATTAACTATGCATAAACCCCATATTTCTTTGTCCGAACTACGTGGACTTTGATCTCTGCCTTAAAAGTAGAGTACATAGGAAGCCTTTATAAGGTTCAAGCCCACCTTTCATATATTATTTTCCGTCCCATATGACGTTAAACTATATCTTTCTTATTGAACTACGTGGGTTCTAATTCATTTTTAACAAGGATATGTAGGTAGCCCATCTGCAGGTATGATCCCAACTCTGAAATAATCCATGTATTTCTGAATGAAAATAAACTTCAAGTGCCCCACTGAGTGGATTTAAAACCAGTATGGTCATCATAATGACCAAGATATTTCTATATAATATATTGAAGGATACCATTGACTAAGGATATCTAATACACACGGATGATTCTCCAGTGATGAATAAACTCAAATACATATAAAAGATTCTCTAAATCTCATACATATCAATAATTGATTTCCAAATCTAAAGGAAAAATCATTTTCATTCTTGGTGAATTAATAAGGATTCTTGAACATAACTTAAATATATAAGAGAGTCCCAGAGTAGGCAATAATTCCCCCCAAAAGGTGTGATGAGCCTGACCTCCCATCCTCTCGACCAATGAAAATTCTTAAGCCTCATCGGTCCACAACTAATGAGCACCTACCTTTGGAAAGTAGGTCCAAATGGATATAGAGTCATTGGGTATTTTCAGTTCTACGAATAAACCTATTAGAAACCGATTGTAAAGTTTGAACCTTAAACAAACAAGGTCATCCCCATTTCCAGAAAAAACAAAAAATGGTGAACCCGATGTGAATCCTTAACCAATTTAAATGATGTTTTTCTTATTTGTTAGGCCCCTATTAAACTCAACATGAGGGCCAACAAAGCAATCAATAACATATGTGCTCATCCAAAAGATGTAGTCTGGCCAAATTTATCATGATTATGTCTGCTATATCAAACATGAACTCTTTTCCAAGATCTCTCTGCAACACAGAATGACTTCTTTAAAGTTCACACCTGTGAATGCCTTGGCCGCTACTCCTGCTAGATCCTCATCCGCTCTGAGGACGATATCACCTACTCAGCGTCTTCAACGCTGGGTCTCGAATTCATTGGTGAGGGAATACCATCAACACGGTACCATCCCGACTCTGGAGGCCGCTCGACAAGCCCTCCAAGTTAACAACTCTCCCTGGTTGTCCGGACAGCGACGACCAGTGGTCAGGAAGCAGGTGGTGACAACCACCGTCTCTAACCGTTTCGGGTCATTATCCCTAGAACGCAACAACCAGTCCCTCCCATATTATAGGGAAGTGAATGAAGAGGTCACTCAAGGCCTCAGTTCAAGAATACATGAGTCCTTCCTGAGGACTCCCATCAACAATTGCATCTAGACTCGTGCGGTAGTTCACCCTCAACATGATGAGGGTATCGCCTCTAGGCATTCGACTCAGGTTCCTCAGACCCGAGCATGCAAGACGAACCGTCAGAGGCGAAATTCGGCCAACAGGGAGCAGGTTCTTACCTCTTCCCCCTCCAGAGAAGTCTATCAATCTAACTTGATGGTAAACAACGAGCGGGCATATACACCTGTCCGTCCTGATTTCACTACCCAGCAGACTCGTCTGGTAATAACACACCAATCCCGCCAGGCAATTCCAGTGGAGTACTATAGCCAGGCACATACACCTGTTTATAATTCATTAGCCAGTCAGCATGCTCGTCTGACTGTATCCAAAGAAACTCGCCAATCAAATGTGGTGACCACCTGTAAACAGGTACATACACCTGCTTACACCCATCAATTCTTCCAGCAGTCTCATCTTCCAGTATTGAAGGAAGTTCTTCAATCATATTTGGTGGAGAACAATTAGTAGGCACATACACCTGTAGTTCATCAAGCTAACCAATAGTCTCATTTGGTAGCACCTGGGGATGTCAATTGGAAAGCTCCAATGACAAACAGAAGGCAGACACAACTTTCTGCCCCCACACATGAGTACTGTCAGAATTCACTGACAGGAAAAGGAGGACAGGAGTAGGAACATACACCCACTCCAAACACGGAATGGACATATACTCTCATTCTAGCAATTGAAGTCACCAAACACATTCTGACAATGGTGAAAGAGCAGAAGCAAATCCCTACCCATATTCTGGATACCTATCCGAACATTATAACAACTTCAGTGACATCACAGGGAAAGAAACACAAATCTATCCCTATCAGTGGAGTGACTCATCAATATATCACCCCGGAGCAGATACACACCTTTGTTCCAGTCCAGGAGGGTCATGGGGCATACTCCCCCATGTCATACGGACAATCAAGTCGGGCACATACACCCAATTTAAATGGAGATAATCATCCTAACCTGACCATTTCTCTTGAGCAGGCACATACACCTGCCCATAATAACCACTTTCATCAACAAGTGGTTTCCAAAGTGAGTAAGAAGGTGTCCAAGAAAAAGACCCATCCGGCACAGTTGAAAAATCAAGAGCCAATCTGCAATAAGGCCTTTCTCAATGATGGAGTTCTTGAAGCCCTCAGACAATTGTCTATTGAAAATCAAGATTCTACTCTCTCATTTCCAGATTCCGGAAGTAACAACAATAATTTCGAGGGTCTTCATCAGACACTTCCTCATGAAGGCTTGCTTCATGACAATTCGGTCAATCTCGAAGTATCATCTTCAGATGAGCGCCATGATAACCCTCTGCATGGTCAGAAGATCAAGGAGCCAAATGTTTCATCTTTTGTTGTAACCCACCATGGTGGTCCTCCCCATGATGATGAATTTAGCTGCGAAAGTCCTCTCCGAAGTAGTAATTCGCATTGCCTGGTAAATTCTTTAACGAACAATGTAGTAACGAGAAAGACCTCTTATCTTGAGGCGCTTGGAAATGCAAATCCAGTCATGTATGATGCCTTACCACTAGCAGGTGAAATAATTTCTCAACCAGAAGATATCCCGGGGTGTAGGTCATTCTTCAAACCACCCCTGGGTCGTTCATCTTATAATTTGAAAAATGAATTATCTACCAATCTTGTTGAATCTGATGAAGCAACAAAGAAGCACCAGCTTTGGTCCAATCAAGTAGAAGAATCTTCATCAAATGACAAAGAGGAAGTGCTGAATATGAGAAAACAACTGGTGAAAGGTGAGATACCAGTCATGTTTTGGCCTTTGGCTGACTCCCAGTATGATATTCCATAAATGTTGACAGAAGATTGTATTCACGATATTCATCTCAACATATGGAAAACTATTTGTCACTTAAATGAGAAAATATTATCTTATGATGAATATCAAAACCATGTCAAGATAATAGAAGGGTTGCAACGCCAAATTGACTTGACATATCTCTCAGTTTCCCGACATCCAAAGGTTGAAAAGTAGCAAAGATCCCTTCAGCATACATACCTTGGCGCATTAAAAAGGTTTCACCAGTTAATTACCAATGCCCCTATGGTATTCATATCAGGGGATGGGGTGTTCATGGAGCATTACATTTTACTGTGCTCCCCAGTCAACAAACCCTGCCAAAAGTGGTCTCATGCAATGTTATTGTCCATGGCTGGCCACATCTAACTGGTTTTGTGTGTAATCAAAGGCTTCCTTAAGAACATGCCTCAACTAGTTCTTTCCAAAGTCAGGCATATAAAGAAAAAGTTGTTGAATTACTCTTGCATAAATAAAATGAGAATATCGAACAGGCTTCTCATTTAGAGCATGCACATCATCAAGTGACAGAGGTGTTAGAAATAATCCAACAGTCATCTGAGCCAGGTGATTTGAGTGGATGTAGGATGATGCATCCGGCCAATTTCTGGACTAAAATATGCAAAATCAGGAGGGATTTTAAGAAAGTTTCAGATGTAGCAGCTCAAGAGCCACCTTAGCTTTCCAGGTTGGGGACTTTTTTAATCCAACCCTCGGGATCAACAGAGAGGATTCGAGGAGTTGAAGAGGAAAAATAGGAGCAGCCCCAGTCCACCGGACTGGGGACTTTTTCAAATTCTCAATCTATTCCTCAGTGAAAATCAGTCTTCTCTCGATTAGGGAAGAAGCCACAAGAGGAATGTAAATCCAAATTATCAGGATATTCCCTCCAAATTATGATTCATTAAGAAGTTCTAAAGGGATCAACCAAACAAAAGGCAATGTCCCATAAAGGACATAGAAGAAGACATTATTGCAGAAGCGCTGATAGAAGGGCTTCAATGCGTTATGCATCGATAAATGTCTTCAATGCCGTTGTCACTGATCCCCCAGACCATCACTACTAGAAAAACAGGTATTTGCGACGGGATCCCGTCGCAAATGGATTTTTGCGACGGGGGCCCGTCGCAAATGGCCCATTGCTGAAAACGGCGTCGCAACAACACTTATTTGCGACGAGCCCGTCGCTAAAGCCTTTTTTTGCGACGGTTACTTTCCCCGTCGCAAATAGTAATCCGTATATTTGTAAAAAACTTTTAAAATAGTATTGGCGACGGGACCCGTCGCAAAAACTATTTTTTTTAAAAAATAAAAAACTATTAATAAATTATTTTAATGCATATAATAATACTAGTATTTGCGACGGGCATAGTATCCCGTCGCAAATACTATAAAAAAAATAAAAAAAAATAAATTATTTTAATTAATATAATAATAGAATTATAATTCACAAATAAAAATAATAAATTATTTTAATTAATATAATAATAATAGAATTATAATTCAAAAATAAAAATAATAGAATATTAATAAATGATTTAATTAATATAATAATATTAGAATTATAATTCATAAATAAAAAAAATATATTAATAAGTTATTTTAATTAATATAAAAATAATAGAATTATTTTACATTCAAATATTAAAATAATTCAAGTATTACAAAAAATATAATTAAATTATAATATTATAAAATTTTAATATATATATATATTTTTTAATATTATAAAATATAAATAATATTATTATTCATATTAATATTGTTATTTAAAAATATAATATTATTAATATTTTATAATGAGACAAAAACTAAGAATAGAAAAAAAAATATTTTGATTTCCCAAATTTTATAACATAAATACAAACTCTAATCTGAAGGAGGAGGGGGGAGGTGGGGGATCTGCAGATGGTGGTGGAGGAAACTCCATCCCTAAAGCATGAGTGAGTCGGCGCATGTACTCCATCTGCTCCTGATGCTGCTGCTGCCACCGACTCGTCTGCTCCTCGTACAACTGCTGCTGGCGTCGACGCTCCTCCTCATGCTGCTGACGCATCTGCTCCTGCTCCTATCGGAGACTCTCTATCTGTGCAGTCTGAGATCGCAACTGATCTTCATACTGTGTAGTAGAAGAAGATGCACGAGCTCCTCTCGAGCTGGACGCCGACATCGCAGCACTGCCATAATAATCTCCGGGAGTCAGTCGAGAGCCGATACCAACTACCCGGCCCTTCTCAAAGGCATACTGGGTGGCCTGCATCCATGCCGCCTCATCAAACTGACGGGCAGTGGTCTGATCTGATGACTCGGCCTGACTCTCAGGCCGGGCCTGTGACGTTGCGGCCTCATATGACTCCTATAGTTGCAATTTAAAATTAAAATTGTGAATATATTATATGCAGTTAATTTTTAAACTTGAAAACAAATAATACTGACCACGATGTGATGCTGACGATCACCTCTGAGCTCCCCAGTAGCAGGATCACTATACATCCTCCGATATATGTCGTACTCTGTAATATCGGGGTGCTCGACAGCCTATAAGAATAAAAAATAAACTGTTAATATTTATAGTTATATAAAATATTTATAAATAATGTACGTACCAGATGCTGTCTATGAGTACTGAAAGAACGACTCCCAGCTCGATGAGTCACCTCCTGTCTCCCCCGATTCTGTCTCCCCACCGATGATCTCCTCTGAAAGGCACCACTCAACCAGTGCACACATAATCCATCCCATACATGGGATGAAATATACTCTGGTCGGTGTGCTCTACATGACTCCTCAAATCTAACACTCCTGCTTTCTTCATCGCAGCTTTTCTTAAATTGTGCAAAAACTGACGAAGGCGATCACGCATGGCCACCTCCCATGCCTCGTGGATGGCGTCACGCATGGTATCCTCGATCGGATACCATAAACCCTACAAATAAATCAAAATATCAAGTTAGAAATGAAATAATTTTCAAAATAAAAATTATTTATTTACGTACGTACCAACCAATGGCCGAACATGGCCTGCTGCACATCAATGGGAATCTGCTCCCATGTGGTCCACGGCTGAGAGAAATAGTTGCACAAAATAGCGCTGCCCTGTCCGACTGCTATATGCGGAAAACTGAAAAAATAATAAACATTTATTATGTGAATAGATTAATGAAATCTTAGTCAAATCCACAGGTTATCACACAGGTTATCACACCTCCGTGTGCGTGGATCAAACCCAAGACGTGGACGTCGCTCGGGGACGGGGTCAGGAATCATCAATCGTGCAAGACCGCGCCCCCTCCGCGTACTCCCTGGAGCGCCTGCAGGCTGAGGGTCATCTGTCAGCAACGCATCCGCATCGAAAGTCAGGTCAGCATCCGCCAACTCACGAAATGTGGCGTCGTCCATCTGAAACAGAAAATGTTAATGTTAGCAAATAATTGATAATTACTATTATATATACATATATACATATTATGATTGTATATAAATACCATGGAATGCTATCAGTGTTCATATTCATCATCATCTTCATATATGTCAATGTCATCTTCATATTCCTCCTCAACATCATCGATATCCATTCGAGTTACAGTTGCTTCATCTCTTACCATTTCAAATTCATATGTGACATCATTAACATCATCGTCATCACCGACTCTTAAATGTGGGGTGTCATCATCGATACTCATGTCTCTTTGTAAAAAAGATTGATTTTGAGTACTCTCTTGAAAAACTTCAATTCTTTGCACATCAGTGAAAGCACATTCACTTTGACTAAACTGATTGTCTCGAATTTTGATTTTTATTATACTCCACCAATCAGTCAAGTCTCTTGATGTTGCACAGTACTTTGCATAATAAACTTGATATGCCTGTTGAGCCAATAAGAATGGTTCATTTACTACGAGAACACTTTTACATTTAATATCGATGATTCCATGAGTCGGATGGACACACACGCCTCTCTCTGTATCCAACCACCGACATTTGAACATGGTTATGTAATGTTTTCCAAGATAATAGAGTTCAATGATTTCATCAAGTATGCCATAAAAGTCAACTTCATTTTCTCGATGATGAGATCCTCTCAAGCTAACTCCACTGTTCATTGTTTTTTTTGATTCCCCATATGCATGTGTGTGGAATCGAAATCCATTCACCACATATGCATTATAAGTTTTAACAAGTTTGGAAGGTGGGTTACTCAATACACACAGCCATTTGTCAATTTTATCAGCATGTCGAGACACCTGAAAATTTGTGAAATAATTATCAATATAGTAAACTATACATTGAATGAGTTGCTAAAAGATAAAGAATTTATGTTACCAGTTTTTGAAACCACTGAGAGAAATTTTTCAGTCGACGTTCTTCGAGAGCAGCTGCTGTAATTTGTGGAATTTGTTTCTTGATATGATTATCATAAAACCTATAAAAACCAAAGTTATTTACTGTAACATAAATGATAGAATAAGTGATATAAACACTTACAGTACAACTGATGTCATCTCTTCACAGTTGAGCAGAACATACGTATGAGCTCTCTGATGTTCATCATCTGAAAGCCAGCGTTCATAAACTCCACCAAAACCAAGCTCTGACTGGTTGAAAATAGATAATTGATTGTCGATTTCATCAATATTCCTCTCGTTCCGTCCCATTCGGTTGTGTTTTGAAGGATACTCAGATTCAAAATAATGGGAGCAGAAAAAAGATATTTCCTCTTGTAAATAAGCTTCTGCAATAGATCCTTCAACAGATGCTTTGTTACGTACTTTTCTTTTCAATTTTTGCATGCATCTTTCAAATGGGTACATCCATCGAAACTGTATCGGACCTCCACATTTGGATTCATATGGCAAATGTAACATCAAATGTTCCATTGAGTCGAAGAAAGACGGCGGAAATATTTTTTCCAGTTTACATATAATTACAACAACATCTTTTTCAAGTTTGCCTAGAGCATCATAATCTGCCGTAGCCGCACAAATTTCCCGAAAAAAATGAGACATGTCTGTTATGGAATCCCAAATCACAGAATTCAACAGACCTCTTAATCCAATGGGTAGAAGTCTCTCCATTATAACATGACAATCATGACTTTTTAATCCAGTAATATGACCATTCTTTACACATCTACCCAAATTAGAAGCACAACCATCTGGAAGTCTCAAATCTGCAATCCACTGAAAAAATAATAAACGGTTTTCTTTAGATAGTGTATAATCTGCTTTTGGTTTCAGTAACCTTTCTATTCTGACATTCTCAAATAGTTCCAATTCTGGACGCCTGCAAATTTGGGCAAGATCTAAACGTGCATTTACATTGTCTTTGCTCTTTCCTGGCGTATCCAAAACTGTATGAAACAAATTATCAAAACAGTTCTTCTCAATATGCATGACATCTAACATGTTTCGGACCAACAGATCAGACCAATATGGCAAATCCCAAAATATGCTACGTTTAATCCAATTGTGTTCTTTCCCAAAACCAGAAATTTTCTGTTGGTTTATTGTGGGACCAAAAGTGATGGGAGGTAATGAAAATACAACTGATTTTAACTCCAAACCTGATAGCATTTTTGGAGGTCCATCCCTTTCAACTGTTCCTTTTCTGAAATGAGATCTGTTTCTGCGAAAAGGATGATCAGCTGGAAGAAATATGCGATGACAGTCAAAATAACAAGGTTTCTTTCCATGAATGAGCATAAATGCTTTGTTCTCTCCCACATAGTAAGGACATGATTTCTGACCATGTGTACTCTAGACAGATAACATCCCATAAGCCGAGAAGTCACTTATTGTCCACATCAATGCTGCTCTCAGTATGAAATTCTGTTTCGTTGCAACATCATATGTACTGACACCAGTACTCCACAATAAATTTAATTCATCAATCAATGGCTTCAAATAAACATCAATATTTTTCTTCGGATGTCCTGGAATTAGTAAAGTCAAAAAGATATATGGCTCCTTCATCAACATCCATGGAGGTAAATTGTACGGAGTTAAAAAAACAGGCCAACATGAATATTGACTACCATAAGATCCAAACGGACAGAAACCATCAGTGGAAAGGCCCAGTCGAACATTTCTAGCTTCTAAAACAAAAGATGGATGCACTCTATCAAAATGTTTCCATGAATCACCATCGGCTGGATGATTCAAGCTTTTATCGGTTGAAATATTCTCTTTATGCCATGACATCATTGTCGTTGTATTCTTAGACATAAATAAACGCTGAAGTCTGGATGTAAGCGGAAAATATCTCAACTGTTTTACAGGAATCAAACCAGACTTCCCGTGTTTTCCTTCTTTATATCTCAGTTGCCCACATGTAAGACAACTATCCAACGACTCATTTTCCCCAGAATATAAAATGCAGTCATTTGAACATGCATGAATCTTCTGACAAGTAAGTCCCAAATTTCGAACCAGCCTCTTACTCTCATAGTAATTTGCAGGTAAAACATTTCCTTCGGGTAACAGTGTTTTCAGCAAAGAAAATATCTGGTCAAAACAGGTGCTTGACATTCCGTTATCTGATTTGATAGCCATAAATTTTGCAACTGCTTCTAATTTGCTCATCTTGCAGCCAGGATATAATGCATCCTCAGCAGATTTCAACAACTCATAAAATTCAGACGGTGCCAACTCAGGATTTGAAGCTATATCAGTCGGAGTTTCTGTATGTTGAACAGATGAACCTGCAACATCATGTACTAAATCTTGAAACCAGGATGGATCCGGAATCAAGTTGGTATCACCTGCTCTGGAACTACGTTCACCGTGTTGATACCAAAAAACATAATCTGGTTGAAAACCAAAACACAAGATATGTTCTCCCACTTTGTCAAACGTGTCAAACGTTCTCAATGCACATTTTCTGCAAGGCCATTTTATTTTGCCTTCTGAAAAAAATTCTGAATTTGATGCCGCAAATGATAAAAAAGTCTCCACACCCTCAACATATACTGGATTTAAACCAGAACTGTTTGGATTTCTACGTTGATTTATCCATATGCGGTCACCTAATAATGATTGTTGACGACCTCGTTGTTCCATATTTCTCTATAAAATATAAAAGCATTACTGGTTTTGAATAATTTGTTAGAAAAAACACTCAAGTAAAGATTGAATATATTGAGAATAAAGCAAAACATGTTACAAATATTGATAATTTTAATATTATATTGATTTTTTTATTATTTTAATAATACTAATATAATTTTTTCATAAACATTAATTATATAATAATAACATTATTACATTATTAGTATATTTTATTATTAATATTAAAATAACATAATTTTTTATATTATATACAATTATTCTTTTATCTGTGTGTTTAACATTCTGTCTCCACATGTAATATTTGCATTCACTTTCACCTCTCCATTGGCGAGTAGGTTGATAATTTTGAAAAAGAATGCGAATATTACATGTGGAGACAGAAAACACACAGATGAAAAGAGAATTGTATATAATATAGAAAATTATATTATTTTAATATTAATAATAAAATATACAAATAATGTACTAATGTTATTATTCGTAAATATTGGTAATTATTCCAAATTATTGGTAATTATTTCTAATTATTGGTAATTATTTCTAATTATTGGTAATTATTTCTAATTATTGGTAAATATTGGTAAATATTGGTAAATATTGGTAAATATTGACCAATATTTGGTAAATATTGGTAATTATTGGTAATTATTGGTAACTATTGGTAATTATTGGTAATTATTACTAATTATTGCTAATTATTACTAATTATTGGCAATTATTACTAATTATTGGTAATTATTACTAATTATTGGTAATTATTACTAATTATTGGTAATTATTACTAATTATTGGTAATTATTACTAATTATTGGTAATTATTACTAATTATTGGTAATTATTGGTAATTATTGGTAAGTATTGTTAATTATTACTAATTATTGGTAATTATTACTAATTATTACTAATTATTGGTAATTATTACTAATTATTACTAATTATTGGTAATTATAACTAATTATTACTAATTATTTGTAATTATTACTAATTATTGGTAATTATTACTAATTATTGGTAATTAATACTAATTATTGGTAATTAATACTAATTATTGGTAATTATTACTAATTATTGTTAATTATTACTAATTATTGGTAATTATTACTAATTATTGGTAATTATTACTAATTATTGGTAATTATTACTAATTATTGGTAATTATTACTAATTATTGGTAATTATTACTAATTATTGGTAATTATTACTAATTATTGGTAATTAATACGAATTATTGGTAATAAATACTAATTATTGGTAATAAATACTAATTATTGGTAATTAATACTAATTATTGGTAATTATTGGTAATTATTGTTAATTATTGGTAATTATTACTAATTATTGGTAATTATTGCTAATTATTACTAATTATTACTAATTATTGGTAATTATTACTAATTATTGGTAATTATTACTAATTATTGGTAATTAATACTAATTATTGGTAATTAATACTAATTATTGCTAATTATTGCTAATTATTACTAATTATTACTAATTATTGGAAATTATTGTTAATTATTACTAATTATTGGTAATTATTACTAATTATTGGTAATTATTACGAATTATTGGTAATTATTACTAATTATTACTAATTATTATTAATTATTACTAATTATTGGTAATTATTACTAATTATTGGTAATTATTACTAATTATTGGTAATTATTCCTAATTATTGGTAATTATTACTAATTATTGGTAATTATTACTAATTATTACTAATTATTGGTAATTATTACTAATTATTGGTAATTAATACTAATTATTGGTAATTACTACTAATTATTGGTAATTAATACTACTTATTGGTAATTAATACTAATTATTACTAATTATTGGTAATTATTGATAATTATTACTACTTATTGGTAATTATTGATAATTATTACTAATTATTGGTAATTATTACTAATTATTGGTAATTATTACTAATTATTGGTAATTATTACTAATTATTGGTAATTATTACTAATTATTGGTAATTATTACTAATTATTGGTAATTATTACTAATTATGGGTAATTATTACTAATTATTGGTAATTATTACTGATTATTCCTAATTATTGATAATTATTGGTAATTGTTCCTAATTATTGGTAATTGTTCCTAATTATTGGTAATTAATACTAATTATTGGTAATAAATACTAATTATTGGTAATAAATACTAATTATTGGTAATTAATACTAATTATTGGTAATTATTGGTAATTATTGTTAATTATTGGTAATTATTACTAATTATTGGTAATTATTGCTAATTATTACTAATTATTACTAATTATTGGTAATTATTGTTAATTATTACTAATTATTGGTAATTATTACTAATTATTGGTAATTATTACGAATTATTGGTAATTATTACTAATTATTACTAATTATTACTAATTATTACTAATTATTACTAATTATTACTAATTATTGGTAATTATTGTTAATTATTACTAATTATTGGTAATTATTACTAATTATTGGTAATTATTACTAATTATTGGTAATTATTATTAATTATTACTAATTATTAATAATTATTACTAATTATTGGTAATTATTATTAATTATTACCAATTATTACTAATTATTGGTAATTATTATTAATTATTACCAATTATTGGTAATTATTGATAATTATTACTAATCATTGGTAATTATTGGTAATTATTGGTAAGTATTGTTAATTATTACTAATTATTGGTAATTATTACTAATTATTGGTAATTATTGATAATTATTACTACTTATTGGTAATTATTACTAATTATTGGTAATTATTACTAATTATTGGTAATTATTACTAATTATTGGTAATTATTACTAATTATTGGTAATTATTACTAATTATTGGTAATTATTACTAATTATTACTAATTATTGATAATTATTGGTAATTGTTCCTAATTATTAGTAATTAAATGAATAATTACTAATAATTAGGAATAATTACCAATAATTACAAATAATAACATTATTAGTATATTTTATTATTAATATTAAAATAATATAATTTTCTAATTTATATACAATTCTCCTTTCATCTGTGCGTTTTCTATCTCCACATACAAATAATACATGTGAAGACAGCAAACACACAGATGAAAAGAGAATTGTATATATATAAAAAATTATATTATTTTAATATTAATAATAAAATATACTAATAATGTAATAATGTTATTATTCCTAATTATTGGTATTTATTATTAATTATTAATATTTATTCTTAATTATTAAAAATTATTACTAATTATTCCTAATTACCATTAACTATGAACAATACTAATAATTTAAATTTATTAAGTAACAAAACAATGTAAACATAATTAAATTACAACTAATTAAGAATAATTGAAACTAATAAAAAATTAAAAACAAATATTAAATTAAAATAAACATAAATACCTTGAAAATTGATCTGCTCTGATCGTTCTTCAAATCTTTAATATCAACTCCGGAGAAAAAAATTAAACTGGAGAAAAAATGAACTTTAGAAATACAACTTTGAGAGAAGAAGAAGATGGTGTTTGATAGTGATTTGAAAAAAACGGATGGGGGTATTTATAGGTTAGATTATTTGCGATGGGTCCATTTGCGACGGGATTCCCGTCGCAAATACCTTAGCCAACATTTATTACGGTCAACAGTTAAATAGTTATTTGCAACGGGACCCGTCGCAAATAACCACCTGCCGACATACTATTTGCGACGGGGGAATATTCCCGTCGCAAATACCTTTTACCGCCGCCGGTTATTTGCGACGGGAATATTCCCCCGTCGCAAATAGTTTTCCCGCGATTTGGCGCGCAACGCGCGCCAGTTCTTTTGCGACGGGGAAAGCAATCCCGCCGCAAAAGCCTACTTATTTGCGACGGGTAAATACCCCCGTCGCAAATAAGTTTTTCACGGGGCTATTTGCGACGGGATTTATTCCCGTCGCAAATAACCCGTCACAAATACCCATTTTTCCCGTAGTGGATGTGGCTCACTCAGAGGGATCAGATGAAGAATTTCCTATTCAAGAGGTTGTACGTATGGAAACAAATGAAGGAGGTGTGCATACCAGAAGCCAGAGGGTTGCCCAGAGGCAAGAAATTCCTTCAGGTAATGCCCTTCCATACTACAGAAAGATACATGCCAAGGAAATGGTAAAAGTTAGGTTACATCCCACCCTACCTTTGGAGAAGGCCAATCACTCTCATTAGAGGAAAGATTCACACAACAAGAGGAAGAAATGAAGGAGTTAAGGAGGTTAAATGAAAAACCACTTCAAGGTAGTCTTCCTCCTAAGCATGCTGGAGTTAATCAATCAAGGGAATTTGTTACAGCTACTGGGATGGATCAAGAATATCCCCCTTTACAAGCACACCCTCACAGGTCCAATCCTATGGGTCATACGCGACAACAACCGACAATACTATCATCAGTGGCAGTACCGGTCGCCACACCCGTCCAAACTCCAGTTATTTCACCTGCTCAGGTCCAAGCTCAACCAGATGTTTCTCAAAAAATTAATGACTACCATTGAGTCATTAACAGCTCGGTTGGAAGCTATAGAAGGAAAGCATGCACAAGTTCAACCAGAAAAGAGAGTTTATCCTGAATGGGTGGATGCAATTCCTCCCCCATCAAATTTTGCGAATACCACATTCCCAATTTTTAATGGTTCGGGAGATCCAGAACAACACTTAACACATTTTGTTTCTTGTTGTGATCCTATGATGGGAACTCCTCAACAACAAGAAGCAGTTAAACTCAGGTGTTTTGTGTAGTCATTACAAGGACCTGCTTTTGTCTGGTATACAAGTTTGCAATCTCGGTCAATTATCAGGTGAGAAGATCTCCGTAAAATATTTCTTCTTCAATTTAGCTCAACATTACCAAAGACAACAATTTTTAATCTTACCAATTTTAAACAAAGGGAGAATAAAAGAGTTTCGGATTTCATTACTCACTGGAAGAGATTAACATACTCCTTAAATTTAGCACTCCCTCAAGAATAGTTGCTTCCAATCTATGTGGCAAATTTGCGTGATGAATTACGCACACCGTTGATCCCTGTGAAATACACAGGAGGGTTTCGAGACCTTACTTCAATTGCTCAGTAGATAGAAGACTCTCTTATAAAGACTAAGGCTAAAACTCGTGTAATTTCATCAGTTCTGGGAAGGAGAATAGGGAAAGAAGAGATTGCTACAGTTACACTTAAACAAGAATCTATACCTGCTTCCACTTCAAAACCTTTATCATATCGAAGGGCTCCACCTCTTGAGCATCAACAACAACAGCCACCTCGTCAAGATGATCAAAGAGATCAAAGGCGGAAACAGTTTGAAGATTTGAAGAACAAAGTTTATTCTTTTCAGAATGAACAAGTTCCTGGCTACTTCATCTTGGCTCTGGAAAACAATTTGGTTCAGTTGCCAAGGCCCAAAAGGCCGAACAAGGAAAGAGATGAAGACCTCCCCAACTATTGCCCGTTTCATTAGATGTTGGGGCATCCCATTCAGGAGTGTTTTGTCTTCAAAGACCTCCTGCAAAAGATGGTGGACTCTGGATAAGTAAAATTGAAAGGTTCTTCAGCCCAGGTAACATGTGTTACTGCTACTGATCCAGAGGAAGAAGGCGAGTGACACAAAGTCAAAAGTAAAAATGCGCAGAAGTATGATGATTGGATGGTCAGGAAAACGATCAACCGAACTCATTCCATTTTATGAACACAATTGAATCAACCAATTGTGTTTTCTGCTATGTCTGCCACAACAAAACCCCCTTTATCAGAAGGAAAATCCTCAAAGAAGCGGTGTAATTTAAAGAAAGAAGACCATTCAGAAGAAGATGAGATCGTGTCAAAGCCTAATTTGTCTTTGACTATGGCAGATTTTATGCCATTTTCTTCAAAAGAACAGGCACCACCCCACCAAATGGCACAACCTGAACTAGTTCATCAGGCAGAATCTTCATTAGATGAAGAGTTGATTTTCGGTTCTGTTAACATGATTCATTTAACATATCCCTATGCCAATGACAGTTTCGATCATGATGAGCCTAAGTTCCCTGTATCTAATAGAGGAATTAGAGGAAGAGACAGAGGTCTAGGATACAGGGGAAGACGTGGATATTTTAGAATCTACTATTTCAATCCTACCCCTGCTAGAACTGTATATGCGACAGAAACTCGTGGCAAAGACCTTCAGCGGGATCAACAGGAACAAGAAAGTTCTTCCACACATGGCAGATTCAGTCTTGACACAGTTATTTTGGAAGACTGGTTAGAGGTCACCCCTTCTTCCTCTCAGCAAATAGATAGACCTAGTCGGTCTAATCTACCGAAGCCAGGAGTATTTCCAACTCCTACCCTAATACGAGATGCATCTACTACCAAATCATCAACTTCCAAGGCACCTGTAAAACCACATTTTCATAATGGGAAACACAGACCTTTGGACCAAAAGTATGATGTCTTAAAACATTTGGCCCAAGTATCGGACAAGTTATCAATTCTGGATGCCTTGAATCTATCAAAAGATCTTCGGGAGGTGCTTATTGAGGCTTTTTCAAGTCCTCAAGAATTCGAAACTGAAATTGTTGCGGCTGAGGTCTACCATATAGAGAATGATTCTACATAATGTCATGCAGTGATATCTTTTACAGATGAAGATGAAGATGATGTTGTACATGGACATATCAGACCTTTGTATTTCTCTGGCAAAGTCAATGACATAGACATCCGACGAGCTTTCATTGATAATGGATTAGGAGTCAATCTCATTCCTATTCATACACTTCATTGATTGGGCCTCACCGAATCTGATTTATCTCCTTCTACTTTGATGTTGCAAGGATATGATAAGAATGAACAAGAACCTCTAAGTGAAATTACACTCAGAATTCAGTTTTGAGACCTTTTGTCTAATTCATATTTCATGGTTGTTCGTCAGGACACAACCTTCAACATTTTTCTTGGAAGACCTTGGATACATCAACAAGCGGCTGTACCTTTGTCATACCATCAATGTCTCAAATATTGTTTCAATGGTCAAATTGGGACATTGTATGGTGACAATACCCCATTCAAAATGTGTGAATCTCAATACATTGAGGCAGAATTCTATCACATGGAAGGAAAGAAAAAATCCATGGAAAATAAGGTCACAAAAATTAATGCTCTAAGTAGTTTGGAAAAGATTCCAATAAACCCATTCATACATGTGAGTACAGATTATGTGTTTCTTATCAGTCAAATTGATAGGATAGACCTAAATCCAAACACTCTTATGGAAACTTCCATAATGTCAATCATGGCAATCAAGCCAGACAACATGAGAGAAATTGTTGATTCACTAAGCAATGATGAAATCTTAGATGAAGATGTCTTCATTTCATCCACTGAAATCTAGAAATTTTATACTTCATCAACAAAGTCAGAAGAAGTTATAGCAATATCAGAGGAAAATGATGATGTCAATTCTCAATCCATCATATCCTCTCTATCACCCCAGGAAGACCCTTCATCATCAATAGGGTCAGAAATGGCAGCCTCTTCTTCAAGATGTTCAAAATTTAACTTCTCCTCTGATCATGGAAATTTTGCTTCGTCATATACTATGCAAGTAGAAACAGAAGAAGTAACACATATTGAAGAAGAATAGGAATATCTCAGGGATGCTCCTCCAGCATTTGAAGAGGGTATCTCTACCACTGTGGATGAACTCAGAGAAATAAATCTGGGTACAAAAGAAGATCCACACCCTACTTTAATTAGTGCGGCCATGAATCTTGAAGATCAAGAAATGTATACTTCATTTCTAAAGAAAAATTGAGATGTATTTTCTTGGAATTATATAGAAATTCCAGGTCTTGATCCCGATGTTGCCACTCATCATTTGGGTTTTCCAGAAGAACATCGAGGATTCAAGCAAGTAGCAAGAAGAACACACCTAACTTATGCCTCCAAAATTGAAGCTGAAGTTGATAAGCTTATCAAGGCTAACTTCATCAGAGAAGTTCAGTATCCCAAATGGATGGCTAATATTGTCCCTGTGAAAAAGAAGAATGGACAAATTAGAGTTTGCATTGACTTCAGAGATCTTAATCGGTATTGTCCCAAGGATGATTTTCCAGTTCCGATCATAGAACTCTTAATTGATGCAACAACTGGCTACGAAGCTCTTTCCTTCATGGTTGGATACTCTGGGTATAATCAAATACGAATGGCCCCAAAAGATGAAGAGTCTACAACCTTCAGAGCTCCTCAAGGTGTGTTTTGCTATCGGGTAATGCCCTTTGTCCTGAAGAATGCAGGTGCAACGTATCAACATGACATGCACCATATCTTCAAACCCTTTTTAGGAAAATTTGTTGAATGTTATGTGGATGATTTGGTGGTTAAATCCAGACAATGTTATAATCACTTGGCCGATCTGGAAATCATATTGAACAAACTTCGACAACACAATTTGAAGATGAACCCCTTGAAATGTGCTTTCGGGGTAACCTCAGGAAAATTTCTTGACTTTCTTGTATGCCATCGTGGTATCGAATTTGATCTTGAAAAGACAAAATCAATCCTTAACATGTCACCTCCTAGAAATTTGAAGGAATTAAGAGGTCTTCAAGGACATTTGGCCTATATTCAATTTTTCATTGCTAATTTGGTAGATGAGTGTTTACCCTTCACCAGATTAATGAAGGAGGGAGTCACCTACCAGTGGACTGAAGAATGTCAAGAAGTATTCGATATCCTTAGGAAATATCTCTTGATTCCACTGGTATTAATTCCACCCGTTGAAGGAAGAACACTTATTCTCTATGTGACAGCTTTAGAGCGATCATTGGGTGCCTTCCTTACCCAAAAGAATGATGCTGGGAATGAAAACAACCTTTACTATCTCAGTAGGACTATTCTTGAGGCAGAAAATCAATATTCAAGTATTGAAAAGTACTGCCTAGAATTAATATTTGTAGTTCGGAAATTGAGACACTACCTGCAACATCATGAGGTCCAATTGGTATCTCATAATAACCCTCTCAAATTTATCCTTAGTTGTCCAATGCTTAAAAGACATCTGGAAAGGTGGGAAGTTATTTTGCAGCAGTTTGATATCCAGTATGTATCTCAAAAGGCAATAAAGGACCAAGCTCTGGCTGATTTCCTTGATGAACACCCATCCGTAGAAGATACATCTTTAAATATTGAACTTACTGATGAGGAATTATTCTCTATTCAAGATAATCCTCAAACATGAGAAATCTACTTTGATGGTGCCTCCATAAGTCCAACATGGAAGAAAATGGAAGATCCTAAATTTAACAAAGTTGGGTTAGGAATCGTGCTTATTTTCCCAGAAAAGGCAGTGCTACCCTATTCTTTCTTATTGTTGGAAGGCGATACAAAAAATGAAGTAGAATATCAAGCTATCATCGCAGGCTTGGAATTGGCGCTTCAGGCACAGGTGAATTACTTGAAGGTTAAAGGTGATTCAGATTTGGTAATCAAACAAATCAATGGGGATTGTGCCATCAGAAAGGAAGAGTTAATCCCTTTGTGTGATTACGTTATAGAGTTAATGGAAGAATTTCCTTTGGAACCGAAATTTTCTTATGTCCCACAATCACAAAATGCCCAAGTTGATGCACTGGCTAATGTAGCCATAACCCTTGCAGATTCAAACTGGGATGAAAAAATCATCAGTATTGCCCACCGTCGTGTAGTTTCACCTTTTGTTCAAATCAGAATAGAGGAAATCAATGAAATCAATCCCATTTCTGAACCATATGGTCATACTACAGGATGGATGACACCTATCAGGGAATACCGTCAAAATGGAACACTCCCACCTGATAGAGCCGGGAAAGAACAATTCCGGCGACGTGTGGTCAATTTTACTCTTTATGATAGACCAGATCACCAAAAAATTCTCTACAAGTGAGGTTTTGATGGAATTCTCTTCAAATGTATTGATGGTGAAGAAAAAATGGCTATCATGAATGAATTACATGCAGGAGTTTGTGGTGCCCACTAGTCTGGACATAGACTTTCTGGTCAAATTCGAAGGCTTGGATACTTCTGGCCTTCAATGATTCAAGATTGTGTTGATTTCACTAAGAAGTGTCATTCTTTCCAAGTATGTGCCAACTTCATTCATCAACCCCCAGAGTTGCTTCATACAGCTAAATACTCATGACCATTTTCCACATGGGGAATGGATGTAGTAGGACCTTATCCTCCAGCTACATCCAAGCAGTTTAAGTATATTCTTACTCCTACTGACTTCTTTCCCAAATGGGCAGAGGAAATACCTCTCAAAGAAGTTAGTTATAAAGGCATTGTTAGCTTCGTCAAGTCTAACATCATTACCAGATTTGGTGTCCCTCATACCATATTGACGAATAATGGCACCAACTTCTGTTAATCCAAGGTGAGAAAGTTTTATCAAGAATACAACATCAAATCCAACCATTCATCTCGGTATCATGCAGCAGACAATGGCCAAATAGAGGCCTTCAATAAGACTCTTTCAAACATACTACAAAAGATGGTGGATAAAGATAAGAAATCATGGCCTGATAAATTTTTTCATGCTTTATGGGATTATCAGACCACCACCCGCACTACTACGCGGTCAACTCCATATTCATTGGTATATGGAACAGAAGCAGTCTTGCCCATTGAGGTTCAATTAACTTCGCTCAGAGTATCCATTTGTGATTAGTCTTCCATATATGAAAAATCTCAGAAGCGATTTGATGAATTGGAATGATTAGATGAAAAAATATTGCGCACTCTGCACCACTTGGAAGTCTATCAGAATCGAATAGCATGCACTTTCAATAAAAAAGTTCATCTTTGTTCATTCATTCAAGGAGAATTGGTATTGGTCCTCAGAACTCCAATGATACCAGGAAAGAAACCTCTAAAGCTTGAGCCAAAGTGGGAAAGACCTTATTCAATACATAAGGTGTACTCCAATGGAGCTTATTCTTTAATCTCAATGAATGGAGAACTCATCATGACTCCAACCAATGCCAGATTCCTAAAGAAGTATTTTGTATAACAAAAATTCTATCGTCTTGCATGACGTTAAACTGTAAACAGTCCCTTATACCTCTTACATGGCATTAAACTGTACATGTTCGTCCTACATGATGGTTAAACTATGAAAAAGTCCCTTAATATGTCCTACATGACGTTAAACTATGGACATGTCCTGCAAGACATTAAAATGCACAACAATACGTCTTAGCTACATGACGCTAAACTGTACAACACCCTTTGTCCCACATGACGTTAAACTATGCATCGTTAGGGTTGTTGCTACCTCTTGTTTCTCACACCGAGCATGACTCACGTGAGCTTAGAGTAAGCTTCAACCATAACACCCTCTCTGGGCCACTAACCACGCATAAGTCCCAACACCATCTTTGGGTCGTTGTCCTCAAGTACAACTCGATCACCAATTCATTCTCAATCGAACTACGTGGACTTTGATCCTTGCCTTCTAGGATGGGTACATAGGCAACCTCCCAAGGTTCAAGCCCAAAACCAATATCTTCACATTGGTTCACCATCGTCCTACATGATGTTAAACTATGTACATCCCTTTTGTCCCTGCTACATGACACTAAACTGTGCAGCACCATCATCCTTGCTATATGACATTAAACTATACAATCCCCCATTTTCCTCGCTGCAAGGCATTAAACTACATAACGATACGTCCTAGCTACATGACGCTAAACTGTGCAGTACCGGTCCATGCATATGACCTTAAACTATTCGTACTTTTGTCCTGTATGACAATAAACTACAACAGTCTCTGACACCCTCACCTGAGAGGTAATCATTATTGACATTGATCTCCAATCATGTCATATTCAAAGGACTACGTGCATACATGGCAATGCCCGAACCTTTAATCTTGGGTCTAACCATTATTGTACTAAAGTCCCCTTTCACTCTTCATATGTACGAACCAAATCTATACAGAGGATATTTCAAGAACTATATATGGATTGATTCCTATACCTATGAGATACGTAGGAATGTTTGAGCATCCCTCAAATCCATCCCCAAGTCTTTGGGCCTAACCCCAAACCCCACTTTCATTCCCTTGGCTGAAAAGTCCCCCTGCGAGCATATGAATGTGGTATGAAAACCCTGGTCTTTATTCACATTAGGTTTATAACAAACACACAATGTGTCTCCCTCATTATGGTCCAAGCTCTACGACCCTAAACTAAGATCTCCTATGCTCTCGTCCCACATGATGTTAAAATATATTTCAAGAACTACATATGCCTTGATTCCCATCCTAATGAGATATGTAGTGAAGTCCAGCATCTCAATTCAGGACCCAACCACAACATGATTATAGTCAGCATTGGTTTATGTATCTCCTTTATGCATTGGAAAATACCCATTTTCATGTGTCATACTCCTAACCTTAAATACTTCCAGATCTCTATAACCCTTTTCTTGACTTCTGGTCACAAAATGTCTGATACCCAGGAATTCTTTTGCCTGACCATGCAGCACGTGCCCTTAGGCAGCCTTGCATAAATAGTCTATATAATGGACCTGTCAGCCAAAAGATGCTATTATTTGACTATGCAGCCAATTCCCTTAGGTGGGCCTGCATAATTTAACCCCCTAACGGGTTTGTCAAATATTGGTAACTTCATTCTTGGGGGGAAAACCTCTTTTGTCCTTATTGGTCTTAACGATGATATGTAGAGATCCGCAAAAACAATCATCCTTAACATATTTTTCCCATACTCTTTTTCATGATCTTAAAGTATTTAAGTCTATGGTTTATATTTCCCTTCCCTACGTTTGGGTCAGACCTTTGCAGGAGTGACATTCATCCAATTCTTTGAAAATCTTGATTGGGAATATCCTCTCCATATTCTGGTACCTCTCTCCATACAGCAGACTCTATGCTTTGGGAAACTTGAATCTCCATAAAATTTCACTGGATTTTAGCAATAGAAAAGTAAAATTTCTGAGAGTTTTTTTGCCTGACTATGCAGCACGTGCCCTTAGGTGGCCTTGTATAAGTAGTCTACATAATGGACCTGTCAGCCAAAAGATACTATTATTTGACTATGCAGCCAATTCCCTTAAGTGGCCCTGCATAATTCAACCCCCTAACGGGTTTGTCAAATAGTGGTAACTTCACTCTTAAGAAATAATTCCTCTAATTCCTTTTAGCCCTTTTTCATATCATCCCTCAGATTCAAAATTTCTTAAGTCATAGTTTACATGTTTCCCCCCATACTTGAATGTGGTAATATGTTTTCAAACAAATTATCAAGGAATTGAGTCAATTTTAATCCATTCAGTCAAAGCTATTCGACCTTAAACATTAGCTTTTTTATGTCCGACATGCATGACTTTAAAGGGTACCCTTTAAATTGGGAACCTGTAAAAGGAACTCTAAACAAAAGTCAAGTCCCAGCTCGCTAAACATACATTTTTTATGATTTAGGCAATATTGAGCAAGAAAAAGATGCAAAGTTTGTGGGGTTGTTTGTATAATCCTAGAAAAAATAAAACTATGCTTACTAGGCCCATTGTCTTAGGTAAAAAAAATTTAAGTAGTTAGCAAGAGAATGCAGGTATAAATGATTGAAGATGAAATATCTTTTTCATTGATGTACAAGATTAGAAGAACATCCACATATTGGAGTATCTTCTCTTTTTCAATAATTACAAGAGGCTTTCAACATAACTTTTCATTTGATTTACGACATCCCAAGCTTCATCAGTAGCCACTTGAAGTTCATTCATTCGACCAGCTTCACTCTTTTCAACTTGATGGAGTGCTTTCTTGGCATCTACGATGACTTTCATACCATCTGTTTGGACTCCTTCCAATGAATTGTTAAGCTGGTCAAGTTCACTAGTAACAGCATATAGCTGTTGCTGAAGGTGCATCTGCTGGACAACTTTCTCTGTGATCTTCTGCTTCAGCTCCTTCAGCTTTTCAGCATGATCAGCCTCAGCTCGGGACACCGCGGCCTTGAATTCACCGATATTGGTCACCAGCCTTGCTCTAATCAGATCTTGACGACACTTTTTCTCCTGCTCCCTCTTTAAGATGACTTGTTTCACCGCAGTTTGGATCTCTTGATATCTAAAACTTCCAAGTCCCAACATGAAGAACAAGGATGACAGTCATGGGATCTTCGAAGATAGCTCTTCAAGAGGCAATTCAGATATGATCTTCCATATATTCTTCCATGCCTTGTGACATGAGAATTGGAGCACCTTTTTTCACCTCTGGGTCTGATTCAACATCGCTATCACAGGGGGGAATATAATCCGGGATTAATGCACCTAAGGAAGTGCCTTGTTCTACTCATTCCCCCCTGTCCCTTGGTACTTCGCTTTCTACTCCCGTTGGGGCTGAGGCTGAGGCTTCACCTCCGGATCTAGCCACTGAAGTTGACAACCCTTCATAGTCAATTGAAAGCTTTGGTTAGTTTCAAAGGATAACAAAAGTTGATTAGCTGTCTTGAAAATTAAGTACAACCACAAATATTATCATCTTTTACCCAACGGTAGATCAACATCATGAGAAGGCTCCTCCCCATCTTTCCTAGCTTCAACAGGATTTTCAGGACGGGTTTCAGGAAGCTCTGCCAGGTTAAGCTCCACTTGAGATAGCGTCTTTGCAATGATAGGGTTGTCTCTACCCCCTTCAGGCATCGGCAGATCAGAATCTTTCTCAGATGAAACTTCACATTTCAACCAATCATGGTCATAGATGTAATAAAAAAATTAACAGGACAAAGGATAACACTAAAGTCCAAAATCTTCTAAATCACATGGTAATTTAACATGATCTAAAATTTATTCAAAAGACACGTCAAGTTTCATCATTTCATCCAGTGATATCCCAGATTTCTGGTTAGTCTCACCAGTGGGAGCATTTGACATGTCTTCTTGGTGACCCTCCTCCTGCGACCTCTGACCCCGGATAGATTCCTCATAGAAAATTACAGAGTTAGTTTCAGTGGTTTCCAAATGTTCTAGTGCTGGTGTTGAACCTAAAGCATCACAGAATGGAAGTCATTTGATGTTTTCATTCAACGTTCTATGAAGTATTGTTAATTTACCAGAAGCAGGCTCTTCTCTCCTTGCAGCAGCAACAGGAGCAGTACTGGGAACAGACGCTGACTCTTTTTCTCTCATCGTTTCTTCATGAGTAACCAGGTCATCATGAATTTGTGACTGTTCACCAGCACCCTCCGTCGTCCTTAGAGGAGGGTCAATCCTCTCCCTCAAAGGGGAAATTGAATAATCCCCTGCAATCCCAAGAAGTATGAGTAACCTTTTCATGAGTTAGGATTCATGACTATCCGAAGGACTTACCACTACTAATAAAGCGTCTAGCTATGGACTTCTTCCTTAGATGCCTTTTCTTCTTTGAATTTTTGGGTGTGTTGACATCGTCACCTCTAAATACAGGTATCAGAGAGTGTAAAGCCCTATCTAACTCCTCATCCATGACTTGCTGGCCTGGATATACTTCACCTGGCTCACGAGGATATTCAGGGACTCCAAGAGTAGTGACGCCAAGGCTGTACTGTGGTGAAGGGACCTCAATAGTTCCTTCCTTAACAAGCAGCAGGATGAAGAAAGTAATTTCCTTGAGTAAAAAAGCTTTAACTGAAATCAAGTTGCGAAGCAAATAAGGAAAGAAATTTATATCTTCAGGAACCACATAATCATGCCACTCCTTGTCTACTGAAGCACCAATCCCCTCAATGGTGCCACGATCCATCATTTCATTCACCTGCTTGGTGATAGGAATGGAATCATCAGTGGCATATATGAGCATTTCCAGCTCTCTAATGCAAGCCCGCACTTCATTGGGGTTATCCTCGAAGTGGATATCAGCAGAAGCCCAGAGATCCCCCACTCTGGGGATATGTAGCCCTTAGCATAAGTCCATCCAGGCGGTTTCAGCATCACAATATAAACTCTTCCATGTCTGGACAACCTCTGGTCGTAAATATTCAGAATGTGCACTAGAAGGCCGCGAGGAGGGTCCTACAATCTCAGACTTCAAATTCTTCCCAGCTCCTGCAATCAAAGATAAAGGATAAGAAAATGAAACTTGTTGCTCTATAAAATAATGGCGACTAAATTGCCTCAATGATATAACTCACCATGATTCGATGAAGCAGGTCTCTTGACTCTAGAAGGAGGATTATATCTGGCACGAGACCATTTTGACGCATGTCGTGCCTCATCATCCCCATCCTGTGAATCCGGTGAATCAGCCCTGGGTGAAGAACCCGGTGAATCAGCTCCGGGTGAGGAAGAGTCACCTTCCAGATGAAAGGTTTCTTTCCTGACACTTCTCTTTTTACTCTCCACCCAGGAGACAGGAAGATTCAATACCCCTACCGGGTATTATGCTACCCAGTTCTTGACATACCATGTATTCAATTGACTCACCGCTCTAGGAACTGGTAGATCAAACACTGCCTCGGTCTTCTCCATAGCTGTCAGCAACCATAATTGTTGGGCAACCATTGGATGCTGCTCTGACCTGACGTTCACAGGAGGGGATACAACAATCTGATGCAAACACTTGAATTGGCGTGCAAATCTATATAGAGCATAGGCCTCACATATAATCTCTCCATCAATTCTGGTGGACAATACACCATCTCTACAAGACAACATATATGAACTCAATTTCAGGTTAGCTATTCCATCATCAAAAAAACGCCCGGTTGGTGGGTTTCCATAAGGAAAGAAATGAAATTCCTTGAACATGCTCAGCCTCACCTTCAGATCATAGGAATTGAGGGACAATGGAGAAATTCTGGAAAATGCCTGCACCGATGGCCTAAAAGAAATTCCAGGAACCTATACTCTACTCTGTACAACGTATGTCCTGAAGTGAGTGGTGATCCATCCCAACAAAACTTGGAATGGTCCCACTATTATCAAATGAGACTTACCCATATAGACATGGAGTAAGCTCCTGTGATTCTTCGCCAAAACCGGGGTGGCCAACCCAACCATTTTTCTCTCAGCCAACTTGGCTGCAACAATGAAGGTCCCTGGTCTGACGCCTCCCTTCAAATCCCTAACTGGTAGAAGATAAATGCTGAGCCACAAGGCTAAGAAGCCCGCCAGATGGGTCTTCTCTGGGATTATTTGATCCACTTCATACCCCCACTTTTCAAACTCTCCCGCTTCCAGAGTTAGCCAGAATGTGCCAAGAGCCCTCCTCTTCTCTACTCTAGGGTAGCTGGTAGGACGAGTACAGGTGGGCCCCTTCTCCTTCTTCTTGATGAGAAACATATCCATCCACTCATCTGGATGAATATCCTTTCTATAATGAGTTTTGGTGGACTTTGAATTCTTGATCTTGAAAAAGATCTTCATCAACTCCCGAGCTAGAGCCGGAGTCTTCTCAGAATCATTCCATGTTGCCTTAGGAGGGATGAACTCGTCATACATGTCTCCCAGAATTGGATCCCCCGAGATCTTGTAGACATCCCATAAGATTATGCCTACTTCTCCACGAGTCAGATGGAAAGAATTGGTTTCTGGGCTTCAGCGGCTGATTAGCTCCGGCACAAAATCATCATTCCTATAGACATATGTCTGCCCAACCCAGACGAATTCATATATTGTAGATCCCTTCAGATCCTTGACAAACTCTGCATAAGTTTGTCACACCCAATATGCCTACATCCAAGTCGGCTTCACACCTCCTCCAGGACGGAAATCCCAACTCTTTTTCCATCCCTTGGATTGGTACATTTGAAAATTTCGGAAAATAGAGGGATAGCAATGTGGATGCAGCTCAGGCTTGCGAGGCTTCAGATCTGGAGCACATGGGCTATGATGCATTATGAATGCCTTCTCCACTGTTCCAACATTGACAAATGATCCTGCAACTGAGACATTTGTCGAAGAGAAATTGGTGTAAGTTTGAAACCAAGAATGAGGAATATAATTCTTTGCCTCTGTAATGTTGACTCTTTGCAGATGACCATGGCCATATAAAGGCAAGTAAATGCTCTGCAGGAAATTGGCATGATATTTATTCAATTACTTAGCCAAATTTGGAAGAGTTCTGTCACAGATAACATAATAATCATGGTCGAAAACGTTCATCATGTCATTTATTCTCTTGCTGGCCAGCTCATCAGCTGATCCAATCTTTCCTTGGAGCCATTGAATCTGTACAAAGATCAAACAGTTAACTTTTAAGTAAGTTTGTTTTTATGAAATATTTGTGAAGAAAACAAAAAAATGTCTAAGGCATTAAGGCGCGTAAGTTTTACTGTGTAAGTATTGCCGTGCAAGTAATGTCACGCTAATGATGGCGCGCAAGTCAAAATCTTTACTGGAGAAGCGTGACACAAAGAATAGTGACCAACTGAGAAAAGAAACACACTTGCACGACGAGAGCTCAAAATCTTTGGAGGTAGGATGGTTTGCGCGAAGTGACGCCCATATATACAGGCAATCCCACAACCCTGCGCGCCTGAAACTTACGCGCCGTTGAACCCTGGTTTCTCTTTTTCCTCAGAGTCAAATCCTCTTTCCTTTTTTCAGATCCAACTCTGAGGGGGGACTTTTGTTGACACTCCTTTCCATCAAAAAGTGCAATGAATGGAAAATGGGAATACCTTAAGCACAATGAGGGTCACCCTTTGAAAAACATCAAAAATTGACAAAGGCATGGCCCAGGAACCCATTTGGAGGGAGTCGTGCTAGTTTCCTGCATGCCGCTCAAGTCACTTGCGCGCCACCTATGGGTCGTGCAAGTCACTTGCGCGCCCTAATCTTTTTTTCACCCAAGGTGCCCAGTGGCCTATAAATAGCCTCTGTGGGCCCCCCCATTTCGACGACGAATTTTTCCAAAACTCAGATTCAAGCTATGGTCGCCCAAGTCTTTGTATGACATCTTCCGAACACTTCTAAGGTAATTCTTTACCTAGAATAGAAGCTCTAAAGAGGAATAATAAGGACTAAGTGTTAGAACTCATCAATACTTGGACACCTAAGTGTCCATCCCTTAAGGGAAATGAAGATACTTGTATGCTTCCTTTCCCTCTCAAGGGAACTCGTGCACCACCCTTCTGGAAGCCTCTAGGGATGATACTAAGGGCTTGAGTTCAAAGTTTCCCAAGTATTATCCTATATATTCTTCATCACCCAAGGTGACTCATGTCGCGCAAGTCTACTTGCGCGACCAGTACTTGCATGCCAGAATGATACTTGTGCGCCTCCTTCCTAGTCACCTCCTTTCCTCAAATCCACCTCTCCTCTTCAAGACATAGCCTTCAAAACCCTCTTCAAATCCATTTATGGCATGATTCCTTTGTTGGATTCTTTATCTGAAAGGAATTCTATGAGAACCTCTCCCAAGACCTTGTGACTTACAAGCTTTATGTCACCACGGTTAGGGGTTAAATATATAACCTCATCCTTTGAGATGAGAAGATCTTTTGATTTGGGCCTCCTTCTCAGGAGTAAGCCCCAAGTTACAAGTCCCCTTAACCTGAGTCTCCTTCTCAGAAGTAAGCCCCTGTCATAGTTTCCTTAAACATTGGGCATCCTCCTTAGGAGTAAGCCCCAATCTTAATTTCTTTTGATTTGGGCTTCCTTCTCAGGAATAAAACCCAATCATAAGTCCCTCTTAATTTGGGCTTCCTTTTCAGGAGTAAGTCCTGGGTTAAAATTCCAAATATCCATAAAGTATAAATACCTTTATAAACCCTGCTCTTGGGCTTCTTTCCTATGTCCTGGTCTTCATTTACTTGGGCCGTCATATATATGTAAGCCCCACATCATTTCTCATAACTACATCTTTCATGGAACCATCATCAAGTTTATTGATACCTCTTGTTTCTCACACCTAGCATGACTCACATGAGCTTAGAGTGTAAAAATAATCACGATATCTCTTTTTTGGGCCATTAACTATGCATAAAACCCATATTTCTTTGTCCGAACTACATGGATTTTGATCTCTTCCTTAAAAGTAGAGTACATAGGAAGCCTTTATAAGGCTTAAGCCCATATTTAATTAATTATTTTCCATCCCATATGATGTTAAACTATATCCTTCTTATCGAACTACGTGGGTTCTGATTGCTTTTTAACAAGGATACGTAGGTAGCCCATCTGCAGGTACGATCCCAACTCTGAAATAATCCATGTCTTTCTGAATGATAATAAACTTCAAGTGCCCCACTAAGTGGCTTTAAAACCAGTATGGTCATCATAATGACCAAGATATTTCTATATAATGTATTGAAGGATACCATTGACTAAGGATCTCTAATACATATAGATGATTCTCCATCAATGAAGAACCTCAAATACATATAAAAGATTCTCTAAATCCCATACATATCAATCCTTGATTGCCAAATCTAAAGGAAAATTCATTTTCATGCTTGGTGAATTAATAAGGATTCGTTAACATAACCTAAATCTATAAGAGAGTCCCGGAGTAGGCAATAATTCCCCCAAAAAAGGTGTGATGAGCCTGACCTCCCATCCTCTCGACCAATGCAAATTCTTAAGCCTCATCAGTCCACACCTAATGAGCACCTACCTTTGGAAAGTAGGTCCAAATGGATATAGAATCATTGGGTGTTTCCGGTTCTACGAATAAACTCGTTAGAAACTGATTGGAAAGTTTGAACCTTAAACAAACAAGGTCATCCCCATTTCCAGAAGAAATAGTTTCTCGGTAAGATTATTGTGGAAAACCATGTGGCTCATGATTTTATGGAGTTCATGATGTACCTTAAGGATGCTACCTGAGTTTTGGTGACTTTGTGATTAGGGACTTTGTGATTTGTGTTTTGGATCCTAGAGAGAATGTTTGGCTTATAGTGTCGATGTATGTGCACGATTACCTTTGGTGTGGAACCTAGTGTAAATGGTCATTTGGTGCGCTAGGCACAATGTGTATTAGACTGGGGGTGAGAGTTCCGTTCTTGATCATTGATTGGTTTCTAACTTAACATGTGTGGTTTGGGAAGAGGACCGATTCCTTTTGTTTGTTGTGACTCCAGTTTAGGGAGTTGGTATCATTCAACCTTCAAGGTGACCTAAGAGAGAGAAGTTGAATGAGGTTCCTAGTGCTTTGGGGTATGATTCATATGGGTGGATGTTTGGACCTTGATAGTGGGATACAAAGAAATCGGCTTAATGCATGTTTGGATTAGAGGGATAAATGAGATGATTGATGGTTGGTGATGCGACTCGAGTTGCGGTTATGCATTGACATATTCTGGAAAATCAAGGGTGACCTCATGGGAGGTTAGCCCAGCAATGAGAGTGCCTTGTAATATGAAGCATGAGAGATTCTTCAGAGGTGGAATTGAGACGTAATGAGTACCATCAAGTTTCGGTAAATGGTATAGTTGTGCCCTGATTCTTTCAAAAGGGCACCCTAGTGCTTGTGATAGGATGTAAGATTTGTTTCGAAGTGTTGTATCATATTGATTCCTGACTTGTCTATTTGGATGAAGATGAATGGAGGTCTTGATGTTGTTTTTGAGTGGAAGATACATGAGTGACTGAAGCATAGTTAAATTATTTTATTTCGATGGTGGTGATGAGGAGAGGGTGGTCACGTAGTTGAGCTTGTGTGTATGAATGGTTTGGTTGATGGGTGATATGTAGAGGATGCTTCCAGGATGATGAGGTTGACTAAACAAGATGCATGGTTAGGTGAGTAAGCAAGCATTGGGCTATGATCAGGTAAAGGTTGTCCAGTGAAAACTTGTTGTGTTTTGGTTGATTAACTATCTGGGACAAATAAAAATAATTTGAGTAGTGTAGTGAAAGTAGTGCCACAACAAATGTTGGTTCACGACTGCTTTGTGGATGGTTGTGGAGCGGTGGTGGTTAAGTGATGATAAGATGTGTGTAGTAGGGAAACCTGAGATCCTTGTTAGGTCATGGTGTTCCATAGTGGGAGGTGACATCAATAATAGATAAGTTGGTGATGGTATTATTTGATAACTTCTTAGTGTACCTCTGCTAGTGACGATCATACCCAACACCTTCACATCGTCCCAGGTGCATTGAGAAGCTTTGAATTTTTTCTAAGTGACTTGAAGGTGTTTTGGTTAGATGAGGGACATCATGGGATTTATGCTCACATGGGAAGTATATGTGGAGCTGCATGATGGGATGTAGACCATCGATGGTTTTCAAGTGTGGTCCTCGGGATGGACATTGTATTGAAAAATGTCATGGGTGTCATTCATGGAACCCGAAATGGGCACCAGGTGATGTTCGTTTTCTTGTTATGCAAAAATCAAGATAGCCATGTCTAAGTTTTTGGGATTCAGCTTATGATCAAGTGTAATATGTGGTGGTTGGAATCCCTCATGGGGAGAAATGGTAACGACGCTCCTAAGGTGGGGAGTGATAAGTCATTCCTGGATATGGGTAGGAGAATGTTGAGTTGATCTAGTGGAACCAGGATGCCAATGGGAAACCTGTGAGATACATGTTGGGTTCCTCAGAGAGGCTGGCTGGGACTTGAATGTGGTGCTGGGATGAGCCAACTATTGGCTTCGGGCTTAGGGTAGTTCCAAATGAATTCGAGATGCCTGCGGTAAAGTTGTCGAAGGGGGGGGGGGGTGGTAAGACATGACAACAATTGTGAAAAAATAGGCTGGGTTATATAACTCCAACAAAACCGGGAGTAGAATCAGGTAAGTATCTTTGGGTGGTATTGGAATGCCCTAAAGATTGAGGGCACCTTGGCCATGTGATGGAGTGTCATACTAGTAGTGAAGTTAAGTGTTCTAGGATGAGTTAGTTGGGGATAACTCAACTTAGTTAATATTGGAGAGAATATGAGGAAATTCATAAATCAACTTCGGTGGATGTATTGGGTCAGAAGTTTATTTCAAATTTTGGAATGGGTTCAAGTGAGAACCTAGCCTTATTAGTTAGTCTATGAATAGTTGGAGTGGTTGTGTGGGGAATGTTAATGGGGGTGGTGAAGCCTGATGATGGTTTGGAGGGCAGTGATGCCGCAACAGTGAAATTGTACCGGAAGTCAGGGAATGACTTCAGTAGGTGCGTTGGGTTATAGTGATGGGATTCAAGTTAGTAAGCACCTTGGAAAGGTGAAAAGGAATAACATTCCATTAGTGGAAGATGGGTGTTATGGGTCAAGCCATCTGGGGTGGTCTGACACGATATGATAAATGAGAATGGATGTGATGAACTGTGACCCACTTACGGTTTGATATTCGTGGTAGTAAGGACCTTTTGGGAATGAAGACATACTTGAGTGAGGCGAATTTTATCTTAGTGATTGAATGGATAGTGTAGGAATGTACTTTCAGGTAGTTACAACCGCAAGGATGGAGGCCATTGTAAGGAGAGAACCATAACAGACAAGTGGTTGGTTGATGACGTGATCATAGTTTTGGGTTGGAGGGACTTGAGCAATCACCGTTTGGATGAGTTGGCCCTAATAGCGAGCATTGGAACAAGTCTAAACAGGTGAGTGCCTTGGGAGTTTTGGTTGAGTTTGGATGTATGGTTATGAAATTGGATTTTTGGGACACGAGTAGTGGATCAAAGTAAATTGGGAAATGTGGTTGGAAAGACCTTGTGATTTCCCTTGGGTGATATCGCGTTTTAGCTACTGTTAGAGTTTTGAAAACAGAGTACAGTGACACCAAGTGACCCGGGTCATGAGTTAAGGATTAGACTGATGTGGTGCTGATTGGTTCCTCTATGATGGTATGATGTTGTGTTTGAAGTTTCCTTGTGTTGTGAATTAGGCACTATTGTCTAAGTTTTCCCTATCAAGTTATAGTGGTTGATGTAAGGTTGAAGTTGATGCGTCCTTTGGGGGTATCTGGTTCGTGTTGTAAGTTGTGGTGAGGAAGTATTGCAGGGAAAGACCATGCCTTGGTTCTAATTTTGTGGTAACATTATAATGTTCAATGAGAAGCTTGAGAAATGAGAATTTATAGGTAGGCCTAGTGTCATGATCTCTCATTCTGGAAGCTCAGTGATGCTTGAGAAGAGCGGCTTGAGGACGAGCCATCATAAGATGGGGAGGTTATAAGATCCCGAACTTCATGGAGGTATGTTCTTATTTAAATTTTGGTTCCAATATCCCGTTTTTGGTTAATGAAATGGTTCTGGGGATTATTTTGGGTCTTGGGGGTGTTCCAAGGGTTCAAGACACAAGAAAGGGGAGAAAGTGTCCAATCCATGTAAGGTGCATGGTTGGCATAGGTTAAGCATTCCAGGCGGAATTCCCAAGTAATTGTGCAGCCTTGGACAAAGGCTTAATTCATGGTTGGTGCACATTCTGTCATGCAGCTTGCCTAGGTAAACGTGTGACCCAACTTTCCTTGGACAATGGATTGCACAATATTTGTTAAACCGTGCGGGTAAACCATGTACCCCTATAGAGTTGAGAAAAATTACAGAAATTCCATTACAAGATTTTAAGATCTCGATCCGATTTCTCCCCAATTTCTTCATCCTCCAGCCCTAGAGATGCCCCATTTCGACCCAAGCTTCCAAGGGGTCAATATTCTTTGTTTCTAAGATGTTTAGAGTGCCATTGGTTGCAGATAGAAGATCCGGGTAAGTCTATCGCATCCCTTGCTTATATTTTCAGGATTAGAGTTTTTAGTTTTTCCATCTTCTTATGAAGCTCATGAACCCTCTTTTTTTTGGTGGAACATAGGTTGGGGCTTCAAAGGTTGTTTGAATCTAGATCTAAGGTACGATAAAAAGTGTGTTCATCACCAAATTTGAGGAAAGTGGTCTATAAGTTATATCCCATAGTTTTGTTATAGATATGTGCATGTGTGCAAAGATATTGCTTCCCTCTTGTCGTGTATGTAACGACCCAAAGTTTTTCAATGGAAATTTCCCTTCTTATATTTTTGTCATAAAATAACATGAAATCACAACATAATGAACTACTAAGTGATAAGTGACCTTTAAACATAAGTTTTTCACTCCTATGTTTGGAATTTTGAAAATCCGACATACAAGGTTGTGTTCAAGATGATTTTTGGAGTCTATTAAAACAGAAATAATTTTTGGTAAATAGTAATGTACCCTTAGAAATAGTAACATACCCTTATGAATAGTAATATGACCCTTATGAATAGTAAATCATCCAACATAAGAGTAAAATTACCTATGAATAATAAAATAAAATTTAGACATCTTAGAAAGTGACAATTTGACCTTAGTAAACGTTTTGGTATTTTGTAAGTCATAAATAATTAATTATAATTAATTAATTAATTTAAAAGAATATTTATTTCCCTAAAATGTATTCATAAATTATTTAATCAATATATTATAGTTTTTAGATAATTTTATAAGACCCTATGTAATTTTTGAAAGCACTATAAAATCAGTTTTAATCTTAAAAACTGTTTTTAAGTAAATTATAATTATAATTAAATATTAAATTATAAATATTTAGAAAATTATTTTTGAACAATGGAATTCATTTTTGGATTCTACATGTCGAAAAATGGTTGGGTTAAATTTTTGGGATTTTTCTGAGATACTTGAATTTTTGATGAATAGTGAAATACCGTAATTTACAAAATAAGCTAAATAAGCTAATTATAGGGTCATGTGTGATGTTATGATGATGTAAGACCACTTGGTTCGGGATTAAATTATAAAATTACTATTCTTGGTCATTAAAGACTCACTATTCCTTGTCTTAGGGGAAATTAATAAACTAATGAATTTTATATTAAGGAAACCCCTCTCCCCTCCACTATAAAAGCCACCCTTCACACCCTCATTTCCTCACACCTCTCAAGCTCCAAGACTTCTCTAAACTCTGCCCAAACACCTTCCCTAGCCCCTACTCCATGTCCAAGAGCTTCTGGTATCATCAAAAGACCAATATTAGGCCCTTAAGGAGGTTCTCAAGAGAAGGATTCAAGAGGTAATTTCCCTCCCTCTTCTCCTTTAATTTCCTTTCAAGTTCAAGTTCATTTATTGATCTATCCCCACCTATCTTCATCCAAATTGTATTTTAACTCCAGTATTATACATATACTGTAATTGTATGATTCTAATGAGATATTATTTCATCCAACCACCTTTCCCTCTTCCTTTTATTTTATTAAAGAGAACGTTGTTCGTGAGGTGTTAATTTTTCACCTTCAAGAACAACATGCTTTATTCTTCCATTTCTACCTTCAGATCTGGTCATGAAACAATTTTTATGGTTGAAACAGAATATGTTATATGTATTATGTTCAATTTAAAGTTCTGGAAATAACCAATAGCCATATTACTAAGTGATAAGTTAAAACAAGTTCATTGTGATCCAAAAACCGCCCAAATTGACCAAAATAACCATCATTTAATTCTTATCTAAGGATTCATCCACATGGATCTAATATAATTCATTGTAAGATCATTCAAACTCCTGTAATATCATTAATGACATTTAATATCACTTCTGGATGTTTACTCATGTTCTACCAAAACTTCAATTTAGGAATACAAGTGAACCACCCAAGAAAAACCATAAAAACGAACATCCCCGAACAATGTTTTTAAACTATATAAGTCATCAAAAGGAACATAATATGACATAATGAAACCAGAATGAACCCTATTAATGTACACATGGTTATGGGTTTCTAATTAATGAATATAATGTCATTATACAGGACATTAAAGAGACGGAAGCATTCAGGTACAAGGTAAGTGGAAATTCTCGAACCCAACTTTCATCCTTCGGGTTCTACCTCTTTCACTCCATTTTTGATATGGTCACTCATTAAATATCATTTTTTCATCATTTTCTTTCCTTTTTTGGTATATACATGTTTTCTAATGAAGTTTATTTCAATCCAAATGTTTTCTGAAAGAACTCTTCTCTTAAGAAATCAACTTTTACCTCTCATTCATGGTTGATGGTTCTTGTATCAAGTATGTTGTTCCCTCTTTATTTTGGGAACCCAAAGCTTACGAATGTATTCTTATGAGATGAAACCCATTCCTTACCATGGTTTAGTTATGTTCACTTTTTATGTATGTTCCATGTGGCAAGCATGATAATGATAATGTTATGATGTGACGGGTGTGCCCGGAATTATATAGCGCAATTATGAATGTTTCAAAGTGACAGGTGCGCCTAGAATTATACAGCACTCCAATGCATTGGGTAAAGTGATGAATCGCATGAGTAAATGTGAAATGATGTGTGAACAAGATGCTATCTTGATTCACAAGTATGTGTGGTAGTTAACCACTAAGACATGATGTTTCATTTTTTATGCTTTGCCACATTTCAAGTCTTTTATTTATGCTCCTCTCATGTTCATGATCTTTTGCCTATGTTATGATTATGCTCACCCCATGATATATTGTTATTATCTATCCTCTTAATGGGCTTCTAGATCACCCCATTTGATGTATATCCTCAGGTGGCTACATGTACTAAGGAGAGGACAAGTTCCAATAAGAATCTAAAGAAGAAGAAATTAAATAAATGTTTATGCTAGATGTTGTATTTGTTATGTGTGGTCCTAGTTTTCCCAAGACACTAAGCCTTTGGATCCTCTTTGTGTAATACTATTATGTTTTTTATCTTCGAAATGATGTAATAGTAATGTAAGAAAAGGCCAGGTCGCTATTGTTGGTATCAGAGACAAGGTTTAGTTAATTTGGGAATTAGGATTAGTGAACCCTAGAGAAAACCTCTAGTATGTGACTAAGTAAAAATATGCACAAAAGAATATTTACCTAGGGATACCATATGTTATGTTTTTGGTATAATTGTTTAAATTAATAAGTTATTCATGACTTGTTTATTTATGTTTTTTTCTATTCTTTTCTATTTTAGAAAATGGTGGGAACCAGAGGCCAACAAATCATGCGAGGGCCAATGCAAAGATTGCCCGAACGACATCCCTAATGATTTGGGATGTGGAGTTCAAAACTTCATGGTGATGCTTACCCAATTATCTCAGGTTATGAATAATAAACATAATAATGGGGAACTTCCTCCTTCACCAAAGAGGGAGAAACTGGCTATTGAATGTTTTATGCGGCAACGACCACCGACGTTTTGTGGATCTTCCGATCCACTAGTTGCGGAATAGTGGGTCAACTCCATGGAGAAGATCTTTCTGTGCTTCACTGTTCTGAGACAGAGAAGGTTACTCTAGCCATTTATCATCTATATGGAGAAGCCGATCAATGGTGGGATTTGATTAAGAACACCAAGCCAAGGGAGGAAATTGAAGAGATGGAATGGGAAGAATTTAAGATAATGTTTATTAATAAGTATTTCCCATGAAATCTTTGCATGAATATGGAGATAGAATTCATAGATCCCAAGCAAAAAGAAGGAGAATCTGTCACAACCTATGAAGCAAATTTCACAAGGCTCGCAAGGTATGCTTCGAGTTTTGTTATCAACAATGATAACAAAATTGATAGATTCTTTAGTGGATTAAAACCACACCTTCAAAAGGCTCTTGAAATTTGAGACTTTGGGAGTTATGAAGAAGTTGTTCGGTGTGCTCTTAAAGTGGAGATGGAGTTTGGAGAATGGTCCCATGGCTATGTTGATAAGAAAAGAAAAATGGAGTTTCAAGCCTGTGGATCTAATGATAAAGGTGGGAAGAAAAATCAATGACCCACATGCCAAAAATGCAGGAAGTTGCACCATGGGAACTGCCTCAAAGGGACGGGGAAATGCTTCAAGTGTGGGAAAGAAGGACACCATGCTCAAGAGTGTTGAAAAGACATGAAAAGTAAGGAGAATGTAGCCAATGAAAGGAGAGAACCACTCATGGTCCAATGCTACAACTATAAGGAGCTAGGACACTATGCAAACCAGTGCACTAAACCTCAAGTTCTCGAGGGTAATCAACATCAGCATCCACCAAAGCCAAAGGAACAAGGGAAGGCTTATGAAATCACTACTGCGGAGGTGGAGCATGATAATGAAGTCGTACAAGGTACACTTCCTATTCAATCAAGAATGGAAAAAGTATTATTTGATTCCGGTTCTACGCATTCCTTTATATCTTTCAAGTTTGCTAGAACTATAGAATCGAAGCTCTGAAACCTTGAAGTAGATATATATGTAAAAACACCAAGTGGTGCAATCATTACAACCCAAGTGTTTGACTCTTCTCCTGTTGGCGTATGTGGGAAGATTCTTCCGGAAAATCTCGTAATACTTCCCTTGGTGGAATTCGACGCTATAATGGGAATGGACTGGATCTCGTTATATAGAGAGCATATCAACTGTCGGGAAAAGGAAATATCTTTTCATATTCCGAACCATCCCATGCTCCTCTACAAATGAAAGGAAGATCATGAATCTCATTTGAAAAATCCTTCAATGGTGTGGGTGTTGATTCCCTATGAAGAAGCATACCTCGCCCAAATGGTTGAGTCGAAGGAAAGTTCCAAACTTGAGGAAATTCCCATTGTGAGGGAATACGACGATGTATTTCCTGAAGAGTTACCCAGAATTCCCCCGGATCGTGAGGTAGAGTTATCAATTAAACTCATACCTGGAGCTTCTTATCTCAAAGTGCCCCTATAGGATGGCTCCTATCGAACATGAGGAGTTAAAGAAGCAGCTGCAAGAGTATCTGGACAAAGGGTTCATACACCCTAGTGCATCACCTTGGGGTGCGCCAATGCTCTTTGTGAAGAAGAAGGATGGAACCATGTGGCTGTGTATCGATTATGGGGAACTCAACAGGATCACTATAAAGAAAAAGTATCCTCTCCCAAGGATTGATGACTTGTTCGACCATTTAAGAGGAGCTCAATACTTCTCAAAGATGGATCTTCGTTCTGGATATCATCAGGTAAAGGTGAAGAAGGAAGATATTCAGAAGACAGCCTTTTGTACAAGGTATGGGCACTATGAGTTTTTGGTGATGCCCTTTGGACTTACTAATACCCCTACAATCTTCATGGATTTGATGAATAGAGTCTTTAGATATTACCTCGACAAATTTGTGGTAGTGTTTATCGATGATATTCTCATCTACTCCAAGAGCAAGGAGGAACATGAATAACATATAAGACTTGTGTTGGCGACATTGAGAAAGGAGAAGTTGTATGCCAAGTTCAGAAAGTGTGACTTTTGGATGAATCAAGTCACATTATTGGGACATGTGATCACAAGTGAGGGAATTTCTGTGGATCCTTCAAAGAAAAAGGCGATTGAGGAATGGCCCAGGCCCTCTAGTGTCACAGAAATCCGTAGTTTTCTTAGATTAGCTGGGTACTACCGACGTTTTGTGAGAAACTTCTCACGATTGTCAAGCCCGCTAAATAAGTTAAAAAGGAAAGGGGGTAAAGTATGTCTGGATGGAAGAATGTGAGGGAAGCTTCAAGGAGCTAAAGAGAAGGCTGATCACTGCACCTGTACTCACACTACCGAAAAGTGGTGAAAGTTTTGTGATATACAGTGATGATTCAAAGAAAGGATTGGGTTGTGTACTCATGAAAAATGATAATGTGATAGCCTACGCCTTACGACAGTTGAAGATCCATGAGCAGAACTACCCAACACATGATCTAGAGCTGGCAGCCGTGATTTTTGCCTTGAAAATATGGCAGCACTACCTTTATGGCGAGAAGTGTGACATATACACCGACCACAAGAGCCTAAAGTATATATTCACACAAAGGAGCTCAACATGCATCAAAGGAGATGGTTAGAGCTAATTAAGGATTACGATTGCTTTATTCACTATCATCCTGGAAAGGTGAACAAGGTAGCTGATGCTCTAAGCAGAAAAGAACCCGCTACTCTATCTATACTGCGGATTGAGAAAGACCCTATCTTCATGGATATGCAAAGAATGGATTTGGAAATCATAAGGGCAGGGGATATATCCTACCTTGCCCAAATGATTGCGCAACCATCAATCCAAGAGAAGATTAAGGAAGCACAAAGGGATGATGTGGAGTTATAAAAGAGGGTGAATGCAGTAAAGGAAGGGAAGCTTCAAGAGTTCCATATCGACGATGATGGTGTGATTTGGTTTGGAACGCAGTGCTTTCATCACCCGGGATAAATAAGGAGCTATTGGATAATGCACATTGCTCAACTTTCTCTATCCATCCTTGGAGTACCAAGATGTATCGTGATCTCCGAGAACACTTCTGGTGGGATAACATGAAGAAGGAGATTGCAGAATATATATCAAGGTGCTTGGTATGTTAGAAAGTTAAAGCTGAGTGACAAAAGTCCAAAGGTATGATGCAGCCATTGCCTATACCCATGTGGAAATGGAAAAATGTTACTATGGACTTTGTCACAGGTCTCCTGAAGACGTCAAAGGGAAATAATGCGATATGGGTTGTGGTTGACCGACTCACCAAGACTTCCCATTTTATCGCTATTTGGGAAGACCTCGCACTTGAAAAACTTGCAAAGATATATGTGAAGGAAGTGGTGAGACTACACGGTGTTCCACTCTCAGTTGTCTCTGACCATGATCCAAGGTTCACACCTAAATTCTGGAGGAGCCTTCAACATTCTTTGAGCACTGAATTAAATTTCAGCACAACCTATCACTCCCAAACCGATGGCCAATCTGAAAGGACTATTCATATGCTTGAAGATATGATAAGATCCTGCTCTCTTGAATTAAAAGGTGGTTGAGATCATCATCTCCCATTGGTTGAGTTCTCATACAACAATAACTTCCACTCAAGTATTCAGATGGCCCCATATGAAGCTCTGTATGGAAAGCAATGTAGAACTCCAACCTGTTGGGATGAAGTTGGAGAAAGAAAGCTCCTTGGACCTGATCTTGTTCAAGAGATGACAGAGAAGGTTCAAGTCATCCAAAAACACATCAAAGTGCTCAAAGTCGGCAAAAGAGCTATGCTGACAACTGTTGAAGGGACTTGGAGTTTGACGTTGGTGTCACGACCCGCCCTCAGGGCCCGTGCCGTGACTACCCCAAGCCCGCCTTCCATAGGCCAGGGGCTGGCGACTAGCACCAAGGCGTAAATCCCGATAACTGGGAAGGCATTGCCTTTATAAAAGTAAACAAAAAGAACCACAGAGCACAAGCGGAAGTAAAACACTAAGTACAAAAGAAAGTGCTGAAAAGTAAATGGGCCAAAATACAAACCCAAAAGAAAGTACAACTACAACTGAACAGAGTACAACAGGAAAAGACAAGAGCTGGTAGAATGGAAGCAGCTCCTGGGTCGTCCTCCTCGAATCCTACCTGAAGGGTAGGTACAGATGGCTCAGCTCCTGGATTTTCCACCACGGATCCTACCTGAAGGGTAGGTACAGAGAGCCTCCACAACGCTCTCTCCTGTCAACCTCCTCCGAGTGTAGTCTCGCCGTGAAGTCCATCTCCGGATACTGACTCGTCGTGAAGTCCACCTCCGGGTACTGACTCATCGTGTAGTCCACCTCCGGGTACCATCCAGTCCTCGAACACTCGGCCTCCAATAGCACAGCCCGTCGTCTGCAACCAACACAACGAGGTGCGGGCATAGCCCGTGCAGGGGTGAGTATAACGATACTCAGTAGGGACCCCGAGACCCTCAAGGTCTCACTAAATCCAATAAGGATATCCACAAAGAAGATCTCAACAGATAACCTCTACTTAGGTATATGCCCATACATATACCTAAGTTATCAAGTAACCCATCTCAATCATTAGGAAATACAAGATTATGAAATCAACGGATAACCACAACCCAGGTATATGCCCATACATATACCTAAGTTATCAAGTGACCCATATCAATCATTAGGAAACACAAAGATTATTGACTTAGCTCAAACCAGGATTTTCATTATCGAAACTGTAACTGCGGAAGAGCTCCGTCTCTGGAGTGTACAGTGGTCCTGTCACGACTTCGAGGTACTGCTCACTAACCTAAGACTGCTGAAGAACTCCACCCATCGAGTACTGCGGGCCAGCTGCTACAACCAAGCGCTCCCATGTGCCGCTACAACCAAGCGCACCTCTGTCGTGGGTCTGCCGCTACAACCAAGCGCTCCCATGTGCCGCTACAACCAAGCGCACCTCTGTCGTGGGTCTGCCGCTACAACCAAGCGCTCCCATGTGCCGCTACAACCAAGCGCACCTCTGTCGTGGGTCTGCCGCTACAACCAAGCGCTCCCATGTGCCGCTAAAACCAAGCGCACCTCTGTAACACACCGAGTCGTTCGATCAGCAGTCGTCGGGTCTCAGCCAGCTACACGGTCTCCATACTCCGCACGCTCGTCACTGAGAGGGTCCGCTCCACGAGCTACAGGTCGATAATCCAAGTATCTCAAAGTCCCACTAAGAAGTATCTCAAAGGACCGCCACGTCATAGGGGTCTCAACGCAACAGACGGCGCGTCAATCAGACGCCCGGTCTGTGAGTTATTAGCCTTTTCGTCCCAGGGGACCGGTTGGTTTCGTGAGCGAACCAAACCCGTCCGTATCTCAACTATACCCCGAACTCTCATAGGGTAAACTCATAGGTACCGTTTCTCAACGCGATCACCAACGCCGCTGACGGTTCGTCAAACGGACGTTCTGTCAGAAAGATATCAGCTTTTCCGTTCCAGGGGCCCGGTTGGATTTCGGTGCGATCCAACCCGGCCACTATCCATCTGCATCCAAAACTCGGGCGAAGGATGCCAAAAGTTCCGTATCTTCAACAGGAACTCAACGCAACAGACGTCGCGTCAATCGGACGCCCGGTCTGAGAGTTATTGGCTTTTTCGTTCCACACCCACCCTGGGAAACTTCCCAGGAGGTCACCCATCCTGATCACTACTCTAGGCCAAGCACGCTTAACTATGGAGTTTTAACCAAGTAGGCTCCCGAAAAGGAAGGTGCACCTTGAGTATAGTATACCGAAACGACCGTCTCGATCCAAGGATCGCGTTGCCGCTGACGACGAGTCGTTTGGAGGCCCGTAGCCCAAGATACGGGCATTTGACCAAACCGCTCGGTAACGGGGGTTTCGGGCCCGGGCCGTCCCGTCCCGAGACCCCCCGGATGGCCCGAACCGGGTCGACCCGCCCCGGACGGGGTCGACCCGACCCGGCACAGCCCGGCCCGGCGCGGCCCGGCGTGGCCCGGCGCGGCGAACCGGCCAGGCGCGCCGGTTCGGCGCAAGGCAGCGCCCTGGGCGCGCTGCCAGCTAGGCCGAAGGCCAAGCTTGCTGGAAACGGGGGGTCACCTGCCCCCCCTTTGTGAAACCGGCCCCCCTCATAATGGGGGGCCAAATAACTGCCCGGGGGAATTAAATTCCCCCGGTTTCCACCAACCCGGCCGGCCCGACCTGGCCGGCCGACTTCTTGTCAACAGGACCGACAAGGGCCGGTCCTCTTCCATCTTTCGGCACCGGCGGCCCGGCTGGCCGCCGGTCATCACGATCCGCCGTGGCCCGGAACCGGCCGCGACCCCGCTCTGGCCGCGGCGTTTTCGGTTTCCTTCGACGCGGCGCGACGGCGTCGCGTTCATGATAATTCATTCCACGGCGCGGCGCGACGGTGCCGCGCAATAATTTCCGTGTGATTCCCGCGTGGTGCGACGGCACCACGCTATCTCGTTTCATCCGCAAGAAGCATTCAAGAACAAAGGAGGGGGGTTCGGCCGTGTTTGTGCGGTCTGGTCCCCCTCTCGTTAGACGATAACACTTAAACGTTCATCCTCAAGTTTGTCATGCTAGAACCAAGAACGGAAAATAATTAAATAAAGCAACAAAAAACCCCTACCTCGCTTTTCATTATGTGTTGACGAAGTCGCGGAAAGGCGGCGGCGATTCGTCGACATCGGAAAAGAGAAGCCGTTGACGACGTCAGCGTTCTTCGTGAAAGGCGCTCCCTTCTTTATTCCGGAAGGAGTGAGAAGGAGGCATCCAAGAAGGGATCGACGTTGGAAACTTCACGTTCTTCTTTGGAAAAGGCATTCTTCGTCGAGAAGACGTTGTTCCATGTTTGGAGATATCCTTCGTGTTCTTCGTCGAGGGTGGAATTCTCTTCAATCCTTCCATGACTCTATCACAAAGATTTAGCCAACCCCAAACAATAAAACAACACACCTTATTATAGTGTTAGCTTAATGAATTCAAAATAATTCAAATTCATTAAGTTACATCCTTCATTAATGGGTGGAGAGACTCCAAAATTAATGAAGGTGGAAGTGAAGAGTCACATTTAATTGGGGGGGGGGGGGGTTCAAGGGAGTTAAGGACTTTAAGGAGTTATGAAATTGAGGGGTTTTGGCACATTAAGTGCAAGGGAGTTTAAGGGGGGTAGAAGAGAGTTAAGGGGAAGGTGAAGGGTTGGGGATCGTGTGGGCCCCACCTCACCTTAATCCTCACTTGGTTAGTTAGGAACTTGTGATTCCACCCCAACTTCCACACTTAGGATATAACCACTTAAGAAGATAAATAAAATTTGTAACACAAATTTTATTTTTCTTTACACTTAAACCACAACCTTATTAAACAACTTCTCCCAAGAAAACGCAACTCCAGGAAAGGCATTCCTAAGCAAAAACCGGCGCTACGGTTCCATCGGTGCCCTCAGAATTTGATTCCGGGCACCGGTTCAAAAGTTAGAAATTCCCGCTCGTTCGTTCACTGAACGTACCCGAGCCAAACTTCAGAAATTGATTCTGGGCACACCGGGCCTCGGAATCAGGCGCCGTCAGAAACTGCGTTCTTGTAAAATTCCAAAGAAAATTAAGAAAAAAATTTCCTTGAAATTTCCGGGTCTTTACATTACTCCCACCTCAGGGCTTTACGTCCCCGTAAAGCTTCATCACAAACTAGGGTCACAAAAGCGGTACAGAGCACGTATCTGAGCCTTCCGCTCCCATGTGCTCACCTGGAGGTTCCCGTACTGTCAAAGGAAGTGCACCCAAGGAATCGATCATCCTCGTAGGATCTGATCCTGTCTATCCTTGATCCCCACTGGAACCTCCGTGCATGTCGCTCTATCATCGACGTCCAACTCCCTGAGGTCGATGATGTGTGAAGGATCAAGCACGTATCTCCTCAATTGAGTTATGTGAAAGTCATCGTGCACCTGGTGCAACTGAGGTGGATGGGTCAAGCGATAAACCACCTCGCCTACCCTGCTGGGGACCTAGAAAGGTCTATTGAACCTCGGAGATCTCTTGCCGCCTCGGCTACATCTCCGTAAACCTCGTCGAGGTGAGACCTGTATAAGAACGTGGTCGCCATCCTCGAACTCTAAAGGTCTCCCTTTTTAGGTTAGAACTGAAACTCAAAACTCCTGCTGCCACGAGGGTAAGGTTGGCTGACCCAAGAATGATCGGTTACACCCTCCCATGCACGAGTTTATCTTGTGCTGCCCAGGGTTTCCTTTTCGCCGACCAAGGCAAACTCATCCCAACGTTTGCCTAATACCGTCAATTTGAGTATGAACAGTGATTGCCAAATACATACTCAAACTAACGTCGTAAGGCCTCGACGCTGCCACCAAGAGGTCCTAACTGAGACTCTCGCCTCAAGGGTCAGATCACATCGTCGGCGTAAGTGTGACTATCGAGTCTCCTCCCAAAGGTATCTCCAGACATGAGGGTCAAGTCAACGGCTTAACTGGAATCTCTAGGTCTGGGACTAGATTCATGGAAGGAAGGGATGATTCGTTTCGATGCCTGTGGCTACGACAGCTAATAGAAGATAAATTCCGCACTTCGAATCATCCTTAGAGCCCCTTTTTGGTCGCACTCCATGACCGCAAGCAGCTACCCTCTTTCCCTGCTCTCCAACTCCCAGAGTCTAGCGGGGACTACAAAGGCGGGTGATGGTAACATGTTGAAATGTACACCACCACGAGCTGCTCTCCAAGCTCTGCCTCCATGTCTGCTGCTCTGCAGATTCATCTGCCCTTAACATTTCCTCTTCTTGAAACATTTTACATGCCCAAGTCTCCGAGACTAGTGTCAGTTTCCTGCTTTCCAAACTTCTAACATTCTCTGGCTGTATTCGATCAGCAAAGAATTCTCAACCACAAAGGTTCCTTCTAGCACTCTAGCCTAAGTAGAAATGCATAGAGAAAAGGTGCTGGCTCGGAAGCCCTTAAACATACCATGCTCAGAGGTCCGACCTCTATTGCACTGATTGAAACGCTTCCATCGAGTACCCGATATGTTCGGTACGCCTCGATGAATTCTCAGCTATCAACACGTCATCCCGCCGAAACTGTAAAAGTTCTAGAAAATTCTCGGCCACCTCCTCAAGCCAGTCCTCAGCTGCCTATGAGTCAGGTTCACCTCGGAACATGAGGGTATCTGAAGTTAGAACACATGTAAGGCAGTAAACTTACATGTGTCACCTACCGGTACTGCCGGTTGTAACTGCTGACCAACAGGTAGTGATGTATAGCTGACACACTACCCAAAGGCACTATCTCAGGCATCGGTTCACGTACCGAAGCCTCATCACTATGCGGACTATACTCATGGTCATTCACTAGAAAACACTAGTGGCCAAGTCCACCATCCACTCTACTGATGTCTCAGCTAGGCGGAAAACTCTAGCAATCGCCTCCAGCCACTGCTCTGCTGTCTGGAAATCTGCCTCGCCTCGTAACTTCTGAGGCCTCTACTGCTGGAACTCGTGCAACGCGCTCCGCCAGCGTGCACAGTTTGCTAGTATAGATGTTGGCATCTACTGCCCAACAGGTGGTGATGTACTGGTACACCACCCGAGGGTGCCAACATAGTAAAAAGGGCCCTGCACCAGAGCCTCGTCGCTCGGTGAACCGTCATCAAGTACTCTCTCGGAACTCCAACTGACTGTCTGCGTGGAGACATCCTGAACAGATGCGACACGGTCAACGTCTTATACCTGGTGAGATGACCTGGTTTGAGCTGACTTTAAAACTTTGGAAACACACACGCAATCAGTGTTTTTGTGTACAAAGTCGGAAATCAGTAGTCAGGGTCCTGGTGTACGGATACGTCGGCCGCCGCACCAACACTGGACTCCCTGAACTGAAGACCACACTCGGTACCCTTAACACTATTGCTTCACATAGAAAAAGATCAGAGTCCTGAGTTCTGCGGTAGAACTGAACTCCTCTGATACCAATTTGTCACGACCCGCCCTCGGGGCCCGTGCCGTGACTACCCCAAGCCCGCCTTCCATAGGCCAGGGGCTGGCGACTAGCACCAAGGCGTAAATCCCGATAACTGGGAAGGCATTGCCTTTATAAAAGTAAACAAAAAGAACCACAGAGCACAAGCAGAAGTAAAACACTAAGTACAAAAGAAAGTGCTGAAAAGTAAATGGGCCAGAATACAAACCCAAAAGAAAGTACAACTACAACTGAACAGAGTACAACAGGAAAAGACAACAGCTGGTAGAATGGAAGCGGCTCCTGGGTCGTCCTCCTCGAATCCTACCTGAAGGGTAGGTATAGATGGCTCAGCTCCTGGATTGTCCACCACGGATCCTACCTGAAGGGTAGGTACAGAGAGCCTCCACAATGCTCTCTCCTGTCAACCTCCTCCGAGTGTAGTCTCGCCGTGAAGTCCACCTCCGGATACTGACTCGTAGTGAAGTCCACCTCCGGGTACTGACTCGTCGTGTAGTCCACCTCCGGGTACCATCCAGTCCTCGAACACTTGGCCTCCAATAGCACAGCCCGTCGTCTGCAACCAACACAACGAGGTGCGGGCATAGCCCGTGCAGGGGTGAGTATAACGATACTCAGTAGAGACCCCAAGACCCTCAAGGTCTCACTAAATCCAATAAGGATATCCACAAAGAAGATATCAACAGATAACCTATACTTAGGTATATATCCATACATATACCTAAGTTATCAAGTAACCCATCTCAATCATTAGGAAATACAAGATTATGAAATCAACGGATAACCACAACCCAGGTATATGCCCATACATATACCTAAGTTATCAAGTGACCCATCTCAATCATTAGGAAACACAAAGATTATTGACTCAGCTCAAACCAGGATTTTCATTATCGAAACTGTAACTGCGGAAGAGCTCCGTCTCTGGAGTGTACAGTGGTCCTGTCACGACTCCGAGGTACTGCTCACTAACCTAAGACTGCTGAAGAACTCCACCTATCGAGTACTGCGGGCCAGCTGCTACAACCAAGCACTCCCATGTGCCGCTACAACCAAGCGCACCTCTGTCGTGGGTCTGCCGCTACAACCAAGCGCTCCCATGTGCCGCTACAACCAAGCGCACCTCTGTCGTGGGTCTGCCACTACAACCAAGCGCTCCCATGTGCCGCTACAACCAAGCGCACCTCTGTCGTGGGTCTGCCGCCACAACCAAGCGCTCCCATGTGCCGCTACAACCAAGCGCACCTCTGTAACACACCGAGTCGTTCGATCAGCAGTCGTCGGGTCTCAGCCAGCTACACGGTCTCCATACTCCGCACGCTCGTCACTGGGAGGGTCCGCTCCACGAGCTACAGGTCGATACTTCAAGTATCTCAAAGTCCCACGAAGAAGTATCTCAAAGGACCGCCACGTCATAGGAGTCTCAACGCAACAGACGGCACGTCAATCAGACGCCCGGTCTGTGAGTTATTAGCCTTTTCGTTCCAGGGGCCTGGTTGGTTTCGTGAGCGAACCAAACCCGTCCATATCTCAACTATACCCCGAACTCTCATAGGGTAAACTCATAGGGACCGTTTCTCAACGCGATCACCAACGCCGCTGACGGTTCGTCAAACGGACGTTCTGTCAGAAAGATATCAGCTTTTCCGTTCCAGGGGCTCGGTTGGATTTTGGTGCGATCCAACCCGGCCACTATCCATCTGCATCCAAAACTCGGGCGAAGGATGCCAAAAGTTCCGTATCGTCAACAGGAACTCAACGCAACAGACGGCGCATCAATCGGACGCCCGGTCTGAGAGTTATTGGCTTTTTCGTTCCACACCCACCCTGGGAAACTTCCCAGGAGGTCACCCATCCTGATCACTACTCTAGGCCAAGCACGCTTAACTACGGAGTTTTAACCACGTAGGCTCCCGAAAAGGAAGGTGCACCTTGAGTATAATATACCGAAACGACCGTTTCGATCCAAGGATCGCGTTGCCGCTGACGACGAGTCGTTTGGAGGCCCGTAGCCCAAGATACGGGCATTTGACCAAACCGCTCGGTAACGGGGGTTTCGGGCCCGGGCCGTCCCGGCCCGAGACCCCCCGGATGGCCCGAACCGGGTCGACCCGCCCCGGACGGGGTCGACCCGGCCCGGCACAGCCCGGCCCGGCCCGGCGTGGCCCGGCGCGGCGAACCAGCCAGGCACGCCGGTTCGGCGCAAGGCAGCGCGCTGGGCGCGCTGCCAGCTTGGCCGAAGGCCGAGCTTGCAGGAAACGAGGGGTCGCCTGCCCCCCCTTTGTGAAACCGGCCCCCCTCATAATGGGGGGCAAAATAACTGCCCGGGGGAATTAAATTCCCCCGGTTTCCACCAACCCGGCCGGCCCGACCTGGCCGGCCGACTTCTTGTCAACAGGACCGGCAAGGGCCGGTCCTCTTCCGTCTTCTGGCACCGGCGGCCCAGCTGGCCGCCGGTCATCACTATCCGCCGCGGCCCGGAACCGGCCGCGGCCTTCGTCATCCGGCGCATTGCGACGGCACCGCGCCCCTTCGCTGCGGCCCCGCTCTGGCCGCAGCGTCTTCGGTTTCCTTCGACGCGGCGCGACGGCGTCGCGTTCATGATAATTCATTCCACGGCGCGGCGCGACGGCGCTGCGCAATAATTTCCGTGTGATTCCCGCGTGGTGCGACGGCACCACGCTATCTCGTTTCATCCGCAAGAAGCATTCAAGAACAAAGGAGGGGGGTTCGGCCGTGTTTGTGCGGTCCGGTCCCCCTCTCGTTAGACGATAACACTTAAACGTTCATCCTCAAGTTTGTCATGCTAGAACCAAGAACGGAAAATAATTAAATAAAGCAACAACAAACCCCTACCTCGCTTTTCGTTATGTGTTGACGAAGTCGCGGAAAGGCGGCAGCGATTCGTCGACATCGGAAAAGAGAAGCCGTTGACGACGTCGGCATTCTTCGTGAAAGGCACTACCTTCTTTATTCCGGAAGGAGTGGGAAGGAGGCATCCAAGAAGGGATCGACGTTGGAAACTTCACGTTCTTCTTTGGAAAAGGCATTCTTCGTCGAGAAGACGTTGTTCCATGTTTGGAGATATCCTTCGTGTTCTTCGTCGAGGGTGGAATTCTCTTCAATCCTTCCATGACTCTATCACAAAGATTTAGCCAACCACAAACAATAAAACAACACACCTTATTATAGTGTTAGCTTAATGAATTCAAAATAATTCAAATTCATTAAGTTACATCCTTCATTAATGGGTGGAGAGACTCCAAAATTAATGAAGGTGGAAGTGAAGAGTCACATTTAATTGGGGGGGGGGGGTTCAAGGGAGTTAAGGAGTTTAAGGAGTTAGGAAATTGAGGGGTTTTGGCACATTAAGTGCAAGGGAGTTTAAGGGGGGTAGAAGAGAGTTAAGGGGAAGGTGAAGGGTTGGGGCTCGTGTGGGCCCCACCTCACCTTAATCCTCACTTGGTTAGTTAGGAACTTGTGATTCCACCCCAACTTCCACACTTAGGATATAACCACTTAAGAAGATAAATAAAATTTGTAACACAAATTTTATTTTTCTTTACACTTAAACCACAACCTTATTAAACAACTTCTCCCAAGCAAACGCAACTCCAGGAAAGGCATTCCTAAGCAAAAACCGGCGCTACGGTTCCATCGGTGCCCTCGGAATTTGATTCCGGGCACCGGTTCAAAAGTTAGAAATTCCCGCTCGTTCGTTCACTGAACGTACCCGAGCCAAACTTCGGAAATTGATTCTGGGAACACCGGGCCTCGGAATCAGGCGCTGTCAGAAACTGCGTTCTTGTAAAATTCCAAAGAAAATTAAGAAAAAAATTTCCTTGAAATTTCCGGGTCTTTACAGTTGGAGATAAAGTCTTACTTCGAATATCTCCATGGAAGAGAGTCATGCGATTCAGGAAGAAAGGGAAGCTAAGCCCAAGGTATATTGGCCCCTTTGAGATCCTTGACCGCATAGGAGTCGTGGCCTATCGTCTTGAACTTCCACCGAATATGGCTCAAGTTCATGATGTGTTTCATGTATCACTACTGAGGAAGTACATACCAGACCCCTCACATGTACTAAACTCAGAGGTGGTGCAGCTGGAAGATAATCTCTCCTATGAGGAGCAGCCAGTAAAGATTCTTGATCAGAGATATAAGGTTCTATGCAACAAGACAACCCATCTTGTAAAAGTGTTGTGGATGAACCATAAGTTTGAGGAAGCAAATTGGGAACCAAAAGAGGCAATGAAGGAGAAACACCGTCACCTGTTTGAGTAAAGTGAAATTTCGGGGGCAAAATTTCTTAAGGAGGGAAGAATGTAACGACCCAAAGTTTTTCAATGGAAATTTCCCTTCTTATATTTATGTCATAAAATAACATGAAATCACAACATAATGAACTACTAAGTGATAAGTTACCTTTAAACATAAGTTTTTCACTCCTATGTTTGGAATTTTGAAAATCTGACATACACGGTTGTGTTCAAGATGATTTTTAGAGTCTATTAAAACAAAAATATTTTTTGGTGAATAGTAACGTACCCTTAGGAATAGTAACATACCCTTATGAACAGTAATATGACCCTTATGAATAGTAAATCATCCAACATAAGAGTAAAATTACCTATGAATAATAAAATAAAATTTAGACATCTTAGAAAGTGACAATTTGACCTTAGTAAACGTTTTGGTATTTTGTAAGTCATAAATAATTAATTATAATTAATTAATTAATTTAAAAGAATATTTATTTCCCTAAAATGTATTCATAAATTATTTAATCAATCTCTTATAGTTTTTAGATAATTTTATAAGACCCTACGTAATTTTTGAAAGCACTATAAAATCGGTTTTAATCTTAAAAACTGTTTTTTAAGTAAATTATGATTTTAATTAAATATTAAATTAATAATATTTAGAAAATTATTTTTGAAAAATGGACTTCATTTTTGGATTATACACGTCGAAAAATTATTGGGGTAAATTTTTGGGATTTTTCTGAGATACTTGAATTTTGATGAATAGTGAAATACCGTAATTTACAAAATAAGCTAAATAAGCTAATTATAGGGTCATGTGTGATGTTATGATGATGTAAACCCACTTGGTTCGGGATTAAATTATAAAATTAATATTCTTGGTCATTCAAGACTCACTATTCCTTGTCTTAGGGGAAATTAATAAACTAATGAATTTTATATTAAGGAAACCCCTCTCCCCTCCACTATAAAAGCCACCCTTCACACCCTCATTTCCTCACACCTCTAAAGCTCCAAGCCTTCTCTAAACTCTAACCAAAAACCTTCCCTAGCCCCTCCCCCACGTCCAAGAGCTACTGGTATCATCAAAAGACCAAGCTTAGGCCCTTAAGGAGGTTCTCAAGAGAAGGATTCAAGAGGTAATTTCCCTCCCTCTTCTCCTTTAATTTCACTTCAAGTTCAAGTTCATTTATTGATCTCTCCCCACCTATCTTCATCCAAATTGTATTGTAACTCCATTATTATACATATAATGTAATTTTATGATTCTAATGGGATATTATATCATCCAACCCCCTTTCCCTCTTCCTTTTATTTTATTAAAGAGAACATTGTTCGTGAGGTGTTAATTTTTTACCTTCAAGAACGACATGCTTTATTCTTCCATTTCTACCTTCAGATCTGGTCATGAAACCATTTTTATGGTTGAACCAGAATATGTTTTATGTATTATGTTCTATTTAAAGTTCTGGAAATAACCAATAGCCATATTACTAAGTGATAAGTTAAAACAAGTTCGTTGTGATCCAAAAACCTCCCAAATTGACCCAAATAACCATTATTTAATTCTTATCTAAGGATTCATCCACATGGATCTAATATAATTCATTGTAAGATAATTAAAAATCCTGTAATATCATTAATGACATGTAATATCACTTCTGGATGTTTACTCATGTTCTACCCAAACTTCAATTTAAGAATACAAGTGAACCACCCAAGAAAAACCATAAAAACGAACATCGCCGAACAATGTTTTTAAACTCTATAAGTCATCAAAAGGAACATAATATGACATAATGAAACCAGAATGAACCCTATTAATGTACACATGGTTATGGATTTCTAATTAATGAATATAATGTCATTATATAAGACATTAAAGAGAAGGAAGCATTCAGGTACAAGGTAAGTGGAAATTCTCGAACCCAACTTTCATCCTTCGGGTTCTACCCCTTTCACTCCATTTTTGATATGGTAACTACTTAAAGATCATTTTTTCATCATTTTCTTTCCTTTTATGGGATATACATGTTTTCTAATTAAGTTTATGTCAATCCAAATGTTTTCCGAAAGAACTCTTCTCTTAAGAAATCAACTTTTACCTCTCATTCATGGTTGAAGGTTCTTGTATCAAGTATGTTGTTCCCTCTTTCTTTTGGGAACCCATAGCTTATGAATGTATTCTTATGATATTAAACCCATTTCGTACCATGGTTTAGTTATGTTAACTTTTGATGTATGTTCCATGTGGCAAGCATGATAATGATAATGTTATGATGTGATGGGTGTGCCCGAAATTATATAGCACAATTATGAATGTTTCAAAGTGACAGGTGCGCCTGGAATTATACAGCGCTCCAATGCATTGAGTAAAGTGATTAATCTCATGAGTAAATGTGAAATGATGTGTGAACAAGATTCTAGCTTGGTTCATAAGTATGTGTGGTAGTTAACCACTAAGACATGATGTTTCATTTTTTATGCTTTACCACATTTCAAGTCTTATTTATGCTCCTCTCATGTTCATGATCTTTTTCCTATGTTATGATTATGCTCACCCCATGATATATTGTTCTTATCTATCCTCTTACTGGGCTTCTAGCTCACCCCTTTTGATGTATATCCTCAGGTGGCTACATGTACTAAGGAGAGGACAAGTGCCAATAAGAAGCTAGAGAAGAAGAAATTAAATAAATGTTTATGCTAGATGTTGTATTTGTTATGTGTGGTCCTAGTTTTCCCAAGACACTAAGCCTTTGGATCCTCTTTGTGTAATAATATTATGTTGTTTATCTTTGAAATGATTTAATAGAAATGTAAGAAAAGGCCGGGTCGCTATAGTGTATTTGTCACATTGAGTAAGATTTGGTAAAATGGTTGACTAAATAATGATTTAGACCCCTCACGATCCCCACAGGATGCATTGAGGATGATTAAAATAATTTAGGGCCACCCATGGGGTGAACCGGGATCCCCGGACCTAGGGAATGGTAAAGTTAAGTATAGAATTTACTTACGATAATGTATAACCCATATTAAACATGTTAATATGTTTAGTTGAGTTGAAATGGAATATTGATATTTTTCCTAGGTTGTGATAATGAAATAAGGGATTATTTGGAATGGATTGAAAGTGGGTTAATTGGGTAAATTGATATTATATCAAATGGGTTATGAATTATGTTCAAATGTCTATAGGATTAGTATATATGAAATGCTGAATATGTTAAATTGGAAATGACTTGTGATTTGAGAACATGTAAACGAGTTGCACAACAGAATTGATGAATATGTTGAATGGGTTAATACATGGTAATTATAGAGAATATCTAATGGGTTGAATATAACAAGGTGGTTGTGCTATATGATATAAGAATCATAATTGAAATGCAGAAGTGGGGGAAAATGCTTGTGAAATGATAAATGGGCTAAATGGGAAAATGTATGGTAATTTGTGAATATTTGTTAATGTATGACAATTTTTTTAATATATTTAATGAGTTAAGGAATGAGAATGAGAATTGGGCTAACGACTATGTAAAGTAAAAGGAAAAATGTACTAATGGGTTATGGAATAGTGTTAATTCCCATGTTGAGGGTTATGGAATGTGATTTATATTTGTATTGGTTGTGTATGATTTTGATACGATATGCATGTGGTGGTTAGATATATAAGAATGCGAACATGGATTGGTAGAGTGGGGTATTAACATGAGGTTCCATGTCCATGGGTTGAGTTAGACTAAGGCTCTAAACTGCACCCCAAAATGCATGGGTTAGGGAAGGGGATGGAGGATCTATTCTCCTAACAGTTGCATTCCACCCAGACCGAAGCTTTGAGGTGAGGATAATGTGTTGATGTGATGTGTTTATCCTTAGTGATATAAGGAATTAAATTATTCCTTTATTCATTGTGATTTATTGCCTTATACCCATGTGTAGATAATGTACATGCCTAACCCACAAGACACATAATGAAAATGGTAATAATGTTGGAAATGGTTAAGGTAATGATTTTTAACACATGGAACATGATTTGTCTTTAATTATTATATTTTATTTAGTATTTTCATTAACTATTTGTTAGACTGGATATTTTTTAGACACCATTGGTGCTGGACTACTGAGTTGTACTCACACCTTTCTCGGGCCACTATTGGGTACCTGAGCAGATCTCATGGTTATAGGTCAGGACAAGAGTAAGGACCCCATGTTGGGGAGTTGAGTTGGGCTTGGGACATGCATGATTGGGGATCCAGGCATGGATTCGGGACCTATTTTTGGGTTCCACTATTTTCTTTACTCCGGGGTTTTGTTCACTTGACACTACATAGCATGACATTACATACTTTACTGTTTGGTTGTGGACTTGTACCCTGTTTGGGAAATGGTTTTTTATGTATGTTCATTGGATAATATATATTGTTTTTTCTTTTTAATTGTTATCTGATGCGGATTACTCTAGTAAAGAGGGTATAGTCTCCCCATGTGACTTATTTGACCCTCACCTCTATTCGGAAAACTCTGGCATATGAGGAGGCACACTAGAGGTAATGGGATGACCCGGATCAGGGCACTGGTTAGTGGCACTCATGTCGGGGACGTTACACTTTCCCTAGGTGGTAATGGATTGAGAAGTAATAATATTTAATCTACTCTAACCATATCCTTTGACACATATCTAACTCTTTTTATGTGAATATATACTTCAATATTTTATGATCGATATATATATGTCACACATTTCACCATAAAGAAAATGCCTCCATATTTTCAAAGTAGAAATTACTACTGCCAATTCCAAATCATTATTCAAGTAATTTTTTTTCATGGACCATCAATTGGTGTGAGACCTACACTACTACCATGTCAGTTTGCATGAGAACACATCATAGTCCCTTCTTTGATGTATCACTATATATTACAAAACCTTCTCCACTATAGGTTAGTGTAAGAACAAGTTCATTATCCAACCTTCTCTTTAGTTACTTGAAATTTTATCCACATTCATATTTAAAATGGAACTTGGCTTCCTTTCACATCAACATGGTTATTGGATTTGATATCCATAAATTTTTTCTCACAAAGCATCGGTACTATCCATCCAACACAAGAAAACTATAGATTTTGATCACCGTGGTTGGTCTGGGACATTGTACAATAACTTCCCTCTTAGAAGGATCCATAGATATTCCATCACTTTTGATCACATGACCCAAGAATGATACTTTTTGTTACAAAAACACACATTGGATACATTTGGAATATAATTTTACCTTCCTCAAGGTATTAAACATAATCCTTAAATGATCTTCATGCTCATACTTTCTCTTTTAATATATAATAATATCAAATATATAAACTACCACAAGTTGATCAAGATAATATCTAAAGAAACTATTCCTTAGATCCATGAATATAACAAGAGTATTGACAAGTCCAAATGACATTACTATAAATTCATAATGACTATACCTCGTACGAAATGCTATCTTGGGTATATCCTCCCTTTTTACCCTTAATCGATGATATCCAGATCAAAGGTAAATCTTTTAAAAGTATCTAGCTTCATATAATTGATAAAAAAAGTCATCAATATGGGGCTGAGGATAATTGTTTTTGAAATCAATTTTGTAAGTTCTCGATAATCATTACAAATACACGTTGTCCCATATTTCTTCTTAAAAAAAGAAGTCACACACTACAGTGATGCAATAGGGTGTATGCATCTATTTTCTAGATTCTATTGGAGTTTCTTATTCAATTCTTGTATCTCAATTGGAACCATTCTATAAGGAGTACTTGAAATAAGCGTAACACCATGTTTGAGTTCTATTGAAAACTAAACTTCACGATCAGTGGAAGACTAAGAAACTCTTTAGTAAATACATCTACATATTCCCAAAAAATAGGAACATCTTTATTTTTTAGTTTCTCCCCAACCATTTGAGATAAATACCCCTCATGATTAGGTTGTAAGATCCATATAAATGAAGTAATTTTCATTAAAAGTTCATTTTCATCCTTTCACCTATAGATGATCATATGATGATTCAGAATAACAAATGTGACTTACCTTCCTTAGAAATTTATATGATATCTATATAGAGAGAAACAATCAATTCCCAAAATCACATCAAATTCAATTAGAGGAATAATAATAAGATTTGCAGGAAGAACATTCCCACAAACTTCTTTTGGAGAGGAGAGATAGACTTGATATCTGATCATATTACCAACAAGAATTTCCCCTTATAAATTAACATCTAATAATTATGGTGGTGATGAGATACTCTTATAAAATTTTTTAGATATAAAATAGTAGGTAGATATTGATTTGAATAAAAAATTTATAGTTTATAAATGAATAATCTGCATACCTTTCTCAATTTGATTCAAGTTTTCATTATTTACTTACACTAAAAAGATTAGTGTGAGTATCAATTATAAAGTTGATCAATTATATGATAATGAAAATCATTCCTAATATGTCCTAAATTATGAAACCTTTTTATCAACCTATGACACTTTTGGTTCATCCTAAATTGATTTTTTTATCAACGGTTTCCATAGGTTCTATCCTCAAATTTCTCATAACCTAATCTCTCAAAATAACTAAACTCATATATGATACCAACTATAATGACCCAAACATCACTTATATATAAATATTACATAATTTTAGATTAATATTCCAAACATCCTACTATAATACATTCCCCATAATCGTAAAACATTAGTGTCTTTCAAGATTATATGTATAATAAAATTATTTTATGAAATATATTTAACATCTTCCATAACTTTCTTCTCACAAACACTACACCAAAAAATATGTTTAGTGGTGGTTTATGAAACTATTTATAAAATGATTGAAATATTTTAGTAGTAGTTTTTTAGAAACCGCTGCTATTTTTTTTACAAAAATTTTAAAAATGATATTTTCCTCCCACCCCTGAATTAATCCCCCTCGATACCCTTCTCTACTGAGCTCTTACTATCGCTCCAATTTCCCCCTTTTCACTACTCCCCTTTCCCCTTTCCACCGTCATTTCTCCCCTTTCCATCTCCATCACTCCCCGAGCCATCGATGCCCCTCCCCTCACCGCTCCCTGAGTCCTCGACCGCCCTACCCGAGTCATCGACACTCCTCCCCTCACCCCTCCTTGAGCCCTTAGATTCCCTCCCCGAGCTGTGAATTCTCCTCCCCTCACCACTTCCCGATCCCTTGAATCCCTAAATCGAGTCATCAATACCCCTCTCCTTACTGCTCCCCAAGCCCTTGACTCCCCTCCCCAAGCCATCGATTCCCCTACCCTCGCCACTCCCTGAGCCCTTGAATCCCCTCCCCAAGACCTCGCCTCCACTCCCCTTTTCCCTTCTTCCCTTTCCACTAAGCCACTGACCACCTTTCTCGATATTTTAGACCCCATTCAGCCAGTGGAACCACTCACACACCCTCCTATCCTTCTTTGAAGTCCACGGTGGATCTCCCTCATCCATTGTCTATTTTCCCACTATTGGCTGAAATAAAGACTTTAATGTGAGTCTACATGTCCTCTTTCACCCCTTATTTATTTATTTTAGTGGATAATGATCCCAATTTTATTCTAATATGTCCTATTTTCAAGGATTTTTTATGGTTTGCTTTTTGGAAAAACAGGAATCCAATATTGGGAGAGCCCTTGAGCCCTCACTGCTGAGCCCTCGCCGCTGAGATACCGTGCCCTCTCTCTCGACCTCATAGTCTCTCTTGATACCTTTTCCCCCTCCTTATCCCTCATCCCATTCCATCAAACCACTTTTTCAACCCCCTTTCTCATCGGACATGGGTGATTTTCATAATCTCTCCATTTTAGTTTAATATTTTTTACTTTTAATGTGTTTTATGTGCCTTTATTATCTAATTTTAATTCCTTCTTTAAAAACTATAGTTATGAGATATTTTGACTATTTTTGATATTATGAAATAATTTATAAAATTGAAGGTTAGTTTTATCCAAAACTTTATTGATTTTATAATTATACCTGAGTGTGGATTGTAAGGTTATTGAATTATTTGATAAATTTTTAACATACTACTATCACATGCATTTTACATTTACAACTCATTAAACATACTTATAGACAAGTTGTAATTTTGTGATGAATTATATATATTCAAATTAAAATCTAAGAAAAATGATGTTGTTGAAAAACATAATAAAATTAATCTGCATAAAGAATCTTTTATATTGTTGATTTCAAATAAATTAGTATGTTTTTTAAATGACATAATATTTTTTATGTGTTTTAATTTTCTATAATGAAGTGTAGGTACTTTTTGATATATGGATAAAATATAAATCACATTACCGAGGAACACACCTCAGTATGCTAAGGGTTTGGAGGAGTTTTTTGATTTTTCAATTTCCAATCGATCTGTTGATGGGATAATAATATTTCCATTCCCTAAATATAAATTTAGAAGATGGTTGAAGAGACATGAAGTTTATTAATGACTGAGATTGAATCAATTCTTTGATCAATATTTATGTTGGATTTTCCATAGAGAATTGAACATTGTAGAAAGTTTTAGCATTGATTTCATTCAAAAAAATTATCTCCCAAATTCACCAACAATGGAAAATGAAATGAAAAACCTTACAAATGATGCTTTCATCATTTCAAGGCAACACCAAAACATATCAGAACACCCAGTTGAGGGTGATACAAATATTAACCCGAAAAATGGTGTTTTGGGACTATAGGACAACCAGATCAAGATTGTAATGTATCATTGGATCCTCCTCTTGATGTTGTAGAGACTAATGTAAAATATAACTTCACTGAGAAGAAAAATGTGTTTCATGATTTAGTTGACAATGGAAATCAAGCATTGTATGATGGATGTATGAAATATTCAAAACTTTCTTTTCTACTGAATTTATACCATATCAAATGGTTATGATGAATTACAAATAAAGAGATATCCATGATATTGTAATTGTTGCACGAAATGTTTCCTAAATCTAAGATCCCTGAGTCTTTTTATGATGTGAAAAAAGTTGTTAACAAGCTTGTAATGAATTATACAAAAATACTTGCTTGCCCCAATTATTGTATGCTTTATTGGGGAGAGGATTCAAGTAGATAGAATTGAAAAAATCTTCATCTTCTAGATGGAAGTCAATGGATGATGTTGGAATTCTAAATAAAAATTCTACTATGAAGAATAATAAAAAGAACACACCTACAAAGGTTTTTTATTAATTCCCCTTAAAACCTCAATTGTAAATACTATTCATGTCATCAAAAACTACCAAGAACATGAACTGGAATTCCATAGATAATTCTTTAGCCCATGTTTCATTTACTATCAATTAATCAATATGTGTATGATATAACTCTGATGATTATTGAAATGATCTTTAGTTCCAAAGATATGTGTCATTGGTGACACTTTGTTTTCTACAAGATGAAGAAAAATATTTCCATGAAAAGTGTTTATTTGTATGAATTGAATTCCATGAAATATTTTATTGCATGAAGTGAAGAAGAATAAGATTTAATAGTGTCCATGAAAAATATATATTTTATATGAAGATGTTTTGAAGAATCATGGGTGGCCTAAGTTTTTATTGTTTATTTGAGAATTTTGATTCCCATTATATTGGCTAAATCCTTTTTAGACATTACCAAGAAAAAGTTTCCAACCCATAAGAAATCTAAGGATAGCTCAATCAAGGGATCATGTGGGACCCACAGGTTAACCACACCCAAGGGAGCCATCCTAGGAAAGCTTGCAGGTAGCATAGGTGGGCCCAAGAGCATGCCCACATGGGTTGTGTATAGGCCCATATAGGAATGAGATCATAGTGGGATCCCCATATATGCAGGCGGGTCGAAGCCCATTTATTGTGTGTGTAGTGGTATGCCGGTGCATATCCCTCGTGGCCAGCTCAAGGCATTCACATCACACCCTGATTGATAAATCACATAGAAGCATACCAGGAAGTTTTATGTGGGATAGAAGAAGTGTGGAAATTGTTCAACCGCATTTTAAAAAGTACAAACATAACATGGGTCATCCAATCCTACTGTTCTTGACCATCTATTGATCCTGTGTAGTGAGGATTCAAAAACAACATTCTTATTCTCTTCTTCTATGTCTTTGGAATTTATAAAACCACTGGTTCGATGGAAAGATCAAGACATCCATCCATCTCCAATTATTTCCTCATGTGAATGAGACTCCTCAAATAAAATCGAACCCATGCATGCAATCTCCATCTTACATGCATGAGAATAAACTGAAGATGCACTTTGGATGACTACAAACGCAGTTGCAGGATGTGTTTGATTATTTGATCCATAGATGTTTTTGAGCTTCTATAAATGAGAAGAATGTGATATTGTTATTCACATGAGAACTTAAACCTAAGGATATCATTCAAACTCACATCACCACAATTATCAGTGTATATTTGAGAAGAACTGAATCCTTCAGTGATATTAAAATATATTTGAAGAAATAGAGTGGATGAGACTGTGATTATTTATTATCCTGTGTGAAGAAATAGATCACTTGATACAATAGGTATTTTGAATAAGTCTTTTGTGATCACGAGGCATGATATTTGTTAACTGTGTGAAGAATGGATAAGACCCAATCTTTTAGGTATTTAAATAAGTAGTGATATTCTCTTATTCCATGTGAAAAATAGATGACCCAAACCCATAGGTATTTTAAATGATTCAATTTCATGAGATACATGAATAATAAGGAGAGACACATGTGTGATAAAATAAGGAAACCTTCATACATTTAAAGATTAAGCCACACACTACCTGCATGCATTATGGTAGTTCATAAAAAGAAATAAGGATACTTGAATCCATGGGTATTCCATATGAGTTGCATGAAAATAAAATCCACATACAATTTATGGGGTATTTAAATGAGTTAAATAATACCCACATTAAATGGGAATTTAAAATGATGAAATAAACATAATACCCACATTCAGGAATTAATATTTGAAGAAGAAGAATAAATGTGTTTAATTTATAGACACATTTAATTGAGGATTTAAATGGGAAAATTTATATCACAGAATTACTGAGATCACAATGCACCATATCGTGCATAAATATGTACATGAAGGTTCTGAAAAAAATGTACACACCATTGAAATATACTTTAGAGACAGTAATATAGATTTTGTATCAAAGAGAGGAGTCAAAGCTGGTTATTTATTCAAGAAGGTGATCACATGAACCTGAGAATTTGAAGAGAAGTCTCAAGAACAACATCACTAAAGTTATTGAGGAAGTTCACACGGAAGGAGAAATAATATTTATTATGAAGAAATACCATTCTTTAAGAACTGGTGGTTCTAGTATAAACAATTCCATTTAAGACTTGTGGTATCGGTATAAAGAACACCATCTATCCTTTATAGGGTGTGGAATTTTCCTATCTAACATTGCGTACCAATTAAAAATCCATTCCTATTAACTGGGGTAGATATTTGAGAGAAAGAGGGGAAAACTAAAAGAGAGTAAAATTGGGTAAAAAGTTGGGTACACTGATTCAACCCCCCCCCCCCCTCAGCGTCCCTGCATGATCCATCTGGGCTCTATAAGTGGTATCAAAGCGAAGCTTTGCCTTTGATTGGATCAAAGTTTTTATCCATAGTTGTTTTTATAAGGATTATATAAAGTTTATATTTGAAGTGGATTTTGAAGTCCCTCAAGTGGAAGACATAGTATCCACTCCTATTGAAGAATATATGAATGTCTCTGCTGAGACTCTAAAAAATATGAAGAAGTAGGAAGCGAAGAGATTGAGGAAAATCTCAAAGTAAAAATTAAAGGATCAATACTCTATTGTTAAATCAACTGATAATGATCCTTTTAAAAAAACTTTCTCAAGTTGTGAAGAGTTTAAGGAAGTTGAATCTAATAATTTAATTGAAGAATTATATTCTAAACTTGAAAGATATATGAGAATGTTCCTGAAAAAGTAATTTCATATATACTTTGTTATTTTAAGGAGTTTTTTTTATAACACATAACATATTAAAGAGGAAATTAATATACAGGAGGATTTAATTGTTAAGAAATTCAAAAGGTTAAATTCTATCATAAACCTCATTGAAGAAAAAGAAAAATATATGACACTTTTCAATAAAAATATTTCATTAATTTAAGAAGAATTATAATGGCATGTTTATGAGATCATAGTAAGTAAACATGTTTTTGGTGAAGTAATTGATGCTCTTGAAACATTGTTCAATGTTTCCATTAATTTTAGAGATGATCATATTGAAGATAAAACATGTAAGGTTAATTAAATTGACATGTTAATAGAAGAAAATTATATGATGCATGAAGAGTATATTCAGAAGATCCATGCTCTATAGGAATCACATAAAGCTACTATCAATGTCAAGTAATCCCAATTGGATGTTAAATCCGGAAGAATCAAAGACCTTGACAACACTGTGATTGAAGGTAGTAAATAACATGAAGATCATATTAAAAGAATGGAAAGTGAATGGGATGGTAGAATAACATCAGTTGAAAATGAGTAGTTTTCCCTCAGAACAAAATGTCTTTAACTAGATGTGACATTGAGAAATTTTAAGGAGACATGTTAGAACTTCCCAAGTTTCTGAAAAGAATAATTCTACCACCCAAACATATAAAGAGAGCCTACCTCCAAGAAGGGATGTTCCTATACTAATAATTGATATGAATCATGTATATAAAGAGACTCATATTGGTGGAAATAAGAGCTCAAGACCATCTCTTGATCAACCTGATACAAGCTCATGGAAGAAGGTAACCCATAACCTAGTTATTTCTGTTTTTACTAATGCAGTCTCATTTTCTAGTACATGTTAAAAGCCAAAAGATGGGAGAATGTGGGTTGATAAAAATTATAACACATCAACTAAAAAATAAGCAGTGGACATTGGAAATATCAATAAAAATAACTCCCAAAATGATTCTCCAGAAGGGAAAAGAAAAATTTAGAAACAAAAAGGCACTAAAACAAGTCAGACTTACACTAAAAGAAAAATTAGGTGATTTTTTGGATACTTTTGTCGCTCCTAGAAGTTTGGACATTAGACTATTGAATTTTGGAACAGTATGAGAATTTATAAAGACTAAAGAAAGAATAAATTCAGGCAGATTATAGGTGATCAATTAAATAAACTTGAAAAACATAAGCAACTTCTACAAAAGAGAATGAATCTATACAAAATAAATAGATTCCAATGCCTTGAAGAATTCAACGAGTACTGAAACATGTGTGGTCACACATAATAATATTGCTGGTATTCACTAATTAGGCACAACTCCTATTATAATAAAATATCATAACAAATGTATAATCAAAGAGAAAAAACTAAAAATTATTCCTTGGGGAATAAAAAAAGAAAGTAGTCAAGAAATCTATGAATCAAGTTACACCCAAGAAGAATTAAAAGATAAATTCCTAGAATGTAATTTCACCCAATAAATTATGTTTTTACTATGTAAAGAGAGTTCATACCATGGACCACTGTAAACATGTCATGGAAATGAATATAAACATGTTGAAATCAAGAAAAGAATCAATCCATGAAAGAAATAAGAAAATATGACTGATTGAAGACATTTTAGAAGAATATTTTTATAAGTTACATAATAAAGGTAACTCAAAAAAATTGAATAACCCATGCGGAAGCTCTAAGATAGAATATGTTAATAATAAATGCTTAATCATTTTCCCAAACAAGTGAAAAATTCTAGAGAAATGAAAAAACATGAATATGAATCACTATCTATAGAAAAGGAAAATGGGAATTTTTTTTATTTCATATGAATAAGAATTAAAATTTCATGAGAGGTTTTCAACAAATGACAACTCATGTGTCTCAAAATTTTTTTGGAAGGTGTAATCATACTGGACATAATGCAATAAATTTTACGATTCTTCTACCTTCTCAAAAGAAGATTCTAGAAAAGTAAGCATCAGGGGGACCTATTACTTTACGAAAAGATGATAAGATAAATAATACACACAAGATAAATGTGAATGAAAGAAAAGAGTCCATTCTATTAAATAAATATCAGAATTTGAAATCTAAAGGATACACAATCATGAAGAGTATCAAACACTTTGAGATATAAGAAAAGGGATCTCTAGGTTGAGATCAAATTCTCAACCTTGTTTCTTTTATTAAGATTATAAGTAATCCACCTTATTATATTATTCTTGTGTAGTATTTGTGTTTAAATTGTAGGTATTTGAAGGTGAAGTTCATTCTCAACATGAGAAATTAATGAAAAAAGTGGAAGAAAACAAGTTGGGATGAAGATTCAAGATCTGAAAAAAATTGAATTGTTCTATAATGGTCGATCATCATATATGGAAAAATATTTGATGAAAATTTCAACCAGGTCAAATGGAATGGAGTGAACACTTTGAGGGGGAGAAAACATGAAGGATATTCTATCAAGAATTGTTCCTTGAATATATAAAAGATCAGGTCATCTCAACAGAAGATGAGTTTTGAGGCATGTCAATCACACTTTCATCCCTTATTCTTAATTGAATTATCTTGATGTCAAGATGTGACAAAGGGGTAGATTTATCTTTTTCACTTAAAATTTATGATGTTTTTGTTGAAGTGTGTGCATGATTTAGCATTAAATTAATAAATATGATTATTTCCAATCCCTTTAATGGGAATTGAGAATTTTTTTCTTCATATCACATGTGAATATATGCTATGGAAAACATATACAACCATGGTTATTTCACTTTTTTTCTATATCGTCTTAGCCCATGTAGAATTAGAGTTGATTAGATAATGGGTCTTTGCTAAGTATCATGTGATATCATACCTTTATTTTAAAATATGTGAAGATATATTTTGATAAGAAAGATGAGGTGATAAGAACCCCCACTTGTCCTTTTCATTTGATTTTCAAAGGGGGAGATAAAATTGAGCACACATATTAACTAATTGAATATGTGAAAAGACATTGAAAAATGAATACAAAGGGGAAGATTATTTATCCCATGTTGCATTTGTTTTCAATTAGTCAATATGTGTATGATATAACTTTGATGATTTTTGAAATGATATTTAGTTCCAAATACTTGTGACATTGGTGATACATTTTTTCTACAAGATGAAGAAGATTATTGCCATGAAAAAGTGTTTATTTGTATGAATTAAAGGAAATATAATATTTTATTGCATTAAGTGAAGAAGAATAAGATTTAATAGTGTCCATTAAAAATATGTATTTTTTATGAAGATATTTTGAATAATCTTAGGTGGCCTAAGTTACTGTTATTTATTTGAAAAGCTGGCTTCCCATTATATTGGCTAACTCTTTTTTAGAGTTAACCAATAGAAAGTGTCCAACCCAGGGCAAGCTCAACCGAGGGCTCCTGTGGAACCCACATGTCGACCATGCCCAAACATGGGTGGGTGAAGGAGCGTACCTGCATGAGCTATGTATAGGACCACACATGAAAGGGAGCATAGTGGTATCCCAGTATATGTAGGCGGATCAAAACTGATCAGTTGTCTGTCCAGTGATATATAGGTGATGATCCCCTACAGCTAACTCAAGGCATGAGAATCACACCCAATTTGATAAATAAAAAATAATCTTATCAAGAAGTTCGATGCGAGATAGATGAAGTTCAAGTACTGTTCACCCACCTTTAAAAAGGATGGACATAACATGGGTCATCTGATCCCACTAATCTGGACTATCCGTTGATCCCGCACAGTGAGCATTAAAAAATTACGTTTTTCTTCTACTTTTCTGTGCATTAGGCCTTCCTGTAACCACTATTTCAATGGCGATCTTGAGACATACAACAATCTCCAGTGATCACCTCATGTGAATAAGACTCCTCAAATTGAACCAAACCCATGCATACAATATTTTTATTGCATGCATGAGAATAAATTGAAGATTCTCTTCATCCAAATACAAATGCAGCTGCAGGAGGTGTTTGGTTATTCAATCCATGGATGTGTTCGAGCTTCTATAAATGAGAATCATGCAATAATGTTATTCATGCAAGCACTTAAACTTGAGGAGATCACACAAACTTACTTCACCACAATTCTTGGTGTATATTTGAGAAGAACCAAATCCATCAGTGATATTAAAATATTAGTGAAGAAACTAGGTGGATGAGGTATTTATTATCTCACATTGAGAAACAGATTGCCTGAGCCAACATGTATTTTGAATAAGTTGCTGGTGATCATGAGGTGTGATATTCGTTAATGACGTGAAGAATGGAGAAGACCCCATCCTTTGGGTATTTAAATAAGCATTGATATTCTCTTATGACACATGAAGAACAGAGGACCTGAATCCATGAGTATTTTAAATGAGTCACATGCATGATATACATGCATACTGAGGAGATATGTGGGTGTGATCAAATTAATAAACCTTCTAGTATTTAAATATGAATCCACACACTACCTATATGCATTATGGTAGTCTGTAATAAGAAATAAGGATAACTGAATCCATGAGTATTCCTTATGAGTTTTAGGAAAATAGAATCCCCATGAAATTTATGGGGTATTTAACTTATTCAAATAATACCCACAATCAATGGGAATTGAAAATGAGGAAATAAATATAATACCCACATTCAGGTATTAATATTTGAAGGATAATAATAAATGTGTTTAATTCATAAACACATTTAATTGAGGATTTAAATTGGAGAATTTAAATTATGGAATTATTTAGATCCCCATGCACTAAATTTGTATAAATATGTGAATGTAGGTGTTGAAAAAATTTACACGCCATTGAAATAACCTTTGGAGATCTCGATATATATATTGTATCAAAGAGATAAGGAGTTGTATCTGGGTATTTCTTCAAAAAGTTCATTACCTGATCCCAAGTATTTGAAGAGAATTACCAAGACCAGCATCACTGAAGTTCTCGAGGAAGTTCACAAGGAGAAACAATATTTATTATGAAGAAAGACCATTCTTGAAGAACTGGTGTTTCTAGTATAAACCACGCTATTAAAGACTGATGGTCCCAGTATAAAGATTTTCATCTATAATTTATAGGGTGTGGATTTTTACTATATAAAATTGTGCACCAATTCAAGATCCATTTCTCTTAACCAAGGCAGAGGTTCTAGATAAATAGGGGCTAACAAAATGAAAGTAAAATTTGGTAAAAATTTGTGTGCAATGATTCACCCCCTCTCAGTGTTCATGCATGACTGATCTAGGTTCTACAATAATAACAATGATGGGTTAATGAGACATCCAATAGATTCAAAATCATGGAATAAATTTGATTCATTACATCCATATTTCTCATCTAATCCTAGGAATGTGTGATTGAGATTGGATACTAATTGATTTAACCCATTTGAGACTTTGAGCACCAGTTATAGCATTTTTCTGATTGTTTTGATCCCTTAAAATCTACCTCCATGGATTTGTATGAAAAAACATATTTTATCATTTTTATTATTATTCTTGAATTTTTTCTTGAAAATTATATTAATGTATACTTGTGGCCTCTGATTGAAGAATTACATCAGTTATGGAGAAACGATGTTGAGACATATGATGCATCTTCCAGAACAATGTCCAAAATTCACGTTGCTCTAACATGGACCATTAATGACTTCCATTGACTTGAGAACTTATCTGGTTGGAACAATTATAAGGGTTTGTATTTTATTATTTGTAACTTTGATTTTGAGACCGAATAACTACATTATAGTAAAAAATGGTGCTTCTTGTGGCATCATAGATTTATCGATGCATCTCATAGATTTCAGTTGAACAGGTAAAAATTTAATGGGTATATTGATCATAGAACACCTCTAAAGTTTCTAACAAGTTCTAAAATATTGGAACAACTAGTAAATTTTTGAAACATGATTTTGAAGGTGTAATATTTGAATGATAGTGGGAAGTGAGTTTGATGTGCATCATCAATTGCAATCAGAACACACTAATTATAGAAAAAAATATATTCTTTAAACTTTTTTATTGGGAATTTAATTTTTTGTGTCATAATCTTTATGTTATGAATATTGAGAAGAATGTTTGTGGAAATTTGATCATCCTGTTACTTAATGAGCATGGAAAATTGAAGGACCATCTCAATGCACAGAATTACTTACAAACAATGAATATAAAGTGTGTTTTATGGCCATATGAGAATGGAAAATATTCTCTGATAATTTTTACAAAGAAAAATAGGGATAAAGTTACATTGTTTTGAACTTTAAAACATGTTAAAGTATCTGATGGGTATTCAAGTAATATCTCAAGGTGTGTCGACTTAAAGTATCATATATTATATGGATTGAAAAGCCACGATTCACATATTTTGTTACAGTAGTTACAACCATTGAAATTGCATATGTTGTTACCTAAAAAGGTTAATGTAGTTTTACTCTAATTTTTCACATTCTTCAAAAAACTATGTGAGAAAAATCTATAACCACATGATCTTGAAAACCTTTCAGATATATTTTTTATGACGCTTTGTGCAATGGAGATAATATTTCCTCTATCATTTTTTACCGTCATGATGCATTTAACTATGAATTTGATCAAGGAAACTAAATTAGGAGGTCCCATACATTATTGACGGGTGTATCCAATTAAGATGTACTTTATTTATAATTTTTTAATCTTAAGTAAACAACTCTTGGAACTTCATTAAATACATAATTATGTTTTATTTATTTTATTTCATAGATACCTTGTTCATTTGAAATCATATGTGAAAAATAAAGCCAAACCTAAAGGCTATATTTTTGAAGGATATTTAGCATCGAAGTGTCTTACCTTTTTCTTGTAGTTACTTGGATGATATTGAGACATGATTCAATCAAGTTGGACATGTTGATGAAATATAAAATCAATCTCAACTACATGGGAAATAAAAAATATTTTCTATTATTTTCCAATCAATTGAGAGGATCTCAAATATTACACTGACAGAAATGGAGATATTATAGGAAGATAAATATGTACTACTGAATAGTGAAATTATAGATCCATTCATTACAGAGATCAGGATAAAAAACAAAGTTATGAATGATAATACGAACATAAAATGAGAAATATATAACAAAATATACCGATAAAGAGCATGTAGAATGGTTTTCACATTGTGTAAGTTTATAAATATTTAAATCAACATGGATATTATATTGACATATATATTTTACAAATCTAATAATGTATATTAATTTTTTTAGATCATGAATACTGATACTTAGGTTGATTAGTCATAATATTTGAAATTTATGGCTTGAGGTCCTCTAAAATAAGAAAGAAAGTTCAATTATTATAATGTGAATAGATTAAAATTTCATATAGTCGATTGGGAAGAGGTTTTAAAAACACATAATAGCGGTATATTTATAGTTTATGAATTGGGATACTATGAAAAGTTTACTGATATTATCAAATAAAACTACCACAGTCATTTTTAGTTTTTTTATTCAAATTCAAGTGGGTCGATATTACCACGAGTATTAAAAGAGGTTCCTTGAAATTTACTTCTATGAAATTTTCTCACTTGATGGATGTCAGTATCCATGAATTACATGATCTATGAATCTTCTCATTGAAAGATAAAATGATATATTATGTGGAAGATATTGTGGATGAAGGGTGGAGTGTAGTTAACATAAAACAAAGATACTTTTATGATAAGGGTGATAAAGTGGAAGATCTAACCTCTGAAATTGAATCTCATCAACAGTATGAAATTGAATTATTTTTCCATCATGATATTGAAAATATTAGTCTAGTAAGGGTGGAAAAATAAATTAAGTAATGGTGGAGTAAGATAATGACAAGATTGAATGAAAAAATGATTGTATGTGCAATCATCCATTAACTTATCAACCACTTATATTATATGTTATTCATTTCTAGTACTATGGATATGTTATCAGATTTAAATTTAGTTTTATACACGTGTTGTTTACTTTTAAAAAGTAAATGTTATATTTTTTTATAAGTGAAGTCATTCATTATCATACCTATGTATATTATGTTTTTCAATACTCTGAATATGTTATCATTTACAAATTTATTTTTATGTATGAATTTTTCAAAATATATGTTATGAAATTATTTTTACTTGTTTAAATGATAAAAATTCCAAGGAAGAAGCATTTTACTAATCTCAGTTAACTCCCAGTTGACGTTCACATGACCAAACATACACCTGATGATCCATCGGGTTCCCTCCATATAGAATTTGTTAAACTATCCGTCTACCCCCCATAAGTGTTTTCTATACCCTCTGTCTCCCTCTCGTTAGCATATGGAACATCTACCTTCTCCATCTCATCAGATCTAGAACATTACATCCCAATTCAGAAGGTTTAGTATAAAACAAATCTATAGCAATGGAACATGTGTTCACTTATATTTCTTTATGAGGATATAGGAGGGTGACTGTTATAGGTACAAATTTGAACGTGAATAATATTATTGTAATTTTTTATACTAATAACTGTTTTTTCATAAAATATGGAAACAATGTTATTACTGAGATGAATATTAACTGTTTATATTTCTAGAATCTAAACGAATTGAAGAAAATTTTCCACTTTGATTCTTATAAAGTCCCCACATATGATGATGTGGGTTTTTATTACATATTCTTGGACAATTGGTTGCTAACCTGATTACCCTTCTGATTACATATTCTGATTAGGGGCATATGCCTTAATCTTGGAAGAATAAAGTATTTGATTCCCAAATAAAGGTAATATTAATACATTATGGAATAATTGAATGCCATTATTTGATTAAATTATAATATTTTAAAAATAAATATCTTTGTACAGAAGTTATTCCACTTTACTTTTTTTGATATTATCACATGAAAGTGGGTGTTGAAAAATTTGGGTAAAAAATGAAAAGTTTTTAAGTAGATATTATGGAATTAATTAAATAATACATCATTGAACACCCAGCTATAGTATTATAAGGTACCTTAAGGGGTACCTAGAGAGCAATATAAGGTGTTTATTGATAGCCACCACCATGAGAAGCACATGGTATTGAAAAATATATTATTATATTAATATCATTTTACATATATACATGAATATGAAAATAAGATGACATTGAATACATTACAATTAAATTATATTTTATTTAATTCAGGATTTTTCAAGAAAAAATGTATCAGGTTGATCTAAACAAATCATACCCACATTGCCAGTTCAAAGAGTTTTTCAAGTAACAGATCGACTATGGTAATATTTTCATTAGTTTAAATATTTATAAGATAATATTATCTGTTTAATGTGTTAAATTATTGATTTATCTTTGTTTAATGTGGTCAAAGAATTTAGGGAACCAAGCCTCCCAGAAAAAGGTTTTATTGGATGTTCATACGAAATATGATGGGATTTATGTGAATAATCCTACCTAATAAGTTGGGTTATGAATTCTATTTTCATTGTAATAACTTATTATTAGTTTTCACTTTATTTATATGTATTTCTTTAAATATGAATAATATTTTATTAATAGGTAAAAATAAAAAAACTATGGGATGTCGATCCTGCTCAGTCCTTCTCGGTCTCTTAGGATGATCCAATTGGTCAAGTCCCTGGGAAGGAGAAATCTTGGTCGCGTGCATGGGATATGTTTAGGAACATTACCATTTTAGGTCTTTGGTATGTCACTGGGGATTGAAAAAATATCTAATCATGGTTATAGTTACTCCCTACCTCAAGATTCTCAGAGACATTTTATTGCAATGCAAAGAAAAATTTACCAATAGGGGTGTTTCTGACGCTTTCTGCCAGGGTGCACCCACCCATGCATGATGGATTCTAATTGAGGGTTGCATTGCACCCTACATTAACGATTTCCAAAGGTAGAAGGCATCCATCACCTCTGAGGGATGTTTTCTCCTTGATCAAAATAGGATGATGGGATGTCAGTTTCTCCTTCTGTGGATTCCTCCTCAGAACTCATCGCCTAGTCTGGGTCTCCCATAAGATTAAGATGTTGTTCCTGAAACCCATCCTCAATGAAAACTCTTCATGGATTCCAGTTAATTACGTTTATTTTTTCAGGTCATTCCAAAGGGTCTAGTTAGGGAGGAAACCTTTAGTTAGGAGACTAGTCACACCGAGGCTTGTGTGTCTTGTCTTGACGTTGGAAAACTCTAACACCTGTATTTTACCCTCGTGATAGGGCTTTTCAAGGGTGTAGAAACCTGAGGTTTCACATATTGATCATGGGGTATTTTATGCCATAGGCATGTCTTAGAGGTTTTCCTCAGCTTCCCATGTTTAACACGGGGTATGCCATAGGTTTAACATCTTTCAGAGATTGATCAGACTGATCAGAACACTGAAAAGAGTGGATCAGATAGGTACATACCTAGGAGGGATCACCTGGAAGGTTTACTAGATGAATGGATCAGAACTCCCAATTAGTATGGATCCAGGATGGTGTTTCTTTGAAAAAGGGAAGATTTAACATCATGAAGGATGATCCAGACACCACAAAAGGCAGGTTAGAAAGGAGGAAGAGTCCACATAAAGGGGATAATAATCCTTTACATTGGTTAGTATTGAACCTCACAGAGGCTTCCTATGTAACCTACATAGAATATAGGGATTAAAACCCACGTAGTTTGAATGGGTAAAATTAGGATGGGTATGGAGAAAGTTTTGAAGGGGGAAGATGAATAGAGACAAAACTAGTGTGGAGGGAACCATTACGGAGATGAAAGTGTTGGGATTGAACCTCAGGGAGGTTTATTATGTATCCCTCTGGTGGGGAATCAAAGTCTATGTAGTTCTAGAATGGGGTGGTGAGTCACCTGAAGAAGCGGCTCGTGAGAATGGACACATAGATGGGACCCAAAGGAAGTGGAACCTTGGAGTGTGACATGATCTCCTCGAAACACAGGGGATCAAGAGAGAGACTAGGATGAGACATGAATGATGGTCTTGAAACTCATAGAGTCTTTCTAAGTATCCATGTGGCAAGGAATCAAATTCCACATAGTTTAGTATGTGGGGCATAGAATCAGGGTGTACATGAGGGAAAATGACCTGAAGATGTGTTGGGGATTACTTGTGGTTAGCAGCCTATCACAAGAGGGATACTCTTGGTTGGATGAGTATGGTGATGTATACAGGGCTTACGCATGGTTAGTTTCCTGAGTGTATTAGAAAACCTAAAGGAGGTGGATCCAGGAGGTGTTTCCCATAACGTGAAGATATAACATCAGGAGGGTACATACCTAGGAGGGAGAACTATAATTTACTGTTGGTTGGGTTGAACCTCATGGAGGCATCCTACGTACTCTGCCTAGGATATAGGGATAAAACACATGTAGTTCAAGATAGTGATGTAGTTTAATGTCATGCAGGATGAGGTTGAACCGATGTGAAGTGGTCGAGACCAATGGGTGATGGTCTTGAACCTTGGGGAGGATTCCTACATACCTTTCTTGATAAGGGAAAGGATCAAAGCCCACATAGTTTAAAAAAAGAGGCATGGGACTTACACACTAAGGTGGACCATATAGGATGTCATGGTCAATTCTTAATCTAAGACCATGTGATTCATGTTCAGTGTGAGAAACAAGAGGCGACAACAGACCTGATGATTGTGTAACAAGAGATACGTCCATGAGAGGTGGTGTGGGGATTACGCGTGGTTAGTGGCCCAAGGAAATGGAGTCTGGGACTTACTATAGAAGGGAATCCCAAGGGGGGTGTCTAGATGTATGAGGAGGATATGGAAATTGTACAGGGATCACCCCCCCCATCAAGGTGGGTTGGGGATTACACAAGGGTTTCCAGAAGCACGCACGACAAAAAAGCATAGATGGGAAGATAAGGCGGATTGAAAAGGCAGGAAGAAAGAGGCTCCCAGTTCTGTCCCCATTATAGTCCTCTCAGTACTTCCACACATGTGGAAACTCACATTTTAACATCATGTGTTTGTAATGTGGGTTTATTGGTAGTTTAACGTCCTACAACTTGGATAATGAGTACTCAATCCTCACCCCTAGTACTTACTTAACTTGTACCAAACTACACTTGGGGGTGGGAAGGCATAAGCAATTCTTGATGAGATTGAGGTGGAAGAGTGGTCAATCAAGGGCCTCATATTATAATGGCTATGAGATGACATAATATCTATTAGCGTGACTATGCAAAGAAGCATGAGTCAGAGGATTGTGACATGATGCACCACTTGAGGAACCATGGAGTCACTTCGCACAAGCTTGGAGGGTCACATGAGAGAGGGGTTCATGAAGCAGAAGGCCTCACAAAGAGGGGATTCATGAAGAGTCGGGGATTTGCAAAGGAAAGGGCCTCACAAAGAAGGGTGAAAAGGACCCACACAAAGGGATGAGATTTTTGAAACACGATGAAACAATCGAGGCATGGATTCAACATGTTCTTGGAGGGTGATTTGAGAAGCTTGAATGGATCACAAAGATCCGAGTACCAAAAAGGGACTCCTACCTTCAAAATAAACGTAGGGATTTGCAAAGGTAATCCCCACTTGAAGAAAAGGAAAAAACGAGCAAAGGGAAAGATGGTTTTCAATGATCAAGTACCTTGGGTGAGGCATTTTTCTCAATTGTTTTAAGAGTAAAAGGTGATTCAAAAATCAAGAGATCAGAAGGAGAAAGGTTAGGGTGTCGATCCTTTTGATGGGGGTGGGGGGAATCTATTTATAGGCATCTGAGATCACGATAATCTAAAGGCATTCCACAAAATAAATTGTGATTTGTGATCGGAGGAGACTCCATCGTAATTGTGAAGGCTTCCATCATGTTTCTCCACAGTGATCGCGATGCTAGTTTTACTTCACAGAGGCTTCTATCATAGGGATCTGCAATAGTCATGAATGTATCTGTCAAATCATAGAGGCTTCTATCATTTCTCTATGGAGGTTTTAGAGAAGGCCACTAGCTAGCTTTTCATTGTTTACAATGATAAATAGATTTGCAAAGTGATTTTGTGAAATAGAACCTTTTGTGATTTTTCTATGTTTTAATGGACTCATTTCAAGGCCCATATTTTGGTACAAAAAATGCCTCCCTCAGAATGGGAGTTGAGGAGAAGAAGAGGGTCGGATTGTGATGGTAAATCACCAAAAATACATAGATCATGAATCTGAATCATGATAGTAGGAGGAGGAGCACGGGTTGAGATCACCGTGAAGCTCGTCGTGACCAAGGGAACCACAAAGATCAATAGGTTCTTGCCTATAAATAGAGGGAAAGTACCCTATTTTGTCTGCATATATCTCTGGAACTTGGGCTTGAGCTCTCGAATCATGATGTTCTGGCACCCCTATGAACACTTTTTACAAACCAGATTCCACAAATTGGTGATCTGCGAACATGTCTTGGCGAACCGGTGCATTGTGATCCCTTGTTGCACTATGAAGTGTAGCAAGTCCTTTAAGGATATGTGACCATGCGATCCATGGGATATGCTTTGAAACCGAGCTCTACTAAGGAGCTCTACAAATGAGCTTTCTGGATACAGAAAGAAATTTGAAAAAGTCTCAAAATTGAATGGCCAACCAAGAAGCTTCTTGGGAGGTCCTTACAAATGCTGATTAGAGGGAAGAGATGTTGGAAAATCATGATATCAGAGAATACATGCGAATTAAATCTAACTATGAGTCCCTAGTGGAGCTTTTATTATAATGGAAAAAGAACCATCCCATCTATAAGAGACTTACATTTTACGGTTTCAGTCCGAGGGATGATGTTCTCATCCCTGAAGCAAGAAGGGACAAACAAGCTTACTGGTTCAGGGGCATACTGTTCCAATACCAATGGTTCAGGGCTGTTGACGACCATACCTGGAAGGACCACATGACTATTTTCACTAACTATCTATACAACCACATCAATAATGTTGATGGGAAATCACTGCAGTGAGAGATATCACCTCCTCAATACCAAAATATTCTGAGGGCAATCTTAGAGAACCCAGAGAAGGGGTGGACTGATAATTGGGAGCTACGCCACAGTGGAAACTTCATGGATTACTGGGCCTGTGCTTACTTGGTCTGTGCATCTTGTGATGAGTATGGGGTATATATGAGGTAGTTAGTCTTGTATGAAGTGTGGGATTCTCAATTACATATCTACTAGCCAAAACATATGATGCCAGAGTTGCTGTGCAGGTGATCATTAAGTACCAACACCTTCCATTTACATCATGGGGAGGTCGACATTAGCCTATGGGACCTCCACCATATCTTAGGTATTCCAATTCTAGGGGTGATGTAAAAAAAGTTTCTTCTCATGGAGAATAGATGGGAAGAACCGCAGAAGATTCCACTATTGGAAAAGGCATTGATGGACCTGGTGTCAGGAAATGAAAAACAGTTAGTGAGGGATGTCCATTTAAAGCTATTGTTTGGATGCCTCATAAAATTCCCACTAAAGCACACTACTGAAGGGGAGGAGGCACCTAGGAGGCTACTAGTTAGGCCTCCCACTGTTCCAAAGGGAGCTCAGCACAATAAAGAAAATTCCTACTGGTGAATCCTGGAGGACAACCAATGGAAGATATGGGGGTATAATGTTAACATCTAGTAGCAACTAATGGTTAGGCTGGTAGGTTTTATATTTGCACATATTTGTGGCTAGATGTTGTCGGTCATGGATAAAAACATGGGAATGTGACTGAGCACATTCATTATGGCATCCATGCTGGTGATGGGGCAACATGTCAACCTCAAAATCCCAGTACTAGAAAATCTATACAAGTAGTTGTGGCACGTCAGTAAAGGAAGGAATCCACAATGGGTATGTGGGCCACTCCACTTCCTGTATGGATGGATAGTGGCGCACATAAGGGTTTACGAGTATCCTAACCTTTACTGGATCATATTTTCAACCATCCATTCTAAATTCAGTGGGTAGTTTCCTAACCAAGTTGACTTCTCCAGCAATGCTGCTCAAATTTTGAAGCATGGAAAAATTCAATTTCCATCCATTCCTGCTACCAACAGAAGTATTTAATGATGAAAACCATGGAAATGAGGAGCATCAATCATACCTCCTAGCCTTCCAAGGTGGATTTCTAGTATCATGGGTAGAACTTGAGCCTATCTGTGAGTCATACACCCTACACCATTTTTCAAGGTAGTTCCAGTGCATGCATAGGTTGACCCTACAAGTTTACTTGGGAGTTTTCCATGAGGATCACCTATGTGTGCTGAGGTAGATGTGGCTCATGTTCACATGGGAAGATGGGAAAATATAGAATGAGATGTCTCCACCAACCACTATTTACTGGCTGGTTGAGAAGTATGTGAAGATATGGGAGATAGCCTACCCAAGGGAAATGCTAAAGCAACAGACTATCTGTGCTGATCATGGGGTTCCCCCCTCAACCCTAGGGTAGGGGTCGGATAACAGTAGAAATGTGCCACAGTGAAGCAGTAGAAAGGCTAGTGATTCTAAGGCAAGATCTAGGAGGAAGTTTAAGAGGAACGATAGTGGATCCAATTGGGTAGATCCAGGAGGGAGGGAGGCCACCCAGAGGGTTCCGTAGGATACCCACTAAGACTCCTGGGAAGTGGCTGCGCCACATAAATATGCATTAGGATGCTGTTTATCCCAAGGATTGGGATATCTAGGATATAAACAGACAATTTCTTAGTAACTTTGAGATGTGGGACCACCTTAAACATCTCAGGAATGATCTATCAAAGATTTTCTATGTTAGGGCTTAATTTTTGGAGTCTCAAGCAGAAGGGGAACAATACGTCACTAAGCTGGAAGACTTCGTGTATTCTCAGGGCACCCCACTTCCAATGAAGTATTGGGTGAAATTACTACTCGATCAAACATACCCACCACAATTTTTTGATGTTGATATAAGGGAGAATTTCCCTTTAACTTAAGAATCATAGGATTCCTCTTAGGGAGAAGAGGCTGACAGGGGGATCCCTTTGGAGGAAGGTAAAGTTATGGCCTCAAAGCTGGGAGAGTTCACTGAAAATATTGAGGTAAACTCTAAAAAATTCCACTATGGCACTTAATCAGATCGTTTAGGTTTCTCAACTGACATTTTTCCTGTTCATGAGAGCCTCATACACAAGGACCCTTCCCGCATGACATTAAACATATCTTCAGGTCCTGCACCCAGGATGATGGAAAGTAAAAAATCTAGCAAGTCTACGACACCCAGGGTGACCATTATCGAATCTTAGAAGTTCCCAAACATATACAGGGGGCCACTTCCTAGGATTCCAATAGAAAAAAACCAAGGGAGGGATTAGCTAATTGACTTCTGTAAGTCATCTCTCACAAAAAATCACAACTGTAGTCTGTAAAACTTGGCCAAATGACATTGTGTGCTTTTATCTGAAAATTTCTTTGAATGTAATGTTACATTATTGCGAAGATGGTTGGGGATCCCATAACTACTTTCTTGAGGGTAACACCAATCATCGTGGAATTGGATGTTTAGGTCAAACAGACTACGCCAATCACATCTACGGGCAAGACCACTATAAGGACCCGACCCCAGTTGCCCAAAGCCGATGCCTTATTTGATTACATTGGCATATAAAAAAGGAATATTCATCCCTAAGGACTTATTAGTTTATTAGAATTGGAAATAAGATACATACATAAGTTCAACATTACAAATTGAAAATAAAAACAACATATAAATTTCTTCGAACACATCCATAACTCCTAGGTTATTTCAACATGTCATTCATAATAAAGTTCTTCATGTCCTGAGAAAATGAAACATAAGAAATGGGTGAGCTCAAAAACTCATTTAGGGTAAGCAATAAAATGTAAGATATCATAACATAAACACTAGGAATGTTGAATAACTAAAAACATTTTCCTTTAACAAAAACTTGAACACATTATGGCAGGAAAAAGAGCTAAATAAATAATGCCATAATCATGGGTATTATAATATTAAGATAACCACATGAACCATAAATAATATTTTCATAATGAGGGAAGGAAGAATGTGGGACATCATATCCATACTTTCAAGGCCTCGTGTCAAGACAATAAATAATCATTTTGTCAAGGCCTTGTGCCAAGACCGTAGTTTGTATCACGAGACCTACCGATGCATCAAGGGGCTATAGTAGGCCCCAACCAACACTTACTAATTACAATTAATTCATCATATGAATATGGATAAACATAAACAACATATACATTCATATTGAAACAAATATATGAAATGTAAATAACTTTCCCCGAACATTAAGCTTAAACACTAACCATTCTGAGTAAATTGTTGAATGGTTTTAGGATAGAACATCCACAATAAATATATTCATAAACCATACAATTAAATATGGTATATAACATTATAAATGATCAATACCAATAATACATAAGAATCAAAAAGAGTGTTTAAATAGATGAAAATACTCTAATAAAATCATTAAGTAATTCTTGAGATAAATACTCTTTTATTTTGAAAAGAAGAGTTCTTTTGGAAAAGTCTTTGTATAAAACCAGAACTGAAGTAAGATATAATTTTTAGAAAAAAATGAGTTATTTTAGAAATATAATGGTTTCTAAAAATAGATTATAGAGTTACCTTAAAATTAGGTAAGAATTTGAGAAATTCCCTTGAATCGGGCTTGTATTTCAGAAACAATTTTGAAAGTTCCTTTTAAAATGTGTAACTATCCATAAAATAAGAAAGGATTTTGGTTGGTGAAAACATATAGAACACTCAAAAAAAATTATGAGGATTAAATAATAATACACAAGAGTTTCATTGAGGTAATTAGAAAATAAAAGTAACCCGAATGAAAAATGGAGGTTCGGGTGGAAAACCCCTTACCTTAAGTCCGAATGTGTTCCCCTCTTGAACTTAAGGTCCTGGAATATGAAATTAGACGTATTAATAACTTAATTCAGAACCTATTATATATTTAATTATTTTATCATAATTTTATTAAGTTCATTATGTCCTTATTTATAATATTTAATTTCATCGTTCCAGAGTGTTCGTTTTCTTGATTTTCATAATCGGTTAACTTGTTTTTATGTAATGAAGTTCATAAGGAATGGATGTCAATATCTAGAATTGAAATTAAATATTATTTATGAACACAAATAAGTTTTAATTTTAATTTATAACATTTTTTTACATGGCATGAGGATGAATCATCAGATGAAATATTAATGACAATCACTTATATTATTTAAGCAGTATTTTGATTATTAGGAACAAGTTTGGTCATATGATTTAATATTAGGTACATATACTAGTTCATGAATATTAAATAGACTATAATACATATATTATTGTTAGTTTCAACCATAAAAATTGTTTCATGACTAGTAATGAAAGAGAAATTGAAGAACGAAACTTCGTTGTCCATGAAGGTTATAAATTGGAACCTCATGGATGTTGATTTCGTTTAAAAAATAAAAGGGAGAGAGTAAGAATATTGATGATGGTTCTTCCATTAACATGATATAATTCTAGTATACAGATGATAGTGAAGTTATCATGGTCATTTGGACAGAGGAGGCAAGGATAGAATAACAAAAGAAGATAAATTGAAATGAAACTAAATGAAAGAGAAGGGTGCTTTACCTCTTGAAATAACCTCCTTGAGAACCTCCTTAAGGGAAGGGGTTTTGGTATTTTTGAAAGGTGAAGAGATTCTTGGACATGGTGAGTGACTAGGTAAGGGTATATGGGTAGATATTTTATGAGCTTCAAGTCTTAGAGGAGTGAATAGAAGAGTAAGTGGGGGGGGAGGTTATAGTGGAGGATAGGAGTGAATTTTGAATATTTTATTCATTATTTTATTAATTACCTCAAGAAAACCAATAATATTGTTTCATGTGACCCATAATAGTAATAAGAACATGTGAGTTCGAACCAAGTGGCCTTAAATCACTTATGATGTCATAAATAGTTTATTTAACTAATAATTGGTATATATGGTATTTTACCGTATTTCAGTATTCATAAAAAATTCAAGAATTTCAGAAAAACCCCAAAAAATTGACCCTAACCATTTTTTGACGTGTAGAATTAAAAAATGAACTCATTTTTCAAAAATAATTTTATAAATATTATTAATTTAATTTTTATATAAAATCATTGTCAATTTGAAAAATAAAAATTTTAAAGGTATAATTAGTTTTATATCACATTGAAAAATTAATTAAGATCGCATTATCTTATTAACTTAAGAAAATAAAATAATATCATTATTTAATATTCCTAAGAGTCATATTACTATTCATAAGGGTATGTTACTATTGACCAGAAATCAAGTTTGTTTCTATCAGACTCTAAATGACTTACTGATCACAACCGTAGATGACCGTTTTTTGAAATTCAAAACATAGTAGAGGCAAAGTTATGTTTAACGACTAGATTATAAAATGTGTTTTTTTATAGGGTCTTAGTGTGTCATGAATTCAATATTTATTTTCAAAACCTTAGGGTGTTACATTCTCCCCTCCTTACAAAAAATTTCATCCTCAAAATTCATAGAATGTTTCCTCACAAAAATATTTCAGTAGGTCTTCATCATAAGCTCCCCATGTTCCCATGTTGCCTCTTCAATTTTATGATTCCTCGAAAGTATCTTTACCATATGAGTTTTACGATTCCTCAACACTTGTTCTTTAGTGTCTAGAATCTGGATAGGCTCTTCATAGTAAAATATGTCAAGTTCTAACTCTATGCCTTCATATGTTAGGACATGCGTTGGGTTTGGAATTTACTTTCTCAATAATGAGACATGGAACACATTGTGTACTTTGGACATGCTAGGCGACATAGCCAAATGACATGCAACAACTCTAATTATCTCCGAAATTTCAAAAGGCCCAATATACCTAGGGTTTATTTTCCCTTTCTTTACAAATCTTATAATGCCCTTCCATGGAGATATTTTCAAGAAAATGTGATCTCCCACATGAAATTCTAGATCCTTCCTTCAATTATTGGCTTAACTCTTTTGTCTACTTTGAGCTATTTTGATATGACCCTGAACAGTCTTTACCTTCACTATTGTTTCCTCCACAAGCTATGGACCCACAAGCCTCCTTTCTCTAACTTTATCCCAACAAGTTGGTGTACGACATATATTTCCATACAATGCTTCATATGGTGCCATTTGAATACTTGAATGGAAACTATTATTGTAGGAAAAAACTCCACTAAAGGTAAGTATTGATCCCACATACCTTGGAAGTAAAGTGAACATGATATCAACATGTCATATAAGGTTTAGATCATCCTCTATAATTTCACTTCAGTTTGTGGGTGGTAATAAGTACTCAATCGAAGTTTGGTATCCAAATCTTTCTAAAGAATTTTCCAAAATTTTGACGTAAATCACGGTTCACGATCAGACACAATTGAGAGAGGTGCTCCATGAAGTCTCACAACTTCATTAATATAGAGTCTTTCTAGGTTCTCCAGTGGAAAAATCCATGGTTACGTCATCCCACTTCCATGTAGGAATCAGTAGAGGTTGCATGAATCCTTTTGGATGTTACCTTTTGGCCTTCACTTGTTGACAGACTAAACATCTTGATACGTAATACGCAATTTCCCTCTTCATGTTATCCCACCAGAAATGTTTCTTAAAATATCTATACATCTTAGTGCTACCAGGATGTATGGATAAATTTGAACTATGGGAATCATCCAATTACTCCCTTTTTATCTAGGGTATAGCTGGAACACAAATCCTCTTCCCAAATTTTAGAACGCCATCTTCCCATCTTTGACAACATTAATTTACTTTTCTGGGTTATCATCATTAGGCTGAGAACTTTTAATCCTTTCTAATAAAGATGGTTGGGCAACTAAATGAAAAATTTGTGATGTTTCTCATTCTTTGATAATTCCCATATCCATCCTCACTAGATCTATGTACAAAGGATCCTTTTCAATCCTCATCTTGTTAAAAACCCCATGATCCTTCCTTCTCAATGCATCAACTACCTTGTTTTCCCTTCCTAGGTGGTAGTGTATCATACAATCATAATCCTTGAGTAGTTCAATCCATAATCGTTGCCTCATGTTGAATTCTTTCTGTGAGAAGATATACTTCAGAATCTTGTGATCTATATATATCTCAAACTTTTTTCTATAGAGATAATGTCTCTATATCTTCAGGGAAAATATTAATGCTGCTAACTTAAGATCATGTGTGGGATAGTTTTTTTCATTTATTTATAACTGCCTTGATGCATAGGCAATAACTCTATCATTCTTTATAATGACACAACCAAGTCATTTCTTTGATGCATCGCTATAGATCACAAACCCATCATTCCCTGATAGCAGGGTTAGGATCAGAGCATTCACTAATATCCGCTTCAACTCTTCGAAATAGTCCTCACATTACTTTGTCTATACGAACTTAAACCCTTTACGTGTAAGATTGGTTATTGGGTTTGCTAAATGAGTGAAGTTCTAAACGAAATGCCGATAATAACCTACTAAACCAATAAAACTACATACCTCGGTTATGTTTTTTGGATTTGGCCATTCTTGCACAACCTTTGTCTTCAAAGGATCAACAGATATTCCATCTTCAGAGATAATGTGGCTTAGAAAGGAAACTGATTGAAGCCAAAATTCACACTTTATGAACTTCCCATATAATTCACTTCTTCTAAGAGTATTCATTATAGTGCGCAAGTGATTTTCATGATCTTAATAGCTTTTAGATTATACCAAGATATCATCAATAAATACCACCATAAAGTCATAAAGATATTCCTTGACAAATCTATTCATTAGATCCATGAAAACAGAGGGTTTATTAGTCAGTCCAAAAGGAATTACTATAAACTCATAATGCCCATACTTGGTTCTAAATGCTTTTTTTGTAATGTTTTTCTTCTTCACAAGAAAATGATGATATCCAGATCAAAGTTCAATCTTCAAAAAATATTGATCTCCATGAAGTTGATCAAATAAATCATCATTGCAAGGTAGGGGATACTTGTTCTTTATTGTAATAGAATTGATCTCCCTATATTTAATGCACAACCTCATAGATCCATCTTTCTTCTTAATGAAAAGAACATGAGATCTCCATGGAGAAAAACTAGGGTGAATAAAACCTTTATCACTCAATTCCTCTAGTTTTTTCTCTAGTTTCACTAATTCTACAGTAGCCATTCTATAAGGGTTCTTTGATATGAGCCTTGAACCAAGAATTAAGTAAATGGAAAACTCAATTTCCCGCTCTAGAGGATGTCCAGGTAAATCCTATAGAAATATGTCAACATATTCTTTCACAATAGGTGCATCCTTTATTTGATCATTATTATCCTCACCCATATTTATTGCATTCCCTTTCTCCCCAATAATTGAATCCAATCGAGCTACTAGGGGTGGATCTAGATGAGAATTAGATGGTAATGTTTCCGCCCTAAATATAAGGGATTTCACATCACCCTAAAAAATTTTAACCTCCTTATTCTTTCAATAAATTTTTGCATCATGGTTCTAAAGACAATCCATACCAAGGATTATATCAAATTCAATCATCGTTATGAAAATAAAATTAGTAGATAAATCACATTTAAATTCCATAATGGGGACTACCTGACACAACTTTGTTGCAATGATACTTCCCTTAGGAGTTTTGACTGACAACTCCCTTATTAAATCAAATTGGAAATATCTTATTTTCTTGGAAAACTAGGATGATATGAAAGAATGTGATGATCCAGAATCAAATAAAGCATTGGCTAAGTTTGATGAAATGATTAAAGTACTTGCTTCTACTTCGTTAGGAACTTCAACCTCCATAGTTGTGATCGTATAAGCTTAGCCTTGCTCCCTTGGACTTCTTTGGGGAACTTTTCCCTGACTCTTAGGACATTCATGTGCATAATGTACCATATATCTATAATTGTAGAATTAAACATTGGTAGATTCTTTATTCCCCTTACAATCTTGAGATTAGTGTCATTTTTGTCCACACTTTTAACAAATTCCAATTCCATTTAGGTAGGTACAATGGGGTTTCTTCCCACAATTACTGTAGGATGGAAGTTCAAATCTTCCATTCTTCCCCATTTCCTTATTTACTTTTCTAGAGTTTTTGGTATCCATATTCTTCTCTTTTTTCCTTTAAATTCATAAGACTTAGAAAATTCCTTTTATGTCTTGATATCACTTGAGACTATGTCTTCATATGATGAGAATATTTGGGAGACTAGATACCTTTGGAGGAATGGTTTTAAACCATAAAGGAATTGATCAATTTTGCTCCTTGGATTATGTATGTAGTTCACAACATGACTTTGTAGTCTTGTAAAGTTGGATTTATACTTGGCAACATTTTCATCCTCATTCTGCCCTAGATTCAAGAATTTCCTTTCCATATATTCTTGCTGTTCACGAGGAAAGTATTTATATAGGAATATTTCCTTAAAGTACCTCCATTTAATCTCTTATATCTCTCCTCCTACTTTGTGTTTTGGATTAATTACCACCACTGATTTTCATCTCCCAATAGATGATAAACTTCCATGAAGACCTTCACTCTTTTGTTACATCCTAAAGTGGGAAATATATTATATAGGGAACTTATCCACTACTCTGCTACAAATGGGTTTGTAGTCTGATTGAATAATGGAGGATGTGGTCGCATAAAGAAATATAACAAAGATCCTCCACATGGTGGATCCAGATACTCCATATGGGTAAGGTTATTATTCATAACCTGAGTCAGCTGTCCCAGTATAGTTATAAGTTTCTCAACACTAGTCACAACACCAGAGACAATAACATTTTCTTATATCAAAGGGAAATCCCTACATGGGACACACACATTCATGAGGTTCCCATTCCTTACACTAGGTTCCATTTCTAAATAACGGCATACACTAGATTAGTTTATGAATCATAATGTATAATCTCAACATAGAAAAATACTTAGCATAATTTACAATTATATGCATGGATAATTCCATAATCACAAACATGGTTTCTTTGAGGAAAAATTTACATTTTAAATCCTTCATAATGTCTTGTAAAGAAAATATTAATTACCCTAAGCATATCCCCCAAGAGTATCAAACCAGGTGCATAGTAAGACCCGTTATCGTGTACCAGGATACCCCGGGTCAAGCCCGAAACTCCTTGTCAGAGTTTTCACTCCTAGGTACATATGTGCCAGAACCACATCCACTTGTAGTATCTAGATAGAGATGTGTTTGCTAGAAATATCCACATAATATATCCCTTAACAAAATACCAGGATTTCCCAGTATGCTTATCCTAAAATACCATCTTAGGGATTTGTTCCCTAATCTATATTTCCTAAATCTAGTTTCTAAGTTATCTACTAAACATCCTTTGATACCAACTGTAAGGACCTGAACCTAGTTTCCCAGAGCTGATGCCTTATTAGATTATATTGGTATATAAACAAGGAATATTAATACCAAAGGAATGATTAGTTTAGTATCATTGGAAACAACATACATACATAAGTTAAACATTACAACTTGAAATGAAAGACAACATATAAATTTCTTTGAACACATCCAAAACTCCTAGGTTATTTTAGCATGTCATTCATAATAAAGTTCTTCATGTCCTAAAAAAATGAAACATAATAAAGGGGTGAGCTCAAACACATAGTAAGGGTAAGAAGTACAACGTAAGATATCATAACATAAACATTAGGCATGTTGAATAACTAAAAACATTTTCCTTTAACAAAAACTTGAACACATTATGGAAGGAAAAAGAGATGAATAAATAATTCCATAATCATGGGTATTCTACTAGTAAAATAACCACATGAACCATCAATACTATTTTCATAATGAGGGAATTCATAATGTGGGACATTATAACCATACTGTTAAGGCCTCGTGCTAAGACCATAAATAATCATTTTGTCAAGGCCTTGTGCCAAGACTATAGTTTTACTCATGAGACTTACCGATGCACCGAGGGGTTATAGAAGTCCCCACTAGACACTTACTAAGTCCAATGAATTCCTCATATGAACATGGATAAATATAAACAACATATACATTCATATTAAAACAAATATATGAAATGTAAATAACTTTCCCCAAATATTAAGCTTAAACACTAACCATTTAGAGTAAATTAGTGAATGGTTTTAGGATAGCACATCCCACAATAAATATATTCATAAACCTTCCAATTAAATGTGGTAGATGACATCATAAATTATTAATCCCAATAATACATAAGAATAAAAAATAGTGTTGAAATATATGAAAATACTCTTATAAAATCATTAAGTAATTCTTGAGATAAATACTTTTTTATTTTGAAAAGAAGTGTTATTTTGGAAAAGTCTTTGTATAAAACTAGAACTGAAGTAAGATAGTATTTTCATAATAAAATTAGTTATTTTAGAAATATAATGGTTTATAAAAATATATTATAGAGTTCCCTTGAGATTAGGTAAGAAATTGAAAAATTCCCTTGAATCGGGCTTGTATTTCGGAAACAATTTTGAAAGTTCCTTTTAAAACGTGTAACTATCCATAAAATAAGGAAGGATTCTGGTTAGTGAAAATATATTGAACACTCAAAAAGAATTTATGAGGATTAAATAATAATAAAAAATAGTTTCACTAAGGAAATTATACAATAAAAGTAATTTGAATGAAAAATGGAGGTTCTGGTGGAAAAACCCTTACCTTAAGTCTGAATGTGTTCCCCTCTTGAACATAAGGTCCTAGAATATGAAATTATACTTATTAATAACTTAATTAATAACCTATTATACATGTATTTAGTTTATCATAATTTTATTTAGTTCATCATGTCATTATTTATAAGATTGAATTCTGTCATTATGGAGTGTTCATTTTCTTGATTTTTGTAATCAGTTCACTTGTTTTTATGTAATGGAGTTCATGAGGAATGGACGTAAATCTCTAGAATTGAAATTAAATATTATTTATGAACATATATAAGTATTAATGGACATTTATATTATTTGTTTACATGTAATTAGGATGAATCATCATATGAAATATTAATGACAATCACTTAGATTATTTAAGCGGTATTTTAATTATTAGGAACTAGTTTGGTCATATGATTTAATATTATGTACATATACTGGTTCCTAAATATTAAATAAGATATAATACATATATTATAGTCTTTTAAAACCATCAAAATAGTTTCATGACCATTAGTGATGGAGAAATTTAAGAACGAAACTTCGTCGTCCATGAAGGTTATAAATAGGAACCTCATGGACGTTGATTTTGTTTATAAAATTAAAGGGATAGAGTAAGAATAATGATGATGGTTCTTCCATTAACATGATATAATTATAGTATATAGATTATAATAGAGTTATCATGGTCATTTGGACATAGGAGGTTAGGATAGGATAAAAAAATAATATAAATTGAAATGAAACTAAATGAAAGAGAAGAGTGTTTTACCTCTTGAAATAACCTCCATAAAAACCTCATTAAGGGAAGGGGTTTTGGTCTTTTGGAAAGACCAAGAGCTTATTGGATGTGGGGAGTGACTATGGAAGGGTATTTGGGAAAATATTTTAGGATATTCAAGTCTTAGAGGAGTGAAGAGAAGAGGAAGTGGGGGGGGGGGGTTATAGTGGAGGAGAGGAGTGAATTTTGAATATTTTATTAATTATTTTATTAATTGACTCAAGACAACCAATAATATTGTTTCATGTGACCCCTAATAGTAATAAGTTAACATGAGTTTGAACCAAATGGCCTTACATCACTTATTATTTCCTAAATAGTCTATTTAACTGATAATTTGTATATACGGTATTTTATCGTATTTCACTATTCATCAAAAATTCAAGAATTTTAGAAAAATCACAAAAAATAACCTTAACCATTTTTCAACATGTATAATTAAAAAAGGAACTTCATTTTTCAAAAATAATTTTCTAAATATTATTAATTTAATTTTTAAATAAAATCATATTTAATTCAAAAAATAACAATTTTAAAGGTATAATTAGTTTTATATCACATTGAAAAATTAATTAAGATATAATTATCTTATTAAAATATGAAAATAAAATAATATCATTATTTACAATTCATAAGGGTCATATTACTATTCATATTAATATTCATAAGGGTATGTTACTATTCACCAAAAATTATGTTTGTTCTATCAGACTCTAATTGACTTAATGATCACAACTCTAGATGAACATTTTTTGAAATTCAAAACATAGTAGAGGCAAAGTTGTGTTTAATGGATAGATTATAAAATGTGTTTTTTTAGGGTCTCAGTGTTTCATGCATTCAATATTTATTTTCAAAACATTGGGGTGTTACAACCAATGGCAGGACATGACCGGAACATATTGAGCTAGGATCCAATGATGAAGATCAACTAGATAATATGGAGTCCAATCCAATTGATAGGATTCCAGAGGAGGATCCTGTTGCCAAACTTTTAGAGGCATTCCCAGAATACAAACCCGCCAACTCAGAGGAGTTAGAAAATACCCCCTCTGATGAGGAGGACAATAAGCACATCTGTCATTGGTCATGGAAACCGATCAAGCACTTCGTTGATGACATCCCACAATTAGCGTTGATAAGCCAGATGGGAAATATTCTCCCTCGATTGCATGAACTATGAACTAGAAGATTGGATGCACAAAATATTCACATGCTCATCCAGGATTATCTAGTAGAGAGAATATGGGAGTACAACCGTGGCCTTAGTATCAGCTATTAGAAAAGTAATTCTGTCAACACTAAGAAGCTTCAAGAAGCTAAACTAGATATCCAATTCTTAAAAACGTGGCTAAATGAGCACTCTTATTTCACCACCACCCAATCAGAACTCATATCATGATTACAGACCCAACTGGAAAAAGTTGAAGAGCAACTGAGGCGATCATTCCGCGAAGTGATCGATACATGGGATGAGGGGTATCACATGTAGATTAGGGCTAAGAAACTTCACCACACAACCAATGAGGAAGGGATGGAGCTTAGGAGACAACAATGAATCCTAGATTCTACTAGCCAAAGGGCGGAGAAGATGAGACAATCCATTGAAGGTTCTAATCCATAGGGGATGTACTTTGTCAAACTCACAAACACTTTTCCTACTTTCCTATTTAATATGTGTGCATTGAAATATTACTACTTGCTATGACTATTTCATCTCAATCAAATTCATTAAAAAACTAAAAATCAATCCCTAAGCTCACGTGGGTCATGCCCAGTGTGTGAAACAATGGGATACTATGTAATTTCTCACCTTATATATGAGAACACCATTCAATTAGAAAAAACTTAGGGTCTGAATGACCACCAAGAATTTTCTATATGAGATAAGGGGTTTCACTAGAGAATAGGGTTCCCATAACAAGAAAATTAACCTTTACCAATGTGTTCTAGTGCACCAGGGGCATTGGGATCAATCTGAATAAAGGAACATGAGAAGTGTGAATCATGATACCCAAAATTTGGAACACTATGAGAGTGGAATAGAGGAGGATAACTACTGACCCTATTCACAACATAGTATCCATATATTGTTAGCCTGAAATGGAGACAAAAAAATGAGGTCCGACCGCTGACCGTATTTGAAACACGGGTCCAAACTTGAAATGCCATCCGATGTCCTCTGAAACGTTGACCCAAGATGGTAGGTGATCCAAAGTGGCATGGGACTGGGCTACCAGGGGGTCCCTTCAAACATGAAATAGGATATGGATTCGAAATAAAGGGCATGCCAAGCATGGAGATGGAGTGAGAGGTTGTTCTAATGGAGTCCAACACTCTTGAAATTATGCCACTATGATAAAAGTACATTAGGCAAGCGTATTGGTCTGAACTGAGATCAAACTTATTTCCAGATAATACCTCTATCATGAGGCCCTAGGATGCTTTGTAGTTTTATGTCATGAAAATAAGGACGATAACCATGTAGTTTAATGTCATACGGTAAGGAAGATGCAAAAAATAGTTTAATGTTATATAACCAAGATGTTACGTACATTTTAAGGTCATGCTTCCTAGACTTTGGCCAATAGTTTAAAGTCACGTTACATGGATTTGGGGCTCCTAGTTTAAAGTCATATATTTTGGACCATAGTTAGAGGCCAAGGTATTGAAAGGTTAATAAACCTAGGGATGGACCCGTAGATTAAATGTCCGAGCATCTCCATGTATCCCATAAGGATGAGAATAAAACCATACATAGTTCTTGAGATTCCATGTAGTTTAACATCATGCAGAAAGGAAAAAAAGTTTGAAACATAGTTTAGTGTCATGCGGTTGAGGCATGTGAATTACAACGGTGAAATAGGTGGTGCGGCACATAACCTGATGTGAATGAGGACAAGAAAAGTCCAAACTAGAACACACAATTTCAATAGGGGAAGAAGAGCCAAAAAAAGATAAAATAGGGAGTTTAAAATTATATGGTTGGACTTGGGGATGAGATGCCTAGATGTCATTATGTATCCTGGTAGGGCAGGAATCAAGCCATACGTAGTTCTGAAGATGTTTTACCATGCAGGTTTGACCCACACACATAGAAAAGAAGCATTTGATATATCTTCTTTGTCCTTTATTCAGTATCCTTTTTGGATCTACCACCTTAGGATGCAAAGTCTGAGGTCCAATATATGAATTAATCCGCATAGGTATTAAAAATTGACAGGGTGAATAACCGGTTCCCAAGGTGATGCCCTCTTGAATGAGAACACCACAATGTTGTGCCGTTTTTTATCATGAAGTTAGGATGGTAACTATCATAGTTTAAGGTAATATTAAAAGACCATTCCTTGTATTTTAACATTATACAATAAGGATGAAATAGATCCTAGTTTAAGGCCATAGAGCTCGGACCAGGGGGTCACAAAGTTTCGTATATGGGTATTACCCTACCAAACCTCCTAATCCCATGTGAGCTATGCTCAATGTAGGAAACGAGTAGTGATGTTAGGTCTTACCCATCACATGAGTGTGCAGTAGTGGGAAGTAAATGTCAGGTGGGAACAATTCTAGGCACACTAACATTCCTACTTGATGCGTGCTAATGCACTGAGTAACAACACCAAGGGTGTCGAAGACCTATAAATTGGAAAGAGGCACAAAACTTGATATTTGGGATGCAATGAGAGTGGAGTGACGATGAAGGATAACTGTTGACCATGTTTGAAACACAACATCCATTTTTCATTATCTTGGGATGAGAACAAAAAATTGAGGATTGACCACTGACCATATTCGCAATGCAGGACTTGTATCAAGTTGTTGTTCGATATCATATGGGGTATTGGCCTAGGATGGTAGGTGAGCACTGAGGCCAAGCATTCATATCATTAGTGGGTCCTTTGGATGTGAAATATGGTGGAAACCCAATTTAAGGAATGCGTGAAGTATGGATACTACCCATGTAGTTTAATTGTCACACGACAAGGACAAGTGAAAGGATGATTAATCTCAAAGAAGTACATGGAGTGACTATTAAAAACCTGATGCGAATGAAGATATAAGAAGTCCACAACACACCTCATACTTCTGGGAGAACTCAGACCAAAAGTGTCAGGAAGAAGAAAAAGGTCACGACTGGACCACATATAAGAAGTCTAGGTGTTGCTACATATCCCATAAAGATGAGAATCAAGATACACTTAGTTCTTGAAATGACATGGAAGGCAGCCAATACCAAAAGAGGGAAATATCATCTTAAGTGAGAAACATCATAGTTGTTACAAAGTTTAATGTCATGTAATCTCGAACAATGAGAATCTTAGTTTAATCTCATATAACTCAGATCATAAGGTGACCAGTTTAATGTCATGTTCATAGGACATACCCGTGCAGTTTAATCGTCATGCGGTAAGGGAGAAAACAACAAGGGATATTAAGGGAGGTACATGGTACATTTCTGAAAACCCATTGTGAATGAGATAAAAGGGGTTCCCATACCACACCACACACTCCTGGGAGAAACCTAATCCAAGAAGGGGGTGAAGAGGTTCATGATGATGTGGCTAGGCCCATGGATAAAATGACTAGGCATTACTATGTATCCCATGAGGGTGAGAATAAAGCCACACATAGTTCTAAAATGTCATGGTAGGTGGCCAATGCTATAGGAGCAATGAATTTTCAAATGAATATATCATATGTATTGGTAGTTTATCATCATACAGCTCGAATGCAGAAGGTGTAGTTTAACATCATATGATAAGGATGAAAGAGATCTTAGTTTATGGTCATAGAGATCTGACCAAAAGTGGAAGATTATGAAAAGAAAAAGTACATAACGTGGTGCCATAAGGAAACCCTGATGTGAATGAGGACCAAGGGAGTCCTCACCACACCATACACATCCAAAAGAATATGCACAGTTTAAGTCATGATGCCTAGACATTGGGAATAGATCCCCTAGTTTAAGGTTGTAGAGTTCAGACCATGAGGCATGCACATCTTCCATGTGAGCATGAATCTTAACAAAACCCCTAAGCCCATGTGATCCATGCTTGGTGTGGGAAACAAGGGGTGGAGAAGACCCAAACAACACATGGAAGCACACTATGGGGGAAAAGAGGTGTGAGACCAAGAATAGCCCGACAACACCGATCCGTTATCTCTATGAAAAAAGTTGCACATAGGGATAACAATAAAGGTGTTAAAATTCCACTTGTATATAAGGAGGTGGAAAGGGATATCAATCATGAGACCAATATTAGGGGCGCAATGGGGTTGTTGATAATGATGGAGGATAGCTACTGACCATGTTCACAACACATTATCCATATCGTGTGACCTGGAATGGGAACATACAATTGGAGATCAATCGCTGACCATATTTGAAATGTGGGACATGTATCAAGTTGTTGTTTTAAATCCTCTAGGATGTTGGCCTAGGATGGTAGGTAAGCACTGAGGCCGAGCATCCATACCATTAGGGGGCCCCTTCAAACGTGAAAGATGATGGGGGACCAAATAAAGGGACATATGAATCATGGATATGGAATACAAGAATGTCCATGCAGAATCCAACACTCTAGGACCTATACCAAAGTACATATCATGCAGATTAATGGGGTAGGAAATCGATTGAGGGGATCAACCTAGGGAGAGATTACCTGGGAAGATGATCCAAATAAATAGGTAAAACATGTCTATGAACCTGGGGATTGAATACCCAGGCATTTCTATGTATCCCATAAGGATTTGAATCAATCTATACATAGTTCTTGAAATTTCGTTCAATTTAACATCATACGGTAAGAATGTAGGGTGCCAATGCAGTTTATCATTGTGCAGCTAGGAAAACAGGGAAGGGTAATGTCCAAAAAAGGGATGTGAACAGAATGAAAAAATAAACCTCACATGAATGAGAACAAAATGAGTTCGCACTACACCATGCACTCAAAATAAGGGACTTAGGTTGAGGGTCCATAAAAGGTTGAGGGACCTAGGGCTAGACCTGAAGCAAGATACCCACGCATTCTCACATATCCCATGAGGATGGGAATCAACCTGAATGTAGTTCTTGAAGGTTCCATGTAGTTTAATATCATCCGATAAGGACGAGTATGATGAGGGATACTCTTGAGGGGGAGAACACAGTGTGGCCATTGTAAACCTAATGTGAATAAAAACCAAATAGGTCTACACCACACCACATGATCCTAGAAGAACCAAGGACAAAGGGCCGAGCAAAAGAGAATGTTTTTGGAACCTAGAGCTGGACTCGAAGAAAAATGCTCGAGCATTCCTATGTATCCCATGAGGATGGGAATCAAGACATATGTAGTTCTTGAGATTCCGTGCAGTTTAACATCATGTGGTAAGGACAAAAGAAGATAAAGTCCCGAAGAAGATAAAGTCCCAAAAAATGGAGGGGGTTCATGGAATGAAAAAGAAAACCCAACATGAATGAAGACCAGAGGGGCATCATACCACACCATGCATCCCCAAGAGGGGACTCAGGCTAAGGGGCCTAGAGAAAAGGAAAGATTTTAAATACCTGGGGTTAGACCTGAAGACAAAATGTATGGGTGTTACTACATATCCCATAAATATGGTAATCAATCCACACATAGTTCTTGTGATGCCGTGTAGTTTAACATAGTGTGGTAAGGACGGAAGAGATAAGATGGTGATCCTAGGGGGGGACATGGAATAACTATTAAAACCCAACGTGAATGAGGCAAAAAATAATCCCATACCACACCACGTACTCCCGGAGAATACCTATGTCGAGAAACCAAAGATGGAAGGACTTGGGGATGGACCCAAAGACAAAATGTCTGGGCATTCCCACTTATCTAGCAAGAGTAGGAATCAAGCCGCATGTAGTTATTTAAATTTTGTGTGTTTTAACATTACATGGTAAGGATGGAATAGATATTAGTTTAAGGTTGTAGAGTTTGGACCATAGGATATGTTTACCATTTTTATTTTATCGTCATCTAGGATGAATACTAGGTAGTTTTATGACTTTCAGCCCAAACAAATCATGCATTTTAACATTATGTGGAGTAGGAGGAGTAGGTATTCTTAGGAAAAATAATATTTTTGGAATTTGGCATTGGTGGGAGGAGTAATACACTCACCATCCATAGTGACCAGAGAGTACACACCATTGGGGTAAACCTTATAGATAAGATAGCCCCCTCCCATTTGGGATCCAAATTCGGTGGATTTCTACCGGGTATCATCAACATCCTTAGGGACAAAACCAAATCACCCTAAAGGAAAGTTCAAAGACAAAACTTATTATTGAAATCCCTGGAGATCTTATTTTAGTGCCTCTACATATTGTGCAAGGCATAAAGTTTGTTCTTATTGAGAGATTCTAGTTCATCCAGAAGGACTTATGATACTTTGTATAGCGTATGATAATTGTAGATAGTTGTACAAAGTGACAAGAACTGAATCTTGATAGGAAAGACTACATCTGTTCCATGGACCAGGGAATATGGGGTCACTTGGGTGGAATTGTGAGTTGTCGTCCAATAATCCCAGAGAATGTTGCGGAGCTTGTTCGACCAACTTCTCTTGTTCTGACCAACCATATTCTGTAGAATGTTAGAGAGGGTATTTTTGAACACCTAGATCTTTACATTTTCTTGCACATGATAGTGGGAAGTATAGTTGGACCAGATACTGTACTTGGAGTACAATTTCTTCAGTTCTAATGCCCGGAAGTTAGTGTCGTTATCAGTGAGAATGATATGAGTGACTTCGAATAAGTGGATGATGTTTGAGCTCACAGATTTATAATATAATGGGCCTTGACTTCCTTGAGTGGGATTGTCTCTACCCAATTAAAAAAGAAATCCATGATAGTTAAGATGAACCTTCACTGGTGAGCTATTGATAGCAGATATAGGCCCACAAAATTGATTCCCTAGACCACAAAGGTCCAAGAGTACTTGGTAGTATGAAGAGGATCTAGTGGTCGATGAAAAAAATTGGCATGGATCTGACATGCATGGAACCTCTTGGAAAACTTGATACAATCATGAATCATGGTGGGCCAGAAGTATCCCAACCTTTAGATCTGATGAGAGAGCTTCAACCCCACCTGATGAGATCCATTGGAACTGGCATGAACTTCCTGCATCACTTGGGGGATATCATCTCCTTGAATGCAGTAAAGGAGGAATCTATCGAACCCACATCTGTAGAGGATATGCGCAAGGATAGGACCACTTTGGAGGGTGAACTGCACTACCCACCGATGGATTCATTCATGTTTGGCTCTGTCTGTTGGGTGATTGTCATGTTGGAGGTACTAAACAAAGGGACTCATCCAATCAGGGGTCTATACTACTATGGTAGGGGGACCTAAAGGAACCGATGTGGATGCACCGGTGGTAAGATGTCCTACCTGTAGGATATCATCATTTTCTGGAGTGACGAGAGTGATGAACCTTCTATGTACCACATGGATAATTAGATCATCCTAATCTGGCTCTATAAGAGAAGAAACAAAGATGGACAATGCATTGGCTCAACCATTTTGTGATCGAGGGGTATGAGTAACCTATGGTGGAAGAGGGAACTGGGCCATTAGCTGGTGAGTGCACTCTAACAAGGGTATGAGTTTCATCTTTCTGATGATGTAGTCACCATTGATCTTCTTTATGACTAACTTAGAGTCTCCCTTCATGTGAAAGTGAGGGACATCAATCTCGAGGGCCAGCTCGAGACTAGTGATAAATTTATGATACTCAGCCTCATTGTTGGTGCATCCCTATGAAAATAAGAATGAGTAGGGCATGAAAATCTGTATAGACATGATGAAAATGATACCCAGACCTACTCTATTGAGTTTGGGATTGTTAATCCTTCTTCCGGTAGGGCTTTGGAAGCACTGCCAAAGGGAATATTCTAACATGGAATGACTTGATCCACTTAGAGGATGACCTCATCCGGGAAATCAAGATCTAAATACTACTCTGTGGGGGATGGATGGGTGGTAAGGAAGTCTTCTAGTGCCTGACCTTTGACAGATTTCTATGGCACAAACCTGATATCGAACTGTAGAAGGATCACTTCCCATTGGGCTAGATAGCCTGTCAACATGGGGTGGTACATAATATACTTTAGTGGGTCCACATGGAACAGTAGTTGTATCTCATGGTTCTTTAGATAGTGTTGCAACTTCTTCACTACAAAAACAAGTTTAAGGAAACTCTTTTTGATAGAGGAATATTTGGTTTCTATATCAAGTAGCATGTAGCTAGGATAGTATAAACTATTCTATGTCCCTTAATTCTTCTTATGGGTGAGAAGGGAACTGAGGGATCGTTCTAGGGTGGTCACATAACAGACCAGTGACTTGTCGAAGATGGGTGGATCAGATCTGGAGGTTGTAGCAGGTACTGCTTGATCTCCTCAAAAGTAGTATGAAATTCTTCATCCCACTGGTAGAAAACACCTTTCTTCATGAGTTGGAAAAAAGTCTTACACATGCCGGACATATTCGCAATGAATCAGCATATATAGTCCAAGTGGCCTTGAAAACCATAGAGCTTCTAAAGGTTTCTTGGAGTAGGCATATAACTGATAGCCTTGATCTTCTCTGGATCAATCTTGATGCCTTTGTACCAAATGAAAAAGCTAATGATTTTTCCTTAGGTGACCCCAAAACCACACTTTAAGGGGTTCATCTTCAAATGCTGGGAGTGGAGGAAGCTGAGTACTTTATCAAGATCTCTGAGATGGTCCTAACATTGGTAGGATTTAACCACCAGGTCATCTACATATCATTCCACCAATGTCCCTAGGATCATATTGAATATATGGTACATGGTACACTTATAGGTAGCTCAAACATTCTTTAGGCTGAAGGTATTATTTGGTAACAGAAATTCCCTTGTGGCACTCTGAAGGTAGTAGACACTTCATCCTTGGGGGACATTTGGATATGGTTGTATTTGGAATACCCATCCACAAAGGGGAGAACCTGGTATCCAACAACGGTGTTGATCAATAATTCCATCATTAGAAGAGAAAAATTATTATTTGGACAATGATGATTGAGATTTCAAAATTCATTGATGACTCTAATCTATTCATTCTTCTTCCTAATAGGTAAGATGTTGGCTAACCATAAGGGATAGTATACTTCCTTGACAAAGTTGTCTTTAATAAGCTTATCAAATTTGGCCTCGACCATGACACTGTGAGAGGGGTGCATTTTCATGGGAGGCTATTTGAACCCATGATGAATTACTGGCAGGCTAAGACTGTGGAAGAAAATCTGAGGATCTGGCCCTAGAATCTCATCATAGATTTGAGAAAATACATCTTGATGTTTCTTTAGTAAATCCACATACTCCTGTAGCTCCTCTACATGAATGGCTATGCTGACCAGTGTTGGTCTCAGGTTTGGCTTGGTACCAAGATTCCCCTGTACCATCTCATCTATGGTGGTGGTTACAACCTCCTCAAATGCATAAGGATCTTCCTCCAAATCCTATTCATCATCTGTAGCAATAGTTTCATTGGAAAGGGCATTTATTCTAAGTTTACTAACCTTGAAGGAATTATGGTTCTGACCTTAGTGGTGGTGAAATCTTCATCAAGAGATCACCACACTACTAAAACCATTACAAGAAAAGATATCGATCCAATATCATTAGGTATTCAACCGAGGGGACCACAGTTGATAATATCAAAGTAGTAGTGGCATTTCAGCTTAAGTCAGTTCAACCCAGCCCATCAAAAAAAAGAAAGTATGATGTACTGCTGTTTCCATGGGGTTAATACCCCAATATCTTATAGGTGTAAGGTGATCTGTAATCACTCGAGTTTGATTTGTTTAGGAGTACGAAGTGATATTTTGGTGCTCCTTATATCTGGGAATACATTCACCCCTCATCCCAGAGATGAAAAACCAATGTCCCATGTATAGGGTTGTGGCTTCCATCTGATGGATTGGGAGGATGAAGGCATTGTCGAGGTCTATCCACGGATCATCCACAACGACAGTGCACTCAACCATGTTGGCTTGAACTTTCTTTTCCTTTCTCTTTTAATAGTCGACATCTAAGTTGTGGGATTCATAAGAGGAAAAGAGAGTCACATCACCATGGATTATTTCTATTTGACCATTAAGGGAGTACTTGAGGAACTAGTGATATGAGGAAGAAACTTCCATGTGTAGGTGGATCCAGGGTCTACCCATCAATGCATCATAGGTAGTGTCCTGCAAGACAACCATAAACTCAGTGCTGGTAACCAGGCCACCAAATTGGGTCTTCATATGGGTTTTTCGAATCGGTGTCTACTCTATCCTGTCATAACCTTGGATCTTCAGATAAGAGGGATCCAGATCTAACTCAGATAGTCCCATTTTACAGAGTGTCTAGGTCAGGATGAGATTGATCCTAGAACCTATATTGATAAGACAATGATTGAATTCCACACCATTGAACTGGCCCTTTATGTACAATGGGAAGATGTGCCCCTTTACAAGAGAACCTTCATCTTCTCTAGATAATGAGATGATGGTATGAAATTCTACATGCTCTAATTCCTCAGCATGGAAAGTATTTACAATCTCTACCTATATTTCAAACTGGATGGGGATTATCGAAGACTCTATGAGGGATTCATGTATATCTTCAAATATGTAGAGATCCTAGAGAATCAAGATCTTTGTAGGAATATTGGTGAGATGCTTAAGTACATCATACTTCCATGCCAGGTGCACATTTCTATTGACATGAGGTTTCTCTATGGTAGGAGGTATGAAGGGAACAACTGGATGAACCAGTAGATTCTGACTAGTGCTAGGGATATCCTACTGATTTCTAGTTAAACCATATAAAATGACCATTAGATGACTGCTGGATGAATGAGGTATGTCCACTATGGTACATGACTAATCATAACACGGTTATAGAGGCTCTGTCTAGTCGAGTAGTATGAAAGACAATGGGAGATAATATGATGGGTTAGAATGAGAGGACTATGCGTGTTGAGCTCTATATTGAGCATATTGTTTGGTCTCAGTGGAATAACTGGCTTAGTTGGAATCACTAGATGATTCACTATATTTATTCACATACCCATGGTTTCACCAACACTGGCATCAATTGGGGACATTAGGAGGGTCTGCATGGCGTTCCTCATTGTAAGGAACCATATAAGGGTCCACCAACTCGACAATGTTCACTGAAACATAATCCTAATTGTATCTTAAAGAATACTCCATTACTGGGAGGACCCTAGGGGAAATTCTCATCTATGGGGTCATGAAGTCACTGAGTGTATGGGGTGACCTTGGCACCGGCGGGGGACTCTGCTCTCCCTTACACTGTCGGTGTCCACCCTTCCTATAAGATGATAGTTGTGATATGAATGCACCAGCAGAAGCTAGGGGAGTTGTGGATAACTCAAAAAGATCAGGTTGATTAAAATGAGCACAGATTATACTATGATAATGAGCGACTGCCTTACTAGCTATCCAGTCATCATACTTCTGAGACCAACGGATAGAAACCTACTGTCATTCACCCCCACTGTTGCTATCAAGATTTGAAGACACACATGCCACATGTTCTAGGGCTAGACCCAACTTGATTATGTTGTTTTTGACCTGGTCCTGGAGCCAATCATTGAAAAAATAACATTTCTTGAGAGTATGTCCAAGGATCCAGTGATAGGGGAAATAGTTGGGTCGATCAATAAGATCGACCTGTTTGGGCCTCCTGTATTCTGGAAACCACATGATTCCCTAATCTAAGGTACTCTGAAAGTATCCACAGACTTGAGAATCATAAAATGGGTAGGTTCAATTCCTCCTATCTGAAAAAGGGACTCTGGGAGCCTATCCCTCACAAGGGGTTGGATCCTGGTGAGGAGGTGTAACCTGGTTATCTCACCTAGGCGGTGGTGGTTGATGGGGCGGCGCCTTTCGATTTTGAGGTGGGTGCTATTGACCCTGAGGATGAGACTGAGGCGGAGGTCCTCAGTGAGGTGTTGGAGGTGGCTCTACCTATAATAATTCCAATGGTCTGGGGGTCTCTACCTGCATTCCGAACCATGTCTTAGCTTTAGATCCCCTTCTTGCAGGAGCCACAGAAGGCAACGAATGTGCATATTTGGTTTGGTGAAGGGATTCTTCTAGGTGTTAAGACTTGTCATAGAAATGCTAGAATCCACCTAGGAAGTTTTGGGTGATGAGGGAAGGAACCAATTTAGTCTTCACATTCCCTACACATATCAATAGCAACTGCTCCTAAGTCAGTGGCATGTTGAGTGAATATGTGAGACCCTTCCATATAGCGACAAATTCTACGATATGCTCATCCAGCCATTGTTTTCACTTGAAGATCTCAACAATACTTTTCTTGTAGGTGGTAGAACTAATTTGATACAATAATTTCTTATGAATATCTTCCCAACTAGCTATGGATCCAATGAGTAGCTGGTTGTATCAGACAAATGTGATCCCTTCCAGTGTTTGTATGAAACATTGGATCTTGGAGGATTCCTACTACACTAGAGTCCCTAGAATAGGTTCAAACCTTAAGATGAAGTGAGATAGGTGCTGTAGTAAGTCTCCAATCTCGTTTAAGGGAGAGAATTTTGGGTTCCCAAAATCTGGGGGTGCCAGCATATCGTCAACCCATGATGGATATAGCTTTCCATCAGGTGTAATTTCTACCTACTGGGTCTCAAGAGCCTCGAGACAGGCAATGAGAGTAGACAATATATTTATCGGGGAGGATTCATATCCTGATGTGGGTTCCTAACAGCAAGTGTACTGGAGGGATCTTTAATGTGGTAGGCAGGGCCAAAAACTCATGGAGGAGATGGTGGATTAATATATGGAGCTTATAGAGGGTCGACCTATGGAGCAGCTGAAGGAAGAACCTGTAGAGCCAGTTGAGGGTCTATTGGGGGAATATTCTCACATAGCTCAGATGGATTCTATGATGCATACCGTGCTTTCTTTCCATATACTATTTAATATACCTTGTCTAGATGGGTAGGGTTTTTGAGGTCACCAGGAGGCAGCTTACCAGGAAGGAGTTGTACCTACCCCTACTGCCTCGGTCAAGGATTGCCGTAATATGGACGTCGCTCTACGACATGTTTGGTAAGAAGATCGATGATGGACCTTTTCTATTTTGTGAGTTTTTGGCATAAATCGTCCTTTTAGGGATCATCCTCCACCTTTGGAACTGAACTATATAGATTAAAGTTTTTGAAATCTCTGGGTGGGCCTTTTCCCTTATTGTGGTCCCGACCGAAAAATAATGACTCAGCGGGCTCAATGAGGCCGAGAAAATTCCTTTTTTGATGAGTGAAAATGCCTGGGGGATCTATCAGGTGTGGTACTACCCCTGGGGTTAGGTTATATTTGAGGAGTCCCACCTCAGCTTCCTTCTTTGTGAGTTCATACATGTTGACTATAAGTGTTCCTAGAGGCATATACTCGATATCACATGGAAAATCAGGCTGATGCAGTATCAAACTAAAGTGGAGGGATACATACTACGCCAACCATGTATCTTCACATGTGGAGATACCTCGACAATAATTCCATGAAGCATTGTAAAGTTATGGATGCATCATTTTTTGGAGGATCTGATGGCAACAAGATGATGCGGGATGATGATCCATGGGAAGTGCAGCCAACTCGACCAGGAAACATTTCTAGCCAAGGCTATCATAATGCTCTTGGCTCTATAGATAAATCAACCGATAATGGAGGAGGTAGAAAAACATCACCCATAGTGTTCAGTGGAAGCAAGTGATCTTCTCCTTGGTGAGGGACTCTGACATGCTGATGTTTAGAGTTAGAGTCGTCCAGAACATTTTGGGGAATTGATCCACAATGATAATGTCCCATAGGATCCTTCACTCAGTAGTGGGATCTAGAATATTATTTCCCCACTCTTCAATTTAATGTATATGGGGAACCAATAATAGTACTAACATAGATCACTGTGATGGTGAACTAGTCGGTGGGGAGTATGGATCACGAGCTGACAAACCCCTGCATACTGGGCTATCTCCTAGGGACTATACTAACTGTATCACCACATCCCTATAGGATATGGTTCTGACCGTTACCTTCTGTACTAGGGTGGTAGTTGTTGGTGGTGGGTTAGGCTGGTGTTCATCATATTCTAAACCCCAGAATGACTCTCCACAATCTCGTGTCAAGGTAGAGATAGAATTTGTTGATGGTAGAGAATAATACATAAAAATACCTTGGAAAAGAGCCAAACCTTCCTTCTCCTATATATACATGCGGAGGGATTCTGGGATCTAGTGCATCTCTATTATTGGGAGGATGAAGGTGACATGCCAGGTTCCTACCTCATACTCTAATATAGAGGATTGGGGTGAAAGATTCATCATCGATTCACAACCCTCTTCAGAAATTGAAAATAGTAATGGGTTGACTGTGACCTGGATATTCTTAGAGATCTTTATTCGATGGTGACAGTTTTCCCTCTTGATCCGGGAAGGTTTTTTAGGGAAAGGTAAATCATTGACATGGAGAGGACCTCTGTGCATGTTGGTGTTAGGGTAGGGAGGACCTCTACCTGAGTTGGATGAGATATAAGGAGGGCCTTCATATCAGTTATCGTTGGAGCGGACAAGGTCTACACTTTGGTGGGCCGAGGTGTGAGGAGCACATAAGCACATGTTAAATGGCACAAAGGGAGGAACTCCTTGTCCATTTCTTGATATGCAAGGAGGACCTCCATGGTAGGGAGTGCTGGAGTGGGGTGGACCTCTGTTGGAACTAGTGGGAACATGGGGAGGACCTCCATACTAATTGGTAATGGAGAATAAATGACATCTGCTCTAGTTGGTGTTGTTGCGGGGAAGGCCTCCACTTGATCTACTGATGACGTGAGGAGGGACATTGCATTAATGACTTGAAATACAAGAATAACTCCCATAACTAGGATCACTGGCATAGGGAGGACCTCCATACTGGGTGTTGATGAGGTGGGGAGGACCACCTCTTGGATTGGTGACAATGGCATGGGGAGGATCTCCATGTTGAGCATAAGAGTGAGGAGGACCTCCAATATGGTCAATGATGGTATGGGGAGGGCCTCCTTACTAAACACCATCATCATGGGTTGGCCTGTGATGGATGCTACTCATGTCAGTGACCAGAAGAGTCAATCCATACCACCCAAGGGGTGGATGGGGCCTCAATCCCGACTGGGCATAGAAGTGACCTACCTCTGTAGTAATAGGGGATAGATAGTTTGCATCGGTGGTGGAATGGTCCACTGAAGCTATGGAAGATGACACCCCTGAATGGGCATATTTTTGAGATTGCGCTTGATGTTGATGTTAGGTCATCCGAACTAGGGCCAGCTAGGAAGGGGTGTGGACCACCTACTCCTCAATCTGTGGGACCGGATGGTGGTGTTGACGTGACCTGGTGGAAGCCCTCCTTGGTGGATCCTTGGATGAAGTTGAAGCCGGGATGAATTGATCAACCCTTACCTCTTATATGTAGGGGAGTGAATCATAGGATCATTCTGAGGAGGGACTCTTGAAATAGTTGAAGATCAGAATGGGGAGCAATGACTCCCTGCGTGGCCCTTAGGGGCAGTGATGACTTTAAGGCATAGAAGCCTCAGATATTGATAGTCCATTACCCTAATCAAGATGACCCCATTCTATTCATATAATAAAACCATAGTGTCAATCACCCTCCTTTGAATAAACTATGAGGGTGAGACGGGGTGTGGACACCCAATATTCATAGCCGTGGAAGATGTCGTGGTGGAGGTGGAGCCATGTAGGAATGTAGCAACATCATTCCTCCCGCCACTATGTTTGTGGGTGTGTGGTGATTGGTTAACTGTAACTGCATATTGGGTCCTGCAATGCAGGGAGATTCAACCATCAATACATATATGTGGAAAGAAATGATCAGTTCCCTAACACTGTTAAATCTTCCATAGTTAGAGAGAAAGGTCCACGCTGACAATGCCACAGACCAAAATGCCCAACGTTCAACTACCCCAAATTTTGGTGAGTTCCACGTGAGGCCCACTATTTTCTTGGAGAAATGTGGCACCAGATATCCGAATCCTGTGACACAATAATATGCGGATGTCTCAAATGATATTAATCCCCATGTTGAGGAGAATAATTTCACATTGAGTTCACCATTTCAATTTTTGATGATTTCTGTTAGGGCGCACCAGCCCAGGTGTATTGGACACTCACTGATGATTGAATTTCACTCCACATTATTTCTTTCCAAAGGTGGGAAACATCCGTTGTCTCTTGAGGGATGTTTTCTCCTTGACCAAAATGGGATGATGGGATGTCGATTTATACTTCTGTGGATTCCTCCTTAGAATTCTTCACCTAGTCCAGGCCTCCATTAAAGATTAAGGTGAAGTTAATAAAACCCATTCCCAGTGCCATCTCTTCATAGATTATATTTAATTATGCTGCTTCTATGAGGAAATTCCAAAGGGTCCAATCAGGGAAAAAACCTTCAGTTAGAAGAGTAGTCACTTTGAGGTATCTGTGGCATGTCTTGATGCTGGAACACTATAACACCTGTATTTTCCCCATATGATAGGGCTTCTCAAGAAAAAAAACTAGAGGCTTACCACATAGATCGTGTGGTATTTTATTCTAAAGTCATGTATCTGAGGTTTTCCTCATCATACCATGTTAGGTGTATTCCATAGGTTTAATGTCATGTGGAGATGGATCAGACTGATTAGAAAACTGAAAAGAGTAGATTAAATATGAATATCCATGGGATGGAGAACCTAAAAGGTTTACCAAATGGATGGATTATAATTACCAATGAGGATAGATCTAGGATGGTGTATCCTTGAAAAAGGGAATATTTCACACCGTGAAGGTTGATCTAGACACCACAAAGGGTAGACCAGAAAGGAGGATGAGTCCATAAAAACGGGACACCAAGGGTTTCCATTGGTTAGGATTGAACCTCAGGGAGGCTTCCTATATAGCTCTCGTAGAAGACAGGGATCAAAAACCACATAGTTAGAACTGACAATTTGGGAATTATGCACTGAGACTGCTCGGGTGCTGCTAGGAGCAAAAATTATATGGATGAATGAGGATTATTCACTAAGACAACCCGTATGGATGGGATGATCTCATCAAGGTGTGGTATCCTGAGTAAAATAATGATGGGTATGGAGGAATTGTTGAAAGGGGGAGATGAATGGAGATGGAACCAGTGTGAAGGGAACCAGTGTAGGGATGACAGTTTTGGGATTCAACCTTAGGAAGGTTTCCTATGTATCCTCATGAAAGGGAATCAAAGTCTACATTGTTCTGGAGTTGGGTGATGAGTCACCTGAGGCGGCGACTCATGAGAACAGATGCATGGATGGGACCTGAAGGAAGTGGAACCTTGGGGTGTGGCATGATCTTTCCGAAACACATGGGATCAAGGGAGAGACCAAGATGAGACATGAATGATGGTATTGAACCTCATGAAGGATTCCAACATATCCCCATATAATGGAATCAAAGTTCATGTAGTTTAGGATGTGGAGCATAGAATCAAGGTGTACATGATGGAAAATGACCTGGAGACATCCTGGGGCTTACACGTGGTTAACATCCCATCGTAAGAGGGATACTCTTGGTTGGAGGAGTATAGTGAAGTATGTAGGGCTTACACTTGGTTAGCAACCTGATTGGATCAAAACACATCAGGGAGGAAGAACCCATAGGTGTGTCCCATTATGGAAAGATATCACATCCGGAGGGTACATCCCTAGAAGGGAGCACTGTAGTTTACCGTTGGCTGGATTGAACCTCATGGAGGCATCCTACATACCCTACCTAGTAGATAGGGATCAAAACCCATGTAGTTATAGATAGTGATTCAATTTAATGTTATACAGGATGAGGTAGTACCGACATGAAGTGGTCGGGACTGATGGGTGATGGGCTTGAACCTCGGGGAGGATTCCTATGTACCTTGCATGGAAAGAAAAAGGATCAAAGTTCATGTAGTTCAGAAAAAAGGGGAATGGGGATTACAAAATAAGGTGGCCCATAGAGGATTTCATGTTATATGTTTACTCTAATACCACATGATTAATTCTTGGTGTGATGAATAAGAGGTGACAATAGACCTGAAGACCACGTTGCAAGAGATGCAGCCATGAGAGGTGGTGCGGGGCTTACGTGTGGTTAGCGTACCAAGGAAATGGAGACTAGGAATTACTCTATAATGGAAGCCCGAGAAGGGTGTATAGATGTATGAAGATGATATGGCCATCGTACAGGGATCAACCCATCAAGGTGGGCCAGGGCTTACATAGGGATTTCCTGAAGCATGCATGGAGACAAAGAATAGAGGGGAAGAGAAAGCGGATTGAAAAGGCAGGAAGTAAGAGCCTCATAGTTCCACCACCTTTATGGTTCTCTATGGCCTTACACATAAGTGGTGACTCATAGATTAACATCTTGTGTTGGGGATGTGGGTTGCTTGGCAGTTTAACGTCCTGCAGCTCAGACAATAAGGACTCGTTCCTCAACCCTAGGACTTACATAACTTCAACCAACCCACACTTGGGGGTGGGAAGGCACAAGAAATGTCTGAAGGGATTGAGGTGGAGGAGTGGTCACTCAAGGGGATCATGTTAGCATGGCTATGAAAATACTCAATAACCGTTAGCATGCCTATGTGAATAATCACAAGGAAGAGAAACGAAACATGAGGCACCACTTAGGAAACCATGAAGATACTTTTCATGAGCATGGAGGGCCACATAAGAGAGGGGTTTGTGAAGTAGAAGGCCTCATAGAGAGGGGATTCATGAAGCATGGGTGATTCATGAAGAGTTGGGGCTTCACAAAGGAAAGGGCCTCAAAAAATAGGGCGAAAAGGACCCCTACAATGGAAAGAGCGTCATGAATCCTGATGACCCAACCGAGGCATGGAATCAACATGTGCTTGGAGGGTGCTTTGTGAAGGCTGAATGGATCACAAAAACCTGAGTACCTAAAAAGGACTCCTACCTTTGAAATGGATGAAGGGATTCATGAAAGACATCCCCACTTGAAGCGGAGGAAAAAAGGAGAAAAGGAAAATCTAGTTTTGAATACTCAAGTACCTTGGGTGATTCATTTTTCTCAATGGTTTACAGAAAAAACGTGCTTCACAAATCGAGATCTCAAAAGGTGAAAGGTAAGGGTGTTGTTCCTTTTTAGGGGGGGGGGGGATCTGTCTATTTATAGGAACCCGAGATTGTGATTCTCCAAAGGTTCTCCATGAAGGAAATGACGATTTGTGAACCGAGGTGGATCTTTCGTAATTATGAAGTCTTCCACAACATTTATCCACGGTGACCGTGATGCTCATCATACTTCACAAAGGCTTACATAACAGGGATCTTTAGTGATCATGAACATATCTATCAGATCACAGAGGCTTCCTTAATTTCTCTATGGTGGTCATAGAGAAGGCCTCCTACTCTCTTTGCACTGATCACATTGATAAAGGTCTTTGCGAAGTTGTTTCGCGAGATTGACCCTTTAGTGATTTTTTCTATGTTTTTGTGGACACATTTAGAGGCACAAATTTTGGCTCCAACAATAAGAGATCAATCTAGAAATAGGTGGATAATATATAGATCTAGGATGAAAAGGTCATTGCTTTAAATAAATCATTGGTTGAATTATATTAGAAGACAACTGTATGTATCCCTAGTGATATTGTGTCGATGGATAGTTTGAGTGAGTAGGTAAATTACAAAACTTCATAATCATTTAGTACATAAAATTTTATTGGTTTTAAGTTTAAATATAAATATAAATCACTGTTTAATTTTCACAAAAATTTTCATACAGGTGCCGATCGCAAGGGGTGGAGATGTAGACATAGATGGAGTCCGTGTTATTTTTTCAGGTAGTGATGAAGGTTGACTTTGGATTTGATGATAGTGATGTGTAAATAAAATCATTATAAACTAAGAAAATTATATGGTGATTGAGAAACCATATTGTGGTTTGGGGTAGGGGATATCTTTATTTTTACTACATTACATGAAATATATATACTTGGATGATTTTCTATATTTTCTTATGAAGTCTCCCTTATACTCATAATTCTTAGGATCTTTTGAGTTATTTTTTTAAATGATTCCATGTATAGTCTTCCATTATGGTTTGATTAATTTTTCATTTTCTTCAATGTTATATTAGTGTTGGGATGAGTAGCATATGATTACTATGATTAAATCATGTATTTTAGTAGGCTCATTTTAGGATGGAGAGTTAGGTTGTCCCATATAATGAGGAGGTTATAAGTAAGTAATGGGTGTATAAGTTTTGGGTTTTATCCATTTTTTATTATATTATTGTTTTTATTCTTATTGACTAGGGCTGTTGTGTGGTTTTTAGAATTAAAGTGGGGTTATGGTATCATTTAGGGATCGATGGAGGAAAGGTCAATGAGATTATGGGGGAGTTTTTTATTGTTGTCTTGTTATGTGGAAGCCTTATTATGAGAAAATTATTATAGTAAACCTGAGTTTGTGTTTACTGATATCACAGACCTGGTTAAGCCTATATTAACACTCTTCATATTTTTTTTATTATCACTTCCTATTATAATTATTTATACATAATAAATCATTATTAGTTCAAGAAATGTATATATTTGAATCTGAAATACATTTTTCTTATGTTTTGATTGAAACTCCATTTATTGTTGGTCCATTATGTTTTTTAGAATATTAATATGATTTTATTTTGTTTTATGTATTATCTACTTACTTCATGATTTTTTTATAGATATTGTAATAATTTTTAATTCCAAGTTTTGTAATTTTATTATATGAATAATTTTTCTTATTTATTTGTTTATGTTATATTCTTGGATTTCCATATATTTGGTATATTTTTTCTAGGGATGCAGTTTTTACATATTTTTTAAAAACAATACATAGCGATGGTTTAAAATGCTGATATAGATGGTAAAAAAATTTAATGGTTGTTTAAAACACCTCTATATATTATCAAATATAGTATTAGTTTAAACCATTGGGAAATCCTCACAGGTTTTGAGAGAAAAAACCACCACTAAAAATGAAATAATCAATGATAAAAAACGTTTCCAACACTTTTTAAAAATAATTTCTAAATGGGTGAAACTGATGCAAGTTGGATGCCGACATCAACTTTAGCAGTGGTTTTCAAAAACCATCACAAAACCATTTAGAGGTATTTTAAACTATCACTAGTACCCTATATTGTTGTAGTAAAATTACCCTTATTAGTCATATCCTACTTAAAACATTTCTTTATAACCTAAGTAATAAGAAACATAAGAAAGGGTGAACTCAGATACTCAGTAAGGGTAAACAAGGTAGATATCAATTGATGATCATTAGTGAGCATAAGATAATCATATGGGTATGAGAACATATTAATGACTTATGAAAACTTAACCAATAATTCCTTGACTATAGTTCATTAGTCATAGAATAAAACTTTTTAATATTAAAATACATGAGTCATAATAGCGTGGAATCATCAAAAATAAATCATGAGCTATGAGATCATATCATAATAATAATACATAATTATTTCACATACACATAAGTATTGAAAATCAATTACTTGGTCAAGGATCACTTTCAAGACTGTCATATTAGACATAGTCCCATAATAGATTGGGTTCACTCTCCATTCTCATAATTTACTTAGTTAATAATCACTACCAAGACCATTATTGTAGACAAAGTCCCTTATCGGAGTAGGTTCACTCCCCATTCCAATTCATATTATCAAATGAGACATAAATATTTAACAAATGCATGTAAGGTCTATATAATTCTGGTCCCACCCATCACATAATTAAAACCATACCTAATTGTTGCACAAGATCATAAAAATATTCATAATTTCAACATATAATAATTTACCCATGGAAAAGAAATGGGTTTCATGAAATCAATATTAAAACATCATCATCATAATCTATCAAAAGAAAGAAAATGGATGGAATCATAAGATCATATCCCCAAAGAATCATAAAAATCATTAAATGGTTTTTACATAGATTAAAAATATCGTTTTATTAATTTAGTTAAAATAATATTTCAAAATCAATATAAAACATCCCATTTCTTTGAGAAACATTTAAACATTAAAATTTCCCAAAAAAATAGGAATAGGGTTAAATTTTTAAAACCATGGAAACTTATAAAGGAAGTTAAATCATGAATAATTTACATGAAAATGGTAAAATATATTCATTATATATATGTTAAAAACATTATTTTTACACCTTTATAAATAAAGTCAAAATTTAGTCATATGAAAAACGTTTGAAAGGATTTCTTTTAATCATTTTTAAAGAAAGTAAAAGGAAGTATAAAAATACATTTATCAGTTATTTAAAATTGAGAATAACTTCCATATTTTTTTTGAAAAACATGGATATATAATAGAAATATTTCTGTCCATATAGGAGAAATAAGGTTCATTTTCTTAAAAATATTATTTCCATCTCTTCGAGTACCATAGAGAGAAAAATTAAAGGAGAAATGGAAATCCTAGGAAAACCCATAAAAGAAGAAAATATATGGGGTTTAATAGAGAAAGATAATATGATTTAACCAATGAAAATTTAATTATGAACACCCCTGATTAAAAAAATAAGACTCCAACATAAACCCTTACCTTAAGTCCGGACTTTTTTCATATACGCTCAAACCTCCAACATAATAAATTTGGTTTTATTATACATCTATACCAGAAATATATTAATACCCATATTACCATACATAATTCCATTATAATATAAAAATATATATTTATTATCAATTATTTACTGAAATTAAAATTTAGTGAGTTAACTTATAACACCCTAAGATTTTATGATATATTTCTCTTCAAATAAACTTAATTTCTTCGACATCTTGTGATACACAAAACCCTATGTCTAAATGATTTGTAATATAGTATACCATTATAAATTAGACATTAAATTAGTAGTATGAATATAAATAACCACATTTAAAAAAATATTTTTCAAGGTATTAGATAAAACAAATATATTTATAAATGTGTACTTAATTTTTAGTAGAGTCACTATGTGATTTGAAAATACATTTTTTCCTCAGAAATGATTTTATTACTTTTTGTGAGTAAATAAAATAATTAATTTCTACTACTATTATAAAATTTATTTGAAAAAATGAATTTTATTTTTGAAATCATAATGTCAAACTTATATTTAGGTGTATTTTTGATAATTTTATGAAAATATTGTTTGTTTCAATGAATAGTGAAAAATATTGATTTATATTGAAGCCTATATTTTTATTTATAAATTAACAAAGATACATTATATTTTAAAATGTATTTAAAAGTAATATTAGTCCATTTATATCATTAATAATCCAATTAATTTCTTTGTAATTAATTTTATGTTGTATTTTGATATAAAAACTTTTTATACTTAAGAAAACATTTTTTTTATGGAAAACAAATTTTCATCGCATTTTGTGGGTTTAATTTTAAATTTAATTCATCCAATTATATGAATTGAATTTTATAAAATTTATTCCATATTTGGAATCAAAATTTCAAAATTTGGTAATGAAGAAAATTTTATTTTTTTCATAATGAATAGTAAAAACAGTAAAAAAATCACAACGATTAAGGTTAAAACGAGTTTACCAGGAGTTAAACCAAGTGATAAGGGTATTTTTTATAATTAAACCTGTCAAAATCCTATTTTATGACCATATTTTTACCTAATACTATACCACATTTGAATCTCTAGCCATTTGGAAGAATTTGGATTGAGTATGACTGTTATATTTTAATCTTTTAAGAAATTACAAGGGTGTCCTCTCCCCCACTTATAAAAGTACACCCTTCTTTATTTTCTTTACACCACTTTGATACATCTATCTCAACCAACCCATGACCAATTATATTATAAAATTATCTAGACAATAAGTAGAGATGTTGATATTCTTAAAAGATCGTTCCAAGGGTCCTTAATAAAGGATATTAAGGAGGTCTAGCAGAGAAGAGGTAATTGTCATAACCAAACTATTTAATTTTATTTCTTATTTTAATTCCTCTAAATCTATAAAATTTTTATGAACCAATACTTTTATAGTTGATAATTTCAATAGGAGTTCTGATTTTTTCTCTATTGGTGGAAGAGTCATTTTGTAATATATGAATCAAAATGTGGTTTTAGGTGTTTGAGCATCCAAACATGGTGATTTAAAATGATTTTTATATTATGGTGAAAGTACTAGGGGTTTAGGAAATAACCAAAGGGGAACGAGTTTTTCGGGCTATTCAAAACAAAAAGGTTGGGGCCGAAGCCTCAATTTATTATTTAAACCAAATACCTCTTTAGACTGGGTAGAGGGTGACCCATTACGTAGCCCAAAGGCCCAATGACAAGTGGCCTGAATACAAGGCTTGAAAGCCCATATTTTTTGCCCAAAGGACCCCTCGGTGAACAATATTACTACAGTACCAACACTGTTACAGTCCCGCCATCGCTACAGTGCCTACTACAGTCCCTCCTTTGCTACAGTGTTGCCGCTGCTACAGTTGCCGCTACTACAGTCTGCTACAGTCCTGGAAATTCGCACCTGCTCGGATTTGATCTTAGGTTTTTTGGATACCAAGAAGGATCTTGTAACACTAGGGTACATTTTCTTTGGCATGGATATTCAAAACAACTATAATATGTAATTCACATCATTAATATAATTCAGGATATTTATTATACCCATGGTGTGTGCTAAGAAAACTCAAGATGTGAAAAGGGGATCTTGTGGGATAGCCCCAAAAAGTCATGACCTGACCTAATGAGTCATGCCATTAAACTAGCTATCCCGACCCATATTTGGTTTGTCCTATAATTTTAAAGGCGTGAAACTTTTGTTCACATCATAAACTTATCTTAGGTAGTTTTGGTGGACATTTTAAAGGGAAATTGTTTTCCAGAAACCCTAAAAAATAATCTTCCTCCACACCCCTTATACAGAATTAGTCAATAATGTAGACCTTTATTTCAGGATCCGTTTCTATCTCATCTCTTCAACAATTGAAGTGTCATTAGTTGCGATGGATTCTTATCGATGATTTATATCATTTTTGATCCCTAGATGTTTCCAATTTCCCATGAAATCTCTTTCACCAATTGTTTTTTGGATTAATTATAATGAATAAATCAGATGGAAAATAAACCATATCTTGATGTAATTGTTTAAGGATGATGAGATCTTTAATTGACATGGAAAGGGGATATACCGTGTTGATGAATGCGAGCCGTTGGAGGAAAATATTTTAAAGGTACATCATTGGGTTTCTCTTTTCAAGGTTTCCAATTTAATTATATTGAATTGGTTTTTGTTTTGTTGTTGTGTGATAGGGATTTTTATTATAATGTAGTTAGTATAATGTTGTGGACCACCCAAGGATGGTTGGTCATTGTTCCAACTAGGTGATGTTGTCCGGTAAGTATTTCAGCATTCATGTATTATTCCATTGGGTGTGATGTTCCTTGTTAAAATTTAATTAATCATAATTTAGTTATAATTGATTAATCAGGATGGTTTGGAATATGATCGGAACCCATGGAATTTAAGGAAGGGTAGATTGGACTTGGGTGACGTAGACATGGTTGTTGTAATGTGGTTGGATTAGAGTTATCTTCTTTTTACAATAGGTCATCTAGAACAACCCCTTTGTCTATTTCACTTTTCTAGTATTCACATTAAGCATGATCATGCTGGAACCATGTGTGTGCAACCTAATGAAATTGGTTATCCCCTATTTTGATGATAATTTATATGATTATATCTCCCTCAAATGTTGTTGGATCCATTGGCGGTGATACTGTAATTGCAGCCACCCAAGGTGTGTTCCAACCCTTGACACTAGGTTAAAACTAGAATAGAATAATCCTAAACCCCCTTTAATAAATGAAAATTGGTTATATTTGATGTTTAACCATGTGAATCAATTGGGAATGTAAACTAAGAACTTGTATTGACATGAAATTTACCTTACTTAGTGATTGTGATGATTGGATTGAGAATAAATAAAATGCATTAAAAGTTATAACATGGTATGTAATTAGAATTTTTATAAAGGAATAATGGAACATGGATTTGGTGATATGCATAATAGTAATTATGCTTAAATGAGAAAGTGAAATGGGAATAGATAAATTTATTTTGGAAATTTGAAGTTTGGTTTAAATGATATTTTCCAAGTTTTGGTCAATGACATGTTATTTTTCTAATTCATGAAATGACTAATAAGGTTTTGGAAACATGCTTGTTATATCAGTGTTTGGTATTGTAAACAGATTGATTACCTTTTTGACTTGTTATGAATTTTGGTTATGCTAAAATGATTACATAAAGGGATTGCACACAATTATGGTGAAATGATTATATAAATTTATTATGCCTAATTATTTTGAAATTTTTATATAAAGGGATTGCACTCAGTTATGCTAAAATGATTATATAAAGGGCCTATGTCCGCTTATGATGAAGTGATTATATAAAGGTATTGAACTTAGTTATGATGAAAGAATTATACAAAGGTATTGTATCTAGTTAAGCTAAAATGTTTATATAAATGGATTACTTCTGGTTATGCTAAAATGTTTATATAAAGGGATTGTGCCTGGATATGAAAAAATGCTTATCTTAAGGGTTTGTGACTGATTATGTTAAAATGATTAAATAAAGAGCTTGTGACTAGTTATACTGAAATTATTATATAATAGGTTTTCACTAGGTTATGCTATAAGGTTTATATGGATCTTCCCATACATGCTTGAATGATTATAGGTTTCTGTTGAAATTTTTTGGTTGGCTATACCCTGATAGGGTTATGTCTATCGTTAACATGACAACATTGATTCATTATGATGCAGGAGGATCTCCAACTTGAAAGAGATATACGACATCACACAAAATAAGTTTTTTTTATTATTATGGATGGATTGCTTCTGTTACATTCTCTGAGATCTCCGGAAATGTGTGGAAGCACGCTTGACTGACCTCTGGTGTCAACCTAGAACTCAAGGTTTAGCATGTTTATTTTGTGTGCAGTATTAATTTATTAAATTAATATGTCTCTTTATCTCTTTATTTTATTCACTATATATATAAACTGGATTTTTTTTAGATTACATTGGTGTTGGCCTACTAATTTTTAATCACACCCTATTTGGGATGCCATTATACATGAGTACCCGGGCATCCCTCACTTGTTGGTGGTACATGTTAGGCTGAGGCCCATGATAGCATGGTCGAGTGAGATAGTTTGGATAGTATTGGTAGATTAGATGAGGTTCGACTCAGATTTTTTGCAGAGACCTTTTTATTTATTTATATTATTTTGGTATATATTTTATTATCATCCCATTGGGAGACCTTTGTTTGTACAACATGGCTATTCAGACCTTTACCTAATTTCATGTATTATTTTTGGATATCTATTTATTTTTCATACTCTAATTATTCACTACTATACATGTTATTTGGTTATTTATTTGTGATTTTGAAATATGATATGTGGTTATTGTCTCCACACCACACCATCTTAAACCCCTATTGCTAGTTGGATGCCTTTGACGTACGGGGAGGTGCGCCTGAGGCTATATGGAGAACTGGTCTGGTCACTATTGTATAGTGATCCAAGGTAGGATGTTACAAAGCGGTATCATATGATTCCTTTTATTCTATCATTTGATTTTGGGATCTCATAGACTGGAAATTTAGGAATGTGTCAGAGCCTATGATGGATGCCGGGCTGGTGCACTGAGAACACCTATTCTAGTAAGAAGATAAAGTTACTGGGGCACGGGGTTTCTGTTTTGATTTGTGTTGTTACATTTTTATTTTATTTTTACCTTGAGTTACATAGATGGTTTGGATATTTGAATTATGATGGATATTTTGCTATTGGACTATTGAAAAGAGGCCAGTGAGCTAGTTTTGAATCATGGAATACGAAGGAAAGAGATGTCTCATGAATCATATCAGGCATGTATGATTCACATGACATATAGACATGAAAGTGTATGATTTCAATAAATATAGGGGAATAATTTCTTAAAGTGAAAATAACTAATATCACAATGTTTTCTTGTATAAGTGCTTGGTGTAATTTTACTCAGCTGGGATAGATTGTATATGAATTCCTTTTGATGGCATGTTATGTGGACCTATGATGAGATTCTTGATGATGGGGATTACAACTCAGTTCTCATGCATAGAAGGTGTAGTGACCCTAGTAAGGACAATATGAAACATGATTCCCATGCTTCAAAACCCTTGTGGGTGGTCCTTGTTCGAGTTTGGTTTCATGGACATGTCCTCCAAGGAGCAGTCTGATCTGCAGATTCTCAAAGAGGACAGGTTCCCTAGTTATGGGTGGTTGGCTTGGAATATGATGAATTTAATTGTGAGACCTTGGAGATGGAAATTTTTAACATGTTGATGTCATGTGATGTTGGTATGAGAGCATGCTTGACACCCCATGAGTTTTGAACTTATGAGAGGTTGACCTATAGACTAGGTGTTCAGACCTAGTGTCTTTCATGATACATGACTAGTAGGGTTAGGTGAGATACCTAGAGGTCCTTGGTTTTGAATCAGACCTTAGTGAGTTAGTATTAGATTTTATTAAGGTTGATATAATACGTGGGAGCGATCAAGGTTTTTAGTGATGAACAAATTTCTAGATGGATATTTAGGAATCAAAGTGTGGTCTTGAGGATAGGAATAGAGGGACATATGACCCCATGTATTTGAACACACTTTAGTAGCGTAGTCAAAGCATGGGTGGATGCTCCTGATTAGAGTAGCACTAGGTGGAGACCAAATGTGTTGATGTGTTTGAAATTTCGTTAGCTAAGGATGAGCACCTATGATTCTGTAATGACTCTATGAGGTGGGAGGTCATGTGAATAGTCATGGCATAGAAAAGGTTCTTATTCTAGAATAAGAGTTCCAAGTGAGCTTCTATCATGTTGAGGTTGATAAACTAGGAGGCGTGGTCAACTACTTGAATGGGTTTTTGAGCCTAGTTTCATAGATGTACTACCATGGTATTTTGAGTTGAGTATAGTGAATGGTTGTAGTAAAATGTGCATCCTAGAGTTTTTGGTGAGTTAATATGTAAGAAACATATAGGATATACACAATTAATTTTGGGATATGTGAACGGGTGGCTCAATAGTAAGCACCTATTGTATTTAGTGAAATCAAGGCGATGTGCACTGATTATGGTGGGACATATGGTTTTGGATAAGTGTGATGGATCATTTGTGTATCTATTGAAAATTGTTTTCATTATGGTAGAGGAACATAGGTAGTGTGGTGGACATAGTCCTGCAATAACTAATTGTTCATAGATACTTCGAATAGGAGAGTGAAGAATTAGCGAGTTTTAGCTAATGATTCCCTCTTAAATCGAGGATACCAGGAGTTGATGAAATGATTGTGGGAAGGGAAGCCTAAGGCCTTGGAATGGGTTTGACATGTCCCTATAGAAAGAGGTGAAATTAGAAGTGGACAAGTTTTTGGTGGTTACCATTGATGATATCTTAGTGTACTCCCAATACAGAGATGACCATTCCCAAAATATTGAAATCAACTTGAGTATACCATGAGGGATTTGTCTATATGCCTAGATAACTAAATGTATTTCTAGTTAGATTAAGGGTCTTCTTAGGGTTACACTCATAGATATTTGTAAGGAAAGGTGTATGATCACCATAGACTATTGGAGGATGACCCCCAGTTGAGAAGATTTATTGGCTTTTATTAATTGTTCATTGGATGGTCAAGGTATAATTTGAACATTATCAAGCTCCGAATCATAATTTAACTCATTTTGTGGAAACACTATTTGAATGAGACACTTGATGGAGTCAATGCATTTGGATTTGAACTTGGAATTCTCTGGTGTGTTCAGAAAGAGATTCATGGGGTGTCTCTCATTTCATGAAATGGTTCATGGTGTGATCCACTAATGAAATATTTTGTGGGAAATTCTATGTTTCATCAATTAATTTAAGGGGTTAATCCCTATTTTGTGACATGTTTTAGAGGGTGAAACAAGCAACAAAAAGTGTTGGAGGTGCCATTTAGAAAAAATACCTATAAAATCTAAGTAATTTGGTACCATAGATCATGTATTTTATTTTAGGTATGATATGAGTATAATGAGGTTTGTTAGGGACCTTATGAGCAATGATCGCTATATGAGGTCCCAGTGCATGGGTAATGATTGCTCATCCGTCTCAGTTTATAATCTAAGAAGAGATGTGGTACCAAATCTGGTAGGTGTTTTGTTCGTGTTTGGGTGTGGTGAGATGCAAACCATATCGATTGGGTCATGAGACCACTAGGAATGTGTTTTGATATGTGAACTTGATGGTGGGGGAATGTTATGGGTCATAAGTGGTTGTGACAAGCTAGGTTCTATGGTGGAGAGGACCATAAACCTATACATAGAATGGATAATGAAAAGGTAATGTTTTAGAATAGATGGGTGTCTCAAAGAATCATCAAATGGTTCAATGATGGTTTTGAGTAGTGGATCAATTTTTGGAGAGTAATGCATATCATGTTTGGAGTTACACAATAGAAGCTCTTTTGAATTACATAGTAGAATGCGGTGAATTGAGAATAGTTTTACAATCTATATAGGTTGGGGTTTTTAGTGGATTCTCTTCGGGTATTATTTGGGATAATAAGTTTTATGGTGGGGGGATTGTAAGAACCCGCATATGTATGTTTGAGAATTTAAGGAGGTGTTTGATTTTTTTTATATTGGTGGATGGTGTGTTTTGTAATCCAGGAATAAAAATGAGGTTTTAGGTATTTGATTATCTAAACATGGCTATTTTAGATGAGTTTTAAGTTTTAGTGGAAGTGTCAAGTTTTCGAATGAGCAACAAGGGAGGAATAAGAATGTAGGGCTACTAAAAATAGATGAAGTAAGTAATTCACATTGTAAATATAATTCATGATGTGAATTATATTCATGCAGAAAACCAAGAAAAATCAAGACATGAAAAAGGTGAGCCTAGTGGCTAGCCCCAAAAATTCATGGAGTGACCTAATGATTCATGACATGAAATCAGCTCGCCAGGCCAAAATTTGGGTTTTCCCAAAATTTTCAATATGTGAAAACTTTTTTCATGTCATGAAATTCTCTTTTTAAGTTTTGATAGAAATTTTAAAGCGATGGGATTTTAAAAAAACCCTAAAAATACTCTTCCTTTAGACCCCTTACACAAAATGCATCGGGAATAGAGGCATTATCTTTTGGGATCCCTTACGATCCCATATCTTCACCAATTAAATCATCGTTAATTATTATGGATTCCTATTGGTGATTTCTAGCATTTAACATCCCTATATGTTTCCAATTATACTGAAAATATTCTTCATCGATTGGGAATGGATTGATTCTTATTGAGAAATTGGATGGTGAATCTACCAGATCTTGAAGAAATTTTCAATGGATGATGAGATTTTGGATTGACATGGAAAGGGGATACCCTATTTTGATGAATGTGAGATTTTATAGGGTGATGTATTAAATTTAAATCACTGGGTTTCTCTTTTTAAAGTTTTCCAATTTAATTTTATTAAATTGGTTGTTGTTTTTTTCCACGGGATACTGATTTTTTCTAGAATGGATTTAGAAGCATATTGTAGACTACCTATGGATGGTTGGTCATTTTTCTGATTAAGTGACGTTGTCATATATGAATTTTGTCATGTATTACTTCCATAGTTGGGTCTAAGGTTCCTTTTTACAATTTAATTAATTATAATATAGTTATAATTGATAATCCAGGTTATTTTAGCATATGACCAGAACCCATGGTATTTAAGGAAGTGATTATTAGACTTTGGAGATGTGGACAAGGTCATTAGACCTTTCTTGGATTGGATTCATCCTTGTTTAAGGTAGGTGGTCTAGAACAACCCCCTTTATCTATTTCATTTTTCTAGTATGTGAACTAAGTGTGATCGAGCTGGAACGTCATGTGTCCAACCAAATAAAATTAGAAATCCCCTAATTTGATAAGAATAAATATTCTTAAACATCCCCTGGACCCTTTTTGGTCTGTTGGAATTGAGACATGAACTTTCGACCACCCAAGGGGTGTTCTAACCCTTGACACTAGGTTGAAACTAGAATGAAATAAACCTATATCTCCTTAAATAAATAGACATTGGATATATTTTAGGTTAAACCATGTGAGTTTATTGGGCATGTAAATTGAGAACTTAACTTAACATGAAATTTTCCTAACTTAGGGATTGTGATGATTAGATTGAGAATAAATAAAATAGCTTAAAATTCGTAACATGGTATGTAATTGGAATTGTTATAAAGACTTAATGAAACATGGATTTTATGATATGTGTAATGGTAATTATTCTTAAATGATAAATTGAAATGGGAATAAATAAATTTATTATGGTTGTTGGTAATTTAGTTTAAATGTTAATTTCGTAGTTATGGTCAATGGCATGTTATTTGTATAATTGATGAAATGAACAATAAGGTTTTGGAAACATGCTTGTTATCTCGGTGATTAGAATTGTAAATGGATTGCTTTACTTTTTGTCTTGTTATGACTTTCAGTTATGCTAAAATGATTATATAAAGGGTTTCTTTCTAGTTACACTGAAATGATTACATTAAGGGATTGCAACTGGTTATGCTAAAATGATTATATAATGGACTTGTTCCTGTTTATGCTGAAATGTTTATAAAAAGGGATTGCACCTAATTATGATGAAATGATTCTATAAAGGGATTGTGACTAATTATGCTAAAATGCTTATATAAAGGTCTTTCACCTAATTATGTTGAATTGATTATATAGAGGGATTTCACGCAGTTATGATTAAATGATTATATAAAGGGATTAGAGCCAGTTATAATGAAATTATTATATAAAGGGAATGAACCCAGTTATACTAAAATGTTTATATAAAGGTCTTGTTCCTGGTTATACTGAAATTATTATATAAAGGTCTTTTTCTTGGTTATATTGCAATGCTTATAGGGCTTTACCCAAACATGTTTTAATGCTTATAGGATTCTTCCTAGTTCTATTATAATTTTTTTGGTTGGATATACCTTAGTAGGGTTTTGCCTATAGTTGACATAATATTGGTGATTCATCTTGATGGAGGAGTATCCAACACTTTATAGAGATATATGGAATCATACCAAAAAAGGTTATAGTTGTATTGTTTTTGTGATGTGCTCAAAGATCCTTTGAAATATTCTAAACCAAGTTTTTTTGACCTTGGGTTCCAACTTGGAACTTGAGGGTCAAAAAGTTTATTTTATATGCAGTATCAATTTATTAAATTAATACTCCTATTTATCACTTTATTGAATGCACTATTTATAAAGACTATATTTTTTAGATGTCATTGGTGGTGGCCTACTAAGTTTTACTCACACCCTGTCGGGCCACCATTGCACATGGGTACCCGAGCAGCCCTCACTTGTTGCATGTATCAGTTGGGATGAGTCCTGGGATAAAATGATTGAATAGGATAGCTCAAATGGTATCTGGATATTGGATGATGTTCGACTAAGAGTTTTTATTAAGTCATTTTCTTTTATTTTTTTATTTTGGTTTGTATATGTGATCGGCTTAATGTGATACCTTTGTTTATACAACATGTATGTTCCTTTACCGCATTTTATGTATTATTATTATATGGATATTTATTTTATATACATTGATTATTAAATATTATGGATGTTTTTTTGGTTATTGAATTGTTATTTTTCACTATAATATGGGGGTACAGTCTCCTCACCATACCATCTTAAACCCTCACTGATAGTCTATACCCTCAAGCATATGGGGAGGAGCTCATGAGGTCATGCGGTGAACCGGTCCAACCACTAGTTATATAGTGAGATAGGGAGGGATGTTATATTATTCATCATAAAATAATAAATTTGGTACCCTCAATATACTAAAATTTTATTATGATTAAGGAAACACATTTATTCATCCTCTTTTCCATCAAATGGGAAGTGATAGTATTGCTTATGTGTGTGTCTAAACTACCTCCTCCACGTAGCGATATAATTTATTTCCATCTACATATTTCATGGGTGGTAATTTTGATGGGATTAAATTTTATGTATGATTTTTAATAAATAATTATTCTTTTATAATTTTAAAATCATATCTATCTACTTACCTTCCCATCCATCGGAAAACGATGACATTTCTCGTGTGTATGTGTGGACTACCACCACCACATAAGGATGAGATTCATTTTTCATTTATTAGTTACATATATGTTAATAAAGATATATTTAATGAATATAAATGATATATATGATATAATTATAATTTTGGAAAGTTTAATTATTATTTTATTTTCTTTCATTCAATTCATTGAAAAATGCAAACAATATTCATGCATACGTACAATATACCATCTTCATGAAAGGTGTAATTCATTTTTTATCTCCACCTATTATTGATGACTATATATATATCATGAATATATAATATATTTATATCATGAATAAAACTCTATATATAATGGAACCATGATCAATGTATAAAGAATGAAACTACCAAACCAAAATTCTTATGAAAAACAAAATAGTTAACACCCAGAAATAATGATTTTAATGATAAATTATTAATAAATGGTTATTTAAATGTTATAAGTGGATCTTATATGGTACTATAAGTATTAAAATGATTTTTTATATAATTATAATAAATTTAAATTTATTATATATGAGGATATATTTATTTCAAATCAAATAGAACTTGAGGTAAGGGGTTCTCATCTCACTTTTATTTTTGTGATACACATGCCATATTTACCATTTTTTCCTTTTATGTGGTGTATATACTACCCATGGATGTATATTTTTATTTTTATCATAAAAATTATAATGATATAAATTTACATAAAAGTTTCTCCCTTTCATAAGGATTTAATTCGAAAGTTACCAAATTGTTAAGGGTTTTGTGTTACAATCTCATTTTTACTGGGATTATTTATAATTAAGTTTCTGATGATGAAATTTCATGATCTACCTCTCAATAATCTCATAAAAGTTCTCCTCTTATATTTATTAGTTAATTTTTCAAGTAATAGTATAATTTAAATCTCTTTGGTTTTTCAAATTATTGAGAAAATGTTTTCAAGAGAAAACAAACATTATTTCCCATTTGGTCAGGAATCCTTTTCTTTAATGTCCATATTTTTTTCAAGAATTCTTTTATTATTATCCTATAAACTCATTTTCACCCATGTTTTACTTTTTAAAAAGTGTTTTGAAAAGGAATATTCTTTTCATTTTTCAAATGAGTTACTTTTAACTTTTTTCTGAAAATGTGAAAAGAATATTTGTTTTAACATACATAACATGAATGAAATTTCTTACCATCATGACTGATGGATTCATTTAAGATTACTTTACATTTTTCTAAGTATATTTTCAAATAATTTTTTGATTTAATATTTTGGAAAATTTCTAGATTTAAAATAAGTGATTTTAAAATGAAAATGGTATTTTTATCAAGAAATATTCTATATATCTTTTAAAAAAATGTTTATTTATCATAACTTCCTTTGATGTTACTTATGATTTAATAGAGATATGATCCAATGATACTATACATATTATTTCTCATGATGGTTTATTATTATTATAATTATATGTTTATGAAACCCATTTATTTTCCATGGGTTATGCTATAATGAAATGTTTAAATATTTATGAAACTTGTTTCCTTTCCGTGGGTTATGATATATGATAAATGATTTATGATATTTTGGCACAAATATGAGTGGATTCTGATTATATTATAGGTGGGAACCGAATTATATATCCCTTCAATGCATTGGGTAAAGATGGATATCTCATGTGATAATAAGGATTAGAATGGGGAGTGAACCCAGATCAGTAAGGGACTATGTCCACTATATTAGTTTTAGGAGTGAACTTTGAATAAGGATATAATGGAATATGGAGTTAACCCAATCCACTATAATAGTATTAAAAGAGATACTTAACTAAAGAAATGATTTTCTATGATCATGTTTATTCCATAAACTTATGTCTTAAGCCAATTTTATTCTCTCATGCCTCACGTTATTTAATTAATTTATGATTAATGTCTTATAAACTATAAATATTTATTACAAGACTCAAGATTAGGATATATGATATACTAGGAATGGTTCTAAAATGTTAATCTCATGTTCTTAGACCCTTATTCTCACGTCTTTCTTAAGAGATCATTGATATCACCCCTTTTTACATTTATTAAGCATCTGAGTTCACCCTTTCTTATGTTTCCTTTTCTAAGGTTATGAAGAAAGTTTTTAAGTAGGATATTTATATAAAGGATTCAATTTATGAAGAAGTTAGTGATAGACAATATAGATCACTTATGAACACGTTTTTATATATCCATATTTCCAATAACACTAAACCTATATTTTTTGGCATGGATCAGAATATTATGTATTTGAATATTCATATAATCAGGTGTAATATTTATATATAAAAAGTATGGACCACTATAGGTTTTATCAAATAAAGTTTTAGTTAAAATGTGGGGATGGGGATTCGATAACTTTAATGAAAACCATGGGGATAAGTCCAAGTATAGGATAACATCCTAATTTTTTGGTAAATAATAGATTATGTGGTTTTTCTAGAAATATATCACCGTATGGATACTAAAAGTGGATGTAGTTTTGAAAAAATGCATCTAGGAATAATAACTTTAAAAATAATTGGTCAAGTATATATAAACTATCGTTTTAGTGCATGGTGAGTCTGCCCTTACTGTGCACATTGTTTGAAACTATTGAGGGATATTCTTGGGTTAAATCTCATTTTATTTATAAACTACTATAAAGAATTTTAATAGATGATGACCATGAATGAACTAGGTTAAACCTAGTGTATCATATACTAAAAATAAGGTGTTATTATTTAGATACACCATAAATTATTTTTCATTCCCACTAAGATTGTTGTTTCTTAAACTATTATTTTTGGTTTTAGATAATGGATGGAATTAAAATGAACCATGTAAATGATAAATGTGATGGAAAATGGAACGATTATCCTCCTAAGATACCAAATGTTATAGGAGATGGAATTTAAAACCTAATTTTTATGATTAAACAAATTTATCAATCCACGAATCATGCTGATATTCCAAATGAGAAAATGAGGGAACAATGTTCTATTGAGTCCTTGATGAGGAAAAATTTATCTTATTTTAGTGGGTCCTCTAATAAAATAGTTTTTGAGAAATGAAATAGTACCAATTAAAAGATATTTTCCATTACCTAGTGTTTGGAACATGAAAAAGTTATTTTTGTTGTTCATTATTTAGAAGGAGAAGAAAATCAATTGTAGACTCTCATCAAGAACATGAAGAAACAAGAAGAAATCGATTCCATGGAGTGAGATGATTTTAGGAAATTATTTTTCAATATGAAATTTCCTTGTATTATTTATATGAAAATAGAGAAGTAATTCCTTAAGATAAAGTAGAAGGATACTGAATCCATTAGTACCCATGAGGCATATTTTAAAATACTTGAGAGGTATGCTTTTAGTATTATCAACCAACCTGAAAGTAATATTTATCGATTCATTAGTGGCTTAAAACCAAGTCTTAAAAGGTTCTAAGACATAAGATACTTCAGTAAATATGAAGAAATAATTCAATGTGTTATCAAGGGGAAATAGATATTGGTGTTACCCATCAGTCACATATTTTTTATAAGAAAAGAAAGATAAAATTCAAAGGAAATTCTAAAAATCATGGAGAGAAGAAGACGGGCCATCATTTATGCTCAAAGTGTGGAAGGAAACATAGAGGAAATTTTCTTAAGGTAACCGATAAATTTTTTAATTGTGTAAATTGAGTTATTTAGAAAATATAATTCAGAAGTGATGATAATAAAAATTTACCTAATGATGAATAAAAAGCACCACAGAATGCACCACCCACACTCTACTATTTCAAATGCAAAGAGTACAAGAATTATGCTAACCAATGCTCAAATATTAATGTTAATGATGATTATAAATTTAATTAACCTCTTAATTATAGATATAAAGGAAAATATCATGCAATTCCTATTTCCAATTTTGGGTACTATAACAAAGTGGTGAAAGGTACACATACCATCCAATCTAGAACTATTAATGTCTTATTTTATTCTAGATCTACCCACTCTTTTATATTTGAGGATTTTGTTAAGGGTATCCCAATAACATGTAAAACCCTGATATTTTATGATATATATTTTTTCAAATAAATTTAATTTCTTCAATAGCTTGCCTTACATGCAACACCGATTTTTAATGAACCAAAATATATTATTAATGTTATTATTTAAAACATAATCATTATAACCGAGCAGTTAAAATTAGTGGTATGAATTTCATTTTTTTAAATATTATGCATAATTATTTTACCTAATGAAAACATATTGATGAAAATTAATTATTTTTTTAAAGACATTATATGTTTTGAAAATATTATTTTCTAAAAAAAATGTTTTTATTTTTTTTGTGAGAAAATAATAAAAGAAATTTTTTCCACTTTTTTAAAATTTATATGAAAAAATAAACTTAATTTTATAAATCTACATGTCAAAATTATCTTTGAGTTAATTTTTGATAATTTTCTGAAAATATTAATTTTTTGATGAATAGTAAAAAATATCATTTTTTATTAAGAACCACCATTTTTGTTTAAAGAATTTAGAAGAACCATTTTAATTTAATATGGTTTCAAAAGTAATATTATTTAAATTACATATTTATTAATCCAATTTAGTTCGTTGTAATATTTTTTTGTATTTAATTTTGATATTAAAACTTTCTATACTTACAAAAAGTTTCTTTTTCGAAACCACCTTTTCATCCTATTAGTGGGATTAATTTTAAATTAAATTTTTTGACTTCTACGTATGGAATTTGGAAAAATAGATTAAATATTTGGAATTAGTATAATTAATATTATATAATATGGTAAACTTAATTTCTTTTCAAAATTAATAATAAAACTATAAAAATTAATTATCACGATTAAGGTTAAAACAATCATATCTAGGGTTAAACTAAAAAGATAAAGGGTATAATAGCCTAAAAAATTGTATAAATTGCATTTTATGGTCATATTTTGGCCTTATATCATCTATGAGTCGATAATGATCCATTTTAACCCTTTCGACATGTGAAAAACATGGGTACACTTTATTCTTTTAAAACAATTAATGTCTATCCTCTCCCTCACTTATAAAATGGCACCCCTATCCTCTTTTATACACACATATAAAACCTATTAGATTATTAAATACCTAATACAATAATTTCCTTACTTATATCCTCATATCCTAAATTCCTTATTTTTATCAATAAGCCAACCTAAGAAGGATTTTAGTGTAAACCTAAGGAGGTTATTCGAAGAAGAGGTATCATTCTCAACTGAAAATTTCTATTTTATTTCATCTTCCCCCCTTAAATTATTATTAAATTATACTGATATAATAATACCATTATATACCATATATTTATATGTCATTTTTTTAATAACCTATATTCACCTCTTATTTCATCAAATGGAAAAAGAAACTGTCGATCGTGTGTACGTTGGACTACCACCTTGCAAACTGATGTAATTCATTTTCAATAACCCCTATCAAAGATGGATATTATTAAGGACATAAAATATTTATATGATATTTATGAAATTATTATACATTGAGAATTAAAATATCACATATAACTTCTTACTTCCCATTCTATGAGAAAATGATAATGTTGCTCGTCTGTATGGCAGACTATCGTCTCGCAAAGCTGTGTGATTTATTCTTCACTTACACTTTACATAGAAAGTAATAAGTATAGGTTTAATGATAATATGTGATATATATGACATAAAAATGGTTCTATAAAGTTAATATATTATTTACCATTATTTTTATTCATCTGTTGAGAAAATGGAAACAACATTCATGCATACATATGACCTAACGTCTCTATGAATGGTGCAATTCATTTTCTATATCCAACTTTAATGAAATAATATAAAAACATATACAATGAATATATATTATATTTATATAATTTTTAAAAATCTTTATATTATTTAACCTTGATCAGAGTAAATGGTCCAAAAATACCAAACCAAAACATACATGGAAAACGAAGTAATTATTACCTAAAACGCGATTTTAACTGTGAAATTGTTAATAAAGAGGTAATAAAATATTGTTAGTAAATAATATATTATATGATATATGATATTGGTTCTAGAATATATGTATAATAAAACTATATTTATAATACATGAGGTTTGAACATATATGACTGAACTTGAGACTTACGGTAAGGGATTTCTAGTTTCTCTTTTATTTGTGGGAGACATAGCCATATTCACCACTCATTTATTTTGTGTGGTATATATAATGACCATGAATGTATTTTATGATACTTATTATTATAATTATGGAATATACATATCCATATAATGTTATTTATTTCCTGGGGATTATGATTTAAAATATACCAAAGTAGTAAAGGTTTAATGTTACAGTCTCTTTGTTTATTAGGATTATTTATGATATGCTTCTAATGATGATATCTTATGATATAAATCATAATAAACTCATGTATTTTATTTTATTCTGGTTATTTATAGATAATATATGTTTTAATTTCATTTTTATTTCTTAAAGGATTAAGGACACCAAAAGAATATTTTTAATAAAAAGTGTCATTATTTCTCTCTTTGGCCGAAAATCATTTTTTCTTCCATATCCATGTTTTCTAAAAATGTTTTAAATAAATTTTTTTAATATTATCCAATGATTATTTAAATATATTTTTAACCTTGTTTTATTTTTTACATTTTTTTAAAAATGAATCTTCATGTCATTTTCCAAATAAGGACCTTTTGGATTTTACGAAAATGTTAAAATAATCATTGTTTTAATGTCTATAACATGAAAAAAATTTCCCACCATCATGATCACCTAATATTTTAAATATTATATTATAAGTTTCAAATGTTATTTTCAAAGAAAAGTATTTTTACAATGTTTTTTGAATTTTCAGTTTTGAAAAGGTATTTTTCAAAGTGAAATGGTTATTTTCATCAAGAATGTTTTAATGAAATTTTATGGAATTTATATTTATAAATTAAAACAAACATCGGTGATTATTATATTTTACTAGGGATATGATCCAGTGATACCTTAATTATTCTTTCATTGGATGGTTTATGTTTATAAGGATAAGATGTTTATGAAACCTATTTCTTTTCCATGAGTTATGTTATGATGATATGTTTATGAAACCAATTACTTTTCCATGGGTTATATTATGATTATTTTATGAGATTATTTTGAAAACCATTTAATTTATATGATTTATTCTATAATGAAATGTTTAATAAAATCATTTAATTTATATAGGCTATGCTATAGTGACTGTTTTATGATCTTATGGCATATAAATGTATGAATTATGTGATGTGTGGGACCTATATATACCTACAATTAATTGGTTAAATACTTATATCTCCTGAGATAATGATGGGAAACAAGCCTATGTGCTTGATTATTTATGGTAAATAGACTAATGCGCTTGATCCTCTATGTGAAACATTTGATGATTCAAATCTGTTATAAAATGGAAAACATGTGTTGATGCCTAGTAAATTATGATATGATTATCTCTATTGTTAACCTTGACATATGAAATGATTTATATAATTATGATGGTTCCATAATTATATGAGATGAATTTATTGTTCATGATATATTTATGATGATTTCTCACTCTTATGGTTCATGTGTTTTGAAATGATAATGCTTTATGCCATGGATCATGTTTATGATTCATGATATATTGGGTATAAAATTTGTATGTTATATTACTAATATCATACCCTTATACCTATCTTATGATTTCATATGATAATTGGTTGATATCTTATATGTTTACCCTTACTGAGCATCTAAGCTCACCATTTTCTTATGTTTCTTTTCCCTATGTTTTGAAGAAAGTTTTAAGTAGGGTATGTGTATGAAGCATAATAAATGAGAATATATTTATAGGTGATGCTGAAGATAATTTATAAAATAAGAATATTGTGTATCTATTCTCCAAATACGCAAAACATTTACAATCATCAGACATGTATTTGTAAAACATATCAAATAATCATATATTAAGATGTAATATATATGTATAAAAATCTTGGGTAATTATGGTTTGTATTAGATCAAGGTTTAGTTAAAAATTGGAAACTAGGATGAGAAACCTTTAGTTATAACCCTTAGTATAAGGCTAGGTATAGGATAATATTTTAAGTGTTAGTAAGGATGAGATTAGGTGGTTTACCTAGAAATACATCCATTTGAAGATACTATAATTATACATGGTATTGGAATAAATTACCTCAGGGTAATAACTCTGAAAAAGACATGTCGATCTTGACTTGAGAATTAATTGGTACACAATAATGGTCCTTACTATGCACATGGTTTGAAACTCCTATGGGGTATTATTTGGTTAATTCACATTTTATTTATGAACCATCATCAATCATTTGAATATTTTATGATCATGGATGACCTAGGTTAAACCTAAGGTGTAGTATATTTAAAATAAGGTGTCTTGATTTAGAAAAAATATAAATAATTCTTAATGACTATGTCTTTTCCCACTAGGATTAGTTTTTCTCACACTATGATTTTCGGTTTCATTCAATGGATAGAACCCAAAGTAACCATTATGATACTAAATGTGATGGAAAATGAAATTATTTTACACTTGAGAAACAAAATTATATAGTATTTGGGATATAAAACTTTGCTTCCATGTTCACATAACATTCTCAAGACATGAATCACGATGAGCTATGAAATAAGAAAAGGAGGGAACAAAGTTCTATTGAGTCCTTTATAAGAAAATTCCCACATTATTTTTGTGGTTCCACTAATCCACTAGTTTCTAAGAAATGTATAAGTAAAACTAAAAATATAATTTCTATTTTCTAGTGTTTGAAGTAAGAAAAAAGTCATTTTGTATGTTTATCATTTGGAAGGTGAAAAAAATTATTGGTTTAATCTTATCAAGAACATGAAGGAACAAAAAAATATACTTTATAGAGTAGTATAGGTTTAAGAAATTATTTTTCAATAAGAACTTTCCTCATATTATTTGTAAAAATATGGAGAAGTAATTCCTTAAGAGAAAGCAAAAATATGATGAATCCATTGGTACCTATCAGGATAATTTTACAAGACTTGTGAGGTACGATTTCAGTATTATCATCCAAACTGAATGTAAGGATGATCAATTCTTTCGTGGACTAAAACCGAGCCTACAAAATGCATTATTTATAAGATACTTTAGTAGATATGACTAAATTGTTTGATGTGTACTCAAGGTACAAAATGAAATTAGATATTCCCACCATTTTCATGGTTTTGATAAGAAAAAGAATATTGAGTCTCATGAAAACTTGAATAAATCAAATGGTGGAAAGGAATTCCAACTATTTTGATGCAATAAATGTGGGAAGAAACATTAAGATAATTTTTTGAATGAAATTGGGAGGTTTTTTAAAAGTGAAAGGGCGGTTCATAAAGCCCGTGAATATTGAAATGTGATGAATGGTCCAGTTAATGTAATAGAGGAGAAGAGGAATATAACTAATACTCCACCCACACTCCAATGATTAAAATGTAAGCTATATGGGAATTATGATAACCAATGATTAAATAAAAATTTTAATGATTATGGTCACCGTTAATAATATCTTAAGTAAATAGATAAGAAAAAATATGACGTGATCACTATTTTCAATGATGGGCGAGATAATTATATGGTGAAAGGTAACTTACCATCTATTCTAGAACTGCTAATGTCTTATTTGACTATAGATATATCAAATCTTTTATATCTGAATAATTTTATAATGGTATAAAAATTCCACACCAATGATTATATGTTTAATTATTAGTGAAAACCCCTAATGGTATGATGATTGCATCACAAGTCTACGAATCTTCCCCAGTTTAAGTTTGTGGGAATGTGTATCCTAAAAATATTGTTATACTTCCTCTGAATGGATTTGATGTCATTTTAGGCATGAGTTGACTTTCTCTATAAAGGGTACACATCAATTACTGAGGAAGGGAAGTCAAATATGATATTCCAAACTAACATATGATCATCTATCAGGGTGATGATAAATACGAAGTTCTAATGAAAATCAAATCCTCTCTATGGTTTTTGATTCCTATTCAAATGGGGAATTTATCTTTGATGTTTGGGGATAAACTCAACATAGATGATATTAGTATTTTTTGGAAGTTTATTAACGTCTTTATGGAATAATTTCCTAGTATTACACTAAATCTCGAAGTTGAGTTGTAAATAAAACTCACTCCTAGTACCTCACCTATTTTAAATGTACCCATTAGAATAGCCCCAATTGAGTTGTATGAATTGAAAAAGAAAATCCAGGATAACCTTGAAAAAGGATTCATTCGGTCAAGTGCATCACCTTGGGGTGAAGTAGTTCTTTTTGTTAAGAATAAAGATATATCAATGTGACTATACATTGATTATCAGGAACTGAACAAGATCACAATCAAGAACAAGTATCCTCTCCCCTATATTGATGAATTTATTAATCAACTACACAGAGCTCAATAATTTTCTAAGATTTGAATTTATTTTAGATATCATCAATTGATGGTCTAGAATGAGGATATACCCAAGATATAATTCTATAAAAGGTATGGTTACTATAAATATATAGTGATGTCATTTGGTCTTATTAAAGCCTTCACTATCTTCTTGGATTTAATGAATATAGTCTTTATAGATTACCTAGATTCATTTTTGGAAGGATTTATAGATGATATTATTATATATTTTAAGAGAAAGGAAGATAATGAAGATCAATTTATGATTTTATTGAAGACCCTACGAAGGAGAAAATATATAATTTTTTTAAGTGTGAATTATGGAAAAAAAGGTTTCATTTTTGGGTTATATAATCTCAAGTGATGGTATATCGATGGATCCATCAAAGACAGGGGCTATTAAACATTGGCCTATAGTAACCACAGTAACTAATAACATAAGTTTTACTATTTTGGATATATATTATTAATTTTTTGGATAATTTCTCATGATTATCTAATCCACCCACCAAGTTAACTTAAAAGGGATCTAAGTTGATCTAGACGGTGGAATGTGAGGAAAATTTCAAGGAATTAAAGTTAATATTAGTCAACACACATGCTATTACATTACCCTATAACGGAGAAGGGTTTGTAATATATAGTGATTCATCCATGAATATATTGGGATGATTTATAATACAAGATAACATGGTTATAGATTATACACCTCATGTAATTGAAGGTTCATGAAAAAAATACCCAACCCCTGATTTAGAGTTATTTGTGGTAAAATTTTCATTAAATATATGGTTTAATTATCTTTAAAGATAAAACTATGATATATATTCTGATCACATAAGTTTAATGTATATATTCACATAAAAGTATTTGAACATGCTCCAGAGAATATGGTTAGTTATTATTAGAGATTATGAATACTCAATAAATTACCACCTTGGGAAAGAAAACTAGGTGGTAGAGGATTTAAGTCGAAAGGGTCATTATAGATTATTCATGATGAGGATGAAAAAAGATCCAATATTCCTAGACTTACAAAGGATGGATTTTGAAATCCCGAAATAAGGGGAGAAATACTATCTTACTCAAATGAGTATTCATCCATATTTACAAGTGAATATTAAAGAAGCACATAAGAAAGATGTGGAAATAAAAAAGAATGTGAGAAATTTTCATAAGTTCAACCTTGATTATGATGGAATGATAAGGTTTAGGAACCGTGTATGTGTTCTGTCGGATTTGAAGAAGGAGCTGTTAGAAGAGTCTCATAGTTCTTAAATCTCTATTCATCCTAAAATTAAAAATATGTATAATGATTTGAAAGATTATTTATGATGGGGTGGAATGAATGGGGATATCGTAAATTTTTTATCTCAATGCTTGTTATGTCAAATATTTAAGGTTGTGTGAAAAAATTATAAGGGTATGTTACAACCATTACCCATACCAAAATGGAAATCAGAAAACATCAACATGGATTTTGTTATGAGACTCTCTAAAACATCTAAGGGGAATAATTCTATATGGATTATTGTCGATCTCCATATAAAGTCAAAAAAATTCACTACTATTAGAAAATAGTTCTCTCTATACCAGATTTCCAAGTTATAAATTAAGTAATTTTTAAGGTTTCATGGAGTACCACATTCTATTGTGTCTGATTGGGATGTGAGATTTACCTCTATGTTTTGGTGAAGTCTTCAATAGGATTTGGATATGGAGTTGAGTTTCAATATTATGTATCATCCTCAAATAGATGTCCATTCTAAGAGAAAAATTAAAATCCTAGAGGACATGTTGATATCTTGTTCTATGGATTTCAAAGGTGGTTAGGATCAACATCTTCCCTTGGTTGAGTTTCTGTACAAAAATAACTTTCACTCAAGCATTCATATGGATCCTTATGAAGTCCTCTATTGAAATAAGTACATAAATCCAACATACTGGGATGTAGTTGAATAAAGAAATATAGTGTTACCTAAGATAGATGAAGAAATGAAAGAGAGAATTAGGGCTATTCAGAAACACATATGGGCAATACAAATTTGGCAGAAAAGTTAGGTTGAAAATCACTGACCTGATCTTGAATTTAAAGTTGGTAACATAGTTTTTCGAAAAGTTTCTCCATGGAAGAAGGTAATGTGATTTATAAATAATAGAAAACTAATCCCTAGGTATATCAACCCATTTGAAATTTTGATTTTATCGATACCATGGCTTATCATTTAGAACTTCCACTGAACCTCTATCAAGCTCATAATGTGTTCCATGTATCTCTTTAGAGGAAGTACATACCAGAACCTTCACTTGTACTGAACAAAGAGGTTGTACCACTAGAGTATGATATTTATTATGAGGAGAATATAATAAAGATTATTGATCGTAGAAAGAAAGTGTCGTGATACAAGACCACTCACCTAGTCAATGTTTTGTAGTGAAACCACCAGCTTGAGGAAGCTATATGGGAACCCGAGGATATGATGAGGTAGAAGTATCCTTAGTTATTTATATCAAAGTGATGGAATTTAGAGGGAAAATTTTATTTTAAGGGATTTATAATGCAACACATTAATATTCAATGAAATATTTTTTTAAATAATTTAATTTCTTCAATATTTTGTGTTACACTCAATAATGAGTTTTAAGAAACCATAATATAATACAAATATTAATATTTAGAACATGAACCTTATAACATATCTATTAAACATGGTAGTATGAATAAAAATAACTAAATTTTAAATATTAATTATAATGGTTTTATCTAAAGAAAACATATTGACAAAAAGTATTTTTTTTGTAAATTATTTATATGTTTTGAAAATATTATTTTCTCTAAAATATGATTTATTAATTTTTGTGAACAAAAATTAAAATTAAAATTTTCCATTTTTATAAAATTTATTTTAAAAAATGTTTTTTTAAATATACATTTCAAAATTATTTTGGAATTAATATTTGATATTTTTTTAAAATATTAATCATTCGATGAATAGTAAAAAATACTGATTTTTATTGAAAACTGTCTTTTGGTTAAAATAATTTACAAGATCTATTTTATTTTAATATGATTTTGAAAGTTAAATTAGTTAAATTATATATTTATTAATAGAATTTTATATAATTTTAATATTTTTCATATTGAATTTGGACATTAAAACCTTTTATACTTATAAAACTTTTCTCTTTAGAAATCGTTTTTTCATCCCATTTGGAGGATTAATTTTAAATTAAGTTTTAAAAATTATTTGAATTTAATTTGTATAAATGGATTCAATATTTTTAATCATCATAATTAATATTATATAACATGTTTAACTTATTTTTTGGTCAAAATGAATACTAAAAACAATAAAATTTAATTATCATGGTTAAGGTTAAAACAGGTTTACCGATGGTTAAACTAAAAAGATAAGGGGTAACATGAATGAGAAACACTTCCAAATATAATTATACAGACATATTTAGAACCTGTCTCATCTAAGGTTCTATAATGATCCATTTTAGAGCCTTTGGAATGTAAAAAATGTGGGTATAATTTATTCTTTTCAAAAATTCCCTGTGTGCCCTCTCCCCCACTTATAAAAAGGAATCCCTCTCATATAATCTTCACACTTATAAAAATTATTATTTCAAAAAATATATTAACAAATAATTTACCTAATTCCCTCCTCATATCCTAGTGGCCTTGGTTTGATCAGGAAGCCAACTTGGGAAGGATTTTGGTGTAAACCTAATGAGGTTATCTGAAGAAGAAGTATCCTTCTCAACCGATCATTTCTATTTTATTTATTTATCCACCCCTTAAAATATTCTTTAATTATGATGATATAATAACAAAACTATATCCCATATACTTATATATTATTATGTTAATGTAATAACTATATTCACCTCCTCTTCTATCAAACGGAAAATGAAATTGTCGATCATGTGTACGGAGGACTACCATCTTGTGAACCGATGTAATTCATTTTCTATTAACTACCTATCAAGGATGGATATTATGATGGATTTAACATATTTATATTCTATTTATGACATAATTGTACTTTTTGAATTACAATATCACATTTACCTTTTACTTCGCTATAAGAAAACAATGTTTTAGCGGCGTTTTTTTCGCCGCGGTTTTAAAAATCATTGCTAAATTTTTTTCGATAAAAAATTTAGCGGCTGTTTTTAAAACCGCCGCGAAAAACCGTCGCTAATTTTTTTTAAAAAATATCATTATTTTGTTATAATAATATCTTCTAAAAAAATTATTTTTTTAATGGCGGTTTTTTTAAAAAACCACCGCGAAATAGCGGCGGTTTTTTGAAAACCGCAACAAAATTTAAGAATTTTTTTTAAAAAATATTTATTATTTATTATTTATTATTATTTTATTATTTACAATTAAATATAGTTTATTGTTTATAATTTTATATATTTATAATGTGTCAATTTATTAATATTTATAATTATTAGTTAATAATATTTTTAAACGGAAAGCAAATCTTTAATAAGTAGAAGAATAGACTTCGACATCAAATGACCATAACTTCTGATCCGAGAGTCCATTTCAGCTCCATAACCAGTCAAATTGAAGTTTATCAAATGAGAAAAAACCAAGTGAGATTTAAATTGCATGATAATCAATGGAAAAATATATATTCAAAATTAAAAAGTTGAAAATCAAACTCAAACTTCAAACGACCATAACTTTTAATCCGGGTGTCCGTTTGGGCTTTACCACAAATCAAATCGAATCCTGCGATGAGCTCTACACTGTTTAGGTCTGGTACCAACTCTGTGAGTATTATACCCCTTTTTATTCCACCAGAAAGGCCTAGAAGGTCTCCGAAACAATGGTTTTAGTTGTAGACACCGATTTCTTAAAATTCAAATGGTTATAACTTTAGATTCATGTGTCTATTCGGCTTGTACCACATATCATATCGAAGCTCATTTCACGATCTTCGATCTGACTAGTTGTGGCACTTGAAAATGAGCATCAGATCATATTTTTTTGACCATTTCAGTGTTTTTAGGGTTTTCAAAGGTTCTTAACATTTTATGATTTATTTAATTAATTGTTTATTTATTTATTTATTTAATATTAACTAATTAATTAATTAATTATTATTTATTTAAATATTATTATTTATTTATTTATTTATTTATTATTTAGTTATTAAGTACACATTAATTATTAATTAATTAATTATTAATTATTAATTATTAGTTTATTAGTTTATTATTTATTTATTTATTCGTTATTCATTATTTATTAATTAATAATTAATTATTAATTGATTAATTATTATTTATTAATTATTAGTTATTATTAATTATTAATTATTTATTTATCTATTTATTTAGTTATGTATTTACTTCTTTATTATTTATTATTTATTATTTATTATTTATTTTTATTTTTTATTTTTTATTCTTTATTCTTTATTATTTATTATTTATTTTTAATTTACTAAATACTAATTTATTATTAGTTTATTATTCATATATCAATTATTAATTATTTATTAATTATTGATTATTTATTTATTTCTAATTAATTAATTATTAATTGTTTATTAAAAATTAAATATTGAATATTTCATATTAAAAATTAAAATTAAAATATTAATTATTAACTAAGAATTGTTAATTTTATAATTAGCAATTATTAATTATTAGTTATTATTAATTATTAATTAATTATTATTTATTTATCTATCTATTTATGTATGTATGTATTTATTATTGATTATTTATTAATTAAATATTTAATATTTCATATTAAATATTAAAATTAAAATACTAATTATTAATTAAGAATTATTCATTTTATAATTATCAATTATTAATTATTAGTTATTATTAATTATTAATTATTAATTAATTATTAATTAATTATCTATTTATTTATGTATTTATGTATTTATTTCTTATTTATTTATTCTTTATTCTTTCTTATTTCTTATTTCTTATTTATTAATTTATTTTTAATTTACTAAATATTAATTTATTATTAGTTGATTATTCATTTATTATTTATTATTTATTTATTAATTATTCAATATTTATTAATTATTAATTATTTATTTATTAACAGTTTGTTAATTATTTATAAATTATTTATAAATTTTTAAATATAAATTATAAATTATAAATTATTAATACTTAATGATCAATTATTAATTATTAGTTATTATTAATTATTAATTATTAATTAGTAATTATTTATTATTTATTATTTACTATTTACTAATTATTATTTATTATTTATTATTTATTTATTTATCTATTATTTATTAATTTATTAAATTTTTTTATTTATTTTTTATTTATTAAATTATTTTTTAATTAATTTTTTATTTATACATTATATATATATATATATATTATGTTATATATTATATATTACATATTACATATTACATATTATATATTATATATTATCTATTATATATTATGTATTATATATTAGATATTATATAATACATAATACATAATACATTATATATAATATATAATATATAATAGATAATATATAATATATAATATATAATATATAATATATAATATATAATATGTAATATGTAATATGTAATATATAATATATAACATAATATATAATATATAATATATAATATATAATATATAATATATAATATATAATATATAATATATAATATATAATATATAATATATAATATATAATATATAATATATAATATATAATATATAATATATAATATATAATATATAATATATATTATATATAATACATTATATACTATATATTAGATATTAGATATTAGATATTAGATATTATCTATTATGTATTATGTATTATATATTATATGTTATATATTATATATTACATATTATATATTATATATTATATATGATTAATTATTAATTATTGATTATTGATTAATAATTATTGATTAATAATTATTGATTAATAATTATTTAGTTTTTATCTATTTGTTATATATTACTTGTTTTTCCAATTAATATATATATATATATATATATATATGTATATGTATAAGTATATTAAATTCGATTTATTGACCACACGAAGAGCCTGCTGGAGTGGTAAAGTCTTTGAAGAATAAGCAAGAGGTAAGAGGTTCAAATCTCACCCAATGTAGAATATATATATATAGCAGGGGCATGTGCATGGGCATGTGCATGAGCATGTTCATGAACATAGACTTATGCATAGAGATGAATGAGCATATGCGTGGTAATAATAAATAAATAAATAAATTAGGAAAATAAATAAATAAATAAATAAATTATGAAAATAAATACATAAATTACTAATATAAAAAAAATAAAGAAATAAAAAATTAAAAAAATAAATTACTAATATAAAAAAATTAAGAAATAAAAAATTAAAAAAATTAAAAAAATTAAAAAAAAATTTAAAAATTAAATACGATTTAGCGGCAGTTTAAACCGCCGCTAAAAAACCGCCGCTAATTATTTCACGAAACGATTTAGCGGCGGTTTTCCAAAACTGCCGTAGAATGATTTCACGACAGTTTAAATGACCGTTAAATGAAAAAAACCCACTAATAAATACAAATTTTGGCATAGTTCCTTTCTATGAGAATAAGATAATGCCACTCGTGTGAACAATGGACTATCGCCTTGCGAAGCGATGTGATTTTTTTCTTCAGTTACGCATTACATGGAAGGAAATAAGGATAGTTTTAATAAAAATATATGAAATATATGACATAAAAATGAATCTATAAAGTTAATATATTATTTACCTTTATTTCATTTTATCTATCAAGAAAATGGAAACAACAATAATGCGTATGTACAAGCTTATATCTCAATGAACGATGTAATTTATTTTATATATCTAAATTTAATGGATTACTATAAATACATATATAATGAATATATATTATATTTATATCATGGTTAAAATTATGTATATTATTGAACCATGTTCAATTTAAAAATAAAAAAATACCAAACCAAAACATACATGGGAAACAAAGTAGTTATTACCCGAAACATGATTTTAACACTGAAATTGCTAATAAGAAAGCAATAAAAGGTTATAAGTAAATAATATATGGTATTATATATGAGTAATTTTATATAATATATTTATAATAAACATATATTTAATAAACAGGAGGTTCTCACATGTACTAAATAATTTGATACTTAAGGTAAGAGATTTCTAGTCTCTTTTTTATTTCTAGGAGACATATGTCATATTCACCACTCATTTCTTTTGTGTGGTGTATTTAATTACCATAAATTTATTTTATGATCCTTATCATGATAATTATTGGATATACATATCTATATAATGTGATTTACTTCATGGGGCTTATGATTCAAAAGATACCAAAGTGGTAAAGTTTTAATGTTACAATGTTATTGTTTATCGAGATTGTTTATGATATGATTCCAATGATGCAATCTTATGATTTTCCTCTAAAAAAACTCATGTATTTTATTATCAATTTTTAATTTCTAGAGAATAAATGTTTTCCTTTCATTTTACTCTCTAAAAAGGATTAATTGTACCAATTTTTTTTTGAGAAATCATCTTTATTTCTCTCTTTAGTTGAAAACCCCTTTTCTCCCATATCCATATTTTCTAAAAATGTTTTAAAGAAAGTTTTCACTATTATACAATGATTTTTTAAAGAAATTTTTACCCATGTTTTACTTTTTAAAAATGGTTTATATGTAATCTTCATGTCATTTTCCAAACAAGGCCCTTTTGGAATTTATTGAAATGTGAATGGAATCCTTGTTTTAACATGCATGAAATGAATGAAATTTCCCACTGTCATGACCAACCAATGTTTTAAATATTACTTTATTATTTTCAACTGTTATTTTCAAAGAAATTATTTTTCATAATGTTTTGTGAATTCTTAAATTATAAAAGGTAATATTCAAAGTAAAAAGATTATTTTCCCTAAGAATGTTTTAATGATGATTTATGGAATTTATATTCATCAACAACAACAATGTTTGGTATTTATTTTGTTTTACCAGGGATATGATACAATAAATATCATCCTTATTATTTATTTAGATGGTTTATGTTTATGATGATAATATGTTTATGAAACCTATTATTTTCCATGGATTATGTTATGATGAGGTGTTTATGAAACCCATTCCTTTTCCAAGGGTTATGCTATGATGAGTTGATGATTGATTATAAAACCCATTTCCTCTCTATGGGTTATGCTATGATGAAATGTTTATGCTATGGTGAATGTTTTATGATATTTTAGAATATAAATGTATGAAAAATGTGATGGGTGAGACCTATATCTCCCTCCAATGTATTGAATAAATATTTATATCTCATGAGATAATGATGGGAAACAAGACGACTTGCTTAACCCTCTATGGCAAATAGGACAATGTGATTGATCCACTCTAGGAAATATGCGACTATTCTCAATCCATTATTAAATGGGAAATAGGTGTTGATGAATGATCTATTATGATTTCATGGTCTTCATTCTTATAACCTTAATATTTGAAATGGTTTCTATACTTATGACAACACCACACTTATATGACATGGACTTACTGTTTATGATGGATTTATGATGATTTATTAATCTTATGGTTCATGTACTTTGAAATGATAATTTTTTATGCCATGGATCATGTTTATGGTCCATGATAGACTGGTCATGAACTTTGTAAGTTATATTCATAATCTCATACCCTTATTATTATCTTATACTTTCATATGATCATTGATTTATATATTCTATATTTACCCTTGCTATGTATCTAAGCTCACCCTTTTCTTATGTTTTATTTCCCTGGGTTATGAAGAATGGTTTTTGTAGGGTATGTTTATGAAGTTTACTAAATGGAAAGATCTTGATGGGAGACGTTGAAGATCTTTTGTGAAATAATAACATTGTGTATATAGTCTCCAAATACACAAACCTTTATGGTACTTAGGAATGTTTTTGTGAAATGTATAAAATATTAATATATTAAGATGTAATATCTATGTAAGAAAGAATTGGGTCATTATATACCACCTCAAATATTATATGTTTAATTATCAGTGAAAACCCCTAATGGTACGATGATCACATCTCAAATCTATGATTTTTCTCTTATTGAAGTTTATCGGAATTTGCTTCCTATAAATCTCATTATTCTCCATCTAGTTTAAGATGATGATATATTTGGAATGGATTGGATTTATTTGCATAAATCCCACATCAATTTCTAAGGAAGTTAATTCATGTTTGATATTCCAAACCAACTTATGATCATCTATCGATGAAACTATAAATATTAACTTCCAATGTAAATTAAATCTATACTATGGGTCTTAATTCCTATTTAAAAGTGGTGGTTATCTTATATGGTTTGGGAGAAATTCAACATTGAATATATTCATATTGTATGAGAGTTTATTGATGTTTTTAAAAAATATTTGTCTAGTATTCCTCCAAATTGTGATGTTTGGTTTTCAATAGAAATTATGATTGATTCTACACCTATTTCAAAGAATCCATATAGGATGGACACTATTTATTTGTAGGAATTAAAGAAGAAACTCAAAGTGAATCTTGACAAGGGATTCATTCGTCTATGTGTATCACCTTTGGGTGCACCTATTCTTTTTTTAAGAAGAAATATGGACCAATGAAACTCTTCTTTGATTATTGGGAACTTAACAAGATCAGAATCAAGAATAAGTATCCTCTACCTCATATTGATGTTTTGTTTGATCAATTACAAGAAGCTCAATATTTTTCCAAGATTGATCATTGACCTATATATTATTAGTTGAGGGTAAAAAGTGAAGACATCTGTAAATCATCCTTTTATATGTGGTATGGATACTATGAATTTATAGTGATGCTGTTTGGGCTTACTAATTCCCATGCAATCTTTATGTATTTAATGAATAGAGTCTTTATATATTACCTTAATCATTTTGTGGTAGTCTTTATAGATGACATTCATATATATTCCAAGAGAAAATAAGTGCATAAATATCACTTGATAATTGAAATAAATAATCTAAGAAAGGATATTTTACATGAAAAATTTATCAAGTGTAAATTATGGCTACAAAAAATTTCATTTTTGGGTCATATAATCTCAATAGAGGGTATATTAGTAGATCCATCAAGGATGAAAGTTGTTGAACATTGGCCCATACAAACCACAATGACTGAAATACATAGTTTTTTTTGATTTGGATGGATATTATCAACAATTTTTAAAGATTATATAATGGAAATCTAAACTGCTCACCAAGTTAACTTTAAAGGGAGTCATGTTCCTTTGGACATATAAATATGAAGAAAATTTCAAAGAACTGAAGAGAAGGATAGTCAATGCATATATACTAACACTACCCTATAATGGAGAAGGGTTTCTCTTCTATAGTGATGAATAAACGAAAGGACTGGGATGTGTCCTTATATAGAATGATATAATTATAGATTACACCTCATAAAAATTTATGTTTTATGAGAAAAACTACCCAAATCATTATTTGGAGTTAGCTGTAATAATTTTTCATTAAAGATACGAAGGCATTATCTTTATGGATAAAGGTGTGAATATATACTAATCAAAAAATTTTAAAGTACAAATTCCCTGTGAAATATATTAATATGCTACATAGAATATTTTTAGAGTTGATTAAATATTATGTTTGATCAATAGATTACCACCATGGGAAAGTGAACAAGGTGACTAATGATTTGAGTCAAAAGGATCATGCTAGGTTATCTATGATGAGGATCACAAAAGATCCAATATTTCTAGATTTTAAAAGGATGGATCTATAAATATTGAAGGAAGGTAAGAAATATTATCTTTATCAAATAAGTATTCAACAATCTATTCAAGTAAAGATTAAAGAGGTGTAAAATTAATATGTGGAGTTGCAAAAGAAATTAAGAAAGGTACCTGATTTCAACCTTTATTATGATGGAATCATAAGGTCCAAGAACCATATTTGTGTTCCATCCATACCATATTTGAAGAAGGAACTCTTGGATGAAGCTCATAGTTTATAAATCTCTATTAATTCTAGAATTATAAAGATGTATAAAGATATGAAATTGTATTTATAGTGTGAAAACATGAAGAGAGATATTTCAGAGTATGTATCTTGGTTCTTGATATGTTAGTAAGTTAAGTATGAGAGTAAAAATTATAAAAGGATTCCATACATGGTATATCTGAAGGCCTGAATCACACCTGATGATAACCCGATCTTAGGTTAATCTTCAAGAACGCCCTATATCATTATAATTGGTTAAAGAGATCATATATTCAGTGAAATATATACCTATTCTTAAACATAATCTTGTTTAAAAATCATTAATCCACACAAAGCCTAAGGGTCCCATCCACCTTTTTGGAGGAAAGCATGGGTGAACCCCAAGATGAAGTACTGGGTCAGATAAAACCCTTAGATTATAAATCCTCTACCTATATCTTGAACTCTTAGAGATTAGTCGGTTCCATCCAGTATAGATTAATAGATACTAGAGCCTCTTATAGAATAATATCAATCATAAACTCTAATTCTCTCATGGGAGATATGTAAGAACCCAGATATTCATTTTCTGGTATGTTTTCCTTTTCTGGTCGTTTTTAAGAAAAAGAGGAAATTATGAAAAATTTCGAAGTACACTCCATGTACTTTATGAGTACATGCCGTGTACTCGGTCACCGCAGGTAGCCGAGGCCTGGTCGTGTAATGGCCATGCACACAACCATGTGGGGGTGACCTGGAGGCCGCTTAAAGCGGAGTGCAGAAATGGAAAGTACATGCTGTGTACTTCAAAAGTATACGCCGTGTATTTTCTTTTTTTTTCATTAAATGCACCAGGGTCGCATCTAATTGAAAAAAAACACCCCTTCTTCGTTCATATCGTCTAGGAGCACCCTACGACCAAAGATCCTTGACAAACCCCCGAGTGAGCATCTGTCCTCCGAATTGAACACCATCGGTTGCGTTGAAATAACATCGGTGAGTTATCTTTTCTCCTAGAGCACAATATTATGTTTCCTCCTCTCTCGTGAGATATCATGGGTTGAAAATTTTAGACGTTTTTTTAGATCAACCACGTTCTAGGTTGATCCAAGGGCCAATGCCAGAGTATATTGATCTCCCAACACCGAGGTAGGTGGTTTGTGCCTTTCCGTTGAGAGTCTTTGAGTTATATGTGCAATTTTTCCCAATACCCATGAACGGGGTATTGCGCGTTTACTATTTTAGCTGTATTGTTTGCCTACTATGATTTTATGCTTTATTAGAGGTTAATTGTTTGTTAATAGGGTTAATTAATATGATTTGGATGTTTTTTCCCATGCATGTTTTGCTTATTTTGACCATTGGATCTAGTCTGCCTGTTAGGCTGCTGTTTATTTTCCCATGCCTAGTTGTAGGATGGTGTGAATATTTTTCTGACATGATGATATGCTGTAGACTTCTAGACAAGTAGTTTTTGAGGTTTAATTTTCCCGATACATGCTTCTATACTTGCTTGACTTACACAGGGCCGTGAGAACCTGGTGTAGTAGACCATAGGGAGAATGGACATTGAGGGCTTCTCTAGAGTGTCCGTTTTACTTATGATGTGAGACCACATTGGGAATTGAAGTTGAGTGCTTCCTCAGAGTGTCTGTAGTTCCTCAATGTAGGCCACAGAGGGAATGTGATGTAAGTGATTCCCTAGAGCAGATTTAGTTACCAATACAAGACTATAGGAGGAATTGACGGTGAGTGCTTGCTCAGAGAGTCTATGCTTAAGTTGAACCAGAGGGGTTAGACAGAGTGTACTACCTAGAGTGTTTCTTGTACTTGTTAGGTAGGACCAGAGGGGATGGTATGTGGGTACTTCTTATAGGGTTACCTATTTGTGTTTATCTACTTGATTATCTGTTTCTTGATATTGAATATTTGGATTGTTTACTGTTGGGTACTTTCCTATTTACCGCTTTCTGTCCTTTTACCTGCCATATATTCATTAACTATTAAACACATATATCGTGGTGGTTTCCTATTGGGATTTAGTCTCACACCCTGTTTGGGCCATGCTTTTAGGCACAAACATATTATAGTATTACAAGTATAGATAAAGGAAATCAACCTTCTACTTCAGGTACTTTATTTTCTATGGAGATGGAGAGCATGGGACCAAGCTATGGATTGCGATGCTGAGAAGTTGTTTACTTTATTTATTTTATACTTTAGTTTATTACTGTTGTATTCCAGCATTGTGATTTTTTGGCTGCTTCCCTAGACATATGTATCATGCATCATTTTTATATGTGCTCCAGTTTTCTGTTATTCCAATATTCCACTATTACTTGTTATTGGTATATTTACTACTTCTACTATTGTGTACTTGTTTCACTTCCACCGTGTTACTCTACCAATGAGGGAATAGTTTCCCCACTATCACACCCAATGTACTCGCTGCTAGTTGGCAGCCTCTGGTGTTTGGGTAAATGTGCTTGAGGCCATGTGACCAACTGGGTACGGGGTGCCTTTGTGTGGCTTCTAGAACTGGGATGTTACAAGATAATCTAGATAAATCATCTGGAAAGACATCCTTGAAATGATCCAAAATGGGAGGAAATTCAATTTGATGTAAACCTTGATCCTCCATATGAAATATAGCAATATAGGTGGTCACTACACTTATCCCATGATACTCTATTCTATCTATACTATCCTGGACATTCCACATACCCTTGTGAAGATAACTACCACCCTCTGGTGATGTAAACAATACCCTACGGTGATAGCAGTCCACATAGGCATGATAGGGAACCAACTAGTCCATCCCAAGAATGAAATCAAAGATCATCATATCAATCACTATGAGTTACCATAATAAAAAAACTAACTACCATAAGGGAACAATCTCTTCATTGGAATATACCCTCTGACTGCACTCCCAATAGTGTGTCTAGGGTTGTCACCGCATAAAGCACTAAATTTTAATCCTGAGACTTTCCACAGTAGATAAAGAGATAAAGGAGTGAAAATAACCTATATTTAATAGATCAGATATGATAGTAGAGGATACTATAATAATACCTCATATAGTAGAAGGTTCTACACTCTGATCCTCAGGTATGGGCTATATAACATGAAACTAGCATGATCGATAGCCTTAATCTAAAGTTGAATTACCCTGAGTAGGTCTACTCTAATGTCACTAATAATCAAAATTATAGATATCATGTACACAACCTCATCCTCATATTGTTCATCTGGTACTACTCCAACTTCATTCCTGACATGGCGTAACTGATCCCACTTCTGAAGGTAGAGCTGGTGTGGATCCTCTTCTGATAGAAGCAGGAAGAAAGGTTCAGAAGAACCTCTGAATATGACCAATCTAGCTACAATAATGACACTCAAGAAGGTCTCCATCACACTGAGGCTTCACATGACCCTAATACCCACAACCTTCTCCGCATCTTGTTCATCTAGTACTACTTTATCTTGGTTCCTAACATGGTATAACAGATCTTGCTCCTAAAGGTGGAGATAGCGTGGGTCCTCTTCCACTAGAAGTAGGTGGAAAGGTTCAGAAGAACCTATGAAGATGACCTATCTAGCTGCAAGAATTTCACTCAATCAAGTCTCTATCACACTAAGGGTTCACATGACCCTACCATCCACAATTATGGCATATAACAGAGCTTCTGGTATAGGTTCTATTTCCACCATTGATTTAATAAGAAACCTCAAGTCTAAACTTACTTCTACTATAATAACTACCACCCTACCTCAGTACTGAACCTATGTTCCCAGTACTATCAGATTCTCTCAGGCTGTGCTTAGTGATAAGAGCCTAATTAATGATCTCAAAATAGGTATATATGAAAAATAAATTCACCTATGAGTGAATGTCATTTTTGAGCCCATCCTCAAAACATTTTGCTTATGATAGCTCATCAATAGTTAAAAGTGGTGCAAAGAATTACAACTCAGTAAAATGTGTTGAATAGTACCTGATATACATATCACCTTGATTCAGGTTCATGAACTCTCTAGATTAGTCAGCTCTCAACATATGAGGAAAAATAATCATAAAAGGTAGTTTGGAAGTCTTTCTAAACCATGACCTGATGAAGACTGGCCTAGGTAATCTCATCCCATCAGCATTTGGTAGAATCACAAAGCTTATAGGTGGAAATATTGACCCTCTTCTATGGAGGTATCTCCAGATTCTCAAAGATAGAAATAATGGCCTTAATCTAATAATCAGTAGCCTATGGAATTCCATCCCCTAGAAAGATGGGTGGATTCTATTAATAGAACTCATGAGTTAGATAAAACATCATAGGTGCAGGTCATGGAGCACCCTTCATAGAATGCATCCAATGTAGAAAATCCTCTCAAAGATGAGAATTAGTGCCCATTTTGGGAATATTAGGTGGTTTCTCATGTGTCATTACTAGAGGTATCACTGGTGGATCATATCCCACCACCTCTAAAGCATGGTCTTAACCAAATTTCTAGATAATGACTAAAGAAAATTTTGTTGATAAATCTCTAAAAATTCCAAGAACATGCCACAAAACAAGATTAAAAGTAGATAAAAATAGTAGAAGAAGAAGAATATAAAATTAATGTCTCACAAACCATGATCATATCCCAACTACCTACTTAAATGGACAGTGTATTAGTAGGTGTTAAATTTTAATTTACAATGTTTCTAGTATATAGTGGGTAAATTACATGTCAAGGCGGTAAATATTCTTTAAATTATAGTTAACCTCTCCGTTTACTGAAAACCATTTCATTTACAAGTCAAAATTTACATTTTAAGTTTGTAATTGATTTTTATACATAGAAAAAGGATTGATTAAATGTATTTTCATTCCAATATAATAAAGTCCCATACACTTTATAGTTTAAAACTACACCCATTTAATTCCAATCACCCCTCACACAATTCGTTCTAAGAATTTAATGGGTAAAATATGATGGATCAACATGGTTAATTACCCATTCCAAATTATAAGGGACCATACACCACATAAATTGAAAATATTTTTCACTCAATCATAGCCAAATATTAGATAATGTAACCAAGGATACATATATTATAAGGGTCAAAAATACCTATTTAAGATGCCACCATCAATCTATATAAGAAAAAACTATTTAGGTTGATGATGACAGTTTAAGAAACCAATTTCCTTTCCTTATAGAAGACATTAGTATCACATGAATATATAATAACCTTGGCTCACTCAACAGTCATAGGAAACATAGGTAATGCAATTAACAAAATGAACCTATATGGGATGGCATATGCAAGGTATGCTAATCCTAGGTTCTTATAATGATGAATGTAACAATGTTTCTTTCCATACCAAGCCAAGGTAAAATATCCATAAATAATATCAAATGCTACAATTCATGTTTATCACCCAATAGTGAAAGTATATTAACAGTAATATGAAAAAATATAGGACAAAAATTTCCCATTCCTAGGAAACTTGGTGCTTACCTTGAACGTTTGTTAGTTATTCCTAGGCACAACTTATAACCAAGTTTCAAAATGATCCTAATCTCCTATCTAAATTTCCCAAAAAATAATACAAAATAAAAGACCACTCTGATACCACTTTCTGTAATCCCATACCCAATTCACTCCTGAGTAACCAAACTCAGTTGACCACATGGCCTCAATCGTGCCTCTCATATGCCAGAAGCTGTTGACTAGCATTGAGGGCTTAGGTTGTGATAGTGAGGAGAATATTCCCTCTGTTTAGAGTGGATCACAACAGAGATATAATAGATGAATAAATATTGGGAGCATAATAAGTAATAATATTGGTAGTAGAAGTAATCATAATCAACCATGAAATAAATAACCATCTAAATAACTAGAAACTGTATCATGGAAAAAATGATGATGTAATGCATATACAAAAAGGAAACCATGGATACATGGAAGTAGAAAATTAGTACAATATATTCTATACAAAAGAATAAAAAAGGACAAAAACTATCCAAACATATCGAACACTAGCCCAATAATTTTCTACAATGTTCTATCCTAAAGAAAGTGGGATATTTCTTCTTTCCACACCTTTAGTCATATAATATTCTCAGGTACCAATGAAACCCCAAATAAGGGGTGAGATAAATCTCAGTAAGCCACCACCAATGGTGAATATAGAATCCATTATTTGAATATAAACTGTATTAGGTGTAGGTATATAATAAAGAAAAGTAGTACTGATAACAACTCATACCTACTTCAGCCTTAGATGGGGTCTAAACATGTATCATTTAATTATTCAAATGATTACACTTAAATTTATAATAAGGAGATCATTTATATATAAAAAATTATCCAAAATATTGTAATATGATGTAATTATAAGAGATAATCCACGGTGTAACCAAGACATCCTTAACCTCAGGGGCCAAGCCAACTCATAATAGTATCACATGCATTCTAGAAATAAGTGGTATGTGTATAATACAAGGGGAAGTCCCACAATATTTCACTATAAACGAGTCTAACTAAGTCTATGGAGCTCATCCATGGTAATTCTAGACTAAGCATGATTGGTCCCAATGGAGTTGAATCCATGGCGTATCATGTCTTAAGACATCAAGATGAATCCAAGGAGTATATCTAAGGAATTATAATATCCTAAAAAGATGTTAATTGAATTGTTGTTACTACACTAGAGAATTTTTGAAATAAAAAAATGACAAGATTCCATGGTGGGAATCTCCCATGGTAATTGGTTCAATGAATTAGAATGGAATCCTCTATGTGCTCAAGGCATTCCCTTATGAATCCAAGGATGGTTCAAGTTTGACTAATCCTATAAAGACGAAAAAGGTTCAAAGAATGTAGGAACCTTATATTCACTCCATTTATACCATATGTAATCAATAACCATGTAATAATCATTCCATTTAATCATTTAATAGGCTTACTCCAATATCTTTCAATAATTATGAAAAGGTGTATCAATTACACACAACCAATTATCACTTTAATTTATAAAAATTTATTAGGTTCATTCCATATCTTTCATTAAGAATAAAAAGGGGTAGAGAAAATGAAACTAAAAGAAATTAAATTAATAATCAACTAGGCCAAGTGATATGTATAAATACACTACCATTTAATAATTTAAAGATTTATTTAATCATGATAGAACACTTACCTTCATAAGGTCAAGTGAAATCACACCCGACCAGTGTCCAAAATGAGGGAAAAAGTCATAAAAATTTACACAAACTAATTGGTTTTATGGAATTAAGGTTACAATATTCAAAACCATGAAGAACATGTATAATTAAAGCTTTATAACACAAGCTAAACAATTAAAATTAAGGCAGATGAATTTTAGAAACATCACCTGGTGAAACTAGCGTGCACATAATAATGTCAATTTATAAAAAATAACACTTTTAGGGAAAATTCATAGAACACCTACCTTATGCCTTTAGTATATTCCTCATCTAGTATCAACCTTTAGTTTGTCCTGGATTGGAAGAAAATGAAATAATGGATGAACACCCTGAAAATAAGGCATAAGAGTATACATCAAAATATCATCATCAAGAGAAAGAAAAATGGAGAACAATGCCTATGGAGTAAATCACTTACCTATTGCTATCCAACAAGACGATTGGATATCAAATAATAGTTTATATGATTAAATGATATCAAATCATATAAGAAGAGGCTTAGGAGATCATTTGGGAGGAAATGAAGATCTCTTATCCATCAGAGGAAGAAACAAAGAAAATGTGTTAAAAATTATAACCCACAAGGGAAAAATAAACTTTTCACCCATTAAAATGTGGGTTTCATAGTTTGGATGCATGGTTGTACAAACTATTTAATAAATTTTCTTAACATACTATCCAAGGAGGGGACTCACATGGTTCATGCACATGGTTTGGAAAATCATGCATGAACCATGTGTTTTTCCTCTACTAAAAACTACAGAGCCCCCACATGGGTGTGTAACCTAATTCACATGGTTTTATCAAACAGTGCGACCCAATTTTTCTCACTAAACATCCCAAAAGATTATGAGTAACTGTGTTGAATGGGTTGCATGATTTATACTAACCATATGGACCAATGATTTCTTCCACCTGCTGGGGTTCCAGGCTCCGAACAAGACCTAGACACCCTCATTTCCCCCATCTCCTCACTAAGAAATCATATTAGGTAAAAACCAATATGTTTAAGTTAAAATTAATGGATCTTTACCTCATAGAAAAATTGGGTTATTACATGTGAAAATTGTACATTTTTATCTCAATTTGAATCAAAGGCTCCAGATGAGGCTTCAGGTGATGAAGATTGTATAAAGACAATGTAGATGAACTCAATGAGTTTAAGAGGAATAGAGGTTGGACTTTAGTTGAACATCCTAAATATTTTCATACAATTAGTGTAAATGGGGGTTTCATAATAAATATGATGAAAATGGAATAATTGTTATAAATAAGCATGGAATTATTGTAAAGGTTTATAATCAACAAGAAGATAAAGAATATGAGGAAATTTTTACTCCAACACCTAGATTAGAATCTATTCATACACTTCTATCCTATGTATTATTCTTAAATTTCACTATTTTTAAAATGGGTGTGAAGTGTGATTTATTAATAGATATTTTTAGGTGTAATTTTATATAGAAAAACCATCTGGTTTCAAAAAAACAAAAAATCCATATAATGTTTTTATAATTATTAAGGCCCTTTATGAACTTAAACAAGGCCCAAGATCCTGTAATGATAGATTTATTAGATTTTTTTGAAACAAAACAATTTTTTTAAGGGAGAAACAGATACAACACAATTTATTAAAAATGGGTTTAAGGAAACTCTAGCACCCCAAAATTTCATAGTACATTATTTCTTCAAAGTAATTCAATAACTTTCATTACACACAACAGTGAGTTCAAGCGCACCACGACTTACCAAACTAGCCGTTCAAAAGCAGTTATGAATAGTATTGTAACATCCCAGGTAAATAAAGAATAATACATTTTCATATTTATTAATATTTGAGAATTAAATATTAATTTTACTTTAAAGGGGTTTCTATGTTCGATAGCGTACCTGATACGCAACAATGAGTTTCTTTGAAATCGTACGTTGCACACGAGTAATATAATAATATTATTTTAAATGGTAGTTAACACGTAGTCATTGTATTGGCAGGAATGAATAGAAATAACTAGAATATGATTATATATGTTTTTTAAATGTTTTTACATTTATCCAATAAAAGATAAAGGCTTAATATAAGAAAAAGAATTCAATTTTCGGTATAGATACTCTAATATTCACTAAAAGGTCGAACTATCGCCTTTTGATGGAGAACCCTCTTTAAATATAGTTTTGGTCACTCTTATACAATCTATTGGACCAAATAAAACTCTTCTTTAGAATCGGGACATCAAAATTTACTTTGTGTAAATTTTTGGTATTTTTCCGATAAAGTTTATTTTTTAATGAATAGTAAAAAATATTGTGTTTTAATTCAAAACCTCTTTTTAATCTAATTTATTTATATGAATAAATTATCTTTTGAATTGGTTTTAAAGTGAAATTAGAATATATTTTTACCATTTAATCCAATAGTGGTCATTGGAATTAATTTCACTTTGAAATTGGACTTAAACTAATGTCAATTTTTTGATATATATTGTTTCATAAAAACACGCTATTTGTTCTGACAGCGGGAATTGATTATTAAATTAATTAATGTAACTTATATGTTTTGAATTTTGTAAAATAGACATAATTTTTGAATTCGGAATATTAAATATAGCTTAGGGTGAATTTTTGGTATTTTTCTGAAAAACTTCAATTTTTGATGAATAGTGAAACCACTAAGTGGTACTTAAAAAACTGATTTTTCGTTTAAATGAAATTTTACCACCCATGTGTTTTGAATTTCAAAAATACGACATACATGGTTTTCATTAGGATATAAAATGTGGTTCAATGGGATTAAAATAAATTTTTGGTGAATAGTAACTTTTATGTTTTTAATCGTGATTTGAGGTAATTAGTGGAGTTTAAGGTAAAAATAATGTTTTAATAATATGAAATGACCTTAACACATGTCCTAACCTTATTGGATGTGTCATGGCCGACCAATAAAATCCATTGGTCAACTTGGGGACCCCATGGAGCCAGTTTGGTAGGAAAATGACATTAATAACTTTTTATTTAAAGTTAATATAAAAATGTTACAAACATGAGTTTTTTTACTAAAAGAATTTTTAAATGGGGTTATACAAGTCATATTTTTGACTATAAATAGTCATTGGAAATATAACAAGATTTAATACATCATAGTAATTTTTTTATGATTTTTAGACATTATATAAATTAAATTATTATTGACATCATGATGATGTGGTGATTACCTCATTATTTAACGATTTAAATAAAATGAAAAGATAATGTAAACTCTAAGACCTAAACGTGTAAAAAACCTATTGGATATGTGGATTTAGAACTCTTATAACCTTATCCTCTAAATATATAATTTTGGGAACTTTAAAAACCGAAAATCATTTTATTATAAAGTAACCTTTTATAACTTTCCAAGAGTGCCCCTCCTCTTCTCTTATAAAAGGCCCCCACCTATACCACCTTACCCACACCTCTCAAGCCTTTGGATCGGATAAACCCTGCCCATTTTGTCTCTCCAAATCCCTATCTTACTCATAGAAGCCTTAACTTGGGCATAAAGCTCTTCAAATAACCCTTTTGGTTCAAACCAAGAAGAGTTACCCAATTTTAAGGTAATGTCTTCACCTGTGTTCTTTTGTTTTATTTTTCTTCTCCAACCCTCTAAACTCTTTTTATTACTTTATTTTGTAACAACACCAGTATCTTCAATATACTAGTATGTTTTTATGAGAAGTATTCGAGCTATAAATACACACACCTCCGTCTAATGGTTAAAGAACATACTGTTTCTGTGGTTGGCGAATTTCTGTCTCACGAAACGATGATTGTTCAATTTTCTTTTAACACATTTAATGGTGGCCATTAAGATGTCACTATATTTATATATGATATATATTATGTTTATTCTTTCCTTATTCTTCTTTAGTTTTCATTTGTGGTATACCTTTATGGTTTCCATTATGGGTAAACACGATAATTTCATTTTAGGAAGTGCGGACTACCGCCCCCTCAAAGTGATTTGATTCGTTAATTCCATATGTGGGATGTATAAAGGATGGAGTTAATGTTATTATATATGATATTATACTGGAATTATAATATAACCTTATATAATAATGATTTCACTCCATTAAATACGAAATAGAAATGAAATTAGCGTTCATGCGTACGTACGACTTACCGTCTCCATGAACGGTGCATTTCATTTGTTACCTCTAAATGTTATGTACTATTATAAATAAATGTATATGCTGGATATATATGATATATATGATATCCAAATAATTAATATAATTCTGGATATAATGAACCTTTGACCACGTGAACAACATGTAATTGTAAGAAGTCCATTTTTGACTTAAGTACCAAATATCGACAAAACGAACTTTATTAAATTAAATGATTATATATTGTTTATAACATTAAAATAAGTTGTATAAAAGGAATAATAAACTTGAAAAATGTTATTAATAAAGTATAAATTAACACTAGTTTATTATTCAGGAGATTAAAGAGCAATCGAGTCACGTCGGACACGAGGTAAGGGACTTCGTCTCAATCTCCTTTCATTGAGGCATATTTTGTTCTAATACAAGGATTTCTTTTATACGGTGTATAAACCCCTTGGACTTTTAATTTTATAAAAAATGAATCTTTTTCTACAAAGAGTTTTACAAAATGAAAAAAAGGAATGTTTCTTTTAACATATGTGGTGACAATGACCTTTTCCACCGCTGCGAGTATTATTTGGTATTTGGCTTCCTCAACAACCCGTAATGTTTTTAAAATGAAATAAATACCATATACTATTTTATGTATTTTGGTATTGAAAATTGTTTTTATAATAGATTTGTTATGTCAATATATTTAAGTGATATATTGTGATCAAAGTGTGGAAATGTTTTCTTTCCATTATATTTGTTTTATGTCTTATGATTTTATAATGGTACTTGGACATTTGACGGGTGGTTATGTGATAAACCATATGACGGGTGGTGCCGTGAATACCAGGATGGGTGGTTACATTATAACCTCTAATTCATTGGGTATGGAAGTCGGACGTATGGCTATTCCATTAAGTGATATGTGTGGAAGTCGACCGTATGGTTATTCCATTTAAGTATGTTTATGTCCCAAGTTACCTTTATATGTTATGTGTACTTTATATGGGTTTTATGGTAATATTTTGGTTACAAAAGGGTAAGTAATGATATTTTATTCAATGAAGAGTATTTTCTGCTTCATAAAGGTGAAAAGTATTACTTTGATAAAGTATTCATGGTTTACTTGTTGTTTTAAAAAACTAATAGTTATACTTATTTGTGTATCCCTTACTAAGCTTTTTATGCTCACCCCAAGTTTTTTTTGAAATGATTTTCACAGGACATAATGTGGCATAGGGTCAAGGATGGGATCAAGGAAAAGTCATGCTTTCTTAAACATGGAACTAGAAATGACTTTTTTTTGGAGTTCATGTTTTGAAAAAAATGAAACATTGTAGAAGTGTCTACTGTGTAATCTTTTGAGATGTAATAGTTATTATCTAATTCTATAAAACTCTAAACCTGAAAAGATCCTCAATGGGAATTATTAATTTAATTCAATATTAAGTAAGGTTTTAAATTCGGGGCCTTATAAGTATTAACTGAATTTTGAAATTTATATAATTCTTATAATTTTAGAATCCATATTATGAGTTTCTTAGAAATATTTTTCAAAAAATGAAATTTTACCGCCTTTTAATGGAGAACCCTTTTAAATCCAATATTTGAAACTATTATATATTAAATTTGAAAAAATAAACTTATTCTTTAGAATTAGGACATAAGAATTTAGTTTCAATAAATTTTTGGGGTTTTTTCGATAACTTTCATATTTGGGTGAATAGTGAAAAATACTATATTTTAACTGAAAACAACGTTTTTAAACAAAATAATTTATTGTGTTGAATTATACATTTTAATGGTTTGGAAGTATAATTAGATTATATTTTTACCATTTAATCTAATGATGGCCATTTTAAGTAATTTCATTTTGAAATTGGACATAAACAAGTGTCAATCTTTTGATAGTTATTATTTCTTAAAAATATGATTTTTGGTTTTGACAACGAGAATTAATTTTAAATTAATTAATGAAACTTTAATGTTTTGAAATTGGTATAATAGAATTCATTTTTGAATTTGGAATATCAAAATTAGCATAGGGTGATTTTTTGGTGTTTTTCTAAAAACAATCAATTTTTGATGAATAGTGAAAAACACTGAGTTATTGTTTAAAACTAACTTTTTATTTAAATAATTATTTATTTTATTTAAATTTATTTTAGGTCAAAATAGATAAATAATAACTATATAATTTCAATGTAATTCATTGGAGTCAGTTTATAATAATTTAAATATATAACAATTTTATTGAACTTTTTACCGTCTTTTACCCACCTCCTAGGAGTATTTTCAAATTTACATAAAAATTAATTTTACCGCTTCTGTGAGTTGAATTTAAAAAATACAAGAGACATGGTTGATATCAGTAAGTAAAGTGTGGTTCAATAAGATGAAAATAATTTTTGGTGAATAATAACTTTTTACTTTTATTTACCACGGTTAAAAGTAAATAGGGAAATTAAGGGTAAAAATGATATTATTATTACCCTAACACATGTCTTAATTATATCGGATAAGTATAATTAGACCAAAAACAACCTTTGTAATAAAATATTATCCTTTAGTTCCACATGGATTAGATTAGGATATTTATTATTATTTAATTCAAAGAAGAGTTACAAGTGTTAAATTCAAAGTTTAATAACTAAACTATTTTTAATATAGGGTTACACATAAGATAAATTCGACTATAAATATTCATTAGAAATATAAAACGATTTACTACATAATTTTATTTTATTAATATTTTTTAGACATTAAATAATTTAATTTATTTATGACACAATGATGATTCGGTAATTACCTAATTAATGAAATATTAAAATAATTGATATTATAAATATCCAAATAAATGTAATTTGAGACTTTTTATGAATTCCAATAATTTTATAGGGTAATATGACATGTTAGGGTTGGTTATATGAATTTTTTCAAAGTAATAATGCTGTTATAAATTTAGAAAAAACAAAATACCAAATAGTGTCAAAATTGACATAAAAGAGTTTTTAAAACAAAAATTATATTATTAATTGATATTATATTACTAAAAATATAAGGTTAGGGAAAAAGACTTATATAATGATAGGTGTATCATTAATGAACCACTTTAGTTTATCTTGGAAGTATATAGTAAGTTTATCAACCATATAATATAAAAATACAAAGAGACATGGTAAATGTACAACTATTTAACTAAGAGTTAAATCTAAAACATAAAGTTAATATAGTGACCCAAACCTTTATAAAACTGATTGGTTGAGAGGTTTTCGGACCATACCCAACTTATAATTTAAATAATTTATTTTGGAGCCATTATAAACCGAAAATGAGTTTATTATAAAATAATATTTATAGCTTTTCCTAAGGTGCCCCTCACCCCTCTTATAAAAGGGAACCCCCCTATCTATAATTCACACCTTCAAAGCCATTTGGATTGGCCAAACACAGCCCAAATACCCTCTAAAATGTCCTCCATTCATCATAGAGGCCTTCATTTAGTCATAAATCCAACCTATTGAGCCATTTTGATCAAATCAAAAAGAAGAACCCAAAGAAGAGGTAAATATTTCATCACCTCTTACAAGTTCCTTTCTTCTTCCACATCCTCTTTCTTTGTTGTTTACATTCTAAAATAATAACTCCCTTATCTTATATATACTGTGATGTTATTATAAATATGGTACAACCATATTAATTATTCTATCCATACTTTGAATGACATGTCACCATACATGTGTATGTACAACTTACCGTCTCCATGTCGTGGTGTAATTGTTATTCAATACATTATTATTTGGATGGGTATAATAATGATGTGTAATTGATGTAAATAATAAATATAACATGATAATGATTCTATATATATGATATAACATCCAATTATATATTATTTTAATATAAAAATAATGATATTGTTGCTCATGCGTACGTACGAATTACCGTCTCCACGAACACGATGAGATTCATTCCCCATCACATCCATTCAAGAATAATTTTCATTAGATGATTAAAAATAATGTTTAAAGACTTAATATCATTCTGAATATGAATAAGATACATCCTATCCATAACAAACATAACTTACATAACAAATCATATAAAGGAAAACAAACTAGTTAACACACGAAACGACGATAATACTAAAATATTATTAACATAGCAATATTAAAAGATCATATGTGATATCATATTAATGTGTATTATTCTTGTATAATTTAATAACAATTATTTAACCATTATACAAGAGGTTAATCTACCCTCGACCAAGGAAAATTTCAAGGTAAGGGTTAATTTTTCAATCTCATTATTATTCGAGATTGTTTATGGGTAAGTTTTTACTGGGACATATTTATTACCCATGTCCATGTTTCATAAAATAGTTTTCAAAGGGATTATATTTAAGGGACTCTTTTACTAAAAAATCATTTTAAATGTTTTAAATATTTATTCTTCTAAATCATTCTTATTAATTTCCATGTTTTCAAAATGGGTTTTAAGGATTTATTTATATGAACATGAATGTTTTTAAAATGTTTAGTTTCAAAGTGGTATGGGAAACTTTGATATAAAAATGTATTTAAATGTATTACTTTATAAATTGTGTGAATTTTAATTGTTTTCATGAAAAAGGGATATTTATCTAAAATAGTTTTACAAATAATTTTCATCTATGTCAACATCCTTTGATGGATTTTAAACTTGTTTGAAGTTGGTTTATTATGATAAAAATATTCCATATTGTATTGAAGGTTTTGTGATATGTTTGAATGTGGATGTTTTATTCTTTATACCATTCATGATTTATGGATAAAGTATTGACATTTCATATGCTAGTTTTAATACGAATGTTTATTTTATATTTAAACCTTTTCATCGGAGGAATGCAACAGGCTTATTAAGTGATGGGTGGAGCCTGCTATAGCCCCTCGATGCATCGGTAGGTCTCATGAGACAAACTAGTGTCTTGGAAAAAGGACTTTACAAAATCTTATTTGTAGTATTGGCACAAGGCCTTGACTATGTGGTTATGAAAGTCTGGCATTATGCATTCCATCATTATAAAAGAGCATATTTATATTACATGTGATTATTCGATTAATAGAATATCCTTGTGAGTAAGTAAATGGCATTATTTTGATTTATATTTGCCATATTATGATGAAGTTTATGTTGAAAAGGATTTTGTTTTAGTTCTATACATTGCCTTAAATGTTTATTCTTATTTATAAAAGTTTCTGATATATTGTTATCTTTACTGAGAATCTGAGCTCACCCCTTTCTATGTTTTATTTTTCCCAGGATACAAGGAAGTATATTATTAATGACCTGCAAGGATAGTCTATTGGATATTAGTGTTGTCTATAGAAACAATGTTGTTGTAGTTTTCCATTTTATGATGTAATGTAAACCTTATGAATGTATCTAGTACTTCCAAGGCTACTAAACCTATCGGTCCTTTGAGACTTGATATTTTGTGATCATTTAAATGATACTAAATAATGCACCAACTCTGGGATTCTGGGGTCAGGGCGTTACATTTTGTATCAGATGAAGTTTAGTACAAACCTTGGAAACTAGATTTAGATAAACTCTAATTAGAGCACATATCCCTAAGACAGACTTTGAGGATTAGTATAGAAGAACTTCCTAGAATTTTGGTACTGTAGAGATTTTGTGAGTTTTCCAAGAAAATACATCCCTATCTGGATACGAGCAGGTAGAGGTGGCTCTCTCACAGATGTACCTAGGGGTAAAACCCAAAAACACCACTTTGATCTAGACTCGAATGAGAATTGGTGCACGACAACGGCCTTGATGCACTCTTGGTTATGACACTCCCGGGGGATATGCTTAGGATAATTCTCATTTTCTTTACAAATCATTATGAAGAATTTACGAATATATACCTCCTCAAAGAAAATATTTTTATGATTATGGATTATATCCTTAAACTATTCAATTTACATTGGGTATTTTACAAGTTTGTAATTATTCATTGCAATTCATAAAATGACCTAGTGTATGCCATTGTATAGAAATGACGCCCAGTAGAAGAAATGTGAACTCCAACAATACTTATGATCCAAAGAGTAAGAAGGATCATATATTTCACGGTATTAAGACAACATTTAGAAGGGAAATAGTCTCCCATGTATTCTCAACATTTGAAGAAATAGTATCATTTCTTAATAAGATAAGTAAATAATTCTCTGAGTCCTATGGATTTGAAGGGAAATAAGAGAATAAAAGGATGGAAGAGAGAAAGTTGGATAAAGAGAAGAGAAAAAAGAGGGAATTTACCATATGTGATAACCGTGTAAAGAATTTCCCTGGTAAATTCTTGAATGGAATGAGAGTTTGTTATAAGTGTGGAGAAAAAGGACACCAAGTACGTGATTCTAAGGGTAAGAAGAAAGTTTCAAATGTACAATGCTTCATCTGCAAAGAGTTGGGACACTACGCGAATCAATATCCAAATCATCAGAGCATACCCCAAATGATGCTATTGGATAATAATAAAGTTATGATACTACCGAAGATGAAGAGGAATGATTAGATTTATTACATTGTTATTAAAGTATCGTGTCATTTGAGTATTGTATTAATGATGTACATGTTATAAGAATTATAGAGTGTATATGGATTTTATAGCAGTACTATTTCATTAATGACTTGAGATTTTGTGTAACCAAGAAAAGTGACTCAATAGCAGGTTAAAATTTTGGAAAATATATAGTTGAGAGAAAGATAAACCATAATATGGTTTTGATACTGAGGTATAGATTTTGGAATAATACATGATTGATTGGGATAAATTATGTTGGATATTCTTGACTACCTTGAAACTGATTAATGATTTGTATATTCCATCATTGATGGTGTTTACAACATTTTTGGATAGAAGGAGTATATCTAGTATTCTATAAGGAATAAGGGAGCATGAATGTAATCAATAAGGTTTTATGGTAATTTGGGATGTTGCAGAGTTTTAAAAGAATACATGATGAAGGTGTTCATATGTTATTACATGGAAAAAAGGATCTTCATCGTGTTTACCTTCCTTATAAATTTTGGACTGTGAGTTTAGAAATAATTATTTTGGATAATTCTAGTTTGAGATTATTTTTGGATTGCTATAAAAAGGATAACTCGGAGGTCAGGTGGTAACCCGTCGCATCCCACAAGGCCGTGAGACTTGAACCTGCAAACGAAGGACAACAAGGGTGTATCACCTACCACTGGCCCACGTGATGTCCTAGATTGAATAATGTAGTTTTTTAAAAAGGTCTAGTAGATGAATTATGAATTCATTTTTTTGGAACCCTATACGAATAGGATAAATAGAATATTTTTTTAAGTTCTATTATATTTTAGAGTGAAAGATGAGTTTGTGGTAGAAATTAGTTAAAGGATGGAACTCTACTTGTCAAGTATATATTTTTTTCTTCACTTATTCTATGAAGAAATTAATTCCTAAACTTTAGGTAAGGGATCTTAAAACTAAAAATGTTTTATCCTAATACCTTATGTTTTGTTGAACTGATGATATTTTAAATCATCATAGATTGATGACTCTGAGGCCCTCAATTATACAATTGTTTGTGACTGATGACCTAAATCACTACCTATAAATATTTAAGTTTTTCCTCCAATTATGTTTCTCTAATTTCCACCAATGTTCTCCTAATCGAGATCATAATTTGGTGGTGACTTTTTCATTCCCCTTTTCCTCTTATTAAGACTAAATTTTATTAAGCCAATTTCCGATGCGGGTTTTCCAACAAAGGTACTTTCTATTTTCAACCTTTTATTTTCTAAGAAAAATTTCAAATTGCGAGGACACAATATATTGAAGGAGGGAATAATGTAACACCCCAAAATTCCATAGTACATTATTTCTTCAAAGTAATTCAATAACGACTTACCAAACCAGCCGTTCAAAAGAGGTTATGAATAGTATTAACTGAATTTGGAACTTTATATAATTATTATAATTTTAGAATCCATATTATGAGTTTCTTAGACCTAATGTAAGAACAAATTCATTTTTTTCAGATAAAAGAAGTATTTTTCAAAAAAATGTAATTTTACCGCCTTTTAATGGAGAACCCTTTTTAATCCAATATTTGAAACTTTTATATATTAAATTTGACAAAATAAACTTCTTATTTATAATATGGAAATATGAATTTAGTTTCAATAAATGTTTGGTGTTTTTCGGATAACTTTCATATTTGGATGAATAGTGAAAAATACTATATTTTAACTGAAAAAAACTTTTTTAATAAAAAAAATTTATAGTGTAGAATTATAAATTTTAATGGTTTGGAAGTATAATTAGATTATATTTTTACCATTTAATACAATGATGGTCATTGTAAGTAATTTTACTTTAAAATTGGACATAAACAAGTGTCAATCTTTTGATAGTTATTATTTCTTAAAAATACGCATTTTGGTTTTGACAATAAGAATTAATTTTTAATTAATTAATGCAACTTACATGTTTTGAAATTGGTAAAATAGAATTCATTTTTGAATTTTTAATATCAAAATTTTCTTAGTGTGATTTTTTGGTATTTTTCTGAAAACATTCAATTTTTGATGAATAGTGAAAAACAGTGAGTTATTGTTTAAAACCGACTTTTTTATTTAAATAATTATTTATTTTATTTAAATTTGTTTTAGGTAAAAATAGATACATAATACCTATATAATTTTAATGTAATTCATTGGAGTCAGTTTATATTAATTTAAGACATATAAAAATTTTATTGAACTTTTTACCGTCTTTTACCCACCTCTTAGGAGCATTTGCAAATTTACATAAAAATTAATTTTACCGCTTCTGTGAGTTGAATTTGAAAAATCCGAGAGACACAATTGATATATGTAACTAAAATGGGGTTCAATAATATGAAAATAATTGTTGTTGAATGGTAACTTTTTTACTTTTATTTACCACAGTTAAAAGTAAATAGGGTAATTAATGGTAAAAATGATATTATTATTAGCCTAACACATGTAATAATTCTATTGGATAAGTATAATTCGACCAAAATCAACCTTATGAATAAAATATGATACTTTAGGTCCACTTGGATTATATTAGGACATTTATTATTATTTAATTCAAAGAAGAGTCAAAAGTGTTAAATTGAAAGTTTAATAACTAAACCATTTTTAATATAGGGTTACACAAAAGATAAATCCAATTATAAATATTCCTTATAAATATAAAAATATTTCCTACATAATGGTATTTTATTTATATTTTTTAGACATTAAATAATTTAATTTATTTATGACACAATGATGATACAATAATTACATAATTAATGAAATATTAAAATAATTTATATTATAAATATCCAAATAAATGAAATTTGAGACTTTTTATGAATTTAACTAATTTTATAGGTTAATATGACATGTTAGGGTTGGTTAGATGAATTTTTTTCTAAGTAATAATTATGTTATTAATTTCGCAAAAACAAAATACCAAATAGTGTCAAAATTGACATAAAAGTGTTTTTCAAACAAATATTATAGTACTAATTGATATTCTATTCCTATAAATCTAAGGTTCAGCAAACAGACTTATATAATGATAGGTGTTTCATTAATGAACCACTTGGGTTTAGTTTGGAAGTATATAGTAATTTTATTAACCATATAATATAAAAATACAAAGAGGCATGGTAAATGTCACTAGTGCAGAAAACATTTTTTATGTCGGTTATTTTTTATTATTTACGTCGGTTTTTAGGCGACGTTAATACGGATGACGTTATAAATAATGTTTTTTACGTCGGTTATTTAAAACCCGACGTAATATCCCTAACATCACGGTGGTTATCACGTCGGTTCATATAATAACCGACGTGATAAATATGCGCGGGGGGGGCTTTATCACGTCGGTTATTCCCTAAACCGACGTGATAAAACGCCTGGGATATCGTTTATCACGTCGGTTATGTCATAACCGACGTGATAAAACCTTCCCCTGGCCTATTATCACGTCGGTTTCTTAAATAACCGACGTGATAAAAAGGTCTGGGAAACGTTTTAGCACGTCGGTTATCCAATAACCGACGTGGTAAATCGATTCCCAGGCCTTTTAGCACGTCGGTTATATTGAGAACCGACGTGATAAAAGCCCCAGGAACGGTTTATCACGTCGGTTCTAGAAAAACCCGACGTGATAAACCCCTACCGATTTATTTACCACGTCGGTTATAAAATAACCGACGTGAAAGAATTTTTTTTTTTAAAATAATTGCACTGCTCTCACCAAAAAGCAACCAGAAACCAAACAAAAATAACCATGCCAGCCCTCCCCCAAGCCCCAACTGAACCCCATCCTCATCTATACCCACCTAACAACCTGGCCAGCCCTCCCCCACCACATTGGAGCCCCACCACAACCCTTGGACACCCCCCACCCCTTGGACAGCCCCCCACCCTCATTTACACCCCCACGACCCCTAGTACAGCCTCAAACACCCATTGGACACCCCTCCCATATCCCTTGGACACCCTCCACCCCTTGGACACCCCCACCCCTTGGACAGCCCCCCACCCTCATTTACACCCCCAAGACCCCTAGTACAGCCTCAAACACCCATTGGACACCCCCCCACACCTTGACAGCCCTCCCAGACCCCTTGGACACCCCCCCGACCCCTGGATACACCCCGACCCCTTGGACAGCCCCAAACACCCCTTGGACACCCCTCCCATATCCCTTGGACACCCCCACCCCTTGGACACCCCCCACCCCTTGGACAGCCCCCCACCCTCATTTACACCCAACCGGCCCCTTGGACAGAACTCCCAGACACCTTGGACACCACTCCCATATCCCTTGGACACCCCCCACCCCTTGGACACCCCCCACCCCTTGGACAGCCCCCCACCCTCATTTACACCCAACCGGCCCTTTGGACAGAACTCCCACCTCATTTACACCCCCCGACCCCTAGGACAGCCCCAAACACACCTTGGACACCCCTCCCATATCCCTTGGACACCCCCCAAACACCCACCCACCCCCTTGGAACCTCTCCCCCCCATACCAAAATCCAGACCAGAAAAACCATCAACAGTAGACCAAAACAAGAAGTAGAGAAAAATTAAACATTCACTTATATAACATTCAAAACTTACACTGTCAACTTCAAAAAAAACTAAATCCAACCTAAACGACTACGAAATATACAATTACATTGACAATATTCAAAATTACATTTTACATTACAAACAACTAAAAGTCAATCAAACCTGTAAAATAATTTGACCACTCCACTTGTAAGTGTTTGATATCTTCAGCAGTAAAGGGTTGAGGGTCATCAAAAACCTACAAAGGAAAAGGATAGTAGTCAACGTGTATAATGAATAAATCAAATTGAAATATTATGAGAAAGAGGAAATCTTACCAGGTCAAAACTCAGAACTGTCCCAGTTGTTATTATTTCATACATAAATCTTAACATGTAATATCCGCATTCGATGATGCCTTGTTGCTCATGACATTTCTGTTTGAATGAGTGTAAATTCAATATATTATTTTTATGTAATAAATCAAAATGTACAAATTATAAATGGATATTTACCTTCGCATGTACATATTTGATCTTGAAATTCCTTTTCTTTGCGCTTTTTCGAAAGTGGACCCATGCCCTGTTAGAAAATAATACGAATGGGGTAAATTTAAAATTCATTATAATATATAAAACTATTGTGAAATTGAAACTTACGTTTCCAATATATTCTTAAAACTTTCTCGCACATCATCATGGAGAGAGCATATCCAATAAAGTGTTTTCTCCCTAGGGAAAAAAACCCCTAACATCCAATGATCCCTGATAAAAGGAAATTTAACGTTAGTGGTTTTTTATGTTAAAAGATAATTAACTCTTTGAGAGGGATGTGTTTCATACCTCTCACAAAAAGGCATCATCCAACACTGTGTGATTACATTCTTTTCAAATCTATCAGCAATATAAAGCATTCTTTGTTCCTCATCCAATGCACATGCTTCAGGGGAAATCAATTGTGGGTCCACGAATCCATATACATCTGTCAGCTCATTCCTCTCACAAATTTTATACAGATACCTAATACAAAGCAGACATAAGTATACATTTTTAATAAATATAACGCAAGGAAAAGGTGTTAAGACTTACATGATAAAAATTTCCACCACGTTGATGCCCAACTTATCTCCAGTGACAAACTCCATGATATCAGTTTTCATAATCCCCACACATAGTTCACGTCCACAGACATGAGCTTCTATTGTAAAGTCATAATGATCCGCCAACAAATTTGAATATCTTGACAATTTGTCAAGACTGTTAGTATCTGCATCTGATGTCATAGCTATCTGTCTTTGTTGTTGTCTATAGAGTATTTCTTTACCTTTGAAGTATTCCTGTAAAAATAAATTGAAAAATATATTAGTTTTCAAATGATAAAACATTAATAAAAATATAAAATAAAAGATATAACATCCATACCTCTATGGTAATGAGTCAAAGAATTCTGGATGGACAAAGTAAAAAATGGCCGATACTATGTCCAACTGTCGTCACCTCATCTGTAGGTAATGGTATCCGAGCTGATCTATCTATAATATCCTGTACAGTGACCCTCTGATTCTCTACCTCTAACTGTTGATGATGAACTGTATCTCCTATACAATATACCATCCCATATGCAACTATATGATGTTGAGGATCATCAACATACAACTCATAATAAGTAGGTAGCTGCGGCGGAGGAGGAGGATCAAAAATGGGGTCCGCAGGCTGAGGTGGGGGAGTGGGAGCTACTGGGAGAGGTGGAGTGGGAGCTGCACCCTAAAATTGTCTTTGCAAGTCTGCAAACATTAACTGCACCGATGCTCTAATCTTGTCCTCCATTGTCGCATTAATATTATGGACTTCAGCCTCCAAGGATTCTATTTTTTTTTATAAACTCCCTCAACGTTAGAAGTTGAGGAACGTGGCAACACTTTTCTTACCGATACACCTGCCGGATATCCTCTTACACGGACAGGATGTTCGGGCTTTCCCAATGCCACAGATAAAATATCTTCCCTCCCAGATGGTGTAAATGTCCCCTGTGAACTCTGCTCCTCAAGAGAGTCCTGTAATAATTAATTGAACATTTCTATAATGATTGGAAATATATGACGAAAATAGTAAACTTAAATAAATAAAATAGATATCTTACAATCCTCTCAACTACGAGTCTCGATTCTTCCGAAAGATATTGTCCTTTTTTGCCCTTCCGAGCTCTTTTCCATTTCTCATGTCTAGATGGAGGGGATGGAGGGGCCACCTCTCCAGAGCTTGAAGACTCAGCTCTTAGTTGTTGAAATTTTTCTGCCATCATTTTTTCTTCCAATAATGCATACCCTCCCCAAGATAAACTATGAGGGTATACATTTTTAGATTGGATCTCTTGATGAGATTTCCTTGTTTACTGTAAATTAAGAATAAGTAATCATTAACAAAACAATAATAAGATCATTTATATAAGAAAGCTTATAAAAGTTTACATTGCCCTTACCAAAAATGATTCTTTTCTTCTACTTTCAAAAAATTGTCTCCATGTGTCTTCATCTATAAAAGGATATATACGACATGGATTCTTACGACTCCTATGACCATAAATGAAATCAGATGAGAGGGTTGATTTGAAATCCCTCCATCTCCTAGCAGCCAACGATAAGCATTTCTTCCTGACTCCTCCAGTGTCAGGAATATCAAATGTCATCTGATAAAAAAGAGGTTAAAAATATTATATATACTAGAAACATTTAAAGAACAGTCAAACAATAGCAAAAGATCTTACCAAAATGGTCTCCCACAGCTGAGAAATTATCGCCTTATCCACACTTCTCCAATCATCATAAAGAATGCTTACTTTGCTCTTAGCCTGAGTTGCTACAAAACCCTTAAAATCTTTAGCATTTGGACCTCTAGGAAGATCATCATCATCAAACTCCACGACTATCCTCTCCTCCTTCGTACGGGCAAGTGATAATTTTGGTAAACGTGTGCACCCACGCTTACCAACCTTTGAACTCTTTTTCGTAATAGGAGCATGTGAATGTTCCTCCCCAGATGTATGACCAATATGCTCATCTCTAGAATCATGTGGCTGATCAACTGATTGATCTGTCATTTTCCTTCAAATCAAAAAAACAAACATTAGTTCACAAATAGAAAAGTGTACTAAATTATATAATAGTAAACATTGGTAATATGGTAAACATGTTAAACAATGATAAACATGGTAAACACAGGCAAAAGGTTGCCAAGGAGTTGGCCCAAGAAAGCTGAAAAGTGGACTCACTGAGTCCACCGGTTAGCCGGTGTGAGCTCACCGGCCAGCTGAAGGACCCAAGCAGTAGACTTGCCCACTGCCTGGTGCCACCGGCCGGCCGCTGGCTCACCACCGGCCGGCCGGTGGTGATCCAGCGGCCGGCCGGTGGTCCAGACAGAGAGGAAGGCTCTCTGTCTGGACCACCGGCCGGCCGCTGGCTCAACACTGTCCGGCCGGTGGACCAGACAGAGCTTTGTTCTGGACCACCGGCCAACCGGTGATCCACCACCGGCCAGCCGGTGCGCCCAGGACTTCTCCTCTTTACGGTTTTTATTATTTTATCATTTTGGTTTGATACATGTTTTAATAAGTAAAAAATTTATAGTATCTAACATTATATGAAAAAACTAAATGTAAACAAGAAATAAACTTGTGTTACCTGTAATTTTAGGAATGTACAGTTGGATTGTTTTCCCAAATTTCTTTGTCGTGATCGTTCCTTATGGCACAAACCATGTCTTCAACATACTCATCATTATGTTCTGTTAATCTTTCCATGGAAGTAGGGATCTCACATAAATCAGCATCTTCATCAAATTCATCCTCACCAACATATTGGTTTTTCCCTTGTAAAACAACAGCCCACTGCATATCTGATTGATCTACTACATAGAAAATTTGTTTGGCATGTGTTGCCATTATAAAAGAATCAGCTGTGTCTTCCAATCTATTCAGATTAACAAGTGTCATTCCAAATTCATCGTGTCTGACACTGTTGTTACCGATAAACCATTTACAGTTAAAAACGGGAACTTTAATTTTAAAGTAATCAGCCTCCCATATGTCTTCAATCACTCCATAATATGCACTTGATGCCGAAATTGGGTTTCTGTCCTTAGCACTCGAAAAATGCATTGCTTCTGCAAACACCAATACACCACTATTCTGAACTGCACTTCTGTTGTCCTGAGATTTCGTATGAAATGTATATCCATTAATGTCATAAGCGGACCATGTTATCACATTTAAAGATGGACCACCCACTATCCATTTTAATGTCTCTGATACATCTGATCTACCAAGCAAGGTCTTTTTAAACCATGGCAAAAAAGTTTTGTTGTGCTCATTCAAAATCCACATTTCTTTCTTCTTTGGATGACATTGTTTCAACTCATTAATATGCAATGTGATATACGGTTGAACATCAGCTATGTTATTCAAGATGTATGATTCTAACTTCTTCATATGTTCAGCTAACAGTGATTTGACTTTCAAGCCACGAATCCCCTTTCCCTCATTATTAACCCATTCATGGCGAGATGGAGGCAAACCTATGTGTTGCGCCGTAGCCAAGTAGCTCGTACAAAACTCTGCTACCTCCTCAGAAATATACTTTTCAATAATGGAGGCTTCAGGTCGATATGGATTTTTAACATATCCCTTTAATATTTTCATATACCTTTCAAAAGGATACATCCAACGAAGATATACAGGTCCACAAAGCCTTATTTCTCGAACCAGATGAATCATTAAATGCACCATCATATCAAAAAAAGTTGGAGGAAAATAAATTTCCAAATGACAAAGTATAAAAATTGCATCCTTTTCCAAAATGTTCAAAGCATTCACATCAATCGCCTTGTTGAAAATTGAATTGAAAAAATAACACAACCTCATTATAGTCTTTCTGACACGGATGGGCAATATTCCACGCAGTGCAACTGGTATAATTTGTTGCATCATGACGTGAAAATCATGTGATTTCATACCTATCAACTTCAAGTCTTTCAATGAGACAAAATTTTTTACATTTGAAGAATAACCTTGAGGCACTTTGATATCATGAAGACACTGACAGAAGCTACTTTTCTCCCTCTTCGATAGTGTATGACAAGCCGGGGGAAGAAATGTTCGTCTTCCTTTAGGAGTGGGAGCTAACTCCAAACGTATTCCCATTGACAGTAGGTCTAACCTTGCATTCAACCCATCTTTTGTCTTTCCTTTAATATCTAGCAATGTTCCGATCAAAGAATCATAGATATTCTTCTCCACGTGCATGACATCAATATTATGTTTGACTTCATGATACCTCCAATATGGTAGCTCAAAAAATATTGACCTTTTCTTCCAAATATGTCTATCATTACCAGATTTCTGTGTCTTTCCCAATGTCACATCAAGGTTTTTCACCCTCTCAAAATACAATTCTGGGGATAAAGGTTGAGGAGCAGTATCAAATTCTTGTGAGCCATTGAATGCCTTTTTTAGTCTTCTATAAGGGTGATCCATAGGCAAAAACTTTCGATGACCCATGTACACTGTTTTCCTCCCATGATGCAATTGACAATATGACGTCTGTTGTTCACAAATTGGACATGCTTTATGCCCTTTAACACTGTATCCAGACAAATTTCCATATGCTGGGAAGTCATTTATAGTGAATAGAAGCACTGCATGCAGTTGAAAATATTCCATTTTATAAGAATCATACACCCTAATACCATCAGCCCATAACAGTTTCAAATCATCAATCAGCGGTGACAAGTATACATCAATATCATTGCCGGGTTGCTTTGGACCAGAGATCATGATACTCAACATGACATATTTGCGCTTCATACAAACTTCAGGAGAGAGGTTGTAAATTACCAATAAAACAGGCCATGAACTATGTGTGCTACTGAGGGTTCGGTATGGATTCATTCCATCTGTGCACAAGCCTAGTCTCAGATTTCTAATTTCATTTCCAAATGTAGGGTACTGGGCATCAATTTTCTTCCATTGTGGACAATCAGCTGGATGACGTATTTTTCCATCACATACCCGCTCATCAGCATGCCATCTTAACCTTTTTGCATCATGTGAATTAGAAAATAAACGTTTGAAACGAGGAATTATAGAAAGATACCAAAATACCTTTGAAGGGAGCTTTGTAATCTCTATATCAGCTTGTGATTTTTCTTTCACCTTATACCGTGATGTCCCACATTTAGGACACTCTTTCAGAAATTCATATTCCTTCCTATATATAATGCAGTCATTCAGACAGGCATGTATTTTCCTGTATCCCAATCCCATCAGGCATAATATTGTTTTGGCCTTATAATGTGAATCTGGAAGATCATTATCTTTTGGAAGAATGTATTTCATCAATTGTAGCAGCTCTGTAAAACTTCTGTCACTCCATCCATGTTTCGCCTTCAGGTTAATCAATCTTAACACCGCCGAAAAAACCGTAAAATCTGTACAACCAGGATATAATGGTTTTTCGGCATCACCATATAGACGTGCAACTGTCGGTTCTATCTCAATTTGTTCTGCTACAATATCGCGAATCATTTCTTCAATTCCATCGGAGTTACCATCTTGCGATTCATTATCATCAGTGACATTCTGTCCAGTTTCGCCATGCCAAATCCAAGGGTTGTAACTCGGATTGAAACCATGACAAATCAGATGATCTTTTATCTCTCTACTTTTCAACTTCTTCATATTCAGACATTTCAGGCATGGATAGAAAAAAATGTCACTACTTGGAACATTTCGTTTAGAAAATTCCAAAAAGGCATCAACACCTTCCTCATATTCATTGCTCATTCGATGTGCCGTAATCCAACTTCGACTCATTATTACCTATAACAAATAGAAAAAATATATATATTTTTTAGATAAGACAAATATATGTTTATATGAAAAAAATCATAATTTGAATGTAAACAATTTTGAAATATAAAACAAATCGATGTGTAAACCCCCCTGGACACCCCCGACCCCTCTGGACAGCCCCCCACCCCTCCTGGACACAACCCCCACCCCCGACCTGCTTGGACACCCCCCTGGACACCCCCCAACCCTCTGGACAGCCCCCCCACCCCTCCTAAACACCACCCCCACCCCCTACCCCCTTGGACACCCCCCTGGACACCCCCAACGCCCACCCACACCCTTGGACAACCCCCCACACCCACCCACCCCCTTGTAAACCCCCCTGGACACCCCCCGGCCCCTCTGGACAGCCCCCCACCCCTCCTGGACACCACCCCCACCCCCTACCCCCTTGGACACCCCCCTGGACATCCCCCAACCCTCTGGGCAGCCCCCCCACCCACCCGGACAACCCCAAATACCCTCTGGAGAGGCCGCCACCCACTTGGACAGCCCCCCACACCCATCCACCCCCTTGGACAGCCCCCCACACCCACCCACCCCCTTGGACACCCCCCTGGACACCCCACCGACCCCTCTGGACAGGCCGCCACCCCCTTGGACAGCCCCCCACACCCACCCATCCCCTTGGACACCACCCTGGACACCCCCCGACCCCTCTGGACAGCCCCCGACCCCTCTAGAAAGCACCCCCACCCCTCCTGGACACAACCCCCCACCCCTGACCTGCTTGGACACCCCCCTGGACACCCCCCAACCCTCTGGACAGCCCCCGACCCCTCTGGACAGCCCCCACCCCTCCTGGACACCACCCCCCACCCCCTACCCCCTTGGACACCCCCTGGACATCCCCCAACCCTTTGGGCAGCCCCCCCACCCACCCGGACAACCCCAAATACCCTCTGGAGAGGCCGCCACCCACTTGGACAGCCCCCCACACCCATCCACCCCCTTGGACAGCCCCCCACACCCATCCACCCCCTTGGACACCCCCCTGGACACCCCACCGACCCCTCTGGACAGGCCGCCACCCCCTTGGACAGCCCCCCACACCCACCCATCCCCTTGGACACCACCCTGGACACCCCCCGACCCCTCTGGACAGCCCCCGACCCCTCTAGAAAGCACCCCCACCCCTCCTGGACACAACCCCCCACCCCCGACCTGCTTGGACACCCCCCTGGACACCCCCCAACCCTCTGGAAAGCCCCCCCACCCCTCCTAAACACCACCACCCACCCCCTACCCCCTTGGACACCCCCCTGGACACCCCCCAACACCCACCCACACCCTTGGACAGCCCCCCACACCCACCCACCCCCTTGTAAACCCCCCTGGACACCCCCCGACCCCTCTGGACAGCCCCCCGCCCCTCCTGGACACCACCCCCCACCCCTACCCCCTTGGACACCCCCCTGGACATCCCCCAACCCTCTGGACAGCCCCCCACCCACCCGGACAACCCCAAATACCCTCTGGAGAGGCCGCCACCCACTTGGACATCCCCCACACCCATCCACCCCCTTGGACACCCCCCTGGACACCCCACCGACCCCTCTGGACAGGCCGCCACCCCCTTGGACAGCCCCCCACACCCACCCATCCCCTTGGACACCACCCTGGACACCCCCCGACCCCTCTAGACAACCCCCGACCCCTCTAGAAAGCACCCCCACCCCTCCTGGACACAACCCCCCACCCCCGACCTGCTTGGACACCCCCCTGGACACCCCCAACCCTCTGGACAGCCCCCCCACCCCTCCTAAACACCACCCCCACCCCTACCCCCTTGGACACCCCCCTGGACACCCCCCAACACCCACCCACACCCTTGGACAGCCCCCCACACCCACCCACCCCCTTGTAAACCCCCCTGGACTCCCCCGACCCCAAATCCATGCACCTATGCCATGGTTGTGTGTGAATAAAGTAGTAACAACTGTAAAAGGGCAACCCATCCAAATGGACACGCCCCAACCCTCTCGGGGATTTATAGAAAACGATGAAAAATTAGTGAAATCATAAAATTACTCAATATTGCAAGTCGAACAAATAGATCTAGGGATGATAAATAATATTATGGTGCCAAAACGAGTTAAAAGGGTTCGCAATCGAAGAATCTTAGCTAGTTTCAACAAAAAAATCACAACACATATATATATACTATCCGCGAAAGAAAACGAACGAGTGGGAGGATTACCTGAGTGCTGCGAGTTTAGATGATTGATCCGAGGAGATTAAATATGAGAAACGATGATCGCAAAACGAATCTAAACCAACGAAATGGACGAGCCGATTCGGGTTTACGCACGAGAGAGACGAGTCGCGACTGTCGAAGGTAAACTCGCGAATGACAATCCACGGGTCTGGGTAAAATTTTAAATGAGTTATCACGTCGGTTATTCAATAACCGACGTGATAATTGTTCTAAAAACATTTATAACGTCGGTTATTTCAATAACCGACGTAAAAACCTTCCTCCGATTCATTTTTTACGTCGGTTATTTTATAACCGATGTTATAAAGGGCTCAAAATCCGCGTTTTTTTACGTCGGTTATGGAATAACCGACGTCAAAAACATCTGCGGATTCTTTTTTTACGTCGGTTATTTTATAACCGACGTAAAAAAGCCTTCAAAAACCGCGTTTGTTACGTCGGTTATTCAATAACCGACGTAAAAAGGCCTTCGAAAACCGCGTTTTTTACGTTGGTTATAAAAATAACCGACGTAAAAAACGAAGGCGCGCGATTAATAACGTCGGTTATAAAAATAACCGACGTTAAAGGTGTACCGAACACAGGTTTTTACGTCGGTTAAGAAATAACCGACGTAAAAAACCTCGTTTTACATATTATGACGTCAGTTTTATATAACCGACGTAAAAAATGGTGACGTAAAAAACGTTTTCTGCACTAGTGTGTCAAACTATTTAACTAAGAGTTAAATCTAAAAGATAAAGTTAATATAGTGACCCAAACTATATAAAACATATTTGTTGAGTGGTTTTCAACCCATTCCAACCTTATCCTTTAAATAATTTATTTTTTATCCATTAGAAACTGAAAATTATTTTATTATAAAATAATATTTCTAGATTTTCCTACGGTGCCCCTTACCCCTCTTATAAAAGGGCACCCCCCATATCTCTAATTTACACCTTCAAAGCCATTTGGATCAGCCAACCCCTACCCAAATACCCTCTCAAATGTCCTCCATTCATCCTAGAGGCCTTACTTTAGTCATAAAGCCAACCTAAGGAGCCCATTTGATCAAATCAAAAGGAAGAACCTCAAGAAGAGGTAAATATTTCATCACCTCTTTCAAGTTCCTTTCTTCTTCCACTTCCTCTTTCTTTGTTGTTTCCATTCTAAAATAATAACTCCAGTATCTTATATATACTGTGATGTTATTATAAATATGATACAACCATATTAATTATTCTATCCATCCTTTGAATGAAATGTTACCATACGTGCGTACGTACGACTTACCGTCTCCACGTCATGGTGTATTTGTTATTCAATACATTATTATTTGGATGGGTATAATAATGATGTGTAATTGATGTAAATAATAAATATAACATGATAATGATTCTGTATATATGATATACTATAAAATTATATATTATTTTAATATCAAAATAATGATATTGTCACTCATGCGTACGTACGGATTACCGTCTCCACGAACGCGATGAGATTCATTCCCCATCATATCCATTCCAGACTAATTTTCATTAGATGATTAAAAATAATGTTTAAAGGCTTAATATCATTCTGAATATGAATAAGATACATCCTATTCATAACAAACATTACTTACGTAACAAATAATATAAAGGAAAATGAATCAGTTAACACCCAAAACGATGATAATACTAAAATATTATTAACAAAGCAATATTAAAAGATCATATATGATATCATATTAATGTATATAATTATTTTATAATTTAATAACAATTATTTAACTATTATACCGTAGGTTAACCCACCCTTGACCAAGGAAAAGTACAACGTAAGAGTTAATTTCTCAATCTCATTATTATTCGAGATTGTTTATGGGTAAGTTTTTACAGGGACATATTTATTACCCATGTCCATGTTTCATAAAAGAGTTTTAAAAGGGATTCTATTTAAGGGAGTCTTTTACTAAAACATCATTTTAAATGTTTTAAATATTTATTCTTCTAAATCATTCTCATTAATATACATGTTTTCAAAATGGTTTTTAAGGATTTATTTATATGGACATGAATCTTTTTAAAATGTTTAGTTTCAAAGTGGTATGGGACACTTTGAATATAAATATCTTTAAAATTTCTTCCTTCATAAATTTTGTGACTTTTAAATGTTTTCAGGAAAAAGGGATATTTCTATCAAAGAGTTTTACAAATCATTTTCATCTATTTCAACATCCTTTGATGGATATTAAATTTGTTTGAAGTTGATTTATTATGATACAAATCTTTCATATTGTATTGAAGGTTTTGTGATATGTTTGATTGTGGATATGTTATTTTTTATACCATTCATGGTTTATGGATAAAGTATTAACATTTTGTATTCTAGTTTTAATAAAAATGTTTATGTTATGTTTAAAAATTTTCATATGAGGAATGCATTGGACTTAGTAAGTGACGGGTGGAGCCCGCTATAGTTCCTCGATGCATCGGTAGGTCTCATGAGAAAAACTAGTGTCTTGGAAAAAATCCTTGAAAAAATCTTATTTGTAGTCTTGGCACAAGGCCTTGACTATGTGGTTATGAAAGTCTGGCATTATGCATTCCATCATTATGAAAGTGGCTATTGATATTTCATGTGCTTATTTGATTACTAGAATATCCATGTGAGTAAGTAAATGAAATTATTTTGATTTATATTTTCCATATTATGCTGATGTTTATGTTGAAAAGGATTTTGTTTTAGTTCTATACATTGTCTTAATTGTTTATGCTTATTTATGAAAGTTTCCGCTATATTGTTATCCTTACTAAGCATCTGAGCTCACCCCTTTCTCTGTTTTATTTTTCCCAGTATGCGAAGAAGTATATTATGAATGAACAACAGAGATAGTCTATGGGATCTCAGTGTTTTATATGGAAATTTTTTTATTGTAGTCTTCCCTTTTATGATGTAATGTAAACCTTATGATTGTATCTAGTACTTCTAAGGCTACTAAACTAATCGGTATTTCGAGACATGATATTTTGTGATTATGCCTATGATACGTAATAATGCACCGACCCTGGGATTATGGGGTCGGGGCGTTACAGTTGGTATCAGAGGAAGTTTAGTACAAACCTTGGAAACTTGATTTAGATAAACTCTGATTAGAGCACATATCCCTAAGATAGACTCTGAGGATTAGTATATAAGAACTTCCTTGAATTTTGCTACTGTAGAGATTTTGTGAGTTTTCCAAGAAAATACATCCCTATCTAGATACAAGCAGGTAGAGGCAGCTCTCACACAGATGTACCTAGGGTTAAAACCTGAAAACACCACTTTGAGCTAGACTCAAACGAGAATTGGTGCACGAAAATGGGCCTTGCTGCACTCTTTGTTATGAAACTCCTAGGGGATATGCTTAGGGTAATTATCATTTTCCTTAAAAATCATTATGAAGGATTTACGATTATATTCCTCCTCAAAGAAAATATTTTTATGATTATGGATTATATCCATAAACTGTTCAATTTACGTTAGGTATTTTACAAGTTTGAAATTATTCATTGGAATTCATAAACTGACCTAGTGTATTCCATTGTTTAGAAATGGCGTACAATATAAGGAATGTGAACTCCAACAATACATATGATCCAAAGAGTAAGAAGGATCATATATTTCACGGTATTAAGCCATCATTTATAAGGGAAATATTCTCCCATGTATTCTAAACATTTGAAGAAATAGTATCATGTCTTAACAAGACAAGTAAATAATTCTCTGAGTCCCATGGCTTTGAAGGGAAACAATAGAAGAGAAGGATGGAAGAGAGAAATATGGATAAAGGGAAGATAAAAAAAGAAGGATTTTCCCATATGTGATAACTATGGAAAAAATTTCCTTGGTAAATTCTTAAATGGAATGAGAGTTTGTTATAAGTGTGGAGAAAAAGGACACTAAGTACATGATTGCAAGGGTAATAAAAAAGTTTAAAATGTACAATGATTTATCTGCAAGGAGTTGGGACACTACGCGAATTAGTGTCCAAATCATCAGAGTATACCCCAAATGCTGTTTTTGGATAATAATAAAGTTATGATACTAACAAAGATGAAGAAGAATGATTAGATTTCTTACATTGTTATTAATGTATTGTATCATTTGAGTATTGTATTAATTATGTACATGTTATAATAATTATAGAGTATATATAGATTTTACTGCAGTACTATTTAATTAAGGACTTGAGATTGTGTGGAACCAAGAAAATTGACTCAATTGCAGGTTAAATTTTTGGAAAATATATGGTTGAGAGAAAGATAAACCATAATATTGTTTTGATACCGAGGTATAGATTTTGGAATAATACATGATTGATTGGGATAAATTATATTGAATATTATTGACTACCTTGAAACTGATTAATGATTTGTATATTCCATCATTTATGGAGTTTACAACATTTTTTGATAGAAGGAATATATCCAGTATTCTATATGGAATAAGAGATCATGAATGTAATCAATAAGGTTTTATAGTAATTCAGGATATTTCAGAGTTTTAAAAGAATACATGATGAAGGTGTTCACATGTTATTACATGGAAAAAAGGATCTTCATTGTGTTTACCTTCCTTATAAATTTTGAACTGTGAGTTTGGAATGAAGTATTCTGGATAATTCTAGTTTGAGATTATTTTTGGATTTCCATAAAAAGGAAAACCCGGAGGTCGGGCGACAACCTGTCACGTCTGGCAAGGCCGCGAGACTTGAACCCGCAACTAAAGGGCGACAAGGGTGTATCACCTACCACTGGCCCATATGATGTCCTGGATTGAATAATGAAGTTTTTTTAAAAGGTTTGTTAGATTAATTATAAATTCATTTTTTGGAACCCTATATGAATAAGATAAATAGAATATTTTTTAAAGTTCTATTATCTTTTAGAGTAAAATATGAGTTTACGGTGGAAATTAGTTAAAGGATGGAACTCTACTTGTCAAGTATATATTTTTTTCTTCACTTATTCTATGAAGAAATTAATTCTTAAACTTTAGGTAAGGGATCTTAAAACTAATTTTTTTGTCCTAATACCTTATGTTTTGTTGAATCGATGATATTTTAAATCATCATAGATTGATGGATTTGAGGCCCTAAATTATACAATTGTTTGTGCCTGATGGCCTCAATCAATCCCTATAAATATTTACGTTTTTCCTCCAATTATGCGTTTTTAATTTCCACCAATGTTCTCCTAATCAAGATCATAATTTGGTGGTGACTTTTTCATTCCCCTTTTCCTTTTATTAAGACTAAATTTTATTAACCCAATTTCCGATGTGGGTTTTCCCACAAAGGTATTTTATATTTTCAACCCTTTATTTAAAAATAACAATTTCAAATTTCAAGGATGAAATTTATTGTAAGAGGGAAGAATTTAACACCCAAAAATTTCATAGTATGTTATTTCTTCAAAGTAATTCAATAAATTGCACTACACGCAACACTGAGTTTCAGAGCACAATGACTTACCAAAATAGCCTTTCAAAAGCGGTTATGAATAGTATTAACTAAAATTTGAACATTATATAATCCTTATAATTTTAGAATCCATATTATGAGTTTCTTAGACATAATTTAAGAACAAATTCATTTTTTTAGATAAAAGAAGTATTTTTCAAAAAATAAAAATTTACCACCTTTTAATGGAGATCCATTTTTAAATCAAATATTTGAAACTTTCATATATTCAATTTGACAAAATAAACTTCTTATTTAGAATTGAGACATAAGAATTTAGTTTCAATAAATTTTTGGTGTTTTTCTGATAACTTTCATATTTGGGTGAATAGTGATAAATACTATATTTTAACTGAAAACAACCTTTTTAATCAAAATAATCTATTATGTTGAATTATAAATTTTAATGGTTTGGAAGTATAATTAGATTATATTTTTACTATTTAATCCAATTATGGTCATTTTAAGTAATTTCACTTTGAAATTGGACATAAAGAAATGTCAAGCTTTTGATATTTATTATTTCTTAAAAATACACTTTTTGGTTTTGATAACGAGAATTAATTTTAAATTAAGTAATGAAAATTATATGTTTTTAAATTTTTAAAATTGAATTCATTTTTTAATTCATAATATCAAAATTATTTTAGGGTGAATTTTTGGTATTTTTATGAAAAAATTCAATTTTTGATGAATAATGAAAAACATTGAGTTATTGTTTAAAATTGAATTTTTTATTTAAATAATTATTTATTTTATTTAAATTTATTTTCTGTAAAAATATATACATAGTACCTATATAATTTTAATGTAATTCATTGGAGTCAGTTTATAATAATTTTAGATATATAAAAATTTATTGAACTTTTTACCGTCTTTTACCCACCTCCTAGGAGCATTTGAAAATTTACAAAAAAATTAATTCTACCACTTATATGAGTTGAATTTAAAAAATACGAGAGTCACGTTTGATATCAGTAAGTAAAATGTGGTTCAATAGTATAAAAATAATTTTTTTGTGAATAGTAACTTTTTACTTTTATTTACCACGGTTAAAAGTAAATAGGGTAATTAAGGGTAAAAATGATATTATTATTACTATAAAACATGTCCTAATTCTATTGGATAAGTATAATTAGACCAAAAAAAACTTTAGGAATAAAATATTATCCTTTAGGTCCACTTGGATTATATTAGGACATTTATTATTATTTAATTCAAAAAAGAGTTAAAAGTGTTAAATTCAAAGTTTAATAACTAAACCATTTTTAATATAGGGTTACACATAAAAGAAATTTGAATATAAATATTAATTAGAAATATAAAAATATTTCTTACATAATGGTATTTTATTTATATTTTTTAGACATAAAATAATTTAATTTATTTATAAAATAATGATGATGCAGTAATTACACAATTAATGAATTATTAAAATAATTGATATTATAAATATCCAAATAAATGTAATTTGAGACTTTTTATAAATTAAACTAATTTTATAGGTTAATATGACATGTTAGAGTTGGTTAGATGATTTTTTTGAAGTAATAACGCTTTTATGAATTTAGTAAAAACAAAATACCAAATAGTGTCAAAATTGACATAAAAGAGTTTTTAAAACAAATATTATATTATTAATTGATATCATATTCCTAAAAATCTAAGTTTCTACCAAAATACTTATATAATAATATTTCTATCATTAATGAACCACTTGGGTTTCACTTGGAAGTATATACTAAGTTTATTCACCATATAATATAAAAATACAAAGAGACATGGTAAATGTCAAACTATTTAACTAAGAGTTAATTTTATAAGATAAAGTTAATATAGTGACCCAAACCTATATAAAACATATTGGTTGAGTGGTTTTAGAACCATACCCACCTTATACTTTAAATAATTTATTTTGGAGCTATTAGGAACTAAAAATGAGTTTATTATAAAATAATAATTCTAGCTTTTTCTAAGGTTCCCCTCACCCCTCTTATAAAAGGGAACTCCCCCATCTCCCTAATTATCACCTTCAAATCCATTTGTATTGGCCAAAACCTACCCAAATACCCTCTAAAGTGTCCTCCATTTATCCTAGAGTCCTTCCTTTAGTCATAAATCCAACCTATGGAGCCCTTTTGATCAAAATCAAAAGGAAGAACTCGAAGAAGAGGTAAATATTTCATCACCTCTTTCAAGTTCCTTTATTCATCCACTTCCTCTTTATTTGTTGTTTCCATTATAAAATAATAACTCGAGTATATTCTATATACTATGATGTTATTATAAATATGGTACAATCATATTAATTGTTCTATCTATCATTTGAATGACATGTCACCATACATGCATACATACAGCTTACCATCTCAATGTCGTGGTGTAATTGTTATTCAATACATTATTATTTGGATGAGTATAATAATGATGTTTAATTGATGTAAATAATAAATATAACATGATAATGATTCTGTATATATGATATACCATCCAATTATATATTATTTTAATATCAAAAGAATGATATTGTCTCTCGTACGTACGTACGGATTACCGTCTCCACGAACGCGATGAGATTCATTACCCATCGTATCCATTGAAGAATAATTTTCATTAGATTATTAGAAATAATGTTTAAAGACTTAATATAATTCTTAATATGAATAAGATACATCCTATCAATAAAAAACATTACTTACGTAATAAAGTATATAAAGGTAAACGAATCAGTTAACACTCAAAACGACGATAATACTAAAATGTTATTAACAAAGCAATATTAAAAGATCATATATAATATGTTATTAATGTATATGATTATTTTATAATTTAATAAAAACTATTTCACCATTATACAGGAGGTTAAATTACCCTCGACCAAAGAAAAAGTACAAGGTAAGGGTTAATTTATCAATCTCATTATTATTTGAGATTATTTATGGGTAAGTTTTTACTAGGACATATTTATTACCCATGTCCATGTTTAATAAAAGAGTTTTAAAAGGGATTATATTTAAGGGACTCTTTTACTAAAACATCATTTTAATTGTTTTAAATATTTATTCTTCTAAATCATTCTCATTAATGTCCATGTTTTCAAAATTGTTTTTAAGGATTTATTTATATGGATATGGATCTTTTTAAAATGTTTAGTTTCAAAGTGGTATGGGACACTTTGATATAAAAATGTCTTTAAATGTCTTCCTTTTTAAATTGTCTGACTTTTAAATGTTTTCATGAAAAAGGGATATTTCTCTCAAAGAGTTTTAAAAATCATTTTCATCTATGTCAACATCCTTTGAAGGATTTTAAACTTTTTTGAAGTTGATTTATTATGATATAAATATTTCATATTGTATTGAAGGTTTTGTGATATGTTTGACTATGGATGTGTTATTTTTTATACCATTCATGGTTTATGGATAATGTATTGACATTTCGTATGCTAGTTTTAATACAAATTTTTATGTTATGTTTAAACCTTTTCATATGAGGAATGCATTGGACTTAGTAAGTGACGGGTGGAGCCCGTTATAGCTCCTCGATGCATCGGTAGGTATCATGAGACAAACTAGTGTCTTGGCACAAGGCCTTAACAAAATCTTATTTGTAGTCTTGGAACAAGGCCTATAAGGACCCGACCTTAAAATATTACATAATCATGAATTAAATGAACAATTCACATAGAGGTTCTTTTTAGGTTTAGAGTTTTAGAGAATTAGGACATAACTATTACATCTCAAAAGATTACAAAGTAGACACTTCTACTATGTTTCCATAAAATAAAAACTCTTAAAAAGAAACATGTCTAGTTCCATGTTTTAGATAACATGTCTTTCCTTGATCTCATCCTTGAACATATTCATCTTTAAGTCTTGTGGAGAACATTTTAAAGAAGGAAAACTGTTAGTTTTTCAAAACAACAAGTAAACCATGAATACTTTATCAAAGTAATACTTTTCACCTTTACAAAGTAGTAAATACTCTTCAATGAATAAAAGATCACCACTTATCCTTTGTAAATAAAAGATTACCATAAACCCATATAAAGAACACATAACATATAAAGGTAACTTGGGACATAAACATACTTAAATGGAATAACCATACGGTCGACTTCCACACATATCACTACATGGAATAGCCATAAGGCCGCCTTCCATACCCAATGCATTGGAGGTTATAATGTAACCACACATCCTGGTATTCACGGCACCACCCTTCATATGGTTTATCACATAACCACCCGTCAAATGTCCAAGTACCATTATAAAATCATAAGACATAAAACAAATATAATGGAAAGAAAACATTTCCACATTTCGATCAAAATATATCACTTAAATATATTTACATAACAAATCCATTATAAAAAACATTTTTAATACCAAAATACATAAAAGAGTATATGGTATTTATTTAATTTTAAAAACATTACGGCTTGTTGAGGAATCCAAAGATCAAATAATACTCACGGTGACAGAAAGGTCATTGTCACCGCGTACGTTAAAAAGAAACATACTTTTTGTCGTTTAGTAAAACTATTTGTAGAAAAATATTCACTTTTAATGAAATGAAAAGTCAAAGGTGTTTATACAGTGTATAAAAGAACGTCTTGTAATAGAACAAAATATTCCTCAATGAAAAGAGATTGAGACGAAGTCCCTTACAAAGACGATATCCTTTGATTAAGGATAAATCAATTACATAATTATGTGTGACAAAAGAATACACCAAATATAAGTGGATATTAAGTGTAAAACAATCATAGGTTATTCACACATATTTATAGAACGACATATTCAAGGAGTATAAGTTTAACCCAAAGAATCAAAATTGGGTTAAGAAGTTCCCTTGAAAAAATTTGACAGCCTAACGGCGTCACTTCAAAATTCAGAAAATGAGTTGATGAGAGTTAAAAAGGGTATCTCATCACTTGTACATTAAATTTACAGAAATAATTATATATTATAACATATCCTAACATAAGAATATTTTAATTAAAATACATAACAAAAGAAGTCTTTTTACAGAAGAGGAGGGTGAAAGGTCCCCTTATCGATTTAGGTAACTTTCAAAACGTACACCCCATGGAAGAAGGGTCATACAATGAAGATGTAAATACACATAAATGAAATTATATTACACAAAGAGTATAATAATGGGCAGTACATACACCACTCAAAGGAAATGGTGGAAAATGTAGCATAAATCTCACGTGAATAAAAGTGAGATGAAAAATCCCTTACGAAAACTCAGCAGCCTAACGACGCCACTTAAAACTTACAAAAATGGATTTATGAGATCAAATAGAGTCTCTCATAATATGAACATAAAAAGTACAGTATGAGTAATATAAAATAACATCCCCAAACATAAGAAATATGAGCTTAAAAGAAATGACATAAAAGAGTGTGCTTAAAAAGAACGAGAGAGGTAGGATCCCTTACCTCAAGTCCGACTTCTCTTGTTCGTTTCTTTATATTCCTGAATAATAAACTTTGGTCAATTTATAATTGTTTAATGACCTCCTTTAAAGATTATTATTCAGTTCATATCACATATTATAATGTTATAATAATTATTTAATTATGCGAGTCCATATCAGCTGTTTTTGTCGATGTTCGGTACATGAGTCAAAATTGAACTTGTTGGAAAAGAATTTTCCATGTAGTTATAGGTACATTATTTCCAGAATAGTATTAATTATTTAAATATCATATATATCCAGTATATATTCATTTTATACTATTCCATAACATTTAGAGACAAAAAGAAATGAAAATCACCGTTCATGGAGACGGTAGGCCGTACGTACGCATGAACGCTACTTTCAATTCTTTGGAACATTAATGGAATTAAAAATAAATGAGAGATATATATTATAATTACAGTATAATATATATTTTATATAGGTCACATATTTTCATTAATTTCATTCTTTATACATTCCATGTATTGCATGAACGAGTCACATCACTTGAGGGGGCGGTAGTCCACACTTCCTCGTATGAAATTATCGCATTTTCACAGCATGAAAAGCATAAATGTATGTTTTAAATATAAAATAAAGAAGAATATAGAAAAAATAAATACCATATATATCATATATAAAATACAGTGACATCATAATGGCCACCATGAAAGGTGTTAAGGGAAGATTGAACAATCATTGTTTCGTGAGGCAGTAATTCGCCATCCACAGAAACAGTATGTTCTTTAACCATTAGATGGAGGTGTGTGTAAGTGTAGCTCGAATATTTCTCATACCGACATCCTAGTATATTTAAGATACTGGTGCTGTTACAAAATAAAGGAATAAAAATAGTTTATGGGGTTGGAGAAGCAAAATAAAACAAATGAACATAAGAGAAGACATTACCTTTAAATCAGGTAACTCCCCTTGGTTTGAACCTAAAAGGTTTCTTTAAGGGCTTTCTGCCTAAGGGAAGGCTTCTAGGATGAAGAGAGGGATGTGGAGAGATAAAATGATCAGAGTTTGGCCAATCCAATGGCTTGATATGTGTGGGTAAGGAGGTAGAGGTGGGAGCCTTTTATAAGAGGGAGGAGGGGCACTCTTGGAAAGTCATGAAAAGTTACTTTATTATAAAATGATTTTCGGATATTAAAGGCCCCAAAATTATATATGTAGAGGATAAGGTGATAAGGGTTATAAATACACCAATACATTAGATTTTTTACATGTTTAAGTATTATATTTTACCTTATCTTCTCATTTTATTTAAATCGTTAAATAATGAGGTAATCGCTGCATCATCATAGTGTCATAAATAAATTAATTTATTTAATGTCTAAAAATTATAAAAAAATACTATGATGTAGGAAATATTTTTATCTTTCCAATGAATATTTATAGTAAAAAATATCACTTGTATAACCCCATGTAAAAATTGTTTTAGTAAAATAATACATGTTTGTGACATTTTTATTTTAACTTTAAATAAAAAGTTATTAATATCATTTTCTTACCCAAGTGGATCCATGGGGTCCCCAAGATGGCCCATGGATTGTCTTGGTCGGCCATGACTCAACCAATAAGGGTAGGACATGTGGAAAGGTCATTTTATATTATTATAACATTATCTTTACCTTAAATTACACTAATTACCTTTAATCGTGATTAATAAAACTTAAAAGTTACTATTCACCAAAAATTATTTTCCTCCCATTGAACCACATTTTACATCCTAATGACAACCATGTATGTATGATTTTTGAAATTCAAATCACAGAGGTGGTAAAATTTCATTTAAACAAAAAATCATTTTTTTAACTACCACTTAGTGGTTTCACTATTCATTAAAAATTGAAGTTTTTAAGTAAAATACCAAAAATTCACCCTAAGCTATATTTGATATTTTGAATTCAAAAATGATGTATATTTTAAAAAATTCAAAACATATAAGTTGCATTAATCAATTTAATAATTAATTCCCGTTGTCAAAACAAATAGCGTGTTTTTAAGAAAGAAAATATATCAAAAGATTGACCCTAGTTTAAGTCCAAATTCAAAGTGAAATTAATTACAATGACCACCATTGGATTAAATGGTAAAAATATATTCTAATTTCACTTTAAAACTAATTCAAAAGATAATCTAATAATATAAATAAATTATATTAAAATGAGGTTTTGAATTAAAATACAACATTTTACACTATTCATTAAAAAATGAACTTTATCAGAAAAAATACCAAAAATTTATACAAAGTAAATTTTGATGTCCCGATTCTAAAAAGAATTTTATTTTGTCAAATAAAACTTATAAAATGGTCAAAAAGTGGATTTAAAAGGGGTTCTCCATCAAAAGGCGGTTAATCGTCCTTTTATGGAATATTAGAATATTTACGCTTAAAATTGGATTCATTCTCATTTTAAGCATTTAACATTTATTGATTAAATGTAAAAATATTTGACAAGCATATATAATCACTTTTTAGTTAGTTCTGTTCATTCCTGCCATTACATCGGCTAGGATTTTACTACCATTTACAATAATAATATTATATTATTAGTGCACATCATAAGATTTCAAAGAAACTCGTTGTTGCGTATTGGGTACGCCATCGAATATAACACCCCCTTTTGAAGTAAAAATTAATTTTTAATTCACAAATATTAATAAATACGAAAAGTGATATTCTTTATTTACCTAGGGTGTTACATCCTTCCCCCCTTTTGGGAATTGCGTCCTCGCAATTTTAAAATTGGGCTTGGAAACTTCATTGAAAGCCCCACATCGGAAAAGGAGTAAATTAAACTGTCACTTTAAAAGAAAGAAAGGGAAGTAAAAAGGTCACTCGAGTTAACCCATACTATGATTCCATGAAAACATGGATATGGAGGAGAAAACAAAGGGTCATGTTCTGATGGAGAGTGATAGAAAACGTGGTTAGGAGAAAGTTAACCCCAAGAAAATCACAAACATATGATGGGTTAAATGGTATGTGATTCCCCAGTAGGAAATGTTTACGGAAAACATTTTTGTTTTAAGTTACTTTTCATTGAGGAATTTATTTATGAGCTTAACTAAAGCCTAAGGAAACATACTTACTTGTCATGTAGACTTTCATCTCTTACTAGATTTCTTATACAAACTTATATTTTCTCCAAAAGACGAGTATTTTAGGATGACTTGTTCACATTAAAAGTGCTATAATCAACATCTAGAGAATCACCTAATCCACAAAATAGAACTATATATTTCCCATATATTTAGAAAAAACCAAAACCAAAATTTTTAGAACAAGATCAGATAATCTACAAAAGGATAATCCTTTATAAAAAGAAAATCTATTCTTAATCTCCAAAATTTGTCCAACAAAACTGAAAGTTCAATGAAGACCATTCAATAAACAATTTGTCCATAAAATTATTCAAAGTAAACCAAACTAAGATTGAAACCAAAATATTTTAAGGATTTAATCACATAGTCTTCCAAGGTAAAAATTAACATCTATCTCCAAATAACATCAGTTTCTCTTAAAGTCTCATATTGAAAAGTAATTAACCTAATCATATAGCCTACATGATAGGTCAATATTTTCCTAGATAAACCAAAATCAACTTATTCTTGATTCATAAAATTATATAACTAAAAATAATTTGTCATACTAACCAGGGACTTCACGTAGTCCAGTGGTAGGTGATAAATACCAGTTGCACTTTGGTTGTGGGTTCGATTCCCACAGCTTTGTCCGACGCGATTGGTTGTCACACGGTCTGCGTGTTTTCCTTTTTCCAAAACTATATAATTCTCAAAAAATTCCCCAAAAAGAGATAAAATCATCAAAAATAACCAGAACATAATTTAACCTCAATTTTATATCATGCCTTTCATTTTCCATCATAACATATAGTAACCCATAATTACCTCAAAAGTAAGGATCATATAAACCCTAATGGTTACCTTTATAATTATTACCCGAACTTCCTCATCGAGTTGGTCATCTAGTACATGATGCATTAGAGAACTCACCAAGGTTCAAGTGGTTAATCATGACTCCTTGATAGTTGGTTTAGAATTACCACGAGATTCCTCATTGAATCCCCCATTTCATCCAGTCTCTTAATCAGAGAACCACCATAGTTTCCTTCAAACCCGTTGTCACTTTGGTGCCTGCTAGATCCATCCATTTACTAAACCAAAAAGGTCAGCATGAGTATATCATTAGAATAATCATATAATACTAAGATATAATTATTCATGTTATCTTAAACTCATTCACTTTATCTAAAACTATGACCCTTTCTGAAATCCTAACCATTATAGTAAAGTCACTTGTACTTAAAGAATACCCTAACCTCTAAAGTTATCTAAACCGACCTTTGATACCAACTATAAGGACCGGCTATAAAACATTACATAATCATGAATTAAATGAATAATTCACATAGAGTATTTTTTCAAGTTTAGAGTTTTAGAGAATTAGGACATAACTATTACATCTCAAAAGATTAAAAAATAGACACTTCTATTAAGTTTCCATAAAATAAAAACTCTTAAAAAGAAACATGTCTAGTTCCATGTTTTAGATAGCATGTCTTTCCTTGATCCCTTCCTTAACCCTATTCATCTTTAAGTCCTGTGGAAAAAATTTCAAAAAACTTTGGATGAGCATAAAAAGCCCAGTAAAGGATACACAAAGAAGGAAAACTATTATTTTTTCAAAACAAAAAGTAAACCATGAATACTTTTTCAAAGTAATATTTTTCACCTTTACGAAGTAGTAAATACTCTTCACTGAATAAAATATCACCACTTATCCTTTGTAACAAAAAGATTACCATAAACCCATATAAATAACACATAACATATAAAGGTAACTTGGGATATAAACATAGTTAAATGGAATAACCATATGGTCAACTTCCACAAATATCACTACATGGAATAGCCATACGGCTGACTTCCATACCCAATACATTGGAGGTTATAACGTAACCACCCGTCCTGGTATTCACGGAACCACCCGTCATATGGTTTATCACGTAACCACCCGTCAAATGTCCAAGTACCATTATAAAATCATAAGACATAAAACAAATATAATGGAAAGAAAACAATTCCACATTTCGATCACAATATATCACTTAAATATATTTACATAAAAAATCCATTATAAAAACCATTTTCAATACCAAAATACATAAAAGAGTATATGGTATTTATTTCATTTTAAAAACATGACGGCTTGTTGAGGAAGCCAAAGATCAAATAATACTCACGACGGCGGAAAGGTCGTTGTCACCGCGTACGTTAAAAAGAAACATACTTTTTGTCATTTAGTAAAACGCTTTGTAGAAAAATATTCCCTTTGAATGAAATGAAAAGTCAAAGGTGTTTATAGAGCGTATAAATGAAAGTCTTGTATTAGAACAAAATATTCCTCAATGAAAAGAGATTGACATGAAGTCCCTTACAAAGATGTTATCCTTTGATTAAGGATAAATCAATTACATAATTATGTGTGACAAAAGAATACACCAAATATAAGTGGATATTAAGTGTAAAAAAATCAGAGGTCATTCACACATATTCATAGAATGACATATTCAAGGAGTACAAGTTTAACCCAAAGAATCAAAATTGGGTTAAGAAGTTTCCTTGCAAAAATTTGACAGCCTAACGACATCACTTCAAAATTCAGAAAATGAGTTGATGAGAGATAAAAAGGGTATATCATAACTTGTAAATTAAATTTACAGTAATAATAATATATGATAACATATCCCAACATAAGAAGATTTAAATTAAAATACACAACAAAATAAGTCTTTTTAAAGAAGAGGAGGGTGAAAGGTCCCCTTAACGATTTGGGTAACTTTCGAAATGTACACCCCAGGGAAGAAGGGTCATACAATGAAGATGTAAATACCCATAAATGAAATTATATTACACAAATAGTATAATAATGGGCAGTACACACACCACTCAAAGTAAATGGTGGAAAATGTAGCATAAATCTCACGAGAATAAAAGTGAGATGAAAAATACCTTACGAAAACTCGGCAGCCTAACGACGCCACTTAAAACTTCCAAAAATGGATTAATGAGATCAAATAGGGTATCTAATAATATTAACATAAAAAGTAAAGTATTTTGAATATAAAAGAACATCCCCAAACATAAGAAACATGAGCTTAAAATAAATAACATAAAAGAGAGTACTTAAAAAGAACGAGAGAGGTATGATCCCTTACCTCAAGTCCGACTTCTCTTGTTCGTTTCTTTATATTCCTGAATAATAAACTTTGGTCAATTTATAATTGCTTAAGGACCTCCTTTAAATATTATTATTCAGTTCATATCACATATTATAATGTTATAATAATTAGTTAATTATGTGAGTTCATATCAGTTGTTTTTGTCGATGTTCGGTACATGAGTCAAAATTGAACTTGTTGGAAAAGAATTTTCCATGTAGTTATAGGTAAATCATTTAAAGAATATTATTAATGATTTATATATCATATATATCCAGTATATATTCATTTTATACTATTCCATAACATTTGGAGACAAAAATAAATGAAAAGCACCGTTCATGGAGACGGTAGGCCGTACGTACGCATGAAAGGTACTTTCATTTCTTTGGCACATTAATGGAATTAAAAATACATGATAAATATATATATATTATAATTACAGTATAATATATATTTTATATAGTTCAAATATTTTCATTAATTTCATTCTTTATACATTCCATGTATTGAATGAACGAGTCACATCATTTGAGGGGGCGGTAGTCCACAATTCCTCGTATGAAATTATCGCATTTGCACAACATGCAAAGAATAAAGGTATGTTTTAAATATAATATACATAAGAATATAGAAAACATAAATAACATATATATCATATATAAAATACAGTGACATCATAATGGCCACCATGAAAGGTGTTAAGAGAAGATTGAACAATCATCGTTTCGTGAGGTAGTAATTCGCCATCCACAGAAACAGTATGTTCTTTAACCATTAGACGGAGGTGTGTGTAAGTATAGCTCAAATAGTTCTCATAACAACATCATAGTATATTGAAGATACTGGTGTTGTTACAAAATAAAGGAATAAAAATAGTTTAGTGGATTGGAGAAGCAAAATAAAACAAATGAACATAAGAGAAGACATTACCTTTAAATCGGGTAACTCCCCTTGGTTTGAACCAAAAGGGTTTCTTGAAGGGATTTCTACCTAAGGGAAGGCTTCTAGGATGAATAGAGGGACGTGGAGAGATAAAATGATCAGAGTTTGTCCAAGCCAATGGCTTGAGAGGTGTGGGTAAGGAGGTAGAGGTAGGGGCCTTTTATAAGAGGGAGGAGGGGCACTCTTGGAAAGTCATGAAAAGTTACTTTATTATAAAATGGTTTTCAGATATTAAAGGTCCCAAAATTATATATTCTGATGATAAGGTGATAAGGGTTCTAAATCCACCCATCCAATAGGTTTTTGACAAGTTTAAGTCTTATATTTTACCTTATCTTATCATTTTATTTAAATTGTTAAATAATGAGGTAATCGCTGCATCATCATGGTGTCATAAATAAATAAATTTATTTAATTTATAAAAATTATAAAAAAATACTATGATGTAGGAAATATTTTTATCTTTCCAATTAATATTTATAGTAAAAAATATGACTTGTATAACCCTATGTAAAAATTGTTTTAGTAAAACAATACATGTTTGTGACATTTTTATTTTAACCTTAAATAAAAAGTTCTTAATATCATTTTCTTACCCAAGTGGCTCCATGGGGTCCCCAAGTTGACCCATGGATTTTTTTGGTCAGACATGACTCAACCAATAAGGGTAGGGCATGTGTCAAGATCATTTCATATTATTATAACATTATCTTTACCTTAAATTACACTAATTACCTTTAACCGTGATTAATAAAACTTAAAAGTTACTATTCACCAAAAACTATTTTCATCCCATTGAACCATATTTTACATCCTAATGACATCCATGTATGTCAGATTTTTTAAATTCAAATCACAGAGGTGGTAAAATTTCATTTAAACGAAAAATCAGTTTTTTTAACTAGCACTTAGTGGTTTCACTATTCATAAAAAATTGATGTTTTTCAGAAAAATACCAAAAAATCACCCTAAGCTATATTTGATATTCAAAATTCAAAAATGATGTCTATTTTAAAAAAAATCAAAACATATAAGTTGCATTAATCAATTTAATAATTAATTCTCATTGTCAAAACAAATAGCGTGTTTTTAAGAAACAAAATATATCAAAAGATTGACCATAGTTTAAGTCCAATTTCAATGTGAAATTAATTACAATGACCACCATTGGATTAAATGGTAAAAATATATTCTAATTTCAATTTAAAACTAATTCAAAAGATAATCTAATCATATAAATAAATTATATTAAAATGAGGTTTTGAATTAAAATACCACATTTTACACTATTCATTAAAAAATGAACTTTATCGGAAAAATAAAAAAAATTTATACAAAGTAAAATTTGATGTCCCGATTCTAAAAAGACCTTTATTTTGTCAAATATAATATATAAAATGGTCAAAAAGTGGATTTAAAAGGGTTTCGCCATCAAAAGGTGGTTAATCGACCTTTTAAAGAATATTAGAATATTTACGCTTAAAATTGGATTCATTCGCATTTTAGGCATCTAACATTTATTGAATAAATGTAAAAATATTTGAAAAGAATATATAATCACTTTTTAGTTAGTTCTGTTCATTCCTGCCATTACATCGTCTAGGATTTTACTACCATTTACAATAATATTATTATATTATTAGTGTACATCGTAAAATTTCAAAGAAACTCGTTGTTGCGTATTGGGTACGCCATCAAACATAGAATCCCCTTTTGAAGTAAAAATTAATATTTAATTCAAAAATATTAATAAATATGAAAAAGTGATATTCTTTATTTACCTGGGGTGTTACAAGGCCTTGACTATATGGTTATTAAAGTCTAGCATTATGCATTCCATCATTATGAAAGTGGCTATTGATATTGCATGTGATTATTCGACTAGTATAATATCCATGTGAGTAATTAAATAGAATTATTTTGATTTATATTTTCCATATTATGATTAAGTTTATTTTGAAAATTCTTTTGTTTTAGTTCTATACATTGCCTTAAATATTTGTGCTTATTTATAAAAGTTTCTGCTATATTGTTATCCTTACTGAGAATCTGATCTCACCCCTTTCTATGTTTTATTTTTCCCAGGATGCGAAGAAGTATATTATGAATGACCCGCAGGGATAGTCTATGGGATCTCAGTGTTGTATATGGAAACAATATTGTTGTAGTTTTCCTTTTTTATGATTTAATGTAATCATTATGAATGTATCTAGTAATTCCAAGTCTTTAAACTAATCGGTCTTTCGAGACTTGATCTTTTATGATCTTGACAATGATATGTAATAATGTACCGACTCTGGGATTATGGGGTCGGGGCATTATAGAAACCATCATTATTTTAAATTTATTTTTATGAAATTACATTTGGATCAACTCAAAAAACATTTACATATTCATTTTTAGATCTTATAAAGTTTGAGTTTGAAATGAGCATGATGGGTGAACTAAATTTTTTTCATGGTTTTCAAATCTCTCAAAAAAAAGAAGTAACTTTTATATATCAAAAAAATTATATAAAATATTTACATTTTTTTTGGAAATGAATAAATTTAAAGTATTAGTACACCTATTATAACCTCAAAAATATTAGATCTTAATGAATTTGGGAAACCGATTGATCAAAATACTTTTAGAGGACTGATTGGTAGTTTACTATAACTTATAGATAGTTGGAAATATTTAATGTTTTTTGTATGCTTATGTGAAAGATTTAAAAAATATCTAAAAGAATCCAATATTAAAGCTACAATATGAATTTTTTGTTATCTAAATGGAACTATAGATATTGGAATTTTTTAATCTTTTAAAAATGATTTTGGACTTAAAATTATTTCCAGATGATGAATTTAGTTGATGTAAAATGGATAGAAAAAGTAAATTTGGAGATTTTAATTTCTTAGGAGCGGCTTTATTTTCTTGGTCTTATAAGAAACAATGCTTTGTAGCACTTTCCATTCATGAAGCTAAATAAGTATTAGTTTGAAGTTGTTATTCTTAGGTGTTGTGGATGCAACACACATTTATAGACTTTGGAATGATATTTACTGAAACACATAATTTGTGTGATAACACAAGTTCCATATATTTAAGTAAAAACCCATCACATCAATAATGGGATAAAAACATAGATATAAGACACCATTTATTTAACTCCCCTAATCTTAGGTAATTGACCCTTGTTTTATGTGTGTTTGAGTCGATATAATTCTTGGGTTGAGTTTTGGGTAGTTTAGGAATGTTTTGGAATGTTTTGGAGGTGTTTCTAGAGGTTCAAAGTTAGTAGAAACTATTCACCACCTATAGTAATCCATGAAACATGTTTTTGGGGTCACTTTATAGGTGCATGGTTGGAAAATAGTTTGTCCACACAGTGCAAGTGCCTAGTGAAAACTATATAAAGCAAAATAGAGGGAAAATCATGGTCGAAACACATTTTATCTAACCGTGTAAGCTGAATACGTAGGGTCATAGATTAATATAGTTGCACCACATGGTTTATGTAAGGTTTTCCAAACAGTGTGGCCTAAACTATATGACCACTTGGCTTTTCCAGTATCACATACACATTTTTTGTACAGTTTGACAAACCGTGCAATGTACAATCAAAACCCCAATTTTTTTTAATCTGAATTAAGATTTAAAAGCCTTATTAGTCCACTAACATCTTAGGATCTTGAATCACTCTCCCTAACTAAGCTCCCAAGGTGATTTATTTTAATTCAAAGACAAATTTTGTTGAATCAAAGTGCATTAGAGATCCGTATTCACTGATAAGTCATCATTTTCTCTCTTTTCCTTAGATCCTTTCATTTTCTCTAACCTGAATTATTAGTTTTATTTGACCATGGATATATCTATATTCCTTATTTAGTATTTTAATGAGAAATTATTGGATATGTTAAAGGAAAGAAGATCTAAAACCAGATCTAGAATATCTTAGTACCATTCTTTGTTTTGTCTATCTGTTGAAAGGTATATGAAGTCTCTCTCATCTCAGCCATTATAGAACTCGAAGGATTAGTTTTTATTAAACGTTTTTATTGATTTTTTTGTGAAATAATTTTATGATTATTTAATGAAATCCATTTTTGGTTATGGATTTGTATTTTTTTTAAATTATATGGCTTTCAGAAAACCCTCTTTTTTTTTCTAATTTTAACATGATGGGTTTGAAATTATGGTATTGTTTTGATGCAAAAGAGTTGTTTGATGAATTTTTTTCAATAAATAACTAGTTTTATTTGAAATGTAAATTATAATACATATCTTGTGTGATTTAAATTGTATAAATGACCCTAAAGAAGGGGTGTTTTCCACTAGGGAACCTAGATATTGGTCACCTTGTAATGACTTGGTGGATCAACAAGAGACTTCTCATGAGTATAGATATATTACTTATAATGCATGTGTATGTGTAGAGAAATAGTAATGGGTATTAAAAATGATGCGAAATGACCTAAAATATTCAATTATTTTTTTCTATGGAAAATTTTTATGGTTTGATATAAAATATTTTAAGTAATCCTAATATATTTTATATAAAATATGATAAATTATTCTTGTACTAGTGGCGTGTGTCAGGAAGTATTTTGGGGAATCCTACAGAGTTTATACTCATACCTTTCTTGGGAAGTTCAGTGTGTTTGAAGATGTTATCTATTAGGAAAATAGAAAGGGAAAGGTATCATACTTCTTTATTTATGTTCCTTGATAATGTGGGTAAGGAAAGCGGTGTTAGAGTTTGGATATGGTTTGGTATTTACTTTTGATGATACAACATGGGTGTATTTTGGTCTTTTTGTATTTCATTCTTTGTCAGTTGTTATCTTTGTTTCCATTATCATTCTAATATTATTGTTTTGTTGTTTTGACTTTGGGTGACATTACTTTACTCATACATTTTATATAAGGATTGGATTTTCATTATTTAGTGTTGATAGGTTGTTTGATATTTTTAGGGAAAATCATCCCCTAATATGTTTCAAATTACTTAGAATTTATTTCTTGACTTTGGTGTCTTGTGGATGTCACATATAGCCAGTGGAACCCCACTGCTTCTCAAGAAAATGATGAGGGGTGGGATGTTACAAATGGTATTAATAATGGTCAATATTTATATCTTTGTGGGTTTATATCAAGAAGATAGGAATGTTGGAAATTAAAATGTATTTCTCAAAAAGATGTAGCTATCCTTTTTATATTGAACTTTAAGTTACTAGGGTGGTTTGGCTACAAAAGTTTTTTAAGACACTTTTAGGTGAGTTGTCATCTCATAATTGTGAGTTTAGCTGACGAGGATTTTATATCATGAATTGGTAGTGAGAATTTCCATTAGGTTGGCATTGATCTTATTTGATTTTATGATTTATAAAAAATGTTTAAAATACTTAAAATTTTTGGATTTTGAAAATAAATTTTGTGGTTTTTATTGATATTGTAAGTTGGAATTTATAAGCCTTCAGTTGATAGAAAATGAGGTAAAATGGAGTTTTTGTTATAATTAATGGCACCATTTAGATATTATAGGAATCATCCAAAAGTGGAAACTAAAAATGTTGTTGCAACTGTGCCACATTTGAACCAAAAGTTTTTCTAAATAATTTTTCAAGATTTTCTATCCATAGAAAGAGGAAATAGGAATAATGAACCTTGACAGGTGGACCACATAGTCCAGTTTAAATTGAAAAATCCACCAATCATTTGAGGGGATTATAATCCTAAAAAAAAGAAGTGTGATGAATTAGATGAACATAATCTTTGAAATCTTAGAAACAATAGCTAATCTGAAAGTTAAGTTCGAAATGTATATGGTCAATGATCTGGCATGCCAATGGTGGAATTTAGCTTTCCATGGTAAAATTGACCACAAAATTGCATGGGATGACTTTGAATAATTATTTAACAATCAATTATATCCATGAAGCTTTCATATCACTATAATAATGTATTCTTAAGATTAAAAAAGAGATTATCTTAATGATATAGTATGAAGTTATGTTTACGATCTTAGTTCGGTTTTCACCCAAAGTAGCTGCAAGTACACCCTTGAAGGCAAGCATTTTTGAATCGGGGATATGATAATAAATTCACAAAAATATTATCTTCCGTTACATTATAGACTATACAGAGATGGTAAATATAGAAATTGTAGTAAAAAGGGTTATCTCTGAAAATACGCTTGGATGGAGAATGTTGATCCCCATGAAAATAGGCGGAAGATCCAATGTTGGGAATAAGAAGAAAATGGTATCCTACTTTCAAATTGGTAGTATGTCTCAGAATCAGACCATGGGATTAGTAAAATTTCCTCCTCAACCTAAAAGTAATCCAAGATGTTTCTAATATGGTTCGTTTGAGCATATCAATCATTGCATGACACCACACTAAGCATGTCACAAATTTAACTATATGGGATATCTCCATCATTATTTTTGTAACACTCTAGATCTAAATGTTAGGAATACATATTACGTATCTCAAAAATATTATACTTATACTAGAACATATCATTATAATAACTCTATTCCATAGAGCTGAGTGAGACAAGGTGATTCTAGAAACACCACGAATCCTCAAGCTATGTAATCTCAATAGGGAAACAAAGATAAAGGGACAACAAGTAAGAAATTATATGTTGTTGATAAGTTGATCATGTATGATCTATCAGTTCATTCGAAGGTGAAAGGTATATTTTTTTGTGAATTATACCCTTATATAGGCCTTTTTTTATATGGAAACATATCACTGTTTTATTGCTTCTTGTGTTGTTGATATTATGGGTTTACATGTGGAAATGATTCCTTCAGTTTTGAAACTACAAAATCCTATTGGAAAATAATTTTAAGTGTGAAACATGTACAATGAATATCAATGGGGAAAAATTGGTTTGGGATTTATCTATTATTAAGATGGATATCTATGGATTGATATTGGGGATGGATTAGTTGACATCATTCAAATCCCACATCTATTATTATGCCAGGAAAGTCAGTTTCATATCTACTGATAGTGTGAAACATATCTTTAATGGAGATTGTGAAGTAAATGTAAGAAAAGAAGGACCTTTGGTACTGGTGGTTAATACTATCTCTTACCAGTTGATAGTATTAACCTTGAAATCTTTGGATGAGATTGGACATATAGATTTTTAAACCATCATGGACTAATTTTCATACATTTGTTTCTGATAATTTCTATGGGTTTCCACTCGAAAGAGAAGTGGAATTCATGATTGATCTCCTACAAGGGACTAGTCCTACTTCATTTCCATATTATAGGATAGAATGGATATAATTAAGAGAATTGAAATTCTGGATAGAAAAGTTATAAAGGAAGGGGTTCATTCGACATATCACATCTTTGTGGGAAACATCAATTATTTTTGTAAAGAAGGGAGATGAAACTCTTTTTATTTGTGTAGATTATCATAAGCTCAAATAAGTTATAATAAAGAATTTATATCCAATTACATGAATCTTTGAAATATTTTATCAATTGAAAGGAGCTTAGTGGTTATAAAAAATTAACTTATGATTGGGTTATCATCGACTATGATTTCGAAAGGAGGTTATTCTCAAGAAAAACTTCAGGAGTAGATATATACATTACAAGTATGTGGTGATAACCTTTGGATTTATGAATTAATCATAGGTTTTCATGTAATTAATGAATCATATGTTTCAAATTTATCTCGATTAATTTATTTTGGTGTTCATTGATGATATTCTGATGTATTCTAGGATTAACTCAGACTATGAGGAAGAAATGTCTATAATTTTGAGTACCTTGCTGGAACATCATATTCATGTTAAGATTTAAAAGTGTGACTTAAATATATATTAGTTACATTTACTTGGTCATTTCATTTCTAAAAGGATCATTTTGATTGATCCTAAAAATATAAAAGTTATTATCTCTTAGAAACCCCTAAAGAATACTTTTTGAGATATGTAGTTTCTTTTGTTTAACTGGATACTACTGATGATTTGTTTGTGATTTTCATGTCTTGCCTCAACAATTAAAGGTTTGAAAGGTAAATGTATTCCTTTAAAATGTAATGATGAATGATAGAAATATTTATATGAACTTAATGTTCTACTTACATCAACACCTATCCTCACATTTCTATAGTCTGGATAGGGTTACGTGGTCTAGTATGATCCACCTGGATTTGGTATGGGTTGTGTTCACATGCAGGGAGATCATGTTGTTGCTTATGGATCATGAAAATTATGGGTGCATGAGAAGAACTACCCAAAACATGATTTAAAATTATCTACTAGAGTTTATACTTTTAAGACTTTGCACCATTATATTTTTTATGAGAATGTTATGGTGTTTACAGATCATAGGAGTTTGAAACACATTTTCTCACAAAGGGATTTGAATATTTGGATACAAATATGGATGTGATATCTTCAAATGTTTTAATTCTACTTGATGTATACACTAGGTAAAGGGAATTAGGTGGTGGATGAATTAATGAATAATTCATATAATTAGTTTCATAAATAGGATTTACATCAATGAAAGATAATGTCAATTATGTGGATATGCATCGGGAGTGTGCCTAGAAAGGTGGCATTGTAACCTTATTACCACTTTATTACATTCATGATTTGGTTGAGCAGGTTATAAATTATCAGACATTTGATCATGATTTTTTTATCTATAAGGTAAAAACTAAATGACAGGGAGACCATTGAGGGATTCAAGCTAGTTAGGAAATCTGTATGGATGTTTAGATATCATATTTTAGTTCCTTAAACCTATCAAGAACAACTTCTTTCATCATACCACCATTTGAGATAGTATTTTCATCTTGGAATACATAATATGTATAAAATGATTATAGAAAAATATTGGTGGGTTGGCATGAAAAGACTAGTGGAAACATTTGTCTCAAGATGACTCACCTATCAGTAGGTTAAGATAGAGCATCAATGAACAACTGGTATGTTTCACTCTTTAATAATTTCCTTATTGAAATGGGAGTAGATGGTAATGGATATTTTGGTGGGTCTACCATGAAATATTTAGAAACACAATTCCATATGGGTGATTGTGAATTGACTCATAAATTATACTCACTTCATGCCTATTTGTGAATATAATATAGAAGAGGATCTTTCCAAACTCCACATTCAATAAGTGGTGAAGATCCATGGGGTTTCATTTTCAATAGTTTTAGACCAAGAACTTAGGTTTATATATTGATTTTAGATATCATTATAGCAAGCCCTTGGAACTCAATTGATTATGATAACATCTTATCATACTCAAACGGTTGGAAAACATGAATGGATGATCTAAAAATTGGTATACATGCTTATAGATTTTGAAATGGATTTTAAAGGATCATGGGAGGTTCATATATTATTAGTAGAGCTCTCATACAATAAAAATTATCATACCTTGATATATATGGATCCTTTTGAAGCATTTTATGTTCAACCTTTCCATTATTCACTTTTTTGGATGGAAACAAGTGAGACTTAACTTATTAGACCTAGCTTTTTTCACAAGACAATGGGTAATATTTAAATGATCTAAAAGAGAATGGAGATGTCTCAGAGTCACCATAAATTGTATGAAGATCATCATTGATGGCCGTTATCATTTTAGGTAGATGATCATGTTTTCATGATAATCTCTCCAAGGATAGGGAATCATAATATTGGTAATAAAGGAAAGTTTTCTCTTCAATACATTGTCCCTTTTGAGATACTTGAATGTGTGGGTGATGCATCTTATCAGTTGGACCTACCACCAAGGTTCAATTTTGTGCATAATGTATTTCATGTATCTCAATTTAAGAAGAACAAAAATAATCCTAACTAAGTGATTCAATGAAACCATGTTGATATTGACCCATATACGACATTGATTCATGTGCTGATATATATTTTGGACAGGATATAGAAGCTCTTTCATGTGAAAAAATTTAGTTTAATACGATTATTGTGGTATCATGGTAAAATTTTGGAAGATACATGAGAGCATGAAAATGAAATGTTAGAAAAATTTCCCAAACTCATTCATAACAATGTTAGTTTTCCACTTTCCAAGGATAGAAAGACCAATAGTGGGGAGAATATAACACTCTTAGTTTTAGGTACTTGACCCATGATTTATGTGTTTTTGAGTCTATATAATGCTTGGGTTGAGTTTTAGGTGGTTCAGGAAGGTTTTAGAATATTTTGAAGGTGTATGGTTTTTTCATAGTTAGGAGAAACCATGTACTACCTCCAAGAAACCACGAAATGTGTTTTAGGGGTCACTATGTAGGTATAAAGTTGGAACATGGTATGGAAAAACCATGTGACTGCCCAGGGGAAACTGTGCAATGGAAAATATAGGGAAAAGAATGGTTGGTGCATGGTTTTTCTAAACATGAAATCCGACCATGAAGATTGTGGTCTTAAGACAGTATCACCAAATGTTTTGTGCCTGATTTTCCAAACAATGTGGACCAAACCATATAAATTCTTGTATTGTCCAGTAGAACATGCATGGGTGCACGGTTTGAAAAACTGTGCGACCTAACCATGAAATGTATAGTTGGCACCCTGAAATTTGTGATTTTAATCCTAATTAAGGCCCAAAGTTGTCATTTTCACCTAATATCCTAGGATCTCAAATTTATCTCCCTCCCTAGGCTTCCAAGTAGTTTCATTTCAACAAAAACAACTTTTTTCAAATCAAAGTGCATTGGGGATCTGAATCCACCAGTAAGTCATTATTTTCTCTCTTTCTCCTTAGATATTCTCATTTTCCATCTCATAGATTATTAGATATAGTATTCCATAGATATAACTATATTACTTTTTGAATATATTGATGATATATTGTTGGATAAATTAGAGTAAATAAAAACCAATGAAATATCTATAATATCTAAGTATTGTTCTTCATTTTCACCATCTGTTGAAAGATAATTGGCTTATCTCTAATATCCACCATTCTATAACTGGAAGGATTAGTTTTGATTTTGTTTTTTTCTTTAAATTCTTGTGAAAAAATTGTTTTATTATTGAAGAAATCCCCATTTTGGTTACAAATTTTGAAGTTTTTGAAATTTTATTTCTTTCAGAAAACCCTTTCTGTTTATAATTTTAAAATAATAGTTTTAAAATATGGTATTGTTTTGATGCAAACAATTTGTTTGATGAATTTTTTTCAAGAAAGAATTTTTTTTTGTGAAATAAAATTTGGAATACATGGTTGGTGTAAGTTCATTTTTAGATGTGACCCTGAGGAAAAGGAATGTTCTATTGGGGTACCTGGATATTGGTCACCTTGTGAAAACTTGGTGGATCGATGAGAGTCTTATCAGGACTATGGAACTTTCCCTTGGTATGCATGTGTGTATGTGTGTATGGATACATGGTAATGGGTATGATAAATGATGAGAAATGATCTAAAGTAGTTGTTTATTATTTTCCATAGATATTGTTTAGGGTTTGATATAAAATATTTTAACTTCTTATAAACTATTTTATATAAAATTTGATAACAAGTTCTTATCCTAGTGGATTGTTTTCAGAATGTATTTGGGGAAATCCTACCAAGATTATACTCACCCACTACCTGGGAACTTCAGTGAATTTACAGATTTCATCTATTAGGATACAAGATAAAGAAGGGTATTATACTTCTATAGTGACTCACCTTGATAATGTGGGCTATGTAGGTGGTGTTGGAGCTTAGATATGGTTCATGATTTTCTTGTGGGGAAATCACATAAGTGTGTTTAGGTTTTGTTGTATTAATTTCCCTGTTAGCTGTTGTCTTTTTTTTTTCTGTTGTCACTATGATATTTTTGTTTTTTTGGCTTTAAATTTTGGTCACATTACTTTAATCATTCATCATATAGGAGGATTGGATGTTTATTATTTAATGTTTATATTTTTTTATCTTTTAAAAGAAAATCACCCCCAACATGTTCCTAAGAACTTGGAATTTATTTTCAGCCTTTGGTGTCTTGGGGATTTTACCTAAGTTTAGTGGATCCCCATATCTTCACAATATAATGAGGAGGGGTAATATGTTAAAATTTCCCTAGGGATCACACAAAAAAAGAGATATATTTTTACAATTCACTTGAAAGTAATAATAACTTACTGATATTTTTACAAAACCCATAAATTTGGAGAGATTTAAATATAATAAATATAATCATGGAATGGTAAACATAAAATGATAATATATTTACTTCATTTTTAAATCACATCTTTAGAGTAATAAACTCTTAAAAATTGGGGAGAACATTTTTTTATCTTGTTTTCAAAATCTTTATTTTTTAAAAAATTTCAAAATTTTTCTTAAAATGTTTTATTACAAAGGTTTATTAAAGTTTTTAGATAAAGTATTCTTGAACATATCATACAAAAAATTCTATTCAAACAAACTTTTATTCACAATTTTTTATTTATATAAATATATCTATTAAAATAATGAATTTTATCCAGTTGAATTTTTTTTATGGACAAAATTTCTCTTCCATACAAAGAATGTTTAATTTTTTTATTAAATCCAAGAAGTTCATATGACTATACAAACATTCATAAATACAATTTATAAATTTTATCTAAGAGTTAAATTATAAATATCTTATTTTATCTTATTTGATTGAATGTTAGGTTTTTATTTTAAAACAATTTTATGGAAGAAGTGTGAAACCTCCAAGTTCCAACCAAAACATCAAACAATATAGTAGATAAAAAAATTATTGAAATAAGGATTAAACCTATTAGACATAATATCCCTATATAATTTCAAAAAAATATTAGTTACCTTTTTTATCTGGTTCATCATTGATAATGTATTTGAATTGATAGGCTAATTTTTACCAAGATGGTAAGAACTAGTCCACTGTAATCTTCTTATCATTGAAGCCTCTGTTCAGAATTAGATGTTTCATGTTGATCCAACGAATCCAATCCTTGTTTGTATCAACTTGAATTTGTATTTCATTCATTCTATCTGCATCCTCATTAGAACCATGAATAATCAAGACCTTTTCTAGCATCTATTACAAAAATTATAGAAGAAGATAATAAGATTTTTCCTTGGCCTCTGCATCTACTGCCCACTGTGATCCAACCATGTTCTCCAATGATGCATCAAAAATATCATCCTCCTTACCTAACAACCCCTGAGGAATAGATAGGGCCTCTTTAATAACAACAAAGCCTCCCTATGTTTGATCTCATTCACTCACCATATCACCCACCTCCTCAAGATAATGATCCTTTGATCCACTATCTTTGACCATTTAACTCCCACTCACCAGATTTAGATTAATCTCTTTCACCTTCTCATTATTAGTGGGATCACCCTCCATTTCCTTGGTCCCAATTTTTTTTCCAACCTTGTCTTTATTGGTTTAGGTAGATATGAGTGATCCTTACACCCTCTGTATTTCCTCTTATTACTCTCAATATAACTACCCATATACCTATTTTATTTTTGTACTTTATTCCTCCTTGGGTAGTGAAGACCTATATCAGGTCCTCCCTTTGTACTATCTTATGAGAATTGGCCATAACTCACCCCTGACTCTTCCCATGAGTAGCACCCTAAATCGATTGGATCCTGGCTAAGAGTATTTGTTCCCAGACCTTCAAAATGATTACTAATGTTAATAGATGTCATGATCCTTCTTAGATTTGTTCTTCCAATAACATTCACCCAAATCCCCAAATCATCTAACAATTCCTGATTTTGAATATTGTGTCCCTTGGTGACCATAGCCTCGAGTGTAGAACCATTTCCAAGTTGGGAAACATCGACATAAGAAGGATCCTTTGTACAAATAGAATATTTTTGCAGGGGATCAGCTGCACCAATATCCCCTAACCCTAAAATCACATGCATAGTCGGATTATGATTATAAAAATAATTTCTCAACCTATTGAAGACATCCACCACCTTAGGGTTTGAATTATTTTTTCTTCCCTCTTTCTGAATGGGAAAAACACCTGAAGCATCCTTTCTGTTCAAGTATTACACTGTTATAAAACACAAGGCTTCCGACACAAGTGACTATTTGGAAAGAAGATAAATCAATCTATGTAAATCCCTAATACCCTAAAAGTAAGAGTAGAAAGAGTGACCCATGTAATTACAGACTAATAAAAAATTATTCCATGATTTTAAGACCACCTCCTATTTACATCTAAAGTCTTCCCTTGCATCAATCCATATCCACTCCAACAGTGTTCTTGATACATTAACTTCAATCCATATACATGGTGAAATCAGGTGACAAACTGAATTAGTCATATTATTGGAGCACTAATATCATCCTACCAGGTTTCCAATCATACATAAAATAGAGGGGTTTTTGAAGGGGAGAAGGAGTTTTAGAAACCTTACCCACAACATCATTGTAGGAGTATCTTGATTCATATTCAAATCATATGACCATCGAAATAAAAATAAGGGACACCCATTATAAATTCATAGAGTTCTAGGATAGGAAATAATAAAATCATCCTTAAAAGTAAATTGAACCATCATATGACATTTTTCAAGAAGTACCACCATCACACAATCCTAAATACCCCAAGATCCAAAGATGAACCTATAAAATGAATCGAATGAGGGCTGATACTTACTGAATTGAGCAACCAAGGTAATATTAAATTGATCAGAATCATCTGTAAACTCTAAATTCGAGATCACTATTTACGGTGATCCATAATAGAGATCTAGGACCTTTGGGATGAGTGTGATATATGGGAATGATATAAGGAAATCCAGGTTAGATAAGAGGATAAATGGATGCTGCTGAGTAGGGAAAGAGTTTGGATGATTATATTTCCCTCACTCAAAAGGAGGGGGGAGGGTGTAGAGTCATGACCATCCCCACCTTGGGAATCCTAAAGTGGAATACCATCGAGGTCCACCGAGATCATCTTATGATCAAGCACTACTGGTTTTACCCTAGTCATTTTTTAAATATTCATATCTTTTATAAAATATTGTTTTGAAAAAGTTTATGTGTCATCAAACTAAAAATTTATTCGATGAAACTTATAACTAATATTTTTGAAAAAAATAAATATTTAATGATTTTCATCTTTTTATAAATGATTACAACAATTAGATCTAGAGAATATGAACCATCACTCTCATTTTTACTATATAAAGGGGTATGGGTTACCACCTTATTCACCATCTGACTTGGAGAATAGATCTCAATATCTATAATTTAGTTCATCAAATTATTTATAGTATTTGTCTTTCTTCATCTAACCAACCAATATAGCTTCTTCTAGTGATTTATCAAGTAGAGTGGCTATAAAATAAAGACTGATAAAAATAAATTGGTATGATATATACAACCCCAAACTAAAATCTACAATTATTTTCCAAGGTAGGGAATATATTTTCACTTCAAAGGATGACTTTTATTTACATTATATGAAAATAGTAAAAGAATTATATTATTTAGTTGGGTTTAGTGAAGAAAAGAATCTAAAAGTTATGAATTTTACTCATTTTGAAGAGTTATATAAGTTGAATATCTAAAAAGTGGCTAAGTTTCTTGCTATTATCATGGAAGGAGAGGCAAATCTTGTTACTCATAAGTTTTCTGAAAAATTAGGGAGTTTTGAAAAGTACAAGTCTAAAAAACCCTTATTCACTTCTTATGATATGGTAAGGAAAGTCCATAAATTATCTCCCCATACTAGAATCATGGATTTATGGATTCAAAATTTCCTTATTTCAAGGAAATGGGATAGAGATACCCTGAAATTCTAAGACATTTATGTCTTATACTTCATATACAACATGATGAAATTTAATATGGTGAAGTATATTTTTAGTTTCATTGATTCTATAAAATGTGGGACTATAAAGTTGAATATTTTGTTATATATGGGTTTCATTAAGAATTTTTTGGTTAAATTTATGGAATTTTAAAACATTAATAACAAATCAACTGTTGTACAAGAAAATATTTCTTATGTTAGTGAGGAAGATATCAATAAGATGAAACTTGTTTTTGTTCCTTCTCTCAAGAATTTTGTGGAGAAGATGTAAATACTTTCATTCGGTGTAGAAACAAATAAGTTTAAGAAAACCATTATAGGGAAAAGGATGGTAAGATAAAATTTACCTTCATTGCATAATAAAGAATCTAAAACTATATCTAATAATAAATTTCTTGTTTTTATAAAGAATAAATAATAAAATATATATTATTATATAAGTTTTGGGTTAGATAAGTATGAGGATTTAGAATTAAAAGATCAAACCTATAAAACTTTCAGAGAGGAAGAAAAGACGAAGAGGAAAGAAGTCGAAGATCAAAAAGATAAGATAGATAAAAACTTCTTAAAAGGAGTTGAGTAATTTCATTCCCAAACTAAAGTTATAAATAAGGTAAAATTTCCTTTATCCATTCCTCTATTTTCAATTGTACAAATAGAAGAACCCCAGTCTGTTTAATCATAATTCTAATAAGCTGATGCTTCAGTACCATTTCTTTCCATTGAAAAGGAAAAATAAAAATAAATATTAGTTCAAAATATATAGTCTAAATATATTTAATATGATGTTAACGTTTTTGATAAAGAAAAGTAATATTCTAAACTTTAGAAATAATTTAAAAAGAACATGAATTTTAAAGAGACATCACCTGATAAATTTTTTTCTTTATCAACATAATCTCATAAGGATAGTGATCTAGTTGTATTAGAAGAATATAAATCATTAGAAAAGACAATAAATATTATGAGACTAAAGAATCTAAAAAAGTTATGTTTGATAAATAAGTTAATGTCATGTAAAATTATAAAGATCAGTCTAATCAAAGAAAAGATAAAGTGGAACTTCCAAGCCTCATAATCTGTCCATTCATGAAGTTTCCTTTGATTTAATACATTTCCCCTAGTACTAGTGCTCAAATAATAGAAATGAGAATGAATTATTTCAATGAAGTTTTAAAGAGTCTTGAAGATTACTTAAATCTATTTACTAGAATTCAATAAATATGTATATACATATAAGGAAAGATTTAATTTTTGGAAAATTACAATTCACTGAAGCAACTTACTGAGACAACGATTCAAAATATGGCATAATTGAAAGACTTTAAGGTAAAATAAAAAAAATAAATCAAGAAATTTGAAGTATATTTTTAGATGGATTAAGAATATATAGGGGTATATAAAACTATATGATGATAAAATTTATGGAATCATAACAGTTATAAAGTCTATGTTAAGGCTTGCAAGAAGTCTAAGTGATGAAGTTTTAGAGAACACAAGAGAAATAAAAAATCTCAAATATTTAGTAATGACTTAAGATGATGAGATCTTGGATTAGGTAAATATGATTCAAGTATTATAAGAAGAAATATTGAAACTAAATAATGAGAATAGAAATATCATAGTGCTTGAAGAAGAATTAGGAAAGATCAAATCTAGTCTTGTTGAGTCAGATAAATACCATTAGGATGTGAATAAGGTAATGGTCATCATGAAAAAGTTATCAAATAAATGTTAACTTATTTTCTCTGAAATATTTAATGATCTCATGATAAATCAAACATATATTTTTGAATACATATATTTGGTTGAATATCCTCCCACACATTTTTTGGAGGGATTCTATATTCAATTTATTTAGATGAATGTATTTAATATATATTTCTAGATGAATGTTTATATATATTCTGTTTCATAGATGTTTTACCTTAACATTTCAGGTACACTTTCTACCTCTTTAAAACATTTTCAAAAATCACCAAGGGGGAGAAATTAATAAAATCAAAACTTTCTAAATATTTTTTAGAGAATTGATAAAATTAACTTTCAAAAAAAGAGGAATATTTGAATATAGTTCTAAAATTTCATAAAAAAAGGAAAAGGTTAGAGTTACATTAAACTAGGGTATACGTATTTAATGTTTTTTAAACTTTAGTTTTTCTCTTTAGTAGACGTGTTTTGTGATTTTCAAAAAGGAAGATATTGTTGATTCAAAAGTTTACTTTCAACACTTTCACACCCTAGTTTTGAAAATCACAAATCAATTTCTTAAAGGTTTTAATTTACTAAATTAAATATTTCCCAAGTGTCTTATGTATGTTGTTTTAGGAATTTTATTTTACTAAATGTAGAAAGCTATAATAATTAGTTGAATATTTTTTAATGTTCTCTATGTAAACTTTATTCGACTGAGGTAGACACGGTTTTTGGTAAAACATATAATTATATACATCAGATGGATACAATTCCATTAGACATTGATTTAAAAATTCTAACCAATGAAGTATAACCATGTCTCACCATAAAAAGTTCTATTGAGTTTAGAATACAAACATTTATCAAAAAAAAAATACCTAATTTATATATTAACCTTTCTAAAATCTATCAACAAAATAATTCCATTCCACTCAATAAAGAATCATTATTTTACCAGATGGAATACTAAATTTTTTTAATGGTTCTACCAAGTGGACCTTGAGATGAAATTGTGCCATACATTTCTTGAGAAGAATGAGTTTGTCTAAAGTCATTGAAACCAACTCTGAAGAATGTGGAATATAAACATTATAGAAATTCTTATAAATATAATAAACATTCAAGTATTAGGAATATTTTTCCACTCAAGAGATCTAAAGATACCTTGAAGAGTTTGTATCATCATGTTATGGGTGGATGAATAATTGTAACATTTAGTGTGTTTTTACTTAAGGCATTAAATTTTGAGGATTATTGTAAATGCCTAATGTTTCTTTTGTGTTTGAAATTTTTCTAGTGTGATTGAGGTCTTATAAGGTTTAGGAAGATAGATATTCCGATCTTTCTAATAGAGGGTTCCCAAGGCTTGAGATACAAAAGTTGTTTTGATATTAGTATCAAAGGCTTCCTTAGTAAAGGAAGATAAACCTTGATGATTTTGATTAAAATCGTGGATATATTGAGTTTGATTAAAAATCCCTTTACACTAAATGATAAGCTGTGGTAACTTTTTAGGTACGTTTTTGTATATTTTCTTACACCTTCCATAATTTTTTTTACTCTGGTATTATTATTAACTACAAGTTTTTTACATATTTTCTATTTTTCATACTTTAAGAAAAGTTTCATGCTATTGATTATAAACTTTTATTAAATATAATTTTATAAATAATTAGTAAAATTTTTTGTCCCATTAATTTTATTTTAAATTGGAAAAATATTTGTCTGAAATAACTTTATAAATAGGTAATGTAAATTTTATGTTTTATTTTATAAACTACAATTCACTTCCTATTATAGTAAAAGTATACTCTCATAATTCTACAATTGGTATAGATCCTTAAATAAGGAAATGATTTTATATGATTGTGTGTATACCAAAAGCTTCTGTTTTATTCCGATGTTATGATCTCATGGATTATGTTATTAGATTACTTTATGATTCATGTCTTATAAACTGCCAAGATTTATGTCATGAATCAAGATTATGATCTCTGATATGCTGGGTACGGTTTTAAAATGTTAAGATCATGTTCTTGTATCCCTTTGATCATATTATTCTTAAGTAATCATTAATATCTCCCCTTTTACCCTTACTAAGCATATAATATCACTCTTTCTTATGTTTCCTTTATTAAGTTATTAATAAATGTTTTAAGTATGCCATATCTATGAAGGATTCTAGTTATGAAGAACTTAGTGGGGGATGATATAGATCACTTATGAAAAAGTTATTAATATATCCTTGTTTCCAAAGACACTAAACCTATATAATTTTTGTGTGGATAATAATGTTATATATTTTCATATTCTTTTCATAAGATATAATATTTATGTATAAAAATTATTGGGCACTATATAACTATTTTATTTTCTATGTATGTTTTGGTTTAGAGATTCAATTCCTTTCCCCTTGTTCATGGTTCAAGAATACTAATAATTTCATAGATATCATAATTATTCATTATATACATGTTTTAAACCGTCTATATATCACGATTATGAAAAATGGAATACATCGCTTTATAGAGATAATAGTTTGTACGTATACATGAGTGACGTTTTTATTTGCCATTAGATATAATGGATATAGAAAATGGTCATACCATTTACATTATAACATTTTAGTGTAGTAAATATGCTGATGAAATCATGTTAATATGGTTATATAATATTTAGACGAGGCTAAGATATAAATAAACTCAAAGTATATTGGTAAAGGGAATTATCTTTTATTTGGGTATCTTCCTTTATTTTACTCCTTAAGCCTTCTTAAGATGGTATTTTAGTGAGACCAAGAACTATTCTACATGGGGATGAACTTTTAGAAGTTATTTGTGTTGGTATTTTTTGAATTAGAGTACTCAAGTGGTGTGGAGATGTGATAAGTGGAATTGTACTTTTATAAGTGAGGTGGGTGGAAAACTTGTAAATACTTGAAACTATATGTTATAATATTTGTATTAATCAATTAAATTACCTCCAAAATTTCATAATTTAAAATATAATAATGTTAATATTGAGATTCAATCATCCAATAATATTTAATAAAGTATTTTGGGTTATTTAAATCTTTATCTCTTAGGTTAACCCCTATTTTAAACCTTTTAACCATTACCATTGTAATAATATTTTTTACCATGGTAAATCTTCATTATGAATAAAAATAAAATTGTTTTTATAACAAAATTTGAATGTGATGATTAAAAATATGGAATAAATTTTTAAGATTCAATTTATATAAGTGGAATAAATTAATTCTAATATAAGACCACAATAATTATAAAAAACATTTCTAGAAAAAAAGATTAATTTTATATGTAAAAAAGAATTTATACTTATTTAGGAAAAATATTCATGATTAGTGGTTATTATCAAAGATTTTTTATCATATTATTAATTAAATTAATGTTATTGAAATTATAATCATTCTAAAACTGAATGCATTAATGAACAACCTCATTAAGGGTAGATAGTCAAAAATAGTTTTTTATTAGAATAAAATACAACTTAGGATCCAAAAAATGAAGCATGGGTTTCCAAATTAAATATAATAGTTTAAAATGATTTATTTTACTCCTTAAACATATTTTTGGACGATTCAAAGGTTTAACATATTTATAATTCATGCTTATAACATAATTATTTCATCAAAGTTATAATATTTGTATATATGTTATTTTTCATTATACACCAAAAAACCATCGTTTTCTAAAAAACACAAAAAATTCACCCAAAGACAGATTTGAAATGATAAATTAAAAAATGAAGTTAATTTTTTCAAACTCAAATTACAAAATTTATAAATTTATCTTTGAAATAAAAAATATATAATATATAATAAAAATAATTATTTTAAATAATTTATTTTGGTGAGCTATGAATAATTAAAGTAATAAATATTATAACTGACTTTACTAATGATGTTTAATTTAATTTTGTCATGATATATTTAATTTTTTTATAACAATTCATTATTTTCTTTAGTTCTATGTTGTGTGCACCACAATCTATTGAAGACGTAGAATTTATTAAAGATAAATATATTCTAAAATCATAGGGTGTTTCACATTCAGTTGGACAAGGGTTAGTGACTAACACTAAGATATCTATATAAAAAGGGAGTAAATACATCAAAATATATTTTTAAATTGCTATCAAACATGAACATCCACAATATATAAATTTATTAACTTAAGCACAAATTTTACCCATATAAATTTATTTTTTAGGCAATGCATACCATGATTTTGTAGATAACACAATGCTAGTTTCTAGCCCCTATATTAGTGGAGGTGGGCTTGGTGAGTTCACTTTTTATTGATTAGGGACATGAAAAATGTTTTCAAATATGATCATTTACTGATGAATGTTTGCATTAATTTCTTACCAACTTCAAAATATAAATATCTTGATACCAATGAAACTAATAGTGGATTAGTGAGATGAATAAGAGTTAACCAATAAATCCTGATGTGAATATGGGTTTGTGGAAGTTTTCAACATGATTTTTTAAAGGCTATTAATGATATTAGAGAAATATCAATGTGGGAATTAAAATATTTTTTTGAGGATGATAGGAAAATGATGGGAAAGTGTGTGAAAATTTTTAGGGTACTGGTGTTTAAAAAATTTCATAGGGAAGTGGTTAAAGATGTAAAATACATCCTATTATAAGGAAACATTTATATTGGATCATTCATGAGCATGTAAACCCTTTAATTCTTTGGTTAATCTATATTTGGGTAGTAAGTACTTCCCTGACATAGATTTTTTATTCAAATATATATCAAATTTTTATGAAATTTATTTCATTAAAAATAAACCTAGTTTTTATAATTATTTCACTGTTGGTTAGAGTGGTAACTCAAGAAGACTTTTTATGTTTTGGAGGGATGATATTACTATTAGAGTAAACCAAGTATTGAAAAATCACATAACAATAAAGTATTACCAAGTGGGGAAGAGAGGGTTTACATTCATTGGGATGCACGTTTGGTCGGGCATATAGGATAAGTGGTAAAATTTTGAGTTGATTAAATGAATGTGGAATTATTTTGTATTCCCACTTATTATTAGGGGGACTTAAATGAAATATTTTACATTAATGATAATGTATACTACCAATCCTAGATTTTATTTGGGAGTAAAAAATTCCATGATACTCTATATGTGTTTGGTTTGGCTGATCATGATTATAAAGAGAATCTATTTATCTGGTCTCAATGTTGTTGGTTGGATAATACTGCAAATGAATGAATAGATCATTTTTTAGCTCTATAATTTTGTAAAAATATTTCTAAATATTAACGTTACCAATATTGAACTTATTTAATTAGATCATATTTAATTTTTTTTTGGTCTAATCAAAACATTGTTAAATAAAAGTGGAGAAGAGATTTTAAATTTGACATCTTTTGGGAAATGGTTCTAAAGTGCCATAATATTATTAAAGTATCATGAGATAGTTCTTACATAGATTTAATATGTAAACATTAATGAATTAGTTTATATATGCACAACTATGTTCGATCAACAATTGGTAATATCTAATGTATAATTAATAAAATTAAGAGATAGGTTAACAAGATTTGTGTAGAAGTTATTTATAGTAATATAATGGACATAGTTGCAGACATGGAAAATGAGATAAACAATTTTCCTCATTCCAAGAAGAAATATAGGCACCTTTGGCCAAATGAATCAAACTTTATAAATGGGGATGATAAAACTATTTACTTTCATCAAAATAGTTTTTTATGAGGAGTTGGAATAACCTGATCACCATGATGAAAACAAAAACTATTTTTGGGTGGATAACCCATCAAATATGAAAAATATCATCAATATCCTCAATGTGATTTTTAATTCATGTCACGATATAATTTCATATTTATTTTCATATTTTAATAAATTATTGGAATCTACTACTATAAATTAGGTTTTTTGTATGTCATGTATATGTGAGTGAAGTTACCTTTTCTATTAAACAAATGAATTCTACTAAAGCACCAAGGCCAAATATTTTTAATTAGTTGATTTATAAAATATATTATAATGTTGCTAGGGAATAGTTGGTCTCTATCAGGAATAATTTATATAATTTAATAGATAATGAAGTATTAAAAAAGTTCTCAGAAATTTTATCCCAGTGATGAAGAACCTTGTGAAAATTTGTGAGTTCAGGGCGATAAGATTATGCAATGTCATTTAAAAGTTTTTTTTTCAAAATATCTTGCCAATATTTTATGCTATATTTTGCATAAAATTATTTTTAAATATAAATTTATTTTGGTCCTAAGAATATTTATTTAAAAATTCTATTATTACATGTAATGACTAAGATTTTCCCAAACCCTTACTCCTTTGTTTCTTGAGTTTTGAGGGAGTCTGAGGATTCTTGGAAATAGTCTTGTGGGAGAGGGAAAAAGTTTTTATAGTTTCCCTTTGATTTAAAATTATCCTTATTGGAATATGTTTTTACAAATACATTTTATGTCTTGGTTATTCCCAAGTAATGGTATTCCACCTTTCACTCTCATTAAACAATTTCATAAACCTTTATATACACCAGTTATACTGTTGAAATTATCATGTTATTTTCCATGCCAAATATTAGTTTTGTATATAACCATCCCCATTTACACTCAAGGGTATTCAAATAGATATAAATATTATTCATTTATTTATTAATAACATGTATGTAACCCACACTCTTTAATCATGGGATTAAAATTGATGAATGACATCTGTATGTTGTATGATTTATGTGACACACAAATGTATGTACATGATATGAATGTAATGGGTGGGGATAAAATTATACATCCCTCCAATGAATTGGATATTTTTTATCTCATGAGATAACATGTATGGATAATGAGAGGTTATACTAAGAACACTATGTTATAACGTCTCAACAATTATCTTTGACTTATGCTTATGATGTCATGTTTTATGTTGTTTCCACAATCCCATGTTTCCTTGATGTTGTCATCTTATATGATGCTTTGATATTAATTTTTATGATTCTCACATTTTTTATGATACCATGATTTGACTCTTGACTAAAATGTATTAATTTCATCATGTTATTCTTTGATTATTCCTTTACAGGGCATTATAGATCACCCCTTTCTTATGTATGTCCCACAGTTATCCTATGATATTTTAGAAGAGAGATGAAATTTTAAGAGAATGATAAGGAGTTTTAAACAAAGTTTTTTTTATACTTGTTTAATTTTATTATGTTATGTATCTAATTAACCAAATACACTGGACCTTTTGATATTTTGAGATTGTATTATGTGTTTCATTATGTAATAAATCCTAAATTAAGGTTTATAAAAGATATGGGTTTTCATAGTTGGTATTATAGAAATGACTAGTTATTTTTTGTGTATTAGGATTAGAAATTTTTTTTAAAGACTTCGGTATAATACTAAGAATATTAAAACATCCCTATATTATGGTAAATTATAGATTAAATGTTTTCTTGGAAACCAAATCCCTGTCTGGATACTACAAGTGGATTTGGATCTCGCATAGTTGTACCTGGGGGTAATATCATCGAAAAGAGTGCATTGGGAATTGAATCTATTTTTACCTTGTGCATGAAGAAGATTCCTTACTACACACTTGTTTTGACACTCCTGGGGTATATGATTTGGAAAATTTACAATCTCTTTATGAATCCTTATGAAGGGAATAAAAATGAACATAAAAATTTATATTAGGAAATAGATCATGGATAACTTATATTAAAGAATATAAATTCATAGGTTAAGGAATGTATTCCATTTATGATTTATCCCTTCAATGTTCATAGTATCCATATTATGTGTTTATTTTTCTAATGATTCTTATCCCTAATTTTCCCTTTATTTTTGTCAATGGATAGAAATCTGAGGAATTGAGTCAATAACCAATTTGATAGGAAATTTCCAAATGAGATTCCAAACACAATGGGAGAAATATTTGAGAGATTCATTAAAATAATTAGTCAATTAACTCATGTTCTGAATATAAACTTAAATCAGGGAAAAAACTACACTCCCTAAGAAATTTCAAGTTGAAATTGAGACTTTTATGTGAAACAAGCCTCTAAATTTTAGAGGATATTCCAATCCTTTAATCATGGAATAATGGATAAAATCCCTTGAAAAGATATTCTCTATCCTTAAATGCTCTAATCAAGATTAGTTTTTGCTCGATGTTTATTATATGGAGGCAGAAGTTGATCAGTGGAGAACTTTGATAAAAAAATAGAAATCCTGAGGAGAGTATTGAATTGATGGAGTGGAAATAATTATGGATTTTTTGGATAAATATTATCATCATATTATCCAATTAAAAATAGAGAGGGTTTCCCTTAGAACTAATAAAAATGATGATGAATCTATCAGGGTGTGTGAAGAAAATTTTACAAGAACTCCATGATACAGCTCCAACTTTGTCATTAACCCTTAAAGTAAAGTTGGATGATTATTTAGTTGACTAAATACAAGTCTAAAAATATATTTGGTGATTCAATACATTGACAATTATGAGAAAATTTTCCAATGTTACCTCAAAGTTAAAATATATATCAAAAAATATCAAGGGTATCATGGGTTAAGAGCTGGGAAGTGGAGAATAGATTTTGATTATGGCAGTGCAATGGAGAAATATCATGGGATAAATAAAGTAAAACATCCCACTTATTAAAAGTGTGGGAAAAAAATCTTAAAAATTTCTTAAAGGGGACAAGGAAATTATTAAGGTGCTAGAAGGAAGGGTACATAGCTAGAGAATATCGATGGGAGAAACCCACCAATGCGATGAAAGAAATGAATGCTCCAATCAGCCCTAATCTTGTTGTCCAATATTTTAAATGTAAGGAATAAGGTTACTATGAAAATAAGTTCACTAAGATAAGGGGTATAGATGATAATTATCACCAACAAACTCTAAATCCTATAGAGAAAGGGAGATCTTATGCCATCACAATTTCTGAGGTGGATCCTGACAATAATTTAGTGATAGGTATGCTAGTTATCTATTAAATAATAGAAAAAATGATATTTGATTCGAGTTCTATGCATTCTTTCATATTATTAATGTTTAGTATTACTATTTAATTACCACTAAAAAGCATGGAAGTATAGATATCTATGAAAATAGAGAATATGTAAATTATTTTATCCCAATTATATAACTTTCCCCTATCAATATTTTTTGTCTAAACTTATAATAAAACATTTTAATACTCCTTTTAATGTAATTATATGTAATTAAAGCTATGTGTCGTGTTTCCTTATATAGATACAAAATTAATTTATGAGATAATGAAATGAAACTCCTTGTCATGAATCACCCTCTAATTATATACAAGTGCAAGGATGATGATGAATCTCCTTTGGTATCGTAATATCAAGTGTGGATATTATTTCTTAATGAGTAAGAATTTCTAGCCAAAATTATTGATACTAAGGAAAAGATCATCCTTGATGACATTCCCATTGTAAGGGAATATATTGATGTGTTTCATAAAGAATTTCCCAGTCTTCCTCTAAGCTATCAAGTTGAGTTCTCAATTGAGATTATACCCAAATATTTTCCAATATCCATTACTCCATATAGAATAAACACAATTAAACATAAAGAGATGAAGAGGAAAATGTAGGATAATCTAGATAAATGGTTTATAAGCCCAAGTGATTCACCATAGGGTGTGTTAATACTATTCAATATGAATAAGGATGGGTCCACGTGCCTCTACATTAATTATCATGATCTCAAAAAGATCATGATGAAGAAACAGTTTCCTATTTCATGAATTTATATCTTGTTCGATATGTTATGTAGATCCCAATACATCTATATGATGGATCTTAAATCAGGATATTATCAAGTAAAGGTGAATAAAGTAGATATACCCAAGACTACTTTTTATATAAGGAATGGACACTACAATTTCATAGTGATTCAATTTGGACTCATTAATGCTATATATATTTTCATGGACTCAATGGATAGGATCTTTAAGGATTACCTCATTAAATTTTTTGTAGTATTTATAAATGATTATCTACTCCAAAATCAAGGAGGAACATGAGGATAATTTAAACATTATATTAAAGACCTTACAAAAGGAGAAGTTATATATGAAGTACAATAAATGTGAGTTTTGGATAGAGAATGTAACATTCATGGGGAATGTTATCACAAATAAAGGGATATATGTGGATACTTTAAATATAGAGTAAATTTAAAGATATCCCAGACCAACATATATGATGCATATCCATAGTTTCTTTGGATTATATGGGTTCTGTTGTCAATTTTTGAGAAACTTCCCATGATTTTCAAGCCCACTAACCAAGATAACATGAAATAGAGTAAAGTTTGTTTGGGATGGTGAATATAAGGAGTTATTTAAAGAGTTATATAAGAGGATAATAATTACACATGTGTTCAAATTATCCACCAATAGGGAAGTATTTTTGATTTACAATGATGTTTCCTAAAAGGGTATGGGTTCTATACTCATTCAATATGATAAAGTGATAACCTATGCTTCCCAAAAATGAAATATCCATGGGAAAACTACCCAATAAATGATATAGAATTTAATGTTGTGATCTTCATATTTAAAATTTGGTGACATTATCTCTACGGGAAGAAGTTTAACATATATATGGATGATAAAAGCCTTAAGTACATATTTATATAAAAGGGGATCAATATGTGCCAATGATAGTGGATATATCTGATCAAGGATTATGATTGTTCAATCCATTACCATCTTGGAAAGATGAGAAAAGTAATAAATGCTATGAGTAGAAAAAAATCCTAATACCCTATAAATGATGAGTATTGAAAGGGATTCAATATTATTGGAGATTCAAAGTATTAAAATGGGAATAATAAATTGATCTTCATCATACCTTTCTCAAATAGATGATCAACCATACATCCTTGAGTTGATAATGGAGTCCCAAAAAGATGGCATGGATCTACAAAAAATGTAGTGAATATTACAAAGTTCAACATTGATAAATATGGAGTTATAAGTTTTGGAACCCGAATATATATCCCAAAAAAACCAAAACTAAAGAGAGAAACAATAGATAATGTGTAAAAATCATCCTTATATATTCATCTAGAAAGCACTAAGTTGTATATAAATATAAAACAAAACTTATGGTGGGATAAAATAAAGAAGAAGATTGCATAAATTGTACCTCAATACTTGGTACGCCAACAATTCAAGGTAGAATGACAATAGTCTAAGGGTATGATACAACCATTTACTACATCAGTATGGAAATGGGAAAGAACAACCATGGATTTTATCATAAGAATACTCATGACATAAAAATAAAATAACTCCATTTGGGTGGTAGTAGATCACCTTAAAAATATATCACATTTAATTTCTATTAAGGAATATTTATCTCCTGACCAAATATCCCAGATATACATAAGGGTAGTTGTAAGTCTCTATGGAGTTCCACTCTCTATTATATCTGAATGAGATATGAGGTTTACCTTGAGGTTCTGGAGAAGACATCATAATGCATTGGATAGAGAGATGAGTTTTAGTACTTCTTATCACCCTTAGATATATTTTCAGTCTAAGGGAACTATCCAAACACTTAAGGATATGCTGATATATTGTTCAATTTATTTTCATGGATGTTCAGATTATCACCTTCCCCTAGTAGAGTTCTAATATCTCAAAAGTTTCTATTCTATAATTCAAATTGCACATTATGAGGATCTATATGGGAAGTGATGTCATAATTCAACATGCTGGGATGAAGTGGGAGAGTGGATACTTGTGGGAACTAACTTATCAAAGATATTATAGAGAAGGTTCAAACCATTCTACATCATATGAAATCCACACAGATTCAACATAAAATATATGTAGATAATCATTAGTAAGACCCAGTGTTTGTGGTCATAGATTTAGTGTTCCTTTGTATATCACCATGGAATAAAGTTATGTGTTTTTTGAAGAAGGTAAATCTTAATCATAGATACATAACCCCTTTAAGATCCTTGATCACATCAAAGTTATGTCCTATTGACTAGCACTCCCAAATAACATATCCCAAGTGTATGATGTCTTCCATGTATCCCTCTTGAGGAAGTTCATACAGAACCCTCACATGTACTTAATCTAGGGGTGGTACCCTTGTATAATGTTCCTTTATATTAGGATTAACCATTGAATATCTTATATCATAGAGAACAATTTCTACAAAACAAGTCAACTCACCTGGTTAAAGTGTTGTGGTGGAACAATAAGCTTGAGAAAGCAACATGGGAACCAAAAGAGGTGATGAAAAAAAGTACCCTCATTTTTTCTAGTGTATAAAATAAAATTTTAAGGGTGAAATTTCTAATTGGGGAAGAATTTAATGACCCAAAATTTTATAAATAAAATTCCTTTTTATTGAGTAAATTCCTTATAGTTATAGAACACACAAGCACTATTTTATTTATTTTGGACCAATATAGCTTATGGGATTTAAAACACTATTAATCATCTTAAACATTCATAATATAACAATTATAAAGTGACCATTAATATTAGTATATATTAACCGTTATGGTAAATTCAAATTGATACAAGTGAAATAAGTGATGTCCTCAACCAGTAGGATCGTACCCTATAAAGTCCATTTATTAAAGCTTATGATGGAGATAACATCACTAAGATTTTACCTTGACCAATAGAATTCTTAAATTAAATGACTAAAGCATGAAAGAAACCCTTTACAAGTGAATTTAAAGCTTACTGATATCACAACCCAAACTATGTTCACCAAACCACCCCAAGAAACTGCCACCATCATACACCTTACCCTTAAGGCGTACTCTAACATAATAAGGGGTTAGGTATCTAGACCATAGAAGTATGAATTTTTATATTTCATTTTTAATGAAATAATAATTATATTTATCCCTATTTACTATTACTTTACCAATGATTATATAATGTGCTTGATGAAAATTTGATTTTGACATAAAGAAATAAAAATTATATTTTTGAGAAATATATAGTTTCAATTAAGACCCTATATTGATAAATTAAATAATAATTTAAATAAATAAAATTTCAATAAAATATTCCTATAAGATATGAATTATTTAAAAATAAATTATAATATAATTTAATTAATTCCAATGTAATTTTTTCAAGGGTTAGAAAGTGTTTAATATGGTAAAAACTAATATTTTCAAGTAAGTAGGGTTTTTTATTTAAAATTAAAAATTATCATATTTAGAAAACTATTTTTATAAAATAAATATTATTATTTAAATTATCACATCAAAATTATCTAATGGTGAATTTTTCATAATTTTCTGAGGAGGTAAATTTTTTGGGTAAAGATTAAATACAATATAAATATAAATTCTACATTATGACATCATAATCTCTGAAAAGTGATGTAATAAATGATATAAAAGTCATCCAGGACCAAATATATATTGTTTAATTTAAAATAATGTGCTTTTTAAGTTATTTAATTAATTTTATAATCCTTTAATGAATTCTCCAAAACCTATATTACATTTTTATGTTTTAAAATATTTTTTTATAAACATGACTTAATTACACATCACCAAGGGTATTATTTTAATATATTCAGTTATTTTCCTTATAGAATATTAAAAACCACTCCTATTTATTAGATACAATAGGCAAAAACCTGTATCAACCCAGACTTTTCATACATATATATTATATATTTTTAGATGAAAATTCAATAGATTGCACAAACACATGCATGAGGACCGTAATAGTTTAGTATTTTTAGAAAATAGGTATATAATATTTTAATTTGGTGAAATATATTTAACATATACCAAAAATATCTTCTCAAATAGTACTTATTTTAGACATTCCCTACCTAAACCTTTCTTTATAAATCGGGGAAGGAAATATAAGAAAGGGTGAGATCAGATGCTCATTAAGGGAAAACATAAGAGATATAAGTAAATTATCATATAAAATCATAAGATAATCATAAGGGTATGCGATAATGAAAATTATTTAAAAATTTCATACTCAAACCATCATCGGTTATAAACATGAGTCATGAGATAAGACTTTATGATTTCTAAAAACATGGCCCATAACGGTGTTAAATCATCATAAATCAATTATGAACCATAAAATCATGTCATAAAAGTGTCTCTCAATTATAAGTATTGAAAAAAATTTTATATATCAAGGTTAACTATGAATACCATCAACATAGTGGATCATGACTGATTACCTGTTTCCCATTGTGGATCAGGACAAACCTGTTTTCTATAGTGGATCAGGACACACCTGTTTCCCATATTAGATCAGCACACACCTATTTCCCATAGTGGATCAATTACATTGACTTATTTACCATTATTATATCATGAGATATAAATATTTACCTAATGTATTAGAGGGATATATAAGTCTCACCCATCACATAATGAAAATAATACATATACATGCCATAAGATCATAAAACATTCACCAAATCATAACTCATGAAATGAAACTAGCTTCATTTCACCATCTCATGACTCATATATAAATAAGTGATTTTCATAAAAATTTAATCATGGTATAACCTATGGAAGAGAAATGGTTTTCTTGAAAAACATGCCATCATAAACATAAACCATTTAGAGAAATAATAATAATGATATCATTGGTTCATATCCCCAGAAAAGAATAAGTTATATCAAAAGATTTAATCTTATATGGAGAATGATTTTGAAAGATAAATCACTTGGAATGTTTATTAAGGAAGATAAATTTTCTTTAAAAATCACTTTTTAAAACTAAAATTTCATAAAATATTTTAGAAATCTTTTTCTTTTAAAATTACATTGAAAACTTATAAAAGAATATTTAAAAATAATTTAAAAAGTTTCTTGAGAAAAATATAATTTCCAAATTGAAAAATATTTTTAAAACATAAAACGTTTTGAAAATACTTTGAAAATTACCTTGAAAAATTATATAGTAATATTTTTAAAAAATAATGGTCATGATGGCAGGAAATTTTATTCCTGCCGTACACAAATATTCCTTTCATATTTTTAGAAAAATCCAAATGGGATATATTTTTAAAAATTACATGAAGATTAATTTTATTTTTTTTGTAAAATGTAAAAATGAGTAAAAATTTATTTAATATATCATTTTATAAAATGATAAAAACATTTTTGAAAACATTTTTTGAAAATATGGTTTTGCAAGAAAAAATCTTTTCAGCCGAAAAGATGGGTTTTATGAAAAAATTAATTTTAAAATCTTGAGTATATAAAGATATGAAAATTAAGGGAAAACTTTTATTCTCATGAAATAACCATAGGAGAAGAAAATTTATTAGTTTCATTAGAGATGGATCATAATATTCTATCATCGGAAGCATAATCATAAACAATCCTCATAAATCATGAGATTCTAACATAAAACCTTTACTACTTTGGTAACTTTGAAAAATAAGAACCATGAAGGAAAATAATTAAATTGAACATAAAATAGAATTAGGATAAATAAATTCATGATATTACATGTCAAATTGAATATATATACACCTTGTAAATTATGATAGGTGCATAACATAACATTTGTCTCAAAGAAGGAAAACTATGACAAAAATACATTAATGTTTTGGTAACTTTTGAACCATAAAAACCATGGAATAGATATCCTAAAATGGATATTTAAGTCCCTATATTTTTAATTATAAGTGTAATAAAATAAATTCATGGGCAGTTTATACACCACATAAAATAAATAGGTGGTAAATATGGTATGTATCTCTTTAAAGTAAAAAGTGAGACGAAAATCACTTACCTTACGTCTCAACTTCCTTAGTGAACATTAGAAATTAATTTATAATAAATATAATTTTATTATACATATATTAAATAATAATACTTATATATATCATACCATATATGATTTACTTATGTCCTTTTATTACATGTTTATTAACAACTCTATGTTAAAGTCACGTTTTGGGAAATAACTGCTTTGTTTTTCATATATGTTTTGATTTTTTATTTTTGATCCCATTAATTTGATTAAAGTTAAATTATATCAATAATTATAAAAATTATATAAATATAATATATATTAAGTATATATATATTTATATCAATCTATTAAAGTTAGAGATAGAAAATGAAATACATTGTTTATGGATATGGCAAGTCGTACGTACACATGAATGCTATTTTCATTTTCTGGATGGATTGAAAGAAACAAATTAAATAAAATATTAACATCCCAAGTTCATTTTATGTAATATATATCCCATATTTTCTTTAAACCCATCCTTATTACCTTCCATATAAAGCGTGAACAAATCACATCACTTCACGTGGTGGCAGTTCACTGTGCACATGAGCGATATTATCGTATTCCCAAAAAATGGAATGTATGGAGGTATGTGTGATATAAAAATTAAATAAGTATAATAATAGCATAAATATCATATATATAAATTATAAATACGTCATTGTTTCTATCATTGAGAGGTGGTAATGTAAAAACAAACGACATTGGTTCATGAGGTGGTAATCCGCCGTACACATGAATGATGATTTAATGACCCATTTCATGAAAGTATAGATGGTTCTAGGTCATTAAATTAACCTAAAAATTTATCATTATATCTAATATATTGATGTTATTATATCATCATGTTATAATAATAATTTAATGAGGTGTAGGAAGAAATAAAACAAAAATGATCGTTAATGAACATTACCTCTTCTTCGAGCATCCTCCTTAGGTTTGCAGCAGAAGACTTCCTAGGTTGGATTTATACCCAAAATAAATCTTATAGGATTATATTATGGAAGTTTTGATTTGTTTTTGGAATGTATTTTTTTAACTAAAATGGTTTTATGGAGTGATGAAGAGAGAAGAGGAGGTGACCTTTTATAATTGTGGAGGATGGACATTTTTTGTAAATGCTAAAAAGTATTAAATAACGGAAGATAACTATCACCTCATGTGAATCCAAAATTTATAATTAATATATTTTAGGGATTATATTTTATATCCACACATCCATAAAAAAAACATGTTTTAAACATGTTATTTCTTAGCCTTTAAGTTTTACTATCTTTTACCATTTTAATTTTCACAACGGTAACTAGTTTTTTGAACCTATGAAAATTATCCATTAAGACTAAAATAAAATGATAATTACTATATACTTTTTAACTAATAATTATAAATATTAAATCTAATTTATTAAATAAAAATACTTGGTGTGTGGAGAATTAATTTTAACATAAGCGCATGTAACGTGCAAAACCATGTTTTAACCTTAATCACAATAATTAATTTTTAACTATTTTCACTAATAATTTTGGTAAAAAATTAATTTTAACTTATTAGATAATATAAATTATTATGATTAAAAATATATAATCCATTTTTTTAAATTCAATATACATAATTGGAAAATTTTAATTTAAAATTAATCTCTTAGATGTGACGAGAAAGAGGAGTTTTAATGAGAAAATGTTCAAATGTTTACAATTTTTTATATAAAAATTCAATATTAATTTGATCCAAATTAACTAAATTGAATCAATGCATGTATAATTGAAATAATTTTACATTAAACAAAATTTAAAACTTAATTTAACTTTTTAAATAAATTAAATGAAAATATAGTTTTAAATTATAAATCATCATTTTTCACTATTCATAAAAAAACAATCCTTTCAAAAAAATTATCAAAAAATTCACCATAAGATAGTTTTTATCTTTTGATTTAAAAATAATTTTTATTTTTTCAAAATAATTTTCTAAATTTTCCAAAAATTAATTTTATTATTGAGCACAAAAAGAAATGAAAATCATTTTTTGAGAAAATGGTATTTTTGAAACGTATAAAGAATTTTCTAAAAATTGAGTACCATTTTATAAATATGTTTTACTTATATAAATCAATAACAATTAATATTTAAAAATTAGTTATTACTATTCATATATCTAAGTTTAATGGGTAGGTTATAATGGTATTGTTTGAATAATAATAATAATAATATATAACAGCCTAGTTAAAACTCAGTGTCATATGTAACGCAACCTAAACCAATGTTGCATGTAATGGAAACTTAAATTAGTGTTTCATGCAATGAAAGTTTAAATTAGTGTTGTGTGTAACACATTTTTTACTTTTTATTTCATGTAAAACATGTTATTAAGGGAATTTAATTTACTTGAAAAAATATTACATAAAAACTTGGGGTGTTACATTCTACCCCCCTTAAAATGATTTTTTTTTCTCAAAATTAATCACTTTGTTATGAAAATATGAGGATAATTATGCCTCATAATTTACTTAGGTTTCCATTTAGGTTCATCAAGTTCGTGGTCTCACCATGAAACATTGACTTGGTGAGTGGTCTAGTTTTTTAGAACTTTCTATATTTGATCTAGAATCACTATCAGTTATTCCTCATAAGAAATATCATGCTATAATAGTATGACCTATGAGTTCAGTAAATTTGATATATTAGGTCTATACTTCCTTGGTAGTGATACATGGAACATATTTTGATCCTTATAGAGGTTCAATGGAAGTTCCAAATGATAAGATACTGTCCCTATATGATCAAGTATTTGAATGGGATTGATATACCTAGGGATTAGTTTTCCCTCATTTATTCCATTGAAAAATTTATAGAAATAACTTCTTACCAATGTAAAATTCTATACCATATCAATGATTATCATCATAATATTTAAATCTAAAATTTTCAATTCTTACATGTTTCTATATGGATCAAACACTCTCTTTCATCTCATCATATTACTTAAGTCCCAATAATTTTTTTTCTAAAAATTTATTCCAGTATGTTAGAGTTATAAACTTATTTACATAAAGGGATTAATAAGGATTCAAATGAATTATCTAGTGAAAGATATTGTTGTAGGAGAACTCATCTATAGGAAGGTGTTGATCCCAACCACTTTTTAAATACATAAAAAAAATCATAGAATATTATCTAGAGTTTGAATTGTTTTCTCATACTGACCATCTGTCTGAGGATGATACATAGTGATGAAAATCAACTCCATATCAAGAGCTTACTAAATAATTTTCCAAAATTTCAAGGTAAACATCATATCCCGATCATATACTATTAAAATTGATAACCCATGAAACCTTACCACTTCCTTAATTTATATTCTGGAAAGGGGATCCAAAAATAAATCTTATCTAATAACAATGAAGTGTGTTGACTTTATAAGGTGATTGACTACAACCCATAATTACCTAAGAATTATAGATAAGATAAACCCTAATGGTTACCCATACATTTAACCACACAAACACAAAGTTTAAATTAATTCCCCTTAAAATAACTTTTTCACTAAAATATATAAAAAATTAAATGGTTTTATTTCCATAAATATATATTTAAATATCCTTAATCTTGATAAACTACCATAACATAAAACCTCAAAAGGGGTATTAATGACATTGAAATTTTGTTCAACCTTAAAATCATAAACCCATGATAGTATCCATAACTATTTAGTTAACATTACCTGGATACATATATACTTACAAAAGTTAATTCACCCTTTATCCCTTATATAATATCTTATCTTATACAAAAAAAATTTAATTAGGAGTATGGGTTTATCCTAGTACCAATTGAATATAAAATGTGATTTTATTATTCTAGAATCCATGTAGAGAGATATAATCACATGAAATTTTAAAAAATGATGAACAATAAGATCTTTATAGTGCTCTTTCATACAAACTCAAAGGTGAAATTCCCAACTACGGATGGGATTATAAGTGTTACCTAATTATCAAAATTCACTTTATCCATTATGATTGCATAATATTTCCCTTTGTCCCTTTTTTCAGATGTTTTTGTTGCTTATCATTCAAATTATACCTTAGTTTAGAGCATTGTAATAATATGTTCCTTTTTGGTCTATTATTTTTCCAGTTTTGGGTGTTAGAGGTGCTTGTAGGAGGCCTAATGTGGGCTTGGAGTAGTTTGGAGGCTTAAAGATGGAAGATGAGGAAAAAAAATGTAAAGTTTATATGATGTTACTGTGGGGTTCATGAACTATGTTAGTTTGGTTCACAATGTGCAATAATTTGGTTGATTAATAATTTGAGGCGACATGTTTTTCGGTGGAACTTAAAATCCCAAAATTATATGATGTGAAAGGGGATTTTAAATTGTGTAAATCCCATATGTATTGTGGAAATAAAATTTGAAGCTCTAGGGGCTTTCCTCAAACCCTATGACCAGTTTTCTCTTCTCTCTTTCCAAGAAATCCAGAGGCTCCTTCTCCAAGTGTTTTTTAATATTTTCATTGGGATTTGATTCTTGGATTCCTTTATTCATTTTGTGGTGAGTTATCCTCTAGTTATCATGTGTTTACTTCTGTTTTTATTTAAATATATGATATAGCAGTATGGTTTTAGTTTTGGGTGATTATGGGTTTCTTTTTCTCACAAACCATTCATGTAGTATAGGTTGATCCATGAGTTTCTTGTGCAGTAGTGGTTTCTGGGTGTTTATTCTTTGCCATATAGTGAATAGTGAGATCATAAATCTTCTTGTATTTAGGGGATCCTGATTCTCACCCTTTTACGTGCTCTATGTAGGATCTTTATGTATTTTCTTACCATTTGGTGGATAGTACGGCTCAACATAATCATATAATTAATTGGAATTCCTAAAATTGATGGCTATGGGGAGTTATCACATTCTTTACTACTTTGGTATATGTTGTTGATGTTATTATTCATGTCTCTTGAAAATTCTGAAAATAATGGTTATTAAGAGACTTTTTTTTGTTTTAATATTTATATTTTGATGACCCTTGAAATGTTATTATGTTATCTCACATGAATAAAAGTCTCAAGAACATATATTTAGATAATAATTGGTTTCCCCTATAAATCTAGTTTTAGTTATAATAACCATGATAATATAAAGAAGTAATGTGATAAATTACTAAATAAATGGAAGTTGTAATGTGTGCTGGGATGTGTTCCTTTTATTTTTCCCTTCATTGTTTGGGCCATTATGCGAAGATAGATGTGACCGACGAAGCTATGCAATGTGCAGGGAAATGATGTGATGGTTAGTTTTTGTGGATGCGGTATGGGAATTTGAGTGTTATGGAGAAAATGTTGTGGTGTAGGGGTTGTGGAATAGATGTTGCAGTGCAGTGGTTGTGGCACAAATTTCATGGCATGGTGGTTGTGGTGTAGATGTTGTGTAATAGATGTTGTGGTGTAGTGGTTGTGGAATTGTGTTTATGGCGCAGATACTGTGGCGCAAATATTGTGGCACAAATGTTCTAACATAGTGGTTGTGGTACATGGTGGTTGAGGTTGTGTGGTGGATTAGATGTGTGGTTTTTGTGTTGTGATATGGCTTGGGCAGTGTGATTCAATGACGATGGAGGATGTGTGGTGCTGTGATGGTTGGTGTGTGTTGTAAAAGTTGTGTGGTGTGGTTATTTTAGTTGTCCAGGTAGTATTGGGATAAATTATGATATTGATTGAAATAGATAAATTAATGGGTTAGTAATTAAATATAATGGTATATAAGTTGATGTGTGGTAAATATCCTAATGAATAAATGTGGTGAAGCTTGTAAGTTGAAAGTGGAAAATGTTGCGTGGTTTATGTGGTGGTTGTATGGTATTGCATATAGTGGTGGAAGTAGTTTTGATAGTTGATGTACAATATGTGGTGGTGATTTATTGTATTATAGTATTGTTGATATTATCCCTTTGGTAGGGTATTATGTGTTATCTCTATAGCATGTATGTTTATGTTATTTTATACATTCCTAAATTAAGTTGGATACACTTGCCAATTATTAGAGGTGACGAGTTTTGTGTGTTTTCCCCAACATCATGGATGGTAGTGATACGGATGGATGACCAACCCCTCTCCATCACTCTTCCTTCATTGGTGATGTATGGACCATGTGTCTATAATAGAGATGTTTTGTGTTAGACTAGGTGTCTACGAGAGAGATGTGATGTATTGGTCTAGGTGTCTACGAGCGAGATGTGATGTTATGTGAGGTGATATGTGGTGGGGTTCATGTGTAGTATGATGAGGGAATGAGTTTTATGTCCTTCACATTCATGATATCCTACCTATCTAGTTCTGGTTGTGATGTGTGGAGTAGGTGTCTACAGGTGGGGTGTGATGTAAGGTGATGTGATGTGATGTGTGACCCATTTTTTTGGGTGGAATATGATGTGATATGCATGGAAGGGATTAGAGTATGGGAGTTTTCATGTTGGGGGAGTGAGAGAAAAAAATCAATGGGGAAGAGGAAACATGACACCTTACTTTGCTATGATCTTGATGATATATTATTATACTGTATGTGTGATTTGGTGAGTGATCCATGATGAGGCTGGGTTTGGTTAGATGGCCCGTATAAGTGCTTATTGGATATTCTGTTTTTTCACTGGAACATTGGAATTATCTTTTCACATGTGCACTTGAGGACTTAGTTATGTCCCTATTAAGTATACCTATTACACTCACCCTATACATATTAACCATTTTTAGGTTTATAGGAGTACTTTGGGCATTAAGATGGATATTACTAGTTGGGTTTGAGTTTCTATTGAGTTTCTTCTTTATACATGTATTTTTGGTATTTAATTTGGGAAACTTTATATGTATCAATATTATTTATTCATGCATTTTGGGATGGTTTTTTATTTACCTTTATACAGTCTACTAGATTTTTTTGGTGATTTTTTATCTTATCTCCCAATCTTGTTTTATTCATAGAGAGTAATGCCTCCCATATTGTGATATTTTTAAACCCTCAGTGCTAGTCATCAACCTAGGGCCTATTGGAGGTGGGGCACATGGGTCATTATCTCTATTTCTTCATGACAATATCTTTAGTGGGAGGGGGTCACAATAGAGTGGAATGAGAGGCTGATGGTTGAGAGATAGGATGGAGTTTATAGTTAGTCACAATGAGGGTTTCATGGGTTGGTATGATAGTGGTTCTTGTTGACCTTGGTACGTGACATGGACAAGGAGACTAGCTAGGACATGGGATTCTAGGGCCCCATGATCAAATTCATGGAATATGAGCTTATTGAATGACCAATTTTGGTGGACTATTTGCAGAGTATAAACCTAGGAGAGGTACACGAATCATAATGACTTGTGTTCATGTTTGAATTGGGTGTTTTGGGAAAATAAAAGAAATAGATTAAATAATATTTTTATATAATTGTATATTACTGATCATAGAATGTTCTCCTTATTTTCATGAATGGATACTATTCATCATCCATGAGTTGTTCAGGAATTTGAATTTTAGCAGGATAATCTGGTTGATCATGAAAGGGTTGACCAAATAGAGGAACACGAGGCATGTAAATAGGTTTTTCATGCATTTAGCAATAAAGTTTGGGTAAGTAAAAGGGTGTGTCTTATATTTAGAGATGGAGTGTTGGATAGAGGATATCAAGATCTCGTTCAATCTGATCTAAGATCGAATTATGTTTTGGGTAACACTGATAGTTATTCATATGTGGGTACCTATGAGTTAGCAGTGGATGTTGTTTCTTTATGATTGTAAGGTGGATGATGTGTTGTGGTCTAACTTTTAGATATACTTTCGGGTAGATTTTCTATCATATACGATGAAGGAATCCAAGATATGGGAGTTTATCTCCCTTTATTAGGGTATTATAAGAATGTGGGATCTTGGGATAAGTTTAAAGGACCTTCTATACTTTTCTCTATATGTTTTCCTGGTTGAGGAGTCCAGAACACAGTGTCTAGAGGAGGATTTGATTCCAGTGATCAGGTATGCATTCACTCTATTGATGCTCCTGATGTATCTATAGGTGTAGAAAAAGGAAGAGGCTATCGATAAGATTATTTCCATGGGAGTTGAGCCTTAGTAGGGTTTCTTGATAGGTGTTTCTAGGAGTATATCTCTAGTCAGGGGGCCACAGGTGTTCAGGAAATTAGGGTTCTATTCAACGGGGAACCGATCATGATAGTTTCTTTCCCAACCACCAGTAAAAGGTGTTTTCTAAGTTCCTTTTGTGATTTTTCCATTTTCATGACTAATCTAAGATAGATATGGGAACCACTAGCCTCAATGTTTGACCACTCAAGGAGGCCAGTTTCAGATGGGCGGTCGTGCTCTTTTTCAGTAACAACTATTGCCAGTGAGGTAGTTCCTGTGATAGAGATTCTAGGTTATTGTACAACAATTGAGTGCAGTCATAGTTGGAAGAGGGTAAAATCATGATGGTACCTATCCATAGGGACCCAAGACATATTTTGGTCATGTATTCTAGAAGTAGAGAGGTAGAGGAGCTTGAAATGGTTAGATTCATGTGTTAGAGGCAACAATGCTTGTAAAGCTGGGAGTTGTTTATGGTACTATCAGTTTATCATCTACCCTTGTGTGTTATTTTTTTATTTAGGAGGCTCACAATCCTATTTTTTCTCCCTCTTTGGTTTATATGTTGGGACTGGACATGGATAGTCTTCTAGTGCCCCTAGTGTTATCTACGTCGGTTAGAGGCCAGTTTTCCTATTTTGATGTGTTCCAGAAATATAGACTAGTAATGGTGAAACACTAGTTAGTGGGTGAATTCTTCATATCATTGATACAAACATAAAATATATTCCATGGTATGTACTGTATGTATTTCATGCATGAATTCATCGATTTCATTCGGAGAAGAGTCTCATTTTTTGATTTGAGGGCTGGTTAGTGGTGTTTTTTAGAGAGATAGGTTATCAGTTAGGTGGTAGGCAAGTGGAGCCTCTTTTATTGTACTTTGAGGAGTTTTAAATAGATTCTTGGGTTGGTAAGGATGCTATTATTTTGGTAGAGTAATTGGATGTTTTCCTATATGAGGTTATGGTGCTACCTCCTTAGTGCGATGTCAATTTAGAGGTAGATTTACAGTCGGGTGTGTCTTTAATTTTGATGGATCACTGTTGGATGACGCCCACACAAGTTTCATGAGTTTAGGATGCAAGTGGACGATATTATGAAGAGGGGTTTCATCAGAACTAGTGTGTCATTGTGGGGTGCCCCAGTGTTGTTCTCCAAAAATAAGGATGGTAGTATGAGGTTCTGAATAGACTACCATAGGTTGAATTAGGTAATGGTGAAGAATTGTTACCCTCTTCCAAGGATCAATGAACTTTTCTATTAGTTGATAAGAGATACTTGGTTCTCTAAGATTAATCTACGGTCTAGATATCACCAGTTGAGGGTGAAGGATGAGGATATCCTGAAGTATTTCTTTATATGAAGGTACAAGCACTTCTAGTTTGGGGCCATGTCGTTCGGTGTTACGAACACACCATCCATGTTCATTGGGATTATGAACTACATGTTTCTTTAGTTCCTATACTGGTTTTTTATTGTATTCATTGATGATACCTTGGTCTAATCAATGTCAGAGGAGGATTATGTTGAGCATCTTAGAGTTATTTTACAAGCCCTTCAACACCACCAGCTTTATGGTAAGTTTCCCAAGTGTGATTTATGGATGCGAGAGGTACGTTTTCTAGGAAATGTGGTGCCTCATAAGGGTTTGGAAGTGGCCCCATCAAAGTTTGAGTCATTTGTTTCTTGTTAATCACCCAAGAATGTGGTAGAGGATTGTAGTTTACTTAGTTTCATAGGTTATTATCAAAGTTTTTTACCCAATTAATCTCTATTTAAAACTCTATTCATAGAGTTGAAAAAAAATGACCAGGTTTTTGTGTGGTCAAATCAGTTCCGAGAAACTTTCAGTTACCTAAAAGAGAAATTGATTGGTGTTTCAGTGCTTCAGTTTCTAGAGGAGGGTGTGTTGTTTGAGGTTTTATTCGATGCATCCTATCTAGGATTTGGATTCATGTTATTACAGTAGAGGGTAGTAATATATTATGGTTCTATGAAGTTACATACCCATGAGAGTAACTATTACACCAATGATCTATAGTTTTAAAAAGTTGTGTTCGTGCTAAATTTATGGCGGCATTACCTCATCAATGAGTGTTTTTTGGTTTTCATGAACCATAAGAGCCTATGATATGTTTTATCTCAATGTGATCTAAATCTAATAAAATAGATGTGGATTTAGTTTCATTAGGATTATTATTTTGAGATCTATTATAACCTATTTTAGGGTAATGTAGTTTTTGATGCGTTGAGTCAGAAGACTCGAGAGGATGTGGCTTGGGAGTTTTCAGATGTCTGGAAAGGAATGGAACAACTTGCAGAGATGCATCTTGACATTGTGGAGAGAAGTGGATGAGGTTATATACATCATATGACCATGGAGGTGTCTTTTATGCTACATGTGGAGGAGTCTCAGTGGGGAGACTCATAGAAAAAGGTGATGCGTAAATGTGTTGTATATGGTGACATTATTGAGGGATGGTCAGAGGATGGTTAGAACTGAGTGTCGTTCTAGGAGATGATGTTTGTCCCACAAGAAATGCATGAGGGAGTTATCCATGATTTTTAATAGATTACATTTAGCAGTACATTCTGGTGTGACAAAGATGTATCCTGTCTTGAGGAGGAAACTTTGATGTCCATGAATGAAATGGTTAGTAGCAGAGTTTTTTGGTAAGATGTCTGGTTTGTTAGGAGGTGAAAGTGAATAAATCTATTCTGAGAGGTTTATTGTAGTCCTTGTATGTTATTTAGTGGAAATGGGTGGACATATCAATGGATTTCATCACAAGGTTACCTTGATATTAGGGAGTTTTGGATGCAGTTTTAGTGATAGTAGATCGATTGACAAAATTGGCCCACATTCTGGAAATCCACGAGTCAAGTGTCATGGATGTTTTAGAAAGGTGGTATGTGGATGATGTGGTTAGGCTTCATGTTATACCAAGGAACATCATATCTAATTGGGATCCACATTTTACCTTATGTTTCTGGAGGGAATTACAACATGTTTTTAGCTCCTAGTTGTTCTTTAACACTTATTTCCACCCTCGAACATATGGGAAGATAGAGAGGACCATCTAGATTCTAGAGGATGTGTTATAGTGAATACAACTCGGGATTTGGTGCATATTGGGCACGACACCATCCTTTGTTCGAGTTTGTGTACAATAATAGCTATCACTCATATATAGGTATGCCTTTGTTTGGGGTGTTGTACAGGTAGTCGTTCCATTCTCCATTATGCCTGATGGAGATTTGAGTGCTATCAATTCTTGGTCTTGATTTGGTTCAAAGAATAATCGAGAAGATCTGGTTGGTTCTTGAGTGGATGAGGGCATAACAAGACCATCAGAAGGCCTATGTTGATCATAGGCAGAGGCCCTAGAGTTTGAGTTTGGAGACTATGTGTTCTTGAGAGCCTCCCCTCAATGTGGGAAGTGGAGTTTTGGCAGGGTGAGTAATCTTTCTCCCAAGTTTGTTGGGAATTTTAAGGATTTGGGACCTGTTAGCAAGGAAGGATATTGGTTGGAATTGACACCATAGTTGGAGAGGATCCACAACATCTTTTATGTATCATAGCATCATCGTTATCTTCATGATGACACCTACATTATTTATTGGGGAGATTTGGATATCAAGGATGATGCGATGTTTGCGGAGTATCCAATAAAGATCTTGGATCATCAATATAAAGTGTTACATATTTATACCATTTCATTGGTTCACATGTTATAGAGGAATGGTGTCCTGGATAAGAGTACTTGGGAATGAGAGATGCAGATGTGTGCCTAGTACCTAAAGTTGTTTTGATTTTTATTGTCTTTATTTTGATAATGAAATGTGATGTTGGAATCTTTCTATATTATGAGATGTGTTGTTTCCCAAGATGTGTGATGCATAATAAAGTTATAACATATGGAAAGGGTATGAACTTATTCCTAATAGAGATGCACTAACAATTATGTGATTAAACCTATGCGGGCGAATCAATGCCACCCAGTGCAGATAATATCTTAACATAGAGTATGGAATTACCTGATTCATATGATTAGGGTGATGTGGTTTGTTGATTATAGAAGTTTTTAGTTTGGGTTGTCTAGAGGTTAATATGATTTTGTGGGTGGCTATACAATTATTTAGTGATGAGGTTTTGTGTGATTTTTTGTGGCCATTTAGTTTGATGTGTTTGGTTGGTGGTAGCATCAGAAGTAACAAGATCATTGTGAGGTATCTCATAGGGTGGTTGTTTAGACCCCTATCTCTTTTGGGCTTGGTTTTGGATTCTCAAGGGAAATAATAATTTGATAGGCATCTAATGTAACAATCTATTCCTTCCTGGTGTGTTACTTTTCCATTTTTGGGTGTCGAAGGTTCTTTGAGTATTCCTAGAGTAGGCCTAGAAGAGTTCAGATACTAAAATATGGAAGCATAGTAAATAAACACTATATAAATTTTAAACAATGTGAAAGTGAGGTTCATGTCTTGTGAAGGGATGGTTCACGACATGCAATAATTTAAGTTATTATCCTTTGAGGTGATTCATTTTTTATAGAACTTAAAATCCTAAAATTACATGATGTGAAGGGGGATTACATGTTGTGTAAATCCACTATGCATTATGGTTGTAATGTTTGGATCTCTCAGGGTTTTCCTCAAACCCTATGGGAATTGCTCTCTTCTCTCTTTCCAGTAAATATAAAGGCTCCTTCTTCAAGTGTTTGGGATTATTTTTAAAAAAATTTGATTCTCGGCTTTCATATTTAATCTGGAGTGAGTTCTCTTATAATTATCATGTTTTACCAACCATTTTTATTTGGAGATCCACTGTAGTGGTTTAGTTTCTTTTTTAGGGTGCATATGGGTTACATTTTTTTCATAAACCTTCAGTGTAGTGTAGGTTAATCTTTGAGTTTCTTGTGTGGTGGTAGTTTTTTGGCATTTCTTCTTCTCCCTATGGTGTGAATTGATATAAAAAAGATTCTTTGAGGTAGGGAATACTCTTTATCACTCTTTTTCATGCTATGTATGGGATATGGATGCTTTTTCTTACCTTTTGGTGGATAGTACGTGTGAGAATAATTATATAATTAATTGGCATGTCTAGAATTGATGGGTATGGGTAGTTATCATGTTTTTTATTTCTTTGATATATGTTGTTGATGTTATTATGCATGCCTATTTCCAATTTAGAAAATAAAAACTATTGGGATCATTTTTTGTGCTGTAGTAGTTATATTTTGATGAACCTTGTTGTGTTTTTATGTGATATCACTTGAATAAAAGGTTAAAGAACATATATTCAGATAATAATCATTTTCCTCTAGACATCTGGTTTGGGTGATAATACCGATGGTAATATAAATAAGTAAAGTGATAAATACCCTAAATAAATGGAAGCTAAAATGTGTGTTGTGATGTCTGCTTATGCTTGTTGTGTTTCCCTGCATGGTTTGGGCCATTATGTGATGATAAATATGACTAGTTGGGATTTGTAGTGTGAGGGATAATGATGCAATGGTTGGTTAGCATGTATGTGGTATGGCAAGCTGTGTGTTGTGGTGAAGACGTTATGGCATAGATTTTGTGGCATAGTTGTTTTTTTCACAAATTTTGTAGAGTAGTGGTTTTGGTGAATATGTTGTGGCACAGATATTGTGGCGCAGATGTTACGGTGCATTGGTTGTGGCTCAAAGTCTTTGGTACAGATGTTGCAGCATAATGGTTTTGGTGTAGTGGATATGGAGTAGTGGTTGTGGTACATGGTGGTTGAGGTTGTGTGATGTATTAGATGTTTGGTTTTTTTGTGAGATGGATTAGGCGATGTGACGCGACGATGATAGAGGATGTGTGGTTATGTGATGGTTGAAGTGTGTTATGGAAGTTGTGTGGTGTGGTTGTGTTAGTTTTCTAGGAATTAGTGGGATAAATTATGATGATGACTGAAATGAATAAATTAATTGGTTGGTAATTGGATATAATGGGATCCAATTTTATGTGTGGTAAATGTCCTAATGAATAAATGTGGCAAAAATTGTAATCTAAAAGTGTAAAATTTTGTGTGGATTATGTGGTGGTTGTGTGGTGTTTCATATAGTGGGGAAAGCAGTTGTGGCAGTAAATATGAAGTATGTGGTGGTGATGTGGTCTGTGCTAGTATTGTTGATATGGACCCTTAGGTTTGGTATTGTGTGCTATATCTATATTATGTATGTTTATGTTATTTTATACATGAACCACCTGAGTTGGGTACCCTTACCAATGATCAGAGGTGCCGAGTTCCAGGAGTTTTCCCCAACATCTAATATAGTACTGATACATATGGCTGGATAGCCCCTCTCCTCTACTCTTCCTTCAATAATGATGTGTGGACCAGATGTCTATGGGAGAGATGTGATGTGTTGGTCCGGGAGTCTACAAGCGAGATGTGATATGTTGGACCATGTGTCTATGGGAGAGACATGATGTTATATTTGGTGGGGTCATGCATGGTAGGAGGAGGGAACAAGGCTGGTTTCCTTCACATTCATGATACCATACTTCTCTGGTTCTGGTTGTGATTTGTGGCTTGAGTGTTTGTGAGCATGATGTGATATGATGTGATGTGTGACCTAGGATTCTATAGGCAGGATGTAATGCAGTATATTTTAAAGGGATAAGATCATAGTATGTTTGATTTTGGGGGAATGAGAGCATAAAATAAGTGGGGAATAGGTAGCCGTGTGCCTTGCTTTGTTATGATCTTGATCATATATTATTATATTGGATGTTTTATTTTGTGAGTGAGCCATGGTGAGGGTGGTTTTGGTTAGATATCTTATATAGGTGTTTTTTAGTTCTTCTATTTGTTCATTGGTGCATTAACATGCTCTTTTCACATGTGCACTTGATCCCTTGTTTATGTCCCTACTGAGTATAAGTGTTATTCTTACCCTACGTATATAAACTGTTTTCAGGTTTCTAGGAGGACTTTAGGGACCAAGTTGGACATTTCTAACCAGTTTGGGGTTACTGTTGAGTTGCTTCCATAGACTTGTCTTTTTGGTATTTAATTTGGGGTCCTTTATATGTATTGGTTTTATTTATTCATGCATTTTGGGATGGTTTTTTGTTTACCTTTATATTTTCTTATGAAGTTTTTTTGGTGATTATTTATCCCATCTCCCAATATTTTTTTATTCATAGAGGGTAATTCCTCTAATAATTTAATATTTTTATATCCTCAGTTTTGTTCACCTACCTGGGGAATACTGGAGGTGTGAATTAGGGTTTATTATCTCTCTCCCTTCATATGACATCTTTGATGGGAGGGGGTCATGATAGTAATTGATTCATATAATTCCCAAACTCATTGCACTTGAAACACTGAATTTTAGGTGGTTCATTAGTTGGTTTCATCTTCTCCTTTATTGCATTAACCATTTTATTAACTATATTTTGAAATTATTGGGATTTATGACCTACCTTTCCATATTTAAATAACCTCCCAATTCCATTCAATAAATTCCATTGATTCTTCTTCCTAGACTTTTAACATTCATATGGATGGAATTTCTTTCCACCATTTTATTTTTCATGAGAGTTAATCTTCCTTATATTATCAAAACCATAGGAATGGTGGGAATATCCAATTTAAATTTATACCTTTAGTTCACATCAAACGACTTCTTCATTGCTACTAAAGTCTCTTACATCCAATTCCTTTTTAAGAATTGGTTTTAGGCCACCAAAGAATTTATCATTTTTTATTTCAGGGATGGTGATTAAACCAGAATCACACCTTGTATGTTTTTTTTTCAAATTATCTTCATAGGTTCCAACAGATTCAATATCATTTTTTAAGTTCAAGGAATTCCTTCCCTATAATTATTCATAAAATATAAGGTATGTACTTACTGAGAAACATCCCCTTAAAATCATCCCATTCCATAGATTCAATTTATTATTATTCCCTCTTATTATTAATAATATTCTATCACCGATTTGTTTCACCAACCAAATGATAAATAAATACAATAAATTTTTCATGCTCCTAAAATTGAAGAATATAAAATATCATTTCAGTGGTTCTAATCCATTACTCAACAACTAGTAGATCATGGGAACCACTAAAATAAGGTGGACGTTGCCTCTTGAAGGACTCATTATAATTTTTTTCCTCCTTTTCTCATTTGGAAGTTAAATACGATTCATAGATTGAGAAGGTTGTTTGAGAATATCAAGGAGATTTTTCATTTATGATCCCATAAAATTTCGTTTCTGAGGAGTAAAATCATTGCATTGTCTATTTAATTTATCATTAAAAAAGTTCCTTAATTTTCTATCCATTGACTAAAAATAGAAAGTATTGTGTGAGAAACACTAATCATAATAGAAAACCACATAATCATAAAAAATAACTTATAAGATTTCTACATCATGACACATTCTTTTCAATATATGATACCTTAGGTTTATCTGAGATTGTATATGGTCACCATCTATTTAAATCTTTCATGACGGTTTATGAATAGTTTCAAAATTTCCAAATCATGTGCCCTGAGAGCATTAAACTAGGTGTACAAAAAGTCCCCTTTTCTTGCAATAAGTGATGATTGAGTCCATGTAATGTTCTCTTTTCAGAGTTACTATCACTATTTACCTTTATGGTAAATCCACTTCCACTTGTAGCATCCATATAGAGATGTAATTTTTTTGAAACCACTTGCACTATACTTTACTAAAATTCCAAGACATTTTCCTATACCTTGACTCATTATATGAATTATCCTTATATTTATCCCTAGAATTATCTTTATAAATATCCCTAGGGATCTTGATAATGTTTTCTCATCATATTTTCTAAAGGTTTACTAAACCTTTCCTCTAATACTAACTATAATAACCCAATATTTTTATACATATATATTACATCTTTTTAGATGAATATTCAATACATTACACAAACACACACCTGAGGACAATAAAAATATAATTTATTTAGATACTAGGTATATAATATTCTAATTTGGTTAAAGATATTAAATATCTCCCACAAATATCTTTTCACATAACTCTCCTCTTAGGCATACCCTATCTTACCCTTTCTTTATAACTTGGGAAAGGAAACATAAGAAAATGTGAGATCAGATACTCAATAAGAGTAAACATAAGAGATATCAATATATGATCATATGTAATCATAAGATAATAATTTCTTAAGATCATATACAATCCTTCATAAATAATAAATAGGGTTCATAGCATAAGATTTTATCATTTTTGAAAACATAGCCCATAAGGGTGATAAATCATTATAAATCAATCATGAACCATACGATAAGTCATAAAAGTGTGGAACTATCATAAATATTAAAAAAAAATTCATATGTTAAGTTTAACTACCAAGAACATCAACACAGTGGATTAAGACTCATAACATATTTCCCATATTGGATCAGGGCACACCTGTTTCCCATAGTGGATCACGACACACTAGTTTCCTATAGTGTATCACAACACACCTATTTTCCATAGTGGATTAGGACACACCTATTTCCCATAGTGTATCAATCCCATTGAATTATTTCCCATTATTGCCTCATGAGATATAAATATTTACCCAATGAATTGGATGGAGATATGGTTTCCACCTATCCCATAATGAAAATAATACATATGTGTGCCACAAGATTATAAAAAATCCATCATATCATAAGCATGAAAATTAAACGGTCCTCATAAACATTAAATCATATAATAATATATGTAAAATAGATAGGTTTTATAATCATTTCATCATTTCATCATTACATGAACTATAGAGAAAGAAGTGGGTTTCATAAGAATTTTATCATGGTATAACCCTTAGAATAGATACTGTTTTTATAAACCTCAAGATATCATAAACATAAACCATTCAGATAAAGAGTAAGAATGGTATCCTTGGTTTATATCCCCATAAAAGTATAAGTTACATTAAAGGATGTCATATTATATGGCTAATGATTTTGAAATACAAATCACTTGAAATTTTTCTTGAGGAAGATAAATTTTCATTGAAAATCAATTTTTAAATCTAAAAATTCATAAAATATTTTTTAAATCCAATTCTTTGAAAATAACCTTAAAAACTTATAATATAAGCTTTAAAAATCATTTAAAAAATTTATTTAGGAAAATACCATTTAATCTTTGAAATTTTTTTTTAAAACATAATTTTTTTGAAATCATTTACTTTCAAAATAACCTTGAAAAATTATAAAGGAATCTTCAAAGAAAATAATTTTCATTATAGTGGGAAACTCCGTTCATTATATACACAAAGATTCCATTCACATATTTAGTAAAATACAAAATGGGTATTGTTTTTGAAAACAATATAATGATTCCTTTCAAAACATTTTTTAAAAATTAAAACAACGGTAAAAATTTATTTAATAAATAATTTTATAAAATTTTAAAATCATTTTTGAAAATTTTCTTAGAAAAAACAGTTTTGGGATAAAAAGTGTTTTTGACTGAAAATATTATTTTTGTTTAAAGCAATATTTTTAAAATATTGAGTACATAAAAAGAGGAAAATTGATGGAAAACATGTATTATCATGACATAAATAGATTATAATAAAGTTCATGGGTTTATTGAGAGATTTATTATAGGATTCTATCATTGGAAAAATAATCCCAAACAATCCTCACAAATGATGAGTTTGTAACATAAAATCTTTAACACTTTGGTAATATTGAAACATAATAAACATGAAAAAACATAATTAACTTAAACTTAAAATATAATTATTATAAATAAATTCATGATATTACATGTAAAAGTGGCTGTATATACACCTACCATGAGAATATAGGTTCATAACATAACATATGTCTCAAAGAAAGAAAATTGAGACCAAAATCCCTTATTATTTTGGAAATTTTTGAATCGTAAACGCCATAAAAAAGATATACTAAAATGGATATTTAATTAAAATTTTTTTTAAGGTTCATCATCATAAAATACATTCATGGTTAGTATATACACCAAATAAAAGAAATAGGTAGTTAATATGGCATGTGTCTCAAAGAAGTAAAAAGTGAGGCGAAAATCCCTTACCTCAACTCAAGAATTCCTTAGTGCACATTCAAACCTAATTTCTATTAATATTAGTTAATTATAAATATATTACATAAAAATAATTATATATATCAAACCATATATGATTTACTTATGTTTTTATTACCTATTTATTAAAAATTCTATGTTAAAGTCATGCTTCGGGGAATAACTGCTTTGTTTTTTGTGTATGTTTTTGTTTTTATTTTTGGTTATATTACTTTTATCATGGTTACATCATATAAATAATGATAAATATTATATAAATATCATATATATTCAGTATATATATATTAATAGTAATTCATAAAAGTTAGAGATAGAAAATGAAATACACTGTTTATGGAGATAGTAGGTTGTACGTATGTATGAATGTTGTTTCTATATTCTAAATGGATTTAAAAAATAAAACTAAATAAAATATTACCATAATAGAATAATTTATATTTTATATATATCTCATATACTAATTAAACCCATCCTTTTTACCTTCCATGTAAAGTGTGAACAAATCATATCGTTTCACGAGAAGGTAGTCTACTATGCACACGAGCGACATTTTTATATTCTAAAAAATAGAACGTATAAAGGTATGTATGATATAATAATTAAATAAGTATAATAAGATAATAAATATCATATATAAAAAATAAGCCTATCATTATTTCCATCCTTGAAAGGTGGTAATGGAAAAACAATTGACATCGGCTCATGGGGCGGAAGTCCGTCGTACACATGAACAATGATTTCATAACCAATTTGATGGAAGTGGATATGGTTTTAGATAATCAATTTAACATAACAAAATTTTAGTATATTAAAGATAATTAGGTTATTATATCATCATGTTATAATAATTTAAGGAGGTGTAGGAAGAAAAAAATAAAAAACACTCATCGATGAATGTTACATCTTTTTCGAGTATCCTCCTATATTTGCACCAAAATACTTACTAGGTTGGATTTATATACAAAATAAAAAATATATGATGATATTATTGAATTTGTTAAGTATTTTGGGAAGGTATTATCTGAAGCAAAAGGGTTTTATGGTGTGATGAATAGAGGATAGGGGGTGGCCTTTTATAATTGGGGAGGAGTGACATTTTTGTAAATTCCTAAAAGTATTCAATAATGTGAGGTCACTCACACATCATGGGGATCCAAAATTGATAAATAGTGTAGGTTATATATTATATGTTCTATAAAAACCTCAAAAAAACACATGTTTGAACATTTCATTCCTTATCCATTATGTTTTACTCACTTTTACAATTTTAATTTTCACCATGATAACTACTTTTTTTACCTAGGTAATTTATCATTTAAGCCTAAAATAAAATCATCCTTATTATATAATTTATATATAATAATCATAAATATTAAGTCTAGTTTATTAAATAAAAATACAAGGTTTTTTAAAAATAAGTTTAATACAAATGCATGTAATGCGCAAAACCCTCTTATAACCTTAATCGTGATAATTATTTTTTAACTTTTTTCACTAATAATTATGGTAAAAAATTAATCTTAACTTATTATATAATATAAAATACTCCTACTAAAAATATGTAATCAATTTTTACAAATTAAATTCATAGAAGTGGAAAATTTTAATTTAAAATTAATCCAGTAAACACGACTAGAGAGTGAGGTTTTAAAGAGAAACTCTTCCAAAGTTTACAAAATTTTTATTTCAAAATTAATTATGAAATTGACACCAATGAACTAAATTGTATTAATTGATGTATTATTTAACTAATGTTACTTTAAAATCAATTAAAAATACAATTTAACTTTATAAATATATTAAATTAAAAGGCTATTTCCATTTAAAATTTAGTATTTTTCAATATTCATTAAAAAATTAATATTTTCAGAAAATAATAAAAAATTAAACATAAGCTAATTTTCATATTATGATTTAAAAAATTAAGTTTATTTCATCAAATTAATTTTCTAAAAGTTCAAAAAAATACTTTTATTATTGTGCACAAACTGAAACGAAAATATGTTTTTTGAGAAAATAATATTTTTGAAACGTATAAAGACTTTTCTAAAAATTGAGTACCTTTTTATAAATATGTTTTTTTTATATAAAACTATTACAATTAATATTTAAAAATTATTTATTACTATTAATATCTATATGTTTAATGTCTAGGTTATAAGGGTCTCATTTGAATAATATTAATAATATATTGCGATTTTGTTAAAACTCTGTATCATGTGTAATACGAGCTAACCTAGTGTTGCATGTAATGTAAGATTAACTTGGTGTTATGTATAACACAATATTAACATGGTTTTTTGTGTAAAACAAACTTAACTTGGTGTTTTTTGTAATAAAAAATTTTAAGTAAATTTAATATTTTTTTAAAAAATAATACATAAAAGCACAGGGTGTTATAAAAACCATGGGAAGGTTTGAGGTTTTTATTATTTTATCATAAAGTATCCAAAACATAAGTTTATAAATAAATAAACAATTCCCCTCTATTTTTTATAAATACCCACCAACTCCTCACTCCTCTTCACTTAAAACACATTTATCATAAATTCCATCCCTCTCCCTCTATAAATCCCCCAAGGTATTCCTAATATCTTAAGAAGATCCTCTCATGATTTTAGAAGAACCCTATAAGGGGATTCTCACCTCATCCACTTTATTCAAGTAATTTCTTTGAATTATGAATTTTTATTTCCTATTTTTCTAGTTGAAACATATTTTTAAATATCCATTTGCCATCCTTATTATTCACAAGTAATGGGAGATCATCTTTCACTCTCATTAAACCATTCTATAAACCTTTATGTACACCTATTATGCTACTGAAATTATCCCATGATATTTCATGCTAAACATTTGTGTTGTGTATACCCATACCCATTTACACTCAATATTATTCAACTAAATATACATATCCTTCATTGGTTTAGGAGTCCAAAGTATATAAACCACCCTCCTTAATCATGGGATTAAAATTGATGAAATTCATCCTTATGTTGTATGATCTATGCGGCACAAAAATGAATGTACATGATATAAATGTGATGGGTGGGAATAGAATTATATATCCCTCCAGTGCATTGGGTAATGTTTTTATGTACTGATACACCATGTACGGTTCCCTAGAGGTTATCCTAAGTATACTATGTTATATTGTCTTGGCAGTTAGCCTTGACTTATGCCTATGTTGTCATGTTTTATGTTGTTGTCCCATTCTTATGTTTACTTGATTTTTTCATCTTATAACATGATTTGATATTTATGTTTTTTATTCTCACCCATTTTATGTCACCTATAAATTAATCTTGACTAACATGTATTACTTTCATCTTGTTATTCTTTGATAATTTCTTTACTGGGCTTTATAACTAACCATTTATTATATATGTTCATGGGTTATCCTGTATAGCTTTAGAAGAGTGATGGAACTTTAAGAGCATGTTAAGAGATTTTAAATAATTCTGTTTTATCCTTATTTAAATTTATTATGTTATGTATCTAATTACTCAAATATACTAGGCCTTTTGATCTTTTGATATTGTATTATGTGTTTATTTTTGTAATAAATCAGAAATTAATATTTATAAAAGATATGGGTTGTTATAGAGTTAGTCACAGTTTGGAAATTTCTTATGTATAGGATTTATTATTTTTATAAATTTATAGACCCCTATGTATGTATTTTACTCTTACATGTGGTCCCATTATGAATAATGGCTATCATGATTTGAATTTATATAGATTATGTTCTTTAATTCTTCCATTTTAGGAGTTTTTGTGTCTAGTGCATGGGCCAAATTAGTGTTTTTTTCTGTAGTCAAGAGAGTTGAGGGAGAAGGATGGGGGAAACACTATAATTCCAAAGGGTTTCAACATTATTATTTTACACACTTTATTGTATCATGGAAACATTTTTTGTCAATTAAATGCTAATTTTATATAAGAAAAAGGGGGTTCCACATTGGTGGATCATACTTTGAACCTCATATCTCATCCAATCACAATGTAACAAATGCATGCCACACCATGAAGTTGGGTATTCAGGTTTGTATATAAATCTAGGATGCCTTTTGAATTCATTCTATTTCTCCATTCTCCTCTAAACCATTAGATGGCTATTTGAGAATTTTGGATGAACCTAAGCCTATGTGATTGATCCTTTAGGCCTCGATTTATTTAATGAATACCTCTTATCCAAAGTATATTTTTCTCATATTATTTCTACATGTTCTTATTCCATTTATCATACCAATAAATTATAGTTTTATTCATCCAATTTCTATTACTTTTTATTATTGATTTATTTGGTATTCTTGATGGGTTAATGTCCTTAGGGTTCATGGGATTGTTGTGGGGATTTATTGCGGGGTTCATCTCCCATTATTCCATTCTAGTTTGGTGATCATTGAAGATTCATATAGAGTTATGGGATTTGAGACTTCTCTTTATATTATGTATAATCAAGGAATTATCATCATTTTCTATATAATGGGTAAATAGAAGATATTTAATTTAAGATGTTAATAAATTATAATTAAATAATTGAAAGGGGTTGTGTAGCTTCAAATGTGTTTATTTTATTCTTTGTGTTTATTACCACATATTAATTTCTAGATAGTGTGATATTGTATTTCTATGATTATCTATGCCTTCATTTCATATTTGACAGGCCTAAAACTAGCTAAACTATACAATTAAGGTAAGGAAAGGTGGTTAATACATGAGTCATTCATTGATATTATAATTTTCCCTATAAATATTTAACATGATGAAGCCTCTCTTGGAATATAATGCTTCAATTATTATTGAATTGTATATTGGTGTTATACAAAATTAATGGTTGAATAAACATTATCATAATGAATTAATATAAAAAATAATGTAAAGGAAATTTGGTATGACGAAAATACTATTTAGGGATATAATTCTAGTCTTGTTTGTTCCATGTTTTTTTACTATAGTTCATGTCATGGGTGTTATTTTTTGATGTTTTTTATTTCTAGAATTATGTTTTTTATACATATATATTAGCATATTATTCCCTTTTTTTTATTTTATATTGAAATCAGTATTGTTGGTTAATATATTGAGGGTAGATCAATTTTTAAATTGTTATGGTGGTAGTTTGATGTGGTTGATAGAGGGATAGTGTAGAAAGTGTGGAAAAGAGTTTAGATTGATGTTTTGATGGTTGGATCTGGATGGGATCATTAATTTTCTACCTCTAACCTATTACTTAAATTTTGTTTTCTACTTCATGATTAATAGTTGCAGATGATTTTTTTTTCATTTTAGATGTAGTAATTTCTTAATTATCTATTTTATGGACATGTAATTACCAATGAATTGACTAAAGAGGGATGATTACTAAAAATTTATGATACATTGTAAATAATCATGATTAAACATTTTAATTTGAGTAATGTTGAGTGTGGTGGAATATTGATATATTAATGAGAAGAAATTACATTTATAGAAACTATAATTATAGAGCTGAATTTTAAAATCACATGGGCCATAAATGATTAATAATAATATATAAGCACATTTGATGATGTGTTTTTATAAAATGATTGGTAACTAATAATATTAAATTCTTAGAAATTGTATAAACATTGATACAGGTATTCTTAGAAAGGTGTGGCTTCCCATCCCTTAGTAATTGAAGATAGGTTGTCAGATGGGGTGTTAACTAAAGTTCTAGTCTTTATATAGTTTCCCTCAGGATGGTTGGGTGGTATAATATCATATGTTTTTTTGTTTCTCAGGCTTCACCTCATGAGTTAGATAACATGAACAATACCCATTCTTGGCCATGGGTTCCAGGGCTTCTCACAACATTTTAGTTTTCAAGGATACAAATGACTATCTACTCCCCCTGCCCACTCTCGTTTCCAAACATAGTAGCCTAAAGGTATATCCAGGCTATAGTAGCTTAAAAATATAGGACATGTGTGCATATAATATTTAGTGGATCACAATTATGGAATACATATATATGTGGGTTTTAGTGATGTAATGATATTTTTTATACATGTATCCATGATATAATGGCATATAATTATTTTTTTTATTTTTGGACATAATATAATGGTTTAAGGTTTAGTGTAATACAACTTATATGGGTATAATGTGATATCCTAGATGTGCATTACAACTTATAAAGGGTATGGGAGAACCAAGACATAAGATGTTAGGGTAAAGGGAAACTAGTTTAATGGGAATGTGAAAGAATAGTACCACTCTTAAATATAAATTATTTTGATAATATGTTACAATTTTATGTGTGTTATTTGGTAATATAGCCTTGGTAAGGATGGGAATATTTTTTTACTGTTTTAGGTGATGATTTGATCACCATGATTTATTCACTAGGGAATTAACGTGCTTCTTCAACATTTTCATGAGTGGTTTTAGGGAGAATCCAACTATTTATACTAGTATTCTCACCTATATGCACTTGTGTGTGTGTGCGCTTCTCATTTCCATGAGAGCGAGTTTGTGATTAGGTTGGACCAAACTCGCTCATTGAGTTGGCTTGTGAGTTGTTGTTTGTAGTCACAATCGTATATGTTGTAGTGGTATATGTAACGACCCGAAATTTTAAATAAATATTGTTTCCTAATTTTATGCGTTATTTTTATTACTCAACAAATGTTTTATTTGATAAACATGATTATAATTAGAATGAGACCATTGGTTTTGACTGTTATATGACCATCGGTCAATATGAACGCTATGAACAAAATGTTTTGATTATTGTCTCTATATATAAGTAATCTTGGTTGATTATTATAGAAAGAAGATTTGATGGCCTCACCTAGTAGTCATGGACCGATCGAAGCCCATCTAACAGAGCTTGGGAAGGAGGTAGCACCATTGGCCTTTGCTCTGGACCAAACCCAAGCCGAACTTCATCATGTGAAGCTAGAACGGAATCGCCTTCGCGAGAAGTTCAAACTGATAGAAATTACTACTCGGGCAATGTTGACCGAGCCGCCCCAAGATTCTATCACCCTAGCACACCTTACTCTTAGGTCCTATGCTGGTATTATAAGGGGCTATGTAACGAGACCGTAACTGCCTTGTGTAATCCTTGTTTTAAATAAAAATTGGGATTTCTGCTTATGATGAAGTTTATGAATTTTCAAATGATTGGATAAAAATAGTATGCATATTTTTTTATGAATTTTCAAAAGAATATTTAAAAAAAAAATGTTTATGTAAACCTTAAATAACTTAAAATGTGTAATGATTTTCGAAAAATGGTCTTCTACAATTATGTTCAGTACGAAATTTGGAGTCTAATAAGATCAACTTGTTTTTCGATGAATAGTAAATTATGAATAGTGATTTTATGATTAGGATTAGTAATATGACCAAATGGATTAGTAATCTCACTTAAAGAAAGTTTTAAAATAATCTAGGTACCTTGATTAAGTAATGTGATTCAATAAAATAGTTAAATAACGGTTTCATTAATTATTATTCAAGTATTAGTTTTTTCAGGTGAATAGTGTTTTTTAATTAAAAATTTAATTAAAAATAATTAGAAAATTATTTTTATAAAAATGACTTTATTTTTGAACTCAGAGCATCGATATTATGTTACGGTAATTTTTGGGGGTTTTTTCTGAAAAAATGAATTTTCGATGAATAGTGTTTTTATTTAAAAATTAAATTAAAAATATTTAGAAAATTATTTTTATAAAATGGATTTCATTTTTGAAATCAGAGCATTGATATTTGGTTAATATGAAATTTTGGGATTTTTCTGAGAAAGTTGAATTTTCAGTGAATAGTAAAAATACAGTTTTAGGGTTTCGGTATGTTTAATGACATCATAACTGTGTCATGATGATGTCATGAGTTTTTTTAAGGGTTGGCCGGCCAGGGGTGATGAATTATTGTTTTGGGGGCCCCATGTGGCCTAACTCCATGATAAATGCCAAGGGAGAGCACATGGGTTTGAGAAAAGCACATGTGAGGTGTCCCTTGGTCATTAATGCCTTGTCCCCTCACTTTCCCTATAAATACCAAGCCCTCCTCTCATCCATTCGACTCCCCACTCATTCCCAACGAATTTCTGATCTCATTACCTCCCAAGGAGTCCTCCCAAGGTGCCCCCAAGCCCTCAAGGTCCCAACCTTTGAGGTTTAAGAGTTACATTTTAAGGTAAGGGATCCGACCCCTCTCTTTCTTTTCAAGTGATCTCTTTTATGTCATTCCTTTTATACTCCATGTTCTTATGTTGGAGGATGTTATTTTATATTCATCCTACTGCCTATTTCATGTTAATATGATGAGAGACCCCCCTTGCTCTCATCAATTCGTTTTAAGAATGTTTAAGTGGCGCCGTTAGGCTGCCGAATTTTTAAGGGATTCTTTCACCTTCCTCGTTTTCAAGTTCTATTTTCATTCAAGTCTTTCAAGTTCCTTTTTGTTATATTGGGGTATGATCTCTATATATATCATACTGGACTCTTATGTTCATATTATGAGAGACCCCATTTGATCTCTTCAATTCAGTATTTTGATGTTTTAAGTGGCGCCGTTAGGCTGCCGAATTTTTTAAGTGGTTCTTCACCCTTCTCGTTTTGAAGTTCTACGTTCATGTCAATTCTTTCAAGTTCCTTTTTGTTATGTTGGGGTATGATCTATATATCTATCATACTGGACTCTTATGTTCATATGATGAGAGACCCCATTTGATCTCTTCAATTCAGTATTTTGTTGAAGTTTAAGTGGCGCCGTTAGGCTGCCGAATTTTTAAGTGGTTCTTCACCATTCTCGTTTTGAAGTTCTACTTTCATGTCAATTCTTTCAAGTTCCTTTCTATTATGTTGGGGTATGATCTCTATATCTGTCATACTTTACTCTTATGTTCATATGATGAGATACCCTATTTGACCTTGTCAATTCAATTTTGTTGAAGTTTAAGTGACGCCGTTAGGCTGCCGAATTCTCACAAGAGAAATCTTTTTTTTCTTCCTTTCATGTTCTTCATTTCATATGGTATATTTTCAAATTTCATTACCATATTCTTAAATCTCTTATATTTTTTTCCCTCTACTGTTTGATGGGTCATTTATGAATGTTTGACCCATGTCCCCTCTCTTCTCAATGTTTTCTAAAACCTTGTAACATAGCCGTTATGCTGCAGAATTTTCGTCTCAAAATGCCTCTCTCTCTTTTCTAAAAATTATTTTATGTTATAAAGTGAATACTCAAAGCTCTTATTTCTACAGGGGTATTCACATATATATCAAAATGTTCTATTTTAAATTCTGGTAATTACATACATGAAACCCTCTTTCCCTTTCCGTGGGTTTAAAGTGACGTAAAGATCATGTCTTTAAAGCAGTTTTTAAAACGCTATGATTATGAAATGAAACCCATTTATTTTATGCTATATGGGTTATTTATGAAATGTTTGATGATGATATATGTGGCTCACATTATAATAAAGGCAAATTTAAGGGTGCGCCCTGATAGCGCTCCAATGCATTGGGTAATGATGTAACCACTAGAGATTACAATTTTAACGATGCCTTGGTGAATAACCTTGGTAATTTTTAACGACACCTTGGGGATGGACCTTGGTGAAACGAAACGATTGTCAATATTAAATGTTGCAGTAGTTCATGATGCTTTGGGTTATATCCATAGTTTCTCCCTCTAGAGTTTGTCACTATCCATGGTGGTGGTGATTGTTATGTGGTCAATATCAAGCCCATGAGATAAATTAAAACATATTCTTATTATGATAATCATAATCCATGTAGTTTTTTTCTACTTAGTAGAATACATCGTATCCTTTAAGGGTGTAAGACAAGGGACGATGTTGTTCCTTTTTTTAAATTCATGAAATCATGGCCATGTGAAGTTCCTTTTAAGGTTTTCCATCCCATACCAAGTGTCTTTTTAAGGTTTTTAATCCAATAACATGTAAATTACTTTTTAAGGTGGTCATTTAGGACCACTTAAAAGTAGATTAAATTTATATGTAGTTGAATACTTGGTGGAAGGTTCCCAAAAACGGTTTTTGTGTGAATAATGAATGAAAAACCCTTTTCAGTTTTCTTGATTGATTTTAATCCAATAGGACAAGGTATGAATCATCTTTGGCTAATCACCAGAGGAATTATTGGATAATCACTATAGGAGAAGAATTCTCCCTATGTTTGTTATCATAATGAGGTCATTTTATCATCACATAGGAGGTGGCTAGCTCAAGGTGGTTCTTGATGAAAACAGAAGGATCATATATGATAACCAAGAGGCATATCTCAACTTGAGGTATATTAGAGAAACAAGAGGAGATTCTAGACTCAAGGTGTATATTAGGAAACTAATAAGAGTATCCTAACTGAAGGTGGTTTGGAAAAGATTACCATCTTGTGCTCATTATAAAAGAGAAAATATATTGGGTTGGAGCCTCAACTAGGTTTCATAGGTACACTTTACAAATAATAATCAAATACCATGTAGTTTGAGTGACATAGTTTAAGGTCATATGTAAGGAATGATCAAGGAAATTTAATTTCATGTGGTAAGGATGTGTTCTATAAGGTTTAGAGTCAGGAAACTATAACATATAAGTGATTCCCATGGAGAATATCAGTTATTCTAACAAGAAAAAATACTAAACCTCTAGAACCACATGAGTTGTTATCATTATGAGAAATAAGTGATAGTATAAAATCAATCATATTTAATGGTATTACAAAATCTGGGATTGAACGAGGAATATGCATTGATTCCTCCCTTTATATTAAATAATTATATTGGTAACTAGAAAGTTTAAAATATGCTAGAGGTTTATACCCAGATGAATTCCCAAGTGAAATAACTATGTCATGAAAGGAGATATTATAGAATAATGAGTGAGGATTACACATGAGATACCCCAAGACACATCACCTTGTGGGTAAGTCAAGTAAATGTAAGGTTTTGTGGATTAAACAGAATCCTATATATTGGGGAACCACGAGGAGTATCATGACACAAGATATTTTTGAAATCAAGAGTAGAATCTCAAATCAAGTATTTTGTGTTGGGATGTCTTCTATAATTTATGAAGTGTCCTATTTTTTAGAAACTAAACTATAAAAGGTATGATTGGGGATTACTCATGATACGATTTTTGGGGGAAAATAATAAATGTGTAATCCTAGAGTTGTATATCAACTAAAGTTGATAATAGAACCGAGATAATGATATCATTTCAATGTAAATAAAAAAACTATATGAGTATCTCGACACAAGGTGTCCTTAAAAGATCAATATTAAGGTCATAGGTATTGAAATCAAAATTATTTTTGACCTGGCCTAAACAGTCTATACTAAAATGCTAAATTTTTCCTGGGGGTCAGTGAAAAAAGTGATAGAATCAGGATGAAGTCCCAAGATTGAAACCCATCATTAATCATAACTAGGGGTGTGGGGTTGGATTTCTAGAAGTATAGACCCATGGATATTTCAGTGTAATAAAATATATGTGAGGGAGTCTTCAAATAGGGGTCTCTCATAAGGAGTTCATGAACATGGGGACCACAAAGTGAGTTGGGGGAGGAGGCTCCCCATAAGGGGTTCATGGAGGGTCATCCTTATAAGGGGATCACATAGTGGCTTCCAAAAATCCATCTTCACATACAATTTTTGAAAAGGTGGCTTTCATTGGGGACTCATGATGGAGATCATTCACGTAGGATCACATCCACAAAGTAGGTTTGTGTAGGATCTTCTACAAAGGCAAGTCTTCATGGTGAATCATTGTAGGAGATTCCACAAAGGGGAACCCATGTACATGCTTTGTGAATTAGGTTCACATGGTTGATTTTTGGAGTGGAATATATATTTTGTTCTTACATAGTTGTCTTCACATATTTTATTCATAGAGAATCATTTACATGTTTTCTTTATAGAGAGACCTTCATATGATTTCCACACATAGTGGCCTCCATGCCATTGATTTTTAGGGAGAAATAATCATGGATTATTCATGGAGTGGCCTTCATTAGTTTTAATTATAGGTTGAAATCCTTGTATTTGTTTCATGGATTAACCTCTACATGGTTTATTCATAAAGAGCCCTTTAAAAGTTTCTCTAACAAAGGACCTACACTCTCTTCAGTTCAAAATCAAGGATTACCTCTCTCAAAGTCTCTGATTGTTGATGGATTTAGCGGAGTACACATTCATGTCTATTCAAAATTAGATATAGGGGTTTTTATATATAGTGTAGGATAGATACCTCCTAGAAATTAATAGCCATCTGGGGGTGACATGTGTCCATGATGCAAGTTTGCAATGGAAGCTCATGAACGAGGCTCTATTAAAGGAGATCGTGAATGAAGATCCTTGAAGTGAGTTCATAAATGAAGGAAAAAAATGTCATTATACAATGTATCCATGTGAAACCACCAAAAAAGACATTATAACATCACAAATGATGCCCACATCTATAATGAAATTCAATAAAGGGTCCACATGATCATAAGGAAACCATGCGATCATGAATGGTGTTGGTGTAAAAGATCCTCATGAAGGAAGTGGAGAATGTGAATAAAATCATCATTAAAATTACAAGATTGAAAAAGGATACATGATTGGAAAAAATTATCTATGAAGGGATATCTAAAACTAGGATGTGAGATTACATTCCTTGAAGTGATAACTCAGTTTTTGAAGTTATATCATAGTCCGTGAAGTGTGTATATAGGGAAATTCCATTTTCCATTTTCCTAAAATGAATTACAACATAATATGTACCTAATTTTTGATATGTATGTCTTTTTTGGATCCACAAATAGTCAAATAAAATACTGATAAATGATCTACACCACTATCCAAAGGGTTATCCTCTAGAAGGTGTTTTATGAAGCTAAAACCTTTGCAGAAGAACCTCAAAAGTGAGTTCTAAGGAGTCATCAACCTTTTCATTTGAAATGTGTGAAATTAATAGCCAAATAAATTTTGGAGGTTCTCACCACCACATCACCAGATGAGGACATGGTTTTAATGATCCCTATCCCTCAGTGTGTGAGAAATCATATGACATATGGAAATTCCATCTTCTTATTCTTTGGGTATGAAGATAATTTTCTCTCAAACTCAACTTGTTATTTAAATGCGAGGACCATGTAATGGTTTAAATATGAGATTGAATGGAATAAATCTATCAATGATAACAGATAGATAGAGTAGGTCATAGCCGAGTAGGAGGTCAATATTAGGGCTATAGTAGTTGTGGGGATGGATGTAGTTAGTTTCATTTTATAATGTTTCTTTCTTCAAGAGAACTAAAAATTGTGTGAGGTAATATCTATATATATTCTACTTAAATTTATTGTTTTTTTTGATTTGGGGGATATTAAATACTTCATTACACTTATCTTAGTACATGTTCTAGAACATGAGGTGTAGAGGATTATAGTATCCCTAGAAATGATTATGCCAGTGGGAAGTTGAGTTAGATTATATGATGTGTGTATAGACTATGAGCAAATGACATGGTATCATTGGTCTTAGGGAGACTTATTATGTGTATGGATACTATCATATGATGGAATACACACCATTTACTAGCTATATTTAGTTCATGATATCAATGATTTATTCATGATATGACTTATATTATTTGATACTAATGAAGATCATGTCATGTTTGTCGGAGAGAGGCCATAAAATGAGTCAAAGACATGTATAGTATCAACATTATATGATAACTAAGTTAATTTAGAGTTTAATTAATGTTTATAAGGTAGGGGTTCCCTGGGTTATAGAATAATACTATAATTTTTCCCCTCAAGAGTCTATTGTGCCACCCTTCAATTTGATATTGAGTTTGGGATATAATCACAGCTCAATATCTATTTGACATCAAAGTTTCAATATCATACTACACCCTATGAGTTACATGTGTTGAATTTTTTTTATTGATGACCTAATATAGAGATGATTTATTAATCCTAGAATATTGTCATGTGGTCCTTTGATCTTATTCACAGAAAATGAAAATTGTAGTCTATGAGTATGTATCGATTATCATCACCTGATCCAAGTGATAATGAAAAATAATTATCTTATTCCATAGATTAATGATATATTTGATCAGTGTAAGAGAGCATGATATTTCTAAAATATTTATTTTTTGGGTAGGATATCATTAGATATAGGTGAAATAAAAATACATTTTGAATACTACCTTATGGTGTTGTTATGTGTAATACATGTTCATGGTAATTCAAATTGGAAAATTAATGAAATAGATGTGTTTATAATACTGATGAAAATTGTTTTCAATGTGTTTCTAAAACATTTTAATGAATTTTTTATTGATGAAATCATTTTATATTTTGAGTTTGAGGATGATATTGGAGAGCATATGTGAGCAATTTTTGAGATTCATTATCATTATAATATTTTTGGGAATCTATCTAAGTGTTAGTTATGAGATTGTGAGTTGTATTTATTAATCCATGTCATGTATTAGTGTAGAGTATCCATGGATATATTGAAGGTTGAGGCATTCATTTCTTGTATTCCCCCTAAGAACATTGATGAAGTTTTGAGTTTCCTTACAAGAGGTTTATACCTGATTTCTCTTGTATTGTGAATCCTTTGAGAGACTTTATAAGGAAGAATAAGGGTTTTTTATAGATTGGGTTTTGTAAGTATATTTTTAAACATCGAACAAAGAAGTTGGTTAGTTATCATGTTCTTTGTTTCCTAGAGGAATGAGTTGTGCTTAAAGTTTTCTAGAAAGATTAATTTTTTTTGAAAGGTTGTGTTATGATACAACATCATGTGGTAATATCCTATGAATATTTATAGTTACCAACCAATTAGTGTAACTAAAATACCCCTAACCTCAATATTTACATGATTTTATTTTCTTTAAAGTTTTGGTAACACTATCTCATCTTTGAATGACTTATGTTCTTCACGGATTAATAGATTTTGAAATATATCTTCTCACAACATGGTTTAAACTTAAGACAATAGAGGTTGATAAAATTATTATATGGTTATGGTTTCTAGATTTCATATACCCTAGTGAAAGTGAATTTTATTACAGATTCATTGATCATAAAAAAATATTATATTGCTATTTATAAGTCTAGGGATGCTTGGAGGGTGATGAAGGATATTGTAGTGATACACCACATAGTTCCTAGGCTAATTGGTACCAATAGGGGTGAATCAAAGGAATACAATTACAATTATTTGTTTTATAATTAACCTTTGTGACCTATTAAAGTTCTAATCCTCTCAAATTTAATTATTATAACCTCACCTCATATGTAATATAAGTGAAGAGATCATAAAACATAAGGATTTTTAAGATTTGAAATTAAATCATATTCTATTAAATGAACAGTTATCCCCCAAAATCATAAATTATATATTATAAACTCAAGTGGTTAAACCATGGACATTCCCTTTTTAATCAATATAGAGTCTCACTATATTCCCACTAAAGAGGTCCATTGGAGTTCTAGATCTTGAATCCCACACAAGATCTTGTATCTTACCAATTATCCACTAAAAAAGTATGATAAAAAATGATCACATTTTTTATGGGTTGCTTAAACACCTATTGATATTTATTTTCCTCCATGATAAAACAAGATCAACTGGTTTAAACACGTGCACTTCTTTAAGTCAATATAGCCTGATCTTCTTTAAAATATGGTTATACAATATTCTTAACTTTTCAAATATTCACATGACTTGGTTCTCCTTAGCACATTTAACACATAGGGAACAAAATATATCCTTCTTCTTTAATGGATCCCATATTTGATCTTTTATTCTATCCCTGATACAGTAGTGTATCGGGTTCCTAGTCACTCAAATCTCAGATGTTATGTCAGGGAAAATTTTCTCTTTGTTCCCTATAGTTTAAATACTCATGGAATATCTTAATAATATTCACATATTATTTCCATGATAATTATCTATAGGATATTCTTTTCTTTTAAACCAATCAGTGAATTCTATATTTATCTCCTAATTCAAATTTACTTGAATTGTTTATCAAAATTTTATTTTAAATTAAAAAATATTAAAAACCTTCTTTAGATCATATGATAATAAATATCACAAAATCTTTTTCCAAAAAAATATAAAACATTAAATTCAGTTGAATTTACAACATGTGTGCATGAATTCATACACTATGATGAGGATCCTATTCTTGAGGCGTGGAACTCATCTTAGAATCAACATCTATCACATCTATTATCCCTTTAAATTCTTCTTGTATCACAATCATTATAATGTGATTGTGATATTCAAATATTTCAATCATGTTACAATATTTGTTTGAATAATTTTCCTCGAGAGTATATTATTTTGGAAATATTATTTTTCTAATGTTATATTCACTTTATAGAATTTTTAAGGTTAAAAGAACCTTATGAATTTAGATAAATATTATGTTCTCTGTAAGGTCAGTTGAACCATATGATGACTGAACTCTATTCTATACATATGATTAAATGAACATTATAAGGTATATATCTCAACCATAGGTGGAACCTTATACAACATTAAATGAGAATCTCTCAACCTTATTCCATTTGGCCATCTCAATCATATAGTGGGTTGTCCCAACCTTACATTGGAATTTTCTTAAAGTTATAAAGCATAATTTATGACTTATCCATTTTATAGCACTGAATCCATAACCTCTTCAATTGATTACAATTTATTCTTAATCACTTAAAATAAGACCAAAAAATCATTTATAGGATCTCTTTCACCTGATTTAACAATGTGAAAGATCATGAATCCATGGATTGATTATCCTCATTCTAGATAGATTTTTTCCTTCTTGGTTCAGGTATTCAATATACCCTTTATCTAACATTTCCCATCACTTAAAATCATCTCAAAACATCATCCATAGTATATCCTTCATATAATTTAACTGTGTGAAAGATCAATTCTCTATGGATATATTATCTTCATTCAAACAAGATTTTCTCCTCTTGAGTTCAGATATTTAATCTTAAATTTAGTTATCTTTTCCCTAACTATTTTCAATGATACTGCAGACAACATCTATTCATGAGAACATTCCATTAATATAAATAATTGTTCACCCATATTTATATGTAAGGGATTACTTGAATTTTCCTAGACATTTTATCTAAATTATCACCTCTAACTCCTTATTTATCCCTTTTCCATATATAATGGAATTATTTATAGTTATCCCCATGAAAAAAACATTACCTTAACTTATCCATGGACATATTGAAAACAAATACAAATAATCCCTTTAGGAACTTCAAGATAACACTTTTTATTTGTTTTCAATACCATTCTAAATTACAAAGTCAAACTTGTTCTTTCTACCCCAATATATTTTCCCCTATTTATAATATTTATAATGAATATGTAAGGTTTTTACCATATCATATGACTTCTATGAACAATACCTTCATATCCCTCTTTCATTCAATATAATAACTTGCTCCATATTTTGAGAGAAGGATGGTACAACCTGATTTTATTTGAAAAAATATTTTAGTTAGTTAACTATAATTCTATATGGTCTAACCAAATATATAAAACAAGGGTGCAATAAATAAGGTGATAAATGTTTTCCATAAATTCACAAAATTGTGATAGCAACTCAATTTCTTATTCTAGGGGCTGCTTTAAATAGAATAATCAAGATAATAAATAATTAGTTATAATAATAACAAACCCATCCAAAAAATTCAAGTGAAAGTCTTATAAATCCCCCTTTTATCATGTTTTTTATAATGGACACCCCCTTAATAAATATGTTTGATAAAAAATGAATAGGGAATGTATGTGTGGTTTTAAAAAGTCAATATATAGTTTTGTAAAGTTGTTTAGAAATTCTAGTTTCACTGCATGTTGTAAATCTAAAAAATCCCGTTTATATTTTATTCCCCACAAGGGATTCAATCACTTCCTATTCTATAAGTTCATTAGAATAATCTATGAAAGTCACCTTGTTTCTTATACAATATATGTGAATCTCTTCCTTCTCCTCTAATTACTTTCATGTCATCATAAAATAAAAAATATATAGGAATGATGGGGGAAAAATAATAATAACAAGGATGAGAGTTTCCTGTCAATAAAGACTTTTATTTCATTCTAATCTTTGCATGTGAATATTTTCCCATGTCTCTTTTTCTTTTATCATCATTAACTAGTTGCATACTTAGCTTCTTCTCTTGAATTGCTTCCATGAGTAGAGTGGTTTTCTTCACCTTAGTCATTAAGGAAAATTATTCTCCACTTTCTAATTCATTCATCAATCTTATCATCAATTATTCTTGCACTGGTAGGATTTTCATTATTTATTTTATAACATGTTCAAATTGTTCACATTTTTCAAATAGATTTTCTTTCATTTTTTAAGTCACCTATTATAGATGGATTCTCATGAACTTGAGCATATTTTAATGAAATAACATTCTTTCCTTTGGAAAAAATAATAATTTCACACTCTCTATTTATTTTGTTATTTTCAACTGATCTAACCAAACTATTGGAAATTCATTCTTGAAAAGACCATTTTATTTGAATTATTTACATGAATTCTTTCTATAGGTATTTTATTCTTTTATATTCTGAATTTTATTCCCATTAAAACTATATGGTTATTCTCCTAATATCATATTCATTCACTCAATAACTTTGTGAACTTCTTATCCACATATTTCATGAACTTATTTTAAATAACCAAACCCATTTTAGGGTGAAATATTTGAAGTAATTATAGTCACAAATTGTTTTCTCTGGGAATTTTATCTCACATTCTAATCATATATCCCCCTTAATTCTGTCATTTTCTATGGAAATGACATGTTATTCTATAAATAGTAATATTTTTTTCCATACCTTCAAATTAATTTATAAAAGCCTCATAAAATTGTGTCTAAGTGGCTCCTTGAACCACTTTATTTTTTATTCGATAATTAAAAATATTGTTTTATTATTAATAAAAATGTTGTTTTTTAATTTTTATTTATTTAGTTTTTTATATTATATATATATTTTTTGTTATATTTTATGAAAAATAAATTTTATAAAGTTTTGTTTACCCTTAAGTATCCTTTATTAAAGTATCTTTACCATTATGTGAAGCTCATATTTACCCTTACACATGTTTTGAAAAAATAGTTTTACCATTACATGAGCGTGAATAAATGTATTTTACCTTTACACAAAATTTGTGTTACCCATACATAATGCCAAAAATTTACTCTTTACTTTACATAACATTCTCATTACATTTACACAAGATGAATAAATTTTCATTTGTCCTTATAAAAAATTGTTTTCTTACCGTTATATAGTGGATTTCTTACCCTTACATGGATAATTGTTTTTTTGTGTTACCCTTACAAAAAATATATACATAAAATTTACATGGTTAATAAATTTTATATCTTAACTTTCCACATGATGTTGAAACTACAACTTAACTTTATGCCTAATTTGAAAACTACTTGTTAAATTTATACAAGTTATAAAATTTTGGTAGTATTTAATAAATACCTGACCTCAATAATTTTTAGAATGAGATAAACATAAATCTTTGAGAAATATACGAGATAAACAGAGAAAACATGAACATTCTATATTCACATATGGTTTCCATGCATTTGTGATATGTATTTCTAGACCTTCGTGTTCGCATGATGATGGGATGATTCCATGTGATAGTGTATACAACCACCCCATGTTTGCTAAAGGAGAAAAGAACCATTTCTACATATACAGTTATGTGAATGATTTTTTGTAACAACCCTAACTCTAGTAACCCAGATCCAGTATATAATTTATTAAATTGACATAAGATACTAGGAATCACATCCCAAAGGACCAAATATTTTAGTAGTCTTGGTAAACTAGATATATACATGGATCCAATATTACATTTGAATATACAAATCAAAACACAATTTTTTTCGAATATCATTATTACCTCCAACATATCCTTGTATATAATTCATATTACACTTCATGGATACCTAGTAAAGGAAAAAATAATATTGAGATAAAATTCTTAGTAAGATTTACATAAAGAGGAAGCTACCAATATTAAATGAAGAATAATAAATTTAGAATAATCAATATGACAAGGTAAATATCTGAACAAACATTATATTTAATTAATAACTTGAATACCATGATTTGATAAGGAATAATCAATATTGAAAAGTAAATAATTGAACATGCATTCCATTTAAATAACTTTACTATCATGAATAGATAAGGAATTATCAACATGTAAAGGTAAATAACTAAACACACTTTCCATTTAAATAACTTTAATATCATGAATAGATAAGGCATAATAAATATGGAAAGGTAAATAGCTGACAACCCAAAACATTTAATCAATAAATGTTAATTAAATGCATCCAGAGATAATATCATTGTGAAAATATCATGGATAATAATAACTAAATTATTAATGAAGAAAATTATTTATTATTGGAAATCATGATTTTAGGAATCATGATACCTCTACTGTCAATACCTTTCATAATATAGTTTAAAACTATGGGTAAAAACCCATTTAATGATAGCTTAATGATTCACCTCATGAGACTTTTGATGCATTGAGGGGCTATATAATTCTGGTCCCCACTTGTCACTACATGTATAAAGTATTCCCAATATATTAAATAATTGATTTAATTTATGAAAAATGTTCCTTATCATCAAATATCTGTATTGAGTAAAGAATAAAGATTGATCAAACTTTCCCCAAATAAAAAAATAACATTAAATATAGAACACTATATGTTGAAATGATATACAGTTTAATAAATAATCTTATCCATGATAAATAACATGGATATTTAGAGTAAATTTAATGTCTAATTATCATAATAAAGTAAATATTTCAAGGGAAAGTTAATAACTACAAAAATAAATCAAAAAAGTGAATATCAATACTTTTTTTTGGTAAAAATGATCACAAAACATCATTAAAAATAATAAATATGGTATTATTTATTTTTATTCCTATTAGACTATAAGTAAAATAATTATTTTTTTATTGATGAATAGAAATAACATAAAAAGATCTTTAAAACAATTATTTAGGAAAATATCATTTTTAAATAGAAAATAACGTTTTAAAACTAATGGTTCATGAAAAATTTTGAAAATAATTTTCATTGAAAATAATCTTTTAATATTATAAAATAATCTTTAAAACATTTATTGGGCATGATAGATTGAAATTATGTTCATTCCATACATGTTAAAACAAATACTGCTTTCACTTTTTTAGTAAAAGCAAAATGGTCTTTGTTCTAAAAATGACATGAAGATTTATTTCAATTTTTTTTAAAATTAAAAATGTGTAATAATTTCTTTAATAATTTTTTTTATGATGTTACAAACAATTTTGAAAACATTTTTAGAAAACATGATTTTAATGAAAAATGATTTTCGATCGAAGATAGAAATAAAGTTAGATTTCCTAAAAAACCATTTTCTCATTAATTTTAGGTAACAAATAGTTAAAAAATGGTACTATTACTTAAAATGAATAAACATTGTATAATAAAATTAAATGGTTTTATAAGAACATGATCAAATAATTTTCTTTAATGTAAATTCAAGTATTAACAATCCTGATTAAAATGAGATTGCAAAATTAACCCTTACAAAGACCATAACATTGAAGTGAGAATTAATAAATTAATAAAGTATGTGTATCAAATGTAAATACAAATAAAAAAAGTTTAAATTCAAAATAATATTGTCAAAATTTATTACACACATAATTTTAGAATATCAAAGACAATGAAGAAGTAATATCTGAACAAAAAGAAATTGAATTATGAAATTTTTACCACTTAGTAACTTTTAAGTCAAATCCAATAAGACAAAATAATTAATATTTAAACTCAAAATACCATGAATTATTATTTAATCATTATATTACATGTTTAAGGGGAAGTATATACACTATATAAAAGAAATTAGGTGTATAACATTTCAATATGCCTTAATGAAGGGAAATTGAGATGAAGTCCCTTACCTCACGCTTCCTTTTGGTTGAACATGATTTAACCTCATGTATAATGGTTTTAATCATGTTATTAATTAATAACATAACCATATAAATATTTATAATATCATATACCTTATAACATTTTACCACCCATTTGTTAATAATATTTTATTATTTTCAATGTTTCGGGTGTTAATTGACTTCTTTTCTCTTGTGTGTTTTGTCATGAAAGTATCAGTTCTTCTGAATATTTATATATTTAAATAATATAAAGAATTATATTAATGCAATAAATATCATTTTTTATTTATATAAAATTTTAAAATCATTATTGAACTTTTAACATGGAGAATGAATCACATAACTTTGTGGAGATGGTAGGTCGTGTGTACGTACAAGCGACATTATAATTTCATTAATGGGTGAAAGGGTAAGAAAATGTGTAACATATTGATTTTATAGAATCAATAAAATTTCATATATATCAAATATATTAACTAAATATATCTTTATTACCTTCCATGTAAAGCGTATGTGAAAAACGAATCACATCCCTTCGTGATGCGGTAGTCCGCCGTACATATGAGTGATGCTATTATATTTTAAACGGAATGGAATTTGTAAAGGTATATGTGATATTAAAATTATTAAAATATAAAAATATCATAAATATAATATAAACTCTTTAAATCCATCATTATATACAACCATGAATGGTGGTGATGGAAAGTGAATTACACCAGTTCACGAGGTGGTAGTCCGCCATACACATGAACGATAGTTTCATCTCTTATTTGATGTGAATGGAGATGGATATAGTAAATTACATAAACATAATAATAAATTATTATATGTAAGATAATAGTTTTATTATATAACCATGGTTTAATAATATTTTAAGTAGGTGGATGAAGAAACAAAAAAAACCGCCCGTTTAAAATCTTTACCTCTCTTCAAATCAACTTATTTAGGATTGTACTAAAATACTTACTAGGTTGGATTTATGATAAAAAAGGGTTATATGACGTTTTTAGGTGATTAATTAAAGTATTTGGGAATTTATTTTCTTAACTAAATGTATTTTTAAGTATGAATATGGGATGAGAGTGGGTGGCCTTTTATAAGTGGGGGAGAGGACACACATAGAATTTTTAAAAGGAAACAATTACACCCATGGGTTTATCATTAAAAAAGAATAAAAAATAGGTTATTATAAAACCTTAGTGGTTATAATGTCTAAATGTGGCAATAAAATGGGTTTTGGAAAATTTTTACATCTTTTTAGCTATTATATTTTTATTTTAAACCTAAGTAAATGAGTTTTACTTTGACCATAATGATTATTTTTTACTAATTTTACTGTTCATAATGGTAAAAAATTAAGTTGAAATTATTATATAATATAAATTATTTTCATTCAAAATATAAAATCAATTTTTTTAAATTCATTTCATATAAATGGTAGAATTCAATTTAAAATTATACACACAAATGTGATGAAAAAGAGGGTTTCCAAAGAGAAAATTCTCATAAATATAAAAAGTTTTTAATAAAAAAATTCAATATAAAATTTATTATAATAAACTAAATTAGTTAATCTTTAATATAATTTAACTAATATTACTTTAAAAACAATTTAAAATATAACTTATACTTGTTAATTATTTAAATGAAAAGAAGTTTTCAATAAAAACCAATAGTTTTCACTATCCATCGACAAATGAAACTTTTCAAAAAATTCCCAAGAATTCAACCAAAGATAATTTTTATATGACGATGTAAAAAAAGATGTTAAATTTTTAAAATAAATTATATAAAAGTGGTAAACTTTAATTTTAAATTATGCGCACAAAGCGTTAATAAACCATTTTTTAGAAAAATACATTTTTTTCAAAAACCAATTTCTTTTTTTTCTTTTGAATGATCCTTATTTTATTTATAATCAACATATAACAATAATATTCAATATTTAGTTAGTAATATTCATACAAAAAAATTTAACTTCTATTTTAGAATGATATACAATATTAAATTTCATTTAGGCTCGGTGTTTCCTCAAGCTATCAAAAATATTAAATTTAAAAATATATATTCCTTGAGTTATTTAAGCTCAGTGTTGAGTGTCGCATAGGAAATAAAATAAAATTTTCATTTAAAATATCATGGTGATATTTTCTCACCTTATTTAATAAATTTTGTCCTCACAATTTAAACTTAATCTGGATAATCAAGGGGTTGGAATTTGGAAATACCAATGTTGAAAAACACACATCATAAAAGGGTGAATAAAACTTCTTCTTGATAAGAGAGAATGGAAAATTAAAAGTTCATATGGAATAAAATACAACTATATTTATAATTAGGATAAATTTGGTGGAAAGTTATGATATGTACATGTAATAAAATCATAATTCCTAAATAATGATAGAGGGTGATAAAGGTCATTGATCACAAGAATGTGAATGATCAAGAAAAAGTCAAAAAGCAAAAAACCATAAATCCATAATGAGTCAAAATACCTTTGATTCATTAGATATAAAGGTAATAGGATAAAAAAATTTCATGATAATTTTCTTAATGTTAAAGGATTATTTTACTACATAGGAATATAAGGAAATAGACTTACATGATACATTTATATTTTATAAGAACAATTTAATCCTTTATTTATGATTCAATCAATTTCCACTTCATCTATTACTAAAAGAAAATTATTTTTGATGTCTAAATCTTTAAAATTAAAATTTAAATGATCATAAGGTCCATAAAATAGTGATAAGTATTTCCATAATTCTCTAACTATTTTCAAAAACAAATATCGTTAACACAAGTTATCCAATATAATACTTTTATCTATAAATCTTAATAATAACACCTCTTATTCATCATTAATATTTATTAATAAAATTATTTAAAAACAATTACATATTTTCTATAACATCACATTGGCTAGTGGTAGGCATTAAACCCTTATCACCTTTTAGTTATAGGTTCAAGCCCCATGACCTAACTGGATGCGACGGGTTGTCACCCAATATGTGGGTTGTACTTTTTCTAAATCCATATTAATATAATTCCAATAAATTTACCAAAGTATAATAACCCATAATTACCTCAACATAAAATATAAGATAAACCCTAAAGGTTACCATTACCTTTAAACTTATTTCCAAAATAATATGGCCATTCTTCCTTAAATAACCTTTTCATTAAAACATATAATAAACTAATGGTTTGTATTGACATAAATATCAAACAATATATCCCTAATATTAGTATAATTCCATCATATAAAACCTAAAAATGGGTGTCTAAGACATTGAAATTATGATCAATTTTAAACTCATAAACCCAATATGGTATCCATAAGTCTTTAGTTAATAAATAAAAATATGATTATACAATTTATAATAATAATTAGATGTTTCATGAATATTATAAACATAATACCATTGGTAAAAATAATTCTACATTATATTTTTCAATCCAAATACATAAATAATTCATCCATTTTATTTGAATATAAGTCCTTTATTGGTCTAGAGGTTAACATTTAGAAGAGGAAATTGACTTAGATAATGCCCAGGTTCCCCAAATTTAATACTAAGAACTATAAATGGATCCCTAAGATGAAATTTATTTCTTTCCATTACACTCTTCATTTTTTCTCAACAATTCATTGCTTTATCCCCTTATTTTCCACACCTAAAACATTTTACCATTACTTTGAGGAAATTTCCTAGGTGACTCTTTCTAAATTTTTGACATGACAAAAATAAATCCTTATTTCCTCCATGGTCTTCACCACTCAAGATCTTAGTGAACTCCATATTTCTCTTATTTGGTGAGTCTGAGAGTTGGTTAATGTATAGGTTGTTAATCATATTTTTGTATAATTGATTTGAAATAATCATGATATTTTCACTAAATTAATCATCCCATTTGGTTTCTCATAGTCATGATATTTTCTATCATGTTAAATGTTAACATGATTCCTTTTAGTTCCATCCATTAACTAAAACAAAAAATAATAGTGTGATCAATAATAGTCAGTGTGAAAACTATTTAATCATTTATAGGTTGTGCAAATCATGACGACTTATTTTCAATTCTAAGAAACCTTAAAATAACCTAGGTTATTAATTTTAATTATCTATTCAAATCATTTATAATGGTTTGTAAAGATAATGTAAATTATCCAAAGCATATCCCCATGGAGTGTCAAAATATGTGCAAAGAAAGGCCAATTTTCATGCACCATATTACAATAAGGTCGAGAAAAATGCACCATTTTTGGAGTTATCACCCCTAGGTACAAATATGAAACAACCACATCCACTTGTAGTATCCTGAAAAGGTTGTATTTTTAGAAAAAAATCACATAATATCTTCCTTACCAAAAACATTAAGATTTTATTCTATACTTATCCTTAAATTATATCATAGGATTATTTTCCCTAATCTATATTTTTATTAATCTAGTTTCCAATGTTTATACGAACCTTCCTATGATACCAACTGTAATGACCCCAAATCCAGAAACTCAGATCTAGTGTCTACTTTATTACATTGTTTTAATATACAAGTAATCACATCTCTAATGAAAAAATAGTTTAGTAGTCTTAATAAACTAGATACATACATGATTCCGATATTACATTTGAATATACAAATTAAAACATATTTTTTTGAGAATATCATTATTACCTCTAGAATATCCTTTAATACCATTAATAGTACCCTTCCTGGATTCCTAGGAAAGAAAAAAAGGATGATCTTGAATAATTAGTAATAGTTACATAAATCAGAAACTATCCTGAGTAAATTAAGAATAATCAATATTATAAGGTAAATATCTGAACACACATGAAATTTTATCAATAACTTGATAACTAAACACCCATTCAATTTAACTAAATTGACTATCATGAATAGATAAGGAATAATAAATATGTAAAGGTAAATAAAAAAACACACATGTAATTTAAATAACTTGAATATCATGAATAGATAAGACATAATCCATATCAAAAGGCAAATAACTGAAAACACGTGCTATTTAATCAATAATTGAGAATGAAGTGCAGATAAATAAAATATCATTATAAAAATCTAATTAATAATAATAAATAAATTATTCATGAAGGAATGATTTATTATTGGATGTCATGATCTCAAGCATCAGGATAACTCTACCATATTTCAGAAGAAAGTTTACTACTATGGGTAAAAACCAATTTAATGAAACCTTATTAGTTCATCTCATGAGTCTACTGATCATTACTACAAAATAGGCCTTTAATAACACTAGAATAAAAATTTATAAATGTTAAAAAGCACTGATAATCATGTCATCGTTAAAAGCCTGAATCTTTTATCATTGCTAAAAAAGTACTATTAAAGGCTCCCTTTAACATCATTTTTTTAGCACTGTTAAAGGGCGCCTTTACCAGTGCTTTTTTAGAAATGATAAAGGCAATGATATTAAGGGGGGGTATTTTTTTCTAGATGTCCATGAGACTAAACCCATTATCAGCACTTCCATGACACCTTTACCACACTCCCATCACCTTTATGAGCGCATTTCACCCCACCACCCCTTTTATTAATGCTTTGAGAATTTCCTGCCTCATAAACACCCACCTAGATTCGATCCTTGTATCTCTACTTCAAATATGGAATGCATTTACCACTATACCATGTTGCTTTTTTATTTTGTTTAATGATATTTCTGTTTATATATATATATATACATATATATTTTTTATTTATATATTTAAGTAATTATTTTTAAATACATTTATATAATATATATATATATGTGTGATATATATATACTTATATTTATTTGAATATATTATATATTATATTAATTTATATATAATAGAATAGAATATAAATATATATCTGTTTATTAATACACACATATATGTATATATAAACATTATAAATATATTTGTATAATGTAAAAATTTCATAGATATTATTTTAAATCCATTTGTAGAATATTTATTGATTTAAATATATTAGAATATGTATTTTTATGTAAATATATTGATATATGTATTTATATGAGTGATTTATTATAATAAAATATATGAAAACATGCATAAATTTAATTATAAATAATTTGAATTATGAAAAATGATAAAATTTCAAAACCATAATATCAATGTGAATTTAATATATGGGAATAAATTCAGTCTCCACCCAAAAAAGGCAATAATACTCCCTTAAATGAGGATGAAAATCCATCAAATGTTAAATAATTGAAGCACCATGACAAAAAACTTTGTTTTGGTGGCCTTTTTGGTCTTTTTGGCCTAAAAAATGTGATATAGGTTTACCTCTACCTTTGATGGCATATAACTTGTCACATGATTCGATTTGATATGAGTTAGTGTAAAAACAGACACCCAGATCAAAATTTATTTTCTTTTGAATTTTGAGTTATGTTTTCAACTTATTTGAGATCTTATATTAATTTTTTGAATTTTGTTCTTCAAATTATTATTAAATGACTATTACTTGGTAATAATAAGAAAATTATTAATTAGAAATATTTTTTTAATTATTTTATAAGTCAAGTTCACTAAATATCTTATATATATTAAGTTTAAATGAATATTTAACTTATCTAAAAGATATTTTAAAAAATATATATGATATATTTATCAATATAAATATATTTATATATTCTTTTTAATATTTTTTTAAGTATACCATTATCAGAGCTACTAAAAAAGTAGTGATAAAAGGGGTATTTATCAGTACTTCTAAAAAAGCTGATAACCCCCCATTATCAACACTTTTTTACAAGTGCAGATTAAGTCCCCCTATAACAGTGCTAAAAACACATTTAAATACCCCCCTTAACATCACTTTTTTAGTACTATCAAAGGGGGTCTTTAATAGCGCTTTTAGCTAGTTCTATTAAAGACCTAGATCTGAATAAACCTAGTTTTGTAGTAATGGATGCATAAAGCGGCTATATAATTCTGCGCCCCACCATTCACTGCATATCCAAATAATTTCTCATATGTTGAACAATAAATTTAATTCATGAAAAATGTTCCTTATTAACAAATATCAGTAATGAGTAATGAATATATATTTATTAATATTTACCTAGATAAATAAATAAATTTCAATGTAGAATAATAAATATATAAATGATATAAAATGTAATAAATAAACATGTCCATGATAAATAATATGGATATTTAGTGGGAATTTAATGTCCAATGGTCACAGGAAAGTTAATATTTCAAGGGAATGTTAATAAATAAAAAAATAAATCAAGAAAGAGAATTTCAATACTTTTCTTGGTCAAAATTCTCACAAACCATTATTATAAATAATAATAATGGTATCAATACAAAATATTACTAGTGGAGTATATGTAAAATTAAGGGTTGTTATCATTGAAAAATTGAAACACCAAAAAAAGATCATTAAAATCATTATTGACCAAAATATCCGTTTCTTCTTGAAAACCACATTTTAAAACTAATGGTTCAAAAAGATTTTCGAAAATATTTTTTTTTGAAAATAAGATTTGAATCAAATAAAATTATCTTTAAAACATTATGTGTCCATGATGGATAAAAATTATGTTCATGGCATGCATGTTAAAATAAATATTCCTTTCACTTTTCAATAAAAGTATAATGAGACTTATTTTGAAAACAAAATGAATATTACTTTAATTTTAAAGTAAAAAGATAAAATGGGTTAAAAATCATTTAATAAATTATTTTTAAGAGGTTAAAACCGTTTTTTAAATCATTTTTAGGAAATATATATTTTGATGAAAAACGTTTTTTGACTGAAGAGAGAAATAAAGTAATATTTTATTAAAACCATTTTATCATTAATTTTAAGTACCAATGAGTGGGAAAATGATATTATTACTTGAAAAAATCATGAATAAATAGATAAGAGTAAAACTAAATGGGTTTTTGATACAAAAATCACATAATTTCTATTATTGTAAATTCAAATATAAACAATCTTAATTAAAATGTGATTGAGAAATAAACCCTTTCCAAGAACATAATTTTAAATTAAGAATTAATCAATGACTAAATTATATTTATCAAATTTAAATCCATATAAATAAGTTTAAATACCACATAATACATTCAAAATTAATTACACACATAATCCAAGAATATCAAAGACAATAAAGAAGTAATATAACCCAATAAAATGAAACCAAGTTATGAAATTATTTACCACTTGGTAACTTTTAAGTAAAATACCCTTGGATAAAATAATTAAAATTGAAACTTAAAATACCTTGATTTATTAATGAACAATTATATTAAATGTAAAATAGGAAGTATATACACCATATAGAAAAAATTAGTTGCATAACATTTCAATATGCCTCGATGAAGAGAAATTGAGACGAAATACCTTACCTCATGCTTATTTTTGGTAGAACATGATTTAACCAACTGAATAATTGTTTTCATCATGTTATTAATTTATATAGTAACCATATATATTTGTATAATATCATATATGATCATCTTATAACATTTTACCACCTATTTGTTAATAATATTTCATTATTTTCATTGTTTCGGGTGTTAATTGCCTTATTTTATCATGCGTGTTTTGTCATGAAAGTTATGATTATTACCCATATTATATAGTTAAATAATATCCATATTTATATTAATGTTATAAATACCATTTTTTTCATTATATATATATTAATCATTATTTATTTTTGAACATGGAGAACGAATCACATCACTTCATGGAGATGGTAGGCCGTACGTGCACACGAGCGACATTGTTATTTGATTAATGGGTGAAAAGGTAATTAAGTGTGTGATATATTGATTTTAAATAATCATTATAATTTCATATATATCACATATATTCACTAAATTTATCTTTATTAACTTTTATGTAAAATGTAAGTGAAAAACAAATAACATCACTTCACGAGGCGATAGTCCACCATACACACGAGCGATGTTATCATATTTTAAATGGAATGAAATGTAAAAGGGCATGTGTGATATTAAAATTAAATAAGTACACTAATATAATAACTATTATATACATTTTTTAAATCCATAATTATATCTAGTATTAAAAGGTGGCGATGGAAAACAAATTACAATGGTTCATGAGGCGGTTGTACGCCATACACAGGATCGATGATTTTGTTTCTCATTTAATGGGAGAGGAGATGGATATAGGTAATTAAATTGAAATTTAAACATTTTAGTATATTTAAGATAATTATGTTATTATATAATCATGGTTTAAAAGTTTTTTAAGGAGGTGTAAGAAAAAAAAAAATAAAAACACTCATTAAAAAACTTCACCTATTCTTTGGACAACTTCTTTAGGTTTGTACTAAAAGTATTCCAAGGTTGGGTTATTGTTCAAAAAAAGGGATACAGGATGTTATTTATGGGAGTAATAAATTCATTATTATATTTTTTGGCTAAAACAAATGGATTTGGAAGTGTTATGTGGGGAGAATATTGGGTGGTCTTTTATAACTGGGGAGAGTTAACACATGAACTTTTTGAAAAGAAACAATTACACCCATGTATTTATCATGATATAAGCCTAAAAAATGGGTCATTATCGAAACTTAGAGGTGATAATGTTGAAATATGTATATAAAATTTGTGTTAAAAAATATTTAGGTCAATTTAACCCTTATCTTTTTAGTTTAACCCTCGATAATATGTTTTTACCTTAACCATGATAATTAATTTTTTATGATTTTACTATTAATAATGGTAAAATATTAAGTTAAACTTATAAGATAATATAAATTATTCTAATTTAAAATATTTAATCCATTTTTTCAAATTTCAACCATATAATTAGAAGAATCCAATTTAAAATTATACCAACATACTTGATGAAAAAGCGGGTATCCAAAGTGAAAATTATCATAAGTATAAAAGGTTTTAATAATAAAATAAAATATTAAATTGATTCCAATGACCTAAATTAGTTAAATTGTAATATAACTGAACTAATTTTACTTTAAAAACAATTTAAAATATAACTTATCCATGTATATTATTAAAACCAAAGAAACATTTTCAATAAAAATCAGCATTTTCACTATTCATCAAAAAATGAAAACTTTCATTAAAATCCAAAAAATTCACCACAATATAATTTTAATATGACGATTTAAAAATTTATTTTAATTTTTTAAAATAAATTCTATAAAAGTTTTAAGAATTAATTTTAAATTATGTGCTCAAATCATGACAAAACTGTTTTTTAAAACAATAATGTTTTTCAAAAAACATTTATTTTTTGTTTAAATGATTCTTATTTTATTTCTAATTAATAGATAATATTAATTTTTATAATTTAGTTATTACTATTAATACCTTCCAATTTAACAACTAGGTTATAACTAAATACTATATTATAGTTCATTTGGGATTGGGGTTGCATGTTTCGCAAGCTGTAGAAGAGATTAAATTTAAAGAAATATATTTCATGAGTTTCTTTAGATTGCTGTTTCATGTCTCATATGTTATTTAATACAATTTTATTCTTTTTAAACAATGTGGTGTTACAATTTGAGTTGAATGTTTTTGATATAATACATGAATGGGATTGAGTGAAGGTGTCATGCAAACTAGGTTAGGATTCCAAATACTATAGCATTATATGACATACTTGCATGAAGGAAGATATTTGAGCTAAGAATCACAAAGAAGAGTTGTGTTTGAGATATAAAGTTTTTATAAAAATGTGAAAGTGTTGTAAACCTAAAGTGAAGGTAGTGTGTGTACTTACATGCACATATAATAACACATGCATTATTCTTTCATGCACATAAAATAATGAATGCATAAAGAATGTGATGGTTGTGCATATGTATTGATATGAAAAAGAACAATGAATAAGCAGTGAGAAAACCATCTATTGTATTACAAATATATGAATATTGAGAAATGAACATGCTATATGCTTTTCATGTATAGTGTGTAGTGATTTTATACTGAATCCAAGGTAGAATTTCAATTAGCATTTCAGAAGGAACTCATATTCGAGTTATGAGTGTATTTAGATTATTTTACATCATTTAAAGATAAGTGAATTGTAATTTAGGCTAGGAATTCATCATATATAAGGAATAATTCCCCTATAATTGATTAAATGAGGAAACTAATCATATATAGGTGATCAGAATTATTGAGCAAGAATGATAAACTAGGCCAGTGGATGTTAAAGGAACGTGAAGTTATACACAAGAAAGTTAGATCCAGCAAGCTCATGGAGGAAGAACAATATATCATAATATAGTGGATCTAGTTAAGAAGAATTATCTTATTAATGGTGGTTTAAATAGTTGTAGAAGAGGCTTGAGAATGAAGGGGTAGGTTATAACCATTCAAACTATTGGGGGGGGGGGGATAACCAAATGAGGAAAAAGAGTTGGATCACAGGTGGGTATAACAAGGATAAACTGGAGGATCAACTACTAGGGTGTATAACAAGCTTCTACCTAGACCATTTTAATTGATAATATGATTATAGTATAAAATCCATGTTGTGGGTATAACCAACATAGAAAGGAATACGCCTTAGTACCAAACATTGTTAAAATATTGTGTACTATATTTCATTTAATTTTTACATCACACACATGATCTATTCATAAAAATAGGTAAAAAATGTTTGAATTAGAAGGGGTAAAAGAAAATGAAAAAATTTCATAAAAAATTAACACCATATTCACCCCCTCTCAGTGTGACTACACAATCTATTTGGCACTTCAATCAGTGTCAATGAAATGGTTACACCTTTGATTGGACCAGATTTTCTTTCCGTAGTGCTTATATCAGAAATATATGAAGTACATATTTGGGTTTGAAGAATATTTACAATATATTTAGATTGAAAAGACTAACTCTAATATTTATTTTATAAATTTTTGAGTTTCATTCAATGCTCAATTTTTTTTTATTAAAAGTGTGTTAATGAAGCTGAAGAAGAAATCAAAATTGAAAGAAGATCAACCACTAGCTAAAGAAACCTGAAGTGGTAATTATTTAGAGATGTTAGTTGATTATAATTACGATGAATCAAGTTTAAGTTATGATGAATATGTGTTTTATTTTTAATTCATATATCATTTGAATAATGTTTCCAAATAATTTTTTACCTATATAGTCAAATTCTTTAAAGAAATTCTTGATAAAAAATCACAACTAGAGGAGAACGCTGATGCAATAAAAGAAACATTAGCTAAGAGGGTTAAAAACTATAACACTCTCTTAAAACATGAAAAATTCAAGGATGAAAATTTTATGATGTACATATAAATAGTATCCATGGTTGAAGAAGTAAAATTAAAATCCATATGACTCTGCAACAAAAAAACTTTCTTTGATTAAAGAATAATATCAAATGAGTTTGCATGAGAAGGATGTGTGATAAATGATTTTTGCAGAAATTTTCCTTGCACTAGAAAAGATACCTAATATATATATATATATATATGAATTACAATGACGCTCAGTATGATATTTAATCCAAAATAATTTAAGATCATTAAATTTTTTTATTGAAGGCCAACCAGGTGCATGAAGATGAGATTCAAAATATTAATATTCCATGGGAGGAATGGATGAAATCAGTTGAAGAATAGAAGATTGATATCAACATAAATTTCATGAATTAGAAGTTAAATTGAGAAATATGGAAGATATACATGTTGAGACTTACCCAGATTCTATTAAAATAATTATTTTTATGAATTATTTATATAAGAGTATTATTTAATAGAACACTAAACCTAGTGGAAAGAAGAACTTGAGATTCTATAAGGAAAAATCTATAGTAAGATCATTGAATAAGGTGACACTTTTTCCGGATAAATCTATGTGTAGTAATGATGTCTTCATGACTAGTACAGATTCAAATATAATATTCGGACAAACATGGTCGAGGAAAAAAAATAAAGAATCTAATTCATCTTCAAATATATATGTAAATAAGTATAAAAATTCATGTTCCCTAAAGAAATCATAAAATAAGAAATGTGTGGTCCAAAAATAGAAAGTTTAAAATAAATTTAGAATGTTTCAAAAAAGAATAAATCAAGATTTTTTGGCTAATTTTGATGTTGTTGGATGTTTGGGAATGAGAAAATAATTTTTTGGCATAACATTTCATTGTATTAAAATTAATTAATACCTATATTTAGGGGGATAAAATATAAATAAAAGAGGAAACTTACACAACATAAGTATAATTTACAGGAAATAAATTAGTCTACTAAGAAAATTATGAATATTTTACATATTTATATTAGTATTATAAAAAAAGTGGTCATTGTTATGATGAGTATTGGTATATACCAATAATGAAAAAATCATATATTTACATTAATGTAATACCACAAAAAGGGTAATTAGGTTTGAAAATAATATAATAGGTCATCCTTTGGAGGTGAAAAAAATAAAAAGGTTATTATAAAAATAACTCCCAAGAATATTATAAAAAATGATGAGAAGAGTGTCAGACAAAATAAAATATTCTTATATTATGGTAGGAAATATCACATCTCAATCCATTTTGAATTGTCCATAGATATCAATACTAAAGGAAGAAATCTATAATTGAAGAATGAATCAATCCAGAAAAGAAAAAACATGATTGATTTGGAGAAAGAAACCTCTAATAAAGAATTTGAAAATTATCCTAAAAAGTGTAACTTGGATAATGATAATTATATGTGTAAGAGGTGTAATATATTTGGTAATTTAGCTGAAATATACTTGACATGGTTTCATGGATAATAAGAGTTCTAGAAGAATAAAGGAAAAGAGACCATTACTTTCTGTTCTAAAAATATTTTTTTTTGAAAAAAGAGTCTGCACACAAAGTGAAGAATAAACATGTTCCTAAGAATTTCCTAATAATATGGATATAATAGTTGGAAGAGGTAGGAAAGATGGAGCAAGCATAGAAAATTGAAACTGATTTTCTAGAAAATATGAAGAAGCTTACTTCATCTAAGAATATATATGAGTTCATAAGTAAATCACTACCAAATTTCATTAAAAAAGGATAATTAAATAACCACCTTTTTTCCATATATTCATTGTGTTTTTTTCATATTGGGAATTGAAGGTGATGCATGTATTCAGGTGGAGACCTAAATTTGATAAAATCTATAAACATCTTATAACTATAAAGTTATCCATTATAGAGGACTATTGACATCATGTTGCCTCTTTGAAACATTTAGAATAATATTATAATATTATTGGATTTTACTATTGAATAAATCTAATCATGATGAAGAAGTATAATGTGAACCTCTTTAGGGGAATTATAGAGGAAAAACCACCATATATCTCTATTTCAGTTGATAAATTATGAATATCTAAAGTTCTAGTAAGGGATGCATTTGATAATTCAAGATTATCAAATCTTTTCTTAATTGAGGTATGTTGATTAAATTATCTTATTTTCATTAAGAAAATAAAATTTAATAGGTAGATATTTATTACTTGATGAAGCAAGAAAAAGTAACTTGAAAATGGAAAGTATATTCTTGCACTTTAATGTGTTTAATCTATTTTTTATATAATTGATTAGTAGAATATCTTTAGAAAAACCCCTGATAGAAGGTTTCAATGTTGTCATCACATGATGAAAATTTATTGACAATATTAATGTTAACTTTTACCACACTTATTTTTTACACCGAGCATGAATCATGTAGACTTATAGCTGGTTAATATTATCTCTTTGTTATGTTTGTGGTGATTCCATCATTCTATAAAGGTAATCAGACTATAAGTGTTATAAGAGGAGAAGGGATTCTTAAATTTTTAATGACAGATATGGGAATTCCATCTCATACTTATATCTTTGGGTTTATGTTCAATAAGGTGGAGAAGATAAAATTGAAATTATAATTTAAATTAATATTTAAAACAAATAAAAATGGGGAGATTGAAAATTATAAAAGGTTTATTGATGTTGAATTTGTCGTTAATAAGTTGTGAATATGAAAAAGTAAATGTATTGTAACTGTGATGATTGTTGAACAGTTATTAATGTCCAAGACATGTTCTAATTACACTAGAAGAAGTATACATTGTTTATAACATTTCAAAGAAGGCCATGAAATTTTCTTTTATTGCATGATGAGTTTTTTTGTGTAATCCATGAAAATAAAATTAATATCATTTTCATGAGGGATATTAAAAAGGGATATTTGAAGTACTGAGATTTTGGTGTTGGCATTTTGGATAATTATTTTTGTTGGTATTTATATAAAAATGGGACAACCATAGGCCATCCATGGACTTGTGTATCCACTACTTAGGTGGGAAATAAGGTCAAATCATCTATACTATAGTGGAAAGTGAAAGTGAATAGCACCCATAGGGAGCACCTTAGTATAGTGGGTCACATAGTTCCCTCTGGGTACGTGCACAGGTGAAGCCCACTAGATACGTAGGTTTGTGCAGGAGAGGTGTGACCCATGAAGCCCAAGTACGTGTAATGTATTCAGGTGATGACCCACGTTCCATATTGAGAGGTATCATGAAGAACTTGGATTATTGAGGAGTTCTTGGAATATTGAACAAACAGTGTGGGATAGTGTGAGTGAGTTTCGACTACTCTATATTAAAATCTTATGTAAATAATTCCACCCATATGATGAGATCTCTCTGAGATGTTTGATCAGTTCCACGATTATCGTCTACCACTAGCTTTTATTTGACGGTTTCTATTCATTGGGATATACATGAGGAACCTCCAATTATCAAAACAAGATACTATAAAGTTTATGAGCTCTTGAGAATGATCATATAAGATCATGATTTTCACAAATGTGTTAGAAAATATCTTTTTCCATAGGAGAACACTAAACCATGAAGATACAGTGTAAAAATGATATGTTTTGTGATGATGATAATTTCTAAAGTCGCATAAGCTATTGAGATTGTGTGAACATGAATAATGATGGTGGTCATATCATTTGAGGTGGTGGATTTAAGTTGATGGGAGTTTTCTATAAACACCCAAGCTCTAAAATTTTTATATTGAGTTAAATGTTAATATTTGAGAGAGATGAGATTGAAATAGAGAAAACCAGAAGGATTTGTATTGGAATATGGTTTGCATGAATTCATGCTAATAATTTCTTGACCTTTTTTTATGATGATAGTTTAATCCTATGAGATTGTGCATACACCCACACCATGTTTTTTTAAGGATAAGAAGAATAGTTTCCACGTATACTGTTATGTGGAGGAATTTGAGCTACATGTGTTTGATATAATACATGCATGAGAAAGAGATAAGGTGTTATACGAGATAGTTCAGATTTCAAAATATAGTAGAATTAAATGAGATACTTTCATGAAGGAAGTTTTATTTGATGATACCTATGAAGAAGTGTTTTTAATGAAATATATATTTCACATGATATTGTGAAAGTGTTGCATATATAAAGTGAATATATTGTGTGCAATTACTTTCACATACAATAACACTCTCATTATACATGTATGCACATTAAATAATGGATGAATTAAGATTTTGGAGGTTTTTAATATTATTTGATTTCATAAATAACATTGAAGAAGTAGTGATAAGAACATTCATTTCATTACACATGCATGAAGATTTATAAATTCCCATATGATTTGATTTGCATGTATATTGTGCAGTGATTTCAGACTGAAGTTGATGTAGAATTTCAATTAGTATTTCATAAGGAATTTTTATATGAGTTATGATTGTATTAATACCATTTTAAATTATTTGAATATCAGTGAACAATAAGTGAGTATGGGAATTCATAAGAGAGAAGGAATAATTTCTTGTGAATTATTACAATGAGGAAACTGATCATATACAAGTGATCAGAATTATTGAGGAAGATCGATAGACCTGATCAGTGGTTGTTGAAGGTAAATAAAGTTATAAAAAAGTATGTTAGATCTAAAAATATCATGGTGTAAGTTCAATATATCATCCTATAATGGATCAATCTAAGAAGAAGGATCTTGTGACTATGGGGTGTAACTAGTTGCTAAAGAGGCTTGAGACTAGGGAGTATAACCAGTCGAATGTTTGGGGGGGGGGTCTAACTAACTGAAGTAGAAGAGTTCAATCACTGTGGGGTATAAATAGGATCAATTGTAGGATTAAATACTAGGGTGTATAACCATTCGGTGCCTAGACCATTTTAATTGATAATAAGATTATAAAAAAGAATCCATATTGGGGGTTTAACCAACTTTGAAAGGAGTAGTTCTTAGTAGAGAACCTTGTAAAAATATTTTCTGTTTTGTTTCATTTACTTTATGAATTCAAACATGACACATTTATAATAACAGGTAACAATGTTTTGAATTAGAATAGGTTAAAAGAAAATTAAATGAATTTTGTAAAATAAATCAAAACCGGTTCACCCCCTCTCAGTGTGACTACATGATCCATTATACACTTCAAAAGACGAAGCTTAACTTTAAACATAGTGTGAGAAGTAATTTTTACCTTTATGAAAGTTATATAAATTGGTTTTACAAATATAAAACACATGAAATTTCTTCTACAAAAATATATAAATTCTATGTTGCTCTGTTTCATGATTTTCTTTCTATTTTAAATTATTACATGTTATTTTCAATTTTTAAGTGATTTATTAATTCCATAAATTCATATTAATTACATAGTGTTTTTACACAAAGTGTTTTTATATTTTTTTAAAGACATTTAAATATATATTAATTATTTTCATCATTTATGTAAATATGTACATCATGATACTTAAAATTCTATATTTATTTATTATTGTTGTTTTGTTTGATTTTAATGTTTATAAATTCGTTTTTTAGTCTAGTAAATTTATTCAATTTTTTTATAGTTTTTATTTAAATGATATTCATTTTTAAAATTCTATATATATGATTTAATTTAAAATAAAAGTTCTCAATTTTTTATTTCTTTAAAGTAAATTGTTATGCATGTTTTCTTGGATCTCTTGGATATATTATTATGGAGTTATTTTCAAAATATTATAATGATGATTTAAATTATTTTGAACTATTATTTAGTGTTGATTTATTATCATATAACAATAATTATTCTATATCTCTGCACAATAATTCTAGATTATTTTAATATTATTTCAAATTATCCTCACAATTTTAATGAGTGATAAGTTCATATAGACTTCTATTTAAAGGCATAGAGTATTTGAGGACTAAGTGATTTTAACTCTACCATGAATAAAATATATAAAACTATGATATGATAAAGAAAGATAGGATAAATATTGTAGATGAACTATACATTCAACCGATTCTTTTAGGATACTTTCAAAAGATAAGCTTCATCATTCAAACACTACATACTGGAGTACATTTCTGGATTTATCAATATACATCATTCAAATCATTCAAAGGAATAGGAAAAATTATTCTACCCCAACATATCTATCTATTAATCTCCTATGGATATTTATTTGTTTTATATATTCTATTGGGGTTGGGAGTTATATTCACTTAATATTTTCACATATATAATGTACGACTTATAAAAAGTGTTCCTTGGTTATAAAAACATGCTAAAAAATAAGTACATAGGTTGTGAGTGATCCTGTTTAAAATCCATATAGGTTTGGGATGCTCCATTATAAAAATCTACATTCTGTTAGTTCTCACAAATGGATTGGTTTTTATGTTTGGGGATACACCTCTAGAAAAAATCATGGTTTGGGGATTATACCCATTGTAATTTTTTTCTCTATTTAGTGGGATCCAAACTTCTATTGGTTGGGTTGTGAAGATTAGAGTAGGATTTTTTGGATTTGAAGTACTATAAAATTCATTGTGTCAAGCTCTTCATTTTTTTGTATTAACTCTTCACATCTATACAATTCTTAATAATTTAATAAATAATTGTTTAATCCTCTTAAACCACAAAATTTTATAATTATTTTTAATAACTCTAATAATTTTAAGAAAATATAATCCTTCGCTCTTATCTATTACTATTCCACCTTTGGGACCTAACGCTTGGTATCAAAGCCTATAACATTTTTATTTGTGCTCTATTAATTTATTTCTAATACGTAACATTTGGTATTGAATATTTCCCTTGAAAAGATAATTTGTTTCCAAAATATTGTTTTATTACTTGTTTTTTTCAAACTTGTATCCTAGTCCTCAGCAAGACTAAGGTAAATATTTATTTCAACAATTGAAATTCAAGAATATAGGTATTTAATTTTGTACTATTATCGATAAATCATATAAACTTCTTTAAGTTTATTTTGATACCTTAACTAGAAATGATGCTAAAAAACTTGTTTTAAAATATAATGTTATGAATTTTATTTATTTTTATCTTAATATAAGTGTTTATAATTATATATCTTATTATAAAAACTCATTTAACATTTATAGGACTTTACAATTCACTCATTAGGAAATAATATTTTTTCGATAACTAAACTTGCAATTCACATGCCTGAATTTTAAGAATTTAGAATGTGTAATCATGAAGGTGTAAATGAGATGTTTAATAGATTCCAAAATATTATAAATAACATGTATTCACTTGGATAAACTATTAATAAAATAATTTTTATTCAGTGGATACTTTGATCCTTACCAAAAGATAACATTCAAAGAAAGTATCTATTGAATAAAGAAACGATTTTTCCAAGTTATCTTTGGATGTGTTGATTGGTTCCTTATTTTAATATGAGTTTGAGTTAATGAAAAATGAAAATGAATATCAAAATTAAAGAAAAAAGTATTTTAAATATAAATATGTTTCTTCTAACTATTATAGAGATTTCTCATATTCTTATAGCAAAGGGAAAATGATGGTCTACATCAAGTTTAAAAGTGAAATCTTAGACTTATTATGAAAAAAATCTGTTAAAAAGGATGAAGGGAAATTACAAGATACAAGAATAATTTTATGATAAAATGATTTAAATGTAAATATAATATATATGTTATGAATGTAGTATACATAGACATACAAATAAAGATTTAATATATTTTGGATTGAGTTACATTGAAGAATGACACTCAAGTAATGAATTTATAAGTGATAAGGATATTGATAATATTTCTTTAATGAGAAAATATCCTTAGGTAATAGATACTATTGATGAAATTTTAAAGTCTTATAATATGTGTTTAATGGCTGCATCAAGTAAGGTTAGTACCTCTTCTAATTTTCATTTTTATTCTCAATCCTCTTTTACTTCTGATTATGATAAGTAGGAATATAAAGTGTTATGTGACTTATGTGATGAATTTCAAAATGAAATGGAAAATATTATTCAAAATTATAAGAAATTGACTAAGGATTATAAGAAAGTTCCAAAATAAAAGTGAAGTATCATTTTGGAAAATGGAATGTTGAAATATTCTATTTATATGTTTAATAAAGAGAGTGAAAATAATTATTATGGAAAACAATTTGTCTAAGATAGAAAAAGGGAATAATAGTTTGAAAAATTATTCTTCTAGCACTAAGGATAAAATTTGTGATGATCATGAATTTGTTAAAAATGAATATATGAAACATAAAGGTGAAATTATATGTTTGAAGGAAATTTAATTTAAGTTTACTATTGGAAGTCAATCAATATATGGATTTACGAGATTAAAAAACTTTCTAAATAAAAGATCAATTGAAATTGTCTTTGTATTGATAAGAATTTACCTTTATTATATAATAATAGATTTAGTAAAGTTAAAAATTAAGGAATATCATATGTTACTCTCTAGAGATGTGAATTATTTAGACATTAATCTTTTTATATCTTTATTACAATTTTTTCAATCACTTAGACACTCAAAGGATTATATTTCTAAATATACTTTTAAAGTTAATAGGGATAACCCTTTTGTATCATGGGTGCCTATAAAATCATTTTTAAATCCGATTGGACCAAAATTTCTATGGATGCCCAGATAAATATATTTTTTATTTATTGTCCAGTATGGATATTCATATTGTCTTATCATATGGTACGTTCGAATATGATTTATGATTTATTTCATTTAATATAGGGTTATGTATTATATGTTTTATATTTTGGTTTATTGGAATACACTAAATGTTTGTTATTTTTATGTTATTTTCATATCTTCATTATTTTAAATAATTATTTTTATTAACTTTTTGCATGGATCCTTTAGAAATATTGTTTTTTTGATATTCAATGTTATAGAGAATCATTAATCTAGGGGGATATATATACTTTTTTTATATATTTACTTAATTTAGGGGAAGCTACCTATTTTTTATATCTTTATTTAATATAGGGGAGATTTATGTTTTAATTAAATAGTTTATTTAACTATTTTTAAGAATGTAACATCCTAAGTTTTAAGAGGAAATACTATGTTTGATAACATACATGATACACCACATTTAGCTTAAATAAAAAACTTAATATTATTATTTAATATGGTAGTTATCATATATCTTATAGAATGGAAGGAATGAAAAATATTAATTGAATTATGAAAATATGGTTTACAAACATGTATATAATTAATTCTTTGGTGACCAATTAATTATAAATAAAAGGAAATATTATTTTGAAAAACTATTTAAATGTGCACAAGTGTATCTTATTCTAATAAATTAATAAATAATACTTATTTGATTATATTAGTGATATATATATATAATGTTTAATTTAATTTTTAACATTCATCTTATGTGTTTTATAGACATGATACAAGAATCAATCCAATTTTACGAAAAAAGTAGTATTTTTCGAAAAAAGGCTGTTTTGCCGCCTTTTGGTGGCACGCCTATTTTAAATATAGTTTTTGACACTTTAATAAATTTTATTTGTCAAATTAAACTTCATTTTTTAATTTTGAATATCAGAATTATCTTTGGGTGATTTTTTGGTATTTTTCTGAAATGTTTCATTTTTTGATGAATAGTGAAAAATACTACATTGCAGTTAATAACTAATTTTTTGTTTAAATAATTATTATAATTTAAATTTATTTTTAATTTCAAAATATATCAATAATACATGTATTAATACAATTTATTTCATTATAATAATTTTTATATTGAAATTATATATAAATATTATTGATATTTTGAACGTCTCTTTTACCCGCCCTCTTGCCACATTTTCGGGATTACTGTTAAACTTAATTTAGCCAATTCTATGAATTGAATTTTTAAAAATGTACATACAATATTTTAATATGTATTAAACTTTGGCCTAATAGTCTCAACTTAATTTTTTTAGTAAATAGTAACGTTTGTATTATATTTACCACAATTAAGGGTAAATAAGGTAATTAAGGGTAAAAATAATATTATAAAATGATAATATTTTAAAATTACCCTAACACTTGTCCTAATTTCATTTTACGAGTGGTTTTAAACCAAAATAAACCTTATGATGAAATTATAACCTTTTTAATCCACTTGGGTAAGAATATGACATTTATTATATTTTATTTAAAGATAAGTTAAAATTTCCATACTCATATTTCTATTAAGTAAATAATTTTTAATATAGGGTTATATAGAATATAAATTAAAATTTAAATAATAATTTGAAATATAAATTTTTTATCTACATCATGATAATTTATTTATAATTTTTGGACATTAAATAATTAAATTTAATTATGACACAATGATGTTGCAATAATTGTTTTATTAAAGGAAAAATCAAATAAATGATATTAATAATATTAAAATAAATATAATTTGAAATATTTTACATCATACAAGAATTTTATGGATTAATTTTACATTATAGATTTGATTTAAAGTAGTTTTTAGAAGTAATTAAGTTGTTATGATTTTCTTTAAAAATCCAAGTAATGAATAATGCCAAAATTGACATAATTCATATCTTAAAATATAAATTTTTTTATTAAACAATATTAAATTTATAGAAATATAATATTTGGAAAAAAAGTTTATATATGTCTATAAATGTCATTAATGACCCATTAATTGGTCATTTATCATGTTATTGTAATTATATTAACCCTCAAAGTGTAAATTACTTTATAAAACGATAAGAGTTATAAGGGTTAAAACAGAAAGATAAGGATTAAAAAAAACATGTCTAGTGATAATTGGGTGAATTTATTTTTACCTTAAATCATCCTATATTCTAAATAATTTAATTTTTATACATTTGGAATAGAAAAATAATTTATATTAATTTAATATTTTTAATAATTCCAAGAGTGCACATCCCCTCTTCTATAAAAGGGAACTCATTCATATCTATTACTTACACTAAAAAAACCAATTTTTTGGGCATGATATTCTCAGAAACCATCCTATAATATCTTCCCAAATTATATAGGCCTTATTTTAGGAAAAACACCCTTTTTATAGGTGTTAAAGTGTTAATCAAAGGTGATCATCTGAAGGAAAGGTAACATTTTTAATTAAGTGTTTCTATTTTATTTCTTATTCATATTCCTTCAAATATACTTCAAACATGATGAAATAATAACTAAATTATTCTTAATATACTGAGATTTTATTATTTTAATTTCAATATCAAAATACATCTCAGATTTCATCAAATGAGAAATGAATTAATCGTTTGTGTGTACGTGTGAATTATCCCCTCCACAAACCGATATAATTCATTTTCCAAAACAATATCTCAAGAATTGTTTTAATTATAGAATTAATGTTAATATGTGATATTAATGGAATATTTATAATTATAATAGAATAATATATCCATTAAATTATTACTTTCCATGCACATAAAAATTATAACGTTGTTCGTATGTACGTGTGAACTATCACCTCCACGAAGCGATGTGATTCATTTTTAATCACCAAATAACTTGGATAATATATATATATATATATAAATTATTAATTTTATATTAATTATATTTTTATAATTCTATAAAGATAAAATAAAACTTACCTTCTTTCTAAAAATGATCCTTGAAAAATGGAAATGTTACTCATGCATACGTATGAATTACCGTCTCCATGATTGTAATGTAGTTAATTTTTCATAACCTTAATTAATGGTTTGATTTAAAAGTATAATTGATGTATAAAAGTGATTATTATTTCATGAATAATATTTTTTATATGATGGACCAATGACCACTTTGACTATTGAGATCATACGAAAGTCATTTTGGACTCAAGTACCGAATATCATCAAAGCGACCAGCATGAACATAAATAGTTATATAATTTTTATAACTTATTAATAAATGATATAAAATGATTAATAATAACGAAAAAGGTTCTCAAGAAATTTAAAATTAACCTAAGATTATTATTCATTAAGATTAATAACATACAAGAGTAATCAGACTCAAGGCAAGGGACTTTGTCTCAATCTCCTTTCATTGAGACATATTTTGATGTTATACACCACCTTATTTTATAAGGTGTATAATCAAAACCTTTGAATTTTAATTTCAATAAATTTTTTTCAAAAGGAATATTATTATACTAAGTGTTTTACTTTCTTTAGAAAATGAAAAAATGAATTTTTTTTACTTATATGGCAATAACGACTTCTCCGTTGTTGTAACTGTTATTTTATATTTAGATTCCACCATAATCTTTAATGTTTTTAAAAGGAAAATAAATCACTTATTCAATTTTATGGGTATTTTTGTTTTGAAAATGTTTTTGAGAATGGATTGATTATTTCAAAATCTTAAAATGATATCTTTTGGTTTCAAAGTGGAAATGTTATTTTTTTCTTTTATTCTTGTTTTATGTGTTATGATTATGTTATAGTTCTTGGATAATGTTTGTATGTATAGGTGGTCCAATGATAAACTGAGGGAGGTTGAGCTCTTGATAACTCTCAAATAGAGTGGGTAATGAGATGGAGTTAAATATTAGGTTTTTTTAAAATGTTAGGGCTGAATCATAATTTATTATTTAAAGCAAAGACCTCTTTAAAATTGGGTAGAGGGAGACCCATTACATAGCCCAAAAGACCAAGATCTTGTGGTCCGAATAAAAGTCTCAAAATCCCATTTTTTGGCCCAAAGAGACCTTCGATGAATAGTTCTACTACATTACCTGAGATACTCTAGTACCTACTATAGTACTGCCGCAACTACAGTTCCTGTTACAGTGCCTTCGCCGTTATAGTGCTACCGCTGCTACAGTTCCACCACTGCTACAGCCAGCTACAATACCTGCTACTATGCTACTATAGAAACCCAGAAATTTATTCTCACTTGGATTTGATCCTGGGTCTTTTGGATTCCAAGAAGGATCCTTTACCACTTGGGTACGAGCTCATTGTCAAATAATAGGTTTTCTTCTAAGTGATTAAGGGAATATACTGTTGTGGGTATTCCAAATGTAACCATGAAGGTTAATCCATATGTATCTATGAAAGATAAAATCTGAGCATGATATAGAATTTATTACTCAAGTTACATTTGTTATTTATATTTATTATGGAGTTTTATAGGAAACTTATGATTTTATGAGATAAACTAAATAGCTTTTGTTTTATGGGTGAAAAGTATAACTTTGTGATATTTTTTCATGTGTTTAGAGTATTTATGGAATAATGGTTTAATTATTTATTTTTATGTCCCTTACTATGCTTTTTGGGCTCATCCAAAGTTTTAAAATGTTTTTCATAGGGTATAAGGATGCATAAGATAAATGAGGAAGTCAAGATGAATGTTATGGATAATTTTCATAAAAAAATCCTATTTTCTTTTAAAAGTTTTACATTTTGGAAGAAATGGATAGTGTATTAGTTTTATCCACTTTGTAGGAATGTTAAATGTTATGTATGAATTATGGCCTAATTATCTAAAACTATTAACTAAAAGGATACTATGAGGTTATTTTTTTAAAACAATAAAATATATAATGTTTAAGGATGAGTCCTTATAGTTGGTTTTAGAGGATAATTTACACAAATTTAGAGATTATGATGTTTTCTTGAGAGTTATGGATATCATCATGAGTTTGTAATTTTCAGGTTAATCATATGTTTAGTATCTTATAAACTTGTTTTGAGGATTTAAGTTATTAAATTTTAAGGTGATTAATGGTATTTCTGAAGACATTTATTTCTAAGGTAATTATGGGTTATTACTTTTTGGGATGAAAAATGAAAGGTATAAGATAACATTTGAGGTTAAAACAAGCTATGGTAATTTTTTAGTATTTTAATTTTAGAAAGTTATAAGTATTATATAGTTTTAGAAGAAGGGAAACCCTCAGGATGGGTTGCAACCTATCGCATCAGACAAGGCTACGAGAATCAAACCCAAAATTAAAGGGCGACAAGGGTGAATCGCCTACCACTGGACTACGTGAAGTACCAAGTTAATATGATTTTTTTTATTTAATCGACTTTAAGGATTAATAATAAGTATATTTTTGGAATATATGTTTTATCAAATTTATAACCATGGGATTTGAAAATTATTTGGTGATTAAGTGATTAATGTTAGATGTTCACTATTTTGGGAACCCTATATGATTAAGGTTAATAGAATACTATGTGATTTTATTTGAGGAATAAAGGATGAATTATATTTTGGAAGATTATATGCTTTTATTATGGACTTATATATTCAATATTATGTGAATTATGAAATTATATTTTTTAGTATGAGGAATTTAGAGTGATTGATGTTATATAGAGACAAATTTTAAAATTTATCTTGGAAGATTATGTGATCAAGTAATTTATGGGTTTCAATTCTAGTCTAGAATATTTTTGTGGAAATTTAAGGATAGTTATTTTTTGAATGGTCTCTGTTGATCTTTGGGTATTAATGTTTAATTTTGGAGATTCAAATTTGTCTCCCTTTATTTAAAGGTTTATTATTTTTGGGAAATTATCTTGTCTTATCTTATCTTAAACATTTTTGTTTTGGTTAAAGTTTTATGATAAGATAAATAAAAATGTAATATTTTGTGGATTATGTGATTATATAGAAGTTGATTCTAGTGCTACAGGCATGAGAAATTCATCTTGAATTCTCATCGTTTAGAGAAAATGATGAGTTTGTGGTGGAATTTGACTAATGGATGAAGCTCTACTTTTCAAGTAAGTATATTTACTTAGGTTCTTAGTTCAAGTAGTAAAATAATTTTTCAACTCTAGGAAAAGGATCATAAAGAAAAAATGTTATATGCTTAATTTTATTAAAAGACTTTTGACCCATCCCATATTTATGGTATTATTATGGTTAAATTTCCATGATCAAGTTCTCTATCACTCACTTTTAGTATATGAGAGTTAGTTTTCTCTTCCATTTCATGGTTTTCCTACATGGAACACTACTATATGTTATCTCAGGTGACCATAATACTTTCTTTTCTTTATTTTCAAGTGAATGTCTTATTAATCCCTTTTCTGATGTGGGATTTCAATAAAGGAATTTTTAAAATTCAAACCCTTATTTTTCGATCCCATGTTTAAATTATGATTTTATAATTTATTATGGGGGGGATATGTAACATCCTGAATTTTTAAAAGGAAGCACTATGTTCAATTGCATACATGATACACCAAATTTAGCTTAAATAAACAAATTATTATTATTATTATTTAATATGGTAGTTATCACATACCCTTTAGAATGGTAGGAATGAATAATATTAACTTAATTGAGAAAATATAGTTTACACATGTGTATATAGTTAATTATTTGGTAGCCAATTAATTATAAATAAAAGGAAATGTTTTTCTGAGAAACTATTTAATCATGTATAAGTGTATTTTATACCAATAAATTAACAAATTACTCTTATTAGATTAGATTAATGATATATATATATATAATATTAAATTTAATTTTTAAAATTTATCATATGTGTTTTCTGGACACGATACAAGAACAAATCCAATTTTATTAACAAAAGTAGTATTTTTCAAAACAGGCAGTTTTTCCACCTTTTGACAGTATGTTTATTTTAAATATAGTTTTGACACTTTTATATATTATATTTCTCAAAATAAACTTCATTATTTAATTTGGAATATAAAATTTATCTTAAGGTTATTTTTTTTTATTTTTCTGAAAAGTTTTATTTTTTGATGAATAGTGAAAAATAATGCATTGTAGTTAAAAAATAATTTTTTATTTAAATAATTATTATAATTTAAACTTGTTTTTAAAGTCACAATATATAAATAATACAAGTATTAATATAATTTATTTCATTAGTATAATTCTAATATTGAAATTAGATATAAAAATTTATTGATATTTTGAACATCTCTTTTACGTGCCTCTTCGTCATATCAGTGAGATTAGTGTTAAACTTAATTTAGCCACTTATGTGAATTGAAATTTGAAAAACATAAATAATTTTTTTAATAATTATGCAAAATTTGGTCTAATAGGATGAACTTATTTTTTGGTGAGTAGTAACTTTATTATTTTATATACCTCAGTTAAGGGTAAATATGGTAATTAAGGGTAAAAATAATATTATAATATTATAAAATTACCCCAAAACTTTTCATAATTTCATTTTATTAGTGGGTTTTGACCAAAATTAACCTTAGGGTAGAATTATAACCTTTTTAATCCACTTGGGTAAGAATATTTCATTTATTATATTTTATTTAAAGATAAGTTAAAAAAGTCATACTATTATTTTTATCAAGTAAATCATTTTTAATATAGGGTTATATAGAGAAATATTTTGACTATAAATATTGATTTGAAATATAAAATAATTAACTACATCACCATAATTTATTTATAATTTTTAGATATTAAATAATTAAATTTACTTGTGACATAATGATGATGCAATAATTGATTTATTAAAAGATGAATCAAATAAAATATATTAATAATATTAAAATAAATATATTTTGAAATATTTTGTCCCATTCAAAAATTTTATGGATTAATTTTAAATTATAGGTATGAGTTAAAGTATTTATTTCTAAGGAATTAAGTTGTTATGATTTTTATTAAATGCCATGTAACGAATAGTATCAAATTGACATAATTCATATCTTAAAATATAAAAAAATTAGTTAAATGATATAAAATTTATAAAAATATAATATTCATCCAAGAAGTTGAGATAATTTTAAAAAGATCATTAATGAATCATTAATTTTCCTTTTTAAATCTTATGGTAATTAGATCAACCCTGAAATTGTAAATTACTTAATAAAACGATAAGAGTAGAAACCGTTAAAACAAAACGATAACGATTAAAAAATAAACAACAGCTGTATAATTTTAATTGGATGAATTTATTTTGACCCAAAATCAACCTATATTCTAAATAATTTTGGTTTTTTTTATCCATTTGTAATAGAAAATAATTTATATTAATTTAATATATTTTATAATTCCAAAAGTGCCCCTCCCCTCTCTTATAAAAGGGAACCCATTCACATATATTCCTTACACTTAAAAAACAATTTGGTTAATATAATATCTATTCAAACAAATTATTATAATACCTACACACATTTTAGATTCCTTATGTTAGGAAGAACAACCTCTTTATATGTGTTATGGTTTTAATCAAAGGTGATCATCTGAAGAAAAGGTAACATTTTTAATTAAGTGTTTCTATTTTATTTCCTCTTTATATTCCTTCAATAAATCCTTTAACCATGATGAAATAATAACTACGTTATCCTAAATATACTTAGATTTTATTATGTTCATATTCTCATATAAATTCACCTCTGATTCCATCAAATGGGAAATGAATTAATCGTTTGTGCGTACGTTTGAATTATCACCTCCAGGAATCGATATAATTCGTTTTCTATAACCGTATCTCAATACTAGTTATAATGATGAAATTAATGTTAATATGTTATATTAATGAAATATTTATCATTATAAGAGAACAATATATCAATTATGTTCTTACTTTCCATGCACATAAAAATGATAACGACGTTCATGCATACGTTTGAACGATCACCTCCACAAAGCAATGCGATTAGTTTTTAATCAGCAAACCATTTTAATAATATATATAAGTATATTTTAATGATTAATGTTATATAAATGATATTATAATCATTCTGGAAGGATAAAATAATACTTAAATTCTTTCCAAAATGATCATTGAAAAATGGAAACGTCGCTCATGCATACATACGACTTACCGTTTACATGACTGTAACATGGTTCATTTTTTATAAACATAATTAATGGTTAGATTTAAAAGTTAAATTTATGTATAGAACTGATTATTATTTCATTAATATTATTCCGGATATGATGTACTAATGACCACTATGACTATTTACAACATACCAAAGTCATTTTGGACTCAAGTACCGAATATCATCAAAATTTACAATGTAAACTTAAATAATTATGTAATTGTTATAACATGTTCATAAATGATATAAAAAATATAATAAACATGAAAAAGTTTCTAAAGTAAGTATAAATTATCTTAATTTTATTATTCATGATGATAAAGAATATACAAGATGAATCATACTCAAGGTAAGGGACTTTATCTCAATCTCATTTCATTGAGACATATTTTGATATTATACACCACCTTATTTTATAAGGTGTATAATCAATAAATTTGGCTTTTAATTTCATTAAAAGGTTTTAAAAAAGAATAATTTTATACAAAGTGTTTTAATTTATTTACAAAATGTTAAAAGGAATGTTTTTTAATTTATACGATGACAATGAATTCTCTACCGTAGTAAACATTATTTGATATCTGGCTTCCTCTATAAGCCTTAAAATTTTTAAAAGAAAAGGAAATCCCTTATTCAAAATTTTTGGGTATTTTTCTATTGAAAATGTTTTTGAGAATTTATTGATTATTTCAATATATTTAAATTATATCTTGTGATTTTTCAGTGAAAATGCTTTTTCCATTATGCTTGTTTTATGTGTTATGTTTATGTTGTGGTTCTTGAGAATTGTTTATAAGTATAAGTTGTTCTTTGATAAACCAAGGGATGGTGAGACGGGGATATATCTATAATGAATTGGAAAATGATATAGAGTTAAATAGTATGTTTTCTCCTAAGATATTAATGGAATATAACGTGGTGGGTATTCTAAATGTAACCCTAGAGGTTACTTCCTATGTAGCCATGAAAGCTACAATGTAAGTGTGATATGGAATTTATGCGCTAATTTAACTTAAATATTTATGTTTTTATGAATTTTTATATGAAAATTATGATTTTATGAGGTAAACTAAAAAAATTATGTTTTATGGGTGAAATTAAAACTTTTTAAAAAAATTTTCTAGAGTTTAAAGTATTCATAGACTAATAGTCTCCTTCTTTCTTTTTTGTGTTCCTTACTGATATTTTTGTGATCATCCAAAGTTTAAAAAAAAATTCATAAGTTATAATGTTGGATAATATAAAAGAGGAACCCAAGATGAATTTTATGCAAAATTTTCATGAAAAATAAATTATGTTTTATTTTAAAAGTTTTATATTTTTGAAGAAATGGATAATGTTTTATTTGTATCCAATTTTTATGATTGTAAAATTTTATGTATTAACCATTTCCTAATTCTCTAAAACTCTAAACTAAAAAGATCCTATAATTTGAATTCTAGTTTAAAAACACAAGAATATTAAACATTTGGGGAAGAGTCCTTACACAAAAAGTATGTTTTATGGGGAATTATATTCATATGATGCAAATTTTTAATTTTGGTGAGAAATGAATTTCAAATTTTAATCTTTTTGATCAATTCCTAAAAGTGGGAGAAATTTTAAAATTGATATTTTGTTTTGTAATTATAAAAAGGGGGAATTTTAGAGTGGTTCCTTGAACCACTTTATTTTTTTTGATAACTATAAATAATGTTGTTTTAATTATTAAAAAAATAGTGTTCTTTATTTTTTTGTATTTATTACTTATTATTTTTTATAATTATTTTTTGTTATATTTTTTAAAAAATTGATTTTATAGAGTTTCTTTTTCTCTTAAATATCCTTTATTAAAGTCTCTTTACCATTACATGAAGCTCATATTTACCCTCACATGTTTTAAAAATAATTTTTTACCCTTACTTGAGCATGAATAAATGTATCATTCTTTTACAAAACATATGTATTACCCTTATATAGGGATTAAAATTTACACTTTCCTTTAATTAAATTTCTCTTTACCTTTATATAATCTGAAGAAATTTTCTTTTACCCTTATGCAATATTGTTTTCTTAACTTTATGAAATGCATTTATTACCCTTGTTTAGTGTATATAAAATATATATTACCCTATCATGGATAATCATGTTTTCATATTACACTTATGTAGTATCTATACCTCAACTTTATGTGGCTAATGTATTTTATAACTTACCATTATGCATGATGTTCAAAATACAACTCACCTTTACACATTTATTTAAACTTACATGTTAACTTAACATAATTTATATACTTTTCAGTTTTACATTTACATAACACCTGAAATTACCTTTATGTAAATTTGGAAGTTATAGGTTTCTATATTTTATGATTTTATTGGTATTTTAAATTTCTATATGTTATTTTAAATTATTTTTAGTGATTTTTTTATTTTATAAATTAAAACTAATTATGTAGTGATTACAAGAAGTGTTTTTATAGAGCTTTAAATAGATTTAAATATATATTAATTATATTCTTCATTTACACATATATCTACATAATAAAACATAAAACATAAAAATGATTTATTTTGGTTATTTTTTTTAAATTTTAATGTTTATAAATTATTATTTTTTAATCTAAAAATGTTATTTTTTGGTTTTATAGTTTTTAATGCAGTGATATTCATTTCTAAAATTCTAGGTATCTACATGAATTTAAACAAGAAGTTCACTAATTTTGTTTTTTAAAAGGAAAATTTTAAGTGAGATTTTTGGATCTCTTTGACTTATTGTTATGGAGTTGTTTCATACTATTTTTGAAATGATTTAAGCTTATTTTAACTATTATTTAATATTGAGTGATTTTAATTTAATAATAATCATTCTCTCTCTCTTTCCTCAAATAATTATAGATTATAATTTTTTTTGAATTATTCTAATTATTTGAATGAGTTATAATTGGATACAAAATTCTATTTATAGTAATTTAGGATTATAAGATAAAGTGATGTGAACTATACCATGACAAAAATCTATAAAACTTTGATATATTAAATAAAGAGAGAATATCGACCAAATATAAACTATAAATTCAAGAGAAGTAGTCTAAGGATATTTTAAAAAGAAGATTCATTGTTCAAACATTTCTTATTGAAGTAAATTGTTGGATCTCCAATGTTACATCATTCAAATCAATCAAAGTGCCAAGATAGTTTTTTATACATCGGCTTATCTATATGTAACTATCCAATGGTTCTTTATTTATTTTATTTATTCTATTAGTGTTGGGAGTTATATATAATTAATAGTTGTTCACACTTAATATTTTTACACATAGGTTATACCACATATAAAAAGTTTTCCTTGGTTATAAAAACCTGATAAAAAATTAATACACACGTTGTGAGTGATCCTGTCTAAAATTAAAAGAGGTTTCTGCTACTCTATTAGAAAATATTGTTTTATGTCTATTCTCATAAAAGGATTGGTTTTTAGGTTTGGGGACTTGGCTCTAGAAAAAGTCACGGGTTTGGGAATTTAACAATTAAAAAATTATATCTCTTTTTAGTGGGTTCCATAATCCATTGGTTGGGGTGTGAAGAGTATAATATGATCGTTTCGATATGAACTACTATAAAATTCATTGTGGTCATATCTTTATTTTTTTCATCCACTGTTCACACATCCACTATTCTTAATCATTTAATAAATAATTTTTTAATATTATAAAACAACCAAATAAAACAATTATCTTTAATATCTCTAATAAATTTTTGAAAAGAAAATTCACCCCTTCTTATATATTTCAATTCATCCCTTTAGGACTTAACACATTGATCTTCCACTATAGTGAATGATCAGTCTAGAATATCTTTGTTGTTACCCAAATGAAACATGGGCCCACATTTTCCAAGGGGGAAGTGGTATTCTAAACATATTACTCTATTATATTGATATTAAAGAGTTCCTATTACATTTATTCTTAGTATACACTGGTTTATATTTTTTTTTATAACCTAAACATCTGGAAATAACATATCTTTTTTTATATTTATTAGGTTTAGAATCAATTTAACTATTATAACTCATCATATCACTAGCTAGGAAAGATTAATATTTTACTTTAAATTACTATTTTAAGTCTTATTTGAAATTTTCAACTAATTTTTAACTAAAAAAATTTATTTTTTCTTATAAATTATTTATAATCGTTTACTATTTTTCCTTGATCATTTGTTCTTAGCTTTTAATTATTGATCTCATCAATATAAACCACTTACTTCCTGATGAAATCTTTATTCTCTTCAGTATTATTATTCTTATCTTTCATTAATTTTATTTTTTCCCACTTGAGTTATCTTTTTTTCTCAAGAAATATTTGAAATTAATCTGTGAACAACCACTCAATCTTTGATTATTTTTCTCCACCGTCATCGCATGAGGTATCAAAACCTCTTTCAACATGAGAAAAAAATTAAATCCATATTTTAAATAACTACTTTATTATTTTTTATCTTGTAAATTTTTTATAATTATATATTTATTATTATTTCTAGAGTAATTATTCTTAATTTTTATTTTTAGGATTTTACAGCTTCCTCTTATGATTTGGATTATGTATCCTTATTCCTTGGAAAATTATTTGAAAAATGTACAACTCCATTATAGTTATAAAACAATGGTTGTTTCTTTGTCTTCTCTATCTATTTTCACTTATTAAAAATCATTGATAAAAGATAAACTATACTGTTGAAATCTTAATTTTCTTCCTTAAATTCTGAATCCCATGATTTTTCCGCTTCTTTATTTGTTTACTTTGAAATTTCTCATGGCCTCAAAATCCATGTCATCCTTTGATTTCTCCCTAAAATTTAGGATCATTATAATTTTTTAATCTATAAGTATATTATGTATTTCATCTGGTGAAAGGTATTACAAATCCTATAAGGATGATATATTAGGAATGAAACTATGTATAATTTTTTTCATAAGCTTATTGAAATAATATAATCGTACATATTCACACCAAATCCTAGAATATTGGTGATAATATCTTTAACTATTTTTAAATAGTCATCATTATTTTCATTATATTTAATTTTATTATCCTTAAATTTTATCATCCAAGCCTATAAGAAGGATTCCTTCACATTTATATTACCATTATAACTACTTCTCAAGTTGTCCCATATCTCCTTAGAAATTTGGATATCCATGAAAGTTTTGTATACCATTTCTAATAAATAAATAAAGATGAATTTTTTAGATTTACCATCCACATTCAAGTTCCCATTATTAGTAATGGTCATTGGATGATTTCCAATAATATGTGGAAGGGCCACATTCAATTCATATATCATTTTCAAGCTAAGATAAAGTATGTAGGGAAGCATCATACTCTTCTAACTATGATAATTACTATAATAAAATTTTTAGACACCACTTCTAGCTAGAAACTTTAAGTTATACATGCTTCATAAAACTTTGGATATTTATAGATAACCTTGATTTTCTCTAATGCCACTTATAGTTCCAAGGTCAGTTGGAACCACTATGGGGGGTGGGGTGGTGAATTAGTGGTACACTTTTATAATTATACCTTTTTGAATTAACCTCTTTAACCTATTAAATTATTGATCCTATAAAATTTAAATATCTTATCCTCATATTATTTTCAACATAAATAAATAAATCATGATACACAAGGATTTAAAAGGTTTGGTATAAAAACCTACTATTGTTTGTGATTTTTTAGTCCCTGAAGTCTTGAATTATCCACTATATACCCTAATGGTTACACACTAGACCATACAAAACCATTGAGCACAATCTATAACTATGTTTCCATTCCAAAATACCATTATAGTTCCAACTCTCAAGTCTCATAAGAGAGTTTTCATCTTTCCATGACCATACTAATAAATTATAAAACAAAATAAGAAATGTATCCTTCTGATATGGGTTTCATCAGCACCTATTGATGTTATTATTACTCTATGAACATACTAGATCAACTAGTATTTATGTGTACACTTCTTCATGTCTATTTGAAAAATCCTTATTTAGATCATGTATGTTTTTATTTCTTATATTTTCATATCATTACACGATCTAGTTCCCCTCAGCGATTTAAATACTTGATGAATAGTAAATATCCACCTTAAATGGATCCCATATTTGATCTCTTTTCCTTTCCTTGATATAGTATTGTATCAGGTTCTTAGACACTCGATACTCACACCATATTTTAGTTAACACTTATTTATTTATTTATTAATGTTTAAATACATATAGAATATCATGAGAATATTCATATATTATTTCCATGACAATTATCAGTAAAATATTCTCATATATTAAAAGTTTTATTGAATACCATATTTATATTCTCAATCAAACATATTTAAATTCATTGTCAGCATACTCTATTAAATCTCATAATACTTGGGATATTATCTTCCTCATAAAATTTTAAATATCAGAGCATCTTATTCCCCAAAAAATATACAACTTTAAATTACTTTAAATTTACTTCACATGTGACTGAAATTTGGTACTATGATGTGGATCCTCTTATTATATCTTATAACTCATATCAGCACCAACATATTTCTTATCATTATTCCTTTAATATTAAATTGGATCACTATTATTTTATTATGATAGGGATATTTAAATCTATAAATCATGACACAAGAATCAAATAAATAATTTTCATATAGAATATATTATTAAAAAAAATTAATCTCACAAGGTTATATGAACTTTACAAATTTTGTAACGTTAGATCAAACTTATGTTGTTTATATATTTAGCTGAACATTATTGAGACTCACTCTTATTTGCTTAATAAGATTAAATTAACCTTATGATGTATGGGTCTCAACCGTAAATGATACCTCAGAAAAACTAACATTGGTATGTCTCAACCTTACAACAAGTGACTATCTTACCCATATAATGACTTTTACCAACCATATTTTGGAATTTTACCATAAGTTTTATGGATATTCCTAGACTTAGATAGTTTATAGACTTGAATTTAGAACCTCTTTGATTGATTACAAGGAATTATCAATCACTTCAAATAATCTCAATAAATCAACAATATAAATTTTTTTTCACTTGAATTAATATTTATTAAGATTAAGTGTCCATGGATGGCTAATTATCATTCCAACTAGATTTTTTTCCTTCTGGGTTTAGGTGTCCAGTCTCCCCTTTTTCAAGATTCTCTAAAACTCTTTTCTAAACTAGTATAGAGTTTCTCTTTATTAGAACCATTCATTAGGATAAAGAATAGTTCATTATACATCACATGAAAGGGATTAATTGAATATTTTTATCAATATTCTTCAAGGTATCAAGTATAACTAATTATTTTTCCCTTTACCAGGTATAATGGTAATAGTTCCAACTATCCTCACGAAACAACATTAATTTAATTTCTTTACAACCTTATTGAAAATAAATATAAGTAATCCATTTCGGAATTCCACACTATAATGTGGGGAAATTTGATGGTTGAGGGTGGATCTACCAAATTACCATGCATTCATAATTAGTGTGGTAGTTTTATAAATCCCATTTTTAGGATTTTGAGTTATAATTTTAATGTGATTGTATTGTTCATAGGGATTCCCCTGAGGGATGATTTAAGGATGATTGGCCTCAAGTGTTTTTATAGTGAGTATCTTCATTACCTTTGTGATATAGGATGTGGTTACTTTATTGATTCATTATCCACCCTTCCTCATGAATCCCTATGTGGATAAGATATATTGTTCCATACAAAGTTGGTTCTAGTGGCCAAGTAAGAAGAGAGAAGTTTCAGAGTTCATATCTCGATTCTTTTTATGTCAAATAGTGAAAGTCATACATCGTGTTCCTAGTGGGAATATTTTGTAACACCATGATATTTAAAAAAAAACTATATTTGATATCATATACAACATTAAAAAACAAGATGAAATGAACCACACAATATTATCATATAAATAAGACCATTATAACCTAGCGATTAAATTGGTAGGTAAGAATAGGATTAACTACATTATAATATATATATATATATATATAAAAATGTCACACTCAATATAAATATATTTATGAATTCTTGGTAAATAAACACTCAATTTTTATTAAAAACATTTTATTCTTCAAAAACGGGTTTTCTTCATAAATGGGTTTTATTGATTTTTATGAGAAAATAATTATAATTAATTTCTTTAAATTTTAGAAATTTTATTTGATAAAAAATTATATATTTTTTAAAATCATAATATAAAAAATATCTTTAGGTAAAATTTTGGTATTTTAATGAAAAGATTTATTTTTCAATGAATAGTGAAAAATAACGATTGTCATATTCTTTTCATTAAAAATTTCCATTATTATTTCAATTTTATCTCAAATTTATATAAGTTATATATATTTATATATAATCTAAATAACTTTATTTTAATCATAATTATACCTAATTTTGGTATAAGTTCATTTTTGTGCTTAAAAACACATTTTTCTAAAAACAAATTTTCATTGCATTTTATGCATATATAATACAAATAATTTACACCATTTATATTAATTTAATCATAAAAAATTAATTTCACATTTTTAATCAAGATTTAAATTTTTTTTAAAATATTTCTATTTTGTTTTTGTACATTTTTAATAATTACTTTATTAATTTTGTAACCACAGTAAAGGGGTAAATCGTGAAATTATAGTTAAAAATAAAATGATAAGAAATAAATAATATCCATAGAACTATAATTAATTTTTTTAAAAGATTATATCTAGTTAATAATCATCCAAAATCTTAATATGTTTCCTTTTTTTACCATTTTCCATGATGTTGACCCTTTATATCTTTTTATATAAAGAAAAGTAAAAACGTTATTCTCTTTGTTTAATTACCTTTATAATTTTTTACATAGGGATAAAAAAAGGATATTTTTTTATAAATAATAGTTTTCAATATAAATTGTTTTTTTCATCATGATAATTTATTTTTAATTTTTATTGTATTAATAATTTCCTTAAAAGCTTATGAAACACCCACAAAGTGCTTATGTAAGCATTAAAAAATGATATTGAAAACTCTAAAAATAATACTATTTGATTGAGTTTTAATGTTTCGTGATATTTAATATAAAAATGACATATTATATAGTTTTTATACATTTTATTGAAATTATATTTTTTTATTGTAGTCATAAACGTCAAATTAAAAGATTAATTCCAAAATGGACATTAATGATATTTAAATTTTTTTTAAGTGATTTAAAATTCATCAAAATATTTTATTTATTAAAATAATGGTATATGGTTGTAAACATAAACCAAGTTCCATTTGTGGTTCACCTTTCCTATTATATTAACATTATAAACCCTTAAAGGTTAGATAATTTTAATATTGTTGTAATTGTTGAAACGGTTCATGAGGGGTTAAAACTAAAAAATAAAGGTGAAAAGGCAACCAAAAATTATACAAAAATTATTTAATGAGGCTATTTAATCTTATAATCACCCTATATTCTTTTTATATCAATTTAGATCAATTTTTACAATAAATATAATTTAATTAATTTAATACATTATGAGATTCTATAAATTCCCCTCTACACTCTTATAAAAAGATACCCCTTATGTTAATTATTCACCCCAATTTGAGCCATCTAGATTTACCTAAAAATGACCAATTATATTAAAAGCATCCTTATATAAGTTATATAGGTTATGGTCATTCAAAAATACCTACCCTATGTTCTTTAAGAAGACATCTATAGGAAGTATACTAAAAAGGTGGTAATCATCTTTACCGAGTCCTTCAAGTCTATATATTCTTATACTTCCTCTTAATGTATTTTAACCATACCAATATAATAAACAGAATATCATAAATATACTAATATGTTATTATTATTTTTGGAAAACCATATTTCATCTCTTTTCCATCTTACAAAAAGCGAAAATATCATTTGTTTGTACATATGACTTACCGTCTCCACATAGAGGTGTAATTTTTTTTCATTACCATTTAAATTGGATGATTATAAATATGAAAATAATTAATATATATGATATTTATGACATAAATAGTCCTCTATAATTATAATATCATATATACCTCCTTACATTCAAATCTTTTGAAAAATGATAACGTTACTCGTGCGTATGTGTGAACTATCACCTCCATAAAGCGATGTGATCTGTTTTTCATTTATATTTTACATGAATGGTAATAATAATAAATTTAATGACTATATATGATATATATTATATAACTTTTATTATGTAAATATTAATTATTATTCACCTTTCTTTAGTTCCATCCGTCAAAATGTGAAAACACCGTTCCTGCGTACGTACAACCTATCGTCTTTATGAATGATGTAATTAATTTTTCTATCTCTATATTTTATCGATGAATCTAAATATATATATATATATATATTTAATATATATTATAATTATACCATTAGTAAAATTATTTGTAAGATATAATCATAATAAAATTACAAGGATCAGAACTACTAAATCAGAACATACATGGGAAAAATGAAGTAGTTATCACCCAAAATAATTATAATAATAATATATTGTTAACAAATGGGTAATAAAATGTTATAAATTGATAATATATGATATTATAGAAATTAATATTATTATGATATTTAATAATAATAAATTTAAATTTATTACATAAGAGTTTAGATCACTTATGAGGCAAGTCGAACTTGAGTTAAGAGATTTCATATCAACTTCCACTCCATTGAGACATATTTGTATTATGCACCTATTTTTTCATTAGATGAATATAATACCAATTTATAGTATTGAAAATTAATATCCATTTCTTCTATATGATTAATGATTCAATCAAATTTACTATTTCAATAGGAATGTTTAAAAGCAAATTTGATCTTATTCTTCTATTTGATTGGGTATATTTCTCTTCTATATCCATATTTTTTCAAAATTATTTTATTAAAGTAATTTTATTTAAAAAAATTATATACAAAATATATTTTAAACTATCCTTGATTTTTTAAATTTTATGAAATACTTTTTTAATGTTTTCCTCAATGGGGTTATTTTCAAATTTCTTTACAAAAATTCAATTGGAATATTTTTTAACTTATACAACCTTAACTAAATTTCCCACCACTATATCTATTTTACACCATTTAGATTATTCTAAAAGATTTCAATGGTTTTAAAAAGAAAAATATTTAATGAAAAATTATTTTAAATGGTTCATTCCTATTTTTCATCTACTCTTTAATATAATCGACTTTACTACAAATTCTATTTTTTTCATATCTCATCTATTGATCAATATAATGAATAATAAGTTTCTTCTGAAACATTTAATTTCTTATAATAATTGAACATTACATTTATATTAAATATACATAATATTTTTATCATGGATTTTTTTATTTCCTAAACAATATACCAATTATACATACAATGTTTTAGTTTAAAATTCATTTGATTAACTGGGGAATTATTGATAATCAGTATTCTTTACCTAATATAGAAATTTGTTGATAAGGTATATTGCTAAATAATTAAATCGACCATTTGATATATAAATAATTAATTGGAAATATAGGGATGGGTGGGGCCTGGAATTTTATATCCCCTTGATGCATTGACAGGTCTTATGAGGCAAATCAGTTGGACAAATTAAATGGAAATTTACCCATAGTTTTAAACCTTCTTGGCGCTAGATCTTGATAGTTGAGATATTGTGATGTCTAAAATCATGATGTATAATATTATTCATTTAATTCATTGAGAGTTTAGTTATTTTTATCCATGATATTATTTCATAGGTATTATTTATGTATTATTTTTTTTCTCAAGTTATTGATTAAATGACTTGTGTTCTCAGTTATTTAACTTTCTATACTGACTATACTATATATACTCATGAAAAATTCCATTGTAAATAACCCTTACTATGAATTTTAACTAATTATTGTTATTTTTTCCTTTCCTAGGTTATTAAGAAGAAATATTTGAATGATTTTCAAGGATTTATAATGTTCACTTTTTATATGTTTTATATTTTATTTCCAATGTAAAATGGGAGGAATTTATGTATCTGATTCTTCCAGATTACTAAAGTATTCAATCCTTTTGGATGATATCTATTGTATCTTATACCAATAATATAAATTAGACACCAAATATGGGTAACTAGAATTGGGGTTATTATAGTTGGTATCATATAATGTTTAGTAGAAACCTTGGGAAGTAGATTTAGGAAAACATAGATTATGGAAATTAACCCTATGAAGAACCTTGATAATATTCCCAAAGAAAATAAGATCATGAGTTTGATATTAGTTATATATAAAATATTAATTTATTTAAAGTATTATACCTTAGGATTTATAATGATATTATATAATCTAGTCTGTGACATTATTTAGAAATGGAGTCTAGTGGAATGAATGAAAACTATATTAATGCATGTAATCCAAGTAGGGATTTCCCTCCTAGGATTGATTATGAAGATGAAGATGTTGTTGCATATAGAGATGAAAATACTATAACTATGTTTTAGAATTTGACTCATTTTATAACCAATAATCTGTATTTTATGGATTTTCCTACTAATCAACTACATGGTGTAACAATGTTAGACCACTTCATCCATCAACAACCTCTACCATTTAATGGGACTAAAAATCCTTTTATAGATTAGTAATGGCTAAATTACTTAGAGAGATATTTCTTGCTTTGGGAAATAATGAAAAGTATAAGGTTTTCATGAACTTTTATTGTCTCTTAGGGGATGTGGATCAATGGAAGCCATTTATTCAAAACAGTAAGGATGAATAAGAAATATAAAAATATGGATTGGAATTATTTGAAAGTACTATTCTATGAAAAATATTTTCCCCATGAACAATGATAATATATGGAGAGAAAATTAATGATTTTAAGACAAAAAGAAGAGGTAAATTTTTCCAAGTATGAAGATAACTTTACAATGTTAGCAAGACATGCTGCAGACTACATATGTAATCCAAAGAGCAAGGTTGGCCATTTATTTGATGGGATAAATCTAATAATTTTAAGGTAACAAGTCACCCAAATATTCTTATCATATGAGGATATAATATAATATGATATAAATATAGAAAAATAACTCTCAAGGTCTTGTGGACTTGAAGAAAATTAAGAGAAGAAAAGCATGATAGAGCAAAAAATGGATAAGGGGAAGAAAGTAAAGATGGATTTTCCCATATTTGATAGTTGTGGAGAGAAACACCAGGTTACATGCTTGAAGGGAATGTGGGTTTTCTTAAATTGTAAAGAGAAATTCCATCAAGCATGTGAATTTATGGTTAATAAAGAAACCTATAATATTCATTGTTTCAACTATAAAGATATGGGGAACTTTTCAAATGAATTCCCCAAGCATCAAGAGAACTTACCTTAGAATAAGATAAAGGATCAAGGTTAACCTATAATGTTTAGTGTTTTAAGAATTATGTTTTATATGTATTTTATCCATGATATTATGGTTATAATAATCTTGAAACATCAAAGGATTTATCTTTATTGATTTATCTTTATGGATTTTAAATTGTATATTGAATGGTACTGATAACCAAAAAAATTGAATTATTTGTAAGGTGATAATTTTGGAGAATACATAAATAAGGGAAATATAACCCTTAATATGTTCCTGATTTTGATTTAATAATATTGGTTTAAATAGAATATTAACATTGAAAAAGTTAATCGGGGTAGTATTGGTGACCTTGAAAACAGTTAGTGATTTGTTGAAAAAGTAATTTATGATAGAGTTTAATACATTTTTAGATTTATGGAATATATGGAACAAGGATAAAGTTAATAGTGATTCAGGTTATTAGTATACATGATCAAGCTATCAACATGTTTGGAATGTGGCATTATGAACTGATTTATGTTTTATAGTGATAAATATTTTATCAAAATTTTGGGCTTTGAATATGGTCTAAAATATTATAGAGGAGCCTTAAGGTTGAATACTTATAGAATGGATTAAGTTGAACATTGGATATCATTATTTGAGGTTAAAGCATGTTTTATAATATTGGATAACCTATGATAGAAATTTTGGTTTTGGTAAATATTTTGAGGCTAAAGGAAAGAATTTTAGATCTTATGATTCATTAAAATTTATTCTTGCATGAAGAAAAATATGAATATGAAATATCCATTTCCTAGCATAAGATATGAAGTGGAAATTGATCAAATCACAACAAATGGATGAGATCGTGCTTATGACATGGCAGTAAATCAAGTAAGTTTATTTTATTGAGTTATTTATTTGAATAGTAAAATAATCTCTCAACTTTAGGAAAAGAAACATGAAATAAAAATGTTATATGTTAAATTTTATTACCATGAAATCAATGGTCTTTTAACCAATCACAGATTTATGGTTTTGGGATGGTTACTTTTCTTATGACCATGTTCACTAGAACTCTTTATTAATATTTTGAAATTAGTTTTCCATTTTATGTACATAACTTAAATATGAACTTATTTTCTCATATTTGGAAACTTTGTTTTTTGTGTGACCATTATACTTCCATTTCCACATTTTTAAGTGGATGTTTTATTAAACCTTTTTACAATGTGGGTATTACTCAAAGTAATTTTCAAATGAAAAATAATTGATTATATAAAACAAGTTAAAATTGATAGGATGAAATTTATTAAAGGGGGTTGGGGTGGATAATATAACATCACAGTATTTTAAATGAACACTATTCTTGATAGCATATACAACAGGCAACACCGAGTTGAAATGAACCACACAATACTATTATATAAATATGACAGCTATAACCTAAACATTAAATTATTAGATATGAATAATATTAAATACTCTATGAAATATATATAAAGGTAATAATCATTATAAATTTTTGAGTAATTATTAAAAAATAAACAGTCAATTTTTATTAAATGCATTTTATTCTTTAAATGCACATTTTCTTCAAAAATGGATTTATTGCTTTTTTCTGAGAAAATAATTATAATTACTTTTTTAAAATTTTATAAATTGTTTTCATAAAATATATTTCATTTTTTAAATTATCATATCAAAATTATCTTTTGGTGAAATTTCATTGTTTTCTCGAAAAGAATGTTTTTTAGTGAATAGTGAAATGTACTGATTTTTATAAAACAATAATTTATTTTCATTAAAATGTCTCATTATAATTTAAATTTGATATGAAATTAATACAATTAATATTTAATTTTGTATAATCTAATTAAATTAATTTGAATCATCATTATACCTGATTTCGGTATAAGTACAAATTTTGGCATAAAAATGCCATTTTCTAAAAAACAATTCGTTGCATTTTACGTATTTTTATTAAAAGTAATTTCTAGAATTTTTATGAATTTAATCATGAAAAATGAATTAAATATTTTGAATCGGTAGTTCTAAATTTGGTAAATATTTCCCTTTTATTTTTGGATATTACGAATAATAACTTTAGTACTTTTCTTACCATAGTAAAGGGGCAAATCAGGTAATTGAGGTAAAAAATAAAATGATAATGACTAAAAAATGCCCCTAACACATGGATTAATTTTATTATATGAGTATAACTCGTATCTAATAATCCAAAACTCTAATATATATCATTTTTTTACCATCTTCCAAGATTTTTACCCCATATATTTTTTTATATAAAGAAAAGTAAAAAATATCATTCTCTTTGTTTTATTATATTTAAAGTTTTTATATTGGGATAAATATAGAATATTCTAAGTTATAAATATCAATTTTAAATATAAATTTTGTTCATAATGGTACTTTATTTTTAATTTTTATTAAATAAATAATTACCTTAAAATCTTATTCAACTCTAACAAATTGCTTGTGCAAGTAGTAAAAAAATCAATAAAATGATATTGAAAACTCTAAAAATAACATTAAATGAGTGATTTTTTTGTGTTTGAAAATTTTGTAGATAAAAATGAAATATTATATAGGTGTGAATACATTGGATTACTAATATTTTTTTCCTTATGTTTTAAAAGTCAAATTAAATGAATAGTTACAAAATTGACATTAATGATATTTTATAATAAAAAATATTTTATTAAATGATTTAAAATTCATAAAAATATTTTATTTTTGCAAATTAATGGTATATGGTTTTAAGAAAACCCATTTTTCATTTATTTTTATTTTTAATTTTATTGTAACATTATTAACTCTAAATGGTTGAAAACTCTAATATGGTGATAATTTTCAAAAGAGTTAATGAGAAGTTAAAAATAAAAGATAAAGTTGAAAACATAGATAAAAATTCAAAAAAAGTTATTTTATGAGAGTATTTAGAGTCATCCTCACACTATATTTAGATTTTATAAATTTGGATAGATTTGGATGAGAAATATAATTTATATTAATTTAACACTTTAAGAAATTCCAAGAATGCCCATCTCATCTCCTATAAAAGGACATATGAATTATTCACAACACGCTGAGACACACACACACACATACACATATATATCGACAAAAACCCTAAAGAAATATCTTATAAACATCATTATATAAGTTATATATGTTATAATAATTCCAAAAGACCCACCCTAGGTCCCTAAATAAGAGATATAAAGGAAGTATACCAAAGAAGAGGTAATCATCTTTACTGAGTCCTTCAAGTGTATTTCTTATTATAATTAATCTTAAAGTGTTGTAACCATAATAAAATAATATATAAACTTTCATAAATGTACTGATATGTTATAATGATTATTTTACAACCATATTCCATCTTTTTTCCATCATATGGAAAGTAAAAACACCACTCATGCGTACTTATGGATTACCACCTCTACGTAGCGGTGTAAATCGTTTTTCATTACCATTCACTTCGATGATTAGAAAGATATAAATAATAAATATATGTGATATTTATGAAATAAAAATTATTCTGGAATTATAATATCATATATATATTCTTACATTCCAATCCGTTGGAAAATGATAATGTCGCTCATGCATACATGATGAATACCACATCCATGAAGCAATGTTATCCATTTTTCATTTATGTTTTACATTAATGGTAATAAGAATAGATTTAAGATATATATATGTGGTATATATGATATAATAATTTTTTTTAAATATTAATTATTATTAACCTTTATTTCCTTCCATCCATCAAAAAGTAAAAACAATGTCTATGGGTATGTAAGCCTACCGTCTCCATGAGCGGTGTAATTCTTTTTTTATCTCCATATTTTATGGAAGACTCTAAATATACATATATTTAGTATGTATGATAATTATAATATTAATAACATTATTTATAATATGAAATCATAAAAAATGTACAAGTACTAGAACCACCTAATCAAAACATATATGAAAAAATGAAGTTCACACCCAAAATAATGATAATAATAAAATTTTATTAACAAATGGGTGATAAAACATATAGATGGATCATATATGATATTTTAAATATAAATATGGTTATATTTTTTAATTATAAGAAATATAAATTTATTATACAAGTGGATAAAGAACATACAATCCAAGTTGAACTTGAGTTAAGGGATTTTGTCTCAATTTCCACTCCATTGAGTCATATTTATATTATGAACCAGTTCATTTTTATGAGATGTAAATATTTAAAAGTTGATATATTTAACATGAATAAAAATTTATTCATGATGATTAATGATTCAATTAAGGTTACTCTTTCAAGAGGTATGTTTGAAATAAAAGATGACCTTATTCCTATTTTTGATTAGGTATATTTTTATTCCATATCCATATTTTTCCAAATACTTTTTTCAAAAATAATTTCATTTAAATAAATAATTTATAAAAGATATTTTAAAATATCCTTGGATTTTTTAATTTTAAAAATGAAATATTTTTAATGTTTTACCAAAATGTTTCATTTTCAGCTTTCTTTACAAAAAGTCAAAAGGCGTGTTTTTTAACTAATATGACATTGACGAACTTTAATTTCACCATAACTGTTTTAAAAACATTAGATTATTCTAAAAGTTTTTTATGGTTTTAAAAAAGTAAATATTTAAGGAAAACTAATTTTAAAATATTCATTTCCATTTTTTATCTATTCTTCAAAAGAATGGATTTTACTAGAAAAATCTATTTTTTGGTAATCTCACACCTCTTGATTAATTCTGTGAATATTAAATTTCTTTTGAAACATTCAATTTCTTATGATCATTTAACACTAAATTTCCATTAAATATACATATTATTTATATCCTGGATATTTTTATTACCCAAACCGTATAACATTTATATATATAGTGTACACTTTGAAAGTTATTTGAATTGTTGTGGAATTTTTAATAATTTGTATTCTTTAACCGATACTGAAATTTATTGATAAGCCATTTTATTCATAAATTAAATCTATAATTTGATATATTAGAAATTAAATGGACATGAAATGAGTACAAAGGCCCAACATTAGATATCCCCTTGATTCATCGATACGTCTATTGAGGAAAATCACCTGTCCAAATTAAATGGGTATTTAAACATATATTTAAACCATCTTGATGCATGGTCTTGATGGTAGAGTTATCATTATGTCTGAAATCATGATGATTACAAGTATTAAGTTTATTCATTGAGAATTTACTTATTATTATCCTTAAGATCACTATACTAATATTATCCATGGATACTTTTTTTACTCAAGTTATTGATTAAATGGGATTTGTTCTCAATTATTTACCTTTCCATATCAATTATTTCTTATTTAAAAATGATTTATTCCACTGTACATAACCCTTACAGATCATTTGAGATCAACCTTATTTATTTCTTTTTCTATTCCATCAAGGATAATATATTAATGAGTTTCAAGGATGTAAAGAATTAAATTTTTCTATGTTTTATATTTAATTTTCATTGTAAAATAGAAATAATGTATTTATATAGTTCTTCATGACTAAAAAACTATTCAATACTTTTGTATGAAATATATTGTATATTATACTAATGTAATAAATTCTACACTAACTTCAGGCTATTGGAGATGGGGTTGTTATAGGTTTAGCCGCTAGATGTGCCTCAGTGGAAGTGAGAGTATGTTTTGATGCATTTCATGGATAGTTTATCTTGAGATAAGCATGAATATGATTCTATATGGGTGATTATGAGATATTTTATAAATTCAGCTAATGTCTTGGTAAATAAGGGCTTAGGCATAGTGGATGTAATTTTAGGGAAGTGTTTGGAGGAGTTATGAGGATCAATGGGGTTTTGAGGATGATCATATTTGATCATGTCACTATTTCACCTCCCAATTATGGAGGGGTGTTCAATAAGATTTTGGATCACATATATTCCTTATCATAAGCATTTATCCACATATTATTGATCAAATACATCAAACTATCCAAACTTTAGAAGATATATTATCTGTATGCATTCTAGATTTGGGGGGTTATAGGTGAAAATAATTGGTCGAGTTTTTCTATAATAATAGTTATTAAATGACCATTAATATAGCCCAATTTAAAGTTTTGTAATAATGAACTTTCTGATCTATATTATGTTGGATTGAGGTTGAAGAGTTTGAAATTATCTGATCGGAATTGGACAAGATCATGATATAGAAGGTGTATAAAATTCATGAGTGGATAAAGCTAGATCAGTATTATCATACATTCAATGTTAATAATATTATGAGGACTATGTAGATATAAAATAGATAAGATATTTTTTTATGTTATCTTCTTATCATGGTAATTAGAGGTTCTATTATGGGATTAAGATTTATTCATGATTTGTTTTACCTTTTAAGTTATTAGAACACACTAGGGATGTTTTGTATTGATTTACTCTTCCACCATAGTTGGATTTGAACCATGATGTCCCACTTGTGTCACATATTCATTTATGTATTCATGATGAATCCCATATCATTCAATATAGTGAGTTTGAGGTTAAATATAATGAGATATTCATGAAAAACCTTTTCAAGATTCAAGACCATCAAGAGAGAGTGTTTCATGGGTGTTCTAGTACTTTGTATTGTGTCTTTTAGTGAAACTGTGACTTATAAGTGGGAATATGGGAATGTGGGTCATATATGACCTCCCAATATCCCAAGTCATCTAATGAATCATTTTTGTGTGGTGATATGTATAAAATGGTCTTAATTTATGTGATATTGATGGTGTTAGGTAATTTTTAGCCCTTTTATTTTACTAGGTCAATTGTGATATTATTATAGAGAGACCCATGTTTGATAGGTATCACATATTTTGTTTTTTTCATAATGATTCTTTTTATACTTAGTTCTTTGGTTTAGTTTTTATTCTCAAGGAATAGAATCATTTGAGATATATCTGATGTAAGGGATCAAATCTTACCAAATCTTTTTTTCATTTATCAAGTGTTAATAGAGTCCGGAGATTCTTATTGGTAGTCATGTTGGAGAGGGAAGAAGTTTTTATGGTATTACTATGATATCATTCCATAAATATTGGGTCATGAAATTATGGTTATGTCATAGTGTGATAATGTGTCCTAGAAAGAGTATGTAAGTCATGAGAGTGATGAATTCTTCTATTTGAGTTGGGATTTAATTAATATTTCATGGTTGGTTTAGTAATTGCATGATAAACTTTTATATATGGATTCATAGTGTGAGGGAAGTTGGTTGTGACGGAGTGGTTTTATATGTATTGGTTTTTTTTATTTTGGGAAAATGTTATACTGTTTTTTATAGATATTACATTATATATTATAACTCCTTGAACTATATTACTGCAAAATAACTGGATCAGAGTTATATATGAACTTAGCCATACCTCCCCATATACTAAACGATTCCAACTTGTATTGACGGTCTAATAGTTTTAGTCTGGAGACTATACCATATGAAGCAAAATAATAATACTATTAACATAAAAACAATAAAAAATAATTTAAACAGTAGAAGAAATAACTAAAATATAAACATGGTAAAACATATAAACAACTAAAATTATATTCTAGACACACAATAGTCAAATTATTTCTTATTGGAAAATAAAAAATGTATAAGTATAAAAATAATCAAAATAGCTACCACTGTATCATAGAAGAATCACCCAACCCTTCTGCACAACCATGAAATCACACTTATGCACTATACATAATCATATCTCTATTAGCATTTAGACTTTGATCATCTCACCATTATTATACCAAGTTTGACATATCTTTATGGGACCATATAGGTGTTTTTTTCATGATGATGAGATGGAAGAATGGTCAAGAGGGGTGGAATTTACCACTTTATATTTTTTAAAGATTATATTAGAGTTAAAATTGTTTAAAAATAGAAAATAAAAATATAAAAAAGTATTTTTATAGTAGTTAAGATCAAATTGATCATACATACACTATTAAAACTATCAATGTGAGAGTAATTCACCCACTATATAGTGAAATGAATTTTTAAGGGAGTGAAAACCCTTTAAAAGTTCCTTTTTTCCCACCTAGAGGCACAACCCCTACCCTACCCTTTTTACACCTAGAGGCATAAACCATAACTTTAATTTTGAAGTGGGGTAAAAACAAATCATATTTTTTTTAGATCAGGGAACAACTAAAACCCCTTCCCTTTACTAAATAAATTCATAACAATAAAACAACCATTTTATTCCTAGAGGCACAACCCATCATACCTTTTGTAGGGGTAGTGTAACTCGACATGAGGTTCTTATTTTTAATAAAAAAGAATAAACCAAAAAGTAATCACATACATAGATAAGAAATGAACCACCACAATAACTATTTTAGAATAGAAGAGGCTCAAGAGGTCAAAAATAGTTTGTTTCATGATGAGAACTGTATAGAATACCATGTTAAAGTCTAACAGTAGTGATTGAAATGATTGAATAGTAAAACCTTCAAAAACCTATTTTTCTTATTGTGTAGTTTATGTGTCTAATTGATTTTACATTAATAATACGCATAAATACTTTTTACTAATACTATAAAACACCATTTATAGGATTTATTTAATGAATATAACACAATAATACAATGCCACATGTACAAAACATTCAAACCATTTTTTCCATTACAATTATTATTTTAACAAAGCTGTTATCGATGTGTAAAAATTTAAATATAATGAAATAATTTAGAGTTGTTCATTTATTTGTAATCACGATTCACTATTTTAATAAAATAATTTTCCACAAGTATTTATTTTATAAATTATTATTTTAAATACATTCATTTATTCCTTCAACATTTTATAAAATAAGAAAACAACTTATACAATAAATAATAAATTATAGAAATGAATACTTAAACTAAAAATATTTAATAATAGTTGATAAATCACATAAACTATGAAAAATTAATCTACATGAATATTCTATCTGTATTATAATTCAAAAAAATACATATAAGTATCATAAATAAATAATTTAAAAAAATTGTTAAATTTTGAATAAATAATTACACGTAAGAGTAATTTCCATATAAGAGTTATTTATGTAAGGGTTATGCACGTATGGGATATTCTCTATAATCATCATATCTATGTAAGATTTATTCTGAATAACGATATTTCTGTATGGGAAAATTATGTAACGATCTTTATAAAGGTTTTTTTATAATGATATTAGGGTGAGTTTCAATTATATAAGGGTATCTACCAGAGGGATTTTTCATAATTAATTTTTATAGTGAAATAAGCCATTATATGAGCCGAAAATCAATTCATACTAATTTTTTTTATCAAATTAGGTTCATACATTACATCAAAAACACATAATACTTTAAGAAAAAACTAAACTAAGAATTTTAATAGAGATTAAAAACAAAGGATTTTCTTCTATAAATATATCAACCTTCAAACAAGGAAATCAATTGTTTTTTTTAAACTCATGTTAGATGGAATAAAGAGAATTTTATAATTGTAAAGATATAAAATAATAAAGTGGAAAAGAGTTACTAAAAAATATCTCCCTTTTTGGTAATTTAAAAACCTATAAATATTCCAAAACTACTTTTCCTTTTTAAAATAGTCAGGATGTTTAATTATAAGTATGTTTATAAATTGAATTATTTAATTGATTATAAATTTGAATTAACAGATTTAAAAAAATACAATTTCTACCCTTTTTTTAAAATAAAATAATTTAGCTGTAAATTTATTCAATGTAACAAAATGAGGAATACAACTTCCCTTAAGATAAATAATATTCTTCTCCCATTTTTTTAAACGGAAATTAAAGAGATCATTTATTTTAATGAAAATTTTGAAGCTATAATAGCATATTTAAGTAGATTAAACTATAGATAGAATTAATGATGAAAAAAACCTGTATTTATATTTTCAAAAAGTGATAATTAATTAAACAAAAAATGAACAAAAAAGTCCCTCAATTAATTAAAAATTTTAAATAATCAAACCAGTTTGTGCATGTGTAGAATTATAGATTACAAGAAAAAATTGAGAACACCAAAAACAAAATAACTATAAAATCTTCATGTAGCCATGAAAAACGTAAGATATTCAAGGAATTATGTAATGATTCTAAATGAACCAAATTTTAATTAATAGTGAAAATATTTTCTAGTATACATGGGAATATACACATATTACATGCTTACTATCCATTCATATAAATATTCACGTGCATGTTCATAAATCATGAAATAAATTTTTTATGAATTCTTACCAACCAAATAAAGTTATCATGTCATATTAATTGATGAATTCCAAACTATTAGAGTTCAGATAAAGTGGGATTTTAAATAGATAAATGATTTTAATATTTGAAAAGGACCTTGAACTTTGTATGATGTCATATTGGACACATACATATTCTTATAGAATATAAATGATTTATTTCAGGATTATATCTCTAAAAACCATAATACAATGTTCACAATTAATTTTATTAAACATTAATAAATCCAAAATCTTATTAAATATATCACCAAATTGATTTTTTGTAAGAATATATTTAGGAAAAATGTAACCCTTTTATACATGATCTCTAATAACATGATATATAACTTCTATATTATTGGTTCTTGAATATTGTAAAAGGATTCTAAGAAATAGAAATATCCGATGAATTATCACATAAAATAGGAATATTATAAAAAACATCATAATCAGTTAATGACGACTTAATCAATAAATATTGAGCACAATAACATGTATTAACTACATATTCTACTTCTACAATTGATAATGCATAAAAACATTATTTCAAATAACTCCATGAAACTAAGATTTTTCCTAAATAATATAACACACATGATGTACTTTTCTTATAAATTCCTCATTCAACGAAATTAGAATATGAATAGATTTTTATTTCAAATGATGTTCTAATGGGATAAAATAGACCAATGTTTATATAAAATAAAACATACTTAATTATTCTTTTCAAAAAAAATTAAGTGATCTTTCTTGGGATTTTTTTTGAAATATAGGATAAATACAAACACTAAAAATTAAATCATGTCTCGATATAGTCATATAAATTAAACTACTGATCATATATATCTGTCACGACCCGTCCCCCAGGGTAGTGCTGTGATTACCCCAATCCAGCCATCCATAGGTTAGGGGCTGATGATTATTAACGAAAATGCATATCCCAAAAAGGGAAGGTATTTCCTTTAAACCTGTACACACATAAAAATGGAATACCGCACAAAGAAAACCAAAAATGAAAAGAAAGTAGTAAAACCAACTAGACGTATTAATACTGAGAGTAAAGTGTGTAAAATTAAAGTAAAGGGGCCATGATACAAGCCCAACATAAAGGAAAGTACATCAAAAGAAGTACAAGCTCCAGAGGTCATCCGCCAAGGATCCTACATGAAGGGTAGGTACAACTCTCTGTCAGATGTCACTGTAGCACACCACATCTATCGACCCACCTCCAAGCACCATCTAGTCCTGGATCCCCAAAGTCTTGGTCAAATATTTCTGTTGTCTGTACAAGACACAATATGTGTAGGTGAAGCCCATGCAGGGGTGAGTATAATAATACTCATTAGGGACCCCAAGACCCCTCAAGGTCTCTCATAAATCCAAAAAGGAAAACCCCACAAAAGAAAATAACAAATAGGTAATACCACCAAGAAATATATCAAACACATAGAAAAAAAGTAAAAGATGTAGTTCAAACTAGGTATAACTTAAGTACCGAAGTAGAGATGATTAGTCGTAAATCTAGATCATCTTATTCTGTTGAGAGGATCTACTGCTGATCCACACAGGGTCGCTAAGTGGTGACCCATATAGGGTCTCTAGGTGATGACCCACATAGGCTCGCTAGGTGATGACACACACATGGTCTCTAGGTGCAGACCCACATACGATCTCTAGGTGCTGACCAACACAGGATTGCTAGGTGCTGACCCACACAGGATCACCATTCATTCTTCATGTCACAACCAACCACTAGATTCCCACACTTACCATTCTTGATTCCAAGAGGATCTATCCAAAAGACATCGGTCAAACCTCAACCAACACGAAGTCCTACATAGAGTAACCCCAAATGACTGTCTTTTCGTAAGGGTCCCAAAGCAACTGACGGTGTAGAGACCCAAAGCTTGACATACATGGACGTTTCATTACTTTTTCAGAATACTTAATACAAAACAAAAACAGAAACCAAAGGACCATAATAGTTTAGTGTCTTTGGAAACTCAAAATATAATCATCTAATCATGGTGAAAGATCTTCAATATCTAACATAAAGATCTTCCCCTTTTGTTTCCTTACCTAAAACCTTTCTTTATATCCTGGGGAAAATAAAACATATAAAGGGTGAGCTCAAATGGTTAGTAAGGGTAAGAATGGAGAAAATAAAACAAACCAAATACATTTGAACATAAAAACATGAATATAATGTTTAAACATCGAAATCTTGAGCAGTGACATAAAACATGACAGTACGTAAGGCACAGATCATAATAGAACATCAATCACGATAAAATAGCTTGGAAATAAACCTTGTAATTGTGGAAAAACATTAATTACATGATATGATTTCCATAGTAGCAAAGACATTGCTTCCAAGACTATCTTAGTGGACAAAGTCCATTTCTGAACCGAGTTCACTCCTCATTTCAGTCCTCTATCACTGAACCAGATTAAACTGCCATTCCAACCATGTCTATATCATGAGATATAAATATTTACCCAATGCATTGGAGGGAGATATAGGTCCCACCCATCTCATGATGAAATCATTCTTTCGTGTGCCACAAAATAAACACACATCATTCATAATAACCCAACGAATAAAATGGGTTTCATAAACATCATTCCATCATAACATAATCTATATAAAGAAAATGGATATCATTTCATCATAAGAGAAGTGAAATCATGTAAATCATAGAGACATTATACTTGAAACATACACATATGAAATAATGTCATCTTAGATGGAAAATGGCTTTGATAAAACACTTGAAATGAATTCTTGAGGAAAATACCCTTTCTTCTTGAAAATCATTTTCTTTTCACAAAATTCCATTCAATTTTAAAACAAACGTACTTTGTTGAAAATATTCATGAAATATTGTAGAGTAAGCTCCATGAAAATAAGGAGTTATGAAACCTTAAAAATCCGTTCATTCTGTATAAGTTAAAAAAACATTCTTCTCGTACTTTTGCCGGAAAAGTCAAAAAGTACCTCATATGGTAAACAAAAAAGGATTACTTACATACCATGTAGTAAAAGTCAAAAATGGGTAAAAAGGACTTTAAACATACATGAAAATATTTTTATAAAACTTGTACATGGATGATAAATATAACCCTAGTAAATACTTACGTATAAGCAATCTCGGATAGAAAACAATTGAGATTGCAACATTATCCCTTACCTTAGGTCCGATATGATTTGTACGTATCCGAACCTCCTTTATAATGATTTAAATAATGTCATTGACTTATTAAATAATCATATTCATTGTTATGATATCATATATAGTTCACTTATGACTTTATATTACCTGTTCTTTTGTAAATTCCAGGTTAAAGAGCATTTTGGGTAAAATCGTTTCATTTGTTGTCCGTGTTTTGACTTATAATTATTCATATGATTACTTAGATCATGATTACTTAATTCCAGAATATAAAACATGATTTATATATAATATATATTCAGAATATACATATATATAATAGATTGATAAATGGGAAGAAATACACCGTTCAGGGAGATGGTAGGTCGTACGTATGCATGAACGTTGTTTTCGTTTCCTTATTGAATTGAATGGAATTAATTATATGACATAAATATATATATAAATAAATATAGTAGAATTATTATTTCATATATTTCATTATTACTTATTATATATACTTTAGAATCATTCTTGAATTGTTAACATGGAAAATGAATCTCATCGCGTCGTGGAGACGGTAATCTGTACGTACGCACGAGCGATGATATCGTTCCCATATTTGTTGAATGGAATTAGAGTGAATTATATAATATCTTAGAATCAGTATGATGTTATAATAAGCATATTTAGTTATTCTTTACACCGTTATACCCATCCAAGTAAGGTGGTGGTGGAAAAATAGATTACACCACAACGTGGAGACGGTATTCCGTACGTACGCACACACGGTGATTTTGTTTTCCATAGGATGGATAGAAGGTGAAATGGGGTTGTTTCATATTTATAATAACATATCAGTATATTAGTGATACTGATGTTATTAAAATATAATGAAACAAATAAAGAAGTCGAGTTAGAAGAAGAAATAAATTTGAAAGAATCTGTAACAGATATTACCTCTTCTTCGACACGTCTCTTTGAAACGTCCTCTTAGGGCACTAAAATTGGTCTTTGAAGAAGACCATGACCTCTAGTATGTTTATAAGGAGGTTGATAAGGGAAATGGTCAGGGTTTGGCCGAGCTTGAAGGCTCTAAATTGTGTAAATAGGAGAGGGAGGAGGTTCCCTTTTATAAGGGAGGAGAGGGGCACCTTTGGAATCCTCAAAAATATTTGTTTAATATAAATTAAAACCCCACATAAAAACCTCCAAAAAAGACTCAATTATAATATTAGATGAGATAGGGTTGTAATCTCATCATCCAATCAAATTTAGACATGTTTTGATCTTATTTTAAACCTTATCATTTTGATTTATCCTTATTTAATCTATTTAATTTTATTTGTGGTAATGAAATTCTAAATTTTAAATGGTTATAAATAATCACTTATGTGTTGTTAATTTTCCATAATTTGATACTTTATTACATTTAATTTATAATTTTAAAATATTTCTTTTATTTTTAAACAATTTTAAAATATGTAATTTTTATAAAATAACAATAGTGTCAATTTTGACACTATTAATTTGATTGAATTTAAATAAAATATATACAGAAGATATGTTCGAACTAAGAGATTTGATAAATTAATAACATGTCATATTTATCTAGAAAATTAGAGGATCACATTAAATAGTTCATATAATATTTATTTTAATACTTTTAAAATCATTTATTTGATATTTCAATCAATAAAGTAATTTCAACATCACTATTGTGTCATAATTAATGATAATTATTTAATCCCTAAAAATTATAAATAAATTCATATGATGTAGATAATTTTATTATATTTCTAGGGACTATTTATATCCTAAGTTTTATGATGTTTATCACTGAATTAAAATTATTACACTTATAAGATTTAAGAGAGTGACATGTTGTCACTTTCTTTGGTTTTAATAATAATTATATTATTTCATGGTAAAAAGTCCATGAAATGAATCTAGTCCGACCCTTAGGTGATATGGGTCGACTTTTATTCATCCAATAGGATTTTGGAAAGTGTTAGGATAACTTTATAATCTTATTTTTACCCTTAATTACCAGATTTACCTTTAACTGTAGTAATTGAAAATTACCGTAATTACTATTCATAATATCAAAAAAATATAAGTAACCTATTAACATAATTTGAACCCACTGAATTCAAATATGGAATCCATTTTTCAAAATTTAAAACACAGAAGTTGCAGTAATTAATTTAAAAATAATCCCGTTGTTAAGAAAATGGGTTTTAAAAGTTAAAACATTGTAAAAGATTGAAATGATTTTACCTATAAATTGAATGTAAAATCAATGATAATGGAATACATTATATTAAATGGTAAAAATATATTCTATTTATACTTTAAAATCATTCAATATTATAATTTAACCATATAAATAATTACAATGAAAAAAGTGGTTTTTAATTAAAATATATCATGTTTTTACTATTCATTAAAATAAGAAAGTTATCAGAATAATATGAAAAATTTATCCAAAGTAAATTTTTATATCCTGATTCCAAAGAAGAATTTTATTTTGTCAAATTTAACTTATAAACTTGTCAAAAACTAGATTTAAGGTGGGTGCGCCATCAAAAGGCGGCAAAACTGTAATTTTTTTTGAAAAATACTCATTTTACCCAAACAATTTATTTTGTTCACATACCATGTTATAAAAAATGTGTAAGATGAAATAATAATGTTATAAAATTCAAAATGTAGTTAATAATATTCATAATGTCTTGTTCATAATAATATTATAACCATATATTGTTGTTTAGTGAAACCCGGTATTACGAACAACACACGCTATCGAGGAAGGGCGCGATTGCGTGTAATGCAAGACAAGTCAGGGTTACGTATACTGCAAGCTAATACGGTGTTGCATATAGTTCAAGATAATCTTGGTGTAGCTTACAAAAGAAGATATGAAATAAATTTAAAAAATAATATATCTCATAAAATCTCGGGGTGTTACATTCAACCCCCATTAAAATGAATTTCGCCTTCAAAATTTGTCAGGATTATAAATTGTTTACCAAGTGAATGTTTCGTTCGTAAACACCCACATCGTAAATGGAATACTAAAACCTAATTTTAAAAAGTGAAGTATGAAACATAACAGTTACCCAAATTAACTCATCACTAGGTTTCCACGTAGGAGAACATATGTGAAAATGTGGATATAGAAGAGAAATCTAACCATAAATTTCTGATGGAGAGTGGTAGAGAACATGGGTATGAAAAAGACAACAATCACAAAGCCATAAATTTGTGATGATCTAAGGTAGCATCTAATTCATCAGATATAAGGGCACTAGGACAACATTTTTGGTTTTCATGATAATTTCCCTAAAGTTGAAGAATTTGAATTAGAAGAAATAATTACTTTATTTTGATATAATCTCACCGTGGTTCATTCCTTGAACAATTTCCACTTCATCTCTTAAAGAAATGAAGTTTAATTTTTCATTCGTGAAGCGTTAGCAGATCATGTGATAGAATGATGGGTCATTCCATCTATCTCAAACAAAAGGTTAGAAATAGTTATATACATAAGTCCATCTATCGTATATAGTTACAAAAATGGACTTATACTTCATCTATCATACCTCTTAACAAAACAAAAATAGTTTCTACTAACCAGGGACTTCCTATAGGCTAGTGGTAGGTAATAAAGGCCTGTCGCACTTTGGTTGTGGGTTCGATTTTCGCAACCTTGTCCGATGCGATGGGTTGTCGCCCATCCTACAAGTTTTTCTTTTTATAAAAATATACTATTATTACATTCCAGAAATAATATCGAAAAAATTTCTATCCTTACAAAATACTATATTATGTCCAACATAATCCATTCCAATCTTTAGGCTTATACATATGTACAATCTCATAGTATAAAGAAAACGATTACTAGAAATGTCATCTACTGTGCATGTGAATACCATAATTTATCCCCCATATATCATAAGATATATCTTGTTGGTCACATTCCAAACATGTGAATAACTTAATCATGTATTCTTTTGAAACATGAATTACCATACAATCTTAGTGAAAACATGAGTTCTGTCAAAAGTTAAATCTTTCCACATACCAAAATCCCAAATATTCTATATACTCAAACAATGATATCACTTAGTCCATATATCAATCATGAGCTCATGAAGAATATCAAACAATTTATTTTCTTTTTATCCATTTAATATGCGCATATCATCTGCTTTACAAATTATTTGAATCAATTTTCATGGTTACCGATACCATATAATTATTGAAAACCATAATAAACCAATACATAGATATTCCAATATTCCACAGAACTATAAATTAGATTCCACAACATTATTTTGGAATCTCCTTATATAAACACATAATCATTCCACTACATCGTTTTCATGCTCAAAATTTCAAATAGTGATCACATGAGACTTCCCTTTGTCCTTTGCCTTATGTGGTTGCTCACGTTGATCATCATTAACCCTTGGATTAGGGAATTGATTAACATAATTCCCCATTTCCTTGCACTTGAAACACTGAAGTGTTAGTGGTGTGTTCTATGCAGTCTTTTCTTTATTCATATCATTAGCAACCCTTTTTCAATTACATCAACACTCCACTGCTCGATGACCTTCTTTTCCAAACTTGAGATATTTTCTAGTACCTTTTATACAATCTCCACTATGCTTATTTCCACACTTTGAGCATAAAGTAACATTTATCTTCTTTTCACCATTATTATGAGATTTTTCCTTGAACTCCATCTTTCGTTTCTTGTCAAAACCATGAGATGGATATGTAACACCAATTTCTAGTTCCACCTTGATAGCACAACGCACAATTTCTTCATATCCACTTATGTCTCTTAAAGCTAATTCCCTTATAAGACATGGTTTTAATCCACTGAAGAATCGATCAACTTTACTTTCAGGTTGAATGATAAATCCAGATGCATACCTTTCAAGCCTTGTAAAATTCTCCTCGTATATACCAACAGATTCATCATCCTTTTTCTTAAGTTCAAGAAGCTCCTTCTCCATCTTTGTTCAAAGAATACGAGGGAAGTACTTATTGAAAAACATGTTTTTGAACTCGTCCCATTCCATGGACTCAATTTCATCTCTTTGCCTCGTATTCTTGATAAGATTCCACCATTGATCAGCATCACCTTCCAAATGATATACTGCTAAGATGACTTTAACATGCTCAGAACATTGTATAACTGAAAATAGCTTTTCAGTGGTACTGATCCATTGTTCAGCCACTAATGGATCAGAAGACCCGCTGAATGAAGGTAAACGCTGCCTCATAAAGGATTCAACAGAATGCTGCCCCTTTCTCTGGTCATTTGGAAGTCCAAAATGACTCATAACTTGTGTAAGTATAGAAATAAGATTGTTCACTCCATATACCATAAAATTGGTTTGTTCAGGAGGACAATCATTGCATCGTCCATTACATTGATCAACACAGTTCCTTCGGGTTCTAGCCATCGTCTAAAACCCAAAAAGAATAGTGTGAGGCAAACATCATGATAGGGAAAACAACATAATAAAGGGGGAGTTCCTTCCATATCTAACATCATATGTTTAATTCTAACATCGTTACCATAATTATAGGAATATAACCTATACTTATACTTAACCTTAGGGACATACCTAGACATACCTTAGAAATATCTCTCTAGGTATCTCACTAAAGTTCTCGCATCCTAGTTTCCGAAGGTTGACTAAACCTCCCTCTGATACCAACTGTAGAGACCCAAAGCTTGACGTACATGGACATTTCATTACTTTTGTGGAATACTTAATACATAACAAAAATATACACCAAAGGACTGTAATAGTTTAGTGTCTTTGGAAACTCGGAATATAATATTCTAATCGTAGTGAAAGATCTTCAATATCCCCCATAAAGATCTACCCATTTTGTTTCCTTACCTAAAACCTTTCTTTATATCCTGGGGAAAAGAAAACATATAAAGGGTTAGCTCAAATGCTCAGTAAGGGTAAGCATGGAGAAAATTAAACAAACCATATACATTTGAACATAAAAACATAAATATAATGTTTAAACAACGAAATCGTGAGCAGTGACATAAAACATGGCAGTACGTAAGGCATAGATCATAATAGAACATCAATCATGATAAAATAGCTTGGAAATAAAACTTTTAATTTTGGAAAAACATTAATCACATGATATGATTTCCATAGTAACCAAGGCATTGCTGTCAAGACCATCTTAGTGGAAAAAGTCCATTTCTGAACCGAGTTCACTCCTCGTTTCAGTCCTGTATCACTGAACCAGATTAACCTGCCATTACAACCATGTCTATCTCATGAGATATAAATATTTACCCAATGAATTGTAGGGAGATATAGGTCCCACCCATCTCATAATGAAATCATTCTTTCGCGTGCCACAAAATAAACATACATCATTCATAATAACCCAATGAATAAAATGGGTTTCATAAACATCATTCCATCATAACATAATCCATATAAAATAAATGGATATCATTTCATCATAAGATAAGTGAAATCATGTAAATCATAGATACATTATACTTGAAACATACACATATGAAATAATGTCATCTTTAGATGGAAAATGGTTTTGATAAAGCACTTGAAATGAATTCTTGAAGAAAATATCCTTTCTTCTTGAAAATCATTTTCTTTTCACAAAATATCATTCAATTTTAAAAGAAAATTATTTTGTTGAAAATAGTAATGAAATATTGTAGAGTAATATTCATGAAAATATGGTGTTATGAAACCGTAAAAATCTGTTAATGCCATATAAGTTAAAAAAACATTCTTCTCATACTTTTGCCAGAAAAGTCAAAAAGTACCTCGTATGGTAAAAAAAATATTCCTTACATACCATGTAGTAAAAGTCAAAAATGGGTAAAAAGGACTTTAAAAATACATGATTTTTTTTTATAAAACTTGGAAATGGATGATAAATATAACCCCGGTAAATACTTACGTATAAGCAATCTCGGATAGAAAACAATTGAGATTGCAACATTATCCCTTACCTTAGGTCCGATATGCTTCGTACGTATCCAAAACTCATGTATAATGATTTAAATGATGTCATTGAATTATTAAAGAATCATATTCATTGTTATGATATCATATATGGTTCACTTATGACTTTATATTACCCGTTCTTTTGTAAATTCCATTTTAAAGAGCGTTTTGGGTAAAATCGTTTCATTTTTCGTCCGTGTTTTGACTTGTAATTATTCATATGATTACTTAGATCATGATTAATTAATTCCGGAATATAAAACATGATTTATATATAATATATATTCATAATATACATATATATAATATATCTATAAATGGAAAGAAATACACCATTCATGGAGACGGTAGGTCGTACGTACACATGAACGCTGTTTTCGTTTCCTTACTGAATTGAATGGAATTAAGTAGATGACATACATATATATATACATAAATACAGTAGCATTATTATGTCATATATTTCACTGTTACTTATTATATATACTTTATAATCATTCTTGAATTGTTAACATGGAAAATGAATCGCATCGCGTCGTGGAGACGACAATCCGTACATATGCACGAGCAATAATATCATTCCCATATTTATTGAATCTAATTGGATTGAATGATATAATATCTTAGAATCAGTATGATGTTATAATAATCATATTTAGTTATTCTTTTCACCATTATACCCATCAAAGTAAGGTGGTGGTGGAAAAACAAATTACACCACGACATGGAGACGGTATTCCGTACGTACGCACGTGCGGTGATTTCGTTTTCCTTAGGATGGATATAAGGTGAAATGGGGTTGTTTCATATTTATAATAACATATAAGTATATTAGTGATACTGATGTTATTACAATATAATGAAACAACTAAATAAGAGGAGGCAGAAGAAGAAATAAATTTGAAAGAATCGGTAACAGATATTACCTCTTCTTCGACACGTCTCTTTGAAACCTCCTCTTAGGGCACTAAAAATGGTCTTTGAAGAATACCAGGACCTCTATTATGTTCCTAAGGAGGTTGAGAAGGGAAATGGGCAGGGTTTGGCCGAGCTTGAAGGCTCTAAATTTTGTAAAGAGGAGAGGGAGGTGGTTCCCTTTTATAAGGGAGGAGAGGGGCACCTTTGGAATCCTAAAAAATATTAGTTTAATATAAATTCAAAACCCACATAAAAACCTGAAAAAATGACTCAATTAGAATATTAGATGATATAGGGTTGTAATCTCATCAACCAATCAAATTTAGACATGTTTTGATCTTATTTTAAACCTTATCATTTTGATTTATCCTTATTTAATCTATTTAATTTTATTTGTGGTAATAAAATTCTAAATTTTAAATGGTTATAAATAATCACTTATGTGTTGTTAATTTTCCATAATTGGATACGTTATGACATTTAATTTATAATTTTTAAATATTTCTTTTATTTTTAAACAATTTTATATTATGTAATTTTTATAAAATAACAATAGTGTCAATTTTGACACGATTCATTTGTCTGAATTTAAATAAAATATATACAGAAGATATGTTAGAACTAAAAGATTTAATAGATTAATAAAATTTCATATTTATCTAAAAAATTTGTGGATCACATTAAATAGTTCATATAATATTTATTTTAATACTTTTAAAATCATTTATTTGATATTTCAATCAATAAAATAATTTCAACTTCACTATTGTTTCATAATTAATGACACTTATTTAATCCCTAAAATTTATAAATAAATTAATATGATGTATATAATTTTATTATCTTTCTAGGGATTATTTATATCTGAAGTTTTATGATGTTTATCACTAAATTAAAATTATTACACTTATAAGATTTAAGAGAGTGACATGTTGTCACTTTCTTTGGTTTTAATAATAATTATATTATTTCATGGTCAAAAGTCCATTAAATGAATCTAGTCCAACCCCTAACTGATATGGGTCTACTTTTATTCATCCAATAGGATTTTTCAAGAGTTAGGGTAATTTTATAATCTTATTTTTACCCTTAATTACGAGATTTACCTTTAACTGTAGTAAATAAAAATTACCATAGTTACTATTCATAATATCAAAAAAATAAAAGTAACCTATTAAAATAAATTGGACCCACTCAATTCAAATATGGAATCCATTTTTCAAAATTCAAAACACAGAAGTTGCAGTAATTAATTTAAAATTAATCCCGTTGTTAAGAAAATGGGTTTTAAAAGTTAAAACATTGCAAAAGATTGAAATGATTTTACCTATGAATTCAATGTAAAATAAATGCTAATGACATAGATTATATTAAATGGTAAAAATATATTCTATTTATACTTTAAAATAATTCAATATTATAATTTAACAATATAAATTATTACGATGAAAAAAGTTGTTTTTAATTAAAATATAGTGTGTTTTTACTATTCATTAAAATATGAAAGTTATCAGAATAATATGAAAAATTTATCCAAAGTAAAATTTTATATCCTGATTCTAAATAAAAATTTTATTTTTTCAAATTGAACTTATAAACATGTCAAAAACAATATTTAAAGTGGGTGCACCATCAAAAGGCGGCAAAACTGCATTTTTTTGAAAAATATTCATTTTACCCGAAAAATTTATTTTGTTCACATACGAAGTTCTAGAAAATGTGTAAGATGAAATAATAATGTTATAACATTCAAAATGTAGTTAATAATATTCATAACAGCTAGTTCATAATAATATTATAACCATATATTGTTGTTTAGTGAAACCTGGTATTACGTACAACACACGCTATTAAGAAAGGTCGCGATTACGTGTAATGCAAGCCAACACAGGGTTGCGTATACTGCAAGCTAATACGGTGTTGCGTATAGCGCAAAATAATCTTGGTGTAGCTTACAACAGAAGATATGAAATAAATTTAAAAAATAATATATCTCATAAAATCTCGGGGTGTTACAGATGGTGCGTCGAACAGACGCCCAATCTGTAAGATAAGGGCAATTTTGTAAAAAATACCCGGTTGGATTCGAGTACGATCCACCCCTGTCGTACATTAACTTCTTTCAAAACTCACATAGAGAATCTCATAAGGACCACCTTATCACAACTGTCCTAATTCCATTGACGACGCCTCAAAAAAACACTCGGTTTGAGAGATACGAGCGTTTTAGTAAACATGGGCTGGTTGCATCTCGACCTGGTCCAACTTGGTCAGACCGACCTGACCAACCCGACCTAGGGATCCCACATACCCTGGTTTAATTCAACCAACTCGAATTGACCCATTTTGGGTTTGGGTCAGTCTGATCTGGCCTGGACAGCGGTCTAGGCGCAATCGTCCTCATTAGACTCGGTCTGATCTGGCCGAGGGTCCAACCAGCCAGGTCGCTCGGTGATTAGGTCTCGTCTGGCCTGGTCTAAAGGGTGCATGTTTGGACTTTAGGAACGGGTCCGAACCACTGGTCTGTGGGTCTGGCCCACTGGTGCGGGTCTGGCCCGCCAGCTCGAAGCTTGGCCCGTGCTGTGTCGGCCGGTGGTGCGCCTCTTGGCTGGGAAGCAGCATCTGGCTCCCTACTACCCTGCGGGATGCCGCAGGGCCTCCCTCCTTCCACGAACAAGCGACCGTAGCACCAAATTTTTGGGGTGGCCTGGACATGGATCTCCCCTCCACGAGGCGCCCACCTGGCATTGCAGCACCCCACGACCTCCTACCGCTGCGGCGTGCTGATGGGCATGACACCATCCTCTATCACAGCCCGCAAGGGCATGCCGCCTCCACTTCCATGGTGCCGATTGGAGCCACCCCCTCCACGCGGCCGGTGTGGACCGGCCGCTGCCACTGCCATGATGGTGGTGCCACACCATTGAAACCTTCCATGGGCCCCCAGAGTTTCTCTGGTGGTCTATTTTTTGATCCTTCTCTACTTATAGGCCTCTCAGGTCGCTTCCATCACTGTGATGGTCTCAGACTCAACTTTCCACCATTTTGGACAATCCATTCACAAGGAGCACACTTGTAGAGGGATTCGGGCCTTTTTTTATGTTGTCCCATGCCCTCTGTGTTAGAAGTTTTAAAACTGGGGAGGCTTGGGGGTGATGTTCAATCATAGAAAAAGATAAATTGTTACTAGATATAGAATCTCCCAAATAAATCTACCCTCCTACATAAATGCATGATTTTTGGATCAACCTGTTCATGTGTTGATCCACACTCATTATTTCTATAAAATAATGGAGAAGAACTTAAAAATAAAACGACTCCTATTTTTTTGAGATTTTTTTCCACAACGTTACATCATTGAGGTTTCATGACATCTACGTCCTTCCATGATCATTGGTGTTTGTCACCACTCATCAACCTCAGAATCTAATCCTCTAATGTTCGTCACTTTGTTCTTTATTCTTTGTTATTAATTGGAGAGGGATTCCACCTGTGGTTCATCAGAGATTCCCTGTGTTTGTTAATCCCCAAACTCTAATATGTTTGAATAAAAAAACATGCGTAGCGACATTTCTCTCATTAATGATGCTGATTAATGACCCACATTTAATGAGCCATTTACGACCCAATATGATAACAACATCACATTTAAAAATGATCCATTAGTGACCCTCCATTAATGATCCTTGTCGTTACACAATTGTGTCACTATACTCCACTAAACGGTGTGAAAAATAATATAAATTTGGAAAAGTTATTTCATTATTTTCATTAAAAGGTTAGAAAATTATCTTTTCGACCCATCCTTTGACAGTCAAAACTAAGAATTTCCTAAGCGAATCTGAGCACTGCGAGTTCAACGGTGCCCTCAGATATCAAATACAAGCACCGGTTCAAATGATAGAAAACCCCACTAACATGTTTATTAAACATACCTTAAAAAAGTTAAAAAATCCATTCCGAGCTCACCAAGCCTCAAAATCACATGTTATCGATGTGTGAGGTCTTTAAATAATTCCATATAATTAAAAAAAATTACACTGAAATTCCAAGACATTCCATTCTTACCACCTTAGATATTTATGTCCCTAAAATCCAAAACGAGGGCTAATCAAATAGGTGGGGGTACTAAGCATGAATATGATCCTCCTACTCCAATGTGATATCTTGGAGGTTCCTATGATGCCACTGAATGTGCACCAGAGGAATACACCATCCATGAAGGATCCACTCCTATTGATCCTCTATCTCCACAGGGAACTCTATAAACAACCCCCCATCATCAATTTCGAGCTCACCACAGTCGATGACGTGCGATAGATCATGCACGTAACTCCCTAGCTACGAAATGTGAAAAAAATCATGCACCCAGTGCATCTGTGGGGGAAGATATAGGTGGTATGCTACCTCAACAACTCTACTGAGAATCTGGAAAGTTCTGATGAACCTCAGAGATAACTTTCCACCCCAGCCAAATCTCTGCAATCCCTATCTGGGTGAGACCTGTAGGAAGACATGGTTTCCTTCCTCTAACTCTAAGGGTCTCTGTATCGTATCAGCATAAGAATTATGCCTTCTCTGTGCAGTCATAATCCACTCCTGGAAGATCTGCACCTTCTCGGTGGTAGCCCGTACCAACTCTGGACCCATGAGTGCCAACTCCCCTAGGTCTGTCCAATATAGGGGGGATTTGAAAGGCCGCCCATACAAGGCCTCAAATGGTGCCATGCCAATGGTGGAGTGATAGATACTGTTGTATGAAAACTACCCCAGTAGTAGGTGGTCATCCCAACTACGACCAAAATCCAGGACACAAGCACGAAGCATTACCTCCAAGGTCTGTATGGTCCACTCTATCTGACCATCTGTTTGGGGGTGAAATGATGTGCTCAAGCATAGCTGAGTCCCGAACACCTCCTTCAACCCTTTCCATAAATGAGATGTAAATCATGCATCATGGTCTAAGATGATCCTCTAAGGAACCTCATGAATCCGCACTATCTCTTGGACGTATAGGCGTCCCAAGCCCTCTACTGATCCCTACTCCCAGATGGGTAGGAAATTAGCCAACATGGTTTGTTAGTCAACAATCACCTAGATAAAATCATAGAACCTGGACCGGTATGGTAACCTCGTCACAAAGTCTATGGATATTCCACCCCACTTCCACTCTGGTACATCATGTGTCTATGTCAAGACTACCAGGATCTGATGCCCAACCTTCACTTCCTAACAAGTGAGGTATCAAAAAAAACTCTACCACCACTTTCTTCATCCATGGTCACCAGTCCTAATGTAGGAGGTCCTGGTACATCTTTTCCATGCCATGATGTACCGCTAAAGGGGAAGTATAGAAATCCCCTAACACCTCCTCCCACAATGTCACTGGTACTAAAGTGTATCCTCCGAAAAGGATGGAATTATCCCCACCTATCGGAAGTCCACCAAGAACATGTAACGAGGATATCTAAGAATGTCGGGCCTCATAGTAAATATACACAAGTTGTGCCTCCCTAACTCATTTTAAGAGTGTGGGAGTGACAATCATAGACTTGAATTAAGATACTCCATCACTATCCATGAAGGATATTTTCATCGTGGATAGCTTATCCATCACCTCACTCTGCAGCTGCAAACCAAACCTTTTATTGAGTGTGTATGCCACCACGTTTCCCTTCCCATGAGTATAGACCTTCTCAAATTCATTATCTTGGAGGAACTCTAGCCATCACTGCTATCTCAAGTTAAGATCGTTCTATGAGAAGATATACCTAAGACAATTGTGGTCAGAGTATATGGTAAACCATTCACCCATCAAGTAGTGCCGCCATATCTTCAAGGAAAAGGACACTACTGATAACTCCAGGTCATGAGTCTCATAGTTATTCTCACGATCACTCAAATTTCGTGAGCTATATGCGATCAATTCTTACTCTTGCATCAAGAAACAACCCAATTTAGTCCCTAATGCATCACTGTATACTACATACTGAACACCCTCTTCTGGTAGTCTCAAGATGGGGGCACTCTTCAGTCTTCTCCTCAATTCTTGAAAACTCTGATGAAACATCTCCATCCATAAAAAGTGTTATCTCTTCTTTGTTAAAGATAAAAAGGGTGTTGTTACTTTGGAAAAGATGGTTATGAATATCTGGTAGTACCCATCCAGCCTTAGGAAACTCCACACCTTAGTCATGTTCTCAGGTGGCTCCAAGAAAGCGCTGCCTCTATCTTCACCAGATCCACTGAATCTCTAGCCTCCGAGATGGCATGTCCCAGAAAGTGGACCTCTTGAATATAGAACTGTAACTTCTATAGCTTACCATAAAGTTGGTTCTCTCAGAGTGAATCTAGGAATATCCTTAGGTGTGTATCATTCTCCTCTTCTGATGATGAGTACACCAAGATGTCATCAATGAAGACTTCCATGAAACAATTGTGGTAAGGTTGGAAGATCTTGTTCATGAGTCCCATGAACACTACTGGGGAATTGTTCATGCTAAAATACATCACCAAAAACTTATAGTGGTCATACTGTCATTTAAAGGATGTATTAAGTACGTCTTCATTCTGTACCTGAAGCTGATGATAGCTAGATCTAAGATATATCTTTGAGAACCACTTCACTCCCTTCAACTGATCGAAGGGGTCATCAATCCTTGGAAGTGGATAATTATTCTTCATGGTCCCATAATTTAGGTGACGATAATCCACACAATACCTCAAACTACCATATTCTTTCTTGGCTAACAACACCAAGGCTTCCCATGGAGAAACCCTAGGCCTTACAAAACCCTTCCTATACAAGTCCTCCAGTGATACCCTCAACTCACAATGTTCCGTGACAGCCATATGATATGCATGTGTATATATTACTTACTTCTTTGTTTAAAATTCAATGCACAAGTTTACATATCTATGAAGAGGTAGTATCAATACATCTTCTAGAAAGACATCCTCATACCCATCCACCACTATAGGAAAGATCAGACTTCTATCGTCAACCATACTGAGGGTGAGGCTATGCAACTGGTGAGTGATCAGCCACACCCTCCTCCAATAAATTCCATCATGTGCTGAAAAGGTTCCCTTATCAATGGTGAAGGAAAACATGGTCCCATCCTTGCAGACACAATGCATTTCGCACCTAAAATAGTCGATTTGAGAATGGAATGTGGATAACCAGTCTATACCCAAGATGACATTGCAAGGACATGACACTACTACTAGGCAATCCCAGTCAAATCTCTCATCTCTTAGAGTAATCTTAAACTGCTAGCACGAGTGTGTAATCATCGAATCCACTCCCGTAGGAATCCATAATTGTAAGGACTGAGACAATGACTCCAATAGAATCTCTGAGCCACAAATGAGGTATGTGGCAAAGAAAAAGTGACTAGTACCTCTGTATATGAGAAATGTATCTATGGTGGAGTATACATAGATCATACCTCTAATCATCTCTAGAGCACCATGGTCATAGGTTTCCATTGCCTAAAGATAGTCCCTCCCCTATCCATATGCTTCTAGAGCTCGTTGTGGGCCTCCTAGTGGTTGTGGTGGTAGTACCTCGAACTGTCTTCCACCACCTTTTACTCAGCCTGCTCCCCTGCCACTTCTGCTGCCTTGCGGACCTCCTCGATCAAACCAATGTAACTGTCTCGGTGGTCCCTCGACCTGCTGCTGGTCATCCGTGCGGGGAGTCGGACAATCATGAGACATGTTCCCCTATCCACCGCCAGAGTAACAAACACTATCCCTCAGATGACCTCCTCTTCCTCGTGAGCTCCACACCTCTAACCCTCTATCCTGTTTTCATCCTTCAGATGGTTTAGCTCGTTTGGTCATCTACGTCGTCTGCTTACTTCCTACTGCAAATGGCTCATCCTCTTATCATCTGGTGGAGACACTGACCATCAATTCCTACTCATTTGGGAATCCCTCTACCAGTAGGGCTCACTCTATCACTCCATCCTACGTCGAGATGCTGAGTGAAATCATCGATGCTATAATTTTCCATTGGAACTCATGCTCAAAGGTCCAGGACCTAAAGAAAGGTTCTCATACCAGGTCAGTGGAGTAGCAGGAGAGGTCAGTAAACCTCTATGAGTACTGAGCCACAGTCAGGCTACCCTGAAGTAGGTATAGTAACTCTTGAATACACACTAAGCGTAGTATCACTAGTACAAAATCCACCCTGAAGAGGCTCTCAAAGTCTAACCAGACAAAGGTCACCTCCTCGTGTGTCTAGAGCATCAAGATCCACCATCTCTCTACCATTCCTTGAAAAAGGCTACCAGCTAGAACCAATATCCAGTATATAGGTATCTCTACTAGGAAAAAAACGCATGTAACTACCTCCAACCAATCCTTAGCTTCTTGAGGATATGTCTCACCCAAAATCCTCAGAGTCCTAAGTCCATGAAACTCATGCAGTGAACTCAGTCGGCGTACACTGTCCACTTGTGGGGTTGAAAGTATTTGTTTCTCTACGAGTGGTGGTGTTGTTGGAACACCACCATAGGTGCTACCATTTTAAGTGGTCCCTGTAATGACGCTACATCCCTTGGTGGTCTATCGTCGTGATATCTCACAAGAATCCTGGCTAGATTTCTTCGTGAATACATCCTTTAAGGAAAGTAGATGTGCCATGAACAAAATGTTATACCTGGTGAGTTGACTCAAAAGAGATTAAGAGAAATAAAACATTTCCAAAACACATGAAAATTGTGTTTTCACATACCGAGTCGAAAAATAGAATTCAGGGTCCTAGTGTATAGATACATTGGCTGTCGCACCAACACTGAACTTCTTGGACTAAAAGCCAAACTCGATACACTTAACACTATTGCCTCCTTGAAAATACAGACTCTTTGTTCTTCTGGTAAAACTGACCATCCTCTGATATTTCTTTTTCATGAACCGTCCCCCAGGGTCCATTCCGTGACTACCCCAAGCCCACCTTTTATAGGCCAAGGGATAGTGACTAACATCAAAAATCCATATCCCAAAAAGGGAAGGCATTTCCTTTAAACCTGTACACACACAGACAGGCCATACCGCACAAAGAAAACCACAAAGGAAATAAAGTAGTACAACCTCCAAAAAGTATCCCTACTAAGAGTAAAGTGTGTAAACTGAAATTAAAGGGGATAGAATACAAGACCAACTGAAAGGAAAGTACAATAAAACAAGTACATGCTCTGGATGTTTTCCACTACGAATCCTACCTGAAGGGTAAGTACAGTTCTCTGTCGAATGTCACTGAGGCACACCACTTCTATCGACCCACCTCCAAGAACCATCAAGTCGTGGCTACCCTAACTCCCAATCAAAGATTTCCATCATCGACACAAGACATAACAAGTGTAGGAAAAGCCCGTGTAGGGGTGATTATAACAATACTCAGTAGGGACCCCAAGAACCCTGATGTTCTCTTAGTAATTCACAATGGAAAACACCACCAAGGAAAATACCATAGAGGTAATACCACTAAGAAAGATCTCAAACACATAGCACAAAGTAAAAGACACATCTCACACCAGGTATAACTTAAGTACTGAAGTAAAGATGATTAGTCATAGAGATATATAATATTATTCTTTTGAGAGGATATGCTATTGATCCACGTAGGGTCGCTATGTACTGACCCACACAAGATCGCTAGGTGCTGACCCACATAGAATCACTAGGTTCTGACCCACACAAGATCTCTAGGTGCTGATCCACACACGATTCCTAGGTGCTGACCCACACAGGATCACTATTCATTATTTACATCACAGAAATCCACTAGATTCCCACACGTAGAACAATTTATTCCAGGAGGATCCGCTCCTCAAGCCATAAATAGCACCTTAACTAACATAGTTTCCTACATAAAGTAAACCCAAAGGGCTGTCTTGCCATAAGATTCCAAATTCAAGAAATAACACGTCGAACAGATTCCCGGTCTATAAGATATATGATTTTTTATAAAAAGGGGCCAGTTGAATTTGAGTCTGATCCAACCCATATGTATGAAAAATTATCATAATAATCATGTAGAGTATCTTAGAAGGACCGCCTCATTACAAGGGTCCCAATCACACTGACAACACATGAAATAGATGCCCAATTTGAGAGATACAGTGGTTTTAGTAAACAGGGGATGATTGCATCTCGACCCGGTCCGACCCGACCAACCTGGCCTGAGGTTCCCACATGCCCTGGTTTAATTCAACTGGCTCAACCTAACTCATTTTGGGTATGGGTTGGTCTGGTCTGGACTGGCTAGTGGGCCTTGCTGGACAGAGTCCGGTCTGGCTGGGACACGGAATCTAGTTCTGTCTGACTCCCTACGGCCCCACGGGATGCCGCGGGGCCTCCCTCCTACTGAGGTCTGGAAACCGCGATTCTAGCTCCTCTGAGTGACCTATACACAGGACATAGCACCATGCGGTGCCTGCCTGGCACCACATCACCCTGGAACCACCTTCCACCACGACACGCTGATGAGCACACCACGTCACCTCGCGACCTCCTTCCTCTACGGCGCGCCGACGAACATGCCACTGTCCTCCAGTGCAGCCAACGAGGGCTAGTCACCTCCTCTACCACTGATCTATTTTGCGTTTCCCCCTCTATGCAGCCGACATGGGATGACCACCACCATTGTTTGTCGGTGCCACCATGTCGGGGGTAAAGCACCAGCGACACCTTCTGCGAACAACCGATGTTGCTCTGCTGGTCTGTTTTTTGATCTGCCTACACCTATGAGTCTCTTGGGTCTCCTCCATCACCATGATGATCTTGGACATGCCTTGCCACCATTTTGTACAATCTGTTTACAAGGAGAGAACATGTGAAGGGGTATGAACTTTTTTTATGTCGGCCCGTGCCCTCCACATTAGAAGTTTTAAAATTATGGAGGCTTGGGGGTGATGTTAAATCGTAGAAAAAGATAAAATAATCCCAAATATAGGATCCCCCAAATAAAGTTACCCTCCCACATAAACGCACAATTCTCAAATGAACCTATTCATGGGTTGATCTAGGTTCAAAATTTCTAAAAAAGAACAACGAAGAACATAAAAAAAACAACCTCTACCTCTTTGACATTTTTTGCTGCAACATTACATCCTCAAGGTTTCAAGACTTTGATATCGTTCTATGATCATTGGCATTCATCGCCACTCATTGACCTCTGGATCTGATCCTCCAACGTTTGTCACTTCGTTCTTTGTTATTCATTCTTCATTGGAGAGGGATTCCCCTATGTTCTCTCATGGATGTTTCTGTGATGCCACCAAACGTGAAAAAGAAGAATCGACCGTCCACTAAGGACCCTATCCTAGAAATCCTCTATCTCTATTGGGAACTCTACAAATGATGCCCTGTCATCAATGTCCATCTCTCTCTATTTGATGATGTGTGGGGGATCATGCATGTACCTCCTCAGTTGTGACATGTAAAAAACATCATGCACCCAATGCATCTATCAGGGAAGATCTAGGTGGTATGCCACCTCACCACTCTGTTGAGAATCTGGAAAGGTATGATAAACCTCAGAGATAACTTTCCACCCCAACTAAATCTCCGCAATCCCCATCGGGTTGAGACTCATAGGAAAACATGGTCTTCCTCCTCAAACTCCATGGGTCTCTGTATCCTGTCATAATTTGACTTCTGCCTGCTCTATACAGTCTTCATCCTCTTATGGATGATCTGAACATTCTCAGTGGTAGCTGGTACCAACTCCAGACCCATGTTTTCTGACTCCCCTAGGTCTATCCAACATAGGGGTGATCTGCAAGGCCTCCCGTACAAGGCCTCAAACGGTGCCATGCCAATGGTGGAGTGACAACTATTGTTGTATAAAAACTCTAGCAGTGGAAGGTGGTCCTCCCAATTCTGACTAAAATCCAGGACACAAGAACGAATCATGTCCTCCAAGGTCTATATTGTTCACTATGTCTGACCATCTATATAGGGGTGAAAATCTATGCTCAAGCATAGTTTATACCTAAATGGCTTCAGCAACCCCTTCCACAACCATGATGTAAATCTTGCATCATGGTTAGAGAATATTTTTGAATGCAACCCTGAAGCCGCACAATCTTCTAGATGTAGAGGCGTCTCAATACCTCTACCGATCCCTGATCTGGGATGGGAAGGAAGTGAGCCAACTTGGTGAGTTAGTCAATGATCACCCAGATAGAATCATAGCCATTGGACATGCATGGTAACCCCATCATGAATTATGTGGAGATACCATACCACTTCTACTCTGGTACCTCAAGTGGATGTGTCAAGCCAGCCAGGACCTGATGCTCAGCCTTCACTTGCTGATAAGTGAGGTATCGAGAAATGAACACTTCCACCACTTTCTTCATCCCTGACCACCAGTATTGATGTCGGAGGTCCTGATACATCTTTACCACACCATTATGCACCACCAAAGGGGAATTATGGAACCCCCTCAACACCTCCTCCAGCAATTTCACCGGTACTGAGGTGCGTCCACTAAAAATGATGACGTGCTCCCCACCTATCAAAAATCAATAAACATCATGTCCTGAGGATATCTGACCATGTTAGTCCTCATAGTCAACATCTACAAGTTGTGCCTCCCAAAATCACTTTATGAGCGTGGGAGTGACATTCATAGACTAGAGGTGAGCTGCTCCATCACTATCCATGACGGATATCTGCATCGTGGCTAGATGCTCTATCGCCTCAATCACCAGCTGCAAACCAGACCTCCTGCTGAGTGGGCATGCCACCACATTCCCCTTCCCAAGAGTATAGAGTATCTCAAAGTCATAGTCCTAGAAGAACACCATCCATCACCGCTGTTTGAAGTTCAGGTCCTTCTATGATAAGATATACCTGAGACTCTTGTGGTCAGAGTAGACGGTAAACCGTTCACCCATCATGTAGTGCCACCACATAATCAAGTAAAATACCACTTATACTAACTCCAGGTCATGGGTCACATAGTTATATTCATGATTCCTCAACTTCCGTGAGTCATAGGTGATCACTGTTCATTCCTACATTAGGAAATAACCCAGTCCGGTCCTTAATGCATCAAGTAGACTACATAACCAACACCCTCTTTTGGTAGTCTCAAGATGGGGGTACTCATCAGTCTCCACCTCAACTTCTAGAAACTCTACTGGAACCTCTCGTTTCACACAATGGGTTATCCTTTCTTTTTCAAAGTTGACAAGGGTGATGCTACTTTGGAAAATTCAGTTACGAATCTCTGGTAGTACCTATCCAACCCCAAGAAACCCTGCACCTCAGTCATGCTCCTGGGTGGATCCTAAGCATGCACTGCCTCTATCTTCACTGGATCCACTGCAAATCCATCCTCTGAGATGACATGTACCATAAAGTGGACCTAAAAAATCTAGAACTATCACTTCAAGATGATACCATAAAGTTGGTGTTCCAAGATTATGACAACCCTAATTTTTATTACACACTTAAACCTAATTTATTACATAATATCTTCACTTGATACAAAATAGAAGATTGATAGGTATTGTGTCTTTGGGGCTTAGGAACATTACATAATATCTTAGAACATAAAACACACTACATATTTATTGAAATTTATTTTTACAAGACAACTACATTCTGTCGTACTTATCATTTGTAACACCCCGACCCCAGAAACCCATAGTGGGTGCATTATTTTAATATATTGGCATGATTACAAGGATTCAAATCCCGAAGAACCGATCAATTTAGCAGTCTTGGAAAATATATTTCATACATGATTGTTACATTACATTATAAAATGACTAACAACAACAAAAACATTGTCCCCTTTTGAACACATTCATTTCCCTTATCCTTGTAGGTCAATCATAAAATAATTCTTCAATCTAGGGAAAAATAAAACAAAGAAATGGGTGAGCTCTGATGCTTTGTAAGGATAAAAATATAGAAAAAACTTTCATAAATAGGAATAAACCTTTAAGGATATGTGTAAGACTAAAACAAAAGCCTTTTAAACATAAAATTCAGCATAATATGAAAAAGATAAAATAAAATAATGCCATTTACTTATTCAGATGAATATTCTACTTGTCTAATAATCACATGAAATATCAATATCCACTTTCATAATGATGGAATGCATAATGGTAGACTTTAATTTATGTGTCAAGGCCTTATGCCAGGACCTAGTGGATAATTATAATCAGACCCCAACCTGAAGAGCCTTTGTAACCGGACTCAAACCCAGAGAGCCTCTATAACCGGACTCCAACCCGGAGAGCCTATATAATCAGAATCCAACCCAGAGAGCCTCTGTAACCAGACTCCAACCCAGAGATCCTCTGTAACCCAAATCTGACCCGGAGGGTCTGCTGTAATCAGACTCCAACCCAGAGAGCCTTTGTAACTGGACTCCAACCTGGAGGGTCTGCTGTAACTAGACCCCAACCCATAAATTACCAGTCCAACACATTCATCTTAAGAAGAGGTCGAAATATAACACAAACATTCATAATAAAACTAGCGTAAGAAATGTAAATAATTTAACCATAAACCATGAATGGCTTAAAAATAACTCATCCATAGTCAAACATATAAAAAAACTTCAATACAATATGGAAGATTTTTATCATAATAAATCAACTTCAAACAAGTTTAAAATCCATAAAAGGATCTTAATATAGCTGAATATGATTTGTAAAACTCTCTGTGAGAAATATCATTTTTCATAAAAACATTTAAACGTCACACAATTTAGAAAGGAAGACATTTTAAAAACATTTTTGAATCAAAGTTTCCCATACCACTTTGAAACTTTTGAAATGAATTAAAATTTTAAAAACATCTATGTCCATATAAATAAATCCATAAAAGCATTTTGAAAACATGAAAATTAATGAGAAAGGTTTTCAAGAATAAATATTTAAAATATTTAAAATGATTTTTTAGTAAAAGAGTCCCTTAAAAATAATACATTTGAAAACTCTTTTATGAAACATATAAATGGATAATAAATATTTCCCAGTAGATACTCATGTAAAAACATCCACGGATAATAAAGATATTGTGAAATTAACCCTTACCTTGTAATTTTACTTAGTTGAGGGTATGCTAAAATCTTGTATAATAGTTAAATCATTGTTTTTAAATTATACAATAACTATATACATAAATATGATATCATATATGATCTTATAATATTTCTTTATTAATGATATTTCAGTAGTATCATCATTTCGGGTGTTAACATATTCATTTTCCTTAATATGATTAGTTATGTAAGACATGTTTATTATGGATAGGATGTATCATATTAATATTCAGAATGGTATTAAGTCTTTAAATATTATTTTTAATCATCAAATGAAAATTATTCTTGAATGGATACGATGGGGAATGAATCTTATCGCGTTTGTTGAGACGGTAATCCATATGTACACACGAGCGACAATATCATTCTTTTGATATTAAAATAATATATAATTGGATGATATATCATATATACAGAATCATTATAATGTTATATTTATTATTTACATCATTTATACTCATTATCATACCCATCCAAATGATGAAGTATTTGAATAACAAACTACACCCCGACGTGGAGACAGTAATCCGTACGTATGCACATATGGTGAATTTTTCATTTATAGGATGGATAGAGTGATGAAAATGGTTGTAAAATTTTTATAGTAACATAAAAATAAATATAAGATACTGTATTTATTATTTTATAATGGAAACAATAAATAAAGAGGATGTGGAAGAAGAAAATAACTTGAAAGAGGTGATGAAATATTTACCTCTTCTTCGGGTTCTTCTTTTTGATTTGATCAAAAGGGATCCTTAGGTTGGATTTATGACTAAAGTAATGCCTATAGGATGAAGGGAGGAAATTTTGGAGGATATTTGGGCAGGGGTTGGATAATCCAAACGGCTCTAAAGGTGTGAATTTGAGAGAAGGGGAAGTGCCCTTTTATAAGAGAGGTGAGGGTCACTTTAGGAAAAACTTGAAATATTATTTTATAATAAAATTAAATTAGGTTTCTAATGGCTCCAAAAAGAATTATTTAAAGTATAAGGTTGGTATGGGTCAAAAATAGCTCAACCAATAGGTTTTAGACAGGTTTAGGATACTATATTAACCTTATCCTTTAGATTTAACTCTTAGTTAAATATTTTGACATTTACCATGTCTCTTTGTATTTTTATATTATATGGTTAATAAAATTACTATAAACATACAAGAGAAACCCAAGTGGTTCATTAATTATAAATCAATTATTATTTAAGTCTTTTAGCTGATCCTTATATTTTTAAGATTATTATATCAACCAATAATATTGTATTTGGTTTAAAAACCCATTTATGTCAATTTTGACATTATTTAATAATTGATTTTTTTTAAAGTCCTAAAAACTTTATTAATTATAAATAAATAAATTTAATCAACAATAACATGTTATAGTCACCTATAAGAGTTTTTTATGACATTAAAACTTTCAAATTATATTTATTTTAGTATTTATAATATCATTTATTTGATTATTTCATTAATAAGGAAAATACTCTATCATTATTGTGTCATATATAAATATATTTATGTTAAGTCTAAAAATTATAAATAAAATATCCTTAGGTAGGAAATCTTATTAGCTTTCTAATGAATATTTATAGTCGAAAATATAACTTATATATCACCTTGTAATAATTTGTTTACTAAAAGATATATGTTTATGTCATTTTTGTCTTTACTTTAAATTAATTAATGTAAAGCGTCATTATCACTCTCATGTGGAAAACAATGCTCCAAAAATAGACCCAAGGATTCTCATGGTTGGAAATATATCAAAAAATAGTAACAGGACACATTTTAGAAAAATTTAATATTATTTTAATATTATTTATTTACCCATATTTCCCGGATTTACCCTTTAACCATGGTAAATAAAATATTTACCGAAGTAATTATTCATAATGTATAAAAATAAAAGTTACCCATTTATACAATTATGAAATTATAATTCCAAATATGGAATACATTTTTCTAAATTCAAAGAACATAAGTGGCAAAAATTAATTTAAAATTAATTCCCGTTGTCAAAATAAAAAGCTTGTTTTTAAGAAATAATAACTATCAAGATATTGAGACTTGTTTATGTCCAATTTAAATGTGAAATTACATCCAATGACCTAAATTATATTTAATGATACAAATATAATCTAATTATACTTAAAAACAATTATAATTTATAAGTTAACAATATAAACTATTTTGATTAAAAATGTTGTTTTTAATTAAAATTTATTATTTTTTCACTATTCATCAAAATATGAAAGTTATCAGAATAGTACCAAAAATTTAACCAAACTAAATTTTTTTTGTCGCTATTATAAATGTGAATTTAATTTCACTAAATTAAATATATAATAATGTCAAATATTGTATTTAAAAAGAGTTCTCCATTAAAAGGCAGAAAAATGCATTTTTGAAAAATAACTCTTTTTTCTTAAAAATTGATTTTTTATTATATTATTTCTAAGAAAAATAAAATATGAATATAAAAATTATATAGGATATATAAAATTTAAAATGTGGTTAATACTATTGATAAAATATTTTTTTAATGTCTACTTTTTTAAGTCGTGGTGCGCTCGAACTCGGTGTTGCGTGTCGCGCAAGCAATTGAATTACTTTAATGAGATAACATACTATGAAATCTAGGGGTGTTACATTCTCCCATACTTCAATAAATTATGTCCTCTAAATTTGAAATTGTTCTTAAAAAAATAAATTGTTAAAAATAGAAAAATATCATTGTGGAAAACCGACATCGAAAATTGGGTTAATAAAATTTAGTCTTAATAAGAGGGAAAGGGAAATGAAAAAGTCACCACAAAATTATGAACTCGATTAGGAGAAAATTGGTGGTAATTAGAGACACATAATTGAAGGAAAACATAAATATTTATAGGGAGAGATTGAGGTCATCAATCACAAACAAGTGTAAAATTGAGGGCCTCAAAATCATCAATCTATGATGATTTAAAATATTGTTAGTTCAACCAAACATAAGGTATTAAGATAACACATTTTTTGATTTAATATCCCTTCCCTAAATTTTAATAATTAATTTATTTATAGAATAAAAAAATATATATTTGATAAGTAGAGTTTCATCCTTCAACTAATTCCTAGCACAAACTCATCTTTCACTCCAAAAGATAATAGATTTCAAAAATATTCTATTTATCCTAACCTTATAGTGTTCCAAAAATAATAAATTTATAATTCATTTGTCAAAATATTAAAAAAAACTACATTATACAGTCCAGGACATCACATAGGCTAGTGGTAGGTGATTCACCCTTCGGTTATAGGTTCAAGTCTCACGGCCTTGCCGGACGCGACAGGTTGTCATCCGACCTCCGGGTTGTCCTTTTTATAACAATCCAAAAATAATCTTAAAAAATGATTTAACCATAACAATACTATCCGATGTCAAACTTAATAGATTCCAACCTTTAGAATTATCCAAAATACTTCTGTCCAAACTCACAATCCAAAATTTATAAGGAATATAAACCCAATGAAGATCCTTTTTTGCCATGTAATATCATGTAAATACCTTCATCATGTATTATTTTAAAACACGGTAACACCCTGAATTATCATATAACCGCATTAATTAAATTCATTCTCCCTTATTCCTTATAGAATACTAGATATTCTCCTGATATCTAAATTTTTTTTGTAAACTCCAACAATTATGGAATAAACAAACCATTAACCAGTTCCAAGGATGTCAATAATATCCAATATAATTAATCCAAATCAATCATCTATTATTCCGAAATAAACACCTCTATATCAGGACCATATTAAAGTTTTTTCTTTCCTTAAACCATGTATTTTCCATGAATTTTAAATTGCCCTTGAGTCACTTTTCTAGGTTCTACTAATCTCAAGTCCTTAATGAAATAGTACTGCAGTACAATCCTCATATACTCTATAATTCTTATAACATGTACATCATTAATACGATACTCAAATGAAACAATACTTTAATAACCACATAAGAACTATTAATCATTCCTCTTCATCTTCAGTAGTATCATAACATGATTATTATCCAATAGAAGCATTTGGAGTATACTCTGATGATTTGAACATTGACTCGCTAAGTGTCCCAACTCCTTGCAGGTGAATCATTGTATATTTTAAACATTTTTATCACACTTGCAATCACATACTTGGTGTCCTTTTCATCCACACTTATAACAAACTCTCAAGGCGATTCTTTCTACAGTTATCACATATGGGAAAATCCTTCTTTCCCTTATTCCCTTTAACCATCTTTGTCCCTACCATATTTTTCTTCTCTGGATTCCCTTCAAAGCAATAGGACTCATAAAATTATTTACATATCTTATTAACACATGATACTATTTCCTCATATGATGATAATACATGAGAGACTATTTACTTTCTAAATTTTGGCTTAACACTATGAAAGATATGATCCTTCTTACTCTTTGAATCATGCGTATTGTTGGAGGTCTCATTCCATATACTGGGCACCATTTCTAAACAATGACATACACTAGGATAGTTTATGAAACACAATTCATAATTGCAAACTTCTAAAGCAGTTAACACAAATTGAACAATTCATGGATATAATCCATAAACATAAAAATGTATTCTTTGAGGAGTTATATACTCATAACCCTTCATAGTGGTTTGTAAAGAAAATGAGAATTGTCCTAGGCATATCCCCCAGGAGTGTCGTAACCAAGAGTACAACAAGGCCCATTGTCGTGCACTAGTTCCCATTTGATTCTAGCTCAAAGTGGTGTTTTCGGGTTTTACCCCTAGGTACCTCTGTGTAAGAGTCGCCTCTACCTACTCGTATCTAGCCAAGGATGTTTTTCTCATAAAACTCACAAAATCTATACAATACCAAAATTCTAAGAAGTTCTTCCATACTAATCCTCAAAGTCTATCTTAGGGTAGGGTTCCCTAATCAGAGTTTTTCTAAATCTAGTTTCTAAGGTTTGTACAAAACTTCCTCTGATACCAACTGTAACACCCCAACCCCAGAATCCTAGAGTCGGTGCATTATTTTAATACATCGGCATGATTATAAGGAATCAAGTCCTGAATAACCAATCAGTTTAGCAGTCTTAGAAAATATATTCCATATATGAACATTACATTAAATTATAAAATGACTAACAACAAAAAAAATTCCCCTTTTGAACACATTCATATCCATTAGCCTATCGCTTTATCTCAACAATAAAATACTTCTTTAATCCCAGGAAAAATAAAACATACAAAGGGGTGACCTCAAATGCTCAGTAAGGAAAACAATATAGCGGAAACTTTCATAAATAGGCATAAAACTTTAAGGAAATGTATAAGAAAAAAACAAAAGCCTTTTAAACATAAACTTCAGTATAATATGGAAAAGATAAAATAAAATAATGACATTTACTTATTCAAATGGATATTATACTAGTCTAATAATCACATGAAATATCAATAGCCACTTTCATAATTATGGAATACATAATGCCGGACTTTAATTTCTGTTTCAAGGACTCGTGCCAGTACCTAGAGGCTAACTATAACTGGACCCCAAACCAGAGAGCCTCTGTAACCGGACTCCAAATCAGAGAGCCTTTGTAACCAGACTCCAACCTAGAGAGCCTCTGTAACCAGAATCCAACCCGAAGAACCTCTGTAACTGAACTCCAACCCAGAGAGCCTCTGTAATCGGACTCCAACCCAGAGGTTCTGCAGTAACTGAACTCTAACTCTGAGAGCCTCTATATCTAGACTCCAACCCAGATGGTATACTACAACCGGACTCCAACCCAGAAAATACTAGTCCAACACATTCATCTTAAGAAGAGGTGAAAATATAATATAAACATTCGTATTAAAACTAGCATACGAAATATTAATAATTTAACCATAAACCATGAATGGAATAAAAATAACTCATCCATAGTCAAACATATCACAAAACCTTCAATACAATATGGAATATTTGTATAATAATAAATCAACTTCAAACAAGTTTAAAATCCATAAAATGATTTTGATATAGATTAAAATGATTTGTAAAAATCTTTGTGAGAAATATCATTTTTTCATTAAAACATTTAAATTTAACTAAATTTAGAAAGGATGGAATTTAAAGACATTTTTGAATCAAAGTGTCCCATACCACTTTGAAACTTTTGAAAGGAATTAACATTTCAAAAACATTCATGTCCATATAAATAAATCCATATAACCATTTTGAAAACATTGACATTAATGAGAATGTTTTTGAAGAACAAATCATTAAAATATTTAAAATGATGTTTTATTAAAATAGTCCCTTAAAAATAATACCTTTTAATACTCTTTTATGAAACATATACATGGATAATAAATATTTCCTAGTAGATACTCATGTAAAAACAACCTCAGATAATAAAGAGATTTTAAAATTAACACTTACCCTATACTTTTCCTGGGTCGAGGGTACGTTCACCTCCTGTATAATAGTTAAATAATAATTATTAAATTATACAAGAACTTTATACATAAATATGATATCATATATGATCTTCTAATATTTCTTTGTTACTGATATTTTAGTAGTATGATCATTTTGGGTGTTAACTGATTCATTTTCCTTTATATGCTTAGTTAGTTAAGCCATGTTTGTTATGGATAGGATGTATCATATTCATATTCAGAATTGTATTTAGTCTTTAAACATTATTTTCAATCATCAAATGAAAATTATTCTTGAATGGATATGATGGGGAACGAATCTCATCACGTTCATGGAGACAGTAATCCGTACGTACGCACGAGCGACAGTATCATTCTTTTTATTTTGAAATAATATATAATTGGATGGTATATAATATATACAGAATCATTATCGTGATATATTTATTATTTACATCATTTATACTCATTATTATACCCATCCAAATGATGAAGTATTTGAATAACAAACTACACCATGACGTGGAGACAGTAATCCGTACGTACACGCGTATGGTGACTTTGTCATTTATAGGATGGATAGAGTGATTAAAATGGTTGTAAATTTTTTATAATGACATAAAATTATATATAAGATAATAATTTATTATTTTATAATGGAAACAATAAATAAAGAGTAAGTGGAAGAAGAAAAGAACATGAAAGAGGTGATGAAATATTTACCTCTTCTTCGGGTTCTTCCTTTTGATTTGACCAAAATGGATCCATAGATTGGATTTATGACGCAACGAAGTCCTCTAGGATGAAGGGAGGATTTTTTGTTAGGTTTTGGCCGAAAAAAAATGCTTTTAAGGTGTGAATTTGATAGAAGGGGAAGTGACCTTTTATAAGAGAGGTGAGAGTCACTTTAGGAAAAGATTAAAATATTATTTTATAATATAATAATTTTCAGTTTATAATGGATCAAAATGAATTATTTAGTGTATAAGGTGGGTATGGGTGTAACAAATCTCAACCAATAGGTTTTATACATGTTTAGGTCACTATATTAACCTTATCTTTTATATTTAACTCTTAGTTAAATAGTTTGACCTATACCGTGTCTCTTTGTATTTTTATATTATATGGTTAATAAACTTACTATAAACTTACAATAGAATACCAAGTGGTTCAGTAATGATACAAAAATCATTATATAATTATTTTTTTCTAACCTTAGGTTTTTTTGGATTATTATATCAACCAATAATATCGTAATTGTTTTAAAAACACATTTTTGTCAATTTTGGCATTATTTAATAATTGATTTTTGTTAAAGTCCTAAAAAATTTATTAATTCGAAATAAATACATTTAATCAACGATAACATGTCATAGTCACCTATAAAAGTTTTTTATGCCATCAAAACGTTCAAATTATATATATTTTAGTATTTATAATATCATTTATTTTATTGTTTTATTAATAAGGAAAATACTGCATCATTATTGTGTCATATATAAATATATTTATTTTAGGTCTAAAAATTATAAATAAAATATCATGAGGTCTGAAATATTTTTATATTTCTAATTATTATTTATAGTCTAAAAGATAACTTATATATCACATTGTAATAACTGTTTTACTAAAAGTTATTTTTTTATGTCATTTTTGCCTCTAATTAATTAATATAACGTGTCATTATCACTCTCAAGTGGCTCCACGTGGTCCCAAAATAGACCCAAGGATGACCATGGTTGGAAATGTATCAAAAAATATGAATATGACACATTTTAGGGTAATTTAATATTATTTTAGTATTATTTCTTTACCCATATTTATCAGATTGACCCTTTAACCTTGGTAAATAAAATATTTACCGAAGTAATTATTCATAATGTCTAAAAATAAAAGTTAACTATTTACACAATTTCAAACTTCTGATTCCAAAAATGTAATCAATTTTTCCAAATTAAAAACACACAAGTGGCATAAATTAATTTAAAATTAATTCCTGTTGTCAAAACAAAAATCATGTTTTTAAGAAATAATAAATATCAAAAGATTGACACTTGTTCATGTCCAATTTAAATGTGAAATTACATACAATGAACTAAATTATATTTAATGATAAAAATATAATCTAATGATACTTAAAAACCATTCAAATATATAATTTAACACTGTAAATTATTTCGATTAAAAAAGTTATTTTTAATTAAAATTTAGTATTTTTTCACTATTTATCAAAATATGAAAGTTATCAGAATAGTACCAAAATTTTTTCCAAACTAAATTTTTATGTCCCTATTCTAAAGATAAATTTAATTTCACTTTATTTAATATATAAAAGTGTCAAATATTGGATTTAAAAATGGTTCTCCCTTAAAAGGCATAAAACTGTATTTTTTGAAAAACACATCTTTTATCTTAAAATTTTAATTTTTATTATATTATATCTAAGAAAAATAAAAGATGAATGTTAAAATTATATATGATATATTAAATTTAAAACGTGGTTAGTACTATTCACAACCTCTTTTTTTTTGAATGGATAGTTTGGTAAGTCATGGTGCGCTCGAACTCGGTGTTACGTGTTGCACATGCTATTGAATTACTTTAATGAGATAGCATACTAGGAAATCTTGTGGTGTTACAGCATTGAATGGGATAACCTGAGGACATGCATAAGAAAAAATTGACCTATAAAGCCTAGTAAGGGAATAAATATGGAATAAAATGAGTAATACAATACATGTTAGACAATAGGAATATCAATGGATCATAAGAGAAACATGAACATAGAGGCGTGATAAATAATGATAATCATAACATGGAAATGTGACAACAACACTTAACATGGAATTAGCATGAGATAAGGCTCATTGCACATGGATCATGAGTAAACACTCATTGCACAAGAATAATGAGTAAAACCTCACTACACTTGAATTATCATGAGTCAAAACCCATTTCACATGACGTATCATGATACTATACTTTACCAAATGCATTGGAGCGCTATCAGGGTGCACCCTTCTTAAACATTTCATTTCATGAATAAGTGTGCCACATGGATCATGGAATCAATCAAAATCATAAGTTATTCCATGATTAAGTAATGTTGAATAAATAAATGAAATTACCATTCAATATGTATATGTGTATAAAGTTGAATACCCTTGATAGAGACATTGGTATGGGATTCACTACACAATGATCTTGGCTTGAAAAAACACAGTGCAATTTCGGCAGCATAACGACGTGACATAAGGATTCATGAAAATGGTTGATGAGATATAAAAGGGTGTATCATAATATATAAATTCAATTTACATTAAGGGGTTCATATATATACATGTACCAACAAACTTAATGGAATTTAGATGCATAATACAAAATAATTGCTTGGATGTAAAAGAGGAGAGAGAAATCCCTCATGGAATTTTGGCATGGTAACAAGTGTACATGGGAGGCATTAATGAGATATAAATTGGTCTCCCATCATCCAAACATAAATAGGTACGTATTGGGGAGGTGAGAAATCATACCCCAACATTTGTAATTGAAAACAAAAGGGCATAACAACTTAAAGAAAATTGGACAAAAATTAGAAAGGAAGAAATCCCTTACTTGGAAGTGTGATCCTAAAGTCTTGGAAGAGGCTTGAGAAAGGCTTCTTGGTAGCATGGGGAACCTAGGGAGGATTCTAGATAGAGGCGTTCAGGGGTTGGTCTAACTCCATAGACTTTTAGTGAAGAGGAAGTGGGAGATTGGGTGGGTTTATATAGGAAATGAGAGGGAAATATTTATTATTTAGGTTTGGGAAACATCACATTAAAATAATCAAAACCAATAACCAACCCATGATTTATTACCATGTTATTATGAAAAAGGGGAATGGAAAAAAATATTTTGTAAGTCCAGTAGCCAAAATTCTTAAATTAATAGGGTTTCTTATGCGGAGGTGATTCACACTCTCAAGGAAAACAATTTAAAAAGAGATAATGTTTTATAAGTCTTGGAGGGCCCACTAAAGCTTTTTAGAATAAATAAAACAAATATAAAATCATATTATTTTAAAGATAAAAAATATATTGGACGAATATAATGTTTATATTATTTTATTACATCACTATTTGGTCATTATGATGTCATAAAACACATTAAATATTTAAACAGTATTTATTTTTTACCCAAAAATTTGATTGTCTCTGAAAATTATGAAAAATTCACTATTTTATAATTTTGACATCCTGATTCCAAAAATAATATTCATTTTATCTAAATAATTTTCTAAATATGTGAATTTTAACTTTCAAAATAAAAATCGACATTTATCGAAAATTCATGGGTTTTGACAAAAATGACTTTCAATCCTTAATGAAAATTACAATTGCATTGATAAAATTATATGATCATATATATTTAACAAAAAATAATTTAATTATAATAATATTTTATTAAAATATTATTTAATTCAAAAATCTATTAATTCATCGAAATAGATTTCTTAGTTGAATATTAATTAAAAATACAATTTGTTCTTTAAAAACTATTTACAAAGTAGCAATAATAAAATGAATGCACATTATTTATACAAAAAATAATATACATTGTCATGGTGATGGGGTCTTGTTACATAACCCCTTATAACACCTGCATAAGATCAAAGGGTAAGGTGTGTGATGGTGACATACTCTTGGGGTGGCTCAGATAACATCACTCAGGTGGTAATCTCTATTAACTTCCACTTCTCCCGTAGTCGGTTCTGCTCAAGTTAACATGTTAAAGCTATGATTGGGATTGGTCGAGAGTGAATCCCAATGATTCCACCTCTTTTCTGAGATTCGAAAAATGAGCTTCGTATGAGGTAAGTCTACTGGATGAGGCCATCACTTCTTTTTTCTGAGTAAATTGGATTTGTTGAAGCCCTATATTTATACTAATCACGTGATCACTATTCAGAAACTATATTAGAAATAGTCACAATTCATAATGTTATTTTAAAATCTAGAAATATAAAACCACTGAACTTTATATTTCATATAACCATAATAATACATTTAATTATATCAAGAGGAATTTTTATTAATGAAAGTTTGGGTCGTTAAAATCTTCCCCCTTAAGAAATTTCACCCTCAAAATTTCCTTTTAACACTCTAAAACAAATGTGGGTAACTCTAATTCATCACTTCCTTTGATTCCCATGTTGATTATTCATACTTTTGGTTTCTCCACAACACCTTGACGAGGGTCATTGTCTTATTTCGTAGCACTTTTTCTCTACCATCTAAGATCTTCACTAGTTTATCCTCATAAGAAAGATCATCCTCTAGCTGTACTACCTCTGAAGAGAGTACATAGGAAGGGTCTAGTATTTACTTCCTTAAGAGGGATACATGAATGACATCAGGTACTTTGGCCATGGTAGGTGGAAGTGCTTATCGATATGACACATCCCCAACACGATCAAGAATCTCAAAGGGGCCAATGTACCTAGTACTTAACTTCCATTTCATTACAAACATCATGACCTTATTCCATGGAGATATGAATAGAAATACCATGTCCCCAACTTTAAACTCAAGGTCTTGTCGACGGTTATCTACACAACTCTTCTGTCGACTATGGGCTGCCTTGATATTCTGCTGAATGGTTTTCACCTCCTCCACCATTTCTTTCACCATTTCTGGTCTTAGCAGCTTACGCTCACCGACTTCATCCCAACATGTCGGTGTTCTGCACCTCTTCCCATATAGGGATTCATAAGGTTCCATTCAGATGCTCGAGTAGAAATTTTTATTGTAGGAGAATTCAACTAGTGGAAGATGTTGGTCCCACCCTCCTTTAAAGTCTATAGAACATGATCTTAACATATCCTCCAGTGTCTGAATAGTTTTCTCAGATTTGACATAAGTTTGAGGATGATAGTCCATATTGAAGTTCATTTCAGTATCCAGATCATGTTAAATACTCTTCCAAAACTTAGAGGTGAATCTTGGATCTCGATCGGATATAATAGATAGTAGTACTCCATGCATCCTTACCACTTCTCTTATATATATCCATTCCAGTTGATCCATTGAGAAATCATCCTAAATTGAAATAAAGTGTGCATACTTTTTAAGATGATCCACAAAAACCCATATTGCATTCTTGCCTTTGGATTTCTTCAGAAGTCTGGTGACAAAGTTCAAGGTGATTTTCTACCATTTCTATGCTAGTATAGGCAATGTTTGTATCATCCCCTTAAACTTCTGCCACTCTACCTTCACTTTCTAATATACCATGCAATTCTATGTATACTCAACGTTCTCCTTATTTATATTATCCCACCAATAATTCTCTCGGAGATCTCGATACATCTTTGGGTATCTTGGGTGAATAGAGAAATTTGAACTATGTGTATCATCCAAAAGTTCCTTCTTCAGCTCTGGACTTGATGAAACACATAGTCTTTTCCCAAATCTCACAAATCCTTCTTCATTAACATTGAACTATGAGGATTTACCTTTTTTCATAGCCTCCACATTCTTCTGAATTACCTCATCATCTTTTTGATAATCCCTTAACCTTTCCTAGAGAGACGATTGAGTAGTCATTTGTGAAAGAATTGATGATGTTCCTTTCTTTACGATTCCCATGTCCATATTCATCAAGTATAAGAAGATTGGATTCTTCTCAATTCTCATAAATGATAGAATCATCAGGTCCTTTCTACATAGAGCATCCACCTCCTTGTTATCATTCCTAGGGTGGAAATCGATTGAGCAGTTATAGTCTTTGATTAGCTCTAACCATCTTAATTGGTGCATGATCAACTTTTTCTGTGTGAATATATACTTGAGGCTTTTGTGGTCCATATATATTTCACATTTCTCCCAAAAGAGATAATGCATCCAAATTTTCAAAGTAAAGATCACCGCATCTAACTCCAAATCATGTGTTTGATAATTCTGCACATGAACTTTCAATTTCCTTAAAGCATTGGCAATGACTTTGTCATTTTTCATCAACACACAGCCCATACCCTTCTTCTAAGCATCAATAAATACCACAAAAAGTTCTCCACTTGTGGGTAAAGTGATCATGGTCCCAGTGATAATCCTCCTTTTAACTTTTTGAAGCTTTCTTCGCATTCATAACTCCAAGAAAAAGTTACTCCCTTCCGAGTTAGCTTGGTAAGAGGGTTATACAATCGTGATAAATTTCCCCAAATCATCAATAATATCTAGCTAAACCCAAGAAGCTATGGATATTCATTAATGATGTTGGCCTTGGTCATCCCTCAATTGCATCTATTTTGGAGGGATCCACATATATCCCCCTGCTTGTGATGATATGGCCCAAGAATGAGACCTCCTTCAACCAGAACTCACATTTACTATACTTTTCATAGATATTCTCCTTCCACAAGGTCTATAGTACAATTCTTATATGCTCCTCATGATCCTCCTTGTTTTTGGAGTATATCAGAATATCATCTATAAAGACTACCAAACATTTGGCGAGGTAATCCCTAAATACTCTATTCATCAAGTACATGAATATTTCTGGAGAATTAGTGATTCTAAAAGACGTTACTATGAATTAATAGTTCCCACATATTGTACGAAAAGAAGTCTTGGGGATATCTTCCTTATTCACCCTTACTTGATAATATCCTGACCACAAATCCACCTTGGAGAAGTATTGTGCTCCACAAAACTGATCGAACAAGTCATCAATTCGTGGGATAGGATACTTGTTCTTTATCATGATTTTTTTAAGTTCACAATAATTGATGCAAAGGTGCATTGAACCATATTTATTCTTGACTAAGAGGACTGGTACACCCCATGGTGAAGCACTTGGGTGTATAAACCCTTTATCTAGAATCTCCTCTAGTTGTTTCTTCAGATCCTCAAGCTCCACAATAGCTATTTTATATGGAGTCTTGGATATTGGTAATGCCCCATGTATAAATTCAATTGACAATTAAACATCTCTTCTATGAGGAAGACCATACAATTCCTCGGGAAACACTTCAGCAGATTACCTCACAATAGGCATGTCTCCAAGTATGGTTGCCTCCTTAGACTCAATCATCTGGGCCAGATACGCGTGCTCATAGGGCAGTAATATCCATGCTTAAGATGATGGATCTAAAGAAGATTTATCTTCATCCTTTCACTTGTATAGAATTGGGGGTCGATTCTCCACATGGAGAGTGATTTCCCTCACACGATAATTTATGTTGTCTCTATATAATGAAAGCCAATCCATGCCAAGAATTGCATAAAATTACACAAGAGGTAGTATGATGAGGTTTTTCGGGGAATTCAATCCACATATTATGACAGGGGAGGAGTTATATTCATGGGATGCAATGATTGCCCAATTTTTCATACTCACTGAAATCTTTACTTCCATTATTTGTGGTGGTGATGTGATTGCTCTACTAAACTTTTGGGATATAAAAGAATTCATAGAACTAGAATCAAAAAGTACATTCACTATTATTGGATGAATAACTAACGTACCTATCACCACTTCATTTTCGTGGTTTACTTTGGCAGTAGTGATGGAAAAAGATCACCCTTGTTGCCTCGAAGGTTGTTGGTTGCCTCTGAAAACACTCGGATTAGGGAACTGATTTGAAAAGTTCCTCGGTTCTTTGTAGTTTAAACAATGAACAACACATTAAGGGTCGAGTGAAGCATTCATCTCATATGTCGTAGTCGTGGGTTTTTCTTGCTGACAGTTAACAACCAGGTTTCGTTCTCTTCCACACCTAAAGCATTTCCTCACCCCCTTCAGGTAATTTTTGGGGTTCTTATTTCTGCACCATTGGCATGTGGGGTGTTGTATCTTTTTAGAACCATTAGATTTATCCATCAGACTGCCAGCATTAAAGTCCAACTTATGCTTTTTATCCCTATGATACCCATGTGATTCTCTGATCTCCATTTCGTCCTTAAGGGCACATCCGACAATTGCGTAATAGCTTTTGAAGTCACGGATCGCCATCACTTTCCGTTGGATAGGTTTTATCCCACCAAAGAAGCGGTCAACCATTCATTCAGGGGTAATGACAAAGATGGATGCGTATTGTGCAAGACTTGTGAATTTTTCCTCATAATCTCTAATGGATTCTTCGTCTTTTTTCTTGAGGTAAAGGAAGTCCCTTTCCATCTTAAGTCGGAGGGTGCACGGAAAATATTTATCGAAAAACGTTTTTTGGAAATCCTTCCATTCCAATGAATAGATATCATCCTTAGGCTTAATATTTTTGATCAACATCCACCATTGATTAGATTCACCCTCCATACGATAATCAGCCAGGATAACCTTCTCTTGTTCAGAACATTGAAGGATGAAGAAGATCTTTTAAATGGAGTTGATCCATTCTTTGTTGATTGAGGGATCAGATGATCCATTAAAAGTATGAGGCCTTCGTATCATGAAGCTCTCTATAGCGGATTTTTCTTTATTTGGGGGGGGGGGGTGTTGAACATTCGTCTTAACCCATGTTTCTATTCAAATCTTAACTTAACTGAGAGAGAAGCATGACAAAGTTCATGATTTCCTCTCCCATTGGATTGAGCATCTCATTAGCACAATCATCACATTTATCTTCACATCAGTTGTTCACCTGAGACCTCCTATTACCGACCATTGGCTGGAATAAAAGGAAAGTTAGGGGTAACACATAAAGGGTAATCTAAGGACAAAACTGATGATTTATAAATAAAATTTATTTCCTTAACTTATGAATCCATAGGCTTCAATCTATGCTATTTATGATCTACTTTCTAACATATATTCATAGGGGTATTTTTTTCATTACCTTAATAAGGGTTCATACTAAGCTTGTGAATTTCACAAAGAATATCCCCTGGGAGTGTCGTAACCAAGAGTGCATCAAGGCCCATTGTCATGCACTGGTTCCCATTCGAGTCTAGCTCAAAGCGGTGTTTTTGAGGTTTTACCCCTAGGATACATATGTGCCAGATCCGCCTCTACCTGCTCGTATCCAGAAAAGGATGTATTTTCTGGATAAACCCCTTACTAAATACTCAACAATTCTTAGGGATATTTTTATTATAATTATTCTTGTCTCTGAGTCTTCACTAGGGTTTTCTAATCCGCATCCCAAAAATAACCAAACCTATCCTCTGATACCAACTATGACAACCCTGTTTTTTATTACACATTTAAACAGGATTTATTACATAAAATATTCACTTGAAACAACATAGAAGATAGAGAGGTATAGTGTCTTTGGGGATTAGGAACATTACATAATATCTTAGAACATAAAACACACAATATCTTTATTGAAAACTTCCTTTACATGACCACTACATTCCCTCATACTTAGCATTGCATGGGATAACCTGAGGACATGCATAAGAAAAGGGTGAGTTATAAAGCCCAGTAAGGGAGTAAACATGGAATAACATGAGGAATACAACAAATTTTAGACAATAGTCATCTAAATGGATCACAAGAGAAACATGAACATAAAGACATGATAAGGCATGATAATCATAACATGGAAATGTGGCAACAACACTTAACATGGAATTAGCATGATCCAAGGATCATTACACATGAAGCATTATTAAACTCTCACTGAACATGAAGCATGAGTAAAACCTCATTTCACTTGAATTATTATGAGTCAACACCCATTTCACATGACGTATCATGATACTATACTTTACCCAATGCATTGGAGCGCTATCATGGCACACCCTTCTTAAACATTTCATTTCATGCATAAATGTGCCACATGGATCATGGAATCAATCAGAATCATAAGTTATTCCATGATTAAGTAATGTGGAATAAATAAAAAAATGTACCATTCAATATGTATATGTTTATAAAGTTTAATAACCTTGATAGATACATGGGTATGGTATTCACTACATAATGATCTTGGCTTGGAAAAACACAGTGCAATTTCGACAACATAACGACGTGACATAAGGATTCATGAAAATGGTTGATGATAGAGAAAAGAGTGTCTCATCATATAAACATGAAATGTATAATATGGGGTTCATATAGATACATGTCCAAACAAACTTAATTGAATTTAGATGCATAATACAAAAGAATTACTTGGATGTAAAAGAGGAGAGAGAAATCCCTCAAGGAATTTTGACATGGTAACTGGTGTATATGGGAGGCATTAATGAGAGATAAAGGGGTCTAAAATCATCCAAACATAAAGATGAATGTGTGGGGGAGGTGAAAAATCATACCCCAAAATTTTTAATTGAAAACAAAAGGGCATAACAACTTCAATAAAATTGGTAAAAAATGAGAAAGGAAAAAAATCCCTTATTTGGAAGAGTGATCCCAAAGGTTTGGGAGAGGAATGAGAGAGGATTACAGAGAGATTAGGGCACCTTGGAAGTATTTTATAGAGAGTATTTCATGGGTTGGTCAAACTTAAAAGGCTTGGGGGGAAGAGAAAGTGGGAGCTTGAGTGGGTTTATATAGGAAATGAGAAGGAATTTTTTATTATTTAGGTTTGGGACACCTCACATTAAACTAATCAAAACCACAAAGATACCCATGGTTTTTTCCAAAGGGTAGTGGAAAAAAATATTTTATAAGTCCAATAGCTGAAATTCTTAAAATAATAGGGTTGCTTATGTAGAGGTGAGTCACACTCTCAAAGAAAACAATTTTGAAAGACAAAATGTTTTATAAGTCTTGGAGGGTCCACTAAAGCTTTGTAAAATAAATAAAACAAATCTAAAATCAAATTATTTTAATGATAAAACTTATATTGTCCAAAAATAAGGTTTATATTATTTTATTACATCACTATTGGGTCATTATGATGTCATAAAACACATTATATATTTAAACAATATTTAATTTTTACCCAAAAATTCCACTATCTCAGAATATTATGAAAAATTCCCCATTGGATAATTTCAACATCCTAATTCAAAAAATAATATTCTTTTTATCTAAATAAGTTTTTAAATATTTTAATTTATACTTTCAAAATAAAAACCTACATTTATCGAAAATTAATGGGTTTTGACAAAAAACAACTTTCAAACCTTAATAAAAAATACAATTGCATTCCTAAAATTATATGATCATTTATATTTAATAAAAATTAATTTAATTACAATAATATTTTATTAAAATAATATTTAATTAAAAAATCAATTAATTCATCAAAATAGACTGCTTAGTTGAATATTTACTAAAAATACTATTTGTGCTTTAAAAACTATTAACAAAGTAACAATGATAAAATGAATGCACATTATTTATATAAAAAATAATATACATAGTCATAGTGATAGGGTATTATTACATAACCCCTTATAACACCTGTATAATACTGAAGGGTAAGGTGTGCGATGATGGCCGACTCTTGCGGTGGCTCAGATAAAATCTATCAGGTGGTAATCTCAATTAACTTCCACTTCTCCCATAGTTGGTTTTGCTCAAGCTTAACGTGTTCAAGCTTGGATTGGGATTGGTCAAGAGTGAAGCCAAATGATTCCACCTATTTTCTGAGCTCCGAATAATGAGCTTCATAGGAGGCAAGTCTACTGGATGAGGCCATCGCTTCATTTGTCTGAGTAAATTGGATTTGTTAAAGCCCTATATTTGTACTGATCATGTGATCACTGTTCAACGACTATATTAGCAATGGTTAGAATTCATTACATTATTTTAAAATCCAGAAATATAAAACCAATGAATTTCACATTTTATATAACCATAATAAGACATTAATTAGATCAAGAGGAATTTTCATTAATGAATGTTTGGGTCATTACACAGAGTGCATCTAGGACTATTCGTAGGTGTGTGGCGTGATCCTCTTCTGATGTTAAGTACACCAAGATGTTATCAATGAAGACTACCACAAAAAAATTAAAGGCTGGAAGATCTTGTTCATGAGTCCCCTGAACACTATCGGGGCATTGGTCATGCCAAAATATGTCACCAAAAATTCATATTGGTTGTGCCGACATCTAAAGGCCATCTTCAGTATGTCTTCATCCCGTACCCAAAGATGATGATATCCTGATCAGAGATATATCTTTGAGAACCACCTCACTCCCTTCAGCTGATCGAAGAGTTCATAAATCCAATACAGTGGATACTTATTCTTCACGGTCACCTGATTCAGGTACCGATAATCTACGCAAAACCTTAAACACCTATCTGCCTTCTTGGAAAACAACACTATGGATACCCATAGAGAAATACAGGGCCTTACAAACCCCTACCTCTGCAAGTCCTCTAGTTTTACCCTCAACTCACAAAGATCCACAGGATCCATCTGATATGCAGGAGTAGACATTGGTGCCATCCCTGGGTATAATTCAATGCATAAGTCTACCTCTCTATGAGGAGGTAGTCCTGGGACATCTTCTATAAAGACATCCTTATACTCTTCCACCACTATAGGAAATCTCGAACTCTGCTCATCCATCATACTTAGGTTGAGGCTAGCCATCTGGTGAGTGATTGGTTGCACCCTCCTCTGATAAAGTCCATCATATGCTGCAAAGGTTTCATTCTCACTGGTGAAGAAAACCCGGTCCCATCCTCACTGACACAATTCACATTGCGCCTAAAACAGTTGATCTGAACATAGACTGTGGATAACCATTACATACCCAAGATGATGTCGTAAGGCCTCGACACTACTACTAGGAGATCTCAGCTGAAGATCTCACCTCCAAGAGTAAGCTCACACTACTGGCACCACTTTGTAATCGTCGAATTTCCTCCTATCGGTGTCTCTAATAAAAGTATCAATCTAATGGATCCATGAAAATCTCACAGCATCGAAATAGGTCTATGATAAGGAAATAATGACTATCACCTATGTCTATAAGAACTACAACTAAGGTGGAGTAGACACGATCGTACCTCTAATCATATTTGGAGCACTATGGTTGTAGGCCTCTATCGCCCAAAGCTAGCCCTGACCCTATCCACCTGCTCTTAGAGCTCATAGTGGGACTACTAGGGGTGGCAGTAGTAGTAACTCAAACCTTTATCCATTGCCTACTGCTCAACTTACTCGCCTACCGTGCCTGCCGCCCAGCAGACCTCCTTTCTCGAACCTCTGTTGCTGTCTCGGTGGTCCCTCAACCACATGATGGTCATCCATGTGGGGAGTTAGGTAGTCATGAGCCATGTTACCTTATTTTCTACAAGTGTAGAAAACTCTATCCCTCAGATGACCTCCTCTTCCTTGAAATCTCTACACCTATGACCTTGTATCATGGGGTCATCCTCTGGATGGTCTGGCCTGTTTGGGCCTCACGTCGTTTTCCTACAACCTTTTGCAGATTAATCGGCCACCTATTGTTTAGTGGATGATCTCACCATCATTTCCTACTCAGTTAGTAAGATCTCCACCATTTGGGATTTCTCTAACAATGTAGCATGTTCTGAGATGCTGAAAAAAATCATCGACAATCTAATCTCCCATTAGAGCCCTTGATCAAAGTTCTAGACCCTAAAAAAAGGATCTCGTACCAAGTTATTGGAGTAGCGGGAGAGGTCAGAAAATCACATTGAGTACTGAGCCACTGTCAGGCTACCCTGCTGTAGGTGCAATAACTTATGAATACACACTGAGCATAGTTTCCCTGGTATGAACTTCGCCCTAAAGAGGCTCTCGAAGTCCGACCAGACAAGGGCCACCTCCTCATGTGTCTGGAGCATCAAGATCCTCCATATCCCAACCATACCTTGAAAAAAAAACCTGAGACTAGAATCACAATCTGGTATGTAGGTGTCTCTACTAGGATAAAAACTCGAGTAACTACGTCCATTCAATCTTCAACTGTTTGAGGATCTGTCTCCCCCAAAAACCTCAAAAGCCTCTGTCTCTGGAACTCGTGCGGTGCACTCAGTCCGTGTGCGCTATCCGATGGTGGGGATAGTAGCATCTGCTGCTCTACGGGTGGTGGTGCTAATGGTACACTACCCATAGGTTCTACCATCATAAGTTGTCCCTATGCCGATGCCTCATTGCTCGATGGGCCATCGTCTTGATCTCTCACTAGAATCCTAGATGGCTGCCTTCGTGGAGGTATCCATTCAGGAAGAAAGATGTGCCATAACCAATAAGTTATACCTGGTGAGCCGACTCAAAAGAGATCTAGAGAGAAAAAGTAACATTTCCAAAACACATGCAACTAGTGTTTTCAGGTACCAAGTCAGAAAATATAATTTAGGGTCCTGGTGTATGGATATGTTTACCATCGCACCAACACTAGAATCCATGGATTGAAAGATGAACTAAATACACTTAACACTATTGCTCCAATTGAAAATACAGACTCTTAGTTCTTCTGGTAAAACCAACCGCCCTCTGATACCACTTTGTCATGACCCATCCCCTAGATACCATGTCGTGACTACCCTAAGCCAGACTTCTATAGGCTAGTGGCTGGTGACTAGCACTGAAAATGCATATTCAAAAAAGGGAAGACATTCCCTTTAAACCTGTACACACACAGACAGGGAATACCACACAAAGAAAAAAATAGAGGAAATAAATTGGTATAACCACAAAAAAATATCACTACTAAGAGTAATGTGTGTAAACTAAAAGTAAAGGGCCCAGAATAGAATTCTAATTGAAAGTAAAGTATATAAAAAGATGTACCAGATATGGAGGTCATCCACCAAGGATCCTACCTGATGGTTTGGTACAAATCTCTATCAGATGTCACTACAGCACACTATGTCTATCATCCTAACTTAGAGCATCGTCTAGTCTTGGATAACTGAAGTCTCGGCCAAAGATGTTTGTCGTCTTCACAAGACACAATAGGTGCGGGAGAAGCCTGTGTAGGTGTGAGTATAACAATACTCAGTAGGGACCCTGAGACCCCTAAAGGTATCTCAGAAATCCACAAAGTAAAATACCACAAAGGAAAATAACATAGAGGTAATACATCCATTCATGATCTCAAACACCTAGAAAAAAAATTAAAAGATGCAGCTCACACCAGGTATAACTTAAGTATAGAAGTAAAAATGATTAGTTGTAGAGCTAGATCATCTTATTCTATTGAGAGAATCTGATGCTGAACCAAATAAGGTTGCTAGGTGCTGACCCACATAGGATTTCTAGGTGATGACCCACACACGATCATTATGTGCTGACTCACACAGGACCAGTAGGTGCTGACCCACACATGATCACTTTTCACTCTTCACGTCACAACCAGCCACTCGATTCCCACAATTAGTAAGCTTAATTCTTGGAGGATCTTATCTTTAAGCCATAATTCGTACCTCAACTACAAAAAAGTCTCAAATAGATTAAACCAAAATGACGCTCTCTTCGTAAGGGTACCAATGCAACAGATGACATGTCAAACAGATGGTCGATTTATAAGATATGGGCATTTTTGTAAAAAGGACTCAGTTGGATTCGAGTCCGATCAAACCAATCTATATGAAAAATCCATCCAAAAATAACATAGAGTATCTCATAAGGATTTTATCATGTCAAGGGCCCCAACTCCTCTGACGATGCATCAAATGGATGCCCAATTTGAGAGATGGAAACGTTTTATTAAATAGGGCCTGGTTGCATCTAGGCTCGGTCTGACTCGGTCGAACCGACCCGACCAACCTATCCTGGGGATCCCACATACCCCATTTTACTTATAACAACTTGAACTAACCTATTTTGGATCTAGTTCGGTTTAGTCTGGCCTGGATTTTTGGCCAGACCTAATGGGACATGCTGGACCTAGTCCTGTCTGGTGGAAGGTCCAACCCACTGGCTTTCCCGACGATTTGGTCTTGTCCGGACTAGTTTGAAGGGAGCAAGTATTTCTTTCCATCATGGTTCTAGCATAAAAGGTGTGGGTCTTTCCCTCTGGCCTGGGTCCAACACGCTGGCTGGGGGCGCGACTGCCAGCATGATACTCACCCCACGCAGTGCGGGTTGGTGATGCGCCGCCTAGCCGGGACACGACATTTAGTCACGTCTGGCTCCCTACTGCCTCACAGGATTCCAAGGGGTCTACCTCCTGCCTTGGTCAGGTGACCGCAATGCCATCTCATCCGGGTGACCTGGACGAGGGCCACCCCTCCACGCCGCAACCACTTGGCGCTGCATCACCCCATGACCTCCTGCTGCTGTGGCGTGCCGACGGGGGCGCCGCCGCCCTTTAGCGCAGACGACGAGGGCCGACTTCCTCCTCTACTATGGCTATGGTTGGAAATTCTCCCTCTACATGGCCATCATGGGCCGAACATTTCTCTGGAGGCACCTTCCATGGGCCACCAGAGTTGATTCAGTGGTCTGTTTTCTGACCCTTCTGTGCCAACGGGCCTATCGGGTTGACTCCATCACCACGATGGTCTCAGATGCACCTTACCACCATTTTGGACTATATATTCACAAGTAGTGCACATGAATATGTGTCTAAGACCTTTTTTATGTCTTCTCATGCCCTCCGTGTTAGAAGTTTTAAAACTGGGGAGGCTTGGGTTGATTTTCAATCATAGAAGAATATAAACTAATCTCGGATAGAGAATCCCCCAAATAAAGTTACCCGCTGGCATAAACGTATGATTCTTGGATCAAGCTATTCATGGGTTGATCTTTGTTCAACGTTTCTAGAAAATAACAGTGAAGAACATAAAATTTAAACAAACCCTACCTCTTTGACGTTTGTTCCCACAACGTTACATCATCAAGGTTTTAAGATGTTGATGTAATTCCTTGATCGTTGGCGTTCGTCTCCACCCATCGACCTCCGAATCCGATCCTTCAACATTCATCACTTTATTCTTAATTATTTGTTTTTATTTAGAGGTGAATTCTTTTGGCGGTTCTTCTGAGATTACCCACATTTTTTAATTTCCAAACTCCAACATGTTTGAATAAAAAAATGTGTAGCAACGATGCACTCATTAATGAAACTCATTAATGACCCAAATTTAATAATCCATTAACGACCCATTAAGATAACACCATTATGGTTACAAATGATACATTAAAGACAATCTATTAATGATCCTCATCATTTCACCGCCACATCATCATCCTCTACTCAATGGTGTGAAAAATAAAATAACTTTAGAAAAGTTATGTTATTATTTTCTTTAAATAATCAGAAAATTAACTTTTCTATCTGACCTTTTCTGGTCGAACTTAAGCTTTTCCTAAGAGAATATCAGTAATGTGATTTCAACCGTGCCCTCAGATTTTAAATCGAGCACCCGTTCAAAAGATAGAAAATCCCGCTTGCATGTTTACTAAATGTACCTTAAAAAAGTTTAAAAATCCATTATAGACTCACTGAGCCTTGAAATCATGTGCCATCGAAGCATGCTGTCTTGAAATAATTTCATATAATTTTAAAAAAAAATTACACATAAATTCCGAGACTTTACAATCTGTAAGGTATGTTATAAATTTTTCTCTAGATCTATCATCATATAGTTTAAAAAAATAACTCAGTGTGGTATTTGAGATTTTATAATTATTAAAAATAAACACTTAACTAATACCATATCATACTTATATATATCTATAAAAATAAAATATTCTCTGTGAAAAATATAATTTCCTAAAAATAATTTCAATTTCCCACAAGACTCATGTCATATTCACATTCAATTAGATCTGAAACTTATTTACACAACATTTCAATTTATTATCCAAAGATAATATCCAAAATATAGATTTGAAAGATAAAAATATCTTTATAATATTTCTTGATAAATAAAGTTGGACCCTCCTTTCCATTGACAAAATTATTTTTTAATTAAAATTTTGATAAACATTTATACTAAGTACTTAGATATTTATATAGTCCATGAACAAAAATATAATGTTCTAACACATGATTTGGAGAATTCTAATGCTTAAAACCCAAAAGATGTGTTATATACACTTCTATGAATATAAAACTATTTGAAAATTCACATTTCACATCCATTTAAAATAAATTAAATCCATGAAAAGCAACATAATATAATAAGATTCTAATCCAATACTCGGTGAAATATTTTCATCATATTATAAACCTTATTCTTGAATATAACATTAAGAAACTAATCCTACATTTTGTCTAATAATATTTATAGATTCATCGATTTTATTTCTAAAACTCACTTTTCTAATAATAACTTGTTTCTCTTTAGGTAATTCTACAATTTTTCATTTATTTTTTTTAAAATTATTGTAATTATTATTATATATCTAATATATAATTATAATCATATAAATATTTATAACTAACTTTAGGTAAAAAATCATAGATTAAAGTATTGTAAGAAAACAAAATTTCTAAGTGAATTTCTATTTTTGTACTCATTAATCAACATTTTAAATAATATTTTCTAGAGGATGATATTTATGTGTTTTCAATGTTATTTTAAGAGGTTGAAACTCCCCCTTAACATGTTAATTTTTATTTTATGGCTCATCTATTCTAAAATTAATATATTATATTCATCTTCAAGCTAGTATAAATTATCATTCTTTCCCTTTAAATTATTCTCATCAGAAGTAACATGAATTGAATCTTTAACAGTCATGGTTCTCTTTTTATAGACTCTATATGGTTTAATAATTTGGGAATATCCCCAGAATATTATTTTATGAAATTTTTATTTAAACTTATATAAGGAATATTTTGTATTGAGAATATAAATTTCACAACCAAATACCCACTAATATCCAATCATAGGTTTCCTACCCTTACATAGTTCATAATGAGTACTTTATAAAACATGTCTTAAATGGATTTTTATTAAAATTTAATAATAATAATTTAATAATTAATTCTATAATATATTTTTTTGTTTCAAATTCATTTAACATTGTTCTTGAAATTTCTATAAATTTATACTTTTCTTTTCAATTACTAATTTTTTCTGTTGTTTTCTAGAAGTTGAAATGCTGTGAAAATATTCATTTCAATTACAAAAACATTCAAATTACTAATTTAAATACTCTCAATAAATTTTAATTTTAATTAATAAAATTAATTATCCTGTTTCTTATTGAACTATCTTACAATAAATATAAAAATTTGAAATAGTTTCATATTTATGTGTTTGTAAATAAATCCAAGTAAATATGACATACCATATATTTAATACACTTTATTTAATGATTTATTATATAAAGATACATTTAGCACAACCCTGGAAGATCATGAGGCCTAGTGTCTTTGGTTAATTAGGTGCATAACATAATAACTCAGAAAAAAATATAATGATATAAACTAAAACTCCAAGTGATACCCTTAAATTTCTTTTATCATCTACAACTTCATGGGATAACCTGGGGATATACATAAGAAAGGGGTGAGCTAAAAATACTAGTAAGGTAATAACCAAAGCATAGCATGAGGTAAAAAATAACATGTGATTCAAGAGGCATATAATGGTAACACAATAGGGGTGATAATCATAAATTTGAACATTGAATCATGATATAAGATGATAACATAAAGGAAACATGAGAATGTGAAAACATTATAAAACATGACATGATATAAATAATTCAAGGATAACATCCAAGAAGTAATTAAATAGTTTTCTTAGGATAAACTCTAGGGAACCATATATGGTATATCATGAGATAAAAATATTACCCAGTGAGTTAGTGGGCTATGTACATACATAAGTGTGTCACATTGATATTGCAACATATGGATGTATTTAATCAATTTTAATTTAATGATTAAGGAGTGCTGGTTACATACATGTAAGTCTAAAATTAATTAAGGATAAGTGCATCTAGGTGAATACCCTTGAGTGGAAATGGGGATGGGTATTAACTATAAAAATATTTGGCATGGAAAATCATAGGATAATTTTGAAACCATAACAGGGTTACATAAATATTCAATGGAAGGTATTTATGAGAGTGGAAGTGGTAGAAAGTCACATGGAAATCATAATTAAAGTAATAAGGGTGTGTGAAAACATAAAATTCTTGAAAAATTGTAAATCAAAAGGTATTATATAAATAAGGTTCTCGAATGAAGAGGAGAATGAGAGGATCCTTTACCTTGAAATGGAACTTCTAATAGCTTGGGAGGAATTTATTATGAGATTGGGAACAACTTGGTAAGGCTCAAGAGAGATAAGGTAAGATAAAACTCATACTTAAATGGTTTTGAATGAATATTAATGGGAGGTTGGGTGAGTTTATATAGAAATAGAGAGGGAAATTCTTTATTAATTTATAAACTTAGGTTTTGGACTATATATGATAAATTAATCCTAAAAAAAAACCATAACATGGTTTTTACCAATGGTATTATAAAAAGTGAAGTTTATTTCATCAATTTATAATTCTAATAACTTAAATCATTAAAATAACACCCATGGTGATGTGGAACTGAGTCATCTTTATAAATAATTGATTTTAAAACCTTGAAATATAATATAGGCTTTGAAGGATTCATTAAGGGTGTATAAATTTAATAAAATAAATATAGAAAATAGATTAGTTTAAAGTTGAAACATAATATTATTCTCGGATAATATTTATAGTATTTATTATATCACTTTTTTTCTTTTATGTTGTTATAATACATACTCTATATTTATATCATATTTAAATATTACCCAAAAATTCGACTGTCTCAGAAAATTATGAAAAATTAACCACTGGATAGTTTAGATATTATAAGATAAAAAATAATAGTTATTTTATAAAAATATATCTTTAAATATGAAAATTTAATCTTTTAAATCAAAATTTCCATTTATTGAAAAATATGGGTTTTTACGATGATAACAGCTTCTAATCTTTATAAAAATTAAATTTTAATTACTAAAATCATATTACCATTTTTATTTAATTAAATATTATTTAATAATAATAATTTTTTTAAATAAAATTTTATTTATAAATTAATGAATTCATCGAATAGATTTTCTTGATTGAAACTATCTATCTAGCCAAAATACAGTTTTTGTTTCATTGTATCAAAATCTAATTTTTATCAAACTCATTATTTAATCATTATAAAGTAACAATAAAAAGGTAAATATAATAATTATTTTCTTAAAAATATAAAAATATAAAAATTCATATTGTTAGGTTCTTGTTGTAACCTCCCGGTTCCGAAAGCCACCCAAAGGCGCCCCATACCCGGTTGGTCACATGGCCTCAAGCGCATTTCCCCGAATGCCAGAGGCTGCCAACTAGCGCGAGGGCCTTCAGTGTGATAGTGGGGAAACTATTCCCTCATTGGTAGAGTACACAACAGAAGTAAATAAATACCTACAAGAGCGGAATCAGTAATAATGACATACAACAATAACAACAGAAAACTAAAATTATAAAATGGAGAACATATATAAAATGATGCATGATACATATGTCTAAAAAAACTGCCAAAGAAGTCACAATGTTGTAATACAACAGTGCTAAAACAAAGGTAAAATAAAGAAAATAAACTCCTCAGCATCGCAAGCCATAGCTTGATCCCATGCTCTCCATCTCCACAACATATAAAGTAACTAAATTAGAAGGGCATTGAGACTTATCTATAACTGCAACAATATAATCTGTTTGGGCCCAAAAGCATGGCCCATATAGGGTGTGAGACTAAATCCCAGTAGGGAACCACCCGAAGATATGTGCCTAACAGTCAGTGAATATATGGCAGATAAAAGTGCAAAAAATAGAAAATAAGAAAGTACTCAGCATAAACAATCCACATTTTCAATATCAAGAAACCAACGAAACAAATAGCTAACATGAATAGGTAACCCTTTGGGAATTGCTCACAACCATCCCCTCTGGTCCTACCTAAGAAGTGAAAGAAACCCTCTAGGAAGTACACTCGGCCAAACCCCTGTGGTTCAGTATATAAAGACTCTTTGAGGAATCACTCACAATCAATTCCCCTTATAGTCTAAGGTAGTCAGGAACTCTCTGAGGAAGCACTCATAGTCAATTCCCCTTATAGCTCCAAGGTCAAGGACTCTCTGAGGAAGTTCACCCAGTCAATTCACTATATATCCCAGGTCATTCATAGACTCTCAGAGGAAGCACTCACCATCAATTCCCCTTATTTTCTAGAGTAATCAAGGTAATTCAAGTAAAACAAAGACTCTCTGAGGAGGCTCTCATGGTCCATTCCTCTTATAATCTAAATCAATCAAGGACTCTCTGAGGATGCTCACTCGTTGAATTCCCCTTATAGTCTACCAAACCAGGTACTCACGATCCTGTGTAGGTCAATGAGCATAGAAATGCGAATGGACAAGGTAAACCTACAAAACTACTTGTCTAACAGTCTGCAACAAATCAAGCATGTTATAATACAAACTCTCCATCCTACCGCAACAGGCATAGAAAACAGGAAAGGCATCCAAACTAGCTAAATATGACCAAACAGTCATAAAAAAACATGCATGTGAAAAACATCCAATGCATATAAATCAATCCTATTCATATCCAAATAACCTCTATGCAAGCACACAATCATGGCATGAAATCAGCAGTGGTAAAACAGTAAACACACAATACCCCGTTCAAGGGTATTGGTGGAATTTGCACATAATACTAAAGACTTTGAACGGAAAGGCACAAAACACCTACCTTGGCGTTGGGAGATCGAAATATGTGATCCTTGGAGAATTAATCTTCTTAGAACGTTCAATATCTACAAAAACATCTAAAACATTCAACCCATGATATCTCACGAGAGAGGAGAAATCAGAAGATGATGCCCTAGGAGAAGAGAGAACTCACCGATGCGATTCCAACACAACCAACGATGTTCAATTTAAAGGATGGACACACAATCGGAGGTTCATCGAAGATATGCAGTCATAAGATGATCCTGGATGAGAGGAATGAAGAAGGTGGTGTTTCTATCGATTAGATGTGACCCTGGGGCATTTAATGAAAAAAGTACACGGAGTATACTTTTGAAGTTCACGGTGTGTAATTGCCTTTTTCGTACTCCACTTTAAGCGGCCTTGAATTCACTCCCACACGACCGTGTGTGTGGCTAATACACAGCCATCACATGGACTCCTGTGGTAAGAAAGTACACGACGTGTACTCATAAAGTACATGGCATGTACTTAGAAAATTTATATAATTTCCTTTTTCCTCAAAAATGACTATAAAAAGAAAAACATACCTAAAAAGAAGATCTGGGTTCTTACAAACTTCCCCCCTTCAAGAAATTTTTCCCCAAATTTCCCTAGCACGACGTAGAAGAAGAAACCCCAAACAACTCTTGCCACTGTGATTGCATGTCTACCTCCCTCTCCCAAGTCTCATCCTGTACTCGCCCATGCTGCCAAAGCACCCGTATTAGAGTAACAAACCGGCCATGGAGAACCTTCGTACTGTGATCGAAGATCCGGATAGGATGATCTTCAAAGGATGCATCCAATTCCAACTCAACCTACTCATGTTGGAATATGTGAGACGTGTCTGAGAAGTAACGTCGAAGCTGATAAACTTGGAAGATGTCGTGCATATCTCAGTACCTCTGAGGTAACTAAAACCGATAGGCAACCGACCCAACTCTCTCCAACACCTCAAACATGCTGACGTACCTCCGCAAAAGCTTACCCTATATCCTAATACTCTTGTGTCCTAGCCTCAGTGTGATATGCAGGAAAACCTAATCTCTGACCTCGAAATCCAGAGGTCATCTCCGTTGATCAGCATAAGGCTCTTGTCAAGACTGTGCAGTAGCCATCCTCTTTCAAATCAACTCTATCTACTTTGTGGTCTCTAGGACAAGATGAGGTCCCAACAAGGCTACCTCTCCTGCCTCCATCCAACACAAAGGTGATTGATATGGCCTACTGTACAAAGCCTCATAAGGTTTTATCTAAATACTTTCTTCAAAACTATTGTTGCAGGAAAACTCCACAAGAGGTATATACTTCTTCAAAGAACCTCAAAAATACAGAATGCATGCTTGGAGCATGTCCTCAAGCACCTAAATCGTACATTCGGACTGGCCATCCGTCTGGGGGTGGTAAGGTGTACTCAAAAGTACCTGTGTACCCAAAAACTTCTGAAGCCCCTTCCAAACCTGAGAAGTAAAACGAGCATCCCAGTCTGAAACAATGGAGTGTGGAAGTCCTTGAAGACGTATAATCTCTCGGATGTACAACCATCCCAACTCATCAACACTGAAGGTCTTCTTGATTGGCAAGAAGTGAGAAACATTCATGAGTTTATCAATGAAACCCCATAATGCATCATTCCCTTGAGGATACCTCAGCAAACCAGTCACAAAATCCATTGCGATGTCGTTCCATTTCCACTCGGGAATGGGTAACTGCTGTATGAGCCATGCTGGTCGCTAATGCTCCACCTTCACCTACTGATAGGTGGAACACCTCATGATGAAACCAACAATATCCTTCTTCATACATAGCCACCAATACTGATGGTGCAGATCATGATACATCTTGGTGATCCAGGATGAACTACCCAAATTGAGGAATGAAAGTCCTGAATTAGATCCTCACGTATGTCTGCTGGCACCCATACGTGCCCCTAGAAATGCAAGATCTCATCCTCGCCTATAGTCCATCTAGAAATAAGGTCCTCTCCTGACACCTTCTCCCTTAAGACTAGGCCTTCAGAATCTGATAGCTTCCTCATTCGCACTTGATAATAAAGCGTAGAGATAATAACTACAAAAGATATAAATGTCTACCCATGTCTTTCGTGAACCTCCAAATGCATCTCAGATAATAGAGCCATAAGCTTCCACTCACTACTGGCCTCATGAACTACCTGTATCTAAGTCCTCCTTCTCAATGCATCAGCCACTGTGTTGCCTTTCCCAGGTGTACAGGCAGGCTCAGAGTTAAAGAACTGATGGTAATCAACCCACCTATGTTGTCTCAAATTTAGATCACAATGAGTGAAGATTTACTTGAGACTCTTGTGGTCCATGAAAACCACAAAATTATCTCCCAGAAGATAATGACTCCAATAGAGTAGGGCATGAACAACCGTTTCCAACTCCAGAACATGCTTCGGGTAATTCCAATCATGTGGCCTCAACTGCTGAGACCCGTACGCAACGAATCCATCTCTCTGCATAAGGAAAACTCCTAGCCCGATACTTGATGCATCACAGTAAATAGTATAGCTCTTTCCCAGCTCTAGAAAGACTAGTATCAGTGATGAAGTACACCTCCCTTTCACCTCTTAAAAGGATGAATCACAAGAATCTAACCCCATGAACCTTGCACCCTTCTTAGTCAGACCTGTCAGTGGTGCTGATAAGCATGAAAAGTCCTGTATGAAACGTCTGTAGTATCCAACTAGCCCTAGAAAACTCCACACCTAAAATATGTTCTTTGGATGCTCCCAGGAAACTACTGGTCTCACTTTCTTTGGGTCAACTGATAATCCTATCTCTGAGATGACATGACCATAGAAGTGAATATGATACATCCAAAAGTGGCATTTTGAGAGCTTATCATATAACCGATGCTCTCTTAGTGTACTCAAAATTATCTCAAGGTGTGTGTAATGGTTGTGTCGAGTGTGAGAGTACACCAAGATATCATCCAAGAAGACCACCATGAAGGAATCCAAGTATGGATGGAACACTCAGTTCATCAGTTCCATGAAAAATGCAGGCGCATTTGTGTGACCGAACTGCATAACCATGTACTCGTATAGACCATAACTACTCTAGAAGGCTGTAAGAGGTATGTCAGATGGTCTAACGTGCAACTGATGATAACCATATCTCAAGTCAATATTCAAGAACACCCAGGCTCCATGAAGTTGGTCAAAGAGATCATCAATCCTCAGCAAGGGGTATTAGTTCTTGACCGCCAATTGGTTCAACATCCAATAATCTACACAAATACTAAGGGTATCATACGCATTCTTCACAAACAGGACAGGAGAACTCCAAGGAGAAGTATCGGGTCGAATGAAACCCTTGTCCTTCAACTCCTCCAACTGCTTCTTGAGCTCCTGCAACTCTGGTGTAGCCATCCTATAAGGAGGAATGGACACCAGTGCCACTCTTAGCACATGCTTAATAAAAAATTCTACCTCTTGCTCTAGAGGAAAACCTAAAAATTCATCTGAAAAAACATCTCTAAAACAATACAACACTTGAGGAAAGGCCATTTTCGAAGTCCCTTGGTCATCCAAATACATACTAGAAATCTGGGCTGTAACTCCTCCTAACCCATGATTCTATGGACCCGCTATGCTTGCTTGGATATCCTATTCAACCTTATGAAGGAACGATATGCCCTCTGGTGATGTAAAACTCACCCTGCAGTGATAACAACCGACAACTGCCTGGAAGGGAAACGACCAGTCCATTCCGAGAATGACATCATAGCCTGTCATGTCTAGGACATAGAGGTCCCATAGGAAGTGACACCCACCAACCTATAGAGGGAACTCCTTGTACTGGTGTACGCTAGCTATTCTAGTCCCCAACAGAGTGTCTAGAATCAGGATATCAGTAGCAGAAAAGATGCAGATACCAAGGATCTCCACGACAACAACAAATATAAAGATATGAGAAGCCCCTGTATAAAAAAGAGCAGAAGATAAAAATGAGGCAACTAGGATCGTACCTCAAACTGTAGAAGGTATGAGGTCCAGCTCCCTCTTGTTCTACTCCCCTATAAAGGTTTGGCCTACCCCATGACCCTGTGACCCTTCCTGACCACTATGAGCTAATCCACCCAACTGTTGTTGAAAACTAGGTGACTGGATACCCCCGCCACGACCTCCACCTTGGCCGGAATGGCTGGAAGAACTATAGTTTTCTAACTGATGAGAAACTGGTGGTGAGGCTCCTGAATGAGGATTCATAGCAGAACCCTTGTCATCAGTTACTATTGAGAAGAACTGACAAAAGCGCTGAAGATGTCCCATCTTACTGTAATATCGTCACTCCATTGGGTCTCTCGGGCAATGTGGCCTCGTATGCCTGCTTCTCCCACACTGGTAGTACACCACCTGGCTACTGGAAGATGCATCCCACCTGCTCTGATCTCCTCATGCAGCCTCCCTGTGGCACTTCCTACAATCAGCTGGCGAAGCACTAACTTTGGATGCTGAACCGCCTTGGCTCACAGCTCTATAATCCCTCATATTATGATCTGTGATCAGCACCTGGTTGACGATAAAGGATATTGAATTCGACCTGAAGATATTCACCTGAGATCAGATGTCGTGCCTCAGACCATCCTCAAACTTCCATGCAAAAAACAACTCATCAACTCCTGGAATAGACATGAAATGATGCAGCTCTGTGAAGCGAGAGGAATACTCCATAACAGTAAGAGTACCTTACTCCAGACTCATGCACTCTTGGGCTTGATTGGCCCTCAAGGTCTCCGGATAGAAGTAATCGTAGAAGATGCACCAAAAATCTTCCCAGACTATATTATGCTGGTGTCCCACCTGTTAGATCACATCTCTCCACCTCTTAAAGGAGTCTCAAAGCATGTAAGTAGTGAGATTCACCCACTTCTCTGGAGGTATCTCTAGATGCTCTAAGATCGTCATCATGGATTCTATCCATGAATCTACAGCCCTGGGTCCTCCATCCCCTGAGACAGTAGGAGGATGCTTCTATTGGAATACCAGTGTCAAATCAGCCATCGACGGGGAAGGAGTCAGCACTCCCTGAAAGGTCTACATCATCCTCATAAATCCCTCCCTGAACTCTGAATCCACACCTTTTCCAGGTACAATGGTTGGTGCCAAGGTAGGCAAAATTGGAGGATCTACAGGTAATCCCTGATCAGCCATGTCCGGTGTCTGATCGCCGTCTGGCAACTGGCACACAACCGGAGGACCTCTCAGTGGCATGAATCTACAAGGTCAAGCACACACCTTAGATAAAGGTTATCAAGGACTAAAAACAAGGAGTGTAAGAAGGGAACCGGAGAATAAAGCATTCAACATTTACAAAACATGACTACATGACGTGTATATTTCCAACACGATGTGTTCCCTTAAGTCATTTACATGGGCATATACTCCTGTCTAAACTGGTCGTGTAACACCCCAAACACACGGTGTGTTGTTTTAACACAAGGCGTGTACCGCTTCCCCTGCCTAAGTCCTTCTACATAGTTAAGCCACATGGCTCTCCTAAGACAAGGCTACACAACATGTTCATGGTAGACAGGGCGTTTACTAGACAAGCTTCACCTGGACCGTGTTGTTAGTGACACGGCCTGACACATGGCTCACACTACATGCCATGTTCTGAATGGACACAGCGTGTTCGTGAAGGGATAACACCGACCCATGTTGTTTGTGACACGGTCGGGTACCTATGTTAGACTACACAACATGTTCAATGCAGACATGGCATGTATATCTTAAGGTATTATCCATCCGTGTTGTCGGTTACATGGGCATACACAGGGTCAAAACAACCCAACATGTTCGTCTGGTACACGACTTGTTCCCACCAGACCTTCCCCATCCCATGTCTCTACCCACACAACCTACAACATGGTCAGAGACTATACAGTGTGTACATAAAGTACACGGTGTGTACTTAATAAAAATAGTTTCTTCCCGAAAAAAACAACACATGGCATGTACATAACACTACACGGTGTGTGTTTTGTGTTTTTCCAGATAGTAAGCCTCATAAACTACTCCGGAACCTAGAAAACACTACAAATAACACTAAAAGTTCCAAATTCCGATTCGTGAGGGCCCATACTCCCCACTAATCAAACTATGGCATCTTATACATATTATAACAAAGTAAAAAGAGAAATGGTCCACTAAATTCTGGTCCATGAGGGACCATAACACCCCACGAACCAAAGTTTGGCATCCATTCAAGAAAAACATTACACAAAACAATACCCTATCAAACATCATGTATTATTATCAAGGAATCTATCACAACAACATGCATATTTTACACTATGTCTATCACAACAACATGCAATCACTAATGCATCCTAGATGACAAGGAAAGAATGCATGACATGTGATTTCTAGTAAGTACCTTTATGATGCATGAGATGGCATACCCTCATCTCATCGGGTTGTGATAGAAATAGAACCTCAATAACATCAATAATAACATCACAAATCATGTGAATAACTCAAGGTGAAATAAAATCAACTGTAATCTTGAAAAACCATAAAATTGAAATAAATGAGGAATGTTGGATTTTCCCTATACACACGGGTTAGCTTCTCCCGGGCACAACTTAATACCAAGTACCTATTCCTTCCTATCCCTGGATAAAGAATACAAATAGAAAGTCAAGAGAAAAGAATTCCTCTGATACTACTTTGTAAGGTCCCGGTTCCAGAATCCACCCAGAGGCGCCTCATACCCGGTTGGTTACATGGACTCAAGCGCATTTCCCCGAACTCCAGAGGCTACAGAATAGTAGCAAGGGCCTTGGGTGTGATAGTGGGGAAACTATGCCCTCATTGGCAGAGTACATAGCAGAAGTAAATAAATACATAAAAGAGTGGAAGAAGTAATAATGACATACAACAATAACAACAGAAAACTAAAAGTATAAACTGGAGAACATATATAAAATGATGCATGATATATATGTCTTTGAAAACTGCCAAACAAGTCACAATGATGAAATACAACAGTTCTAAACCAAAGGAAAAAGAAACCAGATAAACTCCTCAGCATCACAAGCCATAGCTTAGTCTCATGCTATCTAGTTCCACAACATATCATGTACCTAAAGCAGAAGGGCTCTTGCCCTTATCTATACCAGCAACAATATAATCTGTTTGGGACCAAAATCATGGCCCAAATAGGGTGTGAGACTAAATCCCAATAGGCAACCCCCTGAAGATCTGTGCCTAATAGTTAGTGAATATTGGGTAGGTAAAAGTGCAGAAAATAGAAAATAAGAAAGTACTCAGTAGTAAACAATCCACAGTTTCAATATCTAGCAACCAACGAAACAAACAGCTAACACGAATAGGTAACCTTATGGGTAGTGCTCACAGCCATCCCCTCTAGTCCAACCTAAGAAGTACAAGAAACACTCTGGGAAGTATACTCGGCCTAACCCCTTTAGTATATAAATACTCTCTGAGGAAGCACTCACAGTAAATTCCCCTTATAGTATAAGGTAGTTAGGAACTCTCTGAGGAAGCACTCACAATCAATTCCCCTTATTGCTCCAAGGTCAAGGACTCTCTGAGGAAGCTCACCTGGTTAATTCCCTTTATAGCCCAGGTCATTCATAGACTCTCTAAGATAGAACCCACTGTAAATTACCCTTATAGTCTAGAGTAATCAAGGTAATTCAAGTAAAACCAAGACTCTATGAGGAGGATCGCATGGTCCAATAGCCTTATAGTCTAATGCAATCAAGGACTCTCTGAGGAATCTCACTCAGTCAACTCCCCTTATAGTCTACTACAATAGGTTCTCATGGCCCTGTGTATGTCAATGACGATAGTAGTGCGTTATGGACAAGGTAAACCTACAGAACTAATTGGCTAACAGTCTACAAAAAATCAAGCATGTCAGAATACAAACTCTCCATCCCATCGCAAGATGCATGGAAAACATGCCAGGCATTGAAACTGGCTAAACCGGACCAAACAGTCTTAAACAGAACATGAAAGGGAAAAACATCCAAATCATATCAATCAACCCAATTCATATCCAAATAACCTCTACTCAAGCACAACATCATGGTAGGCAATCATCCGGGGTAAAACGGTAAACACGCAATACCCCGTTCAAGGGTATTGGTGGAATTTGTACATAATAATCAAAGAATTTTAACGGAAAGGCACATAACACCTACCTCAACGTTGGGAGATTGATATTATGACAACCCTTCTTTTTAAAACAACTTAAGCATGCTTTATTACATAAAACTTCACTTGATACAACAAAGAAGATCGAGAGGTTTAGTGTCTTTGGGGATTAGGATCATTACATAAAAACTTTAAACTTGAAATACAACATCTTTATTGAAAACTTCCTTTACATGACCACTACATTCCTTCGTACTTAGCATTGCATGGGATAACCTGAGGACATGCATAAGAAAATGGCGAGCTATAAAGCCCAGTAAGGGAGTACACAATGAATAACATGAGGAGTACAATACATGTTAGGAAATAGGAACATCAATAGATCATAAGAGTAACATGAACATAAAGGCATGATAAAGCATGATAATCATAACATGGAAATGTGGCAACAACACTTAACATTGAATTAGCATGAGCCAAGGCTCATTGCACATGGAGCATGAGTAAACCCTCATTGCACTTGAAGCACGAGTAAACCATCATTTCACTTGAATTAGCATGAGTCAACACTCATTTCACATGACGTATCATGATACTATACTTTACCCAATGCATTGGTGTGCTATAAAGGGCGCACCCTTCTTAAACATTTCATTTCATGCATAAGTGTGCCACATGGATCATAAAACATGGATTCATAAAACATAATAATTTATTCCACGATAAAGGAATGTGGAATTCATACATGAAACATTATAATCAATTAGTAAATGTGCATAAAGGTGAATACCCTTGATGGAGAAATGGGCATGGTATTCACTACACAATGATATTGGCTTAGAAAATCGGTGTAATTTCGGCAGCGTAACGACGTGACATAAGAATTCATAAAAAATGGTTGATGAGAGAGAAAGGGGTTACTCATCATATTTACATGTAATGGACAGTAAGGAGGTCATATAGATACATGTCCCAACAATTGAAAAGGAATTTAGATTCATGATACAAAAGTATTGCTTGAATATAGAAGGGAAGAAAAAGGTTCCTTTCGGAATTTCGGCATAGTAACGGGTGTACATGGGAGGCATTTAATGAGAGAGAAAGGGGTATCCCATCATTAAAACAATAAGAGGGAAGTATGGGAGAGGTGTGGAACCATACCCCAACATTCATAATTGAAATTAAAAGGTCAATACAACTTAAAGAAAATTGACAAAAATGAGAGAGGAAGAAAAAAACCCTTACTTGGATGTGTGCTTCCAAAGGCTAGAGAGAGGCTTGTGAGAGGCTTCTTGGGAGCTTGGGTCACCATGAGAGGATTCTATAGAGAGTAGGGCAGAGGTTGGATGAACTCCAAGTGCTTTGAGTGAGGAGGAAGTGGGATCTTGGGTGGGTTTATATAGGAAAGGTGAGGGAAATCTTTATTATTTAGGTTTGGGACCCCTTATATTAAAATAATCAAAACCACAAACCATCCCATGGTATTTGCCCATGGTTTCTGGAAAAGGAAAGAGGAAAATAATATTTTACAAGGCCAAGGTCCGAACGTATTAAAAAATTAGGGTTTCTTATGTGGAAGTGAGTCACACTCCCATGGAAATTAATTTAAAAAGGCAAAGTGTTGAATAAGTCTTGAGGGCTCCATTAATGCTTTGAAAAGTAAGTCAAACAAACCCAAAACCTCATTATTTTAATGATAAAACACATATTTGCCGAACATAAGGATTATGGTATTTTATTACATCACCATTGGGTCATTATGATGTCATAAAACACATTATATATTTAAATGGTATTTAATTTTTACACAAAAATTTGACTGTCTCAAAAAATTATGAAAAATTCACCGTTGGATAATTTCGACGTCCTGATTCCAAAAATAATATTTATTTTATCTAAATAATTTTCTAAATATGTGAATTTTCACTTTTAAAATAAAAACTGACATTTATGAAAAATTCACGGGTTTTGACAGAAATTGCTTTCAAACCTTAATAAAAATTTTAATTGCATTCATAAAATTATAAGATCATTTATATTTAATAAAAATTAATTTAATATTAATAATAATATTTTATTAAAATATTATTTAATTCAAAAATCCTTTAATTTAATAAAATATAATTCTTAATTAAATAATAACTAAAAACACCATTTGTACTTTAAAAACTAATTACAATGTATCAAAAATGACTAGAAATTATATTCATTATTATATACAGAAATAATGTACATGAACATGGTGCTACTTATTTGTTACATAACCCCTTAAAATAGCCGTATAAGACCTAAGGGTAAGGTGCGCGATGGTGACAGACTCTTGGGGCGGCTCGGATAACATCGCTCGAGTGGTAATTTCAATCAACTTCCACTTTTTCCGTAGACGATCACGTTCGAGCTTGACTTGATAAAGCTCAGCTTGGGCTTGGTCAAGGGCAAATACCAAAGACACCACCTCTTTTCCGAGCTCCGACAAATGGGCTTCGTAAGGGGCAATTCTACTGGATGAGGCCATCGCTTCCTTTGTCTGAGTAGAAATGGGTTCGTTAAAGCCTTATATTTATACTACTCAGATGATCACTGTTCAACGGTTATAAAAGTAACGATCACAAATCTTAACGTAAAACTAAAGAAGTTGACATCTTATAAAAACATTTTTCATAAAGAAACATTTAACTGGATCAAGAGGTATTTTCCATTAATGAAACTTTGGATCGTTACAATATTCCCCCCTTAAGAAATTTCACCCTCGAAATTTTCCTTTTCCTACACTAAAACAATTGTGGGTAACTCAGCTTCATCATATCCTCTGACTCCCAAGTTGCTTCTTCAAACTTGGGGTTTCTCCACAACACCTTGACGAGGGGCATTGTCTTATTTCGTAGAACTTTTTCTCTACGATCTAAGATCTTCACTGGTTGCTCCTCATAAAAAAGATCATCTTCCAATTGTACCACCTTGGAAGAGAGTACATGTGAAGGGTCCGGTATGTACTTCCTTAAGAGGGATACATGAATGACATCATGCATCTTGGCCATAGTAGGTGGAAGTGATAGTCGATAGGCCACAGCCCCAACACGATCAAGAATCTCGAAGGGGCCGATGTACCTTGGACTTAACTTCCCTTTCTTTCCAAACCTCATGACCTTCTTCCACAAAGATATGCGTAAAAAACACCATGTCTCCAACTTTAAACTCAAGGTCTCGTCAACGATTATCTGCATAACTCTTCTATCGACTTTGGGCTGTCTTGATATGCTGCTGAATGGTTTTCACCTTCTCCACCATTTCTTCGACCATTTCTGGTCCAAGAAGCTTACGTTCACCGACCTCATCCCAACATGCCGGTGTTCTACACCTTTTCCCATACAGGGCTTCATATGGTGCCATTTGGATGCTCGAGTGGAAACTATTATTATAAGAGAACTCAACTAGAGGAAGATGTTGATCCCATCCTCCTTTAAAGTCCATTGAGCATGCTCTCAACATATCCTCAAGTGTTTGGATAGTCCGCTCGGATTGGCCATCAGTTTGAGGATGATAGGCCGTACTGAAGTTCAGTTCAGTATTCAGAGCATGTTGAAGACTCTTCCAAAACTTAGAGGTAAATCTTGGATCTCGGTCAGAAACAATAGATAGTGGTACTCCATGTAACCGTACTACATCCCTGATATATATCCATGCCAGTTGATCCAAAGAGAAATCCTCTCGAATAGCAATGAAGTGTGCAGTCTTTGTAAGACGATCCACAACAACCCAGATTGCATTGTTGCCTTTGGATGTCCTTGGATGTCTGGTGACAAAGTCCATGGTGATGTTCTCCCATTTCCATTCTAGTATGGGCAATGGTTGCATCATCCCCTTAGACTTTTGCCTCTCTGCCTTCACTTGCTGACACACCAGGCACTTTGATGTATATTCAGCGATCTCCTTCTTCATATTATCCCACCAAAAGTTTTATTGGAGATCTCGATACATCTTTGTGCTCCCTGGGTGAATAGAGAAATTTGAACTATGTGCATCATCCAAAAGTTCCTTCTTCAGCTCCGAACTTGATGGAACACATATTCTTTTCCCAAACCGCACAATTCCTTCTTCATTAACATTAAAATCTGAGGATTTTCCCTTTTTGATAGCTTCCACTTTTTCTTGGATTCCCGCATCATCCTTTTGAGCATCCTTTAACCTTTCCAAAAGAGATGGTTGAGAAATCATTTGTGAAAGGATTGATGATGTTCCCTTATTTATGATTCCCACATCCATCTTCATTAAGTCTAAGAAGATTGGATCCTTCTCAATTCTCATCATTGATAGAATCGCTGGATCTTTTCTACTTAGGGCATCTGCCACCTTGTTCGCTTTCCCAGGGTGGTAATGTATTGAACAGTCATAATCCTTGATGAGCTCTATCCATCTTCTCTAGCGCATATTAAGCTCTTTCCGTGTGAATATATATTTAAGACTCTTGTGGTCAGTATATATCTCACATTTCTATCCATAGAGATAATGCCGCCAGATTTTCAAGGCAAAGATCACCGCCGCCAACTCCAGATCACGCGTTGGATAGTTTCGCTCATGGATTTTCAACTACCTTGAGGCATAGGATATCACTTTATCATTCTGCATCAGCACACATCCTAAGCCCTTCTTCGAAGCATCACTGAATACCACAAAAAGCTCCCCACTTGTGGGTAAAGTGAGCACGAGTGCAGTGATAAGCCTCCTTTTCAACTCCTTGAAGCTTTCTTCGAATTCATCACTCCAAGAAAAATTTACTCCATTTCGAGTTAGCTTGGTAAGAGGGTTGGACAATCGTGAGAAATTTCTCACAAATCGTTGATAATATCCAGATAACCCCAAGACGCTACGGATATCAGTTACCGATGTTGGCCCCGGCCATCCCTCAATTGCATCTGTTTTGAAGGGGTCCACAGATATCCCATTGCTTGTGATGATATGGCCCAAGAATGAGACCTCCTTCAACCAGAACTCACACTTTTTGTACTTGGCATAGAGCTTCTCCTTGCGCAAAGTCTCCAGTACAGTTCTTAAATGCTCCTCATGGTCCTCCTTGGTTTTGGAGTATATTAGAATATCATCTATAAAGACTACCACAAATTTGTCTAGGTAATATCTAAAGAATCTATTCATCAAGTCCATGAATATTACTGGAGCATTGGTGAGTCCGAAAGGCATTACTATGAATTCATAGTTCCCGTACCTTGTACGAAAAGCAGTCTTGGGGATATCTTCCTTCTTCACCCTTACTTGATAATATCCCGACCGCAAGTCCACCTTGGAGAAGTATTGTGCTCCACGCAGCTGATCAAACAAGTCATCGATTCTTGGGAGAGGATACTTTTTCTTTATCGTGATTTTGTTAAGTTCACGATAATCGATGCAAATCCGCATTGACCCATCCTTCTTCTTGACGAAGAGGACTGGTGCACCCCATGGTGATGCACTTGGGCGTATAAACCCTTTATCCAGATTCTCCTGTAGTTGTTTCTTCAGACCTTCAAGCTCAACAAAAACCATTCTATATGGAGTCTTGGATATTGGTAGCGCCCCAGGTATAAGTTCAATTGAGAACTCAACATCTCTTATTGGAGGAAGACCAGGAAGTTCCTCGGGAAATACTTCAGCGAATTCCCTCACAATAGGCATTTCTTCAAGGGTGGTTTCTTCCTTGGACTCAATCATCTGAGCCAGATACGCGTGCTCATAAGGCAGTAATATCCATGCTTGAGATGATGGAGCTAAAGGAGATTCATCTTCCTCCTGACACTTGTAAAGAATCGGGGGTTGATTCTCCATATGAAGTGTGATTTCCCTCTCCCGACAATTTATGTTGGATCTATATAAGGAAAGCCAATCCATGCCAAGAATTGCATCAAATTCCACCAGAGGGAGTATGATGAGGTTCGCCGGGAAATTCAATCCACATATTATAACAGGGGAGGACTTATACTCATGGTATGGAATGATTGCCCCATTTGCCGTACTCACCGACATCTTTACTTCCAGGATTTGTGGTGGTGCATGGATTGTTCTACTAAACTTTTGAGATATAAAATAATGCGTAGAACCTGAATCAAAAAGGAAGTTCGCTATTCTTGAATGAATAACTATCGTACCTGTCACCACTTCGTTGTCGGGGTTCACTTCGGCAGAAGTGATGGAAAAAGTTCCTCCTTGCTGTCTTGGAGGTTGCTGGTTGCCTCTGATAACCCTTGGATTAGGGCACTGATTTGCAAAATGACCCGGTTCTTTTCATTTGTAGCATTGAACAATGCGTTGAGGTTCGAACGGAGCGTTCCTCTCCTCTGTCGTAGCCGCGGTTCCTTCTTGCTGACAGTTAACAGCTAGGTGCCCTTCTCTTCCACACTTGAAGCATTTTCTTGTCCCCCTAAGGCAATTTCCAGGGTGCTTCTTTCCAAACTTTTGGCAAGTGGGGTGCTGGAACTTCTTAGCGCCGTTGGATTTATCCATCGGACCACCAGCATTGAAGTCCACCTTACGTTTCTTATCCCCATGATACCCCTGTGATTCTCCGATCTCCATTTCAACCTTGAGGGCACATCAGACAATTTCCTCATAGTTGTCGAAGTCACGGATCGCTAATGCTTTCCTCAAGCTAGGCTTCAGCCCACCAAAGAAGCGGTCAACCTTGCATTCGGGGGTAACGACAAAGCCGGAAGCGTATCGTTCAAGCCTTGTGAAGTTTTCCTCATACGCTCCCACAGATTCTTCATCTTTCTGATTGAGGGAAAGGAAGTCCCTTTCCATCTTAAGACGAAGGGTGCGTGGAAAATATTTATCGAAAAACATCTTCTAGAATTCCTTCCATTCCAAAGCCTCGATCTCCTCCTCAGGCTTCGTATTTTTGATCAACGGCCACCATTGATCAGCTTCACCCTCCATACGATAAGCCGCCAGGAGAACCTTCTCTTTTTCAGAGCATTGGAGGATGGAGAATATCTTTTCAATGGAGTTGATCCATTGTTCGGCGATCGTGGGATCGGATGATCCACTAAAAGTAGGAGGCCTTTGTCTCATGAAGCTCTCGATAGCGACTTGTTCTTTCTTAGGGGGGGTTGAACGTTCCTCTTGACTAGTGTTTCTATTCAAAACTTGAGTTAGCTGAGAGAGAAGCGTGACAAAGTTCGCGATTCCCGCTCCCATTGGATTGGGCATCTCATAAGTCCAATCATCTCATTGATCTTCACAACGGTTGTTAGCCCGAGTTATCCTATTACCGGCCATTGGATGGAATAAAAGGAAAGTTAGGGGTAACACATAAAGGGTAATTCAAAGACAAAAGTTGATGACTTATAAATAAACTTTAATCTCTTTAACTCATGAGTCTATTGGATTCAATCCAGGCTTTTCATGATCTTCCTTCTAACATATATTCTTAGGGACATTTTTCCCTTAATAAGGGTTCATACTAAGATTGTGAATTTATCAAAACATATCCCCCAGGAGTGTCATAACCAAGAGTGAAGCAAGGCCTGTTGTCATGCACTAGTTCCCGTTCAAGTCTAGCTCAAAGCGGTGTTTTCGGGTTTTACCCCTAGGATACATCTGTGCCAGAGTCGCCTCTACCTGCTCGTATCCAGATAGGGATGTATTTGTTTGATAAACCACTTACATAGTATTTACCAAAACTTAGGGATGTTTTTATTATACTTAGTCTTGTATCTATGGCTTTACTAGGGTTTCCTAATTCCAAAAATAACTAAAACTATCCTCTGATACCAACTATGACAACCCTGCTTTTTAAAACAACTTAAGCATGCTTTATTACATAAAACTTCACTTGATACAACAAAGAGGATCGAGAGGTTTAGTGTCTTTTGGGCTTAGGATCATTACATAAAAACTTTAAACTTGAAATACAACATCTTTATTGAAAACTTCCTTTATATGACCACTACATTCCTTTGTACTTAGCATTGAATGGGATAACCTGAGGACATGCATAAGAAAAGGGTGAGCTATAAAGCCCAGTAAGGGAGTACACAATGAATAACATGAGGAGTACAATACATGTTAGGCAATAGGAACATCAATAGATCATAAGAGTAACATGAACATAAAGGCATGATTAAGCATGATAATCATAAAATGGAAATCTGGCAACAACACTTAACATTGAATTAGCATGAGCCAAGGCTCATTGCACATGAAGCATGAGTAAAACCTCATTGCACTTGAAGCACAAGTAAACCCTCGTTTCCCTTGAATTAGCATGAGTCAACACTCATTGAACATGACGTATCATGATACTATACTTTACCTAATGCATTGGAGCGCTATAAAGGGCGCCCCCTTCTTAAACATTTCATTTCATGCATAAGTCTGCCACATGGATCATAAAACATGGATTCATAAAACATAATCATTTATTCCACGATAAAGGAATGTGGAATTCATACATGAAACTTTATAATCAATTAGTAAATGTGCATAAAGGTGAATACCCTTGATGGAGAAATGGGCATGGTATTCACTACACAATGATACTGGCTTAGAAAATCGGTGTGATTTCAGCAGCGTAACAGTGTGACATAAGAATTCATAAAAAATGGTTGATGAGAGAGAAAGGGGTTCCTCATCATATTTACATGTAATGGACAGTAAGGAGGTCATATATATACATGTCCCAACAATTTAAAAGGAATTTAGATTCATGATACAAAAGTATTTCTTGAATATAGAAGGGGAGAAAAAGGTTCCTTTCGGAATTTCGACATAGTAACGGGTGTACATGGGAGGAATTTAATGAGAGAGAAAGGGGTCTCCCATCATTCAAACAATAAGAGGGAAGTATTGGATAGGTGAAAAACTATACCCCAACATTCATAATTGAAATTAAAAGGGCAATACAACTTAAAGAAAATTGACAAAAATGAGAAAGGAAGAAAAAAACCCTTACTTGGAAGTGTGCTTCCAAAGGCTAGAGAGAGGCTTGTGAGAGGCTTCTTGGGAGATTGGGGCACCTTGAGAGGATTATAGAGAGAGTAGTTCAGAGGTTGGACGAACTCCAAGGGCTTTGAGTGAGGAGGAAGTGGGAGCTTGGGTGGGTTTATATAGGAAAGGTGAGGGAAATCTTTATTATTTAGGTTTGGGACCCCTTATATTAAAATAATCCAAACCACAAACCATACCATGGTATTTGCCCATGGTTTCTGGAAAAGGAAAGAGGAAAACAATATTTTACAAGTCCAAGGTCCGAACTTATTAAAAAATTAGGGTTACTTATGTGGAGGTGAGTCACACTCCCATGGAAATTAATTTAAAAAGGCAAAGTGTTGAATAAGTCTTGAGGGCTCCATTAATGATTTGAAAAGTAAGTAAAACAAACCCAAAACCTCATTATTTTAATGATAAAACACATATTGGCCGAACATAAGGATTATGGTATTTTATTACATCACCATTGGGTCATTATGATGTCATAAAACACATTATATATTTAAATGGTATTTAATTTTTACCCAAAAATTTGACTGTCTCAGAAAATTATGAAAAATTCACCGTTGGATAATTTCGACGTCCTGATTCCAAAAATAAAATTTATTTTATCTAAATAATTTTCTAAATATGTGAATTTTCACTTTTAAAATAAAAACCGACTTTTATAAAAAATTCACGGGTTTTGACAGAAATGGCTTTCAAACCTTAATAAAAATTTTAATTGCATTCATAAAATTATAAGATCATTTATATTTAATAAAAATTAATTTAATATTAATAATAATATTTTATTAAAATATTATTTAATTCAAAAATCCTTTAATTTAATAAAATATAATTCTTAATTAAATAACAACTAAAAACACCGTTTGTACTTTAAAAACTAATTACAATGTATCAAAAATGACTAGAAATTATATTCATTATTATATACAGAAATAATGTACATGAACATGGTGCTACTTATTTTTTACATAACCCCTTAAAATAGCCACATAAGACCTAAGGGTAAGGTGCGTGATGGTGACAGACTCTTGGGGCGGCTCGGATAAAATCGCTCGAGTGGTAATTTCAATCAACTTCCACTTTTCCCGTAGACGATCACGTTCGAGCTTGACTTGATGAAGCTTAGCTTGGGCTTGGTAAAGGGCAAAGCCCAAAGACGCCACCTCTTTTCCGAGCTCCGACAAATGGGTTTCTTAAGGGGCAATTCTACTGGATGAGGCCATCACTTCCTTTGTCTGAGTAGAAATGGGTTCGTTAAAGCCTTATATTTATACTACTCAGATGATCACTGTTCAACGACTATAAAAGTAACGGTCACAAATATTAACGTAAAACTAAAGAATTTGACATCTTATAAAAACATTTTTGATAAAGAAACATTTAACTGGATCAAGAGGGATTTTCCATTAATGAAACTTTGGGTCATTACAGATATACGTGAACCTTGAATCTTTAATCTTCTTAGAACGTCAAAGATATACAAAAACATCTAAAACTTTCAACTCACAATATCTCATGAGAGAGGAGAAATCAAAAGATGGTTCTCTAGGAGAAGAGAGAACTCACCGATGTGATTCTAACGCAACTGCCGGTGTTTGATTCGGAGGATGGATGCATGATCGGAGGTTCATCGAAGATCTGCGGTCGTACGACGTAGCTGGATGAGACGAACGAAGAAGGGGGTGTTTCTGTTGATTAGACGTGACCTCGGTGCGTTTAATGAAAAAAAGAAAGTGCATTGCGTGTACTTTTGAAGTACACGACATATACTTTCCTTTTCCATACTCCACTTTAAGCGGCCTTCAAGTCACTCCCATACGGCTGTGTGTGTGGCAACTATACGGCCAACACATGGCCTCCTACAGGAAGGAAGTACACAGTGTGTACTCATAAAGTACATGGCGTGTACTTAGAAAATTTCCAAGATTTGATTTTTCCTCAAAAACAACCAGAAAAAGAAATATATACCAGAAAAGAAGATCTAGGTTCTTACACTAGTTACATAAACCATTATTACACCAATGCTGTATGGCATAAGGGTAAGGTGTGTGAAGATGACACTTTCTTAGTGTGGTTTGGGTCATGATCTCAATAAGCTTGAACTTATCCCCTAAATGGGTTTTACCATGTTTTATTTATTTAAAATTATCTTGTTTTTGGGTAGGGAAAAACCCAATGATGTTATCTCCCTTGGAATCTCTGATAAATTGGATTCATAGGGTATAATACTAATTGTTAAGGCCATTTCCTCTTCTGTATGTATCAATTGTATGTTATCATAACCCTTAATATACTAATCTTTCAGGTTACTATATAATGACTATATTATCAATGGTTGTTATTCTTAAAAGTATTTAAATATAATAGGCTATAACTACACAAAATTACCAAATTAGTGTATTTTTTTCTATAAATACATTAATTTCTTTGTAATTTATTCATTCAAATGGGAATTTAATTTATAAAAGTTATATTTATTACATTATTCTCCCATTATAAAATTTAACCCTTTAAATTTTCATTTTATACACTAAAAAAAATGATATTACTTTTATTTCATCACCTCTTTTGGTTCCCAATTTTCTTTCTCAAATTTGTGGTTCTACTAAATCACTTTTAACAAGTGAGTTGTGTTGTTTCATATATTTTTTTTCTATGATCTATGTTTCTCACTGGATCCACCTCATATGAAAGATCATTCTCTAATGGTAACACCTCTATATTTAGTACATGTGAGGGGTCTGGTATTTACTTCCTCAATAGGGATACATGCAACACATCATGTACTTAAGATAGGTTCTAGGAGAGTTATAGTCAATAGGCCACATATTTCATTCGATCAAGGATCTCAAAGGGGTTGAAGTCTATTGGATTAAGCTTTACCTTCTTCCCAAAACACATGAAGTTATTCTATGATGATATATGAAGGACAAATTTATCTTCGACCTCCAAATCTAGGTCTTTTTGATGACTATTTACATAGATTTTCTATAGACTTTGTACCTATTTCATATGAAACTGAATGATTTGAAACTTCTATATAATCTCTTGGATAAGATAAAGCCCCATCAGATTCTGCTCTCTAACTTCATCCCAATATTTTGTAGTTCAAAACCTCTTCCCATACATAACCTTATAAGGTTCCATTTGAATACTATAATGGAAACTGTTTTCATTTGAGAATTCCACTAAGGGAAGGTGTTGTTCCCAACATCCTTGGAAATCCATTAAACATGATCATAGAATATCCTCCATAGTTTGAATGCTACTTTCAGACTGGATATCTATCTAAGAGTGATAAGTAGTATTGAAACTCAACTCTGTATCCAATGATTACTAAAGGATTCCCTAGAAAATTGAGGCAAACCTCAAATCTCAACTAGACACAATGGGGAGTGGCACTCCATGCAGTCTTACCAATTCCCTTATGAATATCTTAGTGAGTTGGTCTAGAGATAAATCTTACATGATTACAATGAAATTAATTTAAATTTTAAGGTGATCAACAACCACCCAAATGGAATTATTTATTTTAGATATACTGGGGTGTCCCATGATGAAATCCATGGGTATGTTTTCCCATTTCCATACTGGTATGTGAAATAGTTTTATCATACCCTTATGATTCTATCTTTTAGCATTGACTGGTTGGAATTTTAATCATCATGATACAGATTCCACAATCTCCCTCCTCATTTTATCCCACTATATTTTTTTCATCGGATATCTATATACCTTAGTGCTTCCTAGATTAATAGATATGGATGACCTTTTCTAAAAAAATCCCTTTTAAACTTTGGTTTTTGTGGGACACATATTCAATTTCCAAATCTTATAACCCCAACTTTAGAAACATTGAAATCCAAAATACTCAATACCTTCTTCTGAAATACCTCATAATTTGTATGGCCCTTCTTAATCCTTTCAAGAATATATGGTTGAGTAGTTATATGGGAAAGGTAAGATGAACTTCCTTTTATTATTCCCATTTATATCCTTTGAATTTCTAATAAGATTGGATCCCTTGCAATCCTCATCATGGATAGGGTTATGGGATCCTTTCTAATCATAGAATATGATACTTTGTCTTCCTTCCTAGGTTGGTAATGGATTGAAAAATCATAATCCTTGATCTGATCAAACCACCTTCATTAGAGCATATTAAGATCTTTTTGTGTGAAAATATACTCAAATCTTTTATAATCTGTATATATGTCAAGCTTCTCACCACAGAGGAAATTAAACTAAATATTCAATAAGAAGACCACTACAACTAATTCTAGATCATATTTTATAGAGTTATGAAAATTGATCTCTATTTGAAGGAGGCATAGGCTATCAATTTTGCATTTTTCATGAGTACAAAAAACCAAGACCTTTTCCAATGCATCGCTATAGATCACAAATCCTTCCCCAATGGTGGGTAATATAAGCACATATGTAGTGATTAACCTCTTCTTAAGCACATTAAATCTCTAATTGCATTCATCAGTCTAGAAAAACATGAATCACTTTTAAATTTTCTTGGTTAGTGGGCTTGACAATATTGAGAATTTTTTCACAAATCAATGATAGTACCTAGTGAATTCAAGAAAAATTTGGATTTCTATCATATATTTTGGTCCAATCCATCCATAAATTTCCTCTACTTTTGAAAAATCAACATATATAACTTTTTTTTTTGATAAAATTCGTTAATAATGTTATTTTCTCCATCCAAATCTAACATTTAATTTACTATTCATATAAATTTTCTTTATGTAAAGTATTTAGTAAAATGTTAAAATGATCCTCATGTTCCTCATTACTTTTGGAGTTGATAAGAATATAATTCATAAATAATATAAAGAATTTTTTGATACAATCCATAAAGACTCTATTCATCAAGTCCATGAAAATTTTTGGAGTATTAGTGAGCCCAAATGACATCAATATGAACTCATAGTGCTCATAACATAAAAGAATAGAATTCATGAGGATATCCTCTTAATTTACCTTTACTTGATAATATCCTGACCAAAGATCTTCCTTAGAGAAGTACTACGCTCCATGTAGTTGATCGAACAAGTCATCAATCTGTGTCAGGTGATACTTTTTCTTTATCTTTATATTGTTGATCTCACAATAATAAATGTAGATTTTCATTGACCTATCCTTATTCTTGAAGAAGAGGACCGGTGCACCCCATGGTGAATCACATGGTTGTATAAACCCTTTATCAATATTCTCCTATAATTGCTTCTTTAGCTCCTCAAGTTTAATAATAAGCAGTCTATATGGAGTCTTAGGTAATTTCAAGTATCTGAGAATATGTTTGATTGAGAACTCACCCTAATGGATTAGTGTAAGACTAAGTAATTATTTGGGAAAGAGATCATCATATTCCATTACAATGGGAAAGTCATCAAGGATGTTTTTTACTTAGAATCATTCATTTGAGATAGGTTTTATTCCTCATAAGTTAATAATATCCATACATGAGATGATAATACAAAAATAGATTCATCCTCTTCCTTTCACTTTTATATAATCAGATGGTTATTTGTGACATGAAGGGTGGTTTCCTTCTATAATAATATTATGTTTTTTTTGTAATAGAAACGATATTACATATTGGGAATAACATAAAATTACACTAAATGGAGCATCATAAGGTTCAATAGGAAGTTCATGATAAAAATATAGATAGGTTATTACTTATATAATTGGGATGAAATAATTTCCCCATTTTCCATTTTCACTAATAGCTCAACTTCCATGTTTTATGGTTGTGTTTAGATAGTTCTACTAAACATTCATGACATAAAAGAATGCATAGAGCTAGAAGAAAATAGAACATTGACTATCATTGAATGAATAACTAGTATACCTATTATAGAATAATTTTTAGGACCCACCTCAGTGTTTGTGATTACATATGATCACCCTTTGTCCCTAGTAATTTAATGTTTTTGTTATCATTTTTCATAAAAAATCCTTATCTTAGTACATTATTTCACATAGTGTCCTTGTTTCTTGAAAATAAAATAATAGACATCAGGATGAGGGTTGAAAGGAGAATTCCTTTATTAAATCACATTAGTGAGTTTCTCTAGAATACATTCACAAGCTAGGTGCCCTTTTGTTACTATACCTAATTTATTCCCCTATCCCCTTCAGGTAATTTCCAAGTTTCTTTTTCCACACTTTTAACATGTATGATGTTGGAATTTCCTATCATAGTGAGTTTTATCCATCATACCATCAGGATTAAAATACATTCTCCACTTATTATCTCTTGAACCATGAGACACATGAGATTCAATGATCTCTATTTCATATTTGAGGGAATATCTTACAATTTCTTCATAGTTATCGAAGTCTTGAATTGCCAAAGAATTTTATAGACTCAAGTTTATCCAACCAAAGAAGTGGTAAAATTTACTTCCATGAGAAATGAAAAAGATAGAGGTGTATCATGAAATTATTGTGAAGTTAACTTCACATTCCTTTATAGATTAATAATACTTTTTTTTAAGTATATGAAAACCCATCTCCATTTTAATTCTGATAGTGTCAGGAAAATATTTATCAAAAAACATTTTTAGGAATTCTTTCCACTCTATCACATCAATTTCTTCATCGGGCTTCATATTTTTTATCAACATCTACCATTGATCATATTATCCCAACATATGATAAAAACAAGACCTTATATTTCTCATATAATTTAAGGATAGAGAATATATTTCTATTAGATTCGATCCATTATTCTGTGATTAAGGCATCTGAAGATTAATAGAAAGTCAGTGGCCTTTTTCTCATAAAGGATTAAATTGCAACATTCTCTTTATTATGGGGATATAGGGTTTCCCCCTGATTTATGTTTCTATTCAAAACATGATTTAGATAAGAAATTATTATGATTAAGTTTCATATTTATACTCACATTAGGTTGGGCATCTCATTTGGGTAGTCATTACATTGCTCATCACATTGGTTGTTGACTGAGTTCATCATATTCCCAACAAATGAAGAAAATATAGGGAAAATTAGGTATGAGAATTTAATTACAACTAATCATATAAAATATTAACTATAACCATTGATGGTATAAATCATAAATTACACATATTCCTTAACCCATGAATTTCTATGTTTCAATCTATATTATCCATGATATATTTCCTAATATAAAATCATATGGGAATTTTGGTTCCCTTTGTAATGGTTTGAAAGGAGATATGAATTTACCAAATAATATCCCCCAAGAGTTTCAAACTATGTGTGAATAAAGGACTCTTTATCATACAACAGGTGATGATTAAGTCAATCCCAATACACCCTTTTCAAGGTTATTACTCCTAGGTACAACTGTTCCAGAGTCACATCCACATGCAACATATTGACAGAGAATTAGTTACTTGAAAACCACTTATTCTATACTTTACCAATGTTTAGGGATGTTATACTATGTTTATCCATATTAAAAAGTCTTTCACAAAGGTTTTATAATCATAATCCATGAAAATAATAAGACATCCCACTAATACCAACTATGATAACCCATATCTTTAATACACTTTTTATGTTTTGATACATAACGATGAACTTAATAGAACCCCATATGATCTTTAGGCCTAGTGTATTTGGGTATATCATAATAAATTACAATATAAATACAATGAAATAAAAAAACTCTAGTTCATGTCTTTAAATTCCCTTGATCTTCTAAAATTTCACAGGATAACCTATGAATGCACATAATAAAGTGGAAAAATATAAAGCCCAGTAAGTGGATAATCAAATAACAGAACAAGTTAAATTAGTACATGTGGGTAAATAGTCATATCAAGGTAACATAAGAAAGTTGATAATCATAAATTTTAATAACAAATCATGATATAAGGTGATAACAAAAAAAGAAATATATGAATATGGAAACAACATAAAACATGAAATCATAAACATAATCCAAGGATAACCACTGAGGTGTCATAACATAGTGTACTTATGACACATTCCCCTAAACCATACATGGTATCTCATGTGATAAAAACATTAACCAATTAATTAGAGGTCAGTATAAGTTTGTGCCCACCTATCACATTCATATCATGCACATGCATAAGTGTGCTACATAGATCATACAACATAAGGATTTTATTCATTACATCTAATCCCATGATTAAAAATTTTGGGTTAAATAAATAAAATTCCTAAATGAATTAAGAATAGGTATATATAGTTTAATTACCTTGAGTGGGAATTGGTATGGGTATTCACTACAAAAAAGTTTGTCATGGAAAATTGTAGTATAATTCTTGCAGCATAATGGGGGGAATAAAGATTCATGAAAGGATTTAATGAGAGTGAAAGGTCCCTAGATAGTATGAAATATTTATATAAAAATATACCAATATGAAAAATTTTAAATAAAAAGGCATGATATAAAGAAGGTTCTTGAATAAATAGGATAAGGAGATGATCCATTACCTTGTGTTGACACATTAAAAAATTTGGGAGGATCTTATTAAGAGCTTGGGAAAGCATTTGGGGGGATATAGAGAGAAGGTAATATTAAATTCATTCGGAAATTGGTTTTTAGTGAATAATAATTTGTGTTTGGGTGTATTTATATTGAAAAATAGATGGTAGTTTTTTTACTAATGTCTAAACTTAGGTTTTGGACTCTATATGATAAATGAATCCAAACCAGACACCACCCCAAGGTTCCTACCCATATTTTGTTCCAAAAGTAGATTTTGTTTCAATATGTTTTAAGTCTTAGAACCCAAATTGTTAAAATAAAACCCTTGGTGATGTGTAATTGATTCACCTTTATAATGAATATATTTTAAAACCTTAATATATCATATAGTTTATGGTGCATTCATTAAGGGTTTATAAAATTAATCAAATAAATTCATGAAATTTATTTTAAATGGGAAACATAATTCTAGCCATGTAAACTCTTTATAGTATTTATTACATCAATTTTAGGATTTTATGATGTCATAATACATACTGCATAATTATATCGTATTCAATTTTTACCGAAAAAATCGGCAGTCATTGAAATTTATGAAAAACTCACCATTGGATAATTTCAATGTGTAGAGTTTAAAATTTTTATATTATAAAAATAATTATTTAAATATGAAAATTTATACTTTTAAATCAAAAGTCTCTATTTACTAAAAAATATGGATTTTTACCATGATAACGGTTTTTAAAACATATAAAAATTACATTCGACTTCATAAAATTATATTAGAATTTATATTTAAAATGAAAATATTTAATAATAATATTTTTCTAAAAAAACATTTAACTCAAAAACACTTGAATTCATCAAAATTAGTTTCTTGATTAAAAATATATATTTCCCAAAAATAAATTTTTTGTTTTATCAAATAAAAATCTTATTTTTATCAAAATTATTATTTAACCATTATATAGTAATAATAAAAAGATAAATACAATCATTATTTTATTAAAATACATAAATATACATATTCATATTGTTAGGGTCTAGATACATAAACCCTTATTACACCAACGTATTCCCTTAGGGTAAGGTGTGCGATGGTGAAACTTTAATGGGGTTGTTCAGTGAAAATGTCTTGGGATGTGATCTCAATAAGCCTAAAATTATCCTATAAAAAGTTTCACTCATGATTTATTTATTTAATATCAACTTTAGATTAGTCAAGGAAAAATCCAAGTGATTTCATATCCCTGAAAAGCTCTGATAAATGAGATTCATTGTGTACGATCTTATTGGTCTAGGTCATATCTTCTTCCATATATGTCAATTGGATTTTATCATAACTCTTAATATATTAATCTTAATGGTAACTATAAAATGGGTATATAATCAAAAGTTATGACGCTTAATGGTATTTTAAATCTAATAAACTATAAATATCAAAAATTAGAAATGTAGTTCATGTGTTTTCCATAACTGCATTACTTGGTAAGAAATTTATTTATCTAAAAGGGAATTTAATCTATAAAAGTTCAGGTTGTTATAGTAAATCAACTACAATCCTATATAAAAACAAAAACATACCTTTTACCACAAATAGTAGATATTTTTATAGGTACAAATAAGTCAATATAAGTAATTTTTAGGTTTATTATTGTGTTTACTTTCTTTATATATATGAATGCCTCCCTATGATGCTTACCTTTCATGCATAGTTGATAAAAATATTTTTTGTAAATATTTATCTCAAAAAGGTTAAAAACATTAGAATTGTATGAAATATTATGTATCAATACAAAATTTACAAGTGACAAAATCATTTTCTATATTTTTTCAGTTTTTACAATTTTTAAATAGATAGTATTCATGCTTGTTAATTCAGTAAAATTAATAGAATATATGTTATATTTACTATTTCTATAAAATAGGATAGATTAATCTTTAAAAACAACGCTCTTAGAATTTTGAAATTTAACATGCATCCCATCATCTAACTATTGAAAAACACTTATCAAATCTAGTTTCAAACCATCAAAATATTATACTTTTTAAGTAATAACATAATTTGAGATAACAATTTCTAGAAAAACCCAAACTTTTAATTTGAAGTTTTCATTTAAGGAAACATTAATTCCTTCAAATTTATTAAAAGGTAAACTTTTTGATTCATCACTAGTAATTTTTCAATAAAAAATATTCTCCATATACCCAGTTTATTCCGTGTCACTTTGAATGTACCTATCCTACAAAAAAAATATTTAATACATCATTACTAACCATTAAAAATTAGGGTCTAATTGGGTTAGAAAATTAATTCTTAGCAGCCTAAAATTATTTTAAATATTTATTTATAGGGAATACGATGAAAAATTATATATAAATCAAAGAATCAATATACCTAATAGATTTTTGGAAATCTCAAGGAACAATTAATTTCATAATGACCTCTCATTATAAATTTAAGATTGGTATCAGTTGATTCACTTCCTTTATAAATTTTAACAATTTTTTTATACATTTTAGGTAATTCATTTTCATTTACATGTCCATATTTTTATCATTTTATTTAATGAATTCATTTTGTCATAACTTTCTCTTACATTCACCAAAGTGGATATATTTTTCTTTAATCATTCAATTCTCTATTTGAGTAAGTAATTTTCCACTAAAATAGATTTAAATTTTATTTCTTATACCTCATTAATTTTAGAAATATAATAATTGAGTTTATAAATTTCCTTTGGAATAATTTTTAAACCTTTATATATTTTATTATTTGTGTTACAATTTATATTCCTTAAATTTCCATTTTTTATCAAGAGTAATCTTAATTTCCTCAAAACAGTTTCTTATGATTTTATTTGAGTTTTTATATATCATATAAATAATTATTATATAATTTTGGAATATTCAAATTTTATAATACAACTCATCAGTTATAGGATTTACTGAATTAGATTTACTAAAACCAGAATCAAAATCACTAACTACATTTGTTTACTTTATTAAGCACAAATTTCCCAATTCATTCATAGAACCACATTCATCATTAGATTCCAAGTACTTTGTATTACTCCATCTAGTTTTATTGTACCTATTTTTGTTTTTTTGGTTCTTATTATTGAATTATTTGTTTAATTTCAAATATTCAGGCCTGAAATGTCATTTTCTCCGGATTTCATAACACGTTACTTCTCATATGTAATTATAAACAACATTACCATTTAAAATTTATTTTTAATCATCTATAAGATAATATAATTTTTTTATTCTATATTACCCTTTATTATTTTTGTATTCTACTTTAGAATCATGAGCAACATCATCACTGTTATTTCCCTATAGCTCAGAATATGTTGAATATGTATCAAAATTCACAGATTTAAATGTAATTACTTTCCTTTTAGTAAATTATTATTTTTAGAATGTTCTTAAGTTAAAATTAATATTTCAATAATAAACGAACGAGTTTATCAAGAGTAAATTCTCTAAAAAATTTATTTTAATATATAATAACTTTCTTATCATAGAATTTCCTATGTAAGGCTCTAAGATCTCTTTCAACATAACAATATTTTCAAAAAAATCTCAAAAGAAATTCATACCATTTATAATATTCATAAATGTATGATATATTGGATCTATAGATTCTTTTTCACCCATATTAATGTAATGGTATACATCTATAAGTATAAAAAATTACTTATTTTAAGCATATCAGTTCCATAATGAGTGACATGTAAACTTATACAATCTTCAACAACAGTTTTACAAGCTAATACATGACTAAAAACAATACTTCCAATGGAATAGTATAAAATGTTAATAACCTTGTAATTCAATTCAAACTTTATTACTTAATTATTATCAATGAATTAGGATCAAATTTAAATAATTAATAAGCTTTTACCATGATAGTCCAACGATTAACAATAATTTGTTAGAGGTAAGATTCTACATAATCTTTATAATAGACATAATTATTACTATTAATGAATGGAGGTATTTGAGGAATCCACCCATCATTAGAACTAGTTATTTCTATCTCAAAATACATATCCCTTATACTTTTAAGTATAAGTTATGTAATTTAGCTTAAATAAATATATAAATAAGAACAAAATACTCAATAGATTCTGGCTATGACACCAATTGATGGTATTGAGAATATAATATGGTTTAATGGTTTCAAGGGGTGAATTGACCAATATAAAATTTTTAAACATTATATCGTATTTGAAATTATTTTATAGTGAAACAAATTATGATAACATGTATTTTTATAGTATTTTTGATCAATGTGATCGTATGTCCACTCATTCAGAATAAAGATCTTCATAAGGGTATCTATGTTAGGTTCAATTATGAAAGGATCTATATACCGGTATCTATATAAGGCTATTTCCATTCCTAGAATTTTTTTAGAGAACTCCTTCATTATATGAGTAAGAAAACTCATACTTATATGTATTTTTTTAAAAATCTATTAATAAGTTACATTAAAAATAGGTATGACTTTATCCAAAATAACTAAACTATGATTTTAAATTAATATTAAGAATAATTAATTTTATCTTATATATAATTCATGCTTCAAAGAGTAAAATATTTTTTTTCTATTTTAAAACTCTTGTTAGAAGGAATAAGTATGATTTTTTAATTATTAAATCACAAAACAATTATGCGGAAAGTTGCCACTCAACAATAGGGTGTGAGTTTGAACTCAATATCCCACCACCAGTGGTGTCCCTAACAAATATACATAAATATAACAGTATATTCATTTCATAATAAGTAGTAATCAACAAACTATTTAGCTTAATCCACTCATTCCCAACCATTCTAGAGTGAGCCTCTACCTACTTTGGCTAGTTCTAGAGTGGAATGATGCAACTATAGTCTATCATACTGTAAGATCCCTCAAACATCCAATCATTTTCATATCATAATGTATAACATTTCATTTCATAAAATATAACCATTTTGAGTTATCTATGGAAGCCTAGTTTCATATAAACATCATTTCACAACATTATCACACACATCTGGAAAGCCTAAGGATTCTAACTAATGGTCTCACACACCACCAACCATGAAATTATACATTGTACCCCACCTCTATATTGAAAATCAACACTATTACCCCTATATAGCTCAATTAAAAGAGATTACCACCCGAAAAAAGTTGAAAAAACCACATAAAGGGCCCTGTCTAATGTGTATAAGACCCCAAAGTAATCATCCCACGAGGTGAGAAACAATCAGTAACATCCTAGGCCACATTTTCCGCAAACTACCATTGAAAACCAAGAATGGTCACTTAAAGCAGAAAGATACCAGCCATCATGACTTAAACCCACAATACTAGGCAAGAAAGCGATACCATATCATATCCACCTATTTCCACACAAGACTTCCCATAGGTATCCCTTATAAACAATAGAAAATACATCCAAATTAATTCCCAATCTCACATATGAAATACACACTTGTTTATTAGACATCACATAACATGTGTATAATAATAGAAATACCTAGGAACCACCTAACTAGAGTATGGAGGGATCCACTTACCAAGAACCATTGGTTAGTTTAGCTTTAATTAGGATATTCACTAAATTAGGAAAAAATCCCTAAAATTAGTGTTTTTTGGGGAAAGAAAAAATAACCATGGGAAATATTGATACCATACACACATAGATAGATAACCTTATACCTGAATATTACTTTATTTAGACCACATGAGGAACCAATAAAATATGAATAGAATCTGATGCGAGGAAGAAGAAAGTAATAATAGAGCTTCCCTAGTCCCATCAATAAGTTTTGGTCATGAAAATACGTAAGATACATTTTATAATTTTATTCCCAATTAATAATCTCAATTTAAACATCTTTGGAAAAGTCATAAATAATTTTTTTATTAAATATTTAAAATTTTTTTTACCCTTATATATGAAGAGGCACTAAAAATTACCCTTATGCAACATCAATAAAATTTTACTGATACTAGGACCCTTATATATCAAAAAGTTACCCATATGTATATAGAGAACACCCTCAATAGTTTTTCATTTTCCTCAATTGAACCATAGATGAATATTATGCATTAGGGATTGCCATTTTTTATTATGTGGCACTATAAGTTACCATTTTTTTATAACATATCAATTTTTTTACTTTCCATAGAGTTACACTTACAGACCAAAAATTAACCTTTATGTGTATAGGGTAACTATAACAAAAAACATTTACAAATAAAGTGGATTATTATATATATGGTATCATCATATGTAAGTGAAAATTCCATACAAGGCGACCCTTCAAAACATAGCTAGTTTTTTAAACATTAAAATGAATCATATATTTGAAAATTGAACTCATATGTACTAGATTTAGCCTATAGAAATTCAATACAACTTTTAAAAATCATCAAAATTAATCTAGAAAACATCCAAATCACAAAATTAAACAAAAATTTCTCAAAAATCCGAGAAAACTTGAAGAATTATTTCAAATACCACTATTAGTATAATTAAATAAAATTTAAACTCCTAAGACAAGGATAACTCATATAGCTTATTTTATAGACTATTCTAACAACACAACCTATCTAAATGTTCTAAAAACACATAGTTGTTTTAGGATCTAATCTAAATCACTATAACAAATACTCATAGATTTATAACCTCCCTACCATATTGTAAACCATACTTGAGCTATCTCAGTCACACACTAACCAAATATTCCCAAAACATTACCATCCTACCCACTCATTCCCAAAATACTAAGAAAATTCTGAATATATTCTTGTATTAACAAGTTACCCTAGGTACCCAACTCAAACTAAAAGATTACATTCATGTTAACTTCTTAAAATAGGAATAAACTTATCAATATTATCTCAACCCAACTACCCCATATGGAGATAGTATCATACCCACCCATTTTTACCATTTTTACACACATTTGTTATCAATATATTACCACTAACATCATTTTTTATCATTCTATATTATTCAAATGCTCATATATCAATAAAAACATATTCAATTAATTTATCATAGACACATATTATGAACTAGTACTGTTACACAAAAACTACCATCATCATGCTCACAAACAACCCCTAAATATTTTCAATACTCTAACTAACTCTAAGTATGTCTGTTCAATCATATATAGTGACATAAGGCATGATTTCCTAATGTCTATCCTCAATATGGAGTCTCACTCACTATTTATCAATTCCCCTTCTGAAAGATATCTAGTACACCCCAACTCACTTTTGCTACCGTATCATAGCTACCAACTCCCAGTACCCCTCTCAAATCCCACCTCAAATCTCTTTGTCTTTGTAATGGCCTGAGGTTTTACTCCTTAACTAAAAAATATTTTTGATTGCTTGATCCATAGGTGTCACAAACCATCCTCAGGGCCCGTGCCGTGATTACCCCAAGCCCGCCTTCCATAGGCCAGGGGCTGGTGACTAGCACCAAAGGCGTAAATCTCGATAACTGGGAAGGCATTGCCTTCATAAAATACAAACACATCCAACCAGAGTACAAGAGGAAGTAATACACTAAGTACAAAAGAAAGTGTTGAAAAGTAGATGGGCCAGAATACAAACCCAACTGAAAAGTACAGCTACAAAAAAACTAAAGTACAACAGAAAAGACAAACAACTGGAAGATAGAAGAAGCACCTAGGTCGTCCACCTCAGATCCTACCTGAAGGGTAGGTACAGATAGCCTCCTCAACACTCTCGCCCACCAACCTCCTCCGAGTACCGTCTCATCGTGAAGTCCACCTCCAGGTACTGACTCGTCATGAGGTCCACCTCCGGCTACAGTCCAGTCCTCGTACACTCAGTCTCTATCAGCGTTGTCCGTTGTCTGCATCCAACACAACAAGGTGCCGACATATCCCGTGCAGGGGTGAGTATAACGATACTCAGAAGGGACCCCGAGACCCTCAATGTCTCATTGAATCCAACGAGGATAACCACAAAGAAGGATCTCAACAGATAACCCTTACTTAGGTATAAGCCCATACTCATACCTAAGTTATCAAGTAACCCATCACAATCATGAGAAAACACAAAGGTTATGAAATCAACGGATAACCACTACTTAGGTATATGCCCATACATATACCTAAGTTATCGAGTGACCCATATCAATCATGAGGTAAACACAAAGGTCATCGACTCATCTCAAACCAGAATTTTTATTAATGATATCGAAACCACAACTGCTGAAGATCTCCTCCTCTGTTGAGTACGGTGATCCTGCCACGACTCTGAGGCACTGCTCACTAACCTTAGACTGTTGAGGTACTCCTCCTGTCGAGTACTGCGGGTCTGCCACCTCACAAAGTAGTGCTCCTCCGCCATGGTTCTGCCACCTCACAAAGTAGTGATCCCCCTAATAGCCTACAGAGGTACTCCTTCTGTCGAGTACCGCAGGTCTACCACCCAAGCACAATAGTGATCCCCACTTGGCTAGTCAAGTCACTCCGACTCGAATCAGACAAGCAGTAATTAGGTCTCAGCCAGCTACAAGGTCTCTATACTCCGTACGCTCGTCTCCGAAAGGATCTACTCCACGAGCTACTGGTCGATACTCTAAGTATCACAAAGTCCCACAAAGAAGTATCTCAAAGGGCCACCTCGTCAAAGTGGTCTCAATGCAACAGACAACGCGTCTATCGGACGCCTGATCTGTGAGTTATTAGATTTTTAGTCCTAGTGGCCCGGTTGGTTTCGTTATATGAACCAACCTAACCGTATCTCAACTATACCCCGAACTCTCATGGGGTATACTCAAAGGAACCGTTTCTCAACATGATTACCAATGCCTCTGAGGGTTCTTCAAACAGACGTCCGGTCTGAGAATTATTAGCTTTTCCGTTCCAGGGGCCCGGTTGGATTTCGGGTACAATCCAACCCGGCCATAATCCAACTGCGTCCAAACCTCAGGTGAAGTATACCAAATGAATAGTCTCACCAAGAAGAATCCAACAAAGTCGACGACACGTCAATCAGACATCTGGAACTCAAGTTATAAGTGTTTCCGCTCCGAGGTCCCGATTGGTTTCATGTTCGAACCAACCCGGCCATACCCAAAATTCACCGAAACCTTGAGTGTAGTATACCAAAACGACTGTCTCGATCCGAGTAAACCTACATAATGGACAATACATCGATCGGAGGTCCACAACTCAAGATATATCCGTTTAACCGAGAATGGTCCGAAAATAGGGGGTATGGGCCCGGTCCGACCCAGCCCAACACCCCAAGGGTCGGCCTAAACCGGGTCCGGGTCCAGCCCGGCCGGCACGGACCGGCCCAGCCGGTGCGGTTCAGTCCATCTGGTGTGGTCCGGCCTGATCGGCGCGACCGCAGATCGACTAGCCTAGCTGAGCGGGTACGAGGAGCGGGGGGGGGGGGGGGGGGGGGGCAGCCCCCCACTAATTGGTACCAGCGGCGCAAAGAGCCGCCCCGGGTCTTCCTAGATCCTACGGCCATGCAGGATCTACCTCGGCGGATCTTCTCCAGTGGCATGCTGGGGCGCCGCCACCTCCAGGCGGCCGAACGGCTCTGACCACCGCCTTCGGTCGTCGGCGCCATCGCGCCGGCATGGCGCGCCACTGCCACCTTCCGCAGACCACCAGACATGCTCTAGTGGTCCATTTTTCCCCCGTTTGCAGTAGCGTCTCTCCCGAGACCTGATCTTCACTGCGATGGCTTTAAATCGCCACTGTGGCCCATTTCATCATCGCCCGTCAATCCGTGCATAGACAAACAATTTGCGGAGGGTGGTCGTGTTTTTGTTTGTTCGGATCACTCCCTCCGTGTTAGTCGTTAGAAAAAGATCGAACAACAATGATGTTCAATGACAAATGAGACACAATTTTAATATGTTTAAATTGAACTTAATTCCCAACAATTCCCTCATAAATAATTATTCCCAACCTGTAAATAAAAACATTCGCGGATCAACTTGATAATGATTTGATCCATATTATTTGATTTAGAAGGAAACAATCATGGGAATATTAACATTTTCAAATTAAACCCCTACCTCGAGAAAGATCCGCGGTAGCCGAGCATCGTGGATGACGGTGTTACTTCTGTCGTCGTAGGAGTGCACCTGAAGAATAATTGACGTCTCCTCTCTTGTCATGCAATGAAGAGGATAGAGGGCACGTCGTCATTCATCGTGGAAAGGAGTGTCGTTATTCACTAGAGGTTTGGTGTTCTTTAACAAGGGAGGAATACCGCTTTTCCTTCATAAGCTCTCCCTCAAGAGGTTTCCCCCAACAAAACAAATGCCAACCTAAATAAAATAAGACTTCACCTTATTTTAATTAATCTTTCCAAGACATTCAAATTTTGAATCACTTAATTATTTAATAGAATAAGTTCCATTAATTAAATAAGGTGTGTTGGAAAAAGTTAAGGAAAAATAGAGAGAATAAGAAGAGTTACATAAATAAGAGAGATTAACTTATTAAAGTAAAAGGTTGTCATAATAAAAGAAGGAGAAACTAATGCAGGGGGGGTTTATGAGAGTTAAGGAAGATGAGAGGTTGAGGCTCGTGTGGGCCCCACCACTCATTTATCCACACTTGGAAGAGTTTAACTTCCAAGATATAAAAATAAAATTGTTCAACAATTTTATTTATTTTAAACTAAAACCCAAAATAATAAAACTCAACCCGCTTAAAACGCAACTACGGTAAAGGTCCCCTTGAGCAATTACCGGCGCTGCGAGTTCATCGGTGCCCTTGGATTTTAATTCCGAGCAGTGGTTCAAAAGATAGAAAAAATCACTCATTCGTTCACTGAACGCACCCGAGCTAATCTTCAGAAATTGATTCCGGGCACACTGGGCCTCATAATCAAGCGCCGTTAGAAGCTACAGACTCGTAAAATTCCGAAGAAATTAAGAAAAAAATTTTCTTGAAATTTTCGTATCTTTACATTACTCCCACCTCAGAGATTTACATCCCCATAAAGCTACAACATAAACTAGGGAAACTAAAGGAGGTACCAAGCACGCATCTGAGCCTCCCGCTCCCATGTGCTCTCCTGGAGGTTCCTGTGCTGCCAATGAAAGCGCACAAGAGGAATCGACCATCCTCATAGGACCTGCTCCTATCGATCCTCAACCTTTACTGTAACCCTGTAAATTTTTCCCCTGTCATAGATATCCAGCTCTCTATGGTCAATGATGACAGATAGGTCATGCACACATATCCTCATCTGAGATACGTGGATGACATTGTGCACTCGGTGCATCTGAGGTGGAAAGGCCAGGCGGTAAACCATCTCGCCTACCCTGCTGAGGACCTAGAAGGGTCCGATGAACCTCAGAGATAACTTGCCGCTTCGGTCACATCTCTGTATACCTCATCGAGATGAGACCCGTATAAAGACGTGGTCGCCATCCTCGAACTCTAAAGGCCTCCGTTCCCTATTTGGAACTGAAAACTAAAAACTCCTGCCACTACGAGGGTAAGGTTGGACGACTCAAGAGTGTTCCGCCGCACCCTCCTATGCATGATTCCGTCCTGTGCTGCCTAGGGTTTCCTTTTCGCCAACCAAGGAAAAACTCATCCCAATGTTGTAGGTAAACCACAACCCTTTTTTCCTAATACTATCAATTTGTGTATGAACAATGGTTTCCCAGTCCATACCCAAACTAACATCTTAAGTCCTCGATGCTGCAACCAAGAGGTTCCAACTGAAACTCTCACATCTAGGGTCAGATCACCCCATCAGCGTATGTGTGATTATCGAGTCTCCTCTCAAGGTATCTCCAGACATGAGGGTCAAGTAAATGGCTTAACCGGAAACTCTAGGTCTGGGAAAAGATTCGTGGAAGGAAGGGATGATTCGTATCAATATCTATTGTTACGGAAACTAGTAGTACACACTGACTGTACCTTGAATCATTCCTAGAGCCCTTGGGTCACACTCCTTGACCATGTGCAGCTACGCTCTTCCCCTGCCCTCCTGCTCCCAGATCCTGGCGGGGACTACAAAGGTGGGTGGTTGAAACATGTCGAACAGTACACCACCACATGCTGCTCTCCTAGATCTGCTTCCACGTCTGCTGCTCTACGGATTCATCTGTCCTTGACACTTTCACTTCTTAAAATATTTTACACACCCAAGTCTCCGAGACTGGAACCAGTTTTATGCTTTCCCACTTCTAACCTTTACTGGTTGTATCCACTCATCCAAAGAATTCTCAACCACACAGGTTCTCTCTAGCACCCTAACATAAGTAGGAATGCATAGAGGAAAAGTGCTAGCTCAGATATCCTTTAAACACACCTTGCTCAGAGGACTGAGATCTAAAGCACTAATCGAATCGTATTCATCAAGTACCAGGAACAATCAGTATGCCTCGATGACCACTCAGCTACCGACATGTCATCCTATCGAAGCTGTATAGCTCTAGAAAACTCTCAGCCACCTCCTCAAGCTAGTCCTCAACCGCCTATCAGTTGGGATCGCCTTGGAACCTGAGCGGTATCTGATGCTGAAACACGTGTAAGGCACTAAACCTACATGTGTCATCTACAGGTACCGCCGGTTGAAACTGCTAACCAACAGGTAGTGATATAGCTGGCACACTACCCGAAGGTACTATCTCAGGCATCAGTCCACGTACCAAAGCCTCATCACTATGCAGACAAACCTCATGGTCACTCACTGGGAAAACACCAGTAGCTATGATCACCATCTGCTCTACTAGTGTCTAAACTAGGTGTAGAACTCTAGAAATCACCTCCATCCAATCCACTGCTGCTTGGTAATCTGCCTCACCTCGTAACATCAGAGGCCTCTACTTTTGGAACTCATGCAACGCACTCTGTCAGTGTGCACCATCCACTAGTATGACTGGTGGCATCTGCTGCCTAACGAGTGGTGGTGCTGCTGGTACACCACATGAAGGTGCCAATATAGAAAGAGGGCCCTACACCAGAGTCCCATCACTTGGGGGGCCGTCATCGAGTACTCTTTCAGAACTCCAACTGACTATCTGCGTGGTGGCATCCTGAACAGATGTGACACGGTCAAACAATTTATACCTGGTGATCTGACTTGGTTTGAGCTGATTTTAAAACTTTTGGAAACACACACACAATTAGTGTTTTCGTGCACTAAGTTGGAAATCAGTAGTCAGGGTCCTGGTGTATGGATATGTCGGCCGCCGCACCAACACTGGACTCACTGAACTGAAAACCACACTCGGTACGCTTAACACTATTGCTTTACAGAAAGAAAAATATCAGAGTCATAAGTTCTACAGTAGAATCGACTCCTTTGATACCAATTTGTCACAACCCATCCTCGGGGCCCATGTCATGACTACCCTAAGCCTGCCTTCCATAGGACAGAGGATGGCGACTAGCACCAAAGGTGTAAATCTCGATAATTGGGAAGGAATTGCCTTTATAACATACAAACACATCCAACCAGAGTAAAAGATGAAGTAATACACTAAGTACAAAAAAAGTGTTGAAAAGTAGATGGGCCAGAATACAAAACCAACTGAAAAGTACAGCTACAACAAAACGAAAGTACAACAAAAAAGACAAACAACTGGAAGATAGAAGCAGCTCCTGGGTCGTCCACCTCGGATCCTACCTGAAGGGTAGGTACAGATAGCCTCCTCAATACTCTCACCCGCTAGACTCCTCTGAGTACCATCTCGTCATGAATTCCACCTCTGGGTACCGACTCATCATGAGGTCCACCTCCGAGTACCGTCCAGTCCTCGTACACTCGGTCTCTGTCAGCACTGTCCGTCGTCTGTATCCAATAAAACAAGGTGAGGGCATAGCCCATGCAGGGGTGAGTATAACGATACTCAGTAGGGATCTCGAGATCCTCAATGTTACACTAAATCCAACGAGGATAACCACAAAGAAAGATCTCAACAGATAACCCTTACTTAGGAATAAGCCCATACTTATACGTAAGTTATCAAGTAACCCATCACAATCATGAGGAAACACAAAGGTTATGAAATCAACGGATAACCCCTACTTAGGTATACACCCATATATATACCTAAGTTATTGAGTGACCCATCTCAATCATGAGGTAAACATAAAGTTCATTGACTCAGCTCAAACCAGGATTTTCATTAATGATATCGAAACCACAACTACTGAAGAGCTCCTCCTATGTCGAGTACGATGGTCCTGTCATAACTCCGAGGCACTGCTCACTAACCTTAGATAGCTGAGGTACTCCTCCTCGCGAGTACTGCGGGTCTTCCACCTCACAAACTAGTGCTCCTCTACCTTGGGTCTGCCACCTTACAAAGTAGTGCTCCCCCTAATAGCCTATAGAGGTACTCCTTCTGTAGAGTACCGAAGATCTACCACCCAAAAACAGTAGTGCTCCTAGCCGTTGGTTTTCCACCCAAACACAGTAGTGCTCCCCACTGGTCTAGTCAAGTCACTCCGACTCGAATCAGACAAGAAGTCATCAGGTCGCAGCTATCTACAAGGTCTCCATACTCCGTACGCTCTTCTTTGGGAGGATCCGCTCCACGAGCTACTGTTCGATACTCCAAGTATCACAAATTCCCAATAAGAAGTATCTCAAAGGACCACCTCGTCAAAGGGGTCTCAAAGCAACAGACGAAGCGTCTATCGGACGCCCGGTCTATGAGTTATTAGCCTTTTAGTCCCGGGGGCCCGGTTGGTTTCGTGTATGAACCAACCAGATCGTATCTCAACTGTACCCCGAACACTCATGGGGTATACTCATAGGAACCGTTTCTCAACGTAATCACCAACGCTGCTGACGGTTCGTCAAACAGACTTCCGGTCTGAGAATTATTATCTTTTCCATTCTAGGGGGCCCGGTTGGATTTTGGGTACAATCCAACCCAACCATACTCCAACTGCGTCCAAACCTCAGGTGAATTATACCAAATAAACCATCTCACCAATATGATTCCAACAAAGTCGACGGAACGTCAATCGGACGTTCAGAGCTCAAGTTATAAGTGTTTCCTCTTCGAGGGCCCGGTTGGTTTCGGGTTTGAACCAACCCCGCCGTACACAAACTTTTCCGAACCCTTGAGTGTAACATACCAAAACGACCGTCTCGATCCGAGGAATACTACTCAACTGACGATGAATAGATCAGAGGTACACAACTCAAGATATGCTTGTTTAACAAAAAACGGTCCGAAAATAGGGGGTTTGGGCCCGGTCAGACCCGACCCAAGACCCCCTGGGTCGGACCGAACAGGGTCACCTGACCCGGGTCTGGGTCCGGCCCGACCGCCGCAGCCCAACCAGCGTGGTCCGGCCTGACCGGCGCGGCCGCGGCTTGGCCAGCCCAGGCGAGCGGCTACGCGGAGCGGGGAGGGGGGGGGGGGGCAACCCCCCGCTAATTGGTACTAGTGGCGCAAACGCCACCCCGGGGCGTCCTAGATCCTGCAGCCGAGCGGGATCTACCGTGTCGCCACCGCGTCATATCTTCTCCGGCGGCGTGCTGGGGCGCCACCCCCTCCAGGCCGCCGGACAGCTCCGGCCGCCACCTCCAGTCGTCGGCGCCGATGCCGCCTTCTATGGACCACATGACGCCCTCCGGTGGTCCGTTTTGTCCACCGTCTATGCCAACGGCTCTCCTGGGACTTTCTATTCACTACGATGACTTTAAATCACCACTGCGGCTCGTTTATTCATCGCCCGTCAATCCGCGCACAGACAACCAATCTGCGGTGGGTCGTCGGGCCGTGTTTGTCTGGCCCGCGCCCTCCGTGTTAGTAGATAGAAAAAGATTGAACAACAATGATGTTCAACGACAAATGAGGCACAATTTTAATCAATTAAAATTGAACTTAATTCCCAACAATTCCCCCGCAAATAATTATTCCCAACCTGTAAATAAAAACATTCTCGGATCAACTTGATAATGAGTTGATCCACGTTCTTAGTTTTAGAAGGGAACAATCATGGGAACATTAACATTCTCTAATTAAACCCCTACCTCGAGAAAGATCCGCGGTAGCCGAGCACCGTGGATACTGGTGTTACTTCTGTTGTCATGGGAGTACACCCAAAGAAGAATTGACTTCTCCTCTCTTGTTATGCGATGAAGAGGATAGAGGGAGTGTCGTCGTTCATCCTGGAAAGGAGTGTCGTTCTTCACCGGAGGTTTGGTGTTCTTCAACAAGGGGGGAATACCCCCTCTTCATTCACAAGCTCTCCCTCAAGAGGTTCCCCCCAACAAAACAAATGCCAACCTAAATAAAATAAGACTTCACCTTATTTTAATTAATCTTTCCAAGCCATTCAAATTTTGAATCACTTAATTAATTAATATAATATGTTCCATTAATTAAATAAGGTGTGTTGGAAAAAGTTAAGGAGAAAGAGAGAGAAGAGAAAGAGTTACATAAATAAGAGAGATTAACTTATTAAAGTGAAAGGTTGTCATAATAATAGAAGGAGAAATTAATGGGAGGGTTTATGAGAGTTAAGGAAGATGAGAGGTTGGGGCTTGTGTGGGTCCCACCTCTCATTTATCCACACTTGGAAGAGTTTAACTTCCAAGATATAAAAATAAAATTGTTCAACAATTTTATTTATTTTAAACTAAAACCCCAAATAATAAAACTCAACCCGCTTAAAATGAAACTGTGGTAAAGGTCCCCTTGAGCATTTACCGGCGCTGTGAGTTCATTGGTGCCCTCAGATTACAATTATGAGCACCGGTTCAAAAGATAGAAAAACCCTCTCATTCGTTCACTAAACGTACTCGAGCTAAACTTCGGAAATTGATTTCGGGCACACCGGGCCTCAGAATCAAGCGCCGTCAAAAGCTACAGACTCATAAAATTCCAAAGAAAATAAGAAAAAAATTTCCTTGACATTTCCGGGTCTTTACAATAGGAAACACCATAATAAAATGAAAACTACAAACTATTTAGGTAAAATATAAATATTATTTATAAGCATTAAAACCAAGCCATTGAATTATTAGGTTTTAATATGAGTAACTAATATACGAAATATGTGTATAATGAATATAAATACTACTTTTAATACTAATTATATGAAATTAGTTGAGCTAAAACAACTAATAAAATCATTTTATGCTTAAAAATATATATTTTTTTAAATTTAGTTTTTAATTTTAAGAAACAAAAATATTTTGATTAAATAATAATAAAATATATTAATAATAAATTAATTAGTAAATGATAAGAAATAATAATAATGAATTATTCATATTTTAAAAATCTATTTTATGATATGAACCATTTTCCGATATATTTTGGGATTTTATTTAAATACTAAATTAAAAAACTTTTAGAAATTGAATTTGAAAAAATGAACATCATTATCGGATGAATCATAGTATTATAATATTAAGAATAATTTTTGGATTTTTTAAAAAGAATTGATTTTTAGGTGAATAGTATAATATACTATTTTAACCAATATTGCGACTTTTATGCCCTTATTAGTACATAAGTATGAATTATAAATTTATGAAATAATTATATAAGACAAAATATTTAATTTATAAGTGTATTTATAATTTTAAAAATGTTTTTTAATTTATAAGCTCATATAATGTATTAAAAACAAATTTTTTGAATAAACTCATATTTGACAGTATAGAACTTAAGTTATATTATTCAAAAAATCATTTTTAATACATTATACATTAAGTTTTTTAAAATTAATTTTTATCACTTTAAAAAATTAAATAAAAAAATTCTTTCCAATTTTATAATCATTAGGTTCAAATTATATAATAAAGAAAATTTTATTTTTTCTATAGGGATAAATTAAATTGGTAATAAACACGTATTGTGGTGAAAACTATAATGGTAAAAATGAGAAACCTAAGAGGTAAAGGGAAAAAATGTTTTAATTGAGTTTTTGAGGTGTTTAAAGATCTTATTTTTCTACCTCTCAATTATTTATCAAATTTTGATCCATTTTCCTTGAGAGTGACTGCATTTTTGAAATGTTTTTGTGTATTTAAAAAATGATACTCTTTTTCACTTATAAAAGGGATACTCCTGTCCTCTCTTCCCTTGAAAACAAAACCCTATAATTTTATACCAAACTATAACCAAACATATCCCAAAAAATCCTAGACATATTAATGAGTTTTTTCTTTTCTCAAAATACCATCCTTTAAAGGTTCAACCCTATTCATAAAAGATATAATCTAAGAAGTGATGTATAAGTTACTTACCTTTATTTCTCTATTCTATTTTTATATATGATTTTATTTTTACAACAAATTCATATCATCATATCAAAATGATAACATAAGTATCATTATTATACTGGCATATTTTTATAATAATGGTACATGCATTAACCACCCTGCTCTTTTCAATTAAGAAAAAATACAACATGAATCACACATCGTGCGTACTGCCACCTCTATGAATAAACTTGTTTCATTTTAATTAAATTAAAAAAATTCATGGTTTCAGTTTATATCTGAATATTATTTATGATATATAGAATTTTTATATATAATTAATATGGTTCTTTTATGATAATATAAAATATAATGACCGATATAATGTAATATATCGATATCATTTAATAACCAGAAACTAATTCATCACCATTTTAGTCTTCATGAAACATATCTATAAATCCCATTTAATATAACTGTAACATTATTCATCTATATAAAACATCAATTCTAGTACCTTTAATGGGGTTTAAATGATTATATTTGGAAAAAATGAATATTGACACCACTTTTACAAACCTTGTTAAAAAGAGGTCAGGATTATTAAAACCCAATATTGAAAAGAGATTATAATAACATAATAGATGAAGATAATTGATATTATTAAATATTATATATGAAAATTTATATGATTAATGTTCTAAAAGTGGTAATTAATATTTTTTTTTCTTTATGATAGAAGAGGTTAAATCTCTTCTGTTGAAATCAACGGTAAACATAAGGGACTCGACAACTCAAAATATTTTATTTGAGTTATAATGTTTCTTATGGAACTTCATTTTCCAATTATTTTCATTTTTAGTGACATCCTCTATTTTATTTATTGGAAAAAAAGAGTTTTTAATTCAAATCCAATTTCATGAAGTGTTTTCATTTCAATTTTTTTTAATAAAAAATGATACTTTTTGAAAAGAGACTCATAACTATCACTGATTTAAAAAAAACAAGAAATATATCTTGAGATTTATTTTTTATTTCACTATATATTCAAAAATATTTATCTATAATATAGTTATGTTTCATGTTTTACTCTCCATTCTTATATTAATTTGTTATTATTTTTGTTTGATCACGTTTTCAATGTCAACTGATTTATCTAATGTTTTTATAGTATAATTTTATTTATGAAACTCATTTATATTTATTTAGTTTCTTTATGAAAAGAGAAAGATTCCCATTTGGATGCTTTATAAAACCCATTTTATATCTATGGTTTCATTATGGTGTGAATATGAATGATTTTTAAGTGGAAATTGTGATTATGAATTAATGATGGGTGGGGTCTAATATCTCCCTCCAATGCAATGTTTAAGTGTTTATTTCTCACATGATAGGTATTTATGTGTACATTTTAGTTTCTCATAATCATGTTCATAGATGGTGTAGCTCCTGGAAGTGATGTTTCCCTATGGTAATGTTTGTGCCTTTTTTGAAGGATATTATTCATTATGATCTTATGATCTCATGATTCAAGCTTTATGATAAATGATTCTAATCCAAGTTATAGATTTTATATTTCCATGTTGATATTTTATAGACTTAATTTCTTATTCATTGAAATTTTAAGCTCAATTATATTTTACGCTTATAACTCATAGTGTTATGATATTTCTCTTATTCTCATGATTTTAATAATTCTTATTAAATAAACCTTGATCAAATTTTTATTCACCCCTTACTCCCCATAATATCTCACGCATTTCTTGAGATTTCATTTTATTGGTTACAAGGATGAGTGTTATTAATGAGATTTCAAGAAGATGGTCTAGTGTATCACCATTAAGGAGAAATAATATGAATTATTTTAAATTAAGATTATAATGTATCTAGTTTCTAAAGACATTGATCTTATATGTCCTTAGGTTATTATTATTTATGAAATGAAATGTTTTAAATCATGTTATTGATATAAAATAAATACATGCTTATCATGGGTATTTATAGTATTACCTAGTCCCTAACTCCTAGCTGACAATGAGGTACTCTACTAAAAAATATTCATATTTCCCATATTCCCATATTACCAACACTCCATTAGTGTCTAATCACATAGAGTCTGAACATATCCTACATTCCAATATTGGATTCATTGCATTGATGTACCGTTTTGTGGTTCCAGCATTGAACCTAGACTTGACTATTCATTTAGGTATCCTCACACTATTGTTTCCAGTTTCTCAAAGTTCAACTACCTATCTCAACCAAGCCCACAACCTACCTTAATGGGTTATATTTTTCTACTCTCCACTCCATAATTATCACTCAGTTCACCACTCTTGAATATGAATTAAATATGAAAATTTTGATATACACATTAATAGTGTTATATAAACCACCCTAGCGTAGCTACACCTTAGAGAACATATCTCATAATAGAATATATTAAAACTTCAAAAAATACATTAATTTCATAGAATAATCTAGGAACAATATATCTCCATACACCATTTTCATATACTACAATAATAAATCTACATATGTCATCTTATGGAAGAAGTTCTTGAATAACATGGCCTCAAAGTCTTTCTACATCATCCACTCAACTATTAATACCTAATCCAATATATCCCACTAGTGTTTCCATATCTCTCTAAGCTTGTACATAGCTAAATTCACTCTCTACACTGTTTATGACTTGATCTGGTCAAATATCATCAATATGGACTTGATCAGTACTCTTCTAACAATGGTCCATTCTCTCTCTAGAACAAAGTAATATACTTTGACTGAATGTTTTTGTCAAATTGGCCATTTAAGGTCTGTCCCCATGTACTCCCAGATCTATAACACCCTGAAATTTAAAAATAAAGATATTTTATCAGATAACGTATATGACACAAAACACTGAGCTTAAAACCCCCATGAAATATATTTCTTTAAATTTAATCTTCTTGATAGCTTGCGGAACACACAACCCAAAGCCTAAATAAACTATAAGCTTGTATACCATTATAACCTAGTATTTAAATTTATGTGTATAAATAGTAATAACTAAATAATGTAAATTATGATTATTTTTTATTGTAAATAAAACAAGGATCATATAAAATGAAACGAAATGTTTTTTGAGAAACTATATTTTTCTAAAAAAATGGATTAGTCATGTTTTAAGCACATATTTAAAAATTATTTCTTAACACTTTTAAAAAATTTATTTTAAAAAATTATCTTCATTATTTAAATCATAATATCAAAATTATATTAAGGTAAAATTTTGGGAATTTTATAAAAAGTTTCATTTCTTGATGAATAGTAAAAAGTACTGAATTTCTATTAAAAACTGCCTTTTCTTTTAAATTATTTACCAAAATAAATTTTATTTTAAATTTTTGTTAAATAAAAATTTGTTCAATTATTTTAAAATTTAACTAATTTAGTTCATTTTAATCAATTCTCATATTAAATATTGATATTAAAACCTTCTATACTTATGATAATTTTCTCTTTAGAAACTTTTTTTTGTCGTCACTACAGGTATAATTTTAAATTTTATTCTACACAATATAGGAATTGAATTTATTAAAATGGATTATATATTAGTAATAATCATAATTTATATTATATAATAAGGTCAAATTAATTTTTTACCATAATGAATAATGAAAACTGTAAAATTAATTATCATGGTTAAGGTAAAAAAATGAGATTACTGGGGGTTAATCTAAAAATATAATGGTTAAAATTGAACTAAAACTTGTGAAAAACCACTTCATGGACATATATAGATCTTAAAACCTATAAAATTATATAATTAACCATTTTTGAGGCTTTAGAAATGATATAAATGTGGGTGTAATTGAATCTTTTCAAACATTTCATGTGTGTCCTCTCCCCCACATATAATAGGCCACCCCATCTCCCCCAATCTCCACACTTAATCATCCATTTGGTTTGAAAAATAAATATAAAAATAGATTCCTTAATCCCCTCCCAACATCTTAGATATATGTTTTATCACAAATCCAACCATGTAAAGATTTTGGTGCAAACCTAATGAAGTTTTTTGAATAAGAGATAGTGTTCTTAAACGAGCATTTTTATTTCATTTCGTCTTACACCTCCTTAAAATACTATTAAACATAGATACTATAATAAAATAATTATATTAAATATACAAGGATGTTATTATGTAATTTTCATGACCTATATTCATCTCCTCTTCCATAAAATGGGAAACAAAACCGTCGATCGCGGATACAACAGATTTCCGCCTCACGAACCAATATAATTCATTTTCTATAATCACCTTTAAAGGATGGATATAATTATGGATTTGATTCAGGTATATTAAATATTTGATATTTTTATATGTATTTAATTTTAATATCACATATACCTTCTAACTTCCCATTTCGTTTAAATTATGAAAATGTCGCCCATGTGCAAGGAAGATTACCGCCTTACGAAGCAATATGATTTATTTTTCACTTATGATTTACATGGAAATTAATAATGATAAATTTAATAAATTTATGTCATATATAAGAAATTATATTTGTTTTTTTAAATTAATATACCACTAACTTACATACCCTTTCACCGGTTAATGAAATGATAATGTCGCCCGTGCATACATATGGTCTACCATCTCCATGAAGCGATGTGATCCATTCTCTATTTTAAAATTTAAAGAATAATTAAAAAAATTATCAAATTAAAAAATGATATTTATAGATTTAATATAATTATGGATATTATGAATCTATATCCTATATATAATAACTATAACTTTCATGAAAAAAACACGCATGAGAAAATAAGGAACTTAACACCCGAAACAATGAAAATAATGAAATATCATTAACAAATGGGTGATATGATGTAATAAAAGGTTCATATATGATATTAAAAATATGTATAATGTTTTGGTATAAATTAATAACACGATTATAACCATTATATAAGAGGTTGAATCATGTTCAACCAAAGGTAAGCGTAAGGTAAGGGACTTCATCTCAATTTCCCTTATTTTTTTAAAGGTTGGGGCCGAAGCCTCAATTTATTATTTAAAGCAAATACCTCTTTAGATTGGATAGAGGGAGACCCATTACATGGTTCGAAGGCCCCAGTCAAAGTGGCCTGAATACAAGGATTGAAAGCCCATTTTTTATGGCCCCAAGGACCCCTCAGTGAACAGTACTGCTACAGTACCCGCGCTGCTACAATACCTGCTACAGTACAGCTACCGCTACGGTGCCTGCTACATTCCCTCCACTGATCCAGTGCCACCACTGCTATAGTACTGCTAAAGTAGCCCAGAAATTCACCCCTGCCCGGATTTGATCCTGGGTCTTTTGGATGCCAATTAAGAGCCTATACCACTAGGGTATAAGATCATTGGCATTAAGGAATATTGAAATGTTAGGCACCTAATTTATTTTATACAGTACATATACTAACCCTTTTAAATGTAATATCATTATTCATTATTAATTAATTTTATTTTAATTTTCAATTCTAATTATATCATTCATGGAGATTTTACATAAATGTTGAAAAGTTGTATGTAACTTTATAACTCAATTTCCTTCCATGTGATTATATTACTTCTTTGTTGTATTTGATATTGTAATATTATGTGTTTAATGAAATTTTATTATCTTTTGTTATATTTAAAATTTATTTATTTGGATTAAAATTTGATACACATAATCGATTCATTTATTAATTCTCACTTTAACATTACGATCTTTGTGAGGGTTTATTTCACAATATATTTTTAATTGAGATTGTTTATTATTGAATTTATATTAAAAGAAATTACTTGATCATTGGATAATAAATCTCTTTAATTTTCTTATACATCAGTTATTAATGAAGTTTTCAATTAATAGTACCGTTTTTCCTACTCATTGGAACTTAATTTTTTTTGAGAAAAATGTTTTTTAAGAAAATTCATCATAATTTATCTCTTCATTTGAATTTTTTTTCATACAAAACCATATTTTATAAAAAAAGTTCAACATTCTCCAAATGATATTTAAAGTCATTTTTCCCATTTTTGAATTTTTAGAAGTTTTTTTGAGAGTAATATTTATTTATTTTTCAAAACAAGTCCCTTTAGGATTTTGCCAAAAATGTGAAAGGAATCTTTATTTTAATGTGTATTGAATGTGTAGAATATCCTGTAATTATGACCACTCAATGTTTTAATGATTCGTCTATAATTTTAAAATTTTATTTTCAAAAAAATTCAAAATATTTTCTAAATTATTAGTTTTAAAAAATATTTTTTCAATATGAAATGTTTATTTTCCACCAGAATGTTCTAAAATATATTTTTATTCATTTATATTGATTAATGACAAAAAACCCTTATTATACTAATAATAAACTGGGGATATATTTCATTGGAAACATCCTTGTTGTTTCTATGGATGGCTTATGATTATTTTGACCATAAAAAGTGTTGACATTCACTTTCTTGATTTATTTTTGTAATCATTAACTTTCCCTTGAAATATTCACTTTCCTATGATCATTGGAAATTAAATTTCCTCAAAATATCCATATTATTTATCATGGATATGTTTATTTATTCAATCATGTATCATTTGTACATAGAGTGTTCTATATTGAAACTTATCTGCTTATATATGGAAATATTTCAAAATCTATATTCTTTACTCAATATAGTTATTTTGTGACAAAAAACATTGTTCATGAATTAAATAAATTATTAGATATTTTAGTAATTATTTGGACATGTAGTTATGGGTGGTGTCCATAATTATATATCCCCTCGATGCGTCGATAATATCATGAGGAAAATTAGCAATCTAGCATTTAATGTGTTTTAACCAATAGTTTTAAACTTTCTTATGAATGGTCTTGACAGTATAGGTATCATGATACCTGAGATCATGAAATCTAATAGTTAATAATTTAATTAAGTAATAATTATAATTATCATTATCCATGATATTTTTTCAATGATATTATCTCTGAATGAATTTCATTAGAAGTTTATTGATTAAATTCCATTTGTTTTTAGTTATTTACCATTACATATTTCTTATGAATTATATATTCATGATAATCCAGTTTTTTAAATGAAATGTGTGTTCAATTATTTACCTTTTGATATTTATTATTACTTATCTATTCATGATATAAGTTATTTAAATGGAATGTGTGATCATTTATTTACAACGATATATTTATTATTCCTTATCTATTCATGATTGTCATGTTATTTAAATGGAATGTGTATTCAGTTATTTACCTTTACATATTGATTATTCCTTTTTAATCATGATAGTCATGTTATTGATCAAACGAGATGCGTGTTCAGATATTTATCTTTGAATATTGATTATTCCATATTTATTATTCTATATTTACTCATGATAGTGTCTTATTTAGGTAACTCTTACTACGCATTTCATCCAACCATTATTTTTTCCTTTTCCCAGGAATACAAGAAGTGTACAATTAATGATATGAAAGGATACACTAGAGAGAATAATGATATTCTCGAAAACAATTGTTGTATTTTTTGTATTCAAATATAATATGGTAATCATGTTTGGATCTAGTTTACAATGTTTAATAAACTATTCTATCATTTGGCATGCGATTCCTTGTATCTTATTCCATTGTAATAAAGTAGACACCGAATCTGAGTTACTCAAGTTGGAGTTGTTATTATTGTTATTCAATGAAGTTTAGTAGAAACCTTGGGAATTATATTTATGAAAACATAAAACAGGGAACATAATATTTTTATATATATTGAGGCGAAGTATAAATTAACATCCTAATGTTTTAGTAAGGTAGATATTATGTGATTTTCTTTGAAAATACATCAATTTCTAGATACTACAAGTGGACTTAGTTATAGTCTATATATACCTAGGGGTAATAACTCTAAAAAAGGCTTTTCAGCCTTGACTCGAGTGTGACATAGTACATTATGAATGGCCTTACTGTTCACCTAATTTGACACTATCGATGGATATTCTTTGATAATTCACATTTTCATTACAAACCATTATAAAGGAATTTAACAAATAATGAAAATTAATGACTGTAGTTAGACCTATGTTTTTTATATTAAAAATAAGGTGTCACGATTTAGACATACCATAAATGATTATATGGTTTCCCCAGTATGATTATTGTTCCTCACATTATTCTTTTTTTAGTCAATGGATGGAACCCAAAGGAATCATGTAAACATTGAATATAATTGAAAATATGGGGACTTTGAGAAACAAAATGGGATGATGACATGAGTGAAAGATATTATGATTATGTAGAATCAATTATCCAAAAATATGATTAAAAACAAATACCTTAACCAACTCTTAGACTCACCATATAAGAGAAGCATAGAGTTCACGAAGAGCTCGAGTGTTGAAGACCATGGAGGAAAAAAAGATCGATTTATTTTATTTCAGAAATGTGGAAAGAGAAACCTAGTAAAGTTACTAAAAGGAATGGGAATTTTTTTTATGTTTATAAAATAAGGGCATAAAGTGATGAATTAACAAGAAAAAAAATGAAAAGTATGATGTAAGGAAATAAATCTATCCATAGGTATCCACTTATAGTTCAATTTATTAAAAATGGGGAACCTGGGAATTATCTGATTCAATTTTATCTTCTAATGGTTAACCCCTAGACCATGGAAGGACCTATGTTGACATAAAATTGATTAAGTATTTATGTATTGTGATTCCATAATTATATATTAATTTTTTTTTACCAATGATAATTTTCATGAAACATTTTAGGATTGTATTAAATTTTATAAGAATATATATATTCATTAATATATGGCTTAAGTATAACATCATGGGTTTATGAATTTAATATTGATTATAAGTTAAATGTTTTAAACACCCCTTTTAGTTTTTATGTGATTAGAGTCTACTAAGATTATGGATATTTTGGGAGATATATATGGAAATACAAAACATTGGTTTAGTATATGTCTTAGTGAAAATGTTATTTAAGGAATAATTCCTTTACTATTTTGGGGAACAATTTTAAAGGTATTGGTAAACTTTAAGATTTATATTATCTTTTATGTTGTGGGGATTATGGGTTATTACACTTTTGGAATTTTATAGAAATTATATTAATATAATTTTAGAAAAAGGATAACCACCCTATCAGGTGACAACCCACTGCATCCAGAAAGGCCAAAGGGATTGAACCCATAACCGAAGGGAAATAAGGGTATAATGCCTACCACTGACCTACATGATTTGTTTTACTTAAATGATTTGACGAATAAACATTAATGTTAATTTTTTTTACTTTTGAGGTTATGAGATTAATGTATTATCTAGGATAACATATTCTAACTATATTGGTTATAAAAAATAGGTAGAGATAGATATATAGACTTTTCACTCTTTTATGGATCATATAATATATTAAAAGTGAATTTTTTGTGATTTATCCATAAAAAATTATTTATGGATATTAATTTTTATTGAGTAAGTGATAAATTGGAAACTAAATGAGGCATAAAAAAGTATAAAACTGTGCTTTTGAAATTAAATGATATAAAGAAAGTATATTTATTTATATTCATAAATAGTAAAATAATTCCTCAACATTATAAAATGAATCATGAAACAAAAAAACTTTATGTTACCTTCATATCCAATGAATAAAATGGTCTTTTAAATCATTATTGATTTATGGTTTTTAGGTCTTTAACTTTCCAATTATTATTCACTTTATTATGATAAATGATTTATATCGCTCTCTATAATTATTTTAATTTTCCTTCCATGTCCATTCCTTCACATACCACCAATGTTCTCTTAATTTTAAACCTATTTATTTTTCATTTGAAATGAACTTTTAATTTCATTCTCTCTTATCAATATGAAGTTTTATTAACCCTTTTATGATGTGGGGTTTTTAATAATGGAATTTCTAAATGTAAACTCCTAGATTACTGAGATCATGTTTAAATTTCAAGGAAAAATTTTATTTAAGCTTGTATGAATGTAACACATCAGGATTTTAAAATAATAACGTTGTATTAGATATCATATGAGACACACAATATTTAGCTTAAACAACCCATAAAATATATTTCATTAAATTTAATCTCATTAATAACTTATTGAACAATTAACAGAAAGCCTAAATGTTGTGAAATATAGTATACCATTATAACCTATACATTAAATTGTTGAGTATGAATATTGATAAATAATTATGAAAAATATGGTTATCATTTGATTATAAATAAAGTAATAATCATTTCAAAGAAAAAGAAATGTTTTCTAAAAAATTGTATTATTCTAAAAAACTGTTTCCTCAGGCTCTGAACACATAATTTAAAATTAATTTTTAACAATTTTAGAAAATTTATTTTAAAAAAATAAATTAATTTTTGAAATCATAATATGGATGTTATCCTTAGGTGTTTTTTTTGTTTTTTGAAAACATTTTATTTTTTGATGAATTGTGAAAAATGTTGATTTATCTACCGAAAATAGCCTTTTATTTTAAATTATTTAAAAAGTTAAATTATATTTTAATGTAGTTTTAAAATAAAATTATATTAATTATATTTAAATTTAAATAATTTTGGTCATTGAAATCAATTTCATATTTAATTTTTTATTCTAAAAACATTTATACTTGTGAGAATTGTTTCGTTGGAAACCTTATTTTTTATTATGTCTATGAGTATAATTTTATATTTTATTCTACCAATTATGTAAATTGATTTTGAAAAAATAGATTAAAAATTTGTAATCAGGGTAATTTTTCTTATATAATAAGGTTATCTTAATTTTTAACCCTAATGTATAGTGAAAATAATAAAAATTAATTATCACTGTTAATGTAAAAACTAGATTACTGGGGGATTTAAATTAAAATATAAGGGTTACAAATTATGTAAAACTTATCAAAAAACATTTTATGGCTATATTTAGATTTTATTACCTCTATGGTTCTATAATGACCCATTTTAAAGGCTTAAGGTTTCATAAATACGTGGGTGTAATTGAATCTTTTAAAAATTCCATATGTTTCCTCTCCCGAACTTATAAAAGGAAACCCCTCTCCTCAACTCTTCATAGTTACAAACACATTTTGTTCAATCAATAACTATCAAAATCACTTCATCAATCCCTTAAAAATATCCTATAGACCTTTTTTTAATCATAAATCCAACCTATGAAGGATTTTTGTGTAAACCTAAAGAAGTTATTCGAAGAAGAGGCAATGTTCTTAAATGAGTGTTAATATTTTGAATATTCTTCCACCTAATTAAAATCTTATAAAAACATGCCCAGGTAAAAAAATAATTATCTTCCATATAGTAATTTTTTATTATTCATTTTTTCTTACCTATATCTATATCTTCTTCCATAAAATGAGAAATGAAATCATCGATTGTGTGTACAGCGGACTACTGCCTCACGAACTGATGTAATTTGTTTTCCATAAACACCTTTAAAGGATGAATATAATGATTTATTTGCCTCATTTATATTATATTTATGACATAATTATACTTATTTAATCCTAATATCACATATACCTTCTTACTAACCATTCCATTTAACTTACAATAACGTCGCTCTTATGTACGATGAACTAAGACCTCATGAGGCGATGTGATTCATTTCTCACTTATGATTTAAATGGAAAGTAATAAGGATATATTCAATAAATATATGTGATATAAATGAAATTAAATATATTTTTTAAAATTAATATATCAATCACTTTTTACCCATTCATCCATTAAGGAAATGATTACATTTCTCATGCGTACATAGGACCTACCATCTTCACAAAGTGATGTGAAAAATTCTCCATGTTCAAATTTATTTAATGATAATAAAGCATTATCTACTCAAAAAAATTATATTCAAAACATTAGTATCATTCTTGATATAATGGATCTGTATCCCATACAAAACAACTAGAAATTTCATGACAAAACACTCATGAGAGAACAAGGTAATTAATACACAACACAATGAAAAGAATGAAAGGTCATTAACAAAAGGGTGATAAGGTGTTATAAGAGAATAATATATGATATTATAAATATGAATATGGTTCTGTTATAAATAAATAATATTCTTAAACCAATATATTGGTGGTTAAATCACATTCAACCAAAAGGAAGTGTGAGGTAAGGGATATCATCTCAATTTCCCTTCATTAAGGAGTATTGAAATGTTATGTAGCTAATTTATTTTATATTGTGTATATAATTCCTATTTGACATGTAATATCAAGATTAATTAATAATTCATTTCATTTTAAGCTTCAATTTTAATTATTTCTTCCATGTTTATTTGAATTAAATTTTATCAAGTGGTAAATAATTTCATAACTCAATTTCTTTTCATAGGGTTATATTACTTCTTTATTGTCTTTGATATTATATGATTATATATGTAATGAAATTATACTTTATTATATTGTATTTCCAATTGTTTTATTTGGATTTAAATTTTTTACACACAATCGATTCATTTATTAATTATCACTTTAACGTTAGGATCTTTGTGAGGGTTTATTCCACAATATCATTTTAATCGGGGTTGTTTATTCTTGAATTTATATTAAAATAAATTACTTGATCATTTGAATGTAAACAATTTAATTTTGTTATAATATATTTATTCATTAATTTTTCAAGTAATATTTTAATTTTTCCCACTCAGAGGCACTTAAAATATTTAGGAAACTGTTTTTATGAAAAAGTTGATGTCATTTCTCTTTTCGGTTGAAAATAATTTTACTTCAAAAACAATGTTTTCAAAAAAAATATTTTTTTAATTCTAAAAAATATTTATTAATTAATATCTCACCCATTTTTTAATTTTTATAAAAATGTTTGAGAGGAATAATCATGTCTTTTTCCAAACAAGGTCAGTTTGGCATTAATTAAAAATGTGAATAGAATATTTGTTTTAATATGTATGACATGTACAAATTTTTTTTCCATTATGACCACTAACTTTTTTAAAGATTCCTTTATAAGTTTAAAAGGTTAATTTAAAAAAATTATTTTCAAATTTTATTGTGAACTTTTAGTTTAAAAAAAATATATTCTCAAAGTGAAAGGTTTATTTTCCTCTTGAATATTTTAATGATATTCTTATGAAATTTCTATTCATCAATGAAAACAACCCTTTATTTTACTTATACACCACTAGGGGTATATTGTATTTATATCATCCTTATTCTTTTTTTGGATGGTTTATGTTAATTTTTATATAAGAAATTATTGAAATTCACTTTATTGATTCAATTTTGTAGTCATTAACTTTCCCTTAAAATACTAACTTTTCTGTGATCCTTGGACATCTAGTTTCCCCAAAATATCCATATTATTTATTATGTATATGTTTATTTCTTAAAAAGTATTTCATTTCTACATATAGTGTTCTACAATGAAATTTATTTGTTTATTTGGGGAAATATTAATCTAATCTGTATTCTTTATGTAATATAGATATTTGATGATAAGTCACATTGTTTATGAATTAAATTAGTTATTTAATATATGAAGAATACTTTGGACATGAATTTATGGATGGGCCTCATAATTATATAGCTCCTAGATGCATCGGTAGACTCATGGGTTGAATTGATAATCTATTATTAAATGGGGTTTTACCTTTAGTTATAAACTGTCCTTTGAAAGGTATTGATAGTAGAGTTATCATGATGCCTGATATATTTATGTCCAATATTTAATCATTTCTTTCTTCGAGGATTTAGAAATTATTATACATGATATTTTTTTCCATGATATTATATCTAGATGAATTTAATTCTTAGTTTATTGATTAAAAGACATGCATTATTATTTACCCTTATATATTGATTATAACTTATCTATTCATGATAGTATAGTAATTTAAATAGAATGTGTTTTCAGATATTTACCTTTCCATATTGATTATTACTTATAAATTCATTATAGTCATGTTATTTAAATGACATGTCTGTTCCATTATTTACCTTACTATAATGATTATTCCTTATCTATTCATGATAGTTAATTTATTTAAATAGAATGTTTGTTAACTTATATAACTTTTCATATTGATTTTTTCTTATATAGTAATGATAGTCAAGTTATTGTTCAAATTGAATGCATGTTCATATATTTACCTTTCCATATTTATTATGTCTTATTTACTATTCTTCATTTTCTCTTGATAGATTTTTCATGATGTAACTCTTTCTAATCATTTGAGATCAAGCTTATTTAATTCCTTTCTCAAAAATCAAGGATGTGTACTATGAAATATTCTAGAGAGAATAATGATATTATCTAAAAAAAATTTCTCTAATTTGTGTATTAAAATGTAATATGGGAATCATATATGCTTCTAGTTTACCAAGACTACAAATTATTCAATACTTTAGGATGCGATTTCTTGTATCCTATCTTAATGTAATAATTTATACACCGGCTCAAAGATTCTAGAGTCGATATGGTTACATGATCAATTATCTAGATTAAATTCACTAATACCACACTGCGTTTCTTGTCTAGAAACTTTAGAAGCTCTCCTACCCCCTATGGTTGTCTTTATAGATTCAGAACCTCTATCTATGACTCATGCTCTCCTCTAACCTTAAGGGTATCATTATATACATCCCCAATGATACTAATCGCCAACTATTGAGATTCTCTAATAGTGGTCATCTATGTGAAATACCTTTAAGGAAATAAATACCATGCTCTTTATAGATATACATGTCCATATATAGAAATTGGAAAAGGTATAACTAGAAGTGTGACCCATTATGCCTTACATATTGGATCCACATTCTCGGACTGGATGAGTAGAATGACACTAAGAAGCTATATGGTAAAAACAAAATATATGTATTTATAGACACTTTAAATAGTTTAATTCCTTTTCTATTTTGTGAATTATTAAACTTATTGGGATAGTTGTGTAGAATGACACAAAGAGACTATCCATGAAAACAATTTTTAGACTATTATTGACACTTTATACAACCAAAATCTTTGTTTCATTTTCATAATAAAAATATAAATCATAAGTTCTCACATATTTCATGTGATACCTGCATAACTAAATATTTTTCTTGAGTACTACCACTTTCCTCTTGAGTCCAAGAGTTTATAAAAAATAAAATAATATAAAATAAAAATTAATCTAAACCAAATAACTAAACTATAACAGTGAAATCCAAATATATAATCCCAATTTACCTGGTAACATAGAATTTAGTCTATACTTGTACTAACCAAGAAAAAAACATGACATCCATCCCAAGTCCCCAAAAACTATTAGACCTCTTATCTACTAGAGCCCAAATAAAAAAACCAAACTCACTCATTTTTATTTACCACAACGTTTTCTGATACCACATTAAAATTCTCACAAAAAAATTACACCACAGTAACAATACCAAAGTGCTACTTGACCGTAGGAAAACCTACCCATATTCCAAAGGCTTATGACTATAGAAAGTTTCTAAGAGTTCTTAATGTGAAGGTTATACCCTTTGAAGATAAATAATAATAATAAGATTAAAAAAATAGAAAAAATTTAAATAAAAGATGAAACACATAAAATACCCTTATAAAAAACCATGCAATCCACTATAATGTCATTATATTATTATAAAATACAACTAATTTCCCATAGATTAATAACATGTGTTAAAGTCAAAAAATAATAAAAATAACTAACATTATTTCAGTGAGGAATTACATAACCCATCCATAAAACCATTTTATACAACTCATGAACCATCTGTACTCCGATATCCACTAGGTTCCTGATGTTAAATCTATTACCCTACTTATATCAAGAATAATAAGTTTTACACCCAACCCAAAGTTAGTTTATAAGGTGTGACTATGAACTCAATAGGCCACCACCAACCTTATCCAAAACTAATATTCACATATATATATATATATATATTATTTTATGAAATGCATAATAAATAACAAGAAACATATATATGTCTTACTCTACTCATGATTAACCTACCCTGAGTGAGCCTTTATGAACATATTCTAGTGCTAGAGTGGAATAATGCATCCATAATTTATCATATCATAAGTTACCTTGGACATTCAATAAATTTCATATCAAATGGTATCACATGTTGGTTAATAACTTACAACCTCTAAGAGTTACCAATAAATCCCCCAATTTAATGGCCATATCATTTCATATCATAATATCAAACATCTAGAATGCCTCTAGATTCCACATGGTGTTTTTACACACAAAAAACCACAGTCTTGTATGGTGTTCCCCTCCTCCATACTGATTTCCAAAACCATCACCCATATACCACTCAATATATAACAGGTACCACCCACAAAGAGTAGAATAAAACACCTAATGGACCCAACTTTATGTTCTTACAACCCAACAACCTCATCCTCTATAGTGAGTAAAAATAAAAAAAATCATAGGACAAACATTTAGTGAACCTATATTTCCACCCAAGAATAAGCACTTAGAATACATTTCATCTAGCCTATCATGAAATAAACACAAAATATTGGTAAATTATTCAATACTATATAATATCCACTATTTCACACATGAGATTACCCCTAGGTATTGATTATGAATGACACCCTGAAATATAAATGGACCATAATTACCTGATTTAAATAAGAGTATTACCCTCTTTCATTTTTATATTCTTTTTGGTTTAGAGTTTTATATAATTAGGAAAAAATATTATATAAAAAGGTGGACACTTTCACTCAATATCCATTTTCCCCATAAAATGATTTTATTAAGTTTGGAGTCCTATTTCATTCCTGACACTCTTTCTTTATTCAATGATAATTTCAATTATTTGGAGATAAACTTAATAATAGTTCTCATTAATCCTTAGGCTTAGTGAAAAACATTTGAAAACCTAGCAATAGAACAAAAATCTTAGTAATAGATATAAAAACAATAGAATCATTTTAATCCATTTGAAATTCATAAAAGGATGTTTTCCTTTTTACCTAATAAACAATTGAGATTAAAATAGTCATTTACCTATTAATGAAGTAAACTTAAAAGCCTAATGTATCCATAAAATATTTTATAATAAAGTACAAATTAAAAAACCATAAATCATGAAAGCTTTACCCTGAAAACAAAACATTCACCAGTATTAGATCATGAAAATTATTTTAAATCATAAAATTATTGTTTAACATTTAAGATCAAAATATTTCCATAAAAACCTATTTTAAAGAGTAGATAAAACATATAGGAAACTTAGGGCATCATAATTTCATCATGGAATAAATTAATAAGATAATTCCAACTTTCTCTTAGGGGTAACGTATATCTGTTAACTCAATCACTTCATAAGAGTAATTTAGTATAACCTCATTCTATTAGGAGTAACATACATCAAGTAACTCCATATATTTACCCAATTCATTATAGGGATTTAACAGACCCTCCCAAAGCATAATGGACATAGTTTGATAAGGGTTTGGGTTCACTCACCATTCCCACTTTCATCAATAATGATGAAGTATCATGTTTTAAAAACATAAAATTTAATTTCTTGAACAATTCATAATATATTTAAATCAAAAAATTTGGTAACTAGAACTTTTAATCATTTATTGAAAACTAAAAATTTGATAACATTAAATTTCCATCACAAAAAGAATAAAATTTCCATTTTATCCTAGATGAAAAACCACTTTTAGTTATCTTATAAAAATGTCAAAAAATAAAATTTTCCTTTGAAAACATTAAAAAAATAAAAATTCCCAAAATAGGGGGGAAATATATTCTTTTAAAAACAAATGAAAATTGTTGAGGAATCTTGATAATTAATAAAATATATGGTGGTAGGAAAATATTTTCATTCCATATACGTTTAAGAAACATTATTTAACACATTTGTAAAGAGAGTCAAAGACGAATTGTTCTGAAAACATTTAAAATATTAATTTTAAAACCTTTTTGAAGAGTCAAAAATATATACATATTTATTTTGAAAATATTTGATGAAAATTAGTAAAAACATTTAAATAAAAAGTACATATAATATAATTATTTTGATAATATAATTTTTAACTTTTTTTAAAGAAAATATATTATGACTTTGGTAACTCTTTAATCAAAATTACATTGAGGAAGAAAATTTTAAAAGGATTTATAAACGACAAGAATATCAGTAAATTATTGGTAAAATATATTTATAAGGAAATATATACAAAAAATATTTTTTTTAGAAAATGGAATACGTCATAAAGGAAGGAAATTGAGATGAGGAATTCCTTACCTCAAGTCTAACTCACTACATACATTCTTCCACTCCACTTCTTTATTAAACCACCCTTGGATTCATACTTATTCATCCTTAGGTTAGTCTTTTAATGGGTCCAAAACCCCTAGGACATGGGTAGGTAGGTTAGGAAGTTATTTGGGAAGGTATTGGTCAAGTTAAATGTCTTAACAGGTGTAAGGAAGAGATGATATGAGATACTATTTTATAAGTGAGGTGGGTGGAAAACCTATAAATACATGAAATATTATTATATAATATGTGACTAACTCATGACAAATAGCTCTAAAATATTTTAAATTCAATTTTAATGAGGAAAATATTGAAATATAATCAACCAATCAATATTTTATAGGTTTCAGTTTCACTTTTAAACTTACATGTTAGTTTAACTGACTCATTAACTATGTTTAACCTTAACCTCTGTCAAACATTTTCCACTATTTATGGTTCATGAAAGTAATTTAAAAAATAAAATGTGGATAAATGAACCATGAATGATAGGTTAGAAAATTTCCCATCGAGTTTATTCATGATATGTTTTTTATAATTTTCTAATGATTTAATTTTTTTAAATCATTAAATATCATTTATTGTCATTTTTAGGACTATTCACATATATTGATTTTAAAGGGACCCCGATAAAAATTGAATTCAAATATAAACGCTTTTAAAATAAATTATTCATTATTAATATCAAAAAAATCTATTATACAATATAATTCATCCAAAAAATATTACTTATAGTGGTTTTATATCATTTAATAATTTTTCAACTACTTCCACAAGCACTGTGTTGGGGTTGTGCAAACATTCAAGGAAACTAAACAATATCTAAAAATTAAATATAAATTAATATTATAAAAATTATTTATTAAAATTAAAAATAACATTCATTATCAATAATATCTTATTTTTCATTATATGATACCATATTAGAGATATTAAAAGTGGGAGTGATGTTTTTTAATTTATCTTAATATAAAATAATATTACTCTCATATTAAAATTCATGTGGAAATAAATAAATTTTTTCCAAAATAAGTATACTTATTATCAAACTAAAATAAAAAAAATGAAATAAATTCAAGTGTTGGGTTGATTTATAGACCTTATCCCATAGTTTTAACCTTAATTAACTCGTTTTATCCATTACTTTGGTGACACAATTTTACTCTGGTTACTATTGAATATGAATTAAAAGAATCTAAAATATTTAATAAATATAAAAATATTAATTTCTAATATGAAATAATTTTTTCAAGACACATTTTTTAAGTGGAATAAATTACTTTTAATATATGTTCCTTAAACTCAACGAAAAAAGTTTTTCAAAAATTGCATTTTTAAGTGTAAAAATGAACTTAAACTAAAATAAAGTATAATATTGATTCATAAAGAATTATTTATATTATGTTTAATAAAATTGATATTATTTTACTATAAAATAAATTAAAAACATATTGGGACTTTTAAATTACCATATTTAAAGAAAATAAATGAGAGTTTTGTAAAAATAATCATTTCCACTATTCACTCAAAAATTAATAATTTATGAAAAATACCATAAATTCGTCCTAAAACAATTATGAAATGATTATTTTTAAAATTATATCCATTTTTTCAAATAGAATCTACATTATTGGGGGATATTAATTATAACATTGGTTTATAAAATGCAATAAAACCTATTTTTGAAAAAAATTTATTTTCTAGGCATAAAATAACTTTCTTCCTACTATTTTACTAATAACCATATTAAAATTAATATTAATTAATTAAATTTAAAAAATAATCCGATTATTTCAATTTAATAAATTATCAATAGTGATTAACTCAACCTATTAAGATAAAAATAAATTGCACACATAAAAACAGTTTTATAAAAAAATTTCTTTTACATTTAAAATATTTTATCTCTATTTAAAACCAATTAATAATAAATTAATAATTTATTATTAATTTTATAATATAGAAATTACTATATTTATTTCACAATATAATTATTCCTATTAATACTCACCAAATTAATTCCTATGTTATAATAGTTATATGTAAACAAAAATATTTCAATAGTTTATCAGAGTTAGTTTTAAGATAGGTATTTCAATTACCATAAAATATTAAATATATTATTTAAAGAAAATAAATTCTAAAATATTTGGGTGTTGAATTCTATCCACAATAAGAAATTTTGTCCTCACAATTTTATATAATGTACAATAAGAAGGTTTTAAAACATTAAAAAATCATTAGACGGAATGGAATATTAAACATATGATCATGAAAGAAAAAGAACATTTAATATTTAAAAATACCTTTATTTAAGATCACATCATAAAATTTGATAATTAAACATCCTTTTGAAAGGGATAAAATGAAAATATAAAGGTAATCTAGAATAATAAATAAATGGGTTTCCACATATAGAGAGAATTGGTGGGAAGTGAAAATATAAGCACAAATGAGAAAAATAACATCCAATGAATAATAGAGAGTGATAGAGAACATGATCATGAGAATGATAAAAAAAATAAATCATTATGGGATAAATAAAGCCATTAATTCCTCAGAAAAGGAAGGTAAAATGTTAACATGTAACAAATTTGCTCGAGATGTCCATATGAAAGATTCCGGAATTGGCCTACCATGGGACTAAAGAAATTTTTTGAACACCATCGACTCAAAACTAGTACATGGGAATAATAGGAACACACTTCGGAAATGTTTTTTAAAATAATAAAATTAAATTAAATGGAAAGAATAAAACAAAAAATTTGGAAAGACTTGCTCGTACATTCGGTATACATGATGAAACAAGAAAATGTTGGAAAATAAACAAACAAAATTAGAAAATCTATAAACAATAAGAAATAACATAAAACATCCCTCACCACCCTGGTGTATCTCTTTTTTCAAGGTAAAAACTCTTATAAAATTCCTATCCTTTTCCACTAGAATATCACTATACCTATAGTCGTAGAAATAAATAAAAGTATAATTGTCCAAATTCAATTATATAAAGGAATGATTGCTATAAAATATCTGAAAGTAAAGATAGGACCTACTAAATCATGATGATATAAACACTATCGAAATGTAATAAAATTAAACTAACCTCAATAAATAAATTCTTGTGAGTAGTCTGAGGAAGAACAAGAAACGTCCAATTTAGTCAGAATAGGCATGAGTATATAAGAACTCAGTAGGCCATCGCAACCCACTGAATCTAATGAAATCCATCATTAATATAGTCTATAAAATTCTAGTTTCTACATAAGTTATAAATTTAGTTTTTAAATTATTTACGAAACTAAATAACATTAAATTTCTCAAATAATTTCCTTTATAAAACATATCATAAAAGAGTTTTGAAAAAAACCTTTCCAATTCAAAAACAATCATATATCTTAAAATGATCACACTTTTAAAGATGTAGTTTAATCTATTCATTTACTTTTGAAACATAAAATTTTAAAGTAATCCCTCACATGGTTCAAAAAAAGTCAAAAACATTTCAAATAAATATTATCACTTTGAAAAAAAAAATCCATATTTTTTACTTATAAAGTTTAAACACACCCAAATCAATTGTAATTAAGTCAAGAGGATAAAATATCATGAGTCCAAATCCCTAGATTCTCATAAATAATTACAATAATTATATAGAACAATACTAGTTAATATCAAGACTATATCATAAGAGGATCAATAAATCAATGCATGTACATACATGAAATAAGAACCATACATGCCAATAAATAATAAAAAGTATAACAATGGATACATATCATGAGGCGAAACCACTAGGACTAATTGAAAAGGTACAATAAATGAAATTGTGGATCAACTATTTACAGGTAAACATTCACACACATAGTCAACCAAATCACTCTCACCTAGTCTCATCGGTGACACCCCACTAGCCATGTATTATGTATAACTAGGGGTGACTAGCTAGTGCATAATATCAACTAACCTAGATCATCCAATGAATTCTCACTTAGTACCCTTTGTTTCCAGATTGAATAATTAAATGAGGTTAGTAACCATTAAAAAAAATCCATTATAGGAAAATAAAAATCCCCAAGTGATAACATCACAATCACATCCTTCCCACCCAACACACATCCCTTAGAAGGATCCCCAATCCATAATAACAACATGAATCAAAATTCATAACATCCATCACATGGATATATATATATATATAAATATATAACATCAAAAAAACAAGGGGGGGGGGTCCTTCAAGGGAACAATCAACCGATAAATCACACATCACTTTATAATGTTCCAACTATGCCTTTCACTCATTACTTATAGTATATATATTTTGAAAACCATTTTCAATAAAAATATTGTAAAGTTCCAAGTCACTTTATAACCTTTTTCACATATAAACCTCAATATATATATAATATACGCCTTTATAAAATGCACATATACACCTGAACTTGTGCATATATGTACAAAGAGGATATCCATATATATATATATATAAAAGTCAAACTCAAAAGTGAAGATAATTTAAAAAATAAACATAAGTAAAATACAAATCACCATCAACACAAAACACAACCAAAACAACATAAATAAATCCCCATTTTCATTCAAAAAATGATTAACCCCCAATTTTTATAAAACATGACTTTGAAAATTAATCTCACCCTTTTCAAAAAATAATCCACTTTCAAATATATTTTTAAAAATATTAAAATCCCTTTATAAAATAAAGTTTTTTAATCCAAAACATGGCATGTGACTAAGGTCCATTAGAAGTGGTCTATCATTTATAATATATCCTTAAAATCAATCAGTAAAATTCAAACACTTATAATTTTACATGAAAATATTACAAATTCTTGAAATAATTTTAAATCGAATTTCGTGCAATTTCACAATAACATGGCATGTTTCCTAGGCCCAATCTAGAAAAAACTATTTGAAACACCAAAAATCCTACTACGACATGTAAAAATATTTTAAATTCATAATAAATCCTTTAAAATTCACAAGAAATTTATAAAATAAATTAAAAAGGGGTTTCATAGAGACACCTACCTGAAAACGGTGATGGGTGATCCGGAATAGTGTGAATCACTTCGCATTCAGTGATGGATACCAAAAAACATTGGATATTGACCTAGGAGATCCATAATATACCATAACAGGGATGAAATTCAAAAAATTGGGTCAAACCTTTAACACAGGGTTTGTATAAGATATAGGGGAAACATGGAGAGGGAAAAAATTCTGAATATGGGAGAAGGATGTAAGAAGACACCTTAGATCATATAATTGACCTTGAATATAGAAAAAATATGGTGAAAATAGCTAGAAGAGAGGATCATGGGTGTGGTATAGGCATGCACGACATGAAGGAAGTGGGAGGGGGATGTCACATGGCACAAGGGGGAGGGGAGAAAGGGATAAAAACCATTAAACAACTTTTGGGTATTTTTAGAATAAAAATGTTTAAAATATGGAAGAGGTGAATGGTTCTAGCACACAGTTTATGAAACCATGTGAAAATCGTGATATACTTATTGGAAAAGCATGAGCCACCCACATGGTTACCACTAAGAAAGATGAAAAGGTAATATAATCATTCTCAAAACATATGAATCGTCTTTTTAAAAGATAAACCCTTATGCACAATTAGTGAACGATTACTTTTAACTATGTTAAAATAGTGAAAAAAACCTAATCCCTTAAAAATTAAAAAACTCACCTTGATAATTTTAAGAACCCACAAATGATTAAAAGTTAATTAAATTAAATAATTAATTAATACCACTATGACATGGAGGGTATCACAAACTTACCACCATGGAATTTTTTTCCCATAGAAAGTCTTTGGTCTAAATAGAAGTCAAAATAGGAAAGAAATTCTAGGACAACTCTCTTGAAAATGGGAAGTCCTCAAACAGACCCAAAAAATAATGAAACCAGGAAAATAACTAAATAAATGGAGATTGAGAATTAGTCTCTCCTTCATTTAGAATTACTATAGAATGGGGTAACACTTGAATAAATTTTTCCCTGAAATAATTGGATACTGCCAAGTAACCATATTTTGAAATCTCTAAAGGAAACTATTAAAGCTCCACTTAGCCAATCAATTAAAACCACAAAGAGAGAACTAAAAAAGAAACATCCCAAGAGAAAAAACTGGATCACCAAAACACAAGGTGTCAAAAAACCAAGTAGTGCTAGAATAAGAGGCATTCCTCATTAAGTTAAAAAAATGGTGTTGTAACCTAAGTATAAAAGTAGGAATAGATGGTTGTTTAGATCTAATTCTTTAGAATACCATCCCACTATAATAATCATCTGAAAAACAACACTCTGAAATCTATATCCCAACTAGATATTAAACCACACCCAAAGTTTCTAGGAACGAACCCAAGGTTCTTACCATGTCCAAAATGGAAAACAAAAAATAGCCTATGGTGCACACCATACAAAGGAATTAATAAGTCTCAAGCAACAAGGCATAAAAAATTTCCTAAAAATGAACATTTCCTACGAAGGATAACTAAATTAACATAGGTCTAGGTCCTCCTCATGAAAAAATTATCTAAAATCCAGAAGCTTAAATCTCAAAATTTATCAGAATCCAAAAGAGATATAACCAATAAATGAATGTTACTCCTAATGATGGACACTAAGATATCAAACCTCAAATGAGAGATCATGCATGAGACCTTAAAAAAAATTGATCCTCACTTATCCATCAATCAACCAAAAATCACAAATCGAAGTCACTAGAACCAAAATCTCAAAACAACCATTAAAGGAACAGTAACATTTAAAAAATATAAGGCACCTCACACAGAGAAGGAAATGACACATTCCACTCCATTAGAAGCATGAGAAGTGTTAAAAAAATAAGTAAGGAACCGTAAAAAACACTTTACTTTTACACAAGACCATTGGCGGGGGGGAAGGTGGGCCTACCTCAAATAATATATGACATAAACCCTTGCATGTCCATGTCCCCAATAGGACATTGAGATGTCCCAAAACATGAAAGGGAAAAAATAAAAAGAAATTATTAAAACAAGAAAATTGTTACCAAAATCTAAAATTAGAAACCATGGAATAATTAAAATTGGTACATATTTACTTCAAAAAAGTAAAAACATTATAAAAATTTAATCCATTAAATGGTACGCGACTTGGAAAATTTTAAAATGTTACTAAAATATTTTTCATAACAAACACCAACTAGTTTTAAAATCCAAAACCCTCTTTTGGGTTTCAAAATAAAACACATTCTTTAAATTTGAAATAGTTTTCAAATCACTTACCCTTTTTAAATACACTCACTAAGGGTAAAATCCAAAACACACCACAAAATTCAATTTAGAAATCACTTGTTTCACTTAAAATAGTAAACCCATCATTCAGAACACCATTCTCTTGATTAGAAAAATCAACCACAAAAAAAATTATTTTCCAAATTTCATAATAAAATAAAATATTTGAATCAATTTTGGAAACCAAGACTATTTTACAGAAAATCCATAAGACATTGCTTTAAAATTGGAAATATTTCTAGGAAATACATTTTTTCACACACACAAAATGAACTCCACATCACATGCACAAACTATATAAATAGAGGAATAAAATAAGACCTAAAAGAAATAAAATGATTATAACATATCACAAGTCTGACCATGAATCATATCTAATTGCCTAAATACACCTTATAAAATACAAGGGTCAACCAATATAAATAAAAAATCAACCTAGTTGCAAAATCGTTCCCGACCTGGCCACATAGTTGTTGACCATGTGAACATTGGGCATTAGTCTATAAAGCATACCCAAAATCAAGAATCTTATTATCATATAGTTTTTTAGGAACTTTGAACCAACCATGCATCCTGACTTCCTTATTCATCACTGACCCAAAACATTACATACAAACCAAAGGAAACTCATTCCTTATTAATGAGGAACAAAATAAAACTACCATTAACATCAACTATAATCCAAATACACCATCAAATAGAAAACTAGAACCCATGGAAAAACCACAATTACCCATGTAAAATCAAGGATTAGGGAGGGAAAGATCTTGAAAAACTATACCTACACCAATATACTGAGTCTTGAAAACAATTAATAAATTGATCTCACCAAAAAATTCCAATTAACAAAATACATTCCAAAGGATGAAGAACCTATGAAAAAGAAGAACCCAAACCTCTGATAAAATTGTAATGAACTAACCTAGGTCATTTATCCAATGTATGTCCAAACTAGCTCCCCACTATCCCAAAAGTCATTCTCAATACACATGTGCTAGAAAATAATTCTTAGGAATCATAGGAACACACATAGAAATGAATTTTCCCAATAATTAGTGTAAATGAAACAATAGGAATGTAATAGAATATTTATGATGACTCATTCGTACATCATATGACCATGATGAAACATGAAAAGGTATAAAAATATACTACAAAACAAAAACTAGTAAATTTAAAGAGATCACTAAAAAAATCCCTCAACACCCAAGTCTCTCTCTTTTTCAGGGAAAAAACACCCACCCAATACCTATCCTTAGCCACCAGAATATCACAATACCTCCAACTGTAAAAATAATTAAAATCCCAATTAGAAAAAATATGTCTTATAAAGGGAAACCTTCTATACATTAGAGGAAATAGAAAAAAGGTCCTAATAAATAACATGAATTATCACACTGTCCAAATGAAATAAAATAAAACTAACCCTAATAAATCATCACTCTACAAGCAGTTTGAAGAAGAAAAAGGCACCTAAAACTAAGTTAAAATAGGAATGAGAACAAAAGAAAATAGTAGGACACATATTCCAACTAACTTTATTAAAATACTTTAGTAACATAGTTTATAAAATAATAGTTTGATCAGAAGGTATAAAACTTGTTTTTATAGGCTTTATAAAACGAAATCACATTCACCTTCTAAAAGTATTTCTTGTATAGAATATTGCATAAAAAAGGATTTTCGACACCTTTGTAGTTAAAAATAAATAATCTATCTAGAAAACATCACACTTTTAAAGAAATAGGTTATGTAATTTATTTCCTTTAAAAACATCAATTTTTAAAATTAACCCATACATGGTTCAAAAAATTTCAAAATAATTTCTAAAAAAGACTATAACTTTGAAAAAACATACATCTATTTCCTTTAAAAGTTTTAGCACACCAAACTAAAATTTAATTATTGAAAGAGGATAAACTATCATGATTACAAATATATTGAAACTCAGAAATAATTCCTATAAATAGATAGAAAAATACTATTCAATATCAAGACTAAATATTTAGATGATAAATACATCAAAGCAATTCCATCCAGGAAATAATCATCACACATGATAATAAATAATGAAAGGAGTAACATATGATACATATCAATAGAAAATAACACAAGTATTAATGGGAAATGTACAAGAAAAAAATGTGTACCTTATTCTAGTAGTTTAACAGTCACACATACCACCAAATGAATCACTTTTTCCTAGTCTCATCAGTAACACCACACTAGCCTAGTATTACGTACAACTAGGGGTGACTAACCAGTATGTAATCTCAACTAGACTATAAAATTCTAATGAATTCCCACTTAGTGACTTAGGTTTACACATTGAATAAATAAATGAGTAAGGTCACAATAACAACAAATTCAATTATATAAAAATAACTAATTCATAAGGGATAACATCACAATCACATCCTTCTCACCCCACAATTACCTTAGTAAGATACACAATCCATAATCACAAAATGAATCACAATTAAAATGATAAATTACATATATATATATATATATATAATCATCAAAAGAAAGAGTGTATCATCAAGGTTACAATCAACTGATCAGTCAGACATCATTTCACAATGTTCTAACTAAGCCTTTCACTCATTATTTATAGTATAACATTTGGAAAACAATTTTCAATCCGAATATTATAAAGTAAAAAGTCACCTTAGATAATCATTCACATATAAACTTAAATATATATGTATATACCCCTTCCTAAAATGTGAATATACACAAAACCTTGTGTGAATATGTATAAATAGGATACCCATATATATGTATATGAATCACATTTAAAAGTGACCAATCATAGGTATAAAAAAACACCATCAACACCAAACCAAACCACACCAACCTAAATAAATCCCTATTTCCTTTCAAGAACTAATCAACCCCTACTTTTTATAAAAATAGAAATTTACAATTAATCAAACCCTTTTCAAAAAGGTATTCAATTTCAAATATATCTTTAAAAATAATCAAATCCCTTTTGTAAAGAAAAATAGACAATTAAGAAAATACTTGGCATGTTAAAAAGGTCCATTATTTTCGGTTTAACCTTTTTAATATCTATTTCAACTAAACATAGAAATTATAAAAACATATATTTTTACTTGAAAGTATTCCAAAACCATGATACAATTTTTATGATATTTCTAGGAAATTTTATCAAAACATGGCATATGGCCTAGGACCATGACAAGTAAAAAAATCAATTGTAACATAAAAAATGCCTAAAAACATATAAAAAACTTATAAATATAAAATATATCCTTTAAAATTAACAATAAATTCATAACAAGAATAACAAGGGGGTTCCATAGAGACACCTACATCTAAAATGGTGATGAGCGAGCCAAAACGATCCGAATCACTTTGCCTTTGGCAGTGGATTCCAAAACACATAGAAATGCAACTTAGGAGACCCATAACATAACATAAAATGGAATAACTTCCAAAAATCAGGTTCAACCCATTGACCTTGGGTTCATATGGGCAATAGGGGAAATAAGGAGAGGGGAAAATCAGTTGAAGGGATAACGAGGAGAACTGAGACCATACATTAGAGAATCAACATTAAATCCAAAATAAAACTGGATTAAATAGGAATATGAGAGGACTTAAATAGGGGGAGTGGCCAAAATAGAATGTAGAGGGGTAGAAGATATCATGTTACATAAGGTAGAATTAGAGAAAGGGATAGAATGTATTAACCCACTTAAGGGTATTTTTGGAATAACAATTTTTTTTTGAAAATATAGAGAAGGGGCTTGGTTTAACAAACTATGCACAACCATGAGGTCCCTACTAGATAAGAGTGAGGAAATAACATGATTATACCAAGATAAGTCACTCCGTTAAGCTAATCATGTTCAGACTATGTGAATTAGCTTTATCAAGCATACACCCCTCATGAATGGTTGGCACACAGTTACTCTAACCATACAAAAACCATGCACAACACCTAATCCCATAAAAATTCAAACAATCACCTCAGAACTTTTGAGAACTTAAAAGATCTTAAAAATTATTTAAAATAACTACAAAATTAACACCACTTTGACCTGGTTGGTGTCACATAACATTTTTTTTCAATATCCTTTTCCATGAGTTAAGATATATTTTTTTAATATAAAGAAAATAAACCCAAAATATTATACATACTCAATTTATTTCCATTTAATAAGAATAATTTTAAACTTTTTTTGTTCATTGTTCAATTTAAACTTATATCTCATCTTGTACTCCATGAAATGAATATTAAAGATTATTTTTCATGAAAAATATAATAAAATTAACTTTTAATTGATCAAAATATCGATAAAAGGATAAAAATGTATTTCTTTTATCATTAATAATTAACCAAAAACACACATTTCAGCTACATATATGATAATATACAATATGAATAATCCTTCCTTTGAAGAAATACAACATTAATATCCAAATCCTCAATAATTACAGCCAAATTGTAATTTAAATCATTCCATAAAAAACATACCTTAAAACTCTTCAAAATATAACTTACCAAGTTCAAAACCCAAACATTAGAAATATTTGATCATATAATCTTCCAAGATAAAATTGAAATTTATCTCCATATAAAATGAGTCACTCATAAAGTCAAAATATACCTAAACTTCTTATTAAAAACCAATAAATGTCCCCCAAAGTACCCCCATAACATAAAACATCTAAAGGGGTATCTATAACTTTAAAATTATATCAATATCAGAATTATTAACATGTGATGGTATTTAACACTCTTAAAATATTCTCATCTAAATCATAATAACCTCTAAAGTTATCTAAACATTTCCGTTGTTACCAACTATAATACCTCATAATATAAACAACCCATAATTGAATTATATATATAAAGGGTTTCAATTTATTAAATTCAATGACATTTTTGGTTTAATGTTTTATAAAATGAGGAAACGAATTTACATAACAAAGTGGAAACTTCTACTCAATGTTCATTTTTTCCACAACAAATAGAATTCTTAAGTTCACTGTCATACTTCATTCATGACATGCTTTCTTAGTTGAGGACAATTTCCTTTATTTAGATATATAATTAATAATATTTCCTACTCATCCAATGTCCCTATTAAAAACATTTAAAAACTTTTGATGATCATAATAATATCAATAAGAGATAAAAAATAATGGAAACCTGTTAATAAATTTGAAATTCATAAAAATCCATAAAGAATTTTTCCTTTGACATAATAATATTTTGATCTTAAAATAATAATTTAACTATTCCTGAAATAACATTAAAAGACTAAAGTTTTCATAATACATTCTTCAATAATACATAAATAAAAAATCATAATTCATGAAATCATTACCATGAAAACAAAAATTTCACCTTTATAAGATCATAAACATATCATCCACTCATAAACACATTGTTTTCAATTAAAATTAAAAATATTTCTATTAAAACCCATTTACAAGAATATTTAAAACTTCTAAGAAACTTGGGGAATCAAAAATTCATTACTAAGTCACCTAGTATTATAATTTCATCATCTTATTAGGAGTACCTTATTAATATGAACTCTATCACTTTATAGGAGTAATTAACTTCATCCAAATTCAATTAGGAGTAAATTATTTAAATTAAATATAGTACTTTAACTGATGAATCTATGGGATTTAATAGAACCACCCATAAAATAATATAAATATCCCCCAAAGGGTTTAGGTTCACTCCCCATTTATACTTTCACAAAAAACACCAAAGTGTCATGTTTTAAAATTAAAAAATTTAATAAATTACACTTTTCATTATTTATTAAAATCAAAACAATTGATAACTTGAAATTTTCATCATATCATGAACAGAAAAAATTTAATAACTTTAAAGTTTCATCCTAAATCCCATAATATTGGAAATTCATACCCTAAGAAATGAGTTTTAGTTATCTCATTAAAATGAGAAGAATTATATTTTACTTTTAAAATTATTTAAAAACTAAAAATTACAAAAAGAGAGAGACAAGTAACTTCTTTAAAAAACCATGTAAGAATATATAAGAATATTGATAATAGATAAAGGACATTTTTCTTAGAAAATACAATCATTACATATACATTAAAAAACATTAATTTTCACTTTTATAATGAGAGTCAAAAGTGTCCCCGTTCAAAAAACATTTTAAAGATCCCTTTTTAATGCCTTTATAATGTGAAAAGGATAGTAAAAATTATCCTTTAAAACCATCTAAAGAAAATTATTAAAAAATGTAAAATAACAAGTACATGGATGAGAAATATTTTGATAAGATAAATTAAAATTAAGGTTTTAATGAAAATATCTTACCACGTTGGTAAATTTTGAATCCAAAGGACATTGAAAAAATGAATTTTAAAATGATTTGAAAACCAATTAAATATAAATAAATGAAAGATAAAATATATCATTATAGAATTATGTACACCAAAAAAAGAAAAAATGTGTTTATAATTGCATAAGTCTCAAATAAAGAAAATTAAGAGAATAAATCTCGTACCCAGAGTCCGACTCATGTTGTACATTCTTTAACTTATCTTGTTTAGAAATAATTCCATGGATTAAACATTAAGACTCATTATGTTGGTATTTGGGTAAGACCTAAACCCCAAGGAAATGAAGAGGAATTTTGTGAAGTTATTTAGGTAGTTCTTGGTTGGTCTAAATTGATCAAGTGTTGTGATGAAGTGAGGACAAGATATACCATTTTATAAGTGAAGTTGGTGAAAAAAAATTAAATACTTGAAATATTAGTATATAGTATGTGCTTAATTCTAGTAAAATAATAAAAAATTATTATACTCAAATATTTGGGGGACAATTTTGATATATAATAAAAAAATAAATTTTAGATAGGTTTAGGTGTGACACCCCCCAGATTTTATGAGATGGATTCTTTTTAATTTCTTTGAAGTCCTATGTTGTACATTATATACCACGATTAGACTTCCCTATAAAGAATACCATATTAGCTTGGCGTATAAGCAAAAATATGATTGTCTTGTGTTACACATAATTTCATGTTCTTTTTATAGAATTCATTTCATGCAAGACTGAGTATAAGTGAACAACTATATATTATAACCTAGTCATTATAATGGCGGGTATGAATAATATTAAATTCCTTCTAAAAAACTATTTAAATGAAAATAAGTTAACCTAAAAAATAATAAAATAACACTTTATGGATTCAATTTAACGTTTATAATTCATCTTATATGTTTTCAATACTTGATACAAGAATAAATTCAATTTTTTTGGATAAAAATATTATTTTAAAAAAATGAAATATTGTCGAATTTTGATGGTGCACCCATTTTAATTTTAGTTTTGACACTTTTATATATTCTATTTAAAAAAACTTCTTATTTGGATGAGGGATATACAAATTTTATTTGGATAAATTTTTGTTATTTTTCTAATAAGTTTTAAATTTTGATGAATAGTAAAATTATACTAAATTTTAATTAAAATAAAATTTTTTCATCAAAATAATTTATGTAATTGAATTATATTATTTCATGGTTTTAAACAATAAATAGAATAAATTTTTATCATTAAATATAATTTATTATGTTATCCTTAATTTTATATTGAATTTAGATTTAAAAATATTTCAATCTTTTGCAATGTTTTAACTTTTAAAACTCGTTCTCTATTTCCGACAATGTAAATAGTTTTAAATTAATCATATAAACTTATGAGTTTTGAATTTTGAAAAATTGATTCTATATTTTTAATAAGAAGGCCCAAATTATGTAAATAGATTTATTTTATTTTTGTGCATTATGAACAGTATCTTCAGTAATTTTAATTAATATGGTGAAAAGGTAAAACTAGTAATTAAGGGTAAGAATACTATTATAAAATTGTCCTAAAACATGTATTAATATAATTGGATGAGTGTGTTTCTACCTAAATCATAATTGTATAGAAATAATGTCCTTTTGAAGACACTTGGATGAGATTAGGACATTTAAATTATTTTATTTAAAGAAAAGTTAAATATGTCTCACTCAAAATTTAATAACTAAACCATATTTATATATAAGGTTATACAGAAGATAAATTAGATTATAAATATTTATCTAAAAATTAAAATTATTTTCTTTTTCAAGGTAATTTATTTGTAATTTTTTAGGAAATAAATAATTCCCTTAAAGGCTTATACTTTGATTATCATGACTGACTTCACCAAAAGGAGGGAAGGGTCAGCAGATTGCCAGGCCCTTCCTTATTTAAGTTTAAGGAGAGATAATGACCCTCGAGACCCACCTTCAATAGGTCCCGGAGTGGCGACTAGCACCAAGGGTATAGAAATTTCTCACAAATAGAAGGCATTACCCCCTTTTTTTTATAAGATCGAGAGATGAGATGATGAAACTCAACAACACCAAGGTAAAAGGAAAGTAAAGCCAAAAAATAAACCATTCCCACATGCATGTTCCAAAAGTAAAGCCACAAGTACAAAAGGTGACTACAAGGTAAGTACCAAAGAGGAAAAGAAAAACAACAACTGCAACTGCTCAAAAGGTCCGAGCTAGTAAGGTCCTGCGTGATCCCCGAAGTCCTCCTGGAAACCTGAAAGCAGTTTTATATACGTAGGGTGAGCATACAAGTACACTCAGTAGGGAAAACCAAAGACTCTTGTGCACAAGTGGGGGAACGTACTAAAGTCCCGTGAGAGAAAAAAAGTAAACCAAACACCTAACAAGGCAAACTATCCACCCTAGGCCTCACCAAGGCACACTCCCCAAATAACGCAAGTCAAGTAATATATATAATAAGAGCACATCGATGTTTGGGTACCCCGCGCCACTTTCCCACTGGTTATTGAGACATCCTACGCATCGGACCAATCCCACCATTCTCACCGCAGTCCCATTGCCACCCCCGCCCGCACACACCTGGGCCACAACCACACGCAGTCCCACTGCTGAAATCCCGCCCGCACACACCTGGGCCACAACTATCCCATGTAACCGCGCCTGCAAACTCTGTAGAGACCCGGAGCCTGACGTACATGTACATTACATTACTTTTTCGGAATACTTAGTACATAACAAAAAATACACACACAAGGATCGTAATAGTTTAGTGTCTTTGGAAACTCGGAACGTAATCTTCTAATCGTGGTGAAAGATCTCCAATAACTCCCATAAAGATCTTCCCTTTTTTTTACCTAAAACCTTTCTTTATATCCTGGGGAAAAGAAAACATAAAAGTGTGAGCTCAAATTCTCAGTAAGGGTAAACAAAAGAAATATAAATCTCATCGTATACACAAGCACATAACTTTTGGAAATCTTAACCTGCAAAAGAGATCATAATTTCATAACATGGGATAAATCGTGGCTGTGAAATGTAATCACAATAATCATAACTTAAAACATGAAACTTTGTGGCATACATACATAATCATAGAGAATCTTTTCTTGTTAGTCAAGACTCATTGCCAAGACTATCTTAGTGGACAAAGTCCCTTTCTGAACCGAGTCACCCTCGTTCCAGTCCTGTTTCACTGAACCGGTATAACCTACCGTTCCATCCATGTCTATCTCATGAGATATAAAATCATTACCCAATTCATTGGAGGGAGATATAGGTCCCACCCATCTCATAATGATACCATTATTATGTGTGCCACAAAATTATAAACCATACATCATAGCATAACCCATGTAATAAAAATGGGATTCTTAAAAAACATGACATCATAAAACAATTCATATAAGATAAAGGAATTCATAAAAATATTTCCATCACAACGTAATAAAATCCATGTAATAATAGGGATAGAAATAGAACCCTTTGTTATCTTAGATGAAAAATAATTTTGATAAAACAGTTGAGCTCCATTCTTGAGGAAAATATCCTTTCTACTTCAAAAACATTTTCCTTTCATAACATGTCATAAAATTTTAAACTAAAAGAAGTTGATTAAAAATAAACTTGAAAACTTGAAAAGGAAGCTTCTTGGAAATAATTTTTTAAAAATCCATTTATGCCGTATAAGTTAAAAAAACATTCTTCTCATACTTTTGTCGGAAAAGTCAAAAAGTACCTCGTACGAAAAACGACAAAAGATTCCTTTCATATTCTTTACTAAAAACTCACCGAAGGGTAAAATTGGATTTAAACTATTTTAAGTGGATGGAAACAATATTAAATATTTAGGGAACATGGATGTGGATGATAAAATACACCCCAATAAATGCCAAAGTAAAAACAATCTCGGATAAAAATGAGATTGTGATATTTCCCTTACCTTAGGTCCGACTTGCTTTGTAAGTGTCCAAACCTCCTCTTCTTTGAAACGCCTCTTTGACTCCTCCACTTAGGGAACTAAGATTGGTCTTTGAAGAAGACCAGTACCTCTAGGATTATTCTAGGGAATTGGAGAAGGGATTTTGGCAGGGGTTGGCCGAGCTTGAGTACTCAAATTGGTGTGAGGAGGAGGGGGAGGAGGTTTCCTTTTATAAGGGAGGAGAGGGGCACCTTATGAATATCTCAAAATATTATTTTATATTAAAGTAAAAATCGGTTTATAATGGTTCCAAAGGGTCTTATTTCAAAGCTAATGTGGGTTTGGGTCTAAATCCTATCAACCAATAGGATTTAGACAAGTTTAGGTTATTATTTTAACCTTATCAATTAGATTTAACTCTAAGTTAAATAATTTAACTTTTACCGTGTCTTTTTGTTTTCTTACACTATATGGTTAATACACTTACTATAACATGCCAAAAGAACCCCAAATTATTTATTATTAATATATATATCCTTATCTAAGTCATTTGGCCGAACCTTAGATTTTTAGGAATAAAATAACAATTAATAATATAATATTTGATTTAAAAACTATTTTGTGTCAATTTTGACACTATTTGATATATGATTTTTGTGAAAGTCATAACAGAATTATATGTTCGAACCAAGTTGATTAAATAAACACTAATATATCATAGTAACCTAGAAAATTAGTGGAATTCATAAAAAGTCTCAAATTACATTTATTTTGGTGTTTATAACATCAATTATGTCAATATTTCATTAATAAGATAATTACTTCATCATCATTGTGTGATAAATAAATTTAATTAATTAATATATAAAATTTAAAAATAAAATACCATTATGTAGGAAATCTTTTTATCTTTATAATGAATATTTATAGTCGAATTTATCTTATGTATAACCCTATATTAAAAATTTTTTAGTAAATAAACTATGATTTTAACTCTTTTAACCCTTCTTTAAATAAATTAATAATAAATGTCCTAATCTAATCTAAGTGGGCCTAAATGGTCATATTTTATTCCTAAGTTTGTTTTTGGTTGAATTACACTTTTCCAATAGAATTAGGACATTTTTTAGGGTAATAATAATATCATTTCTACCTTTAATTACCCTATTTACTTTTAACCGTGGTAAATAAAACTAAAAAGTTACTATTCACCAAAAATTATTTCCATCTCATTGAACCACATTTTAGTCCTTGATATTAACCGTGTCTCTCGGATTTTCGAAATTCCACTCACAGAAGCGGTAAAATTAAGTTTTATGAACAATTCAGTTTTTTTAACTACCACTTAGTGGTTTCACTATTCATCGAAAATTGAAAGTTTTCAGAAAAATACCTAAAATTAGGCCTAAGCTATATTTGATATTATGAAGTCAAAAATGATGTCTATTTTACCAAATTCAAAACATATCAGTTGCATTAACTAATTTAAAAATTAATTCTCATCGTCAAAACAAATAGCGTGTTTTTAAGAGATAATAACTATCAAAAGATTGACACTAGATTATAACTGGTTTAAATGTGAAATTACATCTAATGACCAAAATTGTATTAAATTGTAAAAATATATTCTAAATATACTTTAAAACCACTCAAATTAATAATTTATCACTATTAATTATTTCTATTAAAAAAGTTGTTTTTAATTAAAATTTAGTAATTTTCACTATTCATCAGAATATGAAAGTTATCCGAAAAGTACCAAAATTTCACCTTAGGCTAAATTCGATACTCCGAATCCATAAATGAAGTCCATTTTGAAAAATAAAATTTACAAAATTTCAAAAAGTGGTTATTACTATTCATAACGGCTAGTTTTAATAATATTTTAATAGCATATCGTTGTTTAGTAAAACTCGATATTGCGTACTACACACGCTATCAAGGAAGGTCGTGATTGCATGTAATGAAAGGCAAGTCAATTATGCGTGTTGTACAAGCTCCTTTTGGTGTAGCGTACAACACAAGACATTAATGAAATTAAAAAGAATATTTTTCATAAAATCTCGGGGTGTTACATTCTACCCCCCTTAAAATGAATTTCACCCTCGAAATTCGTCGGGGTTATAAATGGTTTACTATTCGAAATTTTCTTTGATAGAAACCCACATCATAAAAAGGAATACCAAAACATGGCTTTAAAAACTAAAGTATGAAATGTAACGATTACCCAAATAAACTAATCACTGGGTTTCCACATAGGTGAAAATATGGATATGGAAGAAAAATCTAACCATCATGTTCTGATGGAGAGTGGTAGAGAACATGGCTATGGAAAAGCCAACATTCACAAATCCATAAATTTGTGACGATCTAAGGAACCATCTGATTAATCAGATATAAGAGCACTAGGACGACATTTTTGGTTTTCAAGATCGTTTCCCTAATGTTGATGAAATTGGAATTAGAAGAAATACTTTCGTGATTTCGGTATAGTCTCACCGTTGGTCGTTCTTTGGACAATTTCTACTTCATCTATTAAAGAAATGAAGTTGAATTTTTCATTCGTGATGTGTTAGCAGATCATGTAATAGAATGATGGGTCATTCCATCTGTCTCAAACAAAAGGTTTGAAAAGTTATAAGTTCATCTTATGGTTAGATTAATCGTATATGGTTCCAAAAATGAACTTATACTTCATATATCATACCGCTTAATAAAATAAAACTAGTTTCTACTAAACAGGGACTTCCTGTAGGCCAGTGGTAGGCGATAAAGGCTAGTCGCATTTCGGTTGTGGGTTCGATTCCCACAGCCTTGTCCGACGCGATGGGTTGTCGCCCGTCCTGCATGTTGTCCTTTTTCTAAAACTATATTACTATAACATCCCATCAATAATATCGAAGAAAAAAAATTCTATCCTTAAACAATACTAACTTATGTCCAACATAATCCATTCCAATCTTTAGGCTTACCCATAATACTGCAGTCCACTCTCATAATATAGTGAAAACAATTACCAGAGATTTAATACCATCGTTGATCCCCATATATCATAAGATATGTCTTGTTGGTCACATTCCAAACATTCAAAGGCCTTAATAATGTATTCTCTTGAATACCCATTGAACCTTAGTGAAAACATGAATGCAGTTAAAAGTTAACACCTTCCACATACCAAAATCCTCAAAATTCTATATACTCAGACTATGATATCACTTAGTCCTTATATCAATCATGAGCTCATGAATACTATCAAACATTTAATTATCTTCTTATCCCTTCATTATGCTCATATCATCTGTTTACCAAAAAAATGTCTCAATCACTTTTCATGGTTACCGGTACCATAAAATTATTTAAAACCATAATAGACCAAAACATAAATATTCCAATATTCCAACAATACTATATACAACATTATTTTGGAATCCCATTACATAAACACTTAATCATTCCACCACATCGTTGTCATATTCAACATCGCCAATAGTGATCGCATGTGACTTCCCTTTGTCCTTTTCCTTAAGTGGTTTCTCATGTTGATCATCACTATCCCTTGGATTAGGGCATTTATTGGCATAATGTCCCATCTCCTTGCACTTGAAACATTGAAGTGTTGGTGGTGCGTTCTCTGCAGTATTTTCTTTATTCACATCATTAGAAACCCTTTTCCCATTACTTCGACACTCAGCTGCTCGATGACCTTCTTTTCCATACTTAAAACATTTTCTAGTCCCTTTAAGACAATCTCCACCATGCTTCTTTCCACACTTTGTTCATAAGGAAACATTCATCTTCTTTTCACCATTATTCTGAGATTTCTCCTTGAACTCCATCTTTCGTTTCTTGTCAAAACCATGAGATGGATATGTAACACCAACTTCCATTTCTACCTTGATAGCACAACGCACAATTTCTTCATAGCTACTGAAGTCTCTTATAGCTAATGCCCTTCGAAGACTCGGTTTTAAGCCACTGAAAAATCGATCAACTTTACTTTCAGGTTGGATGATAATGCCAGATGCGTACCTTGCAAGTCTTGTAAAATTCACTTCGTATATACCAACAGATTCATCATCCTTCTGCTTCAGCTCAAGAAACTCCTTTTCCATCTTTGTTCAAAGAATACGAGGGAAGTACTTACTGAAAAACAAGTTCTTGAACTCGTCCCATTCCATGGACTCAATTTCATCTCTTGGCCTCGTATTCTTGATAAGATTCCACCATTGATCAGCTTCACCTTCCAAACGATATACTGCTAAGATGAATTTATCATGTTCAGAACATTGAAGAACTGAAAATATCTTTTCAGTGGTACTGATCCATTGTTCAGCAACAAGTGGATCGGAAGACCAACTGAAAGAAGGTGGACGTTTCCTCATGAAGGACTCAATAGAATATTGTTCCCTTCTCTACTCATTTGGAAGTCCCGAATGATTCATAGCTTGTGTAAGTATAGAAATAAGATTTTGCACTCCATCTCCCATAACATTTTTTTGTTCAGGAGGACAATCATTGCATTGTCCATTGCATTGATCAACACGGTTCCTTCGGGTTCTAGCCATCGTCTAAAACCCAAAAAGAATAGTGTGAGAGGCAAAAATCATGCTAGGGAAAACAACATTATAAAGGGGGAGTATCCTCAATATCTAACTTCTTAGGTTAAATTCTAAGATCGTTACCGTAGTTATAGGACTGTATCCTATACTTATACTTATCCTTAGGGACATCCCTAGACAAACCTTATAAATATCTCTAGGGATATCACTAAATTTCTCGCATCCTAGTTTCCAAAGGTTGACTAAACCTTTCCTCTGATACCAACTGTAGAGACCCGGAGCCTGACGTACATGTACATTACATTACTTTTGCAGAATACTTAGTATATAACAAAAAATACACACATAAGGATCGTAATAGTTTAGTGTCTTTGGAAACTCGGAACGTAATCTTCTAATCGTGGTGAAAGATCTCCAATATCTCCCATAAAGATCTTCCATTTTTTTTAACCTATAACCTTTCTTTATATCCTGGGGAAAAGAAAACATAAAAGGGTGATCTCAAATGCTCAGTAAGGGTAAACAAAAGAAATATAAATCTCATCGTATACACAAGCACATAACTTTTGGAAATCTTAACCTGCAAAAGAGATCATAATTTCATAACATGGGATAAATCATGGCAGTGAAATGTAATCACAATAATCATAACTTAAAACATGAAACTTTGTGGCATACATACATAATCATAGAGAATCTTTTCTTGTTATTCAAGACTCATTTCCAAGACTATCTTAGTGGACAAAGTCCCTTTCTGAACCGAGTCACCCTTGTTCCAGTCCTGTTTCACTGAACCGGTATAACCTACCGTTCCAGCCATGTCTATCTCATGAGATATAAAATCATTACCGAATGCATTGGAGGGAGATATAGGTCCCACACATCTTATAATGATACCATTCTTATGTGTGCCACAAAATTATAAACCATACATCATAGCATAACCCATGTAATAAAAATGGGATTCTTAAACAACATGACATCATAAAACAATTCATATAAGATAAAGGAATTCATAAAAATATTCCCATCACAACATAATAAAATCCATGTAATAATAGGGATAGAAATAGAACCCTTTATTATCTTAGATGAAAAATAATTTTGATAAAACACTTGAACTCCATTCTTGAGGAAAATATCCTTTCTACTTCAAAAACATTTTCCTTTCGTAACATGTCATAAAATTTTAAACTAAAAGAAGTTGATTAAAAATAAACTTGAAAACTTGTAAAGGAAGCTTCTTGGAAATAATTTTTTAAAAATCCATTCATGCCGTATAATTTAAAAAAACATTCTTCTCATACTTTTGTCGGAAAAGTCAAAAAGTACCTCGTACGAAAAACGACAAAAGATTCCTTTCATATTCTTTACTAAAAACTCACCGAAGGGTAAAATTGGATTTAATCTATTGTAAGTGGATGGAAACAATATTACATATTTAGGGAACATGGATGTGGATGATAAAATACACCCCAATAAATTCCAAAGTAAAAACAATCTCAGATAAAAATGAGATTGTGATATTTCCGTTACCTTAGGTCCGACTTGCTTTGTAAGTGTCCGAACCTCCTCTTCTTTGAAACGCCTCATTGAATCCTCCACTTAGGGAACTAAGATTGGTCTTTGTAGAAGACCAGTACCTCTAGGATTATTCTAGGGAAGTGGAGAAGGGATTTTGGCAGGGGTTGGACGAGCTTGAGTGCTCAAATTGGTGTGAGGAGGAGGGGGAGGAGGTGTCCTTTTATAAGGGAGGAGAGGGGCACCTTAGGAATATCTCAAAATATTATTTTATATTAAAGTCAAAATCGGTTTATAATGGTTCCAAATGGTCTTATTTCGAAGCTAATGTGGGGATGGGTCGAAATACTATCAACCAATAGGATTTAGACAAGTTTAGGTTATTATTTTAACCTTATCAATTAGATTTAACTCTAAGTTAAATAATTTAACTTTTACCATGTCTTTTTGTTTTCTTACACTATATGGTTAATAAACTTACTATAACATACCAAAAGAACCTCAAATTATTTATTATTAATATATATATCCTTATCTAAGTCATTTGGCCAAACCTTAGATTTTTAGGAATAAAATAACAATTAATAATATAATATTTGATTTAAAAACTGTTTTTTGTCAATTTTGACACTATTTGATATATGATTTTTGTGAAAGTCATAACAGAATTATATGTTCTAACCAAGTTGATTAAATCAACATTAATATATCATAGTAACCTAGAAAATTAGTGGAATTCATAAAAAGTCTCAAATTACATTTATTTTGGTGTTTATAACATCAATTATGTCAATATTTCATTAATAATATAATTACTGCATCATCATTGTGTCATAAATAAATTAAATTATTTAATGTCTAAAAATTACAAATAAAATATCATTATGTAGGAAATCTTTTTATCTTTCTAATGAATATTTATAGTCGAATTTATCTTATGTATAACCCCATATTAAAATTTTTTAGTAAATAATCTTTGATTTTAACTCTTTTAACCCTTCTTTAAATAAATTAATAATAAATGTCCTAATCTAATCCAAGTGGGCCTAAATGGTCATATTTTATTCCTAAGTTTGTTTTTGGTCTAATTACACTTGTCCAATAGAATTAGGACATGTTTTAGGGTAATAATAATATCATTTCTACCCTTAATTACCCTATTTACTTTTAACCGTGGTAAATAAAACTAAAAAGTTACTATTCACCAAAAATTATTTTCATCTCATTGAACCACATTTTAGTCCTTGATATTAACAGTGTCTCTCGGATTTTCGAAATTCCACTCATAGAAGTGGTAAAATTAAGTTTTATGAACAATTCAATTTTTTTAACTACCACTTAGTGGTTTCACTATTCATCGAAAATTGAAAGTTTTCAGAAAAATACCAAAAATTAGGCCTAATATATATTTGATATTATGAACTCAAAAAGTATGTCTATTTTACCAAATTCAAAACATATCAGTTGCATTAACTAATTTAAAAATTAATTCTCATCGTCAAAACAAATAGCGTGTTTTTAAGAGATAATAACTATCAAAAGATTGACACTAGTTTATAACTGGTTTAAATATGAAATTACATCCAATGACCAACATTGTATTAAATTGTAAAAATATATTCTAAATATACTTCAAAACCACTCAAATTAATAATTTATCACTATTAATTATTTCTATTAAAAAAGTTGTTTTTAATTAAAATTTAGTAATTTTCACTATTCATCAGAATATGAAAGTTATCCGAAAAGTACCAAAATTTCACCTTAGGCTAAATTCGATACTCCGAATCCATAAATGAAGTCCATTTTGAAAAATAAAATTTACAAAATTTCCAAAAGTGGTTATTACTATTCATAACGGCTAGTTTTAATAATATTTTAATAGCATATCATTGTTTATTAAAACTCGGTATTGCGTACTACACACGCTATCAAGGAAGGTCGTGATTGTGTGTAATGAAAGGAAAGTCAAGTATGCATGTTGTGCAAGCTCCTTTTGGTGTAGCATACAACACAAGACATTAATGAAATTAAAAAGAATATTTTTCATAAAATCTCGGGGTGTTACAAACACCTAGGCCAGAACAACCACAGCCACGCCCGAAGACACCTGGGCTAGAGAAAATCCACTGTCACGCCCGAAGACACCTGGGCCTCATCCCGAAGACACTTGGGAAACCACCTGCCGCACACACCTGGACAACCACCACACTGCCCCGCCCGAAGGTTCTTGGGCTAATAATGGACCTCAGGCCATCACAACCTGCCCGAAGATACTTGGGCTATCCGGGAAAGGGAGCAGAAAAGGAGATAATAACCAGCCACTATGAATAGTGTTGGGAAAAACACCCTCCAACATGAAATGGGGGTGTTCGACATGAAGTTCTCAACTTGGGTGGGGTGCGAATAAGAAACACAAATCTACAAGTGTATATATATAGGTAACAAGCACTCACCCAAGCTAGGTTTTTCTTCAGACATCCTACAGATCACAACAACACTCAAGTCCGAGTCACGACTCACGCTAACAAAACCCATTGTCCCATTCTTGTTTCAAGTTCAGTGATAATGTTTAATTAAGTTTAGGCACTACTGGGCAACTAGCAATCATAGGAACAAGTCCAGGGAAGTAAACAGTCAAGCATCAACCATAACGCCCACACCCGGTTCTCAACAACAGAGGATCCCACCCCAATTCGTGATATAAACAAGTACCCACCCTGTCTTAAAACTCACAACCACCGAATCCATACCAACAGGGGATCCCATACCCAAATTCACACAACCACCAAGAGTATAAAGACATGGGATCCCATCCCCTCCCACATTTCCAGCAATCGGCCCGAAAAGAAAACAACCAACTACCACTATCAACACAAGTCAGGGATTTTCAGATTTAAATGACTTAACACACTCCATGATTTCAATTTTTGTGTGTTTTAACTGGGAGTTATCATAGAAGGATTGATCCTGGGGTTCCAATTCACTAAGCCGGGTGTACGTGATTAACCCGTATCCTTTTTAACAATAGGAGTTACCCGAAAACAATCCATTTAAAATGTCAGCATGGGTTCATTAGTGTACAAACAACGACCACCAACAGCCTCGATTTTCAAAAGGCGTAAGCCAGCACAACTCAGAAAGAAGATCATAATATAAAACGACATAAATGATCACAACCCCCCCTTTCTTTATAGAATCTAGTTCATTATCTTCATTTAGGTATGGTTTGTCCAATTTTATAGAACAGAAACACGCCCACCCCGCATGATACACAAAAGAGAGAGGCGAAGGGGAAATTCCCTACCTGTTGATAGATGATCGACGTTTAGGCCGGGGGTGCAGAACTTTACGGATAACGATGCGCCCGATGCACCAGAAGCTGTTTGTGAAAACCGCGATCGAGGAAAAGAAAAACAACGCCTAACCCTTAGTTTATAAAAGCCATGGACGGTTGAGGCGAGAACACGTAACTGCGTAAGGCGCGGGGGTCGTGGGTTGACCACGCGGCTGGCCAGTTACACACGAAGGTCTCTCGGGATTTTTAGGAATTAATTATGGGCTTTAAATGGTTTTAAAAGGAGTAAAATAATTAATTTACGTCGAAACTTTCGTTGCGGGAGCGGAAAAGTCAGGTACTGGAAGAAGAACGAAAGGCTCGGCGAGGGGACACAGTGTCACCCTCACGGTGCCACCGTCACGGTGCCACCGTCATGGTGTCACCCTCACAGTGCCACCTTCACGGTGCCACTGTTTTGGTGGAACCTCACTTTTGACAAAGTAATGGGCCAGGAGGGTCCGGGCTTTTACATTAGATACCTCTTAAACGATTCTCGTCCTCGAGAATCAAAACAAACCAAGAAGGAAAGAGAGGGTCCAAACAACCACCTCGAAAGATACCTCTTAGAAGCGAATCCATGCTAACAAAAAACACTTCTCTATCAAGATCCAAGCAATATACCATGCCAAACTGCCCAAGCATGTGGGTTGGGGAGTCTCCTCCCCCATGTCAAGATATTATCCGCTTTGGGTGGCACTGACTCTCCCACACGGGTTCAATCGCATCCACCGTAATGCGTCTTGATTAGGGGTCGGGTTCTCTCCTCCCCATAGCTAGGGCTTTTCACACACACATTCAGAGGAAGAAAAAATAGTACATTTCATAGGAAAAAGACCAAACGTTCTACCACAATAGGTACAACAAGGAGGAAAACTCAAAACAACTCTAGGTACTGGGTACGCATCTGTGCTTCCCTCTGCCACGTACTCTCCTCAAGCCCACCATGCCTCCCCAACACATGAACCAAGGGTATGGTTCTCCCACGGAGCACCTTCTCCTTGCGATCCTCGATCATCACTGGTCTCTCCACAAAGGTCATGTCGTCCTCGATGTCCAGATCACCCCAATCAAGGACGTGTGAATCTTCATGCAGATACCGACGGAGTTGGGACACATGGAAGACACCATGTATCCTCAGTAGCTGTGGTGGCAACGCTAGCTGGTAAGCCACCTCGCCGACCCGCTGCAACACTTCGAAGGGTCCGATGAACCTGGGGGAAAGCTTACTCCCCTTGCCGAACCTCCTCTGCCCACACCGAGGGTAGACCTTCAAGAACACGTGGTCCCCAACCTCAAACTCCAAGGTCATCCTCCTAGTATCAGCATACGACTTCTGTCGGTCCTGGGCCGCCTTCATCCTTTCCCATATGAGCTGAACCTTCTCTGTTGTATTCTGCACCACCTCCGGGCCAAGGATGCCTGCCTCTCCTACTTCGGCCCAACACATAGGTGAACGACATGGCCTCTCGTACAAGGCTTCAAACTGGGCCATACCGATGGTAGAGTGATAGCTATTATTGTAGGCGAACTCTACCAGGGGCAAGTGTCGCACCCATGATCCTCCTGAGTCCAGAACACATGCTCGATGCATATCCTCCAAGGTCTGGATGGTGCGCTCTATTTGTCCATCTGTCTGGGGATGGAAAGCAGTGCTAAGGCGCAACTGGGTGCCAAACGCATGCTGAAATCCTCTATAGACTCGCGAGGTAAACCGTGCATCCCCATCAGAGACTATAGACCTCAGAACTCCATGCAACCTCACCCCCTCATCCACATACTTTTGTGCCAAAGAGTCCACAGTACTCGACTCCCTGATCGCTAGAAAGTGATCCGATTTCGTCAACCTGTTGACTACCACCCAGATGGCGTCGTATCCCCCTTGGGCCTTGGGTAGTACCGTGAAGAAATACATTGAGATGTCATCCCACTTCCACTCGGGGACATCTAGGGGCTGTAGTAGGCCACCTGGAACTCGGTGTTCAGCCTTCACTTGGTGACACACTAGGCACTTGGCCACAAACTCTGCCACCGCTCGCTTAACTCTGGGCCACCAAAACTACCTTTTCAAACCCTGGTACATCTTGGAAACTCCTGGGTGTACTGCCAGGGGTGAGTTTTGGAACTCACTGAGAACCTTACCGCGCATCGCCTTCGGTACAAACAACCTTTTCTGGAAAAGCATCCGGTTCTGACCATCCTATATCCATCCTTCCGGAGCATTGCCCTGATCAACATGGTCACACATCAATTCGCACTCCAGGTCTCCCCACTGAGACTCCTCCACTTGCTGAAAGAGGGATGACTGCACTGTCATCTGATATAGGCAGCCTCTGTCGCTATCCATCTTCGCATCCAGGTGTAAGGCATCCAACTCCTCCATTTCCTTCCAGGCGTCCGCTGACTCTCGGACCGCATCCTTCTGCGTCCTCCTGCTCAAGGCATCAGCCACCACATTGCCCTTGCCTTCAGTATAAAAGATCTCAAAGTCGTAATCCTGGAGGAACTCCACCCATCTCCATTGTCGCAAGTTTAAGTCCCGCTGGGAGAAGATATACCTCAAGCTCTTGTGATTCATGAAGACCACAAAGCGTTCCCCGATGAGGTAGTGCCGCCATAACTTTAGCGCAAAAACGACTGCTGCAAGTTCCAGGTCGTGGGTGGCGTAATTACGCTCATGGGGGCGTAGCTTCCTGGACCCATAAGAGATCACCCCTTGTCGCTGCATCAACACGCATCCCAGGCCCTGTCCTGAAGCATAACAGAACACCTCATAAGCTGCCCCTTCTTCTGGTAATCTCATCACTGGGGAACTGACCAACTTCTCCTTCAGATAGCTGAAGGCAGACTGGAACTTCTCACTCCATACGAAAGCCTGGTCCTTCTTGGTCAGAGCCGTCAAAGGGGCTGCCACTCGGGAGAAGTTGCGTACGAATCTCCGGTAGTAACCCGCCAGCACGAGGAAACTTCGGACTTCCGCCAAATTCTTGGGTGCTTCCCAAGAAACAACTTCCTCGACCTTTGATGGGTCGACTGCTACCCCCTGCTCAGACACTACGTGCCCGAGGAAGTGCACTTCTCGTGTCCAGAACTTGCATTTTGACAACTTACGATAGAGTTGGTGCTGTCGGAGGACCTCCAAAACTGTCCTCAGGTGCTCTGCATGGTCCTCCTCTGATCTAGAGTAGACCAGGATGTCGTCGATGAACACAACCATGAACCGATCCAGGTACTCCTGGAAGATGGATTTCATAATCCCCATGAACACAGCCGGGGCGTTCGTAACACCGAATGGCATGACTACAAACTCGAAGTGTCCATACCAGCACCTGAAGGCCATCTTCAGGATGTCTCTCTTTTTCACTCTCAACTGGTGGTACCCAGACCCTAGGTCGATCTTCGAGAACTACCCTGCCCCTTTCAGCTGGTTGAAAAGATCGTCTATCCTCGTAAGAGGGTAGCGATTCTTGATCGTCACCTGATTCAGCCTCCTATAGTCTATGCACAATATAATACCACCATCTGCCTTCTTTGCGAACAAGACTGGAGCACCCCATGGTGACGCACTCGGGAGAACATAACCCCTCTTCATCAGATCGTCAATCTGGATCCGCAACTCCCGTAGCTCTGAAGGCGCCATCCGGTAAGGAGCCATCGAGATTGGACAAGCGTCGGGCTGCAGGTCTATCCCGAACTCGATATCACGTCGAGGGGGTAGAGTCGTCACCTCCTCAGGAAAGATTTCCATAAACTCACAGACGATCCCTGACACTTCCACCATTTCAGCATCTACTGATTCCACTGTCAGCTCGGTCAACAAGGAGAGGAGAGGTTTCTGTCTCCTGTTTCCCTTCGGACTGCTCCGCTCATCGGTGAAGGTAACACGCTGACTGTCCAAGTCTGAGAACACCACCCTTCTTCGAAAATATTCGATGACGACACACACAGAGAATAGCCAGTCGATGCCTAGGATGACATCGTATGGCTGAATCGGTAGCAGAAGAAGATCCCTAACCGACTGATGTGGCCCTAACATTAGTCTACATCCCCGAAAAATGAACAACAAGTCGGTCTGACCTCCTACTGGAGTGATCAACACCAGTGGTACTGGAAGTCTCTCAGCATCTAGACCCAATGGACGAGATAGACTAGGCGCAACAAAGGTGTGCGAAGCTCCGGTATCGAACAAAGCATAACCAAGAGTGCTAAACAGACTGATCATACCTCGAACAACCTCTGGCCCTGTTGGAACTGCTGCCTCTACGGTGTGTAACTATCCACGCCCAGCTCCCCTGCCCCTCGGACGTCGGCCACCTCCCCGACCATGCCCCGGTCGAGGTCCCTGTGGAGTGCCCTGGGGTCGGCCTCCTCCTACGTCTGCCCTCGGAGGAGCGGGAGCTTGCTGTCCCTACTGCTGCTGCTGTAAGGGTCTTGCTGGAAGCTGCTGCTGGGGCGGGTGCTGGGGCTGACTGCCACTGTTGTACTGCACCCGGTCGGGGCACTGACTCTGGAGATTTCTAGGGCTCCCATAGACGAAGCACCACAGTCCCGGGCCCGAAGGGAAAGGGTGAGGTCCGGGGGATCGAAACTGAAACTACTGTGGTCTGCTCCCTGCTGGTCAGAACCTGGAGGGTCCTGATGCTGGAGGCTTGGTGATGATTTCCTTTCCCTTCGATGGTCCCAGCTAGATCCCCTCTCGTGACACTCCTCCAAGTGCGTGAATCCTCTCCACCACTTCGGCCTTCTTCTGGACCTCCATGTACATAGGCAGGGTGAAGGGGGTAACAACATACTGGAGGGAGGGTCGGAGCGCCTCCTCTAAACGTCTTGCCCGAGACTCCTCATCGGGAAAGAGGTCCGGAGCAAAACGTAGGAGGTCCTTGAACTTGATCTCTAGCTCCCTCACGGACATACTCCCCGGTTGGAGGGAGAGTAGTTCCTGCCTCTTTTCTGCCTTCATCATCGAGGAGAAGAATTCTGCCCGGAACTCCCTCTCGAAATCTGCCCAAGCCACCTCAGACTCTCTCCTCTCCCCCAGGTAAAGCGTCCACCACTGACACACCGCTCCCCGCATCTGGCTGACGGCCAGAGGAACCCAGTACTCGGTCGGGGCCCGAATTAGGCCGAAAGCTATAACTTGCTCCTCTAGCCAGCCTTCTGTCATCATATCGGAGGTGCTTCCCTCATACTTCTCGAGGGCCTATCGCTGGAAGGCTCGAAGAGTCTTCTTCCACTAGTCGTCCTCCTCCTCTCGATCAGCTCTCTGCCGATCGGCCAAAGAAGTATCTGGGGCCTCGATCTCCTGTACCACACGTGGTCGCCTTCCAGGTGCCATAGCTCCAAGGTAAACAAGGAATGACTAAGCCCAAGTAGTGCGGAATATCGGTCTTAAAACTTCTTAAAATTTAATTTATTCTTAATTCCCAAGACATCCCAGAAACACAAGAACACAAGTCATTATGATGCATGTACCTTTCCTAGGGTCTCTACCTAGAAATCAGTGTGGCCTCACTTGGTCGTTCGGTAGGTCCAGAGTCCTTGCATCGGATCACGGGGGGCCCTAAAATCCTGTGTCCTAGCCGGTCTTCCCTGGCCTAATTCACGCACCAAGGTCACCCAACACTGTTGCCTTACCATACCATGCAATCCTCACTGTTCCTAACTCCAGACTCCATCTTATCTCTCAACCATCACCTCTGATACCATTCTGTCACGACCCGCCTTCACCAAAAGGAGGGAAGGGTCAGCAGATTGCCAGGCCCTTCCTTCTTTAAGTTGAAGGAGAGATAATGACCCCCGAGACCCGCCTTCAATAGGTCCCGGAGTGGCGACTAGCACTAAGGGTATAGAAATTTCTCACATATGGAAGACATTACCCCTTTTTATTTTATAAGATCGAGAGATGAGATGATGAAAATCAACAACACCATGGTAAAAGGAAAGTAAAGAGAAAAAAATAAACCATTCCCACATGCATGTTCCAAAAGTAAAGCCACAAGTACAAAAGGTGACTACAAGGTAAGTACCAAAGAGGAAAAGAAAAACAACAACTGCAACTGCTCCAAAGGTCCGAGCTAGTAAGGTCCTGCGTGATCCCCGAAGTCCTCCTGGAAACCTGAAAGCAGTTTTATATACGTAGGGTGAGCATACAAGTACACTCAGTAGGGAAAACCAAAGACTCTCGTGCACAAGTGGGGGAACGTACTAAAGTCCCGTGAGAGAAAAAAAAGTAATCCAAACACCTAACAAGGTAAACTATCCACCCTAGGCCTCACCAAGGAACACTCCCCAAATAACACAAATCAAGTAATATATATAATAAGAGAAAATCGATGTTTGGGTACCCTGCGCCACTTTCCCACTGGTTATTGAGACATCCTACGCATCAGACCAATCCCGCCATTCTCACCGCAGTCCCACTACCACACCCGCCCGCACACACCTGGGCCACAACCACATGCAGTCCCACTGCCGAAATCCTGCCCGCACACACTTGGGCCAAAACTGTCCCATGTAACCATGCCTGCAAACACCTTGGCCAGAACAACCACCACCACGCCCGAAGACACCCGGGCTAGAGAAAATCCCCTGCCACACCCGAAGAACCCTAGGCCTCATCCCGAAGACACTTGGGAAACCACCTGCCACACACACCTGGCCAACCACCACACTGCCCCGCCTGAAGGTTCTTGGGCTAATAATGGACCTCAGGCCATCACAGGCTACACGAAGATACTTGGGCTATCCGGGAAAGGGAGCAGAAAAGGAGCTAATAACCAGCCACTATGAATAGTGTTGGAAAAAACACCCTCCCCCATGAAATAGGGGTGTTCGGCATGAAGTGCTCAACTTGGGTGGGGCGCAAATAAGAAACAAAAAGATACAAGTGTATATATATAGGTAACAAGCACTCACCCAAGATAGGTTTTTCTTCAGACAACCTACATATCACTACAACACTCAAGTCCGAGTCACGACTCACGCTAACAAAACCCATTGTCCCATTCTTGTTTCAAGTTCAGTGATAATGTTTAATTAAGTTTAAGCACTAATAGGCAACTAGAAATCATAGGCACAAGTCCAGGGAAGTAAACAGTCATGCATCAACCATAACGCCCACACCCGGTTCTCAACAACAGAGGATCCCACCCCAATTCGTGATATAAACAAGTACCCACCCGGTCTTAAAACTCACAACCACTGAATCCATACCAACAGGGGATCCCATCCCCAAATTCACACAACCACCAAGAGTATGAAGACAGGGGATCCCATCCCCTCCCACATTTCTAGCAATCGGCCCGAAAAGAAAACAACCAACTACCACCATCAACACAAGTCAGAGATTTTCAGATTTAAACGACTTAACACACTCCATGATTTCAATTTTCGTGTGTTTTAACCAGGAGTTATCATAGAAGGATTGATCATGGGGCTTCCAATTCACTTAGCCGGGTGTACGTGATTAACCAGTATCCTTTTTAACAGCAGGAGTTCACCACAAACAAGCCATTTAAAACATCAGTAGGGGTTCATTAGTGCAGAAACAACGACCACCAACAGCCTCGATTTTCAGAAGGCGTAAGCCAACACAACTCAGAAAGAAGATCATAATATAAAACGGCATCAACGATCACATACCCCCTTTCTTTATAGAATCCAATTCATTATCTTCATTTAGGTCTGGTTTGTCCAATTCTACAGAACAGAAACACGCCCACCTCGCATGATACACAAAAGAGAGAGGCGAAGGAGAAATTCCCTACCTGTTGATAGATGATCGACGTTTAGGCCGGGGGCGCGGAATTTTACGGATAACGATGCGCCCGATGCACCAGAAGCTGTTTGTAAAAACCGCGATCGAGGAAAAGAAAAACCACGCCTAACCCTTAGTTTATAAGAGCCGTGGACGGTTGAGGCGAGAACGCATAACCACGTAAGGCGCTAGGGTCGTGGGTTGACCACGTGGCTGGGAAGTTACACACGAAGGTCTCTCGGGATTTTTAGGAATTAATTATGGGCTTTAAATGGTTTTAAAAAGAGTAAAAGAATTAATTTACATCGAAACTTACGTTACGGGAGTGGAAAAGTCAGGTACTGGAAGAAGAATGAAAGGCTCGGCGAGGGGACACGGTGTCACCCTCACGGTGCCACCGTCACGGTGTCACCCTCACGGTGCCACCCTTACGGTGCCACTGTTTTGGTGGAACCTCACTTTTGGAAAAGTAATGGGCCAGGAGGGTCCGGGCCATTAAATTGATGATGTACAAATTAATTAATTGTTGAGAAATCAATGAAAGAATTATTATTTAAATTATAATAACCATCAAAAGACCCAAACACATTCCTAATTTTTACTAGTATAGTATATCTAGACCATATTCATCCAAGGGTAGAGTTATTGACCATTTGAATCCATATGGAATAGATTGCGACACTTATATTATTTATTTAAAGTGATGTTAAAGATGTCACATTTATAATTTTATAAGTATTACATTTTTAATTTTTAATTTTCCAGAATCTATATTTGACTATAAGAATTTTTATGAAATATATTATATTTATATTCATTAAATTTTTTTATTTTTATATTTTTCTTAACAAATAATTATATTTAATAGTTACACAATACTGATGTAGTAATTATTTTATTAATGGAAATATCAAATTAATGTTATTAAGAATATTAAAATAAATATAATTTGAGATAATTAATTTATCCAATTATTTTTATAGATTAAGTAGACCCCATAGGGATATAATAAAATTATTTTTTATATTATAATAAATTATATTTCTATTTTTAAAAATTCATGAATTGAATAGTGTGAAAATTGACACTATTGTTGTTTTGTTAAAACAATGTTTTATTAAATTATTTAAAAATCATAAATAATTTATAAAAAATATTTAATAAATATAAGATGGGTTCCAATTCTCTAATATATTTATTTATGGTCTATTTTACAACAAATAAGTAAATATTGACCCTTTGAATACTGAATAATTTGTTACCACTAGTTAAAAATTAAATAAAATAACTAAGTGATTATTAAAAAGACAAGGATTTAATTGAAAAAAATACATTTAGAAACATTATTGGTTGATTATATTGAGACCTTATCTAATATCATATTATAATTTTTTCAATTTTCAGGTTTTTGGGTAGGGTTTGAGTTTATTATAAATTATTATTTTCAGAGTTTCCAAAAGTGCCCCTCACCTCAATTGTAAAAGGGAACCTCCTCCCTCACCCCTTTAATTCAATTTGAGCCTTCAATCTCAGACATAACCTTCCCATTTATATCATAAAATTATTTATTTACATTTTATAGGTTCTTTTATTCTCAAAAGAATAACTCTAGTTCCTTAAAGAGGAGATTTATAGGAAGCACTTCGAAGAAAAGGTAACCTCCTCTACTGATTCTGTCAAACTTCTTTCTTATTTTACTTCCTATTCATGAGTTTTTTAATTATAAAGTATTAAATATAGTATAAATAATATTGTTATATGTTATTATAATTATTAACAACCATATTAAACCTTCCATCCATCCTACAGATAACGATATCACCATGCGTGCATACGCATGGCTTACCGTCTCCACGACGTGGTAACTTTTTTTATTCAACACTACATTATTTAGAGTATAAAGCTGAATATAAAGGATTTAAATAATTAATATGATATGATAATTATTAAGTAAAATTTATATACCATTCAATTCCATACCATTTATCCATTAAGGTAATGATATTATTGCTCGTGTGTACGTACGACTTACCATCTCCACGACCCGATGAGATTCATTTTCCATGTTAACCATTCAATAGTTATTATAAATTATATATAATAAATAATAATTAAATATATGAAGCAATAATTCGACTATAATTATGTGTATATATATATATTCATTTACTTTCTTTTCTTCAATTCAATAAGGAAATAAAATCATCATTCAGGCGTACGTATGACCTACCGTCTCCATGAATGGTGTATTTAATTTCATTTATCTATCGATTATATGTATTAATATACTAAATATAAATTAAATATAAATAAGTTTTTACATTATGGAAGTAATTAAATCATGATCTAGGTAATAAGATCAATAATAACATGTCAAAACATGTACAATAAAAAAATGATTATTACCCAAAACGTTTATTTAACCTGGAATTGATAAATAAACAGGTAGTATAAAGTCATAAGTGAATCATATGTGATATCATAAATATTATTATTTTTATATTACAAGTTAATAATTTTTTTAAAACCACTATAAAAGAGTTTCACACACATATGGAAAAAATCGGGCCTAAGGTAAGGGATTGTTTTGTCTCACTTTTATTTTTGTGGGACAGATGCCTTATACACCTCCTATTTATTTTGTGTGGTTTTTATGACTCCCATGAATGTTTTTATTATTATTATTATGAATGTTATGATATTTATATATGAATATAATTTTATTTATTTTAATAGGCATATGATTCTACTTATTATAAATTAGTATGTGATAATTTTTCAATCTCATTATTAACCGAGATTGTTTATTCGTAAGTATTTACTGGGGTATGTTTATAATACATGTCCATGTTTTATAAAATATATTATAAAATATTATTTATATCAATATAATATTTTTAAATTTAATTATACCCTTTGGTGAATTATTATGAAATGGTATGAAATTAATATTTTGTCATTTTCAGTACGACGTACATTTTTGGCTTTTTCAGAAAAAGTATTAGGATAATGTTTTTAACTTATACAACATGAATGGATTTTTATGATTTCATAACAGCTTATTTCCATCAATATTACTTTACAGTATTTCAATTGTATTTTCAATTAAATTATTTTTGTTTATTATTTCATGATATTTTGAGAAAATAAAATGTTTTTGACGAAGAAAGGATATTTTCCACAATAATTAATTTCATGTGTTTCATCAAAATTATTTTCCTTATAAGATTAATAATATGTTTCAAATATACTATACCTATTATTATTATGGTTTATTATGTTTGAGAAGGAATTCTATTTATGAAATTTATTTGGTTTACATGGATTATGTTATGAAGGGATAATGTTTAGGAAACCCATTTTATTTCTTGGGATATTCTATGATGATTTTTTTGTGGAACAAGTAATAATTATTTACTTATGAGATGTGTGGGACATATATTTCCCACCAATGAATTGGTTAAATATTTATATCTCATTATATAGACAACACTAAAATGGATAGTATATCTGGTTCTGTAATATAGGACTAGAAGGATGAGTGAACTCGGTTCAATAAAAGAATTTATTTGCTAAGATGGTATTGGAAATGATCCTTGGATAATATGAAAATGATATTATATACATTACACAATTCCATGTTTTATATAAATGATATTTTATCATAGTTAATGTCCATTTATGATTTATTCCTTAGTAATTTCCAATATTTATTTTAGGACTTAATATTTTGATATTCAAAATTTATGTTCATGTTTTTACATTTTTATGTTTAGGTTTTATTTGATGTTCTTTAGGTTTACCTTTATTGAACATTTGAGCTCACCATTTTTATTTTTGATTTCCTCCAGGATATAAATAAAATGTATAGGTAAGAAAACTAATGGGGAAGATATTTATGGGCTATGTTGAGGATCTTTCAAAAGTCTAAAATAATGTGTTCCGAGTTTATAAAGACACTAAACTAATATGGTATTTGGAAATATATTTGTGTAATGTATTATTTATTTCTAAAAAGACATGTAATTTTCCTGAACATAAAGCTTGGTTTGTTATAGTTGGTAACTGAGTGTAAATTTAGTCAACATTTGAAAAATAGGATGAAGAAAATTTACTGAGAACCCAAGAGAAATTTATAAGTATATGTCTAGGAATTTACTAAGGATAAGTAAAGTATAGATTACAATCCTAGGGGTTTTTTTTTATAATCATGACTAACCTATGGTTAAACCTAAGATATCATATATTGAAATATTATAATTAATTTACCTTACTCATGTGTTTCTAATCTCTGATATGTATTTCTCACACTCTGAATTCTAGTATTAGTCAATATCTATAACTATATAGAACATAGATAACCATTGAATGTTTTAAATGTGTAAAGTATGATAGTTATGAAGATATATTTCCTAAGCGGAAATATCATGAAGATAATCATGATGATGGTACAAGTATTGGTCATAATGTTGAGTATAAAGAGATTGTAAATGACATGTAAAAGGTATGTGATGTTCTTACCATATTGTTTACATTAAATCCAAGAAGCTTGATGTTTATAAAATTTAAGACATGATTTATATTTTTGGAAATATGAAGAGGATGGATCTTGAATAATGGTTTAAGAATAAGGTTGTATGATTGAGGGGTGTGTGTTTCGAAATTCAAAGATTATGTAATATTAATCATGGAATATGTAATTGTTTTCATTATAAGATTTTTAATAAGGATTGGAAAGGATTTATTTAATAGTTATAAGGAGCCAAAAAAGTGATATAAGGGAAGGGTGATACATTTTGATAACACATGATTAAGGGAAAGATAACCCTTAATATTTTCTTTATGTTAAGATAATGATTTTTGGATAAAGATATGTTGGATTTGAATAAGTAAATTAGATGATTCTAGTTTCTTGAGAACTAATTATGGATTTTTCAAAAAGTGGGTTATGATATCATGGATGAAGTATAAAACTTTTTGGGACTTAAGTAATAATACACTATGTTTTGCAATAAGGAAACATGCATGTTTTTAATAATGATACCTAATAATTCATGTTGTTACCATTACTAAAGAGAATACATAATGAAGGTGTTCACACATTTAGAATGTGACCAACCAGATATACATTATGGCATATGAGGGATAAATGTTAATCTGATTAAGTTAACCTTTTTCTATAGATAGTTTTGGTTTTTTTAGATTTTAGAAGGATTTTAATGGTATAAATTAATGGGAAGTTTAAGTTAAAAATAATATGATGTTAGTTAGAATAAATTTTTATCTTAAAATAGGTGTACTTATGAATATTTGATAACATGTTCTAACCTTTTTGTTGAGATAGATGGAATGACCTAACATTCTATTTATTGATCACATGATCTGCTAACACTTAAGGAAAAGGATCTTGCAAACCAAAATTTTTATCCTAGTACCTTCTTATCTGATGAATCAGATGGTCCCTTAAATCATCACAGATTTATGGCTTTCTGTTTTTTAACTTTCTACAAAACTTCTTCTCTATCACTCTCCATCAGAACATGATAGTTATATTCTATTTCATATCTATGTTTTCACTTCCCACCTATGTTATTCTATATGGAATCCCAGTGAAGAGTTACTTTTGGTAACTGTTATGTTTCTAACTTTCCTTTTTAAAATGATGTTTAACATTCCTTTTTATGATGTGGGTTTCTATGAAATAAACATTCAAGTAGTAAAATTTTTATAACCCTGATGAATTTCAAGGGTGAAATTCATTATAAGGGGGGATGGATGTGACACCCCCAATATTTTATAAGATATACTATTTTTAATTACTTTAATGTTTTGTGTAGTACAATGTATAATGATTAGCTTGGTCTATACACAACACAATATTAGATTTCATTATATGCAACACTATTCTTGTATTGTGTTACACACAATTTCATGTTCTTTTTATAGAATTTATTTCACACAAGACCGAGTATAAGTGAACAACTAAATATTATAACCTAGTCATTATAATGGCTGGTATGAATAGTAATAAATTACTTATAAAAATCTATTTAAATGAAAATAAGAGAGTCTATAAAATATTAAAATTACTCTTTATGGATTTGATATAATGTTTAAAATTCATCTAATATGTTTTCTATACATGATATAAGAAGAAATTCAATATTTTGGATAAAAAAAGTATTTTTCAAAATATGTAGTATTTCTACCTTTTGATGGTGCACCCATTTAAAATATAATATTTGAAACTTTAAAATATTCTATTTAATAAAACAAACTTTTTCATTGGAAGAGGGTTATAAAAAAATTCTCTGGATAAATTTTTGATATTTTTTTGATAAGTTTTAAATTTTCATGAAGAGTAAAATTATACTAAAATTTAATTAAAACAACTTTTTTAATCAAAATAATTTATGGAATTAAATTATATTATTTAGTTGTTTTAAATTATAAATATAATATATTTTCATCATTAAATTTAATTTATTCCATTATCATTATTTTTACATTGAATTCAGATGTAAAAACATTTCAATCTTTTGTAATGTTTTAACTTTTAAAAACTCGTTCTCTGTTTCCGACAATAAGAATAATTTTAATTTTGTTAAAGTGACTTATTTTTTTTTGAATTTAAAAAAATTGATTCCATATTTGGAATTAGTAATCCCAAATTATAGAAATATCTTTATTTTATCATTTGGAATTATGAATTGTAACTTCAGTAATTATTATTAATACAATAAAAGGGTATAACAAGAATTTAAGGGTAATATTACTATTATAAAATTACCCTAAACTGATAATAATCTCATTGTATGAGTGATATTATAACTAAATCATCCTTGGTTAGAAATTATGTCCTTTGGAAGCCACCTGGATGAGATTAAGATATTTAATTTATTTTATTTAAATAAATGTTAAATATTTCTCACTCAATTTTTTACAACTAAACCATAATTTTATATAATGTTTTACCGAAGATAGATTCTATTATAAATAATTATTTTAAATCTAAAATTTCTTTACTTATCATGTTAATTTATTTGTAATTTTTAGGAAATATATAACTACCTTAAAGGCATATACTTTGATGGTGTACAAATTAATTAATTGACGAGCAATCATAAAAACAATTATTTTTAAAATGACAATAACCATCAAAAGACTGAAAAACCTTCCCAATTATTATTATTTGAGAATATATCTACCATAATCATTTAAGGGTAAAGTTATTGGCCATTTTGATCCATATTTAAGAGATTGTGGCACTTATATTATTTTGTTTAAAGTTATGTTAATGTTGTCAAATTCATAATTTAATAAGTATAAAATTTTTAATGTTGAATTTTACAGATTATAAACTAGATTAAAAGTATTATTATGAAATATATTATATTTATATTAAACATGGTATTTTATTTTTAATTTTTACACAACAAATAAGTATATTAAATAATTACAAAAAACTGATGTAGTAATTATTTTATTATTGGAAATATCTAATTTATGTTATTAAAAATATCAAAATAAATATAATTTGATCTAATTAATATATATAGTTATTTTAATAGATTACTTAAACCACATAGGGATATTATAAAATAATTATTTTGATGTTAAAATCTTATCTTGATATTTTAAAAAAATCCATGAATTGATTAGTGTCATAATTCACACTATTGTTGTTTTGGTAAAACAATGTTTTATTAAATTATTTAAAAATACTAAAACATTTATAAAAAATATAGAAAAATTATAATACGGTCTTATATTCTATAAAATATTTATTTATGGTCTATTTTACATCAAATAAGTAAATATTTTCCCTTTCAATATTGAATTGTTTGTCACTACTAGTTAAAAATTAAATAGAATAACTAAGTGATAATTAAAAATATAAGGTTTTATTTGACAGAAATACTTTTAAAAAATTTATTTTTTGATAATATGGAAACCTTTCCTAATATTATCTTTTAAATTGGTTCATTTTTGAAGTTTTTGGGTAGGGTTTTATTTTATTATAAGTGATTATTTTTGGAGTTTCCAAAAGTTCTCATCACCTTAATTATAAAAGGGCACCTCCTCCCTCACCTCTTCACTTAAATTTGGGCATTAAATCTCAGATATCCCTAACCATTTCCCATATAAACTTACTTATTTAAATTATATAGGTTATTGGATTCTCAAAAGACAAACTCAAGTGCCTTTAAGAGGATATTTAGTGGAAGCACGTCGAAGAAGAGGTAACCTCTTTTACCGATTCTTTCTAACATATTTCTTATTTTACATCCTATTAATGATTTGTTTCATTATAAATTAATTACTATATTATAAATTATATACTAATATTTTATTATCATTATGAAAAAAAATCATATTAGACTTTATATCCATCCTACGAATAACGATATAACCATGTGTGCGTACGTACGACTTACCGTCTCCATACAGTGGTATAATTTTTTATTCAACACTACATTATTTAGATGGATAAACAAATCAATATAAATGATGTAAATAATTAATATTACATGTTAATTATTAATTATAAATAATATACCATCAAATTCTATACCATTTAACCATTAAGGGAATTATATCGTCGCTCGTGCATACATACTATTTACCGTCTCCACGATGCAATAGGATTCATTATCCACGTTAACCATTAAAGAGTGATTATAAATTATATTTAATAAATAAGTGTGAAGTATATGAAATAAAAATTCTACTAGAATTATGTATATAAATATCATTTACATTTTCCATTCAATTCAATAAGTAAATGGAAACAACGTTCATGTGTAAGTATGACCTACCGTCTCCATTAATGGTGTACACTACTAGAAAACAAGGCTATAGCCACAGACCTATAGCCACGATTTTATAAGTACGTGGATATATCTATGGTTATAGCTACACATCTATTAAAATTTTGGCAAAATCATTGTTTATAGCCATGCTTAAAAAATTTCATATCTAAGTTTTTTTTGACCATCCATTGGGCTCCTCCCCGATTCCTCTCCCTAGACCCCTCGCAACCCAGTTTATCCCTGTGACCGTGGCCCTCTCTTCTCCGCATGACTTCTTCTCTTGGACACCATCCTCCACCCTCGTGACTTATCCTCTCTCAGCGGCGACCTCTCCTCTCGGCGGCGACGACTCCTCTCAACGGCGACATCTCCTCTCGGCGACGACATCTCCTCTCAGTGGAGACCTCTCCTCTCGGCGGCGACGACTCCTCTCAGCGGCGACGACTCCTCTCAGTGGCGACATCTCCTCTCGGCGACGACATCTCCTCTCGGCGGCGACCCTTCTTCCCCGACGGCCTTGGAGACCTCTACTATCCCTGATCCTCATCCCCCGATAGTTCCTGGATGGCCTTTGCGACACTACCCCATCCTCATCCCCCTCGCGACGATGCCCGTCGATGCCACCGAATGAGGAAACCCGGTCTAATTCGTGGTAACATCTCACCTCTTGTACCTCAAAGTTGATCGACTTTATCTGAATTACATACACATATTTCTCTCTGATGGAATTCTTCAAACTATAAATTAATTCAAATAGGCAAAGGGTATTTTCATATCTTATTGAAATTTTAAGAGAATATATAGAGATTTTGGAGGACTGAAAACCTCAATCTTAAACTCGATTTACTCATAATTTCTAATTGGGACTCTAACTTCAATCCGCACACACATAGGAATACATTGGCCAAAGTCTAGGTCAAACTACGTGGTCTTAATTGGTTATTTTGGCACCCAAAAATTCTGAATGATATTGTCTCCTCCTTAAGAACTCCCCTCAAAATTGATCATAGAACATTAAATGCCGACTTATGTCTCTTTTCTGGAGTTATGGTGGGAATTAAACATGATTCAAAGCAGCCCACCACAATTAGTTTCAATTCAAATGACTACAAAACTGAAATTAGAATTGAATATGAGACAAAACCTCCCTTTTTTGAACATTGTAAGATCATTGGTCATTCAATTTTCAACATTAGATTAATTAGAAAATAAGTAACACAACCAATTAAAAATGATTGGATGGAAATTATGAGAAATAAAAAGGATAAAATCCCTATGATAGATATACCCGTACCCCCATCAAAGAAATCTAAAACTTGGGTGAAGTAGTCAAAAAAAGTGATACACATAGGGAATAACTCAAGTAATTACTGGGCTAATATGGCTGAATAAGAATAAAACTCCATTAAAGATAAAGGCCTCTTAGAAGAAATTAAAATTTTGGTGTTAGAAACTATTAGGATATCCAATAAGGATGAATTTAATACATGCTCAGCCAAACAAATTTCAGAATCTAACCAAAATTCTGAACATATCCCAGGTAAAAACTTGAAGTGCAATGAATGAAATGCATTCACTCCACCCCCTCATAACTATGTGTGCACTAGATCATTTCCTCTTTAATCTGTGGATGATCACTCCTCATCTTTAAGTACATGAAAAATCAAGGACCCCTCCCTATTAAATGCCACTATTTCATTAGGGAAAAAGATTTAGACCAAGAGTAAAAAAATGTACCTGATAATTTCTCTAAAATTATAGATTCAACTAGCCATTCTATTGATTTTGGGAACATATTGTCTATACCAAAATCTTCTCAGGATATCACACATACTAGTAGTATGACTGCAACTATTTCCATGGATTTGGAAACTGTTAAATCAATGAAGGTAAGTACACCCTCAGAACAGGCGACTAAAATGCAGGATCTTGTTAGATCAATTAACAAGATTCAGCCCATGGAGGATACTGGGGTGGAGAAAAAAAAGGATCCAGTTACAACCTCTTCTTATACTTTATACTCTTTTTATGGTTCACAACCTGCTAATAGTGTTTATGTCATTAGTTCTATGATGCTTTTTAATTTGAATCCTACAGAACCAACCATTAAAACTTCATTAACTCATGCTTCTATGAGATCTGTTAATCACTTCTCTGTCATATCTAATAATAATACTACTCTTTAAATGAAGTTGGTAACCAAAAATTTAGAGAAGGATTTATCTCCTTCTCCTCTTGAACACTCTAAATCTATTACCAGTTATGTAGAATCAGGGAGTCAGATGAGTATTTTTAAGATTTCTTCAACTGAGACACATACCATAACTTCTAAAAATATTAAAAATGATGTGTAAACTATCAAACCTACTTGAACATCCCCAGTACAAGACCCTAAACATATGTAGGCATGTAATATTTTCTTTTCCGTTGAATCCATACCATCCAACAGATCTGGATACTGCCTAAAAATAGACAGTGGATACTTCAATGTTTTCAGGGACTCCTATTTCTATATCTATAATTAATGATGATTTCTCTATGAAATATGGAAACTTTAATTCTAATCATAAAATCAATTCTTTGTCGATATGTTCTAAGAATTCTGTAGACTCACCTATGAATGATCCAATTAAGAAACCTAGAAAGAAGATTCTAGTCAGATCTATGAATGAATAAGAACATTCCACTAAAAATAACCTAGAGGTTAGAAGGAATACTAGAAAAAAGGCTCTGGAATAAAGATAAAAGGGTGTTCTAACTCCAAATTTAGGTTTAAATGATGATCCCCTTTTGGAATTGTCAGGGTATCTCTAACTATTACATGTTCATTATTTTAAAAAGAATGGTGAACAACCATCATCCTATGTTATTTTCCATCGCTAAACCTAATTTTTTTCCTTTATATAATCACATTTATGCCAACATAATTATGTTTTTACTGGTGCAATAAATAATACACTCAATGATCATTATTTATAGATTTTTTCACACTCTTATTTACACAATGTTAGTGTTTTCAATATCTCTGTCTAGATATTTACTTGCAACTTTAACATTTATGGCACACATAATTTCTGATCCTTTGTCAATCCTAAAAATAGATACCAAGAACGAAGAACTATTTGGAATGGTCTCTCATCCCCAGTCATTAACATAACCACCCCTGGTTTCTAATTGGATACTTTAATGTCATTCTTAACTCAAGCGAGAAAATTGGACCTTCTCATGCTTCCATTTCAATGAAATAATTTAAAGCCTCGATTGAAGACACTAATATCATTGAAATTAATCAAATTGGTGTAAAATACACTTGGTATAGGAGATATTACAACAAAGTGGTTGCCTTAAAATTGAATAGAGACTCAATGAATGTCCCTTCTATAGATTTATGGGACACCATCTCCAGCACCAATCTTCACAAGCTAAATTTTGATCATCATACCATCTTGGTCAATGTCTCCTCCAATGTCATGAAACCCCAATTGCCTTTTATATTTAACAATGTGTGGTTCTCTGATGATATTTCACCCACATCATCTATAACTATTGGTCTTCAATGTCTCATAATAATGATGCCTTTCCCTAAAATCTCAAATTGAAACATCTCAAACAGACTCTAAAAACTTGGTGCAGCTCTAAATCCAAACAAGTTAACAATGACATCGTGATTCTTGAGAAATTCCTCAATGATCTTCAAAAAAAAACAACAGCTCCGACCTCATCACTGATCCTACTCAAGAACTAAACACTATAGTCAAACTCTTCTCTTTGCACACATTTAAACAAAATAAGAGAAAACAAGAATTTAAAATTAAATGGTTAACTGACGGTGATAGAAATACCAAATTCTATAACTCTCTTCAAAGAACCAAGAAGGCCTGTAGGTAATTATCCTTTTAAAAGGATATGGACAAACTGATTGACAATGAGGGGCATGGGATGCAAGGGGAAGGGGGATGTCCAAGAGGGGAGGTGAAGGGGTCTGGGGGAGCAGTGTGCAGGGGTAGGGAGGGGGGAAAGGGGTGTGGAGGTGTAGGGGTAGGGGGCTATCAAGGGGGGGGGGGGTCGGGGGGGGGGGGGGGGGGCTGTCTTGGAGGGAGGGGGTGTCCGGGGGGGGGGGGGGGGTCCAAGAGGGAGGGGGAGGGGTGTCCAGGGGGTTCCCATCATATAATTCTATAAAAAACATAATAGTTCATTGTTCAAAAATCTAGGTTTTAATGTGGGTGTTGTAGGTACAAAAAAATAATTTTATGTGGTCATAGAAAGGTATGACTATTCATGATTTTTTATAATTTGAAACATTTACGAATTCCCTCAACCATAATATTTGTTATGATTTTTTTATTGACATGTTATTGATGGTTACTTATTATCTTATGAAATAATACATATAATGTTAAGTCATTTTCTTGATTATTTATTTAATGTATTTTTATATGCCTTAGAATGGATAGATACTAGATGTACATCATTGATCGGATCACTGATGAATTTCAGAAGGAGTTATGACATTTCTTGGACTTTGTATTCACTAATGATTCAGATGGAAGATTGATTCGATGCCTGTGTTTTGATTGTGTTGGATGACCATGGTTAACATGCGAGGAAGTGAGTTATCAGATCACTAAACAAGGTTTCCAAAAAAATTATCATGCGTGGTATCACAATGTAGAAAAAGCACAAGTGGTGAATGAAATCGATTTAGCGGAAATGATTGGTATGAAAAATATGATTTCCGATCAGTTTCCTTTTGTTTTTGAAGCCAGTTCCCCATGTAGACCAATGAAAGAGGAAATTAATACCGGAACACAGTTTTCATCTATTAATTAGGATGATGGCATTGAGAGTTTTAGAAAGCTGATGGAAGATGAAAATACTCTAGTATATTAGGCATGTGAAAAAATGAGAAAACTTGAGTTTTTAATGCGATTATATCATGGAAAAGCAATGTATGGATTTAGTATTACTGGGGTCGACTATCTCCTTACATTTATTAAGGATTTTCTACCTGATGATTCATGTATTCCAGAAAATATTTAAATGGCATCAAAGTTGGTTGACAAATTTGGATTTTCGTCTATTAAGATTTATTTTTGTCCCAAAGATTGTTGTCTGTTCTAGAAGGAAAATGTAGAGTTAAGTCAGTGCAAAGAGTGTGGTACATCATGGTGGAAGACTAATAAAGATGAAATTCAATCTCTCAAACCAGAGAAAGTGATGTGGCACTTACCTTTAATCCCCAGGCTTCAAAAACATTATATGTCAGAACAAATGGAAAAGAATATGAGATGGCCTGAAGATGAAAGAAATAAAGATAATGATGAAATAGTTCATCCTGCAGACGGGTTGGCTTGGATAAAATTTGATAGATTATATCCTGATTTTGCTACTGACCCACGAAATATTAGACTGGGATTATCCTATGATGGTTTCAACCCATTTCACCAAATGCATACTGCACATAGTACTTGGACTGTTTTCATTCACATTTATAACTTTCCTTCATGGATGTGTATGAAGAAGTTGTTTACTATCATGAGTATATTGATATCTGGACCCAATGATCATGGAAATGATATTTATATATACTTTTATCCATTAATAAATGAGTTAAAGGAGCTTTCGAATGTTGGTGCACAGGCGTACTTCTCATTCAGGAAGGAGTAATTTATGTTTCATGTAGCTTTATTATGGACGATAAATGATTTCCCTGCCTACAAAATGATGTCTAGTTAGAGTACTAAAGTGAAATTATCCTACCCTATTTGTATGAAAAATACACATTTCCAAAGATTAAAGTTTCGACGAACTTTCAGCTTCATAGGGCATCGGCGATTTCTATTGATGGATCATCCATACAGGAAAAATCGAAGATAGTTCGATAATGTCGTCAAGACATATGAGACACCTCAACGAATTTCACATAATGACATTGTTAAATAACATGATAATTTCAATTATGTTCTTGGAAAAAGTCAATCAAATATCCGAAAGCGAAAACATGTTAATTCAAATTCCAATAACAATTGGAGAAAGAAAATCATATTCTTTGAGTTGCCATATTGGTCATCAAATTTATTGCGTCAGTGTTTGGTTGTAATGCATATCGAGAAAAACTTTTGTGAGATGTTACTTGCTACTATTCTAAATGTTAAAGGCAAAACAAAATACGATTTGCAGTCTCATCGTGATTTGATGGATTGGGGTATAAGAGTAAAACATCATCCTAATTTAATTTTTCAAAATAAGTGGAAAGTCCCTATTCCTAGTTATTCAATGAAAAAAGTGGAGTAGAAACAATTTCATCATGTCTTGGAAATTTTGAAGGTTCCAGATGGTTATTCAAGTAATATTTCGAAAAGGGTGAATACACAAGATGTGAAAATAAAATCTCTTAAAACCCATGATTACCATGTCTTGTTACATGAGTTGATTCATATTGCCATTCGAAATTTACATCCACATAATGTTAGAGTTTATGTGATTACATTATGTCATTTTTATCGAGACCTTTGTGCCAAACAACTGTGCAGAAGTGTTGTTCAGAAATTGAAGAGAGATGCACTGATTATTCTTTGTGACATGGAGAAAATTTTCCCACCATCATTTTTTACATGTATGTTACATCTGACTATGCATCTTCCCACAGAAGTTTTTTTTAGTGGTCTTGTTTCGAGTCGGTGGATTTATCCTACAAAAAGAATGATGTTTACATTGAAATATTATGTGAGAAATAAATATCACCCCGAAGACTCTATTGTGAAATGTTATTTACCACAAGAATGCATGGATTTCTATTCATCGTACTTGGCTGATGTCACTATGAGTTCTAATTGACTTATGAGAATTGAAGATGAGCAATATGATCCCATTGAGCCTGCATTTCCTTTACTACCCCAAACATGGGGGATATCTGGATCGTACTCATTGTGTACTTTAAGCAGGGAAGAGTGGGAAATGACTCATCATACAGTATTATTCAACTGTGGTGTGTTTGACAATTATATCAAGTAATTAAACTAATAAATATGCATTTTTTTCATTTTTTTATTTCTTCATATCTTCTGACATTTTTAATCTTTCATATTTGTAGAGAACATTAAGAAATTATAAAAAAGAGACATCTCTCTATCTACTAAGAGGAAGGAACTACTACACATCAAAGAATTTACTGCTTGGTTAATGTCAAAGGTAATAGATTTAATTTATTCTTATAATATAATCACATGTCTCTATTTAATATTTAATGTTGGTATCTTTTAGGTTTTAACTCTACCAATAAATGAAGTATCAGATGAAGTAAGAGCGTTATCCTTTGGTCCAAACGATGTGGTACCTGATTGTAAAGAAATGGTTGTCAATGGATTTAAATTTTTTATAAATAGATGTAAAAAAAATGGCAACACAGCATGATGGTGTGACAATAAGCACCACAACATATTGTTATGCAAGTGCATCAGATAGACAACCTCAGTTAAAAATATATCATATTATGGTGTTGTTGAAAGAATCATTTTATTAGATTACTATGCACATGGTCATGTCGCAATGATGAAATGTAAGTAGTTTGATTTAATGACACGACAAGGAATGCATATTGATAACTGTGGATTTAGAGTGATTGATATGAATCTCCAGCTTCACATCGATGAACCTTATATTCTTCGGTAGAGGCTAGACAAGTGTTTTATGTAACTAACCCATTATAACAACAATTTGGTGTTTTTGTTGATGTCATTCCCAGACATATTTTTGACGAAGACATGGATGACAATGATGTTATGGATAAACCTATTTGTATTTATTCGAATGTTGAATTTGATGACACATATGAATCAATTTCTAGAGCAGATGGTGAACCAGAAATTGTCACAGACCACACAGAATGTTGATACATTTGTAAGTATTTACCTGACATTATCATAATATTTTATGTGTTTTTTAAACTTTCATACATGATATCAAATTAACTAGTATATTTCATCAATATAAATATCACATTGAAAATCTATCTCATTTTTAATGATATAATTGTATTATTTAACATTTTTCATTATTTCTATTTATTTGAGAATATTATTTTAAATTTCTAGGTCAAAATGTCTGAATATGATGATATTAGAAGAAATAGAAGAATACGAAGAAATGAACAACATATGCCTCATCTTCCTAACACTGTAAGTGTAATTTATTTTTGAATATTATGGTTTTTCATATTATTTATCTTGTTATCATTCATTTAATTTTACCATCTATGTTATTTTAGGCTACTTCGTCGAGGAGACGATTGAATTATACTACTGAGGCTGATAGTATGGTGGGGGGGTATTGATTCTAAAGTTCAGCCTACTACTATGCCACCTAAGTCACCAGAAGGTCATCCTCCCATTATTCCACCTCCATATTATCCATACCCACATTTTCTACATCCCTTTCTGCCCGCACCCACATCGAATGGTAGTTCTCAGACTCCCATCCCTCCTTATTTTCCATTCCCACCATCCAGTGTACAGGGCACTATGCCCCCATATATCCCACCACCATATCCATATCCATATCCACCCTCATCTGTATAGGGTTATCCATCTACTATACAGAGTACTCCTACTATAGGTATCCCACCTACCACAGAGGCTACTCCCCCTCTGGACGCTGCACTTTATGGGTCAACAGATCCCCCATCTACTGGTATGTGTTTAAACATTACTATTAGTGATTAATGATAAATTCATATACATTATTATCCTTTTTTTACATTTTTTCGTGATTATCTGTAGTCTCCACTAGATGATGAGGCCCCAAAAAAATGCGAGAGTTTTGGAATCAACACATGCAAATCATGGTTGAATACAATGAGGACAAAGATATAATTAAAAAAAATGGTACAGAATGTAAAATCTTTATTGGAACTCTTGCTAGACACAACAATATCATTCAGATTCAACCAATAAGTTGAAGGGAAGTTAGAGAACAAATAAAGGACAATGCCTAGGTGGAGATTTGGGTAAGTAATGTTAATCACCTTATATATATATATATATTAATTTATAATATTTTCTTAACAAATATTTTGTCCATTGTAGCTCTGATATAATTTTCCTGATGGAAAAAATGTCAAGGCCGCATGGTTAATGGATTTAGGTGAAATGTGGTGAGTGTAGAAGTATGAATTATATCTTGGTTGAAAAAAGAGAGTTGGCACAGAGCTTGAAGAAGTACCAGTGATTCATGATTGCCTAATATCACAATACAAAGATATGATCAGATATTGGAAGAGTCAAGAGTTTAAGGTATTTGTTAAATTTATATATATATATTCATTTATTATTTGAAAATGAGTTTTATTTATGTTAATGAAATTATATAATTATTTGTTTATAGGATAAATCAGACAGAAATAAAATAAATAAGAGTGGAATGAAACATGTTTATACTCATGGACACACTTCACTCCCAGATCTTGAGCAAATACAGGTAATTTAATATTTAAAATATTTATCTTCATTTAGTGTAATTTTTTTGACTTACAATTTTGATTTATTTCTTTGCTTTTTCCACAAAAAAAAATTGAATATCAAGGGTCGCGTTCCTTGCTCTACTTTGTTTTGTATAAGTAGAAAAAAGAAAGATGGTATTGTGCCAAATACTGACACTGAGAAGGCGATTGTAAGTATATTTCAATTTCTTTTATTTTGACTGAATTTAATTCCTTATATTATTTTATAATTTTAATTTATGTTATATATCAATCGATAAAATGCTTTGGAGACATTGGCAGAAAAAGAGCCTCACAATTTGGGCCCAAACGATCATCTACATCAGGTATTATGAGATGAGCAATAGGGCAGAGTGCGTTGTCGACCTGGGAAGAAGATTGTACCATCTCGATACTAGTCTACTGACAACATTTATTCGAGTACCTGTTCTTGTTTGGTCACAGTGGAACAGATGAATTCCGTAATCAAAGAAGCAACTCAAAAAGTAGAAAAGGTGATATTTGAAAATATGAAGAAAGTTATGTCAGACATTGCTTCTACACTTTCACCAGAAGAAGCTGCAGCGGTTGATGCATGTTTGATGTCGATGAGTTCTGCTGGTGGATCCAGAGCTGTAGCTGGAGTTGGAGTTGTAGCCAGAGCCGGAGCCGGAGCTGGAGCTGTAGCCGGAGCCAGTCCCAGTGTCGGTGCTGGTACCGATGCTGATGTCAATGATGATGATGGGGGCGTGAGAGGTGCTGATGGTGTTTCTGTAGGAGGCGTGGATGAGGGTTATCATGAATCTGATGATACTGATATTGAGACTCACTATTGATGTGAATTTTATTTTTGGATTGTTAATATGTGCAATTTTATTATGCAATGATGTTTTATTATTTTAATACTGAATTGTATTGCGGTGTTTCTGATTTTTTCTACATATTGTTTGTGTAGTAGTTAAGTTTTATTATTATTATATTTAATTGTATCCTCTTCCGACGTGACCATCGTACCTCCTCAATAATGCTACTTTGAGGCAGCCCCTCTATCTCCTCCGGCACACCTCCAACGATATGTAGTCCAATTTTCCATTTTTTGCTTTAGGCGGCCCCTCTATTAGTTTCACTGATCATATTGTGAGTTTGATGACTTTTATTGGTGTGCAGGATAGAGATGCATGATATTCCAAGAACCAACAAGAAAAAATATCCGATGAAATTGATTTTCTCCCACGACTTGCAATCGGGATTGACATGAATATAAAATTCAGGAGGTAATGGTTCTTTTATACCATTTTTTTCAAGACATTAGTAACCCTTTTTTGTGTTTTTAATGGTATTTCATGGAAATCCTATGAAAAATTGTTTTTTTGGGTTCTAAATAATCAATTCCATTACAAGGGGGCATGGGGGCAGGGGGTGTGCAAGGGGGCAGGGGGAGGGAGAGGGGGTGATGTCCAAGGGGTGGGATGGGGGGGGGGGGGTGCAAGGGGCAGTGGGGGCCGGGGGGTATGCAAGGGGGAAGGGGTTGTGCAGGCACTGCATCTGAGTGTCATGAAGTTTTTTTTATGCCTACCTGGTTTCATTCAATACATAATTTTTATAGTTTCATTCTTGCAGATAATGCATAGTTGACTTACTGATTAGTGTTGTTTCCCTCCACTCCATGAATTAGTATATTTTCCCATCAAGATTTCCATCAGGACTTGCTACGACACCCACTGGATTTTTACTGCTACTCCAAACCCTCCTATGACATGTGCAATAGACATCTATTTATGGTAAATCGATTTTCGTCTGATCTGCTGCTCCACGCCCTCCATAACGGTGTCGACTTATCCACTATCACTAAATGTATGGTTTTAACACACCATTTTTTACATCATGACAAGTTTTCTTTTTACTCAACTGCATCCTCAAATATGCAATTTATCCCCAGACTCACATTTTCATAATATGATACAGTTTCATGTATGGTTGTTTAATGTTTTCAATGTATGGGTGAAATCTCCAGTTTAGGTGATGCTGATTCATCTTCCAAAATCAATGGCATTGAAAAGGGTAAAATTGCAATATCATCTTATTTTTAAGATTAAAATTAATATGTCTACTCTTTTAATTAATGAACACATGATATTGTTATCATTTCATTAATGTGATTTATGCTTTTAGGTCAAGCATCATTACAAATAGTATTGACAATGACATTGCAATGTGCCTTACAAAAGGGTTGGGTGGGGAGAATTTTATAAAAGGTGTGTAGTTAGACTATTTATCAATTATCAATTACTATTTATTGTAATTTTATCCATTGCAATCATTAAAATTGTCAAAAATATTTTAGATTCATTTAATGTTTTATATTTTCCAATTCCATTTTAATTGATTTCATTTATGAAATCTATAATTTTCAGGTTTAATTCTCCAGTTTAGGTGATTTTGCTTCATCTTCCAACATCAATGGCATTGAAAAGGGTGAAATTTCTATATAATATTATTTTCTAGATTAAAATTAACTTGTATACTCTTGTAATTAATAATCACATGGTATTGTTATCATTTCATTAATGTGATTTATGCTTTCAGGATAAGCATCATTGGAAATAGTATTGATAATGCTATTGCAATGTGCCTTACAAAATGGTTGGGCAGGGAGAATTGTATAAAAGGAATGTATTTCGACTATTTCTCAATTATCAATTAATATTTATTGTAATATTATCCATCACAATCATTAAAATTGTCAAAATTCTCTAGGATTCATTTACTATTTTATTTTTTTCTAAATCCATTTTAATTTATTTAATTTATGAAATCTAAAATTTTCATGTTTAATTTTTCAAATTATTCATTTATATACATTATTTTTCATTTAGTTACACATTTTCTATTGTTGTTTTCTTGTATTTTGTTGTCTTTAAATTATCATTTTTATATAAAAGACTATTTTGTCTCATATGTTAATTTTTTTCTTATTTCATTAAAAACAATGGTTAATGACCCCATTCTTTCAATAAAATCTGTTTATTCATAGGTTGTAAACTCTATATTAATTGTAAAGATATGATAGGAAAGAGTCATGTTTTAAATGTGTATATATGGTTGTATTTTTCCCTCTTGACTTTTTTGGTTTTATCGCTTCTCGATACAGTTCCTCAATTGGAACTCCCTATCTTCATTATTATTTTTCATAAATTTATTGGAATATTATATGTTGCTAAAGTTAATTGAAATTACAATGAAGTTGAATTAGCCGAAATTTTTATCGCTTCTCGATATATGACTGTATTTTTATGCTTTAAGTACATAGATCATGGAGTTTCTTTCATTATATGTTTGATTTGTGTGTAGTTGATGAAATCAACTACTGTATTACTATGTCTATAGTGCATCACTTTCAGAAATGTCGGACCATTTGAACATAACATGGAAATATTAGTGCAACCATATGTCAGTCCATTTAAATTTGTTTTTCTTGAAACATGGGGATTATTCACTATAGGTGGGAGTTCATGTTAGGAGCACTATGAGGCTTATTAACTACAGGTTCAAACTGTAATTTATTTTACGGTTTTTTATTGAGAGCTAAGGCTTGGTTGGTCAGAAAAGTTGGGTATGCGCTTTACGATTTCTGGTAGTTTCAAGCCAAGCTGGTGTTTTTATTTACTGCTCATTCTGTATTCAACTGATATAAAACTGAACCAAGTTGGACTTCATAAGAGGTGAACCAAAGCTTTTTAAGTGAAGTTCATTGTGGTTATTGAGGAATTCAATTGAAGACTGAACCAAGACCAACATGTTGGACCCACATGTAAGAAGTTAGAGTCATGTGAGCTTAGCCAGAGTTACTGATGTTTTATAGGGTTGAAGCTGAAATTCAACAAAACTGGTGACGTGGACCCAAGCAATGAATTAAGGTAATTTTTCATTTGTTTTTAAAATAGGGGCGATACTTTTTGAGAATATTTTTTACTTTGGAACCACTATTGGAGGATTAGTTTAGGAACTATTCTCTCTTTCATTAACACCTTATTATCTAGAACCATAAACCCTTAGGCCAAAATGAAAGATTGTTGAAATAGGATTCCAATTATTATCATATTTATTCTATTTTCCAAAGTTTCTATTATCATATCAATAGAAGACTATATTTAATATATATTTTTTATTGATATTTTCATTTTCTTTCTTCCAACAATACATTAGTAATAATTATGTGTTAATGTCATTAACACTTCCTTATCTATAAACATATAGACTTTTATCTATTATGATCTATAAATTCTAGACATGTTTTCACTCCTAAGCACAGTCACAATGGTATCTAGGTATTTACAAATTTTGACATCAAGTGGTGTGAATATGCATCAACCATAAAAAATAAAATTTAAATGTTTGAAATACATTGTAATTGTCTTATTTTTACATGTATCATTATTATTATACCAAAATAACATATTAGTATTTCAAAAATGGTTGATGAATGCTCATGGGAATCCTTCATGAGTCAAAAGACTGAGAATTGAAGGAATCATTGGATTTATGCATTTTGAACCACTGTGAAAGGGGATCCTATAGCATGTGCAAGGGGATCCTTTAAGCATATTACAGTTGCAAATACTCTTGTACTCAAAGACATCGCCATTCAGTACATATTTGATTCCTGTATAGCTGTAATTATCCAAATCAAATTGTCCATCAAATTGCATAGGAGGTGAGATAAATCTACTGCTAATTAGTTAATTTGTTAATTAGATTCCTTCTCACCCCATATTTAACACATGTCTATAGACACAGAATATGGGATAGATGCTATGACAACTATAGTGAAGATGAAAAGATCATTGGTGACTGATATTATTACAAGTTTATATGGAGACATTCCCTCTAATTACCCCATAAACTGCACTTATTTTTCTTTACTACATGTACATTGTGCACTAATTTGTTAAACCGGTTGTAACTTTTTAACAAAATTTATTTGGTTGGTTTGTTTTAAAAATTACAATATCGATCCTTAAATAATCATCTTTTACATATGTACTAAAATAATTTGTAACTTCTTAACACTTTATTGTGGAATGTTGGAAAATCTTTCTTGATAATTGAGTTATTCATGTTGGCCCGTAGATACACTCTGTAGAGGGAGGTTCGATGGAAACCTTTGGAGGGGTATTCATTAAAAATATGAATGATGAATTTTGTATAAGTATAGTCCACTGAAAGGTATACAAATTGGTTCTTTATTTAATATACATCATAGTGTTGGGTTTCATGCATGGTGTTTTTAGAATTTTGGGATTCTAATTGTTTCCTATAAGATAAATATTGGTCTTTTGATCATTTCAACCCCTTTAGCGGTATCAGACCTCTGTTGTGTGCTTGGTTCACAAGATCATGTTATAAAATGAATAAATTGTCGGAACCATTCATGATGTTGAAAAATAGAGCACCATGTTTTATAAGAGATACAATGCATATTGTTAAATATGACTAGAAGATGCAGTAGTTGGTATTGTGACATTATAATTGGTGCTTAATGATTACTACATGGTCTAACCACATAACACATAATATTAACCTAACGTTAATGTCACACAAGCCATGTTCACTGAAGATAATTATACATAGTGACTTTTCATAAGCCGACATTTCTATCTCACCTTATACAGGCCCACACATAGATAATTATAGGTAGTGTCTAAAATAATTTGTAATTTTTATCACTTTATTGCAATAGTTTGTACCACACATTTATGTTTTAAATATATTCAGTATAATCAATATTCATGCTGAGTTTTGATCCTTCTTACAAGGTGACATGATGGAGTAACACTTGATTTTGGAGAAATTCAACGTCATGGAAGACTGGGGAAAGGGTATATTTTCAAGCAGTGAGTCATTTTATTTTTTTCAGTTAATAGTTTCTTTTACTTGTATTAAATATGATATGTGCCCATGTATATATATATATATAAATGCATACGCAGGTGAGTGGAGACTGGTATATGCATATAATCATATGTGCAAGGATCCCCTTGCACATGCTCATAGCCATGCGGGTGTGTGCATAGGGACTAGGTGTCCTTGAATGTGCGTGAAGGTGTGTATAACCAATAGGGGAGCATCAACTTTTAGTTAGAAATCTCCAAGAGCAAAAGTGGACGGTTTGGTTCTACCTTGAGGTAGGATCCCTCTTCTAGCCTCTTTAATTCAAGAATGATTTAAATTGAATTTAGATTATTTCTTAATTCTGCTTAATTATATTGAATTGTATATCTTGAATAAGTGTTATTTAATATAATTGATTCATTTGATTAAAAAACTCCATGTTTTTATAATAAAACCCCTCCAACAGAGGTGCGCTATCTGCGAAAACTCACAGTGATAGTTATGTTGATCTAGTTGCTTAAATTATTGCATTTGATATATGATGAATGAGTTTTAGAATAAATGTTAAATATAATTAAATGAATTGTGTGATAAAGCAATGCCATTATTTTATAATAAAACCCCTCCAACAGAGGTGAACTGTCTTCTAAACTAAAATGTAGTGATATTTATTTGTATCATTTTTAAATTTGAATTGAGTCTTTCATATGCCTCTTGTTGGTGTTTGTTTTGTGGATAGTTTGTTTTTGTTTTCTTTGAATAATATAAATTGGCTTATCATACTCGTTTAACCCAAATGACATTGCCCGAGTAGGCATATGCCTTGACCATGACACTTTCCTTTTCACACTTTTAATATTATAAATAAAATTTCCATGTTTAGGAAAAGTGAATGAATTTGTAAATGGTTTGTGTAGGGTGTATGATTATTTTTTGTGTTTTTGTTTCCCTTTAGATTTTACGTCATTATGCCGCTCGCTACAACCTTCTCTGGAGATCCCTTGTTATAGCATATTAAATTGTTGATCTATTCTATCATCTTTCGGTAGGGTGAAAGTTGAAATGTTTCCCTGCCTACTCCTGCTCCCTTCGCTCCTGGCCGGAAGATGCTGCCCCGCAGATGTCGCTGGACCGGGCCAACATGCCACGGTCACGCCGCGGTCATACCGCTGTCACACCATGGTCACGTCGTGATTTGGCCCTGATCTAGGACGATAACCCACATCAGTTTGCCGTGATAGTATTCGATGAGTCTTGTGATCAATGTTGAGACCGACTAATCACAATTTCTGCTGGCGGGGCGATGACCAAAATTCGGCCCCACCTCCTCCCGCTCCCTTGGCTCCTAGCCGGAAGATGCTGCCCCGAAGATGTCGATGGACCGGGCCGCCACGGTCACGTCGCGGTTATGCAGCGGTCATGCCATGGTCAAGCCCCGGTAATGCTGTGATTTGGCCATGCTCCAGGATGACACCCCGCAGTGGTTCACAGTGATAGTATTCCATGAGTCTTGTCATCCATGTTGAGACTCATTAATCACAATTTTTTTCAGTGGGGTGACGACCAGAATGTTTCCCCACCCCCTCCTACTCCCTTCGCTTCTGGCTGGAAGATGCTGCCCCGCGGATGTCACTAGACCGGTCCAACACGCCGCGGTCAGGCCGCGGTCAGGCCGCAATGACATTGCGGTCATGCCGTCGTCACGCCGCGGTCACACCGCGATCATGCCTCATTCATGCCACAGTCAAGCCGCGGTCACACCGCGGTCACACCATGGTCACGCCTTGGTCACACCGCGGTCATGCTATGGTCATGCTGTGGTCATGCCATTATTTTTCCCGACTCCAAGACAAAAACCCGTGATAGTTCACAGTGATAGTATTCAATGAGTATTGTGATCAATGTTGAGACTGAATAAACAAAATTTCTACCAGTAGGGCGACGACCAGAATTTTGACCCGCCTCCTCCCACTGCCTTCCCTTCTGGCCGGAAGATGCTGCCCCGCAGATGTCGTTGGACCGGGCCGACACGCCACGGTCACACCGCGGTCACGCTGTGATTTGGCCCTGCTCTAAGACGAAAACCCGCGGTATTTCGCAATGATAGTATTCCATGAGTCTTGTGATCAATGTTGAGACTGACTAATCAAAATTTCTGCCGGCGGGGCGATGGCCAAATTTTTGCCCCGCCTCCTCCTGCTCCCTTCGCTCCAGGCCGGAAGATGCTACCCAACAGATGTCGCTGGACTGGGTCGACACGCCGCGGTCACGCCGCGGTCACACTGCGGTAATGTCGCAGTCACACCGCGGTCACGCTGTGGTCACGCCACGGTCACGCCGCGGTCACTCCGAGGTAATGCCGTGATTTGGCCCTGCTCCAGGACGACACCTCGCGGTGGTTCCGAGTGATAGTATTCCATGAGTCTTGTGATCAATGTTGAGACTGACTAATCACAATTTCTGCTGGCAGGGCGACGAACGGAATGTTTCCCCGCCTCCTCCCACTCCCTTCGCTTCAGGCCAGAAGATGCTACCCCGAAGATGTCACTAGACCCGACCGACATGCCGCAGTCACACCGCGGTCATGCTGGGGTCACGCCGCAGTCACGCCGCGGTCACACTGTGGAAATGCCATGATTTGGCCCTGATCTAGCCACATCCAGCCCACACTATCCCCCTTCCACCATTTCAGCCCGCTGCCACCAGCCTTCCAGCCCGGAACATCCCCCCTTCCACCTTCGAATCATCCCACACCATCCCCCCAACACTTGCAACCAGCCCTCTTCCACCAGCATTCCAGCCCCCTTCCACCTGTATTTGAGCCCACACCAGCCCCCAGCCACATGCAATCCAGCCCGTACCAGGCACTACACCAGCCACCACCCACAACCTCCTACAAAACACTCATATAAGCCCTCTACCACCTACAAAACAACCCCAACCACCAGTTCCATCCCTCACCAGCCCCCGACCTCCAACATCCCAGCCCGCACCAGCCCCTGCCACAAGCCCAACAGCCCCAAGCCACCTGCAATCCAGCCCACACCAGCCCCCTGCCACCTATTCCAGCCTGCACCAGCCCCCTGCCACCCCCCTGCTGCCTGCCTTCCCACTCGCACCAGCCACTCTAGCCCGCACCAACCACCGCACCAGCCCCCAGCCTTTTGAATTCTAGGATGCGTGAGAAACAATCCATGAAAATCAAAAAATTAAAGGTGAAAGCGGATCCCCTTACCTGAACCCTCTTTTCCCCAAAAGTATCTATGTAATAAATAAGTCTGGAAACTTATCAAGGGTCTTCTTCACTCATTTTCCCATCGATGAGACACACTATCTTCACTCCATCAAGGCTAATATTTCCTCCTGATGTTCTTTTCAAGGGTGGGGTGTGCAGGGGGGGTAGGGGTGGGGTGTGCAGGTGGGAAGGGTGTGTGTGCATGATACCAACTGATTCTAAATCCCATGACTCATTTAGGGACTGTTTAGATGTCCCCAAGTTGAAACCAAATGATTCTAATTGATATCTTCATTCTTTTTGGAATTACAACCTGAGATCTTGCACTCATCTCAATACACATGTTGAAAACATTCAAGTACATGTAGCAGGTTTTAGAAATCAGCCTTGAGATCCCAAATTTCCTCAACTTCTTATCATTGATTAATTCAATTTATCCTCCCTAATATCATACATTATTAGGTCATTAATATGGATGAGAGAAATTCATACCTCATCAATGATTTTTCAAGAACTTTCCAGAAATTCCAGATTTGCATGGAATAAATAAGTTTGACAGCTTCTGAAGGGCCTTCTCCACTCATCTCCCCATCGAGGAGACACACTATCTTCACTCCATTAAGGAAGATCTTTACTTATGATGTACTTTGGAATACCATTTGATAAATCATACCAAGATGTGCAGGGCACATGGGAGGGGTGTGTAGGGGGGTAGGGGTGGGGTGTGCAGGGGGAAGGGGGTGTGTGCATGGGGGCCGGGGTGGGGTGTGCGGGGGGGGGGTGTGAACATGATACCAACTAATTCTAATTCCCATGAATCATTTAGGGTTTGTTCATATGTCGTCAAGTTGAAACCAAATAATTCCAATTGATATCTTCATTCTTTTTGGAATTACATCCTGAGATCTTGCACTCATCTCAATACACATGTTGAAAACATTCAAGTACATGTACCAGGTTTTAGAAATCAGCCTTGAGATCTCAATTTTCTTCAACTTCTTGTCATTGATTAATTCAATTTCTCCCCCTTAATATCAGACTTTATTCAGTCATTAACAGGGATGAGAGAAATTCAGACCTCATCAATGATTTTTTCAATCACTTTCTAGAAATTCTAGATTTTCATGGAATAAATAAGTCTGGCAGATTATCAAGGGTCTTCTCCACTCATCTCCCCATCGAGGAGACACACTATCTTCACTCCATCAAGGAAGATATTTAATTATGATGTTCTTTGGAATACCATTTGAGAAATCATACCAAGATGTGTAGGGGGAAGGGGTGGGGTGTACAGGGGGCAGGGGCAGGGTGTGCAGGGGGGCATGGGGTGTGTGCATGGGGGGCAGGGGTGGGGTGTGCCGGGGGGGGGGGGGGGGTGTGAACATGATACCAACTGATTCTAAATCCCATGACTCATTTAGGAGCTATTCAGATGTCCTCAAGTTGAAACCAAATGATTCCAATTGATATCTTCATTATTTTTTGAATTACAACCTGAGATCTTTCACTAATCTCAATACACATGTTGAAAACATTCAAGTACATGTAGTAGGTTTTAGAAATCAGCCTTGAGATCTCAAATTTCCTCAAATTCATGTCATTTATTAATTCAATTTCTCCACCTTAATATCGTACTTTATTGTTCATTAATAGGGATGAGAGAAATGCATACCTCATTAATGATTTTTTCAATCACTTTCCAGAAATTCCAGATTTGCATGGAATAAATAAGTCTGGAAGCTTCTCAAGGGACTTCTCCACTCATCTCCCCATCGATGAGACACACTATATTCACTCCATCAAGGAAGATCTTTCCTTCTGATATTCTTTGGGATACCATTTGATAAATCATACCAAGATGTGAAGGGGGGGGGGGCAGGGGTAGGGTGTGCAGGGTGTGGAGGGTGGGTGTGCAGGGGGGAAGGGGGCGGCTGCTATCTAGGGGTGGGCCTGCTGTTCAGTAGGGGGGATGTCCAGGGGGGGTCTAGCAGGGGGGGCTTCTGTTCAGGGGGGGGGGGCTTTCCAGGGGGGTCCAGCGGGGGGGGGGGGGGGGCTACTTTTCATGGGGGATAAGGCTTCTTTCCAAGGGGGTACAACATGGGGGTGTGGGGGGGGGGGGGGCTGCTATCTGGGGGGGGGGGGGTGAACATGACACCAACTGATTATAAATCTCATGACTCTTTTAGGGGATATTCATATGTCCTCAAGTTGAAACCAAATGATGCCAATTGATATCTTTATTATTTTTGGAATTACAACCTATGGTCTTGCACTCATCTCAATACACATGTTGAAAACATTCAAGTACATGTAGCAGGTTTTAGAAATCAGCCTTGAGATCTCAAATTTCCTCAACATCTTGTCATTGATTAATTCAATTTCTCCCCCTTAATATCAGACTTTATTCGGTCATTAACAGGGATGAGAGAAATGCATACCCCATCAATTTTTTTCAAGTACATTCCATAAATTCAAGATTTGCATGGAATAAATTAGTCTGGAAGCTTCTCAGGGGTCTTATCCAATCATCTCCCCATCGAAGAGACACAATATCTTCACTCCATAAAGGCATATCATTCCTTCTGATGTTATTTGGAATATCATTTGATAAATCATACCAAGATGTGCAGGGGGCAGGGGTGGGGTGTGCAGGGGTAGGGGTGTGTAGGGGGGAAAGGGGTGTGTGCATGGGGCGCATGGGGGGGGGGGCTTCTGTCCAGTAGGGGGTTGTCCAGGGGGTCTAGTGGGGGGGGGGGGTGCTGATATCTAGGGGGATGGGGCTGCTGTCCAGGGGGTCCAACGAGGGGGTGGGGGCTACTGTCTAGCAGGGTGGGGTGGGGGGGGGGGGGTGCTGCTATCCAAGGGGCTGGGGCTGTTGTCTAGGGGGGTCCAATAAGGGGGTGGGGGCTGCTGTCCAGCAGGGTGGGGGGGGGGGATGTTCAGGGGGGGTCCAGTAGGGGGGGCTATCCAGGGGGGTCCAGCGGGGGGGGGGGGGGGGTGCTGTCTAGGTGGTTGGGGATGCTGTCCAGGGGGTACAACATTGGGGGGGGGGGGGGCTGCTGTCTAGGGGGTCTAGCAGGGGGGTCTCTTGTCCAGGGGGTACAGCAGGGGGGCTGTTGTCCAGGGGGGTCTAGCAGGAGGGGGGGCTGCTGTCTAGGGGGGTCCAGCAGGCAGGGCTACTGTCCAGGGTGGACTGCACTATTCTTTTTTATTGATTTATATTCCTTGTGAATATTATAAGATGTTTTGTTATACCATAATTTTAGGGGATGATCACTACAATGTTTTACCTTTTGTTGTAGGTACTTTTGAGATGGTTCCAGACTTCTTTGATAGTTTGTCTTATAGGTAGACTCATGTAAGTGCAGTTATGTGCTTTTTTATATTTGGATTTGTTTAATTCTTATTATGTAAGTAGATTTCATGTATAATTTAATTTGGAGGGGACTGGAAGGAGGGCATGGGGGAAACTAGTAGGGGGGAGGGGGCTGGCAGGGGTGGTGCAAGTGGGGGATGGTAGGGGGTGCAAGTGGGGGCTGGCAGGGGTAGGGGGAGGGGAAACGGGCTGGGGGGGGGGGGGGGGGGCAGGACTGGGGGGTCTGGGGGTTGTCCAGGTTCTGGGGGGGGAGGGGGGGGGGGCTTTAGGGTCTGTTCAGGAGGGTGGGGGGATGGCTATCCAGAGAGTTGAGGTATGGGTTGTCCAGGGGGATCTATCCAGGGTCTGGGGGGTGTCCAAGGTCTGGGGGGTGTCCTGGGTTTGTCCAGGGGTTGTCCAGGGTCTGTCCGGGGGGTGTTTAGGGTCTGTCTGGGGGGTGTCCAGGGTCTGGGGGGTGTCCTGGGTCTGTCCGGGGGGTGTTTGGGGTCTGCCCGGGGGGTGTCCAGGGTCTGTCTGGGGGAAGGGTGTCAAGGGTCTGGGGGAGGTGTCTAGGGTCTGTCTGGGGGGGGGGGGGCATCCAGGGTCTGTCTAGGAGGGGGGCTTTGTAGGGGGGCTATCCAGGGGGGGGGGGTTGTAGGTTGGGGGTCTCCAGTGTCCAGGAGGGAGTGGTTTTTAGGGGGTGGGCTACTGTAGGGGGTGTCCATGGTCTTTACAAGAGGGGGGGGGGGTAATAGGGTGGGGGTGTCCAATGTCAAGGAGGGATGGGTCTGCAGGGGGGTGGGCTACTACAGGGGGGTGGCTATGCAGGGCGGTGGGGGGATATTTTTTTTATGGGTTTTCAGACCCTATATCCACGGTTTCTAACCATGGATATAGGTTTATTTCCATGGGTTCTAACCATGGCTATAGGGTCTACTGCCACGGTTTCTAACCATGGAAATAAATTGTGTCCCTCCTCTAGTATAGCCACGGTTTTAAACCGTGGCTCTATAGATATTTCCATGGTTTGAACCATTGTTGTATACCTAGAGCCACGGTTGGAATTGTGGCTCTAGAACTATAGCCACGGTTCCAAACCATGGATATAAGTCTGGGGCAATATCCACACCAAACATAGCCATAGTTTCTCAAACTAGGTCTATTACCTATAGCCACTATTTGAGGACCTATAACCACGGTTTTAAACCGTGGCTATAGCCTGAATTTCTAGTAGTGGTATTCTATTTCATTTAGCAATATATTATATATATTTATATTCTAATTATATATATTTTTAAATCATGTTTTTAAATTTTGGAATCAACTAAATCACAATTTAAGTGATAAGATCAAGAATAACATATCAAAATATGTGCGATAAATAAAATGATTATTACCCAAAAGGTTGTTTTAACATAGAATTTATAAATAAACGTGTAATATAATATCCTAAGTGAATCATATATTATATCATAAACATTATCATGATTCTATTACAAGTTAATAATTTTTTAAAAACCATTATACATTAGTTTTATACACATACGTAAGAAATCAGACCTAAGTTATGGGATTATTTTGTCTCACTTTTATTTATGTGGGTCATATGCCTTATACACCACCTATTTATTTTATGTGGTGTTTATACTTCCCATGAATGTTTTTATGATTATTAATATCATGTTTATGATAAATAAATTTGAATGTAATATTCTTGATTTTATGAGGTGTATAATTATACTGATTATAAATTAGTAAGGGATAATTGTTCAATACCATTATTATCCAAGATTGTTTATTCGTAAGGATTTAATATGGTATGTTTATCATACATGTCCATGTTTTATACATATATATTATAAAATATTTTTAATATCCTTATACTATTTTTTAAATTCAATTTTACCCTTCGATGATTTTTTATGAAATGGTATGAAGGGAATCTTTTGTTGTTTTCTGTACAAGGTACCTTTTGACTTTCCTGATAAAAGTATGAGGAAAATGTTTTTTTAACTTATACAACATGAACAATTTTTTATGATTTCATAAAACCATATTTACATGAATATTAATTTACATGATTTAAAGTCTATTTTAAATTAAATTCTTTTCTTTTAAGATTTCACAACATTTTGAGAACTAAAAATGTTTTTGAAAAAGAAATGATATTTTCCTAAAAAATTAATTTCATGTTTTTTATCAAAAACATTTTCCAAAAATGATTAAAGATATTTTTCAATTATAATATCCATATTATTATGATGTTTGATTATTTTTATGATATAATTCTATTTATGACATCCTTTTTTTATAGGGATTATGTTATGAAGGGATGCTATTTAAGAAACCCATTTTATTCCTTAGGTTATGCTATGATGATTTTGTTTTTATGGAACATATAATAATGATTTCATTATGAGATAAGTGGGAACTATATCTACCTTAATTTAATTGGGTAAATATTTATATCTCATGAGATAGATAAGACTGAAATGAAAAGTATATCTGGTTTAGTAATACAGGACTGGAACAAAGAGTGAACTTGATTAATTAATAGATTTTGTATGCTATGATGGTCTTGTAAATTAACCCTGGATATTATTGAAATGATTTTATATGCTTTATAAAATTCCATGTTTTATGTCAATGATATTTTACCATATTTTGTTTTTATTTAGGATTTATTCCTTATAAATCGAAAATATTTATTTCATGACTCAAGATTTTGATATTCAAAATTTATGTTCATGTTTTTACGTTATTATGTTTATGTTTTGTCTGATGTTCTTCATGTCTACCTTTACTGAGCATTTGAGATCACCCTTTTAAGGTTTTCTTTCCCCCAGGATAATAATAAAGTTTATAGGTATGAAAACTGAAGGGGGAGATACATATGGGAGATGTTGAAGATCTTTCAGCAAGGAACAATAATGTGTTTTGAGAATAGAAATACACTAAACTAATACAGTATTTGTGCATCTACTTTTATAATGTATTAAGAATTAAAAAAGTAGAAATTTAATTTCCATGTATGTAAATCTTGGTTTTTTAGATTAGGTATCATTTTAAACTTTATATTCTTGTTTAACCCCCTCATTAACCCTGTTTACCCTTAGCTGTTGTAACATACTTTTCACTCAATAAGGGTAATGAATGTAATCGTAAAAACTAATAGTGGAAAATAAATGAAATATTAATGATATGGTCAATAATTGTCTATCAAAATGAGTTATATAGTAATTTTTCAATTTTATAATGATTTAAAAATAATTGTAAAACATTAAATACAATTTGAGGTCTTTTTTAGGACTATTCACATATCTTAACTTTAAAGGAATCAAAATAACAATTAAATTAGAATAAGGAATATTTAACCATAATTTATACTTTATAAATATCCAATAAATTCATTGGAAATCAAAATTCGTCAAAAAAATATATTTCTTTTATTCTTTTTGATATAATTTATTTATTTTTTCTACTGCTTCCCAAAGCATTGCGTCGATGTTTATTAAGCGTTCATGGAAATTATAATATCTACAAGAATAAAAAATAAATTAATATCATAATAATAATATATTAATATTAAAAATTACTGTTTATAATGGTTTATATATTATATTTATACCTATGGAAACATATTAATGATATTAAGAGAGAGAGAGAGAGAGAGTGAGTGACATTTTGTAATTTTTCTCAACTTAAAATAATATAGGGATCCTAATCAAATTCAATTGGCATAAAAATGACAATTTTTCAAGGTAATTATGGTTAAGTTTTAATTAAACCCATAAAATGAAATAAATTATATTTTTGTATTGATTTCGAGAGCTTAATTGAGAGTTTTAACCATAATTTGCATGTTTTACACATTATCGTGGTGATTAACTTTTACCATTCTTACTATTTATTATGAATAAAAATTAAATTGATATATTTTTAAAATTTTAATTTCATGATTAAAAATATGAAATAAATTGTTCAATATTAAATTTTTATAATTGACATAAATTACTTTTAATATAAGTATGCAAAACACAATGAAAAACAGTGTTTAGAAAATTTTATTTTTATGCATAAAAATGAACTTATACAAAAAATAAAATATAATGTTGACTACTATGAAATTATTTATATTATTTTTAATAAAATATATCACATGTAACTTTAAATCCAAATCCATAACATAATGGTACTTTAAATTAATTTATTGAATGAAAAGAAATGAATGTTTTTAACAAATCGGCATTTTCACTATTTTCTCAAAAATCTATATTTTAATAAGAATCCCAAAACCTCATTATAATCATATTATGATAAGTTTACTTCAAAAATTATTTCCATTTTTTATATAAAATTTTTAAATTTAGAATAAATTCATTATAATATTTTGGCACACAACATAATAAAAACCATTTTTGAAGCATAAAACAACTTTATTCTCCTTACATATCTAATAAGAATAATTAAAGAAATTGTAATTCATTATATTGAATATATAATATAATTATTTAATTAAAATAATTTAAAACTAATCAAAATATATTTTCTTAATATAAAAATACATTATGCACATAAAAATAGTTTTCTGAAAATATATCACTTTTACATTGAAATGGTTTTATCATCATTTCCAACCAATTGACAATAAATATAATAATGATTTTTTATTTTATTTAGTGAAAAATTTATAAATATATTTCATAATACATTTATTCTTATTCATTCTATTCAAACCAACAGCTAGGTCATTATAATTATCTTTAAGTAGTAATATTTAAATTGTACATCATAGTTCATTTTAAACATAGTATTGTGTATACCTCACACTATAGAATATATTATTTTAAGAAAATAAATTCAAAAATATTTTAGTAACACATTTTTAAAAATTGAAACTATAAGAGTATTTGTTTTTGGTCTTTCATGCGAAACCCAACCACACCTATTTATTTCACATCACATAACCCACATACAAAAAATGAAATAACAAGGAACCACCTACCATGAGCATAGAGGAATCCTCCTACCATAAAAATATATTCATATAGGATTCAATCAGAATACTCTTCTAAATTTGAAAAAATATATGAAATAAAGGTTTTTAAGCTAATTTAGAAATAATATTGAGAAATTTATACAACAGACACACATGTACTTATAGACATACCTATGGATACTCTCTACATCAGAGTATATGAGGTACTGGAAATATTAATATAGAATATAACTTGAGAAAAAAATAAAATAATGAGAGATATTTTTTGGGTATTATTAATAAATTATTTTCATTAAAGGACAAAAAATAAATTTTATAATTAATTCCCCTCTTAATTATTTCATTTTAACATTTTTTAGAAAAATATTGAAAAACTCATTTAATAAATTGTTTACAAACATTTAAAAAATTCTCCCAAAATGATACTTTCACATAATCCATAAAATTTCACAAATATAGGGACCTGTATGGTTAAAAAACAACCCTTAGAAACAAAGAGGAAACCCTAAAAACATAACCATTTTCCTTAGCTCATCACTAGATGGATCTTACATTTTAGGTATTTACCATTACATATAATGGGGTACCCATTATTACCCATATATTTATTTTATATATTTTTACAACTCTAACACTCTATAGAGTTACCTTTATATATAAAATAATTACCATTTTGTTTACAATTTATCTCCAACATAAAAAATTTCCCCACAGAGTAATCTTATGTATGGGGGAACCCCATTGTTAAGAGTAACTTCAATAATGCATTACTCTTCAAGAAAAATATGATTTTAAAACACTAAATGAATCCTATGAATTAATTTTTTACACATAAATATAATTGTTAGAAAAAATTCAAGCAATTTACTACAACTGTAATAAATCATCAAAATTTTCCAAAAAATAGCCTATACCTAAAAATTTACTAGAAAAAAATAAATATAAAAATAAAATACCTATAGACCTATTTAAATACTGCTATATAATTATTAAATAAGTTAAAATTGATTTTTTACCATACTTTATAGTATAAATAGTAAAAATGAATTACTATGATTAAGGTTAAAACGAGTTTACTAGGGGTGAACAAAAAAGATAAGGGGTAAACTGACCTAGAAATTTATATAGAACCAATTTTATGGCCATATTTAAACCTTATTACCTATAATTTTAGATAATTACCCATTTTGGTGCCTTTTATCAAGTGTGAAACAGGGTTATACCGTTTTATTTTAAAAAATTCAATGTGTGTCCTCACCCCCACTTATAAAAGCCGCCCCATCTCCTCCCCTATTCACACTTCCAAAACTCTTTATTTTTGACAATAACAACACAAATAAATTTTATAATTCCATACCCTCATGTTAGAGGTCTTATCTTTGTTTTGAAACCCTCCTAATATGTCTTTAGGCGTAAACCTAAAGTTTCCCTCTAATGAATAGATAAATTTTTTAAACATGTGTTTTTTGTTTTATTTTTTATTTCACACCATTTGATATTATTAATATATTATTATTTACTAAAAAAATTATATCACCTATACCTATATGTTGTTTTTTAAATGGAATAACCTATATATATCTCCACTTCCATTAAATGGGAAACAAAACTATCGGTCCTGGGTAAGGTGAACTACCACCTCACAAATCGATGTTATTCATTTTCCATCACCAACTCTAATGAATGGATATAATGATTTATTTATGGTTTATAAAAGATATATATGATAATATTATAGTTATTTAGTAATAATGTCACATATAACTCCTTAACTCCCAACCTGTTGGAAAATAATAACATCGCTCGTATGTATAGAGGACTCCCGCTTCACAAACTGATGTGATGCATTTTTCATTTCGGTTTTAATTAGATGGTAATAAGGATATATTAAGTGAATATATATGATATTTTTAACATAATTATTCTTATGTAATTTTTATATAACAAATAAATTATTACTCTCCATTTTTTGGTGGATATGATAACGTCATTCCTCTGAAAGCTGGACTATTACCTCACGAAGTGATGTAATTATTTTTTCACTAACAATTTACCTGGAAGGTAATAAGGGTAAATTTAATTTATATATGTGATATATATGATATAAAAATTAATCTTAAATGTAATATATTAATTACCATTATTTGTTTTCATCTGTTGATAAAATGGAAACAACGTTCATGCGTACGTACGACCTACCGTCTCCATGAAGAGCATATTTCATTTTATTTCTAAAATTTTAATGGATTAATATAAATAAATATATAATGATAATATAAGATAATTATTTTATTTTTAAAATTTTATAGATGATGGAATCATGATAAAATTAATAAGACAAAAAATAAAAATCAAAATATACACGAAAAATTGCATCCATTACTTAAAATGTGAATTTAACTATGAATTGTTAATAAACAGGTTATAAAAAGTCATAAGTAAATCATATATGATATGATATATAATTATGGTTCTTAAAGGTATTATAATTTTTTTATTATATATTAGGTTCCAATGTGTATGAGGGAAGTCAAAACATTAGGTAAGATATTTCTAGTCTCTCTTTTATTTGTGGGAGACATATGCCATATTCACCACCCATTGTTTTTGTGTGGTGTATATAATTCCCCTTTGAAATTTTATATAATTAATATAATTATTTTGATTTTATTTAACGTTTTATTTTATGTTATTATTTATTTGGTATTGTGAGTCAAGATGTCACTAAAGCGAAAAAGTATTTTCGTCTTAATGTTTCTTCCTTGGGACACAGATAATGTTGCGCACCTATCTTATTTTATGAACTATATATACTTAAACGTTGACACTTTTACCATGAATATCTATATATTAATGATATTTAATGTCTATTTTGATATTATTCTTTAATGGGTTTTATGATTCAAGAGTTACTAAAGTTGTAAGGGTTTGAGGTTATGATCTCATTGTTCATCTGGATTGTTTATGATTATGATTTAGATAATGAAATATTATGATAAATCTCTAAATAAAACCATGAATTTTATTATCCACTATTAATTTAATGAGAATAAAGTTTTACTTTAATTTTCCTCACTTTATATACTCAAAATTACTAAATAATTTTCTTTAAAGAAAAATAAATTAATTACTATAGTCTGTCGAATTTTTTTTATTCCATAATCATGTTCTACAAATATGTTCTAAAAAATGTTTTAATGCTTCTAAGGGATTTTTTAATTCATTTTTATTATTTTTTGAATTTTAAAAAAATTAAAATGAATCTTCATGTCTTTTTCAAAACAAGAATCATTTGGATTTTCTCATAAATGTGAAAGGAATCATTATTTTAACGTGTGAAAAATTTCCTAACATCATGGACAGTCAATGTTTTAAAGACTACCCATGAATGTTTTTAATGATTCCTTAAAAATTTTGAAATTCTATTTTAAAATAAAAATATTTTGATTTTTTTGTTTTAAAAAGAGTTATTCAATGTGGAAATGATATTGTACTCAAGAAATGTTTTATATTATTTTTAAAGATTCCACTATAAGTTTCAAAGTTTATTTTAAAAGAAAATTATTTTAAAAATTATTTATGAATTTTTATTTTTTAAATTTATTTTCAAAGAAATTTATTTTTCCCACGAATGTATACTTGTTTATTTTCAAAATAATTTTCTATATAAAATTATATTCTTAATGTTAATTTGTATTTATTTATAGTCATTATCTGGATGGTTTAGGTTTGTGATGAAAAAATGTTTATGAAACACATCTATTCATTGCAGGTTATGATATGATGAAATGTTTTTGAAACCCATTTAATTTCATGGGGTCTGATATTATGAATGGTGTATTGTCTTATGGAAAAACAATGTATGGATTATGTTACTAGTGTGACTTATATCTCCATATAATGAATTGGGTAATGATTAATGTTTTATGAGATTAGTGGGTGCAGGAGAGGTTATCCCAACCCCGAAAATAGGGTACACTAGAGGTTATCCTAAACCCAAAGCTGGTAAATGTGTGATTAGCTCGATCTTGATATGTTATGAATGTCTTGGTGGGAATCCCTGAAATGATATTTTATAGGCTTATGTGTTTTCCAAAACTCTATATCATATACTAATGTTATGCTCTAATGGCCTATGTTTTTTTGATTCCTTTATTATTTTTGTCTTATGAACTACCATGATTTTTTCATGATTCAATTTTATGATCTAAAATATGTGGGGTATGATTTTTAATATATTTTCTCATGTTCTCATACATGTTATGTTGATATCTACCTTTTTTTACTTGTACTCATCATCTAATCTTACCCTTTCTTATGTTTCTGTTCTCTATGTTATGACGATAGGTATTATGTGTGATATGTATAATAAGGGTGATAGTTATAAATAAATAAGTGGGAAATGATGTATACGTCTTATAAACTAGTTGATTATGTTTATATGTTTCTAAATGAACTATAAATTTATGATCCCCTGGTGTGTATTTGTGTAATATAATGAATATTTATCTAAAAAAGTGTAATATCTATGTAAGAGAAGTTTTCATTGTTATAGTTGGTATGAGATGATAGGTTTAGTTAATATTTGGTAACTAGGATGATAAAACCTTAGTGATATCCCTAGGAATATGTTTAAGGATAAGTGTAAGTATAATAATATATATAGGGAAATATCTTAGAATATTGGTGAATAATTGAGTGAGTGGTTTCTAAGAAATTACATCCATGTATGTATATTACAGGTGGATGTGATTCTCGAACCTTTTTTTCTAGGGGAAATAAATATGAAAAAGGTATGTCATTATTGACTAAAGAATTATTACTATATGAAAACGGGCCTTACCACGCACCTGGTTTAACACTCTCGGGAGATATGGTTTTGAAATTCACAAACTCTTTAAGAACCATTTTGAATGATTTTAATAATGACAATGGTTCACCTAGGTTAAAAAAATGTGTCATAGATTGAAAATAAGGCTACATTATTTAGATATCATATATGTGATTTTTAATGGTTATGTGATATTACACTATAAATATTATTTCCCATAGTATAATTTTTGGTTATAAAAATGGTGGGAACCAGAAGTAACTTGGTTAATGTTGAATGTGATATAAAATGTGTTTATGAGAAACAAAATTGGATGATGAATGGATTATAAGATATTTTTATTATTATTAATCTTTTAGCACGATATATGATTTAAAACTATCACCTACCAACTATCAGAATGACCAAAGAAGGGAAGGAAAGAGTTCCTTTAGAGTTTGGGTGGTGGAGACCATAAATGAAAGAATATACAGTTTCTTATATCTCAAGAATATAGGAATAATCACTCAATGTAATGTTTTTAAGGAATTATAAGATGTTTTTAGTGAGGAAAATAAGAACACAAATCAAGTAATTGATGAGGAAAAATGAAAATGTTGGTTAATTGAATGGATGAGAATAATGATTTCTCTAAGGAATAATCAATGGTTGTATGTTATAAATGTTGAATGTATAGGTATTAGACTAATCTATTTACTAGGTGGAAATATCATGAAGATAATTAGTAAGATGCTATGAGTAATGGTTATACTTGTGATAATGAAGAGACCACAAATAACATTTGAAAGGTATAGGCAGTACTAATAGTATTGTTTATGTTAAACATGGGAAGCATAATTAAATTGAGGTTGATGAATGTTAATGCATGATCCATATTTCATATTATAGGAAAGATCTATTAAGGAATAAGATTATGAAGACTAGTTAATGGTTTAATAATGAAGTGGGATTATTCAATTGTTTATGAATTAGAATTCACCAATTATGTTATATGAATCATAAAATATATAAGTATTGTTCAATATAAAATTTTCATTTATGATTTTTAACAATATGTTGAATAATTATGATGAAATATAACATTAATTTAATTAGAAGGTGATATTTTAGAAAAAACACATGATTAAGGGAAGATGAACCTTAATATGTTTCTAATGTAATGAAAATGGTGTTTATCTTGTATAAAAAGATGATTAATAAGGATAAAGTAAATTAGATATTATTTATGACCTAAGAACTAATTAACGATTTATCAAAAAAGTGTTATATATTATTATTGATAGAGTTTTTCCAAAAAAATTTATTTATAGAATATATTAAATAATATATGTTTTTATTTAAGGAATGAGGAAGCATGTCTATTTTCATTTAGTTTTTGTGGTAATTCTGGTTATTACTATACCTATGGAGAATATATGACCAAGGTATTCACATATCTAGTATGAAACCATTAAGTGATACATATTAATATTTGGGGGATTAATGTTAAGTTTATTTTATTATATTTTTTTGATCTTATTTATATTTTTTGAAATTTTGGAAGAATCATAAGCTTAACCATTTTTGTAATGGTTTATATTGAACATTGTAAGATGTTTTAAATACTAATTTATTATTCACTATATTAAGATTTATACATAGTGAAACAAAATTATAAACATTTTTTATGATGCTAACTAGAGATATAAGGAATGAATTATTATTCTATAATGGATCTTCTGATTTATTAGTTCTTTAGGCATAACAAATTCATCTTCATTTCTTGGAGTAAGAGATAATGTAGGAATTGATAAAATCATATCCAAATGATGAAATTTTTCTTATGATATAAATTAAATATAATCCCTAGGTATATCATAACCTTTAAAATTATTTATTGAATCGAGATGTTAGCCTATTGATAAGTGCTTCCACTGAACCTCTCTCAAGTACACAATGCATTCCATGTATCTCTCCTAAGGAATTACACACAAAAACATTCACATGTTTTGAAATAAGAGGTCATACCGCTAGTGGATGATCTTTCTTATAAGGAACAATCGGTTGAGATTCCAGTTCATACATAGAAAGTTCTATGAATCCAGTCCACTCACCTAGTCAAAGGTTTGAAGTGAAATCTCCTGCTTGGGGAAGCTATGTGGGAACCTAAGGATGTAATGAGAAAAATATATCCTCATTTGTTTTTATTAGAGTGGAGAATCCAAAGGGTGAAATTAATTTTAAATGGGGAGGGGTATAATATAATAACCCGAGATTTAATGAAATACATTTTTTTGAATAAATTCAATTTCTTTAATAGCTTGCATTACACGCAACACCGAATCTTAATGAAGTGCGACACACTACTAAAATATTATTACTTAATATGATAGTTATTGCATAGATATTGAAATGGAAGGTATGAATATGATTAAATAATTCATGAAAAATATATAGTTGAAACATGTATATAGAATTATTAATTTTCCAATAATTTTGAAATGGAAATTAAAAACCATTTTAAAATAAAAGAAATATTTTTCTAAAAAAATATTTTTAAGCGCAGAAACATGTTTTATCTCAATAAATTAAATAAATAAATTTTGGTGAATGATTTAAATTAAATTTATATATTATATATTAATTAAAATCATTAACATTCATCTTATCCATTTTTATGTATGCAATAAGAATAAATCCAATTTTACTCTTAAAAATTGTATTTCTCTAAAAAACAGTTTTGTCACATTTTTCACGGTTATTTTAAAATTTTATTTTGAAACTTTTAGAATATTTATTTTAAAAAATAAAATTAATTTTTGAAATCATCATTTAAAAATTATCTTATACTGAATTTTTGATAATTTTCTAAAAAAATAATTTTTTTGTGGATAGTGAAAAATAATGGTTTTTATTTAAAAGATGCCTTTTAATTCAAATAATTTACTAGTTAAATTTTATATAAATATGGTTTTAAAAGTAAATTTATTTAAATTATATATATATATATATATTCCATTTAGTTCATTGTAACCTATTAAATATTTAATTTTGATATAATTTTTTTATAAATTTTATTTTTGGAAACCTTCTTTTTCATCACGTATATGAGATTAATTTTAAATTAAAATTTTACACTTATGTGAATTAAATTTAGAAATAAATTCTTCTTAATTTGGAGGCATAATAATTTATATTATATAATAATTTCAACTTAATTTTTTACCTTAATTAATAGTAAAAATTAATTACCGTAGTTAAGGTTAAAACGGGTCTACTGGGGGAAAAACTAAAATGATATGGAAAACAATGACCTAGAAACATGTCAAAAAAACCATTTAATGTCCATATTTAGATATTATAACCTATAATATTCTAAAATTAACTATTTTGGATCCTAGAAAATAATGTTATAAATGTGGGTACACCTTTTTCTTTTAAAAAATTCCAAGTGTGTCCTTTTCCTCACTTATAAAACGCCACCCTCTCCTCCCATCCTCACACTTCATGAACCCATTGGTTTGGAAAATAATTGAAAAAATACATTCCTTAATTTCATAAAATCATCCTATATTACTTTGGTTAGTAAACCCTCCTAATAAGGCTTTAGGTGTAAACCTAAGGAGCCTCTTTGAAGGAGAGGTAATATTCTTAAACTTGCATTTTTATATTATTTCTTATTCCACGCCTTAAATATTATTAAAATATTATGATATAATAAAAAACTTATATAATAAATAATGATATTTTATTATGTTAATTTCAAAATCTATATCCATCTTCACTTCCATCAAATGGGAAACGAAACCGTTAATCATGTGTATGGAGAACTACTCCCTCACAAACTGATATTATTCGTTTTCCATCACCACCTCTCAAGACTGGATAAAATGATGAATTTAATATATATATATATAGGATATATATTATATTATTATTCTTATATATTTATAAAATCTCATATACCTCCTTACCTCACAACCTGTTGGAAAATAATAACATCAATTACATGTACGGTGGACTACCACCTTGCGAACATATGTGATGTATTTTTTATTTATATTTTACTTGATATGGAAATATAGATTGATTAAAAATATAAATATATTATATTTGTAACATAATTATAATTATATAATTATGAAATCACATATACCTTTTTAATTTCAATTTTTTGGAGGATATAATAACGTCATTCATGTGTACGAAGGACTACCGCCTCACGAAGAAATGTGATTCGTTTTTCACTAAGGATTTCCATGGAAGGAAATAAGTGTAAATTTAATTAATATGTATAATATATATGAAATAAAAATTATTTTATAAAGTAAATATATTATTTACCTTTCTTTCATTTCATCTGTTGAGATAATGGAAACAATGTTCATGCGTACGTACGACCTAACGTCTCCATAAGCAGTGTATTTCATTTTCTATATCTGACTTTGATGGATTATGATAAAAAAATATATAAAATATATATATATTAAATAATTTCATGGTTAAAATTTTGGATATTATGTAACCATGATCCAATTATGAAGATGAGAAATATTAAATAAAAATGTACATGAAAAATAAATCCATTATTGCCTAATTTTTTTTACAAAGAATTGTTAAAAAATGCGTAATAATAGATCATAAGTAATTAATATATGGTATGATATATATAATTATATATTTAAAATAAATATTTTTAATAAAATTATATTTATTATAAATTATTTTTAAAAGTTTACGAAGGATATCATACTTAAGGTAAGAGATTTCTAGTCTCTCTTTTTATTTCTAGGAGAAATATGCCATATTCACCACTCATTTCCATTATGTAGTATATATACTACCACTTTAACCTTTAATATCATAAATATAATTATTTTAATTTTATTTAAAGATTAATTTTTTATTATAATTCATTTGTTATTTCGATTCCAATGATTACTAATGTGGTAAGGGATTTTTGTCTCAATTTGTCTTCTTTAGGACATATTTTATATTATCCACCTATATTATATTATGAGATGTATGTAAAACCCTTTTGAAATATTATATCATGATTATTATTCTATTCATGATAATTAAATTTTCTTTTCATGTTTTTCTTTAATGGGATTTACGATTCAGAAGTTACCAATGTGGTAAGGGTTTGATGTTACGATCTTATTGTTCGATTATGATTTAAATGTTGAAATATTATGATACTTCACTCAATAAAAGCATGAATTTTTTAATCCTATGTTTATTTCATGAAAATACATGTTTTGAATCCATTTTCCTCCCTTAATGAACTCATGATTCCAAAAGAACATTTTTAAAGAAAAAATAATTCATGTATTTCATCAGTCAAAAACATTTTTTATTTCATATCCATGTTTTCTAGAAGTATTTTATAAATTACTTTAACCCTCTAATGAAATTTCTTAAAGTAATTTTTAACTTTTTATTTAATTTTTTATAATTGTTTTAAAAGTAATGTTTATGTCATTTTAAAAAGAAGGCATGCTTGATTTTATCAAAAATGTTAAATAAATCTTTGTTTTAACATGCCCAAAATTTCCCACCATCATGAACACATAATTTTATAAATATTACTTTATAATTTTCAAAGGATATTTTAAAATAAAATTATTTTGAAAATGTTTTATGTTTTAATTATTTTTTCAAAATAGAAAGGACCTTTTCCTCCAGAAATGTTTTAAATAGTTTTTAAAGCTTCCTTTATAAATTTAAAATTTTATTTTAAAAGAAAATGATTTACAAACTAGTTTATTGAATTTTTAGTTTTAAAAATCAACTTCCAATGAAAGATTATTTTCCTTAAGAAATTATCATAGTGTATTTTCAAAATCATTTTCCATCTAAGATGACATCCTTTATGTTAATTAAAATTTATTGGGGATATGATCTAATGATACCATTATTAGTCTTTCTCTGGATGTTTTATATTTATGATGAAATTTTTTTTTGAAACCCATTTATTTACCATGGGCAATTATATGATGAAATGTTTTTGACACCCATTTCATTCCATGGGTTCTAATATGATGAATGTTTTATGATATCATGGCTCAAAAATGTATGGATTATGTTATGGGTGGTACCTATATGTACATATAATTCATCTGGTAATAATTAATGTTCTATGAACTCATATGGTACATGAGATTTTATCCCAAACCCAAAAAGAGTTTACACAAGAGGTTATACCAATCTTGAAGTAGGTACACTATTGGTTAACCCAATCCTAACATGTTATGAATGTATTGGTGGGTAGTCTTGACATATGGTTTTATATTCTTAAGTGTTTACCATAAATCTATATCATATGCCAATTTTATTCTCTCACGACCTATGTTCTTTGATTCCTTTATTATTCAGGTCTTATAAACTGCTATGATTTATGCCATTACACATGTTTATGATCCATGATATGTAGTGTATGTTTTTTAAATATTTATTCTCATTCTATATCATACCGATATGATCATGTTTATATCGCCCATGTTTAACCTTAATAATCATTTGAGATCACACTTTCTTATGTTTCTTTCCCCTAGGTTATGATGATAGGTATTATGTTTGATTTTATGAGAATGGATATATTTATGAGGAACTAAGAGGGAGATGATGTATAAATCGTATGGAACCAATTATTTATATTACTAAGTTTCCAAAGGAAATATACCTTTATGATTCTTAGGTACGTTTTTGTGTAATTTAATGAATATTAATCTAAAAAAATGAAATATCTATGTTTGAGAAGTTTGGTTCATTATTGGAATTTTGATGGAATGATTTATTTAGGGTTCATGGGTTTGTTGTGAGGATTCATGGTGGTCTTATTCACCCATAATTTCATTATAGTACATTAATCATATATTATTCATATAAATGGGGATTATAGGATTCAAATTATATAGTGTTTAATTTTTGGAATATTATGATTATGTTTCTAATGGGTAAATAGATGATAATTACCAAAAGAAGACAATAAAATGGAATTGAATAATTGTAAGGGATATTATAGCTTCACAATCATTTATGATATTATCCATGTTGATTTCCTCATGTTATTTTATATATAGTGTGTTATTTTTTTACTATTATTCTTTATGGCTTACATGAATATTTTATATTCCTAGAATTTGTTATAAAACTTAAAGATTATATAAAAAGGTGGTTAATTAACAAGGAATGAATTAAAATAATGATTCATTCTTTGAAATGATCATCATGTTAAATTGTTTATTTGAGTATAATACATGAATGAATATTGATAATATATGCTTTTGTTATGTTTGTTTCTTTATTTATTGAAGATTCTCATGATTAATTAATATAAACAAGATGGTAATGGAAATGTTAAATGGTTGAATTGATGGGTTGGGTTGTATAATCCTATTATTCTTTTCTATATGGGTTCTCTCCATGGTTAGAGACATGGCTATTATTTATTGATGTTTTTATTGATAGAATTATGTTTCATTGAACTATTTATTTTAACATTAACCCCTTGCTGTAATTTAATTTAGAAATTGGTATGTTTGGTTGATATTGAGAGTGTGGAGATATTGTGTTGTAATTTCAGGGGTGGTTTGATGTGTTTGATGGTGGGATGGTGTGAAAAACGGTTTTAACTAATGTAGAGATGGTTGGATCATGCTAGTGGACTTGATTTGATTACATTTTACTAATGATTAAATATTGTTTTCTTATTATTTTCTATTATATTATTATTAGTTTCAGTTGTTTTTTTAGATATATTTATTCCCTAGTACTCATAATTATTCTATGGTAGTAACTGATGAATTAACTAAAGTATGATTGTTCCAGAAAACTGATGATATTTAGTAAATGAGTATTACTAGAAATTCAAAGTTGATTAATAATTAATGTATTAGAATAATAATATATTAATGAGTAGATTTTATATTTATGATTACTAGAATTATATAGATGAATTTGAAAAGAACCTTGGATTTAGATGATTAATGTAAATATGTATCCATAGTATATGACGAGATTTTATAAAAATATTGTTAAATGATAATATTAAATATTTTTTATGGTATAATCCTTGATGCTTTTTGAATTAGAAAAGTATTACTTCCAAGTCCTTAGTAATGGTAGTTTGGTTGTCATGTGGGTTATTAGGTAAAGCTTAAGTCATAGGTTAGTTTCCTTTTGGATGTTTTTATGCTATTATATCATTATGTTTTACACTCCTGCACCAATGTTAAATAATGTAGACAATTCCCATACTTAGCCTTGCATTATAGTTTTTGTCCTAATAACTAGGATACTGGGGATACATATGATTTTCTGAAACCTACCCACTATATATTCTAGAAGTATTTTTCTATAGGCATATCTTGGAATTGGTGGCTCATATATATTGGATATTTTTTCCAATTAGTTTCAATGTCTCATAGTTATGACATACATGTAAATGCGTGTTGTGGAAGATTATGTTTATAATGTACACGTTAATCAAATATGTAGTGGATTAGAGTTTTTCTATGTGTTTTTATTCATGGAATATAATTTATTAACCTATAGTATATATTTACATAGCCTATAATGACTCTCAAATTTTAAAATTTTATTATAGGGATATGATGGATATGTTTCTTTTTAATTATGTTTGTAAAACCCCAAGGTTTAGAAAATAAACATTGAATGAATTTTATAATCCATCCATTAAACACAACTTTTCCTCTAGTGTGTTTTGAATTTTGAAAAACTGTCATCAAGAGTTGTGACCAGTATGTCATTTGGAGTCCGATAGAATAAAAATGTTTTTTGTTGAATAGTAACATACTCTTATGAATAGTAAATAATGATATTATTTTATTTTCTTAAGGTAATAAGATAATGAGATCTTAAATAAATTTTCAATGTGATATAAAAATAATTATCCCTTAAAATTATTATTTTTTGAGTTAACTATGATTTTATTCAAAAATATTATTAAAAATATTTATAAAATTATTTTTGAAAAATGGAGTTCAATTTTTAATTCTACATGTTGAAAAATGGTAGGGGTAAATTTTTGGTATTTTTCTAAAACACTTGATTTTTTCATGAATAGTAAAAATACAGTTTTGAGTTTTCAGTAGTTTAATGACATCCTAATTAAATTATAAAAGGCTGGTAAACTTGTGTATAGTAACATATGACATGAGGTCTCCCAAGTGGTGAAAACCATGGGCAAATACCATGGGAAATCCCATGGTTGGGCAAAAACCACTAATGAGGTGTCCCTTTGAAATTATTAAAAAAACCCTCCATTTTTCTATAAATACCCACTCATTCATTGGTTTTCTTTCATTAAAATTCCCACATACTATAATATCTAGTGGTTTTACCACTCTAGGAGTCCTCCCAAGGGGTCTTTAATCCCCCAATGTCCCAAACATCATGTTCTAGTAGTTACTCTACAAGATAAGGGAATCCTCCACCCTCCTCTTTTATTCAACACTTCTTTTATATTATCTCTTTGAATTTACATTATAATATGTTGATGTTTTATTTTAATTATTAATATTACTATACTTTTTATTTCCATATGATGAGATACCCTCTTGCTCTCATCATGTTTTTTATAAAATTTTAAGTAACACCATTAGGCTGCAAATTTTTATTAGGGATCTCTCAACTTCTCTTTTATTTTCAAGTTCATCTCTTTTCTTTTTCTCTCCTCACCTCCTATATAAAAATGACCATGATAACTCTAGTATCATCTATATACTGGAATTATATCATGTGAATGGAATAAAAATCATCAATATCCACTTTCTCTTTCCCCCTTTTATTTTATAAACAAAATCAACGTCCATGAGGGTCCAATTTATAGCCTTTGTGGACGATGAAGTTTCATTATTCAATTTCTCCTTCATTACTAGTCATGAAACCATTTTTCTGGTTGAAAAAGACTATAATATATTTATTATAACCAAATTAATATTCAAGAACCATTATATGTACATATTATTAAATCATAAGACCAAACTAGTTCCTAATAATCAAAATACCGCTTAAATAATCCAAGAGAATATCATTAATAATTCATCTAATGACTCATCCTTTATTCGTGTAACCAAATTATATAAATAATCATTAAAACTTATGTATGTTCATAAATAATATGTAATTTCTGTTTTAGAGATTTACATCCATTCCACATAAACTCTATTACGTAAAAAAAGATAACGAATTACGAAAATCAAGAAAACGAACACTCTGGAACAACAAAATTCGATATTATAACTTATCAATTAGAATATAAATGAACTAAAAATAATTATTATAATCTAAATAAATGCCTCATAAGTTATTAATTAAGTTATTAACAAGTCTAATTTCATATTCTATGACCTTAAGTTCAAGAGGGGGAACACATTCATATTTAAGGTTAGGGTCTTCCACCCGAACATCCATTTTCATTTGGGTTACTTTCATTGTCTAATTACCTCAATGAGATTCTTATGTATTATTATGTACTCCTCATAAATTCTGTGTGAGTATTATATATATTTACACCAACCAGAATCCATCCCTATTTTATGTATAGTTAAATGTTTTAAAATAAACTTTCAAAACTATTTCCATAATACAGGCCTGATTCAAGGAAATTTCTCAAATTATTATCTATTTTCAAGGGAACTATATAATATGTTTTTGGAAACCATTACCTTTATAAAATAAATCATTTTATTATGAAAATAATATCTTAATTCAATTATGGTCTCATACAAATATTTTCCCAAAAGAACTCTTCTTTTTAAAGTAAAATAGTATTTATCTCAAGATTTACTTGAAGATTTTATAAGAGTATCTTCATCTATTTCAACACTCTTGTTTATTATTATGTATTATTTGGAGTATTATTCCATGTTATCATCTAAAATATTTTTTTTAATGGTGTATTATTATTTTGTCTAATGATATGCTATCATAAAACCATTCACCAGTTTACTTAGAATGGTTAGTGTTTTTGCTTAATGTTCGGGGAAGGCTATTTAAATTTTATGTATTAGTTTAAATATGAATGTGTTTGTTGTTTATGTGTATCCTAATTCATAAGAGGAATGAATTTGATATAGTAAGTGTCTTGTGGGGCCCTCTATATCCCCTTGGTGCATCGGTAGGTCTCTTGAGACAAGCTACGGTCATGACACAAGGCCTTGACAAAATGATTACGTATTGTCTTGGAATGAGGCCTTAACGGTATGGCTATGTTGTCCTGCATTATGGATTCCATCATTATGAAAATTTTATTGATGGTTCATGTGGTTATTCGACTAGTATAATACCCATGATTATGTTTTGTTATGGAAATTTTACTCAGCTCATTTTCTATTATATCATGTTCAAGTTTATTTTTAGAGGCATGTGTTTTCAATTATTCATAATGTCTAATGTTTAGGTTATCTTCCACTGTATTTATTACCCTTACTAAGAATTTGATATCACCCATTTTTTATGATTCATTTTCACAGGACATGAAGAAGTTTATTATGAATGACATGCTGAAATAACCTAGGAGATATGGATGGTGTCTAAGAAGTTTCTATGTTGTATTTCTTTTCAAGTTTAATGTTTATCTTATGTATGAATCTTGTTTCCAATAATACTAAACTTCTCGGTCCTTCATGATACATATTCTTTGTTTCTATTCCAATTTAATCAAATAAGGCACCAACTATAGGCAACTGGGGTCGGGGCTTTATAATTGGTATTAAAGGAAGTTTAGTAAAAAAACATGGAAACTAGATTTAGAAAAAGTAGATTAGGGAAGATTCCATAAGATAGTCTTTGAGAATCAATATACTATAACTTCCTAGTATTTTGGTAAGGATATGATCATGTGGATCATTCAAGCAATATATCCCCATCTAGATACGAGCAGGTAGAGGTGGCTCTAGCACAGATATACCTAGGTGTTAAAGCTCAGACAAGGAGTTTCAGGCTTGACCTAGGGTATCCTGGTACATGATAATGGGCCTTGCCACACTCTTGGTAACGAAACTCCTAGATGATATTCTTAGGATAATTCACATCTTCTTTAAAAGCCTTTATGAAGGATTTAAATGTAAATTTTTCCTCAATGATACCTTGTTTATGATTAAGAGATTATTTATGAATAGAATTTTGATTTATGCTAAGTATTTTTCTACATTGAGATTATAAATTATGATTCATACCCTAATCTAGTGTATGCCATTATTTAGAAATGGTGCCTAGTGGAAGGAATAGAAACCTCACGAACACGTCTAGGGATTTCCCTATGATGCAAGACAATGATGTTGGATTTGGTGTTGTGACTCGTGTTGAGCAACTTATAACAATATTGAGACAACATACTCAGGTTATGAATAATAACCTTACCAATATGGAGCATATGGATCCACTATGTGAAGGATCTATGTTAGATCTCTTTATACGAAAACATCCTCAATCATTCAATGGGATGATAAACCCATTTGTAGATGAGCAGTGGATAAGTTCCCTTGAGTAGATATTTCTTGATTTGGGATGTAATAAAAGAGAGAAGGTTGTCATAGTAGTTTATCATCTAATGGGAGATGCAGATCAGTGGTGGTTATTATTCCAAAACACAAAGGAGGAGGAAGAAATAGAAGAGATGGAATGGAGGGATTTTAAGGAAATATTCTTAGAAAAATATTTCCCTTGTGAATAGTGAGGGGATGTGGAGAGGAAATTATTAAATCTGAGGCAGAAGGAAGAAAAAATGTTTCCAAGTATGTAGCCAACTTTATAGGGCTAGAAAGGCATGCTACAGACTATATACATATTCCAAGGAGCAAAATTGATAGATTCATTGATGGTTTGAAACCATTCCTCGGAAGGTCTCTAGTCTCCCATAATTTCTCATCATATGAAGACATAGATTCATGTGCTATAAATATGGAAGAGGAATTATCAAAGTCTTATGACTTTAAGGGAAAGTAAGAGAAGAAGAGGGCTGCTGAAAACCTTAGGAAAGGAAATAAGGAAATGGGGAATAAGGGAACAATTGAATTTCAATCATGCAGTAATTATGGGAAGAAACACCCTAGAACTTTCCTGAAGGGAATGAGATTCTATTATAAGTGTGGAGAAAAAGGCCACCTATATTAGGATTGTAAGGGGAAGAAAGAAGCTATAAATGTTCTGTGCTACAATTACAGGGAGATGTGACATTATGCACATGAATTTCCAAAGCATCAGGTAAATGTTCCCCAAAGACGGCCAAGGGAGTAAGGGAAAGCTTATGTTGTCACAACGGTGAAGGTTGAAGTTCCTAATGAAGTGGTGGCAGATATATTAATCGTTTCATCAAACATATAAAATGCTTTATTTTATTCTGGATCGTCGCATTCATTTATATCTTCCTAGTTTTTCAAGAGAATTAGACATGTCCAATTTGATTTAATAAAGGATTTATCAGTCATAACTCATAGTGGATGTATCATTGAAACAAAGGCGTGTCGATTAGTCCCCCTCATGACACATAAACATGCTTTAGTTTCTAACCTTACCATCATATGGATGGTTGACTATGATATAATTTTTGGTATGAATTGGCTATCAAATTATGATGTGAAGATCTATTGTAAGAAGAAGGAAGTTACAATTTTTGTAAATGGTATAAAATAACTTATTTTTAGAGAAGAAACCTCTCCATTTGATTCTCATATAGATCCACCTCTAGTAGCTCTAATGAATTAAATTATTAGGGAGTAAGGGAATGAAATAAATATGGTAGAGGAGATGAATGTACAGAAAGAAGATGTACCTATTGTACAAGAATATGTTGACGTATTTCCAGAGGATTTACCTGGACATCATACAGAGTAGGAAATTGAGTTTTCCATTGACATAATTCTTAGTTCAAGCCCCATATCAAAGACCCATTATAGAATGGACACTGTAGAGTTAGTGGAACAAAAGAAACAACTAGAGGAATTGAGTGATAAATGATTTATCTAACCTAGTGTTTCCCCATGGGGAGCACTATCCTCTTTATCAAGAAGAAAGATGGATCCATGAGGTTGTGCATTTATTATAGAGAAATCAATGATATTACAATAAATAATAAGTATCCTCTTCCATAAATTGATAATTTATTTGATCATCTTTATGGAGATCAATATTTTTTGAAGATTGATCTTCGATTTGGATATCATCAGTTTCTTGTGGGGAAAGAAGACATTCCAAAAATAGAATTCCCAACCAGGTACGGGAATTATGAGTTTACATTAATGCCTTTTGGACTATCTAATGCACTACATGTTTTTATGGATCTAATTAATAATGTGTTCAATGAATATCATGATGAATTTGTGGTGGTGTTTATTGATTATATCCTAGTATACTCTAAAAGCCATGAAGATCAGGAAAATCGCTTGTGCGCTATTCTGAAAGAACTTAGAAGAAATAAATTATATGGAATGTTTAGAAAGCGTGATTTGTGGATCCAATTAGTTTCCATTATGAGACACATTATCTCTAAGGATATAATATCGATAGATCCTATGACGACAAAGGCTGTAAAATAATGGCCTACTCCAACGAACATAATCGAGGTACGTAGTTTTATTGGTTTAACAAGTTATTATCAGTGTTTCATTCAAAACTTTGCCCGTTTAGCCAATCCAATGACCAAGATTACACAAAAGGGGGTTAATATTTTATAGATCAAGGAATGTGAATAATGTTTTAAATAATTGAAGAGGATGTTAGTGAATTCTCTGATCCCAACCCAATCATCGGGGAATGATGGGTTTTTTTATCCATAGCGACACATCAAAGAAAAGACTTGGTTGTGTCCTTATGAAGAATGATTGAGTGATTGCCTATGTGTATAGGTAGATAAAAATTCATGAAAAAAACTATCCAACTCATGTTCTTGAGTTAGTAGCAGTAATATTTTCTTTGAATATTGGGAGACATTACCTCTATGGAAAAAACATGTGAGATATATACTGATCATAAGAGTTTGAAATATATATTTTCACATAAACAACTCAACATGAGATAAAAGAGATGGATTGAGCTTCTCAAAGACTATGATTTCACTATACACTACTAACTGGGGAAGGAAAATATGGTGACATATTCTTTTAGTAGAAAGGACCGTGGAATTCTGAACAAGATGAGAGTAGAAAGGGATATTATGTTCAATGATCAAGTATAGATGGATATGGGAATTATAAAGGAAGGTAACATATCACTAATTTTTCATATAGTTTCTAAAACTTCTTTACAGGAAATGATAAAATTATATTAGGCTAATTATGAGGAGTTTCAAAAGGAAATTAAAGCTATTAATGATGGGAGGTTGGCTGAATTCGCATATAAAAGTGTAATTTTGAAATTTGGAAAGAGGGAACTATTGGATGATGAGCATCTCTATAATTTCACTATACACCTTGGTATCACAAATATGTTTAGAGATCTAAAGGAATTATTTTGGTGGAAAAAACGAAGAGGGAGATTGCTTATTACGTGTCGAGATGTTTGGTTTGTAAACAGGTGAAGGCTAGAAGACAACATCCTGGAGGATTCATGCAACCCCTTCATATTCCTATGAGGAAATGGGATGATATTACAATGGATTTGTCATGGGGCTACCAAAGAATCTAAGAAATAATGATGCGATATGGGTCATTGTTGACCATATTATAGAATCAACACATTTTCTTGTTATAAGAGAATATTTACTACTTTAACATTTAGTAAGACTATATATTAATGATGTTGTAAGACTTCATGGTGTACCCTCATCAATTTTTTCTGATCGGGATCCCTGTTTTACATCACGATTCTGGAAGAGTCTTTAGAAGGCCCTAGATACTGATCTGTGTTTCAGTGCTTCCTACCACCCACAAACTGATGGACAATCAGAACGGACTATTCAAACTTTGGAAGACATGTTGAAGTCCTGTTCACTTGATTTTCAAGGCATGTGGGATCAACATTTACCACTCATATAATTTTCTTATAACAATAGCTTCCATTCCAGTATTTAGATGACACCATATGAAGCGTTGTTTAGAAAGAGATGTCGTACACCAACTTTCTAGGATGATGTTGGTAAAAGAAAGCTCGTAGGACCATAACTTATTGAGGAAACAACAGAGAAGGTGAAGACTATCCTGACCCATATCAAACCAACTCAATTTAGGCAAAATAGCTATGCAGATAACCGAATAAAGGACATGGAATTTCAAGAATGAGATCACATTTTCATAAAGGTATCTCCATGGAAGGGTATTATAAGATTCGGTAAGAAGGGAAAATTAAGTCCCAGGTTCATCAGAACATTTGAAATTTTGGATTGAATTGGAGTTGTAGCTTACTATTTGGTAGTGTCTCCAAGTCTCTCTAACGTTCACAATGTGTTCCACGTGTCAATGTTAATAATATACATGCCATAACCAACACATGTACTCACTTATGGAGAAATAGAAATTGAGCCCGATCTGTCTTATTGTGAAGAGACTATCAAGATTCTTGATACCAAAAAACAATTATTGAGAAATTGGATGGCTTGTCTGGTAAAGGTTCTTTGGAGGATTCATAAGATGGAGGAAGAAACCTGGGAGCCTAAGGATCTTATGTTGAAGACATACCTAAATATTTTTAGGTAACATTTTGTGAATTTTGAGGATGAAATTTTTGTAAGGAGGGGAGAATGTAACACCCCATGATTTTGAAAATAAACATTGAATGCATTTTAAAATCTATCCATTAAATACAAATTTTCCTCTGGTGTGTTTTGAATTTCGAAAAACTGCCATCTAGAGTTGTGAACGGTAAGTCATTTGGAGTCTGATAGAACAAACTTGATTTTTGGTGAATAGTAACATACTCTTACGAATTGTAATACGATCCTTATGAATAGTAAATAATGATATTATTTTATTTTCTTAAGGTAATAATATAATGAGATCTTAATTAATTTTTCAATGTGATATAAAACTAATTATAACTTAAAATTGTTATTTTTTAAATTAACTATGATTTTATATAAAAATTAAATTAATAATATTTATAAAATTATTTTTGAAAAATGGAGTTCATTTTTCAATTCTACACGTCGAAAAATGGTATGGGTGAATTTTTGGGATTTTTCTAAAATACTTGATTTTTTTGTGAATAGTAAAAATATAGTTTTGAGTTTTTAGTAGTTTAATGACATCATAATGACATAATAAAAGTCTAGTAGACTTATGTACAATAAAATATGACATGAGGTGTCCCAAGTGGCAAAAACCATGGGCAAATAACATGGGAAATACCATGGTTTGGCAAAAACCACTAATGAGGTGTCCCTTTGAAATTATCAAAAAAATCCCACTTTTTCTATAAATACCCACTCATACATTAATTTTATTTCATTAAAAATCCCTCATCCTATAATATTTGGTGGTTTTACATATCTAGGAGTCCTTCCATGGTGTCCTTAATCCCCCAAGGTCCCAACATTCATGTTCTAGGTGTTACTCAACAAGGTAAGGGAATCCTTCACCCTCCTCTTTTAGTCGACACTTCTTTTATGTTATCTCTTTGAATTTACATTATCATATGTTAGAGTTTTATTTTATGTATTCCTCTTAATATAAATTTTATTTCCTTATGATTAGATACCCTGTTTCTCTCATCATTTCATTTTATGAAATTTTAAGCAACGCTGTTAGGCTGCCGAATTTTCATAAGGGATCTCTCAACTTTTCTTTTATTTTCAAGTTCATCTCTTTTCTTTTTCTCTCCTCACCAAATCTATACAAATGACCATGATAACTCCAGTATAATCTATATAATGTAATTATATCATGTTAATGGACTAATTATCATCAATATCCCCTCTCTCTCCCCCTTTTATTTTATAAACGAAATCAATGACCATGAGGTTCCAATTTATAGCCTTTGTAGACGACGAAGTTTCATTCTTCAACTTCTCCATAATTACTAGTCATGAAACCATTTTTATGGTCAAACCAGGCTATAAGATATTTATTATAACCAAATTAATATCTAGGAACCAGTATATGTACATATTATTAAATCATAAGACCAAACTAGTTCCTAATAATCAAAATACCGCTTAAATAATCTAAGTGAATATCATTAATATTTCATCTAAGGACTCATCCTTTTTCCTTGTTACCAAATGATAGAAATTAAAATTAAAATATATGGATGTTCATAAATAATATTTAATTTCAATTCTGTATATTTACATCCATTCCACGTGAACTCCATTACTTAAAAACAAGAGAACCGATTATGAAAATCAAGAAAACAAACACTCTAGAACGACGAAATTCAATATTATAACTTATCAATAAGGTAATAAATGAACTAAAAAGAATTATTATAAACTAAATAAATGTCTAATAAGTTCTTAATTAATTTATTAATGAGTATACTTTCATATTACCAGACCTTAAGTAAAATAGGGGAACATATTCAGATTTATGGTAAGGATTTTCCACCCGAACTTCCATTTTCATTCTGGTTACTTTCATTGTCTAATTAACTCAATGGAATTATTATTTATTATTATGTACTCATAATAAATTATGTGTTACTATTCTATATTTTTACACCATCCAGAAACCTTCCCTATTTTATGGATAGTTACATGTTTTAAAAGAAACTTTCAAAACTATTTCCATAATACAAGCCCAATTCTAGGGAACTTCCCAAATTCTTATCTATTTTTAGGGAAACTATATAATCTGTTTTTGGAAACCATTATATTTCTAAAATAAATAAATTTATTATAAAAATAATATTATACTTAACTTCTGGTTTTTTACAAATATTTTTTCAAATGAACTCTTCTTTTCAAAGTAAAAGAGTATGTATCTCAAGATTTACTTGATGATTTTATATGACTATCTTTATATATTTCAACACTCTTGTTGATTCTTATGTATTATTTGGATTATTATTCCATGTTATCATATACTATATTTAATATAATGTTTTATGATTATTTTTTCTATTTATGTGCTATCTTAAAACCATTCATCAGTTTACTTCGAACGGTTAGTGTTTTTGCTTAATGTTCGGGGAAGGCTATTTACATTTCATGTATTATTTTCAATATAAATGTGTACGTTGTTTATATTTATCCTCGTTCGTATGAGGAATGCATTGGATAAAGTAAGTGCTGGGTGGGGACCACTATATCCCCTCAGTGCATCAGTAGGTCTCATGAGACAAACTACAGTCATAGCATAAGGCCTTGAAAAAATGATTACTTATGGTCGTGGCACGAGACCTTGAAGATATGGTTATGTTGTCCTGCATTTTGAATTTCCTAATTATAAAAATAGTATTTATAGTTTATTTAGTTATTTTACTAGTATAATACCCATGATTATGTTATGTTATTGCAATATTTACTCACCTCATTTTCTACCATATTATGTTCAAGTTTATTTTTAGAGGCATGTGTCTTCAATTATTTCGCATGTCTAATGTTTATGTTATCTTCCAATATATTTCTTACCCTTACTAATCATTTTATCTCACCCATTTATTATATTTCATTTTATCATGAAATAGAGAAGTTTATTATGAATGACATGAGAAAATAACCTATGATTTAGGGATGTTGTCTAAGGAGTTTCTATGCTGTATTTCTTTTCAATTTGTAAAATTAAATGTATGTATGAATCTTGTTTCCAATAATACTAAACTACTCGGTCCTTCAGGATTACTATTCCTTGTTTGTATGCCAATGTAATCAAATAAGACACTGGCTTTGGGAATATAAGGTCGGGTCCTTATAATGTGGATGTGGTTGCGGTATGTTATCATAGATGTGTAATATGACTTATGGAGAAGATATGAGCACCATGACATAAGATGTTTGAGTGAAGGGTAAATAGTTTTGTGGGAATGTTAAATCATGGTGTCTATCTTATATATACGTGATTTTGATAATATATTACATCATTTTTCAATTTTTTTTCAAGTATTTGTATGGGTTGTAATATAGTTATCCTAATGTAGATGATGAGTTTATTTCCTTTATTTATTAAATAGTACTTTAGTGTAATTCTTCCACATTTACATGAGATATTTCAAGGAGGAACCTACATATTATACATGTATGCTCACCCATATATATATATATATACGATCTATAGGAATGATTCAGTGATTGGGTTAGGGCTTACTAGCTCATTAAAGATGCTTGTAAGTTGTTGGAGTTCATGGTCATTATCACTAGTGCAAAAAACATGTTTAATGTCACCATTTTTTACGTCAGTTATATATAACCGACATGAAAATCTGGGATATGTGGTTTTTTACATTGGTTATTTTATAACCGATGTAAAAAATACTAAGAGTAACTTTTTGACGTCGGTTATTTTAATAATAGACGTAAAAAATCCGGCTCGTTGGTTTTTTATGTCGGTTATAAATTAACCGACATAAAAAACCAAGGCGCGGTATTTTTTACATTGGCTATCAAATAACTAACGTAAAAAATGAGGCATCTAATGAATTATTTACTTCAATTTTAGAATAACCGATGTAAAAAAGGCAGCATCTGAGAACATTTTGATGTCGGTTATTTAATAACCAACGTAAAAACCCAACCCGCAGAATTTTTTATGCTGGTTATATTATAACCGATGTAAAAAACCAAAACACTATAGTTTTTACATCGGTTATAAAATAACCGACGTAAAAAATTTGGTTTATGATGTTTTTTTTGCGTCTGTTATAGAATAACCGACATAAAAAACAAACACACAGCTTTTTTTACGTCGGTTATTTTATAACCGACGTAAAAAATGCGGTATCTGATACATTTATAACATCGGTTATTTGAATAACCGACATTATAAATGTAATAAAAATGGTTTATAATGTCGGTTATTAAATAACTGGCGTTATAAAACATTTAAAAAATTTATCACGCCCCGTGGATTGTCATTTCTAGTTTTTCGATCGATAGACCTATGACTCATCTCTCTCACGTGGAAAACCTAGAATCAACTCTTCAATATCATTTCGTTAAACTCATTTTTCCATCATCGTTTATCATCTTTACTCTCCTCGAATCTATTATCTCCACTCACAACACTCAGGTGAGCCTCCCACAACATTATTTCATTCGTTTTTTCGGATAGTCTATATTTATGTTTTGCAATCTTTTTGTTTAAACTAGGTAAGATTCTTCGATTTTGAAACCTCTTACCTCATTTTTCCATCATCATCTTATTTATTATCACCATATTTATTAGATCAACTTGCAATATTCAAGTAAGCCTCACCTACTTCTATTTCGGTTGTTTTTGTTTTGCGGATGCCCTACATTTATGGAAATATTTGTTTTCAATGACAACTAATGATCTCATTCACCTATATTACTACAAATCATATCTAAACCATTTTGATACACCCATTCTGTGTACCGGTGTGATTTATTTTATAAGTATATATGGTTTTTCATGGTGGAATGTTTGTTTTCGATCCTTGGTTGTTTCTATTTTGGGTATCGCTTTTTGTTGTTCCATAAACCATTTACATCGCTTATTTTTGTAGACAATTATAAGTCTTCATATGCTATCAAAACCCGATTCATTGAACAATTGAGCATTTTAGACAAGTAGGAGATATAGTTCATGGTTCTCATTTTGAATAATGGCATGATACCAAAGCTAGTATCTTGAGGTTAAAATCCCTAGATATGCCAAAAATAGTAGCTTAAGGTTAAAATCTCATGGTTCTGGGGGGCTGTCTAGAGGGTTGGGGGCTGTCAAGGGGGTTGGGGATATCCAGAGGGTTGGGGGCTGTCCAGGGTGTCCATGGAGGTGGTGGGGTAGGGGGGGGGGGCAGTCCAGGGGTGTGTGTGTCTGTGTGTGTGTGTGTGTGTGGGGGGGGGGGGGGTCCAATGGGGTGGGGGTGTCAAAGGGGGTGGGGGGATGTCCAAGGGGGTGGGTGGGTGGGGGGTTTCCAAGGGGGAGAGGGCTTGTATAGAGGGTTTGGGGGGTTGTTCGGTGGGGTGGGGGCTGTTTAGAGGGTTGGGTGTGTCCAGGGGGGGTGTCCAAGGGGGTAAGGAGTGGGGGTGGTGTCAAGGAGGGGTGGGGGTGTCCAGGAGGGGAGGGGGTGCTGTCTAGAGGGGTGGGGGGCTGTCCGAGGGGGGGGGGCTGTCAAGATGGGTGGGGGGTTGTCCAAGGGGATGGTGGTGTCCAGTGGGTGTCCAAATGGGTGGGGCGGTGTCTAGAGGGTTTAGGGGTGCTGTCCAGAGGGTTGGGGGGTGTCCAGGATGTCAATGGAGGTGTGTGTGTGTTGGGGGGGGGGAGTCCAGGGGTGTGTGTGTGGGGGGGGGGGTCCAAGGGGGTGGGTGTGTTTAAGGGTGTGGGGGGCTATCCAAGGGGGTGGGGGCCTGTCCAGAGGGTTTGGGGGTGGTCTGGGGGGGGGGCTGTCCAGAGGGTTGGAGGGTGTCCAGGGGGGTGTCCAACAGGGTAAGAGGTGGGTGGTGGTGTCTAGGAGGGGTGGGGTGGGGGATTTCCAAGGGGTGGGGGTTGTGTCCTAAGGGGTGGGGGGCTGTCCAAGGGTGTGGTGGTGTCCAGGGGGTGTCCATGTGTGTGTGTGTGGGGGGGGGGGGGTGGTGTCCAGAGGGTTCGAGGGGTTGTCTAGATGGTTAGGGGGTGTCCTGGGTGTGCATGGAGGTGGGGGGGGGGGGCAGTCTAGAGGTGTGTGTGTGGGGGGGGGGGTCCAAGGGGGTGGGGGTGTCTAAGGGGGTGGGGGTGGGGGCTGTCCAAGGGGTGGGGGCATGTCCAGAGGGTTTGGTGGTTGTCCGGGGGGGGGGGGTTGCAGAGGTTTGGACGGTGTCCAAGGGGGTAGAAGGTGGGTGGTGGTGTCCAAGAGGGATGGGGGTGTCCAGGAGGGGTGGGGGTGTCCAAGGGGGTGGGGTGGTTCCATAAGGGGTGGGGGCTATGCAAGGGTGTGGTGGTGTCCAAGTGGGTGGGGGTGGTGTCCAGGGGGTGGAGGTTGGAGTCCTGGGGGGGGTGTCCATGGGTGTGGTGGTGTCCATGAGGTGTCCAAGGGGGTGGGGGTGGTGTCTAGAGGGTTCGGGGGGGGGGGGGGGGGGTGTCCATAGGGTTGGGGGGTGTACTGGGTGTCCATGAATGTAAAGGGGGGGGGGGGCAATCCAGGCGTGTGTGGGGGGGGGGCAAGGGGGTGGGGGCTTGTCCCGAGGGTTTAGGGTTTGTCTGGGAAGGGGGTCCAGAGGGTTGGGGGTGTCTAGGGGGGTGTACAAGGGGGTATGAGGTAGGTGGTGGTGTCCAAGAGGGGTGGGGGTGTCCAGGAGGGGTGGGAGTGTCCAAGGTGGTGTGGGGGTCCAGGGGGTGGGGGTGGTGTCTTGAGGGGTGCGGGGTGTTGTCCAAGGGTGTGGTGGTGTCCAGGGGTGTCCAAGGGGGTGGGGGTGGTGTCCAGGGGGTGGGGTGGGGGGTTGTCCATGGGGGTGGTGGTGTCCATGGGGTGTCCAAGGGGGTAGAGGGTGGTGTCTAGGGCATGGGGGGGGGGGGGGGGGTTTCCTAGAGGGTAGTGGTGTCCAGGGGGTGTCCAAGGGGGTGGGGGTGGTGTCTAGAGGGTGGGGGGGGGGGGGGGGTTGTCCAAGGGGGTGGTGGTGTCTTGGGGGTGTCCAAGGGGGTGGGGGATAAGTGTTAGTTGTGATTGACTATTTCATCGTGGTTTGTGAGATTATGACATGATTATTGTATTGTTTCATGGATATTAGTGTTGCAATATGATTCTATTTGGTTATATATATTTTGACCAGTTATCGACTTTGAGAAAATTATGGGTTATGGGGGAGACCATGTCGTGGTTTTCAAATATGTGTAGTTATCCTGACCCTATTGTGTCGTGATGATTGGATTTACATTTTGATTTTCTCCATCTGAGTTTTTATTTTAAATTTGATTTGATTCTCAGGTTTACTCCATTTTCTCCAATTTTTTATCAACCATTGGAGTCCCTATGGTTTTCTTTGATTCCATGGAATTTAAAACTTTTATATCTAACTATATTTTCTTTTTAAAATCATATTCAAGAATATTTTTATAAATACGCATAGATTTATTTTTTATTTCAAAATTGTTTTACATTAAAATTATGATTTTTTTCATAGAAACATATTTTTGTGTTATCATAAAAAGATGTATAATTTTGATATTTGTTATAGGTAATAATGAGTCTAAGTTTGATTACGGCACATCGAATGAGCAATGAATATGAGGAAGGTTTTGTTGCCTTTTTGGAATTTTCTAAACGAAATGTTCCAAGTAGTGACATTATTTTTCTGTCCATGCCTAAAATGTTTGAATATGAAGATGTTGAAAAGTTTAGAGATAAAAGATCATCTGATTTGTCATGGTTTTAATCTGAGTTACACCCCTTGGATTTGGTATGGTGAAACTGGACAGAATGTCACTAATGATGATGATTTTCAAGATGGTGACTCCGATGGAATTGAAGAAACGATTCATGATATTGTAGTAGAACAAATTGAGATAGAACTGACAGTTGCACATCGATATAGTGAATTTGAAAAACCATTATATCCTAGTTGTACAGATTTTATGGTTTTGTTGGCAGTGTTAAGATTGATTAACCTGAAGGCGAAACATGGATGGAGTGATAGAAGTTTTATAGAGTTGCTATAATTGATGAAATACATTCTTCCAAAAGATAATGATCTTATAGATTCACATTATAAGGCCAAGAAAATATTATTCCTGATGGGATTGGGATACAAGAAAATACATGCCTTTCCGAATGACTATATGATATATAGGAAGGAATGTGAATTTCTATCAGAGTGTCCTAAATGTGGGACATCACGCTATAAGTTGAAAGAAAAATCACAGGCTAATGTAGAGATTACAAATATCCCTTCAAAGTTATTTTGGTATCTTCCTATAATTCATCATTTCAAACGTTTATTTTCTAATTCAAGTGATTCCAAAAGGTTAAGATGGCATGCTGATGTGCGGTTATGTGATGGAAAAATACGTCATCCAGCTGATTGTTCACAATAGAAGAAAATTAATGAGCAGTATCCTACATTTGGAAATAAAATTAGAAATCTCATACTAGGGTTGTGAACAGATGGAATGAATCCATATTGGACCCTCAGTAGCACACATAGTTCATGGCCTGTTTTATTGGTAATTTACAACCTCTCACCTGATGTTTGTATGAAGGGAAAATATGTCATGTTGAGTATAATGTTCTCTGGTCTGATGCAATCCAACAATGATGTTGATGTTTTCTTGTCACCATTGATTGATGATTTGACACTTTTATGGGATGATGGTATTAGGGTGTAGGATTCTTATAAAATGGAATATTTTCAATAGCATGCAATGCTTTTGTTCACTATAAATGACCTCCCAGCATATGGAAATTTTTCTGGATACAGTGTTGAAGGGTATAAAGCATGTCTAATTTGCGAACAACAGATGTCATATTGTTAATTTCATTATGGGAGGAAAATAGTGTACATGGGTCATCAAAAGTTTTTGCCTATGGATCACTCTTATAGAAGACTAAAAAAGGCATTCAATGGATTACAAGAATTCAATATTGCTCTAAAAACTTTATCCCTTGATCTGTATTTTGAGAGGGTAAAAAACCTTGATGTGACATTGGGAAAGACACATAAATATGGTAATGATAGACATATTTGGAAGAAAAGGTCAATATTGTTTGAGCTACCATAATGGAGATATCATGAAGTTAAACATTATATTGATGTCATGCATGTGGAGAAGAATATCTGTGATAGTTTGACTGGAACATTGTTAGATATTAAAGGAAAGACAAAATATGGATTGAATGCAATATTAGACTTACTATCAATGGGAATACGTTTGGATTTAGCTCCCACTCTTAATGGAAGATGGTAATTTCTTCCCCCGACTTGTCATACATTATCGAAGAGGGAGAAAATTATCTTTTGTCAGTGTCTTCATGATATCAAATTGCCTCAAGGTTATTCTTCAAATGTAAAATATTTGTCTGATTGAAGGACTTGAAGTTGATTGGTAAGAAATCTCATGATTGTCACGTCATGATGCAACAACTTATAGTAGTTGCATTGCGTGGAATATAGCCCATTCGTGACAGCAAGACTATAATGAAGTTGTGTTATTTTTTCATTTCAATTTTTAATAAGGTGATTTATGTGAATTCTTTGAACATTTTGGAATAGGATGAAATTTTTATACTTTTTCAATTGGAAATGTAATTTCCTCCAACTCTTTTTGATATAATGGTGCATTTTATGATTCATCTGGTTCAAGAAATAAAGCTTTGTGGACCTATATATCTTCGTTGGATGTATCCTTTTGAAAGGTATATGAAAATATTGAAGGGATATGTTAAGAATCCATATCGACCTGAAGCCTCCATTATTGAAAAGTATATTTCTGAGGAGGTTGCAGAGTTTTCTATGAGCTACTTGGCTACGACGCAACACATAGGTTTGCCTCCATCTCTCCATGAACGAGTTAATAATGAGGGAAAGGGGATTCGTGGCTTGAAAGTCAAATCGTTGTTAGCTGAACAGATGAAGAAGATAGAATCATACATCTTGAATAACATTGCTGATTATCAACCGCATATCACATTGCATATTTATGAGTAGAAAAAAATTAATCCAAAGAAGAAAGAAATGTGAATTTTGAATGAGCACAACAAAACATTTTTGTCATGGTTTAAAAAGACCTTGCTTGGTAGATCAGATATATCAGGGACATTAAAATGATTAATGGGTGGTCCATGTTTAAATGTGATAACATGGTCCGGTTATGACATTAATGGATATACATTTCATACGAAGGCTCAGAACAACAGATGTTCAGTTCAAAATAGTGGTGTATTGGTGTTTGCATAAGGAAGTCATTTTTCGAGTGCTAAGGAAAAAAACCCAATTTCTGCATCCAGTGCATATTATGGAGTGATTTAAGACATATGAGAGGTGGATTACTTTAAAATTAATGTTCCTATTTTTAACTATAAATGGTTTATCAGTAACAACAATATCAGTCATGATTAATTTCGAATGACAGTTGTTAATCTGAATAGATTGGAAGGCACATCTGATTCTATTATAATGGAAACACATGCAAAACAAATTTTCTATGTAGTAGATCAATCAGATATACAGTGGGCTGTTGTTTTACAAGGGAAAAAACAATATGTTGGTGAGGAAAAACTTGATGAAGATGCTGATTTATGTGAGATCCCTACTTCCATGGAAATATTAACAGAACATAATGATGAGCATGTTGAAGACATGGTTTGTGCCATAAGGAACGATCATGATGAAGGAATTTGGAAAAACAATCCATTTGTACTTTCCTAAAATTACAGGTAACATTTGTTTATTTCTTGTTTATATTTATTTTTTTCATAAAATGGTACATATTGTAAGTTTTTTCTTTATTAAAACATGTATTAAAACAAAATAAGTATAAGTTTTTTTGTTTTTTTAGTTTACTTTATCATGTTTACCATTAAGTTAATTATATATCTATTGTTTTTGTTCAGTGAAAATGAATTTACTATGTTTACTATGTTTACCAGGTTTACCATGTTTTAATTGTGTTTAGTTTACTTTATAATGTTTACCATTACATAAATTATATATCTATTTTTTTCAGTGACAATTACTTTACCATGTTCACCATGTTTACCAGGTTTACTATGTTCAACATGTTTACCATTTTTACCATCTTGACTATCTTTACCATCTTTACTATTGTTTAACATGCTTACCATATTTACCATGTTTACTATTATGTAAGTATAATTTTCTATTTTCTGATTACAGTAGTATTAAAATATTTAAATTTGTATATTTGTGAACTAATGTTTGTTTTTTTATTTGAAGGATAATGACAGATCAATCAGTTGATCAACCACATGATTCTGGAGATGAGCATATTGGTCATACCTCTGGGGAGGAACATTCACATGCTCCTCTTGATGTTCCCCAATCTTCCTCATGTGATCCCATTACTACAAAGAGTTCAAGAGTTGGTAAACGTGGGTGCACAAGTTTACCAAAATTATCACTTTCCCATAAACAGGATCAGAGGATACTCGTTGAGTTTGATGAGGATGATATTCCTAGTGGTCCAAATGCAAAAGATTTTATGAGTTTTGTATCCACTCAGGGTAAGAGAAAAGTAACCATTTTGTATGATGACTGGAGAAGTGTGGACAAAGTGATAATCTCTCAGTTGTGAGAGATTATTTTTGTAAGATCTATTTCTATTGTTTTCCTATTATTTAAATGTTTCTAGTATATATAATATGTTTAACCTCTTCTTTATCAGATGACATTTTATATTACTGATACTAGAGGAGTCAGGAAGAAATTCTTATCGATGGATGTCAGGAGATGGAGAGATTTAAAATCAACCCTCACATATGATTTCATCTTTGGTCATAGGATTCATAACAATCCATGTCATATATATCCTTTCACAGATGAAGACACATGGAGAATGTTTGTTGAGAGTAAAAGAAAAGAATCATTTTTTGTAAGGGCAATGTGAACTTTTATAAGCTGTCTTATATAAATGATCTTATTACTATTTTTTAATGATTTCTTATTCTTAATTTAGAGAAAACAAGGAAATATCATCAGAAGATCCAATCAAAAAATGTATACCCTCATAGTTTATCTTGGGGAGGGTATGCATTAATGGAAGAACAAATGATGGAATAAAAATTAAAAAAACTAACAGCTGAGTATTCAAGCTCTAGAGAGGTGGCCCCTCCATCCCCTCTATCTAGACATGAAAAATGGAAGAGAGCTCGGATGGTAAAAAAGGGAAATATCTTTTAGAAGATTCGAGAACCGTAGCTGAGAGGATTGTAAGATATCTGTTTTATTTATTTAAGTTAACTATTTTCTTCATATAATTTCAATCATTACAGAAATGTTCAATTAATTAATACAGGATTCAGTTGAGGAGCAAAGCACAAAGGGGGTATTTACAGCTGCTGGGAGGCAAGATATTTTATCTATATCATTGGGAAAGACCAAACATCCTGGTCGTGTACGAGGATATACAGCAGGTGTATTGGTAAGAAAAGTGTTGCCACGTTCCACAACTACTTACGTTGAGGGTGTTTAAAAAAATAGAATCCTTGGAGGCTGAAGTTCATAATATTAATGCGACGATGGAGGAAAAGATTAGAGTAGTGGTACAGTCTATGTTTGCAGACATGCAAAGACAATATCAGACCGCAACTCTCACTCCTCCACCTCCTCTTGCAGACCCCATTATTTATCCTCCACCTCCGCCAGTAGCTCCCACTACCCACCTCAGCACGCAGACCCCATTTTTTATCCTACTCCTCCACCGCAACTTCCTACTTATTGCGAGTTGTATGTTGATTATCCTCAAAAACATATAGTTGCATATGAGTTGGTATATTGTATATGAGATACAATTCATCATCAACAATTAGAGGTTGAGAATCAGAGGGTCACTATACAGGACATTATAGATAGATCATCTTGAGTACCATTACCTATAGATAAGGTGACGACAGTTGGACATAGTATCAGCCATTTTTTAATTTGGCCATCCAGACTTCTTCGACTCATTACCATAGAGGTATGTATGTTATATCTTCTATTTTTTTATTAAATTTGTTTTATCATTTTAAAACTAATATATTTTTCTATTTATTTTTACAAGAATACTTAAAAGGTAAAGAAATACTGTATAGACAACAACAAAGACAAATGACAATGACATCAGATACAGATTCTAGTAGTCTTGACAGATTGTCAAGATATTCAAATTTGTTGGGGTATCATTATGAGTTTCCAATGGAAGCTTATGTTTGTGGACATGTAATAACTGTGTGGACTGCAAAAGCTGATATCATGAAGCTTGTTACTAGAGATAAGTTGGGAATCAACGTGGTGCAGATTTTTTCCATGTAAGTCTTAACACTTTTTCCCTACGTTATATTTATTAAAAATGTATACTGATATCTATTTTTTATTAGGTATCTTAATAAAATTTGTGAGAATAATGAGCGGACGGATGTATATGGGTTCATGGACCCGCATTTGATTTCCCCTGAAGCATGTGCATTGGATGAGGAACAAAGAATGGTTTATATTACTGAAAGACTTGAATAGAATATAGTCACACAATGTTTGATGATGCCTTTTTATGAGAGGTATGAAACACATCTCTCTCATTATCTATTAATATAAAAAACCACTAACCTTAAATTTTTTTTATCAGTGATCATTGGATGTTAGTGGTTTTTTGACCAAGGGATAAGACACTTTATTTGATATGCTCTGTCCGTGGTGTTGCGCGAGAAAGTTTTAAGAAAATGTTGGAAAAGTAAGTTTCAATTTCTCTATAGTTTTCTATATTATAATGAATTTTAAATTCATCCCATTCGTATTATTTTCTAACAGGGGATGGGTCTACTTTCAAAAAAACACAAAGAAAAGGAGTGTGAAGATCAAATATGTAAATGTAAAGGTAAATATTCATTTATAATTTCAACTATTTGATTTATTACATAAAAATAATATATTGAATTTACACTCATTCAAATAGAATTGTCATGAACAACAAGATGTCGTCGAATACAGATATTATATGTTAATATTTATGTATGAAATAATAACAACTGGGACAGTTGTGAACTTTTACCTGGTAAGATTTCCTTTTAAACTTTTCCATAATATTTCATTTGATTTATTAATTATACACGTTATCTACTATCCTTTTTAATTTGTAGCTTTTTGATGACCCTCAACCCTATATTGCTGAAGAAGTCAAACACTTACAGGTGGAATGGTCAAATTATTTTACAGGTTTGATTGATTTTTAGTTGTTTGTAGTGTAAAATGTAATTATGAATACTGTCATTGTAATTGTGTATTTGGTAGTTGTTTAGGTTGGATTTAGTTTTTTTTAAGTTGACATTATATGTTTTGAATGTTGTATATGTGAATGTTTAATTTTTCTCTACTTCTTGTTTTGTTCTACTAATGATGATTTTTTGGTATGGATTTTGGTATGGGGGGAGGGGTTCCAATTGTTGGTGTGTGGGGGGGGGTGTTTAATGGGGTGGGGAGGTATCCAGGGGTGTGGGAGGGCTGCCCGGTGGGGTGGGGGCTATCCTAGGTGTCCATGAGAGTGGGGGGGGAAGTCCAGGGGGTGGGAGCATTTCCATGAGGGTGGAAGGGTTGTCTAGGGGAGTGGGGGGCTGTCTAGGGGGTGTCCAGGGGTGTGGGGGAGTCCTGTGGGGTGAGGGGGGTTCCCAGGGGTGTGGGAGGGTTGTCTAGTGGGGGGGGGGGGGGGGGGGGGGCGTAGCCCAGGGGGTGGGAGAGGAGGCGCCTCCATCGCTCAGGGGGTTAAATGCTGCTAGAAGGTACTCATCACTCCCACATGTGAAACATTTTGAGATCTCAAGCTTCACATGTGGGAGTGATGAGTACCTTCCAGCGGCATGCCCCGCGAGGGATGGCGGCGCTTCCTCTCCCAAGACCAGTTGTCCAGCGACTATCCAGGGGGTGGGTCCAGTCTAAGGGTGTAGGGGGGTGTCCAGGGGGTGGTGGGGCAGTCCAGGGGTGTGGGGGGTGTCCAGAAGGGTGGGGGGGGGGGGGCTATCCTGTGGGGTGAGGGGGTTCTGGTCTATTTTTGGTAACTTTTTGGTCTGTTTCAGGGGTGTGGGAGGGCTGTCCAGGGATGTGGGAGTGTTTTCCAGGGGGTGGGGGGTATATAGGAGGATGTGGGATGTCCAGGGGTGTGGTGGAGGAAGTCCAGTGGGATGAGGGGGTTCTTGTGTATTTTTGGTACCTTTTTGGTCTCGTTTCAGGGTTGTGGGAGGGTTGTCTAGGGATGTGGGAGTGTTGTTTAGGGGGTGGGGTATACATGATGGTGGGGGGGGGGGGGGTTGTCCTGAGGTGTGGGGGGTTGTCCAGGGTGTGGTGGTGATGTCCAGGGGTGTTTGGGGTTGTCCAGGGGGTTGGGGGAAGTCTAGGGGTGGGAGGGGGGGGGGGGTGTCTAGGGGTGCGGTGGGGGCTGTCCAGGCATGTTGGGGGATGTCTAGGGGGTGGGGGCAGTCCAGGGGTGTGGGGTGGGGGTGTAGTGGGGGTTGTCCAGTGGGGTGAGGGGGTTCTACTCTGTTTTGGGCAACTTTTTGGTCTATTTTAGGGGTGTGGGAGGGCTGTCCAGGGGTGTGGGAGTGGTTTCTAGGGGTTGGGGGGTATACAGGGGGTGGGGTATGTCCAGGGGTGGTGGTGATGCCCAGGGGTGGGGGTGTCCATGGGTGTGGTGGGGGCAGTCAAGTGGGGTGAGGGGGTTCTGGTCTGTTTTTGGTAACTTTTTGGTCCTGTTTCAGGGGTGTGGGAGGGCTTTCCAGGGGTGTGGGAGTGCTATCCAGGGGTGGGGTGTATACATGAGGATGGGGGTGGGGGGGGGGTTGTCCATGGGTGTGGGGGGTTGTCCAATGGGTGGTGGGGATGTCTAGGGGGTTTGGGGCTATCTAGGGGGTCGGGGGGCAGTCCAGGGGTGTGGGGGGGGGGTCCAAGGCTGTGGTGGGGGCTGTTTAGTGGGGTGAGGGGAGCTGTATAGGAGGAGGTGGGGGGATATCCAGTGGGGTAAGTTTTAAATGTTATCAATGTAAATGTTTAATTTTTCTTTGGTTCTTATTTTGGTCTACTTATGTTTTCCTGGTAAGAATTCTTGGTTTGGTTTCTGGTGGTTTATGAGGAGAGCAGAGGACTACTTTCTATTTTTTTTTAAAAAATTTATTTTTCACATCGGTTATTAATAACTGAAGTGATGAACATCCCCCCACTGGTTTATAACGTTGGTTATTTAATAACCGACGTGATATATCCTCTCCCCTGGTTTAGCACGTCAGTTATTTAATAACTGACATGATAAACACCCCATGTACTGGTTTATCACGTCAGTTATTAAATAACCGATGTGATAAACCCTCCCCCCTATTTTTAACATCATTTTTTAATAAAGGATGTGAGAAAAGCCTGGGAAATGGTTTATCAAGTTGGTTATTAAATAACAGACGTGATAAACACCACGATGTTATGTTTTTTACGTCGGTTTTTAAATAACCGATGTAAAAAATGTTTTTTTGACTAGTGTATCGTAGGTATTAAAGTTGTATATTTTTATTATATAACCTCATTTCTAGATGGGTGATGAGATTCAGAGGGAATTTGAATTTTCAAAATAATAGATAGTTTGTTTTTTGAGAATCAGGTACTAGAGTAGGGTTCCAAGAGTTGAACATCCAAAAATGGTGTTATGGGACATGGTTTCATGTTTGGGGGATATCCTAAGGGATGAGGAGGCCTCAAGAGGAATGGAAAGGTGCTTAGGGCTACTGAAAACTACATCAATATCCCTTTTACATCCTGAATTGGGTATTCATGACATGAGATGGGTTCATGGGGTGTTCTACGAGGTTTTAGGACATGAAAGGGGGATCCTGGGGCCACTTCCTGAAAATTCATTATGAAGCCCCTATTGTAACATCATGAAAAATGTATATATAGTTATATTTGGTTTCAAATTTTAACAAGGTGTTTGCACATTTTGTTGCTTCAAATGAATGGGATGTGTGAATAGGCTTTAACTAGACCTCTCCCTCTTTCATTTATCCTTTGTTTTGGGAATTTCTAGGTGGGTTTCAATAATGACAGATGTAATGTTCCTCTATTTAATCAGTTTTATGTTATTCACCCTATTATTCCATAGATTTTATAATTTCAATATATGTTAAAAAATGGAGTGTTCATAGGATAATTGAAAAATCACCTAATTTTGATGGGTCTTTCATACATCTTTGGAAGAGGATGAACAGATATGATGTTTTACTATTTTCACACAGAACTACATTGAGGTACATCACTATTTAGAATTATCTAATAAGTATTCCCTAAAATAAATTATTGGGTTTCTTAATTGATGATATTAATTTGGAATTTTTCATGGTATAGGTCCAGGTTCATGTCAGGAGTAGGCCACACCTCGTTTCTTGAGGTTTCAATGAGAGGATGTCACATAGTTAATTTTTTTGAATTTATTACTATTTAAATTAAATAGTTCAATTAATTAGAATTTATTATTGTAAATTAATTCATTAGTTTTTGGGACTTGAATGGATGAGTAGGGGTTGGAAGGTTGAGGAGAGCTTTGGTAAATCTAGGTAGAGAGTTGTCAGGAAATAAAACTAATTGGGAAAAGAATTAGTTTAAGGTAGGTGGTCTTCCATACCTACCCGTTTAGTTTATGAATTTTTTATTAAGAATATGTTATGTAGTCTTATCGATGAGGGAACTTAACTAGTTAAACTTAAAAAAAATTAAAAGGAAGTGCTTGGGTAGACTTCACATAGTATAAAGGCTACGAGGATCATAATCATCATTGTAAGTTCCTCGGTTGCTAATGTATGAGGCCTTAACTCAAACCTTAACACTTAGAGGCCACCAAGATGGGATGTGATGTAAATTGAGATGGATGAACCTAGTAGGTTGGGAGAGGATCCATGAAGTGAATGAGCACCAGGGTTCACAAATAACCCTTGTCTACTAGTTTTTTACTCATCCATTTATGGATGAGGCCGTGAAATTTGTGGTATTGATAATCCTTTAAACCTCTTGGTAAGTGAGGCTAGGATGGGTAATCAAGATTATTATAGGATGATCAACCCTCTCCCTTGTGATATAACTACTCATAGTTGGACATACCATAGGTAGATCGAGATCGAATTGTGTGAGTTGATCATTCAAGTGGGTCCTTGAAACTTGGATGGACCATGGGAAATCCCCCATAGAGTGGTGTTATGTGACTTACCCTTTGAGGCCACAAGGCTTTGTGCGTGATAGAACTTCCATCAATAATGACTTCCCAAGTGAAAGGTATTGTCAAGGAAATCATGTTTGAGAACAAGGACTCTATGTAGAGTACATTTACTTAAATTGACCAGAGGGACCCTAGTGGGTGTCCCTTTTATAGACTAACCATATATGGTATGTATGGATATGAGTAGAGGTGATTGTGGTTTTCACCTTATAATACAAATCACTTGCGATCTGAGATGGTCATGGAGGATAAGGTGGATCATTAATGTGACTAACACCTTGATTTATTTTACGTTTTTTACTTGATTCCCAAATATAATGGATTACCCAGGCATGTGTTTTTTTCGGGTCCTAGTTATTTTCCCTAGGTTGGGTATTTTACACCAAGTGTTCTACTATTCCCCATGGATGGGTATATTACTCATGGTTGGATGATCCCACATGTCACAAGGGAGGGTATATTACACCCCTTTTCCTGTGCTCTTCGGATGGCCCGGAGATGGGTATATTACCCCCGATCCATGATTATGCTACATGGAAGGGTATATTATCCACTGTTGGATGATACCACATGCCACGAGGATGGTAATATTACTCCCATTTTCCATATTCTCTCTAGATGATTTGGGGATGGATTCCTCTCAAGAAATATTTCACATCAGGTGGATAATTTATACCACATGAGGGGTAAATTACCATTATTTGGATGATCTTGCATGCCACATAGATGGGTATATTACCCCTTGTAGGACTATGCTCTATGAGGTCACCTAGTATTATACAATGATCATTAATATGGACATATTTGTAGTAATGGTAATTGAGATGTGCTTAGAGAAACCATGGAATTGGTTGATGTGGGTATGGGCTATCAGGGTCTTAGACTCGAGGATAGACATTGGATACTATGTTAGTGTAGTCATGACAATGTTCTTAGAGAAACTCCAGCATCAGGATGAAGCACATATATATTATTTACATTTCCATAGTTTATTTATTTATTTATCTAATAATGTCACATGCATATATCATAGAATATTCCAGTTAGTATGGGACAATATTGGTAGTTTCATAATAAGGTTTTTAATTTCAGATTTCTGATGATATTAATATTTTTATAACTTATTATATACTCCATTTACTGATTTTATATGAAATGTTCATAATTTTTGTGAAATATTAATGTTTAAATATTAACTATAAATTTTAAGCACTATTTGAATTCAGCTAGATTCAAGTCTGTTTAATGTTTTAATAATAAATATCACCCTTATTTTCCAAATTGAATGTTTTTTGTTTTTAGGGCTCCTTACTTAAATTACAACATTTCATTAGAAGGGACCTCTGGCCAAATCATCAATATCGAGGGTCATATTTTCCACATAAAAGGCCTAAATAACCTATGAAGAAACTGTAAAATCCATGAAGATAGAATTACGGGGCTCATTTTAGAAGTCTGAATCCTTTAATTCTCCTCCAAATATTGGGGGACAATTTATTCCATCTTGGATAAAAGTTTCAAGTCCCAACTACAAATAAAAGGGGACCAATAGTTGCTTTGAAGTCCAGCCTACTATTCTGGATGGAAATTAAAATCCAAACACTATTAGTGACATATATCATGCTATAATCATAAAATCAAGATCTTATTTTGCATTGTGAAATTGAATATCTAGGTGGATAAGTTTTTTGAATAAATTATTCGGATTTGAAGTCATATTCCTATTGATAAACACATTCACATGTATTCCTTCTAAAAATTATAGATTGAAATGGATAGTTTAACATAGTTTAATGAAACCAACATAACTTTGGTTTCATAATTCCAAATGAATCCAAATATTTAGATAAGTTGGCCAACATTATTATATATAACTTTTAAGAAGATTATATCTCTAGATTCAGCTGTCTGAATAGCCAAATTTGTGATTCAAGTTGAGGGAGATATTGGGAAAGAAAATGGTCCACTTCCTTAGGCTATAAATAAATCTCTCTCATCTCCTTCAAAGGAATTGGCATTTTAGAAGAGAGGAGTATATATTTTCAAGACCAAAGCCTTGAAAAAGTCTTGGGAGGACCTTTTATACTCATGTTTCTTACTTTATAGACCTTTTATCTTCTATTTTTTTTTCATTTACTTTTGTATTCTTCATTGTTGTAATATTGTATGTTTTTGTTTTTGTAATTCCATTTTAATGAATTTTTCTTCTTCTCAATCTATTATTATCATCCAAATTCAGTTAAATAATATTATTAGTCTTAAAATAGTTTAAAAACAATTGAATAACCTTCCCTTATTTTGCTTTCTCATTCAATATAAAGTCATTATTCAATTCACTTCACTATTTGTGTGTGTGTGTGTTCGATGCGAAACTCTTTTTTATCCCATTATTTTTCTTCTCTTATTAACTCATCACCATAAAAATAATAAGCCAAAATTTTAATCATCTTAATGGATGAGTAAATATACCATTGGGGTGAGTCAAAATATTGGGATGTTTAGTGATTGAGATTATTTTCTCGATTATTATTCTTTAATTTAACATTGTGTATGTTGGACTTAGCATATCTTTGATTAGTGGAATATTTTGTTTAATGTGTGGTTTCCAAGGATTATTAGAACCATAAATACGCTACCATCAATAAGATATGATTGAGATTAGAGCCCTAAGATAAGTTAATGCTTTGATTAAAGCCTCAACACTTAAGAATTCCAATCAACATTATCTTGTGAATTGGGGGTTAATTTAATTGCGATATAAAGAAATTCTCAAGGATATCACAAGATTAACTCCCTAATAATGAACTCACCCCAAAATTTATCAAATTTTTAAATCAATATATATCAATCAATCATTTCATAAGATTTGCAAACAATCCTCCCAATTATAATACAATCAACTGAAAACAATCGACTATTAAAAAGTATCATTGCTGAGGATTCAACCCGAGTGATACTATACACATAAGTAGATCACTGGAAAATTGACCAGCCGATAGGAGAAAATAATTCATGATTTTAAATGGCACCTTTGCTGAGGATGGTTCTTTATGTATTCATTAGTTTTTGGTTATTGTAAAAAAACCCAAAAAAATAAAATTTTAAAAAAATTGGAAAAAAAACACTAAAAAAACATGCCTTCTCATAAAAATCATAAACTAAAAAAACACAATGAAAAATAAAGGATGACCTCGAACACAAATTGGGTTTGATTTATCTTCTCCCTCATTTCCATAGGCTAGCCGGTGAGAATCCACATCTTCATCTTAAAGAGTTACAAGTGGTGTGCTCTACCATGAAGCCTCAAGGAGTTTCTAAAGAAAAAATCAAACTCTGAGAATTACCTTTCTCCATAAATGAAACTACTAATTCTTGGCTTTACTACCTTCCTCCTGGTTCCATAACCACAAGGAATGACATGAAGTGACTCTTCTTATTGAAATTATTTCCTGCTTCTCGTACTAATTCTATCTGAAAGGAAATAAGTGGTATTCATCAATTCCCAAATGAATCACTCCATGAGTACTGGGAGAGGTTCAAAAAGATTGTTTCAACCTGCCCACAACACCAAATCCCTGACCAACTACTGATCCAATACTTTTATGAGAGGTTATTGTCTATGGGGAGAACCCTCATTGATGCCACAACTAGCGATCCTCATGTTGATAAAACTCATACTGCATCAAGAGATCTCATAAGAAATATAGATGAAAACACACAAAAATTCCATACTTGAGAACATTCTCATGTCAAACAAGTCCAAGAGGATCAATCCATAGAGCCCAAAAAGATGAATGAGTGGATGAGTGAACTTACAGGTCTTGTGTGACAACTAGTTGTGGGTTCCAAAGCCCCAACCCCATCTTCTCCACATTCAATATTTATTGAACCTGTCAAAAACTATGGAATCTACAACTCACCTACTCATCCAATAGACACCTGCCCATAACTTCAAGATGATCCATCTAATTCATCTGGAATAATGGAGCTCAATGAATCATATCCTCAGTAGAACACCAATCCTCAACTATCAGGTCCGTTTGTTAGAAACTTCAACCAACCACACTCTGAGCCCTTGTCTTCTTCCTATAACCAAGGCCTTAGGTATGGTAATCCTATCCATTACCCCCCTCAATTCCCTCCTAAAACCTCAAACCAGTTTCAATATGGTCAAGGTGTTGGTAACTTCGAACAACCTTAATCTTTTGTTCCTAAACAACAAAGGATAAATCCTCCTCCTACTCCTCTAGGATTCCACTATCCTAATGATCCTTCTCGATTCCAAAACCAATACAATCACTTTCCCAAGAACCAAAATCAAGGCAATCCCAATTTGGGACAATCCTCTTCTTAAAAGAAGCCATGGGAGAGTGCAGTGGAAGATCGTTCCTCCTTCACTCGTTCTGACCATAAAAACATTGAAACCCAAATTGGTCAACTTTTATCCCACCTGAGCCAGCAACAACAATCACATTATTCCAAACTCCAAGATCAACCATTATCCAACCCCAAGGGTAATGTAAGTGAAATTACACATATATTGGGGAAATAAAATTGATATGCCTCAAGATATGTACTCCAACCTCTAATTTGAATGTGGACATAGAAAATGAAAAGAAAAAGAAACATGAAAAGGAACATGAAGACATTCCCTCAACTCCTTCCATTCCAATTAGGAATCCTATTCATTTTCCTCAAGTCATTTATAATCCAAATAATTCCTTTGAACTCGATCATAAAATGCTCGACATGTTTAGACATGTTGAAGTCAACCATCCCCTCTTAGATTCCATAAAAAATTCATAAGTATGCCATGTTTCTGATGGAGTTGCGTACCCATAAGAGGAAACTTAGGACATTTGAAAATGTTTCCACCTAGCAGTATATTCCCATAAAGTGAAAATATCTAGGGACCTTTACAATTCCATGCCAAATTGGAAGATCCAACATCAATGATGCACTCATAGACCTAGGAGCCTCAATTAATGTCATGATAAAATCCATCTTCTCCAACCTTGGTGGGAAAACTATTCTCACAAATGAACATGGGGAGGTAATCACAACTCGAGTGAAGAATAAATGGCACGTGTACATAGAATACCAAAAATTGGTTGTTGAAACAAGAAAAGATGACTACCCTCTTCCATTCCTTGATCAAAATAAATAATAATTAGCCGAAAAGTCACACTATTGATTTTTGATGGATACACCGGCTATATCTAAATCCCAATCGCACCTCAGGACCAAGAAAAGACTACCTCAACTTGCCCCTTTGGAACATATGAATATTGTTGAATGCCTTTTGGCCTTTGCAATGATCCTACAACATTACAGAGGTGTATGTTGAGTATCTTTTCTGAATTCATTGAACACTATATGGAAGTCTTTATGGACGACTTTACCATTTATGGTGAGTCATATAAATCTTGCTTTAATTCACTCTCGCTAGTCCTTCAAATGTGTGTCAAGTATATCCTTATGTTAAATTTTAAAAAATGTCACTTCATTGTTGAAAAAGGGATTTTTATGGGCACATAGTTTTAAAAGAGGGTATTGAAGTTGATCCTGCCAAAATTGAACTTATCCAATCGCTTCATAAACCCACCTCTATTTGAGACATCCATTCATTCTTAGGTCATGATGGTTTCTATCGGTGATTCATCTATAACTTCAGTAGGATTTCTCTCCCACTCACTCGGTTTCTCAAAAATGATGTCAATTTCCATTTTAATGAGGTTTGAAAGAGAGCCTTTGTTGAACTCAAAACTTCTCTTACATCTTCCCCAATAATCAAACCCCCATATTTGTTTTTTCTCTTTGAGTTGATGTGTGGAGCTTCTGATAGAGCCATTGGGTCTGTTCTAGGTCAAATAAGAGAAAAGATTCTTCAGGTCAACTATTATTCATAAAAAACATTGGATGAAACTCAATATCACTACACTATGATAGAAACAGAACTTTTAGCATGGGTTTTTGCCTTATATATAATCTGGCCCTATCTCTTAGGTTCCAAAATCATCATCATCACATTTCATTCTACTATAAAGTTCTTACTTAAGAAAATTGATTCCAAACCATGTCTAATAAGATGGATCCTAATGCTCTAAGTGTTTGATATTGAAATCAAAGATAGACCAGAAAATGAAAAACCTATGGCTGATCACCTAGGTATTATTTATAATTCTTCCCTTTTAGAAATCGTTTATCCTGAATTACCCACTGTGCACCTTTCATCTCTAACTCCAAAAATACCATGGTATAACCCAATTGTAAATTACTTGGTGTCTGGTATTTTTCAGGGAATATTTTCAAAAGAAAAAAAATGAAGTTGAAAGGTGATTCAAAATACTATTTTTGGGAAGATAATAATCTTTGGAAAATTGGGGCAGAAATGGTAATTAAGAGATGTGTTGATGAAAATGAATATTCTTTAATCTTAGAATTATGTTACTAAATACCTATTGGTGGCCCCATTGGACCAAAAAGGATCTCCCAAAAGGTCCTAGACTTTGGATTCTTCAGTCCTTCATTCATAAAGGACTCACATGAGTTATTTCAATCATTCCCCACTAGCTAAATGTTTGGAACAATTTCAAAGAGAAATGAAATTTCCCAAAAGCCTTTAATTTTTTATGAGATCTTAGATGTTTGAGGAATCAATTTAATGGGACCATTACCCCTTACAATGGATTATATTACATTATTATTGTTGTTGATTATGTTTCTAGGTGGTTTGAGGCAAAACCCACTAGAAAGGATGATTCATATACTGTTAGTGAGTTCTTAAAAACACACATCTTCTACCGATTTGGCACACCACGTGCCTTGAAAAGTGACTTAAGAACCCATTTTTGTAATAAAACCATGGAATATCTTTTGAAAAAGAATTGTGTTCTATATAAAACTTCAAATACATATCACCCCCAAAAAAATGGCATGATTGAACTTTCAAATAGAGAAGTCAAAAAAGTTCTTGAGAGAATTGTAAAACCCACCAGAAAAGACTGACCTGCAAGACTTGTTGAAGCACTATGGGCTTATCGAACTACCTATAAAACACCCATTTAGATGTCTACTTTTAGGCTAGTTTTTGGTAAAGAATGTCATTTACCAGTTTAAATCCAACATAAGTCTTTTTGTGTTGTGAAAACCTGTAATTTTGACTATGAAAAATCTAGTAAAGAAATATTGTTGCAATTAACTGAACTGGAGGAGCTTTGACTTGATTCCTATGAGAATTTTAATATGTACAAAGAAAATGATAATGTGATATATGATAAAAAAATCATGAGAAAGGTATTTCATGAAGGTGAAAAGGTAATTTTCTTTAATTCTCAATTTGGGCTTCACCCAGGTAAGCTTAATTCTCATTGGGAAGGTCCTTTTATTATTACAAATGTTTACCCATTTGGTGCAGTGCAAGTCCACGACCCCTCTTCCAAAAGGAAATTCAAGGTTAATGGACATCGGTTAAAGAATAACCATGAGAGTACACACAATCCTGGAACGACATTGACTTCTATCAAATCTCTAACTTTTTCAATTGACCCACCAACAGATGGAGACGACGACCTGCCGAATCCAAACAAGGGGCACCTCATTCCCTTTAACTCTCTCTCTCTCTCTCTCTCTCTATTCCTCTCTCTACCTCCTTTTATTCTTACCCACTCTTTCATTTTTACCACTTTATTTATCAAACACTTTTATTTAGTATTTCTCTTTTATGTGGGTGTGTCTATATAAAAAACTAAAAAACCTAAAAAAATAAAAAACCTAAAAAACTAAAAAACCTAAAAAACAAAAAAACAAAAAAAAACATCACTTAAAAAATATGAAAAAAAAGAGTAATGATTACTCATCGTCAATTTTCAAATTTTTTCCAACCATTGTGGGGAGTCAAAATACATGGTTTCATCTAAATAAATTTGTGTTTTAATCATATATTTGGATAAATAATATTATGTCAAAACCAATAAATTTTTAATTCGCACTTTTTGATTTGGAAAATTATTTTCCCCAACCGTGAGGAACAACATTAGATTTCATACTAAGGATAACTATGGCCATCTTTTCAAAATGTGTTTCTTTCTCCCCACATTTTTGAGTCTTGAGTTTTTGGTCCTTCGAGCTGAATTTCTTACTTTGGTGTTCATTAATATGATAGAGGCATTTTCTGAACCACATAAAAATCACAATAGCCAAATAGCCTCCCATTTTTCATACATTAATCCTCCTTTTGAAAGCCCCTTTGAGCCTATAAAAACGTTTTCTTTGATATCCACATTACAATCCAAATACATAATCCTACCCAATATCTACATGGACTTACATTGCATTATTTATTAAAATTTATGTGTTGGGGGGGATGTATTTCATTTTTTGGGTTCTCTTTTACTGATTTTCAATGAGTTATCATATGCTTGAGGGAAAGCATCCATTTTAGTATGGAGGAGAGGTTTCTATTTAACGAGTTTTGTGTGAAATAATTTACTTTCATTTATGTAATTTTTCTAAATTTTATTGACAAGTGTTAAAAATTGAAAAAAAAACAATAAAAAAGAACAAAAAATGGGTTGTGTCTTGGGAAGGTAAAACACCACTCTTCCTCAACCTTTTATTTTGTCATAACTATTACAATTAGTGTCATGAGGAGATCAATCATGGGTTGGGATATGAGTGTGATATCATTTTTAAGTTCAACTTTTGAAAAAAAGAAGAAAAAAAAAGAACACTTATGTCATTGGGAGAAGATTTGTGTTTTATAAATATTTCATCTACTCATCCCCTTCAAATTTTCTTCCTTTATTGTTTTTTTCTTTACACAATCATTCCCCTGTAAATATATTTTTCCATTTCCTTCCATGTTTCATTTCAGAAAAAATATTCATTGCTTTTTCCATGTTAGTATTTTACTTCCCTTTTAATATCTTTTGGATATCGTCGTCCTACTATCCTATAGCCACAGAAAAACCCCTTAAAAGCCCTCTTTATTTTTGAGAAATTTAGGATAGGGAAATGGAATTTGAGATCTCATATAAACTCTATGATTTTCAATTTCGGTTGGTGAATGAGTGAAGTTCTATAAATTAATTTCTTTATCTTGAGAGGAGTATGTTTTGTGTGCCACCATTTTCTATTTCAAATTTTGAGCATGAAAAAAATGAATAGTTTTTGGAACATTGTTTCTGTAAAAAATTATGGTGGAATTCAATATGGATGAGTGAAATTTTCTGAACCTCCCTTGAGTGGAGAAAACAAAATGTTAATATTTTTTGGTTTGTGAAAATGATATTGTCATGTTTTTATATTTTCTGCACATGAGGACATGAACAAGACTAAGTGTGGGGTAGTGTATGTTATATATATTTTCATAAATTAATATACACCCCCTTTATTGATTTTATATGAAATGTGAATAATTTGTGTGAAATATTAATGTTTAAATATTAATTATAAATTTTTAGCACTATTCAAATTCATCTAGATTCAAGTCTATTTAATTTTTTAATAATAAATCTCACCCTACTTATCTAAATAAATTGTTTTATGTTTTTTAGGGTTAATTACTCAAATTAAACCATTTAATTAGAAGGAACTTCTAGCCATATCGTGAATTTGGAGGGTCATATTGTTCACACCAAAAGGCCCAAATAATCTGTGAAGAAACTGGATGATTCATGGAGATGGAATTAATGGGCTCACTCCAAATGACCAAATCCTTTAATTATCCACCAAATGTCTGGGGAAAATTCAATACATCTTGTATAAAAGTTTTAAGGCCCAATTCCAAATACAAGGGGCCCAACTGATGCTTTTAAGTCCAGCCCACCATTCTGGATCGAAATTACAATTCAAAAACTATTCGTGACAAATATCATGATGTAATAATCAAATAAAACTTATATTTTGTACTGTGAAAGAGGATATATTGGTGGCCTAATTTGGTGAATAAAGTGTTCAGATTTGAAGGCATATTCCTATTTATAAACCCATTCACATTTTGGCCTTCTAAAAAGTGTGGATAAGAATGGGTAGATTAACTTTTTTTAATAAAACCACCATATCTTTGGGTCCATAACTCCAAATAGCTCCAAATATTGGGATAAATCTTCCATCCGTATTATCAAAAACTTTGAAGAAGAGACTATCTCGAGATTCGGCTATCTGAATCACCAAATTGGTGATGCAAGTTGAGGGACAGATTGAGAATGAAAACAGTCCACTTCCTTGGGCTATAAATACATCCACATCCTCTCCATTAAAGGATTTGGCATTTCAGAAGAGAGGGGCATATATTTACATGACCAAAGCCTTTCCAAATTCTTGGGAGGACCTTACTCACTCGATGTTTTTACTTGAGAGACCATTCATCTTCTCTTTGTTTCCATTCACTTTTGTGTTCTTCATTTTTGTAATCTTGTAAGTATTTATTTTTGTAATTCTATTTTAATGAAATTTTCTTCTTAATAATCTATTATTCTCATCCAACTTATGTTAAATAATATTAATAGTCTTAAAATAGTTTAAAAACAGTTGAATCCCCTTCCCTTATTATGCTTTCTCATTTAATGTAAAGTCATCATTTACTTCCCTTCACTGTTTGTGTGTGTGTGTTCGACGTACAAATCTTTTCTTATCCCAATATTTCTATTCTCTTATTAAGTCGTCATCATTAAAATAATAAACCAAATTTCTAATCATCTTAATGGATGAGTAAATATACCATTGGGGTGAGTCAAAATTTAGGGATGTTAAGTGATTGAGAGTATTTTCTTGATGAGTATTCTTTAATTTAACATTCTGTATGTTGGAATTATCATGTCGTGGATTAGTGACATATTTTTTTTTAACGTGTGGTTTACATGGATTATTGGAACCATAAATACAATACCATCAATAGAATATGATTGATATCATAAACCTAAGATAAGTTAATGCTTGGATTAAATACTTAACACTTAGGAATTCCGATCAACATTATCTTGTGGAGTGGGTGTTAATTTAAATGCAATATAAAGAAAAGATCATGGATATCACAAACTTAACTCCCTAATAATTAACTCACCCCAAACTTTATCAATTTGTTAAATCAATATATATAAATCAATTATTTCATATGCTCTAAAAACAAACCTCCCAATAAGAATACAATCAACTAAAAACAACCGACTATTAAAAAGAATCATCGTTGAGGATTCAATCCGAGTGCTACTATACACATAAGTAGGGCACTGGAAAATTGAATAGTCGATAGGAGATAATCAGCCTCACATTCAAATGGAATCATTTCCAGGGATGGTGCATTATGTATTCATTAGTTTCTAGTTATTGTAAAAAAACACTAAAAAACAATATTTAAAAAATTTAAAACAAAACACAAACAAAAATCTACCTTCTCATAAAAATTATAAAATGAAAAAAACAAAGAAAAACCTATCTTCCTATTTCATCCAACATCTATATGAATTCCCTGTAGCCTCTCAAACAACCCCTTGTATTTTTTTGACCTTGAAATTGATCGAACACTTCACCAACATAGGAGGAACATAAAAGATAATCAACTCATTCATTAACTGTTACTGTCCGACCAATTAAATTAGATGTGGTCAATCATAGGGAACAAACACTTAAAGAACATGTTGCCTCTAATATGAATTACCAAACTCTTGGTGTTCAATATCCAAACATAGAGGCTTACTTAAAATAAAAATCGAGTTTGATTCATCTTCTCTCTCATTTCTATGGGCTAGCCGACGAGTTTCCACATCTTCATCTTAAAGAGTTCCAAGTGGTGTGCTCTACCATGAAGCCTCAAGGGGTTTCTGAGGAACAAATAAAACTCTAAGAATTACCTTTCTCCCTAGCTAACACTACTATGTTATGGGTTTACTACCTCCCTCATAGTTCCATAACCACATGCAATGACATGAAATGACTCTTCTTAGAGAAATTATTTCTTTCTCCTCGTACTGCTTCTATCCGAAAGAAAATAAGTTGTATTCTTCAATTCCCAAATGAATCACTCAATGAGTACTAGGAGAGGTTCAAAAATCTTATTGCAACCTGCCCACACCACTAAATCCCTAACCAACTCTTGATACAATACTTCTATGAGGGGTTATTGGCTGTGGAGAGAACCCCCATTGATGTTGCAGGTGGCAGTCCTCTTGTTGGTAAAACTCATACAGCTGTAAGAGATCTTAGAAGGAACATGGCTGAAAACAAACAACAATTCCTTACTCAATCACATTCTCAAGTCAAACAAGTCCAAGAGAATCAATCCATATAGCTGAACAAGATGACTGAGTGGAGGAGTGAACCTACAGGTCTTGTGTAACAACTAGTCATGGATTCCAAAGCCCCAACCTCATCTTCTCCACAATAAATGTTTCTTGGACCTATCAAAAACAACAGAATCTGAAACTCACCATCTCATCCAACAGACAACTTCCCACAACATCAAGATGATCCATTTAATTCATCTGGAACAATGGAGCTCAATAAAGCCAATCCTTAGCAGAACACCAACCCTCAACTATCAAGCTAGTTTGTTAGAGACATAAACCAACCTCACTCTGAGCCCTTCTCTTGTTCCTATAACCAAGGCCTGAAGTATGGTAACACCATCTCTCATCCCTTTCAATTCCCTCCTCAAATCTCAAACCAATTTCAATATGGTCAAGGTTTTGGTAACTTCCGACAACCTTATCCTTTTGTTCCTCAATAACAAAGGAGAAATCCTCCTCCTTCTCTTCCAGGATTCCACTATCCTAGTGATCCTTATCAATTTCCAACACAATACAATCACTTTCCCATGAACTAAAATCAAGGCAATACCAATCCGGGACAAGCCTCTTCTTCCAAGAAACCATGGGAAAGTGTAGTGGAAGATCTTTCCTCCTTCACTCGTTCCAGCATTAAAAACATTGAAACCCAAATTGGTCAACTTGCATCCCACCTGAGCCAGCGACAACAATCAAATTCTTACCAACTTCCAGCTAAAACATTACCTAACACCAAGGGTAATGTAAGTGCAATTTCACTTATATCGGGAAAGAAAATTACTATGCCTCAAGATAAGTCCTACAGCCCCCATTTGAATGTTGACCTAGAAAATGAAAAGAAAAAGAAACATGAAAAGGAACCTGAATCCATTCCCTCACCACCTTCAATTCCACTTAGGAATCCAATTCCTTTTCATCAAGCTGTTTCTGAGCCAAATATGTCCTTTGAACCTGATCTTGTAATGCTCGACATGTTTAGATGTGTTGAAGTCAACATTCCCCCCTTTTATTCCATAAAACAAATTCCTAAGTATTACATGTTTCTCAAGGATATGTGTACCCATAAGTGGAAAATTTAGACCTTTGAAAATGTTTCCACAAAGCCTTCTATTCCCATAAAGTGAAACAATCAAGGGACCTTTACAATTCCATTCCAAATTGGATGCTCCAACTACGATGATGCACTCATAGACCTTGGAGCCTTAATTAATGTCATGCCCAAATACATCTTCTCTAACCTTGGTCTAAGTCCTTTACATCCACCGAGTGTTTTTATCCAGTTAGCCAATCAAAGAACATAAAATCCTAAGGTAATAATTGAGGTGTCCTTGTCTGAGTCAATGATATTATCTTCCCCACTGATTTCTATGCCCTTGATATGGAAGATGAAACAAAATTTTCTCAATCTCCCCTAATTCTAGGAATACTATTCTTAATGACAATGAGAACCAAGATTAATGTTGATTCAGGCATATTATCCATGGAATTTGGTGACCAACTGTTCAAGTTCAACATTTTCAAACACTATGATACCCATCTGAGAATCACTCTGCATTCTCAATCCATGTTTCTAAGGACACTTCTGAGAGTCAATTGAACCCCATTCGATCATGTTCATCATGTTATAATAATAAAGGATCTTGTGAAATATGCACCATGATTAACCAAGTTATAAATAGTGAAGTTGATGTGGACCTCTCATTCATAGAATCTATCAATATAGAGGAAATTTAAAACTCTCATGAATCCCACATCAACGATAATCTCTACTGCTCTACCTTAGACAATATTAAGGAAAATGAATCTGTAGCAACCGAAGTCCCTTCCTCCATTCCTGAGTTGTCTAACCCAAAAATAAAAGATGTGACTAATCTGAAACCTATTCCTGAACACCTAAAATATGCATTCTGTTTCCATTATCACTATTATCCTGTCATTATCTCTACTTAACATACTGAAATTGAGGAGTCCAATATTGTTCAGGTATTAGAGGAAAACAAAAAGGCCTTAGGTTGGACCCTAGATGACATACCAGGATTCAAACATTCCCTTTGCATGCATCACATCCACATTGAGGAATCATCCAAACCAATTAGACAACCATAAAGAATACTAAATCCACTAATACTTGAGGTTGTTAGGGAAGGGATCACAAAGATTCTTCCAACTGGTCATATATTCCCAATTTACGATAGTGAATGGGTTAGTCCAATTCATTTTGTTCCTAAGAAAGGTGGGATAACTGTTGTCACAAATGATCATGGGGAGGTAATCACAACTCGAGTGAAGAAAAAATGGTGTGTGTGCATCGACTACCAAAAATTGAATGTTGAAATAAGAAAAGATCACTACCCTCTTCCAGTCATTGATCAAATTATAGAATGATTAGCCGGAAGGTTACACTATTGCTTTCTTGATGGATACTCCGACTACATCCAAATCAGAATCGCACCTCGGGATCAAGAAAAGACTAACTTAATTTTCCCCTTTAGAACATATGCATATAGGAGAATGCCTTTTGGCCTTTGAAATGCTCCTATAACATTTCATAGGTGTATGATGAGTATCATTTATTAATTTATTAAGCACTGCATGGAAGAATTCATGGATGAATTTACAATTTATGGCGAGTCATTTGAATCTTTCTTGAATTCACTCTCTCCAGTCCTTCAAAAGGGTGTCATGTGTAACCGTGTGTTAAATTTTGAAAAATGTCACTTCATAGTTGAAAATGGGATTGTTCTTGGGAACATAGTTTCAAAATATGGTATTGAAGTTGATATTTCCAAAATTGAAGTGATCTAATCACTTCCTGAACCCACCTCTATTCGATACATCCGCTCATTCCTAGGTCACTCTAGTTTTTATTAGTGATTCATCCATAAATTCAGTAGGTTTTCCCTCCCACTCTCTCGGTTTCTCCAAAACAATGCCACATTCCATTTTGATGAGGTTTGCAAGAGATCCTTCATTGAACTGAAAACTGCTCTTATACCTTCCTCGATAATCCAACCCTAAATTGTTCCTTACCCTTTGATTTGATGTGTGATTCTTTTAATAGAGCTGCTGGGGTTGTTCTAGGTCAAATAAGAGAAAATATTCTTCATGTAAACTATTATTCCTAAAAAACATTAGATTAAAGTCAATATCACTACATTGTGACTAAAAAAAATTGTAGTGGTTTTTTCCTCAGATAAATTCTGGCCCTATCTCTTAGCTGAAAAATCATCATCTTCACGTGCCTTTCTACTATAAAGTTCTTACTCAAGAAAAGTGATTCCAAACCAAGGATAATATGATGGATACTAATGCTCCAAGTGTTTAACCTTGAAATCAAAGATAGACTAGGAAATGAAAACCTTGTGGCTGATCACCTGAGTATAATTTCTAATTCTTCTCTTTCATAAATCATTGATCCCAGATTCCCCACTGAGCACCTTTAATCTCTCACTCAAAAAATACCATGGTATGCCCCATTTGTAAATTACTTGGTTTTTGGTGTTTTTTCGTAAAATTTTTTCAAAAGAAAAAAAAGTTTAAAAGTCATTCAAAATAATATTTTTGAGAAGATAACAAATGTTAGAAAATTTGGGAAGACATGGTAATTATGAGATATATTGATGAAAATTAACATTCTCCCATCTTAGAATTCTATCACTCAATGCCTGGTGGTGGCCACATTAGACCACAAAGGACCTATTGAAAGGTCCTAGACTCTGGATTCTTCTCTCCTTCACTCTTCAAGGACTCACATTAGTTCTATCAATCATGTCCCACTTTCCAAATGTTTGGAAAATTTTCAAATAGAAATGAAATGCCATAAAAGCCTTTAATTTTCAGTGAGATCTTCGATGTTTAGGGAATCTATTTCTTGGGACCATTCCTCCTTCCAATGGATTCTCATGCATTATTATTGTGGTTTATTATGTTTTTAGGTGGGTTGATGCCAAACCCACTAGAAATGATGATTCAAATATTGTTAGTGATTTCTTAAAGACACACATCTTCCAACGATTTGTTACACCATGTAGCTTGATAGGTGACTTAGGAACTGCTTTTTTTAATGAAAACATGGAATATATTTTGAAAAATAATGGTGTTGTATATAAAAATTCAACTATATATCACCCAAAAACAAATGTAATTGGTTTAACTTTCAAATAGATAAGTGAAAAGAGTGCTTGAAAGAATTGTAAAATCCACCAGAAAAGACTGCCATGAAAGAATTGGTGAAGCACTTTGGGATTACCAAACTGCCTCTAAAACACCCATTGGGATGACTCCTTTTAGGAGAGTTTTTGGTAAAGCATGTCATTTACCTGTTTAAATCCAACATAAGTCTTTTGGGGCTATGAAAACCTCTAATTTTGATTCTGAAAAATATGGTGAAGAAAGATTGTTGCAATTGGATGAACTGGACGAGCTTCGACTTGATTCCTATGAGAATTAAAATATATACAAAGAAAAGGCTAAGGTTATCCATGATAAACACATCCTAATAATGGTATTTCATAAAGTTTAAAAGGTAATGATCTTCAATTCTCGATTTTGGCGTCACCCAGGTAAGATTAATTCTCACTGGGAAGGTTCTTTTGTTAGTACTTTGTTTACCCATTTGGTGCAGTGCAAGTCCAAGACCCCTCTTTTAAAAGGACATTCATGGTTAATGGACATCGGTTAAAGAATCACCATGAGATTTCACACAATCCTAGAGCCACATCGACTTCCAATGAATCCCCAACTTTTGCAATTGACCCACCACCAGATGGAGATGGCGAGCCACCAAATCCAAACCAGGGGCACCTCCTGACCTTTATCTCTCTCTCTCTATCTCTTCCTTCCTCTTCCCCTTTCTTATTCTTCCCCTCTCTTTCACTTTTTACAACTTTATTTATCAAACCCTTTTATTTATATTTCTTTTTTATATGGGCATGTCTTTATAAAAAAAATAAAAAAACCTAAAAATCTAAAAAACAAAAATAAATCACTTAAAAAATATGGAAAAATAAGAGTTATGAATAATCACCTTCAATTTTAAAATTTTGTCCAACCATTTTGTGGACTTAAAAGACATGGTTTCATCTCAAATATTTTGTGTTTGCATCATATATTTGGATAAATAATATTCTATAAAAACCAATAAATTTTTAATGCCCAATTTTTTATTTGGAAAATGATTTCCCTAATTATGAGGAATAACATTAGCCTTCATGCAAAGGCTACCTATGGCCATATTTTAAAAATATGTGTTTTTCACCCCCATTTATAAGTCTTTAATTTATGGACCTCTGAGCTTAATTTCTTACTTTGGTGTGAATTAATATGGTAGAGGCATTTTCTAAACCACATGAGAATCTCTATAGTCAAATAGCCTACCATTTACCTTACATTAATCTTCCTTTTGAAATCCCCTTAGATCCTAAAAAACATTTTCTTTGATACCCACATTACAATCCCAATACCTTATCCCACCAAATATTTACATGGATTTACATTGCATTATTTATTGAAATTTAAGTGCGGGAGGGAATGGATTTCATTTTTTTGGGTGCCGATTTATTCATTTTAAACAAGTTATCATATTATTGAGGGAAATCATCCATTTTAATGTAGGGGAGAGGTTTCCATTCAGTGTGTTTTGGGGAATGTAATTTACTTTAATTTATGTAACTTTTTAAATGTTTTTGACAAGTGTTAAATAAACTCAAAAAAAATCAATAAAAAAGATCAAAAATTGGGTTGTGTATTAGGAAGGTCAAAAAAAAACTCTTTCTCAACCTTTGATCTTTTTATAACTATTAAAATTTGTGTCTTGAGGAGATCAATCATGGGTTAGGATATGAGTGTGAGATCTTTTTCAATTTTAACTTTCGAAAAAAAGAAAAAAAGAAAAAAAGAAAAAAATAACACTTTTGTCATTAGGATAATGTTTGTGTTTTTTAAATATTTCATCTTCTCATCCCCTTAAAATTTTCTTCCTCTCTTTTGTATTTCTTCACACAGTCATTCCCCTATAAATTTATTTTTCCATTTCCTTCCATGCTTTATTTAAAAAAAATTCATTGCTTTTTCCATGTTAGTATTTTACCCCCTTTTTCATATCTTTTCGATATCATGTTCCTTCAGTCCTCTAGTCACAAAAACCCCCCTAAAAGACCTCATGATTTTTAAGCACTTTAGGATAGGGAGTGGAAGATGAGATCTATTAAAAACTCTAAGATTTTTTATTTTGGTTGGTGAATGAGTGAAGCTCCACAAATTAATTTTACCATCTTGAGAAGAGTATGTTTTGTGTGGCACCATTTTCCATTTCTAAATTTAAGCATGAAGTAATGAATTGTTTTAGAAACATTGTTTTTGTAACTAACTGTGGTGGAATTCAATATGTATGAGTGAAATTATATAAACCTTCCCTGAGTGGGGAAAACACAATGTTAATATTTGTTGGTGAGTGAAAATGATATTGTATTGTTTTTATATTTGTTTCACAAGACTAAGTGTGCAGGAGTTGATGTTAGTAATATTTTTATAACTTATTATATACCACCTTTACTGATTTTATATGAAATGTTCATAATTTATGTGAAATATTAATGTTTAAATATTAATTGTAATTTTTGAGCACTATTTGAGTCCATCTAGATTCAAGTCTGTTTAATGTATTAAAAATAAATATTCCCCTACATATCCAAATTGCATGTTTCTTGTTATTTAGGGTTCCTTACTCAAATTACAACATTTCATTAGAAGGAACCTCTGGCTAAATCATCAATTTGGAGGGTCATATTGTCCACACAAAAAGGCCCAAATAATCTGTGAAGAAATTGGACAATCAATGAACATAGAATTATTGGGCTCACTCCTAAAGTCCAAATCCTTTAATTCTCCTCCAAATATCGGGGAAAAATTCAATACATCTTGTATAAAGGTTTCAAGGCCCAAATCCAAAGAAAAAGGGCCCAAATGATGCTTTGAATTCCAGCCCACCATTCTGGATGTAAATTAAAATATGCACACTTTTCATGACATATCTCATGATGTAGTTATCAAACAAATATGACATTTCTTAGTGTAAAGAGGAGATATATTTGGTCGACATTGTTGAATAATGTTTTTGGATTTGAAGGCATATTCATATTGATAAACCCATTCACATTTCGGCCTTCTAAAAAGTGTGGATTGAAATGGATAGTTTAAATTTGTTTAATAAAACGTCCATAAATTTTGCTCCATAAGTCCAAATGGATCCAAATGTTGAGATAATTTGGACAACATTATCATATAAAACTTTAAATAAGAAGCTAACTCAATATTTGGATTCTTGAATAGCCAAATTGGCAATTCATGGGGAGGGATAGATTGGAAATTAAAATAGTCCACTTCCTTGGGCTATAAATACATATCCATTCTCTACTTCAAAGGAGTTGAAATTTCAGAAGATATGAGAATATATTGGCATGACCAAATCCTCGCCAAAGGCTTTTTATGACATTCCATACTCAAGTTTTTTACTTGAGAGTCATTTCATCCTCTCTTTGTTTTCATTTACTTTTGTGTTCATCATTGTTGTAATCTTGTAAGTCTTTTTTTTTGTAATTCTATTTTAATGAAAGTTTATTATTATTAATCTATTATTATCATCCAAATTCTATTAAATAATAATATTAGTCTTAAAATAGTTTAAATATAGTTGAAAAACCTTCCCTTATTGTGATTTCTCATTCAATGTAAAGTTAGTATTTAATTCCCTTCACTATTTGTGTGTGTGAGTTCGACGCACAACTGTTTTCTTACCCATTATTTTTATTCTCTTATTTTCTCATCATCATAAAAATAATAAACCAAATTTCTCATAATCTTAATGGCTGAGTTAATCTACCATGGGGGTGATTCAAAATTTAGGGATGTTACGTGATTGAGAGTATTTTCTCGATGGGTATTCTTTAATTTAACATTATGTATGTTGGACTTAACATGTCATGGATTAATGACATATTTTATTTAATGTGTGGGTTCCATAGATTATTGGAACCTTAAATACACTACCATAAACAATCTTTGATTGAGATTACAACCCTAGGATAATTTAAGGCTTGGATTAAAGCCTTAACACTTAGGAATTCCAATCAATGTTATCTTGTGAAGTGGGGGTTAATTTAAATGCAATATAAAGCAGAGATCAAGGATATCAAAAGCTTTAGTCCCTAATAATGAACTCACCCAAATATCAATCAATTTTTTAAGTCAATATATATTGATCAATAATTTCATAATATCTGCAAACAAACCCCCCAATCAGAATACAATCAACTAAAAACAATCAACTATTAAAGAGTATCATCACTGAGGATTCGACCCGGGTGATACTATACACATTAGCAGAGCACCGAAACATTAACCAGTCAATAGGAGACAATCATCCATGCTTTCAAATGGTCAAGTTTCTATTGCACATGGAAACATGCGAATATGTTCAATTAGTTGCAGGAATAGGTTGGTTTGTGGCCCATGTTTGATCAAGTGGGATGACTAAAATGAGTACATAGAGCTAGAGATGATGTTTGGACTGAGATTCCATGGATACACTATCTTTTTTTATATTACTCTATATATGCTTCCAACACAATGGGAGATCAATTGTATGTATGATGTGGGTATTTGGGACTAACTTTATTTCAATTATTTTTAGTCTTGTTTATATTTATTTATTCTTATTTCAATATATGTATGATGTATGATACATGTTTATTTATTTTTTTACAACCACCATGACCCATGTGATATAGTCATCCTACAGTACCATCTTATACCTCTGTTTCTTGTTGTAAACTTCTAGAATATAGGGAGGAACACTTGAGGTCATATAGAGAACCGATCTATTAATTTTTTATAGAGTTATCCATGCCAGAGGGTTATAAATTTGGATTAGATATTTTATATTATATTACTATTTTTAGATCTAGTAAAATAGATATTTATGGATATGTCAGAGCTTTCGATGAAACCCAAAATGGTGCATCATGAATAATTTATTCTAGAGGAAGTCTAGGTAATTCTTGGTTTTTGAATGATATTTTTGGCCTACATTTTTTTTTTATTTTCACATGGTGTGAGATACATGAGGTTTGAGATTAATGATTTATGAGTTATTGGATTTCTAGATTTTGGCACGTTGTCAAGTATCCAATTAGTATAATTATGAATATTGGTCTATAAAAGAAAGAGGTGTATCATCCATCATAAAAAAACATATGATCCACATGATATAGGTATATTATTGTTATCATTTTTACTAAATATTGAGGATCATTTGTTTAAAGTGTTAGAAACTGATTATATGACATTTTCCTATATAATTAAATAGTTGAATTATACTCAATTGAGCTAACTTGAGCATATATTTTATTATATTTGTAGGTATTATAGATCTTATGGTGAGATGAATGATAGATATGATGGTGATATGGTCTCTTCAACTGGGGACTAGTAGGGACCCTAAGGGTTCAGTAAATGGAATCCATTTCTTAGAGATGAACCCCCTAGGGGTGATTTTATATTGGCTTGGTTATTTAAATTATTAGTAACAACATATATGATGTTTTCCCGTATATCTTTGAATGAAACTATACTTAATAGAACAAAATATTCTAGTTACCCTTTACCCAATTTGTCTTTAGAAATTACATTATCTATGTTTTACTCGAGATGAGTTGGGATTATCAAGCAAGCAGTATTGTATATGGATATTTGGTAAGAATTACTTCCCTACTAGGATGATGGTTTTACATGACTTTCTTGATGGATTTGTATATGAGACCCTGAATAGGGGATTTGGTATGTTAGATCTTGGGTGGTATTTGATATTTGAGCATTGATGGAGTTTTATTAATTAATACCCTTTATGATTACGACATTTGTTCTATGTAAGAGACTAAGATTCTTTGAGATAAAACATAGTGTTTAGTGATTCAGATGTATTGCAATGTGAGGGAAACCTATGAATGTTTATCAGATATATATAGGTGAATAACATTTTTATGTGATAGTTTTATAGATTACTACACTATATGGGCTATCAAGTGATAATGCCTTGGCATTGAGGATGTTTTAAAGAACCTGGTCATTTGGATTCATAACCCCAAGATTCATCAGTTCACTATAAAGTAAAGTATGAGTGTGGGTAAATACTTGAGGATTTAGAATGGTTCTAGGTGTAGAATATGCACATTGTTAGCATGAAGAGCTAGAATGTCACGGAACATGAGTTTCCAGTCTCGATGATTTGAAACTTATGGAGTCATGAGTTTGATTTTTGAATTATTGCAATAGAGGTTTTTGACCCTTAGGTTTTGAGAATATCAAGGCATCGTGTGTAGTTAGTTGTGGTTCATGTTGAAATATTTATTAGTGAGTGGTTGTGTGTAAGTTTAGTGTTGAGAAGTTTTGGATGTGAAACATGGAAGAATAAGGGAATAAGGTTTTAGTGAAATAAGAAATGTACCTCCATGGTAGGGGATAATTCGGAAGCAGATAAGGTGTAATGCCATGATTGATCTTGGAGTTGACCCCAGTTAGGTTTTCCTGGGGATATATCTATTTTTTATCTATATAATCATGTGTTTTTATATGTGTTTTAATTTAATATTTATTGATTGAATATGAGATTCATATATCGTATTAGTGTTTTATGTATTCATATAGTAGAACATACTTTTAGAGAAATTTAAAGGAAAACATGGAAAATAAGGAACATAAAAGCACTTCACACCAAGCCATGAAGCAACTCGGTAATAAAATAGAAATATGATGAAATTTTGAGTGAATATTGAAGCTAAAAAGATCATGATTACCATTTAAAGAAGGTTTCACCTGATTTTGGATGATCAAGGGATCTTCTAGAGGCTTGGAATTGAATATCTGATGAAAACAAAGGTCTATGGAATTGAAAATAGATGTTTCAAATCATGTATCATGTACACAACATGAAAAATTTACAAGGCATGTAAGTTTTATAGGATATGAATTAAGAAAAGCACAAAAAGAGGAGATCCCATACATTTCATGATGTGAACATGTTTCCCACCATGAAACAACCTATATATTCATAAATATGAATGTGTTTATGTATCATTTTATGGGGCATCACTTAGATTAATAACTATAGCCATTTATAACCATTTTAGACCTAGAAAACCCTATGGATGACCACAAAAATTAAAATGGGGGATTTCATCAAATAGATAGAGAGGGGATACAAAGGTGTAAGGATTCGATCACTAGGAGGCTACCACATGGTTTTGATCTGGAGATCATTCATCATAGTTAAGATTTTATTTCTTTTTTCATTTTATATTTCATTCTTTGATGTAGTGATGAATTAAATTTTGTTTAAATACAATCAATATTTGTTCTTTAATCCATTTTACATTATTTATTTCCTGATATCTATGATACATGTATTAGTTTGTTTTTTATCAATGATCACTTAATGATGATTAGATGAACCATGTAGAGAGAGAGAAAAATCAGATAAAGGGGTTGTGTACCAACAAATCACGATTTTAATTTACTCTTAAAATTGTTTTATTCAAAAGTATCATATTATTCCTGTATGTTTATTTTATTCAATATTGATTCATGAAACCAACTATTTCAATAAGAAATTAATAACAACATGAATAAGATAATATATTACTGACCATTGAATTAAATTAATATTCTTCTTTGGGAAATATAATTTTAATTCACTTTAGCTATTTTATTTCATCAAACCATGATGAATTAAGATTCCAGAGAATATTTTTTGGGATTAATCATTTCTCATATCAATAATATTTAATGGTTTCACAACTATTTTATATGATTGTTTTTAAGGGAATTTGGATTAATTTATTTAGGAAAACTTTTCCTAGAAACTGGTTCCCGCTCTTCTTTCAATCTTATCTTTATATCTAGATTCTAATAATTTAATTTGTGTCATTAAATTATTTTAATTAAATAAAATCAATTGAAATTTGGATAACTTGAACTTTTTTCAATAATTATCTACCATGTTCACCACTCTCTGCCATATCTTCCTCATAGTTCTACATTACTATGACTTTTCCATTAGTACAGTTTGGGTTTCATATAAATTTTTAATTTTATCTAGTTTGGAGGATCTAACGATGTCTCTTGATGAAAAACCTGGTTTGGATGAGAGAGGATCCAGATGAGAAACACATATGGGATGATGTAAGATGTTGAGGTAGCACTTGAGGATTAGTATAAGATAATCCATAAGGCAGGGATTAAACTACTGGTCAGTTCAGGGTGTGACCCATATTATGATTGGAATCTTAGTGGATTATAAGGATGATGTTCCTCTATGTCTATAATGGGTGAGGATTTAAGTTTCATGAGGGAACTTAGGTATGAGTGGGATTTGTCATATATATTTACCAAGTGTATAGATGGACAAGGAAAAGGTTGTGGTGTTCAGGTTTTGATCAAGTGAAGAGAAAACAAGGATGCTCTTTTGGTGAGGATAAGGATATCAATTCTGGGTGTGTGACCCTTGTCAGATAAGATTTATTTTCATGGTTGAAAAATTCACGGGATGGTTGAGGAGGTCCCTATATTATTGTGAGAAATAAATACCAATATTTAGATTCAAATGAGTCTTCAAATCATTTATTGAGTTAGCATCAAGTTCGATATGTTTTCATTATGATTTGAAGTCTGTGTGTGAGGAGAACCCCAATTCATGATATGATTCGGAGGGTGAACTAGATTACTAATTTTTTTTAATGAATCAATGAAATTCATTTTATGGTTCATGGGGTTAACAATGTATCAGCGATGGTTATGATAATTAACTCAGTTTTTGATGAATGTTGAACCTCACATTTAGAGTTACATAGTTGAATCACTTTTGGTGTTTTAGAGTAGAATGTGGAAAACTGATCATGGAATAATGAGTTGATTAGGTTTGGTGTGCTAATTGAATGGTTTACGAGACTTCTCAGGGATGATAAAAATTATGGTGGGATTATTTTCAAACCCTGTGTAACACCACAATATTATATGATATATTTCTCTTAAAATTAATATGTTTTATTTGATAGCTTTCTTTACACGCAACCATAAGTTTTAATGAACTACGTTATACTATAAAAATAACATTATTTAAATGTGAACGTTAAAACCATTCCATTAAACTTAGTAGTATGAATAAAAATAACCAAATGATAAAAGTTTATATAAATGTTTTATAAAATTAAAATTTATTTTTTAATATAAAATAAATAATACTCAATTTTTCGTAAAGTCATTTTTTTCTCCCAAAATACATTTTATTTGAACATGGTTTTTATAGAATTTTTTTCAGGAACATTATTGTTAATTTTTTTTTTCTAATTTTATATTTTTTTTGAAAAATGGATATCATTTTAGATTCATTATATAAATTTTTTATTTTGATTAAATTTTGATATTTTTCTAAAATATCTGATTTTTGGGTGAATAGTGAAGATATTAGTTTTTCAAATATTGTCACTTTGATGATATAAATTGTAATATTATCATTAATTAATAAATTTTGAAGTATTTTTATCGAAAAATATATATTAATGTAATTAAATTATTTATTTTAGAATACTATTCTAAATTTTGTAACCCAAGCTTTACTTTTGTTAAGATAAGTTATATTTTGTTCAAATTAAAAAATAGTTTTGGATCTTTGCATTGGATGGCATGGTTGGAAAATGAAATTCAATTCAATCATGATAAAAAGGTACAAAATATTTATTTTTTAATTATTTAATAAAAAAATTCATGGAAACCAAATTTTCACTTAATTTCAAGGTGAAATTATTTTTATGCTTAAATGAGGTACTTTCCTAGAAAAATGTTTTTCATGGGTTTTTGTTCTTATATTAGAAGTAATTTCTACAACCTAATGAAATTGAATTTTATAAAATGGATTCAAAATTTGGAATCATCATTTCCAATTTTTTTAGAATTCTTGTTTTTGTTTGCTTCATTTAATTAATTTATCAAGGTAAAAATTTAAGTTATAATGGTCAAGGTTAAAATCGGTTTAAAATGGTTTAAGTAGGAGATACATCATAAAATTTTTCCAATAATTTTGAAAATATGATTTTTTGATATTATTTTGACCCTATAATATATTATATTCTACTTTGGGGTGCCTTAGATCCTCTTTATAAGATTGTGATATATATATATATTAAATCTTTTAAGAAATTCCAAGTGTGTCTTTTCCCTCACTTATAAAAGGGAACATCGTCTCCTCCATTATTTACAATGATTATTCCTTCTATATAACCCAATACCTACCCTAATACCATTATATATTCTTTCCCCATGTCTTATAGCTTATGGTATTTCCAAAATACCATCCACTCAAGGCTTAAGGCTTAATCTAAAGGATTTTTCTCAATGAAGAGTTATAACTATTAATCAACTAATTTCAATATTATTTCATCTTCTACCACCTCTAAATATACGGTATCAATTATAAAATAATTAATTCAGTATCTTCAATATATAAATGTTTTATTCGAAGGATGGAATAATCGTTATCTATATCCCTTCCATCCTATGGGAAAAGAAAACATCGATCATGAATACTTGTGGACTACCACCTCTACAAAGCGATGCATTTCATTTTTCCTAATCACTTCAAATTAATGGTTATAATTATTTATTTACTGAATATATATGATATTATTATTTTTCTATAAAGGTTAATTATTTTTTAATTTTCTTTCATTCCATCCATCAAAATATAGAATCACCGCTTGTGCGTACATATAGACTACCATCTTCAGGAAGTGGTGTAAGACATTTTCATCACCGCATTATATTAATAGTTATAAAATATTATATAATGATTAAATATTATATTAAAAACATGATTAAAATTAGTGATATTATTTTACCATGATCAAATTTCATTTATCAAGACCATTGAAGGAAAATATGTATGAAAAATGAATCAACTATCATCAGGAACAATGATTTTAATAAAGAATTTCTTATAAATGAGTGAAAATTTGGTACAAGTAAATAATATATAGTATTATATATATTATTATGCATCTATAATAGATTTATGATAAATATATGTTAATTATAAAGGAGGGTTGAGTACGTACAAATAAATACAAGACTGGAGGTAGGGGGATTTATCAACTCACTTTTATTTCTATGAGAAATATTCCATATTCACCAGTTATTTATTTTTTGTGGTGTGTATAATTCACATGAATATATTTTATTAATATTTTTATGGAAATTATAGTGATTTAAAAATAAATATGTGTTTCCCACATTTATGATACTTTGATTCAGATATTACCAAAGTGTTAATTGATTTAAATTAAAATATCATTTCTTCTTAGTATTGTCTATGATAAATTTATTTTGATGGAAATTATATGTTTAATATTATTTAAACCTCATAAATTTTATTACACTTTGGTTATTATTTTAATTTTAATGTAATAGATCCATTTTCCACACTTTTTACTTTAAATCATTGATAAACTATGTTTAAGAGAAAAACATTATTTCCTGTTTATTCAAGAATATTTTACTTCCATGTCCACATTCTCATTAAAATGTTTTGAAGAATTATTTTAATATTATTAAATAATTGATTAAATTATTTTTTACCAATATTTTAATTTCTATAAAAATGATTAAAAGGTATTTTATTATTGTTCTCTGAATGAGGTATTTTTACCCAAGGTGTGAATGGAATATTTATTTTAATGTATATCACTCAAACAAATTTTTCCACTTTTATGAATAATATTTGATTTTAAGGTTCATTTATAAGATTAAATGGTTATTTTTAAAGTAGTTTATTTTCCTAATATTATTCAAATTTTTAGATTTTAAAAACATTATTTCAAAATGAAATGTATATTTTACCGAAGAAATATTCCAGTGATGTTTTAAATTTATTTTCATCTATGACAACATCCTTTGATGTTACTTATGGTTCACTGAGGATATGATAAAATGAAACAACACTTTTTGTTCTATAGATAGTTATTGATTATGATAACTAAATATTGAAGAAACCCATTTTATTTTCCATGTTTTAATCTATGATGAAGTGATGAAATATTTCATGAACTTATATCAAATATATGATCATATAATAATTATGTGATGGTTTTCCTCTCAATATATTTCCATTGAATTGTGGAGGTTTATGTTTAAGTTCTTTAGTTATCTCTATGATTAGGGATTGCTATTGAGAACCTTTTGTAGTACAACATATACTCTTTCTTCTAGATATATTGCATTGGGTTCCATTTCAGTCTGATGTAGGGGGTTTTGGGATGTTTTGGTTTGGAATTCATTGGTGTTCATGGAGTCATGAATCACATTGGTTCATCTTATTCCCTAGGGTTTATGTTTTATTCCTTATTGTTTTTTTAAATTTTCTATTTTTTGGTGGTTTTTCAATCATGGTCGTGTTGTTATAGCTTGAATGTAATTTTTCCTAGGGTATTCTTGGCCTTGTTGAAGGTTTATATTACAATATCTTGGTCGTTATTTTATTTTCTCATTCAGGATTTGTTTTTTTGTTTTTCAGTTTTAATCCTTGAAGATGATGAAATCGATTAGAAATGATGTTTCCGGTCCTTAACAATAGAATTGTGGTTATTTGGATTCTATTTTGAAGGATGGAATAATTCTATTCTTAGTGAAGTGTTTGGTTATAGTTAAGATGGTGGAATGGATGACTATTTCCATGGTGCTTTAGTGATTTATTATTATTATTCATCATTGTGTTTTGGAAGCTATAGTTCTATGATTGTTCTTTGGATTGCATACCTTTTTAAAATGTGGCAGTTCTAATGGTAATGGGGTTAACATTGATGGTTGTGGATAGTTTCATGATGACATAGGAAGAGGATGTGAAATCAGATGAAATGTGCTATGAATATCTGTAGGCCTACTCATGTTTCACAGTTTGGGGTGTGTGCTATGGATTTGGTTTTTATTTTTGAATTTTTAATCTTGTTGATTTGGGTTTTTTTGGTTCATGATCAATCATAATGTAGTTCATTTTGAAATAAAAAATGTATTTTATAATAGGATATCTCATTCGATGATGACGATGATAATGAAAATGATTGAAAATATATTTTTTCACATTTTGATACATGAGTAGTATCTCTTGTAGCTATATACACAAGGTTATGATTTCTTTCTATTTATGCTCACATGAATATTCATGGACATAATTTCAAATAAATATTTTCCTAATATTTTATTTCTTATACTTATGACACCACATTCATATGATATGAATCTTGAATGATGAAGACTACTTTTAAACCCTTATTGATCATGATTCTAGATATGAATTGATTTTGGAGTCATGATCTAAGATTTTTTGTCTATGAATCTATTATGTTGAGAACATGCACCTAATTATGTTGTCATACCCTTATTATTATCTTATGATTTATTATTATTGATATCTATTATGTTTACCCATACATGAAATCTGAACTCACCCTTTATTATGTTTTACATCCCCATGTTTTGATGAGAGATTATAAGTATGATATGTTTATAATGGTACTAATATGAAGATATTTATGGGAGATATTGGAGATCTTTAATGAAATTAGTTGATTACATATCTTGTTTCCAAAGAAACTAATCCTTTCTGATATTAAAAAATGTATTATTGTGAAATATATTGAATATTACTATGAAATGATGTAATGTTTATGTATTATATTATCAGGACACCCCACCTTGTTTTTGAATGAGTTATGAAATCTAGATGAAATTTTAATTTTTAAATTAATTGATAGTTTTTTCTAAGAGATGGGAATTAGAATGAGGTTATAAAAGTTAAACATCCCAAAATGCTGTTATTAGACATGTTTTGAGGGTTGGGGGATGTTTAAAATGATTGGGATGTCGTCAAAAGAGTTTCAGGGGGACCAGGGGTGCTTAAAAATGTAACAACATTACTATCACATACTTAATAGGGTATTTATAATGTGATATGGGTTCATGGGGTATGTTGGGATATTTCAGAATGTAAAAAGGGGAGTCGTGGGCCAATACTCAAAAATTTATATTATTACCCTTATGGACACAATGTGATATAGTTCTAGATAGTTAATTTCTTTGATTTTAAGAGAGACTTGTCCTTGTTGTTTTTTCATAATAAAAGGATACATAGAGAGTGTGATGAACCTAACCCATATACGCTCCTAAACTGGTACCTAACCCAAACAGTCACATACCCAAAGGGTGTTCTCGATCCCCACGAGTCGGAGACTAGAACCCAAGCGTAAACAAAAACTTTATGGAATGATTTCAATATAACCAGAAGCATAAAACATGACATATATATATATCTACATTTTGAGAAAAAATAAAAATAGTAAAAAATAAATATGTGTCATATAAAAGAGGAAACATCAGAAGCGATACAAACCAAAAGTAGATAAGAAATATCCAAGTTACAAGTCTAATATAAAAGGGAAGCTAAAAACCAAAACAAAGAATCAGTTTGATATATAGGGAAAACTCCCACCATATCACCACCGTCTACCCAAACACAACTGAGAGAAACCTCACCACCTCACTACAACTCCTTGAATTTCCTTGTATCTAAAGCCATAACGAGGTCTACACCCTGTCAAATGGGATTAAAAGTTGTGAGATAAATAGAATCAGTTGGATCCTAGCCTGGTGTTCCATGTCATGTATCTATACAACAATCAAAACTCTCTCAACATTAAATAAAACAATGCATGATTATCATTTAAATAGTTTTTATATAAAAAAATGGTAACAAATTTCCCACTTTTCCACAGTTCAAAATAAATATAGATAAAATAGCTTAAAATAATATCACATATATTAAATAATTTCAAACCAAATCATGTATCACATATAATATTAATTATAAATTGGTACAAACCAAAGCATAGGAAAAATCACACTAAGGATCACTACATGTTAGGATAAATTAAGTAATCATACCCAAATATAGATAATCATGAACATCAAGTCTCTAGATACATGAATTGAAACTAGAGAGTAGAGGAACACCCTAGTAAGTTAACCTCCCAAAATATATAACAAGTCCCTAAAATAATGGGCCTAAGGAGTAGAGGGACACCCCAAGAGTGAACCCCCTAGGTAGTATCAATAGACAATGAATATTACTACACCATTCTCTTAAGTAATCAAGGATTACCATATTAAAAAAATTTAAAAAACATTCATAGAAACAATTATTTGAAACCCATTTCATAAATCCATTTCATATTACATTGAAAATTCATTTTATTTTCCTAAAATAAGGGGAAAACCATATTTTCTGAAAAATCTATTTTCACACACACAATTAAATCATGCCAATTAATTTATAAAACCATAGAAATAAATTTTGTCCAAAACAAGATAGATACATAACCAAAAACCTCAAAATAAGGTTACACATGCCTCTAACAAGATCCCCCAATATAAAAGAATGCAAAGAAGAAAATTAAGGCTGTAGAATCAATCCATACATCTATGAATTAATTCATCAAGAAAATTGTATGGTAGAGAAGATAAAATAAGAAATAACTAAAGAAACCTTTACACAATACCACAACCACAATAGTGGTTAGACTCTATAGAAATATCACACAACCGATTTAGAAATGATCAGTAGAATCAACTTCATAAGGCCAATAGATTGAAAAATGTTTTCCAATGGTACTGATGTGGCAAAAAAAGTAAGAATATCACTTACCCAAAGAGATGTAGTGCAACCACAATGAAGATTAATCACCAAATGAAATGATCTAAAATGAGAAGAGATCCCAAAAAATCACATGGGAGAGATCCCAGTTCATAAGAGGAGAGGTTGTGGTCAAAAGAAAATAATATCAAATATGTAGTCCATAAAGACCTATAGGCCATGAACATTACGCGATATGAATCCTAGGTTCATGATGTGAAATCCATGAAATTAATATACACCGAAAATGTGTTAATTCGGTTAAAAACACTTGTTTAACTTCTCACTATGTGAATCGGTATCATAATGTGTAAAAATTTTATTCTCTGAACCATTTCTGACATCATACTAATAATATATTCAATTAATGTAACCCTTTCATTATGTGAAGTATTTCAACATGATTATTCTTCAAAAACACTTAAAAACACCTTGGTTTAATCCATACCACAAATGAAATCCTATTAAGAATTTTTCACATTTATACCTAGAATCCATTAATTCCAATAAACATATACTCTTGAACATTAACTCATTTTCCTCTGTAAAGTATCTCCATCCTTGAGAGTCCCAAAACTCACCCAAATAAAAATGTAAATGAAAAGAGGGGTGAGAAATACCTAAAGGAAAGAAATGTGATGTTACAAAATACCCACTATAAGACATTCCATCCCTAGGAATACATGTGGAAGAATGGTTTTTGGAAAGAGGTGAGGCCACTACTCCCTCCTTAATGACTCACACTACCATTTAACATGAGAATATGATCCATGTGGATATAATAATCGAACCATATTAATTTACTTCAGGCACAAAAATTTCACCTTTGTGTTAATGATCTCTACTATTTTCTATACAACATAATCCTCTGGCTCAAACATGATCTCTTCCTAACTCAAAATGCGATAGAGATCAATATGGTACTTATTTAGCTAGGATATGTGAAAAAAAACCATTAATACCAATCAAATTAAATGTAATTAAAAACAGGTAAGAAACCTTCCAAATACACTATTGAACTCAAATGGTTCAATATTTCTTGGGGAAAAAATTTTGTGTTTTCCAAGATGACAGTGACATAACTGTGGATAAAATTTCTGAAAAACATGGTCATAAATGGAAGACATCAAAGGATGATGCTAAAAATATGAATATGATTTCCGTCGACTCTGAGTTGTAACAAGACACTAATTTATATCCCAAATTCTCACTGATATCTCTTAAATTATGCTTGATACTATAAGAGAGGCATCACCCACCTCTTCCCAAAAAATAGGTGGAATATGCAAGAGACCATACAAATCCTCTAATAGATCCATTTTGATCGATGATTGATAGCTATTGTTATAATAAAACTTAACCAGTCCTAGATGACTCTCTGATGATCCACTAAAATATAAGATTCATGTACAGATCATATCCTCTTGGATATAAAGAGCATGATCTGCATGACTATCTGTATATATATGGTAAGATATACTCAACCTGACCTCTCCCCATCACCTTCTTGAGACTCTTATATAATTTTGAGGTAAACCTAGGATCCCTATCTGAAACAATGGTAGAGGGAACTACATGAAACCATAAAACCTCCTGCATAGACAACTTAACTAGTTCATCATCTTTAGGGGTTCCCTTGATCATAATGAAGTGAGACAACTTTTTAAATCAATAAATCCCCACCCATATAGAAAATTTCTTTCAGGAAGTTCTTGTTAATCAAAAACATTTAATAGACACCTCTTCCCATTTCCAAACTAGAACGAGACAATGCTAGAGTAACCCATAAGGTTTCAAATGCTTTGCCTTTATATATTAGTAGGTGCAATAATGGAAAAAATAATCTATAATGTCACGATTCATACCTAGACCTAATAATTTACATCCCATGCCAAAATATGTCTTCGTAGTTCCCAGATTAATGACCCGTGAAGAACTATGAAATTCAAACAAAATGGAACTCCATATAGTTGATGGGTTGAAAAACCAATCACCAAAATGGATAATACCATATAAATGGTGTGACTAACTAGAAATAGTCTCCCCACCATATAGGGTTTGTTGAATTATTCATCTTGATACTAATCCTATGGAACAGACACAAAAAAGAGATAATGATAACTGGAAACTAGTCAGAACCATACCCAAAATAGCCTCTTAAGAATCCATGTGAAACTAAACAAAGAGAACCATAAGGTTACACTCCTCCTTTGATTCCAGAACATCCTACGATGGAGGTTTTTGGCTGATACTATCTATAATTACATTTCCCTTCCTTGAGGTGTAGGTGATGACAAAGTCAAACATCTGAAGGGATTACACCCACCACCTATGTTTGAGATTCAAGTATTTTTTATATAATATATAGATTAGAAACTTATTGTTAGAAAATGCTATGAACTTCTCACAAATCATATATTGTTTCCTACATTTAATCTCACGAATAATCAAAAAAATCTATAAATCATGAGTATGGTAATTCTTCTCATGCAGTCAAAGCTGGAGAGATTTGTAAACCACCACATGATCATCCTATATAAGCACTCAACCCAGTTTAAAACTATAAGAATTAATTAAAATCACATAACCCAAAACATACCTCGGTAAGATCAGAATAAGAGCTAGAATTAGATGTCGTTTAAGATCATCAAAATAAGACTCACACTTTTAATCTCATATTAATTTCACTCATTTCCATGTAAGAGAAGAAAAGGGTGACACAAAATATGAGAAATATTTGAAAAACTATATGTAGTAACCAGAAAGACCAAAGAAGATCCAAATATTAAAAACATTATGTGATTATTTATATGGAAATAAAAACTTTAATTTATCAAGGCCAACTGATCAAATATGCCCATAAATCACATGACCCAAGAACTTCACATCATGGATCCAGAAAATGCATTTCGAAATCATTCTATAAAAATGGTGACTCATTGGGATTTAAATAAATAATCTCAAATGGTTCTCATTCCCTTTCTCATATATCAAATAAACCAAAATATCATCCACAAACTCTACCACAAAAGTTTTGAGATACTCATGGAATATTCAGTTATTAAAAACATAGAAACTACATGAGTCTTAGTCCAAACAATCAACATCACAAGATATTCATAATGGCCATACCAACTCCTAAAAGCTATCTTTAGTATATCAGACTCCTAAAATTTGTGCTAGTTATTACCTACCTAAAGATCAATCTTCAAAAACCAATTTCCCTTTTAACTGGTCAAATAAGTCATCCACTAAGGGAAAATTATACTTATTGTTAATCATTACTCAGTTAAACTATCGATAGTTCACACACAATTAGAGTGAACCATCTTCCTTCTTGGAAAAAGGAACATGAGATACCCAAGGTTAAACACAAGGGAAAACAAAACCTCTCTCCATAAGATCATCCAACTTAATCATGATATCTCTCAAACGCACTGGTTCCATATAATAAGAGGGTATTGAAACTAGTTGTGTACCTGGCATGAGATAAATCATAAATACACCTCCCTCTTTGGAGGCATACAAGATAAATCATCTTGGGTAATGTTATAAAATTTATGAAAAAAACGAGAATATCCAAAAATGGATGAAATTCAATCAGGCTTAACTACTACAACAGATAACAAACTCCTAATCTCAGTGATGGAAGGCCTTGTATGACTATACCTCAGATCCAACTCTCCTTGGAACACTTGAGATCTACCATCATTTGAAAGGAAAAAATCTCATCAAGGATAACAATCAATCTCATTATGTTGAGAAATATTCCAATCCATCTCAATAATGATGTCAAGAAGATCTAGATCAAGAACCAGGAAATCCCAGACTAGCTTCACATCAGCTATTGACAGTGAACAAAGAACTCGTAACCCCTTTCCTCTTCCCAATAGGTGTATTTAACTCCATAAATAAGGATATAAGATTTGTTGAAAGTTTAATCATATAAAAAAATTGAAAGATATAAACTATTGAGAAGAACCTATATCAAACAAATTAGTCACTACTGAAGATGTAATAAAGATGGTACCTCTCACTATCACTGGACCTGCATATGACTCAATCAGAAACTGAAACAATATGTGAAGGTGCTTCACTATTGAGGTATGTGGATGGAGTCCTGTAGTGTTCAAATCATCCTACTATGTTGCAGTTTCTTTCAGAGCTGACAATCCTTGAACATAATGAGGTATAGACATGACCTGATAAAAATACAATAGATAACCATAATGTCTATAACTATTACATATCTTTGTTGGTGTGGAACAAGAATTTCGGGTGTGACCCACCTTTCCACAATTATATTAAGTCAGGGATACACTATTGACTTCCGTCGAAGGTGTATAGGAGTCCTTCTACTGAGAACCACCCTCGTCACTCTTGTGATAATCATTCCACATACTCTTCCTTCGTTGCATTCCACAGAAGCTTTTAATGGGTAGAGGAGAAGTGGAAGAATAACAAAAATTTCCTAACATATCTATATTTTCCATCATTTCTACATATACTATCTCCACATAGGTATAAATCTTAATAAAAAATACTTGTGATTTAATATTTGCTCGCAAACCCTTCTTGTAATTATGAGCCTTCGGTTTTTCATTCTTTACCACCTACAAATCAAAAGGAACCAGATCTGCAAACCAAATGGTGTATCTTTTCACTGGATTGTCTCCCTACTACAAGGAGAGGAACTCCAGAGACTTATCTATCATCTTTAACTCCAAACAAAACTTTCTAAATAACTAGGTCTTAAAACCCTTCCAATCCAATCCCACGTGTCTATCCACCAGTACCATAGCATTCCACCATGGATTTATGGGACCATGGATTCTAAATGACACACACTTCACCTTGATATTTTCAGGTTTATCCAAGATGTTGAATATATGATTGATATTTTCTAGAAATTCCTCCACCTATTGAGGTTAATTATTACCCTTAATGTATAGTAGATTATCACATAATAAATCATGTGATTGATCCCTTTGTCCTAAAACACCTAGCCATACTTCCAAAACTTCATTATAGACATGCGATACACTTTGGTCAATAGAAAGAACTACCCACACAATATCCTCGATAAGATTCTGATCTAGATGTATATTTCCTTGAGGAGCATCCATCGTACCCTATTAAAGAACCTATGAGAGATGCATCATTAGAATACCACTAAAAAACATAACATAAGAAATGATTAGATGAAAAGATAATCTCAGATAAAACCATAAAACCATAATTAAAAACTAAGATTAAGATCAAGAACTCAAAATAGGAGACACACTTCCTAAGATCCCATGGTAACATGAGCCTTATCCTAGAAAGATCCTGAAAAGAACTTCCCATAGCCTACCTCTAAAGTACTGAAAATCCTATCTCCAGTCTACTAACACACCTAAACTAAGATTTAACCAACCTCTAAGACCAAACTTTAATGAACCTGAATAAGATACCCTCTCAAACTAGTACCTGACCTAAACTGTCACAAACCCAAAGAGTGTTTCTTATCCCCATGTCCTAGTGACTGGCACCCATGAACTAATAACAACAATATGGATAAATTTCACCCCAACATGAAGTAGAAAATATGATATATATATATATATATATATCTCTACATGATCGAAAGAAACAATAGAAGTATAAACAATAAATATTTATCATATAAAAAAAGGAAGAAGAAAAAGTGTTACAACTCAATATTAGCTAAAAATATCTATCGTATAAGTCTAACTACAAAGTACAATTAAATACTGAAATATCCAATCTTTCAGATAACAAGGGAAACTCCCACCATCTTACCACTAGCTACCCAGGCACAGCGGACAAAAACCTCATAGCCTCATTGTGGTTTCTTTCCTTTCCTTTAATCGAAAGATATAACAAGGTCTATGCACCACCTAATGGGTTCAGATGGTGTGATCTAGATAGGATTAGTAAGATCCCACCAAAGTGATTCATATTATGTCTCTTTACAACAATACAAAAATGCCAAAATTTAAAGAAAACAAGACATGATAATCAGTTAAACACTTTTTATATCAAAATCATGGTAAAACATTTCCCCTTTTTCATTAGTTCTAAATAAATCATGGTAAAATAGTTTCAAATAATATCACATATATCAATGAATTTCATACCAAATAAGGTATCACATATCATATCAAATCCAAATTAATAAAAAACAAATAACATGTAATATCACACCAAAAATCACTATTGTTCAGTCAATCTAGAAAACTCATACCAAACCTAGAAAATCATGCATATCAATTCTCAAGATATATGAATTGAATATAGAGTATAGGAACACCCAAGAATGTGCACGTCCTAATATTTCGATTATCCCAATTAAGTTAAATACTATGAGAGGGGGGTTAATTGAGTATGAAAAATTAAAACTTCTGCCCCTTTATAACTTTTTTCATCATTAAACAAAACACTCTTCTATCTCTTTCCCATAGAAATATAAGAGAAGAAATTAAATATTCCATAAGACACAATAATTTTTACCAGGTTCACCCTCACTGGGCTACATCAAAGGATCATACAATGACAATGTGAATATTGTACCAAATTCACTAAGACTCACTTCCATGATTGGTGGTTCGGGCAAGATATCCTCTATACCCAGGCTCACTACCTTTATAAGGTTTAATATTTTCTTACTGCATTTCCAAGGGTCACTCCCTTGGTATCTTTCTCTAGCTCACTACTTATGGAAAACTTAATTGTATTTCTCTACCTTTTCTCACTAATCTTGGAAGAGATTCACCCATAGTTTATGGACATGAAAGTCCTTTCATTATCTATAATGAATATATCCTCAGTTTTATGTGGATTCTCTATTGAAGTTCCATTTTCATCCAATATAAAAATACCACTATACCACAGATATACTGAGCAATTCCTTCCAAAAAACATTCATGATGTTCACTGCCTTCATGAAGCTCCTTTTTTCATAAATCTCAAATACCCTTTTGTGATGCTCCTATATTTCACAAATCTCACTTAACATTTACATAGGACACCATCCTTTGAGAAATATCACATAGCCTTTGTGAAGCACACCTATTTAGTGAAGCTCAACAAAACTTCAAGATGATACTTCTTTTCGTAAAGCTTACTTATCCATCACAAATTCCTTTACTTTCACAATGCTAAGAACATTTTATTGGATATAATAGCCTTCCTGAACATATATTCATTAAAATCCTTCATGAAACACCTTTTTGAACCACCTTCGCGATTCTAGATCCATAAGATCTTTGTTAATTATCACTATTTTTTTTGTAGGGTTTAGAGGCTTATTTTTAAGCATTTCCATAAATTCAAGAACCTTTCAGCCACATAATCACTATTTCAAAATTCTCCCTCTTTTCTATCATGATACTTCCTTTTTATCAATAATCCATAAAAATTTCTCATTCATGATTCTCTTCATAACTGTAGAGATCGCCAAAAAAAACTATTCACACCACCATGATGCTCCACTCGCGATGCTCCTAACCTTCGCCATTCATGATGCTCTTAGTACTCATGAAGCTCACTATCTGAATCTTAACGCCTTCGCGAAACACCCTTCAAGAATCCCATTATTCATAAAATTCATTTGTTTTCCATATTTTCATAAGGCCTTCAAGGAAATACACTTTTTTATATGATATCCAAACTCCAAATTTTGGAGCCTAAAAAGGTGTCAAACACTATGAAATGGCGTCACCTTGTGTACGCAACTTTCTACATTGGATCTAGGGAATTATTTCCTCTCTCAAGGATCTTTTCCATCATGCATAGTCAAAAATAGCTTTGTATCCCCATGACATACCTTGGAAACCAACGTTTTCAACACTCAAAATAAACACCAAAATACTGTAATTTAACCTTGAGGGATTTTTTCCCAACAATGTCTAACACGTCCCCTATAACGACCCATGATTTACATACATAGTTAATACTTCAGAATTGAAGCATACTTATTAAAACATATATCAAAACCATGAAAGGACCGTATAGGTATAGTGTCTTTAGAAACTGGGAAACACAAACAACTGGTTTATAAATCATATACATTGTCTCCCATTTATTTCATCATATCTAGAGTCACTTTTTGAATATCCTACTTAATACCCTCCTTCCTGACCTGGGGAAAATAAAACATACAAAAGGGTGAGCTCAAATGCTCAGTAAGGGTAAACAAAAGAAATATCAATCATAAGAACATAACATTTTGGAAATCTTAACCTGCAAAAGAGATCATAATATCATAACATGGGATAAATCATAGTAGTGAAATGTAATCCCAATAATCATAACTTAAAACATGAAACATTGTGTCATACACACATAATCATAGAGAATAGTTTCTTAGTTGTCAAGACTCATTGTAAAGACTATCTTAGTGGACAAAGTTCATTTCTGAAATGAGTTCACTCCTCGTTTCAGTCCTGTATCACTGAACCAGATTAACCTTCCGTTCTAGCCATGTCTATCTCACGAGATATAAATCTTTACCCAATGCATTGGAGGGAGATATAGTTCCCACCTATCTCATAATGGTTTCATTCTTATGTGTACCACAAGATCATAAATCATACCTCATAGCATAACCCATGTAATAAAAATGGGATTCTTAAACAACATTCCATCATAACATAATCTATATAAGATATAAGGACATCATAAAAATAATTCCATCATAACATAATCAAATCAATGTAAAAATAGGTATATAAATAGAACCCTATATTATCTTATATGGAAAACGACTTTGTTAAAACACTTGAACTTCATTCTTGAGGAAAATATCCTTTCTACTTCAAAAACATTTTTCCTTTCTTAACATGTCATACAATTTTAAACTAAAATAAGTTGATTAAAAATAAACTCGAAAACTCGTAATGAAAGATTAATGGAAATAATGTTCTAAAAATCCATTCATGTCGTATAAGTTAAAGAAAAATATTCTTCTCGTACTTTGGCCGGAAAAGTCAAAAAAGTACCTCGTACTAAAAAAACGACAAAAGATTCCTTTCATATCTTTTACTAAAAACTCACCAATGGGTAAAATAAGATTTAAACAATTGTAGGAGGATGGAAATAATATTAAATATTGACGAAACATGGATGTGGATGATAAATATGCACCAGTAATTACAGAAGTATAAAGAATCTCGAGTAAAAATTGAGATTGTGAGATTTTACCTTACCTTAGGTCCGATTTGCTTCGTATGTGTCCGAACATCCTGTATAATGATTTAAATAATGTTATTGAATTATTACAGAATCTTACTCATTGTTATGATATCATATATGGTCATATTCTTAGCTTCTTATTAGTATTATTTCATTGCTACTTGTTATTTGGGTGTTTATAGCTTTTTGTTGTTATGCGTGTTTTGTCGAATAAATTCTTATTATTATTTTTAGGATTAAGATTCCTAATTTCCAGAATGGTATTAGTGTAATATATATCATATTTATTAATTGAATTCATTTATATAATCCTTATTCAATGAAGATCATGTAGAACGAGTCGCATCACATCGTGGAGACGGTAGGTCGTATGTATGCACAAGCAATGATATCATTCCCATGATCGTGGAATTATATTTAAGTGTATATATACTATTTCAGAATCAATATCACATTACAATAATAAAATATAGTTGTTATTTATACCATTATACCCATCCAAGTAAGGTGGTGGTGGAATACAGATTACACCACGTCGTGGAGACGGTATTCCGTACGTACGCACGCGCCGTGATTTTGTTTTTCGTAGGATGGATAGAAGGTGAAATAATGTTGTTTCATATTTATAATAACATATCAGTATATTATTGATACTGATGTTTTTACTTCATAATGAAAAAAATAAAGAAGATAAAGTAGAATAAGAAATAAATTTGAAAGAATCGGTAACGGACATTACCTCTTCTTTGAAGCGCCTCTTCTTAACCTCCTCCTAGTGCACTAAAGATGGTCTTTGGAGAAGACCAAGACCCCTAGGATGTTTATAGGGAAGTGGAGAAGATAAATGGGCAGGGTTTGGCCGAGATTGAAGGCTCAAAGTTGTGAAAATAGGAGAGGGAGGAGGTGCCCTTTTATAAGGGAGGAGAGGGGCACTTTAGAAAAAACTTAAAATATTATTATATTATGAAGTCATATTCGGTTTTTAATAGCTCAAAATTGATTTATTTATAAGATAATGTGGGTATGGGTCGAAAGACTCTCAACCAATAGATTTTAGACAAGTTTAGGTTACTATTTTAACCTTATCATTTAGATTTAACTTTAAGTTAAATAATTTTAATTATTCCGCGTCTTCTGGTTTTCTTACCCTATATGGTTAATAAACATACTATAACAAGCCAAAAGAACCCCAAGTGCTTAATTATTAATATATATAACCTTATCTAAGTCATTTATCTGATCCTTAGATTTTTAGGGAAAAAATAACAATTAATAATATAATATTTTTTTAAAAACTATTTTATGTCAATTTTGACACTATTTGTTAATTGATTTTTGTGAAAATCATAACAGCATTATTAGTTCGAAAAAAGTTAATTAAATCAATTAAAATATGTCATTTTAACCTATAAAATTAGTTTAATTCATAAAAAGTCTCAAATAACATTTATTTGGGTTTTTATAATATAAATTATGTTAATATTTCCTTAATAAGGTAATTATTACATCATCATTACGTCATAAATAAATTAAATTATATAAAGTCTAAAAATTATAAATAAAATACCATTATGTAGGAAATCTTTTTATATTTCTAATGAATATTTATAGTCGAATTTATTTTATGTATAACCCTATATTAAAAATGTTTTAGTTATTAATCTTTGATTTTATCTATTTTAACTCTTCTTTAAATAAAATAATATTAAATGTCCTAATCTAATACAAGTAGACCTAAATGGTCATATTTTATTCATAAGGTTTTTTTTGGCCGAATTAAACCTATCCAATAGAATTAGGACATGTGTTAGGTTAATAATAATAACCTTTTTACCCTTAATTACCCTATTTAATTTTAACCGTGGTAAATAAAAGTGAAAAGTTACTATTCACCAAAAATTATTTTTATCTTATTGAACCACATTTTACTCCATGATGTTAATGATGTCTCTCGGATTTTCAAAATTTCACTCACAGAAGTGGTAAAATTATGTTTTATGTAAATTTTCAAATTCTCTTAGGAGGTGGGTAAAATACGGTGAAAAGTTCAAAAAACATTTTAACTTAAAATTATTACAAAATGACTCAAATGAATTACGTTGAACTTATATAGGTATTATGTATCAATTTTGACCTAAAATAAATATAAATAAAATAAATAATTATTTAAATAAAAAGTCAGTTTTTAAATAGTAACCCAGTGTTTTCACTATTCATCAAAAATTGAAATTTTTCAGAAAAATACCACAAATTCAGCCTAGGATGATTTCGATTTTCTGAATCCAAAAATGAAGTCCATTTTGAATGATAAAATTAATAAAATTTCAAAAAGTGGGTATTACCATTCCTAACGGCTAGTTTTAATAATAATTTAATAGCATATCGTTGTTTAGTGAAACTCGGTATTGCATACAACGAAAGCTATCAAGGAAGGTCGTGATTGCGTGTAAATCAAGCCAAGCTAGTGTTGTGTATAGTGAAAGATTCCGTTGATGATAACAAAATATTTCTCATAAAAATATTCGGTGTTACATCCTACCCCCCCTTAAAATGAATTTCTCCCGAGAAATTTGTCACTTTGTAACAAACAGATGAGGATACCTCTCCCTCATCATATCCTCAAGCTCCCATGTAGCTTCTTCTAATTAGTGGTTCCCCCATAAGACATTAACCAAGTGAGTGGTCTTGTTCCTTAGGACTTTTTCACTACAATCCAGAATCTCCATCAGTTGTTATTCATAAGAAAGATCTTGCTCCATCGGTAAAACTTTTGAGCTGAGTACATGTGAAGGATCAGGGATGTACTTCTTTAGGAGAGATACATAGAACAAATTGTGAAATTCAGAGAGATTCGGTGGAAGAACCAATTGGTAAGCTACCTTCCCAACAAGATCCAGTATTTTGAAAGGACCGATATACCTAGGGATCATCTTTCCCTTCTTCCAAATCTCATCACTCTCTTCCATGGAGATATTCGTAACAACACTTTATCACCCACTTCAAACTCTAGGTCTTTTTTTTGATTGTCGGCATAAATTTTTTGTCAACTCTGAGCTGCTCTAATGTGTTGTTGAATAGATCAAACCTCTTTTTCCATCTCATGAACAAGATCAGGTCCATATAGCATTCTTTTCCCAACTTCATCCCAGCAAGTTGGATTTCGACATTTCTTTCCATAGAGAGATTCATAAAGAGCCATCTGAATACTGGAGTGAAATATATTATTATAAGAAAATTCCACCAAAGGTAGGTGTTGATCCCAACCTCCTTTGAAATCCATAGAGAAAGCTCTCAACATATCTTATAGAGTTTGAATTGTCCTCTCAGACTGACCATCTATCTGAGGATGATAAGTAGTGCTGAAACTCAACTCTATATCCAGAGTATGCAGAAGACTTCGCCAAAACTTTTAGGTAAACCTCAGATCCTGATCAGATATAATGGAAAGTGGTACTCCGTGAAATCTCACCGCTTCCTTTACATATATCCTGGCAAGCTGATCAAGATAGAAATCCTCTCTAATAGAAACGAAGTTTGCCGACTTTTTACGACGATCAACTATGACCTAGATAACATTATTTTCTTTGAATGTTTTAGGAAGTCCGGTGACAATGTCCATAGTGATGTTTTCCCATTTCCATTCGGGTATGGGTAATGGTTGTAACATCGCCTTAGACTTCTGCCTCTCAGCTCTAACTTTCTCACAAACCAAGCATCGAGAGACATATTTAGCAACATCTATTTTCATGCTATCCCACCAAAAGTACTCTTTCATGTCCCTATACATCTTCGTGCTTCCAGGATAAATAGAGAATGAAGAACTATAAGCCTCATCCAGCAGCTCCTTATTTAATTCTAGGATGGGAGGAACACAAACCTGATTCTGAAACCTTATTATCCCATCACAATCAAGGTTGAATTCGGGAACATTTCTCACCTTCTTTTATAACTCTACATCTTCTTTTTGTGCCTCTTTAATCTTCACATGTATAGATGGTTGAACATTCATCTGAGAAAGATAAGATTTTTCCACTTCCATTATAATTCCAAGATCCATCCATTGTAAATCCATAAATATTGGATATTTTGTGATCCTCATCATGGATAATATAGCATGGTCTTGTCGACTTAATGCATCTACCACCTTGTTTGCTTTCCCAGGGTTATAATGAATTGAGCAGTCGTAATCCTTAATCATCTCCAACCATCTTCATTGGTGCATATTCATCTCCTTTTGTGTGAAAATATACTTTAAACTTTCATGATCAATATAAATAACACACCTTTCACCATAAAGATAATGGCTCCAAATCTTTAATGAAAAGATTACCACAACTAACTCCAAATCAAGAGTTGGGTAATTTTTCTCATGGATTTTCAACTGTCATGAGGTATAAGCTATCACCATATCATTTTGCATGAGAACACACCCCAATCCCTTCTTGGATGCATCACTGTAGATCACAAACCTTTCTCCACTACAAGGTAGTGTGAGCATAGGTGCACTGGATAACCTTCTTTTTATCTCCTTGAAATTCTCTTCACACTCCTCCGTCCAAACGAAATTAACTGCTTTTCAAGTCAACCTGGTGAGTGGATTAGATAATTGTGAAAAATATTTCAAAAAACGTCGATAATATCCATCCAAACCAAGAAAAATTCGGATCTCAGTTACCGTTGTTGGTCTCGACCATCTTTCGATAACCTCTATTTTTTTGGATCCATAGATATCCTCTCTTTTGAGATTATGTGACCCAAAAATGAGACTTTTTGAAGAAAAAATTCACACTTGGTAAATTTGGCATAAAGACTACCACAAACCGATCGAGATAGTCTCTAAAGACTCTATTGATTAGATCCATGAAGATAGCAGGGGCATTAGTAAGACCAAATGGCATCACTATAAATTCATAGTGTCCATACATTGTACGGAATGATGTCTTTGGTATATCCTCCATTTTGACCATTAATTGATGATACCCTGAACTAAGATAAATCTTGGAAAAGTATTGAGCTCTGCGTAGTTGGTCAAATAAGTCATCAATGCGTGGGGGAGGATATTTGTTCTTGATAGTGATCTTGTTAAGTTCTCGATAATCAATGCAGAGTCTCATTGATCCATCTTTCTTCTTAACAAACATAACTGGTGCTCCCCAAGGTAATGCACTAGGGCATATGAATCCCTTATCAAGATTCTCTTGGAGTTGCTTCTTCAATTTCTGCAACTCAATTAGGGCCATTCTATAAGGTGTCTTTGAAATAGGAATAGCACCTGATATGAGTTCTATTGAAAAATCAACTTCATGATTTGGTGGAAGACCCAGTAATTCCTCTAGAAAGACATCATCAAACTCCCATACAATGGGCATATTATTAATCGTGAGTTTCTCTCCAACCATTTGAGATAAATAACCTTCATTTAGTGGAATCAAGACCCATAAGATGGATGAAATTTCCATTGGAAGGTTATGTTCATCCTTGCATCGATAGACGATCATAGATTGATCTGGAATATGAAATGTGACTTCCATTCATTGGAAATTGATATGAGCTCCATATAAAGAAAGCCAATCCATGCCAATAATTGCATCAAATTCCACTATAGGAAGGACCACAAGATTTTCAGGAAGCACTTTCCCACAAACTTCAATCAGAGAAGAATTTTAAACTTTTGATGCGACTGTTGTGCCATTAGGGGTTGTCACAACTAACTCAATATCTAACTACAGAGGTAATATAGTGATACCCTTAGAAAAATCTTTAGAAATAAAAGAGTGGGTGGATCCAGAATCAAATAAAACATTTGCTACTTTAGAGTGGATGGAAAGTGTACGTTTCACCACTTCGTTATCATACTCCACATCGTTGATAGAAATTGCATGTGACTTTCCTTTTTCTTTAGCCTTAAGAGTTTGTTGACGTCGATCATCATCAACAACCCTTGGATTAGGGCATTGATTGTCATAATTCCCCATTTCCTTGCACTTGTAACATTGAAGTGTAGGAGGTGCACTCTGTGTTGCCTTCTCTTTGTTCGCATCATTAGACATCTTCTTCCCATCATTTCGGCATTCAAATTCCCTATGAACTTCCTTTCCACATTTGAAACATTTACTTGTCCCTTTAAGACAACTCCCTCCATGTTTCTTTCCACACATTTTGCATAAGGGAAAACTCGTCTTCTTTTCAGTGTGCTCGTTAGATTTCCCTTTGAACTCCATTTTCCTCTTCTTATCAAATGCATATGGATGATGGGTTACTCCAATCTCTATCTCAACCTTGAGAGCACATCAAACGATTTCCTCGTAGTTATTGAAGTCCCTTATGGCTAACGCCCTTCGAAGACATGGTTTTAAGACACTAAATAATTGATCGATCTTACTCTCAGGTTGGATAATAATCCCAGAAGCGTACATTTCATGTCTTGTAAAATTTTCTTCGTAGGTACCAGTAGATTCATCATCCTTTTGCATCAGTTAAAGAAACTCCTTCTCCATCATTGTTCGAAGAATATGAGGGAATTACTTATTGAAAAATAAGTTCTTGAACTCGTCCCATTCCATGGATTCAATTTCATCCCTTTGCCTCATATTCTTGATAAGATTCCACCATTGATCAGCTTCACATTCCAAATGATATACTTCTAAGATGACTTTATCATGTTCAAAACATTGAAGAACTGAATATATCATTTCAGTGGTACTGATCCATTGTTCAGCCACTAATGGATCAGTAGACCTGCTAAATGAAGGTGGACACTGCCTCATGAAGGATTCAACAGAATGTTGCTCCTTCCATTACTTGTTTGGAAGTCCTACATGATTCATAGCTTGAGAATGTTGTGCGAGCATGGCTACAAGATTTTTCATTCCAGCTCCCATAACGTTTGGTTGATCAGGGGGACACTCATTGCATTGCCTGTCGCATTCCGCATTAACTCGATTCCTTCGGGTTCCATCCATTGACTAAAGCCAAGAAAAATAGTGTGAGCAACATTAATTATAATAGGAAAACCACATAATCAAGAATAAATTTCAAACATAAGGTCTTGTCATAGTTTATTCAAGTCAATTTCTAAAAAACTAAGATTTTGTCTTATGCTTAGACATATCCTTAGGGTTATTACTAAGGCTTTCACATCCTAGTTTCCAAAGGTTGACTATTCCCTTCCTCTGCTACCAACTATAGTGGTCTGGAATTACTTCCATTGCACTATAATTGATACCTATCAGGGCACTCCATGGGCGGTTACACCCCCTGGGTGGGACACACCACCATCCCTAGTGGCTGCCATTTCCTTATGAAGCCCTTGGGCAGAGAGCCATGCTTCATCCAACGCTCACATGTGAGAGTTCCCAAGGATCGGATTCATTCCTACCTCCTTTTTCTCTAATACCAACTATAACAACCCATGCTTTACATACATGGTTATTACATCAGAATTGAGGCATACTTATTACAACATATAACAAAACCATGAAAGGACTGTATATGTATAGTGTCTTTAGAAACTGGGAAACATAAACAACTGGTTTATAAATCATCTACATTGTCTCCCATTTATTTCATAATATCTAGAGTCCCTTTTGGCATATCCTACTTAATACCCTTCTTCCTGGCCTAGGGAAAAGAAAACATACAAAAGGGTGAGTTTAAATGCTCAGTAAGGGTAAAAAAAAAGAAATATCAATCATAAGAACATAACATTTTGGAAATATTAACCTGTAAAAGAGATCATAATATCATAACATGGGATAAATCATAGTAGTGAAATGTAATCCCAATAATCATAACTTAAAACATGAAGCTTTTTGGGATACACACATAATCATAGAGAATCATTTCTTAGTAGTCAAGACTCATTGCCAAGACTATCTTAGTGGAAAAATTCCATTTCTGATCCGAGTTCACTCCTCGTTTCAGTCCTGTATCACTGAACCAGATTAACCTTGTATCACCACAAGCTTCCATGGTACACTTCTCTTTGAATAATAGAGCAGCGTGTGTTGTACACAACCATGAGTTCTAACACACCACGACCAATCAAGGTAGCTGTTATGAATAGTAATACCCACTTTTTGAAATAATATATTTTTTAATATTTCAAAATGGACTTAATTTTTGGATTTGTAATATCAAAATTATCCTAAGTTGAATTTTTTGTAATTTTCTGAGAACTTCCAATTTTCTACAAATAGAAAAAATAATTAAAAACAACTTTTTTAATCAAAATAATTTATAGTGATAAATTATACTATTGAGTGGTTTTAAAGTATAATTAAAATATATTTTTACCATTTTATCCAATGGTGGTCATTGGAATTAATTTCACTATAAAATTGGACATAAACAATTGTCAATCTTTTGATATATATTGTTTCTTAAAAACACGCTATTTGTTGCGACAGTGTGAATTAATTATTAAATTAATTAATTCAACTTATATGTTTTGAAATTTGTAAAGTAGACATCATTTTTCAATTAGGAATATCAAATATAGATTAGGTTTAATTTTTGGTATTTTTCTGAAAAACTTCAATTTTTTTATGAATAGTGAAACCACTAAGTGGTAGCTAAAAAAAACTAATTTTTCATTTAAACGAAACTTTACCACTTCTGTGAATTGAATTTCAAAAATCCGACAAACATGGTTGTCCTTAGTAAGTAAAATGTGGTTGAATGGGAAGAAAATAATTTTTGGCGAATAGTAACTTTTATGTTTTATTAATCGTGATTAAATGTAATTAGTGTAATTTAAGGTAATTATAATGTTATAATAATATTAAATTACCTTTACACTTGTCCTAATCATATTGGATGAGTCATGTCCGACCAATAAAATCCATGGGTCAACTTGGGGACCCCATGGAGCCACTTGGGTAAGAAAATGACATTAATAACTTCTTATTTAAAGTAAAAATAAAATTGTCACAAACATGTGTTGTTTTACTAAAAAAATTATTACATGGGGTTATATAAGTTAACATTTCAACTATAAATATTAATTGGAAAGATCAAAATATTTCCTACATCATGGTAATTTTTTTATAATTTTTAGACATTAAATAAATTATCTTTTTTATGACACCATGATGATGCAGTGATTACCTCATTAATTAACAATTTAAATAAAATGAATTGATAATGTAAAATCTAAGACTTAAACTTGTCAAAAACCTATTGTATGAGTATATTTAGAACCCTTGTCACCTTATCATCGAAATATAAATTGTGGGAACTTTAAAGTCAGAAACTCTTTTAATAAAGTATTATTTCTTGACCTTCCAAGAGTGCCCCTCCTCTCCTCTTATAAAAGGCCCCCAACTCTACCACCTTATTCACACCTTCAAATCCATTTTTCTCTGCCCAACTCTGCCCAAATACTCTCTCAACTTCCCTATCTTACTCCTAGAAGCCTCACTTTGGGCATAAGTCTTCCCAATGAATCCTTTGGCTCAAATCAAAAAGAGTTACCCAATTTTAAGGTAATGTCTTCTCTTATGTTCTTTTGTATTATTTTGCTTATCCAACCCCTTAAAATCTTTTTATTACTTTATTTTGTAACAAAACAAGTACCTCTAATATACTAGGATGTTTTTATGAGAGGGATTTGATTTAAACTTACACACACCTTCATCTAATGGTTAAAGAACATACTGTTTCTGTGGGTGGCGAATTACTACCTCACGAAATGATGATTGTTCAATCTTCTTTTAACACCTCTCATGGTGGCCATTAAGATGTAACTATATTTATATATGATATATATTATTTTTATGTTTTACTTATGCTTCTTTATTTTTCATTTATGTCATATCTTTATGATTTCCTTTGTGGGTAAACGCGATAATTTCATTTTAGGAAGTGCGGACTACCGCCCCCTCAAAGTGATTTGAATCGTTAATGCCATATGTGGGACGTATAGAGGATAGAGTTAAAGATATTATATATGATATTATACTGAAATTATGATACACCTTTATATCATTATGATTTCATTCCATTAAATAGGAAATAGAAATGAAAGTAGCATTCATGCGTACGTACGGCTTACCGTCTCCATGAATGGTGCATTTCATTTCTTACCTCTAAATGTTATTTAATATTATAAATGCATGCATATACTGGATATATATGATATATATGATGTATACATCATTAATATAATTCTGGATATAATGTATATTTTTTCACATGAACAACTTGTAATTATAAGAAGTTTATTTTTGACTCAAGTACCAAAGATCGACAAAACGACCGTTATTAACTTATATAATTACATAATGTTCACAACATGGTAATAAGTGATATAAAAGGAATAATGAACTTGAAAAAGGTTCTTAAGAAATTATAGATTGACTCTAGTTTATTATTTAGGATATTAATGAACGATCGAGTCAATTCGGACACAAGGTAGGGGACTTCGTCTCAATCTCCTTTCATTGAGGCATATTTTATTATATGCACAACTTTCTTTTATACGGTGTATGAACCCCTTTTAATTTTACATTTATTCAATAATAATCTTTTTATACGAAGCATTTTACTAAACTACAAAAGGGAATGTTCTTTTGTTGTACATATGCGGCGACAATGACTTCTCCGCCACCGTGACCATTATTTGAGTTTCGGCTTCCTCTACAAGCCAAAACAGTATTTCAATGAAAAATAAATACCATGTTTTACTTTTATTTTATTTTTGTATTGAAAATGGTTTTGATAATGTTTTTATTATATAAATTTGTTGTATTTATATCTTGTTATTGAATTGTAGAAATTTTATGTTTCTTTTATGCATGTTTTATGTGATACGATTATGTTATGGTTTATGATATTATTAAACCTTTTCATATAAGGAATTCATTGGACTTAGTATGTGATGGGTGGAGCCCGCTATAGCTCCTCGATGCATCAGTAGGTCTAATGAGACAAACTAGTGTCTTGGAACAAGGTCTTGACGAAATCTTATTTGTAGTCTTGGCAGAAGGCCTTGACTATGTGGTTATGATAGTATGGCATTATGCATTCCATCATTATGAATGTGGTTATTGATATTTCATGGGATTATTCGACTAGTATAATATCCATGTGAATAAGTAAGTGGCATTATTTCATTTTATTTTTCCATATTATGCTGAAGTTCAAGTTTAAAAGGCTTTTGTTTCAGTTATACATTGCCTTAAATGTTTATGTTTATTTATGAAAGTTTCCACTATATTGTTATCCTTACTGAGCATCTGAGCTCACCCCTTTCAATGTTTTAATTTTTCCAAGATGTGAAGAATTATTTTATGAATGAACTGCAGGGATAGTATGAGCGGATATGAAGACAAGATGTTGTTATAGTTTTGTTTTACATTATGATATAATTTAACACTTATGAATATATCTAGTGTTTCCAAGGCTACTAAATTAATCGGTCTTTCGAGTCTTGATCTTTTGTGGTCATGAAAATGTTACGTAATAATCCACCAACTCTGCGTAACTGGGGTCGGGGCGTTACATTTGGTATTAGAGGTAGTTTAGTACTAACCTTGGAAGCTAGATTTAGATAAACTCTGATTAGATCACATAGCCCTAAGATAGAACTTGAGGATTAGCATAGAAGAACTTCCTAGAATTTTGGTATTATAGAGATTTTGTGAGTTTTCCGAGCAATACATCCCTGTCTGGATACGAGCAGGTAGAGGAAGATCTGGCACAGATGTACGTAGGGGTAAAACCAGAAAACACCGCTTTGAGCTAGACTCAAACGAGAACTGGTGCACGACAACGGGTGTTGCTGCACTCTTGGTTATGAAACTCTTGGGGGATATGCTTAGGATAATTCTCATTTTCATTACAAACCATTATGAAGGGTTTATGAGTATATACTTCCTCAAAGAAATTTTTTTTATGATTATGGATTATAACCATAAACTGTTCAATTTATGTTAAGTGTTTTAAAAGTATGGAATTATGTATTTTGATTCATAAACTGATCTAGTTTATGCCATTGTTTAGAAATGGCGCCTAGTGGAAGGAATGGAAACCATATCCGGGCACACACTCCATGTAGGTATTTCCCTTCTACTCAAGATAATTATAGTGGATTTGGTGATACAACCGGTGCTGATCAACTTATCACCATACTGGGACAACTCGCTCAGGTTATAAATAATAACCTTACTCATATGAAGCACCCTGATCCGCAACGTGGAGGATCAATGTTAGACCACTTCATGAGGCAACAACCACCAACATTCAATGGGAGTACAAATCCCTTAGTAGCTGAGCAATGGATAAATTTCTTAGAGAAAATATTCCATGCCTTGGGAGTAGTGAAAGAGAAAAGGTTATCATGGCAGTTTACCGCCTCACTGGAGATGCTGATCAATGGTGGTCATTGATTCAAAACACAAAGGAAGATGATGAAGTATCAAATATGGAATGGGGGGAGTTCAAAGAGTTTTTCTTTGAAAAATACTTTCCTCATGACCATTGAGCAGATATGGAAAGGCAATTTCTGAGTCTTAGACAAAAGGAGGATGAGAATGTCGCAAAGTATGAGGCCAAATTTACAAGGTTAGCAAGGTATGCTGCAGATTATATATGTAACCCATGAAGTAAGATTGATCATTTCTTTGATGTGTTAAAACCATTTCTCCATTGAGCATTGGTATCACAATCTTTCTCGTTATACGAAGACATTGTCTTATGTGCTATTATGATGGAAAAGGAATTCTCTAAGTCTTATGAATTTAAAGCAGAGTAAGAGAAGAAGAGATCTTTTGATCACTCTGGAAATAGAAATAAGGGGAAGAAGGGAAAAGTTGATTATCCATCCTGTAGTAAATGTGGGAAGAAACACCACGGTACTTTCTTGAAAGGAATGAGAGTCTATTACAAGTGTAGTGAAAAAGGCCACCAGACTCGTGATTGCAAGGGAAAGAAAGAAGCTACCGATGTTCAATGCTACAATTGCAGGGAGATGAGAAATTATGAAAATGAATGTCCTAAGTGTCAGGGGAACTTACCTCAGAAGAGGCCAAGGGATCAAGGACAAGATTTTGATATCACTACTGCTGAGGTAGAAGCTCTGAAAGACGTGGTGGAAGGTAATTTAATGGTTTCCTCAAGTTTAGAAAGTGCATTATTTGATTCTGGATCATCGCATTATTTCATATTGTCCCAATTTGCTAAGAAAATTAGATATTTCCAATTTGATTTAACAAGGGAGTTTTCAGTCAAAGCTCCTAAGGGAAATATCATTGTAATAATGTTTTGTGAATCAGTTCCCATTAGAGCACATAAATGTTTTTTATCTGCTGATCTCATCATCATACCCATGATTGATTTTGATATAATCCTCAGTATGGATTTTCTTTCGGACCATGATGCGAAGATTTATTGTAAGAAGAAAGAGGTTATGATTTCTGATGATGATGATGATAAAGAAGACCTTATCTCTAGAGAAGAATCGTTTCCACCTAATTCTTATCTAGATCCACCCCTAGTAGCTCAACTAAACCCACGTATTGGGGAGGAAGAGAATGAAATAACTGTGGATGAGGAAGGGAATGTTCAAATAGAGGATGTACCTATTGTGAGAGAATATGTTTATGTGTTTCCAGAAGATTTAACTGGGCATCCTCTAGAACGAGAAGTTCAGTTTTCTATTGACCTAATGCCTAGGTCAAGGCCCATATCGAAGACCCCATATAAAATGGCCAATGTGGAATTAGTTGAACTAAAGAAACAACTAGAGGAATTGAGTAATAAGGGATTTATTCGCCCTAGTGTTTCTCCATGGGGTGCCTCTGTTCTTTTTGTTAAAAAGAAATATGGATCTATGAGGTTATGTATCGACTACAGGGAGATCAATTCTATAACAATAAAGAACAAGTATCCCCTACCTCGCATTGATGATTTATTTGACCAACTCCATGGAGCTCAATACATTTCAAAGATTGACCTTCGATCTGGATATCATCAGTTGTGTATGAAGAAGGAAGACATTCCAAAGACGGCATTTCGAACCAAGTACGGGCATTATGAGTTTACAGTAATGCCTTTTGGATTGACCAATGCACCCTCTGTCTTCATGGATCTAATGAATTAATTTTTCAAGGAATATCTTGATGAATTCTTAGTGGTATTTATTGATCATATCTTGGTATACTCCAAAAGATATGAAGATCATGAAAATCACTTGCGCATTATTTTAAAGACTGTTAGAAGACACGTATTATATGGGATGTTTAGCAAGTGTGAATTATGGCTTCATGAGATTTCTTTTCTTGGCCATATTGTATCTAAGGATGGAATCTCTGTTGATCCTTATAAGACAAGAGCAATCCAAGAATGGCTAGCACCGATGAATATAACTGAGGTACGCAGTTTTATTGGTTTAACAGGTTATTATCGACGCTTTGTACAGAATTTTGTCCGATTGGCTAACCCATTAATGAAGTTGGCACGTAAAGGGGTTAAATTTGTTTGGACAAAAGAGTGTGAAGAATGTTTCAAATAACTAAAGATAAGATTATTCAATGCACCTATATTGAATCTACCATCAAGGAATGATGGGTTCGTTATTTATAGTGATGCATCGATGAAAGGACTTGGTTGTGTCCTCATGCAGAATGACAAGGTTATTGTCTATGCATCATGACAGTTGAAAATTCATGAGAAGAACTATCCTACTCATGATATCAAATTAGAAGTTGTGATATTTTCTTTCAAGATATGGAGACACTACCTATATGGTGAAAAAATGTGAGATTTATACTGATCACAAGATTTTGAAGTATATTTTCACGCAAAAATAACTCAACATGAGGCAAAGGAGATGACTTGAATTACTCAAGGATTATGATTGCATGATACACTACCACCTGGGGAAGGCAAATAAGGTGGAAGATGATTTGAGCAGAAAAGATCATTGAGTTTTGAACAATATGATAATTGAAAGGGATCATATTATCATGGATCTAGTGAAGATAGACATGGGAATAACTATGGAAGGTGAAACATCAATTCCTTTTCAAATGGTTGCCAAAACATCTTTACTAGAAAGGATTAAGAGTTCTCAGAACGATGATGAAGAGTTTCAAAAGTAGATTAAAGCTGTGAATGATGGGAGATTGAGTGACTTTGTGTATGAAGATGGAATTTTGAAATTTGGGAAGAGACTTTGTGTTCCCAATATAGCTGGTCTAAAAGGGAATTATTTTATGATGCACATAGTTACAACTTCTCTATACACCCTAGTAGCACTAAGATGTATAGAGATTTGAAGGAACATTTTTGGTGCGACAACATGAAGGGATAGATTGCTGATTTTGTGTCAAGATGCATGGTTTGTCAACAACTGAAAGCTGAGAGGAAACTTCCTGGAGGAGTTATGCAACCTCTTCCCATACCTGAGTGGAAATGGGATAATATTAGGATGGAATTTGTCATGGGTCTACCAAAGACTCCTAGAAGAAATGATGCAATATGGTTCATTGTTGATCATCTTACCAAGTCAGCACATTTTCTTGCTATAAGAGATGATTCACCACTTTAATGTTTAGTAAGACTGTATATTAACAAAGTTATAAGACTTCATGAAGTACCCCTATCAATTGTTTCAGATCGTGATCCTCGTTTTACATCATGATTCTGGAAAAGTCTTCAGAAATCCCTGTACACTGAACTTCATTTGAGCACTGCTTACCACCCTCAAATAGATGGACAATCAGAATGGACTATTCAAACCTTAGAAGATATGTTGAGATCACGATCACTTGACTTTCAGGGTATGTGGGATCAATATTTACCTCTGGTAGAATGTTTTTATAACAATATCTTCCATTCAAGTATTCAGATGGCACCATATGAAGCTTTATATGGAAATATATGTCGCACACCAACCTGTTGGGATGATGTTGGTGAAAGAAATCTCGTAGGCCCAGAACTTGTTGAGGAAACGATGGAAAATGTGAAGGTAATCCAAAACCACATCAAAGAAGCTCAAAGTAGGCAGAAGATCTATGCCGATAACCGAAGGAAGGATTTGGAATTTCAGGTATGAGATCATGTTTTCTTGAAGGTATCTCCATGGAAGGGTGTTATAAGATTTGGTAAGAAGGGAAAATTAAGTCCCAAGTACATCGGACCCTTCGAAATTCTAGAACAAATTGGGGTTGTAGATTACCATTTGGCAATGCCTCCAAGTCTCTCTAAAGATCACGATGTGTTCCACATATCACTGTTGAGAAAATACATGCCTGACCCAAAACATGTACTCACCTATGAGAAATTAAAACTGGAACCCAATCTGTCGTATTGTGAAGAGCCTATCAGGATTCTGGATACAAGAGAACAAGTGCTGAGAAACTGGATGACTCATCTGGTAAAAGTTCTATGGAGGAACCATAAGATGGAAGTGGCAATGTGGGAACCTGAGAAACTTATGATGAAGAACCAAAAAATTATTTTTATGCAATAATATTCTATAAATCTCGAGGACTAAATTATTTGAAGGAGTTGAGAATGTAACACCCCAAGCTTCAATGACACACTTCTCTTGGAATAATAGAGCAGTGTGTGTTGTACGCAACCTCGAGTTCTAACACACCGCGACCAATAAAAGTAGCTGTTATGAATAGTAATACCCACCTTTTGAAATTATATTAATTTTATATTTCAAAATGGACTACATTTTTGGATTTGGAATTTCAAAATTATCCTAAAGTGAATTTTTTGTAATTTTCTGTGAACTTCCAATTTTCTATGCATAGAAAAAATACTTAAACAAAATCTTTTAATAAAAATAATTTATAGTGATAAATTATACTATTTAGTGGTTTTAAAGTATAATTTTAATATATTTTTACCATTTTATACAATGGTGGTCATTGGAATTAATTTCACTTTGAAATTGGACATAAACAGTTGGCAATCTTTTGATATATACTGTTTCTTAAAAACACGCTATTTGTTGTGACAGTGGGAATTAATTATTAAATTAATTAATTCAACTTATATGTTTTGAATTTTTTAAATTAGACATCATTTTTGAATTAGTAATATCAAATATATCTTAGGGTTAATTTTTGGTATTTTTCTGAAAAATATCAATTTTTAATGAATAGTAACACCACTAATGGTAGCAAAAAAAACTAATTTTTCGTTTAAACGAAACTTTACTTCTTCTTTGAATTGAATTTCAAAAATATTACATACATGGTTGTCATTAGTAAGTAAAATGTGGTTCAATGGGATGAAAATTAGTTTTGGTGAATGATAAATTTTAATTTTTATTAATCGCGATTAAAGGTAAGTAGTGTAATTTAAGGTAAATTTAATGTTATAATAATATGAAATTACCTTTATACTTGTCCTACCCTTATTGGATGAGTCATGGACGACCAAGACAATCCATGGGTTATCTTGGGGACCCCATGGAGCCACTTGGGTAAGAAAATGACATTAATAACTTTTTATTTATAGTAAAAATAAAATTGTCACAAACATGTGTTGTTTTAATAAAATAATTATTACATGGGGTATAAGTTAACTTTTTGAATATAAATATTCATTGCAAAGCTAGAACAATTTTCTAAATCACGGTAATTTTTTTTTATTTTTAGACATTAAATAAATTAAATTTTATATGACACCATGATGATGCAGCGATTACCTCATTAATTAATGATTTAAATAAAATGAAAAGATAATGTAAAATCTAAGACATACACTTATCAAAAACCTATTGGATGAGTATATTTCTAACCCTTATCACCTTATACTCGAAATATAAAATTGTGGGACCTTTAAAATCCGAAACTCATTATATAATAAATTATGATTTCTTGACTTTCCAAGAGTGCCCCTACTCTTCTCTTATAAAAGGCCCCCACCTCTACCACATTATTCACAACTTCAAAGCCATTTCGCTCAGCCAAACTATTCCCAAATACTCTCTAAACGTACCTCTATTCCTCCTAGAAGCCTCACTTTGGGCAGAAGTCTTCCCAAGGAATCTTTTGGCTCAAATCAAAAAGAGTTACCCTATTTTAAGGTAATGTCTTCTCTTATGTTCTTTTGTTTTATTTTTTCTTCTTCAACCCCTTAAAATCTTTTTATTTATTTATTTTGTAATAGAACCAATATCTTAAATATACTATGATGTTTTTAAGAGAAGGATTTGATTTACACTTACACAATCCTTCGTCTAATGGTTAAAGAACATACTATTTCTGTGGGTGGCGAATTACTGCCTCACAAAACGATGATTGTACAATATTTTTTTAACACCTCTCATGGTGGCCATTAAGATGTCACTATATTTATATATGATATATATTATGTTTATGTTTTCCTTATACTTCTGTATTTTTCATTTATGTCATACCTTTATGATTTTCATTATGGGTAATCGTGATAATTTCATTTTAGTAAGTGTGGACTACCGCCCCCTCAAAGTGATTTGATTTGTTAATGCCATATGTGGGAGGTATAAAGGATGGAGTTAATGATATTATATATGATATTATACTGAAATTTTAATACACCTTAATATCATTATGATCTCATTCCATTAAATATGAAATAGAAATGAAAGTAGCGTTCATGCTTACGTACGACTTACCGTCTCCATGAACGGTGCATTTCATTTCTTACCTCTAAATGTTATGTAATATTATAAATGAATTTATATAATAGATATATATGATATATATGATTTCTTCATCATGAATATAATTCTGGATATAATTTATATTTTACCACATGAAAAACTTGTAATTATAATAAGTTTATTTTTGACTCAAGTACCAAAGATCGAGAAAATGACCGTTATTAACTTAAATAATTACATAATGTTCATAACATGGCAATAAGTGATATAAAAGGAATAATGAACATTAAAAAGGTTCTTAAGAAAGTAGATATTAACTATAGTTTATTATTCATGATATTAAATAACGATCGAGTCAAGTCAGACGTGAGGTAAGGGACTTCGTCTCAATCTCCTTTCATTGAGGGATATTTTATTATATACACAACTTTCTTTTATATGGTGTATAAACCCTTTTGACTTTTACATTTATTAAAAAGGAATATTTTTATACGAAGAAATTTACTAAATGAAAAAAGGGAATGTTTTTTTGTTGTACGTATGCGACGCCAACGACTTCTCCGCCGTCGTGACCAATATTTGAGTTTTGGCTTCAACTACAAGCCTTAACTTTTTTTAAATGAAAAATAAATATCATGTTTTACCTATATTTTATTTTGGTATTGAAAATTGTTTTGATAATGTTTTTATTATATCAATGTGTTGTATTTATATCTTGTGATTGAAATGTGGAAATGTTATGTTTCCTTTATGCATGTTTTATGTGATACGATTATGTTATGGTTTATGATATGCTTAATCCTTTTCATATAATGAATGAATTGGACTTAGTATGTAACGAGTGGAGCCTGCTATAGCTCCTCGATGCATCGGTAAGTCTCATGAGACAAACTAGTGTCTTGGCACAAGGCCTTGACAAAATCTTATTTGTAGTCTTGACACAAGGCCTTGAATATGTGGTTATGATAGTCTGACATTATGCATTTCATCATTATGAAAGTGGTTATTGATATTTCATGTGATTATTCTACTAGTATAATATCCATGTGAATAGGTAAATGGCATTATTTCATTTTATTTTTCCATATTATGATGAATTTTAAGTTTAAAAGGATTTTGTTTCAGTTATAAATTTCCTTAAAAGTTTATGTTTATTTATGAATGTTTCTGCTATATTGTTATCCTTACTGAGCATCTGAGGAGACCCCTTTCAATGTTTTAATTTTTCCAAGATGTGAAGAAGTATTTTATGAATGACCTGTAGGGATAGTATGAGGGGATATGAAGTCAAGATTTTGTTGTAGTTTTGTTTTACTTTATGATGTAATGTAATACTTATGAATATATCTAGTGTTTCCAAGGCGACTAAACTAATCGGTCTTTCGAGACTTCATCTTTTGTGATCATTCCAATGTTACGTAATAATGCACCGACTCTGGGTAACTGGGGTCGGGGCGTTACAAACCTACCGTTCCAGCCATGTCTATCTCATGAGATATAAATCTTTACCCAATGCATTGGAGGGAGATATAGGTTCCACCCATCTCATAATGATACCATTCTTATGTGTGCCACAAGATCATAAATCATACATCATAGCATAACCCATGTAATAAAAATGGGATTCTTAAACATCTTTCCATCATAACATAATCCATATAAGATAAAAGGACATCATAAAAATAATTCTATCATAACATAATCAAATCAATGTAAAAATAGGGATAGAAACAGCACCCTATAGTATCATATATGGAAAATAATTTTGATAAAACACTTGAACTTCATTCTTGAGGAAAATATCATTTCTACTTTAAAAACATTTTTCCTTTCTTAATATGTCATAAAATTTTAAACTAAAAGAAGTTGATTAAAAATAAACTTGAAAACTTTTAATTAAATCTTCATGTAAATAATGTTATAAAAATACATTCATGTCATATAAGTTAAAGAAAAACATTCTTCTCGTACTTTGTCCGGAAAAGTCAAAAAAGTACCTCGTACTAAAAAAATGACAAAATATTCCTTTCATATATTTTACTAAAAACTAACCAATGGGTAAAATTGGATTAAAAAAATTGTAGTATGATAGAAATTATATTACATATCGATGAAACATGGATGTGGATGATAAATATGCCCCAGTAATTACTAAAGTATAAACAATCTTGGATAAAAAACGAGATTCCGAGATTTTCCCTTACCTTAGGTCCGATTTTCTTCGTACATGTCGGAACCTCCTGTATAATGATTTAAATAATGTTATTGACTTATTACAGAATCTTCCTCATTTTTATGATATCATATATGGTCATATTCTTAGCTTCTTAATAGTAATATTTCATTGTAACTTGTTATTTGCGTGTTTATTTCTTTTTGTTCTTATGCGTGTCTTGTAGAATAAATTCTTATTATTCTGTTTAGGTTATATATACCTCATTTCCAGAATGGTATTAGTGTAATATATATCATATTTATTCATTCATTTCATTAAGTTCATTTCATTTATATAATCATTATGCAATGAAGATCATGTAGAACGAGTCGCATCACATCGTGGAGACGGTAGGCCGTACGTACGCACGAGCGATGATATCGTTCCCATGATCGTGGAATTGTATTGAAGTGTATGTATACTATTTTAGAATCAATATCAATTTAGAATAATAATATATAGTTATTCTTTATTGTAACACCCCAAGCTTTTAATGATACGCTTCTCTTTCAATAATGCAATAGCTTGCATTGTACGCAACTTCGAGATTCTAACACACCGCGACCAATCAATATAGCCATTATGAATAGTAATACCCATTATTTGAAATTATATATATTTTATATTTCAAAATGAACTTCATTTTTTGATTCGGAATATAGAAATTAGCCTATGTTGAATTTTTGGTATTTTTCTAAGAACTTCCAATTCTTTATGAATAGTGAAAAATACTTAAAAACAACTTTTTTAATCAAAATAATTTATAGTGATAAATTATAGTATATAGTGGTTTTAGATTATAATTATAATATATTTTTACCATTTCATCCAATGGTGTTCATTAGAATTAATTTCACTCTAAAATTTGATATTAACAATTGTCAATCTTTTGATATATATTGTTTCTTAAAAACAGGCTATTTGTTGTGAAAGCGGGAATTAGTTATAAAATTAATTAATGCAACTTATATGTTTGGAATTTTGTAAAATAGAAATCATTTTTGAATTCGGAATATCAATTATAGCTTAGGGTGAATTTTTGGCATTGATCTGAAAAACATCAATTTTTTATGAATAGTGAAACCACTAAGTGGTAGTCAAAAAACTGATTTTTCGTTTAAATGAAACATTACCACTTCTGTGATTTGATTTTCAAAAATCCGACATACATGGTTTTTATTAGGAAGTAAAATGTGGTTCAATAGGATTAAAATAATTTTTTGGTGAATAGTAACTTTTATGTTTAATTAATCGCGATTAAAGGTAATTAGTGAAATTTAAGGTAAAAATGATATTATAAAAATATTAAAATAACTTTAAACTTGTCCTAACATTATTTTATGAGTCATGGACGACCACGAAAATCCATGGGTCAACTTGGGGACCCCATGGAGCCACTTTGGTAGGAAAATGACATTAAAAACTTTTTATTTAATGTTAAAATAAAAATGTCACAAACATGAGTTGTTTTAATAAAAAAAAATTTAAATGGGGTTATAAAAGTCATATTTTTGACTATAAATATTCATTATAAATCTAAAAAGATTTCATACATCATGGTATTTTTTTTATAATTTTTATACATTACATAAATGAAATTATTTATGACACCATGATGATGCAACGATTACCTCATTAATTAACAATTTAAATAAAATAAAAAGATAATGTAAATTCTAAGACTTAAACTTGTCAAAAACTTATTAGATGAGTATATTTTGAACCCTTATCACCTTATCCTCAAAATATATCATTGTGGGACCTTTATAATCTTAAAATCATTTCATAATAATGTAATATTTCTATCTTTTCAAGAGTGTCCCTCCTCTCCTCTTATAAAAGACCCCACCTCTACCACCTTATTCACACCATAAAAGCCATTTGGCTCGGCCAAACTCTGCCCAAATACTCTCCCAACATCCCTATCTTACTCCTAGATTCCTCACTTTGGGAATAAGTATTCCCAATGATGCCTTTGTCTCAAATCAAAAAGAGTTACCCGATTTTAAGGTAATGTCTTCCCTAATGTTGTTTTGTTTTATTTTGCTTCTCCAAACCCCTAAACTCTTTTTATTCTTTTCTTTTGTAACAACACCAGTATCTTAAATATACTAGGATGTTTTTAAAAGAATCATTCTATCTACACTTACACACACCTACATCTAATGGTTAAATAACATATTGTTTCTGTGGATGGAGAATTTCTGCCTCATGAAACGATGATTGTTCAACACTCATATAACACCTTAAAAGGTGGCCATTATGATAAAACTATTTTTATATATGATATATATTATGTTTTTTTCTTATGATTCTATATTTTTTATTTTTGGCATACCTTTATGATTTCCATTAGGGGTAAACGCGATAATTTCATTTTAGGAAGTGCGGACTACCACCACCTCAAAGTGATTTGAATCGTTAATGCCATATGTGGGATGTATAAAGGATGGAGTAAATGGTATTATTAATTATATTATACTATAATTGTATTATACCTTACATAATTATAACTTTATTCCATTAAATACGAAATATAAATGAAAGTAGCGTTCATGCGTACGTACTGCTTACCGTCTCCATGAACGGTGCATTTCATTTCTTACCACTAAATGTTATGTGATATTATAAATGAATGTATATAATGGATATATATGATTTATATGATATCTACATAATGAATATAATTATGGATATAATGGATATTTTACCACATGAACTACTTGTAATTTTAAGAAGTTTATTTTTGACTCAAGTACCAAAGATCGACAAATGGCCGTTATTAACATAAATAATTACATAATGTTCAAAACATGGTAATAAGTGATATAAAAGGAATAATAAACTTGAAAAAGATTATTAATAAATTATAAATTAACTCTAGTTTATTATTCATGAGGTTAAATAACAGTCGAGTCAAGTCGGACACGAGGTAAGAGAATTTCTTAACCCAATTTCCATTCTTTGGGTTAATCTCCTACTTTCAAATTATGTCATGATATTATTATGTCCTATCTTGTATTTATACTTTCTTTATGTGTACATATAGTGAATACACATAATAGATATATTTTATTTTAAATTGATATTTTTAAGGGACTTCATCTCAATCTCCATTCATTGAGGCATATTTTGTTTTATACACCAATTTCTTTTATATGGTGTATAAACCCCTTTGACTTTTACATTTATTCAAAAGGAATCTTTTTATACGAAGCGTTTTACTAAATGACAAAAAGTAATGTTTTTGTTGTCGTACATATGTAATGACAATGACTTCTCCGCCGCTGTGACCGTTATTTGAGTTTCGACTTCCCCTAAAAGCCATAACTTTTTTTAAATGAAAAATAAAAACCAGGTTTTAAATTTCATTTATTTTGGAATAGAAAATGGTTTTGATAATGTTTTAATATATCAATGTGTTGTATTTATATCTTTTTATTGAAATGTGGAAATTTTATGTTTCCTTTATTCATGTTTTATGTTATACGATTATGTTATGGTTTATGATATGTTTAAACCTGGTCATATGAGGAATGCATTGGACTTAATAAGTGACGGGTGGATCCCGCTATAACTCCTTGATGCATCGGCAGGTCTCATGAGACAAACTAGTGTCTTGGAACGAGGCCTTGAAAAAATCTTATTTGTAGTCTTGGCACAAGGCCTTGGTTACGTGGTTATGATAGTCTGGAATTATGCATTCCATCATTAGGAAAGTGGTTATTGATATTGCATGTGATTATGAAACTAGTAGAATATCCATGTGAGTAAGTAAATGGCATTATTTAATTTAATTTTTTCCATATTATGCTGAAGTTCAAGTTTAAAAAGGCTTTTGTTTTAGTTATACATTGACTTAAATGTTAATGTTTATTTATGAAAGCTTCCGCAATATTGTTATCCTTACTGAGCATCTGAGCTCATCACTTTCAATGTTTTAATATTTTCCAGGATGTGAAGAAGTATTTTATGAATGACCTGCATGGATAGTCAGAAGAGGATATGAGTGTGGACTATGAAGACTTTTTTATTGTAGTTTTTAACTTTATGATGTAATGTAACATTTTTGAATGTATCTAGTGTTTCCAAGGCTACTAAACTAATCGGTCTTTCGAGACTTCATCTTTTGTTATCATGCCAATGTTATGCAATAATGCACCGACTCTGGTTAACTAGGGTCGGGGTGTTACAGTTTGTATCAGAGGCAGTTTAGTACTAACCTTGGAAGCTAGATTTAGATAAACTCTTATTAGAGCACATAGCCCGAAAATAGACTTTGAGGATTAGTATAGAATAACTTCCTAGAATTTTGGTATTATAGAGATTTTCTGAGTTTTCCGAGCAATACATCCCTATCTGGATACGAGCAGGTAGAGGCGGCTCTGGAACAGATGCACCTAGGGGTAAAACCTGAAAACACTGCTTTGAGCTAGACTCGAACGGGAACTGGTGCACGACGACGGGCCTTGCTTCACTCTTGGTTACGACACTCCCGGGGGATATGCTTAGGATAATTATCATTTTCTTTACAAACCATTATGAAGGGCTTATGAGTACATACTTTCTCAAAGAAATTTTTTTATGATTAGAGATTATATCTATAAATATTTCAATTTATGTTAAGTGTTTTACAAGTATGAAATTATGTATTTTAATTCATAAACTAATCTAGTTATGCCATTGTTTAGAAATGGAGCCTAGTGGGAGGAATGGAAACTGTATCAATGCATGAACTCCATGTAGGGATTTCCCTCCTACTCAAGATAATTATTGTGGAGTTGGAGATAAAACTGGTGCTGATCAACTTATTACCATACTGGGACAACTCACTCAGGTTATGAATAATAACCTTACTCGAATGGAGCACCCTAATCCACAACGTGGAGGATCAATGTTAGAGCACTTCATGAGGCAACAACCACCAACATTTAATGGGGGTAAAAATCCATTAGTAGCTGAGCAATGGATAATCACTTTAGAGAAAATATTCCCCGCCTTAGGGAGTAGCGAAAGGGAGAAGGTTGTCATGACAGTTTATCGCCTCACTGGAGATGCGGATCAGTGGTGGTCGCTGATTCAGAACACAAAAGAAGATGATGAAGTATCGAATATGGAATGGAGGGAGTTCAAAGAGCTTTTCTTAGAAAAATATTTTCCTCGTGACCATCAAGCAGATATGGAAAGGCAATTTCTGAGTTTGAGACAAAGGAGGATGAGAATGTCGCAAAGTATGAGGCCAACTTTACAAGGTTAGCGAGACATGATACAGATTATATACATAACCCAAGAAGTAATATTGATCATTTCTTTGATGGTTTAAAACCATTTCTCCATCGAGATTTAGTATCACAATCCTTCTCATCATACGAAGATATTGTCTCATGTGCTATCAAGACAGAAAAGGAATTCTCTAAATCTTATGACAATAAAGTAAAGCAAGAGAATAAGAGAACGATGGAACAAGATACAGATAAAAGGAAAAGGGGAAAGAAGGATTATCCATTATGCGATAATTGTGGGAATAATCACCCCGGTACTTGCCTAAAAGGAATGAGAGTTTGTAATAAATGTGGAGAAAAATGTCACCAGGCTCGTGATTGCAAGGAAAAGAAAGATGATATTAATGTTGAATGCTACAATTGTAGGGAAATGGGGAATTATGCAAATGAATGTCCTAAGCATCAGGGAAACTTACCTCAGAAAAGGCCAAGGGATCAAGGACAATCTTATGCTGTTACTATAGTTGAAGTGGAATAATTAATGTATTGGTGCTTTTGGACTCAAGGATTATATTCTGATTATAAGGAAAATGTGATATATATATAAGGATTGTACTGCAGTACTTTTTGTTTTCATTAAGGATTTAATATGATGAAGGTAATCATATTTTTAGTATGTGACAATAAGAGAAACTTTATCTTGTTTGGGGAATCTAATGTTACAATTGATTTGGGAATATAGAGACCTTTTAGAGAAAGTCTGGACAGGGGTATTTTGGATAACTATAAAGGTTGGAATGTATTAAGTTTAACCTTTTATAGTATTGTTTAAGGATAAAACATTTCTAAAGATTATTTTTGGAATATTATAATACTATAGTTTTAGGAAAAGGACAACCTGCAGGTTGGGGGATAACCCGTCGCGTCGGACAAAGCTGCAGGAATCGAACCCACAACCATAGTGCGATAGACCTTTATTACCTACCACTAGCCTACAAGAATTCCCTGGTTATTAAAAAATTGTTTTCCAAATCTAAATGGTATGTGGTAATATTTGTAACCTTATACAGTTAGGATAAATAGAATATTTTTGAGTTCTGTTACCATTTGGAGTGAAAGATGGGTTCATGGTAAAAATTTATTAAATAATGAAAGCCTACATGACAAGTAAGTATATTTCCTTATGTCCTTACTAAATCTCTTAAATAAATTACTCAACTTTATGAAAGGTAACTTAAAACAAAAACGTTGTCGGTTAACTTTTCCAACTGGGGATTCAATGACCGTTTAACCAATCACAAGTTTGTGATTTTCTTGTGGTTAACTTTCTCCCAATCCTGTTTTATACAACTCTCCATCAAACCTTGATGGTTTATTTTTCCTCCATATCCATATTTTCATATAATCCTAGTATGGGCTATCTCAGGTGACCTTTGTACTTCTCTTTATTTCTTTTAATGTTATATTTTTATTCACCCTATTTCTGATGTGGGTTATCCACAAAGGTATTTTCTATTTTCAACCTTTTATTTTCGAAGAACATTTTCAAATTTTGAGGATGCAATTTATTGAAGGAGGGGAGAATGTAACACCCCAATCTTTCACGATACGCTTCCCTTTCAATAATGCAATAGCTTGCATTGTACGCATGTTCGAGATTCTAACGCACCATGACAAATCAAAATAGCCATTATGAATAGTAATACCCACTTTTTGAAATTATATATATTTTATATTTCAAAATGAACTTCATTTTTCGATTCGGAATATAAAAATTAGCCTATGTTGAATTTTTGGTATTTTTCTGAGAACTTCCAATTTTTTTATGAATAGTGAAAAATACTTAAAAGAAACTTTTTTAATCAAAATAATTTATAGTGATAAATTATACTATTGATTGGTTTTAGATTATAATTAGAATATATTTTTACCATTTCATCCAATGGTGTTCATTAGAATTAATTTCACTTTGAAATTGGATATAAACAATTGTCAATCTTTTGATATATATTGTTTCTTAAAAACACGCTATTTGTTGTGACAACATTAATTAATTATAAAATTAATTAATGCAACTTATATGTTTGTAATTTTGTAAAATAGACATAATTTTTGAATTCAGAATATCAATTATAGCTTAATGTGAAATTTTGGCATTGATCTGAAAAACTTCAATTTTTGATGAATAGTGAAACCACTAAGTGGTAGTTAAAAAACCGATTTTTCGTTTAAATGAAACATTACCACTTCTGTGATTTTATTTTTGAAAATCCTACATACATGGTTGTCATTAAGAAGTAAAATTTGGTTCAATGGGATTAAAATAATTTTTTGGTGAATAGTAACTTTTAAGTTTAATTAATCGCGATTAAAGGTAATTAGTGAAATTTAAGGTAAAAATGATATTATAAAAATATGAAAATACCTTTAAACTTGTCCTACCCCTATTGGATGAGTCATATACCACCAAGAAAATCCATGGGTCAACTTGGGGTCTCCATGGAGCCACTTTGGTAGGCAAATGACATTAAAAACTTTTTATTTAATGTTAAAATAAAAATGTCACAAACATGAGTTGTTTTACTGAAACAATTTTTAAATGGGGTTATACAAGTCATATTTTTGACGATAAATATTCATTATAAGTCTAAAAAGATTTCCAACATCATGGTAATTTTTTATAATTTTTAGACATTAAATAAATTAAATTATTTATGACACCATGATGATGCAACGATTACCTCATTAATTAACGATTTAAATAAAATAAAAAGATAATGTAAAATCTAAGACATACACTTTTCAAAAACCTATTTGATAAGTATATTTCGGACCCTTATCACCTTATCCTAGAAATATATCATTGTGGGACCTTTATAATCTGAAAATCATTTCATAGTAATGTAATATTTCTATCTTTCCAAGAGTGTCCCTCCTCTCCTCTTATAAAAGGCCCCCACATATACCAGGTTATTCACACCATAAAAGCCATTTGTCTCGGCCAAAATCTTCCCAAAAACTCTAAAAACTTCCCTCTATTACTCCTAGAAGCCTCACTTTGGGCAGAAGTCATCCCAAGGAAGCCTTTGGCTCAAATCAAAAAGAGTTACCTGATTTTAAGGTAATGTCTTCTCTAATGTTGTTTTATTTTATTATGCTTCTCCAACCCCCTAAACTCTTTTTATTCTTTTCTTTTGTAAAAACCCCAGTATCTTAAATATACTAGGATTTTTTATAATAAGGATTCGAGCTACACTTACACACACCTACATCTAATGGTTAAAGAACATACTATTTCTGTGGATGGCGAATTTCTGCCTCACGAAACGATGATTGTTCAACACACATATAACACCTTCAAAGGTGGCCATTATGATGAAACTATTTTTATATATGATATATATTATGTTTTTGTTTTTCTTAAGATTCTGTATTTTTCATTTATGGCATACCATTATGATTTCATTATGGGTAAACGCGATAATTACATTTTAGGAAGTGCGGACTACCACCCCCTCAAAGTGATTTGAATCGTTAATGCCATACGTGGCATGCATAAAGGATGAAGTAAATGGTATTATGAATTATGTTATACTAGAATTATATTATAACTTTATATAATTATAACTTCATTCCATTAAATACGAAATAGAAATGAAAGTAGCGTTCATGCGTACGTACGGCTTACCATCTCCATGAACAGTGCATTTCATTTCTTACCTCTAAATGTTATGTAATATTATAAATTAATTTATATACTGGATATATATGATTTATATGATATCTAAATCATGAATATAATTATGGATATAATGGATATTTTACCACATGAACTACTTGTAATTTTACGAAGATTATTTTTGACTCAAGTACCAAAGATCGACAAAACGACCGTTATTAACCTAAATAATTACATAATGTTCATAACATGGTAATAAGTGATATAAAAGTAGTAATAAACTTGAAAAATGTTCTTAATAAATTATAAATTAACTCTAGTTTATTATTCAGGAGGTTAAAGAACGGTCGAGTCAAGTCAGACACGAGGTAAGGGAATTTCATAACCCAATTTCCATTTTTTGGGTTAATCTACTACTTTCAAATTATGTCATGATATTATTATGTCCCATCTTGTATTTATAGTTTCTTTATGTGTACATATAGTGAATACATATAATATATATATTTTATTTAAAATTGAACTTTTTAAGGGACTTCATCTCAATCTCCATTCATTGAGGCATATTTTTTTATACACAAATTTCTTTTATACGGTGTATAAACCCCTTTGACATTTAAGTTTATTTAAAAGGAATATTTTTATACAAAGTGTTTTACTAAACGACAAAAAGGAATGTTTTTATTGTCGTACGTATGTGACGACAATGACTTCTCCGCCGCCGTGACCATTATTTGAGTTTCGGCTTCCCCTACAAGGCATAAATTTTTTTAAATGAAAAATAAAAACCAAGTTTTAACTTTCATTTATTTTGGTATCGAAAATGGTTTTGATAATGTTTTAATATATCAATGTGTTGTATTGATATCTTGTGATTGAAATGTGGAAATGTTATGTTTCCTTTATTCATGTTTTATATGATATGATTATGTTATGGTTTATGATATGTTTAAACCTGTTCATATGAGGAATGCATTGGACTTAATAAGTGATGGGTGGAGCCTGCTATAGCTCCTCGATGCATTGGCTGGTCTCATGAGACAAACTAGTGTCTTGGCACTAGGCCTTGACAAAATCTTATTTGTATTCTTGGCACGAGGCCTTGGCTACGTGGTTATGATAGTCTGGCATTATGCATTCCATCATTATGAAAGTGGTTATTAATACTGCATGTGATTATTCAACTAGTAGAATATCCATGTGAGTAAGTAAATGGCACTATTTAATTTTATTTTTTCCATATTATGCTGAAGTTCAAGTTTAAAAAGGATTTTGTTTTAGTTATACATTGCCTTAAATGTTAATGTTTATTTATGAAATCTTCCACAATATTGTTATGCTTACTGAGCATCTGAGCTCACCCCTTTCAATGTTTTAATATTTTCCAGGATGTGAAGAAGTATTTTATGAATGACCTGTAGGGATAGTCAGAAAAGGATATGAGTGTGGACTATGGAGACTTTGTTATTGTAGTTTTTCACTTTATGATGTAATGTAACATTTATGAATCTATCTAGTGTTTCCAAGGCTACTAAACTAATCGGTCTATTGAGACTTGATCTTTTTTGATAATTCCAATGTTATGAAATAATGCACCGACTCTGGGTAACTAGGGTTGGGGTGTTACATTTACACCATTATACCCATCCATGTAAGGTGGTGGTGGAAAATAGATTACACCACGACATGGAGACAATATTCCGTATGTACGCACACACGGTGATTTCGTTTTCTGTAGGATGGATAGAAGGTGAAATAAGGTTGTTTCATATAAATAATAACATATCAGTATATGAGTGATAATTATTTTATTACTTCATAATGAAACAACTAAAGAAGAGGAAGTATAAGAAGAAATAAAGTTGAAAGAATCGGTAACAGACATTACCTCTTCTTTGAAGCGCCTCTTCTTAACCTCCTCTTAGGGAACTAAATATGGTCTTTGAAGAATACCAGGACCCCTAAGATGTGTATATGGAAGTGGAGAAGTGAAATGGACAAGGTTTGGCCGAGGATGAAGGCTCAAAGTTGTGTAAAGAGGAGAGGGAGGAGGTTCCCTTTTATAAGGGAGGAGAGGGGCACTTTAGGAAGAACGTAAAATATTATTTTATTATAAAGTCATATTCGGTTTTTAATAGCTCCAAATTTATTTATTTCGAAGCTAAGTTGGTTATGGGTCGAAATAATCTCAACAAATAGATTTTATATAGGTTTAGGTTACTATTTTAACCTTATCATTTAGATTTAACTTCAAGTTAAATAATTTTACTCTTACCATGTCTTCTTGTTTTCTTACACTAGATGGTTAATAAACTTACTATAACAAGCCAAAAAAACCCCAAGTGGCTCATTATTAATATATATAACCTTATCTAAGTCATTCATCCAATAATTAGATTTTTAAGAATAAAATAACAATTAATAATATAATATTTGATTTAAAAACTATTTTATGTCAATTTTGACACTATTTGGTAATTGATTTTTTTGAAAATCATAACAGCATGATTAGTACGAAAAACTTTAATTAAATCAATATTAATATGTCATATTAACCTATAAAATTAGTGTAATTCATAAAAAGTCTCTTATTACATTTATTTGGGTATTTATAATATCAATTATGTTAATATTTCCTTAATAAGGTAATTATTTCATCCTCATTGTGTCATGAATAAATTAAATTATTTAAAGTCTAAAAATTATAAATAAAATACCATTATGTTGGAAATAAATTTATATTTATAATAAATATTTATAGTTGAATTTATATTATGTATAACTTTATATTAAAAATGTTTCATTTATTAAATGTTGATTTTAACTATTTTAACTCTTCTTTAAATAAAATAATATTAAATGTCCTAATCTAATCCATGTGGACCTAAATGGTCATATTTTATTCCTAAGGTTGTTTTTTGTTGAATTAAACTTATACAATAGAATTAGGACATGTGTTAGGGTAATAATAATACCATTTTTACCCTTAATTACCCTATTTACTTTTAACCGTGGTAAATAAAAGTAAAAAGTTACTATTCACCAAAAGTTATTTTTACCTTATTAAACCAAATTTTTCTCCTTGATGTTAACCGTGTCTTTCAGATTTTCTAAATTCCACTCACAGAAGCAGTAAAATTATGTTTTATGTAAATTTTCAAATTCTCATGGGAGGTGGGTAAAATACGGTGAAAAGTTCAATAAAAATTTTATATATCTAAAATTATAATTAAATGACTCAAATAAATTACATTGAATTTATATAGGTATTATGTATCAATTTTGACATAAAATAAATTTAAATAAAATAAATAATTATTTAAATAAAAAGTCAGTTTTTAAATAGTAAGACAGTGTTTTCACTATTCATCAAAAATTTAATGTTTTCAGAAAAATACCAAAAATTCACCCTAGGCTAATTTTGATATTCCGAATCCAAAAATGAAGTCCATTTTGAAAGATATATTTTATAAAATTTCATAAAGTGATTATTACTATTCATAACGGCTAGTTTTAATAATATTTTAATAACATATCGTTGTTTAGTGAAAGTCGGTATTGAGTACAACGCAAGCTATTAAGGAAGGTCACGATTGCGTGTAAAGCAAGCCAATCTAGTGTTGTGTGTAGTGAAAGATTCCTTTGATGATAATAAAATATTTCTCATAAAAATCTTGGGTGTTACATCCCCAGAACAACGAGCTTAGGGAGTAGAGCAATACCCCATGAGTGACCCCCTAACAATAGAAAAAACAAGGAATATTACTATAATTTCAACATAAGTACCCAAAAATTCCCATGTGCAACATTTTATAAAACATTTCATCAAAACCATGCTTTAAAAACAATTTCATAAGTATATTTCCATAATCTTTTAAAATACAATTTCTTTTACCAAAACAAGGGGAAACCATATTTTCTCAACAAACCATTTCCACACATACAATTTAATTAATCCTATTAATTTATAAAATAATTTATAAAACCATAGAAATATAGTTCATCCATCATATGCTAGAGATGGAAAGAACCTTCCTTAAACTCAAGTTAAATATGCCCACAATGGGATCCACCAACATGGAAGAATGAAAAGATATTAATGAAGACCCTATAATCAATCCTTACATCGCATAATCAATTCAATAAGAAAAAAAGTTGGAAGAGAAGATAAAAAAACATGTACCTCAACAAAATAGCATGCAACACCACAACTAACATAACAGTTGGCCTCTATAAGAAGATAAAAAAATATCTAGGAGGGATCAAGAGAATCAACACCAAAACACTACACAAAAATCAGAATTTAGCAGCAGTTTATTAAAAACCACCGCTAAAACATTTAATTTTTTAACACACTCAACACTTCTCCACCAACCCCCAGGTGACGCCATGACCAACCTGACCTGTAACACCCTGAGATTTTATGAAGAATATTCTTTTAATTTTGTTGATGTCTTGTGTTGTACTCTACACCAATATTAGCTTGTGCTATACACGATACCGTATTAGTTTGCAGTATACGCAACACTATTCTTGGCTCATGTTACACACAATTTCAAGTTCATTTTGTAGAAAATATTCTACACAACATTAAGTATAGATTTTGTTTAATGTATAAATGAAATAAGTTTTTAATTATGTTATACACAAAACCAAATAGAGATTGCACTACACGCAACCCTGGCCTGGCTTGTATTACACGCAATCGTGACCTTCCTCGATAGAGTGTGTGGTATGCAATACTAGGTTTCACTAAACAACGATATATGATTATAATATTATCATTAACTAGCCGTTATGAATATTATTAACTACATTTTGAATTTTATAACATTATTATTCACCTTACTCATTTTCCAGAACATGGTATGAGAATAAAATAGTTTTTTGGGTAAAATAAGTATTTAAAAAAATGCAGTTTTGTCACCTTTTGATGGCGCACTCACGTTAAATCTAGTTTTGAGATGTTTATAAGTTCAATTTTACAAAATAAAATTATTCTTTGGAATCAGTATATAAAAGTTTACCATGGATAAAATTTTCATTTTATTATGATAACTTTCATATTTTAATGAATAATAAAAACACGCTATATTTTAATTAAAAACAACTTTTTTCATCGTAATAATTTATGTGGTTGAATTATAATATTTAATGGTTTTAAAGTATAAATAGAATATATTTTTACCATTTAATATAATGTATGTCATTAGGATTGATTTTACATTGAATTCGTAGGTTAAATCAATTCAATCTTTTGAAGTGTTTTAAACAAAAACTGTTTTCTTTCGACAACGGGATTAATATTAATTTAATTTATGCAACTTCTGTGTATTGAATTTGGAAAAATGGATTCCATATTTAGAATCAGTGGGTCCAAATTATATTAATAGACTACTTTTTTATTTTTGGGCATTATGAATAGTAACTACGGTAAATTTTATTTACCATAGTAAAAGGTAAATCGGGTAATTAAGGGTAAATATAATATTATAAAATTATCCTAACACTTGTCTTAATAAAATTGGATGATTATATTTCATACTATGTAATATTTCGGTCTAAATGGAATCCATTAGAACCCACTTGGAGGTGATTAAGACCTTTAGTTTATTTCATTTAAAGGAAAGTGAAATATGTCTCACTCAAACTTTAATAATTAAAGTATTTTTAATATAAGGTTATACAAAATATAAATTCGGTTATAAATACTCATTTGAAATCTAATTTTTCTATTTATCATGGTAATTTATTTGTAATTTTAAGAGTTATTTAATTACCTTATTATCTTATACATTAATGATGCAGAAATTATTTATTTAGTAAAAAAATCAATAATGTTGTTTTTATTGAAATAGTAATACGTATTAAAGGGCTCAAAACCTGACCAAAACTTATTGGTAGTGTATATATACACCATAATCATCCAAGGACCTAATATATGACCATTTTGAGTCTTATAAAAGTGATTATGACACTTATATTATATTATTTTATATGATGTCAAAGTTGTCACCTTAATAATTTAATAAATATAACATTTTAAACATTGGGTGTTGTAGAAGATAAATCATACTAAATGTATTATTATGAAATATATAAGATTTATATTTATCCTAGTATTTTATTTTTAATTTTTATGTAACAAATAAGTATAGTTAATAATTATACAAAAATGTTGTAGTAATTATTTTATTAAGAAAAATATCAAACAAATGGTTTTACAAATAGTAAACTAAAGATTATATGAACTATTTAATGTGCTCCACTAATTTTCTAGATCACTATGAAATGTTCGGAACCTATTTAATATTTTAGTTCGAATATATCCTCCGTGTGGATTTTATTTAAATTCAAATAAATGAATAGTATCAAAATTGACACTATTGTTATTTTATAAAACTAACATATTATTAAATTGTTTAAAAATCACAAAAAAATTTAAAAATTATAAATGGAAATTTATATAGTTGAAAATGTCATAAATTATATAATTATGGATAATTCACAGCACATACATAATTATGTATAACAATTTAAAATTTAGAATCTTATTACCAAAAATAAAAGTTAATGGATTAAATAGGGATAAATCAAGATGATAATATTTAAAATAAATTCCCTAAATGTATAAATTTTATTTTTTGATGAGATTAGAAAAATATCTCATCTAATATTAGAATATGATTCATTTTTTGAGAGTTTTAATTGGGGTTAGATTTATTACAAATTAATATTTTTAAGATTTCAAAAGGTGCCCCTCTCCTCCCTTATAAAAAGGGAACCCATTCCCTCTTCTATTAAAACCCTTTTGAGCCTTGAAGCTCGGCCAAACCCTGCCCATTTCTCTTCTCCAATTCCCTAGATACATTCTAGAGGTTCTGGTCTTCACAAAAGGCCAACTCTATTTTCATAAGAGGAAGCTTAAAGGAGGTGCGTCGAAGAAGAGGTAATCTCTTCTTCCGATTCTCTCAAGATTCTTTCTTCTTTTACTTCTTCTTCTTTAGTTGCCTCATTATAAATTAATAACATCATTATTACGTATATAATTATATGTTATTATAAATATGAAACAATCCTATTTCACCTTCTATCCATCCTACAAAAAATGAAATCACCGCGCGTGCGTACGTACGGAATACCGTCTCCACGCCGTGGTGTAATCTGTTTTCGACCACAACATTACATGGATGGGTATAATGGTGTAAATAAATAACTATATATGATTATTTTAAAGTGATATTGATTCTTAAATATTATACATATGCTTCAATTAAATTCCACGATCATGGGAATGATATCATCGCTCGTGCGTACGTACGGACTACCGTCTCCATGACGCGATGAGATTCATTCTCCATGTTAACCATTCAAGAATAATTATAAAGTATATATAATGAATAATAATAAAATATATTACATAATTAAGCTACTGGAATTATGTATATATATATATATGTCATCTACTTACGTCCATTCAAGTCAATAAGGAAAGGAAAACAACGTTCATGCGTACGTAGGACCTACCGTCTCCATGAACGAAGTGATTCATTTCATTTATCTATCTATTATATATATATATACTGAATATATATGATGTTTTACATTCTGGAAGTAATTAAATCATGATATAAGTAATAATAATATCAAGATAAATAAGTCCAAACACGTAAGATAAATGAAATGATTTTACCCAAAACGCTACTTTAACATGGAATTGACAAATGAACGAGTAATATAAATACCTTCGTGAACCATATATGATATAATAACAATTAATATGATTATTTAATAACTCAATGACATTATTTAAATCATTATATAGGAGGTTCGGATATATACGAGGAATATTAGACATAAGGTAAGGGATAACTTTTCCAATCTCGTTTTTTTATCCGAGATTGCTTATACGTAAGTATTTACTGGGGTTATATTTACCAGGCATGTACCAATTTTATAAAAATGGGTTCATGTATGTTTAAAGTACTTTCTAACCATTTTTGACTTTTACTACATGGTATGTAAGGAATCTTTCTTATACGAGGTAATTTTTGACTTTTCCGACAAAAGTACGAGGAGAATGTTATTTTTAACTTATACGACGTGAATAGATTTAACAGTTTCTTAACACCTCATTTTCATGAAGCTTCCTATACAATATTGCATGATTATTTTCAACAAAACCCTTTTCTTTTAAAATTTCACGGTATTTTGTGAAAATAAAATGATTTTGAAGAAGAAAGGATATTTTCCTCAAGATTCCATTTCAAGTGTTTTATCAAAAATATTTTCCATCTAAAATGACATTATTTAATATGTTTATGTTTCAATTATAATGTCTCCATTATTTACATGGTTTTATTTTTCTTATGATGAAATGATATCCATTTTTTATATGGATTATGTTATGATTGAATGATGTTTAAGAATCCCATTCTATTACATGGGTTATGCTATGATATATGATTTATGATTTTGTGGCACATGAAAAAATGATTTCATTATGAGATGGGTGGGACCTATATCTCCCTCCAATGCATTTGGTAAAGATTTATATCTCATGAGATAGAAATGGATGGAATGGTAAGTTAATTCGGTTCAGTGATACAGGACTATAACGAGGAGTGAACTCGATTCAGAAAGGGACTTTGTCCACTAAGATGGTCTTGGCAGCAATGCCTTGGCTACTATGGAAATCATAACAAGTGTTGAATGGTTTCCACAATTACATGTTTTATTCCCATGCTATATTATCAAGATTGATGTTCCATTATGATACATGTCTTATGTAATTCCAAGATTTATGTCTTTGCTCAAGATTTTTATGTTTAAACATTATGTTCATGTTTTTAAGTTCAATGGTATATGGTTTATTTAATTTTCTCCATGCTTAACCTTATTGAGAATTTGAGCTCACCCTTTATATGTTTTCTTTTCCCCAGGATTTAAAGAAAGGTTTTAGGTAAGAAAACAAAAAGGGGAAGATCTTTATGGGAGATGTTAAAGATCTTTCATCATGATTAGAATATTATTTTCCGAGTTTCCAAAGACACAAAGCTATTATGGTCCTTGTGCGTCTGTTTTAGTTATGTATCAAGTATTTCTCAAAAGTAATGTAATGTCCATGTACTTCATGCTTTGGGTCTCTATAGTTGGTATCAGAGGAAAGGTTTAGTTATCCTTTGTAAACTAGGATGCGAAAACTTTAGTGAGATCCCTAGAGATATTTCTAAGGTATGTATAGGGATGTCCCTAAGGTTAAATATAAGTATAGGTTATAGTCCTAGAATTATGGTAATGATATTAGAATTAAACCAAATATGTTAGATATTGAAGGTACTCCCCCTTTATTATGTTGTTTTCCTAGAATGATTTTTTCATCTCACACTGTTCTTTTTGGGTTTTAGACAATGGCTGGAACCTGAAGGAACCGTGTTGATCAATGTAATGGACAATGCAATGATTGTCCGCTCGAGCAACCAAATGTGATGGGATATAGAGTGAAAAATCTTATTGCTATACGTACACAAGCTATGAATCATTCTGGATATCCAAATGATCAGAGAAGGGAACAATATTCTATTGAGTCCTTCATGAGGCAATGTCCACCATCTTTCAATGGGTCTTCTGATCCACTTGTTGCTAAACAATGGATCAGTACAATTGAAAAGTTATTTTCCATACTTCGTTGTTCAGAACATGAAAAAGTCATTCTGTCTATTTACCACTTAGAAGGTGAAGTAGATCAATGGTGGACTCTAATTAAGAATATGAGTCCCCAAGATGAAATTGAATCCATGGAATGGGATGAGTTCAAGAAATTGTTTTTCAGTAAGTACTTCACTCGTATTCTTCGAACAAAGATGAAAAAGGAGTTTCTTGAGCTTATGCAGAAGGATGATGAATCTGTTGGTATATACGAAGAGAATTTTACAAGACTTGCAAGGTATGCATCTGGCTTTATTATCCAACCTGAAAGTAAAGTTGATCGATTTTTCAGTGGATTAAAACAATGTCTTCGAAGGGAATTATTTATAAGAGACTTCAGCAGCTATGAAGAAATTGTGCGTTGTGCTATCACAGTAGAACTGGTAGTTGGTGTAATATATCCATTTCATGGTTTTGACAAGAAAGTAAAGATGGAGTTCAAGGAGAAATCTCATAATAATGGTGCAAATAAGATGAATGTTTCTTTATGCTCAAAGTGTGGAAAGATGCATGGTGCAGATTGTCTTAAAGGGACTAGAAAATGTTTTAATTGTGGAAAAGAAGGTCATTGATTAGCTGAGTGTCGAAGTAATGGAAAAAGGGTTGCTAATGATGTGAATAAGGAAAAGACTGTAGAGAACACACCACCAACACTTCAATGCATCAAGTGCAAGGAAATGGGGCATTATGCTAATCAATGCCCTAATCCAAGGGTTAATGATGATCAATGTGAGCAACCTCTTAAGGCAAAGCATAAAGGGAAGTCACATGTGATCACTATTTGTGATGTTGAGTATGACAATTATTTTTTGTAATGATTAAGTGTTTATGTAATGGGATTTCAAAATAGTATCATGGAATCTCATTTATAGTATCCTGGAATTTTGAAATATCTTTGTATTGGTCCATTGGGTTTTCTATAAGAATATGGTACCGGTAACCATGAAAATTGATTCAAATATTTTGGAAAGCAGATGATATGCACATAATGATGGGATAAAGAGAAAATTAATTATTTCATAGTATTAATGAGGTCATGATTGATATAAGGACTAAGTGATATCATGGTTTGAGTATATAGAATTTTGAGGATTTTGGTATGTGGAAAGTGTTAACTTTTAACTGTATTCATGTTTTCACTAAGGTTCAATGGGAATTCTTTTTTCAAGATATTACATGATTAAGGCCTTCAAATGTTTGGAATGTGACCAAAAAGACATATCTTATGATATATGGGGATCAACGATGGTATTAACATTCTTGTTATATGAACTCTCTGGTAATCATTTTCACTATAATATGAGATTGGACAATAGTATTTTGGATAAGCCTAAAGATTGGAATTGATTATGTTGGACATAACTTATTATTGTTTAAGGCTAGAACTTTTTCCATATTATTGATGGAAAGTTATAATAATGTAGTTTTAGAAAAAGGACAACCTGCAGGACGAGCGACAACCTGTTGCGTCGGACAAGGCCATGGGAATCGAACCCACAACTGAAGTGCGACAGGCCTTTATCACCTACCACTGGCCTACAGGAAGTCCCTGTTTAGTAGAAACCAGTTTTATTATATTAAGCAGTATGATATATAAATTATAAGTACAATTTAGGAACCATATATGATTAATATCACTATATATGGACTTATGTATTTTTGATAACTTTTTCTAACCTTTTGTTTAAGACAGATGGAATGACCCATCATTCTATCACATGATCTGCTAACACTTCACAAATGACAAATTCAACTTCATTTCGTTAAGAGATGAAGTGTAAATTTTCCAAAGAACGACCAACGGTGAGACTGTACCAAAATCAAGAAAGTATTTCCTCTAATTCAATTTTCTTCAACTTTAGGGAAATTATCTTGAAAACCAAAAATGTTCTCCTAGTTCCCATATATCCGATGAATCAGATGGTACCTTAGATCATCACAAATCTATGGCTTTGTGATTGTTGGCTTTTTTATAGCTATGTTCTCTACCACTCTCCATCATTACTTGATGGTTAGATTTCTCTTATATATCCATATTTTTCACCTATGTTCTCTTATGTGGAAACCCATTGATTAGTGAATTTGGGTAATCGTTATATTTCATAATTTAGTTTTTAATGTTAAGTTTTGGTATTACTTTTTACGATGTGGGTTTCTATTAAAGAAATTTTCATGTAGTAAACCATTTATAACCCCGACGAATTTCGAGGGAGGAATTCATTTTAGGGGGGGTAGAATGTAACACCCCGAGATTTTATGAAGAATACTCTTTTAATTTTGTTGATGTCTTATGTTGTACGCTATACCAAAATTAGCTTGTGCTATACGCGACACCGTATTAGCTTGTAGTATACACAACACTATTCTTGGCTAGTGTTACACACAATTTCAAGTTCGTTTTGTAGAAATTATTCTACGCAACATTAAGTATAGATTTTTTTTTAATTTATAGATGAAATAAGTTTTGAATTATGCTATACGAAACACCAAAGAGATATTGCACTAGATGCAACCCTGACCAGGCTTTCATTACACGCAATCACGACGTTCCTCGATAGCATGTGTTGTACGCAATACCGGGTTTCACTAAACAATGATATATGATTATAATATTATCACGAACTAGCCGTTATGAATAGTATTAACTACATTTTTAATTTTATAACATTATTATTCATCTTACTCATTTTCTAGAACATGGTATGAGAAAAAAATAATTTTTTTGGGTAAAATAAGCATTTTTAAAAAAATTGCAGTTTTGCCGCCTTTTGATAGCGCACCCACATTAAATCTAGTTTTGACATGTTTATAAGTTCAATTTTAAAAAATAAAATTATTCTTTGGAATCAGGATATAAAATTTTACCTTGGATAATTTTTTCATATTATTATGAGAACTTTCATATTTTAATGAATAGTAAAAACACGCTATATTTTAATTAAAAACAACTTTTTTCATCGTAATAATATATGTGGTTGAATTATAATATTGGATTGTTTTAAAGTAAATTAGAATATATTTTTACCAATTAATATAATGTATGTTATTATCATTGATTTTACATTGAATTCGTAGGTTAAATTAATTCAATCTTTTGCAATGTTTTAAACAAAAACTCGTTTTCTTTCAACAACAGGATTAATTTTAATTTAATTTCTGCAACTTCTGTGTATTGAATTTGTAAAAATGTATTCCATATTTATAATCAGTGGGTAGAAATTATATTAATAGACTACTTTTTTATTTTTGGGCATTATGAATAGTAACTACGGTAAATTTTATTTACCATAGTAAAAGGTAAATCGGGTAATTAAGGGTAAATAATATTATAAAATTACCCTAACACTTGTCTTAATACAATTGGATGGTTATATTTCGTCCTAATTAATATTTGGGTCTAATTGGAATCCATTAGAACCCACTTGGAGGTGATTAAGACCTTTCGTTTATTTTATTTAAAGGAAAGTGAAATATGTCTCACTCAAACTTTAATAATTAAAGTATTTTTAATATAAGGTTATACAGAATATAAATTCGGTTATAAATACTCATTTTAAAGATAAAATGTTTTTTCATTATCATGGTAATTTTTTTTGTAATTTTTAAGAGTTATTTAATTACCTTATTAGCTTATACATTAATGATGCAGAAATTATTTATTTAGTAAAAAAATCAATAATATTGTTTTTTTGAAATAGTAATACATATTAAAAGGCTCAAAAACCTGACCAAAACATATTGGTAGTGTATATATACACCATAATCATCCAATTACCGAATATAGGACCGTTTGGAGCCTTAAAAAAGTGATTACATCACTTATATTATTTTATTTTATATGATGTCATAGTTTTCACCTTAATAATTTAATACATATTACATTTTAAACATTTGATGTTTTAGAAGATAAATCCGACTAAATGTATTATTATGAAAGATATAAGATTTACATTCATCCTTTTATTTTAGTTTTAATTTTTATGCAACAAATAAGTATATTTAATAATTATACAAAAAGTTGTAGTAATTATTTTATTAAGAGAAATATCAAATAAATGGTTTTACAAATAGTAAAATAAATATTATATGTACTATTTAATGTTCTCCAATAATTTTCTAGATTACTATGACATGTTAGTAACCTATTAAATATTTTATTTCGAATATATCCTCTATGTGCATTTTATTTAAATTCAAATAAATGAATAGTGTCAAAATTGGCACTATTGTTATTTTATAAAAATAACATATTATTAAATTTTTTAAAAATCACAAAAATATTTAAAAATTATAAATTGAAATTTATATAGTCTAAAATGTCATAAATTATCTAATTATGGATAATTAATAGAACATAAGTAATTATTTATAACAATTTAAAATTTAGAATCGTATTACCACAAATAAAAGTTAATAGATTAAATAAGGATAAATCAAGTTGATAATGTTTAAAATGAATTCCCTACATGTATAAATTTTATTGTTTGATGATATTACAACCCTATATCATCTAATATTAGAATATGAGTCATTTTTGAAGGTTTTTAAGTGGGGTTAGATTTATTATAAATTAATATTTTTAAGATTTCGAAAGGTGCCCCTCTCCTCCCTTATAAAATGGGAACCCCTTCCCTCTTCTCTTCGCACCCTGTTTAGCCTTGAATCTCGGCCAACCCCTGGAAAGTTCTCTTATCCACTTCTTTAGAAAAATTCGGGAGGTTTTGGTATTCTCAAAAGACCAACTCTACTTCCATAAGAGGAATCCTAAAGGAGGTGCGTCGAAGAAGAGGTAATCTCTTCTTCCAATTCTCTCATGTTTCTTTCTTCTTCTACTTATTCTTCTTTATTTGTCTCATTATAAAGTAATAAAATCAGTATTACTTATATACTTATATGTTATTATAAATATGAAACAACCCTATTTCACCTTCTATCCATCCTACGGAAAACGAAATCACCGCGCGTGCGAACGTACAGAATATCGTCTCCACGCAGTGGTGTAATCTGTTTTCAACCACCACCTTACTTGGATGGGTATAATGGTGTAAATAAATAACTATATATGATTATTATAAAGTGATATTGATTCTGAAATATTATACAAATGCTTAAATATAATTCCACGATAATGGGAATGATATCATCGCTCGTGCGTACGTACAGACTACCGTCTCCACGACGCGATGAGATTCATTCTCCATGTTAACCATTCAAGAATGATTATAAAGTATAGAAAATGAATAATAATGAAATATATGACATAATGAAGCTACTGGATATATATATATATATATTTGTCATCTACTTACTTCCATTCAAGTCAATAAGGAAAGGAAAACATCGTTCATGCGTACGTACGACCTAACGTCTCCATGAACGGTGTGTTTCATTTCATTTATCTATCTATTATATATATTTATAATGAATATATATTATTTTTTACATTATGGAAGTAAGAAAATCATGATATAAGTAATAATAATATCAATAACAACAAGTCCAAACACGTATGATAAATGAAACGATTTTACCCAAAATGCTACTTTAACATGGAATTGACAAATGAACGGGTAATATAAATACCTAAGTGAACCATATATGATATAATAACAATTAATATGATTCTTTAATAACTCAATTAAATTATTTAAATCATTATACAGGAGGGTTAGATACATACAAAGCATATCATACATAAGGTAAGGGATAACTTTTCCAATCTCGTTTTTTATCCGAGATTGCTTATACGTAAGTATTTACTGGGTTTATATTTATCATCCAGGTCCCAATTTTCAAAAAATGATTTCATGTATGATTAAAGTCCTTTTTAACTATTTTTTAATTTTACTACATGGTATGTAAGGAATATTTCTTTTACGAGGTACTTTTTGACTTTTCCGACAAAAGTATGAGGAGAATGTTATTTTTAACTTATACGGCATGAATGAATTTAACGGTTTCATAACTCCTCATTTTCATGAAGCTTCCTATACAGTATTGCATGATTATTTTCCATAAAACCCTTTTCTTTTAATATTTCATGGCATTTTGTGAGAAGAAAATGATTTTGAGGAAGAAAGGATATTTTCCTCAAGATTTCATTTCAAGTGTTTTATCAAAAATATTTTCCATCTAAAATGAAATTATTTAATATGTTTATGTTTCAAGTATAATGTCTCCATTATTTACATGGTTTTATTCTTATTATGATGAAAAGATATGCATTTTATTATATGGATTATGTTATGATGGCATGATGTTTAAGAATCACATTTTATTACATGGGTTATGCTATGATGTATGATTTATGATTTTGTGGAAAATGAAAGAATGATTTCATTATGAGATGGGTGGGACCTATATCTCCCTTTAATGCATTGGGTAAAGATTTATATCTCATGATATAGACATGGATGGAATGGTAAGTTAATCCAGTTCAGTGATACAAGACTGGAATGAGGAGTGAACTCGATTCAGAAAGGGATTTTTGTCCACTAAGATGGTCTTGGAAGCAATGCCTTGGATACTATGGAAATCATAACAAGTGCTTAATGGTTTCCACAATTACATGTTTTATTCCCATGCTATTTTATCAATATTTATGTTCCATTATGATACATGCCTTACGTACTTCAAAGATTTATGTCTTTGCTCAAGATTTTGATGTTTAAACATTATGTTCATGTTTTTAAGTTCAATGGTATATGGTTTGTTTTATTTTCTCAATGCTTACCCTTATTGATCACATGAGATCACCCATTATATGTTTTCTTTTCCCCAAGAATTAAAGAATGGTTTTAGGTAAGAAAACAAAAAGGGGAATATCTTTATGGGAGATGTTGAAGATCTTTCACCATGATTAGAAGATTATTTTCCGAGTTTCCAGAGACACTAAACTATTACGGTCCTTGTACGTCTGTTTTCATTATGTATCAGGTATACCACAAAATTAATTTAATATCCATGTAATTCATGATTTTGGTCTCTACATGACCCATGTGACCCTCGTGACCCCCTCCCCAATGTCCTACCTGGCCCGACCCTCACCCCCTCAATGCTGGTCTTGACCCTCTCTACCCCTCACCATCGGTCTTGAACCTCAATCCCCACCATGAACCCTACAACACATTTTTTTGATACTAAACTATCCACTCACCACCACTCTCCTCCAGTCCATACCTAGCACCTCGACACCCATCACTGGCAGTCCTGACCCACTCCTCCCCTCACCGCCGGTCCGGACCCTTGCTCCCCACCCCCTGACCCTCACCACCCCTCGCTGTCAGTCCCAACCTAGCCACTCCGTCCCTACCTTGAACCATTCCACCCCTCACTACATGTCCAGACCTATCCCCTCATCGCTTATCTCGATCTGAGCCGATGATACCCCCTCCCACTAAGGTACTATTTGGATTTGTTATACATTAATTTATATATTGCTGGTTGTTTCTCGAAGGAGTTGGGGTGGATATTAATATGTTCAAACTAATGATTCTTTTTTATAATAAATTTTCTTAGATGAAATGTGGTATAATTCATTACATTATGATTTTTGTCCATATATATATATTATTAGTATTCTTATGTTATTTAGTTTCTATAAATCATTAGCTAAGAAGAAGATTTGTTGGATGAGTAATTTCAACACTTTTTGGTTATGTGGGTGTGTATATTTAAATATATATTAGTGGAGAGGAATTGGTTTTACCTAAAAATAATAATCAATAATAATATATCTAATTATTCATTCAAATTTTATCCTCCTCAGTTTTGTAAGTTTAGTTTTTTATTGGTTGAATATATATTCTGTGAAATAGTTTCAATTTCCCTAAGTAGAGAGTGAGAAATGGATGTAGTCAAACATCTTTATTTCACATTTTCTAATAAAAATTATGTTTTTGGTACCTATTACATCATTATAGTTACCAGATTATTAGAATTACATTGTTTTCATGAACACATGTTGTCATCATTAGAGTAGTTCATTTCTCAGCTGACCACCTCATTAGCATGTCACATAAAGTCATGATCATTCATAACATAATTTTCAATGTTCTAATAAATGATGTTAGTTGATTCATAATACACATCATTGATCATTTCCCAATACTCATCAGATTAGAAACATTGTCCACATAATACCTGACCATTTACTATCTCTCTATTCACTACCATCGACCACTAATAAGGTCAATGGTGTCTTCATCCATACCTAAAAAATAAATTCAATAAATTAAAAGAAATAAGATAAATAAAATAATATATATATATATAAGATATAAATTTGAATAACACATCCTTTATCATAATCAATCCCCCAATTCACTCTATGAAAAAAATGTTACAATATGTATCTGTTAAATAAAAAAAAGAATCATGATAGTAGATTAACAATTTTGAGAATCATGTTGGTCCTCTAAAAAATTATTGACATTGTATTGTGATAAATTTTTCAATTATTTATTAAAATAATATTTTTATTAAAAATTTATTTCAACATGTATTTTTCCTCTTGGAGTTTTAATGGGTTTTAAAGGAAAACATAGCTCTTTTACACATCATTTTCCTCACAACTAGACTATATGGATTTCAATATTCTCTTTTAATATGCTTCATTATTTACCATATGTATTTATATATGAAAACATTATTTAATATATTCATATTTTTTCCACTATTATATATGATTCTCTTTTCATATTTAGTGATAGTTATGTGTTTAATTTTTTTTAATAATTTGTAGACACATTGTGATATATATTGAAAAAAGACGGATCTCATTATTGAGGAGCACACCTCAGTATGCTAAGGATTTAAAGGAGTTTTACTAATTTGAAATTTCTAATAGATCAGTTGATGGGAGAATAATATTTCTACATCCTAAATGTAAATTTAGAATATGATTGAAGAGGGACGAAGTTTATGAACACTTGATATTGAAGTAATAACCTAATCAATATTTGTGTTGGATTTTTTCTGGAGAATCAAACATTATAGAAAGGTTGATATCTAATGTGAATATAGAGAATGAGAACCCAAATTCTTCAAAAATGGAAAATGAAATTAAAAACCTTATAAATGATGCATTCAATATTGAAAGACACCAACATCATCATCAAAACATATCAGAAAAACTAGTTGAGGGTGTTACAAATAGTAACATAAAATGTGACATTTTTTAGACTATAGGAAAACCAGATCAAGATTGTAACATATCATTAGATCCTCCTATTGATTAAATAGAGACTAATGTAAGAGAAAAATTCACTGAGGAGAAATATGTGTTTCTTGGTTTAGTTGATGATGTAAATCGAGAGTTTTATAATGGATGTTTGAGATATTCAAAATGTTGTTTTCCACTAAAGTTTTACCATATCAAATGCCTATGAGGAATTAAAAATAATGTGATGTCCATGATATTTTAATTGTTTCATGATGCATTTCCTTAAGAAAATATCCCTGTGTCTTTTTATGATATGAAAAAATTTGTTAACAAGCTTGGTCTGAATTATACAAAATTACATGTGTGTCCCAATGATTGTATACTTTATTGAGTAGTGGATTCAAGAAGGCATGGTTGTAAAAAATGTTCTTCTTCTAAATGGAAGTCAATGGGTGATTTTGGAAGTATGAATAAACATAATACCATGAAGAAGAACAAATGGAACAAACCTGAAAAGTTTTTTCATTACCTTCCATTAAATGTTGGATTTCAAAGATTATTCATGTCATCGAAAAATACTGAACACATGAAGTGGAATTCCATAGATAATAACAATGATGGGTTTGTGAGACATCAAAGAGATTCACAATTGTGGAAGGCATTTAATTCATTACATCAAAATTTCTCATCTAATCCTCGGAATGTTTGTTTTGGATTGGTTGTTGATGGATTCAACCCATTTGGGACTTTGAGTACCAGTTATAGCATTTGGACGATTATTTTGATCACTTACTATCTAACTCCATGGATTTGTATGAAACAAATTTATTTTATCATTTCAATGATTATTCATCGAAAACAAATGCTTGGAAATGTTTTTTACTTTCAGCCATTAATGGAAGAATTATCGGAGTTATAGAGTAACTATGCTATGACATATGATGCATATTCTAGAAAAATAATCAAAATGAAAATGCTCTAACGTGGACCATTAGTGACTTCCTTGGACTTGGGAATTTAGCTAGTTGGAACACTTAAATGGGATTTTGTTTTCCTATTTGTAACTTTGATTTTGAGCCTGAATGTATACCTCATAGTAGAAAATGGGGAATCTTGTGTCATCGAGTATTTCATGATGAATCTCATAGATTTCGGCTAAACAAGTTAAAATTCAATGGTTTCATTGATTGTAGACCACCTCCAAAGTTGTTAACAGGTTCTAAAATATTGAAAAAACTTTGTAATGCTGAAAAATAATTAGGGGAGGTTCAAAATTTTATTGATAGTGGTAAATGAGATCGAAGTGCATCGCCATGTGAAATCAGAACACAAAAATAGCATAAAAAGTATATTCTTCAATATTTCGTATTGGGAATTTAATTTATTGTAGCATAATATTGAAGTGATGTATATTGAGAAGAATGTTTGTGACCATTTTATCTTCACATTGCTTAATTATAATAGAAAGTCGAAGGATCATATCAATGTAACGCCCCAACCCCAGTTACCAAGAGTCGGTGCATTATTACATAACAATGGCATGATCACAAAAAATCAAGTCTCGAAAGACCGATTAGTTTAGTAGCCTTGGAAACACAAGATATATTCATAAAGTTTACATTATATCAATAAGTGAAAAACTACAACAACATATTGTCTTCATATCCCCTCATACTATCCCTACAGGTCATTCATAAAATACTTCTTCACATCCTGGGAAAAAATAAAACATTGAAAGGGGTGAGCTCAGATGCTCAGTAAAGATAACTATATAGTGGAAACTTTCATAAATAAACATAAAAATTTAAGGCAATGTATAACTAAAACAAAAGCCTTTTAAACATGAACTTCTGCATAATATGGCAAGGATAAGATGAAATAATTCCATTTACTTATTCACATGGATATTCTACTAGTCGAATAATCACATGAAAAATATTAATAACCACTTTCATAATGACGGAATGCATAATGCCAGAACATCATAACCACGTAGCCAAGGCCTCATTCCAAGACTACAAATAAGATTTTGTCAAGGCCTCGTGCCAAGACACTAGTTTGTATCATGAGACCTACCGATACATCAAGGAGATATAGCGGGCTCCACCCGTCACTTACTAAGTCCAATGCATTCCTCATATGAAATGTTTGAAATATAACATAAACATTCGTTTTAAAACTAGCATACAGAATGTCAATACTTCTAACCACAAACCATGAATGGTATAAAAATAGCACATCCACTGTCAACCATAACCCATTCGATACAATATGGAAGATTTTATTGTATCGGATTAACCTTAATTGAGAATAATGAAGGATATTGACATAGATTAAAATAATCATCAACTATTGAGAGAAATATCCCCCTTTTTCTTGAAAACATTTAAAATTCACACTATTTGTCAAGAATCCATTTAAAATAAATGTTTTTGAATCAAAGTGTCCCATACCACTTTGAATCTTTTAAAAGTAATTTTAATTTTAAAATATTAATGTCCAAATATATAAATCCTTAAAAACATTTTTAAAACATGGACATTAATGAGAAATATTTATAATAATAAATCTTTAAAACATTTAAAATGATATTTTAGTTAGAGTTCCTAACCAAAATAAAGACATTTGAATTAAAATAATTGAGGTAATCAAAACATTATAATATCATGAGAATAAAGGGATTCATGATATACTATGTCAAAGTACATTATATACACCATATAAAAGTGATTTGGTGTATAACAACAATGAAGTCTCAATGGAATGTAAATTGAGATGAATTCTCTTATAAAGACTATATCCTTAAGTTAAGGATAAATCAAAGACATAATTATGTGTGAAAAATATAAATACACTCAATATGATTGGATATTTAGTGTAAATCAATCAGATGACATTCACACATATTCTTTTAAAAACAACACCAATGAATTGGATATTTAACACAACAAATGGAGATTGAGTTAAATTACTCTTGTCAAGTTAAAATCGATGACTTTGAAATTTATCAATGGAGTGATTATGTGTATAAAAAGAATATCCACAGAAATGGGAGTGGAAATTATAACATAAGAAAATGAATATTGATTCCACACATAATCTTGGAGTAAAATAATCAATGAAGTGTGCCTAAAGCCGAATGAGTGCAAATTGAAATTTCAAATTCCCTTATCGATTAGGTAACTTACGAAACATACACCCATGAAAGAAGGATCATACAATGATGATGTAAATAACTATAAATTAAAGTATATTACACAATAAATACAATCATGGGAAGTACACATACACCACATGCAATAAATAAGTGGTGAACAATGGAATTCTCACGAAATTAAGAGTGAGATAAGAAACCCCTTACTTTGTACTTTTTCCTTGGTCAGCGGTAGGTTAACCTCCTGTATAATGGTGAAATAATTTTTATTGAATTATACAATAATCATTTACATTAATATGATATCATATATGATCTTCTAACATTGATTTGTTAATAATATCTTAGTATTATCGTCATTTCAGGTGTTAACTTACTCGTTTTCCTTTATATTCCTTGTTACGTAAGCTGTGTTTGTTATAGATATGTTGTATATTATTCATATACAGAATGATATAAATTACTTAAACATTGTTTTTAATAATTAAATGAGAGTTATACTCAAATGGATATGATGGGAATGAATCTCAGCACGTTCGTGGAGACGGTAGTCCGTACGTACGCACGAGTGACAATATCATTCTTTTGATATTAAAATAATATATAATTGGATGGTATATAATATAGAGAGAATAATTATCATGTTATATTTATTATTTACATGAATTATACATCATTATTATACCCATATAAATAATAATATATTGAATAACGATTACACCACAACATGGAGACGGTAGGCCGTACGCACGCACGTATGGTGACATGTCATTCAAGGGGTGGATAGAATAATGAATTTGTTTGTTACATATTTATAATAACATCACAGTATATAGAAGATACTGGAGTTATTATTTTAGAATAGAAATAACAAAGAAAGAATAAGTTGAAGATGAAAGGAACTTGGAAGAGGGTGGTGAAAACATTACCTCTTCTTCGGGTTCTTCCTTTTGATTTGATCAAAATGGCTCCATAAGTTTGATTTATGATCATAATAATGAATCTAGGTTGAAGTGAGGGAAGTTGGGAGGATATTTGGGAAGATTATGGCCGATCCAAATGTCTTTGAAGCTGTGAATTAATTAGAAGGGTGAGTGCCCTTTTATAAGAGGGTGAGGGGCTCCTTTGGAAAAGCTAGAAATATTATTTTATAATAAATCCATATTAAGTTTTTAATGGCTTAAAAGTATATTATTTAATGTTTAAGGTGGGTATAGGTCGAAAACAACTCAACCAATATATTTTAGACAGGTTTGAGTCACATTATTAACCTTATCATTTAGTTTTAACTCTTAGTTAATTAGTTTGACATTTACCATGTCTCTTTGTATTTGTATTTTATATGGTTAATTAACTTACTATAAACATCCAATATACCCAAAAGTGTTCCATTAATGATACAACTGTCATGATAAAGGTTATTTGGCCGAACCGTAGATTTTTAGGAATAGAATATGAATTAATAATATAATATATTTTTTTTTAAACTCTTTTATGTCAATTTTTGATACTATTTGGAATTTGATTTTCGTGAAAATCATAACAGCATGATTAATTCAAAAAAAAGTTAATTAAATATATCATAACATGTTATATTATCCTATAAAATTAGTTTAATTCATAAAAGTCTCAAATTACATTTATTTGGATATTTGAAATATCAATTATTTCAATATTTCATTAATTTGGTAATTACTGCATCACCATTGTGTCATACATAAATTAAATTATTTAATGTCTAAAAATTATAAATAAAATACCATTAAGTAGGAAATATATTTAGATTTCTAATTAATATTTACAATTGAATTTATCTTATGTATTACACTATATTAAAAATATTTTAGTAATTAAACTTTGGTTTTAACTCTTTTAACTCTTCTTTGAATTAAATAATAATAAATGTCCTAATCTAATCCAAGTGGACCTAAATGATAATATTTTATTCATAATATTGTTTTTGGTCTAGATACACTTGTCCAATACAATTAGGACATGTGTTAGGGTAACATTAATATCATTTTTACCCTCAATTACCCTATTTACTTTTAACCGTGGTAAATAAAAGTAAAAAGTTTCTATTCACTAAAAATTATTTTTATCTTATTGAACCACATTTTACTCCTTGATATTAACCATGTCTCTCGGATTTTTGAAATTCCACTCACAGAAGTGGTAAAATTATGTTTTATGTAAATTTCCAAATTCTCCTAGGGGGTGGGTAAAAGATGGTGAAAAGTTCAATAAAAATTTTATATATCTAAAATTATTCTAAACTAAATTCAATGAATTACATTTAACTTATATTGGTATTATGTATCTATTTTGACTTTAAATAAATTTAAATAAAATAAATAATTATTTAAATAAAAATTTGGTTTTAAACTATAACTCAGAAATTTTCACTATTCATCAAAAATTAAGAGTTTTCAGAAAAATACCATAAATTAGGCCTAAGCTATATTTTATATTATGAATTCAAAAATTATGTCTATTTTACCAAATTAAAAACATATAAGTTTCATTAATTAATTTAAAAATTAATTCCCGTTGTCAAAACAAATAGTGTGTTTTTAAGAGATAATAACTACCAAAAGATTGACACTTGTTTATGTCTGGTTTAAATGTGAAATTACGTCCAATGGACAAAATTGTATTAAATGGTAAAAATTTATTCTAAATATACTTTAAAACCACTAAAATTCATAATTTATCACTATTACTTATTTCTATTAAAAAGTTGTTTTTAATTAAAATTTTCGTAATTTTCAATATTCATAAAAATATGAAAGTTATCCGAAAAGTCCCAAAATTTCACCCTAAGTTTATTTCGATATTACGAAACCAAAAATGAAGTCCATTTTGAAAGATAAAATTTATAAAATTTCAAAAAGTGCGTATAACTATTCATAACGGCTAGTCTGATTGGTTGTGGTGTGTTAGAATCTCAAAGTTGCGTACAATGCAAGCCTTTGTATTATTCAAAGGGAAACGTACCGTGGAATCTTTGGGTGTTACATTCTACCCTTCTTCAATAAATTGGGTCCTCTCCATTTTTCAAAATTGGGCTTCAGAATATAATGGAAAGTCCCACATCAGAAAAAGAGTCAAGAAAACTATCACTTTAAAAGAAAGAAAGAGAGGTATAAAGGTAACCCAAGATAACCCATATTAGGATTCCATGTTGGAAAACATGGATATGGACGATAAACTATGTGTCAAGTTCTGATGGATAGGGACAGAAAACATGATCAAGAAAATGTTAAAAACAAGAAAACCACAAACTTGTATTGGGACAAACGATCATTAGTCTCCCAGTAGGAAAAGTAAATGGACAACATTTTTTGTTTTAAGCTACATTACATAAGGACGGGGAATTCATTTATGATACTAACTAAGAACATAAAGAGATATACTTAATTTTTTTGTAGAGTTTCATTCTTTAATAAATGTTTACCACTAACTCATTTTTTTGAACAATGAGTATTCAAGAAGACTTGGTCACACTTGAAGAGATAGAATAATCTTCTATAGAATAACATGATCCAGGTAGGATAAACTATATATTTACCTTGTCTTTAGAGATTAATCAAAACCAAAATGGTTAGTATAATATCTGATGATCCCCCAAATGGATATTACATTAGAGAAAAAAACACTAATCTTAATTTCTAAAATTAAACCAACAATACCCCAAAGTTAAATAAATACAATTCAATAATCAATTGTCCTTAAAATCCTTCAATATAATCCAAACTAATATTGAAACCCAAAACTTATAAGAATGTAGTCTTCCACATTAAGTTTTATCTCAAAATGACATCAACTACTCTTAAAGTCACATACTTAAAAGTAATTAACCTAATCACATATTCTTTATTATTGGTTAATCATTTCCATAAATAAACCAAATCACTATAAGTCCACAATAAAAACATAGATAAAAATACACCATTAATACTCAAATGAAATCCCATAGTATTCTATTTTCCGTGGGCATATAGTATTCCCAAAAAAGCAAACATCTTCCATAATAACATTTATCACTTAATCGCCAAATGATTTTCCTATACTAACGGTATTCATTTGATAAGACATAAGATCCCAAATAAACTTATTATTGATCAATAAAATCATTTAACTAAAATAATAGTAACACTAACCAGGGACTTCACGTAGTCCATTGGTAGGCGATAAATCCTAATCGCACTTTGGTTGTGGGTTTGATTCCCACACCTTTGTCCGACGTGTTGGGTTGTCACACGGTCTGCGTGTTGTCCTTTTTCAAAAACTATATTTTATAACATTACCAAATTGATATAAATTTCTCAAAATAACCATAACATAATTTAACCACAAATTTTATCTCATACCTTGCATTTTCATCCCAAATTATAATAACTTATAATTGCCTCAAACCCAATGATCATATAAAACCAAATGGTTATTTATAACTATATCCACAAGAGAAAAGATAATTCTTCCTCAAATATCATTCTCACATGGAAAACTGCAGGGTTATAAATACAAGAGAAAATTATTCAAAAGAAAACCCATCAACAAGGAGCACTAATACTTTTTTAACATTTCTCAAACCATTTATTTCCACATAGCTTCTTCTTTGAACAAGAAAATATCCTATAGAATATGGCATTCACTCGGGTAATGGCTAGGTCCCCTACATTTACAGAAAATGATTGTAAATGGATTCTTGGGAACATTTTAATCTTCTTCCATAGTACTCTTCATTTTTCGTCGGCAATTCTTCACTTTATGTCCTTCCTTCCCGCACGTAAAACATTTCTTTGTCCCATTGAGTCACTTTCCTGGGTGTCTCCTTCTACATTCCCTGCATGATGGAAATTGATGATTCCTTTCTCCATGGTCTCCACTGCTGGAGCTCTTATCATTCATCACCTTTCTCTACTTTGTTGAGTCTGGGAATTGGTTAATATATATATTAATGATCATATTTTTGGAAAATTGATTTGGCATGAAGATGATATCTTTTAGGCCTATCAACATTCCATTTTTTTCTCATTTCCACCTCCTTTCCCACCATGTACATCATTCTCAAAGTCACTATGACATCCTTAGAATCCAGACATTGACTAAAACCAGAAAGCATTGTGTGAGTAACAGTAGTCATAAAATCAATTAGATATTAACATGTCACCATATTCTCAAATTGAAACACATTAGGATTAACCAAGGTCATTTACTCTCTACTTATATATAATAATTCAAATCGGTTTGTAAAGAAAATGTAAATTATCTTAAGCATATCCCCCGGGAGTGTTGTAACCAAAAGTGCAGCAAGGCCTGTTGTTGTGCACCAGTTTCCGTTCGAGTCTAGATCAAAGCGGTGTTTTCGTGTTTTACACCTAGGTACATTTGTGCCAGAGCCACCTCTACCTGATCGTATCCAGACAGGGATGTATTGCTTGGAAAACTCACAAAATCTCTACAATAACAAAATTCTAGGAAGTTATTCTATACTAATCCTCAATGTCTATCTTAGGTCTATGTGCTCTAATCAAAGTTTATCTAAATCTAGCTCCCAAGGGTTGTAATAAACTTCCTCTGGTACCAACTGTAATGCCCCGACCCCAGTTACCCAAAGTCAGTGCATTATTACATAACATTGGCATGATCACAAAAGATCAAGTCTCTAAATACCAATTAGTTTAGTAGCCTAGGAAACACTAGATATATTCATAAATTTTACATTAAATCAATAAGTGAAAAACTACAAAAACATATTGTCTTTATATCCCCTCATACTATCCCTACAGGTCATTCATAAAATACTTCTTCACATCCTGTGAAAAATAAAACATTTAAAGGGGTGAGCTCAGATGCTCAGTAAGGATAACAATATAGCGGAAACTTTCATAAATAAACATAAAAATTTAAGGCAATGTATAATTAAAACAAAAATCTTTTAAACTTGAACTTAAACATAATATGGAAAGGATAAAATGAAATAATTCCATTTACTTATTCCCATGGATTTTCAACTAGTCGAATAATCACATGAAAATATTAATAACCAATTTCACAATGATGGAATTCATAATGCTAGATTATCATAACCACGTAGCCAAGGGCTCGTGCCAAGACTACAAATAAGATATTTTCAAGGCCTCATGCCAAGAAACTAGTTTGTCTCATTAGAACTACCGATGCATCGAGGATCTATAACGGGCTCCACCCGTCACTTACTAAGTCCAATGCATTCCTCATATGAAAAGTTTGAAACACAACATAAACATTCGTATTAAAAATAACATACATAATGTCAATACTTTTAACCAAATCCATGAATGGTATAAAAATAACACATCCATAGTCAAACATAACTCATTCGACACAATATGGAAGATTTTATTGTATCAGATTAACCTTAATTGATAATAATGAAGGATATAGACATAGATTAAAATAATCATCAACTATTGAGAGAAATATCCCCCTTTTTCTTGAAAACATTTAAAATTTACACCATTTGTCAAGAAGCCATTTAAAATAGATTTTTTTGAATAAAAGTGTCACATACCACATTGAAACTTTTAAAAGGAATTTTAATTTTAAAACACTAATTTCCATATATATAAATCCTTAAAAACATTTTTAAAATATGGACATTAATGAGAAAGATTTAGAATAATGAATCTTTAAAACATTTAAAATGATATTTTAGTTACAGCTCCTAACCAAAATAAAAACACTTGAATACAAATAATTGAGGTAATCAAAACTTTATAATATCATGAGAATAATGGGATTTATGATATACTATGTCAAATTAAATTATATACACCATATAAAAGTGATTTGGTGTATAACAACAAAGAAGTGTCAATGGAATGTAAATTGAGATGAATTCTTTTATAAACACCATATACTTAGGTTAAGGATAAATCAACGACATATTTATGTGTGAAAAATATAAATACACTCAATATAATTGTATATTTAGTGTATATCAATCAGATGACATTCACACATATTCTTGTAAAAACAACACCAATGAATTGGATATTTAACTCAACAAATGGAGATTGAGTTAAAATTACTCTTATCAAGTTCAAATAAATGACTTGGGAATTTATCAATGTAGTGATTATGTGTATAAAAAGTATATCCATAGAAAGGGGAGTTGAAATTATGACATAATTAAATGAATAGTTATTCCACGCATAATCTTGGAGTAAAATAATCAATGAAGTATGCCTAAAGCCAAATGAGTGAAAATTGAAATTTCAAATTCCCTTATCGATAAGGTAACTTATGAAACATACACCCATGAAAGAAGGATCATAAAATGATGATTTAAATACCCACAAATTAATGTATATTACACAATGAATACAATCATGGGAAGTACACATACACCACATGCAATAAATAAGTGGTGAACAATGGAATCCTCACGAAATTAAGAGTGAGATAAAAAACCCCTTACTTTGTACTTTTTCCTTTGTCGACGGTAGGTTAAACTCCTGTATAATGGTGAAATAATTGTTATTGAATTATACAATAATCATTTACATTAATATTATATCATATATGATCTTTTAATATTGATTTGTTAATAATATCTTAGTATTATCATCATTTCGGGTGTTAACTTACTCGTTTTCCTTTATATTCTTTGTTACGTAAGCTGGGTTTGTTATGGTTATGTTGTATATTATTCATATAAAGAATGATATAAATTCCTTAAACATTGTTTTTAATAATTAAATGAGAATTATACCCAAATGGATATGATGGGGAATGAATCTCATCGCGTTCGTGGAGATAGTAGTTCGTACGTACGCACGTGTGACAATATCATTATTTTGATATTAAAATAATATATAATTGGATGATATATCATATAGAAAGAATAAATATCATGTTATATTTATTATTTACAGGAATTTTAAATCATTATTATACCCATCTAAATAATAATATATTGAATTACAATTACACCACAACGTGGAGACGGTGGGTCGTACGTACGCACGTATGGTGACATGTCATTCAAGGGATGGATAGAATAATGAATTTATTTGTTCCATATTTATAATAAAATCACAGTATATATAATATAATGGTTTTATTATTTTATAATATAAATAAAAAGAAAGAAGAAGTTGAAGAAGAAAGGAACTTGAAAGAGGGTGGTGAAAACATTACCTCTTCTTCGGGTTCTTCCTTTTGATTTGATCAAAAGGGCTCCATAGGTTGGCTTTCTGATCAAAATAAGGCATCTAGGTTGAATTGAGGGAAGTTGGGAGGATATTTGGGCAGATTTTGGACAAGACAAATGGATTTGAAGGTTTGAATTAATGAGAATGGGGAGTTCCCTTTTATAAGAGGGGTGAAGGGATCCTTTGGAAAATCTAGAAAGATTATTTTATAATAAATCCATATTCGGTTTCTAATGGCTCCATAGTAGATTATTTAAAGGTTAAGGTGGTTATTGGTCTGAAAAAACTCAACCAATGGATTTTAGATAGGTTTGGGTCACATTATTAACCTTGTGTTTTAGTTTTAACTCTTAGTTAATTAGTTTGACATTTACCATGTCTCTTTGTATTTTTATTTTATATGGTTAATAAACTTACTATAAACTTCAAAGAGACCCCAAAGTTGTCCATTAATGATACAAATATCATGATACAAGTTCTTTGGCCGAGCCTTAGATTTTTAGGAATATAATATGAATTAATAATATAATATTTGTTTTAAAAACTCTTTTATGTCAATTTTGACACTATTTGGAATTTTATTTTTGTGAAAATCATAACAGCATGATTACTTCAAAAAAAGATAATTAAATAACTCCTAACATGTCATATTATCCTAGAAAATTAGTTTAATTTATAAAAGTCTCAAATTAAATTTATTTGGATATTTAAAATATGATTTATTTTAATATTTCATTAATTTGGAAATTATTGTAATACCATTGTGTCATACGTAAATTAAATTATTTAATGTCTAAAAATTATAAATAAAATACCATTATGTAGGAAATATTTTTATCTTTCTAATGAATATTTACAATCTAATTTATCTTATGTATTACCCTATATTAAAAATGTTTTAGTAATTAAACACTGATTTTAACTCTTTTAACTCTTATTTGAATTAAATAATAATAAATGTCCTAATCTAATCCAAGTGGAACTAAATGATAATATTTTATTCCTAAGGTTGTTTTTGGTCGATATACACTTGTCCAATTAAATTAGGACATTTTTAGGGTAATATTAATATCATTTTTACCCTTAATTACCCTATTTTCATTTAACAGTGGTAAATAAAAGTGAAAAGTTACTATTCACCAAAAATTATTTTATCTTATCGAACCACATTTTACTCCTTGATATTAATCGTGTCTCTTGGATTTTCGAAATTCCACTCAGAGAAGCGGTAAAATTATGTTTTATGTAAATTTCTAAATTCTCCTAGTGGGTGGGTAAAAGACGGTGAAAAGTTCAATAAAATTTATATATATATAAAATTATTCAAAACTAACTTCAATGAGTTAAATTTAAATTATATAGGTATTATGTATCTATTTTGACCTTAATTAAATTTCAATAAAATAAATAATTATTTAAATAAAAATTTGGGTTTAAAATATAACTCAATATTTTTCAATATTCATCAAAAATTGAAAGTTTGCAGAAAAATACCAAAAAATTAGGACTAAGATATATTTGATATTATTAATTCAAAAATGATTTCTATTTTACCAGATTCAAAACATATATGTTGCATTAATTAATTTAAAAATTAATTCCCTTTGTCAAAACAAATAGCGTGTTTTTAAGAGATAATAACTATCAAAAGATTGACACTTGTTTATGTCTGGTTTAGATGTGAAATTACATCCAATGGCCAACATTGTATTAAATGGTAAATATATATTCTAAATATACTTTATAACCACTCAAATTCATAATTTATCACTATTAATTATTTTGATTAAAAAAGTTGTTTTTAATTAAAATTTAGTAATTTTCACTATTCATAAAAATATGAAAGTTATCCGAAAAGTACCAAAATTTCACCCTAAGCTAATTTTGATATTACGAATCCAAAAATGAAGTTCATTTTGAAAGATAAAATTTATAAAATTTCAAAAAGTAGGTATTACTATTCATAATGGCTAGTTTGATTGGTTGTGGTGTGTTAGAATCTCGAAGTTGCGTACAATGCAAGCCATTGCATTATTCAAAGGGAAACGTACCATGGAAGCCTGGGTTGTTACACTCAATGCTCAGAAATACTTAAAAGCAATGAAAACAAATCATGATCTTAAGTCATATGAGAATTGAAAGTATGCTCAAGAAATTCTCGCAATGAAAAATTGCGATAAACATACCTTCCTTCAAATTTTAAAACATGTCAAGGTATCTGATGGGTATTCAAGTAACATATCAAGGCATGTTGTCTTAAATCATCATAGGTTACATATAATGAGATGCCACTGTTTATATGTTTTGTTACATCTATTACTACCATTGACATTTCGTACATTACTACCCGAAAAGGTTACTATTATTATAATCCAATTTTTTTACATTTTACAGAAAAATATCTGAAAAAAATATACATCCATCTAAGCATTAAAACTTTTTGGAGATATTTTTAGTGAATCTTTGTGCAGTGGAGTTGATATCTCCTCCATCATTTCTTACTGCCATGATGTATTAGACTATTCATTTGGTGGAGGAAGCTAAATTTGTAGGCCTCATACATTATCGATGGATATATACAATTGAGAGATACTTTATTTATATATTTTTTTATTTCAGTAAACAATTTTTGGAACTTAATTTAATACATAATTGTGTTATTTTTTATTTTATTTCATCTATATCTTAGGAATTTGAAATCATACATGAAAAATAAATCTCAACCCGAAGGCTCTATTTTTGAAGGCTATTTGGAAGAAGAGTTTATTACCATTTTTTAGATTCTTGGATGATATTGAGATATGATTAAATATAGTTGGATGTGTTGATGACATATAGACTCAATCTCAAATACATGGGAAATCAAAATAATTCATTCTATTGGTCGATCAGTTGGGAGGAGCTAAAATGTTACACTAACAAAAATGGAATTATTAGAGGCACATATATATGTGTTACAGAATAATGAAATTTCATATCTATTTACTAAATATTTGAGGATACAAACAAAGAGAGGAATGAGATGTTGAACATGAAATGATAAAGATATAACAAATTTTTTTAATAAAGAGCTTGTAGAATGGTTTGCACGATGTGTAAGTTCATAAATATTACAATCAATATGGATATTCGGCTGATACATATATTTTGTAAATATAATAATGTAAATTACTTTTTTTAGATCATGAATACTGATACTTGAAAATATTTGTCAAAATAATTGAATTTTGTTTCTCGAGGTCCTCTAAAACAAGCTAGAATGTTTGACGCATATAACTTCATTAGATTTAGATTCTATATAATTGATCATTAAGAGGTTTGAAAACACAAAATATTGGAATATTTATATTTTATAAAGTGGGATACTATGGAAATTTGATTGATATTATCGAATTAAACTACCATGGTCATTTTTTAATTGTTTTATTCAAATTAATTTGGTTGAATATTATTAGGGGTGTTAAAAAATATTCTTTAGAATTTACTTTTGTAAAATTATCTCGCTTAATGGATGTTGGTGACCATGAACTACATGATCCATATATCTTATCATCACAAGAGAAAATGGTATATTATGTGAAGGACATCATGGATAAAGGGTGGATTGTAGTTGCTCATATAAAAAAAGAGGCTTGTATGATATGGATGATGAAGTGTAATATTTGACCCACGACATTGAATCCCATCAACAACAAGAAAAGAACTTATTTTTCATCATGATAATTAAAATATTAGTATTTCAAGGGTGGATGAAGTAGATGAAGTATTGATGGAGTTGAAAACAAATATGATTGAAGGATAAAATGATTTTATGTGTAGTTATCCATTCATTTATCAACTATGTATGTCATTTGTGTAGTTATTAATTATAATTATTATTTATAATTTTTTTGTTAGTACTACATATCTATTATCATTTTGATTTTTTTCTTCATAATTTTTTTAAAATTTATCTTCTGAACATAATTTTATTTGATTAAATGACATGAATTCCAAAAAGGAAGCATTGAAATGATGTTAGTCCACTCTCAGTCGATCTTCCATCGACCACACCGATAAATGATGATCCATCTATCTACCTTCCTACAACATATGAGAGACCATCTACTTTCCCCCTATGCCATCTATCACACCCTCTATCAGCATCCTATTAGTAGCTCTGTAAAATCCTTCTTATTTAGAAGCCTCAATAGTGTGGGACCTGAGTGCCACTCTTAGTTATTCATGGGGATATTCGAGGGTGACTGTTATAGGTAAATTTTTTAATAAGAATAAATTTGTTGTACATTTTTTATACTAAAATCTATTTTTTCATAAAATATGGAAAAATGATAACATGGAGAGAGATATGTAAATTTAAAATGTATAGAATCTGACCGGACTAAAGATAGTTGTCCCATTTGTTTCCTATGGGGTCCTTATGAATGATGTTGCAAGATTACTTATCTAAAATCTAGGCCAGCTGTTGGTGGAGTAGGTTACCCTTCCCATTACATATGATGATTTGAGGAATATTCCTTCATATTGAAAAATAAAGTCTTTGATTCATAAATAATGGAAATTTTAGTTCCCTATGGTATAATTGAATGTCATTATGCTATTAACTGCTAATATTTCCAAAATTAATCTTTGTGTACATATGTTTTTACACTTTTACAGTTGCTGATATGCTTTCATGAAAGTGGTAATTGAAAATTTTGGGTATGAAATAGAAATATTTTAAATAGAGATTTTCGAACAAATTCAATGGTAATTTGTTGATCTCCCAAAAAATATATGATAAGGTACCCAATGGGGTACTTAGAGAGAAATCTAATGTTTTTATTGATAGACATCGTGATGAGAAGCATATAATATTTAAATGTATACTATTATATTAATATCAATTAATTTTAAACAAGTATATAAATAGGATATGCCATTGCATAAATTAATATTAAACTAAATTTTATTTATTTTAGGACCTTTCAAAGAAGAATCCATTGACTCGGGCTATAAAAATTATTCCTCACACTATGGGGTCAGATATTTTTTCCATAATCCAACTAAAACTGGTAATTTTTTTATTATTTTAAGTACTTAGGAGAAAATATTATTTGATTAATATGTTAATTTTTTATTTATCTTAGTTTAATGTAGTCACAGAGTTTAGGGAACCAATAAGCTTGAATAGAATCATGGTTTGATGTTTATAAAAATCAGATGGGAGTTTTTTTAATGAAGCTACCAAATAAGTTGGGGTATGAATTCATTTTTCATTATAGTAACTTATTATCAGTTGTCACTATGATAAGATATCTTGTTTATAATATGAATGATACTCGATTTATAGGTAAAAATTAATTAACTATGGGATGAAAATCCCATGTAGTCCTACTCAGTATCCTAGGATGACCATGTTGGTAAAGTCATTGTGAAAGAGAATCCTAGTCGAGTGTGTGGGATGGGTTGGGGACCATTATCATCTCAGGTATTTTCCCAGCCACTGGGGAATTCAGCTGCATCTAATCTTTAGTTTTTTCACTCCCTACCTCGAGATGCTAAGAGATAGTTTGTTTCTATAAAAAATACTATTCTGGAATAGGGGGCTCAGATATGCACTTTTTAGATAGTGTTGATTGATTTATATCATAAGACGAGTGGATCATTCACCGGTGGTATTGCATCGATGACTGTTGGTGAGCAGGAAAATCACACAATTTCAAAATAATTTAGTTCCCAAATTTTTATTGGTTTTATGTTTAAATATAAACATATAAAATTATTTAATTTTCAATATAATTGTCTTACAGGTTCTAATATTAGGATTTAGAGACATAGATAGAGAGGGTGACGAGCATTGTTCATCATTGAACAGTGATTAGTGGTGTTTTTGATGATTCAGACAAATATGGAAAGAGGGGGTTTGTTCATGTATCATGTGTGGCATAGAGTATTCTCCTACTATTTTCATGACCTAACTTTTTCATGATTTTCCATGTTATAAGAGGCTGAAAACCTTTCAAGGATACAATGATAATCATCCGTTCAATGAAATATAAGATTGCATAGGATTAAAATAACTATCTTGCAATGGTATTACTTTTATTCAGTGAAGACCATATTATCATTTATTTTAGAATCGGAAAAAATCATTTCTATAATACAATATAGTAATAACTAAGTGTCATTTCTTTCTTTTTGGAATCCCATATGGTAAATATCAATCATTATGGTTATAAATTTTCTCCCCATTTTTAAATTTTCATGCATTGTTTTTTTACTTCAAGCCTATACATGTGAATGTTTCTCATCCACATTGTTGTTCCTTATAGACTGTAGGCCCCAAAACCCTTTCATAATTTATGTTCCATCATCCCATTAAGCTTTATCAACTCACTATTAGACATAAATCACATTACACCTTCATTCATGATACATATCCTTATTCATTATTCCTTTCAAATCCTTCCATGGCCTCCCACATTCCCATGAACTTTGAGGGGTTCACCCATCTAATCTCTCCACATGAAACCACCGTACTATCTCTACACCAATATGTATTATTATTGTTGTCTCCCTACAATCCAACCATTCAATCTACCTTTAAAAATACATATTTTAAACATAAGATCCACCTTATCTGTTCGATTTTAGATCAATGGTATATGATTATTGATATGTTTAACTATTTTAAAATCTATTTCTAGTTTTTGGGTGTTAATTAGTGTTTGATTGTTCACTTATAATATTTTTTTATTATTCATGGTTTTCAAATGTAATTTTTTTTTTAATAATGGGTGTTATTTTGGATTCTAATTTGGGTTTTCATTTGGTTTTTTAATATGAATAATTACTTTCACAAATCTATACACCCTAATCAATAAAAAATTATAATGATTTATATAGATATTATGTTTTATTTAAACTTGTATATATAATTTTAATAATTATATATACATTGACGAATTATATAATATATTTTATTATACTTATATAATTTCTATATAAATTTTTGATCCCAAGTTAATTAATAAAGATTATTGAGCCCATAGTGGAAGGATTGATGATAATATACTATCGATATGATTGGTGTGTTTTATTATTTTTATCAAAAATATAAATCATGTGAAAAATTATGTCTTTCATAGTTATTTGTTTTATATGAATTTTGTTCCATGTTTTTTAGAATGAGTTGGAGAACATAAAGGAATCTGAAGATTTGAATGTGAATAATAACTTATCCAACTTCCAGTTATTTTTTAACATATAGATAAACACCAGAGGGAAGAGAAGATAGAGACTATATATACATTGAATAGACAATATGTAGAGATTATCTATATGGGAGAAAATATAAAAAATATGAGAGGAGATAATTGATGGTGTGGTTTTTTTGTTTATACAAAGTGGATAAATGATTTTATACCATTCAGGAAAAAAAGAATAATTATGAACCACAATCAATAACTTGATAGAATTATAATTAGGGATATGTTTAATACTCATGGGGGAGGGGTGAATCAATGTTTCTGAATTTTTATCCAATTGATTTTTAACCCTATCCTTTTATCTCTTCACTTAATAAGGTGAACAGATCTCTCATTCTATCTTCTCAACATCATCTTTTCTTATAAAAAATTTATACACACCACAATATAAGTGTCACAAAATATTTACAAGGTTAACCTATCAAAATGAGAGGGACAATCCTTTGTGTGATATGGATTCATCCAATATTACACAGCCCACTAGTATCAACCTAAAGGTAGAAGTGACAAAGTATTATCCTTGAACTTATATTACATGCTTCCCGACTATGTTTTAGTGCATCTCACGCTCTTTCTACATCTCACTAGGTCTTTATACAACCATCCTAATACTTTAAAATATAGTTTTCTAATAATAATAAATATTTCACTAGTATAAACTATTCCTTTCCTTTGATGTTTCAAATTTTTATTTTACATATATACTTTCACAATAGAAAAAATCTTATTCAATTATTAAGTACAACCCTTGGAAAGAAATCTTCTTATTCTTATTATTTACAAAAAAACTGGAAGGGTTTCTATAATCACTTATTATCCTTATGTTCTTTGAAAAATTAAAGATTTTAATTTTTATGAAAATTGAACTACAAAACTTATTTCTTCCCCTTCCTTCCATAAAACACAAAGTTTCTTCAAATCGTCCCATAATAATATCATTTTTCTTCCCTCTTTGACCTCTACATTATTGACACATGAAAATGAAATACCTTATTCTTATTAACATTACAAAGTAGTAGAAACACCTTCTTTTCAATTGAATTTTAATTTAAAATTAAATTTCAAGATTCCAAATTCTTTCAATCATTTCTCATCTTTTATTGATTATTTTCAAACCATTAGATCATATTAGACCTCATAGTCACCATTGATGATGGTAAATGACTTAATAGATCAATTATGAGAGGATATTGAGTTAATAATAAAGAAATGTAATTATATCCACTCAAAATTTGAATTACCCATTTGAACACAACTGGAACCATGATTTGTTGGAACATATTTTGGCACATCTTCGTAGAACCATGATTGGATTTTTTCCTTGTAAAAGTTGGTAAATAAATAGATAAATGGAATTTTGTTGTTTTTAAATGGGTTTTTATTCATTTTACATGATTTTTAAAATTACAAGGGTGGTTTTCATTGAGAAAAATGTTTATTCATTGGGTTTTATGCCAAATATGGTTTTGAAAGTAGGTTTACCTTTTTCTGTGTTTTCCTTGTTTTAGAGGCATGTTGTGGTTTTATAATGTGAAATATAGTTTCCCTTGACATATTTAGTTATGAATAGATTTTTTTTGTTAACACCTTGGGTTATATATTCTCTTAATATATTTTTTAGGGTATTGGGGTTGTAGAATATGTAGTCGGATTTTACTTATAAATAAACATATAGGGGTAGTTTAAACTGCCACTAAATATTGTACATTTTTTAGAAGTGGCTTCAACTGCTGCTATATGTTGATCCTTTTTATCAGCGATGGTTAAAAATGCCACTAAAAATGATTCAAGTTTATTTAGTATAGGTTTTATTAGTTTTTACGATGGTCACCATGAAAAAAAGAAAAATATTTAGCGGTGTTTTTAACTACCGCTAAATCCTTACCATATTTTATTGCTTAAAACCACTACTAAAACCAATAAAACTACCAAAAAATATGGTTTCTATGCCACTTTTTAAAAACTGTCACTAAATGGAAGAACTATACATGTATTAGATGCCAACACTAGTTTTAGCATCAGTTTTATGAAACCATCGTAGAACCATATGGTTGTGGTTTAAACCAGTGCCATATTCAAAAAATCACCACTATTAGGTGACTTTCTTATAGTGAAATACCAATAGATCTAAAAAACATAGTGCAACGACCCTTCGGTGACCAAAAAAATGAAGAATCATAATGATCATTTAACGATAGAGATGTATTAAAACCACAAAAAATCTAAATCGATGAATGAAATGATCCAAAAGGATCAAAGATCCCCAAAATCACCTGTGAGAGCTCCTAGATCTCTTGAGAAAACGTTTTAATTGAATGGAAAAAATATATGTGAAATTTATAAATAGATAAATTTTGTGAACATTAAAATATATAAATCACATTTTCTTGATATGAAATACATGAAATCCATATATGCTAAAAAAGGAATCAAATTGGTTTAAAAACATTAATCAAACTTTTCACGATGTAAACAAGTCTCATGACAAGTGAAAATTTTATGCTTTGAACTAGTTCACTACATCATATCAATAAAATATTCACATTATGTAACCCTTTTATGGTTTGAAATCATTCATCATGAATATTATATAGAAACACTTAGAAAAATCACCCTAGTCAACCTTGACCCCAAAGGACATACTTTTAATCATTTTTTACATTTATTCATAAACTCCATTAATTCTAAAAATATATATCCCCAAAGATTTGGTCATTTTCCCCAATAAATTTTTTCCATCCTCCAGGTTCCCAAAACACACCTAAATAAAGAGTTAAATGAAAAGAGGGATGAGAGATTCCTAAAAGAAGGTAATAAGATGTTATAGGGAGGCTTTGGATGGACTACCCCATCCATTATTTCCTCTCTATTTTGGGCAGGTTTGGGTGAAATTAAAAAATAGAATAGGTAAGGTTCCTCCTTCCCCTTACATACAGGTAGTTATCCCTCTTTTACCATTAATTTTTTTGATTTTGGTGTAGGATGATAAAGTAGATTTTAATATATAATGGTGAAATCACCCGATTTAAATGAGGCTTTCCTATAGCCTAAAAATATGATAACCTAAGATGATGTCTTCCTGTTTTTGTGCAAAATTCCATTAAGGTACATCAATATTTTTAATTTTATAAGGTTTTACCCTAAATTAAATAACTAGGTTGTTGAATCAGTGATATTAATTAATGATTTTTTGTTGTGTAGGTTTATATGTGTCATGACCCAACCCAATGGGCCTCAAGCCATGACTCCCCAATCCTGCTTCCATTGGATCGAGGCTAGAGTCCAACTCTAAGTAGTTTATCACAGACAATGAGGCCTTAGACTAAATTACATATATTCATGCACCCACATAAATCTCTATGCAACTGTGTAGATATATATATAAAAAACCGTAAAGTAAAATGCATGCATAAATCTATCCCAAGTCAAAGTGAAATAAAAGTAAAATAAGGGAAAATACAAGGCTCACCAAAAAGAAACTGCAAAAGAATAAAATCTTCCCTGAAGGAGAGGATCACTGTCAAACACCTGTAGGTAAGATCCTTATCAAACCTCCGATGAAAACCCCGGTTAGTCCCGCAACTACGCTCTGCCTTCTTTGAGTCCAACTAGGACTCCGTCAGAGGAATTGTGGTCGACACCAGACACAAGACATGTGCGGTCAACACCCATGAAGGGGTGAGTATAAGAAAACTCAATATGTAGCCCAAAAATCCCAAACCTAAAAGGGAGAAATTTATAGGAATCAGTTAACTCAACCCTGCCTAAGGGGACCTAAACGAACGACAAGCACCATCTTGAGACCATCCTTGGTAACACCTGACTAGTTAGCTCTACATACCTGGCATGCCAACATAATGAAACATGTCACAGGGACTCCCAAAACATACCCAGATATACTCACCTCTGTCATCAAGTATCATGGTCCAAAACATAGACTTCCCCTAATGAAAAACAAAAGGTTCTAATGCAACACTCAAAACATTATCATGATGTACGAACCACATAGATAAAAAAAAGAAATAATCCATCCATTATATCTCATAAAACAAAAGTGGAAAGCAACGACAACTCAAAGTGGATGAGCTAACCAACATCCCAGATAAAACTCAACCTAGTGATGCCACCAATGTTGACCTCCACCCTTTGATGGGTTGGAAAAACTGCAGAGAGTCCTACTACTTTCTACTACCCAACACTTCAGGGAGTACTAGCTCTTAAACCAACTGACGAAACCTTTTTCACTCCTATATGGTTGGTACCACACATAATTATGATTAGGGATCACTAAATCATAACAAGTAATCACAAGTAACAAGTTGAGGGACTTGCTCTTTGCTGCAACTCAATAACGGGGGAGCTCCACTCCGTAGGCATGAACCTTCACACTGGTACATCATGTGAGTACCACCCTATGAAACATGTGCCCACACCCTAAAATGGTAGATAAGAGCTACTCGGTAAAATGTGATCCCACACCCATGATATAGGAACACCACTTTGAGAGATGTGAGCCTACACCCATGGTAGGGGAGCACCACTCAGTGAAACGTGAGCCTGTACCCATGGCAGGGGAGCACCACACGGTGGAACGTGAGCCCCCACCAACAATAGGGGATAACCACATGGTGAAATGTGAGCCCGAACCAATAGGAGGGGATCACCACACAAAGGAACATGATCCCTCATCTATAGTAGGGTAACACCACTCTACCATACAATGAGATTAGAGAGCCCAAATACTGTCACAGTAGGGGAGTAGTCCAACATTACGATCGTCATGGGGAACCCTCTCCCTATTCTATCAGGGGATTAATAAACTTGGAGAAAACCACCCAATGGTTACAAACCCATTCCCATGATGTGAAGAGTCATGTATCTACCTATGTAGAGAGGTAAGGGAAACCCACTCCTTAATTCCATAGGGGAGTACCGGACCCAACATCTCCCCTAAAGAACCATTGAACTCCAACATAGACCAAACTCCATTCTGCAAACGTCATTCTCGATTCACGCCACCCCTTGTCTAAAAATCCATAACAGAGGCCACCATCACATTCTATATAGAAAATCATGCAAAATAGGCTATTTACTCACCCAAAATAGACATATGGTGAAAAGGGTACTATCAACCACAACGAGACTGAGTGGGGCCCAAACTTCGATCTCAAAACACAACAAATTAATCACACAATTACGATCCTCTTAAAAAATGCATAGGATAGACTACCCAGTCATCTAAAATGGACACCTTGTGAAAAATGAACAGTTTACCAAAACACCCAAACGTGCTATGTGGGGCCCACACCCTAATTTCATTTTCAACACCAGAAATTGGTGTTGAAAAATATTCCTTTAAGTCAAGTTCACAACTCCACTAACAATTCCTCAATCAGATATCAAACTTAGAAGATACACCCGATTCAAAATTTCCAAATAATAATAATTATAATAGTATTATTTTTTTGGATGTTTTGTACCATCAATCATAAAGCCGAACTCATAAAGCTATAAAAGAAGCCTCAAAAGGTCTGCCTTAAATCAGGTGTCACATCACCATAGAAGGCACATGAATTGGTCATCTTGTTTTTGAGAAAGAGGTGTTTAAAAACCCTCAGACCAAAACTGGTTGACTGCCACCAGAGCCGGCACCTCACCGAAAACCACTGCGCTGCCCTAGAAAACAATGCTGGAGCATCCGTAGAGCACCGAGAACACTTTAGTTGTCCAAAAATAAATCTGAGACCTATTTTGGGACCCTCGAGACCATATCTACACAAAATAGATGATAAATTGAAGAAAATTGGCACATAAATAGGGGGATGATATAAAATATCAAATCACCAACCTCAGTACGATACACCGTTGCTTCGAGGCTAGATTCGTGCTCCGCTGTTGCCACTGCTTGATCCAGGATCGATCTCCTTCAAGATCTGAGTCTGACAACACCTTGTTTCATCTATTTCTCTAGTTCATTGATGAATAAGGAAGGAGGACACATGCTACTATGTTCTTCTCATGTTGCGCACAAACCTAAAGGGGGGGGGAATTAATTAATTAAATTTTCATTTAATTAATTATCCCACCAAAAAACATCTTGTTAAGTCTCCTCCATCTAAAACACGTGGTGTAAACAAATTTATGTCATATCTAGGGTAAACACAGTGTTTTTAACTCAACTGAAATCTCAAAAATTTTATCTAAGACTCTGTTTAGAAGTTATCCAAGTCAACACCCAAAATAAATTAATTTAATTTACTTATAGAAATTCCCATGATGAATTTTTATACAGCATGCCCATGCTGAAAATTTTTATACGTCTCTTAGGTTAAACGACATGCTCCTAAAGCAACTGTGGCCTCAAATTTATGATTGGAGCTACGGTTTAAGGGATAACCCATTTCCACCACATGCATAGTATAAAAATACTTAATATTTTTAGACAATTTATTCTGGGCACACTAGGCCACATAATCGCACGCCATCTCCATGACTAGATCTTGAGTTATTCATAAGAATATTCCAAAGTCTGATAGGGCTAAAACCAAGTTTCTATATCCTCCCCACATTAAGCCTTTTTGATCCCAAAAAGAAAAGACTAGGAACAAGAGAAAATACTTGGGATCTTCACTGGGACTCCCACACCTGCGAGCTCATTGAAGGTTCCTGAGTTTTTAAAAAAATAAACCAAGAGGATCCACACCACTAGAAATGAAATGGGGGTTAAAAAACTTCAGAGGTAGCCAGACGCTTCAGCTAATACTCGGAACCCTCAATGAGAACTAACTGAATACAATACCTCATCACTAAACACCCACGACTACCTTCATCGGTCTAAAAAAACCTCGAGTGAGCCCTAACAGACATCAACTAGCTCCAAATGGTCTGTTCAAACACCAAAATGATTCCAAATAAAATACCACCTTATCACCCCATCTCGCCATGTGAGTGGTGCCAATGCCAAACCTCAGTAGGTTGATGAACTCCCAACATTTTATGAAAACTCATTGAGAACACACCCAATGGATATCCCATCATGTAAGACCTTTCATAAAACTACTACAGCTCATTTTAAACATGTCTGCCACAAAGAGAACAAATAGGGTTGTTCATTTGTACACACTAGGTCTTACAAGCCCTTATGAACCCACCTACAACACGTGAAACTAACCACAAAATCAGAGGTTGAAAGAACTCATCCACCACACCATGATACTGTCCTTTTTGGGTGGCACTAACTCACCCAAACGGTTTTGTATAATGCCTCAAGGAAGTGTCTTAGTGAGGGAAGTGTCTGTCATTACAATGAATTCGATGCCACAATGAACCACACCACATCCTCCTCGAGAATATCATGTACAAGCTGACCCCAAGAACATGAGGGGACCAAAAATCAATAAAGTTCTACAGAGACACGCACAATGTGTCTTATTGGGACCTTGGCTACTAACATACTTCCAAACCTCATTTAAAAAAGTCAAAGGGACTCAACCACTACTCCTTGATACAATCCACATTGGGTAGCACTTACTCAACCACATGGTTTTTAGCGCATCACAAAAATGAATCTCGGTGGGGGAAGGATCCTAGTTACTAATGTAGTAGAATGTGTGTCAAAAAACACCAACACAAGGTATTGAAAATGCATCTCTCTCACTGCTGACCACAACTTGGCATGGAACCCTCAAAGTCTACTTTTTTGGAAACATCTTGAACAACTCCAAGATACACCACAGTCAAAGAGTATACATAGGGAGATGACTCAAGAAGGATAGGAGAAACCCAAAACCCAATACTAAATGATTCATATACCATTATTTACCTATGACTAGTTTCCTAACGTACCAAGTAAAAAGGTAGGTTATCAGAGTCATGGTGTATGGATACGTCAGCCGCCCATACCAATAATGGATTCTTAGGCCTGAAATCCAATCTCAAAACATCTTAGCACTGATTCTATAAAACCCAAACAAATCTCATAGATAGACCAACTACGCTTTGAGTTCCAAAAGATTGAACCTCCTCTGATACCACTCTGTCATGACCCAACACAATGGGGATTGAGTCGCGACATTCCATGACCACATCTATAGGCCATGGGATGACATCTAGCACTAAGTATCCTATCACACACAAGGAGGCCTTATCCTAAAGTACATATACACATGCACCCACATAAATATCCATGAAACTGTGCATATATATAAAAAAAACTAAAAACTAAAATGAATTCATACATCTATCCCAAATCTGAGTAAAATAGAACTATAAACAGGGAAAATATAGGGACCCCAAAAAAGAAACTGTAAAAACATCCAACCTTTTCTGAAGGAGGGAATCACTGTCAAACACCCTCTAGTAAGCTTCTCACCCACGCTCCAGTGAAAACCCTGGTCAGTCCAACAACTATGCTCTGCCTGCTCTGAGTCCAACTGGGACTCCATCGAAAGACCTATAGTCTACACAAGAGATAAGACATATGCAGGAAAATTATGTGTAGGGGTGAGTATAATAATACCCAGTAGGCACCCCCAAAATCCCAAAACAAAAATGGACCACCTAATAGGCATCAGTTAACTCGGCCTGGCTTGAGGGAACCTAAATAATGGATAAGTTCCTTCTAGAGACCATCCTCACTAATACCTGACTGGTTTGCTCGATGTCCCTGGCATTCCAATGGGAATGCCACATACCATAGGGACCTCCAGAATATACCTAGATATACTCATCTTTGACATCGAGTCTCATAGTCCTAACCATAGACTATCCAGGGTGAAAAAAGGTTCTAACACAACACTCACAATGGTCTCATGAGGTACAAACCTCATAGACATCAACAAGAGCCAAGCCACCCCTGATAGCTCACACAACGAAAGGGGAAAGCATCGACAACTCAAAGTCGATGAGCTAACGACCATCCCAGATGGAAATCAACCAAGTGATGATACCAACGTGGACCTGCGCCATACATAGGGTCATAAAAATTTTAGATAGTCTCGCTCGTCACCACTGCCCCATAGTTGAGGGAGTACTAGATCCTAAAACAACTCGTGAAACCTTTTATGCTCCTGTGTGGAAGGGCCCATACCTCAGTACGTTGAGGGAGAACTAAATCCTAACCATGAATATCTTGTAATAAGTGGAGGGACCCGCTCCTCATTGCAACTCAAGAATAGGGGAGCACTACTCTGTAGGTGTGAACCCATGACCTGGTACATCAGGGGAGTACCACCCTATGAAATGTGAGCCTCCACCCTAACATGGTAGGGGAGCACCAATCCGTAAAACGCGAGACTGCACCCATGGTAGGGGACCACCACTCAAAGAGACGTAAGCCCGCACCCATGGTAGTGTTCCACCACTCAGTGAAACGTGATCCTGCACCCATAGCAGGGGAGCACCACACAGTGAAACATGAGCCCGCAGCCACAACAGGGGATCACAACATGGTGGAATGTAAGCCTACACCCATGGTAGGGGAGCACTAGATTGAGGAACCTGAGCCTGCCCCCATGGTAAGGGAGAACCACTGTAACAACCTGAGATTTTATGGAAATTATTCTTTTTCAATTTCATTGAGGTCTTGTGTTGTACACTACTCCAAAATTAGCTTGCATTATACGCAACACCGTATTAGGTTGAAGTATAAGCAACACTATTCTTGGCTCATGTTACACATAATTTCATGTTTGTTTTGTGGAAATTATTGAACGCAACATTAAGTATAGATTTTGTTTAATGTAAAAATGAAATAAGTTTTGATTATGTTATATGCAACACAAAACGGAGCTTTCACTACACCTAAACCTGACTTGGCTTGCATTACATGCAATCAAGTCCTTCTTCGATAGCGTGTGTAGTACGCAATACCAAGTTTCATTAAATGATATATTATTATAATATTATTATGAACTAGCCATTATGAATAGTAATACCCACTTTTTAAAATTTTATAAATTTAATCTTTAAAAATGGACTTCATTTTTGGATTCGGAATATCGAAATTATCCTAGGGTTAATTTTTGGTATTTTTCTAAAAACTTTCAATTTTTGATGAATAATGAAAACACTGGGTCTCTATTTAAAAACCGAATTTTTACTTAAATAATTATTTATTTTATTTAAATTTATTTTAGTTCAAAATTGATAAATAATACCTATATAATTTCAATGTAATTCATTTGAGTCATTTTATAATTATTTTTAGATGTATAAAAATTTTATAGAACTTTTCACCGTTTTTTACCCACCTCCTAGGTGAATTTGAAAATTTACATAAAACATAATTTTACCTCTTCTGTGAGTGGAATTTAGAAAATCCGAGAGACACGGTTGTAGAGACCCGGATCCTGACATACATGTACATTACATTAATTTTGCGGAATACTTAGTACATTACAAAAACACACACACAAGGACCGTAATAGTTTAGTGTCTTTGGAAACTCGGAATATAATCTTCTAATCGTGGTGAAATATCTTCAACATCTCCCATAAAGATCTTCTTTTTTTTAACCTAAAACCTTTCTTTATATCCTGGGGAAAAGAAAACATAAAATGGTGAGCTCAAATTCTCAGTAAGGGTAAACAAAAGAAATATCAATCACATCATATTCATAAGAACATAACATTTTGGAAATCTTAACCTGCAAAAGAGAGCATAATTTCATAAATGGGATAAATCATGGTAGTGAAATGTAATCACAATAATCATAACTTAAAACATGAAACTTTGTGGCATTCACACATAATCATAGATAATCATTTCTTGTTATTCAAGACTCATTGCAAAGACTATCTTAGTGGACAAAGTCCCTTTCTGAATTGAGTAACCCTCGTTTCAGTCCTGTTTCACTGAATCGGTATAACCTACCATTCCAGCCATGTCTATCTCATGAGATATAAAATCTTTACCCAATGCATTGGAGGGAGATATAGGTCCCACCCATCTCATAATGATACCATTCTTATGTGTGCCACAAAATCATAAATCATACATCATTTCATAACCCATGTAGTAAAAATGGGATTCGTAAACATCGTGACCCCATAAAACAATTCATATAAGATAAAGGAATTCATAAAAATAATTCCATCACAACATAACCAAATCAATGTAATAATAGGGATAGAAACAGAACCCTATGTTATCTTATATGGAAAATAATTTTGATAAAATACTTGAAATGAATTCTTGAGGAAAATATCCTTTCTTCTTCAAAATCAATTTCTTTTCACAAAACGTCATGAAATTTTAAAAGAAAGAGATTTTATTGAAAATAGTCATGAAATATTTTGGAGGAAGCTTCATGAAAATAAGGCTTTATAAAACCGTAAAAATCCGTTTGTTCCGTATAAGTTAAAAAAACATTCTTCTTGTACTTTTTTCGGAAACGTCAAAAAGTACCTCGTACGAAAACGACAAAAGATTCCTTTCATATCTTTTACAAAAAATTCACCGAAGGGTAAAATTGGATATAAACTATTGTATAAGGATGGAATTAATATTAAATATTGAGGGAACATGGATGTGGATGATAAAATACACCCCAGTAATTACCAAAGTAAAAACAATCTCGGATAAAAGTGAGATTGTGATATTTCCCTTACCTTAGGTCCGATTTGCTTCATATGTGTCCGAACCTCCTGTATAATGATTTAAATAATGTCATTAACTTTTTACAGAATCATATTAATTGTTATTATATCATATATGGTTCACTTATGACTTTATATTACCTGTTCTTTTGTAAATTCATGTTAATGTAGCGTTTTGGGTAAAATCGTCTCATTTGTCGTTCCTGTTTTTAACTTGTAATTATTAATATGATTAATTGGATCATGATTACTTATATCAAGAATGTAAAACATGATTTATATATAATATATATTCAGAATATATATATATATATAATATCGATAAATGGAATGAAATACACCGTTCATGGAGACGGTAGTCCGTACGTACGCATGAACACTGTTTTCGTTTCCTTATTGAAGTGAATGGAATTAAGTAGATGACATACATATAAATTTAAATAAATCCAGTATCATTATTATGTCATATATTTCATTAGTACTTATTATATATAATTTATAATCATTCATGAATGGTTCATCATTGAGAATGAATCTCATCGCGTCGTGGAGACGGTAGTCCGTACGTACGCACGAGCGATGATATCGTTCCCATGGTCGTGGAATTGTGTTGAAGTGTATGTATACTATTTAGGTATCAATATCACTTTATAATAATCATATATAGTTACTCATTACACCATTATACCCATCCTATTAAGGTGGTGGTGGAAAATAGATTACACCACGGCGTGGAGACGGTATTCCGTACGTACGCACGCGCGGTGATTTCATTTTTCCGTAGGATGGATAGAAGGTGAATTAGGGTTGTTTCATATTTATAATAACATATCAGTATGTAAGTAATACTGATGTTATTACTTTGTCATGAAACAACTAAAGAAGAAGAAGTTGAAGAAGAAATAAATTGAAAAGATCGGTAATGGATATTACCTCTTCTTTGAAACGCCTCCTTGAATCCTCCACTTAGGGAACTAAGATTGGTCTTTGAAGAAGACAAGGACCTCTAGGATTATTCTAGGGAAGTGGATAAGGGATTTAGGCAGGGTTTGGCCGAGCGTGAGTGCTCAAATTGGTGTGAGGAGGAGGGAGAGGAGGTGTCCTTTTATAAGGGAGGAGAGGGGCACTTTAGGAATATCTCAAAATATTATTTTATATTAAAGTCAAAATCGGTTTATAATGGTTCCAAAGGGTCTTATTTTGAAGCTAAAGTGGGGAGGGGTCAAAAGCCTATCAACCAATAGGATTTAGACAAGTTTAGGTTATTATTTTAACCTTATCAATTAGATTTAACTCTAAGTTAAATAATTTAACTTTTACCGTGTCTTTTTGTTTTCTTACACTATATGGTTAATACACATTCTATAACATGCCAAACGAACCCCAAATTATTTATTATTAATATATATATCCTTGTATAAGTCATGTGGCTGAACCTTAGATTTTTAGGAATAAAATAACAATTAATAATATAATATTTGATTTAAAAACTATTTTGTGTCAATTTTGACACTATTTGATATATGATTTTTGTGAAAGTCATAACAGAATTATATGTTCGAACCAAGTTGATTAAATCAACGATAATATATCATAGTAAGCTAGAAAATTATTTTAATTCATAAAAAGTCTCAAATTACATTTATTTTGGGGTTTATAACATCAATTATGTCAATATTTCATTAATAGGATAATTACTGCATCATCATTGCGTCATAAATAAATTAAATTATTTAATGTCTAAAAATTACAAATAAAATACCATTATGTAGGAAATATTTTTATCTTTCTAATGAATATTTATAGTCGAGTTTATATTATGTATAACCCCATATTAAAATGTTTTAGTAAATAAACTTTGATTTTAACTCTTTTAACCCTTCTTTAAATAAATTAATAATAAATGTCCTAATCTAATCCATGTGGGACTAAATGGTCATATTTTATTCCTAAGTTTGTTTTTGGTCGAATTACACTTGTCCAATAGAATTAGGACATCTTTTAAGGTAATAATAATATCATTTCTACCCTTAATTACCCTATTTACTTTTAACCGTGGTAAATAAAACTAAAAAGTTACTATTCACCAAAAATTATTTTCATCTCATTGAACCACATTTTAGTCCTTGATATTAACCGTGTCTCTCGGATTTTTGAATTTCCACTCACAGAAGCGGTAAAATTAAGTTTTATGAACAATTCAGTTTTTTTAACTACCACTTAGTGGTTTCACTATTCATCGAAAATTGAAAGTTTTCAGAAAAATACCAAAAATTAGGTCTAAGCTATATTTGATATTATGAACTCAAAAATGATGTATATTTTACCAAATTCAAAACATATCAGTTGCATTAACTAATTTAAAAATTAATTCTCGTCATCAAAACAAATAGCGTGTTTTTAAGAGATAATAACTATCAAAAGATTGACACTAGTTTATAACTGGTTTAAATGTGAAATTATATCCAATGACCAACATTGTATTAAATTGTAAAAATATATTCTAAATATAGTTTAAAACCACTCAAATTAATAATTTATCACTATTAATTATTTTGATTGAAAAAGTTGTTTTTAATTAAAATTTAGTAATTTTCACTATTCATCAAAATATGAAAGTTATCCGAAAATCACCAAAATTTCACCCTAAGCTAATTTCGATATTACGAATCCAAAAATGAATTACATTTTGAAAAATAAAATTACAAAATTTCAAAAAGTGGTTATTACTATTCATAACGGATAGTTTTAATAATATTTTAATAGAATATTGTTGTTTAGTAAAACTCGTTATTGCGTACTAGACACGCTATCGAGGAAGGTTGTGATTGCGTGTAATGAAAGGCAAATCAAGGATGCGTGTTGTGCAAGCTTCTTTTGGTCTACGACACAAGACATTAGTGAAATTAAAATGAATATTTTTCATAAAATCTCGGGGTGTTACATTCTACCCCCCTTAAAATGAATTTCTCCCTCGAAATTCGTCGGGGTTATAAATGGTTTACTATTCGAAATTTTCTTTGATAGAAACCCACATCGTAAAAAGGAATACCAAAACATGGCTTTAAAAACTAAAGTATGAAATGTAACGATTACCCAAATAAACTAATCACTGGGTTTCCACATAGGTGAAAATATGGATATGGAAGAAAAATCTAACCATCATGTTCTGATGGTGAGTGGTAGAGAACATGGCTATGGAAAAGCCAACAATCACAAATCCATAAATTTGTGACGATCTAAGGTACCATCTAATTAATCAGATATAAGAGCACTAGGATGACATTTTTGGTTTTCAAGATCGTTTCCCTAAAGTTGATGAAATTGGAATTAGAAGAAATACTTTCGTGATTTCGGTATAGTCTCACCATTGTCCGTTCTTTGGAAAATTTCCACTTCATCTCTTAAAGAAATGAAGTTGAATTTGTCATTTGTGATGTGTCAGCAGATCATTTAATAGAATGATGGGTCATTCCATCTGTCTCAAACAAAGGGTTTGAAAAGTTATAAGTTCATCTTATGGTTAGATTAATCGTATATGGTTAAAAAAATGAACTTATACTTCATATATCATACCACTTAATAAAATAAAACTAGTTTCTACTAAACAGGGACTTCCTGTAGGCCAGTGGTAGGCGATAAAGGCCAGTCGCATTTCGGTTGTGGGTTCGATTCCCACAGCCTTGTCCGACGCGATGGGTTGTCGCCCGTCCTGCAGGTTATCCTTTTTCTAAAACTATATTACTATAACATCCCATCAATAATATCGAAAAAAAACTTCTATCCTTAAACAATACTAACTTATGTCCAACATAATCCATTCCAATCATTAGGCTTACCCATAATACTGCAGTCCACTCTCATAATATAGTGAAAACAATTACCAGAGATTTAATACCATCGTTGAGCCCCATATATCATAAGATATGTCTTGTTGGTCACATTCTAAACATTCAAAGTCCTTAATCATGTATTCTCTTGAATACCCATTGAACCTTAGTGAAAACATGAATTCAGTTAAACGTTAACACTTTCCACATACCAAAGTCCTCAAAATTCTTTATAATCAAACCATGAAATCACTTAGTCCTTATATCAATCATGAGATCATGAATACTGTTAAACATTTCATGTTCTCATTTTCCCTTCATTATGCACATATAATCTTATTTCCAAAAATATCTCAATCACTTTGAATACCACATTAGACCAATACATAAATATATTCCAATACTCCATGATACAACATTATTTTGGAATCCCATTACATAAACACTTAATCATTCCACCACATCGTTGTCATATTCAACATCGCCAATAGTGATCGCATGTGACTTCCCTTTATCCTTTGCCTTAAGCGGTTGCTCATGTCGATCATCACTAACCCTTGGATTAGGGAATTTATTAGCATAATGCCCCATTTCCTTGCACTTGAAGCATTGAAGTGTTGGTGGTGCGTTCTCTGCAGTGTTTGCTTTATTCACATCATTAGAAACCCTTTTTCCATTACTTCGACACTCAGCTGCTCGATGACCTTCTTTTCCACACTTAAAACATTTTATAGTCCCTTTAAGACAATCTCCACCATGCTTCTTTCCACACTTTTTGCATAAGGAAACATTCATATTCTTTTCACCATTATTCTAAGATTTCTCCTTGAACTCCATCTTTCGTTTCTTGTCAAAACCATGAGATGGATATGTAACACCAACTTCCATTTCTACCTTGATAGCACAACGCACAATTTCTTCATAGCTACTGAAGTCTCTTATAGCTAATGCCCTTCGAAGACTTGGTTTTAAGCCACTGAAATATCGATCAACTTTACTTTCAGGTTGGATGATAATGCCAGATTCATACCTTGCAAGTCTTGTAAAATTCGCTTTGTATATACCAACAGATTCATCATCCTTTTGATTTAGTTCAAGAAACTCCTTCTCCATCTTTGTTCGAAGAATACAAGGGAAGTACTTATTGAAAAATAAGTTCTCGAACTCGTCCCATTCCATGGACTCAATTTCATCTCTTGGACTCGTATTCTTGATAAGATTCCACCATTGATCAGCTTCACCTTCCAAACGATATACTGCTAAGATGAATTTATCATGTTCAGAAAATTGAAGAACTGAAAATATCTTTTCAGTGGTACTGATCCATTGTTCAGCAACAAGTGGATCAGAAGTCCCACTGAAAGAAGGTGGACGTTGCCTCATGAAGGACTCAATAGAATATTGTTCCCTTCTCTGCTCATTTGGAAGTCCAGAATGATTCATATCTTGTGTAAGTATAGCAATAAGATTTTGCACTCCATCTCCCAAAACATTTGTTTGTTCAGGAGGGAAATCATTGCATTGTCCATTGCATTGATCAACACGGTTCCTTCGGGTTCCAGCCATCGTCTAAAACCCAAAAAGAATAGTGTGAGAGGCAAAAATCATGCTAGGTAAAACAAAATAATAAATGGGGAGTATCCTCAATATCTAACATCTTAGGTTAAATTCTAATATCGTTAGCGCAATTCTAGGACTATAACCTATACGTATACTTAACCTTAGAGACATTCCTAGACATACCATAGAAATATCTCTAGGGATCTCACTAACGTTTTCGCATCCTAGTTTCCAAAGGTTGACTAAACCTTTCCTCTGATACCAACTGTAGAGACCCGGAGCCTGACATACATGTACATTACATTAATTTTGCAGAATACTTAGTACATTACAAAAACACACACTCAAGGACCGTAATAGTTTAGTGTCTTTGGAAACTCGGAATATAATCTTCTAATCGTGGTGAAAGATCTTCAACATCTCCCATAAAGATCTTCTTTTTTTTAACCTAAAACCTTTCTTTATATCCTGGGGAAATGAAAACATAAAAGGGTGAGCTCAAATGCTCAGTAAGGGTAAACAAAAGAAATATCAATCACATCATATTCATAAGAACATAACATTTTGGAAATCTTAACCTGCAAAAGAGAGCATAATTTCATAACATGGGATAAATCATGGCAGTGAAATGTAATCACAATAATCATAACTTAAAACATGAAACTTTGTGGCATTCACACATAATCATAGAGAATCATTTCTTGTTAGCCAAGACTCATTTCCAAGACTATCTTAGTGGACAAAGTCTCTTTCTGAATCGAGTAACCCTCGTTTCAGTCCTGTTTCACTGAACTGGTATAACCTACCATTCCAGCCATGTCTATCTCATGAGATATAAAATCTTTACCCAATGCATTGGATGGAGATATAGGTCCCACCCATCTCATAATTATACCATTCTTATGTGTGCCATAAAATCATAAATCATACATCATTTCATAACCCATGTAGTAAAAATGGGATTTGTAAACATCATGACATCATAAAACAATTCATATAAGATAAAGGAATTCATAAAAATAATTCCATCACAACATAACCAAATCAATGTAATAATAGGGATAGAAACAGAACCCTATGTTATCTTAGATGGAAAATAATTTTGATAAAATACTTGAAATGAATTCTTGAGGAAAATATCTTTTCTTCTTCAAAATCAATTTCTTTTCACAAAACGTCATCCAATTTTAAAAGAAAGAGATTTTATTGAAAATATTCATGAAATATTTTGGAGGAAGCTTCATGAAAATAAGGATTTATAAAACCGTAAAAATCCGTTCGTGCCGTATAAGTTAAAAAAACATTCTTCTCGTACTTTTGTCGGAAAAGTCAAAAAGTACCTCGTACGAAAACGACAAAAGATTCCTTTCATATCTTTTACAAAAAACTCACCGAAGGGTAAAATTGGATATAAACTATTGTATAAGGATGGAAATAATATTACATATTGAGGGAACATGGATGTGGATGATAAAATACACCCCAGTAATTACCAAAGTAAAAACAATCTCGGATAAAAGTGAGATTGTGATATTTCCCTTACCTTAGGTCCAATTTGCTTCGTAAGTGTCCGAACCTCCTGTATAATGATTTAAATAATGTCATTAACTTATTAAAAAATCATATTCATTGTTATGATATCATATATGGTTCACTTATGACTTTATATTACCTGTTCTTTTGTAAATTCATGGTAAAGTAGCGTTTTGGGTAAAATCGTCTCATTTGTCGTTCGTGTTTTTGACTTGTAATTATTAATATGATTACTTGGATCATGATTACTTATATCCAGAATTTAAAACATGATTTATATATAATATATATTCAGAATATATATATATATATATATATATATATAATATCGATAAATGGAATGAAATACACCGTTCATGGAGACGGTTGTCCGTACGTACGCATGAACGCTGTTTTCGTTTCCTTATTGAAGTGAATGGAATTAAGTAGATGAAATACATATAAATTTACATAAATCCAGTATCATTATTATGTCATATATTTCATTAGTACTTATTATATATAATTTATAATCATTCATGAATGGTTAATCATTGAGAATGAATCTCATCGCGTCGTGGAGACGGTAGTCCGTACGTACGCACGAGCGATGATATCGTTCCCATGGTCATGGAATTATGTTGAAGTATATGTATACTATTTCAGTATCAATAACACTTTATAATAATCATATATAGTTACTCATTACACCATTATACCCATCCTATTAAGGTGGTGGTGGAAAATAGATTACACCACGGCGTGGAGACGATATTCCGTACATACGCACGCGCGGTGATTTCATTTTTCCGTAGGATGGATAGAAGGTGAATTATGGTTGTGTCATATTTATAATAACATATCAGTATGTAAGTAATACTGATGTTATTAATTTGTCATGAAACAACTAAAGAAGAAGAAGTTGAAGAAGAAAGAAATTGAAAAGATCGGTAATGGATATTACCTCTTCTTTGAAACGCCTCCTTGAATCCTCCACTTAGGGAACTAAGATTGGTCTTTGAAGAATACCAGGACCTCTAGGATTATTCTAGGGAAGTGGAGAAGGGATTTTTTCAGGGGTTGGCCGAGCTTGAGTGCTCATATTTGTGTGAGGAGGAGGGGGAGGAGGTGTCCTTTTATAAGGAAGGAGAGGGGCACTTTAGGAATATCTCAAAATATTATTTTATATTAAAGTCAAAATCGGTTTATAATGGTTACAAAGGGTCTTATTTCGAAGCTAAAGTGGGGATGGGTCGAAATCCTATCAACCAATATGATTTAGACAAGTTTAGGTTATTATTTTAACCTTATCAATTAGATTTAACTCTAAGTTAAATAATTTAACTTTTACCGTGTCTTTTTGTTTTCTTACACTATATGGTTAATACACTTACTATAACATGCCAAACGAACCCCAAATTATTTATTATTAATATATATATTCTTATATAAGTCATTTGGCCGAACCATAGATTTTTAGGAATAAAATAACAATTAATAATAAAATATTTAATTTAAAAACTATTTTGTGTCAATTTTGACACTATTTGATATATGATTTTTGTGAAAGTCATAACAGAATTATATGTTCGAACCAAGTTTATTAAATCAACACTAATATATCATAGTAACCTAGAAAATTAGTGTAATTCATAAAAAGTCTCAAATTACATTTATTTTGGTGTTTATAACATCAATTATGTCAATATTTCATTTATAAGATAATTACTGCATCATCATTGTGTCATAAATAAATTAAATTATTTAATGTCTAAAAATTACAAATAAAATACCATTATGTAGGAAATAATTTTATCTTTCTAATTAATATTTATAGTCGAGTTTATCTTATGTATACCCCCATATTAAAAATGTTTTAGTAAATAAACTTTGATTTTAACTCTTTTAACCCTTCTTTAAATAAATTAATAATAAATGTCCTAATCTAATCCAAGTGGGCCTAAATGGTCATATTTTATTCCTAAGTTTGTTTTTGGTCGAATTACACTTTTCTAATAGAATTAGGACATGTGTTAGGGTAATAATAATATCATTTCTACCCTTAATTACCCTATTTACTTTTAACCGTGGTAAATAAAACTAAAAAGTTACTATTCACCAAAAATTATTTTCATCTCATTGAACCACATTTTAGTCCTTGATATTAACCATGTCTCTCGGATTTTCGAAATTACACTCACAGAAGCGGTAAAATTAAGTTTTATGAACAATTCAGTTTTTTTAACTACCACTTAGTGGTTTCACTATTCATCGAAAATTGAAAGTTTTCAGAAAAATACCAAAAATCAGGCCTAAGCTATATTTGATATTATGAACTCAAAAATGATGTCTATTTTACAAAATTCAAAACATATCAGTTGCATTAACTAATTTAAAAATTAATTCTCGTCGTCAAAACAAATAGCGTGTTTTGAAGAGATAATAACTATCAAAAGATTGACACTAGTTTATAACTGGTTTAAATGTGAAATTACATCCAATGACCAACATTGTATTAAATTGTAAAAATATATTCTAAATATACTTTAAAACCACTCAAATAAATAATTTATCACTATTAATTATTTCGATTGAAAAAGTTGTTTTTAATTAAAATTTAGTAATTTTCACTATTCATCAAAATATGAAAGTTATCCGAAAATCACCAAAATTTCACCCTAAGCTAATTTCGATATTACGAATCCAAAAATGAATTCCATTTTGAAAAATAAAATTACAAAATTTAAAAAATTGGTTATTACTATTCATAATGGATAGTTTTAATAATATTTTAATAGCATATTGTTGTTTAGTGAAACTCGTTATTGCATACTACACACGCTATCGAGGAAGGTCGCGATTGCGTGTAATGAAAGGAAAATCAAGGATGCGTGTTGTGCAAGCTCTTTTTGGTGTACGACACAAGACATTAGTGAAATTAAAAAGAATATTTTTCATAAAATCTCGGTGTGTTACAACGGTTCCCAATATTCCTTGTCTTCGGACATCTGTTAGGATAGAGATACGATTTTTGGGAGTTGATATGTATGTTGTGAAAAGTGCCTTGCCCGCTATTTCCTTAATGAGAGTCAATTTTCCATGGGATGTGGGATATTTGTCTTTAGTGTTGGGGTTTGTTTTAAATCTTAGTTTCTACTCACGGTGTTTCAAGTTTGAACTGAGTTTTTTTTCTGATCGTTATTATGCTTCAGTGTGCAACAGTATGCCTTATAGATGCCTTCCACAAGTTCCTCAGGAGGGTGAAGCAGGTGATTCTCTAGGGAATCTTCCAATATATAATAATATCATTGATACTATAATCCGAACAGTTCATGAACATGATTAAGATGTACCACAAGTTCAAAATTCAGTTTTTGAGGTACAATCAGGAGTTTGAGGAGAGAGATATTGTTCAGGGGAATTATTATGTGATAAAACATCATCCTTTAAATGAACTAATGATCCTCAAGTGGAATATAATTTTTTGGATAGGTTCAATCAAATATTTAAATTCCTAGAGACAGATGAGAATATCAAGGTGGAGTATACAATGTTCATGCTCAAGGGTTTTAATAATTGATAGTGGGAATCTATGGTCTAGGTAGACAGACATGCAGACATGGATTGGAAGGGTTTCAAAAACCTATTCTTGCAATAGTTTTTACTAGAGTCCCTGAGGTTGGGAAATTCCCTAGAATTCTTGTCCTTGAAATAGGGAGTGATTTTAGTGTCAGAATTCACCAATCGATTTGATGAGCTGGTCCATTTTTCTCTGGATGTGGTGAAGAAAGTTAAGATAAAGGCTCAAAAGTACCTGCAGGGTTTATGATAGGATATCCGGTCATAGATATTTATGTTGAAACTTTCAACCAATGTGGATATGGTAGGCAGTGATATGATGGAGGAGATTAAAATAGAGGACAAGTTTGGTTTTTCCACCCATTCGCTTCCATCTACTAGTAGTTTCAGTGGTATACATGGTAATAAAAGGAAGTGGCAAGATCATCACAGAAGAGGTGAAGGTGGGTCTCAATAGTGAGCCTCATATGCACCGTCTACAATAGATAGCATTGTGCCACTGACTTTCTATCTATGTCAAAATGTATGACACACCAAACATTTTTTTCCAATGCACGTGAAGTCATGAAACATATGTGGACATGCTTTTCATTTACAACGCTTCTTTTAGGCTTTGAATACACCTCATTATGATCAGGGTTCGTTGGCTCCAAAGGATACTCTGGTGTAGCTAAAAGCATCAAAGACTGTAGGACTCCATCCACAAGCCTCAATAGTAAAGCACATTCACACAGTATATGGGTTTCCAACATAAGTTGATGTAGGTCCAAAAATAGTGAGAGATACTATCTTTTTTGCATATTCCATAGCAATTTCATTATTTGACACTGGTTCCTCTCACTCATTTATATGTGCCTGTTTTTTTGATATTCTTAAACTTCCAATGAAACTTATTTCCTTTGTGATAGAGTTAGTGTCACCTCTTCATAAGAGAAAATAGTAGGGGTTTCAGTGTCCTTCATGTTCTTTAGTGATGGATGATATGATGTTTGTCTTGGATTTTCTCATTCTTTATCAGGATTTACTTGACACTATCATCAATATGGATCGGCTTGTCACTCATCAAGGTGAGGTTAATTGTTATCCTCAGTGTGTTTCATTTCTTTCTACGAATTGGATATATCTTCAGTTTTAGTGGGAGTGGGACCTGAGGTTGGGTCGTGCATGACCATCCCAACCAAATCTCAGAAGTTTGTTTTCTTTTATTTTGAGTGATCCTGATGACATCTATTATTTTGTTGATCTTTCAATTTTTTTCACGACATTTTTGATGTTTTACCCAATAACTTATTTGTTCTTCCTCCAGAGAGAGAGGTATAATTTATAATTTACTTGGTGTTAGGTATGTCAATGATATCACTACCTTCTCATTTTATGGAACCAGCGGAGCTGAAAGATCTCAAGATTCAGTTGGATGCCCTATTGGAAAATGGTTTCATTCACCATAGAATTTTTCCTTGGTTAGACTTTGTGTTATTTGATAAGAATTTAGGTTGTTATATTTGATTGTGTGTAGACTATCAGAATCTGAACTGGGTAATAGTTAATAAAAAATATCATTTTCCTCGTTTGGATGATTTTTTTGATCAATTAAAGGGGTCAAAGTGGTTTTAATGATTGATATTTAGTCGGGTTATCATCAGCTCAGATTTCATGAGTATGATACATAGAATATAGATTTCAGAATCAGGTAGAGACATTATGAATATCTTGTTATGCCTTTTATTCTAAAAATTATAATAATTTTTTATGGCTTTGATGAATCAGATATTACATCAATATCTCAAAACTTTTATGGTAGAGTTTATGGTTGATATTCTTGTTTATTCAAAATTCATGCATGAGAATGAGAATAATATGAGTTTGTTTATAGAAATTCAAAGGAGTCACTATTTTTATGGAAAAAATTCAAAATGTAGCTTCAAATTAAATAAGTGAAGTTCCTAGGGAATGAGATTTCGAAATATGGCTTATTAGTTAATCTATATAAGGTGAAGGTTGTCTTTTCATAGAAAGAACCACAAAATTTCCATGAGATATGGAGATTCGTTGGTCTTTCTAGATACTACCAATAGTTTGGTAAGGATTTTTATAAGTTGGAATCACATTTGAATGCACTTACTAGGAAAGTTGTGAAATTCACATGGGATGTGAAGATTCAGTCTTGTTTTGGTTAAATGAAGTGAATTCTAACATCATCTCATATTTTTATCATAACAAATCCCAATAAAGGGTACCCATGGTTTTGTGATTCTTATAGTGATAGTTTGGGATGCATGATTATACAAGATGACCATGTGGCTGCTTATGGATCTCATCAGTTTCATCCGCATGAGAATAATTACCCCACTCATGATTTAGAGTTTCTTGCAGCCATGCATACACTTAAATGTTGGATACACTATTTTTTTGGGGATAGGTTCAAATTTTTTTTGATCATAATATTTTAGTTATATATTTTCTTAGAAAGGCTTAAATCTCAGACAAAGATGATGGGTATAATACCTTCAGATGTTTGAATTTGATATCGCCTACCCCCCCACCCGTAGGGAAATATCGCTACAGATTCTCTTAGTAGGAATGCACCATCGTAATCTATTCTAGAATCTAAGAAGGACTTGAACCTAATGGTCATTTTTTCATAGTTTCACTTTGTAACAACTAGGTCCCAATGACAGCAAAGACACCTTGCCTTAACATGGTCATCGGGTCCTAGAATTTTAGGTACCACCAGTTGCCCCACAGACATGTGGTCTCCACCCTAGGGCCCACCCATGTGCCCGAATGGGTCATCTGACTAATGAAAATACCCACAAGCCAACACATGTCCTTTATAGTGCACTTTTTCCTCACACACACACCCTAGGAAACGTCCCATAAGGTCTCTAATCCTAATCACTACTCGAGGCCAAGCATGATTAACTGTGGAGTTTTAATCAGGTAGGCTCCAGAAGAGGAAGATGCACCTTTTTGACATGAGTCTTAACATTAATCCATTTAACCCTTTATCATTATGGGGTGTTACAATCACCCCTATAGCAAAACATACTTATTGTGGGCCCTATATCTCAACCTAGGTATGCACCATAGTTAAGGCTAGGAACCATCTCTGATACCAAATGTAACAACTAGGTCCCGGTAATAGCACATACACCCCACATTAACATGGCCGTCAGGTCCTAGCTTTCCAAGTACCACTAGTTTCCCCATAGACACGTGGTTCCTACCTTGGGTCCCACCCACATGCTCAATGGGTCATTTGACTAATGATAGTCCCCACAGACCAACACATGTCCTTTCTAGTGTGATTTGTCCTCACTCACACACACCCTAGGAAACATCCCAGTAGGTCACCCATCTTGATTACTACTCCAGGACAAACATGATTAACTGTGGAGTTCTAATCGGGTAGGCTCCCTAAAAGGAAGGTTCACCTTGTTGGCATGAGTATTATCATCAATCCATTTAACCATTTATCATTCTGGGGTGTTACACACTTAGATGACCAAGAGGATGTTTCAGGTAGTGTTCTGACTAGTGTTTAGTTATCATTATCTCTCTTGAAGTTTATTTTGTAGTGTTAGTTTTCGGATGATGAGTTGAGTAAATTTTGAAAAATCTTTTATGGTGGGGAGACTATTTTTGGTTTGACTCTTCCTTTGTATAGTATGCTTCACTTTGGTAAAAGGGATTTTTATCCCACTATCTATGAGGAGTTTAGTCATGTTTAATTTTAACAACTCTTTTTGGGTTGTTCATCTAGGCACTATGAAGATGTATTATGGCATGAGACAAAAATTATGGTGTCAATGTATGAATCATGGCATTGTAGATTATGGGTCCTACTATTAGACCTACAAATGGATAAAGGTAAAGCACTCGAAACCCTCTAGTTTGATTCAAACTCTTCCGGTGATGGTATGGAAATGGGATAAGGTATCCATGGATTTTGTTGTTGGATTACCATGAACTCTCCAAGGGACGAATTCCATTTGGGTAGTTATTGATTGGTTAATGAAGTCAGCTCATTTCATTCCGATCATGGATACCACTACGGTTAAAGATCTGGGTAAGCTGTATGTGCAGAAGATTGTGAAGTTACATGGAATTCCTTTTGCTATTGTTTTTGATAAGGATCCTAGGTTTACCTATTGGTTTTAGAGGAGTCTCCTAGAGGAGATCAAAACATAGGTCATGTTGATTATATCATACCATCCACAGACAGATAGTCGGACGGAGTGAGTAATTTAGATCCTAGAAGATATGCTTCATGCATGTGTCTTGGATTTTGATGGATCATGGGATAGCCATCTGGGACCAATTTTGTTTTTTTATAACAACATTAATCAGTCATCAATCAGAATGGATACCTTTGAGGGGTTTTATGGTAACCCATGAAAATCACCTCCTTGTTGGGATGAGGTGGGAAAAGTATCTTTGGTTGGACCAAGTTTGGTTCAAGAGACGTCCAAAAAGATTTAGGATGTACATCGACATATGCTTACATCCTAAACTCAATAGTAATTTTATATGGATTAGAGACATCAACCTTAAGAGTTTCCTTTAGTGATTGGGTTTTCTTAAATGGTTCTCCATAGTTAGGTCACCGTTATCTTGGAAAATAGGGAATGTTGGGTTCAATATATGTTGGACCATTTGAGGACATTGAGGGGCTTAGAAAATTTTGTTTTCAGTTAGCATTGCTAGTTTAGTTGACATGTATTCATGATTTTTTCAGCATGTCTCAACTGAGGAAGTATCATCCTAATCCCGCTCATGTTCTGAGTTGGGAATAAATTGGGTTAGATTTATATTTTTCTATTTTGGAGAAACAATTTGAGATCATTGAATCACAAGTGAAAGTATTGCATGTGAATTTGATTCCATTGGTTAGAGTTCTATGGAAACGTTGATCGAATTCTCATGAGACTTGGGAATGAATATCTTTGATGAGGGATCAATGACTTAAAATTTTTCTAGGGATTACATCATCCACATGACTTCGTAGGGGTGGAATGCAATCATGGTGTGGATTTTGTAACATCATGTCACCAATATGTCAGGTATATCCTTTACCTCATTATAATTTTTTTTCATTGTCTATATAGGGTTGATAAGGAATTGGTAGGATACCTATAACGGTGAAGTGAAAAATTTGTTGGACTCTCATCTTTAACTGGAGGTTTCTATAGAATGTAAGAGGACTTCACACTATGTAACTATGTTACAAGAAGTGTAATGGTTATTGAGTGAAATCCGCGAAAGGGATTCACACTGTGAAGGGTTATACAACGTGATTAATGGTTACACATCATGAGTTAATTAAATATCTGGTTTTTAATATGCGGAAATGAAATTTTCATTTTACTTGATTGATGTGGATTTCAAAATGTGTAAAGAAGTTATACATCATGTAATTCCCCAAGTCGAAAAGTTTTAGGGAGCGTTTCAGGTTTTGGGAGTCCATTAAACTGCCTTTTCCCCTTGTCTGTCAAACCAATGTTCCTCTTTGATGATTTTTGGACATACAGTTCTTTCAAGATAAATCTATTCATCATTCGATCTTCATTTTAGTTTTGGTATATCCCATCAGGTTAGTAATCTTTCCACTTCTTCATTTTCATTAATCGTGGTAATTCCCTAGAGTTCCATTATCAGATTCATTTGTCTGAGTTAGTGTTTCATTAGGTCTTCTTCTAGATCCACTGTGTGATATCGTTCCAGATGTTGTTACTTTTTTGATTGTGGGGCAGTGAGTGTTAATTATTTAGGTATGTGGGTTTCTTCCTCTCAACCAAACCCTTGTTTTCTAAATTAGATCAATATTGAGATGTTGATTGGATTATAGGGACTTTTTTACATTTATTGGTTTAATTTTCTAGTGGATTCCATTGTGGGTGTGTGCAACCTGATTTTCTAGGCAGGTGGTTATATCTCTTTCCAATATTGATGAACCTTGTTGTTCCTTTTTTATAAAATGATTTATACATGGAATTGGAATGATTGATTTGTGTGTATTGAAAATATTTTAAAAGAAAAAGTGTTTTCCCTAGTTCTTGTTATATGGAAAGAAAAATGGTATTTTCCAAGCATTGAAATGTATTTGTGGAATGATTTTCAAAGAATTAGATTGAATTGTAAAAATGAGAACATGGGTTACCTTGGGTACTTAGGTTGAAGGTTTATCTTAAGGCCATAATCCATGTTTTGTGATTATTGGGAGGTTTTCTCATGGTCATTTCCACTGTTTTTAGGCCTGTTGTTCTAGGGTACTGGTATTGACATTTATGGGGGGGTTACTTATGGGGTATTCCTCTACTTCCTAGGATTGTGTTCTAGGATCCAGATTGTGCACTATATTGATTATAGTACGAGTAGTCTTCTAGTCCAACCTATTGTGATCCTTGGTACTGATACAAGTTCTTATATTTTTTATTTATAAGATTTCTACTTTATCCTTGATATATATGTTTAGGCTTGTGAAAGATTTATATGGAAAATGTGATTTGAAATTGATATACCTACTTTTTTTTAGAATTTTGATTAAGGGGGAATGTTTATGATTATTCCTATAAAACCTATTTACTGCTTATCATTATAGGTTTTATTTAAAATGAGCATAAAAGAATATTTATATAGAGACTTGTTATGGAACACCTAGGTGGAATCCTATTGAGCATGTTATCTCACACTACGCGAAATTCTTCGGTGGTGTGCAGACCTATGTATATCTTCCAATGTAGGGAAAGGAAAGATACCACAATGAGGAAGAGATGTTTTATGTATGATGAGTTGGGTAGAAAGTTATGAGATGGTGGGTGTGTTTCTATATCATCACATGGAGTATATGTTTGGTTGTGGTCCTTTACAGTTCAAATTGTCTCTATGAATTTTTGCTACTTTTACAGTCATTTTTTCTTCTGTTGTTTTCTTATTGTTTTGGAATATATTTTATTATATTTCCAATGTTAGTTATCCCTTCATGTTCATATATTCCATGTGTTTGTTCATGTTGGGAGAAATCATTCCCTCTAGTTTGTTGTTCGATGCTCGGGCGCTTGTCGCCAGCCCATGGGGATCAGGAATGCCCTTCGGTCATATGAGGGATCAGTCAGGTTCCATGTTTGAGGGTGACCCAATTTAGTTTTTTACACTTATTATGAAGCCTTGTATGATTAGCATTTCTGATCACCTCTATGCTGTATAGAGGAAAGGGAAGCAGTAGTGATTAGACCATGTCTCATTTAGTAGACTTTAGAGTTGGTCCAGTTGATTCGAAAGCGTATGTTGACATCTTAGTCAAGAAAATAGTATTCTCCCAACAAAAATTGATGAACTCTGGAGTTTGAGGTCGGAGGCCAGGTTTTCTTTAAAGTCTCACCTAGGTTGGGGGAAAAATGTATTCGGAAGATGGGTAATATATCACTGAGATTCATTGGACCCTTTGAGGTTGTGAAGCATATCAGACCAGTGGCTTACCATCTCACACTTACTCAGAGATACTGGTCCATTCATGATGTCTTTAATGTATATGACCTTCACCGATACTATCAAGGCTTGAATCACATCATTCATCCCGATGAGGTCGAATTGGATATTGATGCATACTTTGAGGATTATTAGGTGCGTATCATTGATCAGAGCATGGAGACACTCCAAGAGAGGTATGTTCCTCTTAAATGGGTACTATGGTAGCACAATCAGGTATATGATGAGACCTAGGAGTGGGAAGATAATATATGATCTCAATGGTTGGAACTCGTTACGGACAATACCTCTTTACCATAAGAAGTAAAACTTAGGGATGAGTTTCTATAAGGAGGGGATGTCGTAACGACCTAACTTTTTAATGAAGGTAAATATCATTAGTTTTTCATTTTTAATCATTCATTTAATCATGGATAATATATAATATGACCCAGGGAAGGCCTGAGGAGCATCCAAGTCTTCTTCAGTGCTAAGAGGTTTAGAAAAGTGGGTTGTAGGTTGGGACACATGGTTAGTGAAAACCATGTGACATAGGTCACTCAATTTGTTTAAACTATAAACCTGTAGATAGGGGAATCTACAGGTCTTCATGGTTTGTATGTAACCATGCAAGTTGAGGTACACAGTCGTGCATCTGGAAATAGATGGGGACAGATCCGTTTATCATGATTTCCGTATATATGTTTTTAAACTATGTGTATAAACTGTGCATAGAGTGATTTGGGAAAAAAATACCATTTTCCTCCACTAAAACTTTATACCCATCACTCTTTCATCTTTTTTTCTAGTGGCCAAAAATAGTGGTTTCCTCCCCCATGATTTCAAGAACCTTTCAAAGGTAGTCTTTCATCTAGATCCTTCATTTGGTGTCTGATCATTGATTCATCAGAAGCATTGGAACTGAAACAGTAATCTCCACAATTATTTCTAATCTTATCAAAGTCTCACTTTCCATATATAGTGCTACTTAGATACATGATAATTTAACCTATTTTCATTGAATTGGACTAAAATTCAGATATATTCTAACATACTTTGAATTTGAGGTCGGAATCATGCAAGGATTCATCTACAACCCTATGGTTTGTGGTCTTATAGTTTTCCATATCAGTTTTTTTCATTTCATATTTATTCTTGTCATTCCATATGCCAACCTTGGCTGATAATATTTAATGTAAATCCTCTTTCATGTTTGATTGACCCTAGGGACTAGATGTATGTTAATCGGGTCTTTTTTATGCAATCCTACAACACCAATACTTTTTACGGACGCCCAAGGTGGTGTTCCAAGCCATATTTCCCATTTTAGGACAATTTTCCAAAATGACCATAGATCATTGTATCTCCCATCTTGTCTTTAAAATGGAATGACCTTTGTCTCATGATTATATAATTAAACTCAAACCATCCAATGGGAATTTTACACCTTAGGATTGGAATTGACCAAATGGGCATATGAGTATTTGACCTTGAAACATTTTTCTTAAAATGAATTCTCTATATTAAGAAAATTGAATTAGTTGGCTTGAAATAGATTGGATATAACTTGATAGCTTGTTTTCCTTTAAATTAACTCCATGGTCTTGACTTATATAATATGGCTTAACCCATGCCTTGTGACTACGCATTAATAAATTCCCTATGTCAATTGAAATGTTTTAAATGGAATTGAATATGACCAATTACATTCATGAGAGGATTTGCCTCATTTTTTGAATGAAAGATGTGACTATACCATTGCCAATGATTAATTTGAAATGCATAATATAGTTTTACCTTATGTTATAGGTTATAAATTCTTATTCCACTACTATGTGATGGATGGATATAAACATTTGTGGGTGGTAAGTATTTTAACTCATACTAGTTATATAGACATTGGATGATGGTAAGGGCCTTAGTAGGGCATGGAAACGCATGTTCTCCTTATATCAGTTTTGGCTTACATCCCTATGAGTAGAGCTTATTATCTAATAGTTTATATATATGGTGATATGATCAGACATACTAGACATGAAATGATGTATATAGACAAATCAAGATTAATTTAGAAACTTGAATAAGTGGTTATTTATTTATTTTGAATTGATTTACTTTCCTTATTATACCTAAACACTGAATATATATGAGAACCTACTATGTTGACATGTAGAAACCATTTGTGGTGGCCTACTAGGATTTATCTCACACCATACTCGGGCCGAAATTAGCACCCAAGTATATTGTTTTCCTACAGGTATGGTTAGAGGAAAGCATCACTCTTCAGGTTTTTGAATCTTACTATAGCATCCCTTCTTTTTATTACATAAATTTTCATTACATTTTACATACAGAAGATCTTTAAAGTCCAGTGTCTTGGAAATTAGGAACATAATACATGAAAAAACATAAATAATCATTCAAATACACTTTTAAGGATTCATCATAGTCTTATACTAAGTAAAATTACTTTATCTCATAACATGGATACATATATCAAAGGAAAGGGTGAGTAGAAGGACTAGTATAGAAAACAAGGGAATCAGTTTACTTGTGAAATCAATAAGAACATGATAAAAACATAAAGGCATGAGAAATGGAAGTATAATCATTTAATAATGAAAAGAACTTGAACCATAACATGAATACGTGGCTAAAATATTTAATTCATACATTCATGAACATATCACTAAGGTTTATCCCCAAGGTTTCATAAAAATTACCATGTTTATTCACCAAGGTATCGTGAAACTTGTCATCACTAGAGATTAAATTATTTACCCAATGCATTGGAGCGCTATCAGGGTGCATCCTCAAAATTTCATTATTTTCATGTGATACACATAGATCATAATCATATATTTCATAAATAAACCATAGAGAATAAAATAAATGGGTTTCATTTCAGAACCGGGATGTCCAAAAAGTTCTTAAAAACTTGATTGTTACGTCATTTATAACCCATGGAAAGGGAGTGAGGGTTATATGTATGTAAATTCCAGAATCAAATAGATAAATTTTATGTATTTATAAATACACCTAGAAATGAAAATATATTTGGGTATTCTCATAAATAATACAAGAAAGTTTCTTAAGAAAAAGAGAGATATTTGAGATGAAAATTATGCAGCATAACGACTATATAATATGGTTTTAGAAAATATTAGAAAGAGAGGGTAAAAGGGTAACCTGATCATAAATAACTTATAATATAGTGTAAAGATAGAATAAAATGGAGATAAGAACATGGTATGTAAATTTTAATGGCATACCACATGAAAAGGAAACTTCAGAGGAAAGAGAAGATGCGATTTATTTTACACAAATTTCGGTTTCCTAACAAAGTCACATAAAAATTTAGAAAATCAATTGATGATAGAGGAAAGGGTCTCTCATAATTTAGACATGAAATGGAAAGTATTAATGATATAGAGTAACAAACCCCCACATAATAAAATGGAAGTATACGACGTAACATAAAGGAAGTCATGACTTAAAAGAAGAGGGTAAAGGTTCCCTTACCTTGAAGAGTAACATTGAATGATCAATGGTCAGAACCTTGTGGGGCTTGAGGGAAACTTGGGAAAATCCTTGGTAGGTAAAATACTAGAAATTAGTTGAGGAGGATTTTGGAATGAAATAGATGCAGTAATGGCTTGGTATTTATAGGAAAAGTGATGTAATGAATTATTAATTTCCAAGGGACTCCTCATCGGTGGTATTTGCAAAACCATGGGCTTTACCAAGGTATTTTCCCATGGTATAGGCCACTTGGGACACCTAATAACATATCTTACTATTCAAAAGTATACCATATTATTTACTTCATGATTACTTCACCAATGATGTCATTAAACTCCTAAAACTCCAAACTGTATTTTTTACTATTCACCAAAAAACCAACTATTTTAGAAAAATCCCAAAAATTCACTCTAACCTACTATTGATGATCTGAATTAAAAAACGAACTCTATTTTATAAAAATTATTTTCTAAATATTTTTAATTTAATTTTTAAATAAAATCATTATTTATTCCAAACATACAAATTTAAAATTATAACTCATTTTGTAACACCTTAAGAAAGTAATCAGGGTCCCATTAAATTATTCTATAACCACAAGAAAATAAAGTAACAATTTATGATTAAATTTTATGAAAATACATTACCATTTTAAATTATTAAATTAATTATAAAATTGTAAATAAAATATTTATGACATAAAAAAATACCACAACCTAAACTATGATTGTTTTTTCACTTTTAAGATGTCTAAAATGTTTTTATAAATTCATGGGTGAATTAAATATTTTTTTGTTCGATTTACTATTCATAACTATTCATACGGGTATGTTACTATTCGCAATAAATTATTTTGATCTTATTAGACTCTAAATTTCTTACTGAATACAATTGTAGAAGAGTATTTTTTGAAAATCAATTCACATTATTACTTAATTAAAGAATACCAAAATATTTTAAAATACCCCTTTTTCCCTAAATTCTGCAATAATATACATCCTATATTTATCCGGACATTTGAAATTAACAAAAATTACCATAATAAGAAATAGAAATTTTATTTATATAGAAGGATTATAAAAAGTAGTGAAGGTCTCATTACATATCCCCTTATAACACCAACATAGGACCTAAGTGTAAGGTGTGTTATGGTGATAGAATCTTGGGGTGGCTCAGACAACATTGCCCAAGTGGTGGTTTCTATCAGCTTGAACATCTCCTTTAGGTGATTCCATTCAAGATTCACATGTTGAAGTCTGGATTGGGCTTGGTCGAGAGCAAATCCTAGTGATGTTACCTCCTTCCCAAGATCAGACAGATGAGCTTCATATTGCCCGAGTCTACTGGATGATGTCATCGACTCTTGTTTTTGTACTAATTAACCAAGATCATTTGAATTTATGAACAATAATTGTAACATTAATAATTTTGTTTCCAATAGTCATATTGAGCAACGAGCATATAAAAATAGAAATCCAACAATATTATTTTAATTATACTCACATCATTAATTAAAGGATATAGTTTTATTGAGTATAAAATAAAATAACACACAAATTTAAAAAATAAATTTTATTAAAAAGTTCAAGTTGTTACATTCTTCCCCCCTTAAGAAATTTCATCCCCGAAATTTTATCTCATATCATAAGAAGGGAAAAATTTTGGGTACTTCTAACTCATAGAATCCTCTGGTTCCCACATAGCTTCCTCACATTTTTGGTTCCTCCACAACACCTTGACAAGGTGAGTAGTCCTGTTGCGTAGAACCTTCTCTCTACGATCCAAGATCTCCACCGGCTGCTCCACATAAGAGAGGTCATGTTCCAATTACACCAAATGTGGATTTAGTACATGTGAACGGTCAGGTATGTACTTCCTCAAGAAGGATACGAGGAAGGCATCACAAACCTATGCTAGATTTTGAGGAAGTTCAAGCCAATAAGCTACTACTCCTATATGATCAAGGATTTAATAGGGGCCAATGTAACTAGGGTTCAACTCCCCTTTCTTCTCAAACCTCATGACTCGCTTCCAAGGTGAAATTCGGAGAACGGTTTTGTCACCACATCAAACTCCAAGTCCCTTCGACGGTTGTCAGCATAGCTCTTCTTCCGACTCTGAGCAGCCTTAATGTGTTGCTGGATGGCATAGACCTTTTCTGTCATATCTTGCACAAGATCAGGTCCAAGAATCTTTCTCTCACCAACTTCATCCCAACAAGTAGGAGTTCAACATTGCTTCCCATATAGAGCTTCATAAGGTGCCATTTGAATGCTCAAGTGGAAGCTGTTGTTGTAAGGGAACTCAAATGAAGGGAGATGTTGATCCCATCCACCTTTTAAATTCTATTATGTATGTTCTCAGCATATCCTCGAGTGTTTGAATAGTTCTTTCATATTGGCCATTAGTTTGGGGGTGATAGGCCGTACTAAAATTCAATTCAGTTCTCAGATCATGTTGAAGACTTCTCTAGAATTTTGATGTGAACCATGGATCATGATCAGATACAATAGAAAGTGGAACTTCATGCAGCCTTACCACTTCCTTCATGTAAATCCTGGAAAGTTGATCAAGATAGAAATCTTCCGGAATGGAGATAAAATGGACAGTCTTGGCGAGATGGTCCACAATAAAACATATCACATTGTTTCCTTTGGAAGTTCTCAGGAGACTAGTAACGAAGTATATAGTGATATTGTCCCACTTCCATGCTCATATGGGTAGTGGTTACAATACCCCATTAGGAAGTTGTTACTCCACCTTCACTTGATAACATACCAAGCACCTTGAAGGGTTGTCAGAAATTTCCCTTTTTATATTATCCCACCAATAATGACCACGAAAGTCCCTATACATTTTTTGTGATTCTATGATGTATAGAGAAAGTAGAACTATGAGCTTCATCCATCTGCTCCTTCTTTATTTCTAGAGTAGATGGAACAAATAGTCTTGTACAAAATTTTATTACTCCTTCTTGATCAATATTGAACTCAGGAAACTTCCCATCCCTCGCAACAGCAAAATTCTTCTGTAAAAAAAGATCTTCTTCCTGAGCTTTCTTGATCTTCTCCAGTAATGATGGTTGAGAAATCATTTGGGTTGGGGTTGATGACATCCCTTCACATATAATTCCCATTTCCAGTTTTACAAGGTCCTTGATCATAGGATCTATTTGAATCCTCGTTATAGAAAGAACAACTGAGTCTTTCCTACTTAATGCATCCGCGAATTTGTTTTCTCTTCTGGGATGATAATGAATTGAACAGTCACAGTCTTTTAGAAGTTACAACCATCTCCTTTGTCTCATGTTCAATTCCTTTTGTGTGAAAACATACTTCAAACTTTGATGGTCTATGTATATATCACATTTCTCACCATAAAGATAGTGCCTCTATGTCTTCAGAGAAAAAATGACTACAGCCAGATCCAGATCATGCGTATGATAGTTCTACTCATGAGTCTTCCACTGTCGAGATGCATATGTAATGACTTTTTCATTTTTCATGAGGACACACCCAAGAACATTCAGAGATTCCTCGCTAAAAATAACGAATCCTTCTCCACTAGAGGGAAGAGTTAACATGGGTGTAGTAACCAATCTATTCTCCAGCTCTTAGAAACATTCCTCACACTCCTTTTTCTAGATGAACATGACCCCTTTTCAAGATAACTTGGTTAATGTATTAGAAAGTCTTGAAAATCTTTTCACAAACCTCATATAATATCCGGCTAATCCAGGGAAACTACAAATCTTAGTTTTTGTTGTAGGCTGAGGCCACTCCTCTACAACTATTTTCTTCTCATGGTCTACTATGATTCTATCATTGATAACAATGGGCCCCATGAAAGAAACTTGTTATAACCAGAATTCACATTTACTAAACTTTCCAAAAATCCTCTCCTTTTGTAGAATTTTTAAAATAACCCTTAGATGATCCTCATGCTCCTCACGACTTTTGGAATATATCAGAATATCCTCAATAAAAACTAACACAAAGTTATCAAGGTAGTCCTTAATGACTCTATTCATCAGATCCATAAAAATAGAAGGTGAATTAGTCAGTCAGAAGGGAATAAGAACAAACTCATAATGCCCATATCTTGATCAGAAGGCAGTTTTTGGAATATCTTCTTTCTTCACCCTCAAATGATGATAACCAGGTCGAAGATCAACATTAGAGAAGAATTGAGCCCGATGTAGATGGTCAAATAAGTCATCAATTCATGGAAGAGGGTATTTGTTCTTTACTGTGATCCCATTCAATTCACTATAATCAATTCATAGCTGCATCGATCCATCCTTCTTCCCCACAAAGAGAGCAGGTGATCCCCAAGGAGACACACTCGGTCAGATAAACCCCTTCTTCAAAAGATCTTGTAGTTGTTTTATTAATTCCTCCAGCTCCACATTTTCCATCCTATATGAGGTCTTTGATATTGGATGATATCCAGGTACGATTTCAATAGAGAACTCTACCTCTCTTTCTGGTGGAGGTCCAGGAAACTCTTAAGGAAATACGTCAACATATTCCTGGATGATGGGGACATTTTCTATCCTTAAACTCTCATCTCATTATTTTTCTTCATCAATCAACTCCATAAAGAAGGATATTGGATGTTCTTATAGAAAAAAAACAGTTTGATATATCTCTCCTTGGAATATAATTGTAGGTTCTCCATTCAAGACAACTGAGATTTCCTTGCTTCTGCATTTGATCTTAGCATTTTACTTTGAGAGACAGTCCATCCCTAGTATAATGTAGAATTCTAGCATGGGAAAGAATACTAGATTTGCAATCAGATTTTTCTCACTAAATTAAATACAAGAGTTTCTAAATACTGACTATGCTTGGATAATTCCATCAGGAGTCTTGACCGATAAATCTAGTTTTAGCATGTCGGGGGTTGAGTCTAAATTATTTGAAATCTTGGAGGAAATAAAGGAATGTTTATAACCAGTATCAAATAAAGTACTTTATAGGTTTGAGAGAACAACATGAGTACCTGGTACCACATCATTTAGAGATTCAACTTCAGCTGTCGTGATAGAAAAAACACAACCTTGCTTTCTTGGCCTTTGATGATGCTGATGGTGGTTCCCCTCTACTAACCTTGGATTTGGACGGTGATTGTCAAAGTGCCCAAGTTTTCCACACTTAAAGAACTAGATATTAGGTAGGTAATTTACCACCATCCCCTTGTCATTAGTGTTTGGAAGTCGAGGTTTCACCTCAATAAAAAAATTCCTCACAATACGACCTTCTCTTCCACAATTGTATCATTTCTCATTCTCGAGCAGGCAGTTACCTGAATGCTTATTCCCACATTTATTACATGGGGGGTGTTCCAATTGCATGCCTCCTCTTCCATGATCAATAGTCTTCCATAAGATGAGATTCATCGATATCTTATTGTCATTAGATTTATGATACCACTGTGTCTCACCAAACACCAGCTCAACTTTCATCACACTCCGAATGATCTCCTCATAGCTATCATAGTATCGGTTAGATAGATTCTTCTACAGATGAGGCCTTAGTCCACCAAAGAATCTACAACCCTTACTATTTGGATCCATGACATTGCTAGAGTTGTAACGTAAAATCCTTATAATGTACATCTCGTAGCTTCCCACCGATTTATTCTCCTTCTGCTTCAGCTCGAGAAACTCATTATCCATTATTGTTCTCATTGATCGAGGGAAATACTTGTTGAAGAATATACCTATGAACTATTACCACTCCATAGCTCAAACTTCAACTCTTGGCCTTGTATTTTTAATCATTTCCCACCACTAATTAGATTTTCCCTCTAAGCGATAGACAACTAGGGTAACCTTCTCTTGTTCTGAACACCAGAGCATAGAAAATATCTACTCGATAGAGTTGATCCACTATTCAACAATCAATGGGTCAATAGATCCACTAAAGGTTGGTGGTAGTTGATGCATAAAGGATTGAATAGAATTTTTTTCCCTTCACGGTGAGATCAGTCTCTCAGCTTGATTCAAGTTATTTCCCATAACTTGAGTCAGTTGGATCATCATTATTATGAAAGTTTTCATTACAGATTTCATTGGAGGTCCATCAAGGCATTGTCCATTACTGTCACCATTTGAACGGTTCCTCTTATTTCCCAACATTTTCTAAAATAATAAAACCTTAGTGAGAAACTTAGTTCATTTATGAATTTTTTAACTATAAAGTATTTCATGTCTTAAAACGTTTTTAAACAATTACATTTTTTCAATAAATCCTTCATAATGATTCATAAAAAGATTATGATTAACAAAAAATATCCCCCAGGAGTGTCGTAACCAAGAGTGCAGCAAGATCCATTTCCATGCACTACTAGAAAACTAACCTTTACCAACGGTTTGGAGAACCGTAGCCAAGTAAGCCGTTGGGATAGGTCTATACCAAAGATTTTCCAAAAACCGTTGGTATAGTCCTATACCAACGGTTTTGGAAACTGTTGGTATAGGTAATATGAAATCTATACCAACGGTAATGGAACCGTTGTTATATAAATTCCAAAAATAAAACATCCGCTGGGATTTGATCCCAGGACCCCTCGTTTATAATTGAACGACTCAACCACTAACCTAACATGACTTTTGTGATCATAATTACATAAATATATATATGTATTCTCATAAATATTTTAAATTTTGATTTATATAATGTTCTCGGTACGAAGGTCCGATAAAAAATGAAAGTACCTATACCAATGGTTTTAACAACCGTTGGTATAGGTATTTGGTTGTGATTTTAATTCTGTGAAGGATGTTGAATTTTGGCCCACTTTTCCCAATGGTTTGGCCAAACCATTGGGAAAGGTAGACCTATCCCAACGGTTTGGCCAAACCATTGGGAAAGGTGGCATATTTGGGGACCTTTCCCAACGGTTTAGCCAAACCGTTGGGAAAAGTGGTATATTTGGGGACCTTTCCCAACGGTTTGTCCAAACCATTGGGAAAAGTGTCCAATTTGAGGGCCTTTCCCAACGGTTTGGCCAAAACGTTGGGATAGGTCTACCTTTCCAAATGGTTTGTCCAAACCGTTGGGAAAAGTGTCCAATTTGGGGGCCTTTCCCAACAGTTTGGCCAAACCGTTGGGAAAGGGGACCTATACCAACGGTTTTTGAAAACCGTTGGTATAGAAGCGTTGGGAAAGATCTAATTTCTAGTAGTAATGTACCAGGACACCCTAGGTCAAGCCTAAAACTCCTTGTTGGAGTTTTCACCCCTAGGTAGCTCTATGCCAGAGCGGCCTCTACCTGCTCGTATCTAGACTCGGATATATTTAATTGATAAACCACTTACTCAATACTCAACAAAATACCAGAATGTTTTCAAATATTTAAACTTTTCTATAGGATTCTTCCTAAAGTTTTAATAGCCTCATTTCTATAAATAAATAAACTATCCTTTGATACCAAATATAGAATCCCGCCATTTTATTACACAACTTTTCATTACATTTTACATACAGAGGATCTTTAAAGTCTAGTGTCTTGGAAATCAGGAACATAATACATGAAAACAAAATAAAAATTTCTTTTAATACACTTATAAGGCTTCATAATAGTCTCATACTAAGTACAATTATTACATCTCATAACCTAGAGACATACATCAAAGGAAATGGCGAGCAGAAGGCCCAGTAAAGAAAATAAGGGATACAATTTACTCGTGAAATCAATAAGAACTTGATAAAACCATAAAGGCATGAGAAATGGAAGTTGAGGAATTTCATAATGAAAAGAACATGAACCATAACATTAATATGTGGATAAAACATTTAATTTAGATATTTATGAACATATCATCAAGGTTCATCCCCAAGGTGTCATGAAAATTACCAAGGTTATTCACCAAGGTATCGTGAAACTTGTCATGTCTTGAGATTAAATTCATTACCCAATGAATTGGGGTGATTTCAGGGGAAACCATTAATATGTATTTATATTCATGTGACCCACATAGATCATAATCAAACAATTCATAAATAACCCATAGATAATAAAAGAAATAGGTTTCATTTCAAATTCGTGACGTCTTAAAAGTTCTTATTAACTTGATCGTTACGTGATTTATAACCCATGGAAATGGATTGAGGGTTATATGTATGTCCATTATAGAATAAAATAGATCAATTTTATGTATTGATGAATAAACCTATAAATTAAAAAATACTTTGTTATTCTCATAAATAATATAAGATGATTTCCTGAGAAAAAGAGGGAGTTTTGAGACGAAGTTTCTACAACATAACGTCTATATAACATGGTTTTAGAAAACATTAAAAAGAGAGGTTACAAGGGTAAACCACTCATAAATAACATATAATACAGTATAAATACATAATAACTTTGAGATAAGAACTTTTAATGGTAATTTTATTGGCATACCACATGAAAAAGAAATTTGAGAGGAAAGAGAAGATGCGATTTCTTTTACAAAATATTTTGGCAGCCTAATGACGTCACATAAAAATTCATAAAAAAATTGATGAGAGCAGAAAGTGTCTCTCATAATTTGGACATGAAATGGAAATTATTAAATATATATAAGAACAAACCCCCACATAATAAAATGGAACTATAAGAGATAACATAAAGGAAGTCATGACTTAAAAGAGGAGGGTGAAAGGTTCCCTTACCTTGAAGAGTAACTTCGAAAGATCGAAGGTTGGAACCTTGTGAGGCTTTAGGGAACCTTGGGATTACCCCTTGGGAGGTAAAAGACCAGAAATTTGTTGGGGAGGATTTTGGAATGAAATGGATGAGGGAATGGCTTGGTATTTATACGAAAAATGAGGGAATAAATTATTAATTTCCAAGGGACACCTGATCGGTGGTATTTGAAAAACCATGGGCTTTCCCAAGGTATTTTCCCAGGGTATTAGCCACTTGGGACACCTTATAAAATATCTTACTATTAACAAGTAGATAAGAAGATTTAAATCCTGATCATGTCATCAATGATGTCATTAAACCCCCGAAACTAAAAACGGTATTTTTACTATTCACTGAAGAATCATCTGTTTCAGAAAAATCCTAAAAATACAATCATACCTAATATCGATGCTCTGAATTCAAAAATTAACTCCATTTTATGAAAATAATTTTATAAATAATTTTAATTTAATTTTTAAATAAAATTATTATTTATTCCAAAAATACAACTTTAAAACTATAACTCATTTTGTTACAGCTTAATAATGTAATCAAGGTCCCATAAAATTGTTCTATAACCATAAGGAAATAAAGTAACAATTTATGATTAAATTTTATGAAAATAAATTTCAATTTTAAATTATTAAATTAATTATAAGATTGTAAATAAAATATTTATGAAATACAAAGATATGAAAACTTAAACTATGATCGTTTTTTAACTTTTAAGATATCTAAATTGTTTTTATACCTTCAAGGGGGATGTTTTTATTTTTTGGTAGATTTAATATTCATTACTATTCATTAATATTCATACGAGTATGTTACTATTCATACATTACTATTCACTAAAAAATAAGTTGATCTTATTAGACTCTAAATTTCATACTGAACACAACTATTGAATACAATTTTTTAAAAATCAATTCACATTATTAATTATATTATTAATACAAAAATATTTTAAAATAACCCATTTTTTATAAATTCACTAATAATATACATCCTATATTTATCCTGACATTCTAAATTCACAAACATTACCATAATAAGAAATAAAAATTTTATTTATATAAAAGGATTACACAAAGTCACTAAGGTATCCTTACATAGCCTCTTATAACACCAGTATAGGACCTATGTGTAAGGTGTGCTAAGATGATAGAATCTTGGGGTGGCTCAGACAACATTTCCTGAGTGGTGATTTCTATCAGCTTTAACTTCTCCGTTAGGCGATTCCGTTCAAGATTCACAAGTTGATGTTTAGATTGGGTGTGGTTGTAAGAACCCGATTTTTTCTATAAAAGACTTTGGAATTTTCTTGATGTTATTCCAGAGCAGCGCCTTCAGACGGCGTGCGATTCCGAGCCCCAATGTGGCCGAAACTAAATTATCAGTGTGATCACACTGGGAACACCAAGTAAATGAAATAACTCTTAAAAATTTGCTCGGATGGGAAAACTGAGGGCACCGTTGAGTCTGGAGCATGCCGTTTACCTAAGGAGGGGTTCAATTTTTGCAGGTGTGGGCCTCCTATGAAAAATGGCACTATGGGCGTTTTCATAATTTAGCAGCTTCAGGCGTTACAATTTATAGCTTTTGAACGGGGCCTCAGATTAAAATTCAGAGGCCTCCGTTGTTCTCGGGAGGTGGGTTTTACTCTAGGGGAGGCTTAACCTTGACACAGTCGGGAGGTTCGGATGCGGGTCTTCAGGTGGGTGTTTAAAAAAATTAATTAAAGTCTAATTAATTCACTACTTAATCCAAACCCACCCCTTCTCTTCTCCAATTGGTTTCCTCTGTCCTAAGAACTCTTCCACCCACCTCAAGCCCTCTCAACCTCCTCTCCTCCTCCCTCGATCTAAGAGGAAGCGACAACGGTGGTGGCACGAAGAAGGTTCAAAGCCTCAGGCTACGCCCAACAGGTAGGAGTTCTTCGTTTCCATTTTAATTTCCGCACCTATTTTGAGATCAATTTGTAGAATCATAATGCTGTTTGATCTTAGAGAAAATCCCTTAGTTGCGTAGTCCATGTTCTGAGATTCCCGATGCATGTTTCGGATTGAAAATCCGAGTTCTGAGGCGATTGCAGTCATTCGCCAAAGATCAGTGGGTTTTTGGGTGTTTTCTGGCGAGGTTCTGGCCATCCGTGCGGCGGTGGCCCTGGGTAGTGGCGGTCTGGCGGTTTCGCACGGCGGCCCGACGGTCCAGGGAATACGGTGTGACGGCTCTCCAGTGGCAGAAGGCCAATCATAGCAGGCGTCAGCGAGGGCGAGGCGGCTGGGAGCGCGGTCGAGTGGAGGCGCCGGGCGACCAGGCTGCGGAGGCGCCGAGCGAGCTGGGTGCGACAGCGAGCGGGCGCCAGCTGGGGCGTGACGACGCGGAGGACCCGGGGTCCTCGTGACCCCGGTCGAAAGACACGACCTACAAGGGGAGGGTCTCTATGGAAGGGAAACCGAACTGGCTGAGCTGGTCCTGGTGAAGCGGGCAGGTTCAGGCGGGGTGGGCCGGCTGAACCGGCCTGACCCACCTATTTTCGTCCTTTTAAAATTTAAAACTGCCATAAAAATCAGGCCAGATGTCAGATTCATGTGCCGTCTATGGAGATGCGATCCTTGGATCGGGAAGAACGTGTGGAGATGGTCTCGAGGATTTTTTTAATTCCCAAGATGATGGGCTCGGTGGTGCGACACACCTTTAAGTGGATAAGTGTTTTTCCGAGGTTCTTGTTTTGGGTGGCGCAGACACATCCGGAGTCCGTTTTGAGCGCCGTCAGTAGTATTGTGAACCTGGTGTTAAGGCAAAGTTTTCCAGTATGGTTTCGGGTGTTGGAACTAGAGGTGAGTCATGGGCCTCATGACCTGTCTTTTAAGCTACGAGAAGCATTTAGAAACTTTTTCATTAGACGTCCATTCGGGGTGTGTGAGTAGTCGATTCTGGGTGTTTTTTCGAGGGCATTACAATGTTGCAATCCACCTGCTTGTTTTTTGGCACAGTGGTGTGGGCCCCACAAGGGATTTTTTGGGCGTTGACGGTGAACTCCAACTTCATCACCGGGTTTCCATTTTGGACAAGAGTTTATTCAATCATATGTACTTTCTCTAGAGGATCACAACGGTGTGATCTGATCGTAGCGCTTCAGGACCAGGATGCAGGTCCCACGTAGCACCGCTCGTGTGCGGCATGTCAAAATGCATCTTTTTCTCTGGATATCTATTCCACTCAAGTGAGCAGTCCTTTTTGACGTGTTTTTCTGAGGGGATCACCATGGTGCAATGTGCTTAAACATTTTTCGGACATAGACTCAGGATCACAGGACGTCGTGCGAGCGTAAAGCGGTATTGGATGAAATTTTCATCGGATGTCTTCTGGAGGTGAATAAGTAGTCTATCTCACGTGTTTTTCTGAGATAATTACAACGGAATGATCCGTTTAGATGTGCGGAGACTCATTCGAGATATTTTCAAATGTGGAAGCATGAAAGGTGTACCTGTGGGGGTTCTTCCTGCGGTGTTTGAAGGGAACCATTGACTTTTTCATCGGATGTCTGCTGGAGACGAATAGGTAGTCTATCACTCGTGTTTTTCCATGAGGATTACAATGGTATGATCTGTTTGGATGTGTGGAGATTCATCCAAGATCTTATTAAATGTAGAAGCATGAAAGGTGTACCAATGGTGGTTCTTCCTGCGATGTTTGTACCGGTGGTGGTTCTCCCTTTGCGCTGACGTTGGGTGTCGTATGCACGACAGCCTTTGGGCTAGAGATGTGGTATACTCTAGGAGTATATGGGGATTATTGGAGGTACATGTTGTAGTTTTTACTGGATAATGTTTGTTTACTTGTGTTGGAGTTGAGATAGGGACACACGTAATGTGGTCCCATTGTTCATGCCATGTTCTGCTTTACGTACCTTTGACCTCTCGTGATGCAAAGGGTCCTTCTGTTAACGATGGTTTAGACTAGCAGGGTTGAGTGGTTTCCCCTGGTTCTGTTCTCGATGGTTTGGTTGGCGGAGTTGTTTGGGTTCCCCTATTCCTTTAGCCATGTGGGCTTACAGTATCACATCCCTTCAGGTTCCCTGGAAGGGTTATTGTTGATTCAGTGTGACCAATACTTTATGCGGACATCGATCCTCTACCCAAGAGGTTGTTTCTAGTAGGGTGCGGAGGCCAGTGAGCCTCGGCGCAGATTCCCTTGATGGGTATCGAGATCATATCCTTTTTCCATGATCTAGCATGACATGCTTCCCTAGGCAGAGCTCCAGGTATCGGTGTAACCCACACTACACGGGTACTGAACCTCTACTAGGTGAACTGTTCTGGAGTTGGGTGGTTGCGTGATACCCACTCAGTGTTCTGTTGGCCAGTGTTATACCATCCAGTAGGGATGGCCAGAGCAGTTCTGGGTTTACCCTCCTGCGAGGTTGGGCAGTGGGTTTCTCATTGACTTCTTTGGGTTTACCCTCCAGTGGGGCTAGGCAGTGGGTTTCTCATTGACTTATTAGTGTTTACCCTCCACCAGAGACTGAGCAGTGGGTTACCCGATGACCTCTTAGGGTTTACCCTCCAACAGAGACCAGGTAGTGGGTTACCCGAAAACCTCTTAGGGTTTACCATCCAGTAGAGAGTGGGCAGTGGGTTACCCGACAACCTCTTAGGGTTTACCCTCCAGAAGAGACTGGGGAGTGGGTTACCCGATTACCACTTAAGGTTTACCCTCCAGCAGAGACTGGGCAGTGGGTTACCCAATGACCTCTTAGGGTTTACCCTTTAGTGGGACTGGGCAGTGGGTTACCCGATGACTTATTTCAGACTCAATCATTTCTACTAGGCTATTCTATGGATTTTCTCTGTGACTATCGGAGCAGGACCCTTGGTTGTACGGGTCACTGATGTGACAACATTGACTTTGAGCATACCTCTTGACTGTGTGAAAGTGACATGGTATGGTTTGACTTTCCCCAGAACTCTCAAGTACGAGGGGCACATTCCCCACCTAGATGCATCCTTGAGACGCGACCTAAAACCATGAAGGCGAGTCAGTTCCACCCAAAGCGGATAATGTCAGGGTGCGATGATTTGATCCCCTTGACTTGTAGTTTGGTACAGATAGGTGGGATGCTGGGCATAAATGGTGTTTAATTGTGGGACTGTTTGCTACTCACATTCTTGTGTTGGGCTACGAGACAGAGATCCCCTTACGATCTTGTTCAGGATTCTTGATTGAGTATATGGATATGTATATAACTTGTTCTAGTACCCACTCCTTGGGCTTTTGTTACTCTCCTTTCAAGAGAGGCGAAGACGCGTGGGGTATGCCACATGCTTTCTGTGTCTAGATTCTCGTGGTTGGACGAGTCTACTCTCCTGCTATAGGTAGAGAAGACTCGATGAGAAGTCCATATTCTCACCACTTCTAGCTCATTGTGTTTGGATGAGTCTACTTCCTTTCTCTTGTTGGGTTGAGCTCTTACTCTATTGTAATCTTTATTGCACCTTCAGTTGTACTCCTTTACTTTTCCCTATTCGATCGACTGCTCACCTCTTCAATACCTCCTTTTTTGCTCCCTCGAGCCTTCAGGGAATCCTACTAAGTATTTTTATACTCACCCATGCTTGGCCTTTGCCCGAACTTGTTTTGACATTGCAAACAACGAATGGGTTGGTCGTGACTTCAGTGGAGCTTAAGAGTTTGGGAGCTTGGACTGCGTACTGTGGTCATAGTCAGGTTCTAGATGTGGGAATCTCCCAGCTATTTAATTTTGTTTACCTGTTGCCCGGTTGTGGAACATTAACAGTTGGGCACACGTTTTTCCCCTTTTATTTTCAGTCTACTTTCATCACTTCCTTTGTACTTTTTAGTGGTCGATGTACTTGGTGGTTTATTTATTGTAGTTGTTACTTTACTTTTCATTTTACTCTGCATTTCTTCATTGAGTGGGTTGTGTGTGTGTGTGTAAAGGTACTTAGGCAAAGGCCTATCTGAGTTGTTTAGACTTCAGTGCTTGTCACCAGCCCCTGGCCTATGGAGGCGGGCTTGGGGTAGTTGTGGCTCAAGCCCAGGTAGGGTCGGGTCGTGACAATGTGGTATCAAAGGTGGTTCGTCCCTTGGGACATTTTTCAGACATCCCTAAAAAATAATTGGTTGGAATATTGGGAAACAATGTCAACATGTCTCAAGAGCGGCTCTCAGGCCAGGGAGTCTAGTGATGGTGTGGTGGCTGACGTATCCATTCACCAGGACCCTGATAACCTGCTTGTCGACTCACCTTGTTGAGACAATTGTTGCAGGGAAATTGGTTTTTGAATCACATAGGATTGAGTCTTGTCTGTCCTTCTTGAGTCAGCTCCCCATTATTGTTATTGTTATATACATATATGCTCATCTGACCACAACAATCCTTAATAACATTCCAGATTTCTCTGCGAAGATAGAAAACCATGATACCAGATTTGGTTCGTGATGATGGCCATGTGAGCTACATGGCCTTAGTCTAGGATCCATCATGTGAGTCCCTTTCTCCGGGTGGGCCTGTACCAGCACCCCCACCTGGTGAGCAGAAGACAACTTCTATAGAGCAGACCGAGCTTGTGCACAGGTTTAGTGTGCTCCGTGAGTTCCAGTGACAGAGACCGCTGAGGTTCAGTGGTGAGCCAAAGCCTCAGGTAGCAGATGTTTGGCTGGAGGCAGTGGTTCGCCTCTTCAGGCTTGTGCATACGCCAGTAGATCTTATGGTGGCTTTGGCTGCCGACCTTTTCCATGGAGCATTTGGGCATTGGTGGAGTCTGGTGACTCAATTACTAGATGAGTCGTCACTTTTAGGGGGGGGGGACTTTCCGTAGCTGTTTCATGAAGATTTTTACCCCTCCTGCATATTCTCCATTCAGATAGAGGAGCTCCTACAGTTTCATCATGGAGGGATGACGGTGACTGAGTACGCAACTAGTTTCGTAGACTGTGCATGTTTTTACCTGAACGTAGTCCACGATGGAAACATTCGAGCGCAGAAGTTCGAGTGGGGTCTCCACAGAGGGATTCATGCTTTCATAGTACCCTTGGTCATTTCCACTCATGACGAGGTGCTCGAGCAGGTGCTGGTAATAGATAGCTTCCTGTCACGCTCTACAGTTGGTGGTGGTAGCAGGCATGATGGTGCCAAGACTTCTGCCGCAGCTAGAGGGCGTCGGCAGTCAGAACTCTGACGCAGGTGGCTTTCGGATAACCAAACTCAGGGTCATGGTCGTACACCACAGTGAAATCGGAGTTCTCTAGTGCAACCCGGAGAGATTCGGTGTTATGCTTGTGATGATCGAGGTCACTTGGCACGGGACTGCCCGACCAGGAACTCTAAGATTATCGGGCAGGCAGTGGGTACACCACCATGACGGTGGCAGCGTCGTGACCGGAGTAGTCCCCAGAGATGTGGTGCTTGCGGAGGAGTTGGAGGAGCTGGAAGTGGGGGTCGACTTTACGAGGTCTTCCCATCACCACTAGGCGGTCCACGTTAGGCTCTAGAAGCTGATAGTTGGGACCACAGACAACCGCAAGCTTTGGATGTCTACGATCCTATAGAGTATGAAGTGTTATGAGGTACACTTTACAGATCTTCATCTTTTTGCAGTATAATTGTTAGACTCTGTGTGTGAAATGCTTCTCTCCATGCTACTTGCTTAAGTTGTTACCAAGGTGACGTAGGGCATTGGGTGTAACCCTGTGTTGGTAGAGTAGGAGGCGTAGAACCTTTTTTGTTAGTCGATGGTGTCGACCCCATCGCTTTCTGAGCGTGTAAGAGAGTCTGGTTTATGGGACATCGACTGTGAAACCTTGCGTGACCGGATATCCTTGGGTGTTTCACCATATGGATATTCTGAAGGAGAGAATCACCGGGCTTTGTCCCAGGTCCAAGCGGTGACTCCAGTCATGGCGTTCGACGTATAAGTTCGACCGAGGAGGTCAACTACCCCTTAGGTCCTTCGGGCCATTTTAGTTTGTGTGAAGGGATGGTGAGGCTCCCTACCGCCTTGCCCTAAATCCAAAGGCTAGTTTGGGTGAATAGTGTCCCTATATGGCTCACCTGAGAAGAAGTGTGCATGCTCCTATGCACTTCATCGGCGAGGGTAGACCTCACTTGAACGGATAAATCCATGGTTCTTTGGCGGTGACACTGGACTGTGCAAGAGTTGTTTTGGGAACGGGAGATCCAGGTGTGGGCTTAGTACCCCAAGTTATTCCCTGGTTTTTCTTTTCAATGATGAAAATATCGAAGGAGTCAATAATTTAAGAACCCAATTTTTTCTATAAAAGACTTTGGAATTTTCTTGATTTTATTCCAGAGCAGTGCCTTCAGACGACGTGCGATTTCAAGCCCCGGTGTGGCCGGAACTAAATTATCAGTGTGTTCACACTAGGAACACCCAGTAAATAAAATTACTCTTAAACAGTTGGGCGGATGTAAAAAGTAAGGGCACCATTGAGTCCGGAACGTTCCGTTTACCCTAGTAGGGGTGTAATTTTTGTGGGCGTGGGTCTCCTATGAAAAATGGCACCAGGGGCGTTTTCGTAATTTAACGGCTTCAGGCGTTAAATTTTATAACTTTTGAACATGGCCTCAGATTAAAATCCCGAGATCGCCGTTGTGATTGTGAGGTGTTGTTTACTATAGGGGAGGCTTGACCATGACCCAGTCGGGAGGTTCAGATGTAGGTCTTCAGGTGGGTGTTTAAAAAAAATTAATTAAAGTCTAATTAATTCTCTACATAAACCAAACCCACCCCTTATCTTCTCCATTTGGTTTCCTCTGGTAGAGGAAATCTCCCACCACCCTCAGGCCCTCTCAAACTCCTCTCCTCCTCTCCCACGCCAAGTAGAAGCGACAACGGTGGTGGCGCGACAAAGGTTCGAATCCTCAGGCTAGGCCCAATAGGTAAGAGTTCTTCGTTTCCATTTTAATTTCCGCACCTAATTTGAGCTCAATTTGTAGCATCAAAATGCTGTTTTATCTTCGTGAAAATCCTTTAGTTGTATATTCCATGTTATGAGCTTCCCGACGCATGTTTCAGATTGAAAATCCGAGTTCTGAGGTGATCGCAGTCATCCACCGAAGATCAGCGGGTTTTTGGGTGTTTTCCGGCGAGGTTCTGGCCATCCGGGCGGTGACGACCCAGGGTAGCAGCGGTCCGACAGCTTCGTGCGGTGGCCCTGCAGTCCAGGGCGTACGGTTCGGCTGCTCTCCAGCGTCAGCTGTCCAGGCACCGTGGGCGTCAACAAGGGTGAGGCGTCCAGGAGTGCGGTCGAGCGAAGGTGCCGGGTGAGCGGGCTACGGAGGTGCTGGGCGAGCTGGGGGCGACAGCAAGCGAGCGCCAACTGGGGTGCGACGACGCGGAGGACCCAGGGTCCTCATGAACCCGATCGGCAGATATGACCAGCAAGGGGCGGGTCTCCGTGGAAGGAGAACCGGACCGGCTGAGCCGGTTCGGGCGAGGCGGGCCGACCCATGCGGTGAATCGTGGGCCGGTTCAGGCGGGGGGGGGGGGGGGGGGGGGTGGCCGAACCGGCCCGACCCACCTATTTTCGTCCTATTAAAATTTAAAACGGCCATAAAAATTAGACCGGATGTCGGAATCGCATGCTGTCAGCGGTGAAGTGATCCTTGGATCGGGATGAATGTGTTGAGATAGTCTTGGAGATTTTTTTAATTCTCGAGATGAAGGGCTCAGTGGCCTGACATGCCATTATGTGGATTATCATTTTTTCTGGGGTTCTTGTTTTGGGAAGTGCAGACTTATCCGAAGTCCATTTTGAGCACCGTCAGTGGTGTTGTGACCTTGGCGTCGAGGCAGAGATTTCCAGTATGGTTTTGGGTGTTGGAACCGGAGTTGAGGCATGGGTCCCACAACCCGTCTTTTAAGCTGCGAGCAACATTTAACAACTTTTTCATCGGACGTCCATTCGGGGCGTGCGAGTAGTCAATTCTGGTTGTTTCTCTGGGGGCATTGTAATGGCGCAATCTGGCTGCTTTTTTTTGCACAATGGTACGGGCCCCACAAGGGATGTTTTGGGCGTTGACGGTGAATTCCAACTTGTTCACCGAGTGACCGTTTTGGACAAGTGTTTAGTCAATCTTGTGTACTTTTTCGAGCGGATCGCAATGGTGCAATCCGCTCGTAGAACTTCAGGACTGTGATTGAGGTCCCACGTAGCACCGCTCATGTGCGGCATGTCGAAATGCATCTTTTTCTACAGATATCTATTCCACTCAAGTTATCAGTCCTTTTGACATGTTTTTCTAAGGGGATCACCATGGTGTGATGTGCTTAACCGTTTTTGGGACCGATACTCGGGATCACGGGACGCCGTTCGGGCGTAAAGCAGTGTTGGATGACTTTTTCCTTGGATGTCCGCTGGAGGCGAATAGGTAGTCTATCTGGCATGTTTTTCCACAAGGATTAAAATGGTATGATCCGTTTGGATGTGAGGAGCATCATTAGAGATCTTATTAAATGTGGAAGCATGAAATGTGTACCAGTGGTGGTTCTTCCTGTGGTGTTTTTTGGGAACCCTTGTTGTGACCGTGTTCACTCCTATGAGAGTGAAGTACTTGGTTAAAGAAATGTAGTTGGCCATTACAGGGACATGGAGGAAGCATGTTTGCTGAATTATGTTTTCACCCTTCGCGCTGATGTTGGGTGTCGTATGCACGATAACCTTTAGGCTAGAGATGTGGTATACTCTAGGAGTATACGGGGGTGCTTGGAGGTACATATTGTTGTTTGTACGTGATAATGTTTTTGTACTTGGGTTGGAGTTGAGATAGGGCCACACGTCGTGTGGGCCCCTTGTGCGTGCCATGTTCTTCTTTACGTACCTTTGAACTCTTGTGACACAAAGGGTCCTTCTTTTAACGATGGTTTAGATCAGTAGGGTGGAGTGGTTTCCCATGGTTATGTTCTCGATGGTTTTTTCGGCGGAGTTGTTTGGGTTCCCCTGTTCCTTTAGCCATGTGGGCTTGCAGTATCATGTCCCTTCATGTTCCTTGGAAGGGTTATTGTGGATTCGGTGTGACTAATACTTTACGCGGACACTTATCCTCTATCCAAGTGGTTGTTTCCAGTAGGGTGCGGATCCTAGTGACACTGGGCACAGATTTTCTAGCAGAGTATCAAGATCATATCCTCCTTTCGCGATCTACCGTGACGTGCTTTCCTAGGCAGAGTTCCAGGTATCGGTATGACCCACAATAAATGAGCACTGAACCTCTACTTGGTGAACTGTTCTAGAGTTGGGTGGTTGTGCGATACCCACTCCATGTTCTGATGGCCTGTGTTGTACCATATAGTTGGGATGGATAGAGCAGTTCCGGGTTTACCCTCCAGTAGGGCTGGGCAGTGGGTTGCTCATCGACTTCTTCGGGTTTACTCTCCATCGGGGCTAGGAAGTGGGTTTCTCATTGACTTCTGAGGGTTTACCCTCCAGCAGAGACTGGGCAGTGGGTTACCTGACGACCTCTTAGGGTTTACCCTTCAGCAGAGACTGGGCAGCGGGTTACCCGACGACCTCTAAGGGTTTACCCTCCAGCAGGGACTGGGTAGTGGGTTACCTGACAACCTCTTAGGGTTTACCCTCCAGTAGAGACTGGGCAGTGGGTTACCCGATGACCACTTAGGGTTTACCCTCCAGCAGAGACTGGGTAGTGGGTTACCCGATGACCTCTTAGGGTTTACCCTCTAGCGGGGCTGGGCAGTGGGTTACCCGATGACTTCTTTCTGACTCAGTCCTTTTTACTAGGCTAGTCTGTGGCTTTTCTCCATTACTATCAGAGCGGGACCCTTGGTTGTACAGGTCACTGATGTGACAACTTTGACTTTGACCAGACCTCTTGACTGTGTGATAGTGATGAAGTGTGGTTTGACTTTCCCCGTAACTCTCAAGTATGAGGGATGCTTTCCCTACCAAGACGCATCCTTAAGACGCGACCTAAAACCTTACAGGCGAGCCAGTGCCGCCCAAAGTGGGTAGTGTCAAGGTGCGGTGATTTGAGCACCTTGAATTGCAGTTCGAGATAGATGGGTGGTATGTTGGAAATCAATGGTGTTTACTTCTGGGACTATTGGCTACTCACTTTCTTGGGCTGAGCTACGGGATGGATATCCCCTTACGATCTTGTTCAGGCTTCTTTATTGAGCATATGGATATGTATATACCTTGCTCCAGTACCCACTCCTTGGGCTTTGGTTACTCTCCTTCCAGGAGAGGTAAAGATGCGAGGGGTATGCCACGTGATTTCCGTGTCTAGCTTCTCGTGGTTGGACGAGTCTACTCTCCTACTCTCGGTAGAGAAGAATAGACAAGAAGTTCATCTTCTCACCGCTTCTAGATCCTTTTGTTTGGACGAGTCTACTTATTTTCTCTTGTTGGGTTGGGCTATTACTCTATTGTAGTCTTTACTGCACTCTCGGTTGTACTCCTTTACATTTCCCTGTTTGATCTACTGCTCACCTCTTCAGTACCACTTTTGTTTCTCCCTTGAGCCTTCTAGGTATCCTACTGAGTATTTTTATACTCACCCCTGCTTGGGCTTTGCCCGCACTTGGTCTGCCCTTGCAGACGATGGACAGGTTGGTCTTGACTTCAGCGGAGCTTAGGAGTTCAGGATCTTGGTCCATGTACGGTGGTCGTAGTCGACTTCCAGGTGTGGGAATCTCCCATATGTTTAATTTTGTTTACCTGTTGCCGGGTTGTGGCACTTTACTGGTTGGAAATGTGTTTTTACCCTTTTCTTTTCAATTTACTTTCAGCACTTTCTTTGTACTGTTTAGAGGTCGATGCACTTGGTGGTTTATTTATAGAAGTTGGTACATTACTTTTCCTTTTACTCTGCATTTCCTTATTGAGTGGGCTGCGTGTGTGTGTACATGTACTTAGGCAAAGGCCTCCCCAAGTTGTTTAGCATTCAACGCTTGTCGCCAGCCCCTGGCCTATGGAGGCAAGATTGTGGTAGTTGCGGCTCGAGCCCAGGTAGGGTCCGGTCGTGACAGTGGTCCAGAGAAAATCCCAGTGATGCTACCTCTTTCCCAAGCTCTGACAAATGGGATTCATATGGCCTGAGTATACTGGATGATTCCATCGACTCCTTTTTCTGTATTAATTAACCAAGATCATTTGAATTCATAAAAAATAATTGTAACATTAAGAATTTAGTTTCTAACGGTCATATTGACCAACAGTCATATTAACCAACAATAATATAACAATCAAAATCCAACAACATTATATTAATTATACTCACTTTATTAATTAAAGGATATAGTTTTGTTGGGTATAAAATAAAATAACACACAAATTTAGGAGAAAAATATTATTAAAAAGTTCGGGTCATTACACTTACTACTTATTTAGAGATTCGGGGAAGAGAATTGATCATGTACTAAAGATGCTTTGGAGTATCTTTTGGATTTTTTTTCTCTTTTTTTAATTTTTTAGAATTCAAATTCCATGTTTCCTATTTTCTTATGTACTTGAATTCCATGAATACATGTTTCTACAAGACACTACCTATGAAGATTTTGGGTATTAAATTCAGTTGTCTTTTCTTCTACTACTTGGTTATTTAGTTGATTGTTATTCTTCCATTGTTTATTTTATCAATGTGTTCTATTAAAATTCTACTACTGATTACTATTTTTTATAACCGCTTCGTTACTTATAAATGGGGGTATGGTCTCTCTACTGTACTACCTTATACACCCCCGATACTAGTCGGTAGCCCCCGATATATGGGGAGACACGCCATGGGTGATGTGGACAACTGGGCTCGAGGCACGGGTTATGTGGCATCCTGGTTGGGGATGTTACACCTTGGGACTGGCTGAAGAAGGTATGGTCGATCGTGGTCTTATACTCAAGGTTCTACATGAGATAATCTATTAGAGAGGTTACTATGACGTTCTTAGAGACACACTGACATCAGGTTGAAGTAGGTAGATTTTATTTAAGTTTACAAAACTACTATATTTATTTATTTGAGCATGTTACATGCATATATCAAATCATATTTTGTTCAGTATGGGGTCACATTGGTGGTACCCTATTGAGTTGTTTTTCTCACAGCTTTATTGGGTTTCCACTAAATATGGGTACCTAAGCAAACATTTACTTCATTGAAGGTACAAGTTGGGATGAGGCTCAGGTTTGATAGAGTAGGATGGCTCAAATGAGTATATGGATCTAGGGATGATATTTGGATCAAGATTTAATGGAGAAAACATGGTTATTTTCTTTTATAGTGGTTAGTATATTTAGCCAACCCTATGTACAATCAGGTGTATGCATGACATGAAAATTTGGTCCTTCCTACATTTCATTTTTATCAGTATTTTTATATTTATTTCTTATGATTTAAATTTATTTGTGATGTATGACAACTGTTTATTTATAACATTAATACACACATTGAAATTGGGGGTATATTCTCCCCAAAATATCATCTTAGACCCCCATTATTAGTCACCAGCCTTTGGTGTATGGGGAGTCAATCTTGAGGTCATGTAGTGAACCAGTCCATTAACTATTCATCGTGTGATCTAGGTTGGAGTGTCACATTTATTTTGGTATGCATTGTATTATATATCTTTTATTAGGTTGGTATATTTATCATTATGTAGTTGATGGGTGTAGTCTTTATAATTTTTATAAATTTGAGAGTAATGACTCCCATATTTTGGTGTTTTATACCATTTGTGTTAGTTTCAATAATATGGAATATTAGAGGTGGGTTTTTTGGGGTCACTCATATCATCACTGTCTCCCCAATAGGGGTTCTAGTGGGTGTGGTTCATAACTATTTACAAGAGTTATTTAATTATATTAATTTCTCATATAATTCAAGGATGGGTAATATAGATTTAAAATTAGATATGATAATTGTGTATTATTAGGATGAGTTGAGTTTTTTGGATATTTTTCTTAAGTAAATGGGAAAATTGAAATTCATAATGACATTTTTATGAGGTTTGTTTCATTATTTTTTAATAATATCTATATTAAAGGGGATTTATCCACACCTATTGTCTATATTAGGGGTTATTATAGGGGGATCACCTCTCAATATATTTTAATATTACTATGGATAATATCCACTCAAAGATAATCTCATGTATAGTCGAAAAGAGTGTAATTAATGGTGAAATAGATATTAGTCAAGGGTCAATTAATTCAAACTTGATGTCTATATGTGATAATTTTCTCTTCTCTAAGGATACAGAAGATTATTTTTTTCATTTTTTCAACTAATTTATTTTTATGATAGGGTGTGTGATCTAAAGATGAAATTGGATAAATATTTTGAATATTTCAATTGAATCGTGATAATGGAAAGATAAGAATGAATTTTTATGATTGTGATTCTTATGATTTTAGATAATTATATCAAAAACCTTAGGCTACCAAGTATTATTATCTGAACCAGGAAGGTGATGTTTGCATTATTTACTTTTAAATTTAAAAATACATATTGGGTTTTTCTTGTATTCATATTTCCTATGTTGGGAGGTAGGATATTATTAAAATGATTTCATAATCCAGGGTTTATTATGTTATGTCCTTGTTTATATTCTTGGATGTCTTAAGTAATCATATTTATGAATGCATGACAATGTTTTTGTGTGGAATATATGAGAGAAAAAACAAGATTCATTTGTGTGCATGGGATAAGATTTGTGATAGTAATGTTATAGATGAAATGGTATTTAAAAATATTTTGAAAGTTAATGATAATATTTTATCTCAGAATTGAAGGTTCTTTCTTCACAATCTATAATCACTTCGCACAGTAGTTCTTAGGGATAAATATTTTCCATTAAATTGTTTCCTGAAATAATGTATCATTAAATGGATTGGTTATATTTAGAGTAGAATTTAGGGGGTGTAGTCTCTTCTAGACAGAGGAATTTGATGAATAATAAGTAATTGGTTATCTGTTAATATTTGAAGGGACCTTCACATTTCAAATAATTATGGTAGATTTTTTATTTATTCAACAATTCTAGGGATGATACTTGCATGGTTGAGAGATATATTGAAAAATAATATATTGTATAGTTGATGGGATCCAATTATGCAATGTTTAAATGAAATTTAGAAAATTAATATTATTCCAGTCCAATTATGTAATGTTATCATGGATGATGATCAATTTTTTCTTGTGTCATTTTATGGTATGTATTCAGTTCAATTAGGTTAATAGTTTACATTATAGTTTCATGAATGATAAGTGGATATGGTCTGTAAGTAGCTTTTGAGATGATCCAACCATAACATATAGAAATAATTCCTTATTACACATAATTATTCATCACAATTCATTACAAATGACACCCCTAAAACCTATTATATTGGCATATTTGTAGATTAGATACAAAAAACATCTTATTTTAAAGCACTGTTAACATTTCTCTATAATAAAATCATACATGACATCATTCCAAAACATATCAAATGTTATAATCCTCTACATAACTATGGTAATTGAAACATAATAAAGAGTTATATTAGACACTATATAAGGGGCGGGCATACAAGATATCAATAAAAGATAATAAGTGCGTATAAGAAGAATATCTGGATATTGGAACATAATTAAGGAACCTAAAAATATCATCAGGGTATCATACCAAATAAAACATGGATCATAAACCTCAAATCATAACATAATACTTTTTTAGAAATAAACATAATAATTCATTTGAGTATAGAAACATTACATTATAATTACGCGACATGATAACACGACGTTGGAATGTGGGACAACCTTCAAATTTAACACAAATGTAATTATAAAAAATCATTTATTTTTTCATGTATTGCCTCCAATACCATTATCACACAGTGGATGGAGTCCTATAATATAATGGACTGGGTTTAATCACATTTATAACATATATTTTGGATTTAATTCATTCTTTATTACCTTATATATCATATCTAGAGATATAGATATTTCCCCTATACATTGGAGGGATACATATTTTTGTAACAACCCATACATAATGAAAAAACACACATATGTATGTAACATGATCATGAAAACAATTATAATTACACCACAATAATTTTAACCCATGAGAATATAATGGATTTCATAAGAATTATCAAAATTAATAGATATGAATCATCTTGAGAAATAATATTGATTATTACATTGAACCATATCCCTAATCAATAAAAAAACCATTAAATGATATTGACAAATATACAAACACATTATAAGATACATATAATTTTTCTTATAAAATAAGAAGCAATATATATATAATTTTGATAAATTTTAAAAAATATTGAATTAGAAATCAACAGTTTCAAAAATATTTGCGTACTAAATAAAAATTATTTTTAAGAATCATGAAAACATGTAAATGGAAATTTTAAAAATAAAACCAAATAAAATAGTGGGAGTAGGAATCCATGTGGAATCAAATTTAAAAGGATTACTTTCGAAAAAATTATAGAAATTAAAAGTTAATAGAGAGTGATGTTAAGCCATAATATAATTATGTTTATCAAAATATAAAAAATCATATGAAAAATATGGAAAAGGAAGTCAAATATTCTTTATAATAAATAAGAGGTAAGGTCGGTTCGACTTTCAAAAAAATTGTTGGAGAATTATTAAACAAATGGGAGGGAAAAATACAACGATAAATGTGAACCAAAAAAACAAAAATAGGATAATATTATATTTTGGGTGTTATAGATAAATAAAATTTTTCCCCTAATGGAAATTTTTACATAAACAATCTCTATTTTAATGTGTGATTTCAAAAGAAACATATACAGATTTGGTGAATTTTTTATTAACAGTTTTTGAAAGAGAGAAACTATGATGGTATTCTAAATCAATTAAATTACATGAAAATAATTACAATTAAAATACATTATGTAGTAATTACATTATAAAAAATAATACTTGGTGTATAATATTAAACATGTCTCATGCATTATAAATTCAGACATGGGACCCATAACATTACTCTCAACTTCCAAAAAATCACATTGACCTCATTTAAAATAAACCTAACCATCATAATAAATTATTTTATAACAATATTAAAATACATTCAATATTATACTATTTATGTTTTTTCATTTATTACATAAATATTTATTAGTTATAATTTAGTTTCATCACCAAATGTAAGTAGTTTTGATTATCTCACACATGTTTCAATATATGGATGGATATCATATGTAATTATTAAAAATTTAATTATTACCAAATTATTAATTTTATTGGAATCCTAGTTTTAAATTATCTAGGTATTACCATGTTCATTTCATGGATTGTATCCATACGGTTCATGAGAATAGAAATCATGATGATAATGTTTCAGGTAATTTACTGATAATAACAAGATACATTATAAGGAATATCAATTTTTGTGTCACCATTTTAGAACCATATTCATAAGTTATTTTTGTAAACCATATATTTATATTACTAATTATTTGATACTCGATATTGATAAAAAATATTTTTATATAGTATCGTTTATGCAGGTGGATGAACTGGCCAAAATAATAACATTTTATAAAATAAATGAATAAGAATTTAGAGTTATATTATAGTAATATAATTTAATAATAATAATAATAATAATGTAAATAAAACATAAATAGTGTGGATAATGATACTTATAAAGAGTCTAAATGATATGGAAATTGAAAAATAAAAATAATAACCAGATTTTACAATGATTGAATCACTCTATCCTACAATGGGTTCCTTTAGAATAAACAATTTAAGACTCTGTGGGACCTAAAACCACTAAATATGTATGAATAATTTAGGAAAGGGAATTTGGGTAACTATTAAAGTGAAAACTGAAGGATGGGAGTGGAGTGGATATATTCGAGATCATTTTACAGATGAAAATAAGGGACATTTGTTTAGGAATCTAAGATAAGCGAGGGTAAAGATGAAATCACATGGGTGTTAAAATAGTTATGTACTGAAATTTTGGTGAGAGTTTAAATATTTAATCCTATATCATAAATAGGTATTGCATAATGTTTTTATATCATTTAAATTATCAAAAAATCATTCCATGTCATTTACCACTTGCTAACTCTTTTTTTATTTAATTATTTACCATAGAAATTATTTTTTAGTAAATATATAATATGACTTATATTACTTAATTTTACTTATATGATTCAAAATTTTGAGACCATTTAATATAATTAAAATTTATAAATTTTAAAATTTAACATTTAAATGAGAACCTGAAATATTTATATAAATAATTTTTATGGAAACATGAATTTTTAAACTTTAAGAATTATTAATATTATTCCATATAAATTAGTTATTAAATTAAACTTAAATAGATTTTAAATACATAAAAACAATAAATTTTATTATAATAATCCTTCAAAAATTATAAACTTAATTTATTAAGACAAAAATACATAACACTTATATTAAAAAATTCTTTGAAAAATATATCTTTTTAATAATAAATGATTTTAATGAAATCCCATTAAAATTAATTATTTAGATAAAAATCTTTCAAATTTATAAATCCATTAGTATTATAATATTTAATTGAATATTTTAAAAAATAACAATGTATTTATTGAAAATAATAAAATATTTTTATGGTCTTGTAGTCATAAAAATATGAAACAATAAAGACACTCATGATAAATCCATGATAGTTCAAACCCCCCTCCAAGGGTTGACCCACTCCAAAGATGGCCCCTTGATATTTTATTATCTGAATAAATTACATTTGATGGCCTTGAAGTTTTATGATTAAACACATAAAGACCCCATTATACTGTACCACTTTCCTAAAACATCATGTCATCCATTTCTATATCACTCCCTCTATTTCATACACACAAGTGAGACAAAAGTTTTCCTTAAATGGACCAATAAATCCCACCATAATAATAAAAAAATAAAACATCATATTCTTATAAGAAATTATTTTTATAAATTATTATATATAAAATTCACTCAATATTTATTTATTTATTATATGACAATTTCAATAATCTTATGTTATTACTTACTATGATAATTAAACAACATTCATTGTAGGTACTGAATACAAGTATATTAAAAAACTATAAATTTAATGACTATAAATCCAATGAATATATGTCCAAAAATACCAATGTCAATATATGTAATATGAATATTAAATTCATATATATAGTCTTACATAATTCTAAAAAACAATTTATCTTATTCTCAAATTTAGTTTTCAAGATGGTTATCATATTTTTAACATATTGTATTATTTCTATAGTTTTCATCTGTATTATGATCTTCAAGGAAGATCACAATGATGAAAATTTCAACCTTGCACTATTTTATATACACGCTGGTTCATTCATTTAGTATTTTTACTAATTTTTTAGTAATATTGTAACACATTTCATTTTATGCAATTATATTATAGAAAAATTAAATAAGGAATTTTTCATTTTAGTTAATGTTTCAATTATCACAAGCTATCAAACATATAAGATTTATTTAAAGTGATTTCCATACCAAAATCATGAGTTGATTAATTTTACCCCTTTTAATTAATTTCTCCATTGATATATCATCAATCTAAATGAAATAAATTAATGTACTTTTTCTTATTGCATATTGAAGGACCCTAGAACACCCTGAGGGGGGGGGCATCAGGGTGCCAACATTTTCTATTCTTTACTCAATATTATTCCCACATTGGTAGGAAAGTGTTTAACCTTGTATGATGGATATGTGTAGTAATTAAAACATCCACATGCAGAAGGACAACACAAAACTTTTACTTGGTTCACCACTAAGGGATAAATTCAAGGAGCATACGCCAACAGGTTGTTGGTCGTACCTAATTCCAGTAATCTTCACTTAGCTATATATTACAATGATTCAGGCACAATCACTCTATCCCAGAAATACTACCTAAAGGTTCAGGGATAACTCATTGCTTCCATCAGATCACTTCCCATGACTCCCCCTGGCTCACTTCCTTGGGTGAAGTATCACTTAGTTTATGGACGTGAAGTTCTCCTTAATAGATTGGCATGGATGTTCTTTGTCTCTTGATCATCCTGAGATATTACTTACATCAGAGTCCTGAATTGATACTCTTCTATATTCAATCTTATCTTTAGCATAATAACTGAAAGCACTAGTACTTCTTCTTCTTCTGGTCCACAATCACAATCTCCTAGGAGATTATTCAAGTAATAAGGATCAACTCACTGGGAATCATCAGATTCAACATCTTCTCCTCTATTCATGAATGCATGTTATCATGTACGTGGCATTTTGGATGAAATATTTTTTATACTTATTATTAGTCTTTACACATGTGTGCACACTATTTTCATTCCTTATTTAATTTACTTCACGTGGGCATGTGCATGCATGAATGCATAGACATTCCTCTTCTCTTTCTCTTGCACTCAAATAGGGTGTTTTAGTAGGTTTATATGCGTGTTTATTCAAATCATAATGGGTGAAACCCTTTGGATGAGTTCTTTATGCACACATTGCCTATGCCTTTGTCTTTATCCTCTTTTAATCAACCACACCCAAATGGGTGATATTTATTGGATAGGTTCTTCACATGTATACACACAATGACTTAGACTTCTTTAGATCATACATATGAAAGCCTAAAAATATGTTCTTCCCTTCTCTTTCAATCTCTTTATTCTCCAAAACATGAACCCCTGAAAATAGTAGGACATGTCATGCATACATGAGGGAGTTATCATTCTCTTCATGAACCTGAGAGGTTTAATATTCCCCTTCATGAAATATATTCATGGTTCTTCCTCTTCACAAAGCTCAGTTAGAGGTTGAGGCTCAACCGCTAGTTCACGATGGTGCGGCCTTCAAAAATCACATCAGGTGTTTAGAAAACCGATCACATGTTAATGGGAGATGGTACTTTGAAAATATATTTGAGAGTTCTTGTTACATTTCAAGGTATTATGGGGTCTCTTCTTTGAAGAGAATACGGATCGTAGGTCTCATTGGTTTCTCTTTACAAAGTGAATACACAGAGAGATGCTCTGTTTTTTTTCAAACAAGAGCTTTCATGAATGGGGGAGCAGCAACATTCTCTCATCTTGGTGATTCTCCTTTTATAGAAGAGGGTATCTTATTTTATATGTTCAAATCACAAGATAGGTGCCATGAAGATAATCCTTTGAATGCATGAAATATTTGGTGTTTTATGATTCTTCATATCTATATTTGAGATACACAGAGACTTGCGGCGTATTTATTTTTCAAACGATCTGACCTCTACTCCTTGATCACGTTCATGGGTTTAAAAGAACGCATTAAATATCCCTTTAAATCCTCTATTGAATCCAAGTGGCCTCAACAACTCTATTTTCCTTATCTGAACCTCCTTCATCGATATATCACATGCATAGATGATAGAGATTGCATGCATTGTCTCAGTATGATGTAGTAGCCTTCACAATGCCAAAAATGACAAGAGATGGTAGTTTTAGACATGGTTCTTCATCAACACAAGTGGATGTAAGTGGTGGAAATGGGAGATGGGGGTTAAATATAATGCAGTTTAAACTGGAACCAGTGGGTGATTGAACAACTCATGTTCAATTCAGCATGGCATGAGATAATGGGCAGCCATGATTAGATCCATTTGTCATAGATTGATTAGACGGTTGAGTGAGATGTGGGATTGGATGAATGGAAGATATTGTGTAATTTTTTTAAAACATATCCCACATTGAAATAGAGACACGACATTGTCGCGACTTCTCAATAATATTGTCCCGCCTACAAATGAGATTAATTCCTCTCCCCCCATGGTACCTCCCCGTACCATGTTCTCTGCAGGCGCGCTCTGTGCCGACCCTATACTCCCTGTAGGAATGATCTACATCCACTATGCTGCTTGCGGGCTAGCCTGGCTGGCTTCCCCATGGGCATGACGACCCCTGTGGTTCTGCATGATACTCGGGTGGAGGCCGGCTGAATGGCTAGTGGACTGGCCTTTTTTTAAGTAAAGACAATAAAAATAATTTGTATAAAACTAAGTATGAACTCAAATGCATGGCCATATTTAATCACAAACCAACCCATGCATGGCCACCGTTCTCTTCCACTTATCATCTTCAACAAACATTTCTTTTTTGGACATGAATTCTAATGACCATCAACCATCGTTAAAATGATGAAACCTCAATGTTGTAAACAATGTATTACACATGATACAAGTTCTTTGAATTTAGAAATAGTGCATCAATCATTTAATTTCACTTAGAAGAGTTCCTTTCTTCATGTTGATCACCATTAACATACGTTGGAATCCATTGACAACAAATACAATCTTCATACACAATTTGGTCCCAATAATCCCCCCATTGTGTTTGTTGTCAATACTTCCAAGTTCTCAAAAATGGGCATGTCAATATTAGAATGAGATTCTTCTATATTTTATTTTCCCTTACCTTATCTTCTCTCATTTCACTTTCTATCCCCCTTATTGACAATAAATACAAAGTTTATAGTAGTGTGGGTATCATTCCATTCTTAAGAAATGTGTCACCAATCATTTCACTCTACGTATTCTTGAGCAATGCTCGGTGTAGAAAACAAGAGGATTTTATCTTGACAACAAAGATGTCCATTATTCACTGATCATTATACCTCATGAGATGAAAACTCATATACTTGTCTTAAAGGATCATTACACCTTAATTCTAGGTTAAAGAGATGAAATAATTTTAATAATAATCAAACTGAAATTCCTGCACTCTCTTGAACAAATGGATTAAAACATTCAAGTGAAATGAGAAGGATAAGTGACCTTGAGGTACTTTCAATTTTCTTATGTCACTCATTGATTTAGTTACTCCCCCTTTGTAAAATAATTTTTATTTTGTGTCACCAAGGATAAGAGATTGAGAAATGAAATACCTTTTACAATGAAATTAACTAGGAATAATTCTTTAGAGTAATTGAACTTGATACCAGTTGGAGTAGATACAAATTGGAATAATAACTATGATAGCTTCTTTATGTGTCTCCCACTCAAGGGAACACTTCCCAGGTTCTCCACCTATGGGATGGATTCACAATCAATTACCTACAAAATACAAATAGTTAAGGGAATGAGGTGGATTATATCTTCTATATCAATGTGAATGGAAAGGTTGAGATGATTTTCCCAACCAAGATTCTCTACTCTTCACACTTTCACAACTGATCTTCAATTCTGGCTGTGGTTGTGTGGTTCTAACTACTTCTTACATTTTACTAATTCTTCCTAAATCCTCTGGACAGATTAATACCATGTCATTAGAAATTGAGGCATCAATATTGGATCTTCCACGTGGATTTTTTTGTGTGTCATCCTTCTTAGAAGTTCTTTTGGATGCACTACCCTTCACCTTCTTGGATTTGGAATCCAAGGATTTATCACCTTTCCATCATGGAATTTTCATGGGGGGGTCTTTTTCAACATTCTCTTGATTTACTCCCAATGATGATTCTTTTTTCTTAGACATCTTCTACAATATTCTCTTCTTATAAACTTTTGATTCATATTGTTATGATCATATAAAAACCTTGGGACCATTGCTATTGCATATATCATAGATGTTTTCAAGCATTCAAAATTTGTTTGTAGTATATAGATTCTTCTCGATATTTGGATGTTTCTTCTTATTCGATAGCTTACTCCCACTTGATATGGTCTTCCTATGTTATTTTTCATTTTGAGGTTCGTACCAACAATCTGATGCACAATGCCCAAACCGGTTACAACACCAACATTAGTAGACAAATCTTGACTTCTTTATTTTTTCTCTCTATCTGGGTAGAAAACTTCCAAATTATTGTTATTTGTATCCACCATATCCACAGTGATAGTTATCTCCTCACTTTTCTTCATCCATACGTTTATATAATTTCTCTTACAACCTACACTTTTTGTAGAAACAATTATAGACACATTAGTACATGTTGTTATGGATGTTGCCTTATTAATAGCTTCTTGTGATTGATTAATGAGTGAAACCATGATCTTCATATCATACATTGGAGGTATTTTGATAGTAGAATACTCCAGTGAACATTGAGGGATAGAAGCTACTGTTTCATTATATTTTGGAGAATCAATATGTGTCTTCTCAAGATTTGTCAACAGAGCTTCCAATTCTATACATTTGATATTGAGGATAGATTTATGGTATTCAATCATATTCATCTTCTCTTCACAAGACTTATTTAATCTTTCAACTTTATATTCATACATCTTAATTTTTTTTGTAACAAGGAGTCAAGTTCCTTGAATTTATAGGAATTTTCTTCCAAACATAAACTCTTGACTTCAGTGTTCTTCTTCACCGCATCTTCAAGCACAAAAATCTTTTCTTCCAGATTATTATTGAATATTTATTTATTTTCAAAGGATTCAATCAGCCTAGAGAGTTTTAATCATTATATAAATTTTCCTACTAACCCCTGTTCCACATTATCATCTTCTCGTTCCAGTCAGGTGATCTGATCACACAATGATCACTATTTCATTTTTACCCTTACACCACAGTGATAAACATGTTTTGTATTCAAAATTATAGAAATAAAAAAAATTCACTTTAAGTTTGATTAATTTTTTTTTTCATTTCTGCTAAAAGGATAAATGTTACTTGTTTTGATGAATTCATTATAGGAGGACGTGATTTAGAGGCCTCAGAGATGTTCCAGATGGAAATGGGATAAACTGCATGGGATCCCAATGATATCTGTCCACTATTTTGGGCATTAAGAGAAATAAGTGTCTCCAAATGGGATTAAAATTTGTGGACCGATCCAAAAATTCATTTCCTACAACTCATCTCAAGGAACCAAAGCCCAATTCTTCCATCTGGTGGCCCGTCCAAACCATTCTGTTAAGGGGACAGAATCTACCTAAATTCAAATTTTAGTTCGTTATTTTTACCATATCTCCCAATAAAGATGTGTAATGGACGAAATATTTGACATGGAGATAGCCAATAGTCCTACCAACAACCCTGATCTTTTTTCCATGTCATGACATGACTTTATACTATTCCAAAACTGATACACATGTGATATTGCAAAAACTAGATGCTCAAAAGCATATCCCATTTTAGCTATAAATAGGTACCATGGAAACCTCATTTGAAAGTTCGACCAGAAGGACAATATCTTCCAATTTAAATACCCCAAGGATTCCTATCATAATATAAGAAGATCTGGAGGCCCTTATCCTCATAAGGGGATCCGGGATGAAGTCCAAGTTCCTCCCAAGTCTCATCCTCCTCTTGATGGCAAGCTAAACGGTGGATGATCATTTTTAGGGAGATACACATACTTGTAAGGGAGTTACAAAACTTTTTCATCTACTATTTTTCTATAATTTTGGTGATAAATATTTCAATTAGGTTTTAATTTTATTTTATTCTCCTTTTAATACATTTATTTTGTTATAATTTAGTGAATCACTTTTTATATCAATAACGACTGGGTTGAGATTTCAAGTGGGAATCTTGTGTTGTTACGATTGGACAAAACAAGAGTCTTATTTATCTCACACATACATTATATTTCAGTATGATTTGGAAGCATTTATTTTCTATGTTTGATATGAAAACCTTAAAAACATGTTTTTTGTGTCAAGGAGTGGTTCATTGAGCATCATTTTAAGAGGCCATAGGAAAGTCGAGATCTTGACAACCCTCAACCAAAGGCTTCTATTAAACCATGTGTATTTTTTTTGAATGATGAAATCAACAAGATTTGTAGTGAACTTGGAATTATCTACTTATCCCCTAATTCAAAAACATCACCTTTATTTATTAACTATTAAACTTTTTAAATATTGTCATTTTCTTAAAAATGTTTTCAAACCACCCCCTCTTTTAATATTCTTATTAAAAATTCACACTATAAAACCACCAATGATACTTGACAGACATCATAGGGTCTATCCTATACTATAAATTAATCTTAAAATCATAATCAATTTTAAATTTCATGACAATGTAGTCAAATTTTGGTGCCATTGTCAGGGAACACTTTGTTTTTTAGTGAGTTTTTATTAGATCTTTGTAAATTTTGTGAATATTGATTTGTTTTATCTTATACCATTACCTATCATTTTGTGTTATGATTAATTTATTTTGTAGGTTCTATACCATACAAATTCTACTTCAGGAGACCTGCTACCATTCAAACCTGAACATGAGAGGATCTTACGTCAGCGACACTAGGACATTGAAGAGAACCCTTTGAAGGAGGACACACAAAACCTCGACACTCTTCTTGATAATTCTACTTCTTCTTCTATAAATAACATAAAAATTGATATAAAACATCATAACATGGTTGAAAATAATAGAAAATTAAAATAACTATCCTCACCTAATGTTGATATCCAACCCACCAATATTGATATACTAGTTGAAGCACCTAATTTTGAACAACTAATTCAGTTATTTATAAGATTTCATGGAATCACTGGGGAAGATCCACATAAGAACATAAGATAACCGTAAAACCTGATAATGTGGACGAATAATAAGTAAATATTAGATAATTCCTCTTTTCTTTAGAAGATACAAAAAATTATTGGTTATATTATGTTAATTACCCAATAAGAGAATGGGAGGACTTGAAAAACCTTTTTCTTAAAAAACATCTCCCAGCCTTTCGAACCACAACAATAAGGAAAGAAATATGTGGTATAATACAATTATAAGGAGAAACACTTCATGAATATTGGGGAAGATTTAAAATATTATGTTCAGTTTTTCAACACAAACAAATATTGATCAACTTTTATATAGTATTTTTATGAAGGATTAATTCCAATTTATCATGACATGATTGATGCTATTGCAGGTGGTGCACTAGTGGAAAAACCCCAATCATTGTAAGGACCCAATTTGAGAACATGGAATACAAGACACAAAAATTTGGTACAAGGTCTATTATACTAATATGAGGAGTCCACGAGGTGGAAATTACTGAATTTTAGAAGAAGGTGGACACAAAGTCTGAAGAGGTAAGTACCCTTCTTCAACAAAATTTTCTTTCCCAAGGGAAACCCCAATATCCTCCTCCCATCCATTATGGTAGATGTTCTTATAACACCCACTACTTTGAACAATTCCCCCAATTTAGAGAAACATATGAGATTTTTAAGGAAAAATTTTTAGGTTGTCCCTATAACCAACCCTTTAGGCAAGAACCATCCCATAAATCTAACTCTGTGTGGAAAGAAAACGATGATTATAGGCAATGAGGGTATTAAAATCAACCTCTACAAAAATGGAACCATCTGGGGCAGAGTAGTCGTCCACCACCACCTAGAAATCCCTAACCACAACAAAGGACTTTCCATCAAACCCCTCAAAAACCTAAGCCTAGCATAGAAGATATGATGAAACAAATGGCTGCCAACCATCTCTATTTCCAAAAAACCACCCAAGCAGCCATACAAGACCTAAAAACCTAATTAGGTCAACTCCCTCACTTGGTGGTGTAAATTCAATGTCAGAGGTCAGGTAAAATACCATCTCAACCATTAGTCAACCCCAAATATAAAGGAAATGTAAGTTCCAAAAACTTTAGAAGTGGAGAATTACTATAAAGTGAAATGAATACTCCATTAGATTTGTCACCTCTTTAGGAAACCTACATCCCAACCATTAAAAATGTTCCAAATTTTAAAAAACCATGTCTTGAGAGAAGACCTTCTAAAGGAAAGAGTGTGTATGTCGATGATTCTCTAAGACAACCCATTCCTATTCCATTTCCTCAAAGGGCCACCCAACAAAGAAAACTAAAGGAAACTGAACTGGATAAGGAAATTTTGGAGATTTTCAAAAAAGTGTAGGTAAACATCCTCTTGATTGATGCTGTGAAACAAATTATAAGATATGAAAAGTTTTTAAAGGATATGTGTACACATATAAGGATAATTCGTGGTGATGAGAAGGTAAGATTGGGGAGGTATACCTCAGAAATGATAAAACCATCAGTTCCTACTAAATGCAATGATCCTAGAACCTTCTTGATTCCTTGTACCATAGGGGAGTATTCATTTTCCAATGTTATGCTTGATGTAGGTGCTTCTAAAAATGTGATAACTCAATCCATTTACTATTTATTTTAGGTTATAGAATTCATGCCATGTGGGTAGTTGTTCAGCTAGAAAATCGGTGTAAAGAACACCCTTCTAGTGTGTTTGAGGATGTTCTTCTGAGGGTGAAAAATTCAAATTTTTCTTAATTATTTTTCTGTGATAAAAATATAATATGATTGGATGAATGGAAAATCAATAATTATATTGGGGGGGACCTTTTTAAAAACCACCAAAACCATAATTAATGTCCATAATGGTAGATTATCTATGTAATTTGGTAGTGAAATAGTCCATTTCAACATCCTTGATGTCATGAAGCACCCCTCAAAAGAATATTACTCTCTCTCAGTAAATTCAATTAATGCACTCCCTTCCCATGAAAACACTTCTTTTCATTACACCAACCCCCTTTATGAGTTTTCATCCTTGATTAAAATTCTTGGTAATGAATCATGCATTGATTGTATTAAGGGTGTAGAAAAGTGTCATCCGTGTTTATTAATAGATAATTTCATGAACACTGAGGATCTAATGACCATCGATGATACTGATAAGCTTGTAAAAGCTCATTCCTCATATAAGGATGATACCATTGAGTAGTTATATGATATTAGTGAACTGTCACTTTCATAGACAATCCCATCAATCTAATATCCAACTGATTTGGATTTAAAACAACTACCTCAAGATTTAAAATATTCATATATTGAGAATAGAATCCAACTTCCATTCATCACTTCTAGTTCACTCCCTCTTGAGCATGAATTGCGATTACTTGGACATTTGAGGGAGTATAAAAAAGAATAGAGATTGACACTTTTGGACATTACTGGTATTAGCACACCAATCTTTACACATCACAATTTTTTAAATTATGAGGATAAACCAGTGAGGGAGGAAAAACATCAACTAAACCCAAACCTCTTAGATGTAGTTAAAAAAAGTAACAGAATTATTGGAAGCGAGAATAATTTACCCCATCTCGAATAACCGATGGGCAAGTCCCATTCAAGTTGTTACTAAAAAACTAGCCTTGAAATAATAAAAAATGAAAACAATGAATTGGTTCCAATGCACTTGCAGAATAGTTAGAATGTCTTCATAGACTATCGCTAACTAATCCAACACCCTAAGAAGGAACATTTCCCTTTTCCATTCATTGAACAAATACCAGAGAGGCTGGTAGGTATGTCCCACTATTACTTCCTTGATGGATATTTGGGATACTTTCATATCCATATTTCCCCTGACGATAGGGAAAAGAAAAACTTCACTTGCCCCTTTGACACATTTGCATATAGAGGGATGTCATTAGGTCTATGCAATGCTCTAGGTACTTTCTAGCGATGCATGGTTAGTATTTTTTTAGATTACCTAGCGAATTTCATCGATGTTTTCATGGATTATTTCATTGTGTATGGCTCCTCTTTGGATGAATTTTTGAGTAGTTTATGTTCAGTACTACATCGCTGTATTGAAAATAATCCCTTATTAAATTATGAGAAATTCCATTTCATGGTGAGACAAGGTATACATTTGGGGAATATCATTTATGGGGATGGTATCCAGTTAGATAATTCAAAATTTGATGTCATTTATTCCTTACCATTCCTTAGAAATGTACGTGATCTGTGATATTTCTTAGGTCATGCTGGATTTCACCATCATTTCATTCATGGTTTTCAAAAAACAGCACTCCCCCTATCCTGATTGCTCCCAAAAGAAAAAGAATTTGTTATTCGATAAATAATGTGGGGAATATTTTAATAAATTAAAAAGTAGTCTCACGTCACCCCCGTTAATCAAAACACCGAGGTGGGATTTACCATTTGAGATCGTGTGTGACGCCTCTAACTAGGTAGTTGGGGTAGTCTTGACATAAAGGGTCAAATGAGATCCACTTTTCATAGCTTATGCCTCACACACACTGGACATTTCCCAATTCCTTTGGAATCCTGTACTTTCTTCTATCAGTTGATTACATGTCAAAATGGGTAGAGGCATGAGCTACAAGGAAAAATGATTCTATGATAGTTGTAGAATTTTTGGGAACCCAAATCGTCTGTAGGATTAGATTACCTAGGTTCATCATTAGGGACATGGGTTATCATTTCTATGACCGAAAAATGCAATAAACGTTTCATCGGTATGGGGTTGGTCATCGAGTTTCTATTGAATGTCACCCACAAACGAATGGTCAAACCATGGTTTCAAATAGACATGTTAAAAAAATTATTTAAATAATGGTTCAACCCAATAAAAAAGATTGGAATCTTAGAGTTGAGGATTCATTATGGGCTTACCACACTACTTTTAAAACACAAATTGGAAGGACACCTTATAGGATTTTTTGGAATGATTTGTCACCTCCCTATGGAATTTTTTCACCGGGCCTATTGGGACTTCAAACTATGTGATACAAATCCTTATGGCATAGGTTATCAGAGGATGTTTCAGATTCATGAGCTGGAGAAAATGAGAAGAGATGCATATGAGAACTCGATGACTTATATGGAGCGAACTGATGCTGCCCATGGCTGCCTTATCATTCATAGTTAGTTCTAAATTGTAAAGAAGGTACTCCTCTATAATATAAAGTTGAAATTTAATCTCAGTAAGATTTATTCCCTACTGGTTTGGACCATACATTATTACTAATTTCTCTCAGTTTGGTGTTGTTCAGGTTCAAAATGAGAAAACAAAGAAAGCCTTCACTATTAATGAGCAGCGGCTAAATCACTTTCATGAATCCATTCTAGGGTCCCCAATGGAGGAACTCCATGTTCATGAAGTGACCTATGAATGACACCAACAAGGTTTTATCCTTATTTCCCACATTGTCTTCTTTTTTTTAAAAGTGAGGACACCACATGTTCTAGGTGTGGGGGAATGGGTACATTCCTAGGTTAGTTAGGACTTTTCATCTTTTTTTTCTTTTCTCACTTGTTGAGTAGTATTTTCAGTTTCACTATTGTTTTATCCCTCGCATTTATGCTGTAATTTTAATTTTATCATAGAAAAAGATTCCTTCTTTAAAAAATTTCCAAATCATTTTTCATTCTTAAGTTGATTGGGTGTAAAATTTCATTTTTTTGGAAGAATGTTTTTCAAATGAATTTTGATATGGAATATTTTTCTAGAATTTAAATTTTCAAATCATTATTAGGTGTTTAATAGATTTTTGAAACCCATGCCTCATTATAACTAGCCAATATTTTAATCCCTTACCCGAGAGGCATTCTAATCCCTTTATGGCATATTATTCCTTTTAATCACATTCTTTAGAGTCTCAGGTAATGTATAGAAACTATAACTTTCCTTGATTCTATTTGAATTCAAAAGATTCTAATTTTCTACATCAATGATTGATACAACTTTTAATTGAAAATCCTATTGTACAATTAACCTTTATTTTTGACCACCTTGACATTTTACCCTTATTAGGCCTTATAGACCATGAAATGCCTATTATTTAGCCACATTACCAGTTTATTTATCCCTAAATACCAATATTTTTGTGTAAATTATTGTTTTACTTTCAGAAAGTGTGGGGGAGATTGTCTTTCCATGGGAATTATCATGAATGAATCATTACTAGGGATTGATAGAAAGGGTGCCTACATTTTCCTTGGGCAGTGGGTTTATGAGCCATATTGTATATATTATTTTTGAAAATTTCCCCACTTTATCTCCAATAAAAATTATAAATAAAAGAAAATACTTCTGTTTAAAAAAATAAAATGAAAAGAAAAAAACTAATGGAGAAAAGAGGAAGTTTATTCATTATTATTCACTAACCAGCTGTGACCCACACAAATGGACAATGAGGATAGTGAGTTAGAACTGATAGACTATGTGAGGGGATGAGTGTGTAAATTCATAGTAAAAACATTCTGAATTTTTACATGTTTTGTACTTAAGATATTAAACACTCCTCTTCTGCCTCATAATTTTTATACATTAAATCCTACTAGCCCCTGAACCTTAGAATGACATGTTGGAATTCTTCTTAAGTAGAACACTAGTTTCTACTGGTAGAGAACATATAATCTAGGAAATAATATGGTAAGATCACAAAAATACTAGGAAAATAGAATAACTCCACTTTCATATTTTCCTTGAGTGAATATGTAAAATTTCTAAGTGAGGTAGGCTTCGACATTTTGTATGGGTGAACAAATGAAGTTGAAAAAATTCGAATGTGAGAGAAGAGAAATGATAAGAAAATTGATTTCATAATTGAGACATGATGAATTTCATTTCATAATAATATTGAAACTTTTATCACCTTTGATTTATGAATGAGACATGGTTATGATATAAGACTTTTCCCAAGAGTGAAAATGTTTAGTGTGTGGGTGTGATCACACTACTATTCATTGTTTAATTTTCACCCTTACACTGTTGTGCTAAACATGTTTTGAATTTAAAATTATAGAAATAATAAAAAATTTCAAATCATGTTTGATTAATTTATTTTGTGTTTATCACCATTAAAAAGGAAAAGGTTACTTGTTTTAATGAATTCACTATAGGAGGAGGTGATTTAGAGGCATCTGAGATGATCTATATGGAAATGGGCCAAACTGCCTAGGATCCCAACGATATCTTTCCACTTCTTTGAACATTAAAAGATATCCATGTCTCCAAATGGGATGAAATTGTTTGGTCCAATCTATAACTTCATGGGATAAAACTCATCTCAAGGAACCAAATCCGAATTCTTCTATATAGTGGTCCATCCGAACCATTCTTTTCATGGGAGAGAATATACCCCAAATTCAAAATTTTAGTTGGATATTTTGACCATATATTCCAAAAAATAAGTCTAATGTCCACATAATTTGACATGGAGATATTCAAGAGGCCTGAAAATAGTGCTTATCTTTTGAAAAAGTTGTGATTTGACTTTTTACTATTCCAAAACTGAGACACAAATGGTATCCCAAAAACTAGGTGCTCAAAACCATGTCCCATTTTGGTTATAAAAGGAACCACATGCACCTCATTTGAATGTTATAATAGAAGTCCAAGATATTCCAATTTTGAGACCCCAAGAGGTCCCCTCTTCATCTAATAAGCTCTGAAGGCCCCTATACTCATAGGCGGATCAAGGATGAAGGAAAATTTCCACCCGAGCCTCCTCATCCTCTCAATGGAATGATAAACGGTGGATGATCATTTTAAGGGTGCTAAACATACTTGGGAGGGAGTTACGTCACTTATTTTTATACTATTTGTTTTTTAATTTATGTGTTAAATATTTCAATTAGGTTTATGTTTTATGTGGTTATCCTCTAGATACATTTCTTTTGTTATTATTAAGTGAAACAATTTTTATCTCAACACCGTTTGGGTTTAGATTTCAGGTAGGAATATTGTATTGTTCTGATTGGGAAAGACAAGAGTATTATTTATCTAACACATACATAATATTTCAGTATGCTTCAGTAGCCTTTATTTCCTATGTTTTACACACAAACCTTGGCAACATGATTTTTCGGTCAAGGGGCGGTTATTTGAGAATCATTTTAAGAGCCAAGAGGAAAGTTGAGATCTTGAAAACCCTCAAACAAAGGGATCTATTAAACCAAGAGTATTTTTCAGAAATATGAACTCACAAATATGTGTAGTAAACTTGAAATTACCCCCTTATCTCATAATTCTAAAATACCTACTTTATTTATCAATTATTAAACTCTATAAATAAAGTCATTTTCTTAAAAATATTTTCAAACCACCGCCTCTTTTGTTCTTCTTATTAAAAATTCACTCAATAAAATCATCAATTCTCCTTGAGAGATGACCTAGGGTCTAAACTAAAATATAAATAAATATTACAATCATAATCAATTGGATGTGTCATCACAACGCGGTCATGATATCAACCAACATGAACTAAAATATTATAAAAACAACAAAAAATCATTCTTCAAAAACATCATGTAGATATGTTCATAATTTCTATTGATCACATTCAATCTCATGAGAGGTAAAAGTTTGATCAAAATCACCACTTGTGATTGAATAATTGTTTTTGTTGGTTAATTGAGCTAGATAATCTTTAATTTACAAGACTGATATTTACTCATTATTTTAAGGGCATAGAGAACCATACACTACATCTTCTGTAGATAAGATGTACTTATTCAAATACTTCTTCACTTTCTTTTTCCTGTCTGTCAAGGTTTTGATGGATATGGACTTCTTCTCATAGGTAACTGAATCTTCAAAAAAACTTCTCTTCATTTTTAAATAAGAAATAAAACATAAACCCTCCACTTGATAAAATTATTTTAGAGTATCCAACATACCTAAACATTTTTCTTTTGATAGAAATTGAAGGACCCTAGACCCCCCTGAGAGGGGGGGGGGGAGTGAATCTGGGAGCCAACATTTTCTCTTCTTTACTGGATCATGTTCCCATATTAGTAGGATCTTTTTTAACCCTGTATGATGGATATGTGTAGTAATTAAAATATTTACATGTAGAAGGACAACACAAAACTTTTACTTGGCTCACTACTAAGGGAAACGTCCAAGGATCATACACTGACAGGTTTTCTATTGTACCTTATTCCACTTATCCTCACTTAGCTATTGATTACAAAATTTCAAGCACAATCACTACGTCCCAAGAACAATACCTAATGGTTTAGGGATAGATCAATACTTCCCTTGGATCACTTTTGTTGACTCCCCTTGGCTCACTACTTTTGGTTAAGTCTCGATCCATTTATAGACGTGAATGTCTCTTCAAAAGATGGGCATGGCTGTTCTTTGTGTCTTGTTCCGCATGAGACATTTCTTTCATCAGAGTCCGTAATTGATGCTTTGCTATATTAAATCTTCTTCTTAGTGTAATAAGTGAAATCACTAGGACTTATTATTCTTCTTAGCCAAAATCACAAACTACTATATGGTTATTCAAGCGATGAGGATCATCCCACTGAGAGTAATCAGAATCAACTTCTACTCCTTTGTTCATGAATTCATGTGATCATGCATGTGGTGTTTAGGTTGACAACTTTTCTTAATACTTATTCTTTGTCGTTACACATGTGCACACACAGTCTTGACTACTTATTTAATCGTCTTCACGTGTGCATGTGAATGCATGAATTAATGAACTTTACTCTTCTCTTTCTATTTAAATTAGTTAAGGTGTTTCATTGAGGTTTATATATGGTTTTCTTCAAACCTGAATGGGTGAAATCCTTTGGATGAGTTCTTCATGCACACACTGCCTATGCCTTTCTCCTTCTCCTATTTACATCAAATACACCTAAATGGGTGATATCCCTTGGAATGGTTCTTCACATGCACACACACAATGCATCAAGATTATTTAGATCATGCATATGAAATCATGAAAATCCGTACTGCCCTTTTATTGAAATCTCCTTCTTCACCAAAACATGAACCCCTACAAATAGCAGGATATGTTGTGTTTACCTAAGGGAGTTCTCCTTCTCTTCATGAACCCGAGAGGTTCAATGTTCTCCTTCGTGGAAGAGATTCATAGTTATGGCTCTTCAAAAATATTAGTGAGGGACTGGGGCTTAACTTTTAGCTTACGATGACACACCCTTCGAAAAGAACAAAAATGGTTTAGAAAACTGATCGTGTGTTCTTGGGAGTCGATACTTTGCAAAGCCATTTAGGAGTGCATAACACCTAGTGATGGATTTCATGATACCTTATTTATATATTAGAAGGATCGCATGTCTTTTTTTTACGATTTATAATGTGAATGCATAAAGAGATTCTTTATTTTTCCAAACAGGAGCTATCGATAATGTGAGAGCTGTAGCATTCTCTCAGCTCAGTGGTTATCCTTTTATAGACGAGGGTTTCTTATTCCTCATGTTAAAATAAAGAAATATGTGCTATGAAGATCATATGTTGAATGAATAAAATCTCCGGCATTTTAATATTATTCAAATATGCATTTGAGATACGTTGGGATTTGCGGTATGTTTCTTTTTTGAATGAGTTGGCCTCTTCTCCCGGATCATGTGCATGAGTTTAAAAGAATGCATGAAATCTCATATTAAATACTCAATTGAATCCACATGTCCTTAAAAAATACATTTTCATCATCCGAACCTTCTTCATTGAGATATCACATGCATGCAAGATGAATATTGCATGCATGGCCTCAGTATAATCTAATAGCCTTCTCGATGCCCAAAATAAGGCATGGTAGTTTGGGACATGGTTCTTCATCAAATCCAATGGATGTAATTGGTGGTGTTGGGTTTTGGTGGTTGAAGATGACGTGGTTTAAACTAGAACCCATAGGAGATCAAACAAATAATGTTCAATTTTTTGTGGCACAGGATGATGGAAAACCATGATTAGATCCATATACCACGGATTGATCGGACGATTGAGCGAGATGTGGGATTATATGGATAGCTGAGATTACATCCATGTTTTAAAAAAAATCATCCCATATTGAATGTGAGATGAAAAATTTCCATGGTTTATCAATAAAAACATCCCACTTATATCCTATATTACTTCCTCTCCCTCAACGGTACTGCCCCATACTGTGTTCTCTGCAGGCGCACTCTGCGCCCACCCTATTCTCCCATGCGAGTGCGCTCTGCGTCCACTATGCCGCTTATGGGCTGGCCTGGATGGCATCCCCATGGGCGTGGTCAACCCATATGATCCCACATGAGCCAAGAGTTGAGGTTGGCTGGATGGCTAGTGGGATGGCCTATTTTTTAAGTAATTCCAATACAAATGCATAATATAAAACAAAGTATGCACTCAAATGGATGGACATATTTAAACACAAACCAACACATTCATGAACAGAATTATTTTCCTATTCTCATTTTCTTCAACCATTTCTTTCTGTAACTTGAATTCCAATGAACGTCAATCACCCTTAAAATGATGCAACATCAATGTTGTAAAGAATTCATCACACATGATACAAGTTCTTTGAACTTATGAACAGTTCATCAATCATCTGATTTAAATTATGAGAGTTCCTTTCTTTATGTTAATCATCATTGAAATCCATTGACACCCATTGACAAAAAATAAAATCTTCATACAAAAAGTTGTCCCCATGTATATTAAGGACCCTATGTTACTTACTCACTCAAAATACAAATTTTTTTTAGAAAAAGGGGCAAACAGAAAAAAATAAGAGTTAATGGAGGACTATAATAGTGAATCCAAAAAACATCACCACTAAAAATAAAATTACATTCTTGGAGAAGTGTTCCTTTATTACGATAAATATAAAGGATATTATATGTACTTTCTAAGCTCTGCAAGTTTTGCTCAATGATGTTACCTTCACTAAAGGTGTGGGAAATCTCCATCTCATTATTCATAATAGTCTTGAAATATTAAAACCAGTTTTTTCCTATAAGAGAGATCAAGTTTATGCTATATAACATTTTAGTTAAAATTATTTGAATGCTCTAATTTATATTTCCTCAAAAGTGAAAAAGTAATAAAATCATGAACTTATAAGAGTATTGGTGGAATCTATAGAAAATAATACATTTCACCCATATGAATGAGGATATTGGTATATTGATCTTGGTAAAAAAACTTTTATTCTTCATGAGTATTATAACCCTCCACCAATGTGATATTTAAAGGAATAAATTTTATCTAACTTATAAATTAAATTATCACTGACGATTGTTAACACAGGTCTTCTTTCATTTTTGTGATTCTTTGATATGTTATAGAATGATTTGAATATTTTTTTCATCTCATGGAAAAGATATGGTCCAAATTGCTTCCTCTCTTCAACCGCATTCAATCATGCCTACTTTTTTAACTTTTCCTTTACATATTCCCATATGGTGATATTTTAATTCTAGAATAGAAAGTTTTATTTAATGATAAATTTACTAGAGATGGATCTTAAGTCCAAAATCCTTTTATATCTATTTAATAGGATATAAAAATATCTTCAATGGCCTAAATTGTACTTTTAGATTGACCATTAATTTGATAATGATAAAAAGTTATAATTATTTTTTCCAAATTCAATTTTTATTAAAGATGTTTATAAAACATCATGGTAAACCTTATAACAAAATCAGATAAAATTTGAACTGGTACTCCATGTAGACTTACCACTTCCTTTATTTATGTCAGGGAATATTTCTAAATAATGAAATATTATTGAATAGAAATTAAATACACTAACTTCTAAAAGAAATCATATAAAACCTAAATGGGAATACAACCTTTATAGGTCATGGGAAGTCCTCTGAAGAAATGTATAGTGATATTATCCTATTTCCATACCTATATGTGTAATGGTTACATAATTACATAAACATATGATGATGTTCATTTATTTTTTTGGAAAACCATGCATCAAGTTATATACTCAATAACATCCTTCTTCATGTTGTCCTCCCAGAAGTAAAACATGATATATCTATACAAATTATTTCTTTATGGATAGATAGAGAATCATGAGATTTGTGAATCATCAAAAATATTCCATAAAATTATGTTATTTAAGGGACACATATTCATTTATTAAATCTTATAATTCCATTATTATGATGGCTGAAATTTGGAATATTACTTACCTTTATCTGATGGTCTATATCCTACTTCTATGAATTTTTAATCTTATTATGTATGGATGGCTAAACAGTATTTGGGAATGATAGGATCTCTCCCCATCCATTGTGACTTTGTTGTCTATCCATTAACAATACATTAATATTAAGTCTCTTTAAATCCTCATCATGGGTAAGGCTTCATGAATATATTTATCAGAACATCATGTACATTATTCTCCTTCCAAGGATGGTAATGTATTGACCAATAATAGACTTTAATTAACTCTAATAATATAAATTTGTGTATGTTCGAATCCTTCTATTTGAATATTTACATTAATATCTAATTATCAATATATATATCACACTTTTCACTATATAGATAATGCTTGCATATCTTCAATACAAATATTAACAGTACTACCTTAAAATATGAAGGTTTTGGGTGCAGCGAAAGCGTAGTTGGGATGATAACCTACTTAGATTTTTACCATGATCAATGATTATTATAGAATCAATATGACGATGAAATACAGTCTCCATATAATATAATAAAAATTTTAGATAAAGAATAAAGTGGCTCAAAACAGTAGAGATAATCTTGTACGTCATGTTTATAATTAATTTAATTAATTTCATAAAGGAAAATAATACTTGTATGTTTGGTATTTTTCTTCGATGATGACGTGAATAGTCCGGAATGACCCTTCCAGATTATCTCATTGTGCTTGTAAGGATCCCAACTAGAGTCCCTCTTACAGTGATCCACATGTGCACTAATGGCCTCTGATCGACACTGAATGTTCTCCGAGAACTAGCGTGGTGAAGAAAGTGTCTTGTGTTGGTCGTTCTTGAACATTTGTTCTTTGTCCATGAAGAACATCTCTCTTTCATGAGAGGGGAGACAAGAGGATTTGAGAGAGAAATTTTTTGGATCAACAATTATCAATTCACTAGGCGTGGGGTGTGGTATCTGGCACAATAGGCGTATTTTATAATTTATGTACATAGAATTTCAGTTACAATATTTAATTTCATAAAAACAATTAAATACATTCATGAAATTAGAGAAAACCCATGCATTTACAGATAATAAAACATCATTATTTATAGTGTTCAAACTTGCGCAAAATAGAATCATAAATAAAATTCCATGTCATAAAATAAAACATGTGTTTTCTTAATTTGTACCCACTAGTTAAATAATTATTTACCATCTTACAAATAATTAGTTTACTACTGGACCGACCTTGGTCTACTCAGACTCCACTTTTATTTATTGAACACCCGAATAAATAAATAAATATTTTATTTTCTTAAATAAATATTTTATTTACAAACTTGTAAATAAATATTTATTAAATGTTAAATAAAATAAATAAATATATTTTATTTAATTTATGTGATCATTATAAGTTGAATAAAATTATTCCATGGTTTTGAGAAGAATATTTATTTCATTAATTAAATTCAAATAGAATTTAATCGAGACCACCAAAAACCCTTAGTGTGTGACCCTCTAGGATTCTTTCGCATTGGCATTAGGCGGGCTTGCCTAAAGTCCAAGAGTACTGTCTAGAAATGAGTCAAGGCACCCAAGAGAAAGAACATAAAGTCACAAAAATGACATCCACATACAAAATCTCAATCTGTAATATAATCTCTTTATCATAATATCTCATCAATCAGGTTTCATGATTGTGTCATCAACTTTTATGCTTTATACGTCGTTCTTTGACTACATGAAATAAACCCGTTGTTAAACCACGACCATGGAATTTTGCATGACAGTTCTATATCAGTCAAAGGGCCGAGATATTAACTTCCATAAATGGAAGGGACAAATACTTCCTCGACTTATCGATTAATAACAAGTCACTCATGACACACACAACATACCCTACTTTCCGCCAACTATCTGCGTGATGGTTTTCATCAGTAAATCAAAGTGTGTAAGTCATGACACATATTAATGATAATTTTAATGTCTAAGGGTAATTACACATGCTCACAGATAGAAATATATTATGACACCATAACATGCCTAATTACTACTAGGAGGTCTTTTCTCATAATCTTCTATCTTGGAGATTACCAAGTGCAAAATTAATGAGAGGAAGTGTCATATGATTACGAGTACTCGCACCTGACGGTCTGCAAGTTATGTGTCCCATTATAGCATGTCATCCAACCACAAAACTATTTTTAAGAATATTATTATATCATTTCAATTTTCTCATCATATCAGGGAACATCCATGACCTTATCAATGAAACAAATCCTCTGGAAAATTATTACATCATAGTCTTGCAGAACAATGAACAATTTGTAATAATACATTAAATATCCATGTAATGAAAGTAAAACTAGTTTGTTCTAGGACACCAACTATTAAAAATTCTTGGGATAAATAATATTTCTCATGTAACTTTATTTGAAAGAATACATAAGATAATACATTTCCAATTTTTCAAGAAAACATCCTAAAGCCTTATTTGATGCATCACTACATATCAAAAAACCTTCCCCACCACAAGGTAGTGTGATTATCAATACAAATAATATTCTTATCTTAATATCCATGAAAATAAAATCATGTTGTTATGATTATAAAAACTTTTCTCCCTTAAGAGTTAACTTGTTTAATAGGTTTTATAGGTGTGAGAAATTTATAACCATGAATTGAAAGTATACAAAAAATCCAAGAATCAATTAGAACACTATTATAGTTATTGGACTTTGTGATTCCTCAATCTCCTATAAACATAAAGGATCCATAAATATACCCTCACATATGATTATGTGACCTAATAATAACAATTACATTATCTATAATTCATACTTTCTAAATTTTCAATATTGTTTCACCATTATTATTGTATTCATCAATGGTACTTTACGATCTTTTGATCAATTTGGATAAACAAGAATGTCACCCATAACCATTACTAAAAATAGATAAACGTAATCAATAAATACTCTATTTATTAATCCATAAAAAGAGTGGGTACATTTGAATTTCTGAAATGAATTACTAAGAATTTAACATTTCCCAATATTGTATGAATGGTTGTCTTGGGTATATCCTTTTATTTCACCAATAATTGATAATTTCAAGAAAATGGTATATATTTTAAAAATATTGACCGATTCATAGTTCATAAAATATTTCATCAATATGGGGTAGAAGATAATTTTTCTTATTCATGATCTTATTATGTTCAAAATAATAAACACAAATATGCATTGATCTATCCTTTTATATTTTCAAATAGAACTTATTCACCCCATAGTGAAACACTTGAGTATATAAAATAGTTATAAAAATTTTCATAGATTTACATTTTTATTTCTCCATTTTAATTGGGGTTACATTATAAAGAGTCATTGATATTGGAAGATAAACATGTATGAGTTCAATTGAAAACACAAACTCATGTTCAAAGGGAAGAACATGAAACTCTTATAGAAGAAAATCAATGTGTTCCTTCAGAATTATAAAATACTTAATATTGATTTTCTCTAAATCTATTGGGGATAAATATCACTCATTATTAAGTATCAAGACACATATAAGACAAATAATTTAACTAGGGAGTTTATAGACCTCCTTGAACTGAAATATTATCATAATTTGATTTTGTATATAAAACTTGATTTCCATATCTTGAATATTGACATGGGTTATATGTGGAGGGATCTAATTCATTACCAAAATCAAATAAAATTCTACCGAAGGGATAAAAACAAGATTTTTAGGAAGCATAGTCCCAAAAACCTCAATCATAGAAGAGTTGTATAATTTTCGATGAAATGATCATTGAACTATGAATGTACACTAAAAATTTAATGTCGAGTATTTGGGGTTGTGAGCTAATGGTTTTGGAAAATAATATAGTTATTAATAATTTATTATAAGTATAATCAAAAAATAAATTTAAAATTATTTATTATATGATAATCATTCCATTAATAATTTTTTTCATGACCTGCTTCAGTATTTATGATTTCTTATAAATTCCATTTATCTAATATTTTTCAAGGTTCTTGACCTTGATTGTAATAATTAACCCTTTTATTTGTGCATTATTTTGTTTAATTTAAAAAAAATTCAACTTTAACATTACAGTGTCAGTTTTTTATTAGGTTGAGTTTTTTTGTTTTTCCATTTCACATTGGTTGGAAAATGTGAAGAGTCACGAGGGGGTGGTGTGAATTGTGTCCTTTTAAAAACACTTAGATAAATTAAATTAATCATACTTTGCGATGAAATACAATATTATTTAATTCAAAAAATAGAGTAGTGTAAAAATAGAGATGAAAATCACATCAATTTTTATGGTGGCCTTAGGAATAAATATCCCCTCGTCCATTCCAAAAATTCCCTCTCTGTGAGCATGGTGATTTTCACTAAATAATATCTTTTTCTAATAACCTATACAAATGAGTGTAGGCAGTTGACACCTTATATTAGACCAACTTATTTTATAGAGATCCTTAATTTCCACAACTTTGTATAAGAAGGTGACACTATAATATAAAATAGATGATTGCTGAATATAGGTTCATCACACAGATTCTTCCACAACTGAGAAATGACAAAATCATTAGAGAAAAATATAAATAATATTAAAATAAAAGTCCATTAAAATAATTTCTAGTCAATCAATGGAGAAATTATTTATAAACATATAGTATTAGTGAAGAAATATATTATTGTATCTGTGGGATGTATAATTAAGAATATGATAGACATGTGTGTCTCCGAATTGCTTTCCTTTTGAAGAGATTTGACAAATAGACACCGAAAATAGATCAAATCATTTATGTATATAAAATTAATTCCTTTATAGAAATAAATACATGTGATAAAAATCAAGATATCACAATAACCTAAATGGATTGAAAAATATTACTTATAAAAGATGAATCCAATAAAAAATAGAGTAGGATATTTGATCCTAAATCTTTTTCTAATTGATTATTTAGCCGTAATTGAAAAATGTCAGATACCTTTTTTAATATCACACATAATCTCATATAATTTATTTTGAGAATAAATAAGAAAACTATTTGATCTTGGTAAAAAAGACTCATAAATACCTCAAGATAAATCATGAAAATTAAAATGATCAATTAATTTGAAATTTTAATTGAAATGCCCATAGGAGATTGTAAATTCTTTTAGAAAGAAGAATTATTTAATATATTTATTAATATATTTTGAATCAATAATTTAAAAATAATAATGAAATTTTTATTTGAGTAAAAATATTTTCTAAAATATACTGTAATATCATAAATTTAAATTCTTCATATGTCTCTATAAAATGTAGAGTTTACTATTTGAATGCCATTGTAAAATGTATGGTTCACAAAGTACCATTAATTACAATAATTGGGATAACTAATCTTACATTAAATAATTGAATATAGGGTTATTTACAAAACTTTTTTTACCAATCAAAACACCTAGCTTGAATTTACTGTATAAAAGTAGCGTTCTATACCAAAAGATAGTTTCCCAAACAAAGCATTTTCTACAAACATAGGGTTCAAAACAACTATTATAGTCTTCTTAGAAATTTCCAGAAAATTTAGAAAAACATAAACTGAGATAGGATCATAATAAAACAAATATATCAAGACTATAATACTAAAATTCTTTTAAAGTTTATTCATTAGTAAAATAGATGAGGGTCTTTGTGAGATTCAAAATCAACAAGAATTTAAAAAATGCTTTTGTATCAATATATGTCCAATAATATCCCCATTTATTATGAACATAAAACCCAAGTAAAATACTTGTATAAATATAAACACAAAAATGTGTAAAAATAATTCAAATAAATAAAGACTAAATATAAAAGATATTTTATTTATCCATATTTCTCATAGAAAGGATAAAAATATTAACTCTAAGGATTTGAAAAATAGTTGTGGTTATTCAAATTTATCATATAAATTATAAATCGGTTTGAATATATAAGAGTTTTTAAGAAACATATAATATAATAACAATGACATAGATGTATTGGGTTTATCCAAATATCTGACCATTTTTTATATAAAAAAAATTATAGATATATTAAATCACATTTAATGTGGTATTAAAGTGTTAGTGAATTTAATAATTATCTAAAGATAAATCCATTCAAAAAATTGAATAGGTTTATATATAAAAATTTAAAAATATATAGATAAAGATATAAAAATATAAAGGAATGGATTTCATTAATAATCATCCAATATTAGATGATTTTTGGCTTAAGTGTTTAAAATAGGATTAGGTGAAGGATGTGAAGAGGGTATAGGCTTAGGTTCTTCTACAAATAAGGATTCCATAGTCAAGGAATATCTAACCATTTTTTTCATTGATTTCAGATCCTCCATAAACATATTGAAATTTCTATTCATTAGCCTAACCCATTAATTCATCTGCATCCTTGTTTCATGACTTATCTTTAGAACTTCCACCTGGTTTACTTTCATAAAATTATGAAATAATTTCTCTAACTGATCACACTAGTCCATCATTTCACTAAGATGATTTACCAATACTCTAACACCATGTTCTATAGAAGTAAATTTAGAAAAAATCTCTTTATAATTATCTAAAAGAGTAAAAATTTGAATAATTTCAAATTTTTATCAATGAATTGTGTCATTCATGATGAACAAAAAAAGATATTATAGGATACTTATCAAATCTTGATATATTTTTTAATGGATGTAGAAGCTCTAACATGTCATGAACTTACTCTGATATATTGAAAATGACTTCCCAAATACGTCTTCAAATCTCCTAGATCATATTTAGAAATAGATCCAGCTATAATATTTCCAATTTGATCAACCATTTCTCTATAAAAATCATTAAAAGACATAATTGAAATCAAAATTACATTCTATATTTTCAACTAGGAATAAATAGAGTAAAAATATATTCTAATAATATATGAATTATTTAGATCTTCATTAACATTATTTGAACTATAATGTTCTTATTTTAATTTAAAATATTCATCCACCATATAATAATTGTCAGGAAGAAGGTCCTTATTAAAAGAGCCAGTCCTCTCTTAAAAATAATCCTAAAAAATAATGAATTCTGATAAGGTATGATAGAGGGCTCCCCAAATTTAATGATTTGATGTGATTGAATTTCCACCTCTTCACTAGATAGATAAGGAACATCTCCAAGAACATCATTCCTTTCATCATATTGATCTAGTACAATCATCTATAATGACTCTTCAAAATATGAAAATTAATGATCTCCAACCAGTTCAGTTGTTCAACTTATTGGATTTTTTTAACTTTAACCTCTAAATGAGCCACCTGATCATAACAAAGATCCACTTCCTCGCTTATCTGTGTAAATAATTTTCCAAATATTAATTAAACTAAAATTGGACTAACTAAACAAGATTTATACTTTATTTATTTACAGATAGGTTGATCTATCTCTTTAACCTCCACATCCAATTCCCACTCCACATGAAATACTCATACTCTTGGTGTAATAGAATTCTTCTCTAGAAGGGTGTTGAAAAGATTCAAGGAATTGAAAAAATCACCCTAATCTAGCAAGGATATTTTCTTCCACAACCAGAATTCTCCTTTATTGGACCAACAAACATAGCTTCTAAGCCACTATCCACTTATGCATTTCCTTCCACAATGGATTCCCCAATAGCTTATTCATGAAATATCACTGAACTAGTAGATTTTAAAAATCTTTTCTACCTATAAGAATGACCTCTAGATTGTTCCTCACTCTTAGCACCAACATGAATCAACATCCATTTTGTTGTATTCCCAAAAATAAAAATTTTCTCAGATCTCTTGTACGTAGAAATTTTCCATGGTGAAATATTATTCTTGTCTGAATATCAGAAACCATACCTTTCTTCTAAAGAAAAAAATAAACTAGTATTCCATAAGGACATAAGAACAAACTTTAATCCTTTAGAAAACATTGATTCATGTACCTTACCAAAAATTTATATAAATTCAATTTTATTTCTCTTAACATAAAAAACATGGGATACATATAGAGGAAAATCATGTTCTCCAACTCAACCATCCTTGGAACTGTTTATGAATGAATGAATTTGACCAGAACCTTCTAGAAAGAATCTGAGTCCTTTGTGGAAATTTTGATAACTTTGTACGTCTTAAATAATAAAGACATTATGTCCTCAAATTTATGAACTGAATCCCCTATTGACTTAATATTTAAGTGGATGACACCTTTATAGGGGAAGTTAAAAATATTTTCAATTTTTATAGTATAAATTGAAATTTCTTTCTTTCTTTCCTAGTAAATAATTAAGTCCTATGTATCACCAAATCTAAATTTAACATGTTTATAAAAATATTTTATTTCCATTTAAAAAAACTCTATGTTCTCACCAATAAATATTAATTCCATTCCATAAATGTTTTTGGTTTTTTAAATATTTAGTTCATCTAGAATATAAATTTTAAATTGAAAAACTTCCATTGTAGAATTTTCTTTTTTGAACTAAATATCCTATTTTCACTTCAATCTTCCTAGACCATCTTCATTGGTTCTCTTGACCTTTGTAATTTCATAGATTCTAGATGTTTTTTGGATTAAATATTAGGGATCAAGATATATTTATATCTATTGAGAATTAAAGTGTGTAATATTTAAGGTGGGATAAAGTGTGATTAACTCTAACATTTCCAAGCATAATTTTAGTTTCATGAAAAAAATAATGTAAATCATTTGGTGGGTTTTCAAATTTAAAAGAAACTTTTAAGAGACTAATACCAAAATAAATTTGTTTTTAAAAAAATTTTAAATTAATATTCAATATAAATTTATCCTAAAAAAATAAAATAATGTAAATTAAAATGCATAAACAAATAAAAAAATATTTATTTTAAATAAAATAGACCTAACCTCCTAATGAAATCAAAACTAGAAGTGGGAAGCGGTATAATGAAAATAACTGTAAGTTGATATTAAATATTGAAAAATTATAAATATATTTCCCCTTTTATAGATATTATCTCGTATAAAATGATGCCTTTATTAATAATTTTAATCTTATAGTAACTCACATGATTTTTTCAAATATTAACCACACTAGTATTATCATTTAAAATTGGAATATCATTAAAATTTAATCAAAATTATATAAGATTGTGTTTTACTGACAACACTTAGGCCCAAAAACTATATATATATATATATATATTATTCCACAATTGTTCACAATGAAACTGAATATTGCTTCTTACTAGACCTCAAAACATCATACTTTCTTAAAAAAAGAAAGCACCTGAGGTGATTTTCTATCTAATCCACACCCTCCAAATTTAGAATCTAAATACGAAATTAAATTGAAATCAGTGCTTTTTGGATAAATTAATGATGAAAAAATAATTCCCATTAAATTTCTAAAAATCAATTTAATAATAGTAAGATGATATTATTTTAGGTTTGTTTAAAATATTACACAAATACAAATAGAAAACACAATATCTAGTCTACTAGTAGAATGGTATAGAAAAATAACAATCATACCTACATATAACTATTCATCCACTGGATCTCTATTTTTATTCAAATCAAGTTTTATATTAGTATACTTGGGAGTTTCTTATAGATTTATATTTTCATGAAATTTTTTTAATAAATCAAAAATATATTTTCATTGATTCAAAATAATTTTCAAAATAATTTTGATAAATTTGAAAACTACGAAATAAATTGAATTATCTGACCATACACATTTTAAATTAATTTTTCATATTTTTTTAATAATAATTAGAAAGAATTTTATTAATTTATCCAAAAATAATATCATCTATAAAAAAATTTATGAATAAAATATCAAAATATCAATTTCTCTTAACAAGAGTATGATCATCCAACCATACTAAAAACCCTTTTTTCATAAAAAAAATATTAATATTTAATTACAAGAGATAAGTGATTATTTAAATCCATATAGAGATTTAGTAAGTTTAAAAATAGAATTTGGAAATTGAGGATTTTCAATATATGGAGGTTTTTCAACATAGACTTCCTCAACTAAATAACCATTTTAAAAGATACATTTTACACCCATATAATTTAATTTAAAATTAATATGATATGAATAGGGTAATAGGATTCTAGGCTAGTAAATGGGGAAACCGTTTCTTAAAAATCTCTTCCTTTCTTTGGGTTTTATCCTTTAGAAACTAGTCTATACTTATTTCTAATGATTAGACCTTGATCATATTGCTTATTTCTAATATCCCATTTGGTTCCTATTACAAGTTGGGTTGAGGGACTATCAACTAGTTCCAAAAAGTTATTTATACTAAACAAGTTTAGTTATTCCTACATAGATATCATCCAATTATAATATTATATGTCTTCTTATATATATATACTTTCCAAAATATGATATATTTATAGAGAACTTAGTTGGGTTTTCTAATCATAACTCTTGTATCTAGGTACGCTATAATAGTCTCTAAAGGAGTAACATTTAAGGTTATATGATTTCTAGTTAAGATACTTTTAGGTTCACCAGTTTCATTTTCTTTTGAACTGGATATAATCTCATCATATTTTGATGTACTTTCAAAAAAATAATTAGAAGATTAAAGTCTCAAGTTATTAAATGAAATAGTAACTTCACGTGTTTGACTTTTTTTATGACCTAAAGGGCCACTTTAATCAGAATTCACATGAAAATATTCTCCAACTATACATGAATTTTTATTATATTATCTAAAAGATTTAGAAGTAGCATAATATTCACAAAATATTCCATCATTAGAATTTGGATGAAACATATTAATGTTTTCCTTAGTATTCTAGATGTATACCCTACATCAAGAAAATTTAATGTATCTAATGTTTTGGTTTTCTGATATTAAATAACTCATAGAGTATATTATTAAGAATTAAATCTATTAGACTTTATTCCTAATATAAAAGATATATTGATATCTTTTACTAAAAAATAGGTAGGAATACTATATTTATTTAACATATTATTTCTATTTATTGAATATGCCTATTTCTTATTTCTACGAATCCATTTTTTTGAGATTTTATTAAAGAATATAAATAATCATTAGTACTCAAGTCTGGGAAACTAGTATTAAATTACTGATTCTTAACCCCTCATCCAAGATCACTACATAATTATTTTTCTTGAAATTTTTCACAATTTTATTTTTTTTCAAAACAAAAAAAAATAGATAAATACTCAATTTTATATTTTAAGAAATATACCAAGGTAAATCAAGAAAAAACATCAATAAAAACAAAAACATAGAATCTATTAGCCAATATTTCTACTATTGATGATTTAAATGAATTGATGTGGATAAGTTCAAAATGTTAATTTGTGTTAACCATGTTAATAGACTTAAAAGTTGACTTATATTTCTTTCTTATTTTTCATGCATCACAAATTCTGTTCTAATCAAATTTAAAACTAGGAAAATAAGAAACCGAATCTTTCCTAAATAAATTTATCCAAGAAAATATATTTCAATGTAAAAGTATCTTATTCTATATCAAGGATTCATTTATTTTAGTGAATAAAAGATCAATTTGTATTCACCAAAGTAACTAAGGTACAAGGTATAAACAATTTCAATTTTAAGTTTCCTAAAATAAAACGATTTCTCTTTTAAAATAGAAAATGAATTTTTATAAAAATCAACTTAAAATCCATCTTCTTAAAGTTGAAAAAAAAACACACCATATTATTATTTAGCCCATGAATATATTGAACTTTTTCGATTGGGATTGATTTTGATCTCACACTGATTCGAATCCAAATATATTTCCTTTAGAATTATCTCTAAAAGTGACCAAGCCTCTATATATTATTTAAAGTGTATAAAATTATGATAATTATCCACTCAGATTACTTTATACCCCACTATTCATATACCATATTTTTTATCATTATTTATTTTTACCAAAAAAACATCAATTAAAAAATACATTTGGAACCCAAATGTTCTTGGGTCTAACTGTTTTATCGAGAAAATATTTGGGCAACAAGACCCATTTAATTTTTCTAGAAATTATACAATTAACATTAGATAATATTTTAGAGATATATTATTGGTTAAGACTATTGATTTTGTAATTTCTCATGAATTTTTTTTAACTTAAGGAAAATTAACATGAAATTAAAAGATGGTAACATTAGACATGATGTTATTTCTTGAACTAGACAAAAAATATTTTTTATACAATATTGTATTTTCAAAATTTATTCGTATGACATATTTTTTTTCTGGTAAAAATTATTTAAACGAATTTTATTGAAATATTATTCACCCTTAGATAATATATTAGTATAACATTTAAAGGATTCTATTTCATCCAATAAAACTTTAATTATAGTTTTATGTATAGTGTAGTTTGAAGCAGATTTACAAAGTTTTATTTTAATTAATTTGTTTTCTGAATAAAGTATTTTTCACGTAGAAAAATATTTTGAATATTCATTAATTATTTATTATTTTTTATTTGAGATTCATATCTCTCATATATAATAGAGAAGTAGAAAACTAATTTACTATTAGAAAAACATTCAGAATAAAAAGTAGAATAATACAAGGATTGTTCCTATTATTCCGTAGTCATAATGCACATGTAATGTTTTATATGTGATGGATCCTTATATGAATCAAATTTATAGGATCTTATGGATTATTTAGAAATTCTTTCTGTAGCCTTTATATCAATTTTCCCTTTGTGCTCATAATCATCTATCATTTGGTACATGTTTTTTTCTTTTACATTTTTATTTTCTCTTCTTCTATCTATAGGAAATCATTTCTGTTATACCCTATAAATTTTAATTCATAACATCTAAATTAATTAAGATTGCATTTTATTTCTTAAAATCATTGAAAAAATTATTTAATACTTTATTATTCTATAATTTTTTTGAATTTTCTATCCAGATAAGACAGTTCCCTTTCGGAATCAATACATTCTGAATCATTTAAGGATATAACACCCCCTTGAATTTATTTTAATTTTTTTAGAGTAGTGACTTTAAGAGATATTATATCACATTTTATCATTCTTTGATCATATAATTTATATTCCATTTTAGATTCTTGTTGGATTGATGTTCCAATCAATTCCTTTATTTATATATTTTTGATATGACTAGATTTTATGATTGTAGTAGAAATTTCATTCCATTTATAGGGGAAAACTATAAAAACTTTTAATGCTTGACCTGGTTTAGTAATTGGAGATCCTAAGAAAATGCCACCATTAACAATTTTAGTCAATCTTCCATTAATTTTAGTCACAATTTCTCCATCATAAATAATAAAAGAAACAATGTTTAATTTGTAATTGTTATATCACAAATATTTGAAATTTTTAGTTCTTTTATAGGCAATGAATATTGTCTTCAACATTTAATAGGTAGTTAAAAATTATAAAAATTATAGAATTCATTAGGACTAAATCCACATATGATAGCACTCATAGATTTTGATTTTTCACCATATTCACCTTCCTTTTCAGCATCCTTCTTTTGTCATTCTCTAAGAATTTCTTAAGCTTTGAAAATCTTCATATAAACATTAAAACTGAGATTCTTCATATTGATGGTCATTATTTATTTCCAACAACTATAATTTTCTATACTAAATTATGGTTCTCTGAAAATTGACATCCCTTCTTTGAGATTAGCTATAGAAATAATTTCATCATTAAGATCTTGAAATCAATCTTGTTAGATATGAAAATATTAACTTCAAAAATAAATCTTATGAAGAAAACGATTGGTCAAAATAATGGAAGACCCAAGAGGGGGTGAATTGTTTTATTTAAAAAATACTCAGATAAATTATATTAACCCTCATTTGTGTTTCTATTCAAAATTATTTGAATAAAATAGATTGAGTAGTGAAAAAATAGAGAATAATACTATGATAATTTTTATAGTGGTTCGAGGCCCAATGATCCCTTAGTCCACTCCACTAATTATCTCTCTATGAGATTGATGAATTCTTCAAAAAGGTACTTTTTTGATAACCTCTACAAATGAGTAAAGGTAGTTGAAACCTTAAAATGGATTGGGTTATTTTATAGGGAACAATAATGTCTGTAACTTAGCAACAAAAGCAGACATTCTAATAGAAAAGAGATGGTTGATTGATGAAGGAAGGTTTTACATATAGTTGCTTTTGAAACTGGTATATGATAATATATTTAGAAGAAAATATAAAGAATTTTCAAGTAAAACTCTTTCAAAAAAATCTCTAATCCTACAATTGATAAAATTTCCATAAAAACATAGCAGTAGAATGAAAAAATATTGTTGTAGCACTATGAAAAATACATCAGTAGATGATAAACATGTATATTGCCAAAGTGTATTCTTTCACAAGAGCTTTAAAAATTAACAATAATAGTATATCGAAGCATGAATGTCTATAAGTTTTTTTCTTTAGATAAAAAGAGACATTATAAATAATCAATAAAGTATAAAAACTTCAATAGATATAAGTTTCTTCTCTATATAAGGTTTATCCCATGAAAAAAAGTAAAATATTTGATTTTCAAGATTATTCTAATTGATTATTCACATGATCTCCCAAAATATCAGATTAAAATTATTTAATATTGAGAATCATGTCATATAATAAACCAATTTATAATAAAAAATAACACAATTTAATATTAGTAAAAAAAATCCATAAATATCACCAACTAAATTATGATAGTCAAAATGATTAGATCATGTGAAATTTGAATTTAAATTCCCAATAGAAATCCCAACGTTCCATAGAAATAGGAACGATTTTATCTGTTTATTTAAATCATTTGAATAAATCATTGAACAACATTAAATGAGATATTAATTTTAGAAAAATTGTTTCTGAAATATCATAAAATATCTCAAATTCAAATTCCATAGATCGCTACTCCAAATGATGGGTTTTCTTTGTATAAGACATCATAAAAATTATGGTTCATATTGTACCATTAATTAAAAATGATGGTATAACTAACTATATGTTATATACTTGAATATAGGGTTATTCACAAAATTTTGGATACAAATCCAAACCCTTAGCATAAACATATCGTACAAAAGTAGCATTCTTTACCAAAAGTTAGGTTCATAAACCTAATGTGCTCTGTAAATTTTAGGTTTATAATAGTAATTCCGTACTTCATAAAAATTTCTACCAAGATTAGAAAACTTCATCCCATATAGCATTAGAATAAAATAAATATCTCAAGAATCAAAAAAAAAATCAATTAAAGTATATTCATTAGTAAAAAAAGGAGAGTATTTATGAGCATCAAAATCAATGAAAATTTAAAGAATATTGTTAGATTAATATATTCCCAACCTATTAATGGTTATCATATTCATATCTCTCAAACATTCAGGTTTTTTATTTTCCTAATTAGAAAACCTAAATTATTTAACTATTTTTTTTGGAAATCCCCCTTACTTCTTCCAACATTTTTGGTATTTATAAAGATGAATATTATTTCCACTATGAATTTATCATTTTAATTTCCTTGAAAATCCAATTTCCACATTTTTACATAAAACTATAAGAATAGTGAGAGACTCTAAATTCAATTTCCACCTTGAGGGCACACAAATAAAATTATCATAACTACCAAAGTATATTATAGATTAGTAATCAGGGTTTTGGATTAGCGGTAAAGGAACACCATAATACTATAAGAGGTTGGGGGTTCAAAACCCATTGGGTGCATGCTACTATAGTAATTATTTAGTAGCACTATATTAGTGATGGGTACAATAGCACTGATGAGCACTGTTGTAGTGGTATGCGACATTGTAGCTATGGTGGGTACTATACTGAGTACTAGAGGAGTGGTTTTTCTATTACAGGTACTATTGCAAAATAGTACTATTCATATAATGGGACTTTGGGCCAAAATTTGTGTTCTATGGGCCATGTAATGGGTTTATGCCCACCGGGCCTTCAGTTCAAAAATATATGTTGTAATGAAAGAAACTGGTTGGGTGGGTTATCACTCGGGGTTGGGTATGAACTTCATTTCACGGTTGTGTGTGTGTAGTGTGTATCTGTTCGAATATAATTTTACCCCAAGAACCTAATATATATATTATAGAGAACTATTTTTGGGAACATGGATTTCAAAAACTAATGATATGATCAATATTTTTAAAGTTAAAGGATGTATCCAGAAGCATAATATAAAATACTTGTGATGTTTTCATCAAAGGTACAAATGGATTTATCCTCCTATTATTTCACCATAATGAATTATCTCTCTATTGTAATACAAAGAGTACTTAGATTTGTTTTTTAATATACTTTCCTAAACTCTTCCCATTCCATGATATATACTTCTTCAATTTATCTTATATTGTTAATTAGATTAAACTATTATTTAGATTCACCTTCAAAATTAAGACAACTAAAACAACCATTTCATGTTTTAAACACTTGATTATAAAATATAAATTTTATGCTGTGTTGATTAATTTCTTGGAAATTAGGGGATTGGATGAATCGCAAAATGAGGTTTGACATTAATACATGAAGAAATCAATGGATACCTTTCCTTCCTCAGATTTTCTTATATTTTGTTATGATATATTTTATTTTTCATAGCTTTATAATTCTTGGTGATCAACACCATAAGATCTTTCACTCTAGATCCTCTCTAGTTTTTACTCAATCCATCACACTAGTTATTCACTTGGGTAGTTCTATTTCTAAATATTTTCTAAAAGAAAAAGTTTTTTTTCTAGTACCAAACAAAAATAACTAGATTAAAAAATAACATGATAATTAATATCAATCCAAACATATTCTATTTCATGAAATATTTATTTCAACCTATGATATTTTTTGTTAAACCTATATCACTTTTGGTACAACCTATCATACTGAATTCTAGTTCTAAAAAAGAAACTACTTTTGAAACCATGATTTATCTATTTTTATTGTCTTTTATTTATTAATCTAATATATATATATATATATATATAATAGAACCATTATTTAATATGAAATGCGATAACCAAATAATATTATACATACATAATACATCATTATACTTGACTATTCATTATAAATCATAATAAATCACACCATCAAAACTTGATGATTTTTTGTCATTAGAGATTAGATGCAAAACAATATTATTTTAAGAGACCATGAAAATTTCTCAATAATCACACCTCACTCAATATCCTTTTTGAAATATCAAAATTTTTACTCATCTTAGAACTCGGGGAACATAAAAATTAGATTGGGTAAGAAAAAATACCTTTTAAGGGGTGAAGATATAGGATATTAACAAACGATAATATGTGATAATATGATGATCAAGTGGTCCTGAGAACATATTCAATGTAACTAAACATATCCTAATGAAATAACACCCAATAAAACATGGATCATACATCATAAGTCATATCTTATTTCCTTAGATATAAAAAATGTATCTCAGGTGTATAAAAAAATATAATATTCATGATCTAAGGAAACATATTATAGGAATGTGGAATAAAATATAATTGTGGAACAATCAAAACCATATAAAATCATTTCATATGATTGGGATCCCTACTAATACCATCGTCATGTAGTGGACAGAGTCCTATAACTTAGAATATTGGGTTCACTCCCTATTCACTTAAAAATAGTGGATTAAGTTCCATACGTAGTCCTTTATATGTTATCTCTTGAGATATAAATATTTTCCCAATTAAATTTAGAGTTAAATAATTTTGTTCTCTATGAAAAACCAATATTTTAAAAAAGAAAACTATGTTTGGTAGTGCATTCGACAAGAAAAATTGATCTTAAGTGACCCACGATATAATATAACTATTATAACCTTGCTATTAAATTGACAGGTTTGAATAGTATTAAATAATTTATAGTATATTTATTTATATATAAATTTTCTACTTAATATAAAATTTTTATAAATGGTTATTAATGAATAAATCAATTTTTAGTAAAGTTATTTTATTCTTCAAAAAAAATGTCTTCAAAAATGATTTTAATTTATTTTCATGAAAAAATATCATAATTAATTTTTGGAACTTTAATAAAATTTATTTGATAAAATTAAATTGATTTTTTAAATTTTTATATCAAAATTTACTAATAATCATAATTTATATAAACATGTTGTTGTAAATTGTTTATAGTTTTTAATTAAATTACTCAATAATGCACACAGTATGTGTCTAATTTTACAGGAATAAAAGCTTCATAGGATTCCAAGTAAGATAGGAAGAAAAAGTGAAAAAATGGCGAAGTACACATTGTGATCCACCAGTATACATCGTGTGCTCGAATATCATAGCCCGCCTTAAGTTGTGAAGCCAAACCATGACCATGCCATGAAGCCTGAAGTCAAAGATCTGCTACACGTCATGTACATCCAAGAGACATCCTGATTCCAATCAAACCAGATAGTGAGAAAGCTACGAGGATTCCACATTGAAGATAACTGGATGTGGGTAGATGTCGTGATCTCCTAAGATATGAAATGTACCTGGTAAGACCTCTAAAATTCCCAAGAGACCCGTGCTCCACACTGGAGATCCAAAATCCATGGAAAATGAAACAGACCGAGGCTACATGATGTGTATATTAGATAAACATTGTGATGATTTCTTCCAATTTAATAAGTGGAGAATTTGAGTATTTAAGAAACATACAGACATGATTCACTCATTCCTTTCATCTACTTTGTGAATTCATTCTCCCTTTCCCCTTTCAAACTCTAAAATTCATCATGCTTTTATATTTTTATTAATCTAAGAGCTGCAGAGCTTCCATTTTTCAACACCTTTCCAATTTAATTTCTTTATTTTGATTCAATTTCAATTTCCTTCTCAAGCAAGTATTTTATTTATGACTATGATTTAATTAGTGCATGTTTTATTTCCCTAACCTTTTCATTATTTTAATTATATTAATCAACCTTTCAAGCATGTTGTCTTTCATTTATTTAATTTCATCCTACCTCGTAATGAGTAGATAAATTTATTAGGGGTAGGTGTCAACTTCGTTGTATCTTAATGCTTAAAGAAATCTTTAATTATAAACTTTGAAACCCTAATGGGATTAGTAATTAGTATTAATCTTTATAGGTCATCCTATTTTTACGAACGTCCCTGACCTCGAGACATTCAAGGAAACGACCTTATCTAGATTAGAGCAGACTAGGATACGATCACTTGCCTAAGAAACTTTCTTCCTTTGAAGAAATAAGTAATGAACTTAGGCTCTTATCTATCTCTGAAACACGGAATAGTTACTTCCTAGTTATAGCTAGGTGAGAAGACCAAGGTCAACTAGCGACAACTCTTTACTTCACAGACTAATATTAATGACCTTGCCAAGCTTAGAATTAAAGACCATTCGTCATGATAATGAACTGGATATAGACCTATAATTAATTAATTAAATTCATCCTAAAATATAACATTAATTATACTACCAATCAGAGACTTTGATAATGGACTCACTTATTGGGTTAGGAACCATATTTCCCTAAAATCTAATAGTAGTCTCCCTGTGGGTTCAACCTCGTACTACCACTACACTACATCTCTGAAGTCAGTGAAAGCTTGAGACCATTTATAAATTATAAATTTTATACAATAAATAAGAATTAAAAAGACCTATTCATTGAACCATTATTTAATTTGGGTGACATTTTACGATTTTTTGGAAAATACTGATTTTTCAGGGAATAGTTAAAAATAACAATTTTGGTAAAAATGTCATATCTTCTTAATAAATTAAGTAATTTAAAAGTACCATTAGTCCTTAAATATGATTTAAAGTAAAATATATATTTTTTAGTTATATTTAATTAAATTAATTAATTTTTAATAACTTTTATATTTTATTTTAGTATAAGTTTATTTTTATGTTTAAAAAGAGATTTTTCTAAAAATTGTTTTAAAAAGAATAATATTTCTATATATTAATTAATTAAAATAATCTATATTGAAGAATTTTTTAAATGAAATTTATAGATCATATATCAATAAAATATAATTTATATTCATACAATAATTATTATTAGACATAGAGTAAATATAAAATCATCTTTTTCTTGAAAAATACACCTCTTGAAAACCCGCCATTTCATCACGTTTGTGGGTATTGTTTTAATTTTAATTTTTAAACTTATATGAGTTAAATTTTTATAAATGTGTTACATAATTTTAATCATCATAGTTTATATTTTCTGACAAGTAAAAATTAGTTTTTTACTATAATGAACAGGGATAATAGACAAAATTAATTTTCATGATTATGGTAAAAACGAGTTTACCGAGGGGTTAAACTGAATATATAAGGGTTAAAATTTCCTAAAAATATATCTAAATACTATTTAATTTGAATATTTAGACCTATTAATTTATAATTATCAATAATACTCAATTTTTTACCATTATTGCGTGCAAAAAATGTGGGTACCTTTTTTTTTCTTTTCAAAAATTAAAAGTCTGCCACTCCCCTCACTTATAAATGGATACCCTTTTCATCTATTATTCACACCATAAAAACCATTTGGATCATAAAATAACAACCCGAATAACATTAAAACTTAAATTTACTCATCCTAAAAGCCTTTTTTGGTAAAAAAATACATTCTAGGAATAATTTAGGTATAATCCTAAAGAGGTTGTCCGAAAAAGGTGGAATTTCTAACTATACATTTTTGTTTTATTTATTTGAACACGTCCTTAAAATATTATTTATTTATGATTATATAACAAATATAGTATCTAAACTATATGGAGACGTTATTATGATATGTTTATAGCCCATATACATCTTATCTTCCCTCAAATGGGAAATGATAGCATTGCTTGTGTGTTTGATGGATTATCACCTCATGAATTGATGCAACATGTTTTCCATCAACACCTCTCATAGTTGGGTATGCTGATGGATATAAATTATATATATATATATTATTTATAAAATAATTATACCTATGGATTCATTATACCATATATATATATTTTTTACGTTCTATTCTATAGGGGATGTGATAATATCACTTGCGTGTGTGGTGGACTACCGCCTTGTGAAATGATATGACTCTTTTTTCACTAATTATTACCATGAAAGGTAATAAGGATAAATTTAATGAATATATGTGATAATGATTAAATAATTATGATATTTATAACAGATGTATCATTATAATAAGATAATATATTATTTTATTTCCTACATTTTCACTTACTAAAAAATGATAATGTCGTCCATGTACGTGCGGACTACCGCCTTCATGAAGTGAGGTGAATCTATTTTCATAACCACACAACATGGATAATATATATAAGTATATTTAAAGAAATAATATGGTTTATATTATATAATTATTATTTTTAATGATAAAATGATACATAACTTCTTTCTATAATGGTCATTGGAGAAATGGAAATGTTACTCAATTGTACGTTTGACCAATCATCACCATGATTATAAAACAATTCATTTTACATAACCAATTTTCATGATTGGTATTAAATTTAAAATTGATCAATAAATATGAATTTTTTTTCATTATTATAATTATGATGATGTTAAAATAATGTCATCTTTGACTATAGTAAACCCACCGAAGCCACATTTAAGTAATAAACTAAACATCCTCAAAACACAAGACATAGACTTAATTGGATTGATAGTTAAATATGTCATTATAAATAAATAATATAAATTATTTAAGTATAATTTATTAATACTGTATTTTTTATAAATCAAATAATGTATTTAAACTTATTATACAGGTATTAAATGACATACAAGGAATGTCTAGCCTCAAGGTAAGGATTTCTCGTCTCACTTTTACATCTGTGAGACATGTTCCATATTAAAAACTTATATATAGTGTGGGGTGAATTTAATATACATATTACAAGTAATATAATGAATCCTTTATACATCATGGTATTTTAATTTTAAATTTGAATTAATTTATCCAAGGGTAATGTGGTAACGAGTTTCATAACTCATTGTCCTTTCATTGGGTTATAAAACTTATTTATTGACTTAGTTATGAGATAATTATGTGTGAATTGTTTTATAAATTTTTTAAATATCTATTTAAACTTTTGTGATATGGATTTAATTTTTTTAGACATAATATCTACATTAATTATCTATCAATTCAGTGATAAGTTCTCTATATGGGATAATTGTCCCAAATTAATTTCTTTAGGACATATGCTTATGATATGCACCTATATTCATTATGAGGTGTGTATACTAACCATTTTTCATGTTATATCATGGATATAATTATTTTAATGAAATTTAAAGTTCCATTTTAAGTTATTATTTAATAGGGAAAATAATTAAATATTTACCAAAGTGGAAAATGTTTTATGTTACAATCTCATTTCCATAGAGATTTTTTATATTCAAGTTACTTTTAGATGAAATAATACAATATTATTTTAATTAAAAAATATCTTTTATTATCCTGTATTTATGAATGTGTTTCACAAACTTAATTTCCATTTCATCCCTTATTAATTTAATAAACATAAATAAAGTCTTCTGTAAGTATTATTGATATAGTATTTTCTTCTAGATTAGGTATCAATTCCCTCTATATCCATGTTTTTAGAAAAATATCAAATATATTATTTCTAAAATCTATTATACATTGTATTTGATATTATTTTATTTTTTAATGAACATTCTTATTTTTTCAAATGATTTACTATTGAGTCCATTCTAAATTTTTTTTTGAAAATAAAGTATATTTTAACATTTACAACATGAAAATATTTTCCCACAATCATGAACATTATTTAATTTAAATATACCTTTATATGTTTCCATTTTTGTTTTAAAAGAAACAATTTCCATATTTTTTATGTGATTTTTATTTTTTTAAAGTGATTTTCAAAGTAAAAGGTTATTCTTTGTAACAATATTTTTGATGATCTATTAATGGTATTTTAATTCCTCAATATCAAAAACCCTTATTTTTTACTTATGCTAAAATTGGGATATTTTTTAATATTACCATTCCCATTATTTCTCTATGTAGATTATGATTGATTCAAAGAGATTTTTTTGGAACCCTTTTCATTCCAAAAATTAAATCATTTTACAAAGATATTGTTATAAAACATATTTATTTTATATGTGATAATCATGTTTCAAATATATTTTCAGGGAAACCATTTCTTTTCCCTATAATAATCATGTTTCAAATAGATTTTTATGAAACCCATTTCTTTTTCATTGGTTATTCATGTTCCAAACATATTTTTTTATGGAACACATTTATTTTCCATAGGATAATCATGTTTTGAAAAGAATAATGTTTGTTGAAATTAGTTTATGATAACATGAATTATATATATACTTTATTAATGATTCGGTTCTTGGTCATTTTTTATAATTATGGGTGGTTCCGATATAAACCAAAGATGAGTGGTTATGTTATTAACTAAGTATGGGTGGTTACCTGATAGACCAAGGATGAGTGGGTCAATTATAGCCATATAATTTATTGGATGCATAAAAGATAGAAGTTAACCATATCATTTATTCCATTTGTAATAAGTGATGTGGATATTTTGTTCCAATAAACCAATAATTTTTATCTATACTTTATATGGATTTATGAAGTTTCTTATGATCATGATTAATATCACATGGCTCATGATTATTGATTCTAATAACTCTTACCTTTTTAAATCCTTATTCTAGGTTTTCATGTTTGATTATCCATGTATTGATGGGTTTGAATATTATTATTTTATACTCACACAATTTTATTTTTTCATCATTCTATTAGGATTTTTTTATGCTCTCAGATGAAATTAAATTGTTAATTCTTACATTTACCCTTACAAATAATTTGAGATTTCCCTTCTTATATTTCATTTTCCCCAAATTATAAAGATTAAGGTTGAAAAAATTATGTCTAGAATTATTTTATAGAGATGATTATAATGAACTAATTTGGAATAAGAAAATACAGATATAGTGAGAGATGATATTTATCATTATGAACAAGTTTTTTATGATTCAATGATGTTAAGAGTTTGTCCTAATTTTCTAAAAGTTTAAACCTAAAAAGTCTTTTTGAATGTAAGTGATTCGATATTTTCCTTTTGATGTTGTTAGTTTTGGATAGATAAAATTGGTTCACTTTCATCAGTATTAAAGATGTTAATTTATGTTTATGTTTTCAATACTGGATATGGGAGTCCAGGTTTGAGGGTGTTATGTTTGGAATTAATGGAAAGGTTCTAACAAATTTGGATATAACGATGTTTTAATGTGAGGTTATATTAAGAGTTTTAGATACCATCTGTGGTATATAATATTAAATATGATTATAATATCAATCCCTTAAAAAGCCTTTTTAGGTTTTAAATGATGAGATCTTAATGTGATTAATGACATTTTAGGAGTAATTTCTTGGTTGAAGTATATGTAAATCTTTGGTTTAACATGTAGTATGATGTTAAATTTTCAGATATATGTTTTAAGGAATTGATAACCTTTAGGGTTTATATTATTTTATATATTGAGGTAATTATGGGGAAAAAGTTTTGTTAAATAGATAACCACTAAATTGGAAAGTGATTTAGTGACTAAGTGATTAATGTTATTTCAAAAAGAGATCGCCATATTTTTGTGCTTGTAAGTGGAAAGGTATGAGATAAACTTTGTTGTAAAAAAAATCTTTAATGTTGATGTTATTTAGTTTTTTTATGATATATGGTTATTTATTTATGGAATGATTTAGTTTTAACTTTGGGTATTACTATTGAATTTTATAGATTAATGTACTATTTCATCATATGAATGTTTATTTTTTGGGGAATTATCTTACCATGTTTTAACGATTTTGGTTTTAGTTAATGTCTAAATATAGGTGGAATATCTTGATTATTCATTTTATGGTTATGTGGTCTTTAAAAGTTTATTTTAGTGATTTAGGAAATAAATATTAATCTCTAATACCAATTGTTTGAAGAAAAAGAAGAGATTGTGCAGAAATTGGATAACATATGAAATTATACTTTTCAAGTAATTATATTTCACTATGTTTTCAGTCTAGATGGTGAAATAATTACTCAACTCTAGGAAAATGATCTTGAAAGAAAAATGTTGTCCTAGTACCTTCATTTCTGATGAACCAATATTATGTTCACTCATCAATGATTTAGGGTTTTGAGTTCCTTAATTTTTTATTGAACTTTCACTTTCATTTGATCAATGATCTCTATCATTTCTAATAATTATTTATTTTTCACTTCATACCATAATCATCACTTTCCACTTATTTTATCTTATATTGAAACCTAGTATTTATTATTCCACAAGACCTTTATATGTCCTTTCCCCTCTTATCAAGAGGGTGGTTTATTAATCATTTTATGATGTGGGTTTACAAAAATAGGTATTTTAAATTGTATAATATTTTATTTCCAAGATACAATTAAATTTACATGGATAATATTAAATTTCCAAGGAAAAAATTTATTTGGGGGGGGGGATGTAACACCTCGTGATTTTTAAAAATAATTCAATGCTCAATAGCGTATTTGACCTGTAACACTGAGCATAAACGAACCTCGATATATATAACCGTTACAACCGAGCCATTAAATTAGAGGATTTGAATAATATTTAATAATTTATATATATATATTAATTACTAAATACAAATTATTTTTTATTTTTTCGTAAATAATCAATCAAATTTTAGAAAAGTAATTTTATTCTTAGAAAATATGTTTTCTTCTGAAATAATTTTTTTTATTTTTCCAAAAAATATATTTATTTTTTGGAACTTTTCGAAAATTTATTTGATAAATAAAATTAATTTTTTAAATTGTAATATCAAAATTTACTTTGGGATAAATTTTATTAATTAAAAAAATATTATTTTTTCAGTGAATAGTGAAAATACTAATTTTTGTAAGAATGTCATTTATTTTTTATAAATTAATAAATTTAAAAGTACCATTATGTTTTAAATATGATTTAACATAGAATAAATATTATTTAGTTATATATAATCCTATTAATTATTTTTTAAGCACGGTTATATCAGATTTTATTATATGTTTTTTCGGGTTTAAATACATGATTTTTAAAAAAGTTTCTCTAATACATACTGTTTCTCCATTTTAATTAATTAAAATAATACCTAATGAACAATGTTTTAAAAGAAATTTATATATTATATATAAATAAATATTAATTTTTATTTATATAGTGACTATTATTATTCATCGAGTTAATATAAAATCATCTTTTTCTATAAAAATACACTTCTTGAAAATCTAGGCTTTTATTGCTTTTGTGGGATTTGTTTTAAATTTAATTTCCAAAATTATAAAAGTCTAATTTGGTAAAATGGATTCCATATGATTAATCATAATAATTAATATTTTCTAATAAGGTAAACATAACTTTTTACCATAATTAATAGTGAAAAAAGTAAAAATTAATTACTACTATTAACTTAGAAATAGATATATTTAGGGGTTAAAATAAAACGATAAGGGTTAAAATGACATAAAAACATCTCCAGAACCTATTTTATGGCCAGATTTATACCAAATAATCTATATTTCTAAATAATACTTCATTTTTACCCTTGTGGAATGTGAAAAACATGGTTAAACCTTTTTCTTTTCAATAATTACAAGTGTGTCATTCACCTCACTTACAAAAGGCCACCCCTCTCTTCTATTCTTGACATCTTAAAATAATTTTGGTTTATAAAAAACCTAAAAAAATATCTTCCAAATTTCTTCTTATATTCCTAGAATCCATGGTTTAGTTAGAAATCTATTTTAGGAATACTTTTTGTATAATCCTAAAGAGGTGGTTCGTGAAGAGGTTAAATTTCTAAGTATGAATCTTTGTTTATTTATTCTTAAAACAAAATAAAATATTATTAATTCATGATTATATAATAAAAAAATTATATCCCATATACTGAGAAATTATTATTTTAACTTAATGACCTATATCCATATCATCTTACCAAAAATGGGAAACGATAACTTTACTCGTGTGTACATCATACTACCACCTCACAAACTGATGTGACATATTTTCCATCAACACCTCTCATAGTTGGGTATGATGAGGGATATAAAGTATATATATTATATTTAAAACCTAACTATACCTATTTATTCCTTATATCAAATATTTCATTTTTTTACTTTGCATTCTATTGGGGATTCGATAACATTTCTCATCTGTACGACATACTAGCGCCTCACGAAGTGATGTGATTTGTTTTCCATTATTTCTTCACATTGAAGGTAATCAGGATAAAATTAATGAATATATTTTATATAAATGAAATAATTATCATATTGGTGAAATATTTATCATTCTAAAAACATAAAATATCATTTTTTTCTTACCTTTTTACTTACTAATAATGATAATGTCGTTTGTGTATGTGTTGACTACCGCTTTCACGAAGCAATGTGAATATAATTTAATCCCCACACCATAAGGATTATATATATAAGCATATTTAAATAAATAATATGATATATATGATATTATTACCATCCTATAAATATAAAATAATACATACCTTTTTTTCATAATGATTATTACAAAATGGAAATGTTACTCATGTGTACGCACGACCTACATTTTTTATGATTGTAACATTGTTAATTTTTCATAACCATTTTCATGATTTATTTTCAAAACTATAATTTATGAATAAATATGATAATTATATCATGATTATTATTTTATATATTTTGAGATAATGACATCATTCACCGTGGCCAGCACATCGAATCTGTTTTGAAACAATGAAAAAATTTCCTCAAAATAGACGATGTGGAATAAAATGAATAAATATTTAAATATGTATAAAATATAAATATAATAAATGGTTAATTATATGGTATTAAACCTTGATTTTTTTATGAAATAAAATAAACTATTTAGGCATATTATATTTGAGTTAAATGAGATATTAGAAAAGTCTGGACTCGAGGTAAGGGTTTCTCGTCTCACTTTTATTTCTATGGGACATATTCTATATTCAACACCTATTTTTATTGGAGGGTTTGATACTAAATATTTTACATGTAATATCATGAATAATACATAGATCACAATATTTGAGGTTTCAATTTTAACTAATTCATCCAAGGGTATTGACTTGAATGTTACCAAGTGGGGAAGAGTTTATTAACACAATATCATTTCGTTAGGTTATAAAACATCATAATTGACTCTATTATGATATTATAATGTGTGAATTGATCTTTAAATTGTTTTATTATGTATTTATTTTATAGTATGTATTAAAATTTATTAAGTGTAATCTATCCATTGATTAACTCTAAATCCAGTGATATAATCTTTGTAAGGGGTAATTATCTCGAGTTAATTTATTTAGGACACGTGTTTATGATATGAAAATATCTTCTTTATGAGGTTAATATACTAAATTTTTTTCATGTTATATTATTTATCTTCTTATTTAAAGGATATTTAATTTTTCATTTGAAGTAACTATTTCAGGGGTCTTACAATTAAAGAGTTACAAAAGTGGAAAAGGCTTTATGTTAGGATTTGTTTTGTTGAGATTGTTTACATTGAAGTTTATTTTTGAGGAAATATTATGATATTATTTCATTGAAAAATATATTTTATTCTCATTTTTTTATTAATGTGGTTCACATATTTAGTTTCCTTTTCATCAATTATTGATTTAAGAAACATCAAGAAACTTCTTCATAATTGATACCAATATTGTATTTTCTTCTTGGTTAGTTATCATTCTATTCCAAATACATGTTTTTTAAATGTTTTTGAAATATATTATTTCTAAAAATAAACTTTTCCTAAACCAATTTACATGTTTATTAACCTTATTTTAAAATTTTTTAAAGAACGTTTTTTAACATTTTCAAAATTATTCAATTTTGATTCCTTTTAATTTTTTTTTCAAAAACTATGTATATATTAATAATTTAAAACATGAAGATAATTTTCCACAATCATGACCATTATTTTCTATAAACATCCATCTATATGTTTCCAATTTTTTATTAAATGAACTTTTTTTGAAAATATTTTGTGAATATTTAGTTTTTAAAAGTGATTTTCAGAATGAAAATGTTATTTTCCTCAAAAATTATTTAAATGATATTTTAATGGTATTTCCATTCATCAATTTCAAAAACCTTATTGTTAATTATACTCAAATTTTGAAATTTTATAATAATACAATCCACATTCATTCTTTAAACATATTATGATTATTTCAAGGAGATTTTTATGGAACCCATTTCTTTCCCATGGGTAAATCATGTTTCAAAGAGATTGTTATAGAGTATGTTTATTTTCCTTGGGTTAATCATGTTTCAATGATATTTTTATGGAAAACATTTATTTTCCATGACTTAATCTTATTTCGAAAAGATTATTATGGAATTCGTTTCTTTTCCATAGGTTAATCATGTTTTTAAGGTACTGTTGTTTAATCCATTTTTTTCTATGGGTTATTAAATTTATGAAAAGAATAAAGGTTTTTTTAATTTGTTTATAATGCAATGAATGATATATGTACTTTATTCATGATATAATTAATCGAATTGATTGTATTGATCGGTGGTTCATTATAAACCATGGAAAAGTGGTTACATTATTAACCAAGGATGGGTGGTTATGTTATTAAACAAGGACACATGGTTTCATGTTAAACCAAGTATGGGTGGGTCCATTATAACCCTATAATACATTGCATACTCCAATGATGGAATTTAACCACATATGTTATTCCTTTTTTAATAAATCATGTGAAAATAATGTTCGAAGATAATAATATGTTATATCTATTCTTTATATGGCTTTATAATGTTTCTTATGGTTAGAATTGATATCACATAGATCATGACTGTTGATTTTGAGGGCTCTTGACTTTTTTAAACCCTTATACATTATTTTCAAGTTTGATGATCCATGTATTGATAGGTATGAATATGATTATGTTATACTCAAAAAATTTAATTATTTCATCATAACCTTATGCTCTTCCTATACTCCCAGATGACATTCAATTGTTATTTATGATGTTTAAACTTACTAATAATTTGATTCCACTCTTCTTATGTTAAATTTTTCATAGGTTATAATGATTGAGGTAGAATGAATTATGTCTAGAAGATCTTCAAGTGTATGATGATGATTAACTAATATATAATTAGAAAATATGGGTATATAGGGAGATAATGTTCATCTTTTTGAACCACTTATTTATAAATACATAATGTTTAGAGTTAACCTAATTATCTAAAACATTGATCCTAAATGGTCCTTGAGAATGTAAGTGAACCAATATTTTCTTTTTGATGTTGTAACATTTATATAACAAAATTGTGTCACCTTTATCGGTATAAAATACAAAAAATGAAAATTATATGTTTTCAATGTTGGATCTAGGAGTGTGGGTTTTGGGATACTATAGTGCCACCCAACACATATTGAAAAACCATATATATATATATATAAGAAAAATAAACATTAGAAAAATCATAATTTTTATATAACATAGTTAAAACATAAGAAAAAAATCTACTTCATAAGAATTATTATAGTAATAAATATGAATCTTCTTGGGAAATAATGAAGAGGACTTCATTAAAAAACATACCCAATAAAACATAAAAATAATTAAAATATTTTGACAGAGATGATAAACATTTTGTAAGTGCATCAGAAAATTTCTTATAAAATATGATGACCGATCCTTTATATTTTCATTTATTTTTGGAAGATATAATAAATTATAAATAAATGGTTTTATAAATATTATTAAATTAAATATAAATTACTTTGAAAAAACTTAAAAAACCTGAAAGGAATATTTTTATTGGAAACTAAAGAAAAAGATGGGAGAATGTGATAGTGTGGTAAAAATAATAAATATTTATTTCACATATTTATAATGAAATAAAAAATCAATATAAAAGTATATTAAGTAATTATATAATTATGGATAAGGACATATATAAAATTACATGAAAAACATGTTTGTAGAATAAAATTATTCAATATAAAAAATATGAGATATGGTTAGTTCAACTTGAAAATAACAATTAGAGTGAAATGCAATCCAATGGGAGGAAAAACGTTAATAAGACTTGTAAAATAGAAAAATATAGTAATTTAATAAAATAAATAGGGTATTATAGAGAAATAACATACAATTTCACCTAATGCTAATTTTGATATAAATAGTCTCAATTTCAAAGTGATATTGGAAATTAAACACTTACTACTTTAGTAATTTTGAATCAAAATCTCTTGAAAGAGAGAAACTTATATGTATTTGTAAATAAATTTAATTAAATTAAAGGAATTATCAAATTAATCCAGTGTATAATGATTAAAAAATATAAAATAACTCTTGGGTCCAAATATGAATAATGAATTAGGGAATGAAAATTGTTAAAAAAACCCTTATCATTACTATTAACTTCAATGAGATCATTATAACCACATTAATGATTAAACAACCATCATATTCAATTAATAAATAATTTTATTCACATATATTACCTTTTATATAGTAAATTATGTTAATTTATTGCACATACATTTCTTAGTTATAGTAAATTTTCATCTCAGGGTGTTTGTTGTTTTGTTTATCTCACACAAGTTCTGGTATAATGATGTTAATCCTAGTTATTTGATAATAAGGTCTTTAATCCCAAAATTTTCTATGTATCTGAATCATTTTTTTAAAATTATATAGTCACTCCCATGTTCATTTAAAAGAAGTTATGCATATAGTTTATGATAATGGAATTCACACCCAATATGTTTGAGTAATTTACTTATTACAAATATTTAAATTATAATTAAAATTTATTTTTCATTCACACTTTAAAAAATATCATAATAACATAATTTATCATTAATTTCATATATAACAAATATTAATGTATATTTACACATTATTGATTAAAATGATAATGTTAGTACAACACTTTACACGTAGGTTATTGAACCAAATGAAAAAAGAACATACAATAAAAATGGATGAAGAAGTGTTTTGAATTATATAATATTAATATCATTTCAAAGAGATAATAATGATAGTTAAAAATATTTGAGATGAGAAGGCAATTGAAATTTTTATAATAACTGGAAACTTAATTAGTTGGAATCTCTCAGTCTCATAATTTGTTCCATTGGAATCATTGATTTAGGCCTCCTTATAGGGACCAAAAGTGACCAAATTTAGAATAATAAATCTACAGATGGAATATTATTTTTATTAAAGAGTAAAATCAATGGTAATATTATTTTATAGCTGGTGGAAGGGAACTCCATTTATTGTAAATAATGAAGGAAATTTATTGGAAAACTTAGGTTCGGTAAAGGATTACTATGGAATGACATGGGAGTTATGATTTTTATGTAAGTAAATGTTAGAGATAATTCTTCAATTAACTCCCAATCATAAAATAAATATGATATAATGAATTTTTACTATTTAAATTATAAAAAAATTGATCTATGTCATTTTATAACTTCTTATCTATTTTTTACATTGTTTAATAATTTATGAGGATAATTATTTAAAAAACTAAGACATCACCTCTTACATAAATTATATGTTTTGATTCTAAATTTTGACTCAATTTAATCTAATTTGAAGTCTAAATATGATAAATTTCACTTTTTAATGAATATATAAAATAGAAAAATTTCTTTTTGGACAATAGGTTTTATTAATATTATTTCATATAAATTAAAAATTAAATAAGTGTTAATATATATGTTTATAAATAGAAATATTAAAATTTATTAGAATCATAATTTATTAGTTACCATAATTTATTTATTATGATAAAAACAAAGTACACTTAAGAAACCAATTATTCGAAAAAATATATCATTATAATATTCAATGATTTTAATTGCATCCCATTAAAATTAATTATATATCTATTAATAATTATATTTTATCAATCCATTGGTATTATGACATTTCCTTAAATCTTATAAAAATGTAAAATTTTTATTTAATAATAATAATATTATTAATATTTTATGAATAAAAATTCATATTCTTATAATAAAATATTTTAATTTATTAATTAATTTTTCTTTCATTATAGAATATTATATTAATTGTGTATTATATTTTGTTTAATTTTCTAATATAAATTAAAATTAATTAAATTTAATATACAACTAGAAAAATATATATTTTATGACTATATATAAAACAAATATATATACAATGACCATATATATAATTACTATATAACCAATATCCATACATATAATACTCACACCACTATCATTATATAACCTTATATACTACTATAAATTAATTAATCATATTATCTAATTTCATTATTAAGATATTTATTGTATTTTTAACATGTTATATTTCTTCTAGCATAATAATTATCGGTATAATATCCATGGAAAATCATGTTGATGAAATTTTAAACCATGTAATATTTTTATTTACTTGTGGTTTCATTATGTTAAAAAATTTACTAATTATGATTCATTTAGTTATCTTTAAATTTTTTTGTTTTCTATTATTATATTCCATGATTTTGAAATAGGTTATTTTTCATATAGTTTAGTGTTACATGATTCACAAGTTATCGAATACACATGATTTATTCAAAGGAAAATACATTTTAAATTGTTAGGTGTTATTGGTTTGGTGACTTAAACTCCAACAAAAGGTTATAATATTTTTAGGGAAGATGTATAAGAAAATGTTAACTAAAATGGAAAGTATGCATAACAGAAATATTATCACTGATGATTATAAAATAATGTGTCTAAAGGCTATCAATATCGAGAGTCATACAATTTTTCAATTTCATGGGATATATAAATTTTTTGCACATCTTAATGGTTGTGTGTAGCTTCATTCTTACCATGATTTTGATATTTTCCACTACTATAGGATTATATTTCAAACTTTGGATAGAAGTGATGTTTAAGAGGTTTTTTATTGGTATAGTTTATGTGGATGTAGAAGAATGAAAGAGTCTTCCAATAGCATAAATTTTTATATTTGATTTTTATTTGAAGGGAAATGGTTTTTATAGATAGTTAATGTAACACCCCGAGCTTCCACGATACGCCTCTCTTTCAATAATGCAATAGCTTGCATTGTACGCAAATTCGAGTTCTAAAACACCGTGACTAATCAAAGTAGCCGTTATGAATAGTAATAACCACTTTTTAAAATTATAGAAATCTTATATTTCAAAATGGACTTCATTTTTGTATTCATAATATCGAAATTAGCCTATGTTGAATTTTTTGTATTTTTCTGAGAACTTCTAATTTTTTATGAATAGTGAAAAATACTTAAAAACAACTTTTTTAATCAAAACAATTTATAGTGATAAATTATACTATTTAGTGTTTTTAAAGTATAATTAGAATATATTTTTACAATTTTATCCAATGGTGGTCATTAGAATTAATTTAACATTGAAATTGGACATAAACAATTGCCAATCTTTTGATATAAATTGTTTCTTAAAAACACGCTATTTGTTGTAACAGCGGGAATTAATAATAAAATTAATTAATGAAACTTATATGTTTGGAATTTTGTAAAATAGACATCATTTTTGAATTCGGAATATCAATGATAGCTTAGGGTGAAATTTTGGCATTGTTCTGAAAAATTTCAATTTTTGATGAATAGTGAAACCACTAAGTGGTACTTAAATAACTGATTTTTCGTTTAAATGAAATATTACCACTTCGGTGATTTGATTTTCAAAAATCCGACATACATGGTTGTCATTAAGAAGTAAAATGCGGTTCAATAAGATTAAAATAAATTTTTGGTGAATAGTAACTTTTAAGTTCTTAATCGCGATTAGAGGTAATTAGTTAGTTTAAGGTGCAAATAATGTTATAATAATATGAGATAAGCATGACACTTGTCCTACTCCTATTGGATGAGTCATGGCCGACAAAGACAACCCATGGGTCAACTTGGGGACCCCATGGAGCCACTTTAGTTGGAAAATGACATTAATATATATTTATTTAATGTTAAAATTAAATTGACACAAACATGAGTTGTTTTACTAAAGCAGTTTTTAAGTGGGGTTACACAAGTCCAAATTTTGACTATAAATATTAATTAGAAATCTAAAAAGATTTCCTACATCATAGTATTTTTTTATAATTTTTAGACATTAAATAAATTAAATTATTTATGACATCATTATGATGCAGCGATGACCTCATTATTTAACGATTTAAATAAAATGAGAAGATAATGAAAAATCCAAGGCTTACACTTGTCCAAAGCCTATTGGATGAGGAGATTTCGAAACCTTATCACCTTAGCCTCGAATTATATAAGTGTGGGACCTTTAGAATCCGAAAATCATTGTGAAATAATGTAACATTTCAATCTTTCCAAAAGTGCCCCTCCTCTCCACTTATAAAAGGCCCCCACCTCTCCCACCTCATTTACACTTTCAAGCCATTTGTCTCGGCCAACCTCTGCCCAAATACTCTCCCAACTTCCCTCTCTTACTCCTAGAAGCCTCACTTTGGGAAGAACTCTTCTCAAGGAAGCCTTTGGCTCAAATCAAAAAGAGTTACCCGATTTTGAGGTAATGTCTTCTCTAATGTTGTTTTGTTTTAGTTTTCTTCTCCAACCCCCTAAACTCTTTTTATTCATTTCTTTTGTAACAACACCAGTATCCTCAATATACTAGGATGTTTTTATAAGAAGTATTCGAGCTACACTTACACACACCTACATCTAATGGTTAAAGAACATACAGTTTCTGTGGATGGCGAATTTCTGCCTCACGAAACGATGATTGTTCAACACTCATATAACACCTTCAAAGGTGGCCATTAAGATGTCACTATTTTTATATATGATATATGATATGTTTATGTTTTACTTATGCTTCTGTATTTCTCATTTATGGCATACTTTATGATTTTCCATTATGGGTAAAACGCGATAATTTCATTTTAGGATGTGCGGACTACCGCCCCCTCAAAGTGATTTGAATCATTAATGCCATATGTGGGATGTATAAAGGATGGAGTAAATTGTATTATACAATATATTATACTGGAATTATATTATACATTTATATCATTATGATTTTATTCCATTAAATATGAAATTTAAATGAAAGTAGCGTTCATGCGTACGTACGGCTTACCGTCTCCATGAACGGTGCATTTCATTTCTTACCTCTAAATGTTACGTAATATTATAAATGAATGTATATACTGGATATATATGATATATATGACATCTAAATCATGAATATAATACTGTAGATAATGGATATTCTACCACATAAACAACTTGTAATTATAAGAAGTTTATTGTTGACTCAAGTACCAAAGATCGACAAAACGACAGTTATTAACTTAAATAATTACATAATGTTCATACCATTGTAATAAGTGATATAAAAAGGATAATGAAATTAAAAATCGTTCTTAATAAGTTATATATTAACTCTAGTTTATTATTCAGGAGGTTAAAGAATGGTTGAGTCAAGTCAGACACGAGGTAAGGGAACTTCTTAACCCAACTTCCATTCTTTGGGTTAATCTCCTACTTTCAAATTATGTCATGATATTATTATGTCCTATTTTGTATTTTTACTTTCTTTATGTGTACCTATAGTGAATACACATAATAGATCTATTTTATTTTAAAAAATGATCTATTTAAGGACTTCATCTCAATCCCCTTTCATTGAGGCATATTTGGTTTTATACACAACTTTCTTGTATACGGTGTATAAACCCCTTTGAATTTTACGTTTATTCAAAAGGAATCTTTTTTATACGAAGCGTTTTACTAAACGAAAAAAAGGGAATGTTTTTCTTTCTGTACTTATGCGGCGACAATGACTTCTCCGCCGCCGTGACCATTATTTGAGTTTCGGCTTCCTCTACAAGCCATCATTTTTTTTAATGAAAAATAAATACAAAGTTTTAACTTTCTTTTATTTTGGTATTGAAAATGGTTTTCAAAGAATTTTTACTATATCAACGTGTGGTATTGATATCTTGTGATTGAAAAGTGGAAATGTTATGTTTCCTTTATGCATGTTTTATGTGATACGATTGTGTTATGGTTTATGATATGTTTAAACCTATTCATATGGGGAATGCATTAGACTTAATAAGTGACAGGTGGAGCCTGCTATAGCTCCTCGATGCATCGGCAGGTCTCATGAGACAAACTAGTGTCTTGGCACGAGGCCTTGACAAAATCTTATTTGTGTTCTTGGCACGAGGCCTTGACTACGTGGTTATGATAGTCTGGCATTATGCATTCCATCATTATGAAAGTGGTTATTGATATTGCATGTGATTATTCGGCCAGTAGAATATCCATGTGAAGAAGTAAATGGCATTATCTCATTTTACTTTTGCCATATTATGTTGAAGTTCAAGTTTAAAAGGCTTATGTTTTAGTTATACATTGCCTTAAATGTTAATGTTTATTTGTGAAAGCTTCCGCTATATTGTTAACCTTACTGAGCATCTGAGCTCACCCCTTTCAATGTTTTAATTTTTTTCCAGGATGTGAAGAAGTATTTTATGAATGACCTGCAGGGATTGTGAGAAGAGGATATGAGTGTGGACTATGGATACTTTGTTATTATAGTTTTTCACTTTATGATGTAATGTAACGTTTACGAATGTATCTAGTGTTTCCAAGGCTACTAAACTAATCGGTCTTTCGAGACTTGATCTTTTGTGATCATGCCAATGTTACGAAGTAATGCACCGACTCTGGGTAGCTGGGGTCGGGGCGTTACAGTTGGTATCATAGGTAGTTTAGTACTAACCTTGGAAGCTAGATTTAGATAAACTCTGATTAGAGCACATAGACCTAAGATGAACTTTGAGGATTAGTATAGAAGAACTTCCTAGAATTTTGGTATTATAGAGATGTTGTGAGTTTTCCGAGCAATATATCCCTGTCTGGATACGAGCAGGTAGAGGTGGCTCTGGCACAGATGTACCTAGGGGTAAAACCCGAAAACACTGCTTTGAGCTAGACTCGAACGGGAACTGGTGCACGACAACGGGCCTTGCTGCACTCTTGGTTACGACACTCCCGGGGGATATGCTTAGGATAACTCTCATTTTCTTTACAAATCATTATGAAGGGTTTATGAGTATATACTTCCTCAAAGAAAACATTTTTATGATTATGGATTATATCCATAAATAGTTCAATTTATGTTAAGTATTTTATAAGTATGGAATTATGTATTTTGATTCATAAACTAATCTAGTTTATGCCATTGTTTAGAAATGGCGCCTAGTGGAAGGAATGGAAACCGTATCAATGTACGAACTCTGTGTAGGGATTGCCCTCCTGCTCAAGATAATTATTGTGGATCTGGAGATACAACTGGTGCTGATCAACTTATTACCATACTGGGACAACTCACTCAGGTTATGAATAATAACCTTACTCGTATGGAGCACCCTGATCCGCAACGTGGAGGATCAATGCTAGACCGTTTCATGAGGCAACAACCACCAACCTTCAATGGAAGTACAAATCCTATATTAGCTGAGCAATGGATAAATTACTTAGAGAAAATATTCCATGCCTTGGGGAGTAGTGAAAGGGAGAAGGTTGTCATGGCAGTTTACCGCCTCACTGGAGATGCCGATCAGTGGTGGTCGCTGATTCAAAACACAAAGGAAGATGATGACGTATCAAATATGGAATGGAGGGAGTTCAAAGATATTTTCTTAGAAAAATACTTTCCTCATGACCATCGAGCAGATATGGAAAGGCAATTTCTGAGTTTGAGGCAGAAGGAGGATGAGAATGTCGCAAAGTATGAGGCTAACTTTACAAGGTTAGCGAGGCATGCTTCCGATTATATACGTAACCCAAGGAGTAAGATTGATCGTTTCTTTGATGGGTTAAAACCATTTCTCCGTCGAGCTTTAGTATCACAATCCTTCTCATCATACGAAGATATTGTCTCATGTGCTATCAAGACAGAAAAGGAATTCTCTAAGTCTTATGACAACAAAGTAAAGCAAGAGAAGAAGAGAACGGTGGAACAAGAGACAGATAAAGGGAAAAAGGGAAAGAAGTATTTTCCATTATGTGATAATTGTGGGAAGAATCACCCTGGTACTTGCCTAAAAGGAATGGGAGTTTGTTATAAATGTGGAGAAAAGGGTCACCAGGCTCGTGATTGCAAGGGAAAGAAATAGGTTGTCAAAGTTGAATGCTACAATTGTAGGGAAACAGGGCATTATGCAAATGAATTTCCTAAGCGTCAATGAAACATACCTCAGAAAAGGCCAAAGGATCAAGGCCAATCTTATGCTGTGACTATAGTTGAAGCAGAATAATTAATGTATTGGTGCTTTTGGACTCAAGGATTATATTCTGGTTATAAGAATAATGTGATATATATATGGATTGTACTGCAGTACTTGTTGGCTTCAGTAAGGTTTTAATATGATTATGTTAATCATATTTTTAGTATGTGACAATAAGAGAAACTTTTCTTTGTTTGGGGAATCTGATGTTACAATTGATTTTGGAATTTAGAGACCTTTTAGAGAAAGTCTGGACGAATGTATTTTGGATAACTATAAAGGTTGGAGTGGATTAAGTTGAACTTTGGATAGTATTGTTTAAGGTTAAAACATTTATGAAGATTATTTTTGGAATAGTATAGTACTATATTTTTAGGAAAAGGACAACCTCCAGGGTGGGGAATAACCCATCACGTCGGACAAAGCTGCAGGAATCGAACCCACAACCATAGTGCGACAAGCCTTTATTTCCTACCACTAGCCTACAGGAAGTCCCTGGTTAGTACAAAAATAGTTTTACTAATCTAAATGGTATGTGTTAACATTTAGAACCTTATACAATTAGGATAAATAGAATATTTTTGAGTTCCATTACCATTTGGAGTAAAAGTTGGGTTTGTGGTAAAAATTTATTAACGAATGAAAGTATACATAACAAGTATGTATATTCCCTTACGTTCTTAGTAAATCTACTAAATAAATTCCTCAACATTGTAAAAGGTAACTTAAAACAAAAGTGTTGTCGGTTAACTTTTCCAATTGGGGATTCAATGACCGTTTAACCAATCACAAGTTTGTGATTTTCTTGTGGTTAAACTTTCTCCTAATCCTGTTTTCTATAACTCTCCATCAGACCTTGATGGTTTGTTTTTCTTCCATATCCATATTTTCATAGAATCATAGAATGGGCTATATCGGGTGACCTTTGTACTTATCCTGCTTTCTTTTAATGTTATATGTTTATTAACCTTATTTACGATGTGGGTTTTCCTCAAAGGTATTTTCTCTTTTCAACCTTCTATTTTCAAAGAAAAATATCAAATTGCGAGGACGCAATTTATTGAAGGAGGGGAGAATGTAACACCCCGAGCTTCCACGATACGCCTCTCTTTCAATAATGCAATAGCTTGCATTGTACGCAAGTTCGAGTTCTAAAACACCGTGACTAATCAAAGTAGCCGTTATGAATAGTAATAACCACTTTTTAAAATTATAGAAATCTTATATTTCAAAATGGACTTCATTTTTGTATTCATAATATCGAAATTAGCCTATGTTGAATTTTTTGTATTTTTCTGAGAACTTCTAATTTTTTATGAATAGTGAATAATACTTAAAAACAACTTTTTTAATCAAAACAATTTATAGTGATAAATTATACTATTTAGTGGTTTTAAAGTATAATTAGAATATATTTTTACAATTTTATCCAATGGTGGTCATTAGAATTAATTTAACATTGAAATTGGACATAAACAATTGCCAATCTTTTGATATAAATTGTTTCTTAAAAACACACTATTTGTTGTAACAGCGGGAATTACTAATAAAATTAATTAATGAAACTTATATGTTTGGAATTTTGTAAAATAGACATCATTTTTGAATTCGGAATATCAATTATAGCTTAGGGTGAAATTTTGGCATTGTTCTGAAAAACGTCAATTTTTGATGAATAGTGAAACCACTAAGTGGTACTTAAATAACTGATTTTTCGTTTAAATGAAATATTACCACTTCTGTGATTTGATTTTCAAAAATCCTACATACAAGGTTGTCATTAAGAAGTAAAATGTGGTTCAATAAGATTAAAATAAATTTTTGGTGAATAGTAACTTTTAAGTTCTTAATCGCGATTAGAGGTAATTAGTGTAGTTTAAGGTGCAAATAATGTTATAATAATATGAGATAAGCATGACACTTGTCCTACTCCTATTGGATGAGTCATGGCCGACCAAGACAACCCATGGGTCAACTTGGGGACCCCATGGAGCCACTTTAGTTGGAAAATTACATTAATATATATTTATTTAATGTTAAAATTAAATTGACACAAACATGAGTTGTTTTGCTAAAACAGTTTTTAAGTGGGGTTACACAAGTCGAAATTTTGACTATAAATATTCATTAGAAAGCTAAAAATATTTCCTACATCATAGTAGTTTTTTATAATTTTTAGACATTAAATAAATTAAATTATTTATGACATCATTATGATGCAGCGATGACCTCATTATTTAACGATTTAAATAAAATGAGAAGATAATGCAAAATCCAAGGCTTACACTTGTCCAAAGCCTATTGGATGAGGATATTTAGAAACCTTATCACCTTATCCTCGAATTATATAAGTGTGGGACCTTTAGAATCCGAAAATCATTGTGAAATAATGTAACATTTCAATCTTTCCAAAAGTGCCCCTCCTCTCCACTTATAAAAGGCCCCCACCTCTCCCACCTCATTTACACTTTCAAGCCATTTGGCTCAGCCAAACTCTGCCCAAATACTCTCCCAACTTCCCTCTATTACTCCTAGAAGCCTCACTTTGGGAAGAACTCTTCTCAAGGAAGCCTTTGGCTCAAATCAAAAAGAGTTGCCCGATTTTGAGATAATGTCTTCTCTAATGTTGTTTTGTTTTATTTTTCTTCTCCAACCCCCTAAACTCTTTTTATTCATTGATTTTGTAACAACAACAGTATCCTCAATATACTAGGATGTTGTTATAAGAGGTATTCGAGCTACACTTACACACACCTACATCTAATGGTTAAAGAACATACGGTTTCTGTGGATGGCGAATTTCTGCCTCACGAAACGATGATTGTTCAACACTCATATAACACCTTCAAAGGTGGCCATTAAGATGTAACTATTTTTATATATGATATATAATATGTTTATGTTTTACTTATGCTTCTGTATTTCTCATTTATGGCATACTTTATGATTTTCCATTATGGGTAAAACGCGATAATTTCATTTTAGGATGTGCGGACTACCGCCCCCTCAAAGTGATTTGAATCGTTAATGCCATATGTGGGATGTATAAAGGATGGAGTAAATGGTATTATACAATATATTATACTGGAATTATATTATACATTTATATCATTATGATTTCGTTCCATTAAATATGAAATTGAAATGAAAGTAGCGTTCATGCGTACGTACGGCTTACCGTCTCCATGAACGGTGCATTTCATTTCTTACCTCTAAATGTTACGTAATATTATAAATGAATGTATATACTGGATATATATGATATATATGACATATAAATCATGAATATAATACTGTAGATAATGGATATTCTACCACATAAACAACTTGTAATTATAAGAAGTTTATTGTCGACTCAAGTACCAAAGATCGACAAAACGACAGTTATTAACTTAAATAATTACATAATGTTCATAACATTGTAATAAGTGATATAAAAAGGATAATGAAATTAAAAATGGTTCTTAATAAGGTATATATTAACTCTAGCTTATTATTCAGGAGGTTAAAGAATGGTTGAGTCAAGTCAGACACGAGGTAAGGGAACTTCTTAACCCAACTTCCATTCTTTGGGTTAATCTCCTACTTTCAAATTATGTCATGATATTATTATGTCCTATTTTGTATTTTTACTTTCTTTATGTGTACCTATAGTGAATACACATAATAGATCTATTTTATTTTAAAAAATTATCTATTTAAGGACTTCATCTCAATCCCCTTTCATTGAGGCATATTTGGTTTTATACACAACTTTCTTTTATACGGTGTATAAACCCCTTTGACTTTTACATTTATTCAAAAGGAATCTTTTTTATACGAAGCGTTTTACTAAACGACAAAAAGGGAATGTTTTTCTTTCTGTACTTATGCGGCGACAATGACTTCTCCGCCGCCGTGACCATTATGTGAGTTTCGGCTTCCTCTACAAGCCATCATTTTTTTAATGAAAAATAAATACAAAGTTTTAACTTTCTTTTATTTTGGTATTGGAAATGGTTTTCAAAGAATTTTTACTATATCAACGCGTGGTATTGATATCTTATGATTGAAATGTGGAAATGTTATGTTTCCTTTATGCATGTTTTATGTGATACGATTGTGTTATGGTTTATGATATGTTTAAACCTATTCATATGAGGAATGCATTGGACTTAATAAGTGACGGGTGGAGCCCGCTATAGCTCCTCGATGCATCGGCAGGTCTCATGAGACAAACTAGTGTCTTGGCACGAGGCCTTGACAAACTCTTATTTGTGGTCTTGGCACGAGGCCTTGACTACGTGGTTATGATAGTCTGGCATTATGCATTCCATCATTATGAAAGTGGTTATTGATATTGCATGTGATTATTCGACCAGTAGAATATCCATGTGAAGAAGTAAATGGCATTATCTCATTTTACTTTTTCCATATTATGTTGAAGTTCAAGTTTAAAAGGCTTTTGTTTTAGTTATACATTACCTTAAATGTTAATGTTTATTTATGAAAGCTTCCGCTATATTGTTAACCTTACTGAGCATCTGAGCTCACCCCTTTCAATGTTTTAATTTTTTTCCAGGATGTGAAGAAGTATTTTATGAATGACCTGCAGGGATTGTGAGAAGAGGATATGAGTGTGGACTATGGAGACTTTGTTATTGTAGTTTTTCACTTTATGATGTAATGTAACGTTTACGAATGTATCTAGTGTTTCCAAGGCTACTAAACTAATCGGTCTTTCGAGACTTGATCTTTTGTGATCATGCCAATGTTACAAAGTAATGCACCGACTCTGGGTAGCTGGGGTCGGGGCGTTACAGTTAACATAGGTGAAATAACTATTCTCCCCATTGAGGTAAAATTAGAGTTTCAATTTATCAATGACAATAATAGTTAGGTGTTTACAAGATGAATTTATAAGTTTCAACCCAGGGTGGATATTAAATTGGTTTTTTGAGTGTTTGAATAGATGGTAAGGGACATGTTATTTATTTACTTCCTAATATCATTAAGAAAAAATAGAACCCCATTTTTATAGTGGATAAAGTTATCAAGGAGGTATTTTTTTATGCATGCTCTGAATATTGAAATGCAATTTGTTTTGATTTATATTTATGAATTTTTATTAGTTTTATGATATCATAGGTATAGAATATTGAATCCCTTGTAATGGTTTTGCAACATATTCTATGTACTCTATAGTTATATATATATATATATATATATACAATTTCACCTTTTTGATAAGGTATGAAAATCAAGTGGCATGTCAACTTACTCACATTTTTGGTGAAGGGGATAAAATTTTATAGAAGGGATGTTTCCCATGGGGTGGTCACATTTTTTTAATTTATGATTTTATTTCTTAATGTATTTTCCTTGCTTAAATTTAAAAATAATAAAACATCAAAACTAATAATTCTTAACAAATTATCTATTTAATTTAATTGGAAATTAATGATTTCTTTTAATATTTATTTTGTAGAAGTACTAAATCTTTTTAATTTTTTTTAATTTTACTATTTAATTTAACATTAAAAATAAAATGTTTTAAACCAACTCACCAGGGCCCTTCAGCCTAGTAGTAAGCCATGGGTGAAACCCCAATCTTATATTAAATAGGTTAGTGGTGGTTGACTAGCATTGAGTAGGGATATCATACTCATGGGGGGACTTAACCTAAGTTACATGTATACATTCACAAATCTCCAAACACTAACATAATATGTAAATAAAAGAAAAAACAAATTCCAAATTTACATTAATACCACTAATCCTATATCATAGTAAAACATGAGTACATGGAAGCAAAGGTAAAAGTGAAAGCCCACCAAACCTAGAAAAGAAGTATAACATGCTTGTAAAAATGGAACTATTATCAAGATACAACTCCTGGAACTATCTGCAGTACATATAGAATAACTAAGCTCCACCTTCTTTTAGTCATCCTAGGTCTCTATTGAAATTATTTTCTTTACCATAATACATAACACATGTGGGAAGATCTCATATAGGGGTAAGTATAAACATACCCAATAGGGTAACCTAGAATAGCCAAACATAGAATATCAAAGAGAGTCAGCTCAAAAGAAGGTTAATAAAAACCTAGATATTCTCAAGGATAGATACCAGGTCTCGATGTATGGTGATGTCTACACTACCGGCCTACAATTCTGTTTGATGTTCCAAGGTAATGTCATCTGAGAGAAATCACTCCTTGGGTCTTGCTAACCTTGAAAGCGCTCATCTGAGGGGTCATGATCTTTGACCACACTGATGAAGTGGAACATACTAGAACTCAGTAGACATTGATACATAGTTATGGATTCACACAAAGGTTTTATGGGTAATATTTATCTTTATATAAAATAATATCACTTATATGGGAATCTTAGGCCCTAAAAGTCAGTAATAGGATACCTGACCCAAACTAGGGAAGAATGAAAACTTCGGGCCACATATAGGTATACCTGAGTGTATCCAAAACTAACCTATAGAGGGGATCCTTCATCTTATTATATGGTTGATATGCCACTCTATACCCTCATGGGGATAGACTAAGGGTGCCAACCATTTTGATAAGAAACTAGGTAAAGAGTGTTGAGGATCTAAATTCCCTATATGGGGTACATGACATGTATAGGGAATAAATGAAGTGTCCTACCTAGTTTGAACTTGATTGAGTCTATGTCTGTGTACTCCAGCCCATGCCCTACACTCTAGCCATGCCCATATACTTTGGACATGAATGTGTACTATAGTCATGATCATGTAAACTTCCCATAACTATGCTCATGTACCTAGGGGTACACGATAGTTTATCAGCATTGGATCACATGGCATGTGGATTAACCACCAACTATGTGATATTTATCTTTATTCATAACCACAGCCATCATGGAATGGGGTCCAAATAGTGCATGTTCTTCTTAACTACACTCCATGTAAGTAAATATTTTCCAAAATCCCATGATATTCTCATGTATCCACCCATGATTCATCATCCTCCACTATAGACACATATAATTCCTGGAAATCTTCGATTTAGGGCTGACTGAACTCGATCCATTATTGATGAACAGATTCTAGCCACCCATCAGCATCTCATGCCATAAAAAATCACTGACAATCCAACCCATTGAATGAATTCCCTCAAACCAAACATGATATTCCACCATCATCATCATCACACTATGATTGTGACTTTAATCATGAACACAAATCCTATGAAATGGTCTATTTCAGTAAATATTGATTACATAACAATCAGTTTTTGTGTATAGTCGATCTGCCAACCATACCACTACAATAAAACATGGTTTTAATATTGTTGGCCTTTATCAATACTAATAAAAAATATTGATAAAGGATCCCTTAATCATCACTTTACTTTAGTACTGATAAAAGGTACCCCTTATCAGTGCTTTATTTTTAGCACTGATAAAGGGTACACTTTATCAGTGCTTTATTTTTAGGACAGATAAAGGGATCCTTTATCAAATTTTTTTAGAACCAATAAAGGTCCCAATAAATGAAACAATTAAATAAATAAAACATAAAAATGTGTTTATAAAAAAAATATTAATTAAATATTTATTGACAAAAATGTATAAATTTATATATTATATATAAATTATAAATACTAATAAATAGTTTATATTAAATATTTAGATATGTAAATTGAAATAATTAAACAAATAAAAATTTAATATAAGTAATTTAATAAAAATATTAAACATTTTATTAATTAAATAATTATTGAAAAAATGAATAAATTTAATATACATACATATATAGATATATATATATTATAAATACTAATAAATAGTATATATTAAATATAGGTATATATGAATGTATATAATATTTTTTAAGTATGAATTATAAAATGAAAAATATTTATGGTTCACATTAAATAGGTCATATATTTAGTGAAGAATGTTTTATAATTTAAAATTAATATAAATGAAAAATATTGACTAATCGTATCGAGTAATGGACATAATTGAATGTAATATAATTTTTCAATTGAACATATATCAAATATGTGTTATATTGATTTTAAATACATATATGTAATAAATGTGTTTTTATATACAACACAAACACACATAAATAATTTGGTAATTAATGAAATCATATATAAAACATACACACATAATATTTATGTAATTTATTCAAATTTTAGTATTCATTTTATAATATTATTAAAACATGACGCATTTAATATATTACGTCTTTAATTGGTAAATTTTATTTATTAATTAATTAATTTTATTATGGATAGGTATCAATTCATTTAAGGTTTTTTATTTTTTATTTGCGTTTTTTGAGAATTTAATCATTTTTAATTATTTATTTATAGATATTAATTTACGATGCTTTAATTTTTTCAATATGTCTTCCTATTTATTTTAATATATATAAATATTTTTTATAATTTTTTATTTAATCAATAGATCTGTTCCATATTTTTAATATTTTAAAAGTGTACTCAATTTTAATTTTTCAATATCACTCATTTTTATCACGCATGTAGCTAAGATAAACCATTACTTAAGAATGATAAAAATATATTTTTAAGTAATATATTAAAAATAAATATATTTATAAATGAACATTTTCTATATTTATACATTTATTAACTTATAATTTTAAATAAATAAATATTATTTTTTTAAAAATTATTTATATAATTATAAATAAATAATTATATATATATAAATAATTATAAACTATTATAATTTTATTTTAATAATAAATATATTTTGAATATTTATATTTATATATTATAGATATATAATTATTTTAAATTATATAATGATATAGATATATAAATATATAAATATATAAATATAATTTTTAAAAAAAATATTTTTATAATTATAAATAAATAATTAAATATTTAAATAATTATAAATTTATAATAAATATATTTAAATAATGAATAAATTTACTATAATTATATTTGTATATATTTATTATATATATATAATTAGATAAATATATTTAAAAAAATTATATTTATAATTATAATTATATTTCATTTAGCAGTGTTAAAGTTTTAGCAGAGACAAAGATGTATTTTATCAAGGTTTTTTTAGCACTGATAAAGATAAATCGTTATCAGCACTAAAAAGGAACTGATGAAATCCATCTTTATGAGCCCTAATAATGATGCCTTATATTAGAACTTATTTATTTAGATTTGATAAAAGATATCCTTATCATCAATGTTTTTGGAAGCACTAATGAAAGTGTCCCTAATCTATTTAAATAACCCTGACTAGTCATAAAAGTTTCATGATATCCAAAGATTTCCACAGAAGCCCCCGGTTATCGATGCTCCTCTTCGTCAAATATGAGCTTGAATCACAACTCGAGCAATTCCATGGCTCTAATATAATGCATGAATGATTCAATGGTCGAATGAATCCAAGGATTGAAAGCATACAGGGTTTTGAGATATCTCTATTTTCAATCAGATGACTCAAATCTTCAATCCAATGTATGTTATTTTCTCCTCCTCTTTACTTGTTGATTTCTTTCTTGGAAATATCTTTTTTCATTTTTTGTTCATTTTCTTTTTCTATTAATTATAAATGACTTCTTTCCCTTCTAGAATTAATTTCTAATTGTGGGATTCTATTATTTTGGGTTTTATTAACCCATTAAGGGATTTTCTTTCTACCATGTGGCGTATTAATAATTCCACTCACTGATTCCATCCTTGTAGCATATTACGTTCAAATATTTTGATCTACCCTCCAAGAAAATAGTTCAAATAAAGTGTTTGTTAAAATTAAACCCGTGGTTTTTATTTAAAAAATCAAAATGGATTTCATGTAATGATTTCTTGAGGTTGATGTGTGGTTTGTTTGGGTTTTTTTCTATTTTGAAGCTTCAGTCGTATTATATAGAGATTTTAATTTTATGTTAAGTGTCCTAAATGTAATCTCTTTTTTTCTTGATATCCTATATGAAAAAAATATATATATATATGATGTTTTAAATCTAAATATATATATATATATATATAAACACATTATTTCATGTAAATACTTAAGTATCTATTTATATGAAATATAGATAATATTCATTCAATAAAGTTAATGGTAATTTTTTATTGGTGTCAAAAATACATTCCAACAGATACAATTAATGTGTGTTTTTTAAAATTATGACTTTAAGGTATGTTTGGATCTTTGAAAAATTACATTCATTATCACTATCTTATTTTGAATAATATTAAAAGAAATAAACTTTTCATTTAAAATTAGTAGGAGTATCCAGTGTTATGGAATTAGTGGTACCATGAAATGGTTTTTATAAAAAGGTATCACCATCTATGGAAGCATTCTATATTATTATTTTTTTGAGGTAATATTTTTTTCTTTTAAATATAGAGATTATATTTATGGCTGTTTGAAGGATGTTTGAATAGACTTGTTTGGATTATGTTAATTTTTGATGGATATACTTTCTGAAAAGGCAACCAAACCTCCAATTACTATCATAATAGGGATCATATTCATCTTAGTGAGTGATGAGAGATATTTATAATGTTGTATAAATTAGATTTTATGGGTCCCCACTTGTATCAATTTTTATATGGGAGTCCAACAAGGTAGGATAGTTTTGGGTCTATTGTAGGTTATAAATATAAGAACTCATCATCATTCTTATAGGCACTTCCAACCCAAGTATGTATATAGTCATATCACATGTTGTTTTTGAATTTCCTAAGATTACATATGCTTCATTTACTACTTTTTACAGGTATATTATTTTTTAATTACTCCACATTTAATATTAATCTATTACAATGTAATTAATTTTTTATATTTTTAATTTGGTTGTGTTGATTTATTTATGTTTTGGCTAATGTATCATTTTATAATTATATGTTATTCTTAATGAGTATAGTTATAAAGAGTCATATTCAAGAACACTAGAATATTTATTGAGACTATAGATATCTTAATTCAATAAAATATAAGTTATTAATGTAAAAATATTTATTAAGAGATGTTATGGAAATTAATTATATTTGATATACTATTAATATTAAATATAATAATTCTTTACGTTTTTACATCACTTGTTCCGAAAAATAGAATGGAGGTTATCAAATTCTATATATGTTAGAAAAATAAGTTAAAAAATATTTCTAGATATTTATCATTTTAGGTTTACATATATTTGTTCCACCCCTTGGAATCTTTGATTACCATTCATGTACATGGAATTACTCTATTTATTAAAAAATTCAATAAAGTTTTATAACTTATACATGGTGGAATAAGAGTTTATTATTCTTATTTATCATATTTGGGTTTCTTATTACTATTTTATTGACTATATAATATTTTCATTTATCTAGGGTATTTAAGAAAGGATTTATGGATTAATTTAATAGTTTTAGGACTAGTCTTAGTTATAGGATTATACATGTTAAAAGTGATATTTTTTTTACAAATATAGAATTCATCAGGCCCCAAGAATTCATATATCATAGCATGCCCCCACTGAGACCCCTTGAATCACAGAACAAAAAATCTGTGCCCTCAAAATATCACCTTCAATAGGCCACAAGTTAATATCTAGTACCAATGGTGTAATTATCATAAATGGAAGACATTACCCTCTTTTAGAGAACATAATGGATTAAAACTATCATCCTCATAATATTCCTATCCTGAACAGTTAGTATTGCAATCTATTTCTTGAGACTCATCCCTCATATCTTTTATGTTGCTTGAACTACTATGAGAAGGAGTCATCCCATGGATTACTACTACTGAGAGTAGTTCAAGAAACATTGGTGCATGCCCATAAGAGATATAGTATGAGTCTCAGGAAATAAAATACAATAATAACTATTTGGGAGATGAAGCTCATGAGGATAAAAGTTGTCTATAACTTTCACCTTTGGATGAATTTATAGGATAACACCTACCATAGTGGAGTAATTATTTCCTTAAATTCAAGTACCCATTCCATTCAAAGAATCCTTAGATTCATCGAAACAATCAATAGTTATGTTTCCCATATAATAATTATCTATATATTTCTCATTTATAGTGAATATATTATGTGTATTTGTTCATTTATTATAGAATATGAATATTTTATATACATAATAAGATATATATGAATCAAAAATGGATTCACGCTAATCTTTTGACAAAAGGGTATGAATATTGAGTCAAAGAGTTCATCATGTTTGCAATAGAGCAAGTATATGACCCTTCTAAAATCATGTTTATGTGTTCACGTTTTTGTTATTCATGTAAAATTTGTCTATAAGAGTTTGAAGAACATTTATTTTGTCCTGGAATAGATCATATCTATAAATGTTAGACTAAACATGGAAATAATGGACATTCAAACTGATTGAGGCGATAATGTGGTTTATGGATCATTTGATATGGATACCATTGTAAATGAGAATGGAGATCACATTGATGAAATGGAAATGAAAATTGAAGGTGGACTTTATGATTTTCCAATGTTTTTTTAGAATTTAATGTTTTTATAATAGACCATTTTCCACCAGTTGTACTAAATACAAAACATTTTTAGTTGTATTAGAGTTATATAATTTGGAATCTAGTAGTGGATGGAGCAACACCAGCTTTAGAAAACTAATTTATCTCATGAATGATATGATTTAAGAATAAAGTGAACTACTATGTCGAACATATAATGCTAAAAAATGCTATGTTAAATGATTATGATCTAAAAAAACAATATTTTCTAAATTATTTCTTATTGTTTGGCAATGACCATAAATCAATCATAAAATTCCTTAAATATTTTTTGGATTGATACCATAAAAATTTATCAAGTCCCGCCAAAGATGTATTGTAAATTCCTATCATTAAATATTTTAGAAGACTATATAGATTTCATAAAACCCTGAGACAACTGAAATGGAATGTTTATATAAGAATTAAATATCGGAACCCATTCCATCCAATAGATTCTCCTCAATGGATGAAAATTGATTATGATTTCACTCAATTTAGAAATGAGTTGAGAAACGTTCATCTTGTGTTATCTATAGATAGAATATTATTTTGGTTTAAATATTTGTAATAACAATAAATGATCTATAATGTTGGTTAATTATAACATCCCCCCTAGTTATGCATGAAGCATAAATACATTATGTTGTCTCGGATTATATCTGGACCAAAGTAACCCAATAATGATATTGATGTCTTTTTGGACCCATTGATTTATGATTTTAAAATGATGGGGGATACATGTGTTACAAATTATTAAGATAATATAAGTAAAGAATTCACATTTAGGGCCATGTTCTATGGGATGATAAAATATTTTCCTAATTATGGAAAAATTTTAGTCAATAGAATTAATGGAATTTTGGGGTGTCCCATTTGTGAAGAATGCACACACACAGTTCATTTGTAACATTCCTAAAAGACTCTTCTTTTTGAACATCATAAATTTTTACCTCTAATACATAAATACCGACCCTAGATGACAATATTCAATGGGAATATAGAACATTGCATAACACCATCTCTTCTAATGGGTGATCAACTATTCTATAAAGTAAAAAATATTGACATAGTTTTCAGTAAACATTTTTTTTTAAAAACCTACTACAAGAAAATAATTGGTTATTGATGGCTTATTATTGGCAGTTCTATTAACCTCCATAAAATAAATTTGGTTTTTTTAAAAATATAGCATCGTTTTAGTCAAAACGCTGCTATATATTTTTATTATAATAATTATTAGTAGTTCCCATTAAACCACCACAAAGTGTTTTTAAAAACACCTTATTTACTCCCCCTACCTTTCTCCCTCTATGTAAAACCCAACCTATATTCTCCCCTCCCCTGACCTCCTCCCCTACTCGCCCCTAAGAAACCCTGACCCCATGAACCCCCAACGAACTCCCTCTTCCTAGTGGCGACGCAGAACCCCCCAACCCCCTCTGACCACTATCATCTTGGAGGTGATGTAGAATCCCCCTTCTTACCTCCCTCTCCCCAGCGACAATGTAGACCCCCCTCTATCCTCAATCTCCTAGGATTAGTTCTCATCCTCTTACCATCTTAATGATTCTTTGGCCTTATTGGGGGGATTTAGTGCTGCACTTTGTGAAAGTCGTAGATCATAGGTTGGTTTTCTCTATTGCATAATTCATTAAATTAACAAATACTGATTTCATTCCTCTTTAAGATAGGTTTTATATTCCTATTGAAATTATTATATTTTTATATAAATTTATTTTAAAGGGAAACCTTGTTTCAATTTTTTCCATTGAATGTGAAAGTTTTTATATTAAAATATGTATTATAAATTTATTTTTCAACTACCATGGAAACCTAACATTTTATAAAGTAGTAGAATGTATTTTATTACACGATTTCAAGACATTAAAAGTTTTTTTTTGTCCATAAAATAATTTTTAATGGAAAATCATGAATTCAAAGGGTGTTCCTAGATTTTTTAAGAAACAATATGGGGTTACCATGCATATAGTGATTTTTAATGATTGAGTACTTGAGTTTTTAAAGAAATTTTATTAAAATAGATTCTTATAGTGTATTAGGATTTATAGTAGTAAAAGTTCATAATATGTCTTAAAATTTAACCATAGACTATGCCACGTGATATATTTTTGAAATTGAAATGATATGGAGTGGTGATTTACCATAAGGGGTTTTCATATTAATTATTGTTCATAATGAAAGAGAATGGGATGTTTCTAAAAAGGCTTATATAGGTGGTGGTGATCTTATATAATGAATTTTTAACTATATTCTTGTTTTATAATTGATGTGTGGCCTCTATTTTATAATATGGGAAGCGATGGATAGTATTTTGGAATTTTAGGTGGAAACATAAATTGACCATAAATGGTAGAATGAATTATAAGAACATATAACAACCTAAAACTTATGTGTTTATTTGTCTTATCCATAAAATAGTATGTGATATCCAAATAAGGTATATTTTGCATTAATATTATTAAAGGAGTTATCTTTTTCATAGTTAGACCGTGGGAAATATTTCATACATTGATCAATGTAGATAATTTTTTTATGGAATGAACCATCCTTAGTTATGACAATAGGGTATAATACATGATTATCCTTTTCTCCCATAAAAATAATATCTTCTACATGTCAAATATAAAAAATTCATACATACATATCATCTTTAATGTGTAGGTTTTTTCTCCACACTTTGATAATTAATTAATAATTGTTTTAATCATGTCTCTAATTTAAAATACCATGATCTGGAGTCTTATCATAACCCATATAGTTTCTTTTTTAATCTTGATTATACCTATTTTATTAAACATTTATATCTTTATATTTAAATATATAGGGAGAATAAAATCCAATACCTATGGATAAACATTTGATTAATTTACCTCAAAATACACATTGGTATGACAAGGGAGTATAATAATTGTTAGATTATGAAATTTCAAACTGATCAGTGAATGGTAGAATACAATTTCCATTTCCTGATTGTAAATTCAAGTGATCATTGAATAAAAATGAAGTATATGAGAATTTTATATTGAAACAATTTCTTTCTCGATATGTTTATTATATTTTTCATCATGAATAAAATGTATTATAAAGTCAAAATAATGACAATATTGTAAATGAAATACAAAGTGACCCATCAAAGAATATTTCTATTCGATATTTATTATATAAAGAATTTGTTTTTCCCAAATATAATTTCCATGATTTTAATAGATCAAAAGTACCTTCATTTTATCATGATAAGGTTAATATTTCTCATAACTTTAGTGGCAAAAAAAATTAATTTTATGAATTAATTGAATATGGATAAAAAGAATTTTTTGAAGGGTGTCACCATATATTAAAAGTTATATTTTTAACAGAAGTTGTATCATAACATGTTTCTTTTTGGAATTACTGAAAAATAAATGTCAATGATTTTAGTGTTTTTTTATGAGGAATTTATTGAAGATAATATCCCTAAATCATTCTGTAAGATGAATAAAGTCATCAATAAACTTTTACATGACTATAAAAAGATACATACATGCTCTAATGATTGCGTTCCTTACTAGGGAGAAGTGTCTGATAAAGAATAATGAACAAAATATCATAGAAAAATATTGAATTCAATGGGAAATAATTATATTATAAATAAATATAACCTCAAAAATAAATATAAGAACAAAACTCTGATAAAGGTATTGCATTATTTTCTTCTAAAACCTTATTTACAATGATTATTCATGTCATCTAATACTGCATAAAATGGGAAGTTGATTTATCAGGATAGTAATAATGGCATGATGATACTTCCAAAATATTCAGCATCATTGAATATGTTTGTTTCTCTATATCAATTTTTTTTTTCAGATCCAAGGAATGTACGTTTGGGATTGGATTGTGTTTATTTTATCCCTTTTGGTAATTTAATTACTAATTATAGTATTTAAACAGTTGTTTTGATCTAGTATAATCTACCACCATGGATGTGTATAAAGAATAATTATTTCATTATTTTGATGATTATTCTTGGAAAGAAAATTTCTTGAAATGACATTGATGTATACCTTAACATGTAATCAAAGAATTGAAAGAATTATCGGATGATGGTGTGGAAACATATGATGCTTTAATGAACACTCATACTTGTTTTTCTTTTCCAGTTTTTAATATTAATTTTGAACCTCAATGATTACCTCATAGTAAAAAATGGTGTTTTATGTGTCATCATTAATTTATTGATGCTTCTCAAAAATTAAGTTTTAAAAAGACACAATTGAATGGATATATTGAAATGAGAAGGTCACCAATGGTGTTATGTGGTTCAGAAATCATTAGACAAAAAATAAATGTCACTAAAGAAATTAGAAAACGCCATCAGTTTAAAGAAGTTGGGAAAGTGTATGAGGTTTAATATTTAAAGAATATGAAACAGAATAATTTGATAAAATTAGTATATTTTTCAGAATTATTTATTGGGAGTTTAGTATGATACGTCATAATCTTAACATACTGCATAATGAGAATAATGTCTATGATAATGTAATTTTTACAATTCTTAATGAGTAGGGTAAATAAAAGGATAACATTAATGCTTATAAGGATTTGAGGTCAATGAGTATAGAGCATGGTTTGTGGGAAAATGAAAATTACAAGTATCCTTTGGTTATTTTTACAATGAAAAATATTGAGAAATATGTATTCTGACAAACATTAAAGAATATAAAAGTTCCAGATGGATATTTAAATAACATATCAATATATGTTGGCTTAAAAATCAAAATTTACACGGATTAAAAAGTCATGACTAACATATTTTTTATAGTAAAGTTGTTTCTGTTGGATTTACATAATAATTTACTTAGAAAAGTATCTATGGTTCTTGTTGATTTTTGTAACTTTTTTATAGAGTTTTGTGGAATCAATAAGTCGAAATGAGCTTTGTAAACTTTAAGAAATACTTTTTTGACATTATTTCATTCATATATATATTATTTTCTTCTACATTCTTCACATTCATGATTCATTTGACTGCTCATTTTTTTGAAAGAAGCTAAATATGGTAGATTGGTACACTATCAATGGATTTATCCAATAGAGAGGTACATTGATAATATTGTTACTATAATTGGTGAATTTGATTTTATCAAATCATTGCATAAATTTTTTTTAGTAAGTTTCTTATTTTTTTATCAGGTATTTAGGTTATTTCAAATCATATGTGAGGAATAGAGCTTAACTATAAGGATATATTACTAAAGGTTACATAGATGAAGAGTGCTTGAGCTTCTCTTCTATGTATTTGGATGGGATTGAGACTAGATTCAATCATGCTACACATGCAGATGACATATCCACTAATTCTCACTCTGGAATTAAGTAATTAATATTTCAAACTATTGGACGACCAATTAAAATGGGGTTAAATTTTACACTGTCTAAAATGGAGTTCTTAAAAGTATATAGAAATGTGCTACCCAATAGTGTTATTGTAGATACATTTATTAAATAATTGTGACTCCAAACAAAGATGGGACTAAGGAGTCAATGTTGAAATGAGATTGAATTAGTAAAACATGTTAATAATGATATTGTTGAATAGTTCACCCATCGTGTAACTATATACTCAAATTCATATTATCGACGTGTTGTTATTTTTTCTATGTCAGAAGTAAAAAACATATATCTTTTTTCCCAGACAGTGAATGTTGAAAATCGAGGTGAAATATAGAATTATTTTATTTTGTAGGCTTGAGGTCCTCTATGGGAGGCTAAGAGATTTGATTCCTGTAATATTCATGGTTTCATGTTTTATACAATTTATCATGAAGAAGACTTGAAATATTAGAATAGTGGTGTATTTACATTTTTAGAGGAAGGATACTATGGGAAGCTGAATGATATAATTAAATTAAACTATCATGGCCAGTTTTTAGTTGTCTTATTCAAATGTAATTTGGTCAACATATATAGGGGTATAATTAATGATTCGTTACATTTTAATTCTATCAACTTATCTCATTTTATGGATACTAAGAGTATAAAGAACATGATAGTTTTATCTTGGATTTACAAGAAGAGATGGTTTATTATGTTGATGATGAAATACATGAAGGTTGGACTATTATTGTACACCTAAAAAAGATAGATTTATATGATATGGGAGACAAAGATCAATTGGTGCTTTGTGATAGTGAACCTCATCAACCACAAAACATTGAATGGTTTTTTCCTGAAAATATTGAAACAATAGAACTTTCCAGAGAGGTTTAAAAAGAATGACTCTTCGCAATGGTGGTTGATAATAACAAAGATAATTAATATAAAGATAATTGAATGTATAAATAGGTAATGAAAATATATTTAAAAATTTCATAGATAAGGGTTTTGTAAATATATACATTGTTCGAGTTTTTCTTCTTTTGTTTTGTAATTTTTTTTTTCTATTTTTCATTTTTTATAAATTCAATATACCTTAACCATTTTAAATATAAGAATATAAAGAACAAAAAAAATTAAGATCCTAGCTGATTAAAATCTCAAAACATGCCACCACTACCTTCATCTTCTGTGGATTCTAGTCATTCTGTTGTTCCCAAGACTGTTAGTGATATTGTTACACTGATAGAATATAAGGAAAGATTGTTCAAAAGCTTACTTATGAGATGGTGTGCTTTCCCATTAAATTATCCCATGTTATTTTTTGTTAAAAAAATGTTACCAACTGAATAAAAACTCACCTATGTGTACCCAATAAACAAAACATATAAAAACTATCTCTCAACTATAAAAATCACTTCTAAATGATTGTTGGACACAAAATACATGAATGTTTACTTATTAGCCACTAAATAATGTATTGGTAGTATAAACCAACACCAATACTAAAAAACCACCACATAGTCTAGATATATTTGCAGTGAACCTCTTGTGACAACTTTGAGCACCCAGTTCCTTTTAGAAGTGAATACGATGTAGGTGCGAGGGGGACCAGGCATGATGTGTGGTGTGATTGGACACAACATGATGGGTAGTGTGACTAGATAGGGTGTGAAATAGTAAAATGTTGGGCAGTGTGTTCTAAATTGTAAATTTTATTAAAAATATAATAATTATATAATTTTAATTTTTAAAAAATGTTTAATGATCACAAAAGATATCATAGGACAACAAAAACATATTGATTTGTGAAATATAGGAATTTATGCCACATTAATCTGAGTTATGATCTACATGTGATGCCTGTAAATATGTTTTTAGTGTTTTAAAACACTAAAATCCACTTTTGAGGATAAAAAAAATAAAAACAATATTTTATTGATGTGTAATCATGGGACAACCACCATTTAGTTATTTGTGACATGTATATGAAAACAACACATTCATTCAACATCAGATTGCTTTGAATGACTCAATAATAAATTTTAAAAGATATCAGAGTTCTAAAAACTTGCGTTATGGGGTCAAAACTAAGAAAATGATTTCACATTTCCATGAAATCAAGGGAAAACATGTGTATACTTATTTTTGAAATTTAGGAAGCATTGTTATGTCATTCAGAGTGATGGTTTTCCCATTATGGAAGTAAATGCATTTTTAGTGTTTTAAAACACTAAAACATGTATGGAGTGGTCATAACCGTTGAAAATGACCACATATTGATGTGAAATCATTGTAAAACCACCATTGAGTTATTTTTGATGTGTACATTTAAAAAACACATCAATCGAACATTTAGTGTGCTCTAAATGACTCAGTAACCACTTCTTAAATGTACAACAATTGTTCAAAATATGTTTCAGGGGGTTAAAACTAGGAAAAAATGTCATATTGCCCAAAAAATAGGGGGAATTTTATATTTAATTTTGAAATTTAGTAATTGAAATAACATCATTTGGAATCATAGTTTTGCCATTATGCATGTAAACACATTTTTAGTGTTTTAAAACACTAAAGCTTGAGTAGAATAGTCAATAACTATAGAAAAAGACTGCAGATTGATGTTAAATATTTTTACAAACACCTCTGAGTTATTTTTGACGTGTAAACACAAACACCACATCAATATAACACGTGTTGTGGTCTGAATGATCCAGTATCCAATTCTTAAATGTATAAAAACCTTTAAAAATAAGTGTTGTGGGGGTCAAAACCATGAAAATGACATCAGGTTGACCTAAAAATAGGGGACAAGGACAATATATTTAATTTTTAAATATAGTAATCAATTTCATGTCATTCAAAAATTATGGTTTTAATAGTACAACCATAAATTAATTTTTAGTGTTTTAAAACACTAAAAAATGCATGGAACAACCAAAACCATAGAGAATGACCTCATATTGATGGGAAATCATTGTAAAACCACTGATGAGTTATTTATGATGTATAATCATAGAAAAAACATCAATAAAATGTGTTTTGTGGTTGAAATTACTTAATGACCACTTCTTAGAGGTACAAAAAACGTTTAAAAACATGTGTATGGAGGTCAAAACCAAGAAAACAACATCAAATTGTAGGGAAATATTGTGATAATGACCATATATTTAATTGTGAAATGTATGAATTGATGAAACATCATTCTATCTAAGGTTTTTCCCATTATGGTTGTAAATATGTTATCAGTTTTTTAAAACACTAAAATGTTCATGGAATGTTCAAAAGCATAGAAAAAATCATATATTGACATCAAATAATTAAATAACTAGTTCTAAGTTATTTTTAACATGTACATATATATAACAAATCAATTTTGACCTATAGTTTGGTCAGAATTACTATGTAACCATTTCTTAAAGGTATATAAACATTTAAAAACAAGTGTTAGTGGGATCAAAACCAAAAAAACTAATTTAGATTTCTCTGAAATCGGTGTAAAATGTAGGAATATTTAATTTTTAATTTTAACAACTGACAACATGTCATTCCAAAAGAAGGGTTTCCTGTTATGGATGAAGGTATGTTTTTAGTGTCTGAAAACAAAAAAAACATGTATGGAATAGTCAAAACCATAGAAAATGATGTCATATTGAAATTAAATATTTGTAAAACAACTGTAAAGTAATTTTTTACATGTACACATAGAAAAAAATTAATCTGATGTGTGGTGTGTTTCGAATCACTCAATAACAACTTCTTAAAGGTGAAAAAACCTTTGAAAACATGTTTCAGGGGATCAAAATAAGGAAAATGATATTGGATTTCCCTGAAATCAGGGGAAAATGACTATATATTTAATTTTTAAATGTGTAAACTGATGTCATGTAATTTGGAATCAAAGTTTTCATGTTATAGTCATAAATTCATTTTTAATGTTATAAAACACTTAAAAAATTGCGGAATGGTGAAATCCATATAAAAAGACCTCATATTAACAAAAAAATCATTGTAAAACCACTGATATGTTAATTTTTACATGTATGTGTAGACAACATGTCAATTTGATTTGTGGTGTTGTTATAATGACTGAGTAACCCCTTCTTATAGGTACAAAAAAACCATTCAAAACAAGTGTCAGGGGGTCAAAACTAGGAAAACAACATCTGATTGCCATGAAATTAGGTGATAATGACTGTGTATTTAATTATTAAAATTAGGAATTGAAGTCACATCATTCTGAAAGAAGGATTTTCTATTATGGCCATAAACACATTTTTAGTGTTTTAAAACACTAAAAGACATATGGATGTAACACCTCAAGCTTCTACGGTACGTTTCCCTTCGAATAATGCGATAGCGTGTGTTGTACGCAACCTCGAGTTCTAACACACACCACAACTAATTAAACTAGCCGTTGTGAATAGTAATACCTACTTTTTGAAATTATATATATTTTATATTTGAAAATGGACTTCATTTTTGGATTCGGAATATCAAAATTAGCCTAGGGTGAAATTTTGGTACATTTCGGATAACTTTCATATTTTGATGAATAGTGAAAATTTCTAAATTTTAATTAAAAACAACTTTTTTAATCAAAATAATTAATAGTGATAAATTATGAATTTGAGTGGTTTTAAAGTATATTTAAAATATATTTTTAACATTCAATTTAATGTTTATCATTGGACATAATTTTACAATTAAACCGAACATAAACAAGTGTCAATCTTTTGATAGTTATTATCTCTTAAAAACACGCTTTTTGTTTTGATAGCGGGAATTAATTTTAAATTAATTTCTGCCACTTCTGTGTTTTGAATTTAGGAAAATGGATTCCATATTTGGAATCAGGATGTCCAAATTATTTAAATAGGTAACTTTTATTTTTACACATTTTGAATAATTACTGCGGTAAATATTTTATTTACCATGGTTAAAGGGTAAATCCGGTAAATAAGGGTTAAAAATTAATATTATAATAATACCAAATTACCCTAAAACGTGTCCTAACCTTATTGGTGGACACATACCCGACCATGGGCATCCTTGGGTCAATTTGGGGACCCCTTGGAGCCACTTGTATGTGGTAGGGAGACATTATATTAATAAAGTTAAAATAAAAATAAAAATGGCATAAGCTTACATCTTTTAGAAAATTTTTTTTTACATAGGGTTATAAATGTTGGATTTTCGATTATAAATACTCATTAGAAATCTAAAAGGATTTCCTACATAATTCTATTTTATTTATAATTTTTAGACATCAAATAATTTAAATTATTAATGACACAATAATGATGCAATGTTTACCTCATTAATAAATCATTTAAATAAATAAGATTATAATGATTAAAATATTATATAAAACCTGTCCAATTCTTATTGGTTGATTTTATTTAGAATATGAGTCATCGTATCTTCGACCTCAATGATTTTTGGACCATTATAAACCGAATATAATTATATTATAAAGTAATACTTTCACTCTTTCCTAAAGAGCCCCTCCTCTCCCTTATAAAAGGAGACCACTTCTACTCATTCCTCACACCTCTCAAGCCACTTGGCTCGTCCAAACTCTGCCCAACTAAGCTCCCCACATACCTCTCCTCCTCCTTGAAGCTTCCCCTTAGGCAGAAAGCATTTCAAGAAGTCCTTTGGTTCCAACCAAAGTGAGTTACCTAAATTAAAGGTAACGATTTCTCTTAAATTATTTTCATTTATTTTGCTTCTTCAACCCCCAAACTCTTTTTATTTCCTTTCTTTTGTAACAACACCAGTATCTTCAATATACTAGGATGTTGTTATAAGAAGGATTCAAACTACACATACACACAACTCGATCTTATGGATGATGAACATAATGTTTCTGTGGATGGCAAACTAACGCCTCACGAAACGATGATTGTTCAAATACATCTTACCGCCTCTCATGGTGGCCATTATGATGGCACTACAATTAAATATGATATTAATGATATATATTTTATATATAAGCTTCTGTAATTCCATTTTATTTCATACCATTATTCGTTTCATGTTGTATATACATACGATAATTTCATTTGAGGAAGTGCGGACTACCGCCCCCTTAAAATGATATGACTCGTTCATACCACACATGGAACGTATAAAGGATGGTGTTAATGAACTTAAGTAACATGTATAAAATATTATATTATACTGGAATAGTAATATACCTATGTATCATTTGTATTCGATTCTTTTAAAATAAAAATTAAATGGAAGTAGCGTTCGTGCGTACGTACGGACTACCGTCTCCACGAACGCGATGAGATTCATTCTCCATCGTATCCATTCAAGTATAATTATCATTTGATGATTTAAAAATGATGTTTAAGGACTTGATACCATTATGGATTTGAATAATATACAACTTATCCTTTACAAACATGTCTTACGTAACAAAACATACAAAAGCAAACAAGTAAGTTCACACCCGAAACAGCGATAATACTAAGATATTATTATCAAATCAATATTAAAAGATCATATATGATATCATATTAATGTATATGATTCTTGTATAATTTAATAACAATTATTTCACCATTATACATGAGGTTAACCTACCCCAACCAAGGAAAAGTACAAGGTAAGGGTTATTTCACAATCTCTTCATTATCCGAGGTTGTTTATACGTAATAATCTACTGGGATCTCTTTATCATCCACATCCATGTTTTCTTAAAAATGTATTTCAAAACATTTTTACTATTTACAAGAATATGGGTTAAAGTCATTTATACCCTTGTTTGACTTTTTATAAGAGGTTTATAAAGGAATCTTTCCGTCGTTTTCAAAATAAGGTCCTTTTTAACCTTTTCGATAGAATTGAGGTAAGAATGTTGTTTTTTTTAACTTATACGGCGGGTGCGGTTATTTTCCGCCGTTATAAAATCGTCGAAGCTTTCCATACAAGCTTATAAGAATATTTTCAAAGAAAATGTTTTATTTTATATGGATCTTAAATGATTTTAAAATAAAAGGAGATACTTCTTTAAAAAGAATTTTGATTTCATCTATGTCAACATCCTTTGATGGATTTTAAGATTATTTGAAGTTGATTTATTATGATACAAAACTTCTATATTGTATTGAAGGTTTTGTGATATGTTTGACTGTGGATGTGCTATTTTTATACCATTCATAGTTTATGGTGAAATTATTGACATTTCGTATGCTAGTTTTAATACGAATGTTTCTGTTATGTTTAAACCTTTTCATATGGGAATGCATTGGACTTAATAAGTGACGGGTGGAGCCCGCTATAGCTCCTCGATGCATTGGTAGGTCTCATGAGACAAACTAGTGTCTTGGCACAAGGCCTTGACAAAATATTATTTGTAGTCTTGGCACGAGGCCTTGACTATGTGGTTATGATAGTCTGGCATTATGCATTCCAACATTATGAAAGTGGTTATTGATTTTTGCATGTGATTATTCGATTAGTAGAATATCCATGTGAATAAGTAAATGGAATTATTTCATTTTATTTATGCCATACCATGTTGAAAGTTCATGTTTAAAAGGCTTTTGTTTTAGTTATACATTGCCTTAAATGTTTATTCCTATTGATGAAAGTTTCTGCTATATTGTTATCCTTACTGGGCATTTGAGCTCACCCCTTTTCTATGTTTTATTTTTCCCAGGAAGTGAAGATGTAAGTTATGAATGACCTCCAGGGATTTTATGAGGGGATTATAGTGTGGACTGTGGAAACATTATGTTGTTGAAGTAGTTTTTCATTTTATGATGTAATGTAAAACTTATGAATATATCTAGTGTTTCCAAGGCTACTAAACCAATCGGTCTTTCGAGATTTGATCTTTCTTGTGATCATGCCAATGTTATGTAATTAATGCACCGACTCTGGGCAACTGGGGTCGGGGCGTTACAGTTGGTATCAGAGGAAGTTTAGTACAAACCTTGGAAGCTAGATTTAGATAAACTCTGATTAGAGCACATAGACCTAAGATGAACTTTGAGGATTAGTATAGAAGAACTTCCTAGAATTTTGGTATTGTAGAGATTTTGTGAGTTTTCCGAGCAATACATCCCTGTCTGGATACGAGCAGGTAGAGGCGGCTCTGGAACAGATGTACCTAGGGGTAAAACCCGAAAACACCGCTTTGAGCTAGACTCGAACGGGAACTGGTGCACGACAACGGGCCTTTCTGCACTCTTGGTTACAACACTCCCGGGGGATATGCTTAGGATAACTCTCATTTTCTTTACAAATCATTATGAAGGGTTTATGAGTATATACTTCCTCAAAGAAAACATTTTTATGATTAAGGATTATATCCATAAATAGTTCAATTTATGTTAAGTGTTTTATAAGTATGGGATTATGTATTTTGATTCATAAACTGATCTAGTTTATGACATTGTTTAGAAATGGCGCCTAGTGGAAGAAATGGAAACCGTATCAATGCACGCACTCCATGTAGGGATTTCCCTCCTGCTCAAGATAATTATAGTGGGGCTGGTGATGCAACTGGTGCCGATCAGCTAATCACCATACTGGGACAACTTACTCAGGTTATGAATAATAACCTTACCCGTATGGAGCACCCTGATCCGCAGTGTGGAGGATCAATGTTAGATCGATTCATGAGGCAACAACCACCAACGTTCAATGGGAGTACAAATCCCTTAGTAGCTGAGCAATGGATAAATTCCCTAGAGAAAATATTTCAGGCTTTGGGGAGCAGTGAAAGGGAAAAAGTTATCATGGCAGTTTACCGCCTCACTGGAGATGCTGATCAATGGTGGTCATTGATTCAAAACATGAAGGAAGATGATGAAGTATCAAATATGGAATGGAGGGAGTTCAAAGATCTGTTTTTAGAAAAATACTTTCCTCGCGACCATCGAGCAGATATGGAAAGACAATTTCTGAGTCTGAGAAAAAAGGAGGATGAGAATGTCACAAAGTATGAGGCTAACTTTACAAGGTTAGAGAGGTACGCTGGTGATTATATTCGCAACCCAAGAAGTAATATTGATCATTTCTTTGATGGGTTAAAACCATTTCTCCGTCGAGCATTAGTCTCACAATCCTTTTCATCGTACGAAGACATTGTCTCATGTGCTATCAAGACCGAAAAGGAATTCTCTAAGTCTTATGACATTAAAGCAAAGCAAGAGAAGAAGAGACCTGCTGATCAATCTGGGAATGGAAATAAGGGGAAGAAAGGAAAGGTTGAATATCCATCTTGTGGTAAATGCGGGAAGAAACACCCCGGTACTTTCTTGAAGGGAATGGGAGTCTGTTACAAGTGTGGTGAAAAAGGCCACCAAGCTCATGATTGCAAGGGGAAGAAGGAAGCTACCAACGTTCAGTGCTACAATTGCAGGGAGATGGGGCATTATGCAAATGCATTTCCTAAGCGTCAGGAGAACTTACCTCAGAAAAGGCCAAGGGATCAAGGCCAGGCTTATGCTATCACTACTGTAGAGGTAGAAGCTCCAAAAGACGTGGTGGCAGGTAATTTAATGGTTTCCTCAAGTTTAGCAAATGCATTATTTGATTCTGGATCATCGCATTGTTTCATATCTTCCCAGTTTGCTAAGAAAATTAGATATTTCCAATTCGATTTAATAAGGGAGTTGTCAGTTAAAACTCCTAAGGGAAGTATCGTTGCAACAAAGTTTTGTGAATCAGTCCCCATTAGAGCACATAAATTTTCTTTATCTGCTGATCTCATCGTCATACCTATGATTGAGTTTGATATAATCCTCGGTATGGACTGGATTTCGGACTATGATGCGAAGATTTATTGTAAGAAGAAAGAGATTACGATTCTTGATGATAATGATAAGGAACACCTTATTTTTAGAGCAGAATCGTCACCACCTAATTCTTATTTAGATGCACCCCTAGTAGCTCAACTTAATTCAATTATTGGGGAGGAAGAGAATGAAATAACTACGGGTGAGGAAAGGAATGTTCAAATAGAGTATGTACCTGTTGTGAAAGAATTTGTAGATGTATTTCCGGAAGATTTACCTGGACATCCTCCAGAACGAGAAGTTGAGTTTTCCATTGATTTGATTCCTGGATCAAGGCCTATATCGAAGACCCCTTATAGAATGGCCACTGTAGAGTTAGTCGAACTAAAGAAACAACTAGAGGAATTGAGTAATAAGGGATTTATTCGCCCTAGTGTTTCTCCATGGGGAGCCCCTGTTCTTTTTGTTAAAAAGAAAGATGGATCTATGAGGTTATGTATCGACTACAGGGAGATCAATGCTATAACGATAAAGAACAAGTATCCCCTACCTCGTATTGATGATTTATTTGACCAACTGCATGGAGCTCAATACTTTTCAAAGATTGACCTTCGATCTGGATACCATCAGTTGTGTGTGAAGAAGGAAGACATTCCGAAGACAGCATTTCGAACCAGGTACGGGCATTACGAGTTTACTGTAATGCCGTTTGGATTGACTAATGCACCCTCTGTATTCATGGATCTGATGAATAGAGTTTTCAAGGAGTATCTCGATGAATTTGTGGTGGTATTTATTGATGATATCTTGGTTTACTCCAAAACCTACGAAGATCATGAAAATCACTTGCGCATTATCTTGAAGACTCTGAGGAGGCATGAATTATATGGAAAGTTTAGCAAGTGTGAATTATGGCTTCAGGAGATTTCTTTTCTTGGCCATATTGTCTCTAAAGATGGAATCTCTGTTGATCCTTCTAAGACCAAGGCAATCCAAGAATGGCCAGCACCTACGAGTATAACTTAGGTACGTAGTTTTATTGGTTTGGCAGGTTATTATCCACGTTTCGTCCAGAATTTTGCCCGATTGGCTAACCCATTAACGAAGCTCACACGTAAAGGGGTTAAATTTGTTTGGACAAAAGAGTGTGAAGAATGTTTCGAAGAACTGAAGAGAAGATTAGTCAATGCTCCTATATTGACTCTACCATCGGGGAATGATGGGTTCGTTATTTATAGTGATGCATCGAAGAAAGGACTTGGTTGTGTCCTTATGCAGAATGATAGAGTTATTGCCTATGCATCACGACAGTTGAAAATTCATGAACAAAACTATCCTACTCATGATCTTGAGTTAGCAGCTGTGATCTTTGCTTTGAAGATATGGAGGCACTACCTCTATGGTGAAAAATGTGAGATTTATACTGATCACAAGAGTTTGAAGTATATTTTCTCACAAAAAAACTCAACATGAGGCAAAGGAGATGGCTTGAATTACTCAAGGATTATGATTGTACGATACACTACCACCCGGGGAAAGCAAACAAAGTAGCAGATGCTTTGAGCAGAAAAGACCATGGAGTTTTGAACATGATGAGAATTGAAAGGGATCCAATTTTCATGGATCTAGTGAAGATGGACATGGGAATAACCAGGGAAGGTGAAACATCATTGCTTTTTCAAATGGTTGCCAAACCATCTTTACTAGAAAGGATTAAGAGTTCTCAGACCAATGATGAAGAATTTCAGAAGAAGATTAAAGCTGTGAATGATGGGAGATTGAGAGACTTTGTGTATGAAGATGGAATTTTGAAATTCGGGAAGGGACTTTGTGTTCCCGATTTACCTGATCTAAAAAGGGAATTGCTGGATGATGCTCATAGTTCCAATTTCTCTATACACCCTGGGAGCACAAAAATGTATAGAGATTTGAAGGAACATTTTTGGTGGGACAACATGAATAGAGAGATTGCTGATTTTGTGTCAAGATGTATGGTTTGTCAACAAGTGAAAGCTGGAAGGCAACAGCCTGGAGGAGTCATGCAACCTCTTCCCATACCGGAGTGGAAATGGGACAATGTTACGATGGACTTTGTCATGGGGCTACCAAAGACTCCTAGAAGGAATGATGCAATATGGGTTATTGTTGATCGTCTTACCAAGTCAGCACATTTTCTTGCTATAAGAGAAGATCTACCCCTGGAATGTCTAGCATGACTATATATTAATGAAGTTGTGAGACTTCATGGAGTACCCTTATCAATTGTTTCTGATCGTGATCCCCGTTTTACTTCAAGATTCTGGAAAAGTCTTCAGAAATCCCTGGATACTGAACTTCATTTGAGCACTGCTTACCACCCTCAGACAGACGGACAATCAGAACGGACTATTCAGACCTTAGAAGACATGTTGAGATCTTGCTCACTTGACTTTCAGGGTATGTGGGATAAATATTTACCTCTGGTAGAATTTTCCTATAACAATAGCTTCCATTCGAGTATTCAGATGGCACCATATGAAGCGTTATACGGAAAGAGATGTCGTACACCAACCTGTTGGGATGACGTCGGTGAAAGAAAACTTGTAGGTCCAGAACTGGTGGAGGAAACGATGGAAAAGGTGAAGGTAATCCAAAATCACATCAAAGCAGCTCAAAGTAGGCAGAAGAGCTATGCCGATAATAGAAGGAAGGATTTTGAATTTCAAGTCGGTGATCATGTTTTCCTGAAGGTATCTTCGTGGAAGGGAGTCATACGTTTTGGTAAGAAAGGTAAAGTGAGTCCCAGGTACATCGGACCTTTCGAAATTCTAGAACGAATTGGGGCTGTAGCTTACCGATTGGCAATGCCGCCAAGTCTCTCCAAAGTTCACGATGTGTTCCACGTATCTCTATTGAGGAAATACATGCCTGATCCCACGCATGTACTCACCTATGAGGAATTAGAACTGGAACCCGATCTGTCTTATTGCTAAGAGCCCGTCAGGATTCTTGATACAAGAGAACAAGTACTGAGAAACCGGACGATGCGTCTGGTAAAAGTTTTGTGGAGAAATCATAAGATGGAAGAGGCAACGTGGGAACCCGAGGAACTTATGATGAAGAACCACCCGAGTCTTTTTATGCAGTAATACCCTAGAAATTGCGAGGACGCAATTATTTGAAGGAGGGGAGAATGTAACACCCCATGCTTCTACGGTACGTTTCCCTTCGAATAATGCGATAGCGTGTGTTGTACGCAACCTCGAGTTCTAACACACACCACAACTAATTAAACTAGCCGTTGTGAATAGTAATACCTACTTTTTGAAATTATATATATTTTATATTTTAAAATGGACTTCATTTTTGGATTCGGAATATCAAAATTAGCCTAGGGTGAAATTTTGGTACATTTCGGATAACTTTCATATTTTGGTGAATAGTGAAAATTTCTAAATTTTAATTAAAAACATCTTTTTTAATCAAAATAATTAATAGTGATAAATTATGAATTTGAGTGGTTTTAAAGTATATTTAAAATATATTTTTACCATTCAATTTAATGTTTATCATTGGACATAATTTTACAATTAAACCGAACATAAACAAGTGTCAATCTTTTGATAGTTATTATCTCTTAAAAACACGCTTTTTGTTTTGACAGCGGGAATTAATTTTAAATTAATTTCTGCCACTTCTGTGTTTTGAATTTAGGAAAATGGATTCCATATTTGGAATCAGGATGTCCAAATTATGTAAATAGGTAACTTTTATTTTTACACATTGTGAATAATTACTGCGGTAAATATTTTATTTACCACGGTTAAAGGGTAAATCCGGTAAATAAGGGTTAAAAAATAATATTATAATAATACAAAATTACCCTAAAACGTGTCCTAACCTTATTGGTGGACACATACCCGACCATGGGCATCCATGGGTCAATTTGGGGACCCCTTGGAGCCACTTGTATGTGGTAGGGACACATTATATTAATAAAGTTAAAATAAAAATAAAAATGGCATAAGCTTACATCTTTTAGAAGAACAATTTTTACATAGGGCTATACATGTTGGATTTTAGATTATAAATATTAATTAGAAAGCTAAAAAGGTTTCCTACATAATGATATTTTATTTATAATTTTTAGACATCAAATAATTTAAATTATTAATGACACAATAATGATGCAATGTTTACCTCATTAATAAATCATTTAAATAAATAAGATTATAATGATTACAATATTATCTAAAACCTGTCCAATTATTATTGGTTGATGTTATTTAGAATATGAGTCATCTTATCTTCGACCTCAATGATTTTTTGACCATTATAAACCGAATATAATTATATTATAAAGTAATACTTTCACTCTTTCCTAAAGAGCCCCTCCTCTCCCTTATAAAAGGAGACCACTTCTACTCATTCCTCACACCTCTCAAGCCACTTGGCTCGTCCAAACTCTGCCCAACTAAGCTCCCCACATCCCTCTCCCCCTCCTTGAAGCTTCCCCTTAGGCAGAAAGCATTTCAAGAAGTCCTTTGGTTCCAACCAAAGTGAGTTACCTAAATTAAAGGTAACGATTTCTCTTAAATTATTTTCATTTATTTTGCTTCTTCAACCCCCAAACTCTTTTTATTTCCTTTCTTTTGTAACAACACCAGTATCTTCAATATACTAGGATGTTGTTATAAGAAGGATTCAAACTACACATACACACAACTCCAACTAATGGATGATGAACATAATGTTTCTGTGGATGGCAAACTAACGCCTCACGAAACGATGATTGTTCAAATACATCTTACCGCCTCTCATGGTGGCCATTATGATGGAACTATAATTAAATATGATATTAATGATATATATTTTATATATAAGCTTCTGTAATTCTATTTTATTTCATACCATTATTCGTTTCATGTTGTATATACATACGATAATTTCATTTGAGGAAGTGCGGACTACCGCCCCCTTAAAATGATATGACTCGTTCATACCACACATGGAACGTATAAAGGATGGTGTTAACGAACTTAAGTAACATGTATAAAATTTTATATTATACTGGAATAGTAATATACCTATGTATCATTTGTATTCGATTCTTTTAAAATAAAAATTAAATGGAAGTAGCGTTTGTGCGTACGTACGGACTACCGTCTCCACGAACGCGATGAGATTCATTCTCCATCGTATCCATTCAAGTATAATTATCATTTGATGATTTAAAAATGATGTTTAAGGACTTGATACCATTCTGGATTTTAATAATATACAACTTATCCTTTACAAACATGTCTTACGTAACAAAACATACAAAAGCAAACAAGTAAGTTCACACCCGAAACAGCGATAATACTAAGATATTATTATCAAATCAATATTAAAAGATCATATATGATATCATATTAAGGTATATGATTCTTTTATAATTTAATAACAATTATTTCACCATTATACAGGAGGTTAACCTACCCTAACCAAGGAAAAGTACAAGGTAAGGGTTATTTCAAAATCTCTTCATTATCCGAGGTTTTTTATACGTAATAATCTACTGGGATCTCTTTATCATCCACATCCATGTTTTCTTAAAAATGTATTTCAAAACATTTTTACTATTTACAAGAATATGGGTTAAAGTCATTTATACCCTTGTTTGACTTTTTATAAGAGGTTTATAAAGTAATATTTCCGTCGTTTTCAAAACAAGGTCCTTTTTAACCTTTTCGACAGAATTGAGGTAAGAATGTTGTTTTTTTTAACTTATACGGAGGGTGCGGTTATTTTCCGCCGTTATAAAATCGTCGAAGCTTTCCATACAAGCTTATAAGAATATTTTCAAAGAAAATGTTTTATTTTATATGGATCTTAAATGATTTTAAAATAAAAGGAGATACTTCTTTAAAAAGAATTTTGATTTCATCTATGTCAACATCCTTTGATGGATTTTAAGATTATTTGAAGTTGATTTATTATGATACAAAACTTCTATATTTTATTGAAGGTTTTGTGATATGTTTGACTGTGGATGTACTATTTTTATACCATTCATAGTTTATGGTGAAATTATTGACATTTCGTATACTAGTTTTAATACGAATGTTTATGTTATGTTTAAACCTTTTCATATGGGAATACATTGGACTTAATAAGTGACGGGTGGAGCCCGCTATAGCTCCTCGATGCATCGGTAGGTCTCATGAGACAAACTAGTGTCTTGGCACAAGGCCTTGACAAAATCTTATTTGTAGTCTTGGCACGAGGCCTTGACTATGTGGTTATGATAGTCTGGCATTATGCATTCCAACATTATGAAAGTGATTATTGATTTTTGCATGTGATTATTCGATTAGTAGAATATCCATGTGAATAAGTAAATGGCATTATTTCATTTTATTTATGCCATACCATGTTGAAAGTTCATGTTTAAAAGGCTTTTGTTTTAGTTATACATTTCCTTAAATGTTTATTCCTATTGATGAAAGTTTATGCTATATTGTTATCCTTACTGGGCATTTGAGCTCACCCCTTTTCTATGTTTTATTTTTCCCAGGAAGTGAAGATGTAAGTTATGAATGACCTGCAGGGATTTTATGAGGGGATTATAGTGTGGACTGTGGAAACATTATGTTGTTGTAGTAGTTTTTCATTTTATGATGTAATGTAAAACTTATGAATATATCTAGTGTTTCCAAGGCTACTAAACCAATCGGTCTTTCGAGATTTGATCTTTCTTGTGATCATGCCAATGTTATGTAATTAATGCACCGACTCTGGGCAACTGGGGTCGGGGCGTTACAATGGAACAATCAAAACCATTGAAAAAACCATATATTGAGGTAAAATCCTTGGAAACCCACCTCTACTTTATTTTTTACATGTACGCATAGACAACACATCAATCCAACATGCGGTGTGGTCAGAATGACTTAGTTACAACTTCTTAACGGTTAAAAACCATTAAAAAAAGTAGTTGAGGGTTAAAACTAGGAAAATAATGTCTCATTTCCTGAAAATTAGTATTCAATGACTGTATATTAAATTTGGAAATATAGAAAATTATTAAACATCATTCTGAATAATAGTTTTATAATTATGTCCATAAATGAATTTTCAGTGTTTTAAAATACTCAAACTTGCATGGAATGGTCAAAACTATAGAAAATGACCAAATATTTACTTAAAATCATTTTAAACCCATGTATATGTTATTTGTTATTTTTTAACAAATAAAAAAATCAATCTGACTCGCATTGTGGTTGGAATGACTTAGTAACCACTTCTTATAGTTACAAAAACCTTTAAAAATAAGTGTTAGTGGGTCAAAAATTATTAAACGATGTCATATTTCCCATAACTCATTGGAAATGACCATAAATTTAATTGTAAAATTTTGAAACTAATGAAATATCATTTTGAATGGTGTTTTTTTGTTATGTTTGTAAACACATTTTTAGTATTTTAGAACACCAAAACATTCATGGAATGGTCAAAACTATAGAAAACGACCACAAATTGTTGTCAAATAATTATAACACCACTACTATTTTATTTCTAAAATATAGGATATGTTGTGATAATAAACCTTTAATTTTTTTATTAAATAAATTTCAAGAACACTACACGTCATTTTAAAAATAAATTAGAATATTTACTTCTATATTTTTTGTTTCAAGTGATGAATCCTATATTAAATAGGTATGTTTATGTTTTAAAATTATTTTCTGTTATTTATTATTTTTTTATGTGAAAATTAATTGTGTTTTATTAAAAAATAACAAATTTTTTGTGAATCATTCTGAATATATTCTGTTTCTTTTAATTTTCTTATTTATTTTCATAAATATTATGGCTTTCATTGTAGGTGGCGGATGCAAGAATTTGGCAAGAGGTTGACTGTTTTGATCCATGACATTTGTTAAAGGTAGTAATGATGGTTCTTATTTTCAATGGGATGTTAAAATATTGTTAATTATTCTACTGTAATTGTAATTTTTATTCTTAATTATATTTTTTCCTATTTTTTTTACGTTGATGAGATAATGTGGTCTATTTGAGTTTTTGAGATGCAGTGGAGGTAGATAGATGTAGTGGATGCCATGATGTGGATTTATATTGATCAGAATATGGATACAGTGGTGATTGATAGATATATTGGTTAAAAGATGTATGGGTTGACTCAAGTTGAGGTTATGATGACTGTGGATGTTTGTATATTAGTTTTGTATTTATGACTTATGTAAGATTGTTTATCATATATTAATGTTTTAGTTTATTTCATGGGAATTTTTTGTATTTAAAGTTTATTATTATTATTATTGTATATATATTCTAAAATATATGATTTAGCCGCTATTTTTAGAAAATTCTACATAATATATTAAATAAAATATGTTTTGTTGTAGTTAGGATTAACCATAACTAAAACAGACCTCCACTGAACACATCAGCAATGGTGTTTTAAAATTTTTAAATATTTCTTGGAGATATTTTTTTTATAAAAAAACCACCTCTATATAAAATCGGAACTTCCACAGAAATATCCAAAAAAGGCATATAATAAAATTTCCATCAAATTATTGAAACCACCATTAAATGACTAGAAACTGTGCAATACATGGATGTTTTTGAAACCAGTTTGATACTTATAGGTAGTGGTTTAAACTGATTCTAGTCCAAAATATCCTATACTACTTCCCTATTTTTTAGTGACCGTATTAAATCAAGTTGGATAAACAGATTAATTTTTTTTGAATTACCATATTGGAATTGTTTGTATGTTAGACATTTTTTTGATTTAATGTATGTAGAGAAATTGTATTCGATAATGTTATTGTCTTGTTACTAAATGTTCTATGAAAAAAAATGTAATCAAGGATAGGTTGGACATGATTTACAAGTTGATAAGGGAAGATTTGGAAATAGAGAAGTGTAGAGGGAATACTTTTCTTACTCAAGTAGATTACACTCTATCCAGAGAGAAAAAATTTCAAATTTTATATTTCTTTAATAGTGTAAACATTAGATAGGTATCTTCATCAAATATAAATAATTACATGTCAATGAATAATTTGAAGTAATACGGAATAAAATAACATAAATTTCATGGATTGATGCGAGATTTTATCTCTATTTTTTAGATTTCATTCTATCTAAAAATTCACGACTTATATTAAATAGGCCCTGCTTATTTTTTAAATCCATATTTAATAATCTTATAGACCTAAATAAGTCTCCAACCTTGAAAAAAGATGTTTTAGTCATATTATATGAATTATAGATGTTATTACCTTTATTTTTTTGGATATAATGGTCCACTTGATAGTTTAATTAGTTATAGAAGTTTGACTATGTGGTCATATCCATTACATATGGATATACCCCATTAAACGTTATATTAAAATTTTGAATGGGAATGTCATGAATTGAAGTCAACCAGATGGTTTAATTTCAAAATGATATATTATTAAATAATCATTAGAATTATGTATTGATTAACTATTATATGTTGACAACAACAGTCTCCAAATGTCTCATTATAGAATATGCCTTATGGGTGAAGGGATTCGTTGAAGAGATATTGTTAAAATTACCTTCATAGAGTGGGATCAAGTGAACCTTTAAATTTTACATAATTGTGATGATGTTGATCCATAAGTTAAATCCCACACAATAATTATTATACATTTGAATCCATCAGTGGCTAAAAGATGGATATTAGATACACATAATAAACAATTTATAAGATGGTTTTGAGATCAAATTTATAATGAGTTATCTAAAAATCCACGTTCAATTGTTGAATGAATTTGATGGATATCCATGTGTCTGAATGTAAATTTTATATCTTATAATGGTTTTGTAATAAATGTTTATATGCTCTATACAAAAGAATATTATGAATATAGTATAATTAAAAAAAATGAAGTTACGCTTGTGGTGGAAGTGATGCACATATCTGGTTCCATGGATAGAAATACAATTTATGAAAATATTCTATATTTTAGAATTATCTAATAGATATATGAGTCGAACTATATAACATTTGAAGTTCCTATTTTCCATTACAAATTGGTTGACAATAGGAGTGTATTGAAAAGTGATCAAATGGGCTTCGTGAAGGTGAATTTTAGTGTGGAAGGGGGAAAACGATTCATTCATAATGGAATCACAAGTAATGCAAGTATCTTATGTCTCAAATACAAAAAACAATAATTGGTTGATTGTATTTTTGGTGACTAAAACAAAAATCGTGTCAGATGAAAATTCAATCAAGGATGACCCTTTCATTGGGAGATCATAATTAGTTCATGTTGATCCCAGTGTAGAAAATGTTTTAAATATTAGGGGGAACCACAAATTTGGGATTTAGATTCTTGATAGTGGATCAAAATCCCTAAAACCTTTAAAAATGAAAGATAGTTTAATGAGAAGGTAAAACTGTTAATAAATATAATATATTTCTCCTCATAGTATTATACGTTATCTTCTATATCAACATAACATAAATTAACTATTTTACTACTCATGAAGACAATTTCTTCTTTAAATTATGATTTTTTCAATCCCATGTAAAAACAAACTATAATGGAGGAAACCCTTTGGGAATATATAAATATAATGTTACAATAAACTTTCTCTATTTTATTGAAAAATTATATAATAAAATATTGATTTAATTTTCATTATCCAATATAGAGTTCATTTATTTTAGGAGATTTATGTCCATATTTTATGACTTTCTACATTAAAACATCCATATAATTCTTCTCCCTCAAAACATTTTCACCCCCACGATGTTTTAATTTATCACTTTATTTCAAGTTTCATCCACAAACTTGAAGGAAGATAAGTGATTCTACCTCTAATAAATCACAAATGTAATCTTTATTTTCGCATAGTAAAATCATTTTCTATAGAATTAATATATTATTTCATATTTATGTTTAATTTATTTCTTTTTATTATTAATCAGATGGTAATTTTTTTTCTTATATAGGTGGATTTTTTCCTTGAGTTGGGGTGGTTTGTTTGAAGATGATCATGCTCATGAGAGATAGAACTTTGAGGCTACAAGTGAGATAATGAAAACAAGGAAGTGTGTCAAGAATATATATGACCATCCTGGAAAGGTGAATTACTTATACTTATTTAATTAATTTTCTGATCATTTTATCAATTATTTTCATGTTAATCTCCTTATCATATTTATCTAATACTTATTTTAGTTTCTTCATATATATTTTGGTAGTTCATATTTTTCTTCAAACTGTCTAAAACAAGACCCAAAAGAGATAACATGTTTCTTTCTACCAATGTTACCATTCTTTCCATTGCCTTTATTTTTCAAACTTCCAACAGTGCATATGGATTCAGTGTTCTTAGCTGAAACCCCTTTTTTAGCTATGAACATCGACTTGATATGAAGTTTTGGAGTATAAAAAATAAAGGGATTTAAAAGGATGGTAACAATTGAATTTTCTATTTTTTTGATACTTTGTTATGTGTAGTAATGAGCCGCACCTTGATCCAATATAATGTGTGACCAATATGACTCTAAGGGAATATATTTATTGAAAAATAACAATAATTCTAGTAAAAAGGACAACTGGAATACTGAAAACAAATAAAAATAATTCAGATTGATTTTATACTTTAGGAAAATGATCAATAAGCTATTTGATATATTTAGGAATCATACACACCACAATATGATATAAATGTTCTCAATATAACTCAAAGTGTTTGTTATTAGTGTAAAATTGACAATTTTGTTCAAAAATGTCACTCACAAAAAAATAAGAAAACACACTCATAATATCTTTATAATTTATAATAATGATTCATAATTCATTTGTGACATTTAAAAATTATTCTCACATCAAAGAAACACATGATTCAAATAGTATGACTTAAAGTGTGTGTTTCTAGTTTAAAATGACATTTTAGAAAAAAAGAAATGTGATATAGTAAAAAACTGAGAAAACACATTCCTATTGTTTTAAAACATTATGAAAATTATCTTTATGTAATTTTGGATGTATATGAATTATTCTCACTTCAATATGATGCATAATGTGACCATTATGACTCTAAGTGCGTCTTTTTAATTAAAATTGACATTAATTTTAGTAAATAAGATAACTAACATGCTCAAAACAGAGAAAGTGAATTAATATTTTTTTTGATAATTAATGAAAAAATCTATTAGTCATTTTTTATGTGTAGAAATAATTGTCACCTAAATCTAATAGATGATGTTAATGGAATTAATCTAAGTGTCCATTATCAGTTTAAAATTTAAATTTTAGTTGAAAAGTGTCACGAACTGAAAACTAAAAAAACACACTCAGATTGTCTTGATAATTTAGGGAAATTATTTTGAAGTCATTTTTATGTGTACTAATTATTATAACATAGAACTAACACAATGTGTGACATGTATGACTCTAATTAAGTGTTTCCAGTTTAAAATTACATTTTAGTAAAAAAGAAAAGTGACTTACTCAAAATTGCGCACATGAGCCTCAACCCGGTTGGGGAAGACTCGGTAGGTGCATCTAAGTGACTTGAGATCAAATCTAGGTGGAGTTGTATTTTTAGGGGGTACTGTAGCAGGACTGTAGTAGTAATATAGTATGTGCTATTTGGTATTGTTGCAGCCCGAACTATTCATCCATTTGGGCTTTTAGGCCAACCATTTTGGCCTCGAGTCCTTTGAGGCTTTTGGGCCACCCAAGGCCTTAAGGCCACTTGAATTTAGATGTACCAGTTTGACTACAAGGAACAAGTCTTAAGATGAGTATTCAAGGCAAACACATTCACTAGAGCAGAGCTAACCAGATTTGGAAGAATGAGAGGGTATTGATTTTCCATCGGTACCAGGCCAGTGCAGCTTTGCAAAGGACAACTAGCCGACCATCCCTACGAAGGTGAAGTGCTGATATCATGATATATGATAGGGAGGAGTAGTTCCAAGTTCTCTTGTCAGGGTGATTCCCTCTATGAACTACTGGTCATGTAATTGTCTCTAAGATTTCGGGCCTTGTAAGGGTTCCACCTCACCCCTTGAAAGGTGGATTATAAAAAAAAGACCTTCGCCCCATTCAGACCGACCTACTCAAAATTGAGAAAACACATTCGGATTGTTTTGATATATTATAAAAACACTACATACATAATTTTTGGTTTTTATGAGTTAGACACACCTCAATATTATGCATGATGTTACTGGTATGACCCCAAGATTGTATTTTTATTTAAAATTGAAATTGATTGTAGTAGAAAAAGGGAACTAACATACACAAAACTAAGAAATCACATTCATATTGTTTTTATACTTTATTAAAATTATCTACAAGTTATTTATGATGTGTATGAATTATCCTCACCTCAATCTGATACATAATGTTCCCGGTATGATGTAACATGTCAATTTTGAGATTAAAATTAACATTTTATTTCAAAAAGTGTCACTGGTTGAAAACCAAGAAAACAAACTTGTATTTTCTTGATAATTTATGAAAAATATTATATTTAATTTTTGACATGTGTGAATCATTATAATGTCAAACTAACATACGATGTTATAGGTATGACAGAATATGTATGTTTCATTTTTAAAATGACATATTTGTAAAAAAAGACAAGTGACATACTCAAAACTAATAAAAAACATTTTGATTGTTTTTATAATTTTTGAAAATTATCTATAATTAATTTTGGATTTGTTAGAATCAAACTCACCTCATGCTGATTCTTGGTGTGACCGATATGACTCCATGTGCATCTTCTAATTTAAAAGTGACATTATTATATTTGTAAAGAAGACAACTGACTTACTCAAACCAATAAAACACATTAGGATTGTTTTTATACTTTAGAAAAATGATCTATAAATAATTTGAGATGTGTAAGAATAATCTAAACCTCAAACTGATGAACACTGTGAAAAGTATAAATCAAAGTTCCTCTTTTTATTTAAAATTGACATTAATTTTAGTAAAAAAGGAAAATTACATACTAAAAAATGATAAAATTATTTCATATTGTTTTGAAACATTATAAAAATCATTCTTAAGTAATTTTTGATGTATAGGAATCAGTCAAAACATAATCTGACACACGATGTTCTCTTTATGGCTCAATGTGTCTCTTATCAGTTTAAATTTGACATTTCAGTTCAAAAAGTTTGACTCACTGAAAATTGAGAAAACACATAGGGGTTATCCTGATAATTTAGTAAAATGATTCAAAATTCCTTTTTGATGTGTAGGAATCAGTCTAACAACAAACCGACATACAATGTGATTGAGATGACTCAATGTACATGTTTCTAGTTTAAAATGACATTTTAGTCAAAAAGACAAGTGATGTAATAATAACTGAAAAATGCCTTAGGATTCTTTTGATAATTTAAGAGAATGATCCATTATTTATTTGGGACGTGTAGTAATTATATGCACCTGCATCCTATACATGGTGTGACCAGTATGACCCTTAGTGTATATTTTCAATATATAACCATCATTTTAGTTCAATGTATGCATCACAATGCCATAACCAAGAATTTGATCCTATATTGTTTTCTCAACATTCTATAAAATATTACTTAATTAATTTCCTTATCATTTTTATCTTATAAATATTTAGTTAATTTTCATTGAAATAATGCTTGAAGTTAATCAAGAAATGGCGTGACATTAAAGAACCAACCATAACTCAATCTGATACATGGTGTTCCTGGTGCAACATAAATTTTAGTTTAAAATCAACACTTTCTATTTATTTTATTTATTTATATTATTAATAACATAGGAATTGTTTTCTTATATAGGTGCATTCTTTTTCATGAGTAGGGGTGGTTTTTCGACAATAACATGAGTTGGGGTGAGTGTCAAAAAAAGGAACATTAAGGTTTTTGAATGTATGTAATAATCTATAAGATGGGGTCAGTGTAAAAAAACGAACATTAATTTATTTCAACATCTAGAAAATTCGTAATATCTTTAACATTACCATTCATGTAAAAATACCTTTAATAGAAATTATAAATGATTAGTTTTTTCCAAGATCTTACTTTTTATTTTTTTCTGATAAAGGTTTCTGAGAGGGAGTAGGAGGTGTGGTGGTATAAGTGATATAAAATTTAATATATATGATTTATTACATCATGGATCCCATTGGTTATAATATAGGTGAGTGGTTTTTAGCTTATCCTTTTCTCATATATAATGGATGAGAAGAGTAGATTGTTTTATTGGATCTGCAATTTTGGAATGCACTTTATTATGGAACCTTGGATACGAAATGGATTCCCAAAGGATGAATTCCTTCATCTCTGGTGATTTTAGGGTCAATATAGCATGGGAATGGGGATACTCTATTTAGTTACTTATGTTCATAGGATCAATTTTGGATAGATGTTTTTAAAGGCTATATATGAAGAGATTTACATTGTATATTCTATAGGGAATCTTTGACTAGGGGCCTTATAACATAGCATTATGTCTTATGATTTTTAATTATTAAAAATTTTAGTGTCATTAGAAACAGAAAAGGTCTTGCGCCATGGTCCTCTATTATAATAATAGATATAAATTCATAATTCATTTGAATTTCCTCCACTTCAATTCTTTCTTTTCTAAATTGTAGGCAACCTGAAGCCCTTTTTTATAATCCCTTCAATCCCCTTTGATAGGATTATACCCTTAATCTCTATAGAACATGTTTTTAGGATTTTAGGTTACTCAATATTCTAGGATTATTTCATTCTATTCCATTATCTTATTAACATACTATAATAATTTGTTCAATTACTGATCATAGTGTTTCTATCAATGAATGATGGAGGATTCTTGTGGGATGTTTATTTAGGGGTTTTATTCCCTTTAGAAGATGTAATTAGAATTTTTTTCCTGTTGTTCTATTATTTCTTGGAGAACATTGTGACATTAATGTTAAGTTAAAGGATTTTTTGCCTTTCATTTTTTAAATTGTAAGTGACAGATTATGATGATTTAATATTTTGGGTAACAATAAAATTAGACTAATAAATATTTTAAAATCATCCTTAAAGGTGTAATGTTTTGTGGTTTTGGATTATTATTATCACGTGTCGTTATGATATATTATTATTGCATATTGATTTACTAGATAGTATGGAATCTAATTATAGTGTCCATTTTTGTATTTAGCATGATTTTTTTCATAGAATTTGAAAAAACATGAAATTATAATGACATGATTGAAATAAGAGGTAAGTTATTTGATAACTGTTTTTCCTAGAATTTGATGAAAAATGGAAGTAATGCCAATGTAAGGTTTATATGGATTAATATTTATTGATTAGATGATTTATTATATATTGATTGTTTCTAAAAATCTATTCATAGTATACCAGTTAATTAAAGATGGTAATTATGGTTTTTTCTAAAGATAATTTTTGAGGCTAAGTGATCCTATTTTAATTATGAAAGACATATATTCCTTGGTTAGGTAACCTTGTTTACACCATGAGTATTCTATTCAGAAAATGCATTTTTATTAATTTTATTCTAATTCCATGTAGTTAAATCCTAGAGATGTTTTGATGATGACTTGATATATTTGTGAATATTTGGAAATAAATAGTTTGAAGTCCTAAGACTATTTTTTGTGGTTTTGGTATTAGCATGATATATTATATCACTAGTAAATGGTGTGGGATTGATACAGGGGATGTCCAGATGAGTTTAGTGTAGGGATTTCTCTTTAATCTATACTAGATGGTTTTATTTAATATATGGTTGGATGTATGTTATTTATTATGATTTTCATGTTTTAAGTGTAATTTCAATATATTAATGGATGTGCATCATTGATGTAGTAGATTATGATGAGTCTATGTGTGCTATGAAAATTATGAAATGATAATTAGATTAATAAAGGCACCAATGGGATGGGGTGTTGTTAATGGATGTAATGATAAATGATTACATATTAATGGAAACCATGGGATAGTTAAATAGAATAAATCCAAGAGAAACAGTTTTAAAATTAAAAAATTGTAATGGTGTATAATTAATGAATTGTTTATGTCATGTTTAATGACATGTAAAATTATAAAGAGTAATTTACTGGACAAATAAATGAATGAATAATATTTTATTATTATTAAAAAGTGGTAATGGTTAATATTTAACTTGTATTCTTATATAATTGTTTTAGATATAGATCTTAGTAGTGGCATTCATTTGTCACATGTGATGAGAGCTGCAAATGAGTCTCTGGATAATAAATTTCCCTTAGTGTGGATTGTGTATGCGATTCTTATATTTTATTATTTCACAAACCTCATCCCCTGAGGTGATAGGGAAGTGGAAACCAAATTTTTTTAGGAGTTTTTTCCTCAAAATCTAATATAGTGGTGGAATATATGGTTTTCATCTCCCTATCCGCTGCACTCTCATTAGTAATATATATGAGTAGGAATATCTCGAACTATAATGGATAATGGCACAGGTTGTGATCCTTCCCTATCTGTGATGGATATTAGTTTTAAATTAAATTCATTTGTGGTATTTAATGGATTAAGGCTATAATATATATCTATATTTGGATATAGTAGTTACGACTTACCATGAGTGTACATTCATGGGTTGTTATGTTTTTAGGTATAATAAATTTTCATTAGCTATAGTGGATTTTGGACTTACACCTAGTTATAGATGAGATGATGATGTCGATAATGAGATGGTTTAGGGCTACATAGGATGCATAATTGTGATGATATGACTGCATAAGATACAAGATACATTATGAAAAGGTTGATCATAAGAGGTAGTCATTGGGGAATTAGAGTGGAAAACTAGTGGGGAATTTTATGTGAGGTATATTCATTTATGTATATGATTTTTATATTGAAGGATTTATTTTTATGTGTTATTTAGTGAGTGATCCATGATTAGGATGAGAAAATAGACTTATCTGTGTATGTTATGCATTAGTTTAATTTTTTTAGTCACATGGATTAATATTATTCATTCTAATTTTTCATGAAAGGTTTTAGGGAGGACTCTACTGAGTATGCATGTTATACTTTCTCTAAATATTTATAAAATATTTTCAGTTCTATGGGATGTGGTTGGTGATAAAGATGGGTGTTACTAGATTGTAGGAATATTCAAGATATATTATAGAGTTATAGAAATTATTGAGGATTTATTTTTCATACATTCCTCTCTTTTAGTTATTATGGTTATATGAAATTATGGCATGTATTACGCATTCTATCTTCTAAACTAGATTAGAACATCTATGCGGGATAGCTCCTGTGTAGGGAGAACTACTCCCACACATGTAGTTGAGATGACCCCTTGAATTGATTTAAGATAAAAAATATTTACTAAATGATTATATAAAATATTTAACAAATATTTATATAATTCCAATTTAATACTCATATAAAATCCCACCAATAATATTCACTTCAAGTATTCTCATGTAATAATATTTTATTAGGTCATATTCAATCACCATTATTACATCAAATTGAATACTGTGATTTCTTCAAACATTACCACAAAATGTTATCACAAATAAAGAAAATTCCAATGTTCATCATATATACATATCATCCTTGGTTAAAAAAATTAACACTTCTTTAAAAAAGGGAATTGAAATTTCAACCTTGGTATTTTTTTTCAACTAATGCAACTCTTTATCAACAGTGTTTCTTATTCAAGAGACATCAAATCTATTACTTTTTAAAAAAAAACATGCTAAAAGCACGCTATAAATTATAATTCAGTGTTTGAGAGAACTCTATATCTCAATGATAATAATCATTTTATCAAAGTGAAAAAATTATATCCCCCTAAATTGAAGCACCCACTTCTTCGAATAACTTCACATTTTTACAATAAGCATAACCAGTATATTAAAACAAATAAAAAAATAAAGGAAAATAGTCATGTACCTTTTGAAACCCTTTGAAAACATAATACTTTTATTTTTATGGGTAAATATAAATTATTATTAATGACTTGGGAGTGGATGATCACCCATGATTATCCTTAGTGTCTCAAATTTTTCTTTAGGGACAGACATGGTGAAGATATCAACTAATTGATCATGAGTTGCAATAAATTATAAATTAATGTCACTATTTCACACATTATCCTAGATTATGTGGATTCTGATATAAATATTCTTATAACATTAGAGTCACATAATATATTTTGAAATTTTAATGTAACTATAGTTATAAAAGTGAATTTAAAGAGGTTGTTAAACTTTCAGCCGTAAATAATTTAATTTCCCCTTCACCAAAATAATTTGAGAGCAAAAACGTATGGTAAAAAATATTCTAATTCTTTAGTTCTAAATTTGACTGAGTTTTATTACTTATGTTCTAAACTCACACAAATATCTCTTAGGAGGAAAATTCCACCTGAGGTGATTATTCTATCATCATAATAACCCACCCAATCAACATCTATGTTCCCAGACATATTGATGTTCATTCATTTATTGTATGGTATTCCATAGCTCAAAGTCCCTTTTATTTATATAAGTACTTTTTTAGTATCCATAAGATGTGACTCATTTGGGTCACTCTAATATTGTTCATATATACTCACAACATAAACAATATATGGTTTAGATATTGTGAGAAAGGTATACTACAAATTAGTTTTATAAAATATCTTTGATTAAATCTCTTATCATCAGCATCATTGGATATTTTTATCCCCACGTGAATGGGTGTTGATACTGGCTATGACTTCTCCATTTCAAACTTCTTCAATATAAATTTAGAATACTTATCCTCATCAAGGAAAATAAGACATTATTTTTTCATCACTTGCAACCCCAATAAGTATCTTAGCACACCAAGAATAGATATACCAAACTATATCTCCATTTGATTTGAAAATTCTTCAAATGAATTATCATAATCACCTATAAAAATGATATCATAAACTAACCCAATTATACGAAGTGTATTGGTTTTTATTTATTTGAAATAAATATTTTTTATATTTCCTTAGATTAATTTACCGCTTTTAAATAGTTGTCCATCCTTAAAAATTAATCCCCTAGAGCCTATTTTTATACATATATATATTTATTTAATTTTCACACTCTTTACCCATAATTATATAGCATAAAACCATAATTATTCTCAATGTATACCTCTTCCTCAAGTTCACTATTTAAAGAGGTATATTTGAAAACCATTTGAAAAATTTATACTTCCTACAAGCTGTTGCAATGAGGAACGTCATGATAGTTTATAACATTGAAATGGGTGAAATGGTTTCTTTAAAATACTCTAATTATACTTGATAGTATCCTTTATATACAAGTATAATCATTTTCTATAAAAGTTTAAACTTTTAATTTAAATTATTCCTAAAAACCCACTTAGTCCCAATGACACTTTTATCACCGTGACTTGGAATAAGATCTCATATTGAATTCTTCTAATTAAAAAATTTCTCTTTATTCATATCTCCCATTCATTCCTCATGTTAAAAATATTCTTTCAAAGAATGTGGTTCAACATAAGATATGATTGAAGTATGAATTTAAAATGTTATCCTTCTTCTAGTTGATTGTGTTATAGGCTCATCATATCTTAGCTTTCTTCCAGCTCACACTTGTGTAGTATGTTCTCCCCAAATAATATATTACCCAACATGTTTTATTAGCCTCTAAAACTTTTTTTATTCACAAAAACCTCATCATAATCACTAGTTTTATTTTATTCATCATATGCATATCTTAGTTCAATGTCAACTTATTTTTTTAATATTTCTTGGAATATTCTCTTTAGATCAATAAATTTCTTCAAAACCAATAGTATCCAGAACATTGTATTCAAGGTGGTTGTCGATAATATTGATATAATAACCAAAACAAATCTTGTGATGTTTCTTGTTATAGTATATGTAGCCCTTCCCATTAGATACATGAAAACGAAACATTCCTCACCTTTCTCTTAGAATTTTACAAGACTCTAGTTTTTTATTTTCATAATGAAAGGACTGCCATATATTATGAAGTAACTCAATGATGACCTATTATTATTCTTAATATCATATGATTTTTTATTTGAGTTAAATCTCACAAAATATCAATTTTAAACATGCACAATAGTGCATATAGATTATCTCCAAAATAATTTTTCTATTTCAAACTCTAAAGGAACTGTTCGCCAAAATTTACAGTGGTTCTATTAATTCTCTCAATAACCCCATTCTGTTGAGGTGAGTAAGGAGCGTTGTATTAATATTTGATCCCATCATTAAAAATTTAGGACTCAAAATAACTATAGTATACTACTTCCCATTACAAGTTCCTAACTTATTGATTTAAATACCAAGTTCTCATTCAACATCCCTTCTATAAATCTTGAGTATATCTACTTCCTATGACTCTAACATCATAAATAACACTTTTTTCATTATTTTATAGTCATTAATGAAATTAATAAAATACAAGTAACATTTTAAATATTTATGTCACATGGACCCGCATAAATAAAAGTGTACTAACTCATATGTTCTTGTTTATTATGTCTCCACAATTTTATATCTCTCTTTAACCATTTTGAATGTTTATAGGTTATGATATCCTAATATCTATACTGAATCAATTGAAGAAAACCTCTCATAATATTTTAATTAGTGATTTTAATTAGATACTTTTGACTAATGTGGAAAATTATTCCATATAAAATATTATTTTCCTCCCAATTAGTGAGATAATAGGAATTATTGGGATCTTTAATATGAATAAAATTTCCACTAGTCCTTTGTCTTACTATTATGATTATCCCATATTCAAAAAAATTAATGGAATATGTTTTATTATTAAATATCACCCCATTACCCTCATTACATAATATTTTTACCCTCAAAATGTAATTCTTGATCCCATTAACAAATAAAACCTCTCACGAGTTTAGTTTTTTAAGGATTAATAAAAAATAAACCAACACCCTTTATTTTTAAATTACTCTCATTTCCAAAATTCAGTGCACTATTATCTTGTTATTCAGTTCATTTCAAGATCTCAATATATCCTACATTCTGTGATGAGTGTCCACTATCAAGAATCCATGGATTTACCTTATTAAAATCTTTTAAGGAAACCTCAACAATTAATGATTTATATATCTGATTTCTATTTGATTATATCCTTCCATTTGAAAAATATTGCAGTTTTTATTGAAACGTAGTCATAAACTATTCATTATAATGACTAGGTTATTCATACCCTCTTTAATTTTCTTTATGACACACAAATTGTTTTTTGATATAGAAACCCTATTGGTACACCAAATTCAGATTTCTTCAAAACATATCTCTTACTTCTATTTTTAGAATAACTCCCCTTAAAAACTACTCTATTGAATTCTAGAGGAGTGAAGTATTATACAATAAAGCATTGTATTTATGTCCATATTTTCCAAAATACTATAAATCAACCACTAAAGTAAGATATTCCAAAAAAATTATGAAAATATATTAGAAAATTTTATTAATATGTTGGAACAATATTCACCTTTCTTTTAAAAGATTTTTAAGAATATTAATTCTTCTGATCAATCTTAATCACCTTGATTTTATAATACTTATTCTAGGGATTTATATCAATCTAGTTTTTTTCAAAAAACATTATAGGGGCCACACTTTTATACTATATAAATTTAAAATTTTCTGTTTTAACAAATGCATAATTTACTTGAGCTGATGAACAAAACATCTTAATATTTCTTAATAACTGAACACTAACTTACTAGATTTACCATAGTCAAAATTCATATTCTCTAGAGTACTATTAGCTATAAGACACCTTTATTCTACCATAATAGGTTCATCTTCTATAGGATAAACCTTCTTCTCAAATTTATTTATAATTCTATCCTACTAAAAAAATTAACTTTGAGAAGGTTAATATACTCAATGTAATCATCCTCCTAGTTATAAAATTCTGATTCATTTTTATAATACTATCAATTTATTTCATGAAATTTTTACCTTCTTTATTGAGTTTATAATTATTTTCAATACAGATATCAAGTTCTATCTTCCACATATGAATCATTTAATATTTGTCTACTTCATGTTGTCCACTATTATAAAAATCTTATTTTCCATTATCATGTTCCATAAAATTGGTGTCTTTTATATCAATTTAATCTTCTAAATCAATACATAGAGATGATTTTATTTCTTACACATTACTCAAATTGATTCATTTTTTCCTCTGGTTTTTTCCTTTTTTTCATCACATATATGGTAGCCTTTAGTAGATCTACATTTTGATATCTATTGTGGTTTTGATTTTCTTAATCACCATTAAACTCTACATCTTTCTTAGTTTTTGGAAAATGCATATTAAAATGTCCAATTTCTATAAATATAAAACATTAATGTGGATGATTTCCATGAATCTAAATAATCCTCATAACTTAAAATGTCATAACACCATATCATTTAAAATGTGGATTACCCATGGCGACAAAATTATTTAATTTAATTACTTATGATAGAAAAATATTATAATTTTATTATTCTACCTATGAAATTTACTCCCATCAAATAAGTTCAGAACTCAGGTGTTTACATAATTCTTATTCTCCATGATACACCTGAGAAGAGTAGAATCTTAGCGGAAACATATTTTTCTATGATACTTATTTAAGTTCCCAGGATAATTAGGAAACCAACAAGATGGGGGAGGGGTGAATAAATTGTTCAGGTCTTTTAAAAATTATTCTTATGGTATTAATATTCTATGATAGTTTAATATCTTTATTCACTCTGTTGATTCACTTACCGACGTATATGCACAAATAAGAAATTACATCATTAGATATATAATTTTCTAAAATCAGACCTCAATGTGGGATCCCTCTATTTACCATTATCATCCATTTTTGAGCCAAAAATTATATTATCACTATAACTTTCAATTATTACAAGTGCCTATAATTGGAAAAAATGGATTGTGAAGTCTTTATACACTTCTATCTTTGGATTAGTTTCATCCACTTCCCACTAAAATCTGCATTGATATATTTAGACTAGAAGCTCTTACAGATCAATATTTATTCTCAGATCTTTTATTTGAGTTTGATCTTCAAATAAACAAATAATTATTCCTCAAAATGTGATAGATATTATTTAGGAATGTATTTTAATTCCAAATGGTATTGATGCAGTAGTAGTCTAATGATCTTCTACTCACTTTATTAGAATAATAAGATCATGCATAAGGGAATGCATCCATGGGATAACATTTTTCATTATATTTTTTAAGCACAAAAAAATATTTTGTTATAGTTATTCCAACCATATCCACTTTGAAAATAATAATGTTTCATTGATCAATCTTCTTCATATTATCTCACTTTGATAGAATAGAGTATCAGAGTATCTCAAAAAATACATGAACGTATTTCTTTTATCATATTCAACAATATATATCCAAAAAATATCATGTATATGTTAATTATAATTGTTGATAGCAAGTGGTTTTTCCAATTATTAATTCAGTAAATGTATCAAAATTATGTCCTTGTTAATTCTGGATATTAAATCATGTGGAATATATATGAATTATATCTTAATTTAATTTTCAAGAGAATTTTGTTATTATCCTCCTCATTTAATACAATAAAAAAGTAACTAGATATTATTAAAAATACCCATATATTTGTGTATCTTTATTTATATGACATGAACTCCCCACAAATTATTTTAAAAATATATTTTATGATAATCATATTCTTGCATTCTTAAACCCATGGAAACTACTCATAATGCATTGATGTCCATGCCCCAAAAATCTCTCGACTAAAATTGTAAATGATGATTTTATAAGGAAAGAGAGTTCTTAGAATAACCTAGATGATTAAGTTTTTATTTTTCACTCAATAAAAATTTATACATGTGATGATACGTGATTGTGTGGAATAATCACAGTCACTCATTCATGAATTCCTATATTAATGGTATCATTTATTAATCACCTGTAAAAATAAAAACTATTGAAGTACCCATGAATCTTGGTTTTATTCTTGACATCAGCCATTAATGGGGCTCAACTTATTTATAGAGGCATGAATATATCATCAATATAAAAATACATCCTCATACATCAAACTCGTAGGATGATCCATGATTTTATATAGATTCTTGAAAGAGTATAATGTTCAGATTCAATGATTTTATACATATAAAATTACCTGGATACAAAGAGAAGCTTCATGGATAGATTTTGATATCACTGATCCATGTATCAAAATTAAATGATCAACATATACTGAAATTGAATATTGTCTATCACAACTTGATCATGGAAGACATTTCATGCATAATTCTAATTTCATTCCATGAAATCCTCATGTACGTTCTATGTGAGCATTATTTTCATGGAAGTCCTATTATATTACCTCAAATAATTTATTTTTGGATATAATTAAAGATATATATTCTATCACAAAATCTAATCGACATGGAGGATTTATGGATATCTTTTCATGAATTCAATATGTATAAAATATCCCCATTTACAGATGATCCTTGGATATATTCTCATGAAATATCCATGATGAATCATATGAACAAAAGGTTTATGTTCACATGGTTGAAAATATCATAGAATATCCAAGTTGGTTTTATCCATGGTGGTAATCAATTATCGATTGATTTTAGTATTTAGTTTAATAATGGGAGATGTGATTTGTAGATTAAACATGTTTAAATGAAAACTCCATCGCAAGGTTGAAGACAACCAGGAAATATTAATTGGATGGTGAATGTTGGTTTGATTAGATGACAATGGTTATAAGAGTACCCTTTTAAAATAAATGAATTGTGAATCATGATCCACAATCCCACATTAGATAATGAATTTTACTGATGATCATTAATAAAATAGAACCTTGCATCATATGGATAGATATGAGTATCTGGGTTTTTTAAGGATTCCTCTATCTACTCCATAATATCTCCCTACATAGTGGTACTTGGTTTCTCCTACTCATGCCTATAAAAATAATCATGAATACAGTATTTTCACTCCATTATCTTTTCCACTATGGGCTATCCATGCAATATTTCTACCATGTAGTAATCACTACTCTGACATATGTGTTTGAGATAACCGCTTTTCTTTTTTACGGATGGCCAATTTTTAATAACTAGTTATATAAATTATTCATTAGAATATTTCTGGAATTCTAAATCTCTCCACATATAATATTCTACTAATAATATTCACTTCAAATATTCTCATGCAATAATCTTTTTCATAGTATTATTAGGTCATCTTCAATCATTAATATTTGTTCATGTTGAATAAAGATCCTTCCATAAAAACCACATGAAAATATTATCACAACAAAATAAAATTTCTAAATTCATCATATATACATCTCTTCTATGGTTGAAAGCAAAGACAACTTCTTCAACAAAGGGAATTTCATTGTCTCCACTAGAAGTGGAATAATGGATCAATCGAATCAATAAATAATTGAAATAAATGATACCCCAAATAATTAATACTAGAAGTAATCTATATTCATCATTTAAGAGGAATTTAATTGCATATGGGTTGTTATAATTAAATCCACGAAAGAAAAGATCTTAACATAGAAGAAAATTCAAGGGATATTATTCACATTTTATCCAAAAACCATTCACTTTGAAAAAAAAATGAGCTCATTAACCTTCAGTGATCTTAATTCCAATTATCAATTATGTCACAATGTTTATAGATTTACTCCACATTTTTTTATATCTAAGAAATGACGAAGAGTATAATGAAGGCACTCTAAGATGGGAATTAAATATCTATTGAAAACCTAAGTTATTCTCCTTAATATTTTAAACTTTTTTAATGTGGAAAGAATGAAATTCTCAAATAAAATAGATCTAATGATGCCTCAAGAGTAGGTATATTCTATTCAAGCCATACTATAAGTGATCATTCCTCTAGTGGTATGAAGCATTTACGGAAGAATATGATTTTGGGTGGCTCCCAATATGAAATAAAATATAATGGTATGCAATCATATATTATTACTTAAATACCCACCATACATTGAAAAAATATAAATTATATAAGAATAGATTTCCTAAATATACCTTTTAAGTGAATCAATGTCATTCTTGTAGCTAATATAACCATATTTAAGGGTTCTCTTACCGTAGTGTATCTGAGAGTGTTGAGTAGTGACCTTAGATATCCCTATAATTATAGATGCATTCAATGCATCAATCTAATGTAGGTCATTGACTATCATTAATGATATCATGTTTTATAGGATTATATACTAGTCAAGGTCGTGTAACTATAGTGAGCTATTATATATAATATTTTTTTTACCCTAGGGGCAGTATGATGATACACGTAGAGTATATATAGTGGAGAAATATGCAACCAAACATGGAGTTATGAAATTTTCTATCAGAGATACAATTATTTTGTACTTTAAATTAACTTATGATTTATTTAATATAGGTTATTTTCATTATTTAGTGTTTAAATAGAACCATATTTGGGATATAAAGAGTAAAAATTACCCTTATAGATGGGTATAAATACACTTATGGGGAATATAATAGAAGTTTTTATAATGTAATTTGATTATTACTTAATATTGTAATTTTCAAGGATCATATGGTTCATAATATAGAATCATTAGATGTCATTTTTAGAATAGACTAAAAGAATCAACATTGAAAATGCATTGCTTTTATTATTTAAATAGTATATTTCATATCTATAGCTGGTACACAATATACCCTCAATAGAGAGGGGGAGTGTAAGGACTCATGTTTTTCCTATATAAATAAAAAACTATATTTAAATTCTTTTTTCATACGTAACACTAAACTAAAAAGACCATAAAATATTTTAGTTAAATATAAATATTAAATATTACCATTAAAACATTTCTTATAAATAATTATGTATGAATATGAGCAACCAACATTTTAAATACATTTTTAATGAAAATAAATACTAGTTTAAATACTAAATAAATGTAGTTAGTGTTGCTAAAATAGATATGAAAATCATTTTATGTGTAAAAATATATTTTTATAAAATTACTGTTTTCTTTTAAAAAAACTAATTATATTATAATTAAATAAAAAATAAATTATATTAATAATAAATTAATTATAAAATGAGAGTAAATAAGAAGAAATATTAATTAACATTTTCAAAAGCTACATGAACAGTTTCCTCAAATATTTTTTGGGGTTTTACAAAAAATAATAGAATTCTACAATTTTACAAATTTAATTTTATGAAATGAACATAATTTTTTATTAATCATAGTAATATAATATTAAGATGAATTTTGGGTATCTTTCTAAGGAAATTAGTTTTTTGGTGAATTGTGAAATATACCATTTTACTGATATTACAAATTTTATAACTTTATTAGTATATAAGTATGAATTGGAAATTTATTAAACTTTTTTAATAATAATTACATGTTTAATAAGTAGAATCATTTTTTACTATATAAAACCATATTTGGAATTATGGAATTAATGTTACATTTAAAAACAATAAATAAATTATACATGTTGCATTTTAAAATTATTTTTTTATCACTATTAAAAACAGATTCAAAAAAAATATTTTAGATTAATAATGATTAGTTTAAAATTTATAATAAGTATTGTTTTATTTTTGGTCATAAAGGATAAATTACTTAGGTAAAAACCTTATTACCACTACAAAAACCAAAATAGAGAAAATGAGTAACCTAAGCGGTAAAGAGAAAAACATGTTAAATACACGTTTTAATTGTGTGGTTCAGGTTTTTCTCAACCTTATCACTTCTCCTATATATTATTTCCCATTTTTTGGAGCCATTTTTCATTGATATTTAAATCCCATTTATGATTTTTTGGATATTTACATAAAAATGACATTGTTTTATATATATAAAAGGGTAACTTATTTACTCTCTTCAACTCATTCCAAACCTCATTAATTTTAAAAAAAACACTACAAAAACCTGTATTTCACACTCATATTTACCTTAAAGTGGTCTTTTTCCTCTCAAAAGACCATCCATAGAGATAATCCAAGAAGTGGTGTATATGATCATAACCTCTCTTTCACTTTTTTAGTTCTTTATGTAATTTTATTCTTCCTAAAATTTCATTTTACCATATTACAATTATAACATAAGTATAATTATTGTAATAGTATATTATTATAATAATGGAATAACTATTAATGACTTTCCATGATTCCATTAAGAAATTTGAAAATGTGAATCAGGTATTGTGTTGACTACCGCCTCCACTAATAATCATATTTCTTTTTCCTTAACATCCATGATAGAATGGTTTTAGTTTATATTTAATCGGTATATATGATATATATAAGTAATATATTTCATTAATATGGTAATTTTTGGATAACAAAAAAATAACAATATTTATAAGACTATCTATCGACATCGGTTAATAACCCAAAACTAGTTCATCATCATTCTCATATTTAAGAAATGTGACTAAAACTCCCATGTAATGGAGTTATAACATTATAAATTTTTATAAAACTTCAATTTTATTATGTTATGTGGTTTTTAAATTATTATCTTTGGGATAAAAAGTATGTTCAATACTACTTTTATGTACCTAGTCTAAAAGGGTTAAGATTATTAACACCCGGTGTTGAAAAGTTATTATAATAATCAAATACGTAAAGAAAATTCATATTAATGAAATTGTAAATGGGAATTTAATTAAATAACATTCATGAATATATAATTAATATTTTTATATTTATGAAACTACAGGTTAAGGAATTTCCTTTGAAATCAAGGGTTAAGGTAACGGACTTTTTAAATAAAACTTCTTCCTTTGAGTTATATGATTTATTATTTATTTTCATTAATGTATGTTCATTATGTTTTTCATTTCAAATCCTGTTCTATTTTTTAGGGGAAAATATTTTTTAAATCAAATCTATTTCAATGAATGGTATTATTTTTTACTTATTTTTTATTTTAAAGAAATGAGTTCTTTTTTCAATAATATATTTTAATGATTTGGTTTTAATTAGCTCTAAATTATCTTTCTCTAATAAAGTTATGTAATTATTTAAAATTATATTATATTTCATTTTTTGGGGTGATCAAGTTTTTGGTATCAATTTATTTAATTCATTATGTTATGTTATAATACATGAATTTTTTATGAAACCCATTTTAATTCCATGGGTTCTTTTGGAAAAGTGAATTATTTCCATTTGGGTGTTTTTGGATACCCATTTTGATTCCATGAATTATTTATTAAAATTAATTGATTTCTATTTGGGTGATTTATGAAACCAATATTACTTTCATTAAATAATTATAAAATTTAAATTAGTTCTATTTGAGTGTTTTATGAAACCCATTTCATTTCTATGAATTATTTAGGATATAAAGATTGAATTACTTTTACGTGGATCCCATTAATACGTATAAATGATGGGAAGGGTCCTATGTAACCCTCTAATTCATCGGTGAAGAGTATATATATCATGATATTTGTATTATTCAATATATTTTAGTTTTATGTAAGCATGGCTACTAATGGTGTGACTCATGAAATCAATATTTCCTAATGTTGATGTTTATGCAATTTTAAAGGATGATATTCATTATGATCTTAAGAACTTATATTTAATTATTTATGATAAATGATTATAATCCATTTTATTGAATTTATGTTTCTATATTGATATTTTGTTTCCTTATGTTTTTATTCCATGTACCTTAATGCTTAGATATATTTTATGTTTATCACTCATGATGATATGATATTTCTCTTATGCTTAGGTTTTTTACTTATTCTTATGAACTCTTCCTTGATGAAATGTTTATTCACCCCTTATATAGTGTTTGAGATCCCCCCTTTTTTATGTTTTCATTCCCTAGGTAATGGTGATGAATCTTACTAATGAGATGCCTAGATGATGGTCTAGTATAGTGCATTTAAGGAGAAATGATCTCATGTATTATAAAATAAGATGATTATGTAGCTAGTCTCTAGAGACGATGAACCCATTGGTACATGGGATATTATAATTTCTAAAATGTAATGTTTATATCATATAAAATATATAAAATAAAGGTATTCTTATCTTGGGTTTCTATAGGGATCCTTAGGATAGTTAAATATATCTTGATTAATGGATAGTCAATGTTATCATTATTAGAATGGATAAACTTTTTTCCAGTTAGTGGAGTCTATAGGGTTCTTGGATTAATTACCAGTGGTTGGAATAAATCAAGATGTATTTATTAAAGAATTATTGGGATTACCTTTAATGTGTTATGTAGAATTCACTCTCAATATTCCCCATCGAACTAATCTTTTCTCTATTTGTATATTATGAATGGACATAAAATAATTTAGAGTGATGGAATTTTGAGTTTGAGGTGGTTTAAGTAAAGGGGTTCATTAGGACAATCATGCCACACTATAGTTCTATATTTCTTTTCACTAAGAATTATTATAGAAGCATGCACATTTATATACATTATCAAAACCTAAATCAAGTTAAAATTAAAAATCTTTACCCATTTACCATAATTGATTATATCATTGACAAGTTAAAGGGGCTAAGTAGTTTATGAAATTGTTAGTCTTTCTGGTTATCTTTAGCAATCGGTCAGGCTAGAAGACATTCCTAATGTTACCTTCCAAATTCAATACTAAAATTTGAGTATTTTTCATTCCTTTTAAGCTAAAAATATTTTTTTATTTTCATGTATCCAATTAGCATGATTATTTACCCATTTTATGACTCATTAATTATGGTCGTTGTGGATGTTATCCTATTTTTTTTCTAAATTATAGGATATGCATGCAAGATAAAAACACATTATCAAATAGAACCTATTAGATCATTACCTATATTTTAATATATCAAAATGTTCATTATGTATTCAATAATTCATTATCATGAGGTATTTTATTTCAAAATATAGTGTCTTAGTTGACCCCACTAAGGTGGAATCAATAATCTCAATCATGTTTCCAATAGATATATTTAAGATTAGAAATTTTCATTGATTAATAGCGAATTACAACCACTTAATAAAATATTTATCAAGGATATTTTCTCCTATAATAACATTAACATTGAAATGGGGAATTAAAATGCTATGATTATTTTGAGGCAACATTTAAATAGTTAAAGTGGTTGGTTACTTAATCCCTAGTTCTTATCTTAACTCAACCAATAAAAGTATTTAATTTATATTTTGAATCAACATTTGTGTCCCTTGTATGTGTTCTCATTATATAGTATTTTATATATCTATAAAATATTTTTCTCTTGAAAAAAAAACCATTCCCATGACTTGGAACTAGCTATTGTGGTTCATGAATTAATGTGTTATAAGAATTATTTATTTTCTAAATCAATCAAGGTATACTCTGATAATAAAATCCTAAATTCAAAAATTTCTCAGAATTATTTGAATTTAGGTACGTTTTATTGGGTGTAGTATATAAATTTATTTGATTTAAACATTTAATATTTTTTGGGAAAAGGAAACCTAGTTTTTGATGATCATAGTGAGAATATTTTCCCTCAAAATATTAAAGAAGAAAAATTGAATATTGGTTTTGGTATCTTTTAGTTTAAATGTACATGGATATGATTTAGGATCATAGGGAAGTTCATTTACACTATGTTGATATCACCCCATCAATCAAAGAACATGTAAAAAACACCGTGATATACGATACTATTTACATCATTATTCAATAAAAACAAGATGATGGGGAGATCCTTAATTTATGGTTCTAAAATTCTCAATACTTTATAAATTTTTATGGAAGACTCATTATTATAATGTTTATAAAAGTGGAGGATATGAAGTAGTACCATTATTCCAGATGGGTTATATAACCTGGTTTCTCCATAAACTACCATGATATTTGTTTCTAGTCTTAATGGTATGGAATAAAAAAGGAAACTACCATATTTGTTTTCAGATGCCTTACCTATTACTGGGTGTTGTCAAATCAAGTTAAACCAATTTGTAATACTTTTTACCACATTCTATATGAAAATTAGATGAAATCATAAAGTATTTTGTCACCTATTTTCATACTTATACAAGTAAAATGATATAGTGTGGGTGATTTTAGATCACGTGAGGTCGATAGGATATTGAAAATGTATGATCGGGAAATTATAAAAACATATGGTTTACCAGTTAACATCATACCTAATAAAGACATAATGTTCACATGTAGGTTTTTCAAGGGCATTAATTAGTATTGGGTTCATAGTTAAGGATGAGTACAACATTCACATATAAGATAATAGATAATTTAGTAAACCATATGGATACTAGATTAAATGTAGTGATCAAGAATTATGGACTCTAGTAGATCATTGTATTATCACTTCTACTCGGTGGATTTATCATATAACCAATGTACTGGTATTTTATTTAAATAGAATAATTTTAAGATATATATGGGTGTCCATGTTGTTCTCTTATTTACGATAAAAAATTAGTGAATAGTCCAGGTTTGTCATATGTATCTTCTAGGATACAACCGAGCATGATAAAATAATTCTTAAGTTGATGATAGTTTCTTAAATTTGAAATAGTCCTATATCAATTATCAAAGGTGAAACATGTAATGTTGGGTGGGTTATCACATCTTCCTTAACCTTTTAAAAATATTAGGTCTCTAATAAATTGGAAAATTGGAGATACTCAACCTGAATAATTTTATGCATTTGTAAATTTTGTTTATAGATGGGGAAGTTTCCTATCTACCATGATTACCACTAAATTTTAGCGACGTATTTAAAATATAAATCATTTCTCAATTACAAAAGTATGTACCTGATCTATTTTTTGTGATTTGGGATGATGATTTTGAGTTGAATCTAATGCATATTTCATTGATCATATTATATATAACATTGATAAGAGTTTAAAAGCAATGTGAGGCAAGATAATTCCTCTGATTAAGTGTAGTTGGTATCATGTAAGCCTTTGAGATTATTTTTGGGAGGAGGATGTTAATATTACAAGATAATATCGAAAACAATTTCCTTTGAAATCAAGTAAATAATTTTTGAAAAAAATAATCCAAATAGTGGGTAGTATTTAAATACCCTAGACACTTTGAATAAGTATTTCCTTCAAGTTTGAACAGTTTAATCATATTTTATGGGTGTTTATATGTATAAAAGGTGATTACAGGGATCCATGATGGAGTGGTAGTGAAAAGGAGATTGGGAAATGATGTAGATTTCACTAGGAACCCAATGGTGTTTAGGTGGGTATAGGGTTCTTTGTTAGGTCTTGAATGTACTTGGTGGATCTATAATGGGTACCTGGTAGATATATGGATAAAATACCTTTTAAAAATGTAATTTTTATCATTTTATATACTAAATTAAACCTTTAAAATCACTAGTATTTAGGATTTGGGTCATTTTACACTTGTCGATAATCTCTTCAAGATCTGTATCCCCCTCTCATTCCTCCCATGTGAACCCACATTCATTAACTTCTTTGGAATGAAACCATTTCATCATCATAATTTTTTCATCAAGGTAAGGATAGATCTAATATCCAATATCATCCTTCTTGTATTTTGTTTATGGAGGAAGTTGTAACCAAACTTATTCTAATCATAGGGTTTATTATATAATCATATTTCATTCCTCTTATTCTGATAATGTTATTTGGAGAAGTTATCTTAGTAAATATCAATGTGTTACCTTGATTTAATTCATTGATATTATATACCATCCCATGAATGGTCTAATAACTAATTGTTAGTTAGCTCATAGATTATTATAAAATACATGTGGTGTGTTAGTCTCCTTTCCTAGATTCCCTAGATGTATTCCATTACCTATTTTGTAGGTTGTTGACCTCAAAAGTTTTGATAATCCCAATTATGATTTCACATACTTTGATAATCCCAAATAATCTGTATCTATATAATTAATTCTTTCAATCTATGATCAAGTTGAAAATTATATTAAAATAATATTTGAAATGTGTTAATCAATGTTTATCTATGTTTATATGACTTTTGAAATAATTATAACTCAATCGGATATGGTTTTGCATAAAACGGAAAAGTGTTAACTCACTGATATGCCTATATCTACTGATACAGATCTACCAGTACATAGTCTACATATAGACATAGTCGCTGATAATAAATGGCCACCGATACGCAGAGCTACTGGTTTGTATAAGTCCACTGGTAAGCGCATACCACTAACAGATCAAGTCCAGAGATACAGACTGCTACCAATAGAAGATGAGCTACTGATAGAAGCTGAGGTACAGATAGAAAAAGTCTACCGGTATGAATAAGTCTACTGATAGAACAAAGCTACTGATACAATGTCTACTGATAAATGAGGTTTCTGATACAGAGTCACCAAGACAAGCCAGCTATTGATATACTGGAGAGCTACAGATAGACCAAGAGCTACTGATAGAAGGAGTCATCGGTATATAGAGCTACTGATACAAGGGGTAATAGCTACCGATACAAGGAGCTACTGGTATAAGATCAAAGAGCTACCAATAATAGATCACTGCTATACAAAGTCCACAGTTACACTTATACTGACAGAAGGCTACTAATGAAAGACTGACTAGTCAAACTCTATACTCTCAATATTATTTATTTATTAAGCAATGAAAATATTTGATGTTTTTAATACAATTAATGTTATTTAATAATAGTTTTTGGCATGTTAGGGAACCTTACCTAGTTCCCATGAAAAGGTAATCATTCCCACTGCCGGAGCTGAAAGCTATAAAAGGAAGGACAATGACCAGGCACAAAAAGCGAAGTGGAAAGAGTGTAGAAAATTAGTTTTACAAAGAGTACATGCAACATGAAAAAGACTTCTGAAAGGTAGTGCATACAGAAAGCCTACTTCCATACTTGAAGATCACTGAACATACACGAATCCATTCTTCCTGAAGGAGAACACAAGCTGCACCTTACTCAAGGAGTGAAGAACTACAACGAAAGCTCTTCATGCACTCAAACTGTTCAAACTGAACTTGAAAAAAACGACCCTCTATTTTTTATAAAAAAACCAGAGAATGACTCAGAGCTTCATTTTCATCAATCCAAGGAGTCCAGTGCACCACTCACAACACATAGAGCACTCTAAACTCATCTCTATCTATTTATCTTTTTTTTGGTTTTATTCATTTAATTTTTGAGCAGTGTATTTACACACTGACTCCTGAACAGAACTGGAGGATACTAAATCCTCACTCCAAACATCTTACACATTACCATATCCCACTTTGAATTGTAGAAGAGGTCAAGTGTGACTTGGATAGAATGTGTGCTATTGTTTTTGTTCCCACGTAGAACTGTGGTAGAGGTCTTAGTACCTAGATAGTCTTTGCACTATTGTTTACCCCGATCCAGGGTGTGAATCAAATTTATATAAATTGTTTGAGAGGACTATGTATCGACTCGAGACTGAACCTCTTGGTTATATCTATTGTACATATTCAATTAAGTTTAAATTATACTATATTATTTATATTCCACTGCTAATTACTTTGAGATACAATTTGTTTTAAAGTTACTTTGATAGTTAAATTACCGAGTGTTTATACATATTGTGAACCAGTAAGTTAGTTTCAAAAGTTAATTTAATCTCATGATTAAATTAACCGAGACATAATCAATCTATGAGAAACTAATTGAACTTTTATAATCTGTATAAATTCCCTACAGTTTAACATAGTTTTTAAATTGGGGGATTTTTTAGGGAAATATTTTTAACAGAAATTTTAATTGGAACTCAATTCACCCCCCTCTTGAGTATCCACTCTGACCAATATTTGGTATCAGAGGTCTGTTTTTATTAATACTGGATTTCAAAACACTATGTTTTTCAACTGTAATTTTAGTTTCATATTTAAAGATCTTAAATTTCTGTTAGTTCTAAATTTTATCTCTTTAAATATATTTTCTAAAATCTAGTTATGGATAATAGACTAGAATGTGCTACTACCAACAAAACACCCTTCTTTAATGGCACAAATTATGCCCAGTGGAAGCTTAAAATGAAAATTCATTTAGAAATTATGGGATTTGATATCTGGAATGCTATAGAAACTCAATATAAGATTCCAAAGACTGTTAGAACTACTTGGGATGAAGATACTAAAACATCTTAAAATAATAATTTTAATGCTATGAATGCCCTATATTGTGATCTAGGAAATGAAGAGTTTAATATAATATCTGCTTATAAAACTTCTTATGATATTTGGGACACTTTGGCTATTTCTCATGAGGGAACAACCAATGTTAAATAAATGAGACTGAAAACCTATACTATTAAATATGATAATTTTAAATTGTAGCCTGATGAACCCATTTATGATATGTATCTCAGGTTCAATGAGATTGTCAACACGATGAGCTCTCTTGGTAAAGTTGTTCAAGCAAAAGAACAGATCATGAGAATATTAAGATGTATCCCAGAAATATGGAGAGGCACATCTATTTCTATTAGAGAATTGTGAGACATCAGCACACTTCCTGTTAAAGAGATAATTGGTAAGAAAATGATGTATGAGGAATAACTCAAGGTGAATAAGGAAGAAGATGAAGAACCTAAAATGATGTCAGTGGATTTTAATTCTACTACCTCAAGGAGCAAGGAAAAGGATAAAGTTCACATACAAACTGAAAGCTCAACAAGTGAAAGTTCAGAATCAGACAGTGATGATGAGATGGCTCGAATAGCCAGAAGATTTAAGAAGTTCTATAGAAAGAATAAATTCTTCAGAAAATCAAATTACAAAGGAAAATATGATAACAAAGGTCATTAGAAGAAGGACTGGAAGAAGTCTGATAAATGAGATGAGATTATCTGCTATGAATGCAAGAGGAATGGACATGTAAATGTAGACTTTCCAAAATTGAAGTTCAAAAAGAAATATGACTACAAGGACAATAAGTAAATGAAAGCTATGAAAGCTACCTAGAGTGCTTCAGAAGACATCACAAGTGAATATGAAGTTTTTGACTCTAAAAAGAATCATGCTAACATGTGTTTTATGACAAACACATTTTAGGTAACATCGGACCCTCCTGTTTTAAATTCACACAATTCTGGAGTTGATTCTGATTCTGATTCTGAATCTGAAAATATGTCTAGTGAAGAATTATTTTAATATTGTAATATTCTAGAAGAGACTTGTAATGAACTTAAGGACAGGTAAAAAGCCTTAAAGAAACATCATTCTTTATCTTGCACTGTTAAATCTTCCCTTGAGATTGAAAAGGAAAATAATTCTCAATTGTTAAAAGAAAATACTGAACTAAAAATGTATAATGAGCAACTGAGAACGGACATAGAAAATTTCACAAAAGGAAAAGACACTCTCACTAAAATTCTTGGAAATAATGTGGAACCAAAGTACACTACTGGAATAGGATATCATCCTAGACAGAGAGAGTTTACTAAAAGTAGATTTATTCCAAAATCTGAACAGAATTCTACTAGTTCTAGTTCTGGAAATTTGTTTTCTCAAACTAGTTATTCACATGGTTATAGATCAAATAAAGTTTATATTTCAAAATATATTGATTATATAAATTATATGAGACCCATAAGAAAAATATGGGTACCTAAAGCTTTGATTTTTAACCTTTCTAGACCCAAGAAGATCTGGGTACCAAAATCATTTTCCATCTAAACTTGTTTTGTAGGAAACCTGCATGAAGAGTTCTCATAGGAAGGTATGGTACTTGGACAATGGATGTTCAAGGAACATGAATGGAGACTACTCTTTCTTTAAGAGTTTAATCAAAGTTGATGGAGGCCATGTCACCTTTGGTGATAACTCTAATGGAAAGATCATCGGCCTAGGCTAGATTGGTAACACTGATTCAGTTTTAATTTCTAATGTTTAATTTGTTGATGGACTTAAATATAATCTATTAAGTATTTCTCAGTTATGTGATGATGGTTTCAATGTTAAATTTAAAAATTATTCCTGTAATGTTTTTAACTCTAAGAATGTGTTAGTATTTTCTGCCTTGAGAAATGAAAATGTTTATGCTGTTGATATAAATTCTTTATCTAAACAGAACATTACTTTCTTAAATGCAATTCATAAATAATCATGGCTGTTGCACATAAGATTAAGACACTACAATATACATTCACTTATAAAATTGACTAGGAAGAACTTAGTTAGAGACCTACCAAAACTTGAATTCCCATCAGACAAGGTTTGTAATCCCTGTCAAAAGGGAAAGCAATATAAAGTTTCTTTTAAATCAAATAAATAAGTTTCAACATATCAACCTCTCGAGTTGGATCAAACGGACTTGTTTGGACCTTCTAGAGTTTCTAGTTTAAATGGGAATCACTATGTCTATGTCTTAGTAAATGACTTTTCTAGATATACTTGGGTATACTTCTTAGCTCACAAAAGTGAAGCTTGTTCTTACTTTATTAAATACTCCAAGTCTATAGAAAACCTTAGTGGACTTAAGATTAAGAACCTGAGAAGTGATCATGGCTGTGAGTTTGAAAATGATGAGTTTGAATCTTATTGCTCACACAATGGCCATTTTCACAACTTTTCATCCCCTAGGACACCTCAGTAAAATGGTGTTGTAGAAAGGAGAAATAGAACCCTTCAAGATATTACAAGAACTATGCTTAATGAGTATGATATTCCTATTTACATTTGGGATGAAGCTATGAATACAACTTGTTATATTATCATTAGAGTCTTGATCAAACATATCCTTAAGAAGACCCCTTATGAGTTGTGGAATAATAGGAATCCTAAGGTTAGTTACTTTAGAGTCTTTGGTTACAAAGTCTTTATTGTTAATACCAAGTATAATCTTGACAAGTTTGCACCCAAAAGTGATGAAGGAATTTTTTTTGGTTATTCTTTAACTATAAAATCCTATAGAGTCTTTAATAAAAGAACCAAATGTGTGGAAGAATCTGTTCATATCAAGTTTGATGAAACTGATCCACATGAACCTAAGTCTTCTCTACAAAATCTTGAGGAAGATTTGACTTTTCTGGACCTTAATGATAAAACCAATGAGCCTGTTGTAAAGACATCCAGTTCTGGACATATTCCAGAATCTACTTCTATAGAACCTGAACTTAGAGAAGTGCCTAAAAATTATAGTCCTACCTTTACTAGATCAACTAGGATTCTAAAGAATCATCTTTTAGATGTTGTTGTTGGTAATCTTGATAGAGGGACATAAACTGGAGCTTCTCTAAGAAATCAGGTTGAACATCAAGCCTTTGTTTCACAGCTAGAACCTAAAAATGTAAATGATGAAATCAATGATGAATTTTAGGTAATGGTTATGCAAGAAGAACTTAATCAATTTTAAAGAAACAAAGTCTAGAAATTAGTTGATAGACTTACGGACACTTAGACCATAGGCACTAAATGGGTTTTTAGAAACAAAGTTGATGAATCTGGAAATATAGTTAGAAACAAAGCTAGGCTAGTTGCACAAGGATATAGTCAAGAAGAAGGTATAAACTATGAGGAAACCTTTTCCCCTGTAGCTAGATTAGAAGCTATTAGGATTCCACTTTCCTATGCTGCTCATCTGAATTTCAAGTTATATCAAATGGATGTTAAAAGTGCTTTTCTAAATGGTTTTATAATTGAAGATGTTTTTGTTGAAAAACCACCTGGAATTACTAATCCTCATTTTCCAAATCAAGTTTTCAAGATATCCAAAGCATTATAGGGTTTGAAACAATCTCCAAGAGCTTGGTATGATAGACTTAGTAATTTTCTTATTTCAAAAGGTTTTACTAAATGGATTTCTGATCCAACCCTTTTTATTAAAAGAATTTCTAAAGATGTTTTGATTGTATAAATCTATGTTGATGATATTATTTTTGGATCTTATAAACATTCTTTATGTAATGATTTTTCAAAGAGTATGAAAAATGAATTTGAAATGAGTTTAATGGGAGAACTCAAATATTTTCTTGGATTTCATGTTTTTCAAAATGAAAATGGTATTGTTTTGAATCAAAGTAAATATATAAAGGATATTTTAAAACGTTTTGGTTTAGATAGTATTATGGAAAGTGATACTCCTATGAGTACTGTCTATAAATTGGATACAGATGAGACTAGAAAACCAGGGGATCAAACCAATTACATAGGTATGATTGGAAGCTTACTTTATCTTAATGCTAGTCGACCAAATATTATGTTTAGTGTATATATGTGTGCAAGATTTCAAGCTAGTCCTAAAGAATCACATTTACTTGCAGTTAAAAGAATTTTAAAGTATCTTAAACATACTGCAAATTTAGGTTTGTTTTATCCCAAATGATAATATTTTGTATTAAAGTGTTATTCAGATGCGGACTTTTCTGGTTGCAAGTTAGATAAAGAAGGCACATCTGGAACATGTCATTTATTGGGAAAATATTTAGTATCATGGTGTAGTAAGAAACAGAATTCTATAGCTATATCTACTACTGAAACAATGTATATTGCTATTGGTTGTTGTTGGGCACAAATTTTGTGGATGAAACACACTATTTTGGACGGTGGATATGATTTTAAGCATGTTTCTTTTAACTGTGATAACACTAGTGCAATTAACATTTCAATGAATCTTGTGTCTCACTCTATGACCAAACACATTGATGTAAGTCACCATTTCTTAATATATCATTACCAAAAAGGTGATATTAATCTTGAATTTATAGGTACTTAACATCAATTAGTAGACATTTTCACTAAACCTTTATGTTTGGATCAGTTAAGTTACATTAGACATGAGTTAGGAATGATAAACCTCAATGATAAAACTCACCAATGTGATACCTCACCGATGTGATACCTCACCGATTTGATACCTCATCGATGTAACTCACTGATGTGATACCTCACCGATGTACCTCACCGATGTGATACCTCACCAATGGACCTCACTAATAGATAAACCTCACTATTAGGAATTCTCACTAATATACCATACCGATGTGCGCTATTTTAGACTTCTGTCTACCACCGAAATCTGAATCGTTTATATTTATTTTATTTTAATTACTTATTTTATAATTCATAAATGATAAAACTAAGCTTTAATCACATTTCGATCCACATCAAACCCTTTTTCCTCATCCCTTAACTCCAAAATTTCTCGAAAACCCTAAGTTTCTCAAACCAGAAATGGAAAAAACCAAAATTCCCTCTACTAGAGATGATGTTGATAAGCCGAATGCGAAGAAGCATAAGAAAAATCAAGAATAAAGTGGCAGTGTCAGTAGAAAAAGGTCAGGGAAGTGACCAGTGAACATGCACTTACAAAATAGAGTTATTATGATCGAAGAAGAGCTGTGTGTGGAATGGATGCTATCTAGTAAATCGTTAGTTCTTGAGGTGCTGGAAGATCAAAAGTGGGTAGATTTCTTTTCAAACAACAATTTCCCCTACTCTCCGAATCTAGTGAAATAGTTCTATGAGTTTGTAACCTTTGAGAAATCAGAAGATGAGAACTGAATGATTTCCTTTGTGAATGGAAAGGATATATCTTTTTCATATGTTGAATGGGTTGAGTGCTTGAAGGTTCCACACCAAGGTGTTCCTGGATATTTATCGAGATCAGTACCACCTACAAGAGAGATATTTGATTATGTGACTGCTTTAGAGGAGATCACTAGTAGTGGAAAGCATAGACAGGTGGTGGTTGCTGAAATGGATAGATAGAACAGATTACTCATCAATTTTGTTCAGCATGTTTTAATTCCAAGAAGGGGGGACTTTGCTAATTTAAAATTTCCAGATATCTATTTATTGTATCTTTTGAGACATGGTGTGAAAGTGATTCTATGTAGACTACTAATGATTCAAATGGAATATATTATTAGACCAAAGTCAAAAACCAATTCCTTATTCTTTTCCAAGATGATCTTAGTGATGATCAATGTGAAAGGGTTAGTTGAGTCTCAAGATGATACAGTGGTAGTAAAGAATAATTTTTGTATCACAAAAACTGTTCGCAAATACATGAAGATAAAATAGAATCCATAGAGATCAGAGTGGGTTAATGAAAACAGGTAGCTATATGATAAGTTCAATAATGTGGATCATTCTTTAAGGCCTTTGGATGTGAGGGATCTAGGTCTACGACCTGATGAAGAAGAACCTGAGTACAATGACGAGTCTGATGAAGACAAGACTTCTACTGCTGAGGGAAGGGATCCGAACTTTCCCCCATGTCCTGTTGCTGAAATTATATCTTCATGAAAGGAAACATTATTAGAAGAAGAAACACATGTTGATGAGGAAGACCAGTCAGCTCCTAAGAATGAAGAAGAAAGAGAGAATGAATCTAAATCCTCTGATTGTGTCTTCTTAAGTATGAGTCCATTGATTGGAAGCTCAGTTTTTCCTATTAAGGAAGTAGTGGGTGAGATGTAAGGACATGTGCCTAATCTAGAGGAACCTACTCCTGTTGCAGAGATAGAGTTGATTGTAGAATATTCTTCTAGGGAAGAAAGATTTGCTGAGAATGCTGTGGCTATACAAGAATATGCACCAGTTGAGGGGGAGCATCTAATTAGATTTGGTAGTGTTTCAGTAGTAGTTGAGATTCAGGATTGGACAGAAGACCCAGGTTTTGTGGTTTTTGGATTGGATTATGCAGATTCTGATAATTTGACATCCCTCAATAGAACAAAAACCAATTATGATATTCATACTGAGTTGTTACCTGAATATGTGGTCAGAATGCACGATCTGGAAAAGCTAAAGTCTGATCTCAAAAATAGTTTTGTGGAAGAAATAAGAAAAATGGAAGCCTCACTAGTGTCATACATTCAATCGATAATGAATGGTTTAGTAACCAGTATAGTATCTGAAAGATCACCTATTGTGGTTGCACCCGCTGATATGATCACCAGCGCTGATCTTGAATCCTTAAAAAATGAGCCAAAAGAATCTTTTAGTGCCTCTGTTTCCGAGATAAAGCACTATTTTAGAGATGGGCAATTTTGAAATGTCTTTTGAATTCTCTCTTGGCTGTAATGTCTCTACCTTTGTGGCAGAGATAGTGGATGAGTTATAGCTTTCCAGAGTCAAGTATCAAGACTGGAAAAGGATGTTGAAGTTCTAAAGAAGTCTTTTATCTCATTAGAATCTTATATGAGTACTAGATCTCAAGAAAACAAGGATTTAGATTATGTCAAAAGTTTTGTAAGCCAGATTGTATTAGTATTTGAAGGTTTTAAAACCTCCATGAAAGATCATGCTAGCACCCAGGATTCCCATGTGAAAACTCATATCAGTGGGTTAACCAAAAAATTCAAGTAGTAACCTTTTCTATTGGTTCTCTTGCCTCCAGACCTTCAGTGGATTTGGATCAGATTAGAGCTGTGATAAAGGAGGACCTTGGTTCAGCATCAACCAGTGGATCTATGGACACATCCGATCAGACCAAAGTGGTGACTTCTAGTAGAGATTCAGATAGATAAATAATAAAGATAGTCCAAGACTATATGAGAGAAGATTCAGCCTCTCAAAAAGAGGTGAAAGACAAGGTAGACTACTATTTCCAAAGAGTTTATACCAAGCATCAGCTCAAAAACCATTTCAATCTTATGTTAGAAAACATGAAGTTACCTCCTGTCAATCAAGCCTTCAGAGAACAAGTCAGCAGGCTCAGAGAGTTGACTCCAGCCTTGGACAAATTTATGGAGAACAAGGATGATTTCATATCTGCTCTAGACAGAGGAGGAGGAATCTATATGGATTTCTGAAATATTTTGTTGCCTTTCTTGCATGTCGATGCTAGGATAGTGATTATACCCCAAGCTTTACCTGCCTCTGCCTCTACTACTTCTCCTATTCAGATGAATCTAGTCCAAGCCATCAGAAGCCTTACTCCGATGATCACTCAGAGAGCTACACAGTACAGACTAGGAACAGTTTTAGTAGCTCAGCCTCCGCTAATCATCTCTGGAGTTCCTAAGCCTTCACCTGCATCCACCTCACCAGAATCTTCTTCTGATACAAAGGGAAAATCTCATGCTGAGGATGTGGACTGATCTGTCACTAGAATTTTTTGATTGTAATCACATGGATTTCTTTTTGTTTCATTTATATTTCTCTTTGTAATCTATTTTCTCCAAGGGATATATATGTGATGTTACTTTCTTTTACCATATGTTACTTATCTTTTCATGTGTTTTTACTTCTTGTCTCACTTTTTGATTATCACAAAGGATGAGAAATATCGTCTAATGGAAACATATCTGGGAATAATAACTTTTATGAGAAAGGGGGTGAAATTTATGAGTTTAATTCATTTCTCTCTAATACATTTGTTTCCTATTTTATCTTTGATATATGTGTTTTATAATACATTTTTTTCTCTGGTACTTTAATGCACTATCCTCTGATACATTACTAATTATTTTGAGACTATAATATCATAAGTTAATATCATAAGTTGTGATTATCAAAAAAGGGGAGATTGTTGACCAAACCTGTTTCAATAACCTAATTAGGCTTTCACATACTTTGATAATCCCAAATAATGTGAATATATATAATTAATTCGTTCAATCTATGATCAATTTGATAATTATATTAAAATAATCTATGAAATATGTTAATCAATGTTTATCTATGTTTATTTGAATTTTGAAATAATTCTAACTCAATCGGATATGGTTTTGCATAAAATAGACAAGTGTTAAGTCACTGATACGCCTATAGCTACTGATACATATCTACCGGTACTTAGTCTACCGATAGACATAGTCACCGATAAGAAAAGGCCACTGATACGCAGAGCTACCAGTTTGTATAAGTCCACCGGTAAGCACATAACACTGAAAGATAAAGTCCCACGATACAGACAGATACAGATAGAAGTTGAGCTACCGATAGAAGCGGGGCTACCAATAGAACAAGTCTACCAGTATGCATTAGTCTTCCAATAGAACCAGGATAACGGCATAATGCCTACCGATAAATGTGGTTTCCGATACAGTGTCACCGAGATAAGCAAGCTACTAATAGACAAGCGAGCTACTGATAGACCAAGAGCTACCGATAGAAGGATTCACCGGTATATAGAGCTTCTTATACATGGAGTAACAGCTACCGATACAAGGAGCTACCAGTACAAGATCAAAGAGCTGCCGATTGGAGCTCATTGCTATACAAAGTCCAGCGTTACACTTATACCGACCGATGGCTACTAATTAAAGACTTACCAGTCAAACTCTATACTATCAATATTATTTATTTATTGAGAAACAGTAATATTTGATGTTTTTGATGCAATTAATGTTATTTAATGATAGTTTTTTTCATGTCAAGGAACCATACCTAGTACCCATGAAAAGGCAATCATTCCCATTGCCAGAGCTCAAAGATATAAAAGGAAGGACAAAGACCAGGCACAAAAAGTGAGGTGGAAAGAGTGTATAGAAGTAGTTGCATGAGGAGTACATGCAATGGGAAAAATAATGCTGAAAGGCAGTGCATACAGAAAGACTACTTCCATACTCGAAGTTCACTGAACATACACGAAGACATTCTTCCTGAAGGAGAACACAAGCTTCACCTTACTCAAGGAGTGAAGAACTAAAATGAAAGCTCTTCATGCACTCAAGCTGTTCAAAATGAACTTGAAGAAAACGACCTACTGTTTTTCAGAAAAAACCATAGAAGGACTCAGAGCTTCATTTTCATCAATCCAAGGAGTCCAGAGATTCACTCACAACACATAGAGCACTCTAAACTCATCTCTATCTATTTAGCTCTATTGTGTTTTATTCATTTAATTTTCGAGCAGTGTATTTACACACTGACTCCTAGACTGAACTGGAGGATACTAAATCCTCACTCCAAACATCTTACACATTACTATATCCCACTGTGAATTGTGGAAGAGGTCAAGTGTGACCTGGATAGCCTGTGTGCTATTGTTTTTGTTCCCACGTAGAACTATGGTAGAGGTCTTAGTACCTGGATAGTCTTTGCACTATTGTTTACCCCGATCCAGGGTGTGGATCAAATTTATATAAATTGTTTTAGAGGACTAAGTCTCAGCTTGAGACTGAACCTCTTGGTTACATCTGCTGTGCATCTTCGATTGAGTTTAAAGTATACTATATTTTTTATATTCCGCAGCTAATTACTTTGAAATAAAATTTGTTTTAAAGTTACTTTGATAGTTAAATTATCAAGTGTTTATACTTATTGTGAACCAGTAAGTTAGTTTCAAAAGATAATTTAATCTCCTGATTAAATTAATTGAGACCTAATCAACATTTGAGATACTAATTGATCTTTTATAATCTGTATAAATTCACTATAGTTTAACTTATTTTTTAAATTGGGGGATTTTTTAGAGAAAATTTTTTAACAGAAATTTTAATTGCAACTCAATTCACCCCCCTCTTGAGTATCCACTCTGACCAACATAGGTTAATGCCTTTTTATCTCACTTCCTTAAAGACTAGTCCTATACATGGAATTAGACTAGGTGAATATAACCGAAACCAATCATTTTTTAAATACATGTTTTTTAAAATGGATTAAATTTTTTCATTGCTATGATTATTTGAAAAAAAATCATATTTATTGGTATCAATTCATATACACTTACCTGATATAAGATATATAATTTATATGGAATGAATTTTTTAAGTAATATAGATAAATAATGGTTTTTCAGAAATTATTTCAACCACACATTATCAAATTCAATTATATTATTTTATTATCATGTTGTAAGATAATTATTTTTTTCTAATATTTCATCCATTTCTTTATTCCCTATTAGTGGTAGTTACCTATTGTATTCTTATATAAATGATCCTATAAAAACCAATTTTCTAATGAAAAGGTTAGTGTAATGAGATAGAATCATATTTCCTTATCTATTGGATACACCTTCCCACATCCCTTAATGAGAATAAAAACTTAGTTTTCCTAACTTTTGTATGCAATTTTCACATTTAATAAAATGTTTTTGGTGTTAAACCCAATATATTATAATAAATCATCTCAAATATTATGTTAATCCTCAAGTAGATATGACATGTATAGTGCCTCATTATATACGGAGTTACTAATTATCTGTAAACTCTTAATTAGATGTAATTATTAAATTATGATGAATATTGTATTCATATTCCTCTATTATTATTATTTTGTTATATAAAGTTGACTTTATGACACGTATCTAGGGTAAAATAGTGATCTACCACTCGATATCTTATTCTCAGACCGTGAACAAGGCCTTCTTGGGATGTGTGTAGAACTTTTTTATGTGACCTAGGAAATGGAAAATAGATTGAGAATTGGACATAGTGGTTTGTATTGTTTGGGTCAGGAATGATACTTTTTTATTTTTTCATTAGTGTATGAAGAATTTATATATTTGTTTTTCTTTGTGTTTTAAATTTGATATCTCACATGGGTGTCCAACATTTTTTGTCACTATGATATGATTGGGTTACCTTACATTTATGTATATAGATATTGTTTCATATCGTACGATTTTTGTGTCTTTTGGATGTTTTAATCTAGTTTTTTATATGTTAATGTATATGCATGGTATGATTTGTGTTTGTCCTAAGAAAGGTAAATACCCTAAGAGTGGGTTGGTGAATTATTTTATATTGATCTTCCACAAAAAACTACCCAATGACGTTCTTGTTTCACCATTGTCAACAATAATCCTCTCCCTCATGATTCATACAAAGTGATAAATTATTAAAAGGGAGGAAAAAGAATATTTTACAAAGTATACCAAAATTTTGGTAACACAAGGAGAACAATATGGTGATGTGTCACGCACCTGATACACTAAGTTCCCTAATTGTTGGTAACAATTTAGAGCAGCCACACTACCCTCCAGGCTTACAACACTCACAAAAAATAAAAAATCCCCACTCTTACCCAATTTAACTATTGAATACCTCCATGAGTGTTTTTTCTTGAAATTCCTAAAAAAGAGTAATATTACACAATATAGTTGCACAAAATATTTTCCACATTTATCCACCAATAAAATTCACGAACCTCTATTGAGAATAACTCATGGATTTTCTTCCTATGACTTTATGGTACATGTGTAGAACTCTATTGTTCTATCTAGACCCTATTTGCTTCTATAAATATTCTACAAAACATTATATTACCTTTAAAATATAAATATATCTCTAATATATTCAGTACAATATAATCATGACCTATATATTGGTCATCAAATCACCTTAGACATGTGGTAAAATTCATCAAAATATATACTTTTAATTTTGATCCAAGATAACTCAACTAAATCTCAGATATTCCACTTAAAATATTATATTTTAGAACACATAGATCATATAACTTGATATAACAATTGTATGGTCATCAAAACCCTAGAATGGTGTAGTTATCCATTAACCCACACACCCTTCAAAATTACCAGTACCACTCTTCCCTTTCCATTTTGACGTTGGTACAAAAACCCCACCACTCAATACACCTAAAGACATGAAACAATTGTTTCCCATTTGAAACTTCAAATCACCTAAATAGATCCATCCATAAGGATAAAAACACCTACAATAGGTATTATAATTTTCCATTTCTATTTTGATAACCCGCTGTAGAAACAACCATGGTGTAGACTCTATCTGCTACTTATTTGGACTATCAATCACACTAGAAAAACTACAAACCAAAGCCTCCAAAATTACATGGAATATATCCATAATTTTATATTGGGTATTCCATAATTCTTGAAAAAAGATCCAAAACATGATGAAACACCCCATGCCATTTTTCTACCACCATGGTTATGGTCCTATGCTTCAGAGTCATGGCTCTTCGCCTATGAGTAGAACCTATCCCTAAAACCGTTAAAACTCCTATATTATATTCTTCACACTTCCAAATATACGTTTCATATTGTTCAAAAGTCTTCAAAAATAATTTTTAAAATCACTTTAAATAATAATATTAAGAAAAACAACCCTAAAAATTATTTAATGGATCTATTATAATAATACTTCTTTTATGTTTGTTGAAAACCCTTCTAAAACACCAATTTAGACTCACCACCTTCATAGTAGAACCATTAAATGTTTATTGAAACTATATTGATTTAGATAATGCACAAATATTTTTCTAATAACCCACTATAAGCACACATAAATCAATATATTCATGAGAAAAAAGATTTAAATGAAATTTTCCTCATGAAAACACATCTATGATTTCCAAGTGCTTAAAACCATTGGTACCCCTAAAAAAATTCTATAACAAACTACTATAAAAAATAATAGGATTTAACCCTCTTTTATAAATAAAAGAAACCATCCAAACTTCATAATTATTTTCTCCTATATATATTATGGATGGCTCCTCTAGATACATCTTCTCTGAAGTGGTTTTTGAAGAACTTCTTCCCTGTTACTAATGAACCTAAATATCTCTTCCTTAAAGGTTCACATGATAGTTTTAGAAATATAATCATTAAATTCAAGAGATATTTAATATACTTTTCTATAAATATTCAATATCATGGGGAGTTTGGTCCCCTTATCCAATTTACCTAGTCAAATAGAAACAGTTGGACTCCAAGAGTTAATTGATTCCTTTCAAACAAAAGTTGGGATATCAACTTCATCATAATATCCATAATTTATTACTTTATTGATACATATTCATGTTTTAACATCCATTTAAAATTCATATCCTTGATTAAATGATAATTCATCATGAATTTCATATCCCTTTAATTGTTTATAGGAATATTTTAATGATTAATAACACTTGAGTTATCACATATGATCAAAAAAATTACATCAAATTTAATATCATCATGTTATTTTTTAATCTATAGTAATTGAGTTTTTTATATCCATCCTCCACATTTATAAGAGATACATATTCACATTTCTTACTCAACTAAGATATACATAAATATGTAAAATAAAAAGAAATAACTATTCTTGACTTACAATAATCCATTGAACCACCCACATCAATGTAACTGAATAACTTATATTATTATGTTATGTGGTAAAATAGTATAAAATATCCCCATGTAAATGATGTATTGAAGAATTATCTCCACTGATAGCATGTTTATTTCCTTGGATAACTTTAATTTCATTTGGATTGATATGTGCTGAACACAATGTCAGGTCAGGTTACTATTTAGTATAATAGCCTCTAATGATTTTCCAATACTCAATTACATCAACCTTATTGACACCGTCATATTTTTCAAATTTCACTCAAGAAACCGCTAGAGTTTCTATTGGATTTGAATTTTCCATTTCAAATCTATTTTTTTCTTAATTATATTTTGATTAAGAAATAACAGAACCTTGACTTCATTGAATAATATATAGAAAAAAAAAACTAATTAGTTATCATGTAAAATAAATTTAATTATGTTTACTCAAAAAAAAGTAATTTAATTACAAATTACAAAAAAATAAATTAAATCAATTAAAATTATTAAAAAATGTTTAATTTAATAATCATTGTTAGAAATTAGTATAAATTAGTTTAAAATAACGAATAAAAGGGATTTATGGCTATTGTTTCATGCACCTAGGATAACATTCCTCACACAACACTTGGTTTTCATGGTTTTTCGGACCGTTGTCATGGAACTTCTTCACTGGACACTTGTGGAGTGCTTTGGTGCTAACAAATTGCCATTGATAATATTATATGGGTTTGTCATATCATTGTGATTGGTATCTTTAGATATCATTTCATCCATGAATGAAAAATATTTCTTCATAGTTTTGGATTAAAAAGATGAATTTATTAATGCCTGGTGTAATGCTCTATATGCCTTTGGTAAGTGGCGCTTCCGCCTATCTTATTGTGCGATGGATGTCCATTAAGGGAGGGAGTATTACATTAATGTGGTGCAGATCTGCCACCCATATATTCCTCTTCCAACACACAATGTATCCTTCTTATGATTTATTGGTAACTTCCTATGCTATTTTCCATGCATGGATGATCAGACTCTTCATATGGATGAATAATCGGTAGCTCATATTTTCATGGAAATGGACATCTCCCAGTGTCTCCCAGATAGAATAAAAATCAAAGTTAAAAAATCTTTCTCTTGGAGCCAAGCCCTCATCTTACCACCACCTACTAGGTATTTTACTTTAGGTCATATTCAGGGGAACTCTTTACTTATTTGGAGGAGGAAACCAAAGAATGAACACACTAGCATGATGCATTTTTCTCCAAACAAGCTTGTGCCCCCAACTCCATGTACCTCAGAAGAGAAATTTACCAATCACATGAGGTTAAGGAAAACTATGGTTGGATTTGGTTTGAATGATATCTACCCCACTATATTTCTCAACAATTAGTCTAAGTTGGCCTCATCATCCCCACCCATCTACAAGGTTCCACCTTGTTTTGATATGGTGCCTTATTCTCTACCAGTCTCGCAACTGTTTGAGGACTCTAGGGACGTTAAGGATGCTTCTATCGGTGCATCATTTGATTTTAAATATAATTTCTCTCCTATAAAGATCCCTATTGACCATAGAACACTCAATCCCCTCCCTTAGGAGTTATTATCTCCCTCCCTAATGGGTGTGGAGCTAGGTCCATTATCTGGGAAAAATTAATCTACCTCTCCATATAAAGTTTCTCTCAAAGGTTTGAGTAATGAATCATGTATAAGCCCCAATATATCATATAATTCCTTCTAGGATTCCTAAATAATGCTTAATGGTGTTTACACGATGGTGAAATTGAAAAAAATCCATGAATTATCTCATTCTCACACCAAAATTAAATGGACCACTTCATTTGGGGCCAAATACGGACACCACCAAAATAAAAATAGAATCACTTTTCCTCAAAAAGAGAGTGAAGAATTCATCTTTTTCAGGGTTTTTAGATGGATCATGGACTTGGGTTTCTCTATGGACCGTTTTACTTGGTGAAATAATAGGAATGGAAATCACTGCACTTAGTTTTTCCTTGATCAGGGTCTAACCAAAGGGCATTTCTTCTCGACATTATTTACCTCAAAGGTAACACAACATGTTTTGGTATCTGAGATCATTATCTACTTTTTGTTTCACTAACATGTAATCAAGAAAGATAAGGGCACTTCTCATTCTCCTACCAATGGGATGATATTGCAGGTTACCATCAAATAGTGGGGGAGTTTTGGAGAAAACTATTTCAATGTACCTTAAGGATTATGAAAGAAGACCTAATGAATTGGATTTTATTACAACCGCTATGCTTCCAAAACATTGATTCGATAAGAGGAGACATCGATTGTCTTTAAGCCTTCCATGAAGATAACTCAGATGAACATGTTTTTGGTGATCATTCATTCAAGAAGGATATTTTGGAAGACATGATTATCAGTCCTGAAATACTGTCCCATGAGAAATCAAGATATAAATTTCATTGTCTAAAACATAGCATATTTATAAGCCTATATTATAGAGAAAATAATATCTTCAAGGCCCAATATTATTATTGAAGATGGATCATACACAGATAATTTGGAAGTGGTTGGTTCCATGGTGTTCTCCCTCTTCATTTAACTTCTGGTATGTACTAACCCTCACATGTTTGAAGGATTTCTGGGAGGTATCGATGAGATTCTATGGGTTGTCCCCCATGTTTTCTCTATCATTGAAAACACATTTTTTTAATTTGTACCAAATGACCATGAAGTGTTTAAGATGATGAGGGGGAATGAACTAAAAATCAATTCGGGACCTGATGGATTCCCATGGTAATTTTTTAGAATTTCCTAGAGTTTGGTTGGTCCAGAGCAGGTTAAGTCTTTGTAAGATATACTTTCAAGGTGGAAATATCCCTTGTGTAACTTATTCCACTTCCTTAGTGCTCTTACATAAATTAAAGATCCCACATCCATCCTTCTTTATAGATCTGTGATCTTATGCAAAATCACCTACAAAGTGTTAGAGAGTGTCATCAATAATTGAACTACTATTCATATAGCTTGATGGATATATATGGAGAAGAACATGTTTATTAAGGGAAGTTCGATTCAAGGGGCGATTGCTTTGGCACATGATATGATTAACGACATCAACTGAAAAAACCCATGGATCAAATATGGTGATCAAAATGGATATGGATAAATCCTATAGTATAGTCGAAAGGAATTTAATTCACAAAGTTGTAACAAGTATGAGTTTCTCCTCTTAGACTTCAGATATCATCTTCATATATTTTAGTTCTCCTTGGATATTATTTTATTTTATAAGAAAAAGCCAAGAATTCTTCATTTCTGTGTGCGGCCTCAGATAAAGAGACCCACTATCCCTTATCATCTTTATTTTAAAAGATGATTTGGTCAGCCGCCTCATCAACATGAGACTCAATAAGGGAAGCATTCTCCCTTATAGATTTCAGATACATCACAATAGTATATCTCATATCATGTATATAGAAGATACAATTATATTTTTAAATTCCAACAAGAGGTTGACCATGGTCATCCTCAAGGTTCTTGGGGACTACAAAAAGAGGAGAATATAATTAAGTAATCACACAAAGAGAAAAAAATTATCTCTAGTAGGTGCTCGGACAATCATTCATTCTTTATAATCAGCCTTCTAAATATGAAACATATTTAAATCCCCATGGAATATCTAGGCACCCCTATTTCACTAAGGATGATTTAAATTGATAAATTTGATCAAATAACTAGTAGAATATAGAGAATTATTTTGAATAGGAAAAATTGTTACCGTTCATTTTGTCAAAGAATAAATCTCTTCCATAGTGTTCTAGCATCCATCCTTGTTCATGAATTATCTTCTATAAGGGTCTTTAAATGTGTTATTTATAACATTGATAAAATTCTTTCCTTATTATTTTGGGATTCTCAATCAGAAGGTAATAACCAATGAGCTTCTTTGGAGATAATGGCTAGGCCTATAAGATAGGGAGGCATCAGTGTGAAAAATATTAAGGATACAATGTGTTTTATACATGCAATGATCAACTAGGAATTTATGGGGGAGAAAACTCTTTGGGGAAGACACATGATAAATAATGATGGTGAATAGATGGGTTATTTAGGGGGGAAGATGACCACCATCTATCCCATAGTCATTCCCCATATCCAGGTCCTTTATGATCACTGACTCTTGATCATGGGAAGGGGTGTCATCTCGTTCTGGTTTCAAAACTGGACCGACTCCATTATCAGGTTCCCTAGATGCCCCACTCCTGACATAACATTTCAAGATGCCAAGAATTATTCGAGCGTAATCAATTACATTGTTAACTAGGACTAGAGAAGTAATTATGAAAACATTGAGACTAAATTGGAGCAAGATAAATGTGTTTTCATGGCGTCCACATATAGATCATTCTCTGCAAAGGACTAGTGTAAATTGGTGAATTCATATGAGAGCATCGATGAGTTGGGGAGATCAATTAGAGAAGAGAGATACCTGCTAAAAATAATTTCCCAGTGTGGAGGAACAATAACCAAGTGATGACCACTGATGATAATGTCCAATGCATGGATATTCACCTGGCCTCCAGATGCTCATATTACAAAAATGAAAGGTGGGGAAAATAGATCAACTCTTTTTTGAAAGTGACTGAGCCCAAGAAATATGGTGTTGTTTCAGTGATTTCAGTGGCCTCTCTTCACCAGAGCTTATGGGTCTTATTTTACTCAAGTTATGGTAACATAGACAAGGAATTTCATGTTTGGGAAGGAAGGTGGAATCCCTCATTTTTCTTGCAGGTTGTTTGAGTATATAGAAGGCTCAGAATTCTACCCTCATTGAAGTGATTATTAACCGGAGAGAGGAACTGATTATCTGCACCAAAAACCTTTTAATTAACATGAGTATACATATAATTAATTTGGAGGACACACCCACTCTCAAGCCTCTCCAAAGAATTTAAACATACCCATCCATCTGTAATATCTTGCACTGGCACCGGGTTCATTGAAAACCCCATCCTTTGGGCCTCAAATGTAACATTGATGGTTCCTATAACTCTAGATAGATTAGAATAGGTGTTGTGATCCATTACTTTAATGTTTATTATTTATATCTTTCTTCTAACATGGTCATTTCCTTTAACTGGAATCTTTGGCACTCCTCACTGCCATCTGAGTATGTCATCAGAATAATATCAATGTGGTAGTGGTGGAAATGTACTCACATATCCTCCATGAGTCCCTGAAATTCAATGGTAGGCCTCCTTGGTCATTCACTTACATAATTAGAAATTGTCGAGGGCTTATTTTTAGCCAGATGAGTGAGCTACACACCTGTAAGAAGGTAATAAGGTAGTCGGTTTTCTTACTTCTTCAACAGCCCTCAATATTGAAATTACTGTATTCTCTTGTTTGAAAACCTTTTCTCCTAAGGGGGGACAATTTTTATAGGGGATACCCTTGAATTTCACTAATTTATTCCACCCTAACATGGTCTTTGTGGCAACATGCTTCTATTGTCTCTAAAATAAACTAATTTGGATGATTGGAGGAATAAATTTGCATAAATTCTTATTAAATTTGTGTAAATTTGTATAAATTATTATAAATTATTATAAATTAGTTTATAGTAGTATAAGAAAGTTTTAGTTATTTTGAATAATGAATATATAACTATACGTTCATAGAAATTAATAAAAAATATTACAAATTATTATAAAATAGTGAATTAATTAGTATAAATTTTTTAAAATTTATCAAAATTAGCATGAATTAGTTTTTATTAGTATATATTATTATAAATTTTCCTAATTAGTATAAATTTATAATATGTTAGAATAAATTAAGAAAATTTATTATTAATTAGTGTAAAATAGTATAACATAGAATAAAAAAATATTTTAATTTAGTATAAAATAATATAAAATAATGAATAAATTAGTATATATTAATATAAAGTATTAAAAATTAGTCTAAACTATGGGAATAAAAACTATACACACACACACCCTTTAAAATTTATAATTATATTCAAGCAATAACATTTTATAAAATATATTACAAAAATGTAACTGATAATTTAGTGAAAATAATTTGCGTAATAATTATACAAACTTTTATTCAATAAAATACTTATTAATTTTTTAGAAAACCATGGACCCATGAAATATAAATAGAATTTTATTATGATATAATGTTTGGATAATCATTAGAATGTCTCAAATGATTCTTGTATAAATCTAATATTAATTGTTGGGGGAAAAAATTTCATTTGCATCATCAAATTCAGAATTTGTTCTTAATGCATAATTAAGTTCCATTGTAAGAAATCATGACTCAATAGATTTGAAATTCTTGATAATCACGGGGTTCATTTATTGGGTTTTAATTTTTAGAATGATTATGACTTTGGGTATCGACATGGTGAATGAATATAGAAGAAGATACAATTTGTTTTGTTCCAGATACATTATAGTTTCAAAATATATTTCATGAGGATGTTTCCTTATATTTTCAAGAAATAGAAACTCAAATTTATAATTAAAATTATGTATTGTAACAATTTCAATTTTTTTGAAATCTTCTAAGGATACATTTTATCCTAGATACAAAATATGAATATTTGAGTTTATTACAAAATTTATGGATATTGAATATAATTTTGGAATGTTAAATAGTTTTTTAATCAAATATTTTATTTGGTTAAATCATTATTGATTGAGAAAAATACACTATAATAAATTTATGTGAAATTAAGAAGATTGTATATAATTTTCATTTTACTTTTTATAGTATCCATATATGTTCAAATGATTACATATTATATTATGTTCAATTTAATTCATTAGTTAGTTATCTATTATATGGAAATCTAGCTAAAAATATATAGAACCATTGTAGAATGAATTTATTCTTATTAAATAATTGATTTATTTCCTAATTAAATTTAGGTCTGAACATCTATTTATCTGTCTCAAGACAATTTAATTGATAAAATAGAATATATGTAAAATTCGTATGTATAAATGCACAAATCATCCCTATGATGGTCCTTCAAGGACACATATTGATCAAGTTCATCCATATTTTTATTTAAAACCTCATAATGTTTAGTTAAGCCCTTCGAATGATGGATTTAGTCCATTTGGTTCTTATAATAGTTAATATTCATAATGTCATATTTTTATAGCTTTGTAAGACATACCATATTGAATATTGAACAAAGAACCATATATCAATTTATTGTTCCTACTTATAGATTATTAAAAGAAAAAAATTGATGTTTATTTGATGGCATTTATTGATGAGATAATTTTATTACAAATGTCATGGTGTAACTACATTTGATATAGATGAAAAATTGAATTTTACCTTGAATTATGAATTAATACAGAGAATAAGTGTATTTCAAATGTATGGTATGTTATCTTGATAGAGTACACATCGTACAAATTCATGTCCATACTTCATGGGTGATAAAAAATATTTATTGTATTCAATGAAATTAAATAATATTATTTCAACTATAATCACATATTTCATCCTACAGAGCCTTATTTATGATATAATAGATTTAATTTACATAAAATATAATCTAAACAGCTCCAACTCTTGTAATTCTCTCAATTATTTAAGTCAAATCAATTATCTCTTCACTACCACCTATTACCTATTGACATACTATAAACCAAAAAAATAAGTGGCTTTGGGATAAATTACCATTAGATAAAGTAATTTTTTTGGTACATTCCATATTAGTTAAATTTAATAGTCTTTCACATGATAGGTTCATTTGGAGGGAAAATTTTGATAACATATTTTATATTATAATGGATACACTTAAGAGGAATAATGATACTATAAATTCATGGTAATATCTTTTCTAAATTATTGTGTGTTTATAACTTCATTTATTTGAAAATGAGACATCATAAAAATATAATGAGGTGAAAAAATAATCTTATGAAGTTTCTAAGGAAAATAATTTATTATTCACTTAGTTGATTATATATTTGTGGTTATTAGATAACTATTAACCTAATTTTTCTCTCTATATCCGAAATTTCCATATTACTAGATTAAAAAATCATTATTTTCACGTCATAATAGAGATATAACTAGAAATTGTCAATGAAAGGTTTTTAAATTCATCAATTTCGGATCTATTGATAGAAAATCATATTTTACTAAGGAATTAATGCCACAACATCTAAATATTATTATATAAGTAGATTTAAAATAAAAAAGTAGATAATTTAATTGAAATTTGAAAAAAAATCCATCAAAATTATTTTATTTAATTCATCATTAAATATTACATTTTCCCTGTGATGAAAAAATATGGAGGAACAATATATTTCTAATGGATCTATCGATATTAGAGAACAATTCAAAAATTTAAGAAGAAATATAGCAACAAATCATAAGTTAAAGGGTCATTTTAATAAGTATACCTACATGAAGTGATTTAAAATTTCATATGTTATTATTTAAAATTGGGTTATCCTTAAAAAATAAAATTGGACAAAATGGGAGAAATGTTGATGATTTCCCGAGGCATCAGTTATTAATATATAATCAACATGATTTTGTTTTAAATAGTGATAGAAAATGATGGATTTAAAATTGAAAAACATATAGATCATATATATGTTTTACTAGATTATGATGAAATAACCAGATTTTTTGCAATAGGTGATACTTTTTACAGAGCTAGTTTCAATTTTAATTTTTTGGATACTTGTTTCATGGAATTAATTTGAATTGCAGATCCAAATCTGGTAATAGAAATACCAACATTAATAGTTGTTCTTACAGCATCATTAAATATATTATTGGATAAAAATATTTTACCATCTATGAAGGAAATGAAATTAGTATGAATATAAGCCAAAAATATCCTATGACTATAGAATTTTCAAGTATATTAGGTACAATACCAAGTATATAAGATGTAATTTTAATTTTGAAGGGTTAATCATACTCTGGAAACATTATCTAGGGTAGAGTTTGATTTTTTGGTGGTTATAGTTTAAAAGTTGATAGATTGGTCATGTTGACTTCCACTCTATATAAATATTATCTTTTTGGTATAGTATTTGATGATAATGTGAAAGAAACATTCACAAAGATTACTTTGACTACTCTTGAATAATGTCAGGAATTTAATTTTCTATACTAGTTTCAAGGACTTGTATGTTAATGTTATTATGGTTGAACATATGAAATAATTTTTTTATTTTATATATTATTAACTATTTTTTATTTTTATAGGTCTTAAAAAATATAAATAAAATGTATAGTAGATTATTTCCATTGAGTATCTCACCATTTTAATTAGTAAAATATTACAATATGTATACAGTTAATGGATTTTGTTTTCATACACAAACTTATATTCAATCAAAAAAATCCATGAACATCATTATCCATTTTAAAATATCCCATCAAAAAGTAAGTGATGTTAAGTTTTATGTTATTTTTTATGAAATAATTTAGTTAGGTTAACTAGGAAATATTTATATTTTAACATTTAAATTTCAATGGTTTAATACTAATAGAGTTTTTTACATTCATCCATGACTTGTAATTGTTGAAATTAAATAAAAAAATATTCATTAAACAAATGAACCATTTATAGTGAAACATCAAGAGCATGAATTTTATAATAAAAATTACTATGCTAATTTTAGAGATTGAAATGAATGGTGGAGTGTATTAAAAATGAAATCTTATGATAATAAATTTGCGAAAAAATTATTTTCTTCAATGGATAAGAAAAATATTTACATTTTTGAAGAAGCACCACCAAGTACAATATCTACATAGAGAGATACAGATATCTATTGTGAGAATCTATTATTATGGTATGATTATGTATATAATTATGATGTTATAAACAATGAATTTCAAAAAATATGAGGTGATTAAAATGATTATATTATGGAAATTGATGATGATGAGAAGGAAGATGAAGATATTGAAAGTGTTAAATATGAATATGAAGATGAAAAATGATGTATTTTTTTCAATAAATCTAAATTATTTTTTTAATTTTTTTATTTATTTAAAATTATTTATATGTAACATTTTTTAAACATAATTTATTTTAAAATGGTTCAATATTATTTAATTTATTTATATATCTACATGGAATGAATATTTTTTTAATTAGTTATATGTTTGAGATGTGTCATGAATAATTTAATGACTTAATGTGTATCTTGACTAAGGATTAGCTACTTGGAGATGAAACTTTCGTTTCATTAGTTGAGGGTGATAACATGATGCTAGCTATTAAGCAAGGTTGAGGCCAAACATGATTGATGATTCTAAATCATATTGTTGAGAAATTTCTACATCATGATTTTGATCATCATTAGAGAAAGTATGTTTTAATATTAATTTTTTATAATTTAATTAATCTGATAATTATGTTAATAATTATTCATATTATCATATTTTTACACATATAAACATTGTTAAGTCTTGTGTTATTCTAAGGAACTATATTTCTACTTTATGGGTGTTATATGATTAGGTTCTTAACAATGCGCATCATACCATTATCAAGCACTAGATGGTACATATAAATATACAATATATTTAATTTTATGTTTCCATAATTTCTAATTTACTATATTACTAAATATTTTCAAGGTTTATGATCTCCTTTTTATTAGAGCATGCTACCCTCTATTTGGGAGGCATGAGAGGTTTTCATGCAAAATCATTTCTCTCAGTTATAATATAGACATCATAAGAGAGTATGAAGGGAGAATATATGACTATCATTGATGTGTCTTGAGTGTCTCATTGACCAAAATATATTCCCACACTTACCTTGGATAGATTGTTCTTTTGTTGGATAGGGGATACTTTCAGGAGGAGATCATATTTTGACAAATGGAATTAGGGGAGACAATATATCACACATGGAGTTAGGAGTTTTACTTTCATTATACATCATTTAAAATTGGTAAGTAGTGTTATCTACTAAATTTTATATATGTATTTTTTGTACTAAATGTTTACTAAAAATTTATGAAATCTATGGTTTATCCAACTATTATAGTGTTTGTTGTTTAAAAGTGGTTGTACACTAATAGTAGTACATAGAATACTACTAGGGAGAGAATGTGAAATATTGTGGTTAGTGTTACTTTTAGTTTTTTTAAATTAACATAATATATTTAGGTGTGTGTATTTGGTTATTTATATGGTTTTGGGTGATATATGAAACATATACTTATCAAATTTGTTAGAATCAGGATGACATGGTTGGTGGTGATTAAGCCTCATGAATTTCATGTTTTGATAAGGTGGTTTGGTTATGAGAAAAGAAAAGTAGTATTAAAAAATATGAGGTGATCATTATTAATTCATGATAGATTCCACCTAGTTTCTATAGTAATAGAGATATCTCATCATTTATATCCAAGATAGGAAATTCCAAATCATCATCCTTTGTTGTTGTATAGTATGAGAAAAGTTTATGAAATTAGGATGAGAAAATGTTGTGGAATACTAGAGAACATGATAAGAATTGATGAAAGTTGGAGTAATCTTTCCAGAAGAATGAGTAAAATCATGAATAGATGGTGAAGATTATGTAGTGACTTTCATGAGGTTCAGGAATAGGTTTACCTATAGCTAATATAGTTGATCACTATATCCCCCAATTATATCTTTATTATAATTATTTTTTATAAATATTTATTATATTTTGAGTTTTATATTTATAATAAATTCTTGATTTCATTTTATTTTCTTAGTGTATTTTAGTTATTAATTTTTATTTTTTTACACCTTTTTTTGTGATGGAATGTTACATCAATTGAAAAAAATGAATTTATGATATATTGATGATTCTACAAAAAAAAAGTATTTGTAATAGATTAGGATATCCATTACAAATATTAATTTTTTTCAATTAAAATATCAGTCCTTCATAAAGACTTTTTATTGTGGGATTTCACATCCATCCCAAATGACTATTTGTGATGGATTGAGATTTTCATTGTAAATTGTTCCATCCATTGATTAGTTATGATGCCTTGTCAGAAAAAACCATATTTTCCACTAAAACAAATCAAAAAAGTGTTATTTATTTATTTAATGATTTCTAGCATAGAAGTTTCATGTTATCACTATTCTATTTACTATGATATGCACCTCAAGGCATATGATATTCTAAACTAGTGTATTATAATATCTATATATCATAAAAATAATTTAACCATGTATGGAATATTCTAGTTCATATTGTGACATACAATATCTATATAACATACCATGTTATATAGGATAAACTATATCATATTCATTTTATGTTTTAGGTGTCATGACCCACACCCACTAGTACCCCTCCTAGGTCGATCATGAAGACCGATGTGACCCCCCAAATCGCCTCTAATAGGCCATGAGTTGTTTACTATCATTGAAGGTATAATCTACACACACATGGGATAAATTACCCTAAAATCCCCAAAAAAATAATATGTATCCACCAATAAAAAATAAAATAAAAATAAATAATAAAAATATTACTATTTATACTATTTAAGAAAAAAATAGGAAAAACAACCACTAGTACTACTTCAGTTGTGACCATAAACTATAGACACTCCCAAGTAACTTCCAAATTCTTATTTCACCCATCTCAACCAACTACTCCCACCAATAAACATAAATAATAGCGAAACACACTAGGATATACATATATATATATAATAGAAATCATATGAGTATCCTTAATAGGATCCTTGATAAAATCTCTTATGAAAATGATGAATAAGTATAATACATTGCTATTAAAAAAATTGAGAAAACAATTCATCACCAAAATCATGTCAACTATATTTCCATCATCACCACAGATTACCCACAAAATACCACACAAAAAATGGAAATCATAAAATTTAAATACAATATATGGAAGAAAGGTCACCCACTTATCCTTTCCCAATGAACTAGTTTTCCTTCACCCCAACATCTTACATCTTGGTCTCACTATACCCTCCAAAAGTCGCACTACACATCCATGAAAACAAACCATTTCCATATCCACATAACCATAAACACATCACCATAACATACCCATAATCACATAAAAAGTCTATGATTTACTACAACCTATGTAATTTCACATTATTCCTTAAGTCGTTTCAACCCATATTTAAATACACAAGTGATAACCATAAGATATTACGACCAATATAAATATATATTATATAATATTAAGCCACCATAACCTATATATACATGTAAACCACAACCATGAGCCACCAAAGTCGGTATGAGAACCTATCCTATTACTGTAACCCCCCATAGCACAAAAAATCCAACATACCATAATTTATATGAATTATAGAGTATGGTGGGGGTTGTATTCATCCATCTATACTATTGACATAATATAATCTATGAGGATACATAGGGTTCCAAGGGAACATATTTACAACTATTTCCCCATCCAACACTAGTAGTGGAGCATAATAAATAACTAAATATAACAAATAATATATTATACAACCATATCACATGATATTACCCTAATAATTGACCATGGATAACATCCCACATGACAACCCCACTTAAGAAACTAAAAACAGGAAAGATTTACATTTATAAGCCCAAAAGAATCAAGGTTTAATGATATTAACATTTATGATATACTAATAGTTATTTATCATTTAATATAATCTCATAATCAATTCTAGTTACATATTTACTTCAACCATATAAGGAAAATATACTTTTAAAATTCAAATATATAATTATAACTATTATAACTATTATAACTATAGTTTATTCTCATTTAAATATTATATTCCACTACATTAATTAATATTCAACATAGAATGTTAATTTAATTACTATTACCATATCAACATTAAATATTATAAGATCATCCTCTAGTTGACTAATTTTTTAATCAGTTACCATTATATAAACATGAGTACCATGATGCAACTCTACCAACATATAATAGGTATATACCCAATGTAGAAATAAGTGTACAGTTGAAAATAATAAACCTTTTGAAGTAAAAGTAATAATACATCTATCAACTAGTAATCAACCAGAATAAATTATATGATATCAACTCTCAAATTTAGTAAACCATTCCCATTCCTTTCACAATGCCTTTTCACAATATCCAAATTATTCCACCACAAACTACATCAAGCTCCACCACCCCAATATAATAATATCTCCACCTGCACTATTGAAAATAACTATACTTGGAATAAATATTACATCATAGTAGTATAGAATTATTCTAAAATATATAGGTAAGAAAATCATAATTTTTAGACAAGAGTTTTTCTAGGTTTTGAATATTTGAGTAGGAATTTATTTTTTTTCTTTTGAGTGACCGTGAAGGGTAAAATTTAAATTTTACCCTAGAAGATGGTCTCAAATATTTATTTGGCCACTCCATTTGTCCCAAAATGGGGATTTTACCATAGGATCTGATTTTAGTATATATTTAAGCTATTCAAGCTTTAAAAGAACATTTAGTATTTAATGAATTGAATATTAAATTATCCATTCAGGTTTGAGTGGAGATATTTTATGAATGAAGAGCTGGATGGAGATTCTAAATCCATGGATGATTCTAAAATGGGGGTATTTTCATGGTATGTTATAAAACTGCTCTAGGTTCTAGGACTTGTCATGAGTGTTAAATGAGCATTAAATTAATTAATTAATTAAATTAAGTGATATGACCCCCCCCCCCATTTGGGTATTCCCACTCATGATATGAAAGGGTATAGGGGATTGTTACTACAAGTGAAAATCAGAATGAAATGGTAAGTTGAGTATATTTCATTGTACCTCATCCCTGGCCTATATTGAGACTATATTGAGATGTAGTGGATTTTGGGAGAATATTTTTATCTGAAGCTTCGATGTTTACACCCCGAGGTAGGAAATGTTTTTATTTCTATGCCTCGATACCTATAGTTTAATTTTTTTTTTGATATTTTCAATCCCTATTATGATTTTTTAAGACCCCATGGGGGTTGATCTATACCTAATCTACAAAAAATAGGGGTTTTAGTAGGGTTTTAGAGCTTTTTGATTTGGAAAACCCAACTACATGGCGTGTAGTTTTTACAACACAAGTCGTTGAACTTCTTATATAAGCAAGAAGAGAAGAATATGATTACACAATGTGTATTATGGAGGACACCCTATGTTATTTCACTTGAAATGTGGCCAATTACATATTCAAATGACCATGTGGGGGACCATGTTCATGTTGGGTACACAGAAATGCTCCATGTCGCTCACATGCCATGTAAGAGTACACATATAGATAGAGATGCATGACAAGGCCATGGGTGGTACACAAGTAGGGACCCCATGTTTGGTACACATCATGAACCTAACATAAACTTAGTATAATTGAGTTTTAAACACAATTTTCGAATGGAGTACATGCCCCACTGGGGTGATGGGAGAACATGTTGTGTACTCAGGTAGACATGTCATGTACTACCCCTTTGTAATCCTTGTGTGGGTTTTGGATTTTTTGAAACCCTATAGTCTTATTTGGACATGGGAGGAGACTATTTTGAGTGTTATTCACATATATTATGATGGAGGGATCCTTTTTAAATATAGAGGTCATATGGATGGTTCTTTGTGAACAACCTATTACAATGGGAGGATTTACTATTGGTTAGATTTAGAATCCTCCAGTGGGTTCAGTTGTGAGCTACGATGCCGGGTGAGGATTGAGAGCTCTATGATTAGCCTGACCAGATCATTCCATGTAATTTTTCATGAGGTTCCTTGGATGAATATTATAAGTTGGGATTAATTAGTATTTCTAGGGTGAATTTTTTTATTCCCCTTGTATCCGAATAGTTTCTCAAGGTTAGAGTAATTGAGGGCCAGATATGAAGATGGAGGGTTTGTGTGGTTGGGGCCTTCAGGTTTAGTTAACATTGTAGGATGATAGTTATAGTTGGGTTTCATTATGGTGTGGAGTTGATTCTGAGCCACTCTTGATGATTCCCCTATTGGTATTGTTTTTTGTTAAGTTATTGTTGGATTCCTTTTGAGAATGCCTATGTTGAAGGGGTTTGTTTTTTTATTCCTTATTATCATTTTAATGATCAAGGACTGGTTTTAGGATTTTGAGGACTTGTTTAAGATGATTTTTGGGATGGGCTTGACTTAATTATTTTATGAGATAGAGTAACCCTTCCTGAATTTTGTGCAATTTTGGTTGTTTTAGGATAAAAAGTGGGATGCCACTATTTATGTGTGGATCCGGAGGTCCCTGAACATACCCAATTGTTAGGATGACATAAGGTGGGTGTTTATGATTAATTAGGTTGGTTAGGGGATTTCTCTTGGTTCTTGAGGAGATTTATGAGCTAATGGGGTTGAGATGTTGGGGATTAAGATGTATGTTTATCCATCCATTGTTATGTTTTCATTTTTTGAGTTTAATACATATATTACACCCATAGGGTGGTTTTGATATGGTTGGGTTTCCACATTTCAGAAACCAATTTATTAGTAAGGGTTGTGATATTAGAGATATATGGGTAGATGATCCAAAAATATGGTTTTGGATATCCATATTTGAGAATGTATGACAAGAAGATTCGTATTAGTAATGATAGATCGTTTATGGTTTAAGTGATGGACCATGGTTCTAGGCATGTTATGTAATATGTTAGGTTTAGTAAATGTGATGTCACATGTATGTGGTTGATGATTTACTGAGGCTCTGGGAATGGAAAATATATTATACCTTTAGGTGTTAGAACGAGGCTCAAGACATAGATAGTTACTTTTTTGTTTATGAGAAAGACTGATGCTCTCGGAATTGATGGTATACCAGTTTAGATGGATGGTAGACCAATGCTCCAAATCCATATTTTAGGTGCTAGACTGGGGATTTATGCATGATTAATTTTATATATGGTTTATGTGCTGGACTAGGGATCTAGGCATGTTTAATTTGACATATGGTTTAAGGGAAGAACTGAGGCTCCAGGCATGATTAATTTTATATATGGCTTGGGTGCTGGACTGAGGCTCTCAACATGATTAATTTTATACGAGGGTTAGGCACTAAACTTATTCTACATTCATTAATGATATGTTATGTGGTATAGGTTTGGATAACCTCGATATTTTTTATTGTTTATGAAACCTGAGATAGATGTCAAAATGATGGTATATGCTTGGTAGTACTTGGGGGTGGAAACCGGGATAGCTGTGTTGAGGTTCCATTAATATATATTGTTTGGTTCAGGAGGATGTGGTATGAGTTGACTTATATTAGTACCTTAGATCATAGGACTATCATAGGATGGGTCCCCAATATTTTCATGTTGGGTTGCTGCTGCCACGTATATGAATCCCGTGCTTAATTTGGGATGCGCATTCATTGATACATGCTCAGAGAAACTTCAACATTGCATAATGTAGGCATGGCTGATAGAGGTCTTGGTCCAAAGGCTCCAAAATGGATTTTTTTTTCAGTTTTTTTGGTTAGTTTGAACATATTTCATGAGTATGAACTTTTGGCAGTAGTTTGTAGGTTCACTATTGAGGCTTCCCTACAGAGATTTATTCTCATGTTCTCATACCCCTATGCTCATGAAATGACTATAGCTCCCTTTTTACTATTACAGGGCATATGATATCACCCTTTATTATATTTCCTTTTCCCAGGTTATGATGAAAGGTATTATTTATGGTATGGTTAATAATGGTGGTAGTTATGAAGCATGTAGTGGGATATGACATATCTCACTTATAGACAAATTATTTATGCATACAAATTTAAAATGGCATTATACCTTTATAATAATTAGTTGTGTGTTCATGTAATGAATTGAATAATCATCTAAAAAGACTTTATATATATGTATGAGAAGTTTGGGTCTTTATAAGATGTATAGATAATTTGAGTGAAACCTCAAATTTAAAGGAAAAACTATAAAGAAGGGCATCAGGACATGATATCTTTTTTCATATCATGATGACCAAGATTTAAAAATAATTTGGGTATTAGTGTTGTGTGAAAACGATTTTCAAATTACCATATCATAGACCAACTGAAGTAAGAATTCTCAGTGATTGTTTTTAGAGGTTTTATGGGGCTTTCATAATTGGTAGTTATTAAGTGTAGACAAACATAAGTTATGAGACTTGAATAATGGAGTCAAATAATGCAATCCGAAGTTATCCTTTTGACATAGTATGGTGTATGTTTTTTGTAAAGTGAAAAGGGACATGCCACTGCAAATTACTTTTTTATTATTAAAACACTTTTGAGGGAGAAAGTGAGAATCCCCAAAATTAGACTAAAAAATCTCAAAACAACGGAAGCAGATAAGGGAAATAAACCAAAGCAAACAACCAGAAATACCCCACCCTAGAAATTGAGTCATGATAGAAAGACTTCACCAACATAGGACCCTTCAGCAAACAGTCCCGTGCAATGTGCATGGGCACAATACCGATGGCGAAACCGTACCCTCTCACATCCCAATCCAAAGGGCCTCCATCGATGAAGAATTCGTGATCTGATCCTCATCCGGCGCAAGTCCAAGTATAGAGCTGGAAATAGGGACCAAAAATCCAAAAAAAGACATCCAGCAGGAAAAACCATAGGGTTTCACAATCTCACACACAAGACCTCTCAAATCACCGGAAAAAAACCACTAACTTGACCAGAATCCTTAAGAATAAATTTAGTATTACCCTAATCCCTATTCCTATAATGTTTCTAGGATAGAGATGAAACCTGTAAGTCAGGAAACTCAACCATCCTTTTATCAAACATGGAACCAAGTTGATCCCACGTCTGAATATACTCCTCAAGGCTGATTTCCCCTCCGTTAAACCCCATATCAGAATTGAGTCATGTCTGTCAATCCATGAAAAATTTCCCTCATTAAGGGACACCTCTAGCGACCTTGCCATCATCCTAGATTCATCCTCCTCAGTTGCATTGAGCATCAAGACCTGCTCCATCACTGCTTCTTCAGAACTTAAAAGGAGAACCAATTCATCATCATCCCGATCCCCTGGTCTCTGATGGTGTATAGACTCCTTTTCCTTATTCTTTTCTTTCATATTTTTTTCAGATAGAGTCACTGGAGGAGGAGGTAATTAAGAGTAGTCTTTATTCCCCTTCCTCTTCTCAAAACCCCTTTTACTCCTTGGACTAGAATCTTCCTCTGGTGATTGACCATGATCACCCCCTTTGACATCCTTCACTCCAGCCCCTACTCCCTCGCCTAGGGTAAGGGATTAAGAGTTCCCATCAGCCTATAGAAGGCCTTCAAACCTATTTTGCAATGAAAATAAGGTAGGAATCTGGTCTCGACTCCCTCCCACAATCACCATTTGAGCTTCCCTTCCAGACATATCACCAATTCCATCCATAGTCTTAATCTCCATACCCAAAACAGCCTCCCCATCCAGTGGTATCCGTCCATTAGCCTCATCTTGACTAGGCTGCAAGAAGCCACACCCCATGAATTGAGGTGCTTGAAAAAATCTTCTAAAACTACACCCTGTAAAGCACAAACTTCTTGCTCCGTAGGAAACTATTCATTGATTTTAGGTCGAGATTCACCTACAAATCTATACTGACTATATCTAGCCAGTGCATTATGATTTGGCACTGACACTGGCCTGCTCACACCACGGAGATCACCTATCAATCTTCTAAAATCATCTTGAACCTTCAGATCAGGAGGAAAAGCAAGTGTCTTCTCCTGAATCACCTTTTTTTCAACACAAGAATTCAAAAGACCCAAGCCAATTGAATTTCTGCTACCCCCTTATCATTATGGTCTAAAAATGGTTGTGAGTTTGTATGCTATCAAAAACCAATCCCTTCCCTACAAAATGATGTTTGTTGACCCTCAAAGAAGAGGAACGATGCTTTAAAGTGACCTTGGGAGCTTTCACAAATCCCTCTAAACAGATCACAATTTCCATTCCATGAAAATTTCCACCTTCATCTTCCGTCTCCTCAACCCGTGCTACTACTATTTTACCCCTATCCCAGCTCTTCACTTTTTTCTTGATCTGATATGAAGCTCCCAACACCGGGGGTTCAAGCCCTGCCTTGCCAAAGCCTGGAATTGGACCGTTCCGGCTTATTACTTCCTCTCCAGTTAAAAAGTCTTCCACTAGTGACCGCCCCTTCTTCATGTGTCACTTAAATGACCCAGCCACCCGCAAGAAGAGCAAAAATCCACCACTACTCATAGATGACTGGTTATTTACACTGGATTGGCTCACCGGCCTCTATCCACACATATTCAACTGGTGCCAAAGGGACATGCATGTGAGGAATTTCATGAGAGTATTATCAATTGTAAAATATAATATTTGAAATTGTTGAGGCAGTAGAGGTCCTTAGATGAAAATATAGAATCCCATTGAGATCATTCAATATAAACTTATTCCCACAATGGTCATATATTGGTGACTACTAAAAGATCTAATTTGATCCTACTATTTAATAGTGAGATAGAATATTTATTAATGACCAGAATAATCTAATTATATTATAATCCACTTCTGATTCCATGAATAAAAGAAATGTTTTTTTTCATCCATGGATTAGGATAGAGGTTTAAACCATGTTCAACATGTGTGAATCTTATAGAAATTATTCTGTACTATTATAGTCTTCTGATTTTTCTTGTATGTGACCATTCTAGTTATTTTTTTATTGTGGTGTTATGAATTGGGTGATTTCTCTTTCATGTTATAGATGGCATAACATGGGTTAATTTTTGTACTTTTTTCTTCCATGTATGATTCAGTGAGTAACATTCATGTACATACCAAAAGTTGTTCATGAGACTAACAAGTTGTATAAAAGGTTATGTTTCCATTTTTCAATTGATTTGACCGCAGTGAAGATGATTCCAAGATAATTTCAATAACACCATTCTACCTATTTTATTATATAATAATTGAAGTTATTAGTTTTATATATTTTTTATTATGTTTTTAGAACATAGTGGTAGTGAAAAATTATAATAAGAATAATGTTCGAATATGATAAGGTCCTTGTCGAGAATTTCAATGATTCTATTTTGGGTTATGGAGAATATTGATAACGTATTTCCTACAACTGAAGGACCTTTATCATTAACTCTTATATACCATTATTTACAAAATGAAAAATATTGAAAATGAGAGGTTGTAAAAGAAGTCATTGGGGTTGATCCTGATTTCATTAGTTTGAAACATGTCTTGTAATATCAGAGAATTAATTCTGAATGAAGACATTTATCAGAATAAAAAAATTAGATATCTTTATAAAATTCATATAGTAAAAAAGGAAAGGTTAACCCACAACATGGAATAGTCATAAGAAAGGTATATAATAGAGGATCTAGAGTAGGGGTATCACAATTGAAGGTGGTCTAATATGTTGTTATTATGGGAAGAAAGGTCACCATATGAAGAATTACAATGATTTTCATGTTAATTTTGGGAGATATGATTGTATAAGTCAATTAACTTATCTTATGTTTTAATATAGGATTATATTACTCAAAAGAAATTCCATTACACTTGAGTCTTTTGTTATTGACTATAGAGCATCATTTCACTCAAAATCCTAGAGGGGAAATATAATGAACTATATTTTTGGATGATTAATTAGGGTTTATATAGTATATTATATATCTCTTGTGATAGTTAGAATGATAGATTTTTATATCGGAATAAGCAATAAAGGTATTATTGAGCTCCATGGTGTTCAATACATCATGGGATTAATGAAAATTTTGATGTACATTGGAAAATTATATTATTTATATTATAGTACAACATTTTTGGATAAAGTATTGAGGTTTTTTCAAAGGTACCATGGTTACAGAAAAATAGGTAATGGATGGTATTATAAACCTCACAATAGTATTAAAATTTATGAATCATGGTAAAGAAGTAACTTTTGTGAAGTTTTGGTATACCCATATAGGTCCCCTTAGTGAGAAAGGGATTAATGTACTAGATAAAGAAAAGGATTTTAGGGTCAAAATCATAGAGTATAGAACTTTATAGGAATAAACTATAGGCAATTAATATAAAATTTATTTCAAAATAAAAGTTTAAACTCTATAGAATGATAAGTAATATTTTTTGATATATAGGTATGGGTACAAGCTATAGTTTTTTATCATGGAGGATCTCCCTACAATATAAGTTTTATTAATGATTTAACATAAAGTGTGTTGGTATTATTTACCAACAACATGTTATAGGTTTTTATAATAATCATTTGGTTTTGATCTATAGTGAAAAAGATTGAATATAATGTAAAATTATTATAGTTTGACAATGTTATGGAGTATTTAAGTGGAGAATTTTATATGTTCTATTGGAAAAAATTAAATGGTTTGAGAATACAATTATAGGTACTCTAAAAAATAAAAATATTATAGAGAGGTTGAATTAAATATTGGTTTTAAAATCAAGCTCTATATGGATTCATACTGAATTTCCCATGTTTTTTATGTGGTAGTGGTGAATTTCATGGTATAGTTTATAAACATGGGTCATTATTCTCTATTTGTGTATGAAAATCTATATGTTTACTAGTTCATATGAAATTTTTACTTCACCCATATCAATGTCTTTAGTGCACTCCCTTATATCCACATCTATGAAAAAGATAGATAATATCTAGAGGCTATGTATCATGTGTGTCACAATTTTTGTTATATTGAAAAGTAATTTTGACACTAACTCTATAATTATAAATTTTAGAAGTTTTTGGGAAAAAAAATATGATATTTTATGAATATATCATAGGAATGTATCAAAACATAATAGTGAATGATGATGAGAAAAATATATCGTCAGAGGTATATGTTTAGCTGAATAGAAATAAACAAATATTGATATTATTGGGAATTTAGTATATTCATCAAAACCAAAAACACTCAACTATTAAGATAATGTTATAAAATATAGTAATGTTCAAATTGTGTTACAAAGGCCAAAACTACTAATGTAATCAATGACTATAAAATATTGGGGAAAATATCAGGATGCTAATTCAATCGAGGTTACAGTATCGAAATATGCAAAATTATAGGAAAAAATAAATATGAATGAAAACTAAGGTAGAGTATATTAATACAACTCCTTTTTTCATTGTCTATGTATCCAAACTCATTCTATGATTTTTATTTGACTATAAATTATGAAATAAGATAAAGTTATCAGTAGGTACTTATTGAATCCTCGAAGAAAATAATAAGTGAATTTGAAGTGATTTCTCTAGAACATAAAAATTTGTAGAAGAAAGGAAATTTACATAAAAAATGAGTCATTTACTAACTCTAAATTTGGTGGAAATAGGGGAACTCAAGGGATAACTAGAAGAAAGTTTTTCAATTTCTAAGGTATAAAGTATGATGGATGTCGAAGCATCAACTGGTAGTTGAACTATCTACAATTAAAGATGTTCATGTTGCATTAATTTAACTAAGTATGGTGTTAATTTCATTAATAGAGTTATTGGATTATCTATAAACAAGGAAAGATGATGGTAGTCTATTTTATGACTCATGAATTGTAATTCACATATCTAAAAATCCAAAATTTCATTACTAAAAAATGAATATTCAGTTGATGTGAAACATTATCTGGATGTTTTTTGAGGTTGAAATATTGACATAATTAATGATATAAGGATATCTAAATCTCTTATATAAGATAAAAAAGGTCATAGTACAAGATGTGTTAAGGTATTATTGTGCCTCACTTGGACTAGTATGCCCAGAAGCATATTGGAAGAACTATGAAAAATGATTTTTGGATATAATGAATGGAAGGAGGTTCACTAAATCTAATGGATGAAATATTAATGAGGTTTGAAAAATGATTGTTATGTTGAATATGTTTTTATTTTTTCCACGTTTAAAATCATTTTTAGATTATTGGATCTCAAACCACAAGAACAAGAAATTATAGGTGGATAATTTTTAAATGGTTGAGAGAGATTGAAGAGGCCAAAACTGGATAGTTTAATGACCAAAAGTTCTATGATCCAAAGGGGGTAGTTATATGATTCGAAAAAATGTTACCCAATTGACTCAGAATAGATATAGAATCATGAAATGAGAAATGGAACCTAAATGGGATAGAACTTGTGTGATTTTTAGAAATTATATAGTGTTCTGGTGGAAAGGGTTGATGTGTTAGAGGTACTTGGATGAATGGATTGAATCTGATGGAGATAATATTACATGTATTTATTCCATGAAAAATAAAATACAGGTTACTAGAAAAAGAAAAATATGAATTAAAATAATTAATTTTGGGATTGATCATTTATTAATTACTAATAAACTTGAATAATATTATAATATAATTTTACATTCCTAAATAAGATAAAATAAGTGATACCCCTATTGATTAGTATTTAAGTCTAAACCACAATAATTTTTTTACTTATTCCTCCTATTATTTCATATAATTACTTTTCAATTAAGATTTTTTAGGTTCATTTTTTTTTCTGTGTTGTGATGTATCGACATTGGTTCCTTGTATACCATATTCCAAGATCCATAGTGTAGGAACATGCATGTACATTGATATTACTAGTATGTTCTAGTGCGAAAATTTCATAGGATAACTGTATGTGGGTCATGATCCCAAATTTTCATAACATGATCTCCCTATGTGTATCCCATTTATTCATAGAGTTAAAGACCATTTAAGCATTAGAAACAAAGTCATTCACATCAATGAAAAGGGTTCTATTCCTCAATGTTCAAACCCTACGGAATCAAGTAATTTTCCCTAGACCTTTCCATTAAATATACTCAAACCAATGTAAAAAATCATGGTGTTTCCTATATACCAAAATAAAAAACTACTAAAATTGAATAACTAATGAACTCAACCTCTTGAGCTTCATAGTGTGACACAGATTCCACACTCTATAACCATATATAAGAATAAAATATATACAAAAGAGTCCATCCATTTTGAAAATTAATAAAAAAATTAAGAATCATATTTGATGTGGAAAACTCCATTCATGACTTGTAGCCTTACATAATAAACAACCACACCACAACCAAACCAACTACATCATGACTAGAAAAACCAAACATAAAAAAATAATTATTAACTCTCATGGTTTACACCTTGAATATACAAAACCTCTTCATGATGTGACACAACCATTATACCATGACCCCAGACTTCATGGTGTGATCTTCTAAGTAACCAACCAAACTCTTTCACCCTCCCAGAATACATTCTCTAAACATCCCTAGACTCCCATATCACATGGTAAATGATAACAAAATAATTTTAGAAAATATGGTCCCTTACATCCGATACCTATCAAAAAATTCACATCATAGACATTGATAACTAAATCCAAGAAGGATATAAGAATGGGGTTATTATAATGAAAACACCATATGAGATACCTCTCAATTTGGGATCTTACTATAATAATCATATAACTAACTCTATATAAGTAAAGGCAGCAAAATCATATAGGATCATTCAATTTATCATTGATCAAGACAATGTCATTAATATCGACCAAAAAATATTATTCATGAAACATATTTATATATATATAATTAATCCATTATTCACATTACCATATACTCTCCCATAATCCCCCATTCCACCATAGGATACAAGCGAATGAAATAGAAAGCATGAAAAATAACTTTTCTTGATGATCCTGAATCTCAATAGACTATTACATTCATATCACATCATGTAAACATCCAAATAAATACAGTTTATTCTATGGATATCATCATTAATATAAGGATAAATTTTCAACCCATGGAAAATATTGAGGACCCAATCCATCTACAAAGGGAGTGCTAATTGATGCAGGACTCCACCAATGCACTCCAATACCACAAAATGGCCAAAATATTAGGAGGAATTCTCACTCCAATGACTAAAAATCTATTTACCATAACTAGGATATAACTTTAAGAACACATGATCTATAGAATTGAACTCCATAGGGATCCTCCCATGATAGGTTTAGGATATATAAAAAACCTTCAGTATCCTCCATCAATTAGAAAATTAAATGTGATGTCTCTATCATGATTTGGTCCAAATATGTTCTAAGAAATACTTACTCCCTAATCATGGTCTATAACCTAATATTACACAAGTTTGAAACCTCAAAAAAGGGATGGGTCTTTACCAATGAACCACTGATATCAATTATGCATGAACACAATATATCTTCCAAAATATAGATAGTTATCTTGGTTTGACCATCTGTATAAGGCTAAAATGCTATGCTATGGAATATATGAGTGGCAAAATCATGCTATGGACCTCTCTATGTTTGGGAGGTAAAACATAGGATAATGGTAAGGGATAATAATTATTAGAACCCCATGAAGCATAAAAATATCCTCCAATTACACTATGGACAATACATCATCTTTGACAGACTCTTTAATAGAAAATAATTGAGATTACATTTTAAAATATTCTATGATAATCTATATAACATCCTATTAAAAAATATTTCATTGAAAAGAGGTAATAAAATCCATTGAAATTCCTCCCACTTCAACCAAAATACATTTATCTATAGAAGAACCTACAAAGAATACATAGTTTGGACTTCTCCATCTAGAATACCAATTAATGAGACAAAAACTATAAAATAGGTCTCTTCATCCTTGAACACCATAACTGATGCTATAAGTATCTATAAATATTTTCTACACTCAGATGCATGTAGAAGGGTGATATAAGAGAATCATGAAGAACCACCTCCAACAACACCCAGGAAATAGAGAGCCACCCCTAGAACAACACTGAATATTAACCATCCTCAGAGTATTTTTAGGTGAATATTAATAAAAAACATGGTCCAACCCAAACACCACCTCAAGATAATCCATCTAACATTCCAGAAATTTTAGAACCAAGTTTGAGAACATGGATATTTAGCTAATATACCCTCTACCATTGACATCCTCTATATCAAGGTGTCACTGTAAGATCCTCCATCACACTCCATGCATCCCCAAACTCATGAAAATCATTTACAAGCAACATATTTTAGAGAACATAAAAAAAATTCCTTTATTGGGTGTATATGAAATCTAAAAGTTTTAATTATCTTCGAATTTCATGATCTATTACTATATAAATTTTAAATCATGTTGGGTGAAGATATATCTCAAACTCTTGTGATTTAAAAAGTCCATGAATCCCTCACCACTAAGATTCTGTCACCAAAATATGATGGAAGACACCATTATTTAATGATTGAGATCGAGGGTAGATTAGTTATATTTATGGGTTCATAATTACTGAGATACATAGGAGATGAAAACTCCTTTCTACATAAAAACACATACCAATAAAATGAGGGAAGCATAAAAAAACTTCAAATATAACTATTTCCTCCAGTAAATATAAAAAAAAATCAATTTATAGATTATATTTCAAATAATCAATGAATACACATTGTTTTTAGTACATATGAAATCTTGATACTTCCTAGTCAAGGTTTTCAAAGCAGTCACAACATGAGACAAATTGAGAAAAAAACACTTCTAGTATCCAAGAAGATCTTAATAATTTAATAATATTGATACATTATTTGGGGTTATTTAAAAAAATTCCTAAATAATCAAATTGTTTACGGATAATCCACAAAAAAAATGACATGTCCAAAGAAATTTAACTCATGAGTTATGAACATACACTCAGAATATTAATCAGACAACTGAATATAAAGAAGAATATATAAGCCATCTTATAGATACATTTCTTGATATTTTATATACTAGTTTCTAAATAAGGTTTTCATAAATAAAACCCAATACATAACAGTTAAGGAAACCCCAAATAATAAATTTCAAAAATTCAATGAACATTGATAGTGAATTCATGACACCATAATGAATTACTATAAATCTATACTTCCCAAAATGACACCTGAGTTTAGTCTTTATAATATCTTCCTCCGTCACTCACATATGATTACATCTTGACCAAGAATCTATCTTTGGGAAATATCTAGCTACCTTAAATTTGTGTAATAGAAAATAAATTAATGGGAGGTGATAATGTTTCTTCAATGTCACATAGAACAAGTGATAATTGTTAATACACAATCATATAATACCATATATATTCATTAAAAAGGACTAGAGAAACCTAATGTGTCATGTTAGGCCTAATAAAACCTCTCTATATAATGTTATTAATCTAAATCCAAATATCTTAAAACTCAATGGGTTTTAACTTATATATATAGATTGATATCACAGAGACACCCAACTATGAATCTATCCCATACTCAATTTCTCATCAAGGGGGTAGAAGAATCGCTTCTTCAAATAATCATTTTAGAGATATTCTAAAACGTTTAGAAACACTTATATATGAACTTATATAAAACTGAAAATCCTCACTACCTTCATAAAAGATGTAGAATTATCATGTCCTAGACTTATATGATAGTGTCCCTCACTAATGAATGTGGTATTATCACCATAAAAACAAAATAATGTAAATTGAATCTTGAATTAATTTCTGATAAATTACACCAAATACAACCAGTACATACTAAGGAAAGCATCATATAGCTTTATCTAGAATCATATTAAGTATATCAAAGACTAATTCTATCCTAGTATCTCCACACAATCTATAACCACATCATACAATAATTATTGACCCCAAAATATTGTAGTCAACACCAAGGGGACAATAATCCACTCCATTAATATTCATTGAGTCAGAACTAAGGTTAAAATTGGTTTTTTGGGGAACTCAAACAATCTACAAGGTTTTGCTTCAGATGAGGATAGAGCTAGCCACCTCCACCATGCATGGCATTTCATATTTGGTTGATTGAGAGGGTATGGCATTGCCATCGGTACCGGGATTGTGCATTCTTGCACGAGACAGTTTTCTGAGAAGTAGTGCTTTGGTGGAGTCGTACCTTAATGTTGTTGATGTTGGGTTGAAGTACTTCTTCGTAGTTTTTCTGGGTTGCAACCCTCTATTTTCTCGAATTTTATGAATGTCTTGATGTCTTTGAAGTCTTGGTTTCCCCCCTTTACCCTTAAAAGGGGGTTATCCAAAAATCAATAAAAATTTCAGCCATCGGGCCATTCAATCAGTAATGAATTCCAATGAAAGAAAGGCACTTCTACATACAATGGTGATAAAAACAATAATAAAATAAAATTATTTCAGATCTTCTGGTTGGGGTTTGAAAACTTTCAACTCCAATTAAATGATAAAAAGAGAGAAGTGGATAACTCCATGATTTTTTAATCATAATATGACCATGAAAATTAGAATATTTTTTCATAGATATAATATATGGAGAGAAATAGTTAATTCCATCCCATGGAGATTTGTTCTAACCTAGTATCCACTTGGGAAACATTTAATTTACCAACACCTTAATGAAATTAAGCAATGTGAATAGGGTAACCTAGTGCTATATCTTCATTCACAACATCTCTTTGAAATTCATTAATCTAGACTCTTCATCTAGAATGAAATATAGAGTTTAAAATATGAAATTTTTAAATCAAATTATACACTCTCATACACTAGAGATCCCCTGGTGAAGAGATATAATCTCTCATCAATGGATCACATTTTAATCCTATGAAATATACTCAACCTGGAACTGATCATGTTTCTTCTCCCATGAATCTTTTGACTCCTCATGATAATCAACATATAAAATTCAACACTAATGATTATAAAATTAAAAAAATTGATACCCAAATGAGTCTAATTATCCCTCCTAACATTGATCAATGCAAAATAAATCTATCCCTCCACCAACTATGATTGGTCTCGTAATAAGAAATAAATCCATCATACTTATATAGGTCCTGATACTAGAATTCAAAAATTCTCTTACCATAAAAATAATCTTCATCAGACACATATATAAGAACATATACTTTCACATCCTACTAAATATCAACAAAATTAGTGGATGAGGACATGAACCAAGAGCCACACATGTAAAAGAGTAAATGTTAGGGAATTCCTAAATAAAAAATATCCAATTTTTAATAATAAATAAGCAGGGTTCATCCTAATTCCCATTATTTAGTATTAAAAACTACATCCACTAACACACATCCTAGGACTTTAGTGAATATAGTACTGACCCTTGAATCCCATGTTAAATAGGTTACATATATGAAACTAGATTAGAATGTATTGAGTACATACACATGGGAGTCATTTCCATCAAATTCCCTATAAAAGAATAAGGATACAAAAATAAAATCAATAATAATAAAAAACTATAACAAATAAATATTTAATAAAATGAAATCTCACAATAAGAAAAATATCAAGATCATTGATATAGTAGTTACCATGAACTATAGTAACTCATTAACTACCTTGAGTAGCTAGTGGAACCCATATCGATCACTAAATCCCTCAAATATAGCTAAAATAGTTGTATATTTATATATATTTTTTAGTTAGATAGTTAGTAAAAAAGTATTCTTAGTAGGATCCTCCATGAAATATCTTATACAAAGACAGAAGAATCATATTAATGATCTTAAGAATAAATAGTTTAAAGTAACTAATTATCTAAATTATGTCAACTATATTTCTATTCTTCTCAAGGTCCACTAAAAATATCACAAAAAATAGGAAACATAAGATCCTAAGAAAGTATATACAAGAAATGTACCCTTGTATTACTTTACCAATGAACTAGACACCCTTAACCCCAATATCTTATGTACGGGTTATCCCATATCACCCATAATTCATACCACATATACATGTAAGGGCAATAGAACCATATCTATATAATCAAAACTGCATTACCATAATACTCCCATAATCACATGCTTATTACAAGAGTCATTACATCTAGTGTAATTACAAACTATACCTTATTTCATTACAACCCATGTATAAATACACAGGTGATAACCATAATAAAATACAACCTAGACACAAGTATATGTTATAACCATAAGACACTAAAACTTATAGATATATGTTTATCATAACCATGAGAAATCATAGCCTATATGAGATTATATACTATAACTATAAACCACCATAGCATATATATGCCTATATACCATGAAACATTTGTAATTGAGTGCATGGTAAGTGGAGTAGACATCCATATGAATCCCTAAAATCCTTGATTTTAGTAATACCCTTTGAAGTTAGGAAAAAAAGAGGTGAAATTGCCATATCTAACATGTGTGGTTAAGTATAATAAATAATATAACATAAGGAATTATATATAATACAACCATTTATAAGAAAAAACCCAATGAGTGAACTTTTCTGATGTTTTATATGGAAACCCAACTAATAACACTATAGAATTGAATTATATTACTTTCTATGAACACAACCACCAATGTTCAATTCTATAACTATCCATTCATTGTTACTAGTTATTCATTAATTTGTAGAATATTATTATCAATTATTATGACATATTTTCTTTAATCATATACCACCAAGACACTTCTAAATTTCAATCATATAATTTGTTCTTTTATAAACATAGATTCAGCTCATATATATAACAATATTCAACTATGTTTATCAATATCTAGAATGAATTCTTAATTCTTTTAGACATAAAATTCAATATTTAAATATGATATGATCATCCTCACTTTGACTATTTTTTTAATTAGTTACGATTCTATAATCCGAAGAACTAAGATATAAATCTATCAATATTTAAGAGGTTTATACCTGAAGGGAAAATAAGGAAACTACTACAAACAAGAAGAATATGGTAGTAATAATAAGAATGAAACAATCATGAACTAAATAATAATAATATAGAATAAGAGAAGGGATCCCAACCTGATCCAATTATTCTAAAACCATTACAAGAACAATTTAATAATATACATACTATTCTGTATTCAACTAAAAAAATCCACAATAGTATAAATATCATAACACCCTGAACCTCTCTATTTAGAAAAATATACCAGGTTTCCATTTAAATTCATAGCTAGTCTAATTATTCTGAAATATATATGGTATTAAATCATAATTGAAGAAATAATAAACATTAATAAATAACACCCATGACTTTAACAATGGAAAAAATTAGAGATAAAAAACACTAGGATTATCCATCGCTAAATATTGAATTCTTTTACAATCATGTTTATATTTATTTATTTAGAGTAGGCTCCAAAAACAAAATAAAACTAACAGAGAATCAAATAACAAAATAAAATAAAATATGAATAATATTCTCAAATAAACACCTAATCATGATAATCATTTCTTATAAATAATCACAGTTTTTATCATTCCACATCCATAAAAAATAAAATTTTATCATCTTGAAGATTTTTAACCTATTTTTGAGTTTGTTAAATATATATGGAATCATATATAATCACAATAATAACATCACTATTCTATCTAGAAAATATCATGAGGAAATGAAATTAATGACACAACCATATGAAATTCTACACTATCCCTTTCATTTCTTTATTTTTATATTATTATGTTATGTATTTAAACCTTCACCGTTTACCCATAAAAAATGAACGAATGATAATCGAATATTTAAAAATAATTAAAAATTATATTTCTTGAATTCTATTCATTGATATAAAGATTCAAAATTCACTAAAAAGAATACAATAATTGTTTTATGAAATAACTATGAAACCATATAGAAACCGATAAATTTTAAGGACATAATACCATTGGGAATCCTCTATAAATATCTCATATGAACCAATAGAATTTAGATCGAATGAATTTCCATGGATCTATAAGATAAATAATAAATAATACATAAAAATGCTAGGTTAGTTATCTTGGATCAAAGATAGTCACTGCACAAACCAAAGACAAAAGTATTATCATATGATCTATGTTAATCTAAAAAGATCCCATGAATGCATTAAGTTTGGTAGGAGAAAGATAACATAAAAATAATTTGATTGGAATATTGATATAATTTATTGTATTGGGAAACATAGTGTCACATCATGATAGAGATATATCACACTTTTATTTCCATGATATGAATAGAATAGAGTAATCTCCCCATGCAAATACCTTTTCTATCCTGAAAAAAGGCCATATCATTGATGAAAAAAATGGTTTCATGTTGTGATAAAGGGTTTACTATTTTATTTTTAAATACCACAAGAATCATAGTGTATTCTCCTAGACTCCCTTATTAACTAACATGACCATAAAAAAACCTTGATACAATATATGAAACATGGATTGAAGAGTAGTAAAATAATTAAACTAGGAACATGACCTAAAAAACTTCATGGAATGATGTAAATTCCACAAATTGTGACCATACATAAGAGTAAAAGTTACACAAAAGATTAATTTTTTTAAAATGTATGAAAACCAAATGTATAGAAGATTCAGGACATGCAAAACTCCATTGATGTTGTGGCCCCATATAAAAGAAACCACAATTTTGGTATCAAACCAACCATGATACAACTAGAAAATCTCATCTCAAATATAATACCCCCTAACTGCAATGCTTACAACCCAAATCTATGAAACATATTCATTTCATGACACAACTACCACATCATGACCCAAGAATTCATGGTGTGATTAACCAAGAAACAAACAAAAATCCATCACACTCACCTAACCAGAGAAAAAATTCCTTCGAATGTTGTATCACTTAAGAAATGAGAAAGGAAGGCTTTAAGAGATATTGGTACCTTACATCAGATACCACACATAATATTCTCTTCCGTGAGAACAAAAAAACTATGATGAAAATTAGATAGGGGTCATCATTGAGTAATTTCCCTATGAGATTCTACTCAAAAAAGTATCTTTCTATAATTATAGTAAAACTAAATCAATATAAAGAAATCAAAAAAATCACCAAACATCATCTATAATCTCATAGAACATGACAAGGTCATATATATTTCATCCAAACAAAATCAATCATCATGTAATATGGTAAATTGAGTGTATATATGTGACTCATGTTCCAAATCAATTTCATCTATGATATTATCTCCACATAGGTCATAAACTAATGGAATGATATCCTTATTAAAGACCTTATATTGACAACCTCGAAAAAATAATTCTTTCATTTCTCTTCAACTTCAATATCCAAATCACTCTAGTTATTAATAAGATGGTCGACATAAAGATACAAATAAATTCATGACACAAAAAAGAAATCTTGGATCTGATTCTTCAATGTAAGAAGTAATAATCTCTACGAAACTTGATTAGTGTAATATAACCCATTGAATGATTTCAAAAAATATTATGAGAAATTGTACTTTCATGATTGAATATTAACTCCCCTTAATAATGATATATAATTAGGAACACATGATTTACAACATCAAAACCTAGTGGACTCTTTTGATTATCTTGAAAAGACTTTTAATTATCTTAATTTACCATAATACACTCAAGAATCATATAAATATTCTTTATAATTATCTACACCAATATTAGTCTAATAATTGCTAAATATCCAACCTATTTCCAAATAAATAGATATTTGATAGATTTTCCATTGTTGTATCCACTTGGATAAATACCCTTAATGGAGGGTTGAGGGAGTAAATAGCTTATGATGAATTAAAAATTACCCCTTTTTATTTTTTTACTTAAATAAATAACTCTATTTTATCTATTTCTCTAGCATAAAAATTTAAATGAAAATGAAATAATATACAAGAAACACTAATTTCACATGGTTAACCCTAACTCGGATAATATAATATGTATATGAAAAAAATGTTTTGATGTACTATAATAACTATAGTTCACTACTACAATAATGATTAGAGTAGATTCATTGTGCATCCTCATTTATAACTAACTGAACTTTGAGAACTCATTCTCCCCTCAATTGAAGTGAACAAAAACTCCTCCAGAAGATTCTTTGGATGATCTGTATTAGATCTGAATGGTCTCATTCTGAATAGAGTGTGGCATGAATCACCCTTTTAATCAATGTGATGAATTTAAATTTACCACATACTATTTTCTTTATTGAAACGACCTTCCATAACTATTCTATTTTTCTCATAGAACCTCCCTCCCATCAAAAATTATCTAGGAACCATGGAATACTTATTCTTTGTAGAATAAATATGATTCATAGTCTGATTATACATCATTAACTACATATTTATTACAAACTAGGGAAGCCTCATGAACTACGTATTCCTTGCAAACCAAACCCACTTCACAAACATCTCCTCCTTCACCAACTCGACCAAATTTATGAACCTAACTCCTTAAAATTTATGGATTAATTTTCGACTTAATACAAATTTATATAGTGATGATAATCTCTAATAGAAATCTATCATAACTGATGAAGTGATTTTGGATCTTTGTATTGACAATGAAAACTAAAAAATATTCTAATTATAAAATTACACTTAAGACCTTCGCCAACTCCTTTAATGTGATTTATAACTTCTATTTAGATCAAAAAGTATAAAACAACCTTCATGGTAAGCCCAAAATTAACTCCTACAAACCAAAAAAATGACTACCCTTTATTAAAATAACTTTTTATTCATCCAAAAACACCACCAATCTTAGATAATGACAAGACTTCTATATTATGGTTTTATAACTTCATGTTCTGGTCATGCAGTTCACATAAAACAACTCCTACATGAAATACATGCATTTGAATTTTTTTCTACTTAAAATATAATATGTGGTCTATAAAATCTAGTATATTTTTTCATAAAAAACACATGTACATGCTACATATAAATCAACCTTTCCATGAAATAAACTCAAAATAATCATACACAAAAATTTGGTATTCGATAGGAATGTTTTCCATCATGTAAACCTATACATTGGAAATAAAATAGTGTATTTGTTATGAAAACTGGTCAATTTAAAAATATAATGGAGTTTATTCATCGATAACAACACTTGAGAGAACATAGATGAATAAAATATACTATCACAATGGATATACAATTTTAGACCAGTAGATAAAGTTCCCTTGTACCAGCAACATTAGTTTAATATTTTTTTGATGATAGCCTCAAGACATCAGATCAGTTGAAGTACTCTTAATGGTGTTATTTCACCAAAAATTCAATAGGAATACCTCGTCGATTATGTTTAGTGGATGGATCTCAATGGTGGTTAACAATTAGAATTTTTAAGAGAAATATCTATTAAATAATGAACTTGGGAATTTAGTCATGGATCTGGAGAAATGAATTGTGGTTAATTGTACAGTCAACTATTGGTAAACAAATGGATCTTGAAGAATATGAAGAATGTGTGGGTGTTAAAGAATTACATGAAGTCACTAAATTTGAGATGATAAATCTCTCCTCAAATATATGATAGATAAAATGTCCATTAATTAATCATCGTTATGTTGATGGTGGGGTGTGGCGCTCATTAAGAGTTAGTGGTTGATTTAAAGAGTGCTACAGAAAATAAAAAGATTCTCTACCCAATAGTGTTTTCACATACATGTATGATGGTAGTTCTGAATATATGACTAAATTGGGACCTATATAAGAAGTTCATTAGTATAAATGTGAAAATATATTGGAATATTTTTACATGACAGACAGAAGTTCATGGGGCCAGATGTGAAAGATGAGGTCGATCCAGAAGGAGAAAACAGTGATATATCTGGATGAAATAGGTTGAAATGATAATGGTGTTTCTCTAGATGTCGTATCATGAAGATTCTGGTACTAGAAGAATACAAGTTGAGCATAAATAAATTTTTTGGATGGTGTGCGAGGACATCCATATTTCAGTCATAAAATTCATTGGTGGAATATTAGATTAATAGATTCTTACTACCAGTGGTTAATGTTACATTGTACCATAGAACTATTAGTATGAACAACCAATGACTGGAGAAATGTGTTGGTAGTGTAGAAAATGAAATCTATAGAAAATTGATAATTATATAGTCTAATGTATATTTTTATAACATGTCGGGTTCTGGTGCTAACTGGATGATTAGATTGGGCCCATTATTAGAAGGCTAGTAGTCCACATGTGAAATGATACTAATATGTTTCAACATGAATGAAAAAGGCTAATGGGACATGACCCAAATACATAGGTGGATTTATAAGAAGCATACCGGGGAACATCTTGGTGTTTGAAGATGAAATTATAATGGTGGATGACTAGAAGGAGGACTGTGAGTTGGCTAGTACATGATAAACCCATGGTGAAGGAGACATAATCAGATATATGGGTTGCAAAGTCTTTCTAGTTATAATTTTTGATGTAATGGGGGATAATTCGATTTGTAGTTTCTCTAACACTAGTGGTTGAAGTTAAACTATCTTGAAGAACCAAAAGTTCGAACTTATGATAATCAATGAAAATTTCACCTCAGACAAGAAAATAAACTTTTTGATACTTTTTCAACTCATGTTTTTGGAAAACCAAATAAACCCATAACATAAAATTTCCTCGAAGAGGTATTTTCCACAAAACATCGCCAATTGGGTCTATTGATAAAAAATTCATCAATTGATACCATTAAACACATTCAATTTAACATCTCACCATCTACTTCAATAATAATCTACAATATATGACTCTAGATAGTGATAAAAAAATGTACTCAACACTTACCCCATGACAACATGAGTAATTCTCAGTGTTCAAAAATAATGTAACTTGTAAAATTTAAAAATGGATCACTTTGTTCATGAAACTAATTTTTTTTGAAAGCTGATACCAATTGTCCTTTGTGCTCAATTCTAAATGTTACAGAGAGTTTTCATCATGCGATGACCACTTAATCAATGAATAAAACTTCCTCAAATACACTTTTAAATAATAAAAAAAAATTGCCTCGTTCATGATATGTATTCAATTATTGAATAGGATCAGTATCATCATAGTTAACCAAAATCCACCCATTTTAATAATCCCCCTGATTCATCAAGTAATAGTTGTCCCATTATCAACAACTCTTCCTCCTTCATGAATTAGACTTATACCCCTATTTAAATGAACCCAAATGTTTTTTTATTTTCTCTATGAATAGTAAAATGAATTACCTTTACCAAATAAGAAAAAATTCACCGAAATTTAGAGATTGGAAGTTCCAAATCCATATTAATAAAGTGTGGGAGTCAAATGGGCACAAAGCACATTTAAATAATTTTTAAAAGTATCATTTGATAATGATTTCATCATAGTGTTTTTGACCAAAATATCTATAGGAAAATTCTCCAACATCCCCATACAATGTTCAATTTAATTCTTTATAATGTGATATATGATTTCAATGTGCTTCATCAGTGGGTTATGGTCACGGTTTTTGATAATATTTATAGAACATTAAATATTAGAATTGATTTTGATCAGATACTTCACATGAAATACCATAATATTAAAGTTATTCTTCAACCAAAATATTCGCATCCATTATTGAGTTCCCATAATATATTTAGCTTCTAAAATTCTAATAGGAATAAAATTTTGTTTCTTGATAAGATAAGAAATAAAAAATCATCCATTATAGAATTAACTACATAATACTAATTTTCTGTCATCTTCTTAACCATCCCAGTCATCATTTTTAAATCCCAAAAACTCATATTATAATGTATCATTACAAAGAAAGCTAAAATACCTTATTCATTTGATATATCATCGTATTCTATTTTCTACTGGAATTTGGATTTTGTTATGCATAATTTGATACCATTCATCTTAATAAGTGGAAAATACAATATTATGTAATGTCACTGTCATGTATAATAGGTATCCAATGATCTATCTATATTTTGAGACATTGATCATCTTTCCTTCATCATCTCTTGATATATTCATTTGTGTAGTATGTAGATTTTTTATATCCTTGAAACCTCAATTAAAAATATATTCATAACCTCCATGGTATATTAATATTAGAAGATAAATATTTCCTTCCACCCTTTCATCATCATAAAACAAAGGAAAAAAACCACCCCACCAATAATTGACATTTTAAACTCACACTTCATAAATTTTATAAATTATTTTCATAGTGCATCATCCACTCTACCAAAGATAATTATTTAGAAATACCCAAGAACCATCATCATCTGTCACTCCTATTGTTGACATAATTATTGTAACCAACTCCACTATATAAGAAATCATGATTTTTCAAGTAATTATATAGTATTGAATACCGTACTCTTAATGAGTTATTCCAATCATAAAGAGAGTTTTATCTAAAAACAAGTATATCAAATTCCTGGAAGATAAAAATGTTTAACTAATTTATGTATTCTTGTTCTCACAGAACACCACTAAAAATGATTTTTCAATATCCATATAAATAACTATGAATCGTTTTCACTATTTTAGCCAATATTAGTAAAATTATATATAGCCTTAATACAAATATAACTGTTTCATAAATATTGATTCAATAAATTTTGGACAATCCCTTGGATTCCATTCATACTTTGTATCAAATCACCATGTTGACATTATTCAGTTTATTATAGAAAAACCATTTTTTCCCAGAGACATCCTTTTCTATTGGAGTCAAAAAAAATTCCCAATTTAAATTATAACAAATTTTTTTACTATCTTTATTAAAAAATTGAAACCAATTTTTAAACCTAACATATTCTTCAAAACACTTCAGCTCAACCATAGATAAAAAACTGGTTTACAAGAAAGTAATCGTTACCGTTATCTATATTCACACTCTTTAATATATGATAGTATTATTTATATTAATTTAATATTATCTATTAATCTTATGCATGGATTCTTTTTTAACTTCATCTTTATCGTCATTAATATATTCTTTAAAATTTACCTTAGTTTCATGTAATCCCCCTAAGCTACTGAAATTACCATCACTATCTTCTTAAAACTACTCACTAGTTTTCTGAAGATTATTCTCATTATATACAACATTGGCATCATTAATTTTAATAAACTATCCTTACCACTATTAAATAAAATATATTATTTTATTTTTCCTATGTAGCCAAAGGAAATTCCTTTATCTCCATAGGATCTAAACTTCATGTGGTTCTCTTTATTCCAAATTAAACGAATAAATTTAAATATTATAAAGTACTTCACTATCAACTTCTTTCCATACAACAACTCATGTGGAGACTTTTTTTTAAATAGGAAACAACTAGTATCTATTATAATATAGTCTGAATTCAAGATTATTTCCTTAAGAAACATCTCTAGTAATTTTTTTGATATGAATCATTTTTTATATGTTGTTTATTATTCAATATCTCTTCTTAAATATACAATTTCTCATATGATTTATTACTTTTGAGACTTTGATTCTAACCCATGTTTTTTCAATATAATCATATATTTGTATCATTGCGAATTTTATTCCATTACTAGTCTTAAATTTTATAATCTTCAACCCAAGAATATTTTTAGCCTCACATTGATAATGCATTACGCAATTAATCACCTCAAACATGTGATAAAAAACCATAATCCATTCCATCCAATTTTAATCATTGATGAAAAGAAAATAATATCTCTTCCAATCAAAAAATCTTAGTGATACTGGTTGACACAGCTAAACATGCACTAATTCAAGCCCTCTTGTTAAATATTACCCTTTTTTACTTCTACATATTTTTTTTTAATTTTCCTTTTTTCAAAATAATCATATCTATATGATAATATAATTGGTTATGGAGAACCTTAATTATACCAAATTACACTAGATCATCCATGGATGGTAGATTAAATGACCATGAAATCTATGGAATAACCAATTCGCTACTTCCTTAGATAGAATTCATATCACTTTTATCCACTTTCAAGGTAGATATTCCCCTTCACGTGCATGCCATGAAAAACACCCACACCATATTTTCTCTTGATAGTATATATATTCTTATTATTTTTTTAGTTCATTCATCGAGTCACATAGTTGAGTTTCACTAAGCAAGATACCATTGATACCTTCAAAAACACATGCATCCACATGTCTCATATCATTTCCCCTAAATAAGGATTTTCCTGGTCCAATAATATTTAGGACTTCATCATTTTTAAATATCACAGAACCTTACTTTTAAAACATGATTCATGGGAAAATATCCTTATTTCCAACCATATAGGAAGTATATCCACTATCAAGGATTCAAACACAAGCATTATCTCAGTATTTTAGTGAAATTAAAAAACCTTTTACCTATTATATCTTTTCATTTTTATCAAGGAATTAAAATTTCCACATGGTGTTTATTTAAATTAACAACTTATTTACAGTGTGATGGGCCAAATTTATCTTGAAAATCAACAAATAAATTTTTTATTTTCATTTTTCTCAATTATTACTTAATACACTTTTAATGAAAACTTTGGGACATCATTGAAAAATTCCTCTATATTTTTATGATAAATACCTAACTATATATCCAATTCCTCCACATGAAAAATAGTAACCATAAAAATAATTCCTAGTATATTGAACTATGTATGAATTCCATTTCTAATCTTGTTGTATTTAGTACATCATGGGTATGGAAAAACCTTTATGATAATGAACCATCCTTCTATAACAATAACTCATAATACTTGGATAATTCATGTGTTTCCTTTATATAGAATGAGTTAAATCATTGTTTCTCTATGTATCTTGTTTCCATGTCATACCTAAATTGACTTTCATCTTTAGAGTGGGTTCTACTAGCCAAGAATAAACAATAATTACTTTCTATTTTTGATCAATCCCCATACAGTTTTTTAGATTTGTCTTTTGTTTTCACTAATAATCCTTTACTTGGGTTTTCAAACCTCTGTTCTACACTTTTATTTTTTCTATCTCTTGTGTGATCTACTTTCCCAATGTCATAGTGAGAGTCAAAATTATCTCCCAATCTTATAATTTTTTCACAAGATTAAAAATTCCTCCTATATTTATTCAATATTTTTTACTCAATATTTCAATGTGTTTTTCAAAACATCAATTATCCTGGACTATTATTTAAAAAGAATCCAATATTATGAGTTTATTGGCTTTACTGATTTGAGATTTTTGATTTTCTGTTGATCCTATAATTTTCCTCTTCTCACTGTTGCATATAAAGTTTGTAATCATGGTCCACTCTATTGTATTTATTCATTTTAGATCTCCAAACATATATCGATTTAATAGAATATTATAATTATTAATAGAGATAAAATTGTACTTTCACTCTTCCTTCATCATTATGTCTCTTTTCCCTTGTCTGAGAATATATCACAATAAAATATATAGTATATTCTCTATGGTATTTGCAGTTCTTAATTTATTCTACCTCAGTTTCCCCTAAATTATCTTTTTCTTGTGAAAATAATTTCTTTTTCCTAAATAAACTATGATTAGTGCTTATCCTACCTTTCACATTATCCAAAGGCTTCTTTATGGGAACTTCATCATCTTCCTCTTCATTTGTGTAATTCATTTGGATATTTTGTGGAAAGGATCCCCACTTTTCAATATTGAAAACATATGAGTAGATGTATCCCTTTAATCTTTACTATCTCCCTTTATAGAATTATATAAAGGAATTAAATTACTTCATCCACCTATACCTATTTTGAATCATTCTATAGGTTAATATTATTCAAGGTATTGAATAACACTTCTTTAGACTTCCCCTTTCCCAAAAACTCAATATTATCTTTCTCCAAATCATATGTCATAAGAGTAATAAGAAAACTATCTAATGTTTTATCCTTTAATATTTTTCATTAAGTATATAGATTTCAATATTCAACCATGGTGATATTATTCATAGACTATTCTTGATGATATTCATGTCATAATGGTTTTCTCTGAGACCAAAAGCCTCCTCATTTCTTTAGCATCTCATTATTTTTGATTTCCTTCATATATATTGATCATTGTTTTCTACATAGCTAGAAGGGATTTACAAGAAAACACCTCCATGTAGATAGTGTTAGATAAAGCTACCCCTAAGGAATTTATTCCTATGGTGTCAGCTTTCAATTATATTTTATCTAACACTAATAAATGTCCACTATCCATATTGACCAAAATATCATGCATCACAGCTATAGAAATAATCAATTCATATATATCGAAATTAGTGTTTCATTTGATTCTTTTATAGTTAAAAAAATTACTCCATCGAAGAAAGGAATACATTTGTGGTTAACGTCTTCCATAGAAAGAAAATATCAATGTCTTGAACCATTAGCATTGATACCAATTATTATCCCCACTATGTTAAATTCCCCGAGAGGGGGGAATGGGTGAATTAAGGTATGTAAAATTAAATCAATTCCCTATTTTGATCCTGATTCATTCTGAAAGAAAAACCCTTTCTCTCTTCCAGAGAAATAAAAATGTAAACTAAAATGAAATAAAGAATGAGTTATAAAATTTTTACTTGGTTCACCCTATCCAGTTTAATAAAAGCTATAAATAAAGGCAATGTGATGATGTATTAAAATCAATATATCACGCCATAGTTATAGTGTTCAAAATGGACTCAGCATCCCACCTAATTTTCAAAAAATCAAACTTTGAGAAATCACAATCCTCATAACTAAAGTGAACACACTACTCCTTACTAATGAATTTTTATTTGATATATATTAGTTATAAATGAGTTTTCACTAATGTGGGCTTGAAATGATTCTATTTTTTTATATGAGTGATGAAATAAAAATTTTGGCATCACATTTTATTCATTGAATCCATATTCTTGAAATGTTATTCTCCCTTTATAAACAAGTATACTTCAATAAATTTTATATAAACTACATACTTCTTATGATTCCTGAACAATTTATACATTACTAACCGATGATTCTTCATGAACTACACAGTATTTATGGACGGATGATGCCTAAAAAAATACTTATGCTACATTGAAAAAACCCTCATTTTGAATTTCCCCTCCTCCATGAACATAAACCATTTCACAAACTAATCCTCCTTTATGAAGTCATTCAAGCTTTGTCAATAACTTTTAGACATAACGAAATTTCACCTATGAGAATCATCTCCAATGAACTTGAATATCTAAAAATTAAATTACTAATATTATTTATATTTTAATAAAAAATTTGAAAATAATATAATAAAAAATTACACAAAAATCATTCACGAACCCCTTCACTGTATATTATTCCTATTATGTGGCCCGCATAGCGAAATGACTTATTCTTGGTTAGCTAAAAATCACTATAATCCACCAAAAATGTGAGATTCTTCATGAAAATACCTTTGTGGTTTCATATAAGACACCACATCTACCCATAAATGATATAAATACTATTTCACAGCTTTACATTCTCTATGGTTAAAATTGAATCGATCCTGTAAAAATACATGTATTTTCAAAATTACATCCACTGTTAATTTGTTATGAAGTCCATGAAATCATGTAAATGATATATAATCTCAAAATAATTTCATATATACTATTTAAAAATCCTCATTTTACATATAATAAACTCTGTAAATTCATACCCAAAAATTTGGTAAAGAAAGAGAAAATTTTCCACCTTCTGAACTTCTACTTTAGTAATAAACATGATAGAACTTTTTTCACTGGATATTGTCAACAAAAAAATCAACCTAGATGCACTGAAATAAAATCAATATGTATTTTCTCCCTAAATCCATGAAATTATTTTAATAGACAAGTAAAATGGAAGGTGATAACGATTATTAAATGAATAATTGATCAAGGGTAGGCTCTTCACCCACAAAACATTAAAATATAGAATTCATGTTGAAAACATTTATTCTAGAGTATAGATAATAAACTATTCCTAACCCTTAATACATAGAATAAAATTATTTTAAATAATAAAAAACCCTAAATCATTTTGATGAATTTTCTATACTCAAGAGGTAAAATTGAGGCCAGAATAATAGATGATCATCCTTAGAACCCCATTGATCCTCATAATATCCACCAAATACTTCCTTGAAAATACATTCATTGTGATCAGCTAATTAATCTCCATGAAGTGAGATGAATATTCCAAACGGACCACCATCACTCATACAACATCATATCCACCCTAAGATATAGGAAATTCGGTCACCAAATCCATCAAAATTCCACCCCAAATCCTTCAAAATTCCACCCCAAATCCATTAAGAGTCATCTAGAAGTTGAAGCAACCCACATTGAACATGATATCTAGACTTTAGATTCTGGAAGACTAAACACCAATACAAAAATTGTATGATTTTTCTCCTTATCCCTAATCACAAGAATATACTGTATAAGGCATGATACATCTTATCCATCCCCAAATGCATGTCTAATGGTGGTATATCAATCTTATAAAGTAACACCTCCTGTAATATTGGGGGAATTAAGTGTCACCTCTAGAACAACACCTAATTATGATCATCCTCAAAGTACCCCTAATGATCATGTTGAAAAACAACATGTTCTCTCTAAATCTCTTCCTTTAGACCCTAAACATAAATCTCTCTACTCATCACACGAAGGTTCATTACATGACAATCTATTAGAGGCACCCTCTACCAAAAACATCCACCATATCAGGGTATATCACTAAAATATTCTCTATCACTCTCTAAGAATCACCATTATTCTGAAAACATTTCCATGTGACTTATTTCTCAGTACATCGACATAAATAATCCCATTCCTTGGTGTATAAGAAATAACTATGTAGCAGCCTTAATAATAATTCTATCCACCACCACTATCGAATGATTGAACCAAATTGGGTACTAATACATCAAAAACTATTGTGATGTATGAAGAACAAAAAATTATCAATACTGAGATATTATTTCCAAAACGTCATTTAAAACACCACTAAAAAATTATTAAGATCATAGGTAGTGTATTCAAATTCATGGGGTTATAACTATTAATACCCATAGGTGATAAGTTATCTCTAAGACATCAAAATTAATTAGCACCAAGGATTGAAGTATCATAGGAAAAATAAAAAATATATCCCTAATATTATTAATGGTGAACTTGAGAACTGGACATCTCCTCTTTTAGGTATTTTGATGCTTATTGACACTGGAAAATCTATACAAAATCTTGATCTATAATATCACTTGATTTTAAAATATAATTTTCCAAATTATTTAAATATTGTATTGAGTATCTTGTTTCACACACAACACTTAATATAAGTGAATAATTATTTGTTACAATACAAAATTAAATATATTACTATATAATTAAATGGAATTAATAAAAAACAACTTTGTAAAATTATAAGTTTCTAACTATATTAAGAAAATACCATCGATTATACAAAAAATTAAAAAATTTCGATGTATTGTGTATTTTTGTAATATTTAATACTTTTTAGGAATGATATCATTAAAATATATTGGAAAAAATCAATTAATAGTTATTAATAAAAATTACAAACATCCATGAAATAATTAAGTAATTATACGAAATACTAATCTAAAAAATCATTAATAAACAAAAATATTTTGGATTAAAAACATTATTTTTATGTTTTCATTTAAAATATAATTTTATAATATTTATAGTATATTTTGTTTTAAAATTATTATTTTTACATGTTAAAAAATGAATAATAATTCATAAATTGATTATAAATTTGATTGAAATTATGATAAAATAATTTAAAGGTAAAAACTGATATATTTCATATGCGTGAAAGGTATTTTAGTCATAAACAATTAAATTTATGCCTGTTTTTATATTATTTTAATAACATTAATAGATGATATATTTAATAATAAAATTAACAATCATATAATTATTTTTACTAGGCATTTAATGAGAATATAACAATTTATATGATTAAAATTCAATTTTTCAAAAAATATTTTTAAAGTGTTATGTATGAAAAGACTAAAATTATTTTTTAGAAACATTAGGAATTGAATCTAGTAAAATTTTTCTCTTATTTAGAATTATAATATTTTTTAATTTCAATTTCATTTTTTCAATACAAATAATTTACCATAGTATACGTTTGTCCCCATGATAAGGTTTAAAAGGATTTAATAGTGTTTAAACTAATGGATACAACCAAAAATATCAGAAGAAACTTGTCTAAATTTTATTATATGACTGGATTATCTACATACCTTGTCTTATGTTAAAAATTAACCAAATTTTGTGCAACTTGACTTGAATTTAACATTTATTATATATTAACAAAATACATATCTACAAGAATATCACCCCTCTTACTTATAGAAGGATACATTCACCACCTCACTTCTCTATATAAATAAATATTAATAGATTTTTTTTATACAAAAACCCCAAAAATCAATTTTCCACATTCTAGATGTTTTTATATCAGTAAAATTCCATCCTAATATGGAATTAGGATAGGTCCATATGTGAATATCCAAGGATAGGTAATTTTTCTAACCAGGTTCTTTAAAGATAATTTTTTCGTACACTTATTCAAAACCTATTATAAACATGTTTATATAAATAGATTTGTATCATTATTATACTATAATTTTATTATTTTTATATAATAAACAATATCTTCTTCCCTATAATTTAGTTGAAAATGAAAACGGTGCCTATGATACTTGTGGACAACCACATCCATGAATGATATATTTCTTTTCTCATCACCACCTTACAAAGCTCATTTTATAAATGGATTTAATGAATAAATAAAATACTTATAACATTTTTAATGTTCTGTAAATATAATTTATACAATATATTTTTAATATTATCAATAAATGGTCATTATAAAATTTAACTGCCTAAAATGACCATCAAGGGAACATTATATGTAATAACTTCATACCATTATATTTAAATTATATTCTAAATATAAATGTTTTTTAATTTAATTATCACTTTATAAAACAATTAAATCATAATTCTTATTTTAATGTTATACTATCATTATATAATAATATATTATTGCTCATTTGACCATTATAATGTGTTCTTGTTTTGGTTGGTTTTATAACCTATATGAATATTTTAAAATTATTATCATAGGAATTGTTACGAAAACATAAAAAATAGAAGTAAAATGTAATAATGATTAATTTAGGATATTATTATAATTATGGACTTTTAATATTGAATGGTATATTTAAAGATAAATAAATTCATTTTCTAATTCAATAATCAATGAAAAAGTGAAATTTTTAACCGTTCTATTCGAGCCGTAGACATAGATTCCATGAAAGGAATATGGTACTATATAAATATATAAATTTTTTATAAACATATCATTCAAATTACGGAGGTGATGAAACAATGCACAATACATTATTACCGAAACTACCAAACCAGTGTATGTTAGGGAAACTGAACAATGAACACTATAAAGTTAATTTTAACAATTAATATTTAATATATGGATAATAAGTAACTATAAATGGTTGGAATAAAGTAAAATTACTATTAATAATTTTATTATTATTATTGATATTAAATATAAATTTATTATATTCGATGTCAGAAACAATTTGATGAATTGTGACTCTTTAGTAATGTTTTTTCTGATTTCAATTTCCCTTCTTAAGATATATTCTATATAAACCACATTCATTCTATTGTATGGTTTATATAATACAGATGAATTTATTCTGTAATAATTTTCATAAGAAATATGGGGTTTATGAATTCAAAATAGTTTCATTATTTCAAGGAGTTATGATTAAAAGTTTATCAATCCATAACAGTTTCTTTTTCATTCTCTCTTATTTTTAGTTTGGAATAATTCTCTTCCTTATCCATGTTCATTATATTGTTTCAAGAATGTTATTATCTATAAAAATTTGATTGTTTAAGGAAACTATCAACTACATTTTAAATTCATTACAAGGTCTTAAAAATGATTATTTGTAACATATTTCATAACAGTTATTTTTAACTTTAATTATAACAAAGGGAAAGAAATATTTTTTTTAATGTTTTCCACTTGATATAAAATTCCTAGAATCATGTTATTTCTTTGATATCAATAATCCTTTAAAGGTTTCTATGAATTTTAAAGGAATATCATATTCCTATTATTCAATTAATCTTTCATTTTTTAAATGTTACCCAAAGAAATGAAATTTCTTCTTATTTTCTAAAGAATATATATAATTATATTAAAAAATTATTTTTAATCTCTGTCAACGATCTTTTAAGATTATTATGATTCACTGGGGATATTCCCTAATGAAATCATCCACCTTTGTACTCTATATTTCTTATGATGATTTTTTATGGATGTTTTCATTAAACCCATTTTATTCATGGGTTAACATATCTATGATAAAATTATGATTGTTTCCAAGTTATTATGGCAAAAAAATTCATGGTTTACTATTATATGATGATTGAGTCATATATATAATTTTAATTCATTAGTAAAATAATTATATATCACAATATATTGGGAAATTATTTGTGATGCTTGATCGATTGTGAGAAATAGTTTGTGATGTCTAATCCATAATGGGAAACTAGTAGTGATTCCTAATAGACAATGCGATGATATTCGTGGAAGTTATCTTTAACAAAGAAAATTATTTTTCTATGATAGTATTTTTTCCGCATCTTTATGTTATTCCATAGTTCTATATTATTCTCCATGGATTCTGATTATTATCTCATGTCTCTACATTCATAATCAATGGAATGACTCTGATATTTGATGTTACATGCCCTTCTATCTTGTCTTGTGGACAATTCTTCTGTTTTAAGGTTATTATTGATAATATTTTTCACCCATGTCCATGTTTTCACTAATTTTTATCATTTAATACTTTTTCAGTCACTATTTGTTTCTCATTGAATAGTTGAGATAACCCCTAATTTTGTTTCCCTATTCCCTAAGAAATTGTTTAAAGAATTATGTGTAGAAGATAAAATTACATAGATATATTTATGGGATAGGTTTAAGAAATTATATGTAATAATATTTTAATTCAATCAATTTTTAAAGAAATCAATCCTTTTGGTCTTTGATATTGTGGGGATATTTGTGAGATGTGATGTTTATATTGTGAAAATAATGTAAAATATATGAAATATTTAGATTGGGTCTCCTTAGTATGTTTCAAAGGAGGGTTTAGTTTTTTTAGGGATTAGGTGAAGTAATGTTATAAAACCAAATTTTAAGCAGCCTATATTGGAATAAATGTGATAGGTTGCAGAAAAGTGAACCAAAAGTAACAAAGTAAACATGTACAATTTCTTATAGTAAAACATTCATAAGACACACTATTCCACATTATATAACATTTCTCTCAAATTATATTATGATATTATTATTTATTATTGATATAAAACTATTTTATATTTATTAAGTTTCTAGAACTTGTATGAACTAAGTTAAAAATAGTGAAAAGGAAAATGCCCTGATATTCTTCCTGAGAAACTAAATTGGATAGTTGTTAGAGTAAAAATCCTTGTTTCGATGATCCCTCAATTTTCATAACAAATGAGAAATAATTAAAACCATGTTAAGATTATAAATGCTCTAAGAAGGGGTAAATTTTTTATTGATTTCATTATGTTTAAATGTCCCCATCCATTAGTGGGTATTCCAACCCACTATTTGTCGAGAAATGGATTATTAAAATGGAGAATATATTTTTTGTTTTCTAGTGCTTAGAAAATGAGATATTATTTTAATTTTGTATCACCTAGAAGGAGAGGCTTATAAATTGGGGGTTCACATTAAAAATATTATGAAAAATAATTTTTTTGTCTCACTGTAACTAGAAGAGTTCAAGAAAATTTTTAGCACCGATTTTTTTAATCTTGATACGAAAATAGAGAATGTATTCATAAATATGAAACAAAATATGGATGAATCAATTTGATAATTTGAAGTAAATTTCAAAATATATTCATGTAATGCCTCTAGTTATATTACTAAAAGTGAACGAAATATGGATATATTATTCAATAGTAAAAAATCAAGCCTTAGAAAGGTACTAATTATAAGAGACTCTAGAGGAAAGAAAGATCAACAACCCGTAAGACAAAAATGTGGTAGGAAACACCAATGAAATTACTTAAAGAGATTAAATGGAACATCATGGGTGGATGAGGTTTCTAGTAAGATCATGAGTGTCAAAATGACATGAATAATCCAATATATGAAATAGAAGAGACAAAAGCACTAGGTAATACAGCAGCCACACTTCAATGCTATAAATGCAAGGAGTTTGGGAATTATTAAAATGAATGACCCACTCTAAGGTCTAATAATGATATTATGACTCAAAAAAATTAAAACCTGATGGAATAAGGAAGATCCTTTGCAATCATTACTATTGAAGTGGATCTAATAATGAATTTCTTGAAAGTACACTTATTACACACTCTATATGTGAGAATGTATTATTTGATTATTGTTCTAATAATTTATTCATATCACCAAATATTGTTAAAAATATTGATTCACCACCACAATCCTTGGATTATGAATTATTATAAAAAATTCCTAGTAGTAATTTTTTTATCTAATGTATATAAATCTTCTCCAATTAAGGCTTGTAGGAAAATACTTCATATATATGTAGTTCTTATTCCACTGTTGAAAATTAAAATGATATGGAGCTTGGATTGAATCTCCCTATAGAGAGTTCATATAAATTTTTATGATATATAAGTACTATTTAATATTTTGAATCATCCCATTATTATATTTATATGTAATTATTATTATAAAATCATGTTGGAATAGATTCAATAAAATGTGTCATTATACACAATAATGGGAGACTCTGGTATGAAATGGTTTTGGAGAAACACCAAATTTAATATATTCCTAGTGTAACATAATCTATTGATATACTCTTTTAATGAACTATCTGGTCTTCCCCCAGAATTTGAGGATGAGTATTAAATTGAACTAATACCAGGTTCTATGCATATCTCAATGAATCCTTATTCAATAACACCCCTAAAATAAAATAATTAAATAATAATCCATATGAAATTCTAAAAAAGGGTTTTATATTCCATAATGATTCATTATATAGTATATCATCCCTCTTTTTCATGAATAAGTGTCGATCACTATGTCTTAGCATCATTAACTCAACAAAATTGTGACCAAGGGAAGTGTCCTTTTTCATTGTAATGATAATATGTTTTATCAACTCAATGGGGACCCAAACTTCTGAAATATTAAACATAGATCTAGATATCATCATTTATGTTTCAAATGGTAGTATATAACCAATATATTCTACTATAAAAGCTTTCGATGCTATGAATTCATAGTGGTTCCATTTAGAATTACAAATTCCCCAGAAAGATTCCTGTATATGATGAACATAGTCTTTAGAAATTAACTTGATCAATATTGGGATAGTCTTTATAGAAGATACTATCTTATATTCCAAGAAAATGTAAGATCATGATGACCATTTAAGGATCATGTTGAATACTTGGATAAAGGCACAATAGTATTCTAAATTTAAAAAGTGTGAATTCTTGTTATAGAATATATGATTCATGGGACATGTAATCGTAATAATGGTTATATATGTGGATACATAAAAAATTGAATTTATTGAACATTGGACTAGACTAACCATTAGAACTAATATATGAAGTTCTCTTGGATTGTATGTATACTTTCAGTTATTTGGGAGAAATTTCCCATGACTATCAAATCCACTAACCAAATTAACCATGATGGGATTAGAATTCCTTTAGATAGAATAATGTAAAACTTTCTTCCATGGGATTATTAATAGGTTGATCACTATGCCTAATACATTACCCTATATAGGGGAATGGTTTTTAATCTATATTTATGCTTAAAAAAATGGTTCGGAATGCATCATCAGAAAAAATGATAGGGTAACATCTTAGGTCTCACATTAATTAAAGACCCAGGAGAAATATTACCTAACACGTTACCTAGATCTAGAATCAATCATCAATGAATTAATTATTTGAGTGTATTAACTCTATGTGGAATAGTTTCATATATTTATAATGATAACAAGAGTTTAAATAATATAATAATACAGAAGGAGTTGGACATTCAAAAAATGATATGTTTAGAATTGATCAAAGATTATGATTTATCAATTAATTTCCATTTGGGGTAGGAAATAAATTAGTGGAGGATCTAAATAGAAAGGATCATCCTACCCAATCCCTGAGGATGAATTTAAGGGACAAAATCATTAATGGTATTCCTCGAATGGATATAGAAATAATAAAGGGTGGGATGAAAGCATACCTTTCAAAAATTATTATTTAACCTTGTATATTTGTAATGATTATGGATCTATAGAATGATGATATTGTGATATAAAAGAAGTGAAAAATATTCTAGATTTAATCCATCATAAATATATAGATATGTGCTTTGGAACTTGGATATGTATCTCATCAAAAAAATAATTAATGAAGGAAAATATTTTAAATGCACATAACTCATCCATATCTATTCATCCAAGAAGGAGGAAGCTTTATAAAGATTATAAGAAACATTTCTTGTGAGACAACATGAAGAGGGAGATTGGAAAATATGTATCTCAATGATTAGTTTTTCAATAAGTAAATGATAAACGTTATAAATATTAGGTTTAGAAGAATCCATTTCCTATTCTAGTATGGATGTGTGATAAAATCACTGTATATATTTTTTCATTGGCCTCCTGAAGACTCATAAAGAGAATTATTCCTTATAGGTTGTGGTAGATCGATTAAAAAATTCATCATATTTCATTTCAATACTGGAAAAGTTCTCACTCGATCAACTATACAAGTTATACATAAAGTAAGTAGTAAGGCCTATTGGAGTAATAACAAAAAGGGATCATATTTTGAAGAGATAAAGTGTTTTGAAATATGACCAACCACCATGTCAAAGTTATGTGGTGAATCCATAAGTTTGAGGAAGCTATGTGAAACCTGAAGATGTGATGAGATAGAAGTACCACCACCAGTTTTCATCTAAGTAATGGAATTTCAACGGTTAAATACTTTTTAATGGGGGTAGAATGTAACATCCCAAAAATATACTATATATTTCTACCTATAAATGAATATTATGTTTAATGACTTATTTAAAATAAAACTGTTAACTTAAGTGAATTATGATTTATTAATTCCAAAATAAGATGAAAATACAAGATAATTAAATTAGTTTTTTAAAATAAATGAATTTTGAAAATAAAAGGGTCTATTTCACTTAAGAGAAACACTATTTATTCTATAAAACCATTTAAAACTATTTCGATGAATGAAGTATTTTTATAGAATTAACAATTCTATAGAATTAAATCAACATAATTTATTTATAAAAATCAAAGTAATATTTATGAAAATCATTTATGAATATATATTAAACAATTATGCTATTATATGGTATACTAATATAATAATTCTGGGATAAAAACTGTTATTGTTAATAATAACATATTTATTTTATTATTTGAAAGATATATTTCTATTACTTATAGTATTAAATTTATAGATTTTTTATATGTATAAAATTTATTAATCACTCATACATTTATTTCCAATTTTTTATAAATCAATATAATGTAATTTGAAGGTAAAAAGTGATATTTTTTAGAAAACGTTTTTTGTGTGTACAATGATGAATGATTTTAATCAAATTAACTAAAAATATTTTCAATAAAAAATTTACAAATCACATGGTGGTTTTTTAGGAAATAAATTATAATAAGTTATTATTTATATTTAATAATACATTTTTTTTCAAAATGACCTTTGACACGTTATGTTTATTATGATGAAAATTAATTTTTACCAAGAATAGAAATTAAATATAATAAAATGGTTTTCATATTTGGAATCAACATATTTAAATTTTATCATGTGGTTAATGTCATAATTTTTCAAAAAAATATGTTACCCTTGTAAAAGTTTATCACCATGGTTAAGGTTAAATGGGGGTTAAAATAAAGGTTAAGGCCTAAAATATCACAAAAAACTAGTCTCAATATGATTGAATGAGTTTATTGTTGAAATACTTTATCCTCTATTATAAATTGGGCTAATTGAGTTCTATAACACTTGACTATGAAAATAATAATATATTAAGAACACAAGTATGTATATGAATTCATCACCTGTCACTTATAAGAGAAACACACCACAACCCCACTAATCTACACACTTAATTCTTACTAGATCGACCAAAAGAAACAAAAATCCACCATATATATATTTCCCTAGTCACAGTGGTTCTGGAATCACCCGAAGACCAACCTAAGAATGTTTAAGGAGAGGTCCAAAAAAGGTATCCAAAAAAGAGGTAGCTGTCTTAAACGAGTTCTTTCAAGTTTCTATCTTTTTCATCCGTTTAAAAATAGTTTATACCAATAATAATATAAATAATAAATTATCATTATTATACTATAATGTTAAAATATTTATTGAATAAATATTATATACTTCCTTATCATCCATTTGAAATTAAAAACTTCTCCCGCGTTACATGAAAAGCACAGCCTTTATGAATGGAACATTTTATTTTTCATCACCACCTTACATGGATGGTTCTAGAAATAAATTGAATGCATAAATATTATATTTACAACATAATTGAGGTTTTAAAATTATAATTTGGCCATAATATTAAAAATATTAACAATAAATGGTCATTATGAAATTCAACCACCTTAAACAAGCATACCTAGGGACTTTGTAAGTAATAGATTCTTACCATTTTATTTCATTAATCTTATTTATATAAATCTCTTTGAAATTAATTTATCACTTTAAAAATCTATAACCATAAACAATCATTAAAATTGTAATTATCATTATATAATAATACTTTCTTAATAATTCAACCATTATAATGTGTTCATGTTTTAAATTTTTTTACCACTAACATGAACACATATATAATGTTTATACCATGAATGGCTAATAAAAAATTAATAATGGAGATATGTTTTAATAATGATGAATATAAGATGATTTTTTTATTAAATTTTTATAATATTTAGTGGTATATTTACTAATAAATTTAATTCTTTTATTAATTCAACAATCACAAAAAATGGGAATTTTTTATGAGTTTCATGGGATCCAACAAAATAAGTTCCATGAAATGGATATGAGAATTTTGATCCCCATAATGTCACTACCACTCCCAGATGAAAAAGAGGCAATGCATTGACCTAAGTTGAAATTTTTTAAAGAACAAATCACCACAAAGAAAATAGGTTGCACCATAAAAAAATCCAACTTCACCACATACAACCCCTCCTTCATAAAGAATACATGATTCATGAAACAAGAAGTATCCTACAAGGAAAATGATCCTAAATTCATAGATCTGGGATTCAACATTAAGGGTGGGGAAAACACACTATGCAAACCACATAGCTACTAAATGTTGTTTGAAAATTGAAGGAATAATTTTGGACCAACCACATTTTATTTTTGGATTCCAAATTTGTAAAATTCATCATAAACACATTGCACCTCAAAAACTTCATGAGGTACTTACTCTCAAAAACCAATTTCATTTATGTTTGAATGCATGAAATACTAGCCTCTTTCACAGGATTTTACATATTTATAAATGTTTCATTTCAAATAATATCATGAAAGAGTTTAATTTTAGAGAGCCATATATTTTCAGCCTCCCTTGAAGTATTTTTAAACATCTCATAGAATATCATGAAGTGAGCCTCAAAACATGATTTGACCATATAGAAGACCACATGGCCATTAATTGTGGGATAATAGTTGACCAAGAATCGCCTATAATTATCATACTCCTTGAAATTTAGATTCACCAATATACCAAGATGTGGATGGTGACATATTGAATAAGGTTTGGGAAAGGATTTCTATTTTTTAGAAGAAAATTAAATTATAAAAGGGGCTAATCAATGAATACATTGATGTATATCCTTTTCAATGTATTTTCTTTGTGACGTAAATTCTTTCCGTAGGGTTTTCATGATGTAACCCCATGACCTTAGTTTACAGAGGGTTTTTTGAGAAGGTTGTTTCTCAAAGGTATCTTTACATAGGGTTTTTTTACAAATCTACCTTGAAACCTTTCATGTGTTACTCTCAATTTTCTTATAATATACTTCTATTCAAAGGGGGTGGATTTAGAGGTGTTCGTTACCCTATCTTCAATTCCCATGTCCCAAAAAGAATTTTTACCTTCTATGAACATTTAATAAATCAATCTAATAATAAACAAGAAGAATGTACATGTTTTATATTCTTCATTATGGTTATACACTAGGTTCAAACAAAATAAAATGTCTTCAATAAAACCTCTATATAATGAAAAGGAACCATTTAAATGGCCATATGATTAGTGATGTATCTTTCATGAGAATCCATTTTGATGTAATCTCCTAGTAGTTCTTATAGGATACCATAATATTATAGCTTATATACCTTTTCCAAAGATAGAAATATATAAGAAGATGAGAGGATGGGCTTCCTGTTTTTGTATAATCCCCAACTAAATCTATTTATGAACATTCATTAAATTTGACATGTCTTACTTTATATCATGTTTCTCTCACCATTAATGACTCTTGTGTTCTTATAGATATGTGTTGATCATATTGTTATAATGATTAAAATGCTTCCATGGGAAAATTCCTTATATGTAAGACAAAACAAAATCTTACCTTGGATTCTTACTTAGGTTTAACCCCTAACCACATCCAATTTGGGTATCCTCTAAGTATAATCCCCTAACTATAACTACCATTACTTATAACATCAAAAAGGCTTAACACTTCTATGTATTGAACATCTTTAATTCCAATAAATAACTTTTTGTGTTCTCCAATGAAATACGATTGACATTACATCTCTTATTTCCCGCACTGAGTATGAATCATGTGGAATTTATGGTTTATTTGATCATTTGGTAATCATAATTCATATGCCTTACATAAATCCAATTAGTCCTAGTGGCATGAATCTAAAGTAAATAGTAAAAAATTTTATCACACAATGTTAAAAAAATGGAAGATTCTTTTCACAAAGTCGTAAATTGAACACTTTGAAAAATGTGGATTTTGATTCTTATCTTGATGGGATAAGTAGGACTACCCCCTAATTTTAAAACCTAATATCATTAATCCTATATTTCCATCATCATGGGGCCATAATCCTCATGAGATAATTCAAATCATTCTGTCACCTAACTATATTCCCCACAACCATGATTTCCCTTTTCTCCAGGGGCACATTCCTTGGGGGACATTTTCGTGGGGCCAAATTTTCTAGAAATCATACCCCTAAAAGAAGGTCAATATTCATTTTCAGTTAAAATAAAATCTATATTATTCATTCCATATTCCCAATGATTCCTTATCTATCATATAAAGATATATTCTTTATATTTTGAAACTCATATTCATTGGGATATATTTCCTACAACGTCAACCAAAAAGGTCCACTCATACATAAGTCCAATATTAACCATTATTGGGAATCATTTTCCCTTTGTTTTTTACTACATAATGTTAAAATGAAAAGATAATTCCATGTCAAATGAACGTAAAATGTATAATGTTTCGTGTTAAGTGACACTAAAATATGAGGTTTTTATATTTTATACAATGATACATAGATCCATTATCATGGGCCTAATCACAATACTTCAAACACACAACTTCCCTAAATGATGATAAAATCTAGGACACCCAGATACGAGGGTCAAAATAAAAATATCTCAATAATAAAAAATAGAGATCCTCTCATATGTATAGTAGATTCCATCAATAGAGAAACTATAATATATAAATATATCATCATTTTTTCAATATTAATATTATGTACATTGAATCAAATAGATTCATGTTAATGAAAAAATATTGGGACATGGGTAACCTATTATACCTTGATACATGGGAAGGATTCATGAAATATATCTTAAATATATAAGAGAGTCTAATAGTATGTAATAATCCCTAAAAATTGTGATATAATCCAAAAACGAACCCTTTAAACCATCAAAAAATCCCAATAATGACAAGAAAAACACCCTAGTAACCACATGACTTTGTATAGTAGGCCTAGAATGGCCTCCCCTATTAGACTATGAACATGAAAAAGTTGCGAGAATATCCAAGATGAACAAATGGACAATCATTACGGTTGTGATGGAATAGATATGGATCCTTTAGTCACAGTGGATTCCCATCATTTTCCAAGGGTGAGGGTGGTTATCTCAGGAAAATCGATAGTCCCATAAGGTATAATAGTTTCCTACCCAGAGATTCATGTAGTTTAGGATAGTATATGAACGCCTTTTCAGTGTATTTTAGAGGGGGACCTTTTGGAATGGTTCTTATGTTTATCTTTGCTCCTCTGGACCTCCCTCCTCTCTCCATCGAAGCTCCTAAAAAGTATTTAGTTTCACATTAAGGGTGGACAATCTAGGTGAGTGGAGTCCAGGAGGCTCTATCTCTTCCAGAGTTGATCTTAGCTATGTCCAATGATGAGAATGGATGTCCTCAACCTGTCTCCTTAACTTCTTTTGTTGACAGAGACGTTGTGGAATTTTGTTCCTCATATAAGACACCATCGAGAGAAGGGAAGGGAAAGCCCCCCAGGTTTCTACACCAACACATTTCACCCTCTCTAGGGCCTCTCAAACACAACTAGGGAATATGTACCAGATCGTGATCAAAGAAAAAGATATCTCGAGAGTGCATCCCTTTCCTTTACGTAGAGACCATGTCGTCTGGGGTCAAAGTTGATTCATACCTTTCCCACTAATACCCATCCTTATATGGAATGCATGTGGCATCAGGGAATGAGTAAAAAAATGATATGTAGCATCAGAATCCAATAATAATATGGTATAGTTGGTTTCCGTTCCCGAACACCAACAAAAACTAGACAAGATAAGAGAGTTCTCTCGTAGGATCAAAATGTGAAAATTCATGCATGGTGACCCTAATAATGAACACATTTGTATATATGGGAATAAGTACTTATCAGCGGACTTGGTTTAGGTTGTGGAGAAATATATTACCATAAAATACTAGTGATATGAGTTTTTTCTTTATGTCAGTCATCTATTCTAGCTGCAATACTCAACAAAGGGAGGTATTGTGGAATGGAAATTCTGCCTTTGACTCAGGGGGTCTCCCTTGGTTAATAGGGGGAGACCTCAATGCATTTTTTGATCAAGATGAGAGTAAAGGGTGGGGATATTTTCCAAGTAAGGAATGTATGGACTTTTCTCAGTTCATGGTAGGAAAGGTTTTAATGGATAAGGGATACTCGTGCAATAGTTTCACCTGGTGCAACAATAAACATTGTAATAACCATTGTTGGAGCTGTCTAGAACACTATCTCTCCAAAATTAATTTTCTCTTCATGTTTTTCAACATGAAGGTTAATCAGCTGGTGCGCGGTGTCTCTGATCACTCTCCGTTGCTGCTTTATTTTTTCCTGACATAGTCCAACAGTGATAGTTTCAGGTTTTGTAGTCAGTGGTGAGAGAACATGGGATACAAGGATCTAGTTAGTGGTGTATCATGGGAGGAATCAATGTGTTTCCATAAATGGGTGTCCCTGTATAACAATTTGAGGCGGATCAAATAGCGAATGCACTACTGGGCTAGGAATCTTACAACAACAGACCAGTTCTTGGAGGACTTGAAGTGGGTAGTGGAGATCCTGGAATATTGTTTGGAGGAGACTTGGGATGAAATGGTTTTTTTATAGCTCCTATAAAAGAAGAATGAAATGGATAAAATGATCCTATCATAAGAGATAAAGTCCTGAGAGTGATCAAAGATGAAATGGTTAAGAGAGGGAGACCAAAACATCACCTATTTTCATACATGCATAAAAGAAAAGCAGCGACCCATTAAACCAAATATTGAGTTGGAGGATGGATCCTATATAGGGGAAAAGGATGCGGTAGGAGGGATGGAGCCGACCTTTTTTAGAGACCTACCATATATGCCTAACACTTCAATTCCTGAAGGATACTCGATAGGGGGTACAGATTTCCTGGGGGATCCGTTGAACATTGTAACCGATCTAGTTAATGAATTTATGGGACGTATTATATAGGAGGAAGAAATTTATGAATCCATGATGACTCTTAATCCAGAGAGAGATATGGGTTCAGATACATTCCTAGGATCATTCTACAAGGGCTCGTGGGAAATGATAAAAGGTGATATCATTGGTACAAAACAAGAATTATTTCGAGGAGGAGGCCTCCCTCATGTGGATTGTGCTATGTCCATGGTACTCCTTCCAATGGTCAAAGATCCCTCCTCCTTATCTCATTACATACATGAATGTCTAGGTTACTTTTCATACAAGATATTGGCTTTCATCATCTACCTGAGTGTCTATTTTCCCCCCAAGTTCTTCTCCCTCAATCATCATGGCTTTGTGAATGGATGATCAATACAAGGCACGATAACTCTAACCCAGGAGATGATGAGGGATATTTACACAAGGTATCATGGGTCAAATATAATCATAAAACTAGACAAAAAAAGGATTATGACATGATTTAATAGGGTTTTATTAACAGAGTGCTAATTCACATGGTGTTATTTGTGTGGGAATGTGACATTCTATTTTGATGTTTTATTTATCTATGGCTTTCAGGGTCTTTCATGGGGACATACTATAAGGTTTTCAAGGCTACAAGGGGGCTTCCCCAAGGACATCCAATTTCCCCATGCTTATTTATCTTATCAAAGAATCCTCTAAGTCAATGGATTAACATAGGGTTACTAGATGGAGACATCCTCCCCAATTGAAGGCAACATAGCCTCCCATCAGTTTCACATCTAATGTTTTCTGATGATTCCATAATATTCATGAATGCAGGTTGGATATCAATCTGGGGAATCAATAGAATTCTTGATAAATATATCTACGAGAGTGGTTGAGCAATTAATAAAGACAATAGATAGTTTTACATCTCAAAAAAAATGTGAGGCTAGGAGAGCTGAGTACCTTAGCAGTAGGCTTGGCATGAAAAGAGGCTAGTTCCCTCTAGAATACTTGGGTACTCTGTTCTCTCCCAGAATAATGCACATCAGGGGATTTTATTAGGTGATGATTAAGATCACGAGAAGCATCCTCAACTAGAAGAATCACCTTCTATCTTTCAGGGTCCACATATCTTTATTAAATAGTGCAATTTTAGCAATACTCATTCATGCAATGGATTCAACCAATGTTATAAAAGGATTTATTATGTCAATTGATAGAATATTAGTCAGTTTCATCTCGGATGCAATTTCGAAGGGGAAAATACATTGTTTCTCACGGGGATGAATGGCCAAGCCCTTCCTGGAGGGATTTATTAATGTGAAGATCATAGATTCCACCATTCAATGCATTCGGGAAAAGTTATATTGGGAAACGATTGAAGGGAGAACCTTTTGGGGAAAGACTGTGTCATGCAAACCACAAGGTAATGCGAGAAACCATAACACGAACAGATCTACTCTATGGTCATCAATCAAATCCATAATCCCAACCCTTCAATAGAATTCACAATGGATAGTTAGAGAGGAAAATATCCAATTCCAGTTCAACAATGGGGATGGAGAGGAGATAGGGTATCCGAGCTGCCCTACCCATACCATATCCGTCAAGGAAGTGAGCCGTTACCCCGACATCATTTTGATGGACTTGGACAAGAATAATAATGAGGCTTTCAATCTGATTTTCAGCAACTCAGATCTTGATAGATGTGTATTTTATCCATCTTCCTTGTGGAATTTTAATACCAAGGACTATCAATGTATTTCTACTCCTTAGTATTAGAGTGATAGATAGATAAGAGAGGTGTTGTGCAACATGATCCCTTCAAAATACTAATTCGTTATCTGGTGGATAAGAAAGCACACCATTCCCTCTGATGAAAACATTAAAAATTTGGGTATCAGCATCACTTCCATTTTTAAATGTTGTAGAAATAAAAGGGAGGAGGATGTGAATCATATCTTCTTTGGGGGAGAATGGGCACAAGAAGTCTAGAGTTTTTTTGGTGAGTTTATAGCGTACGCTTCTCAGAATCACCAAATGAACTGTTCATGGTAAAATTGTTCAAATGGATAGTCAATTCCTGAACATAAAGAATGGATTCTTCCATAATTATCAACGTTAGGTTCTGATGCTTATGGAAGGCGGGGAACCCAGAGATATGTGAGGGGATTCCCTCTATAGGGTGGTCTATCATCACGAGGATTCAGATCCTGCTGGAGGATATGGTAGCCTTCTTCAAAAACTGTAAAGAAGTTCCCTCTCTAATTTTACTCTGAGTTTCATATACTGCGGACCATTCTTCTTTCACTAGGTTACACGGTCAGTGGGTGCGGTGGCTCCCCCCTAGAGTGACTTCAAGTTGAATAAAGATGGTTCTAGAAAAGTGGGTACTTATTGAGGAGGTGGGGTCATTCAGGATCAGAAGGGGAGTATTGTTATGAATTTTAAAGTACACTATGGAAATGAAACAAGAATTTAGGTGGAGGGAAAGGAATTGTTGATAGGGATTAACTTGAGCATTCAGAAAAATATTCCTTTATCCAAAGTGGAGACCGACTCAATGATCATCCACAACTCCTTATAAGGTTAAAGTCATACCCCATGATCAATCTATTATATTATTAGGATATGCATAGCTATTCTCAACAAAGACATGAAGGTAAGTCACACATTGAAAGAAGGAAATAAGGTCGCAGATCATCTCATATACCAAGATGAACATGTCCTTGAAGTCATATATTCTCTTAACATGGCATTCTTTAAACCTGATATTGTGTCTTTAATTCAAGGGGATGCCCTCGGCCTGAACTATTTCAGGTCTCCTTAGGTCATGTGTGCTTTATTTGTAGTTCCTTTATTCCTTACATAAAAATGGAGGTGATGATGATGAAATATTCCTCATAAGTTATGAACGTTGGGGCCTCATTGAGCTGAAAGAAATTGTCACCCACCAATCACCTTTATCACTAGGTGAAAAAACCACTTGTTTGGGAGTACCATCTCTATTGTACAATCTCAACCCTAGAGGTTGTATAAGAGGCCCTCCCCAACATGAAGCCTGAATAACATTCTATTCAATGTTGGGTTATAAAGGGGTGGGTGGAACCTATTTCTACCTTCAGTCATTTTAAAAGCCTCTCCCTAGAACATAATAATAACTGCCTCCCTTATATTGGGTAGGTGGATTAGGAAGTCAGCCTTGACCTCAAAATTCTAATGAAGTTTCTTAGGAGGGTTTTTATCAATAGACACTGCCACCATAACCGTGCACCATCACTCCATCTGTAACCCACTGAGGGAACCACCTATAGGTCCCACACCCTATCACTCAAACTAGGGAATTGAAGAGATATTTTTAATGGTGATGATCTTACAACCATATATAGGGACCTCATATCCAAACTTCCACAAAATATATATTTCAACAACCCATAGAAGAAATAATTGAACATTGTTGAATCCCATAATGCTCCCAATAATCTCCCCACAATACTTTGGAAATACTGAGAGATGTTTTTTGGTATATCTTGACAGAAACCAAGGGGTATAAAAATATTCCATCACCCCCAAAAAAATCTTGGTGACATGTTCCAGATACCAGTAGAGAACAAGAGAGGGAACATATCCCCAATCCCATCAAGGAATGGGAAAATATCCACATTCATAATGTAGAAGACCATCAACACATCATTAAGAAAATTGATGAGCTGCATATATCCCAAATCACATTATACAAAACCTCTAGAATATCATAGATGGTGAATCATAATATGGTCATAAGAATATCCCAATAATTGGGAACACACATATTCCTACCCCTAGAACAAGAGACACTCCTCATCACATTTTTTGTGATACTCAATTGGAGGTAAGAATTTTTTATCCCACTTTGGAGGATAATTAGCATATGTAGGTGAAGAATAAAAAAATAACCAGGAATATAATTAGTTTCCAACTGGAGATCAATGGAGAATTTCAATGACCATTTTGGGGTAGACCCAAATTCTTTCAAACTCTTTAAGGAATTACCGGAATATTATGATTGTTAATTTGGAGTAGGAATATATTCCTTCTCACTATAAATGCACAGAATTCCATCAAAATAATAGAGTGATAACCATGAAGTGGGCCCATATTCCAGCCCATTTTGAAGAATCCCTTTGATATATTCTAATGGAAACAAAATAATTGCCTAAAAAGGTTCTCACATATGAATTTTGTGGGGGAATATTAGATAACCCCAACAACCCAACCAAGAGAATTAAAAATGAAATATCCCTGAGGGAATAACAAAGTATAGAAGAAGGCCCATGTTATTACCCTACTTAATGTTTGTGTTATTAAGGCCCTAAAACATCTTTCAATGATGGAAAAATATTATAGTGACTCATCATTTTATAGTGTAATAAACTATAGTTTTAAAGGTCCTCCAGAAAATATTACAATCAGTAGCTCCGGAGGTTATCTCTGGAGCACCCACTATGAAGGTCCTCCCCCATATAAGTATCAAGATTTATCAAGGGGAATCCTTTTATGATGTGATCCATTAAAATTATCCTCATGTTCAGAATATAAGATGGTATGATGGTCCTCCACTTGTCACTATCCACCTATAAGGCACTACCTTAAGAATATATCACACAATTCTCCCTTAAAATTGAAATTGACCAAGAATGGTAGTCCTCCACACAATGGAATTAAATATAAAGGTCCTCAAAATAGTATATATCATTTCCACAAAAATATCCCCCTTTCTAAAGCATCATTGAGAAACCCCTCATACTATGAGGCATAGAAGTGAATGAGGCTAGCTATAATAAAAACCTTTTTTTCTGATGAGTTATACATTTATTAATCGGAATATATCCCCAAAAAATAGTCATTCTATGTACATCCTTCAGATCACTTATCTTCCAATACAATATAGAAGACTCCAACCGATCATGACTCCCTCAGTAAAAAATTTTCAAAACTACCATTTTGGTTAGATCAAGTAGTGGAATCACTCTCTGATGATGAAACAAATGACAAGATGATGATGAAACAATGGCCTAAAGATAATACACTGATCTTGTTCTGGCCCATTGTCACTTCTCAGTATGAAAATATGAATAATATGATAGAGTAATGCTTACACCAATTTCATTTAAATCTACGGACAAATATTCATCATTTGAATGGAAAAATATCATACCTATATGGAATATAAAAACTATGAAAATGATATAAAAATAATTCTTCATTAGACTGACATAGTTTCCCTTTTATTTACATGAAACCTAAAATTGAGGAAGCAGCATAGAGATATGTAATGTGGCTACCTTTATTTATTGAGTACTCTAAAAAACAAATCAAAGAGACTCAATCTAATATGCATATTAGAGGATGGGTTGAGAATATACCACTGCATTTCATGCCACTCCAAAGTCAATATTTTTTGGTGAATGTGATGCCATGAAACATCATTACATCGAGACAGATTCTAGAACCAATTTTTCCACTTTCTAGTTATCCTACCCTACAGGGTCCCATTATTTTAAATACTTGAAATGAAAAACTAGATAGTAATGATCCATCAACAAGATCATGTATCAATCCTCTTCAAAGTATTAATATGCTACTCATATAATAAAATATAAACTATTTTCATAATAATTACCCTTAGTAGAGATAATATCACATTTATAACATGAAATGAATACAATTATTGATAAACATTTTCTATAACTTCCATACATTTATCACTAAGGTTCCCAATGACACAGTGTAACAAATATAAAATTTTTGAGGGTTATGTTCCAGTTGGTTGAGGTCCCGCTAACCTTATGATTATATAGAGCATACCATATTTTACAGCTTTATATTTGAAAATATAACATTGATTAGTTATTAAATACTATATTTAAAAAATTTTGTTTAATTATAATCTTTGTCTAACTACCCCACTAAGATATGATTGATCTGAAGACCTAGAATGTATCTAACATATTTTAATTCAAAAAAATTCCATTAATTAACAATATTCAGACATCTTCCATCCCCGATTTGTAAATATATTATTCATCTTATTGATTCATTCTTCCAATTATTCTTGATATATAATTTTTATGCATTCCTTTTCACTAGTTTTTTTGCAAGATATATCAAAATCTATAATCCAAAATTCCATTATAGTGTTGAAATTCATGTTTATATTATTACTACCATTTTGATTTGGAATTACCATATTTGAAATCTATAAGATGGTTCTACGAAATTTATTGTAGTTATATTTATTATTTTTTATGATTCTCCATCTTACCAAAGTTCCAAAAGACTGTCCTATGTCTTGAATGTTTTCTACTACTCCTATCTCTTTAATTTATTTCTAATCTTATTTGAATTCATTGATGTGGTGGGTGACCAATTTATTTATCATTTTAAAAAACACAATAAAATGAATAAGTATACCTCATTTTGATATCTTCATTAAGAATCATGTTATGGATATCATTGAATATCATGTCTCTATTTCTATAAGAGTTACTCACTGTTATAGTTATTGAATCCAAAGATTCTAGTAAAGGTGTTAACAATAGTATATCCTAAACATCATCCATGAATTATAAACTCATTGACTCAAGAAAACTATGTATCATGTTAAATTCATTCAGATGATTGTAAGTATACCTTCATTATGATATCTTCATATTAAATAATATTTTCATTAATCACACCTTATTGAGTGATTTAGTAATTTCATAAATATTTTATAATGTCACGTAGACACCCTTGACCTTCACTCCAAATTATGATGATAAAACCACATTATTTGAAAACAGGGTTTGATACCAAGTGAGATGTATCAATTCAATGATACATATATTTCAATAATTTATATAATACATCTCACCATAATAAAAAAAATCACACAATAACCAAAACCCAATGTCTTTTATTCTTTAGTGACTAGCTATGTATTCTTCAATACTATAAAAGAATATCTATAATTTCACCATAACATACCTTATTCAAATGGATCATATGTTATAATAGTATTTATAAACAATGGAATGGAAATAAAAAAACAGTGATATCAAATTACTAGTTAGGAAAAAACATACCAACTTAATGACTTTGACCATGTGTATGTAGGAAAAACATGATTATTAGATAACTATAAAATTAAAAAAAACACAAAACAATAATATTCATCCATGAGAAAGAATATAAGGATGTGACATCTCTAATGATCCAACATATACCCTTGAATAAGATTATATAATCATGAGAAAATAATCATGATCCATGAATCCTAACATATTCATCGAACAATGAAATATGGAATACAATAGGTATAAGAAATCAAAACATTAATAATATTTACAAACATAAAAAGGACCACATATAACATCTGTTGGATTAGGATAACCACTAATGTTACTTGTTGGTCTTGTACTTACCACCTGTGTACCCTTGGTCTTGGCCTTACCACCTGTATACCCATGGGATTAGGGTAACCTCTTCTATACCATTGGGATTGTCATAACCTCTCATGTACCCTTTGGATTTGTATAACCGCTTACATACCCCTTTTGTCATGATATATAAACATTAATGATACATTATTGGGAAATATTCGCTCTCTCCTACTATACAAATAATCATCCATATATATGTGTTCCAAACTAACTTGAAAAAACTCATATTTCAAATATCACAAAATTTACTTGTGTAAAATAGATAGGTTTCAAGAAAACATATGTTGGAAATACAATAATTCATACAGAGAAAATAGTGGATCATATCATAAAAATAGATCCCTAGTGAATCCTAAAAATTAAAAGGCTAATGAAATAGATAAAAAAAATATAAATAGAACTTATTGAACAATACCACATAAGAAGGGATCAATAATTATACAACTTGATATCTTGGGTACAATTACCAAAATTTAGAATATTATGATAGAATTTAAAGGGTATTTCATGAAAAAACAATTCCAAACAAATAAATCCTTTTGAGATAATGTGTAAAATTTATGTTAAACTATATAAGAGTTTTTTTAGATGATTATTATTATCATAAAATACAACATTACACATCAATTTTAAAAGTAATTTTCAAAATGGTGAAGCAAATTATTTAAAAAAAAATTAATTTAAAAAATAATATTTAATAACGGATCCCTGAAAAAAGATATAAATTATATCTTTCGTAAATGTAGATTGGAAAATAAAACTCAAGATCTTAAAAAGAATGAAATTTTTAATGTTTTAAAATACCTTTATGGAACCCATATCATAAAAAATGTGTTAAATCATTCATTTGAATAAAAGTAATGAGAAATTTTAAGATCATCCAAAATAATACATATTTTAAATACAAAAAAAAGAAAGGATAATATTGTTATAAAGAGTAATTTTAGACATGGAAGAGAAAGAGATCATTTTGTGAGTATTTAAATTGTTGTTAACAGCATAAATTTTTATTAAGAAAGAAATCCATTATAGAAGATGTATTTGACATGAAAATGTAATTCCCCATATAAGGAGGAAATGTAATATAATATCATCATAACTTTGAGAAAAATAATCCTATAAAACCATATTGAAAGAGGAATAATTATGTCTCATGAAAGGTATTAGTGTCAATAAAATCCCTTACAATATAATTATCATTCAAATAAAAAACTCCAAAAATATATAACATGAGATGGATTTATAAATACATTGAATTTAATGGGATGTGTGTGTTACTTCCCTGACCTGATTTACCAAATAGTAACACAATCATGTTAGCCCCCAGACTTTAAGCATGCCTCCCCACATGCTTGAGGCTACCGAATATTAGTGAGGGTACATGGTGGAATAGAAGGGATACTATAACCTCGTGATTAGAGTGTAACATAGTGGTATAATAATATAAAAAATACTTAAATCATAAAGATAACAAATTAGTAAAAGAATAAACACCCATAAAAAGGGAAATGTAATCACATACATTAACATCATGTACAAAATAATGATAATTTAACTCGATAAAAAAGGAATTAGTCTGGAATGGTAATGATTACACATACAACAGGTATACCAAAAGAAAAAAACATCCTATAGACTATCTTTGGATAACATCACATTCTATAGTTTGGTTATGTGATCCCCCACTCCCATGCTATAATCATTCAAGTATTGCCAAGTAGGTGCTTACCCCTATTCATATTTATATTAATGATGTATGTTCTGGTACAAAATGGAAGCTCTAGAAGAGTGTGAGATAAACTCATTAGGACAACACCAATAGTGTTTAACTATATCCAATCCATGAATATATAATAAACAGTGTGTATGTAATAGAAAAAGTTGTAAATTAAGTACAATGTTAAAATAATCAACATATGTTTGGGTTCCCATTGGAAACCCATCCAAATTTACTAGCTTTGGACTAATATAGAATATCTATTAATAATTACTCAGTCATGAATATATTTATAACTAAGTCTCACTGATTGGCTCATAGAGGAAGCATCCCTCATAAATCATAACTGAGAAACACATGTATAATGGGGCCTTCATAAAATTAAGGCTATAACTGAATCAAAGATTGTACATTGTCTTGGAAGACACATAATATAATCATTTTCATTCAATTTAAAGTAGAAGTATCCCATATTTGTTTTTCCGAATTTTGAACCAATGTATTTCCCCACGCCTAACATGAACCCTTCACCTTACATGCCCTTCTTAAGAACTCCTCATAGGAACCGAGGTATTGATTAAGGTGGTGAATAAATTCACCTCTCCCTAGTCTATAATTGGTGGTACACAAATGGATCCTAGGTTTCACCCATGAAATACATTACAATATACCCTCTGATTCTATCCTTGGCAGACCCTAAGGAGTCCAAGTATCACTTGAGAGTATATAACAATCATACCTCTGAGTCTGTCCTTAAAAATCCACATTATTTTTCCAAGTGTCACTTGTGTAATATAAAAACCATCTTCCAAGTGAGTTCATCCATGGAATAATAATAAAACACATGTGTCTCCCTTGGGGAATAATAATAATTTCATTACATTCATTTAATTAAATATCCCTAAAGTGTCTGTTTATGGAATTCTAAGTCGGAACCTATCTATCAGTCTCGACATGAAAAAATGAATAGTCTTGGGACAAAATAATAACGCTAACATTTAAGTTAAAATTTAATTAAACAATCCAAAACATTTATAAATAATTTAGCTCACCTTAGATGTTCGCTCCAAACATAACATGGTCTTAGATGGACTAGAATCCCATTAATTCTGTCATTTATCTCAATTAGAAATTTTAAATTTTAAGAACATATCAAGTATAATAGAGAGGGATATATATTTTACAATGTATATGGACATGGTCTACCATTCCCTATTTTATTTAATTCAACTAACATCCCATAATCTAGGGGTAAAAATTACACCTAAAAATGGTGAATCAAATCATAGGCCACCCATGGTGGTTTTATCTGACTTATCTTCATACACCAAGGGGAAGTTTAATTTTTTATCCTTAAATTATAATGATTTATGTAAATTTCTCATGGTTTATATAGGTCTAGTTTTCTTATTTAATTTAGGAATCAATCAATTTAATAATTGTTTCTCATAACAATTCAGCACAAAGAACAATAACATTTATTTAAACACTAAGACTTTGAGGAAAAGAACGAGACCACATACCCCATCTTGGTAGCTGACTCATTGTACAACATTAGGCTATAATATAGGCTAAGAAATATGAAATTAGGGAAAAAAACACACTAAAAATAAGAAATATAACCCACACTAAAATAACTTCAACAAGTGCAAGAGAAAAGATGAAAGGCACAAGAGGAATATATAGATTATCCGTATGGATCTGATGAGACTAACAGTGGTTTGATTAAAGTCTCGATGGATATTATCTTTCAATGCCTAGATATAGGCATATAGAGACCTCTAAAATGGGGAAGGTGTTTTTTAAAAGAGGATAAATTAAAGGGAGATGTGAGTTATAAAGAAAGAGGGTTAAAAGGCCATTTCACCCAACATTTAGAATTTACATGGTTTGGCCCCATTGTTGGACAAACCATGTTCCAACCATGAACCCATATATATCTCGAGACACTCATTACATGACTCTCAATACAATATTAAATAACCCATGCACAACCCATGCACACCCTCTGTATCATCCCTACATGTCCATACATCCTAGTTGTACTGTTTCATCAAACCATGAAACCCCTGACATTATAGTAGATCATACCGCATGGTTTTTCCTAAACATGTGGACTACGATTCATGGTTTCAACGAAATTTGTTTCATAGTTTTTTCCTCCAAAGTAAAATACTCCAGGATCCAAACACGCTCCTAATGCTCTCAAACCATCCCCAAAACTGTAGGGAGAATTTATAAGGATAAAAGAATGATTTTAAACAAAAATTTAAAGGATTTATACGTCATAAAAATCTAGGTATAGATAATTTTACCCCCATAATGAAATTTTTATTGTGTAAATATGTCAAGGATAAATAGCATGAGTTTAAGGGGATAATGAAACCATTACCCATATATATATATATGTAAATGGGAAAATAATTCCATTAATTTCATCATAAGACTCACCAAGACATATAAACTCCATAATTCCATTAGGATTATAGTTGAATTCCTTTGGGAGTTAGAAAATTTTATTTCTATCAAAGAAGATTTTTCTATGGATTTTCTTGATGGGATTTACACTAAGGAATCAGTATGTTTTTATGGAGTGAAACATTATATTCTTGAAGAGATATATGAGGCTTAACTATAAGTTCAATAAAAGTCTTTAGTAATATTTTAATATGGATTTTAACTTTATAAATTAATATCATCCTATGATTAATGTATACTTTGAAAGGACCATTCAAACCATTGAATATATTTTGAGAGAAATCTCAATTGATTTCAAAAGTGTTTGGGATCAACACATTTAAGTATTTGAATACAATTACAAAAATTACATTGAATAATTAATTAAGATGTCACATTATGAATTTCTCTATGAAAATAACTTCCAACCTCAGACATGCTAGGATAATGTTGGTGAATGAAAGCTATTGGGAACTCGTTTAGCTGGGGAAATAATATAAACGATTCAATAAATTTAGTATCACATCAATGAAGATTATAGTAAATAAAAATATATTTCTGGAAAGAAATGTAGAGATCTATATTTTTAAGTTATTGATAAGGTATTCCAATAAATATCACATTAGAAGAGGGTTTTCATATTTGGAATGAAGGAAATGTTAATCCCTAGATATATTGGATCCTTCAAGATGTTTGATTGATTAGGGATGATATATTATCACTTTGTTCTTCCACCAAACCTCTCCCAAGTTCATTATGTATTCAACTTAGATATTTTTAAAAAGTATATAACAAATCATTCACATATTCCGAACATAGAGGTCATACTATTGAAGCATTATATTTTTATAAAGAACAACCACTAGAAATCTTAGGTCACAGTGATAGTGTTCTATGAACAACTCGTATGGTTAAGTTTTACTATAGGAGTCATAAATTTGAGGAAGCTTTGTAGGGACTTTTGGAGGTTATGATGTAGATGTATCACTATTTTAATTCATCAATGTAATGGAATTTCAGGAGTAAAATTCTTATAAAGGGGTAGAATGTAACACACTAGTATTTTAGAATATATTTCTCTTTAATAAATTTGAAATGCTTGATATATTGTGATTGAAAAAACACATAACTAAAGAAAATAATTACTTGTTATAAAATAAAATAAAATATTTAATTAGATAAATAGAAGTAAGTTAATTAGTAAAAATATTCATATGATTAATTAGTGTAATTATTTATTTGTCAACAGAATTTTTTTTTGAGAAAGTTATTTTTTATATTATATATGTTTTTAAGTTAAATTTAAAAATATTATAACATTATTTTAAAAAAATTAACATATTTTGTAAATTAAAAATTTTAAATTTATCTTAGGGTGAATGTTTTATTTTTTCTAAAAAGGTTGATTTTTTGTGAATATTGAAAAATATAATTTTATGAGTATTGAAAAATTAATTATATAATTATGATATAATTATGACTTAAATATATGTGGAAATTTTATATTGACAAATGATGTTATTTTAAAAAATAATAAATAATTTAAAAATATTATCTTTAATTTTGAAACACATGCTTGACTTTTTTTACCTAAGTTATTTTAAATTCTAATAAAAAACTATTTTATATCATTCACCATTAATATGGTGGTTTGATGTTTACATTTAGTATTTAATGGTTATAAAACAAATTAACATTTATATATTTAATACTATGACAATAAATTCATGGGAATCATCATCACTCAATATTTGTTTTCCAAAATAAGTATAAATTCTTTTTTACAAACAAAAATATTTTTTTTCTCTAAATATTGTATAAATGTGTTTTGTGCGCATATATTTTAAATAATTTATTATAATTCTTGGAATTGAACCTTATAAAATGGATTTAATATTTTGAATCCGTATAATTAATATTAATTAATAAATTCAATTAACTTTTTTTCCATAATGAATATTTAACATTGTAAAAATCTTGTTACCATAGAAAGGGATAAATGGGTTTAGGGGGTTAAACTAAGAGGTAAATAATTAAATAATGCAAAATAGCTTCTTAAATATCTTTATTTGATTGTATTTTTACCTTACCAAATTCCAAACATTGATAATATGGATCTATTTGACATGACTAAGTCATATATAACATAATAATGTTTCATGTATTTATAAGTTTTCCACCCACCTCACTTATAAAAGGGATCCTCATCTTCTCACTAATCCACACGAATTTACCAGTATAGTTTATCCAATCCATAACCAAATCCCTTCTCAAAATTCATATCGATATCCAAGAGTTTTTGTCCCACCAAAAGACTAACTCTAGATGGGTTAATGTGTTAGATAAAGGAATATACTCAAATAAGAGATATTTGTATTTACCGATATATTTTGAGTTTCTCTATTCCTTAACATCTAGAAAAGCATCTATTACCATATTAACATGATTAAATTTGTATCTTTACTACAATAATGTTTTATGTGAATGGTACACCCATTTTATTTCCCCTTTATATCTAATACAAAATAAAAGCGTCCCTCATACATAAGAACAAACTACCATATCCATGATGCTATGTATTTTATTTTTCATCACCACCTAAAAAATATGGTTAAAAATATTGATATAATAGATATATAAGATTTTTATGACATAATTATTATTCTGTAAAGATAATATTTTATTTAAGTTCTTACCCTTCCACATACGTTTTTTTAAATGGATTTATGGATGTTTATACCTATATTCATATGTTTTAAAATGTTAATTTTAACTACATTATACATTATTTATATTTTTTAAAATGGAAACCTTTTAATTTTTTTATAAATAAATACTATTATTATTTTTATGGGAATTTATGTCTTTAAAAGTTATAAAAGGAAAAGGAGGGTTTTTTATGATTTATAATTCTTATTTTAAATTCATTTATAAAAAATATATTTCTTCTATATCAATATCCTTTGAATATTTTTATGCTTCACTAGGGATATAATTTTATGATACCATCCTCTTTATTTTTCCAGATGTCTTATGATGATGATGTTTCAAGGATTATTTCATAAAACACAATTAATATCAATAAGTTAGTAATGAAATATTGGAATGATATATGATTTTATGATATTATGGAACACTTTTGTTTTGTTTTCATTAAGTGATGGTGATATCAGAATTATATATCCCTCCTATACATTGGGTAAAGATTCATGCCTTATGGGATAATATGATTTAGAATAGGGAGTAAACCCAGTCTAGTAAGGGACTCTATCTATTATGATTGTCTTGAAAATGAGGCTTGACTAAGGTAATGATAAAAATATAGAGTAAAACCAATCCAATATATGAAATTTTCCACTAGAATAGTCTTTTCTGTGGTTCTTGACTAAGAAAATTATTTTTTATGCTTATTTGTTTGAAAAAACATATGTCTCATGCTTATGAAATTTTGTCTTATATCATGCTTTATTATTGATGATTTTTAACCCTTATGACTCGTGTATTTTATTATGATAAATAATTATACCATGAATCGTTATTTGTGGTATATAAATTATTGTTTATGTCTATATAAGTTATGATCTTGTTATCATACACTTAGGATAATCTTATTCTCACTCATGATCATAAATTGATATCTGTCATGTTTACCCTTACTGAGAATATGAGGTCACTCTTTATTATATTTTCCATTACTTATTTTGTGAATAAAAGTATTTACTATGGTATGTATTATAATGGTGTTATGTTAGATGTAATTTATGTTATATTTTTAAGATATTTCATGAAATAAGATAATTATGTATCTAGTTTTAAATGATAGTAAACCATTATGGTTCTGGGGCCTATAATATTATGTAGTGTATTGTATATTCATATAAAATTATATAATATTTATGTATTTAATTATTTGGACACATAAATATTCACCATAAAAAAGAAAAAAAGTGGTGAATATGAAACATATCTCAATGAGGAAAATCTAAGATGACAAAACCTAAGTCACCTTAATATTAATGGAAATCGATGAGTATGAAATAAGGATCACAAAGTGAAATTAAAAATTCATTAAATAATAATAAAAAAATAAATAGAATCCATATATAAATTAATTATAGGTGTGTAATATGATAACATTTCTCAATGAAAGAATATTTATACATAAACCCTTACCTTGTATTATCTCTTAGCCAATCACACATTATCCTCCTATAAAATAAAAATTTCTTTATTAATCAATCATTTTATAACCTTATTAATATATATTATCTTCTTTACACTTCATTTATAATCATTTCTTAAAAATATATTACTTATTAACTGTTTTATTTTCTTCATTGGGTGTTTGTAATTTCGATTATTTGTTTGGTACAAGTTTTGTAATGGTGATGTAGATAATAATTTATTGATATAATCTTCATTATTATAAGTTTATTTAAGATAAAATAATAATATTTTTAATTATTTATTAATTATTATTTTCATTTAGTGTAAGGAATGTATTTTTTTCATGAATATAGAATTCGAGATGAACTTGCTTTGGTAATTTTTGATGAACAATGAATGTATGTAAATTATGAGGTTAATAATAATATAAAATATCTATAAACTTAATAATATTATTTTTATAATATTTTCTCCTTAAATATATTTTTATAACCATACATATAAGGTGTTGATGAAAAATATAATGTGTCATCCCATGGAGGTGGTGGTTCACATATACACAAAGACAACATTTATATTTCTATTTCATGAAAGAGAGTAAAAGATTTATATTTTAAGAAACCTAAACATGTTATATAAATATAGTATTTATTTATTAAATAAAAATTCATAACTATCCATGTAATTTTGTGATAATAAATAAAATACATCATTCATGGAAGTGGTTATCTCATTCATTGGAAGTAACAGTTCGCAAATACATAGTTATCGATTTCGTTTTTTAAAAGTAAGGGGGAAAGATGGATAATTTTTGTGACATGTATGTAATAAAATTTCATTATACTAAATATGATCATGTAATTATATTAACATAATATTTTTGAATGAGGTTGTATGAGAAAAATATAGAAGAGAACATTAGGGGGGATAATACTCATGTAGAAAGTTTAAATATTCTATTAGAAAGTATTCTTTTAATGGGGGATTAGGATAAATTCATGTGGATAGAAACATGTTAATATGAAATTTTCTATTATGATAATTAAAATGGGAGAAGATTCAAGAGTATTTCAAATGATATTTGTTACATGGAGTGGGTTGAAGTGAGATCATTTTATAGATGAAAATATGGATTTAACTTGGAATTAATGATATATAAAGTGTAATAATAAAATTTAATGAGATTTAGGTGAGTTAGGTGAGAAATATTTGGTGATAAATTTGGGTATGACTTTCCAATCTATCAATGGTCTTCTATATTGTGTTTTTTTCATGTTAATATACTAAATGTTTAGCCACATAATGTTATACATTATTACCCATATTAACTAGGATTTAAAATAAGAAATGGTAATTAGGTTATTAATAAAAATTTATGATAACCTATCTCAAAAAATTTATAATTGATTATTAAAAATTTGGACTATATTTAATCTCATTCAATATCTAAATATTAAAAAATTATCTTTTAATGAAATCAAATAATAATAATATATATGTAAAATTTAACATCATTAGACAATAGTTAAGCCCAAAGTTGTAACATCCCAACCCAAACAACCGAGTCCAATCAGTTCTTCTTAGATATCCATCATAGGGCCCTTTCCCTTCACTATATTCCTCATGAATTATACAATCTCATTGAAATGACCAAGTTGTTGGAACCATGGTCATTCTTTGAATTAATTGGATTATGGTTTGTGTTTTTTGTCAATCCTCAATGGATGTTCTGAATGTGTGCTAGCAAAGTGATCATACAGAACAAGTAGTTAATAGTATTAAAGGAGGCACCATTTTCCAATGTTTGCCAAATTTTTGGGCCTGAAAATCGACAAATGGAGAAAAGTGGTTTTGGAAAAGAGACTTTCACACCGTTGTCTTGAAGGAGAAGAAAATTTCGCGCCATATGTTTTTCAAGATCCAAACATAAAAATATGGAAAAGGGAAAAGGGCGCCCATGTTTTATGTTTGGTCGAGCAAGTGACTAACACGGTAGATACTTGCACGCTGAAAATTGCGCGCCCAGGGAAGAATTGCACACCGTCGCATAGGGTATCCAAATGCCTATAAATAGAGGTCGACCCCTCCTCATTTGGAACTATGTTCAGACTTAGAGAAAATAAAAGCTCCCATCGCGCAGGTGTAGTGGTCGCGCAAGTGGCAGTGGGTCATGCAAGTAGAAGTTGTGTGACAGGTGTTTGCTACACGTCCAAGGTGGTTTGGCCGAGAAAGGGTGTGAGTATCCCAAGTTTCGATTTGGCGAAGAAGTTGTCGCGTAGGTGGTTTGGTGACACTTGTGCGCTAGGATTTGAAGAAGAGCGACAATTGACAGTTGCGTGCAAAAACCGGTTTGGGGGGAAAAGAGTGCGAGTCGAAAAAGTTTGAGGTTGAAAAAGAAAGTGTCGTGCAAGTGGTAAAGGTGAACATGCACGCCGTCTTTAAAATTTTCACGCAGGCTTGGAAAAGCATGCCAGGTGTGGATTGAAGCTCTCCAGTCTTTTTGGGGCTACACGAAAGCTGGATGTTTTCCCGATACCTTTGGTGCAAAGTGAGTTTAGTCTATGGGTGGAAGTTGGACTTCAACAGAGCATCTACATACAACAGAGAATCTATTCATTAATGATGATGAAGATATCTTCACATCTATAAACTATGTGGGACTTCAACAAAGGAAGTGAGCCAGGGGGAGTCAATGGGAGTGACCCGAGGGACACAGTGGGCTATCCCTGAATAGTCGTAAAAGCAGTGAGCCTTGGGCAGAGTGACTGTTCCCAAACCATTGTAATCCACAACGAGGAAAGAATAGTGAAATTTGGTATGACCAACAACCTATCGGCGTATTCTCCTTGGACTTAGCTGTGGCATCCCGACTTTTTATAACATAAACTCTCATTACATTACACAAAACTGATGATCTTTAAGGTTTAGTATCTTGGAGACCATTAACATAATACATGAAAACAACATAAAACATTTTTCTTAAAAACTTGAAAGGATTCTCCTTAAGTTCATCCTAGGTTCATTACTGAATCTCATAACCTGGGGACATACATCAAAAGAAAGGGTGAGCAGAAGGCCCAGTAAGGGAAACAAGAGAAACATTTGGCATGTGAACTTGAGATACATCAACTATGTCATTTAAAAGAACTTTAAGGCATGAGAGAGAAATCATGTAGAATATCATAATAAAAATAAAATTTTTCATAAATTTAAGATGTGGCTACATCATTTAACATAGACAATCATGAACATATCACCAAGGTCCATCCCCATGGTGTCATTTGAAAATTACCAAGGTTATTCACCAAGATATCGTGAAAATTATAATATCTAGTGGTTACATCATTACCCAATGCATTGGAGAGCTATCAGGACGCACCCTTAATTTGTCTTTATTATCATGTGAGCCACATATATCATCATCAAAAATTTCATAAATAACCCATATAGAATAAAATAAATGGGTTTCATTTCATAATCATTACGTTTTAAAAACTGCTTTAAAGACATGATCGTTACGTCACTTTAAACCCACGGAAGGGGAGAGCAGGTCTCATGTATGTAAATCCCAAAATTTAAAATAGAATATTTTGATATATATGTGAATACCCATGTAGAAATAAGAGCTTTTATTATTCACTTTATAACATAAAATAATTTTGATAAAAGAGAGAGGCATTTTGAGACGAAAATTCTGCAGCATAACAGCTATGTTTCAGGGTTTTTAGAAAACATTGAAAAGAGAGGGGACATGGGTCAAACATTAATAAATTACCCATAAAACAGTATAGGGACAGAATAAGAAGGATATATGAACATGGTAATGAAATTTTAAGGACATATCATTTGAAATGAAAAACATGGAAGGAAGACAAAAATTAGATTTCTCTTATGAAAATTCGGCAGCCTAACGACATCACTTAACTTCAACAAAAATGATTTGAAAGATCAAATATGGTCTCTCATCATGTAAAAATAAGAGTTCAGTATGATAGATATTGAGATCATACCCCAACATAATTAAAAAAAGGAACTTGAAATACTTGACATGAAAGTAGAACTTTGAAAAGAATGAGAAGGGTGAAACAATCCACTTAAAAATTTAGTAGCCTAACGGCGCCACTTAAACATTCTTAAAATGAATTGAAGAGAGAGAGATGGGGTCTCTCATAATATGAACATGAAAAGGTAATTAATATGAATATAGAAGAATATCCTACAACATAAGAACATGGAGTATAAAAGAAATGACATAAAAGAGATTACTTGAAGAGAAAGAGAGAGGTCGGATCCCTTTCCTTAAAACGTAACTCTTAAAACTCAAAGGTTTGGACCTTGAGGGATTGGGGGCACCATTGGAGGACTCCTTGGGAGGTAAGGATACCTGAACTTCGTTGAGGATGGTTTTGGAGTCGAATGGATGATAGGAGGGCTTGGTATTTATAGGGAAAGTGAGGGGACAAGGCATTAATGGCCCAGGGACACCTCATTAGTGGGTTTGGCAAAACCATGGGCTTGCCCATGGTATTTGCCCACGGTATTGGCCACTTGGGACCACTCACACAATAATTCATCCCCTTTAGTCGACCATCCATTAAAATATCTCATGACATCATCATGACACAGTTATGATGTCATTTAACATACTGAAACCCTAAAACTGCATTTTTACTATTCACTGAAAATTCATCTTTCTCAGAAAAATCCAAAAAAATTACCATAACATATTATCGATGGTCTGAGTTCAAAAAAAAAGTCCATTTTATAAAAATAATTTTCTAAATATTTTTAATTATATTTTTAAATAAAAAACACTATTCGCTCGAAAAAACTAATACTTGATTAATAATTTATGAAACTATTATTTAACCATTTTATTGAATCACATTACTTAATCAAGGTGTCTAAATTATATTAAAACTTTTTTTAAGTGAGATTACTAATCAATTTGGTTACATTACTAATCCTAAGCGTAAAATCACTATTCATAATTACTATTCATCAAAAATTAAGTTGATCTTATTAGACTCCAAATTCCTTATTGAACACTTTTGCAGAAGACCATTTTTTGAAGATAATTACACATCATTAATTATTTAAGGTTTACATAAATATTTTTAAAATATCTTTTTTTTTCAAAAATTCATCAATAAAATACATACTAAAATTATCCGGACATTTGAAATTTCACAAAAATCACTAAAGGAAGAAATCTCAATTTATTCATCCCAAAGGATTACACCAAAAAGCTACAGTCTTGTCACATAGCACCTTATAACACCAGCATATGACCCAAGTGTAAGGTGTGCTATGGTGAGAGAATCAGAGGGAGGCTCAAATAACATTGCCCTAGTAGTAATCTCTACTAACTTGAACTTCTCCCACATGCGTTTCCATTCAAGCCTGACACGCTGGAGTTGAACTTGGTCTTGGTCCACAGCGAAGCCCAAAGATGCCACCCCCTTCCCAAGCTCTGATAAGTGGGCTTCATAAGGTTCGAGTCTACTAGATGAATCCATCGACTCCTCTTTCTGCATTAACCATTAACATCTCTATTAAATCGTTAAGAGTAAGTTAATATACTATTTAAAAAGTTTGGGTCGTTACATTCTTCCCCCCTTAAGAAATTTCGTCCCTGAAATTTTATACTTGAGGCCTAGTCGAAAAGGTGAGGGTACTTTTGCTTCATTGTTTCCTCTGGCTCCCAAGTCGCTTCTTCATATTTATGATTCCTCTACAACACTTTCACAATGTGGGTGGTCTTGTTTCGTAGAACCTTTTCTCTATGGTCTAAGATCTCCACTGGCTGCTCCTCATAAGAGAGGTCATGTTCCAGTTGTACCACCTCTGGGTTCAGTACATGCGAAGGGTCGGGTATGTACTTCCTCAAGAGAGATGCATGGAAGACATCGTGAACTTGAGCTAGGTTCAGTGGAAGTGCTAGACGATAGGCCACTACTCCTATGCGATCAAGGATTTAATAGGGACCAATGTACCTAGGGTGAGCATCCCTTTCTTCCCAAACCGCATGACTCTTTTCCATGGAGAAATTCGAATGAAGTCTTTGTCACCAACACCAAACTCCAAGTCCCTTCGACGGTTGTCAGCATAGCTCTTCTGCCGACTCTGAGCAGCCTTTATGTGTTGTTGGATGGAATGAACCTATTCTGTCATCTCTTGCACAAGATCAGGCCCAAGAAGCTTTCTCTCACCAGTTTCATCCCAACAAGTAGGAGTTCTACATCGCTTTCCATATAGAGCTTCATAGGGTGTCATCTGAATACTCGAATGGAAGCTGTTGTTATATGAGAACTCAACTAATGGGAGGTGTTGATCCCATCCACCTTTAAATTCCATTGAGCATAATCTCAACATGTCTTCGAGCGTCTGAATAGTCCTTTCAGATTGGCCATCTGTTTGAGGATGATAGGCCGTACTAAAATTCAATTCAGTATTCAGAGCATGTTGAAGACTTCTCCAGAATTTTGATGTGAATCTTGGATCATCATCAGACACGATGGATAGTAGTACCCCATGCAGCCTTACCACTTCTTTTACGTATATCTTGGCAAGTTGGTCCAGAGAGAAATCTTCCTGAATAGAGATAAAAATGGGCGGTCTTGGTGAGACGGTCCACTACAACCCATATGGCATTATTCCCTTTGGATGTTTTTGGGAGACCGGTGACAAAGTCCATTGTGATATTATCCCACCTCCATGCTGGTATGGGTAGCGGTTGTAATACCCCCTTAGGAATTTGTCGTTCTGCCTTTACTTGCTGTCACACCGGGCACCTTGTAGTGTAATCAGAAATCTCCCTCTTCATGTTATCCCACCAATAATGATCACGAAGGTCTCTATACATTTTAGTGCTTCCCAGATGTATAGAGAAAGTAGAGCTATGATCTTCATCCATTAATTCTTTCTTTATCTCAGGAATATATGGAACACATAGTCTGGTATGAAATTTGAATACACCTTCTTGATCAATATTGAAATCAGGGAACTTCCCATCCTTTACAGCCTCAAACCTCTCCTGTAGTAAAGGATCTTCTTTTTGAGCCTTCTTGATCTTCTCTAGTAATGAAGGTTGAGAAATCATTTGGGATAAGGTTGATGATGTCCCTTCCCTTACAATTCCCATGTCCAGTTTTACTAGATCTTTAATCAAGGGATCTCCTAGGATCCTCATTGTTGCCAGAACAATAGGATCTTTCCTGCTTAATGCATCTGCAACTTTGTTTTCTCTTCCAGGGTGATAATGAATTAAACAATCATAGTCTTTAATAATCTCAAACCATCTCCTTTGTCTCATTTTCAATTATTTATGTGAGAAAATATACTTTAAACTTTGGTGGTCGGTGTATATATCACATTTCTCCCCATAAAGATAGTGCCTCCATATCATTAGAGTAAAAACAACTGCCACTAGCTCTAGATCATGCGTAGGATAATTCTTCTCATGAATCTTCAACTGTCGAGATGCATAAGAAATTACCTTATCATTTTGCATGAGGACACACCGAAGCCCTTTCAGAGATGCATCGCTAAAAATAACGAATCCCTCTCCGATAGAGGGTAGTGTTAACACAGGTTCAGTAACCAATCTCTTATTTAGCTCTTGGAAACTTTCCTCTCATTCCCTTGTCCAGATGAACTTAACCCCTTTTTGAGTCAACTTCATTAGCGGATTAGAAAGAAGTGAAAAGTTTTTCACAAACCTCCTATAATGTCCTGCTAAACCAAGGAAACTACGAATCTCAGTTACGGTTGTGGGTTGAGGATACTCCTCCACAACCATTTTCTTTACAGGGTCAACTGAGATTCCTTAATTGGTTACGATGTGCCCCAAGAAAGCCACTTGTTGTAACCAAAACTCACACTTGATGAACTTTCCAAAGAGCCTCTCCTTCCGCAGAGTTTTCAAAATAACCCTCAGATGATATTCATACTCCTCATGACTTTTTGAATATATCAAAATATCATCAATAAAAACTACCACAAAGTAATCAAGGTAGTCCTTAAAGACTCTATTCATCAAATCCATGAAAATATCAGGAGAATTAGTCAAGCCGAAGGGCATAACAGTAAACTCATAATGCCCATATCTTGATCGAAAGGCAGTCTTTGGAATATCTTCCTTCTTCACCCTCAGTTGATGATAACCAGATCGAAGGTCAATCTTAGAGACGAATTGAGCCCCACGAAGTTGGTCAAATAAATCATCAATTCTTGGAAGAGGGTATCTGTTTTCCCTGTGATCCCATTCAGTTCTCTGTAATCAATGCATAGCTGCATTGATCCATTCTTCTTATTCACAAAGAGAACTGGTGCTCCCCAAGGAGACACACTCGGTCGGATAAACCCCCTCTCCAACAATTCTTGGAGTTGTTTCTGTAACTATTCTAATTCCACATTTTCCATTCTATAAGGGGACTTTGATATCGGTTGAGATCCAGGTACGAGTTCAATGAAGAACTCTACCTCTCATTCTTGGGGAGGTCCAGGTAACTCCCCAAGAAACACATCCATGTATTCCTGAACAATCGGAACATCCTCTATTTGTATACTCCCTTTTAATTCTTCATCCTCACCGATTAAATCCATAAAGAAGGCTATAGGAGGTGCTTCCAGACAACGATCAGGTCAGGACATCTCTCCTTGGAAGATAATTGTAGGTCGTTCATTCAAGACTACTGATATTTCTTTACTTCTGCACTTGATTTTAACATTATACTTTGAGAGCCAGTCCATCCCTAGTATAATATTGAATTCCATCATGGGAATGACTACTATATTACGATAATATTGTGCTCACCAAAGTAAACACTTGAGTCTCTAAATACTGTTGATTCAAGGATAATCCCACTTGGAGTCTTGACTGACAACTCTACCTCTAGCAGTTCGGGGATTGATTCTATATTCCTTGCAAACATGGAGGAAATAAAGGAATGCGTAGAACCAAGATCAAATAATGTACTTCCTAGTTTTGAGAGGACAACAAGACTACCTGCTACCACATCGTTCATAACTTCAACTTCAGTTGTTGTGATAGAAGAATCACGACCTTGCTCCCTTGGCCTTTGCTGATGTTGATGGTGATTCCCCTCCACCGCCCTCGGATTTGGAGAGTGATTAGCAAAGTTCCCAAGCTGTCTAAACTTAAAGCATTTGACTTCGGGTAGGGCCAGAACCATCTTTCCTTTGTCGTTAGTGTTGGGAAGGTGAGGCTTCATATCACTATGAAAATTCTGAGAAATATGGCCTTCTCTTCCACACCTATAGCACTTACCACTTCCGATCAAGCAGTTCCATGAATGCTTCATCCCACATTTATTGCAAGTGGCATGTTGCATATGCTTTCCACCTCTTTCCTGATCAAAACTTCTTCCCATGCTTGTTTCTAGAGTTCTCTTTTTCTCATTAGATTTGTGATACCACTGTGTCTCCCCAAACTCTAGATCAACTTTCATAGCACTTCGAACTATTTCTTCATAGCTATCATAGTCCCTGTTGGCTGGATTCTTCCGAAGATGAGGTCGTAGTCCACCAAAGAATTTATCAACCTTCCCATTAGGGTCCATGACAAAGCTTTAGGTATAACGGGAAATCCTTGTGAAGTTCATCTCATAGGTTCCAACTGATTCATTCTCCTTCTGCTTCAGCTCGAAAAATTCTTTCTCCATTCTCGTTCTCATCGAACGAGGGAAATACTTATTAAAAAATATTCCCTGAAACACTTCCCACTCCATAGCTTCCATCTCTCCTCATGGATTCGTGTTTTTTTTATCAGTGAACACCACTGATCAGCTTCTCCCTCTAGGCGGTAAACAGCAACGGTGACTTTTTCATGTTCCGAACAATGAAGTACATAAAAGGTCTTTTCAATGGAGCTTATCCATTGTTCAGCAACCAATGGGTCAGTAGATCCACTGAATTTTGGTGGTCGTTGACGCATAAAGGACTCAATATAATTATGTTCCCTTCGTGTTGAGATCAGCCTCTCATCTTGATTCAAGTTATTACTCATAACTTGAGTCAGTTGGTTCATCATTCGCATGAATGTTTCCATTATGGCTTCCATCAGAGGGTTGTCAGCATATGGTGCATTGCGGTCACCATCTGCACGGTTCCTCCTATTGCCCATCATTTTCTAAAAGAATAAATCCTTATTGAGAAACTTATTTCATTTATGAATCTTTTAACTTAGAATTCATGCTTAGACTATTACACCTCTCTATAATTCCTTCATAATTATTCATAAAAAGCTTGTGATTAACCAAACATATCCCCCGGGAGTGTCGTATCCAAGAGTGCAGCAAGGCCCGTTATTGTGCACCTTTTCCTGTTCGAGTCTAGCTCAAGGATGTGTTTTCTAGTTTTACCCCTTTGTACATCTGTTCCAGAGCCACCTCTACCTGCTCGTATCCAGACATGGATGTATTTGTTTGATAAACCACTTACTCAATACTTACCAAAATACCAGGAAGTTTTCCTATATTTAAACGTTTCTATAGGGTTCTTCCTAATGTTTTTATATCCTAATTTCCACAAATAAATAAACCATCCTTTGATACCAACTATGTAAACCCGCCTTTTTATAACATAAACTTTCATTACATTACACAAAACTGAGGATCTTTAAGGTTTAGTGTCTTGGAAACGAGGAACATAATACGTGAAAACAACATAAAACATTCTTCTTAAACACTTGAAAGGATTCTCTTTATGTTTATCCTAGGTTCATTATAGTATCTCATAACCTGGGGACATACATCAAAAGAAAGGGTGAACATAAGGCCCAGTAAGGGAAACAAGAGAAACATTTAACATGTGAACTTTAGATACATCAACTATGTCATGAAAAAGAACTTTAAGGCATGAGAGAGAAATCATGGGGCATATCATAATAAAAATAACATTTTTCATAACATTAAGATGTGGCTACATCATTTAACATAGAAAATCATGAACATATCACCAAGTTCCATCCCCAAGGTGTCATTTGAAAATTACCAAGGTTATTCACCAAGATATCGCGAAAATTGTAATCTCTAGTGGTTAAATCACTACCCAATGCATTGGAGCGCTATCAGGGCACACCCATAATTTTTCTTTATTATCATTTGAGCCACATATATCATCATCAAATATTTCATAAATAACCCATATAGCATAAAATAAATGGGTTTCATTTCATAATCATAACGTTTTAAAAACTGCTTTAAAGACATGACCTTTACGTCACTTTAAACCCACGGAAGGGGAGAGCGGGTCTCATGTATGTAAATCCCAGAATTTAAAATAGAAAATTTAAATATATATGTGAATAAACCTGTAGAAATAAGATCTTTGAGTATTCACTTTATAACATAAAATAATTTTGAGAAAAGAGAGAGGCATTTTGAGACGAAAAGTCTGCTGCATAACGGCTATGTTTCGGGGTTTTAGAAAACATTGAAAAGAGAGGGGACATGGGTCAAACATTCATAAATGACCCATAAAACAGTAGAGGGACAGAATAAGAAGGATATATGAACATGGTAAAGAAATTTAAGGAAATACCATTTTAAATGAAAAACATGGAAGGACGATAAAAATTAGATTTCTCTTATGAAAATTCGGCAGCCTAACGACGTCACTTAAACTTCAACAAAAATGATTTCAAAGATCAAATAGGGTCTCTCATCATGTGAACATAATAGTTAAGTATGATAGATATAGAAATCATACCCCAACATAATTAAAAAATGAACTTGAAAGACTTGACATGAAAGTAGAACTTTGAAAAGAATGAGAAGGGTGAAAGAATCCCCTTAAAAATTCGGCAGCCTAACAACGCCACTTAAACATTCTTAAAACGAATTGTTGAGAGAAAGATGGGATCTCTCATAATATGAACATGAAACTGGAATGAATATGAATATGGAATAACGTCCTTCAACATAAGAACATGGATTATAAAAGAAATTACATAAAAGAGATTACTTGAAAAGAAAGATAGAGGTCGGATCCCTTACCTTAAAACGTAACTCTTAAAACTCAACGGTTTGGACCTTGAGGGATTGGGGGAACCTTGGGAGGACTCCTTGGGAGTCAAAGAGACCCTAACTTCATTGAGTATGGTTTTGGAGTCGAATGGATGAAAGTAGGGACTGGTATTTATAGGGAAAGTGAGGGGACAAGGCAATAATGGCCAAGGGACACCTCATTAGTGGTTTTGGAAAAGCCATGGGCATGGCCATTGTATTTTCCCATGTTATTGGCCACTTGGGACACCTCACACAATAATTCATCTCCTTTAGTAGACCATCTCTTAAAATATATCATGAAATCATCATGACACAGTTATGATGCCATTTAACATACCGAAACCCTAAAACTGCATTTTTACTATTCACTGAAAATTCATCTCTCAGAAAAATCCCAAAAAATTACCACAACATAATATCAATGCTCGGAGTTCAAAAATAATGTCCATTTTATAAAAATAATTTTTTATATATCTTTAATTAAATTTTTTAATAAAACACACTATTCACCTGAAAAAACTAATTCTTGATTAATAATTTATGAAACCATTATTTAACCATTTTATTGAATCACGTTACTTAATCAAGGTGTCTAAATTATATTAAAAAAATTTTTAAGTGAGATTACTAATCCATTTGGTTACATTACTAATCCGAAGCGTAAAATCACTATTCATAATTTACTATTTATCAAAAATTAAGTTGATCTATTAGACTCCAAATTCCTTACTGAACACTTTTGCAGAAGACCATTTTTTGAAAATAATTACACATCATTAATTATTTAAGGTTTACATAAATATTTTTAAAATATCTTTTTTTCCAAAATTCATCAATAAAATACATCCTAAAATTATCTGGACATTTGAAATTTCACAAACATCACTAAAGGAAGAAATCTCAATTTATTCATCCCAAAGGATTACACAAAGAAGCTACGGTCTCGTCACATAGCCCCTTATAACACCAGCATATGACCTAAGTGTAAGGTGTTCTATGGTGAGAGAATCTGAGGGAGGCTCAGATAACATTGCCTTTGTAGTAATCACTACTAACTTGAACTTCTCCCGCAGGCGTTTCCGTTCAAGCTTGACACACTGGAGTTCGGCTTGGGCTTGGTCCAAAGCGAAGCCCAAAGATTCCACCTCCTTCCCAAGCTCTGATAAGTGGGCTTCATAAGGTTCGAGTCTACTGGATGAAGCAATCGACTCCTCTTTCTGCATTAACCATTAACATCTCTATTAAATCATTATGAGTAAGTTAATACACTATTTAAAATGTTTGGGTCGTTACATTAGCCCTTAGTGGTGAACCAAGTAAAAATTTTTGTTTCATCTCTTTGCATGTGAATGTTTTATTTGTTCTCATATCCATCATACAGTTTAAACTAGTTTCTACCAACGTGGGAACAAGATCCGTCAGTTTAAAAGAAATATTTGACACTCTGATTCACCCCTCCCCTCTCAGGGTGTCCTAGGGTCCTTCACAAGTAGGTAGTGAATACAAGACTTATTAGGACACCAACAATTATTCCTCAACATAGTGTGCTAATGTATAATAGTGTATTCTAAAATATTATTAAATGAAAAACAAGAATAAACATACTATAAAAAATAGCATGGTCATGTGCTAAATAAGATTCCAAAACCATTGAGCATACATATTTTGGCTCCATTTCAAAAGGATATACCATAACAGGTGTTCGGAGTAACCAATCTAGGCATATAAATAGTGAAAAAATGGCTCAAAATCCTCATGGAATCATGCATACATGAAAATCAGCATCCACTAGGCCTCAATTAAAATATTATAACACCAAAAATCAAGTGAAATACTTAGTAATTCACTGGGAATCAAATAAAATATTACCCAGTGTAACAACAGGCATTGAGACCACTACATGTTAGTTCATTGGTTATAAAATAACATGCTACTCGATTTAATAGCAGACATCATGCACACCACTCGGCATTTCACTGAACATCAAGTAACATGGTACATGGAATAAAGTAATTGAGTGCATAATCATCATGGAAAGTCTATGGAATCATCGTACCTCCACCATGTTCTCCAGACCATTGTCGCCATCATCACATGTCATGCCCAAAATCCCTCAAAGGGATAAACCTATCAAGACATGTCACACCCAACTTTTCACATTTTCGTTTTTTGATCTAGTTTAATTGGAATCTCATCCTTTTTATCGGGTTCTGGGTGTTATGGGTATTGATTTTTTAAGTGTTTTTTGTCTAGTCTTTTCCTAAATGTTGATCCTTAGTTTTTTCATGTGTTTTTGGGAAAGACATGGAATTTTTTATTGAACAGTGTATGTGCACATTTTGATGCATGATTTGATAAATTGTGCAGACAACTATTGGTAAACATACAACATGTATAAAACCTACAACACAATTGGTGCATGTTCTTGTGGTCGATTAGGGGTAAACTTTGAATCACCCTTATGTCTACCACATGGTTTGGAACATGGTTTAAAAAACTGTGCAACACTACCAAGAATTTAAAAAATATGTGATTTTCAATGTTTTACCCCTCCAGATTTTAGACCCAAATCCCCCCAAATAAGATTCTCTAGGTTCATCTAGTCCTAGGGAGATCTCTCCCATGATATACAATCAATTACACTTTCCCATTTGGTTTATATCTAAGAAACCCTCATGGTGGGGCTTGATTCTCAAGGAAATTTCCTTCTACTTGTTTCTCCCCCTTCCATATTCTTTTATTTTTTCATTGTTTCTACATCCCCTATTTATGCTCAAAAAAGGGTTCAATTTTCCCATGATTTTGATTGGGGATTTTTTTGGGGTTTTCTTCCAACATAAAGGGTTTGGGAATGCTCATCGAGTGATTTCACGTGTGCATTTCCATTCCACCATGGATTTGAGGTAGGTTTCCCCTTGCACATGCCATTAAATTTTTTTATTCTCCTATTTGAGGTTATTTTCACCTTCTTTAAATACTGAATATTTTTATATAAACCTTAGATAAGTTATTTGGTGTGAAAAAATGGTATTTTATTCCTTATTTGGTGATAATTATCCATTCTTTATTTAAAATGTGCACACCACATGTTTGATAAAATGTTATGTTAGCATTCCCATATGGTTTTTGATATGTGTAAATTCTTCTAAAAATTTAAATGAATTTAATGAATGAAAATTTGTGTTTTATACCTTGTTGAGTGTTAAATAGAAATAGTTTTGTATAATGTCACATGCATAGTGTTTCATTTATTTCCCAATTGGCTCTTATGGGTTAATTTAGACATAAAATGATTTGTTTGGAATTTTTAATAAATTTTCTGCATTAGAAATGATATTTTGGGTTCTGTGGTTTATTTTCAAAGTGATTCTAGTTTTATAAAGAAGTGGGTATTGGTTTTTGAAATGTTTTGGAAGGTGTTGTCGTTGAATTCCCCATTGCGTATTTTTGTAAAAATGGGTTTAGAATTGATTGTGTAACCTGAGTGTTTAAAAGAGTTTATAAATTTTTTTCTCTGGAAAATGGTGTGTTTACACCTCTTTAAGAAAAGTAGATTTTTTATCATTGATTAATGATGGTTTGGTAATGTGATTATTAGAATATTTGGAGACATTGTGAAAATGATGAAAGTGTTTATTATGAAAAAATCATTTGGATGTTTCTCATGCCTTTTATGTGTATATAATAAAGGGGATGTCCTCACTATGGAATCCTTGTGATCAATTATAAGATTTCCTTAGGTTGGACTCCTGTGTTCTATTTATTATACAGAACAAGATCAGTCCATGGAGTTGCTCAGGGTGATGCATGTTGTTAATTTATTATATATATATATATATGTGATTGGATTCCATGTAGGCATTAGTTTTATCACCCCCATTATATATATAAGACATGAGACCTTGACATATTGAGATAATTTTCTGAGAAATACTGTCACACTAGTAGTTGATGTATTAAACAATGGCCCATAGTAGGTGGATATATTTAGGTTTATTGCTATGAGATTGGTCCCCCCAGTCAGTCCTTAGTTAGGGTGGCTGATCTTTTAGGCATTTTTATTTCAACATGTGTGGCATGATACCAGGGATGGGGTATCATGTATTAATATGTTCTGGATAATTCTTGATCTCTTGGGCTCACCTATGTCTTTTTATCATTGTTTCTTGTAGTGATGAATGTGATAATTGTATCCTTATTTATATTTCCATTATTATATGTTCATAATGCTTCATTCTTGTGTATTATTTTATTTTAAGTGATGTGATGGTCTTAAAAAGTTCTATAAAATAGGCATTTAAAGAAAAGGGTTTTACCATCCTTTGAGCAAGTTGAAAATGAAAACATCACCTCCCTTGTAAAAATCTGAACATCACACTAATGGAATGGGCTAGGTTTTTTAAAATGGATAAGGGAAATGGGTTGTATACTATTTTCAAGTAAAATGTGTAGAAAATAATCCTTTTATATTTTTGTGTTCAAATTTGAAATTGATGTTTTTTTATGTTAACGGAAGTTCATTGGGAATATATAATTCACCTAGAGTAATAATTTTTAATACTCATTCCTAGGGTTATTTTCTATTTTCAGCCTTTGGTTCATGTTTCATCTTGAGTTTTTTCACTCTGGGTGACAGTTTTTCTTCATGTTGGAGAGTGACCCGCAGGGTCACATACTGATCTTGTGGTTATCTTTTTGGTTGGTCTTAATATTTTGGTTTGGTTTTATTTTTAGATTTTTTTTTATAAATGATGTTTAGTTCAGTTTCATTTATATATATTGGGATTCTTGTGAATATTTTTTTTAGTTCCTTTGTCTATTTAATAGGAGAAACCATTCCTCGGTTGTACTATATTGATGCTTGAAACTAGTCATGAGCTCGTGGAGACCAGGAACGCCATACGGTCCGTGCCATGGATTGGATCGGTGACGGGTTCTGGGTTGAACCAGGTCGGTTTTTTACAAAATGATATCAGAGTAGGCCAGATCTTAGTAGACCTTTCCTTTCATACCTCCCTTTACAACAAGGTTATGTCAATGTTAATGGATTAGGATTGTTGGGACTCGATAGGTAGGTTTAGGGAGAGTGTTGGGAACTCTTTCTCATTCTGATCCTTGAGTTTCCATAGGTAGTTTGATTTTGTTAGTTTTTTGGTCTTTAGGGATTATTTGGTGATTATGATATAATAAGGGGAGTTGGTCTAATGGTCCCCTTGAGCTCACAGGGCCTATAAATCCATGTGGAGACGGGGGTATGGTCCAAGAAGGATCTTTCTTTTGGTGGTTTGTTTGGAATATGCCCTCTAACTATATGGTCATGTCACCCACCAACACTAGTACCATTTTTGAGTTGTTTTGGGTCTCCTTTGAATTCTGAAAATTGGGGTTAAAACCTTTGTGTTGGATTTTTGAAAAATAGTTTCTAATAGAATTGTTGGATTTTGATTGGTGGAAAATGGATTTTCATAATTAACATTAAAAATGGTTTTAGAAAGTTGGGGTTTTGTGTATCTAATCTTGGGGTCAAGATAAAATTTCTTAAAAATATTATATTTCTTTAATCAAAATGTATGAATCGTTGAAATATTTTTTTTGAACAACATGGGTTATTTAAAGGTAGGTTATGTGAATTTATTTTCAATGGGAAGTTGTGGATTTCTGAAAAATATTTGTATCAGATAAATTGGTTTTGAATAGTTTGTGTTTTTTCATAGGGTTTTGTGCAATACGAAAGGGGTTTTGATCTTGATGGTAGTAGACTATGAAAAGAGACGTTGGTGAATTTTTTAAAATGGAAAATAGTTAGTCTAAATGGAATGTTTGATTTAGATATTTTACTAAATTAAATGTAATTGTTTTTAAACCAAATGGTTTTGGTGAAATGAGAATTGTTGAATTTTATGTGAAATGTTTTTTATGAGATGAAAAGGATTTATGATGGAATTTTATGTGAAGTCATTTTCAAAAATGGTAAAATGGATTGATGTGTATAATCTGAAAGTGGTTTTCAACATTGTGTTTAGTGTTCCTTGGGAAGGTACATCATTTTTAAATTGAGTTTATTGATTTTGTTTTCGAAAATGTGACCTTTTTATTGTATCCTTTAGTGTATTCATAGATGCTCACATGCATGGTTGTATATGGAAATGTGGATGGATGCCTGGTGTGGCATGTTGGATGAGTGCACGAGGTGACACATATATTTACATGTGAGTGGGACCATATGGAACACCATCAATGAGTGTGAAACCCCCCCCCCCAAGTTCATTTTATTTTCAAATGTGTTTTAAGTTCAAATTTTTGGTGTTATTGAAAAAAATGGTTACATGGATTGTTTTTCTATGTCTTATAAGTGTTTATTATCTGTTATTCTCTTCCTCGTGATCAAGAAGTGATACTATTTTTGTATCATCCGTTGAGATTTCTTTGGTATCCCAATATCGAAGCGGTGCCTTAAGAGGATTTTATAAAAAATTGTTGGAAGTCTTTAAGCTGATTCCCCTATGAGTTGGTCTTTGTTCGATGCATGTTTTGGTTCATGAGCTAGGTTTGGAAGATCTTGTGGTTTTCTGGATACATTGTGTTCCACATTAGAATGATTTATAGTTGATCTACCTAATGATACATCCTCATGTTTCAAATGTTTTTTCCACCTCATCAAAGGGTTCCCCAACCTGTTTGTTGGAATAAAGGGTTGTTTGGGCTTAACCAAATATTATTTCCTGTTATGAAAATTATATCGATTGAAAAATTTGTGTTCTGAAATGCTTGATGTGTTCATCCATGTACCTTGTTCATTATACTCCTCGTTCATAGTGTATGATAATGGTGTTGTATATATTTAAGTTCTTGGTTGGGTAAAGCGTGTTGTTTGAGAATGTTGGTTTCATAGTGTGTCATAATCCTTTTTTCTTTCTAGGATTGCTATGTGGCTTCTTCAAGCACTAAAGGAAGTATTTTCAATGAGATATTAGTAGTTCCTGACTACGAGGTAGTAGATGCGTCATAAATCAGATCTCCAGCCATATGTACCCGAGTGAAGATAGTGAGTAGTAAGGAATCTTAGTGGTGTGGGATGTCTGGTTATGTTTGATCCTTCATCACTACGGGGAGGTAGTTCCTGTGTTATTATTTTGTTTTCTAATAACTGTGAATTCCCTCTAGTTTCAAAGAGTGTGGTGGACATACCCCTCACTCAATTTATATCAATGAAACTTCTAGAGTTAATGTTTCCTATTTGAGATCGAGTATGGATTTTCAATTTGAATAGGGTGCGGTCTTGGACTTTATATATCATTCAGTGAATAATGGTGTGTAGATGGCAGATGAGTTTTTAATTTCCCAATCATTAGGCCCCTTCCCCCTTCCCATGTTGTGGAGGTTTTTTTGGCTTGTGTGGGAGAGTCCTAGTTCCTGATCATGTTGACATCGTGTTTGGTCACTATTAGCTAGTTTATAATGGTGGGGTGACCAACTATGGGTCTAATTGATTTTTATCGTCTAATATTATTGTATGTTACTTGAATTTTAATGATGGGGAGTCTTTTTGGACCTCCCCTATTCTTGTGACCTATTTTCAGATTTGAGTTTACCTAATTCAGTTGATGTGGCTTATTTGAAAGCACATATTTTCTTTGTTTCATTTTTTATTTTAGAGAGCATTGGGTTTCTGGGGAGAAGGCTAAATGGCCTGGTTTTGGATTGATTGTGGACGTGGTGGTTTAATCCTTCTAAATGATCACGGTAAGTGGTTGGGGTTTATTGTTTCATTCTACGCAATGGGATTATGTTTCGTTAACATTGGGTGAAATTTCCTTTGTTTAAGTTGTTTTATAGTGTTGATGTGAAACCCTTGGGTGCTGATCAAGAATCTGGAAAGTGTTATGGATTTCTGAGTATAGAAAGCATTAATGTTAGGGAGAATTTTCATTAAAGGCTTTCATGGTTCTTTTTATGATCTAGTTCACTGGGAATCCTTTTATTTTTCTCGGGTTCTCAGCGTGACATGTGTTGATTTTTAAATTGTATTTTTTTTAGTATTTTCCCAATTTTTTATCCTTGGTTCATTCAAGAGTTTTTGGGGGAAACATGGAATTTTTTCTTGAATAGGGCCTGCACACAGTTTGGTGTATGGTTTGATAAACCGTGCGGCCAAACCCAAGAAATAGTGTGGCATGTATAGAACCTACCTCAAGTTGATGTATAAGACTGATGTCTATTAGGGGTAAATATGTGGTCTCCCCCATGTTTTCTGCATAGTTTGGTGCATGTTTTAATAAACCATGTGGCTTAACCCTATGGCTCAGCCGAAAATTAATAAAATGTGTTTTTCCAAGTTTTCCCTTCCAGATATTAGACAAAAAATATTTTCAAATTGGCTTCTCCATGTGATTTTGTATTATAAACTTGAAATTTGTCTTTCTCACAACTTCTAGACTTCCAAATCTGGTGAAATTTCTCTAGTTCCCCAATACTTCATGATTTTATTTTCTCAATTATTTGACGAAAATAAACTTATGATGAATGTAGATTGTAAACTCCCTCTATTGAGATATTATCACTTTCATATTTTATCTACTTAATGATCTCAAATTTCAGCACACCACACTCAAAATGTGTTTTATATTTTATATACATAATGATTCCTAAATAGATATGAGATTTAGGATCATCAAACTCTAAATCAATGAAAATTTCTAATTTGAATGCCTTCATAAATCTTAAAAAATCACATAGTGAGGTCAGATATCCATAAAATTTGGAATCAACTCTTCTTTAAATTCTTAAAAAATTAAATCTATAATCATGGAATTCCTTTCATGAATATCAAACATGTAATTTCTACCTTAATATATCCACATTGATCATTATGAGTTAAGATTTTACATTTGAGAGAAAAATTTATTTTTTAAACATGATTCCTTTCTCATCACTAAAACGATTGATTATTAAGAGCTTTATGGTCATGTATGCATATCATCATTTTTCTTCTATTGATTACAAATACTCACACTTATGTTCATAACTCATGATCACAATATATTATATTTAACATAAACTTACATTTTCAACATTGAATAAATAATGACTTGATTATACTGTACTTGATGGCCTAGATATTTTTCATTATCATTTTTTCATCTTTTTAATATCTAATGCTACATCTTCAACAACCTAAACCATATTCTGCAATAGAATCTACTGCACTGTATTGTGGCCTTCGGTAAACTCTTCTTCTAAATGTTGTTATCATATATAATATGTTTTACATGATCATATACTATAATCCTAATGTTATTCAATAGTGAACCGCATATTTAATATACATTGTACATTCTTCTTATTCATTTAATTTCTTCTTTTGGTATTTCAGAGTCTTTTTTGTAGAAGTGTGTTGTGGGCTACACTGCATGAGGTAGTATGTATTCAATCAAGAGGATACTATTGGGTTAGTTTCAGGTCAAAATTTCCATAAGCATCAATAGTTTTTATTTCTAGGTTATAATATATAAACTAATAAACTTATAAAACATATTAAAATTTTATTCCAAACATTAGGAAAATTAAAATTATTTCCATGGTAGCCAATTTCACATAGAAGGGGTATCACCTCAACTCAATAATGCAATTTATTCTCATATATAGAAATAAAAATATGTATAACTAGATTCTTGACAGACAAAATCAAGGAACATGAGTATACAATTCCAAAGAACATGAATTGAAAAAGTAGATTTACAAATATCATCTACAGAACTCTTAAACAGGTTATTGATTCACAAATAATTGTATAAAAAAGAAATATTGAAGGTTGTAGTACCAATGATTATAGGGAGATAAAATCAACATAAAAATTAGAAATAAACAAGTATATATTCCAAATATGAAAATATTAAAAATGTACCAATGTTAAAGATACATTGAAAATAGTAGTGGCATCCATATTCTACACAAGTAAACAAATATGAAACTCGCTCAAATTAATTCGATAACTATTATCAAAAGAATAAAAAGATTCAAAAGAATATTTGAACTAGATTAGAAATAATTTTAAGAAGAAACAATTCAATGATTTTAGGTCAAATAAAATGAAAGTATATTGAATTGTGAATGGTAAATGAGGGTTAATGTTGTTTATCCAATTATGCTACATGCATACGACATGATCATTGTGTTATTTCACTATGAAAAAAGGAAATGAGATGTAAAAGAATTTATATAGATGAAAAAATATAGTACAATACACATACAGTGACACAAAATTCAACTGATACAATATTTCAAAAAAACTGACAAAGAAAATTGAAAGAGGATCGTGACCCCCTTACCAAGGCTTGATAAAATAATTTTACAAGAATATTCTCACAACAAAGATTTAAAATCATCAACGTCGAGTGTCAAGGATTTAATATGATACATAGGTTTTCTTCTATCCAATATCATAGGAAATGATCCACCAAGGGGTTCTAACAACTTCATGCTATGTGGGTGAGTTTGATGAACCATACCACACATGGTTTCTCATCTAGCGAGCCAAAAAATAGGGTCACTGGGCCTCTTACGTCTTGGTTCTCTCTCCCTCTCTCTCATTCTCTCTCTGTCAACACAGTCAAGAAGCCTCTGAATATTTCTAATTCTCTCTATAAGTTATTCATATTCAATCTTGAATAATATGGTAAGAAATTCCCATGAGAGATGATGGGTTATTGCAAAGACTTAACAACAACCGAGAAATGGATGGATAGAAAACCTGTAACCCTAACTACAAAATAAGAAAACAAAATGAACATGTAAATGTTAAAAAATATGATCAATAAATTCTAGAAAATCATTCGTATAAGGATACATGACTACTCTATAAGGGTACACAACTATGATGTAAGGGTATCTATATCTCGCATAAGGGAAAAACCTAAGTAATACTAGTTCATTTAAGTGTATCCCTAGCTCATATATGGGTAAAAATTGTAACACCCCGAGCTTCCGCGATACGCCTCTCTTTCAATAATGCAATAGCTTGCATTGTACGCAAGTTCGAGTTCTAAAACACCATGACTAATCAAAGTAGCCGTTATGAATAGTAATAACAACTTTTTAAAATTATAGAAATCTTATATTTCAAAATGGACTTCATTTTTGTATTCGTAATATCGAAATTAGCCTATGTTGAATTTTTGGTATTTTTCTGAGAACTTCTAATTTTTTATGAATAGTGAAAAATACTTAAAAACAACTTTTTTTATTCAAAATAATTTATAGTTATAAAATATACTATTTAGTGGTTTTAAAGTATAATTAGAATATATTTTTACAATTTTATCCAATGGTGGTCATTAGAATTAATTTAACATTGAAATTGGACATAAACAATTGCCAATCTTTTGATATAAATTGTTTCTTAAAAACACGCTATTTGTTGTAACAACGGGAATTAATAATAAAATTAATTAATGCAACTTATATGTTAGGAATTTTTTAATATAGACATCATTTTTGAATTCGGAATATCAATTATATCTTAGGGTGAAATTTTGGCTTTGTTCTGAAAAACTTCAATTTTTGATGAATAGTGAAACCACTAAGTGGTAGTTAAATAACTGATTTTTCATTTCAATGAAATATTACCACTTCTGTGATTTGATTTTCAAAAATCTGACATACATGGTTGTCATTAAGAAGTAAAATGTGGTTCAATAAGATTAAAATAATTTTTGGTGAATAGTAACTTTTAAGTTCTTAATCGCGATTAGAGGTAATTAGTGTAGTTTAAGGTAAAAATAATTTTTTAATACTATGAGATGAGCATGACACTTGTCCTACTCCTATTGGATGAGTCATGGCCAACCGAGACAACCCATGGGTCTACTTGGGGACCCCATGGAGCCACTTTAGTTAGAAAATGACATAAACACCTTTTATTTAATGTTAAAGTAAAAAATGACACAAACATTAAATGTTTTACTAAAACAATTTTTACGTGGGGTTACACAAGTCCAAATTTTTATTATAAATATTCATTAGAAAGCTTCAAATATTTCCTACATCATAGTATTTTTTTATAATTTTTAGACATTAAATAAGTTAAATTATTTATGATATCATTATGATGCAGCGATGACCTCATTATTTAACGATTTAAATAAAATGAGAAGATAATGCAAAATCCAAGGCTTAAACTTGTCCAAAGCCTATTGGATGAAGAGATTTCGAAACCTTATCACCTTAGCCTCGAATTATATAAGTGTGGGACCTTTAGAATCCGAAAATCATTGTGTAATAATGTAACATTTCAATCTTTCCAAAAGTGCCCCTCCTCTCCACTTATAAAAGGCCCCCACCTCTCCCACCTCATTTACACTTTCAAGCCATTTGGCTCGGCCAACCTCTGACCAAATACTCTCCCAACATCCCCCTCTTACTCCTAGAAGCCTCACTTTGGGCAGAACGCTTCCCAAGGAAGCCTTTGGCTCAAATCAAAAAGAGTTACCCGATTTTGAGGTAATGTCTTCTCTAATGTTGTTTTGTTTTATTTTTCTTCTCCAACCCCCTAAACTCTTTTTATTAATTTCTTTTGTAACAAAACCAGCATCCTCAATATACTAGGATGTTGTTATAATAAGGATTCAAGCTACACTTACACACACCTACATCTAATGGTTAAAGAACACACGGTTTCTGTGGATGGCGAATTTCTGCCTCACGAAACGATGATTGTTCAACACTCATATAACACCTTCAAAGGTGGCCATTAAGATGTCACTATTTTTATATATGATATATAATATGTTTATGTTTTACTTATGCTTCTGTATTTCTCATTTATGGCATACTTTATGATTTCCATTATGGGTAAAACGCGATAATTTCATTTTAGGAAGTGCGGACTACCGCCCCCTCAAAGTGATTTGAATCGTTAATGCCATATATGGGATGTATAAAGGATGGAGTAAATGGTATTATACACTATATTATACTGGAATTATATTATACATTTACATCATTATGATTTAGTTCCATTAAATATGAAATTGAAATGAAAGTAGCGTTCATGCGTACGTACGGCTTACCGTCTCCATGAACAGTGCATTTCATTTCTTACCTCTAAATGTTACGTAATATTATAAATGAATGTATATACTGGATATATAAGATATATATGACATCTAAATCATGAATATAATTCTGGATATAATGGATATTCTACCACATGAACAACTTGTAATTATAAGAAGTTTATTGTTGACTCAAGTTACCAATGATCGACAAAACGATCGTTATTAACTTGAATAATTAAATAATATTCATAACATTGTAATAAGTGATATAAAAAGGATAATGAAATTGAAAATGGTTCTTAATAAGGTAGATATTAACTCTAGTTTATTATTCAGGAGGTTAAAGAACGGTTGAGTTAAGTCGGACACAAGGTAAGGGAACTTCTTAACCCAATTTCCATTCTTTGGGTTAATCTCCTACTTTCAAATTATGTCATGATATTATTATGTCATATATTGTATTTGTACATTATTTATGTTTACCTATAGTGAATACACATAATATATCTATTTTATTTTAAAAATGATCTTTGTAAGTGAATTTCTTAACCCAATTTCCAATCTCTGGGTTAATCTCCTACTTTCAAATTATGTCATGATATTATTATGTCCTATATTGTATTTGTACTTTCTTTATGTGTACATATAGTGAATACACATAACAGATCTATTTCATTTTAAAAAATGATCTTTTTAAGGACTTCGTCTCAATCTCCTTTCATTGAGGCATACTTTGTTTTATACACAAATTTCTTTTATACGGTGTATAAACCCCTTTGACTTTTACTTTTATTCAAAAGGAATCTTTTTTATACGAAGCATTTACTAAACGACAAAATGGAATGTTTTTGTCGTACGTATGCGGCGACAATGACTTCTCCGCCGTCGTGACCACTATTTGAGTTTCGGCTTCCTCTTCAAGCCATACCTTTTTTAATGAAAAATAAATACCATGTTATACTTTTCTTTTATTTTGGTATTGAACATGGGTTTGAAAGCATTTTTATTATATCAATGTGTTGTATTGATATCTTGTGATTGAAATGTGGAAATGTTATGTTTCCTTTATCCATGTTTTATGTGATACGATTATGTTATGGTTTATGATATGTTTAAACCTATTTATATGAGGAATGTATTGGACTTAATAAGTGACGGGTGGAGCCCGCTATAGCTCCTCGATGCATCGGTAGGTCTCATGAGACAACTAGACGTGGAATTGGCCGAGGCCCTTTCCCAATTTGATTTATGGTTTTGGCCGAGGCCTTAATCATTTTAGACGTCTTGGCCGAGGCATTGACAAAATGTTTCAGAATGTCCGGCATTATACATTCCCTCATTATGAAAGTGGTTATTGATATTGCATGTGATTATTCGACTAGTAGAATATCCATGTGAAGAAGTGAATGACATTATCTCATTTTACTTTTTCCATATTATGTTGATGTTCAAGTTTAAAAGGCTTTTGTTTTAGTTATACATTGCCTTAAATGTTAATGTTTATTTATGAAAGCTTCCGCTATATTGTTAACCTTACTGAGCATCTGAGCTCACCCCTTTCAATGTTTTAATATTTTCCAGGATGTGAAGAAGTATTTTATGAATGACCTGCAGGGATAGTCAGAAGAGGATATGAGTGTGGACTATGGAGACTTTGTTATTGTATTTTTTCACTTTATGATGTAATGTAACGTTTACGAATGTATCTAGTGTTTCCAAGGCTACTAAACTAATCGGTCTTTCGAGACTTGATCTTTTGTGATCATGCCAATGTTACGAACTAATGCACCGACTCTGGGTAGCTGGGGTCTGGGTGTTACAGTTGGTATCAGAGACAGTTTAGTACTAACCTTGGAAGCTAGATTTAGATAAACTCTGATTAGAGCACATAGCCCAAAGATAGACTTTGAGGATTAGTATAGAAGAACTTCCTAGAATTTTGGTATTATAGAGATGTTATGAGTTTTCCGAGCAATACATCCCTATCTGGATACGAGCAGGTAGAGGCGGCTCTGGCACAGATGTACCTAGGGGTAAAACCCGAAAACACCGCTTTGAGCTAGACTCGAACGGGAACTGGTGCACGACAACGGGCCTTGCTGCACTCTTGGTTACGACACTCCCGGGGGATATGCTTAGGATAATTCTCATTTTATTTATAAACCACTATGAAGGGTTATGAGTACATACTTCCTCAAAGAAAACATTTATTTTATGATTATGGATTATATCCATAAATAGTTCAATTTATGTAAAGTGTTTAACAAGTATGGAATTATGTATTTTGATTCATAAACTAATCTAGTTTATGCCATTGTTTAGAAATGGAGCCTAGTGGAAGGAATGGAAACCGTATCAATGTACGCACTCCATGTAGGGATTTCCCTCCTGCTCAAGATAATTATAGTGGGGTTGGTGATGCAACTGGTGCCGATCAGCTAATCACCATACTGGGACAACTTACTCAGGTTATGAATAATAACCTTACTCGTATGGAGCACCCTGATCCACAACGTGGAGGATCAATGCTAGACCATTTCATGAAGCAAAAACCACCAACCTTCAATGGGGGTACAAATCTGTTAGTAGCTGAGCAATGGATAAACTCCTTAGAGAAAATATTCCATGCCTTGGGGAGTAGCGAAAGGGAGAAGGTTGTCATGGCAGTTTACCGCCTCACTGGAGATGCCGATCAGTGGTGGTCGCTGATTCAAAACACAAAGGAAGATGATGACGTATCGAATATGGAATGGAGGGAGTTCAAAGATCTGTTTTTAGAAAAATATTTTCCTCGTGACCATCGAGCAGATATGGAAAGGCAATTTCTGAGTTTGAGGAAGAAGGAGGATGAGAATGTCGCAAAGTATGAGGCTAACTTTACAAGGTTAGCGAGGCATGCTGCCGATTATATACGTAACCCAAGGAGTAAGATTGATCGTTTCTTTGATGGGTTAAAACCATTTCTCCGTCGAGTTTTAGTATCACAATCCTTCTCATCATACAAAGATATTGTCTCGTGTGCTATCAAGACAGAAAAGGAATTCTCTATGTCTTATGACTTCAAAGTAAAGCAAGAGAAGAAGAGAACGGTGGAACAAGAGGTAGATAAAGGGAAAAAGGGAAAGAAGGATTTTCCATTATGTGATAATTGTGGGAAGAATCACCCTGGTACTTGCCTAAAAGGAATGAGAGTTTGTTATAAATGTGGAGAAAAGGGTCACCAGGCTCGTGATTGCAAGGGAAAGAAAGAGGCTGTCAATGTTGAATGCTACAATTGTAGGGAAACAGGGAATTATGCAAATGAATGTCCTAAGCGTCAGGGAAACTTACCTCAGAAAAGGCCAAGGGATCAAGGCCAATCTTATGCTGTGACTACAGTTGAAGCGGAATAATTAATGTATTGGTGCTTTTGGACTCAAGGATTATATTCTGGTTATAAGAATAATGTGATATATATATATGGATTGTACTGCAGTACTTGTTGATTTTAGTAAGGTTTTAATATGATTAAGGTAATCATATTTTTAGTATGTGACAATAAGAGAAACTTTTCTTTGTTTGGGGAATCTGATGTTACAATTGATTTTGGAATTTAGAGACCTTTTAGAGAAAGTCTGGATGGAGGTATTTTGGATAACTATTAAGGTTGGAATGGATTAAGTTGAACCATGGATAGTATTGTTTCAGGTTAAATAATTTCTGAAGATTATTTTTGGAATATTATAATACTATAGTTTTAGGAAAAGGACAACCTGCAGGGTGGGGAATAACCCGTCGCGTCGGACAAAGCTGCAGGAATCGAACCCACAACCATAGTGCGACAAGAATTTATTTCCTACCACTAGCCTACAGGAAGTCCTTGGTTATTACAAAATAGTTTTACTAATCTAAATGGTATGTGTTAACATTTAGAACCTTATACAATTAGGATAAATAGAATATTTTTGAGTTCCGTTGCCATTTGGAGTAAAAGTTGGGTTTGTGGTAAAAATTTATTAACGAATGAAAGTATACATAACAGGTATGTATATTCCCTTACGTTCTTAGTAAATCTCCTAAATAAATTCCTCAACATTATAAAAGGTAACTTAAAACAAAAATGTTGTCGGTTAACTTTTCCAACTGGGGATTCAATGACCGTTTAACCAATCACAAGTTTGTGATTTTCTTGTGGTTAAACTTTCTCCTAATCCTGTTTTCTATAACTCTCCATCAGACCTTGATGGTTTGTTTTTCTTCCATATCCATATTTTCATAGAATCCTAGAATGGGCTATATCGGGTGACCTTTGTACTTATCCTGCTTTCTTTTAATCTTATATATTTATTAACCTTATTTCCGATGTGGGTTTTCCTCAAAGGTATTTTCTCTTTTCAACCTTTTATTTTCAAAGAAAAATATCAAATTGCGAGGACGCAATTTATTGAAGGAGGGGAGAATGTAACACCCCGAGCTTCCGCGATACGCCTCTCTTTCAATAATGCAATAGCTTGCATTGTACGCAAGTTCGAGTTCTAAAACACCGTGACTAATCAAAGTAGCCGTTATGAATAGTAATAACCACTTTTTAAAATTATAGAAATCTTATATTTCAAAATGGACTTCATTTTTGTATTCGTAATATCGAAATTAGCCTATGTTGAATTTTTGGTATTTTTCTGAGAACTTCTAATTTTTTATGAATAGTGAAAAATACTTAAAAACAACTTTTTTAATCAAAATAATTTATAGTGATAAATTATACTATTTAGTGGTTTTAAAGTATAATTAGAATATATTTTTACAATTTTATCCAATGGTGGTCATTAGAATTAATTTAACATTGAAATTGGACATAAACAATTGCCAATCTTTTGATATAAATTGTTTCTTAAAAACACGCTATTTGTTGTAACAGCGAGAATTAATAATAAAATTAATTAATGAAACTTATATGTTTGGAATTTTGTAATATAGACATAATTTTTGAATTCGGAATATCAATTATATCTTAGGGTGAAATTTTGGCTTTGTTCTGAAAAACTTCAATTTTTGATGAATAGTGAAACCACTAAGTGGTAGTTAAATAACTGATTTTTCATTCAAATGAAATATTACCACTTCTGTGATTTTATTTTAAAAAATCTGACATACATGGTTTCCATTAAGAAGTAAAATGTGGTTCAATAAGATTAAAATAATTTTTGGTGAATAGTAACTTTTAAGTTCTTAATCGCGATTAGAGGTAATTAGTGTAGTTTAAGGTAAAAATAATTTTTTAATAATATGAGATGAGCATGAAACATGTCCTACTCCTATTGGATGAGTCATGGCCGACCAAGACAACCCATGGGTCAACTTGGGGACCCCATGGAGCCACTTTAGTTAGAAAATGACATAAACACCTTTAATTTAATGTTAAAGTAAAAAATGACACAAACATTAAATTTTTTACTAAAACAATTTTTATGTGGGGTTACACAAGTACAAATTTTGGTTATAAATATTCATTAGAAATCTAAAAAGATTTCCTACATCATAGTATTTTTTTTATAATTTTTAGACATTAAATAAGTTAAATTATTTATGACATCATTATGATGCAGCGATGACCTCATTATTTAACGATTTAAATAAAATGAGAAGATAATGCAAAATCCAAGGCTTAAACTTGTCCACAGCCTATTGGATGAAGAGATTTCGAAACCTTATCACCTTAGCCTCGAATTATATAAGTGTGGGACCTTTAGAATCCGAAAAGCATTGTGTAATAATGTAACATTTCAATCTTTCCAAAAGTGCCCCTCCTCTCCACTTATAAAAGGCCCCCACCTCTCCCACCTCATTTACACTTTCAAGCCATTTGGCTCGGCCAACTTCTGCCCAAATACTCTCCCAACATCCCCCTATTACTCCTAGAAGCCTCACTTTGGGCATAACTCTTCCCAAGGAAGCCTTTGGCTCAAATCAAAAAGAGTTACCCGATTTTGAGGTAATGTCTTCTCTAATGTTGTTTTGTTTTATTTTTCTTCTCCAACCCCCTAAACTCTTTTTATTCATTTATTTTGTAACAAAACCAGCATCCTCAATATACTAGGATGTTGTTATAATAAGGATTCGAGCTACACATACACACACCTACATCTAATGGTTAAAGAACATACGGTTTCTGTGGATGGCGAATTTCTGCCTCACGAAATGATGATTGTTCAACACTCATATAACACCTTCAAAGGTGGCCATTAAGATGTCACTATTTTTATATATGATATATAATATGTTTATGTTTTACTTATTCTTCTGTATTTCTCATTTATGGCATACTTTATGATTTCCATTATGGGTAAAACGCGATAATTTCATTTTAGGAAGTGCGGACTACCGCCCCCTCAAAGTGATTTGAATCGCTAATGCCATATATGGGATGTATAAAGGATGGATTAAATGGTATTATACACTATATTATACTGTAATTATATTATACATTTATATCATTATGATTTAGTTCCATTAAATATGAAATTGAAATGAAAGTAGCGTTCATGCGTACGTACGGCTTTCCGTCTCCATGAACGGTGCATTTCATTTCTTACCTCTAAATGTAACGTAATATTATAAATGAATGTATATACTGGATATATAAGATATATATGACATCTAAATCATGAATATAATTCTGGATATAATGGATATTCTACCACATGAACAACTTGTAATTATAAGAAGTTTATTGTTGACTCAAGTTACCAAAGATCGACAAAACGATCGTTATTAACTTGAATAATTAAATAATATTCATAACATTGTAATAAGTGATATAAAAAGGATAATGAAATTGAAAATGGTTCTTAATAAGGTAGATATTAACTCTAGTTTGTTATTCAGGAGGTTAAAGAACGGTTGAGTCAAGTCGGACACAAGGTAAGGGAACTTCTTAACCCAATTTCCATTCTTTGGGTTAATCTCCTACTTTCAAATTATGTCATGATATTATTATGTCCTATATTGTATTTGTACATTATTTATGTGTACCTATAGTGAATACACATAATATATCTATTTTATTTTAAAAATGATCTTTGTAAGTGAATTTCTTAACCCAATTTCCAATCTCTGGGTTAATCTCCTACTTTCAAATTATGTCATGATATTATTATGTCCTATATTGTATTTGTACTTTCTTTATGTGTACATATAGTGAATACACATGACAGATCTATTTCATTTTAAAAAATGATCTTTTTAAGGACTTCGTCTCAATCTCCTTTCATTGAGGCATACTTTGTTTTATACACAAATTTCTTTTATACGGTGTATAAACCCCTTTGACTTTTACGTTTATTCAAAAGGAATATTTTTTATACGAAGCGTTTACTAAATGACAAAATGGAATGTTTTTGTCGTACGTATGCGGCGACAATGACTTCTCTGCCATCGTGACCACTATTTGAGTTTCGGCTTCCTCTTCAAGCCATACCTTTTTTAATGAAAAATAAATACCATGTTATACTTTTCTTTTATTTTGGTATTGAAAATGGTTTTGAAAGCATTTTTCTTATATCAATGTGTTGTATTGATGTCTTGTGATTGAAATGTGGAAATGTTATGTTTCCTTTATCCATGTTTTATGTGATACGATTATGTTATGGTTTATGATATGTTTAAACCTATTCATATGAGGAATGTATTGGACTTAATAAGTGACGGGTGGAGCCCGCTATAGCTCCTCGATGCATCGGTAGGTCTCATGAGACAACTAGACGTGGAATTGGCCGAGGCCCTTTCCCAATTTGATTTATGGTTTTGGCCGAGGCATTAATCATTTTAGACGTCTTGGCCGAGGCCTTGACAAAATGTTTTAGAATGTCCGGCATTATACATTCCCTCATTATGAAAGTGGTTATTGATATTGCATGTGATTATTCGACCAGTAGAATATCCATGTGAAGAAGTGAATGACATTATCTCATTTTAATTTTTCCATATTATGTTGATGTTCAAGTTTAAAAGGATTTTGTTTTAGTTATACATTGCCTTAAATGTTAATGTTTATTTATGAAAGCTTCCGCTATATTGTTAACCTTACTGAGTATCTGAGCTCACCCCTTTCAATGTTTTAATATTTTCCAGGATGTGAAGCAGTATTTTATGAATGACCTGCAGGGATAGTCAGAAGAGGATATGAGTGTGGACTATGGAGACTTTGTTATTGTAGTTTTTCACTTTATGATGTAATGTAACGTTTACAAATGTATCTAGTGTTTCCAAGGCTACTAAACTAATCGGTCTTTCGAGACTTGATCTTTTGTGATCATGCCAATGTTACGAACTAATGCACCGACTCTGGGTAGCTGGGGTCGGGGCGTTACAAAAATGGCTTGTATAAGGGTAACCTTGGATCAATTTAGGGAATCCATAGAACATATAATTTTAAACCACTCAATATATGGGCTATGTAAGGGTTAGAGGTCACAAACATAAGGGTAAACAATAGAAACCAAGATTAATGTAAGGGTTAACCAAAACTCATATAAAGTAAAAGAGGTCCTCATGTATGTGTAAAACTAAAGAGGCAAGGTCACTTACAGGTAAAATGAACACAATATTAGGGTAATATAAAGACCAAGTGTTGAAACAAGTCATACAATCATATCAAAAACCATATAAAATTAACTACACAAAGAGGCCAAACCGAAATCAATAATTCTCCCCCTTGGGAATTAAATGCATATCAGATTTAATATGAAACATAATCACATATATTTACCTAGAAGAATAAAAAACTACACTCCATGATGATTTTGTACTACCTAACATCTCATCCTTAATCTGGGAATATCCTAAATAGGAAACACCTATAGGGTATGACCCAAAGATTCCTCCCTCCATGCATCAATGTGACACATGTTTAATATTATTAAATTATATTCTAAAGCTGGTAGACATGTTTAAAATTTAAACAAAAAACATACATAGATAATATACCTACACATACATGATTCAATCTCTAATAATATTACAATGATGAATTTGGGACCATCAAATTGCATGATAATAAAATTCCATGGAATGAATCTTGAGTTCTTTTGAAACACCAATAAATAAATTACTATCCATCCTAAATCAAAACAAAATAGAAGAAAAAATCATCTAATAAATTTTCAAAGAATTAAACATAGTAAAATGAGTGAAATCAATTAACTAGTAACATTAAAAGAAATATATATAAAAACCATATCTATAGAAACAACTGCAAGAGTCTCCACCTTGACCCCTAAAAACATAAGAGGTCTAAATCACCTAGAACTGTTGGATTTAAGCTAAGACATGCCACCTGAAAACCTAATTTTAAGGATCTTAATGAAATATTACAAAAAATCCTTAAAATATGGATTTAGGATCTCTGCCTAATAATCCGACTACATAAAATAAAATCTAAAATGAGTTACTCAAATAAAGGGAATATACAAGAATAAATGAATGTAGTCCCAATAACTATTGTGAGATTTGAAAGGATATTAAACGGGGTAAATCCATCTAAATATATATGGGAAACAAGACACTAAAGGGGATCACATCCAAATATAGATTTCTAATGGAACAAGGTTCATAACAATAAGAAACCAAAAAGAATCTATTAAGAGTGTCAAGAATAAAATTCATAATGTTTGGTTTCCAACTAGTTAACAAACATAACCACTACACCCAAAAACTACCCATGATGAAACAATAAACTAACTATAGGTACATACTTGAAACAAAGTTGTTCATGAAATGGAGGAACAAAATAGATCTAACACAAGATCAACTCCATAGAAAATAAAAGACACTAGATACACAATACCCTACTAAAAAACTTCACTGCTAACCAAAAACTTCTCACATAAGCTAAGCTCACACATGACCCTTTACTCCCCCAAAATCCAAGACACGCCTATGTAGAACCTACCAAAATCATGTATAAGGATCATATAGAAAAATTATTAAGTAAAATATCAAGGAAAAAAAATAAAAAATGTATTAAAAAATTTCTATGAAAAGGGAAAAACCTAGCTGAATGAACATAAATTCATTCTAAAACAGCTAAAAACACTATAAAATCATTTTAACATAATTAAAATGAAATTAAAATTTTTAACGATGTAAAATTAATCCCAACTACCATCTAATGAAACTCTTTTTCAGGATGCACTACATGCACTAGTGCATAAAACATTTTTTACGTCGGTTATTTTTAATTTTTTACGTCGGTTTCTAGCCGACGTTAATACGTGCGACGTTATAAATAAGGATTTTCACGTCGGTTCATAAATAGCCAACGTGAAAAACCGGGGGAGGGGGGTTTATCACGTCGGTTATTATATAACTGTCGTGATAAACCAGAGGGGGGGGGGGTTTATCACATCGGTTAGTCAATAACCGATGTGTTAAACCATTCTCCAGGCCCTTTATCACGTCGGTTATTAAATAACCGACGTGATAAACCATTCTTCAGGCCTTTTATCACGTCGGTTATTAAATAACCGATGTGATAAACCATTCTCCAGGACTTTTATCACGTCGGTTATTAAATAACCGACGTGATAAACCATTCTCCAGGCCTTTTATCACGTTGGTTATTAAATAACCGACGTGATAAACCATTCTCCAGGCCTTTTATCAGGTCGGTTATTAAATAACTGACGTGATAAACCCAATTTTTTTAAGCAGAATGCAGTGATCTTCTCTCCACCAGAATCAACCTAAAAATAAATCAAGAAATCGTACCACAAAAATAGAAGTACATCAAAATTAAGCATGTACATAGATAACATATAAAACTTACCCACTAGACAGCATCCACCCTCATTTATACCCCATGGACAGCCCTCCCCCACCCCGTTGGAGCCCTCACCCTCATGTATACCCCCTGGACAGCCCTCCCCCACCCCTTTGGAGCTCCCACCCTCATGAATACCCCTTGGACAACCCTCCCCTACCCCATTGGAGCCCCCACCACACTCCTGGACTGCCCCTCGACCCCCGGACACCCCCAAACACCCCTCGACAACCCCCACCCACCTGAACAGCACCTCCTCACCCCCTCACCCCACTTGACAACCCCCACCACACCCCTGGACAACCCCCCCACCCCTGGATAGCACTCCCACACCCCTGGACCGGCTTCTCACACCCCTGAACATCCCTGCCACCCCCCAGGACTGCCCCCACCCCACCGGACAGCCCTCCCAGACCGCTGGACACCCCCAACCCCACTGAACACACCCCCACACCCTTGGAACCCCTCCCCCACAAACCCAAATCCATACCATAAGAACCATCAAAAGTAGACCAAAACAAGAAGTATAACAAAATTACACATTCACTTATATAACATTCAATACTTACACTGTCAACTTCAAAAAAAAAACAAAATCAAACCTAAACAACTACCAAATACACAATTAAAATGACAATATTCAAAATTACATTTTACATTACACACAACTAAAATTCAATCAAACCTGTAAAATAATTTGACCACTCCACTTGTACATGTTTGATGTCTTCAGCAGTATAGGGTCGAGGGTAATCAAAAAGCTACAAATGAAAAAGAAGATAGTTAACGTGTATAATGAATAAATCAAATTGAAATAATATGGCAAAGTTTAAGAGGAAATCGTACCAGGTCAAAATTCACAACTGTCCCAGTTGTTATTATTTCATACATAAATCTTAACATATAATATCCGCATTCGATGAGGCCTTGTTTTTCATGACATTTCTGTTTTGAATGAGTGTAAATTCAATATATTATTTTTATGTAATAAATCAAAAAGTACAAATTATAAATGGAAATTTACCTTTGCATTTACATATTTGATCTTTTCATTTCTTTTCTTTGTGTTTTTTCGAAAGTAGACCCATGCACTGTTAGAAAATAATACGAATGGGGTAAATTTAAAATTCATTATAATATATAAAACTATTGAGAAATTGAAACTTACTTTTCCAATATATTCTTAAAACTTGCCCGCACATCACCATGAACAGAGCATATCCAATAAAGAGCTTTCTCCCTTGGGCAAAAAATCCCTAACATCCAATGATTACTGATAAAAGGAAATTTAATGTTAGATGTTTTTTATGTTAAAAGATAATTAACTCTTTGAGAGAAATGTGTTTCATACCTCTCACAAAAAGGCATCATCCAACATTTTTGGATTATATTCTTTTCAAATCTTTCATCAATATAAACCATTCTTTGTTCCTCAGTCGATGCACATGATTCAGGGGAAATCAATTGCGGGTCCATGAATCCATATACTTCTGTCAGTTCATTCCCCTCACAAATTTTATAATGATACCTAATACAAAACATATATAAGTATACATTTTATTAAATATAACGCAGGGAAAAGGTGTTAAGACTTACGTGGAAAAAATTTGCACCACGTTGATGCCCAACTTATCTCCAGTAACAAGCTCCATGATATCAGATTTTGTAATCCCCACACTTATTTCACGTCCACAAACATGAGATTCCATTGGAAACTCATAAAAACCCAACAACAAATGTGAATATCGTGACAATATGTCAAGACCACTGGAATCTGTATCTGATGTCATAGCATGTTGTCTTTGTTGTTGTCTATACAGTATTTCTTTACCTTTGAAGTATTCCTGGGAAAAAAAATTGAGAATTATAGTAGTTTTCAAATGATAAAACAACTTTAGTAAAATAATAAAATAAAAGATATAACATTCATACCTCTATGGTAATGAGTCGAAGAAGTCTGGATGGCCAAACTAAAAAATGGCTGATACTCTATCCAACTGTCGCCACCTCATCTGTAGGTATTGGTACCATAGATGATCTATCTATAATATCCTATACAGTGACCCTCTGATTCTCTACCTCTAATTGTTGATGATGAACTGTATCTCCTATACAATATACCAACCCGTATGCTACTATATGATGTTGAGAATCATCAACATACAACTCGCAATATGTAGGAAGCTGCGGCGGAGACGTAGGATAAAAAATGGGGTCCGCAGGCTGAGGTGGGGGAGTGGGAGCTACTGGCGGAGGTGGAGGATAAATAATGGGGTCTGCAGGGGGAGGTGGAGGAGTGGGAGCTGCAGTCTGAAATTGTCTTTGCATTTCTGCAAACATAGACTGCACCGAATCTCTAATCTTGTCTTCCATCGTCGCATTAATATTTTGAACTTCAGCCTCCAAGGATTCTATTTTTTTTATAAACCCCCTCAATGTTAGAAGTTGAAGAACATGGAAACACTTTTCTTACCGATACACCTGCCGGATATCCTCTTACACGACCAGGATGTTCGGGCCTTCCCAATGCTGCAAATAAAATATCTTCCCTCCCAGTAGCTGTAAATGTCCCCTCTGAACTCTGCTCCTCAAGAGAGTCCTGTATTAATTAATTGAACATTTCTGTAATGATTGAAACTTATATGAAGAAAAAATTTAACTTAAATAAATTAAATAGATATCTTAAAATCCTCTCATCTACGATTCTCGATTCTTCCGAAACATATTGCCATTTTTTCCTTCCGAGCTCTCTTCCATTTTTCATGTCTAGATGGAGGGGATGGAGGGGCCACCTCTCCAGAGCTTGAAGACTCAGCTCTTAGTTGTTGAAATTTTTCCGCTATCATTTTTTCTTCCAATAATGTATACCCTCCCCGAGATAAACTATGAGGGTATACATTTTTAGATTGGATTTCCTGATGAGATTTCCTTGTTTGCTGTAATTTAAGAATAAGAAATAATTAACAAAACATTAATAAAATCATTTATATAAGAATGTTTATAAAAGTTTACATTGCCCTTACTAGAAATGACTCTTTTTTTCTACTTTCAAAAAACTGTCTCCATGTGTCTTCATCTATAAAAGGATATATACAACATGGATTGTCATGACTCCTATGACCATAAATGAAATCATATGAGAGGGTTGATTTGAAATCCCTCCATCTCCTGGCAGCCAACGATAATCATTTCTTCCTGACTCCTCCACTATCAGGAATATCAAATGTCATCTGATAAAGAAGAGGTTAAACATATTATATATACTAGAAACATTAAAATAATGGTCAAACAATGACAAAAGATCTTACCAAAATCGTCTCCCACAACTGAGAGATAATCTCTTTATCCACACCTCTCCAATCATCATGCAGAATGCTTACTTTGGTCTTAGCCTGAGTTTCAACAAACTCTTAAAATCTTTGGCATTCGGACCTCTAGGAATATCATCATCATCAAACTCAACTAATATCCTCTGATCCTGCGTACGGGCAAGTGATAATTTTGGTAAACGTGTGCACCCATGTTTACCAACCTTTGAACTCTTTGTCGTAATAAGAGCATGTGAATGTTCATCCCCAGAGGTATGACCAGCAATATGATCCTCTCCAGAATCATGTGGTTGATCATCTGAATGATCTGTCATTACCTTCAAATCAAAAAAACAAACGTCAGTTCACAAATATACAAATTCAAATATTTTAATACTACTGTAATAAGAAAATAGAAAAGTGTACTAGGTTACATAATATTAAACATTGGTAATATGGTAAACATGTTAAACAATGGTAAAGATGGCAAAGATTTTCAAGATGGTCATGATGGTCAACATGGTAAAAAATGGAAAAAATGGTAAACCTGGCAAACATTGTAAACATGGTAAAGTAATTGTCAGTGAAAAAATATAAAAATTCAAATATTTTAATACTACTATAATCAGAAAATAGAAAAGAGTACTAAGTTACATAATAGTAAACATTGGTAATATGGTAAGCATGTTAAACAATGGTAAAGATGGCAAAGATGGTCAAGATGGTCAAGATGGTAAAAATGGTAAACCTGGTAAACATTGTAAACATGGTAAAGTAATTGTCAGTGAAAAAAAATAAGCATTTTAAAATTCATGTAATGGTTATAAACATGATAAAGTAAACTAAACAAACTTAAAACAAACAAAAACATATACTTATTTTATTTTAAAACATGTTTTAATAAATAAAAAACTTACAATATCTAACATTTATGGAAAAAAATAAATGTAAACAAGAAATAAACATATGTTACCTGTAATTTTAGGAATGTACAGATGGATTGTTTTCCTAAATTCCTTCGTCGTGATCGTTCCTTATGGCACAAACTATGTCTTCAACATGATCGTCATTATGTTCTGTTAATATTTCCATTAAAGTAGGGATCTCACATAAATCAGCATAACCATCAAGTTCATCCTCACCAACATATTGTTTTTTCCCTTGTAAAACAACAGCCCACTGCGTATCTAATTGATCTACTACATAAAAAATTTGTTTTTCATGTGTTTCCATTATAAAAGAATCAGCTGTGTCTTCCAATCTATTCAGATTAACAAGTGTCATTCCAAATTCATCGTGTCTGACACTGTTGTTACCGTTAAACCATTTACAGTTAAAAACGGGAACTTTAATTTTAAAGTAATCAACCTCCCATATGTCTTCAATCACTCCATAATATGCATTTGATGTAGAAATTGGGTTTTTGTCCTTAGCACTCGAAAAATGCATTGCTTCACCAAACACCAATACACCACTATTCTGAACTGCACTTCTGTTGTCCTGAGCTTTTGTATGAAATGTATAACCATTAATGTCATAACCAGACCATGTTATCACATTTAAACATGGACCACCCACTATCCATTTTAATGTCTCTGATACATCTGATCTACCAAGCAAAGTCTTTTTAATCCATGACAAAAAAGTTTTGTTGTGCTCATTCAAAATCGACATTTCTTTCTTCTTTGGATGAAATTGTTTCAACTCATTAATATGCAATGTGATATATGGTTGAGCATCAGCTATGTTATTCAAGATGTATGATTCTAGCTTCTTCATCTGTTCAGCTGACAATGATTTGACTTTCAAGCCGTGAATCCCCTTTCCCTCATTATTAACTCGTTCATGGCGAGATAGAGGCAAACCTATGTGTTGCGCCGCAGCCAAGTAGCTCGTACAAAACTCTACTACCTCCTCAGAAATATACTTTTCAATAATGGAGGCTTCAGGTCAATATAGATTTTTAACATAACCCTTTAATATTTTCATATACCTTTCAAAAGGATACATCCAACGAAGATATATAGGTCCACAAAGCTTTATTTCTCGAACCAGATGAATCATTAAATGCACCATTATATCAAAAAAAGTTGGAGGAAAATACATTTCCAAATGACAAAGTATAAAAATTTCATCCTTTTCCAAAATGTTCAAAGCATTCACATCAATCGCCTTGTTACAAATTGAATTGAAAAAATAACACAACTTAATTATAGTCTTTCTGACACGAATGGGCAATATTCCACGCAATGCAACTGGAAGAATTTGTTGCATCATAACGTGACAATCATGTGATTTTATACCTATCAACTTCAAGTCCTTCAATGAGACAAAAATTTTTACATTAGAAGAATAACCTTGAGGCACTTTGGTATCATGAAGACACTGACAGAAGCTAATTTTCTCCCTCTTCGATAATGTATGACAAGCCGGGAGAAGAAATGTTCGTCTTACATTAGGAATGGGAGCTAACTACAAACATATTCCCATTGATAGTATGTCTAATCTTGCATTCAACCCATATTTAGTCTTTCCTTTAATATCTAACAATGTTCCAATTAAAGAATCACAGATATTCTTCTCCACATGCATGAAATCAATATTATGTTTAACTTCATGATACCTCCAATATGGTAGCTCAAAAAAATTGACCTTTTCTTCCAAATATGTCTATCATTACCAAATTTATGTGTCTTTCCCAATGTCACGTCAAGGTTTTTCACCCTCTCAAAATACAGATCAGGGGATAAAGGTTTTGGAGCAGTATCAAATTCTTATGAGCCATTAAATGCCTTTTTTAGTCTTCTATAAGGGTGTTCCATAGGCAAAAAAATTCGATGAACCATGTACACTGTTTTACTCCCATGATGCAATTGACAATAGGACGTCTTTTTTTCGCAAATTGGACATGCTTTATGCCCTTTAACACTGTATCCAGACAAATTTCCATACGTTGGGAAGTCATTTATAGTGAACAGAAGCACTGCATGCTGTTGAAAATATTCCATTTTATAAGAATCATACACCCTAATACCATCAGCCCATAACAGTTTCAAATCATCAATCAACGGTGACAAGTAAACATCAATATCATTACCGGGTTTCTTTGGACCGGATATCATTGTACTCAACATGACATATTTTCGCTTCATACAAACTTCAGGAGAGAGGTTGTAAATTACCAATAAAATAGGCCATGAACTATGTGTGCTACTGAGTGTTCGGTATGGATTCATTCCATCTGTGCACAACCCTAGTCTGAGATTTCTTATTTCATTTCCAAATGTAGAATATTGTGCATCAATTTTCTTCCATTGTGGACAATCAGCTGGATGACGTATTTTTCCATCACATACCCGCTCTTCAGCATGCCATCTCAACCTTTTTGCATCATGTGAATTAGCAAATAAACGTTTGAAATGATTAATTATAGGAAGATACCAAAATACCTTTGAAGGGAGCTTTGTAATCTCTACATCACCCTGTGATTTTTCTTTCACCTTATACCTTTATGTCCCACATTTTGGACACTCTGACAGAAATTCATATTCCTTCCTATATATAATGCAGTCATTCGGACAGGCATATATTTTCTTGTATCCCAATCCCATCGGGCATAATATTTTCTTGGCTTTGTAATGGGAATCTGGAAGATCGTTATCTTTTGGAAGAATGTCTTTCATCAATTGTAGCAGCTCTGTAAAACTTCTGTCACTCCATCCATGCTTCGCCTTCAGGTTAATCAATCTTAACACCGCCGACAGAACCGTAAAATCTGTACAACCGGGATATAATGGTTTTTCAGCATCACCATATAGACGTGAAACTGTCGGTTCTATCTCAATTTGTTCTGCTACAATATCGCGAATCATTTCTTCAATTCCATCAGAGTTACCAGATTGTGAATCATCATCATCAGTGACATTCCGTCCAGTTTCACCATGCCAAATCCAAGGGCTGTAACTCGGATTAAAACCATGTCATATCAAATGATCTTTTATCTCTCTACTTTTCAACTTCTTCATATTCAAACATTTCGGGCATGGATAGAAACAAATGTCACTACTTTGAATATTTCTTTTTGCAAATTCCAAAAAGGCATCAAAACCTTCCTTAAATTCATTACTCATTCGATGTGTCGTAATCCAACTTCGACTCATTATTAGCTATAACAAATATCAGCAAAAAATATATATTTTTAAGATAAGAAAAATACATGCTTATATGAAAAAAATCATAATTTGAATGTAAAAAAATTTAAAATATAAAACAAATCTATAGGTATTTAAAAAAATATGCTTGAATATTATTTTTAAAACAAAATATAGTTAGATGTAACAGTTTAAAATTTCATTGAATCAAAGAAAACCATGACGCCTAATGATTCTCTAAATAAAATATACATCAATAAAACATAAACAAAATGATTTTTATCTGGAATAAGTGAATATGATCATATGATACACATTTATAATAATCTCATGCCAATATACTAATAAATATGTTAAAATATAAGAATACCTAATAGAACATATAACATGTGTTATTCATGCTTGTTTTTCAATCATTATGATCTAATGTACTCAACACTTTCAAGTGCCAAAATCTTGAAAGTAGTAGTAGTTTTCATAAGTACCCAACACTAAATAGCTATACATCGTAAGTGTCATGTTAGAAATATGAATATAGACCATTTGTTTTATGTTTAATAATATTTTCATATTATCTGATCATTCTGATTATATATTAGAATTACTATATCCTTTTGATCCGATATGTAATCTAAGGATTAATATTTCTTTAGAAAAAGTAATGTTAATATCATGGTAATGTAAAAATAGTATATGTCGAACTATATATATGTAATACCAATAAAAAAATATATGTGTTTGGCCTGGGTTTCACACATAAAACAACTCATCTCACAGATTAAATTTTTGAATCATCCTACATAATACTTATTTTTATAACTTAGGGAATGAAAATAATAAAATTTTTGATTTACGATACTCATTATGGGTAAACATGATATATATAAATATAATATCTAATCTCATAAAAAGATATCCATGGGGGTATAAGAGCATACACAAAGCACATGATAAAAAAGATAAGTGAAACAGTTCTATATAATTATAGATCATAAAACCTGAGTCCAAGTATAAAAAGTTTAGCATAACATAAGACATGATTTATATGATAGTGGGAACATGATTTAAAAACCCTTATTCACAAGATCACAACATTGGTATGTGGAATAACATAAGAGTGTGGCACAAACATAATCATATAAGTCATAACATATGTCAAGGGAAAACATAGTTTCATTCACCTCATATTGGGATATGTTAATCACCTTTCCTATAATTTATTATAATATTTCTTACGAGACACATCACATAACACATTGGACATTGTATAACCATCTGTATCCCATATTGATCTATGATATATAATGCATTGTCGAATTCATTAGAAGGATATTATGGACCCAAATGTCACATAATGACTAACCATATATATGGGTGAATCGTGATCATCAAATCATTTATTACACTTTCGTAGATCAATTAACTAACAAAAATGAAATGGGGGTCATAATTGTTTTTACAAAACATAATAATTATTAATACATAAAAATGTGTTTGGATGGTAAGATAAGATAATATACCTAATTCAATCTAATTATCGTTAAATTATTTCTACCTAGATAGAAAAGACCTTTATAAAAAATATAATTTAACTTGAGAATGAAAAGAAAGTACCCTTTACCTTTTTTATAATGAAAAATCTGAAAAGGATGATAATAATATTTAGGTATTATAATTTTTTATGAATTATTAATAATAAAAGAAATCACCTCACTTGGTTTTGTTGAAAATCGGACATACCATTGTATTCAAGAAATCAGATACACTTTGTATGAAAAGGTCCATCATTTTTAGGAGATGACTGAAAGAAGAAATGTATTATTAGACTCACCATGAGTCTAGAATGAAATATTTGATTGCAATAGGTATGAATTGATATTTTTATGAATGCAGATGAAAACAGATGATGGTTTTCTGATCTAGGAGTTCTAAAAATCATAATTTTTTGAAAAAATATTATGATGTAAGAATGTTGAATAAAATTTTAAGGATAGGTATTACCGATTGTACCTGGTCCAATTTCATTCATGAAAATCATTTTCTGGACAATCATATTGAAAATATGATTTTAAGAAAATAAGTACTACCAATCTTCATCCAGAAAGACACATTCCAGCTAAGTAGGAAATAATAATGTTGCTGGAAGAATGGAACGTTACAGTACCACCCATTATTTTTCAGATTTTGCTGAAGCTAATCCTCAATGTTTTAAAATTAATTATTCTTTCTAAATGATTGAATAATTTTAATGGTTGTGAAGTCAAATATCTATGTTCTGATGGTCATATTAATATTTTTATCAGATATTGATTTATTTAGATACTTACAAGGTTGCTCGTAAGCGTATATCAGAATGAAAATCTAGAATAAGAGTTAAAAATAGTCTTATCCAAAATACACCTGCTTGAATGTTGCGAGTTGAATGTTGCGAGTTGGATGTTGTGAGTTGAATGTTGTGAGTTTAATGTTGCGAGTTGAATGGACATAATAACCATTTGCAATGACAACAAATTCCACGAGATTCAAAAACGAACGAAAAGCACATCAAGAATCGAAACAAAAATGAACGAAATAAATTCATGGAAGGCTTACTTGAATGTCGTGAGTTGAGATGATAGATCCGAGAGGAGTGAAGAAGATAAACAATGAAGCAAAAATGAGTTTAATGTAGGCGATCGACGAGCCGATTAGGGTTTACCGCGCGAGAGAGAGACGAGCCGGCAACTGTCAATCGAAAAACCGTAAATGACAGAACACGGGCTTTAATTTTTTAAAATGTTTTATAACGTCGGTTATATAATAACCGATGTTATAAACTATTTTTTTGCTTTTTTACGTCGGTTATCTTAAAACCGACGTAAAAAATCTCCCGCACTTTGGTTTTTTACGTCGGTTATTTTATAACCGACGTAAAAAACGAGATATCTACGGGTTTTTTACGTCGGTTATTTGGAAACCGACGTAAAAAACCCGATATCGACGCGTTTTTTACGTCGGTTATCAAATAACTGATGTAAAAAACCAAAGCCCCGGGGGGGGGGGGGGTTTACGTCGGTTATTTTATAACCGATGTAAAAAACGCGTCGATATCGGGTTTCTTACGTCGGTTACCAAATAACCGACGTAAAAAACCCCCGCGCATTGGTTTTTTATGTCCGTTTTAAGATAACCGGCGTAAAAACCCAACATGCACGATTTGTAATGTCGGTTATTAAAATAACCGACATGAAAAATCTACTCGCCGCATTTTTACGTCGGTTATTTATAACCGACGTAAAAAATGGTGACATAAAAAATGATTTCTGCACTAGTGATGAGGTGGTCTACATTCAACTATGAGAATCCACTTTGGTTAATTTTGGTTCATACAATATGAAAACAATAAAAAAAAATTATTTCTAGTTTATAAAATATAATTTTATAAAACAATTGTGTTCAAATTTCATTATAGACATTAGGAAAATTAAAATGATTTTAAGAGTGTATAAAGATAGATAGTTGGGAATGATCCATAACTCAATCTTGTAATTTATTTTCATAAATATAATGTAAAATTTATATAATAAGATTCTAGATAAAAAGTGTAATGAAACACGAGAATAAAATTTCAAATCACATGAATTGAGAAAGAAGGCTTATAAATTTCATTTAAAAAACCAAAAAACATGTTCTAAATGAACAAAAAAAATGGATAATAAGAAATATTGAAGGAAGTAATAAAAATGGCTGATGTGAGATAAAATAAATATATAAATTAGTAACCTACCTATTTTAATAAATAAAAAAAACATAGGACACGTGTAATAGGGTTCATGAGACATTTAAAATAGGAGTGACATTCATCTTCTATATTAGTAAAAAAAATTGAACAACACTAAAATTAGTTCAAGATAGAATATTAAAATCATAAAATATTATAAAAGTATATTTGAACAATATTAGAATGAAATTAAAGAAGAAATAATTCAATGATTTTTTCAGTGACAAAAATTTATGAATCATTAAATGGGAATAAAGGATATATAAGCTTTATCTAATTATCCTACATGCATAGGGAATGATCATCACAAGTTTTACCTATACAAAAAAAGTAAAATATTATCATAAGAAATAATAGATTCCTTAGTGAATAAAGTATACGATGCATGCTGTTGATTTTTCTCTTCAAAGAGGCTGGAGGAAATTATGGATTGAGAGTGATTCATCCACCGTCATTCATGCCATTTGGAATGGCAGCACTCATCTGGCCTGGAAGCACACTTCACGTTGGACGAACTGCCTTACCTTGCTCCACAAGATTGATTTTATCGCCACCCATACTTACCGTGAGGCGAACTCTGTCGCTGATGCTCTTGCCAATAAAGGAGTTCACCAGCAGATGACTTGGATGGACTCCCTGCCCGCTTATTTATTTGAACTCTTTGATAGAGATTGTAAAAAAATCCCCTATTTCAGACTCTTGTAACTTTCTTGTATTTTTTAATAATAATTTGTGCTTTGGTCTTTGACCAAAGCATTACCTTTTTAAAAAAAAAATTATACGATGCACACCATGAAAATAAATTTAATAGAAAAACTATTTCAATAAACCGACAAAGAAAACTGAAACTGGACATAACCCCCTTACTAGGGCTCAGTCAATCCGTTTTCGAAGAATTATCTTGTTGTTGGTCTTTGGAATCATCAATGTTGAGTTTCAAGGTTCATCTCTAAAGGTGATGTTCGTCATCATGCAAGATTACATGCCACAATCAACCAAGATGTAACAAAATTTTATGGATCTGAGGGTGATGTTGTAGAGACTTGGTTTTTTCCTAGGACTTTGGAATATTTATACACATATTTCCAGAGCTAGGAGCTGAGACGACATGTGATTTCGAGGCCCAGTGTGCCCGAAATAATTTTTTTAAATATTAAGTGTTTTATACTATGCACACTATGGGGTTGTGTTTCCTCCTAAACGGTAGCTCAGATCGGATATCCAAGGTCATGATTGCATCCGGAGCATGTTGTTTACCCTATGTGGGGTGTAAAAGTTACAGGTGCGGGCATGCTGTGAGGGATGTCACCCAGGGGAAAAATTGTCATTTTGAAATAATGGCTTAGGGATTTTGATCACTGGTGTTATTTTCAATTAAATTTCGAACAAAGTCTCAGAATGGAAATCTGATACTTCCGTTGAGTTCAAAATGGGGTGTTTCGTCTAGGCACAATATAAAATGAGAAGGCGTGGTGAATTTGGATTCTGCGCTAAGTGGGATCCCAATAAATAGAATTTAAGTGTTTAGAGTTAAGGAAAAACTCTAATTCACACACTCTCTCTCTAACACCCAAGATCTCTCTATCTATCTTTATCTCTCTAGCCATTCTTTTTTGTTCTTTGTCGGGTCAAGGAGCGATCTCTACAAGAACATTGGCGGATCGAAGCAAGAGCATCGTGGACATGCCGTCAACGATGCACGACCGATTCGAGGTAGGATTTTTGGTTAATCTTCTCACCTTCATCGATTTCTATACTTTTCATCAAATGTTTCTTAAAATTCTAAAATTCTAGAATTAGGATAATGGCCAAACAAACATGACCATCATCCGAGACCCATTTTAATTTTCTTTCTTGGGCATTCTTCATCTGAATTCTCAGGCATGCAAAATCTTGTCGGATCGTTGATTGGGGTAAGGCATTGCGAGGGCCTCATCCCGAGGATTCCTAACCCTTGTTAGGTTTTGAGATCGGACCACCGGAGCGGTGGCGGCAGCCGACGGAAGCCCCAGCTCCGGCAAGGGTGTTGGCCGGAGGTCGGGCGTCAGGCAGCGGGTGCAGTCGGGGGTTCAGACGAGGTGTCAGCATCGAGTGTACTCGGTGTGGTAGAGCCAGAGGTGTTTGGGAAGAGAGGCAACAAGGTTGGCCGGTGCGCGGTAGTTTTTGGATAGGGTAGCTTTGGCGGAGCTGGGAGTGGGGTGACCAGGCGACTATCGCACGTGGCGTAGAGGGGACCGGCAGAGCCTGCGACGGAGCGGGGAGCACGGGCAGCTGCGGCATGGGTGGCCGACATGTGGCGGTGGGCTCGGTCAGTGGGTGGAGGTGCGGCCTCGGCCGGTCGCGGTCATGGCAGAGCACCCGTGGCGCTAACCTTAGGTGGGGTGCAGCATGGACAGGGACCCGCAAACTGTGGGTCCTGCTGGTGGGACGTAGATGAGGACCGGCCTTTGGCCTGTCTGCTTTGAAGAACCGGACCCGAGGGGTTTAGTGTTGCTGGGGCAGGCCGCGGTGAGTCAGGCCAGACCCCCGGGTGGGCCACGAGTTGGTATGGACCGACCCATTTCAGGCCTCCTTTTGTTCAAGGGGGCATATATCTTAAATGGCACGTCCGTTTGAAACGCCGTCAGCGGTTACGAGATTGTGTCAACGAGATGGACTTTTGGAATTGGGTATCCTGGTTTTTGGGTTCTGCACCAAAGACAGGTGAACCAAAATGATTTAATTTAATAATATTAAATTATTATTAATATTTACAACGAACATATTCACGATCCAGATGTATGTTTGAGGCGCTATCAGAGGCACTGTGGCCCTAGAGTTGAGAAGGTCCTTATAAAGTTGGTTCAGAACCCTTCCGGTTTGGTTTTGTTGCATGGTGGCACGAAACGCTTAATGCGATTAATTAATTAATTAATTAATTGTTCTTGGGTCAGACGTAACTCATGTTTGGGATGTCTGATTGATGTGCCGTCAGCAGCATCGTGACCCCAGTCCTCATGTGGAATTTTTGAAATGATTTTCGAAGCATTCAGGTTGGAGACAAGGTGTAGGCCATACATGGGCTAGTTCACACGTTTTACGGTGAAACGCAACTTTTTCACCCGACATCCGTTTGGGGTGTTTGAGTACTCTTTTCTGAGTGTTATTTCGAGGGGATTGCGACGAAGCAATCTGCCCACCTAAATTCGGCCCCGAGGCGTGCACCCTACGAGGCAACTTTCAGATGTATGATGTGTTTTTACAACTTTTGCTTTATATGTCTATTCTGGGCAAATGAATAGGCTATTACTCTTGGTTATCTATAAGGAACACAATGGTACGATCTTCATGACATGGTTCGGGGTCGAGGTGTGGGCCCCACCTGGCCCCATTTGCATAACGCGGTGAGTTGAATCTTTTGGAACCAGAGTCTGTCTTAGGCGCCGTCGGTGGCGTTGTGACCCTGACATCAAGGCAAAGTTAACCAAGATGGTTTCAGGCAGTGAAGCCGGATTTGAGGCGTGGGCCCCATGGGCCATCTTTTAAGCTATGTGTAGCATTATTTGACTTTTTCATCAGACATCTATTTAAGGTGTATGAATAGTTGTTTTGGCGTGATTTTCTGAGAGCATCATGATGGTACAGTTCGCCTGAAATTTTTCAGGACCGAGGTGTAGTCCCCACAAGACGTCGTGTGGGCATAAAGCGGTGTTGAATAACTTTTCCATTGGGAGCATGTTTCTAGCGAGTAAATAGTCTATCTTGCGTGTTTTTCCACAATTATTAAAACGGTGTAATCTGTTTGGGTGAGCAGAGCATCTTTCTAGATCTAATTAAATGTGGAAATATAAAAGGTCATTGGTCGAAGGTTCCTTTGACACACTCCGAACCTACGCACGGTAGTGGTGTAAATGACACCAAGTGATGGCACGGGCAGTACGGAGATATCGGACCAGTTCTGGGTATACCCCCCAATAGGGCTAGGAGTGGGTTACCCATTGACCTTAGGGTTTACCCTCCAACAGGGTTAGGTAGTGGGTAACCTTTTGACCTTTAGGGTTTACCCTCCAGTGGGGCTGGGAAGTGGGTTACCCATTAACATTAGGGTTTACCCTCCAGTGGGGCTGGGTAGTGGGTTACCTGTTGACCTAGGGTCTACCCTCTAACACGGCTGGGTAGTGGGTCACCCATTGACTTTAGGGCTTACCCTCTAACCGGGCTGGGCTGTGGGTTACTTGATGACCTCTTGGGGTTTCCCCTCCAGTTGGGTTGGGTATTGGGTTACCCGATGAATTCCTTCAGACTCAGCTCTTTATATGTGACTAGTCAGTGACTTTTCTCCATTATTACCCAAGCTGGACCCTTGGTTTTACAGTTCAGCGATGATACAACTTTGTCATATGGGATTTTTGGGCATCAGTGATGGATTCCCTTGGAACTATTGGCGACTTTTCATGGGCTGATCATGGAGATAGAGGTCCCCTTACACACTCGTTCAAGTTCCTTGTTGAGAATATATAGATATACACCCTACTTTTGTTCCCACTCCTTGGGTTCGGTTACTCTCCTTATAGGAGGGGTGAAGATTCCTGGGGTATGCCACATGATTTCTGTGCCTAGCTTCTCTCGGTTGGATGAACTTTCTTCCTTTCTTTTGTAGGTTTGAGCTGCACTCTCACTTTTATACTCTTACAATGTTCATGTTATGTCTACTTCTCACCGTTTTAGTATCTCCTTTCTCACACCCTCGAGATTTCAGGGCATCCTACTGAGTATTCAAATACTCACCCCTGTTTGGGCTTTGTCAGCACTTGGTGTTCCCTTGTAGATGATTGAAAGGTCGATCGAGACTATGGAGGAGCGTAAATGGCACAAGGGCTTGGGCATCGTTCAGTGGTCATTGGTGGATTTCTGGGTGTGAGACTCACCTGCAGTTTACTTTCGTTTACCTGTTGTCGGGTTGTGGCAACTTTCTAGTTGGGCATCTATAATTCCATTTATTGTTCAATTTATATCTTAGTACTTTTTATCACTATACCCCTTATTTTTTAGAGGTTGATGCATGACTTTGGTTCGGTTATAGTTGTTTGTCCTTTGGTTTTCTTTTTTTACTCTGCACTTCTGCATTGAGTGGGCTATGTGTGTGTGTACAGGTACTTAGGAGAAGGCCTCCCCAAGATTATTACACCTTCGATGCTTGTCACCAGCCCCTGGCCTATGGAGGTGGGCTTGGGTTAGTTGGGCTCGAGACCGGTAGGGTCAGGTCGTGACAAAGTGGTATCAGAGGTGGTTCATTCCTTGGGGCGTTGTTCGGACATCCCTAAAAGGAATCAGTTGAGTTTTGGGTAAATAGTGTCAACATGTATCGAGAGCAACTCTCAGGCTAGGGAGTCTAGTGATGGTGCGGTGGCTGGCTTATCCATTCACCAGGGCCCTGATAACCCCCTTGTCGACTCAGAAAATAGAGACACTTGTTTCATGGAATTTGGTTGGTGCATCATATAATATTGAGTCCTTGACTATCCTTCTTGAGTTAGCTCCCCATCGTTGTTGGTATATATATGTTCATTGACCATGGTACTCCTTGATCGGATTCCAGATGTCTTCACAATGATAGACAGTAAGGATACTAGCTCTGGTTCATGATGATGGATCAGTGAGCGACGATGCCTTAGTTCAAGATCCATCATACGATTACCCTTTCTCCAGGAGGACAGGCAGTAGCACCTCCACCTATGGAGTAGTAGATAGTACCAACAGAAAAGGCCGATGACATGCACATGTCGGGCATGATATGTGATTTCCAGTGTCAGATACCACCGAGGTTCCAAGGTGATCCATACCCTCAAACAATGAATGGTTGGCTAGAGTCAGTGGTTCGCCACATCAAGATTGTTCAGACACTAAAAGGTTAGATGGTGGCTTTGACATCCAATATTTTCTCACCATGTAGTTTGACGTTAGTAGAGCCAGGGTTACTCAGATGCATGATGAGTTGTTACTCTTGTGGAATTACTTCTAGAAGCTATTTAATGAGGAGTACTACCCCTCCTATATACGCTTTATACTGTTTCCTAAGCTGTTGGAGTTTCAGCGGGGAGTGATGGTAGTGGCTGAGTATGCGACCAGGTTCACAGCCTTTACTTGGTACTCATTGGACATGGCCCATGATGAAAACTTCCAAGAATATAAGTTTGGGAGAGGTCTCTGAAGAGGAGATTCATGCTAGCATAGTTCCCTTGTGCATCCTCACCCATCTTAGGGTGCTAGAGCAGGCACTGGGGACAGCGAAATTTTTATCAGAGGGACGTCGAATGGAAGTTCCTCGATGCCGGAGGTCTCCCCTTAATGAGACTCATGCACATGGTCATGGACAGCGTAGGACACTGAGATAGCCTAGGGAGGACTACTGCTATGGTTGTTATGTGCAAGGTCACGTGGCATGATACTACCCAACCAAATGTGTTGTGTTTTCCTGATAGTTGGTAGATGAACCATCACGACCGAGGAAGTTTTGTGATCAGAGAACTCCCAGGTGAGGAAAGGGTGGTCCCCAGGGAGGTGGTGTTGGAAAAAGACTAGGAAGAATGGTGGTTGGAAGAAGACATTTCGAGGTCCTTCCACCACCACTAGGCGGCCCATGTCAGGCTCAGGGAGCTGGCGAACAGGGCCACAGGCGACTTTGTGCTATGGATGTCTACAATCCTACATCGCATGAGATGATAAGAGGTACGCTCTATGTATTTTTATATTCTTCTCTGTAGAACATGTTAGACACTACGTGAGGTACTCATTTTGTCTAACTCTTTGTTTGAGGTGTTACTGAGGGTGACGTAGGGCGTCGATGTAACCTTGTGTTGGTGTTGTTTGATGTTTCTTTGAATGCACAAAAAATAGGGGTTCTTCCCCTACTGAGATTCGTTTTTTTTATTCAATCAAAACCATGAGGGAGTGTCAATACCGCCAAAAGCGGGTAGTATTGAGGTGTGGCGGATGAGTCCCTCTGACATGTGCATTCATGGAGGGGTTGTGTAGTGGAGTGTCAGAGTAGGTTCTGGATTTGCCAGTTGGACTTTTCTGCTTGACCTCCTTTTACTTGAGGTTCCACTAGTGGGTTTGGATGAGTGCATGTTTTGGGGATTACTCTCCTTCCAAGAGGGGCAAAGACATGTGGGGTATTCCACGTGATTTCCATGTCTAGCCTCTGGCGGTTGGATGAGTTTACTCTCCTGCCCTATTCATTGGTACCTTGCGTGCACAACGTCAATCTTGATACTGTTATCAAGTATAGGTCGAGGTGATGGAAATCCCATAAACAGAACTACATGCTTCAATATGTGGTGCTAGTGGTGTTGATCCTTACACTGAGAATGTAGAGACACTATCTTCTGGGAGAGCGCTTTGTGGTTTGCTCAAACTACCAGTGTCTCACGTGCGCCCTCACCCAGAGATACTTGAACCTAAGATGACGGTGCTAGTTGAAATTTTTGCTGGACTATGATGTCAAGGTAGTCTATGTTCTGGGAAAATGGCATTGTTATGGCAGGTTCCCTTAGCAGAAACTCCAAGACTCGTCAGATGCGGGAAGTTTTGTAGTAGTGAGCTTCCTTACATATGACCTTAGTGAAGTAGGAGGGTACGCCTTTTCTACAGTCGATGGTGTTGACTCATCAACTTTTTGAGTATGTAAGAGATTCTAGGTTGTGATGCACTGACTCTGAAAACTTGTGTGACTGAATATCTTTGTGTGTTTCCCCAAATGGGTATTCTGAAGGAGGGAATCATGAGACATTGTTCCAGGAAAAAATCAGGATTTCGGTCACGACGTGGAAGATAGAGCTTCGGCTGGGGAAGACCCATGAGTTTCTTTGGACTGTTCAGGAATCGTGCAAGTAATTGAGAGGTTGGCTACCATCTTTCCCTGCCCTCCCAATAGTAGGAGTGGGAGCACGACGTCTTCCACATGTCATAGCTGATGAGGTGTGTGCGTGTTCCTATGCATGTCATCGAAAGTAGCAGACCATATGAGTGAGAACCATCACTTTGGTTCACGTGTTGTGCCAGCATGGTGTTGTGCAAGTTTTTTTTGGGAGTTGGAGAACTAGGTGTGGGATCTGTATCCCGTGTTGTTTTTCCTAGTTTTTTTTGGGGATGAAAATCTTGATAGAGGTAATAATTTAGAGACCTGGTTTCTGTCCTAATAGACATTGGTATATTTTTAAATATATTTATAGAGCTTGGAGCTGAGACGGAGTGCGATTCCGAGGCCCGGTGTTCCCGGAATAATTTTTTTAAAAAATTAAGTGTTTTATACTATACAGGTGGAGGGGTTGTATTTACTCCTAAATGGTAGCTCAGATCAAAAATTTGATGGCACGGTTGTGAAGCATGCCGTTTACCCTAGGTAGGGTGTAAAAGTTGCGTGCACAGGCCTGCTGTGAGAGATGACACACAGGGGAAAAATTGACGTTTTAAAATAATGACTTAGTGTTTTTATCACTGGCGTTCTTTTCAAATAACTTTCGAACGAAGTCTCAGAATGGAAATCTGAGACTTCCGTTGAGTTCAAAATGGGGTTGATTTCCTAGGTGCGATATAAAATGAGAAGGTGTGGTGAATTCGGATTATGCACTGAGTGGGATCCCGATAAATAGAATTTAAGTGTTTTGGGTTAAGGAAAAACTCTAATTCACTCTCTCCCTCTAACACCCATGATCTCTCTCTCTTTATCTCTCCAGCTGTTCTTCACCATTCTTTATCGGATCAAGGAGCGATCTCCTCCAGAACATTGGCGGATCGAAGTAGGAGCGTCGTGGACATGCCGCCAATGACACACTACCGATTAGAGGTAGGATTTTTGGATAATATTCACACCTTTATTAATTTCATGACTTTTCATCAAATTTGTCTTCAATTTATAAAATTCTAGAATTAGGATGATGCGAAAACGAACATGGCCATCGTTCGAGCTCTATTTTTAATTATCATTCTTGGGAGTTCTTCGCCCTAATTCTCGAATGTGTCAAAATCTAGTTGAATCATCGACCAGGGGAAGGCATTGCGAAGGCCTCATCCTGAGGATCCCTAACCCGCATTCAGTTTTGAGATTAGACCATCAGAGCAGTGGTGGCAGCTGACGGAATCCCCAGCTCCGGCAAGGGCGGTGGCTGGAGGTCTGGCGTTAGGCAGCAGGTGTGGCCAGAGGTTTGGATGAGGTGGTGGCGTTCGGTGTAGGCAGTGCGGTTGAGTCAGAGGTGTTCGGGCGGAGAGGTGGCATGGCCAGCAGGTTCGTGGGGGTTTTCAGATGGGGTAGCTCCGATGGAGCGGGGAGCCCGGGTGGCCACGTAATGGGCGGACGGCATGCGGCGGTGTGCTCGGACTGCGGGTGGAGGCACGACCTCGGCCGGTCACGATCGGGGCGGAGCACCTGAGGCCCTGACCACGGGTGGGGTGCAGTGTGGACAAGGACTCGCAAAACCGCGGGTCCTGCTGGTGTGACGTGTATGCAGACCGGCCTTTGGCCCGTCAGTTTTGAAGAACCGGACCCGAGGTGTTCGGTGTTGTTGGGGTAAGCCGTGGCGAGTTGGGCCGGACCCGCAGTTGGGCCGCAGGCCAGCGGTCTGGACCGGGCCGACTGGTCCGGACCGGCCCATTTTGGGCCCCCTTTTGATCAAGGGGGCATATCTCCTAAACGGCGCGTCCGTTTGATGCGATGTGAGTGGCTATGGGTTCGTGTCAGTGAGACAGACATTTTAAATTGGGTTTCATGGTTTTTGGGTTCTGCACTAAAGACTGGTGACCCGTTTAATTTAATAATATTAAATTATTATTAAAGTTTCCAACGGACGTATTTGCGAGCCGAATGTCTGTTGGATGCACCGTCAGAGGCGTTGTGGCCTTGGAGTCGAGACAGTTCTTCCAAAGTTGGTTCGGAAAACTTGCGGCTCAGTTTTGCTACTCGGTGGCATGAAACGCTTAATGTGAATAATTAATTAATTAATTAATTAATTAATTAATTAATTAATTAATTATTCTTGCGTCCGACCTAAGTCATGTTTGGGATATCCGATTGACACGCCATCAGTGGCAGCGTGATCCCAGTCCTCGTGCGGACTTTTTTAAACGCTTTCTGAAGCATTTAGGTTGGAGAAAAGGTTTGGGCCCCACAGGGCCTAGTTCACACGTTTTACGGTAAAACACCACTTTTTCACCCGACATCAGTTTGGGGTGTTTAAGTACATGTTTCTGAGTGTTCTTCTGAGGGGATTGTGACGACGCAATCTGCCCGCCAAAATTCGGCCCCGAGGAATGTGCCCCACAAGGCGGCTTTCAGATGTAAGCTGTGTTTTTACGACATAAGCTCTATATGTCCATTATGGAAAAATGAATAGCTTATGCCTCATGGTTATCTGTAAAGAACAAAATGGTACGATCTACTAGACGTGTTTCAGGGTCGATTTGTGGGCCCCATAGGGCCCTGTTTGCATAATGTGAGGAGTTCCAACTTTTGCATCTGGATAACATTTTAGGCATCATCAGCTACCTTGTGACCCTGTCATCAAGGCGAAATTGACCAGTGTGGTTTCAGGCATTGAAGCCAGAGTTGTGGGGTGGGCCCCATGGGCCGTCTTTTATGTTGTGTGCAGTGTTATGTGAATTTTACATCAGACGTTAGTTTGGGGCATATTAATAGTCGATTTGGCATGTTTTTCCGAGAGCATCCTGATGGTACAGTTCTCCAGTTCTTTTTTCGGGATGGAGGTACGGGCCCTACGAGACGTCGTATGGGCATAAAGCGGTGTTGAATAACATTTCCATCAGGATCTCTTTTTCTAGCAAGTAAATAGACTATCTTGCGTGTTTTCCTACGAGGATTACAACGTTGTGATCTGTTTGGGAGAGCAGAGCCTTTTTATAGATTTCATTAAATGAGGAAACAAGAAAGGGCATTGGTCAGGGGTTCCTTTGATGCACTCCAAACCTATGCATGGTAGCAGTGTTAGTGACACCTAGTGATGGCACGAGATGTGCGGAGTTATCAGACCAGTTTCGGGTTTACCCTCCAATAGGACTGAGAGTGGGTTACCTGTTGACCTTAGAGTTTACCCTCCAGTAGGGCTGGGTAGTAGGTTACCTGTTGACCTTTAGGGTTTACCCTCCAGTGGGGCTAGGCAGTGGGTTACCTGTTGACCTTAGGGTTTACCCTCCAACGGGGATGGGCAATGGGTTACCCTTTGACCTTAGGGTTTACCCTCCAATGAGGCTAGGCAGTTGGTTACCCGTTGAATTTAGGGTTTACCCTTCAGCAGGTCTGGGCTGTGAGTTACCTGACGACCTCTTGGGGTTTACCCTCTAGCTCGGTAGGGTAGAAGGTTACCCGACAACTTCTTTCAGACTCATCCCTTTCTATGTGGCTAGTTAGTGAATTTTCTCTGTGATTACTAGAGCAGGACCATTGGTTGTACGGTTCAACGATGAGATAGATTTGTCATATGGGATTGTTGGGAATCAGGGATGGATTCCCTTAGAACTGTTGGTGACTCTTCCTGGGCTGATCTTAGAGATAGAGATCCCCTTACACACTCATTCAGGTTTCTTGTTGAGAATATATTGATTTACACCATACTTTTTTTCCCACTCTTTATGTTTGGTTACTCTATTTCTAGGAGGAGAGATGATGCATGGGGTATGCCATGTGCTTTCCGTGTCTAGCTCCTCTTGGTTGGATAATCTTGCTTCCTTTCTCTTGTCGGGTTGAGCAGAACTCTCTCTTTTGTACTCTTACATTTTTCTTGTTCTGTCTACAACTCATCATTTTTGTATCTCATTTTTTGCTCCCTCAAGCTTTCGGGGAATCCTACTGAGTATCCTTATACTCACCCATACTTGGGCTTTGCCTACACTTGGTGTGCCCATGCAGATGATAGACTGGTCGATCAAGACTACGGAGGAGTGTAGAGGACACAAGAGCTTGGGAAGTATTCAGTGGTCATAGAAGGATTTCTAGGTGCGAGACTGACAAGCTGTTTACTTTTGTTTACCTTTTGTCGGGTTGTGGCACCTTTCTAGTTGGGCCCGTGTCTTTCCCTTTACTATTTAGTTTACTTGTCACTACTTTTCAGCACTATACTTGTTCTATTTAGAAGTTAATGCATCACTGTGGTTGGGCTATAGTTGTTTATCCTTTGGTTTTATATTTTAAAATGCACTTTTGCATCGAGTGGGATGTGTGAGTGTGTGCAAGTGCTTAGGCGAAGGCCTCGCCAAGATCTTTACGCCATCGGTGCTTGTCGCCAGCCCCTGGCCTATGGAGGTGGGCCTGGGGTAGTTGTGGCTCGAGATCGGTAAGGTTGGTTCGTGATAGATGTGATGAACCTACTAACACATGGATTCTCCTCTTGGGATCCAAGAACCACAGTTGGTTGACCTCTACATTATCATTTCTCTCCGTCCCTCTCTCCCTTTCTCTATCTCTCTTGATGTAGCTGGGAATGTTTTGAATCAATCAAATTCTCTGAAAAATGTATCTCATATTTGATATGTAATAAATAAGGTATAATTACTACAAAAGAAAGGGTGTAACTTTAATAGCTTAAGCAATTAATAAATGCATGGATGAAATTTTTTGAGTCCAAACAACATGATACAAAGAAAAAAATCAATGTAAATGTGAAAAAATTGATATGTAAATGTTATCCCATCACCCACACAAGGGTGAACAGCTACAACTAAAACACAAATCTAGCTCACATAAGGGACAACCCTGACACACGTAAGGGTAACATTATCTTTCATAAAAGTAACTCTGGATCATGTAATAGTAAACCGTTAAATACATAGGCTTTGTAAGTGTCATTGGTTTTGGGACTAATTTGGATGGAAGTTGTTTTTGGAAGATGAAGCATGATTGTTTTGAATGTGTTGTCTTTTGTTATCAAGGAATAAATAAATCACCTTAGCTTGAAAAATTTGGTGATCAGACACACAATCTTAATTATTTGATTGGATGAAAAAATATTAAGAATGTATTGTAGATTTAGAAGATATTTTTTGGAAGAAATGGCTCATCAACACACCTTTATTCCAAGAAAATAAGTACCAATAATAATGAAGGATTTAATCAGATTCTTCATGGATCTAATTTAAATATGATGATTATTTTATAATCTTAGAATTATCATAAATCATAATTTATAGGGAAACTTGGGGAGAAATTATTATTCGGGAAATGGGGAACATGTTCTTCCAATCATATTGAGGGTTTTTAGGAAATAAGGTAGTTGATGGAAAACCGAGAAGCTATAATACTTTTCAAATATAATTCATATGGTGCTATGATGATACCAAATGTTCTCAAAGCCATGAGGAAGTCATGATACAAGAATATTTTTGTAAAAGAAAAAGGTGTAGAAGTCAAAGTTTTCCAGTCTCAAAATATCTGTGTGAGGTCACTAGATGTAGTTTTTTTTATAGATGCGAAGGTTTTTTGGAATGTTAGTATATGAGGATTATTGTTTTAGTTAGACTAATAAGCCAAAAGATACAAATATTTTGAGAAACAAGTTGGTTTGTACCATAATAATAAAATTAAAGAAGTTTCTAATATCAAAGTTACTAATACCAGTTCATCAGATGCAGTGTTCCATCAATCATAAAATTAATTCTAAAACCTATAATAAGATAAAATGACGTTATTAGAATGGAATCAAATGAATAAAATGTTGTTGAATAAGTTTAGTAAGTGTATTTTGTTGAGACAGATGAGAAAGAAGAAGTCGTTGTGATAAATGAACAATGGGATCATTGATCAATCAAAAATATAGTCAACCATTTTCATCAAGATCATTTGTTGGTGGTTTTCAATTGGGTAAAGAGAAAATAAAATCTATGATTTTTTTTCAAGTCGGACAAGAGACAAATAAAAATTGTTTTTATATCAAACAGGTCATATTAATTAGATTATATGTGGTGTTCACTATCAGACTTGAGGTGACACTAATACATAAGAAGAAAACAAAGACTGATCCATCAGGTGTATGCTGACACCAATGAGGTTATTAGATGTAGAATTTTATGGTATGAGAAAAAGAGGAAAAAGAAAATTACATAAGGAAGTTACAAAAGTGACATCAATGGAATTTGATGCTGATGTTGAAGTACTTCTTAGAAGTGTTGGAATATTATAAATTTACAACTATGTTTAAGAAAAATAAATACAACATAAGTGTAAAATTGTTTCAAAAATGTTTTTTAGAATGGTTTCAATGTTTTTATTATAAACCTTTAGTACAAAGCATCAGAACATACAGATTATTTTTCAATTAGTATGGATCAATTTAATGAAGAATCCATTGTCTTCATAGTAATGAGGTAATAAAAATGACAATAGGAATCAGAATTAATATTGTAATATGGAGTCATGATGATATCTAAATATGTGAGAATATTTGATAATGTTTGTGAATAATCAAGAAGAGTTGAGAAGTACATAAGAAGTCAAATATGTATCCAAAATTTTTGGTAAATTTATTATTTTGAAAATTTAGTTCAGCTGGAAAATATATCATATTTCCACCTAAACCACTTTTAGTTTACCTATAAATAGAGGATAGTACATTCTACTTTATGATGCATGTACTATTATTAGTGATGATAGAAGGTAGAGAACTCAATATTTTTGAAGAGATAGAAGTTTCTTATTGATTTTTCTAGAGGAGTCTTTCTTGATAGAAGAAGAATAAAAATAAGAAGAGGATGATAAAACTCTTCTTATTATTATATCAGGTTGGATCATCAGATAAGGAAATTAGAATGATATTTTAATATTGAGACATAAGTAGTTCATATTTGTTTTATTGGTACTCTGGAAGATTAATTTTACCTGAATGACAAATTATACTATGGAATCAGACTGGGGTATTAGACTGAGTATCATTATGATGTCTAGAGATGATATAACCTACTACTGGGTAGGAAAGTGATTTTTTTTGAATTTCATATTTTTGAAAATTGATAAGGTAGCACTGCAACATATGGTAAAAGTTTAGTAACTTGTTACATAATTTTTTATTGAATAATTTCATACTAATTGAAGTAAATGCACTATTTTATTGATCATTGGGATACATAAGTTTAATGGTATATCCAAATTGTTTTATTCACAAAAAAGGATTGTTTTCTAGCATATTTTGTGGTAATTGATTGTTTAAAAACAATACTAAGGACGTAGTTACTTTTATTGAGTAGTGAACCTTGTAAATTCACGTGTGCCTATGGATGTGTGATTATTTAGTTTTTAGAATGAGTGATAAATCATTATTAAAATTTGAAGGTTGTATCATAAGTAAGGAAACTTAAAAGAAAAATATATCATTGATTCACTAATTCCCCTCTCAGTGATACATTGAAACTTCCAGGGTAATATCTATTGGTATTAGAGGAAGGATCCATTTGATTACCCTTTTCTAATGCTTTTGGAGAGAAGTTCTAATGGAGAATCTGAATTGTGTGAGAAGTAATGAGATTCCAATCCTTGATGGTAAGAAATATCATATCTATAATGATAGAATGTTACATTATCTTATAACTATTTGGTATTATGTTCTTAAATCATCAACTGATGGTTTTCCTCCTATTAGAAAAAATATTCAGTTACATCTATTGACAAGAATAATCATGAAAATGATGGAAGAAATAAGAATTATTTACTATAATCACTTTATAAAAATCATATTTTAAAAGTGAAGGGTGTTTTCACTACTAAAGGTAACTTTGATAAGCTAGAAAATATTTATAAAGTAAATTAAAACGTAAATAAGGAAAAGTTAAAAATTTAGAAACTAAAGTATGATGTTCTCATGATGGGTGAGTATGAATCTTGTGATGAATTATTTACCTGGTTTAATGACATTGTCATAACTATTACATTTCTTTGTTAACATTTATAATATTCTACTACTATTGAAAAAATATGGACAATTATTCCTAATAAGTTTGATGCCAAAGTTTCTTCATTAGAAGGTAAAGATCCAGAAACATTATCTGTGTATTATTTTAAAAGGACTAAAATTACTTATGAAATGAGAAGAGAGAATGTTATAAAGGAAAAAACAAAAACATTATTGAGAAATTTTATTCAAAGGAATCCAAGAAGGAAAATATTATGAAGATTCTTGATGAAGAAGAAGTTGGTGATTCTAATTAAAAAAATATGTTATGTAAAAATAATCAGTAATTTTTATCCTCTTTTTCAAAAAAAATGTGAAAATAGGTACGGGTAAATATAATGAGTAACATCCTTTGAAATGTTTTAAATTTAGAGGCATTGAGAATTTTGTGGCTATTATTCCTCAAAGAAAGAAAGAAGAGGATAATGATGATGATTAATGAATTCCAAGAAGATCATAGAAGAAATCGGGTGATAAGGCTAAATCCAGTTCCAAAGGGATGGATGGAAAATTATCTAAATCCAAAAGGATAAGTTTCTTATCAATTAATTATTAAGAAAAGATAGTGAAGCTAAATATGAAAAGTCTATTAAGAAGGTTGGAGAGAAAAATTTTATTGCAACATTTAACAATGAAGAGTTCGAATGTAGTAGTTATAAAGAATACGACACTCAATAAGTATTTCATCTTAAAAACAAGTTGAAAGAAGACCTATGAAATATTGGGAGGCATGAGAAAGAAATCAAGAAGTTGAAAAATAAAAACTCATCAATAAATAATAAATAATGATTTCTCGGCGAGAAATTAAATCTATTAGAAGATATTTATTATTTTATGAAATTTTTTCAGAAAGAAAATAATTGTAATGAACATCTTCAAGTTATGATGAATAAAAAAGTGTAGGAGTTAAAACTTGTCAAATAAAAAATTTATAAATCAAAATAGTGGGTTACGAGTTTGAAGAATTGAATATCTAAAGTGGTTGAAATATCTGGAAAGGGTAAAACTAAGAAGAATTATAATTTACATTAAAATACTGAGAAGAAATTATAAAGTGTTTCTAAGAAAAGGAAAGATGGGAATGTAATGTGTGTGGCCAAAACAGACTAAGTGAATATAATAGTTTTAGAAAATCCAAAGTCAAAAAATGTTTCTATTAATTCGGGTTCCAATAAGAATGAAAAGAAACCTGAGATGGAAAATAATATTTCTATTGATTATATAAAGGTTGGTTTTGACAAAGGTCTCATTATATATACAAGAAGGTTGCTGAGAAACAAGATCACAACTCTGAACACTATGGATGTTATATATGAAAATATTATTTCTATGGATATTGCTGGTATGGTGGTGGATTTTGACATATGAAAAATATGTGTTGGTTTAACTAAAAAATTTATACTATTCTATGAGTTATATAAGGACAATTTTTAGGAGGATTAAATCGTCTCAAAAAAAGAAGTTATAGAAGGATGTTATAAAGGCCTATGAGAAGGTTAGAGTAAAAGATAAAAATAGGTTACAACCACTGTAAAATGTTTCTGAAGGATTTGATCAAACTAGAAATCTTAAAAATGGATATATCTTATTTATAACATAATAAATGGTTCTTAACAATTCTTATATTCTACATGACAAGAAAGAAAACAGCAAATAAAAATATCTTGCTATAGTAACCACTCACAAAGCTACAAAAGGAGAATGACCTTAGATCCTGGATAGTAGGCATTCTTCTCATATTACAGAAGACATAAAATTGTTAATGAATGTGAAATACTTAAAATAAGGAATAGTGAAATTTAGAAATGTTGAATCTCTCATAATTAAAGGTGTTGTATCATCCATTATTGGAGAAGAAAAGATTAAATTCAGGAAGTACTAATTTGTTTATGGGATGAAACATAATTTTATACGTCTTTTACATATTTTTGTTAACGGAATCAATGTTATTCTAAGAGAATATGGTTTCATTTTAAAGGTAAGGAATATGTAATGGTAATAACATGAGGACAACATATGAAAGGAAACATATTCTGTGTTGGTGATATTCTGAACTCTGGATACATAAGAATAATGAAAAAAGATCAGTCATGAAATAAAAGGAAGGGACACATGTGTTAGAGAAACATTAGTAAGTTATCAAAGAGAGACAATGTACTTGTTATTCTTGATATGTCAAGAAGAAATGAATGGTTTTTCACTACTTTTCATAAGGAAGGATTGCAATCTTTGAGCACAATAATGATATGAAAATGTTTAAATGTTTTAGGAGGAAAGTTTGGAAGGAATGTGATTATTTAGTAAAGAAGTTAATAATTGAAAATGGTGGGGAATACAAGAATGAATAATTTGAATTTTATCCTAAGAAGAACAGAATTTGGCATGAGTTCAGTACACTATAAACTTCTAAAAAATGGTGTTATTGAAAGTTATAATAGATGTTTGGAAAAAATGAGGATGACTATGTTACTAGAACATGGTCTCTCTAATTACTCTTGGAAAAAATCCATGATCATAGATTAGTATACTCAGAACTAATGTTTCTAAAGAACAATTTCATATATTACTCTATATAATATATTTAATAAAAATACAATTTTGAATCACTTAAGTGTTTTTGGGAGTTTATACATTATAAAGAGTAAATTTTAATATCTTGGAATGTTTTAACTTAGAAGTGAATCTGTATTTTTTCATGGATATGATACAGAATGAAGAGGATAAATTTTTTTCTAAATATATTTAGAAGTATTAATTTTCTCTGATGATGTGAAATTTTTTGGAAAAAGATGAGGATGATGCTAAAAAATGGTTCAGATAAGTAATATGAATGTGATGAAATATATTTTGTTAACAATACAGATAAGGATATAATCAATTGTATTTATACTCATGAATAAGAATTAGAATCATCAATTTCCAGTGATGAGAAAGAGTCATGAAAATCTCCTCCTATGATGAGGAATCAATTGGAAGCTGAAAACATTATTGGTTATCAACATCAAAAGATTAAAAAAAATAAGAACATCAAAAGTCATTACACATAATTATTTGTATTCAAAAGTTGAAGAAAAAAATGTGAATGAATATTTTTATAATCTTTAATGGGTATATTTTTTGAATAAAGAGTTGGAACAGATTGAAAATAATGATACTTTTGAACTCATACCTAAACCAAATAAACAAATGTTATCAATACAAAGTGGGTTTTCTATAACAAGATGAATGAAAATGATTAAGTGATAAGAAACAAAGAAATATTAGTGTGAAAATATTACTGACAAATTAAAGGCATTGATTTTTATGAGAGATTGTATCTTATGGTAATGTTATAAACTATCAAAATATTTATTGTTATTTTCACACAATGAAGATGGAAAAAAATTTAATGGATGTTAAATCTTCATTTTTTGAATGGTGATATTGAATAGAAAGTTTATATTGAAAAAAATGTAGTTTGTTTTAGGATAGATAAAAGTTATGTGTGAAAGTTGAAGAAATTCATATTTGGGATACAGAAAGATCTGAGGGAATTGTATTCCAAATTGGATACCTACTTAAGATAGATGAGTTTTAAGATATGAAGAGTTAATAATAATCTATGCATAAAATCATGAAAATAATTTTCCTTTACTCTAATTTTTATGTGGATGACATTATCATTGCTGGGAATGATGAAAAACCATGTGATAGATTTGTATAAGAGATGAAAATGTTTTCTAAAATGTCTGTGATGGGTGAAATTAAATACTTAATTGGGATAAAAATCTCATAAGTTAAGAATAACATATTTATTTCTCATGAAAATTATGATAGGGTCCTTTATAAAAATTTCAACCTTGAAAATTACAAACCTATTTTAACACCAATTGTCATGGGAACCAAGTTGAAAAAATATGGAGAAGGAAAGTGAGTTGATCCTAAAGTGTTTAGAAAGATGATTGGATGATTTTTATATTTGACTACCTCAATACCCAACATTGTTTATGATATTAAATTATTTTAAATATTTTAGAATACTCTAAAAGACTCACATCTATTGGATGGAAAAATAATTCTCATATGTATCCAAGGAACAACAAATTTTTGAATTAGGTTTGACAGTTCAAAAAATAATGGCTCATTTGGTTATATAGATGTTAATTTAGTAATAATTTTGACAATATAATATCCATATCTGGTGGAGATTTCTTTCTGGGATGTTGTGCTATTTTTCATACAAAGAAAAAAAAAATTATTAACACTTCTTGCGGATAAAGATGAGTATGTTGCTACCACTTAATCCGCTACTCAACCTATGTGGATGAAGACTTGGATAGAATACTTACTTGTAGATGTAATGTTTCCCGTGTTCATGGGTTGTGATAATAAAAGTGAAATAAACATTACAATAGTCTTGGTAAAAATTTATTGTTCAAAACATACAAATATCAATAACCACTTCATCAAAGTGCATGTGGAGAAGAATTTTTTGAAGCTGTAGTATGATCCTACATAAAAACAAGTTGCTAATTTTTTTACAAAACCTTTATAAATGATTTTTTTTTTAAATTGATGTTGAACATGTGTTTCCGACATCATTCCCATCAAGGATGAGGTATTCTTTTGTGCCATCTCTCATCAAGTCTTTGTATAGTTATGTCAAGGGGGATAATTTTTTCACAAATCTATCAATTGATATGAGCTAAACTATTTAAATAATTATGTATACAAGGGTAGTTTTGAGTAAGTAATGAATTTGACATGTAAGTGTGTGAAATATTCTAATCATTTATTGGTGTTCTTGTAGGAAACATTTACTTATAGGAAAAGTTTAACAATAAAAGAATGATATGAGGAAAGGATGAAGATATTTGTGGGTTACTAATTTGGGATGACATAGTTTTGTTGTTAATAATTATTATTTCCTATAATGAGTTAACTCATGTTGTATTATAATTATTAATAAGTAATCCATTGGATGAGTTTAAAATGTTCAGTTATTTATACACCTTGATTGAAAAAAAATACAAAGGGGGAGATTGTTGGGACCAAGTTGGATGGAAGTTGTTTTTAGAAGATAAAAGATGTTTGTTTTGAAAGTGTTATATTTTGTTTTCCATGATGAAATAAATCACCCCACTTTTTAAAACATTGAGATCAGACTCCAAATTTTAATTAGGTGATTGGATAAAAAATATTACAAAATTATTGTGCATTGAAAAAAGGTTTTATGGGAGAACATACTCATCAAACTCACCTTGAGTCAAATAAATTTCATATCATAATGAGGAAGTTAATAAGAGTCTCCATGGATCTAATGTAAATACAATGAATCTTTCTAATCTTGAATTTATCATAAATTATATGTTATTGAGAAATTTTTGATTAAATCCTTTGGAAGGAAAGGGGGAAAAAGTGTTTATAATCATATCGATGTTTGGTTGGAAATAAAGAAATTGTTGGAATATTGGGTTGTTATAATACTCCACAAATACAATTTTGAAGATTATATGCTGATCCTCAATGTTCTAAAAGTAATGAGGATGTAATGATACAAGAAGAAGTTTGTAATAGAATAAATTTCTAAATTCAATTATTTATGGTATCATAATATCAGTGTGAGATCACCAGATGCAGTTTTTTAAGGATGGGAAAGTTTTTAGGAATGTGAGAATATGGAGATGCAAGTTTTTGTTTATATAAATAATACACAAGGTACAAATATTCATAGAAATACATTTTTGTGTACCATAAATATAAAATGATAGAATTTGTTGATGTTAACGTTGCTGATAAAGGTTTATTAGAAGTGGTGTTCCACCAATCATCAAGGTAATTGTGAAACCGATCATCAGACATAGTGATTTTCATAGAAGAGAATTGGAGATATAAATGTTTTTTTAAGAAGTTTAGTAAGTGGATGCTTATGAGATTAATGTGAAATTATAATTTTTTGGGATTGATGGAAAATGGTATCTTAGATCAATCAAAAATGTAGTCAACCATTTTCATCAAGATGAATTTTTAGCTGTCTTGAATTGTCTTAGTAGAAAACAAAACCTCTGATTTATTGTCAAGTTGGTAATGATAAAAATAAGAAATGTTTTTTTATAAAATGGGTCATAGTAATTGGAATATATGTGTTGTTTAATATATAAAGGGAGGTTATAGTGATCTATAAGAAGAAGACAGAGACTGATCCATTAGGCATAGGATGACACCTATAAGGTTATCAGATGTAGAATTATTAGTCTGAGGAAAGATAGAAGAATGGTTTAAAGCAGTTTCAAAAGTGTTTTCAATGGAATTTGATGTTTATGCTGAAGTTATTTCTATAATTTTTGAAATATTTGGATGTTGTGACTATGTTTATGAAAAAATAAATGCAATTAAAGTCTAACAAAGTCACAATAATTTTTGGAAGAATGGTTTTAATGGTTTTATTATTAATAGTTGGTGTAATGAATTGAAATGAGTAGATAGTTTTTCAATTCTTATAGAGAAATGTAATGAATAATCTAATATCTTCATTTTAATGACGAAATTTGAATAAAAATCAGATTTGGACAGAATTTTGTAATGAGAGAATTGGAATAAAAATCATATTTAGAATAAATATTGTAATGAGGAAATATGAAGTGAGCTAAAGTTGTGAGATTATTTGAGAATGTTTGAGAATGTTTGAGAAGAATCAATAATATTTGAGAACTGAGGAAGTAAAGTATTCATATGAATGTTATGAAATTTTATGATTTGGGAAATTTGGTTGAGTGGGAAAATATTTTAGATTCCATCCTGAACCAATTTTGGGTCACCTATAAATAGAGGGAATTACATTGTACTTTGTGATGCAATTATTGTTCATGGGTGAAGAGATAAGGAAGAGTGGTGAATGTTTTTTAGAGAGAAGGATTTTTTGAATTGAGATGTTTTGATGTGGTTTTTAAGGCAGAGGAAGAAGAAGAGGATGAAGAATAATATCACATTCTACTGATTATTATATCAGACTGGATAATCAGACTAGGAAATCAGACTATGATTACAAGGATGAGGAAAAACGAGTTTGCAATTGTTTCATAGGTATTCTTGAAGAGTTATTAGACTGAGTAATCAGACTATGGAATCAGACTGGGTTATTAGAATGAGTATCATTATGAAATCCAGATAAGTTCTTACCTACTACTGTGTAGGAAATTGAAGAATATTTTTTAAAGTTCATATTTTTGAAAGTTGGAAAGGAAGCATCGTAACATTTTTTAAGTTCCTGGTGAATTTTTCTTAAATTTTTACACATATTAGTATTATATCATTTCATCGTACTTGAAGAAATTGCATTTTATTATCGATCATAGTGTTACACATGTGTAAGGTTATATCCTATTTTTTATCCACGCAAAAGGATTGTTTTATAGTGGATTGTGTAGTATTGGATTGTTTCCAAACTATACATAGTATGTAGCATCACTTGTTGAGTAGTGAACCTTGTAAATTCTTGTGTTCCTATAGATTTTTGATATTTTTGTTTTATGAAAATGAGATAACTCTTTAACATGAGGTGAAGGATGTTTTATAAGGAAGGAAAATTAAATGAATAAGAAATCACAAGTTCACCCCCACCCCCACTTAGTGATACATTGATCATATCTGGAAAATCTCAATGGGATACCTATATAAGGGTAACCCAGATGTTCCAAAATTCATGTAAAGATACACCAAAACTCACATAAAGGTTATAAGGGTATTATGTAAAGGTAAACAAAATGAGGCATAACTCATGAAGGTGTAAAACTAAAACTATTTAAGGGTAATTTGAAGAATATAAAATGTAGAAAACAAAAAAAACTATAACATTAAAAACAACATTTAATTAATAAAAAAATAGGTGTCAAAAATCAACAGGGAGTACAATCATTCATGTATAATATACTAAAAACACCTTATACAGACATTGTATATTACAGTTCCCTTGGAAGTATGAGGATTTTTTTTCTTTATTTCAATTTTACGTATCATTTCTAGACCACCCCTAACATATTTTTCGCATGCAATTCAATGATATATAAACTTTTAGATGTAAATTCATAGCCACATCCTTCACGATGTCACAATTTATAAATTCACGCAAATAATAAATATTGCAACATATTCATTTTCACACAAGACATTATATATAAATGCATTGAATTATTAAAAACATATAACATCACCCACTGATCTTTTTATTAAATATCAAATCACTATTAAAATATTTATTAGTATGGTCTCTTTTATATCTCAAAAAAATCAGTGATATTATTCTCAATTTTTAATTTTCTAGTGTTTTAAGTACATCTCTTTCAACTATCTAAACTTATTACTAACTGTCCATTTTGATATAAATCATAGAAAACATTCCATATATGTATAAATATAGCCATGTTTGGTATTATTTAAATACAAAACTTATTAAATTTTATTTTCAAAATTAAAACATTGGTTTAGTTTAGTGTTAAAATTATGAAAATTTTTGGTTTGGGATTTTCTATTCATGAATTTTTGGTTCACTAAGCTCATTCTTTCTACATCAATGTTGGAATGTTCCTATGGTTTTCTTATTAAGTGAACTTTACTTTATTGGGCCTCATGGTATGTGGATCATTTACATAGTTCAATTTATGGATCAATTGCCTTCATTATTTGACTCTCTTTGTTGGGAATTGATTAAACTACATATGAAGGCAATTATTCGAGAAAATTTCTTTTATCAGTGCACTTTTTCCCCTCTTGGGCTTCTAGTTTCCTTCTTTCACATGGCTCAGGTTTGCTGTGATCTTTTACCCAGCCTTATATTCAAAATAACTATGTGCCATTTTTTCATTCATACATCCACCTCGCCAGAATTTTGTCACCTCTCCACCTGACTTGTCTTTATTAAGACTACACCAACACTATTTTTCAAGAGAGATCATCTTGTCATTTCTTGTTTGTGGTTCTATTTAACAGTGAGAGGAATGATTGAGAAAGAGAGAGAGAGAGAGAGAGAGAGAGATAATATCTTCGATACTCCTCTTATGTGGTCCTATATGCCTTGTTTTTTGTGATTCCCTCAAATGAAGATCTCACTACCCATGATCGTTGTTCGATCATGATACCATCATGAGGAACCAACATTAGTAGCTCCATAGACTTTCTCAAATAACCACATCTCATGTTTTTGGGGTATTCCTGAGTCTATAAGGATATTTTTTTCTTATTTGGTAATATATTATACATTATTTTTTTGGTTAGTGTTGGGGCTGTTTGTGTGAGTCCTTCCATCTTGAGAGCATATGTTACCATCTTCGGGTGAGTGTTCACCACTAGCTCAAGGAGGTAAGAGATCATTGTGCTCATATTTCATTTGTGGTCCACTTGTGTTGTCTCTCTAATTTCTTTTTCGTTATATTATTTTGTTTTTTCATAATAATAAGCCTGATGGTGGTGTTATTTCCATGCATGTAGGATCAATAAGGTCTAAATCACAGAAATTCATATGTAATTTTTCTAACATTTCTATCATTTTATTTTTCTATTTTGGTTGTTTTAATATATATTTTTCCTATATCTGTGTTTTTTTCATGTGTTTTATTCAACATATTCAAACCACATCCACTATTAACTTTTTATAGTGTTGGAACAAATCCCTTAGATCTGTTATGAATTTAATTTGTTTATTAGAGCCAATAATCAGTTAACGTTGTCTTATATTAAATCTGATGTCAAAAAATATGATAGTGAAAGTTATTTTAGTATGTAGTGTTAATATGCATGTTTTGTTGGGTTAAAATGGGTTAGTATATTCTATTATTTCCCCAAGAAACTCATATTCACTGTGTATTTTGATGACTAGCCTATTAACACCTATGTGGCTATTGACCCCACTATTTTAGAAAAGGATCAATATACACTACTCTTAACCCTAAGAAAAAATTTAATTTTCCCTGACACCCATGAAACTACTACTATTTTTCTGAATTAAATAGAACATTTATATATGAAAAAAATAATTACATGGTTTTATGTATAATAAAAGAGGTTTTATAATTTTAAAATGTCCCCAAGATCTTCTATACATGTTTATATTGACGAGTTGAATAATGTTATTATGTATTTAGATAATATATATTGATGAAAAGTCCAAAGATCGTGCTTTAATTCTTCTAACATCCCATGATAATTCTTTAAATTCATTAAAGGATTCCATAATGTATGGTATGTAGTCAATTAAATTAGAAATGTTTAGGTCAATAATATTGTTTTGCAATCATTAAACGAATGATTTGAAATAAGAATCGAGTGGTGTGATGATTGAACCTTGGTTATTGTAAGATATGGTTATGTTGTAAAATAATCACAAAAATTAGAAATATAAGAATTGGTTTTAGAACTTCTAGTTTATTATTGTGGAAAGGCTAACCATATTATAATATAATATCTTGACATAAAAACCAATGATAGTTTGGCCATGTATAATATGATATGACCCAAGCTCACCACTTTAGGTGTTATTTAGGTTCATTTAGAACCCATTTTAGTTATAAATAGGTATATTTTCTAGGTATTATCTGTTTTGTTATCCTAGGAATAGTCCTAAATTTATTTTTTAAGGTATCCAAGTTGGAAGAGATGGTGTATTCTGACTATTCTAATCCATTCAGGCTTAGATAGATATCCTTCTCTTATCTTCCTCTATGTTTTGATTGCAGTGTGATCTACTAATTTTAACTATTTCATTATATTAATGTATTATTTTTCTATGTTTTAATGTTTAAAACATTTTACCTTTAATAAATTTTGTGTATTTATAGGTCTTGTAATGCTGAGGAGTACATCAAGATTTTGGTGGAGACTATGGAAATGTTGGTAATACCTAATTTTAATTTTTTTTTCTTAGTCATTTATTCCCTAAGCATGTTTAATCTATATAAAAGTAGTATATGGGTAGTATAGGTAGAAAATGGGCCACTTTCATCACATTATAAGTGGTATTCATATTGGGGAGTACTGTTTTTGACTTAGGTATTTTTGTTTTAAAAATCTACCTAAACTACTGGTATGCTAGTTTTGAAATAACACCATATACATAATTTTTTTAAAAATTTATTATGAATTGGTGAATAGTTTTTAAATATTTCATTCAAAATAAAAATTCTTTTTCAGTTTATTGTTATTATTATGAATTTGGTTTCATGGATTTTCTTATTTAGATGTTGTTGGTTTGTTAGTATCCTCCATGCTTCTTCTATGCATGCCTATTACTATGGTCTTCCTATTATTTATGACTTGTTCTATTGTGCCTAATTATGTGTGGATCTTTCATTGGGCTCCTTATGTATCTTGGTAATTATCCTCCTTTCATTCTCCTTACATGGTGTTGATCAAAATACATATAAAATATCTACTTTTTGTAACTCCCCAACCCTAGTTACCCAAAGTAAATGTATTATTACTTAACATTGGCATGATCACAAGGAAATCATGTCTCCAATGATCGATCAATTTAGTTTTTTTTTGGAAACCAGATTCATAAATAAGTTCAACTGTACAACTTTAAGAGAAAATACCACACTAATTTATTCCATTAGAAACATCAAAGACTCCTAGATTATGCCTGCAAGGCACTCATAAATAAATTCTTCATATCCTAATAAAATGAAACATAAAAAAGGGGTGAGCTCAAATGCTCAGTAAGGGTACGCAATAAAGCGGAAGATAACATAAATATTAAGCATGGAGAATAATTGAAAACACATTCCTTTAAAAATAATAAACACCAAAACTTTTATGGTAGGAATATGAGATGAGTAAATAACTCCATAATAAAACATAATCATGGGTATTCTACTAGTCGAATGACCACATGTACCATCAATATTATTTTCATAATGAGGGAATTTATAATGTGGGACATTCTGAAACATTTTGTCAAGGCCTCAGCCAAGATGTCTAAAAAGGATTTAGGCCTCGGCCAAAACCATATATCAAATTGGGAAAGGCCTCATCCAATTCCGCGTCTAGTTGTCTCCTGAGACCCACTGATTCATCAAGGAGCTATAACGGGCTCCACCCATCACTTACTAAGTCCAATACATTACTCATATGAAAAGGTTGAAATATAACATAAACATTATTATTAAAACATGCTTATGAAATGTCAATAATTTAACCATAAATCATGAATGGTATAAAAATAACACATCTGTAATAAAACATATCACCAAACCTTCAATAAAATATGTAAGATTTTTATCATAATTAATCGACATCAAACAAGTATAAAATCTATCAAAGGATGTTGACATAAATGAAATCAAAACTATTTGTGAGAAATAGAACTTTCCTTTTTTGAAATCATTTAAATGTACATAATAATTAAATAAAAATATTATTTTCAAATTATTCTTATAAGATTGTAAGGGAAGATTTGACATGTTATAAAGGTAGAGAATAACTAAACCTTCTGTATAAGTTAAAAAAGACATTCTTACCTTATTTTTGACAAAAAGGTCATAAAGTACCTTGTTTGGAAAACGAATGAAGGATTCCTTTCAAAACATATAAGTTAGAATAAGTGTATAAATGACTTTAACACATTTTCTAGTAAATAGTAAAAATGTTTTGAAATAAATTTTTAAGAAACATGGATGTGGATGATAAAGAGGTCCCAGTAGATACTTAAGTTAAAACAACCTCAGATAGTAAAGAGATTGTATAATTTACCCTTACCTTGTACTTAACCTTGGTCGAGGGTACGTTAACCTCTGTTATAGTAGTTAAATAATTTTTATTAAATTATACATGAACTATATACATAAATATGATATCATATATGATCCTCTAATATTCCTTTGTTAATGATATTTCAGTAGTATCATCATTTCGGGTGTTAACTGATTCGTTTTCCTTTATATACTTTGTTACATAAGTAATGTTTTTTATGGATAGGATGTATCTTATTCATATTAATAATGAAATTTAGTCTTTAAATATTATTTTTAATCATCAAATGAAAATTAGTCTTGAATGGATACGATGGGGAATGAATGTCATCGTGTTTGTGGAGACGATAATATATACGTACGGACGACCGATAATATCATTCTTTTGATATTAAAATCAGATATTATTGGATGGAATATCATATAAACAGAATAATTATCATGTCATATTTATTATTTTCATAATTTATACTCATTATTATACCCATACAAATGATAAAGTGTTTGAATTCCAAACTACACCACGACGTGGAGATGCTAAGCTGTACATACGCACGTATGGTGATTTGTCATTCATAGGATGGATAAAATAATGAATATGGTTGTACCATATTTATAATAACATCACAATATATATAATATACTGGAGTTATTATTTTATAATGGAATCAACAAAGAATGTGGAAGTGGAAGATGAAAGGAACATGAAAGAGGGGATGGAATATTTACCTCTTCTTCGGGTTATTCCATTTGATTTGATTAAAAGGGCTCCACGGGTTGGATTTATGACTAAAAGAAGGACTCTAGGATGAAGGGAGGAAAGTTGAGAGGATATTTGGGAATGGTTTGGCCGAGGCAAATGAATTTTAATGTGTTAATTTGATCGAATGGGAAGTACCCTTTTATAAGAGGGGTAATGGGAACCTTAGGAAAAGATTGAAATATAATTTTATAATAAAATAATTTACGATTTATAATGGCTCCAAAATGAATTATTTAAAGGATAAGGTGGGTATGAGTCGAAAACACTCAACCAATATGTTTTAGATAGATTTTGGTCACTATATTAACCTTATATTTTAGAATTAACTCTTAGATAAGTAGTTTGACATTTACCATGCCTCTTTGTATTTTCATATTACATGGTTAATAAACTTACTATAAACTTCTAAGAGAATCCCAAATAGTTCATTAATGATACACCTATCATTATATAAGACTTTTGGATGAACCATAGATTTTTATAATTATTATATCAACCAATAATATTGTATATCTTTTAAAAACGCAATTATGTCAATTTTGAACTTATTTAATAATTGATATTTATTAAAGACCTAAAAATTTTATTACTTAGAACTAAATAAATTTAATTAACAATAACATATCCTCCTATAAATTTTTTTGATGGCATCAATGCTTTCAAATTTTATTTATTTGAGTATTTATAATATCATTTATTTGATTGTTTCATTAATAAGGAAAATACAACATCATTATTGTGTCATATATAAATATATGAATTTTATGTCTAAAAATTATTAATAAAATCCCCTTAGGTAGGATATCATCTAAGATTTCTAATTACTATTTATAGTCTAATGTATCGAATATATAACTTCATTTAAAAATTGTTTTACTAAAAGATATTTTCTTTTGTTATTTTTGTCTTCACATTAGATTATTTAATATAAAATGTCATTATCACTCCCAAGTGTCTCCATGGGGTCCGAAAATCGACCCAAGGATTCTAATGGTATGAAATGTATCATAAAATTTGTTTTGGAAACATTTTTAGGTAATTTAAAATTATTATAATATTATTTTTAACCTTTTTTACTGGATTTACCCCTTTAACCATGCTAAATAAATTATTTACTGAAGTATTCCTAATGTATTAAAATAAAAGTTACCTATTTACACAATTTGTATCTCATAATTCCAAATATGGAATCTATTTTTCCAAATTTAAAACTCATAAGAGGAATAAATTAATTTAATATTAATTCTCATTGTCAAAACAAAAGGCGTGTTTTTATGAAATAATAACTGTCAAAATATTGGCACTTGTTTATATCCTATTTAATCATGATATTACATTCAATGATGTAAATTATATTAAATGATAAAAATATAATCTAATGATACTTAAAAACAATTCAAATGTGTAATTTAAAACTATAAACTATTTTGATTAAAAAAGTTATTTTAATTAAAATATTTTATTTTTACTATTCTTCAAAAATTGAATGTTTTTTAAAAAATACCCAAAATTCACCATAAGATAATTTCAATATTCCAAATAAAAAAATGATGTCCATTTTGAATGATAAAATTTATAATATTTCAAAAAGTGGGTATTACTATTCATAAAGGCTAGTTTGATTGGTCGCGGTGTGTTAGAATCTCGAAGTTGTGTACAATGCATGTTATAGCATTATTCCAAGGGAAACGTATCGTAGAAGATTGGGATGTTAGATTCTCCCCTCCTTCCAATAATTTCGTCCTCAAAATTTCTAGAATATTATTACATAATATGATTCAGGTGGTTCATCATAATAAGTTCCTCGGGTTCCCACGTTGCCTCTTTCATTTTATGGTTTTTCTATGGAACTTTTACCAAACGGTTCATCCAGTTTCTCAATACTTGTTCTCCTGTATCAAGAATCTTGATAGACACTTCACAATAAGAAATATCGGGTTCCAGTTCTAATTCCTCATAGGTGAGCACATGCGTTGGGTCATGCATGTATTTTCTCCACAATGATACGTGGAGCACATCATGAACTTTGGAGAGACTTGGTAGCATTTCCAAATGGTAAACTATTGTCCCAATTAGTTATAGAATTTTGAAAGGTCCAATTCACCTGGTACTTAATCTACCCTTCTTAAAAAAATCATATAACTACCTTCCCTGGAGATACCTTCATGAAAACCTGACCTCCTACATGAAATTCAAAATCATTCCTTCGGTTATCGGTATAGCTCTTCTTACTACATTGAGCTTCTTTGATGTGGGTTTGTATAACCTTCACATTATCCATTGTTTCCTCCCCATGTTCTGGGATTATGAGTTTCCTTTCACCAACATCATCCCAACAGGTTGGTGTGCGACATTGCTTTCCTTATAAGACTTCATATGGTGCCATCTGAATACTTGAATGGAGACTATTGTTGTAGGAAAATTCTACTAGAGGAAAATATTGATCCCATATGCCTTGAAAGTCATGTGATAAAGATCTAAACATGTTTTCTAAGGTTTTAATACTCCTTTAATATTGTCTATCAGTTTGAGGGTGGTAGGCATTGCTCAAATGAAGTTCAGTATCTATGGATTTCTAAATACTTTTCCCGAATCGTGATGTAAACCATGGATCAGGATAATAATTAATCACTAGGGGTACTCCATGAAGTATTACAACTTGATGAATATATATACTTGTTAAACGTTCAAGTGGTAAATCTTCTCTCGACTAAGAAAATGTGCTGACATGGAAAGACGATCAATAATAACCCATATTGTATCATTCTTTCTAGGATTCTTTGGTAGTCCCATGATAAAGTCCATCATAATATTATCCCATTTCCACTTAGGTTTTGGAAGAGGTTTCATGACTCCTCCTGGCTGTTGTATTCCATCTTTCACATATTGACAAACCATACATCTTCACACAAAATCTGAAATATCCTTCTTTATGTTATCCCACCCAAAATGTTCCTTCAAATCTCTATACATATTAGTGCTACCGGGGTGTATGGAGAAATAAGAGCTATGAGAATCATCTAACAATTCCCTTTTTATATCATGTATATAGGGAACACAATGACTTTTTCCAAATTTTTAAAATCCCATCTTAATATACGAAGTCGATCAATATCGCATTGTTCACAGATTTATTCTTCTTTTGAAATTCTTCATCATCATCCTAATTTTTTTTTATCCTTTTTAGTAAATATGGTTTGGCAACCATTTAAAAAAAGAATTGATGTTTCACCTTCCATGGTTATTTCCATATCCATCTTTACTATAACCATGGAAATAGTACCCCTTTCAACTCTCATCGTGTTCAAAACTCCATGATCCTTTCTACTCAAAGCATCTACCACCATATTTTCTTTCTGTGGGTGGTAGTGTGTTGTGCAATCATAATCCTTGAGTACTTCAAGCCATTTCCTTTGCCTCATGTTTAGTTCCTTCTGTGAGAAAATATACTTCAAACTCTTGTGATTTGTATATATCTCACAATTTTCACCATAGAGATAATGTCTCCATATCTTAAAATAAATGATTACAGCTGCTAACTCAAGATCATGAGTAGGATAGTTTTTCTCATGAATTTTATGCTATCGTGATTCATAGGCAATACCTCTATCATTCTGTATAAGGACACCACCAAGTCCTTTCTTTAAGGAATCACTATAAATAACAAACCCATCATTCTCTATTGGTAGTGTCAAGATATGAGAATTGAATAATATTCTCTTTAGTTATTTGAAATATTCTTCACATTCTTTTTTCCAAACAAATTTAACCCCTTTACATGTGATCTTCATTAATGGGTTAGCCAATCGGGAAAAATTATGGACGAAACATCGATAATAACCTACTAAAATAATAAAACTGTGTACTTCAGTTATAATTGTCGGTGATGACCAGTCTTGGATTGAATTTTTCATAGAAGGGACAATAGAGATTCCATCCTTAGAGAAAATATTATCAAGAAAAAAACCTCATGAAGCCAAAATTCACACTTGCTAAACTTCACATATAATTAAATTTTCTGAGGGTTTTTAAAATGGTGCACAAGTGATTTTAATGATCTTCATATATTTTGGAGTATACTGGGATATCATCAATAAATACCACTAAAAATTCATCAAGATATTCCTTGAAAACTTTGTTCATTAGATCCATTAAGACAGAGGGTGCATTATTCAATCCAAAAGGAATTACTGTAAACTTTTAATGCCCATACTTGGTTTGAAATGCTATTTTCATATTTTCTTCCTTTTTCACACACAACTGATGATATCTAGATCTAAGGTCAATCTCTGAAAAATATTGATCCCCATGAAGTTGGTCAAATAAATCATCAATGTGAGGTAGGGGATACTTGTTCTTTATCATTTTAGCATTGATCTCCCTATTTTCAATGCACAACCTCGTAGATCCATCTTCCTTCTTAACAAAAAGAATAGGGGATCCCCATAGAGAAACAATAGGGATAATAAATCCCTTATCACTAAATTAATATAGTTTTTTATTTAGTTACACTAGTTCCATAGTGGTCATTCAATAAGGGGACTTCGATATGGGCATTGAACCAGGAATTACATCAATGGAAAACTCAATTTTTTATTCTAGAGGATGTCCTGGTAAATCTTATGGAAACACATCAACATATTCATTCACAATAGGTACATCCTCTATTTAAACATTCCTTTCCTCCCCCATGGTTATTTCTTTCTCTTATTCCCCAAAAATTGAATTTAGTTGAGCTACTGGGGGTGGATCTATATAAGAATGAGGTGGTGACATTTCTGCTCTAAATATAAGGTACTCCTTATAATCATCGAAAATTGTAACCTCCTTCTTCTCACAATAAATTTTTACATCATGGTTAGAAAGCCAGTCCATTAAGAGGATTATATAAAATTAAATCTAGGTTGTGATGATGAGAATAGGAGATAAAAAACATGTATATTACTTAATGGGAAATAATTCACAAAACATTGTTGCAATGATACTTCCCTTAGGAGTTTTGACTGAAAACTTCCTTGTTAAATCAAATTGGAAATATCTAATTTTCATTGAAAACTAGGAAGATATGAAATAATGCGATGATCTAGAATCAAATAAATCGTTTTCTAAACATGATAGAACCATTAAATTACCTGCCACCACATATTTCGAAGCTTCAACCTCAGCAGTAGTGATCACATAAGCATGGCCTTGACCCCCTGGAATTTTCGGAGGTATGTTTCCCTGATGCTTAGGACATTCATTTGCATAATGTCCCATCTCCCTATAATTGTAGCATTGAACATTGGTAACATTTATCTTTCCTTTAAAATCACCAGTAAGATGGCCTTTCTATCCACATTTGTAGCATAATCCTTTTCCTCTTAGACAGGAACCAGGGTGCTTCCTTTCACAATTATCACAGGGTTGAAATTCAATTCTTCCCTTCTTCCCTATTTCCTTATTTCCTTTCCTAGAGTGTTCTACAGATCTCTTCTTCTCTTTTTTAATGTCATAAGATGTATAGAATTCCTTTTCTGTCTTGATAGCACATGAGATAATATCTTCATACGATGAGAAGGATTGTGATACTAATGCTCGACAGAGAAATGGTTTTAACCCATCAATGAAATGGTCAATCATACTTCTTGGGTTACGCATATAAAATATTCAACATGCCTTTCTAATCTTGTAAAGTTAGCCTCACACTTTGCAACATTCTCATCCTCCTTTTTCCTCAGACTTAGGAATTGCCTTCCCATATCCGCTCGATGGTAACGAAGAAAGTATTTTTCTTATATAAGTTATTTAGACACCCTCTATTCCATACTGGACACTTCTTCATCTTCCTTTATGTTTTGAATCAAAGACCACCATTTATTAGCATTTCCAATGAGGTGATAAACTGCCACGACATCTTTTTCCCTTTCACTACTCCCCAAAGCGTGAAATATTTTTTCTAAGGAATTTATCCATTTCTTAGCCACTAATGGATTTGTACTCCCATTGAATATTTTTGTTCATTGCCTCATGATGCGGTCTAACATTGATCCTTTGCATTATGGATCAGGGTGCTTCATATGTGTAAGGTTATTATTCATAACAAGTGTGAGTTGTTCCAGTGTGGTGATAAGATGATAAGCACCAGTTCCATCACCATATCCACTATATTTATCTTGAGTAAGAGGGAAATTCCTACATGGATTATATGCATTGAAATAGTTTCCATTCCTTCCACTAGGTGCCATTTCTAAAAAGTGGAATACACTATATTAGTTTATGAATCAAAATACATAAATCCATACTTTTAAAAATCTTAACATAAATTGAACAGTTTATGGATATAATCCACAATCATAAAAAAAATTTCTTTGAGGTTGTATATACACATAAACCCTTCATAATGGTTTGTGAACAAAATGAGAATTATCCTAAGCATATCCCCCGGGAGAGTCGTAACCAAGAGTGCATCAAGACCCATTGTAGTGCACCAGTTCCCATTAGAGTCTAGCTCAAAGCTGTGTTTTTGGGTTTTACCCCTACGTACATATGTTCTAGAACAACCTCTACCTGCTTGTATCCAGACATGGATGTATTTCATGGAAAACTCACAAAATCTCTACAATACCAAAATTCTAGGAAGTTCTTCTATACTAATCCTCAAAGTCGATCATATGGTTGTGTTCTCTAAACAGAGTTTATCTAAATCTAGTTTCCAAAGTTTGTACTAAACTTCCTCTAATACCAACAATAACGCCCCAACCCTAGTTAACTTGAGTCAGTGCATTATTACATAACATTGGAATGATCCCAAAGAAATCATGTCCCAAAAGACCAACCGATTTAGTATTATTGGAAGCATGATTCATACATAAGTTCAAATTTAAAACTTGAAAAGGAAATACAACACTAATTTATTTCTTTAGAAACATCCAAGCCTTCTAGATTATGCCTGAAAGTCACTCATAACTAACTTCTTCATATCCTAGGAAAACAAAACATAATAAAGGGGTGAGCTGAAAAGCTCAGTAAGGGAAATAAATACAGCGGATGATAACATAAATATTAATCATGGTGAATAATTGAAAACACATGAATTTACCAATAATAAACATGAAAATTTTTATGGAAGGAATATGAGCTGAGTAAATAATTTCATAATAAAACATAATCATGGGTATTCAACAAGTCGAATGACCACATGAACAATCAATATTTTTTTCATAATAAGGGAATGTATAATGTCGGGAATTTTGAAACATTTCTTCAAGGCCTCGGCCAAGATGTCTAAAAATGATTAAGTCCTCATCCAATACCATATATCAAATTGGGAAAGGCCTCGGCCAATTCCACGTTTAGTTGTCTCATTAGACCTACCAATGCATCGAGGAGCTGTAGTGGGCTACACCTATCACTTACTAAGTCCAATACATTCCTCATATGAAAAGGGTGAAATATAACAGAAACATTTTTATTAAAACTAGCATACGAAATATCAATACATTAACCATAAACCATGAATGGTATAAAAATAACACATCCACAATCAAACATATTGCAAAACCTTCAATAAAATATGGAAGATTTTTATAATAATGAATTGACTTTAAATAAGTATAAAATCCATTAAAGGATGTTGACATAGAAGAAATCAAAACCATTTTAGAGAAATATCTCTTTCTTTTTTTTTGAAATCATTTAAAGTTATATAATTATAAAAGAAAACATTTATTTTGAAAATATTTCTATAAGCTTGTAAGGGAAGCTTTGACGATGTTATAACGATGGAGAATAACTGCACCCACCATATAAGATAGAAAAGACATTCTTACCTTAATTTTGTCGAAAAAGTCATAAGGTACCTTATTTGGAAAACGACTGAAAGATTCCTTTCAAAACATATAAGTTCAAATAAGAGTATAAATTACATTAACCCATTGTCTAGTAAATAGTGAAAATGATTTGAATACATTTTTATGAAACATGGATGTGGATGATAAAGAGGTCCCAGTAGATCCTTACGTAAAAACAACCTCAGATAATAAAAAGATTGTAGAATTAACCCTTACCTTGTACTTTTACTTGGTCGAGGGTACATTAAACACCTATATAATAATTAAATAATTGTTATTAAATTATACAAGAACTATATACAAAAATATGATATCATATATGATCTTCTAATATTTCTTTGTTAATAATATTTCAGTAGTATCATCGTTTCGAGTATTAAATGATTTATTTTCCTTTATATGATTTGTTAAATAAGTAATGTTTGTTATGGATAAGACGTATCTTATTTATATTCAGAATGATATTAAGTCATTAATTTTTTTTAATCATAAAATAATTATTAGTCTTGAATGGACACGATGGGGAATGAATCTCATTGTTTTCGTGGAGATGGTAATTTGTACGTATGTACGAGCGACAATATCATTCTTTTGATATTAAAATATTATATAATTGGATGTCATAACATATATATAGAAACATTATCATGTTATATTTATTATTTAAATCATTTATACTAATTATTGTACCTATCCAAATGATAAAGTGTTTGAATAAAAAACTATTCCACGATGCACATGAGCCTCAGCCTAGTTGGTGAAGAATTATTAAGTGAATCCAAGTGACCTAGGATCAAATCCAGGTTGAGACTAATTTCTGGGTACAGTAGCAGCACTATAGCAGGTATTATAGCAGCACTGTAGTGGGTACTATAGCAAGCACCATTTGGCATTGTAGCAGCCGGGAATATTCCCATGTTTAGGCCTTCGGGCCACCAATTTGGTCCCCAATTCCATTAAGGCCTTCGATCCACCCAGACCTTTGGTTCAGTAAGGAATTTGGGCCACCTCAAAGCCTTCAGGACACTTTAAAAGTGTAGATTAAAACCAGACAACCTACAAGGAACAAGCTTCAGAAGGAGGAGGAGCAAGGAGGTTTCAACATAATAGAATCTAAATGGATTGAAATAATGATAGGGTATGGAACCTACCATCAAGAAAAGCCTATGCATGTACAAGATAGACTAGATGAATATCCATGCAAATGTGGTGAGCTGATTTCACGATGAAGATGTTGGGGAGGAGCTGTTCCAAGTAGTCAGTCCGGGTTGTATGTAATGTTTGAAGCCTACAGGAATTGAATTCCTCTATGGCCTATGGGCTATGTAATACTTACACTTACGGGCCTTGTAAGGGTTCCACCTCACCCCATGAAAGGTGGATTATCAAAATCAATAATAAAATGAAGGCCTTCGGGCCATTGGAGGAACTACACCACGACATGGACACGGTAAGTCATACGTACACACATATGGTGATATGTCATTCATAGGATGGATAAAATAATGAATATGGTTGTAAAATATTTATAATAACATCACAGTACAAATAAGGTGCTATATTTATTATTTTAGAAATGACACAACAAAGAAAGAGGAAGTGGAAGAAGAAAAGAACATGAAAGAGGTGATGAAATATTTACCTCTTCTTCGGGTTCTTCCATTTGATTTGATCAGAAGGGCTCTTTAGAATGGCTTTATGACTAAAGGAATGCCTCTAGGATGAAGGGATGAAAGTGGAGAGGATATTGGTGTAGGTGTTGGCCAAGAAAAATGGATTTTAAGGTGTGAATATGAGGGAAGGAAAAGTACCCTTTTATAAGAGGGGTGAGGGGCACATTAGGAAAGTATTGAAATATTATTTTATAATAAATTCATTTTCTCTTTCTGATGGATCCAAAATGAATTATTTAAATTATAAGGTGGTTATGGGTCAAAAAAACTTAACCAATATGTTTTAGATAGGTTTGGGTCACTATATTAACATTATTTTTAGATTAACTTTTAGTTAAATAGTTTGACATTTACCATGCCTCCTTGTATTTTTATATTATATGGTTAATAAACTTACTATAAACATCCATGTGAACTTCAAGTGGTTAATTAATGATACTAATATCAGTATATAAATGTTTTTGAAGAACAATAGATTTTTATAATTATTATATCAACCAATAATATTGAATTGGTTTTAAAAACTCAATTATGTCAATTTTGACATTATTTAACAATTTATTTTTGTTAAAGTCCTAAAAAATTTCTTACTTCTAAATAAATACATTTAATCAAAACTAGAATGTCATATTCACCTATAAAATTTGTTAATGTCATCAAAACATTCATATTAGATTTATTTTAGTATTTATAATATCATTTATTTGATTTTTTCATTAATAAGGAAAATAATTCATCATTATTGTGTCATATATAAATATATTTATTTTATGTCTAAAAATTATAAATAAAATATCCTGATGTAGGAAATTTTTTTATATATCTAATGACTATTTATAGTTTAATGGATAAGTTATATAACCTCAAATAATTTTTTTTTACTAAAATTATTTTCTTTTGTTATATTTGTCTTTACTTTAGATTATTTAATATAAAATGTCATTATCACACCCAAATGACTCCATGGGGTCCCAAAATCTACCCAAGGATGTAAATTGTAGGAACATTATTAGAAAATAGGGTGGGAAAAAATTTTAGGGTAATTTAATATTATTATAATATTATTTTGTAACCTTATTTAATTGATTTACCCCTTTAACCACGGTAAATAAATTATTTAATAAAGTAAATATTCCTAAGATCTAAAAATTAAATTTACCTATTTACACAATTTTGATCTCCTAATTCCAAATATGTAATCCATTTCTCAAAATTCAAAACACAGTACTGGAAGAAATTAATTTAAAATTAATTCTCGTAATCAAAACAAAAAAGCGTGTTTTTTTGAAATAATAACTATCAATAGATTGACACATGTTTACATCCAGTTTAATAGTGAGATAACATCTAATGACTTAAATTATATAAAATGATATAAATATAATCTTATTATACTTAAAAACCATTAAAATATAATATTTAAATCTATAATTTATTTTGATTAAAAAAGTAGTTTTTAATTAAAATTTAGTATTTTCACTATTCATCAAAAATTGAAAGTTTTCAGAAAAGTACCAAAATTTTCGACTAATCTAATCTCGATATTCTGAATCCAAAAATTAAGTCCATTTTGAATGAAAAATTTTTATAAAATTTCGAAATGTGGGTATTACTATTCATAAAGGCTAGTTTGATTGGTCGTAGTGCTTTAGAATATCAATGTTGCGTACAACGCAATCTATTGCATTATTCAAATGGAAACGTACCATAAAATCTTGGTGTATTACACTTTTTGTCAATTTGTTTTCTAATTGATTCACATCCACTTATTGGATTTCATTTTCCACTAATGTGTAGCCTAGATTTCTCATGATCTATTACACTGGCCTTATCTTCTAATAATTATGTTCTCTCTTGGTCTTCCACAAAACCACATTTAATACCACACATGAAATCATTCACCTTATTTAACACTTCACCATTATTATGACTAAACTGTCACTTCATTTTATAGAAAATCACCTTTTCATTTTTTGTATTTCTATTTACCAGTGAGAAGAAATATTGAATGACGGAGAAGCTCCAGTGGTCCTCGTTTTTGGTCTTGTACACCCCTGTTCTAGTGATCCCCTATGATGGAAATCTCACATCTCATGAGAAATATTCAAATAAGAAGAATTCAATAACTACCATCCCTAGTAGCCCCATGTATCACCTCTAGGAACCTATTCACAGGTTCTTGGAGTGGGATTGATCCTGTAAGGTTATTTTTGATTATTTAGTTCTATACTATACCATATATTTTTGGTTTGGTGTTTGGATTTAATGAGGGAGTCAATCTAGATTTAGGTTGTACATTACCATCTTCAGTCCAGGGCTCATCACTGGCTCTTGTAGTAATGAGGTCCCTATGATCAGATAGCTTCTACAGTTGGCATACATTATATCTCTTCTTTAATTTTCATTTTTGTATATTATTTATTTTTTTTACAAAATAATTATTCTTGTGGTATTTTTATTTTCATGAACATAAGAAAAACAAGATCTGATGCACGTAAAATCTTCTTTAAATATTTTCCTTACTGTAATGTTATTTTCTCTTTTTATGATACATTTTTCTTTCATTCATATGTCCACATTTCTCCTTCTTCTTTTTCTTTTAGAATCATCAAACCATCTCCTCTCTTCCCATTTTTTTTGTGTCGAACCACCTCTATTGGGTTCATTCTAACTTTAAAATAATGCACTATAACTTTTTGAAAACATACCTTAGGATAACCATGATTTTTTTGTATCCAACATTCTATATAGAAAAAATAATTCTTGAATGCTTGAACTTACATAACCATTAACAATTCCTGAATAATGACATCCCACTACTCCTTTGTAGGATATATTGGTGTCAATATCACCTCTCATAGTTGAATTCGTTATTCATATTTCACAAGTTTCTTAGATGACATTATATATGGTAGTTGTAGTATGAATCTCATAGATTCTCATAGAACATCAACTTACAGAACTTTTTCAAGGCAATGATTATGATGGAGGTTAGTATTACTTTAGAAAATGTTTTTAATCCTTAAAAACAGAACCATTGGATAGTGTCTTGGGAAGGATATCCCCACATCACTTATTTCTTCCAACACATGTTTCTTTAATAAACTACGTTTATACATTGAAACATCCTTCCCTCACTACCACAATATATCCCATTCATTAGCACTAAAAACCCCATTTATTATCAATAAAAAAGGATTTGTGTTATATCCACTGATAAAAGTGTGTCCATTTATTAGTAAAAAAATTGAAATTATAAATGGGCCCTTTATCATCACTAAAAATGATATGAAAAGGGGTTATTTATCAGTGCTAGTTTAGTTTTTATAAAGGGGCTCGGCTTGGCAGTGTCTTGTTGATTCAGAAAGGTTTTAGTGTTCATTAAAACTTCAATAAATCTGGTTGATTAGATATCATTATTAGTAGATCCATAAGCTATGACAGCACAAATTATTCTCTGGGACTTAGTAGCGGGTTCATCGAGCAAAAAATCACTTCTACAAGGTTTCCAGTGTGGCTGTTATTCTCTAGTCTTCGGTAGTAATGCGTTGCATTTTCAGGAGTTGGAAATGGAATATTTTCCATCTCGTTTGGTGGAATGTCTAGAAGAGATGTTATGGAGGAATCATAGCTTGAGGTTGAGGATGCAAGGTTTGTGGTCTTTAGTCTCGACTGATGGATATTCCCTGTGTCTAGTGGCTGTCCTTGGTGGTGGGGGTCATCTACGTGTCAAATCTGAATGTGCCAGTTTAGCAGTCATGGAGTGGCAGCAACTGTGAGATTTTTATTATGGGTTTTTCTTTCAGATCTAATTGTGTGCCTTGGTATATTTCATTATAATTGAATTTGTGTCAATGATACCTTTGTCCATTGAAATCTATAGTTGCATGCCTATGGGACTTTGTTCTTGTAATGGGTCCTCCCTTAACCCTATTAAAAAGGAATTTCATTATTTTTTTCTTTCTTCTATAATTAAGGGTCCAGTCTCCAACATGTTTTGATAAATGGGTCCCTTTATCAGTGCTTTAAATATCACTGAAGAAAGCCATATTTCTAAAGTGTTCTATAATCATTATAGAACACTATAGTATAAAATATATAATTTAATTAAAATAAAATTCATATAAAAAATCCCAGAAAAGTCACTATATTATCAACATTTAAAACAATAGATTTTACAATTACATTAGTATATAAAATTTTTCCGAAACATTCAAAAACATTTGTGTTCCATTGTCACTTTTTCCCAACCCCCATTCAAAAAAACCCAATCATGTTATCCGTTGATGAAAAAATCATCACATCTTGAGAAAAAGAATGCACGTATATAAGAAAACAATTCTTATGTAAGTAATAATTTAAATAAAATAATTAAACATAAATATGAAAGTATAAATTTATAAAATGTCATTTTTAAACTGAAATAACACACTTTGAGTCATGCCGATCACTTTGTGAATTAGAAAGAAGTGTGGTTCATTCTTACACATCACAAATGACTTATGTATCTTTGTCTTAAAGTATCAAAACAATCCTAATTTATTTACTTGATTTTGATTATATCACTTGTCCTTTTTACAAAAATTTGAATTTAAACTAAAATCATGCACTTTGATTCATACCTATCACAATGTTTTTTAGTTTTACATATGAATGATTCATAAATGTAACAAATTAATTATGAATGATTTTAATAAATTATCAAGGCAATCCAAGATTGTTTTCCTTGTTTTTAGTGAGTGACACATGTTTTGAACTAAAATATCATTTGAAACTAATAACACACACTTGAAGTCATACTAGGGACATGGTTTATCAAATTGAGGTGAGGCTAATTCCTATACTTTAAAAATTACTTATCGATCATTATATTAACATGTAAAAATAATACAAAATAATCTTCTTAGTTTTGAGTATGTAACATGTGTTTTGAAAAAAAATGTTAGTTTTAAATAGGAACACAAACTTTGAGTCATACCGTTCACACCAGGAATTAGATTGATGTTTGGTTGATTCCTACACATCTAAAATGACATATAGATCATTTTCCTAAAGTATCAAAATAATCGGAATTTGTTTTAATATTTTTCAGTATGTCATGTGTCATTTTACAAAAATTGTCAATTTAAATTGAAAACATTCACTTTGAGTCATAACATTAAAACAAATTTAGAGTTGACATGCATCAAATTCTTATGCATCACAAATGAATTATGAATCATTTTTATTAATTATTACGACAATCCAAGTGTGCTTTCTTGGTTTTCATTGAATGACCCTTGTTTGAAACTAAAATGTCAATTTTAAACTAATAACATATACCCTGAGTCATCGTGGGCATTCCATGTATCAGAATGCGGTGAGAATGATTCCTACACATAAAAAATGAACATGTACTATTTTTTAGAGTATCAAAACTATATGAATGTGTTTGATTATTTTTGAGTATGTGAAATGTGTTTTGAACTATAATTTCAAATTTAGATAATACATACACTTTGAGTAACATTGGTCACATCATGAATTATATTGACATGCAGTTGATTACAACACATAATGGATGAGCTATAGATTATTTTCCAAATGTATGAAAAATCTAAATTTGTTTTATTAGTTTTGTTTACGTCACATGTCTTTTTTACTAAAATGTAAATTTAAACTAAAAATGTGTACATTGAGTTATACTAGTCACATCTTGTGTCAGTTTGATGTGTGCATAATTCTTACACATAAAAAAATAATTATTAATCATTTTAAAAAATTATCAAGGCAATCTGAGTGTATTTTCTTGATTTTGAGTGAGTGACATGCGATTTGAACTAAAATGTCAATTTTAAACAAATAACATACAATTTGAGTCATATAGAACACACTGTGTATCAGGTTGAGGTGTGGCTAATTACTAATTGTGAAAAATGAATTATGAATCACTGCCCTAATGCATTAAGATAATATTAATTAATTAGATCTATTTTGAGTATGTGACATGTGTTTTCAACTAAAATATTAATTTTAAATAAAAACGCCCACTTTGTGTCATATCGATCACATTGTGCATCATATTTACATAAGGTTGATTACTAGATAATAAACTGTACCAATTGAAAATTTCGTTAAAGTGTAAAAACAATCTCAAAGTGTTTTCTTATGTTTTAGCATACTACCACAAAAACTGTTTTTCCCAGCTCCAACCTTTATCAGTGCTAATGAAAAAGTGTTGATAAAGGGTCGACATCAAAAAATAATTAATTGAAAATAATATATTAATATATAAATATATAAATACAGTTATATTGATATAAAAATAATATATAATTTTTAATATAATTTAGATAAGTATAAATATACATTTACACATAATATACTTAATATATAATATATTTAGTGAAAATGGCTTATAAAAAAATTAAGAAAATATTTTTAATTAATAATTTTTTAATTATTATGGAGTAATAGTCATTTAATAATAATTTGAAGATTAAAAAATAAAAAAAATTTAAAAAAAAGATCCAAAATATGTTGAAAACGCAACTCGAACTTCAAACGACCATAACTTTTGATCCAGGTGTTGGTTTGAGCTCTACAACATATCAAATCAAATTCTGCGAGGAGATTCATGTCGTTGTGCCCAGGGGGGACCTCTATAAAGGTATTTTTGAGGCCAAAAAAGTCCCATAAGGCCTCCAAAACTGAGTATTTAGTTGGGGTACCCCGATTTTTTAACATTTTGTGGATTTTCAGCCTCGTTTAAGGGGGTATTATTGGGTTTTTTTTGTGGGGACTGAATTTATTCCAAGGTATTACATTCATATTGATATTATTTATTTGAAATATCATCATTTTTTATAATGCACTTCTATTTATAATCAAATATATAACAATATATACATATTTTTTATATATTCACACATAAAAATTTAATTATAATTATAAATAATAAAATATATTTACAATTAAAATATATTATCTTTATCAAAATAATAACTAATATCCATTTTATTTAAAATATAAATATATGAATATTTATATACTTTTATATTAATCTAACTATATATATATATTTATATTTATCTAACTATATATATTTTAATATAACTACATATATATATATTAAAATTACTATAAATATATATATTAATATCACTATAAATATATATATTAATATCACTATAAATATATATATATTAATATCACTATAAATATATATATTAATATAACTATATATATATTGATATAATAATATATATATATATTAATATAAATATATATTATCCGAATAAATATAACTAAATATATATATATAAATATAGATATATATTAATATAACTACATATATATATTAATATAACTATATATATATATATTAATAAAAATATATAATACTATACGAATAAATATAACTATATATATATATAGATATATATTAATATCACTATATATATATTAATATAAAAATATATTACTATACAAATAAATACAAATAAATATATAAATATATATATATAGAAATCTAATGAATTGGAAAGCAAATCATAATAGAGTATTGGTAAGGGCTTAGGCGCACAGGGGGGAGGTCTTGAGTTCAAATCCTGGTGGATGCAGGGGCGTGCGTGCATGGGGGAATATTGGAGCAAGAGTTATTAAAGGGTGGAGGGGTTGTGTCGGGCGTTGTTAATTTTATAATTTTTTTACCTTTTATCAGCGCTTTTAGAAAAGCACTCATAAAGGAAGCACTAATAAATGTGTGATTAATTTTTTTACCTTTTATCAGTGCTTTTTTAGCGCTAATAAATGGGGTCTTTATAAGCACTTTTTGGAGCGCTGATAAAGGGGACCCCCCTTATCTTCGCCGGCATTAATAATTCTTTTCTAGCACTGTTAAAGTCCATTTTTAGCTCTGATAAAAGCCGTATTTGTAGTAGTGTATCTTACATGTCTTTTTTAGTAAAATATTAATTTAAACGTAAAATACACACTTTGAGTCATACTTATCACATCATGTATCTATTTGATGGGATAATGATTCCTTAATGTCAAAAATGACTTATAAATCATTTTCATAATTATTAAAAAAATATGACCAACTTTTCTTATTTTTTGATGATTCAATTTTATTTTGAACTAAAATGAATTTTAAACTAATAACAGAGAACACTATATATTAGATCGAGGTGTGGGTGAGTTCTAAATGTCACAAATGACTTATGGGTAATTTTCCTAATGTATAAGGAAAATAAATAATATTTTAATTTGTTTTAAGTATGTGCTGTGTGTTTTTAACTAATATGTCAATTTAAAAAAAACACATAGTTTTAGTCATAGCAGACATATTTTTCATTAGATTGATGTGCGATTTATTCCAACATTACGGTAATGACTTAAGAATTATTTTACTAAAATATCAAGTCTATACAATCATTTTTTAGGTTTTTAATGAGTGACATGGGTTTTAAATTAAAATATTATTTATAAACTAAAAGCACACCCTTTGATTCATATTATTCACATCGTGTATTATATAGAGGTGTGGATAATTCCTAAAAATTGAAAAGTACTTGTTGATATTTGTACTAAAGTATCAAAACAATATGAATTTGTTTGATTGGTTTTGAGAATTTGATGTGTATTTTAATGTAATGTGTAAATATTAATCTAAAAATATACACTTTGAATTATAATGTTAACACTGTGTATTAGATTGAGGTAAGATTGATTCTTACATGTCAAAAATTACTTATAAATCATTTTTCTAAACTTTCAAAACAATCTGAACATGTTTTCTTAGTTTTGAGTATGTAACGTGTGTTTTGAACTAAAATACCAATTTATAACTAAAAAATGGAATCTTTTTGTCGGGTTGGGAATACCATGCATCAGATTGAGCTGTGGTTGATTTCAATATATCACATCATGTAATTTAATTATACAATGCTTTTAACATTTGGGGTTATCTAACAATACTATTGGTTGGTATCCTATAATGATTAATGCATTATATAATAAAAAGAATAGTGAATCATCATGAGTTTATCACACTTGTTGAGTGAATCATCCTTATTGAATACATTATCTAAAGCTTTTTTCCCCGTTTTTTTTTCTATTAATTTAGTATAATTTGGTCACATAAAAACAATTACAGAAGAATTAATTTATTCATGAGCTCTTTGGTAAATAATAAAATAAGTATCAATTAAAAATTATAAGGAAATTAAAAAAATGTAAAAAAATGATATCCAAATTAAATAAATAATTAGAAGTAAGTCACCCCTTTATTATGTTAATATACATTCTTATACCATGTATTCTTCCCATTTGTTTCTAACCAAATATATTTTCTCTTTTGAATTAGATTATTTTTATTGTCATTAAGGAACTAAAAAAATATAAATAAAAAAATTATTTATAATTACATTAAATGAAACAATAATTATCACTTGAAATTCCTCTTCCGGGATGCTAGTATATTTAAGGAATACGATATCTTTCACATATTTTCAAACACAATATCCCTAATATTTTCCATTAGATTGTTTTTGGAACTGTATAAACATTGTGAAAAATAATAATTATTTTTATTTATGTTTTAATAGTGAAATATTATAATATATACACTAATACTTGTCCAGTATTATAAGTTTGTTGGTTTCTTATTCTCATGGATTTACCTCAATCCATGATTTTGATGATATTTAAAAACCACCATATAATAATATAATTTTCATGAAAATATAATATAAAATCTATAATTTGATGTTTTTTATAAAATATTGCATGTAGTGTATTAAAAATTGATAAAAATTATCATGTTTTGTTAGTTTGTTGGGTATCCATGCATTGAATCCAAAAAATAAATCTTTTATATCTCTAAATTAATTGTAATGAGAAACAAAAAACTGCCAAAAAATTAAAAGGAATAAGTAATAAAGGGAATGAAATTATATTTGATTTAATTAAATTACAGATTTTTACCCCTACATAGTTAATATTAAGAAGATTATGTCAACTTTAAGTTTTATTTCAAACATTGGGGACAATGTTCTCACTATTAATTTATATTAATTTGGTTTCATTGAGAATGTTTTTGTAGAATTGTTGTGAGAACAAATGAGTCCAAAACATTTTAATAAAGTTTTCCCTTGAAATTGTACTAATATATACATCAGTAAAAAATTTGAATAGTATTTAACTGTAATTAATATATTAGATCTGTTATTGGATAACAAAATTATAAAAATACACCTCATGTATAAATTTATAACCAATACTTTTAGACATTACTTATTGAGGATTTCATTTACATTATCAAGATCAAGATAGTTGATAATGAACTATTCATATAATGGTTCTCAAAAAATAAATTATGGTCATATAACCACATTCTAACATTGTATCCCTATGAACCATTTATATTAGTATACGAGGATGTTGAACTGGAAGAGTAAAATTACATTGTGAAGATCTTTTGGATTGATTTTTTGATCCTTTAGATCATTTTGATTCTAATTTCTATTTCACCACCTTCATATTCTCCATCTTTAATAATAAACATCAGTTCAATACTTTTCACTTAATTTTTTATATTTTTGCATAAAAGATTATTTGGAAAGACATTAGTCCTTGTAGACATGTAATTTACAAGAACAAACATTAATTCTATGAATGTTTCAATAATAATCTTGACTGTATGATCATCAAGATCATCAATTGAAACATATATCTCGGTACTCGTCTCATGAGAAATGTAAATCTCTACTATCAGATGACTTAATTGAATTTTTTATGGTGTAGAATATCCCCTTAGACATTATTAAATCTACCCCATATAATAAGGTGATGGGTGGGTGCTGAAAGATATAAATCACAATATGTTTAACCCTGCAGAATACCAGAATAGGAAAGGAATCAATGTCTTCCTAATTCAAATTTCATAGAAATAGTTAGGAAAAATTTGATTGCCTCTTGTAAAGAAGACCTCTGAGGGGAATGTCTTGCCTCAATGATAGTGGGGGTGGGGTGGTAACTTCACATAGCGGTTATTCTTTTGTTGTTTCTTCAATTTGGCTCATTCCCATAATATTTTCGAATAACTCCAATATCCAAATAAGTTTTTTCTTCTATATTAGAAAATAGTTCCCGAATCCTATCCATTTTCTTATCTTTATCCCCATATTCATTTCATTTCTCAAAATATTTTTAGGGTGACACCCCAAAACCCACACCACAATCATGGATATATTTTTCTGTCCACTTTATGGCCACTGATAATAACCTTTCATTGTATATAGATGACGATGATTCCTGTGTCTAATTCATATAAAAAAGAGAAAAATAAATAATCATTATTATGTAATACCTATTTAAAGTAGATAAAAATTATTATAACATACTTACATATTCTTCCCATACATTTTGTGTGTTTTAATCTATTAGTATCTCACATTTCTTTACATGATACTCCTTATATATCGCATGATGTGGGATAGAAGTGGATTGTGATTTTGATTCATCAATCTATATATAAAAAAGGAATATAATTATGTTGTTTTTTCATGTCACATAAAATTATTTCTATATATTTAAATACAACCCATTTTTTTCAAGTAATCATATCCCATCCTTGATTTATGGTAAGAGTACATTGGTTTTGTTCCATGCTAATTATTTTGATCACTTATTTGTTGTTTTATAAATTAACAATTCTTAATCAAAGTGATCAATACATATATATTCAAGAAATTTATTACCATTAAAAATGTACCTGAAAAAGATATCTCCATAAGATTTATAATAAATACATTCCACATTTTTTGTTTTATCAAGTGTGCATACATCTATAGCGGGTGTGAGAGTATTTTACCTTTAATATCTCTAAGATGATACTTTGTAATAATTGTCCAAAATACCCTATGTGACTTTCTTGTGAGAATTAATACAAATTTTATTCAACAAAAATATTTTATAAATGAACTTAGGAAGAGATATTGAATATTAAATCATCATTTAATTATATAGTTTTATAGAAAAATAAAAAAATATATAACAATTTTACCCTAATCTCTTACCCAATTTGTTCCTTAGGAGTGGGAATAACATTGATCTCGGAATATACAACAAATTACACAAGAAGTTGAGTAGTGAACCCTATTTAACTACTTAAAATGGCCCTGTTAGGGTTAATAGGATGTTTCCATTCATTCCATCAAACCTTTAATTTGATGCCTCTATTTCTATCCTTAATAATTTCTATTATCACCATCACACTATGATTATCTTAATTTTTTGGGACATATATTGTTCATATTATACCATTAAATTGCATTTAACATCATAAATATGTTGTTCCTCTATATTTGGAGCACCACCAAGTGAATAATGTAGTTTCTCTCCTGCATTGGGAGTATGAGAGTTTTAATAAACCTATTGTTCCTTGGGATTAGGGGAATTGGAATGTTTAGAAGTCATTATATGTAGAATTGGATGAATATTTAATTTATATTTCATAAATATAGAAGTTAATAGGTAATAATATGATGTAAAACAATGTATATTACTATATATATATAACTAGAATATTGAACTATCTTTTTCTCAAAGGATAATCGAATTTGACTGCCCTGGAAAGTATCCAAATCCCATGATTATAAAATCCTCTGATATACAAGACCCCATATATATTGGGACCATTTTGAAATGATTATAACATCCCAATTATAAGGCTATTCTCATTTTATTTGACGTTTGACCCTTCATTGGATTTGGTCGATAATAGAACAACTGACCACATTCGTATTGAAGGATCTTGAACACAAAATAAATGTACTACCTATGATTCCACTATAAATGGTTCATATTTATACCATTCCATATTGAAATCCACTTTCATGATTCCCAATTCATCTATTTTAACTAAGCTCTTCTTATCAACCCACTTTCATTGAAAGTTTGATAATTGGAATGTTGTATAGTCCAAAACCCATATTTTTTTGATGATACAAAAGTGTGATATATTCACATAAATTTTATTTTTATACTTGGTACCAAATACATGCATTGCGTTATCCATAATTTTAACTCCATTATTTTTCATGGTATCATGTTCCTGAGGTTCATTTTTGTAGAATGTATAACCATTAATTACATAACTATCATATGATAGTCAATAAACACTTTGTCCTCTAGCTATCCATTGAAGTAGTTCTAAAATTGAATTCAGAATTATCGTTGAATCATTAAAAATATGGTCTCAAAACCATCTTATAAACTGTATATTAATAGTATCTGATATATAACTTTTATCCCTTGATGGATTCAAATGCCGATGAATTAATTTCTGGGATTCAATATATGTCGCAATGTATAAACTATTATGAAAAAATGTAAATGTGATAGAAATGTCATCATGTATTTGTAATTCATAAAAAATATTTTTCTGAAATTACATCACCCATAGGTTGACTAGTTTGATGAGATTTTTGTAGATCTATTTTTTTCACATCAGATGGGTAGTCAATACAGAATTCAACAGCTTCCTCAACAACATATCACTTTTATAATAAAACCTTCTAAATAAATTCAATTTTTGAAACACCCATTCAAAATATTCATATATATCTCAATTGGGTAGATATATATATAATTTATAGGTCCACATAGTTGAATCTATCAAATTGAGTGAACCATAAAATGATATATCTAATCAAAGAATGATCATGGGATGTACAACTCTAAATCACATAATGTGACAATAATTTAATTTCTTGTAGATGGAAATTTTACTAGGTCTGTTACTTTTCTACAAATATTTTTGAAAAAAGAGACATAACTTGGTTAATTTAAGGTGGACATTCTTGTTAAAAATGAAACATAAAGCTATCATAATTATATCTTAGCTCAAAACAGGATAGTCATGTGATTTCTAACCCATTAACATTAAATCAGTCATTGACAAGATATTATTAATATTTTATGAATTCCCATATATAACAATTACGTCATTAAAGAAGTTGAAAATTTTATACATATCCTTCCATTAAAGTATGTAGGCACCTGGAAGAAGAAAATACATCTTTCACCCTTATCTAACGCAAAATCTTCCTATATCCCCATGTAAATCATGTCCAACCTAGACATAATTCCATCATTTTCAGGTTCATTTAGTAACATTCTAATGAAGCAATCACATATATTTTTTCGACATAAAGAAAATAATGAAAATTCTTGATGCACAAACAATTCTAGTATAGTAATTCAAAAAAAGTAATCTCTTTTTCTAACCAATTTTGGTATGGTTTGGTCAAGATGATTTTTAAAAAGCAGTTTCCATATCTTTTGTATTCTCAAACAATTGAGCACCTATTTATGGAGAAGGTGTTATACCTTATTCTAAAATAACATTGAATTATTTCATTCAAGATTGGTATTTATGTCCATAGGGTAGGAATAGTTGATGTTCTAGAAACATTGTCTTTGATGATTGTTTCAACCTAGTTGACTATGTAACTTTTTCAAAAATGGGGCAACCTTGTGTTCCTTTAATGATATATCCTAACAATTTTCAATAAGTAGGAAATTCATTTATCATCTCTTATAACTTGGATCTCAATAGGAAATCTTCACTTTTTTAAGCATTATACAATATAACACCCAAATCCCATAATAATCTAAAATCATTGACCAATGGATTCAAATAAACAATAATATCATTACATATTTTTTTTGTCCTAATATAAGTAGAGATAACATAAGGTATTTTGATTTCATGCATAACTATACTGTAAATAAATAATTTACCAACATAACCATCCATGTATTATGAGTGATGCTCTTGAAATAAAAATGTTTCAATCCATCAATAGATAAATTAAGATGATGGTTTCACATCTCATTTCCAAATATAGGATACTTGTGATCTGTTTTATTCTACTGATGATATTCTTCCAAGTGACAAAGTTTCCCAATTTTAATTCTTGTACATACGTTCCATGTTAATATTCTTATAATCTCCTCACATATATATAGTTTCATAAACCTTTGAATAACTGGAAAGTACCATACAATATTCATAGGACCTGATTTTATTTTCTTTTATAAAGACAAACCAAACATTGTTCCTTTTTATGTGATTCATAGTCCAGAAAATTAGTATACAATAATTTAGACATGCATGTATTATTTTAGAGATCATACCCATTGAAAATAGTTTTCAATTAGCATTATATGGGCATAAAGTAAGCTCATTCTCGTCTAGGATAATATCTTGTATGAGAGAAATTATTTCATTAAACCTTGTTTAAATAAATAAATTTATTATTTTTATATTACATAGAATTAGTATGGATTAAAATGATTTATATGTATAATATACAATATAAAACAGAATATTTTCACAAATATTTAACTTCTCAAACACTTTTAAACAACCAAAAAGTTATTGTTAAACTTTCATTTTCATTATAAATATGACTTCATCATCATTCACAACTATAATAATATCCTTGATATATTATTTATTATTTTTTAGACTTGAAATCATATCATATGATTTATAAACTGCAGTGTTATCCTAGTCACTAGCTGCATTAGGTTTTTCCTCATGATTATTCCAAAATTTATAACATAGATTAATTCTATGATAAATAAACTACTCTTCCAACACCTCTGGACTAATTAGTCTTAGATAACAACAATGTAAATACAAAAAAAGGTTTTTTGAAGGGTAATATACACAATCTTTTGAAAAAATGATAATCAATTTCACCCCAACCTCATACGCTCTTTACATATGATTCGAATCCATCCATTTTCAATTCATATCCATCCGATTAGATTCAATAATATTAATATTATAAAACTTCACAAAAAGTATGATCTTATAACCCATAAAAGGACATTATTAAAGAATCATTTAAACTACATGATTTCATTATTCTAAGATAAAAAGAGATGAATGATATGTATTGAGACTATTTTTTAATGGAGGAAATCATTGAAGGAAAGGAATGTTTGATATTTATAAAGTAACAAATAATCTAATTAAATTTCCATCTATTTAAAAACATATATATCAAGGAAGGTTTTTAAATGTTAGGTCCACTCAGATAGATACCTTGAGGGGGGGGTGAATCAGGGTATGATAGATTAAAACAACTTCCCATTCTGATCTTGATTTGCTATTTGAAAAATCCCTCTTCTATCTCCTTCCCATTACAGAGTATGAATTAACCTTAAAGCAAGGAAAGGACGCAACAATTTTTACTCATTTCACCCTCAATGGGTTATGTCCAAGGATCATACACCGGTAGTATGATGATATACCAATTCCACTATAAGTGCACTGCTGTTTACAAGTTCGATGCGGACTCACTATCCCTCCTGGTTTAGAACCACTCACAATTTTGAGAACTCACTGGTCTTTCAACTGATGTGAGCCCACTGCTTCTTCAGAAGATCCACTCACAGTTTATAGACCTATAGGTCTCTTAATTACCAATAATGAATTCATACTCCACTATATGTAGATTCTCTACTAAAGTCCAAAGATCATCCACTTATGAATACTCCTTTGATCCTGAACACTGGGAAAAAACCTTTAGAATGTACCTTCTTAAAGAACCTTACTTTGCGAAGCTCCCAATTTCACGAAGCTCAAACAACCCTCCATGAATCTCCTTCCATTTCATAAATCCCACACCTTTGTAGAGATTAGGCTATCATAAAGCTCAATTCGTCATAGAGTGACTTCCCTCATGAAGCTCACTGAGCCAATGCGGAGCACGTAACTTTAGTGGAGCTAGAATAGCCTCTGTGAAGTTCCTTCCTTTCGCAAAGAACACTGCCTTCACGAACCACCTTCTCAAGTCGAGAGCAAAATATATTTTTTGAAAACTCTATACTTATCCCAAGGAGGTCGAGGCCTATTTATAGGCGATTCTACCAACCCTCAAACCTTCTGCGTGATGACAAATCCATGTCATCTCAAAATGCGAAGCTCCAAAATTTCCATTGGAATTCTCTCAAAATCGCGAAGCACCCTGGAAATTTCCCGATCACGGAGCTCATCATAATCACACTACATTCTATAAATACCATCACACCTTCGACATGAAGGTCCAACCGCAATTCCCTTTCACCACTACAATGATCTTCAATGCATCTGTCTATGAAGCTCGTCGTAATCATGAAGAATCACCAAAAAAAATTCTTGTCTTCATGAAATCCAACCATGAAGCCTATCTTCACAAAACTCATGCCTTTTCCATATTTAAATTAGATCTTCAAGGAAATCAAATTTTCATGATACTCACCAAACTCCAAATTTTGGACCCCAAAAATTTGGCTATCACTAGGAAATTACACAACCTTGTATCTGTTCCTTTGCACCGCCTCCAGATCATCCATTCCATTCTCATGGTTCTTTGTCAACGTGGATTTTTAACAAACTCTCTAAAACTTGGAAATTCACCAAGGAAACCTGCATTGTCAACAAAAAAAATCATCCCTAAAAATGATGTAATGTTACCTTGAGGGATTTTTGCCCAACACTATAAATTTTCATTGTGGGATTGCAATAAGAGGTAGATGTTAACGTTTATTCATTAATTCACTTGGTATGTGGAGGTATAGGAGGTGTTTTGATGATAGGTTGCTTTGGTGCTGATTTTGATCTTCTTCTTGATGATAGAATCTTTTATGGTGCCTAATCATATTTTATTGAGAACCCAACTTTTGAAGAAACTCTTTAATTTTAATCAAAAGAACCAGAAGTCTTTAATGGTGTTCTCATGCTATTGGAAAAAATAAAGAATAATCTAATTAGGTGTTCAGAATGCTTAAAATTTAAACAATTAACTTTGGTGAGATGACTCCTCAATGAATAGTTATAAAAACTTTTATTAGTGTCATATGTATCAATTACGTAAACACAACTTGAATAAGTTTACCAATGGGATTAGTATAAATATCTGTTTTAAACTAATGGTTGGAGTATGATCCTATCATCCTAGGATATTCTAAAAACTCATCCTCAACAAAAATAAGAAAGAGATTCAACTCTATAAAAATATCAAAGTGGAAATTATGAGTATGGTTTAAAGAAGACAGAAGTAGATATGGATTTTTTGAATGTCATTCTTGATTCCAATTTAAGGAGAGAAAGGAAGTTTGATTGGAGCTATAAAGAAACTTTTGGGATTCCCCATAATTGGGACCGTAGTTAAATACAATTTTTGGTCTCTCTTAATGAGATGAACTGATAATGTCAACCATAAAAAAATAAAAATATTTATTACTTAAAGAAATTCAATGGTGTTAGGAATGAATACAAGTGGGGAAATGATAAATAATGCATTTAAAATAAAAACTCACCTACTATTTATAACTAATGTTGATATAAAAGTTTATGAAATACTTAATGGATTCAGTAGGTTGAATAAAAAATTATGAGTGAAAATTTACTGAAATATGGAACTAATAATGAAAAAAATGAGAATGAACATACTTAATAATGTTTTGAAACTTGCAAGTGTGTACGGTCAATTTATATATCATTATTAAAAGAAGAAATATTTAATTGAATAAGAGGTTTTTGGTTTTTGTATCAAAATTCTAATGAAATATGTTCATGATAATAAAAATATTAAAATTTTTGGGGTTCTTCTTCCTAGTAATGGAATAAAATTGGAAATTTTTTTGATTTAAATCTATGGTAAGGATACATAGAACATAGAGTGAATTACCATTTGTGAACTTGAAAAACTCATCATGTTTATTATTTAAAATCAACGCCTTATATGAAAAGTGGGTAAGGTTTTTGCAGTGCATAGATAGTCATTTCATCCACATCTTCATTCAGTCAGGAGCTCCATGTAATCAATGTGAGAAATTTTCAAAAGAAGATATTTCATGTGATTAATTCAGATATGTATCATATTACTTAATAGATATAAATTGTCCATAAAAATTATCGAGTTATTTAAATCAACAATAGGGTGTATTTGATGTTTATTCATTTATTTATATGCTACGTGGTGGGATAAGTAGTTCTTTACTGATAAGAATCTTAGAAGAAGAAGTTGATCTTTTTCAAAATAATGATGAAATTAATAGGGCCCAATCACATGGTGTTGGGAATCCTGTGTTTTAAGAAACTATTGAATTTAATTGGGGTTTATTGAATAAAATTGTAGGTCTATCTCAATGGGATGAACCGGTAAATTCAATTAAAAAAGAGAAAAATGATGACTTAAAAAATCTAATGGTGATCAGAATGAATACAAGTGGAAAAAAGAGAAATAATTAAATGAAAATAAAGTACCACATGTAAATAAAATTTATTAAATTACATAATTAATATTTTTAAATAAATTTGTTGTTGGAAAAGGTTATAGTTTTAATAAAATAGAATATTAATTTGGTTAATATAAGAAATTTTTAAAAAGTAGAATTGTTTCATTTGTTTCTGTCCAAATAACTTTGATTTTGGGTGATTTAAAGTATTTAATAAGAGAGAATCTGATTTCTTTTAGTTTTTACACAAATTATTTCTCTCTATACATCATCTCTAAAGAAATGAAATAAGTTCGAATCTCCCCATTTAATTTCCTTTATCCATAAATCACCATTTCTAAATGAGCTATTAAGTTGGTGTTAATAATTTTTTCATGGAGATTGTATTACACTATGATATTCTCATTCGTGTTCTGGCACAGTTAAGATAATATATCCATTTTGAAGGTGTTATATTCGGGGAAAGTCTAAGTATCAATTAACAATGAGCTTGAAAGACACAATGGTGATGAGCATATAGATCGTACGATGTAATATTGATTATTGAGGTGTAGAAATAGTCAAATACCTTAAGTTTTGTGAGGATCAATTCATCCAAGATGTTTTAGGGGGAGCGACGGTAGAGGTTGACTTCCTTAAGATCTCAAATTGTGTGAAGAAGAAAGTTCTGTTAGGGTTGAATTTATTACATTGGGACTGACTTTATTATTAAATTCAAAAAATTACTGGTAATAATATTTTTTATAAGTAGTAAAATAATAAGTGCTGATAAAAAAATTATCTTTTTTAGAGCTAAAAAATCACTAATAAAGACAATATGTATCAGTTCTATAATTATAGCCATGATAAAGAATGTTTTCTAAAATATTTTATAAATATAGTAAATAAATATTAAATATATATATTAAATATGAATAAATTCTTAAAAAGAAAAAAATATTTTTTCATTATTAATAAATATATACTCTTAAATTAAAGATTGTCCAAAATTTGTGAAATTGATTAATTAAAAATGAAAAAACATTGTAAATATTAGAAAAATAAATAGTTTTCATTAATTATAAAGATTATTAAAATAAATAAAAGGATATATATTAAAATTAAGGCTAATACATATTGAAAATATTAAATGTAGTATATAAATAAGTGTAAATAAATATTCGACAATGACAAAATTCCAAATAATATAATATAAATAAATATTAAATTTTAATATATAGTATTAAATGAAATAATATTAAAAATGAATAAATAATATTTAAAAGAATGAATTCATAATATTAGTTACATGAATTGTCAGCAAATAAAAAAATAATGTAATAAATAGACATTTAAATAGATTAATTATATATATTACAAACAATTTAGAAATATTATAACTTAATAAAAAAAATTTATTGATATTAATCATATAAATTAAAAACGTTCTAAGAATATTAAAACAAAGAAAATAATTACATATTGTTCCTAAAATAAACTACATTAGTTATAAACACAGAAAAAAATAGAGAGAATATAAGAAAATGTATTTAAATAAATAAATTATATAAATTTATTAAAAAAATTAAAAATATTACCACTTAATCAATTTAATTAAATAAATATTAATCATATAAATTAAAAATATATTATAAATATTAAAATATATTAAATAAATATGGATAAATGAATATTAAAAAATTAATAACGTACAAAAAATATTAAAAATGAAAAAATAATATTCAAAAAATGGAATTTTAAATGAAAATATATAATTTAATAAATTATTTAAATAATTAATTTTTATCATTAACTATTAGATTTTGTGTTTGAGGACAAATTTTTGGAACTTTGATTACATGTATATTTGATGTATTGAATAATAATAAAACTTATTATTACATAATGTTTGTTGTTCTGCATAAATCGAATGTAATAATGTCTTAGTGTATATCTCACATTGATAAGTTATAGAAATTCCCCTCTATGATGAGAACCGTGATGTGTTATGATGATATTATCAAATAATGTTATGATGTTTGATAATGTACTATGATGGAAGACATAGTACATAGACTCTTATCTGTGAGTAGTTATAAGCAGAATAGGCTTCTTCTCATGATATTTTCACTTCATAATCTTTAAGAATAGTGAATATGAGAACACACCTTCCAGTGGGAATTTTTATTGTTTTGGTTTCATCGTATATTCTTATCTACATGCATTTTTGACTGCCCTTAGACTTTAAGATAATTTTTAATGCATGTTACAACTCACATAGATGTATTCCATAAACCATGAAAATAAGAGTTCATGGTGCAGTAGGATACATTTGGTGGGTCACAAGTGATATGTCATTAATGAATTAGTGGAGGAAGGATTTTACTCTTCTATCTTTATAGAGACTAATATCTCAGTTCTTTGATTGGAATAGAACCATCAACTTAAATTTTATGGCCATGGTGTATCAACGTGTTTATTTCAAGTAGTCCATGAAAAAAAATATTTATCATATAGGTTGCTGACCTAATTGTGTATGTCACGGCCCATCCCCCGAGGGTTGTGTTGTGACTACCCCAAGAAAACCTTTCATAGGCTAGGGATGGGTGAATAGAACCCGAAAGCCATATCCCAAAAATGGAAGGCATTTCCTTTAAACCTATACCCACCTAGACAAGGCAACTAGCACAAAGCTAACCATAATGGAAAGAAAAGTAATACAACCACCAAAAAGTACCACCACTAAGAGTAATGTGTGTAAAATGAAAGTAAAGGGTCCATTATAAAATTCTAGCTAAAAGGAAAGTACAGAAAAAGAAGTACAAGCTCCGGAGGTCATCCTCCAAGGATCCTACCGGAAGGGAATGCACAACTCTCTGTTATATGTCGTTGCAGCACACCATGTCTATTGATCCAGCTCTGAGCACCGTCTAGTCATGGCTCCCCAAATTCCCGGTCAAAGCTGCCTGTCATCTGCACAAGACACAATAGGTGCAGTTGAAGCATGTGCAGGTGTGAGTATAACAATACTCAGTAGGGACCCTAAGTCCCCCGAAGGTCTCTTAGTAATCCACAAAGAAGAAAAACACAAAGGAAATACCATAGAGGTAATACCAAAAAGAAAGATCTCAAACATATAGCACAAGGTAAAATATGCATCTCACACCAGGTATAACTTATGTACAAAAGTAAATATGATTAGTAGTATAGCTAGATCATTTTATTCTGTCGAGAGACTTTGCTATTGATCCCCACAGTGTCTCTATGTGATGTCCCATAGAGGATCACTAGGTGTTGACCCATACAAGATCACTAGGTGCTGACCCACACAATATCTCTTGGTGATGAACTATAAAGCTTCACTATGTGATGTCCCACACAGGATCTCTAGGTGTTGACCCATAAAGAATCAATATTCATTATTCATGCCATAACTAGCCACTAGATTCCCACACATAGCATGCTTGATTCAAGGAGGATCCATTAAACAAGCGATCTGTCATACCTCAACCACCATGAAGTCCCATACGGAGTAATCCCAAACTACTGTCTTGCCATAAGGGTCCCAAACCAACATAAGGCACATCAAAAATATTCTCAGTCTATAAGATATGGAATTTTTTTAAACAATTCCAAGTTGGATTCGAGTCTGATCCAACACGGATGTACGCCAAATTCTCCCAAAACTCATGTAGAGTATTTTCAAAGAACCACCTCATCGCAAGGGTCCCGACTCCACTGATAGTGCGTCAATTAGATATATATTTTCAGAGATAAATACATTTTCAAAAAATGGGTCTAGTCGGGTTCGAGTTTGGTCTGACCCGATCGGACCAACCCGACCGGACCCGAACTGGGGGTCTGGCATGGGTCTGGCATGGGTCCGGCCCTGACAGCCCATTGGAGATGGGGGATCGGCCCAGTATGACGGTTCCCGATTGGTGATGGGTCTGGCCTGGCAGCTGGGGTCCGACCCGGTGGCCCATGTCCGTCCTAGAGGTGCGCAACTAGCCCGTTGAGCCATGGGTCGAGCCTGTAGGTGCCCTGACCAACATGGTGGGGTGTGGCCTACTAGAAGAAGTCCAACCAACGTGGTGTGGTCCAGTTTTCCATCCCAGATGTAGGCACGTACAGTTTCCACCCAGCGGCACCAGCTCACACCATCCCTTCACCCAACATGGCCGACATGAGACCAACTATTACATGTACACGTATACTGTTGTCTACATTCCTCTATCTCACCCGAGTGGAATGGGTGGGCTGCTCCTCCACACGAAACTAACAAGTTTCATACCTCCTCTTTATTGTGTCCTACTACCACTACAACGTGCCGACAAGTGTGCTTCCACCATCTACCTGTGGTCATCGCCATTGTTGCCCTCTACGGGCCACCAGAGCTACTCTAGTGGTCTGTCTCTTGAGTCTCTTGTGCCTACGACCTCCAAAAGATTCCCTATTCACTATGATGCCCTCAAAATTGTGTTTCTAACAACTTGAACATTTGGACTCAAAGAATTCACAATAAACAACTATGGAAGGGGGTCTAGGCCTTGTTCGTGTTAGTTCGCACCCTTTTTGTTAGAGTTTAAGCATGGAGAAAAATATTAACCACAAAAAAAAAGTAAAACCACGATTCACATCCCCCATTAGAACCACACGCAAAAACAAATGGATCAGGGATCAACCTGCTAGTCTGTTGATCCACATTCGCTTTTAATTTTAATAACGAGAAAAGAATTATCAATTAAAAAGAATTCATAAACCCCTATCAGGATACATTAGATCCGATGAGGACGAAGGATGAGATTCACATCATAGTTGAACCATGATTGTTGGCATTCTGCGCCTCTTGTCAAACATTGGATCTGATTCTCTAACGTTCGTCGCTTCGTTATACATTCTTTGTTGGAGAGGGATTTCGCCTACAGTTTGTCAGATATTCCTTAAGTTTATTAATACCCAAACCCCAACCCGTTTGATTAATAAAATAAACATGCATAGAGAAATTACTCTCATTAATGACACTCATTAATGATCCACATTTAATGAGCCATTAACGAACCATTAAGATAATATAATCTCAGTTACCAAAAATCCATTAATGAACCTCTGTTAATGATCCTCATCATTTCACCACTGTGTCTTCGTCCACTACTCAATGATGTAAAAAATAAAATAATTTTGGGAATATTAATTTATTATTTTCATTAAAAAGTGAGAAAATTAACTTTTTTGGCTGACCGTTTTCGGTCGAACATAAGATTTACCTAAGTGAATCCCGGCGCTGTGAGTTCAATAGTGCCCTCAGATTTCAAATCTGAGCACCAGATCAAACGATAGAAAACCAGGATGCACGTTCACATAAGTGATCTTAAAAGAATGTTCAAAATTACATTGCATGCTCACCGAGCCTTGGAAGGATGTGCTGCTGAATCACATGGTCTTGAAACAATTCCATATAATTAAAAAATATATGCAAAAATTATGTAAAATTAAATTTTCCACACCTTATTTCTTTACATCCATGAATTCCAAAACAAGGGAAAATAAAAATATTGGTTATACTGAGCATGTATCTGAGACTCCCACTCCCATGTACTCTTTTAGTGGTTCTCGTGAGGCCATTGAATGCACACCATAGGAATAAACAGTCCATGAAGGAACTACCCATGCTGATCATCTGTCACCACCGAGAACTTTGCAAACGTCGCCTCATCATCAATTTCTAGCTCACCATAGTCGATGACGTGCAATGTATCATGAACATACCTCCTCAGATACGATACATGAAAAACATCATGCATCTGGTGCATCTATGGGGGAAGAGATATGCAGCACACCACCTCATCAACTTTGTTGAGGATTTGGAAATGTTTGATGAAACTCAGAGATAACTCGTCGCCCTGGCAGAATCTCTGCAAACCCCATTGGGGAGAGAACCAAAAAAACATGGTCTCCCTCATCAAAATCCATATGTCTCCATCTCAGTCGGCATAGAACTTCAACGCAATCTGCGTAGTCCCCATCCACTTCGGGATGATTTTCACCTTCTCATTGGTAGCCAGTACCTACTCTGGAACCATGAGTGTTGACTCCCATAGGTTTGTCCAGCATAGAGGTGATCTGCATTGACACCCATATAAGACCTCAAATGGTTCCATGCAAATGGTGGACTGATAGATGTTGTTGTACATAAACCCCACTAGTGGTAGGTGGTGCTCCCAACTGTGACCAAAATCCATGACATAAGCACAAAACAAATCCTTGATGGTCTATATGTTATGCTCCATCTAACATTCTATCTAGGGTTCAAAATTTGTTCTCAAGTGCAGCTAATTTCCAAACGGCTCCTGTAACCCCTTCCACAACTGAGATGTAAATAATGGATCATGATTTGATACGATCATCGAAGGCACCCCGTGAAGCAACACTATCTCTTGTACATAGAGGCTCCCCTTTCACTATACTAATCACTGATCTTGGATGGGTAAGATGTGAGATGACTTAGTGAGTTGGTCAACGATCACCTAGATAAAATCGTGGCCCCTGGACATGCATGGTAACCCCATCATGAAGTCCATAGATATACCATTCCACTTCCACTCTTGTACTTCAAGTGGTTGTGTCAAGCCTACTGGGACCCGATGCTTGACTTTCACGTGTTGGAAAATGAGGATTTGGGAAATGAACTCTTCCAATGATTTATTCATCCTTGGCCACCAATACTGATGTCGGAAGCCCCAATACATATTCTCTAAACTAGGATGTACCACCAAAAGGGATGTATGGAACTCCCTGAACACATCCTCCTGTAACTTCAATGGTACTACAGTGCGTCCTTGGAAAAATGATGACATTCACCCCACCAATCAAAAATCCATCAGAAGCATATAATGAGGATATATGTGCACATCATATCTCACAATAAACATCCAAAATTTGTTACTATCTAACTCATTATAAAAGTGGGGGAGTGACAATCATATACTAATGGTAAGTTGGTCCATCATTATCCACTACGTATATCTGCATCATGGATTGCATCTCCATCGCTTCACTCAAGAGCTATAAACTAGACCTCCTGCTAAGTGTGTATGCCACCATGTTCGCCTTCCTAGAATTATAGAATATCTCAAAGTCATAGTCCTTGAGGAACTCTACACATCTCTATTTTCTCAAGTTCATGTCATTCGGTGAGAAGATATACCTCAGAATCCTATGGTTGGAGTAGAAGGTAAACCTTTTATCCTTCAAGTAGTGCTGCCAAATTTTCAAACAAAAGGCCACTAATTCTAACTCTAGTTTATGGGTCGCAAATTATACTCATGCCACCTAAAATACTGTGAGCCGTAGGCGATCACAACTTTCTCCTGCATCAGGACTCAACCCATCCTTGTCCCTGATGCATCAAAATACAATATATAGTTGATGTCCTCGTTGGGAAACCGCAATATGGGAGCACTGGTCAAACTCGGCCTTAGCTGCTGGAAGCTCTGCTGGCACATCTCTATCCATATAAAGGGTTTTACCATCTTAATAAATGTTTTCATAGGTGGTGCTACTCTAGAGAAATTGGAAAAAAACCTCTGCTAGTATCTATCCAATCCCAAGAAACCCCACACCTCAGTCATTCTTCTCGATGACTTCCAAAAAATTACCACCTCTACCATATCTAGATCCACTAAAACTCTATCATATGACATGATGTGTCTTAAAATGTGGACCTGCCGAATCCAAAACTAGATCTTCGATAGAATACCATAAAGCTTCTGCTCTCAGAGTGCATCTTGGACTATCTGTAGGTGTGTAGTGTGCTCCTCCTCTTACACTGAGTACACCAAGATTTCATCAATGGAGATTACCCTAAAACGATCTTGGTAAGGTTATAAGATTATATTCATGAGTCCCATGAACACTTCAGTGGAATTGTTCACTTCCAAATAAATCACCAAAAACTCATAGTTGTTATACTGGCATCTAAAGTATGTCTTCAGTACGTCCACATCCCATTCTAGAAGATGATGATAGCCTGATTTGAGGTTGATCATCGAGAACCACCATTCTCCCTTCAGCTAATAAAATAGAACACCAATCCTCATCTGTGGATACTTGTTCTTCATGGTCACCTAGTTTAGCACTAGAAGTCCACACATAGCCACAACTGCCCATCTTCCTTCTTAGAAAGCAACACCCGGGATTCCCATGGAGAAGCACTGGGATTTACAAACCCCCAACTCTACAAGTCCTCCAGTTTTACCCTCAACACACAATATTTTATGGGATCCATTTGATATATAGGTGTAAATATGAGGGTCATCCTTTGGTACAAGTCAATACATATTTATACTTCTCTATGAGGAGAAATTCCAGGGACATATTTTGGAAAGACATCCTCATACTCACCCAACACTGTAATAAAGGTCGCACTCCCCTCATCTATAGCATCGAGGGTGAGGCTAGAAAACTAGGGAGTGATCGACTACACCCTGCTCTGAGAAAGTCCATCATGTGATAGAAAGTTTCCCTTCTCACAGGTGATTAAAAACATGGTCCCATACTTGAAGACACCACACATATTGTGCCTAAAATAGATGATATGAGCATGGACTATGGATAATCAGTCCATACCCAAGATGATGTCATAAGTCCTTGATGCTACTACTAGGAGATACCATCACAATATCTTGTCTCCTAGAGTAATCTCACACTGTTGGCACCAGTGTGTAATTGTTTAATCTCCCCCAGTAAGAGTCTCCAATAATAAGGATCAAGACAACGACTCCACCGAAATCTCTGAGTCTCGAACGCGGTCTATGGAAAGGAAAGAGTGACTGGAACCTATGTCTATATGAACTGTAGCTAAGGTGGAGTAGACAACGATCATACCTATAATCATTTATAGAGTAATGTGGTCATAGGCCTCCATCACATATAGTTGGCCCCACCCCTGTCCACCTACTCTTAGAGCTCATGGTGAACCTCATGGGTGGTGGTTGTGGTAGTACCTTGAATCGTCATCCACCACCTACCGCTCGGGCTACTCCCCTTCCATGTCTGACGCACTGCAGACCTCCTTGCTCAAACCTCTGTCATTGTCTCAATAGTCCCTCAACAACCTCATGGTCATTAATGCTGGGTGTCAAACAGTCACAGGCCATGTACCACTGTCCTCCGATGTGTAAGAAAATCTATCCCTCAGATGACCTCTTCTACCTCGTGATCTCCTCACCTCTGACCCTACATCCTGGGATCATCCTCCAGAATGTCTCGCCCATCTGTCCCTTTATTTCATCCACATACTACCTATTAAAGATGACTCTACCACCTTTTTCCCAGTAGTGGATATCACCATCAGTTCCTTGCTCGGCAAGGATGATCTCCACTAGTAGGGCACGCTCTAGCACTCTAGCCTACATCGGGTTGCTAGGATAAATCCTCGAACCTATAATATCCCATCATAGCCCCTACTCAAAGGTCTGGTCCCTAATTAAAGGGACTCTTACCATGTCGGTGGAGTAGCGAGAGAGGTTGGTAAACCTCGCTGAGTACTGGACCATAGTTTGGTTTCCCGAATATAGGTGTAGAAACTCAAGAATACAAACTGAGCACAATGTCGCCGGTATGAACTCTGCCATGAAGAGGATCTTGAAGTCTGACCAGACAGGGGTATCCTATTCATGTGCCTGGAGTGCCATGCTCCAACACCTCCCTACTATTCCCTAAAAAAGTCTAGTGGCAAGAACTACCATCTGGTCTGTAGGTGTCTCCACCTATGAAAAACCTGAGTAACTACTTCCAGCCAATCTATATCTACCTTAGGATCTGTCTCGCCTCGAAATATCAAATGCCACTATCTCTAGAACTCATTCAGTGTGCTCAGTTAGCATGCACTATCTGCTGGTGGGACTGGTAGTAACTAATGCTCTCAGGGTTGTGGTGTCTCTAGTACACCACATGAAGGTGTTATAACTGTAAGTGGTCCACAAACCAATGCCTTATATCTCAGTGGACAATCGTCGTGATCTCTCACTGGAATCTTGGGTGGATTTTTTTTGTGGAGGCATCCTATAGAGAAACAGATGTGCCATAGTCCATAATTTATAAATGGTGTGACGACTCAAAAGAGATTAAGAGAAAAATAATCCAAAACACACGCAACTAGTGTTTTCGTGTACTAAGTTAGAAAACAAAAATCAGGGTCTTGGTGTATGGATGAATCGTCTTCCGCACCAACACTAGACTCTATAAATTGATTGCCAAAGTCAAGACATTCAACACTATTTTTCCCATTGGAAATAAAATCTCTTAGTTCTTCTAGTAGAACCAACTGCCCCTTTGATGCAATTTTTTCACGACCCGTCCCCCGGGGACCGTTCTGTTACTACCTCAAGCCCACCTTCCATTGGGCAGAGGCTGGTGACTAGCACCAGAAATTCATATGAAAAAAAGGGAAGGAATTTCCTTTAAAATTGCACACACACAGACATGGAATGCTTCACAAAGTTAACCACGAAGGAAATAAAAATAATGAAATCACCACAAAGTACCACCACTAAGATTATAGTGTGTAAAATGAAAGTAAAGGGGCAAGAATAAAAGTTAAATTGAATGGAAAGTACAACCAAAGAAGTAAAAGCATCAGATGACGTCTGCCAAGGATCTTACCTGAAGCGTAGGTAAAACTTTCGGTCAGTTGTCACTGTAGCACACTACATCTATCTATCCACCTCATTGAACCATTTGGTTCGGGCTCCCCAATGTCCTGGTCAAATCTATCTCTTCTTTGCAAAAGACACAGTACATGTAGGCAAATCCCGTTCATGGGTGAGTATAACAACTCTTAGTAGTGAACATGATACCCCCTAAGGTCTATCAATAATCTAAAAAATAAAACAACACAAAACAAAAAACACCATGAATGATCTTAATCACATTTCACATTGTAAAAGATGCATCTCACACCATGTATAACTTAAGTTCAAAAGTAAATATGATAAGTCATAAATCTAGATCATCTTATTCTATAGAGAGGCTCCGTTGCAGATCCACATAGGGTTGTTAGGTGTTGACCCACACAAGATTTCTAGGTGATGACCCACCCAGGATCTCTTGGTGATGACCCACACATGTTCTCTACATACGGGACCATGCAAGATTTATAGGTTCTGACCCACATAAGATTTCTATTTGTTCTTCATGTCATAGTCAGCCACTGGATTCTTGTACATAACACACTTGATTCCGATAGGATACCCTACTCATGACATTATTCATACCTAAACTACTAAAAATTCCCACATAGAGTAACCCCAAATTACTGTCTAATCATATTGTTTCCAACACAATAGACGGTTCGATGAATGGATGACCAGTCTATAAGATATGTACATTTTTATAAAAATAAACCTGTTTGATTTGAGTTAGATCCAACCCAGAAATATGAAAAATATCGCTAAAACTCACGTAGAGTATATCAGAAGGACCACCTCATCACAAGGGTCCCAATGCCACCAACAATGCATCAATCAGACGGCCAGTATGAGAGATATATGTGTTTTAGTGAAATGGGGCATGTTAGGTCTGCGTTCAATCCGACTTGGTCGGACCGACCCAACCTGGTACGGGGGTCCAACGTGGGTCAGGAATGGGTTCAGCCTAGCAAGCCCATTAGGCTTTTGGGGTCCAACCCAATAGGATGGGTCCAGCCCAGTAGTGGGTCCGACCAAGCAGTACGGAACCTACTCGGCAGTGCGGGTCCAGCCTACTGAGATGCAAGGCCATCCCGTAGGTGGGCCATCCCTCATGGATGGGCACAACCAACCAGAAGAAGGCCGACCCGCATGGTGCAGGCTGGTTCACCAGCCGGGATGCTAGCACGTCTAGTTTCCATTCAACAATGCCAGCTGGCACCAACCCTTCACCTAGTATGACAGGTAGGTGAGTGACCATTACATGCACACACAGACCATTTTCAACGTGCCTCCAGCTCACCCATCTAGCCAGAGCGGGCAGCTCCTCCACACAACATCGTCGGGTGTCGCTCCTCCACGTCACCGTTGTACGCTGACGGGCGTGCCGCTACCCTCTGCCCGTGGCCAACACTGTTGGTGCTTGCACGTTGGTAAAGCCTTATATGGTCCACTAGATCTACTTCAGTGGTCCGTTTCTTGAGCCTCTTGTGCCTACAACCTCTGTAGGAGGCCTTCTTCACTGTGAAGTCCTAAGAATTGAATTTCTAAAAACATGAACTTTCTGCCTCGAAGCATGAACAAAAAAAAACTTTGGATGAGGTTTTGGTCCTTTTTTGTGTTATCCCCCACCCTTTGAGGTAGATTTTAATCATGGGGAAAAATATAAACCACACATCAAAACTAAAACCTGAATTCAAATCCCCCCATTTGAACCTCCCACAAAAAAAAACAGATCGCGGATCAACCTATTAGTCTGTTGATCTGAGTTCATTGTTAAGTTCATGAATGGTGAAAGAATTATCAATTACAAATAATTCATAAAAACCAACCATGATATGTTGGATCCACTGAGGATGAAAGAAGATTTCTATGTCATTGATGATCAGTGATCATCAGCGTTCATCACCACTCGTCGACCTTCGGATCTAATCCTCCAATGGTTGTTTCTTTATTATTAGTTCTTCTTTAGAAAGGGATTCTTCCCATAGTTAATCATAGATTCCCCATTTTTATTAATCCACAAACTCTAACATGTTTTATTAATAAAAGAAAAATGTGTAGTGATGTTGCGCTCATTAATGACGCTCATTAATGTCCCGCATTTAATGATTGGTTAATGAACCTTTAAGATAACAACATCGCTGTTACAAATGATCCAATAAATATCCTCCCTTAATTATCCTAATCTTTTCACCATTGTTTCATCGTCCTCCTCTCAACAATGTGAAAAATACAAAAATTTGTAAATGTTATTTTATTATTTTCTTTAAAAAGTCTGAAAATTATTTTTTCTTTCCGATCTTTTGTAACGACCCATGTATTTATAGAATAATATATTTTTCCATTTATATTAATATTTATTAATAATATATTATTTTTACATTAAATTTTATACTTTTTCCGATAGTGTACCCAACTCACAAGAATGATTTTTCTTACGTTGCACACAACTTTGAGTTATGCCAAAAAAAATTATATAATAATATCATTATTTTAAATGGTAGATAACACCTAACTGTTTTATTATCCCAAAATGAACTGAACTTACTAAAATATTATTAATAAATATCTTTACATTTATACAATAAATATTAGAGGCTTAAAATAAGAATGAACTTGATTTTAAGCATGAAATATTGTAATACTTTTAAATGGTCGTTTTATCGCCTTTTGATTAAAAACACTTCTTAAATATAGTATTTTTCACTTTTATATATTCTATTTGAAAAAATAAAATTCATTTTTAGAAGCAGGACATTTAAATTTACTTTGTATGAAATGTTGGTATTTTTCTGATAAAATTCATTTTTAAGGAATAGTAAAAAATACTACATTTTATGTAAAATATGCATTTTAATCGAATTTATCTATATAGTTAGATTGTAGTAATAATTAGTTTCTAAGTTTAATATAATTATATTTATATCATTTAATACAATTTTGTTCATTGTAAATAATTTAACTTTGAAATTGGACATAAACACATGTTCATATTTTTGTAGTTTTTACTTCTTAAAAACACGTTTTTTGGTTTCAACAACGGGAAATAATTTTAAATTAATTACTGCGACTTTTGTGTTTTGAATTTAGAAAAATGGATTATTTATTTGTAATCATGAGTTTTAAAATTTTTAAATAGGTACCTTTCATATTTAGACATTATGAATAGTAACATCAATAATAATTTTATTTACCATGGTTAAAGGCTAAATCTGTTAAATAAGGCTACAAAAATAATATTATAATAATATTAGAATGCCCTAAATTGGGTCCTAATACTATTTTATGTGATATTTACGACCTTGTAAATCCTTGGGTCAATTTTGGGACCCCATGGAGCCACTTTGATGTGAAAATGATATTTTATAATAATTAATTTAATGTAAAGAAAAATGTAACATAAACAAGTATTTTTTACTAAAACAATTTTTATATGGGGTTATATAAAAGACCTCTTCAATTATAAATAGTAATTAGAAATATAATAACATTTCCTACAACATAATATATTTTTTATAATATATATACTTTATATAAATAAATATATTTTGAACATAGTGATGATGTATTGATTACCTTATTAATGAATGGTTTAATTATATGAGATTATAAATATTAAAATAATGTTTTTTGACATTTTTATGCCATAAAATAATTTTAGTGATTATTATGTCTTTTTATATTTGCGTTAGTCATGTATTTTAGTAATAATAAAGTCTTTATGGATTTTTAAAAAAATCATGACATGGATAGTATAAAAATTGACATAAATGTGTCTTTAAAACAATTTTCTGTTAAATGATATAATAGTCCAAAAAATCTAATATTTGACCAAATTTATTAGATAATATTATAAGATTAATTAATGATCCACTTTATGTTCTATTGGGAATTTATAGTGTAACACCCCGAGCTTCCATGATACGCTTCTCATTCAATAATGCAATAGCTTGCATTGTACGCAACTTCGAGTTCTAAAACACCGCGACTAATCAAAGTAGCCGTTATGAATAGTAATAACAACTTTTTAAAATTATAGAAATTTTATATTTCCAAATGGACTTCATTTTCGGATTCGGAATATCGAAATTAGCCTATGTTGAATTTTGGGTATTTTTCTGAGAACTTCTAATTTTTTATGAATAGTGAAAAATACTTAAAAACAACTTTTTTACTCAAAATAATTTATAGTGATAAATTATACTATTTATTGGTTTTAAAGTATAATTAGAATATATTTTTACCATTTTATCCAATGGTGGTCATTAGAATTAATTTAACATTGAAATTAGACATAAACAATTGCCAATCTTTTGATATAAATTGTTTCTTAAAAACATGCTATTTGTTGTGACAGCGGGAATTAATTATAAAATTAATTAATGCAACTTATATGTTTGGAATTTTTTAAAATAGACATCATTTTTGAATTCGGAATATCAATTATAGCTTAGGGTGAAATTTTGGCATTGTTCTGAAAAACTTCAATTTTTGATGAATAGTGAAACCACTAAGTGGTAGTTAAATAACTGATTTTTCATTTAAATGAAATATTACCACTTCTGTGATTTTATTTTCAAAAATCTGACATACATGGTTGTCATTAAGAAGTAAAATGTGGTTCAATGAGATTAAAATAATTTTTGGTGAATAGTAACTTTTAATTTCTTAATCGCGATTAGAGGTAATTAGTGTAGTTTAAGGTAAAAATAATGTTTTAATAATATGAGATGAACTTGAAACATGTCCTAACCTCATTGGATGTGTCATAGCCGACCAAGACAATCCATGGGTCAACTTGGAGACCCCATGGATCCACTTTAGTTGGAAAATTACATAAATACCTTTTATTTAATGTTAAAGTAAAAAATGACACAAACATGAAATGTTTTACTAAAACAATTTTTACATGGGGTTATACAAGTCATATTTTTGACTATAAATAATAATTGGAAAGCTAAAGAGATTTCCTACATCATAGTATTTTTTTTATAATTTTTAGACATTAAATAAAGTAAATTATTTAGGACATCATTATGATGCAGCAATGACCTCATTATTTAACGATTTTAATAAAATGAAAAGATAATGTACAATCCAAGGCTTAAACTTGTCCAAAGACTATTGGATGGGTATATTTCGAACCCTTATCACTTTATCCATGAATTATATAAGTTTGGGACCTTTAGAATCCGAAAATAATTGTATAATAATGTAAAATTTCCTTACTTTCCAAGAGTTCCCCTCCTCTCCACTTATAAAAGGCCCCCACCTCTACCACCTCATTCACACTTTCAAGCCATTTGGCTCGGCCAAACTCTGTCCAAATACTCTCCCAACTTCCCCCTCTTACTACTTGAATCCTCACTTTGGGCAGAACTCTTCCCAAGGAATCCTTTGGCTCAAATCAAAAAGATTTACCCGATTTTGAGGTAATGTCTTCTCTAATGTTGTTTTGTTTTATTTTTCTTCTCCAACCCCCTAAACTCTTTTTATTCATTTCTTCTGTAACAACACCAGTATCCTCAATATACTAGGATTTTGTTATAAGATGTATTCGAGCTACACTTACACACACCTACATCTAATGGCTAAAGAACATACGGTTTTTGTGGATGGCGAATTTCTGCCTCACGAAACGATGATTGTTCAACACTCATATAACACCTTAAAAGGTGTCCATTAAGATGTCACTATATTTTTATATGATATATAATATGTTTATGTTTTACTTATGCTTCTGTATTTCTCATTTATGGCATACTTTATGATTTCCATTATGGGTAAACGCGATAATTTCATTTTAGGAAGTGCGGACTACCACCCCCTCAAAGTGATTTGAATCGTTAATGCCATATGTGGGATGTATAAAGGATGGAGTAAATGGTATTATACACTATATTATACTGGAATTATATTATACATTTATATCATTATGATTTCATTCCATTAAATACGAAATAGAAATGAAAGTAGCGTTCATGCGTACGTACGGTTTACCGTCTCCATGACCGGTGCATTTCATTTCTTACCTCTAAATGTTACGTAATATTATAAATGAATTTATATACTGGATATATATGATATATATGACATCTAAATCATGAATATAATTCTGGAGATAATGGATATTCTACCACATAAACAACTTGTAATTATAAGAAGTTTATTGTTGACTCAAGTACCAAAGATCGACAAAACGACCGTTATTAACTTAAATAATTACATAATGTTCATATCATTGTAATAAGTGATATAAAATGGATAATGAAATTGAAAATGGTTCTTAACAAGGTATATATTAACTCTAGTTTATTATTCAGGAGTTTAAAGAACGGTTGAGTCAAGTCAGACACGAGGTAAGGGAATTTCTTAACCCAATTTCCATTCTTTGGGTTAATCTCCTACTTTCAAATTTTGTCATGATATTAATATGTTATATTTTGTATTTTTTATGTTCTTTATGTGTACCTATAGTGAATACACATAATAGATCTATTTTATTTTAAAAATTATCTTTTTAATAATTCTTCTCAATCTCCTTTCATTGAGGCGTATTTGGTTTTATACACAACATTCTTTTATACGGTGTATAAACCCCTTTGACTTTTACATTTATTCAAAAGGTTTTATTTTATGATTATTTGATTTATAAATGATTTAAAAAAAATATATATTTCTCTCAAATATATGAAAATCTAGTGCAAATGTATACGTATTTAACGCAAGCTTAAAAATGTTTTCAGAAAACCTGACTCTCGAGTGTGGTAGACAGGAAGGGATTGGGCGTGGACCCATCATGGCCTGTAATTAGTCGAGCAGTCTCGAAATTAGTTATTTTGTTTTCAAAAGCTTACATAATGTTTTCAGAAAAACACTGGATTATATTTAAGCAATTTTAAACGTAAGTATCTTCTAAAAAGATTGCATCGGTAGGTCTCATGAGACAACTAGACGTGGAATTGGCCGAGGCCCTTTCCCAATTTGATTTATGGTTTTGTCCGAGGCCTTAATCATTTTAGACGTCTTGGCCGAGGCCTTGACAAAATGTTTCAGAATGTCCGGCATTATAGATTCCCTCATTATGAAAGTGGTTATTGATATTTCATGTGATTATTCGACCAGTAGAATATCCATGTGAATAAGTAAATGGAATTATCTCATTTTACTTTTTCCATATTATGTTGAAGTTCATGTTTAAAAGGCTTTTGTTTTACTTATACATTGCCTTAAATGTTAATGTTTATTTATGAAAGCTTCTGCAATATTGTTATCCTTACTGAGCATCTGAGCTCACCCCTTTCAATGTTTTAATATTTTCCAGGATGTGAAGAAGTATTTTATGAATGACCTGCAGGGATAGTCAGAAGAGGATATGAGTGGGGAATATGGAGACTTTGTTATTGTAGTTTTTCACTTTATGATGTAATGTAAGACTTATGAATGTATCTAGTGTTTCCAAGGCTACTAAACTAATCGGCCTTTCGAGACTTGATCTTTTATGATCATGCCAATGTTACGAAGTAATGCACCGACTCTAGGTAGCTAGGGTCGGGGCGTTATAGTTGGTATCAGAGGCAGTTTAGTACTAACCTAGGAAGCTAGATTTAGATAAACTCTGATTAGAGCACATAGCCCGAAGATAGACTTTAAGGATTAGTATAGAAGAACTTCCTAAAATTTTGGTATTATAGAGATTTTGTGAGTTTTCCGAGCAATACATCCCTGTCTGGATACGAGCAGGTAGAGGCGGCTCTAGCACAGATGTACCTAGGGGTAAAACCCAAAAACACCGCTTTGAGCTAGACTCGAACAGGAACTGGTGCACGACAACGGGCCTTGCTGCACTCTTGGTTACGACACTCTCGGGGGATATGCTTAGGATAATTCACATTTTCTTTACAAACCACTATGAAGGGTTATGAGTATATACTTCCTCAAAGAAAACTTTTTTTATGATGATGGATTATATCCATAAATAGTTCGATTAGTTTTAAGTGTTTTACAAGTATGGAATTATGTATTTTGATTCATAAACTAATCTAGTTTATGCCATTGTTTAGAAATGGCGTCTAGTGGATGGAATGGAAACCGTATCAATGCACGCACTCCGTGTAGGGATTTCCCTCCTGCTCAAGATAATTATTGTGGATCTGGAGATACAACTGGTGCTGATCAACTTATTACCATACTGGGACAACTCACTCGAGTTATGAATAATAACGTTACTCGTATGAAGAACCCTGATCTGCAACGTGGAGGATCAATGTTAGACCGCTTCATGAGGCAAAAACCACCAACATTTAATGGGGGTACAAATCCGTTAGTAGCTGAGCAATGGATAAACTCCTTAGAGAAAATATTCCATGCCTTTGGGAGTAGCGAAAGGGAGAAGGTTATCATGGCAGTTTACCACCTCACTGGAGATGCTGATCAATGGTGGTTATTGATTCAAAATACAAAGGAAGATGAAGAAGTATCAAGTATGGAATGGAGAGAGTTCAAAGAGCTTTTCCTAGAAAAATACATTCCTCATGACCATCGAGCAGATATGGAAAGGCAATTTCTGAGTCTGAAACAAAAGGAGGATGAAAATGTCACAAAGTATGAGGCCAAATTTACAAGGTTAGCGAGGTATGCTGCAGATTATATATGTAACCCAAGAGGTAAGATTGATCATTTCTTTGATGGGTTAAAACCATTTCTCCGTCGAGCTCTAGTATCACAATTTTTCTCAATATACGAAAATATTGTCTCATGTGCTATCAAGACAGAAAAGGAATTCTCTAAGTCATATGACAACAAAGTAAAGCAAGAGAAGAAGAGAATGGTGGAATAAGAGATGGATAAAGGGAAAAAGGGAAAGAAGGATTTTCCATTATGTGATAATTGTGGGAAGAATCACCCTGGTACTTGCCTAAAAGGAATGGGAGTTTGTTATAAATGTGGAGAAAAAGGTCACTAGGCGCGTGATTGCAAGGGAAAGAAATAGGCTATCAATGTTGAATGCTACAATTGTAGGGAAATGGGGCATTATGCAAATGAATGTCCTAAGCATCAGGGAAACTTACCTCAGAAAAGGCCAAGGGATCAAGGACAATCTTATGCTATTACTACAGTTGAAGCAGAATAACTAATGTATTGGTGCTTTTGGACTCGTGGACTATATTCTGGTTATTAGAATAATGTGATATATATATAAGGATTGTACTGCAGTACTTGTTGTTTCAGTAAGGTTTTACTATGATGAAGGTAATTATATTTTTAGTATGTGACAATAATAGAAACTTTACTTTGTTTGGGGAATCTGATAAATTGATTTTGGAATTGAGAGACCTTTTAGAGAAAGTTTGGACAGAGGTATTTTGGATAACTATAAAGGTTGGGATGGATTAAGTTGATCTTTGGATAGTATTGTTTAAGGTAAAAACATTTCTGAAGATTATTTTTGGAATATTATAATACTATAGTTTTAGGAAAAGGAAAACCTGCAGGGTGGGGCATAACCTGTCGCGTCGGACAAAGCTGCAGGAATCGAACCCACAACCATAGTACGACAGGCCTTTATTTCCTACCACTAGCCTACAGGAATTCCCTGGTTATTACAATATAATTTTACTAATCTAAATGGTATGTGTTAACATTTGGAACCTTATACAATTAGGATAAGTATAATATTTTTGAGTTCTATTATCTTTTTGAGTGAAAGATGAGTAGAAGGTTGAAACTCTAATTGTCAAGCATAAATATATATATACCTATCTCTTATTCAATGAATAAATTAATTCTTAAACATTAGTAAAGGGATATTAAAACAAAAAAAATGTGTTATCCTAATACCTTATGTCTTGTTGAATTGATGATATTTTAAATCAATGTAGATTGAAGGCTTTGAGGCCCTCAATTTGACAGTTGATTGTGATTGATGACCACAACCACTCCCTACATATATTTACATTTTCCCCCAATTATACGTCTCTAATTTCCACCAATGTTCTCCTTATCGAGATCATAATTTGGTGGTGACTTTCTTATTTCCATTTCCCTCTTATTAAGGCTAAATTTTATTAACCTTATTTCCGATGTGGGTTTTCCACAAAGGAATTTTCTATTTTCAACCTTTTATTTTCAATGAAAAATATCAAATTGCGAGGACGCAATTTATTGAAGGAGGGGAGAATGTAACACCCCGAGCTTCCATGATACGCTTCTCATTCAATAATGCAATAGCTTGCATTGTACGCATCTTCGAGTTCTAAAACACCAAGACTAATCAAAGTAGCCGTTATGAATAGTAATAACCACTTTTTAAAATTATAGAAATTTTATATTTCAAAATGGACTTCATTTTTGGATTCGGAATATCGAAATTAGCCTATGTTGAATTTTGGGTATTTTTCTAAGAACTTTTAATTTTTTATGAATAGTGAAAAATACTTAAAAACAAATTTTTTAATCAAAATAATTTATAGTGATAAATTATACTATTTAGTGGTTTTAAAGTATAATTAGAATATATTTTTACCATTTTATCCAATGGTTGTCATTAGAATTAATTTAACATTGAAATTGGACATAAACAATTGCCAATCTTTTGATATAAATTGTTTCTTAAAAATACGCTATTTGTTGTGACAGCAGGAATTAATTATAAAATTAATTAATGAAACTTATATGTTTGGAATTTTGTAAAATAGACAGCATTTTTGAATTCGGAATATCAATTATAGCTTAGGGTGAAATTTTGGCATTGTTCTGAAAAACTTCAATTTTTGATGAATACTGAAACCACTAAGTTGTAGTTAAATAACTGAATTTTCGTTTAAATGAAATATTACCACTTCTGTGGTTTGATTTTCAAAAATCTGACATACATGGTTGTCATTAATAAGTAAAATGTGGTTCAATGAGATTAAAATAATTTTTGGTGAATAGTAACTTTTAAGTTCTTAATCGCGATTAGAGGTAATTAGTGTAGTTTAAGGTAAAAATAATGTTTTAATAATATGAGATGAGCTTGACACATGTCCTAACCTCATTGGATGTGTCATGTCCGACCAATAAAATCCATGGGTAAACTTGGGGACCCCTTGGAGCCACTTTAGTTGGAAAATAACATAAATACCTTTTATTTAATGTTAAAGTAAAAAATGACACAAACATGAAATGTTTTACTAAAACAATTTTTACATGGGGTTATACAAGTCATATTTTTTACTATAAATAATAATTGGAAAGATAAATAGATTTCCTAAATCATAGTATTTTTTTTATAATTGTTATACATTAAATAAATTAAATTATTTATGACATCATTTTGATGCAGCGATGACCTCATTATTTAACGATTTTAATAAAATGAAACGATAATGTACAATCCAAGGCTTACACTTGTCCAAAGACTATTGGATGGGTAGATTTCGAACCCTTATCAACTTATCCACGAATTATATAAGTGTCAGACCTTTAGAATCCGAAAATCATTGTATAATAATGTAAAAGTTCCTTACTTTCCAAGAGTGCCCCTCCTCTCCACTTATAAAAGGCCCCCACCTCTACCACCCCATTCACACTTTCAAGCCATTTGGCTCGGCCAACCTCTGCCCAAATACTCTCCCAACTTCCCCCTCTTACTCCTTGAAGCCTCACTTTGGGCAGAACTCTTCCCAAGGAAGCCTTTGGCTCAAATCAAAAAGAGTTACCCGATTTTGATGTAATGTCTTTTCTAATGTTGTTTTGTTGTATTTTTCTTCTCCCACCCCCTAAAATCTTTTTATTCATTTATTTTGTAACAACACCAGTATCCTCAATATACTAGGATGTTGTTATAAGATGTATTCTAGCTACACTTACACACACCTACATCTAATGGTTAAAGAACATACGGTTTCTGTGGATGGAGAATTTCTGCCTCACGAAACGATGATTGTTCAACACTCATATAACACCTTAAAAGGTGGCCATTAAGATGTAACTATATTTATATATGATATATAATATGTTTATGTTTTACTTATTCTTCTTTATTTCTCATTTATGGCATACTTTATTATTTCCATTATGGGTAAACGCGATAATTTCATTTTAGGAAGTGCGGACTACCGCCCCCTCAAAGTGATTTGAATCGTTAATGCCATATATGGGATGTATAAAGGATGGATTAAATGGTATTATACACTATATTATACTGGAATTATATTATACATTTATATCATTATGATTTCATTCCATTAAATACGAAATAGAAATGAAAGTAGCGTTCATGCGTACGTACGGCTTACCGTCTCCATGACCGGTGCATTTCATTTCTTACCTCTAAATGTTACGTAATATTATAAATGAATGTATATACTGGATATATATGATATATATGAAATCTAAATCATGAATATAATTCTGGAGATAATGTATATTCTACCACATAAACAACTTGTAATTATAAGAAGTTTATTGTTGACTCAAGTACCAAAGATCGACAAAACGACCGTTATTAACTTAAATAATTACATAATGTTCATATCATTGTAATAAGTGATATAAAAAGGATAATTAAATTAAAAATGGTTCTTAATATGGTATATATTAACTCTAGTTTATTATTCAGGAGGTTAAAGAACGGTTGAGTCAAGTCAGACACGAGGTAAGGGAATTTCTTAACCCAATTTCCATTCTTTGGGTTAATCTCCTACTTTCAAATTATGTCATGATATTATTATGTCATATTTTGTATTTTTTACGTTATTTATGTTTACTTATAGTGAATACACATAATAGATCTATTTTATTTTAAAAATGATCTTTTTAAGGAATTCTTCTCAATCTCCTTTCATTGAGGAATATTTGGTTTTATACACAACATTCTTTTATACGGTGTATAAACCCCTTTGACTTTTACATTTATTCAAAAGGTTTTATTTTATTATTATTTGATTTATAAATGATTTCAAAAAAAAGAAATTTCTCTCAAATATATGAAAATCCAGTGCAAATATATACGTATTTAACGCAAGCTTAAAAATGTTTTCAGAAAACCTGACTCTCGAGTGTGGTAGACAGGAAGGGATTGGGCGTGGACCCATCATGGCCTGTAATTAGTCGAGCAGTCTCAGAATTAGTTATTTTGTTTTCAAAAGCTTGCATAATGTTTTCAGAAAAACACTGGAGTATATTTAAGCAATTTTAAACATAAGTATCTTCTAAAAAGATTGCATCGGTAGGTCTCATGAGACAACTAGACGTGGAATTGGCCGAGGCCCTTTCCCAATTTGATTTATGGTTTTGTCCGAGGCCTTAATCATTTTAGACCTCTTGGCTGAGGCCGTGACAAAATGTTTCATAATGTCCGGCATTATACATTCGCTCATTATGAAAGTGGTTATTGATATTTCATGTGATTATTCGACCAGTAGAATATCCATGTGAATAAGTAAATGGAATTATCTCATTTTACTTTTGCCATATTATGTTGAAGTTCATGTTTAAAAGGCTTTTGTTTTAGTTATACATTGCCTTAAATGTTAATGTTTATTTATGAAAGCTTCCGCAATATTGTTATCCTTACTGAGCATCTGAGCTCACCCCTTTCAATGTTTTAATATTTTCCAGGATGTGAAGAAGTATTTTATGAATGACCTGCAGGGATAGTCAGAAGAGGATATGAGTGTGGACTATGGAGACTTTGTTATTGTAGTTTTTCACTTTATGATGTAATGTAAGACTTATGAATGTATCTAGTGATTCCAAGGCTACTAAACTAATCGGTCTTTTGAGACTTGATCTTTTGTGACCATGCCAATGTTACGAAGTAATGCACCGACTCTGGGTAGCTGGGGTCGGGGCGTTACATATAGTAACTATATTAAATATATAGTATGAATATACAAGAAGACATGGTAAGAGTAAAATTAGTTAACTGAGGTTTAGAGCCAAAAGATACGGTTAAATTTGTGACCTAGACATGTCCAAAACCTATTGACTGAGGGTTTTTTTACCCAAAGAACATTATATTATAAATAAATTAATTTTTCACCATTTTTAATTTAAAATCATTTTAAAATAAAATAATATTTCAATACCTTCCTAAAGTACCCCTCCTCCCTTTTATAGAAGGGAATCACCCATACCCATTTAATCACACCTTTAAAGCCCATTTCGTCTTCCAACATCTACCAAAATAATCTCCAAATATCCCTATATTCCTCATAAAATCATCACCTTGGGAACAAGGCAATTCATGAAATCCTTTAATCTTAAATCAAAAGGAGTTAGTCGATTTAATGTAATGTCTTATCTCAAGCATCTTTCATTAATTTTCTTTCTCTAACCCCTTAAAATATTTTTATTCCCTTATTTTATAAAAAGAATGATATTTAAATTATAATATGATGTTTTTATGACATTTATTATAATTATCGTTACACAGACCTTCATCTAATGGATACGAACATTCTGTTTCTCTGTACGACGAACTACAGCCTCAGAAAATGATGATTGTTCGATTTTCCCCTATCACCTCTCATGGTGGATATTATGATAGAAATTCATTTATATATGATATATATGATATTTATATTATATATATGATACTTGTAATTTTTTTTAAAACATACATTTATTCTTTTCGTTATGCGTGAATACGATAATTTCATTTGAGGATGTTCAGACTACCGCCCCTTAAAGTGATTCAACTCGTTCATTCCATAAATGGAATATATAAAATATGAGATTAATAAAATTATTTAACATATATAAACTATGATATTATACTAGAATTATAATATAACTATGTATCATTCAGTTTTATTTCCTTTAAATATGAAAAAAATGAAAGTTGTATTAATGCATACGTATGGCTTACCGTTACCATGAACGGTGCATTTAATTTTATATCTCCAAATGTTATGGACTATTATTAATAAATATATATTGGATATAAATACATATATCATAGATATATATGATATCTAAATCATGAATATGATTCTAGAGATAATGGAATTTTGACCACATTGATAATTTGTAATTATAACAAGTTCATTTTCAAATCATGTACACAATATCGACAAAACAACCAATAATAACTTAAATAATTTTGTAGTTTTAATAATTTTGTAGCAAGTGATATAAAAGGAATAATAAACATGTAAATGTTTCTTAAAAATTTATAAATTAACTTACGTTTATTATTCACGAAGAATAGGGAACATACGTGACGAATTGGACTCAAGGTAAGGGAACCTTTCAACATGTTCTTATAATCAATGACTTCTTTTATGTTATGTCTTTTAATTTACTTTTTAATATGTTGGGATATTTTATTATATATACTTATTGTTGTAAATTTATTTCAATGTGAAGATATACCCTTTTCTCTCTCATCAACTCATTTTATGAATTTTTAAATGACACCGTTAGGATGCCAAATTTTCATAAGGGAATTTCTAAACTAAATTTCCTCTCATTGGGTTTTACACATACTTCATTGATTATATTATTACAATATTATTTGTGGAATAAATATTTATTAATTAATTTTATAATTTACACTTCTCTTTCTGTGGATATACTATTGCTACACATAGTCACCCCATTGATAAATTCTTACATCATTTATACAAACTTTGTAAGGTACTACATCTCAATCTCTTTTAATCGAGGCATATCTTGGTATTGGGAACCTTCATTATCCTATAAGGTGTATATAATACCATTTGACATAGTATATCATTAATATTTTTATTCTCATGATATTATAAGTTCTCTTTAGTGTTATTCATTAATTATTTTTATTCATATATTTTCCCAAGTGGTAAGGGACACTTTAACTAAAACATTGTTTTAAAAGTTTTAAAGGTTTAATATTATAAATATTTCTCATTAATTTCTATGTTTTCAAAATGGTTTTAAGGATTTATTTATATGTCCATTAATATTTTAAAATGTTAATTCCTTTAAAATTTTCAAAGTGGTATGGGTCACTATGATTCAAAAATCTCTTTTTTAAAATGTTTTAAATGGTTTTGGAAATGGATTGAATATTACAGTATATTGAAAATATTTATTCTGATTGATGAGTGTTTTTGACAGGTGGTTATGTGATAAACCAAATATGGGTGGTTTCAGGATAATCCAAGGGCGAGTGAGCCCATGATCGATCTCCAAACGTAACTCCCTATGTATCTGTGAAAGCTACAATGTAAGTATGTTATAGATTCCAGAAGTTACCTTAATGATAAGGATTTCTGTGTGTTATTCATATATCTTATTATTTCATGAAGTTTTTTAAAGAACATATGTTTTAGGATTGAAAATTATTGTTTTGTTGATTTGTATGTATTGATGTAAAAATGTTTTCCTCCCTTATTTTATATCCCTTACTCAGCTTTTTTTCTCATCCCATGTTTTTGAAACGTTTTACATTGGGTATAAGGAAGGGTAAGATAATAGAATAATTTAAAAATATTTATATCATGAAAATAATTCTTTTTTTATTTTAAGGAGTTATTTTTCTCAAACAATTGGATAGAGAACAAGTGTCTACTTTGTAATTTTTGAGATTTAATGTAATAGTTATAGCCTAATTCTCTAAAAACTAACCCTAGAAAGATCCCCAGTGTAATTTCTTGACATAACTCAATATTATGTAATGTTTACGGATGGGACCTAATACCATTGTCCATCAAACTTAAGCTTTGATTATGTGAACCCCGACACTGCGAGTTCAATGGTACCCTAAAATTTCAAATCTGAGCACTGGTTCAATTGATAGAAAACGCACCCACACATTCAATTAAGTGGACTTAAAAGAATGTTCAAATTTTTTGTGGGCTCAATGGGCCTTGGAATCATTGTTGTCGAATCATACGGTCTTTAAAAAATTCCATATAATAATAATAATAATAAAATTACCCAGAAATGCCGAGACATTATAGTGCAATATTTTTGATGAGATATTGTGATAAAGATATTATATTATATTGTGAGTGCGCATATTTCGTTTTCAATATTGTGACATTAAATTCTTTCTTTTGGGTTCTTTGACCTGTTGCTAGATATTAATCGTACACTTTAGTATTGTCTGCCTAATGCCAATAATAAAAAATCTCATAGGGTCACACACTATGTATGTAAATTGATCACAATTAAATGCTATTTTAGTTTAATTAGTAGAATAAATATTATGTTCAATATTAAGGAATAATTTTATTCAATTTATGTTGATCACATAAATTAAATAAATATTTTTTCTCCGGCTTGTGAATACAAAATTAATTTTATTTATTGAAAATTTTAATAATTATATATTTTCTAGATTGTAAAAATATATATATTTATTTATGAATACAATATTTATTTTGTTGTTCAATAAATGATTTAGGAGTTCAAATGGACCAAGACTGAGTCTGGTGAAAAATATTAATTAACAAGACCCTTACATAATATTTTTTATTGCACAAGTTGGAGAACACAACAAAATAACAATAACAATAATATTATTATGTAGCATGGGGATTATTATAGGTCCTAAATTCTATTTAATGGATGGTATATTATTAAATAATATTTTATCGTAAATCCATAATCTTTAAATAGATGACTATGTATATTGTGTAGAGCATTAAAAATTGAGAATAGAGAATTATTTCACACAATTAATTATCTTTCAACTCCTCCTTATCTGTCCCTATTAAGAATGAGAAGAGAAAGAGATATTTCTTCACAACCAAAAAAATATTGACCAAGAATGAACAAAACAAGGAATTCGACTCACTGTGCTAGCACATAGATATCGAGCGGTGTTTCTCAGAGATTATAAGAGCATGTGTGGATAACCACTAGAGGGATTCTATCATTGGATCCACAAAGTGCAAAAAAGGTAATCCAAAATGGTCTTTTTGGATGATCAACATTCTCTAATGAAGAAAGTTACTGAGCCGAAGTATTTATTTCTCAAAAAAGAAATAAATTAACCATAAATTTAATGTGCAATATCCTCACTAATGGTTTCAGGGAAGGATTATTGAATGAAATTTTAATATATCTCCCACCTTTGAATGCTTCTAATATGCCCAAAACCATTAATTGGTATTACAGTGGTCACATTTGAACTTATATATATATATATTATAATTAATCTATAAACGATTGTGATTAAATTTTAATTTCGTGTTATTTTTCATTAATCTGATTTGAATAAAATTGTTATCGATATATTAATCACGTTCATTCAATTTTTCATTTTATTAAAGGTTTAATAACTAATGAATAATTACTGGAGATTCCATCGGGATGTTTCACATATTTGTTCAGTAAAACTGGGTTACACAGCGTGTAGTTGGATTACACACCGTATATCTATGCACATTGTATCGAAATTCACCAAGAACAAAATTACATGAAATATTTTTATATCTCATCGTGTTTTTACCGAGCCAACCCAATACAAAACAAGAAAATATAGGGTGTTTAGCTAGCATGTACACAGAGAGTAGTGCAACCCAGTTAACACATAGAAGAACCAATCGTGTGATTTGGATATATGAAAACCGAGGTACATGGAATGTAGCTGGATGTATATGCCGTGTAGTCTCCCATTAATGGAAAAAAATTAAAATTACATTAAATTTGAAAATTGTAGAATTATAACCTCATTATATTTATTGGAACACCATTATGGGTTTAACAATTTAATAATTATTTTAATTAATTCTAAATTCTCAATTTATTTATTATAATTAATATATATTTATTGGTTCTTTTGTTTATTTTTTTAGGATGTCATTAATAATGTGATTCTCTATATAAGTTAGGAAGAAAAATAAGATAAAATGGAATTAATTAATTAATTAATTAATTAATGTGAATTTATGTTAAATAATAAAATAATGATGAAATAAATTAATACTATCCATTTTATTTTGTGTACTTATTGCATGTATGACGATTACTAATCTTTAGAAATACATATGTATGTGTTGAATGTTTTAATTTAATTTATTGCATGAGTTCGATATTATTTAATATTAAATTAAATGATGGCCTGGGATTCATCTCTCCATTGATTATTATGTTGGACCATTGTGTCTATGGTTATTTATGTAATCCCCTTTATCCAATCCTTTCTTTCCCATCACCTTCATGTAAGTAATATATATTTGTGAATACTAGACAGTCCTATGGTGCATGGAGGTGGTTCAAGATTGAACTACAATGATGTCAACCTAGGTGATATATAGATTGATAGGTGGAATGTTGTAACTCATGCCAATACCAGCAATAAGAGTTATTTCCCCTAGGTCAAAGGCTGATTTAATTACCTCTCATTAAATAAACTATTAATTAAACCTCATGAATGGGTCATTTAATTAATTATTTCTTTCTTTCTATGAAATTATTTATTTTATAGATGCAATCCCACAATAAAATAAACAAATTTATTAATATGCAAAGACATAAATTCAATAAATGAAATATGTGTAATTTTTTAATCTAACATGGTTAATTAATTAAGTTAAATAAACTTAATATTAAAAATTCATGTAAAGGATAAAACAATTTAAAATTTATCCATAATAATTTAAAATCCCTCAATTATATATTAATTACCACTAGGCCTTCCATTACTTGATTGGGTATAAAACCACAGAACTAAGAGTAGAACATGGCCAAATTCTATACACTAAATTTTATCAGGGAGTTATCATTATATTTTTGGGATGACTTAATAGAAATTTTATTGATTTTAACATCCAAAGTACGTTTAATGAAAATTTGGCGGTGAGTGTTATGGAAATCCAAGTCATGGTTTTGGGTTAGGGTAATTCACTCAATAGATGAAAAAGCTACAAGTCGATATTTGTCAAGAACGCCCACCTAATATATATTTTACGGTTTTCATAGAAAAATTATAGATCATTAAGAAAAGTAATGGAGATCCTTTACTATATAATTTTAATGAAATTAGACCTTCCATGTTCAATGGTGATGGTTATTGAGACATGATGAAATAATGGTAGATTTAATAAAAAAATAAATAAATAAATAATTTAATTTATTATAACTCATATATAATTAATTAAGAAAAGTACTAAAAACCTGCTATTTTTAATTATAGAATAAAATGATATGTTCATCAGAAAAAATATCCCAAAGTTAAATATTTGAGAAATATAACCTCCAAATTTGTACTTAATTCCTGGAGTGATTTAGACGCCTTTGGGTTGTGCTACACCATGAACAGAAATCTTATGTGCTAGAATCATCAATGACAAATCCACCTAATAAAGAGGCATGTGATGAAGAGTTCCTTATCTATGAAAAAATAGACATGGTTGAAATTCAATGTTTGATTCTTTCATTGATGTCTATTTTACTAATGAAGTCTCACATTAACATGGATGCATATTGAAGGCTCGATCACCTCTGTGGTGTTTACTAAGAGTGAACTAGAAATGAACAGTTTGATATTTCTATCGTTTTCTATTTTGCACAATCTTAGAGAAGTTCCTCAACTATGGCTCATGTATTCAATATCATTGTCTATATAGAACCCATAAAGGTCATAGTCTTTAAACTCCACAAATAACTAGTAATAGACCTCATTCTAGTATCACTACCTCTGAGCTTCTCTATCTTTGTTGTGAATATTAACATGCACAACATTGAGAATCCTCTACCCAATATTATTACTTTTATTCACCAAGTAGATAAGGATATGAAGTTTGAAAAACTTTACATATTTTTGGTCAACAAATGGAAAGGGAAAAAAGTTATTTAAGACAAAATCATATTTATTCCCTTACAATAAGAGGAATATCAATGAAAAATCAAGTTAAAACAATGTTTTCTATTTCTCATGTGGCAAGAAGGGCCACTGGAAGAAAAACTGCCCCAATCCAAAGAAGTAGGGGGAGATTTATGTGTGTTTTTAAGGATTTAAATTTACTAGTTTCTAAAAATTCGGTATTAAATACATCTTGTGGTTCTAACATATGTATTAAAAAATAAGAACCAAGTAGATTTAGAAATATTGGATGAGGAGAGTTAGATATTCAATAAGCTAATGAAGTTAAACTTACTGAGGTAACTATCAGGTACTATAACTTAACACTAATGACCAAAATGATCTTAGTTTTAAAGGGTTGTCATTATATGCTTTCCATTATAAAAAAAACAATATTTTTTGTATCCAGTCTTCATACATATGGATTTATTTTAAAATTTGGGTATAAATGTTTCTTATTTTATAAATATATCATATTTATGGTAAGTCACATTTAAATAGTAGACTTTATGTGTTGGATGAATTGAACTAAATAACTGAAATTGAAAATGAATTTACTTACCATGACTCGTACCACACCCCCATTGGCATCACCAACTTGGTCATGTAAATGAAAAGTGCTTGACTAAATTACATTAAGATGGATATGTATATTCGTTTTAACTAAAACCACTTCGGGTATGTCACACATGTTTACAAGGTAAAATGACTAAATTCATATTTGGTGGGAATGGGGAAAGGGTAAAGAGATTCATTAATGATTTCATACAAATGTGTGTAGACTAATTATTATTGTATCACATGGTAGGTACTCATACTTCACAACTTTTAATAATTATTTTAGTAGAGATATATATATATATACATAAGGTGGTATAAGTTGGATTCTTTTAATAAGTTCAGGTGATATAAGAATGAAGTTGAGAACTATCTTGGTAATAAGATTAAGAAACTTTTCGCAAACAATGGATGAGAATATCATAATCAATAATTCTTTAATTATTTACAAGAGTTCAATATTTAATTACAACTAACTCATCCTTATAATCTTTAGTGTATTTTTTTATGATGAAGTATGAACCACAATTTGTTGGATATGGTGATATAAATAATGAGTCATTTTATTCTTACTTTATCCATTTGAGAACATGCATTACAAATAGCAGTATACGTACCAAATCAAGTTCCAATGAAATCAAAAGATAGTATACCATGCCAATTATGGAATTAATATAAACTTGTTTTCTCGTACATACACATGTGGGGTTGAGAAGAATTTATTAAGGTTTCTTTTGGTAAGAAGTATTCAACCAAAGGAAAAAAGTGTATGATTATAGGATATACCAAAGAAACAATGGGATATCACCAATAAAATCCGTCAAAAGAAGGTTTTCGTTTATAGAAGTCCAAAATTTTTTGAGTATGATATTATCTCTAAAATTGAGAGTGGTATGGAGATAGAAATTTATTAAGTATAGGCTCAGGATATACAAGGTTTGGCACCAAAAAATCCACAAATCCATGGGGAAGAAGATATTATTCCAGATATACAATTATTGTGTAGGAGTACTAGATAGGTTAGAAGGATAGAATGATATAGTTTTATAGTCACTAAAGATGGAGAATCAATATGAGTTGATAATTATGATATACTGACCTAAATGTAAATAGTAAGTGGCATAGATGTTTCCATGTGTCAAGAAGCCATGAATTCAGAAATGGATTCCATGTACAAAAACCAAATCTGGATTCTATTATACTCTCCAGTAGATTTAAATCCCATTAGTTGAAAATGGTTATTCCAGAAGAAACTATAATTGGAAGGGCATGTCAGTACCTATATGATGTGAATGGTTAAAAAGGGATTAACTAACGTCATGGAGTTGAATACAAGGAAACCATTTCACGAGTTTCAAAATTGAAATCCATTAGAATTCTAAATTTCATTATGGATTTCTATGATTATGAGATTTGAGAAATGGATTTCAAAATAGCCATCCATAATTAAATATTTCATTAATATGTCTATATGACACAACCTTAAGGGTTTGTGACTCCAAAGGATGATAAAAATGTAAGCCAGTAGCAAAGATACATCCTTGGATTAAAGGAAAAATACATGTCATGGAACATTAATTTTGATGACGTCATAATGGAATTTGTTTCACATAAAAAGAATGTGAGTCATGTTTCTATATAAAGTTTAGTATAAGTGATGTTATTTTATTAATAGTGTATATTTATGGTGTATTTCTCATTGGAAATGAAATACCAATCTTACAATATGTTAAGGTTTGATTGAATAAATGTTTATCTTTTAAGTAATTTAGAGAGGCGACATATATTATTGGGATCAAGATCAACTGTGATTTATCCAAGAGGATTCTTGGCCTAATTTAAAGAACATAATTTCACATGATTCTAATGAGATTCAATATGGAACAATCCAAGAGGGGATTGTTGACTTGGTCACATGAAATTCATCTTTATAAGAAAAGTTTTCATCAGACACATGATGAAAGAAAAAAATGACAAGGATTCCATACACACCAGCTATTAGGTCTGTCATGTGTGTTATGTTATGTACTAAGATTGATTTCTCTTACTCATTAAGTGTGGTAGGAAAATATCAACCTGATCCCTGTGACCACCATTATATAGAAGTCAATCTTATCCTTATGTATATGAGGTGTACTAAGGAAATATTCTTTATTTATTGAGGAGATAAGGAACTAGTCATCATAGGATATGTAGAAGATAGTTTCCCAACTAATCAAGATGACATGAACTCACAAAATAGATACACATTCACTATGAATGGATGTGTTGTTGGATGAAAGAGCTCAAAAAAAGCTATGGTTTAATATTTTCCATAAGAGTCTGAGTATAATGAGGATTTTTAGGCAGGTAAAGAAGAATTATGGATGTGAAACTTCATCCAAGATCTAGATGTGGTATCTAGAAGAAAATATAATATCACACACTATTTTGGCAATATTGCAGTAGTGTCTCTTAAAAAAGAACCAAATTCAAATTAGTGGATGAATCATTGACTTCATAAGTATCATCTCTTGAGGGATTTTTCATAGAGAGTTGAAGTTGTAGTGATTATTATTTACAAGGACGAAAATGTGGAAGAATACTGAAATAAATCCTTGACTAAATAGAAACATGACTTTGATGTGTGTTTTAGAGGAATAAATGTCTTACAAATTTGGATCTTGTCCAAGTAAGAGTTTATTGAAGTTGGTGTCCTAGGACCAACTATTTGTGTTTTAATTACAGGTATATTCAATATATTGAATATTAATAAAACTTATTATCTCTTATTTTTTGTTGTTATGAATGACTCTTATGTAATAAATTCCAATTGTGAACATGGGATTGATAAGGTCATAGAAGTTCGATGCTATGATGAGAACATTTATGTGTAATGAAGATATTATCAAATAATATTCTATTGTTGGATATTGTACTATGATGCGACACATAATACATAGAATGTCAAGTGTGAGTACACATAATCAAGTTATGCTTCTTCTAATGAAGTTCACACATGGTAATCTCAATATAATGAGATTATGAGAACATACCTACTTGTAGGAAATCTCCAAGTTTTTGTGACATCAAATATTATTATTTACAAGAGTTTGTGTTGGTCCTTAAAATTTATTATTATTATTAATGCATGGTATACTTGTGTACTTAGATATATTTCATAAACCATGATGATCATTGTACATGGTGAATTTTGATATGTTTGGTGCATCACTAGTGAAATGTCATTAATGAATAAGTTGGGGAAGGATTTGGCACTTCCATGTTTATGGAAGCTGATATCTTGACCCTTTGATTGGAATAGAACCTTCATATTAAATTCCTTGGACATGGTGTAATGACATGTTTATTTCAGGTAGTCAAAGAATAACTTATTGAGAATATAGGTTGGTGGCACGATTATGCAACCTGCTCAATAAGATATTGTGACAAAGGGATTATATAACACAGTGAGCATTCATATGTTGTTTTCGATGTTGCACCATTATGTTTGTTCTCTTAGGTGGCTTAACAGATTGCTAAACAATAATCTTTGACTTTAGAAAATTACACCTAATGCCAATGAGAAAAAATCCTAGTGGGTCACAAACTAAGTGTGTCTATTGATCCTGATTAAATTCTATTTGACTGTAATTAATGGATTACATATTATTCTCAAGTACGAGAAATAATTTCATTCACGTTATATTGATCACATAAATTAAATAATTATTTATTTGTCAGTTTTTGAATAAAATATTTATTTTATTAATTTAATATTTTAATAAATATTTATTTTCTAGACTATGAATAAATAATTTATTCGTTATTTCAATAAATACTAGAGGAGTTCGAACATACCAAGATAGAGTTTGGTGAAAAATATTAATTAACAAGACTGTTACATAATATTTGCTATTGAGAATGTTAGAATGCACCACAAAATAATAATAATATAATTATTATTATTTGGAATTGGGTTTATTAAAGTTAATAATTTTATTTAATGGATGATATAAAATTAAATAATATTTTATCTAAAATTATAACTCTATAAATAGATGTCTATGTCTATTGAATAGAGCATCCAAAAATTGAGAATAGAGAATTGTTCTACACCACAAATTCTCTCTCAAATCTTTCTTCCTCCCCCCACCTCATGAATGAGAATTTAAAGAGATATTTCTTCAATATTTAAGAATGGGTGATCAAGAATGAACAACGCAAGATATTTGAATCACCGTGGTAGCTCTTAGAGATCGAGCGGTGCAGCTCAGGGGTCATAGGAGCACAAGTAGATCACCACTAGAGGGATTCTATCTATGGATCCTCACGGTGCAAAGAAGGTAATTTGAAAGGGTATTTTCAGATGATCAACATTCACCAATGAATAATGTTCATAATCCCAAATATTTATTTCATCAAAAATTAAAAAAAAATTAATTTTATGTTTGAGATGGAGGATCCCCATCCTTGGTTTCAAGCAATAATTATTAAAAGAAATTTTAATATATCACCCCCTCTGTACACATCATCTACACCCAAAACCATTATTAACTACATGACTTACATACATATAAAAATGAATCAAAATGAATAAATCGACATTATTAATTATATAAATTATAAAATTATAAAAAAATAGATTATATTGTCTACAAAAATATTAAAATTAATATTAATATATAAGAATTAATTATATAAATTTCAAACATTTTAAAAATATTAAAACATAATAAAAAATTAATAAATTTTAATAATATAAATCAAAAAATTATTGGAAGTGTTAAAACTTACTAAATAAATATATATAAATTTAAAAAAATTATAAATTCCAAAAAATATTTAAAATTTATAAATAAAAAATGAGAAAAATAATATTTAAAAAACAATAAAAATACTAGTAAATAAAATTAAATAATTTAAAAAATATTAACTATAAAAAAAATTAAAAAAATCTTTAAATAATTAATTATATAAATTTTGAACATATTTTAATTATTATAACTTAATACCCCAAAATTGAATAAACGTTATTCATATAAATTACAAACATATGGATAATATTACATAATAAATATATATAAGTATAAATAAACATTATAAAATGATTAAATTATAACAAATATAAAAATAAATAAATATTAAAAATGAATAAATAATATTTGATCAAATAATATTAAAAATTAATCAAAAAATTAATAGACTCGTCCATTTTAATAAATTAATTCGTATGATTAATTACGTGAATTGAAAACATGTATTGAAATGAATAAAATAATTAAAAATGATTTTAAATAGATTAGTTATATAAATTTCAAATATTTTATAAATATTAAAATCTAATAAATAGAATTAATGAATGCCAACCATTTAAATTTAAAACACATTATAAATAATACTTTGTAAATTAATATCTATAAATTTCAAAAATTGAATAAAAAAATATTATATAAAAGATATATTGAATGTGAAATAATATTGAAAATATGAATAACACATTCCATACATACTCATATACACATGCATGTCCTATGCATACATATACACATGTGTACATGTACATACCCCATAAAAAAATTTATAAATATATAAATTAAAATATCACATATTCAATTATATTTATATAATCGTTGAAATTATTAAATATATATTAATATATCATATATATATTAATTATATACATTTTGTGATTAATAGATATTTTTAAATTATTATTTGAATGTACATTGATAATTTTATTTAAATATAAATGAATATAATGAATATAATTGAATATAAGTAATAGTTTATTAACATAAACACATATACACATGTTCTTTATATACACATACACATTCATTTATGTACATCCCACATATAAAAATATAATGAATATTTAAATTCAAATATCACATATTAATAATACACATTAATTTATATTTATATAATTGATTCAATTATATATATATATATATTAAAATATCATATTTATATTAATTATATAATTATTTTTAATTTATATAATCATACATTATTTTTTGACTATATATATGTGTGTGTCTATGCTAATTATATATATATTGATAATTTTTTTAGTACAAATTATTCAAATATTTTTAAGCACTAGAAAATGTGTTGACAAAGGGTTCACTTTTAGTAGTGCTTTTTTAGCAATGATGAAAGTAACTTATATTAGTACTTTTACCTAAGACTGATAAAGGTTCCACTTTTATTAATGCTCTATATTTAGTGATAATAAAAGTTAGCACTGTATTTCATGTGATCTGTGGGAGTGCCTAAAATTTGACCTAAAAGTAAATTTTATTCACCTAATGTATAAATCCATTTGTAGAACCACAATCATCCATTAGAAAATATTATTCCTTTTGAAATGTTTTTATAAATCTTATTTTTGAAATATAATTGCTAAATGAATTTATTTCTATTAATAAACCAAATATTTTTATAAATATTTATTTCCTAAGTTTTTTAATTTACATATTTTTCAAGTATAATGGAACTTTATTTATTAATTTTTTTTATCAAACAGGAATCTCACATAACAAATGAAAAACCATTATATTTAGAAAGGCCCTGAGGTATAAACTCATGATCTAAGGCTGACAATGGTGTATCACCTACCACAATCTTAGGTGTTGTTCTACAACCATATTCAACACTTTATACACACACAAACACACACACATATATATATACATATCTTTTTTATTATATTCTTGGTTCTTTTAAATATATTGGTTTATTTTATAAGTTCATTCCTTTTATTACTAGTTATATTTTCACATATTATTGGTAATTATTACATTTTTATAATGTTTAACAATGTATGATACATGTTTTCAATATCATAAAATTATAACATATAAACATTGGAGGAACTTGGAGATGACATGTTATGAGAAACACGTGATAAAATAAATTTTTAAAAGTAAATAATTTTTTATTATTAATCTATTTATTACATTATAGTTTATGTAATTTCTAATTGTTTTTTATCTTATTTGGTGTATATGTTTCAATACTTTAAAATTTTCCAATAAAAAGTTTAAATAACATGATTTATAATAAAATTTCAACATTAAATTATTTCATTTATTGAGAAAAATACATTTAATAAATGTTAATAGCCAATAAAATATCCACTATTACAATGGGTATACAAATAGAAATAAATAAATTAACTATTAAAGGAAAATTTAGATCATAGTGGTCACTTAGGATTATAACAACCACAAAAAAACTCTAAAAAATGAAACAAAACATTAGTAATCCAACTAAAATTTCCAAATATAAGTAATATGGAACCATAAGGGAAATTTTATAAAATGAGGGGTGGTATTTATAGAATGAATAGAATTAATTTTACTTATAAAATAAAATACGATCCTTGGAGAATAGATAGTGTTATAAAAACTAAAAAAATTCAATAAATAAGGATGCTTAATTAAAAGATATATTTAATATTTTTACTTTTAATTTAAAATAGTATCTTTTTTATTCATCCAAACAAATTAATCCTAGTCTCAATGTTTTGGTATTTTTCTGTAAAATATTTACTTTGGTGTAAAAAGTAAAAATAATTTTTATAATAATACCGTGTCTATAATGAAAATATTAAGATAAAGTCATGAAATAAAATATTATTAATCAATTTATTCAATAAATAATTTAATCTAGGTGTAAAATCATGAATTTTAAAATATTAATTTAATATTAGAAACCTATGTTTGAACCTATGTTATATATTTTAAACAAACTATTTTACGTGTTATACATATGTCATTTTAGAAATATTTTCTTTTTTACTTTTATAAATTGAATCAAATAAAATTTATTTTAGATTTATACAACAATGTTAAAAAAAATTTATCAAGGTAAATTACATTTTTAGGTAGAAAAAAAGTTATTGGGTTAAAAGGTGAGTTACCACAGAAAATCTAAAATGATGTAAAAGGTTAAAATTAAATGTTAAATGCCTAAAATACCTAAAAATAACACCATTAAATTTGTGTTTAAGGGTACAAAAAACCATAATTTTTTTGAACATTCATTATCTACGAAATAAATTAAAATAAATTCACATGAATAGTTATTGGACATAACATAAAAATAATAATTATTTAAATCTTTACTACCTCTCATTCTAAAGTATACATACCCACAACCAATTGTCATTCTCCCACACTAAAATTTTATGTTCAGTCATCACATATTTCTATGGTTGTATCTTCTATTTATCCATCTTTAATCATAAGGATTTTTCTTGGCTCAAGTGTTCAAATATAATATAATAAGTTCAAGAGATGTAATATTTTTCCACAATCCTCTTCCTTTATTTTCTTGTATAGTAGTTTCGTAATAATGTAGCATTAAATTATTTTTTCATATACTTTCATTTTCTTTATTCAATTTCATTATCTTCCATTTAAAATATTATTATTGAGAGTTTATTTATTACATCTCATTATAGACTTTTCTTAAGTCACTACTGTACTAAAATAAGGGTTCATCGCCCCTCATTTCCCATTATCTTTTTGAGCCTTTTAGATTCATTTTCATTTCAATATGAAATGTTATTATGTATCAATTATATAATTTTATTACTATGTTATCAATGATATATCACTATTCCAAAACATTGTAATACATTTATAAACTGTTATTTTTCTAAATCATTCTTCTGTCTATTAATCAATCCAATATTTTCTATAGAAACGTTTGCATGGTTTTACTAGGTATGTTATCACTATCGAGATACTAAAAGTTTATATAGGATTTGTAATATATTTACCAAGGGTTAATAGCCCTAAAGGGGTGGATTAGGTAATAACAAAGGTGTCAGCTGGTGTATAACAAACATGCCTATTTATGCACCTCATATGAAACTCATAGATGATTTTTTGGGATAATTCACATACAATTTATGAGCTATAATAAAGGATCTGAAATTATGGAATGATATTTATATTAAATTGATATCACTATTATAGGAATGTACCCTCCACAACTTCTTGTTATTATTCCTTCAATTTTGGAACAATCCCCTGCATTGTGAACCTCCTCTAGTTTCTAAATATGTTTGTTGAATATTCACCTACATAATCACGTTAATCTATTAAAGGTAATTGTTTCTAGAACAATTAATAGATGATGAATATGTTCTATGGAACTCTTCATCATTCTCAAGATTTTACCTTTCTTCTTCATGTATATTATCCTTTGTACATGTTTTATGCTGAAGATGATATATCTATAATACATCACTTCTTTTGTCTTTCCTTAACATCAACTATGATTAACATTACTTCTAATGAATATCCCATGTAGATACACTTGAATGATTATTTTTATTAAATGGTGTTCACCTATATATCGATACATCAATTTACTATAGAAATTATTTACCAAACGGCATACCCTTTATCCATATTATTTAAATACATTATATAAAATTATCTTGATTTATATCTATATACATATAATATTATCATATTTCAATGGGTACACATTTAATTTTCAATGGGCTTATACTGTCATGATTATTTATGGATTTATGTATGTTTTTACTTATGTGGAATGTATAATTTTTCACATATGAAGGGAGATAGTTGATATCACTCCAGTGCATTTGGTAAATAATTAAACTCTAGAGTTGAAGTTTTCATCATACCTAAGTAGAATGCCTTGGTAATGTTTCATGATTCCTTTTTCAGATGAAATGGTAATATATTTTATGAACCAATAGAGATTAGCTATAGTGATATGATTATAATTTTTTCATGTTTATTTTTTAGCCACAGTTCCATGTTATCCATCACATACACATGATCATGTTATGATTCATGTTCTTATTATCTTGTTATGAACCTCATCGTTATGTTCATGTTCTTATATTATGCCTCAGGTTTTACCAATGATGTTCATTTATGACCTATTTTTTTTATTATCCCATACTAGGTTGTATCATTCAATATTTCTTTTGTTTCCATTTTCCCTTCGAATTGTTATGAAAGGGATATATAAAGTAGAGTTACATGTGTGGTGTTATTTATAGATAAAATTTATTGTGTATCAAGAGTTAAATCCATAAATGTGCCTTGTTCCCAAATACACAAATCTTTTGATCCTTGGAGTTTTTTTTTAATTCAGGTGATGTATATAGAGTTTTTATGTTTAAATCAAAATTCAGAAGTGAGGGTCTATGGTGTATCAATTGGTATCAAAATAAAGTTTATTTATTTTGGTAAATAGGATTATAAATATTTGGTTATATATTATTGGACTGAAAACAATTTTCTATAGAGTCCTAGGTTAATTATAACTAGTATAACCACATTGGATTAACATCTGTTAGGTATTTATAATTTGTCATTTCTATAAATAACATTTAAGTGAGTTTTTTAAGTAAGTGTTTAAAAATGAGTAAAATTATAAAGATGCAATTTCTTTAAGGGGTAAAACATAACATCCTATATTTTCAATGATTGTTTTTAGAAAATCTCTTTTAAAAATTTTAATACAAAGGCTAAATGAATTTATTTCTTTCAATAAACCAAATATTTATAAAAATATTTATCACATAAGTTATTAATCTACATATTTATCATGTATAATGGAGATTTAACTATTAAAATGATTTTATCTAAAGGACATATCACAAGTCGAGTGATAACCCTTCACATCCGACAAGGTTATGAGGATCGATCCCATAATTGATGGGTGACAAGGGCATATCTCCAACCACTGCCCTACATGCTTCCCTAATTTCATCTTAAACCATATTTATATATATAATCAAATACATTTTATTAAATTATTGATCCTTGTAAATATATAGTTTTATGAGGTAACTATATTCCATTTACCGATAGATTTATTTTTATATTTTCTTAGTAATTAATTCATTATTATTTAATAGTTAACAAGGCATTATGCAGGTTTTTATTATCATAAAATTATAACATCGGACAATTAGAGGAACTTCCATATGACATTTTATGTATAACACATGATAAAATAAATGGTAAAATATAAATAATATTTTATTATTAATTTATTATTTACATTATAGTTCATTTAATTTCTAAATTTCTTTATCTTATTATGTGTATAGGTTTTAATACTTTAAAATTTTCCCTTTTCAAGGTTAGGTAACACATTTGATAATAAAAAAGAATAAATTATTTATTTATATAATAAAAATATATATATTTATTGAATGAAAATATCCAATAAATTACCCACTATTATAATAGGTATATTTACAAAAATAAATAAAAAACTACTATTGGGAAAATTAAATGATTTTGGCCTCTTAAGATTTTCACGCCCCTGATCAAAACAATAAAATAAAAAAAACTTAGTAATCCAACAAAAATTTTCAAATATAAGGAATATGAAACCAAAAGGTGAATTTTATCTAATGATATGTGGTATTATTTAGATGTATGGAATTAATGCAACCATTGGAATAATGTCTTGACCTTTGGAAAAAATATATTATCATAAAAATTGATATTTTTAAATAAATAATTATTATTCCTTAAAAATTATATATATATTTTTTATATAATTATTTTTATAAAATTAATTTAAATTTTTTATTAGAAAATAAAATTTATCCTAAGGATATTTTGTGTCATTTTTCTAAAAAAGGTTAATTTTGGGGTAAAAAGTGAAAATAGAATTTTTATAAATACCATGAATTTTATGAAATTATTAGAATAAAATAAAGGATTAAAATATTATGAGACCATTTATATCATAAAAACACACTTTTAAATAATAAATTATTGAATTCAATTTTATTGATTTAACTTTAGAAACCTAAGTTTGAACCTATGATATATATTTTCTATAAACTTTTTTACATGTATCATTTTAGAATTTATATTTTTTTCTTTTAGGAATTAAATTAAGTAAAATTTATATCATACTTATAATCAGAATGTACAAATAATGTAACAAGGATTAATTAAATTTTAGGGAAAAAATAATTCACCGGGGTAAAAATAAAGTTACCACGGTTAAGGTAAAGTAATGTAAATGGTTAAAATCAAAGGGTAAACTGATAAAATACCTAAAACCCTATTTGAACCAGGGATGTTCTTTTCTAGAAATAGAGTTTGTTTTCTGTTTTTTTTTCAATCCTGAACATAGAATATTTTATAATTTTCAAAGAAATTAATCTTACAGTAAATGATTACAACAATGTTAACCATTGTGTCGTTTAGCAGTGTCTGCCAAACTTTTTAGGTCAAGAATATGGAGGAAGGGAGAGAATCATGAATGGTTTTTTTGAATAAACTCTTTATAAATATAGTAAAATCATGGGTTTAACAAATACTAGGATGATTTTATCAATGATATGGAGAATCACAATCAGTGATGGTTTTATATTTGATTATGAGAACAGGAGAATCACGAGCGCACAATGATCTCATGGAATGCTTCAAGATAACATCAAATTTCAATGGACCATTGAGAATAGAGAAGAATTATGAATATGTTTTTCAAAGATAAAAAAATTAGTGGGAGGTAGTGGATAATTTTGAACTGCCGATCCTATAGATATAAGGCTACCCCACTACTTTTTTCATGGAAATTATTAAAGGAAAATCTAGAATCGCTCTGATTTAAATAATTCTATGGGAGATATGTAAATATAGATTTCTATAAGATCTTGAGAGGCAAAAAACAGACTATTTTATTCTTGATTGATGAAAATTCTTGTATGGAATGGTTTCTCCATGATGATGGGGTATTATGAAATAGCTAAGTGATCTTCACAAAGGAAGTTTTTTCAATTAAATAAGTGAGATTTGTGAAGGAGTTTCACGAAAGGAAATTCTGAGAATCATATTTTCAATGAAAATGGATTTCAATGTGAATAAACTCAATTATACAGTTCAATAAGAGTCTCATTTTTGATAGGCACAAAACTTTAATTTCAATACATTGAAGCATCCTTCAAGTTGATAAACTGAGTTAAAATTCTCTCAAAGTAGTGAGCTAGCGGGAGTCATTGAATCTTTTCTAAGGGATACAGTATTCAATCCCTAAAATCATGTAAAAGTTTTTTTCCTAGAACAAAGTGACTATGCCTGAAATCATGTATTCCATAACTACTAAATATTAGTTTATTTTGGTATGACTGACACAATTTTTGTGCGTGCTTCATAGACTAGCCTTTATTGGTGAACCAAGTAAAATAGCTATATTTATTTTCTTCATGTGAATGTTTCATTTCCGATCAAATCCATCATACAAGATTAAAGATTTCTTACCAATTTGGGAACTTGATTCATCACATTAAAAGAAAAAGTTAACACCCCATTCCACCCCTCCTATTTCAGGGTGTTTCAGGTCTAAACAAACCCATACCATTAAATAGTTGTTTAAGGGTTTTAATGACATTAAAACACAATTCAAACATTAATTTTCAACCAAATTCTCTAAAACTAGTGCCCCGAAAAAGTGATTGTGCTTAATAAAAATAATCATTTTTAAACCCTTAAAACAACCTCTCCCCAAGTATAAGTACTCAACCCTATTATCATTATCCCATACAAAACAATATATCATTATATCTCTATTAATTATTCTCTTTTAGTTATTTCTCTCTAATATTGAAGAGTTTTGTGGCTTCTAAGGGTTAGATATAACCTATGATGCTCAATAGAGTTAATGGTTTCCCCAATACTCCTATTTTCTTTTCAAGTTCAATACTTTTGATATAATGTATTTATTAATTATTTTCTCACATACTACCATTCCTTTCATTCCATGTTATTATATACCATTAAATTTATTTTTTAGGATATTTTATTTATTCGATCGTATTATACCCCTTTCCTAAGCAATTACTTTGCAGAAATAAGGGTTCCTCACCCCTCCATTCCCATTAACACTATGAGAACTTCTAAATTTAATATCATTTCAATAGGAAATTATATCATAGACCACTATTATTATTTTAATACTTTGTAATCAGTGATATATCACAATAACTTATAATTATACTACCTTAATTGGTTGTTATATTTATTATGAAATCTCTAAGCGATAAAACTGTCCTAAATTTTATAAAAAAAATGTGTATGTGGTTTTCATAGAAACAAAATCCCTTTCAGGATACTATAATTTGATGAAAGATATATCACATATATTATTAAGGGTAATAAACCCCCAACAATGGGAATGGGTAATAAATGAATCATCACATAGTGCACGAGAGAGATGCAAAACTACACACTTGGTTTCACATTCTTAGTGTATTTTCTTTGGATAATTCACATGCACTTCTTGATTTATAATAATGGATCCAAATATATGGATTTAGATTTATATTATATATTTTTTCTATATTCCATTAATGTACCCTCCAAAACATCTTTTTTACATAACTTCAATTGGGGTACTTACATTTACATAGTGAATATCCTATAGTTTCTAAAGTTTATTATTGGATATTCGCCTAGATAACACCATTAATCCATTAAATGGGTTTATTTTATACACAATTTGAAACTACATAATATTTTCTCTATAAATATGAATAATTATCATGGATTTTTCTTTTCTCCTATATGTACATGTTTATAAGTACAAGTGGTAAGGTGGAAAAGAAATTTTTATGATTTTTACTATCTTTTTTGTATTATCATCTGTTATGACTAGTTTCCTTTAAAAGCCTCTCCCTTGTGAATAACCATGAATGATTCTTCTGATTAATTAGTGTTCTCCAAGATACCCTTAAATTTATTGAGTAATGAAATGATTGACTAAACCGTATTCCCATTATTTGTATTGTGTAAAAAATTATAATCCATTATCTTGATTGATGGGTATTTACCTAGAAGATTACATAATTTTATTAGATACAAATTTAATCTCAAATAGGGTTATCATGTCAAAATTATTGATATATTTATATATGTTTTTTCTCATATAGAACACATAAAATTACACAGATGAAGGGTGTTCCCTAATAAGACTCAATTTTATTGGGTAAAGAGTTTATCTCTAGAGATGACATGATCATGATACCTTGGTAGCATGCCATAGAATTATTTTATGATACCTTTGTCCAAATCCTTATTAATATGTTTTATGACACCCTAGTGACGATTTTTAGAGTTTTTTTTAAATGCCTCATGTTTATGATGTAGCTAAATTTCCCTGTTATGTCTTATGTACTTATAAACATGTTATACCTCATATTCTTATGATCATGTTATTAATGTTGTATTTATATTAATGTTATTATATTATGCCTCATATTTTACCAATAATGTTTATTTATCCTCAATTCTATTTACTTTTACCTAAATGGTAGTTATATCTCACCCTTTCTTATGTTTCCCCTTACCCCTAAGAGTTGCATTAAAAGGGATACATGCATGAGAGTTACATGTGTGGGGAATTATAATATATGAAATATAATTTGTATCGGGAGTTAAATATATAAATTTACATCATACCCAAATACACCAAAATTTTGATCTTGTGAGTTTGTTTTAATTAATGCGATGTATAAAAAGTGTGTATGTTTAGCACTAGATTTGGATGTTCAAATCATCGGAACTCATTCTTTCATTAAATATTTCTCAACACCTCACATTAATCCACTAAATGTCACTTTTTTAAATTTTTTGATTTCTATATGATTCTTTAAGTGTGTTTTAAAATATCTTTTTTTATAAACTTAAAAAACATTCACTTATTTTTCTATTCATTACTATTGGTGATACAAGCCTTCCATCTTATGTAAACATTTTCAATCATCCTTCAATGTCAAATTCTAGTTGTAGAATATACATATATTGTGACTCTAATTCTGATGACTTCACATACCATGTGGATGAAATTCCAATGGGTTTACTTTGAACTTATGATGAAAACCCATTGGTATCTTAAAAATATTATTGAAAATATTATTGAATTTAATTGAAAATAGTGAATGAAAATAAATACAATAATTCATCATCACCCTATGATGGGATCTTGAATATACCCTTGTTGATTTCCTGTGAATACAAACATCTTAATTTAGTTAATGATTTTTTATCCACATTAATGAAAATAAATTCAATGTTTCTCTTTTTGAGATAAGTATCATTTCCTTCTTTTATACAAATATTAGATTGAACTGAATTTTAAACTTGAATTTATTAAGAGAAGGTTTCCATTATCTTTCTTAAGATAATGATACAGTAATCAATAAACTCTACATATACATGAGAAATCTTCCATGTATAATGAAATACTGATTAACATGGAAATCATATATTTCTATAAAATTTTCACTAAGTGATACCACTAAATTAATTAATCATTCTTGGGGAAATCCAATGAATTTTTATGTGATCAATTTTCTGAATTAATCTCATTAAACATATTAAAAATGTTCAAACACAACCCATGATTCTTCTCCTTTTAAAAATAATTTTCCAATTTTTCATCATACAATAAAATTCCATTCACTATTAAAATGTAAGTTGATTTTTCATATAAGGAATGTATAATAACATCAATATACTTGACAAATGAAAACTAATTAATTTATCTGGATTTTTATTTTCCAAAATAACATCATTATTATTATCTGGTGCATGTGACTTCCGAAAATTTAAATCACTATATTATTAAAATCTAATGTCATTACTATTTATTTTTATAGAATTTAATCTCTTTAATTTTTAATAATAAATTATATGAAATCACTGGATTTATCTTCTCTCCCTTTAAGGGGAGAACTCAATTAAACATCATTTTAGGGATCTATTTAATTACATAATATTCAATTACCTTTTTAATAACAACATTTTGACCAATAAATAATACAGTGTATATTTAAATATAATTATTTAAATCAGAAGTTCTGACACCTTTTTTTCAACCTGGATACTTCCTTTACCCATGATTAATTGATCTCCCTTCTTTTTAGATGTAATTTTCAAAGTACTAATATTTTTGTGAAGCATGAGTTTATTCTGTTTACCATCTTTTTTTAATGTGTGTGTAGTTTATTTTTTTATTATGCTAATAAGGAACACCCAATATTTTTGGTTTCTTTTTCTTCTATTTTTATTCCTAATTCAAAATGACTGGGAAAAATTTTCATACAATCCATTAGAACATGGTCAAATTTTATCTTGTGTTGTGAAACTCTTATAGTACATGAATATTCCAATAAAAGGTTACTTTTTTTCACAGGCATCCCATGGTTGGGTAACCATGTAATGTATTTTTTTTAAAAGTGTGGATGAATAATATACACCTTCCACATGGATTTTAATATTTTAGTAAGTTACCATTATGTGTTAACATCACAATACCCTTAATTTATTCATCAAATATGTATTCGACCATTCTAGTCAATTTGATTCTTTCTCTAATTATTTCAGTTATTTTCATATGTTTTATTCTATTACATTTATAATTCAGGTATTTCATTTATATATAAATTATTTTACCTTTATTTCCACAAAATAAGAATATTTTATTGGGTGTGACATCTTCATTTACATTATTCTAGTTTGGGTTAGGTTTTTTATCTTCTTTTATTTACAACTTAAAAGAGACATAAAATATATCTTCCATTATATTTCTCTATCATACATTGTGGACTTCAAAAATTAGTTGTAGTTTATTTATTCAAGGTATATGTAATTCATTTCTTCTCATCTTCATGACCACATCTTCCACAACATCTCCAAGATGTTAAAATTCATTGGATGTTATCATTGTTTTGTTCTTTTGTGAGAGATAGATGTAGTTGAACGAATTTCCTATATATTTTATTTTTTATCCCAATATATTAGCCCTATTTTCAATCCATACCATTGAATTTTAAGTCAATATTCAACAAAAAATTTCTAAACATTCCATAACATCAATAGTATCCCCTAAAACATGGATTCATCCTTTGAATTGAATTCTGTTTGGTGGAAGTACATTATTTATTTAAGAATTAAAAACATACTTTTTAACACCTTATGGTGAACCACATATTTTGTTTCCAATTTCATCCACTATTAAGCATGTGGTGTGATTCTCCATATTATTGTTCACCCTTTTTTATACTTATATTACAAAATACACTCTTTAATGTTTTTAAATTTGTGTTAATGATTTTTTAAAAAATTTGGTTAAACTATTTCCTACACATATCAAAATATGGAAATTAAAAGGCTTTCACATTTCATTTGTCACTATATTGAGTATTTTAAGATGTAATACTATTCTTATACATTTTTTTAGTGGCTCTCCTTTTGACTTCATGTGAATATTTACCATTACTAGCTTCCAAGAATCTCAACATTATTTCTAACTCAAGACACTTTAAACATAATTTTTTTCTAATATTCAAATAATTTCATAGTAAATACTTGGAAATTTACCTTCTACAAGTTTCAACATATCATTCCAGAGTAAAACTAATTGATCTTTTCTAAAATAGCCTTTTATATGTATCACACATATGTGCTTTCTTATCCAATGCATTTTCCATCTCATACAATTCTTCTTTTTAGCTTTGTGAGTTCATCATTCTGTCCCTTGAAAAATGAAATTATATATATATAATCGTGAAAAGAAAATTGTCCATATAATCCTTAATTTCAGAATAAAAATATTTAGTTGTTTAAATATATTAAAACTATTCATGGTAAGAACATTATTCTTATAAAGTATTATTTTTAAATAATTTATCAATACAAAATATGTTATCTTACCTTTAGATAGTGAAATAAACTCCTTCCATTTAGTTTGATAGGATAGTTTCCTTTTAATATAAGCATTATTATACTTATAATTTTTCAGTGGTTCATCCATAAAATACATATTACTAAAAATAAAAGTATCTTCCATTAAATTTAATTCTATCATGACATTATGATATTTTAGAGAGGGTATCTTAGTGATAATTAAATTCTAAAATAATTATTTCTTCAAATTTAAAAAATAAACACAACATGTAAATAAGTAAAAATATTTTGATATTTAAACTTATAGATCCAAACATAGGGAACATTTCCATGATACCACTTATGAGTAGTAGTAGACTGTGTAGTCACCGTGTTTGGAGGATGAATTCAGGGTGATCACCTTTGACCGATTAAGTTTAACATTATATTTTTATTTTTTTAATTTGATTGAACTTCTATAATCAATTAGGTTTTATTGATATTAATTATTAACAGTTACCACTTTTCTCTTATGAAATTTATATAAGATAAATTAAATATCACATAGGTTTTTTATGCGGTTCGGCCTCAATGTGAGAACCAACTCCTTATTGAGTTCGTTTATTATCCTAAGAAACATATTTTCTACTAATTATATTACCATAAATTATAATTGGTGTGAGAAGTCTTTGTCCTTGACTAACTATATATCCTTTGCATAATACTACCTCTCAAGAGTTTTATTATACCAGATTCTCCCAGTTATATTGTAAACACCGCCTAACCATACATGTGTATTCAATTGAAAAATATACATACAATGAAAATACTTGTATATTGTGATTATGTATATTATAATCAGCATAATTCTGGAGCTCTCACTTACTTAACACCTTCAACAGATATATCTTCCATAATTTTCTCTAAACATCTTAATTTCTCAAAAGTTATAGTCTTCCAAATCTGGTGACCTTACTCTTCTTCCTAAAAAATCTATGTTTTGGTCCACTTAAATCTGATATCCAAATGAATATTCAATGAATTTATATCAACATGTCCCTATGTTATTTTTGTCAGTACCCATCCCCTGGGGCCTGTTCCATGACTACCTGAAGCACGACTTCTATGGGCCAAGGGTTGGCGAATAGCATCGAAAAGGCATATCCCAAAAAGGGATGACATTGAAATTAAACGTGTACACACATAGAATAGTTACACAATAAAATCAAACCAAAAAGTAGAACTACTGATAGTAAAAGTGTGAACTGAATGTAAAAAAGGACAGCATACAAACCCACCAGAAACGAAAGTACAACAAAAAGGGAAAATCATGCTCAGAAGGTCATCCCCCAAGGATATTACCTGAAGGGTAGGTACATACCACCGTCTGTCATCACTAATACTCCCCATGACTATCAATCATCTGCGAGAACCATCTAGAACTAGCTCCCCATGTCTCAGTCAAGCTATCCATCATCAGCACAAGACACAATATGGTGTGAGTGAAGACCATGTAGGGGTGAGTATAACAATACCCAGTAGGGACCCAGAGACCCCCGAATGTCTCCCAGAACTCCTCAAATTAAAAAAAAAACCATGATCTCAATCACAAAGCATAAGGTAAAAGACAACTCACACTAGGTATACAACATAGAGAAAAATAATAAAGATTATTTGTCTTAAGCTAGATAATTTCTGTTGGGTAGCTCGGTAACTAATTTGAGAAAGGTTGATCTGTTGTTGATCCAAAAATGGATGCTCTACTGCGGATCCTCGATGGGTCTCTCTATGACCGGTTCACATCCAGTTGCGCCACTGCTGATCAATATAGGGTCGGACTAATGTTGATCCATAGAGGGTTGCAATGCAGAAGATCCATGGAGGGTTGCTCTAATGTCGATTCACGAAGGTTTATTCCATTGTCCTTCCATGGAGGGACGTACTACTGTCGATCCATGGAGGTTTTCTCTCATGCCGATCCATGGAGGGTCGCTCTTCACATTACATCTAGCCACTTGATTCCCACACATACTGTGATTGAGTTATGTAGGTTCTTCTCCTCGAGATATCGGTCGTACCTCAACCTCCACTAAGTCCCCTTAAGAAGTAACCTAATGGACCATATTATCATAATGGTTCCAACGTGACAGACGACGTGTCAAGTAGATGCTTTGTCTGTATGTTATAAGAAAAAAGGTAAATAGGGTGCGATTGGATTCAAGTCCGATCGAAACCAGTCGTACTCCAACTTCTTCCAAAACCCATGTAGAGTATCCCAAAAGGAACACCTCACTGTAAGGGTCCTCACTCCATAGACGAAACATTATTTTGACACCTGGTTTATAGGTTACGTTAGATTTAGTAAAACAGGGCCGATCGGGTCCACTTCCAACCCGACTGGCGGGTCCGGCTGGGCCAGTGGGTCTGTCCCAGTCGGCAGATCTGGTCCAAATCATGGGTCATACCTTCCTAAAAAACCTAGCCCGCATGTGGGCCGATTGTGCTGGATGGGATGCAACATGTCCGGTTCTTCCAGCTAGCGGGGCTGCTCTTTCCTTCTGAAAGGGCAAGCACAAGCCAGCCATTGCGCTAGCCGAGTAGCTGAAGTGGGCCAAACTATCTCCCATGCGATGCGTCAGTTCCATGCCTTCCACCAGCCACATTCACCCAGCCGCATCACCTTCCAACACAGAACCTGCTGCGCCGCTTCTCCACATGGCCAACACAGACCAGCCGCCGCCGCCTGTTACCGGCAACGGTGCCGACGACACCTTCCATGGAGCACTAGAGATGCTCTGGTGGTCTGGTTTTCTTCTCGTCTATGCCTATGGGCCTCCTGAGTCTCCACCTTCAAATAAAATCCCATAGAATTACCTTGCCTCCATGTTTCTCATTCTCCCATGAAGAATGCATGAAACTCAAGAGTGGCAGAAGGTATGTTCCTTGTTCGGATTGGCCCCTACCCTCCATGTTATCATTTTATCATAGGGGTAGAATAATAATCATTTTAAGATTAATGCACCCCCCAATGTGAAACCCTGAAATAACCTGCCGCAACAAATAATGATTCTTTGATCAACACATTGGTCGGTTGATCCACGTTCTTCATTTTACTCAAGAACGGGAAAAGATGGATATTAAACACATAAATCCCTTATGTAGATTCAGTGGAATCTGTTTCAGCTGAAGAAAGGAATCCACGTTTTAAGTCATTCATCATTGTTTATCAATGTCCTATTCCAGTTCTCCAACAGTCGTCGACTGATCACCGTTCTTCTTTGGAGGGTGACATCATCGACATTTCGTCAGAGTTTTCTCTATTGGTTTGTGAATTCGCTATCCAATGGTTTGATTAATAAAATAATTAATGCCCATGCTATGTTCAATATTATGGTTCATTAATGAATCTTAATTAATGAAGCTATTAAACACATGGGGGTGGTAGTTACACAAACAAAGTAACATGTTATTTATTGTTCGTCATTTAATGATCGTCATTACACTACAGTCCCACCAACCATTGCTAAATGTTTGAAGAAAATTAATATAACTCAAATAGTTATTTTATTATTTTTCTGAAAAGTCAAAAAATTATCTTTTTCTCCCGAACCTTGCTAGTAGAATTTGAGCTTTACCTAAGTGAATCCCAGCACTGCAAATTCAATGGTGCCCTCATATTTTTAATCTAAGCACCAGTTAAAAGGATATAAAATCCTGCTCAAACGTACCTTAAAAAAGTTAAAAAATTTATACCAAGCTCTCTATGCCACAAAATCATGTGTCATCAATTTTTCAGTCTTGAAATAATCACATATAACTAAAAAAATTATACGGAATTTATAGGTCTTTACATTCTCTACAGCTTAAGAGTTTATGTCCCTGAAATCCAAAACAAAAATATTCAAATAGATGGTGGTACTAAGCACAAATATGAGCATTTAACCCCCATGTGCTTTCGTAGATATTCTTGTGCTGCCACAAAACACATACTTGAGGAATCGACTGACTCTATAGGACCCATTCTTGTTGATCCTCTATCTCCACTGAGATCTCCAAAAATGCCGCCCCATCATCGATATCCATCTCACTCGAGTTGATGATGTGTGATGGATCATCCACATATCTCCTCAACTGCAACTCTTGGAAAACAATATGCACATGGTGCATCAGAGGGTTAAGATTTTGGAAGTACGCCACCTCTCCAACTCTACTGAGAATCTGGAAAGTTCTTATGAATCTCATAGACAGATTTCCACCCCATCCAAATATCTGCAATCCTCATCGGGGTGAGACTCGAAGGAAATCATGGTATCCCTATTCAAACTCTGAGGGTCCCTATCTTTTGTCGGCATAAGAATTTTTCCTGGTCCCTTCAGTCTTCATCTGCTCCAGGATAACCTGCACCTTCTCAGTGGTAGCTCGTACCAACTCTTGACCCATAAGTACTGACTCCCTTGGGTCTGTCTAGCATGGAGGTGATCTACATGATTTCCCATAAAAGGACTCAAACGGTGCCATAAAAACTATGTAGTGATAACTATTGTTGTATGAAAACTCAACTAGTGGTAGGTGGTCCTCCCAAATACAGAAAAAATGAACAAACCAGGCACTAAGCATGTCCTCAAGTGTCTGTATGGTCCGCTAAATTTGACCATCCATATGAGGGTGAAAGGTGATGATCAAGTGCAGCTGAGTAGCCAAAGCCTCAGAAATCCTTTATACAACCAAGATGTAAAACGAGTGTCATGATCTGAAATGCTCATTGATGGTACCCCGTGAAGACGTACTATCTCCTAAACATAAAGGCGTCCCAAGCCCTCTACTGATCCCTACTACTGGATGGGTAGGAAGTGATCTAACTTTGTGAGTCGGTCAACAATCACCCAGTTAGTGTCATGGTTTCTAGACGTACGTGGTAACCCCATCATGATGTCTATCAAAATACCATCCCATTTCCACTCAAGTACCTCGATTGTCTAAGTCAAGCCTGTTGGAACCTCGTTCTCGACCTTCAGTTTTTGATAAGAGAGGCATCGTGAAACAAACTCTGCCACTTTTTTCTTCATTCATGGCTAGCAGTACTAACGTCGGAGGTCCCAATACATATTTTCCACTCTAGGATGTACCACCAAAGGAAATGTATGTAACTCCCTCAACAACTCCTCCCAAAAAATCATTGGTACCATGGCGCATCCTCTAAAAAGCATGACATTCTCCCCACCTATCAAAAATCAATCAGGATCCTTCCCTGAGGATATATGAGCATGTCAGGCCTTGTAGTCAACTTCCCCAAGAGGTTCCTCCCGAACTTGTTAAATGAGTGGGGGAGTGACATTCATAGATTGGAGTTGTGCTTCTCCATCCCTATTCTAGAAGGATATCTGCAGCATGGCTAGCTTCTCTATAACCTCACTTCGTAGTTGTAGCCCCGACTTTCTACTGAGTGAATCTACCACTACGTTTCCCTTCGAAGGAGTGTAGACTATCTCAAAGTCATAGTCTTGAAGGAACTCCATCCATCGCCGATATCTTAGGATTAGGTCCTTCGGTGAGAAGATATATCTATAACTCATGAGATCATAGTATAACATAAACCATTATCCCATAAATTAGTTCCACCAAAAATTCAACACAAAGACAACTGCTACTAACTCTAGGTCATGGATCATATTGTTATACTCATGTTGCCTTCGCTATCGTGAGCCGTAGGTGATCACCTCTCTCTTATGCATCAGGAAACATCCAATCCTGGTCCCAAAAGCATCGTAGTAGACTACATACCAAATGCCCTCTTCTGGTAGCCTCAATATGGGGCCCCTAGTTAGTCTCCACCTCAGCTCTTGGAAACACTATAGGAATCTCTCCATCCATATGAAGAGTTTTCCATTCTTTTTTCAAATCTGGAATGGGTGCTTCTACTCTTGAAATTTTTAGTACAAATCTCTGGTAGTACCCAACCAACCCTAAGAAACTCTGCACCTCATTCATGCTCCTGAGTGGTTCCCAAGAAATCACTACCTATATCTTCTCTAGATCCACAACAACTTCAGCTTCTAAGATAACGTGTCCGAGAAGGAGAAACTCTCATATCTATAATTGGAACATAAAGAACTTACCATAAAGATGGTTCCCTCATAAGTTATCTAGTACTATTTGCAAATGTGTGGTATGCTTCTCCTCCAATGCTGAGTACACCAAGATTTACTCAATGAAGACCATCATGAAGTGATAATGGTAAGGCTGGAAGATCCTGTTAATGAGTCACACAAACAATGTTGTAGCATTGGTCATGCCAAAAGGAATCACCAAGAACTTATAGTGGCTATACCGGAATCTGAAAGATGTCTTCAATACGTCTCGATCCCACACAAAAAGCTGATGATAGCCTAATATGAGGTCTATCTTCGAAAACCATAAAGCTCCCTTAAGATGATAAAAAAGGTCATCAATCCTTGGTAGAGGATACTTGTTCATTATGGTCACCTGTTTTCAGCACAGATTGTCTATACAAAGCCTCAAAATCCCATCATCCTTCTTGGCGAACAAAATCGGGACTGCCCATGGGGAAATGCTGGGCCTTAATAACCCCTTCCTCTACAAGTCCTCCAACTATACACTAATATCACAAAGCTCCATAGGAGGAATCCGATATCCATGTGTAGATATCATTGTCGTCCTAGGGTACAGGTTGATGTAGAATTCTACCTCTCTATGAGAAGGTAGTCCCAGAACATCCTCAGGAATGACATCCACAAAATAGTCCACCACTACTGGATATCTTGGAATCCCCTCGTCAACTGCACTAAGGGTAAGGCCAGACAACTGATGGGTGTTCGCTCTCACCCTCCTCTGAGAAAGTTCATCCCATGATGCAAAGGTTCCCTTCTCACTGATGAAGGGAAACCAAGTCCCATCCTCCCCGACACACCGCACTTTGGGGCTAAAATAGTCGATCTGATCATGGACTATGGATAACTAGTCCATAGCCAAGATAACATCGTAAGGCCTCAAGTTTTCTACTAGGAGATCCCAACTGATGATCTCACCTCATAAAGAAATCTCACACTACTAGAACTGGTGCATAATCATAGAATCCTCTCCAATAAGAGTCTATAATCAAAAGGATCGAGAAAACGGCTCCACCAGAATCTCCGATCTCTGAACATGATTCGTGGAAATAAAATAGTGAATAGAACCTATGTCTATAACAAAAAAAACTAGGGTGGATTAGACATAGATCATACCTTTAAAAATATCCAGAACACCCTGGTCCTAATCCTCTACTGCCTAAAGCTGAGCTCATCCCAATCCACCTGCTCTATGAGGTTGGGGTTGGACCACCTAGGGGTTGTGGCGGTAGTACCTTAAACCATCACTCACCACCTACTGCACAGCCTGCTCCTCTACCATGTTTGTGCCCTGCTGAACTCCTTTCTCAAACCTCTTCCTCTATCTCGGAGGTCCTTCAACCATCTGTTGATCATCAGCATGGTGGGTCAGTCATTCATAAGCCATGTGACCTTGCCCATTGTAATGTTCTACAATATGCTCCCCTACTAAACTCCTCTATCTTGTGCACTCCACACCTCTGAAATTACATCCTGGGGTCATCCTTTGGAAGTTCTATCCCACATTGGCCTCTATGAAATTTGTCTACTACATGATACAGATGACTCAGCTACCTATCATTCGGTGGTGGCTCTCACCTTCAGTTCTTACTCGGCTAGGAAGCTCTCCACCAATAGTGCTCACTCTAGCACTCCAGCATATTTGGGGATGTTGAGCGATATCATCGATGCTCTAATCTCCTATATAAGTCCCTTCTCAAAGGTATAGACACTGACAAAAGGGTCTTTTACCATGTCGGTGGTGTAGAGAGAGAGTTCAGTGAATCTCGCAGAGTACTGGGCCACTGTCAGGATGTCTAGTTGTATGTGCATTACCTCCTGAATACACACTGAGCATAATGTCACTAGAACAAAAACCACCCTGAAGATGATCTTGAATACCAACCAGAAAAGAGTCATCTCGTCATGTCTCTGGAGCTTCTGGATCTACCATCTCTCTGTTGTTCCCTAAAAGAGACTAGCATCTTGGATCACCATCTGTTTTGATGGTGTCTCAACCAAGAGGAAAACTCATGCCACAGCCTCCAGCCCATCCATAGCTGCCTGCAGATATATCTCGCCTCAAATCCTTATAGGCCTCTATCTCTAGAACTCATGATATGTGTTCAGTAAGTGTACATGGTCTAAAGGTGGGACTAGTTGTTACTGCTTCGATATGGGTGGTGGTGATGCTGGTACACCACATGAACGTGCTACCGCTGTAAGATGGAACTATTTCGAAGCCTCTTCACTCGGTGGGCCATCATCGTGATCTCTCACTAGAATCTAGGATGGCTATCTTTTTAGAGGCATCCTGTAAAGAAACATACATTCCATGATCAATAAGTTCTGCATGGTGAGATGACTCAAAAGAGATCAAAAGAAAAGAAAATTCAAAACACATTCAAACAATGTTTTCATGTATTGAGTCGGAAATCAGAACACGGGTTCCCAGTGTATGGATATGTCAGCGGCTACACCAATAATGTACTCCTCATACTGTAATCAGAAATCAAGACACTTAACACCATTGATCCATTGAAAACACAGACTCATAGTTCTTATGGTAGAACTGACCTCATTTGACGCCACTTTTTTATGACCCATCCCCTGGGGCCCGTGCCGTGACTACGCCAAGCCTACCTTCCATAAAACATTGGATGAAAACTGTCACTAGAAATGAATATCCCAAAAATAGAAGGTGTTTCCTTTAAACTTTTTCACACACAAACTAGGCACAAAACAATTGAAAACCAAAAAGTAGAACTACTGATAGTAAATGTTTGAACCCAAAGTAAAAAAATTTAAGTATACAAAACCAACTGAAAGGAAAGTACAACAAAACAACTTTTCTCCGAGGTTCATCCACCAAAAATCCTACCTGAAGGGTAGGTACATCTCATCATCTATCATCACTACCACTCCCCACGTCTATCAATAACCTCCGAACACCGTTTAGCTCTGGCTCCCCATGTCTCAGTCAAGCTATCAGTCATCTTCAGAAGACACAATAATATGTGGGTGGAACCTGTGCATTTGTGAGTATAACAATACCCAATAGGTACCCCAAGACCCCAAAGGTCTCATAGAATTCCTCAAAGAAAAAACCAGAATGCATGATCTCAATCACAAAGCATAAAGTAAAAGATAGCTCACACCAGGTATATAACTTAGAGAACAGGAATAAAGATGATTAGTCATCATCAAGATAATTTTATTTAGTTGGGTAGCTAGGATACTAATCTGATAATGGTTTCCCTATTGTCCATCCAGAAAGGGTCCCTCTACCACTAATCCTCAATGGGTCGCTCTATGGCTGATCCACGTTGGGTCGTGGTACTACAAATTCACAAAGGGTCACACTACTGCTAATCCACAGAGGGTCTCACTATTTCCGATCCACAGAGGGTCTCCCTCATGTCGATCCATGATCCATGGATGTTAAAATAGCTACTAATCCATTGAGGGTCATTCTCATTCCTATCCCAAGAGGGTTTCTATTTACTTTAGTGTAAGCCACTCGATTCCCGAACATAGTGCGCTTGAGTTCCATATGCTATGCCCCTCAAGATATCGATTGTACCTCAACTACCATGAAGTACCACTAAGAAGTAACCCAAAGGGCCATCTTGTCGTAAGGGTTACAACACAATAGATGGTGCGTCAATCATCCACCATGTTTGTTTGTTAAAAAGAAAAAGGTAAATTGGGGCTAGTTAGATTTGAGTGTGATATAACTTGACTATTCTCCAACATCTGTACAACCCAAGAGGAGTATCTAAAAAGGACTGCCCTATAATAAGGTTTCTCACGAAGCATACTGTGTGTCAATCAGACGCCTGTTTTGCAGGTTATGTTAGATTTTGTGAAACGGGGCCAGTCGGGTCTGGGTCCGATAGGGGTCCGGCCCGGCCGACCCATTAGGCCCATGGGTTCGGCCCAAATAATGGGTCTAGCCAGCCCAATGGGTCTGGCCCAATAGAGAGGTTCTACCTGGTCGGTGGGTCCAACCCAGCTTATGGGTCCAACCTGCCTGTAAAACCCGGCCCGCATGTGGGATGAATGTGCCGGATCGGATTCAATGTGGCCAATTCGTCTAGTTGGTTTCACCGCCCCTTCCTCTTGAATTGGTTGGTATGAGCCGACCATTGTTCCAGTTAGTAGACATAAGAGTGCAAATCTATCTCTCATGTGGCACGTCAGTGCTACGCTTTCCACCCTTCGTGGTGCCTATGGATGTTACTTCTCCATCCGGCCGACACGGGCTAGCCGGCGCTACGGGTCGCCAGTGTCATCGCACCGGTGGTGCCATGCTTGTGGGGCCACACTAATGTCACCTTTCATCGGCCATTGGAGATGCTCTGGTTGTCCGTTTTCCTTCTTGTTTGTGCTGATAGGCCTCCTAGGTCACCACCTTCTCTGTGAAGCCCACATAAATATCCTTGCAGCCAAATTTCTTGGTCACTCATCAAGAATGTACAAAAAAGAAGAGCAACGGAGGGTCTGGGCCTCGTTCATATTAGACCACGCCCTCTTTGGTTGCATGTTTTCATAGGGGTAGAATAATAATAATTATAAGATTAAGGGAACCCCCAATGTGAAACCCAACAAAAACCTCCAACAATAACGAATGAGTCATGGATAAACCCATTGGTCAGTTGATCTGCGTTCTTCATATTATTCATGAATGGGAAAAGAGGGATAGTGAAAACATAAATCCTCATCCTGGATTCAGTGTAATTCAATACAGACGAAGGAATTAATTTTCATTCAAATTCATTCATAGTTGTTTGTTGATTCCTGGTTTATGTTCTCCAAAGGTCGTCAATCGATCACCAATATTTGGTGGAGGGGGATTTCATCAACATTTCATTAGAGATTTCTCCAATGGATTATTAATTCTCTTTCCAATTGTTTGATTAATAAAAGAATTAATCCCTAAATTTTGTTCATTTTTATGGTTCATTAATGAATCTTAATTAATTAACCTATTAAACACACAGATGTTGCAGTTACACAATCAAAGTAACATGGCATTTATTGATATTAATATAATGATCGTCATTACACTATGGTCTCGTCAACCATCGCTCAACTATTTAAGAATAATAAAATAAAAAAAGAGTTATTTTATTATTTATTTCAAAAATTCATAAAATTATCTTTTTCTTCCGACCCTTATTGGTCAAAATTAAGGTTTCCCTAAGAGAATCCCAGCACTATGAATTCAACAATGCCCTATTAATTTTAATATGAACAGTAGTTCAAAATACAGAAAACCCCAGTCTCACATTTACTGAACGTAATTTTAAAAAAAGTTCAAAAATTCATTTCGGGCACTCTAGGCCTCAAAATCACGTGTCACTAAATTTTGCAGTCTCGTAATAATTCCATATAAATTAAAAAATTATACCAAATTTAATGGGTATTTAAAACAATTATAAATTTATCATCTTTTTGTTTTGTGCCTCTCTTTTAATAATGGAGTTTTCATGATCGCAAACACTCTCGTGTGTTTATAATGGTTTCATTTGACTATTTTCAAACCCCTTAATGTAACTTTAAGTTGAGTATATAATGAAAAATATTGTCTATTTAAAGGTAAATTATTTATCATTTTTCTGTATTGGGAATATTTGTTTTTATATCATAAGTATATGGAATCAAGTTGTAAGAACTGTAAAATTCCTTGGAAGGAAGTGAAGGAACCTATTTTTTAAGGTCCATAAAAAACATGAAAAAAATACAATTCAAGGGTGTGGTAGTTCTGTTCCAAAAAATGGTGGACTTATGACAGGGATAGGTGGACCCTATACATGGTGGGACGTTTGAATTCCTTGCCAAAATAATAATGATTTGGGCACTAGGGAATGTTGAAATCTTTGACGACCATCCAACAAATTTTAGTAAAGTTCAAATCACATTAAAATTTCTATTCAACAACTCCATTACTCCCCCCAATTAATTCTAGATGTTTTCTGAAGGTTTTGAAGGCTATAGATAGAGGAATTGGGTGTTTGTATCTCAAAAAAAAATCATGTGCTTCAATGGTCTCATTGAATTGATATCAATATAACTCTTAAGATATCTCTTATTCTGAGTCCTATATTATCATTTATAGAGCCTGTTCCTATTAAATATCTTTTCAATCATATCCTATTTATCATTATCTTATAGTTTTTCATCATATTATCTATAGCCAATCCACATTGGGTCGTGCTAATACTGATCCACAAAGGGTCTCACTACTGGTGATCCACAGAGGGTCTCACTATTTTCAATCCATGGAAGGTCTCCCTCGTGTTGATCCATGATCCACATAGGGTCACATAGCTACTGATCCATTGAGGGTCGTTCTCATGCCTATCCCTAGAGGGTTTCTCTTCACTTGATAGCCAGCCACTGGATTCCTAAACATAGTGCGCTTGAGTTCCATAGGTTCTGCCCATCAAGATATCTATTGTACCTTAACTGCCACGAAGTCCCACTAAAAAGTAACCCAAAGGACCCTCTTGTCATTAGGGTTCCAACATAATAGATGGTGCATCAATCAGACACCTTGTTTTTATGTTATAAGGGAAAAGGTAAATTGGGTCTAGGTAGATTTGAGTCTGATCTAACTCGACTATACTCCAAATTCTGCCAAACCCAAGAAGAGTATCTAAAAAGGACTGCCTTATTGTAAGGGTCCTCACGCAGTAAACGGCGTGTCAATCAGACTCTCGTTTTGCAGGTTACGCTAGATTTTGTGAAACAGGGCCAGTCGGGTCCGGGTCCGGTAGGGTTCCGGCCCGGCCGACCCATTGGGCCCATGGGTTCGGCCCGAATAACGGGTCCAGCCAGCCTAGCAGGTCTGGCCCGACTGACAGGTTCAACTTGGTCGGTGGGTCCAACCTAGCTCATGGGTCTGACCTTCCTGGAAAACACAGCCTCCATGTGGGCTGAATGTGACAGATTAGATGCAATGTGGCCGATTCTTCCAGTTGGCGGCACCGCCCCTTCATCCTGAAATGGTCGGTATGAGCCGATCATTTTTCTAGCCAGCCAGCCTAAGAGTGCCACTCTATCTCCCGCACGGCGCATCAGCACGATGGCTTCCACCCTTCGTGGTGCCTGTGGGCATCAATTCTCTATGCAGCTGGCATGGACTAGCAGGCGTCGCGGGTCTCCAGTGTCGACGCACCGGTGGGGCCACCCTAGTTGGGCCGCGCTGATGGAACCTTTCATCAGCCACTAGAGATGCTCTGGTTGTTCTTTTTCCCTTCCCATTTGTGCCAACATGCCTCTCAGGTCGCCACCTTCTGTGTGAAGCCCAAAGAATCTACTTGCTGCAAAATTTCATGGTCATCCATCAAGAATGCACAAAACACAAGAGCGACGGAGGGTCTGGGACTTGTCCGTATTAGACCATACCCTCTGCGTTATCATTTTATCATATGGGTGGAATAATAATAATTTTAAGATTAAGGGAAACCCCAATGTGAATCCCCACAAAAACCTCCCATAATAAAAAATTAGTAATGGATCAACCCGTTGGTCAGTTGATCTGCGTTCTTCATATTATTCAAAAATGGGAAAATATGGATAGTGAAAACATAAATCCTCTTCCTGGATTTATTGTAATCCGCTGCTGATGAAGGAATGAATTTTCATTCAAATTCATTCATCATTTTTTGTTGATGTTTGGTTTGAGTTCTCCAAAGGTCGTCAATCGATCACTGTTAATCATTGGAGGGGGATTTCAATGACATTTCATCAAAGTTTTCTCCAATAGATTGTGAATTCTCTTTCTAATTGTTTGATTAATAAAATAATTAATCCCTACATTGTGTTCATTAATATAGTTCATTTATGAATCTTAATTAATTAACCTATTAAACACACAGATGTTTTAGTGACACAATCAATGTAACATGACAATTATTGATCTTAATATAATGACTGTCATTACACTATGGTCCCACCAACCATCGCTCAATAGTGGAAGAAGAATAAAAAAAGATTTATTTTATTATTTATTTTGAAAATTCATAAAATTATCTTTTTCTTATAACCCTTGTTGGTAAAAATTAAGCTTTCCCTAAGAGAATCCCAGCACTGTGAATTCAACAATGCCCTCTTATTTTTAACATGAGCAGTAGTTCAAAATATATAAAATCCCACTGGCACATTTATAGAACGTACTTTAAACAAAAGTTCAAAAATTCATTTCGGGCTCTTCGGGAATCAAAATCACGCATCACCAAATTTCGGTGTCTCGTAATAATTCTATATAATTTAAAAAATTATACCAAATTTCTTGGGTATTTAAAACACATATAAATTTATCATAATTTTGATCTGTGCCTCTGTTTCAATAATGGAGTTTTCATGATCCCAAACACTCTTGTGTTTTTATAGTGGTTTAATTTGTGTGTTTTTAAACCCCTCAATGTAACTTTAAGTTGTGTATATTATAACAACTAATGTCTATTTATAGTTAAATTATTGATCTTTTTTATGTATTGGGAATATTTGGTTTTATGTCATAAGTATATGGAATCAAGTTGTAAGAACCGTAAAATTCCATGGAAGGAAGTGAATGAACCTATTGTTGAAGGTCCATAATAAATAGGAATAATATACAATTCAAGGGTGTGGTAGATCTTTTCCATAAAATGGTGGACTTATGATAGGGACAGGTGGACCCTAGACATGGTGGATCATTTGGATTCCCTGCCAAAATATCAATGATTTGGGAACTAGGGAATGTTTAAATCTTTGATGACCATCTAATTTTTTTAATAAAGTTAAAATCACAATAAAAATTATATTCAATAACTATATTACTCCCCCAATTAATTCTAGATGTTTTATGAAGGTTTTGAAGGCTATAGATAGAGTAATTGGATGTTTGTATCTCAAGAAAAATCATGTTCCTCAATGCTCTCATTGAATTGATATCAATATAACTCTCAAGAGATCTCTTATTCTATGTCATATATTCTCTTTTCTAGAGCATGTTCCCATTAAATATAGTTTCACTCATATACTATTTATCATTATCTTATCATTTTTCATTATATTATTTAGATAGAATCAAGACTATACTTCAAAATGATTTATCATAGAAATCCAACATTCTTTCTCTATTTTCAAATCAATTATCACAACCATTAATGGGAGGGAATCAATTATAATTTCCACAACCCTTAAATTGAAATGGATTATTCTCTATTAATTTTTAAAACATTTCTATTAATGAGAATTTTTTCTATTGTAAATTTTATTTGTTATTAAAACCGTATAATCAAGGGAGTTTCAGTATATTGGAAACTATTAAATACAAGGGAATGATATATTAAATCCTCAAGCGACTGAGGTGGTCTATATAGGTTCTCTTCTTAATATTTTTTAGTCTTCCTTACCAAATTGGGTGCCTTATTTACATTCCAATTTTATATTTATTTGTATTTTTTATTCTTTGAATTTTCATATTTCATCCTTCCAAACCCAATACACATAAATTGCATAAATTTTATTTTTCTTATTTCCATTGTTCTTAAATACTTATTTAACTGTGATATTAAATATTTTAAATAATTAAAATTTATGATTTATCACTTAATCAACTTCATCACTTTATATTTTGAAAATATTTTTATTTTAAAATTCTTGGTTTATCTTATATTGTTTAACTTTTTAATTTAAATTAATCCCTATTTCTATTTTCCTATCCAAAAAATATTTGTATTCAATGTTTTGATTTGTGTTATTATCAAAAAGTTACTTAGTTTAACAAACAATTCTTATTTATTAAATTTATTTTCAAAAAATTATCTTGATACCAATATTTATTATTAAAGGGATTATTTTTTCCCTATTTTCAAAAATATCTGTCATTATTATTTTTTAAATACTAACCAATTTCAAAATAAGATTATAAAAATGGAATATACCTATTATATTCATGCTCTATATGTGTATTTAAATATAAAATTGACACTTTAGTAAGTAAGAAACCCAAAAGACTCTAAAATAGGAAAACTCATTTATTTTGTTTTGATACATTAGGAAAATGATCCATAATTCATTTTTGACATGTGAGATTAATCCTCACCTCAATCCAATTCACAGTATGACCGATAAGACACAAAGTGTTTGTTATCTATCTAAAATTTAAAATTTAGTTTAAAATGAGTGTTACTATATGATAACTAATGAGACACCCTTGGGTTCTATTGATAATTTAGTAAAACTAATAATGGGTTATTTTTTATGTATAGGAATCAGTATCACCTCATAATCACTCAGGAAGGGACTTGTATGAATCAAATAAATGTTTTTAGGTTTAATATGATTTTTAAAGGAATGAGACATTATCAAAATAGATTGAACACATTCGTATTGTTTTGATACTTTAGGAAAACTACCCATAAGTTATTGTTAATATGTAGGAATTAGACACACCTCAATCAGATGCATTGTTTGACTGGTTTGAATCCAATTGTGTCATTTTATTTAAAATTGAAATTTTAGTAAAAAAGTCAACTGACATACTCCAAACTAAGTAAAAATATTCAGGATGTTTTAATACATTATGAAAATGATCCATAAGTTATTTGCGATGTGTGCGAATCAAACTCACCTCAATCTGATAGAAGGTGTGCCTGGTATGACTCAAATTGTGTGGTTTTAGCTTAAATTGATATTTTATTAATGTATTGTTTCATATTTTCTAAAAATATTTTGTTTCTTAATTAGTTGTATTATTTCTCTCGACATTGGGTGTTTTATTTAAATATGGTTGTGCTCATGAGATATTGCAATTTGAAGCTGAAACTAAGATATTGGAAATAGGGAAATTAGTCAACAATGTATGTATTCATCATGAAAAGGTGAATTCCTTATGTGTATTTTATTTATTTTTTCATCATTTTATCTACTGTTTTAAGTTAATTTATTTATCATTTTTATCTAATACTTATTTTTTAAATATATCTTCTTGGAACTCATAACATGCATTCAAATATCCACAATAATCTGTAAAAGAGAAATCATGTTCCATTCAAATAGAAGAGGAAACCCTATGATATTTTAAATGTGAAGTTAATCGTAAGGATGCATCGACCTAGGGTTTTGAAATAGTTGAATGAAAACTATTACGTACCAAAATATTTTCATGAAAATTTCCTAAAATGGTGTTGGAATCAACAACAACTCAATCAGTCGCACCTAAATCTGATAGGCAATGTGCTTGGTATGGCTTTAAGTGTATCTTTTTAGTTTATATATTACATTTTAGTTCAAAACATACATCACATACTCAAAACTGATAAAACAGATTCATATTATTTCGATACTTTAAGAAAATTGTCCATAAATCATTTATGATGGGTAAGAATCAGCAATCCCTCAATATGATGCATGGTGTGACCAGTATTACTCCAAGTGCATATTTTTATTTAAAATTAAAATTTTAAAACAAATTATTGGTAGTATACTCAAAATAAATAAAAGCATTTAGATTATCTTTTTACATTATGATAATGATCGATATGAAATTTTTTATATGTATCATTCATCCTTACCTAAATCTGATACCTGGTGTGCCTGGTGTAATTCAAAGTGGCCATTATTAGCTTAAAATTAAAATTTTAAATCAAAATGTGTTTCACTCATTGAAAAAAAACATTCTGGGATTTTCATAATAATTTTGGAAAACTATTATTAATTCAATTTTGAAGTGTAAGAATCATTATCACTTTAAACAAACATATGATGTGACCAGTATGACTCAATGTATATGTTTTCAGTTTAAAATGACATTTTAGTAAGAAAGAAAAGTGACCCACTCCGAACTAAGAAAATTCATTTGGACTATTAGATAGTTCTAGAAAAGAATAATGAAATTATTTCTATGTGTAGGAATTAGTCACACCTCAATCTGACACACGACGTGACTGATAAGATTCCAAGTGTGTATTTTTATTTAAAATTTACATTTTATTAAAATTTCATGTGACATAGTTGAAACTACAAAATTTCATTCAATTCCTTTTGATAAATTGGGATAATTATCCATATGTAATTTTTGACTTGTTGGAATTATCCACACCTCAATCTGATACAAGATGTGTTTAGTTTGACTCCAAGTGTATGTTATAGCAACCCAGACTTTTCTTACATTACTATTAAATCATTTAGAAGATAAAAAAAATAATAGTATTATACAAAAAGGATCCAAAGGCTTAGTTTCTTGGGAAAACTAGGACCACACAAAACAAATACAACGTCTAGCATAAACATTTATTTAATTTCTTCTTCTCTAACTTCTTATTGGAACCTGTCCTCTCATTAGTACATGTAGCCACCTTAGGATATACATCATAAAGGGGTGAGTTAGAAACCCCATAAGAGGATAGATAATAACAATATATCATGGGGTGAGCATAATCATAACATAGGAAAAATATCATGAACATGAGAGGAGCATAAATAAAAGACTTGAAATATGGAAAAGCATAAAAAATGAAACATCATGTCTTAGTGTTTAACTACCACACACACTTGTGAAACAAGGTAGAATCTTGTCCACACATCATTTCACATTTAATCATGAGATTCATCACTTTATCCAATGCATTAGAGCGCTGTATAATTCTGGGCTCACCCGTCACTTTGAAACATTCATAATTGCGATATATAATTCTGGGCGCACCCGTCACATCATAACATTATTATTATCTTGCTTTCAACATAGAACATACATCAAAAGTGAACATAACTAAAACATGGTAAGCAATGGGTTTCATCTCATAAAAATACATTCATAAGCTTTGGGTTCCCAAAATAAAGAGGGAACAATATACTTGATACAAGAACCATCAACCATGAATGTGAGGTAAAAGTTGAGTTCTTAAGAGAAGAGTTCTTTAGAAAAACATTTGGATTGACATAAAATTTTCTAGGAAAAATTTTTATCCGAGAAAATGAAAGAAAATGATGAAAAATGATCTTTAGGGAGCGACCATATCAAAAAATGGAGTGAAAGAGGTAGAACTCGAAGGATGAAAGTTGGGTTCGAGAATTTCCCCTTACCTTGTACCAGAATGATTCCTTCTCTTTAATGTCCTATATAATGACATAATATTAATTAATTAGAAATCCAGAACCATGTCTACATTAATAGGGTTCATTATGGTTTCATTATGTCATATTATGTTCCTTTGGATGACTTATTGAGTTTAAAAACATTGTTCGGGGATGTTCGTTTTTATGGTTTTTCTTGGGTGGTTCTCTTGTATTCTTAAATTGAAGTTTGGGTAGAACATGGGTAAACATATAGAAATGATATTACATGTCATTAATGATATTACAGGATATTGAATTATTTTATAATTAAATATATTAGATCCATGTGGATGAATCATTAGATAAGAATTAAATGATTGTTATTTGGGTAAATTTGGGCGGTTTTTGGATCACAATGAACTTGTTTTAACTTATCACTTAGTAATATGTCCATAGGTTATTTACAGAACTTTAAATAGAACATAATACAAATAAAATATTCTGGTTCAACCATAAAAATGGTTTCATGACCAGATCTGAAGGTAGGAATGGAGGAAGAAAGCCTATCATTCTTGAAGGTGAAAAATTAACACCTCACGAACAACATTCTCTTTAATAAAATAAAAGGAAGAGGGAAAGGGGGTTAGATGATATAATATCCCATTAGAATCATATAATTACAGTATATATATAATACTGGAGTTAAAATACAATTTGGATGAAGATAGGTGAGTACATATCAAGAAATGAACTTGAACTTGAAAGGAAATTAAAGGAGAAGAGGGAGGGAAATTACCTCTTTAATACTTCTCTTGAGAACCTCATTAAGGGACTAATCATGGACTTTTGATGAGACCAGCAGCTCTTGGATGTCAGGGAGGGGATAGGGAAGGTGTTTGGGCAGAGTTTATAGAAGTCTTAGAGCTTGAGAGGTTCTAGGAAATGAGGGTGTGAAGGGTGGCTTTTATAGTGGAGGGGAGAGGGGTTTCCTTAATATAAAATTCATTAGTTTATTAATTTCCCCTAAGACAAGGAATAGTGAGTCTTGAACAACCAAGAATAGTAAATTTATAATTTAATCCCGAACCAAGTGGTCTTACATCAGCAGAACATCACACATGACCCTATAATTAGCTTATTTAGCTTATTTTGTAAATACAGTATTTCACTATTCTTAAAAAATTCATGTTTCTCAGAAATATCCCAAAAATTTACCCCAACCATTTTTTGACGTATTGAATAAAAAAATGAATTCAATTTTTCAAAAATCATTTTCTAAATATTATTAATTTAATATTTAATTAAAATCATAATTTACTTAGAAAAATAGTTTTTAAGATTAAAACTGATTTTATAGTGCTTTCAAAAATTACGTAGGGTCTTATAAAATTATCTAAAAACTATAAGACAATGATTAAATTTTTTAGGAATACATTTTACGGAAATAAATATCCTTTTAAATTAATTAATTAATTATAATTAATTATTTATGACTTACAAAATACCAAAACGTTTACTAAGGTCAAATTGTCATTTTCTAAGATGTCTAAATATTATTTTATTATTCATAGGTAACGTTACTCTTATGTTGGATGGTTTACTATTCATAAGGGTCATATTACTATTCATAAGGGTATGTTACTATTCTTAATGGTACGTTACTATTCACTAAAAATTATTTTCATTTTAATAGACTCCAAAAATTATCTTGAGCAGAACCGTGTATGTCAGATTTTTAAAATTCTGAACACAAAATTGACAAACTTATGTTTAATGGTAACCTATCAATTATTAGTTCATTATGTTTTGTTTTCATGTTATTTTATGATAGAAATATAAGAAGGTGATTTCCATTGAAAAACTTTGGGTCGTTTCTTTACGTTATCTGTTTAAAATTGACATTGTACTTCAAAACATGTGTCTCTCATTAAAAAATGCTCAAAACACAAATATTATCTTGATAATTTAGGAAGATGTTACATATGACATTTTTGAAATTTAGGAATCAATGTCATATCAAACCGACCCACAAAATTACTGATATGACTCAAAGTACATGTTTTCAGTTTGAAAAGATATTTTAGTAAAATCACATGGGAAAAACTCAAAAATAATAAATCATATTCATATATTTTTTATACTTTAGGATAATGATACATAACAAATTTTTGTCATGTAGGAATCATCCCCACCTCAATCTAATGTATGCAGTTACTGGTAGGACTAAATGTGTGTCTTTTTATTTAAAATTGATATTCTAGTAAAAAAAGACAAGTCACGTAATAAAAATTAAGAAAAATTATTTTAATTATTTTGATAATTTATAATAAAAATCCATAAGTTATTTGTGATGTGTATGATTCATCTACACCCCAATCTGATACATGATGTACTTTGTATAACAAAAAATGTCCATTATCAATTTAAAATTGACATTTTAGTAATCTATTTTTTCATATTTATATTTATTTATTTATTTATAGTATTTATATCATAATAATTATTTTCAAATATTGGTAGATTATTTTTCTTGAGTTGGGGAGGTTTTTTCAGCATCTTATATTATTGTCGGGATTTTTGAGAGGGAGTTTGGTGCCAATGATAATGAGACCATTTATTATTTTGAATGTTTCTCTGAAATTGTACTTGCTAATATAATTATATATTTTTTTTGAAATTCATATAACATATATTTATAGATTAATTAAATTACTAATTTTCTATATCTTGTAGAGTTTGTTGTTATCTATATATTCAGTGATCAAATTTGGTGATGGAGTGTACTGTCATTTTAACAGGACATTATTGAAGCATGACCTTTATCAGTGCTAGTTCTGTATCTGATAAATGGGGACCTTTATCATTTCAAGAAGTAACATTGATAAAGATAGTCCTTTAGCAGTGCTTTTCTAGCACTGATAAAGGGCCCCCTTTTAACGATGCTTAGATAAAAAAAACTTTTTTAGACTTGTTGATGATATTTTATAGCACTGTTAATATAATATTCTCTAGTAGTGTGATGGTCTAAATTCATGATATGGATGAAGGGGTTGACGTCATATGCAGTGATGGGTATATGAGGAGGCACTGGTGAGGTGAAAAATTACCTGATCAATGGTACTATATTTTATGTGATGACGACGTTGGTGGGTTGTGCAGTTACGAGTAGCATCCACATGGCTTCAGATGAGTGAATGTGGGAATGACGTCTAGTGGTGAGGGTCGGTAGATCGTCGAGTAGGCATGGCCTATTGTAGAGGTCCAGTGGGTGTATTGGAGAGGAATATGACACACCCCACTCCTATTTCATTTCAACTTTTTTATGTTGATTTTAATTATTTTGTTTCTTTTAGTAATGCAATTATTTTCTATATATATTTATATATAAACCTATACATATATAAATATATGTACTGAAAATATAGATATCAGTGTATATATATATATTATGTATAAAATTATAATAATGTAATCTGATATATTTTATTGATTATATTAATTTATTATGTATCTAAATTATAATTATATATTTTTATTATATTTGTTAAATTTATAATTTACCTATTAATTATAAATTAGAAAATTACACTTCTTTGGTTATTCAATCCTTTAATATCTTAATCATTTTATATATAATAAATTATTATTATTATTAGTATTTTTTTTATTCCTAGTTTGTTTAATCATATTTTGTGTATTCATCTCTATCAATCCTTTTTAATTTTTTTTATAATTATAAGTGTATAAATATGTGTGTCTCTGTTTTTATTTTTCATATCTCATTAGAATTATTATATCATCTTCATTTTTAAATTGGTATTATTATCTTAAAATCTAAATAATATTTCATTTTCACTATCAGATTTCATTTTTAACAAAGAATATATTTATTTTCGATTAACATCTTAACCTTCACTATGCCTATTTTATTCTAATATTTATATAATTTTAAACATATATTATTTCTCTATCATTATATTTTTATTGATATGTACATAAAAATATTCATAATACATCTATAGTGATTTCAATTCATGCTTCATAACATTTATATTCAATAAATCTGTGTACTTTTGATTCTCTTTATATTGATAATGTTATATTTACCATTAAGTAATAATTTATATTTCTCAAATTATATTATGTTTTTTATAGGTTATAATAACTATCCTTTCACCATATAAATTTATTATTTTAATTAAATATACTTATTTTTAAAATAATTTTATATATAGATATGGTGGTTCTTTATATATAATATGAGTAAAGTAATTCAATTCATTCCATAATTTATGAAAAAAATTAAAAAAAATATATTTATAAAAATACTAGGATGTTACCAAAACCCACATAGTTAACACATAGGATCATATCCCTATTCAAATCAGGAAACACATGTGTGGGATAACTGAGTAGAATACCACAAAAAATCTATACAACAAAACACTATAAATGTGGTTCCTCAAAATTTAAATAGCTTAACCCCTTTTCTTTTTTAACCAATACCATTTCCTGAGATAACTAGGTAGAATTCTACATAGAGGTTATGTATGAAATCATTATTCATCCTATTAATGAAACTATAAATATTCTAACCCTTCCTTTTTATTTCACATTCAAACCATCAATCACAAACACAGATCACATATAATGTGATCCCAATGTGCCAAACATGACACATGAGTACTCCCCATTACATATTGAGGCCAAGAGTCAGAATCCAAATTAAATTACATAAAATAAAAAATACTAAAAAGAATATATCTCAACCATAATCATGAAAAATAAAAAACAATACCATTTCCCATGGTAACAACGAATTTATCTCTTATAGGTACCTAATATACACAAAACATGACATATCTACCAAGTCCCAAGACATTACTAAACCCAAACACATTCATATATGAGAGATATATCATAACCCTAACAGTATTACATTTTTTATTAACACATCTTTAATACTACTCTATGAATCCACTTTAGAACCACCCTAATCTGGTAATACCTAGTAATACCCATGTTCTGATATAACATTGTAAGTCCCCATTGGTCTGTGACCACTCAAAAATTCTCAGACTAGTGGTGAACCAAATGTCCTTAGGAAGGCCTCCCTATATACCAAATATTTATGACTAGTGGTGAGGGTGTATAGGGTGATAGGGGAGACTATACCCTCGGGTGATAAATAATTATAATAATGGTAATGAAAATAATAAAAATAATTATATGACATAATGAAAATAGAAAAATTAAATATATATACACATTCTATAGACAAAATAGAATCTATAAACAATGATAGTCATATGGGTGTAAAATTTCCACCTTTTGGATGATCATATAAGTAGATCATCAAAATTACAAAAATTAACTACCTTACCAGCACCGAGGATCCACCTATTCCATTTTTAAAATCATTACATTTTGATCAAACACTATTTACACACCCATTTACACTATATTACAAACGACGATCCTTTTATCTTTCCTATACAAAGAACCATAAATTCCACATGCATACTAGAGGTCTCGTGCAAGGTGCGAGTACAAACTAATTATGACACCACCATGTGTGTCCCCATATTACATCTTTATATATACATCTTTATGAAAAATGTAAATAAATAGAAACTAACAAGTCATTACTTATTTAACTACACTTGTTCACATCAATCCATAGGGGAACTTTAAAATCTTCAAACCACGATGAAGTGGAAAAATACATCAAAATTCTCTAATATTGGAAGATCCCTTGGAAATAAAATAAAATCAATAATGTATAGCACTGCATGAAAACAAAACCAGCTAACTATTCTAGTTAATCTTACCAACCCAAATGGACTCCCAAAAACAATATCGCAAGGACAATGTTATTCCACATTTTTTTACCTAATACTAGATGAAAAACCTATTTATCATATGGAATGAAGACACATATTCTTCAATAACATAAAACCATCATCCCCAACTTATATAGTGAGCCTTATCCCATAATTGTTTGCCTCAACAACCATTATTTTTTCTTGTATATGGTGAGCACCTTCTCTGTACCATTGGTCATCATAATCCTCTATGTTGATTAATCTATAGGTCCTCCACCAAAAAACGAGTGGTAAACACCACCTCAAAGGTCATTACAAATTTTAACATAAATCTAAAAGTCCCATTTTCCACCCATTGGGAGAATCATTACCAACATATTAGGACACACCTAAAATGAACCAATGCCTTTAACTATGAGTCAAGTTTCATAGTCATGAAAATAGTCAACACCATCAACATCATCATTAAAAACAACATAACCACACTTTTGGTGACCAACATCACCAATAACAACATAGGCCATGACCAATATGTTCCCATTGAACCACATTTTTCATCACAAAATAACATTGGATATCCATCATTAGTTCAATCATGCACAAACATACCAAGAATCACAAAAAACCCGATATTCTAGATTATGATTAACAACACATTTTCACACACATAGGGCCACCCTTAGGAATCCCTAGGGCTAATAAAATATAATCATTTTATACCTAGTATTTCTTATATCACCCAAAAAATACCTATTTTTCACACAAAACAATAACAAATATATAACTTAGGAATAATCTTGGAACCAACTACCCCAGACTTTTATAACTATAGTCAACTGGTACCGGCCTCAGATTTAATCTCAAATAATATAAATCAATGAACTAGATAAAATCCTTAAAAAAGAAAAAAATATACAAAACTAGTGAAACAACACAAAATAGTGAGATAAATCAAGGAAGAATGGTCATGGTGTGTTAGCCTTACCTATATCACTCCCAAAAACAGAATGACAAAAGATTAAACCAACAATAATAGAAGAACCACTCAAAATCTAAAGGAATGAGAAGTTTCAACCTACATGGAATGCCTATGGTCAATGGTAGGGAATAAAGAAGGTTTTTAGGGGTTTTAAAATTTATAGAGGTAGTTTTTTTATTTCTAATTTTTATGTAAATTGGAAAAGAACATGGGATGGTTATACATTTTTCCAATCCATGCACTAAAACTGAGGTTCCAACTACCACGTGAACTCATATCGTTCACATTTTGACAACATGGTTTGATAAACCATTAACCAAATATGCATCCATGTCTATAATTTACTATAGGTTCCAAAATATTTTGGGTGGAATATTTTCACTAACGTAGTGTTATCCACTCACAATAGGTTGCAACCACCATTTCTAAAATTTTATGCCTCTAAATTCTATAACACCCCTATAATGATAGAATTTCCCTACCAACTCCTCAAAACATCCACACCTGATTAAAATAAATGTGTATGAAAAATATTAAATGGATTCAAACCTCAATAAATTAGTTGATTTTACAATCTGTACCGCATTCAGTGTACTGAGGTTTCTTCTGTAATAGGTGTTTCTGGATTAGAGAAGTTTTAAGAATACTACTCTCTAGCTACTTTTAGAGTTATATATCAATTTCCAGGAAAGTTATCAAAGAGCATCAATATTCTATTCCGAGTACCTTGAGCCTTTTCAGTTTGTCCTTTAATTGTAACTTGTGGTAAAATATATTGAGGATTTTTTATTTTATGAGAATATTTATTCTTTGTCATAGTCGCTATCAGTTGAACTTCACATTCTATAATAACATTAAATTTTCATTTTGTTAAACCAAATTATTTTCTCTAATATCTATACCTTTCAATCAATTTTTAAATCTTCTAATCACATTTTTCTTCTTCTTCTAAAATGGAAAATTTTCTATTTGGAAATATCCAGATGCTTCTCCCAACATCATTGTAGATTTCTTATTTTAATAAGACGTTGAAATATTAACATCTTATTATATTTAAATGAATTTATTCTCTAGAAATTTTTAAACCATATTTATAATAGATATGGTTTCTGAATTTAATGTATTATCCTTTAGGATTTCAAAATTTCAAAGTTTTTTTAAAACATCATTTAGAAGAGTTTTTACTGCCATTGGATTAAACATTATTACATATGGTAAGATATTAACCTTCAATGAAATAGAATAAAAAAATCCATATAACTCGAAATGAATTTCATAAGATTGAATTTTATAATTCCTTTTAGGAATTCCAATATCTCCCTGGTTCCCATCATAGTTGCACTATGTCCTAATGCTAGGGTGGTGTTTTTATCTCTAGGTAAACCCATTGTTTTATATTCACCACATAATGTATTATGAAAAAATGGGAATCAAAGGATGTTAGTATAATCTAACTATAAACCTCTCATTCAATGCATTATCCAACACAATATAGGGTTATTTTAGTTGAGTTTTAATGTAATTTAAGCTAAGATCTCTATCCCTTCTCTTTATAATTAATTCCCATTTTATAGCCATTGATATTAGTGTTATTTAGATAGGTTTTTAGTGTTGAGTCCACCAAAACATGGTGGAATTAAGAAAGTAATATGGTCATTTTTTATATGATAGGTATAGGATGTCCCATGTCAATGATCACATGTTTCTTCTCACCTTTTCATTAGATTCATGTCCCATTATGGAATTTTTAATGGATTTTTATTATATTCAATAAAATATGATATTGATAATGTGTCAAATGATAGGGGTGTTTCTCATGATAGTTTCAAGGGTATCCTATGGACCATATGGGTGTGGTTGGTTTTGTATTCGGTGATATGAGATGACACATGATTTTTTTTGGTAATTATACCTTTTGATGTTAACTAAAATGTAAATTATAAATAATTATTAATAATTATTTTGAATGTGATGGGTTGAGATTGATGATCCAATTTTTGTACTAGCATGAATGATTCTTGGATGAGATTCAGTTTGAGTGGTTATGATTTCTTAAATGGAATAACCTGAAATGAAGTAAGTGGTCCTTAAACAACTCCCATTGGTATGCACATTGCATTTAAGTGCAAGTTGTATAGGGTATCTCCACAAATGGGAGATTTTCCATTAATTTAAACGAATTTCTTTATGAAATACCATGAGATGAATGATATGTTAATGTTTAAGATGGACCCTTTAACATTAACTTAATGCTTCGACCACTGATGGACAAGGTCTTGTCAAAGATTCAGGTTATGGGGTATGTGGACCCTATAGGGGAATAATGAGATGAAAATGAGCATTTTTGTACTTTGTATATGTTCCCTTATTACTCTTGTGTATGGTTGAGTGACTGAATTTGAATGGTTGGAATATGTACAATCCATATGAGAACCTTCAAATTCCTTCAAGCCTATTAGCTAGTTGACCATAGAGTGGGGATAAAGCTATTTCACCACTGGTGTATGAGAGCCTGATTTGGTATTCCCTAGGTAGCATTCATGTCACTTGGGCTGGAGGGGACTAACCTAGGCTGACTTTGGAAGAGATATGGGCTTTATTTCTTATCCCAACGATGATTTTTATATGGTATAGATGATGTTTCCCATGAGGATTAGATGAAATCATGGAGAGGTTGAGTGATGGGATTCCGTCGGAGTGATGTGATTATTCCCTAGAGTTTTTAATGAGGTAAATGAACCCATATTGTGTGATTATATTGTGTGGTGACTTGGGGGCTTGGTGGGTGCCCTAGTCTTATGGTATCCCTAAAGAAGGTTAGCGAGAAGATGTAGGTGATATTCATTCTGGTTGTCACCTTATAACCATGGATCAATGCGGATAGACCTATGTGGCTTTAGTGATAAGGATAGGTTGTGAACTTGAGAGATTAACCCAAGATATTATCACATGTTTCAGAAAATTGGCCAACCCATGTGGTACAACTTGAGGTTATAGGGATAATGTTCTCATGGGTTATGTAATTTATATACATAAGGGGGGTGATATATTATATATCCTTGGTTTTGGGTGAGATATATCACTAGTTAGGATTTAGAGTGGGACATGGCCCATAGGTAATGGAGGCCTATAACATGTTCCGTGTGTGGTGAGACCTTCTATGTGTATGTTATATAATTCTAGGTTGAGATGTGTTTCCCTCAAGTGTGATATTTTTATATGGTTTTGGGGTGAGCAGATTTTCCTCTGCATAGAAAACTCTTATATGGTTCTATATTGAATTTACTTTCCGCCATATGTATGTGATACGTAAATGAGGGTTCATGAACTATAGTGGACATGTTCCAAAGCTAATAAAGATCGAGTACCTATTCTATGATGGGGTGAGAACCATTGGGTACACATTAAATGATTTTAGGGTGAGTTGAGTATCCTTAAGTGTTTGTTATAAAAATAGTCCCCTGGTAGATCATGGTAACCCCTAGAAAGTGTGAAATTCTCAGAGACACTTCAGTATTAGATAAAGCAAATACAATCAATCTTGGGTTTCACCTTAGAACCCAAGGATCGTCAAGGATTATTTTATTTCACTTTTAGTATAATTTTTTTTTGTACATATAAAATATTTATGAACATTATTTACAAGTTATAGTAGGTAAACCATTGGTGGTATCCTAATTTGTTTTACTCACACCATGATCAGTTTGCCACAACAATTTAGTAACTGATTGTCACTCATTGATCACAAATCATGGTAGAGAAGAGGCCCAATGTTTCTTGATCAATCTGGATATCTCATATGGAGTATAGAGATTTTGATGTGATGTTTCTTAGGGAGGGAAGTAAAGACTCTAGTATATTTCTAATTTAGTATATATGATCTTCCTTCAAGAATTTAGTTGGGATGAATGACTATATGCTTAGGTATTAAATTTGTTATATGAAGATTCTTATTTGTTTGGGTTTTGTGTGGACTGTTTTTTATGTAGATGGTGTATGATATTTTATCTAATTTATAAATTTGATATGACATAATATTCAATACATGGTAACACCTTATACTCTCACAGTTGGGCTGCTACCTCTAGGGTATGGGGATGTGAGCCTGAGGTTACATGATACCACTAACCCTAACATTATTGATTGATATCAGTATGGATGGGAATTAAAAAGTTATATTTTTTTTATATTTTTCTAATATTTCTATTTTTCATATAGTAGATAGGGATTTGGTATATGTCAAATCTTGTGATGGACATCAGACGGGTGTGTGGAGAACACCATTTTTAGTGTGAATACCAAGGTAGTATAAATATGGGATTGATGTCCATGGTTATTTATATTATAATTTAGATATATATTCAACTATGATGAGTACATTTTATATTATTTAATGATTTGAAACTTGAACTATTGGTTAGTGTCTGGTATACAAGGATAGTTTTTAGATGAAGTATTCACATGACATTCTTGTGATTGACTGTGATTGATATCACTTGAAATAGAAGTATTTACCATTTAAATTGCTAATAATAATTTATATAATTTTATCTTATATGAATTTTTGGAGTAATTATACCTATCTAAAATAAAAAACATTTCTTAAAATGAATGTTTATGTAGATACTTTGGAGATATATTCGATGGTGATAGCTATACAATCCTTATGTGTATAGGAAATATTGTGTCCCTTTGTGGGTTAGTATAAAAATTGGATGCCTTTATGTTGAACCACTTATTGGTGATAGGAAATAGTTTAGACTACATAATGTATTAATAAAAATATTTTTTTAATATATATTTTTGGTTTCATTTTATTTAATTATACCACATGCCTACAGTTTTAATTGATATGGATAATAAAAGTAAATGTTTTTATGAGTACATGGATATGGATAAATCCTTTAGGGGTAATCTAGTATTCAGATACCTATTGAGGTTGGTTTTTTGGGGATGGGACATTGTTTTGGTATCAGATTAATGGTATGTTTATATGTGATGGACAAGGAGTGGGTGTGTTGTAACCTAAATTTCCTTTTGAGTTTGATATGGGAGAAAAGATGATTCTCTTGATATGTGACCCATCTAGGATATATTTATGGACTAGGTGGGAGTTCATAGTGCCTTTTGGATGAGATGTGATATGTAAGGGTGTCCTGAAGGCAGGGTTATCCTGGTTTCCTAGTTTCCTTTGATATGAGAATCCTGGGTAAATGCTTATATTTGATACTGATCCATGGGAAGGGATATTATTTTCATTGTATATGAATGATAGGTTCCCTAGGTTTTCAATATATAAATAACTTAGAGTGTTTAGTAATCAAGGATAAATTTTATATACGATAATCGATTGGATAACTGACTCTATTGACTTATATTTCCATTATCAAGGAGTTCAAGGATCATATCCATATATTGTTGGGTCTTTGATAGGTAGTGAATAGTTAAAATATTCTCATTTTGGAATGATGTTTAGTGGGGGGGGGGGATCACATGATTGACATTGAATGAGTGATATTACAAGAGATTGTTAGATGAGATTGACATGTGAGGTACTCATAGTTAGTTGTATAGTTATGAAATCCAAGGTTTGATGATCTGATACTCATGATATCATGGGGGGGTTCTATGATTCCATAGTATGTTATAATACTAACCTTGGGCCTAGATTAAATAGAGTGTGATAATGCATTGGAACCTATGAGAAGAATCTTTAAAGGATCAATCTACCTCAGGAAAGGTGAGTGCGATTTGGGATGGATTTTTGGAAAAAGACATGATACATCAGGTAATGTGTGTATTGGTTACACATGTTACCTTTATGGATTCTTTATCAATGAGTGTTTGGGTGAAAGTCAATAATTGATGGGCCAATGGAAATCTCACTAGAATGGAGGACCAGAGTTTCATTTATTATGGGAGGCATTTACTCAGTAATGGATGGTGATATCATGGACAAATTAAGGAAATGTGGTATGAATAGTATATTTTTGTGCCTTGTCATGGGTTGTTAGGGAGGGGTGGGAATAGACAAGGATGAGTGACACACATTTTATGATTTCTAATTATCAATATTTTTTCTTTAAGAGTGGTGGGAGAGGATCTACATGATGTGGAGTGCCCTATTGGTTGTTGGAGGGTGAGATCAAATTAAGGATGATATTTTGATGGATATCAAGGATTGTGTTTCAAGTGATCCAGAAATGGGTAGTGGTTGGTGTTTTTAGGTATTTATCAGGTATTATTAATATATCCATATATAACTATTTAATTTGGTAATGGATTTATCATGTTCAATAGAGAATTATCATTTTGGTTTGGAATGGAAATGATAATGACACACCCATGAGGGAATAAAATCAGTTTTAGAGGTAAGTCCCCCATGTTGGTTTGGAAGTGGATATAGTGAGACCATTTGGTGGATGTTTTAGGTGGAAGTATGATATTGGTGTTTAGTGTGAAGTTATTTTATTTTGTTCCGTGAAAAAAAAACATGATTTGGTATTTTGATATAGTTTTGGATGGAGTTCATGTGTGGCATCAGTCTTGGGATGGATTTCGGTGTAATCCAACAATAATTCAAATAAAAGTTATATAGATTCTTTCATCATGATAATGTTTACTACTATAGATGGTTTTTGATCTAAACAAGAAATTACACTAATTTTTATGTTTGGACTTTGGTGTGGGTTTTTAGAGAATCTTAGGTTTTTTTGAGAATTAAGGAATCGAGATTGGGTGATGCGATGGAGGGTTAGTGGGTGTGACCAAAAATTAACGATAAATGTTTTATATAGGATGAATTATTTGTTTTTCCATGTAATTGGATTTTTGGACATGTAACCCACATCAATCATGTCACTAGACCACTAAAAGTGCGCATTCTGTAGGTGATTCTTATGGTAGTGAGCACCATAGTTGGGGATCGCCCTATGCAATAAAATTATTATGGTAGGGAGTGTCATGAGATTGGTGATTATTTTATTGATATAACTTGGTTGTCTCCCCATGGATGGGTTTTTTTTGGGAATAATTTCAGGGTTGGTGGTAGTGACAAGTTGGTGGCTCAACTTTTGATAAGTAGTCTTCCTCAATGTCTATGGTTGTATAGTAAAATTTCTTTCATCATTCCATGGTAAAATTAAAAAGTTTAGTTGTAAAATAATGATCTAAGTGGTCCAATATTGATTTTTTTAGGACCATTGAAGCATGTCGGGGATGATAATTATTATTTTAGGGGGGGGGTCGTAAAGGAATGTATCTTTACAAGTTGTAAAATTTGGGGGAATCTGAATTTTGGTCCTCGATCGGGGGAAATTATATGAATTGTGAATCAGATTATAATTTTGATGATTTTAATATATCTCAAATATGTTTTTTTATGTTTGGATCGAATACTAGGAGGTATTTTTGGGTGATCAGGTGGGAATTAGAGAGGGGTCAGGGTGAACCCCTATATATTTTTTGTTGCAGAGGGTATGTCACAGCACAATCTATAGGTCTTCCCATAAGGGACACTTTTAGTTTCCTTGGTATTTTTTATGGAAGTCTAGTTGTGTCGCAACCTCTTTTAGATAATCCATGATAGCCTATGGTTATGTGTCATTCCACAAATGGCGCGAGGGTCATATTTTAAAGTGCTAAGACTTACATTATTATGAATGTTTTTTCGTAACCTTAGAAGGTTTAAACATGATAAAAGAAGGTCAAGGGTTGATATCTCTAACTTGGATGATAACGATATGGACCATATGTATCATGAACCAAATCCAATCCACCCATAATCTAGGCACCCGATTTGGTCCATGATATATCCTAAGGGCACTCTGAATCCACCCAAGCAGGCGATAAGAACCAAGGAATCAAATATTAAGTCATATGAATGATTTCACCTAATAATTAGAAGAAACATGGATATCTCATTTAAATTTTTGGAATGGTCACATTGTGCATAAGATATCTATTAATAACAATATAATCATATACAAAATAACTACTAACTAAATGAGGCACAATAGAAATACATTACAATAATAACATGAAAGAAATATATAATGAAAATTTAAGATGAAAACATCAAGAAAAATAAATTCAACATGGAAAAAACATCCAAAAATCCAAAATTAAACCAAAATATCCAAAAATATCCATGTGACATCAAAGGCCACCATCTAATCCATCTACCAAACTACTCCATGGGTGATCATGAAACTAAACATGAACTAGAAAAATAAACATGGGTCTATTGACATCAAGTGGTAGAATTTGGGTGTGAGTATAACAAATCTTTTTATGAAACCACCATAGTGTCCATGAATTTATTTTCACAAAAACAAACCATATATTGAAGTTTATAAATACAAGTAGAAAATGGGATATTCTATATTAAGGATAATAAACCAGGAAATTTTCTCTAAAAGTGTCTTTAAATCTCTAAACATGTTTTATAGGAATCATTTTAAAATCCAAAATTAAATGATATTTTGTAAAACAAACCTTTTGAGATAATTTTTTAAAAAACCTTTAAAACCACACATTAAGGAACTTGAAATTAACCCAAAATAAGAATCAATTGAATATAATGAACCAAATTAAGAATTTAATCAGAATAACAAAAAGTAGAACCATTAGAGCACATCGTATGAGAATAATGATATTGTGGAAAAATAATACATATGTGTGAAGTATACATAAAATATAAATGTATAAATGATCAAGTGGGATTACTTAAAATTGAAATACATGGGTTGGGACCATCTTCAGGACTATAAATTAATTCCTATCACTATAACTAATTGGATTCTCTAATCTAGACTCATTGGTGGTACACCCCCATAAACTCTGATGTCATATAGAATATTTTCTATATCATCAGTACTAGATATTAAACCTCTGTAAATCATTTATTAAGACTATTAGTATCCTGTTGATGATAGTAATTTGAGGTGGGGTACAATTTTCATATAGCATTTCTATCAACAATCAACATAAGATAAGAAATTATTCTCAACCCACCTCCATATTCACATCAATGTAAAACCCTTCTTTAAAAAAATTGTAACATCTCAAAAATAACTATAAGATAAGTATTCCATGGAGTATGTGCATGTTTTTATAAAAAACAATTTAAAAGTATGTACTGTGACTTATTATTCGAAACTAGTAATTATTTTACAAGAAAATATTACTTCTTCTAATTATATTCATAAATTGAAATTAAGAATGAAACTATTTCAACAATTTACCAAACATGCCTCTAAATCATGTTATTGAAAAAACATATTTAAAATATATTTGTAATGTCATTTGGGAACAAAGATATAATTTGAGAACCCAATAATTAATTAATGAATCCTATTAAATATATATATATATATATACATTACATAAATATATATATACTCATGCCCATATATATAAATATATATATTTACATATCATCTCACATGCATAGATATATATATATATATATATATGAAAATTCATATGCAATACCAAGGGAATAACTAATGAGACTCATTCAAGTCACCCTTCATGATATAAGAACCTTCAATAAAACCACTAGAGACCCAAAATTGAAATTACCCAAATAGTTAAAACTGAACTTGAAAAATATTGAAAAAAATATTAATGTCCAATAATAATTTAAAACATCCAAATTCATTGAAAAAGGCCCCATAATAATTTTTTCAAACACATAGAATATATAAACATTCAATAGAAAGGAATAAGAAAATAATTGGAAAACCTACTATAAACATAGAGTGATGAAAAAAACTCTCAAATATTGAAGAAACAAGACCTAAGAAGCACTCCAAACACCCCAACATCCAAAGGAATAAGGATTTATGTCAAAAAACCCCTATGAGTTGGATAACATGAAATAAAGGTAAGAGAATAAGATAATATAAGGTAGGAATGAAAAGTATAGGGGGAATGAGCCTTAAGTTTATGGAAACATCATGAAATATAGTCGATAGGCCTCAAATTAAAATATGTATAAAGGGTAACATTCTCATAGGGATCCCTAAAATTCCTAACATGAAATGGGGGAGAAAATAACCACAACTGGGTTTTAATATAAGATACAATAGTTGTAATGGTAAAATATCCATGAGCCTTCCCAATGTCATTTAGAGCATGAAAATATTTGTTATAACATGAATGACACTAAAAAATGATATGTAAACTATTGAAGGCTAATTCATGGAGTGTTTCCCTACATTAGAGTGTGAATGAACCAGTAGAAAAACCATTAAATGGTATTTCATGTCAGGAATCCTCTTTTATGGTATAGAAACATGAAGGAAACATGAAAGGGATACTACTCAAGTACAATTTATAGTGTAAATCTCAATTTCATGATTACAACCTACTTCAATAAAGAATTATAGCTTCCTAAGACCACCCAAATTAGAAAAACCCCCACAAGTTGTATATTCTTCCAAAATCATTAATAAAGATTATAATAGTAGCATATGTGAGTAATATTTATCCCAAATTCAAAACTTTGTTTTGAAATAAAGTTAACATGATCAAAGATAAGACCCTATATTAAAATTCACTTGAAAAGGAAGAAAAAACCAAGATATTATTACTAAACAATTCCAAATTATCATTTAAATAATTTCATTAACATTTGATAAATATCCCATTTCTATAAGTCACTCAAGATCACTAAGATAAATTATCAAAGAATATATAACAATAATATATATCCCCATCATTTAATAATTTCACTAATATGGTTGATATATAAGGAAAAGGCACACAAAAAAAAGAATTAAAAATCACTACCTATATATTCCACAATAATGAATTAAAATAAAACTCACAACTAAAATATAATCCATAATCTCATCAAATTGATCACCAATTATATTAAAATGAACAAGGTTTCATTTTTATCTAGGTATCAATCATCTACCAGAACTAGAAATACTATGGGAAAAAATAATGATAAAGGAAGATGGAAATAAATTAATACCTTAAAAGCTTCATAGAACCATTCCCAAATAAAATCGCAAACTAAATAACACTCCAATTATCCTAAAACAAGGACAATAAAACACGTATCATGACCCTTATAATGTGGAATGGATGGGTAATATGTATAAACCATGATAATGCATCATCAAAAAATGGCATGGGTTCCAACCCTAGGTTAGGAATAAAAGGAGGGTGAGTTGGGCCCTCAAGAACATATCATTAACCATGGTGATCCCATGAAAAGTAAATCCAAAACCAATTAGTGTGCAATATAAATTGGTGCAAAATTCATCCTAGTCACAACAACACAACACCAGTGGTTTCCCATTTATATGCAATTTAAATAATATCTCCCCACAACTATCATCACATAAAATCTTCAAGACACATATCCACAAATATGAGTCATGGAAAAAACACATAATTATCGAAACCCATACTAAATACATAGGATAAAAGTAAGGAAACACAATAAAAAATAAATTACTAAAAAAATATAGATTGATCAAGAAACCATAAAAGATAATCAACAAGATCAAACAGTAGTAAATACATGACTTTGAGCCATATTCAAACAATCAAAATAAATAAACCCAAATCAATAATAAACACATCATTATAAAATAGTTTAAATACTTTATTAATAAAATCAAAAACCCCCAGTGTGACAAAATACATACCCAAACTAATTCAAATTCTAGAATAAAAACTGATGTGAATAAACCACAACCACTACTCTAGAACATCAAAACATTAAAAAAATTATTTTAAAATATTTTCAAAAATATATATTTTTTTGAATCCTCAAAATCCTAGATTAAAAATATCACATATTTTTTAAAAAAAATAATAAAACATTTTCCAAAATTTTAATACCAAATTCACGTTAATTTGTTTTAAAAACTCCCTATAAAACTCTCAAATATTAAAAAGTTTTTTACTTATAAGGCAAGATTTAGTTAGAAATCATATTGAAGCCACACAAGTCCTTTATTAAAACAATTATAGGTCCTCATCCCTATTTTTTCAATTTAAATCTGAATAATAAAAATTTTAAAACCAATTTTCACTATATTAAAACAAATATCCGTTAAAAAAATCTCATTTCAATTAATCACAATACTATAAATTTTCTATATACGTCCATTTCGAAGCATTCGAATTCAAATATAAACCCAACTCAAAAAAATTGAATAATGGGATCTCAACATTAAATCCAAGGGGAGACAAGTGGATATGAATAGTTTGGAAACAAAGTTTTGTGAACCCTATGAAAACTAGGAAAATACCCCTGGAAGGTAAATAAAACTAGTCACAGGTGCTTCAAACAATTTTCTAGACTATGTGGGATAATCATGTTCCATAGGTTTCTTCTCAACTTCACCCCCATAATACATAAAACTTATTAATAACCAATAAAAATTTGAGATAATATCAAATATCACTAATATAAAAAAAATATACCTAGAAAAAATAATAAAAACCCAACATTCAAGACTCACCACTAGTAGACAAGTGAAAAATCAGAACTTCGAATGAAAAATAGCTCATGAGGAACTCCCTACAGCTATATCACAAGTTTTGATGTCCTTATCTCCAATATTCTAGACAATCCAAATAAAAAATCTAACCAAAGAACCAAATTCTACAAAAAACCTAGTCTCTAATAATATTTTTTCCTGAAATAAATCTGAGTCGCCCATTATTTGTGGACATGCGTTAGACCATGACATACCTAGGGAGAAATTAAAATTCCCCTAGTTAGAGACATACACCAGGAAATTTAATATAATCTTGTGGGAACTATTTCTCCCAATAAGTAATGAAAAACATATATATTACACCTAAAATTCCTATATGATCACTTGGTGCATCAGAGATCCATAAGTTATAAAATAATAGGAAAATAATAATAACCAACAAAAAAATTAATAAGAAAAATACATTTATATAACCAAATAAAATAAATATACAATGAAAGTGGAATAGAAAAGAATCTATAATATCTAAGGCTAACATAGTCAACATATCCACAAATCTAAAATAAAACCAAAATACACAGGAGAATCAATATGACCTCCAAGGTCACCATATATCCCAATTACTATCATACTCCATGTGATATCCCAAAACTAAACTCAAACCTAAAAGAAAATCTCATATTTATCATCAAGTATTAGAACAAGTTTTTTCTAAGCATAACACATGTCAATAGGAAATCACCAAATATTCGTTACATTGACTTGCACAAAAAAACAATAATTGAATGTTTATAAATACATGTAGAAAATATTTCATTCTATTTTAATGAAAAACCCGTGAGATTTTCTAGATAATGATATTTAAAACTAAAAACATGTTTTAAAGGATGCCTTTTAAAAATATTCCTTAAAAATATTTTTTAAAAAAAACCTTTTGATATCCTCTTTTGAAATAACTGTTAAAACTACACATGAAGGAACTAGAAATTAACCAAAAATATTCATCAACTAAATAATTGAATTGAATCAATAATAGTAGGAATTTAACATAAATGTTAAACTAGTAGAGAATGAAAAAGTAAAAAAATAATGGGTTAAAAAATAATAAAACCAATTAAAATAGATTGAAAATAATAATGTATGTATGATCATGGGATATTCCTAAACATCCCATGAGGTGACCCTATATGTACACTGGTTGGAACCATTTATTATCCCATTAATGTATTTTTAAGTTTATAACTAACCATATTCTCAATCAAAGCATCATCAGTGGTACTCCCCATGTACTCTAATCCCAAATAGGATATAGTTCATCTCATTAAGACTAGATAACAAATGTATCTCAATCTCTCAATAATACCCCTAGTATCCACATAATTATAGAAATGGGAGGTGAGGTAGCCATTACATAAAAAATATCAATCAATAAGAAACATAATCTAAATACATATACTACTCTCACCTCCCTACACCCATCCATGTGAAACCCATTATTACGGAAAACAATAAATAATCAACATTACTGGAAGAGAGTGCTTCGAAAAAGGATTCACCCCAATTATAAAAATAAACTGTTTCCACGTATTAGCTGAACCATAGAATTTGAAAAGAGAAATTATTTTTCCAAGAATATATTCCTTCTTTCAGTTCTATTAAAAACCCCAAAGAATGCATTAAAATGCATTCTCAGTGTAAAAAATTGGACTCTAAATCAGGACTTTGAAAATAGAAATTTAAAATCTCTTTTGGATATTATTTTTGAAATCAAGAAACAATTAAAGAACCTAAGATCTCATGAAGGCATCCATTGAAATATATATATATATAAAAATACATATATATGTGTGTGTGTCTGTGTGTGTTTCTCTTTATGTGTGTGTATCCATTCATGCACATACATATATATATATTTATGTATCCACCTGTGTGTGTGTGTGTATATATATATATATGTATATTAATAGAGAACACATGGGGAATAAATTATGAGATACAATTCAAGTCACTCATCAAGGTATAATAACCGCCACATAAAACCACCAAATCATCAAAATTGAAATAAAAAATAAATCCAAAATAAAACATCAAGAACAAAACAATATAAAAAATTAATGAACAATCATTATCTAACACACAAAAACTATTCAAAAGGCCTCTTAGTCATTTTAACAAACATGTACAATTCATATAATTTCTATACAAATACATAACCATTGGAAACATTTGAAAATTAAATTTTAATTAATATTTCCTTTTATAAGGATTTAAAAATCAATTTATAAATTCAAAAACAAGAGATTTTTAATTAAAATTAATTAATGAAACTCTATGTATTGTATGCTCTTATATAGAAAGTAAAATAACATAAACACATAACTTAAATGTTGTGTGGATGGAAAAAAATCTCAAAGAGGGATGAAGAAAGACTCGAGATGAAATTGAAACACCCTAACATAAAAGACAGAAGTATTTTGGTCATTATCCCACCATATTGTTCAAATAATATAAAATCAAGGAATGAAAAGAATATAATACAATATAAAAAGGAATAGGATCAGAGGAAAGTGCTTTTACTTGGTGTAAACACCAATAAATCAATAGAGAGTCCTAAAAATCAATGTATGACTATGGTTAAGGCTCACCTAGGGATCCTTCAGCCACCTCTCCCAAAAAATGGGAGAAATACATGAAATTTGGTTTTAATTTTGGAGGGTGAAGTTGGAATTTAAATAAATTAAGTCTTCCAAGTGTCATTCATCCCTTGCAACTATCCTCATGAGGTAAATAATCCTACAAAAAATTGGGGAAATTTTTGGAAGGTAATTCGGGGTGTGATTTTTATTTTAGGATATGAAATCATGCAGATGAATCAAAAGGTTATTTCCCATGTGCAGTTCATAGTTCAAATACTTGATTTATGGACATAACCTACTCAAGTTCAAAGCTACAGCTTCCCAAGACCTCTATAAAACCCCAAAACATATGATAAACTCTAGAAGGCTTAAAATAGTCAAAACCCATTAAAATGTGATAATAATGATATTATGTGTGTGATAAAAAGGTGATTTTTTATCGTGTTTGGCTGTGGGTTAACCTTTATGCATGGGGTGATTGTTCCAGAACATTGGAGGATTGTGTCATAGCCTGTTCTAGTGAGTAAGTGATGCACAACAACCCCCATGGTCAGGTCGTGACCTATTTCATGGGTGGTTTTTTAAATATAGGTAGATCCATATTTCTTAGGTTATCCCCTTTGGTTTTTAGGGAACCAAGGGGATCTAGAGAGGTTTGTTCCAATTGAATATCTTTCTCTCATTTTTCCCTAAAATCCCCACAATATAGGATCATTTTGGTATCATTTGTAAGGAAATGTGAGATATAATCTCTCTATATACCTTCATTTTATGGTACTAATTTTATTTCCACTTGTTTTAGTTTGATTCATCTAGGATTTTGGTTCGTATTATGCTAGTGTATAGTCTAATCAGTTGAGGATGAGGAGGAGTTTTTGTATAATGTGTCAAAGAAATCTTATAATGATTTCAGATAATTTCTTGTGATTTCATTATAGGTATGTATCCCCAAAAATATTTCATGGGATTTCTATTAAATTGAATAAAATAGGATATTTACCAAGTTTATACTGATTTAGATTTTACTCATTATAGTTTTGGGGGTACACTATAAACCTTATGTGTGAAATCGTTAATGGTTTTGGTGCAATGAGATAACCTAGTTCATTTTAATAAATTATTAGTTTCTAAATTAATTTGAAAATTAATTATAAATGATTACAATTAATTATTTTAAATGTGAAAGATTTAGATAGGTTCTTGGGTTTTAGTAGTAGCTTGGATGTGGGTTGGATGAGCATAGGTAAGACTGAATGATATTGTTAAAAGGGAATAATTCCAAATGAGTTAGGTCATCCCTAAACATCACCCGTTGGTATGTGAATTTCATTTATGTGCGTGTGGTATACGGTCTTTCCATGGATGGGTGATTTAATTTAAATTTAAATTGTATTGATTTATAGAATACCGTTAGAAGAATGATGTTTCAAAAGCCATTGTATACCCCAAAACACGAGCTTGATGCCTCATCCACTGATGGCCATGTTCTTGATCCTAGATAAAGGTTATGGTGTGTCTAGATCTCAAAGGGGTTTCAAAGTGATATAAATTAAGATAGTGGAAATTGGAATTGGTTCCCTTAGTTCTCTTGAGCAGTGGTGATAAATATACTAGAAATTGTTGTCTTAGGGATTTGATTAATTTAACCTTCATATACCTATAATCATATAGGATAATTTACAAGATAGTGGGGTGAGAGTTATTTCCTCATCGGTGTGTGAGTGCTTGTGTTGGTATACCCAATGTAGGATATGTATTGATTATGCATGATAAGACCGACCTATGATGATATAGGTTGGATTTGATATTTTTTCCATTTTTCGAATTTTAATGTCTTGCCTTATGAGTCTAATGAGGCCACTATTCCCTCGTAGAGAGATTGAAGTACACGATTCATTCTAAGTGATGGGATTTGGATCTAGGGTTGGGAATGAGATAAAGGAACACATGTTGGGGGTTTAGGTTGTGTGGTGACTAGGGGACCATGGTGGGTGATTTTGCATTATGTTAACCCTAGAAAGGGTTTGTTTTAGGAGGCATGTGGTGTTGATTTCATGTGTCACCTTAAAGCCCAAGTATCTATGGGTACATCTTAGTGTGGTTGTAATGATGTGGATCGGTTGTGTGCTTAAGAAACCAATCCAGGAGGCATGTGTTGTGTTCAGGGTAGTATAAAACCAATGTGGTATGACTTGAGGTTCTAGGGAGGATGGGCCCTGAGTTTGTGTAATATTCATGTGTGGGGGTGTTATATGATATATATAAGGTTTCAGGTTTTCTGTGACCAATGGTGTATGTTATATATATGTGAAGAGATGGTTAAGGTACAATGGTTGGAATACTACCCTTGGATAACAGAGGGTTGGAACATGTTCCAGGGTGGGGTATAACCCCATAGGTGTTTGTTATATGATTTCATGGGGAGTTGAGTTTATTTAGTGTGTTTGATTATTATATGCTTTTGAGGTTATCTTAGTTTTCCAATCGTATTTTATTCTTATAAGGATCTAGGGTTAGTTGAGTTTCCCCAGGTTTGTGTGATATGTAAATGAGGGTTCATGTGTTAAGGAAAATATGTTCCCCGGGTAATAATGGATTGGTATGTGTTCCAAGGTGGAGTGAAACCCCTTCAGTGTATTCTATATTGTTCTATTGTGAAATGAGTTCCCCCATGTGTACATTATATATATAGTCCCTAAGAAGGACATGGTTACCATTGGGTGGTGTTATATACCCAGAGATACAAATGCACTTGAAAAAAAGGTATTGTTGGTCTTTGGTGTCACCTCAGAATCCTTGATTCGATAGTGGTTATTTTATTATACTTTCATTGTTATTTTATTATTCTAATAATATCACATCTCTATACATTTTATTTATTGGTTATATTAGGGACAAATATTTTTGTGTCATACTGAGTTGTACTCACACTCTGCATGGGATTCCATGGCACATTGATACTTGACAATAATTTTTGTTTACAGGATCATGTTGGGAAGAGGCCTAATTTTACAAGGTCGAGTAGGATATCCTAGACGGTGTTTATAGATTTATATGAGATAGGTATAATGGAGGATAGTAGACCCTCCTATACATTTTATTTCCATTTATTTATTTTTTTATATATGATCAACCTTGTGGGAGGTAAGTTTGGATGTATGATTATATCTTTCCTTATAAAATTTTATAGCATTATTCTTGTCTAATGGGTTTTATACTCTCTAATAGTTTATTTGGATGGTGTATAATAAATAAACTATAGTTTTTCTTTGATATGAGGGTATCGAATCCCCACAATGACACCTTATACCATCAATATTATTAGGAACCCTTTGGCATATGGGTAGGAACTCTTGAGGTTTTGTGACACCGCTGTGATCCCAGGCCTGCATGGTGTTACATTGGGGATTTTTTTAACTCTGTGAATAAAAAAATAGAGTCAGATTAATTAATGAATTCATTAAATAGGTAAAATACAATAGTTATGAACTTTTTTAGACCTTTGTATTCTTTTGATATTTTCAACATATGTTTTTGTCCTATTTTAATTCTTTAATATAAACACTAAAACATTTGAATGTACACTTAATACCTTTTGAAAATAACACTAAAACATCAAGGTTTGTTTGTCATTCATCTGTTTAATGTGATCAAATTACTTAATAACAACCATGAAATTAAATATAATCAAAATCACTGTGCTCTTAATTAAAAACCTTTGATGGGAAAATTTAAATAGTTGATGAAGTTAGTTTACTTTCACATGATGAACAACCAACATTCAATTCATACTAAAAAAACAAAACCATGTTAAGTAAAAATTTAATGATGATAATTACAAAATAAAAAATGTATTCATGAGAAAACAACCATTTTAGATCAAGAATAGTGATTCCATATGAACTCGAGTATAATATAAAGAAAATATAAACTCATAAAGGGAAGAATAAGTCTCTAATATCTCACTACTACAATGGGTTTATCAAGACATGGTAAGAATGGATGAAGTATCCATCTCTTAAACACTTCCCAATAGAGAGATCTTCACCTTTTCAATTAAAAAATCCATCATATTTTAATAATAGATATTTAATTTTTAAATCTCTTACTTCATTGATTTTATGGATGATTCTATGTGTCATCAGTTTCCACGCTTTCCCCTAGATTCTCAGTCATTGAAAAATTCTCATTTTCTACACTTCGAATATTAAATCCATTAACATATTATTGATTATTTTTCCTTCATCTCGCTCAAATTTGATATGAAATAACCACTTTGTGTTATAATTCTGGATCACATGTCATGCAGATTCAATATTTTGAAAATAGCTTGAGACCCCGACATAGCACACTACATCCTTCATGTCATGATAGACTTTGATTATTTGGATTTAAAAAAGGTCAAAAACTTTCCATATATAGTGATGGACCTTAAAAATTGTAGGATTCTTATTCTCAGAAAATTAAAATACTTTATATATAATGGCTATCCAAATTTAGGTAAATTATAATAACCTTATGAATTTTTTGAGTAACCATTATGTTTTAGAAGCCACTATTTCAAGGAAATTTAATTTACCTTTAAGTATCACTGTAAAAATGAAACTAAATCTTATATATGTTTTTTTTTACCTTTATGAGTTGGGTTTTTTATCCCCATGGTAATGGAAAAGACTGTAATATATCTCTTTGGTATAAAGGAATGATTTTTATGAATCATTTTCCCAAAATTTTATTCAATGACAGTAGTAGGGACCATTACATATCAAAGGGGAGCATTACAATTCAATTTTATGGAAATGTCACTAATGATTATGTATCCTCAAAAATACTATTACGTATTCTAGGGATGCTTAAAAATAATCTTATGTATTAGCATTAACTCACTAATAAAAAATTATTGAACCCTTACTCATTGTCCCATGAATCTTACATTTAAGTTTAAGGAATCATGATTATCAGATGGTGACTCCACATCTCTTAAAAAAGGAAAATGACTTTACAAATGTAGTCCTTATATATGAGTTACTTTGTAAAATTCAACATAATTTTAGACTTGTCCAAATTTTTATACCAGCCCAACACCCTACTCCATTACCTTAGAAATACAAATTCAATAGATTTTCAAAAGTTGGACATTCATTTTAATCCATAAGATAAAAAATTAATTATATTCAAAATTTTATACATTTAAAAAATATTTATAAATTCAATAAAATATTTCATTGATTCCAAAACATCCTCAAACACCCTAAATTAATAAATATGAGCAATCAAATGCATTGAATATCAAAAAAACTTAATAGATTTTTTTTCTCTATCAGTTTATCCATTTCTAATTATAATAACATGTAATCTCCCATCTTGTGTACAACCAAATATGAGAATAAATGAATTGTAGTCTAACATTGCTTTATTTAAATCATAATTGTGGGTTCAAACGTCATAACATAATTTATAAAACCCCATGCTTAAGGTGTATAAATACCAATGGTTTATTTAAAATAAATAAATTATGTAAAGAAAAAATAATATATTCTTTTATTAAATAATACATAAATTACAAACATATTTTATGAGGATACATTTATTCAAAATTTTATATTATTAGAAGTACTAAAAAGTTGTATCTTTTGTGCAATAAATTTATTCTCATAATTTTATAATATAATTTATCAATTAAAGAAATTATATCTTTCTATAATTTTATCATATAATTTATTCTCATAATTTTATCTTTCTATAATTTTATCATATAATTTATTTTCATAATTATATCTTTCTATTTATTTAAACGAAAGTAAATTGCATCTCTTTGAAACATGATATATTTAAAACAATTATAAAAAATGAATCTTTTTTCTTAGAGAGCTAGTATTATATTATTTTTTTATATGTAAATTTTATTCATTAAAGGAAAATTAATAAAAAAAACCAAACCTTCATAGGTTTTTTAGTAGTTTTTAATTAAAATTATCCCACTTTTCAACAAAATTTATTTTTTTATAAATGAATCATATGATTGCATTATTTAATAAACATTACAATGTGGAAAAATTACATTTAAAAAAAATTATTTTTATGATTCTATTTTCTTTTTTTAACACTTATCTCATTTCTTTACATAAAAATTACCCTAACATGTTTTTCAGCCTAACCCAAGCCCTTAAAATTGGTGTTAGGCCCTCACCGCAAAATTAACCTATGTAAAACCTGGATGCTCCCAACTTCTATGGATTTTCCCGTCTTTAATTCTCCTAGAATAAAATTAGGATTCAAATGGAATATCAGGATCAAACCTTCAAAGCGTCTTGATGAATAAACATCTTTAATTATTAGTTTGTATACGAAAGTAACTTAATAAAGATTATTAATAATTGTGTAAGATTAATTTTATACAAAAAAAGTATATACTGAAAAATTCTTAAAAATTTATAACACATTATTAACATTGTCATATACATGTCATAAATTGTTTTTATTCATAATAAATTCATGATGATGTAAAAATGAGAAAATGAAAATATTAAAATAATATCACCATAATATTTTTAACCAAAGTAAATTCAATAGATTATAATTTTATGGATAAATTTTTTGAATGAAAAATTAATTTGTAAAATTACAGTTGTAACATAATATATTTATTTGTGTTTATATATATATTTTTTATTTTGTATAAAAAAAATTAATTTAATCTCATCAGTTGAGAGGGAATTTTTTTGTATAAAAAATAATAAAATTGGAATGTTTGTTCAAAATTGTGTATTTTTCAACAAATTTTTCTATTTCGTGCAAGTGATAAATTTTTCTTATTAATTAGAAATTTATCTCCATGTAAAAATGGTATAAAATACAATGGTAAAGACAATATCAGTTCTTCCAACCAATGATTTCTTTAAACCATCATAGAAAAATAAATCTTATATTTTTCACTGAAGAATGATAAAATTTTCAAAAAAATTCCAAAAAATTAAGTTTGATTAATCATAAATTTTATCTTTATTTAAAATCATACACTTGATAGATTTTATATTTTTTAAAAAAAATTTATTTGAAGGAAAAAATGCAGGATGTGAAAAAAAATATTTATTTTTATAGATAAATTTCACTTCACTTTGTAAATGGAATGTTATTTTATCTTTTGAGATAGATTTGTTTAGGTAAAAAAATTATTAATTGAGAGTTTATTGATAAATTGGAAGGTTTATTCTTTAATTTATATATTAGGGGAGTAGGTAAAGCTACGCCTTGGCCACAATCTCTATGAATGGGACACATGATGTAACATTTGTTTATTTGTAATTAAAATATTGTTATCCATTTTTTGAGAAATTGATTTTGAGTGTACTTTGTGGCATGGTAATGAGATTATTATGAAATAATGAGAATAATATGTGATTGGAAATGGTTTGATGGGTAGTAGTCACTAGAGGTGCATGTTTTGTGATTTATTATAGACAATGTGTGTCTTAATTCTAGGAAAAGTAACCACAAAAACCTTCTTTTCACAAGATCCAACCATTCATCTGAATTGAATTAAAAATGAAGAGAAATTTTTTTACTATGTGAAGTTGATTATAAAAAGTCCATTTGTAATATAATTATAGACATCTGTTATAATAAATCAACAATATCCATCCAAAAATGTTTTATATGAGTTATATAGATAATATAAACCTTATATATGATTCCATCTATAATAAAGACCTTCTAAAACCTTAAAATCAATGGAAAATATAGAATGATTTCAATTTATCATAGTATTTTACATATCATAAATTGGAACTATCATCTCATGGTTTCAACCTCCTTTTATAAGATTCAAGGATACTCGTTGATGGCTCTATGTCCTTGAAAATTTCATAGAATATCATTATTATGTTAATATAAACATTCAAATAACAATATAACTTTGAAAAATGTTGTAAATAGTTTGTAACATTCATCCAACCATGATTAAGTATTTAACTCTTTAAAATTTACCAAAACTAGAATAAAAAGTCAATAAAATATCATCTAATGAGGTTACAAAAACATTTTTTCGAGGGAAAAATAATTGTCCAAAGGAAGTGGAAACAATCAAAGAAAAATATTTTCACGACAAGTCCAATTCATTTATTCGGAATTATTAAAAAATGAAATAATTTACCTTTTGTTTATGATTCAATCCATTTAGGATATTCCATAAGAGCTTGTTAGAGATCCCTAATAATAAGCCAAAAACACCTTCCTCTTAGTGTATCTAAAATCAATGTGAATATCTCATGGGTTGAAATATATTTCATTCAAGACACTATGTACTAAAACCATTAGTTAAATCCTTAATGAGAAAAAAAAGCCAAAGAGTAATTTGGCCAAATGAGTTTTCATAGAATGAATCTCTTATTTGAATTCAATAAATAAAAATCCTTTAGAATATTTTTAAATACATCCATTTAACCTACTTGGACACAAAATGTTTCTAAAAAATTTGAATATCAATGTGATTTTTCATAATCATTGGAGAACTCGCTGATTATGGATCATTATTTTTTAATATTAAATAAATTTTAAAAAATTAAATTACCCATTCAAACTCATTTAATTGTAATCCCATGATGATCCAAAAAAATATTATATCATAAGTATAGGATAGTATATAATTAATGTATAAAATTATAACACATAAATATTCATTCTTAAGATGATATAATAGTTACATTTACTATGTCAGGATTTACACCAGTGAAAACCACATTTTGGTTTGGATTTAGTGTATATATGCATCATTGTCAAACTTGCACTAAATCAGAATAAACATAATTAAATTTTACCTTACGTTACATCACCTGATGTAACTTGTAAACCATATCCAAATATCTTTTTTTATATATTCCAGAAAAACTCTTAAAATTTATACCATTTTTACCATATGATATATAATATTGGAGAAATTGTGAAAATACATCCAAAAATCATATGTGTATCCTTAAAACATTTTTTAGTAGCTCTAAATATTTTTTTAAAAAAATTATAAAAAAACTTAATCCTCATTCACAAAACTACAGTGTATAACACTGAAAGCCTTTATATCATTGAAAATAATTTTCAATTACTCAATCCATAATTATAATCAATGAGTGGCCTCTAAAAAAGTTCCAATGCTACTAAAGATGTTAAGGTATCTGGAATGATCTCAACCAAACACGTGTATCTCCCCACAATCTTATAACCCATTAATTTAAATCATTAAGTTACTATTTTCCACTAATTATTTCAATATATTATATATGACTCATGTGTTCTAGATTCTCAAAGAATAGAATGATCAGAAATATGAACACATCATATGTCATTCACCCAGATAGATGAGAATATCACATACCACTCTACAAATTATATAGGAACACAAAATGTTATTTATATTGATATGCTCATAAACTTCCTCAGGATATCAAAATCAATAGCATAGGTATCATAATAATAATATAAAGCACATATACCTTCTTAGAAAATATTCAATAGACAACATTATTGAAAACATAACTGACCACCATCTAATTATCTTGACCTCTAGGATAGTGCAAAAAAGGTATCAAGGATGATTGTTTTCAAATTAGGTATCTTATCAAACTAGGTTACTAGGATTTAGAATAAAAAATGAACCAATGAAATACAAAATACATATGTATAACACTCTATGTAGTACACATATTCGGTCAACAAGTAAATAAATCCCTTATGGTTCCAAATGAGAGAAGTCTATCCTTGTACAAAACCTAACCAATGTTAGTACAAATATGTCTTCAAAACATATAATACTCCATGATTACCATCTATTAGAGATAATTCAAATGCATTCTTTTAGAGGTCAATTATCAATATATTTTATGAAATATATGTAGTCAACATGAAAGAATGTTAATTTAAATACATGATTTTTTATAACATTATATGTGTTATATTCTTAACTTGATTTAATAATTTTAACAAAACCATATATAATACATTGTCTAATCATATCTCATATGATATTCCATGAAAGAGAATATATGTTTGTTACACTTTAAGGGGTTTTATTGAACTCATTAAATCATAAGGAAAATCTATATAAATCTTCGTGCAACCATATAATAAAGTTTCCCACAATACTATTTTAATGTGTAATATCTATAAAGAGAGTTTATTTGGATAATGGTGGGATTAGTACTCCTATTTATCATTTTAAATCTTAAAAAAATATTCAAAATTCATTACATAAGAAAATATTAATTTATGGTTTTAATGAAATTTGTTTTATAATAAAAATAATACTCATTCTATATCCATCATCATCATTATCTAGGAACATTTCTTTTCAAAAAATATATGTGATCATTTTTGTTTTAAAATATAACTATTTATAATAATTTATTTCATTACTAAAATACCTTAAAATATTTTTGGATATTAAGTGATATTAAATTTGAATTAGAGTTGTATAATATGTTATTTTTTATAATTTAAACATCTCTATGTTTGAACATGCTCCCACAGACCACTTAGAAACTATATTTTCTTTAATATATATATATATATAATAATTTGTGTTATAAAATAACGTGTATTTACATTGTTGGATTATTAAAAAATAAACAATTAATAATGATATTATATGTGGTATTATATTTGATAGATAAACATTCTATAAATAATGGTTTATTCTTAAAAATATGCCACTTTTGGGTGATAGGAACTCTTTCCCTCATATTCTAATAGATAACATGAATAAACTATTTTGTTCTAGATAAAACATTTTTATCCTTTATAAATCATCCAAACATGTTACAGTATTGGAGGAACTATATTATTTTTAATCAAAATCATCACCATACATTATTTATAAAAACTAATTTTTTAAAAAAAATCTTCTATGCTCAGATAAGTGTAAAAGGTGAAAATAAATATTTTTACTCAAATAAACTATAGATTTTAAGTAGTCTATTGCATACCAAAATTTTATTTATAGAAAATCATTCCAATTTATTTTAATGAAAAATAAAATATTTTTCAATCCATTCACTAATATTTAATTCCATAATAATTAAAACAATTATAAAATTTATTTCTCAAATTACATGCCATTTGAAATCAATGAATTTTTGTGTAACATTAATAACTGGTAGTAACATTTCTAGAGTGTCATGAAACACTTCATAAATTTTGAGAAATTACGCCAATAAAGATGATGTTTTTTTAAAATGAAACACATCCCGTCATCCATGAATCCCCCTATAGGTTTTAATGACCGTGGATGACTATTATACCATCAAATATTTCTCTTCTACCATAAAATTTTACCCTACCAGACTATCAAAACATCACCAAATCCGGGAAATCTCATGTCTTACTGAGTTACTATAATCATATTCTGGGGATTGGGTAAAATTTTATATCACCACTCATATTGATAGATAATTTTCAATAATGTTTTTAAAATGATTTCCATAGTCAAATAAAGTCTTAAATATACTATAACCTCTTAAATTTATTAATTTATTCAATGACATTGAGTAAATGAGAAGATACTAAAATTAATTTGGATATTTTGTATCTAAAAAAATTATTTTTATGTTTTTTATTGAATCTATATTACACTTCCCAGAAGTATCTATATCTATTTTTTCATATAATGTGAACAATTTGAATGACCAGGAAGGGGGTTTTCTAGAAAATTCTTCTTAAGAATGATTCTTAAATTTATACACCATTCATAGAAATTTACTTTTATTGTGATTATATTTTTCAAGGATCAATCTCAAAGTCATGTTTAATGATAATAGAAACATTTTATCTAGAATATATTTTTTATCATATTATAATAAAGTTATTAAATAATAGAATAATGGGTTCAATTATATGAACACCCATTAAAATGATGGCCCCTTTTAATTTACATCTTATCAATTAGTGTTCTAATATACATATTTCATTATGAATTATCAAAATTAATATCATAACATAATACATTATTATATCTATTATAAAATCATTAATATCAAATCACATATAACTCTTAGATGGTAGAATGGAAATCTCTTTACCCAACCCATCATATGGAATATCCCAACACTATTCCTCTTATGTCTTAACTGTTAGGGTTTCCAAAATAATTTTTACCAAATCTTATCCTGAGAATATGAACTTAAATCTTAGTGTATCTTATATAGAACATGAATTTAATAATATAATTCATGGTAAACTAAATTATTACTGACCTACCTATTTGGATTATTGATTTCATAACAAGTGTTTGTATTGGAATTGTTTTTGACACTTATTAAATTTAATGGGTTTTAAAATATCACCAACTTATTTCAAATATTACTAATGAGAGGAAATAATTCACAAATTTTTAAATTCATTTAAATTTAAGTCAACCCCCTAATATATAATATATACATGAAAATCCATTATTTATGATACTTTCTAAAATTTGTATCTCCATTGATAAATGGACTAAATCTCGGTTTTTAAGTGTTATTATTCATTTTGGAATTCATTAAAGAATAATGTAATGATTTTAAAAATTATATTTTTAATATTCAAAGGATAATATTACTATTATTATTTTTTTAATCCAATTTCATCTGAACATTAATAAAACATAGAATGAAATTTTTATTCTCTTGTTTGCAAGTCTAAGATGAATGTGCTTCCATCAATTGTGAATGTACTCAACCAACCATGGAAGAAAATTGACTTTTATATTGAATGTATCATATGTGAGGATCCAATAAACTATGTTACTCAAGATACCATGCCACTTATGTGGTTCCTTTATTATTTTTATCTACTTCACAATTGATGTTATTGCATGATCAACCGTACCATCTGACCGACCATGCCATAAATTTTTTAAATTTCCCAAGTGACTACATATTGATTAAAATCAACAATTAATCTCAATAAATCTTGACTCTCTATAAAATATTACTCTCAAGTTATTTTTTGATGATCAACCATAATAAGAGAAATAATAAACTATTCTTTTTCAGAATCAATCATGACTATAAATCGTACAAAGTTATAGGTCAATCACACACTAATTCTGATTGAACACATGTTCATTCCTATCGATATCTTGTTGATCCTACAAAAAGGATTGGTATAATAAATAATTTATGTAATGTTAATTGATCCCATATGTCAAGGTGACATTCATGTGAAGGATATATGAAAAGGTGGATTTAAAAACACATAGAAAATGGAAGGGTAAAATAGATTTATTTAAATTATATGTAAGGGTATATGTGAGACCGCAGAATAATAAAAGGGTAAATGGAAAAAACCAGATATTATGTAAGGTGAATACCATATCCTATATTTATATAATGTCACATCAACTAAATTGAATAAAAAAAGAAGGTTCCACTATACTATGGGGAAAAGAAAAATACTCGAAATAAAAAAAGAAGGTTCCACTACACTATGGGGAAAAGAAAAATACTCGAAATAAAAATGGCTTAGAAAACTCATCTTATTGTTCTTTCAAATTTTGGAAGATCATCCACGATACTAAACTTGTAACTAATACAATAAAGGGATAATAACGTGTATTATATTTAATATAAAAATATATTAGATAATATTCATCCCATCTAGCTTTAGAAGTGTTAGTAGAAAGAAAATGATACAAGGCTCTGAATTTGAGGATTTTTTTGGACGTACTAAAATTAATTTATAAGAAAGTGAATCCCATGTTGTACAAATAGAGAGTTTGAAAATATAAGTTTTACATTAATAATCTCTATATTATCAAGGGTTTTTCACTCTAATGGATCAATATATCTCTTACTATTGAATTGATTTCTTTCTTTTCTTTTGATGTAATGTATATAATGATGGTAAATTATGACATTACTGTTCAATACATGGAGACTCCATTTATTCATACTAATGTACTAAAATTAAAACTTATCATTTCCATATATGTATATATCTTGAAATATTTTTTGACAACAAGATATTTTCATTATTCATTTTATTTAATTTATTCTTCTTTAACTGACAAGTTTTCACACACATGCTAACTTGTAACTCTCCAATTCCTATTATAGATAGAAGTGAGATAATAAATGAGTAATAAAAGATATAAAAATTCTCAGTGATTTTAGATTAATCCATACAGTGATCATTTCAACTCACATCTTAAAACAAGATCACTAGGTGAGGGTAATCATTTGAGATTTCATCTAGTTAAAGAGAGAGACAGAGAGAGAGAGTAATAATAAACCAATATAATGATTTGAAAGGCAAGTGGGAGGTTGATATGATGCTAGATAAATTTTTTTTATGAATTCAATTTAATCCCAATTTAATATCAATAACATTTATTGACCCCATGTCAAATGAAAATCATAGATAAACCACCCTCCTCTCCAGTGACAACCCAAGTCCCACAAGAACTATATTAATTAAGAGTTAAATTTTTTCCCTGAGACCCCCATGACTACCCTCTCATAAACTCTCCAAATTTATTAATGACTTTAATGATTTTTTTTATTATCCTATAAATTTATCAAATTAATAACCTTAAAACATATTAATGTAAATTTTTTATTCAACTCTTGATTTGGGTTACTTACTTGGAAATAAGGTCCCATTATCTTCACACATTTTTGAATGAATCACTTACATATGATAAGTTCGATTAGTAGGAAGGTACAATATTATATAACATATAAAGGGGCATGAACTAAACCATTAAACAATGACATTCATGAATACATGGTTTATCCAATAATAAAGTTACTATAAACTCTTTACATTTTTTTTAAAAAAAAGTGTAACTCTTTATATTAACTCTATTATTTTCAAATATAACCTGAAGTTTTTTTTGAAATAATGTTAATTAAACTTTAAAATATATTAGTATATTGTTTTTTATATTATTTTAAGTTTTCTACACTCAAACATGATCTAACTAACTATATATAATCTATATTTTCTTTAACATATAATTTTATGACAAAAACAATTATCTGTTATGGAATGATACATATTTACTTTATAGGAATATTTAACAGATAAATTTTTAATAATGATAAGATATATTTTATTTTATTTTTTTATATAAATACTTAAAAAATAATAATATTATAAATAATACGTCACTTTTTTTGGTGGGAACTCTTTCCCGAAAATTTTAATAAATAATATGAATGATTTATTTTATACTAGAAAAAATATTTTTATTTATTCCCCTGTTCAAACATATTATAGTATTGAGAAAAAAAATTATCTTATAAAATAAGTTAAAAATATGTAAATACACATTAATTATTTAGATCTATTAAATATTTAATGTGTTAATGTGTTTCTAGACACTAATGTGTTTATGTGTTTCTAGAATACCAATATTCAAAATGAATATGTAATGATCATGATTCCTACTTCAATCCATTAATGTGTTAATGTGTTTCTAGACACTATTTTGTTTATGTGTTTCTATAATACCAGTATAGTATGCACAATTTTGATATACATTAACAGATTGAAGTAGGAATCATGATAATTAAATATTCATTTGGATGAAGATATAATTGTTTTTTGTTTTAATTTGAATGAAAGTGATCTATGTGTTAATAAGAGTTTATTGGGAGACTTTTCATTTTCTAAGTCAAATATGTTGATAACTTATGGGAAAAGTGTTTAGTCATAAAAAATAGTTATGGCTAGGGAAAAATTAATTCTCCAAGAATGTATTAAATTTTAAATCTAGATTTCAGGGAATAAGGTCTTTTAAAATAGAAATATTAGGTTTTATATATCAATTAATTTTTAAAATCATTAACAAGGTATTGAATAATACAATATATAACAATTCATGATCGAATTACTGTACATGTAACGTGGTGTGAAGTCATCCAAAGTTGACGTGTTAAAGTATAATATTATATTATTATTAATTGAATTTCATATTCTTAAATTATTGGAATCTATCGTATATTTCGTGATGTGTAATGATATTTTATTTTTTATATATGTAAAGAATGATGGGAAAATATCAAAGAGGTTCAGGAGAACTGCATTAATTACCAGTCAAAAAGTTCTATAGTACTTGAGAATGTATGATTTATGAGTTCCTAGTAACTATAAAAATGGGAATTATAGTTTTCAAATGGGATGAAAATAATAATATTCCTATATATAAATTTTATCTTATATATTATAGTATGGCTATGTAAATAATCAATTTAATCTTATTAAATCCAATGGTATCAATATCTACATAATTTGTGTATGTTGCGTCTTCTTATTCATCTTATAAATAAATTCTAAGAACTAATTTATTCTATATTTCATAGTTATACAATGATAGAAATTAATTATAATAATATATATTATTATAAATTTGGGAATATTGAATTAGCCAAGACATTATGTTTATGAATGAGAAAAGAAAAGGGTAAATAATCATTGATATAACTTCATGGGGGATGTTTTGCAATGTAGTGAGGTTTCAGTAATAAAAATAGACACATAAAAATGTTATAGGAGAGAATAATTATTCATGCATCAATAAAATCATGTTGATCATGTGAGATCTTGTAAATAATAAGTTATTAGTAGTTGGATTCAAATAAAGGGGCCTCATATTAGAGATGGTTCCCCAAAAACCAACATACTATATACTATTTATCAATATAATATTATTCAATATCTCGTTACATGATGATTTTTTCCTTGAAAATGATAATATGATAATTTCCTTAGAGTATTTGTTGTATCAAAATGTTATAAAAGTACCCTACTATAATGAGAAAATTGATATTCTATGATAATATACAAAAAAAAATATGCATTATGGTTCTGATAATATCCTATTTTGGGACATTGATTATGTTCATATATCTTGTTTTGTAGGATCATAAAACATAGATACTTCTTCTCATGAGGTTTTTAATTGGTAATATCCATGAAGGGATGATATGAGGATAGACCTGCCAAAAAGAATTCCATTTTTTATACATTTTTATTTATATATACAGTTGTGTGTATTGGTCCTTTAATTAGATATTATTATAATGTTTTATCATGAATTTTAACAGTGATGTATCTATGAAAATAATGACGTCGTATTCTCATAATGATGTAAAAAAATGTTGGGTGTGTCATAAGTGGTATAACATTAACAGAATAAGTCAGGAAAGGATTATTTCCCACGAAGTCAAAGAAACCTTGGGATTTGTTTCTTGATTTGAGAAACATTGAATACCCCAAGGTTTCTTGTGAGTTTAGATTATTGTATTTGTTGAAAATCATTATTTAGGTGACCATTAGTTCTAAAGATTCTTGATCTAGTATTTATGTACTTATATATCTGTGAATACCTTTATTGATGATAACAAGTTTTTTTTAGAAGGGATGGAGGCCTGATGAAGTGGTTTTGACATTGTTTGAGTCAATTAAAGAATTTTCCAGATTCACAAAGCAATTTTTGTGAAGTGAATGTTATGTAGCCGATTCATGTATCCTTTTAAACAATGTAGACAATCCATGTATCCAATATATTCCATATAAATGAATATGAAAAGGGATAATAAAATATTAAAAATGGGAAGTGGGAAACATAATGGTTACCTGAAATAATGCATAATTAGGTCCCTATATAATCAGAACATTGGTGGGAGGTTAATATGTATACATTAAAGAGAAAAATATCATATAAGGACTAATAATGAGAGTTAAAGAACGTGGTCATGCAAAATTTATTAACCAAAAAACCAAAAATCAGTGTGGGGTTAAAATACCATCAATTCATTAGACAATAATGAAAAAGAATAGATTTTTTATCTCAATATATTTTTCCTAATATTGGGGGATTATTTTACAATCATGATAGATAACACAAAAAAATATAAATACTTAAATTATTTTCATTTCATAATCACAATATAATCTCTTGGTTGTGCATCAATAAACTTCAACATAATCTCTTTCTCCTAGAAATGAATATTCCTGATGAATTATTAATTCATGAAGCACTAAAATTTAATTATAAAATATCATAATATATATTAATGTATAAAAATTCATTCCTTCTATTTCTAAATACATACCAACACCAAAATTGTTGGAACATGTTATCAAATATGGATAAATATAACTTATATATCTCTAAAACCTCCACAATAACACCCAATGCTAAACTTAATCTATTCCATAAATAGTTAACATTAAGACTCCTCCAAAAAATGTTTGACCAAATTCAAAATGGAAAAATACAACATATTTGAGCACGTATTTATTCAATAATAACATTAACAATTATTCTCAGTTAAAAATAAGTAGATCGTAATGTCACATACCATACATATGTATACCTTGATCCTATATTCCCCTAAAACAAGATAACAACCTAAATTAACATAAAACCTCCATGAGAACATATATGATTTTTAAGATTAACACTATCATTATCCATCAGATAAAATATCATAATAATGAGTATAATCCATAAATCTATAAATAAAACAAAATTCAACATAAATCACCTTTTCATCATATCACTAATCATTTACAAGGTCACCAATACTATCAAATTTACTTTATAATTAGAAATAATCTCTATATCCAAAATAATCATTATTATCCCAATATTAGTCACATATTAATGGTTATCTAGCCCTTAATCATGTGTTTTACAAAAATATAACCTTTCCACTAAATAAATCTTCTAATTTATTAGTATTATATGAATGTAAAACCATAATAAAAAACTAATGTAGAAAAATCATAAGATGTATCATGATTCTTATAACTAGAATATCATTGATAAATCTATTCGAAAATATAATACTCAAATGTAAATATGTTAACAATTTATACCATCAACTTCAACGATTAACGAAGAATATTTCTTTCCTTGGTCTGGGAGTTAACCCTTGGATTTGAACACTGACTTAGATAATTCCGAAGTTCCCCACACATAATACATTTATCTATAAACTATACCTTATGATCAACATCGTATCCATCCATTGAACTATTTATTTTTACTTGGTAATTACATGGTATATATATTTGTTTTTCCTTACCGAAAACATCTCACCATTCTATAGAGTAATTTCCTTGGGTTCTTCTTCCCTCATTCTTGGTATATAGAAACCCCAATCCTCTTCCCTCCATAGTCTTCAGGAAATTCCATTTAACTCTTTTTAGGTGGGTCATTAGACTCATGAAAGTTTAATTTATTTATAATAAAATGAGGTAGTTTATTAGGAATATTCACAAGGTTTCACATTCCATATCCCATTACATTTGGCTGCTAATTTGGAAAATTATTCCATTTTCCATCAAATTAAAAAATAAAAAGTTTCTTCATTGTTTGTTCCACTGAATAAAAAAAACCATAGTGTGATAAATAATAATCATAGTGAAAAATCATATAATCATGAAAAATAATTCATTGGATGTCTAAATCAATACACATTCATTTCAATCTATGATACTTTATGTTTAACCTTAGGTTCATAATTAAAATGTCAATTAACCCATGAATATCTACTGAGATTTTCAATCAAGGTGTGTAATCTTGGGCCCACTCATCATGCGATAATGATGATTGGGTAAATACCCACAGCAATACTTCAAAATTTATTACCCAAGGTTCATTTTTTCAACAACCACATCCACATTCTAGTATCCAAACATGAATTTATTTTATCAGAAAAAACACAATCTTTGAATTAACACATCTTTTGGATATAATCATATACTTTGAATTATCACCAATTTTTTTACCAATTTTTTTCTAAACAAAATTTCTAATGATTAACTAAAACTTAATTCTATAGAAACTGAGGAAACCTAAGAATTTTAGAGATTTATATTACCTTCTATCACATAAATATTCGTTATATAACATTAAGATCCACTGTATAACAATAAGGGTTTATTTTCACTGGAATCTTGGATATATAAACAAATGGTATATAATATATCTAAACCATATCTCACATATTTATTCACAACTATAACCTTTATATGTCATCTTATACTTAAAATAATTCTCCATATCCTGCAGAATAAAAAAATATAATAATGGGTGAGATCAGAAAATCAATAAGGGTAAAAAATAAAGTATTAATGATCATATAAAAATAAAATCAACACAGGGATATGGGAATAGGAGATTAAAATTTTAAATCCACACCCTAAAAATAATATATCATTATCCTGAGTTGTTTATTAAAAAAATTGTTAATAATACCCAATTTATAAAGGAATCAATGAACACGAGCTAAAAGAGCATAACATTGTCCTAAGAAATAAGATTTTAGAATACACCTAAACATAAAAAATATTTTTCTTAGTCAAGGATCACTATCAAGACTATCATATTTGATTAGTTTCTCTTCATATTTCAGTATATCTTTAATCAGGGTACACTCATAAAACTATCATAGTAAACAAAGTCCTCATTCATGTTTTTGTTATCTAATGAGATATCCATCATTACCCAATGCATTGGAGGGAAGTATAATCTAGGAACACCCATCACATAATCCTAGTAAACTCATTTTTGTTCCATGCCATTATAAAACATCCATCACATTATCATATCATAATAGAGTACAATAGAATTATTTTATTAAAAAAACTTTTTTTTTATTTTGAAATAAATTTTAAAATCCCAATATTTATAAAATATTAAGGGAAAAAATTTAATTGAAAATAATAATGTAAAATTTAAAATGTATATTAAAATAATTTATCCATTATTAAAGAGTAAAATTACATTTATCATGTAATCATGAAAATAAGGATTTTGTTCTCACTTTGGTAAAACATACCTTATTCTGAAAATGTCTAGAAGATTATTTTTAATACTTTTTTGATAAAATTGAAATATGAGTAAGAAAGACATTAAACAATAATTGAATAATATTCAAAAGTATTCTCGAAACCATTTTTTAAAACATATATACAAGAACAAATGGATTTCTGATATAAAGTGGTGAATTTAGATTGGATTTTTTTAAAAAAATATTTTCTAAACAATTTTGATTACTAAAGAGAAGAAAATTTTAAAAAACATCAAAATTATATAAGTTACCAATTTATAATAATAAATTAAAGGTTTTAACAAACAAGGATAATATAATATTCTCAATGATAATTCAAGAATATTTAAACCCGATTAAAATGAGATTGAGAAACAAAATGCCCTACTTCTTTGGTAACATTTAAATCATAAGCCCCATAAAATAATTACAAAAAAATTAAAAATTAAATATCAGTATAATAATTAAAATAATTATATAATATTTTAATTTGTATGTATATACACCTCATAAAAAAATATTAGTGCATAACATAATATATATCCCAATGAAGAAAATTTGAAACGATAAACACTTACTAAAGTATGAATTTCTATGAAAACAATCTTACATATAATAAATTTAAATTTACTGTAATTATATAAAAAAATCTACCTACTTATAAGATCATATGTTATCCAAATATTACATATCAACACCCATTTAAAATTAATTCATTATTCAAATAGTCATTTTTTGTGTTATGTGTTTAATTTCTCTTGAATGTTTCAGATAATCAGTTACGGTAATTATAATTTTTTCATGGTTAAATAATATTTAGTATTTTCATAATTTCAAAATTTTATATTTAATTATTTTATACAATTTTATAACGATTCGTATAAATTGGTGATGAAAATTTAATTACACCACTTTGCTGATGTGGTAGTCCATACGTATTCACAAGTGAGGATTCCACTTTTAATGGATGGTTTAAAAGTACGGTAAATAATAATCCAATATTAAATAATTATTATTATATCATAAAAACACAAATATTCATTAAATTTATCCATATTAGCCACCATTTAGTGAGGAAATGGAAACTGCATCACATTACTTCATAGAGGTTGTAGTCCAATCGTACTCACAAGTGATTTTATCAATTTTGAATTGGTGTATGGGTAAATAAGTAGATGATACATTAAATTTTTAGAATAATAATTATTTTATAAGTATCATATATATTCATTTGTTCAATTATTATGACTATCCATGTGAGTTGGTGATTGAAAACGAATTACATTTATTCGCAAGGCGGTAATCTATTGTGCTCAAAACCGATAGTTTTATCTCCAATTTAATGGATAAGTAAAAGGATAAATATTATTAAAAAACCTCATTTCATATAAATATATAATAAATAATATTTTTATTATAATTTAATGTTTAGGATGTAATTTAAGGTGGTACAATAAGAAGAAAAATGAATGTGATTGGTTAAGACGATTCCCTATTCTTTGAATGATCTCTATTATATCTATTCTTAAAGACACTAGGTTTTGTATTTTTGAAATACCAAAACTTCTAGAACAAGGATTAGGATGTTTAGACTTGTTTTTGGTAGGGTATTTTAAAGATATATGGCTAATGGTGGTGTTTATAAGAAAGGATTGGTGGTTCCATTTTATAAACAATGTAGGGACACAAATGCAATTAATAAAACAATTTAAATATAAAAAAATAATTTTCATGAAAGAGTGGAACATTGTGGAAAAATTATAAATAATAGACAAGATATGGTTGAAATAAATGTATCCAATAAAATTTTAATAGTTTTATGTTTTAATTTAAACATTATATTTTAGTTTAACCCCTTTGTAATTAATTTTATCCTTATCCATGATAAAAAAAATTCCAATAATAATGGGTTATATTTTTTACTTATAATGTAAAAATTGGTTAATAAATAAGAATGCTTTTAAATTTTATAGAATTTATAATAATTATTTCCCAATTTTATGCTTTTTATTATTTTTATGTAATTTAATAATATGTTATTTAACATAAAATACTATTAAATTCATTTTAAGAACTATTTATATAATATGACATTAAAGATAACAAGACAAAATTTGAATTTGAATAGAGTAAATTTAATCATTAATAATAAATTATTGTTAACTACAAAAATTGTTTGGTTCAATAATTCATCTAAAATAACTTACTATTAATGTTTTGAAAAATCGTTACTTTGGTTTTCAATTAATTACAGAATAACTTACTAGTGTTGTATAAGTATCTAAGTTAAATATATAATCAATAAAAAATTAAAAATAATTTCCCATTATAAAAAAACTTAATTATCCTTAAAAAAATTAATAATATTTCAAAAAGTATTTTTATTCCTTTATAAACATATATGATAAATTAAAAACCAATAGAGAGACATTTCTCTATTTTTATTTAGTTAAAACATTTTATGGGTCATTATCAATGAAAAAGGATCTGTGTGGTAATAAATTAGAAAATTATATGAGTATGAGAGAAATTAACACATAAAATAGGTTAATTAAATGATTTAGTTATATTTTTAATTTTTTTAGAGTAGTATTAACATTAATTAACTTATTTGACATATTATCATGGTTATAAAAATTTATCATGTTTACTATTCATAATGAAAAAAAATAAATGGGTCATATTTTAAAAGAATTAACCCCATGAATCTAAGTACAGAATACATTTTTCAAAATTTTATTTGTATAATTATAAAAAAATAATTTAAAAATATTCCCACAAAACATGTAAAAAATGATTTTTCAAGAAAATGATTTTTTCAAGCATAAGAGGATCTTAAATTAAATATATAACTATTTAGAATCATTCTATTATTTTCAATTAAACAATATATATATTTATCTATATAATATAAATGTACATTTCATTTAAATAATTCTTCATTATGTGTTATTTTATTTATTAAAAAATGAAAATAATTATAACCAAAAAAAGAGTTTTATGAAAAATATGCTTTAAGAATATAAGCAAACATATATGAAATTAAAATATAATATTGATTAATTTATAATTAAAAATAGTTTTTTTAGTAAAATGGTTTTTATGTTACTCTAAAATTAAATCCAAAACATAATGTGAATTTAAGTTAATTTATTTAAATAAAATAAATTACAATTTTATAAAAAAAATTCATTATTCAATGAAATATAAATCGTTTTTTGGGAAATCTTAAAATTTCATGCTTTGATAGTATTGACATAATTATTTAAATAATTATATAAAATTATTGAATTAAAACTTCTAAAAATAAATAAATTAATTATAATATTCCTACAAAAAATAAAAAAAAAACTTTTTATTAAAATTGAATTTTGAAGCATAAAATGACTTTATTGAAAATATAGTACATATTTACTATGAATTAATCAATAAATTTTAATTATATAAACTCTTATAAATATTTTCATTAATTTATTTTATTCTTATTCATATCACAAATTTAACAAATATGTTATAATGGTCAAATTTAAATAATTATAATTCAATAATATATCATGGTTAATTTAAAAGAAATATTGTTTCTAAGAAAGATATCAAACTCTTAAAATTAATATAATGTATCAATTTATTCTAAACTTATACGGTTTTACATCCCCTACCTCATAAATCACTTCTACAGGACCCCATGGTTTAGCATCCCTAGAATTCCAAATAAAAAACTTATAACACGTTTATCATAGTTCTGGATATCATAGTTAGAGGAAAAGAGTATCTAAAATCATATCAGGAAACTCTATACACAACCATATCCACAAAAGTGTCTTATATAACACAAATGCTCTATATCCTTACCTAACCTCTCACAAGGTTAACTGCATAATACTTATATGGTGAATGATATTATATTTCAAGCGTACATAAAAAAATTAACAAATATACATAAGTTTATTCAATTAATGTTCCACAAATAACCATTATAAGAATACATTAAATAAATTATTACTGAAACTTTAATTAAAATTTTATTTTTTTAAATAGGTTATCGATCCCATAATATTATATTAATATCACGTTAATTCCATTTGTAAAATATGATACATGAACACATTCTCTCTTGAAACCCCAAGTAAAGAGTAAAAGTGTAAACCATAATTCAAACACCATATTTTTTGAAATATGATACTCCTAAAATCTAAAAGAGAACAATAATCCCACACCCAAGTCACATTGTAATTCCCTATATATTTATTATCTTGGTATTGGAATAGGCCACAACCCATATTCCAACCAGTCTTATTCTGCAACTACCATGTTTGAAATAGTAAGACAAAAAAATAATACATGATACCAATTTGTAATTCTTGATTCAAATCAACTAAACAATGAATAAATCAGTGAAAATATGTAACTTAAAGTGAACCTCCTCATATTCCAAAGGCCATTAAATAATATAGAGTTACTATTAGTGATGTGGTGAGATATATCATCAGTCAGAAAACCATTCATGACCCCTCCTCCCCCCTCCATTGGTACCCTCCTAGAAAGGTCAAAAAGTGAATAAGTAACCCCCGAAGGGATCCCCCAAAAGGCCTCATATTGATGATTATAACTAAGGATATAAAATGCACTATGGGAGGAATTACCCTCAAAATATAAATTAAGGACAAGATATAAGAGGATAAAAACCTAGAATAACAATATCATGTAAATAAAAAAAATATCCTATACAATATAATAAAATAACTCATGTCATGTCATAAAGAGTAAAACAATAAAATAAAATTCAAAAGAACTCCTAAGAAGAAGCTCAAATGGAAACTCTCCACCCATTATAGTATGGTTAATATTGGTCACCAAATCCCTTCTAAAAACCAAAAAAAAATTATAAATTCATATGGTGCGATTGGCATGTATACTCAAAAGGATCATCCTTATGGCCTCTCATTAAAATCTAAGAAAAGCATACTAATGTTTCAGTGAGTAAAGAGAATACGCCTATTAGGTTAACTAGCCATTCCCATCCACACCAAATCTTAATCTTAAATTAGTGTATCAATGTTTAAAAGGATAATATTAGAATAATATAATCATACTCACCTCACAAACGTGTCCCCTACTTGTTTTTCACACTAAAACCATGACACTGAAGGTATTGTTCTCTCATCCCTTCCGACCTGATGTTGGTTAGGTCATAACCATTATTACCTCAATGATGTTATGGTATAACATCTCATGTTGGCATTAGGTAAAACTACATAATACATCCCATCCATATCCATCACATTATAATCAGAGTAGTAGGGTATCGTGACCATGACTGAAATCAACCTAAGGCCCTCCTCTAACGATGCACGATCATCACCCATAACCATTATCTAATGATCACCACATCGCCGGGTAAATTGAAGTCAGCTCTTACAAAATGAATTATCATACCAACCTATAGCCATCAAAACCATTCTACTTCATAAAGGGAGGGTATGGATGTGGGGGTAGTCAACCATCTCCCCTCACTAACCTAGATGTCTAGGAAAACACCTATAACCAAAACATTTTTCATCGGTATAAAATACTCGACTCCAGTAGTGTGAGTTAATAAATCATAATGTAAATGAAATATATATATATATACACACATAATATTATTCTAATGGTTTCATATTAGTACATAATCGTTTTTTGTTACCATCAACACCATACTAATTATACCACAAGATTCCACTAACTATTTCCACCAATAAATGCTACTCACTGGAAAATGAAAATGCATCATTTCTCAATTTCATACATTTACTAATTCAAAAATTTTCTAGATTATCACATTACCAACCACTGTTTATTAATTAATCCATTTATTCCCATATTTAATTAAAAATCCAATATAACCATCACCCTTAGGTGATTCTATTAAGATCCAACATGATAATTAAAAATTAAAACAAGATTTCAATTACTACACATTAATTTCTAGCCTATATTATTCAATTCCATCCCATATCACCGTACCAAATTTTAATTAAAATCCCCGAAAATCTTTATTTCATCCCCATTCCACACTACCCAGAATCTATAACACATCCACATAATTTATCAATTACACAACCACATCGAAAAAAGAAGGAATCATAATTTCATGAATCTATATTACATGAGACAACATACACATCATTAATTTTCTAATTATTCAAATAAATATCATAATTATTGGATTTAATTCTTATTCAATTATGTAGAGTGATTCCAATATTAAAACACAACAATATTTCAATAGAATAGTTAGTAAAATTTTAAAACTACCACAAGAATTCATTTAATAGAAATCATTACACAACTATAAATAGGGACTAGTCTTAATAAAAAAACATATAGTTGTTCTACTTTTATTTATAATAATTAATTATCTCAGAAGAATCAATTTTCATACATCAATTTAAACCCCTAAATTTTCTATCTCTTTTTGTTCTATATTTAGCATGTTTAATCATTTTATTTATTTTTAAATAATGAAATTAGTGATCAAATGATAATATAAAACATAAATTAAAAAATTTACATTTACAACACTTTCTTTTTCATTATTATTCATTATAGTTTATTTTATCTTTCTTAAGTAAGTTTATACTAATTAACCGATAAAAACAAAATATTGAAAAAGAGAAAATTTACACCAAAATAAGGGAGTAGTTCATGAAATCTATAAAGATACAAGGAGATTAAGAATTAATTGTAGAAAAAATAGAGAGGGGGTGTCCCGACCTGTCCTCTGGGGCCTGTGCCGTGACTACACCAAGCATGTCTTACATCGGCCAGAGGGCTAGCGACTAGCAACAAAAGGTGTATTCCCTTAAATGGGAATTCATTTCCTTTAAACCTATACAAACACATGGTCCAAGAAAACAAAAAGAATAAACTGTGAAGTAACTACTATATTAAAATAGTGTTGAATGAAAAGGGTGTGGAATACAAGCCCAACTAGAAAAGTACAAGTACAACTGAAATGTACAAAACCGCTGAAAGGTGAAAAGCTACTCCTAGATCATCCACCACAGATCCTACCTGAACAGTAGGAACAACTCACGATCAGTAATCCCTGCATCGTGTCACAAAAAATAGTCCACCTTGGATCCTACTTGAAGGGTAGGTACAGATCGCCTTCCCAGCACTCCAAGTCTATCAATCGCCTTTGCGTACCACCAGGTCCTGTCTCTCTCAAACTTCAGCCCACCTGCTCATCGTCTGCACAAGACACAACAAGGTGTGGGTGAATACCATGTAGGGCTAAGTATAACGATACCCAGTAGGTACCCTAGGACCCAAAAGGTCTCATAGAATTCCACAAAGAAAAACCATAATGTAACACCATGAAGGTAAAGCACCACAAAGGTGAAGTACCACATAGCAGAACCTCAATCACAAGCACAAAGTGATGACATCTCACACCCAGATTTATTCTAGGGGTTGAAGGGTTATCACATCATCGAACTCCTAGGCTACTAGAGAACTCTTCATCTATCGAGTATAGTGGGAATTCAAGGTCACACAATGCCGCTTCCCACAAACCTTAAACAGTTGTGGTACCCATCCCTGATGGGTACTGTTGGCATGTTGGGTCACACATAGCCACTTCCCACTGTGGGCATTCCAGGTTACACATAGTCACTTCCCACCTTGTCCGAAATAAGTTACTCCCCTTATCGATCACAGTGGGTATACTAGTTCACATAGAGCTACTCCCCACTGTGGGCCAACTGGGTCACACAGAGCCACTTCCCACTAGGACAATCGTCAAGCAGTCTTCAGGTCTTAGCCAACCGTAGGGTTCCATATGTAGTCTGCAATGGAGAAAATATCCTCAAACCACTCGCTACATCCTGATATACATGGAAGTCACCAAAATTTATATTATATGGTAGTAACTATAGCATCATCAATCACAAACCTCATACTCCATAGCTGTTGGAGAACTCCTCCTTTATCGAGTACAGTGGGCCGGTCGGGTCACACATAGTCGTTTCTCACTAACCATGAACTACTGTGGCACTCTACCCTGATGGATACCATGAAAATTATGGGTCACATAGAGTTTCTTCCCACCATGGGTATGTTGGTTCACATAGAAACTCTTCCCACCTTGGCCATCGTTACATAGTCTTTAGGTCTCAGCCAGTTGTAGGGTTCCGTATGTAGTGTGCTTGGGAGAACCACTCCTCCAGAAATAAATCCTATTAAAACTAGTAAAAATTGTCACAAGTAAGTAACCTGATGATCAGTCGTATCCTAAGGGTTCCAATACAATAGACGACACATAAATCGGAGGCTCGGTTTGTGCGTTATTAGCATTTCAGTGCCAAGGGCCAGATTGGGTTCGGGTACGATCCAACCCTGCCGTACTCCATGTTTCTCCAAAACTCTCATGGATTATGTCAAAAAGACCGTCTCACTCCAAGGATCCCAATACCGTAGATGGTTTTTCAAAAGGATGTTTGGTTCTCAAGATAAGGCCCTTTTTGTGTTTGTGGGCAGTACTGGGTCCGGGTCTGGGCCGAACTGGGTTGACCTGGGTCGACATGGCCCGAATCGGGTCCAACCCAACTTAGGTCATCCCGGACTACCAAGCCCGGCCTGACCCGGCTGGGCCGCAGGTCAGGCCGTTGTGTTGCGGGTCAGCCCGCTGAGCGTTTGGTGGGTCCGCTGGACCGACCCGATGATGCCTCCCACCTAGCAGTGTCGTCCGCCATGGCTACTAGGACACAGTGCGTCCAGGTAAGACTGGCATAGCACAAAGCCACGTTAGTGGGTCAAACCATAAGGGTTGACTGCAATGTTGCACCATGGGATGTCGTATGTCCTTTGTGCCGCAGCCGACGGGTCGCAGCTTTGCCTTCATGCGTGCCCTTATCACGTGCCCCATCCACTAGCCACCGATTGATCCGGTGGCCCTTGAACCTGCCACAGCCAACATGAGCCATGGCCTTACTGTCGCGTGGGAACTCTCCACCACTGCTCCACTGGCTCCATTGTGACTAGAAAGTGTGCCGACCAACCTCTCCTCTGGTCACCGCCACTAACAAGGCATGAACCTCCTTGTTCATCAGTGGCGCCAGACGGCATGTCGTGCCTCCTCCGTGGTTGGCCAGTGTCGGCCGCTCCAACGACCACCGCAGCTTTATTCTACAGCCTCCTCTTGTGGTGTTCATTGACACTCTATCCACCACATTGTCGATCAGTGTCGCCACGCTGTCGGTATTCTATCGAGGCACAAGGATGTAACAAATATAGTGGAGGGTTCGGGCCGAGATTTTTAGGCTTGTGCCCTTCACATTAGCTTGTTACACAAGGGGGTTTAATGGTTTAATAACAATTGAATTAAACAACCAGATAAACCCCACACTATTCCCCGCAATGACATCCCACAAAGTCGGGTGATTTGCAGGTCAACCCGTTAGTCAGTTAACCATAATTCTTCATGTTATTCAAGAATCTGGAAGAGGAAATCAATTAAAATAATAAACGAAAACCCCCCACATCTATATCATTGGAGAGTGTATGTGTTAGAGGAAATGATGACGTTCGCCATCCCCACAACAATCCTCCAACGACGCTGCTCGATCGTCGTTCTTGAGTTTGTGGTTTGGGGTCACTCGTCACCGCCCGCTGGAACCTGCTTTGTCCTCCACGTGTCGGGCATCACGACACATTACCAGAGCTTCTCCACTTGGTGAAGTCATGCCAATTCCTCCCCCAAGCTTCATATAAATAAGAGAGGGGGAGGGTAAGTAACGATCATGGAATTTCTGAAGGTTCATTTAATATGAACCTTCTTAAATTATAATGACATTGTCACTTAGTATTTAAATGGTCAATCCATTTAATGGCTTGACTCGCCATTGGTCCCACACTAACACTTGCCAGTTTGTGGAAAGGAAATAAAATAGTGAGATTATGTTATTTTAGTTCCTTTTAAAAGTCACAAAAAATAACTTCTTCTGCAGAACTACTGTGGTCAAAATAAATCCTCCTTTAAGAGAATACTGGGGCTGTAGATTCAACGGTACCCTCCTATTTTTAATCCAAGAACCGGTTAATAATATATAAAATTCCTCTTGAGTGTTTACTGAAAAAACCTAAAAAAAAGATCATAAAATTAATAATAGTCACCCTCGACCAACGCCGGTCAAGGTTAGGATCTTCTTAAGTAAAACACACCCCAAGGAACCCAACAATACTCTCAGATTTTTAATATGAGTTACCATTTAAATGTTATGTATTTTACAATAATATAATTGTCACTTAATTGTTTTATTTACAGCCAAAAACTAACTTCCACTGGTGGCCCATGGCCAATGTTTGTATCTGCCTAAAGAAATCATACCCTCACAAGTTTAGTGGTGGTCTCCGATTTTTAATCCGAGTTACCATTTCTATTTTATAAGCATTTGAAAAATAAAATAATTTATTTAAATATTGTATTTACAGTTATGCCATTTTTGGGTTTTCTCATAGGAGGCTCGCGCCAACTAAACTTAAGTCATGCCTAGGGTAAACCTGTCATCCTGAGCACAATGGTGCCCTCATATTTTTAATCCAGTACACCATTTAATATTTATTCCACTTTTTCAAGAAAACTTATTATATGGGCTATTTAAATTTTGACAAAACATCGATGGATCGTTTCGTGCATTTCGGGCCTCAGAATCATGCCCCATCAAATTTCGCAGTCTTGAAATAATTCTATTTAATTAAAAACAATTATACGGCAATTCTGGGACATTACATTCTCCCCACCTTAGGGTTTTTTGTTCCAAAAATTTAAAACACAGAATAAGGAAACAAATAGGTGTACTGAGAGAGAATATGAGCCACCTTCTCCCATGTTCTTTCCTAAAGGTTCTTGTGCTTCCAACGAATGCACAATAGAGGTATCGACTGCCCACGAAGGACCTAATTCTGTCGATCCTCAAACTCCTCCGAGAACTCCATAAATGACACCCCATCATCAATATACCACTCTCCCTAGTTGATAATGTGTGATAGATTATGCATGCATCATCTCAGATACGACACATTGAAAACATTTTGTACCTGGTGCATTTGTTGGAAAATAGATAGATGGTACACCACCTCACCCACTCTCTTGGGGATCTAGAAATATCAGATGAGCCTCGGAGATAACTTTCCACCCCAGCCAAATCTCCCCAAACCTCATCTATGTGATACCTATAAGAAGAAATGGTCTCCCACTTCCTGTCGGCATAAGACTTCTTCCAGCTCGGAGTAGTTTTCACTTGATAACATGTGAGGGATCATGATACAAACTATGTCACTACTTCATTCATCTAGGGCCATCAGTACGGACACCAGAGGTCCTGTTACATATTCTTCACTGAAAGATGTACTGTTAATGGGGATGTATGGATCTACCTCAACACCTCCTTCCAAAGAATCACTGGTACAATGGTCTGTCATCTGAAGAGGATATTGTACTCCCCACCTTCAAAAAAATCTTTTAGAAGATTGTATTGAAGATATCTGAGCATGTCGATCCTTAAAGTAAATTTATCATGTTGTGCCCCCTGAATTTGCTGAATAATTGGGGGAGTGATAGTCACAGACTTGAGGCATATTCTCTCTCTTTATCCGTGAAATATATCCACAACATGACTAGATGCTCTAATGCCTCACTCAACAGTTGTAGACGAGACCTCCTGTGGAGTGTGTCTGGTACCATGTTTCCCTTCCCATGAGTATAGACTATCTCACGGTCATAGTCGTCGATTAATTCTATCCATTGTTGACATCTCAAGATTAGGTCCTTCTGTGAGAAGATACACCTAAGACTCTAGTGATTAGAGTAAATAGTAAACTATTCACCCATGAAGTAGTGCCACCACATCTTCAGTGCAAAGACCACTACTGCTAACTCCAGGTCATGGGTAGCGTAGTTCTACTTGTCAGTCTCTATATCAGCTCTTAAAATCTCAGTGGAACCCACTCCGCCCACAGGAAGGGATCCCCATTTTTCGTAAAAGCTGACAGGGGTGCCGCTATATTGGAGAAGTCAGTTCAAATCACTGGAAGTACTAGACAAAGCAGACGTCCTTATCCCTTTAGAGAGGTAATCCCAGAAACATCATTTAAAAATACGTCCCCATGCTCTGCCACTCCTGTATGGAACTAAATCCTAAAAAAATCCTGCTACCCCGAGGGTAAGTTTGGCTGACTCAATAGTGATCAGTTGCACCCTCATATGAAAGAGTTTATCAGGGGCTACTTGGGTTTCCTTTTTCGTCGTCCAAGGAAAACCCAATTCCCACATTGAAGATAAACCACAACTTTTTTCATAACACAGTCAATCTGAGAATGAACTGTGGATTCACATTCCACACCCAAACTATAATCGTAATGCCTCAAAGCTGCCACCAAGAGGTTCCAACCAAAACTCTCACCTCAAGGGTCAGATCACACTGTGAGTGTATGTGTGACTATTGAGTCTCCTCCCAAAGGTATATCCAGATTTGGTGGTCAAGTCAACAATTTAACTGGAAACTCTAGGTCTTGGACAATATTTGTGGAAGGAAAAATGATTAGTACCTATATCTATTGATACGGAAGCTAGTAGTAGACACATATAGTACCTCGAATCATTCCTTGGGCCCTTGGGCCACACTCCTAGATCGAATGTAGCTACTCACTTCCCCTATCCTCTAGCTCCATGAGCCTAGTGGGGACCACATTAAGGTGGTGGTTGTAACATGTCAAAATGTATACCACCTCAGGTAGCTCTCTTAACTCCACTTCCACGTCTGCTACCCTGAAGACTCATCTATCCCAATCACATCCTCTTCCTGAAACATTTTTACACACCCAAGTCTCTCAGACTTGCATCAATTTACTACTTTCATACTGCTAACATTAACGGGCTATATTCTCTCATGACAATAACATTCAACCACAAAGGTTCTCTCTATCACCTTAATATAAGTAGGAATGCATATAGGAATAGTGTTGGATCAGATATCCCTAAACACACCCTGCTCAAAGGTCTGATCCTTGAATCACTGACCGTACTATATTTATCGTGTACCTAGGATAGATGGTACTCCTCGATGAATACTCAGCTACCGACATATCATCTTGCCGAAGCCATATAATCTCTAGGGAATTCTTATCCTATAACTATTTATGGAAAGACACCCCCTTCTCTGGGGAAGGTTCTCAAGATTATCTAGAGAAAAAGTCACCTCTTCACTAGATCAGGGTAATTTAAAACATGTCATAATCCTACTGAGCCACATAGAAGGCTCCCTACTAGGACTGCCATTTGATCAGATGGTACCCGAGCTAGATGGAATCTCTGCTACCTCCTCAAGATAGTCCTTAGCCACCTGTGAGCTAGTCTTGCCTCGGAACCTGAAGGGGTATATGATGCTGAAACACGTGTAAGGATATAAGCCAACATGTTTCCTCTACCGGTACCACCAGTTGTAACTACTGACCAACAAGTAATGATATAGAAGACACACTACCTGTAGGTACTGTATCGAGCAACGGTCCACATACCGAAGCCTCGTCACTATGCAGACCATCCTCATTGTTTCACACAAGAAATGAATAGAATTTAAGATCACCATATTCTCTACTGGTGTCTCAAATACATGAAAAACTCTATCCACAACCTCCAACCAGTCCTCAGCCACCTGTAGGTCCATCTCACCTCAGAACCTCGAAGGCTTCTAGTGCTAAAACTCATGAAACGCGCTCAGTCGGTGTGCACCCTATGCTATTGGGGATGGTGGAAACGGTTGTCCAACTGGTAGTGGATCTGTTGGTACACCTCCCAAAGTTTACAATGCTGTAAGGGGGACCTTCACTGGGACATTATCGCTCAGTGGGCTATCATCATGTACTCTCTCAGGAATCCTAGTTGTCTATCTACGCGGCGACATCCTGATAAGGAACAGGTGAACCACAGTCGTTAAGTTATACCTAGTGAGTTGACTCCAAGGATTCAAAATAAAAACTTTTCAAAAACACACAAAATCAGTGTTTTTTTGCGTTGAGATGGAAATCAGAACTCAGGGTCTTGTTGTATGGATACGTTGGCCACCACACCAACACTGGACTCCCCAAACTGAAAACCACACTCATAACACTTAACACTATTTCCACATAGAAAAGATCAGAGTACTAGTTCTTCAGTATAACCTAACTCCTCTGATACCACTTTGTCATGACCCATCCCATGGGGCCCATGGTGTGACTAACCCAAGCCCACCTTCCATAGGTTAGGGGTTGGAGACTAGCACCGAAAGGTCTATTACCTAAAATGGGAAGGCATTACCTTTAAACCTATACAAACACACGATCCGAGAACACAACTAGAAGAAACTGTGAAGTAAATACTATAGTAAAAGAGGGATAAAAGAAAAGGGGTCGGAATACAAGACGAAATGGAAAATTACAAGTACAAATGAAAAGTACAAAACAAATGAAAGGTGAAAAGTAGATACTGGATCATCCACCACAGATCCTACCTAAAGAGTAGGTATAACTCACGATCAGTAGTCCCTTTGTCATGTCAAACCAAACATTCCACCCCAAATCCTACCTAACGGATAGGTACATATCACCACCTGAGCAATCCACATCTGTCTGCCTCCTCCGCATACCACTAGGACTTGGATCCCTCAAAATTTAGCCTAGCTACTCATCATATACACAATACACAACAAGGTGCAAGCGAAGCCTGTGTAGGGGTGGGTATAACGATACCCAGTAGGGACCCTTATACCCGTGTGGTCTCCTAGAATTCCACAAAAAAAAACTACAGGGTAACACCACGAAGGTAAACTACCACATAGGTAAATTACCACATAGCATAACCTCAATCACAAGCACAAATTATATAAAACTCACACCAAGACTTATTCTAGGGGTAGAAGGGTTATCACATCTTCAAACTCCTCAGATGTGGGATAAATCCTCCACTATTGAGTATAGTGGGAATTCTGGGTCCCACAAGGCCACTTACCACTAACCTTGAATTATTGTGGTGCCCATCAGTGATGGATACCATGGTCATGTTGGGTCACATAAAGTCACTTCCCACCGTGGGCATGTCGGGTCACACAGAGCCGCTACCCACCTTAGATGAACTGAGGTACTACTCCTATTGATCATTGTGGGTGTACCGTGTCACACAGAGCCGCACCCCACAATGGGTCTGCTAGTCCACATAGATCCACTTCCCAGTGGACCAATAGTCAAGTAGTCTTCAGGTGTCAGCCAACTGTCAGGTTCCATATGTATTCATCTTGGGAGAACCACTCCACAAGCCACTCTCTACATCTTTATATCCATGGAAGTCACCACAATGTACCTTATTGGTTAGTAACTATAGTATCGTAAGTCACAAAACTCAAACTCCTCAACTGATGTAGAACTCATCCTCTTTGGAGTGCAGTGGGCCTGTTGGGTCACATAGAGTCACTTCCCACTAATATTGAACTTTTGTGGAACTCGTCCCTGATAGGTACCATGGGCATGTTGGGTCACACAAAGACACTTCCCACCACGGGCCTACTGGGACACAAAAATCCGCTTCCCACCTTGTCCATCGTCAGGCAGTCTTCAGGTCACACCCAGCTATATTGTCCTGTACGAAGCGCACTTGGGAGAACAACTCATCAAGCCATCAATCATATTAAAACTAGTAAAAAGTGTCACAATGAAGTAACCTAAAGATCTACCATGTCTTCAGGGTTCCAATGCAATATACGACACGTCAATCAGATGCTTGGTCTGCGCATTGTTGGCATTTCAGTGTCGAGGGCCCAGTTGGGTTCGGGTGCGATCCAACCCAGCCGTACTCCAAGTTTTACCAATAATATCATGGTGTAAGTCAAAAATACCTTATCACTCCAACAATCCCAACACCGTAGATGGTTTTTCAAACTAATGTTTGGTTCTCAAGATAATTCCCTTTTGTGTTCTTGGGCTGTACTGGGTATGGGTCCAGTCCGCCTTGGTAAGACCGGCCTAACCTGGGTCGACCCAGCCTGGCTTGGGTTTGACCCGACTAAGGTCAACCTAGCCTGCTGGGCCCAGCCTGACCTAGCTAGGCCGCGGGTCAAGCCTCCGGGCCGCAGGTCGGCCCGCTGAGCGGCAGGTCAGTCTGCTGGACCGACTCGGCAGTGCCGCCCACCTAGCAGCGCGGGCCGCAAGTGATACCCATACAGGAAGCATCCAGGTAGGGATAGTGTGGCGCAAAGCCATTTCAGCAGGTCAACCTGTGGGGGTTGACCCCAACACGGTGCCACATGGTTCCACCTGTCCACTGTGTTGCAGCCAATGGGTCGTGGCTTTGCTGTCGGGTGTGGCACTGGCGCGCACCCTCTCCTCTGGCCGCCGATCGATCTGGTGGCCCATTGCTCCCACCACGACCACCACGGGCTGCTGCCTTGCTGTCACATGGTTGTGCCCCAACTCCGCTCTACCGGATCCATTGTGTCTGGCTAGTATTTCGTCCTACCTCTCGTCAAGTCGTTGTGGATAACAGGCCACAACCCTCTTTGTTCATCGGCAGCACCCGACGGCGCGTCGCGCCTCCTCCGCGGCTGGGCGGTGCTAGCCGCTCTAACAACCGCCACAATGTTATTCCAAAACCTCCTATTGTGTCATGTGTTGACACGCAATCCACCACGTAGCCGATCAATGTCATTGCTATGTCGGTATTCCATGGAGGCACAAGGATGTAACAAATATAGTGGAGGGTTTGGGACGAGTTCATTCGGCCCACACCCTCAAAATTAGCTCGTAACATGAGGAGGGATAAGGGTTTAATAAAAATTGAATTAAACAACTAGATAAACCCCACAGGATTCCCTGAAATGACCTCCAACAAATCCAAATTATTTTCGGGTCAACCTGTTAGTTGGTTGACCCACGTTCTTCATGTTATTCAAGAATGGGGAAGAGGAAATAAATTAAAAGCATAAACGAATAAACCCCTACCTCATGTTCGTTGGAGAGAATCCGCGTTCGAGGAAGTGTCCGGATTTTTCATACCAACAACAAGCCTCCAACAACGCCGCTCGATTGTCATTCTTCAGTTCATTGTTCGAGGTCGCTCGTCACCACCTGCTAGAACCAGATCTGTCCTCTAATTGTTGGGCATCACAGAACATTACCAGATCTTCTTTTCTTGGTGAAGTCATGCCAATTCCTCCCCCCAATATTTATATAAATAGGATAGGGGGAGGGTAAGTAATGATCGTAGAATTTATGAAGGATCATTTAATAGGAACCTTCCTAAATTCCAATGACACTTTTAATTAGTATTTAAAAGGTCAATCCATTTAATGGATTGAATCGCTACTGTTCCAACACTACTGCTTGTCAATTGGTGGAAACGAAATTAAATAGTGATATTATTTTATTTCATTTCCTTTTAAAAGTCACAGAAAATAGCTTCTTCTTCGGATATACAGCGGTCAAAGTAATGCCTCCATTAAGAAAATCTCGACGCTGAGGATTCAACGGTGCCCTCATATTTTTAATCTGAGCACCAATTCAAGAGTTAAAAAATGCCCCTCGAGTGTTTGCTGAACGTACCTAAAAAAAGATCATAAATTTAATAACAGTCATCCTCAACCCGCGCCACTCGAGGTAAGGCACTGCTTAATTTAAACACGACCTAAGGAACCCAATGGTACTCTCGGATTTGCAATCAAAGTTTCCATTTAAAATTTATGTTATTTACAATAAAATAATTTTCACTAAATTATTTTATTTACAACCAAAAACTATGATTCACAAGTGGGCTACGCCGGCCAATATTAGTATTTGTCTAAAAAAAGAATACCCTCACATTTTCAATGGTGGTCTTAGATTTTTCATCTAATTTACCTTTTGTGAGTTCTTTTTATTTTCAAAATAAAATAATTTATTTAATTATTTTATTTATGGTTATCCCATTTATGGGTTTTCTCCCAGGAGGCATGTGCTGACAAAACATAAGTTTCTCCAAGGGTAAACCCGCTATCCTGAGCACAACGGCCCCCTTAGATTTCTTATTAGAAAAACCATTTAAGAGTTCAACATTTTCAGGAAAAATGCTTACGCACGCTATTTAAAGTTTACCAAAACATCAACGGATCATTATGGGAACTCTAGGCCTCGAAATCACGCGCCGTCAGATTTCACGGTCTTTAAATAATTCCATATAATTAGAAAAAATTATATGAAAATTCTGGGACATTATAGGGGGATAGATAATAATCCTCTCAGAATGGACGGTAGGGGTTTAAACGGATCACAAAATGAATAATGATATTGAATGGTGATATTTTGATTATATACACTCAAAGGTAAGATAAAAAAATTTAAATGAGCTAAAAAATAATGTTTTTACAAAATACAGGTATGTAATAATTCTTGTGTTCAGTTTTATAATACTTAGTTTGACATTCCATTTTATTTCACAGTAATGTTAGTTTTGTTGAAAATATCTCCAAATGAAAAAATATAACCTTTTATTTAGTAGTTATATACTTATTTAATTCAAACATATTATAAAAAATTTAACCCCAAGATTTTTTATTAGTTATTTCCATGTTTTTAAATGTTTTATAATGGACCTCAGAAGATAACATAAAAGAAACATATTAAATGTGATACCCTTACATGTGGAGGCCTCCATACATAAGGGTATATTTAATTTAACCATATGTGACTTGGTTTGGGTGACCCCTATGCAAGAAATGATATGCTTATATACAATATAGGTACTACCCACACATTACATAAGAAAAATAAATTATACCATTGCATTACCAAGTAAAAAAGATACCTTAAACTTACACCATGTGTAAATCACCCATAAGAAAGATATGCACATCCTTCAGTTTGTATTGTTTTTGAAAAAAAACTCATGTGAATGAATAGATTAACCACACATAAGTTGAAAAAAACTCACATGACCATTACAAAAGACTCAAGGATTTCCTTTACATGATATAGGTCAGGGGACATACCTTTATGCGTGTAAGGAGAAATAGATACTTACCCTTAGATGACTCCACATTAACCTCACATGGATTTTGAAACCACACCCAACCACCTCCATGATATAAGGATAAATTCCCCACCATTTTTACCCACCACACCAAACACAACAGTTTAATGATCCCTTAAATCATTATTTCTTCCCTCATTTTCTTGATCATACTCACCACACACTTGACTTTCAACATTCTTAATAAGATAAGAATTTACCATTTATTATTTCACATGTGTGAAATACCTTGCTGAAAACCCGAGTGAAACAACCAACTAAGTTGTTTCTCCCCCATGGTGCCCCCAATACCATGAAGCCAACCATCACATCCTTAACATTGAAAATGACTATACAACAAGCACTTATACAGTTTGTAAAAACATAATATATCAAAAATTCAAATATAAAATCCAAAAAACCTCTAAAACCACCCCCATAAAACCATAAATCCTTAGTAAAACAAAAAGGAAGGGTTCAGTAAGGATTGATTCATTAAATATGGTACCTATTAAACTATTGTCATCCTTAAACATTTAAACAAACGTAGGAAAGAAAGAGGAGGGACGGTCTAAACAACCTTCCCTAGAAAACAAATTGGAGACCTCGCTATATCGTGAACAAGATCACCACTTAAGAAGTTCTGGGTGATGATAATCTATAACATCAATATCCATCAAATTATTCTCAAGAAAAACCTCTCAAATAAAGGAATTTTTATTTCAAAATAGAAAATTTATATAAGGAAATAAAAATTAAATCCTCAAAACATGGGATATAACTAAAATTTATGCATAAATCATTAAATAACATTTAAAAACATGTCAATATGAAAAACCCATACGTCATTTAAAAAATTATTTATTTACAACTACCTAGGGGGAAAAACAATCACCCTTATGACTAACAAAAATTTTACTCAGACACAAGAACCACACATATCACAAGAAAATGGGACTATTTTAACCTCATCAAACCACATCTAAAGCACCTCAACCATCATTATGTAAATTGTTGAGATCTAGGTAGTCATCTATATATGTGTTTCTCCCATGTCTTAAGTGTTCATCTCACTCTATATCTCTGTGTTTTTTAGGATACATGTATTGAAGAAACACCATTAACAATTTCATCATGATCCCTCCATTAGTGGGAGAACACCTCCATGAAAAATACATGGATGTCTTCCCAGGTGACTCCCTCCATTTGCCCATGATCGGTATTCCACCATATTCAGCTATTCCACAGACTATACCCACTCCAGGTAACAATAACCTATTATTGGGTTATTTTAAACATGAATGTGGCCTTTTGATCATGCATCAATTCCCAATCACCATATCCAGTAAGATTAGTTCTTTCTACTGTTGAAAATAGACTACAAAGTCATCCCATGAATCAATATTCATCCTTTCAGATGAAATGTTCTTGTTATTCTCCATCAATATATATTCCCCCCAATCATCAAAGAAAAGGGGTTAGTTTAAATAATAAATTCATACACCCTTATTAAAAGGAATCATGAATCTTATTTTAGAAAATTTATTTTCAATAAATCCTCAAATTACTGATTCATGCTCAGAAGTATTAACAACTAAAATATGTTACATCAAAAAATTATTCCAAGAAAATTCAACATAATTAATAATTAATCATCAATATAACTCTTTAATCAGGAGTCTTATAGAAATAATTATTCATAACACATATTATTTTTTTAAACATGCATCATGAAAACATATTAACATACTACTAATATTAATTATATTTTTTTATTTTGTTAACATAATTCAAATTTTAGTTATTTAAAATTTAATTATCATTAAATAAAATGAAAATGTATTATCTAGAAACATAAAAAAAATTATCAAGTTTGGATATGAAAAAAATCATTTTTTAACAATCATGATTTAATTTATTAAAAACACAAATAAAACATTATTATAATGACAACACTAATCAAATTCAAAAATCAAATTACAATTTTTAATAAATTATATAAAAATGATACATGCACTATTAAAATATTAATTAATTTAAATGTGATTGAGAATACCTGAATTGAACACTCATTTTTATTACATTTAATTTCAACTATGGAAAATAAGAATTAATCATTTTTAAGTTGGAATAATAAAATTTGATAGGTAACATTTATATAATCCTTCAAATAAATTTGATATAAGATCTTACATTTATTATTATAACTATATGATAATACAATACCATAAATGAGTTACAAAATCATTTTTAAAATCATCATGCCCATTATTAAATGAAAAATTGTCTATTATTAGGAAGAATATAACATATTGGATTTAAAGTAATAACAGTAATAAAAATTAAACATAATTCAACATAATGACACATAAAAATAGGTACGTTATCAAATAAAACATGAATAGTGATATCATAATAATACAATCAAGGCATTCTATCCATCGCATCAAGATATTATCTGTTATGGGTATCCCAAAATTTCCAACAAGACTTTAAAATCTACCATGAAATAACGTGTAATGATAGGAAAAGTGTACACTATTCATATTTTTTAAAATAGAAAATATAGTACAAGAAAAAAAACATAATCCCAAAATCATAGAATTCATTTAAATTCATTTAACATGGTTCATTTGATTTCTATGGTCAGCACAATTCAAACACAAGCACATGAAAACATGATGAATTTACATTTCTTAGGTCTCTACCCCAAAAATCATACATGCTCACTTGATTGTTCATTAGACTTACAGTAGTTATGTTGGACTACGGGGGCCCTATAATCTCATGTCCCTATAAGAATCCCTAGCCTATGTCATGAACTGAGGTAAAATGATACAATTTCCATACCAAATCATGCAACCCAATCAGTTCCATTCCCCAATAATCATAATATATATTTTTCATCGCCATTGATAAAAATATGTTATGTCCACCCCATACTTGCACCACTCTTGGTATTAAAAAAGTGAATGAGTGGCCCCCAAATCCCACCTCTAAAAGGATTTAGGTTAAGGACTTGCACTAACGGTATAGATCACAAAAAGTGAAGAATTACCCTCAGAGCATATGTTAAAGATAAGATATGAGTAAAGAAACACCAATCAACATCATATAATTTAAATAAAACAATATTTATTGAACATAATACAGGAATACATATCATTTCATACATAATAAAACACTAAAATATAATCTAATGTAACTCATAAGAAGATGCTCTAATAGAGACTCTCCTCCCCAAGCGAGTACAGTCCATCTTGGTCTCCCAAGCCCTCCTGAACACTTGAAAAATGATTTTTATTTATATAGGGTGAAAATTTTACAGAGTAGGCACCTCATTAGGTCCTATTGTGAAAATGTGAGAAAATAATACAAATGATCCAGTGAGTAAAGAGAAGAACGATCACATACATATTTGTTCAACTACCCAACCCCAACCACACTAGGGCTCACTCACAAGTTATCCCATCCAAGTATAATAATATAATATTTGAAAAATATTTTCATATGTTACCTATAACCACTACCCCATTAGATCTCCACTCTCACACCCCAATGTCCATGGTATTTTTCCGCCTCCCTCTTTTCCTAAAGTGGGTTGGGTCACAACCTCACCTACCCCAACACTAAAAAATTCTAACATCGCCTATTGGAATAAGGGAAAATACATACTATATCATATCCACAACCATAAACTAAGAACATACCAGTAGTTTATTATGAACATGAAGGACATAAGAATTTGTCCCTCATATTACCATGTGTGTCCCCTATCATATAACCATTTTCCCATCATCACCACCTCCTTGGGTACACTATATGCCACTCCAACACTTGCATGATCATACTAATATTGGGACATCATAGCTAGTCTATTGGTTTTGGGAGAGTAAGAAAGATGGGTTGTTATCCATCAAACCTCACCAACCAAGATGTTGGTGAAAACACTGTAAACCAAAAAACATGGAATCAATTTAAAATAATTGACTTAGATGGGATTTTATTTATATATCATAAGGAAAATAAAATATATATACACACATACTCACACACAATACTAGATTAAATTCCTCACATCAATACTTTATTATCTAAATATACATTCAAAACCACGTCTATGTTACCATATAATACCACGACTAAATGCAACTCACATGTAAAGGAACAAAAAAAGTCCACAACTCACTTTCTTATATTCATTGACTGCACCATTTTCCAAATTATCTCATTACCTACCACCATGAATTCATTCATTCATTTTAATCTCATATTTATTTAAAAACACACTATCTATCCCACACATGTGATTAGATTAAGGTCTAACACATTCATTAATAATTATAACATGTATTCAATTATAGGACAATAATATCTGGCCTATATTATTCATTTCTAGCCCATATCACCTTACCAAAGTTTAATTAAAATAACACCATTTATTTATTCCGTTCTTATTCCCCACTAATACAAATATATATAACCTTTACATCATTTATAATTAAAAATAAACACATTAACGAGTAGTAAAAAAATTTGATGGAATTCATATTAAATATGCCAACATCAACATTATTCGAGTCCAAATTATTCAAATAACTCATTTAATTACCGTATTTAATTATTATTTAATTATGAAAAGTTTTTCCTACATTCAAACAAAAATATTAATTAATGTGATTTGTTCCAGAAATTTATAAATTGGAACAATTATAAATTCAATGGAAATTTATTCACAACCATAAAGTGGAATGCATCCTAATGAGTAAACAAAAAATAGTTTTCTTCAAATTAAGAAGTCATACATATCTCATTAATATCAATTTTCATGCATCAATTTATTAAAATAATTATTATATCACTTTTTACTACAATATTTATCTTTTTTAATCATTAAATTTATATTATAATAAAATTAATAATGTCAAAATAGGAAAATAATGAAGAAATAAAAATAAATAACAAGTGAAACACTACCACATTCATTCTTCTTCATTATGGTTAATTTTATCTTACTTTATTTTGTTCACGCTAATTAATCGATGAACAAAAATCATAATGAACTCACAATTGAGACCAAAATAAGGTAGTATATATTGATTCCCCTTCCAACCAAAGAATATTTATAATTCACCATAGAAAAAATAGATATGGGGGAGAAAGAATAATCAATTTGGAATATAAGGAAGTGGGACAAAATGATATCAGAAGGCAAAAAGATAATGAATAGAGATATTTTGATTATACATATATTATATAATGATCAGAAAGACTAAAATGAGGGAAAATAATATTGTTTTTAGAGAAATTATTGATTATGGTATCTCTTCAGGATATTCTAATAATACTCAATCTATTTTTTCCTTTTAATTCAAATTATTTATGATTTTATTTTAATTTTCCTCATACAACCCAATTTCATATACTATAAAATAGAAAGTAAATGATTTAATTATAAGGTGTCATAATTTATTTTAAACCATGATACTTCATCTATTATGATCATTTATTTCAGTAAAAAACATATGATAACGGATCTGGGAAGACATCACATAAAAACTATATTATAAGTGATATCCTTACATGGGAAGCGTTCAATTTGTATGGGCAGATTCAAATTGACCTTATAAGGCTTAGTTTTGGGAAACTATAGATAATAATATATCTACCTATATGTGATATAGTGACTACCCATACACTAAAGCATAAGAATCATTGTTATCCTTATATGACCAATGGAAGAGTGTCCTTACCCTTATTCAAGGTGAAACTCACAATTACAAAATATATAAAAGAACTTCACATAGAAAGACAAAACCAAAGGATTTATATGAATTATTACATTACCCATGTATGAAGCTAAAAATTCACCTTAACTTCAAGGAATAATTAAACACTAACCATATAATTTAGATTCCAATGGACGTACCTTTACCTAGACAAGGAGAATCAGATGTTAACTATTACATGACTCCAATTTTACCTCACATAAATTTAGAGACCATACTCTTCCACCACCACAACCACTATCAGATAAAATGAAAAAATCTATTACCATTTTGACCCACAATAATAAAGGTCACAATGTAGAGATTCCTTACTTTTTGTTTTGTCCCTCACACACACGATCATCCTCACCGTTCACTCACATGTTGACACACTCACCACCTTGGGAATTTCCCCTTTCCCATTACACATTATAGATATACCAAACAAAAATTATTAGTAAAATAGAAACCCTCTCCATTTCACCCCCTATGGATCCCCCAATAACACAAAACCTTCCAAAAAATTCCAAACATTAAAAATGACCAGCACCAGACCCTCTAATACGGTTTGGTGACACTTAAGATAGCTTGATCTCTTAAATAACTTTCTGAATGACTTTGAACTCCCTAAATACACATATTATCCCTAGGAAAACACAAAGGAATCGGTCTTTATGGTTTGGGCCATTTTATAAATTTAAATAATAATATAAGTAGTAAATAATCATTTTGAAAAGTTAACTACATAATATAGACATCACAACTATAATCTAAACATAAAAAAAATAAAATCTCACTATAAAATAAAATCATAAACAACTATAATTTTATACAAGTCATACCCATAGAAATCAGATGACCTTAAGGGTTAATCAGATACATAGAAAAGATAAACTAAAGGGTCAATCATATAAAATACTATTTCAAATAAAAAAATAATATATATATATATATAATAGTTCTTAGTATCTATTTGGTATGATGACCCAATTCAACCATACATATTTCTCAACTATCTATCATCAGTTCCTCACCCAGACCTATATATTTAACTATAAAGTCTTCACACCCACTATAGTTCATGTGTAGGGTGTGAGTAAAAGTCATAAGAACACCTCCAATGATTTACCTTAATAAATAATGAATATATAAAAACAATTTTAATAATATATTCTAATAAAATCATCAAAAATATAAAAATAGTACATCAGTGAGTGATAGACAATCTAATTAGTGTGTAAGTATACCATCTTATATTAGTTCCAATTTCAAGTTTGAACTTGTCACTCATAGTCTAATGGGTTTTTGTAGAGTCCAAAAACTTATCCATAATAATGAAAAATAATATGTTTGTTAACATAAAATTTAACCATAACATAAACATCAAATCTAATTATGAATTTATATACACTTAATATAACCATATTTTAACCTACACTTTGTTTGAATAGTGTCTAATCCATTTGAAATTAAATAGTGGATATAAATAATGTACCATACAAGATAAATGAAATGGAATGTTTGGGAATAATATACCACCATACATCTCTTTACAATGTTGACTTCCAAATAATCTAACCCTATTACCTTGATAAGGAATATGTCATTGTAGCATCCCACCCCTCTTCTATATCCAAGGTTTGTCCTGAATCTACATGGGTTGTCATAACCGAATACCTGATCTTGTTCCTAGGAATGTCCTAATGAAATTCTTGATCACCATGTAATTAAAACTAGTGTATAATAAACAAGTATGCAAACTTTGGAATGGATTTTCTCAATATATTATAATTAACACATAATATATTTCTATAATAAATTTTGGTTTGGTGTATTAAAATGATAGGCTATCAAGAAAATAAAAATATTTCCAAAATGATACAGAAAACATAAAAGTCATATACAAATTTAATCATATAAATCGTGTCTATATAACATAAAATAGGTGGATTGGACAAATGCAGAACTATTGATAAAAGAAATATAAAATGGTTGATAGTTAAATGATATAATAAAATAGGGAATAAAAAAATAAAAAAAACCAAAAATCACCATGTGACCTGAGGTCAGCTACCAACATCAACACAAATACCTGTTCCATGATAAATCTAAAATAAAGAGACCAAAATATGGAGCTCCCTAAGAACACTCACTTAGATATATAAAATCCACTTTATGTAAAAACTTAAAGTGGTATGAGTAATGTTTGACAAAAAATCCTAGTAGTGTGTCGCCAATAAAAGTCTCTATATGAGGCCCTTAATGATTAATTTCATTATTTTCAGTTTGAAATAATTTTCATAAAAATAATATATTTTTATAATTCAATTAATCCAAACCAATTGATTATATAAAAACATTTTCTATTTAAAAACAAAAACTCCTCAATTGATGAAGAAGAACAAGATGAAGAAAAAATTATTGTTTCTCTTAAATCATTTAATTTCTTATTTACTCCAAAAAATAAAAAAAAATCACCACTTAATTTAAAAAATGATAAAATGGGAAAAAACCCAAGGATAAATAGTGTACCAATATGAATAAAAACAAATAATATCAACCACTAAAGTGATGGAAAATATAAATAAATGAATACAAGCAGTATTAATATTTAATAATAGAAAGAAATATTATAAAAATAACTATAAATAACAACATATAAACAAACAAATGATTGTAAAATTCACACGAATAACCCTTTGGAACAATGTTTATGGCACAATAGGATCTCAATACATTATTTTTTATCAAACCAATCATATAAAATAATATAAATCTATATCCCTTCTCATGTCTGATCTACATAGGACAATTATATCTAGTCTTAGAGGTAATCACACCCATTTCATAACATTGATTTGTTAGTGTGGTGTACTGCAATTCTATGTACCCATATTTGAATGACTAGTGGTACTTATCCTATTATTTTTGCCTAAGTACCTAGGGTTTCCATGATTTATTAAATTTAAGTGAGTACCAAAAATAAAATAAACCACATAAAACATAAATGAAAATTTTAAAATAACCCCCACATCACCTCCAAACATTCCTTGACAAAAACCCCATCTCATAAAGATATAACATATTCCCAATGGAATCAACATTTCAATATAACTATCAATCTATTGTTTTAATACAAGGAATCATTCTAGGTCTAAAACACTTTTCCTAAAATACCAACCATACATTTTATACCTCTTTGAGTACTCATGTAATGAAAATCTATTTTAAAAGTTTTTCCAAATGGACCTTAAAGATAAAAACCTTTGTTAAACAAAAATAAATTAAAAATTGAAAAATAAATCATTCAATATAAAATAAAACTCTATTACATGGAAAATATATTTAATATATGTAATCTGAATCTAGAACATCATTTAAAATATCATCAAATTTCATAAGAATAGAACCAAAAAGTGAGAATCAAAAATTGATAACAAAGAATAGAAAAAATCAATAATAATTAAATAACATTATGGGCTGATTTAATTTAACTGAAAAACTAAGAACAATTAGTATGTTATTTCATTTATAAAACAATTAAAATAAAATCTAAATCTTAAAAATAACATTTAAAATTTTAATTTTCATAACGAATTCATTAAGTAATTTCATAAAACACAATGCTGGATTTAGATTTTTTTTACAATTCATTTCCCAAGTGACATTAAAAAAACGATTTATGAAACACATAAAAATCACCAAAGAAAGAGAAATTAATTACATAGTTATCAAAACTAGCTTAATACCATGTATTTTAAATGAAGGATGATGTATTTAATGCACAAGTACTCATGGTATGTCACGAAATCTAATCACATAGAAACACCTACCATAATCTAAAAGAGTCATGTTTCCTTCAAAACATAATTCTAGACTGGGACTCAATACGAGCATCACAATCCATGGACACCAAAAATCACAAGGTTGAACAAGACCCACAGCCTAGTATTCAACCACCTTTCCCTCAGTATGATAGAAGGAAGAAGAAACAATAATATAAATAAAAGATAAGTGGAAATAAAAAATCTAAACATAAAGAACCCACATGGAATAGAATAAAAAAACACAGATTCTAAGGATAAGGATAGGGTATTTTAAAAAGGGATCTCATTATATTTTCTACCATGAGTGAGGAGAAAATATCACTCTGGAGTATTTAAATTTGGGAGGGTATAATTTGAAATTCATGAATTTTAATGACATTAGTAGGTTGCATGATTTGGCTTCATGGTTTAACAAAACATGCACCAACCATGCCACCGAAATGGGTTCAGTTAGGAGATGCCACATGGAATATTCACATGGTTTACCTTAATCATGATCCAACAATGCCTATGATAACCCCATATAAAGACACCTTATATAGTTATCATGGGATTCACATTATAAAGGCATAGTTTTAAACATTTCATATTCTTAGGTTTTTACTCAAGAATTCATTTTATTACATTTCAAGGATATTTATGGTTTATATTTTTGGATAATTAACTAATAAATCTTACATAAAGTACCCATATATTAAAAAGTGGTCACTTCTACTCAATATACATTATTCCTATAATATAAAACTTTTAAAAAGAACCACATTTTTATTTTAGGAAAAATCATCATTACATTTAAATTTACATCATCCTTGTTCTAACATATCTTTAAACCCCATGAAAAATATTTAAAAACATTAAATTATCAAAAAAAATCTTAATAAATGATATAACAGTAATAAAAATATTAGTCCAATGAAAAACATGAAAATCCATAATTTTTTTCATTTATCCGAATTTTCATTGAGTGTATGAAATAAGTTATATCCACATTAAAACACAATTTTTTCTCATATAAAACTTTTAAAAACCATATCAGGTAAATGAAATCCTCATATAAGAAATAGATAATTATACTCATGATGTGATTATGGATTTTTTTAAATCCTCTTGTAGAATCAAATTAGAAATTTGTAATTCTATCAAACCAATCTAGCTATTAAGGCATAGTAATGTGGAAGTATGATGTCGATCCCATATAGAGTGGGGAATGAATTGATGAAAAATACCGACCAAATGTTGGGTTATTAGGATATTGATTTTAGTTTCTTTATACTAGGAATATTAGACTTCAATTCAGAATTAAAAAAAGAAAAAACATCTATTTCAGGGTATATGTAAAGGATAATCCTAAATATAACTTGGGATAGACCCATGTAATAGGAGTAAAAGTGGTGAAAAGACAATAATTTATCTTTTTACAACTGATAAGATCAATCTAAACTAGAAAATAATCCTTAGTATTTAGTAATTGAAAACCTAAGTGCATGAAGCGTAACTTTTAGAAAGAATGAATCATTGGATATTTGACCTTTCCTGGTTTACTCCATCTTGGTTAAGGTAATTTGTTTACACCTCTGATAGATATGATATGTGCAATTGAATGTTATTGAATTTTTTTAAACTTGGTTACTAGACATGGGGTTACCAAGATTTATGTTAGATGTTCATTATGTTCAAAACACCCCTACTCTCAACACCTACATATTTCACCAATCATGATTAGGTGATCACCAAATAAGAATAAAAAATAACCAATAACGGAGAGATAAAAATGGAAATAATGAAATGAAATAAAATTAAAGAACTATAATTATACTAATGAGAAAATAAATGTTAACTCAATTATTGAAAAAAAATAAAAAAAATATAAGAAGAAATATAAGAAGAAATTTGGTTTGGAACATGGCAGTAGCCTATCGGTAGCCATGCCTCCCCACACCTTGAATGGAATGGCCAAAATATTAGAAGAAGTCCATATATACAGGCCTAAAAAATCTACAGTCCTCCATAGTTTAAAATTTGCATTATGTGGCCATTTCATTATCAAAGGATATTTCTATGATAAAAGATATGCCAAAAATTAGTTTTTTTGGCATGGTATATGCTTTCATGATGTGTAAATTTTAAAAAATGTATATTATGTGGTTCATGAAATATTCACGACACACTTCATGACATGCAATTTATTTTGGGAAATATTAGGAAGTGTCACAAAATTGTATATATGGGTCACAACATGAAAAGTGTTATCTTCACTATAAAAAACATTCTTCTTTATCGAGTCTTGAAAATGGTTCATGTATTGTAAAATATACTTTCATGTAATGATTACATGATGTGTAAAGTGTGTTTCTTGCTCTAGAAGATCTGTTTTTGTTCAGTTCTTCAGTTTTGTTCCTCCAGAACCACTAGAGAAAATCTGAAATCATGGGAAAACATTAATCAATTGATGTATTAGTCTATTTGGATTCAATATTCAATATCAACGTCATCATATTTCCATTTCCACACCAAGACACTTCACATCGCATTACAATGTAACTTTATGTTCTTTAATATCCACATCTTCTTTAATATTTCCCCAAATGTCATTCCTGTATAAAAATACCAAATACATCAATATATTCAATGAATCTAAACATTAATAAATTAATATTCAATGAATTGACATATAAAATCACATAAATATATATATATATATATATATATATATATATCAAATAGAGATATCATTTTATATCTCATGTCAACAATATCTGGAGCCTAGTTAAATCCATCCGAGAAACATCCCTGGTTAACTCACTTATTTATTTTTAACATAAGTAATATTACCCAATTCAATGGAGGGTTATATCAAGATCACCCATCATATAAGTTGTATTGGGCATGAACATCGTATAAGTTATATTGGTCACACCAATTATATATGTTCAATCAAGATCAACCATCATCATCTATAATGGTTATGTAACATATCATAAATAAAAAATTATTTTTTTCACCTTTTAATCAGATAAACCATTAATAAATCTTTTGAACCCTTCTGGAAATCATTTTCAGAAAATAAAATACCATTTTCTTTTAAAAAATTCAAAAATAAAATAATCATAACAATGGGAAGAGGAGTTTTTAATTGAATAAAACATGGAATATTATAAATGTAAAAAATATCAGATAAAATTTGTTGTTTTGGGAAATCCATTCGATGCTGTATATTTCAAAATAGAACATTCCTTTTGCCTTTTGTAAATAAATTAAAAAATGTTCTTTATGAAATATGAAAAAATATTCATTTTGAAAATATTTATAATAAATTAAAGTGATATAAATTTGGATTAATAATTCTTTTATGTCCATATATATACATATATAAAATAATTTTTATAATATGGGTAAGTAAAGGAAAAATTTAGAAAATAAATCTTCAAAACATTTAAAATGAGGTTTTAAGTTAATGTGTCCCTTAGGTCAAGTCTGATTATTCATATATATTCTTTATGCTCATGAATAATAAAATTATGTTAATTATATAATTTATTAAAAACGTTTTCATGTTTATTCCATTATTATTATTCATTTTTTATCATTTATTTCCATGTTTTATTTGGTTACTTCATCATTTAATTCTTCTTTTTATGTTTTGATAATGTTCCTTTCATAACCCAAACCCAAAACATCTTCAGTAGGATGAATGTGGTTAAAGTTATAATTATTAAATCATACTAAGAATAATATACATAATATAATAATAATTTTTAATCATTAAAAAATTATAACCATCTATTAAATTCATATAAAATAAAAAATAACTTCGCTTCATGGAGATGGTAATCCACATGTATGCACAAATAACATTTTTATTTTCTAATGGATTGAAGGGTAATAAAATATATGATATATTATATTTTTAGAAAGATAATAATTTCTTAAATATCACATATACACATTAAATTCATCATTATAAATACACCAGAGAGGAAGTGATGGAGAATGAAACACATCACTCTGTGGAGGTACCGATCTACACGTAAGCAAGAGCGATGTTTTCAATTCCCATGATGTAGAAAATGAGTTGAAAAAGTTTTTTACCAAATTTGTAATAAAATAATATTATATTAAATATAAATATATCTTATTATTTCATCATTGTAAAATAATATTTGAATGATGTGGAAGAAAAAATAAACTTCAAATAGACAGGTTATGATTTATACCTACTCCTCAGATAACCTCTTTCGATTACACCTTAAAAATTTTATGTTTGATATTTTTATGAGAATACAACCTCTTGGATATAGGGACTAAATTTGGGTAGGTATTTTCAAAACAATAGTTCTAAAAAATTTTGAGATAGGGAGAAGAGGTGGTTCCCTTTTAAGTGCGGGGAAGGGAACTATTAGTATAACATAAAGTATTAAATAAAGATAAATTAATTTCATGAAAAATTGGAACAAAATTGATATATTTACAATATAGAATTATTATTAGTCTAAATAATTTTATTTAATATAATTTTGATAAGTTTAGGAGATGGTTTCACCCATATATCATTGTTTTAGCCCCTATTAACCCTTCTAATGATTACCAAGACATCAATGTTTTTTACACTATTGGTGTCATGAAATTTACTAGAACCGGAAAACTGGCCCATATATATAACATTGTTGATATTATAAACCAAATCACATTTAATGATCCAAATATAAGTTTTTTTTTAATTTTAAATCATTTAGTTAAATAGTATTTATTATTAAATTTCATTAATGTATTTTTTGGAACTTTTAATTTAATATGACTTTAATTTCAACAATATTTTAATGAAATTACAATATAGTCCACTAAAACATACCTAATATATTATATGTATCATTAGAATTCATGGGACTCTACTACTAACCCAAACAACATTACTTTTAGAGTTTTTAAAACCAATTAGTCTATTTTTCTTCTTCTTGCACAAGTATTGTGTCGGTGTTGCAAAGAATTTACATTAATTATATTTCCACTAAATAATAAAAATAAATTTACATAAAATAATTGTTATATTTAAAAAAATTATAACCTATCATAACCTCTTTTTATATGTTTGAAAAAGAATTACAAGTATTAAAATTAAGAGAGAGACATTTTTACTCTTTATTTAAAATAAATGTAACGTCACTATCAAAATAAGTTGGGAATTAGTTTCCATAATTTTGGGAATTTTATGTTCATAGTCTAAATCCGCGTATCTAATATAATAAATAAATGTTTTAGGTAGATTTTTAGGCCTTAATACATTATTTTTAACATTAACTACATAATTTACCCTTATAAACATGAAAAATATTATCTACCATTATTATTTATAATAGCTATAAATAAAAGGAGTGTATTTACAAAAAATTTAACTAATGATTAAAATATAGAGTTCAATTTTAAATATTAAATTTCTAGAAGTGTATGTAATTAATTTCATATAAAATCTCTAATGCAAAGGAAACAGTTTTGGGAACAAATGTGTTTCTAATCCCAAAATGGAAATTATACCAAATTCAGGTGTGATGATTCTTATTTAATTTATTAGATTATTTATAATTAAAATAGCCTCAAATTAATTTAATAAAAAAATTTAATTAATTACTTTATATTATGAAATTAAATAATAGTTTTATAAAATAATCAGTTTTTTCTATATTTCCTTAAAAAACATTCCTTTTAGAAAAAACCCAAAATTTAATTCTAGGATAACATTGATATGATGATTTAAAAAATGAATTTCCTTTTATAAAATTAAAATTCAAAATTTTAGAAAATTATCTTTTAATTAAAACCTTATAATACTTGAAAATGAATAAGGATACAACTACTCCCTTTTTGGTTGAAAATTAATCAATGTTATTATAGAGAATATAACATTATAATATAAAATTAATGAACATTAATATGGATTGAAATTTATTATTGAATTTTCCTAGGCTATTGTGTTCATCCCCCCTTTTGAAATTACATCTGTGAAGTTTTATTCATTACCTAAACAAGTGGGTATATTTTTCCATCATAACATTTCCTGTTTACCGTGTTTCTTCATCAACCATATGGTTTTTCCATAAAAAATTATCTTGAATAATTACCTTATTCTGAAATACTTTCTCCAAATATTCAGTAATCTCTAGTAGTTTTTTCCTCATAAGATTATTTTTCTTCCAACTAATATACTTTAGGTATCAAAATATAATATTCATTTAGAACATATTTTTCTTAACAAAAATACATGAAATAAATCTTACACATGAGAAAAACACTGAGGAATTTCTAATAAGTAGAAAATAGATCAAACTTTATATAGGTTATATACGGTCCAAGGAAACACATACATAGAATAAAATTTTTCACCAATATGTATAACACTTTCTTATATAAATACGCTAACAAAATCAAGATCACCTATTTCAAAAGAAATATCTTCCCTAGAGTTGTCCATATAAATTTTATTCCTACTCTAGGATTGTCTCTTGTGACACTAAATCACCATTTACTTCTCAACCACTTCCACTAAAAATATTATTCCTAATAAATATCTTTCTCTTAGTTCGTCCCAACAAGATGGAGTCTAATATCTCTTTTCTTATGATACATCAAATGGTTCCATATATATACAATAATGAATACTATTATTGAAGAAAATATAACAATAAAAATATAATTATCCCAAATTCTCAATTAATCCTGTATGAGAGGAACCATAGATTCATATAATTTTTCATCACACATTGTTGAAAAGAAAGTGGTGCAAAGCTACTGTGAGTTGTATTATGGTTGAACGCCTCTAAGTTTGAATCCTGGATAAAAGAGATGCATGTTCCAATCAACCACACTCTGACCCCTACATAGGGCCATTGCATCCCTCACAGCAAGTGTCGAAGGCAACTCCGGAATGGAAGATGAGTTGTGTCAAACTTCTTGAAGTGAAATTCCACCCAGGCAGTGGGTTGAATCATTTGCAGATTACCTTAATACGTGACAAGGCATTATAAGTGAGAGAGTGGCCTTGCTGCCATGATTCATTGAGATCCAACCATAGGTTACTTTATTTCTCTATGACCTCTCCATTATAAGTGGAAATGGATGGGGGGATACATGCCATAGACTTTTTCAAAAAAAAGGGTTTGAATAATATTTGTATTGAATGTGATTCAACCACTATTGTCTAAGCTATTTGGAAGTGGGTGGTGCATCTTTCCTAGCCTATTACTTCTCAGTGGATGAATTGCCTTTGTTCAATCATGTAAATCAAATACATTTTCGGTCACTCATTTTGTGAGGCGAACATGGTTGTTGATGGTCTTTCTAACAAGGGGGTCAACCAAGACATTACATGGCATAGTGAATTGCTTGGTGATTTGATCCCATTTTATGTTAAAGATAATAATACATTTATGTCTTTCAGACTCTTGAAACCTTTTTTTTCAAATAAATTGTGCCTTGGTATTTGACTAAAGCACCACCTTCCAAAAAATGAAGGCCTTTCTAAAAATAAAATAAAACTTAGGATCATGGTTAAATAAAATTGAGAGAAGAACCCCATGTGACCTAACTATCTCCTTGAGATATTTTTGAAAAATATTATCTAAAGAAAGAGCCACTCAAATGGGAAGGAAATGTATAGATTTAGTCAGTCGATCAATAATAACCCAAATTACATTATTACCTTGAGTTTCCCTTAATAATTCCACTATGAAATACATTGATATATTTTCCCATTTCAACTTTAGAACTAAAAATGGCTAAAACATCCCTTTCAATAATTATTAATCAGATTTAACATTTTCACAAGTAATAAATTTCATGGTAAATATATAATATATTTCTTCATTCAATCTCACAAGTAATATAAATACATTTCAATACCATCAATATGAAAAAATATGGGCTATTATATTCTATCAATAATTATTTTTTCTACATCAAGAAAATTGGAACACACAACCTTTTACAAAAATCCAAATATCTTTCTTATCAATGTTAAATCTAAGTAACTTACATTTTCTTTACTAGTTTCATATTTCCTTGTAAATCATTTCCTTCCTTTGAATATTTTTTAATTATATATAACAATGTAAACTACACTAAAACATGAAACAAAATAGAGTAAGTTCATGCATGCACAATTTTGAGGATATTAATTATTAAATAATTTACCAAAGGAAAATGTTCAAAGCGTATCATGGTTAATGGTTTATTATATTTTCAACTCAAAGCATCAAATATTTTTTAGCTTTTCTAGGATGGTAATGTTTCAGGAGATCATAATTATAAATCTATTATAGTCATCATCTCTAATACATTTTCTACTATTTCTTTATTGAATATGTAACTTAAAACATTTATGATCATTATATCTTTCAAACATTTCTCCATATATACGATTCCTTGAATTTTTTAATGAAAAAAACTATGATGGATAATTACAAATCATATGTTGGTTAATTTTACTCATGAAATTTCAATTAACTTACAACATAATAAATAACTTGATCATTATGCATTAGAACACAACCAATCCCCTTAAATACAAAAGTATTGATGATAATAAATTACCAATTTCTAGAGGGAAGGTCCATAATTGTAGCATTTACAAATAATTTTTTTTTTCAAGAGACAATCATTTCACTCTTTTTTCTAGATTTAGTCAACTATATATCATGTTAAGTTAATTAGTGGTATAGATATCTAAGAAATTCTTTTATTAAACCTATGTAAGTAACCCACTAATTCAAGAAAAATATGATTCTATATATCAATTTTAGGTCTTATGAATTCTTCATCAAATTATGTTTTATCAGGTTCAATAGTTATGTTGTCATTAAAATCATTATTTCTTAAGAAAGAAATATAATACAACCAGAATCTATATATACTAAATTTTCCATATATCATTTTTATTTCATGGTTTCTAAAACAATCCTTATGATTTTTTTCATTGTCCTTAATAATTTTATAATACACTAATAAATCATCAATATACACACCTAAAAACTTATCTAAATAGTCATGGAAATCTATATTCGTACGATCCATGAATTCAACCGGTGCATTAGACAATCCAAAGGAAATAACTACATAATAATAATACACATATCTATTTAGAAACACTATCTTCAAAATATCTACGTCTTACACCTTCAATTGATGGTACCCTAACATGAGATTAATATTTAAAAAATTATACACTTCATAAAGGTAATAAAAAATCAATAATATTAGGAAAAAGATACTTTTTCTTAATAGTGATATTATTAAAATCTCTATAATCAATTAAAAACCTTATTTAACCATATTTCATTTTAGAAAATAAAATAGGATCACCCCAATATTACATTCTGGGATAAATTAATCATTTAGTTGACAACTCCAACAACTAAATTATTAATTCCAAAATATCTACTTGATACATTAAATAAAAGGATTTGGAATTTTTAGCACCAAGAACTAATTAAATAGTAAAATAAATCTCTCAATTTGGAATAACACTAGGAAAATCATTAATAAATACACCCATATATTCATTCACTATATTAACATCATTAATCTTAACAATATCTTTCTTTTAAAAACATGAGATACAAAAAAATTACAATTATCTCTAATAAATTTATCATTATCTTGATATGTATTAAAATGAATGAATACATAGAGTATAAATTACTTATACCTATAATGAATATAATTAGGATGAACTAAAATATAGTTCATATTGAAAATAATGTCAATGTATACTAAGGGATGTTTAATAAGTTTATTTAGGAAATAACATCCTACTAAAAAAATTGGAAGATTCCAATAAATCTTTGTTTCTATAATAATTCCACCCAAAGTCTTCAGAATAAGTTCTAGCTTATTTTCATGATGTGATATTTATTTTTTACATGAAAATTTTTCTAACATGAAGGAATGTCAAGATCTAGACTCAATTAGGCGATCAATATGTTTTGAATAAAGAATTAAAGTACATGTTACAAATTCATTGGATGGAACAACATCAATCATAGTACTAGAAAATGAATTTTCTATATCTTTTATATTCCAATCATGGTGATTTATTATCCTAATAAATAAACTATACACACATGTTAGAAAATTACCAACTCATTATAATTAAAACATATCACTATTGGCTGGTTATCTATTACCATATTCATGGATTTTTCATAAATCTTTTCATTATATTCATAGACTATATGACCAATATTCGGCACTAGTAAGACATTCCAGATCCTATAAAACATTCATTGAAATGGTTTTCACTAGTAATTTGAAAATGTTGTGGTTTTACCTTTATATTTCCTTTTTGAATTCTTATCTATTTATTTCCACCTTGACCACTTCTTCGTCATTTTATCTTAAGTATTGTAATTGTTAGAAAACATTATCTCAACTTTTTCACTACAAAAAATATTATCACCAATAAAAAATTATCAATAATCCAAAGGTCTTCATATTTTTATAAATCCTATGTAGAAAATATTAATTTTACATGCATGGTATCACATAAAATTATGTCCACACCAGTAAAGTATTGTAAAATTTTATTCATTTGTGGCTATTAAATCTTCCATTTTCTAGAATTCCAATTAACATTTCTCTATTATGAGTCAAACAATTTTGGGGAAATATTTATCTAGGAAACATTTGTTAAATATATTTCATTCCAATTAATCAAACTTATCTCTCTATATGGTAATCTTAACCAATAACCATCATCAGTAAGCATAACCTTCAAAAAGATAAACGTAAAGAGTTACCTTTTTTTATTAATATCCCATAACCATGAATATATTTTCCATATCATTGATAAAACCTTTAGTTACCATTTGTTTTTATGTTCTACCAAAAGATAGAGGGAACATATTCATGATATTAATTAATGTTATGATGTTCATTTGTGGTAAATCTTGTTGCTATATAACATTGATGTTGTCATAGCCTGACCCCCTATGTCCTGACTAGATGGTGATAATCCATGTGGGATTACCCCAAGACTACCTCTAATATCCAAGAGGCCAGAGACCAACAATGAGTAAGAATATCACCCACATGGCAGATAATAACCTAATTTACCTAGATGAATTTCCACATCACCAAGACTATATTATAATTAATTCTAAAAAAATAAAACTGATACTAATGCATGAATAATATCTATCCCGAAACCACTATTTTTAAAAAGTATTGAATGTTGTAAAGGGGTAAAATATGAGTGAAAACAAATTAAAAGGAGTCCAAACTCCTCAAATGAAGGAACTATCATCAAATGAATCAGTTGATAAACACCTTGAGCTCTCTATCCTAAAAAAATATTAGTCTTCTTTTGTTCCTCTTTAGACACTACCAAATGGATTAGCATCTACATATGACATGACTTGTTTGGGGAAACCGCATACAAGTGTGATTATAAAAATAAAAATTAAGACACCCCAAAAATCACTATGTAAAAAGAATCAAGAGTATTCATCTCAACATAAGATATGTCAACACGATAACAGATATAAAAATAATAAAACTAGATATAATTATCAAAAAATCTATGTCTCAAGTAGGTATCACCAACTTCCATCGATAATATTCTTCTCTAGGAATCAAGGTAATACTCTTTCAAGATATCTCACTCCACGAGCCATGTTTTCACAGATGGAACTCATCTGAGAGGTCATTCTCATTTGTCTTCACAAAGATATGCTCTTTATATCTCATAATATCGCATATTTCAGATAGGGGATCACACCTAGGATCACGTGGGGATACAACTAACCCTACTAGATAAAACATCTTGATTGGGGATCAATGCCTTGTACATGGTGGTCATGGTGATACCATGAACCCTTCGTAGGAAAGATATGATAAAGGATTCCACACAAACCTCACAAAGGGATAATATGAAATCCTTCTAAAATTAAACCAATAGAGCGGGTCATAATCTTATTCCAAGGAAAAAATGAAACAATGAACCCTAAGAGGGATGAATCCTGGAATCAAACTCAACAGATCCATTTCTATACTGAGATATAGGACTTTAATCCATATTTGAGGAATTAAAAAATTATGTATAGAGGGAACAAAATATTTGTAACAAACCCCATACCTTCTTGTTTCAGTGATCGTGTTCCTTTTCTCAATATCATGTACACTTTGTAGTGCCCATATACACCAGGTCAAGCCCATGTACTACTGGATGTGCTTGTGTACCTAACCATTCCTTAGTAATTGGAAATTCTTATGTATTCTACGTATTCCCATGTGAATAGACATTTTAGGCACATTCACTCTATAAGAACATGTTAAGATTCCATCTCAGGATTCTTGTTATGTGGTAGGGCTACACAATGTGTGGTACATAATTTTTCATGGAATCACTAGTGCTATATCCATGGACCTACATGACATGTGTTATTTGAGTACACTATATTTAACGCAAAAATTACAAAATTACTTGGTTTCTTCATGAATATTCTACCCATGAACCCAAGATTTTATCTATACATGAATCATTATAGTGTCTTTTAATCTATTCTAATTGAGTCCTTTCATTTCTTCTTGCAGAATTCTATCCACATACGTTTCTTAAGGATCATCCTCTTTACACCATGCCATCGCCGTATGCTATATCAGAAAAAGAGAATCCACAATCCGGTCTCACTTTATTCCAATAACCAACCTCCATTGTCTCATCTTGATCACACCCTTGATCGTGAACTGTATCCATGATATTGATCCACATTGATGAATAATGGTCCTGTAATGACTCAACACTGAGTATTCATCATACTTCCAGTAATTAAAATTATCAACATTGAATGTGAGAAGAAATGGAGGTTAATGAAAAAACAAAATACATATCTAATCAATCTGAGTCATTATTCACGTTGGACTCTACTCATTGTCGTTAGAAGAATGATCGAAGAGTAATAATCAATAATATAATAAATCCCCAAATCCTCAGTAAATAAATATTCAGCTGTGACATGGTCGAATCATGAATCAATTTTTTGGTTGATTAGATTTATGATTACCATGGGATAAATAAATGAGATATATCCAAAAACAATATCCTCCGACTGTAGGTTATATCAAGCAATAATTGACAATAGTCAAATGTTGATATCACTAGAAAGATCTAAAACACTCGTTGGTGAATTTATTCTTGATCATGATCTTGATTAGTTTTCATTCTTCAATCTATCTTTTAATGGTTCCTCTCACAATCCTAGGGTTCTGCTGCTAACCTTGAAATTTTTTTATAACCATATATTTATAGTGGATTATAGGTTATTCCATCTAACTAAAATAAATAAATAAATTTATATATTTTATTATCAGTACCTGTGACAACTTTTTAACAAATGGATGTTGATGTAAATGATTATATCAAACCTATGTTAAATCCTTCCTTTTGGAATCAATGGTGGTCTTAGATTTCTGATACAAGATTCTATTTGGTATTTATTCCACCATTTCTAAAAAATTTCATGTGTGTGATATTAATATATTCAATATTTTTAAAATTTTAATTCCTATCTCATCAGGCCTTGGATTCATGCACTGTCTCGGTGCATGGCTCCAATAATATTACTACATATATTTATAAATTTAGATGAAAAAATAGATACATATCATTCTCCCTGTATGTGGTTATTCATAAAAAAAATAGAACAAATAAAACATAAAAATATATGGGTATTGAGATAGCATCTAGGTATCCCACTCCCAAGTTCTTTTCTAAGGACTCTCATACTACCACCAGACATGCTCTATGGGAATCACTCACCCACATATGATCCTCTCTTCACAATAATCAATATCTACTAGGTACTCTACAAAGGTAGATCCATCCTCAAATCCCAACAATACATAGTCAATAACATGAAACGATTCTTGCACATACCTCCTCTGCTGTGACACATTGATGATATCATGTACCCAGACTAACTATGGTGGTAGATCCAAGTGGCATGTCACCAAACTGAATCTACAATGTATATGGAAAGTGAAAATGAATGTTGGATATAACATTCCAACACAAAAAAAATCTCCACAATCTATATAAAGGTGATACATTTAAGAACACATGGTCTCTCTCCTCAATCTATAAAGGCTTATGTACTCAATCTGCATAAGACATATGATGACTTTTTTTGTAGTCCTCATTATCCCTTCTAGGATTTGAACATTCTCTATTGTAGCTCAAAACAAATCTGGACCCATAATCCTAACTCTCCATGGTCATTCTAGCATAGTGGTGACCTTTAGGGTCACCCATACAAGGAATCAAATTGTTCCATACCAATGATTGAATTATATACGTTGTGATATAAAAACTACACCAAGGGTAGGTGATCCACCCAACTATAGCCATAGTACAACATTCAAGATCACAACATTTCCTCCAGTAGCTAAATACTATTCTTACTCATGCCATCAATCCAGGGGTGAGACACCGTGCTCAAGAACAAATTGTTCCAAAAGGACTCTTACAATCCACTCTATAATCATGATGTGAAGGGAGAATCACAATTATAAATTATCATCAACAAAATTCCATGAAGAAGAACTATCTTCTTCAGGTATAGGTTTAACAAGAAATGTAATGAAATCTACCCTCTTGTAGCTAATAAGTGGGACAACATGGTGGGGTGTTCTATGATCACCTTGATGGAATCATTTATTCTAGACATCCATGGTATCCTATTTATTAAGTCTATTTATATCCCATCCAACTTCCAATTTGGTACCTTAAGGTTTTAGGCTAAACTCGTTGGAACATGATGCTCATCCTCTACTTACTAACAAGTGACGCATCAAGACAGACACCCTACCACTGAAATAATCATTCATTTCCACTAGAACTAAAATTTGATGTCGTATTACACCTTTTACATACCATGATATTCCACTAAAATAGATTTATGAAACTGCCTCATCATCCCCTACAACATCACTCATACCATAGTCTATCCTATTAAAATGATTAAGTGATACCCACCTTTAGGAAATCCATATAGAGAATGTTTAGTTGATATATGATCATATAAGGCCTCACTATCAATATATCTATGTTGATCCCCCTAACACACTGTTTAAGAAGTGGGGTAAAAACCATTGACTGAAGATATATTGTACCATCATTTTCCACTATGGATAAATTCAATGAGGATAACTACTCTGAATCCACAAGAAACAATTATTAACAACATATCCTACTAAGATTATCATATAAAAAATTCACCTTCCTATGAGTATAGATTATCTCAAAGTAATAATCTTGGTGTTACTATATCCATTTTCTATATATAAATTTAAGATCCTTCCAAGAGAAGAAATACTTAATACTATTATGGTCAAAATAAATTATAACCTTCTCACCCATAAAGTGGAGTTTCCATATCTTCAAGGTGAAGACCACCACTTCTAACTCAAGATCATAGGTAACATAGTTCTACTCATGGGGTATCAACTTTGGTGACCAATACGTGATCACATCCTTCTTATACATTAGAACAAAACCATATTTGGACCCTCAGGAATCACAGAACACTAAATACTCGAAATTATCCTCTATAAATATCAGGATGGTGGGAACTCATAAATATATTATGAAAATCAAGAAATTCCCATTGAAACATCTTCATATAAAGAAAATTTATGGTTTCTTGGGAACATGAGTCAATAGTTCTAATATACTAGAGAAATTAGGTACGAATCTCTTGTACTAGCCTACCAACCCAAAGAAGCGATGTGCCCTGATAATGCTCTTGGGTGTCTCCCAAGATTACCCTACCTCTACCATTATTAGTTCCACTAATAAACCATTTTATGAGATGAAATTTCCTAGAAATTGGACCTCTTAAATCCAGGATTGACACCTTAAGACCTTCTCATAAAGTTGATGCTCTTATAGTATGTCTTGGACCATCCCCAATTTTCTCACATTATCCTCCTTAGAATTCGAGTACTCTAGGACATTAGATATGAATACAAAAAAAAACTATGAAAGGATGAAACATCAGAATCATGTGTCCCATAAACACTTTTAGGGAGTTCATCATGCCAAAAGGCATCACCAAGTACTCATAGTTACCATAGTTACATCTGAATGCCATCATTGATATATCATCATCTCGTACTAGTAGTTGGTAATAGAATTAACTAATTTCAATCATAGAGAACCCTCGCACCCCTATCAAATGGTGAATGAGGTCTTCGATCCTTGGTTATGGATAATTATTCTTCACTGTCACATGATTCATCCATTGATAATATATGCATAACCTCAAGCTCCCATAAACCTTCTTGGGGAACAACACCAGGGCTACATAGGGGGACACATTTGGTCTCATGAGGACCTTCTACTCCATGTCCTCCAACTACACTCTCATCTCACAGTGATCTATGGTAGCCATATAATATAGTGGCATAAATATCAGGGTTATTTTTATTTTTTATTCTATAAATAATTATAATTATCTCTGAGGAGCTAATCCTGAGACGTCCTCAAGAATGTAATCTTTATACTCTACAACCACAATAGGAAACCAGAATCCCAAAACATCCACGAATTTATGATTCATACAATAAAACTAGTGATTAATTGGTTTTAACCACTTATATAGGATCATATCCTACTCTTCCTATGTTTCCTTCTCACCCATAATGGAAAACCTTGATCTTTCTCTATGTCTATATCAGATCCTCTTCTTGTATGGGAATGAACTATAGATAACCTATATATACCTAAGATGAAGTTGAATTCCAAAATTTCTATTATTACGATATCCATCAAGAAAATCTCCCATAAAAAACATAGGAAATATATTCAAAAGAAGTGTGTGATCACTAAGTTACCTCCGATAGAAGTCTCCAAGCATACGGTTTGAACCAAGGGATCAACCAAAATATTTATGTTTCAAAAGAAATTAGTGGGAAAGAAATATTGTCTAACATCCATGTATATCGGTCTTTCGTTAAAAAAATTAGAGAATACAAAGATAATAACTATAATCATCCCAAGATCCCTAGGTTTATAGTCCTTCATTACCAATTGTTGTCCTCTCCCATGATCACTAGCACACTAACTCTTGCATAAAAAACCAGAGTGTGGTGGTCGAAACAAGTCAAACCATATACCACATCATTCTTCTCTATCATCTCGTATTCCCTGTTCTCCACCCTAAAGACCACTCTGATCTGGTTGTTATCTCTATATGGGTAGTCTATCGAGAATCTCCCTATTATTTGTATAATGGGTTGGAAAATCTCAAGAAAGATATCGTTGACCATCATAAGAGAGACACCACATCTCTGTAGTCTTACTTAAAGCATCCTGATAGCCTTGAACCACCGATGATCAATCAGGTTATTGTATCCTGAATCATTTCCCATGCTCGAACCCCTGTGACTACCATAGCCTACCGGTTTTTGAGGTCTTAACTCCTATGTGAACACTAACGGAACCAACTATTTGTGTATTCTCTTCTAGGAATCTCTATACTACTACGAACCACTCAACAATTCTAATACATGGGAGATTGAAAATGTATAAAACCGCATCCCTAATATTTAAACATTATCCTTGCTCAATGTTCTATTATCTAAAGAATGAATACCTAACAAAATTCAGGGAGTACCATGAGAGTTCAATAAACCTCACTGAATGCTCATCCATGGTCATTCCCTGTTGAAACTATAGAATATTCTAGATACACTCTGATCACAACATGGAAAAATTAAAATCTCCCCTGAAGAGATGCTCTACGTCTAACCAATAGACAGTTCTTTTATTATGTTAATAAGTCTCCAAACACCATCATTGGTCAAAAAAACCCTAATGAAGAATCATCAATAGAACTACCATATGATTTGTGGGTTTCCTCATGTGGTGGAAAACTCGAGTGACTACCTCTATCTAGTTCTCAGCTACCTGGGGGTCTAGATCACCCTAAAACCATGTATGTTATTGGATCTAAAACTCATCGAGTACACTAATCCATTGAAAAACCATATCTGGTACTTTCAGATCTATTTTATTCATAATGGATAGTTCCATAACTATAAAACCATTTAGAGGTACAACCTTTTGTACATTAGATAGTATTTATTCCTCAAAACTCAAAAAATAATCCTTGTGATCATGTAGTAGAATCCTGGAAGGTTTTATTTATAGAGGAATCATAAATTAAACTTGATGCACCTCAGTCGATAGGTATGTTTAGGGAGATGACTCAAGAAGGATATGGAAACCACAACCCATTATTATTTTATGCATTTAGTAATGTTTTCCCCTATAACCAGTATCTACATATACTAAATTGATAAAAAGGTTATCAATGTACTGATGAATGGATACAACATCCACAAGACCGACAATAGATTCCTGGGTATAAAATCCAAACTCATTACATTTTAAACACTATTTCCATAATTATAAAACAAAAATCAAAACTAGAAAACTCCTAACCCTCGTCTTAATGTTATGCCATGATCTAATTCCACATTTTTAAGAGCCGACCCACCAAGACAATGTTAAGATGATTACTACTACCTTAATCCCACCAATAATAGGCTAACAGCAGGTGACCAATTCTGAATAAGAATATCATACACATGGTGGGCCCTAGCCTAATTTACTTGTAAAAATTGACATGTCTCCATTTTAATAAAATTATAAGATATAAAACAACACAACTAATACTAATTTATTAATAACATATATCCCAAAACTGAAGTAATAAAATGTAATGAAAGTGATTAAGGGTCCTAATACAAGCCTAAAAAACTGAAAAATGAGTCCAAAATTTTCAAAAAGAGGGAACTAATATCAATTAAAACACCTGATAAACATCTCGGTCTGTTTACCCTAAACTATGCTCTACCTTCTCTTGGTACTCTTAAGACAATATCAAATGAAATTTAATTTTCATAATACAAGACATCTATTGTAAAATCCCATGAAAGGGTGAGTATAATAACACCCACTAAGACACCCAAAAATCACTAAGCATAAAGAATCAAGAGTAGTCATCTCAAAATTAGATATTTCAACATGATAATAAAAATAGTAAAAAACCCCAGATATACTTATAAAAAAATTAAATTCTCAAGTATGCCTCAACTATGACCATCCACCAGATTCTTCTCAAGGATTAAAGGTAACTCTCATCAGGGAGATTTTATTCCACATGCCATGATGTCACTGAAGGAATGCGTCTGAGAGTTCATGCTCATTTGACCTTGTTAAGATGTACTCACAGGAACTCAAAAGGCAACACTTTCTAGCTAGGGGATCATACCCAAAACCATTGGGGGACACCACCAATCTTACTAGACTAAACTAATAGATAAAGAATTTACCCCATTGCTTGGTGATCATGATGATACCATAAACCCCACCTATGAATGATTTGATAGAGGATCCCACTTATGCATCATAGAGGGTTAATAAAAACTCAACTGAAAAAAGAACCCATAGAAGGTATAATAATCCTATACTGATGACATCATTCCACACTATATCCTCATAGGGATTAACCAAGGAATCACACTTGACTGAACCTAGTATATAATAATATTACATAGAGATATAATCCATCTTTGAATAAGTACGTAGCATGAATAGTGGGTATATGGTAAGTACTTATAATCTTGGACCTACCTGTGTCTCTGCCTATGTTCCCCTGACTATTCTCATGTACACCTAAATGATCCCATTTACACCCAGTTGTGTCTATGTATCACTAGATATTCCTATATGCCTGACTATGTATCAGTATCATACCATGAACGTGTACTCTATTGGTACCAATGTTTCTGGACATGTCTAGGCCCATGTACTCCCAGATCACATGTCGAGCCACCAAAATAGGTCACACTACATGTGGTAGGGAACACATGGAGTTTGATACTTAATTTTTCACAAAAACCCTAAAACTTCATCTTAGTCTTCAAAATACATGTGTTCTTCATGTACAGACCCTGTAATACTGAATTTCTAGAATTCTAAGGTTCATTCAAAAATTTTCCAAAAACATATCTAGATTTTTATCAAATTATGAATCATTATGTTGTTCATGGATATCGTTGGATATGGTGCTTCTATCATTTATTTTAAGATTCTATCCACATCAGTTTCTTAGGGATCATCTGTGTCACACCGCACCGTCACCACATTCCAAATCAAGAATATTGTAATCCCCAATATAGAATAATTCATCTATCAAAAACCCACCATTATCATCTCACCTCTATTTCAACATTGATCATGAACAACAAACATGGTATCAATCTGTTTCCCTGAAAATGGTCAAACAATGATCGAATACCAAGAATTTTATGAACTACCATCCAATGAAATTTCCAATGATGAATGTCTAAACAAACAAGGGATAAATGCACAAAAAAACAATGAACCTGAGATGTTGTTAAGGTAGGAAATGATTATTTAATGGCAGAATGAACAATGAATAAAAATAACCGTGAAAATAATAAATCCCCAAAATCCACAGTATATAAACCATCACCCACAACATGATCATCCCATGAATAAATCAATTAGTCAATTTGATTTTTGTTTGTCATGGGATAAAATAAATGATAAATCTACATAAAACACCATCCTAACTAAGGTTGGATCTATCATTGATAAACAACAGTTTCACGTCGAGGTCACTAGTGAAATAAAAAACCAATGCTAGTAAAATGATTTTCAATCTCGATCTCGATCCATTTTTGTTCACCAATTTTCCTCTAACAACTACTCCCATAATCCCAAGGTTATGTGGATGGCCATGTGATTTTTTATAACCATATATTTGTAGAGGATTATTTTATTATATATCTAAAATAATAATAATTTATTTTATTACCCGCCCTTGTGAATTTTTTTAACAAAAACCCAATGCTGACAAATATTATGTCACACCTAGGATAAAACATGAATTATGGACTTAATGGAGGTCTTATATTTCTAAAATAAGACTCAGTTTAAGATTTATTCCACTATATTTGAAAAATGGTTCCTCTGTGATATTAATTAATTTAATATTTTAATAATATCAATACTAGGATCATCGGGCCTCAGAATCATGCACTGTCGTAGTGAATGGCTCTGAAAATATTACTATATATTTTGAAAATGATTACATGGAAAAAATAGATTTTTTATAGATGAAAACACCATTTATATCTAGTGTTAGTTGATCCATCACTACAATAAACAACTCAGTTCTAATTCAAACCATTCCAGTCTAATAATTTGGAATTATATTTTCTTGTAGAAACCTTTAAACCTCAATTTCTATGTTTTCTCTATGGAAATAATTATTAATTGACTTATATTAGATTAAGAAACATTGTAATAATCAAATTCAATATCATTTAAACTTAACCATAAAGTGTAATCTATCATAGGGATTCTATTAACATTATCATAACCTCTAATGTTATCTAAACCATTATATAATACCAACTAGAAAGTGCATTCCTTAAAACATTACATAATCAGATTATTTTATTAAATAATTACCTTTCATAAATTTTTAAGATCATTATGGTTTAAGGTTTTATATAATTAGATCACAACTATTACATAACGAACCCATATATTAAGAATTTTATACTTCTACTCAATATCCATTTTCCCAAAAAATAAATCATTTTAAATAAATAAGATTTTATTTTTATAAAAAATATCCACATCTTTAAACATGACATCATATTTGTTCTTACCCATCCTTAAATCTTATAAAAAACATTAAAAACATTGTATGAGAACAAGATGATTAGTAAAGGTCATAAAACAAATAATTCCATCAGTCCAATGAAAAATATGAAAACACATACAATGATTACACATATCATAGTTTTCTTTGATAATATGTTATAAATCTAATTCAGATAAAAAAAACACTTTTTTCTCAAAGAAAATATTTAAAACATTGATCAAGAACATGGTAATTCATGTAGGAATATTAAATAATTATATACATTACCCAAGTTAGAAATTACTAGATCCCACTTAAAACTATAAGAGAAACCTCCCTTTTTAACTCCCTCCATATTTCCGTTGAAGATAAAAAAATTTACCCAATGTACTAGATATCAATATTTGGCTCACTAGTCATATAACTTTTATCAATCTCACCTGTCGTATAAATTTTATTTGGATCACCCATCGTATAAGATGTATCGGGCTCACCATCATCATATATAATGATTAAGTACCATATCAATAACAAAACATTATATTTATCTAAATTTTCATTATAAAACCCTTGAAAACTCTTCTGAACAGATATTAAAAACATTAATGGAAATCAAAATTCAGTTCCTTTTAAAACACCATTTTCAAAACAAAAATTCCCAAAAAAGGTGTATAAGGGTACTTCTTTGAAAACAATAGAATCTTATAAATGAATAAATTATCAGATAATAGTTTCAATTTCTGAAAAATCCATTGACATTATATATGTTAAAATAAACCATTTATATTTTTCTTTTGTAAATAATGTAAAAATAATCTTTATAAAATATTTAAAAATATATATTTTGAATATATTTATAAAAAATCAAAAGAGAGATGATTTTTTATTTATAATTAATTTATTTCCATATAAATACATCTATAATTTACTCATAAGAATATTGATATAGAAGAAAACAATTCAAAGATAAATCTTCAATGTATTTAAAAGGAGGTTTTAAGTTAAAATATCCATTATCTTTTGTCCAACTCATCACATAGATTATTTATATTCCAAAATAACATTATTCTATTAATTATTTAATCTCTCAAGAACCTTTTTCATGTTTATTACTTTATTGTTATCTATTTTATGTAATTTTGTACATTTTTTATTTAGTTACTTTTCTATTTAAGTGTACTTTGGATGTTTGAGGACCCATGGTTCGTAAATCAATCCCAAAAAATATTTAGTTGGATGAAAATAGTTATAGTATTTATTATTCCATAATATAAATAATAATAATCATTTCCATACATTAATAATAATTTTATGTCCATCTATGAATGGAAGACAAGGGAAATGAAATACATTTCTTCATGGAGGTGGCATTCCACACGTACGCATAAATGATATTATCATATTCCTATGGATGGAAGGATAAAAAAAGAGATGATATGTTCTCTTTCGATAATGATAATAATGTCATGAATATAATATATATATATATATATACATCAAATATAAAATTATAAATATCCATGAGTGATGGTGATGGAAAACTAATCACATAACTTTATGGATGTATTAATCTGCATGTAAACACATTCATTATGAATGATGTGGAAGGATAAATAAAATTATAAAAGGCTATTTATGATTTATACCTTCTCCTAATAGAACCTCTTAGTTTTACACCTTATTCCTTATAGATTTGTCCTTTGGTGTTACTAAAACCTCTAGGACATGGTGAGTGTAGTTGGAGAGAGACTTGGGTAGGGCTTTTCTAATCTAATGTGGTAAATAGGTGTGGGGAAGAGAGGATATGAGGTTACCTTTCATAAGTGAGTGGAGCTGTACAATTGAAATTACTTAAAGTATAAAAGTATTAAAAATTAATTGTCATCAAAAAATAGAACCCTGTTGACATATATAAATTATACAATAATGATGGGTGTAAATTCTCTCGTCAAATAAAAATTTTACATGTTTAGGTGATGTTTTCACCCTTATCGCATTACTTTAACCACAAATTATCTCTTTGGATGATTAATGAAACATCAAAGTAATTTACACTTAAAGAGTCAATAAATTAACTGTAAAAGGACATGTGTGCCATAAATATAACATAGTAGATTATCTCAACCATATCCATTCAATTTTTATAATATAATATTTTCACAAACCTTAAATCGTTTAATTATAATTTCTTTATAAACTATCATTAATTTCATTTTTAGAACTATTAATTTAATCTGACATTAAATTCAACAAGATAAAATTTTAATTAGAATATAAAAATTTTACACATCCATAAAATTTTATATTTAACTATAAAAATCATGTGATGCTATAACTCACCAAAAAAATTACTTTTGGAGTTTTTAAAATTAGTTAGTTCATTTCCTACAGCTTGCACATGAACCATGCCAATGTTCAATAAGTTTTTAAGGTAAATATTTGATAAATTAAAATTAAAACTAAATTACCATAAAAATAAAAATTATTTTATATTTCATATAACCATTTATATCATAAAATTTTACCTTTTTATAACAATGAAAATAATTTAGAGATATTAAAACAAAAAAAGTCATATTTGGTTTTTACTATGTATTTAAAATTATATTGAGTACATTTTCAAAGGAAAATAGAAAGAAATTAAAATATTTTAGATAATTTGGCAATCACAATAAAAAACTCTAAAATTAAAATAAATACAAGTGTTTGGGAAATTTATATGTCTTGTAAGATTATTTTTAACCTTAATTGCCCGATTTAACCTTACTAAGGTGATAAATATTTACTACGACTACTTTTCATAATGAAAAAAACTGAGAGGGAAATGTTTACAAGATCTAAAGATCCTGATTCCAAATATAGAAATAAAATTTCAAGATTAAATATCTATTAGTGGAAGAAATCATTTTAATATAAAATGTTAAAAGCAATGAAAACCAATTTTTAGAAAAATGCATATTGAAGCCCAAAAATGAACTTATACCCAAATTAGGTATAATGATGATTACTATTTTATTAATTAGTTTATTTATCATATATGAGGATTATTTAAAATTAATATCAATTTATATTTTTAAATTACATTATTTAATGATAATGAACAAAATTTTTATAAAAAAGTTTAGTAATTTCAACTATTTATTGAAAAATAAATGTTTGTATAAAAACCCCAAAAATTAACCATAAAATAAAATTTATATTATAATTTAAAAAACGGAGGTCATTTTTTCAAATTTAATTTATAATATGTTGAAATATATATTTTAAATAAAACCTTATAATTCGTTAAAACCAATAACAGTAAAACTATTACCTTTTTGAATGAATTTTTACATAATATTATTATAATGAATGTTAATATATATAATATAATTAATGAATATTAATAATTCATGATGTTTTTTATTAATGTTTCTTGGGTTTTTACATGTATGGTTTTTCTAACTATATGGTAACCATAATGGAAGCATTGAAACACTTTGTAATAGTTTCACTGCTTAGCTGCATGACTTACCAAATAGTGTTCTAATTATGTGCCTATGGAATGATCTTATAATTTGGAAAAATAAATCCCAATACTTAATAACTATAATAAAACCTATATTTAATAATAAAAAATACACCAATTTAAAATCAATATGTGACAAATCTCCCCACCATATCATTTTCTACCCCATGATATTTACTAATGATTTGATGATAAAAAATTTCAAAAGAATTAAATAAATAAGAGAGATAAAATAGATGAAACAACCCCTAAACCATGGGACCGAAGGAAATTATAGATCAATATACCTCTCAAACTTTATAATTGATAACCAAAAATCAGAAGCCATTGAAGTGCCAATAAATGGGAACTGAAAACTAAATAGGAGAACAAAGAATGAAGACCCATGGTGGGTATCTCCACTATTCAAGGATAACACTAACATGATGGGTCAACAAAAACATGTGATCCCAAGTTAAAATGACTACACATAACTAAGAAACCCTAAACAGAAGAGGGAAGAAAGTTGAAATCAATTAGTTGAAACATCTATTTCTATATGGAAACAATATTTACAACCTTAAAAAATAATACATTCATTGAACATCCAAAAATGTAGTGGAAGAAACTACCAGATGACTAATATTATTAAAACATTTGGAAGAAGAAAAAAAATATGGAATCCTTTCAAAATAGGTTTTATAATACTACCACCCAGATATCGACCCCAAATAAGATTCCCTTTTATTTGATACATTAATTTATTTAATTACAAAAAAATAACTCAACTAACCCCAATGATGACATTCTATAAACCCCAATTTTCCCCATATATTCTGGGAAGGGTTGTAAATATGTAGGAGTACTGTTCAAACCACAAGATACACAAAATAAGATAACATCCAAAAACAAATAATTCACATAATAAATTAGTTCTTTTTTGGGAGGCACAGTTTAAATGAAAATAACACCAAGCCCAACTAGAAAAAGAAAGAATACACCCGATTATAATAAATTTTACCCCACAGTTAAAAAATAAAATAATGCATCATTTTAAAACATTTTAAAAACATATATTTTTTAATCGCACCGATTAGTTTTGAAGCATTAAAACTCCACCTTAAAATAAATTTTTCATTTCATAAATGATATTTTGATATAATTTATCAAATCTATAACACATATTTGATTCTAAAACAAATTAACCAAATATAAAAAATTAAAAACCTAGAGGATAAAATCATAGAAACCACTCAAAGATTCAAAACATTACGAAAAATTAAAAGTTTTATTATTAAACATTTTCAAAACCACAATATTTAGACAAAATATGGTTTTAAATTCAAACGTTCATTACTAAAAAAATATCATATTCTAGAACATTAAACCCATTTCCACTCAATTATGTAGGATTAGTTCATAAATTTGAATACCAATATTTCACTATTTAAATCATGTTTTCACCATAAAACCACAATTACATCCACCTATCATTCAAAATCCTCTTTTAGGTCCTAATAAATAATATAAATTTAAATTTATTTTTTATATATTTTTATTAATTATAAAGAATCACATAATGACAATTTTTCAATTTTAAAGACTATTTATTAAAACCCCTTTTAAAATATAAACCATTTAACTCATTTCTAAACATCTAAGAGAAAATCATTATTAATTTTAAAACCTATCTTTTTCAACATCAATCAATCTTTCCCAATATAAAATAGTAACAAAATCTAATCAAGAAACATTAAATCCTTATAAAAATTCTCTATAATTATTCTAAATATTAAATAAACATTACAAAAAGAAAACCAAAGGAAAATAAAAATCTACAAATATAATTTGTGTTATTTTAGAGGATATGAAAGTGATGAAATAATGTATTGTTAAACCATGTTCTAAATATGTGATAGTTCCTAAGATATTCTCATAATAACATATTCATGATTCATATGGTTTTCTAGAACAAGAAATTTAATTGGGCACCATCGGTCCCTCTCTTATTTTTTCTATAAATCATGAGAAATCTAGATAATCTAAGTATAATTCAAAAAATAATCAATTTATATATAAATAGACTAAATGAGTGGATAAAAATCTCAGATGTCATGACTAATAACCCAAATACATATAGTAACTCGAGGCTTAGATTTAAAGAGATATATTAACTATTTTCATCACCTGTATCTTTAGTTATGACATTACTATCTCTAATATACAACTATTCCACAAAGGGGTCCTTCATACCATTTTTTTTAAAACTAACTAGGGTTTTCCTAACCCAATACGGGAATTCCTAATCCACACTAGCTACAAACTAATTCCCGGCCCCCAAGGAATCACAATTGTGAATGGTGTTGCATAATAAAGGAGAATCAACACATAATGGGATTCTATATAAAATTCATCTTGGTGTATCCATAATTTGGAAGTCAATGTAAAAAAATCAGTTCCAAAATAAATGACAATCAATACAAGGAACTACAAAACATAAAAATCTAAATCATATCTTTATATTTTTAATGTGGTCAAGAAAATTAAATAAAAATCCATGATACAAGTAAGATGAAATAGTTGAAACATAAATGATACAATGAACTAAGAAGAAAAATACCAAACTAATAATTCCCTATGACTTGAGATCACCCAACAACATTATCACTAATACATAATCTATGAGAAAACAGACAGATAGAGACCAAAATATGGAGATCCCCTATAACAAGAACCTAGACCTATAAAATCCACTCGGTCTATAAACAATGAGTTGTGTATGTTGGGTATGATTAAAAATCCTACTAGGTTTTTACAAAAAAAATTATATGAAAATTATTTCACAATCATTCAATTAATTTTAGTTTGAAATTCATCTCATGAAAATCACAACTTTTTAAAAGTTTATTGATCCCAAAAATATGAGTAAATTCGATTCTTTTTTATTTTAAAACATAACCTCCTCATTTAGGGAATTCCAGCTAGTTCTCCCAGAATCACTAAAATTACAGTTTTACGAAAAAAATTCATTCAAAAAATGTATAATTTCTAGTTTATCATATATCATTCCTCTTTTATTTTCTCCCAAAAAAACATTTCATAAAATTATTTTGAAAATTACTAATAATGATATAACCTAGGGAAATAATGTGTACTATTATAAAAGATAACCAGAAATATAATAAACTCAAGTGAAAAAAACTAAATGACTAAATATAACCAGTAGTAGAATACACTAAAAGAACTAAATATAAACAAATTAAAGAAAAAAATAGAAGAATATCAACAACGTAAAGACAATTAACATCATGGGAATAATCCAAAATAACTATTTTCATGGAAACATAGTATCTGCGTACTCTCTTTGTGATAAAACTAGTCATATCCATCCATAAATTTATACATCTAGTCTCTTTCCCAATAATATGGGTAGAGGTACATTCATTCCTAATATTAATCACATCTATATCATTGTTTCTTTTATTTATTGTGGTGTAATGTTATACTTGGTGACATTATATAAAATTTTACCAGAATGTTTCTAAGTATTATGACATAATTTCACAAGGATACCACGATTTATTAACCGATGGTGCATGCCAATAATAAAACCAATTACATAAAACATCAATAAAATGAAAAAAAACATCCCTTATCTCATCTACAAACTTCGTTTCAAAAAACCTACCCCTTCGCATCATATAATAACATGTTCCTAATAGAATTATCATTTCTACATAAACATAAAGAGAAAATAATAGTACAAGGATAGTGTTCTAGTCCAATGAACATTTATAAAATTCCAACAGGGCCTTTAATAACTCATTTAGAAGTCACATAATGAAACCCAATTTTAAATGTTTTTCCAAATAGGCTTTAAATCTAAAAATTTCATTAAACCCAAATATTGCTCAAAACATGAAAAAAATATTTAAAAAAAATTAACTCCACACCATGATAAAAATAATTAACACACATATTGTCTAACTTGGACATCAATTAAAATATCATCACATATTATATGAATCAAACTAAAAATTTAGATTCAAAAAATTAAAAACACTAAAACTCAATAACAATAAATAAAATTATTTTAAGGAATCCATTTATCTATAAAAAGTATAATTCCATAGTTAATACTACTAATTATAATTTCAAATCCATTTGACATCTTAAAACCCCCTTTTAAAACATTAACTTAAATTAATATGTCATTAAGGCATTTCATCTAACATGTAATGGGAACTATAAATAAGTTTAAATCTTCTAGACCGAAATGAAATTTAAAATTCCATTTATTATAAACATGGAAATTAATAATGAATGGGAAAAAAATTAAATCGTTATCAAATATAGATTAATACCATGGGCTAAAAATTAATTAAGATGTTTAAAAAGTATAAGAGATTCTGGTGTGTCAATGAAACCCAATATCATAGAAACACCTAACATAAATTAATGGATTCATGTTTCCTACAAAAAAACATCAATAATTCTTAATATGATCTTTACAAGTCCTAGAAATAAAAAAAATCACCAGGTTATATTAGTCCCAGTACTAGGGATCAGACACCCTAGCCTCATGATGAGAAAATAAAGTTGAAATAGTCATATAGGGAGGGGTGAAGAGGAAATCATGATCTAACCTTGAATAATCCACTTGGAATCGATAAATAAGCAACTTTATCTAAGTAGGAAGAAAGAGAAGGTCACCTAGGGCTCTACTCAGACTTCCTTTAATAAGGGAGGAGAAATAAGGGACTCAAGGGGTTTTAAATTCATATAGGTATAATAAGAATTTCAAAAAACTGAAACATAAGGGCATGTCATATGGTTTACCAAATGGTGTACCAATGATGCCACTAATACTTGTTTACCTATGATACTCCACAAAATATGTATACATAGTTTCCCCTATCTATGCTCCCTCCATGCACAAGAGACCCATATATAAGGATACTTTGTATGGTTTCTCTTGGGATTATTATGGTTTATCCAATTGTGTTTTAACCATGTGAGAGGCACTGAAACAGCTCGTAAGATCTGCATGTCTTGGGCTATTTTTTTACAAAATATTTCTCAATGTGGTGAACTATAGAAAACGATTAAATTTTTGGAAAATACCACTCGGAACATTTGGAATCGAATAAAATAATTAATTTATCATGAAATGTGATAATGTGAAATTAGGTTGTGATAATCCCATAGTAGAAAAGCATCCCACTCTAATACCAATATAAATTAACTAATTTCCATAGCATTTAACTACATATTCATATAAAACATCAGGTTGGTTCGAAACACTCGAACCTTCTTTCCCATTTCTAACCCAAAGTCTCATTTACCCCGGAAAATCCAATTATAGGTTGAGAAAACCCCCTATATCCTATAAATACAATATTCTATATGACTATAAATATCATCAAAATCATATCATGAGGATAACCCCATGCTAAACTATCATATACATGAGTTCCCTATCATAAAATGATAATCCAAGGAACCTAATAAGGATCGCTAAAACAAAATACATTGAGGAACACTTCTATTGGTTTCCAAATTCATGATTCCATACACATTCCATTTTCAAACGTAATCATCAATTACCATGTAAACAACACATTTCACCCAGATGGCCTTTTATATACCTAATATTTTTTGTTAGACCTAGATAAATAATGATAAAAAATTCAATTATATTTAAAGGAATTATCACACACCTATGGAAACAAACATATCAAATGGAACATGAAACTTATATAAATTGGGAAGTAAATTTTTGTATACCAAACTCATAGTCATAGGATCCCACACTATAAGGATCATCTTAGAAATCAATCTAAATGATTGAATATATCATGGTGATCTCTCAGGATAGATGAAACTCAAATATGATATAAGATGACAGAGATATAAATTATAGAAGGAGAAAAACTAACTAATATGGGGTGAGGGGGAATTTACACTGGAGAAGGATGATTCATCGAGTTATAGGTATTTAATTTTAATATTTTATCTATTTAATTAAAAAATAAGTAAAATATACTAAAAGAGTACCGCTAATCTATTCCTCCCACATTGGGTACCTGTTACTCCATCATGTACCCTCCAAGAGGGATCTAGGTGTCCATTGGTCCACATGGGCCTCCCCCCACCACATTATTGGGTTCTATATTACCGATAGCTTGCCACTAGGTACCTAGTGTAATCTGGCACAAATGATAAATTCTCCATAATCATTATGATTCCTGAATTTTCAACCCCGTGAACTTATCAAGTACTTCAATGATAAAAACCCATCAATATTCTTTTGGTTATATATAAACTAGATTGAATTAAATCCTTGATAAATGGGGGGTAGTTATATATGATTCAAAATCCCACAATTTATTGATCTTTACCCTAGAGAGTCCTCAATTATGTTTTAAAAATAATTTAATTCCAACATATCCCTTATAAATTAGGTATTTATGACCTCAAATACCCTTTCATATGTTACTGATGGTTTTTTATTTGTGTTCATTAGTTTTTATCTTGTTTTAAGCGTTTTGGCTATTAAAATCCATAAAACTATAATTCGATACATTTTGGATGAAATTTTTCTATTTATGTAAAACTTATCTATGTGAGGTGTTCGAATATTTGTAGAAATGGATATATTGAGAATTTATCTACATAAGTTTTATATGTGAATGTTTTTCCTTTTTAAAATGGATACATCGTGAAATACCTATGTGATATTTTCGCATATCATTCAAATGACTACATGAAAAATCAGCTTTGTAGATAAATCGGTTATGTGAATATGTTTCATAGATTAACTTTCTATGTGAATCAAATGCATAGTGAAATCAGCTACATGGTTCTAGTCAGCTATATCTTGTTTATCTACATGATTAAAAATCCCACATAAATCATTTTGGCTACATCAAATTCGGCTGCATGGATAAATTTTCTATGTAGAAAAAATTTCCAAAGCGATGAAGGCGTATATGATATATTATATATATACCAATTAACTATGTCAATTCAAATTTTAAATCAACTATGCGGTGATCTACAATAAGCTACATCGATCTACTACCACTATTAATTACCATTGTATCTCTTGAGTGTCATTTTAATGCTTTTATATAATATTTAAATGTTATATTACCTGTTTATGGTAAAAAAAAATTATAATAAGTACCCATTACCAAGAAAAGAAACAATTTCAAGGATAATTTATTGTTTTTTACAATTTCTATGGTATTTTTGAGAAAAGGGTGTTCTTATTTCTATGGATAGATGCATATTTTATGCATAAGTGTTGCGTAATTAAAAGAAAAGTTTTGTGAACATGAGCCTCAGCCTAGTTGGTGAGGACTCTTTTAAGTGTATCTAGGAGACCTGGGATCATATCCAGGCAGAGGATAATTTCGGGGGGTATTGTAGTAGTACTGTAGCAGGTACTATAGGAGGTACTATGTAGAACTGTAGTAGGTATTGTAGTAGGAACTATGCAGAACAGTAAAAGGTATTATAGTGGGAACTGTAACAGGCACTGTTTGCCACTATAGCTACCAGGAATATTCCCCTATTTAGGCCTTTGGGCCACCGATTTGATCCCTAAGTTCATTATGGACTTCGAGTCATGCAGGCCTTTGGTTCAATAAGGCCTTTGGGCCACCTTAATTGCAAATGCAAACCAGAAAACCTACAAGGAACAAGATTCTGAAGGAGGAGGATCAAGGAGCTTTCACCATAGCATAAGCTAAACAGATTTCAAGAATGAGAGGGTATGATACCTTCCATCAGGATAATCCTGTGCATGCAGGGAAAAGCCTAGCCGAACAGCCATGTGAAGGTGGAGAGCTGATTCCAAGATAAAGATGGTGGGGAGGAGCAGTTCCATGTAGTTAGTTTAGGTTGTATGTAATGTTTGAAGCCTATGGGAAATGAATTCCTCTAAGTCCTATGAGCCATGCAATACATTCGCCTACAGGCCTTGTAAGAGTTCCACCTCACCCCTTGAAAGGTAGATTATAAAAAATCAATAAAAAATAAAGGCCTATGGTCCATTTGAGTGAGTAAAAGAGACGTTTTTTGCATCCGTTTCGTAATATCGATCTGAAGATAAAGTTAAATATATAGAAAAGAATAAAATTACCTTAATATAATTCAATGATGATATGTCTCCCTCTCTTGAAACTCTTGAATGGTTCTATATTATAATCTAGATAAAGATGATGCTTTTTGATTTTTATATGTGTTATACCAATCATATTTTCTATCATTTTTGAAGGTTTTCCTTAACTGGTATTATTTTTTATCTTCTCTACTATAAAATTTTTCCTTATGTAATTTATATTTTTTAATTTTTACTTTCACCTATAATAACTCAGTTTATCATCTCTTTCAATGTAAATGTTCTGAGTAAGAGAACCAAAAGTTTGGTAGTTTTTAAATCCTTGCTGGAGCTCGATTAAAAGACAATATGGTATTGAAGCAAATGTCAACTTCTTTCACATAATCATGTAGTCCCAGGGAAAATTACTAGAATCTCTTTATAAAATGAATAATATATTATAAATCACCAAACCTGTGGAGAAGTGCATTGGTGCAGTTTATTTAGGGATTTTTTATCCCAAAACCACTATAAATATTTATTTCAGATTATTTTCTTTTCTATGACTTATTTCCATAGCTTTCAATATTTATGAAAATATTATAAGTTAGTCATATCAAAAATAGTGTAGTTTCCTATGAGAATAAAAATAATAACTCAATTCACCCCCACCCTTGAGTATTTTATCAACCCATTTAGGAAATTATTTTATTATAGATAAGGAATCATGAGTATTCATCGTCATCATTTTTATATTTTTATTCAAGGAGGTAAAAAAAAGACCAACGATCTTGGGAAAAATGTAACTTGAGGACCATGGAGTATTAAATAGTGAAGACCAAGGGCATATGCATAAATTAGATTCACAACCACATGCTTCAAGGAGGAGGCATTTTGAATACAAGTCACATTAGAACCCGGGATAGAAAGTGGAGAAAGGTAGTCCACCACTTTATTCCTCCTCTCCCCACGTATGACTAACTTGAACTTTTCTCCTCAATATCTCATTGAATATTTTTATGGTGTACATTATCGACCATGGGGTGGAACCTCTCTTCATAAGGGAGTCATGGATGATCCTAGAGTTAGTTTCTGCATGGGAGATTTCAATATTGTTCTGATTACAAAGATTGAGCCCGGTGAAATGAGCCTTGGCCTCCGCCTGAAGAGCGTTTCCATTGCCAAAGTTGGCCATGAATGCAAGGATCATACTCCCCCGTGAATTAAAAACCACACCTCCACCAGGAATGGTATGTGAGATGTAGTGTTCATCTATGTTTATCTTAAATATATTTGCAGGAGGACTTCATCTTACTCATTGCCCATGTATTCTGTCTAAGGAAGGAGCCAGGTCGAGGCAAGCCTGTAACATCCTTAGGGAGGGGGCCTCCTGCCAGTTCTTGAGCAGGGAGACTATACCATTGATTATCCAATAAACACATATATTTTATTTACATTTTAATGGTATTAAATGTTCAATTTTTATCTTATGGGCCTGAGTTAGTGCATTTTCATTATGAACATCCATTCTCATCATTTGTGCACTTCATGCCTAATATACAACAATTTAGGCCCAATGAGTCATCTAATTCTAAGAAATGTAATTATCAATATTTTAATTTTATATTTTGGGAAATGTATCTACACTTAAATGTGAACATTTTTCATTCAGGGATCAATGGAGAATTCATGAAAGAAGATGGGGATATTTTGTGATGAAAGGATGCAATTCTTGAGAAGGCAGATTGGACACCAGCCCACTGATGAGACTGTGGGGCCCAACATAAAGGCCCCATTAATCCCAAATTTCGTTGGATTCTAGAAGACATGTATAGGAAGAAATAACTCTTCAGGAGCTAATGCTAATTCGGCCTCCATGGTGGTCATTTAGGCGGGCCAAGTTAGAGATAAAATTATGGGCCAGATTCTGCGGCCCAGAAAAACAGCACACTAATTTGATCATATCTCGGAATCCACAACTCCAAATGGGCCCCCATTTTACCGAATGTTAGCGGACATCCGGAGCTCCATTTTCTTCTTTTATGGTCTACTATGATTCGGCCATTTAGAAGGTCATCTAAACGCGTCTGTTCGGTGGATGAAAGATGGCTGCCACCTCGGGTCAAATGTGGAAAAGTCCAAATTCCACAAGCTTTCCACCACCTATGGCCTACCACAATTAATTGAGATGCTTTGTACTGTTGGAGGCTCTACCCAAGGGCTCAAAAATGCCTATTTAAGGTAGTGGTGTTGGGGGATTTATGAATCTTTGGTGCTTGGTTTCATTGTAGTGTTATGCTGCCGCTTTGTGTTTGTAATCACATTTCTTTCTCATGTAAGTTGTTTAATTCACCTTAGTTTCTTAATAAAAGTCCTTTGTTTACTCTTATTCTGTTCTCTACTTATCACGTTGATACCATTGGTTCAAGGTGTGAATTTATTCACACCATACTTTGTGATATTTATCACACAACAGAGGAGTGATCTTTTTTGTTGTTGTTGTTTTTACTTCTTCAATTCCACCTTTGTAAGTCTACTTCCCGCTTCTGTTGAAGACATGTCATCAATGGAGGGCTGACTAATTTATGGGTTGATCCAAGGGAGTAGCAAGGGTCTGTATTGGATGTTATTTATCACTCCATTAATGGGTAATCACTTCTTTTAAATGAGATTTTTATTTGATTATTTTAAAACATCTTCATCCTAATTGAATTTAAGGTCACACATTTCAAGTGCTAATACGAACCTCTACCTTGGAGTTCTCAAAACATTGATCCTTAAAGTGTATAGGTGATTAGTATTAGGATGTGTAGGCATTAAACCATTATGTGATGATTTCGTTTGATCTTCTTAAATGAATCCATCTCAATTATAAGAAGTTGAAATCATTAAAAAAGTAATTCATCCAATCCACCCTGAGCGATAACCTAGGATCAACTCATTCTAATAAATTGAATTCACTAAAATCTGTTAGTTATCCCATAAACCCATATAAAATCAACCAATGTTGGCCACTTCATATCCAAAACAGTCCATATAATGTACGTGTCTATAGGTTTCTTCTTAGGTATCTGATCATTCGATAACCCAAGCTAAACTACAAGGACCGTTCTACCTTCATCTCTTGGGTAAATTTGAGCAAGAACCAAATTTTCGCGCTGTTTCCAGGGACCCAAGTAAGTCATTTAAACACCCATTCTATTCTCCCCCCTTTCTTCTTTTCTCATCCAAATTCTCTTATCTTGTCCCTTTCTCGTTTTTTTTCTTTTGGCGCATGTCCGCCTACACCCGCGATCAATCAAACCGTCTAGTTAGGGTGGATAGTCCGAGGGTTGGGGATTCCAGTACACCAAGGGAACTCATTCAATTAGATCATAATCTTCCTAATACTCTAGAGTCCAAAATTGATCCAATTTCAATGGAATGTCTTCAAGGAAACCAACTCATAAACCCGGGTGGAAACCAAAAGGGAAACCCAAATGAGGCAGGCCCAAACTTGGGGAATGTAATTGATCAAACGATGAATGACTACCTCACACCTTCCTGGACCAATACCCCCTCGTGCATTAGACACAATTCCCTAGGAGATGACAACTACATCTTTAAACCCCATTTCCTAAACCACCTTCCCACATTCCTTGGAATGGAGTCCAATATGCCATACCTGCACATTAAGGAGTTCAATGACATTGTAGAAACCATGTGTCCCCCACATCAACTAGAATCTTCTAAGATGAGGCTATTTCCTTTTTCTTTAAATGATCGAGCTAAAAATTGGCTAAACAATTTGAGACCATCATCCATAAATTATTAGGACCAACTACAAAGAGAATTCTACAAAAAATACTTTCCCCACCACAAAACAATTGCACTTAAAATGAGTATCCAAAACATTTTTGAAAAAGAGGGAGAGTCATTCTATGAAACATGGGAGAGGTTCAAAGACACTCTAAACATAGTTCCACACCATGGTTTTTCTATTCCAGAACAAGTGAGAATTTTCTATGAAGGGTTGGGTCTAGGGAACAAACAATTCATTGACATGATGTGTAATGGAACCTTTAAAAACAAAGCCCCAAATGATGCTTATGAGTATCTAGAAAGCCTTTCTGAACAAAACCAAACATGGGGAACTTCACCTTATTCTGAAAATCCACAAAGAACTACTGTAATTCATACACTTAGAGAAGAAGAAATCCTTTGGGCTAAACTTGCAGCACTCTCTAGGAAGTTTGAAGAGATAGACCTTAGGAAAGTCCATGAAATCCAAACCGTTGACCCTATTTGCACAATTTGTGACAAACATGACCATAAGTCAGAAAACTGCCCAACCATTCCATCCATAAAGGATGTTCTTTTAGGAGGACCCCCAGCGGAAGTAAATGCTTTGAACTTTCAAAATACTCAATACCAAAACACCTTCAACCCAAGGTATAACGACCACCCAGGCTTCCGCTGGAAAGATAACCAACAACCTAGCCAACCACAGGGACAAAATCCTTACCCCCATCAGAACTACCAAACCCATAACCAGTTCCAAACCCAACCTATCCAATACCAACAGTCACCGGTCCATTTTCAACAAACCATCCCACCTCCAAAATATCCCCCTGGGATAAACCAACCTACTCAAGCACCCACCCAAACTGTTCCACAAAGCCTACTAGAACAATTGTGCAAACAAATGGAAAGGATGAACTCAGAAGTCTCTTACCTTAAACAAGAACTTCAAACCATAAAAACTGGAAAGGCACCCATGCCTACTCAGGAGGTTCCATCCTCAACTTCAAGGGGAGAGTCAAGTTGCACTCAAACAAATCATGAACAACTAAAGGTTGTGACTTTTTTAAGAAGTGGGAAATCAATTGAGAAACCTGAACAAATAATTCAGAACCCACCTGAAGATTCAAACTTGGATGAAAATTTAAATGAACCACAAGATCAAACTGAGGAAACTGATAACATTGTCAAGGAAACAACTCTTCAACAAACCACCCCACAACCTGCACCATTTCCTCAATGCATGAGGGGTAAACCCAAGCCTGAACTGAATGAAACATTGAGGGAAATCTTCTCACAGATCAAGTTGAACATTCCTCTTCTCGATGCCATCCAAACCAAACCTTCCAACTCAAAGTACCTTAAGGGCTTGTGCACTTTTAAAAGAAAATTTTTAAATAAAAACCAAGTCCTTTTGGATGCTAATGTGAGTACCACCATTCAAGGGACCATTCCTCCTAATTTGAAAGACCCGGGTTGCCCTTACATCAATGTTGAACTAGGAGAGAGAAAAGTTTTCAAGGCCTTGTGTGACCTAGGTGCTAGTGTCAATATCATCCCATATGTTGTGTACTGCCAGTTAGGCCTAGAGGAGCTCCAACCCACATCTATCACACTTCAGCTTGCTGATCGTAGCATTAGGGTTCCAAAGTGGATTTTAAAGGACGTTCTAGTAAAGGTTGAAAACTTCATCTACCCTGCTGATTTCATTGTCCTCAACAACCATCCAAACTTAGGAAATAAGGAACAAACCCCAATCATCCTTGGTCATCCTTTTCTTGCAACAATCAGCTCTGTTATCCGAGTCTGAAATGGGAACATGACCATCACCTTTGGGAACATGAGTCTAGACTTGAAAATCTATAATGCAAGCTCACAAATAGGGGATGATGAGGACATTCATGAAGTAAACATGATAGGAAGCATTGATAATGAATCCATGGAACATCAAGGAATATTTAATGAATGTTTAAGTCAGGATGAGATTGATTTCCTTTGTTCATATAAAGGAAGTTTATCTCCTTGGCTTGAATCATTTTCAAATTGCTCTTATGATGAAGTATTAAGTCCAACAATCAGTGAAACCTTTCAAGAAACCACTTCCATAGAGACCCCTATAAATTCCTTCCCTAAATATGATCAAGCCAATCTAGTAGCTGAAACTTCTACATGTGAGGAATCAATCCTATCTGAAACTCTAAAAAAAAGAAATTGATCTTGATCCAATGTCCCAATATTCTGCTGAAATTCTAAACCAACCTGATCTGGAATTGAAGGAACTTCCTGCTGCACTAAATTATGCTTTCCTAGGGGACAATCAAACACATCTTATTGTAATTTCTTCTTCTCTTGAAGCCAATCATGAGAGGATGCATCTAGATGTCCTTAGGAAGCATAAGAAATCCATTGGTTGGATCCTATCTGATATTCCTGGGATTAGCCCACTTATCGGGACACATAGGATTGTTCTGGAATCTGATTCAAAGCCATGTCTTCAACCTCAACGGCGACTCAATCCTAATCTCATAGAGGTAGTAAGGAAAGAACTTCTGAAACTGATAAAAGCTGGTATCATCTATCCCATAGCTGAGAGTGAGTGGGTGGGCCCAATTCAAGTGGTTCCAAAAAAGGTTGTAATCACAGTGATAACAAATGAGGATGGAGAGATTCTTCCAACAAGGGTGAGTAGTGGATGGAGGGTCTGCATTGACTATAGAAAGCTAAACTCATTCACCATGATGGATCATTTCTCCTTACCATTCATTGACCAAGTCCTTGATAGAGTGGTAGGTCATGCCTTCTACTGTTTCATAGATGGGTACTCAGGGTACAATCAAATTGAGGTCTCCCTAGAGGATCAAGGGAAGACTACATTCACATGTCCTTTAAGAACCTTTGCTTTCAAACGCATGCCCTTCGGGTTATGCAATGCCCCTGGAACCTTCCAACGGTGTATGATGGGAATCTTCTCATACATGGTAGGGGATTTTCTTGAGGTCTTCATGGACGACTTCTCTGTGTTTGGGGATACTTTTGAGGGATGTCTGCAGAATTTTGAGAGAGTCTTGTCAAGATGTGAAGAAAAGAATCTGGTCCTAAACTGGGAAAAATGCCATTTCATGGTTAAAGAGGGACTTGTTCTAGACCATCTGGTCTCGAGTAGGGGGATTGAAGTTGATAAAGAAAAGTTTGACATCATTCGTCACCTTCCATCACCAAAAACTGTCAAGGAAGTGAGGTCTTTCTTAGGACATGCTGGTTTCTATAGAAGATTCATCATGGACTTTAGTTCAATATCCCATCCCCTTTGTGCTCTTTTAGTAAAGGATGCTCCATTTGTTTGGACAGAAAGCTGTGAGGGTTCATTATCAACCCTCAAATCCTCTCTCACCTCTCCTCCCATTATGAAATCTCCAAATTGGAACCTTCCTTTTGAACTTATGTGTGATGCCAGTGACTTTGCTGTTGGAGTTGTGTTAGGACAATGCTGTGATAAAACTCCGTATTTCATTTCTTATGCAAGAAAATACTTAAATGATGCCCGAATAAATTACACCACTACTAAAAAGGAGTTACTTTCTATTGTGTTTGCTTTAGAGAAGTTTAGGTCCTACCTCTTAGGATCCCCCATCATTGTGTTCACTGACCATTCTGCACTAAAATACCTCTTCTAAAAACAAGATTCTAAGGCTAGAATGATTAGGTGGGTCCTTCTCTTACAAGAATTTGACCACACAATCAAGTATAAAAAGGGAGTTGAAAATGTTTTTTATGATCACCTCTCTGGGATGGAATTCAAAGACAACTCAAATCACCTTTCTCTGTCTGATTCATTTCCTGATGAACACCTATACTCTGTGAGTGACTTCCCTTGGTATGCTGACATAGAAAATTTCTTATTGACAGGAGTCATTCCAAAATTCTTAGGGACTCAAGCTCAAAGGAAATTTCTTTCTGATGTTAGACACTATGTGTTTGATGATCCATACCTCTATAAGTTCTGCCCTGACCAAGTCATTAGGAGGTGTGTTCCAGAATCTGAACAAGAGTCCATCCTTAAATTCTGTCAAAGTGAGGTATGCAGAGGTCACTTTTCCTCTAAGAAAACATCTTCTAAGATTCTTCAATGTGGTCTTTTCTGGCCCACCCTCTCAAGGGACTCCTACACATTTTGTCAAAGATTTCCTAGGTGTCAACAAGTAGGGTCCATCACAAAAAGGAATCAAATTCCACTCACTCCCATCTTAGTGGTTGAAATATTTGACTGTTGGGGAATTGATTTCATGGGTCCCTTCCCAAACTCTCGGGGATACCTCTACATACTCTAAGCTGTTGATTATGTCTCAAAATGGGTTGAGTTCATTCCCACTTAGTCCAATGATCATCAAGTTGTGATTCGATTTCTAAAAGAGAACATATTTTCAAGATTTGGAATTCCTAGGGCTATAATCAGTGATCGAGGAACCCATTTCTGCAACCGCCCATTCGCTTCACTCATGTCTAAGTATGGTATTTCTCATAAAGTTTCCACTACATACCATCCTCAAACCAATGGTCAATCCGAGTTAGCGAATAGGGAGATTAAGAAAATTCTTGAAAAACTGTCAACCCCTATAGGAAAGATTGGTCTGAGAAACTCTTAGATGCTCTTTGGGCCTATAGAACTGCATGTAAAACCATTTTAGGAATGTCCCCATATAGGTTGGTTTATGGTAAAGCATGCCATTTTCCAGTGGAGATTGAACATAAGGCATTTTGGGCAATCAAGAAAATGGATTATGATCTCTCATTGGCCGGAACAAAAAGGAAATTAGATCTCAATGAACTGGAGGAACTAAGGATGGAGGCTTATGAAAATTCAAGGATCAATAAATCTAGAGTTCAAGCCTACCAATCTAGGAATATCAAGGTCAAACAGTTTGAACCAGTAAAACTTGTGCTCTTGTATAGTTCAAAAATTCATTTACACCTGGCAAAGTTAAGGTCTAGGTGGTCAGGACCTTTCATAGTACATTACGTGTACCCCCATGGGGAAGTAGAGATTCAAGATCCCACAAGTGGTTACATTTTCAAGGTCAATGTTCAAAGGTTAAAACCATTCATTGAATCATTCAATAAACAGAAAATAGAGGTTGAGTTAACTCATCCAACCTATGAACCAGGAAAAAATTAATAGATTTAGGGTCCATGTCAGGCTAACGACGTTAAACAAAGTGCTGAATGGGAGGCAACCCATGGTTTTCAAGTTTCCAATAATTTCGTTTTTTTAATCAACTTTATATTTTAAATAGGGTTAATGAGACATTTTGATATTTAGAAAAAAAATAAAAATAAACTATTGACATGTTCTTCTATAATGAGTATGGATGGGTACGAAAGGGGAGCACCATATTCATCCGTGTCACGTGGTGTGATCCTTGAGTAATACCTTACCCAGAAATTTAAAAAGAAGACAATGTATCAACTATTTTTTTTAATGTGTTTGTAGGTTAAAAAATTAAAAAACAAAAATAAATAAATAAAAATATAATAATAATAAAGAAGTCCACATCGTAGGTCATGGGGCAAACCCCGTCACAACCGGCGAAGCTGCGGGGATTCGAACTCGGGACCGAAGGGAGACAGGGGCGCGCACATACCACTGACCTACGGCTTCTTGTGCTTCCTTATTCTTTAATTTATATTCTTATATTTTACTTCCTTTATATATATATATATATATATATTTTGTTTTTTTTTTGTTTTTATTTTTTTCCACTAGGGAACTTTGCAAACGACATGGATATCAAAGGAATAATTCGAGCAGCAAGAACTTGAAACTTCAACCACCAGGTGACTTCATTCCATGATCCTCATATTTCAATTTCCTTATTGAACTCCCCTTTTTTCCTCTACCCCATTCTAAATTTTATTTTTATGAAACTAGGGACAGTTTCTTTCTAAGTTGGGGGGTGTGGAAACAAAATGTTTGTTTAAAAAAACAATGATAAAAAAATTAAAATTCCTTTATCACTCATATAATAACATCTTTGATCACATTACAACTACATATCAAATAAATTTTGTTTCCTTGAATCTTAATTTAATTCATGATTAAGTTTAAAAGCATAGATTTTGGAAGTTTGGTTGTCCAATGAAAATTTTCATCATTTTTATTTTCATCCATTAAATCAAAATTCCACAATGCACGTCCTCTAGACTGTGGGGTACTAATTTGAATTTTTGGGGTCCCATAATAAATAGCATAGGATGGTTTAATTTTTATGAATAATATGAGTATTCAAAAAAATTAATTAAAAAAATAAAAAAAAATGCGTGGAAAGCAATGGATTGATAAAATGTGAGGCTTTCGGCACTTGGGGATCGTGACTCCAGATTTGTCTAGCCCTGAGTTTTTCAATCTATCTCTATTTATGGTAATATGACTTTGTTTTTGATTAAGTTAACTCGAGACGATGCCCGAGTATGTGGGCTTCACTTGGTGCCCTAAGGCCTTTGAGTCTAGGAGTCATCGGCAAAGTCTTGCTACATGGGTTAATTTGATTAACTGCAATCTCAATTACTATGGAAATATTGCAAAAAAATAAATCCCAAAAAAAAGGAATGAAGAATACTCATATTAGGATTAAATTTGATTCCACCTAGCGCTTCCATGATTTTCCCCTTGAATGAAAATGAACCCCCATATCTATTGTGATTCACAACACATCATTACACCTAATTGAGTTGGATGAAGTATGATGATGGATTTCATCAAAGGAATGGGATTGGGATTGGGATCTTCTTTTAAATTCATCTTGTTTTAAATTATCTTGATAGGTTATAAAAATATATTTGTGTGCAGTTTACATTGTGAGCACTATTTGTTATAATGTGTTTGAAGAAATGAATTCAAATAAAATCATCGAATTATTTGCTCGGGACTAGAAAATCTCAAGTTGGGGGGTGTGATTATCCAATAAAAACATATATTTTAATTAAATTTAAATGGTATTGAATGTTCATTTTTGATCTTATGGGCCTGAGTTAGTGCATTTTCATTATGAACATCCATTCTCATCATTTGTGCACTTCATGCCTAATATACACCAATTTAGGCCCAATGAGTCATCTGATTCTAAGGAATGTAATTATAAAATATTTTAATTTTATATTTTTGGAACTGTATATACACTTAAATGTGAACATTTTTCATTCAGGAATCAATGGATAATTAATGGAAGAAGATGGAGATATTTTGTGATGAAAGGAAGCAATTCTAGAGAAGGCAGATTGGACACCATCCCACTGATGAGACTGTGGGGCCCAACATATTGGCCCAATTAATCCCAAATTTCGTGGGATTCTAGAAGACATGTATAGGAACAAATAACTCTTCCGGAGATAATGCTAATTCGGCATCCATGGTGGTAATGTAGGCGGCCCAAGTTAGAGATAAAATTCTAGGCCAGATTCTACGGCGCATAAAAACAGCCCACGAATTTGATCATATCCCGGAATCCAAAACTCCAAAGGGGCCCAAATTTTACAGGCAGTTAGAAGACATCCGGATCTCCATTGGCTTCTTCTATGTCCCACTCTGATTCGGCCATCTAGAAGGTAATACAAACGCGTCTGTTCAGTGGATGAAAGATGGCTTCCACCTCGTGTCAAATGTGGAAAAGTCCAAATTCCACAACCTTTTCATCACCTATGGCCTACCAAAATTAATTGAGATCCTTTGTACTGTTGTAGGATCGACCCAAGGTCTCAATAATTCTTATTTAAGGTAGTGGTGTTGGAGGATTTATGAATCTTTGGTGCTTGGTTTCATTGTAGTGTTATGCTGCCGCTTTGTGTTTGTAATCGCATTTCTTTCTCATGTAAGTTGGTTAATTCACCTTAGTTTCTTAATAAAAGTCCTTTGTTTACTATTATTCTATTATCTAATTATCACGTTGATACCATTGGTTCAAGGTGTGAATTTATCCACACTATACTTTTTTAAATTTATCACACAACGGAGGAGTAATCTTTTTGTTGTTGTTGTTTTTAATTCTTCAATTCCACCTTTGTAAGCCTACTTCCCGCTTCTGTTGAAGACATGTCATCAATGGAGGGCTAACTCTTTTATGGGTTGATCCAAGGGAGTAGCAAGGGTCTGGATTGGATGTTATTTATCACTCCATTAATGGCTAATCACTTCTTTTAAATGAGATTTTTATTTGATGATTTTAAAACATCTTCATCCTTATTGAATTTAAGGTCACACATTTCAAGTGCTAATACGAACCTCTACCTTGGAGTGCTCAAAGCTTTGATCCTTCAAGTGTATAGGTGATTAGTATTAGGATGTTTAGGCATTAAACCATTAAGTGATGATTTCGTTTGATCTTCTTAAATGAATCCATCTCAATTATAAGAAATTGAAATCATTAAAAAAGTAATTCATCGAATCCACCCTGAGCGATAACCTAGGATCAACTCATTCTTTTAAATTGAATTCACTTAAATCTGTTACTTATCCTTTAAACCCATATAAAATCAACCCATGTTGGCCACTTCATATCCAAAAACAGTCCACAGAATGTATGTGTCTATAGGTTTCTTCTTAGGTCTCTGAGGATTCGATAACCCAAGATAAACTACAAGGACCGTTATACCATCATCTCTTGGGTAACTTTGAGCAAGAACCAACCATCAAGTATGAATTTTATTCTAAAAATTATATCCCTCCCAGTGGATTTAATCCCATCGAATCTTGCCTTGTTGCGGGCCTGCCAGAGGCACCAGCACCCAGCACAGAGGACCACGGAACGTGCCATACACTCCATACCTTTATCCTATATTCCATGGAACCACTTCTCAAGGAATGAAGACCCTATAAGCTCATTAGAGGAGACTGATGTAAAAGTTCCAAAGCACTACCACACCTCCTTAGCCCACTCTCCCTCAAAGAAGATATAATGTGTCCTCTCCTCATTTTTACTGCTATAACACTGACACCGTGATCCAAGGATTACTCCCATTTTCTAGATAATCACAGCGGAGGGGATTACTACGTTTTTTAATATCTAGACCAGAAAATTGCACTTAGTTATAATTCTACTACACTACATTAAATAATTCACACTGTCTAATAGTTCCTGAGGAGTGAAAATCCTCCAGAAGTCCTTTGTGAAGAACTTCCCAGAATGGGACGGGGTAAACACACACTTTTCTGGCTCTGAATTGATCAAGATAGAGTCAAAAATCTTTATATAGGTCTTATCCAGCATAGAATTAATGAATTTCAGGAATGACCTTGGCTTTTTGAATGTAATCAAAGTCCCTAGGCACCCCAGGAAACTAATCACGGATCCCGCCCAGTTGCTTTTCTAGAAGGAAATTTTGTCAGCACCCACGATCCAACAGGGGTGCTCATGAAGCCCCGAGACCAGGGGACATATCAAATTCTAGAAGGGGGATCCTTGGATGCTTCCATTTTCAATAAAACGGGTTTGGTTGTGTTGTATGATCCCACCCCCCCCCCCCCCCAATAAGGTCTGATTCTCTACTGTGTCCAAGAGATCTTGTTGTGCATGGACTACACAAAACTCCCGAGGCTTCTAAAATTGATGCCCCCTTCCTAAACAGGTAGGGCCATTCCATCCCAAGAGACCCAGATCCTCTTCCATTCCGATAGATCATCCTAATGAAATCCATCTAATACCCTATAAATAACTTTGATGACCCCTTTTTGAAGGAACGTTGAATCCATCACTTGCATCGGGATAGAAACCAAAACACTGTTAATGAGAGAGATACACCCCCACCAAAGAATAAAAAGTGATTTTTTTAGTTGAGAACACGGTCCATGATCCTGATCACCACCTGATCAATGTCCCAAACACGCATACTTCCAAAGGATATTGGAGATCCCAGTTACTCCATAGTAGAGCCAGCTGCAACCTCATCCCTGGCCACATCCACCAAGGGATGGGGGTCAACCAACTTGCCTCCACACTCAACAAAACTTGCACCAATGGGGACCATCACTGGATCCTGGGAGATCAACGACAAAGGCTCTATCCTACTATAGGGAGACTGTATGAAAAGATCCAGGATCCCGCACGTCGAGAGAATCTGGCATGAACCAAATATCTAATCTTCTATCATTGACATCCCCGTAGGGGGATTACTTTGAGGCTGGAAGGAGAGGGCCACACAGGATGGAGTGGCTCCTACTAGAGAGAAGGAACATGGGATACACCTAGAGGATGTGAAAGCTGGGGGATAAACCTCCACCTGAGGAATCGACTAGAAGTAGGATGGCCCAGCCGACACTCAGACGAACCTAACCTCTTGATGGGTGGGGACTTAGCATCACAACTTTCACACTTGTAGGGAATTCCCATGGAGGTGGAAAGAGGAATAGAACTGGGGAAACACTAGGTAAACCACATCCAGGGACCACAACACTGATCCCTGAACCTTCAAAAAAAGATTATCTGGGATGGGAGAGGACAGATCTAGCTCCACACACATCCGAGCAACCAAACAATCCTCACCACACAGTGTGCTCTCATACATGAAGAGGAAATATACTAGGGAATCCCCTATATCTTTGAGAAGAGCCCCATTCTGAAATTTTAGAGGGATCCCAGGAAGCCTAATCCAAACTGGTTTCTGTGAACTCTCCTTTCCTTTATGGGCTTCCAACAACCATTGTGCTAGGATAAACCACCACCATCCCATGAGGGGTGCTCTGCACTAGGGATAGATAAATCATGCTTCTGAGGACAAGACCAATCCAAAAGAGAGTTGGTGAACACAGAAATATGATTTGGTGCCTGCAACTCCCATGAGTCTACCCAACATTTGATGATACGAAGAGGTGGATTCTCCCATACAAAGCAAGACACAAGAGTCCTTCTCAAGCCATCCATAGCCTTGTAAAACTCTATCATTGAAAATTAAAATGATAGTTCAGATCAGTCCCGCATACCAATGAAACCATCAGAGGAGCCTTTGGGAAACAAGGTTGTAGTGGGATGCAAAATGATATCACTACTGGAAAGATGATCTTTCCCAACACTTCTATACCAACGGTTTGTAAAAACCGTTGGTATAGCTACCCTTTCCCAACGGTTCACCAAAACCGTTGGGAAAGGGTCCCTTTTCCATCCCCTTTCCCAACAGTTCATCAAAACCGTTGGGAAAGGGTCCTCTTTCCCAACAGTTCACCAAAACCGTTGGGAAAGGGTCCCTTTTCCCTCCCCTTTCCCAACGGTTCACTAAAACCGTTGGGAAAGGGTCCTCTTTCCCAACGGTTCACCAAAACCGTTGGGAAAGGGTCCTCTTTCCCTCCCCTTTCCCAACGGTTCACTAAAACCGTTGGGAAAGGGTCCTCTTTCCCAACGGTTCACCAAAACCGTTGGGAAAGAGAGGGGATAATTTCAACCTTCGGCCAACAAAAGTTCAACCCACCCAAACCATTGGGATAGATTCTTTAATTTTTTTTCCAGGCCTTATAACCAAGAACATTATATAAATAAAAAATTTAAATAATTATGATAATACATATATATATTTATGAAATTATGTTTACAAAGTGATGTTAGGTTAGTGGTTAAGTCGTTCGATTATAAACGAGGGGTCCTGGGATCAAATCCCAGCGGATGTTTTATTTTTTGGAATTTATATACCAACGGTTCCATTACCGTTGGTATAGATTTCATATTACCTATACCAACGGTTTTTTGAAAACCGTTGGTATAGACCTATCGCAACGGCTTACTTGGCTACGGTTCTCCAAACCGTTGGTATAGCTTATACCAACGGTTTGGAGGCCTATACCAACGGTTCCAAACCGTTGGTAAAGGTTAGTTTTCCAGTAGTGTATGCACAGTGCATCCTTGAAGGAGGTCCCAGGCCTTTGATGACTTGGGGGAGGGCCTCTGGCCCCCAGAGGCTGCGAAGGACCACCAAAAGCGAGGTTTTTTCTGGGATTGAAGGATGATGGTTCCAAATAATCCAACCGGAGGATCGCATCTGGCGGAGTAACAGTTGGAAAAAATTGAAAGTGAGACGACGCATGTGGTGCGTAGTTTGGCACAGTGAGATCCACTCCTAATAATAATCAACAGCTATCAGCTATCAATGTTTGAAGTCTAAAGATCATCTTTAAAATTATTGCAATGTCTGAAAATAAAGAATTTATGTCAGTGTTAAGGGATCCCTACCATAATGGTGAAAATTATGGATATTAGAAGGCACAAATGATCATATATCTAAAGAACCTTGGTCTGAAAATTTTTCTCAATGTCGTGAATCCCTATGAAATTACCTAAACACATCATGAAACATTATATGTGGACACTGAAAAAGATATTATTTAAATTACAAATAAATGGATGTTATTATTTTTGGGATAGGTCTAAATGATTTCAAATGAGTCTCAATTATGAACAACCCATGAAATGTTTACTATTATTAAGGTTTACTATGAAGGTATAGGCAATGTGTAAGATCTCAGATATAATACTACCAAATAATTGATTGATATTTTTAGAATGGTGTAAGGAGATAGAATCACCTAGTTGAATGAAAGAATTACTAATGTTGTAAACAATTTTTCTATGTTTGGAGAACTTATTTTTTAACCATATCAAGCATTAAAAATTCTCATTTTTTTACAACTAAGATGGAGTGTGATATCCCGTGATATTAATCAATATAAAGAGTTAAATAATTTGAAAATAAAAATTCTCATTCAAACATTAATGATGTACGAGGCAAAGATGAAAGAAAAATATGGAGGATATAGAGTAGTAAATATAAAATGATTTCAATTAAACAATATTGGATTCATCAAACAAGATTTTCCATAGCTATAAGAAAACAAAAAATACAGAGAAAATATACTTTATGAAATTTGGGTATAAGAATAAAGCCATGAAATACATTAAATCCAAATGGAGTACATTATAAGATTATATAGATTTCACTTATTTAGAATTATAATATGAACTTTCTAACCATAAGGTTAACATGTGCTTTAAAGAATGTTCTAATGAGGTACATTTATATTATTCGTTTGATCATTATTCTAAATTTGAAAAAAATACTCATATAAAGAATTTAATGAAAATTTTAATAATATTGAAACTGAGTATGAATCATTGGAAAAAAATAAAGCTATTAAAAAATCCAATAATGATACAGTAAATGAAAAAATGATAAAAAATACAAATATTAGAATTGAATATTAAGCGAGAAAATTAGTATAGATCTTGTAATGAGCTTAAAAATAATTATTAAAAATTGGAAAGATAAGTTATTAATTTAAAAGTTTCTTGAAATATATTTTAAAAAGTGAAAATTATTTAAATCAATCTATTGGAAACAATAAAGCTCATAAAAATAAATTTAAAATAGGAATATAGGGTGAGAATCCAAAAATTTATAAAAAATATTTTATGACTACTTCCAAATACATGAACTTCAAAAACAAAATTAACATTTTCATTATATAATGTTATAGAATTATTCAATCAATTTTAGCTCATAAAACACTCAACGTTTTAGAGTAAAAAAACCTGTTATTTTAAAATTATTATCAAAACTGGGTTCTGGATTTTTTGAACATCATAAAAACATTTGGCTTCCCAAATATTTATATTTTGACATTGTTCGTCCCAAGACAGTATGAGTACTATAACAATTCCTTGATTTGTTTTATTATATATGGAAAAGGTCCAAGGCTATCAATGACAAATGGTATATGGAATCCAGATGTTCATGGAATATGGGTCGAGATTTTTCTAATTTCCTCTCCATATTAAAAATTGATGGAAGTTGTTTTAGTTTTGTTGATAATAAAAAAATAAAAATTACAGGAATTCGATCTGTTATTAATCCATGATCTATCCACAAAAATAATGTTATTTATGTTAAAGTATTTAATCTAAAACTAATAATTATTTCTCAACACTATGATTATGTTTATTTTAATGATTTTTCAAATTATTTATTTTCACTTTTAATGATTAAATCTTAAATTTAAGGACCCTAGAATTGAAAATGTCCATACTCTAGATATTAATTCTTTGAGTTGACAAAATCCTAGATATGGAATAGAAAATTAGGATATTTTAATGTCTATTCTTTGAAAAAATTATCTAAACAGAATTTATTTTCAGATTTACCTCGATATAAATTGAATAAAAATAATCTAGGTAATGCATTTTAAATGGGAAAGAAACAAAATTATTCTTTTAAACAGATTAAATAGTATGAAACTTCCAAACCCCTAGAAATAATTCATATATATTTTTTCATCTATCTAGAGATCCAATCCTAATAGGTAAATATTTTTATTTATGTATTAATAAATGATTTCTCTATATTTACATGGGTTTTCATTTAATGTGTTAAGAGTGAATCATATTTATTTTTTATAAGTTTTAGTAAGTTGGATCCAAAAGCGAAAGATGACATATTTATTTTGTTAATAAGGGTCTATGGAGGATAATTTAAAAACTAAGAGTTCAAAACCTATTATTCAAAACATGGTATCAAATGTAGTTTTTCTAACCCTGGGACACCTCAAAAAAATGGTGTTGTTGAAAATAGGAATATAACTTTGTAAAAACATTCAATAAAAACCTTATCTAAATTAAATATTCGTACTCATTTTTGGGATAATGCTATAAATATAGTAAGTTATGTCATAAACAAATTTATTATAAGACATATTTTAACGAAATCATCATAAGAGATATGGAATAATAAAAATCCAAAAGTTAGTTTCTTTAAAGTTTTTAGATTAAAAGTTTATATTCTAAACACCCATAATTAACATGGAAATTTTGATCCAAAATCTGATAGAGGAATCATTCTTTCTTATTATACTACTTCCAAGTAATATGAAGTTTTAAATAAAATTTTAATGTTGTTTGAATAATAAAATCATGTAAAATATGAAAATATTGATCGTATTGATCACAAAATTACTCAAATTGATGAGCTAAGTGATTCTTTTAAAAACATGAGGCCTAATAAACTATTTGAAATTGAAAAGTATGATGGTTTGGATCCTTATTTTATAAAAAAATCTTTAAAGGATGAATATTGGAAAACTAGAATGTGTGCTTCCTAGAAATCCAAGATCCCTAAAGATACAACCCATAGAAATAGTTCTAGGAATCTTAGATGAAGTAATTAAGACAAGAAGTAGTGTAGAAAACCATGAATAATTTTCTTACTTTATATCTAAAAAAACCTAATACTATATAGAAATCCTTAGAAGAGGAGTGATTGGTTGTAGAAGTGTAAGAGGAGATAAACCAGTTCAAGAGGAACACAGTTTGGGGATTTTTTGAAAGTCCATATGACTATCCTATTATAGGAAAAATTATTTTATTTCAACAAACAGGATGATCAGGGTATGATCACAATGAATAAGGGTAGACTAGTAGCTAATGGTTATAATCAAGAAGAAGTTATATATTATGAAGAGACCTTTTTACCTATAGTTAGACTAAAATCCATTAGGATTCCCCTATATTATACCTCACACCTAAATTCCAAATTGTATCATATGGATTTAAAATATTTTTTTAGATGGGATTATTATAGAATAAATTTATTTTGAACAACCTCTTGGTTTTGAAAATCTTGTTATTCAATAATTTAGTTTTCAAACTAGCCAATGAACTTTATAGACGTAAACAAGCACCAGGATACTGGTATGAATGTTCATTTTTTTTTATCATTTTTAGTAGGTAAGGCATATCCAACAATATTTAATAAAACATCATCATCAAATTTTTTCAGGTTCATATATATATATATATATTGGTGATGTGATTTATGGTTAAAAAAATACAAAATTGTTTAATGAATTTGAAAAAAACATGAAAAATGAATTTGAAAAGAGAATTACGGTTGACTTAAATTATTTTCTAGGTTTTAATATATATATATAAAACATTTGAAATGTAATGAATCATGGAAAATAGATTCTTGAATTACATAAATGGTTTTTAAATGAGAGTGGTAGAGTACATAAAACTCATATAAGTTCTAATCAAAAACATAACGTGGATAAATCGTGGAAAGAATTTGAATCAATCTTTCAATTAGAATAATTTAGATTCTATTATATTTAACATATAGTAGACTAGAAATTATTTAATCAGTATATCTTTATGATATACTTTAGAAAAATCCTAATAAATCGCATTTAAAAGACTCCAAAATAATTTAAATTTATTTAAATGGAACAATTTATATTTCTTTAATTTTCCAAACTCATGTGATTTTAATTTAACATCATATTTATTGGCAGATTTTGATGGTTTTAGACTACAAGAGATGATAACCTTAGAAACCTATCATTTTCGAGGTAAATCTCAAATATATTCACCTAGTAAGAAACAAAACACCGTTGTATTATTTGTTGTGGAAGTAGAATTTATTTCTACTTGTAATTTTTTTGCACAAGTATTATAGATGAAAAACACCTTAATGGATTTTGGATTTAATTATAATAATATTTTTGTTAAATGTGATAATAGAAGTGCTATAAATATTTTTGGGAATCTCATAAATCATTCAAGAATAATGAATATAGACCTAAGGCACAATTTTTAAGAAAATTAGAGGTTGTGCCACTTTTATTGAAAAAAACAAGCAAACTATAGGAACTAGATAGGGCCTGGGAATACAAAGAAAAGTTCCAAAGAAAAATCTAGTGACCTAAATTTTTCATCAATATTTCAGTTAGTCTTCTTTACTAGGCACGAAATGCATTCCATTTAGCAATAAATCTTCCATATATGCACCCCCTCGGCATCTAGATCTTTTTATACATGGCGGATAAGCTTTAATACTTTCATACAGTATCTCAACATCAGTGTTTTCAGAGAGAAAACTATATGCCTGACTCTCTGTATTCTATTTAGGAGAGGTGTCCCTCACCCCCTCAACATCCAGTGATCCAGTATGGGGATGAGTCTACTGAGGTTAATCTCCCTAGTTGTCTTTTCATCCTCCACTTTTGGGAAACTCGAAGACCATGTATTCTAGTATAGAACAATTTGTATACCCTCATTATCCATGACGAGTTTTGATGAAGAAGTAAATGTTTTGTATGTGAGTGGAACTTCTAATTTTTTAGCATTTCTCTTACCAGAAGTATCCATTCTTGCATAATGAATCTGTGGATCAACCGCTTGTTGTATCTCTTCTACGTCGACTTTTTCAACCATCATGTCATTTCCACTACCTTTTTCTTGTTTCCAGTAAGTATTTGGTCAATTTATAGGAATATATACATCAATTAAATTCACCTCTTCTCAGAAGATGGCAGCCCAAGATTTCTTCTTGGTTCCAGAAGTGGAGGCATTAACCTTAGTGGCATAGCTTTATTGATCCTCAACCATCAAACCCTTTCCTGTATACTCTTGAGAATATGGGATCAATACTCCCATTATATTATTAGTTTGCTCTTTAAGGGAACCATCATGAGCAGTGGTTCTGGGAAAGTATTATTCTTTTAGATTTTTATTTTTTCAGTAGAGGTTGACATGGAGACCTCTCAACCCACACCCCCACATGATATTTTCTTCTAAAATTTCTCCAAAGAGTGCTTGACCTCCATACATTTAGAATAAAAAAGATTTTTTTTCATAATAAACTTCAATTTTGATGTTATCAAATGGAGTCAAAAGGGTTACCTTGTCGATCATAGTGGATATAAGATCATTCTAAAACAGAATCCTTGCATAATTCCCAAATCAAACATCCTTAGTATCCTTATCATGCATTATAGGATTCCCAATTTCTATACCAATGTCATGAAGTATCATTAGGTTCCAAAAAACCCAATTAAGTCCATACAGACAAACCTAAACCTGAAAAAAAATCATTTTTAGCGTCTAATCCACTAATGTTCAAAGATCATTCATGTAAGTGAATCCATCTAGGTTTTAGATGTAGTGAACCAATGCCCCATTCTCCAAGATTCAATTCATCTTATGGAAATAAACAATGGATAAAACCTCATCCCTAATAGAAAATATTCTAATCAGAGAAACTTCATAGATTTGAGACATAAGGAATAATTTCTTGAGAGATTATGCTCAAATAATAGATATTACTATAGATTTTATCTTTATTGATAATTAGTTAGAAGATATTTTCACTAAAAAATTGCATGTAAACATTTTTATTTTATTAAAAGAGAATTGGATTTATTCAAATTTATATAATTAAAATTCATCTTTACTTTATAAAAAATTTTGATAATTTTTTTAAAATTTAATTTATGTTTTATTAATTATTTAATGTTTTTAATGATTTAATTAAACTATTATGTTTAACTATTTAAATATTCCCAGTTTATAGAATAATTTGTTTTTATTTTTAAATTTTATTTTAGTTTATTTATTATTTGTTCTAATTGAACCAAAAAAAATTGTTTATGTAATCATTTTAGGAATCATTTCCATGAACAAAAATTTTATCATTCTATGTTTATTTTATCCATCCACATACGTGTATTCTCCCAGGAGCCAAACCAGTATGTCTACCATTTCAATTCATTCTTGACCTCCAACCAAACCTACTTCCCCTAGAAAAGTCAGAGCATGGTGATGATGGATGTTCCAATTATTCTATGAAATCCAAATTCAATGTTCCAAGTGGATTTCTTTCTCGAAAGGTTATTTTTATTTCATGGATGAGGATTATTGAGATAGTACTGAATAGAGTACATCGGTTTCAAGGTTGAGATTTTTTTTGATTTGGTTTACTATTTGAAGAAAAGGTAAATGAATTTTGGAGGAATGAAGAGTTCTTATTCAATAATATAGTGGTTTTTTTCTCTTTGAATGTCATTGTTAAGGTTTAAATATTTTTATCTATTTAGTTGGTTGAGTTTCATTATTTTCCTCTTGAGTGAGAGTTTACTTTATGTTAGAAACTTGTGGAAAAATGATATATTGGAATGAAAAAGGTATTAAACTTGTTATTCAGAACCTATGAATTTTAAAGGAAACATATAATAGATTAAAATAAAAGTGGAATGTAATATGTATATTTGGTAAAACAAGGATAGCTTAAAGAGTTTTAGAGATGGAGAGGGATGTGTTTCAATCCATGTACTTTCTATATATTCTGATCAACATCATAAAGATCAATCTTTCAAGTCACATGACACACATTATACATCATTAATTCAAAGGAAAATGTAATATGATAAATTAAAATTTTGTTAGGATGATCTCACTAATATAAATAAAAAAAATTAGAAAATGTTAATGATGAAGATTTAGTTAAATAAAACAAGAGTAATACATTTTCTATAGTGTTGTTGAAAAAAATTGGGAATATCATGGACACTATTTCAAATTCTTTGAATCTAATTAGCTATGAAGGTGTGTATTAGGGGGAGCCATTTAGACCTCACCACCTAGGTATGAAACACCTGCTAATATAGTGTCTTCTTATGAGGTATATGAGATGATGAATTCTATAATTGATCCTCAGTTTCTGGTGGTAATTAATGTTGTGGTTGAACGAATTCAAATTAAAAAAGTATATATTTTTTAGAAAAATGATAATGGTGCTACAAAAAAATTGATTTTGGTTAGTATGTAGAGCCAATTGATGAGACAACTCTTCTAGTTCTTGAAGAGTGTCAAGTTAAGACTATGCCTATGGTTTTTAATGGTCAAAGAATATTTAAGGTGAAGTTTTAACGATAGATAGTTTATCTAATTTTCCTTATATCACCTATTGATGGAAGTAGGGATAGTGATGTAATTATAGAGACGGTTTCCCACTACCATGCATTATATGCACTATCAGAACCATTTTTTTCTATAAGTATGAATCCTTAGTTAGAAAAATATATAATTGTATAGAAATGAAATATTTTTATAATAATGTAATGTTTGTGTAAGATAACCTCAAGAGAGATTATAATGAGTTAAAAGGGAGATAAAATATTATAACGATCAAATCAATGAACTCAATGCTTCCTTAATTTCCAAAAATGATGTTTAGATGTTGTTTTAGTTAATGTTTACCTAGATAGAGATTATTATGAATCTCTAGTAATTTGCTAATATACCAAAATCTAGTTCTTAAGTAAATTCCAAAGATCACGTGGAGATGAAAAATATTTGTAATAACTTTAAAAGATGTATGTCCTAGAAACGCCGAGTTTAATTATCTTGGTGTTATGGTTATATCGCAAAGATAACCCCTCCAAATTAATCCAATGGTGAAATAAGACATGTCTAAAAAATAATTTTATGAGATTAATTCTTTTAGGATATAAATAAAGGAAATATTTTACATTTTAATAAGTATTGTAATAAGATAGTTTGAATTAATCAAAATAATTTAGCCCTATGTATATATAACCTCAAAACTGTTTGTTGTTCCAGATTTTTAGAGTATATTTTTTCAAGTGCTATCAGAATTGAACATTGTGTCATTTCATCTATAGTGTATTTAGTGTGATCTTATTACACTAGTTACGATGCCTGAATTGAAAAAAATTATCATTAGAGAGTTCTATGACACCAAAAAAGTTTTTAAGAATCTTGGTATATGGACTAATAGATCCTAAAATGATGTTGTGGGATTTTATGATGAATCTAATTGTAATTGGAAGAGATTATGAAGGTATCTAAAGATACTGATGTTATAGTCTTTAAGTCACTTGAAACAGTGTATGGGAACCATCATCATTTGTTTTATTCACTTATCAAATTTTAGAGGAGTTTTGAAGTACTAAAACATAGTTATACATAAGAAGAATCAAGTTCAAAATCTAATAATGTTTCATATCACTCAATTTCATAAAGAGGTAAAGATTTTTTTAAATAAAAATCTAAGGTTTTTTTCCTTCAATGAAATATGTTTCACATAATCCTATTTTATTTCTTCAAGTTTAACTTGAGCATCATGTTATTATTTCTCCAATTCCAGAATCTTGTATCAGTTATCTTAAGGAATTTGTTAAAAGTATTATAAAAAAATCTGAATGTATAGATAGAAATTTTTTGTCTCAAAATGGTAAAAATATTAATATATAGAGTTTAATGGACTGGATTCTGAAGTATATTTTATTGGAAATTCTTTCACCTCTATCAATCACTGAAATTTCCACATTACTCAATGATCCTTCTAGTTTTTCACCGGGAAAGTTATAATCCTTAAAAGGTATTATAATAAATTGTTATTCCTCTATTTCTAAATTTCATAAACAAGATTTAGATATTTTTCATGAGTTATTAAAGTCATACATTCATCACAGGATTGACATGTATACGAAAGCCTTGTTTTATTTGAGAGGAAGAAGGCATATTAACTATGCTGCTCTAGAAAAGTTTAGAATTTATATATATAATATTGATTATATATATTATCTAGCTCCAATATATGTGAAATTTCAAAGAAAGGATGATTATTCCTTATCTATTGAGCAATATAAAGAAGTAATCTCATCCTATAAATATATTAAATATAGTTTTTTTTCATGAATTTGGAACTTATGATTTCAGTAAGGTGAATAGAATATTGAAGGAGTTATTAGTAGCCATTTTAAAAGGAAGTAGGTGAAAATAGATATTAGTAATGAATAAAGAGATTTTATAGATATTGGAAACATTTACTACCTTCTCTAAGGGATCTTAAAACAACATCCCAAACTGATTCTAGCTTTAATAATACATCTACCCAAACCACCTGCTTAGTTTGAACTGATCCATAAGCCTGGGTATTTGAATTGATATATTGAATTTGTGCTTTTGTGGGTGTTGAGTGGATATATTACGGAATATAATTTTTAATCAGTGAAATACCTCTTTAGAAATTTCTAATGATTCTCTTTGCGATTTTTTCCCATTTGATGTTATTCATTTATTATATTTTCCCTAGATATTTCTTTCATTTATGGTTTTTTAATATCCTTCTTTTTCTTTATTGAATTCTATTCTTATCGTCATTCTATACCTAGTTTTTGAACAACAATTGAATAGTTCATCACTCCGTGTTTTATATTAATGTTTTTTTATGATTTACTTACGCTTCATTTTTAATGATACGAACTGGGGGAGAAGAAAGAAATGATTACACAAAGGTCAGTCAAAGTGGGATAATTCCCTAACTAATATAAAGGGAAGAAGTTTTTAACGATGTATGAGAAAAAAAACATTTTAAAATCAATATATATTATATAGTTTTGTAAAAATTATTATTAAACCATTTCAATTTTTCATGTTTAATATTTTTGGGGTTTGTTATCAACATAAAGTTGGAGATTACTGGAAAACTAATTTTGTTCCAACATATACATTATACATTAGTATTTGATTATGTAAAATAACATTTGATTTATTAATGATCATTTTTATGTATTTTTATTTGTTTTTATCATGTTTTAAATGTTTTGACTATTAAAATCTCCAATTCTTCAACTCTGATCATTTTGTATGAAATTTTATAAATCAAGAGAAATCATCTATGTGGGAAATTTAAATACATAGAGAAACATCTATGTTGATAATTTAGCTATATAAATATCATATGTGAATGATTACCCTATTTAATATGTCTACATTGTGGAATTTTCTATGTGAAATATTCTTACCTCATTCAAAAAATTATTTGAGCAGTCAGCTATGTAGATCAATCAGTTATGCTAATTGGTTACATAGATTAATCACCTATGTGATTAAGATATAAGGAAAAATAGGCTACATGGTTTCATTAATCAACATAATATTTTGAAATGTGTGTAAAATTCCTCTATAAATCAATTTAGCTATATCCAATTCAGTTACTTGTGGAAAATCTCCTATGTGAAAAATTACTATGTGTTTTCAAGGAAAAATTAATCCACTATGTTAATTCCATTTTGAATATTTTCTATATGATGATCTGAAGTAATATATTGTGATCTAAAAACTATATTTATTTAAATTTAATCACTTGACTGGTATTTTAATAATTTATTGTAATCATTAAATGTTAGATTACCACTTTATGGTAAAAATGATTATAATTATAATAAATACCCGAGAAAGGAAACATGTACAAGGGTAATTTATTGGTATTTATTATTTTTAAGGTATTTATGAGAAAAGGACATGCATTTTAAAATTTAAAGCTGTAGATTTTATATATAAGTGTTTTAAATTTAAAATATAAGTTCTGTACATGGATTTTGATATATAGATCTTATGTGAAGAATAAATATATATATAATAAAATAATCAACTAAAGAATATTTTAATAAGATATCCCTATATATTAAATCTCTTTAATATAGATCTATTTTACACAAGAATTTGAAGAAGCATTGTGTTTTTTAGCTATGATATATCTATCATCTTTAATGCCATTTTTACAACTCTAATCTAACTATAATGTATTTTTTCATCTCACCTATATATTTCATCCTATCAAATGTATTTTACAACTAGGAGTTGTATTTTTAAACACTATGTTTATCATCTATTTTTTTGTAATTGTTCTTGGTAAAAAATCTCAAAGGAACATTTTTTAACACCATGATAGATCCTATTTGAATGAATTTGTGACATTGTACCATGTTTCATCTACTTACACATTTTCATACAATCCTTAGAAAAATAACTAACAACCCCCAAAAAAAGAATTAATCAAGTAGAAATCAGATAAATCAAGGAGAAGAGTGTTAGTGGAGTGGAATAGATAATTTCAGTTCCCCAGACCACTAGAAATCACTTTGTTAGATTCCTTTCTTTTATGTGCTTTATTTATGCTGCTACTTATGTTTAATAAAAGATTAGGAGTTAGTCATATCCAAAATATGTGGTTTTCCAAGGGAAAGAAATTTCAAGAACTCAAATCACAATCCACTTGATACATTTTTTTAGACTATTAGGGAAAACAAATTTTAATACAATTTGAAACCTAATATATGTAATTCATAACTAACCTTTACTTTAATCTTCATAACCTAAAAAAATTATATTAATAGTTGAATGTATTGAAATCATTATGTATTACCTATAATTTAACTCCTCATATGTGGGGTATGATTTTTAAAATATGTTTTCTAACACATTAAAATAACACATATATCTATTTATAAGATGATTTATAACACTTCAAACTCCTTCCTATTATCAAAACATTTCCATTGATGATAACATAATTATTTTTAGAGCTAGAAAAGTCCCTTGGAATCCTAAAATAAATATATTCATATTTTAATCATCATTATCCACTTGGTGAAATATTTCAACAATATTTATAATTATGTAGGTGTTTCTCTAAAATATTTAATTTTTCATAATAACAACTTTTTAGTTACCGATACTAGGAGCTTCTTAAATTAAGATTCTACTTTTCATGGATTGATCTCAATTTTATGTTATATAAATCTGATGTCACTTATATATAATATAATCCTTTAAAATATGAGTATCATGGTTTATAATCATTTAATAAGAACATTGTTTATATTTTCTCACAAACTCATCATACCATTAGTGTGTTCAGACATATATTTCATCCCGAAATACACTATTTATGATGGAAATAAGTCATGACTGTAACATCCCAAGAAAATAAAGAATAATAAATCTTCATATTTATGAATATTTGTGACTTAAATATTAATTTTAACTTAAATGGGATTCTGTGTTTGATGGTGTAACTGATATACAATAATGGGTTTCTTTGAAATCATACATTGCACACAATGTTGGGTCATACTGAAAAATAATAATATAATATTATTTTAAATGGTATTTAACGCCTAGTCGTTGTATTGGAGGGAATGAAGATAACTAACCATATTATGGTTAAACTTGTTTCTTAAATGTTTTTACATTTATCCAGTAAAAGTTGGAGGCTTAAAATGAAAATGATTCTAATTTTAAGAATAAATACTCTAATATTTTTTTAAAAGGTTGATTTACCGCCTTTTGATGGTGAAACCTCATTGAATCTACTTTTGGTCACATTTATATGTTCTATTTGACAAAATAAAATTATTCTTTAGAATCGGGACATCAAAATTCACTTTGGGTAAATTTTTGGTATTTTTTGATAAAATTCATTTTTTTAATGAATAGTGAAAAATATTGTATGTTAATTCCAAATTGCATTTTAATAAAATTTATTTATATGATTTGATTACATTTTTATTTGGTTTTAAATTTTAATTAAATTATATTTTTACCATTTAATCCAATCTTGGTTATTGGAAGTAATATCACTTTGAAATTGGACATAAAGAAGTTTCAATCTTTTGATAGTTATTATTTATTAAAAAACAAGTTTTTTGTTTTAACAATGGGAATTAAATTAAAATTATATAACAAAACTTCTATGTTTTGATTTTGGTAAAATAGACATAATTTTTGAATTCGGCATATCAAATATATCTTAGGCTGATTTTTTTGGTATTTTTCTGAAAAAGATCGATCTTTGATGAATAGTGAAAACACTAAGTAGTAGCTAAAAAACCAAAATTTTCATTTAAATGGAATTTTACTGATTCTATGAATTTAATTTAAAAACTTTGACATACATGTTTGGTATTAGGAAGTAAAAAATGGTTCAATAAGATGAAAATAATTTTTGGTGAAAAGTAACTTTTGACTTTTATTTTCCGCGGTTAAAAGTAAATAGGGTTATTCGAGGTAAAAATAATATTATAATAATATTAAATTATCCTAACATGTGTATTAATCCTATTTTTTGATACATTTCCAACCATGGGAATCCTTGGGTTGATTTTGGGACCCCATAGAGCCACTTAAAAGTGATAATGACACTTTATATTAATTAATTTAATGTAATGACAAAAATAAAAAAAAAATTAATATTTTTTAGTAAATTAATTATTACATGGGGTTATATAAGTTATATTTTCGACTATAATTATTCATTTTAAATATAAAAATATTTTCTACATCATGTTATTTTTTTATAAATTTTATAAATCAAATACATAAAAAAATTTATTTCACAATAATGATGCAGTGTTTAACTCATTAATGAATGATTCAAAAAAATAAGATTATAAAGATTAAATAATATCCAAAACCTGTCCAATAATTTTTTGATGATTTTATTTCCATCAAGAGTAATATTATATTCGAATGTAATGTGTTTTGGACCTTTAGAAACAAAAAATCATTATATAATAAAATAATATTTTCAAACATTCCTAAAGAGCCCCTCCTCCCCCTTATAAAAAGACATCACCTCTAACCCATTACTCACACCTCTCAAGCCCCTTTCCTCGCCCAAAATCTACTTAATTAACCTCCCTAAATTCCACTATTCAACCTAGAAGCCTTACCATAGGCAGAATGTGGTTCAAGAAATCCTTTCGGTTCAAACCAAAGAGAGTTACATGATTTAAAGGTAGCGTCTTCTCTTAAGATCATTTGTTTTATTTTCATTATCCAACCCCCTAAAATCTCTTTATTTCTTTATTTTATAACAAAAAAATATCTTAAATATACTAGGTATTTTTTATGAGAATTATTCAAACAACACTTACACACACATCCATCTAATTGGTAAAGAACATATTGTTTCTGTGGACGACGAACTGCTACCTCATGAAACGATGATTGTTCAATATTCTAATACCACCTATTATGGTGGCCATTATGATGGAAATATATTTATATATAATATATATCATATTTATATTGTCTTTATTTTTTGTTTTATTTCATTTATATCTTACTTTTATGGCTTCCATAATGGGTAAACGCGATAATTCCATTTGAGGAAGTGCGGACTACAGGCCCCTCAAAGTGATATGACTCATTCATGCCATATGTGGAATTTATAAAGGATGAAGTTACTAAATTTATATATGATATTATAATATAATTATAATATACATATGTATTAATAATTTTTCATTCCTTTAAATATTAGATATAGATGAAAGTAGAGTTCATTCATACGTATGGCTTACCATCTCCATGAATGGTGTGTTTCATTTCTTAACTCCAAATGATATGGAATATTATAAATACATATAAACCCGATATATATGATATATATGATATCTAAGTAATTAATATCATTCTGGGGGAAATATAATTTTGACCACATGGACAATTTGTAATTATAAAAAAATCATTTTTTCTAAAGTTCCGAACATCGACAGAATGTTCGATATGATATCAAATCATTAGCTAATTTTTTTTATCAATGTTAGAAGTTATACAAAAGGAATAATTATCTTGAAAATGTTTTTAAGGATTTATAAATAAACTTTAGGTTATTATTTAGTAATAACATGGATCATATGAGTCTAGTCTGACCCGAGGTAAGTGGATTCTTATCTCACTTCTAATTCTGTGAGATTTCCATTGTTCGACACTTATTTATTTCATGTGGGATATAGTTTATATGAATTTGATATATATTATCATGATTATATTTATATTCATTTTATTCTATGATTCATTTGGTGGTTATTAACTTTTGTTCATACGAATCGATTGATTACAACGTGGTAAGGGGTTTTCATCTCACTTTTTATTCCTATGAGATTCATGTTGTATTTTCCACTATTTCCCTTTTTGTGGTGTATGTAATTCCCATGATTGTATTATTTATGTAATATAATTTAATTTATTGGTATTTATGTATTCATTTTATGATCCTTCTTTCACATGGTGTATGTTTCATAAGTTACCAAATTTGTAAGGGAACCTTTCACCTTCCTCTTTTAGTTAAATACAAATTTTATGTTAGGTATTTTAAATTTACATTTTATTATGTTTGGATATGTTGTTATATATAATTATTTTTTATAAATATTATTTCCATGGGATGAGAGACCCTTTTCTCTATCATCAATTCATTTTTTGAATTTAAATGCGGTGCTGTTAGGCAGTCGAATTTCTGTAACAGACCATCTTAACCCTATTTCCATTTTTTGGTTAATCTTCTACTTCTTGATTATTATCATGATATGAATATGTGTGAATGAACTCTGATTGTTTTTCACAAAATATCTACTTATATTGGGTGTATTATTATTTGTCACACATAATTATGTAATTTATTTTTCCTTAATCTAAGGATATGATCTTCTTAAGGGACTTCATCTCAATCACCTTTCATTGAGGAATATTTTGTTTTATACATGACATTATTTTATATTGTGTATAAACCCCCATTGAATTTTTATTTCATTCAAAGGTAATCTTTTTCAATGAGTCATTTTACTAAACAACAAAAAAAATGTTTCTTTTTAACGTAAGCGGTGACAACGACATTTTCCTCCGCGCGAGTATTATTTGATCAATGGATTCCATTACAAGCCGAAATATTTTTAAAAGGAAAATAAATACCATATACTCTATTACATACTTTGGTATTTAAAATGGTTTGGATAATGGATTTTTTATGTCAATATATTTATATGATATTTTTTGATTAAAATTTAGAAATTTATCTTTACGTTATATTTGTTTTATGTACTATGAATATGTTATGGTTCATGGGCATTGTTTATGTATATAGGTGGTTCTGTGATAAACCTCAAGCAGGTGAGCCCGAGATAGATCTCCAATGCATTGGGTAATTTGAAAGAGGTAAATATGAATGTTTCTCCTAATATATTTAGAGAATATACTATGATGGGTATTCCATATGTAACTCCCTACGTGGCTGTGAAATCTACAACATAAGTATGTTATGGATGCCACATGTTACCATTATGATTTGTGATTACTATTTATTATTCATAAATATTATTATTTCATTAGGTATGTTAAAAATCTTATATTTTGATGAACTAATATTTTCCTTGTTTATTTTAAACCCCTTAATGAGCATTTTATGCACATACCATGTTTTGAAATGTTTTTTTCAGGACATAAAGATGAATTGGGTAAAGGATGGGATGAAGGAAAAGTCATGTTGTCTAAAACATTGAACAAGAGATGACTCTTTTTTCAAGAGTTTTTATTTTATGAAAAAAATCGAAACTGGGTAGATGTATATACTTTGTAATTTTTGAGATATAATGTAATAGTTACGGCCTAATTCTCTAAATATATAAACCTGAAAAAATACTCAATGTAAATTATCCATTTTAATCTAGATTATGTAATATTGTAAGGCTGGGTCCTTATAATGACTATATTTGGTATAATATCATTCTAATCATATAATATATAACTCTTGTGTTGTGGAGAGATGGACACTTTTTCCAACCCATCATATGTATCATTTCAACTCAATTTTTTTAGTATCCAAACTAGATGGGGATTCCCATCTTAAAATAACCAAAATCAAATTCCATGAAAAGGGAACTTAATGGTTAGTGTCACCTCATTAATTAATTTCCTTATGTATGATAATCCCATGGAACCTAGATTTGGAATGGCTTATAAAGTTTGATGATTGAGGTCTTGACAAGTGTTTCTTTGGATGGAATTTAATACATATTATTTTAATGGGGATTTAATCTCACCATATCATGTCATGTAATCCATTTACATGTATTAATTCTTATAAATATTTATTTTTTAATACTACTCCTTCCACTAATTCAAAATATTCAGAGAATATTGATGTGTACCCCTTTATACATATCAAAAATTGTGTGATAAACACAAATTATAAAGTAATTATTTTTTTACATATACAAATTCATCCAATGCATATTGTAGAAAAAACAATTTCATGTAAAAGATCAGAATTATATGAAACTAACAATCCCTACAAGATTTATCTTATAGTGTTATATGAAAAACCCCACACTTTTCTTTAAAAGGAATAACCCTCTTAGATTGTGAGTAGTCATACCAATGTCCTTTTACTCATGGATACTTTATTCAATAGAGGCCTTAATTCCATTATAATTCTAACACCTAATAAATATAAACTACAATTAACTACTTCATTCAATCTCACAACCTATTAAAATCCAAATTCAATGTATAATAAAACTAAATACATTATCATAAATATCTTGTAACTTATTATATACATGTATGAAAATTCATAGAGTCATTTAAAATTATAAATTAAAGAATATATAACATTTCATAATTTAACACTTTATACATATGAATAAATAAATAAATAAATTATTTATATATTTAATAATGATATATAAAATATATGAACTATTCCCAAATAAATAAATTATAATCAGTTTATAATCTAGGTTTCGATAAACATAGAAAATTCAATTATATTTAATGAGAATATTTAATATTATTATTTACATAATATTAATATGATCTCCTTCATTCATCAATTATGGGATATTTTATGAACAATTTTATAATTTATTAATAAAATATTCATATATATGTAAATAGTTTTTATTTTTCAAATATCATATATTCGGTTTTATTGAAATCATTTGTCATATCAATATTTTAAACTTTGTTTGGAATGGATTTAATAAAATTTTAAAATCAGGCCTTTATATAAATATTTTACATTTAAAATTATAAACTATTAATAAAGGAATTTAAAAACTCTTATATAATACCTTATTTTGTAATTTATAGACTCTTTATAAATTTTACAACCATGTAAATATACTGTAAACCTATATAAAATCTACTATAATATTATTGGTATATTTTTAACCCCATGGATCAACCAAAGACCCTTCAGACCCACACTAATGATGTTTTTTGATATTTTTAACAAAAATAATTTTTCATTAAAATGATGTTCAAAATGGATTAAACCACGACATTGTGGCAATTATTTTTTTCCTATGAAACTTCATGTGTGGTAACCATTTTTGGATGTCATTTAGATCCATTTTCAACCTAAGAAAATGGGTGTTTTCGGTACCCAATTAAACTTTCCATGTCACTTTGTGATATCATTTTTGGGTGAAATACATAATACCAAAAAAGAATTACATTTAAATTATGAAATGATGGTCCACATGTTTATGACCACAATTATATAAATATCCAATTCCCAATGTTCTAGTATTCAATGTGATATTCTATTTTACCTAACATTCTGGTGATGCCCAAAATGAAAATTTCTCTAGAACCTTATCATGGTCTCTTGACAACAAAAACCAAAATTCCAATTTTCAAAAAGAAAATTTAGTGGTATGGAATTATCAATAATAGGAACATTAATTTTATATTCAGTTATATTATAGAACCTAGAAATTTTATATTTATAGTTTCATTATCCACTCACCTTTCAAACCAAATGTTGATATATATTATAAGATACCACTGAATGGATTTCTAAAATTGTAAATGTAGCATACGAACAACTCTAAAACACCATAAATCCAAAAATGTTTATGTATGTATAAAAGGAATGTAAAATGATGAATTTGAATGGAGTAACTTAAAAAATTTCATTTTGTCCTATCTATGCTTCATACTGGCCTTTGATCAAGATCACTGAGAAGCATCCAAAAGTATCTTTACACTCAAGGTATACATAGATCTTGGGAGTCACTCAAAACTCAAGCTATATATCTTTATATTCATAGTTTAATAGAACCTTTTGTTTAAAAAATAATGAGAATGTTATCTTGAAGATTTCCATAATTGGATGAGTTATAAATTGAATTTCAACAGAGTATAATGATCTATAAATACATGAGGTTAGAAATGACTTATATAAGTCTGTAGGAAATTATTTCTCACCCTACATTGAATATATGTTTCACACATTATCTAATTTATCAACACTTGAAATGATCAACTTAATCACCGTATTTATTATTTAATATTTATTCAATCATGAAATATGTTCAATCTTTTCAAAATCATCATCGTGTAAAAAACCATGTATAATAACTTATATGGAAGATGGTGATTAATACTAGTATTATCATATAATTTAATAATATCATATATATCGCCAAAATATATAGCAATAAACCATTTCATGGTTTATATAAGGATATACTATGGTGTGGTCCGAACCACAATGTCATGTTATACCTTTTAGTGCACATAACCATAAATAACCAAGACATAGTGACATCCAACACCATGTTGTTTTCATCATCAGAGACTAAAATATTCTAAAATTAATAGTTTCATGAGTTTTAATTAGTTAATATTCCTATCAATCACCCACTTTCACAAAATCCTCATAGAGTAACTTTATCTCGAATTTATCTCACATAATTCGTAATAACATCTGAAATAAAATCTGAAACCCCTTTTAAATATCCCTTAAAACTCATTTTAGAGAAGCTATCAGTATTCTCAAAAAGTTTAACTCAGTTTTTTAACAAAAAATATCCTAATTTATCCAATCAATATATGGGACCCCATATGACATTATAACATTAATATCAATTATAAATTTTTTATTAATGTCTTAATGTGATTAATGCAATTATGTTCTAGCATTTTATTTGAATTAAGGTCTCTCTTGAGTATTAATATATTTATAATATGACTCAGTGGGGGAATGCCCACTAATATCGGAGTTTGGGATAAGTTTAGAAATGTGGGTATTGGATATCAGTCACACTATACACGATCCTGTAACAAATTGAGTTTCATACGATTTAAAAAAATTACAATAATGGTTTTTATGTACCTTTTGAATGAGATGTATTTAGATATTTGTGAGCATAATTGACTCTTATTTTTGTGTAAGTAAAAAAAATAATGTGTTGTGTAATTATTTATATATTAACATGTTTTAAACATATTAATTTATTTGAGGTACATGAAATAAATCTAATAAATAAGAATCCTAAATATATTAAGTTACACTATAGATAATATGGTGAAATTTTAAAACAAATTAAAAATATTATGTATTAAATTTATTCAAATGTAAAAACTTATCAACAGCTTGATTTTTTGAATTTCTAGGTCATATAAATGGGAATATTCCATGATTTATATTGTTCAAGTAAATAAGGATACAATTGGATTTAGTGGTTTGGTGTATATTACTAGAGTGACGAGTGGTTATAATTTTTTAAGAAACCCTAATGGTTTTCATACTAGAATAATTGAGGCAAGATAATGTGAAAACCCAAAATCCAGTGAGCCAAAGATGGATTTTATTATATTAAAATGATGAATGATATGATAGATAATGTCTATAGGGTCAAATGGTTTAATTGTATTAGGAGAATAGATATATACATAATTACAATATTACATTGGAAAGATAAATAACAACTGATAAATGTCATGAGAATTATAATATTATTTTTAGTAAATCCTTAATTTCATTTAAATATCACTTTTTGATACTCTAAATAAATGGGAAAAATAATGGGAGTTTTTAGATTCTCAACAATGAGTTACATAAATTAGAATATATCTTAGTAACAAAATGAATAATCAATATATAAGAGATAATAATTAATACATACATTAATTAAAAAAGAACAAGATAATTAAAAAATACATAGATAATTAAAATAAATAAAAAATAGATAATAATAATTTATTTAAAAATAATATAATTCATAATGTTAGACAATCTTATCACCAAGGATTTATCCAAGAAACATTCAATAAATGGGTTGGAATACACCAAATACCTAAATTATACTTTAGGAATTCCAATTTGATTGTCTCGGGAGACAAACTGATGCATCAAGGTGATATATAATTTGGTCCCCACCAATAAATTACAAATTTCTAATGTATTCCTTGACTAATTAATGATAAATGAAATTCTTAATTAATATTCCACATTAATCAATAATATCCATAATAGAACACGTATTCAGAAAAAAATTATTCACCCCATCAATGGAATAATTTTTTTTTGAGATACCTTTAATTCACATTTTATAAATGGTATATTGTTTTGAAACAATACTAAACAAATAAATGTTATAACATAACATGGATATTATGGAGAAAAGTAATGTTAAAATAATGATGGAGAGTGATAGAGAACATAACATCAAAGAAGTGGGTGATATGAGAATATATATTTTTTCACTAGATGGAATATAAATCCTAAATTATTATTGGATGAAAGAAGGCCATAAATTAAATATAAATAATTATTTTAGTAAAAGATTCTCTATTTTAAAAAATATAGATGAAAATTGAAGTGGGACATTAATTATAACATTCTTAAAAATGTTGTACCTTTTTTACAAAAATGATGTTAAAAATCGCATCCAAAAATAACCTCATAAGGTATCAAAGATAATGTTAAAAAATTATTTGAAAAAGAATTTACAATAATTTAATCTTGAAAAAAGTACTCTTTAGATAGAAAATGTGGTGTAGAATATTAAAATATATATAATTGAATAGAAATACCTTTCAAAACTTTTCAGAAAATAATATCATTTCCTATAAAAAAGAGAAATTAATTGAATATTGGGAATAAATATTTCATTTTAAAACCATATAAACATGGAATGAAATATAAATAATGATTAATGTTCATAAATGTTTAAAATATAGTAATGTGGATAATGCTAAAAATTGATTCTTTTAACACTTGTGTAATGAAAGCCAAAAATGATTTGAATAGAAAATATTGAAATGATTTTATTTAATTTCGTTATATGAAACTAAATTTTATATAAATTCATATTTATAAATTATTTAATCATATAACAAGTGAGATTATAAATAACCCATACCTTCGATCCCTACTTGGTTGGATGCATTATATCCTATTGAATAATAGAATTATATATATTAAATAATTTTTTTAAAAAATGTTATATTTTTATATTTTAAGGCCCAAATATATAGCTCATCTGTTTTTTTAAAAGTTTTTTCTTATATAAACCACTTAAAGTCATTCAATAATTTTTCCAAAAACTGTTTTAGTATGTTCACTATACTAAAGGTGTTATGAAATGGTTTAATCATATATAGATTTTTTTATATTTTTTATTTATAACTTGAGTTACATGATATTTTTTTAGTTAAATATATTTTCTAAAAAATATAAATTTATTAAAATTGTCTCATTATGCTTGTCTTTAAAAATTAAATTTATATTAACCATTTATTATTAATATTGGTAATAAAATAGAAAATGTATCCTTACATAATCAAAATAATGATCTAAATAACATGTTTTTATATTAACTATTCTCTTATTAGTTTCCTTGTATGTAATTCATATAAAATGAATACATTATTGGTGGAGGTGAGAGTCTTCATATACACACAGGTGACGTTCCCATTTTCTAATAAATTTGATTCAAGGAAATAATGTAATAATTTATATTTCTAGAATAATAATTATATCATTTCTATCATATTTATTTACTAAATTAATATTTATATCTATCCATGTTATGTGGTGATAAAAAATGAAATACACCATTTCTGGAAGTTAGTTTGCATGTACGCACGATCAAAATTTTCATTTTCTAATGGATGGAATAAAGGTAGATGATGGTTTTTATATAAATATTGTAAGGAAAGAAAAATTTATCAATTTAAATTCCCATATTATAATTATTTCTTATATTATAAACCACATAAAATCAATTTTAGAACACAATATAAACATTATAAATGAGAAATGAATGAAATAAGAGGTATTTCTATAAGTTAAGGAACCTTAACCAATAGAATAGTTATTTATATTTGGAATAGTAATATAACCATTTTGAATAGTAATCCAACCATTATAACAGTAACCTCATCTTCGAAAGTCTAAATAAAATTTCAAAATCTCAAAAAAGATAATATGAAATAATTATATCATAGTATAAGTACATAAATTTATTAAATAATTATTAATTAAGGGTTAGTATTTTTATGAAACAATAATGTTATTTAAAATTTCATTATTAAAATAAATTTTACTTTTATTAATTGTATTCATAAAAGAATATATTATTTTCTTATGATTTAAAGATAATTTTATGAGCCCTTAATTATTTTTTCAAAGTGTTATAAAATCATTATTCTCTAAGTAAATGATATTTTAAATTAAAAATTAAATTTCTCATATTTAGAAAATTATTTTCAAAAAATGAAGTTAATTTTATAAATTTACATGTCAAAAAATGTTTATTTTCAATTTTTGGGATTTTTCTAAAAAGCGTGATTTTTTTGTAAATAGTAAATTATTATAATGTACAATAAAAACAAAATACAAGAATTTTAGAGTCATTATTGATGTAAGGATGATATAAGTCCAAAATATGAAACTCTTCTTCATTATTTTAATATATTTAGCTATAATTCTCAAACTACTCATAGTCTTGATCCAAAATAATTAACTAATGAAAAATTAATAAGAAAACACCCCTCTCATCCCAAATAAATACCACCCCTCACCACCTCATCTCCCCACACCTTCCAAGCTTTAATCCTTTCCAAATTATAATATACCATATTTATAATCCCATCCCAAAAATATATAAACTCTTGGTATCATCAAAAGACCAAACCCTTTTCCCAAATGATGTTCTCAAGTAGGAGAAAATCCAGAGGTAAAACCCTTATTATTTTTCTTTAATTTTCTCTCCAAATCCATTTATTTTTTATCCTATCCTAACCTACACCTATACAAGAGGAATGATTAATACAGTATATTTTATATACTAAAATTTTATTATATTAATGGAATAATTCATCTTTAAGTCTCTTCCATTTTTCTTTTTTTTAAATAGGAAAATATTGTCTATGGTGTGTCGATTTAACACAACCGTTGATGATGCATTTTTATTTTCTTTTACTACCTTCAAGGATGGTCATAAAACCTTAATAATGGATGAATAAATTTTAACAAGTATTTTATAATCCTTTTTATATGTTTTGGAACTAACATATAAACATAAAGCTAAATTATAAAGCAAACAAGTTTTTTTGTGATAAAAAACCACAAAAAATAACCTAAAATGATTATCATTAATATCTATCTAATGATTCATCCTAATAAAATATAAAAACGATTTATAATATAATTTAATATTCTATAAGTTCATTAATAACAAATAATTACATTTATGGATATTTATTCCCATTTTACATGATCTTCTATTCATGTATACAATTGTATGATCAATAAAAACAAGAAAATGAACACTCTTGAATAATGGAATTAAGCTCTATAAATCTTAAAAAATAACATAAATGAACATAATAAAACTATAATGAATCAAATAAATGTATAAAATTTTATTTATTTTTTAATTAAATATATTAATTTGATTATCATGGATATTAATGTGAAGAAAGCATTCAGAAACAATTCTCGAACCCAAATCTATTTCTATTGGTTTCCCCACTTTCAGCCCATTTTTAGTATGGTTGATCCTTTAATATTCCTCAAATATCATATATTTTTCATTAACATTTATTTTAAGGGATATACATGTTTCCAATATGATTATATAACAAGTGAATTTTTTTCCAAAAGAACTGTTCTTTCTAAAACCACATCTTTTATTGCTCTTGAGATTTCTACCTATTCACTCAAGATTGTTGATTCTAAAACCAAGTGTGTTATTCACTTATTATTTTGGGAAATCCATTTTTACTTGTGAATTTGTTATTTATGAAATAAAACCCATTCCATTACATGAGTTATTATAAATCAAGGATTTATATGTGTTTTATGTGGCATGCCTAATAATGTAAATGTTATGATTTGATGTGTGAACCTAGAATTAAATAGAACATGTAAATGTTATGATTTTACATGTCCACCTAGAAATATATCTCATTCCAATGCATTGGTTAATGTTATGTATCTTATGAGATAAAGAGAAATATTCATGAACATGAGGCTAGATTTGTTTACAACTATGTATGGTAGTTTACCACTAAGACATGATGTTTTATTTTTATGAATTTCAACATTCCATTCCATTATCTACTATTTTATATAATGATGAAGGTGTTATGATTATGATTATTCTCACCCATGTTATACTGATTTTTTTTTTCATCTATCTTATTACTGGGATTTTACCTGACCCCTTTCATTTATGTATATCCTCTGGTGATTACTTGTACTGAGGAGAATGTAAAGTCCACGGATATGTTAGAGAATAATTAATGAAAGAATGATTATGTTTATTATGTAAAAGTTAGGTAAGGTCTTAATTTTATAAATATACTAAATCTCTAGATCCAGGATTTGTAACATTGTTATGTTGTTTATACTTAAAATGATTTAATAGTAATATAAGAAATGTCGAGTCACTATAAATATAATTTTTAAGTAAAATAATTATAAGTCTATCATTATTTTTATATGTTTATAGGATATTTGTAATATTTTTATGAAAAAATGAACATAAAATATCACGGTTGAGATTATTACCTCTTCCTTGGATATCATCCTTTGTCTACACATAAATCATTTATCGTTTAGCCTTTTGGTGAAACCATGACCTCTATGACATGGGATATAGAGTAAATAAGTGATTTGGGTAGATATTAGTAAATCTAAGATGAGTAATTTATTTTAACAAGTAAGTGTGTGTATTTTTCCTTTTATAAGTAACTAGAGTGAGACAATTGTAACTAGTTATAACATTAAAATTAAATAAATCCATATTCATTGAAAAGTGGGAAAAAATAAAACCAAATTTTTATATAAGGGACTGGAGATTATAAATACCCTCATGAAGCCAATTTTAGTGAAATTTTAGTGATATTTGAATCTTTATCTCTTTGTCTAACCCCATTATTACCCCTTTTAAATATTTCCATGGTGAAAAACTTTAACCATAGTTACTGTTCATTAGGACTAAGAAGAAAATGGGGCTTATTATATAATTAAAATATTCCATTTCCAAAAATTAAATCTACTTTAAAATATTAAATTTATATAATGGTATAATTTAATATTAATATATGTAATAAAAATACAAGAAAGAAATGTTTTTTAGAAAAATTTCATTTTAACCCTAAAAATAACTTTTTTTTAAAATGTTGTGTAGAATTTATTATTTTAAAATGTATCAGCTAATTTGTAAGAAAAATATTTAGGTGAAAATAAAACCAATCCAAAACCGAATGTAACCTTTAAATTACTTATTTAATGAAAATGATAAAAATAGTTCTTTTATTAGAATAAAGAACCTCTTAGGTTATAAAATGACAAACATGGATTTCTAAATTCACCATTACATTTTTAAATAATTTAACTCACTACATGAATATATATAATTTTATAGAATGTTCTCATAAAAATTTATGTCATTCTTATATCATGAATATTACTAAAATGTTACGATATTTTTTACAATGGGGTTTTCACTATTCGAGTTAAAATCGATCATTTTTGAAAAAATTCCCAAAGATCAACCATTCCATAATTTCAAATATTGATTTTTAATATATAATTTTATAAAATAAGAATTATTAAAAATATAAATTTATAGTTTAAATGAAAAAATTAAATACAAATAAAAAATATTTTATAAAATGATTACCTTTTTGAACTTCAAGTGTTTTTAATTTTATTTCATATAAATTTAGAATTAGTTGATTGTTATTTTATTCGTTAAAAATTTGAGGTGTTATAAAAGATGTTAATTTATTAAGATACAAACCAATTCAAAATAGTTTTTTAAAATACTCATTTTAACATTGAATGGTTTTATTCACATCTCATTCTTTATTTATTTTCTATTCACTAATTTTAATCAATCAAAACAAAATAATAAAAGTTAACTATCATAATGTTTTTCTATATTTCTATTTACTAATGTTTTATTCTTATTTTAATTTTAATATATCAAGACTCATTTTAGTTATGTATTGAGTGTGTTATAAGTTTTTCATCATAGTATTTATCTAATGAAAAATACATACTAAAATATTAGGTTATCATATTATCCCAATAAAAAATTTGGTGCAATGAAATTTTATTTTATTCATAAATAAATAAATATATCTTGACATAAATATAATCTAATGTGTATTATTTATCCTGATAAGTAATTCATAAGTAACTACTAGGAATATTAGTATTTCTTAATTAAATATTTTTTAAAATATTTATGTACCATTATATGATCCATACTTGTGAAAAAGTATCCACTGGAATATCTTGATAGTTGAGAGGTATCTTGAATATAAGGAATGATAAATTTCTCTTCCACATGTATTATTTTTATGAATTGTTATAATCGAGATTGATAATATGAAAAAAAATATATATAATAGATTACTTTTCATTCTATGAGTACAATTTCATACATTTATTCTTTTTCCAATTAGTTTTCAATCTTTCCCACTGCTCATATTATAAGTGATGAATTTTTATTGTTTAAAGAAATAAAATAAAATTTTCATGTATCATAATATAAATAAAATGATGAAAATTTATTTATACCATCATTATCCACTTAATAAGACAAAAATAACGAGGGTGAGTAAAAACAACTTCCAAATAAATTATAACCTCAAAATAATTTTATATAAATAAATACTACTAATTCTGTAGAAATTAATTTTTATTTTATCCATAATCCTAAAAATTAGTTAAACCCTAATTCACATAATTATTTCTATGTGAATAATATCTATGACAAACATGTTTTCAAATAAGGAATAATTTTTCATATTAACCAATATATTCTCATTATAACTGAATTCCAATTTTGAATCCTAATAAACAAATACTTCCTTAGAGTGTCAATGGATGATTCAAGATTAATGAAATATATAAAAGAGTTCATAGATCCAAAATTATATAAATAATTATGATCAAATTACCTACTATCACAACATAAGGGACTTCAGCTTCAGCTGTAGTAATTTCGTAATCTTGGACATTCTCTCTTATCCTCCACTAATATAAATTTATTTGATTATTATAGAATTGGTTAAAATTGTTCCCCTTATCCTTATAGTTTATTCACATTTTATTTGTGGATTTTTTATTTCCCCTACATTAATGACCCTTAAGGCCCTTATCTCTAAATGAGAAACAAATTCTCATTCCCATAACGAATGTAGTATGGTATTTCCTTGCACAATTATCTCATATTGGATGGTATCTCATTCTCGTATTCCACTTCACCTATTTTTTTCATATGTGCTCAATTAGTCTCATATTCTATTCATTTAATTTAAAAATATAATACTTACAGAATTACTCCTCTATCCTGATGGCCCTTAATACCATATCACCATATGATTAAAAAATTTACAAACTAGTTCCATTCTGATGCATGGATTAATACTATTAAAGGAATGATCAATTTTAATTATCAGATTACATACATAGCCCATAAAATTTATTTATAATCTCATGATGTTTTTCTCATATTTAGAAACACATTCCACTTCCTTATATATAAAATTGAATAATTTTGTTTTCTATTCTAACATATTTCTCTGAATGGAAAATTTTATAAAAAAATAGAAGAATTATTCTATTCAATTTTCATTATTTCATTCCCCTCTTTGGTATTTTGAATCAATTAACACTATTGATTAGAAAATATCATTAATAAATGCACTCCAAATATAAAATTATCCCTTTTATTACTTTTTAAATCCATAAATATCTTTTAATGGGACTTTATGCATTGTTCTATTATAAATGTACAAGTATTTTCTTTAATTGATGAATTTTCCTATCATATAAATCCATCCAACATCATTGTATCATGTTGTGATGAATCAAGTTGTTCTGTACTGGAAATGTTATTTGTGATAACCCGAGGCAACATCAATAATAAATTTATAATATACTTCACTCCAACACTATTAATGTTGAATTAATCAGGAGGGAAATGCCTATTTTGATTATAGGAATTGATATATAGTCCATTCATTCCACTAGTATCTATCTCTAAAAATGGAATACAGTTAATTATCTAAAATCATTATGAGTATTGATCTAAAAAATAAATATCCCTAAAATGTTTTTGATCATTATATGGGTTCTTCATAATTTTCATACTAGTTATGCTCAACTAAAATCTAGTTTCCATGGTTTTTAGAAAACTTAGTTTTGATAGAAATCATAATAACCTTAATCCAATAACCAAGATCTAATGTTGGATATATTATATTTGTTCAATATATAGGGTTTCATATCTCATATTATTGAATGGTGTAATAGTCTTTGGATAATGGGTACATACCTAATTAAAATATTATATTGGAAACATGAAGCATAAATGATAAACACCTTGAAAATTTTTATTATTCCTTTTAGTAAATCTTTGGATTAATATAAAGACGCCTATTTTATAATATGGGGAGTGAAAAAAATAAAGGGTGATCCCAGATTCCCAGTAAGGGGTTTCATATAGGGAAATCTATCATTAATACATAATTAATAATTGATATAGTCACATGAAAAATGAATACATATATAATTTAATAAATAACTTGATAATGAAATAAAACCATGTATAATAAAAATTTATTAGACATATATATAATTATTATTATTTTCTCAATTATTGAATGAAAATTTCCAGACATCTAAATCTTCTCATCAAGACCTTTGACATGTAATTTTCAATAACTTTTTTGGAATACAACAAATACCCAAATAATACATAAGTAACACATACTCTATTATCACAAGAGACCTACTAATTCCTTGAGGGGATAAATAATTTTAGTCCAAACCCATTAATTAAAATTTTCAAATGAATTACCCAATTAATAAATAATAAATAATAAATACTATAAATAATAAATATGTATTGTAATAAATAATATCTATATTGGAACAAGTATACTAAACATCAATATTTCCCTAGTCAATGTAAAACATTCTCGGTAATCTCACATCAATTCACACTGTATAATGGGTATATATTTTAGAAATAATTATAAAAATATCCTTGTTATAAAAAACATGGATAAGAAGGATAAAAATGATGTCAAAAAAATGATGGAGGGTGATTGGGAATATAAATTCAAATAAGTGAATGATATGAGAATAAATCAATTTGAATATGTTTAGTTATAAACCATAAATCAATAAGGAATAAAATAAGTCAATAAATTCATTATAAATAAAGTCTTTTTTAGTAAGGGATTTTATATTTATAAAAAATATAAGGACATTTAAGTGAATCCTTAAAAATAACTTCCATAAATATTTTATAACATTAATGTAAAAATGAACTTATAAACAAATTCTAAAGTTGAAATAATATGGTGTAAAAGTGGATTTAAATACATTATTTGAAAAACAATTTAAAATAATTTAATCTTGAATGTATATTATACTTGAGTCATATGATGTATAATATAAAATAAAAATACTCACAATTAAAATTAAATACCTTTCAAAACATTTAGTAAAATAATATCGTTTTATTTCATGATTATAATGAATAATTCAAAGAAAAATAAAAATATGAATTAATTTGGAAAACCACTGAAAATATTAATGATGCTAAAAAATTAATAATTATCATGATGGTGGAAATATCAATTCATATCGAAAACATTATAAATATAATTTCTTAACACTTCTGTATAGAATGTAAAAAATATTTTGTATAGAAAATACTAATATGATATTATTTTAACAATTGAATGAAAATTCATGTTTATATAAATTTACCATTTTAAATCATTGTTTTTTATAAATATAATTTTTGAAATAGAATATATAATATGAGTATGGAAGGGAAATAATTCCGACAAAAAATGATAAATAAGGTCTTATTTTAATACAAACATTATTTTGGATGTTATAAATACCAAAGAGAGTAAAAATGAAATAATACATAAAAAATATATAAATAACCAATTTATATTAAAATATAAACTTATTAGGATAGGTATAATATACCATTCCCCCAATGGAATATGAAATTTAAATATTCCTAAGAAAAATGGGATTGTAAAATAAACCATTACCATGGATTAGCACTTGATTGGATGAGGTCTATAATAATTAATAATAAAAATAAAGTTTTCAAATACATCATTTGGAACCTTTTACATCAAAGTGTTTTTATGTTCTATTTATAAACATACATCACTATTTTTTAATAGTTGTTTTGCTTATGTCAACCACTGGAGGTTGTTAATTCAATTTCTCCAAAACCGCTTCAGTATATTTTCAAAGAGTTAAATGTGTTATAAAATAGCTTCCTCGTCTATATAATTGTAAATATACTTCATATTTATCACTCCAATATCATAATATTTTTTAGTTTAATTTACTAACAAAAATAATTTCAATTTAAGAAAATTTTCTTAGTATCTTAATTTTTTATGTTAAATTAACAATAAAATTTTTTATTAATTTTTTAATATAATTTATAATTTATGAATAAAAAATATTAAATATTTGAAAAATATCATATTTATATGTTAAATATTCTTTCAGAACCATCAATGAAAGGATGTTATATAGTATGAAATATGTTGTTCATGGAGGAAGTAATTCATACGTACGCACGACTGATATTCTCATTTTCTAATGAATGAAATAGAAGGGAAATGGATAAGTAATTCTAATTCTAGAATAATAATTATTACACATATACCATGTTAATTCGTTATATTTACATTTATAACCATCAATTTCATGTCATGATGAAAAATGAAATTCACCTTTCATGGAGGCATTCATCCGCAAGTACACGTGATCAATATTTTCATTTTTCAATAGATTGAAAAGAGGTAGATGATGGTTATTAACTTCAAATAATAAAATGAAAGTAAAATAATTAAACAGAATTAATTAGGTTAATATTTTTATATAATATTTTTAAGAGGTTTAAGAAGAAAAAACTTAAAATAACTTTGATAAGATAATTGCATCATCTAGGGATATCCTCATTTATATTACACTTTAAGCCATCATAGTTTGGTAACCTAGAGATACCAAGACATCTAAGATAATTATAAATGATTTTTTATGTTATTTGGGTATATATTGGTTGATCTAAGAGGCTCAACATGTTTGAACAAGTTGGGGGGGTCTCCTTTGAAATGTGAGGAGAGTAGAACTTGTGTAAATAGTTAAAACTATAATATTTAATAAAGTTATTTTAAATGAAAAGTTGAACCAAATAATACCAATTTAGTTTATAATGTGATTTTTAGTCATAATAAGCTTATAAAAATTTTATTCAAGTTTTAGTGATATTTTAAGCATTATCTATTAGTTTTACGCTCTCATTAACCATTTTAACTCTTACCATAGTGAAAAGAATTTACTATGATACCTATTCATTATGAATAATAATGAAATGGTAATTATTATATAATATTAAATTGACTATTAAAAACATGGAATCCTTTTTAAAATATCCAATTTCTTAAGGTGGTAAAAAGTAATTTTTATATAAGTCCACAAATCGTATAGAAAGATAGAGTTTTTTGGAAAATGTGTGTTCCAGCATAAAAATGATATTACACAAAAATCATGTATATAATGTATTATCAAGATATTTATGTGGTTATTAATAGAATGTAGATTTAAGAGACATTAAAATATACCCAAATACCATTTTAACTACGAAATTAATGAATTAATGTGATGGTTCAAAAATAATTCTTTTATTAGAAAAAAACATCACTTTGGATCTAAAATGGGAAAATGGGTTTCTATGTTCTGAATAATAATCTTAAATAAATTATTTCACTCTTGGAATGCATATTTGTCTATAAAAATATTTCAAAAACATTTAATTTTTTCTTATATCATGATGCTGTTAGAGAGAAATTTGTTGTTCTTATATATCTCAATGTTTACGTGTTCTAATGATTCAAAGAATCCCAATTTTTAATCTAAAAATTTTATCTTATGTGTTTAAGATAAGAGTTTTTTCATATATTTTTTATGTTATTTTGTCTAAAACTAATTACCTTACATAATGTAGAGTCTTATATCCATTCCAAAAAAATTTACCTTACGATTCATAAAGATTTAAATATTTATATGTCATTTTCTTAGAATCAGAATACTCTACATTAAAATATTACTATACTATGTAAGATAATATCTTACAAAAATAATAAACTGGATAAAAAATATTTTAAAGTCATATATCCTGAATCTTCAACAGAATATAATGACAATTATTCATCTTATGATATCCAAAAGATGTTGAGAAATATAAGTATCACATCGTAGTAAAATATTTATCTTACACTGAAGAATTATCATAAAAATATTGATGTTAGTTTGTTTTATGCATAGTTTATTTGAAAGATTAGCTTTCTCTTATAAACTATCCCATGAATTTATCACGTGATTAATACTAATTCTAGTTAAATATCTTATAGATATCTAGTTATTATAAGGAATGTCTTGATTACTTTCATCATCTCTCGTTAATTCATTTCAGGTTTTTAGAATGTATCAGAGAAAGGATTATCCATTTAAGAATAGTTCAATCTAAATAGTATATTGGGTTTTCATTAATATAGATATTTGAATAATAAGAATATTTATAGAATCACTAATATATAATAAATTTATATATTTAGAAGGAATGGACTCATGTACTTAGTATCCCATCTTCCCAACTTCTCAACAAATTACTCAATCAACTATTGTAATTATCTCAGGTTCTTGAATAATAAAGAGAAGAAATAAAAGATGTGTTTTCCACTGCATGGAAAATGATTGATTGGAAGAACATGAATAATTCATAAACATATGAACACTCAGAATTCATTTACATAGAAAAATTCAAACATAAATGCTCATGTTGTGATTACGAGTTTATTATTTGGAGTGAAGATCACACTATGATACACCATAAATACTATCATCTTTTCAGGATGTATGTGAAACAACTATCAGTTTCTTCTTATAAATATTTCATATAACCAATATTCTAATATTATTCCTCCTATTTTTTTGACACTCATTATAGTGAGTGTTTTGTGATTGTGGATAGGTATTGTAAAGGGAGGGTATCTTTGAAAGATCATTGACCTTTATATTATGTGGAAGATACTTTCACTCTATTAGGATCCCCTGAAAAGAGGGATCCTATAGTTAAAATCACTAAAATCTTATATTAGAGTGTTTTTGGAGTGGACTATGTGATTTTGATTCCTCAAACCAATGTAAATCTATTATTTTAAATAACTTTCTATCACTCAATTATATTTAGGCAACATATTTAATATAATGAAAATATTTGACCTATCACACCTAATAAAGGAGGTTTTATGCTAAGAAATTTTTAGGAACTCAATTCACCCTCCCCTCTTGAGTTTTTAGGTACTCATATTATAAAAAAAATTGATATTAGATCTAGTGAATCTTGAGTTAACAACTATTAATGGTTGAAGTCCAATGATCAATTTTTAAATGGATTCTATAGATGGCAACAAAAAAGTAATTTCAATGGTTGGATTTCATTATTCTAATCGTGAAAACATGGATTTTGGGAAGGCTTACATGACTATTAATTTTAAGAATAATGGATTTAAAGTATATCATAAGGAAGTAAAGATTTTTGAAATTACATAGATAGAACCAGAAATGTGTGAAGCTATAATCAAAGTATAATATAATCTAAATTCCAATGTTATTATTTCTATAATCTATAGATTAGGACCAGATGAATTCAATAGAGTTTCACAGTACCAAATATTACTTGAACTGTGGACAAATATAATAGCTTCATAGCATGTTACCAAAAATGTCCAGGATCTTATATATGATACAACCAAACTTTTGTTAGACACATTTAAAATGACTTAAGTGGAAAATATAAATCAAATTTATGCAAGAGGCATCAGGATTTTAAATATTGTTTATTCTTTAGGAACGCCAATTACTGATCCTGGGTAATCATGAAATGTTCTTAGATAATTACAACATAAGTGGAGTAGAATCTCAGCTTTCATCAGACAATGTATATAAGTCAAGAACATTAAAAATTAATGATTTCATTTGAAAAATTATGATTATTAAATATGAAAAGGAAGATGAAGCTAGAAAACCTAGAATGGTCAATAAATAAAATCCTTCTTTGATTTTTTATACTTATAAAGATGATAGAAATAAAAAATTATATTGATCTATCAAAAACTAGAAGAAAAAGACTCCTCAATAAATTCTAGGTCAAATAATGAACTTTCATAGTTTTCTCTAAATATAAAAAAATTCTACAACAAGATAACAGGATTAAAATAAATTTCAAAAAGTATAGGAAGCATGTAGAAAACTCAATTAATTAATATTATATGATTGAATGAATCTAAGACACATAAAACCGAATTTTCCATAGATTAAGGATGATAAAAATATAGAAAATAAATAATTCCTGAAATTTGGTTATAAGAAGAAATATAAAATGACTATGAATGCGGCATAGAGTAATTTTGAGGATTATTGAAAGATTAAATCATTAGAATCATTATCTTAATCTCTTAATAAAAATACTGACACATGCATTATGGATAATTTAGATGAGGTACATTCTTACTACTTTTATGAGATTAATCATGAATTAAAAATTTTAAACTGCTCATATCAAGAATTACATGAATATTTTCCCATTATTTAAAATAAGTTTGAAAGATTGAAAAAGAAAAATAGGGCCCTCATAAATTCTTACAATAATATTTATAATAAAGAGGATAACCAAAATAAATAAAATTAGTGTTGAAGAATCAAATAAAAATTTCTACGGCATTATATACTGAACCAATTATGATAATAGAGAACCTATAAAAATATGATCATGAATTTAAAATTATACATTTGTTTTCAATAAAGTGTAAGAATATATTAAAATAATTCATGGTTTGAATCATATTAAGAATGAAATTTTTTGAATAGGCAGTCACGGTGAAAGGCCAAAATTTGAGATGAACTATTTTTTTCCTAGTTCTAAAACACAAATATTTTTAACGTTAACTATTTTCATTCTAGGGAAATATGAAAATATTTTATCATTGGTAATCTAAACAATATTCATTTATTTGTGATAAAAATGATCTTTTTTCAAAATATTTTTAAAAATATTTTGCTATGTTTTCTAGAAACCAATAACAGATTTGGATCCCAAAGTAATTTGTAGAAATTTTGTAGGAACCAAGAGGTTTTTTGTACCAAAGATATTGTTTCTTGATTTTTTTATAGGTACCAAACCACATAATAACGCTAAAAATGGTTTATGGATAATGGATTTTCAATACATATGAGTGGATATTTCTCAAATGTTTATTAATTATCCTTGATAGATGGTGTATATTCTAAATCAGGTGATAATTCAAAATGAAAAATATTAGGTTTTAGATAATTTTGAAATTCATAATCTATTCTCATCAAAAATGTTCTTTTTGTTGAAGGATTAAAGAAATATTAATAATTATCTCTAAAAAATGTGAAAATTGTTATTCGGTTGACTTTTCCAAAAATGCATTTTCAATTTTCAAAGATAAATCTCCTAATTTTAAATCACCACGAATAGATAATGTGTATAAATTAGATCATAATTGACTACGTAGATAAAATGTAATTTTTTAATGTTAGAATTCATTAATCTTGTATTTGGAATATAAAACATGGACATTATAATGTTCATTATTTGAAAAAAAAATATAAATAAAATATGATTTCATACTTTCCGAATCTTAAATTAGACAAAAACATACTATGAGTTGCATTTCAAATGGGAATGAAACATAAATCAAATTTTAAATAAATAAAATTTATTTCTACCACTATACCTATGGATCTCATCCTTATGAATATATTTGGATCCACTATAACTGAAAGGTTTGCTGGAAAATAAATTTTTTATGTTTTGGTTTATGATTTTTCAATATTTACATGGGTTTAATTTTTAATATTTAATAATGAATCTTGTTCTGTTTTCATTAATTAAGGTATATTTTGAAAAAAAATGATATATAAAAGATTTATCATTGATAAGTGATCATGGAGGATAATTTTTGAAAAATGAACTATTTTCATACTGCTCAAAACAATTTATTAAGAATAATTGTAATACCCTCAATATACCTTAATAAAATATTGTTATTGAATATAGGAATACGACCATGCAAGAAATTGTTACGACTATGTTATGTGAATATAACAGTCCCACTCATTTCTAGGATGAGGCTATTAGTAAAAGATGATATATCATTAAGAGTCTTACAATAAGGAATATTTTGAAGAGAAACTCTTATGTGTTGTAAAATAATATAAAACCAAAGGTAGGATACTTCAATTTATTTAGATGAAAGGCTTACATCTTTAAATCCAAGGATAAACCTGGTAGATTTTATTCAATGGATAATGAAGGTATATTCCTAGGTTTTTCCACTTCTTAAAAAGATTATAGAGTTTTAAAAAAAGTTTAAGTATGGTTGAAGAAAAATTAAACCTGATGTTTGGTGAATGTGATCCTTTTTATCAAAACATTATTCAAACTAATGAAAAAAGTGATTCTTTAAAGGATATGAGACCAAAATTCCTCTTGAAAATAAATAAGGATGGTGATTTAGAACTTAATTATTTTTTACATAAAATCTCTAAGTATTAATTCTTGTGAACCAGAATTTATATTTCCTAGAAACCCCAAAAATCTTAAATTCCATAGTCTATAAATAGTCATAGGAGGTTTATATAAAGGAGTTAGAACTAGAAAAAATTCAGAAAACCAGGTATAGATTTATAGCATTCTATCCTATCTATAACCTATATATATACAATAATATTTATTGGATGCATTTTGGTTCTTGTCTATCCAAAAATAGTAAAATAAGTTTAAAACAAAAAATGTTTGGGAATTTGTTGAAAGATTAAATGATTATCCGATTATTGAAACCAAATTTTTTTTAGAAACAAGCAATATTATCATGGAATAACCCCTATAAAAAGGTCCAGACTAGTTAAAAAAGGGTAAAATCAAGAATAAGTGATAGACTAAGAAGATACTTTTTCCTTTATAACTAGGCTATAAGAAATTAAAATCATTATAAAATATGAATTTTATATGAATTTTAAATTATATAATATAGATGTAAAACAATATATTTTAAATTTATATTTAATGGAGGTTGTTTATATAGACCAACCTACATGATTTGAATACCCTCACTTTTACTATTCTATTTTTAAAATTACTAAATCTCTATATGGAACTAAACAAGCACTTACAGCATGGTATGAAAGGTTATGTTCATTTATTTTATCAAATGATGTTTTAGTAGGGAAGGAAGACAATGCATTATTTATTAAGTCATCATCCATAGATATTCTATTAGTATATGTTTATATTGATGATGCCATTTTTAGATCGAAAAATAATAAATTGTGTAATTATTATTTTAAACTTATTTAAAAGGAATTTGAAATGAGTATGATGGGTGAGTTAAATTATTTTCATGGATTTTAAATTTATTAAAAATATTTGGAGAAAAGTTTTAAACTAGAGAAAATATCTGATTTATTTACATAAAATTTTTAGAATAGAAAATAAAAAGTCTAATACAACTACTATAATTTCTTATATTAAACATGATTTTAATGAAACTAGAAAACCAGTTGACAATAAGTTGTATAGTGTAATCATTGTATGTTTAATGAATTTTACATTAATTATACTAGAAATTATGTTTTCAGTATTCCACTGTGAAAAGTTTAAATCCAATCCCAGTGAATCTCACTTCAATTATTCTAAAATAATATTAGGGTATTTAAAAAGAAATAATGTCTCTTGATCATCTTTTAACAAGAAACATCTATCTTTAATTTGACTAAATTTCAAAATACTGAATTTTTAGAATTAAATTATATAGGAAAATAACCTTAAGATACTTCCTTTTTCTTGGTAAGCTCTAGTATCATGGTCGAGTAAGAAAAAACACTCTGTAGCATTCTCACCTACTAAATAATAATATATTATAGAAGGATTTTATTATGCACATGTGATATCGATGAAACATACACTAATGGATTTCAGATTTAATTTTAATTGTATTTTAATACAATGTGATAACACAAGTTCTATCAAAATTTCATATAATCTGATAAACCATTCCAGAACAATGCACATGAACTTGAGAAATCATTTCATCAAAGATCATGCTTAAAAGAAATATATCTATTTAGAATTTGTTTTAAAAAAAATGAACCTGTAGATATGTATACTAAACCTTTACTTGCTGAAAATTTTTATTTTATTAGATCTAGATAAGCATGGTTATATTTTGTTCTATTTCAACATTACTTATGGAGTAACATAATTTTATAAACTTGTAGTTGTTTTTTCCATATCTTATTCAAGATATATTATTATTATTTTACATATTTCTCATATTAAATAGGACACACCAATTAAATTTTGTAATGATCACTTTGTATATCTTTTCGTAACCATTTGATTATCACGAAACAAAAGAAAGTGTATCAATACTATAAGTGAAACCTAATGAAAACCTTCGAATCCTCTATTATCTATGATATACAAACACTGCGTAAAATAATCTTCCAAATAATTCAATCCTCTTGTGAAATGGAAAAAAAATAAGAGAACCTAGGGTGCCTCTACAAGTAGAATCAAAAGAAAACAAACATCATGAAATGTTTTGAGTGTTCATCAAATTGATTATATCTGGATAAATAATATAGATATATTATAAAAGAAAGTTATTAATCATCAATATTATGTGTTTTTTCGATAATAAAAAAATAATTTTTTTTGGAAAAGAAGTTCATGATTTTTACAAATCAATATTTTTTTAGTTATATGACAATGATGACTTGGTCAATTCAGTGGTGAACCAGATTTTTTTTTTATAACCTCTTTAGAGATAGTTTAAGCATTTAAGATCCCTAATTAAGGCTATTCATTGTTTAGTACTTCTATAGTTTCTATAGATAATGTTATTATACTAGAAATGATTATGTCTTTGTTTGTAGTACCCGATATTGAAAAAAAATGGAAAATTTACTTAGATCCATATAAAAAAGTTATTATAAAATTTAATTAGTTTGCAATGGGTCAAAGAAATAGTGAGTTTGAGAAAAATATTTTTCATGATATTACATTGCTTAAATTTTTCATGATTTAAGAAACAATTTACTAAACATGATATGTTATGATATAACTGTGCCATGTTGAGGAAAAATCACTAAATATTTATCCAATTGGAAGGATTTGAACTCTCTATTTTTGTAATGCTGGAGTTTTCATGTATGAAAATACCATTGTTTCTTGTCATGGTTTAGAAACATTAAGTGATAATTTTTTTATGTAATAGGGGGTTTTACTCTAATTAATCTCTCAATAAGTTGATTATCATGGTGTGTGGAGAAAAAGTTAAAGATTCCACCACTTGAAATCTAGGGGAGCCATCCTACTGTGAATAAATACATTTATTTGTTAAATATAATATCTAGAAGTGTTAAATTAAGAGATGTTCATGATGATGAGACCCATAATGAATGGAAAAGTATAGATATAATTTTTTTCCAATTAAGAGAACTAAATTCTCCTAAAGTGAGTTCATTTACCATTATTAATAAACCAATTTATATTCTAGTTTCAGTTAATAGAGATAGGTTAACCATGATCATTACTAATTTACTATCTATTGGTCAGGTAAAACCATCTCAATAATACCAAGGTCTATAAATGTTATTCTTGATTCTCATTCTGAAGAATTAGATAAATTATTTGTACAAATAATAATTAGTTATGAATAATAGGAATAACACCACGTTGAAGATATAAATCATGATAATAAAATCCAACTAGTTTTTAGGGAAATCATTGAAGTTTAATAGGATAGATACTCTCATATCAATTAAGATTAACGAAGTTCAAAAGTCCCAGATGTTGGTAAATATGCTGCTGAAATATTTTAAGAAAGCTACTCTATGTTGGTATGAGATATGGAATCTATGAAATCGTGGTTAGCTGAATCTATAAATGAATTTATTACTCTTCATGAGAATAAGTTTTCTATGAAATATGTGAATAAAGTTATGTTATTTTAAATAAAAAATCATATGGTTAAGAATATGAAGAATAATTAGATGAATTTTTTGAGTAGAAAAATACACGTACCTCTACAAAATGGAAGGAAATAATATTGGTTGATCTTAATATGATCATGTAAGATAATTAGTTTAAAGAATTAAAGAATTTTTTCATTGGTGTTATAAAGAAAAGCGATATGAAAATTTTCATAAGAAAATTCTCTCAGTGGTTTTAGAATGGGTTCATGACTATCAAATATTATTGAAGGAATTTCATAGTAAAAATAATCGACGTATTTGATGAGTCTTTATTTCATATGTGAGGGAGATGTATTTCAGTACCTCCAAGAGTTGATCACTAGGATTCCATTTCCAAAAGAATATTTAATATAATTGACCTAAATGAAGTTTATGTATGGTTAAATCTTAGGTTTAAAAAATAAATTTCACTGCCTTATTTTGAACAACCCTCTAAACTATCATTTATACCTACAGATAAGTTTGATATGGTAATATCTCAACAATATATTCCCCTAAATTGAGTCTGCATATGTAAGGATCACATGAACTGATCGAGAAGTTCTTGGATGATCGCTTCATACATTGGGATCTTTGTTGGATATATAAAATACTCTCCTATGACTTTATTGTTTGTACCTACTAGAAAACCATTATTATTAAAAAAGCCACCCCCAAAATGTTTATTCAATTTAAAGGATTGATAAACATTCATAACCTCCATGTTTGATTCGATTGGTTTTTATAAAAATTAAAATGGGTGTTCGTTAACTTTTGAAACATGATTATTTAAGAAGAATTTTTAAAAATCTGAATGCTGGGCTTTTAAAACATTTCAATTCATAGTTTTCATACTTTTAAAGAATTTATTTTTCATACTAAAGTGTTTGTTTTCAATATGTTTGTATGTTATTTTTATTACATATTCACTATCCTGGTCTTATAATCTATTTATGTCTTTATCTTATACTATTTATTGAATATGTTTTTCTTTATTTTCTATTTTTTACTCATTTTTACGTGTTTACTCTGGATTTTTAATTTATATGATTCCTTAATCTTTAATAACCTAATAAATTCAACTAAATATCAATTTTTTCCATATAATTTCATACCAAATTCTATTCACAATCGGTATCATTAACTATTTACTTGTAACGGCCCATAAAATTCATGGAAAATATTTTTATTAATTTTATTTTGGATTTTACAAGAACGTAGTTTCTGACAGCACTTGATTCTGAGGCTTGGTGTGCCTTGAATTCATATCCGAAGTTTAGCTCGGGTGCATTCAGTGAACGAACGAGCGGGAAATTCTAACTTTTGAACTAGTGCTCAGAATCGAATTCTGAGGGCACCGATGGAACCGTAGTGCCAGTAATAACTTAGGAATGCCATTTCCGGAGTTGCGTTTACATGAGAGAAGTTGTTAATTTATGTGGAAGGTAAAATAAAAATTATGCAACAATTTTTATTTTTACTTTAAGTGGATTAAGCATTGGGTGGAAGTTGGAGAAAAACCACCCAACTTCCATTTGTAGGTTATGAAGGTGGTGGGTCCCACACAAACCCTACCCCTTCACCTTCCCTAACCTTCCATAACCCTTCATAAATTATGACAACTTGTGTAATTTATTTTTTGTAGTTCAAATCAAACTTTTGAATTTCAAACCTTATGTTGTGTTAATAAAATAAGTTAGTGTCTTATTTTATTTTTGGTTGGAGTCTTGTTGCCTTGAGAGCTTTGGGAGAAAAAGCTAAGGGAGTCTTCAGTTTCTTCATCCTCTTCGTCGAAGAACGCGAAGAACGCGAAGAACACCAGATTCCTCGGAGGTCGACGTCTCCTTCCACGACATCTCCTTCCGCGACGCCTCTTCCCGCGACGGATATTCCGCGACGAATCCTCGTTCGACGAACCTCCGTTCAAGCTACGTTCAAGGTAGGGGTTTATTTAATTATTTTTGTTCATCATTACTACTTTGACGTTTTTCGTTGAATATGATCAATTGATATCGATTGACGAGAGGGGGTCGGACCGCACAAACACAGCCGACCCTCCTCCATTATCCATGTTGGTTTCTAATGTGGTTTGGAACGGAATGGCGTGGTGCCGTCGCACCGCGCAGGATCGTGCGGCAAGAAATGTGTGGCGCCGTCGCGCCCCGCCGTGAAATCGAACAAGGACGCGACGCCGTCACACTGCATCGGAGAAACTCAAAGACACCGTGGCTGGAGTGGGGCCGTGGCGGAGGGGCGCGGTGGAGCAGAGTGACCGGCGGCCGGTTCCGAGCCACCGGCATCGGAGCAGGGGGGACCGGCCGTGCCGGTCCGTGGTGGCAGAAACCGGCTGGCCAAGTGGGCCGGCCGGACAAAGGAAAGCCGGGGGTGACGAAACCCCTGTGGCCAGCTCAACGTCCCCCCTTATTTGGGGGCCGTGATTACAAAACCAGGGGCAGGCGCACCCCCCCCCCCCACTCAACGGCTTGGTCATTTGGCTGAGAACCTGGCCAGCGTGCCCAGGCCAGGCCGGGCCGCGCCCAAGCGGGCCGGACCCGGACCTGGTTCGGGTCGACCCTGGGGGTATCGGGTCGGGTCAGACCGGGCCCGAACCCCTTAATATTGAATCTTTTCTGGTCGTGCACCCATAACTTGTGCTACGGGCATCCGATCGACGCACAGTCAGTTGCAATGCGATCCTTGGATCAGGATGGTCGTTTCGGTATATCTCACTTAAGGTTTCGAAATACTTTGGGTTCGGCCGAGTTGGTTCGTACACGAAACCAACAGGGCCCTCGGAGCAGAAACACTCATTACTTGAGCTCTGGACATCTGATTGACTTGTCGTCGACATTTTTGGATACCTCTAAGTGAGGCGGATCATTTGGCTTACTCCGCCCGTGGTTTGGACGTAGGTAGAGTACGGTCGGGTTGGTTTTGCCTTAAAAATCAACCGGGCCCCTGGAATGAAAAAGGCAATAACTATCAGACCGGGCATCTGATTGACGCGCCGTCTGCAAGGTTGAGTTCCTGTTGATGATACGAAACTTTTGCATACATCAACTCTAGAATTTGTGTCAGTTGATGTATCAGTCTCTCGGCTCGTGGAGCGGACCCTCCCGAATGAGCTTACCGTGTGCGGGAACCCTAGAGCTGGCTGCGTTGCAAATGTGACGACGATGATGACTGTACAGAGATCCTCAGTGGATTCGACGGCGAAGACTATAACACTCAGCGATCCTACATGGATTAGTGCTACCGATCCTGTGTGGGTCTGATCCTGTGTGGGTCAGCGCTCAGTTGTTCTGTGTGAGCCAGCGCCTACAGATCCTGTGTGGGTCCGATCCTGTGTGGGTCTTTGCGAGGGTTAGTTACCTATCGATCCTTTGCGGGTCATATCCTTTGTGGATCATTGCGGGGGTTAGTACATATCGATCCTTTGTGGGTCCGACGGCTTAGATGAATCAGTGGCAATATCTGATCATCTCTATCGTCATACGAAGAAGTATTCATGTGTGAGCTGAATCCTGTTTTTCTTTCCTAAGTGGATTGTGTTGAGCTATCCTGTGTGTATTTACGTTTTTCATTCCTCTGTGGACTAGGATGTACTTGGGCTCGGTTGTTGGAGCCGAATGAGAATTGATGACTTAGGTATATGTATGGGCATATACCTAAGTAGTGTCGGATGTTACTTCGTGATTTACCTTTCCTTTGTGGTTAATACTTTGTGGATACTGGGAGACCTTAGGGGGTCTCGGGGTCCCTACGGAGTAGCTTATACTCACCCCTACACGGGCTATGCCCGCACTACGTTGTGTTGGTTGTAGACGACGGACAGCGTTGATCGTGGTTGAGGCTTGCGGAGCAGGATGGTACCTGTAGGTGGACCACTGGGCGGGACGTACTCGGAGCAGATGGCTGGACCCGAGGATCTGTGGAGGCTATTTGTACCCACCCTTCAGGTGGGACTTCCAGTGGATGGCTCGACGCTACGGCTCTACTTTTCATTTGCTGTTTTCCCTTTCCAGTTGTACTTTACATTCAGTTTGGGTTTGTATACTGGCCCACTTACTTTTTTGCACTTACTATTGTACTCAGTTTTTACTTAGTGTTTACTTCTACTGCTTGCTTGCTCTGTGGTGTTTGTTTACTTTCCAAAGGCAATGCCTTCCCTTTTTACTGGGAATTACGCCTTGGTGCAAGTCTCCAGCCCCTAGCCTATGGAAGGCGGGCTTTGGGTAGTCACGACACGGGACCCGAGGATGGGTCGTGACAAATTGGTATCAGAGGAGTTTGGTTCTACCGCAAAACTTTGGACTCTGATCTTTTTCTATGTAAAGCAATAATATTAAGCTTATTGGGTGTGGTTATCAGTCCAGGGAGTCAAGTGTTGGTGCGGCAGCCGACGTATCCGTACACTAGGACCCTGACTTCTGATTTCCAACTTAATGCACGAAAACATTGATTGCATGTGGGTTTCAAGATTTCTATGTGATTACTTGTGCCATCTCACCAGGTATACTGTTTTGACCATGACGCACCTATTTCTTTTCAAGATGGCCCCACGACGGCAGCCAGCTAGGGTTCCGAGAGTTGTGCGTGACGAAAACCCATCGAGCGACGAGGCCTCGGTGCAGGGCCCTTTGATAACAGAGGCACTGGCGGTACCTCTACCCGCTGAGCCACCGATGCTACTAGCCCCATCTGCTGACGATGCACATCGCATTAGTGCACTGCACGAGTTTCAGCGCCAGCGACCGCCGAGGTTCCGCGGGGAGACGGACCCCCAGGCAGCCGAGGATTGGCTGGAGGTAGTGGTTCAAGTTTTCAGGTTAGTGAGGACACCAACAGACCTCATGGTGATCCTCGCAGCGAGCCTACTACATGCGGAAGCAGGCAGATGGTGGAGCATGATGCTCTAGGTGCACGATAAGGCATCTCTCCTCTGGACGGACTTTGAGAGCCTCTTCCACTCAGAGTTTTTTCCAGCCACCCTCCGTGCGGTGTGCATCCAGGAGCTTCTTCAGCTGCGGTAGGGCAGCTTGACGATGGCCCAGTACTCGGCGAGATTTACCGATCTCTCGCGCTACTCGACAGACATGGTACGGGACCCATTCTTCTGGGCCCGGACCTTTGAGAAGGGATTCAGGCATGAGATCAGGGCATCTCTGATCTCCCTCACCATTCTGACCCAGGCAGGAGTACTGGAGTGAGCCCTTTTGATCGAGAGCTTTCTTGTTGAGCCTTCATCAGCGCCGAGACCCACCACAGGGAGGAAGGTAGCAGAGTCTTTTGTAGTAGGCAGTCGACAGATGACTCATGGGTCCAGGCGGACCAGACCCTCTGGCAGACGACCTCAAGTCACTGGCTCAGTAGTGCGGGGCACACAGCGCGGAGCCCATCTTTCGAGAGGCAGACAGTGCTACGCATGCGGTGGGCAGGGCCACATGGCTCGTGACTGCCCGACCCGTCGTTCCGAGGAGCAGCATACGGTTGAGGGGCCACCGAGGTAGAGGCAGATGGTCGACCGTGGCGGTCCGAAGGGAGTAGGCAGACGAGGCAGAGGAGTTGGCCGAGTAGCAGGTGGTGGGCGATGCTTTGAGGCTCTACCACCACCACCACCAGGAGGTCCACCCCGACCACAGGGAGCTGGCGGGCAGAGACAGGCACAGCTCCAAGCAGTGGAGGCCTAGGACCACGGTGCGCCCGAGATGATTTGAGGTACTATCTATGTCTATTACACCCTTGCAGCAGTACTTATAGACACAGGAGCGAGTAATTCTTTCATAGCCACTGCCCTTGTTTGGAGCTCGGAGATTCCGACAGAGCCGTTGGCTCGATCCTTACGGCTAGAGACTCCTATGGGAGCAGACTCGACGATTACGCACTGGTGCCGACAGTGTGAGCTTACTCTAGGAAGAGAGATCTTCGGCTGAGATCTTCTTGTAGCGGCATCGAGGCCTTACGACGTCATCTTGGGCATGGATTGGTTATCTACATTCCATGCTCAGATTGACTGTATTAGGTGCAAGGTGCGATGTGTATGCACCGACGGGAGCAGGTTCACCTTCACCGGCGAGAAGGGAGACTTTGCAGCACAGGATGGACTCTTGCAAAGGAGAGGACAGCCCATCACTCATCAGTTGGCTAGTCTCATCCTAGGAGCAGTTGATGTGCGGAGTCCTGGATTTCCTACAGTGGTGGATCAGTGTCCGGACGTCATTCCTGACGACATTCTAGGACTACCTCCTCGTAGAGAGGTAGACTTTTATATTGACTTATACCCCGAGATAACCCCGATATCGAATCCAGCATATCGGATGGCCCCCACCGAGCTTCAAGAGCTATGGGTACAGTTGGAGGGCTTGTAGGGAAAGGGGTTCATCTGACCCAGTGTTTCACCCTGGGCTTTGCCGATATTGTTCGCCAAGAAGGCGGACGGGAGCTTGCGACTTTGTGTCGACTATCGTCACCTGAACCAGGTGACAGTGAGGAACAAGTATCCTCTACCGAGGATTGATGACTTCTTCGATTAGCTCAAGGGAGCATGGTGGTTCTCAAAGATAGACCTCAGGTCAGGCTATCATCAGCTCAGAGTTTGGGACGAGGACGTGCAAAAGACGACCTTCAGGTGTCGGTATGGCCACTATGAGTTCTTGGTTATGCCATTCGGCGTAACCAATGCTCCAGTAGTGTTCATGGCCCTCATGAATAGGATCTTTCAGCCATACCACGATCGATTTGTTGTGGTCTTCATCGACGACATTTTTATTTACTCGACCACTGAGGAGGAGCACGCCTACCACTTGCGGGTTGTACTAGACACACTCCGAGAGAACCATCTTTATGGTAAGCTCTCGAAGTGCCAGTTCTGGATACGTGAAGTCCACTTCTTGGGACACGTCATCTCTGAGGTGGTATTTGCAGTGGATCTTGCGAAGATCGAGGCAGTGCTAGCTTGGGAGCCACCCAGGAGCGTGACGGAGGTGCGGAGTTTCATGGGAATAGCTGGATACTACCGAAGATTTGTGCCAGACTTCTCCAGAGTTGCGGAACCACACTCAGCTTTGACGAAGAAGGGGAAACCATTTGTGTGGTCAGACAGATTTCAGCAGAGCTTCCAGGAGCTGAGACAGAGATTGACCAGTGCACCTATCTTGAGGTTGCCTAAGGAGGGAGTAGGGTACGTAGTCTACTACGATTCATCAGGGACCGGACTCAGATGTGTCCTGATGCAGGAGAGGGTCGTGATCGCCTATGGATCACGTCATTTGAGGACGCATGAACAGAACTACGCTACCCATGACCTGGAGTTAGAAGTAGTGGTCTTCTCTCTGAAGACATGGAGACACTACCTGATGGGAGAGCGCTTTACAGTCTTTTCTGACCATCAGAGTCTCAGATACATCTTCTCTCAGAAGGACCTGAATCTGAGACAGCGGTGATGGCTCAAGTTCCTCTAGGACTATGACTTTGAGATAGTCTATACTCTTGGGATAGGGAACGTGGTAGCCGCTTCTCTCAGCAGGAGGACTGGAATTCATCTACATGAGGAGGCGACAGAGCAGCTAGCCTCTTTGAAGATATCCTTCGTGGATAGAGATGGAGCAGCCTTCCTTCAATCTCTCACAGTCACCCCTCTACTACTACAGCAGGTCAGAGAGGCACAGCGTGGGGACGCTGACTGTGAGACGCGGCATGCACAGATATCCTCAGGATAGGCACTTGATGGTTTCTCCTTTGGAGAAGAGCATGACGTCATTTTCAGAGGACTTACCTTGGTACCAGTTACTTTATGGGAGGAGGTGCTGAGAGATTTTCACACTTCTCCTTTGGTGGTACATCCTAGAGTGGAAAAGATGTACCAGGATCTCAGACGAAAGCACTGGTGGCCGGGCATGAAGAAGGCTGTGGCGGAGTTCGTTTCTCGATGCCTCAACTACCAGAAGGGGAAGGCAGAGCACCAGGTACCAGCAGGCTTGGTACAGACTTTGGAGGTCCCGAAGTTGAAGTGATACGGAATATATATGGACTTCGTGACTGGACTTCCACGCACTTCCAGAGTTCACGACTGCATTTGGGTGATTGTCGATTGACTCACCAAGTCGACACACTTCTTACCCATCAGAGAGAAGGGCTCAATAGAGAGCTTGGGGCGTCTCTACATTCAAGATATTGTACGGCTTCACGGTGTGCCATCATATATCGTCTCCGATCGATATGCTCGGTTTACTTCCTGGCTTTGGAAGGGGTTGCAGGAGGCGTTCGGGACACAGCTACGTCTGAGCACTGCCTTTCACCCTCAGACGGATGGTCAGACGGAGAGGACCATTCAGACTCTCGAGGACATGATCCGCGCATGTGTCCTCGACTTTGGTCGCAGCTCGGAGGACCACCTACCCTTGGTGGAGTTCACATACAACAACAGCTACCACTCCACCTTCGGGATGGAACCATACGAGGCATTGTACGGCCGACCTTGCAGATCTCCTTTGTGCTGGACAGACCCTGGGGAGTCAGCACTTGTGGGACTAGAGATGGTCCAGGCCATGATAGAGAAGGTCCAGGTCATCTAAGAGCGGTTGAGGACAGCTCAGATCCGGCAGAAGTCTTATACTGACAGGAGGCGGAGGCCATTAGAGTTCGAGGATGGCGACCACGTCTTCTTGCGTGTCTCACCTCGACGTGGATTACAGAGATTTGGTCGAGGCGGAAAGTTGTCTCCACGCTTCATCGGACCGTTCCAGGTCCTCAGCAGGTTTGGCGAGGAAGCTTATCGCCTGTCTCTACCACCTCAGTTGCACCGGGTCCATGACGTCTTCTACGTATCTCAGCTGAGGAGATACGTGCACGACCCGACGCATATCATTGACCATGGGGAGCTAGACGTTGATGATGGGGCGACTTTTACGGAGGTCCCAGTGGAGGTCGAGGATCGATAGGATCGGGTCCTCCGTGGACGGTCGATTCCTCTAGTGTGCATCAGATGGCAGCACAGGAATCTCCAGGAGAGCACTTGGGAGTGGGAGGCTCAGATGTGTGCTCAGTACCCACTTTTGTTTTCCTAGCTTATGATGTATCTTTAAGAGGATGTAAAGACCTGAGATGAGAGTAATGTAAACACCCGTAAAATTCAAGGAAAATATTTTCTTAATTTTCTTTTGGGATTTTACAAGAACGCAGTTTCTGACAGCACTTGATTCTGAGGCCCGATGTGCCCGGAATTGTTATCCGAAGTTTAGCTCGGGTACGTTCAATGAACGAACGAGTGGGAAATTCTAACTTTTGAACCGGTGCTCGGAATCAAATTATGAGGGCACCGATGGAACCGTAGCGCCGGTAATTTCTTAGGAACGCTATTTCCAGAGTTGCGTTTACACGAGAGAAGTTGTTAATTTATGTGGAAGGTAAAATAAAAAATATGCAACATTTTTTATTTTTTACTTTAAGTGGACTGAGATTTGGGTGGAAGTTGGGGAAAACCATCCAACATCCATTTTTAGGCTATGAAGGTGGTGGGGCCCACATGAACCCTACCCCTTCACCTTCCCTAACCTTCCATAACCCTTCATAAATTATGACAACTTGTGTAATTTATTTTTTGTAGTTCAAATCAAACTTTTGAATTTCAAACCTTATGTTGTGTTAATAAAATAAGTTAGTGTCTTATTTTATTTTTGGTTGGAGTCTTGTTGCCTTGAGAGCTTTGGGAGAAAAAGCTAAGGGAGTCTTGAGTTTCTTCATCCTCTTCATTGAAGAATGCGAAGAACACAATGAACGCCGGATTCCTCGGAGGTCGACGTCTACCTCCGTGACGTCTCCTTCCACGACGCCTCTTCCCGGGGCGGATATTCCGCGACGAATCCTTGTTCAACGAACCTCCGTTCAAGATACGCTCAAGGTAGGGGTTTATTTAATTATTTTTGTTCGTGATTACTACCTTGACGTTATTCGTGGAATATGATCAATTTCTATCGATTATCGACAGGGGGTCGGACCGCACAAACACGGCCGGCCCTCCTCCATTATCCATGTTGGTTTCTAATGTGGTTTGGAACAGAATGGTGTGGTGTCGTCGCACCGCGCGGGATCGTGCGACAAGAAATGTGTGGCGCTGTCGCGCCGTACCGTGAAATCGAACAAGGAGACGATGCCGTCGGGCCGCGTCGGAAAAACCCAAAGACACCGCGGCAGGAGCGGGGCTGCGGCGGAGGGGCGCGGCGTCGTCGCGCCGCGCCGGACGAACCAATGAAGCGGCCGGTTCCGGGCCGTGGCGGAGCAGAGTGACCGGCGGCCGGTTACGGGCCGCCGTCGTTGGACCAGGGGGGACCGGCCTTCGCCGGTCCATGGTGGTAGAAACTGGCCGGCCAAGTGAGCCGACCGGACAAATGAAGGTCGGGGGTTACGAACCCCCGGCGTCCAGCTCAACGGCCCCCCTTATCTGGGGGACGCGGTTTCAAAACTAGGGGAAGCCCCCCCCCCTGCTCAACGGCTCGGCCATTTGGCCGGACACCCGGCCAGCGCGCCCAGGCCGAGCCGCTCCCAAGAGGGCCTGACCCGGACCTGGTTCGGGTCGACCCTGGGGGTATCGGGCCGGGTCGGACAGGGCCCGAACCCCTTAATATCGAATCTTTTCCGGTCGGACACCCATAACTTGTGCTACGGGCCTCCGATCGACACACCGTCAGTTGTGATGTGATCCTTGGATTGAGATGGTCATTTCGGTATATCGCACTCAAGGTTTCAGAATACTTTGGGTTCGGCCGAGTTGGTTCGTACACGAAACCAACCGGGCCCTCAGAGCAGAAACACTCATAACTTGAGTTCCGGAATTCCGATTGACGTGACGTCGACTTTGTTGGATACCTCAAAGTGAGAAGGATCTTTTGGGTTACTCCGCCCAAGGTTTGGACGCAGGTGGAGTACAATGGGGTTGGTGTTTCCTTAAAAACCAATCGGGCCCCTGGAATGAAAAAGCCAATAACTCTCAGACCGGGCGTCCGATTCACGAACCGTCTGCGACGCGGAGTTCCTGTTGACGATACGGAACTTTTGGATACATCAAATCCAGAATTTGTGTTAGTTGATGTTTCAGCCTCTCGGATCGTGGAGCGGACCCTCCCGAATGAGCTTGCTGTGTGTGGGAACCCTAGAGCTGGCTGCGTTGCGACTATGACGACAACGACGACTGTACAGAGATCCTCAGTGGATTCGACGGCGATGACTACAGCACTCAACGATCCTAAGTGGATCAGTGCTACCGATCTTATGTGCCTCTGATCCTGTGTGGGTCAGCGCTCAGTGGTTCTGTGTGAGTCATTGCCTACAGATCCTGTGTGGGTCCGATCCTGTGTGGTTCTTTGCGGGGGTTAGTACCTATCGATCCTTTGTGGGTCCGACGACTTAGATGAATCAATGGAAATATCTGATCATCTCTATCATCATACGAAGAAGTATTCCTGTGTGAGCTGAATCCTGTTTTTCTTTCCTAAGTGGATTGTGTTGAGCTATACTGTGTAGATTTACGTTTTTCTTTCCTGTGTGGACTGGGATGTACTTGGGCTCGGATGTTGGAGCCGAACGATAATTGATGACTTAGGTATATGTATGGGCATATACCTAAGCAGTGTCGGATGTTACTTCGTGATTTACCTTTCCTTTGTGGTTAATCCTTTGTGGATACTGGGAGACCTTCGGGGGTCTCAGGGTCCCTACTGAGTAGCTTATACTCACCCCTGCACGGGCTATACCCACACTACGTTGTGTTGGTTGCAGACGACAGACAGTGTTGATCGTGGTTGAGGCTTGTGGAGTAGGATAGTACGTGGAGGTGGACCACTGGGCGGGACGTACTCGGAGCGGACGGCTGGACCCAAGGAGCTGTGGAGGCTATATGTACCCACCCTTCAGGTGGGACTTCCAGTGGACGGCTCGATGCTGCGACTCTACTTTTCAGTTACTGTTTTCCCTTTCCAGTTGTACTTTACTTTCATTTTGGGTTTGTATACTGGCCCACTTACTTTTCCGCACTTACTGTTGTACTTAGTTTTTACTTAGTGTTTACTTCTACTGCTTTCTTGCTCTATGGTGTTTGTTTACTTTCCAAAGGTAGTGCCTTCCGCTTCTACCGGGAAATACGCCTTGGTGCTAGTCGCCAGCCCCTGGCCTATTGAAGATGGGCTTGGGGTAGTCACAACACGGGCCCCGAGGACGGGTCGTGAGATTACTATTGTTCATGTGCAATATTGATTGTATTCCCTATTATACTTATTTTTTATTTCAAAAAATGGGGGATGATAAAAGGATAATACCAAATATTAATGTTTTAAAATTTTAATTTCAGGGAGAATAAAATAAGAACAAAAATATTCAATGTTTTAAAATTTCTTTTTTTGGATGATGATAAAGAGAATACAAGAAACTAAAAAAACATGAATATTTATTTTGAGAAATGGGAAAAAAATTAATATATAAATTTATTTCCAAGGGGTGGAATTATTTAAATGGGAGAGAAGAAAAAGGAAGAATACTTGGTTTACAAGTGTCATTCCAAATTTAAAATATTATTTTAAATATCCTTTGGCAATTTCTTTTCTATTTCATGAGTTTTTTATCATAAAAAATGGGAATATTGTTGGATAGACAAATTTTGTTACAATATATCATAGTGTTTTCCTTCTTTTATAATTTAAAAATTCCCTATTTTTTCTAAAATGTTTATCTTCAGTGTTTCAGATAATATATTTTTATACAATGTTTATCTTACACTATCTGATATTAATTATCTTAAATTATGTAAATTGTTTGATCTATACCAAAACGTTTAATCCTACGGGACATAATTAATATAATGTTTTTCAAAATTTTGTTTGAATTAACAAACATTATTTTAAATTTTTTTCTTACTATGTCATATAATCTCTTATGAAAATAATGGAATAGAAAAAATATATTTTAAAATTAGTTATTGTACTATGCAGAGTGAATAATATGAGAAGTCTTTATCTTATGAGAGCTATAGGAAAAATAATATTTATAATTATCGCCTTGAAGTAACATATTTATATTATGATAAAGAATTATCTTATGCAATGTTGAAGTTAGTTTATCTTACACACATTTTGATTCAAATATCTACATTATCTTGTGAAGTCTATTAGGACGTTTTCTTAAAATGATTAAAAATATTAGATAAATATCTTATTATTATATATATGTTATGAGTAATTTTATGATTACATTAATAATATATTGATATGGTATTTCATGCTTTTAGAATATATAATATTAAGTATTATCCATTTATGGAAACATCATTCTTGATAGTATGTAATTCATCAATTAATTGAAATTAAAAAGAATGATTCTTTACATTGTGGCTAGAGAATTAATTTTTATATATGGAAGGAATAGATGAATGTCCTTAATAACAAATTAATCACTCGACCATTATAATTATATAATATTCTTAAAGTTCAAAGGGTATACATAAAAAAATAAGTTATTATATCCATAGAAGATGATGGATTAGAATAAATAATAGAATTTATGAACATATGAATACTCTGAATGTCTATACATAAAAAAATATCAATCATAAACACTCATAATATTCTTACTATTTTATTAGTTGCACTGATGATCATCTTGAGCAAAATCTTGATGACTATCATCTTCTTAAGATTTACTTCTAACTACAATTATTTTTTTAATGCAATTCGGTGTTGAAATCAATATTCACGTGTTATTTATTCTAATTTTTTCACTCATTATAGAGTGTGTGTTGAGACTGTAGATAGTTCTTGTCAAGGTAGATCCTAGTTGAAAGCACATAAACCTTTTTATTAAGTAACAACTTCTTGTACTCATCTAGTATCCCTAAAAATAATTCTTTTAGTTAAATTCATCAAAATCATGTTGTATATTGTTCTTAGAGTTTATTAAGGGATTTATGTTCCATGAACTACTATAAATTTCTTGTGTTTAAACTCATTCCATTAAGCCTATATATTTTCATGGCAAATTTTCCTTATGGAAAAGATTTGAACATTCATACTTTTAAATGGATGTTTTCTACAATGTAATTTTTAATAACTCAATTCACCCCCCTCTTAAGTATTCAAGTATCTATATTCTTTGATAATAGATGATATCTCAGTAGTGATTATATATGTGAAAATGATATTTTCAGTATACATTTAATAATCAACCATTTTAGAAAATACATAAATTCACCCTAACTTAATTTTTAAATGATTAATTTGAAAAAGAAGTTAATTTAACAAAATTATAATTATAAAATACATAAATTTGTTATCAAAATTAGAAAATTAATAATAAATAATAATATATTTAACATAAAAATTACCTTTGTAATGATCTAGGGTACTTGATTGTATTTCATATCAATTTATATTTAATTAAGTGCTAGTTTATTAGTTAAAACATTTAAGCATTTTAAAATTTATCAAATTATAAAAATAAACAATACCTAAAAGATAATTTATTGAAAAATGACCCCAATTTATCATTAAAGTTGTTTAATAACATAATATTAAATAAATATTTTCTAATAATTAAATTTATTTAATAAAAAAATAGTAAAATATAAAAATCACAATTGAATACTTTTTTCTATTTATTAATAGTTTATTATTTATGTAATTGTACTATTATATGACTATTTTTAGTGTGGTGTTTCATGTGTTACAAGCTATTCAATATAGTATTTATTTAAAGGAAAATACATAAAAAATATTACCATGTTATAGATAATCCCTATGATGGATTTGGAAAGGTTTCTTTCACTCAAATATCATTGATTCATATGTCATATGATAGATATTATTTTATAAAATCTATAGTCATGAATTAGGTTATTAGTTTAGATGGGATAATTCATAGTTAAATATGGACCTTGGTTTTCTAATTTGTATTATATAAAATCAAATAGGTCATCATTTCAGTGGGAGAAAATTTAATAATAATCTTTATTAAATTATTGTAATATATGATACCCATATAATAAATAGTTTCTATTATGGGTAATATGGAATCATCATCATCAAACATGACATTGAGATTAATCATTGAGAAAAATAATCATCACTTAAGAAAAATTCTTAGACATGTAAAAAACATAACAACTATTATTAATATATAAGGATAATTATATGTTTTTAAGAAAAGCCTTTATGGTCATTCAACTTGTTGAAGATGGTTAAAAATGTATTTATATTCTTATGAGAATCCTGAGATGAATTTACTAGATGGAATCCAAATAATTTTTTTAATGAAAAATGACCAAAGGAATTTTATTCACTGATCATTTATTCAATATTATTGAATATGTCAATGTCCCCAGGATGATGAGGTCACCTTTTCAGTTTGACCAGGATATAGATTTCAATTTATAATCATTATTAGAAACACTCATACAATATGAACATGTTCAATTAATGTACACCATATATCCCCTATATATTAATCATAGCTAAGTAGGACATGGGATTTTAAGGATATGTTGTTGTGTTAACAACATAAAAGGGTAAATCTTTTAGACAAAAGAAGAATATTTGAGGGTCTATTATTCATCCATTGTCATCAAAACTGAATGGAAGTATTGGGAAGTAGGGGCAGTATTCCCATAATAGAAAACCTAGTCACTGGTGTATGACTTATTCAGAATACCTAAATGGATTTTTGAGGTTTTTATATATTCTATTTCAAGTATTAATGTTATAGAAATCAATTGTTTTATTTTGAAGGATATATAAAACTAGATATGTATTTTACAATTGTTGTAAATATATTGGAGTCTAAATTATGGAAAGGATTGATAATGATTTTATTTTCATTCAAAATTTTTTTGATAGGTATCTAAAATGAACATTTTTTAAAGAAAATGATAAATTTAAAGCTCCAGTGGATCTGAATAAATAATTTCTTCTTTTTTGAATTTACTATTTATGATAAGAGAATTTATTTATAAATAATATATTCTATGAATAATATAATATGATGGGTTTGAACATTTATTTAATACTAATTCAATTATGTATCTTTTATGAAGATAAGGAATAAAAAAAATTATACAATATTAAATAGTTTATCTATGTTATTATCTAAAATATGGAGGAAATATTTCCCACCACCAAAAAGTGGTAAATTATAATGAATAAAAAAATATTGTTATAATATTTCTATGAACACATGGAATATATTTAATGATATGTTTATTAATATTTTATTATATATATATTATTTCAATATAAATAAGTTTTATTTCTTATAATAAAATTATTATTATAATTGAAATATATTATGAAGAAAATATAGTTTATATGTAGTTAATTAGAGTAAGTGTTAACATAAAGAAGTTAAAATAATAACAAATAAAAGATCATAGTAATAAAATTCATAGTGAATTTCACTTTATATACTGAAAGGGTTAAGGGTATATTAGTAAATAATGATATTAAAGTAAAGAGTTTCATTTTGTAACTAAAAATTTATAAATGAAAAATCATAGTGGAAGTATTTCAAGATGATCATAATAATGAACATAAAAAAAAGTTCTACGTATTTTATACAATATAAGTTGTTAACATTATGACATAAGTTATTATGAATGAATGAAGTTTGAACTCTATGTTCAAATCGATATATAAAAATATTATGAATCATAATATCACTATTATTAAAATATTTTTTGTTTTTAAATGTTACCCATTAAATAATTTAAGTGGGAGAACATATTTGATGGTTACAAAGAGCCATGGAAAAAATTACCAAATTATATAATGATTTTATAGAAACATTAAAACTATAGGAATTATATGGTCTCTACGATTGTCTATTATATGGGATATTATTATACATGTGCTTATGTTAAGTTTTTTTACTATTATTAAATTAGTTTAAGAATATAAAATATATCATATTATACAAAACCAAGTCTCTATATAGATAACGAATAAAAAAACTTATATAAGTTAAATGAGTTATTATTATATATTTGGATTAAGGACATGTAAAATACTCCTCAAACTGGGTAAACTTTATGTGACTTGTTCATCCATTTGACCAGTCTATAATTAGTGAATTGAGAATGTATGTATATCTTATAAGATATAAACATAGTCCCAATATGTTGGTCACTCAATGTATTATACTATGGGATTATAATATTATGTTCACTTATATATGACACAATCAGTTGATTCAACTATGAAGATACACATGTTTACTAAATATAATAATGAACCACTCTTAAAATTCATGGATACTACATCATCTATGATAAATTTTCAACACATTATAAAAGAAAATTTTTGAGATCCAAAATAATTCATTATCTTTAGAAACATGGAACATAATATTCTTACCTTTTTAATGATCATAAATTCTTTACAGAATGATCATCCCATTTATTACAAATCATAGGCCTATCCAACATAAAAATTTATTGATAACCTTGGGAAGGAAACAAAAGAAAGGCTGAGCTCATTTGCTCAGTATTGGTAAACATAATATATATAAATCTATGAACATATGAAAGATTAAGATATGAATAAGTGTATGTGATAATGATATAGAAACCTCTAAAGTTCATACCCATCCTCTCTTAGATCACGAACATGATACATGGCATTAAAAATTATAATTTTAGAAAGAAATAGCCATAATAGTAAAAATAGTCACAAATCAATCATACACCCTAATCTCTTATCAAAAAGGTTTGACACCATAATAAATATAAATAAACTTTATGTGTCAAGGTTATCTAGTAGGGTCTTCAATAGAGTGGATCAAGACACATTTGTTTCCCATAATGGATCATATCACGCATGTTTCTCAATGTGGAATAGGGTGGACCAATTTCCCCTTTTTGATTAGTTCTATCAACTTGTTTACCATAACAGATCAAACACATCTTTTTGTTTCCCTTAATTATCTCATGAGATATAATTCATTACCTAATGAAATAGAGGGAAAAATTGGTCCCAAAAATCATAAAATAAAATCAATCATATTAGTGGAAAAATTAATAAAACATTAATCATATCATAACCCATAAAAAGAGATGGGTTTCATAATCATTTTATTACGGTACAACCCATGAAATATAAATTGGTTTCATAAAAAGCATGCCATCAAAACAAAAAACCATTTATAGAAAGAATATGGATGGTACCCTTGGATCATATCCCCAGTAGTGAATGAGAAACACCAATGTATTTCTTCTTAGATGGACAATAATTTTGAAAAATTATTTAATACATTTCTTCTGGAAATAGACTTTCCTACTTTTAAAAACACTTTTAAAACAAAATACATTTTGAAATACTTTTTATTTGAGAAAACATTGAAAAAAATAAAGTAAACCTAAAAAGATTTTGAAAATATATTCATAAGAATGTATCATGAATAACTAAATGACGAAAATAGTCGTGATATTTTTTGATATATGGATCATAATATTTCCATAATTGAAGCACGTTCATAAATAATCCTGATACACGATGAGATTGTAGCAATAAACTCTTACCTCTTTGGTAACATTGAATCATAATCCCAATGAAAGATCAAAATTAAATGAAAATTATAAAATAAAAAAAAATTAGATTCATTGTATAACATGTAAAATTTCCATTATATACACCATGTAAAGGAATATATCTTCATTACATAACATGTGTCTCAAAGAAGGAAAATTGGGATAAATTTTTCCAACCTCTTTGGTAATGTTTTAACTATAAAACACATGAATTATAGATCCTAATTAGATATGAAAATACTAATATGTCTTATTATAGTAACCATAAAATACATCCATGGGTAGTATACACACCACATGAATGAAATAGGTGGTGAACATGGCATGCGTCTTACAAAAAACAAATGTGAGATGAAAATCCCATATCTTATGTTCTGACTTCCTCTGTACACGTTCAAACCTACTATTTAATAAATAATTTTTTTTAATACATATAAAATAGAATAAAATTTATATATACGTGTATATAATAAAATATATTATTTAATTATGACTTTATATTACTCCATTATTAATAATTCCATGTTAATGTTATGTTTTGAGTAATAATAGCTTTGTTTTTCGTAAATGTTTTGACTTTTTAGGCTTAGTCATATTACATAGAAAATGATTTAATCAAAACCAAATTGAATAAAATGATATAAATATAATATATATTTAGTATATATATATATTGTTATTTATAATAGTTATAGGTAGAAAATAAAATATGTCGTTTAGGGAAATGGTAGACTGTACATACGCATGAACGTTGTGTTCATTTTATTAACATATTAAAAATAAATAAAATTATATTATATATTATAATTATAGAAAATTATTAATTTAATATATACAATATATATTTATTAAAACCATTCTTAATACATTTCTTGTATATTTTTAACTAATCACATCACTTTGTGATGCGGTAGTTCACCGTACACAAGAATGACATTATCGTTTTCCCAAAAAATGGAAAGTATTAAGGTATGTGTGATATAAAAAATAAATAAACTTAAGAAGATCATGAAAATAATATATATAATTTGTAAATAATAAATCCATCATTATTTTCATCCTTTAAAGGTGGTAATGAAAGAAGGAGCGACATCAATTAGCGAGATGGTAGTCCACCATACACACGAATGATTAATGTATATCCCATTTTATGGAAGTGTGTGAAGTTATAGGTTGTGACCTTATCATAAATATATAAATATTTAATATATTTATATTATTATACAAACATGAAATAAAAATAATTCTTTTGGATTGAGGAAGAAATAATATTAAAACATTCATTGAATAATGTAACCAATTCTTCGAGGATATCCTTTTGGTTTTCTCAAAAATACATTATTGGTTGGATTTATATATAAAGGAAGGTTTATATGATTAAGGTATTAATGTTTGAAGGATATTTGGATATTTTTTGTTCTAACCAAATATGTTCTTTTGTGTGAAGAAAAAAAAACAGAAGATGCACCCATTTATAATTAATGTAAGGCAAAATTTTGGAATTTAAAAAAATTATATTATAATAAATTAATTTTCAATAAAAATACAACCAAATGGATTTGGATTTAATAAAATGATAATATAAGGTTTTAATATAATCAATAATTATTTTTAAACTAGTTTTCGTGTTATTTTAAACCTTACCATTTTGATTGGCCCTTAGTTAACCTGTTGTAATTTTAACTACTACAACACATTTTTTAAATTAAAAGGTTACGATTTTTAATTATAATGTGTCAATAGGACCATTAATATACAAATTATTATATTTTGTACCATATATAATTAAATTTTTTCATATTAAATATATTTATTTTTTTACAATAATTTAATGAAATATTATTTCCGTAAAATATCAATAGTGTCAATTTTGACACTATTTATTACATTGACTTTAAAAGAAACAACACAATAAGATGTATTCAAAAAAATATTTTAATACACACTCATTATTTCATATTAACCATTAAAATTCATGGAGTAACATAATTAATTGAAATTATATTTAATTGAATATTTTTAATATTATTTATTTGACTGTTTCATTATTTGAATAATTACTACCTCATTGTTGTGTAATAATTTAAGGTACTAATTTCTTGAATAAATTTAAGATAAATTTACATTATGAGTATAAATATTTTATATTTTAATGAATATTTATATTTTAAGATATATTCTAAATAATATTATATTAGGGATGTTATATTTATTTAAATCATGAGTATGACATCATTGACATTTAATTAAATAAAACACTATTAGGGGAATAATGACATCCATGTGGATCGAGTCTTGGATATAATGTACATTAAAATGGAAAAATATAAGAGGGTGAATTATAAGTTTGAATTGTTTTCATTTTTATCACTAAAAGTATTTAGTTTAAAATAATTTAAATTATTTCAATTCACATTACGTCTTAATGTATTAAAACATTAATCGGATAGGGACTACAGTCCGGTTATAAGAGTATCACAATCATGTTGATTGTGATAATGTAATCAGTAGGTCATAAATGAAATTTATTATATTTATAGTTGAAATTATTTAAACAGAGTAAGTATATAGAATATCATAATCACAATGGTCATGATGATTAGGGTAAAACAATACAATGATTCAATAATAAAATGCATTTAATTGTATTAAGTAATAGAAAAGATCATAATAACTATAATCATAATTACAATGTTTTTAATCAGAGTATATTTAAATTTTATCATAATAATACAGGTTATGGAAATAAAAATAACCAAAAGAAAAATGAATTTATAAAACAACTCACTTTCTATTATAATGAAGCCAAATTTTAAAAAATTAAACGAATAAAATTATTTTAACCCAAAGAGAAGGGTATCCAAAATACTAAGATAAAGGTACCTTGATTTATTCATTCAAGAAATTTTGTCTTAACCACACTAGGGTATGCTTGTGATATGATAATAACCTTATATATTTCTATCCACACAAGCCCTTAACCAAGAAGGTGATCGATGCATCTATCTTCAAATCCTAAGAAGCCCTTGATCTGAAAAATATCAGCACATCTATATTCCAATCCATAGAATCCCTTGATCGTGATCACTAATTATCAGTGTCATACTATGAAAAAAACTATTAAGTGTAACAAATATATAGAATGAGTAGTTCAAAACCTGACCTCAAAGTCTTTTTCACGAAGCCTCAATTTCACAAATCTCTCTAATTAGACAAAAGTTCAGCATTACTTCATCATTGAGATAATTAAAATGAACGAGTATTTATAAGACAATGTTCCAGCAATTATATTGGATTACAATGGTGAAATATTCTGCTAAAAATGTGGAGGTACATAGACACTTATCACTCCAATATTTATCTTCAAACTAAAACAAATACATCAATTTAAAATTCATATTGAAACAAAATACACAAATTTTTTCAGATTACAATGTTTTTATTAAGATATAATACTATTTTCTAGATATGATAAAATGGATATGAAAAGAATTTATCTCTCTTGATAATATTGTATGTGAATGTTAAATTATTATGATGAATTTAGTTAAGATAATTAATACAATTTATCTTGTCAGTGCAATATTGAATATTGCATATAATGGAAATCATAATCGGTCCATCTGATTAAAATATTATTCAGTGAGTACTATGTAAATAGTATATGGGGTCATAATGATAATCATGTAATACAGTAAAACATTAGGGTATTATTATTATTATCATATTCATATGAAAAATAATAATGTATAAAAGTAAAATAAAAATATATAAATTAAATAAAATATATGAATTAATATGAAAAAAGAGTTTATGATTTCGGAAATAAAAAGTAATATAAATGAAAAAACAATAATTTTTATTCAATAGTCTTCAAATTTTTAGAAAGTACAAACCAAAACATATAAAAATAGAGGATTAAAAAAGTAAATATTTTTTGAATTAAAAAGTGAATACTTATACTAATCTCTCTTTGATTTTTAAAACACTTCTAAATAAAATTATAATACAACTAAACTTCACCTTAGTTATAATTCTATAAGGATCTTTTTCTATAAAAAATTATTCCCCATTAATAAAAGTATTATCCTTTTCATAATATATTTCCCTTTATGAATTATTCTCCCCATTTTATTAATCATTCTCCCCTTTGTGATTTACAAAAGGGAACAAGGAATATCTTATGATACTTGAAAATGGATTAGAGAAACAAAATATATAAATAAAGGAAGAATTTGACAATCTAAAAATTGTGAAAGAACATTCATCCAAAAAATGGAAAATATTCAATCAATCGAAAGGTATATGTCAAAGACTTTTATTTATAGTTTCAAAAACTGTGCGATAATAGTTCAAAAAGATTCATTTCTTTTTCTTTTCATTACCATTATTTTTCATATTTATATCTAACATACCCATATTAATTTTTTGAATCTATTTCATTTCTATAATATATTATCAAGAGTCTCTTGTTGAGACCTAAATTTGTTTCTTTATCTTCAAATAATTGGTCCTCAGTATGAATCAGTTCTTCCTAGGATTTCAGTTTCTCTTCTAGAAAATGACTCTAAACATTTTAATCCTTATTATTATTCCCTTGGACATCAATCCTATCAATCATAAATAGACTTGGATGTATCAAATAAATTATGACATCCATATAAAAAATTATATTTTAGACTTCTGATTTAATAGAATTCTTCTTCATTTCAATCACTTTGAAATCCTTTGGTTGGCATTCTTCTGGCCATTTGACTACATTCAATTTTTGACAAGTATAACTATGTAACTTGTTGAATTAATATGAGAGTTCATTCAAAAGTCCTATATGATCTTAAATTTTTTCTTCATAATTTTTATACTTTCCTCAATCTTATGATACCATTTAACAATTTTGTTTCAAGCCTTTCTCTGCTCTTTAGATTTTTCTACACGATGAATCCAACCTTGAGATTCATCATTCTATTACTCTAATACTTGACAGAGTCTGATAGATTGATTTAATTTTCTAAACAAAATTAAATATTTTCATCGATTCTCAGTAAATAAATGATTAAATTTTCAATTACTTTAAGTTCATGAACAACATATTGATCTATTTTAAAAAAAGGTAGACTAGTCTTGATTAGTGTCTTCCTTATAATCATAAATCTATACATTATGACTTATGGAATTTTCATCATCTAAATTCTAATTCCAATTGAAATCAAATCTATTTGGTTCCTCCTTATCCAAAATATGAATGACATTAAATTTTAGGTCTTGTTTTTAGGATTATCCTTCTAGAGAAGGTGTCTTACAAGATGCCACATCTGATGATTTCATTGTTCTTTTATTTTATTTAGATTTCTCTTTTTCATTGTCTTGATATTCCTTTAATTATATTACTTTTCATTCTTATTCTTTATATCTATCATCTTATTCAATAATATATTCATCTATTTATCTTTTTTCATTACCCTCTGGTTCTTATAAAAAAAATTTAGAAGATTTTGGTATATTCGATTATCCAACTATTTTCATACCTTTTCATTTAACTTGTACAGAGGATGTAATTATTTTAATTTTTGAACCGGTTACCTATTAATGAATTAAGAACATTAATTTCATCTCTTTTCATCAAAATATTAATATTGAAACTACTAGCCTTTATCTTTTTCCTCTTCCTTTCCATTTCTTGTTCTTCTAAGCGGTTATTAGTCAAAATCATTTCAACAAATAGCCTCAGTAGGATTGAGACTTAAATATAGACCTACATCTTTTATTTTAACTTGATCTTATTTCTACTTATCTTTTATTTCATCTAAGAAATTGTTTTTATTCTTCAGCTATATTTATGTTTTAGACATAGATTTTATTATTTCAATGGAATGATTAGTACTGAATGTTTTGGTATTATTTATCTTTCATAAACTATTTCATTTAGTGTATTAGTTTCAACATCATTAATGATCTTATTAGATTAGGAATAAAAATGAAATTTCATTCTCTATACTATATCATCACTAATACAAATAACTCTTATATTTATTGATATTTACTAAAGTGGAATATTTAAAAATATCAAACTTTAATGAATGAAATTAATAAAGATAGATGGAAACATGATCAATTGGGACTTGATTGCATTAGAATTGATATTATTGATGGTTAAAAATCTATAACCCATTAAGTTTATCTTCCTCATGTTCACATGATAATCATGTGTAAATACATATGAAACAATGAGAGTTTCCCTATCATTAATTCTATGGGTTAAGAAACCTTAAATCCATAGTGTGGTTAGTCTATTATCAGTTGAAATATGAGTTTTTTTTATTTTATCTTCATGAATCTCGAAAATATATTATTAATCTCTTTCCTTTATAAATTTTCAATTTTCTTTTGGAAACTTATGCAAGGGACAAAACAAAAATCCACTTCTGATAGAATATTATGAGAATGTGCTGCTTATTTAGCTGACATACTGATTTCACTATCATAAATATGAAAGGATACCTTTATGTCTTTTTCAAACTTCACAGTTTTATTGAATTGTATCAATTCATTAATGATAATCAGATCTTGAGTTTTAGTTTTTTCAATACTTACTAACTCCCATCTTGGAAACTGAATGATTATTTTCATAGATGAATAATACATATCATAAAACTTTCTGGTTATCAATCTTTACCAGAAGAACTTCCTTTTTACAGGTCCACATCCTTTAGAGAAGTTGCTAACAATTCATACATGAGTATGATTTAATACATTTACTATGAAATCATTTAATATTGTATATTTAAAGAGTAACAGAGCTTCTTCACAAATAATAGGACAACCAATGTGGTACAGGGATAGGGTCCCTTTATATAGGAGAATAAAATATGACTATTGAACTTCTATAGTTCATATTAGATCATGGAGATCCAATGTTTGAGATAAATGGACTCTTGTGGTTTTTTTAAAAGAAATATTAGAAGTGGATCTGATGATGTTTTAAAAAAATAAAAAAAACATAAATGTATTGAAAAAAATTGAAAAGTATAATAAATTTTTCCTTTCAATGTTTCAATATAATTTTTTTGGTGTCAATATATTGTTTTGAAAAAGAATATAAAACAAAAAATGGAACAATATTAAATTAAAAAAACATGTTCCAAAATATTTTGAGGTTCTAAAACTTTTTTTGGGGTTGAAAAATAATTTCTAGTGGCGAGGGAAATTTTTTTGGGAAATTTTTTATAGAAGAGATAAATTATATGTAATGCCCCTTTTAAAATTACTAACATAATGTAAAGATATAATTTAAACATGAAGTTTATATGAATTATTACTTATTGTGATTATTCATATATTTTTTAATGTATTCAGATCTATCTAAATGTAATGGTTTTCTAAATATACCATCAAGTTGTACTTTTATTCTGATGAATTGCATAATTATATCTCAATTAAATGTGTGATTTATAAGAAAGTGATGCCTAATATCGTTTTTCTTTATAGGTGAGTGATGTGTAGGGTTTTAACTTAGAGCTATAGAACGTGTGTTATCACATGGTATTTGAGTATTATTAAAACTCATGCCATAATACGTGAGTGGGTGTTTTATCCATATAACTTGAGCACAATAACATCCAGCTGCCACATCATTAGCTTTATTAGTGGAATGTTTTATTGGGTTTTGTTTCTTACAAAGTCAAGAAACTAATGAATCACCTAGGAAATGACATGTTTCAGGTGTACTTTTCATATCCATTCTACAACCACCAAAGTCATCATTCAAATATCTTTTTTAATTAAAAATCATTTCCAAAATAATAAAATAGTACCAAATCCATAGTAGCCTTTAAATAATGAAAAATAATTTTCACATATTTTAAATGGGATTCCTTTGGATTTTCTTCATACCTTGCACATAAGCATACTGAAAACATTATGTCTGGAAGACTTGTTATTAAGTATAGTAGACTTCATATAATCCCTCTAAAATTTATTTGATTTAATGGTTGTCCAGTTTCATAAATTTTAAGAGTGTTTGCGGTACCGATTGGAGTATTAATACTTTTAGGATTATCATATCAAAAAATTTGAATAATATCTTTAATATAATAATATTTAGATATATAAGTCTATTCTAGTTTTTGAGAAATTTGAAAACCAATAATGAATGATTACTCATACATCATACTCATTTTAAACTCAGATTTTATAATATTCTCAAAGTAATCAATTAACGTTATCTAATTTGATCGGAATATAATTCCATGAATATAAATTTTAATGATCAAAATATTTTTGTTTTCTTTCATTATAAAAATATTTGGACCAATAGTTCCCTTAATGAATTTTTTTAACAAAAATCCTATTAATCTTTCATACCTGGCTCTAGGGGCTTATGTAAGTCTATATAAAAATTTTATATGTATATAAACATATTAATGATGTTTTTTACCTTCAAAACTATGATGTTATTAAATAAAAACTTCTTCTAGAACATATCTGTTAAGATAAGAACACTTCACATTCATTTGAAATAGTTGGAAATTAATGAATGTTATAAATTCTAATAGTATTCGAATAGATTCTTGTCTTTCTACCAGAGGATAGATTTATTCATAATCTATTCCCTCTTATTTATTATAACATTTGGTAAATATTATTTCTTTATTTCTAATTATTATTCAATTTTCAACACATTTTCTTATAAATACCCAGTTTATGCTAATTATATTGGTTTTTAGGTATTTTAAACAAGGTCTAGACTTTATTCCTTTTTAATTCATTTATTTCAACTTCCTTTGATTTAATCCCAAATTAATCAACTAAAGCCTTATAGATACTTTTAGGATAGAAGTCTTAAATAAATGAAATATTTTCTACTTAATTTCTCAAATAACTTATAGTCCATACAGGTTAGTTTACATCACCGATGATACTATCATTGGAATGATTCTTAAGAAACAACTTATTGATATTTTTAAATATTTTTCATCATCATAAGATATAATGTATTCTAGGGTGAATATTCTTGAAATAATTTCTAGGTAATTTTATTTATTTGAAGAGACTTCTATCAAAGGTTGATAATCATTTTGGAAAACACATCAAAAGATATAGGTTGGGGTTATTTAAAAACAATAAGAGCAGTTTTATGAAATTTAACATGTAATGTTTCCTCAATAGTATAATAATTTTTATTGAAAACACTATAAATGATAGAAGTAGTGTAATATACAAAGAATATACCTTAATCAGATTTGGGCTCAATTTTATGTAAATTATCTTATGTATTAAGAATGAATACGTATCATCTAAATAACTTGAAGTATGACATTTTTTTATTACGGCCAGTCCATAATTAATAAACTGTTTTACAATGAAATAGTATAATTAAAACTCAATTTATTATATAGATCTAAGTTATCATAGATTCATCCAGAAAATTTATTGTACTAAAATAATCACTCAACACAGTTCTTGTTATCTCTTGAAGAATATTATTTCTTCTTTCAACTAAACTATTTTTTAAGAGATATGTGAGACAAAAACTTTTGTTTAATGCCTTTATTACAAAAAATGTTTCAAAATAATAAATTAAAAATTATATGCCACGATCATTGCGTATAGTTATCAATGTAATTATTTTATAATTTTTAACATTGGAAAAAAATGATTTAAAATTAAAATATGCTTTATATTTATTTTCTAGAAAATTTAACCATGTATATTTAGTGTAGTAATCAAATAAAATAAATACATAATACTTTCCTCCAATACTTCTAGTTATATTAGGACCAAAGAAGTCTATTTTCACCAACTATAATTCATAAGAAGTTGACACATTTCTAATTGATTTAAATCTTGACTTATGTTTCTCTCCATATTGACAAGGTTCATAGAATTTTTTAGAATAAAATATATGTTTGGGTATATCCTTAATAAATATTTTATAAGTAAATTTATATATGTACCTATGTTTAGAATGTGCTAAAATTATATTCCATTTCCATGATTGATCGTACATTTCACTAAGGCAAGGTATGTCATTGCTCCAACGGTCTTCTATGTTAGGGGTGTAACAAATATTATGCTGATGGGCAGAAAGATTGAATTATTCCTTTTAATTTTGTAATACACCTTTATCATTCCTAAAATTCACAAGGTAACCTTCATCACATAATTTACTTGTGCTTATAAGGTTGTGATTAAAACCTTTTACAAATAAAACATTTGAAATTAAATATGTTTTAAGAAAATAATATTACCTATAAAAACAATCATTTCATGAGCATTGTCTCTAGTGGTAACACTGGCATATTTTATTACAATAATCTTTTCAATGAAGTCTTTTTTACTCGTCATATTCCTGGAACATTCTATATCCATGTACCATATGTTTTTTTGGTATATCCTTTGGTTTCTTAAAAGTAAAACAATTAGGTTTTTGGAATCTATACATTATTGCTTCCATAAATGTTTGAAAGAAACATTTTGGAAAACCACATTTGTATTGAAAAATAGAATTTTTGGAATCCAAAGGTTTGAATTTTATTTAATGAAATGTTTTTATTTTAATGACCTCTACTTTGTCATTTTGTACACAAGAGGGAGTTTCCAATAACAAAATAAGTTTTACTAAAAATAGTTTTGAATGAATATATCGCTTTCCTGAACTATTTACTTATGGAGGAAGTTATTTATAACATTTATCAAAACCTTTTTAACAATAGTAATTTTTTTCAAATGTTTATTTAAATAAAATATTTTTAGACATTATTCTTATAATTAAATTCTTATCTATAGTAGTTTTAAAATTATAGGTGGGTTTTGAATCTAAAACATTTTATTAGAAATAACATTTTCAAAATATTTTGAAAGATTATTTTTCTACGAATTAGATTCCTCATGGTTTTTGGAATTAGAATCAATTTCATAAAAAAAATCTTATCAAGCCCATTATAAATATCTAATACTTATTTTGTCCAAAAAAAAATATTCTAGCATTTTCTTTTTCAATTTTCTTTCGAATTTTTCAATTTTTATTCTCATGTAATTTTTCAAATCTAGAATCCTCTTCATATAGTGGTAGTGTATTAATATCAATAGTTGAGGACAATTCATTATCCAAGGATGTGTAATTATTCTAAATTAGATAATTTTGAGTTGAATAAATTTTAATTAATGTTTTTGTAGTGTGAACCTTTTACATGAAACATTGATTTTCAATAAATATTTTAGAAAGAAGACAAATATTTTTTTGTCTAGAATTTTCATTTTCTGAATATTTATGATAAGTGTCTCCTCCACTAGCACTCCATGAGTCATTTTATTTTTGGAATATATTTCCATTATACTTATAGTACTCTTTATAATTATTATCAAATGGTATTCTCTTCCTATCTTTCCTTTTCATCTTTCTGAAATCAAGTCTGATGTGTCAGTATTTCATGCATTCATAATAAGTAACTTTACTATCTTTTTTATATTTCTCTCATTTCATATATATTTATTAAAAATCCTCCTTTCCAACAATCTTATTTATTCCTTAAGAAATAATGGCCAACTCATTCCATAAATTTTTTTATTCACCTGAATCTAATTGAATAAAATCTTTCTTTGCCTTTGTAGACTTAACAATATTTTCAGGAGTCTTGGATTTGTTCTGATTTAAATTAGTAGTAAAAGAAATTCCAAAATTCTTTTTAATGTCTTCTTCTGCATCCCATTTCAATCTATTTTTCTTTGGAAAATATTTCCAAACTGTTTTTAAAGAGTAACACATATAACCTTTCTTGATTCATCAACATCAAATTTTTTTCCCATTCATTAGGCATGATGTCTATGATCTTATCAACAAGGTTCTCATCGTCTAATCCTTTTTCTCTCATAGATTGTAAAATTTTCAAAATTTTTATAAATATTTGTTGTACCTTAAATATAAGTTCTTTATATGTAAATTTAAAATCATGATAGTGTGTCCTCATCATGTCTTTTCTAGTCTCAACCACTTTAGAAGTAACGAAAATAGTAATTTCTAGCTACTTCTTAATATTATAGGCTTCTTCATAAGATGAAATCTAGATATATATATTTCTATTCATTGAACAATATAAATTAGTTTTTATGTTATAATTCAGTTGATACTGATTTCTTTCTTGAATAGTAATGAGTCTAACATCCATGTTAGGAATTTTATAGTCACTAGTCAGCATAAAAAAATTGTCAACTCTAGTATTGATTATAAAGTTCTTCATTCTGCCTATCCAATATTAATTACTGTTTCAAAACAAATCCTGTTTTTATAGGGTTCATACTTTTATTTGAACTAACACTAAGTCCTACCATCTTTAAAACAATACAAAATTTCTTTTTCCACAGTACTTATTAGTGTAAAAAATATTTAAAAACAAAAAAGTTTACAAAATAAATATAACTTTCTTTAAAAATTAATTTAAGAAAATATATGTGTTGTTGAAACCTCCCCTAATACCAATTGTTGGATTGTAATGTATATTGAGATGGAAAAATACAAGAGGTGGTGAATTTTAGGTTTAAATACATTTCATTTTTATCCCTAAAGTAATTAAGTTGAAAATAATTTAAACTATTTCAATTCGCATTACCTATTAATGTATTAAAACACTAATCGAACAGGGTCATGGGTCCGGTTATAAGAGTATCTTAATCGGTTTAATTTCAATAATTCAATTAACAAGACATAAATGAAATTAAAAATATTCCTGATTGAAATGATTTAAATAGAGTAATGGTGTAAAAGATCTTAATCACAATGGTTATGATGATTAGAGTAAAAAAATATGACGATTAAATTATAAACCATACTGAATTGTATTAAGTACCTGGAAATATTGTAATAACTATAATTGTAATTACAAACACTGTAATTTGAGTATATTAAAAAACTATCATAATCAGATATTTTATGATATTCAAAATAAACAATTTAAAAATTAATATATAAAACTGTAGGATCGAAATGATGAATGTAAATTCTCAATATACAAGAGGTGGGTTAATTGTTTTCTTTAAAAATTCCTTTGAAACCATTAAGGTTTTGTTACACAAAGTTAAAAAACATACAAAATACCTATAAATGAAACCTTTTCTTAAATGAAAGATTCTACCTTAATGCAAATATAATCAATAATATAATCAGAGTAATGGAATTAGAAAGTATATGAAAGTTATACTTCCTATATTTAACAAAGATAAGATTAAAATTAAAATAAAACAACTTGAAATAGAAAATAAGTAACAACAAGACTAATTTGACCCAAAGTGAAGGGTTTCCAACATCCATGGATAAAGTTTCCTTGATTTATACTTTCAAGAAATGGTGTCTTACCCAAACCCAAGTATGTCCACAATACGAAGATAAATATTGTTCTTGCTATCCCCACAAGCCCTCGATATAGAATGAAATCATAACCTTTGTCTTCCAAACCCAGAATCCCATGATTAGCTTGATCGGAGTCTGCACAAAGAAAGTATGAACAAGTTGTTCACACCAGAACAAGTTGTTCACGACATCCGCACGAAGCACTGAGAGTTGAAAGAGCCTCTCACTCTCTAGAAATCACTTCACATATTTTTCAAATGTATGAAGTTCATCCACTCTCTGCATTCATCACGTTTTCATTTTTCAAATGGAATTATATTAATAAGAAAATCATCCCAACGGTTGGCTCCACTCCAACGATAATATTTTCTTTAAATTTTAGAGGGACCTAGACACGTGTCAAACATACAACGGTTAGTTTGTAACAAATTTTACGACATTGTTTCATGTAAGAAATGATGTTAAGTTAAAGATAAATGTTAAGTATTAGAAAACATGGAATTCGATAATATTGGAATGATACATTAAACAACTCTAACATTATTATGAAAAACAGATTCTTAAGAAAAAAATTATCATGAAAACGGATTCATGAGGAAAAGTAAATAGGATTGAGAAACTGGTATTACATTTGATCTGAAATCGGAATCAATAAATCATTATCACATATATATCGGATTCAGTATCATAAAGACGACATCACTTACACACTGGCATCGATATCACAAAGATGGTATCACTTATACACTGGAATCAGTATAACAAAGATGACATCACTTATACACCAAAATCTGTATCACAAAGATGGTCTTCAAAATCTGTAAATCTAACAGAATGGAAAGTCATAATGATACATTTGTATGTATAATGGAATGAAAATTCTATATCTTAAAAAATAGAACATAAGAGAAAAACATATCTTAAGAAAAAAACAGAACTTAAGAAAAAGTGATTGTGATTTTCAAAACATAAAATCATATGGAATGAAGAATTCATAAGATAATATTATTGACTCAACAATCTCCACCTTTTTGGAAAGCACAAACAACTTTTCTAGGGAAGAATATATTGACTTAGATAAACAATTATGAAAAAATTATCTCCCCCTTTGAATGAGATTTATGATATATATGACAACCTCACCCTTAGGGTATGTTTTCCAAGGATCATATTCTTGATATTTAGTATCTGGTTTTATTTCTTAAGAAAAAATCTACCTCTTAGATTAACATATCTTCTTGACTAAAAACTCACTCTTACTTGGGCATTATCCTTTCTTACCATAACCTCCATTAATATATTATCCTCTTTTGATATCTTTATTAAATACTTCCTTTTAATAAATTATTCCCCTTTGGGATTTTCAAAAGGAGGGAAAGGAATGGAGATATATAAGATATACCTGTAGGGTTAAACAAGCATACATTCGAAAACAAAAGAAAGATATGCAAGAAGCTTCTTAAGGAAATTTTGGAAATTAGGTTTAAATTAAAACAAAACATCAGAATTTAAGGAAAAATCATCCATCCTTATTTTTCTAAGACAACATCTTCTTTATCAAGGCTTTGAGTTTCTTCACTTCCTTATGATTTTCTTCGAACATCTTCAAAAAGATCTCCTGATCGTGATTCCTCTATTCTTTATCAATATTTTCAGCTTGCTTTATTTCCAAGGTCGTAGCCTTTATAGGATTTATGCTAAAGGAAGGAACTCTTTCCTTTCTTGTAGCTTCCATTTCTCTCAACTTTGCAACTTTTGCATCAGAATTGGCTTTCAGTTTCTTTTCAAGAGGAGGTACTGATACCGAGACATTAGAAGTTGGTACTAGCAATCCTGGTTCATCATGTTTCCATTTCATGCGTAATTGTTTTAAATATTCCTGAACATCTCCCTTATTCTGGACAACCATTTCATCAAAAGTTTTGGATTCATGTAAAAACTATATCTTCATCCTCCTTAGAGTGTCATCACTAAGCAAAAAAATCTCAAAAGTCATTGATACTAATCGGCATGGGACATTCAGTTCTTGATGGCACATAAAAATAATTCTAGAGATAATTACTGGATATATAAGAATTTGAGATCTGATGGATCTACCTTTTTTAGCCTAGATAGTGAGGAAGATGTACTTAACAAAGTTCATATTTCTTAAGTTAATGAGAAAGTCTAACAGAATGATATCACATATCATTAGAGATTCCTTAACTTCTTTTCATGGTATTAGAAATCCTTGAATCCAGAGAGCTACCATCTTGTGGTTTGTTGAATGATTCATAATCATCTGATTCTTAACATACTTGTGACCAAGATAATCTAGAGCATTGGCTTTTTTAAAAGAACCTTCTTTCTCAGGAAGTTTTTGAGAGAAATGAATAACTTCCCCTTCATACAGAATGTTATGAACATTTGATGCCTTCTTGTAGGAGATTTTATATGTCTTATCATAACATTTAAACTTAAACAGATACTTACCATCCTTTTATAATAATTTAACAGATTCATTGAACTAAATAACCAGGTCGGGATAAACCGGATCCTATCTTTTCTCCTTATCCACCCAGACACTTTCTCTTCCATTAGTTCTTATCACATTAGAGATAAGGGTGTCATATTTTTCAAAGAAGTTAAGTAAAACCAACCTTTCCCTAAATATTGACCAATCCTTTATTTATATGCTAGTCAGCATCTAGTCTGTTGAGGATTCGGGGGTCATTTAGGGTGATACAGTCAAAAGAAACAGAACGAAAGCTTTGATGGAAACAGATCTTCGGCATAGAGAGGTGTAAGGATGGTGCAGTGCTTATAAACAAGGCACACCTTATATAGATGAGGTTATGACCTTTCAACTTCCATAAGATAATCAAATGTCTAAAAAACTAATCTGATCTAATAGTTTAGGATAGATATAAGAAATATGAATTCTGATCTATTTTAGTAATGTAAACTGGAATTGAAAATTTTTAAATACCAACAATTTAAACTTACAATAATAAAATAAAGAGTATAAAACTAATCTATTGATGAATGTATATTCTCAATATAAAATAAGGGGTGAATTTTATTCTTTAAAAATTCATTTGGAACCTTTAATGTTTAGTTTAACAATGTTAAACAAACATACAAAACACCTACAAAAGAAAGCTTTTCTTAAATGAAAGATTCTACCTTTAAGAAAATAGAATCTGTAAATAATAATAGCAACAAAATTAGAAAGTATAAGAATGTTATACTTTAGATATTTAAAAAAGATAAGGTTAAAATGGAAATAAAACAACTTCAAATAGAAAATAAGTAACTACAAGATTCTTTTAACCCAAAGAGAAGGGTATCCAACAACCTTGGATAAAGTTTTCTTGATTTATACTTTCAAGAAATTCAGTCTTACCCAAACATTGGTAGACCCTAAATATGAATATTGTTATATGTCTTGCTATCCCCACAAGCCCTTGATTTAGAAGGAAATCAGAACCTCTGTCTTCCAAACTCAGAATCCCATGATCAGCACAATCAGAGTTCGCACAAAGAAAGTATGAACAAGTTGTTTACACCCAAACAAGTTGTTCATGACATCCACATAAAGCACTAAGAGTTAAAAGAGCTTCTCTCTCTAAAAATCACTTCTCTACTTTTTTATATACATTAAGTTCATCCATTCTTTGCGTTCACCATGTTTTCATCGTTCAAAAGAACTTGTATTTATAGGCAAAGCTTTACAACAGTCGTCTCCACTCCAACGGTCATATTTTTCTTCAATATCTGATGGACCTGGAAACATGTCAAACATACAATGGTTAGTTTATTATAGATTGAATGACATCATTTCAAGTAAGAAATGATGCTATGTTAATGATTACTATTAAGTATAAGAAAACGTGGAATCCGATAATATTGGAATGATACATTAAAAAAATGTAACATTATTGAGAAAAATGTATTGTAAGAAAAACATTATCAAGAAAACGGATTCATAAGGAAATGTAAATCATATTGAGAAACTAGTATCGCATTTTTTCTAGAATCAAAATCATAAAATCGGAATCACTTATACCCCAGAATCAGTATCATAAAGACGAAATCACTTATACACTAGAATAAGTATCATAAAGATGGTATGAAAAATATGTAAATCTAACAGAATGGAAAATTGTAATGCTACATCTCTAAGTATAATAGAATGATAATTACAAAATTTGATGAAAAAAATAGAACATAAGAAAAAAAAATTGTGATTTTTAAAACATAAAACCATAAGGAATATAGAACTCATAAGATAACCTTATTGAATCAAAAATATCCCCCTTTTGGAAATCACAAACAACTTTTCTAGGTAAGAGTATATTTACTTAGATAAACAAGTAGGAAAAACTTATCTCCCCCTTTGAATGAGATTTCTGATATATACGACTAACTCCCCCTTAGGTTATGTTTTCCAAGGATCGTATTCTTGATCTTTAGTATCTGTTTTTCTTTCTTAAGAAGAAATAACCCCCTTAGATTAACATATCTTCTTAACAGAAAACTCCCTATTATATGGACATTATCGTTTCTTACCATACTCTCCCTTAAATGATTCTCCTCTTTTGATATCTTCATTAAATTCTTCCATTGAATAAATTATCCCCCATTGTGATTTTCAAAAAGAGGGAAAGGAATAGAGAAGTATAATATGTAACTATAAGGTTAACCAAGATTACATTCGAAAAAAATAAAGATATGCAAGAAGATTCTTAAGGAAACTTTGGAAATAAGTTTTAGATTACAAAAAAACACCAGAATGTAAGGAAAAATCACACATCATTCTTTTTCTCGGACAACATCTTCTTTATCAAGGCTTTGATTTTCTTCACTTCCTTATGATCTTCTTAAAAATTCTTCAACAAGATCTCTTGATTATGATTCTCATTTTTAAATGACAACATCCTTTCTTCCTGAGCAACCACCTTTCTCTGTAATTCGGCTCTGACTTCCTTCTCAATACTAATAGATTAGGCAAAAGAATTGAGTTTACTATTTTTCTCATAGATTGATGCCTTAACCTTGTTGAACTCAGTTTCAGAAGTATTAAAAGCTCCATTTTTTGAATTCATGAAGTCACCGAACTTTCATAGATCTTCAAAGGGGGAGATAAGATAGATTGTATAAGAGAAACATAATATTTTAGAAAAAATCCATAAGAAAAGAATAAAAACAAGCAAGCATATGTACTCCCCCTGAAATTAAGAGTAATTTAATGTTACGAGATGATTTAAAAAATAATTAGATATGAATGATTACCTTACATAGATCATTCTGAGATTCTATTTAATGTATTCAGGTCTATTGGAAGATAATGGATTTATAAAAATATCAGGAACTTGTTCTTGCATTCCAATGAATTGAAGAATAATATCTCATTTATGTTTGTGGTCCCTAAGAAAGTGATGTCTAATATATATTTTCATTGCATGAGAGTGATGTGCAGGGTTTTTACTACGGGAAATGGTACTTCTATTATCACACATTATTTGAGTCTTAATAAAACTCATACCATAGTCTGTGAGTGTGTACTGCATCCACAACACTTGAGCACAAAAAATTCCAGCTTCTATATATTCAGATTTAGTAGTGTAAAGTGATAAAGAAAGTTGTTTCATGCATGACCCTGAAATTAAGGAATATCCTAAAAAACAACAAGTTCCAGATGTACTTTTTCTATCCATTTTACAACCACCGAAGTCAGCATCTGAAAAAAATTTAAGTGAAAATTTATTTTTAGAGGAATTAAAAAGTCCCAAATCTAATGTTCCCTTTAAGAAGAAAAAAATTATTTTTAGTAACTTTAAATGGAATTCATTATGATTTTCTTGGAATCTTGAACATAAGAATACAAATAACATTAGTCGGGTTGACTAGCTATTAATTATAGTATACTTCCTATCACCCCTCTATAAGATGTATGATCCACATGTTTCCCTACTTCACCAATATCATGAGTATTAGAGGTTTCGATATGAGTACATATACTCTTAGCATTATCATACCCAAACTTCTTAATAAGATCTTTAATATACTTATGTTGAGATATGCAAGTTCCCTCTGGTTTTTGAGAAATTTTAAAACCAATAAATAAGTTTAACTCACCCATAATACTCATCTCAAATTAAGATTTCATAAGATTCACAAAGGAATCAGTTAAGGTTTGCTAAGTTGATCCAAATATGGTGTCATCAACATATATTTTGATAATCATAACATCATGATTATTTTTCTTAACTAAAAGGGTTGAATCCACAGTTCCCTTGACATTGTTATTTTTAAGCAATAATCATGAAATTCTATCATACCAAACTCTAGGGTCTTGTTTAAGTCCATATAGAGCTTTGGTAAGTTTATAAACATGATTAAGATGTTATGTATCTTCAAAGCCAGGGGTTGATCTACATAGACACCCTCTTGTACATAACGGTTAAGAAAAGAAAACTTTACATACATTTGATAAAGTTTAAAATTAAATAATTCTCCAAAGGATAGAAGTATACGATTAGATTCAAGTCTTGCTACAGGAGTATAGGTTTATTGATAGTATATGCCTTCTTGTTGGATATAGACTTTGGAAGCTAATCTTGCTTTATTTCTAACAATAACACCATTTTCATCGTATTTGTTACCCAAAACCCATTTTAATACAATAACAGAAGTTTCCTTGGTTTTTCATCCAAGGTCCAAACCAGATTACTTATGAATTCATTGAGTTTATATTGAATAACCTTTATCCTCTCTTCACCACCCAAGGCTTCTTTAGGAGACTTTGGTTCGAATTGAGAAAAAAAATCAATATGTTCAACCTCATTAATTAATGAAATTATAGTTATTAATGGTTGATTAAAATTTGTAATGATATTATCACTGGGATGATTTATAAGTAACAATTGATTTGGGTTTTTAAAGACATGATCATCAACACAGGGGAGAAAATCTTCAAGGGTAAATGTTTCAGAAACATTTTCATGAATAATTTTTTTATCTGAATGATCTTCTATCAACGGTTGGTGATTGGTTTTAGAAAATATATCAGATATATGTTCATATTTTTTGGAAAGAAAAGGATCATTTTCATCAAAATTATCATGTATGTTTTCTTCCACACTACAAGTGTTTTTATTGAAAACTCTATATGCCTTTGAGTTAGTGGAGTAGCCTTAGAATATTCCTTCATTGGATTTCGGTGCAAATTATTTATGTTATCGATAGTATTTAAGATAAATACTTTGAAACCCAAAACTTTAAAGTAAGATACTTTCGGTTTTTAGCCAGTCCATAACTCATAAGGTGTTTTATTGAGAAACGGTCTAATTAAAACTCAATTTATAGTATAATAGGTAGTACATACAGCTTCATCCCAAAAATGTTTAGCTATAGAATATTCAATCAACATGGTTGTACTCATCTCTTGAAGAATTCTATTTCTTTTTTGAACAACACCATTCTGTTGAGGAGTTCATGGAGCTGAAAAATTGTGAGTAATACCATATTTACGTCAAAAAGTTTCAAAATCAAAATTCGGAAATTCTCCTCAATGATCACCATGAATAGTTATCAATGGAAGGTTTTCATATACCTAACTTGAACTCTAAAAGAATTGAAATAAGAAAAATCTTCAGATTTCCTTACCAAAAAATAGACCCATGTAAATCTAGTGTAGTCATCAACTAAGAAAAACACATAGTATTTTCTTCCAATACTTCCATTTTGTGTTGGACCAAATAAGTTCATGTGCACTAACAGTAAGGGATTAGAAGTTGTAACTTCACTTATAGATTTAAAGCTAGATTTATGTTGATTTTCATGTTGACAAGGATCATAGACTTTTTACGAATCAAATCTAAGATCTAGTTTATCCTTAACAAGTTCTTTCATAGAGAGTTTACTAAGATTCCTTAAGTTATAGTGTCCTAATATTCTATCCCAAAGCTAATATTTATCTTCAATTTCACTTAGTCAAGGAATTTCATGGCTTCTAAGGACATCTAGGTTTAGTGTGTATACATTATCTTGCCTATAGGGTGAGAGAATAAATTCATCCTCGAAATTGTGTACAAATCACTTTTCATTCAAAAAATTTACAAGGTATCCTTCGTCACATAATTGACTTATGCTGATGAGGTTGTTCTTAACACCTTTAAAAAATAAAACATTTTAAATTAATGATTTTACTAGAAGAATAATGTTACCTATACCGATAATTTATCCTTGAGAGTTATCTCAAAAGGTTACGTATTCACCTTTAGTCTTTAAAATCTTTGTGAAATAGTCTTTGTTTCCAGTCATGTTCTAGGAACATCCACTATCCATGTACCATATGTTGTCGGAACTTCCTTTATTGACCTAAATAATATGATTTAGGTTTTTGGAATCCAAACTTTCTTGTATGTGGAATTGTTAGATGATAAAATTTTGGGTATCCAAGTTTGTTTAGAAAAGTGAGCATTATGAAACCCAAGGGATTGGACATTATTTAAATAATAGTTGTTGTTCCAATTCCCAACACTTTGAAATTTAGTACAAAAATGGGATCTTGGAGGAAACAAACAATTGTTTCTAAAAATAGGATTTTCATGAGAATAAGTTAATCCTTGATTATTACCATGAGGTCAGATCTAATAATATATCTTGTCCATGTTTTCCTTACCAAAAGTAAAATATGCATGATGTTTCTTCAAGGAAAAAATTTTAGACTTTAGTCTTAGGACTAAAATCCTATCCTCTAGAATAATAAACTTAGAGTTAAGTTTATCCTCTAAAACATATTTTTCAAAAAACATATTTTTATGATAATTAGAAAGCTTATCCTTCTCATAATTAGATTCCTCATGTTTCATAGAAAGAATTTCTAAATCATTATTTTTCTAATCAATATCTTTCGAAAGATCTGAAATTTATTCCGTTAAAATAAATTCTCCAGAATTTTCCTTTTCAAGTTTCTTAGAAACACTACAATTTCTTATCTCTAGAAACCTCGAAAATCTAAAAACATCCTCATGGGAAGGAAAATCATTTTCATTATATAATGAAGAAGATTATTCATCTAAAGAAAAAAATTATTAAGAAAATTTTCATTCAAATACATATTGGTTAAGGATTTACTAGTTCATACCTTAGCCATAACACATTGATTTTGAAGTGGATCTCAGACAATTAAACCAATACTCTTTTTCTCAAAAGATTTATATTCTGAAGAATCATCAGAATAATCTCAACCACTAGAACGCCAAGTGTCATTGGCTTTTATGAAATTCTTATGCTTTGATTTGTAGAACTTATTATTTTTTCTCTCAGAGTTCCTGTCCTTCTTGTCTCTTTTCTTAAGTAAGGGACAATCAGGTCTAATATAAACATTTATTCTACATTCATAGCATGTCACTTCTCCATCTTTCTTATATTTTCTATCTTTATTCTTCTATATATATTGAAAGTTATTCTTCTTAACAATCTTTTTCATCCTCTGAGCAATATTGGATAACTCATTTTCTGAAGTTTCACTTTCACTAGAATCAGATTGAATAACAGCCTTCTAAGATTTAGATCTGGTAACCCTCTCAGGAGTCTTGGATTTTGTTTGATTTGATGTAGTTGTAAAAGAAACACCTCCATTTCCATTATTCTTCTTAATATTATTAGTATCTCTCTATATAATGGTTTCATGTTGAAGAAGGGTTCCAAACTATTCACCAAGAGAAATTTTTGTAACTTTTCGCTTTTCATCTATAACAGTTCTCTTGGATTCCCATTCGTTATGAATTATGTTTAAAATCTTGTCTACATGAGCTTCATCATCTAAACCTTTCTCACCCATTGATTGTAAGTTGTTGACTATAGTGATGAATAATCATTGTACCATACATAATGGTTATATATAATGAATGTAGAAACCATGATAATCAACTCTAAGCATAACCCTTCTAGTTTCGATATCATTGGATGTTCCAAAGTGAGTTACTTCAAGATTCTTCCAAATTCTATTTGCATCTTCAAAGGATGAAATTTGGAAATATATATTTCTAGTCAGGGAACAAATAAATGTTATACGTACCTTAAAGTTCAGCTGGTATTCCAACTTTTCTATATTATTAAAGGTTCTATGTTCCTTATTAGGAATATTATAATCTCCAATTAACATAATGTAGTTGTCTATACATGTGTTTATCACAATGGTCTTCATTCTGTCTCTCCAGTACTCATAGTCATTTTCATCGAAGATTGGTGGTCTAGTAGGATTGAGATTATCTAGAGGTCCAACATGAATTCCTACCATAATAAAAGGAATTTCTTTCCATATAACATATTAGAAGAAAAAGTTTATAATCTAACAAGAAAAAGAAAACATGAGCAAGAAAACTTATATGTGGATATAAGTGTTTCAGATTCCTCCTCTGAAACCAATTGTAGGATCAAAATTATGAATGTAGATTCTCAATATTCAAGATGTGTGTGAATTTTATTCTTTAAAAACCCATTTGGAAACTTTAAAGTTTAGTTTAACAAAGTTAAACAAACAAACACAACCCCTCTAAAAGAAACATTTTATTAAATGAGTGATTCTACAATAAAGTGAATAGAATCTATAATATAATCAGAGTAACAGAATTAGACAGTGTAAGAAAGTTATACTTCCTATAATTTCAATAGTCATGGTTGGAGTAGAAATAATGCAACATGAAATAGAAAATAAGTAACAAAAAGATTATTTTAATCCAACTAGAAGGGTATCGAGCAAACATAGATAAATGTTCTTTGATTTATACTTTCAAGAAAGTTTGTATTACCCAAACCTAGGTAAGCCCTCGATCTAAAGATTGGTATCTGTCTTGCTATCCCCACATGACTATGATATAGAAATAAATCAGAACCTATATCTTCCAAACCCAGAATCCCACGATTAGTACGATCGAAGTCTGCACAAATCAAGTCTGAACATTATATTCACTCCCAAACAAGATGTTCACGACATCTGCATGATGCACTGGGAGGTAAATGATCCTCTCTCTCTAGAAATAACTTCAAAAAAAATTTACATGCATCAAGTTCATCCACTCTCTGCATTCACCGCATTTTCATCATTCAAATGATCTTTTATTTATTAGAAAATCGTTCCAACGGTTGGCTCCACTCCAACTGTCAGATTTTCCTCAAATTTCGGAGGGACCTGGACACGTGTCAAACATATAATGGTTAGTTTGTAATAGATTGTATGACATCATTTAAAGTTGGAAACGATGTTAAGTTAAAGATAAATGTTAATTATTAGAAAAATTGTAATCCGATAATATTGGAATGATATATTAAACAACTCTAACATTATTAAGAAAAATAGATTCTTAAGAAAAACATTTTCATGAAAAAAGATTCATTAGGAAAAGTAAATCGGATTGAGAAACCGGTATCACATTTGTTCTAGAATCATAATCATAAAATTATAATTACTTATACACCGGATTCGGTAATATAAAGATGACATAACTTATACAACAGAATTGGTTTCACAAAGACGGTATCACTTATACACCAGAATCTGTATCTCAATGACGATATCACTTATACACCGGAATTGGAATCACAAATACAATGTGAAAAATCTATAAATATAAAGGAATGGAAAATCAAAATGATACATATGTAAGTATAACAGAATGAAAATTCTGGATATAAAGAAAAAAATAGAACTTAAACAAAAAAATAGAACTTACGAAAGAAACAGATATTAAGAAAAAGTGTTTGTGATTTTCAAAACATAAAACCATAAGGTATGGAGAAGTCATATGATAATCTTATTGACTCAAAAAAACAATTCCCTTTTTATGAAATGCTTTAGAAATATAAATAATTAAATAATATTAATCTTTTAAGACAATGAGAATGGTTTCCAATAACCTTGGATAAAGGTTTATTGATTTATAATTTCAATAAATTTGGTCTTACCTACATTAGGTTAAGCCCTCGATACTATGATCAGATTTTCTCTTGTTATACCCAAAATCTATCAATCTAGAAGGTGATTATCACCTCTATCTTTCAAGCCTGAGAATCCCCCAATACAAATAATATCGATACATCTATCTTAATATCCATGGGATCCCTCGATCATAATCACCAATGATCAGTGTCACACGAAGAAAAAGAAATCTCATGAGAGTAACAAGTATGTACAATGAGTAGGTCACAACTAGGCTTCATTATCTTTCACACAGTGAATCACTTTAACAGATCTCTCAAATTCGAAAAAAGTTCAGCATCACTTTAACATCGAGATTGTCTAAATTACCTCATATTTATAAAAAAGTCCCAATGGACATATGAGATTTTAATGGTTAGATCTTCTCCTAAAAACATGGAGGAACGTAGACACCTGGAACTCCAACGGTCATCTTGAAACTGAAGCTACAAAATAATTTCGTAATGCATATAGAAACAGAATACACGACATCATTTTGATTAAAATGTTTTCCTTTAAATATAATTCAATTTCTTGTATATGATAAAATGGGCCAGAAAAGAATTTAGATATTTTTATAAAATATAATGTGAACTGTAAATGTGTTTGATTATTTCAATTAAGATAATTAATTGGATTTATCTTTTGAGTGTGATATTTAACAGTTTGTATGGTGGAAATTATAATCGGTGTATTCGATGAAAATCATATTTAGTGAGTACTATGTAAATATTATTTGGGGTTGTAACGATAATCATATAATACAGTAATAGTTATGGTTATTATTATTATCGTATTCATACGAAAGATATTAATAAAAATAAGAAAAAAAAAACTTAAAGTAATTAAAATATTTGAATTCATTTGAAATGAGAGTTTTTGATTTCTAAAAACAAAAGTAATAAAAAGGTCAAATGAAGAGTTTTGACTCAATATCAAAGAGGTCATAAAATATAACCATTTCGAAAATTTGCCTAAATTTACTCAACCAATAAAATTGGAACTATTGTTAAGATAATTAGATAATATTATAATATTATTTTTACCCTTAATTACATAATTTACCCTTAATCATTGTAAAACAATTACGAAGATTACTATTCATTTTGTCCAAAAATATAAGGAACATAATTGATAAATTTTTACCTTATGATTCTAAATATGAAATTCATTTTTCCCAATTTATCAAATATAAGTAGCTAAAATTTATTTAATATTAATCATGTAGGATGTGTGAGAAAGTGGGTTTTTATGTAAAATTGGTCAACTGTTTTCTATGTTTTTATATCCAATTTGAACATGAAATTGGTACCAATGAAATAAATTTTATTAATAGATATATGTTTTATCTAGTTTAAATTTAAGACCAATTTAAAATGTAATTTGACATTATAAATTATTTAGACAAAATGACTATTTTCAATTAAAATTCAGTATTTTCATGATTCATCTAAATAATGAAACATTTAATAAAAAACCCAAAAATTCACCAAAAGATAATTTTAAAATTATTATTTCATAGAATAAGTTTATTTTCTCCACTAAAATTTATAAACGTGTTAAAATTTATATTTGAAATAAGTCTTCCAATAAAATGTGGAAAAACATCTTCTTGGAAAAATATAGTTTTTATGCTTAAAATTAGATTTGTTATTATTTTATTACCATAAGATATATTGTATGAATTTTAAAACATATATATTTCATTAATATCATTAAATAATCATTATTATTTTAATTTATTAACATAAAACAAATTTTTTTGAATTAAAAATTATTTTTTATAAAAATAAATCCTTTATTTTAAATTGATTTTTATCTTCATTTCTAATTAATTAGTGACCCAAAATTCCTTTAAAAATTTTATTAATACTATTCATTTAATAAATTCAAATATTTAGGTGATAACAATCATAATAAATAGTATATTGTTTCGGTAAAACACCATCTTGCACGTAATAAAATCTATCGAAAGAATGTGTTGTTTTGAGTGACATAAGCACAAAATTAGTCTTCTATATATTGTAATAAAAACTATATGTTTTATGTATCACAAGATTTTATATAAACAAATAATGACTTTTTTTAATCTGAAACACAATACATAAATGAATTTTAATTTATTTTAAACCAATTAATTGGTAAAAACTCTGGGTGTTAGATTCTACCCCCTTTAAATGAATTTCTCCCACAAAATTTGACTAGTTCATCAACGTTTTAAAACAAAAAAACTATTTTCATATAAAGCCACATTATAAAAAATAATACCAATAATTCCATTAAAAATGGAAAGTTGGAAAATTAACGGTTACCACAAGTAACTCATAACTACGTTTCCACATTTGATAACATTTTTGGTAACTGAAAACATGGACATTGAAGAAAATATTGACTATCATTTTTTATGCAGAGTTATAGAGAACATGTTTATTATAAAGTTAAACATAAAAAAATTAAAATTTTATTATATAATAGGCCATTTGATTCAAAAAAATTAAGGTACTAGACTAACATTCTTTAAGAAACGTTTCCAAAAGATTACGAATCTTCACAAGAAGATACATGTACTCGATTTTATTCCATTTTCTAAGAACAATCTCTTCCTTCAGTTGTGACATGAGAAATTTTCACTTCATATATTACTATAATCAATAAATTTGAATATTTTTTTTGTACGAATCACTAATGGATCATAACGCTAAAAATTATAATTATAATTCATTCTATCTATCTTTAATTATCATTAAAACAAATTGGTTAAGATAGTTTATCTATAAATATTTATATAATGATGTAATATGTTAATCTATAAGACCTCACCCAATGTTCCACTCAAAACATTCCATATTTGGTTAACTTTATTACCCTTATAAAATATAATTCACACCATATTCCTTAAATAAGAGATTGTCTTGTACTAAAAAACATTCATTGGAAACTTGGTTTCATCATTTTACTGATAGAATATTAAATGAGATTTTATAAATAAAATATCTATGTAGAGATATATAATAAAAATAAAATTCACTAAAGGATGAGAAATAATATTTTAATAGGGAATATTCATCCAAAATCAATTGTAAAATTCCAAACTAAGGAGGGGAGGTTTAGTGTCCCCTAATTTTCAGGATTCACTTCATCCATTGTGATTGCATAAGCCTTCCCCATGTATTTTGTCCTTAATGATTGATGTGGCTTATCATCCATATTATACTTTAAATTAGAAAATTTGTTCTTATAATGTATAAACTCGATTCACTTGAAACACTGAAGTGTGCGGGTGTATAAGTCGACGTTTTCTTCTCTTCTATTTCATTAACCATCACATTAATCATATTTCCAAATTCACATATCTTGTGACCTACATTTCCAAATTTAAAGAATATCCTAGTTCTATTTAAAAAATTTCTTTGACACTTCTTCCAACATTTTTTCATATATATTTATCAAATTTCCTTCCACTATTTGAGTTTTCATGATACTTGATCTTCTTTTTCTTATCAAAACCATAATAATGTTTGGAATATCCAATTCCAATTTATACCTCTAGTGAACATAAAATTACTTATTAATAGTTATTAAAGTCTCTTATAGGAAGGGTATTTCAAAGAAATAGTTTCAATCCACTAAATAATCAATAAATTTTTCTTTTACGGATTATGATAAAACCAGAATCATAATTTTGAAGTATTTTAAAATTATCTTCATAGGTACTAATAGATTTTTTATCCTTTTTCGTATGAATAAAGAATCCCTTCTCCAATTTTTTTCACAGAATATGAGGGAGGAAATTATTCAACAATATCATGTTAAACTCTTCACATTCAATAGATTCAATTTATTATCATTACCTCGGGTTCTTAGTAAGATCCCACCACTTATTTTCATCACCGTCCAAATGATAAGAATCTAAAATGAATTTTTCATGCTCAAAGAACTGAATAATGGAAAATATATTTTCATTAGTACTACTCAATTTATTAGTAACTAATGGATTAGTGTAAGAACTAAAATACAGTGGATTCTTATTCATGAAAGAATCAATGGAATTTTGTTGCATAATTTGTTTGTTTGGAGGTTCAAGAAGATTCATAACATGATAAAGTTGTTTGAGCATATCAACAATAATTTTACTTATATATCCCTTATCGTTTGGTTCCACTGAAAGATAATCATCACATTTCCCATTTAATTCGGTATTAAAACCATTTTTTTATCTTCCAACCATTTACCAAAACCAATAAGAATAGTGTGAGAAACACTAATCATAGTGGAAAACCATATAATCAAGAATATATGTATATATAGGATTCTTAAATCATGACACATAATTCTTCAATCCATGATACCATCAGTTTATCCTAGATTATTCATCATAATATTATATTAAAATCATTTAAGATGGTTTGTAACTAAGTTTTTGAATTTTCAAATCATATCCGAAGAATTGTAAAACTGGTTATGTAGTCAGACCTATTTTATTTCACTAGTTAAAAATAGAGTCTAGTTAAATATTTTTTAAGGTTATTACCCTTAGGTAAATTTTTTCTAGTACCACATTTACTTATAGTATCCATAAAGGGTTTTATTTCTCAGAAACCCCTTTTTTTATCTTTTACCCAATTCCATAACATTTTTCTATTCTTTGAATCGTCTTTTGAATAATCCATTGAAACATCCCTTGAAATAACCTTCGATATATACCTAGATATCCAACTACAAATATCTCATCCTCTTTCCAATGGTTGAATAAAACTTTACTTCTATAAAAACTTAAATGACCAAGGATTAATAAACAAGGTTCATACATCATTTTATATGAATATTAAACACATTATAAAAAAAATTCATAAGGAATGAAATAGTTTAGTTTCTATTGAAACGTGGAAAAAAATATTATAACTTGTTGGAAGATATTAAATTTTTTCCAAAAATGCCTTTCCATTTAGTACTCATTTTTTCTTATCCTACACAAACATTTCAGCATAACCCAATAAAGGAATCATAAGAAAGGGTGACCTCAGATGGTCAGTAAGGGTAAACATAAGAGCTATAAATCTATGAATTTATAAAATCATAAAACATTCATAAGGATTTTTGATAATGAATAAAAAACCTCCAATATTTGTACTCATCTTATCATATATCATAAATATTTTACATGATATAAAACTTTTTCATTTTAAAAAACATGATCCATTAGTGTGAGAAATCGTCAAAAATAAATCATGAACCATATGCTATTGTCTTAAAGGTTTTCCACCATAATAAATATAGGAAACCATTTCATGTTTCAAGGATAATAACCAAGGTCATCAATATAATGTATTATAACACACTTGTTTCCCACAGTTGGTCAACATTCACTTATTTTACATTGTGAATCTAGACGGACCCAATTCCCATTTTGGATCAATCCTATCGACTTATTTCCTATAACAGGTCAAGCATATCATCTTGTTTCCACTAATTATCTCATGTGATATAATTCATTACCAAATTAATTATAGAGATAAATAAGTCTCACCCATTGAAAAATAATATCATTCATACATATTCAACAAAATAAAAAATCATTAATAATATCATAACCCATAAAAAGATATCGATTTCACAATAATTTTATTATCGTATAACCCGTGAAAGACAAATGAGTCTCATAAATTTCATGACATAAAAATATAAACCATTCAGAGAAAGAATATGAATTATAACCTTATATAATATACATAGTAAGGCATGAGTTACATCAACAGATATAATCTTATATGGAAAAAATTTTCAAAAAATTATTTAAAATATTTCTTGAAGAAATTGTTATTTATGCATTGAAAAATACTTTTAAAAACATAATACATTTTGAAAACATTTTTATTTGAAAATGACTTTGAAAACATATAATGTAATACTGATATAATTTTGAAAATATTTTATTTTGAAAATATCATGTATAACCAAAGGATAATAGAAACCATGAGAGTTATTTAGAAATGGATCATAATATTTTATCAATGGAATCATATTAGTAAACAGTCATGATACACAATGAGGTTGCAGAAATAACTTTGAAAACATTGGTAATGTTGAAACATAATATCCATGAGGTTATAACATTAAATAATTCTTATAATATCATTAAAATAATGTGATTCGTGATATAGAATTTAAATGGTGTGGTATATATACCTCGTTCAAGAATATAGGTGCATAACATTACATGTTTCTTAAAGAAGGAAAATAGGGACAATATTTTCTTACTACTTTGGTAATGTTTTAACCATAAACCCGATAAAAGAGAAATACTAAAATAGATATGTAAATACCAATATTTATAATTATAATAATAATAAAATACATACATGTGCAGTATACACCCCAAATATAATAAATAGGGGTTAACATGGCAAGTGTCTTATGAAAAATAAAAGTTAGATGGGAATCCATTACCTTAAGTTTTGAATTCATTCATACTGTTTCAAAAATACTATATAATAAATACAATTATAATTTAAATATAACTTATAACCATATTAATATATTTATAAACCTATATATTATTTACTTATGACTTTATATTACTTGTTTATTATCAATTTCATCATAAATTTATGTTTTGAGTAATAACTGCTTTGTTTTTCACACTTACTTTGAATTTTTATTCTTAGTCCTATTACATGAATAATTATTGAATCATATAAATAAAGATAAATATGATATAAATATAAAAATTACTCTGAATATATGTATTTATGGTGATTTATTAAATTTATAGGTAGAAAATAAAATACATTGTTCATGGTGACGGAAGGTCATACGTATACATTAACATTGTTTTCATTTTCATTGCATTTTTAAATAATGAAACTTATATGATATATTATCATTATAGAGTCATTTTTTGTTAAATATATCACATATTTTAGTTAAAATCATCCTTAATACATTCCATGTAAATCTTCAATGAATCACATATCTTTGCGAGCCAATAGTCTGATGTACACTTGAGTGATGTTATCATATTCCCATGAAATGAAAATCCTGATGGTATATGTGATAAAAATTAAAAAATAATTAAAAATTCATTAAAATAATACATATAATATATAATCTATAAATACATAATTATTATGAACCTTTAACGGTGAATATGGAATAATGAGTGACATCGGTTCGCTAGGTGATAGTCCACCGTACACATGAATGACGATTGCATATCCCATTTGATGGAAGTGTGTCAATTTGAGGGTTATAAAATTAAAATAACAATATCATAATTTATTTATGATACTTATATTATTATATAAATATTATATAAAAATAATTAATGGGTCTTAAAAAATAAATAAAACAAAAACATTTGTTGATGAACGTTACCTCTTCTTCGGGTATATCCTTTTGGTTTGCACCAAAGGACTTCCTTGATTTTCTTTATTCCCAATGAAAGGATTATGGGATTAAGGTAGGGTACTTGGGATGATATTTCAATTTTTTGGATGAACCAAATAGGTTTTTATGTGTGAATAAAAATATAATAATAGGTTCTCTTTAAAAATTATGATGAGGAGAACATTTGGAATTTCTCAAAAGATTAAATTATAATAAATTAATTTTCTATCCATATACCACTATGTGGACATGGGATTAAAGATATGATAATATATGGTTTTAATATCATAAACCAATATATTTTGGATATTTTTTGGTGTTATTTTAAACCAAATCATTTATATTAACCCTTAGTTAACCTATGTTAATTTTAATTACAGTAACACATTTTTTTAATAATAAAATGTTGTAAATTTTTACTATAAATATTCAATTAGACTATAAATGGAAACTTTATTAAATTTTAGATAATATAACATCCCCTTTGTTTTTATTGAATATTTTTATGATTTTTTATCAATTTAATAAAATATTATCTCCATAATATATCATTGGTGTCATTTTTGAAACGATTCATTACATTGATTTATAAAAAACAAGATTACAAGATATATTCAAAAATAAGATTAAATACATCCCGAAAGTATCATGTCCACATAAAAATTCTTATATTACCTTGATTAACTCTAATTTTATTTCATATAATATTTTTATTATTATTTATTTTATTGTTTCATTAATTGAGTAATTATTGCATAATTATTTTGTACTTATTTAATGTACTTATTTATTGACTAAAATTAAAAATTAATTTCAAGGATTTAGATAATTTTTTATATATTTAAAATGAATATTTATAGTAAAATATATCTTATAATTCACTATGTATTAGAAATGTTATAGTTATTAAAAATATGAGTTTTTCATCTTTGACTTTTCTTTTAATAAAATACTATAAGGGGATTAGAGTCATAAAAGTGGATCTAATAGGTCATAAATATAACGCATGAATAATTTTGGTCTAAAAATACTCATAAAACAAAATTGTTACAAGTATTAAATTTTAGAAAAAATCACTTTAGGTAAAATTTTAGTGTTTTTTGGTTGATTATTTTTGTTGACAAATAGGTTTTCATAATCAATTTTGGAGTTCAAAAGATATTGTTAAAAATATATACTGAAAAATATCCATAACAAATGAAAGGATTCTCTAGAGGTGGTAAAGACGATCTATATACAATTTCCCACAATTTCTGAGTGTTTGCTAAAATTATAGGTCAAAATTTGGAGAATGAATAAAGGTGTTTCAAGAATTCGAATTTCTGTGAAAGATGGAAGGTGAATCTAAATGTCGCACACAAGTAATGATTCATGATCATGACATCAAAATATTAAATGTAAAGAATCACATGATTTTTTTTTGCGTGAATGACGGTCTGCATAATAAGATGTTATATATGTAAAGTAGAAGACTCAAAAGAGATTTACACACCAAATGCAATGTTAAAAATGGGCTCCCATGCTCAGGGAAATGTTACATGAAATGTATTTTTTAGGAAAAATACCTGAGCATAGGGTCATACGGGTCTATTAATTGATGTCTACCAACCTCATTTGAGTATCTTGGATCTTTGAAAAAATAAGGGCTCTGAATCTCATAAGAGTTAAGCATAAAGGGAGATATTTCCAAAGAGAGTTTAAAACAAGGAATTGTAGTTGCGTGCAAGTTGGACTTCATTGAAAAACATAATTGTTTTTTGTAAGTTGTTAATGTTGTGTTCAATATATCCAATGGTTTTTTGAAAGATTAATATGAACCAAAAGATATTTCCCATTAAATATGTGGTAAAGTGGTATTCATCATTTGGATGAATGTGGAATTTAATGACACACTAAATGAGGTGTAAAAAATACTAATTTGATTAATCAAATGAGTATTTTATAAATAATAAGTTCACACACATTAGTTGAGAGAGTAGTGATCATTCATATTATGATTGGTTTTAAACCAGAGGGAAAGTGGGTCCAGTCTAAACTTTGTAAAAAATAATGCACATTCAATGGATTTGGTACATCATAACATTATCATCGAATGATCCTTAGACATAGACCCGTGAGGGTGAACCCAATAAATTTTTTGTGTCTCTCTCATGCTTTTATTTCTGTTCATACACTACTATAGGAATGATAGAGAGTAGTGTTTTTTTACAGCGAAACAAGATGATAAGGGGAAGTTGTTTTAATCTGTCGTACCCTAATTCACCCCCTCTCAGGGTATTTAACCTACCAGGAAGGTTCAGTCAGAGGTGAACCTCTGACCATTTATTAATAACAAAAGAAAACATCAACCAAGTACAGTAGGGGGAAAAGAAAACTACAGATCAAAAAAATCACACCCATCACCACATCCACTATATCCTCCATCTTCTGCAGTAGCAGTTTCCCACTCAAAGCATTCATAATGTTGAAGGACATTAGCATATTTCCTTCTAAGATTCAGCTTTTACAGAGACAAAAATTCCTTTGGAGATGGAATGACCCCATTTTTCTTCACAACAGAATATCTAGTAGGCACCGGTCTTGGAAGATAGGAGTAATATTTTCTTGACCTTCGCCATGGTGCGGCATTCATAAAATCCTTATTCCCAGACATCTTCATTCCCACACCCTGAACCACATCACTGTAAGAAATCTGAACTATACCATTCACATTTTCCTTGTCACTATCATAAATATCACCCCACTTTCCCAGGATTTTCACTTCTTGATACTACACTCCCCGCTCTTGCTGATCTTGATTGTTATACTCAATCATGGAAAGGCATTGTGGCTGCTCCTCAATATCCTGCATAGCAGAATTCCCAATTGCTACACTCACATGGGAGAGACCATCCCGCACTAGGCCTTCCTCCTTCCTTGTAGCATCTTCCTCTGCTTGACCCAAATCCATAAAACAATTTCCAGTGGGAACCGTTATTAACAATCCTCTAGTAGAAACTTCCTACCCTGCCCACTCCTCATCACAGGCATCTACTGCCTTCATTTCTGAAACAACTGCATCCAGTTGCTACTCAGGCACAGACTCCTTCTGCTAGTAACATGAATCCTTGTTGTTCACTTCCATTGGAATACCAAGATCCCACTTCAGATGTTCAAAAACCTGCCTCACATTCGTGTCATGTGTCTGCTCCCCCACCTCCTTCTGAAATTGGCCCTACATTGTGGACTCCAGACCAGAACCCGCAGCCTAAACCACAGCAACCTGAGAACCATTTACAGCCTGTGCAGAGGAGGTGACTGGATCCTGCGCGCCCTCCCCTTGTCGCGACCCAGTACTCCTAGACATCTCCTTCATCATCACCGAGCCTGGACCAACACTGTCCATTATCAAGACACCCGATGAAGCCCCAGCCATACCAGTACTTCGACAAAACGAAACAGCATGTCCAAGACGCCTACATGCAACACATAAGGGCATCCAAGACTCAAACATAACATCCTTCTTCCACTGAAATTCCTTACCATCTGTAATCCAAACCCAATCGACAGGAAACCTCGATATATCGACTTCAACACGGATCCATGGGAAAATGGGGTGATAGACGACCTCCATCCAACGATCAGAACATAGGTACCAACCAATCAAATTTCCAATGGAGCACAAGATAGATGGGTTTTGAAAGGAAAGAGGGAGACCAGGCAGACTCACCCAAATTGCCATCGTCGAGTGGTCACGCCTCATGGGAAAATCGAAGCTCCACTAAAGAAGAAAAAATGAGTCGCCATTGTAGTTTCAAGGGGAATGGGACTAGGCAGTAATCAGGTCTCCTTCCGTTTCAAACTGAATCATCAAATGCTTCCTGTCGAGCAAGCCGACAACCGCGTGCTCATGAAGATCCCATGAATTGAAAATAAAACGATCAAAATCATCAACTGAAGGACACTGATGGAGAAACTGAGCCACTAGTGTAAGATTGCAGAGGTCTGATTCACTATTAAGCTCTGCCAAGGAGAGATTGAGCTGAGGCGCTCTTTGAAACAGATCTCGGACTTTCAGCGAGATTTTAATCCTCGAAAAAGAAGGAAAAAATCAGGATTTGTGAACGGCGTGAAGGATTTTTCCCATCCATGATCTTGCAAGCCTCCCCTCTCCGATCGAGAGGGGGAAGCAGGGTTTCGCGGAATTTGGGTTAGGGCATTGACGAAGAAGAAGGGAGGTTTCAGTGTTCCCTCTCAGGGTATTTAACCTAGTTTGTATTAAAGTTAAGGTAATTAGATAACATTTTTTGACATTATTTTTACCCTTAATTACCAAATTTACCCTATACTGTAGTTACAAAATTATTATATTTACTATTTACTTTGTCCCAAAATAAAAGAGTCATATTTAATAAATTTATACCTTATGATTCCAAATTTAGAATCTGTTTTTTAAAATTAAAAACACATAATTAGATAAAATCAATTTAAAATTATTTCCATGGATAGCCCGACAAGGAGGGTTTTTAATGTAAAAATTTTCAAGTGTATACTAAGTTTTTATATCCAATTTTAATATTTAATTGATAACAATGACTTAAATTCTATTAAAAGTTATATAATTGATATAATGGATCACTAAAAATAATTTGAAATATAATTTAACATTATATACTAGTTATATCAAAATATATTTTTCAATTAAAATTCAGTATTTTTACTATTAATTGAAATGATTAAAATTTTTAGAAAAAACATAAAAATACTCATAAATTAATTTTTTTTTATGATTTGAAAAAAATAATTTTATTTGGTCCATTAAAATTTATAAATGTGTCAAAATTTTGTTCTAAAATAAATCTTACATAAAAGGTGGTAAAACATCCATTTAGAAAAAATATATATCTTTTTAGGCATAAAATTAGATTTTTTCTTATTTTGTGCTGATAAAACATGTTTTATTTATTTAAAATCATATAAATTTCATTAATATCATTTAAAAAAAGTGATTAACTTAATTTATTAGTATAAAATCCATTTGTGGGAGTATAAATAGTTTTTCATAAAAACATATCCTTTATTTTTTAATTGGTTTTTATATTCATTTTTAAATAAATCGTAACTCAATAATTCATTTTAAAATTAAGTTCATCATATTCATTATAATCATTCCAACATATAGGTGTAATCTATTATAATAATAGTAAAAAAAATTTAGTAAAACTCATCCACGCATGTAACACAAGCTATCAAAGGAACTCGTTGTTGTGTGTAATAAAAGAACAAAATTAGTATTTCATATACCCCAAGAAAAACTATCTGTTACATGTAGAAAAATATTGTTTATAAAGAAATATTGAATTATTGTAGTATAAAATTGAAACTCATCAAATAATTTAATTTTATTTGAAAACAAATAACTCATACAAACTTAAGAGTGTTATAAAAATCATGTCAAATCTCCTTGTACATTTAGTATAATTTATGTTTTTATAAAGACTTTTCTTTTCTTGAAATTATATTTTTTTAGAATTTAAAATAGTTTTTAATGATATAAATGCTCATGGGATGAACCTTTTTGGTTGTATGAGTGTGGATTATGTTTTATTATAGTCAATTTGAATAAAACATTGAGAAAAATCTCATATGAGTTATAAATTACATCCAATAAAACCGGATACATTTTCATCAGTTATTACATAGGATGTGACATCTACTCAAAGTGATTGGTTTATTTTTTAAAAATAGTTTAGGATATGGTCTATAGTTTGTTGAATATAATGTTATAAAAGGTAAACAGGAATAAATTCTATGAGGATATAGTACACGTTAAATATTTATAGAAATATTCACTAAGTCTAAACTAATACATTGACGTGTAAACCATGATGTTCTTTGTGCTAGTGTAAACCATGACATATTAAAGGTAACTAAAAAGTAGTTTTATACATAGAAGTGTTCGTTTTATATGAAACACATTATATATATTTATATATTCAACCTATGGAATTATGTTTGGTTGGATCAATTTATGATGGTCATTGGAGGAGTTTGAGTAACTAAATAAATAGTTTTAATATTAAACAATTTGATTATAAATATTATATTTCATTTCAAAGTTATGAAATCTTTATGAAAAATCACATTGAAACCAAAAAATTTAGGAAATTTTGGAGATTAATGAGGGTACTTCTATGAATATATAAATAATAACATGTTTATTATTGGTTTAATTATAATAAAATAATCATTGTAAGAAAAATCATCAAATTGAAGATCTCTTTGGCTCCCATTTTTTTAATCCTTTATAAAAAGGTTCTTGAAAACTCTGGAACAAAAGAAAATCATTTTTAGTCATTAAGTGATTGAATCAACCCAATAATAACTTAGTAATAAATAATATATTTAATACTTCTAAATTATACATATCAAGATCATGTGGAGAATCATGGATAGATCACATCATTAAAGAAAAATCATTTCATTTTTAATTTATTTTAAATAGTCTAAATGAATTGATTAGTCCAATTATGATATTTGATTGTAGTTTTTTTTTCCACTACCTTTGGACATGTATTATCCCCTCTAAACCCATTTTTAACACTATTATATGATGTTTGAACATGTTTCGGATGATAGATTGTGAATCATTTAAATAAGTAGTTATTTTATCAATATTGGATAATGGTCATATACAATCTAAAAAATTTTATATAGTTTTAATGTTTTTTAAATATTTAGAGTGATTAAACAAGGAATGTTTATGGATCATTATAGAGTATATATCCTTTAATTATTCGATTTAAATCCATTAAATTGGGTTTGAAACCATGTTATAAATCTCATTATCTTTTTCCATTAATACGAAAGTTTTAGTATGTGTTAAATGAGGGGGAAATTGTGCAAAAGTGTTAGTTAGTTCATAAAACCTTAAAAATATCTATCGAGGAAGGATTTTTTTTATTTATTATAATTGTTTTCCATAAGTCTCGTGAAATATAACTTGGAAGAATCAATTTCACACAATAAAGATTTATGTTCATCATTAATATATTATTTAATTAAAAAAATGGTTTTATCTAATTACAAAAAGGTTTTAGTGGTTAATTGTGGTTGTGTTTAGATTATAATTATCCCCACCAAAACTCAACACATACACCTCCAGTGACTATTATGCGACCAATAATATCTAATCATATATTATTCTTCTAATTTCACTATAATATCAACACCACCACACAAAGCACACTTCAAATGAATATCAAAAATTAAATATAAAACAAGACATTTAATTAGATATAAATAAAGGGTACACTTTAAGTATCGTTAAAATATATATCACTAATGTATAATTATTTCTTGTTCCCTTAAGCCAACCATTAAATAAATACTATAAAATCCATTAGGTAATAATTTTTTTACCAAGTAATATTTATCTGAAAAAAGTTATCATACACAAAGTGAGGTAAAAAACAAATATAATAACATATAGTAAAAACAATACAGCCCCAATTTATTAATTTTAATAAATTTATCATCAAAAAATAAAATCTACCGTGTGATTGAGATGACATAATTATAATATAGAAATATATATAAATCAACCTTGATATTTCATAATTTTTTTATTTATTTTAGCACACTTATGTAAATGGGATAAAATTTAATTTTTCCATGGGGGTGTAAAGAAAATATAGGTACGAATAAGTGATTTTCTTTTAGCATTTATATTTTATACCATCATTTACACTAAGATAAATTTATAATTCGTAAAAAATTATATCAAATACAAAATATAAAGACAAATATTTGTAATATATATATTTTGGAAAAACATTTCAAAATATTTGTTTTCTAATAAAATTTTCCACACCTATAAAATGATATTAAATTACTTTTTTTATTAAAGATAATGTGTTAATATAGATAAATGAGTTAATTTTTTTCCTTAATTTTATAAATTGTTTTAATATTCCAAAAATTTATAATTAAAATATTAAATCCACTAAATTTAAAAGCCTTAAAATTCTAATAATGTTATTTTTATTCTCTCAATTTAGATTCAATTTTTAATCGCATGTGAAATTATTATGAATAAATAATTTGTATCAAAATTAAATTTTTATATTTGTTTAGTTTTATGATCTTTTAAATGATTTTAATTTAAATATTTTTAAAAATTTATCTTATATGATAAATTGTAAAATTTATGTATTTTTATCTTATATTTTAGATGATGTGATAACGCATCCATTCCCACTGATTTTCCACATGAATAGTAATGAAATTCTTGGTGATAGTGATAGTACTGGTTTCGGTAGCGAAAAAAATGTTGGGTACCTAAATCCAAACATATTTAATTTACTAAAAATTGAAACAAGATTTTCTAACAGTCAAAAATTTCTTTATCAATGCTAAAATCATCAAAAATCTGATGCTAATAAAGGGTTACAATGAGAGTTATATCCAATTTTTCATGTTTTAACATCCCATAAATAGAAATATCTACAAATAAAAACATACCTGTAATAAAAAAATATAATAAACATGATCACTAATTGTGCTGAAAATATACAATAAATAATTAAATATCATTATTTTCTAACATATTTGTATATCTATTTATTTTTACATCATTAGAAAATAAAATATTTAGATGAGAAAAACATTTTCAATATAGTGGGTTGATGAAAAAAATCCTTCAAATTATAATCAAAATAAGAAAATGTTAATGTTAATCAAATAAATAATATGTAAATAATAATAAATAACACTATCATTACTAATAACACTTAATACATTTTTATGTAATTATTGATGAAAAAAATACATATTAAGTCATTCTAAGAAAATTGTGCATTAGAATAATTTGTGGTTCATTCTTAAAGGTAAAAAAATGAATCCACAGTCATTTTTTATAGGGATTCATGATAATAAAATATCTTTTTCTTAGTTATGAAAATCTTATATTTGTTTTGAAGTAGAATTCACCTTTAAAATTGAAAACCTTTAATTTCAGTCTTTCTAAGAACACCATGTGTGGGAATAATGTCTAACTCATTCTCACATGTCACAAATGTATAATAAATTATTTATAAGGATATCCATGAAAATAAAAGTTAATTTGATTAGTTATGAACATGTGATATATGTTTTTTACATCTTAAAATCTTAAAACTAAAAAAATACACTTTCCATCATATTGGCCAAACCAATAGTTGGAACAATGTGTGGTTCTTTCATATAAGAGAAAAATGAATATTTTCCTTTTTATATGAGTTTAATGATAATATGATCTTTTTCCCTCAGAATTCCTCACATGACTTGTTTTTTTACTAAAATGTCACTTTAAATTTAAAACACATAATTTTCGTCATTATGAGGACACCTTTCCTTAGAAAGATGTGAGTTTTATTCCTATATGTGAAATTTAAATCATGGTCATTTTATTATAATTTCATGATAATATTGAATAATAGATTCCCTAAAGCCAATGTTTATAAGCATTATTAATTATAAAAAATGTGATGATATAATATGTATCATATTAAATGATATCTATACTAATTATTAATATCATAAAGCATAAATTTCATTATATAATGACACCACCTTATTAATAGTATTTTATGTTTGAGATATCTTTTATTTAAGTTATGAATTAAATTTCAACATTCAAGTAGTCCTCCATATAAGTCAATCTATCATTATTAAAGAAATTCCATAGGATGATACACATTAGAGAGTCATGATTGAGATAAATTCTTGGACTTTCGAATTTCATTTACTCACATTTTGCAACAAATTAGTAAATTTATGAAAATTATCAAGATTTTGATAGATCCAAATATAAATATATAATACCCATTTTATATGTACTGTGATAATCTTCCATGAAACCAGTAAAACCAATATTTCTCTCATAAATCTCTATTTCTTCCTCCTTTACCTAGTACTTCACTATTATGCCTTGGAGAGTGAAGGAATCCAAATTGATTTATGAGTGATGTAGCCAAATTTTGGATACACTATGGGGGAAGGATTTATTTTTTCTTCCCATTATGATCTTAATAAAGCTTGTACAATTGAGGATAGAGTAGTATGAACATCAATTCATGGTACACAATAAATACTATCATCATTTTATATTTATTGTGATATTATCTATCTCCCATGGGGAACATGATTTTACAATTTCTTACTATTTTCACATTTCTTAATGAGTATTATTAGATTATAAGAATCCGTTTAGTGGTATTAAAGATAGAATATGCATTTTATTCTCAAAATTATTATTTAAAATAATGAAGTTATTATTACTAAAAAAGAGAGTATTTTTTCATATTACAATATAACATATACCATATTAGATGATATACTGGTGATAATGGTGAAATATCAACTTATTATGGGATATAATAGACTAATCCTACAAATTCTCCAAGAATGTGATTAATATTATATAATCTTAGGTTGGAACATTGGTAATGGAATTTAATCCTATGAAAAGGATTTTATATTAAGTTAGTGTTACATAATGCTTGATTTTTTATGATGTGGGTGCTAATATTATCATATATAGTCCATCACAATATTTAATTAATCTTACACACAACATTTATTATATTAAAAACTATGGTCATTAACCATACTCAATCCTGTGTTATGTGATGTGTGTTATTATTCCTACACTAGTCTATCATAATCCATAAAAACATCGCACAATAAATTACTACTAATCTCTATAAAGTTAGTTTTACATTGGTTTATATCCATGTGGATTTAATATCAGATATCGTGGTATTGATCTTATGTCAGATGTGGTCATTCCATATATATTATTCTTACATAGGAACTGGCCACCATATTTTTCTTTATGTGGGATGATATATCATAGTACAAGATAGGGTGGAATGTGAATTTATTCTTATACATGACCTATCTATCATATGTTATGATATATGGAATATCATTAAAAATGACAAGTGAAGAAATTTTTTTCTTCGTCAATTTAAACTGTTAATTAATTAAAATAATTAATAAGTTTTGGGAAAAGTTATAAAGGTGAATTTATTTTAATATAAATATTTATACATGTTAATTAATTATAAATAGTTTATATTTAAATACTATGTGTTTATGTAATGGAATAGACCTAATTGAACCGTTATTTAATTATATTTTGGTGTTGAGGCATTGGGATGAGTCGGGAGGAAAGAGAGTTCCATTTTAGATTGAATTTTCATTGGGAGAAGTAGGTCAAATCAGGATTATTCAGGTCATATATGGAAGGGATGATATAATCAAATATCTGTTTCTAGAGATCCACTATTAATAAAGGACCTTTGGTATCATGACATAACCCTTTGTGTGGTGGCATGGGTGTCACCTAGTGTGAGTGTGTAGTTTTTGAATTAGTTAAGTCATAGAGAGTAAGAATGGTTTATGTTTTGGGTATTCCCTTGGGTAATCTATATGGTTTTCTATAGATGATCCTCTTAGTGTATACGGGGATTTCACATTGTGAATATTTATAACTAAATCTAGGCAGTTTTTTACTGGTTTGATTCATGGTGTGAATCAATCTATCATTACATGAATACCTAGATATTGGTTATGGGTTTTTTGTGTTAGGATATGTCATGTCATGGAGTTATATGTCATGGTGAGACCTTTATTAGATTAAATAGGATCAAAGGCTCTGACTTGTTTTAAGATTGTAGAAATTCATGGGATTCAGAAAATGATTTTTTGATCGTTAATTTAAATTGTCCCATCAAGGAGTGACTACGATTCCTCACACTATTATTCAGAATATTCATGTGGTCGCGACCTGATTATATATTTTCATGTCATAACCTGGTCTTCTCCCAGCTCGAAATAAATTGGATGCCCTTGGAGGTTTACCCTATTTTACATCAAATTATCTCCAACTAATAATTTTTATAGTAGCATCCCCGGACTCTCTTGATCTTAATTTAATAACTTTTGATGCTTGGATTTATAGGATTGGGAACCCATCTAATCATGGTGAGTACCCCTTATCCTTTATTATTTAATTTGTATCTATCCTTTATCTAAAAAATAATGTGGTGGTAGTTTGATGATGGGTTTGGGGATATTATTCCATGATTATGATGGGGACTGATATGTTCTATATTTATAAGGTTTCTGTTAGATCTACAAGGCTGAATACCAAGAGAGGGGGGGTGAATCAGGGTGTGAAAAATTTAAAATTAAATCCCCTTCTGGTCTTGTTTCACTATTAAGAAAAAAAATCTTCTATCTCTTTACCATGGCATAATTTAAACAGAAAGTAAATCATGCACAGGATACAACAATTTTACTTGGTTTACCCTCACTAGGATACATCCAAGGAGAATACACCGACAATGTGACGATTTACCAAATCCACTATAAGCACATTGTTGTTTACAATGTTCGGGATATATCACTTCTATTCCCAGGCTCACTGCCTGTACAAATCTTAGGGTCATCTCACTGCCTTCCCCAGGGTCACTCCCTATTTCTCTCTCTCTCTCTCTGGCTTACTTCCGGTGGAGAGGATCGCCTTCTTCCTCTTCCTTTGCTCACTGCTCTAGAAAAGATCCACTCATAGTTTATAGACATGTAGGTATCTTCTTTATCACTAAGGAATTCACCCTCTATTGTATGTAGATGCTCTGTTGAAGTCCAACATTCACCCATAGATGAATCTCACTTCGCACTGAAGGTATCAGGCAATCTTCCAGCTTTTACGCAGCCCTGGATCACTGCCGCGAATCAATCTTACTTGGCGCCCTTATCTAAGCTGGCGTGCAAGTATCGGCATAGAATTTATAAATGGGGCGCATGTCTACCTCAACCATTTGCACGACACAAAATTATGCAACTACAAACTTGTGCGACTCACACCCTTTTACGCCCAAACCAATATTGGTGTGCAACCATCAACTATCGCGCTTCTTCAAAACCTGGCACACATGTCCACCTCAACAACTTGTGTGATACCTACTTCTTCAACTCTAAACTTTGGAAACTAACTTCCTTTCTCTCCCAAACCACCTTGGACATGCAACTATCACCTGGCGTGCAATTTCTACTTGTGTGACCACACCACCACTTGTGCGACCACCACACCTGCACGATGGGAGGTCTAATTTTCTCTAAGTGTTGAAATCTTACTAAATGAGGAGGGGTCGACCTGTATTTATAGGCATTTGGAAACCCTGCGTGATGGCGCACAAGTCTCCCCTCGACGCGCAAGTTTCGGCATGCAAGTCTCTACCGCGCAAGTCACTTGCACGACCAACTCTAAAAATTAGGATCCCCTTATCCCATTACATATTTTTATGCTCGGATATTGAAAATAATAGGGTGAGCAAGTTTTCTCTCCTCCAATTCAATGGTGCGCAAGTCCCTTTTCCCAAACTATTTTTCTCAATTTATCGATTTTTAGGCCCAAAAATTTTGCAAACACTGGAAAACAGCGCCACCTTGTATCTGCTCTTTTTGTACCGCCTCCAGATCATCCATTCCTTTGTCAACGTTCTTGAATTAAACATGGATTGTTAACCAAATCCCTTGAAGTCTACATTCCACCATTAAATCTTCTTTGCCAAAAAATTTGTACGTCATGGTTTTCTTTGTCACTAATCGCAACACAGATGTCCACTTTTTCAACAAACACAATCACCTTAAAAATGATTCAAAGATCCCTTGCAGGATTTTTGCCCAGCAGTTTACTTGGATGATTTGTTCCTTTAGATCACCTATATTTCACTTAATAATTGCACAATTAATTGTGAATCTATAGTTAAGGTGACATATTCAAGAATTATCTTATATTGTATGTAAATTTTGGATGTTTCATTATTTTTCTTTAATTGGGTTGTTACTATTAATTTTATTAATAAATTTAATGACTGCTTTTTAATGAATCAATAATAAGGGGAAAATTTTCTTGTGTTTACATGAATATTTTATATTTTTCATGTTCTTGAAATACACATAATGTCATTGTTGATTTTTTAATGGGCATTTTGTGTTATTGTTGTGATTTATTTTCTAATATCATATTCTTTTAAAGTAGATTTTCTAAAATTAAATAATGAATTGGTTGTGTGGAAGAAAGTGTTTGATATAAAAGAAGGTTATTATTTTAGAAAAATATGGGATTGCATGATTATATAAATCTGTTTTTTATGGTTAGGGTTTGTCCTATTGCTAAATGTATCCTTGACACCTTGAATGAAAGGCCATGATTAACTAATTATAGCCCTTAATTTAGGGATTTCTCATTGGGGAGTTTTCATAATGAAATGGATGATATAAAGTAACATCGGTGGTGGAAGGGGATTCATTGATTGGTGGGTGTCCCCAATAGTGATGTCCTCGGTGGGTTCGTACACTTAATAAAATCATTGAAATATTTGGTGAATCATGACTCAACTAGGTGTATAGATATGGTTGTGGAATTTCGTCAGTTTATGGAGGATCATGATGGGATCCAAGTCGAAAGTGGGTTGGCGAAGTGGTGCAAAGCTCTGATGGTGAAGGGATTTCAATAGCAAGCATTTGTGGGGTTAGATTTTCTAGTAGATAAATCTTAAAATAAAAGAGTGAGATCCATGAGGGCTAGTCTAAAATAGGATTTAGGTCATGAATCACTTTCGTGAAGAGTTAACAAGATTAAGAATGATGAGAGGGTATGACTTTCACCATCAGTACAAGGAACCATTCATTTCTGCAAGGTGAAATACTATCACATCAACTTTTTGAGGTAGGGATCTTTGGAAAATCAAGTGGAAGGACAATAGGGATGTGTGGTTCTATGCGTATTGTCTTTTTTCCTTCAAATCATATAATTTTCAGTGTGCCTTTAGTCTTATAGTCCATTCAAGGGTTCACTATCATGCCAAATAAAAAGGGTATTATTTAAAAAAAATAAAAAATAAAAATTGCCTTCGAGTTTTAGAGTAATGAGTAAATCTATTGATCTGTGTTTTTGAGATTGTTATTATTTTATCGAGGATTATTTTGTGTGTGTGGTGGTTTGATATGGTTTTTTGTTTTGGTTTTGGTAGTGGATGTTGTAGTATATGCCACAGGTAGAATAGTGTTGTTGGTTATTGATGTGTTTGAAAGTAGGCCTATGATTGGTTAGTAAGGGTGATTTTAAATGCTTATTAACATCAATTTGAGTGTTGGGTTTTCTGGATAGTTAATATGAATCATATGGTACATGTTGTTGAATGATATTTTGGTTGTTGGTGTATTTTCATGAGTCATTTTATGGGTTACCAGGTAGTAACAGAATGTGATGTAAATAATGAAATGGTAAGAAATTTCATTTATAATTTTATAAATAAGGTGATGAAAATGAAATAATGAAGCAAAAATAAATTTTTAATTGGATGAAATGGTATGTTAGTAAACACAGAATCGAAATGCTTAAGGAAAAAATTATTTGGTAATGGAAAAAATGTAAATGGGGGAAAGGTATAGAAAAATGAAAATTCATGAATGATTTTTGGATATTTTGTGTGGGGAAGTTGGTCAGGTTGTGGTGTGATAATTGTTATTGGTGGAATTGTGTGGTGATGGTCATGTAGTGATAATGGTGGGTGGTGATGATTTTATTTTTTTGTGAACATTCAATATTTGGATTTCATGTGGCTATATATATATGATGTATTTTTTTGACTTAATAATGAACCCAACCTAATTTTGATAACCTCTTTAATACCCAAATTGTATAGGTTTCATGTGTTTACCCAGAATACAGGTTGTTTAGGGTGGATGGATGGCTACCCCATAACTTCCCATCTCCCTTTTGATATATTACATGGTGGTATTGGTGTATGGTGGGGGCTATTATTGGTGGGAGAGAATCATGTGGTTGAATTCTTAAATAATTATGATACCCTACCATGATGGTTGTAGTTGTGATGATGATGAGATAGTGAAGTAATATGTATAGTGGGAGTCATTCATGGTTATAGGAGGGCTTTAGGTTTATATATTTCATATTCACGATACCCTACTGTACATGATATGTAATACATGAATGCGATTTAATATGTGGTAGTCGGGATTGGATGATGTGGATGTTATTTTTGTTGTTTTTGGCTTGACGAAACTAATGTCAACATAATAAGTTAGACCCTATGGGGTAGTTGTGCATGTATAGTTGCAACATGAACCACATCAATGTTGGAGGGATTGATCACATACAAATTGTCTTTAGGTTTTGAGGGATGAAAACTAATGGAAAAGTGGTTCTTGGGTGCCTATTTTTATATATAATTGATATTATTATTTTTACTCGTAGGTGTGATTCTTGTTGAGTGTGCCTTCGTGGGATTAAGAGATAGTTGACCAAATTTGTTTGGGATAATCATAAATTTTTTTCACTAGAACATTAGTAAGTTTCGTCAACATTTACTTGAAAGTTATTAATTATTATCCTAATATGTATACATGTTATACTCACCCATATATATAAAAAATTATATTTCGGTTTCTAGGGTGATTTTGGATTTTTTCTGCATTATTCCATAGTTTGGAGTTGTGGAAGAAGTCACTGCCTATGAATTTTATTTTATATTTTATATTAAAATTAATATTTTTTATTGCATATTAATTAATTTTTGTTTTATTTTGAATATTATTTTATTTATATCACGGTGTTTATTGGAGGTTTTATTTTTATATTCCTATGATATATAATGTAGATTTATCCTATTTTTACACTTAGTGTTAGTCACCAACCATGGTCCCATTAGAGGTAGGCCTCAAGGGTCACTCTCATATTCATTACAGGAACACAAGTTGTTTTTAGTGGGGGAGGTTTTCATCATAGTAGAATTTCCAAGAGTGGTGAATATGTTTTTAAAAAATAATATAATAAATTAAAACCAAAAATTCAAAACAAAGTAATTTTGATATAAAAAAGGGATAAATTTGATATATGTTATAATTCTAATATCAATTTTAATTAATCATGTAAGTGAAAAATAAAATGATGAATCAAATTTATGTAATTATTCATATTTAGACTTGATGATAAAATGCATAAATAGAAAGATAGACAAAACATAACTAGATAAAGGAGTTTGGAAATAAGTTGGTCTAAACCCCTAAATATCCTCCCTTTAAGTAGAGAGGTTTTCATTATTCCCATTATTTTAATAGATACAATGAAACTAATTCATCCCATCATATTTTATAAAAGTAGGAAACCAATCATCTCTTAAATTTTTAAGGAAGTAGAAAGAAACCAATCCACTAGATTTTATGATATAATTAGTAAGAAACTAATTATAGAAGGTATTATGAGAAGATAAATATTTTCATAGAAAAAAATAGTTAAAAATATTATATCATATCTCTAAAAGGATATAATATGATGAGAGAGAGAGATATGAGGATAATAATAAAATACGAGAGAATGTAAAAATAGGGAATTAAAATTGTCCCTTGAGAGAGGATTTGTATATTGAGAGAGAATTAATAGAGATCTAAAATATAATCCTTGAGAGAATTGTTTCACATAATAATTAATCATCCTAGCCTCCAATTTATCTAATATTATAGCCTTCGATAGAGTAAATAACCCTCTAGAATCTGTCCTGGTCATTAAGAATCATCAATAACACTTTAAGACGAGTGGGCTCCACAAATATTTAAGAATATTGTCTTTTTGTATCGACACCACTAGATATTTGGATGATACTATTAGCTACCTAAAGGGATCATACTGCTTTAAGGGATACTATTCCTTCCATTATCTAACCAGTACCATTGCTCTAGTGAGTTGAAACTGCCTATAATTCTCTAAGAACTTCTGTTGTCCTCATATATTCCTTCCACTTCTTTAATTATCCATTGTACCTTCCTTCCATGATATCAAATAGGGCATTTAATAGTTTTAAAATATCTTCTATGTCACTTTATATTATTCAACATAAACCTCCAATATCAACATGATTTCATTATTTTTTTATTAAGATCAATATATGGTAACATAAAAAGGTAATTTTCATCCACCCAAATGAAACTGTAATATTCACAATTGATTGTTTGTGATTAAGAAATATTCATGTGATATAGAGGGGTACAAAAATCTACCAATTTTTTTGATCACAAAAACATAACACAAAAATAAAAATCTAGTGTAAATAAAGGTTGAATCATGTATTCAAATAAATTAAAGATATAATAATTTAATTTATTGATTGTGATAAAGTGATTAATATAACACAAATTAATAAAATGTCTTCTCCCCTTTTTGAACATAATAAAAAATATTCACAAAAACCAAAAAAAACTCCCTATTGGGAACAAATAATTTTTCTCCTTTGAGATTAATGAAAATAGAATAAGGATGGTATTTAATAATATATTTATATTGATAATGAAATTTTCACATGAAATAAAACAATAGACATATACATTACTAACAACCCATTAATGATTATAAAAAAACAAAGATGAGAGTGTAAGTCAAATAAAATATGGAATATGTATGTGTTAGAAAGAAGTAAATTGCATGTGATGGATAAAATATATAATATACATTTTATCAAATTATAATGATATCTAAAGAATAATTTTCTAATAAAAATTCAAAATAAATCAAAAGAAATTGATAAGATTTATTTTGAATATTTCAATGTGATCTAAATGATTTTGAAAACTAAATTTGAAAAAGATAGGAAATATAAATTTGAAAAAAAGATGTGATTCAAACCAAATTCATGAGAATTAAATATTGTCAAAAAATATGAAAAAACTAAAAAAATATATTTTTGAAATAATAATAAAAAATTGATGAAAGGGATAGAAAGAGGATAAACATAAAAACTGAATTTTAGATCAAAATTATCGTTAAAGAGATGAAAAAAATTCCTCATGTCAATTATATGATTATTTTACTATATATGGTTCCCATTTAATCAAATCATTTTACAAAGAGATATATACGTAATAAAAAATCAAACGTTTCAAGAGTTTATATTCTATTTTTAATGGGAGGACACTATATGATATGATAATTAATATAAGTGTAATAGTCCTAAAAATATCAAAATAAAAATTCTTTTGGAACCATTTTAGATTTGTTTTTGGTGATATTTTCTAATAAACAATGTGATTTTGAGAAAATATTAGCTCCACTAAAATTGAATAATAAATATTAAAAAATTTACAATTTTTAGTATTATATTTTTTATGAGTAATAAAAGATGAAATACTTTCTTGATTTATGTATCCCATATCTATCATTTTTTGGAATAACTTCTATAAAATATAAGCACATATTTTCTAAAATAATTTTAAAACTTATTGTCAGAAATTATGTTTACATAGGTGGTTGTTATATAATTTTTAGGAAAAGTTTTTATTTGAAAAACCAATTCCATAGATGTTTTTCCTAAAATGTTGAGATCCCAAAAATTCATTCAAGATTTGTTTTTCGTGCATGAATTGAGAAAGGTTAATTTTAATATCATTTATTTAGGATTCTAAAAACCCAATTATAGGACGATTTTGATGTTTCAACAAAAAATAAACATTTTCATTCTAAATGAGAACATTTTCATTAAAAATTTGATATTTTTTATTAGGAACTCATTTGTATTTATTAGTATGTTTTGTATATTTAGAAATGAGTTATTAATATAAATTATGAATGATATTGTTTTGATTATAAGTGAAAGAAGAAGAGGATGTGTAATAGGATGATGAGGAATCAGAAAGAGGGGAGAAATATAATAATTAACCACCTCACATTCTTCAAGATGTGTCATGAGGTATATAATAATTGTTTCTTGTGGGGAGGTTTAGTGATAATAATCTTCTTTATCACTATAGGTTGATATATAAGGGATTTTTTACATTTCTTCTTTTTCATATTCATTTTTTAGATGGGGTATTCTTGTATAATATGTACCTTCATGTTATATTCATAACATGTCACATAAAGTTCATTAATTTTATTATAATTTTAAGAATTTTTATATGTTACTTATTTATGTTTAAATGTTCAATTTCTTGGTTAATTGCTCAGTCCTAGAATAATTGTTGGAAAAATAATTTTCATTAATAGTATTGAAGGAAAATTTTCTTTTTTCTTCATTGGTTTCATTTTCTTTATTTTCTTCATTTTTAGATTAATACATCATGGTGATTTAATGTGTCATAAGATATATAATGATCTCTTCAACTATCATTTTCTTCACACCCACTACTTCTTGTGTTGAAATAACATCTAGTTCCCAATTTCCTGTTAAGACCCAATGTATCATTTTTAATATGATATTTATTGAAAAATCATCACAAATAGTATTTTTACCATTACACATGTCATTAAACTATGTTAATATACTAGTAATAGATTTATTTATATACATATAAAATCTTTGATACTACTTTTTTAAAAAGTTAAATATTATATCATTAACATTTTTGGGTCCTTCATGGGATTCTTTCAGAAATATCAATATTTTTTTGGTAGATTTGAAGGTAGATATATGATTAAATTCATTTTATACAAGTCCATAATGAAAAGTGTTCATGTATTCACCATTAATCACAAAAGATTTAATATCATCAAGTGTCAATTTATCTTTTGGTTATTTTGTAGAATTATATACATGTGTAACCAACTTCTAGACAAGGTAACTTATATTACCAAAAAGTACTAAATTCTATAATTATTTTCAGAGAGTTAAGAATGGAATCTGACCTCTTACTAACCTTTAGCATTGTGATAAAATTATTGATTTAGAGGAGGTCATCTCAAATCATGTTGTCTCCTGCTTTTATAACATGTTTAATGGTCTAGATTTTAATAATGACTATAGACCTGATATCATCCTGAGGATGGTAGTTGAGGTTAGCAATAATTTTCTTTTAAGCACCCCCCATTGATCGTGAAATTAAAGACACATTTTTCATTCTTATTATAGATAGTTCCTAGGGTCCTGATGGCTTTAATAATGGGTTTTTTCAACATCACTAGGAAGTAATTAATTTGGTTGTGTGAAAGCTTGTTAGATCTTTCTTTTCCAATGGTGTTCTTCCTTATGGGCTAAATTTTCAATTCCTTAATTTAATCCACAAAGTGGATAATGCTTTTGAGATCCAAAAATTTCGGTCTATTTCCTTGATAAATACTCTCTACAAAATCATTTCTAATATTCTTTCAAATATACTTACCCCTATATGCAATTAAATAGTTTTTTGGAACCAATTTGGCATTATTAAATGAAGGGTTATTCAAGATAGCAATTTCCTTGCCTTTGAATGCACTAACAATGTAAAAAAATCTTCCAGGGGAGGGAATGTTTCTATTAAGCTTAATATTAGAAAAGCCTTTGATACTATATATTGTAGTTTTATCTTCAATGTTATGAAAATATTTGTATTTAATGATATCTTTATTAGGAGAATAAAAATCTTGTTTAAATCTGCCTCTATTTCCATTTTGATTAATGGCCCTCCCAAGGGCTACTTTAAATGCACCAAAGGAGTTGGATAGGGAGATCCCCTCTCATCCATACACTTTGTCATTGCTGAAGATTACTTCAGTACAATTCTTACTCAACTTTTCAATCAAAATACATTGAAACCCATTTGGGCTGCTAGGAATCTCAATGTTCCTACTAATCATCTATATGATAATGATATCATCCTTTTTCTGCGAGGTGATCAAATTAATATATTAATTTCTTTAAAATTCTCTATCTCATTATGAGGATGTATCTGTTCAATCTATTTCTTGGAATAAGTCTCGTATTTTCTTTGGAAAAAAATTCTCCCCACAGAGAAAATGTTTTATTACCAGCAATCATGGAATTAATGACGGTCTCTTCCACTTCACTTTTCTAGGGGGTCCTATTTTTTGGGGAAGAACCACTTCCATCTATGTTTCCAACACTATTGACCAAATTATCAATCAACTTTCTACATGGAAAGGTAAATACATCTCCATGTCTGGTAGAATATGTCTTGTTAAATCGACCATTGTATCGAAAATGGTCTACTCTCTTATGATATATAAGTGGAATATTGGTAGCCTTAAAAAAATTAACACCTATATTAAAAAATTCATCTTGATGGGAAGTATCCTTGAAGGAATATTGTCATTGTCCCTTGGAAGAACTATCGTAAAACTTTGGATAAGGGTGGTATTGGACTTAAAAACATAAATCTCTTAAATGATGCTCTCCAAGCTAGACTTACATGGAGATTAATTAATAACAACTCTAATTCTATTGAATTCTTGAAATACATATTTCTAAGTAAGCTTAAGAAAGGGAACATAAATTATATTACCTCATCGATCCGGCCCTCCATTAGGGATACTTTCTGTAAAATTATAGAATATTCTTGAGGGATGGTTACAGCTGACTCAAACATGAATTTCTGGCTTGATAATTGGACTGGTACTCCTTTAATTTCCATGTTACCTATTAATTCTCCCCCTGAGAATACTAACTATACTATTAAAGATGATTTATATTCTCACAGGAATAATGTACCTGATAACATTGCTCATATCATTGATAATTACTCTTATTGTAGTTCTGATGACTTTCTTGTATGGGATCTAGCCTCCAATGGCATTCTAGACTCAAAAAATTTCTTAAATCACAATTTCATTAAAAATGATTCTGAAATTCACTGGATGATTTTTTTAAAAAATCCTTGGATTAATAATTAAACACATACACTTATTTTGTATGTTTCACACAACAGATTACCCAGTGAGGTTGGCCTTTAACCCTTTGGTTTTCAATTATGTTCTAAATGTCACCTATGCAACCAGCGTAGGGAAGATGCTAACCATATCTTTTTATCATGTGCTACTACCTCCTCTCATTGGAATTATATTTTTGACATCTTTGACTATAGATGGTTTATCCCTGACTCGATTGGATCTCATATAAAGAAATGTGTTGAATACAAAGCCTCTCAACAGATTAAAAATGTTTTTCTCTCTACTATTGTTGAGATCCTGTGGGTGATCTGGTATGACAGAAAGGATATTCTTCACAATAAATGCTCACTAAATCTTAATACAGGTAAATCATGGATTCTCATTGCAGTGCGAGAGGCTACTTTGATTCAATAGGGGAACTACAATAACTCTGTTGGTGATTTTGAGATTTTGTGTAAACTGTGGATTGATGGACTCTATCGGTAACCAAAGCGCACCTTTGAAGTGTTCTGGAAAACTCCATTTCCAGGATGGATCAAGGTGAATGTTGATGGTGCCTCAAAGGGTAACTAAGGGCCTACAAGCTATGGTGTGTTTTTTAGAGACTCTTCTGTCTAATTCCATGGTTTCTTCTATTGTGGATGTTTTATGCCTTTTTCATTGGAAGAAGAAATGATGTGTGTTATTCATGCCATCAACATTCCCCTTAAAAAAGCTAGAGTAGACTCTGGATTGAAAGAGATTCAACTACCATTGTCCAGGAAATCTGGAATGGAGTGGTTCATCGGGATTGGCATCTTACCACTCATTGGATGAAGTGTCTTTATTCTCTCCTAGGGATCAATTACATTGCCTCTCATGTCTTTTGAGAACCAAATGTTATTGCAGATGCTCTTTCCAACAATGGCGTTCACTAGGATTTTACTTGGTTGAATACCCAGCCACCTGATATATTTCAACTTTATGACAAGGATGGTTGAAAACTCCCTTATTTTTGACTTCTGTAACTTTTCTTTCTTTTATATTCAATAAAATGTTCATTGGTCTCTGACCAAGGAACTACCTTCTAAAAAAAGATACTATTATAAAAATATATGTCTTTGATATCAATTAGTATTTTCAAAAGTAAAACTCATTTTTGAAAAAAAAAATTAGAAAAATAAAAAGATCCCATTTGATGTAGAATTCTGGTTTAAGTATAATAAAAATATTGGGTGGGTGGCTAAATATCCTTTAAAAAATAAAAAAAATTAATGAAATGAATTTTTTTCCGATAAACTGATAATGTAATAAATATAATCTATATTATAAAGTAAATATCAATGTTAATTAAGTAAGTATATTATAAAAAGAATGAATGAATTTTAAGAAATTATTCATATCCATATCATATGATGTAATGCATAAATTTAAAGAGTGAACAAACACAAGTTGATTAAGTAGTTTGAAAATATCATGGGGTGGGCCCCTACATCTCATACTAGTAGGTTGAGGGATTTTTATTATTCAATTAATTTTAATAGCAATCATGTAACCAATTCCTCCATTGATTTTTGAAGGAAGTAACATTAATCCAATCATCCCTTTCATTTAGATAGTATTAATAAAAAAAATACTCTCTATTTTTTCATAAAATTATAAATAAATCAATTTTAGAAGGTATGGTGAGAAGAGAAAGATTCACTTGGTGAATCTTTATTATGAATCTAGTCTCATATCTCTGAATGGATAGAAAAAGATGAGAGAGAGCGATAGAGATAAAATTATAAGATGAGAGAATTTGAGAATAGATAAAAGATATTTTCTCTTGAAAAAGGGATTATATATTGAGGTAAATTTTATTTAGTTCCATTGTTCAAGCATTGAGAGAATTGTTTCAATTTAGCATTAATCTTCCAAGACACCAAGTTAATTGAATTTATAGCCTTCAATAGAGAAAGGAAACTTCTAGAATATATCATAATCACTAAAAATCATCAATGTAACATTAATAGAAGTGTGTCCCACTTATTTTTAATATTCTTGACATGCTGGATTGGAACCATGAGTATACCAGATAATTCCACCAGCTATAAGATGAGATTGATGGGGCTTAACTAGTTCTACCTTCTTCCACCAGATGGTCAGTTCTCCTCCACTAGCTTGCTAGTGAACTATAGATACATTATGTGATAATATCCTCACTAATAGTTGTCTAGTGGCTATACTTCAGTTATAAATGTCTTCCAAAAGTTCTCTAAAAAGATAATTTTTTTATATCTTACTTTCACATTTTTTGATTGGAAATTATAACCTCCTTCCATGATGTCATCACATAAATTTCAAATTTTAACATGATCTTCAATGACTATTCAAATGCTTCAACATAAACATCGAAATTCAATAGGATCCCAAAACTGAATTATTTAATATAAATATATTAAAACTAAATGAGGTGACCATGACACACTCAAATGAAACAATTAGATACATAATTGATTGTTCGTGATCGTGAAAACATCATGAAGTATAAAGAGGTACAACAGGAGGGTTATGAAAAATAGGTATCAGAGATTTTGTTGATATTTATGATGAATCATGGGGTTAGGAATTAGAGACGGTTTCATGGGATGGTTGGGAAATAATGTTATTTGATCTTGTTGTTTGTCAAATACTAGGAATATTGATTAAAAAACATGATTATAGGGCCCCTCATATTCCAATACATGGATATTTAGTTTTTCAAAAGAAAAAGTGAAATATTCTTACTTGTATGGAAGATACCTAGGAATGTTATGCACATCATGATTTCCTTCACTTGTATTTTAATTAGATATGATTATAGGAAATCAAATAAGTTGATTTAAATTAAATTAATTATGTAAACTTTTGGCTATCATTTATATTATGATTTTATTTTATTTTAGATATGTTTCCTAGTCATTATCAACACGTGGTTTGGTTTGGAAGGGTTTAGTAGGATGAAATATTCAACCATAAATGGGTTTTTCCAGTTGAGGGGATGATTTTTAGAGAAATATGATGTTTGAGTTCCATTGTCAGGGGTTAGTGAAGTATGAGGGGAGAATCTCTGATCTAAAGAGAAAGTGATGGATGGATGATCTTGGTATTTCCATCAGTTTTATCTAATATTGGGATGAGTATTAGGTAATGAAAATGTTGGATAGATGGGGATTATTGCGAAATTGGTGGGTCTTATTTCTTCGGAATTAGAAGGAGTCATATGTTATGTGGGATGATTTATATAAGTATTCTTTCAATGATTTTCCCTAATCAATGTTGAGGTCAATGAAGAGGCAAGATCCAATATCTATTTAGTAAGGAAGACAACATGTATGGGATATTAAGATCATGTTTATGGAATTATTCATTTTTTCCATAATCAATTTCCTTATAAAGATTCCGAGGAATGATTTATGGAGAAGGAATTGTGTCCCATTAATTTATATTCAATTCCCCTATCTATATTACCTACATATTTTTATATATTTATTAATGACAATGTGATAAAGAGGATACATTCCCAATAGTGCATATCTCATGAGGGGATCCATCTTGGTTCCTTGAGGAGTATAGATATTGGTGATGGATAACATGTTTTCTAGCAGTCACGGTTTTGTCTAGCTAGGATTCTACCTTAGCTATTTTATTCCCCCACCCATTTCCATAAGGATAGTAGTTCGTATGCTCACATTCAGAGGTTTGTCATAGTGTAATTTTTTTTGCATAGTCCATGGTCACCAGTGATCTCAATGCTAAAAAATTTATGAAAATATATATTACATAGGTGATTATATCCCTTATCATCCACAATAATATCAGTTTCTTAATAGGTCGTCTCAGAAATAAGGGTAATAGTATTATATTCTTTCTCAAGGAGATGGTGCTGGTACATTTTTAAAACATGATGTTTATTTCAATTAGAATTATAGGGAATAACATTACAATATAAGTGGTTTCCAGTCATAAGGAAAGGGTTCTAGACATGGGATGTTTTACATTTAAGATATACTAGTGCTAGAGAGACTACCGAACATCTAAGGTGCATTCTATTTATCATCTACCTTATCCTATGATTTTTATGATTATATATCCGCACACTCCTTTATTTAAACCAAGATTTCCATGTCTTAAGGATAAAGGTTAAGAGGATTCTAGAGCTGCTAGTGGTGACCACTCCAATTTTGGTTTAGGATATTCTTCTTGATGTGTGTTGGGGATATGAGCAGAAAATGGGAAATATCAGTTCTCTTGCAGTTTATTTATACTTTAGATATATCATACAATTTCATCATTAGCATTAAGTGGTTATATTCCATGTAAGAAGTTATTGATTGATTTTTGAGAACTATTATGATATTTAATGAGGAAGGACTGTGTGTGGTGTTTATTAGAAATAAGAATTATCATATAGGTTATAGGGTTATAGATCCATTTTTATCATTTCTAGAAAATTAGTCATTTTATTTTTTGGAGTAAAATATGTTTTAATTTCCTCGATTCATGGAGGAGTTAACTACTATTTTCATAAAAGATTTTTATCTCTAAAATCTTCAATGTGATATCAAGCTTGAGATATAGATTCATCTGACTACTTATCTAATTTTGATAGCTCCCTATTTGAAGGAACTTTCATATTTATGATTCCTAAATATTTAGATTAATTATTTTTTAGAGAAGGGATTTATTTTTCCTATTGGGTCTTTGTGTGGTTCTAGCATTTTGTTTGTTAAGAAGGTAGATGGTAGTCTGAAATTGATGATGCATTATAAGAGGATAAATTGTGTGATGTTCAAGAACCATTTACCTCCCCCATGAATTAAAAAAATTATTCAATAATTTTATGGATTTAGATAGTTTTAAAAGATTGATCTGAAGTATGGATATCACCAAATGAGTTTGATGATATATATTTTTCTGAAGAATGATTTTAGGTTATGGTATAATATCATCAAGGTTTTATTTGTTTCATTTGATTTAAAACATTCCTCAACGATTTTCCTGGGACTCATGAAATCCAAGTTCCATGAGTTCCTCTATTAGTTCTAGGTAGTTTTCATCCATTTCATGATCATACATTCTATGTCATTAAGATGCATGTTGATCCCCTTTTGGATATTTTACATTTCCTAAAACACTATAGAATTTATAGGAAGATATGAATGTGTATGTTATGTATATGTTAGGGGAAACTACTTGGGTATGTGGTGTCTTAATATGGTGTGGAATTTGATCCATTGATGATTGGAATCATTTTTTTACTGAGAATCCCCCAATAATGTTGTGGAGGTCTATAGTTTCCTTGATCTTCTTATATATTATTAGAGGTTTATGTATGACTTCTATTTGTTCATAGCCCCATTAAAATCATTGACCTAAAAGGAATAGGCCTTCTTATATAAATATCAATGTTAGTAAAATTTCAACAACCTAAAAGAATGGTTGAATAATACTCCCATTCAACAGCTTCTAGGAGAGGGAGTGACATTTGGGGTGTTTTTTGGGGTTTCTATTTTGGTTTGGATAATTTATTAATGTAGTAGAGGGTAGTGATATAATATGGGTCTAGTAATTTACATCCCAATGAGTGTAACTACAACACCAATGTCCTCGAGTTGGTGGTGGTTTTCTTACTGGAGATGTGAAGATGTTACCACATCAGTGAGTGTTTTATTGTCGTTTCGTCGGGTTTTTAAGGTGTAGAATACATTTCAATTGTTGGGATACCGATACAACTTTTCCAAAAAAAATCCCAAAGGCTCCCCCATATGTAGTTGGTTAAAAAACTGATTTCCAATTGTTGGTTTCCATCTAGATATTCTAGCCCAATGAATCCTGGGGACTCGCATTAGTCGATAAAATGGAAGGTCGAGCTCATCGCACCCATTTGGGGGGAATTATTTACTACTTTGGATCTATCTTATATATTTTTGATATGTTCATGAAATCCTTCCCATACCATGATATTGGAATGGTTACACCTATTTTAGCAGTTTGATTATGAACATGTCTTGATAGGAACAATAGTGTGCATATCATGATTTCTCTATCTCTCCCTTATTTAGTGGTGATTCTTTGGGTTATAGTGATGTTTGAGAACTATGGGGATTATTTTCATTCTAGGAAGTGGTTGGTTTCTTGAAGATTTGAATGAAACTCTATGGGTAATTCGATATATCTTGTGAAACAAGAATCAAAACCCACGTAGTTTTTTTGACATGGTTTATGGGTGTATGATTGGACCCATCAATATAGTTTTATGTCATATGTTAAGAACATGAATATCAATCTCAGAACTCATTGAAAAATCCATTGTATCCTATTTATGAATGGAATTAGATTCTATGTTGTTTTGGTTAAGGGTTCCTATATAATGAGAGATAAGACATTAGAGGCCCTAGGTGGGATTTATTCATACAAGACTGTCTTGGACTACTACTTCTAGAATATGGATTCTTGAGCAGAGTTGAGATGTAATCAGGCTTACTTCCAAAAGGTAATTCCTCAATAGGGTAATTATCATCATGATATTTTTATATTCATCACTCATCTCTAAGATCAGGTGATCCATGCTCTGTAAAAGAAACAAGAGATAATAGTAGATCAGACACATTACCAGTGAACATATTCATACGGTGATTACACATTAAAGTTTTCCTTTGAGAGGTATGGTTTTCTATATCTTAAAGGACATGGTATAGATATTGAGCCTTATAAATATATCCTATGTATCCCAAATATGGAAATAATCATAGTTTTATTAGTTTAGTTTGTCCCAAACTAGCTTATGGGTTAAGGTGGATGATCACATTCGAAGGCATTATGGATTTCCCCAAGGTTTCAAGGATTCTATGGGCTTATAACTAGGTGGATTCCTGATAAATAGGGAAATATTATATTATGTTGGTATTTGGGGCATACGTACTATGGTTTCTGAACTGGTTGAGGAGTACACTGTAGGTTATTGATTTTTCAGGGCTTACACACTAAGGATATCTGTTTGGTAAGGGATTAAACTCTGGGGATGACTATTTGGTATATTAATTCCTTATGATATGACATATTAAAGAAATATATTGATGTAAATGATGGCCTATTTGAGATCATGATATTGGAAAGGTCACTAGGGGGAATGAACATAGATCCTCAGGGACACTTCCCTTGTCAAAGGGGAATGCAGATGATGGTTCATAGCTAGGGACCACATGGAATAAGTCCAAGTAGGTTTGCCAAACAATGTTGGAATGTCCTAGAGGATTTTTCTGACATGTCTTAAATATGTACGGATTGACTCCCTTATATGTTTGGGTGCCAATATAACATGGTCAACACATCTAATGGTGTCAGTCTAATTAACATGCCTCAGATTCCATTGCATGGGTTAAGCAGACATGTCTAAGATGTTTCGCATAACCAAATCAAAAGTTTTTGGGGTATAACACATTATCAACATACAAATTATGTGTTTCTTTCTAATGATCAACTTGACTTGTACTTAGGTCGTCACATGACCATGGGAACTTGTCAATGGTTTTCTGTGAGACCAATCTGACTCATCTGAGGCTTGTCATATGATCAACATTTCATGTCCATGGTTTCCTAAGGACATCGCATGACCATTGTAGGATCTTGTGATAACATGTCACATGACCATTCATGTGCTGGGGTCTTGTTGATATGTTTAGGATCCCACACCCGTCTGAGTTCCGCAAGTGTGTGATCAAAGGGATCATTATTTAGGTCAACATAGAAAATATTTTCTCTGGTAGTGGGGTGCATGGATATTAGAAGGATCTTCCAATGGGTTATCCAATGGGTTGATTCCATAAACATGCTAGATTATTCTCGCATGAATGAGTCTTATGGAACTCCATAATTCATGCGCTTCACATGACCACAAAGAGGTCTCAGGAAGGGTGTTATGGTCATGAATAGAGGATATATATCAAATCCTCCACGTGTATGGGTAAAGATATGAAATTCTTGGTGGGGAGGAATATATGGATAAATATCAAGGATCGAACATGATGGTTGTGTACGAACATCGCAAGACCAAGGGTTTTCTATATTGTTTGAGGGATTACATGTCCATTATGAGACAACATGATCTACAAAAGGCTTTGTGAGATGGTCTACAAACACATATAGGGGTTACGACTTGGTCCAGGAGGAAGGATTCATGTCTAAGGGTCTGCTTTTTTACTTCACCTCCCAGAGTCTCGTGTGATTTTCCCCACGACTCACATGACCAAGATGGGGTCCTGTGATGGATTCTCTAACCATGAGTGGTTATATTAATTGAGGCTATACGTGATGGAAAAGCATACACACAAGACCTAAGAGGCTGGCGTGGTTGCCTATTTGAGGGTGCCTGGAGGCATTTCATATGTAGAGCACCCATATCGAGGACTACCTTTCTTGGTTATCAAAATTAAAGGATGGAATCCAATATGATTGTAGGTTTGTGAGATCATGAATTTCCCCATTCATGTAAATCACATGTCCTTAAAAAAGTGACTCTTGACGATTTCCTCCATCATTAAAAGGACTTATGGGGGGTACATGTTGGCTAAGGAAACCATATCCAGGGATTTATGTTATCACTACAAGAAAAGGAACCTCATTGTATTTGTGATACCAGGGGGTCATCATGTACCCTGGAATGTACTTGCAGGAATTAATAGGGGTGCACCATGTATTTCATGATATTCCATGGATCATGTGATAATATAACGCAGGATAAGGCTCTTTAGGAGATATTATAGGTTAGTGAAAAGGGAATGCACTCCATAGTTGTCTTCATGGGTGACAGACTATGATTCATGCAATGGGCGTGTACATGGATACTCTAATGCGATCGCATGATTCCATAGGAATCATGTGAGACAATATTGATGCACTATGTGATTGTATGATAATGATGGAGGTTCTCTCAGAGATGATGTGCATCCATGGTTATTTATCGGCTACTCGGGGGGAACGTATCCTCAAAAAAATTGTATAACATTATCTTGCCATGTGATCATGTGATCTCATAAAGATCATGCAGCAAACTCATATAACTATATCCTGCTATAGATTCTTGTGTGTGAGAGTCCCCTTATTTACATGGATAAGGTTTCTAATGATGATGGATGGATTACCATTTTCTATGGATACCTCTTCCCCTTCTCCTTTTTCAAACATTTTTATACATGGAGTAGGGTTTATATAGGTCGTGTGAGGCTTAAGGGGGAGCCACATTTCATGGGATGAACATTGCCCACACCGGAGAGGTGGTGGAGATCGCATCAAAAGCTAATTTAATTTGATCATGTGATGCACTTTTTAACCTTCTATGGTGTTGTGTGATCCTAGAAAATCTGACTTAATTCATATGGAAAACCCATCAGAGGCTGAACGGGTTTATAGCCATAAAACTACATGTCATGGCTAATCTTGTCTTCAGTTTGGTTTTTGATCAATTAAAGGTCTTGTGACAGCTTTAATTAACATCATCAAAGGGAAAATTATTTTAAATAGGTATTTGTATTTTTTTTACAAAATGGGATGGGTTTAGAATCATTTAAAAAAGGGATCGGTTTAGAAGTATTTTGAAAACTGGGTCTTGAGATGATTGAAACCTCAAATCCTAGGAAGATTCATGAATGAGGTTTACACAACATAGGCATGGTGAAAGATGTGTAAACTCCATTCATGGATCAATTTTGAAGTTTATGAAGGATCCATGAATGGGGTTCATACATCCTATAGAAGATTTTAATTTTTTTAATTATTTTTGTATTTTTTTTAAATTTTTATTTTTATAGCTTTGTTTTGTTTATATATATAAATATATATAACAAAAAATTTCAGAGGAATTTATCTGTTATTTAATATCCAAGAGTACTACCATTAAAACAGTCTGTATTCTAACAGAAACACTACCCATGGCTCCAATTTCTAAGAGGGAAATCCCTGAAAATCATTCTACATTTTTTATGTGGGATTTAGGTTCTCCCTTTCCTCCATAGAACATTCTAAATTTCTGAGGTGGGATTCTGTTTCAAGTACATGGCTTTGAAATACTATAATATAAAAACTATATGACCAATATAAATTAAAATTAAAACATGGATTAAACATATAAGACATAGTTTTTAATTAATTAGTTAATTTGTAATATAATTATTAAATATATAATTATGAGTTAATTACTAATATCATAATTACTTATATAATAATTATTTAATAATATAATTATTATTTATATAATAATTAATTACTAATATAATTATTAATTATTAATTAATTAATTAGTTAATTCAGAATATAGTTATTAATAATATAACAAATAATTAGTTAATTAGTAATATAATTATTAACTATATAATAATTAAATATTTAATTTGTAAAATAATTATTAATGTTATAAAAATACATTAGTTGATTAGTAAATTATCAATAGAATAAATAATTATAATTACTCATTATAATTATTAGTTATTAATAGTTCATAATTAATTATATAAAAATCAATTAGTTAATTAGTAATAATATTATTATTTATATCATAATAAATTATCTAATTAGTAATATAAGTTTTAATTATAATTATTAATTATATAATTAATAATTATATTACTAATTAACTAATAAATTATTATATAATTAACAATTAATAATTATAATACTAATTAACTAAATAAATATTAAATTATGAAAAATTATATTACTAATTAACTAACTAATTATTATATAATTAATAATTAAAATTTAAAAATTAGAAATTATAAATAATAATTATAATTAAAAATTAAATTAATATTTATATTAATAATAATTACTAATTATAATTAGTAATTATATTACAAATAATAATTAATAATTATATTAAAAATTAACTAATTAATTAATATATAATGAATAATGAATAATGATTAATGAATAATTATAATTTATAATTAAAGTTAATAATTATAGTTAATAATTATATTATTAATTAATTACTTGATTTTTTGCATAATTAATAGTTATATTAATAATTAACTAATTAACTATTATATAATTATATTACTAATTAAATAATTATTTATTATATTTTAGTAATTAATAATTATAATTAATAATTCTATTACTAATTAGCTAATTAATTATTATAAAATTAATAATTACTAATTAAAATTAATAATCATGTTACTAGTTATAGTTAATACTGATATTGCTACTTAACTAACTAATCATTATATAATTAATAATTATCTTACTAATTAACTAATTAACTATCATATAATTAATAATTAATAATTAATAATTAATAATTATAATTAATAATTATAATTAATAGTTATATTTCAAATTAATTAATTAATTATTTTCTAATTAAAACTTATTTTACAAATAAACTAATTAATTATTATATAATAAATAATTCTAATTCTAATTTATAATTATATTACAAATTAACTAATTGATTATTATTTAATAAATAATTAATAATTATAATTCATAATAATATTACTAAATGACTAATTTATATAATATATAATTAGAAATTAATTATTAATTATTAATAATTATATGAATAATTATAAATAATAATTATATTACTAGTTAACTAATTCGTTATCAATTAGTAATTATATTAAAAATTAACTAATTAATTATTATATAATTATATTACTAATAATATAATTAATTACTATATATTAGTAATTAATAATTAATAAATATATTAAATATTAACTAAATAATAATTATATAATTAATAATTATATAGTTAATAGTTATATTACTAATTAACTTATTATTTATTAAATATTTGTTATATATTTGATTCATGTTTTCAATTTCACTTATGTTGGCCTTATAGTTTTTATTTTATATTATTTCAAATCCAAGTACTTGAAACATTTTTATGTTTCATGTTGGTGGTTTGGAAAGCTTATAATTTATTTTTCATCAAAATTTTTTTCGAAATTCTTTTATTATGAACTATTATTTATATGTTTAATCCATGTTTTTTATTTCAATTTTATTGGTCTTATCATTTGATATTTATATCTTCTCAATGACATGTACTAAAAACATTTTTATGTTTCATGTTGGTTCTTTTGAAAGCCTATAAATTATTTTTTATCAACATTTATTAAGAAATTATTTTTAGTTTCAACTATTTCTTATATGTTTAATCTCTGTTTTATGTTTCATTTATATTGGTCTTATTATTTTTATTTTATAGACTTTCAAAACCACGTATAAGAAACATTTTTATGTTTCTAGTTGGTGGTTTTGAAATCTTATAAATTTTTATTCATCAACATTATTTACAAAATTATTTTTATTTTTAACTATTTATTATATATTTAATCCCTGTTTTAAGATTCATTTATATTGGTATTATAGTTTTAATTTTAATTTCTTTCAAAGACATGTACTTAAAATAGAATCTCACATCAGAAATATAAAATGTTCTGTGCAAGAAAGGGAAAACCTGAATCTCACATCAGAAATGCAGAATGATTTCCAAGGAAAAACCTCTTATAAAAGAGATCCCTATGTGAGGGATTATGTCAGAATGAAAACTTTTGTGATGCCAACACTCTTGGATATTAAATAAGCGACAAATTTTGTTAATTTTTTTGTCATATATATATATAAATATATAAACAAAACAAAACAGAAGACAAAACTTTAAAATTTAAAAATACAAAAAAATAATAAAATAAAAAATTTCTATAGGATGTGGGAATGGGGTTCCCACATCCTTTAATATCATTATAAAGAATGTGTGAACCCCTTTCATGATTCTTGGGGAATGAATATGCGTGAACGAGGTTCACGCATCTCCAGAACCATTTTTAAAAATGGTTCGAACCCTATCCTGTTTTGTTATAAAAAAACAAAAAAACCTTTTTTAAAAAATTTATCCTCTTTAAAAAAAATGTTCCAAATAAATATACGTTAAATTTGATGAAAATACATCATAGTTAGAATCAGTTCACAGTCGTAAAACTACTCGTGATGCCTTCAACACCAGTCTTCAGTTCAGTCGCAAGATAGAAGTATGATCATGGGATGGCTTGCAAGTATTGGTAGCGATCATGAGAAAGGCTACTGGTGTATGCCCTTGGGTCTCATGGTGTCTCTTTCTAGATACCTTGGACTCACACTACTATCATCTAAGGACTATAGGGAATGTGATGTTGATATACGATTGATCATGTGAGTGGTTTCATTGAGTTTTCTTATCAAACCATTCGGTATGGGAGGCTGAAGACATAGGTCTTGTGGCGTGGGGGTCTGATTAAAATTTAAGCATAGTGATAGGGGGTTGTTTTGAACATGAGATGCATGATATTGTAGTGAATATCTAGGATGGATAGAAGGATTGATTTGATGGTTTTGGATCGAATGGATTTCATATTCACAATTTGCATGATTGAAGCGGGTGGTCATGATCTGCCGATGGTGTGATCGGACGCTGCAGATTCAATCCCCAGGGAAAAATTACACTCCACATTGAAATCTCTCACCTTCATACCTTTGTTATATAATTCATATTGTGGATTCTATTAGTTTAAACCAACAATAAGGTCGGCACCCATACCACATTCATCACTTCCATCCTGTAGGCTTTGGCCCACCGAGACTTTTGCTTGGGCTATACACTCACCCCTACAGGCTTTCAGACCACAAGCCCAATACATGGGCCCGCTTTTCTCTTATAGAAGATATTCACCCCCTCTGGTCTATTGGATTACCCAAGCTGACTCCCACTGGGCGTGGTCGAGCTATGGTTCAACATGGTCTTGTGGTCGAATTGGCATGGTTGGTTGGTTTCTATCCAATTTTGTTTCTAAGGGTGGTAATAACACCCCCATAAACTACTAAGAATAAAATTATTTGTATAATATAAATCCCACAATGATATCCTCTATATCCATACCCTATCTTCAATAAGTCCATGAAAACTATATTTGTATTGCCACATAGTCTTCAGACTTCTGAAATCATTGTCCGCAAATTGTAAGCTACACAAATATGGGTGCTAAAAAAATTCCCCTTCTTTAGAATGAGATAAATTAGAATGAAATGAGTCTAATAATACGGTAAACATAAATCACTTTTCTACATATCTAAATATCTAACGATTCCATATACTGAACTTCTTGAGAGTATCTATCTCAAATATGTTTGAAGAACTCTCAATTTTTATGAAGATAACACATCTAGCCATAACTACTCGGTTGAATCCAATATAGAATGTAGCATTGACTTGCAGTATAGATACCTTGGAACTATAATGTATATGAATTCCAGAAATGAATAGGGTTTTGGTGTAAAAGAACTTGTTGAAGGATATGAATTAAATAACTTGGATGTCTCTACATATCCCATGAGTATGGAATCAAGATTCATGTAGTTTTGAAATACAATGCTATGATGATCAATCTCATTCATAGGGGGAATAGTTTCATGGTTAAAGTACACTATAATGAACATCCTTACACAAATCTAGATCATATTTAGGAGCATAAATATCAATATTTTTGTGATTAAATCATCAGTTAAGATCAATGTTTCTATGAAAATATTGATTATATCATCCATGATTCCCATTCTTTGTGTGTAATATCAATCATATCTAGTTGCCTGGATTTGAGTTCATGGATTTCAAATGGTTTATGTTTTGAGAAATGATTGTGAAGGTCTACAGAAATTAAATTATTCATTGGTTCACCTACTTCAGCAGTCTTGATATCGCAAGATTTACAAGGACGACTTGGACAAGATATCCTTCCTGAATGCTCTATCGTTTTCCTATGTCAAGGTAATTAGAGACTATAGAATGATTTTTTATAAGGCCATATTCTGGGACCAAAAATATTTTTATATTTTTCAAATTTATCCTTAAATTTTGCATATGCTTTATATGGGAGCAGACATACTAGGCCTGAACTTGGATTTTTCTCATGCTGCATTCTTACAGGTTTTCATCCAGACAAGTCTCTATGAATCGTCCATTTTATTGCTACTCAATATCCCATGGGTCACAAAATGTGTATATCCAGTGATTAAATAATTAAATTTTTTCTATAATACCCCAATAAGGTTTTCATCTTGGTGAGTATCATGTCTATTTCTAGTTAAAGGTCTTATAATCTAGACCATCATTATACTATAATTTAGGGTCTTTGAGATCAGAGATTTGGTGTACTGTAGTTTAAGGTATTCTAGGTTGTACTTTTGGGATTCCATGTATATTAAAGTCTTATTGCTAATAATTTTATAGAATATGGTGCTTTAAGACCATTGATGACTGAAAACACTGGAGTTTTGAGTTCTTTCGTGATGTTTCCAAGGCCCACAAGTATTGAAGCTTTATTATTACAAGGTCGATATGCCATTAGTTGATGGGGGTAAAGATCTTATAAATCAATATCATGGACAAGATAATATTATATCCACTCTTTTCCATGGGATTATTGATGATTTATCTGGTGAATATAGCTGAGGTTGAAATACTAGGTAAGCTTGCCCAGCCAAGATGGATGGAATGTGGGTGATGTAAGTCACAATGATAAAGTCTGATCCATGTAATGTGGAATGGTGTAGACATTCCAAGTCTGTCTCCTAACACTATAGGGTGTATATTCATCCACGGTGTTATTAAGGCTCACAAGGATTATGAAAACATTTATACAATGAAAAGATGTCTCTAGTCAGTGGGTCTGAGCCCTCTATGTCAGTAGAATCGTCAAACTGAGAGATCTCATTTCCTTTCTAGGGGTAGGAAATTTTTTTTAAAGCTCAAACATCAAGAAGATGGAGTTGGGAATGTAAGGATAACTATCAAGGAAAGAGTATTGGTAACCTAGGGAATCTTGGATATAATTAAATACCAAGAGCCCTACACCATGTGGTCTCGAATCATGAGTTGTTGGCCTTTAAAAGGCTTAATAGAGAAGGCCACATTCCATCCTTGAGAAAGGGTACAAAGCATAGTGATGCAATGTAGAGGATATTAGATATACTTAAATAGTATAATATGTAGTTTTTAAATCATAGTCTAAAGTTCTCATGTCATGAGAAATGTATGGAATATGGGCATCAAGGATATCTTAAAACATAATGGGGTGTTATGATTCATCATGATGACTCTACTCTCAAAAAAATTATAAAGCCCTTTAAATTGGGCCATGATGTCTCTAGTTGGTGGGTCTGAGCCCTTGCATAAATAGCTTGGCCATACAAGGAAATCTAATTTCTTATTCCAGGGAAATGAATGGTTGGGAAATATGTGGGACACTTTAGATCCTGAAGATTCATTTATTAAAAATCTAAGATTCAAGGAGGGTTCAAGTACCCTAAAAGTTGAGTAACTGCCTATCAAACATATTCTTTTGGTGGTGAATTGTGACATATCATTACTCTAATTTTTTCATGTAATAGGGGGTCTAGTGATAGTATCATGGATTTTATTATTATTATATAGTAGACCATATGAGATTTATTATTTATCTATTTACAACCTTATCCATTCCTAAACTATATTGATGAAGATTTTAGCGAGTGAAGTCTTTACTTTTTCTCAGTTAGACCTTTTCAGTTTTACAACATGACAAGTTTTGTGTCTCTTTTTCTTCTCAATTTAAATTCATGTTATTTAAAAAATTATAGGATAAATTTTAAAGTCATTAATCTTTGAACAAGGTGTGAATAGTTTATGGTCATGACACTTATGGACATAATATGGGAGAAGTTACACAAGGCCCTAATTCAGATGCCCGAGTTCAAAAGTAATCCAACATCCATATGAGAGAGAGGTGATTGTGTTCTAAATCACATATCAAGGTTCTTTAGTCATGAGTGATTATATAGTATAATCATGTATGGGATAAACTAAATCACAATGGGGTGATAGGTTCTACCATGGTGATGTTATGCTCAAGATAATTTGAAAACTATTTATACTAGGCTAAGATGTCTTTGGTCGGTGGGTATGATTTCTTGAATCATTGTAATGTTCAAACAGAGAGATCTATTTTTCTTTTATGGGGAAGTGAAATATTGTTAAAACCTGAAAAAATTGATCCGTGAAGTGTGGTGTATGGATTAAGGTTCTTACAAAATTTATAGAAGAACCATGTTATCGGGTTAACAGGGGTAAGGCTATTGTGGTCCTTTGATGTGGAAGGATGATGAATGATGGTTTCCCTAGTTTAATATCATGTAGTAGGGGTGTGACTCCATGCAGTTTAACATTTTGTGGTAAGGACATTATTGTATGACGTTTCATGTCATGTGTTAAGGAAATACATCCATGTAGTTTAACTTAATACGGTAATGAAATACTTCTACGTAGTTTCACTTCATGCAGTAAGGTTGTGGGAACTGACCTGAAAGTGTGTAAGTGTTGCAGATGGGCCCAAAGATGGAGATTCTAGCATTACTACATACCTCCTGAGTATTATAATCAATCGATACATATTTATAAATAATGTATCCTGTGTAGGTCTAGCCCATACACAAGGAGGGGGTATTTAATATTTTTTTTGTGGATGGCATCAGACTTGGAAATTCAGGTGTCGATATATATCCTGTGAGGGAAAGAATCAAGTCACACATAGTTCTTAAATGAGAAATACTCAATGTAGGTCTCACTCATATACAGGGGTGGGAATTATTTTCCTTAACTATTGTAGTTGGGCACACGATTAGAGATCCAGACCTTAGTACATATCATGTGATGGCAGAAATAATGGTACACATTGTTTCTAATGTTCCATGTAGATAAATTTCATTTGGTAAGGACAAGGATGAAATAACATGAATAAATGGAAATGATGTGGTTGGGCCCAAAAATGGATGTCCATGCATCACTATGTATCTCATGAGGATGTGAATCAAATCATAGATAGTTATTTGAAATCCCATGTAATTTAACATCATGTGGTGGGGATGGAGGTGAACTGACATGAACTGATGGGAATTTCGTGGTTGGATCCCAGGTTGTATGTCTAGAAACACTATATATTCCATGAGAATGAGAATAAAACCACTTGTAGTTCTGAAGAGGAATGTAGTTTAAACTCATCTTGTGAAGGCATTGACCGTACATTTTAACGTCAAGTGGTGATGACCCATGGTATGACTTTTATGGTCATTCATTCATGACCATAATGTACCTATTATTCACTTTTCTACCTTTATTATGAGGGTAATTCTCTACCTCAATTCATAATCTCATGTGATCTATGTTCGGTGTGAGAAACAATGAATAGAATGGTTTTCCTTACAATGCATAGGTAGTCGATGGTACAAAAAAGGCAGTTTTCATCATATAGTGGTTGGGAGAAGATATAATATCAAGTCATACCTATGTATCTCATTGGATATGAGAATCAATCCATATCTAGTTTTAGAAGAACCATGTAGTTTAACATCATGCAGAAAGGACATAGGTGACTTGATGTGAATAGAGATTTATATCAACAATCCATGAAGATTTATGTCTTTCAGTAAGTAAATTGTATGTGTAGTTTAAGGTCTTGAATAAATTATACAATCCATGTAATTTACGGTCTTATGGTAAGGATTCTAGTTATGTAGTATAATGTTATTTGGTAAGACATGATCCAAGAATTTTAGCATCTTTCAAAAAGGATGAAAATGTGTCATATTGATTAATATCTTGCTGCCAGGAAGAAATTTTATAGTTTAACACCATGTAGATTGAATGGGTGATGGGACATACACCAATTTGGAATCCATTATCATTCATAAATGTTTGATACAAAATATTGGATCCTCCTGATCTAGATCAACCAATATGAATGATGTATTAGCCAATGTGTCATTGTGAACATTCCATGATCTGGGTGCATGATGCAATGTGATTTTGAAAGGGAACTCTACCATTAGTCTTCTCACACAGCAAGTGAGGGGTTTTGGTTCATCATTTTTATGGCATATTCTCCATTGACCTAATTTATCCCTAACATTGAATCTCATTTGATTTCTAGGTTGGCAATTTACAACTGTAGGGCTAATTCAAAGCCAACGATGAGTGCTTGGTATTCTTCCTCTTTATTTGTGAAAACGTTATATAGTGAGAAAGAGTATGGTAAATGTTCCTTGATAGGAGATAAAAACACAATCCATCGACCAACCTAGTTTAGTTTTAGGTTACCCATCCTTGTTCTAATAGGACTTCATGAAGAACCATAAAAATACAACTCAGATGTACGAGGAGTTTAAGGGGAATATAAGACCTTTTTATCTTGAATCGTGATGTGTTACATCATATTTTGTAGGTTAGGATGTGTGGCAATAAAATCAACTTGGTATTTCTCTTTCGCTTGCTTCTGTGACACAAAATGAATGTCATATTGCTGATGAATGACTACCCATCAGGTCAAGCACTCAGTCAACATCAAACGACCAAGGATGTACTTGAGTAGATCAAGGTGGGAGAATAATTAGACTTCATGGTGATTTAAGTAATGCATCATCTTTTTTACATCTAATATGAGTGCAAGGTATTTCTTCTCAACATCAAAATATCTTCTCTTAGTACATAGCATAGTCTGACAAAGGTAATTGAGAATAGTTTCACTTACTGTGTCATACATTTGTGCGAGGAGGGCACCCAATGATTGTTATATAGCTGCCAAATATATGTTGAGTTACCTCCCTTCCACTGAATCTATCAGGACAAGTGGGTGTAGTAGCTAATGGTTGAGACTTTCAAAGGCTTCTTGGTAGTCATAATCTCATCTTAATGGGGAGGATGTTGGAAATCCATCTTGGGTATTTCACTTTCTTAGAATAAGTTGAATTTGATCAATTGGTCAATTCTCACTCTACATTGGTGACAGGAGAGGGGTTCATCCTCCTAGTTGCCTGATTGAAACTGTATTGCTAATTGGTAAACCCGAGATAGTGCATAGACACGTCAATGTTCAGTCTGGGAATTTCTGTGCAGTTCCATGAAAACACATATCAGTTCTGATTCAGAAATGATATGTATATCTATTGGTCTTCGAGGTTCATAGAGGCACTAATAATTATAGTTTTTGGGTCTTCCTATATCCACAGATTTATCTTCTTGATTTCATCGATGGTCATGGAGACACCATCCTCAAATGTTGTAGGGGTATTCTTGAGGCCAACATTCTCTTCCTCCTTCATTGAGTATGTGCAGGAATTTACAAATGAAGAAAGAAATCTGGGGGCCTTTCTATTACTATTATAGTGAGAGGGGGAATGAAATGATACATTATCATCCCATGTAGTGAGAGTCATTTTAGAGGGATGTAAGAACAAATTTCATTTTACCCTATAACTGAGGACATATGGAGTTAGACCTCTAGGATTAGATTTTCGTCCTTAGCTAGGCTTGTGGGGATCACATGGTTACTTTTTATCATACATAAGGGATTCACAAGGGTGGTCCCCTAAGAAATTTTTAGCAAAAATATATATATCATCATCCACCACTGGTTTCTCACCTCCATTCTTTTGGAAATATGATTTAGCATATGTGGCTCCACATGTTTCAAAGGGGGATTTGTCCCCATGTAGTATGCCAAAATTCACATATGATGTCTCCTATTGATTGAAATGTTGCACAATTTATTATCCTATGACTAGGGTGTGTTCAATGCAGTTTGTTATCATTTGGTAAGGATATCAACCGTGCAGATTAATTTCACATGGTAAGGACACTATCTGTGTAGTTTAACTTCTTGTTGTAAGGATGATATCCTTATAGTTTAACATTATTAGGTAAGTAAATTTGTCATCTTGTTTAATGACATGTGGTAAGGACACGATCTATGAAGCTTAATGTGTGAAGGTGAGGAAATTAGCCATTTTGTTTAATGTCATGAGATAAGGACTTGATCCATGCATTTTAACTACTTATGGTAAGGGTAAAAATGAGCAACCTATCAAGAGAGTGGATAATCTGAATGATCCTGGACAATTACTTTTCATATTTCACAAGTTTCTGGATCCTTAAACTCTATCAAGCCTCCATATACCTATTTCGTTAACTGATCATTGAATACATAACAGCTTTCTATTTTGTTCCTAAGATGTATATAGCATGGGAAATGTGTTTCATGGACAATCAGTCATTCCCAATGTAGATTTCCTATTTTTGGGAGTACCATCAATCCATTTTGGCATGGTGTAGTCAAAATATGTTTATACATTCATTTCTTGGAAAGAATAGGAATTTTTAAATATCATTTTATGAGATGGTCGCTTATCCTTGGGAGGTAGGTGGACCATGATTTTCTGCACAATTGGTGCACCCTATTAAGAGTAATCAGATGAATGGAGTGGGTATTATGGTATTGGTGGTTCAAATATCCCCATATCCATCTGCACTTGAATCTAGTATTTAAATAAAAATAAATCTCATACTCTGTGTCCAAGGTGTCAATGGTAGGGGCAATGATTTTCATGTCCAATAAACCTTTCCTCACTCATCTTTCTTGTCATCATTAGCTCTATCATACCAATCTCCATGGAATAATTTAAATACCCTATAACATGTCTGTCTTGGAAGGAATATACTTTTTTCTTATTGTCTTTAAGATATGGGTGACTAGACCACTCCTCCTACATGTTATATTTTCAATATGGGTGACGGTTTATGGATGAGTCTAGAATAAATGGTATAGTGTACCAGTCTCTATTAATTTGGGGGTACGTGCTAGAGCATTGGGTGTCATAGATGACGAAGATACATAAAATTGATCAAAAGGTCCTGACTCTCTTGAAGGTTGTTTGGTGACACTTCTTGTCATATGGCTTCTGAAATCTCCTTAGTGAGGAGGTAGAAAATATAGATATTCCCCCAGTCCTGTGGGGATGAGTTAAGGGTGGAAAATTATTAATATTTTTCCATATGAGGGGATGAAAATATAAAAATTACCCTAACCATGTGGGATGGGAAAAATCAGTACCATGTGGACTTCTATAACCAGACACCGGAAATCATCTTAAAGTGGATATCTCGAGATTATTCCCACAATTATCTCATAGAGATCCCAATTCTATTGTTGGAGTTGAGAAATATTTTATTCTACAAAACAGCCTTGTCATCATTAAGGGGATGGTTGGAGGGATCCATTAAAAGACCCCTTCTTCTATTGGTGGTAATGTGAGTGGATGATGATGGGAGTCCTGATGGTGATCCCAGAGACTATACCTACATCTTCCACAATCCATACAATCCATTTTCCTTACCTTCTAAGATGCCAACATGATCAGATACACCTGCTGTAGATGCCTGGTGGATACTGATGGTCTTTTCGGATCTTTTGTCAAGGGAAGAATATAGGCCAACCTGTTGTGACTTAGATGACAGTAGGAAGGTATGATTTTATCTTGCATTATCATGCTCATATGGATTTGATGAGGACTTTTTAGATATTAATGATATCGTATTTACTAATACAAAATAAGTCTTGATATCCTCCTTGAAAAAGTACCCCATTTCGCGGATCGGTTACTGATATACTATTTTAGGGTTCGATTCCCATGATGCCTTTCAAGGGGTCGGTTCCCATGATGATGATGATCCTAATTTATAATATTGTAAAAAATTCCCCATCCTTGTGGGATGGGGTGTTCCTTGGGATTACACAGTCGCCCAGGCTTGTTGTGGTTATGTCATAATCTCCTGGCTAGTAGTGATCTAATATTGATTTTAGGCAACTATTATGATAAAATGGTGGACCTTAGATATATTAGTAGTAGTAGATAAATGATCCTTCTCTTGAGCTTCAATATTTAGATACCTCTGGAGGGCTCTCCTATTGGGTGTCCCAACATGGTCAGTCAGTGTATGCATAACTTCCTCTGTAGTTCCTTATGGAATCATGTTTGTATATCAGCGATGATGATCATAATGGATAGGACCCCTTTCTGGAAGCTCTTGGGTGATTGATTTTCCATGATAACTAACCTCATTCACCTCGCCTACATAGGGAAGGTGTATGTTCTTTCATTCCATCAATTGGTTCCCAAAGTGGTTGAATGTGGTGATAAGGGCCACTTCCTCTCATGTAGCCTATCAAAGGAGAGATAACTAACAGGAACTAATTCTCATAAAGATTTATTAAATTGATCCTAGATATGTGATGGAGATGTTTATGTGGTATTCTATCCTAAGACATTCACCAATCGATGACGAAAGCAACATGTTGGTGAAAATGTATATTAGAGCCTCAGAATCAAATTAGCTTATTTAGTGATCATTAAATCTATTAAAACATTTGATGATGTCATTTTTATTACATGGAATCTTAAGACATTCTAAGAATAAGAAAAGAAACCATATCAGTGTACCATCATACATAAGAGTACATGTTTGATCAATAACATTCACTTCTAAAATGTAAAGAGGTAGCCACTTTCAGTGGGGTTTGAAGAAACATGTCAGGTGCATCATTTTTGTGTGAAACGCGAGTAGTATAAACTAGCCTAATGGGAACTGGAAAATCTACCCTTTTTGACCCATGAAATGGATCAAAAAATTAAGGGATTCACATCATGTTCACCATTTTGGTTTCGTCAGGTTTTTAAGGCATGGAATGGGTTTTTCTCATTGGGATACAATTATAAATTTTCCTAGAAACACCCAATGGTTCCCCCGTTTGTAGATGAGTACTTACCTATTTTCAAAAGGCCAATGGTCATATGGATTTTCAGGATCAGTGACTCTTGGGGAATCACATTCATCAAGAGGATGAGAGTTCGGGATCATCTCACCCTTTTGGGGGGATTATTTCCTACTCAAAGTCACCCTTATAGGTTTAAGATATTTTCATCAAATCCTTACCATAACCGGATAAATTACTGGTTACCACTATTTTAATGACTTGATTATGAACATGTATCTATAGGAACAATGATGTCCATATCACAGTTCTTTATCGCTCTCTTATTTAGTTACGATGCTTTCAGTTGTGGACATGTTTGAGGACTCTTGAGTTTATTTCCATTCAAAGAGGTTGTTGTTATAATGGATATGGGAATGAACCTCTATGAGGCATCCAATGTTACATTTGAAATAATAATAAAATCTCACTTAGTTCATTTTACATTATTTAAAGTCGTATGACTGGACCCATCCATATAGTTTTGCATTATATGGTAAGGAACTTAATATCAGGATCAGACCTCAATAAGTCATTCTATGTATCCTATTTCAGATAGTAATCACTATCTATATAGTTCCTATAAAGGGTTCCTATTTAATGGGAGATAAGACATTATATTCCCTAGGAATAACATATGCATACGGGACTTCCTTGGATTACTACTTCTGGAATATGACCCTTTGAGTGGAGATGAGATATAATCAGGCTTATATCCCAATGGTGATTCCTCACTTAGGAAATTATCATCATTCTGTTAGTATGATCATCACTATTCTCTAATATCACATGTTCCATGCTCAGTGTGAGAAACAAGTGATACCTGTAGACCGGATACATTGCATATGAGCATATTTGTAAGGGGAATACACATTAATGTTTCCACTAAGGGGTATGGTTTCCCATATCATGAAGGATATGGTAGGGAGTTAGGGCCTTAGGATGGTGTCCTTTGTATCCTAGATATGGTGGGAATCAGAGATTTGTTATTCAATTCATCATAAACAAACTAATGGGTTAAGTTGGATGATCACATTCGGAGACATTATGGCATTCCATGAGGTTTCAAGGATTCTAGGGGAATATACCACAATGGATTACCAATATCCAGGGACATATTATATTTTGTTGGTAGTTAGGGCTTATGTAATAAGGCTACCCAACTAGCCGATGCTTACACTATGGCTACCCAATTGGTCAGGGCATACACACTCAGGCTTCTAGTTTGTTAAGTACTTACACTCTGGGGATTTTCTATCACGACCCGACCCAACGGGGCTCGAGCCGCAACACCCCAAGCCTGCCTCCAATAGGCCAGGGGCTGGTGTCTAGTGCCGAGTAGGCTATCTCACACATGGGAGGAATTAGCCTAAAGTACCTGTACACACGCACCCATGAACAACTCCATGAAACAGTGCAGAGATAAGTAAAACTGAAAAGTAAAATGCATGCATACAACTATCCCAACCAGAGTGCAACATCAGTACAAAAAAGGAAAAAATAGGGCCCACCAAAAGAATACTTCAAAGCATGTCCAACCTGCTCTGAAGAGGGGAACACTGCCACAAACACCCGCCGGAAAGCTCCCTCAGCACCACACTGGTAAACACCCCGGTCAGTCTCGCTCACTCAGATATGCCTGCTCTGGGTCCTCCTGGGACTCTGTTGAAAGGCGTATGGTATGAACAAGACACAAACATGTGCAGGAAAAGCCCATCCAGGGGTGTGTATAAACATACTCAGTAGGAACCCCAAAACCCAAAAAAAAAAGAGGAAATGAAAGGCAAAAGTTCGCTCATCCCAGCCAGAGGGAACCCATACGAGAGAGAAACTCCATCTCGTGACCATCCTTGGCTAAATACAACTAGTCAGCTCAAATCAAGTGTATTCCCATACATATACCATGAACAATCCAGATATAATCAGATCACACAACAATCCACAAGAGGTACCAACCTCATCACCAGCTACTATCCACAACCAGGAGAGTACACTCCAAAATCATTGTCATCCCAGATGATACTCGTCCGAGAGATACACTCCATTGCGTTACTCACAAACCTCTCAGACTCTCACCCAAGAGATCACGCTCGTCGGATACCGTCACTGAGAAAAACATCACTGAAATAGCATAAGCACCAAACTCCTCGGATAGAAGATCACTCCTAGGGCCCGCTAGGGTATACCAGAACCCAAACTGGTATATGAATATCTCATAGATAGGGGATCACTCCCAGGGTCGGCTGGGGGATACCACGACCCGACCTGACATTCTAAGATCTCACAGATAGGAGATCACTCCCAGGATCTGCTGGGGGATACCACAACCAGATCTGGCGCTCGATAGAAGCACATCACTCAGATAGAGGATCGTCGCCTGCATAAAGGTGGTCATAAAGATACCAGAAAACTATATGGTATAACTCGCGTTGTAGGGGATCGAATCGATGATGTCGCAACCCTAACGAAACCACTTTCTTATTAGTGGATCCTGTAACTAACGATACTGCAATGCTACTAACCATATGCTGAGCCGGGGATCGTATACCTGACGATGCCACAACCCTGATGAGGACGGCCCACTGTGTAGGGGATCATGTTCTCGATGATGTGAAAAACCCTACGGGATTATCCTTCTAGATAGGGGATCGCCACCCATGGATAAGAAGTCACAGCAATACCAAGAACCCGATCTAGGTAAACGGCGCTAGAGGATTCAGCTTCGGGCCCACGAGAGGGATGCTACAAATATAACAAGACAAACATCCCATCGAGAGGATCACAAACCTATACAAAGGTTGTGATGTCGTGCGAACCCTCATAGGAACGAACCAAGGGAGTACCCTCAACCACTGCTGGTCCAAACGTCGCTAACCTGAGCGACCCGCAACAACGCCACATCGCGCACCTCCAAGGTGGATACCAAGTCCACCATCGTGATCCACATGTAAAAACAAGAAAGATAGGCTATTTACTCGCCCGAAACGGAGCATCAGTGAAAAAGGAACTATTCACCATAGCAAGCTCATGTCGGACCCACACAACGATCCTGAAACCCATCAAGCGGATCATACCACGGCGATCCCATCGGAAAACACAAGAGATCCACTACTCGTTTGTCCGAAACAGACACCCAGTGAAAAATGCACTATTCACCAAAGCCAGATCATGTGGGGCCCATGGCCCGATCCTGAAAAACATCGAACGGATTGCACCATTGCGATCCTCTCAGAAAAACACACAGGACCGACTATTAATCCGCCGGAATCGGACTCTAGGTGCGGAAGTTGCATTTCTCCAAAAATGCCCAAACAAGGCCTCATAGGGCCCGCACCCTAAACTCGGTCCCAACTCCCACAAACCAAGAAGAAAATTATGTTGTACTATCAAGGTCTCGACGCCACTGACGGCACATCAATCGGACGCTCCATGTAGAAGATACAACAGCCTGAAGTCGAATAATAATAAAATATCCTTATTTTATTCGACGTTTTAACCTCCCAGACCACGATCCCTAACCTTTAACCCCTATAACCCACACAGGAGGTTTCTCGTTTTCCCTAGGGTGACATCGATGTAGACGGTATGCAAATTTGAATCCTGGATTTCATGAAATGGGGGTTTAAAAAAACCCCGTGTAACAAAAAGGGGTCGGACCGGCCTGAACAGGCTTGGCCGGCCGGCCCGCCGCCGCCGGGCCACCCTGGCCGGCATCCCTCCACCACGCGGCGCCCTATACCTCCGTCCTTCGGTGGCTGGGCCGGTGTGCTGTCGCCCCGAACGTCCGGCCATCGCGCGCCATCGCCGGCGCCGCCGCGCCGACAGACTCTCCACGGACCACCGGGGGCACCCCTGCGGTCTGTTTTACGATATGAAGGTACCTGAATGACCCTCGGGAAACGATCTTCCCTGTAATGACCTCAAAATCAATTCGCAGAAAAAACAGGATCGGGGTATTAAAACTCAAACCACTTACTTCACGGGAGAAACACCGAATCTTCGGGTGCAGAACGACGCCGACGACGCCCTGAAGCTCGATCAGCTGACGATCGGCACAGAAAAAGGACGATTCCGGCTTGATCTAGTGATGAAACGAATGAGGGAGGGGGGTTCTGTTACCCTACAGGTAGGAGGGATATTAGGTGGGGTGATTGATTTATTTTTTTTAATTTAAAAACATCATTTAAAACAAACACCCCCGACTAGACCTCCAGGCACGGAGGAAATTAGGTCGACCCTAGGGTAAACGCGCCATTCTGAACACAATGGCGGACTCATATTTGAGATTTTAGACTCCGTTCAGAAGTTATTTGAGCTGAATCTCGTAAATAAACTTTTCCATTTATTTATGAAAATGCCTCTGGTGGCATTTTCCACAGCAGGCTCACACCCGCAAAGTTTACACCTCGCCTCAGGTAAACGGCACGTTCCAGACGCAATCGTGCCCTCAGATTCCCATTCTGAGCTACCGTTTAGGAGATATCACACCCCCTCTGTGTGAATAGTATAAAAATACTTAATATTTTTATAAAATTTATTCTTGGCACCCCGGGCATCGGAATCGCACACCGTGTTCACGCCTAGCTCTAGAACTATTCATAGAAATTTTCCAAAGTATGAGAGGGCCAAAACCTGAGTTTCTACATCCTCCCCCCATTAGAAATTTTTGTCCCTGAAAAGACCTAAGAATAAGGAAAGTGACTGGACTCTAAACTGGGTCTCCCACACTAGCGCGTTTTCCAAAAAACACCCCTACCCGAATGCATAAGTCAGAGGGACCCATCCACCACACCCCAACACCATCCACTTTGGGTGGCACTGACTCGCCCACACGGTTTTAATCGTGTCCCAAAAATGAATCTTTGTGGGGAGAGGATCCCTCTTCCTCAAGTATTCGAGGCACACCGAACAACACGTACACAGGGTCTTACAAATACCCTAAACAAAACTCGAGCAAGCAATAGAAAGGAAAGAGTACGGCTAAACAGTGTCTATCGAACTACTGCAGAAAGTAGAAAGGACACAAGAAGTACCACTATCCATCCACGGAGCCTATGGGTCAACATCCCCTAGGGAATACATCTATCCTTTCCCTCGTCCACCAGCTCCCTGAACTTGGTGTGGACCACCTGGGGGTGGGGGCAGTGGTAACAGATACCGCCTACCACCTCCTACTGCTGAACCAGCTCTGTCGTCACGTCCACCGCCCTACGGACCTCATTTCTCATGACGCTGCCTCTGCCAAGACGGTATGTTGACTGGCTCCCTCTTCACATCATGGAGAGTTAGAAAATATCTTGCAAGATGTCCTCAACCATCGCAAGCATAACACCACCTCTCTTGTGGCTGCCCAAAACTGGCCTGTGAGCCCTGTGAGCCCTGAGCCTCAGATCCTCCATCCTGGGGTCGCCTCCTGAAACATCGGCCATGCCCAGACGCCTGAGTCTGTCGTTGGCTACCAGATTCTGACATCTCCACTCTCGCGTGCCCAGCACTAACAGGGGGATATGCTTAGCCAAAAAACTGTCCACCACCAACACTCACTCTAGCTCTCCCGCATAGGTGGGCAAGAACAAGGAAACCGCACCTACTCGGATTTCTCTGCGTTAGCCCTGCTCGAAGATCTGAGCCCTAAAGAACGGGTCTCAAACCATATCTAGGGAGTAGTGAGAGATGTTCGTAAACCTTGCTGAGTACTCAGACACAGTCATGCCCTTCGTGATTAGGCTACCGAAGCTCCCGGATCCGCACTGACCTCAGCATCATGGGATTAAACTTTTCCCTAAAGAGCCGCTTAAACACTGCCCACGTGAGCATATCCTCATCGTGGTACTGCGTCATTAGGCTCCACCATCGCCCAGTCGAACCATGAATAAGGCTCACCACTAGGACCACCATCTGATATGGAGGTGTCCACACTAGGTGGAAAACATAGGTGACTGCTTCGGGCCAGTCATCAACTACCTAGGGTTTTGGATCACCCCGGAATCTCAGAGGTCCTTGCCTCTGGAACTCGTGCAGTCCACTCAGCCTGTGTGCAACCTCGTCCTGCAATGCTAGCACAACCAGCTACTTGACAGATGGTGGATCAACTGGCAGACCACCTGGATGTCCAGCCTCAGAACCTGTGCCCTGGTCCATCACCTATAGACGGGGCAGATCATCAGCACAACCCTGCTGCGGAACCCTCGTTGGCTATCGTCATGGAGGCATCCTAAAATATATTCAAGATTCACTACCGTAAAAGAGTATATATGAAGAGATGACTCAAGAAGGACAAGAAAAAACCCAAAACCCAGTCCTATATGATGCATCTACCGTTTTTTCCCTGCGACCAATGTACAAATGTCTCGAGTCGAAAGGCAGGTTTTCAGAGTTCTGGTGTATGGATACGTCAGTCGTCGTACCAAAACTGGAGTCCCTGGCCTGAAATCCGAACTCAAAACATCCTAACTCTGCCGTTATGAAACCCAAACCAAACTCACAGCTAAACCAGCTACGCTCTGAGATCCCTAAGGTGGAACCTCCTCTGATACCACTCTTTCACGACCCGGACCCACGGGGCTCGAGCCGCGACACCCCAACCCCGCCTCCAATAGGCCAGGAGCTGGCTTCTAGCGCTGAGTAGGCTATCACACACATGGGAGGCATTAGCATAAAGTACCATTACACACACAACCACAAACAACTCCATGGAATAGTTCAGAGATAAGTAAAAATGAAAAGTAAAATGCATGCATACAACTATCCCAACCAGAGTGCAACAACAGTACAAAAAGGTAAAAATAGGGCCCACCAAAAGAAAACTACAAAGAGTGTCCAACCTACTCTAAAGAGGGAAACGCTGCTATAAACAACCACCGGAAAGCTCCCTTGGCACCGCACTAGTAAACACCCCGCTCAGTCTCACTCACTCAACTCCGCCTGCTCTGGGTCCACCTAGGACTCCATCGAAAGGCATGTGGTCTGCACAAGACACAAACATGTGCGGGCAAAGCCCGTGCAGGGGTGAGTATAAACATACTCAGTAGGCACCCAAAAAACCCAAAACAAAAGAGAGCAACTAAAAGGCAATAGTCCGCTCATCCCAGCCAAAGGGAACCCAGACAATAGAGAAACGCCATCTCATGACCATCCTCAGCTAAATAAAACTAGTCAGCTCAAATCAGGTGTATGTCCATACATATACCATGAACAATCCAGATATACTCACCTCTCACAATAAGCCACAAGATGTGCTGACCTCATCACCAGCAACATTCCATAACTAGGAGAGCACACTCCACAATCACTGTCATCCTAGATGACACTCGTCTGAGAGATACACTCCATCGGGTTACTCACAAACCTCTCAAATGCTCACCCGAGATATCACGCTCATCGGATACCATCACTGATAGAAACATCGCTGAAACAACATAAGCACCAAACTCCTTGGATAGGGGATCGCTCATAGGGTCCGTTAGTGGATACCATAACCAACACCGGTATACGAAGATCTTATAGATAGGGGATCACTCCCCGGATCCGCTGGGGGATACCATGACCCGATCTGGCATTCATAAATCTCACAGCTAGGAGATCACTCCCAGGATCCGCTAGGGAATACCACAACTCGATCTGGCACTCGACAGAAGCACGTCACTCAGATAGAGGATCGTCGCCCATATAAAGGTGGTCATGACGATACCCGAACCCTATCTAGAATAACTCGTGATTTAGGGGATCGAACCAATGATGACACAACCCTACCGAAACCATGTGGTGAGTAGGGGATCGTGTAACTAACGATACCGCAACTCTTCTAACCATATGCTGAGGAGGGGATCGTATACCCGATGATGCCACAACCCTACTGAGCATGACCTACTGCGTAGGGTATCATGTTCCCGATGATTCCACAAACCCTACGAGATTATCCTTCTAGACAGGGCATTGCCGCCCGTGGATAAGTGGTCACAGCGATACCAAGAAACCTATCTAGGGAAACGATGATAGAGGATCCCGCTTCAGGCCCACCAGAGGGATGCCGCAACCCTAACAAGATAAACATCTCATCGAGAGGATCACAAACTTATACGATGGTTTTGATGCTGCATGAACCCTCACAGCAAAAAACCAAGGGAGTACCCTCAACCACCGTTGGTCCAAACATCGCTAACCCAAGCAACTCGCAACAACGCCACACCGCGCACCTCCAAGGCCGATACCAATGCCACCATTACGATCAATGCATAAAAACATGCAAGATAGACTGTTTACTCACCTAAAATGGAGCACTAATGAAAAAAAGCACTATTCACCGTAGCTAGGTCATGTGGGGCCCACACACCAATCTCGAAACCCATCAAGTGGATCATACCACGGAGATCCCCTCGGAAAAACACACGAGATCCACTACTCGTTCGTCCGAAACGGACACCCTATGAAAAAGGAACTATTCACTGAAGGCATCTCAGGTGGGGTCCATGCCTAGATCTTGAAACACATCGAACGGATTGCCCCATTGTGATCCTCTCGGAAAAACACACATAATCGACTATTTATTCGCCAAAATCGGACTCCTGGTGCGAAAGTTGTGTTTCTCCGAAAACACCCAAACTCGGCCTCATGGGGCCCACACCCCAAACTCGATCCCAACCCCCAGAAACCAACATGAAAATTCTTCTGTACCATCAGTGTATCAACGCCACAGATAGCACATCAATCGGATGCTCCGGGTAGAAGATACAATGACCCGAAGTCGAATAATAATAAAATATCATTATTTTATTCAACTTTTTAAGCTCTTAGGCCTTGATCTCGAACCTTTAACCCCTCTAACCTACACTGAATGGTTCGAATCTTCCCCATGGTCATGTTTCCACAGACAGAACGCAAATACGACTCCCAGATTGTAAGAAACAGGGGTTTAAAAACCCCCCGTATAACAAAAAGGGGTCGGACCGGCATGAACCGGCCGGTGCTGCCGGCCTGGACCGGACCGCCGCCGCTGGCCCGCCCTGGACGGCGGAACTCCGCCGCGCGACGCCCCACGCCACCATGCTCCGGGGGCTGGGCCGGCGCGCTGCCACCCCGGGCGGCCGGCCGCCGCCCGCCGCCACGCCGGAGCCGCACCAACGAAGCTTCTGCGGACCGCCTGGGGCACCCCATTGGTCCGTTTTACAATTCAAAGGTACCGGTGTGACCCTTGGGACGTGATCTTCCCTACAACAACCTCAAAATGAATAAATTTGCAGAAAAATGGGATTGGGGCATTAAAACTCAAACCTCTTACCTCACGGGCGAAACGCCGAAGCTTCGGGTGCAGAACGACGCATGCGACGCCATGAAGCTCGATCCGCTGATGATCGGCGCAGAAAACGAATGATTCCAACAAGATTTGGGGAAGAAATGGATGGGGTAGGGGGTTCCATTCTGTAGCGCGTAGGAGGAAGATGAGGGGGTGATTGATTTATGTTTTTCTTAATTTAAAAACTTCATTTAAAATAAACACCCCCGACTAGACCTCCCGGCGTGGAGGAAATTAGGTCACCCTAGGGTAAATGCACCATTCTGAACGCAACGGAGGACTCAGATTTGCGATCTGTGACTCTGTTCAGAAGTTATTCAAGCCGACACTCATAAATAAAATTTCCATTTATTTACCAAAATTCTCGTGGTGGCGTTTTCCACAGCAGGCCCACGCCCGCAAAGTTTACACCTCGCCTAGGGTAAATGGCATGTTCCAAACATAGTCATGCACATAGATTCCCATTATGAGCAACCATTTTGGAGATATCACACATCCTCCACGTGCATAGTATAAAAATACTTAATATTTTTATAAAATTTATTCTGGGAACAGCAGGCTCGGAATCGCATGCTGTCTTCACGCCTAGATCTAGAATTATTCATAGAAATATTCCAAAGTCTTATAGTGCCAAAACCCGAGTTTCTACATTTTCCTTTGGTATAATAATTCCTTATCTTATGATAGATTAAATAAAGATAGTGATGATCATGATTTTTTTACTAAGAGAATCATATCATTTAGGTCACCTAGGGGAATGACCTTAGATCATTAGGGATAGTTCCTTTGTCAAAGGGGAATGCAGCTAAAAATTATTAACAAGGGACCACATGGCATGAATCCAAGTAGGTAAAAAAAATAATGTTTGTATGTCCTAGTGGATTTTTATTACATGTCATGGATATGTATTTATTTTCTACTTGATATGTGGTAGAACCTATCTAACATGGTATACACATATAAGGGTGTTATCCTAATTAACATGCCTTGGAATCCTTCTCATGTGTGAAACAGACATGTCTGAGACGTTTCGCATAACTGAAGCAGACATGTTTTGGATCTCACTTAGGATCAATGTAGACATGAATGAGGTCTTGAGTATGATCAACCAGACTTGTCCTTAGGTCTTCACATGACCATTGTGACATTTCAATGGGTTGTTGCGAGATCAATATGACTGGTCTGAGTCTTGTATTATGATCAACATGGATTGTATTAGGTTTCCCATGGAAATCATGAGACCATCGAAGGGTCTTACGATCATGTGTATGTGGACCATTCATGTGTTGGGTTCTTATGGATATGTTTTGGATCATTATCCTATATGATTTCGAAAATTTCATGTCCAATGGGATCATTCCTTCAGTTCGTATAGGTAATATTTCCCTAGGAATATGTGTTCATGTCTATTTGAGGGACTTTCCCATGGGTTCTCTAATGGGTTTAGGCCATAAAAATGTTATAGGATGATCAAATGAGGGATTCATATAGAAAACTATCATTTATGTGCTACGCATGCTCACAAAGAAGTATCAAAAATTGTGTTATGGTCATTTATGGGGGTGTATATCAAAGCCTCCACATGTATGTGTAATGGAATGAAATGAATGGTGTATAGGAATACATGGAGAAAGGCCAAGGGACAAGATTGATGGTTGTGAATGAGAGTCAGAATACCGTGGTTATTCTACATCATGTGAGGGATTTCATGTTCATTATGTGACCACATGATCTCTAAAATGTTATGTGAGAGGCTCTGAAAACACATATAGGTGTTGCATCTTAGTATGTGAGGAAGGAAGCATAGACGAGGGTCTGCTTTGTACTGCACCTCCTAGAGTCTCACTTGATTTCTCCCCAAAACTCACATGAACTCTATAGCATCTTGTGATGGATTCTCCAACCATGAGTGGGTCTGTTTTTTGTGGTTGTATGTTTTGGAAAATATGTACACTCAAGATTGAAAGAGGCCATCATGGTCCCCTATTCAAGGATGCCTGGAGGCATCACATATTTGGAGCACCCATATCAAGTACTGCATGTATTGGTTATTGAAATCTGAGGATGTAATCTTTCATGGCCACATGTTTGTGAGATCATGGATCTCTCAGGTTCATGCGATTCACATGTATTAAACAAAGGGTCTGTTGATGATTTACCCGATCATGATAAGGACCCACAGGGGTAATTGTAGGACAAGGCAACCATATATAGGGATACATGTGGTCACTTCAAGACAAGGACCCTCGGGGTATTTACGAGCCCCGAGGGTCATCATTCATGATATCTCATACTTGCGGGCACTAGTATGGGTGAACCATGCATCAGAATAAATTCCATGGCTCATGAGATCGCATAACCTAGGAAAAGGCTCTTTGGGAGGTCTTGCTAGTGAATGTAGAGGGTTTGTACGCCATAGTTTTCTTCATGGGTGATATTCTAATATTCATGAAAGGCACATGTCCAAGAATACTCCAATGTGATCACATGGTTCTAGAGGAATCATGCAAGATGATCGTGCTACATATTCTGATTGTAAGAAAGGGAAAGTGGTTCTCGTGATGAGGATGTACAACCATGGGGATTTCATGGCCACTCATGGAGAAATGATTCACAAAGGAAATAAAATGAAATTATCTTTTTATGAGATCATGTGATCTCATGAAGATAACATGATAAACTCCCACGAATACATCCTATGGAAAATTATGGTAAGATAGAGGCCCTAGATTTACCTAGAGGAGGTTGTCGGTGATGATGGATGGCTTCCACTTTTCATTCGGGATCCCTCTTCCCCTTCTCCCTTTTTCATTTATTTTTCTAGATTGGGAAAGGTTTATATAGGCTATATGAGGCTAAAGGGGGGGGTCTTAATTTCATTAGGTGAAGGATGCATGCACCAACGAGAGGGTGGAGATTGCACCACATGATCATTTTATATAATCATGAAATTAACTTGTTTTCCATCTATGGTTTCATGTGATCCTGGAAAATATGAGTTAATTTTGATGGAAATTAATTAGAGGAGGAAGGGATTGGTGGCCATAAAACTACTTGAGATGCCTTATATTATCTATGGTGTAGTTACAAGATCAAAGAATGATCATGCGATAAATTTGATTCCCTTATGTGACACCATATGTTCCAAATAAATTCGTGATAAAATGGATGAAAATAGATCAAATTTGGAAGGAGATTATGGTCATAAAACTAATCATGATGCCATCAGTGCCTATCTTCAATTCAGACACATGATCATAGGATGATCATGAGATGACTTCCAAGAGCTGGCAAGGATCTTATAAAATGATACATGCATTCATGGTTGGGTATCATTATGGATCATGTAGACTACATCAAACTCACGCTACAATAGGAAAAAGATCAAAGGGAGAATTATTTTGATCCATGATTGATCACATGAGTGGTGTATTTATGTTTTCAAGTAAAACCAATCAGTACTGGGGGTTGAAGAAGAAGGTATTATTGCGTGGGGGTGTGATTCAAGTTTGTGCATCGTAGGAGTGAGTTTTTATAAACATGTATCATGTAGGGTTGTAGAGTAAAACTATGATCAGTGGAAGGCATGATTAGACAGTCGTGAATCAAATGGATTTTGAGTTCATGGCATGCGATAATGAAGAGGATAGTTGAGATATGCTAATATAACGATCATATAGTGTATATTTGATCCCCATAGAAAAATAACATCCCATATACAAATGTAGCACCTTATAACCTATGGTATATAAAACATATTTTGGTATTAAATGGTTTATCAAACAATGGGGTCGACACCCATAACACATGAATCACTTCCATCTAGTAGGATTCATCCCACAGATTCCCTGGATTAGAATATTCGTGTGAACATACAGTCATGCACACTATGTTCTCTATACCCAAGCCATATTGTCTCATTCAGATTCTATTATCCCACACTGGTCTACTGGCTAGACCAAGCTAACTCCCACTAGGCGTGGTCGACCTCTGGTCCCACATGGGTCTGTGGTCGAATTGGTCTAGTTTCCTAGTGGCTAACCAATTTTTTTGTCTAAGGATGGAAATAGAAAAAACATAAACTACTAATAATAATTGTTTTAGTATAATGTAAATCCCACAGTGATCCCCACTACATCCAAGAACCTCATTTAAGAAGTCCATGCAAACTATATTTGTATATGCACACAATCTTAAATCTTCTGAAATCCTTGAAGGAAATGTGTACGCTGCAGAAATATTTGTGCTAAAAATATTTTTCACACAACACAATATCCTACAGTATATTTTCCCTCAATGGGATCTAAATCATTGATTGTGGAGGTGGACAGATTTAATTTATAAAAATTACATTGATATATTATATTCTACATGGAAGGGGAGTGTAGTTATTGATGTGTTAAGTAGGAAGTCAAAGAGAGGTGTTTACTGGGTGTCTAAATATGCATTATGGGTAACATAGGATCTCAAAATGGTGAATGTTGATATAGTGGGGTTGGAATTAGAGGTTTAAAATTTCAAATGATAGAGAAATCATCCATGAATCAGTTGGTGGGGGAGTATTATTTGAGAGACTCAAAGGTAAATGTGACATGAGACTGTGTTCTTTATGGTGATGATCTGAAGGAATATTCATAGGAAGAGTAACAATAATGATTGTTCAGTGGAGATTTTTGTTAAAACAGTGATGTGGGTGGAGGTTCTGTAAATATTTTTTAGCATGGTAGTGGTAGTGAATCCTAGTATATCCATGTTGTATTATTCCATGATGAATAATCTTTGGTGTCTTGGGATAAAGTGATTGGTAGCAAATTTCATATCGTGATGTCTTCAATGTCTATTTGTGATGACATGACATCATGTTATGAGTCGTTTACTGTATCCATTAGACATCCCTAAGGTGAAGTTGTAGGAAATCTTAATGGATTCTATTAATTGTATACCATGATCCCATGGAGTACATTATGTTATTTTCGTGATTATGTATTTGTTGAAACATTTGAACCACTTCAAATTGATTAGGGAGACGGGTGTTGATGATATATTACTAATGAGTTATATATATTAGGTTGTTCTGATTCATCGTCCAAGGACTACCATTTTAGACTATTATCCTTATTTTACCTCATGATTCTTCCAAGGATTGTAGCATTATTTTGGATCCTAGTTGTATCATAACACTACTTTCCATCTTCATATGACTGGGAAAACTAAGTGAACAATTCAAATATAGTAGGATATGTTTAATTATTTATTCTTATATTTTTTAGGATCTTGGGGGAATAATTTTCCATTGGTTGAGTTTTCATATATTTAAATATGCCTCTCATCCATTGGAATAGCTCATTTCAAATAATTACATGCGTGTAATGAACAATCATCATTCTATGAGATGATATCGAGGACATGGAGATTCATGGTTCATATGTGGGGTAGAAAAATACCAAATAGATTCATATAGTTTGACTAAGGATGAAAGTGTTTCATGATATTCAAAATACATATAATTATTAGGGGATTATACCTCTAGATTTCATGACTAAAGATCATATGTTATTTTGGTCACCCGCATCATGGGAAATAGAGGTTCAGAAATTGGAGTAAGTTATCACCTAGGTTTATCAGTCCCTTCAAGATGTTTTAGTGTGTTAGTGAGGTTGTGTATTGGTTGTAACTCCCTCCATAGTTGTACTTGGTTCATGAAATTCTCTATGTGCCACAGGTTAATCAACATCAATACGATGACTCCCATATCATTGATTTGGGATAAATAGATATTTAGGGTGATTTGGTGTTCATGGGGGGACCAGTTGATATTTAGTTTCATTGACATAACCTTTTTTTAGAATTTTTTTACTTTTTTACTGATCCTATAGAGGTATGGTGGCCATGAAGTATATACATGGGAATCAGAGTCATATATGAACTCTCATTACCCTAGGATCTTTAGATTTTTTTTATTTGTGAGACATTGGATTTGGAATTAAATTTAGGGAAGTGGTTTTTTATGGATATTTTCTGGATTTTATTTTATTGGTGAAAATTTATGTCCGGTGGTGGTGTTCTTCTATTTGAGAGGAATATAATAAATAGTATTTTATTAGAGGGTATATGGATCTCCTTTTTTCATTTAGATTTGATTCTTGTGAATGAGAATTTTTTATGAGGAATCTAATGTAACAAATTAGAATTTTTCAACCCATTACCTTGTAATATCTGGTCATTGAAGGTATTTGGGAGACTCTAGAGGATGGAGAGTTTCATTTGATAAGGAATTTATGTTTGGAGAAAGAGGTCATAGTGGAACCATTCACGGCACGTTGTGATGGGTGATAATTGTGCAAGTGTGGTTCTGGTGCCTCGGGAAGATATGTATGGGTCTCTATGGATGGGTAACATAGAACATCAATGGTTTTTATGATACAAATATTGGGGTTCAAATATTGGGAGGTTTTTGGGAGATTGATTCATGAAATTACTTTCTTTATCAGGGAACAAAGACATGAAAACTAGTTCTTAGCGAGTATGTCTCTAGTGATTTAGTACCACTATGGTAGGGTCAGAGCATTAACCTACATCAGTTAAATATGATATGAGGCTTTTACAAAGTGAAAGAGACTCTAATTATGAACCTATGATAAATATGATTCAATAGAAGTTAAGGAAAACAGTGAAAATGTTAAGGGGATTCCAATTTATATCATTGTATAAAAGGGATAGGTCATGACAAAACCTGATATATTCACATCGTAGTGTCAATATAGCATGTTTTTTCCTGACCTAGACATTTTATACAATGAGATAAATTGGAATCCCCTAAACGTTTTCACTATTTTCCTTAAATTATCTTGTTTCATAGTTATCATAGGTGTATCATTAGAGTCTCATGAGAATCCTTTATCATCATTTAGTTCTTAGATTCACATGATTAAAAAATATTCCATTAATGTGAGTTATCCATCTTTTTTCATCGTTTTTTATACATAGAGTGTAGGTGTGGAAATTTGGTGATTTTTTTAGTTATTTAGGTTTATGATTCTGATAGGTATTGATATATTTCTTTCTGAGGATTCATTGCATGATTCAAGCCTCAATATCATTTTTCATTTTATTCGTCATTTCATAGTGAAATGTAAAGCTTCAGTTGTGGTAGAGTATTTGAGAACTCTTTTATTTTATGTGTATGTTATGGGGTTGCATGTTTTTTTATTCATTGGGAGGATGAATTGAATTTTTTTAACAACGATGATGAAATGGATTTCATAGAATCGATTTATAAGAGGAAATTATCTTATGATTTCTTGATTTTTTTGTATTGGTCTTGTTCTGGATACCTTCATGTGGATGTTGTCAAAAATATATATTTATGATGAGTATTTTGTGTTATTTATATGATTGATTTGATAATATCCCTTTCAACAATGTTCTATCTACTTAAATATGATAATGACATGGTTTTTTTTTAATAATGTTATTGATATAAAAGGTTGTTTTGAATAATGAATAATGTGGGATTTATTTATGTTGGATATTTGTTCTTTTGGGATGTTAGGATGGTTATTATTTCTGCTTATGACTATATGGTATGTATGGTGGTTAGATATGGGCCATTGGAGCGGTTTGAGAAGAAGGTTCTATGGAAGACATCACAACTGGAATATTTTGGTTGGTTTTAGATGTGTTGGGTAGTAGAGATGTGATTGGTTAATGGGGGTGAGTTGTAATGGTTGTTGACGTGAAGTTAAGATGTGGGTTATGTGGCTAGTTGTTATGAACGGTATGTGATGTGTTGTGGGAAGGTTTTGTGGTAGTTGTTGGATATTATTGAGTTTGTTTCTATGGATTCCTAGTAGTAATGGAATGTTATGTCAATGATGAAATGGTAAATAGATGTTGGAAAGAATTGAATAAGTAAAAGGGATGAAAATGAAATAATGATGCATGGATAAATATAGGTATTGAATGAAATAGTTTGTCCTTAAATATTTAATTGAAAAGAATATTGAATTCAAATTGATTGTAAATGGGAAAATGTAAATATTGTAATTGAATGACTAAAATAGAATTAATGAATGCTTATTATTGTTGATTTATATTGGAAAACGGGTTGGTTTCCAATGTGATAGTTGGAAGTGGTGGTTGTGTGTGGTGATGAAAGTGAAGTGATGATTAAGGAATGTGAGGGTGTTGTTTTGGTGTGATCCTTATAGTTTGGACTTATATTATTTAAAATATATATTCTATATATTTTATTATTTTGTTATCCACCACAACCATTTTAGATAAATATATTGATTACCAAATGTTTGAGGTTCTATGTGTTTTCCATAATATCAAGGGAGGTTAGGGTGGATGGATTTTTCCCCCACTTCCCCAACTCCCCCTTCAGGCATAATACATGGTGTTATTGGTGTATAGTTGGGGTCATTCAAGTTCGGAGGAGGACATGAGGTTATGTAATTCATTATCATGGTACCATATTATTTTGGATGATGATTTGAAGATGATGGGATGGTGATGTGGTTTGTATAGTGGACATCATTTATGTTGAGAGGAGGATTTGAGGTTGATGTAATTCATGTTCATGATACTATACTGTATAGACAATATGATTTGTATATGGGACATGATATGTGTCTATATATATATAGTGATGTGGATGATATGGTTGTGGTATGTGGTTTGGCTGGACTAATACCAACATGAATTGTTGAACCATGTGGGTGGTTGTTGTAGGTAGGGTTGCGACCGGATCCTTATCAGTGTAAGAGGGATTGCATATAGAATGTTACAAATTAGGTCATGAGATTGGAAAATTAGTGGGGAAGTTTTTGTGGAACTAATTTTTATATATTTAAGATATTATCTATTACTCTTTGATGTGATTCCTAGTGAGTGACCATAAAATCTAGTTGATAGTTATCCTAAAAGGTGACGGTTGATTCTATTGTTTGTTCACGGACACATTAGTATGTTTTTTCAAAATTTTCATGAGAGGTATTGAGTGTGATTATATTGAGTATTCATTTTATACTCACCCATATATATATATATATATATACAAACAATATTTTTAAGGTTTCTAGGAGAAGTTTGGAGATCACATTGGATTGTACTAGCTAAAAACATGGAGTTGTGGTCAATGTCACTTCCTTCCAAGTCCATATTTTTATATTTTCAAAAATCACTTTGAGGTTATATAGGATCCCATTACAAACATCCAAGACAATAAAAATGTTTTAAATTTCATGATGAATCAATACTCACTTAAATGGATGGATGCTGGTACTTCTACGATAGGTCCCTTATATCATGCATGGGATAGACCTGGTGGTTAGATTCAACAATGGAGGACATGAAGGTGAAATCTACATGGTTTTCATCATTGGGAAAAAAATATTAGATTCCATTTGTGTATTAGTGGCTTTATAATATTGGTCATATCTGGTGTCTAGTTCCATAGAAAGGCCATGGGGGATAATATCTATAGGCATGTAAGCATTAATACGATCTTCTAGAGATAAATTGAAAAGTCTATTTGCTACCTATCACATTAGTTGGAACTTTATCTTCGCATTTTTATTTTTTATTCCATATTCATGAATTGTGGGATTATTTTGATTATAGATTTATTTATATCATAGTGTTTATTAAAAGTTTTATTTATGTATTCCTATGATATATTGGGGTGATATATCCCATTTTTAGATCTTATACCCTCTGTGGTTGTCATTAACCTGAGGCCTATTAGAGACAGGCCTTAGGGGTCACTCTTGTCTTCACTATAGGCCAAGGAGGGGTTCATAGTGGGTGCAGGTCATGAAACTTTATGAAACATTTAACACATAAATATCCATAATATTTAATATTAATATTTAAATAAAACATTTTTGTATTATATATAATGAATTATAATTTAGATATAAATTATTTATATGAAAATTATAAGATTAATTTATAAATTATTTATAAATTTAAAAATAAAGGAAAAAATAAAAATGTTTATATTTAATTTTGAATTGTTTGTTATTAATTAATTTGAATTGGTTAATGTAAATACCTTATTTTAATATATTTTTTAAACCAAATAAAAAGTCATTTTTATTATTTATTTATTCAAGTTATAAGTAATATTTAATATATGATATTTGAATTATGAAAATAATTTACATAATTGAAATTTGAATATAAAATGTTTATATTTCATTTAATATAATATATTTAAAGTAAATTTCATATAATTTCCAATGTAATAATTAATATTAGATATAAATATAATTTCTTTATATTGATTATATAAATATGGAATTTCTGTAATGCTTTCAATGTAATAAAATGTTCATACAGGAATTATTTATTATTGGATACTTATTAATTGTGTATATGTTTGTAGTGTGATTTTCAATGAATTTTGGACTTTATATAGAATAATCATGAGTCACTTTGATTGATTATTAATAAATTGGTGATGAGAGGAGATTATTAATATTTTTAAATGATTCTTTGATCTTATATACATTTGAAACTATGATAGGTTTATTGACAGTGTGATGGGGTAAAAGATATGTTGAGATAAATGGAATCCTATAATGGTGATTCATGACTTGGTGATGTGTGCGATGAGGATGTTTTGAGTATAAGAGAATGCTATAAATAATTATTTCTTCATGCTTTGACACTTAAATGGTGGGGTGACCTCAAACTTGAAGATAAGAAATGTCCACCAAAAGACCAAAACATATAAGAGTGATTTTTTTTATTAAATGATAATAAATAAAAAGTCATTCATTGAGGTTTTCCTTGTGTGTAAGAGGGATTACTTCATAAGGCCCATTGAAATTTCATCCAAGGAATTAACATCACAAAACACAAGAAGATATAAATGAATAAGAGTTATTCTAGACCTAGCCTAACATCACTAGAGTAGCCTGCCACCTAAGGAAAAAACCATGCTTAATAATATGATGGTCTAGGATGATATTAAAGAGTAAGATACAAGTATGATTCAACACTAGGATATAGGTTAATAGCCTGGTGTGGGGTTTTGATATATGAGAATATCGTTAAATTATGGTAGTGTAGGGTGAAATTCTGGTAGGATAACAAATTAATATAGTGTTCTCATTCTAATCAATAACCTCCTAGTTGAAATTAAATTCTAATGTGGGATTATAGATATATATCTTGTAAATCCATGAAGATTCATTCCATTTCATGACCTTAAAATTGGAAGTTTTGATAAATATTCTACAGGGACCGATACATAATATGTGTTGTAGAGATATGTAATATTATTCTTGAAAATCCTTGTGAACAAGTAAAAATTTATAATCATCCATTAGAGAATAAATTCCATGTCACACTAAAATAAATAGGTCCATTTCATGATATGGTTTTAGGATTAGTTCTTGGATTAAGCGTATAGATATCATGTTGTGGTATATGAATATTTTACTACGAGTTTGAGAATCCAAATAAAGTATTGAAGAGTTTAAAATTCAACATCACATCCTAGTTATTTCACACTATGACCTACCCAGAATCAATGATAGATAATGAAATCATATCCAATTTTTAGCAATCTCATATCATGTTTCTCAATAGGATATAGAGTTTTAATGAAAATATAGACTTGTTTCACTGTGAGGGTAAGAATTGTGCCCCGAGATGTTCAGTGGATGAGATTTATGTGAAATATTTTTAGTAGGCCCCGCTGGTTCACACAATATCACCAACTATCATGAAGTGATATGTGATTATTCTTAAATAGGGTATTATTTTGCTTCATTTAGAATTATTTAGTAATTCTTTTAGTTTTTTGAATTCCTTTCAGCTTCCATGGAGTCTTTTAAACATTCTTTCAATCAATTACTCTACTTTTAAAATTGTGACATATAATTTAAGTAAAACAAGTTTGTTTTCAATTGTCGTCACCTTTAGTTTAGTTTTTTTAGATCACATGTTAGGATATCTTATCATACCTGATAGAGTTTTATTTTATCATGCATGGTTATTTAACTCGTGTAGAGAGGGATAGAGAGTAAAAGGATGAGTTTATAAACATCAATATTGATCTCATTTTTTAGAAGGTTGTTTTGATTAGGCATTATTTTGGAACATACTTAAATTATATTCCTTCCATGACTCTATCTAGGAGAAGTGTGTAGAAAGGAACCACAAATAAATTGAGTTGATCAAGATATTAATAGTAGTTAATATTTGTATTATTATTTAAGGCTAAGACTTAATGCATCTAGGATAGTGGATTTCCCTAACCAATAAATTTCTAATGGATTATAAAAAATAAATGAACTTGAACCTAAGAAGTTGGTAACATTATATTGAATTTTCAACCAACATGTTCAATTAATCCTTCCATGATAGAGGTAGTATATTCTAAAATGGCCCTTTGAAATTGATCTCTAATACCTATTTTAGTTAATTGTTTCACCATAAAAATATAGGTTTTAATTCTTATTTATATTAATATTGATTATATAGTTGTGTAGACAAAAGAAATGAAAAACATTTGTGGACCACACCACCACCTCAAGGGACAAACTCATACCCTGAAAATCTATGTTTTGGTTGTTATTGAAGGATCCATCAGTTTTTTAATTTCTAAAATATCACCAGACCATCATAATTAATGACATTAGTGGGCACTATAATGTTTTAATGTCATTTAGAAGGAGTAATTATTAACTTAGGGTACTAAAATTATATTTATTAAATCACTCGTTTCACCTATCATTTATATTTGTATTTTTTTATTCTTTTTACCTGTGTGAGTAATGTTTTTCTATCTATCTAAGATAAAAAGGGAATGAGAAAAACACTGACTACTTAGTCAGAGAATGTTGACATGTGGGAGCTAATAGAAAAAAACCAAATTTTTAGTGGGCCCTTTTTCATATCAATGTCTAGTTAGGGAAGAATTCCACATATCAAATACATAAGATCCATTTGATGCCTATTACACCCATATATACCTATAAAAATAAGTGAAACTGATTCTCCTAGAGTAAACGATCATAGGGTACGGTTTATAGTCTATAGATAGGGTTTCCTCATGTATTTTTATTGCTTAGATCTTAGTGGAAAAAATTGATATCAATCCATGACTCATGCAAATGGTTAAAAATATAGGGATGTTCAATAGCTAATATTGTGAATACCCACAAAACTGCATGCCAAATATTTTAGACATATAAAACACCTCAAACATAATGGTGTCCCCTTATATGTAATTTGGCTATGCATACTTCCATTATCACTTCCAGAATTTGATAAGAATTGGATAAAGATCCATTGATATAGATTCATTACCACCTATTATGAGTTAGATAGTTTCTTTTTGTAAAAATATTTCTCACCTACTTTGATATGGAAGTTAAGAAGAGAAATTTCAAATTTCACTCAATTAGATAGTGTGTCAGCCTTCATGGTGTGAGTTAGATTAAAGGAGCCTCTTATAAAGAAACCACAATATGGAATTGGTAATGATATTTAAATATATACATTATTTTATGGTTTATAACCATTATATGAGCTCATAGTTAATGTTTTAGTGAAGAGTGTACGAATGATAAAGATAACCAAAGATGGATGAGACCTCCTTGATGAAATATATCTTAATGAGAGTCTCTAGCATATTGATAGAGGAAAACTAGGAAGGGTAAGACATCCATGGAATGTTGAAACAAATTTGGAAGCTTTAGTGGATGCACATACAAAGAATTTAGATACTTTACAATTTCAACTTTCACTACCATAATAACCACTATCACCTATGCCAACAGGAAAAGTACAATAATGTGAGATGGGTGATGATCCTTATTCTTAATAATAGATTTGGGTTAGAGTGTAATATAATTATCCCCATGATTTTAAATACATCAAGTATAATCACAGACCAAAATAATATTAGAATTCTTATAAATTATTGAGAAACATTGAACACCGAGCTCAAAAAAAATTATGGTGGAACTAACAAAAAAGATGAATAAACTATTACTGGAACCAAGGACCGCCCAAATAATACCCTCATCCAAAAACCACAATATCCTTTCAACTATTACCACCCATTAACCTCAACCAATATAGCCTCTATAAAACATTCCTCTAAGAATATAATAGCCTACCTGACCCCAAAATATATCTCTCGAGGATATACTTGAATAATTTATTAAAATTGTATATCAAAAAATGACTTCCCATGAAAATAACATGATGAATAAATATTCCACTCTTTGGAAACCTTATCATCATATTATCTAGATTAACCAAATGATATCAGACTGGTTACCCGATACACTACTTGGTAATACTGATATGCACCCAAAGAAGGAAGAAAAGGTCAGGATTTTATGAAGAAAGTGAGGCCAAGAACTAAGAAATCAATATATGTTTCAGTATAAGGTGGAAAAGTATAAATAATAAAAAAGTGTGGTAATGAGGAAGTTGGTAACCTATATGAAAATAAAGACGATAAAACAGATGATATTGAAGGTATAGTCCCACAAAAAATTTACGATGATGTAATAAAAGATGAATATACGAAGATAAATCCTTATCTAAACCCTATTCCCAGTATAGATAGGATAAGGTATGAGAAATTGGAAGCATAGTAAAATAAATTTCATGATATTTTTAAATAGTTCAATATCAATATTCCCTTTGTTAAGTGGATTTCTCAAAATTCTGGCAAATGAAATTTTTTAAAGGTACTATTATTAAACCAGAGGATGTTGGAAGATTTTGGATTCATCTACCTTATCCAGGAATGATTAGTTTTTTTTTCAAATGATGATGCCACCAATGAAGATGAATACATGTAGCTATTCAATTACTTGTACTGTTACTGAATGAACTATTAAGAAAAAAATTTGTTATTTGGGTGAAAGTATCAATCTAATTCATTTTAGTGTTTTCTAAAAATTGAGACTATATTAAACTAAACCATCCAATGTTTCACATCTTTATTCTGAATAATTCGTAAAATACCTTTATGGTGTCCTTAAAGAATTTTTTTTTATCAAATTTGAAAAAAAAATTCCTAATTGAATTTTTGATCTTTGAGACAGAAGAAGAATGTGATATTCTTATTATTTTGGGAATACCATTCATAACCATTTGGATGAAACTGATTGAAAAAAGTCATGGATGATATATTTTTATATTCGGTGAGTAGAAATGTATTTTCGACCTTATAAAAGATATGAATCATGATTCTGATTCAAAAGAAAATAATGTAATGTTTCATACTAAAAAAATCTATCAATTATAATATTATAAGGGGAAAAAGAGGAGGGTATGATGTATCTTAGTTCTGAGATTGTGGAAGGAAAATAAGATAATCCTAGTGTTGAATATGGCATAATTGTTGATTTATTTCTATGTACAAATCATCTATTATGTTCATCATAACATGAGTTAATTCCTTCAATCATATAGCCAAGGATGCTTGAGTTGAAGCCACTACAAAGCACACTATGGTACTTGTTTTTAGTAGATAAGGATAAATTGACAATCATTATCAATTTAAGTTTAACTAAGGAGAAATAAGAACAATTGAAAATATTTTTTATGAATATAAGAAAAGAATAATCATGGGTAATTTTTTTATTTTGAGTGTTTTAGGACATTTATTGTTACCCAAAAATTGAAATTAGAATAATGGATTTAACTTATTCATCATCCAAAAATGGGACTTTCCCAAAAAATTATGGTGGTGGTCATGAAAGAGGTAGTAAAATTTATAGATGCAGGTATCTTATTTTCTTTATTAGATATTTAATGGGTTAGACCATTAAAATTTGTGCCTAAAATGAGAGGCTAGATCATATAGACAAATGAAGAGAAAGAGCTCATCATAATAGGCACTATGATAGGATTGAGAGTGTGTATTAAATAAAAAAATGAAAAATCACATTACATTTTTATTCATATATTAAATATTGGAAATATTTTTTAGGATTGTTTCAAACATGAACACTTTGGTTATATCCAAATAAAGGTGGTACTATATGATTAGTCAACAATAACATTCACCTATTTTATGGTATTTTCGACTATCATTTCATGTCATTTTTCATGTTTAGTTTACTTGTGAATTTATAAAATACCATGAAATATACATCCCATGATATAGTGGATGAAATTCTATAAATATTCATTAATGAATTTTTAGTCTATGGGAAATCATTTGAAGTTTGTTTTAATAATTTAACTTTATGCTCAATGGATGTGAGGAAAAGTTCATGGCTCTCAACTGGGAGAAGTTATACATCACAGTGAATGAATGCATTGTACTTGGGAATATAATTTCATGTAAAATAGTTGAATTCAATCCAATAAATATACACTTGATATAAAAGATTTTTGAGCTAACCATAGGTAAGGGGATTAAAATCTTTCTTGAACATGCGTGGTTTTATTAGTGCATTGTAAAAAAATTATCTAATATAGTCCAACCACTCACTGATATATTTCGGAATGATGTTTCATTTTCCATGGAGGAATTATTTTAAAAATAATTTTAATTTTAAAATTATCCTTGGGGTCTCCTTGGTTTTGATCTCTTTTAATTAGGAAAATTGATTTGAGGTAATCTGTAATGCAAGTAACATATATATACGATATACACTAGGATAGTGGGTTAAACTTATCTCTTTACCCTTTTAATATGAAATAATTACACTGAAGGATTACCAAATAAATTATAACATTATAGAGAAGTAAATTCTTACCATGGTATTCACTTTTGATAAGTTCATATCATATCTTATCCCATCCAAGGTAATTGTATCACTAATCATGATGTGATAAGGTAATTAATAAAATTATGTGAATTCAATGTTGTCTAGGTGGATCCTTCTAATATAAGCATTTAAAATCATAATCAAATACAAAAGGCTTAAAATAAATTAGTGGAAGATATCTTATCAGGACTTTAGTTACCACATTTGGAAGAATTTAAATATATTGATATCACTAATGAGTTCATGGATGAAAAAAATTCTATAATGATCTATAATACAACCCATAATTCACTGATAAAGAAAATTATTTTTAAGATGGGCACTCTATCCCCACTTTTCATATCTATAGAAAAATAAATTTCTCTCTACTGAAGAATATTATATAGAGGATGATAATATATGACCACTAAATGTGGTGATGGTCTAATTTGGTGGTGTGTTCTCGAATCTGAGATGTCATGTGTATTGAAATTTTATATTTCCTTACCTATCAGAGGAAACCATGGACCTAATATAATAGTGGATAAAATTCTATAAAGTGGATTCTTTTTCCCTAACCTTTATATAAATGTAAAATAAATTTTAAAAATTGGTGATTGATATCATAAAATAAGGAATATTGGATGAAGGAATAAAATTACACAAAACCTAGTTCTAGAAGTATATTTAGTTAATGTTAGGGGAATTAATTTCATGGGGCTCTTCATAGATTCATTCCACAACACATAGATTTCGTCATGTGTGGTATATGTCATTAAATTAGTGGAAGATGAATCTATCTCTCACAATACAACCAATATGGTCATAATTGTTTTGAAGAAGAGAATATTTTATAGATTTGGAATTATTTTATTACCCATTTATGATTGAGACACGGAGTTTAATAATCACTTGTTGAGAGGATTGTGTTGACTATAAGAAACCCATGTTATAGGGTATGAAAACAAATTCACAGATGTTATAAGGAGATTATAGGATTAAATAACCTCAAAATCCATATAAGGTTGTAGATTCAAGACATTAGGATCCTTTGTGAATGTAAACGGAATCATAAAGGTCCTAAAATACCCATAGAATCCTACCTTATGTGAGGATTGTCACATTAACACAATGAATATACCCTCAGGAAGGTTGATAGTGTTCCATGAAATCTATTTGTACATGATGATGGTATATTTAACGAAACATATGTCTCCATATTAGTGATACCTATAAATAAAACTATTCCCCAAACATTTAAGGGTTTGAGACCTTTTGTTATCTATTATAAGCTATTTATTCTAAAAACATCATCATTCATGGGCCAATGAGGTGATGGATTCCAATAGTTAGTCATCCTTTGCAAAAAAACCTCACATGGGTACTTGAGAATCTAAGACCATGGTGGAGAATATTTTGTAAAGGACTCAAACCCTTCTCTCTAGAGTAAAAACCATCACACTTAATGGTATTTTTTGAGATACCTATCATTCATGAAACCTTTTATATGGGAAACAAGATTTAATCCTGAGGTAGGGTGCCAAATATACATGAATTCCTTATCTTCATGATCCCCTAGACCTTGATGAAACCTAAAACCTTTGAAAAATCCAATTAAAATTACTATAAAATATGACTCCTTTAGACTAATATACCTTTATGAAAGTTGAGTTCCCAATCTCCTGATACCCATTCAATCCTTATCTATTCGTGTCCTAACCATCCTGACTACCAATATCATTAACTCTCACATCTAACCCATTTTATCTAACTCTTTCAGGGATAGTCATGTCCCTTATTACTCCTAAGAATAAGAAACCTATTAGTTTATCCCTTGTCTATCCCCCAGCATGAAAGTGTGTATGTCATGTGCCATCCAAAATCACATACACAGTAGACATGTATTCTTGGAAGGTGGTATGATCACGAGAAATCATAAACCATTCCCTGTATGGGGAGCTAGGGATTTATCCTCCCCACCATCCTATTAATATTATCCCCAGGTGTAACCCCAATAAAGGGTTAGCATTAATAATTTAATATAAAAAGACAAAGCTTATATCCACACAACCTTATACTACATGAAAACCACATCATCAAATGATGTTAAACTGTATCTCTACATTGTAAAAAAAATAGGATTCTCCGTCAATGAATCATAAGTTATGGTACCACACCTCCTAGATAACCCCTATGAATATTACCCACACTATATATTGTTTTTATTATATCCATAACACAAAATTACTTTCCAAAAATATTAAACTATTGGGACCAATCCTATCACATGACATTAAACTGTGTGCTCGAACTATGTGGTTTTTTTCATGTCTCCTAATAAGGTGCATTGGATGACCCTCTAAGGTCCAATAATGACATATAACAGAACAATCAATAATATAAAATATTAGTACCCCAAAATCATCAATAAATATACCTATCTTCCCCCTAGAAATTGGAATCTCTGAAGTGTTATCATCTCCCCTGGGAACACACACAGCCTCATCACACAAAATTGTGGTCCCCGCTTGATCTCATTATCACCATGTGAAACTAACTTATAAATAGAATAATATTATATAATTTTACATGGTAAATTTCCCTAATAGACTTTAAACCTTTGGAAATTTCCTCAAAATACCTTAAACGTATAACCACATTCCCACAAGACATTAAACCATTGATTAATTACCCAAATGACTCTAAAATCATCACCACATACCATTAAAAATTTAAACCAATTACCATGACCCCAGAAGAATATAAAACTATTTACCCACCTAGACACATCTAAATCCATACCTCATGTGATGAACATGGGATACATGAGGAAAAGTGTTTCAATCGTCTTATTCCCTGGGTGAAAATTACCAGATGGCCAAAATTGGATGCCTTGAGTTCCAATCTTAAGATTCCTCACACATAAGATTACCTTCACATAAAAATAGGAATAATTCATAGGTTTTGTACACACCCAAACATAATTGGTATATTTAACTGGCATCCACCTTGACATGGAATTGGGAATGAGCTGTATGAACATGACATAAATCTTTGAGGGAGAATCAGACTTGTTAGCAAGATCCAGCGATGAATCCATGGGAGGAGGAATAGAAAAATCATCATCATGTTTTGATCAAGGATCCAATATCACCAATCATGGGGGTAAAGTCCACCTACCTTTATAAGTTGGTAATGTGGTGTGAAGGAAAGCACATCATGACCCCAATGCAAACCTTGATGGAAAGTGTTGGAAAAACATGGCACCAGACATGAATCTATAATCTTTCAATACTAATAAGATAAGTAATTTTGTAAACAAATATATTTATATTTCATCAGATATAGTACTCATTTTCAAGAATCATCGAACAATACTGTGGGCTTAACGTGAAATTGTTCTCCAACACCTAGGGGATAATAAAGCTTGTTGGGAATCATCAGTCTCTAACATCATCAACATGGATCTTTCCTCCATAATAGATAGAAGATATAATGATGTTCCTTTTTTGGAATGAAATTAACTAGACATCTATTGATGATTAAATTCATGCACCATACATGACTCAATGCACAAAAAATGTTTGAAGACCCACTACCAATAGGTATGGGGGAAGAATAACTTGTGGTACAATAATCCAACACAACTATGCCCCTTCCATAGTGGCCACTACTTATGAATATAATACGAATGATCATCCCATATTTTCTTCATGATAATATTGTAAATAGTATAAAATAACTTAGTTCTTTGTTATGAAATAGAGGTGTTCATCCCAGCTAGAGACATCGACTACCAGGATCTTGAACCATTAATACCCCACTAACACTACCCCCCTATAGGATATGTTTGGGGAAAACCCCCAATGACGACAAAAAATAATTTCATGAGTATCTCCCTAGATAAATCTAATGACTCAATACCATATAAAAAGGAGGTATGGGATGTTCGGATCACACTAATGACCACTACCCCCAAGGATCTACCTTGGAGAGATGCCTCCAAGCCATACCGATAACAATGACCATCTTTGTCAGCTAATGACATGGCTGATCCAATTCCTTCTCTTCTAACCCCAATGTTGACACTAGGGCTTGTTCTCCAATCCTTCTCAACATGAGGTATCTCCTTAACCCTTAATTCCCCCTGAACCTCTCAACCCAACACATCAAACCATCAAAAACACTGTACGGGGGTCGTCTTAACTTAATTGGGATCGAGACCCTATATAACCACCAGGTAGGATGATCCAACTCTCCTTATGGTGGGAACCATTAGAAACAATCATGGATGACCACATAAAAATAATTCCACTAAATAGGCCCACTCTAAATCATTTTCAATAAATATGAAGGTCATCCCATTGGTAAATACTTCAGGTGCTTTAAAGAACCATCATAGAGGGAGGAGGAATAATGACCATGAAGGGGGGATTTCTCCTGGATCCAATTATAAAAAATGTGAAAGGAAAAAATATGGCCTCAGGTGTCATGTACATAAGGAAAAACCATTCTAACTATAGTTAGAATGGGGAAATGTCACATAACCATTGATCTCTCAGAGTGTGAGGTGATGGAAAACTATATGAAAGTACATCCACCACCACTATACGAACAAGGGGTAGAAGCCTTTTTATTGAGTAAAATTATCCCTAACATTGAATTCTATAATGGACCTAGATATATCCATAAGAAATTTCAAGTGGAAGATATTCTATATGACTTTTGTGGACTTGATGTGAAACCATCCCTACAGCCATCAGCTTCTCTCTACTCAACCTCCACCATGAATGTAAGAGAGATGTCAAAATCTATATTAGTGTCATCAGATGATGGTGAGAACTCTGATACTGGATAGAGGGATTATGTCCCTCTCCATCATCATAGGGAAACAGATAACCCATAAAATATGGATATGATAATGATGCTCCCTTACCTATGGAATACATCCCCACATTTCAAGGAAGTTTGATCGTGTGATTACTTCCTTTCATAAATCCAACAGCAGAGTAGGTCTACATTACTACAACCCCTAGTTTCATGTACAGTTCCAATTGGATCTTAGGTTGATTAAGAACAAAACTCCTCCCATGGATAATTAATAGTATGAATAATTGTGTGAGGTAGTGGATACTGACTAGCTGTCAGTTTTTTTCTAGCTACCTACAACCCTATGTTTAACCATACCGTACTTCCTCACTATGGGTTAAGAATCCTATTTTAAATTGAATATTTGGGTGATATTCAACCATCTCTAGGAACACCAGCTAGCCTATCAAGAGATCCATGAACACCTTGATTTTATTTATCAATAGTGACATAAAGTCAATATTGATGCACTCTCGGTGTTTCAATCCCCATATACAAATAGATACAAGTAGAATTTCTAGTAAATCATGTTTGAGTAATCTATTCATGTGAATATATAAGGATAGTGGTAGTATAAAATCCTCCACTTTTTTACCCTTCCATGGAGATAATGATGTTGGAAGACAGTGACACCCATTGATAATGAATGTTCTTATATAAAAATCATCATTGTGAATGTATTTATAGTGAATCCCTTGGATTTTTAAAAATACCAGTTCGATGACATAGAGTGTGATGGGGATAACCTGCCCCAAGGTGAGACACAATATTAGGATAACCCTTTGGTGGGTTCCTGCACCCACCTATCAAGACAGACATTGGGTCTCAAGATTCTAATTGAGGATCCACCACTACCTTCATGTCGACATATCAAAAATGGCATTGGAGTTCCCAAAATATTTTACCTTTTATAGGCTTCCCTAGATAATGTGTCAGATGCAAAGTTGGATTATTTTATACTGGATCTTAAGGGATATAATATGATCAGTACAGAGATACACACGAAAAATGACCCAAGAGAGAAAATATTGACATGATTCTATCCCTCCAAAAACTGAAAATATAGTCCCTCTCGGATACAATCCAACAGCTAAGGTGGGTGTCTCCCCACATGTAGTTTGGATAGAGTTTCTGGTTATATAAAAAGGCCAATATTTGATCCACCAACCCCACCTAAGAAGTGTGACTTCCCACCTAGGAATCGTGATAGCATTTCCTATTAAGACAAAAATATATTCAATGTATTGTTAACCACCATTCCTCACTAGGATAATGTGAGAGACTCTCTAATTTCATTTCTCGAGGCATTTTATAAGTATAAATTTGTGATATAACCTAAAGGAAAACCTTATCTAATGTGGGTGGAACACATTAGACCACACCAAGAGTTCTATAATATAAGATTCACCTCATTTTATAGGAATATGGATCAACTACATCACATAGAGCACTTCACCTCATGTTGTGGCCAAATACTGGGGATTTCATAATTGTTGAACGCTGCTAAAAATTAGCATTTCTTCAATAATTTAGAGGGAAATTCTTTTTTTTGCATAATAAACAAGCCTTAGGATCTATTTTATATTGGGAGGATCTTCGTTGATAGATCCACTAAAATTTTATCTCCACCATTTGTGAGACCAGTATCACTTACCCCTCCAAATGAATGAAGAGAGACAATGGGGAAGCCATAAAATTCATTACCCATTGTAAGGTACTCACATAATATATTGATATGAATATTTCATTATAGAATATGTTGAAAAAGTTTGTGGATAATATCAAAGATGAGCTAGTAAAAACCCCCATATCCCTAAAATATTTGAGTGTGTTTCAGTAATTTTCCAAAAGATCTTAGTGCCAGGAATAATATTTTTAGTAAACAATGTTGCAATCACACCCATTACCCCTTCCAGCTCTCGTGAAAAACTTGTGAAGTTCAAAATAGCTACCTCTATACGGACTGATGTCCCACAACTGATACACTTTTACAAATATCAATCAGAAAATCCCCTAAAGGGTATCCTTTTTAAGTGAAGGCTCACCTTGAAAACACATTCCAAGACCCCCATCAGGGCTAAGTACTAAGGATTCCCTTCATAGAGTGGAAGAAAAAGATATCCTCCTTTAAGTATGCATTGTTCTGGGGGTACTTTATATTTTATTTAGAAACTAATACATGATGATTAAAAAAATGAAATACCTAAGGAATCTAAAATTACTTATTGTTCCGACTACTAAATTAACCATAGGGTTCTCAGACACAATATCAAGGAGTGATTCATCTTCATAAATTTTATCCAAGACCAATTAGATCATGTCCTAGTCAAGTTGGGTGATATCCCAACACATGTATCAAATGTCTCTACCTACCCTGATGGAAGAGAAAGATACTAAATAAAATTGAAAAATGGTCAAAGATGGGGTATATAGAAGTTAAATGATTGGGAACCTCATAAGAAGGTCACTGACACCCATGACATTATTCATGATCTCTTGAGAAACTAGCATCCAATGCTTTCTACATGCCACTACAACCACCACGTGTGCATCATATCAATCAAATTATTTGAAGAATAGGTTTTAATGATAAATGGTTAATTATATTCCCCCACCAATTCTAATTTCATCCTACACTCTTTGTTATTTATGACTCCTGAATTGGGAGATACCCCAAAAATTTATCATGTCTTGTGATACTATACTAATGATAAACATGAATATGATTTAATGAATGTTGATAGGCTAATAGATCATTGCACTATGCTCATTGGTGAGGAACACAACATAGAACTTTATGTAGCAATGTCCAATCATGTTAAAGGAGAGGCATAATCTATATTAACGAAAAGTGTTTTCCATGTATTGTTTCAACAACACTCTAGGAAATTTATTGATTTTAATGCCCACAAATACCATTGTTTGTTTTTCTAATGACTTTACATTATTTAATTTTTAGGAATATTAGTTCATATTATTTAGGGGTTATAATTTTAAATTAAAGTATCCTAAACATGTATTAAATTATTCAAGAATCACTATTCATAACCTATGTTTGAAAGTGTAACACATTTTTTGGAAACCCTACGTTTGGAATGCAACTTATGGGTCATGTATCCTATTTTGTTGGAAGTGTATTATCAAAAAACCTATTTTTCAATGAAACCCTTTGTTTGAAGTAATACACATTTGTTTCATAAACCCAACCTTTTGAAAAATTGTATGGTGTCAACCCTACTTTATGATTTTATCACTTCACAAAGGAATACTATGTTTTACCTATTGATGATGGTGTTTTTAAATATCATATATTATCTATAATTCTGGAAATTGTCTTGATGAAAGTAAATATCATTTCAAATATATTTTATGACGGATTCAATGGTTTGTATTCAATAGAGTAAATAATTCATATTTCTACGCAAAGTTATAACTCTCTTGAATTAATTATATTAAAATGATCATAATTTTTTGTTGATATATTTGGATCTACTAAACCAAAATTTATTCAAGTTTTTATTTATAAATAACAAGATTATTTTAATTTCAAATAATGATATATTTTGATACCTTTTTGAATATAGAGGTATTGAAAAATAGAAAATTATTATTGTATTTGTTGTTCTGAAAAACGTTTCTTTGGAGGCATATATGTTTCAATATCATTCTCTGAAAACGAAAGAGTAACTACTAAAGCTAATATTTATCTATTTCTTTTTTGTTGAAGATCATTTTGCAACCGAAATCTATTAAAGGATTTTTTTTCTTGAATACATTAATATTTGAAAAAGAAGATCCATATTCTTTTATTTCGTACTACAATTGTGAAGAAGACTCTATTTATTCAATAAAATCAAACTATTCAAAATTACTGGAGTTTCAACCACTCAAACACTATCATGATGGAGTGTCAGATTCTTGTACTAATATGTGAAGAATTTGGATCATTATAAATGAACCAAAAGGCTTTGTAGAAGTCTTATTATAAAGGATTCAACAACCTTCACTCGTTTTTTAAGATCTTATGATAAGATGATGTTTTTATTAAAAATAAATATGCTTATAGAGAGAGTGTTGTTGAGATGTTCTATGGGATCTTGGTTCCCTAAGCCACTATAAAAAAAGGTGTGTTCTTATTTTCTTTTTATTCACTTTTCAAACAAAATACAGTTGAAAATGCTTCATATCATCATAAATCATGAAGAATGATTAAAGTAAATATTTATCAATGTTTATTTAAAGGACACAATTCACCCTCATATTATGTAAATTTTTATTATGCTTACATAAAAATTGGTATCAATGGAGTCCTTTTTGAGAAAATCAGATAATCTCTACCAATCTCAAAGTATAAGGTCTATACAATGATAGTTATCAATGGATGATACTAGATATTGTACATCAATGATATATGTTCCATACTTTAGTGGTGATAATTATGAATTTGTAAATTTCATTTGATTATATATCTAAAAAATATTGTATTCAGATTATACATGAATATTTTCACTTCTTATGAAATTATTAAAAAACCAGAATCATAGGATGATACCAAAGAAGATGATTATGACATCAATTAAAAATATATAAATGCTATTATATTTTGATATGATCTAGATGAATTCAACCAAGTATCTCAATTCCCTAATTCTTATAAAATGGGGAAATATATTTCTCTTTCTTATGAAGGAACTGAAAATGTCAGATAATTAAGGAACAATACTACAAAATTAAATTTTGAAACCATCAGAATGTATAATAGTGAAAGAATCACCCATATTAATGGGAGATTACTATAGATAACCAATGATGTTTCTTCTTTAGGATATTAAATTACACAATCAGATCAAGTGTTGAAAGTACTTAGAGTATTTCCATTAAAATGGAATGGAATATTGGCTGTTATACCACAATTAACCCTAGTAAAAGATTTGGAAATGAAATAATTAATCAGGACTCTGACGATGTATGAAGCAGAGATATAATATAATGATGAAGATGATAAGATAGTAAAAATAGAAAATACATCTCTTAATGTCATTTCTCTAAATCATGAAAAAAAATAAAGATGATGCAAATGATTCAGACTGTTCATATTCTAAAATAATGATGGTTCAACTATCCAGAAGATTCATTAAATTATATATATATAAGTGGCTTCATGAAGACTTTCAAGAAAGATGAAAAGGTATATAAATAAGTTCAATGCCACTAATGTAATAAAATATGACATATCAGATCTAATTTACCATAGATACAAGAATAAAAAAGAAAGACAAAGAATAAATAATAGAAAATTTGTATGAGAGATGATTATAAGTGAAAATAAAATAAAGCTATGAAGTTTACATGAGTGTGGCTGAAGAATCTAACAACTAGTCTTAATTTGAATTAGAAATAGAGCCAAAAAATTATAATGTCAATTATGTGTTTTATAGATAAATAAGAAGATGATGTAAAAACTTTTCAATATCGTTCTTCTGATCCAAAATTCTTTTCTCAATGAAAATTATCTATTTATTTCTCTATAATTGAATAAAGATATAAATCTTTAGTAAAAATCATAACATACTAAAGAATATTCATAATTATATTTTAAGAAAATAATATTCAATTTTAAAACAATATCATGAATTGAAATAAATATTTAATAAATATATGGTGAACTATACTAATCATGAAAACAAAATAAAATAATTACTATATGAATTAGAATCATTAAAAAGTGTTTCTAGTAACATAAGTAAAGTTTAAAAACTTCTAATGAGATTCATGGAATGTTTGTTATTAAAAATAAAAAATATATAATATGAATCAATTGTGAAAAAATATATATATAAAAATTGATTTGTTATTTTTCTAAAAATTATACATGTTTCTACTTTGGAATTAAATGAAATTATTTTAATAAATTCTATATAAAAAATACTCAAAAAACTGGAATTAAAAAGTCTTTTATTTCCTGAAATATTTTAAAATCTTCTAATATAAATTTTAGTAAAATAACGAAAATATGGTTACCCTGACCTCTATTTGATTACACAATTAGACACAAAGATACATGGGTACAAAAAAAACTCATATTTAAATGATTTTGTAGGGAAAAGGTTATAGGAATAAAATTATTGTATGAAGTATGGATAGTGGATTCTCAAGACACAATATCGGAGACTCTTCAAATTTTCATACACTTAAAAAACTAGATGAAAGAATAGCTTCCTTTCCTTATAATTATAAAGGTAAAATAGTTGGAGTCGAATCAGTTGGAGATCCAAAATCAATTTCAATCAACATGATTCTATATGTTGAATGACTAAAGATTATCCTAATAAGTATCTCTTATCTTTGTGATGATGATTTTTATGTTTATTTTTTCAATAAATCATGCTCAATTTTAAAAAAATAAATCCCATAAATTGAGGGCATCTGGAACATAAGATGTTTATAACTTGGATCATAATTCCTTGATTTAATGAAAAGAGAATTTTTTAAATACTGAGTCAAATGAATTTGGTATTTGTAATAGAAGGCCTGTACATTTAAATGTATTTAATTTATATAAATTCACAAGGAAATTTTTTTTTTTCTGATTTAACCTATCTTAAATTTGATAATGATATTTTCTAGGATGCATGTAAAATTGGAAAACAACACAAGTAATATTTCAAATCAATTAACTATGTTTCTATATCCATTCCACTTGAACTCATTCACAAGGATTATTTGGACCATTGAGAGTATAATTTTTTGATGGAAAATTGTATTTTTTTGTATTCATTAATGACTTTTCAAGATTAACATTTGTTTATTTTCTAAAACTCAGAAGTGAAGTGTTCATTGTTTATAAAAGTTATTATAAAATTATTCCAAATAAAAAATATTTTAAAATAATTTCATTAAGAAGTGATCATGGTGGAGAATTTTACAATAAATATTTAAACTATTTTTTCACTAACCTAGGTATTAAACACACCTTATATGCACTATGAACTCCCCACCAGTATGAAATTATTGAAATAAGAAATAAAAATATTCATGAAATGGTAAAAATTATGTTATATGAATATAGCATTCCTATCTATTGTTCGTAGAAGCTCTAATAATAAATTGATATATCATGAGTAGAGTTTTTATAAGACCTTTTCTTTAAATGAACCCTATAAACATTGTATCAAAAAACATAAGATTTGTAATTTAAAGTGTCTGGATACAAGGTGACATCTTGAATACTAAAGAAAAACTTGGTAAATTTGATCCAAAGGCTGATGAAGGAATATTTTAAGGATATTATTCTAACTATACTATTTATAGAGTATATAATAAGAAGTCATGGTTTCTTGAATAATCTGTTCAAGTAATGGTTTATGAGCGTGATAATTTTAATAAAATAAATAAGGAAACATATTAAATTATTGACTCATTAGACAAAATGATACATGAAACACCTATGATTGATTTTGAAAATTACAAAAATAAATAAATTAAGTAAAATTAATAGGAATATGAAAATAAGGAACATAAATGTTTCATACTAAGAAAAAGTATGAAATTAAAGGATTTCACTTTAGAAACTGTAATAGGAGGTCTACATACTGTAGTGAGAACTAAAATTAATATAGGAATCGTAGCTGAATTTCCTGTCATCCTATCACGATTGGAACATAAAATAATAGAAGAAGATTTAAAATATTAATGTTCGTTAATTTCCATGAAATAATAACTTAATAAATTTAGTAGAAATAATATTTAGGAATTAGTTTAAAGTAAAAAATAATTATCCTATAATAGGAACCAAATGGGTTTTTGAAATAAACAAGTTGACAATGATATAATTACAAGAAATAAACCTATATTTGAAACCAAATGATACAATTAGGATAAATTAATTGATTTCGATGAAATTTTTTCACCCGTATCTATATTAGTAGCTATTAGATTGCTTCTATCTTGTGTATCTAATATGAATTTTAATTTATATCAAATGGAAGTAAAGTTAATATTTTTAAATAGATATTCAATTTAGGATGTTTTTACTTAACAACAACCAGGTTTTGAAAATCCTCACATACCAAATTTAGTTTCCAAACATACTAAATCTCTTTATCGACAAAAACAAGCACTTATAGCTAGGTTTGAAAGATTAAGCACATTTTTTTGGGAAAATTAATTTTATGTAGGATTAGAATATCATAATATTTTTACAAAAATAGTTTTTATCATATTTTATTAGTAAAAAATTATGTAGATGATTTTATTTTTATTTCTAAAAATAAAAATCTTCATAATAAGTTTTCTAATATTATGAAAAAATAATTTGAAATGAGTATCATGGGAGAATTAAATTTCTTTCTATAATTTCTAATCAATTAAAAGGATTATGAAAAGGTTTTAAATATATGTAAATCTATTATTGATTTATTAAAAAAGTTATTGCATAAAAATAGTAATACCTATATAACTCCCATGCATAATAATGAAAAACATAATTATTTTGAAGTTGGAATACTAGTTCAAAACACATTATACAACGATATGATTGGTATTTTACTATTTCTTACTGCTAGTAGACTATACATAATGATTTCTGTATTTTTATGTTCATTATTTAAATGAAATACAACATAATCCCAAAATAATGTTGTTTAAATAATTTTTAGATATTTAAAAGGAACTATTTTTCAATAAATAATTTACTCAAAAACTTATTATTATAATTTAATTCCATACTTAGATGATGATTTTATAGTATTTATATTTTATATAAAATTTACATGAGGAACCATTCATTTTTTAGGGAAATACATAGTTCCATGGTCAAGTATGTAAAAACATTAAATTTATCTGTCAATAGCTAAAGTAAGATATATGTCTACTGGCATTTGATGTGCCCAAGTATTTTAGATGAAGCACAACCTACTAGAATTTGGACTTAATTTCAATAATATTCCTTTTTAATGTGGAAATACTAGTTTAATCAATATTTCAAAAAATCTTATAAGTCAATCAAGAACTATGCATATTGATATAATACATCATTTTCTAAGAGATTGTGTTCTGAGAAATGATATATCATTAGAATTTATAAATACTGAATATCAATTTCTAGATATTATTAATAAAACACATCCCACTAAAATTTTCTATTTTATTAAAGGGGAGTTAGTAATATTCAAATTTAAACAAATATTTTTTTATTTTATTTAGTGTTAATTTATTTACTTATCTTTTTCGGCAATAATTTTTATATTTTATAATCTTTTAAAACAATAAAATATTTAGTTTTTGAAAAAGTGCATCTATTCAAAATATAAAAATAAAAAATTATTGCAATGAGTAATTGTCTTGAGAAACTAGAACTAACATCATGGAACCTATTAGAGAACCCACTATCTCTTTCACTTTCACTCTTAACCTATTTATTCAGAACCTTTCTACGTCTAGATACCTTATGTTACATTGAAACCCTAGAACCCAATCAATCATCCTTAAGATTCTTAACAATGTCGATGATCAAGAGAATAAAAGAATAAGAAGAAAGTGGATCTAAGAGACAACACATCACTTTCAGATAAATTCTTCACTAAAATGTAATTGAATTTGATGTATGAACCTCAAAATTATACTTTTTAGGAAATATATAGCCTTCAATAGTATATAAAATATTTTCAATGAGTAAAATACTCTTTTCATGTTTAAAATTGATGTAAAAGTGTGTTTTGTGTGAAATGTACCATTTAGTTTTGAAGACAAAGAATACATCATTATATCACAAGTAGATGATACCTAGTTTACCATCTCCTTTGTATAAATAGAAAAAAATAAGTATCCCAGTGAAAGATTTTTCCATTTTCATCTTCAATCATTTTTTAATTTAATAATAAATCAGATTATATAATGTCATTTCTCTTCAATTCTACCAAAATCCAAAAAAAAATCTTGTAAAAGATCATGATGTTGACCAAAAGGTGCTAGCCAAGTTCATTCAGTTAAAAATAATTCCTAGAATTGATGAGCTAGAAAAAATTATTTATTTTGACATGTGCATAATATTATTGATAATGAGATATCTTAATTTTAATTTTCCCAGATATATACATTGATACATTCATCACTATTACAAAGATGATGCAAGAATGTATTTTTATCCATATGGGATTATTTTTTATCTTTTTTATACAAATCCAAAAATATTCATGTTATACAACTCAACGCAAGGGGTCATGACAGTAATATTTTGAATTATGTAAATCTAGGAAAATTAGGTTTCTTATAGTGTACCATAATAGGAATGTTTTTACCTATTGTTTCTAAGGACCAACATGAAACTCGTGATCATGCTCAAGGAGAGAAAGGAATTTTGAGATTTTCTGGTGGAGTTTGTATTCATGAAAAAGAATATATAGAATAAATAATAGATAATGAAGTTCAAATAAAGAGATAGAGATTTATAAATAATGTTTTAGACGTATAAGTTGCAATATATGTTCCTTAATCTCTTGAATAAAAATTAGAGGAAGATCATATTAAGGCCCTTATCATCTGTCTTAGATAGAGGGAAGATCCAAAAGATCAAGCTACCACATTTCAAACTCTAGATTCAGAGGCTGCTATAACTAGTGAATCTCACCAACTAGTGTTTTTAGAAATATTAGTAAATCCTGAGGAACAACAACCTGAGATTCAATAAGACAATTAAGAAGAACAGGAGGATCCTTCTAAAATTCAAGATGATTAAAAAAGATTAATATGCCCATGATGAAAATCAAATTCAAAGAATTTATGATGAATAAAAATTTCTAGATAATTCTCAAGGAAACGAGTATGAACAACCATTAGTATCCAACAACACTAAGTTATCTTAGAATCAATCAATTTTTGTTGTTATTGATTCAATGGATAAAGATATTTTTGAACCTGATGAGAACAAAATGGTTCTTAAAATTACGTATTCCTCTTCTAGTTAGAAATATAAATTAAATTACATATATTTTATTTGTATATGAAAACTCAATCAATATCAAGAAAAAAATATTCTAATTCTCTAACTCAAAGAATTAAAGAATTTGATATCAATTTTCACACGATTCAGTAGGAAAATTAAAATCTACACAATGGGATAAAGTCTACAGAAAAATATTTAGAATATTTTAGAAGTATAAATATTCGTATAGAGGAATTGAAATCATTTCATGCTAAACTAAATTCTCTAAAAAATATTTTTATCCTCTTCAATGTGAAAGGGAAGATCAGTTTGGAAAGCTACAAGGATAATTTGTTTCAAAAATAGATTTCGGAGATTTGAAAAGCTATTTAGGGAGATGGTTTGAATCCAAAATAAGTACTTCTAATTAATCCAGAGAATCTAAATATTCACCTCAAACTTCTCAAGATTTATTTAGATGTTTTTATGTAAATAATACTATAATGTATTCTTTCATTGATCAGCATCATTCACTTTAGTGTGATAGTGCACGACATAATGTGTTGTTGGAAAACCAGAGAGATCCTATTGAGAAATTAAATTTAGGGGCACCCATAACAATAATTATTTTTCAATCAGTTTGGTGGAAAAATATAATATTTTCTTTATTTATTGGATAATTTTCAGGAGTTCGTAATGTGAATTTAGTTTAATGTTTAATGGTATTTTAGAATTCAAATATTTTAACGATACGATTGGATGAAAATATTACTAAATGCTTTAGAGGCCTGATGGAAGAGATAAAGGAATCTCTTCAGGATATTTGATATTCAAAAGCCTTATAAACGTTTTTAGAACCCAACCTTTCACACTCCCCCAACCCTACATTTTGAAATATCTCACTCAAATATTTATTATACTGAAAACAATTTTTTTTAATGAAATTCGTTGGTTTGTTATATTTTTTATTATTTTATTATTGATATTTCTATACATTCGTACTATCAGAAAAAAAATCAATTTTTTCATGGAATCATATAACATTCATTAATATTTTATTTCTACTTTTAATTTGTTGTACACCATTTTAAACACCTTTTTTTTTAATCACAAAAAGGTGGAGATAATTGGGTAAACACAACATCCTTAACTTTTTAACATTATTTAACAGTTTTCACTTAGAAGAATTGAAATTCTTACTATAATGAACATCATTAAAATTACTATTTTATATTTTTTATAATCATATATTTTCTATAAATTATGTTATGTGTTTTTTGGATAATAAAAGGGGGGATTTTTGGGCATATATTTTCTCAATAATGCACAATAAATGTTAGTTATTTTGATTCTGAAAAATAACCTTGTTTGATTATCTAATGAAGTTTCTTTAATTATTTAAGGAATATATATTTATATTATTTAAACATTATATGATTTTATTAATGTATTCTAAACATTTATTAAATTATTCTAGAAATATAATTCATACCCTACATTTATAAGTGTAACTTATTCTTTGGAAACCTTATGTTTGGAATGAAATTTATGGATCATGTAACCTAAAATTATATAAGATTATGACTCAATAACCCTAAAATTATAATAAACCCTAAATTTATAGTAATGAACATATGTTTCATAAACTTACTTTTGGAGTTTATCTATATGTGATGGAATGCTATGTTAGACTAGTCAACAATAGTGTTTTGAACTCAAAATATTATCCATCATTCATACAACAGTATGAATGGAAATAAATATCATTTCAAATATATTTTATTGTAGATTAAAAGTGATGTATTAAATGAATTAAATATTTACTATTTCTAAGTGATGTTACAAATCTCTTGAATGATTTTAAATCAAATGATCATCCTTTATCATGCGATATTTTTGGATATTCTTAACCCAAAAAAATAAAATGTTTTCCTTTATAAATATCATTATAATTTAAATTTTTGAAAATGAGATAGTGTGATATATTTTTATATTAAATATCCATTTCAAAAGAAAAAAAATTTATCATCTCTTTTGTCTGAAAGAACTACACTTTGGAGACATACTTTTTCAATCTCATGTTACGAAAACTACTGAGTAACTACTGATTATATTATTTATATATTATAGTTTTATTTATGATCATTTGGAATCTAGGATCACCTTGAAACTATTATTTATTTAATACATTATTAATTAATGACGAAGATCCATATTCTATCAGTTTGTGACTCGACTATGAATAAGAATCTATTTATTCAATAAAATCAAACACTTTTGATCAGTTTGAGTTTAAACTACTTGGATTTATACATGGTGGATTATCATATTTTTAAAATAATTTTTGCAGAATATTGTTACCTATAAAAGAACCATAATCCTTTTTAAAGGTCTCATTATTAAGGTTTCAATTTATTTCCCTCAGTTGTTAAGGTCTTATGATAATAGGATTATTCTAGTGAAAACCACTAAGCTCGCAGAGAGAGAATGGGTAGAGTGGACTAGTAGATATTTATCCCCTAAACCACTATAAATTATTTAGTTTTATTCATTTATATTTATCTTCTTCTCAAACTACATATTGAATTGAATAATTAATATCATCCAAAATCAAATAGAAGGATAAAAGTGTAGATCTGTGTAAGATTATCAAAATGACACAATTCACCCCACTCATTTATAGATCTGTACTATTCTGACATAATAGGAAGTACATATAATCTAGTTCTCCAAAATTGAATGTTCATTTCATCAAAACCAGACAGGTAAACTTAAATATTTCTCAGTTGGAATTACCCTCTAAGGTTACTCTATTAGGGATTCCTTGGTAGCTGACTATATTGATTGATCATGTAACCCAACCATGATAGAATTGTTCTCATTCATGGATGAAAAAGACCTAACATCATCTGACTAGTCCTCAGTATGGGACTCCTAGTTAATAGTTGAATATGGATAACACTTCCAAGGTCCCAGTACCTCAATCATATATTTGCACTATGCTTTTTATTAAAGAGTGGCCCTTGTAAAGTAGAATCATGCCCCATTCTTAGAAATATGATATACAAATGTACATCTCAAGTATATCAATGAAGTTCTCAATCATGGAAGCACTCAGGATATCAAAGGATGTGTTTGAGTCCCTCATTAATTCCCTTAATATCCCTCTCTAGTTTTAGATTGAGGTAACTACCACTGAGTCATGCCACGTAGAGGAATATGAACCGGAGAAATTTTGAGCCGCTATTTCCTTCTCTAAATTAGATGATGGTGATATTTTCTAGGGACACATATGCCTATTTTATGTCACATTATAATTCAATGGAATATAAATAAACTTATTTCTAATAGATACTATCTATCAGATAAATCTCATTCTTTCCCAATCACTCCACAAGCATTGGATTACTGAAGTTCTTATGACTCCCTAAAACTTGAAATAATAAGGGTGTGACAGGTGCGTGAAGAAAAAGAATGAAAAGATTTGTCTGAATACAAAATTTGGTAGTCTGGTAGAACCCAAAAAGTTTATGGGTGTCTCACATGACAGCACCTACATCTCCCTATTGGGAATTCCTTGGTTCCATCTAAAGGTGGTGGTCCCTTCTTTATACCTCCAATGCCTTAATTAGTCCCTTGACTGTCATGTAGGAATACTCTATAGAGACTCTTATCCCTTAATCACTTTTGAAACCTAATACATGGACAATAGGTACTACAAAATAAAGGATATATAGCTCTTGAATAATGTGTACAAAAATATCTATTCCCCAAAAAAATCTGACATAAACATTAGTGGATACTTGGGTGGATTCAAAAGACAACATCAATCTGTCAATCCACCAGTTGGAACCAATGACCATATATATGGGAATATTATTCATAGTCTCTAAGAAGAATTAGTTATCATATATTACATCAAAATTATACACAATATATCACTAACCAATTTCGATAATCATTACTCTTGTGGAGTAATAATAAATTCACCATATCTACAATGATCCATGACATTGTCAAACGTTATAAAAAATTATAGATGACATAATAATGATTTCACAGACACCATTTCAATTATATAAATACTGGATCTGGTTTTTATAAACTATGTGGAATTACGTCCTTAGTTTTTATCCAATAGTCTCTATAGACCGAGAATACCTTTTTAAGGATTCCACCCCTATCAGATTAGATGACACTACTACTCCCATGTTTCCATACCTAGGAGAGTTTCCTCCTCACTCCAGTCCTCATGTTTTATAAAAATAATACTAGCTAGATGTATATCATCCAAAATTTGAAGATTGTATCTTTTAGAATAGAATATAAGCTAACCTTAGTAAATCTAATCATAGAGGAATACTTGAGGTCAATATAGATTACTGAAGTCTTGTCTTTTAAGGAGCCACATTAGTATGTGGATTCCTTGAAAAGGAACTACGATATGTTAAACTATATTTAATGTGAAATTATAGGGTTGAAATTCCTATTTTTGTTCATTACTTTTTCCTCCCAGTGGGTCATCGTGGGTTCAAATATCCTCCCGAGAAGATGAAACCTTACCACAGTATTATAGTTGAGGTTGAAATTGATAATACAATCAAGGTCAACTTCACTATGGAGGTTTAGTACCCAAATTAGGTGGAAAACATTTTCTTATTCATGAATTAAAATAGATAATTAGGGAATATATATACATTTATGACCTTTATTTACCTTTATTGAATGACAATTTCCTTATTTTGGTGGTAGATTTGTTTTTTGATGTTATAACTTATTCCCATTTCATATCCTTCATGTATGGTTACTCTGGGTATAAAATGATTTGGATAGACCATGAGTAGGATGAAACCACTACTTTCAAATTTCCTTAGTAAACCTTAAACAACCATGTGATTCTATTTGGTTAGAATAATACTAGAGTGGCCTATCATCATTCCATGCACCATAGCTTCAAATCCACTCTTTCAGACATTAGTGTAGTGTTATTTTTAATATTTAGTTGTAAAATCACACCAATTTTAGCACCATCTAAAGGATCTTGATAAATTGTTCAACATCCTCCTCTTTAACCACCTAAAAATAAACCCCATGAAGTGTGAATTTCGGGTAACCTATAAAAAACTAATTTATAATTCCCCAACCCCAGTTACCCAAAGTAGGTGCATTATTTTAATACCTTGGTAAGATTACAAGGAATCATGTCCCAAAGGACTGAATGGTTTATCAGTCTTGGAAAATATATTAAATAAATGAATGTTACATTACACTTTATAACATATAAAAAAACATAAATAATCCATTATGAATTCCATTATTCCGTTAGCATAACCCTCCATATCAATCATAATACAATTCTTGGAATCCTAGGAAAAATAAAACATAGAATGGGGTGAGCTCAGATGCTCATTAAGGGTAAGCAATACAGGAGAAGATAACATAAATATTAAGCATGGTGACTAATTTAAAACACATGCCTTTAAAAATAATAATATGACAACTTTTATGGTAGTAAAATGATTTTAGTAAATAATTCCATAATAAAACATAATCATGGGCATTCTACTAGTTCAATGACCACATGAACCATAAATATTATTTTCATAATGAGGGAATGTATAATGTCAGACATTCTGAAATATCTTTTCCATGCCTCGGCCAAGAAATATAAAAATGATTAAGGCCTTGGACAAAACCCTATATCAAATTGGGAAAGGCCTCATCCAATTCCACAGCTAGTTGTCTCATTAGACCTACTGATACATCGATGAGCTATAGAAGGCTCCACCCATCACTTACTATGTTGAATACATTCCTCATATGAAAAGGGTGAAACATAACATAAACATTAATATTAAAACTATCATACGAAATGTAAATAATTTAACCATAAAATATGAATGGTATAAAAATAACACATAAATAGTCAAACATATCACAAAACCTTCAATACAATATGTAAGATTTGTATCATAATAAATGAACTTCAATCAATTTTAAAATACATCAAAGGATGTTGAAATAGATGAAAATTATTTGTAAAACTCATTGAGAGAAATTTAAATTTTCCATGAAAACATTTAAAAGTCACACAATTTATAAAGGAATACATTTAAAGACATTTTTGAATTAAATTTTCCCATACCACTTTAAAACTTTTGAATGGAATTAACATTTTCAAAACATTCATGTCCATATAAATAATACCTTAAAAGCAGTTTGAAAACATGGACATTAATGAGAATTATTTAGAAGTATAAATCTTTAAAAAATTTAAAATGATGTCTTAATAAAGGATTCTCTTAAAAATAATCCCTTTTAAAACTATTTTATAAAACATGGACATGGATAATAAATATGTCCCAGTAAAAACGTACCCATAAACAATCTCAAATAATAATGAGATAGAGGAATTAACCCTTACCATGTAATTTTCCTTGTTCAATGGTAGGTTATACTCTTATATAATGGTAAAATAATTGTTATTATATTATACAAGAACCATATACATTAATATGATATCATATATGATCTTTTAATATTGCTTTTTTAATAATATTTTAATATTATCGTCGTTTCGGGTGTTAACTAATTTGTTTTCCTTTATATGATTTGTTATGAAAGCAATGTTTTTTATAGATAGGATGTGTCTTATTCATAATCAGAATTATATTAAGTCTTTAAACATTATTTTTAATCATAAAATAAAAATTATCCTTGAATGGATATGATGGAGAATGAATCGCATTGTGTTCGTGGAGACGGTAATCCGTACGTATGCACGAGCGGCAATATCATTTTTTTGATTTTAAAATCTTATATAATTGGATGTTATATCATATATACAGAATAATTATCATGTTATATTTATTATTTACATAAATTATACATCATTATTATACCCATCCAAATAAAAATGTATTGAATAACAACTACGCCACGACCTGGAGATGGTAAGTCATACGTACGCACGTATGGTGACATGTCATTCAAAGGATGGATAGAATAATGAATATAATTGAACCATAATTATAATAAAATTAAAGTATATATTATATACTAGAGTTATTATTTTATAATTGAATCAACAAGTAAATAAGAAGTGGAAGAAGAAAAAACATGAAAGAGGTGATGAAATATTTAACTTTTCTTCGGGTTCTTCCATTTGATTTGATCAAAAGGGATCTGTAGATTATATTTCTGACTAAAGGAAGTCCTCTAGGATGAATTTAGGATAGTTTATAGGATATTTGGTCAAGTTTTGGCTGAGCCAAATGGATTTGAAGGTTTGAATTTTATAGAAGGGGAAGTGCCATTTTATAAGAGGGGTGAGGGTCACCTTAGGAAAAGATTGAAATATTATTTTATAGTAAAATAATTATCGGTTTATAATGGCTCAAAAATGAATTATTTAATGTATAATGTCGTTATGGGTCTAAAAACACTCAACAAATAGGTTTTAGATAGGTTTGCGTAACTATATTAACATTATATTTTAGATTTAACTCTTAGTTAAATAGGTTTACATTTACCATGCCTATTTGTATTTTTATATTATATGGTTAATAAACAAACTATAAACTTCCAATAAAACCCCAAGTGGTTAATTAATTATACACATTTAATTATATAAGTGTTTTCGCTGATATTTATGTTTTTAGGATTATTATATCAACCAATAATATTGAATTTTTTTTCAAAACTCAATTATGTCAATTTCGACATTCTTTAATAATTCATTTTTTTTAAGTCATAAAAACTTCATTATTTATAAATAAATAAATTTACTAAACCCAAAAATGGCATATTAACCTATAAAATTTATTTATGGCATCAAAACAATCAAATTATTTTTATTGTAGTATTTATAATATCATTTATTTGATTGTTTCATTAATAAGGAAAATATTGCATCATTATTGTGTCATATATTAATATATTTATATTATGTATAAAAATTATAAATAAAATATAATTAGGTATTAAATCTTATTATTTTTCTAATGACTATTTATAGTCAAATATATCAATTATATAACCTCATATAACAATTGTTTTACTAAAAGATATTTTCTTTTGTTATTTTTTCATTACTTTAGATTATTTAAAATAAAATGTCATTATCACTCCCATGATGCTCCATGGGTCCCAAAATCCACCATAATATTACCATGGTCATACATGTATCAGAAAATAGTGCTAGGATATGTGTTAGTTGAATTTAATATTATTAGAATATTATTTTTTAACCTTATTTACTAGATTTACCCATTAACCATTGTAAATAAAATATTTTACCGAAGTAATTATTCATAACATCTAAAAATAAAAGTTGCCTATTTACACAATTTAGACCTCCTGATTCCAAATATGGAATCCATTTTTCCATATTATGAACACAAAATTGGGAGATATTAATTTAAAATTAATTTTTGTTGTCAAAACAAAAAGCGTGTTTTTAAGAAATAATAACTATCAAAATATTGACAATTGTTATTATCCAATTTCAAAGTGAAATTACTTAAAATATCCAGAATTGCATTAAATGGTTAAAATATAATCTATTCATACTTCCAAACAATTCAAATTTATAATTTAACACTATAATTTATTTTGATTAAAAAAGTTGTTTTCAGTTAAAATATAGTATTTTTTACTATTCCCCCAAATATAAAAGTTATCAGAAAAAACAAAAAAATTATTGAAATTAAATTCTTATGTCCCGAATCTAAATAAGAAGTTAATTTTTTCAAATTTAATATAAAAAGTTTCAAATAATGGATTTAAAAAGTGTTTGCCATTAAAATGTGTTAAAATTTCATTTTTTTTAAATATGTCTTTTATCTGAAAAAATCAATATGTTCTTACATTATGTCTAATAAAATCATATTATGGATTCTAAAGTTATAAGTATTATATAAAGTAAAAAATTTAGTTAATAATATTCATAACCACTTTTGAACGGCTAGTTTGGTAAGTCGTGGTGCCCTTGAACTTAGTGTTGCGTGTAGTGCAAGTTATTTAATTACTTTGAAGAAATAACATACTATAAAATTTAGGGGTGTTACATAATTGGATTTTTTATATATATAGATGACTTGAGATCAATTTAAATAAGGTCAAAAATATCATAAAAATTATTCCTATATGAAACATATAATATTTTTGGGGTCTCTAAGCCCACATGGCATAAATCCAATGTATCATTGAAAATTTGGCATAAAAGTTGAAGCGTTTCGCAAGGATGATGAAGAAAGGAACTATCTATCTGGGGGATGAATACCACCAGAATGAATTTGAGAATATTAATAGACATTTTTATGTCATCCCATATTTATTACACCCATAATTGGTAACACTATTTTAATTTACAAAAATAAACATGATTTAACTATTGGTTCCATTTTAGCTTAAATGAAAAATGATACTTTGGAAAAAAATTTCATTTTCTCAAACATATGAACATTGACATAAACACTTGATATTCTATCTTTGAGAAGAGTTTCTTCACTCTCATCATTGTGGTTCAGAAGTTAGGTAACTATTTGTATCACCCTGAGATATAGCTGGTATCCTGTGTTGATCTGTTGATGTACATTCTCAAACAACTTATACTAACATGGTGATTGGAATAGTTTTTTGTGATCCAATAAAATTTGTAAAAAAATGCTCCCCCCCCCTAGAAAGTTGTTATGGTCCAAGAAATTGAAGAACTCATAGCCACACATCTAACCCATGAGCTGCTCCCCCTGGAAGTCAGCTTCCTGGATTAGGCCATCATCTTCGTGGACTAGACTATGTCATGTTGTAATATTGATTTTGATGGTACCTCTAGTAACTCGATCAGGAGAAATATTAATAACCCCAAACTCAATAAGGTGGTCCTTGGAATTATTTTCATAACTCATACATTGTCCCTCTTTCCATACTCTCTTGTATTGTTGAAAGTAAACACTAGAAATGAGGATATATATTATGATCTTATCAATAGTCTTGAGTAGGATCATGAGATTGGTGTCCCAATTTTTCTTGGATAGGGAGACTCTAAGTTAGTCATCATGTTGGTTAATTGCGATTATGTCATCATGAAGAAACAAATCATCCCCCTTGTAGATTAGACCTATGAGTTTATGTCCCATTTCCTTTCCCACCCAAAGGATAGTCATGTTGTCTTCTGATATAATGAATGAGTTGACTCATTTTCAAGAATACATGAATTTGTTGTAGATACTGACCAAGATGACATAGTCATTCACATGGAACATTGGAGGTTCATCATCCCCTCCACTTTTGACAATGACAATCAATAGATAAATCAGCGGTCCACCAAAACTTCAATAGTTGTGGCCTAAAATTCCCCATTATTTAAAGAAACAGCCAGTTAGATTATTCCCTTAATTGAGTATATAAAGAAAGGAACTCTCCCACTAGATCGAGTCATGCATGACTTAATCCATCATCATGTGGTGCAATTTACTCTTTGGGTGGCCTTGACCTTATATCCCCTCAACTAAAATGGTTTCAATGGGATAATATTTTATTAAAATAATAGTATGGATATACTAAAATCCATTCAAGATATATGGAACATGTAATATTGGGTCCATCAAGAAAGAGTGATGCTTTGTCCCTAAATCCATAGGTTGGCTTACTTCTAGCTCACCATGTTTTGTTTCTATATTGAATTCACTTGGAGGTTTCATGAATTCCTGATCGCTTCCAAATGCATGAATTTTCACTAGATGTTATTCATACTATCATGTAATCTTGGACCTTTTCCATATGGGGACTTTATATTTTGTCCCACTACCCCCAGTAATAGATCCATAATACATGTTTTTTTAATTTCCACCGACTTCTTATAAATGTTTGGGGATTCCATCTACAGAGACCCAAGCATGATTTACATGGACATTACATTTTTTGTGGAATACATAATTAATGACACAAACAAACACCCAAAGATCGTATTAGTTTAGTGTCTCTGCCAACATGGAACATAATCTACTAATCCAGTGGAAAGATGTTCAACATCTCCCATAAAGATCTTCCCCTTTTTTCCAACCTAAAACATTTCTTTATATCCTGGGGAAAAAACATAAAATGGTGAGATCAAATGCTCCAAAATGGTAAACAATGAGAACATTAAACAATCCATAAACATTTGAATGTAAAAAGTTGAACATAGTGTTTAGACAAAAATATCTTGAGCAATGACATAAATCATAGCAGTACGTAAGGCATGGATCATAAAGGAACATTAATCATGATAGAATAGCATTGTCATGAAACATGTAATTGTGAAAAAATAATAAGCACATATTATGATTCCCAAAGTATCCAAGGTATTTCTTCTAAGATGATCATAGTGGATGAATCCCATAACTGAACCGGGCTTACTAGTTGTTACAACCCTGTATTACTGAACCTGATGTACATGATGTTCCATACATGTCTATCCCATGAGATATACATCTTTACTAAATGCATTTGAGGGAGATATAGGTCCCACTAATATAATAGTTAAATCATTCTTACATGTGCCACAGAAACATAAATCATTCAGCATAGCATAAACCATGAAAAAATGGGTTCTTAAACATCATGCCATCATAACATAATCCATATAAGATAAATGGACTTCATAAAAGAAATTACATCATAAACATAATCAATAAAAGTAAAAAAGAGGTATAGAAACATAACACTATGTCATCTTAGATGCAAAATAATTTTGATAAAACAATTTAACTTAATTCGTGAGGAAAATATCCTTTCTTCTTTAAAAACATTTTCTTTTCACAAAATGTCATGAAATTTTAAATGAAAAGAATTTTGTTGAAAAAAAATGAAATATTATAGAATAAGATTCATGTAAATAAGGTGTTAAGAAGATGTAAAAATTCATTCAGTCCATATAAGTTAAAAAACATTCTCCTTATACTTTTACAAGAAAAGTAAAAAGGTACTTTGTATGGTGAACAAAAATTTTTTTCCATACATTGCTTGTATTAAAAGTAAAAAATTGGAAAAAAATTCTTTTAATAATACATATAATAATAGTAAAAATATTATGAGAAAATTTTTATAAAACAAGGACATGGATGATAAATATATCCCCAAAAATTTCCTACTAATAAACCATCCTATATAAAAATGAGACTGCAAAATTATCCCTTACCTTGGGCCTGATTTCTTTTGTATGTGTCCAAAACTCCTATATAGTGGGTTTATAAATATTGATAACTTGTAACAGAACCATTATAATATTTATGATATCATATATTATTCACTTTTTACATTATATTATCCATTAATTTCTCAATTCTATGATAATGAAACGTTTTGGGTAATAATCGTACGTGTTTGGACTTGTTATTCTTCATATGATTACTTAGATTATGATTTAATTACTTCCAAAATGTAAAACATGATATATATATATATATATATTCAGTATATAAATACATATATAATATATGAAAAAATGAAATTTAATACACCATTCATGGAGATGGTTGGTCGTACATACGCATGAACTCTATTTTTGATTCCTTATTGAATTGGATGGAAGTAAGTAAAGGACACACACAGAAACACACACACACACACACATATATATATATATCCAGTAGAATTATTATGGCATATATTTCATTATTATTTATTATATATAATTTATAATCATTCTTGAATGGTTAACATGGAAAATGAATCCCATCGCGTCGTGGAGATGGTAAGCCATATGTACGCACAAGCGATGATATTATTCCCATAATTACTGAATGGTATTTAAGTGGATGGTGAATACTATCTCATAATTATTATAATGTTATAATAATCATATATACTTTTTTACTTTAACCATTAAACCCATTTACGTAAGGTGGTGGTGAAAAACATATTACACCACGGCGTGGAGACGGTAAGTCGTACATACGCACATGCAGTGATTTTGTTTTTCGGATGATGGATAGAAGGTGAAATAGGTTTGATTAATATTTATAATAAAATATCAGTATATTTTTGATAATTATGTTATTACTTTGTAATTAAATAACTAAATAAGAGGAAGTAGAAGAAGAAATAAATTTGAAAGAACCAGTAGAAGTGATTACCTCTTCCTCGACGTACCTCCTTTAAATTTATTCTTAGGGCACTAGAGTTGGTCTTTTGAGAAGAAAAGAACCTATAGAATATAACTAGGTAAGTATAATACTGAAATGTGTAGGGTTTAAACAAGCGTGAAGGCTCAAAATGGAGTCAAGAGGAGAGGGATGAGGTTCCCTTTTATAAGAGAGGAGAGGGAAACTTTTGGAAAGTTCCAAAATATTAATTTACTATAAATTCTATTTCGACATAAAATGTTCAAAAACATATTTAATTATAATATAAAATGATTTTAGTTCAATTAACAATCAGACAATAATATTTTAAAAAGTTCTGAATATTTTTTTATCTTTATCATTTTGGTTTTACGCTTATTTTACCATTTTTAATCATACCATGATATCATGTTATTTACACATTGTGGGTTAATGTAATTATCATATCATGTAAAAATACCCAAAAAAGATATTTATGAAATATTTGGACTTATATTAACTTGTTTTTAGAATATTAGATATTAAGTAATTTAATATCATTTAATAAACTATTTTATGTTTTCAGTTATGAATTATGTCAATTTTTGATACTATTCATACATAACTTTTTTAAAATTTAATAAAAATCTTATTACTTTGAAAAAGATGATTAAACCCATCCCTAATATGTATATTTCATTCATAAAATTCTTGTATGGAATAAAAATATTCAAATTATAATTATTTTAATATTTATAATCTCATCTATTTGAATCTTTCATTAATGAGGTAATCACTACATCAAAATTGTGTCATAAATAAATATATTTATCTAATGTATAAATATTATAAATACAAATCTATGATTTAGGAAATAATTTTAAATATCCAATGAATATTTATATACATAGATATATGTTATATAACCTGATATTAAAATCAATTTAGTAGAAGATATATGTTTAGATTATAAATGTCTTTACTTTAAATTAATTCATATAAATTGTCATTTTCACATCCAAGTGAATACAAGGGGTCTAAAAATTACCCATGGATGACCATGGTTGAAAATATATCATCCAGTAGGATCATGGAATGTGTTAGGATAGATTAATTTTATTATAATATTATTTCTTTACCCTAATTTACATGATTTACCCTTTAACCATGTTAAGTAAAATATTTACTAAAGTCACTATTCCTAATGTCCAAAAATACAAAGTACACATTTAAATGATTTTATCCTTATAATTAAAAATATGGAATAAATTATTTCAATTTGAAAACACAGAAGTTGTAGTAATTAATTTAAAATTAATCATGTTGTCAGAAAAAAAGGGTTTTTGTTAAAAACATTGCAAAAGATTGAAATATTTTTACATATGAATTCAATGTAAAATTAATTAGAATGAATTAAATTATATTAGACTATAAAAATATATTTTATTTATACTTTTAAATCATTAAATAATATATTTTAACCATATAAATTATTTTGATGAAAAAAGTTGTTTTCAATTAAAATTTTGCTTATTTTCACTATTCCTCAAAATATGAAAGTTGTTAGGAAAATATAAAAAATTTATCCAAACTAAAATATTATGGTTCAATTCTAATGAATAATTTTATCTTAAAAATATAACTTAAAAAAGTGTCAAAAAATATATTTAAATTGGGTGCACCATAAAAAGGCGTTAAAAATGCAATATTCTTTTGAAAAATATTTCTTTTAACCGAAAAAATGATTTTGTTTTCATATCATGTGTAAGATGATTGATAATGTTTTATAATATTCATAATGTGGTTAATAATATTAATAATGGTTAGTTTATATAATATTTTAACAATATATCTTTGTTCAGGGAAACTGAGTATTGTGTACCACGCAATCTATCGAGGAAGGTCGCTCTTGCATGTAACAGAAGAAATGTTAGTGTTTTGTGTAGTGAAAGCTTCCTATGATGATTCATATAACATAATCCAAACATAGTTAATTTATACATTAAAATAAATCTATACACAATGTTTTCTGAAATGAATTCTATCAAAAGAACTTGAACTTGTGTGAAACACAAGCCAAGTATATCGATGCGTATACTTTAAGCTAATACAATGTTGCATATAGGGTAGGATAATATTGGTGTAGCATACAACACAAGACATCAATGAAATTAAAATGAATTTATCTCATCAAATATCATGGTGTTAAATTCTACCCACCTTATAATTAATTTCACCCACTAAATTCTTCAGGGTTATAAATGGTTTTCTAGTTGATAGTTTTTTAATGGAAACCCACATCGTAAAAAGGGATTCTAAGATATCATTTTAAAATGGAAGGATATAAATGTAACGATTAACCAAAGTAACTCATCACCGGGATTCCAAATTGGATAATACAGGGGAGAAGAGAAAACACTGATATATAAGAGAAATCTAACCATAATGTTCTGATGGATAGAGATAGAGAGTGAAGTTTGGAGAAAGCTAACTACTAGAAAGCCATAAATCTATGATGATTTAATGGATTGTCTAATTCATCATATAAGAGGGTACTAGGAAAACATTTTTGGGTTTTAAGATCATTTCTCTACTACTGAATATTTTTTTCATATGGAGAAATACTTACTTGATTTCAGTGTAGTATCACTGTTGGTCGTTCCCTAAACAATTTCCACTTATTCTCCTATTTAGTGAAATGATGTTGAATTTTTCATTCTTTAAGTGTTAAAGGATCATATGATAGAATGATATGTTCTTCTATCTATCTCAAAAAAATGGTTTCAACATATTATTAAATATGCATAAGTCTACCTATAGTGAGATAATACATTAATCTAACAAAATTCAACCAGAATATAAATTATACTATCCATAAATCGATAACATTAAAATCCTTAAAAAACTAAAAATATAAAACTTTATAAGGAGTTGAACTAAATCAACATAAAATTTATCTCCAATATCTCATTTGGCAGTTCTTAATTGTCACATTCCAAACATCTAAATTTCATAATCACTTATTCTCTTGAAATATGATAATAACATAAATTATAGTAGAATCTTAGTGAAAAAATGCATTCTATAAAAATTAGCTCTTTCTATATATCAAATATAGAAAAAAAATTATATACTCAAACCATGATATCTCTTTTTCTTTTTATCATTCATGACCTCATTAATACAATCAAATATATTATTTTCTCATGATCCCTTTATTATATAATCTAATTTCCAAAAAAATCAATCACATTTCATGATTACCGGTACTTTATAATAAAGGAAAATCATAATAGATGAATAAATAGATATTCATATATTCCTTAATACTTTAAATGAGATTCCACAACACTATTTGGAAATCCCATTACATAAACACTTAATCATTCCACTACATCATTTTCACACACAACATTGCCAATAGTGATCTCATGTGACTTCCCATTTTATTTTTTCCTTAATATTTTGTTGATGTTGATAATAATTAACCCTTGGATTAGGGCATTGGTTAGCATAATTCCCCATTTCCTTACACTTATACCATGGAAGTGTTGTTGGTGCATTCCCTATAGTGTTTTCTCCATTCACATCATTAAAAACCTTTTTCCCATTACTTTAACACTCAACTACTCGATGACCTTATTTTCCTCACTTGAAATATTTTCTAGTCCCTTTAAGACAATCTCCAGCATGCTTCTTTCAAGACATTGAGCATAAAAAAACATTTATATTCTTTTCACCATTGTTTTGGGATTTTTCCTTGAACTCTATCTTTTCCTTTCTTTTCCAAACCATGAGATGGATATGTAACACCAACTTCTAGTTCTACCATGATTGCACACTGCACAATATCTTCATAGATACTAAAGTATCTCATAGATAATTCCCTTTGAATACATGGTTTTAATCCACTGAAGAATCAATAAACTTTACATTCATGTTGGATGATAAATCCAGAAGCATACCATTCAAGTCTAGTAAAATTCACCTTCTATGTAACAATAGTATCATCATCCTTTTGCTTAAGCTCAAGGAACTCCATTTTCATATTTTTTAGAAGAAAATAGGGAAGTACTTATTGAAAAATAATTTCTTAAACTCATCCCATTCCATGGATTCAATTTCATCTTTCTATCGTGTATTATTAATTAGAGTCCACCAGTAGTCTGCTTCACCTTTTAAATGATAGACATCCAACATTACATTTTCTTGTTCCGAACAACGATGGATGGAAAATATATTTTCAATTGTAATGATCCATTTTTCAACAACAAGTGGATCATAAGAACCAATGAAATAATTTGTACGATGTCTTAGGAAGGACTCAATAGAATTTTCTTCCCTTCTCTGCTCATTTGGGAGTCCATAATGATTCAAAGCTTGTGTATGTATAGTAGTATGATTTTTCATTCCATATCCCATAAAATTTGGTTTTTAATGAGGACAGTCATTTCATTTCCTAGTGTAATGATCATTGACGCGGTTCCTTTGGGTTCCAACCATCATCTGAAACCCAAAAAGAATAGTGTGAGAGGAAAACATTATACTAGGAAAACAACAAAGTCAAGGGGGAGTACCTTCAATATATTACATATTAGGTTTAATTAATGGTTATTAATTATCTTTACCATAATCCGCATACTATAACCTATCGTTATACTTATCCTTTGTTTGATCCCTAGACATACCATAGAAATATCTCTAAGGATATCACTAAAGATTTCATATCCTAGTTTCCAAAGATTGACAAAACCATCACTCTAATACCAACTGTAGAGTCCCAAGATTGATGTACATGGAACATATATTTCTTTTCCATAATACATAATACATGAAAAAACCAAACTCCCAAATATCATATTAGTTTAGTGTCTTTGTAATCTCAGAACATAATCTTCTAATCATGGTGAAATATCTTCAACATCTCTCATAAAGATCTTCCCCTTTTCTTTTCCTAAATGAAACCTTTCTTTATATCATGGAAAAAACATAAAAAGGTGAGATAAAATTCTCATAATGGGTAAACAAGGAGAACAAAAAAAACCATAAAAATTTGAACATAAAAACATGAAAATAAAGTGTAAACATACAAATCTTTAGTAATGACATAAATCCTCACAATATGTAAGGCATGGATCAAAAAATAACATTAAACATGATAGAATAGCATTGACATAAAACATTTAATTATGGTAAACTAATAATAACATGTTAGTATTTCCATAGTAGCTAAGACATTTCTGCCAAGACCATCACAGTGGGCGAAGTCCCTTACTGAACCATGATTACTTGTCATTCCAGTCCTATATTATTGAACTAGATTTACTTTTCATTAAAATATTTTCTATCTCATGAGATATAAATCTTTAACCAATTAATTGGAGGTAGATATAGGTCTCACCCATCTCATAATGAAATAATTTTTACATGTTCCAAAAAAACATAAATCATTCAGCATAGAATAACTCATGAAATAAAATGGTATTCTAAAACATCATTCCATCATAACATAATCCATATAAGATAACTGGACTTCATAAAAATAATTCCATCATAAAAATAATAAAACAAAATTAATAAGAGGGATATAAACATATCTCTATGTTTTCTTAGATAGAAAATAATTTTGATATAACACTTAATCTTAATTCCTGAGAAATGTATCCCTTCTTCTTTAAAAACATTTTCTCTTCTCAAAATGCCGTGAAATTTTAAAAGAAAAGAATTTAATTGAAAATAAAAAGGAAATATTGTAGAGGAAGATTCTTGGAAAATAGGTGTTAAGAAGATGTAAATTTTTTTCATGCTGTATAAGTTAAAAAAATATTCTTTTTTTACTTTTACCAGAAAAGTAAAAATGTACTTTATATGGTAACCAAGAGAAATATTCCTTCCATACCATGTAGTGAAAGTCAAAAATGGGAAAAAATAACATTAAAAATAACTATTAGAATATTAAAAAAATTATGAATTTATTTTATAAAACATGGACATGGATGATAAATATATCCCTAGAAAAAACTTACATACAAAGAGTCTCATATAAAAATGATATTGTGAAATTAACTCTTACCTTAGGTCCGATATCTTTCATATGTGTACTGAAATCTTGTATGGTGGGATTAAAAATATTATTAACATGTAAAAAAACCATAATAATATTTATGATATCATATATGATTCACTTACTACTTTATATTACCTGTTCATTTTTCAATTCCATGTTAAAGCAATGTTTTGGGTAATATTCGTACGTGTTCGGACTTGTAATTCTTCATATTATTACATAGATCATGATTTAATTACTTAATTAATTTAAAACAATATTTATATATATCTTATTTATTTAGTATAAAAATACATATATAATATATAGATAAATTATATGGAACACACTGTTCACGAACATGATAGGTTGTACGTACAAATGAACGATGTCTTCCATTCCATGTTGAATTGGATGGAAGCATGTAAATGAAATATATATATATTTATATACATAAATCCAGTATAATTATTATGTCATATATTTCATGATTATTTATTATATATACTTTCTAATCATTCTTGAATTCTTAACATTGATAATGAATGTAATCTTGTTGTGGAGACGGTAAGTCATACGTGCACACAAGCTATGATATCATTCCCATAATTGATGAATTGTATTGAAGTGGATGGTGTATACTATCTCAGAATTAGTATCGTTTTAAAATAATAATATATTGTAATTATTTCTACCATTATACCCATCCACATAATGTGGTGGTGAATAATAGAGTACACCACATCGTGGAGATAGTAATTCATGCGTACGCACGCACAGTAATTTTTTTCATAGGATGGATAGAATGTGAAATATGATTGTTTCATATTTATAATAACATATCAGTATATGATTTATATTTATGTTATTACATTATAATGAACAAACTAAAGATGATAAAGTTGAATAAGAAATAAATTTAAAAGAATCAGTAGAAGAGAATGTCTCTTCCTCGACATGCCTCCTTTAAATTTTTTCTTAGGGCACTAGAGTTTGTATTTTGAGAATACCAGTACCTCTATGATGTAACTAAGTAATATTAGGAGAGAAGTGGGTAGGTTTTGACCAAGATTTAAGGATAAAAATGGAGTGAATAAGAGATAGAGTAGGTTCCCTTTTATAAGAGAGGAGAGGCACACTTTAGGAAAGTTCCAAAATATTAATTCATAATAAATTCAATTTCAACTTAAATGGTACAAAAAATATTTAATTATTAAATAAAAAATATTTGGTTCGAATAAAATTCATCTAATAATTTTTTTACAAGTTTAAATTTTTTTTATCCATATCTTTTTCGTTTTACCCTTATTTTACCCTCTTTAATCTTACCATGATATCATGTTATTTACACATTGTGGGTTAATTTAATTACCATATCATGTCAAACTACCAAAAAAAGTTATTTATGGAATATTTGGACTTATATTAACCATTCGGAAGAATATTAAATTTTTAGTAATTTAATATCATTTAATAAACTATTTTATATTTTAAATTATGTATAATGTCAATTATGTATACTATTCCTACATGCCTTTTTTAGAAATTAATAAATACATTATTACATTGAACCAAAGAAATTAACTCATCCCTAATATGTCATTTACATCCATAAAATTTTTGGATGGCATCAAAATATTCAAATTAAACTTATTTTGATATTTATAAATTCATTTATTAGAATCATTCCTTAATGAGGTAATCACTACATCATAATTTGGTCATAAATAAATATATTTATATAATGTCTAAAAATTATAAAAAAAATACCATGATGTATTAAACTCTTTTTTATTTCCAATGAATATTTTTAGACAAAGATATATGTTATATAACCCCATATTAAAATTTATTTAGTAAAAGATATATGTTTAGATTATAATTATCTTTATTTTAAATTAATTCTTATAAATTGTCATTTTCAAATCCAAGTGATTCTATGGGGTCCCAAAATAGATCCACTAATTCCCATGGTCATAACCATCTCATAAAATAGGATGAATTCATGTGTTAGGGTAGTTTAAAATTATTATAATATTATTTTTATCCTTATTTAATAGTTTTACCCTCTAACCATGGTAAACAAATTAATTACTGAAATCACTATTTAAAATGTCTTAAAATAAAAAATACATATTTACAAAATTCAAACCATATTATTCTTAATATGGAATCCATTTTTCAAAATTCAAAACATATAATTTTCAGTAATTAATTTAAAATTAATCCTATTGTCACAAAAAATGGGTTTTTGTTTAAAATATTGCAAATGTTTAAAAGGTTTTTACATATGAATTCATTTTAAAATTAGTTAAAATGATTTACATTATCTTAAAGTATAAAAAAATATTCTATTTATAATTTAAAATCTTTCAATAATATATTTTAACCATTTCAATTATTTCAATGAAAAAAAAAATTCTAATATTTTTTAGCACATTTTCACTATTCATCAAAATATAAAAGTTATCAAAAAATATCAAGAATTTATCAAAAGAAAACATTTATATTTGGTTTAAAAAGAAGAATATTATCTTTTCAAATGTATCTTATAAATGTGTCAAGACTAGATTTAAAATTGGTGCGCCATCAAATGGCGGTAAAACTGCATTTTTTTGGAAAATACTTCTTTTAACCGAATAATTGATTTTACTCTCATATCAAGTGTAAGATGAATGATAATGTTATATAAAATTCATAATGTGGTTAATAATATTAATAATTTCTTGTTTTTATAATATTTTATTAATATATCATTATTTTTTGAAACATGGTATTGCGTACCACACAAGCTATCGAGGAAGGTCACTCTGGCGTGTAATGCAAATCATATTAGTGTTGCGTGTAGTGAATTATTCCATTGATGCTTCATATAACATAATTCAAACATAGTACATTTCTACACTGAAAAAAATATATTCTCACTGTTGTGTGAAATGAATTCTATCAAAAGAAATTGAACTTTTGTGAAACACAAGCCAAGTATATTGTTGAGTATACTGCAAGCTAATTCGATGTTGCGTATAGAGCAAGCTAATATTGGTGAAGCGTACAACACAAGGCATCAAAAAAATTAAAAATAATCTATCTCGTAAAATCTCAGGGTGTTACAAGATCCATATAAAATAATTCAAAACTATGTCTATATTTAAAATTGTGAATTCACACATCATCTTTAAATTTGGGATTCCTTACACCATTATCATAGACAATGAAACCAGCTTTCAGGCCACTGAGATAATGAAGTTTTACACCTAGAATAACATCTATTTTAACCAAACCTCCCACTATCATACATAGGAGAATGGGAATATCAAGGTGTTAAATACTGACCAGTATTTTCATACATAGATATTACATTTTTTAGATGAATATTCAATAAATTACACAAAAAGTTACCTAAGGACAATAATTGTTTAGTGTATTTGTAGACTAGGTACAAAGTCTTATAATTTAGTGAAATGTCTCCAACATTTCTCATAAGGATATTCACCTTATATGCTCTGCAAAAATATATACTAATCAAAACATTTCTTCTAAACTATGAAAAAGGAAACATAATAAAGGGTAAGATCACATTATTAATAAGGTTAAACAAGGTATATTCATAAGAATAACATAAACATAAGGGTTTTAAAATATGAGAATAAAATTTTAAAAAAAATACTATGTATATCAATGATTATAATATTGAGTCATGGAATAAATATTGATTGTTCATTAGACCTAAATCATGGGGAAATATGATAAAATGATCTATGAGAGCATATCATTTTAATAATAAATTGATTTTTGGCATACAAACAATTATATAAGATACTATGTAAATGATACACATCGAGCCATTCATAAAAATATTCTCTTAGGCTGACCTCCTATGTACCTACTTTATGTTTACGATGACCTCCCATGCACCCTATTTTGGGATTGGTACAACCACCAATGTACTCTTTGAGATCATTTAACAATAAACATTAAGAAATTATTTTTAAGGAGATATATGTCCCACCTATCACGTGATTAAAACCATACATATGTGTTCCATAAGGTTATAAAGCAATCATCATACATGGAACCATGAAGACAAATGGGATTCAAAAACATTTATTCATATTATAACCTATGGAAAAGTGATAGGTTTCATAATAATTTCATTATTTAATAACCCAACAAAAAGTAATCTGGTTTCATAAGAATTACATCATGGTATAAGTTGATGAAAATAAATGGGTTTCATAAATTTATTTTTCATAATAAATAACTTAGAGAAAGAATGACTTTTTTCTTTGAATCATAACCCTAATAAATAATAAGTACTATCAAATGATGTCCTATTAGATGTAAAATAACTTTCATTGATACCTTGGAACATTTATTTGAAGAAAAATAATTGTTTCACATTAATTTTTATTTAAATAAATAACATTTTAAAAATTATTTTCTTTGAAAATAAATTTTATGATTAATAATGTAACTTTCGAAGAAAATAATGGCCATGATAGGGGGAAATTTTGTTTATTCTATAAATGTTAAAATGAATATTCCTTTCTCATTTCCGATAAAATACAAATGAGTATTTTTTTTTAAATAACAATAAATATTCCATTAAAAATAATTAATAAAAATCCTGAAATGGGTAAAATTTATTTAATAAATCATTCATATTATTCTAAAATCATTTTGGATACATTTTGTTTTTGAAAAAAATGCTTTTGGAACGAAAAGGGTTTTTGACTAAATCCCCAATTTTTTTTTAAATCATTCTTTTCAATATAGTGAGTACATGAATAGAAGAATATAAAGGGAAAGAATGTATTAATTATAAATAACTATAGTAGATAAAAATAAATTATTTTCAGGAGAGGTACATTATAATATTTTATCATTGTAAGCATAATAATGAGAAATCCCAACAAAAATTGACATTGTAACCTAAATTCCAAACCACATTGGTAACATTGAATTGTAGTCCCCGTGAAAAATTAACATTAATTTAAAATTATAATATCATGGGAATAAAAATATTCCTGAAATTATAAGTAAATATGGTGGTATATACACATCATAATGACGTTAGTTTCATAACATCACATATGTCTCCATGAAAAAAAATATGAAAATTTTTTTTATAGCTTTGGTATATTTTGAACCATAAACCCTATGGAAGAGATATAATCTAATGGATAAAAAATTCCTATTATGATTTATATAAACCACATAAAACAAGAACACAATGAATATGTATTGTGGCTTATATAAAATAAAATTTGGACAATAATCCCGTACATATTTTGTAATATTAATGATTTTAAGAATCAATAAATAATAACATAAAATGTGTATTAAAATATTAATTTAATAATCATTTTCAGGATAAAATATTTCATATGTCTATTATATATATCACATAGAAAAAATGAGTGGTGAATTTGTATATATAACCAAGAAATAAAAGTGAGACTAGAAAGTCTTTACCAATTTGTTATCTTTTTAACCATAAACCCTCTGAAATATATATCCTCAAATTGATATATAAATACAAATAATTATTAGGAGAAACATCTTAAAATAATTTCATGGGATGTATAAACACCCCATAAATTAAATAGGTTGTAAATATGGCATGTCTCTCACTAAAGTAAAAAAAGTGAGATGAAATTACCTTATTGGTTTAGTAGTCATTTGAATAAAATTCCTCAAAAAATAATAAAATAATATTAACCTTTAAACATCAATAGAATTATTATATTCATGATATAACATTTAAATGGGGTTTTTATTCACTGAATAAATGAAACAGGTGGTGAATTTACATATGTCACTATGAAATAAAAGTGAGACTAAAAATTCCTTACCAAATTGTTAACATTGGAACTATAAACCCCATGAAAGATAAATAATACAATCTATATTTAAATACCAATATTTATCAAGATAATCATCATAAAATAAATTCATGTGGATTCTACACACAACATAAAAGAAATAGTTAGTGAATATGGAATATGTCTCACATAACCAAAAAGGTAGATGGAAATCCCTTAAATCCTTAGTAAAATTTCATTTCAAAGGGGTGGTATATACAAAACAGAAAATAAATATGTGGAAAATTTTCATATCTCTCCCAAAAATAAAATAGAGACTAAAATATTTTACCATAAGTCTCGACTTCCTTCGTAAACATTATAACCTCCAATAAAATAAATATATTTTTAGAATAAACCTATTATAGACCATTAATTATATATATTATACCATATATTATTTACTTATTACCATTTATTTCAAATTTATTAACAATTCCTTATTAAAATCAAATTTTGGGTCATAAACACTTTTTTATATATATGTTTTGATTTTTTTTATGGACCTCTTACATTGGTCATGATTCCTTCATATAAAAAAATAATAAATACATAATTATAATAATTATAAATAAATTATACTTTTAATATCAATAATGAAAAAGGTTTTTTGGAAATTATGTGTGTTACAATCATGGATATGTTAGGTCATACATACACATGTGTAACATTTCCATTTTTCAATGACCATTATGAAAATGAGGTAAGTAATATGTTACATTAAATTAATAATTATAATATAATAAATAACCTATTTTTTATTTATATATACATATACATACCATCCATGTTTTGCGGTGATAAAAGGATAGAGTGACATCGCTTTTTGAAGGCTGTAGTTCACACGTACACGGACAACATTATCATATTTTAGTGAATGAAAATGAAAGAAGTAAAATGTTATAATATCATTAAAATAGTATAAAAATTTCATTAATATAATAATTATTTTATTTTTATCATATATAACCACTAAATTAAACCTTCTTATCTTACATAAAATGCGTTAGTGAAAACGAATCGCATCGCTTTGTGAGGCGGTAGTATGTCATACACATGAATGACATTATAATATCCCATATGGAATGGATATTAATAATTTATACATGGTATAATTACCCAACATGTTTTATTATGTTATAAATATAATGCTTAAACTTTTATTCCATTATCATACCCAACCATGAGAGGTGGTAATTGGAAAACGAATAACATCAGTTCATGAGGTGGTAGTCTGATGTACACATAAATAATTATTCTGTAACCTATTTGATAGAAGTGGAGATGGTTTTAGGTATTTAAATAAACAAAAAAATTATAGAATTTAATACACATATTTTATTATATCATAATTCTTTAAGAGTAATTTAATTAGGTGGATTAAGAAATAAAATAAAAACGCATTAAAGAACATTATCACTTATCCCGGTAAAATCATTAGGTTTTGAATAAATTATTTCATATCTTAGTATTCTAGGATTATATTCGGGACATTGGGAAGTTTTTTTCAATGTATCCTCCAAAAAGGGATTAAATGTGTGAAAAAAAGAGATGAGAGTGGGTGGCATTTTATAAGTGAGGTGAGTGGCACACTTGTAATATTATTTTTTAAAAAGGCGTACCAATATTCTTGTCATTAAAAAATTTAAAAAGTGGAATCTTAGTGTGACTTAAAAATTATAGGTTCTATATAGGAGTATAAAATTTATATTATAAAAGTTTTTTGGTCATTTTAACCCTCAATGTTTTAGTTTAACCACCTGGTAAACAAATGTTAACCATAACCATGGTAATTAATTTTAATATTTTAATTATTCTTTTATTTAAAGAAATTAATTTGAACAAATTATATGACATAATTTATACTGATTAAAAATATATAATCCATTATTCAAAATTAAATCCACGGGAGTGTAAAATTTTAATTTAATATTAATCTCGTATATGCAATGACAATGCGGGTTTTCATAGAAAAATATTCAAAAGTTCACACTGTTTTATATCACAATTTAATATGAAAATGATTATAATGGAATAAATTTGATTAATAGATATATAATTTAACGAATTTTATGTTAAAAATATTTTAAATTATAATTTATCTTTAAAAAATCTAAATGGAAAGGTAGTTTTCAAAAAATATTTAGTATGTTTCACTATTCATCAAAAAAATAATATTTTCTAAAAATTATAAACAATTATTCTGAAGATTATTTTTATATGTTGATTTAAAAAGTTGATTTTATATTTTCAATTTAATTTTATAAAAAAATTAAAATTTTAGTTTTAATATTATTTCATAAAAAACGCCATAAAAATGATTTTTACAAAAAATGTTTTTTAAATTGTAAATTTAGATTTATTCTTATATATTGCCTAGAAAATGATTAAGATGAATATTAAATATTTTATTGAATATTTACTATATAAATTTCATTAAAATAATTTACAAAAAGTTTTTTATTTATTTTATTGTTATAAAACATGTTTATTTAAATAAAAATAGTTTTTTGGAAAATATTTCTTTTAATGTAAAATAGTTTTTATTTTTTTTATTAATTAATTGGTCACCAAATAATTAATAATAAACTCTTTTATAAACCATATATTTTCATAATTTAGTTAATCCTATTCATTTCCTCTATTCTAGTGACTAGGTGATAACTATCATTAAAATATTTTAATAGTATTTCATATTTCTTTCAAACACGGTGTTTCATGTAACACATTCTAAACTCATTGTTGCATTCACTAAAAGCTAAAATTTTTGTTGGATGTAATGTATAATATTTAAGATATTAAATTTATTTGAAAATATATATTTCCAAAAATATTAGAGTTTTACATTCTACCCCCTTAGAATGAATTTATCTGTCGAAATTCATCACATCGGCACAAAAAAATTGATGTTGCTTCTACCTTATTATATCGTTAGGTTCATACATAACATACTCAAGATATTGGATTCCCCAAGAAACATTTATTAGGTAATTGGACTTATTTCATAGAACTCCCTTTGTTCTAACTAGGTTCTCTACATGTTTTTCCTCATAAAATATATTATGCCCCAGCGGTACGACATATGAGTTTAGTACATGTGGTGGATCTGGTACGTAATTTCCCAATAGAGAATCATGGAACACATCATGAACCCTAGATAGGTTAGGTGGATGCTAAAATCAATAGACTACCATTCCAATATGATCAGTAATTTAAAAGGGACTGATATACCATTGTCTTATATATCCTCTGTATCATAAGAAAAATTACATCACTTTCTTGTGCTTCAATAAATATTAACTATATATCTTACTCTAAGAAATGGATATAATTTTTTATGGATTTAGAATTAACATATCATAAGATCAATATTATAATATTAAGTCATTCCTTCTCCCTCTATAAATAAAAAAAATGTTTTTCCTGAGTTATCCAATATGGGTAAAGATTCTTATGGTGAAGTAATACATGAATCTCTAAAATCATATATAACATTTAACATTTTTTTAAACAGATTGAAGTGTGAATTAGAAACCCAACTCACACTAATAAAAATTTATTTAAATAAAAAGTATACTAAAAACACAAGATGCAATGAGCATGCACCAACATAAAAATAGCTGAAAACGGAAAAACAATTTGTAGTATCCATACCAACTCCTCACACCATAAATTGTTTCATTGGAAAAATAAAACTGTAGAATGAAATTGGACACTAAGAGGCCAGTATAGGAGAAAACCTGAATGTACCAGACACTGCTGAAATCCAAAGATGGTACCTGATTATCACTGCATCACCCTATCATCACTCTTGTAATTTTTATGCACACTAGAATCCCAATGAGAGATACCATATCAAAAGGAAATATTATTTATGCATTGAAGAACCAATAGTATCCCTTTGTGAACTCAATAAAAACTGAAAATCTGTTAATGGAAGACCCAAGCAGCAAAGTACTGAATCTTATCTTTAGCCAAAATATCTCAAATGCTAGAAGAAACATCATAACAGCTTCATTCAAGAAGGTTTCATGATCAATATTGTTCTAAAACAGATATGAGAACATTTTAAATGCCCCATAATGTAGGATATAAAACATATGCTGTATAGTTCCATTGAGTAGAATCGGTTGAAAAATTGAAACATCACAGGACAAAGAAGAACCTGCTTCGGAGAGTCAAAATAATCTCAACTGCTTCATTTCTAGGGGATCTCAATAAAATTAAAATACAGATCCTTTTTAAATTCCTCTACCACCTTGATGAACATCCTTTTTCTGATATCAAGATATGCATCTTCTAACATCTTTCTATTTTATACTATCTAAATACAGTATTGTCTTTCTCTTTCTTCCATGCAACGAGGTGATTTGGAATATCAAGATTTTCTAGAATAAAATAGGAATCCCTATAATATAGGTCATTTTCATCATCCTCCCTGGATGAATCATCCGAGTCAGAATAATTGGAGGAGCTTGCTGAAGCACCTGATGAGGCATACACTTTTTCAGTAGGGGATGGTTGTGGGGGTATTGTGTTTTTTCGTTCATGTTGGTGGCTAAGGAAATTATGATTATTGTTCTTTTAAAATTTTAATCATCCCTACATTTCCAGGTGTTTCTAGAATTTGGATTGATGAATCCACCAGAGTCAACCAATGATTTCTTCCCTTTCTTTGCCCTTGATTTTAGGAATTCTTCTTCCAATTGGTAGGGTTTTTCAATCTTCACATGCAAGGGATATTCATGATCCGATCAGAGCTCTTATTTATCTCTTTGTATATGTTTTGTTGCTTTAAGAATAGGTGAGTTAGCATTGAAGATATCATTATTTTCTTCTTTAGAAGTCCCAAGGTTGTTCATGGTCTCAGCATCATAATGGGAGGGGGAATGAATCTTAGGGAGGCCAAAGGGATTATTGTTATTAGTGCAGTCCATAGTAACTGTATAGGAAATAGGGGGAATTACGGGGTTTTCTTTTCCACCGAAATTGATTTATAGATGGGGTTTAGGGTCATTACATTGATTCACACATTCATTTACAGAGTGACCAATTCTTGAGAATTTTTTGCAGAAAGTTGGGGCATTATCAAAGACAACATCTTGAATAAAACCATTATCTCCATTTTGATTCAAGAATTGGCATAGAAAAGATATATAAACGTCAACCCCGGTAAATATCCTAGTGATTGAGGGGTGTGTAAGGTTTAAAGTGGAAGAGTCTATCTTAATGGGAAGCCCGAATTGACCAGCAATGAAATATAAGGCACTCTATTTGAAAAGGTGAAGGGGTAAATTTGGTAACCCTAGTTAGAGAGGAATAATGGGGGGATCATCACCTAAGAAAAATTCCAGAGACCATTTGAGAACTTTCATTAAACAACCCCAAGAGGACCAAAATCCATGAGTCAAAAATCTATAATATTCATCCTCCAAAGTAAATTAAAACAACACATGCAGTGAATTCAATAAACCAATGTGCAACTTAACAAATCTAATGATTTCTATGGTTTATCGAAGAAAAACAAGCACGGTTATATTCTTAGAGAACTTAAAAACTAGAGAAAAATGTTGATTCTAACATAAAGTGTATACCTCATCATTTGATAAGGAAATCGTTGATAGACTTTAGTGGTGAAAATTTCTGGGGTCCATGCATTTAGAGGTCTTCGATTCAGATGGTGGAGCATGGAATGCGATAATATCTAAGAAGGATCTTGCATCCTGGTAACGAGATCAGCGTCATTGGGGTATCTTCCATGAGCACTTGAGGGTAGTGACTCTTAATTTCTATATACCAAACATGTGAATACCTACATCATTTATTCTATTGAAAAATTGTAATAACATGAACTGCCATAAAATGTTATTAAAACCATACATTATTCCTCAATAATTACATAAAACATATATTATTGGATAAATTACTAAAAATAATGTTGTGAACTCCATCAATAACAGTATAAACCACTTTTTCAACATATCACTAATCAGTTCCAAGGTATCTAAAACTATCCAATTTACTTTATTCATATTAATCATATACTTATACCAACATCATTATCTAAACATTATGAACATAGTAAGAGTTGTATTTCCATTTATTATGTGTTCTCCATGAATATCACTATTTCATTAAATAACTTTTTTAGGTCATTAGAATCATTCTATATATCCTTGGAAATAAATAATGAAAATATATTAAAGAAAAATCCTTTTATATTTCACGATTCATATAACATAATTCATGAACTTAAATATACTGAAACATAAATTATCCCACATCATTGTTAATCCATCTAATAGGTTTTATTATATATTTCCATAATATATTTTTCCTCTAATATGAAATATAAATCATGTATTAAGATTCCTCAAATTAAATTTAATCATCGATCTTATGTTTAAAATCTACAATACGATTAGAAAAATCTATACATTACACATTTCATTCATGGTCTCTTCATCATGAGTAGCATAACCATTACTCATATCTCCTTGTTTATTATCAACATAATCATTCCCCTTAGGAAATAAATTTTAAAATTCCCTTAATTTACACAATTAAAACATCAATCCATTGATAATACCATAGGTATACCAATATTCCCATCACTTATGTTAACTAAACTTTCATTTTCTCTTGGAAATTACTTTTTTCATTTCTTCTCCACACATAAAACATCTTCTCTTTCTTTGTGACATTTCCTGAAGTTCTTCTTACCACATTATCAATATATAAGAAAATAAATCTTTTTTAATCCATTACCTATACTACCCAAACTCACATAAAACACTATTATTATCTTCTTTGTTGAGTTTGAGAGTTGGTTAAGGTGAATGTTCTTAATCATGTTCCTTGAAAATAGATTAGGCATAAACAAAATATCTTTTATTTTAGACATCATCACATTTGTCTTCCCATCAAAACATTTGTTTACACATTCAATGTTAACCTACTTACTTCTGGTTTTCAACATTGACTAAAACTAAAAACCATAGTGTTGGAAATGCTAATCATAATAGAAAACAAAAATGTCCGAAAAATAATTTATATGAGTTCTAAATCCAGGAACATTCTTTTAAATATATGAAATGAAAGGTTCAACCTAGGAAATAAATTATCATTATCTATTTAAATCCATCATAGTGGTTTATAAATTTTATGTGAATTTCCATAGCATATCCCATAGTAGTGTCAAACCCGGTGTGAAGTAAGGCCCATTATCGTAAACCAGGTGATAATCGAGTCCAAATCAATGTTCCCTTTTGATATTTATTACCCCTATGAACCTATGTGATAGATCGACATAAAATTAAAGTATCCAGACAAGTATTTAATTACTTAGAAGACACCCACTATATCCTTTACCAGAATTCTAGGTCATTTTATTACACGTTAACTCATACTTATAATTAATCCTTAGATATGTCCCTAGATATATCCTTATAAATACCCCTACGTATCAAACTAATGTTTTATAATAATACTTTACAAACGTTTATTATACCTTTCATATGGTAGCAACTACAGTGACCAAAACTTTTCAAATACAGATATTACATCTTTTTGGATTAATTTTCCAAAAATTACATAAACACATGCCTAAAGACCATAATAGTTTAATGTATTTGAATAATATGTACACAATCCTCTAATTTGGTTAATATTCCTAAACATATCCCATAAATATATTCTCTATTATTAATCTTCACAAATATATCCTACCAAAAACATTAATTAAAAAACATGTAGAAAAGATACATAAGAAAGGGAGGGCTCAGATTCTCAGTAAGGGTAAAAAAGGGAGATACATAAGCAAAACATTGAAATAAGGGTTTAATAACTTGATAATAAAATTTTAAAACCAAACCCATCATATCAAAGATCGTAATCATGAGTCATGGAATAAATATTGACCATTCATAAGACATCAGTGAAAATGAAATAAAAGAACATGAGCTATAAGAGCATTACATCAACACAATACATATATTTTTGGAATACACATAAGCTTATTAAATCATATTTCATTGTTATCCACCAAGATATTCATAACATGTTAAGATTAGGATAACGACATGTCTACCTACTTTGGTATTTGGATAACCTTCAGTGAACCCTCTTTTGGGCTTGGGAAAAAATCTTGTGTTCCCCTTAATCTTATAAAACATTAATCATTAACATATTCATTATAGGGAGATATAGGTCCCACCTATCACATAATGAAAATCAAATATATGTGTTCCAAAGGTTCATAAAACATTTACCATATCAGAACCCAGGAAAACAAATGGGAGTCACAAAAATTTCAACATATCATAACTTATATAAAAGATACATATTTCATAATCATTTCATTGTTTCCTCTTAGAATAACCCATGAAAAAATAAGTAGTTTCCATAATAAATTTAACATGGTATAACACTTGGTAGATAAATGGGCTTTACAACCATCTTATCATGATAAACCAATTAGAGTAAGAATAATAATATTATCCTTGGATCGTAACCCCAATAAAGAATAAGTTATATCAAAGGATTTCATCTTAGGTAGAGTATGATTTTGAAAGATCACTTTGAAAATTTCTTTGAAAAAATATAAACTTTTAAATTTTAGAAAAACATTTTAAAAAATTAAAATATTTTACCTCAAAAATAATTGTGAAATTTAAAATTGAATATTAAAAAAAATGTTGTTCATGGTGGAGGTAAATTTATTTCATTCTACACATGTTAAAAAAATACACCTTTCACATTTTCTGTAAAATAAACACCTATATTTTTTGGAAAACAATATAAAAATTAATTTAAAAACATTTTTTAAATAGTATAAAATTTGTAAATTCTTATCTAATAATTCATTTTTATTAATGAAAAAACATTTTTAAAATCATTTTTAGAAAATATGGTTTTGAAAAAATAGGGTTTCAACAGAAAAGTTGTTTTTTCATAAAAAACATTCTTTTCAAACTATTGATAACATAAAGAATGGAATATGGAGTTAAAATACATATTCTATAGAAACAACCATATTATAATAAAGGATATTATTTTCTTGATAGTTCGATAATAATATTTCCTTTTTGGAAGAATAATCATGAGCAATCCTGATAAATGATGAGATTATAACATAAAGTCCTTTGGTGATTTTGAATCATAATACTAATTAAAAAAACATTAAATGAAAATTATAATATCATGTGAATAAATAAATTCATTATATTTCATTTCAAATTCTATGTATATTCATCTCATAAAAAATATGGGTTCATAACATAACTCATGTCTCAAAGAAAGAAAATTGTTACAAAAAACCCTTACTCCTTTGACAACACTTGAACTGTAAGACCCATGAAAGAGAGATCCTTACATGGATATGTAAATCCAAATAAATTTATGGATATGATTAATAAAATACATTCATGTTTAGTATATTAACCATATAAAATAATCATAAGGTGAATATGGTTTTCATCTCGCATAAAATAAAAGTGAGAGTTAAATGTCTTACCTCTTTACTAATCTGTCAGACATCAAAAAATAATTAAATCATTTGAAACATTTAATATAATTAAATTAATTAGATTCATTATATAACATGTTAAATTTTATATATATATAGCACACAAAATAAATGAGCGGTAAATTTTCATATGTCTCTAAGAAATAAAAGAGATACTATAAATTCCTTTCCAACATGTTAAATTTTGAATGGTAAACCCCAAGAAATAGATATAATAAAATTGATATTTAAATAATAATAAATCATTTGGATAATAATCATAAAATAAATTCATGATTATTAGACACACCACATAATGTAAAGAGGCGGTGAATATAGAACGTGTCTCACAAAAGTAATAAATAATAATGAAATCCCTTACCACTTCAGTAATATTTTGAGTTGTAAAACGTAATGTCCCAGAATTTTCCATGTATTATTTTAATATTATATGGGAATTATTTCGAGAATATGATTTGTGACGGCGTGCAGTTCTGAGGCCCAGTGAGCCCAGAACAGCTGTTTGAATTTAATTAAATAATTAAATAACACACGCGTGTGGGTTTCCTGAAAAAGTGTAAGAACATATAAATGGGTACTCGAATTAGAAATCTGAGGGAACTGTTGCGTTCAGAGTAGGGATTTTACCCTAGGTGAGGCCTAACATCGCACAGCGTAGGTCGGTGTTGAAATCTAGTTTTTGAACGTAACAGTAATAAAATATTTAATAATAATATTTGACTAAATATTTTTGCAGTGGATATCTTTTATATTTTTAAATAAAGGTTTATGCAGGGGTCCAGGGTTACAGAACTCATAACCCTAAAACCCTTGGAGGCTCTGGAGGCTCTGGAGGAAACCCCCAACACGGTGATGACGTTCTTGACAAATTTCTCCGGCGGCAACGATGCGGTGACCGGATCTTCACCAACGAACACCATGGATCCAATTAGGGCATTTGATCTATTTGTAATTCCTTCCCCATTCTTGATTCCTACGACAAACGCGGACAAATACAAGAATCTATTAGCCCACAGATCGATTATTTTTTGGGAAGGTGTGATTTGGGGTTTTATCGGGAGATCCAATGCTCGTAATTATAATCTGTTGATTATTTTGGTGTTGATCTAATGGTGAAGAACCCGGTTTTCATGAACAATGATTGAGGTTTATCCCTCTTGTTCAATTATGTGATTCTTTCCTCGCGTTCTTCGTGTGTGTTCTACATGTTCTTCACGGAGGTATGAACGATGGATCGTTGCACATCCGTTGTGCGATGCAATGATCCCAAATTATAGATCTAGAATTGGAACAACCCCATGGAGGTGCGACGACAGTTTTTGCGGACGGATCAAAGCGGATCGGAAGATACCGATCTTCGAAAGATTCCCGCACGGGTGACCGGAATCAGATTTCGGAGCTGATTGAAGGAACGAAACCCATGGATTTGACATCATGATGATGAGGAGACCCCAGATCTAGAGTTTCGCGGAAAATGGACCAAAGAAATAAAAACTGGAAGATCGGACGAGGCGCGAGGAGGAAGACGACGTTTTTGGGAATTTTCGACTACATGGCGTGTAGTATGGGTTACACGGCGTGTGTTCGTCGGTGGGCCACCTGGTGTGTACTCTGGGAGTACACGGACACAGGTTGGGTACACAGCCAAGGACACAGCATGTATACCCTTCCCTGGCCAGATACATGGGGTACCCCATGTACTGGTACACGGGCAGACGACACAGACAAAGACTGTGTACGTGCATATAGCCAGCGTACATGGAGCGAACCCCAGGTGCTCAGACACGGCGTGTAATACTACTACATGCCATGTAGTTTCTTTTTATACGGTGATCCTAATGACACAAGATGTTTATACGGGCAGAATCCTGAGTTAAGGAACACAGCGTGTGATCCTTCTACACGACGTGTAGTTGAGTTTTACACAACATGGATGGATGGCATGGGCCGTTTACACGGCCAGTACCCGGGGTCAGGGAACACAGCATGTAACCATACTACATGTCGTGTAACCTGTTTTACATGGCTGGATCCTTTTGTCTTCAATGACTTGGACTAGCTTTCTTAGGGTTCGTACCCCTGGTCTTTCTTCTAAAGGTTATGGTATCATTTCCTACGTACAGGAGTATGATCCCTTCAGCTGGTCTTCTGATATAGAGTTGATGGAATCCCCTCTGTAAGACTTAGAGTCGGATCCTCTATTCATTCCTAGAACCCTAAGTCGAGTTCTTTGTATCGACGTGACCTACATTACCCGTGCGTCGATCCTCTTCTTAGCTAATTAGCTCATACTGAGTTGTTGGAATCACACCTTCTCTTTTGGTTGTGATCCTCATCTGAGCATCATATTCTCAAGTACTTCAGGAGTGTGTTCTCCCGAAACGAGTACTTCATATCTCTCCCTTTATACCTAAGAGTGTTTTCTCCTTGTTACCTGCTTAGTGGAATCTTTGAGCTGGATCTTAGTGGTGGTTTCACGATAGTCAATCGTGTATGAGTATATCTGGATATTCTTGTTATATGTTCTGTAAACATATACTGTGTAGAGCTAACTATATCTTTCATTTGTGGTATTTACCTAGTTATATTCCTTTGTGGTTTCGGGCTGTCATACTGGGTATTGTTATACTCACCCCTGCATGGGTTTTTCCCATACATGTCGTGTCTTGTGCAAACGAGCGAGCCTTTGATAGGATTCTAGGCCGACCAGGACCGGGTGGTGCTCAGTGAGATCAGGCAGGCCAAGGTCTGTTCCTATGGCTACAAGTTGTAGTCCCAATACCTTTCTTTATAGGTTGGACTATGTTGCAGACTTTCTTTTGGTGGGCTTGTACTTTTGGCCCAGGGTTTTACATCACTTTACATTACTTTCCTATCGTACTCTGTTGGTTGGTATTTTACTGTATGCATGCATTTCCATTTTTTAGTAGTTTTTTACTTTTCATCTTTGTGGGCTTAGAGATGTCTGTGTGTGTGTGTTCAGGCTTATAGGCAATTACTCCCATGTTAGTGACATGCCTACTCGGTGCTAGTCACCAGCCCCTGGCCTATTGGAGGCGGGTGTCTGGAGTTGTAGCATGGGCCCCACTATGATGGTTCATGACAGAGTGGTATCAGAGGAGGTCGGTTCTACCTTAGGATAGAGATTCTGTGAGTTGGTTTGGGGAAATAGTGTTAAGTGTTTCGAGTTCGGCTTTCAGGCCAGGGACCCCTGTGTTAGTACAGGCGGTTGACGTATCCATACACCAGGACTCTGATAACTTCATTTTCAACTTGGAACATGAGATCACTATTTGCAGGGGAAAATAACGGTACATGCATCATATAGGAATGGGTTGGGGTTTCCCATGTCCTTCTTGAGTTAGCTCTCTAGATATACTCACTGATTGTGGTACATCTTGTTTCTTTGCAGGATGCCTCTACGAAGCGCACCCTCTAGGATCTAGTAGCTCGATCACGAGGATGACCCCCTTAGTGATGAAGCTTCGATATAGGGACCAGATCCCACAGTTTTACTATTGGGTGGTGTGCCAGTTATTCCACCACATGTAGAGAAGTTTTTAGTACCTGTTGTACCAGTAGAGAAAGAGCGCAGGCTGAGCGCACTCCACGAGTTTCAGAGATAGAGACCCATTAGGTTTCGAGGCGAGCCTGACCCTCAGGCAATAGAGGACTGGCTAGAGGTAGTGACCAGAGTCTTCCATTTGGTAAGGACACTAGCAGATCAGATGGTGATTATTGTAGTGATCCTTCTGCAGGGCTCGACAAGACGATGGTAGATTTTTATTATCCAAACGCACGATGAGGCGACTCTTGCGTGTTCAGAGTTTGATTATCTCATCAGATATAAGTTTTCACCGGTTACCCTGAGAGAAGTACGTATACTGGAGCTTATATAGCTCCAGCAGGGAACCATGATGATGGATGACTATTCATAGCAGTTTACTGACCTCTCAAGGTACTCTATGGATACATTCAGGGATCGGTACTTCAAAGCTCGGACTTTTGAGTTGGGCTTGCACAAAGACATCTGAGCTAGCATCATCCCTATGAGCATTCATACTTATGCTGGGGTGCTCGAGTAGGATTTTGTGGTCGAGAGCTTCTTGGAAGAGCAGAGATAGACGGAAGTTGTCAGTAGTGAGCGAACTAGAGTAGAGACCTCAGCAGCAGGGAGCCGACCTCAGGGGCCCAGGCATGGGAGACGTTTTCAAAGGAGATTATAGGATAGAGGAGTTTCCGTACAGGGTTCACAGGGTGCATCCAGCTAGCCTTGAGAGAGGCAATGCTACTCCTGGGATGGCAGGGGACATCTCGCTCGAGATTTCCTGACCAGCCATACTACTGACATGGGAGCAGTTGATGGACCACCGAGGCATAGGCAACGTGTGGAGCAGACAGATCCGCGGAGAGGCAGACGGGGTAGAGGAGGTGGGAGAGAAGCTAGAGGTGGTCGGCGTTTTGACCTTTTACCACCACCACCCCCAGGAGGTCCACCCCTGGCTCAGGGAGCTAGTGGACAGAGGCAGGGGAAACCGCAGGCAGCGGTGGCTTATAACCCAGGTACTCCTGGAATGATTAGAGGTACAATCTGTGTCTTTTATACTTTGTCTTCTGTACTGATAGGCACATGTTCTAGTAATTATTTTATGGATTCTTATCTTGTTCGAGACCTTGAGATTCAAGTTGAGACGTTGACTCGACCCTTACGCTTAGAAACACCGACTGAAGAAGATTCAGAGATCACACACCTCTGCAGAAAGTGTGACCTGACCCTTGGAGGCGAGAGTTTCGGTTAGAACCTCTTGGTTGTAGCATCGAGGCCTTACGATGTCATTCTTGGTATGGATTGGATATCCACAGTTCATACCTAGATTGACTGTTTTAGGCGAAGGGTGTTGTGTTTCTGCGGTGATGGAATGAGGTTCTCCTTCGTCAGTGAAAAGGAGACCCAGGAAGCATTGGATGGACTCGTGTGTTGGAAGGTACAACCGATTTCACATCAGTTGGCTATCCTAGCTCTTGACACAACATATGTAACAAGTTTCTAGTTTCTAGCAGAAGTGGCTGAGTATGAGGATGTCTTTCTGGAGGATGTCCCCAGACTACCTCCCCGTCGGAATATAGATTTATGCATTGAGTTGCAACCCGGGACGACACCAATATCAGCATCATCATATCAGATGGCTCCTACAGAGCTTCATGAGCTGAGAGTGTAGCTAGAAGACTTGGAGAGGAAGGGCTTCGTAAGACCTAGTGTTTCACCCGGGGCGGCCCCAGTGTTGTTTTCCAAGAAGGAAGATGGGAGCTTGAGGCTGTGTGTGGATTATCAGTGCTTTAATTAGGAGACCGTGAAGAACCGGTATCCATTACCAAGGATCGATGACATCTTCGACTAGTTAAGAGGTGCATGATGGTTCTCAAAGGTTGATATATGACCAGACTATCAGTCGTTGCGAGTACGGGATGAGGATATATCGAAGGAAACTTTCTGATGTCGCTATAGTCCCTATGAGTACATGGTGATGCCCTTCGGCATGATGAACACCCCATCATTGTTTATGGGACTCATGAACCGGACCGTTCTTCCCTATCTAGATCGGTTCATAGTGGTCTTCATCGATGATATCCTTGTGTACTCTGTGTCTGAGGAGGAGCACGCGAGGCACCAAAGGATAGTTCTGGACACACTCCGAGAGCACCAGTTGTACCAGAAACTCTCGAAGTGTCAATTCTGGATATATGAGGTCCACTTTCTAGTAAAGGTTATCTCAGCAGATGGAGTAGCAATGGACCCAACCAAGGTAGATGCAGTGTTAGCATGGGAGCCACCCCGGAGCATGATAGAGGTGCAGAGTTTCTTGGGTTTCCAAGCTACTATCGGTGATTCATTCCTGATTTCTCCAAGATTTCAGCAAGAATGACATCTTTGACCCGAAAGGGGCAACCTTTCGTGTGGACCGAGAGATTCCATTAGGCTTCTCAGCAGTTGAGACAGAGTGTGACGAGCGCCCCGATCTTAAGATTACCAAAGGAGGGTGTTGAGTATGTAGTGTTCTTCTATGCATCAGGAACCGAGCTTGGTTGTGTCCTCATGTATAGGAAAGTGGTTATTGTTAATGACTCACGTCATTTGAGGCCACACGAGCAGAACTATGCGACCCATGATCTTGAGTTGGCAGTGGTAGTCTTCGCATTGAAGATATGGGGGAACTACCATATGGGCGAGCAGTTTATCATCTACTCTGATCACAAGAGTCACAGATATATCTTTTCTCAGAAGTATATGAATTTGAGGCAGAGGCGGTGTCTTGAGTTCCTCCAGGATTAAGACTTTGAGATTGTTTATACTCCAAGGACGGGGAATGTTGTGGAAGATGGTCTCAGCAAGAAATCTAATTCGCAGTTGCTGGATGAGGCGACAAGGCAGTTGGACTCTTTATAGTTATCCTTTGTGGATAGATATGAGGGAGATTACCTTCATTTGATGGTTGTTACCCCTCCACTCTTACAGTGAGTCAGGGAAGCACAACTCGAGGATTCTAGCTGTGAGACTCTACGTGCTCAGATATCCGCAGATGATGCTGTTGATGGATATTCAAAAGGTGGGGAGCACGTTGTTTTTTCAGAGGGTGTACATTAGTACTAGTGATGTTGCAGGTTGAGTTTATGAGGGATTTCCATACATCTTTTTTATTGGTACATCCATGCGTGGAAAAGATGTACCAGGACCTCCGACGTCATTTCTGGTGGCCAGTAATGAAGAAGGGTGTGGCCGATTTTAGTTCTCGGTGCCTTACTTTTCAACAAGTAAAGGCTTAGCACCATGTTCTAGTAGGTTTGACTCATCCCCTTAAGGTGACAGAGTGGATGTGGGATGGGATATCCATGGAATTTGTTACGGGTTTACCACCTACATCTCGGGGACACGATGCCATCTGGGTGATTGTTGACAGACTCACCAAGTCGCCCCACTTCCTAGCCATACGGGAGCAGAGTTCAGTAGAGATATTAGGACGCCTATACATGCAGAAGATAGTTCTACTTCATGGAGTTTCATCCATGATCATCTCATATCGTGATTCTCATTTAACATCCCGGTTGTGGAAGGGATTGGAGGAAGCTTTTGGGACTCAGTTACGCTTGAGCACATCGTTTCATCCTCAGACTGATTGTCAGAGAGAGCGGACCATCCAGGTTCTAGAGGATATGCTACGAGCTTTCATACATGACTTCAGTCACAGATAGGATGATCACCTACCATTGGTTTAATTTGCTTATAACAATAGTTATCATTCAACTATTGGTATGGCACCATTCAAGGCTTTGTACGGGCGACCTTGCAGGTCACCACTTTTTTGGACTGAACCATGAGGGTCATCACTCATGGGCCCAGAGATGGTGAAAGCTACTATAGAGAAGTTGAAGGTCATCTAGGAGTGAATGAAGACCACACATAGTCGGCAGGAGACTTATGCCGACAGGAGATGGAGGCCCTTGAAGTTTGAGGAGGGAGACCATGTGTTCTTTCAGGTCTCACCTCGACGGGGATTGCAGAGATTTGGCCCAGCCGACAAGCTTTCTCCGAGGTTCATCGGCCCTTTTCAGGTTCTGAGTAGAGTTGGTGAGGTTTCATAACACTTGGATCTACCTCCTTAGATGGGCCGAGTACAAAACGTCTTCCATGTGTCACAGTTACGGAGGTATGTGCATGAACCATCACATCTTATCGGCTGGGGCGATCTAGACATCGATGATGGAGTGAATTTTGCTGAGTACCCAGTGGAGACCGAGGATCGGTAGGAGAAGATCCTTCGTGGGCGAGATATTCCCTTGGTGCATGTCCGGTGGCAGTACAGGAATCTCCAGGAGAGCACGTGGGAGCGGGAGGCTCAGATCCGTGTGCAGTACCCACATCTTTTTGAGTAGCCTTTCTTTTGGCTTTTTTGGGATGTAAAGCCCAAAGGTGGGGAGGATGTAATGTCTGTAATTTTTTCATGTATTATTTTAATATTATATGGGAATTATTTCAGGACCAGGCCTTGAGATGACGTGCAGTTTCGAGACCCGGTGAGCTCGGAAATAGTGTTTGAATTTAATTAAATAATTAAATACCCCGTGCGTGTGGTTTTTCTGAAAATGTGTAATCGATGTTGAATGGGTGCTCGGATCATAAATCTGAGGGAACCATTATATTCAGAGCATCTATTTTACCCTAGGAGAGACCTAACATCAGACGGCACAGGTCGGTGGTGAAATCTAGTTTTTGGACGTAACAGTAATAAAATATTTAATAAAATTATTTTATTAAATCTTGTTGCAGGGGATATCTTTTATCTTTTTAAATAAAGGTTTTTGCAGGGGTCCAGGGTTATATAACTCATAACCATGAAACCCTTGGAGGCTCTGGTGGCTTTGGAGGAAACCCCCAATGCGGTGACGACGTTCTTGATGAATTTCACCAGCGGCGACGACACGACGACCAGATCTTTGCCAACGAAGGACGCAGATCTAGGTAGGGAATTTGATCTCTTTGTGATTCCATCCCCATTATCGATTCCTATGATGAACGCGGACTAATCCAGGAACCGATTAGCCCATGGATCGATCATTTTACGGGTGGGTGTGATTTTGGGTTTTATCAGGAGATCCAATGCTTGTAATTATAATCTGTTGATTATTTTGGTTTTGATCTAATAGAGATGAACCCGGATCGTCATGAACAGAGAGTAAGGTTTGTCCCTCTTTTTTGATTTTATGATTCTTTCCTCGCGTTCTTTGTGTGAGTTCTACGCGTTCTTCGCAGAGGTATGAACGACAGATCGTTGTGCATCCATTGCATGACACACTGATCCTAAATTGAAGATCTAGCATCAGAACAACCCCATGGATGTGCGACGACGGTTTTGGCAGACGGATTGAATTGGATCGGAAGTTAAAGTTCTTCGAACGATTCCCACACGGCGACCAGAAACGGATTTGGGAGCCAATCGAAGGCCCAAAACCCATGGATTCGGCATCACGACGATGAGGCGACCCCAAATCTGGAGTTTCAGGGCAAACAGACAATGGAAATGGAAACCAAACGATCGGTTGAGACGGGAGGAGGAAGACGACGTTACTGGGAATTTCCAGACTACATGGCGTGTAGTATGGGCTACACGGCATTTGTTCGTCGGCAGGCCACCTGGAGTGTACTCCGGGAGTACACGGATACAGGTTGGGTACATGGCCAAGGACACGACATGTATACCCTTCCCCGGCCAGATACACGGGGTACCCCATGTACTGGTATACATGCAGACGACACAGATAGATACTATGTACGGGCCCATGGCCAGCGTACACGGAGCGAACCCCAGGTGCTTGGACACATTGTGTAATCCTACTACATACCATGGAGTTTATTTTTATACGGCAACCCCAATGACACGGGCCATTTACACGGTCAGTACCCAGAGTCAAGGAACACGTCATGTGATCCTTCTACATGCCGTGTAGTTTATTTTTAGACAGCACGGACGGATGACACTGGCCGTTTACACAGGAAGTACTCGGGGTCAAGGAACACGGTGTGTAACCATACTACACGCCATGTATCCTTTTTTACATGGCTCGATCCTTTTTTCTTCCGTGACTTGGACTAGCTTTCTTAGGGATCGTACCCCTTGTCTTTCCCCTGAAGGTTCTGGTATCATTTCTTAAGTACAACAGTATGATCCCTTCAGCAGGACTTCCTGAATAGAGTTGTTGGAATCCCCTTTTTGAGACTTAGAGCCGGATCCTCTATTTATTCCTGGAACCCTAAGTAGATTTATTGGTATCTATGTGACCTACTTTACCCGGGTGTCGATCCTCTACTTAGCGGATTAGCTCAGACTGAGTTGTTGAAATCACCCCTTGTCTTTTGGTTTTGATCCTCATTTGAGCATCATATTCTCGGGTACTTGATGAGTGTGTTCTCTCGGAATGATTACTTCATATCTCTCCCTTCAGACCCAGGAGTGTGTCCTCCTTGTTACGTGCATAGTGGAATCTTCGAGCTGGATCTTAGTGGTGGTTTCGCGATAGTCGATCGTGTATGAGAATATCTGGATATTCATGTTATATGTTCTGTAAACATATAATGTGTAGATCTGACTATATCCTTCCATTGTGGTATTTCCCTTGTTGTATTATATTGTGGTTTTGGGGAGTCCTACTGGGTATTGTTATACTCACCCCTTCACGGGATTTTCCCACACGTGTCGTGTCTTGTGCAGATGAGCGAGACTTTGACAGGATTCTAGGTAGACCAGGACCAGATGATGATCAGTGAGATCAGGAAGGTCGAGGTGTGTTCTTACGGCTACGGATTGCAGTCCCATTACCTTTCATTACATGTTAGACTCTGTTGCAGACTTTCTTTTGGCGGGATTTTACTTTTGGACCAGGGTTTTACATCACTGTACTTTACATTCCTATCGTACTCTGTTGATTGGGATTTTAGTGTATGCATGCATTTCCATTTTTTAGTAGTTTTTACTTTTCAGCATTGTGGGCTTGGAGATGTGTGTGTGTGTGTGTGTGTGTATAGGTTTATACGCAATTCCTCCCATGTTAGTGACATGCCTACTCGGTGCTAGTCACTAGCCCCTAGACTATTAGAGGCGGGCTTGGGGAGTTCCGGCACGGGCCCCACTGGGACCGGTCGTGAAACAAAATTAAATGAATAATAAAATAAAATAAACATTAAATTTCATGAAAATTAGTAAGTTAATTATATAATATTTAAAATGGGCAGTATATACATTACACAAAATAAATGGGTGGTGAATTTTTATATGTCTCCCAGAAATAAAGTGAGAATAGAAATTCCATACCGATTTGTTATCTTTTCAACCATAAAACCCCTGAAATATATATGTGTGTGTGTTTCATAATATTTATATGTAAATAAATATAATTATAAATAGAATAATCATAAAATAAATTCCTGGTAATTATAGACTATACATAAATGAAATAGTTGGTGAATATGGCATGTGTCTTAAAGAAGTAAAAAAGTGACATGGAAATCCTTACCAATTTAGTAATATTTTTAATCATAAACCCCATTAAATCATTAAATAAAATGATACATTAAATAAAATAAAAATTAGTATATTAATGATATAAAATTTCAAATTGAAATAATATAAAATATATAAAATAAAAGGGCTGTTAATTTTCATATATGTCCCGGAAATAACAGAGATACAAGAAATTCCTTACCTCAGGTCCGGAATTCTTTGGTACACATTAGAACCTCCTATATAGTGAATATAAGTTTTTTTTAATTATATTATTGAAATATAATTATATATATATATATATGATTTAATTAGGATCATTGATTACCTATTTTTTAACAATTCGTTGTAAAAATTACATTTTAAGAAATAAATGATATATTTTTAATATATGGACTGATTTGTTATTTATGATCTACTTTTTTTGATCATGGTTAAATAATCTCAATAATAATAGTCATTAAATAATTATAATATCTAGATATAAATTATAATTTTAATATCAATCATGAAATATGGTTTTGAAAAATGAAGTTTGTTACTGTCATGCGGACGGTAGGTCATACGTATGGAAAAGTAAAATTTCTATTATTAAAAAATCAGTATGGAAATGTGGTATGTAATATTTTAAAATAAATAATAATCATAATATAATTAATAAGATATTATTTATTTAAATTTGATTATACATATAATCCATGTGGTGTGGGGATGAAAAGAGAGAGTCGTGTCACTTCGTGAAGGAGGTAGTCTACATGTACACGAACGACATTATCATCTTCAAGTTAGTGAAAATATTAGAAATAAAATGATATATTACATTATTATAATGATAAATATTCTATATATTTCATATTTATATTATTTATATAACATATAATTGTTTAATTTATCCTTATTATCTTCCATGCAAAGAATTAGCCAAAACTGATCACATCTCTTTGTGAGGCAATAGTCCACTGTACACATGATTGATAATATTGTATGCCCTAAGAAATGAAATTTCAAAATATATATATGATATAATGACTAAAAATTTATAAATATTTTGTAAATTTAACATGTATACTTTATATTTATCATCATACCCAACTATGAGATATGGTTTTGGAAAGATGAATGACATCAATTCATGATGTGGTAGTCCGTTGTACACACGAATGATGATTTCATAACCCATTAGATGGAAGTAGAGGTGGTACTTGGTCATTTAAATTTTATAAATAAATAAAACTATATATAATATAACTATGTTATTATACCATTATGGGTTAAAAATAATTTATTGAGTTGTAGGAAGAAATTGAATAGAAACACTTGTTGAAGAACATTACCTTTTCTTTTCGTAGGCTTATTAAGAGTGCCATAAAAACCTCCCTTATTTGGAAAATATTTATAAACTAAGGATTATAGTATTAGATTAGGGAAGTTGGGAAGTGATTTTTTCATTTATTACCTGAACCAAAATGGTTTTGAGGTGTGAAGAAGAGAGGTGATTGGGTGTCCTTTTATAAGTGAGTTTAGTCGCACACTTGTAATTTATTTTGAAAAAAACTATTTAACCCAAATTTTCTCATGAAAAAGGATAAAAAAATGGAGTATTATAAGTCATTAGTCATTTTTGGGTCTAAATATGTCCATAAAATATATTTTATACACATTTTAGATGATTTTAACACTCTACTATTTAGTTTATTCCCTAATAATATAATTTTTACCAAAACTATTATAATTTATTTCTACTGTTTTCACTATTAATTTTGGTAAAAAAATGATTTTTATGTTATTAGATAATTATTAAAAAAAATTATACTTTTTTCTCAATTCAATCCATAGATGTGGGATAATGAATTTTAAAATTTATCCCACAAATGTGATGAGAAAACATGTTTTTAAAGAGAAAATATACTGAAGTTCATAGTGTTATTATATCCAAATTGAATATAAAAATGATTTTAATAACCTAATTAAGATTCATAGAAATATTATTAAACTAATTTTAATTTAATAAAAAATTAAAACATAATTTTAATTTAAAAAAAATTAAAAAAAAATTATTTTGTGATTAATATACAGTATGTTTCACTATTCATCAAAAAAATAATATTTTCTGAAAATTCTCATAAACCCATCATAAGATAATTTAGATATTATAATTTTAAAATTAGAGTTTATTTGTTCAAATAAATTCTTAAAATTTTTAAAAATTAGTTTTAAAAGAAGTGTTTTGAAAAGGAAACAAAACTACTTTTTATTAAAATACAGTATTAAAGTGTAAAATTGGATTTATTATTTTCTATTATATATCAAACACATAAAATGGTTTTTAAAATTTTGATTTAATATATAATATAAACATCTAATTAAAATAATTCCTCAAAAGTGGTCTATTAGATTAATTAAGGTTAAAAATATTCCATAACACATTTTTTTCTGAAAAATATTTTATTTATTTTCAAATAGTTTTTTTCCATTTTTAATTAATTAGTCACCAAATTATTTATATTATATAAATATCTAAAGAATATATTTTTATAATTTATTTAACACTATTAACATCCTTCATCCCAATAGTTAGGTGATAACTTTCATAATAATAGTTTAATAGTATGCTGCATTTTGTTTAGACATGTTTTTGCATGTAACGCAAGATAAACATAGTATTTCATTTAATGAAATATAAAATTTTCCTTTCTTATAATGAAAAATACTAATGAGATTAAATTTATTTGAAAAAAATAATTTAAAAAATATCAAAAGTTACATGTTCAAACCAAAATCATCTATAAGATCCCATTGAAGAAAGCAGGGAAAAACTATAAGAGTTATACTAATAAGATACTTAATTCCATATGGACCTATCAAATGAAGAATCAAAATTCAACTTATGAAGTCAAATACTACATGGTGTATGTTATAAAAGTCTTTATACTTATATAGGTTTAACTACCATCTCTTCAAATGACCTTCTATGACTAGATGATGCTAGATAGAAGAGTGGAAGTTTATTTGACCAAGTGAGATAGCCTTGAGGGAAACATGATCTAGTGTGGAATAACCTATAAAGTCATCAAAATTCGGTGGCATGATCATTAAATAAAAATTTCAACCCATAGTCCTTAAATATAGGTTATATAGTATTGTCTCTCAGGATTCTGATGATATTTGGACTTAATCCCTCAAAATTTGAACCCAAATAGGAAGTACCTTACATCATTCATAGGGTTTACTCTAATGGTTCATACATATTGATCACCATGGATGGGAAACACATCACACCTCCCAACAGTTCCATGTTCCCCAAGTAGTACTTCACGTGATCCCATTAGCCTTAGATGTATGACTTTAAACAACAAATCCTAATGTCAAATTCATACAACATTAATATATAAAACAACATCCTCAGTGAATAACATCATATTGTTGCCTTACCCTATGTGATAAAGAAAAGATGCCTCATATAAAGAATATGAGATGTTTTAAATTATGACCTATATGACTTTAGAATACAAAATACCAATATCTATCTCATATTATGTAAAAATATATGATATATTCCAAGATACGTGATGTTAAATTGTATTATACCCTATGATATGAGCATAGTGTCCCTCTTGTGGAAATAATGAGGTGCCTTATGTCTAAAGTGTAATATTCCTCATGTAATGACCATGGAATGAAACATATGTAGTTCCCATGGGCCTCCTCTTTAGGTGTAATCCCTACTCATATTCCTAGACTCATCAGAGGGTTATCATTCCCATGTAATCGAACGTGAGGAAGAAATAATGGTTATCTCTGTGTGTAAAATCCAACACAGAACATCATAAAAAATGATTATGAACATTGGCCTTACACTATTCAGTGAATATGGGATACCCAGTTCAATCATAACATGATACATCAAGCGATATACATGATATTCATCATGGTAAACCTGATATGATACCTCCTTAAAAAAAATACACATGTAATCCCCTAATCACAATATTTTTCCTCTTACAGTACCTGGGAAACATCCATTCGAAAACCCAAATCACACCATTGATTTCCCTGCAACTCCAGAGATACTTCTATGTGTAAAACCCCAATCACACCATCTTTTCTCTTTAATTGCAATGGTAGTCCCTTGGTTCAATCCCACCATGGTCAAAGCTATATGACTAGAAACAACAACTCACCTTATGATGTTAAACTACATGTTCAACATATTTTCTACCTAATGTTAAACTACATGTTCCACATACCTATCACATGATGGGGAACTACGTAGAAAATTGATCCCTCGCTTAAGAGGGCACACTCATTTTTGGTGATTTTCATCTACCACACCATGGTTATGAACTACATCTGTCTTGATTCCCAGTTCCATAGGATATATTACAATACTCAGATATCATATCCGCATCCAAGCCTAACATCCAACCTATTCATGGGTCTTACCCATTGGGGACATTCTCAATCCTAACCTATCGATAAACTCAACAAATGTGTTTGAGAACATGGTTGAATAGCTCCAAGAGTGTTTAACTTCCCTCTGATCGTCCCAAAATTCCATCTCCACAATTCAGGACCTCCTCATTTTTGACCTTCACCACCCACCTGGTATGAATATCCTCTAATGTAAATTATTTCTAGAAAAAATATATGACCTCCCATCCTATGCTCATGAATTAATATATCCCAAATGATAGATGATGGTTCTCATGTTTCAAACATGATCAGTAGTTGATTGTGCATTTTTTCCCATCCTCTAATGGTTCTGTTATTGAACCTATTTTTCGAAAAAGTTCAATAATTAATACCTAACTATTAGTAACCACCTTTTATAGTCAAGATATCAGTAGTCATGGTTTACCTCCCCTTACTCCTCCCTTGGTTTTAGTGGACTCTCAAAAACAGTAATGCTATTCCCCCGTGCATTCATTCATGATGACCAAGAAAGTTAGTGTCATTGGAACCTTCCCTGGATTAATTTTTTTTCCTATTAATGATCTCCCTTATGACAACGGTGACTACATTCCTCTCCTTGTTTCATACATTGATCATGGATCACAAGGTCATAAGAGTCATGGTTGTTTTTTTCCAAACCATGGTGGATAATGGTATGAATTACCTAAATGAAATTTTACCCCCTCTATAATGGAAACTCTACTACCTTAAAATAGGTATATTGGTCCACAACTAGAAACATTAACTATAGCCATGGTAATAAACCAAGGTTATATAGATAAAAACCATGGATATGGATTATAGCTATGGTTCTAATGGTCGTGGATCATATTAGCCTAGATATATATATGAAATATAGCCACATTTTTGAATGGATATATCTATAGATTTCAATCATTGAAATAAAAAACATCCATAATTTTATATCTATGAAAATAGGTTTACAGACAGGGTTTTACACCATTCCCATAGATTAATAGCCATAGTTTTCCACCATGGAAATAAGAATATTTCCAAGGTTTCCAGTGATGCCAATATCCATATCAGTTATCCACCACGGAAATATATCTATAGTCAATATTTTAAACCATGAAATTTTTTCTATTTCCATGGTTGAAAACACTGAATATATTATATTTAAATGGTGTCTATAGGATTCTAAAAAATATGGATAACATAATTTGAACCCAATACCTACACAACTTGAAACCAATCGATTAACCACTACTATATATAATAATATTGGTTTATATATATATATATATATAAATCATGGAAATAATTTTTTCTATGCTTTTCCCATGGGGATTTTCTCCCTGCTTATATGGGAATCCTATATCCATAGTTTTTCAAATCCATGGTTATAAGTGTGCTTGATAGCCATGGTTCAAGTTAAAATGTGAATACATCCTTTGAATAAATACCTATGGCCATGGGTTTAGAAAGACATGGCAATATGTGTGGCCTATAGACACTATTTTTAAAAAAACCGTTGCTCTAAGGATTTTTTCTAGAGTTGTCCAAGCATAATGAACATTAAATATGTGTAAATTTTCATATAAATTTTCATGTCATCAGGTCCCCTTCTCCCTTCTCTCACATTTGGATACATCTATCTGATGCCACTCAAACATCTTTGAGACACATACCCACATATGGTCCATGCATTATGAACTTAAACTATTTGCAAACACACAGTAAAAAATCCATAACTTTAAACTAGTGGTACTCCCTTTTCATCTTATCTAAATGGCGTTAAACCAAATATCTAGTGTCTTAATTTATTAAATTTCTCACTATAGATTCATCTTCTCATCATCACCTAAGAAGATATCCCTCCCCGCTTTAATCATCGGTCTCCTACCACACCATGTTCTAGAAGTCTGTGTGTCTGGATTCCCCATTCGGTGAGATAGGAAGTGACATATAGATCCCCTATATCTGGATGAGGTGAAAATACCGCAATTATGTGAGGATATATTATCTATATTTTTTCACATAGATCCTCCATTTATTATTGGCTTATTAGTAACTTGAATAAAAAACCATTTCACCAGTTTCTATATAGTTTGATCATTATGAACATAAATTGTGTGTAACATGCCTCAAGGATATTTCATACAGCACTATGCCTCATTATCCCTCTCTTCGCATCAGATTTCTACTCTTTTGTGCTATTTTAACATCCTTATAACAAATTTCCCCCCACAGTCGAATCTCTATTTCCTTAAACTGGTATAAATCTTTATCCAGGCATTATAACCTTAATCCTTGTGAAACCACACCCCTAATGAGCCCAAGAAGTTTCTAGTTTTTCTCTGATGTGGCAGTGTTTTAACACTCTTTGCCACATCCTTTTTGTATTTTTTACTCACTTTTTTATTATAAAATGTTGTTTTTTGTCAATATTTGATAAGTGTTTATTTTTTGTTCTTTTTGTGTAAAATAATCCATTTTTAGTTTAAAACATGTGTTTTAATGTACATTAGTGTCATTTTTAATAAATCTTAAATTAAATTAGTCTCACCAATTAGACTTTTACTTATTTATTATTTTATTTTTATAATTTTTCATTCTAGTTAGTTTATTAATTCATTTATTAAATTAATTAATTCTTTATTCTTTAAATTGTAAATAAATAACTAATTTTGGTTTAATAGTCCTTTAATAATTTAATTAGTTTTAAAAATTTAATTTTATTCATTTAAAATTTTTATTCTTTAATTTAATTAGTTCTTTAATTAATTGGTTAATTAATTTAAGAAAGTAATTGTAAATATTTTAATTTGTTCTTTAATTATGTATGTTTATAAATTTTAACCCAAATTAGTTCATTTGTTTAAATAAAGTATTATTAATTTTATTATTTAACTTGGTGTTTTTAGTTTTTAATTCTATTCTATTTAATTTAATTCATTTATTGATTTATTTATTTTTAGTTTCATTAACTTATTTTATTTATTTATTTTCCTTTTTTTTTGTTCGCAGGTGTTGCGGTCGCACGGTCCCGCCCTTATCGGTGACTTTCCTCACCGATACTCCAAAACATCACTGCTTCCCATTTTTTATTACCTCACCGATACAACGTTCACCTCACCGATAGACTTATCCTCACAGATACACCCCCTATCACCCTCCCCTTTTTCCTCACCGATACTCCTCAACCTCACCGATACATTAAACCTCACTGATACACCCCCGCTCGTCCTCACTGATACATCTTGCACTTACCTCACCGATACATTCCTCACCATTGCAACCCTACCTTTAAACCTCACTGATACTCCTAACCTCACCGATACACCCCTGCCACTAAACCTCACTGATACGTCTCCCTCTGAAATCCCTCACTGATACAAATCTCTCACTGATAACCCGTCACCGCTCCTCTTCTCCCACCAGGCATTCACAAACCAATTCAATGGCGGAAAAATCCCCACAAATCGCAATAGTATAATAGCAACAGGCGCAATAAATTCAAATTATCATATAATTTCAAGAACTTTTCATGTGAACAAATCAATTCTAGAACTCAAAATCCGAACCCTTTCACAGTGGTGGTCCGACCTCACCTTGATCCTACTACGCACCGCACTTCCCTGCTACTCGGACCTCGGAACCATGACCTCCGCCGCACTCCAACCGAGCCGCAAGCACTCGCCCCAGCCTCAAATCCACACCGGTCCTCCATACCTTGCACGGCGCTGGTCCGGCCTCATCTTGCTCTTGCTACGCACCACGCGCCACACTTCAGACCTCGCCGGCACCACCCCCTATATCAAACCCCTCCCTGCTCACCCGCATCACCACACATCCCCTGCTCCCCTCGCACGCCCTCTCTGCGACCTCACAATCCCTACCCCCAGCGCCAGCTTATCTCTCCACACTTGATCCACCGCACCTCTCTCCGTGCCACCTCGAACCGCCACCTCCCTGGAGCCTCGACACTCTCACCTCGACTCCACCTCACTGTCGCCGTCTCCCTTGCAATAACCCTCGTCACCCTCCTCTCTCCCTTCACTTCGCACAAACCAGACCCCCACTCCCTTTTTTCTTTTCATCTTTTTATTATTATTTCTTCTTTTTAGATTTAATTCTATTATAACATATAATATAATATATATATATATATATATATATATATTATACAATATATATTTCATATACTATACAATAACAATTATAGTTATATTAATAATTACATATACGCTTATATATAATATTAGTATATCATATTAATAAATATAATTACATATAATAGTAATAATAATATTAGGTAATATATATATATATATATATATATATATATATTAATAAGTTTTTTCATTAACTAATCTAAGTAATAACATTAATATATAGTTTTTTTTAGTTTCATTTTATTTGTTTTAATTTGTTTTGGTTTTTCTCTTATTTGATCCAAGGGTAGTCACTCGTACTTGCGGGGATGAAAAGAAGTTGTTCATGGGAAAAGCGCCTAAAGATGCGCGAGTTTGTTGCAGGGGTTGTTTGCACTTACATGTATTTCACTTAAAAACCAGTGACGAGCACACTCAAAGACGTGCCACACGGATTGAAACTACCTATTAGTTTAGTTTTCTGTTTTGTCTCTAAATAAGAGGACGTGCAACTCATCTTTTGGGAGAATGCCAGGGGCCAGAACAAGAATGGGGAAGAGCATGAGCATTATAGAACTTTATTTCCAGAGAGAGGCGAGCTTCGATTCTTCCATCCAGAGATCCCTCGATCCATCAATTGATTGTGATCAACCTTCTATCCATCTCATCACCAAAACGGAGGCAGACAAACATTGAGCAGGAAATCAAAATCAAAGCAGTTGCTGAGAGAGGAGAAATCTCACGGGAGTTGTTTCTTAATTCATTTTCTATTTCTATCTATTTTACTGTTTTAATGTGTAGTTAAATTGATTTGGGAATTCGGGCTGTAGAAAACTGATCATCCAACTATCTTTCATGTTTTGTTAGTTTGATTGCTCAGTGAGATTTCATTGTTCGGTTTTCTCTTCTATTTATTTTGAGCATTGTTTCACATTACCTAGCGACCGACGGGCGTGGTAGTGAATTATTTCACCATGGATCATTGACCGAAGTACCGAGAATCAGAAAAGGTCAACGTATCTCTTCTCCAATTTAGGAAGATTTTTCCAAGGGTCAAGATCGGAAGATCGAGGCTCAAGGATGTTAATCGAGCTATGTTGATCCCCTGAAGTGACAACTCAGTGGATTAACACCATTTTTCTATGCACTAAGTAATTGAAATAAACCAAACATAAGCGGAGAATATCATTTTTAATTAGTTAAAAGCTTCATGAGGACCCTAAAATCATCATTACTATTTGTTCTCTGTTTAAGCTATATATTTCACCATATCGCCTTCATTTTCACACCCATTGCTAGTGTTTATTTCCCTGTGTATGTATAGTTCTTTTTTTTCGTGATCTATTTTTATCTTTTTTTTGTTTATGTTTTTAATCTGGTGTAGCACAACATAAGTCCTTATCTGTGGTTTGACACCCTTATTACCACAGTACTAGTAGTTTTTAGGGTCTATAAGTTTTAAATTTGCGCGTAATCAATGACTGCACGGCCAAATTTTGGTGTCATTGTCGGGGAAGGCACGTGCAACCCTGTTTAAAAAAACAAAAATAACAATAGAAAAGCTTGTTTTTGGGACTGCATGCACACTAGAGATTCTAAGTCAGAACATGACACTCCAAATCAAGAAATCAACAAGCACTTTTCTGCACTTAGAAAATGAAATAAATATGAAATGGAGAATTTGGATAACATTTCTGGAAATCAAAATGTCAATGGGCCATAGCCCTTAGTTCCTTCCCTTGAGAGACCTAAACATAGGGAGTTTCAAATTCCTACTATGTCAAATAATCCATCCTGCATCAAGTTGTCCCCTAGGTCTAGGAGTTATGAGATCAAACAGTCTCATCTTTCTCAACTTCCGTCATTTAATGGTCTCCCAGCAGATGAATCTTTAGAGTTTATCAGAGGTTTTTATGGTTCTGTCCAGCAGTTGCCTCTGCGAGATCTTAGTGAGGAGGAGTTGAGGTTGAGGTTGTTTCATTTCTGTCTAAAGGGGATGGCTATGACTTGGTTTCAAAATTTAGATGAGGAAATATTAAAAACCTGGGAAGAGGTGTGCAATGCCTTTGTATATAAATTATATCCTAGGAACACCACCATTGAGGTTAGTCATAAGATCCCTAGATTTGACTAGGATGAGGGAGAACTCTTTAATGAAGCATGAGAAAGATTTAGAGGTCTTCTTAGACAGATCCCTAACCATCAATTATCTCCCCATATTCTCAAGGAGACTTTCTATAATGCCCTCACTCCCTACAATCAGAACTTAGTTGATCAATCTTGTGGAGGCGATTTATCTGATTCCACTACTGATGAGCTAAAATAATTGTTTGATAAGTTGGATCAGAAATCTCAGCACCAGTGCACTAGGAATAGAGTCATCCATAGGGGTGATGAAAATACTTCAGCTATTGTTATTGATGATAGGGTTCTTAGGGAGAAGTTTTATCACTGTGTGATGTTTGGTCACACTTAGAGATATTTTCCAAACATTGATCTCCCTGGTTCATGTGATGAGAGTGCCCAATTTGTTGATTACAGGTCTAGGAATCAAAGTGTCCATGCTCAAATCTCAAATTCATAACACTCTGGATATCAAGGTCATCCCACTACCCCCAAACAAGCATCCCATTGCCCCAACTTTCCACCCACAACCCAAAAAAAATCCAGAATAAATATGAAGTTGAATCTTTTAATTCTCAAGGGGAGTTAAAGGGGATGCTGCAATAAGTGTTGAGTGAGATCAGATCATTTAAGAAGGACACAGATTCAAGGATTCCAAATTTAGAACTTTAAATGAGTCAATTGGCTAAAAATCAAGATGGTAAGGAAAAGAGCAAGTTGCCTAGCACTTCAACCCCCAATCTAAGAGAAAATGTGGTGGCAGTAACAACCAAGTCAGGGATTAATCTTAAGGAACCAGTTAAGAAACCACCTAGGAAAGAGTAAAACAATGTTCAAGCTAAGATTGAAAATGAAAATCTGGAAAATCCCATTTCTGGAAATCTGGAAAGTGAGTTTCAAACTGAACTGATTGTGCAACCCACACCTGATAAAGCTAAGGAAAAAAAGAAAATGAAGTGGGAATTGATTAAAAAAGAAAAGAAGAAAGTGGGGTCTGAGGAGAAGGTGAATAACCTACATGTTCTGAAACATTATGCCCCTCCCATTCCCTTCCCTGAAAGAGTGAAGCAAAATGATGAACCTGGTTACCTGAAATTTTTGAAATTGATTCGAAGCTTCACCAAAAACATGCCTTTCTTAGAAGCCTTAGATAAAATCCCTTCATATGTTTCATTCACAAAAATCTTTCTGAAGAACACGAATGATTCTAAGAAGTTGGATAAAATTGATCTCAATGCAGAGTGTAGTGAAATTTTTCAAAAAACAATTCCTCCCAAATTAAAGGAACTTGGTGGCTTTATCATTCAGTGTCGAATAGGAGGAAGTGGGTAACTGAATTGCCTGCGTGACTTAGGAGCGAGTATCAATCTTATGCCTTTCACCTTGTTCAAAAAGCTGGGTCTTTGGGATTTCTAACCAACTTCTATTCGTCTTCAGCTTGCTGATAGATCACTCAAACACCCTTATGGGAAAGTGGATGACCTATTAGTAAGTGTAGGAAAAATCAAATATCCCACTGATTTTTGGATCCTTGTTATAGAATTTGATAAAAAGGTTCCAATCATCTTAGGCAGACACTTCCTTTCTACCGGTGGTTCCATCATTGATGTTTCCAAAGGTAAAATCACACTTCATGATGTAGATGATGTGGAGGAATTTTTGGTGTTTGAAAGGCCCCGACATGAGTTTAATTTTGATGTGATAGATGTGGCTGCAAATCAATGATAGAAAATTGAGGTTAAAGCTGAGTATGGTTCTTTCCCACTTGAGGTCACAGAGATACTAATTCCCCAACCCACTGAAATTTTTTCCCTTGCTACTTCTCTTTCTTCACACCCTCCTATTGATGAGCAAATTCTGTCATCGGAACCCATTCAGGAGAGTGAGTCACAAATTTTTCCTGAACTATATCAACCTGGTTTTGAAAGTTTTCCTTGTGAAGTTGACTATCTAAGAGTTCCTGAAGCTGGAGAAAGCTTTGGGTTGAGCCCTGCTGAAAAACTTGATGATTTACTTTATGAACAAGTGCATTTCCATGATATCTTCTTAACTTCTCAGTTTGATGTTGTGAGTAATGATTTCAAACCTGAACTTGAAAGATTCACATCATTTGATTCCTTTGTAGACATTGAGAACAGCCTTTTTAAAGCTGAATTTGATAACTTATTATGGGACTTTTAGATCTGTCAGAGTTGCGAGCTATTTTGGGACTTGCTAAAGGTTTTGTTAATGTTTCATCTTCTATTTTTGGGTTTGATAAAAACTCTAACTGTGGTGGGAGCTCTGGAAATATTCTTGATCTGATCGTTGATTTTCATGGGCAAATATTGAACTTTTTAAGCGCTAATGAACTGATTCTTAGAGACACAGTTGAGTTGGGAAACATGAATCCTCTTAGTGATATGGATAAATTTTGGGGAATTCTAATTGGTGTTGAAGATGAAAATGTCTCAAGTAGTCCTTCCCTTGATTCATTAGACAATTGTGAAGTGCACACCGTTGACAACTCTTTCCCATTAAATGATCATGTTTAGAAATTTTTAGGGGAATAATGTATTTCTAGGGACTTTAAACCTAATTCTGTATGGGAGGTAACCTATGGTTTATTTTTTTCTGCTTTAAATTTTTAGTTTGAATAAATGCTCCCTACTCAGTTGTTTGTCTCTCTGTTTGGTGAACAATAATGTCTGCATTTCCTTATCATATGATGCAAGTGGTCTGGTGGTCCAGGTTTTCTAAGAGAATCATGTTTCAGTGGTAGCCACATTTGGAACATTCATGGTGGAAGGAGGCTGGATTAATGGATAAAACTCCCTAACTAATGCTATGGGTTGCATTTTATAGATGTTTTAAATACTTGAACATTAATGTTAAATTGTTTCATCATGTAGGTGAAAAACAAGAGCATCCAGAGTTCATGCACATGGAAATCAAAGGGAGAAATTTGTAAATATAAGAAGCTGCACATTCAGGGGAGTATTGTTTTATGTTTCAATGTTTTACTCTTCACATTTTCATTTCATGCCACTGTGAATTAAGTGTGGGGGAGTTTCCGCTAGTTTTTGAAAACTCTTAAATTGTTCTTTATGATTGGGTGTTAGTTGTTAATATCTACTTAGTTGAAAATTTACTTTGAGCTGATTTGACATGCTTGCACCCATTTCTTCCAATTTCATGCTGCTGCACATCACTGTTAAACATGCTACTATTTGAAGTAAATTATTAAAAAAATTTGGCTGCTCACACTGATTTAAAGCATGAACATTTTAGGAATAGAATTGTACGTATTGCTGGTGATGGTTGGTGGGGTCGGGTTCTTCTGTTTTTGTTTATTTGGGTTTTTATTTTCTTTTACTTTATTTGTGGCAAAGAAAATTTTTGAACATCATTGATACCCCTCCATATACTTTCTCAGCTTAAATGTCCATCTGTATTGAACATAAACTTTCTTCCACCTTAGAAGACAACATTGGGGACAATGTTGTGTTTTATGTGTGGGGGAGAGGGGTTATTCAAGTGTCATGTGGAATTCCCCTTCTTGAACCTGAGTTTCTGTTTGTTTAAAAAAATGGTCAAATGTTTTTCATTTTTTTCAAAAAAAAAGGTTCAAAACTCTTTCAAAAAATTTCAAATTCATTCATCACATGATGGTCATTAGAGGTTCAATGGTACTTCATTTTTGACATGTTTAGTGGATAACTGTTTGTTGGATGTTAAGAGTGGCACTTAGTCAGAAACTGTTAAGTATGAATGATTGCTGAGTGCAACTATTCACTGTCTCTATGAACCTTTCTGTTTAGGAACTGAGGATGAGAGTATGACAGGATAGGTTTTGTGGAGTAAGGATCATGGTTGTGGGTAACTTGATGTTCTCACTGGAACCCAGGGGACTCACATTTTTATTAAATAATATTCAATCACTTTAGGAAGTGAATCCGAATGATTACTAATTATGTCCTTTGTAACTTGAGTAAAATGGGAAAATGGGATCCCACGGTGAGTATCTAAGACAAGGTGCATTGGGTACATTTTTGTGAATAAATAAAGCCAATTTCAATATTAATAAGTGTTATGCACAGTGCTCCGCACATGGAATATGGCTGTAAAAAAATAAAATAAGGTGCTCTTGTCAAAAATAAACTCATTAAGGTGAGGGAAATTTTGAACCCAGATGAAGAAGTGAGTTATTGACTTGGTTAATTTTCATTTGGATTGAATCAATAAAGTGATCAAATTAATGAACTTTAATTTTTGGAACCTGGGGGACAGTGAGAATGGGAGGTGCACTTGGTTATGTTTTGAGTTCCACTTCATCTAACCTGTCAACACTCCTTGAATTGGAAGGTGAAGTAGGACAGTTAATGAGTACAAGTATAAGGCATGACATATTTGATAGTGTATGAATTTTTGATGCTCTTGTCTTCCAGTGGGTTTTTGAAGCTAGACAGGACATCATTGTTGAACAACTTTTGGAAAAACCTGACTCATTGTTTGGTCATGTTCCTTTGGATATTAAAGATTAATCATGCACCTTTTAAGTTGAATTTCACAAAACGTCTTTCTGTTTTAAAGCCTAAAGGCATGTGCTTGTTTGAGGACAAACAAAGATTTATGTGTGGGGGAGTTTTATGTCACAGTGTTTAAACACTCTTTGTCAAATTCTTTTTGTATTTTTTACTCACTTTTTTATTTTAAAATGTCGTTTTTAGTCAATATTTGATAAGTGTTGTGTTTTTTTCTTGCTGTGTAAAATAATCCGTTTGTAGTTTAAAACATGTGTTTTAATGTACATTAGTGTCATTTTTAATAGGTCTTAAATTAACTTAGTCTCGCAAATTATACTTTTACTTATTTATTATTTTATTTTTATAATTTTTCATTCAAGTTAGTTTATTAATTCATTTATTGAATTAATTAACACTTTATTCTTTAAATTGTAAATAAATAACTCTTTTTTGTTTTGCAGTCTTTTAATAATTTAATTAGTTTTAAAAATTTAATTTTATTCATTTAATATTTTTATTCTTTAATTTAATTAGTTATTTAATTAATTGGTTAATTAATTTAATAAAGTAATTGTAAATATTTTAATTTTTTCATTAATTGTGTTTGCTTATAAATTTTAACCCAAATTAGTTCATTTGTTTAAATAAAGTATTATTAATTTTATTATTTAACTTTGTGTTTTTAGTTTTTAATTCCATTATATTTAATTTAATTTATTAATTGATTTATTAATTTTTAGTTTCATTAAATTATTTTATTTATTTAATTTTCTTTGTTTTGTTTGTTCGCAGGTGTTGCGGTCGCACGATCCCGCCGTTATCAGTGACTTTCCTCACCGATACTCCAAAACCTCACCGCTTCCCATTTTTTATTACCTCAGTGATACATCATTCACCTCACTGGTAGACTTATCCACACAGATACGCACCATCTCACCCTCCCCTTCTTCCTCACTGATACTCCTCAACCTCACCGATACATTAAACCTCATTGATACACCCCCGCTCGTCCTCACCGATACATCATGCCCTTACCTCACCGATAAATTCCTCACTGATGCAACCCTGCCTCTAAACCTCACCGATACTCCTTACCTCACTGATACACCCCTTCCTGTAAACCTCACCGATATGTCTCCCTCTCCAATCCCTCACTCATACCCCGTCGCCGCTCCTCTACTCACACCAGCCATTCCCGCACCAAATAAACAGCGGTAAAATCCCCGCAAATCGCAACAGTATAACAGCAGTAGGCGCAACAAATTCGAAGAATCAAAGAATTTCAAGAATTTTCAAGTGATCAAATCAAATCCAGAACTCAAAATCTGAACCATTGCACAGTGGTGGTCCGGCCTCGCCTTGCCCCTACTATGCACTGCACTGCCCTGCTGCTCGGACCTCAAAACCCAGACCTCCGCCGCACTCCACCCAAGCCGCAAGCGCTCGCCGCTGCCTCAAATCCACACCGGTCCTCCATACCTTGCACAACACTGGTCCCGCCTTGCCTTGCTCCTACTACACACCGCGCGCCACCCTTCGGACCTCGCCAGCACCACCCCCTGTATCAAATCCCTCCCTGCTCACCCGCACCGCCGCACATCCCATGCTCCTGTCGCAAGCCCTCTCCGCGACCTCACAATCCCTACCCGCAATGTCGTCTCATCTCGACACACTGGAGCCACTGAACCTCTCTCCGTGCCACCTAGAACTGCCACCTACCCGAAGCCTCCGCACCATCACCTCGACTCCACCGCACCGTCGCCGTCTCCCTTGCCCTAACCCCCGTCACCCTCCTCTCTCCCTTCACTTCGCATGAACCAGACCCCCACTCCCTTTTTTTTCTTTTCATCTTTTTATTATTATTTCTTCTTTTTAGTTTTTATTCTATTATAACATATAATATAATATATATTATAAAATATATATTTCATATACTATACAATAACAATTATAGTTATATTAATAATTATATATAAGCTTATATATAATATTAGTATATCATATTAATAAATATAATTACATATATTAGTAATAATAATATTATATATTATATATATATATATATTAATAAGTTTTTTTGTTAACTAATCTATGTAATAATATTAATGTATAGTTTTTTTAGTTTCATTTTATTTGTTTTAATTTGTTTTGGTTTTTATCTTGTTTGTTCCAGGGGGAGTCACTCATACTTGCGAGGATGAAAAGAAGTTGTTCGTGGGAATAGCGCGTGAAGATGCACGAGTTCGTTGCAAGGGTTGTTTGCACATACATGTAGTTCACTTAAAAACTAGTGACGAGCGCACTCAAAGATGCGCCACGTGGATTGAAACTGCCTGTTAGTTTAGTTTTCTGTTTTGTCTCTAAATAAGAGGATGTGCAACTCATCTTTTGGGAGAAGGCCAGGGGCCAGAATAAGAATGGGGGAGAGCAGGAGCATTCTAGAAATTCATTTCTAGAGATTGGAGAGTATCGATTCTTCTATCCAGAGATCCCTCAATCCATCAATTGATTGCGATCAACCTTCAATCCATCTCATCACCGAAATGGAGGCAGAGAGACATTGAGTAGGAAATCATTATCGAAGCAGTTGTTGAGAGGGGAGCAATCTCGCAAGAGATGTTTCTAAATTCATTTTCTGTTTCTATCTGTTTTACTGTTTTAATGTGTAGTTAAATAGATTAGGGAATTCAGGCTATAGAGAACTGATCATCCATCTATCCGTCATGTTTTGTTAGTTTGATTGATCAGTGCGATTTCATTGCTCGGTTTTCTCTTCTGTTTATTTTGAGTATCATTTCACATTACCTAGCAACTGATGGGCGTGGTAGTGAATCATTTCACCGTAGATCATTGACCGAAGTACCAAGAATCGGAAAAGGTCAATGCATCTCTTCTCCAATTTAAGCATATTTTTCCAAGGGTCATGATCGGATGATCGAGGCTCAAGGAAGTTAATCGAGCTGTGTTGATCCACTGAAGTGACAACTCAGTGGATTAACACCATTTTTCTGTGCACTGAGTAATTGAATTAAACCAAATAGAAGTGGATAATATCATTTTTAACTAGTTCAAAGCAGCCTGAGGACCCGAAAATCATCATTACTATTTGTTCTCTGTTTAAGCCATATATTTCACCATATCACCTTCATTTTCTCACCCACTACTAGGGTTTGTTTCCCTGTGTACGTATAGTTCATTTTTGTTAGTGATCTATTTTTATCTTTTTGTTTTTTAAGTTTTTAATCTGGTCTATCACAACATAAGTCCTTCTTTGTGGTTCAACACCCTTCTTAGAACAATACTGGTAGTTTTTAGGGTTTATAAATTTTAAATTTGTGCATACTCAACAACTACGCGACCAGTCTCACATATAACATTTCCAGAATTTAATTCCACCATCATTCACTGTATCCTCACTTTATAGGAGTTAAACCTTCTGATACAAGTCTCACATTATTCCATGTTCTAGAACTACATGTGGGTTGATTTCCCTTTCAGTGGGATACATAGTGACACTAAGATCACCTATATTATCCCGATATGAAAATCCTATCATGGACCGTGCCTTTATTTGGAACCCCTTTTTCTATGGAGTTTTTTAGTGCTATCACACATACTAATGTGTCGTCACACTTAGGAGAAGGAGGTCCACATATTATGACCTCCAAAAATGAAAAAATTGTGTTTTATTGGGTCTTATTGAAAATATCATTATTATGGGTTTATAATACCTCCCATGAGACATGAGATTCACTAAATAGTACAATATCTATGACCATAATATATCATCATTGGTCTAAGAAACATGACTTTAAACTATGTGTAGTCACTAGTGCATATTACCCTAAAAATGAATCTACCTCATTTGACTAGCAATGATTTAAACTGATAAAGAAAAAAGGAACAAATATTTGGCAGGTTTAAAACCCATATACACAATCTAAGAAAAATTTATACTTTCACCCACCAAGTTTCATTATGACTTAGAAAAAGTTAAGGAATAAATGTAATAGGTATCAATGCAGTAGGACTTATCATCAAGCCCAATAAAAATATTGTATATTTTTGTTGGACCAAATATTTGAGGAATAAGTTAAGGCTAAACCTTAACTCCCCTATATCTCAAGATCCTCTACGAGTTACCAATCTTGGTGTTCACTTTTTGTGCATCCCACTAACTTGTAGGAATGTATTTTTACTCATATCATGTCACACTTCTTTGATGCAAGATGATAAACTATATGATTCACATACATATAAAATGATGTAAAACTAAAAATTGTTTTAGGCCCTCACCGAAGAGGACCTTTTACCAATTCGGTGCTGTTCACTAACCACCCCACTCAAGTTATATGAACATCACTTGGAAACAAAGACGATTATCCACTTTAATGATGAGTCTATCTCTTTCATAGACTAATACAACCACTCATTATTCTCATTACCATGATGGTGTAGTCCCGATAGGTTTTAGATCTATCTAAACATTTCCAAAAGTTTACCCCCATTGTCCACATATTTTGTTTTGGGATCACCACCATCATCCACATATAAACATACCTCCTAAAATCAAAGGTTTTGTTGCCAAAATGACTCACATATCATCTTGGGAACACACCTCGAAGGATCCCAAGATATAGATGATGGTTCCTATGTTTCAAATATTGTGAATGGTCGATCCCACATTTGTTCACCCAACTCTTGGCAGTATAATTTTGGAACCTATGTTTAAAACAAGATCAATATTCATCCTCACTCAGCCTATTACTCCATAATGTGTTCTAAGTTATGGATGACTTGATTCATATCCATAGTCATCAAAAAATATTCTAGTATAATATAAAGCCTTTTTCATTAAATTAATCATGCACCTATTCACATTGTGATGGAAAGTTGGTTATATAGAGTCCCATTACTTAATCAAGGCTTTCCTAATCATGAAATTCCATGTGGTTGATGGGAAATTTTGAACCAAATTATTTAGTCCCTTTCAGTAATTATCATGTAATAATATTATATTCTATTTATATCTTATTTCTCGTATCAATCATTAATCAGATGGGCTTTGAGTTTTGTATTTGGTTGTACTGTTAATATGATTGAGGTGCAACAAAATCTCTACACATGATATTGAAACAAAAAATTCTATTGACTTCATAGAGGAGGTACATTCATATTATTGTGCCTCACCTTTATTACAATATAAATTAAATACCACTAAGGCCAGTTCCAAGCAATCAATCACTCTAGCTAAACCATCCTCTATCATGTAGCCTCTAGGGTACACTGGCTCTTGGGTAACTCTAACACTTTCTCCTTCGAAGCAGGGAGAATCTCATAAGCTTAGATCATCAACCATCCATGTTCCCCAATACACCTCTTCACCAAGGAGGATTCCTCTGCTACTATCTATGTACTGAGCTGGATAATGTTCTCTTTTTGGGATTAGTGATGAGAAAATGTTGATGTTCCTTCCCTTCCAACTAAGTGTGTTATAGTTCTATAGCCTGAAGTTCCTTGGTACTTGATTATTTCCCTAGATAATAGGAATCTTTGAACTCATTTCACTTTTTATGCACCCACCTAGTAATAAATTCTATAGAGAACTCATGGAGACCACAAGTTTCCACTGCTCTAGTCCCTATAATCTATCCAATTGTGAAGGGAACCCACTTGTATAGAGAGATCAGCCAATGGGGTTGTGGAAATTAAGTTCCACACATTACTCCATTATTTATTCCAAATGATCCAATTATTATCAGCCACATTAGAGTTTGATTTATAAGAATTATTAGGTGGTGTAGGATTGAACCCAAAGGATTCCACCAACATCTCTATACTAGGGTTTTCTTTAGGCATCTTCTCAGATGGGCTAAGATCAATGTATAGATGGATCCTAGAATAATATGTGGTGGTAGTATTGACAATTTAATCATTATGTGATATAAGAGGGGAAGACTCATCCATAATAGTGTCCTCTATAGCTTCTTCCAAATCTACCACAGTAATTATAGACTCATCTATCAGGGCAATCTCAACTTCAATTTTCATGGTTATTCCTTCAAACATCGACACTATTTGTTGAATCTCCAAAATGGGAAGCACTAAAATTTAGATCCAAAATTTTTAAATTCCATCTAATAGTTGATAAGGAAGTTAAACCGAAGGAGAATATTTATAGGAGGCATAGGCACTAGCTAGTAATTTAGTGATGTTCATAGGATGTATGTTTAGTGATTATATCCCAATGGTAACAAATTCCATAGCCACCAGAGGATACACCACATCCAAACACACTGAATCTATTTAAAAAGGAAAAATTGTTCATATCGTTTTAGAATTAAAATTTATGATCCCAATAGAAACAGATAATTGTAAATTACTAGTTGATACTTGGGGTTACTAAGCTATCTATGTAGCCTTAAGAAACACATCAATAATAGACTATTGGTTGCCTATACCCATAACATAGAAATAAGGTACCAAACCAACCACTTAAAGGGTTGGGGATTCCCCATTCATTATCGGGTGTTTATATTGAATTTACCCTACTTTATAATTTTCAATTCATGCATGTGTCAAAAAGAGGTAAGATAGAAATTCCAAAGGGTTAACAGCTCACGAAAACCAATGAAATCTTGAAATCTACCTCATCAGTAGTGAAGTATCCACCCCGGGGAGACCAAGAAAGCATAACTTCCCCTAGAATCATCATCCAACTCTTCTTCCCTAGTCTGGTATACACATCATCAACAATCATAAAGGTATACAGGGGAAGGAATGTCTAATAACATTCTCACTCTTCCATTCATGGGACATGTCATGCCATGAGAGTGAACCATGTATTTCATATCCTTTAGGTGTTATAGTAAATTGATCATGGGATCTTGGAATCTATCCATTGTATTTCCTAGAATATGAATACAAATTCCCTAATCGTAGAGTTAAAGCCTCATTACATGGAGTTTATTGAACTATCAGAATATGTCTCAGTCCCTTGAAGTATTGGGGAATATGGAGCCGTTAAGGACATATACATGCCACAAAATCTTCCCTAGAGCTACAACATACATCAATAGGACTAGACTATAGGGTTTTTACTCCTCCTAGAGCCACATTCATAGGATTTGTAGTCCAACCAATGCACCTCCCTCATGAGTTTCACCCCATGAAGAGACAAGGACTACTAGATCTCTAACCACTACCTTCCTCAATTGTCCAACTCTTCCACCTCAGCGTGGTCCATCCACTGAAGTATACTTGTAGCCCGATGTATTCTAGGTCTCTCTAACAAAATACATATGAATGATCGGGTTCCTAAGGGAATCACCGAGGTATATTCTATTTCGGTTCTATATTTACTCATGAAAAAGACTGTACATAACATCAATAAATGAAAATATATTCCTCTCAGTATCTTCCTATCACATGAACATGTGCCATATTTTAAAAAGGACCAATGGGTATCACATGATGCACAATTTAGTGTAAAAATCATGGATGAGCCTCTAGAGGAATCAAAATTTCCAAGTGAATCGGTATGGGGTGTACAGTTTGTAGATCACCCAGAAGTAAAATCTTTCCACAGTTACCCCACATCAAAAGTGTAGGAGAATAAACCACTTCTACACCATCCCTATATCATTATATATAAATTTTCCCAATTGGAGGTGGAATATGCATATGATTATGCACTCTGTAATCCTTATCCTTATAATCATGTGATATTTCTCTAGCTCTAGTGGGCGGCTCCCAACAATCTTCAGCATGGACTGTGAATAGTTTGTACAAGGATATGAGATCAGGTTTGGGAACTCATATCCTCATGTTATTAGAAACTCAACCATATACAAAATGTAACTTTACATAAACATAGAGAAGGGTCTTCCTTTTTTTGATTTGATGTAGTACCTTATAAAGGTTCCCCAACATCGGTATGATCAGGTTGATATTCTTCTCCACCTCTAGCGTTTCTAACATGATGAGTGTTCTTGGATTCAAACCAATTTGTGCATATTAGATAGGGATCATAAACACATATATGAGAATATTTTTGAATCCCGCCAATCTGACCATGAGGGCCATGAAATTCAAACAATACCTAAATAAGAAACACTATCTGACCTATAAGATCACCCAGTTGGAGTGCTCCATCCTATGATTTGATGCCAATAGATTCTAGTTGGGCCTCCCTAATGGCATCCCTATTGGATAGATTGAAAAATATTTAAACCAATAATTTAAGGGTGAATCTTTCACCCTCATCTTGTCCTAAAACTCCCATTGTAGTATGTACAATTGGGACCTTTCTATCACAAACATTTTATCCTATTCCTCCCAAGCATTCTCAATGGGGAGAAACTAATCAAAAATTTCGACAATGATAGGGATCCATGTGATTTGGTAGGTTTCCAATATCCCAAAATTGTCTTCCCACTGCTAAAGATGAGAGGTATTGGTTTCTGGTTACCACTTTCTCAGTAGATCATGCATGATTTCAGGGTGATGGTAGGTGTGGAACTATTAATTCCACAAATATTCATACATCCAAACTATATTCAACTCTACATTGAATTAATAAGAGTATTATAAAACTCAATAGAACATATCCCACTCATTTTTGAAGTTACCACCCCAACATATGGCCCACTCCTTAGTCGAAACATAAAGACAGTCTTCTGGGAATGCCTTGAACATACTCTCATATTTTGGAGGAGAATCCTCTTTATCAAGATTATCCCCTTGATATTATTTATAGTATTCCATAGGGAGATGATATTATTTATGATTTCCTCTTGAAGTAGTGAAACATGGAAGTTATACTCAATTGATATAGCCTTAGGGAGCTACTGAACCAGTAGGTGGAGGCATATTGGTTGACATTGGGTATGAAGGCATTGTCTCTATGTTCAAAGCCATAGGAATTCTCTGGAATAATGTATAGTCATTTTGATCATCCTTTAGTACATTAGAGAGAGTGTTATGTTACAACTCACTCTAGAATATATCACCCATCATTATGTTCCCAAATATCTCCCTCTCTATATATATATATTAGCTTCAATACCTTCAAACTCCATATCAAAGACTTTATTAATTTGTAGAGACCTATTCACATAATTTATTTAATAAATGTTAGTTGTTTTAGAAAGATGATATTTCAGAATTAATCAAGTTATGTGATAATTTCGTAGAAATATCCTTTACAGGAAAGATAATGTTTCATGAGTGCTGAGGGATGAAATCACAAAACACTCATGAAGGTATCGTGTTTCACAAAAGGAGGGGTAAGACCTACCTTATGAGAAATATCATGGCCCTCCATGGGGTATATACCCCTATTTATAGGCATGGGGTCAAAATGAGTTTTACTAAAATGGAAACATTGATTATCCAATATTTTCACTCCATAATATGACCATCCTCTCCCATATTTTCTCTTATTGGGGGGGGGGGGTTATGTTGAAAAAACATGTTACAGGATAATACAAGGAATTCATGGATGTTACAAGGAGTGTTTAAGATGAAATAAGATCAAAATACACTAAACCTTCAGGACTCATGATAGTTGAATCAATTTTGAAAGGAAAAGAATTCATGAAGGTTGTTGAAGTATCGTGAAATCTTTCTTTGCAAAAGGATTGTAGCATTGTCACAACCTATATATCCTTGAGAATGTTTTCAATGTTTTGCGAAACCTTTTCTTAAATTAAGATGGTATCATTCAAAAATATTTAGTTCCCACCTTTATGGTTCATATAAATACCTCCCTTCTCTCAAAACTAAATGGAATGTGACCTTTGGAATTTAGGTAAAAGCACTAAATTCATGAAACATAAACCTTTGAAATAAAAAATAATATGGATTCAGATAGGAATCCATAATTTATAAAACGACTCCTATATGTACTTGTGACTCTTAGAACATAGTGTATTAGATTTTCATGAAGGTACACACCCTTCATGCTAGACTAAAACCCCTCCCACTACTTTGGTTTTTGTGATATACCTAACCTATATGAAACCACCCCATTTGGAACTAAGACATTATCCCAAGATAGGGAACCTAAACTTCATGAAGGTCATACCTTCTCAAGCCTACTAACCTTCAAAAAAACCAACCTTTATGAAACCCATATAAAAGACTCTTATGTGATACCTATATTAAAGAGACATACCTTCATCAAAATTTAGTTCCCAATATCTTGATAACAATTCAACTAAATTTCTTCATGCCTCGACCTTATACATAACTGATATAATCAATCCCCTTGTTCAATAGCATTTTCAAGTTCATACATGGATTGATTAATGACCTATCTATACTAATAATTGGGACCCTAATGTCGTTACATACATGTACCACTTTTATATGGAAGAGTTTAGTCCTTATGAATTCCAAAAACACTTGTGTAGTAGACACATAAGCTCTGATAGTGGAGTCATCATGGGTAACCACCCAACATTACTTTAGTGAGTAGATATTGCATTATCTTTCTCTACTGCCTAGAAATTGTCTCTTTGGGTGTAACCCCCACCAATTTTGAGTTGTAAGACTTTAAGCATCATATCCTAATGTCTTTTGCACATTATTTTAAACTTCATGATAACATCCTCAAAACAAAATGTTATATTGTGGAACTACCTTTTAAAACAAACATGAGATGCCTCATATATGACTCGCATAGAATGTTGATGCACATCTAGGGTATCCCCTATGAATACGACCCAAACTATACGCTCTTTGTTCTCCATATATGACATGAGTTTCATTAATGCATGATGTTAAACTACATGGATCGGTCTTTCTACATGAACTTAAATTCTGTGATCAAAATGTGTGAGTTTTTATCTCTATCTCCTATCATGGCATACATGATTCCTCCCTGAGGTCCAATCCCAACATACATGGGAAATATCTCTAGGTTTTAATCATGATACCCCAACATCGCCATTACAGATGAACATCACCCTACTTGAAATTAGGAACATGAAGTGTGATTATATCCCCTAGGAATAAACTCAATATCGTCACCCAAACATACTGTCCCCACAAGATAATGGTGTCTCCATATCACGATAACCCATAACAAGACTAGTATGAAATAAGTGTATAGGGAAAATGTACCCATAATAATTTAAACCTATCAATCGTTCTTGAAAAGATTCTAAACCCATGATCACATCCCCATGAAACATTAAACTAGTGACCATGTCCCCACAAGACTCAAGTCGTATGTCCATGTATACAAAAGACTATAAAATTGAGTATATATTCCCAAAATATTGAAAAAAATGTGACCATTAGAAGATTCATCAAAATCCCTATCTCATTTTTTGAATAAGGTATACCTTAGAAAACAAATCCTAGGATTCCTTACAAACCTAGTTCAAATTACCCTGCGGTATACATGGGATGTCTTAAGTTCCATATCTAATATTTCTTGCACATGATATGACCTCAAATTCAAAATATAAAGATTGTATAGGTAAAAAAACCTAACATAAATAGATGTTAGTATGTGTTCAATGTAACCATCACCTCCAACTTTTGGTAGATTCTCTATCACAATAAAATTAGTATAATTAACCAGCATCAACCTCAATAGGGTGTTAGGAATGAGCTTCAGAAAAATATTCAAATCTATGTGGGAGAGTAAGATGTTGAAATGGGCTCTAAGGAATAATCCATGGAAGTAGTAACAAACATACCATATTTCTATTTTGATTAAGCATTCAATATCACTAACCATGGTGGTAGAGGTATCCCATATTTGGAAAGCATGAATTTAGGTCAAAGGAACACTTATTGCAACCCCAGCGCATAACCTCATAGAAATCAATGAAAAATACATTACTTAATAATTATATAGTTAAATTCAATACCATAACCTCTAATTATTAACAAAACAATGTAAATGTATAGATTTCCAATTTCTAAATCTATCAAATATTGGAGAACATAGTGAGATCTAGATGAAACAACATGAGTAAGAATATGAGAAATGCATTGTGAGAATACATAATATCATATATGAAACAAATCAGTATAACCCCATTCATGTTCATCTATAGGAATCCATTCAATATACAAGGGGAGATTTTTTGTAAATCATACAGGGTTATGAAAAAGATCAACATTGTTGAACAAGAAGTTGGGAAGAGGAAAATATTATAGATATATTAGTTTGAAGAAATAAATAGGGGTTTTTATGTGAATGAGAGGATCTACAAGGGGAATAAAAAATTCTAGCATGACAAACAAATTGATAGAAAAATATTTTATCTTAAGATAAGGTATTTATGTTTAACTCATGGTTGAAATTGTTTATAGGGAATTTAAATCTATGGTGGTTATAAATTTTCATAGTCATAAAAGAATTTATACTATAAGTTTCTAAGATAGAAATGTAGAATAAACCATACTGAATATTAAATTAGAAATATTTGAAGCCATATAAGGACACTTTCCATGAGGGGTGCATTCTCTCCCAGAAATTTGAATGAGTCCATTGAAGGTATGTCTAACTCTCAATTTAAAATGAATCATTGACTTGAATTAAACTAGGGTGTATTTTATTTTTTATTTTGACATTCTTATAGATTATGATAAAAAATTTAATAGGGTAGATGTAACACAACAAGGATTTGAAAATAAATTCATTTTATAATATATGCATTAAACACAACTTTGCCTCTTCTAGGTTCTGAATTTCGAAAAACGGTCATCTAGAGTTATGATCAGTAAGTCATTTAGAGTCTTGTAAAACAAAAAGATTTTTAGTGAATAGTAACATACTTGTATGAATAGTAATACAAATAGTAATATGACCCTTATTAATATTAAATAATGATAATATTTTATTTTCTTAAGGTAATAAGATAAGGAGATATTAATTGTTTTTTCAATGTTATATAAAACTAATTATACCTTTAAAATTGTTATTTATCAAATTTACTATGTATTTAATTAAAAATTATATTAATAATATATTTAAAATTATTTTTGAAAAATGGAGTTCATTTTTGAATTTTACTTGTCAAATAATGGTAGGAGAGAATTTTTGAGATTTTTTCTGAAATTCTTGAATTTTTTATGAATAGTGAAATATGGTAAAATAATGAATATAAAAAATATCTGTTAAATACACTATTTATGACATCATTAGTTATGTAATTCCACTTGGTTTGAACTCACATGAATGTATTACTATTAGGGATCTCATGAAACAACACTATTGGTTTTCTTGAGGGATAAAATAAAATAATGAATTAAATATTCAAAATTAACTCTTCTCTTCAACTATAACCACCCCCCACTCCCTCTTCTCTTCACTCTTTTATACCACTAATCTCCTCAATGTTCTGCCATATTACCCTTCCCTAGTCACTAAAAATTTCCAAGAAGCTCATGGTATTTCCAAAAGTCCAAAACCCCTTCCCTTAAGATGGTTCTCAAGGAAGGTATTTTAAGAGGAAAAACACCGTTCTTTTTCATTTAGTTTCATTTCAATTTATCTTCTTTTGTTTTCCTCTCCTCGCATCATTAGTCCAAACGACCATTAAAACTATAGTATAATCTATATACTGGATTTATATCATTTTAATGGAAGAACCATCATCAATATTTATACTCTCTCCCTTTTATTTTATAAACGAAATCAAAGTCCCTAAGGTTCCAATTTATAACCTTCATGGATGACAAAGTTTCATTCATCAGTTTCTCCTTAATTACTGGTCATGAAGCTAGTTTTATGGTTTCACTAGACATTTATATATTTATTATAACCGAATAAAGATTTTTGAACCAATATACATACATATTATTAAATCTTAGGATCAAACTAGTTCCTAATAATCAATCTACCGCTAAATAATGTAAGTGAATGTCATAAATATTTCATCTAACGATTCATCCTCCTTCCATGTAAAAAAATGATATAAATGACCCTTAAATCTTCTTTATGTTCATAACTAATATTTAATTTTAATTCTGTAGATTTACATCCATTCCATTCCATTACTTAAGAACAAATGAACCGATTATGAAAATAGTAGAAAACAAACTTGCCAGAACGAAGAAATTCAATATAATAACTTATCACTAAGGGAATAAATGAACTATAATGAATTAGTATAAACTAAATAAATGTTTAATAGGTTCATAAATAAGTAATTAATTATTTTAATTTCATATTCCAGGTTCTTATGTTCAAGAGTGGAACACGTTCGGACTTAAGGTAAGTGTTTTTCCACCTGAACATCCATTTTCATTCGGGTTATTTTTACTGTCTAATTAACCCAATGAAACTCTTGTGTATTATTTTGTACTCATAAAAAATTATTTTTTTGGGATATATATGTGTTTAATAACCATAATATTTCATTATTTTATGGATGGTTATATGTTTTCAATGGAACATTCGAAATTGTTTCCAAAATACCAGCCCGACCCAAGGCAATTTCTCTAATTCTTACCTATTTTCAAGAGCAGTCTATAATAAATTTTTTGGAAACAATTGTCTTTATAAAATCACTAATTTTAATATAAAAATACTATCTTAATTTACTTCTGGTTTTATAGAAATATTTTTCCAAAGGAACTCTTCTATTCATTGTAAAAGAGTATTTATCTCAAGATTAACTCTATGATTTTAAAAGTATATCTTCATCTATTTAAAAACTTTTGTTGATTATTATGTATTATTGGGATTATTATTCCATGAAATCATCGACCATATTTAATATAATGGTTTATTATTATCCTCTATGTGGATGTTCTATCTAAAAACCATTCACCAATTTACTCTGAATGGTTAGTTTTTATGCATAATGTTCGAGGAAAGTTATTTGCATTTCATATATTAATTTCAATATGAATTTATATGTTGTCTATGTATATACCTATTCATATTAAGAATTCATTGGACATGGTATGTGTCGGGTGGTTCCCGATATAGCCCCTTGGTGCATCGGTAGGTCTGCAGAGACAAACTATAGTCTTGGCACAAGGCCTTGAAAAAGTGAATATTTATGGTCTTTGAATGAGGCCTTGACAGTATTGTTATATTGTCCCACATAATGCATTACCCTATTATGAATATTGTATAGATGTTTCATGTGTATAGTTTACTAGTATAATTCCCATGATTATGTTATATTATGGAAATATTTACTCAGGTCATATTTCTACCATATTATATTCATGTTTTTTTAAAGACATGTGTTTTCAATTATTCACCATTACTAATGATTTTTTATCATCTGCTATATTTCTTACTCTTAATAAGGGTTTTATCTCACCACTTTATTATGATTCATTTTATTAGGACATGAATAATTCTATTATAAATGAAATTCTGAAATATCCTAGGCGTTATGGATATTTTCTAAGGAGTTTCTATGTTGTTTTTTTGATGTTGTAATGTTGAAATTATGTATATATCTTGTTTCCAATAATAATAAAATAATCAGTGCTTTGGGATGCTTATTACTTGTTTATATTCCAATATAATCAAATAAGGCCTCGACTTCTGGCAATTGGGGTCAGGTCTTTAAAGTTCGTATCAAATGAAGATTAGAAGAAAACATGTAAAATAGATTTAAAAATGTTGATTAGGGAAGAGTACCTAAGATAGTCTTTGAGGATAAACGTACAAGAACATCATGGTATTTTTGTAAGGAATAGATTTTGTTGATATTTCAAGAAATACATCATTTTATGGATATGAGCAGGTAGAGGCGGCTCTGGCACAGATGTACCTAGAAGTGAATGCTCCAAAAAGGAGTTTTGGGCTTGACCCGGGGTATCCTGTTACACGATAATGGGATTTTCTACACTCTTGTTTACGAAACTCTCCGGGGATATGCATAGGATAATTATCATTTTCTTTACAAGATATTATTATGGATTTAAATGTAAATACTTCCTCAAATAACCCATTTTTTTATTATGGGATTAACCATGCGTAAGATCTTAATTTATGCTAAGTATTTTGTTAAGTTAAGATTATAAATTATGATTCATAACCTAGTCTAATGTATGTCATCATCTAGAAATGTCTCCAAGTGGATGGAATGGAAACCACATGAATGCACGTGTCCCCTGTATGGATTTAACTTTGATGCAAGAAAATGATGATGGCTCTGGTGTTGTGACTGGTGTGGTGAATGGTGTTCTGGAACTCATAACTATACTGGGAAAAATTACTCAGGTTATGAATAAAACCTTAAACATATGGATAATCTGGATCCACCACATGGAGGAGCTATTTTATATTTGTTTATGCCACAACAACCACCACCATTCAATGGGTCTACAAAACTATTTGTAGCTGAGCAGTGGATAAGATCCCTAGAGAATATAGTTATCACTTTGGGATGTAATGAAAGAGAGAAGCTATTCATGGAAGTTTATTATCTATCAGAAGATGCGGATAAGTGGTAGTAGTTAATCCATAACACAAAGGAGGAGGAATATATAGAATATATGGAATGGAGGGACTTTAAGTAAATCTTCCTAGAAAAATATTTTCCTCATTAACAACAAGCAGATATGGAAATTCAATTTATGAATTTGAAGTAAAAGAAATATGATAATGTTGTAAATTATGATGCTAACATCACATGGTTATAAAATAATACTAGGGACTACATACTAAATCCTAGGATCAAAATTGTTAGATTCATTAACTGTCTGAAACCATTCCTCTGAAGGGATCTAGTCTCCCAGAATTTCTCATCATATGAAGACATAGTTTCATGTGATATCAAGATGAAAAGAAATTATCTATGTATTTTGACATTAAGGGAAAGAAAGAGAAGAATTGGTCATCTAAAAAATCTGGGAAAAGAATTAAGGAAATAGGGAAAAATGGAAGAGTTGAATTTCCACACTATGACAATTGTGAGAAGAAACACCCTGGCACTTTCCTAAAGGGAATAAGAGTCTATTACAAGTGTGAAGAAAAAATACACCTAACTTAGGATTGTAAGGGGAAGAAATAATCTACCAAAGTTCAATTCTACAATTTCATGGTGGTGAGACATTATGCATATGAATGTCCCAAGCGTCCGGGAAATCATCCCCAAAGAAGTCCAAGGACGAAGGGACAAGCTTATACAGTCACAACCACTGAGGTAGAAGTTTCAAACGAAGTCGTGGTAGGTACACTGAGAGTTTCATCAAATATTGCCAATGATTTAGTTGATTCTAGATCCTCTCATTCATTTGTATCTTCCCAGTTTACCAATAAAGTTAGACATGTCCAATTTGATTTAATAATGGAGTTTTCAATCAAAACTCTTATTGGATATATCATTTCAACAAAGGAGTGTCATTTATTATCCCTCATGACACATAAATATGCTTTAGTTTCTAAACTTATAATCATACCAATGGTTGAAAATGATATAATTATATGTATGAATTATCTATGAAATTATGATGTGAATATCTATTTCATGAAGAAAGAAGTTACAATTTTTGAGAATGGTGTAGAATCCCTTTTTTTAGAACAGAGACCTCTCCATTTGATTCTCATCTAGAGTCAACCTCATTATCTCTAATGAATTAAATTATTGCAGAGGAAGGGAATGAAATAAATATGGGTGAGGAGAAGAATTTATAGATAGAGGATATACGTATTTTGAAAGAATATGTTTATTTATTTCCAAAGAATTCATCAGGACATCCTCTAGAGAGAGAAATTGAGTTTTTTTAACATAATTATTGGTTCAAGGCCCATATCAAAGACCCATGATATAATGAACACTATTGAGTTAGTGTAACAACAACAAAACTAGAGTAATTGATTGATAAAGGATTTAATCATAATAGTGTTTCTCAATATGGATCCCATGTCCTATTTGTCAGGATGAAATATGGACACATGAGGTTGTGCAATGATTATAGGGGAATAAATGCTATTACAATAAAAAATAAGTATCCTCTACCATGAATTAGTGATTTATTTGATCAACATCATGGAGACAAATATTTTTCAATGATTGATCTTCAATCTAGATATCATTATTTCATTGTGAGGAAGGAAAACATTTTAAAAATATCATTTTGAACAAAGTACGAGCATTATGAGTTTACAACAATGAATTTGAAGAAACTTATTCACCATCAATTTTCATGGATATAATGAAAAACAATTTCATGGAATATCTTGATGACATTGTATTGATGTTTATTGATGATATATTGGTATACTCTAAAAGCCATGAAGATCATGAAAATCACTTGTGCACTATTTTGAAGACACATAGAATAAATAAATTATACGGGAAGTTTAGAAAGTGTGATTTTTACCTTTAATCACTTTTATTTTTGGGCCACATTGTCTCTAAGGATATAATATCTATATATCCTATGAAAACAATTCTATTCAATAATTTCCTACTACAATGAATGTAACTGAGGTACATAGTTTTATTGGTTTATCTGGTTATTATCGGCCTTTTGTTCAGAACATTGCCCATTTGGCCAGCCCAATTACCAAGCTCACACGAAAGTGGGTTAAGTTCGTATGAACAAAAGAATGTGATTAATGTTTTAAGGAATTGAAGATGAGGTTAGTGAATTATCTGATCATAACCCTACCATCGGGGAATGATGGGTTTGTTATCTATAACATTTCATCAAAGAAAAGGACTTGGTTGTGTCCTTATGCAGAATGATCCAGTGATTGAATATAAATCTTGGTAGCTAAAATTCATGAACAAAACTATCCAACTCTTGATCATGTGTTATCAGTGGTAATATTTTCTATGAAGAATTGGAGACATTAACTCTATAGAGAATAATGTGAGATATATACAGATCATAAGAGTTTGAAATATATATTCTCATAGAAATAACTTAACATGAGACAAATTATATGGATTGATCTACTCAAAGATTATAATTTCACAATACACTACCACCAGGGGATGGAAAATACAGTAGAAGATGCTTTTAGTAGAAAGTACCATGGAATTCTGAACAAGATGAGAGTTGAACGGGATCCTTTGTTCATGGATCTAGTAAAGATAGATATGAGAATTATAATGGAAGGTAACACATCAAATATTTTTTAAATGGTTGCCAAACCTTCATTACTGGAAGGTTAAAATGTTCTCAGGATAATTATGTGGATTTTCAAAAAAATAATGCAATAAAAGATGGGATGTTGACAAACTTCGTATATGAAGGTGGCATTTTGAAATTCGGAAATAGGCTTTGTGCTCCTACTATTCCTGAGTTAAGGAGGGAACAATTTGATGATGCCCATATCTTTAATTTCTCTATACACCCCAGTGTCACAAAGATGTATGGAGATATAAAGGAACATATTTTGTGGGGAAACATGAGGAGGAAGATTGTTGATTATGTGTTGAGATGTTTGGTATGTCAACAGGTGAAAGCTGGAAGACACCATCCTGGAGGAGTCATGCAACCCCTTCCTATTCTTATGTTGAAATGGGATGATATTACGATGGAATTTGTAATGGGGTTACAAAATAGTCTAAGAAATAATGATGTTATATGGGTCATTGTTTACCATCCTACAAAATTAGAACATTTTCTTTCAATAAGATAAGATTTACCACTTTAACATTTAGCAAGACTATATATTAATGAAGTTGTAAGACTTCATGGTGTACCCTTCTCAATTGTTTTTTATCATGATCCCTGTTCTACATCACAATTATAGAAAATTATTCAGAAGGCCCTAGATACAGATATTCATTTGAACACTTCCTACCACCCACAAACTGACTAAAAATCAGAACGTACTATTCAAAAATTGTAAGACATGTTGAGGTATTATTCACTTGACATTAAATGTATGTGGGATCAGTATTTACCTCTCATATAATTTTATTATAATAATAGATTCCATTAATGTATTATAATGTAACCATATGAATAATTATATAGAAGTAGATTTTGTACATCAACTTGAGGGGATGATATTGGGGAGAGAAAGCTCATAGGCCCAGAACGTGTTGAGGAAACAACCGAAAAGGTGAAGATTATCCAAACCCCTATCAAAATAGCTCAAAGTAGGCAAACGAGCTATGCCGACAACCAAAAGATGGATTTTTAAATTAAAGAAGGAGATAATGTTTTCCTAAAGGTATCTCCATGGAAGGGTATTATACCTTTCGTTATGAAGGGAAAATTAAGGACCAGGTACATTGGACCTTTTGAAATTATGGATTGAATCGGAGTCGTAGCTTACCGTTTGGCAATTCCGCCAAGTCTCTTCAATTTTCACGATGTGTTCAAAATATCAATGTTACGGAAATACATGCTAGACCCAACACATGCACTCACCAATGAATAAATAGAACTTGGGCCCAATATGTCTTATTGTGAAGAGCCTATCAAAATTTTAGATACAAGAGAAAAAGTATAGAGAAGTCAGATGACTCATCTGGTCATGGTTATTTGGAGGAACCATAAGATGGAGGAAGCGACATGGGATCCTGAGGAGCTTATGTAGAAGATATACCCAAACCTTTTTAGGAATCATTTTGTGAATTTGAGGATGAATTTTTTGTAAGGAGGGGAGAATGTAACACCCCAGGGTATTGAATATAAATTAATTTTATAATCTAGATATTAATCACAATTTTTCCTCTTCTATGTTTTGAATTTCAAAAAACGGTCGTCTAGAGTTGTGATCAGTAAGTCATTTGTAGTTTGATAGAAAAAACTAGATTTTTTGGTGAATACTAAAATACCCATATGAATTGTAATATGAATAGAAATATGACCCTTATGGTTATTGAATAATTATAATATTTTATTTTCTTAAGGTAATAAAATAATGAGATCTTAATTAATTTTTCAATGTGATATAAAACTAATTATAACATTAAAATTGTTTTTTTAATTAACTATAAATTTATTTAAAAATAAATTTGATGAAATTTATAAAATTATTTTTGAAAACTGGAGTTCCTTTTTGAATTATACATATCAAAAAATGCTACGGTGGGATTTTTTTGATTTTTTTTGAAATTATTTAATTTTTGATGAATAGTGAAATACTGTAAAATACCTTATATACACATTTTTAGTTAAATACACTATTTATGACATCATAACTGATGTAAGGCCACTCTATCCTAAATCACATGCACTTATTACTAATACATGTCACATAAAACAACACTATTGGTTGTCTTGAGGGAAATAATAAAATAATTAATTAAATATTCAAAATTCACTCCTCTCTTCCACTATAAAAACCCCCCACAACTCCCTCTTCTCTTCACTCCTCTAAGAATGGAATCTCCTCAATTTTCTTCCCAATTACCCTTAACTTGTCACTCCCCATGTACAAGAATCTCTTGGTCTTAACAAAATTCCAAAACCTTTTCACTTAAGGAGGTTCTCAAGGAGGTTATTTCAAGAGGTAAAAAACCATTAATTTTCATTTAGTTTCATTTAAATTTATCTTATTTTATTATCCTCTACTCACCTCCTATGTCCAAATGATCATGATAACATCAATATCATATATATACTGGAATTATATCATGTTATTGGAAGAACCATCATCAATATTCTTACTCTCTCCCTTTTATTTTACAAACGAAATCAACATCCATGAGGTTCAAATTTATAACCTTCATGTACAACAAAGTTTCATTATTCAAATTCTCCTTCATTAATGGTCATGAAACCATTTTTATGATTGAACCGTACATTAATATATGTATTATAACCAAATTAAGATTATATAACCATTATACATATGTATTATTAAATTGTATGACCAAATTAGTTCTTAGTAATCAAAATACCGCTAAATAATCTATATGAATGTCATAAACATTTCATTTAATGATTCATCCTCTTTCCATGTTTCCAAATGATATATGTAATGCCCTGATCCTAGATTCCCAGATTCAGTACATTATTACATATCATTGGCATGATCACAAAAGATCAAGTCTTGAAAGATCGATTAGTTTAGTAGCCATGGAAGTACTAGATACATTCATAAGGTTTACAATACATCATAAAATGGAAAACTAAAACAACATTGTTTCCATGGAAAAAACTGAGATTCCATAGACCATCCCTATAGGTCAGTCATAATTTACTTCTTCTCATCCTACGAAAAATAGAACATAGAAAGGGGTGAGCTCAAATGCTCAGTAAGGATAACAATATAGCAGAAACTTTCATAAATAAGCTTAAACATTTAAAGAAATGTATAAAACTAAAAAAAAGCCTTTTAAACATAAACTTCATTATAATATGGAAAATATAAATCAAAATAATGATATTTACTTACTCACATGGATATTCTACTAGTCTAATAATCACATGCAATATCAATAGCCACTTTCAAAATGATGGAATGCATAATTCTAGACTTTCATAACCACATAGTCAAGGCCTATGCCAAGACTACAAATAAGATTTTGTCAAAGCCTTGTGCCAAGATACAAGTTTGTCTCATAATACCTACCGATGCATTGAGGAGCTATAGCGGGCTCCACCCGTCACTTACTAAGTTCAATGCATTCCTCATATTAAAAGGTTTAAACATAACATAATCATTCGTATTAAAACTAACATATGAAATGTCAATACATTATCCATAACCATGAATGGTATGAAATAAAACATCCATAGTCAAACATTTTACAAAACCATTAATACAATATGGATGTTTTGTATCATAATAAATCAACTTCAATCAGACTTAAAATCCATGAAATCAAAACCTTTTTAGAGAAATATTTCTTTCTATTTTGAAATCATTTAAAAATCATGTAATTATAAATGAAAACATTTATATTTGAAAATATTATTATATGCTTGTAAGGTATTCTTCGATGATGTCATAACCGTGATAAATAGCCTCACTCGATGTATAAGTTAAAAAAACATTCTTACCTTAATTTTTTCGAAAAGGTTGTAAAGTACCTTGTTTGGAAAATGACTGAAAGATTCCTTTGAAAACATGTATGTTCAAATAATGGTATAAATGACTCTAAAACATTTTCTATTAAATAGTAAAAATGTTTTTAAATTACATTTTTATGAAACACTGATATGGATGAAAAAGATGTCTCAGTAGATACTTACGTAAAAACAACCTCGGATAATAAAGAGATTGTGAAATTAACACTTACCTTGTACTTTTCCTTGGTCGAGGGTAGGTTAACCTCCTGTATAATGGTGACGTAATTTTTATTAAAATATATAATAATCATATTCATTAATATGATATCATATATGATCTTTTAACATTTCTTTGTTAATAATATCTTAGTATTATCATCGTTTTGGGTGTTAAATGATTCATTTTCATTTATATGATATGTTATGTAAGTAATGTTTGTTATGTATAGGATTGTTATTATTCATATTCAGAATGAAATTAAGTCTTTAAATTATATTTTTAATCATCTAATGAATATTAGTATTGAATGGATACGATGGAGAATAAATCTCATCGCGTTCGTGGAGATAGTAATCTGTACTTATACATGAGCGACAATATCATTTTTTTGATATTAAAATAATATATAATTGGATGTTATATCATATATATATAATAATTATCATGATATATATATTATTTACCACAATTACACATCATTATTATAATCATCCAAATAATAATTTATTGAATAACAATTACACCACGATGTGGAGATGACAAGTCGTACGTTCACACGTATAGCGACATATCATTCAAAGGATGGATAGAATAATGAATTTGGTTGGACCATATTTATAATAACATAAAAGTATATAGAAGATACTGGATTTATTATTTTAGAATAGAAACAACAAATAAACAGGATGTGTAAGAAGGAAGGAACTTGAAAGAGGTGATGAAATATTTACCTCTTCTTCAGGTTCTTTCTTTTGATTTGATCAAAAAGGAACCATAGGTTTGATTTATGACAAAAGGAAGGCTTTTATGATTAAGGGAGGATAGTTGAGAGGGTATTAGGGTATGGTTTGGCGAAGCCAAATGTCTTTGAAGGTGTGAATTAGAGATAAGGGTAGTGCCCTTTTATAAGAGGGGTGAAGGGCACCATAGGAAAAGCTAGAAATATTTTTTTATAATAAAATAATTTTCTGTTTCTAATGGATCCAAAATGAATTATTTAAAGACTAAGTTTGGGATGGGTCGAAAACCACTCAACCGAAAGGTTTTATATAGGTTTGCGTCACTATATTAACTTTATCTTTTAGATTTAACTCTTAGTTAAATAGGTTGACATTTACCATGCCTCTTTGTATTTTTATATTATATGGTTAATAAACATACTATATACTTCCAAAAGAACCCCAAGTGGTAAATTAATGATACAAAAATCATTATATAAGTCTTTTGGCTGAACCATAGATTTTAAGGAAGAGAATATAAATTAATAATATAATATTTGTTTTAAAAACTCTTTTATGTTAATTTTGACACTATTTGGTATTTTGTTTTTGAAAAATTCTTAACAGCATTATTACTTTGGAATAACCTCATATAAACAACCCTAACATGTAATATTAACCTATAACATTATTGTAATTCATAAAAAGTCTCAAATTACCTTTATTTGGATATTTAAAATATCAATTATTTTAATATTTCATTAATTAGGTAAGTACTACATCATCATTGGGTCATAAATAAATTTAACTATATAATATATAAAAATTATAAATAAAATACCATTATTTAGGATATATTTTTATCTTTTTAATTAATATTTATAGTCTTATTTATCTTATGTATAAACCTATATTAAAATGGTTTAGTTATTAAACATTTAATTTAACACTTTTAAATGTTCTTTTTTTAAATAATAATTAATGTCCTATTCTAATCCAAGTGGACCAAAAAGATCATATTTTATTTCCTAATGTTGTTTTTGGTAGAATTACAGTTGTACAATAGAATTAAGACATGCTTTAGGGTAATAATAATTTTATTTTTACCTTTAATTACCCAATTTACTTTTAACCACGGTAAATAAAAGTGAAAAGTTACTATTCATAAAAAATTATTTTTATCTTGTTGAACCACATTTTACTTTTTGATATCATCTGTGTCTCTTTTATTTTTTAATTTAATTCATAGAAGAGGTAAAATTATGTTTTATGAAAATTTGCAAATGCTCCTAGGAGGTGGGTAAAAGATGGTAAAATTTCAATAAAATTATTATACATATAAACTTATTATAAAATGACTCTAATGAATTACATTGAACGTATATAGGTATTATGTATATATTTATACATAAAATAAATTTAAATAAAATAAATAATTATTTAAATGAAATGTCGATTTTAACCAATAACGCAGTGTTTTTCACTATTCATCAAAAATTGGAAGGTTTCAAAAACATACAAAAAAATTCACCTAAATATAATTTTGTTATTCCTAGTTCAAAAATGAAGTCTATTTTACCAAATTAAAAACATATAAATTTAATTTATAAATTTAAAATTAATTGCCGTTGTCAAAACCAAAAAGCGTATTTTTAAGAAATAATAAATATCAAAAGATTGATACTTATATATCTCCAATTTCATAGTGAAATTACTTACAATGACCAAAATTGGATTAAATGGTCAAAGTATAATCCTTTTATACTTACAAACTATTAAAATATATAATTTAACACTATAAATTATTTTTATTAAAAATTTTGTTTTCAGTTAAAATATAGTATTTTTCACTATTCACCCAAATATGAAAGTTATCAGAAAAACACCAAAAATATTTTCAAACTAAAATATTATGTCCCAATTCAAAAGAAGATGTTTATTTTGTCAAATTGAATATATAAAAGTTTCAAATATTGTATTTCAAAGTGGTTCTCCATTAAAAGGTTGTAAAATTGCATTTTTTTTAAAATACATCTTTTATCTGAAAAAATTGAATTTGTTCTTACATTATGTCTAAGAAACTAATAATATGGATTATAAAATTATCAGTATTATATAATGTTAAAAATTCATTTAATACTATTCAAAACAGCTTTTGAACGACTAGTTTGGTATGTCGTGGTGCGCTAGAACTTGGTGTTGCGTATAGTGCAAGTTATTGGATTACTTTGAAGAAATAACATACTATGAAATGTTGATGTGTTACATTCTTCCCTACTTCAATAAATTTAATCCTTGCAATTTGAAATTGTTTTTGAAAATAAAAGGTTGAAAATATAAAATACCTTTATGGGAAAACCCACATCAGAAATTGGGTTAATAAAATTTAGTCTTAATAAGAGGAAAATGGAAATGAAAGGGTCACCACCAAATTGTGATCTTGAAAAGAAGAATATTGGTGGCGATTAGAGACACATAATTGGAGGAAAAGCATAAATATTTATAGTAAGTTATTGAGGTCATCAATCCCAAACAAGTGTAAAATTGAGGGCCTCAAATCCATCAATCTATGATGATTTGAAATACCATCGGTTCAACAAAACATAAGGTATTAGGATGACGCAATTTTGGTTTTAAGATCCCTTCCCTAATGTTTAATAATTAATTTAACCATATAATAATAGGTAAACCATTATATATATATATACTTGACAATTATAGGTTCATCCTTCAACTAATTTCTACCACAAACTCATCATTCACTCCAAAAGATTTAAAAAATATATATTTTCTTTATCCGAATCATTTATGCTTCCAAAAATAATGAATTTATAATTCACCTATCAGACCCTAAAAAACTCGATTATACAATCTAGGTACTTAATGTAGTCTAGTGTTTGGCAATAAATCCCAATTGCACTATGGTTGTGGGTTCGATTCCCGTAGCTTTGTCTGACATGATGGATTGTCACACGGTCTGCGTGTTATCCTTTTTATAACAATATAAAAATAACCTTAATAATAATATCCAATTTCAAACTTAATACATTCCAACCTTTAGACTTATCCAAAATAATTCTATCCAAATTCAAAGTCTAAAATTTATAAGGAAGTGAAACACAATTAAGATCCTTTTTGCCATGTTATAACATGTGAACACCTTCATCATGTATTATTTTAAAACATGGTAACACCCTAAATTTCCATACAACATTATTGATTATATTCATGCTCCCTCATCCTTTATATAATAATAGATATATTCCTTATATCCAAAAATTATGAATATTTTAACAATTATGAAATAAAAAAACAATTAATCAATTCCAATATAGTCAATAATATATAATATAATTTATCCAAATCAATCATCTCTTATCCCAAAATTACTACCTCAGTATCAGGAACATATTAATGATTATCTTTCCTCAAAGCATGCATTTTACAAAAAGTTTGACTTTTTGTTGAGTCACTCTTCATAAAACCATATAATCTCAAATCCTCAATGAAATAATACTTTATTACAATCCTTATTTATATCAATAATTCATATAACTGGTATATCATCGATACAACACTGAAATGACATAATATTTTAACAACAACATAAGAACAATAGTCATTCCTCTTCATATGTGGTAGTATCATAACATTATTATTATCCAATACCATCATTTGAGGTGTACTAGGATGATTTGGATATTGATTCGCGTAGTGACCCAAATCCTTGGAGATGAAGCATTGTACACATAAAAAATTTTCCTTATCCTTTCAATCACGTACTTGGTGTACTTCTTCTCCACACTCATAACAAACTCTCATTCCCTTCAAGAATTTACCACGGTGATTCTTTCCACAATTATCACATATGGTGAAATCCTTTTTTCCCATCTTCTCTTTATCCATCTTTCTCTCCACCATCCTTTTCTTCTCTGGCTTCCCTTCAAAGCCATAAGACTCAGAGAACTCTTTACTTATCTTATTAACACATGATACTATTTCTACATTTGTTGAGAATACATGGGATACTATTTCCCTTCTAAATGTTTCCCTAATACTATGAATGATATGATCATTCTTACTCATTGGATTATACGTATTGTTGGAGTTCTCATTCCTTCTACCGGGTGTTATTTCTAAACAATGGCATACACTAGGTTAGTTTATGAATCACAATTCATAATTCCAAACTTTTAAAACAGTTAACATAAATTGATCATCTTATGGATATAATAAAAAATCATAAAAATGTTTTCCTTATGGAAGTATATACTCATAAACCCTTCCAAATGGTTTGTAAAGAAAATGAGAAGTTTCCTAAGCATATCCCCTAGGAGTGTTGTAACAAAGAGTGCAACAAGGCCCATTGTCGTGCACCAGTTCCTGTTTGAGTGTAGCTCAAAGTGGTGTTTTTGGGTTTTACCCCAAGGTACATCTGTGCCAGAGCTGTCACTACCTGCTTGTATCCAGACAGAGATTTATTTCTTGGAAAATACAAAAAATATCTACATTACCAAAATTCCATGAAGTTCTTCTATACAAATCTTCAAAGTGTATCTTAGGGTAATGTGCTCTAATTAGAGTTTATCTAAATCTCGTTTCCAAGGTTTGTACTAAACTTCCTCTAATACCAACTGTAACCCCCTGACCCCAGAAGCCCAGAGTCAGTGCATTATAACATATCATTGGCATGATCACAAAAGATCATGTCTTGAAAGACAAATTAGTTTAGTAGCCTTATAAGTACAGGATATATTCACATGGTTTACATTACATCATAAAATGGAAAACTGCAATAGCATTGATTCCAAGGAAAACACTGAGATCCCATAGAATATCCTTGCAAGTTAGTCATAATATAATTCTTCCCATCCTCGGAAAAATAAAACATAGAAATGGGTGAGCTCAAATGCTCAGTAGGGATAACAATATAGAGAAAACATTCATAAATAAGCATAATAATTTAAGGCAATGTATAAAACTAAAACAACAGAATTTCCAACATAAACATCATCATAATATGTCAAATATAAATCAAAATAATTCCATTTACTCACTCACATAGATATTCTACTAGTTGAATAATCACATGCAATATCAATATCCACTTTCATTATGATGGAATGCATAATTCCAGACTTTCATAACCACATAGTCAAGGCCTTATTCCAAGACTACAAATAAGATTTTTTTCAATGCCTTGTTCCAAGACACTGGTTGTCTCATTTGACCTACCGATGCATCTTGGAGCTAATGTGGGCTCCACCCGTCACTTACTAAGTCCAATGCATTCCTCATATGAAAAGTTTTAAACATTACATAAACATTCGTATTTAAACTAGCATAAAAAATGTCAATATTTTATCCATAACCATGAATGGTATGAAATAACACATCCACAGTCAAACATATCACAAAACTTTAATACAATATGGAATTTTTGCATCACAATAAATCAACTTCAAAGAAACTTAAAATCCATGAAATAAAAATCTTTTTAGAGACATACCTCTTTATATATTGAAATAATTTAAAATCCACATAATTATAATAGAAAACATTTATCTTTTAAAATATTATTATAATCTTGTAAGGGAATATTCGACGATATTATAACAGTGGAAAATAGTCGCACCCACCATCTAGTTAAAAAAACATTCTTACCTTAATTTTGTCGAAATGGTTGTAAAGTACCTTGTTTGGAAAATGACTGAAAGGTTACTTTGAAAACATTTAAGTTCAAATAATGGTATAAATGACATTAACCCATTTTCTTGTAAATAGTCTAAATGTTTTTAAAATATAATTTTATGAAAAATGGATGTGGATGATAAATATGTATCAGTAGATACTTACGTAAAAACAACCTCAAATAATACAGAGATTGTGAAATTAACCATTACCTTATAATTTTCCTTGGAAGAGGGTAGGTAAACCTCCTGTATATTATTAAAATAATTGTTATTAAATTATACAATAATCATATACATTAATATGATATCATATATGTTCTTTTAACACTGCTTTGTTAAAAATATCTTAGTATTATCGTAGTTTCGGGTGTTAAATGATTTGTTTCCCTTTATATGATTTGTTATTTTTAATCATCTAATTAAAATTAGTCTTGAATGGATATGATGAGGAATGAATCTCATCGCGTTCGTGGAGACAGTAATCCATATGTACGCACGAGTGATAATATCATTCTTTTGATATTAAAATAATATAAAATTTGATCGTATATCATATATACAGAATAATTATCATGTTATATTCATTATTTAAATCAATTACACATCATTATTATACCCATCCAAATAATAATGTATTGAATAAAAATTACACCAAGACATGGAGAAGGTAAGCCATACGTACACACATATGTTGACTTGTCATTCAAAGTATGGATAGAATAATGAATATAGTTGTACCATATTTATAATAATATCACATTATATATAAGATACTGGAGTTATTATTTTAGAATATAAACAACTATGAAAGAGGAAGTGGAAGAAGAAAGTAACTTGAAAGAGGTGATGAAATATTTACCTCTTCTTCGGGTTCTTCCTTTTGATTTGACCAAAATGGAACATTAAGTTGGATTTATGAAAAAAGGAAGGCCTCTAGGATGAAGGGAGGACAGTTGAGAGGGTATTTGGGAAGGGGTTTGTCCAATTGAAATGGCTTTAAAGTTTTGAATTAGAGAGAAGGGTGAGTTCCCTTTTATAAGAGGGGTGAGGGGCACCTTAGGAAAAGCTAGAAATATTATTTTATAATAAAATAATTTTCAGTTTCTAATGGCTCAAAAATTAATTATTTAAAGTCTAAGGTGGTGATGGGTCGAAAAACACTCAACCAATAGGTTTTATACAGGTTTGGGTCACTATATTAACTTTATCTTATAGATTTAACTCTTAGTTAAATAGTTTAACATTTCCCATGTCTCTTTGTATTTTTATATTATATGGTTAATAAACATAAAATATACATCCAAGTGAACCCCAAGTGATTAATTTATGATACAAATATCATTATATAAGTCTTTTTGATGAACTTTATATTTTTGGGAATAATATATAAATTATGAAAATTTTTTTTTTTTAAAAAACTCTTTTATATCAATTTTGACACTATTTGGTATTTTGTTTTTTCTAAATTCATAACAGCATTATTACTTTGAAAACTATTCATCTATCCAACCCAAACATGTCATATTAACCAATAAAATTCTTGCAATTCCTAAAAAGTCTCAAATTTAATTTATTTGGATATTTATAATATCAATTATTTTAATATTTCATTAATTAGGTAATTACTGCAACATCATTGTGTCATAAATAAATTTAATTATTTAATGTGAAAAAATTATAAATAAAATACCATTATATATGAAATATTTTTATATTTAAAATTAATATTTTAAGTTGAATTTATTTTATGTATAACCTCATATTAAAATGGTTTAGTTATTAAACATTGAATTTAACACTTTTTACTCTTCTTTGAATTAAATAATAATAAATGTACTAATCTAATCCAAGTGGACTTAAAGGATCATATATCCGTCCTAAGGTTGTTTTTGGTCGAATTACACTTATCCAATAGAATTAGGACATGTGTATGGAAAATAATATTATTATTTTTACCTTTAATTACAATTTTTTTTAACCGTGGTAAATAAAAGTCAAAAGTTACTATTCAACAAAAATTATTTTTATCTCATTTAACCACATTTTAATTAATGATATCAACCATGTCTCTCAGATTTTTGAAATTTAATTCACAGAAGTTGTAAAATTATGTTTTATGCAAATTTGCAAATGCTCCTAAGAGGTGGGTAAAAGTTGGTAAAATTTCAATAAAATATTTATATATCTAATCTTATTATAAAATGAATCCATTGAATTAAATTGAACTTATATAGGTATTATTTATCTATTATGACCTAAAATATATTTAAATTAAATAAATAATTATTTAAATGAAATGTCGGTTTTAACCAATAACGCAGTGTTTTTCACTATTCAATAAAAATTGAATGTTTTCATAAACATACCAAAAATTCACCCTATGATCATTTTGATATTCCAAATTTAAAAATGAGGTCTATTTTAAAAAATTCAAAGCATGGAAATTGAATTTATTAATTTAAAATTAATTCCCATTGTCAAAACCAAAAAGCGTATTTTTTAGAAATAATAACTATCAAAAGATTGACACTTATTTATGTCCAATTTAAATGTTAAATTACTTACGATGACCAAAATTAGATTAAATAGTGAAAATTTAATCTATTTTTTCTTAAAAACCATTAAAATTTATAATCTATCACTATGAATTAGTTTGATTAAAAAAGTTCTTTTCAGTTAAAATATAGTAATTTTTACTATTCACCCAAATATGAAAGTTATCAAAAAAACACCGAAAATTTATTGAAACTAAACTCTTATGTACCGATTATAAAGAAGAAGTTCATTTTGTCATATTTAATATATAAAAGTTTAAAATATTGGATTTAAAAATGGTTCTCCATTAAAAGGCTGTAAAATTGCATTTTTTGGAAAATATTTCTTTTATCTGAAAAAAATAAATTTGATCTTACATTATGTCTAAGAAACTCATAATATGGATTCTAAAATTATAAGGATTATATAAAGTTCAAAATTCTGTTAATACTATTCATAAAAGCTTTTGAATGGCTAGTTTGGTAAGTCGTGGTGCGCTAGAACTCAATGTTGCAGGTAGTGAAAGTTATTAGATTACTTTGAAGAAACAACATACTATGAAATATTTGGGTGTTAAAATATAAATTACCATTAACACTTATGTATTTCAATAAAAAAATATGTTATTTTAATTTTATATATTTACATCCATTACACTCCGTTACTTAAGAACAAGTGAACCGATTCTAAAAATAGTAGAAAATGAACACTCCTGAATGATGAAATTCAATATAATAAATTATGACTAAGGGAATAATTTATCTAAATATAATTATGATAAAAAAATAAATTTCTAATAGTTATTGATATAAGATATTAATAAGTCTAATTCCATATTCCAGGAGCTTAAGTTCAATAGTGGAACACATTCAGACTTAAGGTGAATGTTTTTTCACCCCAACATCTGTTTTCTTTCGGGTTACATTTATTTTATAATTACCTCAATGATTGTGTATTATTATGTACTCATAACCCATTATGTCTATGGGTTATATGTATTTTTAACAACCATAATGATTCCTAATTTTATGGATGGTTATAAGTTTTCAATATAACTTTTGAAATTGTTTTGGAAATACAAGCCTGATCCAAGGGAATTTCTCTAATTATTATATATTTTCAAGGGAGATCTATAATATATTTTTATAAACCATTATATTTATAAAATCACGCATTTAATTATGAAAATATTATCTTAATTCACTTCTGGTTTTATACAAATATTTTTCCAAAGGAACTCTTTTTTTCAATGTAAAATAGTATTTATCTCAAGATTTACTCGTAGAATTTATAAGAGTATCTTCATCAATTTCAAAAATCTTGTTGATTCTTATGTATTATTGGGATGTAGTATTACATGTTATCATATTCCATATTTAATATAATTTTTTATGATTATTTTGTCTATGGATGTGTTATCTTAAAACAATTCACTAATTTACTCTGAATGGTTTGTGTTTAAGATTAATATTTGGGAAATGTTATTTTCATTTAATATGTTAATTTTAATATGAATGTATGTGTTTCTTATGTTTATCCATGTTCTTATGATGAATTAATTGGACAAAGTAAGTGTCTGGTGGGGCCCTCTATAGCCCCTCGGTGCATAAGTAGGTCTCATGAGACAGACTACGTTCTTGTCACAATGCGTTGACAAAATAATTATTTGTGGTATTGGAATGAGGACTTGAAAGTATGGTTATGTTATCCCACATTATGAATTACCTCATTATTAAAATAGTATTGATGGATCATATGGTTATTCAACTAGTAGGATACCCTTGATTATGTTATATTATGGAAATATTTACTCAGGTCATATTTCATCCATATTATATTCACATTTTTTTAAAGGCATGTGTTTTAAATTATTCATCATGTCAAATTATTATGTTATCTTCCTCTGTATTTCTTACAATTATTGAGAATTTTAGATTCCCCCTTTCTTATGTTTCATTTTTTCAGGACATGAATATTTTTTTTATGAATAATATCCTAAAATAAACTTGTATATATGGACGTTTTCTAATGAGTTTCTATGTTGTTTTTTATTTCATGTTGTAATGTTGAAATTATGTATGTATTGTTTTTCCAATAATACTATACTACTCTATCCTTCAAGATGATTATTCCTTGTTTATATGCTGATCTAATCAAATAACGCACTAGCTCTAGGAAACTGGGTTCGGGTTCTTACTATAGAGACTCTTGGTACTCCCCCAACATCCCTATTAGAACCCCAAGTCTAGAACATAAAATCCATAATAGAGTTATTATTTTCTAGTGAATATAAATACACAACCACCATGTCATGTTGAAACATTATCTAGGATAATTTAATTCAATTAATGAATAAAATCACCACTTTGTGATAGGATAAATACATTCACATTTGTTAATAATTTATATTCATGGGTTACACCTCAAAACACAACTCAAGTATATGATATAATAGATTAATATTGGAATAATAATAATAATATATTGTTCTAGAAGTACTCATGTAATTACTGTTTTAGAAGGATACCCATCAAAAAATTATGAGGAAGTGACATGCCATGAAGGTTTCACCTGTGACCTGGATAGTGTTGTAACCTAAACCTAAAAGCTTTTACGTTTTTTCAATTATTTTTATATAGTGTGAAAAACGGAATCACATTGTAGTACATTCATGAAATATATAAATTCATGATGTTAATTGTAAAATGTGTTGTGACCCTTCATCCCCCCTCGACCAAATATCTCATGTTCAGAATAATCAACCAAACCCTTATCCTCAACAAGCCTCCTAAACCATGTTTTTATTGATTTATCATGTATCATTGAATTCTAGTGCCTCATCCATTAAAAAAAACCCCAACCACTCCCACTTCCCAATAATTCTTTCCTCTCAATATTTCTCTTTGACACAACCAAAACAAATTCCTATTTTATTTTTTTATCATTTCGTGATTTTAAAAATCCATTTTTTCACATTTAATTTCCCTCAATCCATTTCCAATGGTGATCATTAAAACCATTGAACCTATGTCCAAGGCTAAATTCATAATATCCAAATTACCAACCAAGGTCCCTATATGACAGGACAATTAGGAGTAAAATAGGGCACCTGCACCTTACCTCCATCCTTCCCCCAACACATCTTCACCCACACCATCCACTTAGCATTATTCATAAGTAGAGATTACATATAGTAGTACATACACTAATGCCTAAAATTTATATATAAAACCCCCATTATAGGTTAGAAAAGAAATTTATGAAGACCATTTATACCAAAAAAACATTTAATATTTTCATCATGGGATAGATAAATATGGAGGGGGACTCAATAGAGGCTATCTAGGATATTCATCTAGAGAAAATGTTATTGGTCATGGAAGAAGAATTTTGTGATATTGTTTTAGTGATATTGTCTAAAAATGGGAAACAATTGGAGAAGAGTAACTTCTAGATAGGACAAAAAAATTCAATATTATTATTGTAAGTGTTTGGAGTGAGTTTGAAAATATATCTCATATTTTTTTCAGACCACCATTTATAGGGAATTCATGATTTAACCCAATATGGGTTTGGATTATAAGTGGTGGGCCTTGATATATTATTACCCAAATATCATGCACGACCCTAATATATCTAATATCAATTATCATTGGTTTCTACTCTTGAGGGTTTTCTATATATCCCTTTCACAGGGGGTTGTGATACAACAAAAATGTTCTCATTATTTATTATTTTATAAGATGTATCCATCAAATTGGAAAGAAAATTATTTTTATTTTGAAGGATTGATGAAGAAGTGTAAAGGGAAATTATTGTGGGGAAACTTCATCTAATACATTTACAATCATCTAATGTTGTTTGAAATATACATTCCCTTGTCCCCCTTGGAGATCCTCCCACTAATTTAAATAAAATAACTCTTCAAGATGGGACTCTTGAAGAAGGAGGGAAGAAATATGGGTTGTAATATGAGTATTAGTTTTATTAATGTGGGTTTTAGGCCAATGTGAACCATTTTTAGGCTTCCTCAGAGTTCAAGAAAGCCATTTCACATTCTAGGAGGAGGGTGGCCTCAGTGCTTGACCATTCATCTGCAACCTCTACTACCCCGAAGGAGCAGTTTCATTTTTTGGGGAGGAACTCTAGTTATCATAACAATATATAGGACTCAAAGTTTTTCGACGGGGATACCATTCTTAACCCACCATTGAACCAATTTAATAAACCACTACAACCATCTCCAGTATAATAACCACCTATGGTGACATCTCCTGATATATCCCTTGCCGCTTCTAATGATTAGCCTCATCCAATTGTCCAGAAGTTTCATGAGGACCCATATATCATTACTAATCCAAATGTATGTTATGATAATGTGTTGGATTCATATTATAATGAAAAAGGATTATCTATCGATATAGTGGAGGAGGCTCTATTTATATATTCAAATACTTTACTACTACAAAACATGCCTTTAACATCCCAATTATTTATCAGTGATAGAAAAAAAATACAGATAAATGCCATATTTATGACGGAAATAATAAATTTAACCTTTTAGTAGCTCTTTTATTTTAGCACTGATAAATAAAACCATTATTAGTGCTTTATTTCATGCACTAACAAAGGTTATCCTTCAGTAGTGATTTATTTTTAGAGATGATAATGGGTATGCTTTATCACTGCTGATAAATATTTCCTTCATCAATGTGTTTTTAGCACTGATAAAATGAAATAGTTAAATAAAAAATAACATATGTTTTTATTAAAAAAATTATTACAAATTTTACTAATTAAATAATTCTTAATAAAAATGAATAGATTTATTATACGTTATTAAATACTAAAAAATTTATTAATTGTATTATGATGATAATTAATGTTACTAAATTCTATATATTAAATATATAAATATACATTAATGTATATAAATATGATTTATATATTACAAAAAATTTATGTGTTTCCCATTAAACTTTCATATATTAAATGAATAATGGTATATAATTAAAAATTAATATGAATTAATAATATTGACTAATTACACATGACTTGACCTATAATTGAATGTCATGTTATTTTTCAATTTAATATATATCAAATTTTTGTTATATTGATTTTAGATATACATAATTAATGCATTTTTATATAAAGTATGCACATAGAGAGAACGTATCCATTTTTTCAGTATTGTTAATGTGTACTTATATACATAATTTATTCAATTTCACCCATTGTGAACATATATTCATGCACTCAAAAATAGTTATTCATTAATAATATGAAAAATAAATTTTTAATAAAAAATATAAAAAATTATTTTTTAAAATATATATTTCTATAATTATACATTCACTATATTTATACAATTATATATTTTTATTTATAAATAAAATAATTAATTTTAAAAGTATTTATATAATTATTAATAACTAATTATGTATATTTAAATAATTATTAAATTGATAATAAAGTTAAATAAATAATGAATATATTTAATATATATATATATTAAATATATATATGTATCATTAAATAATTATTTATAATATTATAAATAATTTTTAAAAAAATATTTATATAATTTTTAATAAATAATTTTAAATGTATAATAAAAATATTTAAAAAGGAATATATTTACTATATTTATATGTTTAAATATTTATTAATTATTTATAATTAGTTTCAATTTTTTATTTATAGTTATAATTATAAATACTTTAAAAGCACTTCATTAATAAGCATAGATAAAATAATCTTTATCATCACTTTTTCGCACTGATAAATATGAGCATTTATCAGCACTAAACAGAGAGCTAATAAATTGATTATTTATCAGTTCTATAAGTTTAGTACTGATAAATAGTCCTTCTATCAGCACTTATTGGTAAGCACTGATAAATATATCCCGATCTATTTTAAACATCCAAACCATTTTCGAGCCCATTGTGATATAGAAGCTATCCACGAAAGCCACTCATTGTTGGAACTTATCCTTATTTAATCGAAGGTTAAATCACACTGCTTGACTACCTCTGATCATATTGCCTGACATTCGAAGTGGGTTATAGATTTTCTTCTACCTAGTGAGAGAGGCCTTCAGATGTTCTTTTTGTATTTTTGTTCTGATTTTTTATTTCTTCTTCTATGATTTGTTTATGATATTTTGTTATTGATCTGTTGCTTATGATTTGTTTGTGATACATTATCTGTGGAATTATTTTTTGTCTTTTGTTTGTATTGACTATTGATGTGGGATCCATTGTTTATATCTGACACTGAACCTTGGATTTAATCATTTTTGTTTTACTGCTATGTTTTAAATCTTCTTACTAAATAATTTTTCAGTATATGTATATAAATATGTAAAAAAATTCATGTATATTCTTGGTTATTGACTACTTATTGGAGGCACATTGGTGGTTCCCTAATGATTATATATATTCTGACACCATTCATGGACACCTTAGTGAACATGTATCTTGAGATGCTATTTTTTAAGAGCCAAGTTAGTGGAGCAATGAATGGTCGTCTATTGGTTATATTTATCATAGGATATAGTTCCTCTTATAATTCACGATGGTCATTAGGTTACTTATGAAGAAGATTCAAATGGACCATCCCCAGTTAAGAACATGTGGATTTTTCAAATCCATCCATCACTTTTCGAATCATTATGGTGCCTTTAGTTTGGGTTATGATTGAATATTAGGTTTTTATCTATTTGATATTTCTTATAGACTATAAGTGAGTGAGTTTTTATATTTTTTGTGACATGTATATGTGTCTATATATCTATTTTATCATTTATTTTATTATTATTTTTTCTAGAAGGTATACCTATATTGTGTAATGATAATTTTGGGTCTACATGTCCATTGACCCCAAGGGTCATGCTGTAATTTTGTTCATCCTTTGGCGATGGATGGAGTGACAACAGCTTTACAAAACATCATGGTCTTCTAAAAGATATTCTATTAGAAGAAAGAGAGTTCAATTAGAAGGTAAATGTGTTTTGTAATATATTATGTTTTCCTCATAATTATAAGGCCCCGGCCTTAAACCTTACTTAATATTGAATTAAATGAATAATTCACGTTGAGGGTCTTTTCAGGTTTAGAGTTTTAGAGAATTAGGACATAACTATTACATCTCAAAAGATTACAAAGTAGACACTTCTACTAAGTTTCCATAAAATAAAAACTCTTTAAAAGAAACATGTCTAGTTCCATGTTTTAGATAGAATGATTTTTCCTTGATCCCATCCTTGACCCTATTCCACTTTAAGTCCTGTGAAAAACATTTCAAAAACTTGAGGTGAGCATAAAAAGCTCAGTAAGGGATACACAAAGAAGGAAATTTGTTAGCTTTTCAAAACCACCAGTAAACAATGATTACTTTATCAAAGTAATACTTTTCACCTTTATGAAGTTGAAAATAATCTTCATTGAATAAAAGATCATTACTTACATTTTTTTATATCAAAAGATTACTATAAAACCCATATAAAGAACACATAACATATAAAGGTAACTTGGGACATAAACATACATAAATGGAATTACCATACAGTTGACTTCCACACATACTTAAATTGAATAGCCATACGGCTGACTTCCATACCCAATGCATTGGAGGTTATAACGTAACCACCCATCCTGGTATTCACGACACCACCCGTCATAATGGTTTATCACGTAAACACCCGTCAAATGTCCAAGTACCATTATAAAATAATAAGACATAAAACAAATATAATGGGAAGAAAAAAATTCCAAACTTTGATGACAATATATCTCTTAAATATATTGACATAGAAATTCTATTATAAAAACCATTTTCAATACCAAAATACATAAAAGATTATATGGTATTTATTTCATTTTAAAAACATTACGGCTTGTTGAGGAAGCCAAAGACCAAATAATACTCACGGCGGAGAAAAAGGTCATTGTCACCTTGTACATTATAAGAAACATTACTTTTTTTTTATTTTGTAAAACTCTTTTTAGAAAAAGATTCCTTTTATAAAATTAAAAGTCAAAGGGGTTTATAAAACGTATAAAAGAAATCCTTTCATTAGAACAGAAAATGCATCAATGAAAGGAGATTGAGACGAAGTCCCTTACATCGTGTCCAACGTGACTCGATTGCTCTTTAATCTCCTGAATAATAAACTGGTGTTAATTTATACTTTCTTAAGAACCTTTTTCATGTTTATTATTCCTTTTATATAACTTATTTCCCAGGTATAAATGTTATGTAATCATTTAATTTAATAAAGTTTGTTTTGTCGATATTTGGTACTTAAGTCAAAAATGGACTTCTTACAATTACATGTTGTTTATGTGGTAAAAGGTACATTATATCCAGAATTATATTCATGATTTTGATATCATATATATCATATATATCCACCATATACATGTATTTATAATTGTAAATAACATTTAGGGGTAAGAAACGAAATGCACCGTTCATGGAGACGGTAAGTCGTACGTACGCATGAACACTACTTTCATTTCTATTTCGTATTTAATGGAGTGAAATCATAATGATATAAGGGTATATTATAATTCCAGTATAACATCATATATAATAACATTAACTCCATCCTTTATACGTCGCACATATGGCTTTAGCGAATCAAATCACTTTGAGGGGGCGGTAGTCCGCACTTCCTAAAATGAAATTATCGTGATTACCCACAATAGAAACCATAATGGTATGCCAAAAATGAAAAATACAGAAGCATAAGGAAGAAAACATAATATATATCATATATAAATAGAGTAACATCTTAATGGCCACCATGAAAGGTGTTAAAAGAAGATTGGACAATCATTGTTTCATGAGGCAGAAAATCACCAACCACAGAAACAGTATGTTCTTTAACCATTAGACAAAGGTGTGTGTGGGTGTAGCTCGAATCATTCTTATAAAAACATCATAGAATATTTAATATACTGGAGTTGTTAAAAAAGAAATTAATAAAAAGAGTTTATGGGGTTGGAGAATCAAAATAAAACAAAAGAACAGAATTGAAGACATTACTTTAATATCGGGTAACTCTCTTTGATTTGAGCTCAAAGGCTTCCTTGGGAAGACTTCTGCCCAAAGTGAGGCTTCTAGGAGTAATAGATGGATGTGGAGAGACAAAATTAGCAGATCGTGTCTGAACCAATGGCTTGAGATGTGTGGGTAAGGAGGTATAGGTGGGTGCCTTTTATAAGAGGAGAGGAGGGGCACTCTTGGAAAGTTATAAAAGGTTACTTTATTATAAAATGGTTTTACGATAGAAAAGGTCCCACAATTATAAATTTAGAGGATAAGGTGATAAGGGTTCTAAATCCACCCATCGAATAGGTTTTTGAAAAGTGTAGGTCTTAGATTTTACATTATCGTTTCATTTTATTTAAATCATTAAATAATGAGGTAATCACTGCATTATCATGGTGTCATAAATAATTTAATTTATATAATGTCTAAAAATTATAAAACAAATATCATGATGTAGGAAATCTTATTATATTTCTAATGAATATTTATAGTCAAAATTATGACTTATATAACCCCATTTATAAATAGTTTTAGTAAAACATCTCATGTTTGTGACATTTTTATTTGAACATTAAATAAAGAGTTATTAATGTCATTTTCCTACCAAAGTGGCTCCATGGGGTCCCCAAGTTGACCCATGGATTTTCTTGGTCGGCCATGAAACATCCAATAAGGTTAGGACATGTGTCTAGCTCATTTCATATTATTAAAACATTATGTTTACCTTAAACTACACTAATTACATCTAATCGCAATTAAAAACTTAAAAGTTACTATTCACCAAAAATTATTTTAATCCCATTGAACCACATTTTATTTCATAATGACAGCCATGTATGTCAAATTTTTGAAATAAAAAACACAGTGGTGGTAAATTTTCATTTAAACGAAAAATCAGTTTTTTTAAGTACCACTTTGTGGTTTCACTATTTATCAAAAATTGAAGTTTTTCAGAAAAATACCAAAACTTCACCGTAATCTATATTTGATATTACGATTTCAAAAATGATTTCTATTTTACAAAATTCAAAAAATATAAGTTGCATTAATTAATTTTAAAATTAATTACCGCTGTCAAAACAAATAGCGTGTTTTTATGAAACAAAATGTATCAAAAGATTGACACTAGTTTAAGTCCAATTTCAAAGTGAAATTAATTCCAATGTCCACTATTGGATTAAATGGTAAAAAAATATTCTAATTTCACTTTAAACCAATTCAAAAGATAATATAATCATATAAACAAATTAGATTAAAAATAGGTTTTGAATTAAAATACAACATTTTTCACTATTCATTAAAAAATGAACTTTATCGGAAAAATACCAAATATTTACACAAAGTAAATTTTGATGTCCCGATTCTAAAGAAGAGTTTTATATGGTCCAATAGAATGTATAATAGTGACCAAAACTATATTTAAAGAGGGTTCTCCATCAAAAGGTGATGGTTCGACTTTTTAGTGAATATTAGAGTATCTATGCCTAAAATTGAACTGTTTTCATATTTTAAGCCTTTATCATTTATTGGGAAAATGTAAAAACATTTAAAAAACATATATAATCATATTCTAGTTATTTCTATTCATTCCCACCAATACAACGGCTACGTGTTAACTACCATTTTAAATATTATTATTATATTACTAGTGTGAAACGTAAGTTTTCAAAGAAACTCATTGTTGCATATCGAGTACGCTATCGAACATAGAAACCCATTTAAAGAAAAATTAATATTTAATTCGAAAATATTAATAAATATGAAAATTTATTATTCTTTATTTATATGGGATGTTACATCCTTCCCCCCTTTTGGGAATTGCGTCCTCGCAATTTTATTCACTTATCAAAATAAGTGGGGGTATTTTTCCCTCATAGAATTTTCAGATTCCCACATTGCCTCTTCAACCATATGGTTTTTCCACAAAACATTTACCTGATGAATTACATTATTTCTCTAAACATGCTCTCTTTGGTCAAGAATCTGGACTGGTTGTTCTTCATTAGAGATATTTTCTTCCAACTGGACTACCTCTGGGCTCAAAACATGAGATGGATCTGGAATATACTTTCTCAACATCGAAACATGAAAAAAATTGTGTACCTAAGATAATCTCGGAGGTAATTCCACTCTGTAAGCAACTGATCCAACTTTTTCCAGAATTTCATATGGTCCATTGAACCTTGGACTCAACTTTCCTTTCTTACCAAATCTCATCACACTTTTCCATGGTGAAACTTTGAGAAAAACATGATCATCTACCTCAAAATATAGATCCTTCCTCCAATTATCCGCATAACTCTTCTTCCTGCTCTGAGCTGTTCTCATGTGTTTCTAGATCAACTGAACTTTTTCTGCCATCTCTTCTTCCAACTTTAGTCCCATTAGCTTCCTTTCACCCACTTCATCCCAAAAAGCTAGAGTTCAACACCGCTTACCATATAATGCTTCAAATGGAGCCATCTGTATACTGGAATAAAAACTGTTATTATATGAAAACTCAACAATGAAAGATGTTGGTCCCAACTTCCTTGATAATCCATAGAACAAGCACATAGCATATCCTCCAAAGTCTGAATTGTTCGTTCTAACTACCCATCTGATTGAGGATGAAAAGCTGTACTAAAATTTAATTCAGTACCCAACGACTTCTGAAGGCCCTTCCAAAAGTTATAAGTAAACCTGGGATCACGATCAGATACAATGGATAAGGGAACTCCATGAAACCTGACTATCTCTATAAGATACAAACAATAAAGTTGATCTAAGAGAGAATGTATCTCAAATAGGAAGGAAATGAGAAGATTTATTCAATCGATCAACAATAACCCATCTTGCATTATTATCTCGAGATATCCTCGGTAATCCCACAACAAATTCCATGGATATATTTTCCCATTTTTACTCTGGCACTGGTAAAGGCTGAAGCATCCCTTTCAGTAACTGCTGCTCTGCTTTAACCTACGGACAAGTCAAACACTTTACAGTAAAATAAGAAATATCTCTTTTCATTCCATCCCTCCAATAATACTCCCACAGATCTCTGTACATCTTAGTACTGCCAGGATGAACTGAAAATGGGGAACTATGAGCCTCACATAACAACTCATTCTTCAACTGTGAATCACTAGGCACACATAATCTCTTCCCAAACCTCAAAACACAATCATTATCAATGTTGAATTTAGGAAACTTACCCTTCTGAACCAGCTCTACCTTTTTTTGCAACTCATTGTCTTGCTTCTATGCTTTCTTGATTCTATTTGATAGAGAAGATTTCACCGATACCTGAAACAAAATAGAAGGACTTCCTGCACAAACAACTTCCATGTCAAAGTTCATCAAATCAAAAACCAAAGGATCTCGTTCCAAACGTATCATGGTTAATGAAGCATTACTTTTTCGACTCAAAGCATCACCCACTTTATTTTCTTTTCCCGTATGGTAATGAATTGTAAAATAATAATCCTTGATTAATTCCATCCATCTCCTCTGTCTCATGTTCAATTATTTCTGAGTGAATATATACTTTAAACTTTTTTTATCAGTATATATTTCACACTTTACTCCATAAAAATGATGCCTCCAAATTTTTAGAGCAAAAACAACAACATCTAATTCCAAGTCATGTGTAGGGTAATTTACCTCATGAGTTTTCAACTGACATGAAGCATATGCAATTACCTGATCATTCTGCATAAGGACACAACCAAGTCCTTTCAATGAAGAATCACTGTAGATAACAAACTCACCATTCCTGGAAGGAAGTGCAAAAACTGGAGCATTCACCAATCTTCTTTTCAACTCCTGATAACAATCATCACATTCTTTTGTCCAGATAAATTTAACACCCTTCCGAGTTAGCTTAGTCATTGGACTAGATAACCATGAAAACTTTTCAACAAACCTTCGGTATTATCCTGCCAAACCAAGGAAACTACGGATCTCGGTTACATTTTTGGGTCTTTTCCATTCTTCAACAACTTTTGTTTTAGCAGGATCAACAGTTATGCCATCTTTTGAAACAATGTGACCAAGGAAAGAAATTTGTTGTAACCAAAACTCACACATGCTAAATATTCCATACAGTTTCTTTTCTTTTAAGGTTTTCAAGATAACCCTTAAATGACTTTCATGCTCCTCTTTACTTTTAGAAAACACCAAAATATCATCGATTAAAACAACCAAAAACTTATCCAAGAACTCATGGAAAATTCTATTCATAAGGTCCATGAATATAGCAGGTGCATTGGTTAACCCAAAAGGCATAACTACAAATTCATAATGGCCATATCTAGTACGGAACGCGGTCTTCAAAACGTCTGCTTCTTTTACTTTCAACTGATGGTACCCCGACCTCAAGTCAATCTTCAAAAAATACTGAGCTCCCTGGAGCTGATCAAACAAATCATCGATATGAGGCAAAGGATAATTGTTCTTAATAGTAATGTTATTCAAGGCTATATAATCAATGAAAAGTCTCATTGAACCATCTTTCTTTTTAACATACAAAATAGGAGCACCCCACGGTGATGTGCTAGGTCGAATGAAACCTTTATCTAATAACTCCTGTAATTGCTTCTTTAACTCTAAAAGTTCAGCTTGAGCCATTCGATAAGGGGGTTTTGAAATTAGATTAGAATCAGGAACTAAGTCAATATTAAATTCAACTTCCTGATCATGAATAATACTAGGCAACTCATCAGGAAAAACATTAAGATACTCATTTACCACTGGCACATCATTAATCTGAACAGTTCCTTTATTTTCAGCAATATGTTCCAGGTAAGATTCATTTCCATCTTTTACTAGTTTCTCAACTTACTGATATGTTATCAAAATCAAGGGTTCATTCTTGTACACAAACTGAAAATCTTTCTGAAAAGAAACCATTTTAGCTCTGCAGTCAATCTTAGCATGATAAACAGAAAGTCAATCCATGCCCAAAATAACATCAAACTCTACTAGAGGAAAAACAACAAGGTTTGCTGGTAGATTCTTTCCGCACACAAGGATAGGAAGGTTCTTATAATTTCTTTTTGTCTCAACGTTCCCTCTGGGAGTTTTTACCATAAGTTCAGGATTCATATCTTGAGATGGAATTTCCAATTTACTAGAAAACTTCTCAGAAATGAAAGAATGTGTAGACCCTGAATCAAACAACATGTTGGCATAATCCAAACAAACAAACAGTGTACCTAATACTACTTCATTCGATTCCCCAACATCTGCTGAAGTAGTTGAAAAGGATTTCACCACCCCTTTCTGCTTGTAGTCTGGATGCTTTCCCCAAGTTGAGTTCTTTGTTAGACACTCATTTGCATAAAGACCCATTTCATTACACTTATAACATCATACCGCTGACTTTTCATTGCCTTCTTGATCATCTTCCTTACAGTTATGAACAATATGACCAGACATTCCACACCAAAATCACTCTCTAGACTTGGATAAACATTCTCCAGGATTTATTTTACCACAATTCTCACAGGATGGATATTTGGTTTTCTTACCTCCTTGCTTCTTTGATGAATTCTTCCCCTTTTCCTGCCAACTGGACCTCTTATTCTGTTGTTTTTCAAAGAACACCTGATCATCGTCAAACTCCATTTCCACCTTCTCCGCACATCGAACAAATTTTTCATAACTTTTGAACTCACGAGAAGCTAAATCCCTTCGATACCTTGGCTTTAACCCTGAGTAAAAATGGTTGATTTTACTATCAATATCTTGTATGAGGTTTGGAGCATACATTGCCAGTCGAGTGAACTTTGCTTCATAAGCAGCCACTGAGTCATCCTCCTGCCTCAATTCTAGAATTTTTTTCCATCCTAAGATGAACCACTGCAGGAAAATATTTCTCAAGAAACATACCTTTGAATTCTTCCCGGTGAAGATCATCAATCTCATCACTATCCCTGATATTTTTCACCATCGACCACCACTGATCAGCTTCACCTTCAAAATGGTAAACAGCAAGACTAACCTCTTGATGTTCTGAACACCCCATGACATCAAAAATCATCTCCAGTGCTTTAATCCACCCTTCAGCTAGAACATGGTCAGATGATCCTATGAATGATGGGGGATGTTGCCTCAGGAAATGTTCCACCACTGACATGTTCCTCTGCGGTTGATCTGGCTGATCTCGTGCATGGATACCACCTTCATTTATAGCCATAGTCAACTGTGCCATCACTAAAACAAACTGTTCAGTTCCAATTCCGACCATATCAGGTTGCTGATTTGGAAGGTTGTCTTCCTCCTGATGTCATCCCAACATAGCTGCCTTATTTCTTCTGCGGAAAACCATTATGAACACAGAAATATCTTAGGCGACGCAACATGGTAATCTTTAAATGCTATATCATTTCAATCATACCATATTTAACAATTTTCTAACTCCTAAAGTTGTCTAAACCGACATTTGATACCAACTATAAGGCCCCGACCTTAAACCTTACTTAATATTGAATTAAATGAATAATTCACATTGAGTATCTTTTCAGGTTTCGAGTTTTAGACAATTAGGACATAACTATTACATCTCAAAAGATTAAAAAGTATACACTTCTACTAAGTTTCCATAAAATAAAAACTCTTAAAAAGAAACATGTATAGTTTCATGTTTTAGATAGCATGACTTTTCCTTGATCCCATCCTTGGTGATATTCCACTTTAAGTCCTGTGAAAAATAATTCAAAAACTTGGGGTGAGCATAAAAAGATCAGTAAGGGATACACAAAGAAGGAAATCTATTAGTTTTTCAAAACCACCAGTAAACCATGATTACTTTATCAATGTAATACATTTAACCATTATGAAGCAGAAAATACTCTTTATTGAATAAAAGATCATTAATTACCCTTTTTGTAATCAAAAGATTACCATAAAACCCATATAAAGAACACATAACATATAAAGGTAACTTGGGATATAAACATACTTAAATGGAATAACCATACGGTCGACTTCCACACATACTTAACTGAAATAAACATACGAGCGACTTCCATACCTAATGAATTAGAGGTTATAATGTAACCACCCGTCCTGGTATTCACGGCACCACCCGTCATATGGTTTATCACGTAACAACTCGTCAAATGTCCAAGTACCATTACAAAGTCATAAGACACAAAACAAATATAATGGAAAGAAAACACTTCCACACTTTTATCACAATATATCACTTAAATATATTGACATAGAAAATACATTATAAAAACCATTTTCAATACTAAAATACATAAAATATTATATTGTATTTATTTCATTTTAAAAACATTACGGCTTATTGAGGAAGGAAAAGACCAAATAATACTCGCAGTGGCAGAAAAGGTTGTTGTCACCACGTACGTTAAAAGAAATATTCCTTTTTTTCGTTTTGTAAAACGCTTCATAGAAAAAGATTCATTTGCATAAAATTAAAATTCAAAGGGGTTTATACACCTTATAATAGAAAACCTTTCATTAGAACAAAACATTCCTCAATGAAAGGAGATTGAGACGAAGTCCCTTACCTCGTGTCCGACGTGACTCGATTTCTCTTTAATATCATGAATAATAAACTAGTGTTAATTTATACTTTATTAAGAACCTTTTTAATTTTTTTATTCCTTTTATATAACTTATTGTTCTGTTATAAACTTTATGTAATCATTTAATTTAATAAAGTTCATTTTGTCGATATTTGGTACTTAAGTCAAAAATGGACTTCTTACAATTACATGTTGTTTATGTGGTCAAAGGTTCATTATATCCAGAATGATATTCATGATTTAGATATCATATATATCATATATATCCAGCATATACATGTATTTATAGTAGTACATAACATTTAGGGGTAAGAAACTAAATGCACCATTCATAGAGATGGTAAGCCGTACGTACGCATGAACGCTACTTTCATTTCTATTGCGTATTTAATGGAGTGAAATAATAATGATATAAGGGTATATTATAATTCCAGTATAACATCATATATAATAACATTAACTCCATATTTTATACGTCCCACATATGGCATTAACGAATCAAATCACTTTGAGGGGGTGGTAGTCCGCACTTCCTAAAATGAAATTATCGTGTTTACCCACAATGGAAACCATAAAGGTATGCCACAAATAAGAAATATATAAGAATAAGGGAAACAAAAACATAATATATATCATATATAAATATAGTGACATCTTAATGGCCACCATGAAATGAGTTAAAAGAAGATTGAACAATCATCGTTTCGTGAGACAGAAAATCGCCAACCACAGAAACAGTATGTTCTTTAACCATTAGACAAAGGTGTGTATTGGTGTAGCTAGAATCATTCTTATAACAAAATCCTAGTATATTTAAGATACTGGAGTTGTTACAAAAGAAATGAATAAAAATAGTTTAGGGGGTTGGAGAAGAAAAATAAAACAAAAGAACACAAGTGAAGACATTACCTTAAAATCGGGTAACTCTCTTTGATTTGAGCTCAAAGGCTTCCTTGGTAATACTTATGCCCAATGTGAGGATTCTTAGAGTATGATAGGGATGTGGAGAGACAAAATGATCAGAGATTGGCCGAAACAAAGGCTTCAGAGGTGTGGGTAAGAAGGTAGAGGTGGGGACCTTTTATAAGAGAGAGGAGGGGCACTATTGGAACGTTATAAAAGGTTACTTTATTATAAAATGACTTTCGGATACAAAAGGTCCCACAATTATAAATTTAGAGGATAAGGTGATAAGGTTTCGAAATCTACCCATCCAATATGTTTTTAACAAGTTTAGGTCTTAGATTTTACCTTATCGTTTCATTTTATTTAAATCCTTAAATAAGGAGGTTATCGCTGCATCATCATGATGTCATAAATAATTTAATTTATTTAATGTCTAAAAATTATAAAAAAACTATCATGATGTATTAAATCTATTTATCTTTCTAATGAATATTTATAGTCAAAATTATGACTTTTATATCCCCATTTAAAAATTGTTTTAGTAAAACATTTCATGTTTGTGACATATTTATTTTAACATTAAATAAAAAGTTATTAGTGTCATTTTCTGACCAAAGTGTCTCCATGGGGTCCCCATGTTGACCCATGGATTGTCTTGGTCGGCCATGACAAATCCAATAAGGGTAGGACATGTGTCTTAGGTCATTTCATATTATTAAAACATTATTTTTACCTTAAACTACACTAATTACCTCTAATCGCGATTAAAAACTTAAAAGTTACTATTCACAAAAAAAATTATATTTATCCCATTGAATCACATTTTACTTCATAATGACAGCCATGTATGTCAGATTTCTGAAATTCAAAACACAGAGGTGGTAAATTTTCATTTAAACAAAAAATCAGTTTTTTAAGTACCACTTAGTGGTTTCACTATTCATCAAAAAATGAAGTTTTTCAGAAAAATAGCAAAACATCACCGTAAGCTATATTTGATATTCCAAATTCAAAACTGATGTCTATTTTACAAAATTAAAATCATATAAGTTGTATTAATTAATTTAATAATTAATTCCCGCTGTCAAAACAAATTGCGTGTTTTTATGAAACAAAATGTATCAAAAGATTGACATTAGTTTAAGTCCAATTTCAAAGTGAAATTAATTCCAATGTCCACTATTGGATTAAATGGTAAAAATATATTCTAATTTCATTTTAAACCAATTCAAAAGATAATCTAATCATATAAACAAATTAGATTAAAAATTGGTTTTGAATTGAAATACAACATTTTTCACTATTCATTAAAAAATGAACTTTATCGGAAAAATACCAAAAATTTACACAAAGTAAATTTTGATGTCCCAATTCTAAAGAAGAGTTTTATTTGGTCCAATAGAATGTATAAGAGTGACCAAAACTATATTTAAAGAGGGTTCTCCATCAAAAGGCGATGGTTCGACTTTTTAGTGAATATTAGAGTATTTATGCCTAAAATTGAACTGTTTTCATATTTTAAGCCATTATATTTTATTGGAAAAATGTAAAAACATTTAAAATATATATATAATCATATTCTAGTTATTTCTATTCATTCCCACCAATACAAAGGCTACGTGTTAACTACCATTTAAAATAATATTATTATATTACTAGTGTGCAATGTAAGTTTTCAAAGAAACTCATTGTCGCATATCGAGTACGCTATCGAACATAGCAACCCCGTTAAAGTAAAATTAATATTTAATTAGAAAATATTAATAAATATGAAAATTTATTATTCTTTATTTACCTGGGATGTTACAATAATATTATATGTTCTTTACTACATTTATATAATCTAAATTAAATATTTGACTACTCAAGCAGACAATGCCTTCTAAACATGATGATGTTACCAATACCTCAGAAGAATAAACAACTATGAAGGAAACCCTTTGTATAGATACAAAGGTAATGTTATTATATACCTTCTATATTTTACTAAAAAAGTTATATAGTAGAATGTTGATTTAATTTTCATTATTCCTTGAAGAGTGTGTTTATATTTGAATATTTGTATCCATTTTTCATGCCTTTGTATGAAGAGAAATGACATTGTCTCTGCTCAATCATAGAGGTAATCACGATTTTTTCACACAATAAAATCATTGTATATATAATTATTGTATTGTTTCATATTTATTTTTAATTTATTTCTTTTTAGTATTACTCACATAATATTTTTTTCTTATAAAGGTCGATTATTTTGTTTGAGTTAGGGTGATTTGTCCATATTTTATGATATTTCTCCCTTAAAACCTATTTACCCATGTAGTGGCACATTTATTAAATTCTTTCATGTTACCTCCACTTCCTTTTTAGGCAGAGAAACTACACTGCCTATGTTCAATTATAGATGTAATCTTGATGTTTTCACAATAAAATAGTTTGTCCATAGAATTAATTTGTTGTTTTGTATATAAGTTTAATTTATTTACTTTTAGTATTACTCACATAATAATTATTTTCTTATATAGGTGGAATCATTTGTCAAATTTTGGGTGCTCTACCCAGACTTCATGCTCCTTCTCCCTTAAAAAATTTTCACCCATGAAATGGTGCATTTATCACTTTATTTAATGTTACCTCCAATACCTTTTTTGGAAGAGAAATGTGACTGGTTATGCTCAATTACAGAGTTAATCTTGATGTTTTATCAATAAAATCATTGTATATATAATTAATAATATATCGTTTCATATTTATTTTTAATTTATTTCTTTTTAGTATTACTCACATAATAATATATTTCTTATATAGGTGGATTCTTTTTTGTTGGGTTTGGGTGCTCTGTCCATCTTTCAACCCTTTATACAATAATACATTCAATGAATTCTTCTCTCAAAAAACCTTCCACTCATGTAGTGTTGACATTTATCACATCGTTTCAAGTTCTCTCTTCTACTCAATCATAGAGGTAATCTTGTTATTTTCACAGAAAAATAATTTTTCATAGAATTACTTTATTATTTTATATTTACCTTTAATTAATTACTTTTAAGTATTACTCATAATAATTTTATTCTTATAAAAGTTCATTATTTTTTTAGTTGAGGTGGTTAGTTTGAAACTAATCTTGTAATGTTAGCAGTTTGATAAATAATGTCAATGGAAATTATGGTAACATTAACAGTCAGGACTGTTTTGGAAAGCATGTAATAATTTGTATTTGTGTAATTGTATAAACTAATGTTTTAAATTTATACAATAAAGTGTTTTTTTGGTATTTGTGTTGTAAATTTCAATTCATTTACATTTTTTATTGGGACTTGTTTTTGTTGATATCTAATGTTTTTTGGTGTTTTAGTGCATTGTAACAACATGATATAGTATAGACCTTTATCAATGCTGTTGAAAGCACTGATAAAATACACATTTGTCAACTCTTATACAAGAAATGATAAAGGGTCCCTTTAGAATAGCTAAATAAAAGCACTGATAAATGGGTCTTTTATCAGTTCTTTAGAATCATTTATAAAGGACTAATTTATCAGTGATTTTTAGCACTAATAAATTATCCCTTTATTAGTGATTTTTCATCTTTTATAAAAGTCCTGGGATTTTACCATCTCTCAAATTGTCAACAATTTTATAGAAGTGATAAATGCCATTTCTAGCACTGTTGGAGTCCATTTTTTGAAGTACTTGACAGAAATACCCTATATCAGTAACAGGCTTATATATCTCAAAGTGTATAGTTCTTACCTTACCCTTTATACCAATTCCATTAACTTCCTTATAGACCACTATTGGTTCCCCAAGCTATCATTATATCAAAAAGCAGTTTGAATATTCCTAATCTTCAATTACTATATGACAGGCTACTATTGAGGTAATTCATACATCTAAAAATATTAAATAACCTCCAAGTGAGGAGAATATTAATATGGAGATAAAGTATGTGGATTTAGAGTATTATGATTCCATCCTCCTCTCCCTCTTATTTATTCCTTTTGAGTTATAATTAATTTTCTATTTTTTATGGTCCATGTCATGTATAGTTCTCTATGTTGATACTCATATATATTTGTATTGAAATATTTGGTAGAGTATATGCAACTAAATTTTTCCAACACTTCTATATTATGTGTTATACTTAGTTTTCTTTGTAATAACTATATTCAAGTACATATATTTAATTTTAGAAATCACATCTCAAATACAGACTATACATATTTTTTAGATTCACTCAAAGCAAGTTTTAAAGAAGGGAACTATTTTCATTAGGAGATATTTCATAGAATATATTTCCCATTATACCTTTTTCAGGTTTTACTAAGCTTTTACATGTTACCTTCTCACCTTGATTTCAAATAGTGGGGATAATCTTTGAAATTATATATAAGGGATAAATTCATAAACCCACTTGACTTTTGTCTTACAATCATTTATCTAGAAGGTATTTTACTTTGGATACTATCTTTTGATTGTACAATTTAGGACAACAAGGGAAATATATAATAAATTTTTAGGTGTAGGTCATTGTAAGTCGATTTCTCATTTTCATTTATGTTGAAATATAGTGTGATTGTTGAATGAAATTTTACATCAGATTTTAATATTCTAATGTTATTATTGATTCATCGATTAATGATTATTCATGTCTTGAGTGATTGGAAAAATTTTTGACCTTAAATTATTAATAGGTATTATGGGTTATTTCCTATTTTTTAATTTACCCTCATTCTTGAGTGAAAATGGTGCATGAATCACGACTAGAACATTCACTTTTATCTTTTCTTAGAATGGATAGTTTTCATACCACATTGTTAAGACTGAGGCTATTTATTTTTAACTAATTTACTTTTGAACATACATTACATCTACCCCTCATCTATTCCCCTTGTATCCATGAATTACATTGATAATAAAGCCACATTAAATTCCAAAGTGCCATTACTCTCATAATTATTTTAGTAAGATTGCATGATTTTTATATTGAGCCTCATGGTGGTGACTGGTGATACATGGAACTACTAAGTGGCTATTCTATATCGAGGAATATGTGATATTATAATTTTTATGTGAGGGATTTAATTTAATGTTTCTTTATACTATACATTTATTATTCCTATAAAAGTTTCATAAGAGAAATTAAATCAGTGGGTTGTATACTAGACCTATTGATGATCAACTTGACTCAAACTACGATATGTTTACAACTTTTATATTAGTTCCACAAGGATATTATATGTTGGCAGTGTTATGGTAGTGGGATTTTCTCAATGGAATTTACATTGAAAAAATTAATAAATAATAAATATTAAAAACAAATAAAAAGAGATATTAAAATGAAAATGGATGAAGAAAATTTTGAGTCCTTTTTTTATTCACTAGATTAGAATTATTAATGTATAAAATATTGATAGGGGCTAATAAAATTATAAATAGGAAATTTGATATGTTTTTATTTATTTTTGAATAAAATATCTTGAATTGTGCTGAAATAGTTAAAAGTTCATTTTCCATCTTATTTTTTTTATAATATCACAAACCACCAAACATTATCCTCCAAATCATTAGAACCCTATTACAAATTCCTTGTTATTAGTGTGGTTTAACTTATCTAAAGTTGATATAATGATGTTGTGAATGATTATGGATAAAATTCATGCTATTTACATTGATCATACCTCATGTTTATAATTTTGATTTGGTATTGAGTATAATTTATTTGGAATGGTATACCACTACAAGGCCATGGATGTTTTACAGAAAAGTTAAGACATGATAATGGAAGAAAATAAGAATTAGACTGATAGTATAATAATAATACATGAGGTGATACTGTTGTGGAATGATTTATTAATGTTTAATTGGTTTTAGCTGAATCTTTGTTCTAATAATATTTTTGGAGTTTCGTTTCTCTATTTGATGACTATTTTCTTTTGTAATTCATATTTATATTATATATTCATTAGGATAAGAAATTGTTATAGTTTGGTGGTCATACTTGTTAATTGTGTGTTTATTTTATTTTTCACTTTTAATTTCTTTTGGAAATAATACTTTGTTATGTTTTGTCACATTGATATATTATTAATGTTTTGGTGGAAGTAGGTGATGATAGATCATATAGAAAATTTCTATGTAATTTAAAACATTTCATGACACAATTGGTGTGTTCATGATGTGATTGGTTTGAAGATATATTGAGATATATGGAATCCTATAAGTGTGCACTATAACCTGGAGTTATGCATTGTCAGATACTTTTAGTAGAATATTGTTATAATTGATCCATGTTATGACACATGAATCATGAGATGGACTCAAATTTTAATATTGGAAAATTCCCTCATAGAGGCTCAATAGGCAAGAGTGGTGTTTTTTAGAGTAAAATTGGAAAATTCCAATGTTAATGTTACTTATATTCATAAGAGTGGTTCCATTGTAAAGTTCATTATAATAATGTTCAATAAAATCAAGTCTTCGTGTTATATAATAAGTTAAGATGTAATATTTTTCAAAAAAATATTATGATTCATCCATGAAATTATATGTATTTTCTCAATAACCAAGGAATAAAAAATTCAATGAAGGGGACATATTTTTAGACTAGGGAAAAATAAATACAACTCTATCCAAGAACCACTATAGTATCTATACCCATGATTAAGAGGCCCTAATTAATTATAGGTAGATCCAGGTTAACCTAAAATATTAATATCCCAACATGGGTTGGTTCTTGGTTATTTTATCATAGCCTATAATGGGTAGGCATTAGGAAATAATATATATCAGGGGTCATATTGTGGGTATAAAATATAAGAGGAAAAACTAGTATATTTTATCCATGATTATCAACTATCTAGGATTATAACATAAAATATAATATGGGATTCATGATCTAGATCATTTTAGACCATAAAACATCATGTCACATAGTGAACTTAGAATTATAAATTTAGATAATTCCTCCTTAGGGTCCCATATGTAAAATGTATTTTGGTGATTTTTTGGATTCTTATGGGACCTCCTTATGAACATGTATGATTCTAAAATTAGTCAGTAGAAAAGAAGTTCTATCCCACACCTTGAAGAATTGATCCATAACATGATTTTCTCTATATCTCATTCCATCATGCTTACATATCTGATTACTTATAAATATGGGGTATATTGAGTCTTTTAGGGAGATTCTATAATTTTATAATTTTTCAGCACTATTTTTTGGATTCCTTTCAATCATTTGTGATTTTCCTTTATTTTACTATAAATTACTGATTACGACTATAAAATCTAGTGAATGAATTTTTTTTCTACTTTTATGGCATTTAGTCACATTATTTTTTTCTCTTGATAGTTTATTAGGATAACATGTTCTTGTGTGATCTAGGTTTTTTCTATCATGTGTGGATAGTTCAATTATTGTGTTAGGTATCGATAATTTAAATAGGAGTGTGTAAATATAATTTCCAATCTCTATAAAAACTCTCCACCCAAGACCACAAAAGAGTGCTAGACTGGAGGAATACTGTAATAAATCGTGAAATGTTCCTTCACCCGAGACCTATAACCTACAACTTATAGTCTTATGCTTGGTTACCCAAGTGGTGTAGAATACTGAATTGGGAGTGAGTATAACATAGTATGCCACCACCAAGGGTGTTCCTAAAAAACTAGTATATAATAACATTGCATATAGTAGTGCTTGATATTACCTATTTTTATGTAACCATTTAAACATGTAAATTTAATTTATTGAAAAAATATTAAACTTGTGATCTTTTGATAACACCCATTAATGACACATACCTGAGAAAGCTAGTTTTGGGGTGTCATTGAGCATGTACTGATGACTGCGCCAACTATCCCCTGTTGGGTGTAATATAACCATCCCTATTCAAATAAATGGAGTATTAGGGTAATCAACACATCCACAAAAGCCAAAACAATGTCCACCCAATTTCCAGATTCACCTCGGGTTATTAAATATTCCATATTTCCACCCTGGCTCTATGTTTACCCCTATTTTACCCATAATAGACAAAACCAATTACTATAATTTCAAAATAGATCATAAACATATCATAATTTAACAAAAATTAACTATCACAATATATAAGGGTTGTTTCATATTTACATTCCAAAAACAAGTCCAACCACCAGTGTTCTCATTACCAAAAAAATTTCCAAATAAAATACATCATTCATTATTAAACAATCCCCATGATATCTATTCCAATTCACTATTTGGAAAAAATAGTTCCTTTTAAAAATGATCCAAGACATTCCAATGACTCCTTTTTCCAATCCATTTTACCATTTCAAAATTTCAAATCCAAATATCAATTCCACTTTCACATATAGATTATGGTTTTGAAATTCCATTTCATAATCACGAGTTTGTAAAAGATTTAAAAAATTAGACCAATTTTAATATGGAAATTATTTTAATATATCGATCCAAGTTGAGTCCAATAATATAAATTAGGTATTATAATTCTGGAAAAACAAATGAAAAACAAATTAAATAAATTCTATATTAACTCATATTATCTGTCGTGACTGCCCAACCAAGGTATATTAATAATTAACAAAGATTATTGGTGTCACAAACAAACCCAGTTCAACCCTAAACCGATCACCTAAGACAATTAGTGGAAAGGCGCGAGAGGAGTTACCAATCATCTGAGGCTAGTGAAATCACCAAAGGAATTATTAGAGACAATGGGAATGGTTTCAACCAATAAAATAAAAAGGAAATAAAAATAAATAAAAGACAAACCAAACTAAATATGGGTTTTCAATATTTACATCATATACATCAAAATTTAAGAATTAAACAACCTAAAGGGAAAACTAAACAAAAAATAACAAACTAAACCTGGAACCCAAGACATATCCACATGACCATGAGGGTCACCCTCCGATCCATAACCATCCATCACCCAAGGTGATCGAACCAAAGTTGTTACCTACAACATAAGCTAAAAACAAGAAAAAAATAATTATGAGTATTAAAACATTGTAAGTTTTCTTGGATAATTATAGTTCAAATAAAAATTCATTAAATAAAGAAATGTTGATTAACAGGTTTGAACTACTATGTATAAATATAGGTTTTCCTATACATTATTTTATAGAAAATAAATCATGATCCCCATTCATTTCACTGACATTTTAAAACAAGGACTATTCATGTAAGGAAGGATTGATTCCTAAGGGAAAAGTAAGAAAGGAAACCAATAAGAAAATTTCATTTTTCATGTTTAAGGGAAAATAGGGAAAACACATATTCTTTCAATACATATTTCATAAAATCCTTCTAAAAACTACACTTTAAAAATCTACCAAAAGAACATTGAAACCAAGCATGATGATTATGATTCCACAAAAAGAGGGAAATGATATTATCAATGCTAGAAATGGAGGAAAATAAGAATACCTAGAAACTCATAGGATTAACAAAACATATTAATAAATGAGACCCCATCCCAAGTAGCATGCCACACAAGATGAAATAAAAATGACCAAATGCCTGTCCACACTAACTCGGGATAGATCGACGGGCCTAATATTATATGAATAAACCCAAATATCAACCCACTATGGGCTACTATCCAGCACATGAAATACTAATGTAGAAAACATTCTCATAGTTATTCTTTTCAATGATAGTTTCTCATGATATGATCACAAAGGGGTGTGCCACACATTCCAAACAATTTGAAAAATTTGTATACTGCCATACACATCACACAAACCCGCACCACCCTAACAACCTCAAAAAAAACATACATGCCTTTAAACAGTTATTACATAAAAGAGGTCCCATACCGAGGATGTTCCCATCCAACGATCAACCTACAAGTGAAGACCCACCTTCGATGGGTTTTTTTAAATGAAACCATTTTAATAATCATTCTAAACAATCCCTAAGTCACATTCAAATACCAAAACCTTTATAAAAAACCACACACGAACAATTTTAAAAATAAAACCAAATTTGATAACCATTTTTGTAGACACCAACCACAATTTGAGAATCAAAATATCATTTACAAAACCAAACTATTCCCATTGAAAATCATAAACAAATTAGAAAAGGAAACTGAGAAATTTAACAAACATTTTGTGTACACAACCAACCAAATCCACTTCACACATACAAAGAGATTATGAAAAACATTTTATTTCACATGTAAAAATCATTCAAGGCTTAAAACATCACTATTAAATAATTAATATGGGGGAAACAATCTAGAAATCAATGAAATCATAACTTTATAGAATAGGTGAAATGGGATCCTACCTCGATCATTGATGAAATTCCATAATCTACAGCAAAACCTCGTTTTCACATCAACCACACCCAAGGTGGTGGGGGGCTAGATGAAACCTCAATGATACCAAAGAAGGAAAAGAAATCCCAAAAAAATGAGTAAACCTATCCATGAATATTATCCCACATGGCTACTAGGGTTAGGGAAGAAGAGAAAAATGTAAAGAAAGAATGAATAAGGAAAAAATGATCCCTTGCCTTTGGAAGGAGAAACACAAAGAAGCCACCTTGAATCCCTCTTAGAGGGCCTCAAAGGTTCCAAAATCCTCCATGGGATGCACTTAGGTTAGAGGAGGCTGAATGGGGGAAAAGAGTTGTTACGCTATAAAAATCATAGAGAGAGAAAGTCATTTTAAAAATCTATAAAGGCTTTATGATTAGTCATCATGGACTGTAAAACCATGAGGATACCGTGCAACCACTAATATTGAGAAACAGATCGACTGCATGGCCTACCCACATGGTATGACTAACCCTATAGTGGTCATGCAGAAGCTACAGTTTCACCCAGGAGCTTTCACATGGTTACCTTGGCGAGGGCGCACGATTACTAGTAACCATGCACTAACCATGTACCAGGGACTGCCAACCACAAAACACCCATATAAACCAAAACTAAATGGTAAACTAAAGGAGGAGATTTGGGCTATGAAAAGAAAGAATACATACTCCAAAATCTCAAACACATCACACACAGTTTTGGAGGAAATAATTTAAAATCTGACTTGAACCGAGATCTGAGATGAATTCTAAACACCAAGTGTGAAAATTATCCCCTCCATAATGCTTTCCGCCCTCACAAATCTAACCCAAGACTTATACTGAAAGAATAACCCATTAACCATTTATAACTCAAGATTATTCTCAATGAATTACAACCATAGGGATTTAAAAACACTACCATTAAAGAAGAGTTGATAAAAAGAACCTGGGAGATTGATTGGATATTATGATATGTGCCACTTTCACCTATAATATTAAACAACAAAAATTGATTGGTTCATAGAATATAGAACCCTCACATTGCAAAAACCAAACTCAAAACATAATCACCCTAGAAATCAACAAGAAGAACTCAAACTATCTAATGAAAATATTCAAACAAGATTAAACCACCTTTTCCAGATAAATTTATAACCTTTTTTAACCAAACTTCTAGAAACACATCGATCTAAACCATTTCACAAAGGAAGAACTTAAAAATTAATGGTTTTGTATGAAACCATCTGCCACCAAACTGATACTAGGAACGAAACCCAGATATTGACATGTGGAGGCCCGAACGGACTCCCCACCATTATAAACAAACTACCACTTGAGATGAAGACAAAGTCTAAACTCGAATACTGAAATGGGGTGGCCTGAATAGACTCCCCAACAAAAGAAACATGTCAACACCACTTCATTTTGAGAAATTTCAAAGAGACCCATGGTGGGTCTCCCCCTATAAAATCTATTTAGATTAAATGGACTCGAGAACCTTCCCATGAGAACCAAAAATACCCACCGCAAAGCGAGGGAGGTAAGGGCACAACTAATGGACCAAGAAAACCATAAACAACACTTCGTACCAACCATTCACATTCTTGGATAACTGCAACCCATCCACAATCAATTCATATATACAAGACACACAAAGGACATACAAAGGGAAACTCACACAATGTTGGATATAACCATTGAAATTTTAAGAAGAAAACAAAACTACAGCCCTCCATAACCAAGGAAAAAATTATATGCCCAAATGGGTATCAAAAATGGAAATGAGGTCCCTGCACCATTTTTCACCAAATAGAACCATTATAACCAAAATAACAACACCGAAGGGTTGAACTACCTCTGTTATCCATGATATGGATAGAGATTGAAACCAGAAATTTTACACCATCAGTGTTCTTCTAACTATAGACCAGCTTCACTCTCGGTCTTAAAATAAGAGATATGGTGATTGAAGTATATCCTACCTCATATTCAGGCTCTACAAACCCCATAATTAAACTTATTCTTCTGGTTCCACAAGAAACCATACCACCTCCCAAATAGATCCAACAGATCCCAACACAACCCAATAGTCACTCTCCCTTAACAAGGAACTTTATCATGATAGGGATTTAGAAGATGCACACACATCATCGTTTTCACCTCGAACATGGAACAACAATAGAAAGGATACAAGGGGAAAAATCCATCTGAAACCAGGAAGCTCCAAATTCTTGAACGATGGTCACACATTAGTTAAAACATAATTACCAAAAGGATCCACAATATCCACCTTTGAATTTAAAAAAATGCAACACTTCTAGACATGACTGAACATAACCCCTATAGTTGATGAAAACATTAATAAAAGTGGGACCTTAACCTAAGTACCAACTTGAATTGAATTTCTCCAATCGGCTATAACAACCCCCTATGATTAAACATAGCACCTTGGTGGCCCAGAATGACCCTAAATAGGTGAAACTGGAAAACAATCCAATGATACTTTCTAGGATAGTGTCTAGCACTAACATGATCAGGCTGGAAAAGGAAAGAGGTAGGTTCGAGCTCCAAATTCATGAATGTAAATCCTTTCATTGATCAGTTGGAGGGTTTACCATAGGAGAGGCCACCCATGAACAAATTCTGAATATACATTGATTCTTAATGGGGTGCACTCTGTCCAATGAGGAGAAACCAGGGACCCAACAGTATTGTTCAATTGGAAAAAAAGTGAAAATGAACACCAAAACACAAAGGAAACAACCACAATGGTTTCCTGATTTTTTTTAGAAAAACCACCAAATAGAATACAAACTAGAAACACTAATATACTAGAAGGAATCCCCATACTGATAATCATCACAATCAAGATTTTCAAAACACAATAACACACACCAAACCGTTTCTTTAAATGAAATCACATTGATAATTAAAATAGGTTTTTTTTTGTTACACACACACATGTGGCTCCCATGGAGTATAACACATCTATATATTTGTGTCATTATGGGAATCCATTCACTTTCTCACATATTACCATACATGTGGGCACCCATAGAAACACCAATATTTAAAAAAACACCTTTGAAAACAAAGCATTTAACCCACATCTCCATTTCAAGAGTCGCAAAACACCTCTTCAAAAACCGCTAACCATAAAAATTAAAAACCCAATGAAAAACTCAAAAAACCTTTCTAGAAAAGCACATATCATACAATTGGAAACTAATTTCAAAACCTAACACATCCCTTTCAAAACATTTTACCCATTTTAAATATTTATAAAACTTCACAAAAATTCAGTAACAGAACAACCAAAACCATTTCTGGAATCCATACCTATATTTTAAAAGCATCTCATCCCATTCAAAACCATTTCTATATACCAATTTACATGATTTCAATCATTTCTTAGCAGTTCAACCCTTCCCATTATACTATTCCAGTTTTACCTTATAAATTAATTTCATGAAAAATTTGACCTTCCATACCGTCCTTAAAATAAGTTATGAAAATGCATTCTCCACTTACAAAAGAAAATCCATTACCATTTAAATTCATCATTCTACAATTCCAAATCATAACTTTTCAAAAAAAAATCCAGAATTATGGATATTCTAGGTGATTCACAAAAAGGGAATCTAGCATTGATTGGTGACTTGGACATATGGTTGGAGGCCATAAGCCAATCTCCCCACCATTACAAACAGTATTCTAGGGTAATACCCCAACTCCATATGGATTTATAGGCCCTACAATATCACGATGAACCCTTTCCCAACTCCATTTTCAATTCCCAATAACACGCAATCCACAATAACCAAACTTCACCAACACTCATGGACATCCATGGTAACCCGGGGTTTTGAATATGCAAGGGTTCATAATTTCATTCCCATTCCTACACCTAAACCCCAAAAATTCTTCACCATTTACCATGAAATCCCTAAATAATTATGGGCACTCTAAAAAGCATACTCCTCAAAAGATCCAACCTTCTAGGATACAATTTTGTCACAAACCATGCCGGGTCAACCCAGAACTGGTCACATGAGTTGATCAGTGGAAAGGACTGAGAGGCATCCCCGATCCTCATGGGCAGGTACCGAGCACCAAGGAAATCAATAGAGATAATGGGAATGGTTTCTCCCAATAAAATAATCAATGGAAGATAAATAAATAACAAAAAATGAAACTAAATATGGGTTTAAAAAAATTTCATCATTTACATTATAATTTAAGAATATAACAACTAAAAGATAAAACTAAACCAGAAGACCGAAATAAATGTGAAACCCAAGACATCTTAATCTGAATCCTAGGGTCACCCTTCAATCCTCAACCAACCATCTCCCAAGGTGACCTAATTGAAATTGAAACTTGCAGTGGAATCTAAAAAATAAGAAAAGACTATATGTGTGAGTATTAAAACTCAGTAGGTATGGCCAAATTATTATTTTCCCAATACACATTTTTTAAATAAAGAAAAACAGATTAGAAGGTGTGAACTATAATGTACATATACATGTTTTCATACACTTAAACTAAGAGCAAACAAATCATGATCCCAATTCAATTCCCTCACATATTAAAACAAGGATCGATCATTTAAGGAATGTTAGAGTAATAAGGGAGATGGAAAAAGAAAACCAATTAGAAAATTTCATTTTTCATGTGTAATGGAAAATAGAGGAAACACATATTCATTCAATATTTATTTCTTAAAACCCTTCTAACAATCTACACATTCACAATCTACCAAAAGAACATATAAACTGGGCCTAAGGAGAATGATTCCACACACTAAGGTTTACGATAGTAATAGTTATGGAAATAGAGGAACTTGGAAATACCAAGGAACTTAGAAGATATCTGGAACATACTATTACATGCGACCCCAACCCCAATAGCATAAAACATATGATTAAACCAAAACTCATGACAACCCTAACTCCAGAAAGATCAAGGGGCCTAATCCCATAGAAATTAACCCAAATATTCTCCTTATATGGGCCACTGCTCAAAGAGTGATCTAACAGTGAAGAAAACATTCTCAAAATTCTTCTTTCCAATGCTAGGATCCCATGCTATGTTCAAAAATGGGTGTTCCACACATTTCGAGAAACTAACCACATATATACAACTATACACATCAAAAAAATCGGCACTATTGTGGCCACCTCATGGAGTAGTCCTTGACTTAAAACAATTATTATGTAAGGGAGTACCCATTATGAGGATAGTCCCACCCCACAATCAATGAATAAGGCAATACCAACTCCCAAAGGGGGTTTCCAAACGAAACCATTTTTTGAACGACGCTAAATGGACCCAAGTCACTTTCACATATCAAAAACTTTATAAAAAACTATAGATAAACCATTTTAAGAAATCAAACCAACATAAAAACCCATTTTGGAAACACCAACCACCATTTGAAAATAAAACTATCATTTACAATGTCAAACTATTCCCTTTAAAAATTACAACGTAGTTAAAAAATCCAAATAGGAAATTTAACAAACAGTTGGTCTGAAAACCCCACCAAATCCATTTCACACATAAAAAGATATTAAGAAAAACATTTTATTTTACATAGAAAAATCATTCAAATCATGAGACATCACTATTTAATAATTAATATAGGTTTAAAAATCAAGTAATCAGAGAAATAATAACTTTAAAAGAGAGGTGTAAAGTGATCCTAACTCAATTGATGAAGAAGATCTGGAATCCGATGAAAATACTCATTAGCACCTCAACCACACCTATGGAGGACTTGATCCAGCCTCAAGGAACCCTATGAAGTACCCTCCCAAATAAGAAATCCTAGCTAAGAAAATTATCCTAGATGACCACTAGGGTTATGGTAGAAGAGAAAAATGGAGAGAGAAAAAAGGAGGAATAAAGGAACCCTAACACTTTGATTTATAAGGAGAATTGCCAAGAAATCACATTGAATCCCTCATAGAGAGCCTTAGAGATTATAAAATACCCTATGGTGGGTGTCAAGGATGGAGGAGGCCAGATGGGGGTAAAAGAGGGGTTAGGGTATAAAAATCAAGGAGAGAGAAATTCATTTTAGAAATATAGACAAGCCTCATGGTTAGTCTGTACGGTCTATCAAACCATGTGGATACCATGAAACCACTACTAATAAGAAACAGATCAACTAGATGGCCTACCCACACATTATGACAAACCATGTTGTAGTTGTGCAGTAGCTACTGTTTCACCCAAGAGCATCTACATAGTTACTTGGGCCCGAGTGCACAGTTACTATTAACTGTGTGCTAACTGTGAGCTAGAGCCTACCCACCCAAGAAAACCAATCTTTATTAAAACTCAATGGGAAACCAAAATAAGAGATCTATTCCATGAAAATAAGGAATAAATACTCTAAATGCTCGAACCCATCATAATCGGTTCCTAAAGAAATAATCAAATATAAGACCTGAACTATGACCATAGATAAATTCAAAAACCCAAGTGTGAGTATAGGTTAGACTTAAGGGACACCTACATTAACCTTTTATGATCCCACATATTTAGTATCGACCAACAGTTTAGTCATATTTTTGAGAAAATAAATACTCTAAAAAGCACACTAGGAATAGGGTATCTTAGATAAATTTTATAGGACATCACTTAAAATAGGAAGAACCCAAAATATATGGAATACCGGAGTTATAGTTACCTTAGACTCTCCAATTCAAGTTATGACACTTGAATAAAACACCATATGAGTGGGATCCACCAACGAATAGAGGATAGGGTGGGAGGCATGTATGGGGGGATATATTATCATCCAAGGGGCCAAAATACTGAATAATTAGATTAGGGGGTTCTAAGGGAGAAATTAAAAGGGATACCTCTCCCCAAATATTGTTAAAAAGAACTAAGGATTCCACTAAAAAGATAATAGTTTTTTCTTGCTGGTTAGTGAACCCAGTAACCTTCACTTACTCCTTCCAGGGCCAATAGATAGTTGGTGGTTCTATAGTTTCATGGTGGAGCCCCAACATAGAGTCTAATACCCTTGGTCTACTCTCATTACTCCTCTATCCACCCTTTTATATTTATTACACTTCTAATTTCACATGTTTAACGTGTTACAACCATAACATTTTCAACTCATTTCCTGGTTAAAAAATCCACCCTTCACTAATTAAAAAATCCATGATCTTCTTTAAATTTTAAATTCCTATATGAACAAGGGAATTAAAATATACACACCATAATATTTCACATTTCTGAGATGTAGTAGTGGTCATCTGATTGCATCACCCGACCTATGTTGGTTGTCAATTTTACACTAAATGGCCATGTTCAATTTCTAAATTCCTTATTCACATTAAAATATCTTGTATCAAAAACCAAATGCCTATTTTATCAATACATAAGATACTAATTTCATTTAATTTTTAAATATTGAGATTATTCTCACTTGATCCCACCTACCCTGAGAGATGAATCTTGAATTGTAAAATGGATCATTTCGGTCTATGGTGCTCCGCACCAGAAGAATTTTATTGAGGAAGTAATTTGGGATGAACGATAAGTCCCAGTAGGAAAATTTCCATCTATAACACCATTCTTATGTTATAAAAATACATTTAGGTCCATTTTTAATGAACTACACATGATGACTTGTGATAATTCTAGTCAAATGTTGGTTCTCATCTCCACTTATAATGTCCAAACCAAAACAGATGTGGCCACAATTCAACCACAACACGAATATGTCATATAATTGTAAAAAATCCCCAAACAACTCTAATTTATTTTCATCATCTCCAAAAAATTAAAATGATGTGGATTATGACTCATTGCACTTTCTTATGCATAAGAACTATCATAAATCCTACAAAATATCTATCCAAAAATGATATGTTTCGACCACTGGTGCATTGATAACTAATGAATCATGATATAATTATATCTAGAGGCACCCCTGTGATAATTAAAGAATAAATAGAGTTCTAATATAACCCCAAATATGATCCCATAGTTTCATCACATACCACCTAAACTACTCACTATGTTCCCACTGATAACCAGTGTGACCCCAAATTGGTCTAAGCTTGGATAACACTACTATTTCCAATCTTGAATAAACTACTCAAATTCCCACCAACATTGAATTGAAATTGACCTCTAAAATTACCAAATTAATCTAAATTAAATCAAAATTACACTCACACCAATTCTACATTGAGGTGAAAACCCCAATTCCAGCAGCCCACATCCCACCCATTTCAAAACATAATGGCTGGTAATGGCCACCACACATACACCCAATAATTGATCCAACCAAAAAATGTATTTATTTACTAGTTCTAGTAATTACATCATTAATACTCACCAATACACATTAAAAGTGAGGGTTAAACCCTCCAATAGATTGCGGTGGTATTCCCGCCATATGGAATCTCTCACACGACTTCCTAAGATTTGACCCCAATAGATAATGCCTTCAATATACAAATATCACTCTTCTTGATCCTCACCCACCATACTATCATTACTTGATTCGATAGGATCCATTTATTTTTAATTTCACCACATCCTAGTCCAATGTAGTGTCTTCCCTCTCAATCGATGATTTTTGAAATTTCAAATTGACCCCAGGAAACTATACCAGCAACTCCTCATCAAGATCATTGGCTACAAGATAATATAAAACCACATTCCATCACACAAAAATGGAGTTAAATTCTATTATTTGTGTAAACTACCTTTATTCCATGATTTATGGTGGGGAACAAACCAATGCCACCAGATTACAAAACCCAACTCAAACTCCCATGAGTCACACCACATCTAAAATAGGCTTTCACACCAGAACCATTGAACATTCTCATTCACGAGTAAGCCTCACTTTATTGAAATTTCCTTCAGTAATCTTTAAAATTATGTGGTTAATTTGTTACAAGGTCTAACACACAACCTCTAGTCAACAGACATCATTCCGAAATTGTAATAATCTATATCTAATCACACCAAACAACTAGAATCATTCCCCAAACTTGATAGAGTCGGGAACTCCACTGATCATGTCCTATATTAAAAAATTTAATACCATGAATTTTCATGTCATGTTATTTCACATTTAAAACTTTTAAAGGCATCGCTACACCTATGTTGTACACATGGTCACACTTTACTTGCACTATACGATGCTCTAAGAATCAACCCAATTCTATCTAAATATCAGGATATCACTCACACACCACCCATTATATCAAAATAAACAGTCACATGCTCCACTATAAACAATTAAATAATCCCATATCATCATCCTACGATTTTAGTTTCACTGTTTTAGTATCATATTCCCAATTTAATAATAAACCATTCTCCTAGATTGTTTCTTTAACTAAACAAAGGTGCCCCGTATTCCATCTTGTTATTGGTGTGACACATTACTCACATAAAGGATAGGCACAAGCCCACCCATCATCTCATGTTCCATTTCATGGAAATAAAATATCTTACCCATGTGACCACCACATACCAAAATAATATCCACACATGATAGGGTCTTTCACATGAATGATCTTTCCCTTGAAACCCATCATTGATAGAAGGAAACAATACTCAAGGTGCTAATCCACTTTTTTATCAACACTTGACAACACTAAACATAAACATACCACATAATTTGAAGAGTCTACCTACATATTATATCTCTAAATGTCTTCACAAGGATGGATCAACCCTCTCATGTGTTAACCTTGGGTATTAATAAGCACTGAATCATCAAAAATACTGAGCCACACTATAATTTTCACTAGTTACTCCCACGTGAAACATTAACCAATGTATTAGTAAAGTTGTAGATCATATAATGACCCTCACTCCCTTATCCTGGTTTAATAGCATCCAACATTCCAAAACACCAATTCAGGGTCCTCACACATAATCCTCTATCCATTCAGTCTTACCCACTACCAGGTTAAACTCATTCCAAAAGACATGATAGGCCACCACTACCCATCACAAATTCTCACAACCAAAAAAGTTCATATATCAAACAAAACACCCAAGAGGATTAATATTTATTATGAAACTCTCTACACGTTAATAAGGGTTTCACAAACTAGTCTCTTCATATATCCCTAAACTATTCTCAATACCAGATCAACACCACATATTCCCAAGGTCAACCACCCTCTATGGGAATAACCCATCATAAATCATAGGAACTCACAAATCGATCTCCCTTAACATCCCTACCATCCCATATGAAAGGTTAAGTAATATATATAATATTTTAAACATAATATTCAGAGGTTAATATAATATTTAAAAGGATCTCCCACATACATTAAAAATATAAATCAAAATTTTAACCGGTTTTTTGTTTCTTTTGATCCAAAAAATTAAAAAATTAATTAACAATATTCTTTTTAAATAGCTTATAAAGCCCACAACTTTATAAAACACAATTTTTTAATTTCTCAATGCTCATAGGATTCACATTTATTAAATTTTAGGTATTACATAAATTTTTCTGTTTCTAATGTTCATTTACATTGAATTACATTCACAGTCTATGGGGGAAACACCTCACATGTTACCTATAATGGTCTATTAATACAAGACCTTCTTTCAAAAAATTATTTATATCTATGTTTACATAAATGGGTTATGAAAGTAATTTTCCATGTAAGATTCCACCATATCCTTATTTACGAAAACCCCATATTTGAAATTATAGAAACTTTAAATTACTTACCCCCTGTTTACCTATCAGAAGTCACAAATAAATGCATATAAAAATATAATCATGTTATAATATAAACCAAAATATTCATGCAGTCAACATTTTAATAACCAGTCAAAAGCATGATGCATGTTATGTGAATTCCTAAATACATTAAATTTTGTTTGAATATAGCTTCACCTTCTTCCATACGGAACCAAAATTAAAAATCCTATCAACTATTAACATCAAAAAATTGTGACTCACTAAAAAGAAAATAAAATTGTGTAATGTGAAATCCATGAACATATTTTCTCATCCTAAGAATCTTGGGTATTATTTTTTGTGTTGGCCAGTCACTCTAAGGTATGAGCCCATTACCAAGTATCAGCATGTAATACTACCCTATATACCAATACCAAATAGTAAGATAAAATTAAATATATATGAAATTTCATTGTAATATCCCACCACCCTAGACCATAGAATAGTGCTGGGATAGTGGAATACTTCAATAACTCGTGCAATTTTCCTTTTCCCAAAACCTATATCCTACAAAAGATAGTCCTCTACTCAAGTACCGATGTTCTGTGATAGCCTGTTCTGAGTGTGAGTATAACGTAGTTGGAAACCACCAATGCCATCCCTAAAATAAAAATTCTGTAATAATAATGCATGTATTAGTGGTGAATAAACCCCATTACAAATAACTATTTCAACTTTCAAATAAAAACAAATCAAAATTCCAAGTATAGAATCAAGTGATGAAAAATGAGAATAGTAAATTCATGATTCATATTGTGTCAAGGTGTATCTGAGAACATTGTGAGGTATGTTCCATACATCCCATATTGATGCCAAAATAAACATCATTTTTCAAATAAATATCATCTCAGTGTAATATACCCATCCCTAGACCCTAACCAAACCCCACCTGGGGGTTGGATTCACATCAAGTTCAATCAACAATCCCATTATCTACCTAGGGGATATAGTCTCCATGAGATTACAAATCAAAACTAAAATAAATTCCCTTACATTAAGAATATAAAAGTAACATATCATCATTTAAAACAAAATAATAGACACAAGGCATAAAGGTCATTTCATATTTCTATTACATTAACAAGATGATCCCGTAGGGGGTGCATTCATTACCTATAAACATTTCCAAATGAAAAACATGTCCATTTATAAAAAAATTATATTTTATAATATTTATAAATTTTAAAAGCATAGTTAGATTTTAAAATATTCTAAGGAAATCCGAAATCACCAATTTTCAAACAAATTTAACTTTTCAAAATTCCATATCCAAGAAAAATTCTTTTTCAAATTTAACTAATGGTTGTGGAATTTTATTTCATAGTCATATGTTTCAAAATATAATTCCCAACATATAACAATTTTATAATGGATTTACCTTTTAATATAACTATCTGAGGCATGCAAACCAATATAAATTAGGAATTCTTGTTTAGTCAAACCCATTAAAATTAATTAAATAAATTCAAAGTCATTTTCCATTATCTAGGTAGACCGAAAAACCTATGAACCTGAATAATTAACTTAAAGTATGGGTCCAGAATTAGGACCACCTACATTAATAAAAAAAGATAGAATATGTCAATTATCGGATGCTAGTTTATCCTAAACTGGGAGAAAATAAAGATGTAGAAAAACACTCTAAAAATATGATTTATTAGATAAAACATATGAGATGCCACATTAAATTATGATAAACCCAAAATAGATAGATGATTATTGGTATAATTGCCTTATTCTCTCTATCACATGAGGCATCACTTGATCTAATCACCATATGAGTGACATCCACTGAAGAGGAGAGGATATAGTGGTAGGGGAATGAGGGGGTTCTACTGGCCTCAAAAGGGCAAAAAACCAAAATAGGTAGAAGAGGGGGAGCCCTGGGTGAAATGATGGCGTATCACACAAAATTTAATGAATGTAAGAGGCCACTTACAGAAATATGATCGCAGTATCCTTGATCAGCTATTTCAAAGGCTATCTGGTAACTCGTGGTGTTGCAGCTTCCTGAAGCAACCCCTACGTTGTGTCCCAAAACCCATGTCCATTTTTGTGACTCATCTCAAAACCATTCGGGCATCACTACCCATGTAATTACAAACTTTTATGTTGTTAAACACTTTTAATTATAATCTCATTTCCTAGTTCAAAAACCAGACCTTCCATAAGTTCAAAAGTTCAAGCCCCTCCTTAAAAATAAATCACTAGTATAGAAAATGGATTTATAATCATATTCATGGAAGGCAATTTTGATTTAGAATTATTTGAAACTAAATTAAATTAAATTCCATTTCATGTCTCTATCATGTATATGTATGGATGGAGTAACCCAAAATTATTTTAGCGGATTGAACTATTAACAATAGTATATATTTTTATTCTCCTAAAAGGTAAAACTTAATATATTCTGGGTAGTGGATTTCATCGAATGTGCGATTTTTAAGAACTTATATGCAATTAATTTATATAAAAATAATAATTCATTGAATTTATAACTATTTTTTAACAAATAAATTTGATTAATATATGATATATAAAGACAATATAATTTAAATAGTTTATTGAAATTGATTGTGAACCAATTTTTTAACTGATTGTTTTAATTGTTTATGTTTTCTTAGATTAATTTATGATTTAATTGTTTCAATCATTGTATAAAAACATTTGAGGTTATTTAGGATTTATTTGATCTTATAATGATTTTTTGTGGTTGATATTTTATTGAATTTACTAAGTGGTTTTGAAGCTATTGGAGTGATTACTGAAGATTTTATAGATTCATATATCAGTTTTTATCTATAAGAAAACATTTTCCTATAAAAATAATCACATAAGTAAAAATTAACTACAAAAAATCTATTTATGTGGTTTGATAGTTGTACTAGAGTTACTCATGTTTGAAAACAAAACACTGGTATGTGTATTCCCAGATATAAGAAAATTCTTTGTAAGATAAGCTCTGACATATGTGATTTCCATTATGTTTTCGATACATCATATATGTGAAATTTCCATACATGTAAATGCCTCATCATACTTGATTTATAATAAATATGAACAAATATAACCATATTATTTTAGGAATTTCTATCTGTATATCTTTTTTCCAACTTATTTTATTTTCTCACGAATTCAAATCAATATTGGGGATTTTTTCCTGAAAGCCAGATATACATTTTTTGATACATACTAACTATGATTTTAAAAACTCATGGGTTATAATGGAATGAAAATGGATGATGAAATAAATGATTTGAAATATCTAAAAAATATCATCTACAATGTCATTCAAAATAATTCATATGGTATTTTGAAAATGATGATTACTATTCATATTATTTCTAAATCTAAGGATGTTTTTTATAAAAAGATAAATTTATTATATATTCATAAAGAAAATCAATTTTTTATATCTAGAAATTGAATGTTACAATGTTGTTCTAATCTTTATGGGAAATAATCACTGTCCTTAGTATATAAGGTGACTCTAGATGAATTTTTTGAGTCTTCATGTTCCCTAATGAGTTTTTGAGTTTTGTTTCATGAATAAATGTTTCAAGAAGTATGTCAAAGACAATGAATTCAATCCAAAATAAGGTGAAAATAAGAGGGTTTTTATTGGAAATTCAAAAATTCATATTTAGACAATTACTCTTTTGTTGCGATTTAAGCTGGAGAAGGTTCTCAATCTGTTTGAAAGTTGAGAATATTTAGGATATCATTATAAAGGCCCAATATTAACTTAGATGTATATTATATATATTTAGATGAATATTAATCCCATTAAAAACACATGAGTACCGTAATAGTTCAGTTCCTTTGGAAACATGGAACATAATATTTTAATTTGCTGAATTATATACAACTCCCACAATATTCTTCTCACAAAGTACTTCTCTATTGCATACCCTTCCTAAACCATTGTTTATAACCTAGGGAAGGAAACATTAGAAATTATTTTCTTGGATGTCCAGTAAGGTAACAACAGGAGATATCAATCTATGAACATATACAAGTATAAGATAAGTATAAAGGAATGTGATCATGAAGGTGACTTACAAAGTTAATAGACAACCTTTCATGGATCAAAAACTCGACTCAGGGAATAAATATTTATCATTTCAGAAAGAATGGGTCATAAGTGTGGAAAATCATCATAAAATAATCATTAACCATAATATCATGTAATAAAAGTGTGGTACCATCATAAATATTAAAAAATATTGCATGTTTTAAGGTTAAATACCAAGACCAGTGACATAGTGGATCCATAAAAACTATTTTCTATAGTGTATAATGACGAACCTATTTTCAATTGTGGATTAGGACACACATATTTCTCATTGTGGGATAGGACACAAGTATTTCCATTTTGTGGATCAGGATGCACCTGTTTACCATGGTGGATTAATCTCATTGACTTTTTTACAATTTTCATCCCATAAGATATAAATCTTTTGACAATTCATTGTAGGAAGATATATGACTCAGCCATCACATAATGAAATTCAAGAACATGTGTGACATAATATATATAGGACAATTACTTGAATATATCCTGAATTAATATAGGATAATAAAGAAAATTATAATTATTGAGAGATATATTGTAATTTTGTGTTATTTGAAGCATAATCGTAAACAATGCAGATAAATGATGAGATTGTAAAAGAAAATCAATACCACTTTTCTAATCATGAATCAAAATACTCATAAATAAATATAATAAAATGAAACCTAAAATATCATGAATATAAATTAATTCAAGATATTACATTTCAAAAGAAGTTTTAGATACACCTCATGAATGAATATAGGTGTACTGTATAAAGAGTCTCAATGAATGGAAGTTTAGATGAAATCTCTTACTATTTGTGTAACTTTTGAATTTTAATCCTTGTGGAAGAATAACATCAATGGAAACATTAATTATCATGAAATGAGGCAGATTCATGATATATCATGTAATAGGGAATTATATATACCACAAAAAAGAAACAAGTTTGGAATATAACATTCATCTCTATTTTTGGTGCTTTCGTTGGGGCACGTGCATCTTTCTATTTGAGGAGGATGAGGATGCACTGAATATTTCCCCAAATTCCGGTTTTACAATGGTATGTGGCATCCATCACTCACATAGGATGTTTTCTCCTTGATTGAAATGGGATGATGAGATGTTGTTTTTTCTTTCTGTGGATTCATCTATGGAAATCATTACCTAATCTGGGTCTCCCTTATTGATTAAGATGTTGTTCATGAATCTCTTCCCAGTGCCATGTCATTATGGATGCCAGTTAATTACACTGCTTCTATCAAGACATTCCAAGGGATTTTTTTAGGGAAGCAACCATTAGATAAGGGAGTAGTCACGTTGGAAATCACTGGTGCATCTAGATAATGGAACACTTGCGCATTTTGGTTACTTACCCTTATTAGAGGACTTTTCAGGGTGTATAATCCCGAGGAATACCATGTTGAATGTGGGGAATTATATTAATTAGTATTTCTCTGAGTTTTTCCTCAGCTTCCATTGTTTAACACAGGGTATACCATGAGTTTAATGTCTAGATGATACAGATCGGACTGATCGGAACACTGAATAATATGGATCAGATGGGGGCAACCCTTGGCGGTAACATTGATTCTAGGAGGTGAATTGGAATGATATCACCAATATGTGGTGTCCCAAATAATAATTAGGATGGACGATGGATGGTTATGTTAATTTTATGGAGAATGATATGGAGTCTACTCGAGGCTGAAAGTGATGTTGGACTTGAGCCTTGAAGAGACCTCTTACGTATCCCCGTGGAAGGGAATCAAAGTTCACATAGTTTAGAATGGTGTATAGGATCAAGGTGTTCATAGAGGATCGAAACTTGGTGATATATTTGGGCTTATGACTGGTTATCAGCCCGAGTTTGTCTGATGCCATTGTGGTAGACCATAGAGGTGGGTCCCAACAGAAGGGATGACAATGGATTTCCATCGATTGCAGAGTACAACATCTTACCACTGGATGAGATTGGCAACGAATTACCAGTGGATGGGGGTGACAAAAGCTTAATTCTGAATGGGATTGACAACAGATTACTACTGGATGGGGGATGAAAATAGCTTACCGCTTAATGGGATTGGCAACGGCTTACCACTGAATATGGATCACAATGGCTTGCCACTTCATTGGGATCACAATGTCTTAACTCTGAATTGGGGAAAATTTATTGTCATTTGAGACAAAAGGGGTGTACAGTTTAACATCATATAGGACAGGGGTGAACCGATGTGAAATTTTATGGACCAATAGGTGTTGGGATTGAACCTAAGGGAGGCTTCCTATGTACTATTCCTTGGTAAGGATCAATGTCCACGTAGTTCGAAATGGTGTTGGTGAGCCGGAAAAAAGTGTTCAGGACCAATGGTTGTTAGGCTTGATCCTCGAGGAGGCTTCCTACGTACTTTCCTTGAAAAGGATCAATGTCCATGTAGTTCGGGAGGGGTTGGTGAACCGACGTGAAGATGGTCGTGACTAGTGGATGGTGGGATTGATCTCAGGGAGGCTACCTATGTACCTTACCTTGGCATGGATAAAAGTCCTCGTATTTTGGGATGGTTTGGGGCTTACACGCTAGGGATTCCTAGAGAGGATGTCACGGTTAGGGTTTACTATTTTTTTTGGGACCACGTTGGATGGATAATGATGTAAGAAGAGTTTGCTGTTACAGAGTGTAGTTTTTTGTTGTCAGAGAAGCTAAATCAATTAACTTTGTAATGGACTTGTAAACCAGATGATTATTTACTGATATGTATTTCAGAAATATCATAAGTTAAGATAACTTTTGAGGCAATCCTCATGAAGTAAAGGGGGGAGAAATGATAATGCCAATCCATATAATGTTTTGATTAGAATGAATAAATCTACTAAAAGATAGGGAAGTTTCAGTACTTTCCATTGTAATTAAGATGATGCTAATTCAGGTCTGTCAAAAGATATATATCACGATAGTGGAGTTTGTAATGAATTCTAAATAAGGATTATTGGAATAAGTGAAGAGGGAAATGATATAGTAATGGACAATCTAGAGGCTGCACAAAAGCGCAGTTTCAGGTGGCATCATTTTCCAGAGACTTTCAAATTTTAGGACGTGAAAATCAGAAGATAAAGAAATGTGTTTTTTGGAAATGGATGTTGTGCGCAAGTTTGAAGATGGTTTGGATTTTTGCGAGCAAGGCATGATACAAGGTCAGAACATCAAAATATGGAAAAGACATGTAGAGCGTGAAAAATTGGGAATATTGCACGAAAAAATAAAGGCTTTACAAAATATGAGTGGGATGTGCGAAATATTTGCAGGATGTGTGAAATATCAATGAGGTGCACAAAAAAATAAATTTGTGTGTGAAATATCCATAGGATGCGGGAAAAATAAATAATTGCATGAAATATTGGCTGGGTGCGCGAAATAGAGAAATGAGGTTTTTCATGCAATAGGTATTTTGAGATCAGAAGCTCGAAAAATGGAAAAGGCGTGAGGTGCGTGAAAAATTGGAGCATTGCGCGAAATATGATGTCACGCGAAAGAGTTTTTACATGCACGAAGGGGGTATTACACACAGAGTAGTGTTTTTCATGTGGATCTAAAAAGGGCTATAAATATGAGGTGACCCCTCTCTTTGTGTGTGGCTCGACACTTAGAGAAAATCATGAGCTCTGATGTGCATAAAATCATACACTAAGTGAGTTGCGCAAAAAGGCAGAGGTTTGTACAAAAAGAGAAACGTTGCGTAGAAAAAGTGGGAAGTTGTGAAAAATGTGAAAGGATGTGCGAAAATTGAAAATTTTTGCGAAAAAGGAAAGTTGTGCGAAAATGTTTTTTGTGCCAAAATAGAATTTTTACGCACAAGCCATTTGAATTGCGTGCAAGGTACCTTAAAGGCTGTGAGATAAATTTGTGGTCTTCACACGTATTCGGTTGTGTGTAAGATAGTTCGTATGAGCTTCTGTGTAAGAAAGTGAATATTTTTTCTTCAAAGATTACCCTTGTTCAATTATAAATAAGCACTGAAATACTGTAATTTCCTATTTTTGCTATGAGGGTGCACACACAATTTCAAATTGTTTTCAAAAGTTCTGCATGAGTGTAAGGGTATATCCTACTCATTGTATTCCACATCAAAGGATGGTTTTCTAGTGTTTTGTGTGGTACTGAATTGTTTTTGTACCATACCAAGGACATAGCTACTCTGGTTGAGTAGTGAAACTTGTAAATCTTGTGTTCATGTGGTTGTGTGTGTTTAGCAGGGAAGAAACTATTTAACATGAGGTGAAGGTTATTTCAAAAAAAACATAAAAAAAGTTATCACTGATTCACCCTCCCCCATTTATTGATACTTAGATCCTAACTGGGAACATCAATTGATATCAAATGAAGTTTCCCTTCATTTATTTTTTTCTAAAGTGTTTGAATAGAATTTGTGATGGATAATCTAAATTGCATGAACTGTAAAGGGATTCCGATTTTTGATGGAATGAAATATCACATCTGGAAGGACAGAATTATGCCTTATCTTATGTCTCTTGGATATGATGTTCTTCAAACTACAGTAGATGGATTTCCTGCTATTGGCGACAAGCCTCCGCTTTCTCATGTAGATAAGAAGAATCTTGAGAATGATGGAAGAGCTAAAAATGTGATACTCTCATATCTTTCTATGAGTGAATTTTTAAGGTGCTCCTCCTATGCCCTCCCAATCCGCCGGTGAATCCCCCGACAGTTTGTGAGCTGGGATCTTCTTCCCTTCATATGGGCATCAGTCTGATGAAGCCATATCCAGATAAAGGTGATCCTCCTATTCCTTCCATGAAGTTTCTCTTCCGGTTGGTGATGGTGCTTCTTTTTGGGAGGGTCTCTGCGGATCGGAGTGGACCCCTCCCCCTCCTTGCTTTTTAGATATCTTCATACCGCCGGTAAAGTCATTGAGAGTGGGCAATCAGGTGCAGCTGAATGTACCGGCGGCTGTATTTAAGGAGGCTTAATCTGGCCTGAAATGGACTCTGGTGGCCCATTTTGGGGCGTCCAAGATGCCAGTTGTAGAGTTCCAATGGTGGGTTACGTCGGGGAGGTATTCGTCAGCTGGAGATGGTCTTGGCCCTTCATAGGAACTCCTTATATATCATTCATGGCTGAGAGGAGGACATCTTTAAGGTCTGCTGCAAGGTTCCGCGGAACATGGGCCGTTGAAGTTTTAACTTGACAATGTTGTCCATGAAAGCCCACAGAGGCAAGGAAGGCTCTCAAGTGGCTGTTTGGATTTGTCTACCGGGGTTGTCATTGCCATTTCATAATGAGGGATTTCTGAAGGTGATTGGTGACTCTATTGGGGTTTATTTGTGCTCCAATGAGGACACGATGAAAGGTTTATCGGCCACGTCATCTCAGATATGTGTTGATCTTGACATCGCATGTCCCTTGCTGGAGAAGTTATAACTCCAGGTGGAGGCCTCTTTCACCTGGGTGCAAGATCTGGTGTTCCCAGTGTTCCCCAGGTTCTGCACGCACAGTAATATTCAAGGACACTCAGTTCAAGGAAGTCATCGGCATGGGTTCATGGGGAGCAAGAGGGTTCCTGGTATGGTGGTAGGTGGTGGGGATAGTGGTTGTGATTCTCCCTGAGCTGCGTCAGAGGATACAATGGCTAACCCTCTGGAACCCATGGGTGCTCCTCCTCCTCTTTCCTCCAAGGTAGTCCCGTAACCCTCGCATGCTACGAGGGATTGGTTCGGACATGAGTATGTCATAGCACTTGTCCCCCGTGGGTCAAGGAATGCACTTGCTGCTCGGATAGTGGTACAGAGACACCTGAAAGACACCCCAGTGGTCCATGGTGATGTTTTCTAAGGTTTCAGGAAGACTCTATAGGAGTTTTTCCTCACCCCCCGCATCGACCTCCCACCAGCATCTCCTGGGGGAACCATTATCCTTCTCAAAAGTAGCTTGGGAAGATAGAGTATTTCTAGCAACTTGTAATAGGAGAAAACGCAACGTGTCCAGGTCATCAAGTCCTGCATCTCTTGCTGTGTTGTTGCCCAAAGATTCTGGGGTGTGCACTAGATCTAATGTCAAGAAACATCAAGGCCATGTTACATCCCTCTTTGAGAAGGCTAAATTCTCTGGATCAAGTCCCAGGACCCTATCCTTTTAAATGATACCCTTAATAATCTAGAATGCTTAGGGAATTAGGGAACGAGTTAAGTAAAACTTTCTTCCATCCGAAATTACTAGTCACAAAGTAGCAGAGGGGGACATCATCGAACACAAACAGATCCCCAACAAAATTGGAGAGTTCTCCAAGAAGATACACATGCATGGGAGTATGTAGGTTGAATCAGCCAATAATCATATTTGGATCTTTTGTCAAAGTATATGCACTATGGACATGATCCAAGCTGGGGACTAGTTCCTTACTGTGAAGGTAACCCTTGACCTCTTTTTCTTCTATTTTTCCTTTGTGTGTGTGAGCTGAAACATGCACTCATGGGATTCCTTGTGGGAAGTGCTCATGATGTTCGACCCTGGGCCTGATCCCTGGTTTGTGGGGGAGAGGGGGTGGGATTTTATGGTTGTGATGGACCTGGATTAAAGAAAGGGGAGAGGTCCTTTTAACAAGGAAGCTAACCTTTCTTTTGTTCATTTCATGGAGACGAAGGGCCTTTCATATTTGGGTTTTTAGGTGATAATTTTACGTGGTGAAACAACCAACGAGGGCCATACCACTCATGGAGTTGTTTGGACTAGTGTCTGGATAATGATCGCGCAATATCTGTCTTCTCCAGCACTACGGTGACCCATCTATTGTGGGGGATCTCAGACCACTCTCTTCTTCTTGTTTCCCTGGACTCCTCACACTGGTCCCAAGAGCATTTTAGGTACAACAAGCTATGGTTGGACATACCGGGTACCATGAACTGGTGAGTTTTGTTTGGAGCGCACCTCGGTAGGGGAACAAATTGAAAATATTTCACTGGATACATCGTAGGCTGAGACTTGAGCTGCAATCATGGTCCAAAGACATCGCTTCACCAGAAGAGGAATTAAAAACCATTATGTAGGAGGTTGAGTGATTGGAAAATAGTTTGGAGGATATATGGGATGATCAGTTCTATGAGGGTCTTGCGGGGAAGAAGATTCTCATGTATGAATTAGTTCTGAATCAGGAACGCCTAGCCAGGGAGAGGGCTACGGTCATTTGGCTAAAGGAGGGAGATTGAAACTTGGCCTTCCTCTATGTGTTCATTAAGGAGAGGGTGAAGATGGTCAAGCCAAACATCAGGTTGGAGGATGGGTCCTTCACAGCAAGCAGGGAAACAGTGGGGGGCATGGCCAACACCTTCTTTCAAGATCTTCTAGCTGGTCCCAATGAATACATGCTCACCGGTTATCCTTTAGTTCCCTCAGACATTTTCGACATGATCTCCATCCTTGCATCTGATCATATAAATAAATGCATGGGAGCCATGCATGATGAGCGGGAGGTTAAGGAGTCAGTCATGGATTTGAAACCAGAGAGCACTGTGGGGCCTAACAGTTTTCCTGCCACTTTTTACAGGGCCTTGTGGGATCTGATTTAAGAAGATATGATCACAACCATTCAGGAGTACTTTTGAGGAGGGTGTCCACCCAGATTCACCTGCTCCACTACCCTTGTTCTCATTCCCATGATTAAGATCCCCTCTTCTGTTTCGCACTACTGCCTGGTAAGTATGTGTAACGTGTAGTACAAGACCATGTCCAGTATCATTAACTCCTGACTAATAGAGAATCTTCCTCGGAGGATCTCCCCTGAGCAACATGACTTTATTAAGGGTCGCTTGATTCATGAAGCCATCTCCCTTACATAGTACATGATCAATGACATCAACCTCAAAACCCATAGATCTAACTTGATCATCAAATTGGATATGAGAAAGGCTTATGATCGGGTGGAATAGATCTTCATTAACAGATTATTTTCTAGTATGGGTATCAATTCTCAGAATGTTGATATTAACTTTCGTTGCTTTAGTTCCTCATGGCTCTCAGTGAACTTCATGGGGAAGCCTTACGGGTTCTTCATGTCTACCCAAGGCATCAGGTAAGGGGACCCTATCTCGCCATCATTGTTCATCATCATTCAGGATGTTTTGAGCCAGCTCATCCAGAGGAGTATAAAAAAATGAGGCATTATGCCGTATCATCATCGATCAAGGGCTCTAGAAATATACCACCTTATGTTTTCCCGTGATACCATCTTATTCATGAATGGCAAGAGCATATCAATACGAAGCCTGAATGGAGTGCTGAAAAAATACAGCCGTTGGAGTGGCCAGGTCATTAACAGGTGGAAAAGTGATTTCTATATCTCCCACAGGTGCCTCTCTGTGAGAGTGAAAACTGTTAGTAGACTACTTGGAATCCAATTGGTCGAGTTTACTATGGTCTATCTTGGTGCGCTTGTCTCGCCTGGGAGACATCAGATTCGGGACTTCGATGCACATTTCTCTAGGGATTTAGATAGGGTGTTCAATAGGAAAAATAAATTATTATCCTTTGGTGGATACATTGCCCTGGTGAACAGTTTTCTGGTGGATTCTCCGATCCAAGGTCTATCCTCCATCAATCTTCCTAATGGGGTTATTAAATCGATCGATAGGATACTATCCAGTTTCATCTGGGATCCGTTATCGGAGAGAAAGAAGCACTGGGTGGTCTGGGGGAAAATGCAGTGGCCCATGAATGTAGGCGGTATCGAGGTATGCGATATGGAAGATACCATAGATTACATGCATGTGAGGCTTTCATGTAGCATCCTGGAACAGCGTACCCTATGGGGGGCTATCATGTATGCGTACGTGATGCGACTCTTCATCCCAAGGGAGGGGCATCTCTCTACCCTTTGTTTGGTGATCAGCCCTATTGTAAATATCCTTCATCCCTTCTCAAGAAGGATGGTGGGGAAGGGTGAGATATCCATCTGGCATCAAGATTGGTGTGGTATAGTGCTGGGTTTTCTTGGATGCCCGGCTACTGACATTTCACTCAAGGAGGCCAGCCTCTTTCTTAGCTTTACCGACTCGGTTTCGAATAAGGAACAATATGAGTATTTTCAACACATTGAGATTAAAAATGAGGAGGAAAACTGTGTGTTCACGGCCTCCTCCTCGGGCATGATTTCGTCCAAGGATTTCTACCGCATTGAAAATAGACAGAGGCAGGCTGAGGGCTAGGATGAGCTTCTATGGGTGAAAAACATTCCCACCAAGATCAACTTCCTCACTTAGAAGATTTGTAACAGTGGCCTCCCGATATACGACAATATCCATAGATATGATATACCTCTTACATCCAGATGAGTATGATGTAGTGTGCCTAGTGAGGAGTGCAGTGGACATCTGCTCTTCGATAGTGATTGGGAACGCGAGGTGTGGAAATTCCTGGGGAAGTTTTCTGCGCCACTTCCCTTGGATGGTACCTTCTATACCTTTCTTGATAAGTAAATCGAAGGCTCTGAGGAAAGAGGTCTGGAGAGGGTGGCCCACGAAGTGGTGCTACATGTGGAGTTTTGGACAATATGGTAGGCTCGAAAAAAACTGAAACATGAGGGGGTAGGGGTTTCAGCTCAGGTCATTATTTTTTGGACCAAAAATATGATACTGGATCTGAATATGGCTGGGAAGACATGGAAGGAAGCCCCATCTCTTCATCGGTTTCAAATGGGCTCTAACGTGAACATGTCACCTAGAAGTATGTAAGGAAACTGGGATCGATAAGACCCTCGTTCGGTGGGTTTAAAACTTCATACAGACATCTCTTACATCCAAGGGAACCTGCACGGAGGAGGAGTGGTTCGTTACAACTATGGTTCGATTTACCTCTCTTTATCAGCCTGTTTGGGCCAGGGGTCTTCTCTGTAAGCAGAGGCAAAGTCAACTCTCATCGGGCCCAACCTTTGTATGGAAAAGGGTCAAACAATATCTAAAAGTGAAATAGACTCCATTGCTGTGCACAACTCTTTGAAAGGGTGCACTGATTCTCCATAGTCGATTAACTTTGTCATCAGGAAATGTAGAAGAAGGATCAGTACCAGAGTGAGTATCCTTCACACCTAGAGAGAGGGGAACAAGGTCGCAAATCAGTTGGCCATGGTGGACACCAACTACCCAGAGGAGGTGTTCCTTCGCAGTAAAAAGGGTATTCAGTCCAAGGGAATTGAATGTGTCAAAATAGATGTGTTGGTTATTCACTACTTCAGACCACTATAGTCCGTCTTGGCTATGGGGGGGGGGGGCTTCCCCCAAATCCTCTATTGTTTCTCTTGTCCCCCTTTTTCTCTTTTGCTTCTCTTATGTTTTTCCTTTTTACTTTTTCCCTCTTTTAATAAAAAATTACCTGATGATGATGAAAGGATAACTAAACCTATCCTTTGATACCAACTATAATAAACCATGATTAACATACATGGATATTACATATTTTTATATGGATATTCAATAAATTATATAAACACATGCCTAATGGATATAGTAGTTTAGTTCCATTGGAAATATTGAAAATAATCTTCTAATTTTGTGAAATATCATTAATATCTCCTACAATGATATTCTCACTTAGTAATTCTCTTAGGCATAACCAACCTAAACATTTATTTATTACCTGGGGAAGGAAATATAAGAAATATTGAGCTGAGATTCCCTATAACAGTAAACATAAGAGATAAAAATCTATTTTCATATGAAATTATAATATATTCATATGGGTATGTGATCATGAAGGCAAATTACAATGTTCATACACAACCTTACAGGAAACAAAAACATGATTCATGGCACAAAATATTATCATTTCATAAAACATCGGTAATAAGAGTAATAAATCATCATAATCCAATCATGAATGATAAGTTCACGTAATAAATGTTTGGTACCATAATAAATATAGAATACAATTTCATGTGTTATGTTTAAATACCAAGACCATCGATATAGTGGATTAGGATGCATCTGTTTCCCATAGTTTTTTAGAACACACATATTTCCCATTGTTGATCATGATACACCTATTTACCATTGTGGATCATGATTCACCTAGTTCCCTTTCAAGATAATAACACACCTTTTTTGAATAATGGATCAAGACCATTGATTTTTTTCCCATTTTCATCACATGAGATATAAATCATTACCCAATAAATTAGAGGGAGATATAGGTCCCACTTGTCACATAATGAAAATAGCACACAGATATTCTAAAATATCATTGAACATTCATTATATCATAAACCATGAAAATAAATAAGTTTTGTAAAAATTTCATTACATCATAACTTATAGAAAAGAGATAGGTCTCATTATCATTTCATCATAACATAACACATGAAAGAGATACAGGATTCTTAAAAAGTATATCATGGTATAATTCATTGAATAGAAACTAGTCTCAATATAATTTTATCATGTTATAACCCATGGTATATAAATGGAATTCAAAAAAATGATTTCATTATGAACAGAAACTATTTAAAGAAAGAAAAATAAAGGTATCCTTGGATCATATTCTTAGTAATGCATAAGTAACTAACAGAATGTCATCTTACAAGATTTTTTTTGAATGACTACATGGTAGAAAACTTGAGTAGAATATATATTTTTTTAAATTTTATTTTTTATAATATAAAACATTATGCAAATTCATTTCTTTCAAAATAACCTTCCAAACTTATAAAGGATAATTTTAAAAATCATTTAAAAGATTCTTTAAGGATAATATATTTTTCGCTTTGAAATTTTTTTTAAAACATAAATCAATTACAAAACCTTTTTCTTTTAAAATAACATAGAAAAATTATAATGGAATCTTAAAATTAATTATTTTTCATGATGTTGGAAAATTATATTCCTGGTGTACATGTTAAAAGTAATATTCCTTTCACATTTTTAGTAAAATCCAATAAAAATTATTTTGGAAAACTACATGAAGATATTTTTTAAAACAAATATATAATAGTCCAAAATTGGTAAAAATGTATTTTAAAAAGTATAATAGACTAGTAAAGCATTATATATTTTTCTATAAAACATGGTTTTTAATGAAAATATATTTTCAACCAAAGAGGGAAATAATGTTGGTTATTTTTAAAAACATTCTTAATTATCTTAAGTACCAAAGAGTGAACAAATAGAAGAATTACATAAATATATCACGAATAAACAATGGATAATAAAGTTAATTAGATTTATTGAGAGATATATCATAATATTTTATCACTGGAATCATAATCATAAATAATCTTGATAGATGATGATATTGTAATATAAAATCATTTATAGTTTACTAAACATGAATCATAATACCCTTGAAGAAATAACATAAAATTAAACATAAATTATCAAGAATATAAATGAATTCATGTTATTACATGTCAAAAGGAAATGTATATAAAAACCATGAAAGAATATAATTGTATAAAAAATGTATGACTCAACAAAGAAAAATTGGGATGGAATCCATTAATGATTGAGTAACATTTGAATCGCAATCCATGGGAAAGAATAAAATCAATGGAAACATTGATTTAATGAAAATAAGAATATTATTGATATATCATGTCATAGGGTAGTACATAAACCAAAAAACAGAAATGATTAGTTATTATGAAAATAATCTCTCAAAAATAAAAGTGAGACTAAAAATTCCCTTATCAATCTGTTAACATTTTAACCATAAACCCCATGAGAGTGAGATCCTCAAATGGATTTGTAACCCCTAATAGTTTTTAGTAAAAGCATAATAATATACCTTCATGATTAGTATGTATACCACATAAAATAATTATGTGGTGAATATTTCTGAGTCTCATGGTTTTAAAAAGTGACATGGAATTTACTTACCTTACGTATTGACTTCGATCATACTCGTTAAACCCTCCTCTTTTTCAGGTATCCTCCTTAGTTTTCCACAAAAAGCATTTATTTTTTGTATATTTTATCAAACTAAGTCTTATAATATGATGGGGTGAAATTTGGGAAGTGATTTTGGATGTTCTTGGCTAAACTGAAAATATTTTAAGGTGTGAGGGAGAGAGGAGAGGGGTAGACTTTTATAAGTGGGGTGAGTGGAAAACATATAAAACATTGAAAGAGAGAATTTCAATGATGATTTTCATATGTCATGAGGGCCCAAAATGGAACATTATTTAACCTAAGATAATTAATGGTTGAAATTATTCCAATAAATATATTTTAGGCACGTTTATTGGTTAATTTTACCAATATCTTTTTAGTTTAACCCCTAGTAAACCCATTTTTACCTTAATGGGGGTAATTAATTTTTACCACATTCACTATTAATTTTGATGAAAAATTAATCAAATGTTATTTTAAATTATAAATTATTCTGATTCTAAATATGGAATCAATTTTTTATAATTCTAATCACATATGTAGACAAAATTAATTTAAAACTAATCTCTCATATGTGAAGAGAAAACAAGTTTTTAATGCCAAAATGATAAAAAACATAAAATTAATTATATCTAATTTTAATATTAAATTCATTCTAATGAAATAAATTAGATTAATATATATATATATATATATATAATTTAACAAATTTACCTTTAAAAAGATATAAATTATAATTATAAATAAATTAAATTAAAATGCAATTTTCAAAAAAAAACATAGTATTTTTTCACCATTCCATAAAAAATAAAAATTTACAAAAATACCATAAATTTATTATAACATAATATTTACATAAAAAATTTAAAAATTATGTTTATTTTATAAAATTAATTTTCTTAAAGTGCCAAAAATTAATTTTATTATTGTTCCCAAAAGAAATAAAATGCATTTTGTTGAGAATATAGTATATTAAAACATATGAAGGATTTACCAAAATATATATATATATTATTATCAATATTTTTACATTATGTAAAATTATTATAATTAAGATTTAAAGATTAGTTATTACTGTTCATTTTTATAAGTCTAATGTATTGTTTATAATAGTGAAGTTTGAATAATATTAATAATATATTTTGGTTTTGTTAAAATGTACAAATGTGTGTCATGCAAGATATCTGAGTATTTCATGTACTGTAAGACAACATAGGAATTTTTATTACATAATAATGACTAGGTATTGTGTGTAACATAATCCATCAAATAAAATTAATTTATTAGTAATAAATTGTTTATAAAAACTCAGGGTTTTACAATCATGGTGCATGTTTTCCAACCTAACTGAATGAGGAAATATAATAAATCTTGGTGTATGATTATTTTGATATGTTGTCAATAATTTTAATATTGAAAATAATTTATTGGAATTAAATTAATTCAACAACATTTAATTTATATAATGATAAAGATTTTGAAGAAAGAATAAAAGATAACATATGGATTAGGTGAGAAGTGTAAAAGGTGAAAAAGAGCGTGTATCCAAAATCTTGAGAGATTAAGAGAAGAATAGATATTTAATCCTAAATGTTAGAATCACATCTACATAATATTGATCATTAATGGGTTTTTATTAGCATGCCAAATTTTCTGTAGTTCCTTATCATATTGTTATAGAGTGAGAAGTTGTTCTTGAATATTTATAATGGGACATAAAGAGAAATCTGTAACTTTTATTTTTCAAGGAACCAAACTATCAAGAAGATCTTTCTCATCTCAATTACATAATATTTTATAAATTTTTTCTGAATACTCATTGTATGGTGTGTCTCTCAACTATCTTGGTGTGGCTCTATGCCAACAATATAGGTGGGTAATTTTTAATTTCATCTGTTATAGGTTTTGTGACTGGAAGGCTAACTATCCACAAAATGGAGTATGTTACCTAGGAAGAGGATGACCACTGTAAAATTGAGATGTTCTTTATATCTTTGTTTTATAAATAAATGAGTGTGGTATAGAAACTATACACGAGTGGATCAAATCATAACAGGTTGTAGGGGTTGATTTAATTAAGAGGAAATTATAAAAACTGGAATCCATTGATTCATACATCCTTCTCTATTAAATAATACATTCTTGGGAACTTCAATTAGTATCAAATGACAGTGCCTCTATTTTATTCATTCATGCACCAAGAAAGAATAATTTTAATTCTATGAATTATAGGGGTGTTCTAAAATTTTATGATGACAATATCACTATAGGATGAACCCAATGTTTCTATATATTACAACCCTTCAATTAGAGATTTAATATATTATTACATATAGCTTTCCATGAATTGAATAAATATTCTAATAAATTTGGAACATAAAATAATTTTGGAAAATTTTGGAAAAAATAAAATTTCTATACTCATATCTCTATAATAGAAAGTATATAGGAAAGTGACGGGACTTCAATCACCTAAATAAATATTAGATAAACTGATGAGTACCTACGATATAAATGTGAAACCAAATGAAGATAAATCAACAATATAGAGAATCAAGTTTGAAGACATCAATATTTTCAAGGAAGATAATAGAGATGATTAAATCAATCAAGTAAATGAACTTTTTATTAGTATATATGGGTTTAGAGAAAAACATGAAGACTTGGTGATTTTTTAGAAGATTATGATAATCTTTATGGATAGTTTTTATCCTAAGATCTAATATCTATTAAATATATGCAATCAGAACATGGATGAGTTTTATAATAATCTCATAGCTTATGAAATGATAAAAATTCCAGGCTTCCATAAAATAATAATAGATGAAATGAATTTTGAGGCTATGGGAAATTTTAAAATTGAAGAACCTATTGACAAATCTAACTCAATTGTCTCAAAAAATTCAAAAAAAAAGCTATAAAATAATTATATCTCTTATTTAAATGATATTAAAGAAGGTAAATAAAAAAGGGGAATATAAAGTATCCATTAAAATTTTAGAAATATAAAGGCATTGGGAAATTCTCCATGAACTATCCCAAGAATAAGAAACTGGATTTTGAATATGATAATGTTGAAAAATGTTCCCAAAAAGAGCATTGGGAGTTCAAAATAATCATTCAAATTAGTAATGAGAAACTATTTAGATATAAGAGAATAAAATTTATTATAAAATAAGTTGGTATGGACCACTCATATTTTAATGAATCTAAATGTGATTTTGATGAGGAATTTACTAATTTCAAGGCTCATGTTGAGATAGGTTTTGAAATATAAAGTGGTGAATAAGATTATTCTACAACAATAGATATGGAAAATATATTTATGGATGAACATAAAATATGTTCTAATAAGTATATCATGCTAAAAAGGAATGGAAAAAATCAGGGGATATAAAAATAATTTAATTGTAGAAAATAATGATCTTGAAAATAAAGATGAAACAATTGTTGATGAGATAAAACTATTCTGGTTGAAAGATATTAAACTAGAGAATATTATAAAATATCATTTATAAATATTTAACATGAAATACAAATTATTATTTAAGACAAAATCAATGTTTTTTAAATTAGAAAATGATTAGAAGAAGTCAAAGGAGGGTCTAAAAAGATCTTTTAATGTCAAAGTTGTATCCTTTTAATCTCTTGAGAGGACCTTGAAAGAAAATTAAATATGCCCCTAAAAATTTTGTTATATCTATTTTCCATAACAAAATATATTATAATTAAAAATTTAGGAATGATTTGGATTAAAAAAAGGCAGAAACCATCTCTTATTTAAAAATTATAAAATAGGAATTTTTGGAGCTCTCTATAGCCTAAAAAAATAGATTGTACAGTTTGAAAATTTATAGAAAAAAATTCTAGATAGTTATGTAAAAGAAAATTTTGAAAAAATGGTATCCAAGTTTCAAGGGTATTGTTTGTGATTTGGATTGTCGGTGATGAATCCTACACATTTTGGTATAACATATCATTATCAAGTATTAGGTTTTGATTTAGGGGGTGTCATCTATAAGAGATAAGAATGAATGTTTAGAAAAGGAAAATATGTAATTTCAAATGTTTTAAGAATGAAGGATCATGATTTATTTTAATATCTCTAGTATTTTTTAGGAAGGTGTTAGAAAAAAGATCATTATACTAAAAATTGTATTATAATATTACCTAGACATAATAATTATACTGATAACTAAATGGAAATTTAAACACAAAAGTAAGAGAAAACATGTCTCACTGAGGTTGCATTGATGGAAAGTAAAAAAGCCATATATTCGTGATAATGGTTGATCCTATCATATGAATGGTGATAGGATATTTTAAAGAATAATGAAAATCATGAATACAGGGTAGATAGTTTTGGCATTGATTAGAGCTTGAAATTTAGGGGTGTTGGCTCAACTATGATTGAACCTCAATACATGAAATCAAATGATGTCTTATATATGTAAGGGATGAATCATAAATTCTTAAGTGTTAGTCATATATGTAATAATGACCATGATGTTTTTTAAAGAAATAAACTGGTCTCAAAAAATGATTTGTGGTTGGTAGGACCATTCTCAAGGACTTATAACCAATGAAATTTTTTTTGATAGGAAATCCAACTAATTCTTGTTTAATGATAAAATAATATGAAATTTCGTTATAGTATAGAATAAATAGTCATTTGGGAAAAAATATTTTAATTAAAATCATGAATCATGATTTTTTGGGGATTTTACAAATCTAGAGATATAACAAGATTATTTGTGTATAGTATGATAAATGGGAATAATAACTCAAAAATCCCATAAGTAGGTAGAAATTATCTCTACCGGGTTATAAGAGAATACACACACTAATTTATGTGGTCAGATGGGACATAGGTCAACAAGAGGTGATTTACATTTCTATACTTCCATATATTATTTTAGATTAATGAAAAATTTAATGTTCATCGAGAAGAAATTAGTCACAGTTGATATTTTAAATGTTTTTACTAAACATTCTCTAAAAGAGTTTGGGAATCATTTAATGAAATTGAGATCTGATAATGGGATGGAGTATACTGGAGATTCTTCTAAATGATACCTATGTAAACATAAAATCAAAAATCAATTTAGTTAAACTTATACATCTCAATTGAATTTATTCATATAGATATATAATTAGTGTGTTATGGATATGTCCTAGAAAAGGAATTATGAAAATATAATTTCAATGTTCTTTTAATGAGTGGTGTTCAGTTTTGTTTTGAGCCTATGAAATATATTTCATTTGTTACCTAAGACAAAATTTACACCATTTTAAATTTAGTAAAATATGAAATAATCTTTTGCAAACATTAAATTTTATGTTAGTCGATGCATTATAAAAATAAAAGTTAATAATCATGGAATATTTGATGAGAAAGTTGATAAAGGGGTATTTACTATCTAAAGATGATTCAGGATCACTTTGAAATTATTCACATTATATATCACTAATAACCGTTCTAATAATATTAGATTATATAGTTTTCACATCTATAACATTTTTTGAATGCATTTAGCTTCTCATACATTTCTTTATGAATTTCAATAAGATCTATAGTTGCCTTATTCTCCTAGATGTTGAAAGTAACCTTCATTGCTAACATCATCTAAATCAAATCAAGATTTTTTTATACAAACACCCACATTTATAATTATCTATATTCCCTATATTTTCTATAGTTAATGAAAATTCATAATCATTTAATATTAGATAATATTACATCTACTAATATTTAAAACTAATGTTCTTTACATCCAACATATCCACCTATAATTTTCCTCCTTCTAAAAACATAACCCTATTACAATAACTAATACACAATAAAATCATCAAATATAACAAAATGATATTCCTATTTAAGCTAGGTGAACCCCCTTTTTATGAAAACTTATTTGATACAACTTGTTTAAAATCCATCCCAAACATCAACCACCAAAAGTTCTTCCACTGGTAAATCCAAAAGGTAGAAATAGATAACAATTTGGATCCTATAAAGGTTCAGTGCAGTGGAACGTGGCTGTATTTCTTCACCCACATCCCCATAATGAATCTAAAATCAACATACAAGTATTCATGCATAATATCAAAGTAAAAAAAAAGAACTATAAAAAATGGTTTTACATTGTTTTCATTTTTATCCTATGTCCATTGGAGAACACTACAATATTTAATATAACATGGAGTACAACATTGAAGCTGGTGACTTCTCAGTCACATGGATCAAAAAGTAAAAATATCACTCAATGATTAAACAAACCTCCGAAAATAGGTTCCAACACCTTTATGTAGAGGGTTCCAATATGTGATACAATCACCTTAGCTTCATATAAATACAATCATCCATCTTTTACACTTGAAAAAATCAATCCCACAATAATTCCTTAGTTTTACCTCCTAGAACCAGTAACTAAATTTTATTCATACTAATCACACATTTTTCCAGTCTATAGATAATGATATATAGAAATGTGGACATGGTTATCCTATAGGTGACTCCACCATTCTAACATCTAGTAACCCAACTTCCTAAAATTCTATTAGATAGACTCCTTGTTTATAATATTTATAACTTCTTCTTTAAATGAACCGAGGCATGAAATTCTAATATAATAACTATGAATCCTTGAATATAATTCACAAGAATAACATTTATATCATGTTATATTGATTAAATACACTTAAAATATACCTTAATAATATCTCCTTATATCTTTCAATGAAATAATTCCACATTTTCCTAGAGGTGAAGTTGTCATATAATACTAGTGGGTAAGAATTGACTTTCTTATCAACATCTCTCACATGCCTAGTGGTGAGTTTTATTCAAAAAATATCTATGGTCCTTTTTAGAACGTTTCATAACAAAATATATTTAAAAAATTTCTAGAGTAAATAATCTTTTTAAAAGAAAAAAAATCTATAATTTATGGAATTTAGCTAAATGAAATATAGTAGAAAATATAATAGTTAGTTACCACACTATCCTCCTAAACAATGACCTTCATTATAGGCCTAAAAATATATTAACTATATATTTCAATGAGATTATTCAATCTATTACTGAAACTAATATATGAAAAGAATATTGATATATTATTTTCAAGGAGTAGGCCACATTCATTTCATAAAACCTCTAATATTTAGCTTTCCCTATCAATTTAAATTAATTTTGTAAAATAATTAGAAAATGATACTCTTTTTTCTATTGTATTTTAATAATAATATTTTCTACCTCACAATAATAACATATATTTCATGTTAAATTGATTAAATCCACATTAACTATACTTTTAAACTCTCTTACATGTACCTTTAAATGAATTAATTCCACATTTCCCAAGTTGTGAAGCTTAAATATAACACTAATGGGTAAGATATTACATTCTTATCAACATCTCTCACATGATTAGCAGGGAGTTTTATTTAAAAATAACTATAGTACATTTCATAAAGTTTTATCAAAAATTATATTCTAAATTTTTATAGAGTAAATAATATTTTTAAAAGAAAAAAATCAATAATTTATAGAATTTATCTAAATGAATTAGAATAGAAAATATAATAGTATGTTACCACACTATCCTCCCAAACAATGGCCTTAATTTTTGGCAATAATATATGTTAACTATATTTTTAAATGAGAATATTCAAGCAATTACTGACACCAATATAAGTAGAAAAATATTGATATATTAGTTTTAATGAGTTTTCCACATTCATTTCATCAAACATATAATTTTTTTAACCTTCCTTATCAATTTAAATTCATTTTTTTAAAATAATTAGCAAATGACACTGTTGTTTCTATTGTTTTTCAATAAGACTTATTTCTACCTCAACCTCAAGATCTGCAAAATGTTGTTCATTTTCATGATAATCATCTTGATGTGGGGAATACATTCACTCTCTAAAAAGTTGTACACTTAAATTAAAATATATACTATTCTTACTTATTATTAAAATTCTCTATATATAATCACCCTTATATACAATTCATCATGTTAACTGGGTTCAATATGAAATGATTATGATGTACTAATGAAAAGTTCATCCTATAATTAATTTATTCTCAATATTCTTTCATTTCAAAAAACATAAAAAAACAAATCTCCTTTTCATGGTAATTAATATTGAGTAATAATTTGAAAGGTTTCCCCTTTCTTTCCATTGATGATAAATAATTTCAAAATAATATATATTCATACAAAAAAATGATATCATATTACTTGTTTTGGTGGTTAGATTAAAAAAACTGTCACCTAGTTATTACCAATATGAAATCATCACCATACATTTACCCTTTTGAGACTACAATTTCTTTTAATTACAAACTAAATTCAATATTTCAAGTCATTTAAAATGTTTTTTTCAATGAATATCATTTTTATATGAACTTAATACTCTTTCAGTGTGATTTTATATAAACCTTACTTCACATATGAGTTAACCCATTTTTATTTCCCCCAATATATGAATAAGGATATTATGAGTAATATCAAAGTTGAATGAATGATTTTTAAGATATATATTTTCTACATCCAACATATAATGTGAATAATGAATGTACCATGTTATTAAAATCTACTAAACAGATCATACTATTAGGATGATATATTTTATATGTTATTCCAATATAATAAATAATACACTGGCTCCATGTTACGATATTTGGGGTTGTTACATAGTGTGTTGGATATTTGTTCTCGTGAAAGGGGTTCTTGTATGTATTCCTTTGTTTTAATCAACATACTCTTAACATAGCCTAAGTGATATAGGTCGTGGTTTGGGGAAAGATATTATTATAAGGTTTCAATTTTATTTATTTTTACCTTGTACTATATTAATTTTCACTATGATGAAAATTAAATTATCATATTTTAGGGGTTAGGCATGTGACATTTCTTATGATGTGGTTGTGGTCTTATGGTCTTATATTCTCCGAATGGATTTATCTCATATTAGTGATGTGTGTTATAACCTCAAATATATAAATAGGTGTAAAATTCATCCATCATGATGTAATATTCTTCATGATGAATTTTAAAACAATACATGAAAGTTAGGGAAAACCAAAGCAGAAAATATTATAATGTGGCATATGTGTTTCCCAATATTTTTCTACTTGAGACAACACTATTTATGTTTATCTACGTGTTTTTTAGTAGATTATTTTTTTAAATTAAAATTTCTTTAAAATGATGACATCCAATTATAGTAAGTAGTAAATGGAATGTAAAATCCATCGTAGTTTTCACATGAGTGTGCTCCCAAAAAATAATGTTTTGTTAAAAAGCTTGTAAAATTTTAACGCTAGATAACAAGATTATTCTAACCAACATTTTTTACAAGGTATGTGATTTTTTAAAATAGTGGTCTATAATTTCTATTTTATTGGAATTAACATTAACATGGTAATGATAATATAATAGTTATGTTAGTAACATTAAAATAATTTAATGGAAACATGCAATTTTTCTCTATATGAATGTTATTTTGGAAAACATTTAAAATATGGAAATTTAGATATAATTTTTATAATGACATTAAATTTATCCAAATTATCAATTGATTTCATAATAAACATGTTTAACCTTTAATATACTATTTTTGAATCATTAAATTATGATAAAGAAAATTAGTTAAATTTTTTGTCATCTTAGTTGTGTGAAAAGTAATAAAAAGGTTTTGGGAGAAATTTACCTTGAGTATGTTATCCATGGAATTTTTCTTCATGATATGTGATAATATACCTAATAATGTTTATTGTGACCCAATTAAAAAAAATTCCTACGGTTACATGTTCCATTAAATAAACAATCATAGTTCATCCATGAAACATAAATTTATTTTAACATTATTTTTGAAAATTATATTGGAAGGATTTTATAAAAGTATAATTTCATAAATAAAATGTTATGCAGAAGTTTTTAAAATGTTTTCATTAGAATTTTCATCCATCATTTTATATTTTTAACGTAATAGACTTTGTGAAATGTTTTTATCAGCATGGTCTTGAAATTTAAAAAGTTTAAATATGAAATGTTGGGATAAATTTATAGAATGTAATGAATCATTTAAAAACAATGATTTTGTTTTTATATAATTAACCTGAAGTACCTAATGAATTTTGTTAAGTATAATATCTTATTTTTTTAGTAAATTATTATGAAATCTCTCTAATACACTTTTTTATTAAATTTTAAGCATGATAATATCTGAATGGTATGAATTAAATTTTCCATATTGATAAATGAGGACAAGGAAAAAATAAATTTTAATTTCATAGATTGACCAATAATAAATATTGAAGTGATAGATAAAATAATGTTTCTCCAATATAATGTTATATCTTTTTGGTTAAATAAAAATGATGTAATTTTTTACGAAGTTGTTTTCCTTCTATAATATTGTTTTGTTTTATTGATTATGTGATTGATATTTATTGCTTGTTTGGGTTTTTATAGCAATATATGTGGCCTTTGTTATGATTATATTACCATAAATAAGAATGAGATTCATATATTTGTGCTCATTAACACAATTTTTATAACCCCTGATTTAGTTGAGATGAAGTATTATATCTCATGTTGATATATGAGATTAAGTCTCCTCATTGATGAAATTTCTTATTACTAGCATTGTTTCTATTTGAGAAGTATCTCCCTGAGAGATTTTTTAGAGGTTGTAAATATTTATTGTGGATATGTCCTATATAAAACTTGAATTTTAGTTTTATTCCAAATATATAGATATCCTTGAGAGATATCTCAGGGGATGGTTAAAATTAGCTCTCTTTAATTCCATACAATTTCTGATTTTATTTTAATTATAAAGGATGATAATGTTTATATATATATATATATATATTAAAGGTAAAATATATTCCCAACCCTTCTTTTTACATTATAGGGTTTCTAGTTTTTTAGAAGTATTCTTTCATATGATAATATGTGGTTTTAAAATGGTTTTTAAAATTATTAATGTAATTTAATATATTTTTAATTTTATTGGGAATTGTGTTGATCTTTCTTAAAATTGATTCAATAATTTTTTGAAAGTGTTTTTGAATTTTGAAGGTAATAATAAATTATTTTCTTAATTATTTATAACTACCTTGATTAGAAATTTAATATTTTAAATAAAATATTTACCCTTATAAATGAGTTTTAAGTTGTGTAATGGTACGAAAGTTTTCTAGTGGATGTGTATGGTTAATCCATAGATTTCAACCCCAATGAAAAAGTATGATAAATCATCTTATATTGCATAAAGGTACCCCTTATTGAATTATGATAGCATTGAAATTCTTAGAGTCATGTAAGGGTGACCCAAGGATCCTTATACCCACATAAGGGAAGGTTCAGATTCTATTTTTTATGTAAGGGTAATTATTTCTACATTTGAGGGTTGTCTTGCATTAGGGTGATTTATTTATCTTGTAAGTGTAAAATTTTAAAACTAAATCCCATGTAAGATTCGTATCCTGGTTCCATATATTATGTTTGGGTAAGTCTATAATCCTTATTCCCATGTAAATGTTGGTTATTCCTGACATAAGGGTAAACTAGTTTTCAACCGGTTGTGTTTGGCTTTTCTAATAACTAAGTAATTGGAATTTTTGTTTTCTAATACCCTTGTAAGGGTAATCAACTTTGTATGGTTAAATCTATGGTAACCTTTTAAAGAGTATAATCTATATACAAGGTTATCATTTTAAATAAAAAAAATTGGATTTTATCCCTGTTCATATATACGATGACTTTTCACAAAATTATAGGTTTTAAATGTAGATAATTAGGGATTTAAATTCCTCTAAACTAATTAAACATTTATCATAAATTTGTAAATGTTTTAATTGTTTCTCTATAATGATTTCATCCAAAAATGAATTAATTTACAAATAAATTTAATATCTAGTGACTTTTATGAAGTGTCTATAAAACCAATTTGTCTTTTACTAATAGTAAAGAATTCTCTCCCATTAAAATATTTTTTTTTCTTGAGTCTAGGTGATCTCTGAGCCTTCTCTGTGATTCTTTAAATCCATCTTTAATTGATTAAGATTTTTCCCTAAAATGATATACCCATTATTTCTAGTTTAAAGAAATATCTCCTCCTATTTTATTGCACCATGTAATGCTTCCCTTCTCCAGTTAAGGGATTTGTGACTTCTATATTTTTGTGGGTGGGAATGAATCATACATTATATTATTAGTTTAAATTGATGTGATTAACCTTAGTAAGATAATTATTTAAATAATTTCATGAATAATTGTGTTTTAATAATATATAAAATCATACATGAATAATAACTAGTTAAAAACCAATGAAATAAATGTTATTTTAATTCTATAAATTAGAAGAAAATAAATTACATAGAAGTATTAATTTATGCAGGTGATTAATTTATTCTATTAATAAACTAATATTCACATTATTCATGATAATATTTAATATTATATAAAATTTCATGATTTTGAATATCAATAAAATATCCCCTTGATATTTCAATAATTAAAATAGAATCCCACTTCATGCTATAAAAATATATTATATAGATTGTTAATTTTTTCATAAAATAGAAATTACAATAGACAATGACTATAACATTCAAGTTGATTAATATAATTATTTTTTAATATATATAAATAAAATTAATATATTTTATAATGTTATAACATGTGTTGAAATAATGATAATAATATTATTTCTATAATTTAATTGGAAATAAAATATAATATTGTAGATAATTTTGATTATCTTAATATTTTGGAAAATCTAATGTTGAAATATATTATTCATATTTTTGTTGATGCATTAAATGATGGGAATTTATAATAAATGGAAATACATAATCATATGATATAGATTGAATGTTATTTGATAATATTGAAATTATTTTAAATCATGTTGATAAATTACTAAAATTATTTTTATGATAAATATATTGCAATTGTGGATATTAGAGAATTTATATATGGATTATTGGATGTCAATGAGAATTAATATTTCATGTAGGTAATTGAATAATATTTTATAAAAATTGTGATTGAACTTATTTTATGTTTCATCTAGATATTTACTAAATAGTGTTAAATATAAAGGCTATATTTTATTGTTGTCATCATGGTTAAATTCTTGATATAGATAAGCAATATAAATATGAATAATATTATTAATTAAATTAAAGAATCACGATAAAAATAATTATTTATCATATTAGAATTTTTTAAAAACAGAATTAATGATTGAATCATAAAATATTGATCACAGATATTATTTTCTACACTCATAGGTTTCCTTGTGTAGAAAACCCATGCCTATTAAATCGGTTAATTCAAGGTAGAATTAAAAGGGTTTATTATTAAACATAAATAGATTATTACTTGGCTCCCCGTTTTTATATTTAATGTCTTGAAATCCATGAATCTATATACTATGTTTCCATTAAAATTATGTGTGAAAAAATACATTATATATATATATGTGTGTGTGTATGATCTATAATTTAGGTCCTTGATGCGATTTATTGATAACCAGATATGGTGGGAATACAGGATAAAAAATTGGTCAGTGGACCAAAGCGATGTTGATGGATGTTTATATGTTTGGAAACAGGCTAGGAGTCTAGGGCTATACTGATGGTCAATGACAATAATGGTGGGACAGATTTGACAGTATTTTATGTGGAAGGGTCAGGGACCACAATGTGGTCGAGACCAGTTTGGAGTGGTGTTTTCTCATCAATACTTACTTTTTTATTAATCATTTATTAATGGTCTAATAGCTGGATGTTGTTTATATTATCAGTTTTCCCACATCGAGACATATTCTAATTCTATACAATGTGAGTGAATCTTTGAAGTGTTAAATTTGGCTAAGTCATAGAGTACCCATATTTCTATGAAATTATTAATGAAATAAGGAAAGAAAATGGTTGGTTATTTATTCCCACCTATAATGATAAAATATTTTAGTATACAAGAAAATAATTAATAGATATAAAAGCACTTGGATTAGAGGATTAGAATGATAATCACAAAAATTGAATAATAAAAATTAGTGGATAAATAATTATTTAATATTTAACTTGATCATAGAATGGTTATTTTATATCTTGACCTTAGTAGTGGATGTTGTGTCTTTTATGAAGATAAGGGCCTATGAGTTTTAGTATAAGTAGTTTCCTTTATTGTGGTTATCAACAATTTATATTTTATATGTTTTTTATTTCCTATATACCCCAACCATATCAAAATGGAAATATATATCCAAATGTTTTGTGGGGGTTTGTTTCCCTCAACATTCAAGTTGGTGAGGATATATATGGTTGAATACCCCTCTCTCGGGCACTCTCTTCAGTTGTAGTATTACGTGTAAGTATTAACAGGGGTGATTTATCATACATGTTTCTTATTGGATGTTATGGATTTATTTCATTAAATATGAATTTATTATGGATATATTATTCTTTCTATTATTATAGGTATGTTATGTATGATTTGTGATGCCATGAGGTATAATATATAATAAATTGGTTGTGGTGGATTCTATAAATAAACTTTGTGACTATATAAAGGATGTGGATATGATGCTGAGCTGAATAGGGTGACTGGTAACATATGCTTTCCTAGGATTGTTGTTGGAATGATAATTATGTTGGAGGAGATGCTTCAGGTTGTGCAATATTGGGGTGTGAGAGCCGAAAACTAGTGGGGTAGTGGTTTTTGTGTACCCATATATATATTTATATATGCCTATGTGTGTGTGTGTTTTATATTATAGTTACACATAAATGAATTATTTAGTGAGTGATCCACATTAATGATTGGAAAATAAATTTATACCTACCTAGGTGATGAGTTAGTTTCACATATTCACTCATTAGGATTTAGTATTTCACATTCACATCATTCCTGAGAGGCTTCAGAGAGGATCTTACCGAATTATACATGTAATATACACTCTACACATATATAATTTTTTTTTCAGGTTAGTCAGATATAGTTGGTGATCGTGATAGATATTATAGTTCATATAGTTATTGAGGAGATATTGGAGATTTATGGTCACTAATGAGGATTTATCTCTTTTGTTTTTATTTCAGTTATGTATGAAATTACATTCACTTATCTATCATTCCATATATTATATTGGTTTTTTTTAATTATATTTTTGGTGGTTTCAAAAATTGTATCCCTTACATTTCATAATTTACGATGGTAATTCCTAAAACATGTGTGATTATATACAATTCGTTATACTTCTCAAGCCATGGCATATTAGATATGGCCTTTGGGAATAATTATATCTAATGAGAATATTTAGTTTGTATGTTAGAATAAGTCATATAACATTTAAAAATCATTTAATTACCTCATTATAGTTTTCATATTAGTATTAATATTCTTCTTATTACATTTAGTCACTAGAGGTTATATATAAAACAATGGTTTCTCCAAAATCCCATTTTTGAGCAGAATAACACTGAATAAATAAGATACAAGAATCAATAATACATGAGTGATCATAGTCTTTATCGCCTTATCATAAGAAAAGGTTATTCATAGTAATCATGACAGAACAAATGGAAAAGAAAATGAAATGTGGCATATGAATAAAAAATAAACATCATATATCTATTGTTAAATACAACTTATAAGTTTTGAAGAAAGATAACATCATGTACTTATGTGACATATTTGTACATATAATTATTTCATAAAATTTTAATATATCTCATATAATATTTACACATAATACACATAATCACATGAGATATATCACATGACCTAATTCATTGTATGGTTATGTAATTGAAATCCCATCTATCACATCATTATATTCTCATAATCATGTATTCCACATAGAAACATTTATCAATTATGGACATCAAATAACCCCATTAAAAAGAATGATTTTCATAGTAGAAAAATAAGTTTTATTTCATTTAATAAATCATGTGTATTATTTAATATATAATGAGATAACATAATATTGGGTATTAAAGTGATTCATTAATAAGGATGATATCATGTTTTCTAATGTGTAGAAAGAATAATGTAAGGAAAAATGTGGGACATCAATAATAAACACTTTGTTATTAGACATGAACATGGATTAGAAACCATATAAATGAAGAATTTTTATATCCCAAGGAAATAAAAAGGAAAATTTAAATAGAATTAATTTAGAAGTGTAAAGTTTTAAGAAGAATATTGAAAAAATATAAAGAAATATAGTATACACCAAAAGGCAAGAATTCAGTACTGGGGTCCCCATACATTATATCATGATTTAATTATTCAACTTTACACCTCCCATGTAATTGAATTATTTGTAATAAAACATGAATATATAAGTGATTTATTTTTATATTTATATTATTGATCAATTATAATAATTTTATTTATTAATTACTTTTTAATTTGAAGATATAATGTCTTGATGACATCTTTTCATTTTTATTTATCCCGTATTGTATTTGTTTTTTTACTTTGGTTCAATGTCATTTATAAATTTATAAAATTTATTTTCTATGTAAAAAACAATATTTATATAATTTAAAATTCATGATAACAACCCATGATTGAGGTGATAAGTAATGATTGGACAATATTCTTGTAGGACGTTAACCGACCATTGATGGGAAATTATAAAAAGATGAGGGATATATATAATATATTGATATATTCTAAAGAAAAAAATAGTTTATTAATAAAATTAATAAAATGTTAATATAATGATTAAATGACTTGGTAATAGTATGTATATATTTATGCAAGATAATTTAATCAGAAAACTGTAGTGAATGAAAAGTTAGTGGTTACCTTGTTTATAATGTCACTCCTCCATAAAGTCCGTAAAACCTTCAAAACATGGTGTTTTATGACTCAATGAAATCTATAATGGTACTATGATTCTTATTTGAGGGGAATTTGAAAAAACATTGTGTTCTAAAGGTGTATGAGAAAACATTTTCCAATAGAAGGTAGACGGTTATTTAAACTAGAGGAGATAAGTATTTTTTGGTTAAAATATTTAATAAATTATTATTTTCATGTAAAAACATGTAATAGTGATATGTTCTAAATTATAAATAATATTTAAATAAATTTAAATGTTTTTAAGAACGTTAAATTATCCTAGAATCAAATTTATTTACACAAATGTAGGAAGAAATATGAAGAATTGTTTTTAATGGAATATTTTACATTTTTAGACATTGGAAATTTCATTTTCATTTTGGAATTTACGTTTCTTATTTTTAAATAAAAAAATTACCTTATTAAAATAATTATATATCAATATTAAAAAGTTAATATTTATTAGTTCATTAGTAAATCATTAATACATAATAAAACATGTGTTATTTGGAAAATAGTATTCATACTATTCACTTAAAAATGTATTTTCTAAAAAAATTATAAGAAAAAACATTTCGAAACATTGTTATAATAATTAAATTAATTACATTATTTTATCCAAATAATTATACAACATAGTTTATTTAAATTATTACCCAAAAAATATGTTTTAAAAAAAATCATCAAAATAACTTTTCAAAAATATAATTTTCTTTCTTTGAGTTTCTAATTTGAATAATTACTTTTTCTAATAATAATATTTATAATAACATAATTAATTTTTCAAAAATATTATTTACATGTAATTATTCAATTTTATTGGTTAGATTAATATTCTAATGATCATATTGTAGTTCTAACTATCATGTAACTATTTCTAAGAGTCATATTACTATTCCAACAGTGATTATAGTTTTATAATTATTATAAATACCTCATATTTTATTCATTAATCATTCACTTAAAGTCCTAGCAAGGTTATATATTATTTATTTTCAAAATTTCAACTGCATTAACAATGATTTATTTCTTTTAAATAGTGTTTTCCATGAGTGTTATTATTCTAGGAGTTCAAAATAACCCAAATTTACATATTCTTGACATTTTATTATTTTATGATTATTGTCTAATTGTGATATTTTCAATTTTAGTCATTTTATAAATCTATAAATGTGACATTCCCAATTAATAAATCAAATTTTTGTTGGTTTTCCATATGTACTACATGTGTTTTAAACTATACTATATCACTTAATATGGTATACATATTTGTTCTGTAGAAAAAATACCAAATATGTTAGGGTCATTTCATTGTTCCCCCTTTTGTAAATTCCTTCTTAAAAATTTCAAATCAAACCATTATTTGATAACAGATGAGGGTACATGTAATTCATTTCAACCACAGGTTTCCATGTTTCCTATTTTTACTTATTATTCCACCAATGTACATTAAAAAGGTGTACTCATTTTTTAAATTCCCTTATAGGGTCATTGTTAACTACTATAATTATATCTGAGATATCCTATGGGGAAACTTAGATATTTTTGTGGCTCTTGGTATATGTTCTATTGGGTTCTATACCTAAAAATACATGTGTAAGGCTATACAATTATTCAGGAAACACAGTAGTATACTACCTCAAAATTGGCATGTACTTCAGGATTATGCATTCCTTTAACTCAATAATTAGATAAAATAGGCTTACACAATGGGTATCAACACCCACAACATTGAGGGATTTGATAAAGGTAATTGGAAATCTTCCTTGCATTTGTATAGAAGCATATGATGGTTTGGTATATGAAAATATATTTCCTTTACCCAACAGTTTATGTGATCTCTATATAATGAGATTAAATATTAGAATATCATCAAATTATACAATAGGAAATAATTTGAGATTTTATAATATTGTATTACTATATACACCACGTTGGGAAGATTCCAATACTTGGGATAAAATTATTGTACCACTAATAAATTTTACAAAAATCTTTGCATTAACATATCCTGGTGGTGATTGAATAATCATTGAAAACCTACAAGATATAATTGAATTCATAGAACTATAATTAAATAAAACATTAAAAAATTATACATTTAGATATTTCATTTTACTGATTTATATTCCAACTATTCACTTAAATATAAAAGGTTATCTCAAAACATATGTTAATAAATAATAGATAAATTACTTATTAAGCTATATAAATAATTTTTAAAGTATTCACCTATGATATCCTTAAGTTTATCAATAGTTATTTATTACTAACCTGATTCCTTAATTAATTAAATGTTTATCTGATACCAACTATATAAACCTCCGTATTTACTATATTATTATTATGTCATTTTAATGATAAAAACATTATAATAATACAATCCAAAATCGAAATGTATCATATATATAGAAAATTTGGTTCATAAAACATAATAATTCATAAAACATTTAAACATTATTTAATTACATCAGTACAGACCTATTATATTTCATATTCTCTATAGTACATGTAGTAAAATAAGGATATACATAAAATAATGGGTGATCTAAAATCCTCATATGTAGAGAATAATATATAAGGAATAATAAAATTAATCCACAATACATAGGTGAATATAGTCATCATTATCATATCCTAAAAAAGGATCTCCATCATAATCATGAGAATATAATTTGAAAGAAATGTGGAATCAGTAATACGTATAATAATGAAATACCATTACTTAGTGTCCAAATCCCACACATAAGTTTTAAAAAATGCACATCATGTTCATGAATAGAATATGACTAAAAAGCGTCATTTCATAAAATGTGAAAAGAATATAGCAACACATTGATTCATACTACATATAATCCCATTTGATATGTCAAATTAACTAGTGAATTTGATAAATATATAATTATTTTCCCACACATCACATTTTATTATTCTCATAATCATTCATTCCATGTGGAAATGAAACATTGAATATACCAGTTAAATCAAATAAAACCATGAATAATGAATGGGTTTCATAATATAATCCTGAGTATTATATCAATGAATAAATAATGGAGGTTTAAATAAATATAACTATAAAATACCATTTGGGTTATTAATGGTTTTCATTTGTATGAATAATACCATATTACTTTAAAAAGACAAGAATAATGTTATTGGAAGTATCAAAGAGGGACATCGAGAATAAAAACATTATCATTAATCCTGAAGGAGGCTTATATATCATTCCAAAAAAATAAGAACATATATATCCCAATAAAAAATAAAGAAAATTTTAATTGAATAAATTTAGGTGGTGTTTTAGAGGAATCTATACAAAATATAGAGAGATAAAAGACAAACAAAAGGCAAAGAATTGGGTTCAGGAGTCCCTTCAATTTAGGTCCCAAATTTATTCTTCACTCTTACGATTCATGTATAATAAATTTTGTGTATTAAATAATTAATACAGAATGGAATTATAATAATTTTTTTATTCTTGATCAATTATAATAATTTAAATTTATTTTTTAGTATTTGATTTGAAGTGATACTAGGTTGAGGACATATTTTCTTTTCAATTTTCTTGTTTTGTTTTGATTTTGTAACATTAATTCAATGGAAGATATAAATTAGTACAATTAATTATATATGATAAAAAATAAATATAATAAATATTTAAATATTATATATAATTAATTATAACTATTTATAAAGGTGGTTTTATGTAAATTATTTATTATTTCTTCATAGGTGGTCAATCGATCATTGACAGGACATTGTAAAAAGGGGAGGGAGATGTATAACATATAACTATACTATAAATAATTTTTTAATAGATTGATATAAAAAATAACATTATAATATAATTTTTTAATTCTATTTTAATTTTAACTATTGATTTTAGTGGGTCAATTGATTTGGAAAAGAAAAACAAATGAAAAGGAAGATATTACATTGTCTATGAAGTCACTTCTTTTCAAAGACCATAAAACCTTGAAATAAAGGTGTTTTATGACTCTAAAATTCACCTAATAGTGCTACTGGATTAAATGAGGAGAATTTGGTTGATATTTGTTATGGAAAATCAGTTGAGATGTTACTTTTCAACAGAAAAGAGAAGTATATTTCTGCTAGTATTGGGGTATTTTGGGTTCAAATGGTTAATAAATTATTATTTTCAAGTAAAAAAAGAAGTAGTGATATTTTTTTTATTATGAATCATATTTTAACAAAATAAAATGTATTTATACAATTTAAACCATATAATTGATTATAATATTAAAATTTATGAAGGAAAAAATGAAACCCGTTTTTTTCAATGGAATGCCTTACTTTTTTAAACATTGTAAATTGCTTTTTGGAATTTTTAAATTAACAATATTATATTCAGATGACTCGTTTATCTAATTTAATTAATTATGGTTTTTGGTAACAAGTATATGATTTATTATTTCATTATTACTATATTATTATTTCATTAAACATGCAGTATTTGAAAAACTGTATTTTTTACTATTCACGTAAAAAAATTTAGAAAGTTTTTACAAATTAAATATTGAAATTTTTTTACACATGATTTAAAAAAATATATTATGTTTATTAAAATTATTTTATAACTTAGTTAATTTTAATTTTTAACATAATAATTCTATTTTTTACAAAAATACGTTAAAATATGATTTATCAAAATTATACATTTTCTTTCATTCAATTTCGAATTTTAATGAAAATTTTATAGAATAATTGTATTTATATTTACTCTAATTTTTTATTTTAATAAAATTAAACTATTATTATATATTTTAAATGGTTACATTAGAATTCTAATAATCAGACTATTATTCGAATATTCATGTTACTATTCTTAATGGTCATATTACTATTCTAACAGTTATATTGGTTTTATAATTCCTATAAATACTTTTTATTTCCTTTTTTCATATTTTAATTAAATTTCTCTTAGGATTTTATATTAATAATTTTCTAAATATTGATTTCACTACTATTATTTTTCTTTTTTTTCAATATTATTGTTTGTGAGTGAGATAATTCTTGGAGATCAATATCATCCAAATATTCAAATTCTAGTTTTTTTCAACTTTACATTTTATTATCCAATTTTAATATTGTATATTTTTTTAGTTTTATTTATTCCCTAAATATAATGTTCTGAATTAATGAAATATATTTTTTTTTGTAATTTATTAGGTGTTGAATTTGTTTTGTACTATACTATATTCTTTAATATGACACACCAATGTATTCAAAAGGTGAAATATCATATGGTATTGGGTAATTTCAAAATTTTATCCATGATATTAATTAATTTATAACACTAATAAAGAGGAGGAAATAGATTATGGAATGAAATTTTTTAAGGTGATGTTCATTGTCAAGTAAATCTAGTGGGCAATAAGATGATATTGAAAGAAAATTCTTAAATTTAAGACAAATGGGTGAAAAAATTGTTAATGAGTATGAGGAACACATTACAGGGTTAGCAAGACATGTTATAGACACTGTATATAATCCATAAAGTAATATTTATCACTTTTTAATGAATTAAAACCAGTCCTTAAATGAAATTATTCACCAAATATTTTACAATATATAGAGAGATAGTTTAACACCCATAGATTTTTTGAAATATATTTTTTAAAATAAATTTGATATTATAGATATTGTTTGCATGAAACACTGAATTTATCTTTTGTTACATGCAACGCGGAGTTTAAATGAAACATAACATACTATTAATGTATTATTATTTAATATAATAGTTATCACGTAACCCTTGGAATATATGGTCTTAATAAGAAAAATTAAAATGTTAAAATATATGGTTTACACATGTATATATAGTAAATTATTTGGTGATTAGTTAATTAAAGATAAAAGTAAAAAAATGAAAATAAAGGAAATATTTTTCCAAAAATCACTTTTTATGCACACAAACATGTTTGACCTCAATAAATTAATAAAACATTTTTTAATTATTTTAATGAAATATATGTATGATATATTATAATTAAAAATTTACACTAATCTTATATTTTTTAGACTGGAGATAAGAATAAATCCAACTTTTAACTTAAACATTGTATTGTTTTAAAAAAACGGTTTTATCACCTTTAAGGAAATTATTATTATTTATTTAATTTTAGAAAATGTATTGGAAAAAATTAAATTAATTTTTTAAATATGAACGGAAAAATTATCTTATGTTTAATGTTTGACAAATTTCTAAGAAGATAAATTTTTCGATGAATAGTGTCAAATACTAGTTTTTATTTTGAATTTTCATTTATTTTAATGTGTCTAAAAGAATAAAAATTTCATTAATGTGGTTTTAAAAGTAAAATTACATTTATTATATATATATTAATCCAACTTATTTCATTTTAAACAATTTCATATTGAATTTCTTATTCACACAATTGTATAGTTTTGAACATTTTCACTTTGGAAAACCTCATTTTCTCACCGCATCTGAGGGAATAATTTTAAATTAAAACATGAAAATTTTGTTATTAGAATTTAGAAGAATATATTAATTATTTTTAATAATAATATATTTTATTTAAAATGTTAAACTTAAATTTTTACCAGAATGAATAGTAAAAAGGGTAAAAAAAAATTAATTACCATTGTAAAGTTGAAATTGGGTTTACCAGGGGTTAAAATAAAAATATAAGGGGTGAAATGACAGTTAAACCTATGAAAACCCCACTGGATGAACATATTTAACCCTTATAACCTAAAAATATTGATAATGACACATTTGGAGCATTTTTTCAAGTGAAAAATATGGGTATTATCCTTTCTTTTCAAAGATTACAAGTGTGTCACTCACCTTACGTATAAAAGGCCACCCAATATCATCTCCTCTTCACATATAAAAAAACCATTGTTTCATACAATTACTACTGAATAATGTCCTTAATTACATAATAATATTATGGATGACATATTTTGGTTATAAATTCATCCTTGGAAGGATTTTGGCATAAACAAAAAATATTTTTTTGGAAGAAGATGCAACGTCCCTAGCTGATCATTTTATTTTATTTCTTCCTCTACCTATTTAAATTATTCTTAAAAAGGAATATATAATAAAAATTTCATATTTAATATATAAATATGTTTTTATGTCAAGTTAATTACCAACAACCATCTCCACTTCAATCCAATGGCATATGAAATCATCATTCATATGTGTGGAGGTCTACCGCCTCGCAAAATTTGTTTTTTTCAATAAATGCCTCTCACGGGTGGATATAATGTTGGATTTAATGTTGAGATAAGATATTTATGATATTATTATACATATATAATTATATTAACACATCTACCTCTGTACCAACAATCCTTTTGGGAAAATAATAATGTCCCTCTTGTGTACATCGAATTACAGCCTCATGAACCAATGTGATGTTTTTATCGTTTCTGATTTACTTGGATGGTAATAAGGATTGATTAAATGATTATAAATGATATTATTAACATTTTTATACATATTTATTAATTATATCACACATACCTATATACATTAAATTCTATGAGGCATACAATAACATTATTCCTTAGTGTGGAAGCATATCGCCCCACGAAGTAATCTCATTAGTTTTCCACTCATTCTTTACATGGAAGATAATTTGTGTTAATTGAATAAATATATGTTATATATATATATATATATTAAAAATTATTATATAAAGGTAATATGTAACTTAACTTTATTTTATGTCCTCTTTTAAGAAAATGGAAATAGCAGTCATGTGTACGTATGACCTACCATCTCCATGAACGATGTATTTCATTTTCTGTCTCTAAATTTTATTGATTAAAATTAAATAATATATATATTTAATATAAATGATATTTATATAATTTGTTATCATTATATATATGATTTAACAATGACCATTTTAAGAGAAATGAATATAAAAATTCAAAAAATACATGAAAAACAAAGCAGTTGTTAACCAAAATGTGATTTTGACAAGTAAGTGTTAATAAAAAGTTAATAAAAGGATGTAATTAAATCATATACAGTATGATATAAATAATTATGGTTCTCAAATAGATTTATAATAAACTAATATTTATTATAGTTTATGTTTAAATGTGTACCTAGTTAGTCATGTCTTATGGTAAGGCACTTCCAGTCTCTGTTTTATTTCAGGGAGAAATATGAAAATTCAACTCTTATTTATTTTGTGTGATGTATAAATTTCTTATTTTACATGCTATATCATGAATATAATTTTTTTAATAATATTTTATGTTATTTTATGTTATTATTTATTGGGACTTACAATTAAACATATTACTAATGCATTAAGGGATTTTTTCTCCATTTGTCTTCTTTGGGATATTAGTTATGTTATGAACCTGCCTAATATTTGGAGGTGTATATAATGACTGTTTGAAATGTTTTATCATTAATATAATTATTTTAATGATATTTAAAATTTTTAATTAATGTAATTCTTTTCATTGGACTTAAAATACAAATTTTACCAAGGGGATAAACATTTTATGTTATAATATCATCATTTATTGATATTATTTTTTATTATACTACCAATAATGAAATATTTTGACTTATATATCAACAAACTCATGAATTTTATTATACATTTTTTATTCATGAAATTTTAATGTAATGCTACCATTATTACTCTATTTCGTACTTAAATATTTTTAGAAAATGTTTTTAAAGAAAATAAAATTTATCTCTCTCTTCGGCCAAAACCCTTTCTCTTCTATGTTCATTTTCTAAAAATGATTAATAAATTATTATCTTGGGATTATTAAAATAAAACTTTACCCATGTTTTACTTTTAACAAAATTGTTTTAAAATTAATCTTCATGTTTTTTTAAGTGAGGACCGTTTGGATTTTTCTTAAAATTTTAATTGAATCCTTGCCTTAACGTGTTTAACATGAATATAATTTCTCAAATTCATGACCATTATTTATTTTGAATCATAATTTATAATTATAAAGGATAATTTTCATTGTTAATGATTTTAAAAATTATTCACGACCTTTTATATTTTTGAAATTTTTTTTTTTATAATATAAAGTTTATATTCCTCAAGAAAAGTTCCAAATAATATTTAAAAAATAATTTTCTATATAAGTTGATATACCATGATTTAACATAAGATTTACTAGGGATATTTTTCAATTGTACCATACTTAATATTAATATTTATGATTTATGATAATGATAAAGATATAGTTATGAAAAAGATACTCATTCTATGGGTAATGTTTTGATAATAGCTTTATGATCTTCTGATACCTAGATGTATAGATTATATGACTAGTGAGTCATATATATCCATCCAATTAATTGGGTAATGTTTAATTTTATTTGATCGCAAATGGTATAAAATAGGTTATAAAAATACTAAAAGACGGATTGATGTATGTTATTCTAATCCCAAAAGTTGGTACAAAGGTGGTTATATCAAACCAAAATCAGGTACATGGGTGGTTATCCCAAGACTAATGTGTTATGAATGTCTTTGTGGGAGCCTTGAAATAAGATTTTCTATGATTAGTTATATCATTCAAATATATACCTTTTTCCAATATTATGCTCTCATGGTACATGTTCTTTGATTCTGTTATGATTCATGTCCTATTAACTTACAATACTTATTCCATGACTCATGTTTATGATCTAGGATATGAAGGATATATTTTTAAAATTTTATTATCATGTTATCATACCCTTATAGTCATGATGTGTTGATATATATCTTTTTTTATCTCTAGTGAGTATCTAATATCACCCTTTATTATGATTCCTTTTTTGGTTTATGAAGAAAGCTGTTATGTATTCTATGTCTAAGAAGGGTCATAGTTATGAAGAACATAGTGGGAGATGATATAAGTATTATATGGACCAATTCTTTATGTGGCCGATTTTCCAAAGGAATTAGACCTAAATATTCTTATCATGGTTCAGTTTGTTATATAATGTGTTTTTATGTATTATGATGTAATATTTATATATGAGAAGTTTAGGCCTTTATGATTGGTATTAGAGAATGGTATAGTAATTCATTAGATACTAGGATGAGAAGACTTTAGTGAGATACCTAGGGATATTTCATAGGATATATATTGGAATATATCTAAGGATATGTCTAATGATGTGTCAATGTATAGGAAAATGTCCTTCAATTTTGGTAAAAGATAGAAAACTGGTTTCCAAGAAACCATATCCTTGTTTGGATACATCGAGTAGATTTGGATTTGGAAAAAAGGTACCAAGGGTTAGTAACATCAAATATGATACATTGATATGTACTCAATAATAACCTAGTTCACGACAATAAGTATTGTTACACACATGGATTTACACTTCTGTGGGATATGCATTGAAAATTAAAAAACACTTTTCAAACCATCATGAAGGGTTTAAATAGATGATGACTTTGAATGGTCTAGGATAAACATAAGATGTCCTAAATTAAAAATAAGGTGTCATGATTTAGACAAATAATATGTAATTTTTTTAGGATTATGTTTTTTCTCATTATAAGTATTATTACTCATACTATATTTTTTGGTTTTAGTAGATGGGGGAACTAGAAGGAATTTTATTAACATTGAATGTAATATACAATGTGTTTATGAGAAACTAGAAGGGAATATAAATTTCATGAATGATATAGTGATTATTTATAAAAATATATCATGATATATGATAAACTATTTCTACCTTAACAAAATGTTTAACTCAACAAAGAAAATAAGGATTGAGTTTTTTGAGAGTTCTGGTGGTGGATACCATGGAAGAAAGAAGATTCCTTCCCCTATATATTGATATTGTTGGAAGAATAACTACAAGGAATGTCTAAAACGAACGAGAAGATGTTTTATGTGTGAAGAATAAGGATATAGTGTATCTATTTTCTAAGGAAAAATAAAAATTTTAGTTAATGAAATCGATGAAAATAATGGTTTCTTTAAGGCATCATCAATGGATGAATGTTATAAATGTAAAAAGTATTTGAATTTTTAAAATTCATTTTATATTGGGTGTAATCAAGAAGAAGGTTATCTAGGGGTTACAATTAAAGGTTTTTTTATTGATGATGAAGAGACTACAAATGAAATATAAAAGGAAGGAGGTAATATGCAATATGATAATGAATTATAGATAATGGTTTAAGAATGAAGTAGGCTGATTGAAGTGTTTATATATTGGAATTCAATAATTATGATATAAATATGGAATTTCAGTATAATATTTTTAAGGATTTACAGTAATATGTTGAATTGTACTAATGACCTAGAAAAGTGATATAATGTCAGTGTGATATTTTATGGAAAACATGTGACTAAGGTATGATATATCTTAATTTGTTGCTGATGTTAAAAAATGACAAAGATATTATGGATGTGAATAATGTAAATTGGATAATATTATTTACCATGGAATTAGTTAATGATTTGTGGAAAAAGTTATTTATGTTATCGCTGAGGGAGTTTACAAAAATATTTGATTTATGGAATATATTCAATAATGTATTATTTTATCCAGGGAATGGGGAAGTAAGTATGTTTTCATCTAGATTTATGGTAATTTTGGGGGTAACAATTTTTTCAATAGATTAAGTTGATATTTCGATGATATTTTAGAAATTAATGTATTAATTCACTATATGATGGTTTGTGAATATTATACAACTTGGGCTAATAATTTTTATATGATAACATGGGATAGAAGGAATAACATTTCATTCTATTTGGGTTATTTTGATCAGTAAGTTCTTAAGGAATCAAAAAAAAATCATCTTCATTTCATGGAGAAACTAATAAAGGGGAAATTTTTCAAATTACAACCAAAAGATTAAATTTTTCTTAAGATATATAGAAAAGCTAATACCAAGGTTTATGGTCCCTCTGATATTATTGATTGTATTGGGATGGTATCATATCAATTGATGCTTCCACCAAACCTCTCTTAAGTACATACCTAATATTTCATACATACCGAACTCATAATTCGTACAGCTAGAGAATGAAATTTCTTATAAGGAATAACTAGGGGATATTTTGTATCAAAGATAATGTTTTGTGAAACAAAACCCTCACTTGGTTATTTTTTTTTGGTGAACCTGCTACAATGAGAAAGTTATCTGGGAACATTTTTATGTAATGATGCTGAAGTATGCTAAGTTTTTTTTACAAAGGTGATGAATATCAAGGGAGAAATTCATTTTATGTGTGGTATAATATAAAAACCTATGATATTTTAAAATATATGTTTTCATATAAATTTAATATTCTTGGTATTTTCGTTACATACAACACCGTTTTTAGCTTGCATTACATACAACACTGAGTTATAATGAAATGTAACATACTATAAAAAATATTAATATTTAATATTATAATTATTTATTAGACAAAAGAATAGTGTCTCGGAATATTATTAACAAAATTAGAAAAATATATGGTTTAGAAAAATTATATATGATGAATTATTTAGTGACGAAATAATTAGAAATGCAAAAAAAAATCCATTTAAAATTAAAATAAATCTTTTTTGAAACACTATTTTTATGTGCATAAATGTGTTTTAAAAAAATAAATTTTAAAAATAAAGTTTAGTAAATTATTTTTATTATATTTATAGATTATATATTCATTCAGATTTTTGGTATTCATCTTATGTGTTTTCTAGACAATATATATGAATAAATCCAATTTTATGCTTAAATACTATATTTTTATAAAAAATAGTTTGCTCATCATCCACACAATCATTTTAAAACTATATTTTGGCTATTTTAGAAGATTTATTTTAATATATTAAATTAATATTTGAAATTAGATTTAAAAAAATTATCTTTGTGCTTTTTTATAATATTTTGAGAAGATATTTTTTTTATGAATAGTAAAAAATACTTGTTTTTATTAAGAATTTTCATTTATTTTAAAGAAATTTTAAATGTTATATTTGTTTAAATATATATCTATTAGTACAATTTAGTTCATTTTAATAAATTTCATGTTTAATTTGAATATAGAAACATTATGAACTTTTGAACATTTTCTCTTTCGAAAACTCCTTTCTCATCACGTATGTGGGGATACAATTTTGACACATATGTGAATAAATATTATAAAAATGGATTCAAAATTTAGAATTAGAATAATTTATATTATATAATGAGTTCAACTTAAATTTTCACTATAATGAATAGTAAAAACATCAAAAAAATTATTTACTACATTTAAGGTGAAAATGGGTTTACCTAGGGGTTAAACTAAAATGATAAAGGGTAAATGACAAAAGAAACTCGTCCAAAAACATATTAGGGACATATATTGACCATATAACTTTTTTTTACTAATTTTCCATTTTGTATACTTGTTTCATGTGAAAAATATTGATACACCCTTTTCTTTTCAAAAATTACAAGTGTTCCACCCACCTCCCTTACAAAAGGACACCCCTCTCTTATACTCTTACACACATCCAAACCCAATTTTATCTACCAAGACAAGCCAAAATAACATGATTAGTTCACTAAAATCATTTAATAACCCTTATTTTTGTGAAAAACCCATACTAATAAGGCTTTTGGTGCAAACCAAAACAATTTTTCTGAAGAAGAGATATCATCCCAAATCGAGCGTTTATTTTATTTCTTCCTCCACGACATTGAATTATTATTTAAACAATATTATATAATAAAATAAGTATATTAAAAATAATATTATGTTTTTATGTTATGTTAATAACCTATAACTATCTCCCCTTCCATAAAGTGTATACAAAATCATCATTCGTGTGTTTGACGAACAACCGCCTCATCAACTAATGTTATTTTTTTGCATCACCACATCTCATTATTGAATAAAATAATGGTTTTAATTTTTATATATTAAATTTTTGATATTATAGAACATATTAAATTATAATACAACAACTATCTTCTTATCTACATACTCGTTGGGAAATCAATAATGTAGCTCATGTGTACGACAGACTATCGCATCACAAACCGATGTGATGTTATCCTCATTTATAATTTACATTGAGAGTAATAATGATATATTAAATAAATATATATTATATATTAAATATAATTATACTTCTATAATAATTATATCTTTCATACCTTGTTAATTTCTATTTTGTGGGGTACATGATAATGGCATTCGTGTTTACGAAAGACTACCACCTCACGAAGTGACAAGATTCATTTTTCACTAACACTTTTCATGGAAGGTAATTAGGTAAATTTAATGAAAATATGTGATATATATAAAATAAAAATGTTCTATAATTTTAATAAATTATTAATATTTATTTAATTTCATCTATTGAGAAAATGGAAACAATGTTCATGCATAATTATGGTCAACCTTTTACATGAATTGTGTATTTTATTTTCTATCTCTATCCTTTATGGATTATTATATATATATATATATATATATTGAATATATATATTATATTTATATCATAGTTATAATTCCATATATTATATAACTATGATCAAAGCTTTAGGACCAAAAATAAAAAATCAAAACATACACAAAAAACAAAGTTATTATTACCTAGAATGTGATTTTAATAAGTAATTGTTAATAAATGGATAATAAAATGTAATAATTATATCATTTATGTTATGATATATAAATTTATTTTTATGAAATTTATTTATAATAATATTATTTATTATTATTTTTGTTTGAACATATAAGAATTTACTTAAGACTTAAGGTAAGATATTTCTTATCTCCCATTTATTTCTAGGAGACATATTAAAATTCATCACTGGTTTTTTTGTGTTGTGTATATACATCCAATTTAACATTTTATATCATGAATATACTTATTCTCATGATATTTAATGTTTAATTTTATCTTATTATTTATTGGGTCCTACAATTCAATGTATTTCAAAAGAGGTATGTTTTTTTATCTAACTTTATTTAAAAGGGATCCTAGTTATAATGAAAATAGTGGGAGAAGACGTAGCTCACTAATGGAATAATTTTTTATATGTATATGTTTCTAAATTCAATAGTGATATCATATTATAGTGTGTTTCATTATGTTGTGTAATAAATATTTATAAATTGAGATTTAAAATTTATATAAGAGAAGTTCGGGTCTTTAAATTTATTATATAGTTCCATCAAGATAGAGATGGAATTTTGGAAGTCTTATATATTGAGAGTAAATAAAGAGAGGAATGGGATTTTTGGGTACAATATTGGGAGAAATATAACAACTTATAATAAAGGAAGGCTGAAATTTCCCATATGTAGTAACTATAGGAAGAAACACCCTGGGACGTAAATGAAGGAAATGAGCTTTTTCTACAAGTACGGAGATAAAGGCCATCAAGATCAAGAATATAAAGGAAATATAGAAGTTGAAAATGTATAATGTTTTAACTACAAATATATGAGACACTATTCCAGCCAATGTCCCATTTTTTTAGACTATGAACTCTTATATTCTATACTTGTCAAATAATGGATAAAGTGAGGAGTTCAGGAACTAGTGATCAGGCGGTATAGTTATTCAGATTGTTGTTCTCCAAACTGACATACCAAACTATTAATTGTGGATGGGATGTTTGGGAGAGACACGTTTTTGGTAATTGATCTTAGGTAGGAATATTGGAGTAGATATATAAGTGGAAACTATACATGGGAACATCTATGAGTTGTTAGAATGTTGTATGGGGAGGTGATCCCTCATATTTTTCAATTACCTCAGCACTGATTTCTGTGACCAATATTAAAATATCTAAATTTAAAAGTTCTATTGACATAAAATTGTTTATAAATGCTTATTATTATTTCATTAAAAGATTAATTATGCCAATACATACTTTTTAATGTCATAAAAAAGTTTAGTGATTTTATTAATTTTTTTCTTCCACTACTAGACACATGGTTATTGATTTCCCTATTGTCTTAGAACAATTATGGATGAGTAGATTTCATGTGGTTGTAGTGAGGACTGGATAATTATGGTGAGGGGGTTATAACTTATATAAAAAGTCTAATAGAGATAGGTATAATATCCATTGAATTATAATTTTATTGTTTTATGTGGATGTTCTAGTAGAGGGAGAAGGATTGTGGACTAAGGGATAATGAATGAGAATAATTGGTGGAGGTGTGAGAACAATTAATTATGAACATGTATATTAAGATTTAAAAGATAGATCTTTTCCAAGATGAATGTTAATTATTTTTTCCGAAATTAATGTTTTGGATTGAGGAATACATATCTCTATGAGTGTAAAATAAGGAGGAGTAAACCTTTGATAGGATTGGGGATATGCCAATTCATATAGAACACATCTCTAACAATGGGAAATGCAGTGAATCCTTCACAATGACTCTAAAATAAAGTAATAATGGGATTATAGAGTATGATATCCGATAATTGGAAATTTTTCTTTTGATAAACTAATATGATGTTAAATTCTAAGGAATTTAATGAATATGATCGAGTTACGTACATTCTCAGAAATTGACCCTTTCGACTAGAATACAAGAAATGATACTTATTTTATGATTGGCTAGACACTGGAGAACATCATATTTCCTTTGGATCATCTTTATTTGGAGAACACAACTCTGTAATAGTTTTTATACATAAAAAATAATAATATGTGATTGAAATGGTACTAGATAAAACCAAAACTTATAGAGAGATTCAAAAAACTAGTATATGAGGGTCCATTGAGGTTTATGAACACACTACCTAAAACCAGGATAGTTTAGTGTATATATAAAAAAGTTTAGAAATTGGTGTTAAGGATTTCATATTTTTCAAAACCATCATATATGATCCTATTAATGGGAGGCTTATGGAAATTTATAGAAATATGAGACTCCACTCAAGAACTAGATAACATTTTTATACTCTTTATGTTGACTAGGTTGAGAGGAAATTGTTTGGGTAATGAGTGTTGAAGGAGGTCCATGTGAAACTGGTTCCATCGTAGGGATTCTAGGGATGAAGTTTCACATCATCTAAAAAAATCTAGTGGTAGAAAAAAAATGGAAGAAGTGTTTAGATGATTGGGTAGTGATAAAAGGATTAATTCTATGAGAGTGATTAACTAATTAGTAAGGGAATATTGTATGTATAGGGGGTTTTTATTCCTTTATAAGAAACCTTATAAACCTTTACACTAGTGTGAAGATACTCACATGAGTCTTTTCATTTAAGAGTTTCCTGAGATGAATGTTTAGGGGAAGGTGAAAGTGGGTAGTTAGTAGATTTCAGTACTGTAGGGAAATATATTAGAGGAGTTGAGAGAGATATTTGTGTTTCTGAGTATCTAAGAGATAAAGGAATATTCCTTACGGTATAGTAAGCATGTTTTGGGGGTTCCAATTGGGATGCTTTTTTATAGTGGTGGGAGTAATAATTTCATGTCCAAGCCTCTCAAAAATTGTAAAATGATGAGGTTATTCTAACTAAACCATTTAGTATTGATCTAAGATGTGGAAATCATAGTTCCTCATATGGGATTTCTAGGAGGGTGGAAGTGTACTTGATAAATTTCACTATAAATAATGATGTGTTTTTTTAAAATAGGATGAGATATTTTATCTTGGTGATTTGGTGGTTAAATTACATGGGTAATTTAATGAAAAATTTGATTTAAACCCCTTATAATTTGTATGGTATTGAAAGTAAGTACAACTATAATGAATTAAATATTTTTAGGGGAACTCATTGAGTTGTAATACTTATCACAATAGTTTGAATTATCTTGTAATGGTTGGTTTGGGAAGACTAATCTTGTTTTCTTATATAGTAGGAGTGACCTAGGAGGATATAATTGTCTCCAATAGTTATAATACTGGATTTTTAGAATTAGGATACTTTTGATGAACGTAAAGAGGTATCATAGAGTATGCTAATAGCCTATTTCATCTCATTAGTAGATATATCTATAATGATGAACATCATACCTTATAAATTATCTCATTAACTCAAGTATTGTATTGACAGGTAGGTGTAAGAGATGATATAAAAGGGACTAATACATCATAGTAATAGACATTATGTTATCCCAACAATTGTTTACAATAAAAATGATTCAAACTGCAGAATGTGTTTCCACTTCCCTTCACTGAATAAACTTGTGGAACTTGATAGATTCCCAGTTCTAATTGTAGATGATTTATTAGATTAATTACATAGAAAAATTATTTTCTCTTAGTGGGACTTGAAGTATGGGTTCTATCAATATTAGATGAATATTTAATTTGTTTTTATGATATCATTGAATACTCATAAGGGGTATTGTAAATACCTTATGATTACTTTTAGTCTCAGGATCACACCAGCCACATTTGAGTAAACTATAAAAATATTATTTGGGGGAGTACTAAAACAATTTGACATTTTTCTTCGATGGTTTATTTGTTTATAGGAATATATGGGATAAATAAATTGAGCATCATGGTATTATGTTCATTATAGTGAGAATATATGAAATCTAATAGCCATAAGTGCTTTCTTTCCCATACTAGAGTAGATTATTTGTGAAATATTATCTCTAGGAATGGGGGTCCATAAACCCTAATAATATTGAGTGTATCATTGGTTTCCCAGGTTATAAAATGTGAAAGGAGTGTGGGGTTTCTTAGGAATCATCATATATTACATAAATTTCAATAAATTAGTATAAAAAAGTTAGTGAAACATATAATTGAATTAATTATTAAAGATGGAATTTATATTTTATTAATGGTTCTAACATTCTTTTTTATAGTTAAAAAAAAGAATCATGACAACTCAACTTTTTACACTTCTTTATTTCTAGAGAACATAATCATTGAATTAGATGCCTCCAGTCAGGGTTAGAGGTAGTGTTAATGTAGGAAATCAGGACTCTAGCCGATTATATCAATGATTTGGTAGAATAAAATATTTCTAAGATATTTTATAGGGAGGGAATGGATTTTGGGATGCTAGTTGTTATGAAAATTTATTCTTGTGGGATATAATTGGTAATAAATGTTGCATAGGTTTTTTGAGGGGGGAATTATTGTAGAAATATGGAAGAGGAATATACAAATAAAAATAATAAGATAGATTGAAAAGAGAAGTATCTCCCTAGGATAGAACACATTTTGAGGGTAATTTTGATACATACCAATGACTACATCTGACTCAGAATCTAGTTAAAATTAATCCCTGATAATATCATATCTCTACACATGCTCCCAACTTCTCTAATTAATATCCCACATCAAAAACTAAAACCCTCTTAAAAAATAATACATACAAAATGAAAAATATTCTCCATAGTAGTTACATATTCCACTGAGAAAAACCCCACTTAAAAATAATTTTTCCATCTTGGAAATGGGATTACCCACAAGGTGGTCCTCCAGAAGCAACACGCGGCTGCATGGGAACTAGTACATGATCTTAGGCTTTTGCACTAGAAGGGAAGAACCTAGTGGTGTATTTGATGGTGGCCTCAATATTTTGGTTCTCCTATAATACAAAACAAACTATTTCAAATAATTATTAACTTAATCTATTTTAATAATAATTGGAATAAAATGAAACTCTTTAAAGATAACTACATCAGAGGAAATAATAGTTGTGGGAAAATATGTTATTATTCATGTAAATTAATGAATTATTCTCATCCATAAGTAAATAAAATAAAGAAAATATTTTATAGCTAGTCTTCCACCACTTAACACCCCAACCATCCCTATGTAAGTGATTAAAACCCTATCAATATAGTAAATATTAGTAATGATGAAATATCATCATCCAATGAGTGAATGGATTTTTTATGGCTCGTTAGTTGTGAAACATTTATTGAAAACATAATATTACCCTAATAAATAATTTTATTAATGATATTAGTATCATTAAATATGCATCCTGGGCCATTTATAGGTTTCCCATTTTCTACTATGAAAGAGAATAACTCCAAGAAACTAAAATCTGGAACATGGAAAAAAATAAAAACGTCTTTGATTAATTACCTATTTTTTCCTCAAACACCAATGGTAGTGTTTCAATCAAAGGATAACACGAACCTTGTGTGAAATGTTTTTCAATTGGGTGGAATGTAGATGTGAACATTCTCTAAATATCTTAAATTTAAATTCTAGAATTTCTATCCATCATTAGACCAAAAACATCCCTAGTAAAAACTAGACAATCATTTCTAGAATCAATATGAAAATACATATCTTTAATTCACCTTAATTACTCCTTTATTATATAAATATAAACATAATACAATCCTAAAATATCATGAAGTCTAGTTTCATTGATTAATTATGTATATAACATTAAAATTTTCCACATAAATACAATCACATTATTAAGAACCTCCAAAACATTCTATTATATTCTATTGATCTTCTAAAACTACATGGGATAATTTAGTGATATACATAAAAATGGGAGAGTTATACAACTGAGTAAGGGAATAAATAAAGAATATCATAAGGTAATGTAGTACATGTGATCCTGTAGGGATATTAGGGTAACATTAGAGGGGTGAGAATCAAAATCTTGAACAATGAGGCATGATATAACATGGTAATATAAAGGAAACATGGGAATATAGAGACAACATTAATGATGAAATCATAAACATAGGTCATGGCTAACCACCAACACATCATAAAATTGTAGGAAAAGTCCTATAAGGGATTAGTTTTACACCCTAATCCAATACATGAAGACTTATTAGTCTGAAACATTAGCTAATGCATTGTAGTGCTATATGGGGAACCCATCATTTTTATATCATGTACAAGAATAAGGGTGCCACATGAATCATAAAACAAAAAGATGAAATTAATAAATTATAATAACATGATAAATTATTTTGGTCTGTATACATGGAATTCCACAATAAATGGAGGATATGTATATATAGGTGAATACTATTCATGGGAAATAAGGATGGGTATTCACAATAAAGAAGTTTGTTATGGAAAATTACATGATAATTCGGGAATCATAACGTGGGTACATAAATATTTATATGATGTACTAATGATAGTGAAAGGGGTATATCAACACTTATGAATTTTCATAGTAGTAATAGTTAAGTGTTAATTCATATCACAACCTGAAAAATTGGAAAAAGGGCATAGTATAAAGTATGTTCCTGAATAAAGAGGAGAAACAGAGGATCCCATACCATGAGAGGGTGTTTCTAGAATCTTGAGAGTTGATTATAGAGATATTGAGGACAAAATGGTAGGACTATATAAAGATAAGTATAGATTAACTTCATGATATAAGGCTTTTATTGGAGATTAATTGGAGGTTGGGTGAGTTTATATTGAAAAAGGGAAAAAGCTTCTTTATTAACTTCTATACTCTTATTTCTGACTACATATGATAACATAATAGAAAAAACAAACCCTGCAATGTTTTTTTACAAGGTGAAGTGTTTTTAATATTTTTAAATGTTTTATAACTGATATTATTAAGGTAATACCATTTAGGATGTAGAGGTGAGTCATGATTATATATAATTGGTTTTAAAACTGGAAAATATAATATAGGTTTTAGAGGATTCATTTAGGGATTAAAAAATTAATCAAATAATAAAACAAAACATTATTTTAAAAGGAAAACATATATTTTTTCATGGATACCCTTTAATGGAATATATTAAATCACTTTTTGGTAATTATGATGTCATAATACACATTATATATTTATAATATATTTACATTTGACAAAAAAATCAATAATCTCTAAAAATAATGAAAAAATATACATTATCTAATTAGGATGAGCTTATTCAAAATATAAAATTTATTCATCTAAAAAATCTTATAAGTATTTTAAAATACACTTTTAAATTAAAAATAATTATTTATTTAAAATACTAGTTATTTTATAATAAAAATTTTTTTATTTGTATAAAATTACTTTTAACATTATAAAATTATATTATAAATTATATTTAATAAAAAATCATAATTTTTTTTAAAATATCATCTGTTTCAAAAAAACTGAATTCATTTAAATAGTTCGTCTTGATTGAAACTATACATTTCACAAAAATATAATTTATCATTCATTTTATAAAAATCTAATTTTTATTATGATCATTATATAATCATTTAAAATATAATATAAAATATTGATAAATATAATAATTATTTAATTTAAATAAAAATAAAATTATAGTATTAGGTTTGAGATACAAATACCTTTATTAAACTTTTGAATACCCTAAGGTTAAGGTGCATAATAATGAGATTTTTATGGGGCGGGTCGGTGAAAATGGTTTGGATTGTGATCGTGATATTCTTGAAATTATGCCATAAATAGTTTTTTCACATGCTTTAATTATTGACTCCCATATTGGGATTGATCAAGGGAAAATCCCAGTGATGTTATCTCCATTGGAAACACTGATAAATTTGCTTCATATGATATGATATTATAGGTCAAGTACATCTCTTCTTTCATTATAAAAATTAGACTTTACCATAACCCAAAATATGTTAATCTTAATATTCACTTTACAAGAACTATATAATCAATGGTTATAATACATAATGGTATTTTAAATTTTAAAGACCATATAACTTCTAAAAGTATCTAAATTAGTGCATTTTTTTCTATAACTTCATTACTTAATATTCATTTATTTTTTTTGAAAAAGTGATAATTTCATTTATTCTCCCCATAAGATATTTCAAAAATGAAATTTTCATTTCATACAATAAAAAATATGAGTGTACTTTTGTTTCTTTGCCTCTTATGGATCCCATGTGGCTTCCTCAAACATTTTGTTTTTCCATAACACTTTGACTAGGTGATCTGTCTTGTTTCATAGAACATTTTCTATATGATCTATTATTTTTTATGGAAGTTCCACATATGAAATATCATTCTCCAGTGGTACCACCTATTTATTTAGAATATATGAGGGTTTTTCTCTATAATTCCACATTAAGGATATATAGAACACATCATGTATACTAAGATTGATTAGGTGGGAGTGTTAGTCGATAGGCCACCGATATGATACAACCAATGATCTAGAAGTGGAAGATGTATCTAGGGCTAAGCTTTCCCTTCCTCCAAAACCTGAAGAAATTCTTCCATGGTGACATATGAGGTTAAAATTTATCTCTAACCACAAACTCAAGGCTTAATTGATGATTGTCTACATAGATTATATGTCAAATTTGAATGGATTACATGTTATTCTTAATGGATTGAACCTTCCATATCATCTCTTTGATATGCTCAGGTCTCATTAGCTTTTACTCTCCAACGTTGTCCTAGCATATATGCAGTTTGACACCTCTTCCCATATAGAGCCTTTTAAGGTTCCATTTGAATACTTGAATAGAAGCTGTTGTTATTTTAGAACTCTACTATGGAAAGGTGTTGGTCCAAACATCCCTGTAAATCCATTTAACATTATCTCATCAAATCCTCTAGTGTTTTAATAGTTTTTTAGTCTAGAAATCCATATGAGGGAGATAATAAGTGATATGTTTTATTTTTATATCTAATTCTTTATGAAGGATTCTACCAAACCATGAGGTAAACCTCAAATCTCAAATAGATAGAATAGATATTGGAACTCCATGATGTCTTACGACTTACCTTATATATATTCAGGTATGCTGGTCTAGAGATAAATCTTACATAATAGATATTAAATACACTAACATGGTAAGGCAATCGACATGCACCTATATAGAGTTATTTCAATTAATTTCCCTATGAAGTCATATTATAAAATCATTGGTTATGTTTTCCCATTTCTATACTAGTATAGAAAACATAATCATCATACACTTAGACTTCAATCATTTTACAATGGCATTTTGGAATACCCATAATCGAGGTATAAACTCCATAATCTCCATCTTTGTGTTATCCCACGAGAATATTTTCTTCAAATATGTATATATCTTAGTGATTCTTGGATGAATAGAGACGTATAATACATGCACATCACTTAGAGGTTCCCTCTTAATATTTGGTTATTATGGGATACATATCTGAATCCAATACTATATAACTCCATCTTTAGCAAAGTTGAACTCTTGAATATTCACTACCTTCTTTTATAAAAACTCATCTTACTACTTAGAATCCATAATAATCTAATTGATGGATGTTTTGGATGTTATTTGAGTAAGGTAAGACAAATATCCTATTAATATTCTCATGTTCATCCTTCTCATGTCAAATATTATTGGATCCCTTGAAATCTTCATAATGGATAGAGTTATGAGATTTGTTTTACTCAGAGAATACATGACTTTTTTTCCCATGATGGTATGGAGTAAACAACCATAATCCTTGATTACATCTGACTACCATCATTGATGAATATTAAGCTATTTTTTTGATTATATACATGATGATTTTATGATCTATATATATGTCACACTTTTCTCTATATAGGTAATGTTTTCATATCTTCAATGAAATGGTAACTACAGCTAATTCTAGATCCTATTTTTAGTAGTTCTTCTCATTTATCATTAATTAAAGGGAGGTATAAGATATAAATTTTTCATTATTAATGTGCAAAAATCCCAATACCTTTTTGTATTCATCACTTTAGATCATAAATCCTTCCCCACTTGTGGGTAATCTGAGCACTGGTGCAGTGATTAACCCATTATTCAGATCTTTAGAAATTTCTTCACATTTGTTATCCTAGACAAACATTCCCCCCTTCTTATTAAGATTCATTTTTGGGTTTTAAAATCATGTTATTTTTTTAAAAAACTAAATGATAGTAAACAACTAATGTAAGAAAAATTTTAATTTCCATCAATGATTTTTGGATTTTCCATCCTATGACTTCCTCTGGTTTTAAGGATCCATAATTATCCATTTAATATTGATAAATTGTCTTAAGAAATTTATTTTCTCTAACTGAAACTCCTATTTACTATAATTTGAAAATAACATTTCCTTTTTCAATGTCATTAGTACAAAATTAAAAAAAATCCCCATGTTCCCTATTTCTTTTGAAGTGTAGGATAATATCATCTATAATGACTACAATAAATTATCAAGGTAATCTATAAGAACTCTATTCATCAAGACCGTGAAGATTTCTAGAGCATTAGTTTGTCTAGATGGATTCATAATGTACTCATAGTTCCTATACCTTGTATAAAAAGAAGCCTTGGGAATATCCTCCTTATTCACCCTTACTTGATAATATACAAAACAAAGATTCACCTTAGAGATGTTTTGGGATCCAAGTAGCTAATTGAACATATCATCAATAAGTGGTAGATGTTACTTGTTTTTATTAGGATCTTGTTAATCTCATGATAGTCACTTAAGAGGAACATTGAACCATCATTCTTTTTTTATGAAGATGAGTGGTGCACCCCATGGTGGAGAACATGGGAATATAAAACCATTATCCATTTTATTTTATAGTTTCTTTGTTATCTATCCATGTTCAAAAACATTTATTCTACATGGAGTCTTATATATTTTTAAAGCTTTGGTTATAAACATGAATGAAAATCCAAACTCTGAGTCTGGAAGAATAACATAAATTTTTTCCGGAAATAAATCAATGTATTCCATCATAATCGGAATGAAATCAAGAATGATCTTTTCCTAAGACTCAATCATTTTATCTTGATACGATTTCTTTCAAAGAAATAATTTCCATAAATGAGATGTTGGTATCCAAGAATATTTTGTGTCCTCTTTTCAATTATATAGAAGCGGAGGGAAATAGGTTATATAGAGGGTGATGCCATTCACTTGGGAAATTATGTTGGATATATATAAGGAAATCAAATCCATGCATATAATTGTAAGAATTACCACTAAGTGATGTCTCATAAGGTTCGCTGGGAAGTTCAACACACTCATTCGGATAGGGGAGGAGTTATATAATTAGAATACAATAATTTTCCCATTATTGTTTTCACTGATTGTTTTACTTATATACTTATTTGTGGGGTTTCAATAGTTACACTAAGAATTAAAGATATGAAAGAATGCATAGAAAAAAAATTAAATTCTATATTCACTATGTTTTAATGAATAACTAGGGCACATTTCACCAATTCATTTCTATAGACCACCGCTGTATTTTTGATGGAATAAACTTACAATTGTTTCCTTAGAGGTTTTTTTATTATCATTCAAAAACCTTATCATGGGGTAATATATTTCATAATTCTTGTGTTCTTTGTAATTGAATCATTATACTGTTGGCTATGAGTTGATGGGTATATTCTATTTTTTCATCACATTAGTGGGGTTTCCAATCCCAAGTCTCTATTTATGTTCCCTTCCTTCCCAAAACTAAATACATTTCTTCATCCCCCTTAGTAAGTTTTCAAGAAGATTCTTCCCACACTTTTGATAAGTGGGATGTTGGGATATCATTCCACCATTATATTATTCCATCACATTTCCATAATGGAACTCCATTTTTTTATTCTTATCACCATAAAACCATGAGATTATCTAATATCAATTTCAACTTTTTGGGCACACATGAAAATTTACTCATTAATATCAAACTCTCGAATGGATAATACCTTTCATAGAATTGGCTTCAACCCACAAAACAGCTGACCAAAACAATATTAGGGGTGACAAAAAATCTGTAAGTAAATCAGGCATGTCTTGTGCTATTTTCAGCATACACCCCTATGGATTCATCATCCATATTCCTGAGTCTAAATAAGTCCCTATCTATTTTCAATCTAGGTGTAGAATTAGAGTATTTTTTTATTTTTTTCTAAAATAAATTCCACTATATTTTATAGATCTCCTCATAAGGTGTCATATTTTTCACCAATGTAAAGTTTTGATCAACATCTGCTTCTATTGAATAAATAGCCTATATGAACTTCTCATTCTAATAGAATTGAAGGGTTAATAAGATATTTTCAATGGATTTAATTAATTATTCCATTATTAAGGGATTAGAATATCCCTCAAAATTCTAATTCCTTTATCACATAAAGGTATCAATTTCAACATTATTTCCTGTGGGGGGGGGTATTCCTCTTAATTTAGGTTTTTATTAAAATAATGATTTGTTTGAGAAAGTATAATAAATAATTTTTTTGATTCCTTCTCCCATCAGATTGGGTATATCATTTCAGAAATAATCACATTGTGCCTCACATTGGTTGTTAACTCGGTTCCTCCTATTTACTGTCATTAAATAGAATAAAAAAAATAGGGATTATTATTTTTAAATTATTAAACACATAAAAGAGAAACTATGAAAATTATAGGGATAACTCATAAATGAAATATATTTCTTCAGTGATGAATTTCGTGGATTTAATATAAGTTATCAATGATATACTTCCAAATATAAAATCATAGATTAATTTATACTTAATAATGGTTCATAGGATTATTTTAAAGTTACCAATGAATATCTACTAGGAGTTTCAAACCAGGTGTGAAATGAGGCCCATTTTTAGGCACTAGGTAACAATTGATTCTAGCTCAATGCACCCTTTTCTGGATTATTAGAACTAAATACACCTGTTATAGATCCACATCCACTAATAGTATCTAAAATGGTGTGTATTTTCTTGGAAACCATTTAATCTACAATTTACCAAAAACTATGGATGTTTTCCAATGTTTATACTTATATGTTAGGATTTTACAAGAGTTTTCTAATCTAAATAAAAAAAATAAGTAGGGATTTATAGGATACCAAATATGAAAACCCATATCTTTAATACACTTTAACTAATGATTAATTATATAATGGTATACATAATAAAATACAAAATGATAATGAAGCCTAGTTTATTTGGGGGACTAGGTACATCGCATAACTAGTTGTAGTATAGAGACAACAACATTATTTAAAATATATGTAACATGCTCTTATATTCCGTGGATCATCCAAAAGAGTACAGGATAAACTAGTGATGTACAGAAGAAATGGATGAGAAATAATTATCAAGATGGAAATGAATGAATCATTGAATTATAAGATCAAAATATGAATGTTGAAGCTCAAATACAAGAGGGGGGAGGGTGAATTGTAATTTTATAAACTTGTGTTCTTTTAACATGTGGAAAATTATGTTTAACAAAGTTAAAAATGGTAAATTCACAAGACCTCTTTTAGTTCTACAAACTTGCTAGGTTCTGGAAATATTGTTCTAGAAATGATACTTAAGGAAAGTTTACAATGAAACGATTCTACCTTAAAGTGTATAAAATCTTAACTATCAGAGTATAAAAAAGTAAAAGAAAGTATAATAAAGTTATACTTTCTTCCTTTTTCGAACTAAATCAAAAATAAACTTGAAACAAAACATGTAACAAGTATGAAATATTTTAACCCAACATGTAGGGTATCCAACAACCTTGTAAAAAGGTATCTTGATTTATACATTCTAGGAAGTCTATCTTACCCACACCAAGGTAATCCCTAAATTGAAATATCAGAACATGTATTTATATCCCAGAATCCCTTGAACAGTAATGTAGTCAAAACCTATATCTTTTTATCCATGGAATTCCTTAAACATTAAGTTAGTGGATACCTCTATCTTCCTATCCCCGGAAGTCCTTGATTGTACACAGAAAAAATCTGAGTCAAACAAAGAAATATAAACAAGATGTTCATTACGCACAATGCATGAGAATCTATATTTATAGAAATCACTTCAGTAGCATTCAATCTCTAGAGTGGTTAACAGGTATTGGGCTAGTTCAATGGAGCTCTTATTTATAGTCACTTCTTCAACGGCTGAATCCCTCCTCCAACGGTCATATTTCTCCAAAAATCTTAGAGGGACCTGTACATGTGTCACTCAGACAACGATTAGTTAGAAATAGATTGTACAACATAATTTCATGACTATAGTAAATGTATAAAAAATAAGGTTTCTTAAACAAAACTATTTTTGGAGTCTAGGAAAAAATAACGTTCGAAGTCTAACCAAATAAACCTTCGTAGACTATAGATCATGGATATTCATATTCTTTTTTCCAAAGAATTCAAAATCTGAATTATATAGATTTAGGAGTCTAAATTTCAATGAATTTGGAATCAGAATTCTGAGGAATTCGAAACTTTTATTCTGAAGAATTCAGAGTCGGAATTCAGAAGAATTCAGAGTTTGAATTCGGATGAATCTGGAGTTTGAATTCTGAGGAATTTAGATTCTAAATTATATGGAATTTAGAGTCATAATTCTATAGAATTCAGAGTCTGAATTCCAATGAATTAGGATCCAGAATTCATAGGAATTCAGAATTGTAATTCTAAGTAATTAGAAGTCTGATTTTCAGAAAATTCAGATTCTCAATTTCAGAGAATTTGAAATCTGAATTTTAGAGAATTCTGAGTCTGAATATCAAGGAATTTAAAACCTGAATTCGTAACTAGAAAACAAAATAATCTATATCTATGTATTTATAGAAGTCAATGTTTTTAAATGTTAAACTCAATTTTTACACTTAGGAGTAAAATGAGTTAGAATTAGAGAGACTATAAAATGAACAATGAAAACATAGGTAATGATAAAACTTCCTTATGGGATGGAAATTTTCCCCGTTAAAATAATTTTTACGGAAAATATAATTTTCCTTATGGTAGAGTGTTTGTGATTTTCAAAACATATAGGAATAGAAAATTTATAAGGAAACCTTATTAACTCAACAATATCCTCCTTTTTGGAAAGTAGATATAACGATTGGAAAAAAATATAAGGATATTGAAATTATTTTATGATCATAAAAGAAAAAATTATCTCCCTTTACTTATAGATTATGGTGAATAAAACTAATCCCCCCTAAGGTTTTAAAATCTTTAAGGATCATATTCTTGTCTTCCTTAAAGAGATTTTTCTTTATCTTGTATAACAAAATGTTATATAATAAAACCCCACCTTAGATAGACTCCCCCCTTACTTAGGGAATTCTTTTTATTACATAGTATTATTTTTATCATTACATTATTCCCCTTTTTAATTATCATAAAGGAATAATGGGAATGGGATAAAAATTTAGTGCATAAAATATTAATACTATACAAAAAATATATATCAATATCAAGTAAAAAAATTTCGTTACGATTGAAAGGATTTTTACAAAGAAGAAAATTAAACAAAAGATTAGATTGGGAAAAAATTATCCTTCTTTCTCCTTCGGCATTAGCTCATTAACTATGGTTGTTAGCTTCTTAAGCTCCTTGTGATTTTCTTTAACAGGCTTAAACAGTTGATCCAAATATACACTTTTCTTCTCTAAGGATTTGATATTTTCTTCTTGAGCCTTAAAAATCTATTCTTGGCCTTTCAAAATATATTTTTTCTTATTTAGTTTTTATTTAAACTAAATTCTATGATCTCTTTCCCTTTTAAAATTCAATGTAACTGAATTAAGCTTCCCATTTAGATCATTAACTTCCTACTTCTATGTTTTCAGTTCAAGACATATATTTTCCTCAAAAAATTTAGTAAGATCTTGGAACATTCCATCATTGGTGACAAAATCATCTTTCACACATTCTAAAAAATAATTGAGGATTCTGATCTCTTCGATTGTTTTCTTTAACTACTTTGTGATTTCCTTGAATGATCTTTTGTTAGCTTCATATACAATGACAAAGGCTTTGAAATAGGCCTCAATCCTAAAAAACATATCCACAATCATGGTAACTAAATCCGATTTCTGATTTAACCAGTGATAAAGCATCTAGAACCTCAAGTGTATACTTGGAAATAATGGAAAAGTTGCAACCAGATTTTTCAAATATTGGACTACAAAGTCATGTCTATAAGAGGATGATTCCGAATCAGATTATTTGGTTGGTGAGGATTATTTCTCTATCTCTTCAGCTTTTCTCTTCGAAGAACCACCAACATCTTTATTTGTTACTATGGATTTACTAGTTGTATCCTCAAACACCTATTTTCACTTATCATCATTCGGAAAGAACTCGGTAGCCTTTGATGATTCATATCCAATATCTGACAGCTGAATTATCTTATCTTCCTCAACTTTTTATTTTTTATAATCTTCCACTAGATACTCTTGCTGAATGAATTCATGGTTGCCGCTTTCATCATCAGATGTTTTATTCTCTTCTTCTTAAACCTTTTTATTTTTTCTTGGGGTAGGATGTTTTAATGATTTTGGTTGAGAAGTACAGATCAACAATTTTTCAGAAGGACTCTCCTTCCCATGATTAAGCTCTACCTTTTTTATGACATCATTGGTTCCATCCCCTTCTTTTTATTCATCATAATCATCTTCTTCTACTTCCTATTCATTTACAGTTTCTTCCTCTTATACTAATTTTGAAACCACCATTTTATTTCCAGGATTCAATGGGATTAATTACTGAAAAAGTGATTTCTACACCTTGACTTCTTCAGATGCTTTTTTAGCAGCCTGTAAAAGAGATTGAACACTATCGACTTCAGACATATTCTTATTTTTATTTTTTTACTTTTCGTACTTCTCAAGATCCTTAGAAGCCTTAAACTTTAAGTTTTTTCCCTAAGTAGGGTCCATGCCAAAACTCCGCTTCCCTTCATTCATATTCTTCTGGTCTTTTCTCCACTTGGAAACCACTTCATCCGGATATGTCTTTTTCTTCTTTGGATTAGGTGGTTCTGATTGAGTTTCCTTAATAGCAGGGATTTTTATTTCTTTTCTAGTTCCTTCACTTTCCCATTATTACCACCCTTCTTTGAAGTCTCATCCACTTTAGATTTCTTTGATAAAGATTATATTTTTGATTCAGAAAAATCATAGAATTCTCTGTATTTACTAGAAAAACCAACCTTCATTCTTCTCTGTGTATCATCACTAAGCAACATTAACTTGAAATTCTTTGGCATAGAGCTACATGAGATTTTGAAATACTATAGAAAAATAACTATAATCTAGGATAGAATAACCAGATACATGATTATATGTGATTTGAAATTCCATTCATGATTTTAATAACTATATGAAAAAAAAACTTCACCAAATTATTCTTTCTGAGATATACTATGAAATCAAGAACTAAGATATCACTCTGTATCAGGGTATCCTTTCTACCTTTTCTCAGAATGAGAAATCCCTGAATTCATAACTCTACGATCTAAACTCTTTTAGAAAGATGGTTAAAATTTAGATAATTCACCACTGATAGACCAAGGAATTTTAACGATTTATCCTTATCAAAATATCCTGAAACATATGGTAGCTTGTGAGTTCAGAAATCAGCTTATCACTCATAGGGAATTTCATGTATGTTGGCTTCTATACTGTAGGAAAGGGAATAGGTTTTCCCATAACTCTTAAAAAAACATGTCCCTCCCACCTTCACTGAAAAAGAATACATATCCATAAGACTCTACAAACAATTCTGGATAAACCAGATCATGTGCCTTTAGTTTGTATATACACAAACTCTCCCAGCTATTCATCTTGATGTTCTTTGAAATAAGAGAATCATATTTGGAAAAGAACTTCGGACCTCCTAACCATTCCTCGTAGATCTTCAATTTAGTTCTTTCCTTTACTGAAGACATTTGTTTCGAAGGATAAGCATTCACATACATTTAAAATTGAGGAAAACCTAAAGAATCAGAATGGATCATAAGAAGAGTAGCATGATTTTGGCACACCAAAGTTTAGAAAACTGATGTGGGATTACCATCGGGGGGCCTTTATATATGTGTTTCAGATTATGGTTCATCTTCCAAAAAAGATCCACTGATGGAAAAACTCTTGATTATATCTAATGGTTGAGATGACAGCCAAAGAAGGAATTTAGTAGGTTCCAATCTTTTGAGATTTTTAAGATAAAAAAATCAGATTTAAAGAAATTTGAATCCAAAAATTTACATAAACAAGATGAAAACACTAACATGAATAAATTGATTATGAAAATTTAAGAAAGGAATCATACCTTCCAGAATGATATGATAATTATCAGTAAAAAGGAAAATTCTCCTTAATGAACCTTATATTTTATAAAAGTTTCTTAAGTAATGAATTTTTTTTAATTCTAATTTTTTCACTACAAAAAATAAATTGATTAATGAAATTTGACTATATAAATTTTGAATAAGAAAATTTTATAGCGAAAATTTTGATAAAAAAATTTTGACAAAAAAAAATTTGATTAAGAAAATTTGAATATATAAATTTTGATAAAGAAATTTTTACTATGGAAATTTTGAAAAAGAAAATTTGACAAAGAATATTTTGATTAAGAAAATTTTGACTACTAAAATTTTAATTAAGAAAATGTACTCCCCCTATGAAAAGAAGTTTCTTACTATAAAGAGATAGGTTTCATCAATAAGTTTGTATGAAAGATTACATTTTGGTAATCATACCAAAATTTTTGTTTATTGTATTAAAATCTACTGGAGGTTAAATATTTTGTGAAAATATCAGCAATTTGATCTTGCGTTCCGATAAATTGAAGAATGGTATATTATTTTTGTGTGTGATCCCTAAAGAACACGATGCATTATATCTATGTGTTTTTCATGAGAGTTATGTGCAAGGTTTTTAATTAGGGAAATGGAAGTAGTGTTATCACACAATATCTGTGTTTTGGTAAAACTCATACCATAGTCTGTGAGTGTTTGTGGCATCCAAAACACTTGGGAACAACAACATCCATATTCTACATATTCATCTTCAATAGTGGAAAGTGCTACTGAGTGTTTCTTTTTTCATGAACAAGAAACTAATGAATCTCCTATGAAATTACATGTTTTGGATATTCATTTCTTATCCATTCTACATCCTCTAAAGTTAGCATCTGAGAATCTTTTAAAAACAAAATCATTTTCAGAAGTATAAAAGGGCCATAAATCCATGGTTCTCATAAATTAGAGAAAAATTATTTTTACTTATTTTAAATGAGATTCCTTAGAATTGGATTTATATCTTACACATAAGAATATTGAAAACATTATCTCTGGATGACTAGCTATCAATTAAAGTAAACTTCATATCATATCTCTATTTGATGTTTGGTCTATCTGTTTTCCAGCTTCATCAAGATCATGATAATTTGAGGTACCAATAGGAGTAATTGTACTCTTAGTTTTATCAAATCTATACTTTTTTAAGAAGATCTTTAATATACTTAGTTGATATAAATAAGTTTTTTCTGGTTTTTGAGAAATTTGAAAACCAAGGAAAAATATTAACTCTCCCATCATACTCATTTCTAACTCATATTTCATAATATTTTCAAAGGAATCAGTTAAAGATTACTGAGTTGAACCTAATATAATGTTATCTACAGAAATTTGAAAAATCAAAATATTTTTGTTATTTGTTATTATAAAAAGGTTTGGATAAAAATTTCCCTTAACATAATTATTTTGTAATAAAAATGATGTAAGTCTATCATACGAGGCACTTGGGGATTGTTTAAGTCCATATATAGCTTTTATAATTTTGAAAACAAGATTAAGATGTTTTGTGTCCTAAAATCCAAGAGGTTGTTTAGCATAAACTTACTCTTGATCATATCCATTAGGGAAATCAAATTTTACATCCATTTGAAAATTTTTAAAATTAATGAATGCTACAAAGTCATGTAAAATAGGAATAGATTCAAGTCTAGATACTATAACATGGCTTTATTCATATTCTATTTCTTCTTATTGACTATAGCTTTTAGAAGCTAATCTAGATTTATTTATTACAATTATTCCATTTTATCACAGTTATTTCTAAAGACCCATTTTACTCTAATAATATAGTTTTCCTTAGGCCTTTCAACCAAGTTCCATACTTTATTCCTTTCGAATTCATTTAGCTCATCGTTCATGGATTTAATCTAATCATCACCTAATACTTCATCAGTGCTTTTTAGTTCAAATTTGGAAAGGAAAGATAGATATTCTACTTCATTTATTAAGGAACTTCTAGTATTTATCGGTTGATTTACATCAGCAATGATATTATCACTGGGATGATTATTAAGAAACAACTGATTTGGGTTTTGTAAAGCCTGTTCATCAAAATATAGTAGAAAATATTCTGGGGGAAATGCTTCGGAAATATTTTCATAAACATTTTTTTTATCTGAATAATCTTTTATCAAGGGTAGATAATCGGTTTTTGAAAACACACCCATATATTTAGGTTGAGGTTGTTTAAAAACAAAAGGATCAGTTTAATTAAATTTAACATGTACTATTTCTTCAACAGTACAAGTGTTTTTATTGAAAAATATATAAGCCTTAGAAGTTGTCTAGTAACCTAGGAAAACTTCTTCATCAGGTTTGAGTGAAAATTTATGTAAATTATCTTTGGTATTCAGAATGAATACTTTGAAACCAAATACCTTGAAGTAGGACAATCTAGTTTTTCTATAATTCCAAAATTGGAAGGGGGTTTTATTAAGGAAAAGTCTTATTAAAACTCAATTTATAGTATAATAAGAAGTACTTACAACTTTATCCAAAAAGTGTTTTGCTATAGAATATTCATTCAGCAGAGTTCTGGTTATCTCTTTGAGAATTCGATTTCTACATTCAACAACACCATTCTGTTTAGGAGTTCTTGGTGCTGAGAAGTTGTATGTAATGTAATTTTTACTATCAAAAGTTTCAAAATCATAATTTTTAAATTCTCCTCCATGATCACTATGAATAGTTATCAATGGAAGTTTTTTCTCATTTTTAACTTGGGCTCTAAAATTTTTGAAATAAATAAAAGCATCCGATTTATTTCTAGAAAATAGACCCACATTAATCTAGTGTAATCAATAACTAAGACAAATAAATAATATTTTCCTTCAATGCTTCTAGTTTTTATTTGTCCAAGAAGGTCCATATGTATTAAATGTAATACATCAGTATTTGAGACATGGAATATTGGTTTAATACTTGATTTATGTTACTTTCCATATTGACAAAGATCACAAACTTTTAAAGAATCAAATCTAAGCTTAGGTAGATCCTTAACTAGAATTTTATTTGAGAGCTTATATAGGTTCCTGATATTACAATGTCTTAACCTTATTTTCCAAAACCAAGATTGATCTTCCATTGCAATAAAGAAATCTACAACATAGATCCTAAGGTCTTCATTGTTTAATGTGTATACATTCTCTTACCTATGGGGAGAATGAATAAACATATCCTTGGAATTGTATACTAAGAATTTATAATTCCTAAAATTCACAAAGGAACATTCATTAAAGAATTGTATTATAATAACGAGGTTGTTTTTAAGACCCTATGAAAATAAAACATTTGAAATCAATGTTTTTTAAAGAAGATCAATTTTACCTATACAAATAATTTCACCCCTGAGCATTATCTATGAAAGTTACTTTTCCTCCAATCACCTTGAAAATATTTTCAAAGAAGTTTTTGTTACCTTTCATATGCTGGGAACATCCAAAATCCATGTACCATGTATTACTATTGGTACTATATTCATTTTCCAAAAAAATAAGAGTGTTAGACTTTTAGAAACTAGAATTTCATGGATCCAGAATGTTCAAAAAACAAGATTTTAGGAATCCACATTTTCTTAGAAAAATAAGATTTATGATAACCTAAAGATACTATTATATTTAAAGAACATTTTTTCCAATGTCCACCACACTGGAATTTAGTGCAAAATGGAGAACTTTGAGGAATAAAAAAGTTATTATTAAAAACTTTTTTGTAATGAGTTTAACAAAATCAATAACTATTTCTTTAGGGTCAAATATGGGAATACATTTTATCAACATTTTCCTTACCAGAGGTTATGTTTGAAAAACACTTCCTCAAAGAAAATATTCCTGAATTGAGTTTTAAAACCCTGTTTTTATCCTCAAAAACATTTTTTTTCAGAACAATAGTTAGTCTCTATAATATTTTCCTTAGAAATTACATTTTTAAGATCTTTAGAATGTTTATCCTTCTCCGAATTAACATGCTTGTGATTTTTGGAAATACTTTCAAAATCAAAAGATTTATTATCTAGATCTTTAGGAGGATCTTTACTTCTTTAGTAAGAATATAAATTCTAGAATTTTCCATATGATATTTTTATTGAGTTTATAATTTTAATTTTCATGAAGCTTAGAAAACATAAATACTTTTTCATAAGTAGGTAAAGTATTATCTTATTCAGAAAAAGGTTATTAATTTGAATATTCATTATATTTATCATTATTATAATTTAAATTTGAATATACATTAGTTATAACCTCATCATTGGGAACCTTGGCCATTAGACAATGATTTTCAATGGGTAGCTTGGCTAGTAGTCCAAGATTCTTCTTACAAGAAGATTCATACTCTGAGGATTTTTCAGAAGAGTCTCCACCACTGGCACTCCAGGTGTCATTGGATCTAAAAACATTCTTAAATTTATCATTAGAGTACTTAATTATATTACTTTTAGAATGATTTTCCTTTATATCCTTTTTTTAATGAAAGGTAAATCATGCCTGATATGCCCTACTCTTTTGCATTCATTACAAGTTACTTCCAAATCATTCATGTCATTTCTTTCATTATTATTATATCTATAATAAAAGACATTATTTCCAACTATCATGTTCATCCTTTTATCAAGGTTATCTAGTTAATTCTCACTATGTTAACATTCACTAGATTCAGATAAAATAGTAACTTTCTTAGACTTTGATCTTGTAACCCTTTCAGGAGTCTTGAATTTAGTATAAGTAATGGCTACAATTCCACTTCCATTTTTCTTTTTATTCATATAATAATATATTTTCCTTTTTGTATAATGTTAAAGAAGAGTTCCAAAAATATCATCAAGAGAAATTTTATATACTTTCCAATTATAAAAAATAATTGTTCTCTTAGATTCCCACTCAACTGGCATGATATCTATAATTATATATACAAGTTCTTTATCATCTAATCCTTTATCACCCATAGATTGTAGGCTGTTAACAACTGTCATAATCAATTTTTCCACCATGAATACCAGCCCTCTATAACAAAATAGAAATCCATGATATTATTCTCTAATCATAGCTCTTCTAGTTTCAATAACATTTGGATGTACCCAAATGAGTAACCACTAATTTCATCAAGATACAATTAGTAGTTTTACAAGATGAAATTTGACTATATATATTCTTGGTCATATAACATTACAGTGTATTACGTACCATTTAGTTTTGTTGATATTCTGAATTTTCTTGATTGGTGATGTTTATGACTTCCTTGTCAAGAATCGTGTAATCTCCAGTAATCATAACAAAATTGTCCACTCTAGAATTAATAAAAAAAGTCGACATACTATATCTCCCATACTCGTAATATTTCCCATAAAATATAGGTTGTCTAGTAGAATTTATATTATCATTCGAACCAACATTAATTCCTTCCATTCTAAAATGAAATATCATTCCACAAAAACTTGTTAATGGTAAAAGTTTGTAAACAAAGATAAAAATTCCTAAGAAAGGAAAAAATTTATAAATATGAAAACTTGTGTAAGAAAACTTAAATGTGAATATATGTATTTTATAAAACCTTCTCTTACACCAGTTTTAGGATTAAAATATGAATATAGATGCTAAAATACAATAGGGGTGAATTTAATGTTTAAAAACTTCCATTTTTTCAACCTTAAGGAAAACTATGTTTAACAAAGTTAAACAAGGTAAATTCACTAGAACTATTTTAGTTTTGGAAAATTGATAGGTTCAGGAAATATGGTTCTTGAAATGAAACATAAAAAAAAATTCAAGGAAATTATTCTACCTTAAAACTATAGAATCTTACTTATCAGAGTATAAAAAGTACAAGAAAGTATAATGTGTTTATACTTTCTTCCTTTATTAAAATACAATGGAAATAAACCTGAAAAAAAAGGTAACAAGTATGAAATATTTTAAACTAAAGAGTAGTGTATCCAAAAATGTTTAATAAAGGTCTATTGATTTATACTTTCAAGAATGCATATATTACCCACATTAGGGTATGCCATTGATAGGAATATCAGAATATGTCTTGCTATTCTGGCAATCCCTTGAACTTTAAGGTAGTCGGCACCTCTATCTTCCAATCCACATAAGTCCTTGAACTTTAAGGAAGTCGGTACCTCTATCTTCCTATCCATAGAATTACTCGATTGAATATTGCAACAATAGAACTCACATGAAGTAATCTGAACAAGATGTTTAGTACACACAAGGCATGAGAGTCTCTCTCAATAGAAAACACTTCAGTAAAATTCAATATCTTGAGTGATCAACAGGTATTGGGAACATTCAAATGAGATTTTATTTATTGGCCTTTCTTCAATGGTTGACACCCTCCACCAACGATCATATTTTTCCTTGAATATAAGAGGTACCTAAATACATGTCACTCAAACAATGGTTATTTATAAACAAATTGTGAGGAATTAAGAGTATGAATTATAAGGAATTGGGAGTTGGAATTCCAAGAAATTTGAAGTCAAAATTTCAGATAATTCAGAGTCTGAATTTCATATAATCTTGACTCTGAATTTCATAAAATTTAGAATATGATTTTCAGAGAATTCTGAGTTTGAATTTCAAGGAATTTGGAACCTGAATTTGGAACCTAAAAACAAAATACTCTATATCTAAGTATTTATTGAATTTTGAGGTTTTAAATGTGAAACTGAATTTTTACACATTAGAATAAAATGAGTTATAATTTAAGAGACTATAAAATGGACAATGAAAATATAGGTAAGGGTAAAATTTCCTTAGGGAATGGAAATTCTCCTCATTAATATAATTCTTTGGAAAAATATAATTTTACTTAAGATAGATTGGTTGTGATTTTCAAAACATAGAGGAATGGGAATGTCATAAAGAAACCTTATTGACTCAACAAGAATAAGCTAAAGTAGTAAATGTGATCCAAGAGGAATATTAGGGTAACATAAGAGTGGTGGTAATTATAATATTGAATAATGAGGCATGATATAACATCATAACATAATGGTAACATGGGAATGTGGTAACAACATTTAACATGAAATCATAAACATAGGTCACATATAATCTCTATAACAACATAAAATAGGTGAAAAATCACCATAATGAATTATTTTTAATACCTAATCAACCACATGGTGTCTTATTAGACTAAACTATTACACTATCATTAGAGAACTATCTGGGTAGACACATACATTTCATATCATGTATATGCATAAGTGTTCCACATGAATCATATAACATAAAGAGAGATTGATTCAATTTTTGTCCCATCATAAATGAGTGTTAATTATATATATTTAAGGCCTTAATAAAAAATGGATATGTTCATCTAGTTGAATAATGTTGAGTAGAAATAAGGATGGGTATTCCTAATAAAGATGTTTGTCATTGAAAAATAACATGATAATTCTGGAAGCATAACATGGGATTTAATGGTTCATGGGATGGATTAATGAGATTGAACGGGGTCTCTCAACACTTTTAAATAATATTTGAGATAATAATGATATGTTAAATCATATCCCAATATGAATAATATAAAAAAAGGCATAATAAAAAGGAGGTTCATGAATAAAAAGGATAAAGAGGTGATCCCTTACCTTGTGAGGGTGCTTCTAAATGTTTGTAGGGGAGTTTCTTGAGATCATTGAGGAACTTTTGGAGGGATCTATAGATATAATGGCAGAGTTGGTTTGTTATCCAATTGTTTTTAGTGAATAGAAATGGGAGTTTGGGTGGGTTTCTATAGAAAATGGGATGAAAGTTCATTATTAATTTCCAAACAATGGAATATGACTCTATATGATATTGTAATAAAAACCAAAAACCATAAAATGTTATATCCCATAGATTCTACCAATCGTAAGTAGTTTCCATTATTTTATAGGTTTAAGAACCGACATCATTAAAATAATACCATTCGGGTTGTGTAAGTGAGTCATTTTTATAAATAATTGATAATAAAATCGTAAAATATAATATAGTCTTTTGAATAATTCATTATGTTTTTTATAAAATATATCAAATAAACCAAAAAAATTATTTTAAATGCTAATATACATTTCATATTTTATACCCTTTTATTGAACATATTATAACACTATTCATACATTATCATTTCATAATACAAACCTTATATTTTTATTGTATTAAATCATGGCCTAAAAATTTGACTATCTATAAAACTTGTGAAAAAATACCTGTTTTATAATTTCAACATCATTATTTTAAAAACAATGTTATTTTATCAAAAAAAATTTATAATTATGGGAATTTAAACTTTTAAATCAAAAATTCAAATTTATTGAAAAAATTGGTTTTTTTACAAATATTTATTTTCTAACCCATATAATATTATTTTTACTTCATAAAATTGTAATAAAATTTATATTTAATAAAAAAATAATTATAATATTTTATAGAAAATTACTTATTTCCAAAATTCTTGAATTAATTAAAGTAATGTTCCTCGACTAAAAATTTACATTTCACAAAAATATATTTTCCATTTCACCATGTCGAACTCTAATTTCTATCTAGATCATTATCTAATCAATTAAAAAGTAATATAAAAAATGATAAATATATTCATTGTTTAAATAAAAGAAAATATAAAATTTCATACCACTACTAGAAAAACAGGTATTTGCGACGGGTCATTTGTGACGGGATCCCGTCGCAAATGGCTTTTTACGACGGGGGCCCGTCGTAAATGGCCCGTTGCTGAAAACGGTGTCACAACAACAATTATTTGTGACAGGCCCGTCGCTAAATCCTTTTTTTGCGATGGGGATTCTCCCCGTCGCAAATAGTACTTCGTATATTTGTAAAAAACTTTTCAAATAGTAATGGCGACGGGCCCCGTCGCAAATACCTGTTGCGACGGGCCCGCCGCAAATAGTGTTTGCGACGGGACCCGTCGCAAAAACTATTTTTAAAAAAAATAAAAAACTATTAATAAATTATTTTAATGCATATAATAATAAAACTATTTGCGACGGGCCTAGTATCCCGTCGCAAATACTTAAAAAAAATAAAAAAAATAAATTATTAATAAATTATTTTAATTAATATAATAATAATCCAATTATAATTCAAAAATAAAAAATAATAAAATATTAATAAATAATTTTAATTAATATAATAATATAATTATAATTCACAAATAAAAATAATAAATTATTAATAAATTATTTTAATTAATATAATAATAATAGAATTATAATTCAAAAATAAAAAATAATAGAATATTAATAAATGATTTAATTAAAATAATAATATTAGAATTATAATTCATAAATAAAAAAAATATTAATAAGTTATTTTAATTAATATAAAAATAATAGAATTATTTTACATTCAAATATTAAAATAATTCAAGTATTACAAAAAAATATAATTAAATTATAATATTATAAAATTTTAATATATATATATATAATTTAATATTATAAAATATAAATATTATTATTATTCATATTAATATTGTTATTTCAAAATATAATATATTTAATATTTTATAATGAGACAGAAACTACGAATATAAAAAAAATCATATTTTGATTTCACAAATTTTATAACATAAAAACAAACTCTAATCTGAAGGAGGGGGGGAGGGGGGAGGGGGGGATCTGTAGATGGTGGTGGAGGAAACTCCATCCCTAAAGCATGAGTGAGTCGGTGCATGTACTCCATCTGCTCCTGATGCTACTGCTGCCACCGACTCGTCTGCTCCTCGTACAGCTGCTGCTGGCGTTGACGCTCCTCCTCATGATGTTGACGCATCTGCTCTTTCTCCTGCCGGAGACTCTCTATCAGTGCAGTATGAGATCGCAACTGATCCTCATACTGTGTAGCAGAAGAAGATGCACGAGCTCCTCTCGAGCTGGACGCCGACATCGCAGCACTACCATAATAATCTCTGGGATTCAGTCGAGAGCTGATACCAACTACCCGGCCCTTCTCGAAGGCATACTGGGTGGCCTACATCCATGCCGCCTCATCAAACTGACGTCCAGTGGTCTGATCTGATGACTCGGCCTGACTCTCAGGCCGGGCCTGTGACGCTGCGGCCTCATATGACTCATGTAGTTGCAATTTAAAATTAAAATTGTGAATATATTATATGTAGTTAATTTTTAAACTTGAAAACAAATAATACTGACCACGATGTGATGCTGACGATCACCTCTGAGCTCCCCAGTAGTAGGATCACTATACATCCTCCGATATATGTCGTACTCCGTAATATCGGGGTGCTCGACAGCCTATAAGAATAAAAAATAAACTGTTAATATTTATAGTTATATAAAATATTTATAAATAATGTACGTACCAGATGCTATCTATGAGTACTGAAAGAACGACTCCCAGCTCGATGAGTCGCCTCCTATCTCCCCCGATTCTGTCTCCCCACCGATGATCTCCTCTGAAAGGCACCACTCAACCAGTGCGCACATAATCCATCCCATACATGGGATGAAATGTACTCTGGTCAGTGTGCTCTACATGACTCATCAAAATTTGACACTCCAGCTTTCTTCATGGAAGCTCTTCTTAAATTGTGCAAAAACTGACGAAGGCGATCACACATGGCCACCTCCCATGCCTCGTGGATGGCATCACGCATGGTATCCTCGATCGGATACCATAAACCCTACAAATAAATCAAAATATCAAGTTAGAAATGAAATAATTTTCAAAATAAAAATTATTTATTTACGTGCGTACCAACCAATGGCCGAACATGGCCTGCTGCACATCAATGGGAATCTGCTCCCATGTGGTCCATGGATGAGAGAAATAGTTGCGCAAAATAGCGCTGCCCTGTCTGACTGCTATATGCAGAAAACTGTAAAAATAATAAACATTTAATATGTGAATAGATTAATGAAATCTTAGTCAAATCCACAGGTTATCACATAGGTTATCACACCTCCGTGTGCGTGGATCAAACCCAAGACGTGGACGTCGCTCGAAGGCAGGGTCAGGAATCATCAATCGTGCAAGACCGCGCCCCCTCCGCGTACTCCCTGGAGTGCCTGTAGGCTGAGGGTCATCTGCCAGCAACTCATCCGCATCGAAAGACAGGTCAGCATCCGCCAACTCACGAAATGTGGCGTCGTCCATCTGAAACAGAAAATGTTAATGTTGTTAGAAAATAATTGATAATTACTATTATATATACATATATACATATTATGATTGTATATAAATACCATGGAATTCTATCAGTGTTCATCTTCATCATCATCTTCATATATGTTAATGTCATCTTCATATTCCTCCTCAACATCATCGATATCCATTCGAGTTACAGTAACTTCATCTCTTACCATTTCAAATTCATATGTGACATCAATAACATCATCGTCATCACCGACTCTTAAATGTGGGGTGTCGTTATCGATACTCATGTCTCTTTGTAAAAAAAGATTGATTTTGAGTACTCTCTTGAAAAACTTCAATTCTTTGCACATCAGTGAAAGCACATTCACTTTGACTAAACTGATTGTCTCGAATTTTGATTTTTATTACACTCCACCAATCAATCAAGTCTCTTGACGTAGCACAGTACTTTGCGTAATAAACTTGATGTGTCTTTTGAGCCAATAAGAATGGTTCATTTACTGCGAGAACACTTTTACATTTAATATCGATGATTCCATGAGTCGGATGAACACGCACGCCTCTCTCTGTATCCAACCACTGACATTTGAACATGGTTATGTAATGTTGTCCAAGATAACAGAGTTCAATGATTTCATCAAGTATTCCATAAATGTCAACTTCATTTTCTCGATGATGAGATCCTCTCAAGCTAACGCCACTATTCATTGTTTTTTTCGATTCCCCATATGCATGTGTGTGAAATCAAAATCCATTCACCACATATGCATTATAAGTTTTAACAAGTTTGGAAGGTGGGTTACTCAATACACACAGCCGTTTGTCAATTTTATTAGCATGTCGAGACACCTGAAAATTTGTGAAATAATTATGAATATAGTAAACTATACATTGAATGAGTTGCTAAAAGATAAAGAATTTATGTTACCAGTTTTTGAAACGACTGAGAGAAATTTTTCAGTCGACGTTCTTCGAGAGCAGCTGATGTAATTTGTGGAATTTGTTTCTTGATATGATTATCATACAACCTATAAAAACCAAAGTTATTTACTGTAACATAAATGATAGAATAAGTGATATAAACACTTACAGTACAACTGATGTCATCTCTTCACAGTTGAGAAGAACATACGTATGAGCTCTATGATGTTCATCATCTAAAAGCCAGCGTTTATAAACTCCACCAAAACCAAGCTCTGGCTGGTTGAAAATAGATAATTGATTGTCGATTTCATCAATATTCCTATCGTTCCGTCCCATTCGGTTGTGTTTTAAAGGATACTCAGATTCAAAATAATGGGAGCAGAAAAAAGATATTTCCTCTTGCAAATAAGCTTCTGCAATAGATCCTTCAACAGATGCTTTGTTACGTACTTTTCTTTTAAATTTTTGCATGCATATTTCAAATGGGTACATCCATCGAAACTGTTCTGGACCTCCACATTTGGCTTCATATGGAAAATGTAACATCAAATGTTCCATTGAGTCGAAGAAAGACAGCAGAAATATTTTTTCCAGTTTACATATAATTACAACAACATCTTTTTCAAGTTTTCCTAGAGCATCATAATCTGCTGTAGGCGCACAAATTTCCCGAAAAAAATGAGACATGTCTGTTATGGAATTCCAAATCACAAAATTCAACAGACCTCTTAATCCAATGGGTAAAAGTCTTTCCATTATAACATGACAATCATGACTTTTTAATCCAGTAATATGACCATTCTTTACACATCTACCCAAATTGGAAGCACAGCCATCTGGAAGTCTCAAATCTGCAATCCACTGACAAAATAATAAATGTTTTTCTTTAGACAGTGTATAAGATGATTTTGGTTTCAGTAACCTTTCTGTTCTGACATTCTCAAACAGTTCCAATTCTGGACGCCTGCAAATTTGGGCAAGATCTAAATGTGCATTTACATTGTCTTTGCTCTTTCCTGGCGTATCCAAAACTGTATGAAACAAATTATCAAAACAGTTCTTCTCAATATGTATGACATCTAACATGTGTCGGACCAACAAATCAGACCAATATGGCAAATCCCAAAATACGCTACGTTTAATCCAATTGTGTTCTTTCCCAAAACCAGAAATTTTCTGTTGGTTTATTGTGGGACCAAAAGTGATTGGAGGTAATGAAAATAAAACTGATTTTAACTCTGAACCTGATAGCATTTTTGGAGGTCCATCCCTTTCAACTGTTCCTTTTCTGAAATGAGATCTGTTTCTGCGAAAAGGATGATCAGCTGGAAGAAATCTGCGATGACAGTCAAAATATTAAGGTTTCTTTCCATGAATGAGCATAAATTCTTTGTTCTCTTCCATACAGTAAGGACATGATTTCTGACCATGTGTACTCCATCCAGATAACATCCCATAAGCCGGGAAGTCACTAATTGTCCACATCAATGCTCCTCTCAGTATGAAATTCTGTTTCTTTGCAACATCATATGTACTGACACCATTACTCCACAATAAATTTAATTCATCAATCAATGGTTTCAAATAAACATCAATATTTTTCTTCGGATGTCCTGGAATTAGTAAAGTCAAACAGATATATGGCTCCTTCATCAACATCCATGGAGGTAAATTGTACGAAGTTAAAAAAACAGGCCAACATGAATATTGACTACCATAAGATCCAAACGGACAGAAACCATCAGTGGAAAGGCCCAGTCGAACATTTCTAGCTTCTAAAGCAAAGGATGGATGCACTCTATCAAAATGTTTCCATGAATCACCATCGGCTGGATGATTCAAGCTTTTATCGGTTGAAATATTCTCTTTATGCCATGACATCATTGTCGCTGTATTCTTAGACATGAATAAACGTTGAAGTCTAGATGTAAGCGGAAAATATATCAACTGTTTTACAGGAATCAAACCAGACTTTCCGTGTTGTCCTTCTTTATATCTCAGTTGCCCACATGTGGGAAAACTATCCAACAACTCATTTTCCCCAGAATATAAAATGCAGTCATTTGAACGTTCATTAATCTTCTGACAAGTAAGTCCCAAATTTCGAACCAGCCTCTTACTCTCATAGTAATTTGCAGGCAAAACATTTCCTTCAGGTAACAGTGTTTTAAGAAAAGAAAATATCTGGTCAAAACAGGTGTTTGACATTCTGTTATCTGATTTGATAGCCATAAATTTTACAACTGCTTCTAATTTGCTCATATTGCAGCTAGGATATAATACATCCTCAGCAGACCTCAACAACTCATAAAATTCAGACGGTGCCAACTCAGGATTTGAAGCTATATCAGCCAGAGTTTCTGTATGTTGAACAGATGAACCTGCAACATCATGTACTAAATCTTGAAACCGAGATGGATCCGGAATCAAGTTGGTATCACCTGCTCTAGAACTGCGTTCACCGTGTTGATACCAAAAAACATAATCTGGTTGAAAACCAAAACGCAAGAGATGTTCCCCCACTTTGTCAAACGTGTCAAACGTTCTCAATGCACATTTTATGCAAGGACATTTTATTTTGCCTTCTGAAACAAATTTTGGATTTGATGCCGCAAATGATAAAAAAGTCTCCACACCCTCTACATATACTGGATTTAAACCAGAACCGTTTGGATTTCTACGTTGATTTATCCATATGCGGTCACCTAATAATGATTGATGACGACATCGTTGTTCCATATTTTTCTATAAAATATAAAAGCATTACTGGTTTTGAATAATTTGTTAGAAAAAACACTCAAGCTAGGATAATTATAGAGTTTACATCATACACAACTGACGCAAACTTTTTATTAAGATAGACCTAAAAATTGACCCTTTAAGAATTAAATATGTTGAGAATAAAGCAAAAACCTGTTACAAATATTGATAATTTTAATATTATATAAATTTTTTATTATTTTCATAGTACTAATATTATTGGTAATTATTACTAATTATTGGTAATTATTACTAATTATTCCTAATTATTACTAATTATTCCTAATTATTACTAATTATTACTATTTACTGGTAATTATTGTTAATTATTGGTACTTATTCCTAATTATTGGTAATTATTACTAATTATTGTTAATTATTACTAATTACTGGTAATTATTACTAATTATTGGTAATTATTACTAATTATTACTAATTATTACTAATTATTGATAATTATTACTAATTATTGGTAATTATTACTAATTATTGGTAATTAATACTAATTATTGGTAATTATTGGTAATTATTACTAATTATTGGTAATTATTGGTAATTATTACTAATTATTGGTAATTATTCCTAATTATTGGTAATTATTTCTAATTATTGGTAATTATCGGTAATTATGGGTAATTATCGCTAATTATGGGTAATTATTGGTAATTATTACTAATTTTTGGTAATTATTACTAATTATTGGTAATTATTACTAATTATTGTTAATTATTACTAATTATTATTAATTATTACTAATTATTGTTAATTATTACTAATTATTACTAATTATTACTAATTATTACTAATTATTACTAATGATTAATAATTATTACTAATTATTACTAATTATTGGTAATTATTGGTAATTATTACTAATTGTTGGTAATTATTACTAATTATTGGTATTTATTGGTAATTATTACTAATTATTGGTAATTATTACTAATTATTGGTAATTAATACTAATTATTACTAATTATTACTAATTATTACTAATTATTACTAATTATTGGTAATTACTACTAATTATCGGTAATTATTACTAATTATTGGTAATTATTACTAATTATTACTAATTATTACTATTTACCGGTAATTATTAGTAATTATTGGTAATTATTCCTAATTATTGGTAATTATTACTAATTATTACTAATTATTACGAATTATTACTAATTATTAATAATTATTACTAATTATTACTAATTATTGGTAATTATTACTAATTATTGGTAATTATTACTAATTATTACTAATTATTGGCATTAATTACTAATTATTACTAATTATTGGTAATTATCGGTAATTATTGTAAATTATTGGTAATTATGAGTAATTATTGCTAATTATTGGTAATTATTACTAATTATTGGTAATTATTACTAATTATTGTTAATTATTACTAATTATTGGTAATTATTACTAATTATTGTTAATTATTACTAATTATCGGTAATTATTACTAATTATTGTTAATTATTACTAATTATTGGTAATTATTACTAATTATTAATAATTATTACTAATTATTATTAATTATTGGTAATTATTACTAATTATTACTAATTATTGGTAATTATTGGTAATTATTACTAATTATTACTAATTATTACTAATTATTGGTAATTATAGGTAATTATTACTAATTATTACTAATTATTACTAATTATTACTAATTATTACTAATTATTGGTAATTATTACTAATTATTACTAATTATTACTAATTATTACTAATTATTACTAATTATTACTAATTATTACTAATTATTACTAATTATTACTAATTATTACTAATTATTACTAATTATTACTAATTATTACTAATTATTACTAATTATTGGTAATTATTACTAATTATTACTAATTATTGGTAATTATTCCTAATTATTACTAATTATTGGTAATTATTCTTAATTATTACTAATTATTTCTATTTACCGGTAATTATTCCTAATTATTGGTAATTATTACTAATTATTGTTAAGTATTACTAATTATTACTAATTATTACTAATTATTACTAATTATTACTAATTATTACTAATTATTGGTAATTATTACTAATTATTACTAATTATTGGTAATTATTACTAATTATTGGTAATTATTACTAATTATTGGTAATTATTACTAATTATTGGTAATTATTGGTAATTATTGGTAATTATTCCTAATTATTGGTAATTATTCCTAATTATTGATAATAATTCCTAATTATTGGTAATTATTTCTAATTATGGGTAATTATTGTTAATTATGGGTAATTATTGGTAATTATTACAAATTATTCCTAATTATTACGAATTATTACTAATTATCGGTAATTATCAGTAATTATTGGTAATTATTGGTAATTATTCCTAATTATTGGTAATTATTGGTAATTATTTCTAATTATTGGTAATTATTTCTAATTATTGGTAATTATTCCTAATTATGGGTAATTATCGGTAATTATGGGTAATTATTGGTAATTATTACTAATTATTGGTAATTATTACTAATTATTGTTAATTATTACTAATTATTGTTAATTATCGGTAATTATTACTAATTATCGGTAATTATTGGTAATTATTACTAATTATTGATAATTATTACTAATTATTGGTAATTATTACTAATTATTTGTAATTATTACTAATTATTGGTAATTATTACTAATTATTACTAATTATTACTAATTATTGGTAATTATTACTAATTATTACTAATTATCGGTAATTATTCCTAATTATTACTAATTATTACTAAATATCGGTAATTATTGGTAATTATTGGTAATTATTCCTAATTATTGGTAATGATTCCTAATTATTGGTAATTATTACTAATTATTGTTAATTATTACTAATTATTGGTAATTATTACTAATTATTGGTAATTATTGCTAATTATTGGTAATTATTACTAATTATTGGTAATTATTACTAATTATTGGTAATTATTCCTAATTATTGGCAATTATTCCTAATTATTGGTGATTATCTGTAATTATTGATAATTATGGGTAATTATTACTAATTATTGGTAATTATTACTAATTATTCCTAATTATTACTAATTATTACTAATTATAACTAATTATTACTAATTATTACTAATTATTACTGATTATTACTAATTATTGGTAATTATTCCTAATTATTACTAATTTGTGGTAATTATTAGTAATTATTACTAATTATTGGTAAGTATTACTAATTATTGGTAAGTATTACTAATTATTGGTAAGTATTAGTAATTATTGGTAATTATTACTAATTATTGGTAATTATTACTAATTATTGGTAATTATTACTAATTATTGGTAATTATTACTAATTATTACTAATTATTCCTAATTATTCCTAATTATTAGTAATTATATGAATAATTACCAATAATTAGGAATAATTATCAATAATTAGGAATAATTACCAATATTTAGAAATAATAACATTATTAGTATATTTTATTATTAATATTAAAATAATATAATTTTCTATATTATATACAATTCTCCTTTCATCTGAGTGTTTTCTGTCTCCACATACAAATAATACATGTGGAGACAGAAAACACACAGATGAAAAGAGAATTGTATATATAATATAAAAAATTATATTATTTTAATATTAATAATAAATTATACTAATAATGTAATAATGTTATTATTCCTAATTATTGGTATTTATTACTAATTATTAATATTTATTCTTAATTATAGAAAATTATTACTAATTATTCTTAATTACCATTAACTATGAACAATACTAATATTTTAAATTTATTAGTAACAAAACAATGTAAACATAATTAAATTACAACTAATTCAGAATAATTGAAACTAATAAAAAATTTAAAATAATTATTAAATTAAAATGAACATAAATACCTTGAAAATGGATCTGAGGTTGATCTCTGATCGTTCTTGAAAACTTCAATATCAACTCCGGAGAAAAAAATTAAACCTGAGAAATACTGAACTCTAGAAATAGAATTTTGAGAGAAGAAGAAGATGGAGTTTGAGAATGAATTGAAAAAAACGGATGGGGGTATTTATAGGTTAGATTATTTGCGACGGGTCCATTTGCGACGGGTAGCCCGTCGCAACTAATACTATTTGCGACGGTACCCGTCGCAAATACCTTAGCCATCATTTATTACGGTCAATGGTTAAATAGTTATTTGCGACGGGTCCCGTCGCAACTAATTGTAACATCCCAAGTAAGTAATGAATAATAGATATTTTTATCTATGTCTATTAATGATTAAGATAGTGTTATAGCGGCTTAAAATGAAAATAAATACAATCTTATGCATGGAATACACTAATATTCTTAAAAGATTGTTTTACTGCCATTTGATGGCAAACCATTTTTGAATCTATATTTTGACAATTTTATAAACTATGTTTGTCAAAATAAACTTATTCTTTATGATTGGGACATCAAAATTTACCTTGTGTGAATTTTTGGTATTTTTCTGACAATGTTCATTTTTTAATGAATAGTGAAAAATACTGCATTTTACATCAAAACTACTTTTTAATCTAATTTATTTATATGATTAGATTATGTTTTGAATTGGTTTTGAAGTGAAATTAGAATATATTTTTACCTTTTTATCCAATGGTGGTCATTGGAATCAATTTCACTTTGAAATTAGACTTAAACTGGTGTCAATCTTTTGATACTTATTGTTTTGTAAAAACACGCTATTTGCTCTGGCAGCGGGAATTAATTATTAAATTAATTAATGTGACCTATATGTTTTGAATTTTGTAAAATAGACTTCATTTTTGAATTCGGAATATCAAATACAGCTTATGGTGAATTTTTTGTTATTTTCTGAAAAACTTCAATTTTTGATGAATAGTGAAACCACTAAGTGATAATCAAGCAAACTGATTTTTCAGTTAAATGAAAGTTTACCACTAATGTGTATTGAATTTTGAAAATCCGACATACATGGTTGTCATTAAGAAGTAAAATGTGGTTCAATGAGATTATAATAATTTTTTGGTGAATAGTAACTTATTAAGTTCTTAATCACGATTAGTGGTAATTAGGATAGTTTAAGGTATAAATAATACTTTAATAAAATGAAATGACCTAGACACATGTCCCAACCTCATTGGTTGTGTCATGGCCGACCATGACATGCCATGGGTCAACTTGGGGACCCCATGGATCCACTTTTGTTGGGAAATGACATAAATTACTTTTTATTTAATGTTAAAGTGAAAATGACACAAACATAATATGTTTTACGAAAACAATTGTTAAGTGGGGTTATACAAGTCCAAAATTTGATTATAAATAGTCATTGGAAATATAAAAAGATTTTCTCTGTCATAGTATTTTTTTTATAATTTTTATACATTAAATAAATTTAATTATTTATGACATAATAATGATGCAGCGATGACATCATTATTTGACGATTTAAATAAAATAGAAAGACAATGTAAAATCTATGAACTACACATGGCCAAAGCCAATTGGATGAGTGGATTTCGAACCCTTATCACCTTATCCACGAATTATATCAATGTGAGACCTTTTAAAACCGAAACACATTTTCAAATAATGTAATATTTCTTTACTTTCCAAAAGTGCCCCTCCTCTCCTCTTATAAAAGGCTCCCACCTCTACCTCATTTCACACACTCTTCAAGCCTTTGGCTCGGCCAACCCCTGCCCATTTGCTCTCTCCACATCCCTCTCCTCATCCTAGAGGATTCCCTTTGGGCAGAATCCTTTCAAAGGAAGCCTTTAGGCTCAACCCAAAAGGAGTTACACTTTTAAAGGTAATTCATTCTCTCATGTTCATTTGTTTTATTTTGCTTCTCCAACCCCCTAAACTCTTTTTATTTACTTATTTTGTAACAACACCAGTATCATCAATATACTAGGATGTTGTTATAAGATTTATTTGAGCTACACTCTCACACAACTACATCAAATGGTTAAAGAACATACGGTTTCCGTGGATGGCGAAATTCTGCCTCCCGAAACGATGATTGTTCAACACTCATTTAACACCTTCAAAGGTGGCCATTATGATGTCACTATTTTTATATATGATATATAATATGTTTATGTTTTCCTTAAGCTTCTGTTTTTTTTATTTTGGGCATACCTTTATGGTTTCCATTATGGGTAAAACACGATATCTTCATTTTAGGAAGTGCGGACTACCGCCCCCTAAAAGTGATTTGATTCGTTAATACCATATGTGGGATGTGTAAAGGATAAAGTTAATGATATTATATATGTTATTATACTGGAATTATAATATACTCTTATATCATTATGATTCCATTCCAGAAAATATGAAATAGAAATGGAAGTAGCATTCATGCGTACGTACGGCTTACCGTATCCATGAACGGTGCATTTCATTTCTTACCTCTAAATGTGATGTAATATTATAAATGCATGTATGTACTGGATATATATGACATATATGATATCTATATAATGAATACCATTCTGGATATAATGAACCTTTGACCAAATTAACAACATGTAAGTGTAAGAAGACTATTTTTGACTTAAGAACCAAATACCGACAAAATGAACATTGTTAAACTTAACAGATTACATGATGTTCATAACATGGTATAAAAGGAATAATGAACTTGAAAAAGGTTCTTAAGCAAGTAGAGATTAACTCAAGTTTATTATTCAGGAGATTAAAGAACGGTCGGGTCAAGTCGGATACGAGGTATGGGACTTCGTCTCAATCTCCTTTCATTGAGGCATATTTTATTTTATACACAACTTTCTTTTATACGGTGTATAAACCCCTTTGACTTTTACGTTTATTCAAAAGGAATCTTTTTTATACGAAGCGTTTACTAAATGAAAAAAGGGAATGTTTTTGTCGTACGTATGCGGCGACAACGACTTCTCCACCATCGTGACCGTTATTTGAGTTTCGGCTTCCTCTACAAGCCATACCTTCTTTTTAAAAGAAAAACAAATACCATGTTTTACTTTTCTTTTATTTTGGTATTGAAAATGGTTTTCATAATGCTTTTATATCAATGTGTTGTATTTATATCTCGTGATTGAAATGTGGAAATTTTATGTTTCCTTTATGCATGTTTTATGTGATATGATTATGTTATGGTTCTTGGGCATTATTATGAAAACGGGTGGTTCCGTGATAAACTAAGGGCGGGTGAGCCCGTTATAGCTCTCCAATGCATTGGGTAACGCGAAGGAGTGAAACGTTAAGGTTTCTCCGAAGATATTTTAGGGAATATACTGTGATGGGTATTCCAAACGTAACCAAGAGGGTTACTCCCTACGTAAGAATGTTATGAATGCCTCAAGTTACCTTTATGTCTTATGATTTCTATGATTTATTCATGATTTGATGAGGTATGTTAAAGTGATTATGTTTTATGGGTAAAGTATGATTTCACTCTTATGTATGTATGTACCCATGTTTCCTTTCCATGTTTTTATAACCCATACTGAGTTTTTATGCTCATCCCAAGTTTTTGAAATGTTTTTCACAGGTCAAGGGAAAGGTACATGATAAGATGATAGAGTCAAGGATGTGTCAAGAAATAATCCATGTTTTATTTTAAATGTGTTTCCATTGATGGGAATGAAGAATACTATCTTTATGTAACCACTTTGTTTATATGTGGAATGTAATGCAAGTTTTATGATCTAATTATCTAAAACTCTAAACCCGAAAAGATCCTCAATGTGTAATCTTGTAATAACTCAAGATTAAGTAAGTTATAAGGCTGGGGCCTTATAGTTGGTATCAAAGGTCGGTTTAGATAACTTTAGGAGTTAGAATTATATTAAATGATTATTCAAATTTTTTTTTTTTTTGAAACGATATAGCATTTACGGATTACCATGTTGCTTCATCTAAGACATGTTTGTTCAGAATGGTTTTCCGCAGAGGAAACAGGGAAGCAGTGCTAGGAAGGAATACAGAAGGAAATAACCTTCCGAATCAGCATCCAGAAATGGTCGGAATTGGAACTGAACAGTTTGTTGCAGTAATGGCGTAGTTGACTCAAGCGATAAATGGTGGTGGTATCCATGCACGAGATCAGGAAGATCAACCGCAGAGGAACATGTCAGTGGTGGAACATTTCATGAGGCAACATCCCCCATCATTCAGAGGATCATCTGACCCTGTGCTAGCTGAAGGGTGGATTAAAGCACTGGAGAATATTTTTGATGTCATGGGGTGTTCAGACAATCAAAAGGTTAGTCTTGCTATTTACCGTTTGGAAGGTGAAGCAGATCAGTGGTGGTATATGGTTAAAAATATCAGGGATGCCGATGAGATTGATGCTCTTGACTGGGATGAATTCAAAGGTATGTTTCTTGAGAAGTATTTTCCTAAGTCTGTTCGACTTAGGATGGAAAAGCAATTCTTTGAATTGAGGCAAGAGGAAGACTCAGTGGCTGCCTATGAAGAAAGGTTCACTCGATTGGAAAGGTATGCTCCAAATTTTATCCAGGACCTTGATAGTAAAATCAATCGTTTCTACTCAGGATTAAAGCCAAAGTACCGAAGGGCATTATCTTCTCGTGAGTTTAAAAGTTATGAAAAGCTTGTTCGATGTGCTGAGAAGGTGGAAATGGAGTTTGTCGATGACCAAATTTTCTATAACAACCAGCAGAAGAAGAGACCGAGGTGGCAGGAGAAAGGTAATAATTCTTCAAAAAAGTCTGATGGTAAGAGAACTAAGTTTCCAGTTTGTGATAAATGTGGCAAAAGGCATGCTGGGGAATGTCTTCTGAATTCTGGGAAGTGCTACCGATGTGGTAAGATGGGACATAAGGCTCGTGATTGCACTGAAAAGGATCAAGGTGAAGGTAAGAACAAACTTGATTTACAGTTAGTGAAATGTTATAAGTGCAATGAGATGGGTCACTATGCAAACGAGTGTCCGACAAGGAGTTTGAGTGATGGGAAGCAGTTAGACTACAAGCAGAAAGGGGTGGTGAAATCCTTTGCAACTACTTCAGCAGATGTCGGGCCATCAAATGAAGTTGTATCAGGTACTTTGTTTGTTTTTTCGGATTATGCCAGTGTGTTGTTTGATTCGGGGTCTACACATTCTTTCATCTCTGAAACCTTTTCTAGTAAAATAGGAATACCATCTCAAGAAATGACTCCTGAACTTTTGGTAAAAACACCTGGGGGAAGTGTCGAGGCAAAAAGAATTTATAAGAATCTTCCTATCCTTATCTGTGGAAAGAACCTACTTGCAAACCTTATTGTTCTACCTCTAGTAGAGTTTGATGTTATCCTGGGTATGGATTGGCTCTCTATTTACCATGCTAAGATTGACTGTAGAGCTAAAGAAGTTTCTTTTCAGAAAGACTTTCAGTTTGTTTACAAGAATGAACCCTTACTTTTGATAACATATCAAGAGGCCGAGAAACTTGTAAAAGATGGAAATGAATGTTACCTTGCACACATCGTTGAAAATAAAGGAACTGTTCAGATTAATGATGTGCCAGTGGTAAATGAGTATCCTGATGTTTTTCTTGATGAGTTGTCTGGAATAATACCAGATCGGGAAGTTGAGTTTACTGTTGACTTAGTTCCTGATGCTAAGCCAATTTCAAAACCCCCTTATCGAATGGCACAAATTGAACTTTTAGAGTTGAAGGAGCAATTGCAAAATTTATTAGAGAAAGGTTTCATTAGACCTAGCACATCACCATGGGGTGCTCCTGTTTTATTTGTTAAAAAGAAAGATGGTTCTATGAGACTTTGCATTGATTATAGAGCCTTGAATAATATCATTGTTAAGAACAAATATCCTTTGCCTCATATCGATGATTTGTTTGATCAGCTCCAGGGAGCTCAGTTTTTTTCAAAGATTGACTTGAGATCGGGGTACCATCAGCTGAAGGTTAAGGAGGCAGATATTCCGAAGACCGCGTTCCGTACGAGATATGGCCATTATGAATTTTTAGTAATGCCTTTTGGGCTAACCAATGCACCTGCTGTATTCATGGACTTAATGAATAGAATTTTCCATGAGTTCTTGGATAAGTTTGTGGTGGTTTTCATTGATGATATTTTGGTGTTTTCTAAAAGTAAAGAGGAGCATGAAAGACATTTAAGGGTTATCTTGCAAACCTTAAAAGAAAAGAAACTGTATGGGAAATTCAGCAAGTGTGAGTTTTGGTTGCAAAAAAATTCTTTCCTTGGTCACATTGTTTCTAAAGATGGAATAACTGTTGATCCTGCAAAAACAAAAGTTGTGGAAGAATGGCCAAGACCCACAAATGTAACCGAGATTCGTAGCTTCCTTGGTTTGGCGGGCTATTACCGAAGGTTATTAGAAATTTTTCACGGTTATCTAGTCCAATGACTAAGCTAACTCGGAAGGGTGTTAAGTTTATCTGGACAAAAGAATGTGATGATTGTTTTCAGGAATTGAAAAGAAGATTGGTGAATGCTCCAGTTTTGGCACTACCTTCCAGGAATGGTGAGTTTGTTATATACAGTGATGCTTCATTGAAAGGACTTGGTTGTGTCCTAATGCAGAATGATCAGGTAATTGCTTATGCTTCACGACAGTTGAAAACTCATGAGGTAAATTACCCTACACATGATTTGGAATTATCTGCTGTTGTTTTTGCTTTAAAAATTTGGAGGCATCATTTGTATGGAGTAAAGTGTGAAATATATACCGATCACAAAAGTTTAAAGTATATATTCAATCAGAAAGAGTTAAACATGAGACAAAGGAGATGGCTTGAATTAATCAAGGATTATGATTGTACAATTCATTTCCATCCAGGAAAAGCAAATAAAGTGGCTGATGCTTTGAGTCGAAAAAGTAATGCTTCATTAACAATGTTGCGTTTGGAACGTGATCCTTTGGTTAAGGATTTGATGAACTTTGGCATAGAAGTTGTTGGTGCAGGAAGTCCTTCTGTTTTGTTTCAGGTATCAGTGAGATCATCTCTATCAGATAGAATCAAGCAAGCACAGAAGCAAGATAGTGAGTTGCAGAAAAAGGTAGAGCTGGTTCAGAAAGGTAAGTTGCCTGAATTCAACATTGATAGTGATTGTGTTTTGAGATTTGGGAAGAGATTGTGTGTGCCTTGTGATTCACAGTTGAAGAGAGAGTTGTTATGTGAAGCTCATAGTTCTCCGTTTTCAGTTCATCAGGGCAGTACTAAGATGTATAGAGATCTGCGGGAGTATTACTGGTGGGATGGAATGAAAAGAGATATTGCTGATTTTACTGTGAAGTGTTTGACTCACTACTGGAAAATGGGTCTATACCCACGGTTCTACATAAAACCGTGGGTATAGGCCCCCCCTATACCCACGGTTTTGGGAACCGTGGGTATAGGGATAGTATTGGGACCTATACCCACGGTTTTGGAGAACCGTGGGTATAGGTTTTTTTTGAAGACCTATACCCACGGTTTTGCCAAAACCGTGGGTATAGATTTTGTTCTACAGACCTATACCCACGGTTTGTGAAAACCGTGGGTATAGGTGGTATATTTTTCAAAGACCTATACCCACGGTTTGTCAAAACCGTGGGTATTTCGTTCCCGCGTTATGGCGGGAACGAAAAATTACGTGGGACCGAATTTTTTTTGGGTGAAAAGACGATATGAAATAATATAAATATAGGGATATCAAATATTAAAACTTCTAAAATATTTAGGTCAGTTGGTCAGTTCCTGAAATCCCTTAGGACAGGTCGCGGGTTCGAAATCCTGCGTATTGTTTTTTTTCGATTGTAGCAGATATATTATTATAAGAATGCAAAATTATAACCATATATCAATTGAGTTGTCAGGTCAGTTGGTCGCAGTTACTGTCCAGCGGATGGGAAGCGCGGGTTCAAAACCCGGAAGGCTTTTCTTTTCCATTATAACTGTTATATTAATATATTAAAATAAAATTATCAATATATTCCAATAACGGCGATAGGCTGGTTGGTCGCTTGGTGCGGCGCGGGACTTGTCTGCGGAGGCGCGGGATCGAATCCCCGAAGCCGCGTTTTTTGAATACGCGATGCAAAGCGGACTAATATATATAATCTTATATATGCATAATTAACGTATAAAATTCCTAGCTCGGTTGGTTCGGGGTTTCGCTCTCAGGTGCTGGGTGCAGGGTTCAAACCTTTCTAGGCTCTTTTTTTTAAATGAATATATTTCCCACAGTTTGAAAACCGTGGGGAAAGTGCCAGCCACGCTGTACAGCGTGGTGTTGCTGTGTGACACACCTATACCCACGGTTCTACCAAACCGTGGGTATAGGTCAAGACCCCTATACCGACGCCATTCCAGCCCACGGTTCCCAAAACCGTGGGTATAGCCTATACCCACGGTTTTGGGGGCTATACCCACGGTTTTGAACCGTGGGTATAGGCCTTTTTCCAGTAGTGACTTGTCAGCAGGTTAAAGAATAACGACAGTTACCGAAAGGGACGCTTCAGCCTTTACCAGTTCCAGAGTGGAAATGGGAGAATATATCCATGGACTTTGTTGTTGGATTACCGAAGACATCTCGAGGTAATAATGCAATCTGGGTTATTGTTGATCGCTTGACCAAATCTGCTCATTTCCTTGCTATACGAGATACTTTCTCTCTTGATCAACTTTCCCGTTTGTATCTTAAAGAGATAGTCAGGTTACATGGAGTTCCTCTCTCCATTGTATCGGATCGTGATCCAAGGTTTACTTCTAACTTTTGGAAAGGCCTTCAGAAGTCGTTGGGTACTGAATTAAATTTTAGTACAGCTTTTCATCCTCAATCAGATGGGCAGTCAGAACGAACAATTCAGACATTGGAGGATATGCTACGATCTTGTTCTATGGATTATCAGGGAAGTTGGGACCAACATCTTTCTTTGGTTGAGTTTTCATATAATAACAGTTTTCATTCTAGTATACAGATGGCACCATTTCAGGCATTATATGGGAAGCGGTGTCGAACTCCAGCTTTCTGGGATGAAGTGGGTGAAAGGAAGTTGATGGGACCAGAATTGGTAGAAGAGATGGCAGAAAAAGTTCAGCTGATTCAGAAACACATGAGAACAGCTCAGAGCAGGCAGAAGAGTTATGCGGATAACCGGAGGAAGGATCTATCTTTCGAGGTAGGTGATCATGTTTTTCTCAAGGTTTCTCCTTGGAAAAGTGTGATGAGATTTGGTAAGAAAGGAAAGTTGAGTCCAAGGTTCATTGGACCATATGAAATTCTGGAAAGAGTTGGATCAGTTGCATACCGAGTGGCTTTACCTCCGAGTTTATCTCAGGTACACAATGTTTTTCACGTTTCGATGTTGAGAAAGTATATGCCAGATCCATCTCATGTTTTGAGTCCAGAGGTAGTTTAGCTGGAAGAGAACCTATCTTATGAGGAACAACCGGTCCAGATTCTTGACCACAGGGAGCAGGTGTTACGGAATAAGGTGATTAAACAGGTAAAGGTTTTGTGGAAAAACCACATGATTGAAGAGGCAACATGGGAATCTGAAAATGCAATGAGGGATAAGTACCCCCATTTATTCGATAAGTAAATAAATTGCGGGGACGCAATTTTCTAAAGGGGGGAAGGATGTAACATCCCAAGTAAGTAATGAATAATAGATATTTTTATATATATCTATTAATGATTAAGATAGTGTTATAGCGTCTTAAAATGAAAATAAATACAATCTTATGCATGGAATACACTAATATTCTTAAAAGATTGTTTTACTGCCTTTTGATGGCCAACCATTTTTGAATCTATATTTTGACAATTTTATAAACTATGTTTGTCAAAATAAACTTATTCTTTATGATTGGGACATCAAAATTTACCTTGTGTGAATTTTTGGTATTTTTCTGACAATGTTCATTTTTTAATGAATAGTGAAAAATACTGCATTTTACATCAAAACTACTTTTTAATCTAATTTATTTATATGATTATATTATGTTTTGAATTGGTTTTTAAGTGAAATTAGAATATATTTTTACCTTTTTATCCAATGGTGGTCATTGGAATCAATTTCACTTTGAAATTAGACTTAAACTGGTGTCAATCTTTTGATACTTATTGTTTTGTAAAAACACGCTATTTGCTCTGGCAGCGGGAATTAATTATTAAATTAATTAATGTGACCTATATGTTTTGAATTTTGTAAAATAGACTTCATTTTTGAATTCGGAATATCAAATATAGCTTAGGGTGAATTTTTGGTAATTTTTTGAAAAACTTCAATTTTTGATGAATAGTGAAACCACTAAGTGATAATCAAGCAAACTGATTTTTCAGTTAAATGAAAGTTTACCACTAATGTGTATTGAATTTTGAAAATCCGACATACATGGTTGTAATTAAGAAGTAAAATGTGGTTCAATGAGATTATAATAATTTTTTGGTGAATAGTAACTTATTAAGTTCTTAATCACGATTAGTGGTAATTAGGGTAGTTTAAGGTATAAATAATACTTTAATAAAATTAAATGATCTAGACACATGTCCCAACCTCATTGGTTGTGTCATGGCCGACCATGAAATTCCATGGGTCAACTTGGGGACCCCATGGATCCACTTTTGTTGGGAAATGACATAAATTACTTTTTATTTAATGTTAAAGTGAAAATGACACAAACATAATATGTTTTACGAAAACAATTTTTAAGTGGGGTTATACAAGTCCAAAATTTGATTATAAATAGTCATTGGAAAGATAAAAATATTTACTATGTCATAGTATTTTTTTTATAATTTTTAGACATTAAATAAATTTAATTATTTATGACATAATAATGATGCAGCGATGACATCATTATTTGACGATTTAAATAAAATAGAAAGACAATGTAAAATCTATGAACTACACATGGACAAAACCAATTGGATGAGTGGATTTAGAACCCTTATCACCTTATCCACGAATTATATCAATGTGGGACCTTTTAAAACCGAAACACATTTTCAAATAATGTAATATTTCTTTACTTTCCAAAAGTGCCCCTCCTCTCCTCTTATAAAAGGCCCCCACCTCTACCTCATTTCACACACTCTTCAAGCCTTTGGCTCGGCCAACCCCTGCCCATTTTCTCTCTCCACATCCCTATCCTAATCCTAGAGGATTCCCTTTGGGAAGAATCCTTTCAAAGGAAGCCTTTAGGCTCAACCCAAAAGGAGTTACACTTTTAAAGGTAATTCATTCTCTCATGTTCATTTGTTTTATTTTGCTTCTCCAACCCCCTAAACTCTTTTTATTTACTTCTTTTGTAACAAAACCAGTATCCTAAATATACTAGGATGTTGTTATAAGATTTATTTGAGCTACACTCTCACACAACTACATCAAATGGTTGAAGAACATACGGTTTCCGTGGATGGCGAAATTCTGCCTCCCGAAACGATGATTGTTCAACACTCATTTAACACCTTCAAAGGTGGCCATTATGATGTCACTATTTTTATATATGATATATAATATGTTTATTTTTTCCTTAAGCTTCTGTTTTTTTTTATTTTGGGCATACCTTTATGGTTTCCATTATGGGTAAAACACGATATCTTCATTTTAGAAAGTGCGGACTACCGCCCCCTAAAAGTGATTTGATTCGTTAATACCATATGTGGGATGTGTAAAGGATAAAGTTAATGATATTATATATGTTATTATACTGGAATTATAATATACTCTTATATAATTATGATTCCATTCCAGAAAATATGAAATAGAAATGGAAGTAGCGTTCATGCGTACGTACGGCTTACCGTCTCCATGAACGGTGCATTTCATTTCTTACCTCTAAATGTGATGTAATATTATAAATGCATGTATGTACTGGATATATATGACATATATGATATCTACATAATGAATACCATTCTGGATATAATGAACCTTTGACCAAATTAACAACATGTAAGTGTAAGAAGACTATTTTTGACTTAAGAACCAAATACCGACAAAATGAACATTGTTAAACTTAACAGATTACATGATGTTCATAACATGGTATAAAAGGAATAATGAACTTGAAAAAGGTTCTTAATCAAGTAGAGATTAACTCAAGTTTATTATTCAGGAGATTAAAGAACGGTCGGGTCAAGTCGGATACGAGGTATGGGACTTCGTCTCAATCTCCTTTCGTTGAGGCATATTTTATTTTATACACAACTTTCTTTTATACGGTGTATAAACCCCTTTGACTTTTACGTTTATTCAAAAGGAATCTTTTTTATACGAAGCGTTTACTAAACGAAAAAAGGGAATGTTTTTGTCGTACGTATGCGGCGACAACGACTTCTCCGCCATCGTGACCGTTATTTGAGTTTCGGCTTCCTCTACAAGCCATACCTTCTTCTTAAAAGAAAAACAAATACCATGTTTTACTTTTCTTTTATTTTGGTATTGAAAATGGTTTTCATAATGTTTTTATATCAATGTGTTTTATTGATATCTCGTGATTGAAATGTGGAAATTTTATGTTTCCTTTATGCATGTTTTATGTGATATGATTATGTTATGGTTCTTGGGCATTATTATGAAGACGGGTGGTTCCGTGATAAACTAAGGGCGGGTGAGCCCGTTATAGCTCTCCAATGCATTGGGTAACGCGAAAGAGTGAAACGTTAAGGTTTCTCCGAAGATATTTTAGGGAATATACTGTGATGGGTATTCCAAACGTAACCAAGAGGGTTACTCCCTACGTAAGAATGTTATGAATGCCTCAAGTTACCTTTATGTCTTATGATTTCTATGATTTATTCATGATTTGATGAGGTATGTTAAAGTGATTATGTTTTATGGGTAAAGTATGATTTCACTCTTATGTATGTATGTACCCATGTTTCCTTTCCATGTTTTTATAACCCATACTGAGTTTTTATGCTCATCCCAAGTTTTTGAAATGTTTTTCACAGGTCAAGGGAAAGGTACATGATAAGATGATAGAGTCAAGGATGTGTCAAGAAATAATCCATGTTTTATTTTAAATGTGTTTCCATTGATGGGAATGAAGAATACTATCTTTATGTAACCACTTTGTTTATATGTGGAATGTAATGCAAGTTTTGTGATCTAATTCTCTAAAACTCTAAACCCGAAAAGATCCTCAATGTGTAATCTTGTAATAACTCAAGATTAAGTAAGTTATAAGGATGGGGCCTTATACTAATCACCTGCCGACATACTATTTGCGACGGGGGAATATTTCCGTCGTAAATACCTTTTACCGCCTCCGGTTATTTGCGACGAGCAATAACTGCCCGTCGCAAATATGTTTCCCGCGATTTTGCGCGAAAGTACGCCGGTTCTTTTGCGACGGGGAAAACAATCCCGTCGCAAAAGACTACTTATTTGCGACGGGAATAAATCCCGTCACAAATAACCCGTCGCAAATGCCCATTTTTCCCGTAGTGTACTATTAGGTTCTAGATACATATCTATTTGTTACACTTATGAATACCCTAAGGGTACGATGCATGATTGGGATATTTTCCTGGGGTAGTTAGTAAACATGGTTGGGGGCGTGATCTCAATGAGCTTGAACTTCTCTCATAAACAATTTCTCACATGATTTATTTGTGTAATGTCATATTGGGCTTTATCAAGGGAATATTTCAATGATTTTAGCTCCCTTGGAATCTATGGTAAATTTTCTTCATAGGGTACGATCCTACTAGTAAGGGCCATCGGTTCTATCATTTTTATCAATTGTAATTTATCATCATTATTAATAAACTAATATTAGTTGTTACTATAAACCAAATATATTATCTGTGGTTATGATTTGTAATAGTAATTTAAATTTGATAGAACATGTAACTATTAAAAACTTTTATAGTATTTCATGTGTTTTTATAAGATCATTACTTGATTGTGCATTTCTTTACTCAAAAAAAGGTAACTACATTTATACATGTTTGGGTTTTTATACTTAAAAAATAAATTTTCTTTTAAATATCATGGGATTTCTAATCTAGACTATGGAATAATTTTTTATATGTATATAGATACACTACATAAATTAAGCGTATTGAGCCCTGATCCAAAATATATTCCACCCAACCTTGTATTCCCGAAAACACCTTAGCTATCACCATTCCCATTCTTCCAAACTACCAAAGGATTCTCATTTAATAATCAACATGTTTTTTGAAAATATACCTTGCATCACCCAACTAGGCTTGGGATTCATTGAAACCTCTTCATGCTCTCACATGTGTACAATAGCTTTACCAACGATGTTTTGGGTGTTTCTCTCAACCATCATCTCACCATGACCTCATAGAATCAAAATGTGGTTCAAAATTCATACCAAGTACTTCTTCACCCTCCTTAAAATTACTTCCCCACTCAACCACCCCAAATCTCAAAGAATAATTTCCCACTTTTAACTATTCTAAACAATAATCAAACTACAATTTATGATCAATATAACTACACCACCCCTCTCTAGACTTGTAAATCCCCCATATATCTACATTTTAATTCATTACTAAATGTTATAATTTATATTTGACACATACTTCATGTTCAAAACCAAACTCATCCTTGTACTTTATTGTTAGATTGGTTGGATGGATCTCCTCTATCATAGGATATTTTTTCTACAATGGATAGATTCTCAAGGCATGAATAAAAGGCTCCTTCATTAATCATATTAGATTTGGATTCACTATAACTTTTCAAAGATCCCTATATCCAATTGTTTAACTGTAGGTATTCTCATCTGAAATAACTTCACATGGATTTTGTTAGGTACTCACTACACTCACCCCCACAAAAACATCATAATAATGAGATTTTGAAGAAAAAAATAAACATTTTCCTCACTACTATCATTATGGTTTGGGAAAAAATTGTTTATTGTTACCTTATCTCAGAGGAAAAAATATAAATTGTTGTTCACTATTCCTTTCCACACTTATTCATTTGGAACAAGCTACTGCTCATTATCCCGTTAATTCTCCAATAGAATCAAATTAAATTGTTCCCAATTAGCATAAGGATTTTCACTCATCCATGGAAGGAACTAGATGAGAACCATGATATCTACACTAATGTATCGACAATGAACATTATTATCTTTCTTTATTTGAAAATACTATATATATGCTTCCATGTTAGTGATCTATACAATTTATCCTATCATGAAAAATATGAAATTTTGGATTTATTTTGACACTGATTAATCATTTATCTAGAATATAATTTTCATGTTTTAATATTTCCCTCAGTAATCCATCATCCTTCACTTTATCACATCTTATCATTAAGTTAATTCCCACCACATCACACATTTTATATACTATGCAATGTAACAATAATGCCTCCAACTCTAAAACTTCTCCTCATTAAAACTATAATTGTTCTTTTAATGATGTTATAATTTATTACATCTTTTCCTCATGTGATTTCATGTGCCACACTTGTTCAAACTCCCTTATATAATTTCAAAAATTCATTTTTATTAGAACACCCCAATGATCCTGAAGATGCATAGAAATAAATGTTCTTTTCTCCTTTTGAATCGTCACCATTCTCATAGAAATCATGGACCATAGTTTTCTTAGAACAATAATTCTCTCAATATATTGAATACATCTAGTGTTCAGGATCTGTAGCTACATCCACATCTTTAGTAGAGGTTGTGTCTCACTACTCTTATGATTAACTATAAATTAGGTTCCCCACATATTTTCTTCCTCCCATTTATTTTCAAGCTTTATTCTCCATAAAATTAATCTATTCAGCCTCATAAAAATATGAATGGTTCTCCAACAATGATCATGAATTACAACCATTCAAGCCACTCAACAGTGATCACCTTCCCCCAACGATTTCCCCATAACTGCCCATGAAGTCCACTAATGATGTGTGGCTAACAACAATTACCCTACTATGATCATCCACTAATCATTCACAACACCCCTACTCTGAATTTCCAAACTCAAGAATAAGAAGTTTCCAACTTTTATACGGTGATTGACTATCATTATTCATCCACCAGTTCCCATGAAATACTTATGTGTGTGATCTATTGAGATTATGCATCTCTCTCTATAATAGTCACAATTCCCTTGTGGAGTCTCGAATTTGTCCAGGGAATTTTTGTATATGAGATATAATTCAACAAGTATACTCTGACAGGTGTAATTTTAGTCAAACTCTTCAAGAATAAGAAACAAATAATTAGAAAATATAGGGAAAGGGAAAATATCTTCCATTGATAGACCACTATCAGGGGAGCCAGATAACACCTCCCAGGGATCATATCTCACCCAGTAGCTAGCTGAAATGATTAATAAAGAATATCTCTTCTATACACATATTCATTGATACCCAATTTAATAGCCCAACCAATGACAAACACCCCTTAAAAACTAATAGATAATAAATGAAAAATCATTCATGGGTAGTTCCATACCCTGCGTGGACCACCAAGACATCCTAACAACATTAGACCACTAGATTCACTATATTACAACAAATAATTTCATGTATTAAAGGGAAAATAAATCTCTTTGATATATGATTATCAAAATAATACCTATCATCAAACAAATGTTTTAGAAATCTAGGTTTATGGGATTAGACATCGAAGTATTCTAAAAGCCTGGGAATCTTAATTTCTCTACAGATTCTATTCCTCCTTTATATAGATTTTGGATAGTCATAGAATAGTTGAAAGGGAATTCATAACGTAAGTGTATCGTTTATACTCTTAAATAATATATCAATTCAAGAGTAAGACTCTGATATATGGAACGTTTTTTGTATTATAAGGGTAGACTTTTTATTTCAACATCCTTAGTTTTTTTGAACAATTTTTACATTACTACCACCCTTAATATATTGGAGTCCACTATAGATAAGTAAAAAAATTTAAGTGTTTTTTTGGTTTTAAGAAAAAGGAATGACATAGAGTGTGATGTAATTTTTTAGGAGTCTGCTACTTTCCAACGATAGATGTTTTTGGAAAGATCACATGCTAGAATCTCCAGCTTATACCTTTTTTAGAGATTGATTTTAATGAAATTTTTCTAGATTTAATTTATATTTTTCATCATCCCCATGGGTCTAAAAATATCATGTTTATAGTTTGTAGGATATCAAAATATTTATATTTTGTATTGTTAAAGAACCCCATACAACAAAGGGGGTGGATGAGATTTTTTTAATCGAGGTAGTACATAATTACCGAATTATTGGGATTATTTTTATAGCATAAAATCATTTGTTTGTTAGAAAATATTAGAAGGGTATTTACCGATTGTAAGGGACACAAATTAAGATGTTGTCTACATACCACCAATAGAAGGAATGATAAATAGTGATTTTCAATTAAATTTTGGAGACAAATTTATGATGTTTCTATTCATAGAGACTTCTCATTTAGGCTTGATAGATCCCATAAGTAGAGCATTGTTATAATAGAGAAACCCATGTTTCTCTCTAGTTGTCACCTTTTAATTTATTTTATATATGGAAAACTCCTTTGATAATGTGGTATATGAAGTGGAAAACTCTAATTGAAACAATGGAAGTTATACTATAGGAATGATTCAGATGTTAGATAAACTTTGATATAATCTATCTAAAGATTAATTTTTGATGACTCAATTTTTTAATTTCTATATTTATGATGAAAATTTTGAGGTGGGACAATTGGTATTTGTCAATTTCTATCCATATTTAAAAAATTCATGGGAACTAAAACTCTTTCTTAAGTTGAAAACTATTTACAATAGACATTATAAAACGATTTATTGGATTAGATCTATATGTTAAAAGATTTATTTGTCTGTAAAATCCTATTTGAAACATGTTCTCCATGATTGCAAAATCAAAAAAGTAGTTTGGTCTTTCATAGTGAACCCTTGTATATGAAATCTATGGGTAGAAGACTCTAGCTCTGGGGTGGAGCCATTTTATTTTATGGATACAAGAGAGGCTCTTGGGAGACCATAATGGATGTAGATTATCATTTATAGGGGTTTTCTAGAAGGGGATTCCACTTTGAAAAATGAGAAAAATGATTTTTTAGAAATTATTAAAGAATCACATTTTGGAAAAGGCAGTTCTTTATGAGGGGTGAGTTGTTATACCCCAAAACCATAAATTTTATTCTTATCATAATAGGGATAAAGGTAGGAATTTCAGTGCAAGTGATAAGGTGGTATAGTTAGTTAGATTTTTGTTCCCCCAACTGTCTCACTTGAAATATTAATAGTTTTTGTGTTGTTTGAGAGAGATACTTTTTATGGAAATTGAACTAAGGTAGACCTGTAGGATCATAGGTTTAGGTAGAAACTCTAATAAATAATATTCTATCTCTAAAAATATGTCTAAAACATGTGTTTTCTCTCTAAATCATTCATTATTACACTACTCATATCTTCCACTATTACTCTAATAACTACATTATTGAATTCCATTGGATTTAAATAGGCCATTTATTCCTTTTATTTTTTCATTCATAGCTTATGTTACGTCCAAAATGCAACTAGATACGCTGAGGGAGGTGTGAATCAAGTTATGGATAATCTTTTTTAAATTTTACATTCCCTAATAGATATTGACCTATTTATTATAATGTTCTTTATTTTCTCTTATGTGTTAATGCTGATCTTATCCATTCCTTATTTATCTATTGATGATGCTTTAAATTTAATGAAGGAAATAAAGAATAAGGACAAAACAATTTTTACTTATTTCACCCTAAATATGCTATAACCAAGGAGCATATAATGGAGATGTGAATATTGGACCAAATTAATTAAGGATAACTGCCAGTAGTGATGGTTTATGCTAGATATCATCTATAACTAGGATCACTGCATTTACAAGGTTTAGGGTCTTCTTTCTGAAGTCACAATGTTCACTCCCTATGCCTATTTCTAGGGATCACTGTCATTGTAATGGATCACCTTGTTTATCTTCCATCGCTCACTACACATAGAAGTGATTCACCTATAGTTTAGGAACATGTAGGTCATTTCACTGTCTCTAATGAATACATCCTCAGTTGTATATAGATTCTCTGTTGAAGTTCCACATTTTTTCAGTTGATGAATACCACTTTACCACATATGTACATGGAAATTCACTCTAAAAATCTTCTATGGGGCTCACTTCCTTTGTCTATCCCTCATTTGTGAAGCTCAAATAGACTTTGGGAAGCTCTTACCTTTCACGAAGCTCACATATACTTCATGAAGAACACATATTTCATGAAGCTCAATTAGACTCGTTGAAGCTCCATCCTTTTTAAAATATTACCTAGCCTTCCTGAATTTCCATTACATTCACAATGCTCATAACATTCAGTTGTCTTTCACAGCCTTCCTGAACTTTCATTACATATCCGCTTCGCGAACCACCTTTCATGAACCACCCTTCATGAATTCAGAGCATTTAGATTTTCATTAAGTCTCACTCATTTTATGAAGGGGGTAGAGGCCGATTTATAGGAATTTATACCAATTCTACAACCGTCTATCCACATCATATCCATTTCAATAGGCTCCTAATTTTTCACATTTATGCTCCCCTTTTTGCTAATCTCCATAGAATTTTCACATTCATGATGCTCGTAATAATCATGAAGAACCCTTCATAAAGATCATTCTTCGTGAAATTCATGCCTTTTCCAAATGTTTATAAGGCATTGAAGGAAACCAACTTTTCACGATGATAGCCTAATTCCAAATTTGGGACCCCAAATATTTTGAAAACATAGGGAAATGCAATCCCCTTGTGTAATCAATTTTATGCACCACATACAAGCCACTCATTTCTAATTCTAGGATCTTTTTCAAAAATCATAGTAAAAAATATATTTGTATCTCCACAACATACCTTTGAAATAATCTTTGTCAAAAAACAAAATCAACCAAAAAATACAAAAATTTTACCTTAAGGTATTTTTTCCTAACAACATAATTATGCCATTACATATTCATTTATGTCCTAACCTAAATATTAAAGGAATATACCTTAGAAGGGTCCAAGGGAAATGTTCAATCTTATGAAATTACTGCATCCGAAATTGAAGTCTCGGATAACATGATATGAGGTACCTTGATCATAAACTCATAGTTAGATATAGAATTTTTTGATTCAATATATACACACTCTTTTATGTCGTTCATCTTTTCTAATAACATTGAATTATACCCTATAACATTAAGAAGTTATCAATCAAAACATGTAATGTAAATCTTATTTCAACAAGGATATATAATGAATTTATTATCAAGAAGTATGGGTATTATCTAGTAGAAAACATGATTTAAATATCTATAAAATAATTTTATATAATACTTGAGATTTATTGACTCTTGATATATAATGTAAGAATTTATTAGAATGAGAGATTAAATTATTGAGAGGGGAATAAAATACCTTTTTTATAATGGAGATAATTAAATATATTATTCTTATCTATAACAGGCTCATATTGCTCCTAATAATGAGATTTTGGCAGAGTATAAGATAAAATAAAATATTTTATAAATGGGAAGGATGCCTTAAAAATAGATGATGTGTATATTTTAAAACAATGGTTGATGTATTTATCACAGAATTTCTTGGACAACAACATGAAGCTGAATTTTAGTTTTTCATTAAAATATTCATCAATTAAAGCCCCATATCTATGGTTCCATATAGAATGGATCAATTAGAATTAGTATAGTTTTTGGAAATGTATAATAGTTAAGTGATGGGCTCTTTTTCCCCATGTGTTTCACCTTGGGAGAGGGGGATAACCTATTTTTAAAAATGATGGATTATCCTATGAGGTTTTACGTTGATTTTTGAGAAATAAATGCAATTAATATAATGTAGAAGTATCCTTTATTATTCATTAATGACATGTTTGTTCAACTTGAATGTCATCATTACTTTTTTGACATTGATCTTTGATTTTTTATCATAGTTTAGGAGTGAATAAATATGATATACCAAATATGAAATTTCTTAAAAGGTATGAATATTGTGATTTTAAAGTTATTCCCACTGGATTTAATAATTCACACTCTGTGTTTATGTATTTTATTAATATATTTTTCAACGATTATATTGATAAAATTTCAGTAGGATTTATTTTTTATATATCCATATAATCTCAAATTTCTAAATAGGATGATAATCATTTTTTAATTGTTCTTGAGACTCCTAAAGTAAACAAGTTATATAGAAAATTTATTATGTTTGAATGTTTTCACCAAAAAGTTAATTTTATTAGTAATGTTGTCTCCATGTATAGAATGTGTGTTAACCATTTAAAGGCCATAGTAGTTAAATAATATACAACAGTAGAGAAAATAACAGTGATATGTTGTTTCCTTGATTTAATGGGTTACAATATGTGATTTTTTCAAAATGTTTCCCAATTAGCTAGCATGTTAATTATGTTAACAAAAAAGGGTGAAAATTATATTGGTAAATTTAATGTGGGTAATGTTTTTTGGAATTAATGTATAGAATTATTAATTATTTGGTTTTAATATTACCATTAGGGAAATAATATTTTGTGATATATAGTGATGTATTGAGTAATGGATTGTGGTATTTCATTATGCATAATGAAAGGTTTTTTTATTATGAATCATAATTGTAAAAAATTATGAGAAATAATATCCAACTCATGATCATGTGTTGGAAGCTATAATATTTTCTGTGAAGATATAAAGACACAAAATCTATAAAAAATTTGTGACATATATAAAAATTATAAAATATTGAAGTTTATATTCACATAGAAAGATCTCAACATGTGACTAAGTGGATGTTTGAGACAACTGAAGGACCAATTCTAATTGATAAAATACCACTATTGGAAGGAAAACATTGTTGTTGATGCATTGATCATGAAAGATCATGGAGTTATACCCATGATGAGGATGGAAATGGATCATATATTCATGGATTCTGTAATGGTGGATATGGAAGTTATTTGGGAGGAATAAATGTCATTCCTTTTTCAAATACATTTTTAACCATATTTACTTCAGAATATAAAAAATTCCAAAAAAAATCAAGGAAAAATAAAATAAGATTAATGTTTTGAATGATGGTATATTGATGGACTTTATCTATAAATATGTGGTATTGATGTCTAAAAAAATAATATGTGTTCCATAAGTGCATGAGATGAAGAGGGAGTCTATAGATAAATATCATTATTTATATTTATTTATACACTAGGGTGTAAACAAGATATATTGAGATTAAAGAGTATATTTCTAGTCAGATGACAAGAAGAGGTCAATTTTTAATTATGGGTCAATATACATGGTATTCCAATAATTAAATGAAGAGAAACAACTCCCAAAGGGTGTCATGCAACACCTATCTATACCAATGTTGATGTTTTATGATATTAAAATGGAATTTGTAAATGTTTTTAACAATATATCATGAAAATATACAATTTGGGTTAATTTTAATATCCTTATAAATTCAATATATTTATTTTAAATAAGGGATTATATAACCCTTGAGTATCTTTCAAGACATAATATTAATGATACTGCGAGGATTTATAGTGCAATGAAATAGATTTTATATGATTTTGACATTCATTTAACATAAAAATTTTAAACGATTCTTCAATAGGCTTTTAACACTAAGATATATTTTATCACCAGTCATCAACCTCAAAATGACAGGAATTTTGAAATTACTATCAAAATATTATAGTGTATGTAAATATCCACCTCAATTTTCTTAAAAATAACATTGAATTAATATCTACCATATGAGTAATTACTATACAATAATAGGTTCCATTCAAGTATACAAATGGAAACATTAAAATACTTGTATGGGAAAATATATTTTAATCTAACTTACTGGGATATATTTGGTGAAAGGAAGCTAGTTGGTTTAGAAATAATTGAGAAGATGATTAAGAATATCTGAACAATATATTATCATATCAAGATGTATTAGAGTAGATAGAAAATATTTTATTATTAATAGTGGAAGAACATGTGATTTCAATTAGGGGATCATTCCTTCTTGAATGTATATCTTTTAAAGTGAGTTATAATTCTTGGTAAGAATAGTAAATTAAGTCAATGTGAAATGGATGTTTTGATATTTTTTTGAGATAATTTGAGTTTTAGCTTCTAGTTTGGATATGCCACCCAACCACTCCAAAGTTAATGATATCAATCATTTATCGTTGTTGTAGAAGTAAAATCCATACCCAACACACATACTCACCACTATGGAAATAGAGTTGGGTCCTAACATATCTTATATTAAAGTGCCAATTTTAATTCTTTATACTATAGAGAATTTGTTACAAAGTTGGACAACTCTACAAGTGGAGGTACTTTAGATGAATAACTAGTTGGATGAAGAAATTTTTGATCATACAGAAGAAAAGATGATAATTTACAAACTTTTATTTATGGATTTAGATCAACTATAAATTTCAAGGATGAAATTATTTAAGGGGTGAGAATATAAGTCCTTGGATTCTATTATTGTAAATAAACACATAATCCCAATAACTATACCATAATGAAAATTATATTAATTATTCATAATAGAACAATACATAGTAGAAAAAAACAAAACTAAAAAATTCAATTAACAATAATTTCCAAAACTAGTTTAGTGAAACACATAAAAATATAGTTAACCACCATAATCATGAATTCTATATAATTTCTCCCTAAAAATAGTAAAAAATATATAATAAAAAATTTTCTTATGAATAAAACAATAATAAATGTAATAAATATTATGTAATGAATAAGATAAGCATATGAATGATTTTATATGTTAGAATTAAGTGTATATATATTGGTTAATATGTCCATTTTTTGGGTAGGGTGACTGTGGGAATCTGATCATTGGGAATCAGAACATCAGAATATTAACTTCCTTATATTGATAAAGTAATAGTAACCCTTATACATAAAATTTTCAAATGAAATAAATAAAATAATTTAGGAATAATATAATTATTAATTTTACTTAATGTAAATTTATTAATGAACAACACTGGAACTATATACACATACCTTAATAAAGTGTTTTAATGATTTTGGTTCCAAATGAATGATATTGGAGTATAAAAATATTATTTAATTATAAAATTTTTCATATATGAATATATATTTTAAAAAAACTAACTTTAAATTTATAAATAGTAGGAAAATATTTTGCAATGGTAAAATTTTCATAATTTTATGAGCTAGTCAGATTTTTGGGTAAATTGTGATATATGGTAACTATTATGACAACATAGTGAATTTAAAAATTTTTAATCAAAAATATAAAAAATATATCAACAAAAAAATATATTTATTTATTAAAATAATGTATTTCAAAATAATAAAATTAATTTAACAAACCTAGAATGATGATTTAAAATCAAAAAGTAGATTTTGATATTTTAAAAAATACTTATTGAATAAAAATGTTTTCTATGTCAAAAATAGTATTATTTTATAGATTTTGGTTCTTAAGATTATTAAATTCTAATTTAATTCACTAAATATTAAATAATATAGTATAAAACTATGATAAAACTTATGCTTTTCTATTTTCCACTATATAAACTCCAAGGTATCTATTTAGAAATTAATAATCAATTTAACCTCATTTGTTATAAATACCCACTCATCTACCCATTTCTCTCCATTATAAAACTATTTAGCATTAAATTTCACAAATTTTCCATCTCAAGAGGATTTTATAATGGATATAGGTTGATATGAGTTTCAAAATGTATCTCTATTTATTTCTCAAAATTAGTTCTAAGATTATTTCTTAAGATATTTATTCAGGTAAGGGTTCACAAACTGTTCTCTACATTTATATTTTGAGATAAAAAACACTAAGTGTCTAGGGTGTTCATTCTCAATATTTTTTAAGGGAAATAGCACCGTAAGTTTTCTCAAACCTTTATCATCAATTATATTTTTATATTCATTTTAATTCTATTTGATTTTCTTTCATAATGATGTAATGTTTCAATATCTCAAAAAAATGATTGTATCATGAAATTTTCATTGCCTCTTATAGAACTACTCCTATAAGCTATTATAATGGGAATATATTTTTTTAAAACAATATTCACAAGCTTATTTTTATATCATTTCTTTGGACTCAAACCATTTCATTCATTTGATCGATTCCAAATAATGCCCTGACACAATGAAAGCATACCACTCTACTACACCATCATCAAAGATACATTCCAATTAATTCTAAATATCCTATAATTCACACTAGATTGATGGATATTCATTTATATATCTATTTAATTCAATATACTAAGGGAACACTGATAATTAATATTACCATTAAAACTATATGGAAAAGTATTGAATACGACAGAAAGTGTATGTGAATGATTCCATTGAGCATTATGAATTTTTTTTCCAAACTATTTTATGTGATGAATGAATTTGACTTAATAATTGATGGGTGGTACCAGTAATTATACAACGCTCAATGAATTGGTAAGCCTCATGATAAAATCTATTTTGGGGTAATTAGTGTTTTCATTCCCTATTATATATGATGTCTTATCACAAAGCCTAAGTAGTATGGTTTTGATGTATAAGAAGAGTCCTTAACATTATGATTAATATTTTTGACATTTTTCATTTAATCATAATGGATTATTTTATTGTTATTAAGATCCCCATTAGATTATACATTCTCCCTTATTGGGGGGGGGGTTGAATCATCGGTGACTAACTATGAACAATTATGTTCAACTTAATTATTATTTCCATAAAGTTAATTATAACTATTCCATTTGTTATAATGTGTGGATATTAATTCCTAGTACTCATAACTTTTCCTTATTATATACAGATAATATAATGTAGAAAGAAGACATGTATATTTAAAAGGATTAAACTAAATTTGAGAACCTACAGCTTATCATTTTTCCTCCCATTGAGTCATTTATTTTCTACAAATAATCTTATAAAAAATTAAAAGTTGTGTTATATGTTATTATGCATATCCTACAGTATGATTTCAGCACAATAAACTCTAAAACCACAATATTACCCATGTGTTTGAGATATCTCTTAAAAAATAATTCTACCATTGAGTTGGTATAATGATGTTGTTTATATAGGAACCACCAGTATCCATGTGTTCTCCTCGAGCTTCGTAATGTATGGAACTTTAATTTCAAGATAAAATTTCTCAAAACTCTCATTAATGTCGGACTATACATTTCCTCTGGTAGAATTATCTTCTAAATATATCACTTTATAGAATAAATATTTACATAAAATCAATAAATTTAAACTTGATGTTGATCTATATCACCTCCTCCCTGTCTTATGAATCTAGACAGGTCACTCAATTCCTTGGACTTTAATGTTTTAGTCTTGTCACTTCTTCAACCCTGCTGATCAAATAGAGTTTACATAGTTGATTTATTCTTCTCTTTTTTCATCTCAATAGTATTATCAAATATATATATTTTTTATTATTATTACTCAAATTATTTCCTCTTTATATACCAATGATTGTACCGATACATTTTTGGAACACATGGTCTTAAATTTGATATTTACTCATTATCAACTCTTAAATTAACCACCATCAATATCTTCTGATGATATCATAATTTTACTCTATAAAAATTATCTCAAAACTCGATATCAAAATATTCATAAAATTCAATGATCTTGTTTAGGATCACATATATTCATTTTTGAATATTGATTTTTGAATTTCCACATCAACATTATCATAATTGTTTTGAATTCATATAAATGAGAAGATAATCTATAGTCTTCTAGTGATTTTCTTCAATAAAAATTTATGTTCTCCTTAAAGTTTCCCCACAACTAAAACATTCTAGAATATTATAATGAATGTACTTCTATAGAAATCACTTGATTCCACTTTTGGTTTTTTCCTTTACATCAAATTATCTCACTCTTTTACAGCCTTTGTTATCTCAAAAAACCTTTATAATTATTCATATTCTTCTAGTGGCCTCTATAAACTATACCTTTATATGGTTCTAAAATCATCTTGTTTCTTCTACATATGATTATATCAACATTTAATTGTCATATATTCCCATTGACTAAGCCCCACCCTCTAGTTTCCCATTTCAAAAGTCAATATTATAGATATTCATCATCTAAAATTTAATTATGTTTTATCTTATGGTCAACCCAACACCGATATTTTTTTCCACCAACTCATCTTCAAAATTGTCTTCTTCTTTTATACAGTAGTAGACACATATCGTTGTGGAAAAAACTCAGAGGATTTTTGAAACTATAAATGAAACATCAAATATTCTCATTCCAATTATTTTATCAATAGTATATTCCACAACAATACTCCTGTAAATCACTAATAATTATATATATCTACATCATCCTCTAGTAAAAAGTATCATATTATTTGAAAATATTGCAATTTTTGTGACTTATATCCTCACAAATCCCATTTTCTATTAAACTCAAAAATATTATTCTTATAACCTTATTATAGTGAATCAAAATTATTGGAACTTTAACATCTTTAGGTTGAACATGGACTTCAACCAACATAACCTAAATAACTTTTGGTCCTCAGTTAGATAAATGTTCTTCCAATGAATGAATGATATATAACTGTATGAATTATCTTCAACAGTTAAAGGAAGATAAAAAATATTAACCTTATTTGTATATTTATCTTCTATAAACCATTATCTAATCGTTTTTTTCTTTTTTAAGCTGAATTTCACTTTACATTCCTTAGTAATCAATCTTATAAAAGATTTCAATTTTTATTATTGTCCCTCCTTTCAATTATCCTCTCTTCTTATTTAATTACTGAGTGACTTCTGATCATATAATTTTTACATCACTTGAATTCATAGAATCTAGGAAAAAATATTTATTCATAATTTCATTATATAACTTTTGGTTAACTTTTCTCATCCATATTTAACAAAGATCTTCAATATCCCTAATTACATAAAAAATTTATTTGATAGTACTTTGCAACAACTTGTGTACTTTCCCTTCACATTATAAAAATTTAAATAATCATTAAATACTATTTTTATATTTTAAATCTCTATATTTTGGATATATAATTATTTAACAGTAAATAAAGTAGAAAATACTTCTTCATCCTTCACCCCTAGTCATAAATATATCAAACTTTATATCAATCAATCGTTTGATTTGTATTGTATAATTATGGTGAATTTACATGGATCATTCATCTTCATCAATTAGAAACATTCACTCCACTCTACATCCTTAATTTTGGTGACATGAGTTCCTCCTATTAAATAATAATAATATAATCTTCGGTAGAGTTATATTCTGGAAGTATATCATTCATTTATGGTGTTACTATTTCGGATGGTTCCTCCAATCAATGTATGCATATTATGAATGGTATAATAATAATCTTGGAGGAATAATAATGTTTAAATGAAATTTTATGATTTGTATTAAGATTTTGAATGTAATGTATGGATCAAGTTTGAATTTGTTCTTTTAAGACTATTAAACTATTAAATTCCACATTATTTTATATCTTGTATTATATATTATGAAATAAAATTTCCACTGGATATAGGATACTAGAATTGGAGTTGTTACATTCATTATTTAAATAATATTGTTTTTCAAAATCCACTTTTACCCAATGATATTGTCTACTTAAATTATTGGAAGAAGATACCAATTAGTATTGTTTTCCATATGACCTATCTTATCACTCATATAATTCATAAATTCTCTATTTTAAAAAAAAATTCATAAAAAACAGTGCCACACAATTTTTGATGCAAGATCTCTATGATTATTAATTCTCAATCCTCTTCCTTTCTGGACTGGTGAATTCTGATTTATTATGATGTTTTTAGGTTCAATATTGTTTAAAAAAAATTTCTATTTCAATTTTCATTTCCATTATAACATTGATAATCACTGCTCTAATATGAATCCATAAAAACATCATTTGATCCACTTTTTAGATCCCCTTTACTCACTTTTTCATAGTTCTATTGGTTGTACCAATCAAAATTTTCAATAATTTCATCATGAAACTAAATAAAATTTATTCTATCATCTACAATATTCCCATCATATAAATCTAAATTCTTGTGTAGTAATTTTTATAACATTATTACCCTCTCCCATTTGATCCTTGAAAATTACTTCTTTAACTCTTTTATCTAAATTTACCGTATCTAAAATTTTAATAGTTATCAAGAACCAAATTCTAAATACATTAAATTAGTTTTATTTTTTATTCTTCTCAAACAACATATAATAAGAAATCATATTTGATCTATGACTAATCAAGCATCTATTTTGTATATGCATTGTTTTTTAAAAATCTTCTCTCCAAAGGATCATTGAGAAATTGAATTCAAACAATTTTGTTCTTCCCACTTCAACAATGCGTATATTCTTCCTGTCAGGAATTTATTTTTTCTTATTTTTGAATAGTTTTAAATTGGTGTTTGATTACATTTTTTCGATATATTTGTCAAATTCATTGACAGTGTTCACTCTCCCATTACTAGTTCTTAATATTCTAAAATACCCCACATAGCTTCCTCTCAACATCTCTACTAAAATATTGAACTTATCCATAGCATAGTATTTTTTCATTATAAACATAACATTTTTCATCAAATAAATTTAATGAAATAAATATAACTAATGGTTGACTGAAGTCTCATTTTCTAGTATAAATTAGAATGAATTAATTCATGTGTCATAGTGGATTTTATCTCCACCCACATTTGATATCCATACACTATTTTTAAATTTTGAAAAGTATAAAAAAGAATGGATATTTCTTTTTATATATTAGATATATCATAGATTATTCTTAAATATATTTTTCATACATATTTCACTAAGATGACCAAGACTTTTATGTCATACATTTTTCACATTCTCAATACTAAAATGACATGAATCACCTGTGTCACTGATCTATAATAGATTACTATTGGTTATTCTTCCCTTAGTGATAACTCTTCCAATATTTATATTTTTTATTATGTAATTATTTCTCTATAAAATGATTTAATTATAATCCTCACAAAAATTTCAAACAGTCAAAGGATTTTTTTAGCCCATTGAAAAAATAGATCATTTGACTTCAATTTTTGAGTATCAATGTAAGTAATTCCAATTATATTTATATTAAAATCCTATCATTCCCAATGACCATTGATTCTCTAGAAGAACTCTAAATATTTTCTTATGATCATTATATCACTGTTCATGAGATAATATCATCAATTATCAAATATACATGGATTTATAATAGATCCCATGAGCTTATAGGGTAATGGAAACTATATAAGAGAAGTCGGAAATCATTACATGAATAAATTGAAATTGTTAGGCCAAATGGAGAAGGGGATATGATTTTACAAGGTAGAATGGGATTGAAACATAGGGGACATGAAAATTTTCTATTAGTTTGTTTGGTTTATGCTTTGGTTGGTGCACCTAAGGGATCCTATGTTTTGATGGTTTCTTATTATTCCCTCTAGTGTATCCCCATTATAATTTTTATTACCAATGTGATTTTATAGAAAAAATGTAAAAAGATCCTAAAAAAGTTCTGAAATTCAATGTAGTATTTGCTTCAAAAAGAAACATAATCAGTCTCGCTTAGATCAATTTGAGCATCTGATGAGATGAGTTGAGACAGCTCTTCCCGAGTTCTCTATAAAGGTTGTGGGACTATAAAAATGAAATAAACAAATTTAATAAGGTTAGTGGATTTTGGACTAGGAGTTTCTTGAAAAAATCAAACTCCATAGGATCATGTTGTTACTTCATGAGAAGAATATTCAATTAGATGACTCCCTAACACTGGGTTCTATGGAGTCAGGAACCACTACAAAGGGATATTCATGTCATGCATCACCAGATAGGTTTGTAGCTTAGATTTAACTAGACATATCAATTTTCACTGATCACACGCATTTCTTTATGTGGCTCAAGATTATGATTTTTTTAGATTAGATCCTCATGGCTAGCTTACTCATATTGAATTATTATCCAGTATTCATTTTACTCTTGAAATATAAAAACTCCATCATTAAAAAGTATGTATGGATGGTCTAGCTATCCTCTTATTTATAATTTTACTGGAAATCCAACCATATTTGACCTGTAAAATCTTTTAGACCAAACTCGTGAATCGTTTCAGTGACCTAGAGGTCCATAATCATTACAAAGAACTTGTCTCACTACACCAGTGCGGTAAAATGAAAGAAAACAATGAGAAATTAGCATATTTAACATTATTGATGCCTCTCAAATGATAATAATAATATATGGGACATTTTTTCATGGACTACAATAGGAGAAAAAATTATAAGCGATAAACCTGGCATGCCACGTGGAACTCAAAATTAATAGAGGATTCGATCCCTAGTTCTATAGGGTATGGATGTGAAGCAACAACAATGTACATGAGAGATATATAAGTAAGTAATCAACACACTCTGATATTCCTCACCATAGTTTAATTCCCCCAAAAACACCACTGCGATTTTAAAAGGGAATGTGTGGGCCTTCCCTTGAGACACCCAACATATCCCGAATAGTGCGATACAAGTCTATCACTTAACGCATTTGGAGGAATATGAGTAGTGAATAAAGTGGATTTTTTTTCAAAGAATGTTTCCTTTATATTTAAGTATAGGTTTACTAACCAGAAAATCCCTATTCTCATATTAGGTGCGGGTGACAATCCTCATGAACATATGGATCTTAATTTGTATGAAGTATTTCTTCTTAATGTACTCTAAGGACATGAATCTCAAGTTATTTAGTTTTAACATATTAGATTTTTTTTCAATATGAGCGCCATAAAAGTAATGGGGTTTCATCTATGATATTATAGTTATCTCTAGGTGTCATTAAAATTCTCATTTTAATTAATAGATAAGCTTAATATAAAATTTTCTCACTCAAGTTGGTTTTAATATTTTAGTTGGTTGTCTAGGAAAAGTAAGAGATTCACTTCAAGATCAGTGATTGGTATTATCTTTGGTCTCAGGGAAATTGTCAAAATTTAGATTTTTCAATGGTCGAATATTTTTTTCTACATGATGCTAAAATCACGGACTTGAGAAACACGGATCTTATTTTGTGAGTTTCTTAGATGAGTACTCACTAGAAGGTGAAAAACAATTATAAAACATTGTCTATAAATTTTTTAGCTAGATACTAGGAGTATTTCCTTTATCGGGAAGCCCAACTCAGTTAAACTGATATATCATTGAAAGTAAATGTACTTCTAGGTGGAAATAATAGTATTCCAGCTACTTCCCTTGTGGATCTGAAATTGTTTTCCCTTTATAATTCGATCGAAATTTAAAGTAGGTGTTATCATAACCTAGAGGGATTACCCCTCAAAGGCATTGGGATTATGTTATCTTCATTGTCTCTGGTCATGGACCAGTGATGGGTTTTCCATACTAGTATATACATATTCAAAAAAAATGAGATGGAATATCTGGTGTAAAAGATATTGGGAGCTATTTTATTCCTGACCATATCAAGAAAAATTTCTATCTTAATACTCTTTTTCAAAACAAATTATGGATCATGGTGTGTGTATATCGATTTTCTCTATCTTAATAAGAAAAAATTCCTAATAAATTTTGTATTCTGGTGGTTGAAGAATTGACGGATGAATTACATGAGACAAAATATTTTTCTATGTTAAATCCCAAATAAGGATATCACCATATTCATATTAACTAGGAATATATGGACAAGCTTGAATTACACACCCATAATTGTCTTTATATATATTTACTAACACCATTTGGTCTTACTAATCTTCGTAGACCATTCATTCCACTATATATGATTTATTTCATCCATTAATTAGTAAGTTCATGTAAATATTTCTTGATGACATTATAATATATAGATTTAAGTTGGAGAAAAACCTGACAGACATAATAACCAATCATCAAGTCATCAGATAAATAAGGTTTTTCTAACCAATATAAGTGTTATTTTTCAAAATGGAAGGTGGAGTAAATAGACCATGTAATTTCTCAATATGATGTGTTTATGGACCCAAACAATGTACATTTATTTATTGAATGGAATATTCCTATTATGATCATGCGGTCCTATGGTTTTAATTCCCTCATACAATGATAATTCAAATTTATATAAGTCTATGGAGCTATTTCTCAACCACTCGCATCTTTTTCCAATAAAGATGGATTTCACTAGACCATTACTTATCAAAATGATTTTGGTCACCTAAAATATCTAATGGATGAGGCAGTATCTATAACTCATTATAGTTATACAACATTGGTTCCCTGAATGACCTAGTTGAACCATCGTAGATTACATATATTAGTAAAGCCTCTACATATTACTTAAACAAAATTTTAAAATATCTAATCAGTAGATTTGTGTATCCAAATTATTATGTTACCAATTTTAATTCATGTTTAATATGGGATGATATTTTTTTCTCCCAATTCAACTTTTAAAGGGAGGACATGTATTCTTTTTTTCTGACCTAATCTATTTCAGTGTTAGTGGATGAACACAAATTCCCAGAAGAGGTGCTAGTATACCCTTAGAAAAAATTGGTTATCGATTCCCCATAAGCTGGATAAAACCTATATACTAGTTCCACATATCATTTCCATACATTAAAATATAATGGTTTATTAGTATTATTAGCCACCTCTTCTTTGATACCTTATCTATTTGTAGAGTTCCATACATTTCCCCAAAAATGTAAATCATACTACTATTAAATTTATTGAATGAAATGTTTCAAATTTTATTGGCTTCATATGAAGAAAAATGTTCATCAATATGGGTGTCAATGTCCAGTTTTCCAATATAATGAATACATCACCCTATCCCCAGTAGGTATTCTTCAACCATTGTAAATTCCATTGGAATTATGGTCTGATTTATCTATGGATTCTATCCCTGGGATAACCAAACCTCATCAGTACAACATTATTTTTATTTTGGTAAACATAGATTTGAAATATTTCCATTTTTTATTCTTAGGCATCCCTATAAGGTAGAAAATGAGGGTAAAATTTCTGTCTAAGAGTTCTTTCATCTGTATGGAATTAATAAAATTATTTTCAATGATGGAGACCCCATTTTCCTCATCCAATTCTGGAAGGCATTATTTCTAATGATATCACTAGGATCCAGATTAGTTTAGCCTACCACTCATATATGAACAACCAAACCAATGTGATTAACCACTATATTGAATCATAATTTATCATCATTTCTATGTATTTTTTAAAGAAAAGATTTTAATTATTTCATTGGTGGAAATTCCTATAACACTAATTGGTATGTTGTAATCAATACCACTCTTTTTGAAATATTCTATGGCCCTATGGACCCAACAATTTTCAAGTTTTTACCATCATAAATTTGAATGGAATTATATAATAATTACTTTCCTGGAATAGAGGGTGAATTGAAGAAACTGAAGAATCCTTTAGATCATTCACAGGACCTCATGCAGCAGCAAGATGACTACCACAGACTCCCAGAAATTGTTCTTGTGGAATGAGTGTATGTGTGAATTCAACCGCAAAAGTGGTATTACCTCATTATTAGATCAATAAATAGTTATCACTTCAATTATATTGGACATTTATAATTAAAAACTAAATTAGAACCATGGAGGATCATTAGAATCTTCACATACCACCATAATCTAGATGGTATTTCATTCTTTTCAGCTTAAACACATGTTTGGGTTTCAAGATATCCTAGTTATTTTCCTGAATGTCTAGAGGGGGGTAAGACTAAGTGGTCAGGACCATCATATGTTCTCGAGTAAATCTATATTATCCAAAAATATTATATATATACTTATTATTGTATTCATTGACAAGGTCATCCCATGGATAAATCTATAAGGGAAGATGAGTACCTCATCCAAAATCTAATTTCTTTTTTCAGCCTTATGGACTAGCCCGGTCTTTAAGGGGTGGAAAGTAACAGATCATGGGAAATTATAGGTTAATGTAAATTCTATATTAGAATAATAAAATCAGTCCAAAAATGAAGTGGAATTTTTTAACCCTTTTAGAGGAGCAGATACATTTTTATAAGGGAGAATTGGAGTGAGAACTAGGGGTGTATCTTTCATGATTGTTTGTTTGGTTTATATTTGGGTTTGAGTACATAGGTCCCCTTATGTTTTAATAGATTCTTTTTCTTTCATCCTATGCATATTAATTATATTTTGTATTATCTGATTTACTTTACATTAAAGTTCTATGGTTCCTAACACTTACACATTTTCTTATCTTTAAGAGTAACCTCAACAATAGGTGACTTTTTCATGATTAATTTTCTATAAAATTTATGAACTCCAATAGAATATGGTTTTTGAGCTGGAAGAGTAGTCTTACATTAGTTAGAATAATGAACATGTCGGTCTCATATTCTATAATTTTCTACCAAACAATAAAATATATTTTGAGTATTCATATATGATGTTCCTTTATTTATAACTTTATTTTAGTCCACGTGGTTTCTCATTTTTCTTGGTCAACTCTCCCATCAAATCTTGACTTATGTGTCCCCAATGTAAATAAATATAGTATAAATAGGTATAATATTTATGAAAGTAGGGTTAAAAAAACAATAATATCTTTTAAATCACAACCTTCAATGATAATATGGATCATGTTTAGTTAAATTCTATTGATGTCTAGGTACATTTTGATCTTCTTTTTTCCCATATATTAGGGTAGTGTTCCTTCACAAATATTCATCAACAACCTTTGATATATAACTAGATTTCCTTGCTTTTCAAGATCCCAAATATGTATAGTTTGAACATTATAATTTTCAATATTAATTAATTTTTTTTAACAGATTTGGAATTTTTAGGTGAATATTTTACCTTATTCATTAGGTTAGTAACCTCAAAATATTAAGATAATTCATTCTTTATATCAATAGTTTTTCCATAGACTTATATAACTTTTATTAAGGTATATTTTATATCTATACTCTTTTATTAGGCCTTTCTCATTTCCTATACCGTATCAACAAATTTTTATCAATAACTTTTAACATTTTATCTTCTTCTATAACTTTAAACATGGGAATAATTTTGTATTTTATGTAATTAATTTAATTCTTAAATAAATATTTTTCATATTTGTTCTTATCACCATAATTATTTTTTATCGTAATTTAATTAATGATTTTAGGTTATTTTCATCATATGCATCACTACCATATGATTTTAATGATTTTTAACATGATTCATAAATTTCTTTTGTTTATCAGTGGTCACCTCATCTTATGATGCACTAAACTGTGAATATATTTCATCTACTTCTTTTCAAATTAAACATATTCTCTTTCTTCTTGATTATATATTATCATCAAAAACCTTATTAGTTTTTTTATATTTATTTATAGTAATAACATATCTTTTCTTATCACTTTCATTTTAACCATTCTTTTTATTTATAAAATAAACTATAAAATATCCAATTTATAGATAATTAATTCATTTTATATGAATTAAACCTCTATATTTTCCACTTTGACTTCTAAAATTCTTTAAGATGAGAGATATATACATTTTCTACACCTCACTATAATTGGAGTCATCCTGAATGTCTTCTTTATTTAATTTAATTTTAATATTCTTCACAAATTTGAATTCCATCACCTTCACCTATGTGATCCACTTTTTGAAAATAAGATATATTCCATTCTCAAACACAACAATAATATTCTAAAAACATCAATAGATAACTCATTAAAATCTATATCATCTAAAGATGAAACATTTTCATCAAATCTATGTTGAATTTTTCTCAGTAACTTTTTGAAAATTGTAGAATTTTAGATTAGGTCTTTAAAGCCTCAGATATTACTAAAAATATCATATAATCTTGTAAAAAATTAAATAATTGTTTCATCATCAATCATCCCAAGATATTTAAAAAAAAAATTATAGATCCAAATCATGATTTTTCACATTTACATTTCTATAAAAAAAATCAGGATTATCGCAAATTTGTTTAGTTATTTTTAGACTTGTAACCATAATATAAACCCTTTTAGATAGATAAATCTAGAAAACATTTTGTTCCATTCCATGAAGTTCCATATTTCTTTTATTAACGTGTGTTATAGCATAATCTTTCTTAACTATAGTAAAACCAAAAATACTAGCATCGATAACTTCTAGTCCATGTGAAAGGATATATGGATTCTTCATATTTTACATTCATAATAATTCCCATCGTAAAAAACATGGTAAACCTCTATCGTTGATAGGTTTATGATTCTCTAAATTTTATTAACATAGGATATTATATTTTATAGGATAATTGGGGTATGATACATCTGTAGATTCATAGGTATAGTGATATGTAATATAGATAAGGGGGTTGAATCGGTATAACCAAATTTTTAAAATTTATTTTTGAAATAATCATTTTTTATTGGTTAAGGTCAATATCCTATCGTTAATAAAACTCCCACATTATTGTAATAAGGTGATAAACATGAAAATAATACACACATGATTTTAGAATGGTTCACCCATAATTTGAAAGGCTTTAACATTGTTGTTTTGTTGTTGAGTTTGAGACATATATGTATCACTAATATTTTAAAGTGACTATACTGAGAGTAAGTATAATTGTTAAACGAAATGTTTTTTCCCAATAACAATGTATCCCACATATTATTTTAATAACATCTCTCATGTTTATTGTGGTGTACAAACCAGAAATGAAAAAATATTCAGTGAAATTCATAATTATTTGACATAAATCAATGATCTCCCATTACAATCTTAAGAATATCAAGAATGAATTTAGGCTTCCTCCTTAAGAACATTGATGCTTAGATGGTTTACTGAGAAATATTATATCTTTTATATTTCTCAATTTCCCATCCCACATTTTTTTAAATAATCTCCTTCTTCTTAAACATTTATAAATAATCATGTCGATATTCATGATGTTTTGAATTTAGAAATATTTTTTATATACAATTTCATGATCTTTATATGTTAAACTATCCAAATATACTTATAATAAATCCTTCAGATTCAATCCTTACAAATGGATCTTGAAAATTTGTTTTTGAATCTCTAGAATTATAGCATGAATAGTTTATCAAATCTACTCATTTTAATATATGAAAATACAATCTTGTTATAATTTAATTCATTCCATAATTTTAACTTCCTTTCTATATCTATGTGATCAATTAAAATTGTGGTGAAAAGTGCCAACAAATTGTTAAATATTGTAATTTAAATCTCAGCACCATAATTACCATCTTGAATCACAACTTATCACATAGAATAATGATATTTAGATACTAAAGATCAAAATAAAATCCCAACATTAAATATTACATATCAATTAATAATTTGACAATTTAATCTTATGTGGCCTATTTATGGATCATGTGTATCCTTCTAAACCTCAGATTAATATTACGTACCCTATAATTTAGTTATATATATGTTGTGAGACTTAGAGTTAATCTTTAATATCACCATACTACTCTTATTTATCTTCTATGAGATATTAAGTATCATCATATTAATCTTACATATCAAACATAAATATCAAAGTTATTCTTAGGTATCCCGGTACTTTTCAAAAAAATCTTTTTTAAGTTCTTATGCAAGACTTTAACATGTTTAGGCATCCCAGGATATTACGGATCAATGTTAAACCAACTTTATTCTTACATATGAACATGATACTCATATGTATCTCAATACATGAATAAATATCATTCTGAACTTAGAATCCTAGAACCCATTTCCAATAAACTTTAACCATATCAAATAAACTCAAAAACATTCCATCATCTTTCAAAAGATTCTATCAATTTTTTAAATAGAAATACAAAACCCATTCAATAATTCCATGGTTTATTTGGTCATGCAACTATTATGGGAGGCATATAGGGATTATATTACGTGATAAAAAATATTTAACATGTTCATAGATCTTGAAATTTTAACAAATTATGAAATATTTTTCATTCCATAAATTCCATTGAATATAAGGTTAATAATCTTGAGATTAATTATGATTCCCTCCCTTAAGACTCCAACTGTTAGTAGTTTCATAAATACTGAGCTAATTAAATAGTTTGTCTTTTGAATAGGGAGACCAATAAGGAAAATTCATGATTTATGTAGCTTCAAGATTATGATCCCAATAAAAGTTTTTTCCAATCCCATGAGAATAATAAAAAATTATTGCTTCTATTAGAGAAAAAAAACAAGAAGATGGGACCCTCATAGGGGACCTTGACATGGCCATGAATAAAGAAATTATGAATTTCACCAACCTATACAAAGCCTTTGTTTCCTCCCCATGTCATAATATTAGGGACAACATTCCAACACTCATTAGTACTAATAATAATTTAATGATCTCATCTATTTCCAATTTGGAATTGGTCAAAGAGGCTATCTGGAATCTAAAAACAGATATTACCCTAGAATTTGATGGGTTATTTAGATGTTTTGTCAAAAATAGTTGAGAAACTATGTGAATTAGTCTATTGGGAGATATTGATGAATTCATTACTAGTTCTTACTTTCTTGTGTCCATATGAAATGTACTAATTTTCTTATCCCCAAGAGGGACAATCCTTCTATATTTAATGACTTTAGGTCTATCTAGTTGTGTGACTTTGTTATTAAGATAATTTCTCATATTAATACTTTTAGACTTAATTTGGTTCTATATTGAATTATATTTCAATAGAATAATTTGATTTTGTTCCGGATAAGCCCATCTAAGATAATATATTACACCTTCTCATTTAGAAACGAAAAGGGAAGAATCTTATTTTCAATATTTAAATTCATAAATATTTCTATATTGTATCTTGGTACTTAATTATTTATGTTCTAGATAAAATTGGTTTTGAATATAGACTTTTATCTCTCATTAAATCATTTTTATCCTTGACCATACTCTCTATATCTATTAATGGATATTTTGTTAGTTAAATAAGGAGACTTTCTTTTTCCTTTTCTATTCATTATTTATGTTGAGTCTATTAGTTGTGGCTTCTCTTTTCTCCTCTAAGGTAAAACACAAATATTTTTATTTGGAAAATCATTGTAACCACATCTCCCACTATTCTTATAACGTTTATTTTTTCATTACCCGTGGAGATGAAGGATATTTAAAACATTTAAATTCCTTCTCAGTATCTAGAGGACCTCGCGGTTGACCATAAACTATAATATAGGTAGATTTGTAGTTGATAAATATTGTCATTTCAAAAGAATACGGATTCTTAAGTGGATATTAGGAGTTGTTTTTACATCAAGACACATTATATATCTTGGATACTCACTCTATTATGGTAAACCTAAACCTAAACAGATTCTTCCACCGAATTGATAAAGTACACAATCATGTTGAAAACTAGAAGAATAAATTTATTTGGTGGTGGGTAGACCTACTAATCAAAAAAGTACTCAAAACCTATCCCCTTTTTTGGTAGTTAAAATTTTCCCAAATCCATTATTAAATCCTCATAGAGTAAATTGGATAATTTTCTATCAAGTGATAACAATTTTAGGGGAATGGAATTGGTCTTCTTAAAATTCATTATGTTTTCTATCTAGAGTAATGGTTTGCGACTCAATGGATTTGATGATCATTCCAAAACCTTTATATTAAATATCTGGAATTTATTATCACATTCCTATAACCCTTGATCCATTGACATGAGATAGAGATACCTTCATTCACATCCAAAAAAATACTTCCCCTTGCGGTAAATACATTATCTAGGTCATTTATGATTTCCCCTTGAACATTTTTAACCACATTGATTCTATTTACCACTACTAGATTAATGATATATATCAATTGGTCTGTAATAATATTAATACCTTTGATATATGTTCTATCATTTTTATATGCATGTTCCTATTAAGATCAATATCTTTTCAGGTAGGAATCTAAATAGGGATGTGCATACTGATGAATTATGGGATATATTAAAGTTATAAATGTCATAATGTTGTATCTTTTTACTTTCCATCATTGAGACTATGATCCCCACATTTTGACCTTGGGTGCATGTGTTTAAAATCAATAACTACTTTGCTAACATTATGTGTATGGGGTTGAATTATCATACATCCATGGATGGTGGCACATTAAACATGATAACTAGAGGGATTATATTAATTAAATCCATATCACTATCATCACTATCGTAGTTAACAATTTATTTAGTGTTTATTGTGGGAACATTTCAAGGGTTTTCATTAAAATTGATATTGGTATCTTTTTTATTAAAATAATTTTCTTGAATTTTCTAGAATTGAGATTTGATTTGTTGATCGAGTATGGGAAGTTACATAACATTTTAATGGCATTTAACAATATTAGTAAAGCCATTGAAACATGTTGAAGTGGATTATATTGATTGATGTGTGGAATGTGAAGGACTTTTATTGATAATTTTAAAATGACACTTGGAAGAAATCTGCTAAATGGTGTACAGGTGTTGGTACTAAATGCATGTCTATAGATGCATAGGAAAAATCCATGAATTGATCTAATAAGGATGAAGAGGTTAGTAATATTGAAGTAAGAGTAAATCTTGGATTAATAATTTCTCTATGTTTCGGGGTGAATGAATGTCCCAATGTGGGTGTGCCTATACAACATTAGGAAAGAGGTGAACTAGATGACATTGTACATAATTATCAATCTAGGACTATTTCGAATGACAATCATATGTGGTACACAGAGAGTGATCCTGGGTTGGATTTAGTTGATCTACATGAGGAAAAATTCATTAAAACTGGTTATGGAAGGAATAAATAAATTGGTCAAATGGATTAATTACCTTGTCAAACTGAAAATGAATTATAGTAAGTGAGGGAAAAAACCATAGATGAGGTCAAGTATTTTATGTTTGGGGTGGAAAAGTCTATATTCCCTTTGAAAATTTCATGTGGAAAATGATGATTATCCTAGGGGACTGATGTCATTGGAATAGAAAACTCAAGGCATTCTACTACAGAGAACAATAATGGTAATTGAAACTTGGGTGATTACTCTTCTCTTATAAGGAATGTTGATAACCAGAATGTTTCTCATGTGATGGTATATGAGAAGGCTGGAGGTAGTGTTGGGAATACTCTTATGGGTGAACCATCTATAGATGAATCCATCCTACACATAACATCGAAGGGGGTAGAGGATTGGGTAAAATGTTTTGTAGCTAATAATTCATTGAAGAAACATGACCATGAGATCGTTCCATAAGAACAAGTTGGTGAGAACCTCCAAAAGAAAGATAATGATAGAATATGTGATGTTGAAGGCACTATAGTGGATGATTCTAAAGAAAATGGAGAGTCTTTATTGATCAAGGTCCTACAGTACGTTAGAGGGCACTCACATAGTATGCTATATATCATAAATTGATCTACCAATAGAGAGGTCCTTATTGAATTATTCGTAAATTCCCATGGAATGTTCTGAGGTTAAGGACAGTCCTCAAGCACTGATAATCCAATGCAGTAACATTCAGGTGAAGATGAAAATTTTTCTCTTCAAGAGGGAGGTGGAGTAAGGCATTAGGCTGATGATTTGCAATAGGAAATAGTGGACAAGGAGCCTACAGTTCAGGAGCATTAGAATGATGATAGACAACATGAAGTGGGGGATAGGGAGTATGTACCCTAGGAGCAAGGGGCTAGCTTGGACGAACAGGGTGGCACTTGGGTTACTCCTAAAGGGAATATGAGACATCATTCTCGAGGACATGGTAGGCATTAATTGTTTGTTAGGTCTTTAGAGAGTGGAAATAGGATGGGGGAATATGGCATCTGTGTTTTGGGGGCACATGTGTCTGCACTTGTTTTCCATCCCATTATCCTATCTTTAATTCCTTATTAATAATATTTTCGGGGACATGTGTGTAATTCATGATTCACACTATTTCGATATATAAATATTATTAATTCAATGTTGTTTTTATTATTTTAACATTTACAATATGTTTGAAATTTATATAATAAAACAATTTAATTAAAAATATTATTATTTTTTAAATTTAAATTATTAATTATAAAATTATAAAAATATATAATTTGTAAACAGTATTTATAAAATTATATATAATTAAATATGTATTTAAATAGTTATAAATTTATAATAAATATATATTAAATAATAAATATATTTAATTATATAAACATACTTATTTATGTAAATATATTTATAATTCACTATAAATAATTTTAAAATATATTAATTTATAGTATTAATTATAAATTTTTTTAATATATATACATATATATATATATATGAAATGTTAAAAATTAAAACGAAATAAAAAATTTATTTATTTTATTTATAAATATATAAAAATATTTTTAAATATATTAATTTATAATTATAAATATATTTTAATAAATATATATTTAAATAATTATAAAATTATAATAAATATATCAAAATAATAAATGTATTTATTATATTTATATTTATATATATTTATATATTTATAAATATAAATAATTCTATACATATATTTATAATTATATACGAATATTTTTAAATATATTTATTTATAATTATAATTACAAACATATATATAATTAAATAATTATAAAATTATAATTATACATATATGTGTCTATATATATATATAAATTTATAAATATATTTAAAATTATACATAAATACTTTTTGAATATATTTATATATAATTGAAATTATATATATATAATTATAAAATAAAAAATATATATTATATTAATAAATATATATACATATAATTATATAAATATATATTCTTATATACATATAATAATAAGGGAGGGGTGTGATGCATAAGAACTTTTTCTATCTAAAAGATGATGGAAAATAGGTTTGTTGTCCCTGACGACTTCTAATCTTGATTAATAATGTGAAACCAACGGGGCGGGGTAGGGTGGGCCAAGCCCGCATTAAAAAACAGGTGGATTTATCGAGCCCACCCCACCCCACAGTGGATACAGGCAAGCCTGCAAGCCCACATTAAATAAAATATTTTATAATTTTTTTACATTTTAATAGGATCATAAAATACCTTCTGAAAAATGAGTCGAAATATAGTTGGAACGTATATGACAATGAGAATGTAAGCATAAAAATATAAAAAAAATAATTTAAAAATTGATTGTAACGACTCATCAAAATTCCACCTAATTATAAAATTATCCATGAATATCATAAAAAGTCAAATGTTTCCAAATTAATGTTACTAATATAAAGCACACAAAAGTCAACAAAAAATATAGAATTAGTCCGATCTCTTTCACGTGATTCTCAAATATTACATGCACCATTGTCTCCGTTAATGCTTCTCCAAATCCTCTATCAAAACACAATTACAAATATATATCAAAATAAATATAAAATAAAAAATATAGTAAAAAATAAAAGTATTGATGATTTTTATTTTTATGAAAAATCTTATGAAAATATACTAATAAAAGTAACTTATCATTATTAAATATTAGGAAGACATACATTTGTGAAATAGAATGAGTACTTATGCTTTCCAAATATATACATTCAGAACAATAATCTTTCTCCAAGCCATATTATACTTTTTCATCCTCCAACTCTATATGAAAATAAATGTTAATATAATTATTATATATATAATATGATAAAAGATAATAATGATAAAGCTATCAATAGTTTAAAAACCATGAATCCAACTCTGAGCACATATTAATGCTTGAATGTTTTTTGGTAGAAGACAACTCCTGTATTTATTCAAACCCGTTACTCCAATGCAAATGAAGGACTCTGAGGTCATTGTGGTAATGAGAATTCTTAATAAATCACATTCCACAAGTGATAAAATACTAAATCTTTTACTCTCATCTTTCCACCAATCGAGCACATTTATATTTCTATAAATTGGCACATCCACCAGTGGAATCTACAAATAAATATCCAATTAAGATTTTACATCATTTGGGACAACAACATTATTTTGTAGATCAATCCACATATAAAAATATTTATATGAATAAAAAAAGTTAAATAAAATAAAATTAAATGAAATACATAAATATTTATTTATATAACATGAAATTGAACTTACATCAATTACACAATCATTTTCCATATTATAAGAATTAATAGAAATAGAAGATAAACCCATTTGATTAGTTCCCATTGATGAAATGGAAGGGAACTCTATTGCATACTATCCATAAAGCTAATATGGCCTGTTTTTCACTTTAAAAATATTTATCTTGATAATGATATAAATTAAGACTTTGATAGCTAAATTCTATCATTTCCAATATGATACATGTATCAGACACAACCGTCATTGCAAGAAGAATTTTATATTGACTCTAGTATTTATGAAATTTATTCTTCATATTGCATGACACTGTTCTAATGAAATCATCTTTATTATTGATATAATATTTATTGATGTTATAAATTATTTTTTAAAATTTCATAAAATTATTATGAGATACACAGTAAAAATATGAAAAATATTAAAAATCAAAACTACAAAATAAAATAAATTTATCAAATAATATAAATAAATAAAATGTAAAATAAAAATGACATGATTAACTTACCTCAGTCCACCACATTGTTGTAGTATGGGAGGAGGAGGCCTACCATAGTGTTTCTGTAGAAGAGGAGGAGGATGGTTGTGACACCAGAGGGTGGTAGAGGAGTCTCAGGTGGTGGGGGAGCCGAGGGGGAGGAAGTGGGCGGTAGTGAGAGAAGGATGGGAGGTGGGAAGTGCTGGCAGTGAAGGATGAGGTGGTAAAGGAGGGGGGTTACTAATGAGGAGTTGAGTCGGGGTGCATCCAAGGAGGAATCGGCGTTGGCGACTTCACGTTCTTCGAATCACATAGCGTTCTTCGTCAAGGTAGAAAGTCATTCTTCGTTGAAGAGAGGAACACTTTTCTCTCCTTCTCAAGAGCTCTCTCCCAACTCTTCTTAACACAAAAGAGAAACGCATAAAACCCCTACCTCAACCCTGTCGTCGAACGAGCGTTCGTCACAGAATTAACCGTCATGGAAGAAGAGGGTCGCCGCGGAAGAAGAGGATCACCGCGTAAGAAAGGGATCGCCGTTGGCGTTAGGTGATCTCCGAGGAAGGCGTCTCTCGCCGATGGAGGTTGGCGTTCTTCGTGTTCTTCACCGAAGAACGAAGAATCCTCTCGTTTTCTCCCAAAGGTTAACACAACACAACCCAAAAAACTAAATAAAATATGTTCAACACTTATTTTATTATCGAACTATGCTTTTGAAATTCAAAAGATAAGAAACGAAAAATTAATTCGATGAATTAATTGTAATGATTTAACCCCCCCCCCCCCCCCATTTTAATGAAAGTCAAACCTTACGTTTATTCTGGTTAAGAAACACCATCGCGGAGGAGGCACTTTAGGCAGGGGTTGCGAGATAGAGGATTTGGAGGAGGGATCAATGTCAGATGGGGTGGTAGAGAAGTCAGGGGTGGCGAAGGTGTACGAGGATAGATTGGGGTAGAAGGAGTCGTAGAGGAGGCATTGAATGTGGGGAGTGGTTACCGAAGAGGTCGGTCCGTGGTGGTGGAGTTTGGATGAAAAAAGGTGGGGGATGAGGGATGAGCAACTTAGGTAGGGAAGGGTATGACGGTGGAGTCGGGAAGAATGGGGGGAGGGGGACAAATGAATAACAGGGAAGTTTCTTGGGGGTATGGGATGATATCCATGTGGTAGGGGATGACAATATGAAAGAGAAAGGGTTCGAGTGAAACTGTACGCAATCACTAAAGTGTGTGTTGTGTAAAGGATGATATGATAGTATATTTTGAAACATTTTTAGGATAAATAAAATAAAGAGGTGGGAATTTTGGGATATGAGAATGCAGCACAAAAGATTTGTTTCGAGGCATTATGGGTGCATGAGTTGTTGGGAAAAAGTAAAGGAAATCTTTCTCCACATGTGTGTCTCTATAAAAATATGTGAGATTTGATAATTTAATATTTTGATCATTATTAAAAAAAATGTAACATGCAGTCCATCCCATATCCATGTGGGTAAACCCATACCAATTGGCTTCCCGAGTGAGATATCCATATATTCCTAATTAAAATGTGGGATATTTTTAATAAACTCACCCTGCCCTTAACACGCCCCAATCCTGCTTTGCCAGTGGGCCCACAACCCATTTTTCACTGCTAATCTTGATTGTTTCATCCATCCAAATGAGTTATTTTCAGTTCCATTGAAGAATGATGGTGCTGATCGTGGGTCTAGTAGCACACTATTGGATTTGGATGGGTATGTTCCCTATAATTGAGATGTGAAGGAATTTGAAAATTGTGTGAATCGGAGAATATTCTCATATCATAGGGTATGATCTGGACACTATCATAATCAAATCATGCACAATGGTTCCCTTTTGATTGTTGAATCTAGTTCTAAGTTCCTTGAGTATAATATTGAGTAGTGTATATTTTTTTTATTATTTTTCTTATTCTTCTTATGCTAAAACACAATCCATAAAATCCTGATGAACTATGGAATTGGCTTGTGGATCATTGGGGCATCGATTGATGGTGAATTAATTTAATTGGTAAGGGCTTTTGTCACATAATTTTCTACATATTTGATCTCATTGAAAAATCATAGGGGTCACATTTGTTTATCTTAAACCTGGAATCTTAAGTGTATAGAATTGGGACCGCATTTTTATCTAATGATATTTATAAACTCGGTCACATAAAGTTGGGTCAAAATATGAGGACTTAGATGGTTTTTTGGAACCCCTCAATTCCTTTTAAACATTTCCTTAGTTGTTGGAATTCTATTCAAATTAGACAAGGAGACCAATCATGATCTGAATAGACAATTTTCAAGGATCTTAGGTGAAATAGATATTTTTCCAAATTTTATTAAGTCTTTAATACTTGGCGTTACTGACTCCATACATAATCAACAAATTAAATATGGAAACACTGTGATATTCTACAAGTCTTGCAAGCATTTTGGGAATTTAAAGAGAAATACCAAAAGAGTTTTATTTTTTCTTATTGAAAAATTATATAAATTTAATTCATAACTATCAATTTAAATTTTCTATTTATTGTTATTTTTGATAATTGGATGGCTAGGTGCATTGGAAAAAAATGATTGAGACTTCTATTTCAACTACATTTGATGTGTTTGATTCTAGTTCACAGAAGGTGGGTAATCAGAACTCTGGAATTGGAAGTCCCACATTATCCTCTATATAGGGACATGGGTACTATTCTCAAGTTCATGTGGTACAAAGAGAAGCACAATTTCAGCACCAAAGAGACTCTCCACTTTCTCAAAAGAGATAAAAAATGTTGTAGTCGATGTTGTTGATTCTAGAGTTCAATACCAGAATGTAAATAAGAGTAGGAATATAAATGCAGAAAGGTTTGGTCTAGTGGATATAGTTGTGCATGAGGAGATTACAAAACAAGATGAATCATCTGATAATGATTACAGTCATGATTTTGTTGATTTTATTTGTAGCGTTCTTCTAAATTTTGGAAACAATTAAGGGAATAAAACCACTATTTCCATCCCAAATTCACAAATGTAGGAATAAACTATAATCTTGAAAAAAAATCCAATTAATAGGGACAAGCATACTAACAGTAAAGATCATAATGGTACCTTGAATTTTCTTTCTCATATAGAACTAAATGAGATACCACATTATAATGAATTTTCTCTAACTATCACTATGGCTAATAATAATTTTTTTAAAGAAATTAGTAGGGAAAAATTAATACTCTAGAACATGGAAAATTATTCACACCTACTAAAATGATGCCATCATAGTATAAAAAAATAGTATCTATGTTCGACCCTTCCCTAAATATAGAGAAACCATAAGAAATGAGTAACTGATAAGAACAAGTGGAATCTAATGAAGACCAATGTTCTCTAGGAGGATCATCCCTTGATCATGAGGATGAATTTTCCAATACATACCTAGAAGATATAATGGAGGATGCAGAGGCTGGTGATTAGATGATTGCTGGTGGAAATTATGGTATAGCCCTTTCCCCAGGGGGATTTTCTGGAAATTATTTTTAGGTTATGAAAACCATGGATGATGGTCAGGATAGAAACTTATAGACACCAAAGCTGTAGAGGATAGGCTGACATTCAAGTGGTTAGTGTGGCTACTATGGTTGGGGCAGTAGATGGGTAAGCTTTTCTGGGATGGAAAATGTAAAATGGTCTTGCCCATTCACATTTTCTAACCTTATAAATGTCTCTTATAATGAATCTAGTAAGGCCTCGGCCAAACAATGTGAAGATATATAGGTAAAAAATTCAAAACTCCTCTATAGTAACATGGGAAGAAAGGTACCCCCATGGAATCATGAAAGAGAAGAATTATTGGTTTGATTTACCACTTGAAGCTACCTTTTTGAAAATGGAACCAGATGTTTTTGGTTATAGGGACTACCTCAGAGTCTGAAAATAGTTTTCAAAAAATTTAAAAGGGGGCTACCAATAAAATTTGGATATATATTTTCAGGATCTCTCTTGGAAATACAGGAGTCACATAATTCTGGAGGACCCCTATGACTCATCATCATATTATGATCTTGTGCTGCCTAAGATAACCACATCATAGTGGAGAGGTCAGAATCCAACCGATAGAGGTTGATATCCCATGAATCTGGGTTTCATAGGGAGAAACATGATTTGATCCATTGTCTTCTTTTTTGAGGGATCTATTTCCTTGTCTTACTTCACTTTCTGTTGTTTTCTTCACATTTCTCTTTTTATAATAAATTTTTAGGGGGTGAGTTGTCTTTCCAACTCACACTTGATCCTATTTCATTATATAATATTATATTAATATATTTATAATTATTTATAAATATTTAAAAATATATTTATTTATAATTCTAATATGAATATATATATATTTAAATAATTATAAATTTATAATAAACATATATATTATATTTATAAATATATATATATATATTATAATTATATATATATACAAATATTTCTACTTATATATAAATATTTTAAAATTTATTTATTTATAATTATATCTATTTAAAATTTTTAATTATAATTATTATATTATTAATACATGGTCTTTATTAGCATTAAAATTTTTTTGTTGAAAAATATTTATCATTATCAGTGTTAGAGAATTTCTAATAAATAACGGTTTAATCAGTGCTTACTATTTTAGTTTTGTTAAAACCAATATTTTTCAGTTCATTTTTGAAAGCACTGATAAAATCCTTCTTGTCCATTTAAATATAACCCTAAATAGGTCATCCTTTCTAGAACCATTCAATCACTCATGTAATAAAATCATTTTAAGTGCTCTTCATCAATCTTATCGATGAATTGATCTTCTCTAAAGCTATGGTATGTGATTATTTCAACCCCTCTTTAATAGAGATCCAAAAAATATACCTGATCTAATTATTTTCCCATCATGTCTCATCACATGAAAAACCAAAAATCAATCCTCTATTGGCTGAACCCTTGGAAAATGCTTTGCCTTGTCTACTAATGTGCTATTGATTTACCTGAACCTAATTATGTCACTCTTGGAGCCAACCCAATATCATTCTAAAATACCCCCCAAAGTATTAACCTAATGTTCATGCACTGTTTGGAAATTTTTTATTTTATTTCCACTTTTTGGTGAGTTTCATGATAGCGTGTAAATTAAATATAATGATAAATGGAGATAGGTCAATTTCTTATCTTGTTGGAGAATTTTCTATTATAGATGATAACTTCTAGCTCATTTTTCAATGGAACATAGGAGGATGTTTTTGTGCTGTCACATTATATTACTAACCATTGAATTCAAGAATTTTTCAAAGAGTTTCATTATTAATGTTACTATAATTTGATTTTCCATGAGGAGAAAATTGTGTTTTGAAAATTAATTTAGCACTAATTTTTTAATGGGATTCCATAACATGTGTTTTTAAAAATTCTTAAGTGGTTTTGAAATCTATTTTTATTATTTCTTAAGGTGTCACATGATACCACCATGAATTTATAGATGTACAGTATTTATCAATTTATTTTCAAGACAAATCTTTGTAAAAATTCCATAAGGTATCATAAAATATGTATCTGATTTTGAATTAAGTGGAGACTACATGATTGAGGTTTTTTAATTTGTTATTTACACCAAATTATTTTCAAACCAAGTGTTTGAGTGTTTTAATGTGTTTAAAATTATTGACGTGTCTTTTTTATCTTCATGATGTTTTTATTTTCAATACAAGGTAGAAATAGGATGCAATTGCGTTGAACAAGGCTATTATTAGAATCATTAAGTCCATGGTTTCTCACATAAGGGAGGAATATCAAATCACTATGGCTGAGAGATATTATAAAGGGTTTTTTATTCTCTAATGTCAACATTACCTCAACAAAGTTTACTAAAAATGGCTCTCTATCCATTGTTGAATCTGATCACATGATTTTTTAAGAACAAATATGGGCCTGCCAAGACACGATCTATTCTCAAGTTAAGACTTTCTTTCTTGAATGAACATGGTAGATCAAAGGGATTCACATTAAACTTTCTTAAATAAGGGTTTCCTAACATTGGAGAATGAATTCAATAGTTAAGGGGTTGTTTCATATTTTTTATCCTTTTATCTTGTTTAAAATCAAGGTCATGGGGGTGCGAGATGGTGTTCCTCAAGCCTGTCACTCTTTGGATATTGGACTTAGATTCATTCTTTAATTCCTCAAAGATCAAAAACACTATCGCTTAAGTTTGGTTTTAGATTAAAGGATTAATCTAGTTCTTATGGCATCTGAATATACTCTAGGAAATTTCTTCGGCAGTGGACATCCACCCAAAAATGTTTTAAAAGAAACCGAGAAATCAAAAATTGGTAAATTTTCTGAGGTCCTTATCATGATTGATATTCTTTACCTGCTTATATAAATTGTTATTTTGGTGGATTTTGATTTTATATTTTAAATATCATTTATTATGAAAAAGATTCCTAATATATGATCCTAGTGAGAAAATATTAGGAAACACATTGAAAATTATTGCACGAATCTAATAAGAATATGGGTAACTTGATTGAACACTCTATGTTTAAGAGGCCACCTAAGTTATATGGAATCTCTTTGATGGTTGGACAGTTATATTTCAGATTCTTGGATTTTATGAACTCCTGTACTAGTTCTGCAATGGTCCTTAGGACTGATATCATTGGATTATGGTGTTCTCCTTATTTTTCTATAATTTTTAGTAGTGGTTTTCTCAATCTCGTGGAAGCTTAGGTTGACTACAATCTTATGATTTGGGTGATTCAGTCCATCAAAACAGTCAAACCGATGGAAGGATCAACTATTTAGATAGATAAATTTTCTAAAACATAGGGGGGCATCATTTTGGATGCCTATGATGAATAGGGCGTGAGATCTAGGTGTTCTATTGGAATTCAGGGTATTGTGTTATCTCTCATTCCATAGGTTCTTGCTCAAGGATCTTGGGAAGTCAATGTAGATGAGGAGGATAGGTAGATTTTAGATATTTCCCCTTGGTATTCTTTCAAGGGAATTCAGGATGCATTAACCTATTCTGATCAAGTACTATGGTTCTTTGAAGATTCCAAGGATGATCTTTATGTGGATGCCTACCATTTTGGGTAGTTCTTAGATGATCTTGATCTAGATTCAACTACTCTTATAAAGGATGCTGACATATATTTTGTTGGTATTAAGGGTTAAAAGGTAGATGTAAGGTGTTCTTTCCTCTATATATGAGAAACCACAAAAGGGAGGTGGAATCCTACACTCTTTTTTTCATGACCCGACACAACCGGGATCAAGCCGCGACTCCCCAAGCCCGCCTCCAATAGGCAAAGGGATACTGTCTAACGCCGAGTAGGCTATCACACACATGGGAGGCATTAGCCTAAGGTACCTGTACACATGCACCCACATACACCTCCATGCAACAGTGCAGAGATATGTAAAACTGAAAAGTAAATGAATGCATACAACTATCCCAAAACCAGAGTACAACAGAAGTATAAAAGTGAAAAATAGGGCCTACCAAAAGAAAACTACAAAAGTGTCCAACCTGCTCAGAATGAGGGAAAACACTGCCAAAACACCATCCGGTAAGCTCCTCGGCATAGCTCTGGTAAACACCCTTGTCAAACCCGCTCACTAAGTTCTGCCTGCTCCGGGTCCTCTTGGGACTCCGTCAAAAGGACTGTGGTCTGCACAAGACACAAACATGTGCAGGAAAAGCCCGTGTAGGGGTGAGTATAACAATACTAAGTAGGCACCCCAAAACCCCAAACAAAAGAGAGCAACTTAAATTCAATAGTCCGCTAATCCCAGCCAGAGGGAACCCAAACGAGAGAGAAACTCCATATCATGACCATCCTCTGCTAAACACAACTAGTCAGCTCAATCCAGGTGTACGCCCATACATACACCATGAACATCTAGATATACTCAACTCTCGCACCAAGCCACATGAGGTACAGACTTCGTCACCAGCAACGGATCACAACCAAGAGAACACAATCCATGAGCACAGTCATCTAGATGAAACTCATTCGAGAGATACACGCCATCAGGTCCCACACAAACATCTCAGACGCTCACACAAGAGATCACGCTCGTCAGATATCGTCACTAAGGAAACCTCACTGAAACAACATAAACACCAAACTCATCGGGTAGGGGATCGCTCCTAGGGTCCTCTAGGGGATACCAGAACCCACACTAGTATATGATGATTTCATAGATAGGGGATCACTCACAGGGTCTACTGGGGGATATCACAAACCAATCTGACATTCGTAGATCTCACAGATAGGGGATCACTCCCACGATCCGCTGGGGGATTCCACAACCCGATCTGGCGCTTGTCAGAAAAAAGTCACTCAGATAGAGGATCGTCATCTGTGGCACAACGGTCCCGAGGATACCGAAACCCTATCTGGTACATCTCACACTATAGGGGATCAAAGTGACAATGCCACAACCCTACAGAAACCATGCACTGAGTAGGGGATCGTATAACCAATGATACTGCAACCCTACTATAATGCTCATGCAGAGTAGGGGATCATATACCCGACGATTCCAAAACCATTATAAGCACGGCCCACTATGTAGGGAATCATATTACTGATGATTCCGCAAATCTTATGGGGTTAACCTGCTAGATAGGGGATCTCCGCCTGTGGATAAGCGGTCAGAGCTATACCAAGAACCCGATATAGGGAAATAATGCTAGAGGATCCCGCTTTGGGCCCACCAGAGGGATAACACAACTCTAACAAATTAAACAGCCCATTAAGAGGATCAAAAAACTATAATAAGGTTGTGATGTCGCACGAACCCTCGTAGGAACGAACCAATGTAGTACCCTCAACCACTACTGGTCCAAACATCACTAACCCGAGCGACCCGCCAAAACGCCACACTGCGCACCTCCAAGGCCAATACTGAGGCCACCATCGTGATCCACATGAAAAAACACGTAGGATATGTAGTTTACTTGCCCAAAATGGGCAACTAGTGAACATGGTACTATTCGCCGTAGCCTACCCGTGTGGGTCCCACACCACGATCCTGAAACTCATCATGCGGATCACACAATTGCGATCTCCTCAGAAAAACCCATGAGATCGACTGCTCGATCATCCAAAACAGACACACTGTGAAAAAGGTACTATTCACCATAGACATCTTGGGTGGGGCCCACTCCACGATCCTGAAACTCGTCAAGAAGATCGCACCATTTCGATCCTCTCGGGAAAATACATGAGATCCACTACTTCGTCCAAAACGGATACCCGACGAGAAATTCATGTTTCTATGAAAATGCCCAAAAGAAGCCTCATGGGGCCCAAATCTTGATCTCCATCCCAACACCCGGAAACTATCTTGAAAAGTCTGTCTTACTCTCAGGATCACAACATCACTGACGACACATCCTTCATATGCTCTGTGTAAAAGCTAATGTGGGTCGAAGGTGAAAATAATAAATTATTATTATGATTTTCAACATTTCATGGCCCCGGGCCAAAACTCCCACTCATAAAATCCCTTAAAGAATCTAAAAACCTTCGTCTTGATGTAAAAATCATGTCGGTGCAAACGGATCTAAAATTGGACTTTCAGTTTTCATGTTATAGGGGTTTAAAGAACCCCTGGAAAAACCTGGTCGGACCACCGCCTTGCCGGAAACCACCACGTCGCCGCCAGATTAGGCCGTGCCAATGCCGGATTCCACCGCACTGCTGCCAAAGATCATCACGCCACCGCCGTGTCACTGCCTCTTCACCAGAATTTACCATGGCCGCCACCAGAAAACTGGGTTTTCCGCCGGAAAACAACCAGGATCCACCGGGAGCACCCCAGGTCTCCAAATTCAGATCCGAAACATGTTTGAGAATGCTCAAGATGCGAACTACACAACCCTCATTAAAATTTGAGGAAAAACAACACAAAAACAGGATCCGAGATTTTAATAGTCAAACCGCCAACCAGTTGGGGGATCGCCAAAGCTTTGTTTGCAGAACGACGTCTGCGACACACTGGAGATCGATCCGCTAACGATCAGCGCTAAAAACGGATGTACGCGGCTCGAATTAGCGAAGAACAGAGAAGGGGTGGGATGGGTTTATCCATCTGTAAGGGGAGGAGGGAAGTGAGGGAGATGAGTGATTTTTGTTTTTTTAATCACTTCATTTAAATTAACACCCTCGACCAGACCTCTCGGCACGGAACAAATTAGGTCTCCCCTAGGGTAAACTCAACATTCTAAACGCAACGACAGACTCAGATTTTGCGATCCAAGACTTCGTTTAGAAGTTATTTGATTTTATACTCATAAATAATCTTTTCCATTTATTTAAAAAAATTCCCCTGGTGGCTTATCTCACACCAGGCCCGTGCCCGCAATGTTTACACCTCGCCTAGGGTATACAACATGCTCTGGACACAACCGTACCCTCAGATTTCCATTCTGAGCTAAATTTTAAGAGATATCACACCCCCATCACGTGCATAGTATAAAAATACTTAATATTTTTATAAAATTAATTCTGGGAACTTCGGGCCTCAGAATCACACGCCGTCTTCGCTCCTAGCTCTGGAATTATTCATAGATTTATTCCAAAGTCTGACAGGGCCAAAACTGGAGACGATACATCCTCCCCACCTTAGAACTTTTCATCCCCAAAAATCCATAAGTACAGGAAAAGCAAACAGACTCTCAACTAGGACTCCCATGCCAGTGAGTTCACCAACAAACACCCATGCCCAAACACACAAGTCATAGAGACTCATCCACCACACCTCAACAATATCCTTTTGGGAGGCATTGACTCGCCCGCACATTTTTTATCACGTCATAAAAAAACATCTCGGTGGGTGAAGGATCCCTTTTCCTCACGCATTATAAGCACGCCAAACAACACCCATGCAAGGTCTTACCAAAGCCCTGAAAAAAACTCAAACAAGCAACCGAAAGGAAAGAGCACTGTTAAACAGCGTCTAACAAGCTATCGTAGAAAGTATAAAAGACACAAGGCATACCACGTTCCATCCATGGAGCCTCTGGGTCAACAGCCTCTAAGGCTTGCAGCTATCCTCTCCCTCAGACACAAGCACCCTAAGCTCGGCGTGGACCACCTGGGGGTGGGGGTGGTGGCAACTGATATCGCCTACCACCTCCAGCTGCTGCACCAGTTCCGTCGCCACATCTGCCACCCTGGGATCGCATTGCTCGATATGATGCCTCTGCCAAGGTGGTCTATTGACCGGATCCCTCTTAGCAGCACGACGGGTCGGACAATCTCTAGCAAGATGTCCCTGACCGTCGAAAGCATAACACCACCTCTCTTGTGGCTGACCAAAACTGGCATGCGAGCCCTGTGAGCCCTGAGTCTCAGATCCTCCATCTTGGGATCGCCTCCTAAAAAGTTGGCCACATCCAGGCCCTTGAGTCTATCGTCAGCTACTAGATACCGGTCTGACCGACGAAGTCTCACCTCTCGCGCCCCCAGCACTAAAAGGTGGGATCTGCTCGGCTAGAAATCTCTCCACCACCAAGGCTCGGTCCAACACTCTAGTATATGTGGGTAGACACAAGGAAACCACACATGCCTGGATGCCCCTACGTAGGCCCTGATCGAAGGTTTGATCCCTAAAGAAAGGGTCTCGAACCATATCCAGGGAGTAGCATGACGGGTCTATAAACCTCACTGAGTACTCCGACACAGTCATGCCCTCCTACCAAAGTTGCAGAAGCTCCTCGATCCGCACTATGCTCAGTGTCACTAGATAGAAGTCTTCCCTGAAGTGCCGCTCAAACTCTTCCCATGTGAGTATCTCCTCTTCATGGGACTGCATCACTAGGATCCACCATCGGCCGGCCGAACCATGAAAAAGGATCACCGTTAGGACCACCATCTGATTTGAAGGTGCCCTCACTAGGCGGAAAACTCGGGTGACTGCCTCAAGCCACTCATCAGCTGCCTGGGGGTCTCAATCACCCCGGAACCTCATATGTCACTACCTATAGAACTCATGCAGTGCACTCAGCCTGCATGCAACCTCATCCTGCATTGCCGGCAGAACCAGTTGCTCGACCGGTGGTGGCTCAACTGGTAGACCACCTGCAGGTCCAGCTTCAGAACCTGCGACCTGGTCCACAACCTCTACATGGGGTAGATCATCACCATAGTCCCATTGCGGAACCCTCACTAGTTGTTTTCGAGGAGGAATCCTGAAATACATTCAAGACGAACCTCAGTCAAAGAGTATATCTGGATAGATGACTCAAGAAGGACAAGTAAAAACCCAAAACCCAGTCTTATAGGATGCACGCACCATTTTCCCCTACGACCAGTGCACGAATGTCCAGAGTTGAAAGGCATGTTATCAGATTCCTGGTGTATGGATACGTCGTCCACCGTATCAAAAGTGGTGTATCTGGCCTGAATGATGAACCTCGAAAAATCATAACACTACCGCGATGCATCACAAACCAAACACACAGCTAGACCAGCTACGCTCTGAGATCCCAAAGGTGGAACCTCCACTCATACCACTCTGTCACGACCCGACCCAATGGGGCTCGAGCGGCGACTCCCCAAGCCTGCCTCCAATAGGCCTGGGGATGGCGTCTAGTGCTGAGTAGGCTATCACACACATGGGAGTCATTATCCTAAGGAACCTGTACACATTCACCCACGTACACCTCCATGAAATAGTGCAAAGAAATATAAAACTGAAAAGTAAATGCACGCACACAACTATCCCACAACTAGAGTACAATAGAAGTACACATGTGCAAAACAGGGCCCACCAAATGAAAACATCGGAAGTGTCCAACCTACACAGAAGTAGGGAAATCACTGCCAAAACACCTACTGGTAAGCTCCTCGGCACAGCTCTGGTAAACACCCCAGTCAAACCTGCTCACTGAGCTCTGCCTGCTCCAGGTCCTCCAAGGTCTCCGTTGAAAGGCATGTGGTCTGCACAAGACACAAACATGTGTCGGCAAAGCGCGTGCAGGGGTGAGTATTACAATACTCAGTAGGCACCCCAAAAACCCAAAACAAAAGTAAGCAACTGAAAGGAAATAGTCCTCTTATCCCAGCCAGAGTGAACCTAGATGAGAGAGAAACTCCATATCACCATCCTCGGCTAAACACAACTAGTTAGCTCAATACAGGTGTATACCCATACATACACCATGAACATATAGATATACTCAGCTCACGCACCAAGCCACATGAGGTACCGACTTCATCACCAGCAATGGATCACAACCAAGATAACACACTCCACGAGCACTGTCATCCAGATGACACTCGTTCGAGAGATACACTCTATCGGGTCCCACACAAACATCTCAGATTCTCACCTGAGAAATCACGCATGTCGGATATTGTCACTGAGGAAACCTCACTGAAACAACATAAACACCAAACTCCTCAGATAGGAGGTCACTCCCAGGGTCTGATTGGGGATACCAGAACCCACAACAGTATATGAAGATCTCACAGATAAGGGATCACTCCCAGAGTCTACTGGGGGATATCACAACCCGATCTAACATTCGTAGATCCCGCAGATAAGAGATCACTCTCAGGATCCGCTGGGGGATTCCACAACCTGATCTGGTGCTTTTCGGAAAAATATCCCCCAGATAAAGGATTTTCAACCATGTCATGATGGTCACAACGATACCAAAACCCTATCTGGTACATCTCGCACTGTAGGGGATCGAACTGATGATGCCGCAGGCCTACAGAAACCACGCGCTAAGTAGGGGATCGTATAACCAATGAACCGCAACCCTACTATAATCCTTATGTTGAGTAGTGGATCATATACTCGATGATGCCACAACCCTACAGAGCACGGAACATTGTGTAGGGGATCATATTTTCGATGATGCCACAAACCCTATGGGATTAACCTACTATATAGGGGATCGCCGCCCATGGATAAGCGGTCACAGCGATACCAAGATCCCGATCTAGGGAAACGATGCTAGAGGATCCTACTTCGGGCCCACCAGAGGGATGCCACAACTCTAACAGATTAAACATCCCATAGAGAGGATCAAAAACCTATACTAAGGTTGAGATTATGTGCGAACCCTCATTGGAATGAACCAAGGGAGTACCCTCAACCATTGTTGCTCTAAACATTGATACCCCAAGTGAGCCGCTAAAACGCCACACCACGCACCTCCAAGGACAATACTGAGGCCACCATCGCGACCCACACGAAAAAACACACAGGATAGGTGGTTTCTTCACCCGAAATAGACAACTGGTGAACAAGATACTATTCACCATAGCCTGCCCATGTGGGACCCACTCCACGATCCTGAAACTAATCAAGCGGATCACACCATTGTGATCCCCTCGAAAAAATCCACGAGATCAACTACTCGATTGTCCAAAATGAACACCTGGTGAAAAGGTATTATATACCCTAGCCAGCCCGGGTGGGGACCACACCACGATCCTGAAACTCGTGAATTAGATCGCACCATTGCGATCCTCTCAAAAAAAAACTCACGGGATCGACTACTCGTTCGTCCAAAACGGGCACCCGACGAAAAAGTCGTGTTTCTACATAAACGCCCAAAAGTAGCCTCATGGGGCCCACATCATAATCTCTATCCCAGCATCGGAAACTATCCTGAAAAGTCTGTCTTACTCTCAGTATCACAACATCCCTGACAGCACGTCAATCAGACGCTCTGTGTAAATGTTACAACGGGTTGAAGTTGAAAATAATAAAATATTATTATTATTTTCTACATTTCATGGCCCCGGGCCAAAACTCTGACTCATAAAATTTCTAAATGAATCTCAAAACGTCCCTCTCGATGGAAGTTTCGTGTTTCTATATACGTATCTCAAATCAGACTTCTGGTTTTCAAGTTATAGGGTTTTGAAGAACCTCTGGAAAAATATGGTCGGACCACCGCTTGCCTCGCCAGAAACCACTGCGCCACCACCGGAATCCGTCGCACCGCCGCTGGATTCCGCCGCACCACTGCCAAAGATCGGCATGCCACCGCTGCGCCGCCTCCACTTTTCAAGAATCCACCATGGCTGCTACTAGCTACTGGAAAAACGACCAATACCTATGGCTCAAAATCGTGGGTATAGCCCCCAAAACCGTGGGTATAGCCTATACCCACGGTTTTGGGAACTATGGGCTAGAATGACGTCGATATAGGTCCGCAGCCTATACCCACGGTTTTCCAAATCCATTGGTATAGGTTTCATGCCACCGTGTCACCGAAACATATCCAATTTTCATGGTGTCAATGGCTTTTACCCACGGTTTCAAAACCGTGGGTATATGTCCAAAAATAATGCAGCTGCCGAGTTTCGATCCCACAACCTCTTCGCTGCAAACACCGCATCTAACCACTACCCTAACATCACCTATATGTATATATATATATATATATATTTAGTTAAATATTTTTATAAAAACTATGTGTATAGAGGGAAGAACTGTGGGTATAGGGTTCCCGCCAAAAAAAAATTCCTTCCCGTGGGAAAACGTTTTTTTCCCGCGCACACAAAAGTGACCTATACCCCCGGTTTTTCATAACCATGGGTATAGGTATTTTAGCGCAGGCCTATCCCCATATTTTTCCCCAAAACCATGGGTATAGGTACCCCTATACCCATGGTTTTGGGCAACCGTGGTTATAGGTCACTTTTCAGGACCTATCCCCATGGTTTTGGAAAACCCTGGGGATAGACCCCACTATACCCACAGTTTTGGAAAACCGTGGGTATAGGTCTTGAACAGACACCTATACCCACGGTTTACCAAAACCGTGGGTATAGGGGGGTCTATCCCCACGATTTTCTCCAAAACCGTGGGGATAGGTCCATTTTCCAGTAGTGTTTTCCGTCAGAAAACTTCCGGGAGCCACCGAGAGCACCCCGGTGCTCCAAATTCATATCTGAAACATGTTTCAGATTTCTCAAGACCAGAACTATACAACCATTACCAAAATTTGAGGAAAAAACACAAAAAATGGATCCGGAATTTTAAAACTCAAACCGCCTACCTGTTGCTGGATCACCGAAGTTTCAGGTGCAGAATGACTTCTGCGACGTGTTGGAGCTCGATCCACTGATGAGTAACGCTGAAAACGATGTCCGTGGCTCGAATTATCAATGAACGGAGAAGGTGTGGGGTGGGTTTTTTCCATTCTTAAGGGGAGGAGGTAGGTGAAGGAGATGATTGATTTGTGTGTTTTTTTAAATCACTTCATTTAAATTAACACCCTCGACCAGACCTCCCAGTGCAGAGGAAATTAGGTCGCCCCTAGGGTAAACACGACATTCCGAACAGATTAGCGGACTTAGATTTTCAATCCTAGACTCTGTTTAGAAGTTATTCAAGCCGTTTCTCGTAAAAAAAATTCCATTTATTTACGAAAAATCCCCTGGTATATTTTCTCATAGCAGACCTGTGCCCGTAAATTTTACACCCCGTCTAAGGTAAACGACACGCTCCGGACGCAACTGTGCCCTCAGATTCCCATTCTAAGCTACCATTTAGAAGATATCACACCCTCAACATGTACATAGTATAAAAATACTTATTATTTTTATAAAATTAATTCCAGGCACACCGGGCCTCGGAATTGCACGCCGTCATCACGCCTAGCTCTGGAATTATTCATAAAAATGTTCCAAAGTCTGACAAGGCCAAAACCCGAGTCGCTACACTTCTAAGAAGGCATTTTTTAAACAATTTCCTATTAACTAGACAGTGATTAAAGTGGTTCTACCTATTGTTCTTAGGAGGACCCAGTTGAATAATATGGCACTAAATAATTCTTTGTACATGGCTATATAAAGTATCTTGTAGGTTTGGAGGGTCTATTTTCTCTTTAATTAAGAAGTGTCACTAAATTTGATGATTTAGGTGTGGAAATAAATTTTTTGAAGTGAGTCTCCCTTGATCTAGCTTCAACCAAATTCAAGGGAGAAACCACTTAGTCTACATGACGTCCTAAATAGATCTAATAGTATGGAAGTCTTCTGTGATTAGTTATGATCTCTACAAGATGAATTAAAGTCTTCAAAAATTGATAATGTTCAAGAAATAAACAGTTCTTTTTTCCACTAAATTATTTTTACTTGTGGTCAAGACATTAAGGCTCAAGATGAGGAAAACGAATCATTTGGTATGGATGATCATGATGAATCTTGGAATACCCCTATGTAATGAAAGAGCGACATACTCCAGAGAGTCTGTGGTGGCTCTAGAAGAAGGGGTGGTAGATATAAAATAAGTTGTCTTTTCTATGAACTTTTATTCTTGGGGCGTCGTTTGTTCCACCTTTTTCATTGCAACCTCTTCCTTCCTATATCTATTTTCTCTATTTTTATTCATAAATTTTTTAAGGTCATGGTTTCATCTATGGTACACGCTAATCCTAGTAATATTTATATAAATGATCATATTCTTGATTATTACTAATAAAAAACAGTAATTTCATGTGTATATAAATATTTTGTTGCACATAATTTGTATATAATGTTTCTTATAACTTCAACTTAATTTATATGTAAGAATAAAAAAATTATTAATAATTCTGATAATGAATATAAAAATAATAAAAAATAATTTATAAATTATTTTGATAGTATATAATTTTATTATCTTTATTTTCTAATTTACATAAATAATTTGTATATATTTTTAGATTAATAATTATATAATATTAATATTTTTCAATTAATAAATATTTTTTCTTAATAATTTTGAATTAATGTTAATTTTGAATTAATAATTTTAAATTAATAAATTATATAAATAAATTATAAATAATTTTTACAACCTTGAATTGACAACTTTAGTTATTTGTATTAAATTATTTTGATTATGTGTGTATAATGAATTTTTATTATAAATATTTATGTATTTGTAGATATTTTTATTATGTGTATAAAAATATATTATTCAATGTAATTTATAAATAGTAAAAGAAAAAACTTACAGATATATTTTTAAATATATATTTAATATATATGTAATTATAAATTTATTTTATAAATATATATATTTAAGAACACATATTATATAATTATATATATAATTATATATAATTATATATATATAATATTATAATGGTATTAATAAATATATTTTTTAATATATATATAATATTTTTTATTTATTTTAAAATCAATGATACAATTTAAAAGTATACTATTTTTTTATTAGTAATAATTGAGTTTTAGAAAACATTATTTTTAATAAGTGTTATTTTTTTCCGTATTTCCAAATAATTTCATTTCTTTTCATTTAAATGTTTTCACCAAAAATGATGGAGGGACGTTATAATAATTTCTTTTCTTTTACAAAATTTCACATCAAAAAAAGGAGAGAAATTAAAATTTCTAAAATTTATTTATTTAAACATTTATTTAAATTTTTTAAATTTGTGTTCATATATTTTTCTTAGTTTAATGTTTATCTAATTTGGTTCTCTTTAAATTATAATGATATATTAAAATCAAGGTATGAGATCAATTGTGATTCGTTAATCCCCTTAAAACATCTTTGTCTGATTTTAATTTTCCCAAATGGTTTGAACATCATGCATGCAAGAATTATTATTTGTTCGTGATCTATGTTACTAATTCTCCACCCAATATCTCGTGGATCAAGCCATTATTGGTTCACCCTATCCCTCACATTCATATTCATTTTTACAAATTCATCATTACTTCTGACTTCAATTACATATATCTCTATGTTGTGTAGAAAAAAAACCCTACCAACTTATTATGTAAGATTGTGAGTGTAAGTAATATGTAGGAAGAGTTTTTTAGTTGCACGGATGGTAATCAGTTCAAAGTTTCATGTATCCCTCTTGATCCACTAGATTTGAATTAAAAAATTCTTCATATTTCCTTCCAAGTATCCCTCATACTCTCAAGGATTTTAACCACAATGTCTTTTCTATAACATGTCATTACCATATGTAGTTTATGTTTAGTCACCATTAGAATATCATCTTATAGAATAGTTTTCTTTTTAGGAAACAAAAATACTGAAAGTATATCATGCTAAATATTGAGAGAATTTTTATTAAATATGATTAAGAGTAATTTTTTTATAAAAGTAGTTATAAATAAGTGATATAAATAGTTAGTTATAAATCATTATATTAAATGTAATATGTTGATTACCTCAATGTTGGGTTCTGATAGTGGTGTGGTATCTCTTGGGAAATAAATTTTTGCAAGAGATGGTATATTAAGTTCATATAATATAGAAAATATTAATGATGACCCTCATTAGTAAAAGCATAAACATTAATAAATCATTTTTTTAAATCATAACAATTAATAATATTATATAACATTGATATTTAATCATAAGATGACATTTTTCTATTAAATCATTTTTATATTTTATTTTGTTTAATATTAATATTATTGAATCAAATATGATATATATGAATAAAAATGGATGGATGATAATCATATGAAATATGAGTATGATGATGGTTTGAAATTGATCATAATTGTTTCCAAAGATCATGCATGTGACTCTTCTCAACTCTTTTGTTTGTGTTTATATTGTTTTTATTCATGAATAATTAGGTAAGAGGAGTTACAAAACACATGATCTATCATAGAATAGATCAAAGATAGAAGTTTTATAATAAACATAGGGAAAACAAGAATTATCTAGAGACTAGAATAAGACAAGATTTTATGGAACATTTGAATTGATTACATGTGTGGAAAATGATGAAGACTGTATCGATGATGTGATTATAGGTGGTAACTATGATTAAGATTTTATTGAGGAAATGAAAATGATTGTTGAAGAAAAATATCATGATTGTCCAAAATTATTTGAGATTTTAAATAGTTGTTCAATTATTCCATTTTATGATAGTTGTTCAAAATATATATCATTATTATCCATACAGATGTTGTATAATTTAAAAGGTGGAAGAAAATAGAGTGATTATAGTTTTACTGAACAACTTTCTCTCTTGAATGATATTATCCTAGAAGATAATGAGTTCCCTTTGTGAATATATGACACAAAAACAAATCTACATTTAATGGGTATGATATCTAAAAGAATACACGCTTATACAAACAACTGCATACTATTTTGTATGAATCAAAAATCACATAAAAATCTCCAAAAGTGTGGTTCTTCTTGATATAGTATTATTGAATTTGGCCCTGCCAAAGTTTTATGGTACATTCCAATAATTATAAGGTTTAGACACCTATATAGAAGTGAGGAGACCAAAATAAAATTGATGTGGTGCAAAAATACAGGAAATGAATATTGGAAACTTCATCACTCGATAGACTCTCCTCAGTGGAAGGGAATTGATCACGAGAATCCCAAATTTTAAAACCATCCATGAATCCCACATCTCGATCTATTTATAAATAGATTGAATACTTTTAGTTTTCAAATCAGAAAACATAGTACACGGATATTTATGTTAGTAAATTATAACTTTACATCATGGTTATTCGTGAAATGAAAATACATTGTGCCACCTCTACTTATATGTAGACCAAAACAACCAGGTAATGATATTGATGTTTATTTGGATCCATTGATCAAATATTTAAAATTATTGTGTGACTTAATTCATACATTTTATACTGCTTATAAAAATGAATATTTTAAATCGAGATCCATTTTGTATGGGATGATAAATTAATTTCCTATTTATTAGATTTTTTAGGATATAGCATTAAAGGGAATCAATTTTGTCACATTTGTGAGAAAAGTACATAATAAATTAGGTTGATACATTCATTAAAGATGATATTTCTATAACATTACATATTTCTGCCCCAGCAACATAAGTACCAAACATGAATGACATCATTCGATGGGAGTAAAAAAGAACATACATCACCATCTCCACAAATAAGTGATCAACAATTTGAGAAATTAAAACGTAAGGACACTAGTTATTTTAAAACTTTTTAAAATAACATACAAAAACAATTGTAAAAAGATATTAGTTTTTTAATTTCCTTTCTAGAATTATTTTTACATCAATAATTTTCATGATGTTATAAATGTTGAAAATTTTAATATTACAGTGTCCTAGGAACAATACTAAACAAAACTAGAAAAAAAAGATAGAATTAAGGCTAGGTTAGGCATGACTGATGTGGGTATATAGGAAAATTTGGTTCAAATGAAGAGTGAAAACGGAATTTTCATTCTCTAGATACTTTCACGCTTCCTAAGAAAGAGAGATATTAGTTTTTCAACATCTTGAATAATAAAAATGATACATATGGTTATTAATCACATATCAAGAATATCATGTCAATTACTGAATCAAAGTTAAATATTCTGAAATCACATGACGACCATGTTTTGATGGAACATTTAATACTGGTTTCTTTACATTGTATTTTTTCCAATAATTGTTTTCATACATTAACCATGATCTGTTTATTTTTCAAATATATATTCAATAATGTTATAGACCCAGTGAAATTTCCAATTATGTAAAATAAAATTTAAGTAATATTATGTGAATTATAGATGTTATTCTTGATGAAATTCATTGATATAATTGTTTACATTGTAAGAGAGATTCAATTATGATGTAATTTACATTATAGATGGTTGTACCCCACTGAACAATATATGTTGATTTTGAAAGGGTATGTCAAAAAGAGAATTCTGCAAGAATGTGGTATTATGAAGTGATTTGTGGTTGAGGTATCCATTAAATGAAATAATGACTACCTTTTCAATAAAAAAAAGAAATGTTCTACTAAAATTTATTAACATTGTGTATCTCTTGGGTGATGGAATTTGTAGAATATATGTTTTCACATTCACTTTTATAGATCGAGAACATTCTCAACTTTAATTTTTTTCATAAACTTTTAGAGGGTTCTACATATGTTGAAACCCACAATGAAATTATTGGTCATTTTAATTCATTAAGGGATGAAATATAGTTATCAAATTAATAGAATAAATAATTTATATAATGGTTTTGAGACCATATTTTTAATGAGTAAACTAAAAATAAGGATTCAATTTCAGAAAACATTTTATGGCTATCCAGAAGAACAAGTGTGCATGTATTATCATATAATGGTTGTTTAATTAATGGTTATAGAATCTATAAAATGAAAAATATGAACATAGTACCATGAATAATAGTAGAGTTACACTTTTGGAAAAAGTTATGCTTGTATCTGGTCCCAAGTAAATAAATAATGTTTTTTTATATTTCATACTTTGGTATTATAAAAAAATGTGAGTTGGGTTATACTACATTACATGTGATGATTTTTCAATGAAAGTTGGTTGATAATATTATTTTTGTTAAAATAGATGAATTGGTATTCATGAGAGTGGATTTTATTAAGGAAGTGTAAAAAGGAGATTCATTTTAAATGGAATCACAAGAAGTAAAAGTATAATATGTTCCCAGTACCACAAATAGAAAGTGTTTAATTATTCTATTATCGACCAAAACTAATAATGGTTAGGATGAAAATTTAATTGAGGATGACCCTAACATTGGGACATCACAATAATTTCACAGTGGTCCCAACATAGTTATAATATATTAATTCATAGAATACCACAATAATGGGATTTGGATACTCTATAGAGCGATCAAATCCATTAAATGATTAAAAATTAGTTAAATAATCAGGTTATATTTTATTTTTAATACACATTTATTTACCAAATATTATTATCTTTACAACTATTCATTAATTTAATAAAAATTAAATATTCAATGACTTCTATAGATAATGACTTCTACACAGGCCGATGCTCCCAATATCAAGGAATAATAGGTTTCTCCCCAAGATAGTGATCCCAATAATGAGGAACAAAAACATTCTACACATACTGATGTTACCAATACATAGGAACAACCTATTCATGGTGTTGAGGCCAAGTAAATACTTTATGGTGAACAATTGGCGCCCTAGAAAAAACAGGATCAGAATAACATGATGGTGTTAGAAAAAGTTATTAATGTGATGAAAAAGACATCAAATTCATGGTTGGATGGAATACACATGGAAAACCTATTTACCCCAACAAGGATATGTTCAGTAGTTATATTAGGCTCACCACTAACATGTAAATTTTGATTATTGTAGATTCATGAAAAAATTTGGTACCTATTCTTAAGACACTAATTTGGAAATATATTAGGGTAACATTATGATATACTATATTTATTTTACTAAAAACAATATAATGAATCATTTAATTACTCCTCAATATCCACTGTAGAGTAAATTAATAGTAGAGAAGTTATGAATAAATTTTTTAATAATTATCATTATAATGTCTTGTAGAGGCTTTCACTTAATTATTATGAAGTATCATCTCAAATATGATAATAAAAAATAAACCTTAACCCACTATAAGTGTGTTCACACCTAATAATCCAGCAAGCATGGGATGAATTTCTTGGTCTTCACAAGAAGGAATATTTTCATGTACATTGTTACCAATAATAAATTACATGAAAATTATTCTATTAATCTCTTTGATTAATAATTTTTAATTTATAAAAAAACATCTGAGTGTTGAAAATAAGAAATGGGTATTCCAAAAAATGTACCCCTACTATAAAGAAAGTTTGAGGTATGCATTACTTAAAGAAAAAATTGTATTTGTTTTAAATCTACCGTAATAATTTTATCTGACATGAAATAAAAATACAATTATGTTCCCCTAATTATATATAGATTTATGAACCAAAATCCAATAATACTTCCATCCTGCATCATATTCTATGGAGGTAGGAATGTGTAAATAATGAAGGGATAATAATATATTAAAATACACAAAACATGTGGGAAACATGTGTAAGTATGACATAATAAAAAAATTAAATCAGTATTATATAATAATTATTACATATTTTTTATACTTTTCTCTAACTTATAAAAAATAATCATTATCAACTATTCCTGGTGAACAAATATTATCATTGGCCATAATGTAACCATAATTTTATAGCCACATCAGAGGTGTGGGTTTTGGTGTGTCACCCTGAACATTTTTTGAGAAAATAAATGAACAGTGGATAACGATATAAAATGGAAGAGATTTAGGCATGATTAGATTATTTAGTAGTAAAAATTATTTGGTAGTAATAGTTTCTAGAAACAATTATGGGGATGAATCAAAGAGAAGAAACAACACAAGAACAACCACTACATAAAGTTTCCCACCAACCCCACAACCTTTGAAGTGATACATTCCCCTCAAAGAGTTGTCTTAGAAGAGGTAATCACAATTTTCATAGTTGTTTTTATAAAAAATTAATTAGAGAAACAAATATACCTTTCATGTACTGATATTCTAAAGTTTGAAAATGATTGTGATTTATATCTATCAACACCAACCCGTAACCATGTTGTGAGGTGTACCATGTACAATATCCAAGGAGATATTCAACACAAAATAACAAATTCCAATAAGTTATGTTAGAGTGGGGATTAACATAGCTCGAGATCCTAGTTCTGAGTTATCTTTTCCACTTAATGATGTAATTATTCATACGGTCAAGCAAGATATAATAAATTTCATATCATGGCTATTAGATCTGTAAAAAATATGTGTGATGAATTCATTTCAAACATATTTTTGATGATAAACAATTACAAATTAATGAAATTTTTTGATCTGATGAATGTTATCAAATATGGGAAAAAGGAAAAGGTAAAATAGATGGATAAATAAAAACAATCTAAATGATCAACCAACCAATTGAAAAGATCTTAATGAATTGCCTTTTTCTATCCTATTTAACATTTGTATTTACTAACATTAATTGTTCAAATAGATATAATGCTAGTAAGTGGTGCTTTGAAGATAATTTATTTGGAAGAATAGATGTACAAAGAGGCCACTATATACTATATTTCTCTTGGGAATATAAATGAAATCCTTAGGTATTAATAAGTAGGATTCTAAGTTGTAAATGCGTACATGAGGTGTATTTTCATGTTTTTTTGTCAAATATCTAATCTATTATGTTAATTATGAGTATATAATATTCATAATTATTAAATGGGTATATATCTGAACAATTTTAAGGTAAACCCCTATGAAAAAATATGGAATCATTAGTCCTCACATCAATTATATAAAATTATTTTCATTATAACCAGAGAAATATAATGGAATAGTGGTAAAATGTTCCAAAATGTTTGAAAGAAAACATATAGGGGACATAATCCTTTTTGTACCCATGATATAGGAGTAAAAATATACAATTTAACCATATCAAATATATTTTCATTCACTTCATTAATTATTCCTTTTTATTTTTTAGGTATCATTGGTTACTCATTGTTGTCAATTTAGATATTTCAAAGATTTATTTTCTAGATTCAATGCATGGATACCCAATAAATTGACCACACATGATGACATTTATATATTTTTAATACACTACATAGAGGATTTTATAACTAAAGTTCTTGTTATATATTTTATATTATGTTTTAAAGAAAATTAAATTATGATTGTTCAGTGTGTAAATATCATCCAAAAAAAAGCATGATAATAGTCCATAAGCATAAGGATCATATCAACTTCTACAAGTGGATTAGTATTAGAGAGTATATAATAAGTTTCAGTATAAAAAATAAATGAAAAAAACTTATTTTTTTCACTATTTTCTAGTTTCCGAAATAAACTACTGGAATCGTTTATGGTCATTGAGTTTGATATTTATGAATGCAATCGTACACCATCAAAAAACAAGAATCCCCAAAGAGGTATTTTCAAATATAATTAAAATTTTCTTTAAAATATTTATCAATAATTTTTTATTTATATTTTTACAAGTTTACTAGGAATTTAGATATTCATCATATTGAAAAGAGGAAATATATTTTTTATAAATGAATGGGAAGTATACCTATTGTCATACTGTATAAAGACATCATGAATAGGTGACTTCCTACTACTTATTTAGCTGGTTTTCAATTCATTTCATCTACTTCTTTATTGAATTTCTTCATAATTGGTATCTTATATTTAAGGAAAATGATCCATAAGTATTTTTGGACATTTAGGAATCAACCAAAACTCAATGTGATATACATTTTTTCTGTTATGACTCAAAGTGAATTATTTTAGTTTAAGATTTACAATTTAGTTAAAAACAAACATCACTTATTCAAAACTAAGAAAAAATAGTCTGGTTTTTTGATACTTTAGTAAAACTATTTGTAAGTAATTTGAGACATTTAAGAGTTATCCAATCCTCAATTTGATAAAAAGTGTGCCTTGTATGACTTGAAGTTTCTCTTATCAGTTTAAAATTGATATTTTAGTTCAAAATGTGATCACTCACCAAAAACTAAGAAAACATACTCCCAACTTATTGATAAATCATCAAAATGATTCAAAATTTATTTTTTATGGGTATGAATCATTCCCATATAAAACTGACACACTATGTGACCAGTATGGCTCAATGATCTTGTTTTCTATTTAAAATGACATTCTGATAAAAAATGGCACTCTCAAAACCAAGAAAAATTTCAGATTGTTTTTTATACTTTAGTAAAATGATCCATAAGTAATCTATGACATATATGAACTGGTTATACCTTAATCTGATGCATGGTGTGACCTATTTGACTCCATGTGTGTGTTTTCTTCTTAAAATGAAAATTTAGTAAAAACCACAAGTGACATACTAAAAACCAATAAAATTAATTCTTATTGTTGTGATACATTATAAAAAAACCATAAGTCATTTTTAATGTATAAGAATTATTCACACCTAAATATGATGCACAATGTGACCTGTATGTCTCAAATTGTCTATTGTCAATTTAAAATCGACATTTTAGATCAAAATATGTATAGTTTATTGAAAACTGATCAAAAATGATAGGATTGTCTTGATAATTCAATAAAATGAATAATAAGCCATTTTTAATATGTAGTAATTAGCCTCACAACAATCCAATAAATTATGTAACTAGTATGACTCAAAGTGATTTTTTCAGTTTGAAATGAAATTTTAGTGAAAATAGGGACAAACATAAAACAGATAAAATGAAATCATATTATTTTCATAGTTTAGTTAAAAGATTCCTAAGCCATTTTTGATGTGTAAGTATCATCTAATCCTCAATATGATGCACAATATCATTGTAATTAATCAAATTGTGGCTTCTTATTTAATGATAACATTTTGGTATAAAACAAAAGTGACATACTAAAAACTAAGAAAACACATTCACATTTATTTGGTACTTTACAAAAAATATATTTATGTCACTTGTGATGTGTATGAACTAGTCGAAACTCAATTTGATATATGGTGTGCCTGTTATGACTTAGAGTGTCAATTTCCTGTTTCAAATTGGAAATCTGGTTAGAAAAATGTTTCTCCCATCCAAAACTAAGAGAAAAATATCTTATTGTCATGATACTTTATAAAAATGATTTAGAAGTCAGTTTTTTACATGTTGGAATCAATCTCATGTCAAACTGACACATGATGTGGATAATATGACTCAAAGTGTTTGTTTGTAGTTTAAATTGACATTTTACTAAAAAAAATTGAACTAACCAAAACTAAGAAAATACATTAGGATTATTTTGATATTTTATCAAAATAATCCATAATATATTTTTTATGTGTAGGAATTAGCCACATGTAAATCCGACACACTATATCACCGGTATGTCTCATACTCTCTAATTTATGCTTAAAAGGAAATTTTTGTAAAAACCACCAGTAGATACTCAGAACCCAGAAAAAAAGTCAATTTTTTCATACTTTAGAAAACTAATCCACAGGTTATTTCTAATATATAGGAATTATACTCACCTATATCTTATACACAGTGTGACCTGTATGGATCTAATTGTGTCATAGTATTTAAAATTGATATTTTAATAAAATAAGAATTATAAAACACATTTTAATTATTTTAGTGCTTTAGAAAAATGATCCATATTTATATTTTTATGTGTAGGAATAATACGCACCTCAATCTGATACATGGTGTTCTCGGTATGACTCAATGTGTTTTTTATCAGATTAAAAATTACATTTTAGGTCAAAACATTTGTCACAAACTAAAAATAGAGAAAACATTTTTTAATTACCTTAATAATTTAATGAAATGTTTAATAATTCATTTTTATTTGTAGAAATTAGTATTACATCAAACTAACTCTTGAGGGGAGCAGTATGGATCAATATACGTGTCTTTAATTTAAAATTATATTTTAGTAAAAAAACAAGTGACATAATCAAACCAAGAAAACATATTCATAGTTTTTTTATTTAGTAAAATTATCCATAAGACATTTTTGATGTGTATGAATTAGTTTTACCACAATTAGATGCACGGTGTGATCGACATGAATCCATGTTTTTATTTTTATTTAAAATCAACATTTTAGTAAAAAAAAGTGACATACTGAAAACTGATAAAAAAAATTAGATTGTTTTTATGCTTTAGTAAAATGATGTATAAGTCATTTTTGATATGTAGTAATCAGCCTCACCGCAATCTGAGGCATGGTGTGATAGATATAATGTGCATCCTCAAAACTAAGAAAATTCATTTTAATTGTTTTTATACATTATAAAAATTATCCATAAGTCATATTTAATGAAATTAATATACCATACCTCAATCGGATACATAGTCTGGCCAGTATGACACTATGTATCAGTTATTAGTTTCTAATTGGAATTTTAGTTCAAAACAAGTTTCTCTCACTCAAATCTATAAAAATGTGCCCGGATTGCCATGATAATTAAGGAAAATTATTCATAATTAATTTTGTATGAGTAGGAATATGTATCATTTCAAAAAATACATTATGTGACTGGTAAGACAGAAATTGAACATTTTCATTTTTAAATAACATTTTAGTAAAAAACAAGTGACATTCTGAAAATAAAGAAGATATATTGGGATTATTTTTATACTTTATAAAATATTACATAAGTCATTTGTGACATATAAGAATAATACCCAATTCAATATGACACATGAAGTGACCAATAATACTCAAATTGTGTGGTTTTAGTTTAAAATATTCATTTTATCAAAGTGTTGTTCTAAATTTATGTTTAATTTATTTCATTATTGTATTACTAACATAGAAAACTATTTATTATATAGGCTGATTATTTTTCTCTAGTTGGGGTGGTTTTTTCCGCATTTGATATCATTATGGAGCTTTTATGAGTGGGGTTCACGTACCAAATATAATGAAACCAATCTTGTTTTTGAATGTTTGTGAAAAATTGTACATGCAAATGTAATTTTACAAAACTATGTTTGATTTTTATATAGTAGTTTATTTTTTCTTTTATTTATGATTTCATTTTTATTTCTATTTAATTATGAATTTTCCACACCTAGTACTTATTTATTTTTGATTTTATTTATTTCTATAGTGTAATATAATTTTAATAGCACACTTCATTAGTATGGCCTTTATTAGCGATCATTCCAACACTGATAAAGGGCGTATCTTTTAATGGAACATAGATAAATAATTCTTTTTTATTGCTGATAAAGGATTTTATAAAGATGTAAATGTATATACCTGAACCCAATTTCCCAATATCGGTGAATTATTTATAACATTGGAATGATTACAAGAATTTTTCAACCCAAAGGAATGAATAGTGTTATCATTTTGGAAAACCAGCTATATACATAAGTTCAACATTACAAAATGAATGGGAAACAATATACAAATTTCTCTAACAACAGCCATAACTCCTAGGTTAACCCTACATGTCATTAATAATGAACATATTCTTGTCCTAGGAAAATGAAACATAAGAAAGTGGTGAGATCAAATGCTTAGTAAGGGAATGAAATGTAGTGAATGATATAGAAAACATAATCATTAGTCATGGTGAATAACAAAAAACAAATCTCTTCAAAAATAAACATGAATACATCATGGAAGGACTAAGAGCTTACCAAAAAATCAAGGAACTGGTGGAAACCAGTTCTAAGGAGAAAATATATATATAAAGAGATAAGAGTCAGGCGTTTCAAGGGGTTGTTAAAAATACGTGAATGAATTTTGCCACACATGTAAGCCTCCATCATTGGAGCACAATAAACCAGGGTAGTGAAAGACCACATCGTAGTCATTTTTATAAGGGATCTCTTGGACAGAACATCCATCGCATGATTAGCCTTCCTATAAGAATGAGAGAACACCAAATTATGCCGAGCTGCTTTATCAATGTATTCAAGATAATGAGGTAATAGGAGACAAGGAACATAGTGAGTTCTTGTTCATAGAGCCTGCTCCACAATTTTAGAGTCAAATTCCATTCATAAAAAGGTCAATTTATAATATACATCATATCCAACAACATGTATAATTTCCCATAGTTTAGCTTCATAAGCAACCCCAACACATGTATAATGGTAGAAACACCCCTTCGCAAAGCCACAGTATGTTTGAAAGAAACCACCACAACCGGATGGTCCCAGTGTTCGAGAGGCTACCCCATCAACATTAACTTTGATCCAGGGGTGGATTGGTGGTATCCATTAGAAATATTTGATCATTTTTGGTGTTCTTGTATGACCAAACACACCCAAGAGGCAAAGAAGTTTTATGTCATGCATGGTATTATGCATGTCACCCATTTGAACAATGGCAGCAGCGTAAACCTCTCGATGAATAGAAAGCATGCCCTGATACATGGTGGTGCACTTTGAATCAAGGAGCAGCAAGTTTTGGGCTCTCCATATAGTAGCAAAAGCAGCTGTAGTAGCTGCTAATAGCAGGTTATGAACCTGCATACTATAATCGGCATTTCATAAAAAACTCAAGAAAAAATCCAACAGCACACCTATGTCGAGATGAAGTCTAGAAAGTGAACCAATGTAATACCATAGCTCCTTGTAAAATCTTCATGAGAGGAAAACATGATGTATATTTTCCTCATCATTAAGATATAATCAATAAGAAGAAGGAAGCTGAAGACCAGCTCATTTGAGTTGATTCTGAGTGGGCAGTCAGTGTTTCTATATTTTCCATATGATAACATACTAAGATGGAGAAATATAATGAGTGTGGATGAAATGAAACTAGTATTTTTGTTGAGATGAGGGGGGGGGGGGTCACATTCCATTCTATTGAAATTTTTGGTGTTGAAGTGTCCAACATGATTTGGTTTCCAAACGAGAGTATCATAATCAATAAATCTTTATTGGAGTATTTCATGTTAGGCTCGGGATGGTATAAAACTATTAGAGGCTAAGAGCTATTGTAATAAATCATTAATTTACATGTGTCTCATAGAAGGTTGTTGATTCTTTTCATTCGAAATTAGGTAATCCAACCATTCAATGTTACAGAAATTAAGATTCGAGTCTTGGCTCACAAGCCATTTTGAGTCACACATTAGTCTCTTAAAGGACTATTTGATAGAGGGACATACAGATGAAGAAATATGAAATTGATATCCATCAATAAATCTCCCCTTAAATCTTCCAATAATAATGTCACCATGTGTATCATCTGAGAGAAAACCCCATGTAAATTCCTAAATAATAACAACATAAAAGACTAGTAAATCTGTAATCCCAAGGCCCCCCAAATCCACTAGTTTAATGCATTCCTTCCACGATACTGTAATGAGTTTAATTTCATGAACTGATCAAGTACATAAAAATTTCCTAATCATATTTTTCATCTCCTTGATAAGACTCCTTGAACATCGATAAAGTGAAAATGAATAGAGAAACATGGATGTGATGACAAAATTGACAAAGCAAACCCGTCTATCCTAGGACGTTGCTTTCCCCTTCTACCTAGTAATCTAATTTACAATACCATAATATATTCTCTCCAAATATTTCCTTTTCACCCTTCCCCAAAAAAGAGGAACATCAAGATAATTGAATGGAATAGAACCCCTTCGAACCCCAAGTAGTTGTGTTATTCTATTTTTCTATCCAACTAAAATACCATCCTCAAAGACCATGAAAGATTTATCCCAGCTAATTGACTGGACAGAAACATCCTCATAATGTGAAAAAAGAGCCTTCACATAGTTGAGGGTTCTTCTAGAGGATTTTCAAAACAACAGTATGTCATCCACGTAAAGAAAGTGCAATGGAACAAAGTCAGACTTCCCCACATTAATTTTCTTATAAAATCCACAATGAGTAAGATCAATAATACACCTACTAAAGTAATCATCAGAAATGGAAAATAGAATTTCTGAGATTGTATCATATTATATCACACCCCTTGAGCAACTGAATAAGACTATGTGTGACCCATAAACAAGAATAGATAGCCTTGAATAGCTTATAATTGCTTCAATATGTTTGATAAATCGCTATGAGAATCCATATTGTTTGAGGACCTCAAGAGGAAATCTCCATTTCAAAGTATAAAAGGCCATAGATATGTCAATATTGAGTGAAAACTCCCATAATTTCACTTTTTCATCATTAAATTTATACCTTCTGAGGCCGTGAATAGACAACCTTGAATATTTCTTCAAGTTACAAATCCAAACTAATTTGGAGTAATGAAACTCTGAACCATTCTCCCCATTCTATTCATAATAATCTTTCTAATGATCTTAGGGATTCTGTTCCAAAGAGAAACATGACTAAATTCATTGATATCAATAGAATATTTCTTCTTAGGTATCAAGGAAATGAAGTAACAATTCAGCCCATGTGGCATGAAATAATGATAAAAAAACATTAACAACCTGAGTAACATCATCCTGCACAATATCCTAGTAAAACATAACGAATTTTTTAGTGAATACATTAGGTCCAATTGTTCCCCCCATGTTGAGAGAGAATAAATCCTCTTTGACTTCCTCTTTCAGTAGAGTTTGGATGAGATACTAGTTTTGTGGTTCATCAATGCAGAGATTTATATTCCCCACCATTTTTGGGGTGCATATCATCCCATCATCATAGTATAGTTTCATAAAGTTCTCTATAACTACCTTAGTAATCTCATAATCATAAGTTCGGAGCTGGCCATTTATCTTGATTGTACTAATTCAAACCCTTTCCCTCTTCTCCTTATAAAATCTATGAAAAATATTTGAGTTTTTGTCCCAATCCTTTAGCCACTTGACAATCAGTTGATTTTTGAAAAGTCATTCCTTGATCATTAAAAGACATTCCATCATGTTATGTGCCTCAATTTACTCTCTAGAAAGGGCATTTTGAAGTTGATTCATGAAATGGAAACATCAAAGCTGATCGTCAGCAATTTTTGATGACAAGATCTAGCCTAGAGGGCAGGTTTCTCCTCTTGATTTTAAGCAGCCCTTCGGTGTGTTTTAGTTTTCCAACAAGCTTACAAAGAGGGATTCCAACAAAATCATTTTTCCAGGTCTCATGAACATGTTCCCTACAACCAGTAATAACAATCCACACATTATTAAATCGAAATGGAAGAGGACCTAACCATTAAAAGTGCGAATGCGCATCCACAACAATACGATTGTGGTAAGAATGATTCTTTGGGAGAGTAAATCCTAAATCATCATGAGGAGCACTTTGATAATCCATCTAAACAAAGAACCTTTCCAGCTTACTTTCCTTTCTACCATTCAACGTGTGAAGAATCCATGTATAATCATCCCCTTCCACTGGGACTTCAACAAATCCAAAATGATCGATACCAGAGGAGAAATCCAATGTAGCATTGCGGTTGAAATTCTCCACAATTTTCTCATCTAGCCTTAGAAAAGTATTAAAATATTCAAAAGCCATCCATTTTTGATCCATGCATTCATAGATAACATTGAGATCACTCCATAACTCCCACCTAATATAGAAAGCGGAGGTGTATGAAAATGATAATGAGATGTCAAATCCACCCACATTGCAAGAGATGAGAACACTTTGAAGTTTCTTATTGAAGGAGTTGACTTGAATCATGTCAAGTCTATGGAGCCACAAGTAATCCATATTAATATCATGGGAGTTTTGAGAGAAAAATTTGTTACAATGTGAATCCCATATAAATTTTGTCCTATTGGAGAAAAAGAGTTTTGGTTCAGTGATGCCAATTATCATGGGTTTGTAAGACAAGAAAAAATGACAATGGGTTTTGACCATTAAAGGATTCCATGGACTTGACAATTCTGAACAAATATCGTCATTGACAGAGAGACTTACCCATTATTTTGGTGCCATCATGATTATCCATGGTCACTTGACCCCTCCATTTTCCACTTTATTCTTCTTATATTTTAGGGCATTAAACAGGTCTTCCACCATCTTATATTTCTGTGCTAGAGAAATCGTTTCATTCACTAAGGTGGATGTGGGAGCCTGGTCACAATCCTTAGCATCATTAAACCAAAATACACCACTCAAGGGTGTAAACATGTTCATTGTGTGCGTAGGTTGAGATTGAGCATTCTGAGATACCTTATTTCTTGCATACATGGATGCAGGAACCTATGAAAAATCTTCACCTGGATCACTATGTGTAGTAGATGCGTCTTGTTATTACATGACATTTTGCATAGATTCAGGTGTACTCATTTCCAGATGATCGGTGAGGTGTCCATCATAGTTGGCTCCTATCCAGCAGCTCCAGAAACAGGATAGGAGGATTCATTCAAGTGTTGCACCACCACGTCATGAGCGGTGGAAATAGTGAAGGTTCATACACAAACTGCACCTCTTGGGTTACATTGTGTGGGTAGTCCGTCGCAAGTTGAACATTCTTAAGTGGGGATGTGATTGGGTTATGTAAATCAGCCCCTCCATCTAGGGAAACATCATCCCCTTGAGGACCTGCAACTGCCAAGGGAGACACAGGAGGATGTTGTACATTACTTCCAAATGGAGAAAGTCCATGGTGCCATCCTATAGTGTAGTAGGGACCTGATCACTTTTAGAGGTTTACCATATCAATTATGGGTTTCCCAAGGTGACCTTTCTCCACTATATGGGTGTTCCACACAACACACACATCTGCAGGAGCATCTAAAGTCAAACCATTTCCTTGAGAGAATCCCTCTATAGAAAAAAAACAAGAATGGGAGAAGGGTGCTCTTCCTTCTTTGCTACAATCTCCCATTCCTTAATAACAGAACCACCAGGATCATTGATCTTCATGTCAGGAAATGTGTTCTTTCCTTTTCTCCATAAACAATTAGAGATTCCATCACATTTCATATTGTATAAGGAACATTCCTAATCCCTTTTCATTCCTGAGAGAGGTTACCAAAAAACAATCAATTTGTGAAGAATTTTGGTTTTATTTCATAATGAATCAGAAAAATGATAATATCATTCCTTATAGTTAGAACTACCTCTTGCACAAGGGTGCTAGACATGTCAACTTACACAAGAATTCGGTCATAGTTTCCAGACCTTGGATTGTCTATTTGTTAGTCTATCTGAATAGGATTTTCTATAGACGAAGCAATATCTCATAATATACATGGATGTAAATACAACAAATTTAATTTGAAAATATGAATCCAAACCTATGCATGTGTCTTCCTGACTGTGTCCAGATCAAATTTCATATCTCACTCCTCGATTCTAAGGAAACCAGGTGGCAAGGATAAAGACCTAAGGCTCCAAGACCTTAATTTAAGATCATCCAAATGGAAGATAATGTTATAATACCCTCTTCCCATAGCAGTCATCTTCCAATCACTGAAACCCCATAGAGAAGAAATTCTACATGTGAGGTCTGGGAATTTCCACAGTCGATCACCCTTCTGCAACAAAACCCTTGCTACTATGGAATGTCAGCACAAATAGACTCTCTCTTTAATGGCCTACTAGTTTTTAGATACATGGGTGATCTTTCCCTTGTGAATGATTATTATAGGGGGAGGAATATCAATTTCGGTAAAAGAGGGACTGGTTGTTGATTTGACCACCTTATCAAAATTCCTCATCACAATCGCCGCCACAACCAGTGTCTGATCCTTGACATGCAGCGTCCTAGAAGCAATGTAAAAAATGTCCCTATGGCCAACATGATCCACCAATGATATTTTTGAAGTCTCAGTCAGATCTTAGATCACACAAGTATCATTCCTACGAAGAATAGGTCATTCTCCGGTCCTCCCTTTCTCTTCCATCATAAAAAATAAAAACCTACAAGATTATGATCTTAATAAATAATTCCATAATAAATCATAATCATGGGAATTATACTAATTTAATAACCACATAAACATTCAATTTCTAGTTTCATAATGAGTTAATGCATAATTTCGGTCATCATAACCATACTTTTAGAGCCTCATGCCAAGACCATAAATAACAATATTGTCAAGGCCTCATGCCAAAACCATAGTTTGTCTCATGAGACATATTGATGCATAAAGGGGCCATAGTAGGACCCAATCATCAAATACTGATTCAAATTTATTCCTCATATGAATGGAGATAAATATATAAATCATATACAATCTTATTGAAACTAACATATGGAATTTAAATAACTTTTCCTGAATGTTAAGCATAGACACTAACCATTCAGATTAAATTGGGGAAAGGTTTTAAGATAACACAACCGTAGTCAAAATAATCATAAAACATTAAATTAAATATGGTAGATGATATCATAAAATGTTAATCATAATAATATATAATAATCAATAATATTTGTGAAATAGATTAATATACTCTTATAAAATCAATGATTAATTATTAAGATAAATACACTTTTAGATTGAAAATAAGAGTTCTTTTGAAAAAATATTTATATAAAACCCAAAGTGAAGTAAAATAGTATTTTAATAATAAAATTATTGATTTTATAAAGATAGTGTATTCTAAAAACAGATTATAGAGTTCCCTTGAAAATGATTATGTATTTGAGAAATTCCCTAGAATCAGCCCTATATTTCTATAAGAATTTTTGAAATCTCCTTTTAAAACATATAACTCCCCATAAATGAAAGTATGATTCTATTTGGTGCACATATATAAATCATTAAAAAGTAATTTATGAGGAGTTCATATGAATAAATCATAATTTAATACAGGTAAGTAGAGAATAAGAGTAACCCAAATGAAATGGAGGTTCGAGTGGAAAATATGGACCTCAAGTCAAACGATGTTATTCACATGATCTTATTATCCGGGATAACCCAATTAAATTAACTAATTAATATTTCTAGAACCTATTATTTATGTAATTTATTTATTATATCCTTATTAAGTTCATTCATGACCTTCTTGATGGGTTTTAGAGGATAAATTTTATTGTTTGGGAGGGTTTTCTTCATTGGTATTCATGACTGGTTTACTTATATACATGTAAGGATAAACATGAAATAATAGAATTATTGTCCAGAATATAATTTGAATATTCATTTTTAAAATAAATAATATTAAATTTTTATAAAATTAATTTGGATATTGGGAGTGAGGCTAAATCATTATATAAAACATTAATGATAATTGTTTGGGTTAATTAGTGGTTTTTTATCACAACAAACTTATTTTTATTTAAAGAATAATATCATGTGTAAAAAAGATTCAAAAACCATAAATAAGTTACAATAAATTTATTTCATTTTTTTTCAACCATAAAAATGGTTTCTTGACTCTAATTGAAGTCAGTAATAGAAATTGAAAACTCGTCGTCCTTGAACATTATAAATTAACACATCTCAGATGGTGTTTTCATTTATAGTGTAAAAAATTGGGAAATGAGGGATGATGATGAATTATTTCATTATCATAACAATATTAAAATAAACATAAGGTAATAAATATATCAAAAAATTTGGATTAATGTAAGTGAGTAAACAAAAATAAAATAAAGGAACTCGAAATAAAAAAATGAAATGAAGAATTTACCTCTTGATGTTATCTTCCTTGAGAGCCTATTTATGGGAGAGGTTTTGGTCTTTTTATGAGACCAAGTGATTTTTAATGTGGGGGAGGATATTAGGAATATATTACAGTATATTTTAGGCAAGTCACAATTCTTTAGAGGAGTGATTAAAAGTGGGAGTGATGGAGGTTATCATGGAAGAGAGGAGTGATTTTTTAATATCTTATTCATTATTTTATTATTTTCATTAAGAAAACCAATATTGTATATTAATGTGACCCATAATAGTAATATGTTCATGTGAGTTCAATCCAAGTGTGTTTACATCATCCATGATTCTGTGAATAGAGAATTTAACTGATAATTTATATATACAATAAATTACTGTATTTTACTATTCATAAAAAAATTGAGTATTTTAGAAAAATCGAAAAACTTCAACCTAATAATTTTTCAACATGTATAACTAAAAAATGTACTCAATTTTTTTTAATTTTTTTTTCTAAATATGATTAATTTAATTTTTAAATAAAATCATTTTTTCTCCAAGTAAATAACAATTTTAAACAATTATTCGTTTTATATCACCTTGAAAAATAAAGTAGGATCTCATTATCTTATAACCTTAAGAAAATAAAACAATAATATGATTTAGTATTCATAAGGGTCATATTAATATTCATAGGGGTATGTTACTATTCACAAATAATTAGTTTTGTCTTATCACACTCTAAATATCTTACTAAACGCTACTGTGTATGTTATTTTTTTAAATTAAAATCACAGAGGAGGAAAAATAATGTTTACAAGATAGGTTATAACAAAGTGGTCTTTTGTAGAGACTTATTGTTTCATGAATTTTGTATTAAAATTATTTATAAATCCTGGGGGTGTTAAATTCTCCCCCCTACAAAAATTTCATCCTCAAAATTCTTAGAATGTTACCTCATCAAAGTATTTCGGTAGGTATTCATCATAAGCTCCTCAGGCTCTCATGTTGCCTCTTAGATGTTATAATTTATACAAAGTATATTTACTAGTCGAGTCGTTTGATTCCTTAATACTAATTCTTTAGTTTCGAGAATATTTATAGGCACTTCAGAGTAAGATAGATCATGTTCCAATTCTATACCTTCGGAAGTGAGGACATGTGTTGTTTCTGGCATGTACTTTCTCAAAAATGAGACATATAACACATTTTGTACTTTAGGCAGGCTAGAAGGCATAAAAAAATGATATGAAACCGCTCCAATTATCTCTAGTATTTATAAAGTTCCAATGTACCTAGGGCTTATTTTCCCTTTCTTTCCAAATCATATAACACCCTTCCATTGAGATACCTTCAATAAAACATGATCTCCTATTTGAAATTCCTAATCCTTATTTAGATTATCTTCATATCTCTTTTTCTTACTCTGAGTTGCATTGATAAAGGGTTTGAATATTCATTACCTTTACTATTGATTCATCCACATGCTCTCGGCCCGTAAGCTTCCTTTCACCGACATCATCGCAACATGTCGGTGTACAACATCTCTTCTGTAAAATGCTTCATTTGGTGCCATTTAAATGATAGAATGGAAATAATTATTGTAGGAAAAGTCAAACAAAGGTACATACTGATCCCACACACATTTAAAATCCCAAGAGCATGATCTCAAAATTCCTTCTAATGTTTGGATCATCTATTCCGGTTTCCCTTCAGTTTGAGGGTGATAAGAAGTACTCAAACAAAGCACATTATCAAAAGGTTTTTGACAAATTTTCCAGAATTTCAATTTAAATCAAGGATCAAAAAAAAATATAGGTGCTCCATGATGTCTTAAAACATCATTGATATAGATCTATGTAAGGTTCTCTTATGGAAAATCCTCCCTTATAGTAAGGAAATCTGTAAATTTGGTAAGTCGATCCACAATTACCTATATTGCATCACTCATTATTGGAGTTTTGGGTAATATAGTGATAAAGTCCATAGTGATGTCATCCCATTTTCATGTAGGAATAAGTAGATGTTGCACGAAACCTCTTGAATGTTGTCTTTCAGCCTTCACCTGTTGTAAAAGTAAACATTTTGATACATAATATGAAATTTCCCTCTTCAAGATATCCCCCCCCAGAAATGTTCCTTAAAATCTCTATAATGTTTTGTACTACCATAGTGTATAATGAAATTAGTGTTATAGACACCATCCAATAACTCCCTTATCAGATCGTGTATAGAGGGAACACGTAACCTCTTCCAAAATTTCATAATTCCATCTTCACACATGATGTCATCCAACATCCCAGATTTCACAACATTAATATTCTTTTGAAGGTTCTCATCATCTGGTAGAGGGATTTTAATCATTTCTAATAAATATGTTTTGGAATCCAATTGAAAATGTAATGATGTTTCACCTTATTTCATAATTCCAACATCCATATTTACTAGATACATAAACATAGGATCCCTTTCAATCTTCATTTTTTTAGGGATACATGATCCCTTCTGCTTAATGCATATACCACCTTATTTTCTTTCCCTGGGTAGTAGTGTATTGAACAATCATAATCCTTTATTTTTTGAGCCATATCCTTTAAATCATGCTGGGTTCTTTCTATGAGAATATATATTTTAAACTCTTTCCATCTGTATACACCTCACACCTTTCTCCCTAGAGATTGTGTCTCCATATCTTCCAAGAAAAGATTACAACTACTTACTTAAGATCATGAGTTAGATAGTTATATTCAATAATTTTTAGCTACCTTGATTCATATACAATAACTCTATTATTCCTTATAAGGAAACAACTGAGTCCTTTCTTTGATGCATCACTATAGATCACAAATCCACCATTCCTTAATGGTAGAGTTTGGACCATAGAATTCACTAATATCCTCTAAAATTCTTTGAAACATTCCTTGTATTCTTTTGTCCATATAAACTTAACCCCTTTACCAATAATATGGGTCATTGGGATGGATAAACGGGCAGAGTTATGAATGAAACGCTGATAATAACCTACTAAATCAATAAAACTATGTACGACAATTTTTTTCATTGAAGTAGTCTATTCTTGAAAAACTTTGTTCTTCGTAGTTTCAATAGATATTCCATCCATGGAGACAATGTTTCCACGATTGTAAACTGATTGATGCCAAAATTCACACATGATAAACATTCCATATGATTTATTTCATCTAATTGTCTTCTAAATAGTGAAAAAGTTATTTTTAGGATCTTCATATCTTTTTCTGTATACCATGATAACATCAGTAAATACCACCACACATTCATCATGATATTCCTTGAAAACTATATTCATTAGATCCACGAAAATAGAGGGTGCATTAGTCAGTCCATATGGAATTACTCTAAACTCATAATGCCCATACCTTGTATGAAATGAAATGTTTGGAATATCTTCCTTCCCCACTCACAACTAATGATATCCATATCGAAGTTCAGTATTCTAAAAATATTGTTCTACATGAAGTTGATCAAATAAATAATCAATGGTAGGTAGGGGATGATTTTTCTTTATTATTATAACATTGATATCCCAATATTTAATGAATTACCTCATAGATCCATCTCTCTTCTTAACTAAAAGAATAATAGATCCCCATAGAGATAGATTAGGATGAATAAATCCTTAATCACTCAAATACACTAGTTGTTTCTTTAGTTATACTACTTCCATAGGGTTTATTATATAAGGAGACGTTGATATATGCCTTTATCTATGAATTAAATCAATAGAGAATTCAATTTCCCATTTTGTTGAATTACTATATAAATCCTATGAAAAACATTAATATATTCTTACTCAATAGGTAAATCCTCAATTTCAATATTCTATTCCTCAATCATAGATATGGAGTTCTCATCCTCCCCAATAATTGAATTCAGTAGATCTATTAGTGGTGGAACTATATAAGAATCAAATAGCGACATTTATTCTATAATGATAATGGATTCTACATCGTTCTCAAAAATGGCAACCTCACCCTTCTTGAAATAGATTTTTCATCTTTATTTGAAAACCAATCCATACTTAGAATTATATCATATTCAATAATTGGTATGAAAAAAAATAAATATATAAAGCACAATTATATGCCATATTGAAGCCTTCTGGACACATGATTATTGCAATGATACTTCCCTTAAGAGTTTTAACTGACAACTCCCTTATTAAATCAAATTGGAAATATCAAATTTTCTTGGAAAACTAAGAAGATATGAAAGAATGTGATGATCCGTAATCAAATAAAGAATTGGATAAGTTTGAGGAAATAACTAAAGTACCTTCCACCTCATCATCAATAACGTCAATATCATCAGTTTGGATCACATAAAATTGTCCTTGCTCCCTTATCCTAATTTGGGGAACATTTCGGAGATGACTAAGACAATTATTTTCATAATATCTCATCTCCATGAAAATGTATCACAAAATATTGGTAGCTTATTTCCCCCCTTACAATCTCCAGATTTTTGGGCTTTTTCTCCACACTTGTAACAAACACTCATACCCTTAACGAAAGTACTAGTGTGACTCTTCCTTCAATTATCACAGGGTGGAAGGCCAACTCATCCCTTCTTTAATATTTATTTATTTCTGTTTCCAAATTTTTCAGAAACCCTCTTCTTCTACTAATTTCCCTTAAAATCATAAGGCTTTCATAATTCATTTTCCATCATGATACACATGGGACTATATATTTATATGATGAGAACAGTTAGGAGACTAGAGAAATTCATAGGAATGGGTTTAAACAATAAAAAGAATCGATAAATCTTAATCCTAGTATTGCGTATGTAGTATGTGGCATGTATTGATAACCTTATGATGTTTTCTTTATAATTTGGAACAATATTATCTACTTTTGCCCTTAGATTCAGAAACATTCTTTCTATATATCCCCTTTATTCCTGATAGAAGTATTTTTCTATGAACATTTCTATAAAATACCTCCATTAAATTTCTTCTATTTCTTCATCCTCCTTTGTGTTTTGAATTAATGACCACCATTGATCTACATCTAACGATAGACTATAAATCACCATGAGAACCTTCTTTATTTCATTCTATACCCCAGCGAGAAATATCATCTCTAATGAACAAATACACTACTCCGCAATGAATGGGTATGTATTCCCTTTAAATTATGGGGGTTTTTGTTTCATAATGTTTTCTAACATAGCTCATCAAAGCTGGGGATTTGGATGCTCTATATGGGTAAGGTTATTGTTCATAACCTGATTCATTTCTCATAATATAGTTATAAGTTTCTCTACACTAGTTATAGATCCAGATCCAACATCATTACCTTATATCGAAGGGACATCCATACTTGGGATACACACATTCAGGTGGTTTCCATTCCTTCTACTAGGCACCATTTCTAGATAATGGAATAAAATAGATTAGGTTATGAAAAATAATGCATAATATTAACATTGAAAAACACATAGCATAAATGGAAATCATATACATAGTTAATCTCATTATCAAATATAGTGTTTCATTGAGGAAAAAATTTCATTTAAATACCTCATAATGGATTGTAAAGAAAATTGTGAATTATCCTGAGTGTATCCCCCTGGAGTGTCAAACTAGGTGCACAGTAAGTCTCATTGTCTTGTACCAGGATACCGTAGGTATAGCCTGAAACTCCTTGTCAGAATTATTACTCTTAGATACATCTATTCTAGAACCACGTCTACTTGTTGTATCCAGACAAAGTTATATTATCTAGAAGGATCCACATAATCTATTCCTTTCAAAAATACTAGGATATTCTTGTATATTTATCCTCAATGACTATATTATTATTTTTTTCCTAATATATATTTTAGAAATATAGTTTCTATGTTTTCTACTAAACATCATTTGATATAAACTGTAAGGCCTCGACCCTAGTTTTTGAGAGATGGTACATTATTTATAACATTGGCATGACTGAAAGAAATTTGTAAACAAATGTAATGAATAGTATAGTAGTTTCAGAAAACTAGATACATATGTAATTTCAAGATTACAACTTGAAAGGAACAAATATATAGAAATTCCTTTGACAACATCCATAAATCCAAGGTTAACCTTACATGTCATTCATAAGAAACCTCTTCATGTCATGGGAATGTGAAACATAAAAAATGGGTGAGATCAAATTCTCATTAAAGGTACGAAAAATAGTGGAATATATCATAAAAATTAAAATTATTCATGATGAATAACTACAAACACATGCCTTTAAAAATAAGCATGAACGTATTTGACAGGAATATAAGTAGAATAAATAATGCCATAATAATGAATAATAATGGGTATTATACTAGTGTAATAACCACATGAATGTGAAATTTATAGTTTCAAAAAGAGGAAATTCATTATTCCATACATCACAACCATATCGTCAAGGCATCTTGCAAAGACCATAAATATCCATATTGTCAATGCATCGTGCTAAGACCATAGTTTATCTCATGAGACCTACCGATGCATCGAGGAGATATATTGAGCCCCACCCATCACTTAATAATACTAATGCATTTCTAATATGAATGGGGATAAACATAAACAACATATACATTCATATTAAAACTAACATATGAAATGTAAATAACTTTCCCCAAACATTAAGCATAAACACTATTCATTAAGAGTAAATTGGAAAATGGCTTTAAGATATAACATCCATAGTCAAACTAATCATAAAAAAATTAATTAAATATGGTATATGATATAATAAATTATTAATCCAAATAATACATAAGAATCAAAAGGAGTGTTGATATAGATAAAGACACTTATAAAAACACCGAGTAATTCTAGAGATAAATACTCTTTTACATTGAAAAGAATAGTTCATTTGGAAAAATCATTGTATAAAAATATAAGTGAAGTAATATATTATTTTCATAATAAAATGAGTGATTTCATAAATATAATGGATGTTAATAATATATTACACATTTCCCATGAAAATTGGTATGAATATGAGAGATTCCCTTGAATCGGGATTGTATTTCAGGAATCATTTTTGAACAATCCTTTTAAAACATATAATTCCCCATAAATGAAAGTAATAATCTCATGGGTACATAGATATAAGACATTTAGATAGGATTTATGAAAAGTACGTATGAATAAATAGTAGTTTAATTGAGGTAATTAGAGAATAAATGTATCCTGAATGAAAAAGGTGGTTAAGGTGGAAAACCTTTACCTTATGTCTGATGGTGTTCTTCACTTGTTCTTAGTGTCCTGGATAACCAAATTAAATTCATTAATTAATATTTTTAAAACATATTATTTATTTAATTGATCTAATATATCCTTATTAAGTTCATTCATATCCTACTTGATGATATTAAGAGGTTACATTTTATTGTTTGGGGACATTTTCTTCCTTGGTATTTATGACCAGTTTACTTATATACGTGTAAGGATAAACAAGTAAGAGGAGAATGGTTGTACATAATAGATTTTGTATCTTATTTTTAAAAACCCATAAGATTACAAGGTTATAAAATTCATTTGGTTAATGGGATTGAGAATGAATCATTATATAAAACATTAATGACAATTTTTTGGGTAAATTGGTTGTTTTTTATCACAATGAATTCATTTTGATTTAAAAGTTAATATCACGTGTAAAAAAGATTATATAAACATAAATAAGTTATAATACATATAATATAGATTGGTTAAACCATAAAAATAGTTTCATGACTAGAATTGAAGTCGGTAATAGAAATTGAAAACCCGTCATCCTTGAACGTGATAAATTAACACATCTCGGATGGTGGTTTCATTTCTTGTATAACAGATGTGGAAAGGGGATATGATGATTAATTATTAAATTATAATAAAAATATTATAGTGAATTTAAGGTACAGGAGTTATCATAACATTTTTATGAAAGGAGGTGAGGAAAGAAAAAGAAACCAAAGGAACTCAAAATAAATTAATTGAAAAGAATAATTTACCTCATCAAATTATCTTTCTTGAGAGCCTCTTTATGGAAGAGTTTTTTGTATTTTTATGAGACCAAGGAATTATAGACGTGAGGGATGAGCTTGGAAGGATATTTAATCAGAATTTAGACAAGTAAAAAAGGATTGATAGAAGTGAAGAGAAGAGGATGTGGGGGGTATTGTGGCAGAGTGGGTTGATTTTTTAATATCTTATTCATTATTTTATTATTTCTCCAAAAAACCCATAGTGTTGATTCATATGGACCCTAATAATAATAAGTTCATGTCAGTTTGAACCAAGTTTGATAACATCATCCATGGTTCTAGGAATAATTAATTCAATAGATAATATATATATATATGTTAAATTATAGTATTTTACTACTCATCAAAAATTAAATTATTTCATAAAAATGCCAAAAAAATCAATCGAACCATTTTCAAACATTTATTATTCAAAAATGAACTCCATTTTCTGTAAATAATTTTCAAATATGATTAAATTATTATTTAAATAAAATAAATAATTATTGGAAAAATAATAATTTTAAAACTATATTTCATTTTATATCACCCTTAAAATTTAATTTAAGATCTCATTATCTTATAACCTTAATAAAATAAAATAATAATATGATGTACTATTCATAAGGTTCATATTACTATTAAAAAGGGTATGTTAATATTCACTAAAAATTGTGTTATTCTTATTATACTATAAATATCTTTCTGAACACAACAGTGTATGTATTTTTTTCAGAATTCGAATCACAGTGGTAGAAAATTTATATTTTCAGGATAATTCATAACAATTTGGTTTTTTATAGATACTAAATGTTTCATCCATTCAATATTAAATTTATTTTAACTCCTTGGGTTGTTTCGGTTAAAATCATGTTCTTTAGTAGTGCATCCAGTTACTTTTGTACTTTTGGAACCATCTTATTTATGATTGCAGTTCCTTTAATGTTAATCTGGTGACCAATGATATATAGTTCATTTTAATCATTATATATGGGGATCATTCTCTAAAATATGATGGCATGAGAGAGGACCCTATCATTTCCAATATTAATATATATTTCCATAAGCCACATTTTTCCTTCGTTTTTTTGTAGCAAGACCCCTACATGCCAAAGGATAATTCAAAATTAACATTTATGCTTAATTTTACTTTATGGGTTATTTTATTTTAGTTATGGTTTGTAACAATAGTGGATATTTCATTGACACCTCTAAGAAATGTTTGTCTGATCCCATGATTTATTTTGAGGATTTGGATTGTGTTTATAGTTACAGTGGGGGTATGACCCATCAATATTACAGTATGGCCATTAAGATTGATCATGATATTATTATTTTAACTCTCTTGAAAATTAAAATATCTCATAACATGTATGGAACTACTAACAAATTCTTTAAGTAATATATGTTGTAGGATATCTTTTTTTTGGGTGAAAGACAACCAAACTCAACCGTTAATGCCTCTACCAAATGGATTTGAATCACCTTTGACGATGGCATGTGGGAAACATGGAAGGACCTTGCTTGAGGAGTTAAATGGATTCTAAACCTAGTCAAATTTGTAGTCCCTTCCCTTAAAAAATATCATTGCGTATGATTGGGATCCTCCATAGATTCCTCCACTACCCTCTTACATTGAAAATATGATATAGGCTCACGTTTTTTCCAATAATGAATATATATTCTAGGATTGTTTTTAAATTTTGTTTCACCATTACCTTTTTCTATTGGACTTTTTATATTTATTGTAGAGACCCATAGCCTGACATACATGTACATTACATTAATTTTGCGGAATACTTAGTACATTACAAAAACACACACACAAGGACCGTAATAGTTTAGTGTCTTTGGAAACTCGGAATATAATCTTCTAATCGTGGTGAAAGATCTTCAACATCTCCCATAAAGATCTTCCTTTTTTTTACCTAAAACCTTTCTTTATATCCTGGGGAAAAGAAAACATAAAAGGGTGAGATAAAATGCTCAGTAAGGGTAAACAAAAGAAATATCAATCACATCATATTCATAAGAACATAACATTTTGGAAATCTTAACCTGCAAAAGAGAGCATAATTTCATAACATGGGATAAATCATGGCAATGAAATGTAATCACAATAATCATAACTTAAAACATGAAACTTTGTGTCATACACACATAATCATAGAGAATCATTTCTTGTTAGTCAAGACTCATTGCCAAGACTATCTTAGTGGACAAAGTCCCTTTCTGAATCGAGTAACCCTCGTTTCAGTCCTGTTTCACTGAACCGGTATAACCTACCATTCCAGCCATGTCTATCTCATGAGATATAAAATCTTTACCCAATGCATTGGAGGGAGATATAGGTCCCACTCATCTCATAATGATACCATTCTTATGTGTGCCACAAAATCATAAACCATACATCATTTCATAACCCATGTAATAAAAATGGGATTCTTAAACAACATGACATCATAAAACAATTCATATAAGATAAAGAAATTCATAAAAATAATTCCATCACAACATAATCAAATCAATTTAATAATAGGGATAAAAACAGAACCCTATATTATCTTAGATGGAAAATAATTTTGATAAAACACTTGAAATGAATTCTTGAGGAAAATATTCTGTCTTCTTCAAAAACACTTTTCCTTTCTTAATATGTCATACAATTATAAACTAAAATAATTTGATTAAAAATAATCTTGAAAAATTTTAAAGTAAAATTCTTGGAAATAATGTTTTAAAAATCCATTCAGGCCGTATAAGTTAAAAAAAACATTCTTCGTACTTTTGTCAGAAAAGTCAAAAAGCACCTCGTACGAAAAACGTCAAAAGATTCCTTTCATATTTTTTACTAAAAACTCACCGAAGGGTAAAATTGGATTTAAACAATTGTAGTTGGATTGAAATAATATTACATATTGAGGAAACATGGATGTGGATGATAAAATACACCCCAGTAAATGCCAAAGTATAAACAATCTCGGATAAAAATTGAGATTGCGAGATTTTCCCTTACCTTAGGTCCGACTTGCTTTGTAAGTGTCCGAACCTCCTGTATAATGATTTAAATCATGTTATTGACTTATTCCATAATAATATTAATTGTTATTATATCATATATGGTCCACTTATGACTTTATATTACCTGTTCTTTTGTAAATTCATGTTAAAGTAGCGTTTTGGGTAAAATCGTCTCATTTGTCGTTCGTGTTTTTAACTTGTAATTATTAATATGATTACTTGGATCATGATTACTTATATCAAGAATTTAAAACATGATTTATATATAATATATATTCAGAATATATATATATATATATATATATATATATAATATCGATAAATGGAATGAAATACACCGTTCATGGAGACGGTAGTCCATACGTACGCATGAACGCTGTTTTCGTTTCCTTATTGAAGTGAATGGAATTAAGTAGATGACATACATATAAATTTACATAAATCCAGTATCATTATTATGTCATATATTTAATTAGTACTTATTATATATACTTTATAATCATTCATGAATGGTTAATCATTGAGAATGAATCTCATCGCGTCGTGGAGACGGTAGTCCGTACGTACGCACGAGCGATGATATCGTTCCCATGGTCGTGGAATTGTGTTGAAGTGTATGTAGACTATTTCAGTATCAATATCACTTTATAATAATCATATATAGTTACTCATTACACCATTATACCCATCCTATTAAGATGGTGGTGGAAAAAAGATTACACCACGGCGTGGAGACGGTATTCCGTACGTACGCACGCGCAGTGATTTCATTTTTCCGTAGGATGGATAGAAGGTGAATTTGGGTTGTTTCATATTTATAATAACATATCAGTATGTAAGTAATACTGATGTTATTAATTTGTCATGAAACAACTAAAGAAGAAGAAGTTGAAGAAGAAAGAAACTGAAAAGATCGGTAATGGATATTACCTCTTCTTTGAAACGCCTCTTTGAATCCTCCACTTAGGGAACTAAGATTGGTCTTTGAAGAAGACCAGGACCTCTAGGATTATTCTAGGGAAGTGGAGAAGGGATTTTGGCAGGGTTTGGCCGAGCTTGAGTGCTCAAATTGGTGTGAGGAGGAGGGGGAGGAGGTGTCCTTTTATAAGGGAGGAGAGGGGCACCTTAGGAATATCTCAAAATATTATTTTATATTAAAGTCAAAATCGGTTTATAATGGTTCCAAAGGGTCTTATTTCGAAGCTAAAGCGGGGATGGGTCGAAACCCTATCAACCAATAGTATTTAGACAAGTTTATGTTATTATTTTAACCTTATCAATTAGATTTAACTATAAGTTAAATAATTTAACTTTTACCGTGTCTTTTTGTTTTCTTACACTATATGGTTAATACACTTACTATAATATGCCAAACGAACCCCAAATTATTTATTTTTAATATATATATCCTTATCTAAGTCATTTGGCCGAACCTTAGATTTTTAGGAATAAAATAACAATTAATAATATAATATTTGATTTAAAAACTATTTTGTGTCAATTTTGACACTATTTGATATATGATTTTTGTGAAAGTCATAAAAGAATTATATGTTCGAAAAAAGTTGATTAAATCAACACTAATATATCATAGTAACCTATAAAATTAGTGTAATTCATAAAAAGTCTCAAATTACATTTATTTTGGTGTTTATAACATCAATTATGTCAATATTTCATTAATAAGATAATTACTGCATCATCATTGTGTCATAAATAAATTAAATTATTTAATGTCTAAAAATTACAAATAAAATACCATTATGTAGGAAATCTTTTTATCTATCTAATTAATATTTATAGTCTAATTTATCTTATGTATAACCCCATATTAAAAATTATTTACTTATTAAACTTTGATTTTAACTATTTTAACCCTCCTTTAAATAAATTAATAATAAATGTCTTAATCTAATCCAACTGGGCCTAAATGGTCATATTTTATTCCTAAGATTGTTTTTGGTCGAATGTCACTTATACAATAGAATTAGGACACGTGTTAGGGTAATAATATTATCATCTTTACCCTTAATTACCCTATTTACTTTTAACCGTGGTAAAAAAAGTAAAACGTTACTATTCACAAAAAATTATTTTCATCTCATTGAACCACATTTTAGTCCTTGATATTAACCGTGTCTCTCGGATTTTCGAAATTCCACTCACAGAAGCGGGAAAATTAAGTTTTATGAAAAATTTAGTTTTTTTTAACTAACACTTAGTGGTTTCACTATTCATCAAAAAATGAAAGTTTCCAGAAAAATACCAAAAATTAGGCCTAAGCTATATTTGATATTATGAACTCAAAAATGATGTCTATTTTACCAAATTCAAAACATATCAGTTTCATTAACTAATTTAAAAATTAATTCCCGTCGTCAAAACAAATAGCTTGTTTTTAAGAGATAATAACTATCAAAAGATTGAAACTTGTTTATAAGTGATTTAAATGTGAAATTACATCCAATGACCATCGTTGTATTAAATTGTAAAAATATATTCTAAATATACTTTAAAACCACTAAAATTAATAATTTATTACTATTAATTATTTCGATTGAAAAAGTTGTTTTTAATTAAAATTTAGTAATTTCCACTATTCATCAAAATATGAAAGTTATCCGAAAATTACCAAAATTTCACCCTAAGATAATTTCGATATTCCAAATCCAAAAATGAAGTCCATTTTGAAAAATATAATTTAAAAAATTTCAAAAAGTGGTTATTACTATTCATAACAGCTAGTTTTAATAAAATTTTAATAGCATATCGTTGTTTAGTGAAACTCGGTATTGCGTACTACACACGCTATCAAGGAAGGTCGCGATTGTGTGTAATGAAAGGCAAGTCAAGGATGTGTGTTGTGCAAGTTCCTTTTGGTGTAGCATACAACACAAGAAATTAATGAAATTAAAAAAGAATATTTTTCATAAAATCTCAGGGTGTTACATTCTACCCCCCTTAAAATGAATTTCGCCCTCGAAATTCGTTGGGGTTATAAATGGTTTACTATTAAAAAGTTTCTTTAATAGAAACCCACATCGTAAAAAGGAATACCAAAACCAATCTTTAAAAACAAAAGTATGAAACGTAATGGTTACCCAAATAAACTAATCATTGGGTTTCCACATAGGTGAAAATATGGATATGGAAGAAAAATCTAACCATCATGTTCTGATGGAGAGTGGTAGAGAACATGGCTATGGAAAAGCCAACAATCACAAATCCATAAATTTGTGATGATCTAAGGTACCATCTGATTAATCAGATATAAGAGCACTAGGATGACATTTTTGGTTTTCAAGATCGTTTCCCTAAAGTTGATGAAATTGGAATTAGAAGAAATACTTTCGTGATTTCGGTATAGTCTCACCGTTGGTCGTTCTTTGGACAATTTCCACTTCATCTCTTAAAGAAATGAAGTTGAATTTGTCATTCGTGATGTGTTAGCAGATCATGTAATAGAATGATGGGTCATTCCATCTGTCTCAAACAAAAGGTTTGAAAAGTTATAAGTTCGTCTTATGGTTAGATTAATTGTATATGGTTCCAAAAATGAACTTATACTTCATATATCATACCGCTTAATAAAATAAAACTAGTTTCTACAAAACAGGGACTTCCTGTAGACCAGTGGTAGGCAATAAAGGTCAGTCGCATTTCAGTTGTGGGTTCGATTCCCACAACCTTGTCCGACGCGATGGGCTGTCGCCCGTCCTGCAGGTTTTCCTTTTTCTAAAACTATATTACTATAACATCCCATAAATAATATCGAAAAAAAACTTATATCCTTAAACAATACTAACTTATGTCCAACATAATCCATTCCAATCTTTAGGCTTACCCATAATACTGCAGTCCACTCTTATAATATAGTGAAAACAATTACCAGAGATTTAATACCATCGTTGATCCCCATATATCATAAGATATTCCTTGTTGGTCACATTCTAAACATTCAAAGTCCTTAATCATGTATTCTCTTGAATACCCATTGGACCTTAGTGAAAACATGTATGCAGTTAAAAGATAACACTTTTCACATACCAAAATCCTCAAAATTCTATATACTCAAACCATGATATCACTTAGTCCTTATATCAATCATGAGCTCATGAATACTGTTAAATATCTCAATCACTTTGAATACCACATTAGACCAACACATAAATATTCCAATACTTTATGATACAACATTATTTTGGAATCCCATTACATAAACACTTAATCATTCCACCACATAGTTGTCATATTCAACATCGCCAATAGTGATCGCATGTGACTTCCCTTTGTCCTTTGCCTTAAGTGGTTGCTCATGTTGATCATCACTAACCCTTGGATTAGGGCATTTATTAGCATAATTCCCCATTTCCTTGCACTTGAAGCATTGAAGTGTTGGTGGTGCGTTCTCTGCAGTGTTTGCTTTATTCACATCATTAGAATTCCTTTTTCCATTACTTCGACACTCAGCTGCTCGATGACCTTCTTTTCCACACTTAAAACATTTTCTAGTCCCTTTAAGACAATCTCCAGCATGCTTCTTTCCACACTTTGTGCATAAGGAAACATTCATCTTCTTTTCACCATTATTCTGAGATTTCTCCTTGAACTCCATCTTTCGTTTCTTGTCAAAACCATGAGATGGATATGTAACACCAACTTCCATTTATACCTTGATAGCACAACGCACAATTTCTTCATAGCTACTAAAGTCTCTTATAGCTAATGCCCTTCGAAGACTTGGTTTTAAGCCACTGAAAAATCGATCAACTTTACTTTCAGGTTGGATGATAATGTCAGATGCATACCTTGCAAGTCTTGTAAAATTCTCTTCGTATATACCAACAGATTCATCATCCTTCTACTTCAGCTCAAGAAACTCCTTTTCCATCTTTGTTCGAAGAATACGAGGGAAGTACTTACTGAAAAACAAGTTCTTGAACTCGTCCCATTCCATGGACTCAATTTCATCTCTTGGCCTCGTATTCTTGATAAGATTCCACCATTGATCAGCTTCACCTTCCAAACGATATACTGCTAAGATGACTTTATCATTTCAGAACATTGAAGAACTGAAAATATCTTTTCAGTGGTACTGATCCATTGTTCAGCAACAAGTGGATCGGAAGACCCATTGAAAGAAGGTGGACGTTGCCTCATGAAGGACTCAATAGAATACTGTTCCCTTCTCTGTTCATTTGGAAGTCCAGAATGATTCATAGCTTGTGTAAGTATAGCAATAAGATTTTGCACTCCATCTCCCATAACATTTGTTTGTTCAAGAGGGAAATCATTGCATTTTCCTTTGCATTGATCAACACAGTTCCTTCGGGTTCCAGCCATCGTCTAAAACCCAAAAAGAATAGTGTGAGAGGAAAAAATCATGCTAGGGAAAACAACATAATAAAGGGGGAGTACCTTCAATATCTAACATCTTAGGTTTAATTCAATGATCGTTAGCATAATTATAGTACTATAACCTATACGTATACTTAACCTTAGAGACATCCCTAGACACACCTTAGAAATATCTCTAGGGATATCACTAAAGTTCTCGCATCCTAGTTTCCAAAGGTTGACTAAACCTTTCCTCTGATACCAACTGTAGAGACCCAGAGCCTGACGTACATGTACATTACATTAATTTTGCGGAATACTTAGTACATTACAAAAACACACACACAAGGACCGTAATAGTTTAGTGTCTTTGGAAACTCGGAATATAATCTTCTAATCGTGGTGAAAGATCTTCAACATCTCCCATAAAGATCTTCCTTTTTTTTTACCTAAAACCTTTCTTTATATCCTGGGGAAAAGAAAACATAAAAGGGTGAGATCAAATGCTCAGTAAGGGTAAACAAAAGAAATATCAATCACATCATATTCATAAGAACATAACATTTTGGAAATCTTAACCTGCAAAAGAGAGCATAATTTCATAACATGGGATAAATCATGGCAATGAAATGTAATCACAATAATCATAACTTAAAACATGAAACTTTGTGGCATACACACATAATCATAGAGAATCATTTCTTGTTAGTCAACACTCATTTCCAAGACTATCTTAGTGGACAAAGTCCCTTTCTGAATCGAGTAACCCTCGTTTCAGTCCTGTTTCACTGAACCGGTATAACCTACCATTCCAGCCATGTCTATCTCATGAGATATAAAATCTTTACCCAATGCATTGGAGGGAGATATATGTCCCACCCATCTCATAATGATACCATTCTTATGTGTGCCACAAAATCATAAACCATACATCATTTCATAACCCATGTAATAAAAATGGGATTCTTAAACAACATGACATCATAAAACAATTCATATAAGATAAAGGAATTCATAAAAATAATTCCATCACAACATAATCAAATCAATGTAATAATAGGGATAAAAATATAACCCTATATTATCTTAGATGGAAAATAATTTTGATAAAACACTTGAAATGAATTCTTGAGGAAAATATCCTTTCTTCTTCAAAAACACTTTTCCTTTCTTAATATGTCATACAATTATAAACTAAAAGAAGTTGATTAAAAATAATCTTGAAAACTTTTAAAATAAGATTCTTGGAAATAATGTTTTAAAAATCCATTCAGGCCGTATAAGTTAAAAAAAACATTCTTCGTACTTTTGTCGGAAAAGTCAAAAAGCACCTCGTACGAAAAACGTCAAAAGATTCCTTTCATATTTTTTACTAAAAACTCATCGAAGGGTAAAATTGGATTTAAAAAATTGTAGTTGGATGGAAATAATATTACATATTGAGGAAACATTGATGTGGATGATAAAATACACCCCAGTAAATTCCAAAGTATAAACAATCTCGGATAAAAATTGAGATTGCGAGATTTTCCCTTACCTTAGGTCCGACTTGCTTTGTAAGTGTCCGAACCTCCTGCATAATGATTTAAATCATGTTATTGACTTATTCCAGAATCATATTAATTGTTATTATATCATATATGGTCCACTTATGACTTTATATTACCTGTTCTTTTGTAAATTCATGTTAAAGTAGCGTTTTGGGTAAAATCGTCTCATTTGTCGTTCGTGTTTTTAACTTGTAATTATTAATATGATTACTTGGATCATGATTACTTATATCAAAAAATGTAAAACATTATTTATATATAATATATATTCAGAATATATATATATATATAATATCGATAAATGGAATGAAATACACCGTTCATGGAGACGGTAGTCCGTACGTACGCATGAACGCTGTTTTCGTTTCCTTATTGAAGTGAATGGAATTAAGTAGATGACATACATATAAATTTACATAAATCCAGTATCATTATTATGTCATATATTTCATTAGTAATTATTATATATACTTTATAATCATTCATGAATGGTTAATCATTGAGAATGAATCTCATCGCATCGTGGAGACGGTAGTCCGTACGTACGCACGAGCGATGATATCGTTCCCATGGTCGTGGAATTGTGTTGAAGTGTATGTATACTATTTAAGTATCAATATCACTTTATAATAATCATATATAGTTACTAATTACACCATTATACCCATCCTATTAAGGTGGTGGTGGAAAATAGATTACACCACGGCGTGGAGACGATATTCCGTACGTACGCACGCGCAGTGATTTCATTTTTCCGTAGGATGGATAGAAGGTGAATTAGGGTTGTTTAATATTTATAATAACATATCAGTATGTAAGTAATACTGATGTTATTAATTTTTCATGAAACAACTAAAGAAGAAGAAGTTTAAGAAGAAAGAAACTGAAAAGATTGGTAATGGATATTACCTCTTCTTTGAAACACCTCTTTGAATCCTCCACTTAGGGAACTAAGATTGGTCTTTGAAGAAGACCAGGACCTCTAGGATTATTCTAGGGAAGTGGAGAAGGGATATTGGCAGGTGTTGGCCAAGCTTGACTGCTCAAATTGGTGTGAGGAGGAGGGGGAGGAGGTGTCCTTTTATAAGGGAGGAGAGGGGCACCTTAGGAATATCTCAAAATATTATTTTATATTAAAGTCAAAATCGGTTTATAATGGTTCCAAAGGGTCTTATTTCGAAGCTAAAGTGGGGATGGGTCGAAATCCTATCAACCAATAGGATTTATACAAGTTTAGGTTATTATTTTAACCTTATCAATTAGATTTAACTATAAGTTAAATAATTTAACTTTTACCGTGTCTTTTTGTTTTCTTACACTATATGGTTAATACACTTACTATAACATGCCAAACGAACCCCAAATTATTTATTATTAATATATATATCCTTATATAAGTCATTTGGCCGAACCTTAGATTTTTAGGAATATAATAAAAATTAATAATATAATATTTTATTTAAAAACTATTTTGTGTCAATTTTGACACTATTTGATATATGATTTTTGGGAAAGTCATAACAGAATTATATGTTCAAAACAAGTTTATTAACTCAACACTAATATATCATAGTAACCTAGAAAATTAGTGGAATTCATAAAAAGTCTAAAATTACATTTATTTTTGTGTCTATAACATCAATTATGTCAATATTTCATTAATAAGATAATTACTGCATCATCATTGTGTCATAAATAAATTAAATTATTTAATGTCTAAAAATTACAACTAAAATACCATTATGTAGGAAATATTTTTATCTTTCTAATGAATATTTATAGTCGAATATATCTTATGTATAACCCCATATTAAAAATTATTTACTTATTAAACTTTGATTTTAACTATTTTAACCTTCCTTTAAATAAATTAATAATAAATGTCCTAATCTAATCCAAGTGGGCCTAAATGGTCATATTTTATTCCTAAGATTTTTTTTGGTCTAATTTCACTTATCCAATAGAATTAGGACATGTGTTAGGGTAATAATAATATCATCTTTACCCTTAATTACCCTATTTACTTTTAACTGTGGTAAAAAAAAGTAAAAAGTTACTATTCACCAAAAATTATTTTCATCTCATTGAACCACATTTTAGTCCTTGATATTAACCGTGTCTCTCGGATTTTCAAAATTCCACTCACAGAAGCGGGAAAATTAAGTTTTATGAAAAATTCAGTTTTTTTTAACTACCACTTAGTGGTTTCACTATTCATCAAAAAATGAAAGTTTCCAGAAAAATACCAAAAATTAGGCCTAAGCTATATTTGATATTATGAACTCAAAAATGATGTCTTTTTTACCAAATTCAAAACATATCAGTTGCATTAACTAATTTAAAAATTAATTCCCGTCGTCAAAACAAATAGCGTGTTTTTAAGAGATAATAACTATCAAAAGATTGAAACTTGTTTATAAGTGGTTTAAATGTGAAATTACATCCAATGACCATCATTGTATTAAATTGTAAAAATATATTCTAAATATACTTTAAAACCACTAAAATTAATAATTTATTACTATTAATTATTTCGATTGAAAAAAGTGTTTTTAATTAAAATTTAGTAATTTCCACTATTCATCAAAATATGAAAGTTATCTGAAAATTACCAAAATTTCACCCTAAGCTAATTTCGATATTCCGAATCCAAAAATGAAGTCCATTTTGAAAAATAGAATTTAAAAAATTTCAAAAAGTGGTTATTACTATTCATAACAGCTAGTTTTAATAATATTTTAATAGCATATCATTGTTTAGTGAAACTCGGTATTGCGTACTACACACGCTATCAAGGAAGGTCGCTATTGCGTGTAATGAAAGGCAAGTCAAGGATGCGTGTTGTGCAAGCTCCTTTTGGTGTATCATACAACACAAGACATTAATGAAATTAAAAAGAATATTTTTCATAAAATCTCGGGGTGTTACATTTATCATTTTTTTTGGAATCTATGACTTTGGTAGTCCCCCTCTTTTATTTTTTTATCATAAATATAACCTTGTTACCCATATTATTATCCATATATGAGGGCCTACAATACGCGTGTACCCTATTGCGTAGAGATCTCTTACCAAAAACATACAATATCAAATTATATATATATATCAATGAAACATAAATGAAAATACTATTCATATACAATTTATATATATAAATATTCTAAAACACACACACACACAAACACACACATATATATAATAAAAAAACTATATATATGATATATAAATAATGTAAATACCTAAAACATATAAATAGATATGGATAAATTTGAATATATACATAACATATATAATTATAAATTTAAAAAAAACATATATAAATGTGTATATATAATATAAAAAATGAAAGTACACAAAAATACACACACACACATATATATGAATATGTTTGAACATGAACCCATATATAAAAAGATATATAAATATATATAGAGAGATAAATAATATACATATATATATATATAATATAAATGTGTTTGTGTGTGTGTGAATCTTAATATATACATATATATATAAGTGAGTGTCTCTGTGTGTGTAAATACTAACACACACACATATCCGAATGTTTGTGGGTGTTTATCTTAAATATATACATATATTGAAGCAAATGAATATTAACGATGAACATTGGAAAATATTGAGGAAACCCTAAAATAAATATTGATTTACATAAACATAGAATTAATAAAATTTGAAAATAAATTTTAAACACATACAAATACCATTGAATTAATTTTGGTAAGAAAATTAAGATAGATGATGGAAGATAAATTTTTTGGTATAGTGGGTTGTGCAACAAAATTTGACTTGTTATGTTAAATATGGGGACTCATTATTAATGTTATAATAAGAAGTGATGAGAAATATTATCTTTTCTATAGTGTTTTGGTATTATAAAAACAATTTTTTAAGAAATGTATAATATAGTAGAATAAGGAATAACCAACTTTGGACGTCTTGGATGCTAGTAGTTGAAGAGGCAGCAATAGGTTCAAAATACTTAAAGTTAGGCAGACCCGGTGATATAGTTGAAAGTAGAAAACTAAAAGTTACACATAATGAAGTCTGGTTGATATAGTGTGAATTAAAATAATTGACATGTATATGTTTTTTATTTTATAGATATGTAAGTTATATTGACCCTATACTTTTACAAATATAGTTACATGATTTTAAGTATAATCCATTAAATACAAATCAATCGTTGAAAAGTCAAGTGTCTTTGGAAGAATAGGTATATAATTAGAAAACATGAAACTAGAATAAAACATATTTTTATTTATCACCATAATGATCTCTTAACTTTATTTTAGATCCAAAAACTGTGTAAGAAAAGCCTGAGGGATACATAGAAAAAAGGGATGAGATAAAAATACAAGTAAGGGAATAAAATTGAAAATGAATCATGAAGCAAGAGTTAGAAGGCATAACATTATAACATAAAAGGCATGGATTGTGAATATAAAGATGGATACATAACATATAGAACATTAAATATTATGATCATAGAAATAATGGAATGTTTCAAAAGAACATGATATGACATAAAAATGAGTCAAGGCTAACTACCAAGACTATATCACATGGTGGACGGAGCCCCATAATGGATTAGGTTTACTCCCTAATACCATACATAACCTCTCATGTGGAAAAACATTACTAAAAAAATTTGATCTCTATCTTGGATCACCCATCATAACATGTACATGCATATGTGTGGCACATAAAATAATCAATCATATAGAATAATAATAAGGGTTACCCGTGGACAGAAATGGGTTTTATAATAACGTAATAAGGAACAACCAAACAACGCATCATAATGGTAACCATAGATGAAGAAAATAAATACTTATTGAGTTATATAAATATTTTTAGAACATATACATCTAATTTAGTAGAATTATATTGAATAAATAAGAAATACATTGGATTAATTATAGAGAAAGTGCTACTCAATGGAAAAATGGAGGTTTAGGGAGATCCCTAACCTTATGTATAAATGGGTTCAATACTTGCATTTTATGTCTTGGATAATCATATTAGATGAATTAATTATTTAATTCAAATACTATTCACATACATATAATTTATTATAGTTTTAATAAAATCATTTAATCCCATTTTAATGTGTTAAAAGGATTAATTCCATCATTTTAGGAGCGTTCGATTCATGGTTTGATAATCGGTTCACTTGTGTATAATTATGGAACCACTTTAAATATTTAAATAACTCTCTAGAAGTAAAATAATATGGAAATAAGGAACTTATATAAGTTTTAATTGTCCCATATATCATTTTCCTGAAAATTAGGATGGTCTATTTGATAAAATGATAATGGAAAATGTTTAGTTTATTTTGGTTGTTTTTATGAGCATTGAAAACAAGTATCCTTTTATTTAATATTATGTCTCTATATTAGTTTGAGAATAATAAATAATAAATAATATACATATTATAATATGATATTACTATAATAAAATTTTATGAATATACATGAAGGTGGTAATGAAAAACAAAAACTCGTCATCCATGGAGGCGGTGAACCGACATATTACAGACGATGTATTCATTTTTAAATAAAAAGAAAAGAGAAGGGGATTTGATGATGGGTATTACATTAAAAAAATAACATTATAGTATTTATATAATACTGGAGTTAGAATTTCAATTTATATAGAGGTGAGGATAATATAGAGGAAATAAATAATTTAAAAGAGAAAGATGGAGGATTTTAACTCTTAAATGTCGTCTCCTTGAGAACCACCTTAAAAAAATAGAATTCGTTTTTTTGTGATAACTATAACACCATGATGTGGGTAAGTTTAATGGAAAGATAAAATCATAAAATATTTATAATCTACAATGCTTAGAAGGTTTTGGTAGAAAGGGTCGTTAGTGGTGGTATTTATAAGTGGATGAGAGTGGTGTTTTATTATTATATTCATTTTTTTATTATTTTGGTTCAAAATTATTAAAAGTATTTATCCTTATGACTATAAAAAATAAATATTTCATGTTATTTAGAACTATTTTGTTCTTAAATCATTAATGATTAAAAATTCATGTAGTTGTGTTATAATGTTAAATATTGGAAATTAATATATTTCACTATTCATCAAAATTCAGCTATTTTCAACAAATCCTGAAAAATCACCGTAACCATTTTCTGTCATGTAGATTTAAAAGATGTAATCCATTTTTTGAAAATATTTTTTTTCAATTTTAGAAATTTAATTTTTAAAGAAATTTGTTATTTATTTTAAAAGAAACTGATTTTAAAATTATAATCGATTTTATGACCCATTGAAAATTTAATGATGGTCATATAAAATTATTTAATAATTATACTAATATATAATATTAATTTAAAAATCCATTTTTTGAAAATAAATGTTTCCTTAAAACCATTTTATTCATTATAAAATTGAAAATAAAACAGTTACATTTACATAAATATGAACAATTAATTTTTCATTTTTAAAACATTTTTCTACTTGTATTATTATATAAATATATCATATTTTCATTATATAGGATATCTAAATATTAAATTACATTTTCATTGGTTAGGTTAGTATTCAAACAGTCAGATTACAATTCCTAATGATCATATTACTATTCCAACACTAAAATTACTATTCCTACAGTTAGATTTATAATGATCATATGGCTTTACGAAATCTTATAAATACTAGTTTTCTAATAAATTATTCATCCACATCTATAATCACTAAATTTTATTTATACATTCATCTTCTAATTTAATTTTTATTATTAATGTTTTGTTTTATATCTACATCATTATTCATTATTCCAGTCATTCATGTGGATTGAAAAGATACAAATTATCCCATTACGATTCATTTATTTTATATTTATTATCCCACTATAATATTTGGCATTATTGTTGAATTATTTTCTAAATAATGAATAATTATTCAGTTTTGAGAATAATGTTTTTCTATTTTTTCTATGTAATGTTTGTGCTGCTACGTAATTATAATAAGGAAAATTTAATTCACCAAATTTCAGGTCGTTACATTCTTCCCCCCTTTTAAAATTTATCCCTTGAAATTTCATTTCACGTACTATGTTAAAAACAGGTGAGGATACTTCTCCATTATTTCTTCCTCTGGTTCTCATATCACCTCTTCAAATTTATGGTTCATCCATAGTAATTTTATAATATTATTAGTTTTTTACATAGAAAATTATCTCTATCTTTTAAGATCTTCACCATCTGCTCCTCTTAAGAGATATAATTTTCCTAATGTACCAACTCTAAATTCAATACATGTGAGAAATCTGGTAGGTACTTTCTCAGGATAAACACATGAAAAACATCATTTACATGAGCCATTGTAGGTGGAAATTTTATTTTATAGTCCAAATCTATCACTATATCTATAATATCTAAAGGGAAGATGCAATTAAGAATTAGACTTCCCTTCTTACCAAATCTATTGATTCTCTTCCATAGAGATATAAAGTGGAATACCTTGTCTCCAGCCTCATACCCTATGTCTCATATATGATTATATACCTAACACTTATATTGACTTTGGGCAGACTTGATGCGCTACTGAATGCGTTTCACCTTTCCAACCATTTCTTCCACCGTTTTAGGTCCCTATATCTTGAATTCACCAACTCTATACCATCGTGATGGAATTTTATATCATTTCCCCTAATGGGATTCATATGTATCCATTTGAAATCATAAGTAGAAACAATGTTTTAATAGAATTAGAATAGAAGAATATTTTGTCTCATCCTCCATTGAGGTACATTGACTATCCTTTATTCATATATTCTAATGTCTGAATAGTCTGCTCAGATTGGTCATCTGTTTGATAATGATAAGACATATTGAAGTTCAGCTCAATGTTTATGGAATATTGAAGACTCTCCCAAAACATGGAGTTGAATCTCATCTCTCAAAAATATAAAATTGATAAATGTACTCAATGAATCATCACCACTTCTCTGATGTATATCTATGCATGTTGATCAAGAGATAAGTTCTCTATAATGTTGATAAAGTGAGTTTTATTTGTAGGATGATCCAAAACAACACATATAGAATTATTTCATATAGATTTCTTTGTATGTCTGGTGATGAAGTCCATGTTATTTTTTTCCCATTTCTATATAGTTATGGGTAATGGTTTCACAATTCCACTTATACATTTTCTTTTAAACCTTACCTTGTAGACATACCAAGAACTTTGATTTATATTTATCAATCTCATTCTTTATATCATATCACCAATAATTCTCTCATAGATATCGACACATCTTTCTTCTCCTTAGGTGTATGGAGAAGGTTGATCTATGTACATCATTAAAAATATCCTTCTTTATATCAAGATTTGATTGTACAAATAGTCATGAACATAATATTACAACTCTTTCTATATAAATTTTAAATTATCAATATTTTTTATTTCTGATAGCTTCTACCTTCTTCTGAATTTACGCATCATCTCTTTGAGAATCCTCTATCTTCTACATAAGGTATTATTGAGAAATAATTTGAGAAAGGAATAATGATTTTCCTTCCCTTATGACTCCCATGTATGTCCTTTGTGTGTCCAAGTAGATTAGAACCATATTTTTTCCAATCATTGATAAGGTTGTAGGATCTTTCCAACATAGGGAATCTTCCACTTTATTTTAATTACCATGATGGTAGTGGATTGAGTAGTCATAATCCATGATAATATCTAAGAATCATCATTGGTGCATATTAAGCTCCCACTATGTGAATTTATATTTGAGGGTCTTGTGATCAGTATATATCTCAAACTTATCTCCATAGAGATAATTTCTCCATATTCCCAATGCAATGATCACAACCACCAACTCAATATCATGTGTGAGATGGTTTTATTGATGAACATTTAGTTTCCCTGATTATTAGGAAACCAATTTATCATTTTATTCATTATTAAATATATTAATCCCTTCATTTATGTATCATTTTATACCACTAATAGTTCTCCACGTACTGGTAGTGTAAGTCCTAGTGCAATGATAAGCCTTTTTCAAATCTTTAAAGTAGTCTTCACATTCACTAGTCCAGAAAAACTTTACTCTATTTCAATTCATAATGGTATATCAGTTTTCCAATCTTCAGAAGTTCTTCTCAGATCATCAGTAATACCCAATAAGACCAAGGGATCTATGGATCTCCATTAAAGATACATGCCTATGATTCTCTTTGATTGCCTTTGTTTTATAAGGTTCCGCATTTATTCCATTGTTGGGGAAACTATTCCACAATAATGATACCTCCTCAATCCAAAACTCACATTTATTATGATTTGCCTATAGTTTCTTCATTCACAGAGTCATCAACACTATATTCGAATTCTCCTTAGGATCCTCCTTGATCTTGGAGTATATCAGAATATCATCACTAAATAATACCACGTATTTATCATAGTAATCTCTAAAGACCCAGTTCATTAATTCCATGAGTATTATGGGAGAATTAGTGAGTCTAAATGGAATCACTATGAAATCATAGTTTCCATAACTCATTCGAAAGGATGTATTTGGAATATCTTCCTTCTTCAGCTTTAACTGGTGATATCTCTAATTAGGTCCACCTTTGAGAAAAACTTTTTCTCATGTAGTTGACCAAATAAGTTATCTATCTATGGTAGGGGATACTAGTTATTTATCATGATTTTTTATCACATGATAATCAATTTATATTCACATTGATCAATCATTCTTCTTGACGAAGAGGACTGGTGTACCCCACAATGGATCACTCGGTTGTTTGAAACCCTTATCTATATTCTCTTTTAACTATTTCATTAGTTCTTATAACTCAATGGTGTCCATCTTGTATGGAGTCTTTAATATGGGAAGATATCTATGTATGATTTCAATTGATAACTTTACCTCTTGGTCAGGAGGAAACTGGGAAATTATTCAAGGAACGCATCTATGTAGTCCCTCACAAAGGGTCTTTCTCTAATCATGATTCACTACTTTGTCTCCAATATTTTAGCTAGATATGATTTTCCACAAGTCAATTATATCTATGTTTGAGAAGAAAATTCCAAAGTATATTTATCCTCTTTCTTATATTTATATAAAATCAGATGAATCCTTGGGATGTGAAGATTAATCCCTCTTTCCCAAAAGATTATATTGGATTTATATAAATATAGAAAATTCATGCCCAATAGAGTAGAAAATTTCACTAATGGAAATAGGATGAGTTTTTATAGGAGGTTCAGTCCATAAAAATTAACCAGGGGGGATTAATATACATTAGATGCTATAATTTCCCATTTTTCTATTTTCATGAATAACTCAACCTCCATATTTTGAGGCGTTGTTTGAATAGTTCTAATAAACCATCAAGATATGAATGATTTCCTAGAACAAGAATCAGAAATCAATTTCTATATTCTTGAATGATTAACCAGCATATTTATCACAACATTATTTTCAGCATCCACCTCAGAGATAATGACAGCATATTCCCTTCCCTGTTTCCATGGAGGATATTTCCATTGATTGAATCTGACAACCTTTGGATTTTGGAATAGGATTTCATAAAATCCATGTTCCTTGTAGTTGAAACATTGTATTATAGACTTATTTTTGATCTTATCCTTCCTTTCTTATTTTTCAAGTTGGCCTTCTATATATCCCTTCAATAATGATTATAATGATGACCCTATTTTCCACATATGAATTATCTCTTAGTTCCCTTTATATTATTCCCAATATGCTTCTTCCCATTATTTTTACATGAAGGGTGTTGGGTTTTCCTAACACCATTATTTTTACATGAAGGGTGTTGGGTTTTCCTAACACCATTATATTTATCTATTTATCCTACCATTTTAAAATATATTCTACATTTTTTATCTCTAGGACCACGAGAGCAATATGAGTCTCCCATGACCGTATCGTCCTTAAGGACATAGCAAATGATCACCTCATATCTATCAATATCCTAAATCACCAATGATTTTTATATAATAAACTCCAATCCACTAAAGAAGTGATCTATCTTGGTTTCAGTGTTCATGAAAGATCTAATCACATATCATCCAACCCCTATAATGTTTTCCCTATACGCCCTGATAAACACATATTCCTTTTGCTTTAGTCTTAGGAAATCCCTCTCCATCTTAAGATGGAGTGTTTGAGGATATTTTTTATTTAAAAATATTTTCTTGTATCCTTACCATTCCATGGAATGAATTGCCTTCTTATAATCTTTGTTTTTGATCAGTTTCCATCACTGATCATCTTTCCCATAAAAATGATAAACTCTCATCACAACTTTCTCTTCTCCTAAGCACTATAGGAAAAATAATATCTTATATATGGAGTTATTACATTGTTTCACAATGAGGGGATAAAAATATCCACTGAAGATAAATGGAATTTGTCACATAATGGATTCATCCATAACATTATCTTTATTATGATAAAAAGGTAATTCCAAATGATTCATGTTATTATTCATAATATAATATAGTTGAGCCCGTAATGTCCTGAATTTTCTATCTCTCTTTCCCATCAGTTTTGGTATCTCTATAGAAAAATAACCACATTGCAAATCATATTGGTTGTTTGCATGGGTTCTCCTATTTCCAAACATTATCTTAAAAAATTATGGTTCTTGAATACTTAATTAATGGGCATATAAAAAGGAAACTATTAATATAGAAGGAATATTTTAAAAATGGAAGGTATATCCTATTTTATGATTCCATATATTTCAATCTCGGTTATGCATGGTGATATAATTATTCCAAGGTTCTTGCTAATGTTTTCTATTCATAATCTGTAAAAATAACAAGATCATTCTATGATACCAATTGTAGGTACCCCATTCTTTTATACAAATCTTTGTATTATTTTAAGAATAATTATACATTAAATAAAAACCAATGATAAAAAAATTTAGTGCCTTCAGAATAATAGGTAAATTATTAAAAGACATTAAACTTGAACAAAAAATATTTTTATTTTTCTCTATAATGTTCTTCAAACTCCATTTGAGATACTTATATTGACCAAAGGGATGAGTTAGAAATCCTATTAAAGGAATAAACATGGAAACAAAGCATAAAGAACGAGTTATAAGGAATAACATGATATCATAAAAGGAATTTCTTGTGAATACAAATATGAAGACATGTTATATATAACATGGATCATATGATCATGAAAATAATTAAATACAGAAGAAAAACATAACATGACATAAAAATGATTCTATGAAAACTACCAATACTATTTCACATGTCGGATATAGTACCATAATGGATTAGGTTTACACTCTAATCACATACATAACTTCTCATGAGATAAAACATTACCCTATGTATTTTGGTTCTATTTGGGAACACACATTATAACATGAACAAGAATATGTGTGCCACATAAATTAATCAAACATAAGTAATAAACATAAGGGTTACCCATGAAAAGATATGGGTTTCGTAATAATGTCATATCATATAACTAAAGGGAGAATCAAAATAGTGTCCATTACAAGAAGAACTAAATCATTTTTGGGAATTAATAAAGGTAATTTTAAATATATCATGAACAATGAAGTACAAATTAAGTGAATGCTTGAAATAGAGTTGCTATGTGACATTATAAATATGTCACTTATACATAGTCTTAGGGAAAAGAATGAATTATTTTTTAGAAGGGTAAGGGAATCACTATTTACATAAAAACATAAATGGACCAATTTTATTTTTTTTTATGAAAAAAGAGTTATTTTATAAAAATATTATATGTTTAAAATAGTTTATAGTGTGAAAAAACAAAGAAGTTCCCTTTAATCGGGTTTTCTTATCCTGAGGAACTGAGAAGGAATACTTTCAAAACATGTATTTTCCCATCAAAGAATGATTAGTTGAGAAAAATATTCATGTTTATTACATATAATCATAATTTAGGAGATGTATATTCAAATAATGAGAAAATACATTGTGGTAAGAAGAGGGAAATCATAACCTAAAGGGAAAATAGAGGTTCAAATAGATCCCTTAACTTATGTACGAATTTGTTTTGTACATTCACTAAATGTCATGGATAAACAAATTAAATTCACTAATAATTAAATTGAAAACCTATTACACATATAGTTTAATTATTATAATTTTATTAATTTAATTTTTCCCATTTTGATGAGTAAAAAGGATTAATTTTTTCATTCTAGGAGCATTCATTTAAATATTCTATAAAAGATAAATTATATGGTATTTATGAACTTAAATATGTTTAAATGGTCCAATATATCATTTTCTCCTTAAATGAAAATGATTTATTTGATAAAATGTTAGTGATAAATTTTTAGTTAATTTTGGAGGCTTTTACGACCATCACGAACTAGTATCATTTAATTTAATATTATTTATATATAATAGTTAGAGAACCAAAAATAAGTTATAATTTTCATATTACAATATTATTCAACCATAATAATGGTTTTATAAATGGCCCGAAATTTGGTAATGGAAATCAAAAACTCTTTATCCCTGAAGGCGATGAACAGACATATTTCGGTTTATGTTTTCATTTTTACAATAAAATTAGAGAGTGGGATTTGATGATTGATATTACATTATCATAATGAAATTATATTTTTATATGATACTAGAGTTATCATGTCACCTTGGATAGGTGGGTGAGAATATAGTAGAAGAATGAAAAAATTTTAAAAGATAAAGATTGAGGATTTTACCTCTTAAATGTCATCTCTATGAGAACCTCCTTAGGAATTTGAAATCAGTGTTTTGGTGAGACCACAAATATGATGACATGGTAAAGAGGCCTTGTAAGGTAATTGTTCAAAATATTGGAATTCCCTAAAGTGTAAAATGTGTAAGGAAATGGGGTGGTATTTATAAGGGGAGGAGAGTGGTGTCTTTTATTAATATATTTATTTGTTTATTATTTTGGCTTAATACTCTCAGAAGTATTGATTCTTGTGACTGTAAATAGTAACTAGAACATGTGAGTTATAAATTATGGGTGAATACATCATGCATGACTAAAAATTATTATATTTGACTTATAATTTTTAATACCATAAATTATGATATTTTACTATTAAAAAAAATTCAACTAATTAGATAAATAGAAAAAATTAAACCTCACCATTTTAAATGTTATATTTCAATAAATAAACTAAATATGGGAAATTTAATTTTTAAATAAAATCATAAATTTTTTTAAAATACCGATTTAACTTTTATATTCGATTTTGTAACCCTTCGAAATTTTAAATACAATCTCATTAAATTATTAAATAATCATAATAAAAAATAATAAAAATTTATGAACACATTATATGAAAATAATTTTTATTTTAAATCATTATATTCATTATAAAATAGAAAAAAAGTTATATTTACAAAAAAACACTTCATTTATCATTTTTAAAACATTTATTTACATGTAACATGATATAAATTATATATATTTTCATTTTATAAGATGCCTAAATATTATTTTTAAATTTCCATTAGTTATTTTACTATTCTAACGATCACATTACTATTCCTAGTGTTCATATTACTACTCTAATGGCCATATTACTATTCAACGATCAAATTTATAATAGTCACATGGGTTCATCAATTCCTATAAATACCACTTATACCATTAATTATTCATTCACTTATAGAATCTCTCTAGGTTATTTATATTTACATATTCAAAATGAATTCTGTATTATTAAAATAAGGTTTTATTTATAAGGCATTATCCATGAGTGCATAAAATATAGTGGATTGATAATATTCAAATTATCCCTTTTTATTATATGGCTTTCTATTTATTTTTCCATTATAATATTTATTATTATTATTAGTTTATTTCTTAAGTAATATATTATGAGAATAAATTTTGTTTTGGATTCTCTATGTGATGTTTAGGCTACTACAAAATTATAAAAAGGGAAATTCTAATGATAAAAATATGGGTAATTACATAAGTTTTTTTTCTTATAGTTATGAATCAAGGCGATACCTAAATATAATCAGGAAGAATATTTATGTTTTTCTGTCTATAGTTTTTGATATTGGGAACCAGTCACCATGAAAGGGAGTTTATGTGGTGGAATTCTTTACTAATTGAATGGATTTCGATGGTGATCATATCTAGAAGACCTCTCCCATTGAATATTGGAAGGCAATGGAATTGGTTGCACCGAATATACTCCTATATATTAGTAGGTTGAAATCACATATATTGCTGATTGATAATGCTACAGTAATCATTTTATTATTTCTTGAATAAAATTAAAATAGTTTTCCCCCCATGGATTTGGACTCATGTCTAAACCGTGTAAAATTATATGTTGTTCTTTTATAATAATTTCTTTCAAAATTTCATTTTGAAAATAATTGTTTGGTTCCTTTGAAGAGTATTTCTGTTTTGGTACAATGATTTAGGTGCAGTGTATTTTATATGATTTGTACACCATATCATGGTCTCACACAAATACATTTTTTCCCACTCAGTAAGTCCTAGTAGAAATATTCAAGTGGTTTAGTATGAGAATTTTTATGATCACAATATATGGTATAAGAGATTCAATTAAAGACTTTTAATAAACATATCATGGTAAAAGATATTCAGATCTCAGTTTGGTAGTATCTTTCTTCCCCTTTTCTTAATGGATAGTTTTAGTAAGCAGTTCCTAATTCCTCGTATGGGTTTTAGAATTTAGTTTGAATTCATTATATTTTAGAGGAGTGATGTTGGATGAGGGTAAGGCCAAGGAGGAGAACTTTGATGACATAAACTATGGGTTTTAGAAAATTAAAATTGATGATTGTATACTCTATAATGTCCTTGATATTCCATCGATGGGTACCAAGCCATGGGTGATGGATAAGAAAGAATGAGAGTCTGGAAAAGGAATAATTGTATATTATCCAAATTTGATTAGCCAAAAATGGAATATGACATCTGATAGGTGAAATTGAATCATGATTCAAGAAGGTTATTATCGATATATTTGAGATTTTTTCAATAATGAATAAGGTGTTACTTTTACAGAGGTTGTTCGACTTGAGTATTTTTGATGGAAATCACATATTAGTTAACATACATGAATTAATACTGATAAGAAGTTAGTTAGAATTAGTGATGGAGAAAAATGTAGATCTAGAGTTGGTGTTGTTGTTACTCTCATATATCTCAGAATCATGGGACACGATGGTGACTATGGTGAGTAAATCAAGTGTTAAAATGAACATGGTGATTTTATACACTAGATGTCTGATCTTAGATAAATATCACTAACATTATGAGATCCAATCATCTTTAAAAATGAATATTTCATGGAGGGAAGAGGTCGTACCATATACTAGAAGTGTCAAAGGAATGTAAATGGAAGACAAAGCTAGAGAAGGAGTGTCTTGGTTGATGGAGGTCTATGTTTTGACAATATGGGAATTAAATACACCTAAAGATGGATTTCAATGTTAAAAGAGTTCATTATGAAATATATTCTCCCACAAGTGGATATGTGAATTCTATATTAGAAGACATGAGAGGTCTACTATTTATTGGATCTACTTCACTTGAGTCCTAGATTAATATTCTAGAGCTTCATTTTACAAAATATCTGATTATATTATGAGAAACCATACATCCATAAGATTAAGAAATGTCTATATACATGATGATGTATATATTTAGTTTTTGTTAATGGGTTTTTTTATTTCTGTACATGGTATAAATGTTTTCTAGAGTTTCATGGTGTATGATAAATACTAGGATTGTGGAAAAACATAATTTCTATTGGATAGTTTGATGATGTAAGTTTTTATACTATATCCCGGAATGGTGCATAGGAAATTCCACAAAGTCCAATAGAGGTAGATAAAGAAGTAAAGGATGGAACATTGGGCATAATGGGATAATTAAAAGTTGAAATTAAAATTGAATAATTACCATCCGAAAAGTTATGGCATAACCATCTGAGTAACATAAGTGAAAAGGGAAAATGATTCTCATCACTAAAGGTATACTGATGGTTGTAAGACTAGAGTATGATACCTAAAAATATTTTATCTTTTGAAATAATTAGAAGGTGCCTTTTCAATGGAATGTAATACATTGATTAACATGAATCCAGAGTTGGTTCAACATATAACCCTAATGGATGTATGGGGGCCAAATCTGATTCATTATTACTAAGTTTCATTATTCAATGTAACCTTAATCAATGATGCAACATATAATTTGTGGGTATTATTTATCAAGAATGATTATGAGGTGTTTTGAACCTTCCTCAAATAGAGTTACAAGGTGTAAAAGTAGACTAGCTGTTTGATGAAATGATTATACTATAAGAATGGTGGTGATTAGAAAAAATAAATGATTCATAGAGATATTTAAAAAGAAAAACCATTCTATTTGAGAAGACTATATAAGGTACTTTGAAACATAATATAGTCATGGTGATTAATTAGTCATTGGTTGAAAAATAAATAAAGTATGATAATTCATGTGGGTTTCTACATGTTTTTTTCAGAAGATGTACCAGATACTTTGAAATATACCAATGTTTCAAAAATGATTAATCGTACATTGATTGAAAAGGAAATGAGTTTTATAATTCATAAAATTTTTCCCAAGGTTTTTTAGTGTGAACCGATGAATTATGATCCTTAATTGATCAATAAGAATCTATATTCTTCTTTGGGCCAAGAACATTTAGAATTTTGTTGGTCCAGAAGGAAGATTGTTCTTATCTATCTCAAGGTATTCAGTTCACCAACATACATTAATGATTAAACTAATGAACGTAACTATCATGAAGATAAGTTCATAATGTTTTACATTGTTGGGTATAATGAAGATGTGTTATGATTTTGAGACCAGGACAACAACCTTGGGAAGCTTGTTTGAAGCTGAAATTTCTTTATTAATAAAGAGATCCTTTAGAAGGATCAAAAATTGGTTGAGGTGTCTAATGAAAGAAAAGTGTCTTTATCGGATGAATTATTAGATAATTTATTTCTATAATATGTTTATATTCCAAAGAATTTAGGTATAAAATCTGTACCAGAAACACCATACCATCTGAGTGATGCTAAAAAGAGTGTCATGTTTTGATGGTGTTGTTGAGGCTTGAAGTACATGAAATCTAATGGATTATGGAATCTGAGGTTATATATTAAAAATATATTGTTCCCAGATATACATATGTAGAAGTTACAATACAATAAGGATAATATCCGTAGGGAAAAATATGTATGTCTATTAGATTAAGGCGACATGTATAGAGGTATACAACCCCAATATCTGGAATGAGGCCAGTAATCTAAAAGAATAGATTCAGTGTAACTTTTTTGTGATCATTGAGACTAATCACCTATATGTATCCATAACATGAGATATAATGGAAATTCATGTAGGGAATAAATCTCTTTGAACAAATGTGTGTATCAACCAAAGGGGAATCAGATGGTAGATAGAGGTACATGGCATGACAGGTCGTGAATGGGTTCTAATAAAAATAAGTTGTGGATTTCTCAAAGATATTTTCACTAGTATCAAAACATATGAATACCTGGATTATAAATAGTATATTTTCCATGCAGTGGTTTCATCTATAGTAATTGGATTCAAAGACAACATTTCTTTAAGGGGACTTGGATGAGGAGATTTACATGGATCAGTTGAATAGCTTCGAGGAGCATTGGAACTATGACCATATATGCAAGCTAAGGGGTACACTTTATTGTTTGAATAATTAAATAAGGTAGTAGAACATGATTTTCAATGATTTTATATTGTAATATAATTAAATATAATGAAATAATAGTCATTGGTATTACCAGAATGTGTTCATGGATTGGAGTTTTGTCATCTTGGTTCTTTATGTGGACGAAAAACTTCCGGAAGGTCTGTTAAGGATATAATCAATGATCTAAAGGATGAATTTTTTATAAAATTTGAGATGAAGGATCATGATCCAGCTAAATTTATGTTGGGTATGTGGATAGTATGGGACATATATTTCCGTACATTGTACATGACCTAGTTGGATTACTTCAAGATGTTGGTGGAGCGGTTTGGTTTGAGTGAGGTGAAACCTATGAACACGTCTTAGGATGGAAATTTCTTGTTGATAAAGAAGACGAAAATAAGCAAATAAGATAATATATTTTATTTTACTATGTTTCCTTATGAATAAATACGTAGAACCTTTCTATATCCCATGATATTTACTCAACCGGAAAGTGGGAAAGAAGTGGGAGTGTTTAGTATTTACATGTCAAATACTGGAAAAAAATGGGAAGGATAAAAAATGGATTCTACATTATTTAAAGGTTTTTAAAATAATTACACTTCTATTTTTAACTAATGTTCCATTAGAGGGGTTCTATGGATCTACCATTGAGAGTGATTTATACACATGGATGAGAACCAACAGATATGTGTTCACATTTGATGGGATAGTTGTGAGTTGGATTACAAAGCTTCCACCTATATTTTCACTCATAATAATGGAATTGATATCTATTTAATTAAAAAAAGTTTTGGACTAAGTTTATCTAGATTAATGGGTTTTTGGAATACCCAAATAGATGTTTATATGGGGGGTGTTTTTTTGTGACTCACAATATACAATTCACTTAGCCAAAAATCTCATAGTTCATTCTAAGATAAAAAATATTTAGCTAAAATGTAACTTCATTTGGTAGTTATTAGAGGATAGAGTGATGGATCTATGAAATATATAAGGATATTAGAACCCGATATATATTTTGATGATGGTTATAACCCAGGATGTTCTGAGGTGGTGGTTTGCTTCCATTGGGATGGAATGACCAGAGACATGTTGGGGGAGCCATATAGCTATAATAAATTCTTGAGGACTAGAATGAGGTTTGATGAAGATGATGGCTGACTTTTTGGTTAAGCTACGAAAATATAGCTCAATTTAAATATTTTTTAGTTTTTCTTTTTGAAAAGTATTTTACGTCTAATGGGTTATTCTACTAAGAAGAGAAAATCCAGAATAAAAAAATTTTATGGATCATGTTGTGATGGAGGAAGTAGCAATGTGAAGTTATGATAATTTGAAGTTTGGTATACTAGATGCTACATTCAGAACTAGGTGGTCTTAAGTTACCCCTAGAGAAACCTAATGGTGTTACACCCTAGACAGAATAACTTTATATTAATAAAACCAGTTTGATACGTGTCCTCAAGCACACCTCACTATACATAGGGGGTTTTTAACTAAAAATGGTGGTCTATGATGATATAATCGGTGACTATAGCATCATATATGAGTAACGCAGTAGAAATAATATATTATAAACCCTTACAAAAAGAATTATATGGTTGAATAAACAACACAACACAAGATATGAGAAATAAATAATAAACCCATTCTACAAAAATTGAACCATCTAAAATAGAACATGTGTCGGGAATACATCATCATGATCTCCCATGTGAATATTATATACATTTAAAATAACTTAAAAATAAATAAAAATGATGAAAATCTATTATAATGTCTTATATAATTTCCTATCTGTTGGAATTTTCATAACTATCCAAAGCTAGACCCATACCCTACCTACACCAGTGATCAATATGTTTTCTCAGATACTAATGTGTATGGGCCACCTAAAGAGGGTGAAAGTATAACTAAATAAGTTACCACCAATGGTTTCCCTAATCATAACCATTATAAATAGTTTTTGTATAATTTTATATGATCTAAGTAGATAAATAAATAGTCTAAGGGATATAAAATAAATCACAATCAGTTCTGAGGTTCTAAGGTGACACTCATAATCAACCATACCTGCTTCGACCAGTGTCAGATGTCACTGAGCATGTCACATAACCATATATCATTGGGGGGAATGATGTTACACCCATAAATTCAATCATATATTAAATTAGGGGGAATAACACCTTCCCCGTAACACCATTATGTACCATATTGGTGGGACATTGCCTCCCTCTCTCATAATACTATCAAATATCATATCGGATCACCCTATAATACCCACATATAATATTTAAAGGGTAATAATTCCACCCTTTAATTACATCATATATTATTTTTTGGATAAGAACCCCTCTTTTCTATCTCTATATATCATCAGGGGGATAATCTCCCACCTCTACTATCACCATAAATCATTGGGGAATAAGAACACATCCCAGGAAACACCATATATTATCGAAGGGATAAGAACCTTCATATGATATCACCATATATAGTATATCATCATCATATATATATATAGGGTAAATCCACCCCTCTTTAGTTACGTCTCATATATCCTTACACAGGTAGTCACTCGCTTGAACATGTCTCACATTTCTTAGGATTCCCTCTTAAGTTAACCACATATTATCAAAACAACATGCATACTAGTCTATCACCAAGATAGACCGATTTTTCTACCCCTCTCGAGAGTCATAAAAAGTACATGGAACCTTCTATGCTTTCCTCAGTCACACCATGGTTAAAACACCCCACAAGTGTTACTCTATCACATCCACGCTTCTATGGTAGATATGCATCCCAAATAAAAATCAATTATCTCAATGAATCCATTCTCACATCATTAACTAACTAATCACACTAGGAATTACAAATAAATCAAACATAATAGAGTGACATAAATTCAGACTCTTTTCCCAATTTTAGATCAGTCAGTCCTTTGAATTAACCTACACAAAGATCCTTACCAAAGTATCCACACTAGGATACCAATCCATATTGGTAAAAGACTAACACTCACTCTACACAATATCCTATATCCAAGAGGCTATAGAATATATCAAAATTTTACATGGCCAACCCTTAGGCCAAATATCATCCATCCGAAACCCTTCTATATTATAGTGAAATAAGGGAACCTATAACATGGTCAACTACACTTCATTTATAACATTTATACCTTTTTAGGTTCTTTATATCCCACGAAAGATATTTATAGTCTTACCCACAGTCATCCGTGACCAAAGCATCAAACTCATGTCCAAGGGTCCATAGAGGTCCAAGACACTTCCAGTATAGGAATATGATTTAATTTTTCTTAAATTTAAGGTCAAACACACACAAGTTATGAGATCTCATATCTCAAGCTATATAAACAATGATTAAGCATTATGATGATTTTAGGGGACCACCTGATTCATTCAGTGTTATTTAATTTTCATACAAGCCGAACCACCAATGCGTAAGCTTGACCAAATCCAAATGACCATGACACATTAATATGAATCCCAATGTCCACAAATAATCATTTAATGAATATAATTTTTTTTAACATCATTACCATGATTTATTGTATAACTAAATCCATAATATCTTGGGAATATTCAAATAATAACTTGTTGGAGGTGCACTTAAAATACATCCATGTATATAGATTAAGGAATGTGATTTATGTATACTTGTAGATATTTTATACATGAATGTGATTCATACATATAGAATAAATTCATGCAATTCATCAATACATTTAATTTTTTAATACATCTATGTTATTTATATACATTAAATACATGCATGTTATGCATGTATACCTGTATCATATTGCATGTGACGCAACTATGCATTGAATTATCATATTGCACTAGAATTTTTGGGTTTCCATTAGTTTTAATCCATTATTGTAAGATTAATATCCTTCAATAAATTCATTGAATGAGGTAAATTTAATCACCAACATGGCATACCACCAAGGTATCATTGGATGAAGCCAAACCCACCAGACACATTACCCTTTCAAGGAAGAGAATTTGCAATAAACTATAAGGATAGTTATTTGATTGATGATGATTTAATTAAATTTCATAGTTTATTCTACTAATTATGTTCATCTTCATGTAAATTTTATATTTTTCTTCTCCTTGGTATGTTGTTCGTTATATATAGGGAAGTTACTAGGACCCATTCAAGCATATGTGAATCCTTCATTTGTGAACAAGGATCCAAAGGTTATTGTCCTCTACCCACACCATAGAGGTAGGATATATCATTTGTATCATCATTATATTCCCCAATAAATCTACATAGAACATTTAATCAATTGGTTTCACATTCCATGTATGATCCATTTTTCATGTTTTTTCATTTATATGCGTGTTCGATCATATCAGGATTAAATTTAGCCTATTTATTTTGATTTAATTAACTGAACAAGATCATATGAAGATCCCCTCAAATTTAATAAATTTTACTAGAACCATCTTACTCATCATGTAAATGGGAATACTTTCTTAGTTTATGAAGAAAACGTTATACACATTGCTTATCGTATTGTTTTTTTCAACTGTACATTATCTCATAATGTACTGGTTGATGTTCTCACTCAATGTATTGAACCAAAATATTTTTTTTAATTTCATTGGGAATGTTAAATGAATAAATAATTATTTAATGACACCACTCAAGTTACATTCCCAAAAAATAGAGGGAAAATATTTTCTTCCTAGTGGGAATTGACTGTTAATGTAGTGTCGAGAGTGGGCTTGAAATTAAATTGTATGAAAACATAATGCCATGCACATTATGATGATATCAAGTGAGGATATCAAAAATACAAATGTGGAATACAAATGTCATGTGTCACATTCTATATGGGTTCTTAATAGGGGCATCCAGATGTCGAGCATTTTTTGCATCACACATGATCTTACAATATATGTAGATATGGCAACATGGAGTGTAGGAAGCACATGCATAACATATGTGTCATGATATGTGAGTGAGGATAAAAAAATTACCTACTAAATCCAATCCACATCCATCTTTTCATTAGTAGGTTTATAGTCCATTACCCAAGATTCACTAAGGATGCCCAATGAAATCTCTTAGCATTGCCCTAATTCTAGGCGTTAGCCGTGTCTCCCTACACAGTGGTGCCCATTCTAGCATTGACCCACACAAACATGTGTGTGTACCATCCCAAATAGACTCACACAACTTCTAATACAATTGGATAACCTATCCTTAAGCCTGAATGGATTCTATATTTGTGGTTGACTACTTCGATGGGCTCGTAAAGACGTTCCTATACTTTTAGATAAATAAAATAAAATGTTTATTTTTATTGAAACAATTAGTGTTTATATATAATTTATGAATGATAAGTGTTATAATTATTTAAATAATTTATAATTAAAAATAAATATTAAGATATCATAATTGTTTCACATATTTTAGATAAATAAATAATGAATTTATTTATTAATGAAATTCATTTATGAATTAAATTAGATTATTTATAAAATGATTATAAATAATTGAAATAATATTTTGGGATACTTATAAAATTTATAAAAAAGTTGTATAAATTTATTAACTATATATTTTTATGGTTAATTTATAAAACATTTTAGAAAATATTATTTTAAATATTTCATTAATATTAAGGAGTTAATATTAAGAGAATTTGTTTCAGATTTATATGGTTTATAAAATAACTACAAGTCACAATAAGAGGAGTTTTACATTCTACCAAATTATATGAAATTAATTACAATATTAAAATAGTCTTTTTATTTATCACTCATTAAGGTAATTTATAGTGAATTCATAAATTACATAAATAATCATGAAATATAAATTAGTTTATATTTAAAATTATTCAAATTAAAAGGTACCTTATTTATGATATTATTAGGATCACATAAAATGTTTTTTTAATTATATTGATATTTTAACTAATGTTTAATCATGTGATATTTAGATCATTTAATAGTTTTTATTATTGAAATTGTATAATAAAATGTTTATAATTCATAATAATATCATATATTTAATGTGAAATTCCATAAAATGTATAACATAAATGAGTTCATATTAAAAGTAGACATAATGTGGTTATTTCCAAGCTTATGGAATATTTATAATAGTTAGCTATTTATAAAATGTTTATAGTTATCCTTTATTTATGAGTAGTTAATAAATGTTTGTGCAATGTTTAAATTTATGAAATGTTAATTTATTTGTAGTGATTACCTATTTTATTCATGTTTATAGTTTTTTATAGAATATTCAAAAACATTATACTTTATTAATGTGATAGTATTTCTTCTAGATGAAAGTTCAATTAATTTCATGATAGGTAAGACTAAATAAAATTAGTTTTTTCATATACCTTGAACTCCATTTTTTTAGAATTATGAGCTAGAGAATAGTATTTTAATAAAATTTGTGCATAATAGATATTAGAAATATCCTCAATTGGATTATATCCTTAGTAAAGTATCCCTTTGGAGAGGGATATGGGGTCAAACTACCCTCCCTTCTGGAGGCTTAAGCCTTGTAATAAATGTTTAAGGGTTGGATATCTATTGTTTCAAATTTACTCATTTGTAGTTTTTCAATATCATTAAAATTTATACATTTACATGAAAATTATATGTATTTTATTCATTATATGCATTGAAATATGTATAAATATATTTTATTTCTATTTTTAGGGGATTAAAACAAACTTATATGTTATATTAATAATTACACATTAATGTGGTGTGAACAAATTAATTTAATAAATGGAATAGAGATTCCTAATCTATTCGGTAGAAACATAAATACAAAAGGTAATTAAAAAACATGTGAAAAAAAATTGTATAGGATGTATTTTTTCTGAATTTAATATGCATATAATGCATATTAAATTAGTGATACCTTTAAAAGAAAAGCCATTTAAAATGGTACGTGTGAGATTACTTCCAATGTGGAACTTGTCAACACCTCAATTATTCATCATATGTGACCCTAATAGTTATGTGGCCATTAAATAGCTTTTATTGTGAATGAAAGTAATAATGTGACCTTAAGAGCTTGGTACATTGTTTTTGGAATTTTATTTTGGTTACACTAGCTGGGAAACCATAACGGTTCGGATACCTGAAGAATAGAGATGAGTTTATCCATATGACGGGTTGGGTAAATAGTTACCCATATAAATATCCAAGAATAATAATTTTTATGACAGGGATGATTAAATACCTAAATATTCATAGATTATTTACATGATACCTAGGTTAAGTCATTAAAATATATACATTTTGTCTTCCTAATAGGATATAATGTTTTGGATCATCATTTTAGCAGGAGAACATTCATTAGAATTATTTTTTGAAATGATGTAAAGCACGGTACACATATAAAAGAAAAAATTATGGTATATAAACAACATCATTGTCATTTGAAACATTAAATTATATAATAACACTTGTGAAAGTGAAATATAATCTAAAAAAACATAAGGATTGTAACTTAATAAAATATTCTTGCATACTAATTTATCTGTTAAGATCAACACCTTTGTGGGGAATGATGCGTTGAGGTTGTTCAATATGTGAATCTATATTCTTGGGATTAAAATAGAATTATTAACTTAGGGATTCAAAGGAACTATATGAAATGACCTTAGGATAGTTATTATCCACTCAAATACTTAATATGATTCAGTTTCTTACCGACTTAGTTATATAGGTGGTTTTATCAAATCTTCATCCAGTTAAAAAATTTATCCAATTTGAATAAATTTAAATGTTCCAAAAATAAGAATGAGTTCAAGATATGTTTACCATATTTTTCTCAAGTGTTAATAATTGACGAAATGTGTATCTGATTATGGTACAGTGTTGACAGTAAAAATGGGAGAGAGTTCAAATTGGTGACGAAAAGTTTTTTTGGGATTCTAGTAATATTTATTCATATATAAAGTAAAGGTCAGTGAAACCTAAATGAGTTTCAAGAAGGAGTAATAATTTCATATGAAGAGATTATTCATTATACCAGAAGGAATTTTGAGAGTCCAATAATATTTCTTCATATATCAAGTAAATTATGATAAAACCTAAAGGGGTTGTCAAAAGGGAGTAATAATTACATTTGATTAGATTATTTGGTATATCTAAAGGAATTTTAGAGAATATTGGGAATGTTCATGTTAGGTATCCATTTTATAGAAATTGATTACATGATTTTTAATGTTATTGGATGCCAATTGTATATTTTAGAAATTTTTTATATATAGAGAAGATTAAAATAAAGGGAATAATTTATTGAAATTATATTTTAAATTAAAATTATAAAGTAAATAGTTTCTACATAATGTATTTAAATGTAATGGGATTTATCTAGTTTGGTCAGATCATAAAGCTATATATATATTTTTCATATTTTTTTTACATGATAAGAGGTGTTTTGAGGAATAATGAGTTTTTATAAACAATGTGAGATGATTAATTAAAAACCCATGGTTTAAGATTCATTAAATTCTTAAACATGTTTTGATAAAATGATAGGGAGGAATGTTTTTTTTATCTAGGATAAACAGTTTATATAACTACTTTTTAAAATATTATGGAAGATATTCCCACCACCCATCTGTGATATATTTTAAAAACACAATTATATTTTATAAAATTATCCAAATAAATTGAAAAATGTATATGATATGGAAATATTAGTTGAAATTGTAACATTTGATGTTGAGATGTTTAGAAGTTTGAATTTTCTCAATGATTTCAATGTTAAGAATATGAATCATAGGTCTCGCTATTACTCAAACTAGATTACTTTATAGATGTTACTCACTAAAATTTTAGTGAGAGTGTTTTATTAGATGATCACATGAAGAATTTAATATATCCATTAACAACCATTACCAAAGAAATAATATGAGGGTCATATAGAATTATTTGGTTTTAGACACATTAAAAATTGGTTTTAATGGTTGTTGATGTACGGTTTTCTTATAAGAAAGGAAACCTCTATTTATCATTAATTTATGTGGTCTACAATTTTATTTACAAGAATAGTGGAATGTAAGAATATCTTAATTGTATGACTTTTATTTTCTCTTAATTGATGATCATCAAAGAGTATAATGGTATTTGATTATTTGAAAATATTAACATGACCAAAATCTAGTACTTGTTATAAAGGGTCATTCATGAGATATGTAGAATAATTTCTGGTGGTGATAAGTAGATACTTATTACATGTATTTACCATGAAAATTATATCTCATGGATAGTTATATGGTAATTAATATACATAGTGGTGTATGATTATTGTCAATAAGTATTAATTGAGTCTAGATAAATACTTAGCCTGTTATGCTTTATAATTTGATACATTAATTATGAAATTCAAAAGAAACAAAGAAAATCAAGGGATTGTTGAATATTTTGAAGATTAGGTTATCGTTTTGAGAACAATCAATATGGGATTTGACCACTTGTATGATGAGTAAATACATCTATCCCTTGATTGAATTAGTCAGAGAAAATTCATGTCCATTTTTTTGTTGGGTCATATTTGATGTTTTCTATTACTTGGATAAGGGACATGTGGTACACTAATCCACTAGATGAATGACATGTGATGTATTCATATACATGGTCATCCATTTTTAGAGAATCAAGAATAGATGAGATAGATTATAATATGTTGACATAGTTCCATGTCAGGTGATCAATCTAAGTCATGGATAGGGGGATTAAATTTGTATACATACGATTTATATGATATATCATGTGGTGGATGTGTTTTTATAGATATATGATTTTGTTTGATAGAGATAACACTAGACCAATTAATAGCTTGAATAGAATGGATACATTTATAGAGGCCTCTCTTTGCTTACATTTATTAAATAAGGATTTCATAATGGTTTTCAATGATACTAAAGCATCTAGTGGAACAATGTTAAAACAATGGATAAGCATTTCGTTTTGAAAAAAAAATCTATTCCAAACTAAATTGTTCTTGAAAAACCATTTCCAAAAGGCTTTAGATGGATTCAAAAATAGTTTTCATGTTTGGAATAAATCCTTTTGAGGTAATATTGAAAGTGGGAGATTGTTGATGCTCATTTCCGTCACAGAGTCTAACGACTAAAAAAAAGGGAAATACCTTAGTCCAAAGTGATTCATCCTTTGAAGAAACATCAAAAATAGACAAAGGGATGAACAAAGAGAACATTTCCCATAGGTTGCGCAAGTTCCCTCCTGGTCGCGCAAGTACACTTGCGCGCCGCCTAGTGGTCGTGCAAGTACTTGCGCGACGCCTTATGGTCATGCAAGTGACTTGAGCGCCCTAAGTGATAACCGCCTGGTAACCGCCCAGGGTCTTCTCCTACCTATAAATAGACCCTGTGGGCCCCCCATTCGAAAGGATCTTTTTCCAGAAACTCGGATTGAAGCTCCCAACGCCCAAGTCTCTTCTCAAAGCTTCTGGAACACTTCTAAAGGTAATTTCTTACCTAGAACGGAAGATTTAAAGAGAAGAAGGAAGGCCTAAGTGTTGAAACTCATCAACACTTGCGCGCCATCTTATTCCTTCAATAGAACTTGCGCGTCCCTTTTCTGTAAGAACCTCAAGAGGATTCTAAAGGGATTTATAAAGAGTCGATCAAATATTCTAATGATGTTTGAGAATCGCGCAAGTATCCCTCATGTCGCGCAAGTATACTTGCGTGACCAATACTTGCGCGCCGCCGGAAGACTTGTGCGCCTTTCAAGACTTGCGCGCCCCTACCTTTTTGGGTGCCCATCTTGCCCATTTTACCCCTATTAAGCCATTACACATTTCCTTTTCAAGATTCAGTTTTCAAGACACTCTTCAAAGTCATTTATGGCATGATTTCTTGATTTGACTTCCTTATCTGAAAGGAATTCTCTGGAATATCTCTCAAAACCTAGTGATTTAAATATCCTTATGTCACTAACTATAGAGAGTTCATTCATTCAACCTCATCCTTTAAAGATGAGAGAATCCTAAATATGGGCATCCTCCTCAGGAGTAAGCCCCAATCATAATCCTTTAACTTGGGCATCCTCCTCAGGAGTAAGCCCCAATTTCAAATCTGGGCATCCTTTTTAGGAGTAAGCCCCAAGTCCTTTAACTTGGGCATCCTTCTTAGGAGTAAGCCCTAACCTCAAATATGGGCATCCTCCTCAGGAGTAATCCCCAAACCTTAATCCCTAACCTGGGTCTCCTTTTCAGGAATAAGGCTCAGTCATAATCTTGGGCTTCCTTTTCAGGAGTAAGCCCCAAGTCCCCTAACCTGGGCCTCCTTTTTTAGGAGTAAGTCCCAGTCATAACCTTGGGTTTCCTTTTCAGGAGTAAACCCCAAGCCCCCTTAAATTTCTCTTAACCAGTCCTAATTTACCCTTGATTTGGGTTTCCTTTTTCAGGAGTAAAACCCAATCATAAGTCCCCTCCTAACTTGGGCATCCTCCTTAGGAGTAAGCCCCAAGATTAGAGTATTCAAATCTCCATGAAACACATATAACTTTATGGACCCTGTTCATGGATTTTCTCCCTAAAAGTGAATCCTAAACCTTCATCTATCTGGGCAGTCATACATACATAAGCCCCAAACAAATTCTTATGATTGCATCTTTCATGGCACAATTGTCTAATTTTTACCAATACCTCTTGTTTCTCACACCGAGCATGACTCACGTGAGCTTAGAGTGTAAAAGTAATTATGACATTCTTCTTTGAGCCATCAATCATAAACATCATACTCCATTACTTGACCTACGTGGGTTCTGATTCCTTTTCCAAAACAAAGGATACGTAGGTAGCCCATTTTTTGGGTTCGATCCCAACTTTGAAATAATCCATGTCCTTCTGAATGACGATAAACTTCAAGTGCCCCACTGAGTGGCTTTAAAACCAGCCTGGTCATCATAATGACCAAGAGACTTTTATATAAATGTTTTGAAGGATACCATTGACCAAGAATCTCTAAACAGATATAGATGATTCTCTATTGATGAAGAACCTCGAATACATATAAAAGATTCTCTAAATTTCTTGCATATTTAATCATTGATTGTTAAAACTAAAGGAAAGCACATTTTATACTTGGTAATGTAATAAGGATTCACGAACATAACTTAAATCTATAAAGAGAGTCCCGGAGTAGACAATAATTCCCCTCAAAAAGGTGTGATGAGTCCGACCTCCCATCCTCTCGACCAATGCAAATTCCTAAGCCTCATCAGTCCAAAAGCTAATGAGTTCCTACCTTTGGAAAGTAGGTCCAAACGGATGTGGAATCATTGGATGTTTCCGGTTCTACGAACAAACCCGCTAGAAACCGATCGGAACGTTTGAATCTCCCGTCCAGGAGGTCATCCCCGAAATCTGTGAGGAAACAAAAATGGTGAACCCGACGTGAATCCTTAACCAAGTTAAAGTGATATTCTTCCTATTTGTTAGGCCCCTTGGGCCAACAAAGCAATCATTGACATGTGCTCATCCAAAAGATGCAGTGGTCGGATTCATCTTGATTATGTCTGTTATATGAAACAGGCACTCTTTTCTCAAGATCTTCTGCAAAATGGCTTTCCTTAAATTCACCCCTGTGAATACTGCAGCTGTGAACACCTCTACTGTGAGGTCTGCTACTGTGAAAACCAATGCTACTACTCCTGCTGGAACGTCGTCCGCTCTAAGGATGACATCACCAACTCAGCGTCTTCAACGCCGGGTTTCTAATGCACTGGTTAAGGACTACCATCGCAACGGTACTATCCCAACTCTGGAGGCCGCTCATCAAGCCCTCCAAGTTAACAACTCTACCTGGTTGTCCGGACAATGGTGGCCAGCGATCAAGAAGCAGGCGGTGCTGACTACCGTCTCCAACCGTTTCGGGTCGTTATCCCCGGAACGCAATTTCCATTCACTCCCTTACTTTGAGGAAGTGAATGAGCAGGTCCCGCAGGACCTTAATTCAAAAAGACAGGAGTCCTTCTCAAGGGCTCCCATCAACAATCGCCGCCAGACTCATGCGGTAGTGCGCCCTCAACATGATGAGGGTATCGAATCCAGGCATTCAGCTCAGGTTCCTCGAACCCGAGCAGGCAAGATGAACCGCCAGAGACGGGATCCGGTGAACAATGGGCAGGTTGTCATCCCTGCCATCTCCGGAGAAGTCCACCAACCTAACTTGGTGGCGAACAACGTGCAGGCATACACACCTGCCCGTTTTAATTCCACTGTCCAGCAGACTCGTCTGGCAGCATCACGCCAATCCCGCCAGGCAATTCCGGCGGAGTACTATAGGCAGGAACATACACCTGCTTATACATCACCAGTTAGTCAGCAGGCTCGTCTGACTACATATGATGTATCTCGTCAACCACGTTTGGCGAAGTGTAATCATCAGGCACATACACCTGCTAATACTAATAAAGCCTACCAACAGTCTAGCTTGGTAGCGCACGGAGAAGTCAGTCGGAAAGCCCCGACGACAAACAGGTGGCAGACTCAACTCTCTGCCTCCACACTTGAGTACTGTCAGGATTCACTGATAGGAAAAGGAGGACAGGAGAAGGCACATACACCTACTCCAAGCCCGGAATGGACGTATATCCCCGTTCCGGCGGCTGAAGTCACCAAACATATTTTTTCAATGGTGAAAGAGCAGAAGCAAATTCCTGCTCATATTCTGGATGCTTGCCAGGATATCATAACAGCTTTAGCATCATCTCAGGGACAGACACATAAATCTATCCCTAGCAGTGGAGTGACACATCAATGATTCACTCCGGAACAGACACACACATCTGTTCTAGTCCAAGAGGGTTATGGGTCATACTCCCCCATATCATACGGACAACCAAGTCAGGCACATACACCTCATTTGAGTGGAGATCGTCAGCCTAACCTGAACATCTTTCCTGATCAGGCACATACACCTGCTCAGAGTAACCACTTTCATCAACAAGTGGTTTCTAAAGTGAGTAAGAAAACATCTAAGAAAAAGATCCGCCCAGCACAGTCAGGAGATCAAAGGCCAATCTACAACAAGGCCTTGCTCGATGCTGGAGTTCTTGAAGCCCTCAGACATTTATCTGTCAGAATTCAAGATTCTACTCCCTCAGTTCTCAATAACGAGAACATTAATTTTGAAGGTCTTCAACAGACACTTCCTCATGAAGGCTTGCTTCATGAAAATTCGGTCAATCTTGAAGTTTCTTCTTCAGATGAGAGCCACAGGAACTCTCTGTGTGGTCAGAAGACCAAGGAGCAAGAGATTTCATCTTTTGCTGTAACCCATCATGACGGTCCTCCTCATGGTGATGAACTTCACTGCGAAAGTCCTCTCTGCAGTAGTGATTCACGTTGTCTCGAAAATTCTTTAGAAGGCAATGTAGTGACGAGAAAGCCCTCCTATCTCGAGGCACTTGCAAACATAAAACCAGTCATGTCTGATGCTTTACTATCGGCAGGTGAAACTCTTTCTCCATCAGAAGATAGCCTGGGGTTCAGGTTATTCTCCGAACCATCCCTGGGTCATTCATCTTCCAGCATGAATAGTGATCTCTCTACCAATCTTGTTTAATCCGATGAAGCAACAAGGAAACACCAACTCTGGTCCAAACAGGTAGAAGAATCTTCATTTAATGATAAAGAGGAAATGCTGAACATGAGGAAAAAACTGGCAAAAGGTGAAGTACCAGTCATGTTTTGGCCTTTGGATGACTCCCAGTACGACATTCCAAAGATGTTGACGGATGATGGAATCCATGATATTTGTCTCAACATATGGAAAACTCTTTGTCAATTGAAGAAGAAAGTATTATATTACGGTGATTATGAAAATCATATTAAGATAATAGAAGGGTTACAACGCCAGATTGATTTGGCATCTCTATCAGTCTCTCGGTATCCGAAGGCTGAAAAGCAACAAAGAACCCTTCAACGTTCATGCCTTGGCGCATTAAGAAAATTGCATCAGTTAATTTCCAATGCTCCATCTGATGTTCATATCAGAGGATGGGGTGTTCACGGAGCACTACATTTCACAGTGCTTTCCAGTCAGCAAAGCCTGCCGAAAATGGTCTTATGCAATGTTATTGCCCATGGCCGGCCACAGTAAATGGGCTTTGTTCATAATCAAAAGCTTGCTCAAGAACAGGCATCAACTAGTTCCTCTCAAAATCAAGTATATAGAGAACAAGTTGTTGAATTGCTCCTACATCAAGCAGGCGAGAATATTGCACAAGCCTCTCGTCTGGAGCAAACACGTCATCAAATGACAGAAGTTTCGGAAATCATCCAACGGTCTGTTGAACCAGGTGATAAAAGTGGATACAGGTTAATGCATCCAGCTAATTTCCGAACTAAGATTCGCAAGATCAAGAGAGATTTTAATAAAATCTCAGACATAGCATGTCAAGAGACACCCCAGCTTGTCAGACTGGGGACTTCTCTAACCCAACCCTCAGAGTCAACAAATGGGATTCGAGGAGTTGAGCGGAAGCAGCAGGAACATCCCCAGTCCACCGGACTGGGGACTTTTTCAAATCCTCAATCCCTCCCTCAGAGAAAGTCAGTATTCTCTCGATTAGGGAATAAGCCTCAAGAGGAACGAAGAGCCAAGCTATCAGGAGATTCTCTCCAAGTGACGGTTCTCCAAGAATTTCCTGAGGGATCAAGTCAACGGAATGCCATATCTCATCATGGACATAGAAGAATACAATATCACAGAAATGCTGATAGAAAGGATTCCATGCAATATGCATCCATTAATGTCATCAATGCTGTTGCTGCTGATTCACCAGATGAGGCTCAATCATAGGGATCAGACGAAGAGGTTCATGCTCAAGAAGTTACGCACACAGACCTAAATGAAGAAGGTGTGCGCACACGTAATCAAAGGCTTACCCAAAATCTGAGTATTCCTTCAAGTAACCCACTTCCCCCTCTCCGAAAAGGATCCAATAAGGGGAAAGGAAAGAATCAGGTTACTTCTCACCCTTCCTCTGAAGGAGGTCAATCTCTCTCATTAGAGCAAAGGTTTTCACAATAGGAGGAAGAAATGAAAGAATTAAGAAGGTTGAATACAGAACTACTTCAGAGTAGTCTTCTTATTAAGAATGCTGAAGTCCGACAGCTGAAGGAATTTGTTGTAACTACTGAGATGGATCAGGAATATCCTAATTTATCAGTACACCCTCAGAGGTCTAATCCTACGGGTCAAACGCAACAACGGTTGGCAGCACTACCATCAGTTGCAGCACCAACCACCACGTCTGTCCCAGCTCCATTCGTTGCACCTACCCAAAACCAAGTTCAACCTGATGTTTCTCAAAAGTTAATAACTACTATTGAGTCATTAACAGCTCGGTTAGAAACTATGGAAGGGAAACGGGCACAAGTTCAACCTGAAAATAAAGTTTACCCTGAATGGGTAGATTCAATTTCTCCTCCATCCAGTTTTGGAAACCCTGTTTTCCCTACTTTCAATGGATCAGGCGACCCCGAACAACATTTGACGCATTACGTGTCTGGTTGTGATCCTATGATGGGAACTCCAGAGCAGCAAGAAGCAGTGAAAATCAGATGCTTCGTGCGAACCTTGCAAGGACCAGCTTTTGTCTGTTATACAAGCTTGCAATCCCGGTCAGTCATCGGATGGGAGGATCTTCGTCAAAAATTCCTTCTTTAGTTTAGCTCAACTTTGCCAAAAACGACAGTTTTCGATCTTACAAACTGCAAGCAAAGGGAGAATGAAAGAGTCTCTGATTTCATTGCTCGTTGGAAGGGATTAACGTATTCCCTGAGTTTAGCACTCCCTCAGGAGGAATTGTTGCCAATCTGGGTGGAAAATTTGCGTGACGAATTACGCACGCCATTGATCCCTGTGAAATACACAGGAGGGTTTCGAGACCTTACTTCAATCGCTCAACAGATTGAAGATTCCCTTATACAGGATAAGGTTAAATCTCGTATAATTCCATCAGCTCCAGGAAGGAGAATAGGTAAAGCGGAAACTACTACAGTTATGCTTAAACAAGCACCTGTACCTATTTCTACTTCAAAACCTTCATCTTCTCGAAGGGATCCACCTCCTGAACGCCAAAAACAAAGGTTGTTTCGTCCAAATGATCAAAAATATCAACGACGAAAACAATTTGAGGATATGAAGAGTAAAACATACTCTTTCTGAAGTGAGAAAGTTCCTGGTTACTTCATTTCAGCTCTGGAAAATAATTTGGTTCAATTACCAGTGCCCAAAAGGCCAAACAAGGAAGGAGATGAAGACTGTCCCAATTATTGTCCCTTTCATCAAATGTTGGGGCATCCCATCCAGGAGTGTTTTGTCTTTAAAGACCTCCTGCAAAAGATGGTCGACTTGGGACAAGTCAAATTGAAGGGTTCTTCAGCTCATGTAGCGTGTATTACTGCTACAGATCCAGAGGAAGGAGGCGAGTGGCAGGAAGTCAAAAGCAAAACTGCGAAAAAATATGATGATTGTATGGTCAGAAAGACAATCAATCGAACCCATTCCATTTTTCGAACACAATTGAAGAAGCCAATTGTGTCTCCTACAAAAGCTGCAGTAAAGCCTCTATCAAAAGATAAATCCTCAAAAGGGCAGCGCAATTCAAAGAAGAAAGAGGAATCAAGAGAAGATGAGTATGTATCAAAGCCTAAATTGTCTTTGACTCTGGCAGATTTCATGCCATCTACTTCAAAGCCACGGGCACCGTCCCACCAAACGGCACAGCCTAAACAGGCTAACCAGGCAGAACCTTTATCAGACGAAGAGTTAATCTTTGGTTCTGTTAATATGATTCAATTAACAGATCCATATTCCAGTCTTGATAAGCTTTAATTCCCTGTATCAAATAAGGGAATCCGAGGAGGTTCTAGAGGTTCAGGATATAGGGGAAGACGTGGATCTTTCCGAAGCCACTACTCTAATTTTACCCCTGCTAGCACTGTATATGCAGCAGAAACTCGTGGTAAAACCCTTCAGCGAGCTCAAAAAGAACAAGCAAGTTCTTCTGCCAATGGCCAACTCAGTTTTGGCACAGTTATTTTGGAAGACCGATTAAAGGTTCCATCTTCTTTATATTAACAAGTAAATGGATCTAATCAGTCTAATCTTCCAAAACCAAGGATGTTGCCAACTTCAATACAAGATGCATCAGCTTCCAAAGCATCTGCTTCCAAGGTACCTTCTAAACCGCATATTCCTATTGGGAAACGCAGACCTCTAGATCAAAAGTATGATATATTGAAACACTTGGCCCAAGTACCATCCAAGTTATCAATTTTGGATGCTTTGAATCTGTCAAAAGATCTTCGGGAAGCACTCATCGAAGCTTTGTCAAGTCCTCAGGAGTTTGAAGCTGAAATTGCTGCAGCTGAAATCTATCACATAGATAATAATACTGCAGAATGCCATGCAGTGATATCTTTTACTGATAAAGATGAAGATGATGTTGTGCATGGGCACATAAAACCTTTGTACTTATCTGGAAAAGTCAATGGTGTAGATGTTCGAAGAGCTTTCATTGACAATGGTTCAGGAGTCAACCTCATGTCCATTCGTACACTTCGTCGATTGGGCCTCACGGAATCTGATTTATCTCCTTCTACCATGATGTTACAAGGATATGATAAAAATGAACAAGAACCACTGGGAGAAGTTACACTTAGAACTCAGTTTGGAGATCTTGTATCCAATTCGGATTTCATGATTGTTGATCAAGACTCAGCTTTCAATATCTTGCTTGGAAGACCCTGGCTACATCAGCATGCAGCTATTCCTTCATCATACCATCAATGTCTCAAATACTGTTTTGATGGTCAAGTTGGAACATTGTATGGTGATAAAGCCCCGTTCAAGACATGTGAGTCTCAATACATTGAGGCGGAATTTTATCACATGAAGGGAAGAGAAAAATCTACAATGAAGGAAATTACCAAAGTTAATACTCCATATGGTTTGGAGAAAATTCCAATAAATCCATTTTCACATGTGAGTACAGATTATGTGTTACCTATCAGTCAAATTGAAAAAATAGGCCCAAATAAAAATACTCTTATGGAAAGATCCATAATGTCAATTACGGCAATCGAGCCAGACAACATGGGAGAAATTGGTAACCTACCAAGCAGTGATGAAAGCATAAGTGGTGACGTTTTCATTTCATCTGCTGAAGTCCAACAAGTCTATACTTCACTAATCAGGCCAGAAGAAGTTATAGCAACACCAGAGGTGAATAATGATGTCGATTCTCAATCCATCATCTCCTCTTTATTTCCCAAAGAAGACCCTTTATCATCAATAGGGTCAGAAATGGAAGCTTCTTCTTCAAAATGTGAAAATTTTGACATCTCTTATGATCATGAGAATTTCGTTTTCTCATCTACTTTGCAAGTAGAAACGGAAGAAATAACACATGATGAAGAGGAAGAGGAAGATCTTAGAGATGCTCCTCCATCATTTGAAGAGGGTATCTCTACCACTGTGGATGAACTCAGAGAAGTAAATCTGGGTACAGAGAAAGATCCACGCCCCACTTTAATTAGTGCGGCCATGACCCTTGAAGAGAAAGAGATGTATATTTCTTTTCTAAAGAAAAATAAAGATATTTTTGCTTGGAATTATACAGAAATTCCTGGGCTTGATCCTGATGTTGCTACTCATCATTTGGGTTTACCAAAAGAACATCGAGGTTTTAAACAAGTCGCGAGAAGAACACACCCAACCTATGCTTCCAAAATTGAAGCTGAAGTGGATAAGCTGATCAAAGCCAACTTCGTCAGAGAAGTTCAATATCCCAAGTGGTTGGCTAATATTGTCCCTGTAAAGAAGAAGAATGGAAAAATTAGGGTTTGCATCGATTTCAGAGATCTTAATCGGTATTGTCCTAATGATGATTTCCCAGTTCCGATTACAGAACTCTTAATTGATGCGACGGCTGGCTATGAAGTACTTTCTTTCATGGATGGATATTCCGGATATAATCAGATCCGAATGGTCCCAGAAGATGAAGAATATACAGCCTTCAGAGCTCCTCAAGGTGTGTTTTGTTACCGGGTGATGCCCTTTGGTTTAAAGAATGCAGGTGAAACATATCAACGCGCCATGCATCATATCTTCAAACCTCTTTTAGGGAAGTTTGTTGAATGCTATGTAGATGATTTGGTGGTTAAATCCAAACAACGTTCTAATCACTTGGCTGATTTGGAAGTCATATTCCACAAGCTTCGACAACATAATTTAAATATGAACCCCTTAAAATGTGCTTTTGGGGTAACCTCAGGAAAATTCCTCGGCTTTGTTGTACGCCATCGTGGTATTGAAGTCGATCCTGAAAAGACCAAATCAATCCTTGGTATGTCACCTCCTCAGAATTTGAAAGAATTAAGAGGACTTCAAGAACACTTAGCCTATATTCGGCGTTTCATCGCCAATTTGGCAGGCAAAAGTTTACCCTTTACCAAATTATTGAAGAAAGGAGTCACTTACCAGTGGACTGAAGAATGTCAAGAAGCATTTGATGTTCTCAAGAAATACCTCTTAAGTCCACCAGTACTCATGCCACCTGTTGAGGGTAGACCACTTATCCTCTATGTGACATCTTTAGAGCGATCATTGGGTGCCTTTCTCGCTCAAAAGAATGATACTGGGAATGAAAATAGTCTCTACTATCTCAGTAGAACTATTCTTGAAGTAGAAACCCGGTATTCAAGTATTGAAAAGTGCTGCCTAGCATTAATCTTTGCAGTTCAGAAACTGAGACACTACCTGCAACATCATGAGGTCCAATTGGTATCTCGTAATAATCCGCTCAAATTCATCCTTAGTCGTCCAATTCTTACAGGACGTCTGGAAAGGTGGGCGGTTATTCTACAGCAGTTTGACATTCAGTATGTGTCTCAAAAGGCAATTAATGGCCAAGCTCTGGCTGATTTCCTGGCTGAACATCCTTCAGTGGAAGACACGTATTCAGATATCGAACTCCCTGATGAGGAAGTTTTCTCTATTCAAGAGAGTCCTCAAACATGGGAAATGTATTTTGATGGTGCTTCTAGAAGTCCAACAGGGAAGAAAATGGAAAATCCTAAATTCAACAAAGTTGGTTTAGGAATTGTGCTCATTTCTCCAGATAAGGCAGTGTTACTTTATTCCTTTTTGTTGTGGGAAGGTGGTACCAATAATGAAGCTGAATACCAAGCTCTCATTACAGGCTTGGAGTTAGTACTTCAAGAACAAGTGAATCACTTAAAGGTGAAAGGTGATTCAGACCTGGTAATCAAACACGTCAATGGAGATTATGCCATCAGAAAAGAAGAATTAATCCCTTTGTATGATTACGTCAGAGAGTTAATGTCGGAATTCCCTTCAGAACTGACATTTTCTTATGTCCCAAGATCACAAAATGCTCAAGCTGATGCACTGGCTAATATAGCCACAGCTTTAGCAGATCCAAATCGGGACGAGACAACCATCTATATTGCCCACCGTCGTGCAATTTCACCTTATGTTCAAGTCAGAACAGAGAAAATTAATGAAATTAGTCCCATTCCTGAACCGTATGGTCATACTACAGGATGGATGTCACCTATCAGGGAATACCTTCAAAATGGAACACTTCCACCTGATAGAGCCGAGAAAGAACAAATTCGGCGACGTGTGGTCAATTTTACTCTTCATGATAGCCCAAACCACCTCGAGAAAATTCTCTACAAACGTGGTTTTGATGGAATTATCTTCAGATGTATTGATGGTGAAGAGACAATGGCTGTCATAAAAGAAGTGCATGCAGGAGTCTGTGGTGCTCACCAGTCTGGACATAGACTGTCTGATCAAATTCGAAGGCTTGGATACTTTTGGCCTTCAATGATACAAGATTGTGTTAATTTTACAAAGAAGTGTCATTCATGCCAAGTATATGCCAACTTCATTCATAAACCTCCAGAGTTTCTTCATACAGCTAAATACTCATGGCCATTTTCCACATGGGGAATGGATGTGGTGGGACCTTACCCTTCAGCTACGGCCAAGCAGTTTAAGTAAATTCTTACTGCTACTGATTTCTTTTCCAAATGGGCAGAGGCAGTACCTCTCAAAGAAGTCAGTTCTAAATGCATTGTTAGCTTCATCAATTCTAACATCATTACTAGATTTGGTGTCCCTCATACCATATTGACGGACAACGGCACCAACTTCTGTTCTTCTGGGGTAAAGAAATTGTATCAAGAATACAACATTAAGTCCAACCATTCATCTCGATATCATGCAGCGGCTAATGTCCAGATAGAATCTTTCAACAAGACTCTTTCAAATATACTGCAAAAGATGGTGGATAAAGATAAGAGGTCATGGCCTGATAAACTCTTTCATGCTTTATGGGCTTATCGGACTACCACTCGCAATGCAACGCGGTCAACTCCATATTTATTGGTATATGGAACAGAAGCAGTCTTGCCAATTGAAGTTCAATTGCCCTCACTCAGAATAGCCATTTGTGATCAGTTATCTACATATGAGCAATCCCAAAAGCGGTTGAATGAATTGGAACAGTTAGATGAGAAAAGATTGTGCACTTTGCACCACTTGGAAATCTATCAGAATCGAATAGCACGAGCTTTTAACAAAAAAGTTCATCTTCGTTCATTCATTCAGGGAGAATTGGTATTGGTTCTCAGAGCACCAATGATACCAGGAAAGAAGCCTCCCAAGCTTGAACCAAAATGGGAAGGACCTTATTCAATACATAAGGTCTACTCCAATGGAGCGTATTCTCTAATCTCAATGGATGGAGAACACATCACGACTCCAACTAATGCCAGATTTCTGAAGAAGTATTTTGTATAAACACAAAATATTGTTCCCAGATCCAAAACAGTCACATTGGTTCATTATTTGTCTGAGATGACATTAAACTATATTATGTCCTATCTACATGACATTAAACTGTACAGAAGTTCTTTATTTGTCCGAGATGACATTAAACTATATTGTGTCCTAGCAACATGACATTAAACTGTGTGGCACTTTCATCGTCCAGCATGACGTTAAACTGTAAAAAGTCCCCAGAACTGATATCCTCATATTGGTTCACCTTAGTCCTAGCTACATGACTTTAAACTGTACAGCACCAGTTCGTCCTTGCTATATGACGTTAAACTATACAGCAATGGTCCAGTATGACTTTAAACTGCAACTTCGTCCCACACGACATTAAACTGTGAAAAAGTTCCCTAAATCGTCCAGCATGACCTTAAACTGCATCATCCCTGGTCTATGTATATGACCATAAACTATTTGCAAATCCCTTATGTCCAGCAAGACGTTAAACTGTGACGTCCTAACTACATGACGCTAAACTGTATAAAAGTCCCTCACATCCGGAAAGATGTTAAACTATATAATCTCAAAAGTCCAGTATGACATTAAACTGCACCATTCACGGTCCATGCACATGAACTTAAACTATTCGCACTTTCGTCCGACATGACGTTAAAATGGTACACTCTTTTGTCCTTACTGCATGACATTAAACTGCACAGTCCCCCTTTCGTCCAATATGACGTTAAACTATTTTATCCCCATCGTCCTAACTATATGACGCTAAACTGTACAGAAAATCATTAATATGTCCTACATGACATTAAACTGTTATTTTGTCCCTGCTACATGACACTAAACTGTGCAGCACCAATAGTCCTAACTGAAAGACTTTAAACTGCATAGTCCCTTTTTTATGTCCTACATGACATTAAACTGTGCATCGTTAAGGTTGTAATTACCTCTTGTTTCTCACACCGAGTATGACTCACGTGAGTTTAGAGCGAACATCAACCATAATACTCTCTCTGGGCCACTAACCATGTGTAAGTCCCAAAAACATTTTTTTATTATTAGATCGTTGTCCCCAAGAACAACTTGATCATTAATTCATTCTTTAATTGAACTACACAGACTTTGATCCTTTCCCTCTAGGCTGGGTATGTAGGCAGCCTCCCAAGGTTCAAGCCCAAAAACAATCTCTTCACATCGGTTCACCACCATCTCATATGATGTTGATTTGTGAAATCGCCCCTAGAATCAATATCTTTACATTGATTCACTTTTGTCCTTGTTATATGACGTTAAACTATACAACACTTTTGTCTGGTACGACAATAAACTACAATATTCTTTGATTTCCTCATTTGAGAAGGAACCATTATTGACATTGATTTTTTCAATCATGTTTCATTTCAAAAGACTACGTGCATACATGGTAATGCCTAAACTTTTTATCTCAGGTTAAACCATCATTGCACTAAAGTCCCCTTTCACCCTTCACATGTACGAACCAAATTTGTACAAAGGGTAGTTCTAGAACTACGTGGGCTTGATTCCCATCCTTATGGGATACGTAGGAACGTTCGAGTATCCCTCGAATCCAGCCCCAAGTCTTTTGGGCCTAACCCCAAATTTCACTTTCAGTCCCTTGGCTGAAAAGTCCTTATGAAAACACACACTGTGTATTCATTATTATGGTCCGAATTCTATGACCCTAAACTAAGATCACTCATACTTTCGTCCTGCACGACGTTAAACTGCATTTCAAGAACTACGTATGGCTTGATTATCATTCTTATGAGATACGTAGTGAAGTACAAAATTTCAATTCAGGACCCAGCCACAACATGATTATGGTTATCATTGACCTATGTATCTCTATATACATTGGACAATACCCATCTTTATGTGTTATAATCCTAACCTTAAATATTTTCAGATCTTCATAACCCTTTTCATGACTTCTAGTCACAAAAATGTCAAACTTCTGAAAATTCTTTTGCCTGACTATGCAGCACGTGCCCATAGGTGGCCTTGCATAAACAGTCCACATAAAAGACTTGTCAGCCGAAAGATACTATTTATTTGACCATGCAGCCAATGCTCATAGGTGGCCCTGCATATTTCAACCCCCTAACGGGTTTTGTTAAATAATGGTAACTTCATTCTTGGGAAGAATGCCTCTTTGGTCCTTATTTGTCTTAAACGACAGTATGTAGGGATCTGCAAAAAAAATAGCAATCCTTAACATATTTGTCCCATATCCTTTTTCATGATCTGAAAGTATTCAAGTCTATGGTTTATTCTTCTTCCCTATGTTTGGTTCAGACCTTCGTAGGAGTGATATTCATCCAGTTCTTCGATATTCTTGTTCGGAAATATCTTCTCCATATTCAAGTACCTCTTTCCATACAACAAACTCTATACTTTAGAAAATTTGAATCTCCATAAACTTTCACTGTCTTTTAGCACTAGGAAAGTAAATTTCTGGGAGTTCTTTTGCCTGACTATGAAGCACGTGCCCATAGGTGGCCTTGCATAAACAGTCGACATAACAGACTTGTCAGCCGAAAGATGCTATTTATTTAACCATGCAGCCAATGCCCTTAGGTGGCCCTGCATATTTCAACCCCCTAACGGGTTTTGTTAAATAATAGTAACTTCATTCTTGGAAACTACTTCCTCTAATGACTTTTAGCTCTTTTTCATATCATTCCTCAAATTCAAATATTCTTAAGCCATAGTTTACATTTTTTCCCTCATACTTGAGTATGGTAGTATGTTTTCAGATGAACTTTCAAGGAATTGTGTCAATTCTAATCCATTATGGTCAAAGCTATTTCGACCTTAAACATTAGCCCCTTTATGTCCGACATGCATGACTTTAAACTGCCAGATTTCTTTTTTTTCTTTTCACCTCAGAGTCAAATCCTCTTTTCTCTCCGGATCCAACTCTGAGGGGGGACTTTTGTTGACGCTCCTTTCCGTCACAGAGTCTAACGACTAAAAAAAAGTGAAATACCTTAGTCCAAAGTGATTCATCCTTTGAAGAAACATCAAAAATAGACAAAGGGATGAACAAGGAGAACATTGCCCATAGGTCGCGCAAGTTCCCTCCTGGTCGCGCAAGTACACTTGCGCGCCGCCTAGTGGTCATGCAAGTACTTGCGCGACGCCTTATGGTCGTGCAAGTGACTTGAGTGCCCTAATTGATAACCGCCTGGTAACCGCCCAGGGTCTTCTCCTGCCTATAAATAGACCCTGTGGGCCCCCCATTCGAAAGGATCTTTTTCCAGAAACTCGGATTGAATCTCCCAACGCCCAAGTCTCTTCTCAAAGCTTCCGGAACACTTCTAAAGGTAATTTCTTACCTAGAACGGAAGATTTAAAGAGAAGAAGGAAGGCCTAAGTGTTGAAACTCATCAACACTTGCGCGCCATCTTATTCCTTCAATAGAACTTGCGCGTCCCTTTTCTGGAAGAACCTCAAGAGGATTCTAAAGGGATTTATAAAGAGTCGCTCAAATATTCTAATGATGTTTGAGAATTGCGCAAGTATCCCTCATGTCGCGCAAGTATACTTGCGCGACCAATACTTGCGCGCCGCCGGAAGACTTGCGCGCCTTTCAAGACTTGCACGCCCCTACCTTTTTGGGTGCCCATCTTGCCCATTTTACCCCTCTTAAGCCATTACACATTTCCTTTTCAAGATTCAGTTTTCAAGACACTCTTAAAAGTCATTTATGGCATGATTTCTTGATTTGAATTCCTTATCTGAAAGGAATTCTGTGGAATATCTCTCAAAACCTAGTGATTTAAATATCCTTATGTCACTAACTATAGAGAGTTCATTCATTCAACCTCATCCTTTAAAGATGAGAGAATCCTAAATATGGGCATCCTCCTCAGGAGTAAGCCCCAATCATAATCCTTTAACTTGGGCATCCTCCTCAGGAGTAAGCCCCAATTTCAAATCTGGGCATCCTTTTTAGGAGTAAGCCCCAAGTCCTTTAACTTGGGCATCCTTCTTAGGAGTAAGCCCCAACCTCAAATATGGGCATCCTCCTCAGGAGTAAGCCCCAAACCTTAATCCCTAACCTGGGTCTCCTTTTCAGGAATAAGACTCAGTCATAATCTTGGGCTTCCTTTTCAGGAGTAAGCCCCAAGTCCCCTAACCTGGGCCTCCTTTTTTAGGAGTAAGTCCCAGTCATAACCTTGGGTTTCCTTTTCCGGAGTAAACCCCAAGCCCCCTTAAATTTCTCTTAACCAGTCCTAATTTACCCTTGATTTGGGTTTCCTTTTTCAGGAGTAAAACTCAATCATAAGTCCCCTCCTAACTTGGGCATCCTCCTTAGGAGTAAGCCCCAAGATTAGAGTATTCAAATCTCCATGAAACACATATAACTTTATGGACCCTGTTCATGGATTTTCTCCCTAAAAGTGAATCCCAAACCTTCATCTATCTGGGCAGTCATACATACATAATCCCCAAACAAATTCTTATGATTGCATCTTTCATGGCACAATTGTCTAATTTTTACCAATACCTCTTGTTTATCACACCGAGCATGACTCACGTGAGCTTAGAGTGTAAAAGTAATTATGACATTCTTCTTTGAGCCATCAATCATAAACATCATACTCCATTACTCAAACTACGTGGGTTCTGATTCCTTTTCCAAAACAAAGGATACGTAGGTAGCCCATTTTTTGGGTTCGATCCCAACATTGAAATAATCCATGTCCTTCTGAATGACGATAAACTTCAAGTGCCCCACTGAGTGGCTTTAAAACCAGCCTGGTCATCATAATGACCAAGAGACTTTTATATAAATGTTTTGAAGGATACCATTGACCAAGAATCTCTAAACAGATATAGATGATTCTCTATTGATGAAGAACCTCAAATACATATAAAAGATTCTCTAAATTTCTTGCATATTTAATCATTGATTGTTAAAACTAAAGGAAAGCACATTTTATACTTGGTAATGTAATAAGGATTCACGAACATAACTTAAATCTATAAAGAGAGTCCCGGAGTAGACAATAATTCCCCTCAAAAATGTGTGATGAGTCCGACCTCCCATCCTCTCGACCAATGCAAATTCCTAAGCCTCATCAGTCCACAAGCTAATGAGCGCCTACCTTTGGAAAGTAGGTCCAAACAGATGTGGAATCATTGGATGTTTCCGGTTCTACGAACAAACCCTCTAGAAACCGATCGGAACGTTTGAATCTCCCGTCCAGGAGGTCATCCCCGAAATCCGTGAGGAAACAGAGATTGATAGATTTTAATTTAAAATTCATGAATGTTGATAGATCACATGCATTTAATGAATATATATATACATATATATATTACATTTATGTGATGAATGTTTTCTTTTTTCCTATCAATACATACATGTGATGCATATATATACAATATAAGCATGTGATGCATGTATACTTGTATCCTATTAATACATGATTGTGAGGAATATAAATAACATTCATTAATGTGATGCATTTTTACTTGTAACATGTTGAATGCAATGTAACATGTGCAAGGAACTACCATATTACTCTTGAAAAGCTTGGTTTCCATCAATCTTAATCCATTATTAATGGATTAATATTTTTTCATATTTTTATTGAATTAGATCAATTTATTCATTAATGTGGTATAGTTTAAGGGTTGAATTTTATAAAACCTGAGACACTACACATGTTATCCATTCATAATGGAGCATTGTGAATGGCCTATAAGAAGATTTATCCCATTAATGATGAGGTTAATTAATCATGTTCTCAATGTTGATGATGATCATCTATTTCATGAAAAGATCATATATGTTATCCTCTACTCAGTATGTCATTTGTCATAGATATTGAAGGAACTAACACACCTTATAGCATATGATAATCCTTCAGCTTTATACTTAGATACAGAGGATAGTGTCTCTATGAGGAAAGAGATATAATTTTCAATTTCACGATCTTCATTAAGAATACTCCATAATATATGGATCCCACTGGTTTTGTCTTCCATGTAATCTCTATTTTATGTTTTTTTTCATTTAGATGTGCATTTGATTCTATCAAGGGTATATTTGGATTGTTTTTTTGTTCTATTTCACTTCCTAGGATCATATGATGATCTCATTAATTTCCATCAAAAATTGATCAGCAATCTTCCATGTCTTAAATATTGAGTAGAGAGGTGTGATCCACCCCTAGTATCAATATATACCTTTAACACATAAAATAATTAATTTCATATTCCAAAACCTCCATTAATTTTACTCAATATTATGGAAATACCTAAATACTTTATATTAACAAAATACTTTAAAACTTTTCCCGTAAACCTTGTGTGTTGTTCCTCCCTGGTCCTCCTTTATCCAAGAAGAAAAAAGATCAATCATCTCAACTTAATTACATCATTTCATAATGGAATAGACATCAAACCCTAACATGACTAACAATAAATATTAAAAGAAGATACAAGGGAAGAAATATAAGAATAATCAAAGATGATTGATAGTTTCACCTTTAGATATCACCCAAAACAAATTAAACCAGAATCGGGTGAAGAAAAAAAGATAAATTTCTTTTATAAGGAGGAGGGTTGATAAATGGTGTATAGAGGAAGTTACATTTCTATATAGGGATAAAAGAAACCCCCCTAATCCTTTTATAAATCTATATAATTTATTTAAATAAATTGAAAATTTTATTTTAATAATAATCCATATTTTGGGTTTTTAATGTTTTGTGCATAATGTTTTATCTTTTGAGGGATATTCAATATCTAAGGTTCTCCTATTAAATGAAAACTCAATTAATGAAAAATATTTTCAAAATATGTAAGGTTTTTTCCTCATAAAGACCTATATATAAATTTTTTCTTTATGAACATGGTTTTTACCTAGGTAATTTTCAATACCTAATATATTTTCCTCAGTGAGAAAGAGTCATCCCCTATAAATAATATTTTTATCAATACGTAAGGTTATTTTGTTAATGAAGAAACTAGTATATAAGATATTAATTATTATTTATGGTTTTTACCTTAGAAAAAATCTATACATAATAATTTACTCTATATTTAATGTTATTTCCTAAGGAAAATTCTATACATAATATATTTTTTCTAATACAAAACATATTTATATACACGTGTAAGGTTTATCCCTTTGAGAAAATACCTTTTCAACATTATCATACATTAAACAATATCATCAGATGCATAAATATAAATATTTAGTAAATATTAATATAGGTTTAAGTTTTTGGGAAAAAAATTACAAATTCATACCTTCACCAGTCGGGGATATTAAATTATCCCCACCATAATTATTATCATCCCTAAGAAGTCTCCACAGGAATATACCACAAAATAACTTGGTCATTTATCCCTAATTCATAGATTAGATTCTATATCTCCCACCTGTTGATTCATTCAAATACTGCACCCAAACTGAATCCAATAATTAAAACACTATTAGCCTACACATCATGACACCTATTATCTTGAAATTTAGGAATTATCAATTCAATAAAATCACACTTGACTAGTTGACATCACTTGCCAACATCAGACCACCACTCACCCATTATTACACCCAAAAATTACCCATAAATACTCATTTGAATCCATTGTCTCACTATCAATACAATATTTATAGAATAAGGTCCCAACTCATTGGGCATATCGACATGCTACCCAAGTGCACGAAAATATCCACAAACCTAGTCCTTTAATGAGCATGTTCCCTAAAACACACACCCAACCATACCACATAATTTCTATCTCACATCTAGTTATTATTAGTTACCAAACATACTGATCGTCCTAATTATCACCACCAGATACCAGAATCTAGTTATCTTCTATTTATTGTACATAAAATAACTGCTTTCTTCCATGAGTCGTCACACTACTACAACCAACTTTGGGTCAGGTCCACTTACATGTTACTCTTGACGTCTACTAGAAAATCCTCAAAATTAGAACTGCACACTCAGAACATCTATGATATCCTCACTAATCTAAACTTTTCCTTATCACTACTCCAGGACACCAATCATACCCAATATCCATCATTAACTAAACACTAATACACAATATCCCTTCATGTATTTTCGAAATAGAACAACATCCTAATCCCTGGTCCTCGTTCAAATAATATCATGATGTATCACACAATCACAAGTGAATTATTGATAAGTTTTTATCATGAACCTAATCCCAAATCATCTAACTTATGTTCCATGATCTTTCTTTCCACCACATGACCTTCTAAGCCCATACAACTATGGCCCCACCTAGTCCTACAAGAAATAAACAATCATATCAACACCCATCTCACCATATTTAAGGCATTATCTTGATTCCTTATCCATCATATAGATAAAATTGGCCCCTCCATGTTTTAAGAGACCTAACAGTAATCACAATATATTTCACTTTTCACAAAAGTCCAAAAATCATATAACTTAAGGGATCACAATATTGAAATATTGACAATACTCATGACCCATTAATCATTCTTCCATAATATCATAATATCTCATCTCACTCAGCAGTAATGTCCTAATGAATTGGTTCGGTTAGCTAACTCCACAATTGAGCATATCTTATAGAAACCCCTACTCTATACAAAACATATCATTTTGTCAAGGTTACATACTCTTTATTATATTACTCAACCACTATATAGTGTCTCACATGATACCATTATCATATCATACCCAAACTCCATCCATGTGTGATCATCCATGCATCCCATCAATAACCCATGACATTGCTCCATGTAGTTCGGAATCTAAGGAGTCCTAGACCCAAATCCCAACTCATAGGCTCCTATATAGGTCCTATACATAAATTGGTCTCAAGAAACCAAAAAAATCATCCAAAAATTTTCTACTCAACCACTAGGAAAGAATCAAATGAAACCACTAGGAATTATCACCGATTATCAAGATCAAACCAAAATATTAATGTAAATTACTCAACTTGATCACCCCATTTTGAATATTTTCCCAAATTCACCCATCAACATGTCTCACATTCCTTCCAAGGACATTATCACCTAACCAAACACCAAGATCACATTTATCATGCTAATAATATCTTTCAAGAATCCACCAATCATGTAGGTCACATAAAGTTTCACTCTCTTAACCCCTGTTAAGGGAGTGCCCATCTAACCAATATTAGTAATGTTTCTCTATAATCCCCATTACTGAAACAAAGAATACCCTAGAAGGAATACATCCTAATTACACCCAACCATAAAATTTGGATAATTCCCTATCATGGTTTTTTTCACAAATCCTATGATCACAAGATTATTTAAATAGCTGATCAGGCCTCCCATGCATGATTGAACTATCACTGCACTAGAACTACCCATGCATTCTAATTCAAAATACCTAAGGCATATCCATTCCCATATCCCATACTGAATATAACCTCTCATTAATAATACTCAAAAAATTCATCTAATGGTACTTACGTTCCTAAGATAACCCCTATCTCAAATTACACCCGAATATCTAAAATAACATAGGAAATAATAAGTAAGTGGCTTGTTATTGCATTATATCACCTAACTCACCAATATCTAGAGTCGCATCTCAACATCACTATGCTATTTAACATATCCCATAAATCATGTACCAAATAATATACCACTCATGAAGTATTACCCATGTTCACATCTCATATATCACAAGTTAACTCACAATCCATACCACACACCCTAAGGTTCTCATATATGTTTGCACCAACAATCTCGTACAAAAGAAAAATACCCACTCTATGGTACTAATCATCACCAAAAATTTTCATTTAAAAAAACCCCTCAAGTACCAAAAGATAATACATGTTCATATAAAAAACATATCTCTATGATGATTCATTTTAGGAATGTCTCGGTCATAATGTTTCGTTAAGTAGAATGGAACCCATAATTTCATTTGAAAAACACCTTATAAGTTATTGTTGAAAAATAAAATAACTAGAAACTATATCTCAAGAAATGTATCCATGTGGTTTAGTTTGGTAGAAATCCACCAATTATATATATATGATAAAACACCACATATGTTGGTGTTGACAAAACAAATAACAAAATCCTATTTTTTTGAAACATTTCTCCAATCACAAATAAGAATAAAAAATTTATCTCAACCTATGTGCCTAATATTATGCATTGTCATGTGCGTCTTTTCACTCTGGGATAATAGAAAAACAAATAAATCATTCAATTTTATATTACACTTTTAGAATGAAGAAACTCCTCTATATCATCAAAAGAAATAAATCAATCCCAACTCCTAGGTAACATGGACTACGAATATTAGATTTGTTGGACAGACACATGATAATGTCTATCCCAAGTTCCCTCTAGTCATAACTTCAGCCTACCATATCCCAAATAGTAATAAAAATGAAATAACAAATTGGTACCACTTTTTAATATTACAACAAAAATCATTATATAATAACCAACCCATTTTGTTACATGTCCTCATACGTTCCTCCCGATATGTAAGAGGTTGTTGACTATCATTGGAGGCCAAAGGTGATAAAATGAGGAGAAAATACCCTAGTATCAGAGTATCAAATAGTTGATGCCTAATACAATCCATCATCATAATAACCGTATGAATTAATATTCCAAGGATCTCAATACACTAGATATAATGAAAAAAACATTTTGTAATAAATGAACTATCTATGGTGATACTCGATAACAACCATACCTACATTAGCCAATGTCTGATAGATCCAACCCAATAATATTGTCATATATCATCGGGGGATAAGTAAACACCATAGAAATCACCATATATCATCAGGGGATGAGATCCTACCCTGGATACCACCATATATCATTCGGGGGATAAGCACCCACCGTGGATATCAAAATATATGGGGTATAATACCCTACCTTGGATATCATTACATATCATTGGGGGTATGAATTTGTCATGTATATCAATATATTACATCATAGAGAGAAGCATCTACCCCAACTATGACCATATATCATTTTAGGGATAAGGGACTACCCAAACTATCATCATATATCATATATCATCTTATATATATATCACCCACATGGGGGAAAGGTGGACCTCCCTAGTTCCATCTCTTAATTTCTTATATGGGTTTTCTACTCACATAACTTTTTAGAAATTTTTTAGGTTTTCCTCTAAATTACACAAAATATTTTTGAATCCACATGTATACTTGTCTGTCACTAAACTAGGACAGTAGTTTTACTCATCCATTTTGTTTGAAAAAACACTAGGACACATTCTATGGCTCCCTCAGTCATAGAATTGTCTGAACACCCCACTAGGGATCCTCTATCTCATCCCCTCATCTAGGATAAATTACCATCACTCATGGTCATTACTTACTTTAATGAAATAATTCTCACATCATGAATTAACTATCTATAATATAAATTCCATATTAATCAAACAGATGTGAGTGGCACAATTTCTACCACCCTTCCCAAGGTTATCTAGGTTATTCCTCTAACCAAACCCAAAAATGATCTTTAAAAAGGTATCCACACTATGATATATATACTTGTGCTGGAGTAACACTCACCCCAAACACATACTCATTCTAGGAGGCTTAAGGATATCTCAATATTCAACATTACCTACCACTAAGACAACCATTCCCTATCCATAACACTTTTCTACATAGAGTGACCTATGGTAATATGTCTTGTAGTCCACTACACTTCATTTATTCCATTTATACCCCTTGTGGTAAATTATTTCTCATAAAACATATTTTAAGTTTAACCCTTGAACATCAGTGACCAAGGAATAAAACCCACTTCCAAGAGTTCATTGATACCCATTACACATCCATTATATTATTGGGTATTTAAATCAACTAATTATGCTTTTTTCAGTTTAATGTTGATCAAACACAAGTGGCATGACCACATATCACATGCTACATAAACCAATCCTAAACCATAGGGAGATTTTCATGGACCTCAAACATTATTTAGATTTATTCCCTTTTTTGAAAGCTCATTCACCCTCACCTAAGATCTTCCAGGTCTAAAAAACCATTTACAATAAATATATACACCTAAACACAACAATAATCATTTACTAAATTAAAAAAAAATATAATCATTTACAAAATGTATACCATAATTAATAACTACTTTATATTTAAATATCAACTTTTTAATGATATTTTACAACATAAATCTTGAGAAAAAGGGTGTTCAAAACCCCTGGTATCCATCTAGATAAAACTCAATATTTCTTATTCTAATACATCCATTTATTTTATTAAAAATATTTAAAATCAATAAACATTTTATGTTAGTAACATCCCAAAACAAAACCACCCAAAACATAGTATGTTCATACTCTTAGGAGTTCCTTTATCCCAACAAAACAAAATCCTCGCAATCATGGATCCATTCCACCATGTTTCATTGGAATAAATTTTGATTCCATGTCTGAGTTGTAGTAAATTATATGTAACGAAATAGGGGGAGAAAATAATGAAATATAGACGAGGAGTGTTATATTTATCTCTACTTACCACTTAGAAGAAACAAAACATGAATCAAGGAAATAATGGTGGAGAACCTCCCTTTATAAGGAGGAGGGTTTAGAATGATCTTAAAGGGGAAGGGAAACTACTGAACAATGAGAAAGGAAACCCCTTCAGGTTTTTATAAATCCAATGATTTTTTAAGTAAATTAACATTTTTATTTTAAAAAAATCCACATATAAGTTTTTTTAAATCCCATACATAATATTGTTTCCTTTACAAGATATATAATACCTAAGGTCCTCCCATTGATGGAAAACTCACTTCATACATAATATTTTTTAAATATGTTTGGTTTTATGTTATATAAATCCCATATATAATTTCTTTCCTTAGGTATAAGGTTTTTACCTTAGAATATATTCAATAGGTAATAAAAGTTTCTCAGTATGTAAGATTCTTCCCATAGACATAATATTTTTATCAATAAGAATGTTTTTTACTCAATAGATAAAATAATACATAAAATATTCTCCAATACATAAGAATTTTCCCTTAGAAAAAAATCATTCATATTATATTCTCATTGGTATATGATATATTTATATGCATTTAAGGTATTTTTCAGGGGTAGAAGCCCATGTGTAACATATTTGTCACCCAACATAAGGTTTTTACATTAGAGAAAATTTTGGGTGTAATATATTAATCAATATGTAAGAAATTTTCCTTAGAATGTTTTTGATATGTCATATTTTTTTGCACGTACGTTATATTTTTATATCAATAAGTAATATATATTTCTTTTTGGTAACATTTTTATTCATAAGTTTAATATATTTATCTTCTCTTATATGTTGCGTAAGGTTTTGGACTTGAAAAAATATCAAAAATATATTAAAATTCAAAAACACCCAAAATTTATCCTAAGATCATTTCTAAAAATTTCAGCACCAGTAGACCACCCATCCAATCCTCCAATAGGTGAGAAAAATAACATCAACCATCCATGAACATAGTCAACTCTGGATACTGAATTCCCAACTTATTATGACACCCTTGATGCCTCTATGGGGTCCTAATACACATGGAAAACCCAAGGTTTGACAAAAAGTACCATTCCCACATTTGAAGCTACAACAAAAAATATCTAATAATGAAATATATATATTACCGTAAAAATTCAAATAGTTTTAAGTATTTTAAAAGAAACTATTAAAATTCAAACCTTCATTGGTCTGGGATATTACCTATGGTTGTAATGTATATTAGCACAAAGGAATTTGAATAGTTTTTCTTATAAATTATGCATAATTTTTTCCTATGTATTTTTGGATAAGTGATTATATAATATTATTCTAGGGGTGAGTTTTTCATGTCTTTTTCATGTTTTTTAAATGTGTTCATGTTATTTTTTTAAATTATGCATGAAAGGTTCTAAGGGGGAGCCACCTTTTAACCCCTAGCTGCTTTTTCCTAGATTAGTTTTGACAAAAAGGTGATCGGGGTGGTCCATCCACCTAAAGAGAAAGAAAAAGGTAGTAGGGGGCGGTTTTCACCTACTGTACAAGTGAAAGGCAGTATCCCCTTCCATATTTCACTTAATTCCCTATATGTGGGAATCCCCCCATCCTTATCACTTCCAAATCCTCTCTTCTCAATACATTCCAGCCTCTCACTCTCTTTAGTATAAGTATTCATTATGCACGCTAGATCTGGTGGCCTAAACGAAGTCTTGGATTATTGATAACCATCATTTATATGCACTTTTTCTAATTTAATTTTAAATTATTTACTTATTTATTTAAACTATTTTTAGTTTGTTTAAAATATTTTATTTATTAAGAAGTTAAGTTAGTTATATATATTCTACAAATAATATTTATTATTATTAATGATTAATTATATTTTAAATTATGATGAAGTTATGATTATTTAATGATTAGATATTGATTAAATATTAATTAAATTTTGATTAAATTATGTTTGTATAATGATTAAAGATTTATTAATGAATGAATAAAAAAGAAATAATTAACTATTGATAAAGTAATTATTAATGTGTAATTAAGTAGTGATTAAATAATGATTAAATATTTATAAAATAATTTTTGTGGGATTATTAAATAATTATTAAGGTATGATTAAATAATGGTTAAGGGGTGATAAAATATTTGTTAATGGATAATTAAAAGTAGATGAAGGGATGATTAAAGGTCGATTAATGGATGATTAAAGAATGATTAAGGAATGATTAACCATTGTTTAACTAATGGTTAAGACATGATTAAGTAATAATTAAATGGTGATGAACTAATGGTAAACTAATGATTAATTATTGACTAAGAAATTTTTATTTATTGATTAGATTCATCTTTTTGGATAAAAGATAATGTTCTAAAATTTTGGTAGCATAACTATTATGTGGTTCTCTAAGAAATAAAATCCTTTTTTGGATACAAATAGGTTGATGTGGCTCTAGTAAAGATATACTTTGGATTAAAAACTCTAACATGGTGTCTCAGCCCTGACTTGGGGTAACCTGACACACAACAATGAGACTTTCTACACCTTGTTTGACACTCATAGGGGATAATCATTAAATAATTAATATTTTATTTATAAACTACTAAAATACCTTTAGTATGATTAAAAAATATACTAAGAAAAATTAGTATCATAGATTAGGATATAATAATATGTTATAAAATTTTAAATCCATAAAGATTATATGGTTAAACCTCATTGTGAATAGTACTAATAGAATGTTTTTGGTAACTGATGTATAAAAGAGGAGAACACCAAATTAGTTTAATTATCATTGATAAAATGATAATTATGATCATATAAAAAGAAATGAATATGAAAAAAGCACATTAAATAACACATGAATTCTTTAAAAAATACACGAAATGACTTGACACTTTTCAATAAAACATGGTTTGGAAGAGGTGACCCTCACTTTGAAAATAAGGTAAAATCCATCATATTTATAATTATAAGATTAATAACATCTTTGAATGGGATGTACTTAACTTGTTAATTTTCAATAGATTTCAGCCTTCTAATGAAATCTAATATAACATATAAGATATTTCATAAGTAGTCCTAAACCTTTTGAAAATTAAAAAATTATGTAAATCACTTTTAAAGATTTTATTTAGCTACCAAATAAAAATAATTTTTATTTTACCACAATTCGATGTGAGGATCATCTCATCCAAAACATGTTCAATTGATAAATTTCAAGGTATTTATTATATGTTGTAAATAATTTATGTGTTATTTAATATTTTTGTTGTTATCCATTTCATTTTATATGATCATAATTTCTATTTTATCAATGACAATTAAACTGATTTGGGGTTCTCTTCTTTTTACCTCAGTTTCCAAAACAATTTGTGACTTTTATTCTAATAAAAATTTATATAAAGAAATAGTAGTATCATACTTTAGGGTATAAAAATGCATTATATAATTTCAATATAATAAATATAATATGTTTTCCCTAAGAAACATAGGTTATTCCATATGATAGAGAAGTGGAAATCCTAGATGATCTCCCAAATATACATGGACATATGACTTATGATGATGATTTTTGTAATGATGGAATGGATGGTGACAACAGTGATGTGGAGGAGGATGTAGTGAATTTTGGGGAGGAGGTTTCTAGAAATCCATTAGTTCAATAGCAGCCTCAGTCCATAATAAATCATCTACCACTCTTCACATCATGGTCAGAAGAAATTACATGTGTGACTACATTAGATATCAATCTTCTCACACCCACAACTAATTTTCCTAGATTTTTACTGGATATGTTTAGTGAGCTTGAAAAAACCTTATATTTTGGAACTTATTTTACAAGTAAATATGTATTTAAAACACAGTAATGATATTTCACATTGAGGGGAAATATAGATATATAGTTTAGGAATCATGCTATAATAAATACCTCATATAGTGTGAAAATTATGAGGATGATTATATATTTTTCTTGAGCTATATTTCAGACCTTGAATTTGGAGGTTGGAGAATCCCATGGATAGAGGCTGCTCATACATCTGTTCACCCAATCCTAACCTAATTTCATACATCCTTAGATGCTGAATTTGTGTCATCCATTGGCATCGAGATGATTAGGATATTATAAGAAGTTCTTATATCGCTTATGCATGATAGGACATAAAAACCATTTGGTTATTATATTTCCTATAATAAGGCATGGATGGAAAAAATAGAAGGCAATTCTGAAGGTCTATGGTGATTGGGATCACTCATATAGGGTTTTTCCACATTTTTTATAAATATTGAGACACAACAAATAAGTTTTCTTCCAACTTCATATGAATGAACATATGTCTCAAGATAACCTACATGATCCATATCATGATCAATTTCATCAGTTGTTTTGGTAATTTTTCTCTTGTATCTTTGTATTTTGTTTCATAAAATAATTCATTCTGATTGATGGAAATTTTCTTTATAAAAAAATAAAAATGTGTATTGTTTATTGTGAAAAACCAAGATGGAATTGGTTAACCTATTACTCATGACTTATAAATTCTGGATATGGAATAATATAAATCATGAAGTTGGTTTTTGGAATGTATAAGCAACCATTTCACCCACATCTAGGGTGTATGTTTGATATCTGATCAACATCGGGAAATTAATGAGGCAACCAATGTAGACCCTGATACATGGAGAACCCCAAATTCACATCATAGGTACTAAATTAAATACATTTATAAAAATGTGAGGAAAACATTCCACAATGAAGCTATGAAGAAGGATTCATGAGGATAGGTTTGAAATGACATTTTTATTTTTCACTATTTCAAGGTAAAGATAGAATCAATTTATATGAAATGTGATCACTTATATGTATCATATGAGCCGGATCAACTACGTTTTGAATAATGTTTCAAAAAAATCATCATGGATAATCAATTATTGTATCGTTATATGCTGTATATTCTAAAATATAAATAGAAACTGGCATATAACGGGGGGAATAGCTTTGGACTTATGACCACAAACATTGTGGAGTGTGTCAATGGTGTCTTAAAGGGCCTACAAAAGTTACCAATAACATCCCTAGTTCATGAGATAATATATTGTTCCATGTAGTAATTCATTGATAGAAAAAAACTAGCCTCATTCAAAATTTAGTTGTGGATAAGGTATAGAACGAACATTCAACGAGAGATTGAAAAGAACATCAAAAAATCCTTTGGTTATCATGGAAACCTTTTTCAATAAGAAGTATCTCTATTTGAATTTCAATAATAAAAAAGCATCAGTGAACAAATAGTGGTTTTACTGGAAGCAAATAAATGCCAATGTGGAAACATCTAGGCCTTACAGTTTCAATTCCCACACACCATCACTACATGTGCTTCTGTGAACATATAATTAGAAGCATATGTTGATACATTGTACAATATGGACACTATAGCTAACCATTATATTGCATCATGGTTTCCTATTGGGGGTTTTAATATTTTTGAATGCTCTAAGATCAGCAAATAGTTATACCTAACATCAACAGGTTCCGTAAACAAGGAAGGTCGAAGTCAAGAATGATAAGGAATGAGATAGACATGCCTCAAGAACAAGGGAAATGTTTGAGATTCACTATATGTTATTAAGAAGGTTATAACCAGAAATTATTCCTTAACATTATTGGATTGATTTCATACTCTCAACCACAATGATGTATTGTCTCTTATTTGATATTCTAATATTTTTCTATTATACGGTGTTATTATAGGATTCTTCGTTTTTTCTAGAATTATCTAACATCACCAAATACGTTTCCTGTAAAATAATAATAAGTCATTCATATTCACATTAAAATAATATAAAAATTTCATTTTAGGTTACATTAACGCATTTTCAATCTTTGATGGCTAAACTGTAAGGAAAACATGTGAGAAAATAACTATGAAACATACCATCATGTGGTAAATCATACATAAATTAGTTAGAAAACCATTTTCTAGTAATCTTTTAGATAAGGAAGAAAAAATAGTTTATTAATATAAATGAATAATATTATATCTTACAAAACACCCTTTTCTTGGTAAAAAAATTTCTCAAAAACACTTTAGTAAAATGTATTGAAAAAATAAAGATATTTCCTTTTCTTTTGGTATGAAATAAATTTATAAAACAGTGTGAATAAACATGTAATGTCTTATATTCTGAATTTCATAACATTATTCTTCCCATAATGATATACTTACATTTTATACTTATGAATCATTTCATTTTTTACATACATATTAATGATACCATACTACTATATGAGTAGGCCAGGCATGTTTCATTGGACATGCTAGATGATGGTGATGTTCGAGAGATCAGGGTGCATCGAGTGCGTCATTTTTATCACATGTTGCCTCCATCTGCCAATATACCATACATACGTTGTGATATATTCTACCACATTATAGTATCATATTTAATATTTATTGATCATTACCTTCTGGTTTCCCCTAAAAGTGTTGGAGACTAGAGACACTAACATTCCACCTGCCTAAGGGAGAGATGAAAATAACCTCTAGGATGTTTTAGTAATTCACAGTTATCCTATTCCGGGGGAATCCATTATTGGACCCACCCATGCATCTTGCCTTGACATTGTTAATTTATTGTTACGCGTCAAAATTTTGGCCAATCGTTGGGCTACAAATGGTGGGTCAATATCTATGACCTAGATGGAGGAGTAGTTTTTACCTATGCTTGATGACGCAGACAAAAAAACAATCATGGGTTATGCCTGTGCTTATATATTATAGCTCATTGGAGGGACCCTATGTTCTGATCACTTGGAGAATCATGTTCACATGATGTATCTAGGCCTAATGGAGGACTTTGATCGGGCTGGGATGTATAGCTAGGGATTTTCCTTCTTATCATACACATATATGAAATTATTCATGGTATTATTAATAGACCAAATGGATCTTGGAGGATGCATAATCCTTTTTCAGAAGTCGGCATGGAATAACATCCCTTCATTCTGCCCTATTTATGAAGGTATGTCATTTCTGGAAGAGGTTCTAGATGACCTTCCATGTGGATGCTTCTATAATCACTCATCTCTAATTTTTTCAAATAATAGAAGGATTTATTGAATTTTTTTTCTTATTATTTATAACTTTAAATGTATTGTTTTATATGTGGAGTCAGATATAGATATTCATCAGAATTCTGACGCACTATTTGCATGCACACAATCTCAAGTTGGAAAGTCTCCAACCTGCCCAAGTAATTATATGTAATCTATAACTGTCTAACAAATGTAATAATAGCTTCAATTTTGTTTTTTCATTAGGAGATTTTTTTGAAAAAGGTCTCATTTCATTTCGTATTACATTGATTCTATACTAGGCTATATTGGACCAGTTTCTAACATAAAACACTGTTAGAATTCATGGTTTTATGGTTGTACTGCCTCTCATTCACATCTATATTATTTAGTGAAAGAATCTTGATAGAGTCATGTGGTGTTTTGGGTGTGTTCCACTAATTCCATTATAGCCGAGACAGATAGTGAGGCTTCATCGCTTAAATCTGACATAGAGGCAGCATGAGGGTTGGTTTCTATTACAAGCTAACTATCTCATCCTCTAGGGAAGATGTGAAGATATTCATATTTAGGGTGTACCTATGATGTGATTCTATATTTTAGAATAGGATGAGTATGATCTATGGTATATATTGAAGTCTATAATATATGTTATCTAACACAGAAGAGGGCTTCATAACATGGTAAATCAATAAATATCCATTAGCATTTTTATTGGCCTATTTTATAATTCAATATGAATATCTTTAATGCATACCTAATCATATAATATGATTTACATGACTGATCTTAAGTAGGAAGGGGTCCTTATCTGGGTAGCGGTCCATGTTACAATGCTAGAGAAGAGGATATCTTATCGTGTGATTCACAAGATAATATTAGAGATTCCATCTCAGAGAGTGGAGGTTCATGTCTCAGGTGTGGAGGTGCCTTCTTAGGAATATCCTCCAATAGTTGTTGATGCCGAAGAGCCAAGATGATGATGTTGATATAGACCACGTCATCCTACACGTGAGCCATCACCTATTCTATAAGAAGAGGTTGTTCCTTTAATAGTCCATCCTCAGCTGATTGTGGATGTTCATCATGCGGCATGGGATCCATATGTCTTGATAGGATATTTTCTGTTCTCTCTAGATTGATGTCCAGATCTATTGCATTCTTGGTTCCCTACTACGATGATGGCAGTATCAGGAGCATAGTATAACATGAATTGGACACCTACTCCCACAGACACACAAGTGGAGCATACGAAAGTCTACCATCCAGTGCTCAAGGATCAACCCTCTCTTGTTCTTCAAACTCCACCCCAGCATGGAGCACGATGATCTCGATATGGGCATACCCTTCACAGACCACCAGGTGAGAAGAAATATCCTCCCTAAAGATATTTATTGTACATGTTGATGTATTGTTTTTTTGTCTATTGAAATGAAGATATTATTATTATCACCCACTTTTACATGATTAGATACTATTTCAGTTTTCATTAATATTTTATTCACAATTTAAATTTTATAAGCTTTCAAATTCAAATACTTGAAACCTAAGAGAAATTATTAAATTTCAAGTAGGTAAACTTTTACAGCTTATATAAAATACATTATAATAAATATAAATTAAATTAAATAAAAATATAGTATGAAATTATAAATAGTTTTTGAAAATAATATGAATTTCAAAAATAAAATAAATAAGTAAAGTTGAAGTGAATGTAAAAACTTATTATAAATACCATAACAATGGTTTAAAAGGTACTACGAAAATTTAATTTTAATAAAATAATGACGAAGTTGGGACATTATATATTCAAACTAAACTTATATACTGAACACTTCTATGATGAATACATTCTATCGAAGATAGAATTATGATGGATTTAAACATGGAAACTAGAGAAAAGTTTTCATTACATCTAATTCCTTATTATTGTTTAAACCCTTTAGTCACTAGGATTTATTTATATCTATTTTATTTAACTTACATGGCTATTTTTCTCTTAAATACCCTTTTCACCCAATGAGGTTTATATCAATGTGAATATCAACCAGAACCCATACATAGTTCTGATACATGGAATCCATTTTTTGATTAGTAGATTCTTTTTATCTTACAACTTCTGAGGTCTCTATTTTTCACCTTATAGGAAAGTGGGTTATTATTTTAAACTAATAACAAGTCACTATATTTGTTTAACACAATTATTTTATCTAAAGGGTTATTTACAAAATACATTTTAGTTTTCTTAGGATATCTTATAAAATACACTTTATGCCTTTGTGGACTACTGTTGTCTAATGTTTTGTCCTTATAAATTGTCTCAAATCTCCATGCATCCATGTTTGGAAAAATTCTTCCTTCCCAGTCCATATATAACTGGTATGGAATATCGTTTGGAACTTTGGTTGGCATAAGTTTTAGTTTGTATTTTAGAATTTTTAATGAATATCTATAAAAGGATAATGAAATATTTGCATGACTCATCATCAAAATCAATTTGTATCAATTATAGACAATCTATTTACCCTTAACCTTATCCAAAAATAGTGGTTTTGTTATTTTACCTTGTAAAAAAATGTGACACATTTAATTTAGTTTTATCTCAAAAAATTATAAGTAATTATCCTCATAAAACATAGTCAAATTCTTGTTATTTACATAACCAATCTGGTGATTCCACAATTGTGTCTGAAATGAGTCATGAAAACTTAATTTTTTATCAATTTTTCATACCTGGTATTCAATATATAATATATATAATACATTATTGAGTTGTGATATATCATGAAAAATTTAATTTTCATAAAAATATCATTATTTATTTTATATCATGAAAAAAATATTTCCATGTCGTGGAAAGAAATATATATGTTGTTCTTGGTAAAACTGAGAATATAACAATTTTTCATTAAAACCAAAATAATTGATGTTATAAATATGTGGTGGTGGGATATAATAGATATAATAACCCCTTCTATTAACAACATGTAAATTTTCCTCTCCTCGCGTGAACATTAAATATCTACTTGGTTTTTGTATTTCAATAAAAATTTCAGTTGCACAAAGTCTATTGCATAAAAACATAACATTTTCATTGTAAAATATTAATGAAATAATTATAAACAAAAAAAAACAAAATATATATCACATAATATAAAAATCTATATATTTATAAATATAATAACATATAATTAGTTTTTTATTTATTTTTTCTAAAAGTTGAATTTCCCCTACCTCCATTCATGCATAGTTTTAAAAAGATTTGTATCCTATACAAATTTTATAAGAAAATACAAAAAATACATAAAAAACTCTCTAAGGAATACATAAATTTAAATTATGGGTTTTTAAATGCAGGAACTGGTCATTAAAAGATACAGTTGAGTTAGTTGAAGTCTTTGACTGAACAAATGTCTTTATATATAGATTAAATATAGTATAACTCTCCATTACATGAACAGAAGGTGGAGGTTACTAATTATTAAAGATAAACTCAATTATATTAGTGTCATGAAATCACTTATAGTTGAGACTGATCATGCTATTGAAATAAGCCTTTGATTTTCTGATTAATGTTAAAGTAATCTACCCCAAACCACACCACCACCACTTTTGGATTAGGAATCTCATCTCAACAATATAAAAAATTGTGTTTTTTCATTTTCTTTAATTTAATTCAAAAAATTTCCTTAAAAATTATAGTTTTGCATGTTTAAATATTTTTTGCATTGTGGTGTATTGATTTAGGTGTGGTGTGTCCTCCATATTTGGAACACCATAGCATAGGAATACACCAACACTATTTTCTACCCAATAAGTTTCAATGGACATATTTTAGAGGTTTAATTGGATAATAGTCACGCTCCTATCATTTTACCAACATGAAATAAGTTTCAGGAATGGATAGTATTTCTTAGTTCTTGAAGAAATGTTGAGAATGGTACAACATAAAAATACATATTCTAGTTGTTTTTATAAAAACATAGAATCATTTAAAACCCATTTATATTTTAAAAATACATTTCTTTAATCGTAACCTATTACATTTTTAAATAGTTTCTAAAATACCCATATAATTTTAAATATCCATTTATAATTGTCAATTTTAAACAACCATTTGTATATTTAAAATCAAACTATCTAAAAATATAATAGAAATGTTTTATAAATTTATTATAATTTGAAAAAAATTGTTTTTGACAAAAAAAACTAATTTATTAGGGTTTATGCATAAAAATCCATTATAAATACATGATATAAAATCAAATTGATAAATATATTCCATCATTTATTCTATTATTTAAAAATTTATAACAAAAAATTTAATAATAAGTTATTTAATCGAGTTCTTATTTTTTGATACCATAAGTGTACAACCCTACACATACCCATTTTTTTAATTGGGGTTTAAATTTACTACTCTAAGAAAATAAATCCTAGACTAACCACTACTGAAACACTGTATAATCGAGTAAGTTATTGTCAAGTACTCAAATATTGGGTACACATCATTATACCTACTCAATTAATTAAAGTAAGGTTGTTTCAAATATTATGAAGAATTTTGTTTTACTCAATCATGAACATTTTCAGATCCAAAATCTAGAGGAAATTTTGAATGGTAGAGATTTATTGGAAAAAATATTCATGAGTGATATTAAAATTTACAAAAACAAATAAAATTTATTTATTTATTTTAATTTAAAAATACAATTTAAAAAATAAAATTTTTGAAATAATGTGATCATGTGTTTTTCCTTAGTTTTTTATATTATTTTAGGGATTATCTTTAATTTCCAATGAAAGATGTGATTGCAATGTTGCTCGGACAAGCACTATTATTAATGGTTTATTTTTCTTTTTTTCTTTTTTGGGTAGTAGTTCAAGTTTTAAGTGTTCTTGAGAATTTATATCATGGAATGATTGAAAAATTTGTATCCATGGAAATTTAATGATATTTTTTAGGGGTAGGATAGGCTGAATTGATGCATTTTCAAGCTATGCGTTGTACAAATGATTGGGAGGGACAATAATGAATGATATCAAAAAAGAGATTCAAGGGGGGAGATAAAATAAAAATAAGAAAAATAACATGAAACACATTTATTCATGTGGTTTGATAATAATCCCTACCTCAAAAAATAGAGAGAGTTAATCCACAAAAATTGGGTGCAATATTAGAAGTTGATTTCAAATAATACAATAAATTTGGGTCAAGATGGGTTTATAAAGAATATGGTGAAATAGTTCCATCAATTGCAATGTAAGTCCATTGTGTAATAGTAAATTGAGGAAAGAAGATTGTAGAGCAACAGTAACACACTCAAAAAAATTTATATTACTACAGTTCCACATTGACTAAGTCTGCATTGCTACAATGTCTTGTCAGTGTTGTTGGTAATCTCTTTTACATTGAGTCATTATGGGTAGCCAATGTTATAGAATTTCAACATTTTCCCCAATGTCATCAAAGGATCAAGTTATACATGTCCAACATTATGAGTATCCTAGGTGGGATTTCCTCATTGATTGGGAATTTATTTTTTAATTTTTCACTTGATTTAGGTTTTTTCTTTCTTCACCTATTTTTTAATTAATTAGGTATTTCTTTGATCTCCCATATTTTTGTTTTTTGTTGTATGTGTGATTTTTTCCCTTCATGTTTTTATTAGGGTTATTGGATCAACCAATATTTTATATTTAATGGGTGTATGTGAGATGGATGTTATAAAGGTAGAGGTTTCATGGTATGTGGTGCCCTTAGGATTCAAGATTAATTGAATAAAAAAGGGTGGGGATTCTCTTGATCTGTAATCTTATTTTTTGGTGGTTAACCATTGATGTCGATGTTTCTATTTTGTGGAAAATTTATTTTTGATGATTTTTGGTATCCTTGTGTAGACCAAGTACAATTTTTGGTTTTTGGGATGGGTTTCCATGGTGGTGGGGGGTCTCTAACCCACCATTTTGATGTTCTTATTATTTAGGTTTTTGTAAATTTTGGTCTTCTTATTATAAAAAAATATCTAACGATTTATGAAATGAGATGTAAAAAATGTATAAATAAATTTTTTTTATACTTTAATTTTAGAAATCATTTTACACATGTACATATTTATTACAAAAAAATTAAATTTATAAAATATACTATAAGACATAAAAATCAAGTGACATAATTATCAAACCAGTATTTATTTTGTGTCTTTTCATATATGAAACTTTTTAATTAATAAATATAATTTATTATATATACAAAATAATAGAATACCACCCCTCTAAGGAAAATTCCCATTTCTTAAATTTACAATTTATCATAAACGATATTATTTTTTATAAAACATGTGTAAGAATTTAATTTAAAATTAATATAGGTTAAATTTTATGTTGTGATGAATTTTTTTAAAATATATATTCTATGATAAATTTATGAAAAAAACTGATTAAAATTTAAAAATATTTAGTACTATGATTAATTTAAAATTTTAAAATTTTGAAATCAAATAAAAAATGAATATCTGTGATAAAATAGAAAAATAATTGATTTAGTTTTTTATATAAAAATAAACCAAATTATTTTGTTTTAATAGATATATTTAGTATAAATATTCAATGGGTATTTATTTTTTCTTTTTTACCATAGGTATATATGCGTCAAAACTGTGTGATATCCTAATTTTGGTCTTTTCCTATCAGGGTTGATATAAATATGGATGAGTTGAGCACATTAATATAATAGGGACTTTTTCATAAAACCTATGTTACCCAGGTGATAGTAAGTAATATTACTAACTATTACATAACTAAAAAATTGAAATAAGGGTTACACCTATCATTGATGTTAAAATCACCCCATCCCTTCTTCCCTTGTGGGAAAACCTCAATGGCAGGTGATGATGGTTCAGGATAGAGACTGATGGTGAGTTTTGTTTTATAGGTCTTGTAACACCCCAGGTAAATAAATAATATGACATTTTCATATTTGTCCATATTTTTGAATAAAATATTAATATGACTTTAAAGGGGACGCTATGCTCGATGGCGTACCCAACACGCAACAACGAGTTTCTTGGGAATCTTACGTTGCACTCTAATAATAAAATAATATTATTTCAAATGGTAGTTAACATGTAGCTGTTGTATTGGCGGGAATGGATATAAATAACTAAAATATGATTATATATGTTTTTTAATGTTTTTACATTTATCCAATAAAAGCTAAAGGCTTAAAATACGGAAAGAATTCAATTTTAGGTGTATATGCCCTAGTTTTCACTAAAGGTTCACTTATCGCCTTTTAATGGAGAACTGTAATTAAATATAGTTTTGATCACTCTTATACATTCTTTTGGACCAAATAAAACTCTTATTAAGAATCAGGACATCAAATTTTACTTTGTGTAATTTTTTGGTATTTTTCCGATAAAGTTCATTTTTTAATGAATAGTGTGAAATGTTGTGTTTTAATTCAAAACCTCTTTTTAATCTAATTTATTTATATGATTAGATAATATTTTGAATTTTTTTTAAAGTGAAATTAGAAAATATTTTTACCATTAAATCCAATAGTGGTCGTTGGAATTAATTTCACTTTGAAATCAGACTTAAACTAGTGTCAATCTTTTGATACTTATTGTTTTATAAAAACATGCTATTTGCTCTGACAGCGGGAATTAGTTATTAAATTAATTAATGTGACTAATATGTTTTGAATTTTGTAAAAAGGACTTCATTTTTGAATTCGGAATATCAAATATAGCTTAGGGTGAAGTTTTGGTATTTTTCTGAAAAAGTCCAATTTTTGATGAATAGTGAAACCACTAAGTGGTAATCAAGCAAACTGATTTTTCAGTTAAATGAAAGTTTACCACTAATGTGTATTGAATTTTGAAAATCTGACATACATGGTTGTCATTAAGAAGTAAAATGTGGTTCAATGGGATAAAAATAATTTTTTGGTGAATAGTAACTTATTAAGTTTTTAATCGCGATTAGAGGTAATTAGTGTAGTTTAAGGTAAAAATAATGTTTTAATAATATGAAATGAACTTGACACATGTCCTATCCTCATTGGATGTGTAATGGCCGACCAATACAAGCCATGGGTCAACTTGGGGACCCCATGGATCCACTTTGGTTGGGAAATGACATAAATAACTTTTTATTTAATGTAAAAGTAAAAATGACACAAACAAGATATGTTTTACTAAAACAATTTTTAAGTGGGGTTATACAAGTCATATTTTTGATTATAAATAGTCATTGTAAAGGTAAAACGATTTCCTACATCATAGTATTTTTTTTATAATTTTTAGACATTAAATAAATTAAATTATTTATGACATAATAATGATGCAGCGATGACATCATTATTTGACGATTTAAATAAAATGGAAAGATAATGTAAAATCTATGAACTAAACATGTCCAAAACTTATTGGATGTGTGGATTTAGAACCCTTAACACCTTATACACGAATAATATCAATGTGGGACCTTTTAAAACCGAAACACATTTTCAAATAAAGTAATATTTCTTACTTTCCAAAAGTGCCCCTCCTCTCCTCTTATAAAAGGCCCCCACCTCTACCTCATTTCACACACTCATCAAGCCTTTGGCTCGGACAACCCCTGCCCATTTACTCTCTCCACATCCCTCTACTCATCCTAGAGGATTCCCTTTGGGCAGAATCCTTTCAAAGGAAGCCTTTATGCTCAAATCAAAAGGAGTTACACTTTTAAAGGTAATTCATTCTCTCATGTTCATTTGTTTTATTTTGCTTCTCCAACCCCCTAAACTCTTTTTATTTACTTATTTTGTAACAAAACCAGTATCTTCAATATACTAGGATATTTTTATAAGATTTATTCGAGCTACACTCTCACACAACTACATCAAATGGTTAAAGAACATACGGTTTCCGTGGATTGCGAAATTCTGCCTCCCGAAACGATGATTGTTCAATACTCATTTAACACCTTCAAAGGTGGCCATTATGATGTCATTATTTTTATATATGATATATAATATGTTTATGTTTTACTTATACTTATGTATTTTTCATTTGTGCCTTACCTTTATGGCTTCCATTATGGGTATACGCGATATCTTCATTTTAGGAAGTGCGGACTACCGCCCCCTCAAAGTGATGTGATTCGTTAATGCCATACGTGGGACGTATAAGGGATGGATTTAATGTTATTATATATGATGTTATACTGGAATTATTATATACCTCTATATCATTATTATTTCTTTCCATTAAAGTATGAGATAGAAATGAAAGTAGCGTCCATGCGTACGTACGGCTTACCGTCTCCATGAACGGTGCATTTCATTTCTTATCCCCAAATGTAATGTACTATTATAAGTACATGTATATAATGGATATATATGATGAATGATACATATAAATGATGAATATAATTCTGTAATTAAAATATACATACCTCTCATTTAGTTTTAATTCCATTAATATGACAAAGAAATGAAAGTAGCGTTCATGCGTACGTACGGCTTACCGTCTCCATGAACGGTGCATTTCATTTCTTACCTCTAAATGATTATGTAATATTATAAATACATGTATATGCTGGATATATATGATATATATGATATCCAAATCAGGAATGTCATTCTGGATATAAAGAACCTTTGACCACACGAACAACATGTAATTGTTAGAAGTCCACTTTCGACTTAAGAACCAAATATCGGCAAAACAAATATTATTAACTTAAATGATTACATAATGTTTATAACATGTAAATAATTGATATAAAAGGAATAATGAACTTTGAAAAGGTTCTTAATCAAGTATAAATTAACTCAAGTTTATTATTCAGGAGGTTAAAGAACGATCGAGTCAAGTCGGACCCGAGGTAAGGGATCCTACACCTCTCTTTTTTTAAGTACACTCTTTTATGTCATTCCTTTTAAGCTCATCTTTCTTATGACTGGGATGTTATTTTATATTACTCCCACTGTAATTATTATGTTCATATGATTAGAGACCCTATCTCCTCTCATCAATCCTTTTTGGAAGTTTTAAGTGGCACCGTTAGGCTGCCGAGTTTCCGTAAGAGATGTTTCATCTCACTTTTATTCCTGTGAGATTTATGCAACATTTGCCACAATTTCCTTTTAGTGGTTTATGTACTACCCATTATTACACTCCTTTTGTAATATAATTCCATTTATGGGTATTTACATATTCATTGTATGACACTTCTTCAATGGGGTGTACTTTTCGAAAGTTACCCAAGTCGGTAAGGGGACCTTTCACCCTCCTCTTTTTTTAAAAGACTTCTTTTGTTGGGTCTTTTAATTTACATATTTTTATGTTGGGATATGTTCTCATATATCCTTATTGATGTAAATTTTATGTCCAAGTGATGAGATACACTTTTTATCTCTCATCAAATCATTTTGATGTGATGCCGTTAGGCTGTCAAGGGAACTTTTTAACCCAATTTCGATTTCTTTGGGTTCAACATGTAGTCATTGAATATGTCATCCTTTGAATATGTGTGAATGACCTTTTATTGTTTTACACTTAATATCCAATTATATTGGGTGTATTTATATTTGTCACACATAATTTTGATATTGATTTATCCTTAATTTAAGGATACCTTCTTTATAAGGGATTTCATCACATTTGACATTTCTATTGAGGGTTCATTATTGTTATGCACCAATTCACTCTTATATGGTGTATATACTGTACTTTGGAGTATTATATCATGAATCCATTTATTTTCATGATATTATAAAGTTCTGACTAAATTTTATTCCTCAATTATTGTATTCAAGTGTCTCTAATTTTGGTAAAACCCCTTTAACCAAAATATCATTTTAAATGTTTTAATCATTTGTTCTTATTAATATACATGTTTTCAAAATGGTTTTAAGGATTTATTTATATGGATATTAATGGTTTAAAATTTTAAGCTTCAAGGCGGTATGGGACACTTTGATTCAAAAATCTCTTTATTAAATGTTTTAAATGGTTTTGGAAATGGTTTCTTTTTGAATGGATTCATTATTTCAATATACTAAAATGTTATATTGTGATTGAAATGTGGAAATGTTATGTTTCCTTTATGAATGTTTTATGTGATACATTTATGTTATGGTTCTTGGGCATTGTTATGAAAACGGTTGGTTCCGTGATAAACTAAGGGCGGGTGAGCCCGATATAGCTCTCCAATGCATTGGGTAACGCGAAGGAGTGAAACGTTAAGGTTTCTCCGAAGAGATTTAGCGAATATACTGTGATGGGTATTCCAAACGTAACCAAGAGGGTTACTCCCTACGTAAGAATGTTATGAATGCCTCAAGTTACCTTTATGTCTTATGTTTTCTATTATTTATTCATGATTTGATATGCCTATGTTTTATGGGTAAAGTGTGATTTCATTCTAATGTATATATGAACTCATGTTTCCTTTCCATATTTTTATAACTCTTACTGAGCTTTTTATGCTCATCCCAAGTTTTTGAAATGTTTTTCACAGGTCAAGGGAAAGGTACATGATGTGATGATAGTGTCAAGGATGTGTCAAGAAAGAATCCGTGTTATATTTTAAATATGTTTCCGTTGATGGGAAGAATGAATACTGTCTTTTATGTAACCACTTTGTTTAAATGTGGAATGTAATGCAAGTTTCATGATCTAATTCTCTAAAACTCTAAACCTGAAAAGATCCTCAATGTGTAATCTTGTAGTAACTCAATATTAAGTAAGGTTTAAGGCTGGGGCCTTATAGTTGGTATCAAAGGTCGGTTTAGATAACTTTAAGGGGTAGGGTATTCTTTAAGCATAAGTGACATTACCATAATGGTTAGGATTTCAGAAAGAGTCCTAATTTTAGATAAAGTGAATGAGTAAGTATATCTTAGTGTTTACCTTCCTCATTAGTACATGATGGTTTTGTTGATATACTCACACTGAACTTTTTGGTTTTAGTAAATAGCTGGATCTAGCAGGCACCAAAGTGACAATGGGTTTGAAGGAAACTGTGGTGGTTCTCTGATTAAGATACTGGATGAGATGGGGGATTCAATGAGGAATCTCATAGTTGTTCTAAACCAACTATCAAGGAGTCATGATCAATCACTTAAACCTTGGTGAGTTCTCTAATGGATCATGTACGAGATGGCCAACTCGATGTGGAAATTCAGGTAATAATTATTAAGGTAACCATTAGGGTTTATATGATCCTTACTTTTGAGGTAATTATGGGTTATTATATGATATGATGGAAAATGAAGGGCATGAGATAAACTTGAGGTTAAAATATGTTATGATTATTCTTGAAGATTTTATCTCATTTTTGGGAATGTTTTAAGAATTATATAGTTTTGGAAAAAGGACAACACGTAGACCGCGTGACTACCCGTCGCGTCGGACAAAGCTGCGGGAATCGAACCCACAACCAAAGTGCGACTGGTATTTATCGCCTTCCACTGGACTATGTGAAGTCCCTGGTTAGTTTGACTGATTCTTTCTAGTTATATGATTTTATGAATTAAGAGTAAGTTGATTTTGGGTTATTTATGAAAATGATTAACCTATCTTGGAGGATATGTGATTAGGTTAATTACTTTTCAATACGAGACTTTAGGGGCAACTGATGTTGTTTGGAGATAAATGTTACGATTTAACTTGGAAGACTATGTGACTAAATCCTTCAAATATTTGGGTTTCAATATTATATTGGTTTAATTTGAAGAATTTTATGGACAAATTGATTATAGAATGGTCCTCGTTGAACTTTGGCTTTTGTTGGACAAATTTTGGAGGTTAAGAATAGATTTTCTTTTTATAAAGGGTTATCCTTTTCTGGATTATCTGACCTTGTAATAACCTTTTTGGTTTTGGTTTTGGTTAAATCCTAAAGACATGGGATGTATATAGTTCTATTTGGTGGATTAGGTGATTCTCTAGAAGTTTATTATAGTACTCTTAATGTGAACAAGTCTCCCTAAATACTCGTCTTTTGGAAAAAAAATATGAGTTTGATTAAGGAATCTAGTAAAAGTTGAGAGTCAACATGATAAGTGATTATGTTTCCTTATGAATAAATTCCTCAATAAAAAGTAACTTAAAACAAAAATGTTTTCTATTAACTTTTCCTACTGGGTAATCGAATACCCTTTAACCCATCACAAGTTTGTGATTTTCTTGTGGTTAACTTTCTCCTAAACATGTTTTCTATCACTCTCCATCAGAACATGACCCTATGTTTTCTCCTCCATGTCCATGTTTTACTACATGTAATCCTAGTATGGGTTAACTTGGGTGACCTCTGTACTTATCTTCCTTTATTTTAAAGTGATTGTTTTACCGACTCTTGTTCCGATGTGGGACTTTCAAGGATGTTTCCAAGCGCAATTTTAAAATTGCGAGGACGTAATTCCCAAAAGGGGGGAAGGATGTAACACCCCAGGTAAATAAAGAATATGACATTTTCATATTTTTCCATATTTGTGAATAAAATATTAATATGACTTTAAAGGGGACGCTATGCTCGATGGCGTACCCAACACGCAACAACGAGTTTCTTGGGAATCTTACGTTGCACTCTAATAATAAAATAATATTATTTCAAATGGTAGTTAACATGTAGCCGTTGTATTGGCAGGAATGGATAGAAATAACTAAAATATGATTATATATGTTTTTTAATGTTTTTACATTTATCCAATAAAAGCTAAAGGCTTAAAATACGGAAAGAATTCAATTTTAGGTGTATATGCCCTAGTTTTCACTAAAGGTTCACTTATCGCCTTTTAATGGAGAACTGTCATTAAATATAGTTTTGATCACTCTTATACATTCTTTTGGACCAAATAAAACTCTTATTAAGAATCGGGACATCAAATTTTACTTTGTGTAATTTTTTGGTATTTTTCCGATAAAGTTCATTTTTTAATGAATAGTGTAAAATGTTGTGTTTTAATTCAAAACCTCTTTTTAATCTAATTTATTTATATGATTAGATAATATTTTGAATTTGTTTTAAAGTGAAATTAGAAAATATTTTTACCATTAAATCCAATAGTGGTCGTTGGAATTAATTTCACTTTGAAATCAGACTTAAACTAGTGTCAATCTTTTGATACTTATTGTTTTATAAAAACACGCTATTTGCTCTGACAGCGGGAATTAATTATTAAATTAATTAATGTGACTAATACGTTTTGAATTTTTTAAAATGGACTTCATTTTTGAATTCGGAATATCAAATATAGCTTAGGGTGAAGTTTTGGTATTTTTTTGAAAAACTCCAATTTTTGATGAATAGCGAAACCACTAAGTGGTAATCAAGCAAACTGATTTTTCAGTTAAATGAAAGTTTACCACTAATGTGTATTGAATTTTGAAAATACGACATACATGGTTTTCATTAAGAAGTAAAATTTGGTTCAATGGGATAAAAATAATTTTTTGGTGAATAGTAACTTATTAAGTTTTTAATCGCGATTAGAGGTAATTAGTGTAGTTTAAGGTAAAAATAATGTTTTAATAATATGAAATGAACTTGACACATGTCCTAACCTCATTTTATGTGTAATGGAAGACCAATACAAGCCATGGGTCAACTTGGGGACCCCATGGATCCACTTTGGTTGGGAAATGACATAAATAACTTTTTATTTAATGTAAAAGTAAAAATGACACAAACATGATATGTTTTACTAAAACAATTTTTAAGTGGGGTTATACAAGTCATCTTTTTGATTATAAATAGTCATTGGAAATCTAAAAAGATTTCCTACATCATAGTATTTTTTTATAATTTTTAGACATTAAATAAAGTAAATTATTTATGACATAATAATGATGCAGTGATGACATCATTATTTGACGATTTAAATAAAATGGAAAGATAATGTAAAATATATGAACTACACATGTCCAAAACTTATTGGATGGGTGGATTTAGAACCCTTAACACCTTATCCACGAATAATATCAATGTGGGACCTTTTAAAACCGAAACACATTTTCAAATAAAGTAATATTTCTTACTTTCCAAAAGTACCCCTCCTCTCCTCTTATAAAAGTCCCCCACCTCTACCTCATTTCACACACTCCTCAAGCCTTTGGATCGGACAAACCCTGCCCATTTACTCTATCCACATCCCTATACTCATCCTAGAGGATTCTCTTTGGGCAGAATCCTCTCAAAGGAAGCCTTTATGCTCAAATCAAAAGGAGTTACACTTTTAAAGGTAATTCATTCTCTCATGTTCATTTGTTTTATTTTGCTTCTCCAACCCCCTAAACTCTTTTTATTTACTTCTTTTGTAACAAAACCATTATATTCAATATACTAGGATGTTTTTATAAGATTTATTCGAGCTACACTCTCACACAACTACATCAAATGGTTAAAGAACATACGGTTTCCGTGGATGGCGAAATTCTGCCTCCCGAAACGATGATTGTTCAATACTCATTTAACACCTTCAAAGGTGGCCATTATGATGTCACTATTTTTATATATTATATATAATATGTTTATGTTTTACTTATACTTCTGTATTTTTCATTTTTGCCTTACCTTTATGGCTTCCATTATGGGTATACGCGATATCTTCATTTTAGGAAGTGCGGACTACCGCCCCCTCAAAGTGATGTGATTCGTTAATGCCATACGTGGGATGTATAAGGGATGGATTTAATGTTATTATATATGATGTTATACTGTAATTATTATATAACTCTATATCATTATTATTTCTTTCCATTAAAGTATGAGATAGAAATGAAAGTAGCGTTCATGCGTACGTACGGCTTACCGTCTCCATGAACGGTGCATTTCATTTCTTATCCCCAAATGTAATGTACTATTATAAGTACATGTATATAATGGATATATATGATGAATGATACATCTAAATGATGAATATAATTCTTTAATTAAAATATACATACCTCTCATTTAGTTTTAATTCCATTAATATGACAAAGAAATGAAAGTAGCGTTCATGCGTACGTACGGCTTACCGTCTCCATGAACGGTGCATTTCATTTCTTACCTCTAAATGATTATGTAATATTATAAATACATGTATATGCTGGATATATATGATATATATGATATCCAAATCAGGAATGTCATTCTGTATATAAAGAACCTTTGACCACACGAACAACATGTAATTGTAAGAAGTCCACTTTCGACTTAAGAACCAAATATCGGCAAAACAAATATTATTAACTTAAATGATTACATAATGTTTATAACATGTCAATAGTTGATATAAAAGGAATAATGAACTTTTAAAATGTTCTTAAGCAAGTAGAAATTAACTCAAGTTTATTATTCAGGACGTTAAAGAACGATCGAGTCAAGTCGGACCCGAGGTAAGGGATCCTACACCTCTCTTTCTTTTTAAGTACACTCTTTTATGTCATTCCTTTTAAGCTCATCTTTCTTATGACTGGGATGTTATTTTATATTACTCCCACTGTACTTATTATTTTCATATGATTAGATACCCTATTTCCTCTCATCAATCCTTTTTGGAAGTTTTAAGTGGCACCGTTAGGCTGCCGAGTTTCCGTAAGAGATGTTTCATCTCACTTTTATTCCCGTGAGATTTATGCTACATTTGCCACAATTTCCTTTGAGTGGTTTATGTACTACCCATTATTACACTCCTTTTGTAATATAATTCCATTTATGGGTATTTACATATTCATTGTATGACACTTCTTCAATGGGGTGTACTTTTCGAAAGTTACCCAAGTCGGTAAGGGGACCTTTCACCCTCCTCTTTTTTTTAAAGACTTCTTTTGTTGGGTCTTTTAATTTACATATTGTTATGTTGGGATATGTTCTCATATATCCTTATTGATGTAAATTTTATGTCCAAGTGATGAGATACACTTTTTATCTCTCATCAACTCATTTTGATGTGATGTCGTTAGGCTGTCAAGGGAACTTTTTAACCCAATTTCGATTTCTTTGGGTTCAACATGTAGTCATTGAATATGTCATCCTTTGAATATGTGTGAATGACCTTTTATTGTTTTACACTTAATATCCAATTATATTGGGTTTATTTATATTTGTCACACATAATTTTGATATTGATTTATCCTTAATTTAAGGATACCTTCTTTATAAGGGATTTCATCACATTTGACATTTCTATTGAGGGTTCATTGTTGTTATGCACAAATTCACTCTTATATGGTGTATATACTGTACTTTGGAGTATTATATCATGAATCCATTTATTCTCATGATATTATAAAGTTCTGACTAAATGTTATTCCTCAATTATTGTATTCAAGTGTCTCTAATTTTGGTAAAACCCCTTTAACCAAAATATCGTTTTAAATGTTTTAATAATTTGTTCTTATTAATATCCATGTTTTCAAAATGGTTTTAAGGATTTATTTATATGGATATTAATGGTTTAAAATTTTAAGCTTCAATGTGGTATAGGACACTTTGATTCAAAAATCTCTTTATTAAATGTTTTAAATGGTTTTGGAAATGGTTTCTTTTTGAATGGATTCATTATTTCAATATACTAAAATGTTATATTGTGATTGAAATGTGGAAATGTTATGTTTCCTTTATGCATGTTTTATGTGATACATTTATGTTATGGTTCTTGGGCATTGTTATGAAAATGGGTGGTTCCGTGATAAACTAAGGGTGGGTGAGCCCGATATAGCTCTCCAATGCATTGGGTAACACGAAGGAGTGAAACGTTAAGGTTTCTCCGAAGAGATTTAGGGAATATACTGTGATGGGTATTCCAAACGTAACCAAGAGGGTTACTCCCTACGTAAGAATGTTATGAATTCCTCAAGTTACCTTTATGTCTTATGTTTTCTATGATTTATTCATGATTTGATATGCCTATGTTTTATGGGTAAAGTGTGATTTCATTCTAATGTATATATGAACTCATGTTTCCTTTCCATATTTTTATAACTCTTACTGAGCTTTTTATGCTCATCCCAAGTTTTTGAAATGTTTTTCACAGGTCAAGGGAAAGGTACATGAAGTGATGATAGTGTCAAGGATGTGTCAAGAAAGAATCTGTGTTATATTTTAAATATGTTTCCGTTGATGGGAAGAATGAATACTATCTTTTATGCAACCACTTTGTTTAAATGTGGAATGTAATGCAAGTTTCATGATCTAATTATCTAAAACTCTAAACCTGAAAAGATCCTCAATGTGTAATCTTGTAATAACTCAAGATTAAGTAAGGTTTAAGGCTGGGGCCTTATAGGTTTTGTATTTTTTTTCAATGTGTGAAGTTTAATATTTTTAAATAAAATTATCCAAGAATGGTGGATGGGGGGAACTCCTTTCCCCTCCCTTCCACCTTTTCTCGAATTAGTGGCATGGCCAAGGCAACTGGGGGGTTCCTTCCTCATAAATAGACAGATAATGGTCGCCTAGGGTGGTCTTTTTCTATGGTATAGGCGACCCCCCCCCCCAGCTGTCTTTCACTTAATACCCTATAAAAGGGTATCCCCCCATCCTCCTCACTTAAACATTCACCCTCATCCCTCTTATTTCAAAATTCTACATTTTCTCCGCAATCTAAGCTCTATATTTATATATATATATAATGTTTTCTTTCTGAATGGGGGATCTGGTGGCCTAATAGAAGTCTTTTTTCTTGAAAAGAATCAATTAGAGTTATTTTTTTTATTTAATTTTGTGTTATTTATATATTTATTTTAATTTATTTTAGTTTGTTTAAAATATGGCATTTATTAAGTAGTCTAGTTAGTTATATATAGTATAGAAATAATAGTTATTATTAGTACTGATTTAGTATAGATTAAATTATGTTTAATTTATGATTGAGTAATTATTAATGATTAACTATGTATTTATTAAATTATGATTAAATTATGATTATGTGATTATTAAAGGTTGACTAGGGAATGAATAAAGAAGTAGTGATTAAATTTTTATTATGTAATGATTAAAGAATTATTAAGGGATGATTAAAGAATTTTTAAGGGATGATTAATGGTTGAATAAGGGATGATTAAACAATGATTAAGGAATGTTTAACCAATGTTTAACTAATTGTTCACAAATGATTAATTAATGAGTAAATAATGGTTAACTAATGATGAACTAGTAGTTAACTAATTTTTATGAAATTATTATTTTCATCTTCAAGTATATAAGAAAAAGTTCTAAAATTTTGGTACCATAAAGATTATGTGGTTATCATAGAAATTAAGTCTCTGTATGGATACAAATAAGTGGATGTGGCTCTAGAACAAATGAACTTAGGATTAACAACTGTGAATTTTTATTTGTTCATAGCGCTGGGTAACCTGGTACATAACAACATGACTTGTTGTATCCTGGTTTGACACTCCTAGGGGATATGCTTTAGAGAATTCATATGTTCTTTATAAACTACTAAAATACCATTAGGATGATTAAAAACTTTATTAAAAAATTAGTTTCATTGTTTAGGACATATGAAGATGTTCAAAAAAATTTAAAATCATAAAGATTATATGGTCAACCTCATTACCAATAGTACTCATAGAATGTTTTGAAAAGTTAGGTAAAAAGAAGAGAAACCCAAATAAATTTAATTATCGTTGATAAAATAACAACTATGATCATATAAATTGAAATGGATAATAAATAAACCTTAAATAACAAATGAATAATTTAAAAAATAAAATAAAACATTGAAATTTTCCAATAGAACATGGTTTGGATTAGATGGGACTCACTTTATATTTGAGGTAATATCCATCTTATGTTTAGTTGGTAGCTTAATGAAATATTTGAAAGATATGTACTTAAAATTGGAATTTTAAAAATGTTTTCTACCTTATGATAACATATAATATAACATCTAAGAGATGTTATTGTAAGGTCAGAAGATTTTCAAAATTCCAAAGTTAATTACATGCCTTCCGATGATTTTGATATGCTACTAACTAAAAATATGTTGGATTTACCTCTCGTCTGAAGTGAGTCTCATCTCATCTAAACCATGTTCTATTGAAAATTTTTATGATATTTCTTGTATTTTGTAAATAATTAATTTGTTATTTGATGTGTTTGTTTCTATCAATTTCACCTTATATGATCATAATTTTTATTTTATCATTGGTAATTAAACTTATTTTTTTCTCTTCATTTTACCTCAATTTCCAAAACATTTTTTGACTTATATTCAAATAAGATTTAATATAACGAAACATTAGTATCATATTATACGATTGAAAAATTCATTCTAAAATTTCTTTATAATAAATATTATATGTTCAACCATCATTATAAATAATGGTTATACTATCTTAATCTTGATCAAAACACATTTTTGATGTAGAGAGTCATGTTTTCCAATGTGTACTTCCATAAGGATCTTATTCAAACTGAGCTCAGAGATTTATCAATACAAAATCAACAATAGTTTTTAGAACAACTAACTGTGTAACCCTAAGTGAACATCAAGATAGAATTCATCATTCCTTAATTCTAGGACATAATAAAGTTATCAAGTCTATAACCTATAGGAAATTGTAACTCCCAGCAACATTGTGGAATCTAGCTTGTCCATTGGTTGTTGATGTGATATGGGTCTAAGAAATGAATTTGTTTTCTCTGTGGTCATATGATACCATGATAGAGTTATATACTGATGTTTCTACAGAAAAGCAACAACATCCAGTTGTAATAATAAGGATACTTAGAATAGTGGTTAAATATGATCTACCCATGAAATTGAACCTATTCCAAATGATGAATAAGAATATAAACTAGATGATCTACCATATATAAAAGTAAATCCAACTTCTAATGTGTATTTTCTTAATTATGGAACATATAATGACTACAGTGATGATGATGTCGGAGTAGAGGAAGTTATGAAAGATGTTTCTAGAAATGTTTTAGTTGTACAGTAGCCTTGACCCACAAAAAATAATCAACCACTCATTCCATCTTGGTTGGAAGCAATGACACGTGTTTTGGAATTCTACTATAATTTTCTCACACCGGCAACTGAGTTTCCGGAAGTTGTACCGAAATGGTTTGGTGAGCTAGATAAAACCTTTTATGTTGGAATAAATTTTCCAATTATAGATGAATTAAAAAACTTCCTAAATAAATTTCACATTGATAGGCACTACATATATATAGTTGAGGAATAAATCTAAAATAAAAAACTCATGCGGTTTGAGAAGTATGGGGATTATTATATATTCTACATGAGGGTGATTCTAGACATTTTGTTTGGAGGTTGGAGATTCTTGATGATTGAGGAAGCTCATACATGCATTTGGTCTAGCTAGACACGGGATCATACCTCATTAGATGCTGAATTTGTGTCATATATAGTTGTCGAGTTGATTATAACATGAAAATATGTTCCAATATTCATTTTGAAAGGTAGTATTCAAAACAATTTGGTTATATGATTTCCTCTAATAAGTCATGGATGGAAAACCAAGAGGAAATTGTGATGGTCTGTGGTGATTGTGATGACTTATATCAGGCAATGCCATAATTTCTATCCATAATGAGACGCAACAACTAATTTTTCTTCCATATTCATACGAACAAACATGTGTCTGAAGATAACTAACTTGATCTATCTCGAGTTCAATTTCATCAGTTGTTCTGGGCAATCCTCATTTGTATCAATGCATTTCATTTTAGAAAAGTTTTCGTACAGATTGATGGAATGTTTTTGTATAGAAAATAAATGGGTATATTATTGATTATATCAACACCAATTGGAAATAGACCACCTATTTTACTATCCTTTTCCATGGTGGAGAAGGAATAGATCCTGGAGTTGGTTTTTAGCATGTATCAGTAACCATTTCACACACTTTCTGGATGTGTGTTTGATATCTGATTGGTATCAGGAAATCAATGAGGTAATCAATGTGGACCCTGATACATGTAGATCTCCAAATGCACATCATCAGTACTATATTAGACACATTTCAATAAATGTGAGAAAAAATTCCATAAAAACCTATGAAAAAGGAGATCATGTGGATAGGCATGCAATTTCATTGTTATTTTTTATTATTTCAACATAAAGACAAAATCAATTTATGTGAAATATGATCACTTTTGTGTAGAATATAATCTAGTTCAAATGTGGTTTGAATAATTTATCGAAAAAATATTCAAGGATAATTATGAAGTGTATTATTATATGATACAAATTCCAAAACAAAAATGTTTATTGACTTATGATGGGGGGAAGTGGTATAGAAACATGGACACAATCATTTTGGAGTACATAAATGGTGTGTTCAAGGGGCTTCAGGAGTTACTTATAACTAACATAGTTCCTAAAGCATTGTATCGCTGAGTGAAGTACTTTGTTGAATTAAAAACACTATCCAAATATGATATTAAACAAGGGATAAAGTGTGGAAGGAACTTTAAATGAAAGATATAAATGAAAATTGAAGAATTTTATAGTTATCATGTCTTTCTTTTCCACTGAGAATACTATCGATTTGATGTTCAAGAGTGTTTGGACCTCATCAAAAATAAAATCAGTGAAAAAATAGTGGTATTACTGAAGCGAGACAATGCCAATGTTGAAACTTCTAGGCCTTATGTTTTCTATGTGCACACACCATCACAACCTGTGCATCTCTGAAAATATCATTGGAAGAATATTTTGATCCATTATACCAGATGGGAACCTTTTCTAATTGTTATGATGCACCATGGACACCTATTGGGGAGATTTGATATTTCCCAATTCCCAATGGCTAACCAATTATGATACCTAACATCAACAGGTTACGTAAACGAGGGTGATAGAAGTCCAGAACGACACATAATGATATGGACTAACCTTAAGAACAATGAATATTTTTGAGATGCACCCTATGTCATCAAAAAGATAATAACTAGAAATGATGCCCTAACATTGCTATATTGACTTGACACTCTCAGCCACAATGATGTATTGTATCTTAAGTGATATTCTACTATTATTAATTATATTGTGTTAGTATATTATTTTTCATTTTTTTTATAATTTTTCTACCATCTAAAAATACATTTATTATCAAATAACAATAATCCTTTCATATTTACATTAAAATGAATATGAAAAGTGTATTTGTGGTGGAATTAAAACATAATAATTTAATACATGGATAAACATAAATAAAATGTGTGAGAAAATTATAATTAAACATAAAATCATGTGGGAAATCATACATAAATTATAAATCACACCATTTTCTAGTAAATTTTTAGATAATAAAGACAACATGTTTACATATATAAATATATTGTACCATATCTTACAAAACAACCTTTTCTATGTAAAAAAATATCTCAAAACACATTAGTAATATGATTTAAAAAACAAGAATACATGCCTTTTTATTTTGATAAGAAATAAAATCATAAAACAATGCAAATAAAAATTTCATATCATACATTCTAAAAGTCATAAAATTCTACATACCATAATGTTATACTTACATTTTACACATATGAATCATTTCATTTTTTACATAAAGTTGGATGATACCATATTAAACACTTAGCATGATTGGAATGTTTCAAAATCCATGTTAGATGATGGTGATGTTGGAGAGATCATGGTGAATCGAGCACACCATTTCCAACACACTCCACCTCCACCTACAATTATACCATACCTTATTCATGTTGTCTTCTATGACAATATAGTATCAAAATTCACATATGTTGACCATCACCTTCTTGATGCCCTCATGGTGACGTGGAGACCAAAGAAAAACACATTCCACCTGCCTAAGAGAGATATGACCATCACCCTCATGGATGTGGAAGTGGTTCTCGGTCTCCCTGTCCAAGGGGAATCCATTATCGGACCCATCTGTGCATCTTAACATTACCTTGTTCATTGACTGTTAGGCATCAAAATTTTGGATGACTGTAGGGTTATAGATGTTTAGTCGATATCTATGATCAGGCTGGAGCAATAGTTTATTAGGGTTTGACATATACCCTGTGATTCTAACGACTAGACTATCATTTTTTATGATTGTGCATATAAATTATGACTCATTAAAGGGACCCTGTCTGATGATCACTTGGGGATACATGAGAACAAGATGTATCTAGGCCTACTATAAAGATTTGATCGGGCTGGGATGTATAGTTAAGGATCATCCTGCTTATCATACAAATACAAAGAATTATGCACGATATGCCATAGAGATTTCATAGATATCATGGGAAATGTCATCCTTCTTTAGATATGGGCATGGGAGTTCATCCCTTCATTCTTCTATGTGCTTGCTAGTCTGCCACTACTAGGAGAGGTGTTGGATGACACTCTGCATAGGCATCAGTATGATCACTTATCTCTATTGGTTTCTGATTCTATTAAGAGTTATTGGATTTAATTTTGTAATATTTATCACTTTCAATGTTTTATTTGATAAGTGGTGTTAGATAAATAGATTCATCAAGGTTCTGACATACCATTTGGGTGAATACCGCCTCATGTTGGATAGTCTACTACCCGATTGGGTAGGTATATACAGTCTATCTCTATCAAAAAAATTTAATAATAGCATCAATTTTTGTTTTTAGAAGGGATATTTTTTTGACAAATGTCACTTGTCATTTCAATCTACATGGATGTCATAGTAAGTTATACTGGACCAATTTCTTCCATAATTCATTATTGGACATCATGGGGTTATGGTTGTAGTGCCTCTCATTCACTTATATATTATTTAGTTACAATAGCAATATAGAGTCATATGAAAATTTTTATATGCTCAAATGATTCCATTACAGTCAGTACAGACAGAGTGACTTCATCATGTGATTCTAACAATGAGGCAGGATAAGGATTTTCACTGAGTACATACAGACTATCTCGACCTCTAGAAAAGACGTGCAGAGTTTTGTATCCAGGGTGTACCTATTATGTGATTCTACCATTCAGACCAGTTCAAGTATGTGGCATGTTAAAGATAGAAATCTACAATATATTTTATTTAACATGGTAGAGAACTTCATAATATGATAAGTCAAAAAGTTTCCATTAGTTTTTTACTGAACAATTTTTTAATTCATTTTAAATATGTTTATAGTGTACTCACTCAGAGCATATTATTTCCATGAGTGATCTAGAGGAGGAGGGTGTCCTTTTCTGAGAATTGGTCCATGCTGAAATGCTAGAGATAAGGTCGTCCTATCTTGTGATTCACAAGATAATCTTTGAGAGTCCATCCTAGAGGGTGGAGGCTCCAACCCCAATAGTAGAGGTTTCTACTCTGGAATATCCTCCAACAGGTACTAATGTTGAGGATCCATGACAATGATGACATAGACTATGTCATCTTGCATACAATCCATCAACTGTTCTACAGGTAGAGTTCGGCCCTCTAGAATTCCATCCTCAAATGATTATTTATGTGCATTAGGCAGTATAGGTCTTGTCATTCTTGACTTGATATCCACAGTTCACTACATCTTGGGGTCCAGATCCATCGAAACCTTAGTTCCCCGCTGCAATGATGGAAGGTCCTTATAATATCCTTGTGGTACAAGGATCAATAGAATGGTACGACATGTATTGGACACCTCCTCCCACTAACACATAGGTGGCTCATGCGACGATCGACATTTCGATGCCTGAGGATTATCCCTCTCTAGGTCATCAGACTCCATCCCAGCAAGGTGCTCGGTGATTGACAGAGAAAATATTTTCAATTCAATTTACATTGAATTTTACTATTTTAAACCCCCAAAAGTGTTTATTTAAGACAAATTGATTCATTTTTATGGTATTTTTTATATTTTGAGTTGAATAGTAAAAATTGCCCATTTCTAATTTTTAACCGTTTTAAATTATTTCTGTATTTTGGCCATTACATTTTATAAACTAATCCAAATTGAAAAAGTATTTAATTTCCCAAATTCTACACCTCTATATCTCCATTTAATCCTCCTGTTCAAAAATCTAAATCATCTATATATAAGCTCCAATGAAGCTCAGAAGTTGGACCACTAAAACTATTTATAGATCTGTCTATTTTTTCGGTGAGGTCAATAACTCATTCATGGTGGGCCACATTTCTCTTAAATTCAGTTTTTGGATGCACAATACATTTTGGAACATCTTTAATTAATGTGAGGGCACATTAATTGGCCATTTTAATGGTCGTTAAATCATTATAATGTGGAGGTTTGAGATTTGGAGAGTATGACAGGATATAATAAATTGTTAGAGTAAAACGTCAATAACTATCAAAATACGTGTCCAAATACACTGATCATTTTATAAGAAACCGAAAAGATAATTATGAAAAACATTAAAGAAGGGTGAAAAGCATGAAGAGGTAAATTAATGATGATAAAACACGTCAAATTTTTTGGGGCAGATTTTGGAAATAAAAAGAGGGGAGCTCCTCCCTCTCAAAGCGTCTCATTCTATCACATTCCTTCTGAGACACCAAGGAGGAGAAATTTTTAGCATTTTTTTATTTTATTTTTCATCTTTTACATATATTTGTAATTCCTTTTACTTCCTAATTCATCTATATTACCCATAACATGGTGGGATAAACATTTTGAGTGATTGGGGAAGGGTTGGTTTTCAATTTTGTAATACATGAGTTTTAGACATAATTAAATGAAATTTCTTTCTTCTTCAAAGTTGATTTCAATTTCATATAGTGGATTTTAGGATCATGTGTGATCATTCTTGAATTTTAATTTCTTTATTTACTATTTACTTGGTAAAATAATCATTATCTTCTTCCACAGATTTTTGGTTTATATATAATGGAATAGACCAGGGATTACTGGTGAAGTACTCGATGATCATTAGTACGTGTAAAATGGTTAGTGGATGTTCTTGATTGTTTCTGATAAACAAGTCCTTATAGGGTATTGCCCAAGCTAATTTAGGATATTCGATATGACTCTTTTTCACATGAAAGAAGTGTTTACCAAACTAAGATCTTGGTAAGGTTTTCTCTCACTATCATAATTTCACCAAGGAAGTGAGAAAAAACGATTGTGGAAGCTCACTTTAATCAACTTAGAAGAAGGGGTTTGAATTAAATTGAGCAAGGATAGCATTACAATTGGGAAACTGACCAATGACCTAATCTCCCTTTTAATATCATAGTTTTTCAATAATTTTAATTTCAATTTTCTTTTCAATCATTATCTTATTGTTTTATTCTAAATACTTCCAATTTTTACCCTCATTTAAAAGTGACAAACTATTTTGTGTGCACTCCTCTTCCGGAGACTTCCTAGTGTTAATCACTAAACTACATTAGGGTATATATAAAAAAAATTGTCATGCTCTATGATAGACATGAGTTAGTGATCCCGATATGGGCATACCCTTCATAGGCCACCATGTGGGATGGAATATCTTCCCCACCTACATTGATTGTACGTGTTCATGTATTTGTTATATTTATATTGAAATAAAAATATTGTTATTAATATCATCTAATTATATATGTATTTCTACTGTTTTAGTTTTCATAAATATTTTAGACATGGTTTAAATTTTATAAGCTTTCAAAGTTTACTACATAAAACATAGGAAAGATTTTTAAATTTTTAGTATGTAACTTAAAAATCATATAATTTCTAATTTATGAAAACAATATAAATAAAATTTTAAATATTTCATAAAAATCTAAAAAGTGATAGAAAATAAAATGGCTTTCAAAAATATAATAAATAACTAAAAATTTAATGGTATTTACAAAATATTATAAATACCATTCTAATAGTATAAAAATTTAATATTTTTTTTTTAAAATATTGTTTATGTAAGAATGTTATAGATTGAAAGTTACTCTAGCTATTGAACCCATCTAATATGAATACTTTCTATGGAAAGTACAATTCTGAGGGATTTGTACATGGAAACTAGAGAAATTTTTTATTTTTATCTAATGCCTTATTATTGTTTAAACACTTAATCAGTATAAATTCTTTATATATATTCACTTTAACTTCCATGGACATTTTACACTTAAATACCTATTTTTTATGAATTATATTTATATTAATATGATGATCAACCATAACCCATAAATAGTTCTGATAAATGGAATCTATTTTTCAATTCATGGAATATTTCTATCTTTCGGCTTAAGAGCACACTATTGCCTCCTTATAGGAAAGATGGTGATTATTTTCAACCAATAAAAAGTCACTATCTTTAAAGACCAAAATTATTTTATATAAAGGGTTGTCTACATAATATCTTTTTATTTTTCATATGATATCCTATAAAGATACACATCATTAAATTGTGGATGGATTTTTTCTTGATAATTCCTTAAAATTTATGTCAAATCCCCATGCATGCATGTTTGAAAAAATAGTTTCCTTCCCAATCAATATATAATGTGTATGAGATACCATTTGAAACTTTGTTTAGAACACATTTTATTGTGTATGTTGACATTTTTAATGAAATCTCTAAAATCATAATGAAATAATTGCATCACTCATCATCGACTTCATTTTTACCAATTATAGAATCTCTATAGCCCTTTTACATTGACCACAAAACAGTGGTTTAGTTATTTTTCCTTGTAAAAAAGTGTGACATTTTTCATTTATTTTTATCTCAAAAAAAATCTAAATAATTCTCTTTATAAAACTGTGTTAAATTCTTATTTTTTACATAGCCAATATGGTGATGCAACTACTGGGTTTGAAATGAGTAATGTAAACCTAATTTGTTATCAATTTTCAATACTTGGTTTTCATAATTTAATATATATAAAACATTATTGAGTTGTGATATACTATGAAAAATGTTGTTGTTATAAAAGTAGCATTCCTTATTTTAAAACATGAAAATAAATTATTCCATGTCATGGAAAGAAATAAATGTGATGTTCATGGAAAAACTAAGAATATAAAAATAAATATTTAAAACCAAAAGAAGACATATTAGAAATATGTGTTGGCAGGCTCCATTTTCTATATAAAACAACCTCCTTCTATTAGCAACTTGTATATTCGCCTCGCCTTAATTGATATTTCAACGTCTACTTGGTTTTTTTACTTGAATAAAAATTAGAGCACCACAAAAATATTTCTTAAAAACATTACATTTTCACTTTCAAATATTAATGAAATAATTCTGAAAAACAAAAAACAAACAAAATATATATATATATATCACAATATACAAATATATATTTTTATAAATATAATAACATATAATAAAATATATAAATATATATATATTGAATAGAAACAACAAGCCTTCCTCCTTTCATGCGTAGTTTATAAAAAATATTAATATGGAAATATTTTTAAAAAAATAAAAAACCACATATAAACTAGACCGATGGTGTAGGGGATTCTTTCGATAGAGATGTGGTCAAGGATTGTTCTCTCCAATGGAAGGTGACCATGTGATTTCATGCATGGTGGTTCCTAACGGTTAATTATGGTTACATAGATGCAGTGTACAAGGACACTAGTGTAGTTAAATATGATGGAGAGTCATGTTCTAGAATTATCTCTATGGGAGTAAGATTAATAACTACCATAGAAGGGTTAATGGTGAAGGTGGTAACAGACGGCAGGTGAGTAAGGTTCTGTGAAGTGCTGCTTCAGATGAATATGGTTGGTAAACCCCCACTCGATGGTGGGGGTAGTGGTATAGTAGTTGTCTGCTTCACTGACACGACATCTAGTAAGATGATGGGGTTATCCACCATTGGTTTTCAAGGGAAGATCATTCTACTGGAAACACACATTGCTGATGATTTTGTGCAGTAATAATGGGCCTTCAGGAATAATTTTTAAGGCTGTTGAATAGGATGTTATTAGTTGGGTCTTTAGGCTATTAATTGGTGGGTTATCCCTTAGGGGGCTATAACTATTCCGTAGATTTTAATGAATGTGTGTTTTTTGTCAAATTGTACCCCTAAGTACCTTATATTATTATTATTATTCTTACTTTTTATCTATGGTGAGTTCTTTTTCAATTGTTATTAGTTAGTGGCTATAAGTTTAGTGTTACCTTACCCATTCCCTTTATCATACCTATGTATAAACATTATAATTGAAAAAACATTTAGACTGTGTAAATAGGATTTATATGACATGGAATACGGGAATGAGTTTATTTTATGTGATTACAATCAAGATGATGAACGATTAGATTTTCTTATATCATGAATCATGAAAAAATTATACTATAATATATTTATTATGTACTGGAGGTAGTATTTAATATATTATATTTGAATATTAGTATAAAAATGATAGAATTGTATTTGTGAGAATAGTACACCATATATAAAAACAAGTGATCTTAGACATTGATTCAAATAAGCCCTAGCCAAGTATTGGTGTATTTGAATTTTTTATTGAGAAAAATACCTCTTATATTATTTACTTATGAGAAGTGATTATGTATACATGTTTATGTAATGTTTATTGAGAAATTATTTTTTTACCTATTATTTAAGAAGACATCTTCTAGAATTTTGGTGTTCATATTTTTTCAAAAAATAAACTCCACATAATTTTTATAACTACATATTTTGAGTTATATGTGTTGCAATAAGTTTTCAGTAAGTACTATCAAATACTTCCTTATACATGTACTTCTATTGTTTATATGTATTTTCTCATTATCAAATTATTAAATATGTTACCCACGTTACATGGAATATCGAAATGTGAATCACTAAATATATAAATCATGATAATATTTTAGTTTTTTATAATTAGATATCTAATTTACTAATCCATTTGATGCTTTATGAAAATACATAAATTTATTTTTCATAATGTGTTTATTTCTTATTATGTAGATCGCATTGGTCCAAAAAAATAAAATCTAACTCTAGAGTACATCTTATACCCATGTGTGAAAATTAGAAACCATGAAATCAAAGAAAATGTTAGATTTTCATCTTAAATAACTCCAATACTATGTAATTTTCCATAACTTTTCAAAATTTATTTATTTTTAAATATATCTTTGGATATAAATTTTGAAAATAAAATCAATTTTTTTTAACAAAATCAATTTTTTTCCATTTATTTCTTATGATAATAAATACTCAAACGAATCATGATATATGCATTCATATTTCTATATTGTTTTGAAGAACTTATAGTACATAACCAAATAATTCATATGTACTATGAAGGTGGTATTCCATTAACAAAAAAATAGTTGTTACATTATTTTTCTATTGCATAATTCATCAATTTTCAAGGATGGAGATTTCTCAATGACTGGGCATGGACAATGGTGTTACCTAATTAGTGAGTTCTATCATCAAACCAAAACAATTTTGTTTTTCACATTATTTTGAATAGTAAATTATATTAGTTGTTTTATATCAAAAAATCATTCTCTAATAATTAAATTAATAACTAAATCAATTGATTTATCATATATATAACTATTCATAAATTCAAAAACTAGTAGAAACATGAATAACACTTTTTAATTGTGAAATTAAAATTTAAAAAATTAGTAGGATGGTAGTTTGAATTACAACATAACAACATTCTAAGAACTCTTACATACTACTATAAATGCTCAAAAATAAAGAAGTCTATTCATCAAAAAATATAAATATATGAGATATATTATTTTATATAAATGGATATCTATCATAGATATATATCATGGATATCATTATATAGATAAACTTAAGAGCTTGAAGAGACTTCCATAAATAAATAAGAGATTCAATCAAGATATAGTCTACTGAGAGACATGGTGGGGGATCCCAGCCATGTGGTGGACCAGGTAAAGGGAATATAAATTATAATTTTAAGATATATTATTATATCTTATGATAAAAATTCCATTGGGGGGTTGTAAATTCTTATGAGTGACTATTTTAATCAGTTTAATGAAATTTATAAGACTAAAATATTTATTCATGTGTTAAAAATTATATTGGGTGTGAGAAATTACATTATGTGATAGAAATTCATTTGGTTTATAAAATTCTTAAATGTGAGAAAAATTCTTCTTATTTATAGTGAAGGGTGGGGGGGTTTGTGATTGAATATAGATACACTCATTGAGAGACTTTTATAGTTTTAGATTTGATAATAAATTTGATGATATCTATGATGGAGTAGACTTAACCAACTCTGGTTATTCTTGGTGTTTTATGATTATTTTTCAATAAGATCACTCTTCAATAATATTTTTTATGTACGTTAAATCTTTAAGATATATGACGGGTTTTATGGGATCATCCTATGATCTTACACAACAAGAACAACCCCATATAATGCATGATCTATCTTCCAAGTTTAAATGTGATGGAACAACCTAAAAAAATGTTCCTATAATGTAATTACAGTAGCCTCTATCTTCATTCTATGATTTAGTTAACCTAAATTAAATCACTAATGCCGTAAACTAAATATTATGGCCTCAAACGGGATTACATAGTCCCTTAAATCCATGATCACATCTTGAAGACTCAGAAACTCTAAAGGGGATATAACACCATTATTGTGTGATAAACACTGTTTCAAGAATAAGAAAGGTTCATATATAATTCATGTGATTAGTTTACACTGATAGAGGACGCAATTCCCTTATATAGTAATTTTTTATGTATTTTATTTAATGAAGAGCATCGACCATATAGAGAACATTAGTTACCAATTCAAGGCACCCATGTGTTATTTCTCAATTATTTCCATTGTTTAAACTCCTTCATTGAATAATTCCATCCATTTATAATAAAATACAAATGAATTGTAATTTAAAAATATATGTGGGAGATGAGTTATATGCATGAATCATACCATGAAACATATATCATAAGGCGATCATCATATATCTTTGGATATTATTTTATTTTCATGAATATCATTTCCTATGACATAGCTATATCATAAATTATGATATATCCAATTTATGTGAATATCCAAAAATCTACAACATGCACTTGAATCCCAAAATGAATTCAAAAAAAAACATCATAACTCTTAGTGAATCCATACAAAAAATGTTTGAGCATAGATTATCCAACTCTTTTCATTTTTGAACAAAACAATTATCCAAAACTTAATCCTTATAAATATTCATAACTTTGAATCCTTAAAGGCCTTTGTAGTGTTAAAAGAAATATGAAATTCACATTTCATAGATTTAATCAAAGAGTGACCTCTAGTAATGAATTAGTGATAATCCTGCTAATAAGGGGTCTGGTGTGATCTCCATCATACTCATATATCACATGCACAAGTCCATAACAAGATGTATCATATACATAATATGTATTCTTATATAATCCCATTGTTCATGGAATTAAGTGAAAACTAGACATGGAATAGTGATAAAAGAGTACATTCCATCTCATTCTTTTTTGATTTTTGAAAAAAGACTAACGTGGTCAATGAGAATATCACATGTCATTCATATGGAAGATGATTATATCACATGTCCTTCATCCAAGTGGATGAACACATATCATATGATTCAACTAATCTTTTTATGAATTTACTATATCTAATTCAACCAAGGGATAAATTTATTATGTCATAATATGAGTGGAAAATCCCCTCTTGGTTGATCTCCAACCAACGACATGATCAATGACATACCCAACCACCCATGATTAGATCATCCACAATGGGCTTCATAAAAAAAGCATCAAAGTGTGAAAGTTATCATGATAAGTATCTCATGAACCTCTGGTAAAATTGATAAATAATAAGTATACAATCCTATGTATATTAATGAATGTATAACATTCCATGAGATATACGTAGTGGGTTAGTCCAAATAACAAGTATCCACTTATTATATCATGAGTCAACTAATCATGCTCATCTTGACATATCATCAGAACTCATAATACTCAATGATAAAAATTGATTGGGGGAAATTTAAATTTTCTATTTGAGGGGATATAATAATTTCCCTATTCATATAAGATAACTTATAGAAAACATGAATGAATGATGAAGGTATATTTCCTTTTACTATTATATAATTATATATTATAAAACCATTAAATCTATCTCTTATGAATTGTATACCAAGAGACTCAACATGGACCTCATGATTCAGCTGCATTAGTGAATTCATTAGTGGATCCACTACATTATCTTTTATAGCCATCCAAAATATCTTAAAAACTATTATGTCAATGATCTTTCATAAGGGATTATATTTTTAAAGGATCTATTTGGTCCTTTAGAGAGGCTATGGTTCCTTAGCATGAGTGATGGATCCATTTTCATCATTGTAATGTTTGATCACTCCCTTGATGCAAGGAACCACATTTAGTTTATAAATGAACATCCTGATCTGAACAACATCCTTCACATCATCTGATGTAGTGATTTACTCTTTCTCTGTTATCAAGTCTTCAATGGTATCTTATTTGTAACTCTTTCAAATAATGTCTCAACCATTCAGAAAAAACATAAAACCAGATTATGATTTCATATCATCTTATCTAAATTGTAATCTCATATAAATGTGTCTCATTACCCAGATTTCATCTTATCCTCTAATGATCAATAACATATCCTTAGTTCTTATCAAGTATTTAAGTATGTTCTTGATATAAATCGGTTGACTCTCACAAGAATTGGATTGTAAGATACCCATAATTATAATAGAATATGAAACATAAAGTCAATTACACATCATAAAATGCATAATATAGCCTATTAAAGATGCCTAGAGAATTCTATCCATCTTTCTAACACCTTATAAGGATCCTGAATCTTTATATGTTTCATTGAAGGTAAAATTGGGAATGAAACCCTTTTAGATTTCTCCATTATAAACATATTTAGATGTTTATCAATATATGTGTCTTAAATAAGTTCAAGAAATCTGTTAGATCAAATTCTAATTATATCCATACCCAGCATGTTGGATTATTCACTCATTCCATTCATTGTGAATCATTTTCAAAAAAACATCTTCCAATAGTAAGTATCAAGAATTCTTTATCGATAAGTAGTTCGATATAGGTGTAGATCCCCTATGATATGAAAAATTTCATTCGAGAATAGGTTTTACTATTCTTATATATATATATATAATTTCATATCCTTATTTTGTATTTTATATAAAATAAATCTCATGTAGTCCATGTGCGGCAACCGCGATTCTCTCCTTTCCTCGATGATGACGGCGGATCCTGCGCCGGCTCCTCCCCCCTCGGTGGGGGAAGGAGCATCGTTACCCATTGGAAGATCGGGGTACTCTTTTCAGCCTTTCTCGAATCCTGATTTCCTATATCCTTTCTCGGAGGTCTCGTTGAGCCCTAGGGTACCGGGGCTTATTGATGGCCTTCCTAATCTGCAGATCTCGACATCAGAATTCATGGAAACCTCAGCACTGTTTTATCTCACGCTGGTCACTTGGTTCAAGCGGGGGAGACCTTAGGTGGATGCTTTCGACAGGTTCATCTTTGGTGAATGGGATCTCCATGATAAATAAACAGTTGGATTTCTCGACAGTCCGCACATCTAGATTCGGTTTGAATCGGAGTCAGATCTTATCAAATCTTGGTCGAGCGCGCCGCGAAGCGTCAACGGGTTTTGATTTTTTTCTATTTCGTTGGTCCTTCGAATTTCATATGAACCGTGAATTGTTGTCTTCTTCAGTTTGGGTAAGCTTTCTCAACCGCCCTTTGTTGTTCTAGAATCCCTCTATTATTAGACTTCTAGGTAATCTCATTGGGAGGTTCTTGTGTTCGGATAGACGTACTACGGCGGTTTGTCACCCGGTGAACCCATGGGTTTGTGCGGAAATGGATGTGTCTCGTACGCCTTTTGACTATGTTTGTATCATGATCGGGGAGGAGTATAGGTGTAAGCAATCAGTAGTTTATGAGAATTGGACAAATTTCTGCTCTTCATTCCACATATTGGGACACTCTTCAGAGGTTTGCTGGAAGGGGCGTTCATATCACCTGAAGGGGGTTCGTTGTCGAGGAACCTGGCTTGCAGCAAGGAAGGAGAATAACCATGTTGGGAAGGATCCTGAGGCTTGTGTGGAGCTTGGTCTGGGGTATATGGAATCTGGTGATGAAGGTCGAGGCAGGGATCAGACATTGCTGGCTGATGAGGTACTTGCGGATGATGGGTCACTGGAGAAGGATGCAGAGCTTCAGGATAGCCTGAAGGTGGTTGTAGCTCTTAGCGGGTTGAGTCAGGTCTTGGAGGAGTCAAGTGATCTCAATGTGAGGAAGGGGGTTGATTTGGTACACTAGAGGGAGTATGGGTTGAGACACACTGTGTGTGGGTGTAATAGGGATGGGAATGCTGGAGGCTCAGATTATGTGGTCAGGTCTATGTTGCAGATGAGTAACAGGGTTAGAAACCTTCATGAGGAGAGGTTGAACTCTGTTACTATGGAACCAGCTGCTACTGATTGGGTGTATGGGAAGGATTCAAATCCAATGGTTGTTGTAGTCCTTAATCGGCTGAGGAGTGATCTGCAAGTGGGGGTTGAAGTGAAGCAGGTTGATAACCATGTTTCTAGTGCCGGGAGTGAGCTGGATGGCAACAGCAGGACCGAGGGGCTGCAGTCTTCCCCTGAAATGCTTTATGGTCCGATTTCAAAGGTCATTGGAAGAAGATATTGATGGGATATGTGGTCGGGATAATGGTGACGGAGGGGTTCTGACTATAGTTAATTTGAGTAACCATTTTCTGATTTTGGAACATGAATATGTGGATTTGTTTTCTTTGGTGAACAATGGTGGCAATGTGCAGGTTGGGTCTTAGGTGGCTGATGTTGTAAATGAACAAATGAAGATGGTGCATCGTGAAAATCATGAAATGATGGAGCACCCGCAATGCTTAGCAATGATCGTTGCTAATACTCAGTCAGTTTATTATCAAGAGGTGGTTATCCCTGGCAAGTGGGGGGATATTTCTGATAGTGATAAGGAAAATGGTGGCACAGTTATGCCATCTTATAGTAGCATTGTCCAGGGAGGGAAGGTGATAATGTTTGATAATCAAGAGTAGATGACCACCTCAATGCGGCGAAGGTCAAGGAAAGATTACTCCTTTTTTCCAAAGCCGATGTCTACTCGGTCATCTGTCAAAAAGGAAGGCGGGGAAAGAGTGAATAAGAGTATGCTATCTTCTAATGAGTTTATTTCCTTGGAGTGATTAAATATCAGGAGGAAGTATTCCGAAGTCCTGAAACATTATGAAATCTTGGAATGGGATATAGCCACTTCGGAGGAATCATTCTACCATGGAGGTGGTGACGGGTACGGTTCTAATGATTTCTAGTTGTTGTATTTTGAGCTTGTGTGCTTGTCCCTGAACTTTTATTTTATTTTAATAAATGGTTGGAGGCTATCCTCTTACTTACTTTCTGGGAAAAATAAATCTCACAATAAATTTTTTGCACTACCATTACTCATGGTTTTTCTCAATTTTTGGATTTCCACATAAAATTATGGTGTTCCATTTTTATTTTCATTGTTTTTTAAAGATATAAATTTAGTAATTTCTATAACACTGTCCTTATAAAATATATGTATCACTATTGAACTTAGATTGATCAATTTTACTCATAAGAACATCCAAATTTTTTATCAAACCAAATTATTTTATTTCATAATCAAAATAGATAGTTTAACTTTGAGAATCTTTTTTTAATCCATATATGTATGATTAAAAATTTCATATTTTATCAAAATCATTTAAAACATTAAAAACCTTCAGTTGTATCATTTATATGTCCTATATTAATTTATCATCAAGGAAAGTGTTTTTACATCCATTTTATGTATCTCGTAGTCAAAATGAACTACCATGAAAAGTAATATCCAAAATGGACTTTATCACCATAATAAGTGAAAAGGTATATTCATATTAAATTCCATGAATTATATTGTAACATTTTACCACTTATAATGATTTATATAGAGACATTATACCATATATGTCAGTTTTCTTGTGGAAAACCCACCTGTTTTAACATCCTTACTTTTAAAAAGAAATATAATTTTGAGATTTGTGGTGTTTTAACATGGATCCAGGTTGAATTAGATTTTTTGAACAATTTTTCATTCAACACTACCAGCACAAAAAAATGGTGAAATCAAGATCAGTCCTAAGTGATCCCCTTTTAAAAACAGGAAAGAAAAAATAGCAAGGATAGGGTGTTTCCTTGGGTGAGGAGTACTAGGGGAGCTTATATAGACTAAGACAATATTTGGCCTCACCACGCCATGGTAGAGGGTGTGATGTTGGGGAAAATTACAAAGATAATGGAAACACACCATAGGGGGTGTCCATTTTGGGCTTCTTGGGATGGTGTGTTTGAGAATGCCATAATTTTGGTAGAGGCCATGGTGAAGATCTTGCTAGAGTTTGAAATGGACGAAATGACCACCTCCTTCCATGGATCTCATGAATTTTATAGGGAGAAGGTTTGTAACCTTTATGATGGGACTTTAATGAGATATTAATTAGTTATTACACATTATTAATTGATTATTTCACCATTATATAATCATTACATTGATCTAGAGGAGTTTGAGATAATCTAAATAAAACTTGGTTGAGCTGAAGTTGTATTTCTTAAGAAGAGGTTCCTCCCTCAGAGAACTATGATCATCTTTATCCTCTTTTCTTCCACCTACTCAAAAATCATTCCTATGGTGATTAAGAAATGTTCTTGCTAATTTGTACATCACAGTGAGATGAACTTATCTTATACTTATCTTATTTTGATACTATTCTGGGAGAATAAGTGTTCTTCTCTAACTGGTCTAGAATTCTACCATTGACGGTGTTGAGTGTGGATAAGTATTAGTTGTAACCTTGTTCTTGTTTTTATTTATTGTTATGGATCTAGAATCAATGTTATCTTGGTTTATAATTGGTTCTAGTAATATTAAAAATCAAGGTTGTTCTGATAGGTGTGTAAACGCAGCTTGGGTTACAACACTCTTAGAAAACATTGACGTTGATGTTAACATGCTTGAGGTAGGAAGTTATATTTCATCTTAGGAACTTGTATACACTTGTTTCCTTGATACAATACTTACATTGGTATAGCTTGATTGTATATACTATTATTTGATTTTATGTGTGTAAATATGTATCCTATGAGACACATATATAATTATTTACTCTATGAGTATTTCAATGTAGCTTTTCAAACCATGTTTGACTTTGATAACATGTGCTTGTATGTTTCTACTAACTATTATTATGTTATGTTATATTTTTTCCTATATTTTATCATCCTTGTTTTCTTTGATTATAATGCCTTTGGATGAGTTACTGTTAGAATTCATAATAGGTAAATAGTTATGTTATGATTATCCCATATAGTTGGAGTGTACACGACATGCCATAGTGATGATGATGAACCATAACCCTGGGTAGGGTTAAGAAAAACATGAGGTCAGACCCAACACAGTGGTAGAAGGGGTATGAAGGCCTTGTAAAATAACCCAAGGCATTAATAGGGTACGAATACCTTGAATATTGAATTGTGACTGAGATGGGATACAATGGTCATGAGGCCTAACATGAGAGATATGCATGATACAAAGGTCTTATGGCCTCATCAGAATTATTGACTTGTGGATATTGATACTCATTAGACTTATAGCTCCTGAGATTCATTATCCTTTTAGTGTATTAGATATACATGTGGAGGTATTGTGTTTGAATCTAGTTCATGACTTATGATAATATTTTCCTTCCATAATAGAGCTAAATAAAGAATGAATAGGGCTCATGGTAGTTTGGTTGGCACACAAAAAGTAGATTTATATAATTTATATATTGATTGTGCACATAAATTAATCATGACATAAAAATTTTACACTTGTTCTCTAATGTTATGGTTATATTTAGGGTGTCTTACTGTGTTTCATTACTCACACAATTCATGGGAATCTCAATACATATGTAGACATCATGATCGGTGATCCAAGGGAAATGGCCTGACTGTTGGATACTGAGGGGGTAGAGAATTGTGATAGATGTAGTACCATGATAGTATCTATCTATATGTTTAAGTATCTTGATTTATTTTAATATTTTTTCTTAAAAAATGGTTGACCTACCAAATCAAGGGTCATTCATTAATTTTATGTATGCATGATGTTCCATATGTTATAGAATTTGTTCATGTTATATTGTTCTGTATTTTTTTGTCCAATATTTATGTTATATTGTCCTCTTATGGGTATTATTAATGAGGGTATAGTCTCTCTACCTTACTTTAGACACTCACTTATTTTCAAAAACCAGTTACATATGGGTATGGGTGCATGAGGTTATGTGGAACTTTTGATCAGTCCAAGTAATTCAGAATACAGTGTTAAAAAATCATATCAAAGGGCCAATGTTATTTTCTTTTATTTCGATGGGTGTTATGTTTGAAATGATATTGATTTTGTCAAACTTGGTAGTGGATTTTTTTGTACATGTCTAGACTAGGTGTAATGAACCTCTGAGTTACTAGTGATGGGAACATTGTTAGAATTTTATTGGATTTTGGTCTGTTTAATCTTCATGAGTAGGTATGTTGGTTCACATTACATATATACACATGTTGTTTGTTTTATAGTAGTTCTTTAATTAAATTACTTAATTTTTGCTATTAGTTGATAGGTATATTTGTGTTTACTGTATTGATATATCTATTGGAATTAGTTAGTTTAACTTGATCATTATTTTATGTTTTGTATATATAGTATTATAAATAATGTGCTAGAACAGAGGACTAGGATTGAGCCTTGGGTAGAATTAGAAGTGTTATACCGTATGTGTGGGTATCTATAGGGATATGACATCTGATTAGAATCCATTCTGTGAACATAATAACTACTTAAAATTATTCATGTATTACAGTTTTTAAAAGAGTTTTAAATGTTATATTGACATTTTAAAATATTCCACCTCAAAGTTACCTAACTAGAATACTTGGTGAAGTAGTCCATAACGATCCATCAAGCATGGATATTCCACATCCACTAAAAGATATTCTTGAGAATTCATCTGATCAATCTATAACAGTTTATCTAGTTGTCCAAGAATAGGGTCCACTCTATCTTGGAAACATTATAATTGTATTCATCCAAGGTGGAGGGGTACAATGTACCAAGGTTAAATATACCTGTGACTTCCATCTCCACCATCATCTAGCATTCCAGGGCACTAGAGGACAACAAGATTCCACGAAATGGTTGAAATTATATAGTTAATATTTTTATAGTTCAATAAATTGTAGGTACTATGAGTCAAACTAGAGGTGTTCATGATTCAGGGACCCATCAAGAGATGGTGAGGAATCCCGAGAAAAGTTGGAATATGTTAGAGTCTTTCTTTAGAGGTCTTCGTGGATATTTTTTGGTGAATTATTTTTGTTCATCCTAAATCTAGATATTTATCAATAATTAATTGATCTTCTACATAGATCCATTACAATATCCTTGTATTCTTCTTCTTTTCAATGAAATGCTTCGATTCACTACCCTTCTGGCTGGAAACGAGGTGTAGAAGGCTTGAAACTATGAGACTGGTCATCATCCTAATATCACATAAAATGTTATGATATTTTACCCAAAAATATGACTATAGGTTATATTCAACACATTAAATATTGAGAATGTTCAAGAGGAGGATCAAGCAACTGATGCCCTCTCATCCTTTTTTACTCTGCTGGGTGGACTTCCAACAACTATAGTGAGTTCTACATTTGGTAGTGAGAAGAGAATGGCTGAAGAAGTGTAATGGGTTAGAATTAGGTAGTTTTAACATAGTTTGGATTCTTTATCCCCCTCTAGTGGATTTCTATATTATTTAAAATGTGCAAATGTCTGACACTACCATAGGTTTTATCTAGCAACTCAGAGACAATTTCAGCAGTCTAGAAAGACATTCCATCATCAATAGTACTTATCTAGATATTTGACTTCATGTTTATATAAGTATACATTATTGAAATGAAAATTTAACAATGGATCCATTTAGGTTCTTTATTTAAAGGTTTATACCACTCATACAATGTAAAATTAGGTGATTTAGGAACCTCATAGGTCCGAACCATAAAGCTGAGGCAGACTGATTGTATACAATGGACCAGGTATGAGTAGACATTGGAGAGGGACCATCAACCATTCAAGTTGTGGTATTGATTTATTCCTACCTTTTTTATTCTTTATTTGATAATTTTACTTCCCATTATTTTATATCTTCTCAATTTTTTGATGTTTACGACAAAATAATTAAGTTATCATCTCAATTACATCCTATCTACGAACCCTTTTTGTAGAAAGTTGATCATATGTAATGATTCCATGAATGTCTCATAGTTTTATCTATCTAAATAAATTTTTGGGACTTTACTAACTTATATATTAATGATTTTTATGTGATATTAGGAATGTATTGTTTAACTAGTTATTAAAAATATATTTACTATTACTAGATAATTTCGACATTCACTGTTCCTTAAGGGGTGAGGTATTTGTTGATAGGTGAGTGGGATCTTGGAGAAAGAAAAATGATACCAAACATGAGTCATATGAGATAATTCATAGTGAAATAGTAGGTTTGGATCTTGTAATAGAATCAAAATTACCCCATCTATATTTCCTATAGTAGTGGATTGTTATCATGTTGTTTTCCTATATGACTTTTAAGGTCTTACTCTAGAAAAAAGAATCAATTTTGGGATTAACTTGTGTTCAAGGAGTCAAATGGATTATGATTCCTCATTATCTTATGGAAATAAATGATTTAAGATAGTTTAAGGTGGATATAGAGAATTTGGAGGTTAAATACTTTATAAGATAGATCACATCGCCTCTTAGTTCTCTCATGTTGTTTTCCAATAGGAAAGATGGTAGTGTAATGCTTTGTGAGGAAAATATAAATCTGAATAAGGTAATGGAAAAGAAAATGTAGATTTTAACCCTTATTGATGATCTATTTGATTAGTTTTGGGGAACTCTATGGTTCTCCAAGAGTGATATTTTTTCATGCTACCATCCATTGTGGGTCAGAAAAGATGATATTCCTAAGACAATGTTGAAGAGTAGGTATGTATTGCATGACTATCTTTTCAGGTCATGTGGGTTGAAACTTTATTCTGTGATGTTCATAGATCTCAAGAACATGACTCTCTAACCATACCTTAGATATTTAGTTGTTTTTTTAGGTAAGTCAACTTGATATAATCTAAGACTTCATATATACATTCTAGACACTAGAATATTGTATAGACCACAATTCAAGCACATCAATATTATGTAAAAATGTCAATGTGTTACCTATGGATTTTGAAGGTAAATTTCTATGTTCATGTGATTTATTATGATGTAGGGATCTCAGTGCACCCTGAGAAGGTAGATGTTGGGATGTATTATTCATGGCCTAAGTATGAGTTTGATAATAAGATCATACTTAGGCATGTTTGGTACTATCAATGCTTCATCCAAGACTTCTCTAGATTGACAATACTAATTATGGATCTAACTAAAAATGGGGTATAATTTTAGTGGTCTAATCAGGTTGAATAATTTTTCTTAGAGCTAAAGAGAATATTGAAAACAACCCAGGTTTTGATTCCTCTTGAGACTATGATTGGATATGTAGTGTACTATGATTTCAGAGGTGTTGGATTGTGGGATGTATTAATGAATAGAGATCAGGTGGTTGTTTATGGGTCACATCAGTTGCGACATAATGATCAGTTCTACATAATGCATTCCTTATAGTTGTATACTATGGTCTATGCCCTAATATTTTTATGACATTATCTATTCTGTGGGAGGTTTATCATCTACACATACAATAGTATCTTGTGATAAATGTTCTCTTGGGGGAATCATAATATAAGGTATAGAAATTGGGAAAATTATAAAAAAATTGAATTTCAGAAGGCATAGGATCTAGGAAATGGTAGTATCATTATAGATGCTCTTAGTAGGAAAATATTGGAGTTAATGGTGCTTTTAGAGTAGCCATTATAGGAGGAACGATGCATGTTGAATTTGATTTTGGAATGGATAGTGGATGAAATAAAGGAATATGGAGTGATAACATGTTCACCCTAAGAGACCATGTATTACATGGAGGGCAATGTGAAAAAGGTCTAAGAGTCATACCCTAAGTGTTCGGTGATTTGAGAATGCTTATTGGGGGATGATTTTATTATAGGGTGTTTATTAAATAAGGATGATGTGATCTACATCCATGAGAGAGTGGTTGTTCTAGCTTGATTATGGGAGGATCTTATGAGATACTTCCATTATTTGAATGGGGTAGTATATCTAGGGTCAATGAAGATATACTATGTTATCAGGAATAGGTTCTCATGGATAGGTATGAAGAGGGATGTTACCAATTTAGTCTTATAATGTCATAAATTTTTGAGGATATAGTTAAATCTTGATCATCATGGTGGTTCTCCTCAGATACTTCTTCTTCCATTGTAAAATTGGTATTATGTAATGATTAAATTCATAATGGTGATACCCAATACATAGAGGATTCAAGATATCATTTTGGTGATAGTCAATTGGAAAAAGAAAGTAGATCATTTACTACCGATTTGTGAGACACATTAAATGAATTAGTTAGGAACATTGTTTGTGTATGATATTTTTGGAATTCATCGAGTTTCCTCAAGAATTGTATTTTAAAGAGATACATGTATCACATTAATTTTTTTACAGGGTTTCAAAAGGCATTAGGTACTAAGACGAAACATAGTACAGCATATCAACCATATACTGATGGGCAATCAAATAGGACGATACAAATATTAGTGGATATTTTGTGGGTGTGAATTCTTTATTTTGGTGGAGATTGGGATGATCATTAAGCCTTGGTGGTATTCTCATACAACAAAAACTTATAGGATTCAATTTAAATGACACCTTTTGAGTTACTTTATGTTCAAACCTATCATTTACCACTATGTCGGCATAAGGTTGGTGGGGTAGATTTTGTGAGGTTGATCATGCTGTGATATACATATGAGAGAGTGAAGATAATATATAAGAGGCTAGTCGCTAATTAAAGTATAAATTGATCATATGCCTATAGGAGGAGGTGAACCTTAGAGTTCACTATTGGTAAAAATGTTTTCTTGCTAGTGACACCTTGACTAGCGTATCAACAATTACAGAAGTAAGGGAAGCTGGTGTTTAGATTTGTTAGACCGTTCAAGATTACTGATCATGTTGGGATAGTGAAATATTATTTAGATCTTCTTCCATGGTACTGAGGTATACATGATGTGCTTCATTCTCTCTTATTCATAGGAACATTCCTAATTCAATGTTTGTGACTAAATAAAAGGACTTTGGGCTTGAAAATGATGCATAATTTAAGGAGTTCCTAGTGTGGATCATAAAAAAGAGTGATAAAGTGTTTCATGGGAAGAAGGTTCCACTTTTCTGTGTCTATGGTAGCACGGAAGGATCCCAGAGGATAAGTGAGAGAGAGAGTTTTATGTTCAATCTGAATGGCCTGAGTTTTTTGAGAAGGACCACTAGAGGAACTTACTTAGAATGAGAATTCATTTTAAGGGGGTATTTTTAACATCTTTTGGTTTTAATAAATGTAATTTTTCTCCTTGTGCTGGTTTAACTTGGATCCAGGTTGAATTGGTGTCTTATAGAGACTTTTTGGTTCAACACAGCCAACACCACAACCATGGTGCCAGATGTGTTGGTCCGAGTTAATCCCCTAGGAAAAATGGAAAAGAAAAATGGGTAGTCTTTGGAATAGCCTTTGGATATGAGCATTGTGGGAGATTCTATAGACCACGACCAAAATTGGCCTCACTGGGCTATGGTGGAGGGTGTGTTTAAAGAAAAAAAATTATTGATCTTGGTAACATGTCGTTAGGGGTTACCAAGTTAGGATACATAGGATGGTTATTTAATGAACACATTGAGAATGGTGTAGTTAATGGATATATTTGTGTTATATTTATAAATAGGGGAAAGAAAAGCCTTATTCCTTGAATATTAGGAGTTCTGAAGGGAAAATGTGGGTGTCCTTTATGAGTGGTATTTAGTGTGATATTAATCATTTATTCTATCTATTAATTGATCCAACTTCCTCCCTTGAAATTTTAATCGATCTAAATGAGTTCCATACCTCTAAATTAACCTATGGTAACATAGATTTGGATTACATTTTACAATGTTCTTGATTCAGATAACGTCGATCCTCTCAACCCTATTTTATTTTCTATACTAGAAAATTAATTCTTTGGGTGATGGATACATTTTATTATTGAACTAAACTCATGATAATGAGGCACTTCTATTCTTTGGTCAATTTTTTTGGAGCTGCAAGGTCATTTTCCAACCATACTGGTTTTCATCCATTAACGGTGTTGAAAAAGGGTAAGTGTTAGTTTTTTACCTTTGGCATGTTATTCTATCTCATTTTATTTTTAGAAACCATATCATATTTTATTGGAAGTATCTCTTGGAAGTCTTGTCATGAATGTTTGTTTCTCTAAGTGTGATAATGTGGTTCTGGTGACAACACTCTTAGTGAACCTTGACATTCACATCAACATGCTTGAGGTTTGATGTTCCATCACATCTTGGTTACTTTTATTCTCTCCCTTCCATGATATGAAACTTTAAATGGAATATATTGATTGGATAATATATATTTTGATCACATTTTTGTGCGTTTGTATCTCATGAGATACATTTATGATTCATGATTCCACAAGTATGCCTATATATTTTTTTCTGACCATGTTTGATGTTCATCACATGTAATTTTATTTTTCTGTTAACTCCTTTAATGCTATGTTATGTTCCTCTAATATGTACTATACCCAAATATGATTAATTATCATGCCTTTGGTGGTTTTACGACTAGTATTTGGAATTGGTGTATTTTTGTGACATTAATATCTCTTATAGTGGGAGTGCACATGGCATGTGATGATGGAAATGACAAACAAGAATGAATGTTTGGGTTAGGGTGGACAAGTGGATATATTCAATGTAGTGTAAGTAGGGGAAAAACAACCATGTGTCCTAGGACAAGGTAATAGTAGTGTACAACAACCTTAAGGCATGACCTATATCTGAAAGTAGATAAGATGGTCTTGAGGCATGACTAGAGTGGTATGTGAGACATGATGATATTTTAGACTAATCCAATTCATTGTCATGTGGCAACTGAGACCATGATCCTTATGAATCCTTAGAATAAATAGAATTGTGGATGCATTTAGATACATGTAGTGGCCTCTCAGCCAACTATAGTTCATGAATTATTCTATGATTTTCCATTAGTTATGGGGATGAAGTAGGTTTGACTAGGGCTCATGGTATTATGGTTAATACCAGAACACTCAACATATGATTGTTATTTCATTCTTTAACATATAAATTTATCATATAATACACTTGTTATTCTTTATAACCAATGTTAAGGACACATTGGTAGTGTTCTATTGGGTTTCATTACTCACACCTTGCACATGCATCTTGATGCTCATGATTACTTAATGATCAGGGATCTATGGAAGGGAAGGGACCTAGTAACAAGATTATAATGAGGTGAAGTATGGTGAAATATGAATTACTATGACATAATCTCGGTAGATACTAAAGGGTCTTTATTTTTATTCCTATTGTTTCTTATACACTAGCTTACCTATAACATCAGGCGTACTTGATTTATTTTGTATATGACTAGCATGTCATTTGTTATGGAATTTATTCTTTTTATATTTTTTAGTGTTTATTTAGATTATGTTTATATTATATAATATTACGATGGATATTATTACCAAGTTTATAGTCTCCCCATGAAAATTTAGACCCTCATAGTTTGTCAGTAGACTCTTCATCCATAATTAGTTATAAAATTGGCTCAACCATCACCTGAGGAACAATTCCTATTTTTTGGTCTTCGACTTCTTTAAGTTCAACATTCCTACCACTAAATCGATGATTAGTAAATTAATTCCTAAGTAATGTAAAAAATTTCAACAAACATATTTTTCCCAGTTGGATTATTAAAATAATAAGTTTTTGTCTCCTTGTGATAACAAACAAAAAATAACTTATAAGATTTGGAGACAAGATCATCATAAGGAAATTGTTGTATGAATGATTCATAATCCCAAAAATTTATAAAATACATAATAGGATGTTTTTTCTATTCCATATCTCATATGATGTTTTTAAGAATACTTTAGATGGGATGTAGTTTAGTTGAAATATAATATCCTCCATAGCATTACCCGAGAATGAAAGAGAAATATGACATTAACTCATCATTAACCAAACCAAGTCAAATTGTTTAAAACTATTCCATTAATACACAATATTCCTCTATGGTTTTATAATTATTTTTATTTAAGGAATAATTCCACAATATCTCAGATGAACAGTGAATTTTTGGCTCAATTATTCACAACTTATATTTGATCAAATGATCTTAATATTTATTCCTAGTTGATTTCATACATCATTTTTAAACTCTTTGTACTTTTAAAAAGTTTTGTACTCATGTATCATCAGAAACAAATATACATATCGAGTAAATTAGTTAGCTAAATTTAAAATGTACATAAAAACACTAGTTTATTGCGTACTCATTGGTTTACATACATCACTGTGTATGAGATCTAATATCCCACTATCTCTTTCACTTCTTCCAATAAAATTTTCTTTTTGTCATTTTTCATAATAAAATGATTCAAAATTATCAAATGATATATAATAGAATGATTCTAATGATCCATCTCTATGAAGTATTTGGATTAATTTCACATTTATACTTCCAAGGAAATAATCCCAAAAGGTAGCTGGGATTAAAATCAACCATTCCCATCTTATTCTGATTTTTATTGATAATATTATCCATATCTATAATGTATAAGACATTTACCATTTTTCTAACTACCATAAAACACTTCATTTAAATATATATATAAATATATATATATAAACTCTTATTCATAAGATTGACTTAAAATGCCTTATTATCCAAAAATGATACATGAATCAAATTTCTATTAATGGTGGGAAAATTATAAAAGTTCTTCAATTCATAGACTAATCTGCTTAATAAATTCATATAAAAGGTATTGAAATCTAATAGATCAAATAATTCCACATTACTAACAAAAATATCTACTTTATCCTTTTCTGATTCCTTCTTATCTCCAAGCCTATATATTTCAACATAAATATTTGATTCACACCTAGTATCAAATACCCATTACACTTAGTTGGTGATGTTTAACTATATTGAATTCACATTCAGATGCTCGAAATATACCTTTTTAAAGCACTTCTCAAACAGAAATACCAATTTAAACTATTTTATAGGTCATTTATATATTAGATCTCAAAATTATTAACATGATTTACGTTTTAATGTATAAATAACATATCTATGGGTGTGTATCATGTTTTATATATTCTCATCAAGTACTTTTAATGAAATTACTCCCACAAAAAAAATAATCGCACAAATTTCAGATTTTTAGTGTGACATAACCCATATTTTACTAATTAATGAGTTTAATTTGGTATTAATCCAAATATATATTATTTAGTTAGGAAATAATCATAATAAAATTGATTAAGATTCTGGGATACTTGAGTTGGTAACTCATTTCGTGTATCTATTTCATGGAAAAACTCAAATGTATTCCTTCAATATCCAAAAAATTTGGGATTTCTAACTATGTATCACCCAAATCTCACAACAATATTGGTTTTATAACTTTTAGGGTTAGTTATTTCCACCATGCCTTTCACAATATAAACAATGAGAACTTCTCTTTGGAAGAACCCACCCAGTAGAATGATCAATGTCTTAACATGTTCTTCTTAGAAAAGAATCTGATGCTCATAATTTAAGGAGTATCATTTTAAAGGTGTCTCAAGATCAATACACATCACATTCATACTAAAACCATGGAATTTAACGTAACCATTGTTAACTCGTGTTTTATTATTATTTTTAAGTGTTCTTCTAATGATTTAGTTTCATAATCCATATTCCATAATAATCCAAATTATTTTGTTTACATAACATTTATGTGAAACTCTTTGTAAAACACATAAGTTTGCATTAATTTACCAAGAAGTAAAGTCAAATATATTCAAACATGTCAAAATTCATATAACACATAGGGTACATAAACACTTTGTGTGCTATTTTAGTTTTTTATACAATTAAAAATATATAAATGAGTAAGGCCAACGAGATACATAACTGAACCTTCACCTTTTCTTGAAGAATAAATAATTTTCCAAGATAGTGGGTAGTTCAACCCCATGCCCCTCTTCATAGGGGACTTCACTAAATAGTTAATTTAATTCATGAGAACCCTCAGATCTAATATAAAACACATATCTAATATATTTTTTCAATATCATAAACATAAAAAAATCTCAGGTCAAGGAAGATGAAAAATAAATCTTATGAAGTAGAACCTATCATTTAATGAACATATCTATCTCATTTAATAAATTTATCTTATAAAATATTCACATTCCATAAAAACATTATAAACATGAATAATATAAAGGAATTTAACAAATAAATAAACGCTTTATTTATTTTCCAAAACATGAGATATCGATATGAACATTTCATATTTAATTTTTAAATGGAAAATATCATTTCATAATTCTTAACACATATAATTTATAAACCTTTTATAAGCTATATGAAAATATATCAATAATAAAAAAAATTATAAATACTAATCGTGTCATGTTTCATGATTGATAAATATATTATTATTCATATAATATGACTGATATAAGTGATTGAAATCACATATCAATCATATTTTATGATATACCATTGAATATAATGTTATTATTTATATCAACAAAAGAAACTACCTCTATCGTAAATCTCCCATCATATTTTATGATAGATCTGATATTGTATTTATGGTACAATCCCATTTTTCTAAAATCCTTTGTTTTATCATAGATTACAATATCATACAATGCAACATATGATATAGAAGAAAATGGGTTTTCATTATATTGTACTCTATTATATGTATTAATCATACACTCTGACTATACGTAATTGAATAAAACATCATCTCTTATTCTATAATGGGCCTAAATGCTTTACGATATTAAAATCATTGAAATACTAGTAGAATCACATGTTGATTCCTTGAAGAACAAGGACTTGATACCACTGATGGGTTGTAGGGGATCATCATATGATCTTTGGTTTTGGAATAAAACCCATATAATTTTGGATATATCTTCAATGATTCGTCATTAATGGAATAAAGTTGTATATTGTACTAATAATGAAATAAAAATGGCTTCCATTATTGTTCTTTGATGATGTTTTCATGAAGGAAACCATTAAAGGAAAAAAACTAAATATTCTTTCTCACATGGGGATTACACCGGCCTTTGAATCCCAAATCCTATATTGAGAACTTAAAAACACCCAAGGGGTGTTATCACCTTCAATATGTGATAAAAAGTGTATAGAGAGTAAAAGAGGTTCAGTTAAATTTCTTGTGATTAAGGGACACCAATATAAAGGAACACTTACCTTATATATTCATTATCGATGATCTTCATTTAATTTATAGAGTCATCCATACCAGGAATATGTGGATCCATCTCAAGGAACGCAGGCATTACTTCCCATTGGTGTCCATTAATTGAACTGCATCAATGACTATGTTAATCTATGTTTAATTCATTCTTGATAAATAAAAACGGAAGAAACTTTGGTGGAGATGATTTGTACACATGTGATATCTCATTTAGTATATATAATTATCCATTTTTCTAATATGATATGGGAGGAAGGTTGTATCTTATATTGTTATATGTTATCAGCATATCATAGGCTATGATATCTATCTAATGTATATTGTTTACTATTATCTGGGTATATAGTAAATTCTAATATACCCCATTTATGTACATATCCATAAATATATTATACATTATTAAAGCATTATAAATTAGAAGAATTGCTATGTATTATTTTTTTACTTTTGAATATTTCATTCATTAGTTTCCTACCTTGATCAAATAAAACCACATATTCCATATAAGGTTTATATAAATACCAAACAATGATGTCATTAGAAGGTGATATACTATTATTGATGTCATGGAGATGAATTTTCACCTATCACATTCTCCCCACTTCATTTTCAATGGAATTAGGGTTGATTGATGTTTTAAATTCATTATTTTTTTTATTCATACCAAAACCCAAAATTCATCAATCTATTAAATTTATTATTTATGTCATTTAAGACCATATGAAAAATGAATTGAATCCTAAAGTGAGTTTAATCCACTATTTTCCTGCCATTCCATGCACAATAATGCATGCCATTTTTTATAATACATATCCAATATTATTAAACCTAACACATTATTATATAGATCATTTAATGAAGGAGGAATACTTTTTACCCTCAAAATATCATCGTAATATTAAAAACTAGTATGAAAAATTTGATAGACTAAAAAAATTATAAAACCCATGTATGTATAAAACATAACTCAATATGTAAAAAATAAAATATCACACAATAGTTTAAGAAAATTAGAAAAGATCCATCAACTAATTCTGAATGAAATTGAAATACTTGACTATAAAATTAGACATATTATGAAATAAATCCAATGTGAGTGAGTGGTCTTCAAAGAAGTATTCTATATAAGATTCAAGGGGTGAAATCTTTCCAAAGTGATTAAAGTACATCATTTTTAAAGTGAATGAATAAATGAATAAATGAATAAATTTTTGAACAAAATTATCACTTGAAACTAATGAGATGAATGAAAACATAATGAAAATTCATTCATTGAATTTTTAAAAAATCATATCAACAAACAGTTAAAATAAGGAAAATATGGTAATTAGACTTGTAATGAGTTTTTTACTTTCAAAAATGGTATTTATCTTTAACCTTTTAGTAAATATTTTCATAAGTGACTATACAATAGGGATCTATGTAACACCTTTCTTAATGTATATAGGTTGAAAGATAGTATTCCCATTTTGGAGGTATTTCCAGATAGTATATAAGATGTTAATATTTTTATAATGATTGATATATGAAGGGTTTTGGAGGGTTATTCATGGTATTTTGAGAATAATCCTTTATTGATACGAGAGATAGATATAGATAAGGAAACATAATATTTAGATTTATCAAGAAAACCCTTATTGGATCAAGTTAAAGGAATATAATTGAGGAGAAAAAAAATAAAAATGTGGTTCAAGAGAATGGAAAGTTTTTTAGAAAACTGTTTGACTATGATATAAATTACTAGATTAATTAGACATTGAAACAATTTATAACTGTTTGGGTGTCAATCAATAAACCTGTAATTAGAGGAATCTCCTTGAAAGGTGAAAATATGAAAAAATGAATTAGGTTTGAACATAAATAACTACCAATTTTATATTATTTTTTTGGGATGATGGTTCATTCTGAAAGAGTATTTTAAATGAAAGAACCAAACAAGGAATGGAATACATTTTTAAAATATAGTCCATAGATTTGTGCATCAAATGCGAGAACATTTTCATTATCACAAGAATAAAAGAAACAAGATTAGATTATAATTTAAAATCATTCATTGAATAAATCAAATGAGATGGATAATGATTCTGAGTTGTTAAACATTGGGCCTCCTGGTCAATTTTTAAAGAACTGATATAGTAACAAATTAAATTATGGTGATCATGATTTTAGAATGTTACATTTAACTCTTATAAAGAACTGGTATAATGATATTTTTTTATAAACCATGAACTAAATTATCATGTTTAAAACATATTAATGTATAAAACCTTATATAACTCATAATTTAGATTAATTACACAAAAATAAGTGCGGATTATATTCACAAATATCTGAATGCATTACATGTTATAAATATATACTAATAAAAAAACCATAACATGGATGTCTTAATAATTTTTGGGTTTTTCTACTATAAACCATGATATATTAAATTTAAAAAATCATAATTTAGTGAATTTTAGTTTATCTTTTATATGATAAAATTTATTTATCCCACTATATTCTATAAAATTTTATTTTATCATCATTTTATGATGATTTAATGGGTTTTAGAAACTAAAAAATTATTTAAACATTGAACATTGATGATTCAAAGGATGAAAAACGTTTTAACTTATGAAATAATATATTTAATAGTCACGAATTTGAGAAAATAATTGATTCCATCAGAGTTACATGGATTGATATATAATAGGTTTATAGTTTTTCATGTGTGCATATGAATGTTTTATTACATTACTTTGAAACTACTCAATAGAATAGATATATTTATGTCTTTCTAAATTCATATCTTTCTATTTAATTAAGTTGTTTACAGATTTTGGAGGATATGATTCTTCCCAAGAATAGGGAGGTTCCTTTAGTCCATATATATTCTATGAGGAATTAATCTCTTTATAAAATCACAGTGACCCCTATCAAGAACATGTGGAATTTTTTTTATTGAATATATCATAAAAAAATACGCATTCATAATTTATTTTATTCAATCTAAGAATATGGAATGACCTTATAGAATAAATAGTTTTTAGCCGATATTTTTTTTGTATGGGAATGTGTTATCCCCTCTTAAACCTTCATTTATATCAGAGTCACTACTATTTTTTGAATATATTTTTCAAAATAGATAATGAAAATTGAAAATGAGTTTCACTCGTACCACAACATTTTTTTTGAAAGTGTTCATGATTCATGAACTCTTTTAAACCATGATGTATTTTAAGAAGAAAATGATTATATTTTTATGGATATTAAGAAAACACGTTGTTTTATTCAATAGAAGGCATGGAATTGTTTTATGAAAAAATAGTTCATCATAAATATAATAATTATATGTCATGGATTACCATAAAAATGAATGTGGTCTGTATATATTTGTGATTTTCAAAATATAACCCTGATACAATCAAGTGAAACCACTTCCTGGAATCTGAAGTATGACCATTGAATGATAGATCCAAAACATATTCCGGAAAAAATGGTTGTGATTTACCATTGCAAAGTGTTGTCACTAAGGATAAATCACATTAGTGTTTACCAGAAATATTGACATGTTTTTATAATTTTAAACAAAAATGCTTTAGTGGATGTGGTCTAGGTTAAAAATAACGTATTATATAAAAGTGGTTATTTTACTTTATGAAATGTTCATAAATAATAATATTAAATGTTTATATTTTAATCCATACCAAATTAATTATTAGTGGTTTTGATAAAGGTTCAAATAAAGTGAAAAGTCATATTAATTTTTTATAAAGTATGTATATAAAATATGAAATGTTTATATGATTATAAATGATTTCAAAAAAATTATATATCTAAAAAATGAAGGTTCTCAAATTAAATTACATGTAAATGATTAAATATGGAATGCTCATATTAAGGATATAAATAACATATTTATATATTAATATGTTATGGAATGTCCATAATGCATGATTAATTATGAAGTTTTTATAATTATTTATTTATGAAGTGTTTATAAATGTTTATATCATGTCAAAATATAGTAATTTTTTATTTAGTTAGTCAATTTTATTAGTATTCATAGATGTGAGTGTTCTATTATGAATGAATGGGTATTTTATTTTAGAGTTAAAATTATTATTATTAGTATCATAAAATGTATATAAGGATATATGTACTATTTAAATGTGATATTATGTTACATTCAACCCGTATTATGATTTTAATCATGTGCTATAATGTAGAAAGTAATGTTTGGTAATAATTTATACCTATCAGCTATTAGGAATGTATTAGAGTTGATGACTCTCTTGAGTGTTGATTTATGGATTGTGGGACTTCAGGTTGTGTTTATCACTATCCAAGGGTCATAGGATCTATTAGAAAATTAGGGGTTTTCCACCTTTCACACTATTTATTCTCATATACTAAATTTGGTTTTGTAGGATTTGTTGCCATTACATGAATGGGTTTCATGTATCTTATGCATGAGATCCTTTTGGAAATGTGTAAATATAATTGGATATTATTTTTGGATATGTAATACAAATAATTAGTTTTATAAGGAGTTATACAGTAATATGTTTTTAAAATTTTTAATTTGGTTGAGGGTATGGGATACTAAAAACTGAAACATTTTAAGCATGAATACAAAAACAGAATACATGATATAATATAGTTATATTTAAATACCCTTGAAATACTCAGTGCCATAGTCCTTCTAAAAAAAATATGTTAATACATTCCTAGTGGAAATGGATAACCCTAAGATTTAGGTAACCAAATCACACAATGAGATTTTTGTCACACATAACTGTGAAAGAGTAAGAGTTAGGATATTGGGGAAATAATGTTGGGGTAATCCATATGATGGATAAGGAAAAATTGTGTTCTTCTAAAATATCCAAGAGACATATATAATATCATTGACATGATAGTCTACCTAAAAATCTAAATGATGATAGAAATATAAAATAAGGATCCTTAATTACTGAAACATAGATATTATCCCACTAATTGATATGACATAATTTAAATAGGTCAACAGTTTAGTGGGAATATATTAAACAAAGTTATTTATTAAGTGATTGAAAAAACATGATACTCATGATAAACAAATTATATTAAAATGGTATCATTATGACTGAACATGACCTTAAGATCAATATTAGAGAAATAAATGATTATTAAAAAAATTTATAGACACGTATAGAATCATGAGAAAAGTTATAATATAATAAATAATAATCTAAGTGTTTGGGAAAAATATTCTTGAGAAACCAATGGATGAATCTAGTCACAAAGATAAATACATTTATTGTAATCATATTAATTATTTATTTAAAATATAAACATAAATAATTATCCATATAGATCCCATGATTCAAAAGAAATATGGGAATATGAATTCTTTTAGGAATATAGACAATCTAAAAAAGGCTCTATCAATAATAATTTAGACATATGAGATACAAAATATCAAAAGTACTATTTTAGTCTAAGATGGATGTGGTTAATTTAGTCACAAATCATGTACTCAATATAATTTAGAGAGTAAATGAGTTGGAGTGATTGGCATCATTGATTAGGCTAGATATTTAAATGGAATTAATTTTACCATCACTATTTGAAAGGTTCCAAAAGTTAATTTTGTATTACAACACGAATGAGTTCAACATAAGTTTACCAGATCTCTTTAATATATTTAATACTACTGAGTATGACATGGGAGGTCCAAGATTGAGTTCAGTGGTGATTGTACAAATAGGTAAGGGTAAACTTTCTCTTAATAAGGAAATGAAAAAGGATTTGGAGTGTCCACACAGTCTTATAAACAAAAAAAAGGAACCTCTATCACATCTCAGGCTAAGTAAGAACCCATCATAGGTTGATATTTAAGATGAGTGGCCCCCGAATCCCGCTGTCAATGGGACAAAGGTTTTTTAATATAATTGAGGGTATAATACATATAAATGGGAGGCATGACACCTATAATTCAAGTAATACGTTAAAAAAAATAACATAATAATATGACATAAAAAACAAATATCCCTTAATGCATATAATTTATTATAAAATAAAATATCTATAATGAAATACCAAAAAACTCATATGATAGTGAATCTGATGGCAGCTCTAATACAAGAGCTAGTAATGTACGTCATGATCACCAAATCCATCCTTGAAACCTAAAAATAGATTTATATTTAGGGTAGATCATATTAGTATAATATATAGTATCCTTCATAGGACTTCTTATGAAAATGTGTAAGAAGTATAGTAATTCCACAATGAATAAATAATAGAACCACTAAGCACCTTAAAAAGGTCTACTATCGCCCATAATCAACAAGGCTCACTCACCCAATAACTCATCCAAATATAATAACATAATATCGGGATAATATTATACTAAGGTTACCCGCAACCACTTTCCCACTAATTTTTCACTCTCACTCTTCAATAATAAATGTCTTAGGGCTCTTTTTCCCTCCATATCAACATAACCACATTTCCACATATCAAAATTCCACATATCTAATAACAAATATATCCACATATCCACATTACAAGACATCTAACATTACCATCATTATAGGGTATTGGTAACATAAAATCAACCACATTCTCTCGTCCTACCATGTATGACCCCAACATGTATCAAATCCTCAATCAAAAACCATTATCACATCGTTTTCCATCACATCATTCTCTCTCTAACCTCTAGATATTACAACACATGCATTATAACCTCATACTGTCACAACCAATATTCATTTGGATATAATAGTGGGGGATATGGATTAGTCATCCATCCATTACATCCCCAAACTAGATGTTAAGTAATGCACCCAAGACCCAAAACATTTGGACATATGAAAAGTTATGCGACCCGGGTGAGGTTAATCCAAAATCATAAGGAAAATATAACTTATATCAAGTTATACACAAGCATAAGAAAATAGATCATACTAATAAAACACTTTTAGGTCTCAAAAAAATAACCGAATCATCATCATAATTCACTAGCATCCCATGTTATATCAGCAATAGAAATCAACCCCACCGTTAAAAAAACATTCATAACAACATCAATAATCACCCATTAAAACATATAGTCTTTTGTTTACATAATTACTATTTTATTCACCACATTACATTCATTATATAATTCATTTAACCATATTTAATTTCATACTAGTCATTTATGACCACCACAATTTATTTAATTCGATAAGAATTCATTTCAATCAAGAAAATTCATAAATATCCCACTATTTTCTAAATTCCATCCCACTACCATTCATAATTTTCATTTTTAAAAGTCATATGATATACCATTTGGAAACTATAATATAACCCCAAAATAATCCACTTCCCATCACATCAACAATCTTGTGATCCAATACTATGATCCACCACTACTAGATTCAATACACTTGCTTTATACATACCCAACCATGCCATAGTCCCAACCAACATTACATAAAACACTACCACATCAACAACCACATCTAAAAAAACACATAAGTAATACCATCCATAGCACTCTACTACTATTGGTTTCTACCAATTATGCATTGGAAAATACATAAAGGAAGATATACCTGAATCATGGTTATGGTTTTATTCACACAAGAAAAGAGAAGGTGACCAAGATCACATGGATCCTATGAACTCCCAAAGGACACCTGATCACATGACTATTAGTAGGTCATGAAATTGGTTCATGAATAGAGAATTACCTACTTGATAAAAGGTGGATCCCCTTTTGAATGTTTTTTTATTCTTTTAATGGTGTCCAAGAAAATCATTGATCTTGATGTGGATACCATATGAGCTCCCCCAAGTCACTTGATTTTCTAGTTGGAAGGCAGTTAACAAACATCTATAAATCCTTTAAAATAAATGATAAAAATATAAAAAATCTGAAATCCACTTCTGGTCATTGATCATTATGTTATGAAATCAAGCAGTTTATAAGACATGATGAAGCCCTGACGATATATCCACATTGTCATGCTAAATCTTATTAACATGTCACGCTCATCATGGGAAGGGTTCGAGACATGCCAAGCTGGTTTTAGGATTATCCATAAGATCTATAGATAATCAATGTATTTTTCCATGAAAATACATTCACATCACCATAAGACTCCTTATTGTTCATTTGGTGCATCACTAACAAAGAGAGTGATTATCTTCGAAAACACATACATGGTTTCATGAGATCTCTTCTTCTATTAAAACAAAGAAAAGAAAATATGGAATAATTCATAAGCTTATTAATGAGGGAGTATATTTAGAACTTCATGTGAAATGGTTCATATACCTAGGTGGACATAATCAACCATTCAAGGTACCCTTTGACAAGACAACCTGATCTCATTAAAGTCCCTTGGAAAGATACCTTTCTCTCATAGAAGACCCTAATAAAATAGTCTTTGAGCATGAAAAGTCCTTCACACAAGATTATTTATCTCACAAAGACCGTCAGATGTGTCAAAGTAATCTTTTGAACGCTCCTTGACATTCCCATGTGGCCAAGAGAGATCCCAATGGTTTTCCTTATCCTAATAAAAATGTTCATAGTTGGACCTTCCTGTGGTCATTGAAAATCATGTAGCGCCCCTAGGATAACCGATGACATGACCGCACAAACTATGTGAGACTAAATCCCTCTACCAAATTCAGAAGAAATAAGTAAGATATTTTTAGTGCAACACATCATATAACATAGTGGTGAGGATGGTAAATACCTCCCCCGCATCACAAAAAAGAGAAGGCAGAATCCAAAATAAATCGATCTATTGCACATTGGAACATTGGAGAGGACTTCTGAGAGTATCCAATCATGCGATCACAAAGCATTCTTCCATGTAATATCTGGGGATTTACATAAGGGATAAAAAACATGGATATATACTTATTTTGATTACTCATAAATCAATATATGTAATTATAAAATATTATCTGGAATATTCAAAGGAGGTCTCGCGTATTGGTTGGGTCACATAAAACCTAAAATGAGCTAACATTTGAAAAACTTAAGACACATATGCAATAAAGGCAAGAATAAGGATTAAAGTATGATGTAATTATTCAAATATAATGTACTTTGATCCTCATGGGCATCGTATAACTTACCAAGAGCATTCAACAACATCAGGATATGTAAATAAAATCATATGATGCTCCATAAACATATTATTGGATCATGAAATGTCTCTTGGACATGTCAAAGAATGTCACATGATGACCTCAAGTCATACCACCCAATCCAAATGATTCCCCCTAAAATTTCTATACAAATATTATGATATCCTTCAAACATGTCACCCATGTTTTATGGAGACACCAAGACAACTTAGCGATGTCTCATGATGATGACAAGGCATGTCATCCTGGATCATGTGACACCCTTTGAAAAGTTATCCATATCATGTGACGTCCTCCCGATATTTCATCCTATATCTTGTGACTTCAACTAGAAAAGTCATGCAAGACATGCGACATTCTCTGGATATGTCAACCCAGATCATGCGATGTCCTTTAGAAAAGACAACTAGATCATGAGACACCCTCTTGATATGTCAGTATCAACCATAAAATGGTCTCTTGACATGTCATTCATATCATAAAACATCGTACATAAATTTCCATTGGATCATGAAATTTTCTTTGGATATGGTTTTTAGTCAACTAGGACTTGTTGACACATCCTCAAACATGTCATACAGACAATCAGGGCATGTCAAATGGATAATCATGACATGTCAAGCCAGAATCCTATTAAATGATAACATTAACCAATGGATATAGCTGAGTGACTTCAATTTGTAATCCCTAATCAACTAATATTTGATAACTATAATTACTTACATAACCAGAATATGTAGGACACCTTCCTAAGTCTCGAGCTCAAAATAGGCATCCACGTCTATATAAGTCCCACCATGTCTCCAGAATTCTAGCCCCCAAGACCCAATATTTCCCATGGGATGTCCATTTTTCATCCTCCACCAGTGGATCAAGAAGGTATCTAACCTATGAGAAATATTATTCTTATTATAACTAGGATACATAAGATAGTTTTCTAAGGCTCGGGCTCTCTATTAAACATTTAAAGTGTTTTCCCAACACGTATGACCCACATCTATATGTAGTGATACTAATTACTTGCAATACCATTTATCCTATATGGGGCGTGGATCATATAGGCTTAAGGAATTTTATTGGTCATATAATTCAAATAAAAAATCATTTAAAGTCATGGAAATATCAATGTGTAAGCCTAAACCAGAATAATGCTATGAAGACTCTGCATGTAAGGGCATCCATAGTGGGGTAAGTCCCAAAGGAATGATCAAAATATAATGAATCTAATTCCTGCCAAAACTAGGATATATAGAGTGGATCATTGAGGCTTTAGATCAATACATAATTCCTAAATTACCTCATATATGTAATTTCTATATTATGTTAAACTACAAAGGTTTAATAGACTATATGGGTTGTTATTTATGTTATAAAACAAAATATGTAGGATGCCTCATAATGGATCAATCCCCTCTTAGAAATATTAACCACATCCTTGGATGATAATAAAATCCATCACCCAGTTATATGGATTTAAAATATAAATAGTTTCCCTATTATTATAAATAGATGTAGGACCTCATATATATACAGACAGATTCACTAATACATTCCCATTTTCATATAATAGGATTTAACCTATGACCATTTTCTTAGGGAAACTGGTCTTATCAAGGGATTTGTAAGAGATTAATGAAAATATATTAAATATATAAGAGAGTCCCATAGTTGGTAGAAATTCCCCCTAAAAGGGTGCTATGAGACCAAACCCCCATCCTCGTGACCAATGTGAGTCCCTAAGTGCAATTGGGTCTGAAACCCCAACTAACCACCTACCATGGGAATGTAGTTGTGTACCAAGTTATAGATGTGGTAACCATTGGTAGATTCTATTAATAAATATAATTGTGAAAATGATGAGAATGTTTGTGTAAGAAATTGATCCCCCAAAAATAAACCATTAGGATAAACTGATTGCACCTCATTTTTATATTTTCTAATGAAACAAAACATATAACCTGATGTGAATCTATCAAAAACAAAATGATTATTTGATCAAGCATCAGGACATTTTTTTCATATACCATTAAAAAAATATTCATCATTTCATTAATTTTATAGATAATCCTATATATAATTTATTCCTATTAATTAATGGAATCATTACTTCGATATGTCCACATAAGCTGGTTGATTGGATTAGGAATAACAAATGATAATTGTGTTACCCTTGAATATCTAATTGAGAACATATCATGACCATGATGAAGTACTAATCAGTGATATTCTTCCTTGTTGTGTTCATGACAAAAGCTATTTCTCTCACAAACAACACCCTAACATGAGATAATTTCTTCACCTAGAGATCTTTCTAGAAAATCATCTATATCTCTGACCCCTATGGGTTATAGAATAACTTCACCTTACTATCACCTTAAATGTCAGGAGGTGAATGAGATAGTCTAGGAATACCATCAGCACGGTTTGATCTCAAACCTTTGTGCTTCACTTAAGGATATACAAGAGTTAAAAATGATGAGTCCACATAATCCAAAGAAGGATTCAGTAAACCATGTGGTTCCCTTTTCCACAACCAACCAATTTAAAAGATTGTCCTCGGAGAAAAAAATCACTATCTTCAGTATTTGATGAAGGATAACCAAGGATATAACTACATACACCTTCTAGATAATGATCCATTATGGCGGGATCCTGTTAACTTCAATCACCAACACCATCCCTTTGGTTACCTTTAGTAATCTTTTGAGGGTACCACCTAACATACTTCCACCTATGATACCCAAGAATATACAACAATGTCGACACATTAGGCGCGGAAGGCTCTGGATAATCAATAGTGGGATAATATACCCACTTCTACTGATGAATCCCATCAGAATGTTCTTGTGATAACCAAAGAGTGGGTTTATATACCTTCTCACATAGAAAGAAGTCTACTAGAATATTCCGGTAGTAAGCATAGGGGAAGCACATACCCATACCCCCATGCATGAATCCCATCAGCAAATTTTGGTGGAATGAGGATGGATAAAGAGGATCATATCCCCACTTCAATAAAATATATATATGAAAGTACATAGTGGAGACAAATAATGTATAGGATTGCATTAATGAACACACTATGATAAAGTGTCACTACTTCTTAGTAATAGCTAAATAACTTTACTTTCATATTCTGGCATTGGTAAAGATACAGGGACAGGTTCATACACCTATCCCTACACCCAGGGCATCACCCCACCCTGATCAATATGAACATGTGGTTTCTCAAAAAAATGCACACATTCTTGCTCCCATCTAGGATGATTATCATTATATTCCTGTATTGGATGAAGAGCCAGGCTGGGCTCATATACCCATTCTAACTAAGGATCAATGGGTGAGAGTTTACCATTCCTTGGGATATGGAACAATCCGATAAAAAAAGACTAGTGACATATTCCAAAGGTCGAGGATTGGGCCCATATCCCCATTCTAGTCGGGGCTCTCCAATTGATAGTGGAAAATACCTCCAAAAATTCTCATATTCCTATAGAAAAAATTTGTTGCATACTCTATAAAGATTAGCATTTGGATCATATCCCCATTCTGTTTGAGGATCACTATGGGAGAAAGGCAGATGTCGTGGGACATTCTCAAATTACTATAAATGAATCTACCTATAATATTCCTGTAGATCATGGAATCTAATCACATATTATTACTTTTTTGATGAAAAAATACACTAGGATCCTTCTGAGACAATAGATAATGATGTCCATATCCCTTTTCCCATTCTGTAGGTCTATCAATATATTCTAATGGGACATGAATATTTGTACAGATTCCAAATTCCTATTCCAACCAGGCATCACCAAGTGAGAGTAGTACATGCCTTAGGACATGCTCATACTCTTATAAAAATGACTTGTGTTATGCACTAATGGCTCAGGATTAGGCTCATATACATGTTCTGATTGAGCATCACCATGTCAGAGTGGAACATGCCTCAGGATATTCTTATATTCACATCATTAATTAATAATCTCATTAGAATATTCCATGTGATTCTCAGAAGTATGATCATACTCCTACAACACTAGATGGTTATCAATAATATCTGGTTTCCATTATATAGTAGTCTCATTTCCCTACACAATCCCAAAAGAAAGTTCGACATATTCTGTCCATGATGTAGAATGATGAATATATCCCTAATATTCTCAAGGAAACTATACTTGAAGTTTTTTCAAACCCATTTGCAATGCCCCAAGGGTCTAGAAACTCATCAAGAGAAGTAGAAAGTGGTCATTACCCCAATATCCCTTCTCAGGGTTGTGTGGATATGGATTGCAGCGACTATAATCATGAAATTAATTGTGTCCAACCTCCCAATGGGGATTTATCCCATGAATAAGAAAATACACCCCTTTTATGAGGGATCTCGATGTAGAGAGGTGGTCAAAACTCAAACACCTTCGTATTGATAGGTTCTTGAAACATCAGGGTCAACCACATATGGTTACCCATAAACATCCAACAAAACTACACTATAGTCATTAGGCTACCTCATGAAGTACCTTATCTAGTCTAACAATATAGAGGTATGTATGTCTAAGGAAGAGGAAGATGGAATTGATATATAGAGAGAGTTATCGAGAAACAATCTCCCCACTATGTTATGGATCCTTTCTACTTCTGACTATGAGATCCCAGATGATCCAAAGAAGGATTGAATGCCTTAACTATTCTAAAATATAGGGGCAAATCATCAGTGAATAACGGATAGACAACTCCTTTATCCATGATATGAGGGTAACCTATAGACTTTCAAGATACTCTATTTTTGTTTATACCAGGATGTTATCTCCATGCCCTGATATCCAAACCTAAAAAATCAAGGTGAAAATCTACAAAAATATTGCTACTATTCCATCACTAAACTTCAAAAACTGATCCCTAATGCAAGATCATTCATCTTTATATGAGGATGGGTAAATAACAGAGCATTACACATTACCACACCCATAGAATATAAGAACCTCCATGATACGCCATCCTATGATTTCATAACCTCCATAGACATTAAAAGACTAGGTTACATGTTAGCGAGTAGGTCACTACAACAAAATTACCATACTTTAACGGTTCTAATAAATCATTAATAGAGGGATATGAAATCCAACAGTTCTTTGAACATGGAATCTCAAATAAACATGAATACATTTGAGATACAGAAACCAAATTTTCATTCAAATCGTCTACTTATCATAGAAATTGACTCATGTCATGGGATTCCATTGCACCAATCTCATACATGAGAACAAATACTCTATATAAAACAAGTCATAATAAAATCAACCACAGAATCCATCCAAGAGAAAACCTATCCTTTGGGATGGGGGAATATCTACCATTACCTCCACCCCTCAAATCATTAATTCCTAAAATGATTTAGAGCATATTTTCATCAACTATAAAAAAGTGCCAAACCATTGGGTTTGAGGAATTTATATCTCAATTGTAATAACTAGTTTCATCGGCACTGAGAAGTTCCTAGGAAATGTAAAGACATTTCAAAATAAACCATAGCCTATTGGGATAGTGGAATTTATAAATCCATGTTTATCTTAAGAGTTATAAAATCCTCGATTAGAAACATTGATTCCTCAATAACCAGATCAACCACTACAAATGGTTTCCTTGGATATCCCCCCTTCCATAGTTATGGGGTAAAATTCATCATCAACATCACCATAGTGGGAATTAGTGTTTTCTAGGTTGGGAGGTAAATATCATGGGTCATCATCCCATTTGTTCCCACAGCCACAAGAAAAACCTTAGATATTTAGGCCCCCTTCAGAAATCATCTTCGGGGACTCCATCAACATCAATACTCACCTACCGATATGAGAGGAGCGTACAATGAATAAAATCAAATCCCATCAGGGTCACAAGACAAAATAATACAATATGGCCATGGGTTCCAGAAATGAACCTAATATAGGTAGGACAGAATTATCATATTCCAATGAAATTATTGGGATAACTACCATATACTAATAAACCTCTGGTAATTTTGTAACTATCATTTAATTAGATAATTTGGATGTAGATGTATATCTAGAGGGAGGTAATAGAAAAAACAACCCTAATAGAAGGATCTGGAAGCACCCACTGAGGTTGCATATATCCAGAACCAGAGCAGGATATAAAACATGGCACCTCTAAATACGGAGTTTTCACCTCTACAATGTAGTGATATCATGGATAAAGGTAAAGGTGTATCTATATCTCAATCACCCCCATGAAAACCAAAATTACTTATCTTAGGTAAAGGATGGAATAATATGTTTAGGAGATACAAAATCTCAAATAACCCAATGATGAGCTAATTCAAGGAAACATTTCCCCTAGGTATCATCTTCTGATAGAGGTGAAAATTCCTCCTCCCACACATCTAAAAGATTCAATCATCTCAAAAGAGTGGAATCTGAATGTTAGACTAGATTTGGTACAAGGTAGATGGTCTACATGAATGAGGAAGTCAAAAATGATAATGACTTCCTCCGATCCTGGTGATAACTTCTCCCTTTAAAATGAAATCATTCAGTCATAACACAAATTTACAATCAACGAGAGATGAAAATAGGGCCACCTCATCATGCTGCACTAGAACCCTATTGATGGGAGGCAACTCAAACAATAGTAAATATATAATTTCTTAACACCACTCAGTCCCTAGATTCTCAAATGAAATCCTTGGTGGAGAATTTGCACTAGTTTATCCTGAGAAGAATCCATTTTCTAAATGGGTGGATGAAAATTTTCCCCTACCCAATCCCATAAATAGTTCCTTTTCTAAATTTGATGGCTTAGAAGACCTCGAACAACATCTCACTCACTTTATATGCCAATGTGGTATGATGATGGGCCCTTGAGATTAGCAGGAGGTGACCAAGCTAAGGTATTTTTTAAAATCTCGGGTAGGTCCAACAATTTTTTGGTTCAACCTTCTTCTTGGAGGATCAGTTTTAGGATGGAAAGACCTTAAACATCAATTCCTATACTATTTTTGCTCCACATTGAGGAAAATAATAATTTTTGACCTAACAAACTATAAGAAACACAAAAATGAGAGGGTGTATGATGTTATAGAAAAATTTAAAGAATTAACCTATTCACTCAATATCCATATTTCCTAAGAGAAATTATTATAACACTATTTTGAAAATCTTTTGGATGAGATACAGACTCCTCAGATCCCAATAAAATATCTCGGCAGATTCCACAAGTTTGTAGAAATGGTACAACATTTAGAAGATTCCATTTAGGAGACTAAAGCTAAATCATTGCTCATTCCTTTAGTATAGGGTAAAAGTCCCAAGAGGTAGTGACTAACATTTTTACCCTAAATTAAGTAGTAGTGACTATCCAAGAACCTAAGTATGCCTTGAATCACCCAGTACCTCCTATCAAGAAGTAGAAAAAAAATTCCATCTAATAGAAGTGTAAAGAGAATAGGGTTGCCTCAGATTTTAGGAACGGATAAATAAGAATAATGCTTAAAAATGAACAAGTATCTTGTGATTTACTTGATTCCAAGGATGATAAAATGATAAAACTATCAAATCCTAGGAATCAAAATGAGGAAAACCTCACTAAATGACCCTATTAATTCCATTTAAATAAAAGGCTGGGTCACAACATCCAATATTGATTTGTATTCAAAGACCTCCTTCAATGCTTGGGCTATTCCAAAGCAGTGATGTTAGATAACTCCCCAATATAGGTGAAATAACCATTACCATGTCAAAAGAAGAAGGTTATTGGTAGAATGTTCCGGCTAGGCATTGGAATTATTTCAACAAATTGATGACTCAAAAGTTAGTTTTCTGAGATAATGCCACCCTGATTAAACAAAATAATAAACCCATAACATTTCTTCCTCCTAATGAAGTGAAATAAAATATACCTCCCTAAGGCAGACGAGACCATCGTACACAAGAAAAGACAAAATAGGAAGTTTCATATCCTACTCTGATGTAGGCCCTAACTCTTACAAATTTCTTCCCCAAATCATAGGATGAATATGTATGACCCCACCAAACAAATAACTCATTAGATAAAGAGATAATAATTAGTTATACTAATGTGATATACTTGGAAGAACCCTTTTAAATTTATGAATATTCCTCTGAGTATGTGTGCCCCACACCAGATTGGGGAACTGAAGGCTGCAGTCATAAGAGAAAATGATATAAAGGATAATGTGTCTGTGGTAGGACCAAATATTTCAGTCACGTCCCCAAAAAGGATATATATGCAGCTGAGACCCATGGGAATGTTCTCCAGAAGTCCTAATAGGTATGTAAAGGTTTTCCAGAACCATCCAGTAGTAATCCGTTCCCAGTCATCTTACATGACTTCTTAAAGGGGGTGTGATCACGTTGGACAATGGGGATGGAAAAAATGACATACTCCACTTTAAGAAGATTCTCCTTCACCCTATTCATAGGATCCAGTTCCATCCACCGAAAAATGAATCATCTCCTTGACTATATAATAAGGATCATCCCCTCATCAGGAAGTTCCAACATCTGGTAGAAAAACAACCCATTCTAAAACTACTAATGGTTTTCCCGACTAAGCGCACAATCCAAGATGCACTCTATATTTTAAAATAACATAGGGATTCACTCATTGAATCCATCTAGAGACCATATGGGTTAAATTAAAAAATTTCTGAAGTCATGTTTTATCATGTGGATAATATTCCATCAAATTTCCATGTACCCATCCCATTTATCTGGTATGATCTAGAAAAGGTCATCCAAGGACACATCTGACACCTATATGTTTTAGGTAGACTCCATAAAGTAAAAATATGAAAATATTTGATTGAAAATGGTTCCAAGATCAACCACATCCTGATTAAGACCCTTCAATGTTTGGGAAATAGAGAATGAGATCTATCTCCCTAAAGATAACCATTCAAGTGTGTAATATTTTTGAGCAAATACCTCTTTATAAGATCATGTTCATGATCAGTTTGGGGATCTCACATCTTATGTTGAGTTTATTTTTATCGATAATGATTCCACATTAAATGTTCTTTTCATAAATCATTGGATCCATAACCATGAGGTGGTACCTTCAATATTCCCTTAGTGTTTGAAATATGAAATTGATTGAGGGGTCGACATACTACATGGTGATAGTGCCCCCTTTGATACATGAAAAGACACATATGAGGAGTAAGGTTTATATAATAGGGAAGGAAAATAACCAAAAGTGAATTATAATGTACAATTTTCTTCCCACAATGGCTTGGGGACCACCAATGTGAGTCCTTGGAGTATACTCAACTGTGATTATGTGCTACCCATAAACATAGATGAGGAGATAGAGTTGTCATAGATTTCCAAGACCCTTATTTCCCCAATAATAGTGTAAAATAAAATCATCTTCAGAAAATCTCTATAATGACTCTAGAATTAGTTGATGAAAATGTCTCTTCCCATAGCCTCTCTCATCCCAAAAGCGATAGAGATGCCCCCAAATTTTTGACCTCATCTAAAAATGCCTCCACAGAATCATAGATGGAAGATGATGAGGATGAACTTAAAAACACCCCTTCCACATGTGAGGAAGTTATATCTACCACCATTGAAGAGCCTAAAAAAATAAATATAGTAATAGAAGATGACCAACATCCTACACTGATTAGATCCACTATTTCACTATAGGGGAAAGAGATGTAAATTTCATTTCAAAATAATCATAAATATGTGTTATCTTGGAACTATAAAAAAATGCCCAGACTCAATCCAGAGGTGGCTACACCCCATGTAGGATTATCTGATGAAAATAGAGGATTCAACAAAGAATCCAGGAGGATACATCACTCTCATGCTACAAATTTAGAGGTGAAAGATGAAAAACTGTTCAAATCCAACTTTTTCCAATGAGTGAAATACCCAAGTTGGATCGCTAACATCATAACTATCAAGAAAAATAATGAAACAATTATGGTCTGCATTGATTTCATATACCTTAATCAACATTTTTAAAGTTTGAAATCCCATTTCAAATCACATAACACTTTATTAATGCAATTTATTTCCTCTGATAACTTTCCATCATTGATGGGTACTTAGGGTACAATGTGATAAATATTTCCCCTAAAGATGAAGAAGCCACTTCCTTAGAGAACCAAAGGAATCTTTTTCTATAAATTCATTATTTTTGGATGAAATAACACTAGAGACACTTATAAACACACCATGAATAATATCTTTAATACATTATTAAGAATAGAAGTTGGGTCTTATGTTAATGACTTGGTGGTCAAATCGTGGTTATTAGGCGATCACTTGAAAGATCTTCAAATATAATTTTACAAGTTCCAGTAGCATAGCCTGAAGATGAATCTTCTAAAATTATCTTTAAGGGTAATATCAGGTAAGTTCCTCATCTTGGTGGAATTCCACCATGGAATCGAGGTCTGACCAGAAAAGAACAGTGTAATATTAGTAATGTCACACCCTAGGAATCTCAATGAACTAAGGGGGATCCAATGGAACCTTTCCTACATTGAGCATTTTATAGTAAACCTGGCCATAAAATCTCTCCAATTATTCAAGCTAATGAAGAATAGAATTTCCTATCAATGGGATGAGGACTACCAAGAATTATTCTAAAGTCACATGTGGTAACTATTGTACCCACCTATCCTAATGCCCCTGGTGGTAGGAAATCCACTCATTCTATATATAGATTCCATGGAATAATCACTTGGTATCGTCCTTACAGTGAAAAATGATGTGATGAGTGAGAAAAGTATCTCTTACCTTAGAAAAATTATTCTAGCCATTGACACTCGATATTATGATGTAGAGAATAATTTCCTCACACTCATATTTGTATTGAAAAATATGAGGCATTACTTGTAGCACCACGAAGTCCATTAGGTTTCTCATATTTTACCTCTCAAGTATATCCTTTCTTTCCCCATGCTGAATAGGATTTGGTCCCAATGGGTGGTCATTCTATGACATTATGGCATTCAGTTCTTGTCACCCACATTAATTAAAGGGAAACCCTAGCTGATTCCCTTATGGAATACCCTGATCCCAAAAACATGCCAGTGGACACCGGACATTCAAATGGGGAGGTTTTATATTCCCATGAAACTCCTTAAACATGGTAGATGAATTTTGATAGATCCTCCCAAAGTATTATCAGTAAGAGCCTGGAAAATATGACACATAATTGAGTTTCCTTATATGTTGTTTTTTATTTTCCAAACAATGAAAAAATTTCCCTACTTTTTCTTGATGTCTAAAGGATGAACAAATAACAAATGAGAATACCAAGACCTCATATTTGTCTTGGATGTAACCCTGGAACTATACACTTCCTACATAGACATCAAATAGGATTTAGAGCTGGTGATAAATTAGATCAATGGAAAATATTCAACAAAAAGGAAGAAATAAACCCTCTCATTGGCTACGTCATAGGATTAATGGATAAGTTCCGTTTTGAACCAACATTGCATCATATTCCCCAATCAATGAATGATTGTTCTGATGTATTGGCTGATGCATCCAATTTCTTGGTTGACCCTATTTAGGAGGAAGAAATATTCAATGTCACAAACAAAACAATGGTCTCATTGGTCATTATCTGTGGCATGAGAAAAAATCAATCAGATCATCACTGCCTCAAATCATTATGATCTGATACCCAACCCTAGATGGTTGGAGAATATAATTGATTATATCCAAAATAGAAATCTTCTAGTAGATCGAGCTGCAAGGGGACCAATTTGACACTGAGAAATGAATTTGGAATTCTAAGATAGTCTAAATGAGTAGAAACCCACCTAAAAGTGAGGCTTTAATGGATTACATTTCATATGCATAGAAGAAAGAGACATTTACATCATCACGAAAGAAGTCCATGTAGGATTCAATGGAGGTCATAAATCTAGGAATAGACTCCCCCACCAAATCAAGAGGTTGGTTACTACTAGAAAACAAAGATACATGGAAGTGTGGAATTCACTATGAAATTTCATGCATTATAGATTGATGAAAACTTCATCCACCAACACATGTAATTTCTACAAACTATTTAATATTACTAGCGATTTTTCATATGGGGAATGGATGGGGTGGGTCCATATCCCCTATCTAAAACATAGTATTTAAATTACATCTTTACTACTACTGAATTACATTCAAAATGGGTTGAAGAAATACCCCCCAATGAATTTATAATGAAGAATATCATAAAATACATGAAGTATCATATCATCACTACGTTTGGACTCCCTCATAGAATATTGATGGACAATTACACCAAATTATATTATACAATTTTGAAGAAATTTATCCATTCTTATAACAATGAGTAAAATCACTCATCCCGCTATCATACAATGAAAAATGGATAGGTAGTGACCTTAAATAATACCCTATCAAATATACTTCAAAAGGTTTTGAAAATGTACAATAATTCATGGTTATACAAGATCCTCCATGATTTATGGGCCTACCATACCACCACACATACTACTACACAAGAAATGACTAATTCATTATTGTACAGAACCAAGGTAGTGTATCTTATAGAATTACAGTTACCCTGACAACAAATAGCTATTTGTGGAAATTTTTGGATGATGAGAAATCAAAAATGCAACTGGATATATTAGAGAATCTCAATGGGAAATGGTTTAATAAATTTCACAACATTGATGTCCTTCAGAATTATATCACATGAGCCTTAAATAAAAAGTTTCTCCCCTGCTCCTTCATTCAAGGAGAATTGGTACTGGCTCTTAGAATTCCAAAAATACTGGGAAAGAATCCTCTAAAGATAAAAACCAAATGGGAAGGGAATTATAACATATTTAAGGTCTATCAAAATAGAAATTATTTACTAGCCAAAATGTATGGGGAACTATTCACAACCCCATTAATGAATGGTTTCCCAATAAATGCATTGTATAGATATCATTAAGCATAAATCTTCCTGAACACATGATGTTAAATGTACGGAATATGTCTATGAAAGAAGAATTTAAACTACATAATTTCAATCATCTGGATCACATGATGTTAATATACACAAACACTTCCAAACCATAAGAAATTAAATTGTATGGAGGTACTCCTGGATATAAGACTTTAAACTATAAATTTTTTTTCCTTACCACTTGATGTTAAAATGAATTGAAATTTTCATCACCACATGATGTAAGACATCATGGATCCATAATTTCCCTCTTTATTTGTGTTGGGTGACCCTCATCCTTGCTGTAACATGTTAAACTATATGAATGATGTTAACGCCACATGAAATTTCCTACATGGCTTCTCTATAACTTTGTTTTCATTGATTCCTACCCACCCAGGATAGGTAGTGATGCCTAGACATCTATTATCTAGTGAAACCACAACATTAATCTTATTTCATTTTAATTCACCTCCTTTCTCACCACATGACATTAAAATACAAGTCTGTTGTCCTCTACACATGACATTAAACTAAACGGGTTTCTTGAACTAGCTATTGATTTATTCTCATTTGAATGAGATAAGTTGGGATGCATCAATCCTATTTCTGGTTCCAACCACCACTTGATACGAGGTTTCCCTATCATATACTTAATTTATTTTTCATAGTATGAGTATCCTTTTCAATTCCTTGTTTCTCACATAGATCATAACTCATGTGGTCCATGGAATTTATGTAATGGATTCCCTAAAAGAGAAAATAATATGATTTTTCAATAATATTATTACGGTCATAGTTGAAAGAATCTAAAAATGACCCCATTAATCCATGACACATGATTTTAAATTTATTTTTTAATGTCTCTTTCATGACATAAAACTAAAAAAACACCCCGAGCATTGCCCAGGACGACCACTATCATGGGTGTTGATCTCCCCCTACACATCCATTGCAAAACTATATTCAGATTGATTCCTATCGTCATGATATATATAGTGATTCCCAAACCTCTTTTATCAGTCTTATTCAAAATATTACCTTTTTAATGATGGGGATCCTATATCCTTTCCATAGGATTTTAAACTACATTATTTCTCAAGAACAACATATAGCTTGATTCCTATCATCAATGAATACGTAGTGATTCTTAGATCTCCAATATCATGGTCCAACTAAAACAATTTATAGGAAAAATTCACCCCTATATGCATGGGCCAAACCTATATAGATATATTCTCATTCAAGAACTACATGTGCCTTGATTCCTATCATCACAAGATATTTGGTGACACTAGGATCTTTGATTCTTATGTCAACCCATGATAAAAGAAATATTTTCCCCATCCCTGCATATGGGTCAGATCATTGTAGGGATATTTCATAAAATAACTATCTATTGATTGCTCTATGACCTCACAAGATACATAGTGACAACCAGATATACAATCCTAGGTTTAGCTGCAACATGAAAAATGATAAAAATGCACCTCTAACTGCATATGGGTTGGGCCAATGTTGTATATGTCCTAGCTTTATGACATTAAACTATATGGAAAAATAATTATGTAGCTCTTTTCGAAAAGGTTTCGAGTCATATAAAATAATTTTTCATATTCATAAGTCATATATACATATGGTTGGATTGTGTAAGTGATATATCTATGGAATAAGGGCTTAGAATATGACTACCCACCAATAAGTTGATGCATGGATAAAATATTACCCTTGTATCTAATTTTAGAAAACCATAGAATTGTTCTCCCAAAGAAATAATGAATAATATATCATGTTTTTTCCCACATCCTAACCAAAAGATGTTGAACTGCAAGGAAAAGAACTTCTTTACAACGTGATGTTAAACTGCAATAAAGATGACCTAGTCACCGGAAATTAAAACTGCACATAAAATTCCTCCCTAATTCAAGATGTTTAATACTTCATAAAATCACCCATTATCATCCCTTATCGAAGTTCCACAAGATATTTACCCTGGCCAACGAGAGGATGGTGTACTATTGTCGTCTTTTAATCCCCTTATCCCATAAATCTCACTTAAATATTTAATCACCTCAAGTTTCCAAAAACCCTTCATGTCCCTTGGAAGGAAAAAAGATATCTCTCTACTGGACCTTCATATTGATGTATAGGTGCTCAATCCTACTAACTAGATATATAATGACCCTCTATAATGAGATATTTTATTCTTTTGAGCATGAAATCACTCTGGAAGAACCTAGCTGCTAAGGGTGTTATGGGTCATTTCATGCATGATTATCCCATATCATTACTCCTTACTTGAGAACCTCGATCCATGATTTACAAAACTTTTATCTCACACATAGAAGTACATTTGAGTACTATTTACCTTGGGTATCCTAATTAGAATCTATTGTAACATTCCCCTCGTATTAGTTCAATGAGAATTATGGATTTATACTACATTCACTTTGGTGATAGATGTAAGACCCTAAATTCTATCATTTTATGCTCTAAATAACAAGACCCTAAACTTTTAGTGGAAGAGATGAAAAACATTCCAAGTTGAAACCCCACAAAGGGAAGCCTATGAAAATGTCAAGTCTTCGCTTTCTAAATTCTTCATATCCAGATATTGGAATAAAATAGTGAAAAAATAAGTAAGGTGTAAATAATATAAGGCTTACTTGATAACCCAATTAAAAGTGAATATATTCTTGTTGATCCTACTTGGTCTAGTAAAATGTGATATTGATGTTATTTCACATCTCCTCACCACAAAAACGTTTTCTCTAGGAAGTGCCAAAACTTTTGGGGAACTCTAAGCCTTCATGAATATTAAATTCTCCATAAACCATACTTCATGATTTGATCACCTCAGATCACCACAAACCTTCTATAACCATTAAAAAAATCTACAGCCTTCATGTTACCCTTTATTAGAACATGCATGTGTGCCTATGGCTCCTGCATATGCACCTTTGTTCTTCAATCAAATGCAATATTACATCAAATAAATGTATTTCTGATCCTTGTGAGCCCCAACCTCATCGTGGTAGAATTCAATACCTTAGAGTGTTCTGTTCCATTTCTTGAATGATTTTCCCATACCATCCTCATGATCTAAGATCTTTAGACCATGATTTCAAATCACCATAAGCATACTATTTTATAATATTCTAGAACCTTGATGTTAAATATTATTGTTTTTTACCCTTTATCAAATAAAGAATGTGACACTCCATTCTCAAACATTTGGATGGCCCACAACTCAAGACTATAAACCATAGGTCATAAGGCCCATGATTCACAATCTAAGAGATAAACTATCCTAGAGTGGCAGAACCATTTTTGGATAGATTTCTCTATATATCAAACTTCATCTCCATAAATTTCGAGTCTTCGAAAATATTTCACATCCCATAGAAAAGAGTGGGAACACCTCCGTTTGAACATGATATTGACATATAAGGGCTTTGACATACCATCCAGAGGTGTTTCCTCATTCCAAGAAAGGAACTCCAATCCACACGAGCCTTAGTAATACCATGGAAGAACCTGGTACCTCATGGTGTATTATTTCATCCTCATCATATCTTCCACATCCCATATTACTCGACTAAAACTTTTAGATTATGACTTACTCAACAAATATTCTAACTATCCAGATGGACCTGACATACTTGGTATATATCTGTCAACCAATATCAACACCTTAAATCATCCAAGTCCCCTTAAATATGTGGATAAACCTCTCTTTGACCATGTTATCAACACATAAGGTCATTGAATTATAAACAAGAGGTGTTTCCTCCTTACTAGAAAGGAACTCCAATCCTTGTGAGCACTAGAAACACCATGGTGAAACTCATAACATTTGGGTTTCTACACATAACCCTAGCATGTATATCCCATATTCATCAAGATGGTTTGACCTAAAAGACCTTAAACTACTACAACATAAGGTCAAAGTTAAATTAACATAAACTAAGAAAATAAAAGGTTTGATTTAAAAGACCAAAAACTACATCAAGATAATTTTCGATATAAAAATATAGAAACTAACAAAATAAAAGGTTTGCAGTAAAATAAATTAAACTATAGGAATAAAAGGACCAATCAAAAAGACCTTAAACTAGAACAATAAGAGGTCTAAGGTAATCGACCATAAACTACAATAATTGATGGTCTGAGATATAAGATCATAAACTAAAGTAATAGAAATTCTAAGCTATAAGACTCTAAACTACAACACACTAATAGTTTTTTTCATTGGACTAGAAAAAGGAACAAAACCTATCTAGGTGAAAACCCATAAGAGGGTGGCCAAAGAAAAAGTAAATTCCATTCTTACTAAGTATTCCTCTATGTAAATATTAGGATCAAATTTGGAAAATATAAATAAAAAGATACAAATATTGTAATCCCCATTATATGGCCTTAGAAAAAATCAAGCATTGCTCACTAATACCACTGACTTTGGCCAAAGAAATATCACTCTCCCTTTAGGTCATATATTCTACCCAAATTATCTTTTTTTTATTCTGATAATCTCAAGATAACTAGAATAGATACATCAATGAGGGATATCATGTTGGTGGGAATTCAGGAGAATTTCCCATGGAATATCTATTGTGATTTAAACATTCAAGTCTAAAGATTAATGTTAACATGATATGATATAAAGGATCATTATTGTCGATCGATGAAACATCATATTAATGAAATTTCATGCACATCATGAATGAATTAAAGTTGAAAAAAGACATTAAATGTTCAGAACATCTATTCATTGATCATGTAAAAAATGAGGAATGTACACATTTCAGAGTATATCTATGAATTCCATCAAAAAAACATCAATAATCAAACTATAATAATATTTTATTGGTTGAGCAGGCCAAATCAAGAAGAGTCTGATGAGAAGCATCGATGGAGTGCCGAAGTGCCACCCTCCTGACTTATTCATCTTATTCCCTAGGAAGATGTGTCTCAATATGAGTATAAATCTCTTCAACTCTTTTCTTATTGTTTTCCAATTAGGATAATGATGTTGAAATTTCAAACCCTAAGTGAGCTAATATATCTTCATATCTTCATATTTTTGTGATCAGGACATCCATATGGTCATAAAATTCAGATACCAATTGCTGAATAATATTCAATGCCTCCAAATATTCCATTATCTATTTGGGTAGAGGACTCATGTCTTCTAGATCGCACAATCCCCTCTCACTGGTATCCAACTCTTATTGTGTCTAGATAATTTTTTATATGATTTCATGTAATGGCTGGAGGTAAAATTCATAATCCCCCAGATCATAAAAAATATGGTGATGAATAAATTCTCATGAAATATTTCGAAGGGTGTTTTAGTGACCAAGGTATATATCTACCTCCAAATTATCCTTTTCTATTTTTTATCCTCTTATGTGGTTATGGAGAGGATATGTTAGAAGGGGGAATAGCTGGATGATCTGATGATGAATAAGGACACAAATCCCCATAGATACTTATCTCAATATAAGCATCACCTAATTCTCTTAATAATGGTCTAACATCCTAAACATATTCTACCATGCTTGATGGTATGGTCTTTGCTATAACAAAAATGCTTCATTTAAGACTTTCTTGAATCTTGAATTTACTCCATCATTTCTACAGATAGGGGATTCTGTGGGGAAAATGTCATATCTACTTGATGAATTAATCTATTCAAAACACCACATGGGAAGGCTTGTACCAAATACTAGGAATAATCATAAGAAATGAAAGTAGGGGAAACAACATATGGGAGGATAATCTCAGCATTGGTGTCCTTAAACAATAATGAAATCTAAAATGGGGGATAATAACGGAATGCCGCTCTCCCTTCATTCTCAATGAGGGGAGAGGGGAAAATCATTGGATACAACCGAACTGGAGAGAAAATGGTAATGGTGTATATGGTTCACAAATGTAAATCTTATCCATCATGGTTGAAAAAACTCAATTGCAAAGGGAAATCTTGTATTACCTTTCATCAAGAGAATAACCACCAATATAAATAATTGGAACTATTGATGCAGGGTAAGATGTGAAATCAATGTGATCAAATTGGTTGAACATATTAATAACCTCACAAGGGCCTATTGTTGTGGCCTCAACCCCATAGATGTCCAAAAAACGTGGGAAAAAACATGGTTCCTACTATCCTAGTAGTGTCTTGGTATCTAAATTAATGGATGATCTTCCTCATCTAGCTAAGTAAAAATAATAAAGGACCACTCATCCTATAAGGGACGTTTCCCTCATGATATATGGTCTCAAAGATTGTAAAGGTGTGTGAGGTTCTATATGGCTAGAGTGAGATTTTTTCCCTCTATTAGTTTTGCTGCCATCACCACTGTGTTATCTTAGATTCCAGATTGTGCATCCCCAGCTAGGAAAAGTCACCCATTTATTAAAATAGAAATAAAAACTAGTAGCCTATGTCTTAGGGATATTTCTGGACACACCCAGTAGCCCCATGGGGTTTGTTCTCTATCTTCCAAAATTTCACGATATAAATAGGTGTTGTCATTGACCTAATGGGAAGGGAACCGTTGAGGGTGTATAGTAGTAGACTAAACTATGTTGAGATATAGAAAATTGTTGAACTAGTCTTTAAAAGAGATAAGTGAGTGAATATTTAGCTCTTTATTCACCTTTCATTCACCATATTGAGCATATCTCAGACCAAAACTATAGTCTACTCATGGTCATCCCAAAAATACATCAATAGAAGGACCTAATCATACATTTCCAAAATGGGGTATATCCTTCCAATTTAATATATATCCTAGAATATGATTCATTCTTTATCACGGTATAAGTGAAACAAATTGGTACCAAGTCCCCAACAGATAACTAATTCTCTAATAAGGTTCATATTATGGTATACAATGAACTACGATACCTATATTGATTCATTAAGATAAATAGTGTATCGTTGGTCATAAATTTCTATAAATATCTACCTAACCTATAATGTTCATTCCCATTTGTCAGAAAAGTTTCCACTAGGGTATAAATCCCATTTCTAGCTCCATCCACCGCCCGATTTGTTCAAAGAAGATATGAATATGCTTGCGTATCTCGTAGAAATGGGACGATGGGAGAAATATAAGTTATTTAGACCCAGAGTAGAGCTCACCAATATATAGTAAATCCCCTAGGATCATGATTGGACCAGTTACCCATCTTTAGAAACTCCCCTGTGAATGAAATAAAGGTATGTGGACACCCAAAAGGTTGAAATATTATATTATAATGAAAGAATGAAAACATATTTCAGTCGGCACAACCCATATAAATGATTATATTGTGATAATTCATAATCCTTGAGTTCATATGAGACATGCCTTTTTAGAACCCCATTGTCAGAATGCACATGATATAGAGGATCGTCATTGATGTTTTAAAAAATCATATCCCATTGGCTAACCATTGAAGAAGAACTATAGTGGGAGACAGAATCCATCTACAAAATAGAAATATGTATGAGTTAGATGACTGAGAAACCCCATAAAAGTAATTAATGTCTCTAGAAATTCCATGTGAATCGTGTGAACCATAAGGGGGTTTGCGATCGTATGAGTTGATACAGGTATGAAAAACCACCCTATAAAGGTATTGCGGAACTCATAAATCCATATAAAATATCATGGGTATGAGACCTTTCATAAGACTCATGATCACATGATTTTAGAATGGTCATGCGATCCACATAACATTTGAGGGATCATGATATGGAACAAGTGGATTATGTAAAACTAGCAATGAAAACCCCAAATCTGTATGGCCAATGTTCAATCATTTACTGAGATATAGTTCATAATTTTTTTAAGAATGTTTTATGGAATAATAGATTCTACAAAATGATTCTCATGAGGAAGCCTTTTGAAATATATCATACAAGCGATTCTCATGATGAGGTCTTATAAACAAGTATAGTTATCGGTCCTTGTAGAATGTCTTGAAAATGGGTCACACTGCAGATACTTATCACAAGATCTTGAGAGAGTTGGAGTAACTAGTGAATGAGTCTCCCTACATTACCCTATTTATAAGGCATTCAGTGGAATACCAAGAGTCTCCTAGAAGACCAAACATCACCAAAGACACGAATTAATGGTAGTATAAATACTCAGGAAAACATTTACATTCAATAGAACTAATCTCTTGTTCCTATAGATATTTATCTAGAGGGGGGGCATTGCTGATGCCCGCTAAATGAGAATATAAAAATATAAAATGTAAAAACTACCCAAATCATGGGTATTATTTTCTCTACAAAACAGAGTAACAAATTTTTTCCAATATCATGTGGATCACATGAACACCGAAAGGAAACATGATAACATGTCGTGTAGGAGGTCATGAAAATGGGTAACGCAGAACACCTGACCTTCTTGAGATCATGTGAAGACCCTTTGACAATACCTTATATTCATGTAAAGGTGTCCAAGATACTCTCTGATAGTGCAGAGACTACCATATGAGCTCCCCCAAGTCACATGATTTTTCAGCCAATAGGCACCAGAAATCCATAAAATACCTTGTAAAATAAAGGATAAAAATATAAAAAATATGGAAGCCTCTTATCACCTTTGATCTTCAAATGAAATAATAAAGTGTTTCATAAGACACCACAAAGCCATGGAAACCTATCCACGTTGTCTCACAAAATCTTGTGGAGATGTCACCATCATCATGAGAAGGTTTCTGGACATGCCAAGTCAATTTTACACTTCACCTTTAGCTCTATAGACAATCAAAGTGTTATTTTGTGATAATACATGTGCATAAAAATATGAACCCATATTGGTCACACATCACATTGCCAACAAATAGAGATATTGTCTTTGAGAACACTTGCATGGCTGTGTGGGATCTCCTAACCTTATAAAATAAAGAAGGAAATAAAAGGGGAAAAGGTTGAATAATCTTGTGGAGTCATGTTTTTCCAACCTTCATAAGAAAGATATCATATGGCTTGGTATGTTACAATTTACCAAGAAAGGAACCCTTGAAAATCAATAATGTTCTCAAAAAAGTCTCCTCAAAAGTCACCTTAGTCTCACAGAAGCCCCTAGACAAATCATATTTGATGATACAAAGGCCTTCCCATAAGAATATTGATCTCATGAAGACCACCAGACATATATTTCTAACCATTTGAAGACTTATATTCTTGACCACATAATTAGGTGAGATCCCTTTGATCAACCGTGTCCCAATAAAAATTTCCAAGGCATGACATTCCTACGGTCACTTGAAATCATGTGATGACCCCTGGAAGACATTTAAAAGGATCTCATGAAGTGGGTGGAACCAATGCCCTTCATAGACTCTAGAACAAATCTAAAACATAAACACCCTGAAAGGAGGCATAAAAATAGGTTTTATAGTCCAATAAATCCACCCCCTTAGCAAAAAAGGAGGATCCATCTAGCATCCATCAATTGATCTCACACGGAAGCGCAGGAGAGGACTTATCAAAGTGGCCAATCACAGGGTTGTAATGTATTCTTCTAGGTAAAGTCTATATATTGAACTAATATATCATTCAACATGCATGGGAACTTTACATGATCACTCAATGATAATGTGATTTACTTCTATCGAATCATATGGATTATGAGATATAGGCCCCGCATAATGGTTACATCATGAAAAACATAAAATAAGATATCATTGGACAAACCTGAGGCATATATGAAATAAATAATAGAATAAATACTAAATAATGAGTGACATATGCGATGATCATATACATTTATCATCATTCTCTTTTCATGACTTATGCAGATCATATGACAACATTGGGGAATGTCACTCAAATCATGAAACTCTCACTCTACATAATATTCGGATCATGTGATGTCCCTTGGACTTGTCAATGAAATTCATGTTATTCCCTTTTGAGAATACCACCCATTTCTAGAAAATCAACCTTGTATTTTTAGCCAAAATTTATGATTTCCTCCAGACATGTTTCACAAGTTATGTGGTGACAGCAAGACAAGTCATCTAGGTATCATAATGACACCATGACATGTCATCTTGGATCATGCTACATCCTCTATAAAGTCTTCTAGATCATGTCACATCCTCCAAAATGTCAGAATGGGTCATAAAATGTCCTCTAGACATGTCATCTTTGTCTTGTGACTTTATCCATATATGTTAGCCTAGATCATACGATACCCACCATATAAGACAACCAAATCATGTGACTCCCTTTGGATATGTCATTATTGACCATGTAATGGTATCCCTATATGAAATTTAGGTTATGGGAAATACTATAGACTTGTATATTGTATAAAAAGATTATCTTTTGACATGTCTTCATGTCAACCCTGACATGTCTAGACACCCTCAAACATGTCATGAAAATGATCAGAGCATATAAGATGGATTATCATGACAGGTTGAGTCGTAATCCCAGGACATGATAAACACTATCCAATGGATGTACCAGGGTATCCTTAGTTTGTAATCCCTTATCAACTAAAATATGAGAACTCTAATTTCAACCACAACCAAGATATGTCGGATACCTTTCTAAGGCCCGAGCTCAAATGGAAATGTACCTTAGTTTAATCCCCATCGGGTCTCTAACATTCCATCCATAAAGACCCAAAAATTCGCATGTGATGATCATTATTCATCATCCACCAATTGATCAAGAATGTAACTAAACTATGATAGATAGAATTCCTTCTATAACTAGGATACATAGGATGCCTTCATAAACCCTTATCTCTATATTAAACATCCAAAGGGTTGTCCCAACATATAAGTCATGTATCCATATGCAGTGAGACTAATTAATTTCTATCCCTTATTTCATAAAAAGATCATGGATCACATAGGCTTAGGGACATAAAATGTCCATATCGTTCACATCATCATACTTTGGTAGTTAGGTAACCTTTAGTGTGTATTCACTAGCTAGTGGAATGTTATGACTATGCCCAGGTAATGGAATCAACTTTGGGGTATGTCCCAAGGGCATGATCGAACTACGATGACTTTGATTCCTTCCATATCCATCATATTCCAGACTCCTCCCACAAGATCAAGCTCAATAATAGATGCCTATGTTCCCTCATATATGTTTTTTCTTTATGACGTTAAACTATATGGGTTTAATGAACAGTGTAGATTTTGATTATTATTTTAATATAAGATATGTAGGATGCCTTATAATGAATCAATAACTTCCCCAAAATATTAAATACCACCCTAGATGAAAAAAAATCTATAGTTCATGGTTATATGGATTAAAAGTATTAGTAGATTCCTTGTAATGATAAATGGATGAAGAACCTTAGATATATACAGAAGGATTCACTGATAGATTCATCTCTTCATATAAAAGGATTTAACCTATGATAATTTTTTAGGGAAACTAGTCCCACATTAGGATTTAGACTAAATTAATGAATATATCTTCAATCAATAAGAGATACATGTAGTAGGAAACAATTCATCCTAAAAGGGTGTGATATGCCTGATGTCTTATCCCATCAATCAACGTGTGTCCCTATGTTTCATTGGATACGAAACCCCAAATGAACACTACCTTTGGAAAAAATATTGTACCAAGTTATAGACATGGGAACTACAGGGATATTCAATTAAGAAAAATTATGGTGAACCATATGGTAATGTTTTTTCAAGACACTAAACCCCCACAGTCAATCTCCAAGACAATATTAATGCACCTCTGTAGTATATTTTACAACAAAACAGCCATGATGACCATACAAACCATAAAATGGGTAACATAACCAATAAAAACCCACATCAAAAATAGTGTTAAACAACACCAAAAAATATCTTTTACAATTATTTCTTATATATTACTTAAAGAAAATATAATGATCATGAAAATAATTCTATTTTTCAAAAATAATTCATACCATATTTATATGTTTATCATTGGATGGGAGGTTATTTTATTAATTCATTCAAAATAACAATACACATATATCAGTAGAAAAAAAACAATCCAAATAAACATTAGAAACCATAAATCATGTGAAATTTAAAAATTTCATATAAAGAACATGTGAATCACCACCTCTCTTTAGTTCCCATTATCCCATTTAATTGTCCTTATAAGGTAATCCTTACTACCGATCCCAAAAAAACAAAAGCATGATACATCCAAAATTTACCCAAAATAAATGAGAAATATTAAATCCCCTATATCAACTAGATCCTCAACAACTAATTTTATAGAAATAGCCAGAGGAATGTGAATTTGTAGCTAAAAAAGCATGAAGGATATACCCTTGGATCACAAGATATCCATTATCTAGAAGTTGAAGTCCAAAACTAGTTTAAGGAACTCATATATCTCCAAAGGATGTCTTTGGAAATATAAGGTCCATGATGAATTTGGAAGATCAACTAAAATAATTTTAAACCCTGTATTTAAAATATCCAATGCATGCATCACACAAAGGTTCCCCTGTATGTTTTTTTAAATTAAGTAAGTCAACACTCTCTTAATTATGATACGATCAATGAATGTTATGGTGAATTAACCACCACCATGATGTAAAATTTAAATACCATAATATCATAGTGTTGAGCTTTCAATTGAATTGGTAATTACTCTTATGCATTAAATATTTATAATTATGCTGATTACAATTGATAATACACTATAAATAAAAAATATGATTCAAGCTAAAATAAAAAATTTATTTCAGAGGAAAAGGTATTTACACTTACCTATGGGTAAATTGCTCATATGTTTCAACATTTTAATTTTATGTACCATAATTTACTTTTATATATCATAGTGAAGACTCATACATAAGAGTATTTTCATTTTCTAGAAATTGATAAATAAATGTAAATCCTTGATGTCATTATAATACATATTGGTAAAAAACCATACATAATTACATTATTGTATATAAAAGAGTCATATTTTTTATACATTAGTGTCTTGAATCTATAAATAAATATTATTTCCTTTATAAAATATCTCACTATTAATATATGTAAGAGTAAACTATAACTTCCACTATAATGAGTAAGGGTCATTTACTTTACCAAATTTCGAATAATTTCATTTATGTAAGGGTAATATCCTTCATCAAAATTCCAACTACTAATATGTAATGGTACTTAACTCATACATACGACTCATTTTTCATTAATGGTGTGATATATACGAGTTATTTACTTGAAAATTGAAATATGTAAGAGTAGTTTCTGGTGATATATAAGGGCCATTTCCATGAAAAAAATATATGTAAAATTCATTTATAGTGATACATACAGGTTATTTACATAAGTATGATTAAGTCCATACTTTTTACAATCGAGTGCAATGGGAAAACAGATAATATACCCTCTTCCAACAAAAAACTCATCTTTTGAATCAATTCCATACCTACATAATTGCATTGAAACCTCCATCACCCACAAGGAACAACGTAATGATCTAGGAAGGTTTAGTCCATTACATGATATAGCTATCAATGGATGTATTCCCTCAAGAATAAAAACCTAGTCTAGAAGAAACATAGGAACTTACAAATCTAAACACCCCATGGAGATACCTCTTAGAAAAATTGATTCAATAACTAAGTTATAATACAAGACAAGGTGTAAAAATTATTAAATAAAATATAATAGATTAAAAAATTTCATCATCAAATCAAAATAGTTTTCAAAATAGATATAGGAACTAAACTCACAATTACAAATCACATTCCAATTTAAATTGCTCCAATCCACCATTCCACCACAAAACATGAAAAAAAAGAGTGTTAAACACCCTTGAAGCACCTTCTTTTGATGACCCTAAACCTCAACCAACCACTCCATGAATGTTGTATCATCATCTATATCCAATGATCCACAATAAATGAAATGGGTGTTTTCTTGTATATATCAATGAAGCTATGAAACATTGAAAATATCTTGGATATGATCTAATTTAGAACAATGGTATAATTGATACAACAGCTTATTGATGCTCTCCATCACCTCAAATGGTCTGATAAACCATTGATAAATATTAACCCCTCATCCAGACCACTACTTCCCTTAATTAGGGGAATCCTTTATGAACACATGATATAAAAATTTAACTCCGTGGGTATCCTCTTATGAAAAAAATAGACTTTTTAAAATCCATAAACTCCTTTATCCACTCTCAAATCATCTCGACCATTTTAATCAAGACTTGCATGACATATGGCCCAAGGACCACTACCTCTCTAACCTCAGTCTAGTTAACTGGAGATCTACATGGTCACTTGTGTATTGCATCAAATTGAGCAATGCCAATGGAATAGTGGTAGCTGTTATTATAGGAAAAATCAACCACAGGTAGATAATTCACCCAAGATAGACTAAAATCCAAAACACAAGATCACAATATATCTTCTAACATCTAAATTGATTGTTTCATTTGACAAAATATCTTGGGATGGAAGGAAATATTATAAAAAATATGTAAAAACTATGAATTTTAACGTATCTTTATCTTTAAAATACATTTTATAACTAAATATGTCTTCCAAATTTTAAACAAGATGATGAACATCTTATTGAAAACAATACACTAAATTCAATACTAGAACCACTCCTCATACCAAGGAGTAGGAAATTATAAATTTACAGTAATCATTAGTAATAAAAGAGGAAAACATATGACAAAAATGATAATCCCAAAATCATAGAACATTTAATTGGGATCAACCATGATTAAAAATCCACCAAATAGGATAAGAGTAGGAATAAAATGAAGCAAAAAATTTTAAATCATCATTGGGTGATAGAAAACTTGTATACATAGAGATTGGATTATAAAAATGTTTTTAAGGGTCAGTATATATAAAATAAAGGATATGTACATTACTATTTCATTAGATAACCGTTTCACCATTTTAAAAAGTAAATAACATATGATTCAATTTAAATAATTTATAACAGACTTTTTGAAAATGTAATTCGATGTTATTACTCAAATAGTGAAATGTATGAATAATAATATCTATTATTCTATTGTAATAAATAGTTATATAAAAAATAATAGAGTCTCAATAACTTGAATACATATATCAATAGTTAATAGTGAATCATAGCATGTAATTTTATTTATTTTTGTTTGTAAATAAGTATTTAATTAATTTTTTTTAAAAAAATATTAATTTATATGTACATTTCTTTAAATAATTATAGTTAAAATAATATAAAATTTATGATTAGTAGAAATATTAATGCTGGTGGTAATAGTAATCATGTAAAAAATTAGTATATATAAAATGATAATTAAATATACTAAATACATCATTATTAATTTTTTTAGTTTTGGTTTATATTCTTTAAGATATTTTAAAATTTTGAATAGAAAAATTTTGGCCAAATTTTTAGATTGCTATGCCACCTCATCCATGCATTTTAAGATCAATCTCAACCACGCATGGGATCCATACAGGCCATCCTGCATGGTGGAAGGATGGTGTTAGCACCTATGTATAGGATGGATTATCATGTGAGAATTCATGGCTCCCACATAGTGTGTGTGGTTGTGTATAAGGGGTCGAGAATGTTGGCCCACCCAATGCATATGGGTGAAGAGTGTGTCTAGTGTCTCACCCTAGTTCCTTGGATCATATGGTGTAAGACACTAGGAATAATAAATATATGAGAAAGGTAAAGTGAAAATTTGATGTGGGATAATTGAATGTGGACACTGTTTACACTCTAAAAAACATCCACATATAATGATCATTGTTTGAAAAAAATGATGAGAGCCTTTTGATCCTCTCCAGCCTTCACCTTCTACCTCTTATTGGTGTCCCTCGTCATCATCTTATTCTCCTTCAAATGGAAGTTATCATCCACATAAATTACCTACCAAAATTTAATCTCAAAAACCCCACCATCACTATGATTTTTCTTTAGTGATATCTCTTTAGCCCTCAAACTTCCAATCAATGAATTTAGACCCTTCAAAGGTATTTTGACTACATTGATAAATAACTTCATCAGCGAGCTTCCTCATACTCAAGGAAAACATCCCGGGGTTTTTTGGTGATTCCAAGATAAATGAGTTATATATATATATATATTAATGTAATGATCATACGTAATCTTGGATAATTTATACAAAGAAAACAGAAGTTGATTTAGAATACTTAGCTTGATGGGTTTCAATAGTACATTAGAGATGATATATATATAATCAAAATAATGGAATTTTAATTATAGCCCCCATATTTATAATCATACTAGGATATACTAAAACTAAATTTAGTTTTATTTTTTGAATAATAGTGGCATGAAATAATTAAAATGTCATTATTTCCATGGTTTCCTCTTCAATACATTCAAATGAAAATGCCAACCACACATTTCCAATTAATACAGTGTCAAAAATCTAAGATATCTTCTTCTATAAAAATTTACACCCTTTTACACATGTAAATAAATCCCCACATTCCATAGATTTTCCATTTTTAGTATAATCTCATACTATATTAAAAATTATTGGGAAAAAATCCCTCAGGGTAACACTGAATCATTTTTTTTGTGTTTGTTGAAAAAGATGGATTGTTTGTTGACAAAGAGGGGTTCCATGGGGATTTGTTGAGTTTTAGATATATTTATCAAAACCTATTTTAGAAAAGAACGATGAAAACGGAATGGATGATCTTGAGGTGCTATAAAAATAATATATCTAAGGTGGCACTATTTTCCAGTGTTTGTCAAATTTTTGGGGCTCAAAATTAGAAAATGGATATACATGTTTTTGGAAAATGAAGTTGTGCATGAGATTGAGGATGGTATAAGGACATTCACATGAGGCATGTTTCGAGAGAAGGATGTCAAAAAAGTTAAAAGTCATGATGTGCGTGAAAGATTTGGAAATGTGCGCGAAAGATGAGGTTGCGAAAAAGAAACTCATGTGCCCAATACGACGTCAAATGAGGTTTTTCATGATTGAAGAGTATCTTGCATGATAAAAGTTGAATCTGAGATTTTGGGGTCAACGATTCCTATTAATAAGATGTGACCCCCATCATTCTAGAGATATCAACACTTCTTGAAAATCTGAGCACCAGATCGAGTCAGAATTTCAGGTAAAGGGAGTTGCGTGAAAGATTTCGAGTTGCGTGAAAGCTAATAAAGTGGCATGTAAGATTTGAGTTGCACCTAATATTGAAGTTTAACGCAAGGGGTGTGTAACGTCAAAAGTGGAATCTTACAAGCAAGGTAATAAATTTTCATGCAAGATGCAGTAAGGGTTGTGTGAAAGATTTGGAGTTTCCCAGTAGTACAGTGGTAATGATGTATTCATTAGTGGATAAAAGTGGTCCTTCAATAAAGAATATACATAAAGTGAAAGAATCATTCATTTTTGTTAATGAAGGGTCCTAAAATTCTATAAACTGTGATTGGATCTTCTGAATAAGTAGTGAGCACACTTCAGTTGGGAGAGCAGTGAGCTTTCATTTAGTGATTACTAGTAAACCAGATGGGACAGTGATTCCACTTGAAACATTTTATACAGTAGTGAACTTTTAGAGTATTTGGTACACTGGCACATTGCTGGTGTATACTCCTAGTACATAACCCAGTGAGGGTGAACTAGGAAAAAAATTTATGTGTCATGTGCATGGTTTAATTTATGTTTAGACTTTGCTAAACGAAAGAGTGAGAAAAGAGTTTTCCTTAATAGTGAATCAAGACCAATAGGGGTAGGATTTTTAATCTGTCATACCCTAATTCACCCCACCCCTTCGGGGTATCTAACCTAGTGGACCTAACAAAAACATTAATTTACTAATTTTGGAAGTGGTAATAGAAATACTTGAGAAGTAATAAGGTAAGGTTGACTAATTTTATAACTCATATTTAAGTATTAAAAAACTCATATATAAGAAAAGGGTTTTACATAAATTTAATTATTTTCAAATCCCTTATTGTAAGGGATGTTCAATTTAAAACTCTTGTTTTGTGTCTTAAAAACACTAAAGAAGAACTTATTTCATAAAATTATAACCATTTTTCTAAAGTTTATTAAAATATAATTGATTTAAATTAATTATTAAACCATTTTTCAATTTCTATCTGAAACCCTAATAATCGGGGAAAATTTAACTGTAACATCACACCATACTCATTGGCTTGAGAGGGCGTAGGAATGCTACTTGGCCATAAGCGGCACTCCTATGGCACCAAATGCTACAAATAAATTCCAAGGTCATTTAGAATAAATTGGAGAAAATTTTCCATTAAATCAAAGCCAAGCAACCAAAAAACTAACTAATATATGATGCATGTTAACAATCCAACCAAACTCATACATTACAAAAATTCAACCAACTAATACATAACTACCCCACATGAAAAACAGAACATATCCAAAGTTAGAGTACCAAGTAGAAGAGTACAACAATACTCAAAAAGAATTAGGACACCATTCATTTCCTTACACCAAGATCTATGCTCCAAGCACCATGACATCACCAAATATTTATGTAGAAAAACTACAAAAATGAGAAGCTTTACTCTTACATGTATCCCGGAATACGACATCATAAAAATCAACAATGTTCCAAAGAAGGGGTTGAGTAATAATACTCAGTATATTGTTCCCAAATTACATCCCTACACATGACTCTAGGAATAAACTGTTAGCACATTTATATAATGTAGTTCATATAATACATTAAATAGTTCAACCACTACCATAAGAAAATATCCCCTTTCCAAGCCATGTAAAATAAGTGAAATCCACACTAAGACATAATCTATGACACCATCATAGATTCTAACAACCAATTTTCATCTTTCCTAGCAACACAAAAACCAAAAAACCATGGTGTAACTTCCCATTGAAACCCATTTACTTCATTCCCAACCTAGTTGTAGTTCCCTCCCACTTATCCTTTGATGGTGGCCCTTCCGTCCACTATACATCCTATTTTTAGAGTGGTACTCCCCACCCTCTTCACAAAAAATTAATGGAAGCCATAATCCTAAACCCATAACCAAGAATATCACATCAAAGTCGCCATATCATGTAAACAATTCATCTACAATGGAAAAATACCTCCAACACATTAACAATTTCAACACATGCCCATTCACTTAACTAAATGACTCATTTATTGAAATCACTCTTTAACCATTTTCCATACCAACCCAAATTTCCTTAAACTACACTTTTATTGAAACCCATATTCATCATCCATTTTCACGAATCAACCCAATCAACTGATTTTAAAATCTCCATTTTAAAATCAACATCATTAACGTTACACGACAAAGACTCATTTTCCCAAAAATCAAAAAAACATTACCAAAGGAATTTCTAACTAATTTCACACATAAGAAACACTAATTAATTTAAGAAAACCATATTAATTTGAAAAATCGTTATAGTTCTAACACTATGGAGTCGAGAGAGAAACCTCTTACCTTTAAGGTTCTGGAGAAATCAGCCCACATGCAATCGCACCCCAAATCTGGAGAATGCACTACTTAGACCATTCTAGATCCCCTTCCCTAACATCCAAAAGCCTTAAAATCAACAACTAATTCAACAAAAATCATATATCTACACACAATGAGTGTATATCTAGAAAACCAAGAGAGATGGAGATGTAGATCTAGAGAAAATCACAATAAACCACGAGAGGAGACTTGCCTGAGATGAACTACCTTCAATCCACCAAGTAACCCCATCGATTTTCCTCCAAAATATGTGGGAGAGAACCTATAACCTTTGAGAATACAAAATACCGAGTGAGGATCTAGTGGGAGAAGATTTAAAATGAAATTGGTTAAGCCTGAGGGAGATAAGATTTATAAATCCACTTTTTATGTGCCTAAAAAGTTATCCCGCAGAATTTGGTAGACTGTGTGCTAACCGTGCACATGAAACTTTCTTGAGAGAAGGGTTACGAATGGTTTCCTCGCACATTTTGGAAAAAATTGCAATGTCCATGCAAAGCGTACCTTCTCCCCCTCCATGTTTTCTTAGAGAACTGACACGGTTTCCCAAAACGGTTCTCTAACTGTGTTCCCTTAAAAAAACTCCAAATATTTCCAAAACCGTTTAAAACTCTTCCACCCTCTTCCCAACTCATCCCAAGAACTTTAAACACATAAAAATTATAAAAAAGGATACATACCTCAAACTAAGGGTGCTAAATTCTCCCCAACATTGGACTTTCCATCCTCAGAATGTATGAAACCATTGTTTTTCCAAAAGAGATCGGGACATTTCTTGACCATCTATTTCTCCCATTACCATGTCTCCTCCTGAATCTGACCATACCTCCAAAAAACACGAACTAAACTGATTATTTTACCCTACAATACTTTCTCTTGCCTATCCACAATCTGCCCTATCATGTTCACCGAGGAGGCATCTAGTTCTAGCTAAACATGATCCCAACTAATCACATGGTCATGATCAAGATAATACTTTTTCATTTGTGACATGTGACACATATTTTGAACCACACTAAAATGTGGTGGAAAATCCAAATGATAAGTCCCCTCTTCAATCCACTCAAGTATCTCAAAAGAATCAATATATATAAGTGATAACTTAACCTTCTTCCCAACCTAATGATGTCCAAATATAAGTGATATTATCAAAAACAAAAGATCACACACCTAAAATAACAATGGTTGTCGACGATGGTCTGCATATGATTTTTGATGACATTGAACTGTCTCCATTCTCTTCCTTCTCAACCTGATTTTATCTGTAGTCTCATAGACAAGGCTCAATCTGATCAATGAAGTCTCACCCAATTCCACCCAACATAGAGGAGAATGAAAAGGATGCCTATATAATTCCTCAAATGAAGTCATATGTATCTAAGAATGATAAATTTTATTATAGGATAACTCCTCCAATGGTAAGTGCTCCTCCCATGAACCACCAAGGTCCATCCCACAAGACCTTAACATATCCTCCAAGGTTTGTGTAAAGACCCGGCCTTTTCTTACATTAAAATTACATCATTTTAAAGATAAACAACATAATAGTATTACACATAGAGGATCCAAAGGTTTAGTGTATTTAAAAAACTAGGACCATACATAACAATTACAACATCAAAAATAAAAATTTATTTAATTTCTTCTTCTCTAGCTTCTTATTGGAACTTATACTCTCTTTAGTACATGTATCCACCTAAGGATACACATGAAAAGGGGTGAGATAAAATCCTAGTAAGAGGATATATGAGAAGTATATAGCATAGTGTGAGTATAATCATAACATAGGAAAAAGATCATGAACATGAGAGGAGCATAAATAAAAGAGTTGAAATGTGGCACTGCATAAAAATGAAACATCATGTCATAGTGGTTAACTAACACACATACTTGTGAACGAAGATATAATCTTGTTCACATATCATTTCACATTTACATATGAGATTAATCACTTTAACCAATGCATTTAAGCGCTATATAATTTCGGGCGCACCTGTCACATTCAAACATTCATATTGTGCTATATAATTCTAGGTGCACCCATCACATCATAACATTTTCATTTATCATGCATGCCACAATGGAAATATAACATAAATGAACATAATTAAACCATGAAAATTAATGGGTTTCATCTCATAATAACACATTCATAAACATTGGGTTCCCAAAAGAATGTGGGGATAACATACATGTTACCAGAATTGTCACTCTTGAATGAGAATTAAAAGGTTTGTTCTTGAAAGAAGAGTTCTTTTGGAAAACATTTTGTTTTTAATAAAGACCAGTGAAAAACATGTATATCCCAGAAAAATAAAGACAATTATGAACAAAATATTTTTAAGGAGTATTCATATCAAAAAGGAGTGAAAGAGGGGGAACCCGAAGAATGAAAGGTGGGTTCGAGAATTACCCCTTACCTTGTATCGGAATGCTCACTTCTCCTTAATGTCTTATATAATGACATTATATTCATTAATTAAAAATCCAGAACCTTTTTTATATTAATATGGTTCATTATGGTTTCATTATGTGATTTTATGTTCCTTTGGATGAGTTATATAGTTCAAAAACATTATTCAGGAATGTTTGTTTTTATGGTTATCTTGAGTGGTTCACTTGTATTCTTAAATTGATTTTTGGGTAGAACATGGGTAAACATCCAGAACTGATATTACATGTTATTAATGATATTAAAGGAGTTTTAATGATCTTATAATGAATTATATTAGATCCATGTGGATGAATCATTAGATAATAATTAAATAATGATTGTTTGGGTTAATTAGAGTGATTTTTCGATCATAAAGAACTTGTTTTATTTTATCACAGGAACTATGGTCATAAGTTAGTTCCAGAACATTCAATAGGAGATAATAAATATAACATGTTCTGTTTGAATGATAAAAATGGTTTCATGACTAGTTATTAAGGTAGAAATGGAAGAATAAAGCATGTCGTTCTTGAAGGTGAAAAATTAACACCTCACAAACAATGTTCTCTTTAATAAAATAAAAGAAAGAGGGAATGGGGGTTGGATGATATAATATCCCATGATCATCATAAAATTCCATTAGATGTATAATAATTTATTTACAATACCATTTGGATGATGATGGGTGGGGAGAGATCATGAAATGAACTTGAACTTGAAAGGAAATTAAAGAAGAAGAGGGAGGGAAATTACCTCTTAAATCTTCCTCTTGAGATCCTCCTTGAGGGCCTAAGCTTGGTATTGTGATGAGACCAGAAGCTCTTGGACGTGGGAGAGGGGATAGGTAAGATGTTTGGTCAGAGTTTAGAGAAGGCTTCGAGCTAGAGATGTGTGAGGAAATGTGGGTGTGAAGGGTGGTTTTCATAGTGGAGGGGAGAGGGGTTTTCTTAATAAAAAATTCATTAGTTTATTATTTTCACACAAGAAAATTACTAGTTAGTCATACATGACCAAGAATAGTAAATAAGGCATGTGAGATCGCGATTTGGGTGCTTACATCACTTGTGATGTCAGAAATATTCGGTTTTAATTATAATGTATTTTACCATTCACCAAAAATTCAAGTATTTCAGAAAAATCCCAAAAATTTAACCCAACCATTTTTCTATGTGTAGAATCAAAAAATGAAGTCTATTTTTCAAAATTAATTTTATAAATATTATTAATTTAATATTTAATTAAAATCATATTTTACTTAGAAATAGTTTTTAAAATTAAAACTGATTTTATAATGCTTTTAAAAATTACGTAGGGTCTTATAAAATTATATAAAAACTATAATACAATGATTTGTTAATTTATGACCACATTTTAAGAAAATAAATTTTCTTTTAAATTAATTAATTAATTATAATTAATTATTTATGACTTACAAAATACCAAAATGTTTTCTAAGCTCAAATTGTCACTTTCTAAGATGTCTAAATTTTATTCAATTATTTGTCGGTAAGTTTACTCCTATGTTGGATGATTTACTATTAATAAGGTTCATATTACTATTCATAATGGTTTGTTACTATTCATAAGGGTAGGTTACTATTCACCAAAAATTATTTTTGTTTCATTAGACTCCAAAAATCATCGTGAACACAACCATGTATGTCAGATTTACAAAATTCAAAGCATATAAGTGAAAGAATTATGTTTAGAGGTCACTTAGCACTTAGTAGTTCATTATTTTGTGTTTTCATGTGATTTTATGACATAATTTGAAGAAGGGAATTTCCATTGAAAAACTTTGGGTCGTTACATTCTTCCCCCCTTAAGAAGTTTTGCCCCCGAAATTTCACTTTACACAAAAGGTGAGGGTACTTCTCCTTCATTTCCTCTTCTGGTTCCCAAGTTGCTTACTCAAACTTATGGTTCCTCCACAACACTTTGACAAGATGGGTTGTCTTGTTGCATAGAACCTTATCTCTCCAGTCCATAATCTTTACTGGCTGCTCCTCATAAGAGAGATCATCTTCCAACTACACCACATTTGAGTTTAGTACATATGAGGGGTCTGGTATATACTTCCTCAATAGTGATACATGAAACACATCATGAACTTGAGCCATATTCGGTGGAAGTTCTAGCCGATAGGCCATGGATCCTATGCAGTCAAGGATCTCAAAGGGGCCAATATACTATGGGCTTGGCTTTCATTTCTTCCTGAATCGCATGACTCTCTCCCATGGAGATATTCGAAGGAAGACTTTATCTCCAATGTCGAACTCCAAGTCCCTTCGATAGTTGTCAGCATAGCTCTTTCGCTGACTTTGAGCAGACTTGACGTGTTTCTGGATTACTTGAACTGTCTCTGTCATCTCTTGAACAATATCTGGTCCAAGTAGCTTTTTTTCTCCAACTTCATCCTAACAGGTTGGAGTTCTACATCACTTTCCATACAGAGCATCATATGGAGCCATCTAAATACTCGAGTGGAAGCTATTGTTTTATGAGAAGTCAACCAATGGGAGATGTTGATCCCATCCACCTTTGAATTCTAGATAGAAGGCTCTTAGCATATCTACAAGCGTCTGAATAGTTCTTTCAGACTGGCCATTAGTTTGGGGGTGATAGGTCGTGCTGAAATTTAATTCTGTACTCAAAGTATGTTGAAGGCTCCTCCAGAATTTAGATGTGAACCTTTGATCATGGTCAGAGACAATTGAGAGTGGAACACTGTGAATCTCACAACTTCCTTCATATATATCTTTGCAAGTTTTCAATCAAGAGATCTTCCTGAATAGTGGTAAAATGGGAAGTCTTGGTGAGTCAATCAACCACAACCCATATCACATTATTTCCCTTTGACGTCTTCAGGAGACCCCTGACAAAGTCCATAGAAACATTTTCCCATTTCAGCATGGGTATAGATAATGGCTGCATCATACCATTGGAATTTTGTCTCTCAACTTTAACTTGCTGACATACCAAGAACCTTGATATATATTCCTCAATATTCTTCTTCATGTTATCCCACCAGAAGTGTTCTCAGAGATCACGGTACATTTTGGAACTCCCATGATGGATAAAGAATGTTGAGCTATGTGCATTGTCCAATAGCTCCTTCTTTATCCTGGGTGATGAAGGTGCAAAAAGCCGCATTCCAAACCTAATCACACCATCATCATCGATATGAAAATCTTGGATATTACCTTCCTTTACTACATTCACCCTCTTTTGTATCTCCACATAATCCCTTTGTGCTTCTTTAATCTTCTCTTGGATGGATGGTTGCACAATCATTTGGGAAAGGTAGGATGTATCCCCTGCCCTTATCATTTCCAAATCCATTCTTTGCATATCCAAGAAGATAGGGTCTTTCTCAATCCACAACATGGATAGAGTAGCAGGTTCTTTTCTTTTTAGGGCATCAGCTACCTTGTTTGCCTTTCCAGGATGATAGTGAATAGAGAAATCATAATCCTTGATTAACTCTAACCATCTCTTTTGATGCATGTTGAGCTCATTTTGTTTGAATATATACTTTAGGATCTTGTGGTTGGTGTATATGTCACACTTCTCACCATAAAGGTAGTGCTGCCATATTTTCAAGGCAAAAATCATGGCTTCCAGCTCTAGATCATGCGTCGGGTAGTTCTGTTCATGGATCTTCAACTGCCGTGAGGCGTAGGCTATCACATTGTCATTTTTCATGAGTACACAACCCAAGACTTTCTTTGAAGCGTCACTGTATATCAAAAAACTTTCTCCAATTTTTGGTAGTGTGAGTACAGGTATAGTGATAAGCCTTCTCTTTAGCTCCTTGAAGCTTCCCTCACATTCTTCCGTCTAGACATACTTTACCCCGTTCTTTGTTAACTTAGTTAGCGGGCTTGACAATCGTGAAAAATTTCTGACAAAACGTCGGTAGTACCCAGCTAATCCAAGAAAACTATGGATTTCTGTTACACTATAGGACCTGGGCCATTCCTCAATTTCCTTTTTCTTTGAAGGATCCATAGAAATTCCCTCACTAGTGATCACATGTCCCAAGAACGTGACATGTTTCATCCAAAAGTCACACTTGCTGAACTTGGCGTACAACTTCTCCTTCTTAACAACTATAAGGACCCGAACTTTTCTTACATTACTATTACATCATTTTAAAGATAAGAAACATAATTGGATTACAAATAGATGATCCAAAGGTTTATGTCTTGGGAAAACTAGGACCATACATAATAATTACAATATAAAAAATAAACATTTATTTAATTTCTTCTTCTCAAGATTCTTATTGGCACTTGTCCTCTCTTTAATACATATAGCCACCTGAGGATATACATCAAAAGGGATGAGCTAAAAACCCAGTAAGAGGATAGATAAGATGAATATAGCATGGGGTGAACATAATCATAACATAGGGAAAAGATCATGAACATGAAAGGAGCATAAATAAAAGACTTGAAATGTGGCAATGCATAATAATGAAACATCATGTCTTAGTGGTTAACCACAACACATACTTATGAACCAATCTAGAATCTTCTCCACACATCATTTCACATTTAATCGTGATATTCACCACTTTACCCAATGCATTGGAGCACTATTTAATTCTAGGACCACCCGTCATATTCAAACATTCATATTGCGCTATATAATTCCCGGCGCACCCATCACATCATAACATTATCATTTATCATGCATGACACAATGAAAATATGACATAAATGAAAATAATAAACCCTTGAAACGTATTGGGTTTCATCTCATAATAACACATTCATAAACATTGGGTTCCCAATAGAATGAGGGAATACCATACATGTTACAAGAACCATCACTCTTGAATGAGAAGTAAAAGGTTTGTTCTTGAAAAAGAGTTCTTTTGGAAAAAAATTTGTTTTTCATAAATACTAGTGACAAACATGTATTTCCCAGAAAAATAAATACAATGATGAACAAAATAATTTTAAGGAGTAACCATATTAAAAAGGAGTGAAAGAGGGGGAACCCGAAGAATGAAAGTTGGGTTCGAGAATTTCCCCTCACCTTGTATCTGAATGCTTCCTTCTCTTTAATGTCAAGTATAATGAAATTATATTCATTAATTATAAATACATAAATTTTTTTATACTATTATGGTTCATCATGGTTTCATTATGTGATTTTATGTGCCTTTGGATGAGTTATAGAGTTTAAAAACATTATTCGGGAATGTTTGTTTTTATGGTTTTCTTGAGTGGTTCACTTGTATTCTTAAATTGATGTTTGGGTAGAAAATGGGTAAACATACAAAACTGATATTACATGTTATTAATGATATTAAATTATTTTTAGAGATCTTATAATGAATTATATTAGATCCATCTGAATGAATCATTAGATAAGAATTAAATGATGATTGTTTAGGTTAATTAGAGCAATTTTTTGATCATACAGAACTTGTTTTATTTTATCACAAGAACTATGGTCATAAGTTAGGTACATAACATTAAATATGATATAATAAAGATAAAATGTTCTGGTTAAACCATAAAAATGGTTTCATGGCCAGATCTGAAGGTAGAAATGGAAGAAGAAAGCATTTCGTTCTTGAAGGTGAAAAATTAACACCTCACGAACAACGTTCTCTTTAATAAAATAAAATTAATGGGGAAAGGGGGTTGGATGATATAATATCCCATTATCATCATAAAATTATATTAGATGTATAATACTATATTTACAATACCATTTGGCTTAAGATGGGCGGAGGATATCAACAAATGAACTTAAACTTGAAAGGAAATTAAAGAAGAAGAGGGAGGGAAATTACCTCTTAAATATTCCTCTTGAGATCCTCCTTTAGGGCCTAAGGTTGGTATTTTGATGAGACCAGTAGCTATTGGATGTGGGAGAGGGGATAGGGAAGATTTTTGGTCAGGGTTTATAGAAGGATTGGAGCTTGAGAGGTGTGAGTAAATGATGGTGTGAAGGGTGGTTTTTATAGTGGAGGGGAGATGGATTTTCTTAATAAAAAATTCATTAGTTTATTATTTTCTCACAACACAGTGAATAGTGAGTCATCCATGCCCAAGAATAGTAAATAAGGAATGTGAGTTTGAGATTTGGGTGCTTACATCACTTGGGATGTCAGGAATAGTGGGTTGTAAGTATAATGTATTTATACGGTAAATTAATGAATTTTACTATTAAAAAAAATTCAATTATTTCAGAAAAATACCAAAAATTTACCCCAATCATATTTAGACGTGTAGAATCCAAAAATTTAGTTCATTTTTCAAAAATAATTTTCTAAATATTATTAATTTAAGATTTAATTAAAATAATAATTTACTTAAAAAACAGTTTTTAAAATTAAAACTGATTTTATAGTGCTTTCAGAAATTACGTAGGGTCTTATAAAATTATCTAAAAACTATAAGACAATGATTTTTTAATTTATGAACACATTTTAAGAAAAAAAATTCATTTTAAATTAATTAATTAATTATAATTATTTATTTATGACTTACAAAATACCAAAATGTTTACTAATGTCAAATTGTCACTTTCTAAGATGTCTAAATTTTATTCAATTATTCATGGGTAAGGTTACTCTTATGTTGGACGATTTACTATTCATAAGGGCCATATTACTATTCATAAGGGTGTGTTACTATTCATAAGGGTAGGTTACTATTCACCAAAAAATATTTTTGTTTTATTAGACTCCAAAAATCATCTTGAACACAACCGTGTATGTTAGATTTTTGAAATTCAAAACATATAAGTGACAAACTTATGTTTAGACGTCACTTAGCACTTAGTAGTTCATTATTTTGTCTTTTCATGGGATTTTATGACATAATGATAAGACGGTAATTTCCATTGAAAAACGTTGGGTCGTTACAGTTTGTATCATCCTCTCGGATTGGTCATCCGTATGAGGATGGTATGCCATGTTCATCGTCAATTGTGTCCCGAGGGCATGCTGCAAGGATTTCTAGAAATGAGATGTGAACCTCGGGTCTTTATATGATACGATGGAAGTTGGAACACAATGCCTCTTTACCACCTCTCAGATATAGATTTTGGATAGACCATCCACCAAATGATATTCACGAATTGGGATGAAATGGGCCGACTTTGTGAGCTGATCCATAATCAACCATATGGCATCGTTCTTCCAGACCATTTTTGGGAGACCCATCACAATATCTATTGTCAGATAATACCATTTCCACACTAGAATAGGTAAAGACTACCACATTCTTTCTAACCTCTGATGCTCTGCCTTGACTTACTGAGAAGTCAAGCATCTCGAGACAAACCTGACCACATCGTTTTTTATACTAGCCCGCCAAAACTATGCCTTTAACGCCATATAAATTTTCTGAATTCCAGGATAGACAACCCACCTGGAAAGGTGATAAGACCATAGAAGTTCTTCCTAACAAGCTATTGGTACCACCATCTGATTCTAAAAACACCATACTGAATTCCCATTTAGTTCCTAGTTCTGAATGGTCTCCCCACCACTGCGTTTTGACCTCATATCCATATATTCAGAATCATATGCATGTGCCTCTTTAATCAAACCATCCATGTTAGGAACCAACAAAACCATAAATAATATTGCTCTGTCACCCCTGTCCTCACATGATGGCTATGACTGACATCAACTGGCACTGATTAGATACCTACTTCACCACTTGAGCATATTATTTCCTACTTAATGCATCTACCACTGAATTTCTTTTACCTTGTCTATAAATTATGTCAAAATAAAACATCTGTAGATATTCCATCCATTTCCTTTTCCTCATGTTCAAATCTATCTATGTGAAAATATGATTTATGATATTATAGTTGGTAAACACTATAAATTTTTCACCAAAGAGATAACGATTCAATTTGTTTTAAGCATGAACCACTACTGCTAACTATAAATCATGCATTGGGTATTTATTCTCATGAAAACTCAACTGCAATGAGCCATACACAACCACATGACCACCCTGCATGAAACACACCCCAACCCTGATCCCAATGCGTCACAATACACCAAGTACCATTTCCCTAGTTTAGGTAAAACTATTATTGGTGATGCTATAAGGGGAAAATTTAGCTCTTCAAAACATTTATGACACTACTCATACCAATGAAATGGGATATTCCTCATTTCCAATTCTATCATTGGAATATCCTATCATGAGAAATCATGAACAAAATGCCGATAATACCCAGCTAGACAGAGGAAGCCATGTATCATGAAAACATTATTTAGTAGTTTCCATGAGATAACAACCTCTATATTTTCAATATAAACTTAAATTCCCCTCTCATAAATAACATGTACATGGAAGTGAACCTCCTATATTCAAAAGTCCCACTTTGACAATTTGGCACAGAACTGATGAACCCTTAAGATCCACAACATGGTCTCTAAATCTGACTAATTCTATACCGTTGTCCTCGAATACCCCAGTATATCATCAAAAAATACCACCCCCAAATAATCTAGATATGTCTTAAATATCTGATTCATTAAATCCATGGACACCGCTGGTGAATTCATTAGACCAATGGGAATAACCAATTACTCATAATGGCTATATCTACTTCTAAAAGATGTTTTTGGGATATCCTCCTTCCTCACCCACAATTGGTGATACATTGACCTCATGTAAATCTTGGAGAACCACTAATATCCCCTCAAATAGTCAAAAAAATCATTAATTTGTGGAATTATATATTGGTTCTTTATCATAACTTGATTAAGTCTATGACAATCAACACAGATCCTCAGGGTTCCATCTGCCTTTTTATCAAACAAAACAGGTGCTTCTGATAAAGATGTGCTAGGCTAGATAAACCCTTTGTTTTAAACCTCTTCCAACTAAAACTTTAATTCCTGCAATTATTCTGGTTCCATTCAGTAATATGGATGTGACATAGGACCTTTCCCCAGAAGAAGATGAGTTGTAAACTTGACTTCTCTCACAGGTGGAAACCTTGAGAATTCTTCAAAAAAAGACATCCATAAACTGATCCACAACTGCGGGAAGAACACTTTTCTCAACTCCTTCCACTGATTCCAATGACAAGGCCTCTAACTGATATGATATCATGCCCATAGTTGGTGCCAAAAAATTGGTTGCACCCATCTTTGCAATCTTCTTTCCTCTAAAGAGACGTTCAATGACGTCCATTGTTGTAAAACAAACTATTCGTGCATAGTGACAGAGCTCAAATTTTCATATTTGTATGTATGTTTTTAAATGATTTAATCCCTTATCATTAATCAATTTGATCTTATTTTCATCATATTACATTTTTGGGTGAGTTTTGTGCTGAAATGTGAAAAGTGGTTAATTCTGGATATTTAAAAGTTTTACGTTACCTCGGTATTTCGAGCATAACTCTTAAAATATAAATCAAATTCACATGATTCCTTTTTTTAGGATGACATGGTTTGTGGGATACATATAATTCTTCTGGAACCAGATCAAATTCGAACTCCAACAAGCCAAAACTAATCATCCAATGTGAACACTTATTCTTGCTGGCAGAATGGACCTTACCTCATTCAATGAGGCATATCATTGAATAACGAACATGAAATTGGATTATTCCACCAAGTTCTAAATTCAACTCAATGAGGTAGTTTAAAATAAAATTTAATGGAGAAATAATTTCATTTAGGACGCCATTCTACTGGTCAATGTAGGGTTGGGAGAATAGTGATTAGCGGCTAGAAAATGTGAGGTCTACTAATTTGGCCATTAGCCATTCAACACAGCTCCCAATTCTTTTAAACCACATGGGTAGATGATATAATATAATAAGGGACCTCAACATGATTCTATGGGATGCTAGATGTTCCCAATCAGATCTTCTGGTGGACAGATTCTGGAGGAAATGTTCATGTTTTTCTATTTGCCGCTTTTATTTCTTTTTAGTTTTGTAATACATTCTTCTCCCCCCTTCTTTTAAATTACCCTTACCATAGTAGATTAAATCCTATAAATGATTGGGTATGGTTAGAATTTCCATTTTTTAATGTTTGGGTTCATGTTCTTTAAGTTATAAACTTTTTTTTCTCTTCTGTAAAGATTGTGTCAATTTCTAATAACAGTTTATATTATCTTATGCGACTGTATTTGATTTTATATTATGTTTTTATTATTGAATTATTTAATTGAAATTATCTCCCTCGACTATGTTATAGTATATATATGATGGAATATGTCAAATCTTTTTTTTGAAGTACTTGGCGATTATCTGTACCTGTGAGTGTTATAGTGCATATTCAAGATTGTTTGGGATAAACAAGACCTGATCGGTTATTTCTTAAATTAATTGAAATTAATCAATATAACTCTTTTACAAAAGGAAGGATATTATACCAAAATAATATCTTGTTATGTTTTACTCTCAAATCTATTGACCAAATAAGTGATAGGAATCAATTGTGGAATCTCACATTAATCAGCTTAAAAGAATAGAAATCGATAAAATCTAACTATGATAACATTGCAATCGGAAATACAACCCGTAACTAATCACCCAATTTTAAATTACTATATTCAATCACATGAAATTTCAGTATATTTTCCATATTTTATATAATTTCATAAATTTGTTTCATTTCTCTCAATTTTTAAACCAATCAAATTCAAAAAAAAGTGACAAACCTGATTGTTGTGTGCTCCTCTTTGGAGACAACATAAGTTAACCACTATAATGTATATTAAGTTTTTTAATAATTTTTTTCCACACCCCAGTACAGGAATGTGTCAAAACATGGCGCCATTTCTAAGGAGGCAGTTCCAAAATCTAATTATTAATATTTAACGTTTTTCAATTAAAAAACTTAAAAAAATAATTTTCCCTGATGTTTTAAAATGATCATATCATTAATTAAGGAAACAATTACCCAGAAGTATAACAAGAAGATGAGTTTGGTTATAATATATTACAGATGTATGAACATATAAATGACATAGAAAAACTAGATAGCAAAGTAGGACTTGCATTCAAATATGTCACTGCATTGATGGAAAAACCAAAACCTAAGCAGGAACACGATGAGGCCAAGAATGAAGAATTTTCTATTAAGCTACATGCGGGAGATCAAAAATATCTAGATGGATTCTAGAACGAGTGTTATTAAATAATTGATCCATATATTCCTTATAATGTAGAAGAACCTGAACCATTGAATGAAGAGACCACCAAAGCAATGAAATTTGTGGAAAAGATAGATGAGCCTGACTACCTACCTCTATCTTGTGAAATTTGTCTACAAGAGGCACCTCCAATAAAAGAAGAAATAAAAGATTAAAAACTCAAGGATATAATATTTCATAGAATCTTTTTTATTATGATTTTATTAGCTCTATATTGAGTATTTCCTCCCGTTGTTATAAATTTTATGATTCAGTTAACAATTGTATTTCATTGGAGGATGTGGTAGAAAAAGAATATGAACCTAGTAATGAACATCTGGAGCTCCCTGAACATGATGAACATTCATTTGAAAGAGTTCATGATGAGACGATAGTGGATTTCCATGAGGAAATAGAGACACTAGATGCTTACATTAAAAGAGAATAATTTGATTTTTATTCTTCATGTGTTAATTTTATTCAAATTCAATTACACTGTGATTATCCCATTGATTATTCTTTTGATACATCTTTCCTTGAGCAACCACATGATAATAAAGAAGATGTTTTGAGGGTGGAATCCACGGAAGGGGAGTAATCATTCTTTGTCCAACCCCCACCATGTAGGCTTTATATCATTTTTATGGGAGTGGGTTTGGTGTACTATATTCATTTGGTCATCAACAAAAAAGAATAATTTTAAGATATAAAGAAGAAGTATTGGTGGTTCATCTCAAAAAAACACAACTCACCATCTAATTAGGGATAAAAAACTGAAACTACCGATTTTAAGGTAGTCAAAACCCATGGCCCACTCGGTGGATTAAACCAATATCTATCCTTCTTTTCCTACCCTATTTATATTTTAAATTTATTTTTATAAATAATTAAAGTTATTTTCTCTACTTTTGGGTGTAGGTTTTCATGTATGCATCACTTAGAAGCCTAACTCAATGTTGCATTTCCAATAAGTCAGGTTGTACCTCTCCTTATCACTTTCTTGATTATTGTGTTTCAAATAAAAATATTTTTAAATGTTAAATCAATTTTAATGCTTTATAGACACAATATAATTTATGTGTGTGGGAGGGAAGCTTTGTATTTTAATATTTTCAATTATTTGTTTTTTCTTTTTTTCAATAAAAAGTGTGTTTTTCAATTTTTGTGTATTTTTGAAAATTTTCCGATGAAATGATAATCATCATAATTTTTGAAACCCAGGTGAATGTGGGAAAAATTTATCACATGAAACTAAGATTAAATGAATGATGAAATTGACTTTGTTTCAAGTTCAAATATTTGGAAATTTCATGAATGGTGCCCTGATTTTTTAATATCATGCCACAAATCACAGTCCTTAAAATTGAAATCACTTTCTTGTAAGGCTTCTAAACCTATTTTTCATAATATTTTCTTTTACCTCACTTCTTGAGAGAAGTATATCATGATTGATTTAACCAGAATTTGATTTATTCCTGTAAAAACATGTGGTTTTGAGGTACTTGTGTTTTAAATGATTGAGGAATTTATTTGGTTTTAAAGCCCCATTTTCTGAGAATATTTTTCGTTATGGCCTACCATGAACATTAAATTCTTATATCCCTTAGAATCCATGAATGGATTGTTAGGATATCCACATTACAAGACAATTTTCCCTATCCAACCTGCTATAGATGTGAAATTTCATAATCTAGTAAATCTTAAGTGTGAGAGGAGGTTGACTTTTGTTGTGATACCTTATTTGGAGATACATTGGGTAGAAATTAAAATGTTGAAAATATGAATATGATTCTAAAAAAAAATAATTATGTTGAAGGTTTTTCTTTATCTAGATCTTTTATGTATGAGATGTTGTGCCATTCTGGATCTTCCAATGAATAAAAGAAAGTTATGACTATCTGGAGCATTCAAGAAAAATCATGTTTGAGATGATTGATACTTTTTCTACTGAAATGATGAATGGTTTAAAATTTAATTAATTTTTCATGTTTATGGAGAATATTTACTGCTAAGGGGAGTGAGGAAGAGTCCATATTTGGGTAAAAATTAGAATAATGAAATTTTTCTCTAAAAAGATCCCTTCCTTCCTCATTTAGCCTCATTAGTTTTCACATCAAAAACTTTTACCAACCAAAATCCACAGAACAAACCTATAAATTCCTCATGATAATCATATATACTTAACACACATATTTTTGTGATGTAATAATTTATCCAGACTATGGTAAACCTTTAATGATTATTGGATGAGAAAGACACTATTGAAAATTGGTATTTGTGTGATGAGAGAAAATGCATAATACATAAGTGATCTATGTGCACGAGAGAAGAAATGAAGAGAAAATATATTTAATGAACTAAATTGAGAATTTGTAAAAATGGTTGTTGATGAGGCAGGATATCTTTTATTTCTTGGTGTGAAATTGTTGGATCTTAAGGATATGTGTTTTAAAATTTGCATTGATTTAATATCAATGTTTATTTTTCTAGGAGTCCAAGTGATAAGTGTGGGGGAATTAAAAGTGATCATATTTTTATATTTATAAATATGTTTTTAAATGATTTAATCCCTTAACATTAATAAATTTGATCTTATTTGCATCATTTTATGTTGTTTGGTGAGTTTTTAGCTTAAATGTGAAAAGTGGTTAATTCGAGACATTTAACATTTTTATGTTACCTATATATTTCGATCATAGCTCCTACAATATTCATCTAATTCACATGCTTACATTTTTAGGATGAAATGGTTTGTGGGGTACATATAATTATTCTAGAACCAGATCTAATTCAAACTCGAACAAGACCAAACAAATTGGTCAATGTGAACACTTATTCTCGCCGGCAGAATGGAAATTACCTCATTTAATGAGGCATATATCTAAATAACAAAAAAAATTGGATGCTTCCTGGTGGGTTCAAAGTAAAATCAATGAGACAGTTAAACATTAAATTTAAAGGAGAAATAAGTTCATTTAGGATTCCATTCAACTTGTCAAAGTAGGGTTGGGGAAAATAGTGATTGGAAACTAGAAAAAGTCAGGTCTACTAATTCAGACACAACTCATTCAACATGGCCCCAAATTCGTTGAAAATGCACGAGTAGATGACCAATTATATTCCCAATATTTTATAGGATGGGACCTCATCCTGATTCAATGGGATGGTGCATGAACCGAAGCTGAACATTTGGTGGAATGATCTTGGAGGAAATGTTCATGTTCTTCTTTTTCCCTCTTTTATTTATTTTTAGTTTTGGAATTCCTTATTCTCCCCCATTCTTCTCAATTTCCCTTACCATGGTGTGTTCAATATTAATAGTGATTGGTGAAGGTTAGGATTTCCATTTTTTAATGTTTGAGTTCATGCGCTTTAAGTTATAAAATGTTTTCTCTATTCTGTAATGTTATTTTCAATTTGTAATAACTGTTTATATTATCTTATGTGATTGTATTTGCTTTTATATTTTATTGTTATTATTTCTTTATTTAATGGAATTTATCTCCCTTCAGTAGCTTATGGTATATATATTATGGAATATATCATATATTAGTGTTGAAATAATTGGCGATTGTCATTACGTGTGAGAGTTGTATTGCATATTCCTGATTTTTTGGGATAAACAAGACCTGATCAAGAATTGCCTAAATTAATTGAACGTATTCCCTAAAACTCATTCAAAAAAGGAAGGAGAGTGGAACAAAATAATATCTCGTTAACGTTTACTCTCACTACCATTTACCAAAGACATGATAGGAATCAATTTTTTAATCTCACTTTAATCGGCTTAAAAGAAGAGAAATGGATAAAATCAAACTATGATAACATTGTAATTGGAAATCTAACCCTGAACTAATCACCCAATTTTATATTAATATTTTTAATCACATGAAATTTCAATTTATTTTCCATATTTTAATTAATTTCTTCTTTTTTGATTCAATTCTCACAATTTCTACACCAAACAAATTCAAAATCCAACTGACAAACATGATTTTTGTGTGCTCCTCTCTGGTGAAAACATAGGTTAACCACAATAATATATTTTATCTTCGTAAATAATTGTTTCTTCCACACCCCATGATAGGAACGTGTCAGATAGAAATTGATGTGGACCTTAAAAATTTATAACCAAACCATTTCTAGGATTATATAATAGGAAACCAACTCAAACAATAAGAAATCCCACATCAATTTGATTCCATCCATGACTAAGCAACATGATCTACATAGGACGTCTCGATAGTCTCTTTGAACTAGAAGAGTTTGTAGTTTCTAAATAGAAGGCATCATTTCCATGTGTAATCCCAAGAAATCAATGATGTGATAAGCATAAAATATTGTGAAGCACCTATATCAAACAAATTTTGTATCAACATTGAATTTAAAAGATCCATACCTCGCACCGTGGATAGTCTCAACTGATCATCCATCAATGCCTGCTCAACTCAAAACTACTACTTACTTGAAATTCTCTACTTCTTATAACCCTTCTAAGGCATCATGGTATTCAACGAATCACCATGATCAACTTTAGTCTGCAGCTGAGGGGTATGCTACTATGCTCGTCCCGTCGAGGCATAAGACCCTTGCAACCCTTGAGGAGTGTCACGGACACCCAACCTCAGAGAATTCTGACAATAATTCTACATAAGACCAATCTTAATAAAATTATGACATTCTTGAGGTTGTTTCATAAAATCACACTAGTGTAGCACATATAACCACACTAAAAACATCGTGGCTAGCTCTGAGTCTTCAAAGGAAGATTCACTGATCCAGCGGTTGGATTCTGAGTTGTACTCCCACCCTAGAAATATGTGTCTCTCTTCTAAATGAACCTAACATTCGAGTTCCCACTATTTCCCATGGATACCGAATACTTCGCCATCCTATAGCCCCACAATATCTCAATCATCCACCATATCTTGGTTCACCATTTCTTTGTAATCATATATACACAGCACTGTTATCTTGGAATGAATTTCCTGGTTTAACCCAGCTTCAAAAATTTGTGAATTCGAGGATTGACTACCCACCACCTCTGGTGAAAACCACACTAATTTCAAAAACCTAACCACATATTACATCACTACAATGTTCCCATGCTTCAAAATGATGATATCCATTGTAATCTGAATTTTGAACGTATGAGGGTAGAATTGTTTATTAAACAATTCCTCAAACCCCTCCTATGTCACACTATGGTTTGTCCCAGCATGGACCGCCATCTCCCACAAATAATTTTAATGATCTTCCCAAATAGACATGGATAGTTTCACTTTATGTTCTTCAAGTGTTCCTAATAAGTCAAATATTTGATTCGTTATGTTTAGCCACTCATTAACCCTATCAAGCTCTGAATCACCCCAAAAGATTGGTAGATTATTCTTTTGAAACTGAAACTCATGATCCAGATATATTGGTTCATCTACTTTATTCTCACTTCCCACTTCTTTTAAAACTTGCACTATACTATGCACTAGTTGCTACTTCACCTAGGGCTTAGGTGCAACCGAATTTTCAGCATATTCATCTGGTTGGTCTCAACGATGCCTACCTAGTGACATTTCTATCAACACAAAACAACCATAAGTCCCACTCCCTTAACTAGAAATGGTGTACAATTTTCAAATTCAATTACATAACAACTATCAAAACCATGCATTCTACAAGTTTACATTTCCCATGTTGCACTATCTTGAAAAACCCACCATGTTTTTAAAATCCATCAATTTTCAAAATAGCACTAGTTTTCATGTTTTAAATCCTTTAATTTTGAAACCCAATTCATGTTTCTCAAATCCACACATTCATATCACACCATATATCATTATAAACCAATGAAATAGGCATCCTAGTGGGAAGTCGTTTCTACCTTGCATGTCATTCTCAACTCATTTTCTATACCAATGAAAATGAGATTTCAAATGCTTATAAGTGTCTCCAAAACACTTATGTACCCAACTCCCTAGTAACTGGATGTTTAGGATAAAATGATCATCTATGTACTTTTATTCTTTTAATTCCAAGTTCCAAAAATCCTACAACATTAAACCATCCCGACTCAAGGAATATACCAAGAATGAATGTCAACACCAAGACCAACAATCAATGCCAAAGGATCGAACAACTGATCTCAATTGAAAACCATGGACAGAACAAACTGATACCATTTTTAACATCTCACCCCAAATCTTTGTCTTGAAAGGTAGGAGGAATATTATTTGGCCTTAAGCGATGTTCCCAAGGTGCCAAAGGCAGGAAATAAATTCCAAGGGCTTCGAGAGTAAATTGGGGAATGGTTTTCCCTTAATATAAAGCTGACCAACCAAACAATCCTAAACTTTATGATGCATGTAAAAAGACCAACCAAACCCATAGATTAACAAAAGACAACTAACTAATATATAAAGACCCCACTCGCAAAATACGAAAAATCCAAAGTTACAGTTTGAAGAAGAAGACTACAACAGGACTGTAAAAGAATCAGGACACCATCCATAGCTCCAAACCAAGATCCATGCTCCAAGAACCACAACATCAACCAAGCTTCATGCTGAACTGCAAGAAAAATGAGAAACTTTACTCTTACTTTTGTCCATGAATACAACATCTACAAAAGAACCCAAGTGAAAAAGTATGGGTTATGTACTAATACTCAGTATGTTTTCCTCAAATGACTTCCCTTCACACACCAATAGGAAATAACCGTTAGAAAAATTATTTAATTAAATTTATAAAAAACATTAAATAGTGCAACCATTACAATAATCCAAACATAACCTTACCAAGCCTTGTCAAACAATGTAATGCCACACTAATCCATAATACATATCCTGATCACACAATTGAAAAACCAATTTTCATCTTTCATAGAAACACAAAAACCAAACAACCATGGGAGAACTTCCTATCCATACCCGTTTACTTCGTTCCCAACCCAGTGGTACTTCCCGCACACATAGCCTTTGATGGGGGCCCTTTCTGTCCATTATTCATCCTCATTTTATAGTGGTACTCCATGACCACTTCACACACAACTAACGCAAGACATAATTGTTTACCCATGAATAAGCATATCACATCAATGTCACCACATCATGTAAACAATTCATCTATAACTAAATATTACCTCATGCACATTAACAATTTCAACACATGCCCATTCACTTCAATAAATCACTCATTTATTGAAAACACCCTTTAACCATTTTCCATGCCAACCCACATTTAAATAAACCACACTTTTATTGAAACCCATTTTCATCAACCATTTTCACAATTCAACCCAAGAAACCGATTTTAAAATCTCTTTTTTAAAATCAAACATCAAGAATGTTACACAATAAAGACCCCTTTTTCCCAAAAATCCCCAATACATTACCAAAGGGATTTCTAACCAATTTCACACATCAAAATCAAAAATTAATTTATGAAAACCAAATTAATTGGAACAATCCCTCTAGTTCTAACAAAGTGGATTCAAGAGAGAATCCACCTACCTTTAAGGTTCTAGTAAAATCAACCCACACAGAACCACACCTCAAATCCAATGAACAAACCACTGAAACTGTTGAATATCCACTTCTCTATCATCCAAAATCCCTAAAATCAACACCCAAGTCAACCAAAATCATATATCCACACACGATAAGTGTAGATCTAGAAACCCAATAGATAGGGAGATGTATATCTAGAGAAAACCACAAAGAACCATGAGAGGAGACATGCTTGAAAAGAACCGCCTTCAATATACCAAGAACCCCCTTAGACTTGCTTCCAAAATGTGTGGGAGAGATCCTCTATCCTTTGATAACCCAAAATCCCTAGTGACGCTCCAGTGGGAGAATATTTAGAGTGAAATAGGTTATGATTGAGGGAGCCTAAATTTGAAAAGCATGCCTTTAAGTGGCCTCGTGGTTAGACCGCATGGTTCGGTAGACCGTGCGGTAACCATGTGCATGCCACTATCTCAAGAGAATGGGTCCTCATGGTTTCCTTTCATAGTTTTAAAAATATTTCATAAACCACGTGAAGCCTACTATCTCCCCCTGCATACTTTCCTAGAGAACCTACATCGTTTCCCTAAACTGTGCTCCAACCATGTACCCCTAGCAAAGCCTACAAACTTGTCCAAAACCCTTCCAAACTCTTCCACACTGCCAAAAAAATAACAACAACATTGAAAACATAAAAAGGAATAAACAAAGGATACATACCTCAAACTCAGGGTGCTACATAAAATCTATTTTCAAAGCCTCGTTTTAGAAGAGTTTGCTTAATGAATTTAATTTTCTAAATTTTTAATTTCATTTTGGAATGTTAAAACATCATTTAAAAATTTTGGATGTAGCACATATACATAGGTATGGATAGGAACAATATTGTTATAAATTTCAATATATTTTATAAAAATATTTGTTTTTAATTTAAATGTATTACTTTAATATGTTTCTATTGATTTTTCTATATGTTTCTATATGCAAGGGTTCTCCTCTATAGAAATTGGTGTTATATATTATCAAATATGTATTTATTTTTCTTTTTTATAATATATAAATTGTGTTTTTGAATGGTTTTAATGGATTTTTGATGAGAAATACTTGATTATATAATATTTTTATTACAATATTTTCACTTTTATATTATTTTTACAAATGAGGAGTGGGGATTGAACCCACAAACTCAATTATATATTGTCTTAAAGAGTGAAATTTATTATCCTTAATTGCCCCATGGTATTATTAAAATTGTACCATTTATCATTATATTTCCTAAGGAGATATTTTATTAAAAACTAAATCTATAACAATTTCAAGGATAAATTTGATTCAAAATTCAAAGGATTTTATGTCTTCAAAATGGATATCATGTTTTCAAATGATATATTCTTTAAAAATATTTAATAGAAACTTGTATTATGGTTTTTATGAAAACCCTATATAAATATTTAGGAATTAGGTTTTTATCTAATGTTTTAGTGATATTTTTCAAAAGTATTTTTATTAATTTTAAATAAAATATGAATTTACTCTCTGAATTGAAATTCATTATTGGGAAATTTTGTTCTCATCCTATGTTTCAAACATGTTTTTCACAGGGTTAGTGATAATTAAAATATTTGTGGTGTTTGGTTTAAATTAAGGTTCCTTCTCACGTGAAGTTTACTATTTTTTTATAGAATTTTGTATTACTCTCTCATGTTTTATGTTTTTTCCTAATCCTCCAAAACCTAAATCGAATGGATACTTAGTCTATATACATTTCAGTTATATTTCTCTATAAAAAACAGAATGTTTTAGCACTAAACTTGGGAGTGCATGTCTTTTGTTGTTGCATTTGGTAACAATGGTAGTGGTTTATAAAATTATGGATATTAGGAAATTTTGGATAGTTTACATTGTTAATAATGAAATTTTTTAGTAAATACACAATCATATGACTTTTCTAATCAAAGAGATAGTTTCATGGTAGAAGGACTAAGGAGAAGAAAAACTCTTTTATCTCATCTAGATGATTTTCAGATGAGGGTTATTCTATAGTCATGATTAGATTCATTAGAAACCATTTTAAACATCCAAATTAATTTTAATAAACTCGATGAGTAATCTAATACTTTTACCATTCCTATATTCTTTTAGGCATCATGGATTATCCATCAAAAACTCTTGTACTCTCAGATTTCTCACTATCCTAGGCATGGAAAGTATAATCAGGGTGTTTTCAAATTCTACTTCATATAAAAAATTCATGGATTGAATAATGATTTTAAAGATATTGTGGAAGTGGGAGACCTCTGATCAACCTAGATGTATCAAATGATAGATTTATGTGTTTCTAAAAATTTCAAAATTAATTTTGTAAAACCCTATTTTTAAATATTTAAAGATGAATTAGAATGATTATTTTTTAAAAAAAAAATTCAAGATGATGTTTTAAATTTTATATTAGAAATAAATTTTCAACGATCATTCCATATTTCCACCAATTTAATCCATTCCATTGTATTTTCATTTATATAAAATAAGTTGATGATTTTGAAAATATCTTGAGGTTTTGTTGGGACACATAGACACTTACTCCTCAAGATCGGTGCTAACATAGAAATTGAAGGCCTTATTGAAGGTATGATTTATTTAAATAGAATTATAAAATTTAATTTTTATATTATGTGTTAGTAATAAATTATATTTTAAAGAATCAAGGACCTTAATATAGAAGCATGAAAAGTGAGATTTATTTTTTTCTTATGCCTAAAAGAAATTACAAAGGAAAAATTCCATTAGGGGATAGAATATAACACCCATGAAATTTAATGTATCTATATTTTTAAAATAAATAATATAAATAAATTATCCATCTAAATTTATAACAATTTGAATAACATTTTATGGAAAACAAAACAATAATCTTAGTACAAGAATATATCTTCAAACCCAGGAGTTATAAATGCTAAATTAAGAAACAATCATCAGTAATAAAATTGTTCAACATATGACAAACATGATAACCCAAATGTCATATGCAGATTTTTTGGGACCAAACGTTAGTATAAATCATCCAAATAGGATGATAGTAATAATATATATAATCCAAAAAAAGGAATCATCCCTGGAAGTGGAAAAATTATAATACCTAAAGCATGAAAGATAAATTTTTTTTAGGGTTGGGTATTTATAGAATTAAGGATATGTATAATACCATTTCATTTTATAGTCATTGAATCATTTTAAAAATAAAATAATATAGCATTAAATTTAATATATTTATCAAATCCTTGGTTAAATTTTAATTTTATGTTATGAATCTAGGAGGGTAAAGCATGAATAATAATATTTATTATTTCATTGTAATAAATAGTAATATAAATAATGTCGAGTCTCAATAATATGATTAATTTTATATGCTAATCTAATAAATTAATATACATGATATTTTTTTTAAAATAAGTATTTATAAATATTATTTATACAAATTTATATTAATATTTAAGAAATATTATTTATATCATGATAGGTAAAATAATATAAAATCTAGGATTTGAAAAAATATTAATGCTAGAATTACTATCGCATAAGTAAAAATTAATATAAATGAATAAGAGAAGTCAATATACTAAATATGGATTTTTAATGTGTTCATGTATGGTTGGTATTCTTCTAGATATTTTAGAACATAGAATATTTTTTGGAAAAACCTTGATAGCTAGCTAGGTCATCTCAACCATGCATAGAATATTGTCCGGCTAGTACTCATATTGGTATGACGGTGGAAGAACCTATATATAAGCTCGATTGTATGGTGGGAATGAATAGATTAAACATAGTGTGTTCAGTGGCATGAAAGTGGACAATTGGGAAATCCCTCCACATGTATGAGTGTAAAGAGTGTGTCCGAGTGTGGACCCTAGTACCTTGGTTCAAGCGATTTAAGATAAAGGGAATAATATATAGAAGAGAATGGTTGATTGAAACTTAGATATATTAACCTGAAACACGAGACACTATTTACCCAATTTAATATATCCTCATATATTGATCGACTTTTGACTAAAAGGATTAGAGTTATATCACATTTCCAAGACATCATATTCAACCTCACACTAGCGGCACTTGTTATATTCTTCTTCTCATTCTAAAACAAGTTATCATTTTCTTGTATGACCTAAAAATAGTTCATATAAATTCCCACTACCTCTACTATCATTTTCCTTTATGGATAGTCCTATTACCCTAAAACTAAAAAAATATAGGTTGGACACATTAAAGGTATTTCATCCACTACGATCAACAATGTAATCAATTAATTTCTTTAAATTCAAAGAAAAATTCCCATTTATTATTGTGGAGGTAAAAATAAATGACTTATATATATATGACTGTAATGATCAAAGTTAAAATTGTATAATTTACGAAAAGAAAATATGAGTTGGTTTAGACTTATGAGCTTGATGGGTTACACATGTATAATGGTGATGATATATATATATATATATCAATCAAAATAAATCCATTTTCATTATAACCCCAGTCTTTTTCTGTAATCTAGTGATAACAAAAACTCTAAAAAAATTGAGTTTATAATAATAGAAAGATGAAATATTTACACTATTATCATTACCATAGTTTTCCCCTTCAATTCATTCTTGTAAAAATGATGACCATGCTTTTGAATCATGTGAATTAGTGACCGTACAAGATTTATTATACTATATAAGGGTCTCTTTCTATATTCTTATAAAGAAAACCCTAAAATTCTTGATTTTTTATTTTTTATCTATTCGAATTATCTTTTAAAAGCTTCATGTTTCTATGAAAGGAAGTGGTACTAGAGTTTCTTGTGAATTTTTACGGTAATGGAGGACTATTTTAAAAATCATATTTCATGTATTTTATAACCATTATGTAATGGAAAGTTTTTTACTTTTATTTTAGTATTTTAAAAACCCTCATTTTAAGAGATGTGCAATTTTAAAATTTTGTTTTATGGTTAAAAATGCATTTGAAAGAAAAATTTTCTTAAATTTATATCCATTTTTGTGGATTTGATTCAAGAGATTATTTATTTTCAATTAAAGATTAATTCCGTCATGAATTTAGTTTGTAAAACCCTAATCACGGGGGAAAATTTTATTCTATTCTCAAAGCCTCATTTTAGAAGATTTTGTTTCAAAAATTTAATTGTCTAAATTTTAATATTGATTATGGAATGTTATGATGTCATTTATAAATTATGAATGTTTCACATAAATATTAGTATGTAGATGCACAATATTTTTATATCATTCTATATATGTCATTAAAATATTTTTTAAAATTTCTAATTATTACTTAAATATGTTTCTTATGAATGTTTAGTCTGTTTTTAAATGTAAGGATTATCCTCTAAATAAATTTTTGTTAAATATTATCAAATATGTAATTATTTTCAATATAATTTTCATATAAATGATTTATTTGAAATATTTTAATAGATTTATAATGAGAAATCTATGATTTTTCTGATTCGTTATTAAAATATTGTTACCTAGATATTGGTTATTCTAATGGGGAATGGGGAGTGAACCAATGAACCAATTGGGACTTCATCCTAAAGAGTTATATTTAATATCCTTAGTGACCTCATGGATTTATAAAAAAAAATTCATGTACAATTATATTCCATAAGGAGATATTATATTCAAAAGTAAATCTTTTGTTATTTCATGGAATTTTTTTAGTCAAATTTTTTATGAATTTTATTTATTCAAAAAAGGTATCATGTTTACAGAATAAATATTTTTAAAAAAAGTTAAATGGAAACTCTTATTATGGTTATGATGAAGACCCTAAATTATTATTTTTGAAAATATTATTTATTTAATGTTTTAGGTAATTATAAAAACAAATTGAGGTATTTAAATGTATAAAGGAATTCACTCAAAACTTTAAAACCCCATAGTGAGAAATTTTTTGTGATCACCCTATATTTTTAAAAAAAAATAATAGAACTACTGATTATTAGAAGATCAGTGGTGTTTGGTTTCAATTAAGGATCAAACTCATGTGAAGTTAGATAGTTTTTTATATATTTTTTTATTACTCTGTTATGTTGTATGGTTTTGACTAATACTCCAAAACCTAAACTAAAAATATCCTCAGTTTGAATATATTTCAGTTAAATTTCTATTAAAAAATACCTCATGTTTTAGAACCAGATCAAGGAGTGCGAGTATTAGGTTTTTTACAATAGATGAGATCCAAAAGAAAACTAAAAAACCCTCCAAAATAATAAGCCAAAATGAAAACCTCAATAAAATATGATGGTCCTCTATACCCCATGAAGCTTCACTATCCCCTCCACATACCTCCTTGAAAAAACATCAAGAGAGTTTTACTCCTCAATCACTAATAAATAATCCAAATTCATCAATAAATCCATAATCACCCAAAAAATGTCGCATCCTCTTTAATATCAAGGCAACCTAGTGAAAACATCAATCAAAATTTCCTTCTAATTCCACAAAATGAAATACAATATCTATAATAAATAATCAATTACATTATGTTCTATATTAATATACTCACATACTAAACATAAAAATATGTTCTCTTCCATGGATAGATTCATCCATAACTACCAGAATCAACCCCTAATGGCATGTTATATCATAGATATTATATGATTCACTTCAATGGGTGAGCTATAAATATCATGAAAATGGCCTCTCGTGTTTTTGACAGAACAAAAAAACCTCCCTTGGAAAAACACCTGGTGGATACCTTCCTCCAACCATCCCTTTGTAGTAACATCATGGAAGATAGGATCTAACAACACAACAACATTTGAGTCTCCAAATTGAGACTTCTTCACCTACTATGGCAATGATGATTTCATTGTTATTTGGTATACGCGTTCTCTACCATCAGCCTCCCCTAAATCAATATGAATCCTTACAAGAACCTCGATTACTCTTCAAGCGTCTTCAGAAATTTGAACAACATCTCCTTGAAACGTCCTACTCAGTAAATAAAAGACAACATTTCCTTTCCATAGGGTGTAATATATCAATAAATCAACGTCCTAAAAGAACTACACCCACCTATACTGATATAGATTCAAATTTCACTAAGAGAAAATTTACCTAAAACTATTTTTATTTATGAGGACCTCAAAGAAATCACTGAATCGGTAATAATTACACATCATGGAAGTAAAAAAACCCCACCACTAAATATATATCATTATTTGAATAATTTTATTCATGATGATGTAAATTCCTAGAAAAATATGAGACCAAATCGATTTACTAGATTAGGAAACAACCCAATCTGAGTTTTTATGTTTCAAATAAAACATCAAACATAACTCTTTCCTTTTGAAAGTGATGGATAGGTTCACTGATCTACTACTTCTTCAGGTGGTTTAAGTTTCTTAAAACAGATTAATCTATATCAAATCTTGGCCTATCATGTTTAAGGCAATTAATGAGGCTTAAATATAAGATAAATTTTACATGATCCTTAAATAATATTTTACATGACAAAGGAAAATTCAAACCTCTATAACATTGTTGGGTGATTCCCAAGAAACAACAATCTTAATCTTTGAAGGGTTGACTACTAATCCCTATTTGGATAGCATAATCCCTATAAAATGCAAATCTCATATCCAAAACATTTACATGGACATATTTCCATAGATATGGTTGTGATGAAGGGTTTGTAAAACTACACTATGATAATCAGCATGATCCACCTCTGACTCTAAGTACAAAATAATTTCATTGATGATCGCTACCAAGATCCATTCTTGGAACTCATGAAACATGGAGTACATGAGTCCCATGAAAATGGGTTAGGTTTTTTATTTCACTAAAAAAACTATGAAATAATATTTTTCATATATATATAACTGAACAAAACCTTGGTAAAATCCTCCTCCTTTACTTACAACAAAGGATTATCCTACCATAGGACTATTAACAAAACCAAGATGGCAACCTTCAACTAATTAAACAAATAATCTATCCTTAAAATGGGGTAATTGTTCCCTACCATGTCCGGATTTAATCCCCTTAAGAATACGAAAACCTTATAAGTTCATCCACCTTCATGGAAAAAAACATAGAAACACCCCACAATGAAGCACTAAGTCATATGAACCCCTTCTATTTTAAATCTTCAATCTAAATTCTCAACTCCTATAAATCAAAAGGTGTCATATTATGGGATATATAAAATATAGAGTATCAACAATATACAATTCTATCATGAACTAGATATCTTATTGAGGTGGTATAATCCTAACCTATTTGGAAAATATATATGTGAACTCTTAAACAGTTCTAGGAATGTCCATCACCTTCATCTCTATGGAAAATCAATGAAAACTCTTATAGACACTAAAATAGAGGATGTAAATACATATGACTCATCTGATGGTCCCTCTCACCAAAGAAAACAACACCTAATCCATCATTAAAATTGTACACAACCTTCCTCTAGAAGAAATCGATGACCAAGTGTATGAAATTCATTGAGTGAATGCTGAGAATTACATTGTATGGTTGTATCTACAATAAGAAAAATCCTCCAATGAATTATTATTCCCCTTATTATTTTACAACCATGACAAACATCATGAAAACTAGATTGAAATCTAATTTTAATAGCCATCACAAAGGGAACTGGAATCCTCTTCATATTGAGTCCCAAGGTGTAGACCAGGGTGGGATCAATGAAGTGTTATAATGATCCAACAATAAAAAAGGGAAATCTCTAAAATACGGTAAAAAATAATACCTCTAATTATATCCATATCACCTATAATTTTCACTCCATGGTGTGAAACTAGACATGATTTACTCCACTACCTCATTTTCCATCCTGACGACCACCTTTAAAATCATGATCATCTCTATGTCTCTCTATATGAGAAAATTCAAGTGGTTATCTTATTCTTACTCCATCTCACTTTGGTTGAAAAATATCATTAACCTTTTTTTTCAAATAGGACCTTTGAGTAAAATAATTTTGAGGGTAAAATGGGATATGACTGCCAATTATTTTATAACTATCGCAAATATTTGGTCACTGAAACAGACAATTAACAAAAACTCCACAGCTGAAGTACACAATAATATGGCTCATAGTGGAGTCACACAGACTTCCTTCTCTAGAAAAAGGTTTGGAATACTTCTAAATCCAAGTCCCTTATGGTTGTAACCTCTATTATAATAATATCCTAATCCCTCTATCTATAACTATATTCCTCCAAAAAATTGAGTTACTCCCCTCTCACTAAGATACTAGATATAAATGAATCCTCTTGGTCACATATTCCTTCTTTGGAACTTCTAAATATATAATAAATTTAAATTGGATTACCACATACTAAATAATTTGAAATATTCATTTGTAAAAATACTGAAATCTTTACTCATCATATAGAAAATTGTTATTGAAATGTGTAAAATGTCCTTTAAATGAATATTGAGCGCTATCACACATGAACTCCTGTATTAGAGGTAGAAAAACTCTTTCCCCTTCCATCTTCACAGTAGTTAAAAGAAAATCAACACAAAAATGAATGTGGAAATTACACCATGAAATCATAGACTCCTTGCATTCCCTTAAAAATTAAATTATCCACTGGTATATAAATGCTATCATAAAACAACCAATAATACCTAATGCTCTATTCAGACCTAGATGAAACTAAAAGTGATCTATATCTCCAATAACCAACTCTCCATCTTCAAATCATAGACACCCCTAATACATCACCAAACGATGGAACATGAAATATAAAGACCAACAATTTTTATATATAAATGTTACATATTTTTATATGGATATGCAATACATTTCACAAATACATTCTTAATGATTGTAAAGTTTCATTGTCTTGGAAAACTATACACACAGTCACCTTATTTAATGAAATATATTAAAAGTATCACATAAAGATTTTTACACATAGCATGCATCATAAACATACATAACATAAAACATTATTCAAATCCTAGTGAAATGAAACATATGTAAGGTTGATCTCATATTTTCATTAAGGGTATACATGGGAGATATCAATCGATTATTATGAGAATACATAAGTAATGCATAACAGTATGCGGTCAAGAACATAACTTAAAAGGTGTAAACCCAATCTATCATGGATCATAAGAATAATTCAAGGAATAAAAATATATCACATTAAATGAAATGTATCATAAGAGTGATAAATTAACATAAATCAACCAGGAACTATATGTTAATGTCATAAAATTGTAGCACCAATATATGAATATACACTATTTCACATGTCCGTTTAACTAATGAGACCATAAAATCATAGTGGATCAGTAATAAACACCTATTTTCCATATCATAATAGATCATACATCATGACCCATTTCCTATAGTGGATCAATAAAATTGACTTGTTTCTCATAGTGGATCAATCACATCAACTGTTTTCCCATAGTTATCTCATGAGATATAAAATTTTACCCAAATCATTTGAGGGATATATATATTATGGACCCAACAATAACATATTTAAATCCATACATATTTATGCCACAAGGTAATAAATCATTAATATCCCCATCATATATTTTCCCCCAGAAAAGAAACAGGTTTCATAAATATCTCATTATTTTATTATATCATAACCCGTTGAACATAAATAGGTTTCATAAAAAATATCAGCATAATATTAAACCATTTGGAGAAATAATAAGTATTGTATCATTGGATAATTTCAATGGTAAAACATAATTAAAATAAAAGGATGTTATCATAGATAAAAAATCCTTTAAATGAATCATTGGAATATTTCCAGAGTAAAATACCCCTATTATTTTGAAATCACTGTTTTTTTTAAAATTTTAATTTCCCAAATATTAAAGGTATATTTTCCCTAGAAATGATAATTTTTAAAATGTAAATAAATATTAAAATAATTCAGTGTTCATAATGGTGGTAAATTTTATTCATGTAATATAAAGTTAGAAAAAACATTCCTTTTATGTTATTGTAAAAAGAGAAAAAGGTACCTCATTTGGAAAATTATAAGAAGTTTTATTTTAAAACATTTTTTAAAAAGTAAATAATGGGTAAAAAAGACATAAAAATCATAAGATAATATTAATAAAATGATTTAAAATATTCATATAAAACATGTATTTGGAATAAAAAGGATGATTGATCAAAGATAGAAATAAATATAGTTTTCATTAATTGCATTTTTTTGATCAATTGAGTACATAAAGTGAGGGAAAATGAAAAAAACATATATTATAAATAAATAAACTTATTATTAGGAAAATTAAATGTATTTGTCAAATAATTATTATATAATTTCCTCAATGTTGAATTCAAGCGTAAACAGCCCCAATTAAAATGGGATGGAAACATAAATCCCATACCACTTTGGTAAATTTTGAATCACAGGCCCCATGAAATAATAAAATTAAATGAAACTTCAAATGTAAAAAAAGTGGAAAGTGTTATTCATTTAACATATAAAATGTGTATTATATAATCCAAATAAAATAAAATAGTGGTTAAAATTGAATAAGTCTCTCATATATAAAAGTGACACTAGAAATCCCTTACCAGAAGTCCCATCTTTCTTCATATACATTCTAAAATCCTATATAATATATTTATATTTATTATAAATTTATTATAGAACCATAATAATATATATTATATAATATATTAATTTCTTATGAAATATTATCACTTTTTTGTTAAATGTTTTTTTATTAAATACCCATTTATGGGTGATAAGTACTTTGTTTTTCTTGCATGTTTCAGTTCGGCAGTCCTAATTGTTGTAATTTAATAATGGTTCCATAATCTATAAAAGTTTAATCATGATATTAATATCATATATATTCATTATATATATATATATATATTAATCCATAATAGTTATATATAGAAAAATTAATAACACATTTCATGGAGATGGTAGGTCGTATACACACATGAACTTTGTTTTAATTTTTCAAGGGATGGAAATAAATAAAAGAAAATAATAATTCAAATTCATAGAATAATTAATATACAGTATATATCATATATATTAATTAAATATATCCTTCTTACCATCAATGTCAAAATAAATTCTAAAATAATTACATCGCTTTGTGGAGGTGGCAGTCCACATGCACGCACACGTGACGTTATCATTTTCCAATGAATGTAAAGGTAAAAATTTATATAATATATTAAAATCATAGAAGAAATATTATGTCATAAATATCATATGTAAGTATTAAATCCATACTCATAACCATATATTAAATACGTTGATGAAATATGAATTGTATTACTACGTGGAGGTAAAGTTGTTTGTATGAAAAAATGATACTTTCACATTCCATTTGATATAAAATAGGGTGGATAATAGTTGTTACCTAATAAAAATAAGAATTATGTATATTAAAAAACATGATTCATTATTTTATAATTGATAAAATATATTTATAGGTGTCAAAATAATAAATTAAATTGAGAACACTCGGTTAAGAGTTATACCTCTTCCTTAAGAAACCTCTTTTGGCTTACACCTTATGCCTTGAAAGGATGGTATTTTGGAAAGAAACAAATATCTAGGATATGTTAAAGGAACCTATAAAGTTATTATGGTAGGTCTTATATGATTTATAAGGTGGAAACTTGTGTTTGTAAGAGAGAATAATAGGTTCCCTTTTATAGGTGAGAGGGGATCACTATTGGAGTTTCTAAAAATATTAAAATATAACAGGGTCATTATCAACACAAATAATTTAAAATTGATATAGATTCAAATAAAAATATTATAAAGTCAAAATATGATCAACCAATGAAAATTAGATAGGTGTTGGTGTCATTTAAAACCATATCTTTTTTATTAACCCCTTGGTTAACCAATTTTATCCTTACTATGGTAACAACTTTTCAATACTAAATGGTTATAATTTTAAACATAATATGAAAAATGAATAAAAAATGAAAAGGGATTTTTTTTGAATCATATCTTATCTAAATTTTCCTCTTTAAATATTTTTATTATTTTGAAATAATTTAATAAAATTTTATTTCCATAAAATTTAAATAATGTCATTTTAAAGACTTTTCATTTAATTTGACATTAAAGTCATCCATAAAAATTTATACTTTTGAATCTAATTTGTTAAAAAATAAATATTATGTTATTTTTATGTAAAAAAAATATTTCAAATCAACAAATCATTCAAATTGATTTACTTTTAATATTTTAAAAATAATTTATTACATTTTTCTATTAATTGAATAATTTTTTTGGTGTTTCATAGGTATTTAATATATTTATTAAAATGATAAAAACTAATAATAAATCACCATGAAAATTATATTTAAAAAAAAAAATTAAAACTGAACATTTCTCTTTTTATCCTTTTAAAAAAACTATAGATATTAATGTCAAGAGAGTGAAATTTCATATTGTTATTTTCTTAAATTAATTTAATAGTTATATTCAATGAAATATAAAACCATGTGGTCTTATGTGTAATACATTAATGTAACATTTTTAAAACCATCCGTGAAATAGGATAAATTCAACTGTTAGATAAATTTGAGACCATTATCCCAAATTTTAATTTTATTTTATTCATTTAACCCTTACTAAGGTGAAAAATATTTACTATAGATACTATTCATATTGAAAAAAGGAGTCATATATAAAAAAAATTTATCTTATAATTCCAAGTATTTATTATATTATTAAACATGAAATTTCATTATTTTTCATAAATTAATTTTAAAATAAGTGTGAAAAATGTGACGTAAACCATTTTTAAAAACAAATAAAAATTTTAGCATAAAACATGATATATATGCTTATCTGATGCCTAAAAAATTATAATAATGTTAAAAATTTTGACTGAAAATATAATATATAAAATTCATTAAAATAATTCACCTATAGTGATAAATTTAAATTATTAAAAAAACACTGTGTGTATAAAACTATTTTTCTGAAAAACATATCTTTTACTTTGAAAGGATTTTTATTTTCATTTAAAATAAATTAATAAAAAATGAATTAATTTTATGAAATATTAAACCATAATTGTTTCATAATTTTTTAAATATTAATTTCCACCAATCTAATACCTTGGCGAGAACTATGTCATTAAATTATATTTTACTCATACATCGCGGTTTGTTTGAACCAAAAGTTGCATGTAAATTAAGCTATCAAATAAATCACATTGATTTATAGAGTTATATACTGTAAATGTTACACAATGAGATTTTAAAATAATAAAATTACATTCTATGTTATAAAGAAAACAAAATACAGACTCAACTTGCGTTATACGTAATAATGAGTTTTGTGGATAGTTTGTGTTACACGCAAGACCGACTTTAACCTAACTTAATAGACCCATTATATATATTGACATTATAACCTATTTATTAAATTTTTGGGTGTTAATAGAATTATCTAATTTATGAAATAATTTTTTTTTATAAATATCTTACTCAATATAAATTTTTTAATTTGTTTTAGTAAATACTCAATCAATTTTGTGTAAAGTGATTTTATTCTTCAAAAAATACATTTTATTCAAGAAATATTATTATTTCATTTCAAGAAAAAATATTATAATATTTTTTTAGAACTTTTATAAAATTAATTTAATAAAATTTACTTCATTTTTTGAAATATAATATGAAAATTTTCTTTGGGTAAATTTTAGGTATTTTTTAGAAAATATTAATTTTTTAGTGAATGTTGAAAAATATCGATTATTTTAAAGGTATTTTCTTTTCGATAAATTAAGAAATTTAAAAGTTCAAATAAGTTTTTAATATTTTTTAATTAAATTATGTTATATTTAACCTGCTTAATTATTTTGAATCCAATTTATATTGCTTTTAGTATTATTTTTCTAGGTTTAAAACATGTATTTCTAAAAACTGTTTTAAAATGTATAATTTTTATCCATTTTAATTAATTGATATAATACCTAATGTGAAATTCATTAAATTAAATTTAAAAAATTTATATAATTATATATTAATTTATTTTCCTGAAATTATTATTATTAGTTATATTGTTAATATATAATCATATTTTTCTGAAAAATACTCATCTTAAAAACTTGTTGTCTTGCCGCATCTGCAGAATTAACATTAAATTAAAAAAATTTCACTTATGTGGATTGAATTTGTGATATTTTTTTTAAAATTTTTGAATTAAAATAATTTCTAATTTTTAATAAGTCCAACATAAATTTTGACTATAATTATTAGTGGAAACATTTCAATCTAATCATAACGATTAAGGTAAAAATGAGTTTACAGAGGGAATAAAATTTAAACATAAGGTTAAAATTTCCTAAAAACTTTTCCAAAACCCATTATATGGACATATTTAGAATCATATAAACTAATGGTATATTTTTATTATTTTGGGGGGAACTTATCCATGAAATTGACCTATTTAATAAGTTATGTAAAGAAAAAGATCAAAATGAACAATTTTTCATTTTAATTTATAAAACAATTTAGGATATAGAAAGACAATATATTTTATATTATAAATATTATATTTAAAGTTAAATGAGTTTTTTATAATAATTTTTTTTATTTATTTTAAAGGATTAGTTACTTAATTTTTTTTAAAATAACCACATGGTATTTATTTAGTTAATAAAGAAATAATATAACTCATACTAAAAATAATAATAGTGATGCATATGGAATGAATTATTATGCTAAATGATTTTCATCGACAAATATTTCATATTATACATGTTTGAGAATAATATATTATAATTACATATTTTTATTGATATTTTTAAATCCAAATTAAATAAATAAAGTCAAAACCTAGGTTAATAATATTTTATAATAAATGAAATTTTATAAAAAATTTAAAATTACTAAAAAGGATATATTTTTCATAGGGTTTTTAAACAAAAATAAATATCAACTATATTCCATTTAAGGACCAATTATTCTTTTATAATTACTATAATGACTACTAAATTATAAAAACTCAGTTATCAGAGTTAAGGTTAAAGTGGCGTTTATGCGCGTTACCTGCGCTTTTGCTAAAATTAATTTCCAACTCAAATGAGTTTTCTATTTTATAAATTAAATATCATATTTATAATCATTAGTTATAAATTTCCTAATAATTATTAGTTTAATTCATTCTTAATGGATAAATTACTTTGGTCAAAAAACTAGTTTCCATAATGAATATCCAAAATGAAAAAAATAGTTAAAATAATGAATTATGGGAAAAAATGACACATGTGTTTAATTGTATGTTGGAGGTTTTTATGGACCATATAATCCATTAAAAAATTTAATTAACATTTTTTCCAATTTAGGTATTTTTGACCTCCCAATATTTAATGCTTTTGAGTTTTATATGAATGTCACTTCTCAACTATAAAAGAGATCTCACTCCCCTAAATTATTCACAACTATCAATCCATTTGGTTTATCAGAAACTATCCCAAAAAATCTAAAAAATTACATCATATGATCCTAGATGCCTCAATTTGGGCAGAAATCAAGTAATGGATGGCCTTTGGTTCAAACCCAAAAGGATTACCCCAAGAAGAGGTAACATTCATCAATGAGTATTTTTGTTTTATTTATTTCTCCAACCGAATTAAATTATTATTATACCATGATTATAAAATATAATCAGTGTCTTAAATATGATTTGATGTTTCTCTATTAATTTTTCTACCTACAACCACACACACTTTCATCAAATGGGTTATGAAAATATTTTTCATGGGTATAGGGTCTACCGCATCGCTTATCGATGTCATTTGTTTTTCTATTACCACCTCTCAAGGATGTGAATAATTATGTATATAATGTCTATATATGATATTTATAACATTTTTATACCTCTTGAGTAATTATATCATATATTACCCTTTTAAATTCCTTCTCATAGGGGATACGATAATATCACTTACGTGTACGGTGGACTACCGCCTCACGAAGCGATGTGAAGATTTTTTCACTAATGTGTTTTGTGGATGGTAATAAGGGTTAATATAATGAATATATATTGGAAATTCATGTCATAATTATGATATTAAATTAATTATTATCTTATAGGAAATATAATATATCATTTTTTCTTACCATTTCATAAATTGAAAAAGTTAGAACATCATTCGTGGATGTGTGGACTACCACCTCCTTGAAGCGATGTGATTTATTTTACATAGCAAGAATCATATAAATTTAAGTATATATAATTAAATATAATTTTATATAGGATATTAATATCATTATTTAAATATAAAATTTAACTTACCTTCTTTCCATGATGATCATTGGAAAAAGGAAATGTTACTCACTCTTAAATACGACCTATTGTCTCCATGATCGTATTATTAGTTCATTTTACATATCCATATTTCTTTATTGGTTTCAAAAATATAATTAATTTATAATTATTATAATTATTTTATGATTATTATTTTTTATATATTTAAATAATTATTTTTTAGACATAGTCCACATACCAAAGTCATTTTTGATACATACTCTGAATATGGAATAAAACATGACATAAAATAAATTGATTATGTGATTATATATAAATTGTTTATAAGTAAAATTGAATTAATAATAAACTTTGAAAATTTTAATAATAAGAAAATTAATTAATATATGTTTATTATTCAGTAAGATAAAGAATAAGTGTGACCAATCAGACTCAAGGTAACAATTTTTCACGTCTCACTTTTATTTCTGTGAGATATTTTCCATATTCAAAAATTATTTTTATTTTTTCTGTACATAATTTACTTTTATTTATTTTATTATAATAATAAATAAATATATGGGGATTTACATATCACTTTTATGATCTCGTTTTCATGGCATTTATAGTTTCAAAGTTACAAAAGTTGTAATGGAGTTTTGTAACAATTTTCTTTCATTAATACATTTGTTATAATATAAAACTATTTTATTTCATGAGGAATGTATAATTTTCCTTTGAAATTTTATATCATGAGTATACTTTTTTTAATTATGTTCTATATTTCATTTAATGTCATTATTTCATGGGTATTACAATTCAAATTTACAAACGTTGTAAGAGTGTTTTGTTACAATCTCAATGTTTATTGGAATTGTGTATGATTATGTCTTTGAGGTTGAGATCTTAAAAATATTAAGAATTATATTATCCTATAATTATTAATGATATTTTCATGTAATATCAAAATTTTTGGTACTTATAATAATTTGGATTTTTGTATGAAAATCTAACTTTGTTTATCTCTTCAGTCAGAACATTATTTTCTTCCAAAAAAATGTTCTCCAAAAATGTTTTCAATGATTTTTACAATTTTTTTACATTTTAAAATGAATTATTAAATATATTTTTATCCAAATTTTCCTTTTATTTTTTTCAAAGGAATATTCATGTCACTTTTTGATCAATATACTTTTCTAACATTTTACTATAAAAAAGGAATGTTTTTTATGACATGTATATAATTACCCACCGACATGACAATCATTTAATTGAAGCTTCATTTAAATGTTTACAAGTTATTTTATAAAGAAAGTTATTTCTTAATATTCAATAAATTCAGGGATTTTAAAAAAAATTCAAGTAAAAGGATTTTCAAAATGTCTTATCTTTTTAAAATTTATTTTCAAAATGAAATGGATGTTTTCATTAATAATGTTTTTAATGAAGTTTTAATGGTATTTATATTCATCAATGACGACAACCCCTATTATTACTTATCCTGCTATAGGGATATTTTATAAATATGCCATCCTCATCGTTTTCTATATGGATTAAGATTTTTTAAATGAAGTTTATGGAACCCATTTGTTATTCCTATGTGAATAATTTTTCAAAGAGATTATTATAGAACCTATTTTTTTCTACAGATTCATCATGTTTTGAAGATATTGAAATGAAACCCATTTATTTTCCATTCGTTAATTAGGTTATAATATTATAACGATTGTTTTTATAAATTTTATGTTGAAAGATATTTATATATTATTCATTTTATGGTTCATTGAAATCTCATAAATAGGTGCATCCAAAATAGCACAGGGTGAGCCCGCTATGAGTTATATGATGGGGTGTACCTGATAGCATTGGGTGATAATGTTTCATATTATATGATGGGGTGGCCTAGATAGCACTAGGTGACACTGTTATATATTATATGATGGGATCACCTAGATACACCTACAATCCATTAGTTAATTGCTATATTTTAAGTTGATCATATTATTATTCCAATTAAAATGGTTTTGAAAGGGTTTTATGAATATAATTTGCTAAGTTACAGAAAAATGGTATTAATTGATTGGTATGGGTTTATAATATCTCTAATGATCAAGATTGATATTAATTGGATCATGATTATATATTTTTATGAATCATTCCTCTTCCATGTTTCCATATTTTATGATCTAGGCATTGATGGGTATGATTTTTTTAATGATTAACACGTGAACTATGATTAAGATTTCAAACCCCTATGTTCTTCTTATGCTCATCGATGGAATACAATCGATAATGATTAGGTTTAATATTACTGAGCATCTGATCTCACCCTTTGTATATTTCCTTTTCTCCAAGTTATAAGGAATATGATTGAATTAATTATATCTATAAGGTATTTCAAATGGATTATGTTGATGACCTAATGTAAAATATGAAAATCTAGGTATAACATTAGATCATGTTCATCTTTATGAACCAAATATTTATGAATCCAAGTTGATATTATTTGGTCCTAATTAAATAAAAATATAAACCTAAAAGGTCTATGGTTATTTTAATGATCCAATTTTTCATTTTTATATTGTATTTTTTGATTGGTGAAAATTGGTTCACCTTATTTGGTATCAAAAATAAAAATGTAAAGCTTATAAATTTAGCATTAGATTCATAAGTGATTGTTATGGGCTCTTATAATTTTTATAAGATTAAGTTTTAGATAACTTTGTATATTGGGGTGTTTTCAAGTGTGGTTATCTTAAGAGATATGGATATCCTCATATGTCTATAAGCATAAATATGATCAAAGTTTAATGTCTCAGACACACCATTGTGGTTTTAAGCAGTGATATCTTAAAGCGATTAATAATTTTTTTGAAGATATTTTATTAGGTTGGTGTATTTGTAACCCCCAGTGTCAACATGAAGTGCTATTTTGGGTGAAAATATATTTTCATGTTTAAATAAAAAAAGGAATACCTGATGGTCGAGTGACAAAATATCACCTTAGAGAAGGTCACTAGGCTTGAACCTGCTACGGAAGGGTGACAGGGGTATAGTGTTTACCAACTGTCTATGTTATGTCATGGTCAATATGACATTTTAATAGGTAAAGATTAGGTTTATTTCATATTCATATTGGATTTTATTTGAGGAATTATGATTGACTTGTCTTGGGAGACTATATGGTCAAATTCTTATAATCCTTATGTTTAAAACATATTCTGGAAATATTTGAATAATTTTGAAGATATTTATTTATGAAAAGATTTTTTTTGAACAGTGTGTATTACTATTTAATTTTGAATATTAATAAATCATATAATGGTTTATTCATTTTGGGAATTATATTTCCATGTGCTAAGCATTTTGGTTTTGGTAAATGTATAAAGAGAGAAGGAGTAGCTTGGTATCCCATTTATGGTTATCTGATCTTTAAAATTTCCTTTTTGTGATTCATGCAGAAATATGTTCATCTCTAATACTCATTATTTGGATAAAAATAAGGTATTTTTGTGGAAATTTATTAAAGGATGAAATCATACCCATAATGTAAATATATTTCCATATTATCTTGGTTTAGATACTAATAAAAATCCACAACTCTTGGAAAGGGTTCTTAAAACCAATGTATTGTTCTAAAGCATTATATTTGAAAGAACTGATGTATATTTTAATAATCACGTATTTATGGTTTTTAGGCCCTTAATATTCCAATGATCATTCACTTTCATTCGATCAATGATGTCAATCACTTTAAAATTATTTACGTTTTCCATCCATTACCACCTATGTCCTCCCATTTGGAAACCTAGTTATGTGTTATTGTATATGACCATTGTACATACATTTTTCTATTATTAATTGTATTTTTTATTAACCATTTTAATTATGTGGGTCTATAAAAAAAATTTAGATGTCTAACCATACCAAGACAATGTTGAAATTTTGAAGATGTAATTTTTTAAAGTGGGGTGGATATAACACCCCAAGGTTTTAAAAGAAGAAAATTTTATACTATATTGTAAAGGAAATGAAATACAAACTTAGAATTAATTAAATTAAAAAATGAGTTTCTTCCATAGATTCTGATACACACAAGAAAGTGTTTAACCGAACTTAAACGACCCATGATATATTTTACTATTATAAGCTAGAAATTAAATTGGATGGTATATATAGTATTAAATACTTTATTTAATATATAAATACAGAAATTTATTACAAAATAAAAATTATTGATAAAATTTTATTCAATACTAGATCAATTTTTAGTAATGTGGTTTTATTGTTAAAAAATATACTTTCTTCAAAAATTATTTTTACTTATTTCCAAATAAAAATATTAGAGTCAATTTTTTAGACATTTAGAAAATTTATTTTATTAAATTAAATTCAATTTTTAATCACATTATCAAAATTTAGTTTGGGTAAAATTTTGGGATTTGTTAGAAAATATTTATTTTACAGTGAATAGTGAAGAAATGATGTTTTTTTAAAAATTATATTATTTTCAAAAATTTAAGTAATTTAAAAGTAACAATATGTTTTGAATATTTCTTAAATTATCATGAATTATATTTAATCCATAGTTACTTCAAATCAACTTTATTTGGTTTTTAGTATAAGTTTGGTTTTTGGTTTAAAAATAGGGTTTTCTAAAAAATGTTTTAAAATGCATAATTTTTCCCGATTTTAATTAACTATTTTAATTAATAATTAGGAATGATTTAAAGGAAATTTCTATATTTTATATTATTAAATATTAATTTAGTTTCATTAAATTTTTATTGTTAGTAATATTTTTAATATAGAATTATCTTTATTCTAAAAATTATTTTTCTTAAAAACACGTTAACTCAGCATGTTTGTGGGACTTGTATTAAATTAATTTTTTACTCTTAATGGAATTTAATTTTGAAAAATGTATTAAATATTTTTAATCAGTATAATTTATAATTTAAAATATTTCCTACTTAAATTTTCCAATAATGAATCGTATAAAAAGTTAAAATTAATCACAATGATTAAGGTGAAGACAAGTTTACCGACCGATAAAACTTTAATCCTAAGTTTAAAATGACCGATAAACTTTTTAAACAATAATTAAATAAAAATATTTATAAAAATATTACCTAATTATATATTTTAATAATTTATGGGGTTATTTTCTAGAAAGTTTTCCTATATAGTATGTTATATAAAGAAAACGAAAAAAAGGAACCTTTTTCCTTTTAATATCTATATATCTGTTGGATAGGGAAAAAAATATAAGTTCTTTTTTAAATATTATTTTTAAATATAAACTTTTTTTATAGTCATAATTTATCTTTATTTTTTGGATTTGAATTGTATTCTTAAAATTCTTAAGAAATGCCAACACATTAATTATATTATTAATAAAATATATAATATAACTGATACTAAAAATAATAAAAGTAAGTTAAATTGAATAAAGTATTATCTTCCATTATTTTTTAAATAAATATATAATTTTAAATAGGTTTTATAATAATATATTATTACTCCATCATTGTTTTAATATTTTCTAAATCCATATGAAATGAAAAATGTCAAAATTGACATTAATATTATTTTATCATAAATTATATTTTATTAAATGATATATAATTACTAGTAATTCTATATTATACCTTGAGATATTTATATGAAAATAAATAAAAACTATTTTTCATTCATGGATCGGTTTTTCTTGTATAATGACTATAATGACCACTAAATAATAAAAACTCAATTACTGTAGTTAAGGTTAAAGTAGTGTTTTTCCACCGTACATGCACATTGGTTAAATTTAATTTCCAACAAAAATGATATTTTTATTTTATAAATTATATGAATCATTTATAATTATTGGGTATAATGTTTCTAATAAGTATGAATTTAATTTAGAATTAATGGATAAATTACTTTTGTTAAAAAAATAGTTACCATAATGAAAAAACAAAATGAAAAAAATAAGGAAACATAAGAGTTAAGGAAAAAATTTATAAAAAAATATGTTTAATTTTGTGGTGGAGGTTTTTATAGACCATATCATATCACTACAACATCTATTATCATCATTAGATCCAGTTTACATAATTTAGACCTCCGAATAGTTAATACTTTTGAGCATTTACATGAATGTCACTCCTCCTCAACTATGAAATGGGACCCACTCCCCTCACATCATCATAAATATAAATCCGTTTTACTCATCCAAAACATACCAATATAAATTCATAAATATACTACTCTCGTATTAGATCCCCAATTTAGGTATAAAGATAACCAATTAATGCATTTTCTTTAAACTAAATGGAGTTACCCAAAGAAAATGTAACATTCATCAATGAGCGTTTTTGTTTTACTTAATTCTCCAATAACATCTATTACTATCATACCGTTATTATATAATGAAATAATTATACCAAATATTATAATATTTTTTTATGTAATGGTTATGACCTAAACCACACACACTTCTGTCAAATAGGTTAAAAAACATCATTCTTTTGCACGGGAGCTACAACCTCGTGAATTGATGTCATTCGTTTCTCTATTAACAACTCTCAAGGTTGGAGGTAATGATGGATATAATGCTTATATAATATATTTATAATATAACTATAAATTTGGAATCATTATATCATATATACCATTTTTTCATTCAATGTTGTTGGGGATACAATAACACCACTCGTGTGTATGGTGGACAACCACCTCGTGAAGCGATGTGATGTGTTCTTCACTAATGTGTTACATTTAAGGTAATAAGGGTAATAATAATGAATATATATGATATACATGAAATAATTATGAAATTAAATACATATTTATATTTTTTAAAATATAATATATCATTTTCTTTATTACCTTTTCAAACATTGTAATAGTGATAACGCCATTTATGGACATGTGGATTACCGGCTCTTCGAAGCGATGACATTCCTTTTATATCATAGAATAATATATATATATATATATAATTATATATCATAGTATATATGATATACGTATTATTCAATGATGATAAAATATCACTTGTCTTATTTCTATAATTACCATTGAAAAATGGAAATGTTACTCATGTGTACGTTTGGTCTATCATCACAATGATAATAATTCTAGTTCATTTATCATAACCATATTTCATGATTGGTTTTAAAATTATAATTTATTTATAAATATGATAATTATTTCATTATTATAATTATATATATTTTTAAATAATGGATTTTTTGACCATATTTATCCCACCAAAGTCATTTTTGACACGTAAAATGAATATAGTCCAAAATATGACTTAAACTTAATTGATTAAGTAATTTTAAAAAACTTGTGTACAAGTTAAATAAAATTAATAATAAAAGTGGATAATTATATCATGAAATATGATTATAAACATAATTTTACTATTTAAAAACATAAATAACAAGCATTAAAAATCATACTAAAAGTGGGGGGTTTTTGCATCTCAATTTTATTTCAATGAGATATATGCCATATTCACCCCTTATTTTCTTTTGGTGCATATAATAACCATGATTTTATTGTTTAATTTTTATAATTAAACTTATAGGTATTCACATATCCCTTTTTTATCTCACTTTCATGGGGTTTAATGTTTCAATGTTATAAAAGATATAAGGGGTGTTTGTCACAGTTTTCCTTCCTTGAGACTTTTATTATGTTATACACCTATATTTTTTCATGAGGTTTATATACTTATACTTTTGCATATTATATGTTTAATATATTTATTTTCATGATATTATAGTTTTCATTTATTTTTGTTATTTAATAAGTACTACAATTCAATGGTACAAAAGTGGTAGCAGTCTTTTGTCATAATATCTTCATTTATCAAGATTATCTATGATTAAGTATTAGATGTATAAATCTTATAATTCTCATGAATTATATTATACTCTAGTTATGAATGATAGTTTCTTATAAATGCACCATTTTTTCACTATTTGGTACTTATAATAATTGGGAAAACGGTTTATAGAAAATTAATCTTTATTTCTTCCTTAGGTTAGAATTTATTTTCTTCCAAATCCATGTTTTCTAAAAATATTTTGAAAAATATTTTTTACATTTTTAAATTGATTTCTTAAAAAAATTCATACCATATTTTCCCTTTAAAAAAAGGGTTTTCAAACGAATATTCTTATCTCTTTTTTTTTCTAAGTGATTTTCTAACCCTTTTACTGTGAAACATAAATGTTCTTTATGATATATAAAAACTTAACTACCGATGTGATAATAATTTATTTGAAGATTACTCTGGTATTTTACAATATTATTTTAAAATAAAATAATTTTTTATTACTCTATAAATCCTTGGTTTAAAAAAATAATTTTCAAGGAAAATAATTTTCAATATTTTTTATGTTTTTAAAAGTGATTTTCAAAATGAACAGAATATTTTCATCAATAATTATTTTAATGATATTTTAATGGTATTTAAATTCATCAATGTCACCAATCTAGATTGTTACATATACTCCACAAGGGATATTTTTTTATAAAACCAGCCTCATTTTTTCAAGATAAATTAATATTGTTTTAAAGATATTGTTATGGAACCCATTTATTTTTCACAAGTTAATCATATATCAAATAAATTTCTGTAGAACATATTTATTTTACATGGGTTAATCATGTTTCAAAGAGATTTAGATGAAGGAAATTTATTTTTCATGGTTTAATAAATTTATAAAAGAATATTCATTTTTTCTATGAGTTTTAGGATGAACTATCTTTGTTCTTTATTCATGTTGTGGTTCTTGTACATCTAAACCGATGGGGTGTTCCCGATAGCATCGGGTGATCCCATTACAATCTATACAATGTAATGGCTCATATAGAGTCAGGTGAGTCTGTTACAACATATATGATGTGACTACTTAGATATATTCAGGTGAGATCGTTATATTTTATAGAATGGGTGCACCAAGATAGATCTCCAATGCATTGGGTAATTATTATATCGCATGTTGGCTATATGGTTATTTTAATTAATAGTGTTTTGAATGGATTTTATGAATATGATTCTCCAAGTTATCAAAAAAGGGTTTTAATTGATTGTTATGGGTTTATAATATTTGTTATGATCAATATTGATATTACATAGATTATGATTATTTATTTTTAACACACATTCCTTTTCCAATTTTCCATATTTTATGATCTAGGTTCTGAGGGGTATTAGTTATTTTATTATTTTCTCATGCATTTTTATTATGTAATCATAACCTTGTGCACTTCTTTTTCTCAATGATTACATTCAAATTGTAATGTGTGTGTTTAACTTTTCTAAGAATTTGAGCTCACCCTTCTTTGGTTTCCTTTTTCCTAGGTTATAAATAATGAGATTTAATGAATTATTTATAGAAAGTATTTTTTTAATTGATCTTGATAGCCTAATGTGAAATAATAAAATTTGGGTATAATGGGAGATAATGCTAATCTTTATGATGTAGAAGTTTATGAATCAATGATGATATGAGTTGGTCCTAATTATCTAAAACCCTAAACCTAAAAGGTATATGGGTATTTATGTCATCCAATATTTTTTTTATTTTTTATGTTTTTATTGGTGAAAATTTATTTGTCTTCTTCAATTCCAAATCTAAATTTGTAGATTTTAGGAATTTAGCACTGGATCCGAGAGTGGGAGTTATAAGATTTTATAAAAAATCCCAAGGTGTTACATTATACAACCATTAAATTGTATATCTCTACCAAAATTATATCACTCCAATACAAAAAATGAGGATATATTTATATCATCACAAATGTAGGTTCTTATGTAGCTTCCTCTATTTTATGTTTTAACCACAAAACATTGACCAATTCAGTGGTCTTTTTTAGAGAACATTCTCTCTAGGATCCATAATCTACATCAATTATTCCTTATAATAAATTTATTGTTCCAGTTGAATGATCTATTAGTTTAGTACATGTGAAAGAATATCTATATAATTCCTTAGGAAATATTCAGGGAACACATCGTGAACATGTGAGTTATTTGGTGGAAGTGTGAAATGATAAGCTATCATATTGACAAAATCAATAATTTTTGAAGGACTGATATTTCTAGGTCATAGATAAAACTTCCTTCAAAATAACATTAACTTATTCCAAGGGGATATTCATTGGTATAATTTTTCACCAATTACAAACTCCATATCTCACCAATGATTGTCATCATATCTTTTAATTTATCTCTAAGCTACCTTTATGTGCTACTAAATGGCTATAGCTTTATCTGCAAATTCTTTAGTTTTATTAGGTCCCAATATCTTTCTTTCCAAAAATTAAACTAAATATGATAGAATTATATTTTTTTACAATATTGGGTTTCATAATAATCCATCTTAATGTTTATGTGAAATCTATTTTTGTAAGAAAAATAGACTAGATGACATTTCGGATCAGAAACACATTTGAAATAAATAGAACTAGCTCTAAAAAGGTCATCTAGAGTTTGAATATCCCTCTCAAAATAACCATATATATTTAGATAATAAGTAGTATTGATGGTCAATTTTTTTCTGCTTATCCAACTAAAAAAATTCTCGAACATAGAGGGAGACCATGGATCCCAATCAGATAGAATAGAATATAATACTCCAAACAATCTTATTACTTTTTAGTGTGTAACATTGTAAGTTGATCAAGGGAGTAATATTACCCAATATAAATGAAGTGTAATTTATTTTTAAGGTGATCTAATACAACCCAAATTGAATTATAGACTTTAGATTTTTTAGGGAGTTTGATGATGAAATCCATGGTTATATTTTCCCATTTTCATTAAAATATTGCAATGGTTGTAACATACCATACAATTATACCTCTAAGCCATAACTTCTTGAATTATCATTCATTGAGATACATACCTATAAATATCAATTTTCATCTTGTCCCACATGGAATATTATTTCAGAACCATATGCATCATTGTACTTCCTTGTTGTAACGGGAACAAAAAACGATGAACTTCATCCAATAAATCCTTTAAATATTGAATGGATTAGACACATACATGGTTTCTAATCCTTATCAATCTACCAAAATCAAGGTTAAAATAATGAAAATTTATCCCTTTCTTTTATATTAATATATCTCTCCCTATATCTCTTTAACCCTCACATGGATATATGATTGAAATTTTATCTACGAAAGATAAAATCTTTCCCCTTTCCTTAGGATTTACAGTTCCATCTTCTATAAATCCATAAGTACTAGATCTCTTTCAATCCTCATAATGGATTAAATAGAATATATTTTCTGAATAAAATTATTAGTTTCCTCATTTTTCATCCCATGGCGGTAATGTATTAAGAAGTCTTAATCTTTAATCACTTACCACCATATTATCTAGTCCATATTCAACTCTTCCTATGTGAATATATAACCCACAAATTTTTGATTCATATATATGTCACACCTTTCAACATAAATATAATATCTCCATGCATTAAACCTAAAAATTACTATTTCCAGCTTGAAATCATGTCTTGGTTAGTTTTTATCACTTAATTAAAATTGGTGTGATTCATATACTATCACCATATCATTCTGCATGAGAAAAAATTTCATTCCCTTCATTGATGCATCACTATTGATCACAAAACCTTATCCTCTATGTTGTAGTTTTAGAACTGCTACATTGACTAATATTCTCTTTTGTTACTTGAAATTATATTCATATTCATATGTCTATAAGAACATAACCCCCTACCAATTCAAATTGTTGAGTGGGATAGAAATTCATGATAAATATCTCAAAAAGAATCGATAATATCCAAAAAATCAAAGAAAAATGTAGATCTATGTAACCATGGTTGGTCTGTTCAATTTCATAATATCTACCATATTTAAAAGATCTACCAAAATACCCACACATGAGTTTATATATCCCAATAAAAAACCTTTTTAATCTAAAATTCACACTTGGTAAATTTTTCATATAACTTATCCTTCCTTGGGATCTTGATAATAATTCTCAAATAATCTTTATGCTCCTCCTTTGTGATATAATATATAAAAAAATCATATATAAAAAAACCACAATCTAGTATAGGTAATATCTTAATAATATATTCATTAAATAAATGAATACATATGGGGAATTAATATGTTTTAAGAGAATCATAATAAAATCATAATTCACATACCTCATACAAAAGTATTCCTTAAGTATATCCTCCAAATTGAACCGAAATTGATGATTTATAGAATGAATTTCAATCTTAAAAAATTATTGAGCACCATATTATTAATCAAAAAATCATAAATTTGTGGTATATGAAACATTTTTTTGATATTGATCATGTTAAGTTCTCAATAACCAATGAAAATACACATTTTCCAATTTTTTCTTCCTAACAAAAAGAATAGGTTCACCCCATGGTGATGCACTAGGGAATATAAATTCCTTATAAATATTAACCTAATTTTTTCCCATAAATTCCTACAACTGATTTGGGGGAATTCTAAAATATTTCTTGGAAATAATGGTATAACTAGGTATGAGTTCTATTGAAAAATAAAGTTCACAATTCCAAGGAATACTAAAAAATTCATTATGAAAGACATAAAAATTCATTTATAATAATTGTATCTTCAATATTTAAGGTATCCCTAACCATATGATATAAATGTATAAATATGGATAGAAATTAATGCTCATAAATAGAAGTAATTTCAATTTTATGTTTTTATTCATCCTCACACCGATAAATAATCATAGGTTCATTTTTAATATGATATGTGAATTCACTTAGTTATAAATTGGTATGGGATCAATATAAAGAAATCAATCCATTTCTATGATCAAATAACATTAAACTAAAGGGAGAATCAAATGGTTTACCTGATGTAATTTTTTACAAACATCAACTAGAGGGGAAATATCGACATGATATTTTACTATCACACCATTAAGATTTTTCACCACTAACTAAACATCTAATTAGTGATCTAGTAATTAGATACGCCTTGAAAATTCATTATATATAAAAGAGTGTTTAGATCTAAAATTAAATAAGATATTATCTACTCTATAGTTGATGATATGTGTAACTTTCCCCACATCATTATCATAACCCACATTGGAAGTCATGACCACGATTTATTTACTATTTTATTTTAGTATAAGTGGTTATTGATCCCAATCATCAACATAAAACATAAAATTCATACATTAGTTTTAATAATTCCTATACCCCTTTTCATTTGAAGAATTAAAAAATTGGTGTGGAAATATTTGGAATCTTCTTTTCTTATATTTCATTGACCATAATATTTATCTCCTTTATATATTCATGGTCTTTATGACCTAATTTTCCACATTTAAAGAACCTACCAGTTCAATTAAAGTAATTCCCTTGATTTTTATTCCCACATTTCTAGTATGTAGATTGATTTAATTTCTATCCACTATGTGATTTATTGAAATTTTCATAACATGTGATCTTAAATTTCTATTGAAACCATGGGAATGATTGGAATCTACAATTTTTATTTCTAACTTGTGTATACACATAATTATTTATTCAAGGATATTAATGTATAATATAGCTAATTCCTTTCAGATGATTTGTTTTAATCAACCGTAGAATCATTCAATTTTTTATTTCGGAGATGATGATTAAACCAGAAGCAAACCTGGAATGTCTTGTAAACTTTTCCTTGTAAGTACAAATGGATTTATCATTATTTTTCTTAATCTTATGTAATTCATTCTCCATATTTTAAGAAGAATACAAGGGATTTACATGCTAAAAAATATGCACTTAAACTCATCAGTTTCCATGGATTCTATTTTTTTCTCTTCTCTCATATTCTTAATAATGTTTCACTATTGATATTCTTTTCCTTCTAAATGATAAATGGAATGGATAATATTTTCCATTTCAAAAACCTTAATGGAATAAAATATTTTCCCATTATTTTGATCCATCACTCAGCCATAGGTAGATTAAATGATCCACTAAAATATGGTTTATTATGCATCCTAAAACACTCATCATTATGTTGTCCCATCCATTGATCACTTTAACACTTCGCATGATTCATTTCCATAGAAAGATTCCTGATAATTGTGTAATAACTCTATCTTTTACTCAGGCATGGATCATTATGTTTTCCATCTAAATCATTACTTTGGGACTAATATGGATGCATATTGAGTAAGTAATGGTTACGAGGGTATCTGGAGCTAGTTCAGAGCCCATATCCCATCCTTTTTTATAATGCAGACTTTGTGCATGGTTTAGAGTAAACAATGTTGATGGTGTTTTTTCTGGTAGTGGCACCTCGCATGGTTATTGCATAGCCATGCATCATAACCCTGGAAAATACCCTTTTCCCAGGTATCTATGCATAGATGACACATAGTTTGATAAAACCGTAGAAATGAAGACTTTTTAGGCAAAACCATCTCACACGGTTAGGGAACGGTTTGAAAAATAGTGCAGACAAAATCCTGCGTAGCTTAAAAAACTGCCTAAAATGTCCAAAATGCCCTTAATGATCTATTAATCCTCCCCCTTCCTCTTAATCTGAGAACTAGAAATATTTTCCTGCATGTTCACCCATTTGTTTCTTTTTGAAGTCCAAAATTAGGGATCAAGAGACCTCCTTCATCCGACATCTGATCGAGCTTCCATTCGTCACGTTGGATGCACAACGGTAAGTACTCGAGTCCTCTTTACCTATACTTCTTTCACTCTGGACCTAGATATCACCATGTGTGTGTTTTTTACCTTTTCTTAGATCTCCTCCGATCTGAGGAAAATCAAGGGATGATACTGGAAGAAAATTCTCATAATACCTTAAGATGGGTTGTCTATAACACATCCCTAAAGTCTGTTTTTTTGGAATGTTCATGTGGGTCCCACTAGATTCATTGGAAACCATTTCAAAAATTTACATGCTATGAATACACATGTTAAAATCATATGATAATTCTCCTTCTAATTATGTAATTAGTTGTTAGTGGTTACACCCACAACTCTATCCTCCCCATGCTGAGGGTTATGCCATAATTGGGTTTTTAGTGTTTCCGTATGTTTGATCCATTGTTCAGGTGTTCTTTTTCTTGAACTTCCTAAAGGTGGGCCCTCTTATCATAAATGGATTGTTATTACGAAGAATATTATAAAGTCATGTACCATATATTCTCACCACTTGACTCGTCAAAGGAAGGTTCTTTTGAATGGTTATTAAAAGTGAAATGTGAAATGTGAAATTGAAAGTATACTATGTATAAAACTCGGCCTTAGTATAAAGAGATTGAATAAATGTTACATGTACATAGCACCCCTTTCCATCTTGATGGATGTTCGAGGAGTGAACCTCAATAATTGAATAAGCCTTAATGGATAATGATGACTTGATTAAATGTTTTTAACACTACTTGTCCTATCCACACTAATGGAAGACAATACTTGGACCAATAACTAAATGGTTTCAACTCTACATGACCTATCCACACTAATGGAAGGCAAGACTTGAAGAAAATGAATTATTATTTTATTTCAATGTCAAATAGTAATTGACTGACTTGAGCTCTACTTGGATTATGAGAGGACAATACCTTGGATCTCAGGAACCCCATTACAATTCAACGATACAATTTTCTTAGGTTGATACCCACATTGATTAAAGTTCCCATATATTCCTTGGATCCATGGTATTCTTATACTGAGCCCCATTCATTATTATAGGATACCTCATATAAAATCCTTGGATCTAGCATTGACTAGTATGTTCCATGCTGAATGCCTGTAGGGAACTATCTTTTCATAACCCCATTTTTCCTGATCGATCACCTTGGACTCAATAGGCACATTATTGTGGAATTCCATGGATTATTCTCTTTAGATTACACTCTTACCCCTTTTATATAGACTCAAATCTTACTGAGTTAATAGTCCATGAGATTTATGTGACCTTGGTTATTACCCTGGAACTCTTTCACTGAATATCGTTTTCTGGTTTCCTTGTTATGTCTTGGGAAGTTCACTACATATACTATCACAAGGTGATGTCATTGTTGGTTACGCCTCACATGACCTATTAACATAAAATGGTAGTTTCTTAATTAAAATTATCTTTTTACATGTTGAGACACCAGCTGAGGGATGAAGCAGGTACATGGTTATTTAGTTATATTGTACTATTTTATTTATTTCTATATATATATATATATGTCAGCATATTGTTATATTCCATTACATGGGCCAGATGTTATAGACACAATTGGTGGTGGCCCACTAAGATTTATCTCACACCCTCTTCGGGTGTTGTTTGGTACCCATAGTAGATTACATGGTTGCAGGTATTGATAAATGGAAGCATATAGCTTCCAACACTTGATTGGGTGCTGATAAGATGTACCTTGATAGCAGATGAATAAGTAGGATCTCAGGATGCTTGGAGTTTATTTTTTTATTTTACATTGTGGAAAAAGTTATGTCTGCTGTGTTATATCCATGTTTTCCAGTTTTCTCATGACAACCCTACTTTTATTACAAACTTAAACCTGATTTATTACATAAAACCATAATTTGATACAACATGGATGAACGAGAGGTATAGTGATTTTGGGGATGAGGAACATTACATAACAACATAAAACATGTAATACAATATCTTTATTGAAAACATCGTTTAGATGACCACTACATTCCCTCGTACTTAGAATTGCATGGGATAACCTCATGACATGCATAAGAAAAGGGTGATCTATAAAGCCCAGTAAGGGAATAATCATGGAATAACATGAGTAATACAATACATATTAGACAATAGTCATATCAATAGAGCACAAGATAAGCATAAACATAATGGCATGATAAAGCATGACAATCACAACATGGAAATGTGGTGACAACACTTAACATGGAATTAGCAGGAGCCAAGGATCATTACACATAGAGCATGATTAAATCCTCATTTCACAGGAAGAATGAGTAAAACCTAATTTCAATTGAATTAGAATGAGTCAACACCCATTGCACATGACGTATCATGATACTATACCTTACACAATGTGTTGGAGTGCTAAAAGGGTGCACCCTTCTTAAACATTTCATTTCATGCATAAGTGTGCCACATGGATCATATAACATGGATTCATAAAAAATCATCATTTATTCCACGATACAGAATTTTGAATCCATACATGAATCTTTATAATCAATAATTAAATGTGCATAATGGTTAATACCCTTGTTAGAGACGTGGGCATGGAATTCACTACACAATGACATTGACTTGGAAAATCAGTGAAATTTCAGCACCCAAACGACGTGACGTAAGATTTCATAAAAAATGGTTTCTGAGAGAGAAAGGGGTGTCTCATCATGTGTACATGAAATGGAAAATAATGGGGTCATATAAATACATGTCCCAACAATTGTAATAGAATATAGACTCATGATACAAAAGAATAGCTTGTATGTAAAAGAGGGGAGAGAAATCTGTTTCGGAATTTCTGCATAGTATCGGGTGTACATGGAAGACATTTAATGAGAGAGAAAGGGTTATTCCATCATTAAAACATAAATAGGGCAGAATGGGGGAGGTTAAAAACCATACCCCAACATTTATAAATGAAATCAAAAGGGTATACAAATCATTTAGAAAATTGGAAAAAATGAGAAAGGAAGAAAAATACTTACTTGGAAGTGTGCTTCCAAAGGCTAGAGATAGGCTTGAGAGAAGCTTCTTTAGAGCTTGGGTCACCTTGGGAGGATTATAGGGATAGTAGTGCAGAGGTTGGACGAACTCCAAAGGCTTTGAGTGAGGATAATGTTGGATCTTGGGAGGGTTTAAATAGGAAGGAAGAGGGAATTCTTTATTATTTAGGGTTGGGACACCTCACATTATATTAATTCAAACCACAAACCAGCTCATGGTTTTTTCCCATGGTTTTTTTCCAAAGGGGAGTGGAAAACATTATTTTATAATGCTAAAGTCCGAAATTCTTAAAATATTGGGTTTGCTTATTTAGAGGTGAGTCACACTCCTAAGGAAAACAATTTAAAAAGACAAGATGTTTAATAATCCTTGAAGGGTCCATTAATGCTTTGAAAAATAAGTCCAAAAAACCCAAAATCACATTATTTTAATGGTAAAACATATATTGGCTGTAGATAAGGATTATAGTATTTTATTACATCACTATTGGGTTCTTATGATGTCATAAAACACATCATATATTTAAACGTTGTTTAATTTTAACCCAAAAATTTGACTATCTTAGAAAATTATGAAAAATTCACTATTGGATAATTTTGACATCCTGATTCCAGAAATAATATTTATTTTATCTAAATAATTTTATTAATATGTTAATTTACTCTTTTAAAATTAAAAACGACATTTATAAAAAATTCACAGGTTTGGACAAAAATGGCTTTCGAACCATAATAAAAATCACAATTGCATTCATAATATTATACGATCAATTATATTTTATAAAAATTAATTTAATAATAATAACACATTATTAAAATATTATTTAATACAAAAATCTATTAATTCATCAAAATAGAATTCTTAGTTGAATATTAACTAAAAACACTATTTGATCATTAAAAACTATTTACAAGGTAACAAAAATAACATGAAAATATATTCATTATTTTATACAAAAATAATGTACATAACCATAGTGCTAAGGTATTGTTACATAACCCCTTATAACACCTACATAAGACCAAAGAGTAAGGCGTGTGATGGTGACAGAATCTTGGGGTGGCTCGGATAACATTGCTTGGGTGGTAATCTCTAACAGCACTTACTTCTCTCATCGGCGGTCTCGCTTGAGCTTAACCTGTTAAAGCTTGGCTTGGGATTGGTTAAGAGAGAAGCCCAATGACACTTCCTCTTTTCTAAGTTCTTAAAAATGGGATTCGTATGGGGCACATCTACTGGATGAGGTCATCGCTTCCTTTGTCTTAGTTAATTTAATTCGTTAAATCCCTATATTTATACTAATCATGTGATCACTGTTCAACGACTATATTTACAACAGTCATAATTATTAACATAAAACCAAAGAAGTTAACATTTCAGATAAACATTTTTCATAAAGAGACATTTAATTAGATCAAGAGGGATTTCCTTTAATGAATGTTTGGTTTATTACAATCTTCCCCCCTTAAGAAATTTCTCCCTCAAAATTTCATTTTCGCACACTAAAAAAAATTTGGGTAACTATGATTCATCACTTCCTCTGATTCCCATGTCAGTTCTTCAACATTGTGGTTTCACCACAACACCTTGACGAGAGGCATTATCTTATTTCATAGAAATTTTTCTCTGCGGTTTAAGTTATTCACTGGTTGCTCCTCATAAGAAAGATCATCCTCTAACTGTACCACCTCTAAAGAGAGTACATGTGAAGGGTCTGGTATGTACTTCCTTAAGATGGATACATGAAACACATCATGTACATTTTCCATGGTAGGTGGAAGTGATAGTCGATAGGCCACAACCCCAACACGATCATGAATCACGAAGAGGATGATGTACCTTGTACTTAACATCCCTTTCTTGTGAAACCTCATGACCCTCTTCCATAAAGATATGCATAGAAAACCCATGTCTCCAACTTTAAACTCAAGGTCTCGTCGACGGTTATCTGTATAACTCTTATGTCGACTCTGGGCTGCCTTGATATGTTGTTAAATGGTTTTCACCTTCTCCACCATTTCATCTACCATTTCTGGCCCATGAAGCTTACTCTCACCGACCTCATCCCAACACACCAGTTTTCTACACCCTTTCCCATAAAGGGCTTTATATGGTGCTATTTGGATACTCAAGTGGAAACTGTTATTATAAGAGAACTCAACCAGAGGAAGATGTTGATCTCATCCTCCTTTAAATTCCATTGAGCATGCTCTCAACATGTCCTCATGTGTTTGAATAGTCCACTTGGATTGGACATCAGTTTGAGGATGATGAGATATACTAAAGTTTAGTTCAGTATTCAGAGCATGTTGAAGACTCTTCCAAAACATAGAGGTGAATCTTGGATCTCGATTGGACACAATAGATAGTCGCACCCTATGCAGCCTTACCACTTCCCTGATATATATTCGTGCTCGTTGATCCAATGAGAAATCCTCCAGAATAGCAATGAAGTGTGCAGAATTTGTAAGACAATCCACAATAACCTAGATTGCATTGTTGCCTTTGGGTGTCTTCGAAAGTCTGGTGACAGAGTCCATGGTGATGTTCTCCCATTTCTATTCTGGTATGAGAAATTGTTGCATCATCCTCTTAGACTTCTTCCTCTCTGCCTTCACTTGCTGACACACCAGACACTTTGATGTATATTCAGAGATCTCCTTCTTTAAATTATCCCACCAATAATGCTCTCAGAGATCTCGATACATCTTTGTGTTTCCTGTGTCAATAGAGAAATTTTAAATATTTTTGTCTTCCAAAAGTTCCTTCTTCAGCTCCAGACTTGATGGAACACATAGTCTTTTCCCAAATCTCATAATTCCTTCTTCATTAACATTAAACACCAAGGATTTCCCTTTTCTGATAGATTCCACTTTTTCCTGAATTCCCACATCATGCTTTTGAGCATCCTTTAACCTTTCCAAAAGTGATGGTTGAGCAATCATTTGTGAGAGGATTGTTGATGTTCCCCTCTTTATGATTCTCATTCCCATCCTCATCAAATCTTAAAAGATTGGATCCTTTTAAAATCTCATCAATGATAGAAATTTTGTGTCCTTTCTACATAGAGTATATGCCACCTAGTTCGTTTTCCCAGGGTGGTAATGGATTGATCAGTCATAGTCATTGATCAACTCTAACCATATTAGTTGGTGTATATTCAACTCTTTCTGTGTGAATATATAATTGAGGCTTTTGTGATTTGTATATATTTCACACTTCTCACCAAAGAAATAATGCTGTAAAATTTTCAAAGTGAATATCACTGCAGCCAACTTGAGGTCATGTGTTAGATAGTTCAGTTCATGAACTTTCAATTGCCTTGAATCATAGGGAATGACTTTGTCATTTTGCATCAACACACGTCCTAGGCCCTTCTTCGAATCATCACTGAATACCACAAAAATTTCTCCACTTGTGGGTAAAGTGAGCACAGGCACAGTGATAAGCCTCCTTTTCAACTCCTTGAAGCTCTCTTCACATTAATCACTCCATGAAAACTTTACTCCCTTCCGAGTTAGCTTGGTAAGAGGGTTGGACAATCATGATAAATTTCTCACAAATCGTCAATAATATCCAGCAAACCACAAGAATCTACAGATATCTGTTACCGATGTTGGCCTCAAACATCCCTAAATTGCTTCTGTTTTGGAGGGATCCACAGACATCCCATTATCTGTGAAGATATGGCCCATGAATGATACCTCCTTCAACTAGAACTCACACTTGTTTTACTTGGCATTGAGCTTGTCCTTCTGTAAGGTCTCTTGTACAATTCTCCACTTCTCCTCATGATCCTCCTTGGTTTTGGAGTATATCAGAATATCTTCTATAAATACTACCAGAAATTTGTTTAGGTAATCTCTAAAGACTCTATTAATCAAGTACATGATGATTTCTAGAGCATTAGTGAGTTTGAAAGTCATTAGTATGAATTCATAGTGCCTGTATCTTGTAAGAAAAGTAGTCTTGGGGATATCTTCCTTTTTTACCCTTACTTGATAATATCCCGACTACAAATCCACCTTGGATAAGTATTGTTCTCCACGTATCCGATCAAACAAGTCATCAATTCGTGGGAGAGGATACTTGTTCTTTATCGTGATTTTTTAGATCTCACGATAATCGATGAAAAGGCGCATTGATCCATCCTTCTTCTTGACGAAGAGTACTGGTGCACCCCATGGTGAAGCACTTGGGAATATAAACCCTTTATCCAGATTCTCCTGTAGTTGTTTCTTCAGCTCTTCATGCCCCACAATATCAATTATATAAGAGTTTTTGGATATTGTCAACTCCCCCGATATAAGTTCAATTGAGAATTCAAAATCTCTTCTAGGAGGAAGCCCAAACAATTCCTCTAGAAACACTTCAGTGAATTACCCCACAATAGGCATGTCTTCAAGGATGAATTATTCTTTGGACTCAATCATCTGATCCAGATACACGTTTTCATAGGGAAATAAGATCCACACTTGAGACGATGGAGCTAAAGAAGATTCATCTTCCTCCTAGCTCTTGTAAATAATTAAGGGCCAATTCTCCACATGTAGAGTGATTTCCTTCTCATGACAATTTATGTTGAATCTATATAAGGAAATCAAATATATGACAATAACTGCATCAAATTACACCAGAGGGAGTATGATGAGGTTTTATATAGAGTTAAATCCACAGATTAAGACAGGGGAGGAGTTATATTCATGGGATTCAATAATCGCCCCATTTTCCATACTCACTGACATCTTCACTTCCATGATTTGTGGTGGTGATGGTATTGTTCTACTAAAAGTTCGAGATATAAAGGAGTGCATAGAACTGGAATCAAAAAGTACATTTCTATTCTTGAATGAATAACTAGTGTATCTGTTACCACTTCTTTGTCAAGGTTCACTTCAGCAATAGTGATGGAAAAATCTCTCCCTTGCTGCCTTGGAGGTTATCGTTTTCCTCTAAAAACCCTTGGCTTAGGGCACTGATTTTCAATATGCCCTGGTTCTTTCCAGTTATAGCAATGAATCACGCGTTGAGGTTTGAACAGAGAATTCCTCTCCACTATCGATGCTGTGGGTCTTTCTTGCCGATAGTTAACAGCCAGATGCCCTTCTCTTCCACACCTAATGAATTTTCTTGTACCCTTTAGGAAATTTCTGGGGTGCTTCTTTCCGCACCTTTGGCATGTGGGGTTCTGGATCTTCTTAGAGCCATGGGATATATCCATCAAACCACTAGCATTGATATAAGCCCCCAGCCTTAAACCTTACTTAATATTTAGTTATTACAAGATTACATATTGAGGATCTTTTCAGGTTTAGAGTTTTAGAGAATTGGATCATGAAACTTGCATTACATTCCACATTTAAACAAAGTGGTTACATAAAAGGCTGTATTCATTCTTCCCATCAATGGAAACATATTTAAAATAAAACATGGATTCTTTCTTGACACATCCTTGACAGTATCATCACATCATGTACCCTTCCCTTGACCTATGAAAAACATTTCAAAAACTTGGGATGAGCATAAAAAGCTCAATAAGGGATATAAAAATATGGAAAGGAAACATGAAAACATGTATACATAAGAATGAAATCATACTTTACCCATAAAACAAAAGCACTTTAACATACCTCATAAAATCATGAATAAATCATAGAAATCATAAGACATAAAATGTAACTTGAGGCATTCATAACATTCTTACGTAGGGAGTAACCCTCTTGGTTACGTTTGGAATACCCATCATAGTATATTCCCTAAATCTCTTCGGAGAAACCTTAACGTTTCACTCCTTTGCGTTACCCAATGCATTGGAGAGCTATATCGAGCTCACCCGCCCTTAGTTTATCATGGAACCGCCCGTCTTCATAACAATGCCCAAGAACCATAACATAATCTTATCACATAAAACATGCATAAAGGAAACACAACATTTCCACCTTTCAATAACAAGATATCAATACAAAACATTGATATAAATACATTATGAAAACCATTTTCAATACCAAAATAAAAGAAAAGTAAAACATGGTATTTATTTTTCTTTTAAAAAAATGGTATGGCTTGTAGAGGAAGCCGAAACTCAAATAATGGTCACGACGACGTAGAAGTTGTTGTCGCTGCATACGTATGACAAAAACATTCCCTTTTTTCATTTAATAATCACTTCATATAAAAAAGATTCCTTTTGAATAAACGTAAAAGTCAAAGGGGTTTATACACCGTATAAAAGAAGGTTGTGTATAAAACAGAATATGCCTCAATGAAAGGAGATTGAGACGAAGTCCTTTACAAAGATGGTATCCTTGGTTTAAGGATAAATCAATTACATAATTATGTGTGACAAACGAATACACCAAATATAAGTGGATATTAAGTGTAAAATAATCAAAGGTCATTCACACATATTCAAAGGATTACATATTCAATAACTACATGTTGAACCCAAATAAATCAAAATTGGGTTAAGAAGTTCCCTTGACAGCCTAACGGCGTCACATCAAAAAAAGGGTATCTCATCACTTGGACATAAAATTTACATCAATAAGGATATATGAGAACATATCCCAACATAAAAATATGTAAATTAAAAGACCCAACAAAAGAAGTCTTTTAAAAAGAGGAGGGTGAAAGGTTCCCTTCTCGACATGGGTATCTTTCTAAACATACGCCCCGTGAAAGAAGGACAATACAACATTGATGTAAATACTCATAAATGAAAGAATATTACACAATGAGTAAAATAACGGTCAGTACATACAACACTCAAAGGAAATTGTGGAAAATGTAGCATAAATCTCACGGGAATAAAAGTGAGATGAAAAATCCCTTACGAAAACTCGGCAGCCTAACGGCACCACTTAAAACGTCCAAAAATGGATTGATGAGATCAAATTGGGTATCTCATCACATTACAATAAAATTTACAGCAAGAGGAATATAAAATAACACCCCCCATCATAAAAAAAAGGAGATTAAAAGAAGTTACATAAAGGAGAGTACTTAAAGAGAAAGAGAGAGGTTAGATCTCTTACGAAAATTCGGCAGCCTAACAGCGCCACTCAAAACTTCCAAAATGGATTGATGATAGAGAATAGGGTCTCTCATAATATGAATATAAAAATTATAGTAAGATTAATATAAAATAACATCCCAATCACAAGAAATATGATCTTAGAAGGAATGACATAAAAGAGTGTACTTAAAAAGAAAGAGAGGAGTAGGAGCCCTTACCTCAAGTCCCACTTGTCTTGTTCGTTTCTTTATATTTATGAATAATAAACATTGGTAAATTAATAATTACCTAAGTACCTCATTTAGAGATTATTATTCAGTTCATATCACATATTATAATGTTATAATAATTGTTTAATAATGTTAGTTCATATCAGACGTTTTTGTCGATGTTTGGTACATGAGTCAAAAATGAACTTGTTTTAAAAAAGATTGCCCATGTAGTTATAAGTAAATAATATCCAGAATAGTATTAATGATTAAAATATCATATATATCTAGTAAATATTCATTTTATACCATTCTATATCATTTGGAGATAAAGAAAACGAAAAGCACCGTTCATGGAGACGGTAGGCCGTACGTACGCATGAACACTACTTTCATTTTTTTGTCATATTAATGGAATTAAAACAAAATGAGAGATATATATATATGTTATAATTCCAGAATGATATCCATAATTTATATGTAATATATTACATATATATCCATTATATATATGTACTTATAATATTACATAACATTTTGAGATAAGAAATGAAATGTACCGTTCATGGAGACGGTAAGCCGTACGTACGAATGAACGCTACTTCCATTTCTATTTCATATTTAATGGAATTAAAAAATAATGATACATAATGGTATTTTAATTCCAGTATGGTATAATATATAATATCATTAAATATATCCTTTATACGTACCACAAATGGTATTAACGAATCAAATCACTTTGAGGGGGCGGTAGTCCGCCCTTCCTTAAATGAAGATATCGCGTTTACCCATAATGGGAACCATAAAGGCACGCCATAAATGAAAAATAAATAAGCTTAAGTAAAACATAAACATATTAGATATCATATATAAATATAGTGTCATCTAAATGTCCACCTTTGAAGGTGTTAGAAGAATGTTGAACAATCATCGTTTCGGGAGGCAGAAATCCGCCATCCACGGAAACAGTATGTTCTTTAACCATTAGATGTAGGTGTGTGTATGTTTAGCTCGAATCCTTCTTATAACAACATACTAGTATATTGAAGATAATTTATTTGTTACAAAATAAATTAATAAAAAGAGTTTAGGGGGTTGGAGAAGCAAAATAAAACAAAAGGACACAAGTGACGACATTACTTTAAAATCGGGTAACTCCCTTTGGTTTGAGCTCAAAGGCTTCCTTGGGAAGACTTCTGCCCAAAGTGACGCTTCAAAGAGTAAGATAGGGAAGTGGAGAGACAAAATGGGTAGGGGTTGGCCGAGCCAAAGGCTTTGGGAGTGTGGGTAAGGAGGTAGAGGTGGGGGCCTTTTATAAGAGGAGAGGAGGGGCACTCTTGTAAAGTTACAAAATGATACTTTATTTTCAAAAGAGTTTCGGATTTTGAAGGTCCCACATTGATGTATTTCGAGGATAAGGTGATAAGGGTTCTAAATCCACTCATCCAATAGGTTTTGGACATGTGTAGGTCTTAGATATTACATTATCTTTCCATTTTATTTAAATCGTTAAATAATGAGGTCATCGCTGCATCATCATGATGTCATAAATAATTTAATTTATTTAATGTCTAAAAATTAATAAAAAAAATACTATGATGTAGGAAATCTTTTTATATTTCCAATGAATTTTTATAGTCAAAAATATGACTTGTATAACCCCATGTAAAAATTGTTTTAGTAAAACATCTCATGTTTGTGTCATTTTTACTTTAACATTAAATAAAAAGATATTTATGTTATTTCCCAACCAAAGTGGCTCCATGGGGTCCCCAAGTTGAACCATGGATTTTCTTGGTCGGCCATGACACATCCAATGAGGGTAGGACATGTGTATAGGTCATTTCATTTTATTAAAACATTATTCTTACCATAAACTACACTAATTACCTCTAATCGCGATTAAAAACTTAATAAGTTACTATTCACCAAAAAATTATTTTTATCCCTTTGAACCACATTTTACTTCTTAATGACAACCATGTGTGTCAGATTTTTGAAATTCAAAACACAAATATGGACAAATTTCATTTAAACGGAAAAAATCAGTTTTTATAAGTACCACTTAGTGGTTTCACTATTCATCAAAAATTGAAGTTTTTCAAAAAAATCCCAAAAATTCACCCTAAGCTATATTTGATATTCCGAATTCAAAAATAAAGTCTATTTTACAAAATTCAAAACATATAAGTAACATTAATTAATTTAATAATTAATTCCTGCTGTCAGAGCAAATAGCGTGTTTTTATGAAACAATAAGTATCAAAAGATTGACACTAGTTTAAGTCTGATTTCAAAGTGAAATTAATTCCAATGACCACTATTGGATTTAAGGGTAAAAATATATTCTAATTTCACTTTAAAACCAATTCAAAATATAATATAATCATATAAATAAATTAGATTAAAAAGAGGTTTTGAATTAAAATACAACATTTTTACATTATTCATTAAAAAATGAACTTTATCGGAAAGATACCAAAAATTTACACAAAGTAAATTTTGATGTCCCAATTCTTAAGAAGAGTTTTATTTGGTCCAATAGAATTTATAAGAGTGAATAAAACTATATTTAATGATGGTTCTCCATCAAAAGGCGATAAGTGAACCTTTAGTGAAAACTAGGGCATATACGCCTAAAATTGAATTCTTTCCGTATTTTAAGCCTTTATCTTTTATTGGATAAATGTAAAATCATTTAAAAACATATATAATTATATTTTAGTTATTTCTATCCATTCCCGCCAATACAACGGCTACATGTTAACTACCATTTAAAATAATATTATTTTATTATTAGAGTGCAACGTAAGATTCCCAAGAAACTCGTTGTTGCGTGTTGGGTACGCTATCGAGCATAGAGTCCCCTTTAAATTCATATTAATATTTTATTCACAAATATGGATAAATATGAAAATGTCATATTATTTATTTACCTGGGGTGTTACATCCTTTCCCCATTTTGGGAATTGCGTCCTCGCAATTTTAAAATTCAGTTTGGAAACATCCTTGAAAGTCCCACATCCGAACAAGAGTCGGTAAAACCATCAGTTTAAAATAAAGAAAGATAAGTACAAAGGTCACCCTAGTTAACCCATACTAGGATTACAAGTACAAAAATATGGACATGGAGGAAAAAAACAAAGGGTCATGTTCTGATGGAGAGTGATAGAAAACATGTTTAGGAGAAAGTTAACCACAAGAAAATCACAAACTTGTGTTGGGTTAAACGGTATTCGATTCCTCAGTAGGAAAAGTTAATAGACAAAATTTTTGTTTTAAGTTAATTTTTATTGAGGAATTTATTTATAAGGAAACATAATCACTTATCATGTTGACTTTCAACTTTTACTAGATTCCTTAATCAAACTCATATTTTTTTTCCAAAAGACGCGTATTTAGGGAGACTTGTTCGCATTAAGAGTACTATAATCAACTTATAGAGAATAACCTAATACAAAAAAGAGAACTATATACTTCCCAAGTCTGTAGACTTTAACCAAAACAAAAACCAAAAATGTTAGTACAAGATCAGATAATCTAGAAAAGGATAACCCTTTATAAAAAGAAAATTCATTCTTAATCTCCAAAATTTGTCCAACAGAACCCAAAGTTCAACGAGGACCATTCTATAATAAATTTGTCCATAAAAATTCTTCAAACTAAACCAAACTAAGATTGAAACCCAAATATTTGAAGGATTTAGTCACATAGTTTTCCAAGTTAAATCGTAACATTTATCTCCAAACAACATCAGTTGCTCCTAAAGTCTCTTATTGAAAAGTAATTAACCTAATCACATATCCTCCATGACAGGTTAATAATTTTCATAAATAACCCAAAATCAACTTACTCTTAATTCATAAAATCATATAACTAAAAAGAGTCAGTCGAACTAACCAGGGACTTCACGTAGTCCAATGGTAGGCGATAAATACCAGTCGCACTTTGGTTGTGTGTTTGATTCCCGCATCTTTGTCCGACGCAACGGGTTGTCACACGGTCTGCGTGTTTTCCTTTTCCAAAACTATATAATTCTCAAATCATTCCCCAAAAAAAAAGATAAAATCATAAAAAATAACCATAACATAATTTAACCTCAATTTTATCTCATGCCTTTCACTTCCATCATAACATATAGTAACCCATAATTACCTCAAAAGTAAGGATCATATAAACCCTAATGGTTACCTTTATAATTATTACCTAAACTTCCACATCGATTGGTCATCCCGTACATGATGCATTACAGATCATACCAAGGTTCAGGTGGTTGATCAGGACTCCTTGATAGTTGGTTTAGAACAACCACGAGTTTACTCATTGAATCCCCCATTTTATCTAGTATCTTAATCAGAGAACCACCACAGTTTCCTTCAAACCTGTTGTCTCTTTGGTGCATGCTAGATCCATCCATTCACTAAAAACAGAAATGCTAGTGTGAGTATATCAACAAAACCATCATGTACTAATGAGGAAGGTAAACACTAAGATATACTTACTCATTCACTTTATCTAAAACTAGGACTCTTTCTGAAATCTTATCCATTATGGTACTGTCACTTATGCTTAGAGAATACCCTAAACTCTAAAGTTATCTAAACCGACCTTTGATACCAACTATAAGGCCCAAGCCTTAAACCTTACTTAATATTGAGTTATTACAAGATTACATATTTAGGATCTTTTCAGGTTTAGAGTTTTAGAGAATTAGATCATGAAACTTTCATTACATTCCACATTTAAACAAAGTGGTTACATAAAAGACAGTATTCATTCTTCCCATCAACGGAAACATATTTAAAATAAAACATGGATTCTTTCTTGACACATCCTTAACACTATCATCACATCATGTACCCTTCCCTTGACCCGTGAAAAACATTTCAAAAACTTGGGATGAGCATAAAAAGCTCAGTAAGGGATATAAAAATATGGAAAGGAAACATGAGTACATGTATACATAAGAATGAAATCATACTTTACCCATAAAACATAAGCACTTTAACATACCTAAAAAAATCATGAATAAATCATAGAAATCATAAGACATAAAAGGTAACTTGAGGCATTCATAGCATTCTTACGTAGGGAGTAACCCTCTTGGTTACGTTTGGAATACCCATCACGGTATATTCCCTAAATCTCTTCGGAGAATCCTTAACATTTCACTCCTTCGCATTACCCAGTTCATTGGAGAGCTATATCGGGCTCACCCGCCCTTAGTTTATCACGGAACCACCCGTCTTCATAACAATGCCCAAGAACCATAACATAATCTTATCACATAAAACATGCATAAAGGAAACATAAAATTTCCACCTTTCAATAACAAGATATCAATACAACACATTGGTATAAATACATTATGAAAACCATTTTCAATACCGAAATAAAAGAAAATTAAAACATGGTATTTATTTTTCTTTTAAAAAAATGGTATGGCTTGTAGAGGAAGCCGAAACTCAAATAATGGTCACGACGGCGTAGAAGTCATTGTCGCCACATACGTACGACAAAAACATTACCTTTTGTCATTTAATAAACACTTCGTATAAAAAAGATTCCTTTTTAATAAATGTAAAAGTCAAAGGGGTTTATACACTGTATAAAAGAAGCTTGTGTATAAAACAGAATATGCCTCAATGAAAGGAGATTGAGACGAAGTCCCTTACAAAGACGATATCCTTGGTTTAAGGATAAATCAATTACATAATTATGTGTGACAAACGAATACACCAAATATAATTGGATATTAAGTGTAAAATAATCAAAGGTCATTCACACATATTCAAAGGATGACATATTCAATAACTATATGTTGAACCCAAATAAATCGACATTGGGTTAAGAAGTTCCCTTGACAGCCTAACGGCGTCACATCAAAAAAAGGGTATCTCATCACTTGACATAAAATATAAATCAATAAGGATATATGAGAACATATCCCAACATAACAATATGTAAATCAAAATACCCAACAAAAGAAGTCTTTTAAAAAGAGGAGGGTGAAAGGTTCCCTTACCGACATGGGTATCTTTCGAAACATACGCCCCGTGAAAGAAGGACAATACAACATTGATGTAAATACTCATAAATGAAAGAATATTACACAATGAGTAAAATAATGGTCAATACATACACCACTCAAAGGAAATTGTGGCAAATGTATCATAAATCTCACGGGAACAAATGTGAGATGAAAAATCCCTTACGAAAACTCGGCAGCCTAACGGCGCCACTTAAAACTTCCAAAAATGGATTGATGAGATCAAATAGGGTATCTCATCACATTACAATAAAATTTACAGAAAGAGGAATATAAAAGAACATCCCCCATCATAAAAAAGAGGATCTTAAAAGAAGTGACATAAAGGAGAGTACTTAAAGAGAAAGAGAGAGGTTAGATCTCTTACGAAAATTCGGCAGCCTAACGGCGCCACTCAAAACTTACAAAATGGATTGATGAGATATAATAGGGTCTCTCATCATATTAATATAAAAATTACAGTAAGATTAATATAAAATAACATCCCAATCACAAGAAAGATGAGCTTATAAGGAATGACATAAAAGAGTGTACTTAAAAGGAAAGAGAGGAGTAGGATCCCTTACCTCAAGTCCAGCTTGTCTTGTTCGTTTCTTTATATTCCTGAATAATAAACTTTGGTCAATTAATAACTGCCTAAGTACCTCCTTTAGAGATTATTATTCATTTAATATCACATATTATAATGTTATAATAATTGTTTAATAATGTTAGTTCATATCAGACGTTTTTGCTGATGTTTGGTACATGAGTCAAAAATGAACTTGTTTGAAAAAAGATTGCCCATGTAGTTATAAGTAAATAATTTCCATAATAGTATTAATGATTAAAATATCATATATATCCAGTAAATATTCATTTTATACTATTTAATATCATTTGGAGATAAAGAAAATGAGAAGCACCGTTCATGGAGACGGTAGGCCGTACGTACGCATGAACGCTACTTTCATTTTTTTGTCATATTAATGGAATTAAAACAAAATGAGAGAGATATATATATGTTATAATTAAATAATGATATCCATAATATAGATGTAATATATTACATATATATCCATTATATATATATGTACTTATAATATTACATAACATTTTGAGATAAGAAATGAAATGTACCGTTCATGGAGACGATAAGTCGTACATACGCATGAACGGTACTTCCATTTCTATTTCATATTTAATGGAATTAAAACATAATGATACATAATAGTATTTTAATTCCAGTATGGTATCATATATAATATCATTAAATATATCCTTTATACGTACCACATATGGTATTAACGAATCAAATCACTTTGAGGGGGTGGTAGTCCGCCCTTCCTTAAATGAAGATATCACGTTTACCCATAATGGAAACCATAAAGGTACGCCATAAATGAAAAATACAGAAGATTAAGTAAAACATAAACATATTATATATCATATATAAATATAGTGTCATCTTAATGGCCACCTTTGAAGGTGTTAGAAGAATGGTGAACAATCATCGTTTCAGGAGGCAGAAATTCGCCATCCACGGAAACGGTATGTTCTTTAACCATTAGATGTAGGTGTGTGTAAGTGTAGCTAGAATACTTCTTATAAAAAAATCCTAGTATATTTACGATAATGGATTTGTTACAAAATAAATTAATAAATAGAGTTTAGGGGGTTGGAGAAGCAAAATAAAACAAAAGGACACAAGTGAAGACATTACCTTAAAATTGCGTAACTCCCTTTGGTTTGAGATCAAAGGCTTCATTGGGCAGACTTCTGCCCAAAGTGAGACTTCAAGAAGTAAGAAAGGGAAGTGGAGATACCTAATGGGCAGGGGTTGGACGAGCCAAAGGCTTTGGGAGTGTGGGCAAGGAGGTAGAGGTGGGGGCCTTTTATAAGAGGAGAGGAGGGGCACTCTTGTAAAGTTACAAAATGTTACTTTATTTTCAAAAGAGTTTCGGATTTTGAAGGTCCAAAATTGATTTATTTCGAGGATAAGGTGATAAGGGTTATAAATACACTCATCCATTAGGTTTTGGACATGTTTAGGTCTTAGATATTACATTATCTTTCCATTTTATTTAAATCGTTAAATAATGAGGTCATCGCTACATCATCATGATGTCATAAATAATTTACTTTATTTAATGTCTAAAAATTATAAAAAAAAGTACTATGATGTAGGAAATATTTTTATCTTTCCAATGAATATTTATAGTCAAAAATATGACTTGTATAACCCCATGTAAAAATTGTTTTAGTAAAACATCTCATGTTTGTGTCATTTTTACTTTAACATTAAATAAAAAGACATTTATGTCATTTCCCAACCAAAGTGGCTCCATGGGGTCCCCAAGTTGACCCATGGATTTTATTGGTCGTCCATGACACATCCAAGGAGGGTAGGACATGTTTCCAGGTCTTTTCATTTTATTAAAACATTATTCTTACCATAAACTACACTAATTACCTCTAATCACGATTAAAAACTTAATAAGTTACTATTCATCAAAAAATTATTTTTATCCCTTTGAACCACATTTTACTTCTTAATGACAACCATGTATGTCGGAGTTTTGAAATTCAAAACACAAAGATGGAAAAATTTCATTTAAATGGAAAAATCAGTTTTTATAAGTACCACTTAGTGGTTTCACTATTCATCAAAAATTGAAGTTTTTCAGAAAAATTCCAAAAATTCACCCTAAGCTATATTTGATATTCTGAATTAAAAAATGAATTCTATTTTACAAAATTCAAAACATATAAGTCACATTAATTAATTTAATAATTAATTCCCGCTGTCAGAGCAAATAGCGTGTTTTTATGAAACAATAAGTATCAAAAGATTGACACTAGTTTAAGTCTGATTTCAAAGTGAAATTTATTCCAACGACCACTATTGTATTTAATGGTAAAAATATATTCTAATTTCACTTTAAAACAAATTCAAAAGATAATCTAATCAAATAAATAAATTAGTTTAAAAAGAGGTTTTGAATTAAAATACAACATTTTACACTATTCATTAAAAAATGAACTTTATCGGAAAGTTACCAAAAATTTATACAAAGTAAATTTTGATGTCCCAATTCTTAAAAAGAGTTTTATTTGGTCCAATAGAATTTATAAGAGTGAAAAAAACTATATTTAATGACGGTTCGCCATCAAAAGGAAATAAGTGAACCTTTAGTGAAAACTAGGGCATATACGCCTAAAATTGAATTCTTTCCGTATTTTAAGTCTTTATCTTTTATTGGATAAATGTAAAAGCATTTAAAAACATATATAATCATATTTTAGTTATTTCTATCCATTCCCGCCAATACAACAGCTATATGTTAACTACCATTTAAAATAATATTATTTTATTATTAGAGTGCAACATAAGATTCCCAAGAAACTCGTTGTTGCGTGTTGGGTACGCCATCGAGCATAGCGTCCCCTTTAAAGTCATATTAATATTTTATTCACAAATATGGATAAATATGAAAATGTCATATTCTTTATTTACCTGGGGTGTTACAATTGAAGTCCACCTTACGCTTTTCATCCCATACACCTGAGATTATACAATATCCATTTCAACCTTGAGGGCACATCAGACAATTTCCTCATAGCTGCCAAAGTCATGGATTGCCAGTGCTTTTCAAAGGCTAGGTTTCATCCCACTAAAGAAGTGGTCAACCTTTTATTCGGGGGTAACGACAAATCCAGAAGCATATCATGCAAGCCATGTGAATTTTGACTCATACGCTCCAACAGATTTGTCATTGTTTTGCTATAGGGAAAGGAAGTCTCTTTCCATCTTAAGTTGAAGGGTGCGCGGAAAATATTTATCAAAAAACACTTTCCAGGAATCATTCCATTCCAACACATCGATTTCCTCCTCAGGCTTCATATTTTTTATCATTGTCCACCATTGATCAGCTTCACCCTCCAAATGATAAGCAGCCAGGAGAACCTTCTCTTTTTCAGAACATTAACAGATGGAGAAGATCATTTAAATGGAGTTGATCCATTGTTTAGAGATTTAGGGATCATATGATCAATTTAAAGTAGGAGGCCTTTGTCTCATGAAGCTCTCGATAGTTACTTGTTCTTTAGTAAGGGTGTTGAATGTTCCTCTGGACCCATGATTCTATTCAAATGTTGAGTTATCTAAGAGAGAAGTGTGACAACATTCGCAATTCCCACTCCCATTGGATTGGGTATCTCATTAGTAAAATCATCACATTGATCTTCCCATTGGTTGTTAGCCCGAGTCCTCCTATTACCGGCCATTGGCTGGAATAAAAGGAAAGTTAGGTGTAACACATAAAGGGCAATACAAGGAAAAAACTGATGACTTATAAATAACTCTTATTTCTTTAACATATGAATCTGTTGGCTTTAGTCTTTTTTATCCATGATCTACATTCTAACATATATTCTTAGAGAATTTTTTTGTCCCTTAATAATGGTTCATACTATGCTTGTGAATTTACCAAAGCATATCCCCCGGGAGTGTCATATCCAAGAGTGCAGAAAGGCATATTTTCATGCACATGTTCCTATTTGAGTCTAGCTCAAAGTGGTGTTTCCGGGTTTTACCCCTAGGATACATCTGTGCCAGAGCCGCCTCTACCTTCTCGTATCCAGACAGGGATGTATTTTCTTGATAAAACACTTACTCAATACCCACCAAAACATAGGGATGTATTTATTATACTTAGTCATGTCTCTAAGGCTTTACTATGGTTTTCTAATCCTAATCCCAAAAATAAAAAAACCTATCCTTCAATACCAACTATGACAACCCCAATTTTATTACAAACTTAAACCTGATTTATTACATAAAACCTTCACTTGATACAAAATTTTAGATAGATATTTCTAGTGTATTAGGGGATTAAGAACATTACATAACAACTTAACACTTGTAATACAACATCTTTATTGAAAACTTCCTTTAAATGACCACTACATTCCCTCAAACATAGAATTGCATGGGATAACCGAGGGACATGCATAAGAAAAGGGTGAGCTATAAAGCCCAGTAAGGGAATAATAATGGAATAACATGAAGAATAAAATACATGTTATACAATAAGAATATCAATAGATCACAAGAGAAGCATAAACATAAAGGCATGATACATCATGACAATCATAACATGGAAAAGTGGCAACAACACTTAACATGGAATTAGCATGAGCCAAGGCTCATTGCACATGGAGCATGGGTAAATACTCATTGCACATGAAGCACGAGTAAAACTGCGTGGAACTTGAATTAGAATGATTCAACACCCATTGCACAAGATGTATCATAATAATATACTTTACCCAATACATTGGAGCACTATAAGGGCGCACCATTCTTAAACATTTCCTTTCATGCATAAGTGTGCCACATGGATCATATAACATGGATTCATAAAACATCATCATTTATTCCACATTAAGGAATGTGGAATTCATACATGAAACTTTATAACCAATAAGTAAATGTGCATAAAGGTGAATACCCTTGATAGAGTCATGGGCATGGTATTCACTACACAATGACATTGGCTTGGAAAATTGGTGCAATTTCGGCACCGTACAGGTGTGACATAAAAATTCATAAAAAATGGTTTATTAGAGAGAAAGGGGTGTCTCATCAGGAGAACATGAAATGGAATGTAAGGGGTGTCATATAGATACATGTCCAAATGATATTAATGGAACATAGATTCACGATACAAAAGAATTTCTTGAATGTAAAAGAGGAGAGAGAAATGCCTTTCGGAATTTTGGCATAGTATCGGGTGTACACGGGAGACATTTAATGAGAGAGAAAGGGGTCTCCCATCATTCAAAAATAAAGAGGGAAGTATGGGAGAGGTGAAAAAACATACCACAACATTTATAATTGAAATTTTAAGGGCATAATAATCATTAAGAAAATTGGAGAAAATGAGAAAGGAAGAAAAACCCTTACTTCGAATTGTGCTTCCAAAGGCTTGAGAGAGGATTGAGAGAGGCTTCCTGGGAGCTTGGGGCACCATGGGAGGATTCTATAGATAGTAGGGAAGAGTTTTGAAGAACACCAAAGGCTTTTAGTGACGAGAATTTGGGAGATTGGGTGGGTTTATATTGGAAGGGTGAGGGAATTCTTTATTTTTTAGGGTTGGGACACCCCACATTATATTTATTCAAAACACTAACCAGCCCATGTTTTTTTCCTATGGTTTCTTCAAAATGGGAGTGTAATACAATATTTTATAAGGTGAAAGTCCGAAATTCTTAAAATAATGGGGCCACTTATGTGGAGGAGAGTCACACTCCCAAGGAAAACAAGTTAAAAAGATAAGATGTTTAATAAGCCTTGAAGGTTACATTAATGCAATTTAAAATAAGTCAAAAAAACCCAAAATCACATTAATTTAATGGTGAAACATATATTGGCCAAAAATTAGGCTTATAGTATTTTATTACATCACTATTGGGTCCTTATGATGTCATAAAAACATTATATATTTGAAAGGTATTTAATTTTTACCCAAAACTTTGACTATCTCAGAAAATTATGAAAAATTCAGCGTTGGATAATTTCAACATCCTGATTCCATAAATACTAATTATTTTATCTAAATAATTTTATAACCATGTTAATTTTCTCTTTTAAAATAAAAACCGATATTTATCCAAAATTCACGGGTTTGGACAAAAATGGCTTTCGAACCGTAATAATATTTACAATTTAATTCATAAAATTAAATGATAATTTATATTTAATAAAAATTATTTTAATAATAATATTATTAACAATTTATTAAAATGTTACTTAATAAAAAAATCCATTAATTCATCAAAATATATTTCTTAGTTGAATATTAACAAAAACACTATTTGGTCTTTAAAAACTATTTACAAGGTTAAAAAAATAACATGAAAATATATTAATTATTATATACAAAAATAATGTACATAACCATAGTGCTATGGTCTTGTTACATAACCCCTTATAACACCCGCATAAGACTGAAGAGTATGATGTGCAATGGTGACAGACTCTTGGGTTGGCTCGGATAACATTTCTCGGGTGGTAATCTCTATCAACTTCCACTTCTCTCATAGGGAGTCTTGCTTGAGCTTAACCTGTTGAAGCTCAGCTTGGGCTTGGTCAATAGTGAATCCCAATGGGGCCACCTCTTTTCCAATTTTTGAAAAATGGGCTTCATATGTGGCATGTCTACTGGATGAGGCCATCGCTTCATTTTTCTGAGTAAATTGGATTCGTTAAAGCCCTATATTTATACTAGTCATGTGATCAATGTTCAATAGATATATTAACAATGGTCACAATTATTAACATAAAACCAAAGAAGTTGACATTTCATATAAAAATTTTACATAAAGAGACATATAATTAGATCAAGAGGGATTTATATTAATGAATGTTTGGGTCGTTACATTTCCTGTGACATGTCATTACATCATTATTGTCTTAGTCGATACAGTTATTATTATTCCTATTTATCTATTTCATCAGTTTTCTTCCTCTAATTATTTATATTGCCTCTTTTTTCTATTCAATTATATTCTTTACATTCTGCTAAAGTTTTTTAATGAGTTCATTGTCTTCCCATAGACACACCCTAGACCCTCGTTGTTAGTCGGAAGCCTCTAGCATTCGGGAAGATGCGCTTAAGGCCATGTGGCCCACCGGGCTTGGGAAACCCATTAAGTGGAATCTGGGTTCGAGTCATCATAAAGTGGTATCAAAGGTGGTTTCTTTTATTTATTTACATTTTGGAGAAAAAATATTAGAGAATAGAAATTCTTGTGACTTGTTCATATGTCATGATTGGGTGTCGCGAACCTAGGGTCAGGGTAAAATCCATGTTACAAAAAATGAAATTGTTGTTCAGCTTTTTCCAATTACAGTTGATTTTATTTCACCATCGGGTGACACACATGTTGTGTGGTGTTTTTGATTATTACTATTTTAGAATTTATTTCTTCCATAGGATGATGATATTAGGGTAAGTATTATTGTTACATGCATCATTATAGGCACCTTGAATCCACATTTCATGCATATTGCCATGCCATATAAGTGCATTTCACTACTTTTAATTACATGAAATGCCTATAATTACTAAGTGATTTTGTGATAGTTTCATGTACTTGTGTTTCTTTTTCATTTATTGAGTGATTTCTTGTCTCAATTCATGAGTTGTATGAGATCTCATGGGTTGGGATAAATAGTTTATCGAGTCGAGCCATTACACTATAAATAAATGGGTTCTATTTCTGGTGATAGGTTTTTGGGAACTGATTCATTAGAAATGTCTATCCATTATAAAGTGAATCTTGAAATCTAAAATTAATTGGTTACACATCCTTATCCAGCCTTTTCATGTTTATTAAATCCAAAGTAGTGAACTTGGAAATTAATTTCAAAGTAACATGAAACTGATACCTAAGAACTTACCAATACCTGGTCATTTAAGAAGGTAGTTTGGGTAGTATGCCTTGGGTAGTGAGTTTTCTTACATTCATATTCATTTTCTGATGTTATATCCTTGAATATAATCATGTTTTAAGTTGTGTACTAGAAATTTGTAGATAAATTCCACCACGATGTCCTCGTGTTGTTCCCTTGGAAGGTGGTGACGACCATTCTCTATATATGGTGGGCCCTGAGCCACCAGTCTTCCTTACAGGAGTTCCACATGAGGCACCTCCTACTGTACCTAATCCGGGCAGTGATTCCCAGGTCCATGATACTCTATTACATATGATGTAGTCCATTATTGGTGCTCAATGGGTTTCACGTATAATGGTTGATCTGACCTGCGAGTTCCAGCAGTAGCATCCTCTTAATTTTTCAGTGGATAGTGGTTCTCAGGATACTAAGTCTTAGTTAGAGGCCATGCTATCTATATTTGACCATCTGTAAATTCCTCTAGAGAAAAGAGTCGATCTTTCTACATACATGATTTTGGATTCATCCAAGCATTGGTGGGATGTCATTACCAGGCCGGTCATCATCCCGGCATGTTATGGGTATAATTCGATAATGCCTTCTATGAACAGTTCATTTCCCAATTCACTGAGATCTAAAATAGCCAAAGATTTCAGGAATCTCAAGCATAGTTCTATGTTAGTTATGGAATATTCAGAACTATTTGCTAATTTAAAGCGCCTTGCACCGCTTTTAGCTGGTGACGAGTATTAACATGATTGACATTTTGAGGATGGGCTCCAATATTTCATCTGAACTTGGGTGAATGTATTTTTCCTTCCTATCTTTTCTAAAATAGTTGATCAGGCCCTTATCAATGAGAAGAACCTGAGGGAGAGCATGAGTACTTGGTTTAAAGGATCAGTGTCATCTCAGGCCAGTAGTTTTTCCAGTGGAAGGAAATGCTCCCTTGCTTTTTTCTTCATGGTAGTGGCATCTAGAGAATCCATTTTGATAGCTTTGTAATGTGTCATTAGTTTGGAAAACCAGGTCATAAGAATCCCTAGTGTGATAGAGAATCTATGAAGTTCCAGGCTTGTGTTGTACGGCCCATCTTTAGCTCTTTTTCAGGACCATTCCACTAGCTTCGAGTGGAAAGGGATCATCTTCAGCTCCATTTTTAGGAGTCATTTCTTTTGCACCACATTAGGCGTGGAGTTGTAGTAGTGACAGTAGGTTTGTATGAGGAGGAGGTTGTGGTCATGGATGTCTAATCTTTGATCACCATTAGCGCCAGCAGATCATTCATGATCATAGTAATCCATCTATTGAACTGGGTCATGGATCAGGTCAATTGCATGTTTATAGCTGACACCTAAGGATCAGGTTGCAGGACCAACTATAGTATGATGTAATCTTTGAGTAGACTCTTCTATTGTATCTACATTGTTTGATAAAGGTGCTTCAAACTCTCTTATTTTTGTATCTATCATGGAATGTATCAGACTATAGATATGGTATCACTATGGTGTAATGACCCTCAATAAATAGCTAGGAATATGGGAGGAGGGCATACACCAGTGTAGGGACTTCCCCCTTGAGGTAGTAAGTTACCCTTTCTTGTGGAATATCTTTGTTCTTGAGATGATGGGATTTGATTCCATTCTCCAGATGAACTGGTTGGTCCACTATCACACATTGGTAAACAGGTATCATAGAAGGGTTTCTTTTACATCACCAGGAGGTAGCAGTTATTATTTCAAAGGAAAGTGGGATGTCCAGGCTGGGAGAGTGTGACCGAAGCATCATAGTCTAAGTGAAGTGAACACTCATTTTTCAAATCTTTTCCAGGAGGATCAAATTTTGCTTCAAGATGATTTCCCTCAAGTAGTTGATCGTTTAAGGTATGTATTTCCCAGTGAATTTTCTTTATTACCTCCTAAAATAGAGGTATATATTACATTAGGGATTGTTCCAGGAGAAGCTCTAGTTCCCATACCTCTATACAGGATGACACCTACTAATCTTCATGAGCTCAAGAGACAGACAGAAGACTTAGATTCTGAAAGATTTATTCTCCCAATTATATCCTCTTGGGTTTCACCCACTCTTTTCTCTAATAAGGTGGATGAAACTATCCATTTATACATGGATTATAGATGGTTCAACTATCTTATAGTCAATAATTTGTATCCACTTCCTCGAATAGATGGTCTTTTTGGCCAGCTCTAAGGAGCAAAGGTGTTCTCTAAGATCAACCTAAGATCTGGTAACCATTACGTGCGAGTCATACCATTAGACATACCTCATACAACTTTCCATAGCAGGTATGGTCTATATGAATATATCGGTATACCATTTTGTCTTACGAACATGCCTACCATTTTCATGGCTTTGATGAATTGAGTTTTCCATCCCTATTTGGGCTCTTTTATCGTGGTCTTTGTGGATGACATATTGGTGTATTCACACACTCATGAAGACCATACCAAAAATCATGACATCTTTTTTAGTACACTGAGAGAGCATCACCTTTATACTAATATTTCTAAATGTGAATTATGGATCAATAAGTTCCACATCTTAGGTCATATTATTTTAGAATTAAAAGCATCGGTTGGCCCTAAAAAGGTTAGTACAGTAGTTTCCTAGGAGTAGCCTAAAAATGTGTTTGAGCTCAATAGTTTCTTAGGGATTTCTGGATATTATAGGAATTTTATAAAATACTTTTCCTATCTTTCTTCACCTCTTACATGACATATAAATAATGGTGTCATGTTCACATGGTCAGAAGCATGTGAGAAATCCTTTCAGGAGAAAAAAAGGGAGGCTTTTCTATATGCCAATTCTGATTCTTCCAGAACTAGGTAAGGGTTATATCATCTTCTACAATGCATCAGAAATTGGACTATGGGTAGTGTTGATGTAGAAAGATAATTTTTTTGCATACCAATCAGATAATTTGAGGCCTCAAGAGATAAATTACCCAATAGATGACATCGAGCTACAACAATTGTCCATGCCTTATGTTGCTGGATACATTATCTATTGGGTGAGCATTTTTTGATGTATGTAGATCAGAAGATACTCAGGTATATCTTTTCTCAGTATGATATGAACCTCCGAAAATAAATATTGTCGAATATCTATAGTCCTTTTTTGAGATTGCCTATATGCATGGAAATGGAAATGTGGTTGTTGTTGCACTGAGTCGGAAAACTCAAAAGCAGGTCGTACAAGAAGCTAGTGATGAATTTATGTTAATGGAAATAATTTCTCAACTTTATATATAGTTTTGTAATAGTCCTGATAAGTCTTAACTCTCAACCTTAACATTTACCTCTTCCCTCGTTGACAAGGTGAAGAGTATGATGTTTTCATATCCTGAAGGTTTGGTTATCCATGAGTGTATATCAAGAGATAATCCACCTCTAGATTTTTTTGGGGATAAAGACAACTTCTTCTATCTATGTGGACATATACGGGTTCCTGTAGATATGAGAGAGGAGTTGATGAAAGATTCCCATGCTTCCTAGGGGATGTTCATCCAAGAATCGTGAGGATTTATCGAGATATGTGATGCCAGTATTGGTGTCCTAGGATGAAATTCCAGATTGCAGGCATCATCACAAGGTGTTCTTTCTGTCAGTAGGTGAAGGTGGAGCACCGAAGACCTGCATTCTTATTACAACGGCTTATAGTCCCAAAATGGAATGGTAATATGTTGATATGGAATTTGTAGTCAGCTTACCTAGGTGTTCAATGTGTAGAGATTCTATCTGGGAAGTCATTAACAAACTAATAAAAAATTCACACTTCATTCCTATTTTGGTGATTTCCCAATTGATGAATTGGGAAGACCATATATTCGTGATATCATACGACTAAATGGGGTTCCACATAATATCATTTTAGAGAGGGATGCTCATTTCACATCATGGTTCTGGTAGGGTTTGCAGAAAGCTATGGGAAATAAGGTGCTTCTAAGAATAGCTTTTCACCCTCAGACTGATGGAAAATCAGAACAGACAATACATGTTTTGTAGGATATTCTCTAAGAATGTATCCTTGATTTCAAATATTATTGGGAGAATCATATACATCTCATCGAGTTAACCTATAATAACTATTTTTAGGTGACGATTAAAATGTCTCCTTTTGATTTCTTATATGGTAGGCCATGTTCTTCACCCTTGTGTAGGCTAGAGGTAGGTGAGACAGCCATACTAGGTCCTCATCTTGTTCAGGAGACTTTATAACAGGTTCAACAGATCAGGAAGTGTATGACTACAGCTTAGTCTAAAAAAAATATTATGCTGATCTATTTCGAAGACCTCTTGATTTCATGTTTTGGAGTTTTGTTTTTCTTCGGGTATCACCCATTCTTGGGAACAAATGGTTACGAAAGCAGGTAATATTGTCTCCTTGTTATGTTGGGCCATTTGAAATTATTGAGAGAGTCGAGTCTGTAGCCTTTCAGTTGCTACAACCTTAGAGGTACCATTCCATGCACAACATCTTTCATGTCTCAAAGCTTCTCCAATATCATGCCGACCCATATCATACCTTTTATCCTCAGGAATTTGAATTAGATGTCGATGCTACTTTTGAGGAATATCTAGTAAGAATCATTGACAGAAGCACGAATGATCTCTGAGGAAATATTGTCCCTATCCTATGAGTTATATAGAAACACAGTCACGTAAAAGATGAGACATGGGAGTGGGAAGCTGATGTACATTCCAAATGGCTCGAGTTGTTCTCAGATAGTGTTTCCTTACCCATAGGAGAACTCAGGGGAGAGTTCTTTTAAGGGGGGAATACTATAAGAACCCAATTTTTCATTCAGGTATGGATCCCTAAATTTTCAATCAAAATATTTACTTTCAACCTAATATGGATTCCTATAGTTTAATTAAAGGTTAATAGGGTGTCTGGGGCTTGTTCAGACCCCAGAGCCCATCCTTTTTTAGAAAACATACCATGCGCATGGTTTAGAGTAAACCTTGTATAATTTCCAAATGGTTGGCCAAACCATGTGGATGGTGTTTTTTTAGACAGTGGAACCTCATATGGTTGGTGAATGGTTGTGCAACCTAACCATGAAAACGTCCATTTTTTCCAGGGAACCGTGAATGGATGGAACATGGTTTGATCAAAATGTGCAAAGGTATGATTTTTGGGTAGAACCGCATCGAACTGTTTACGAACGGTTTGACAAACCGTGCAAACAAATCGTACACCGGCTAAAAACCAGTTTAAAATGTCCAAAACACCCTTAATGATCTATTAATCCTACACCATCCTCCTAATCCAAGAACCATCGGTATTCTCTTCCATTTTCAACCATTTGGATCTTTTTTAAGACTAAAGATAGGGATCAAGATACCTCCTTCATCTGACATCCGATCGAGCTTTCGTTCATCATGTGGGATGTGCAACAACAAGTACTTGAGTAATCATTATCAGTTCTTCTTCACTTTCACACTCAACCTAGATATCTCCATGTGATCAGTTTTTACATTTTGTTAGATCTACTCTGATATGAGTAAAATCAATGGTTGATACCAGAGGAGAAGGCCCATACAACCCTAAGTTGGGTGGTATATAACTCATTCTTAAAGTTCCTTGTTTTTTGAATGTTCATTTGGGGACCACTGGTTTCATTGAAAAATGTTTCTTAAATTTACATTCCATGATTATAATTGTTAGAATCATATTATTATTATTTATCAAATTATGTGATTCATTGTTAGTGGTTACACCCACAACTCAATCTTCCCCATGTCGAATATTATGCCATAATCCGGTTTTTAGTGTTTTGGTACTTTTGAGCCATAGTTCTGTTGTGCCTTTTTTTGACCGTCCTAAAGGTGAGCCCTATAATCATAAATGGAATTTTATTACTAATAATTTCATAATGGCATGTACCATGTATGATAACCACTTGACCAGTCTAATGTAAGTGCATCCGAATGGTTATTAAAAGGGAAATGTGAAATGTGAAATAGAAAATATAAAAAGTATATAACTTGGACTTATTAAAAAGAGATTTAATAAAGGTTACATGTTTGTAGTTCCCCTTTACATGTTGATGGAAGGTAACAAAGTGAAATTCAATAATTAAATAAGCCTTAACGGCGAACTAAGAATTGATTAAATTTTTGCAATGCTACTTCACCTATCCACAAAATGGAAGACAATACATGCACCAATAAATAAATGGTTACTACTCTACTTGACCTATCTACACTAATGGATGGAAAGTATTGAACCAAATGAATTATTATTTGATTACAATATCAAATAGGAATGGACACACTCAAGCATGCCATGGATTCTAAGAGGAGAATACCTTGGGTCTTGAGAACACCATTCAATTCAATGATATAGTTTTCATAGGTTGATACCAACCTAGAATCTAGTTCACGTCTACTCCTTGAATGCCCAGTATTCTAACATTGGGTCCCTTTAATTTATATAGGATACCTTAGATACACTTCTTCGATCCATTATTTTCTAGTAGTTGTCATAGTGAAATCCCATAGGTACCTGTATTTTCTTAGCCCCATTTTACCTTGGTTGATCACCTTGGACTCGGTAGGCACCTTATTATAGAATGCCTTGGATTATGCTCTTTAGATTACACTATTACCCCTTTTTTCTAGACTCAGAGATACTACTGAGTCTGTAGTCTTTGAGATTTATGTTACCTAGGTTATTAACTGGGAACTCTCTCACTAGATATCATTTTCAGGTTGCTTTGTCAGGTCTTGGGACTATCACTAATTATACTATCACGAGGTGAAGTTATTTCTGGTTATGCCTCATGTGGAATAATAACATTAAATGGTAAATGATTTATTAAAATGAACTGGTTACATGTTCAAACACCAGCCGAGGGCTAATGTTGGTACTCAGTTATTTAGTTATATTGTACGGTTTTCTTTACTTGTATACATATATATATATTCCTGAAAACTATTATATTCCATTACACGGGCCAGATGTTATAGACATTGTTGGTGGTGGCCCACTATGATTTATCTCACACCCTCTTGAGGTTCCGTTTTTGACCTGGAGTGGACTACATGGTTGTAGGTATTGACAAAGTGAATCATATGAAATCCAACACTTGATTGTTTGTTGATAGGACGGATCTTGATAGTAGATGACTTAGTAGGATCTTGGGAAGCTTGGAGTTTCCTTTTTTTTTTACTTTGTGGAACTTTGTATGTCTGTTGTCTTGTATCTATGTTTTCCATTTTTTCAATGACATGCCATTACATCATTATAATCTTAGTTGATGTATTAATTATAATTATTTTTTATCTATTGCGTCAGTTTTCTTATACCATTTTTTATATTTCTTCTGTTGTTTTCTATTACATTATATTCCTTCTATTGTGCTACACTCTTCTAATGAGGGAATAGTCTTTCCATAGTCCCTCCCTAGGCCCTAGGTTCTTGTCAGTACCCTCTGGCATTTGGGAAGATGCGCTTGAGGCCATGTGATCCACCAGGATTGGGGCACCCGTTATGTGGCATCTGGGTTTGGGTTGTCACAAATAGCAACAAGATTCTACATTCCAAGTCCTATAGAATTTGGTTTCTTAGATGGACAATAATTTCATTTTTAATCAAATTTGTTGTTATCCTGACATCTTTTGGGTCCAGCAATTAACTAAAAACAAAAAAGAAACATGTAAAAATCAAACTATAATAATTAGATTAAACTATCATGTAATCATGGAAAATTTATTCATATGATTTCTAAATCATTATACATTCTTCATAATCTATGGAACTTTAGGCTTAACTAATGTTATACATTGTTATTAACAAAATTTTAGGATGATATCTTATACTTAGTGTTATCCCTAGGGTGTTCAATAAATTTTTATAACCCCAATATCTAATGATTTCCTAAACCTATTATTTGATAACAACTATAGTGACCCCAGATTTTGATACCTAACATTACATCTTTCTAGATAAATATTCAAATAATTTTACAAATACATGCCTGAGGACCATAAAGGATTAGTGTCTTTGGAGACTAGATAAAAAATATTCTTATTTCAGGAATGATATTAAATATCTAGAAAAAATATTTACACATATCAAACTCTTTATACACCATCCCTACATAATAATTTCCTCATAACCTAGGGAAAGAAAACATAAGAAAGGGTGAGTTCATATTCTCATTACGGGTAAACATGGGAGATATCAATCAATGGGAATATGAATAAATAAAATAAAAATAAGATTATGAGATCATTAAAATATCATACAAAGTTCAAACCCAATCTACTAGGTATTATAAACATGATTCATGTCATAAAACATTATCATTTCAAAATAAATGTATCATAGGAGTGAGAAATCCTTATAAACCAATCATGGACCATATGTTCATGTCCTAAATGTGTGTAACAATCACAAATATTGAAACCATTTTACATGTCATGTTTAACTATTGATATCATCAAATCATAATGGATAAAGAATCAACACCTATTTCCCATGTAAAAATGGATCAGGAATCATTAAATGTTCCCCATAGTGGATCAAGCACATCATCTTATATACTAGATGAAGCACATCGAATTTTTATTCATATCTTTCTCTTAATATATAAAAATTTATCAATGAATTTAAGGGATATATAATTCTAATACCAACGTCACATAATGAAAAAAATATAAATTTTTGTTCTAGAATGTAATAAATTATTTATCTTTTCATCATATCATAAACTATGGAAAATAAACGGGCTTAATAAATATATCATAATTTTATCTTAGTAGTACACTAGTAAAAAAATCATGTTTCATAAACATTATATCATTATAATCATAAAACATCTAGGGAAATAATAATGTTGGTATAATTGGATCATATCCCTAGTAAAACCTAATTAACATAAAAGGATGTTATGACAGATGAAAATTACTTTAAATGAATTATATGAAGATTACCTGATAAAAATAGCTTTTTCATTTTAAAATAACTTATATTAAATACAATTTATTTCAAATATTAAGGAAACAATTTTCATCGATAATATCCTCGTAAACATTTTAGGGAATATTAAATGAATTGAGTGGTCATTATGGCATGAAATTCCATTGGTGTCGTATATGTGAAAAGGAAAATTTCCTTTAACACTTTTGTAAATAGTTAAAATATGTCTCGTTCACAAAATGTAAAGAATATTCCTTTTAATGAATTTTTTAAAAATTAAATCATGGGTAAAAAAATTTAAACAAAAATTATATAAAATAAAAAACATTCTATATAATATTTTTTAGAAAACATAGTTATGGAAGAAAAAATATTTTTGACTGAAGATATAAATAAATCCCCTTTTCCTTAAAAACATTATTTTCACATATTTAGTAATTAATGTGCACGAAAATAAAAATAAAAATGTATTATTCATAAATTACAAGATAATAAGAAACATTCATGATATTTATCATATAATTATCATATAATTATCTTCAATGGTAAATTCAAGTAAACAATCTTGATTAAGATGGGATTGAAACATAAATCCATTACCACTTTTAAAACATTTGAATTGTAATCCCTACGAAATAATAAAATAAAAAAAATTAAATATAATTAAAATAATTAGATTCCTGATATAACATATGAAATGGGAATTATATACACCACATAAATGAAATAACATGTGAATATGACATAAGTCTCTTAGAAATAAATGTTAGACTAGAAACCCCTTACCTCAAGTCTCTTATTTCTCCAAATGAGTTCCGAACTCCTATATAATAATTACATATTTAATATAAATTTATTCTCGAACATTAATCATATATATAACACTATATATAATTTACTTAGGATATATTATCACTTTTTTTATTAAAAATGTGTTATTAAAACCACTTTTTTGGGTGACAACTTCATCATTTTTCAAGCATGTTTTTGGTCGGTAGACATGATCCTTTTACATTAATCATGGATCTATAATATATATAATTTTAATCATGATATAAATATTATATGTATTAATTATATATTTATATTTATCCATAAAATTTATATATATAAATATAAATTGCACATTCATGGTGACAGTATGTTGTACGTACACATGAATGTTGTTTTTTTTTTTTGATTAATGGAATAAAAGATAGATAAATAATAATTGAACTTTATATAATAATTATTGTATCATATATTTCTTATATATTATTTAAATATTTTTTTATTAACATCAATGTCAAAATAAACTAAAAATATCATCACATCACTTCATGGAGGAGCGAGTCCACACATATGCCTGAGTGACGTTATCATTTTCCAACAGATAGAAATTTGAGATGGTAGATAAAATATTATTATTAAAAATAATAATTATTTCATAAATATAGTATATTAATATTAAATATATTATTATAACCATCCATAAATTATGGTTATGAATAATGAATGGTATCGCTATGTAGATACGGTAAGTCATATGTACACACGAGCGATACTTTCACATCTCATTTGACAAAAAGAGGTTGGATAATAGTTATTACAACATCATAAATAAAATAATGTGTATTTAGGATACATAATTCAAATTTTTTAATTGTTACTATATATTTATAGTCAGTTGAAAAAAACTTTATTTGAAACACTCATTTGTGTGTCACACCTCTTTATTAAGAACCCTTCTTTGGCTTACACCCTAATCCGTAAAAGGATCATACATGTGAAAGACTAGAAGGTATAATATGTGGTAATGGAATATTGGAAGGTATTTTTACATGAATTTTCCAAGTTGGAGGATTTAAAAAGGTGTGAGGAAGAGAGAATAAATTGTTACCTTTTATATGTGAGGGCAGTTGCACTCTTGGATTTCAAATAAAAAGGATTATAAAATAATTATGTCATTCTAAATCCAAAGGTTTTAAAATGGAAATATAATTGAAGAAAAACATGATAGGTTCTATATTTCATCAAAATATTATATTTATACGATTTTTGGTTTCATTTTAAACCATATCTTTTTTATTATCTCCTTGATTTACCAATTTTAACCTCAACCACAGTGGCGAATTTTTAAATATAAAATTTATAAAATTTATTATGTAAAAATTGGATAATGAATGGAAAAGGGATTAAATTTTAGACTATATATAGTCAAATTTGTACACTTTAAATATTTTTATTATTTTATATAATTTAATAAATTATCTGTTTTCTAAAATATCAATAACATTTTATTGACACTCTTCATTTAATTTGACTTTAAAGACATCAATACAAAGATGGAATTAAAATATAATCCTTTAGAAAATCATAATTATGTTATGATTAACTAAAAAATGTTTATAGAAATTCATTACCCAAATATTTTAACTTTTAATATTTTTATATCATTTATTGTATATTTTTTCTTATTGAATAACAATTGGGTTGTCGTTGCATATGAATTTAATCTAATTATTCAAAAAATAATTATAAAAAAAATATTTACATTATAAAAACAATATATTAATACTTCAAAAAAATATTTAAAACTAAACAATTTCTCTTTTTATCCTTATAAAAAAAATTAAAAATATTTAAACCAAGTGACTGCCATTTTATTATGTTCTTTTATTAAATTAATATGAAGTTCATATTTAGTGATATATGGAACCAAGTTGACATATATTCAAGTATTAGATATAAATAACCTATATCCATCCATATAATATGATAAAGGAAAGTGTTAGATAAATTATAAAGCATTATCCTAATGTTTTGACCCTATTTATAGCATTTTACTCTTACCATAGTGATAAAAAAATAATATGGTTACTATTCATGTACAACAAAAATAGAAGGGAAATATTTAAAAGAAATTGGAATTCATTATTTTAAATATGGAATCCATTTCCCAATATTCAATTCCTATAAGTGGAGGAAATTAATTTTAAATTAATTTCACAAAAGATAATGAAAACTATTTTTCAGAAAACAATTTTATTAGCAGAATACTGAACATATTTTCTAATATCAGGTCCAGAAAAATATTTGATGAATGTTCACACATTTTATATAAAATATAATATATATATATATATTCCATTAAAATAATTCACTAATACTTATCAATTTAATTTATTAAAAACATATTGTGCGAATAAGTATAGTATTTTCAAAAAACATCTATGTTACATTTAAACACTTATTTATATTCATTTACAAAAAATTAATAACAAATTAATTGATTTTTCAAATGATTAAATCATTGATTATTTTATAATTTAGTTATTCGTATTCATACCCATCAATCCATTGTCCAGTTGATAAATCTTACATTAAATAATATTTTAATACTATATCATAGTTTGTCTAAACTTGGTGATGTATGTACAACATGCTATCAAATAAACTATATATATATATATCATAAAATATCTAGGTGTTACAAGAAATAACGTAAAATCCTCATCCAAAACACGTCATCCTAAAATGGGACAACTCTCCTATAGTCTTCCAGATCATTCAATCATACATCCACAATATTAAACACAAGGGAATGATGACCAGGAGCTATCTCTATAAGAAACAAAGTAATTTAATCATCTTTATAACATGAATTTTATTAAGTAAAATTTAGATGGATTCATTTAATTTCCCAAAAAATCACATGAATTCAACCCAAAGTGTAGAAAAATATATTGTATATATCTCTCTTAGGTCTCTACCTTTTAATTAGTATTACCTCACCATGGTTTTTCTGAAAGCCCAAGGTTATTTCATTGGATCACATAAGGTCACAATCACTTGTTTCCTAGTTAGTATCCCTTTCTCTATCACGCACTAAGTTCAACTAAAATGGGTACCCTATTAAACTGATGTTACCCTAACTATTTTTTAACTGTAGTCTCTATTCAAACTCTCATCCATAGATTTGATACCACTTTATCACAACCCATCCCTACAAGTAACCCCTCTTGGGCTAGTAGTATAGATGATTGTGATCCCAAAATCCAACCCACGATCAGCCACAATTTACCTCCTAGCACCTAAGGTATAAGACATAAAAATGGGAGTAAAAACCCTCATAATCTGAGGAACATATAAGGAAAACCCTCCAATAAAATCTATATTATGAAATAAAAACAAATATCCCTCAATGCGTGTAATGTGTTACAAAATTAAATCAACAAAAAGAAATGAAAAAGCTGAAATCATATGGTATCGAATCCAATAGAATCTCTAATCCTTGAGATGGTAATATTAAACCTGATCATTGAATCCTTCTTAGAAACCATAAAAAATATTTATATCTAGGTATTGGCATACAAGTATACTCTATGGGATCCTTTTCATGACATCTCATGCATATGTGGAGGAATCATCCTACTATTGTAGTGAATAAATAGTATAACTAATGTGCACCTAAACCATCTCAACTATCAATCATCCTCACTATGGTTTACTCACCTAATAACAAATCCAAATATACTAACATTTTATCTAGAGAATATAGAAATTACATTCCCACAACCACTTCCCCAATGATCTGATGCTTCCCCACCCAAATGAATAACATCCTAGTTCACTCATCTCATCCATACACTTATAATCACATATATAGATATCTACATTCCATATGTCTCATCATATCCATAACCACATAACCATAGTCACAACCACATATCAATCTCCCAAACATATATCAAAATCATATCACAATAGGGTATCATGAACATGAAGGACATCTACCACATTCCCTCCTCTTAATATCCCATCCCCAATAATATATGACATCCTCTATAAAAAAACTCTATAACATCTTCATCCCATTACATCATTCACACCCAATATTGGGGAATACACATGGAGGTCGAAATTTTTTGGTGTTGGTAAGGTTATTTGACATAGGTGGGGTGGATAATAAATCACAAGGAAAATTTATAATATATAATATTATTACACAATCCCAACCAAATGTTTTATACAAAAAAACTACCAAGTTATATAACCATCACCAAATTATCACTATCATTCATTAGAAATTTCTACTATCTCTATAACACAAACTAGTAAACCATTTTCAATAAAAAAATAACCATAATGACATTCAAAATTACCCATATAAACATATCATTTTATATTTACACATTTTATATTTTTGAAACCATTTTATATTAATTATTCTATTTATATATCCATATTTAATGTCAAACCATTTGTTCTCCATCACCCATGTTTATCTTTGTCAACAATTATTAATTTCAACTACGATACTTCTTAAACAACCAACTATTTATTAAATCACTTACCAACCATTATTAAATTCCATCCCATATACTTCCATATATCATTTTCAATTTTAAAGATCATATTCCCTTCCACCAAGAAACTATAATACAATCCCACAATAACTAATCATCATTCACACAAACCACTATGTGATCCAATGCTAGAATCTACCATAGCCACCATCGTCACCACATAGGAACTTCCTTTTTATATAATCTGTCACAATGTCATTCCAACCCACATAAAATAAACCACTACCACATCAATAGGAATATATTTTCATACCACTTAAGGTAAAAACAATAACAATGCACTATACTGACCACACTAATCACAACATGGGTAACAATCCCAATAATAGTATCCCCATCAAAACCAGGGAAAAATAAAATTAATTAATCACTTTAATAACTATTTCTTGGAAATTATTTATAGCCAACATATAAATTATTAAAATAGTTATAAATTCTAAAATAACCATTTCATTTCCATATTTAAATAGTTTACCTTTTATTAGAGGAAATTTCTTCAATTTAATTACAGAAACAATACGCATATCACATAAAAAACAAAAACACTCAATAGAAACACAAACAACCATCAATCACATGAAATATACTAAAATCATATAAATTACACGTGAATTATCTTTCCTCTTCAGTTTCCTTTACTAAATTTAATTATCATCATTAAGTTTATGATTACCACCCACCCAAAGAAAAAACTAATGATACATCCATTATTTACAAAATATATAAATGAATTCTTGAATTCCCTAACTCTTCTGAATCCCCAACAACTCATTGTGTTGTAATTTTGAGATGAAGATGATAGTAGATCCAAAAACTTATGATAGATACAACCATGGATCGCAAGGTGGTTGATGTATTGATGTTGAAGGAAAAAAAAGTTGAAGGAATTATAGGTCTCCATAGATGTGTCTCTAGTTATCTATGGTCTGAGTTGAATGAGATATAAAATACAAAAGGGAGTAGGACCATATATTTAAAAATTCATAATCATGTATCAAATTTTGGTCCCACCAAAAGTTTTATTTCTTTTAAAACAACTCAGATAACACTCTATTGATTTTGATATAATAAATGATGGTTATAACACATTAACCATCACCATTCCATGAAAATCAAATACACATAGATCAACATGTAAAACTTATAGAGGAAAGTCAAATTTTTCTTATATATCAAGGCTTTCAAATTTTATGGATTATAATTGATAATTCCCTTATAAATTCTAAAATATGATTCTTTAAAAAATGATAATTTTTGTTTTAGTTTCAAATGGATTTACTTATACTAATAGGGAAATTACTCCTACATGAAAACATTTTAATTTTTTGTATCAATATTTTATTTTTACATTCAATAGTGAAGACTCTTATGTAAGAGTAATTTACTTTTCTATGAAATTGATTTGTAAAAGTAAATCCTTGGTGTCACTATAATATGTAAAGGTAGAAAAAATTCACTTAATTATAGATTAGTATATTCAGGAGTAATATTTTTGATATTTATGTGTCTTGATTCCATATGTACAAGTCATTTCCTTTACAAATGTTCCAACTCTTAGCATACATAAGATTAAATTATAACATTCACTATTATGTGTATGGTTTATTGAATATTCCAAATATCAAAAATTCTATAATGCATAATAGTAAAATACATTACCAAAATTCAAGCTACCCAATATGTAAAGGTATTTAACTCACACATAGGGGACATTCTATGAATAATGGGTGATACATAAGGGTTATTTCCACAGTAATGATAATAAATAAATTTCATTTCTAGTTATTCATTTGTCCATTTATATGATAAATGAAATATACAAGATTCATTTATATTGATTTTTAATAATCATCCCCCCTATGTAAGGGAATGTATGGACTTGTCTAAAAAGATGAGTGTGATGGGAAAACACTAAAACTACCCTCTTCCAGTTGAAATCCCAACTTTTCTAACACCTCCCTTCCTCTGTCCTTTTCTCAATGCCTTCAACACCCACGACACAAAAAGTTATGATCAATGAAGGTCAAGTCATTAGAGTTTATAAGGAAGGAAAATATTTCCATTATAGGAAATGTATACATTGTAAGTGGAATTTTCCAAAATATCAAAAGGGTTTCAAGAAGCATCCTTGAGACTCCAAGCCATGTATTAGTGTAAAAAATTTCAATTATTCTATTCTTAATGTAAAATGATAGGTTTTTTACATTATACAAATTTTGTAAATATTTAATGTAGTTCTAAATTAAATATGGATTTATGTATAAATCTTTAAGCAAGTAATCATTTTATAATGAATAGGGTCACTACATCAAAGAGGTGGATGTATCAGAATAAATTTTTAAGATCAAGTTGATATAGATATTATAAATAAAATATAATTTTATATTACTTTATATTATTTTATAATTAATTTTTTATTATAATAAAATGCTATTATCAATTAATAATATGATGATTTTTATACACATGGTCTGTGATTTGATCATATTATATATATTTTTTGAAAATTAAAAAAAGATGAAAATGTTGTACCCAATATATTTGATAAAATATATTGTAATTATTCCACACTACCAATCAGTATCATATTTTAAAGAATAAAATATTCTTTTTAAATAATTTCTCTAGACACATGGAGTAACATATTCAAAATAAATGTTAATAATATATTTTTTAGTATTCCCTATAATACAAATAAATTTTATTTTCTTATAAAATATAAATTCTGTCATAGAAGTATATTTTGGGGGAAATTATGTTTTTAAGAGGCTAGTGGGAGTATTTTTTGACATATACAAGTTTATAATTGAATAATTAAACGATTATGTTAGACTAAATTAAAGTTAGAGTCACATTTGATTGTAAATGTGTTTAGGGTATATAGAAAAATAATGGTATTAATGAAAAAAGTTAGATTTAAATATTTTATCAATTAATAGCAAAGAGAAGTACAACCTGGAAATGGTACTAGAGAGTGAAGATAAACTTATAAAGAGTTCTATGTAAATAACATAAGTAATTAATAACATAACATTAGACATAGTGATTTAAATCTGTTTGAATACTATGATTATATTAATATCATAAATTATTAACATCATAAGAGTTCTTTATTGACGTTTATCATTAAAGGAGTTTAGTGGTAAGTTTTTTTATACAGACACACATTGATGTGGTGGGAATTATAAAGAGATATATTTTTTTTAATAAAACCCTAAACGTACAACAAACATACGACCTCTTCAGAAGTATATCATATGAGATATGATTGGATGGGTTATTATGTATGATTTTATTAACATTATTAAGGAAGTATAAGAGTATAAAATGCATAATTTTTTTAAAAGGTATGTTTCCTCTTATCATTATTTAATGTTTCTTATATATATCCATGATGTGAAATTACAATTAAAATATAAAATAATGATTTTCAATTATCCATAATTTGTGGATATTATAGTGTCTTATATTTTATGATGACATGTGTGATCAGTACTGAGCATGTTGTGTTATCCTAAAATAGATGGAATTTTAAAATTTATGTTTTGATTGATGTCATGACGTTTTCGTCATCATAACTGAATCCTAGTAAACCCATGAATATCCTCTGTAGTTTATGATAAGTATAAAAAAAATAAAAACTATACATAATTTGTTTTTTATTAAAAAAAATGGTTACCTTATCATTAGTATATTTTTCTAACTATAATCAATCTCACAACATTATAGATCTCTCAAATGCATTAAAATATATTTTTGATCATCAATAATCAGGAACTAGGTGCAAGCAAGGAAAAAAAAAGACCAATTTGACATCGCCATGATCATGTGGTCACAATTACTTCAATCTAGACGGGATAATATAGATCACGATGCTAATATCTTTCTATTATATCTTCCAATAATGAGATAGAGCATAATAGGTGGGAGAATTTGAGTAGATGAATTGTTTACTTTAATTTGGATTAATATGATATATAATTAGGTTTTATTTATTAAAATTACACCTTGACCTTAAAATAAATAAAACCTCATAAATTAAACAAAATTTGATGTTTATTAAATAGAGAACACATCACAAACATAATAAATAAAATTTCTCAAATAACATGTAAACTATGTTACAAAATAAAATATGATTCATTAACTTGACAGGCCTCTCCCATAAATATTAAACAGACCTTGAATAGTAAATATAAAATATTTTTTGAAAAAATATATTTATTTATATTCACTAAAAAACTCATCTGAAAAAAAAAATTAAAAATTGTTTTTCAAAACTCAAATAATATTTAACATATTTATTTCCCTATGATAATATAAACTCAAACATTACATGGCCCCTAACATGGGGTCCACCTTGTTCAAAATTTCTAATTTACTAAAATTGGTCAATATTCTGAATACCTTTTTTCTGTTAACCTCCGGAACATTATCTCAATTACTGGGAGTAATACTCATAGGCAATTAGAGGATTCTAGAAACCCATCAAGGCCCCTCATGAGACATGGTTTTATCTTATATTCCACACAATTTTATAAACACGATTTGCATAATATAGTCTCTTTATCTTGTGATATTTCATAATTTATTATAGACACTTTTTATTATTTTATTTTTTCATCATTATTTTGGGACCTTACTTGATGGACTTACTATATTCATCTATGGTGATGGATTTAGTAAAGGTAATATTATCCCTGTCAACTAGGCCTGAGTTATCACTTCCTTTAGTAAATTAAAAATATAATCTAAACCATTAAACCAATTCCATACCGCTAATGATGTACCCATAAAAAACTAACTCACCATGACATAAATATCATGGTTTTAATCTTGAATCAATGTACTCAATCAAATGTTACACATTGATAATTATCTCCATTTGATATACCAATACTCATTCTCATAAAATGGAACAAAAAATGACACCCAAAACATGGGGTGTTCAAATTAGTGGTTTATTCCTCATGATCTCTTCTATTTGAGATCACCAAGTGTGAACTTCATGGGAATAATTCTCAATTCTTTCGATCCCTCATCGCTGGATAGTTATATATCATCTTAGTCTAGTTAGTATGATGTATCTATACCATATGTAATATATTCAATACTATTGGAATAATATCTAGGGTTTATTTATAACCAATTTATATGATAAATAACTTATGTAAAATACTATGTATAATGGATAGAGAAGTATCAAAGTTACTATAATAATTATACATCCATAATAAATCTCTGTAAATATATATATATTAATATAAAATTAATGCTTATGTTGGTTCTAGGTAATATAACATCACAACAATGCGAAGAGTATTGTGGGTTATATTTACTATAGATATACTCATGAGGCACAAAAAGTGTTTTGAATGCTGGATGACCCACCATGTCTACCACATGGAATGTCATACACAATTTCTTTAGTATACCAATGGAATATTTCATTTTGAATCCCAATACCTAAGGTTTAAAAGATACCTAACTTGATAATTTTCTTACCTTGATACCATTCTTACCCCATACATGGGACTGAGATAATTAGATTTGGTTGGTTAATTAATTATCTTTCATTTAATCATGTAATAGTATATGACTTCTTATCTTGTTACTTTTCCACATTGAGTGTTCTTTATCTTCATAGGAGGCTTGAAGAGGGTTTGATATAGTTTAGAGTAGTAACGCTGCTCCTACAACATGTTCACATTATGAAAGTTGGATTCATGATGTGAGGTTAAAATTCACAACATATGACGTTGGAAATTACTAGATTGTACATAGAAAAGGAGATATTTGTCAATTTAATTGACTATGAGAAAGGGGAATTCATTATGTGAATAAATTTGAGTTGAGGTTCTTTTGTTTTCTCTAGGTGTTGGAATGTTAGGTGGTTTTAAACTTAAATTACATTTATATCTTAATTTCACACAACCTGTAGAATTAATAATGTGAATATGGAATTCAAACCATGAATTGGGTGAGATAAAACCTATTTATAAATATTTCTTCAGATGAAACCCTTCATTAGGATTTGGTTCCCTCCCAATTTCGGGAGAACATTAGACACTTTTATAAAACCTCCTATCCCATTTTCTCTTGATTAAATCCTAGAGTCCAATATGTTATTTTTTTGAAATATGTGGTGAGTTCTTCTCCCTTTTCCCTTATGTACTCCCAATTTTTCATATGGTAATTTTTTGTTTTCTTGTTCAGTTTGATCTGAGGTGTTCAAGGGATTTATTTTGATGATCCATTGGGATGGTTAAGTTTATCTTCAGTTTTACCTCATGTGGTTGTGGTTTTCAAGTTTTGTGTTCATCCTCCTATGGTTTTCAATGAATTGGAAATCTTATTTTAGGTAAGGTATCCTTTCTCTCTTCCAATTTACATTCCATGTCTGGGGATTTCATGCATTTTCCTTCTTTTGGGTGGATATTAAGTGTTCTCTTAACAAAGATAATGAATTTTCATAACCTAAAATTTATGGGTAAGGGGATATATCACATGTTTTACTAATTTGATGATATTTTTGTTGATATTATGTTTTTCGTTACCAATACTGAAAAATAAAGGTCCTTGGTAGCATTTTCTATACATTAGATGATATGTTGTGATGACAATTATTATGTTGTTTTTTTATCACACCCTGCATATAAAGGGTAAATAATGTATATATGGATAATATAATTGGTTTCCCAAGGAAATATGGTTAGTGTTATAATACCCATTTTATATAAAGAAGTAAATTGATGTAACACATCGAAAAAAAATGTAATGTAGAATGTGTTTTTGGGTGTTGTTATGATTTTTGTGATGCTTTGTGTGACATGGAACATGATGAAATGACGGTGGTGATTGGATGGGATAAGAAATTATGGAGTTTAGTGACTTGTGATGTGATCTTTGTGATATACGATGTGGTTGGTTGGCATGGATGTGATGTGGGAAGTCGAGATATGTTGATGTGGTGTGATGTGGTGGTGTGGTGTAATGTTATTTTGTGATGTTATGTGGTGGTGTGTTGTGATTTGGAAGTGATATGTGATGGTTGTGACATGTTTTTTTGTGGTGATTTGGTTGGACCAATGTGTTCTGGCGATGATGGTTGATGTGAAATGGGAATTTTGTTGTGTGGCATACTAATTTTAGTAGTCTGGTGTCCTGTAGAATAAAATTAATTAATGATACTGAAATAGTATGGGTTGGAAAATGAATAAATAATTGTTTGGAAATTTATAAATGGTAATTTTAATAATAAATTGAATACATAAATGGGTTATGTAAAGGTCTAATGTATGAAATTTGTAAATTGAAATTTGTGGAAACTCATTAATTATGGAAGATTGTGGAATCAGTTATTGAAAGTGGGTTTATGTGTGGAATTTGTGGTGGTTGTGTGGTGTGTATAATTTATCATTGGAGTTGGTTGTGTGAGATATTTTGTGGTGTAGTAGTGGTGGTGTGGAGTGCACTAGTGATGTGGTTGTGGACCAATAGTTCTAGTATTATGATCTATCTATGTATCATGTATTTTTTTTCTGTATGATTACCACTAAATTTGGATAACCTTACCAATATATAGAGTATTTGGATTCTATTTGATTTCATTAGAATCAATTGTGGTGGTTACATAGATGACTGATTACCCCCTCTTTCTTACTCCTCCTTCAACAGTGATGATATGGGTTGCTATTAAGGATTACACTATAGTGTTAGCCCAAGTGTTTTTGGGTGATATGTGATGTGAAGAATTGAGGTAATGAAGAGTATGTGATATGTGGTGGGTATCATACATAGTATGGGGAGGGAATTAGGTTTGTATCCTTCATTTTCATGATACAATACTTCTTTGGTTATACGATGAGATGTGTTATGATGTCCCAATTGTCTTCAAGTGAGGATGATGTGATGGACTAGGTTTTTATAGGTGAAATGTGATTTGATAAATAATGCTAGCACTATATGAAATAGCTTTTTTGGGAGTGTTTTTTAGGTATGTATCCCAACCCACTTATAGGATGGATGGTTGTGAATTGATATACAGGAAAGGGATGAGAGAACCAACCATTTTTTGTTGGGGTGTGACAATGTAAAATCATTGGGGAAGTAGTAGTGAGGTACCTTCATTATGATTTTGATATTATATTACTATATTGGTTTCATGAATTGGTAAGTGATCCATGGTGAGTCTAGGATTGATTAGATGTCCAATTTAGGTTCTTTTTTGGTTCTTATGTTTGTTCACTATAACATTAGCAATATATTTTTAAATGTGAACTAGAGACCTTGGGTATAATACTACTAAGTATGCATTTTATAATCACCCAACATATTAAAAATGTTTTCAGGTTTTTAGGAGGACATTGGGGATAGATTTGGACATTAGTAGCTTTGGTTTTGGAGCTGTTGTTGAGTCTTTGTTATAAGACTTGTATTTTAGTATTAACTTTGATAATTTTTCTTATATTTATTGACTTTTCAATTCATTAGGGGATGGTTTTGTATTTAATTTAATATTATATGTTGTATTTTCATGGGGGTTGATTATCCTATCTCTCAATATTATTTTATTATAATGATTAATTCCTCTCATATGTGAGGGTTTTATACCCTTGGTGGTTATTTCCAACTGAGGGCCTGCTAGAGGTAAGACTTGTGGTGAATTATCTATCTTTTTTCATTTTTGGCCTACAAGGCGTATCTTTTGAGCGTTTCGGTCATGAAAATGTGGTATCAACAATTTCGGTTGAGATATATGATGGTTTTTGGAGTTAAGAATTGTGATGATTTCATTGATAGGAAGGTAAATTGTTCTAGTAGATCTTAGTGTGTGATATAGGCTCGAGAGACCAATTGGGACATGGGATTTTAGAGACCCCATAATCTGATGCTTGGAATTTGAGATTATTTAATGGACAAGTGAGGAGGACTTGTTTGCAGGGTCGAGACCAATGAGAGGTAAATGTATCATTATTGATAATATTTATATCTGAGTTTGTTGATTTTGGACAGTTAAAATTAATTAATTAAATAAACATTATTAAAATCCCATGAAACCTGGATTAGGATTACTCATTTATTTTTAAGAATGGATCTTATTCACCATCCATGAGTAGATTAGTTAGTTGTGGTTTAGTAATCTGATCTAGTTGATCATCAGAGGGTTCATATGATAGAGGATGATGAGGTTTTGAAGAGGACCTTACTTACCTTTTAGCAACAGAGTATGGGGAAGTATAATGAGAGAGTCTATGATCTAGATATAGAGCACTATTTAGAGAATCTTAAGATAAATTTAAATCCTATATGATCTCAGGATAAGTTTAGGGTGTCATTGGCAGTTAGTAAGATGTTGGGTTTTTTGCATAAGTGGTGGATGATGTTCCTTAATGACCAAAAGGACTCAGATGTGTTATGGATAAATTTTCAAAAATACATCTATTAATAATTCCTGTCATCAATGATGATGATAGAAAATTGGTACGAGGTACTCTTACATTAATAGTGTATTCAATGTGTGTGGGATCTTGATATCAGGTTCAAGGTAGCCCTTCACATTTCCCATGATGTTTTTTTAGATGAGGAGTCTATGTTGTAGATTCAGGAGGAAGATTTACTCTGCTTGATTGGGTACGTGGTTACCCTATTTACTCTTTATATGTACATGGAAGTGTAGAAAATGTTCTAGGTTATTATGTAGATTCTTTACTTGGGGAAAAAGACTTGAGAGGGTGTCCAATAGTGTAACACCCCTAGATTTTATGAGATAGATTCTTTTTAATTTCTTTGATATCTTGTGTTCTACACTACACCAAGATTAACTTTCACTCTATGTAATAACGTATTAGCATATAGTATACGCAGCATTATTCTTGGGTTGTGTTAAACACAATTTCAAGTTCTTTTGATAGAATTTATTTCACACAACACTGAGTATATATTTTGTCCAATTTATAAATGAACTATGTTTTGATTATGTTATACACAACACCAAAGGAAGCATTCATTACACGCAACACTGACATTGCTTGCGTTACACGCAAGTGTGACCTTCCTTGCCAGCTTGCGTTGTACGTGATATCGAGTTTCACTAAACAATAATATATTATTAATATATTATAATTTAATGGGATATAAACAAGCCTTTATGAATAATATTAACCAAATATTAAATTTTATAAGATTATTATTCATCTTACACATTTTATAGATTATGGTATGACAACAAAATGATTTTTTTGGATAAAAGACACTACTAAAAATTCAGCCTACAGCAATCGCCAATGGCAGTTTCTCTAGGCCTCTAGAGACTGCCCAATGACTGCCAATGGTGGTCGCTTTAGGTCAGACACTGTAGGCCTACAGCGACCACCGTTGGTGGTTGATGAAGCTGGACAAAATTCCAGCCTACAGTGACAACCATTGGTGGTCTCTAATGCTAGTCGAAATGCCGTCCTAGAGTGACCGCCAATGGCGGTCGCTGTTTGTCTGGAGCGACTGCCAATGGCGATCTCTGTTGAGGTTAGCCGGCAACCTATAGTGAACGCCTGTGGCGGTCGCTAAACTGGAAATATTTTTAAAAAAAATTATATCATGGTACATAAAAAATAGAATATAAATCATAAAAAATGGAAAACAAATCCAAACACCATAAACATCAAGATCATCATAAACAATAAACTATATATGTGCTTCATTGATCCAAAACCATCTACTTTAGAAACCTACAATAAGATAAAAAAGAAAGCAACTAAACAAAACAATTGAAAACATGACATATTTTTTCAGTTATTATAAACATATAATAAAATTAAATCTGACATCTCATGGGTTTTATAATAATTTAAAACCCCAAAATTAAGAAATGTTATCATTTTAGGATTTTTTTCTTGTTTTGGAGTCATTGCTTTAGTTTCTGAAAGTGTTTTGTTGTTTAAAAAGGATTTTTTTCTACTTTCCATCTCCTCCTACATGTCACAAACAATATTCCTATTGTTTTCGTGTGGTTTCAGGTCATTCGGAGCACGTTTTCTATGAATTCGACTGTGACATGCTGTTTTGGTCTTTTATGACTCCAGAAACGCGTTCCCGGTAACTGTGGTTAAATGAAACCTTCGATTGAAGTGTTGTATACTCGAACATTTCACAGTTCAAACCACAGTTGTTGTCATATGATTTCATGCATTCTGAGGTCGTTCGGGTGGTTTTGACCACCCAACACGCCCTTTTAGAGCGCGCCGAACTACTGAAAAGGACACATTCAGTCATACCGTGTGCAATGAACATACGATGGATGTGTCATCTCCTCCTACATGCCAAGAATAATATTCCAATTGTTTTCACCTGGTTTCATGTCATTCGAAGGACATTTTCGCTAAATTCGACTATAACACGCCTTTTTGGTCTTTTATGACTGCAGAAACACGTTTCTGGTCACCATGGTCCAAGGAAACCTCGGATTGATGTTTCTTCTACCCGACCATTTCAAAATTGACACCACGGTTGTTGTCATATGATTTGATGGTACTTTGAGGTCTTTCGGGTGGTTTTGACCACCCAACGCGCCCTTTTGGAGCGCGTCGAACTGCTTAAAACGACGCATTTGGTCATACCGCATGCAACACACATCCGATGGATGTGTTGTCTCCTCATACATGTCAAAAATATTATTTCTATTGTTCTCATGTGATTTCAGGTCATTTGGAGCATGTTTGCTCCGAATTTGACGGTGACAAGCAGTTTTGGTCTTTTATGACTCTGGAAACGTGTTTCCGGTCACCGTGGACAAATGAAACCAATGATTGATGTGTCGTCTACCCGTCCTTTTCACAATACACACCAAAATTGTTGTATTATGATTTCATGGCATTCCGAGGTCGTTCGGGTGGTTTTGACCACCTAATGTGCCCTTTTAGAGTGTGTCGAACTGATAAAAATGACACATTCGGTCGTACTGCACGCACCGCACGTCCGATGGACATTATGTCTCCTCCTACATGTCATTAATAATATTTATATTGTTTCCGTGTGGTTTCAGGTCATTCGGAGCATGTTTTCTCTGAATTCGACCGTGACACGCCGTTTTGGTCTTTTATGACTCCGAAAATGCGTTTCTGGTCACCACGATCAAATGTCACCTTTGATTGACATGTAGTCTACCCAACCATTTCACAATTCACACAATATTTGTTGTCGTATGATTTCATGGAATTTTGAGGTCGTTCGGGTGGTTTTGACCACCCAACACACCCTTTTAAAACTCGCTGAACTGCTGAAAACGACACATCCGGTCGTACCGTGTGCACCGCACGTTAGATGAATGTTTCGTCTCCTCCTACATGTCATGAATAATATTCATATTGTTTTTTTGTGGTTTTGGGTCATTCGATGCACGTTTTCTCTGAATTTGATAGTGACACGTCGTTTTGGTCTTTTATTACTCTGGAAACGTGTTTTCGGTCACCGCAGTAAAACGATGCCTATGATTAACGTGTCGTCTGCTTGAACATTTCACAATTCACCCCATCATTGTTTTCATATGATTTCATGGAATTCCAAGGACGCTAAGGTGGTTTTGACCACCCAACGCGCCCTTTTAGAGCACGTCGAACTGAAGAAAACAACACATTCAGTCATACTGTGCGTACCACACGTCCGATGGAGATTCCCTCTCTTCCTACATGTCACGAATAATATTTCAATTGTTTTTGTGTGGCTTTAGGTCATTCGGAGAACGTTTTCATTGAATTCGATCGTGAAATGCTGTTTTGGTCTTTTTTGACTCCAGAAATGTGTTTCTGATCTCTGCGGTCAAACGACACCTCAGATTGATGTGCTGTCTACCAAAAAATTTTACAATTCACACCAGAATTGTTGTCGTATGATTTCATGGTATTCTGAGGTCATTCCGGTGGTTTTGACCACCCAATGCCCCCTTTTAGAGCGTGTCGAACTGCTGAAAATGACACATTCGGTCATACCACATGCACCGCACATCCGATGGACATTTCGTCTCCTCCTATATGTTTTGAATAATATTTATATTGTTTTCGTGTGGTGTCAGGTTATTCGGAGAACGTTTGTTGTGAATTCGACCGTGACATTCCGTTTCGGTCTTCTATGACTCCAGAAATGCGTTTCTGGTCAACGCAGTCAAAAAACACCTCTTATTGACATGACATCTACCCGACCCTTTCAAAATTCAAAACATGGTTGTTGTCGTATGATTTTAGGGAATTTCGAGGTCTTCCGGGTGGTTTTGACCACCCAACGTGCCCTTTTAGAACGTGTCGAACTGCTGAAAACAACACATTCATTCTTACCATGCGCAACACACATCCGATGGATGTGAAAAATCCTCCAACATGTAATAAATAATATTCTTATTTTTTCGTCTAGTTTCAGGTCATTCGAAGCATGTTTTCTCTGAATTCGACCGTGACACGCTGTTTTGGTCTTTTATGACTCTGGAAACACGTTTCCAGTCACCATGGTCAAACGACACCTAAAATTGACATTCTTTCTGCCCTAACATTTCAAAATTCACACCACAGTTGTTGTTGTATGATTTCATGGCATTCCGTGGTCGTTCGGGTGGTTTTGACCACCCAACGCGCCCTTTTAGAGTGCGTCGAACTGCTGAAAATGACACATTTGGTCGTACCACCTGCACCGCACGTCCGAAGGACATTTCGTCTCCTTATAAATGTCAAGAATATTGTTCCTATTGTTTTTTTGTGGTTTAAGGTCATTCAGAGCACGTTGCATCTGAATTCTACCGTGACACGTCGTTTTGGACTTTTATGACTTCAGAAACGCATTTCTGGTCACCGCGGTCAAACGACACCTCCGATTGATGTGCCGTCTATCCGACCATTTTAAAATTTACACCACGGTTGTTTTCAAATCATTTCATGTCATTCCTAGGTTGTCTGGGTGGTTTTGACCACCCAATGTGCCCTTTTAGAGAGCGTCGAACTGCTGAAAACGACACATCCGGTCGTACCGCGTGCACCGCAGGTCCGTTGGATGTGACTTCTCCTCCTACATGTCAAGAATAATATTCCTATTGTTTTCGTATGGTTTCTGGTCATTCGGAGCACGTTTGATTTGAATTTGATAGTCACACGCCATTTTGTTCTTTTATGGCTCCAGAAACGCGTTTCTAGTCACTGCGGTCAAAAGACACCTCCGATTGATGTGACGTCTATCTAAAAATTTTGAAACTCAAACCACGGTTGTAGTCGTATGATTTCATGGATTTATGAGGTCGTTCAGGTGGTTTTTACCACACAACCCACCCTTTTAGAGCGCGCTGAACTGCTGAAAACGACACATTCGGTCGTACCGCGTGCACCGCACATCTGATGGATGTGTCGTCTCCTCCTACATGTCACGAATAATATTAATATTGTTTTCGTGAGGTTTCAAGTCATTCAGAGAATGTTTTCTCAGAATTCTACCGTCACACGCCGTTTTGGTCTTTTATGACTCCGGAAACATGTTTCCGTCCACCATGGTCAAACGACACCTCTGATTAACATGTCGTCTGCCCGACCATTTCACAATTCACACCACGGTTGTTGTCTTATTATTTCATGGAATTACAAGGTCGTTCTGGTGGTTTTGACCACCCAACGCGCCCTTTTAGAGCACATTGAACTGCTGAAAATGACACATTCGGTCGTACCATATGCACCACATGTCCGATGGATGTTATGTCTCCTCCTACATGTCATGAATAATATTCCTATTATTTTAGTGTGGTTTTAGGTCATTTGGAGCACGTTTTCCCTAAATTCAACCATCACACGCCCTTTTGGTCTTTTATGACTCCATAAACGCGTTTACAATCACCACAGTCATAAAAAAACTCCGATTGACGTTTCCTCTACCCGAACATTTTACAATTCACACCACGGTTGTTGTCGTATGATTTCGTGGCATTCTGAGGTTGTTCGGGTGGTTTTGACCACCCAACGCGCCCTTTTAGAGCGCACCGAACAGCCAAAAACGACACATTTGGTCATACCACATCCACCGGATGTCCGATGGATGTTTCGTCTCCTTCTACATGTCACAAATAATATTCCTCTTTTTTGCGTGTGGTTTCAGGTCATTCGGAGAACGTTTTCCTTGAATTCAACCGTCACACGCCGTTTTTTTCTTTTGTGACTCCAAAAACGTGTTTCCCCTCACCACAGTCAAACGACACCTCTGATTGATGTGATGTGTAGCCTAAAAATTTACAATACACACCAGAGTTGTTGTCATATGATTTCATGGCATTATGAGTTTGTTCGGGTGGCTTTGACCGCCCAATGTGCCTTTTTAGAGCGCGTCGAACTACTAAAAATGACACATTCGGTCGAACCATGCACACCGCACGTCCGATGGACATACCATCTCCTCTTACATGTCACAAATAATATTCCTATTGTTTTTGTGTGGTTTCAGGTCATTCATAGCATGTTTTCTCTGAATTTGACCGTGACACACCGTTTTGGTCTTTTATGACTCTGGAAACGCTTTTCAGGTCACCGCGGTCAAACAACCCCTCAGATTAACGTTTATTCTAACCCAACATTTCGAAATTCACACCACAGTTGTTGTCGTATGTTAAAATGGAATTCCAATGTCGTTTTGGTGGTTTTGACCACCCAACGCGCCCTTTTAGAGCTTGTCGAACTGCTGAAAACGACACATTCAGTCGTACCGCACGCACCATATATTCGATGGATGTGATGTCTCCTCCTACATGTCACGAATAATATTCCTATTGTTTTAGCATGGTTTCAGGTCATTTGGAGTACTTTTTCTCTGAATTTTACTGTCACATGCCGTTTTGTTCTTTTATGACTCCGAAAACGCTTTTCCGGTCACCGCGGTCAAACGACACCTCCGATTGACGTGTTGTTTTCCCAACCATTTGTTCTAACATCCAATTGAGAAATTGAAAAAATAGCCAATTTCTCTAATGTACTAAAATCCTAATGGCCAATTGGTCTATTGTATAGTTGTAGAATTGGGGGGGGGGGGGGCTGTTTGGGGGTGCTGGGGGGGCTCTTCGGGGTGGGGGGCTGTCCGGGGTGGGGGTGCTATTCGGGGGTGGGGGTGGGGGCTGTCCGGGTGTGGGGTGGGATCTCCGGGGTGTGAGAGGGGGGGGGGGGGGGGGGTATCCGGGGACTACAAATAGTGAACCTGAGCTTAGCCATCAAAAACAAGTTTCATGGTTTATATTAGGAATCACATGGTATTTTTAAAACTATTACAGAACATGCAATTTAAAACATTAAAGAATTAAATGAATAAAAAATATCCAAATCATTAATTAGTTTCATGTTTACTTCTCAATTCATGCACACAAACATTGCATCTTGCCAAAACACACATGATACCCCCAAATCACAAAAATATCACTAGAAACCCAACTTAAACATCAATAACAACCCCACCAGTAAAAACAGAAACACGCCTCGTGAATATGATGCATCATGCGTGGTCATGACTGCTACCTCCATTCGGTGGGCCCGGGGCCTACAACAAATAAACATTATGAATATTTTCATAAAAAATTTAATATTAATTAAATAAATAAATACAGTATAATATTGCGTCGTATGATCCCCTTCACCATCACCTGGACGCACATATTCTTACATAGCTCTAACCTTAGCGATCAATTGGGCATTTACCTCCTCGGAAGCGCGCAACCGTGCCTCGAAATCTGACAACTGTTGTGTCATCTCGGAAATAACATGACCTAAAACCGCAGCGCGTGAAACTACAGAATGAGGAATCCTTGTTCCATCGGTGAAAATATATATAGGCCCATCCCGACCAATAATGCGATGAAAGATCTCATCCCATCGCATGGGAAGCTATCGCTAGTCCTTTGGAAGATGTTCTAACTTAGCTTTAAATTGAGCCTCTGAAATATTTAAATATATATACTTATTTATATGTTAATATATAGATTTATATACGTATTGGTAAGTACAAGAACTTACTATCAATGCTGCAGCCTCTGGATCATTGCGATCACGAGTCCTCATCCACACCGACCTTTTATCAGTTGGTGCACCTTACTCCCGCAACTGTATATGAATAGAATATAAACACAAAACCATATTAATTAATAAATTAAAAATTAAATAATAAATATCTCATGTCAGATCTGAGACACATAACGAGTCTCGAGCCTGTGAGGTTGTCCCTGCAATGCTTGATTCTCAGAATGGTGTGTTGACGCCTCCTACATTCAATTCATTCAAATTTCAAACAAATCACACATTCTTGAAAATATATATACCAAAATAGATATACAAATTTCAACACCCTAAGTAGACCAATATTCAACTAAGTCACACCACTGAGCTGGGAGGACACCCCTCGGGACTTTTTTCAGAATGTTTGGGGCACCCACATTTTCCACCCAGTGGTCACTCTTCACATTGCCTTTATAGTATTTCCACATCTTACAACATTTTCTCATATACACGAGCCGAAACTCATCAGTGAATACTTTCAAATTTTTTTATTAAAGATAAAAACCACACATATTAGTATTGTTTATACATAGGGAATAATGTAAAATGGTCTTCTTACCTGAAACTCCACCCAAAGATGATCTAATGTGTCCTGAGGGATAGAAGCCCAGTCATGCGTGGTCAATGGAAATCGATGTGGGTCATGTATGATATGACCCAGCTGACGAATAAATGTAGGGGAATTCGGTCCCACAAGATGAAATACCACATCAAAGGGAACATCAAACGTTGTGTCAGAATTCCATGATAAAATGCCGCGACCAGGGCCTCTCTTGTGAGAGGAAGAAGAAATCGAGTCTGATCCTATTGAAAACAATTTTATACATAATTTGACAGATGTTATCTATATATATATGTTTATCAATTACATAAAAAATAGAGACAATGACATTCAAACATACCTTGACCCTGATACGTAGATGCCTCAGATGGATGATGTGGATCTGCTCCCTCTTCCCCTGACATGCCTGTAGTCATAGAAAACATTAGTAAGGGGACTACCCAAAGTTTCCAAAAGATAAATTGGATTGTTCATAAAAAATAAAACTTGTACAATTGTTAATCAAACAAAATGGGATTGAATAATTAGTTGTGAATGAATTTTAAAAAATCAAAAAAGTTAACAAAATAGATATAAAAATTATGTAAAAACCCAATAAATGTATAGCCAAATTTCAGATTTAATTAATAAAAATTCAAGCAGCACATGAAAAAAATGAAGAATACCTCAATTGGAAGATACACTGACAATATCATCAATATACCAAGAGTTAAATCACCCTAACTATTTATAACTAAATAAACTTCCAAAAGTGAGGATTAAAACTTACAAGGATATATAAAATGGTTAGATAATTTATGATATCCTAGGACATTCAATACTGAATAGAGGGAAAACAATTATACCTTTCATTAAGCATGAAAATCGACCGTTTCTCCTTCAACATCCACTCTGACCCAATAAATATCTTCTTCACGTTTAACTACGTTATGTTGATCAAGTTGTTGGGAAACAAATGGAACAATATTGGGTTCATCTTCTTCAAATAAAAACACCCCACACTGAGACATTTTGACAAAAACTTGCCAACTTTGAATTGAAGGCAAGGTAACGAAGAATACTTGTTCTTCTTGTGATGTCAAAATGAAAGGTTCATTCTCAAATCGTTCATTTTTTATAACATATAGTTAAAATTCACCAATGAAAACTGATATTGATCGACTTTACATCCACACATTGGATCAATACAATTACACTTTAACAATATGTACATCAACCCATGTGTTTATACAACTTCAATGATGTCTATCAATTGACCATAATAATAACCAGAATCAACAAATGGAAAACCGATGCAATAGTTTTGTGTTTCTCGTTTGTCGTCAACATAATTAATGAAAAATTGAAAACCATTCGCATCTATAGCTTTATAACGACGAACCGTTATAGATGGATCCTCAGCCAGTTGGATAAATTCTTCAGTAAGTGTGGGGTCCCCTAACTCCCTCTCTTTATGAACCTACATAATTCATAAAATTCAATACTAATATATTTAGAAAGAAATTAGTATAATACTTCACTCATAATGGAAATCAATTTATACATACATAATCTTTGAACCAACCATGAAATGACGCATAAAGAGATTGTTGAATTTTCCAATTAGTAGCACGATACATATCTTCTTTTATCTCATTAATGTGCTTCCTTCAAATGATAACACGATGTTTAAATGATCAACTTATGCAAACAAAACATGAAAAAGTTAAACAATAAAATTGATAAGATACTTACTGCATTAATGGTTCAACTGAGGGAGTATTGAACAATATATATTGATGTTCTTGTGTCTACTCGATGTTGTCCATATCAAATGTGGTTCCTTCTCCAATTGGACCACCATGAATCCAAGAGGTCTTATCTAATTTTGTTTCAACATCTATTAGATATTCTACACAAAACGTAGTACACTCATCCATCAAATAACCATTGGCTATTGATGCCTTCAGACGGGTTCTGTTGCATACAAATCATTTCAATGTACTCAAATGTCGCTCAATAGGATACATCCACTTGAATTGCACTGGACCAGCAATCATTACTTCATCAGTTAAGTGCACTTTCAAGTGGACCATAACATCGAAAAATGAGGAGGGAAATAGTTTCTCAATGTGATACAGCGTAAGTACAATTAGGTCCTACAAACTTTTTAAATCACTCATTCGTTGATTTCTTAAATAATGTTATCTAAAAACATTACTCATATCAATCAATGAAAAAACAACATTAGGTGATAAACAATCAAAAATTGATATTGGAATCAACTGCTAAAGTAGTATGTGATTGTCATGACTTTTCAACCCTTTCAATGACTTTCTCGTCAGATTCACACACTTTGAAATATTATAAGAGTAACCATTAGGCACCTTGAGAATCTTCAAAATAGAATGAAATGTCTCTTTCCCCTTTGTAGTCATCTTATACAGTGTATCAGGCATATATGCCTTGTTTTCCTCAGCTAATTGTAAATGCAACTATTTCCTTAAACCAATTTCTTCCAAATCATGGCGTGCATTAACATGGTCCTTTGATTTTGCACTGACACCTAAAATGGTCCACAATATGTTATCAAAAACATTATTTTCAATGTGCATGACATCCAAATTATGCCTTAGCATGTTGGTTTTCCAATACGGATGACTATAAAAAATACTTTTCTTTTTCCAATTGTGACTGCACTGCCTACCCGCAACACGAATAATACGTACTGGAGGAGCCACCAAATCCTGAATTTCATATACCATGTGGATGTTTTCTTCCTCAATCTGTGATAACATTTCAACTCCTGTCATGATCTTTGGTGCTGGTTTGTACTCTCTAGAACCATCAAATGCCACTTTGTCCTTTCTGAACCTGTTCTGAGGGGGGAGACAACATATGTGACCCATGTATGCCCATTTTTTGTAATGTTTATGCCATACAAATTTTTTAATTTTATTTAAAAAAAGGGAAAAAATTCCCCTTTCATACTCCAGCCTGATAAATTTTCATAATCTGGGAAGTCATTGATTGTCGACAATAAAGTAGCCCGTAGTTTGAACATTTCATTCGTTTCACAGTCATAAGTCATCACACAATTTCCCCAAAATTCGTTCAACTCGTCAATCAATGGATGAAGTTAAACATCAATCTTATCCCTCAGACTTTTAGGTCCATCAATAAGAGTGGAATGTAATATAAATTGTTTCTTTATAAAAATCCACAGAGGAAGATTATACTGAACCAACACCACGAGCCATGTGCTATGAGTTGCAAAAACCATAGACTTGAATGGATTGAAACCATCTACTGAAAATCCCAATCAGACATTATATACATCTTTATAAAAGTAGGGATGTCTCTTATCAAAATCCTTCCATGCATGAAAGTCTGTCGTGTGGGTTAACATATCACTTTCATGAACTCTTTATGCATGACATCTCATTAAATTAGAAACTTTAGATGACATAAAAAATATTTTCAACCTCGGTTTAAGGGGAACATAATGCATTTTCTTTATGGAAATTGGTTTCCCCTATATCGCAAACTAACTTTGATGAATCTGATTTCACATGTTCTCTTTCCACCTAGAAACACCACAAACCGTACAAATATCAAAATGGTCATTTTCCTTTCAAAACAACATACAATTGTTTGCACATGCATCTATGGTCTCATATGTAAAACCTAAGTTCTCTGTCAACTTACAAGCATGGTAATATGACTCAGGAATCATAACATTGACAAGAAGAACCTTTTTCAATAACACCAAAAGCATGTCGAATGATGTGTCTGACCAATGATTCAATGTCTTCAAATGCAACAACTCCACGATAAATGACATTTTATTGTACGAAGTACATCCAGAATATAATTCTTTTTTTGCATCATCAAGTTCTTCATAAAACCTCCTAAAATCCCGATCTACACCAGAGTGAATATTTATCTCACCAGTCTCAAGATTCTGGATGTCAACGCCTTCAGGATCCAACCTAGGTACCATTTCAGTAAGCATTTCATGCATTGATCATTCATCCTTGCATCAACATCCAACTGAACTACATCTTTATTTTGAAAAAAATCATATTCTTATCGATGACGAGTCAAACTATTATAATTTGTTAGAAATCCATTAAAGAATATGTGCTCCCTCACAGTATCTCATGTGAATTGATACCTGTTAGCACATTCTCTTCAGGTTCAACTAATATAGTCACTTTCAAATACACTGGTGAAGTCAATAAACTACATAATTCTATTGAAATATTCTATAGACATTCAATTTGGAAGATCAATCCAACTCTTATTCATAATAATATATGTATAAAAAACATTTTCACAATACTTATTACATTTTAATTTTTCGAATCAACTATATTTAAAATAAATACTAATCAATTGTTTATGAACCATTGATAAAATAATAGTTTAAGTGAAATCCCATGTCATACCTGATTGCGCTACAAAACTGGAAGGGAGGGGAGCTGAAGGCGATGCTGCGAGGGCGAGGAGAGGTAGCGAAGGGGAGCCGAAGCCAGAGTCGGTGCGGTGAGGGAGGGGTGGGTGGAGGAAGCGGTGGGGAGCTGGAGGAGAGGAGGTGGTGAGGTGGAGATGGTGCAGCGATGGTGGGATGATGAGGGAGGTGACCAATGACAGTGGGGAGATAGTGTGGATGGGCGGCAGTGGTGAGGGGACGAGTAGTGACCGTGCAGGGAGGGAGGGGACATGGAGGCAGTGGTGCGGAAAGGGAGGGGACAGTGAGGCAGGGGACAAGCGGCGGTGGTGCAGCATGGGAGGGGAAAAAAGAGGGAGGGGACAGGGGGATGGTGGGGAGCCGAAGCAGAGGGCGGTGAGGGGACAGGGGACTAGCAGCGAGGGGGGGTGGGGTTGTCCGGGGTGAGGGGGGTTGTCCGGGGTGCGGGGGTGGGGGCTGTCTGGGGTGGGGGGGTCTGTCCGGGAGGGGGGCGGGGGGGGGGGGGGTGGAGGGTTGAGGGTAGAGGTCGAAGGCCAGAGGGCGGATGGCAGAGGGGTCAGAGACTGGACGGGTCAGAGACTAGAGGGGGCGGAGGCCTGAGGCTTGAGGGCAGAGGCCAGAGGGTGGAGGGACGCTGGAGGGAACAGAGGGTTGGGCGGAGGATGGCCGGAGGGTGGAGGGAGGGAAGATCCAGAGGTCAGAGGGCAGAGGGAGGGTGGAGGGCAGAGGCCAACGAGGGTGGATGGTGTATGGCGGCGAGGGTAACAAGCGGTGGAGGGCAGCAAGGGCGCACGACGACAAGGGAGGGCGCGCGGGGGAGGGCGGAGGGTGGCGATGGAGGAGGGCACACGACAAGGTCGAGGGAGAGGGAGGAGGGAATGCGGGGGGGCACTGAAGCCCCCTTTTTTGTTAAAGCTCAGTGACTACCAGAGGCGTTCTCCTGTGTCAGGGGGCTTCAAAGAACAATATTATATTAGTGAGAATTATTTTTACAAAAATGAAGTTTTACCGCCTTTTGATGGAGCACCCATTTTAAATCTAGTTTTTGGAACTTTTATAAGTTAAATTTGATGAAATAAACTATTTATTTCGGAATCGGGACACAAAAATTTACTTTTGTTTATATTTTGGTATTTTTCTGATAAAATTCAAATTTTAATGAATAATGAAAAATACTACATTTTAATTCAAAACTGCCTTTTCATATAATTTATTTATATAGTTAGATTATCTTTTTAATTTTTTTTAATGATTAATTGGATTATATTTTTATTATTTAATCCAATTATGGTCTTTGTATGGAATTTCACTCTTAAATTGGATATAAACACATGTAAATCTTTTGGTAGTTTTTACTTCTTAAAAACATGGTTTTTTGTTTTGACAGTGAGAATTAATTTAATATTAATTTATGCCAATTCTAGGTTTTGAATTTGGAAAAATGGATTCAATATTAAGAATCAAGAGATCCAAATTGTTTAAATATTATACTTTTACATTTAGACTTTATGAATAGTAACTTCACTAAATATTTTATTTACTATGGTTAAAGAGTAAATCTAGTTAATAAGGGTAAAAACTAATATTATAATTATTCTAACATGTGTCATAATCCTATTGGATGTTATATGCCTGACCATGGGAATACTTGGTTCGATTATGGGACCATATGGATTCAAATGGATGTGAAAATGACAATTTATAATGACTAATTTAAAGCAATGTTAATTATGACATAAACATATATATTTTACTAAATCGATTTTAATATAGGGTTATATAACTAATGTCTATGCTTATAAATTTTCATTAGAAAGGTAAAAATATTACATACATAAATGTATTTTATATATAATTTTCATAGATTATATAAATAGTTTAATTCATGGCACAAATATGATGTAGTGATTACCTCATTAATTAAAGATTCAAATTAATGAATTTATAAATATTAAAATAAGTTTAATTTTAATATTTTTATGCCATCCCTGAATGTTATGGAATCCATTGACATATTAGGTATGATTTAATTCCTTTTGTTTTAAGTAATATGGTTTTTATGATTTTAAAAAAAAGTCAAGTATAAATAGTTTCCAATATTGACACATTTCATAACATAAAACATAAAATATTTTATTAAATGATATTAAATTCCAAAAAAATATAAGATTTGTCAAAATGGTTAATATATGTCCAACTATGTCATAAATAACTTGTTTTGTTCGTTTTACATGATATGCGAATTACACTAATCGACAAGGTTCAAATAACATGATATCATGGTAATATTAAAAAGGGTGAAATAAAGGTTAAACCAAAAAAGACATGGACAAAAAAATATTCATAACATGTAAAAAAATTAATGGATTATGGGTATTCGAACCAAAAACATTTTATCTTAGAATTAAATAAGATTTGGATTATTTTAAATTGAAATATAGTTTATAATAAATTAATATTTTTAAGAGTTTATTAGAGTTTCTCCACTCCTCTCTTGTAAAAGGGAACCACCCCCCTCTCATCTTCACTCCATTTTGAGCCTTAATTCATGGAAAACCCTAACCATTTCTATTCTCAACTTATCTAGTTACATTTTAGAGGGTTTTTTATTATCAAAATACCAACTCTAGTGCCCTAAGAAAAAATTTAAAGGAGGCGCGTCATGGAAGATAAAATCTCTTCTACCGATTCTTTCAAATTTATTTCTTCTTCTACTTCCTGTTCTTTAGTTTTTTCAATATAAATTAATAACATTAGTATCACTCACAAAATGATATGTTATTATAAATATTAAACAAACCTATTTCACCATCTATCCATCCTACAAAAAACAAAATTACCGCGCATGTGTACGTATGGATTACCGTCTCCACGCAGTGGTGTAATCTGTTTTTCACCACCAGCTTATATGGATGGGTATAATGGTGGACATAATAACTATATATGATTATAATGACATTATAATAATTCTGAATTTTTATAAACCATCCACTTCAATACCAAACAATAATTATGGGAACTATATCATCGCTCGTGCGTATGTACGACTTACCGTCTCCGTGACACGGTAAGATTCATTATCCATGTTAACCATTCAAGAATGATTATAAAGTATATAAAATAATAATCATGAAATATATGACATAATAATTCTAATGTATATATATATATATATATGTCATTTACTTACTTCCATCAAATTCAATAAGGAAACGAAAACAGTGTTCATGCGTATGTACAGCCTATCGTCGCTATGAACATTGTATTACATTTCATTTATCTATATATTATATATATATATATATATATTTATATAATTAATATATATGATATATATAAATAATGTTTTACATTCTAGAAGTATGTAAATCATGATCAATTTTATCAAATGAAGAATAACATGTTCAAACACGTACGATAAATGAAACGATTATTACCCAAACGTTGCTTTAACATGGAAGTGGCAAATGAACGAATAATATAAAGTCATAAGTGAATCATATATGATATCATAAATATTATTATGGTTCTTTTACAAGTTAATAATATGTTTAAACCCACTATATAGTATTTTTGGACACATACAGAAGAAATTGGGCTTATGTAAGGGATAATTTTGCAATCGCATTTTTATCTGAGATTGCTTATACGTAAGTATTTATCAGGGTTATAATTATCATCCATATCCATATTTTCTAAAACTATTTTCATAATTTTTTTACTATTCATCCATGAATGTTTAAGGTCATGTTTACCCCTTTTTGACTTTCACTACGTGGAATGGAAGGAATCATTCTTTTTTTACCATACAAGGTACTTTATGACTTTTCTAGTGAAAGTACAAGGATAATTTTTTTAGCTTATACAGCATGAATATATTTTTACGTATTCTTAACAACTTATTTCCATGAAGAATACTCTACACAATTTCATGTTTATTTTTTGTTAACTTCCTTATTTAAAAAAAATTTACAATATTTTGAGAAAAGAAATCATTTTTTAAGAAGAAAAGATATTTTCTTCAAGAACTGAGTTCAACTGTTTTATCAAAATTATTTTTCCATATAAGATGAAATAGGGTTATGTTTCAATACCTATTATTTCTTTATTTTGATTGGGTTTATGATGGAATTATCTTTAGGATGTCCATTTATCTTATATGGATTATGTTGTGATGACATGAGGTTTAAGAATCCCATTTTATTTCAAGTTTTATGCTATGATGAATGATTTATGTTTTTGTAGAACATGTAAGAATGGTTTCAATATGAGATGGGTAGGACCTATATCTCCCTTAAATTCATTGGGTAAATACTTATATCTCATGAGATAAACATGGATAGAATGACAAGTAAATATGATTCAGTAATACAGGGCTTGAACAACAAGTGAACTCAGTTCAGTAATGGACTTCATCCACTAAAATGGTCTTGGCAACAATTTGTTGGCTACTATGGAAATCATATTATGTTCTTAATGGTTTTTCACAATTCCATGTTTTATTCCAATCCTATTTTATCATTATTAATGTTCTTTTATGATCTATGTCATACATACTAACAATATTTATTTCATGACTCAAGGTTTGGTTGTTTAAAATTTTTTTTTTTTGTTTTTATGTTCAAATGTATATGGTTTGTTTTATGTTCTCCATGTTTACCCTTACAAATAATTTGAGATCACCATTTTTATTTTTTATTTTACCTATGATATAAATAAAGGTTTTAGGTAGGAAAACAAAAAGGGGATGATCTTTGTGGGAGATATTGAAGATCTTTCCACATGATTAGAACATTATGTTCCCAGTTCCCAAAGGCACTAAACTAATACAGACATTGAGAATTGTTGGTGACATGTAATAAGTATTCCACAAAAGAAATGTAATTTCCATGTACGTCAAGCTTGGCTCACTATATTATGAATCAGAGTGAAGGTTTAGTTATCTTTTAGAAACTAGGATGAAAAATATTTTGTGATATACCTATAGATATTTCGAAGGTATGTCTAGGAATGCCCCTAAGGTTATGTATAAGTTTAGGATAAGGTCCTAAATTTATGGTAACAGTAATGAATAACCTAGGACTAAATCTAATATGTTATAGACTGAAATTACTCCCCTATGATATGTTGTTTTTTTAGTATGAGTTTTACCTCTCACGCTATTCTTTTTGGATTTTATAAAATGGCTGGAAATAAGAGTATTCATGTTAATAAAGAATATGATGGAAAATAGAATGATATTCATCATTAGAATCCAAATTAATTGGGAGTTGGAAGGAGAAACATAATTATTATGGCTAATCATAAATATCATAATTTTATTAGTAATCCCAACTTTTGGGAGTTTCCTAAAGAAACTAAAAAGAGAAAGATTGAGTTTCATGGTGATCATAGAGGAAATAAAGTTCAATTTTCCTTATGTAAATCATGTAGGAAGAGACATCATGGAGAATGTTTCAAAGTAACTAGAATATTCTCTGGGTGTGGAAAAGAAAGACACATATCCAGTAATTGAAAATAAAAAGGTTCCATTAACATAATGGACAAGGATAATGGTATTAATAAGATATAAAAAATGGTTAAATGATTTAAATGTGGAATGAACAGGCATTATTCAAATCTATTCCCTAAGGGAAAATATTCTAAATAGAATCAGCATGGTCGTATGGGTTGTATTTATGTTGATAATGATGAAGATACTACTAATGACATATGAGATGAAATAAGTCTTGATGAATAAAGTGATGAAGTTCGGTAAATGGTTTAAGAAGGTAGTGGTGTTATTTTATGCTTATCAAGAGTAATGTTGTATAAGTAATTTAATGATACTATGGAATAAAGAAACACATAAGGATTTTTACACTATTGTTTTTCCGTAAGTATTTGAAAGTATATGATGAATGGTTCCGGTAACCATGAATGGTTATTCATATATTTTTGGAAAGCACATGATATGTTCATAATGAAGGGATAAGGAGAAAATGAGTTATTTTACCGTATTAATGAGCTCATGAATAGTATATTGAAAGTGTGATATCATGGTTTGAGTATATAAATTTTTTGGGTTTTTGGAATGTGGAAAGAGTTGAATTTTGGCGACATCCATGTTTTAATGAAGGTTTTATGAAAATTCATGTTTCAATAGAATACATTATTAAGGCATTCACATGTATGGAATCTGACCAACAAGATATATCTTATGATATATAAGGGATAAATGATGGTATTCACATTCTTGTTATATGTCCTTTCTTGTAGTTGTTTTCTTTATACTTTGATATTGGAAAGAAGAACGTTGAATAATCCTAAAGTTTGTAATGGAATAAGTTAGACATCATAGAGTATTTTTTAAGGCTATAATTGTTTTTATATTATTCCTAGAATGTTTTAATAGTATAGTTTTAGAAAAAGGACAACCTGTAGGACGGGCGACAACATGTCGTGTCAGACAAGGTTATAGGAATTAAACCCACAACCAATGTTCGACATGCCTTTATTGCCTACCACTAGCCTATAGTAAGTCACCGGTTCATATAAAGTAGTTTTATTTTATTTTTCGGTATGAAAGATAATGCATAAGGCTATTTTTGGAAGCATATACAATTATTCTCAGCGTAGATGGACTTATGTTTATATAAAAACTTGTGTTAACTTTTTTGTGATAGAGACAGATGGAATGACCTATCATTCTATCGCACGACCAGATAACACATCATGAATGACAAATTCAACTTAATTTATTTAAATAAGTGTTGAGGTGGAAATTGTTCAGGGAACGAATAATGGTGATATTACACTGAAATCAAGTAAGTATTTCTCCTTATGAAAAAATTAATCAACTTTAGGAAAAGGATCATGAAACCAAAAATGTTAACTTAGTACCTTCTTATTAAATGAATCATATGGTCCATTAAATCATCATAGATTTATGTTTTTCTTGTAGTTAACTTTCTCCAAACATTATTCTCTATCACTATCCATCTGAACATGATGGTTAGATTTCTCTTCCATATGCATGTCTTCACTTTCTACTTATGTTATCCTATGTGGAAAGAAAATGAATAATTACTTTGGGTACCCATTATGTTTCTAATGTTACTTTTTTTTAAATGGTGTTTTAGTATTACGTTTTACGATGTGGGTTTCCATGAAAGAAACATTTATGTAGAAAAACATTTATAATCCCAATGAATTTCGGGGGGGAAAATAATTTTAAGGGGGTAGAATGTAACACCAAGATATTTTATGATATATATTATTTTTTATTCTTTTGATGTCTTGTGTTGTACACTACACCAATATTATCTTGAGCTACATGCAACACTGTATTATCTTGTAGTATATGCAACACAATTTTTGGCTTGTGTTGCACACGATTTCATGTTCTTTTGATAGAATTTATTTCACACAACACTGTGTATAGATTTTGTTCAATGTATAAATGAAAGATGTTTTGATTATGTTATACACAAAACCAAATAAATCTTGCACTACATGCAACACTGACATGGCTTGCGTTAGACACATGTTTGACCTTCCTCAATAGCTTGTGTTGTACATGATATTGAGTTTCACTAAACAAATATATATTATTAAAATATTATTATTTAATGGGATATAAACTAGCCATTATGAATAGTATTAACCATATTTTTAATTTTATAACATTATTATTCATCTTACACATTTTATAGATTATGGTATGAGGATAAAATGAATTTTTTGGATAAAAGAAGTATTTTTAAAAAAATGCAGTTTCATCGAATATTGATGGAACAACAATTTTAAATATAATTTTGATACTTTTATAAGTTCAATTTTAAAAAAACTTCTTAATTGGAATCTTGACCTAAAAAAATTATTTTTGTTGAAATTTTGGTATTTTTTGATAAAATTCAGATTTTAATGAATAGTGAAAAATAAAGCATTTTAATTCAAAAATTCATTTTCATATAATTTATTTATATAGTTAGATTATATTTTCAATTTGTTTTAAAGTGTAATTGGAATATATATTTTACCATTTAATACAATTTTGGTCATTAGAAGTAATTTCACTCTTATATTTGACATAAACACATGTCAGTCTTTTGTTAGTTTTTACTTCTTAAAAACACGCTTTTGGGTTTTGACGACGAGAATACATTTTAAATTAATTTGTGCCAATTATATGTTTTGAATTTGGAAAAAATGGATTCCATATTTTGAATCAAGAGGTCCAAATTGTGTAAATAGATAAATTTTATTTTTAGACATTATGAATAGTAATTTCAGTAAATATTTTATTTAACATGGTTAAAGGGTAAATATAGTAAATAAGGGTAAACAAATAATATTATAATTTCCCTAACATGTTTCTTAATCCTATAGGATGAGATATTTCTGGACATGGGCTTCCTTGGGTAGATTTTTGAACCCCATGGATTCACTTCGATGTGAAAATGACTGTTTATAATAATTAATTTAAAGTAATGATAATTATAACCTAAACATATATCTTTTACTAAATAGATTTTAATATAGGGTTATATAACTAATTTCTATGACTATAAATAGTAATTATAAAGATAAAAAAATTTCCTATATCATTTTATATTATTTATAATTTTTATAGGTTATATAAATAGTTTTATTTATAACACAAATATGAAGTAGTGATTACCTCTTTCATGAAAGATTCAAATAAATGAATTTATAAATATTAACATAAGTTTAATTTTAATATTTTGATTCCTTCCAAGAATTTTCTAGATTCCATTGACATACTAGGGATGTATTAATTACTTAGGTTCTAAGTAATAAAGTTGTTATGAATTTTTTAAAACGTCAAGTATGAATAGTGTCCAAAATTGGCACAATTCATAACTTAAAACATAAATATTTTAGTAAATGATATAAATTTTTAAAAATCTAATATTCCCCAAAATGGTTGATATAAGTCCAAATATGTCTTATATAACTTTTTTTGGTCATTGGATGTGATATAGTTATTACACTAACCCACAAGGTGTAAATAACTTGATATCACGAAAAGATTAAAAAGGGTAAAAAAAGGGATAAACCAAAAATATAAGGATAAAAAATATTAAAAACATGTTAAATAATTATTGGATGATAGTTATTTGAACCAAAATCATATTATCTTATAATTTAATAATTTTTTGATCCTTTTAAATCGAAATTAGATTTATAATAAATTAATATTTTGAAGAGTTTCATAAAGATCCCCTCTCCTATCTTATAAATGGGAACCTCCTCCCTTTCCTATTATCTCTATTTTGATCCTTCAATTTCATCCAAACCCTAGAAATTTCTCCTATATAATTATCTAGTTACATTATAGAGGTTATTTTCTTCTCAAAAGACCATCTCTAGTGCCCTATGATAAAATTGAAAGGAGGCATGTCATGGAAGAGGTAATCTCTTCTACCGATTCTTTCAAATTTATTTCTTCATCTACTTCATCTTCTATAATTGTTCCATTATAAAGTAATAACATCAGTATCACTCATAAATTGATATTTATTATAAATTTGAAAAAAACCTATTTCACATTCTATCCATCCTATAAAAAATGAAATCACCATGTGTGCGTACGCACTGATTACCGTCTCCACCCAGTGGTGTAATATATTCTTCACCACCACCTTACCTAGATCGGTATAATGGTGGAAATAATAACTATATATGATTATTATAACATGATACTAATTCTAAAATATTATACACTATCCACTTCAATAACATTCAACAAATATGGAAATAGTATCATCACTCGTGCGTACGTACGGCTTACCGTCTCTACCACATGATGACATTCATTCTACATATTAACCCTTCAAGAATGATTATAATGTATATAAAAGATATAATCATGAAATATATTATATAATATTTCTACTAGATTTATATATGTATACATATATATGTCATTTACTTACATCCATCCAATTCTATAAGGAAACGAAAACAACGTTCATGCTTACGTACAACCTACCGTCTCCTTAAACAGTGAATTCTATTTTATTTATCTATCTATTATATATGTATATTTATATAATTAATTTTTTAGATATATAAATCATGTTTTAAATACAATAATTAAGTAAATAATTATCTAATTAATCAAAGAATAAAAAGTACAAACACATATGATAAATGAAACGATTATTACCCAAAACAATGCATTAACATGGAATTGAAAAATTAACAAGTAATATAAAGTCGTAAGTGAATAATATATGATATCATAAATATTATTATGGTTTTTTTTACAAGTTAATAATATATTTAAACCAACTATACTGGAGTTTTTGACACATATAAAACATATCTGACAAAAGGTAAGGGATAATTTAGCAATCTCGATTTTATCCGAGACTGATAATACGTAAGTATTTACTGGGGTTATAACTATCATCCATGTCCATGTTTTATGAAAATGTTTTCATAAAATATTTTCTATTCATACATGAATTTTTAGAGTCATGTTTACCCTTTTTTGACTTTCACCACGTGGAATGGAAGGAATATTTCTTTTGTTTACCATAAGAGGTACTTTTTAACTTTTCTGGTAAAAGTTCAAGGAGAATATTTTTTTAAACTTATATAGAATAAACAAATTTTTACATATTCTTAATGAATTATTTCCAGGAATAATCCTCAACAATATTTCATGTTTATCTTCATTTAACTTTTTTTTAAATTTCATGACATTTTGAAAAAATAAAACTTTTTTTGAAGAATAACAGATATTTTCCTCATTAATTGACTTCTAGTGTTTTAGAAAAATTATTTTTCCATCTAACATGAAATACAGTTATGATTCTATGCCTATTATTTCTTTGTTTTGATTTATTTTATAAAGGAATTATGTGTATGATGTCCAGTTATCTTTTATGGACTATGTTATGATGACATGATGTTTGAGAATCCCATTTTACTTCATGGGTTATGCTATGATGGATGATTTATGTTTTTGTGGAACATGTAATAATGATTTAAATTTGAGATGGGTGGGACCTATATCTCTCTTCAATGCATTGGATACAAATTTATATCTCATCATATAGACATGGATGGAATGGAATGTAAATCCAGTTCAGTAATACTAAGTTGGAATGGCTTGTAAACCTAGTTCAGTAATGGACTTCGTCCACTATGATGTTCGTGGAAACAATGAATTAGCTAATATGGAAATAATATTATATGCTTAATGGTTTTCCACAATTTAATGTTTTATTACCTTGCAATTTTATCTTGATTAATGTTATTTTATTTTATTTTACTTACGTACTGCCAAGATTTATTTCATGACTCAAGATTTTGATATTTAAACTTTATGTTCATGTTTTTACGTTCAATTGTTTATGGTTCATTTTTTGTTCTCCATATTTACCCTTACTGAGTATTTGAGCTCACCATTTTTATGTTTTCTTTTCCCCAGGATATAAAGAAAGGTTTTAGGTAAAAAAATGGGTTGATCTTTATAGAATATGTTTAATATCTTTCACCATGATTACTAGATTATGTTATGAGTTTCAGAAGTCACTAAACTAATATGTACTTTCGGGATTTGTTTCTTTAATGTATTAAGTATTATGAAAAATAAATTTAATTTCCATGTACATAAAGATGTGGTCTCTACAAATATGGAATCTCAAGGAGTAGATCTTTAGTATGTGGGTCCCATGTGTTAGGGAATTCAAGGTTTCAACCAGTAGGAAACTAATCATGGAAGATATTTTCTCATCCCTCTAATACTAATGGATTTCAAGAACATTCTAGTATAATTATATTTCAATGAAATGTTTTTAAGGGAAATTTCCACCACTATGATCAGTGACCAACTATTTAGGGTTTTTAGTTTCAAATTGTTTGTCAAGCACATTTTCAATAGAAACTCTAGTTACCCAATAAGATGTTTTAGTGGAAGGGATTGTCAGTGATTGTTTAGAAGCTCAGAGAAGATGTGATTTTATGGGGATTAATCATGATAGTCCCCATCCATATGGACATGGATAGATCATGGTCATGGTGGTCGATAGCATAGACTCATGGGTAAGGTCATATTCACATGTTGTAAGTAGCATCACCAATAATGCACGGGTTATTAAAAGAATGATTAGTTTATCATCTATTTTATTTGTTATTTTTTTGATTTAGGATACTCACACTCCTTTTTTTATTCAAATGTTTTTGTTCCCTGGGGCTGTGTATTGATCTTCATATTGTTCCACAAGTGTAATCTACTCCAGATAAAAGTCAGGATACTTTGTTTGATGTGTGTCTATGATGTAGGATGGTTATGGAACATAACCAGTCAATGAGAGATTTATTCTTACTATATATAAAATCATACAATATTATCCTTATCATAGATTATATATATAACATGTGTTCATTCAACTTCTTCTTCAGAATTAGAGTTTCATTTTATGATGTGAAGGGTTAGTGAGTGGCGTTCATTAGCTTGAGAGGTTATCAGATGGGTGGTTGGAAAGTGGAGCCAATTTTATCTTATTTAGTAGTAATTTTTTTGGAATCTCATTTAAGGAGTATTCCTAGGGTCGTGGGTGGGTACTTCGTTGTTTATCTATATGAGGGTATGGCACTACCCCCTCAACATGACATCAATTTTGGGAAGAGTTTCAACCAATAATGTATCCTATTTCAATGAATCTTTATCCAATGGTGCCTATAGAGCAACCTGACTTTAGGTTTTAGGTGGATGATCTGATGCAAAGGTGTTTTATCCAAGACAATGTGTCTCCTTGGGGTTCTCCCATATTAATCACTAAAAAGGTGTATAGTAGTCTGATGTTGGTTGTAGACTATTAGAAGTTGATTCAGTAACTATCAAGAACCTTTATCCTCTTGTGAGGAATGATTAATAGTTCAATCAAATAAAAAGATCTAGTTTGGTTTTTTAAGGTGGAATTATGGTCTAGATATAATTAATTGAATGTGAAGGATTATGATATCCCAGAGAATATCTTTAGGTGCATGTATGGGAACTTTGATATCTTGTTCATGACATTGATTGTAAAAAATTTACCAACTATGTAAATGGGTCCTCTGAACTGCATATTCCCTGAGTTCTTCGACCATTTCCTTGTCATGTTCATCAATGATATCTTAATTTAATTGGTGGTAGAGTAGGAGCATGTTGAGTATATTAGATCCATCTTGAAATACCATTGACACCACCATCTCTATGAGATGTTTTCCTAGTTCATGATTTTGATGCAAGATGTGTATTTACTTGGAGATGTTGTGTCTCCATAGGGTGTGGTCATAGACGCATCCAAGATCGAGGAACCTTTTTCTTGGGTATCACCCAAGAAGAAGAATAAAATATCTATTTTTATTGGGTTTTCAGTTATTATTATATGTTTATGTCATATTTATATCAATATACACCCCCACTAATAGATTTGACTGTAGTTTGTGTTTGGTTACCGGATGAAGATGTTGATCAGTAACATAGTACTTTAGTTTCCTAAGCATGGTGTGATGTTTGAGGTTTTTTGTGGCACTTCATGTCTAGACATAGAATGCATGTTTATGTAGTATAATACAGTTATCACATATGGTTTTAATAATTTACCTCCCTATGAGTATAAATATTCCACCCTTGATTTAGAGCTACTGTAAGTTTTGTTTGCGTTGATGTTCTGACAGAATTACCTCATCAAGGAGCACTTTTTGGTTTCCCCGGACCATAATATCCTGAATTATGTCTTCTAATAGTGGTATTTGAACATATTATAATTGTTTTAGACAGATTTTCATTATTTTTATGATATTCATATCCATTATACCCAATAAAGGGGAATCATTTTTCCATTGCACTACGTCAGAAATCTCGAGGAGATGTGCTTTGGTGTTTTTCTGATGTTTGGAAAGGAATATAGTAGTTCAATGTAATTAATCATGATATGTGGGAGAGTAGTGGATGAGGAAGTCATTATCAGATTATTTTTTAGTTATATTTGAAACAAAATGTGGATGATTCTTAGTGCGGGACTCTGTTGTGGAAGTGATGCATAATTGTGTTAGCCATAGTGATTCTCTAGAGGGATGGTCATAGGATGGTCATAACTATGTATTATTTGAGAGGATGTTTATTCATTGATAATTCATGAATAATTTCTTTATGATTTTTACAATATCAAATTTTTTGGTTCATTCGGGTGTGACCAATATGTATCATGGGTTAGGGTGGCATTTTTGGTGGCCTTGGTTGAAAGCATTAGTGATAGAGTTTGGGAAAAAAATGTCTGGTTTTATCACATGTGAAATTAAAATACCATGTTCTTGGAGGTTTTTAGTAGTCCATTGATATTACCATATGTAAATGGAAGGATATATTGATGGATTTAATCAATGGGTTACCTAGGGCTCAGTGAGATTGGGATGTTGTTTGGGTGATAGTGAACTGACGAACGAATTCAGATCATTTTCTGGTGATGTGTGAATTGAGTGTCGTGGATGCATTGGAAATGTGGTATTTGGCTGAATTGATCAATCCTGATGGGGTATTGAGGGCTATTATCCTTGAACAAGATCCTCATTTTATATCATAATCCTAGAGGGTATTTCAATATGATTTTGTATCCCATTTGTGCCTTAACACTACTTTCCACCGATATATAGATGGGAAGGTATACAGGACCATCCAGACAATATAGTATATATTACAAGATTGAATATTGGACATTCAAAGTGTCATGACCCATCCCCTGGGGCCTGTGCCATGACTACCCCAAACCTTCCTTCCATAGGTCAGGGGATGGTGACTACCACCAATGACGTAAATCCCTAAAACTAGGAAGGCATTGACTTTATAAACTAGAAACACACACAACAGAGTAAGCTGGACGCAAAACACTAAGTAAAACTCTTTACAAAAGAAGTGCTGAAAAGTAAAGGGGCCCGAAATACAAGCCCAACTGTAAGGTACAAGGAAACTGAAAACAAGTACAACTGAAGAAAGTTAAATAACTGAAAAATGAAAAAAAGCTCCTGGAACGTTCACCACGGATCCTACCAGAATGGTAGGTACAGACAACCTCCTCATCTCACCATGTCTTTCTGTGTCCTCTGTGTACCAACTCGTTGTAAGGTCCACCTCCGAGTACCATCCAGTCCTGGTGCTCTCAGCCTCCGTCAGCACTGTTTGTCATCTTCATCCAACCTAACGAGGTGCGGGAAAACCCCATGCAAGGGTGAGTATAACGATACTAAGTAGGGACCTTGCAACCACCAAAGTCTCTTAATATCCACCATGGAAAAACCACATTGTAAGAAATCAATGGATAGACATTACTTAGGTATATGCCCATACATATACCTAAGTTATCAAGTAACCCATCTCAATCATGAGGAAAACACAAGAGACACTGACTCAGCACACACAGGTATACAACATATGTAGAGAAATAGAGATGATCAGATATAGCCACTGAATCATCAGAGCAGTTGGACCAATACATGATCCGGGGCTAGCTATTCTGTCAGACCAATACATGATCCAGGAACAGAAGCCAGAACTGTCAGACCAACACATGATCTGGGAACAATCATCAGAGCTTTCGGACCAACACACGATCCAGGACCAACTATTCTTTCGGACCAACACATGATCCAAGAACAGAAGTCAGAACTGTCGTACCAACACATGATCCTGGAACTGTCGTCAAAGCACAGCCATCCATAGGGTTTCAATAAAGCACGCTTGATTCCGAGAGGGTCCGCTCCTCAAAAAAAGTGTCGACACGTCAAATTCCACCAAGTCCCATGAAGAAGTATCTCAAAGGTCTGTCTCATCATAGAACTATCAGTGCAACAGACAATGCATAAATAGGACGCCCAGTCTGTGAGTTATTAGCTTTTTAGTCCCGGGGGGCCCGGTTGGATTCGTGTACGATCCAACCTGGCCATATCTCGATATTACCCCGAACTTCAGTGGGGTATACTCAAGGGACCGTCATGCTCCAAGAAAACCATCATCACTGACAGTTTTCCAAACGATCGTCTAGTGCCAAAGTTACGGCCAAAGGAAGTAACATGGTCGGTAATGGGCCCAGGTCCGTTCTGACCCGGTCGGATCGACTCGGCCGAACCTAGTCTGGGAATACCTGGTCTGGGTTATCCTAGATAGACCCATTGGGTCTGACCCGGCCCGTTGGGCAGGTCATCCCTATTAGGTTCCACCCGGTCCACTGGGCCTGGCCCAGCGGACTGCGAGGGTGGTTCGGCCCGAAGGCCACTGTGTAGGCAGCTCGGCTTGAAGGTCGAGGACGGTTCCGCCAGCGCCGCGAGGGCCGCAGCTCGGCCACTTGGCCCAGGAGGCCGGGATGGTTCGTCCAGCGATGCCGCGAGGGACGTCATGGGTCATCTCGGGAGGCCGACGGCCCGGAGGATGGTGGAAAGGCCGGTGGGGTGCAGCCAGGCCGTGGGCTGGCGCGAGTAGGTAGTGTGGGGTGCGACGGTATGCAGGCAGTCCGCGGGGCCCCGCAGGCACTGCGGGGTACGCACGGGAAGGCACGGGAACTGCACTAGGAGACCAACGGGGCACTGGGAAGCGCACCGGGAGACCGGATGTGCGCCGGGCAGCACTCCGGGAGGCCGCGGGTAGGTGGCCGGGGCACTAGACCGTGCGCCGGGAGGCCCGCCGGGCGCCAGGCTGTGCGATGGGCCACCGGCTGGGTTCCTACCCGCGGCCTCGCGGCACGCTTCCTGACGCCCATCCGACCTCCCGGCGCGCCGCCCGGCGCCCCGGACGCCTGCCTGTGGCCTCCCAACGCGCTGCCCGGCACCCCGCCGGTATCTCAGCGCGCTGCCCGTGCCTTCCCGTGCCTACCCAACACTGCCCACAGGACCCCACGACCTACCTGCAACCCGTCGCGCCCCGCCCTGCCTGCCCGCGCCCGCCCGCAGCCTGCTCGCGCCCCGACGACCAACCCACCGGCCTCCGGGCTGCTGGCCTCTCGATCCGACCCGCGGTGGCCCTCGCGGCGTCGCTGGATGAACCGGATCGATCTCCCAGGTCGAGTCGCTGAGACGCGCCCCTGGCAGTGCTGGCCGAACCGGCCCCGACCCTCGGGCCGAGCCGCCTATGCGGTGGCCTTTGGGCCGAACCACCCTCGTAGTCCGCTGGGCCGGACCCAGTGGACCGGGTTGAACCTAACAGGGATGACCCACCCAATGGGCCGAGTCAGACCCAACAGGTCTGTCCGGGTTGACCCAGACCAGGTCGGCCCAGACTGGGTTTTGCCTTGTCAGTCCGACTGGGTAAGATCGGTTCCGGGCCCATTACCGACCCCGTTACTTCCTTTGGCCGTAACTTTGGCACTAGATGACTATTTGACGAATCGTCAACGGTGCTGGTTTTCATGGAGAAGGGAAGTCCCTTCAGAATACCCAACTGGATTTTGGGGTAATATTGAGATACGGTCAGGTTGGATCGTACACCAATCCAACCGGGCCCCTGGGACTAAAAAGCTAATAACTCACAGAACTGGCATCCAATTGACGCGCCGTCTATTGCATTGAGACTCCTATGAAAAGACGGAACTTTGAGAGACTTCTTCATTGGACATGGTGGCATTTAACGTGTCAACACTTGGATTAAGAAGAAGACCCTCCCAGAATCAAGAATGCTTTGTGGAAGCCCTGTGGATGGCTGTGCTTTGACGACTATTCCTAGATCATGGGTTGGTCCGACGGTTCTGACTTCTATTCCTGGATAATGTGTTAATCCGACCGAGTAGCTGGTCTCGGAACATGTGTTGGTCTGCCAGCTCTAACGACTGTTCCTGGATCATGTGTTGGTCCGACAGTCCTGACATCTATTCCTAGATCATGTATTGGTCCGATAGAATAGCTCGTCCTGGATCATGTGTTGGTCCGACAACTCTGATGATTCAGTGGCTATATCTGATCATCTCTATCTCTCTACATAATATGTATACCTGTGTGAGCTGATTCAGGGTCTTATGTGTTTTCCTAATGATTGAGATGGGTTACTTGATAACGTAGGTATATGTATGGGAATATACCTAAGTAATTTCTATCCATTTATTTATTACTATATGGTTTGTCCTTGGTGGATTTTGAGAGACCCTGGTGGCCTTTGGGTCCCTACTGAGTATCGTTATAATCACCCCTGCACGGGCTATGCCCACACCTCATTATGTTGGATTCAGATAACGAACAACACTGACGGCAGCTGAGAGCACCAATATTGGGTGATACTCGGAGGTGGAACTTACGATGAGTCGGTACACGGAGGAGACAGATAGACGTGGAGTTCTAAGGATTCTATCTGTACCAACCCTTCAGGTAGGATCCAGGTTGGATGTTCCAGAAGTAGCTTCTCAGCTTTCAACTGTTTACTTTTCTTCAGTTGTACTTTTTTTCAATTTCCTTGTACCATAGAGTTGGGCTTGTATTTCCGGACCCTTCACATTTCAGCACTCCTTTTGTATAAAGTTTTACTTATTATTTTGCTTCCAGCTTACTCTGTTATGTGTGATTCTTGTTTATAAAGGTAATGCCTTCCATGTTTTAGCAATTTACGCCTTTGGTGCTAGCCACCATCCCCTGGCCTATGGAAGGCAGGCTTGGGGTAGTCACGTCACGGGCCCTAGGGTATGGGTCGTGACACAAAGAAAATGGATAAGGCACCTTATTCTATTTTATCTCTCCAATTGAAACAATTATCCTCATCTATTGGAATGGACCCATTTTAGGAATGTTATTATAGGTTACCTCATTCAATATTGGGTTGGATGGATATTGTGGAGTCATTCATTTTTTCATAATGTGATGTCATGCATGACTGAGATAATCTAGTTAGTTTTAGTGTAGATGAGGATGGAACATGACTGTCTGAAGGCCTATATTGATCATAGGTGGAGAATCTTGGAATACGAGGTCAGAGACCATGTGTCTTTTACATTCTCTAATTGATGTGGGGAGTGTAGGTTTAGTAGGGTAATATTTCTCCCAAATTTTTTTCCCTCTCAAGGTTTTGGTGCATGTTGGCATGGTGGTGTATCGTTTGGCACTTACACTAAGGTTATACCGAATCTATTGTGTCTTCCACATTTCCTTTCTTCCTTGGAATCCTCATTATAACCCAGATTCCATTTAATAAGGATATTTGGATATCGACAATGGTGTGAGGTTTGTGGAGTGACTAAAGGCTATATATGATATTTGAGAGAAGGTGTTCAATGGATGAACTATCTCCTTGGTTCTTGTGTTGTAGAGGAAATGTGTCTTATCGGATATTACTTGAGAGAATGAGATGCATTTGTTTGCCCAACACCTATAATTATTTTAATAATTTTGTTGTCATATTTTTCTTGATGATGTGATATTTGGATATTACTTTTTTATGAAATGTATTGTATCCATCATGAGGTGATGTGGAATAAAGTTTCTAGCTTATGAATATGTGAAATACTATTTTCTTGAAAGATTCTTTATATTATAAAATGTTGAAAACCATGAATGTGAGTCAGTGACACACAAAGTGGATAATATCTCAACATGGAAGATTTAAATCATTGATTTGTGTTCCCAGAGAATTGTTGTGTATTGATTATAAATTTTTTTTCTATGTAGAGGTTTAGATTCTTATACCGATAGTAAAGTGATGTGGTTTTCTGGTTTTGTGGAGATGAGTTTATTTTGAAAGGGGTGTCTTGTGTATAGTATTGAATAATGTGGGGTTGTTAATAGTGTGATGGTTATGATTGTGTGGGGTGTTTTTAGAAGTTTTGATTTCTTTTGTTTGTCTATTGGTAGTGTTTGAGGTGTAAAAAAATTCTTAAGAGGTACCTCATGAGATATTTATTCAAACCCTCTATCTTCATTCGGTTCAATTTTGATTCTCAAGGATGATAATCATTTCAAAGGTACATATTATTATGGTCTACACTTTCTCAACCTATTAAATTTATTTTTTGTCTATTAGAGGAGTTTGTATGAGTCTTGAGGAGGGTTCAGTGAAGGTTGGATCTGCAATACTACTACTGAAGTAGATTCAAATTGTGAAAGTGGGATTCATGATATTATTTGGTGATTCATGACATGTGAGGCCAGAAATTCGTGAATTGTACATAGAGGACTAATGCCTAAAATGAATTCACAACATGAAATGTGAATTCATGAAGTTCTTAAATTCGAGTCAATGATCTATTTTTTTAGTGGGTGTTAGAAAAAAGAGAGTTTCAAGACCTAAAATGGTTTCACAGAATATATTTTATTTTCCCCATATAATTCATGGCACTAATATTGAATTCATATCATGAATGGGGTGAGACGCAATCAGTTTATAAATCATTTTCAAATAAAACCCTTATTTTGGATGTTGTCCCCTCTCTATTTTTTGAAAAACCACAGATGATTTTTAAAGATATTTCAGACCATATTACCTTACATTGATTCTTGTGTTTCATAGGTTGTTTGTTGGAAATTTATGGAATCTTCTTCTCCCATTTATATTATTTCCCACTCATTCATCTTTCATGAATTCATTTTAGTGTTGTTTGTTTTAGTTTGAGGTGTGCTTGGGCTATGTTTTGATGATCCTTGGTGTAATTTATTTTTATCTTGGTTTTCCCTCATGTTTTTGTGGTTTCATGGCTATTTATTCTTCACCCTATGGTGCCTAGTAGATCGAAAAGCTTCTTTAATATAAAATATCCTCATTCCCTTCCAATTCCCATGTTATATGTGGTAATTTCCGGATTTTCCCTTCCATTGGGTGGAATTTAATGATTGGATTAACAAATATAATAAATTAAAATAACCATAAAATTATAGGTATGGGGATACATCACAAGTTCTACTAATTTTGGTATATTGTTGATGATATTATGCATATTGTTTACAAAACTAAAAATAATGGCTTTTGAGACCCTTTCTGTGCAATTCATGATATGTTTTGATGAGCCTTGTTATGGTGTTATTATATCACACCCTGAATGAAAAGGATAAAGAATACGTATATGGATAATAAATTTGGTCTCCCATATAAATGAAGTTTGTGTGATAATACCCATGATAAATAAATAATTAATGTGATTCAATCCCTTCAATAATATGTTAAAGCTAGAATTTCTTATAATGTCTAGTTGTGCTTCTTCTATTTCCTCATGTGATGTGGGTTGTGGTTTGATGATGGTAGTGATCGGGTGCACTTTGAATGTACGTAGGGTTGTGATGTGCAATGCGGTGGTTTTGAGGTGCATTATTGATGGTTAGCATGGATGAGATGTGGTCATTTACAACATGTTAGTGTAGTGTGATGTAGTAGTGATGTGTGAGGGTTGTGACATGTGGTTGTTTTGGTGAGAATGTTTTCCCCACTTGTTATGGTTGTGATAGTTGATGTGAGAGGAGTGTTTTGTTGTGTGGTGTGGTTATGTTAGTATTTTGGATAGTCTTGGAATAAACTAAAATATTAATAATGAAATATAATGGGTTGGAAAATGAACAAATAATGGGCTAGAGATTGTTAAGTGGTAATTAAAATAATGAATTAAATAAATGAACAGATTTTGTAAATGTGAATATATTGGATTTGTTAATGGGAATATATGAAAACTAATTTAATCTAAAAAATTGTGGAATCGGTAATTAAATGTGGATTTATGTGTGTCATCAATTATTTGTGTGTGTGTACTATATTTAGTGGTGTAATTAGTTGTGTAAGATGTTTTATGGTGTTATAGTGGTAGTCTGGAGTATAGTAGTTCATTATTTATAGCCCCATAGGCTGGGTATTGATTATTATCTAGGTATCATGTATTTAATGTTATGTTTATACGTTCCCCATACGATATGGATAAAATTACCAATATATAGATTTTATTGGTTTTGAGTGTTTTACTCAAATATAGGAAAGTGGTGATACAGGTGGATTACCCCCCCCCCCCCCCTCATCCCCTTACATTATTTAGTATTGTTGATATGCGTCGGTGTTGGAGATTACCCTGCAGTGTTGAACCTGGTGTTTTTAGGTGATATATGAGGTAATGTGAGGAGGCAGTGATGATGATATGATATGTGGTGGGAGTCATGTTTCGTAAGAGTTTGGAACAAGGTTGATTCCCCTTATGTTCATGATAAACTACAACTCTGTTTATGTGATGAGATGTGATGTGAAGGCCCTACTATCTTTTGGTGAGGCGTTAGGTGATGAACTAGTTGTTTGTGGGCGAGATTAGATGTGATGACTAATGTTAGAAAGTATGAGGTTGGGGTAGGTAGGTATGTGTCCTAACCCACATCAGTAATGGATGGTTGTGATGTGATATGTATGGAAGGGATTAAAGAATAGTATGTTCATTTTTGGGGTGTGAGAGTTACAAATCAGTGAGGAAGAGGGAGTAGGACACCTTTGTTTTAATTTTGATATTATATTACTAGATTCATTGCATAATTTGATGAGTGGGCCATGGTGACACTGGGATTTGTTAGTTGACTTGTTTGGGTGCTTTTTGGTTCTACAATTTTTTCACTGGTGCATTAGCATGATATTTTCATATGTTCACATGTGAACTTGGGCATGATCATACTATGTATGCATGTTATGATCACCCAACATATATAAACTATTTTGTAGTTTTTCAGTAGGACACTAGGGACCAAGATGGATATTACATGCTTAGGTTTTAGAACATCTATTTAGTTTCTACTATAGAAAATGTCTTTTGATATTTACTTTGAGAATTTTATTTGTATTTTTTAACATTTCCATGCATTATGGGATGATTTTGGGTTTACATTCATATTATATGATGAATTTTCTTAGTGGTTGTTTAGAATATCCCTTGATCCTATTTTATTATGAAGGTTAATGCCCCACACATGTGATATTATTATACCCTCAGTGGTTTTCCCCATCCCAAGACCTACTAAAGGTGCGACTTGGGATTCATTATCTCTCCTTTATTTCTATCTTAGAAGTCCTATCTTTGGAGGGAGTGATTTATAATAGACTAATAGAGGATTTATCCTCTTATATGGTGATTATGACACCTGATACATTAATTGAAATAGACCAAGGAAGAGTATTATTAGATGAAGTTAATTCTACCCTAACACCCATAGGTTCAACATATACTTGTTTAATAGACACTTTTCCTTGAAAATGACACCTATTATATATAATGTATAGAATGTTACAAAATGACACACTATAGGTTTTAAATATCTATTATATGTTCACATAGGTAAAAAGAAATATATGATCAAACCTAAATTATAATTTTCATTTTATTAAAATTATCATCATGATATTACTTTTATTATAATATTTAGAAATTATATCATTAATTTAAATTCTTGTGAAACACCAATACATTATAAATTTACAATATATAAAATAATATAAATGATTTTAAAAATAGTAAAAGTGATATAATTTTAATGAGATAATCCATCCGATGAATTTTATATATCTCTATGAAATTTTAGACATGTTTTGATTCATTATATTTGAATCACCCTTTTGACTTGATACACATCATGTCAAATTAAATTTATAGTTTCAAATTTGACATTTATAATATTTTATCAGACTAATATATTATCCAACTGTTTAAAATTAATAAACACATATCTTCATACATGTGAATGCTATATGGTTTAAAAATAATCCATGGTCAATTTATAGTAAAATTATTAACCCTTTGTGATTAAAATGGTGGTTACCATGGTTAAGGTATAAAATGATTAACCAAGGCGTTAATAAAAAAGATAAGTATTAAAATGAAATCAATCCATGCCTAAATTTCATTGGATGGTTTTATTTCTACCCTATATGAATATTATTAGAATTCATAACCATTTGGAATCATTTTACCCTAGAATAATCTTATTATATTAAAATATTTCATGAAATTCCAAAATTTCCCCTCACCTCAATTATAAAACAGTACCTCCTGCCTCAATTATTTACCCTAATTAGAGACTTATAGCTCAAACATCCCCTAAAAATATCTTCTTTGCATCCTTATCCACATTCTCTATATTCTGATCTGCTTAAAAGATAAACTCTATGGTCCTAGGGAGGATATTCAAAGCAGTTCTTCCAAAGAATAGTTAATATGTTTAACTGAACACTTTCTCTTTTACTACTTATTATACCTAATCTAATTTTTTTATTTATCATAAAATGACAAAATAAGTATCCTAACTATATTTAAATGTTATCATGATTATAAAACAACAATTATCCCCCTTTTTTCCATCAAATGACAAGTAAACGTATCACTCATGCATATGTACGACTTACTGTGTTCACGTAGCGATTTAATTAATTTTTCCATCACCTTATTTTATGGATTTGAATTATGATGGGTTTAATATTTATATATGTTATTTATAAAATAATTATATTTATTGAATCATATCTACCTTCTTATATCCCAAACCACTGTGAAACAAAAAACGTCCCTCAAGCGTACATGTGGACTACTACCTACAAGAAGCGATGTGATTCATTTTTCATTCTTATATACTTATATGGTAATGATGATAGATTTTAGGAATATATAAAATTCAAATGATATAATAATTATTCTCTAAATGAGAATAATTATTTACCATTTTTTGTTTCATCCATATAAAAGTGAATATAGCTTTCATGCGTACGTACTATAGTGGCCCAAAATATTTGTACATAAATATTACATCTATTTAGAAGTATATTAAATACAAAAAAATATGATCCATGGTATAAAAAAGGATTAGTGTATTTGGAGACTACGAATAAAATATTATTATTTTATAAATGAACTTAAACATTTACCATGATTATCTTCTTTTATACTACTCTTCATAGGCATGCCAAAAAATAAAATTTATTTATAACCTGGGTATATGAAACAAAAGAAAAGAGTATGCAAATATGCTCAGAAAGGATAAACATTGAAGATACCAATCTATGATCATATGAAATAATTAGATAAGAATAAGTGTATGAAATCATGAACATAACATACAATATCCATCCCTAATCTAACAATGATCTTTAAGACGAGTTTTCATATAAAATAGTATCTTCAAGAGATATTAATAATAAAAAATTTATCTCTTCACAATACAATCATGAACCATAAGTTCATTCCATAAATTTGTGTGTCACCATCACCAGTATATTAATCATTTCATATGTCATGGTTAACTACCAAGACCATTAGATCGTGAATAAACACATATTTCCCAGTGAGGATCAAGCACAAAAACATTTTTACCATAATGGATCAAGAAATTTTCTTTATTTACATAATAACTAAATCAATTTGATGTGTTTCCCATATATATATAATTAGTTATAATACATTACCTAATGGATTTGAGGGATATATGTGTCCTTCCCACCACTTAATGAAAATCATACATATATGTGACACAATATCATAAATCATTCATTATATGGTAACACATAGAGGAAATATGTTTCATAAACATTTCATTATATCATAACCCCTTAAAAGTAATAGGTTTCTTAAATATTTCTTCATAGTATTACTTGTGTAAAGAAAAGGTGTTTCATAAAACTATTTTCATCATAATAATTCAATAAAAACCCTAGTTATGTATGGGTGAAATAAATGGATGTTATATTATGTTGAAAATGATTTTGAAAGACCACTTTGAATATTTCTTGAGAAAAATAGACTTTCCACTTTGAAAATCACTTTTTTATTCTAAAACTCATGCACATATTATAGAAAACATTTTACTTTAAAAGAAATTTATGAAATTTGAAATTATTATTAAAATAATTGAGGCATCTATGATGATGGGAAATTTAGTTCACACTATATTATTAAAAAATCATTCCTATAAAAAAGTGAAAATGTACCTTGTTTGAAAAATGCTGAAAAATTTCCTTTGAAAACATTTTTTAATAATTCCAACATGGGAAAAATGAATTTAAAAAATAATTTTTAAATAATAAAAATATTCTTAGAAATAATTTTAAAAACCTAGATATAGAATATAATGTTTAAATAGTTCTCTTAATAGATACATAAATGTAAACAATCCTGAATATTGATGACATTGTCAAACAAACCCCTTACAATGATTTTTTACTTGCTTATAAAGAAATCTAACTTAATCTATAATAAATTTAAATTTATTATAATTATATACTAGAGTCTTTATAATAATTATAAAATCACATATGATCCCACTATAACTTTTCAACACCCCTATTATTAATAATTCTTAATTAAAATCGTTATTTCTGGGTGTTCATTATTTCGTTTATCATGAGTATTTCAGTTAAGTAGTTTTTGTCCTTTTACATTTATCTTAGATCTATATAATATATAAAATTAATCATGATATAAATATAATATATATTCATTATATACATACTTATATTCATTCAAAAATTTATAAATATACAAAAAAATTACGCAGTTCATGGAGATGGTAGGTTGTACGTACACATAAACGTTTTCCCATTATTTGACGAATGGAATAATAGTAAGGTAAATAAAAATTCACATTTAAAGAATCATTATTATATCATATATATCACATATATTAAAAAATTAAACCTTATTAAGAACTAATTAAAATATAAATGAAAAACAAATCAAAACACTTTATAGAGGTGGTTGTCAACACATACGCACGAACAACATTTTCATATTCGAATTACTCTGAAGGTAAAAAAGGTTAAAGATATATTATAATTTTAGAATTTTAATTATTCCATAATTTTTATATAAAAATATTAAACCCATCAAAGTAAACATCCCTATTATATAGATATGATAAATGAATTCTGTCACTACATGGAGATGGTAAGTCATACATACGCATGAGTGATAATTTTACTTATAATTTGTTGGAAATAGGATTTATAATGGTGTTCCCATACTCATAATGGTGTTTAGTAATATTTATTATATTGAAGCTATTATTTTATAATAATACCATATAATTAGAAGATTTAAATAATATTAGAAAATAAGTAGATCAGTTTAGTTGATTGCCTTTTTTTTGGAAATGGCTCTTTTAGATCTCCCCCAAATAACTCTAGGATTGGCCTTTAGCGAACACCAAAACCTCTATAATGATGATAGAGAAGTTTAGAAAATAAATTCTAATCTTTTGGTTGAGCTAGAAGGTGAAATGATGTGTAATGAAGTGGGGGAAAAGGTTCCCTTTTATAATTTTATTGCTCGGAAATTTTTTAATTTTTCAAAAGGGTAAATTATAATAAACTAATTCTCAATAAAAATGGTTCTAAACAACTTATAAATGGGAAATGGGTGAATGTTTTTACCCTAAATTATCTAATTTGTCCTATTTTGAAAATTTTATCATATTAAACTAATTTAATAAATGATTATTCTTATAAAATAACATTATTGTTAATTTAGATTTTATACACTTAATTGGGCTTAAAGGAAATAAAAATGTTTAATTTGAACAGAATATTTTAAAAAACACTAATATGATATATTAACCTATAAAATTCATGTAACACATTAACTCAGAAAAATTAAATTTATTTTAATATTTATAAAATTATTTGTTATATTTTTTCATAATTGTAAAAATGTTGTGTCAATGTTGCATTAGAAATTTAGTTAATTATATAATTAAAAAAATTATAAAATGAATTTCTATCATAAAAATAATTCAATTAGAGTCAAAATAAAAACTTATATCCATTACTATCTTACCTTTTTCTATATTTGAATGAAAAACAGATATTAAAAACCAAGAGAGTGACATTTTCTAATTTTCATTAATTTAAATAAGATATAAGACATTTTATTGTAAAAGTGTCCACTAAGCTAATAAAATTTGATCCTAAGGAGATAATGATATAATTAAATTATTTCAATAAGTATTATAATGAAAATTATGACCTTTTCAATTATTTATAATCTATATTAACCAGATTTAACCTTTAATGAGGTAATAAGTTGTATCATGGTTACTTTTCGTATTGACCAAAAAATAGGTGTATGGATATGTTTTTTTGAGGAATATGATTTATTATTTTTAACACATAAATTTGAATAAAATTATTGATTTTATTTCCAAAATATGGGATGTTTAACTTGATTTTTGATAATTGGAATGATATATACAATATTTGGAAAAGGAACAAAAGGAACTAATTTGAGGAGAAAAAGAAACGTTAAGGTGCATTGCGACGTCATAAAATTAGAGAAGGATTCACTCAACATTGAATATATATGGGATGCCCCTAGGTCATAAAACTGAAAAAACAAAGAGGACCCAATATTTTGCTACTGGATATTGTAGATTCACATAATGTAGACACTATAAAATGTGATAATTTTAAATAATATGAAATCAGTGCATGATGTGAAGAGAATAAAAACCATTATGAGGACTCCCAAATACATTCACATCATGTAAAGACAGTGCACAAATTAAATGTATTGGATATAATAAAAACAATCATTTAAACTGATTTATTACCAAAAAAATCATTCTTCATACCGGACCACAATATAATATGTGATGTGGACCCACAAATAATAATAGTTCATTTAAATGATGATTCCTACCAGAGTTATAAAAATAGAGGGCTATGTTGTGGCTTCGTGAGATCTAGAGACCAAAGTCTAGCGTGACAAGTTGCACTACTGCAAGGTCCTCCACTGATTTCTCTTTATTTTTTTTTTTGATTTCTATTATTTCTTTCCTTCCTTCTCACTCTCTCATCACAAGGACGATGAAATAAAATATAATTATGCGAGTTATATGTAGCTAAATCGAAAATGTGTCACGAAATTTATTTTTTTTCATTTATACATGTTTTTGGTTTATTAAAATTCATTAATGAATTCCAATCTCATTATTCTTATTTTCATGACCATTGAATTGAACCTGAAAGGAACCTTTATAATTGAAAAACTATGTAACCTTAATTAAGGCATGACCATTTTTACATTTAGGGTACCCGTGTTTAAGAATGGTGTTAATAAAAACATGATTCGTTGAAACTCTAAATTATTAGACAAAGGGAAATGTGAGATTCATGTATTGAGGAGGGGATACAATTACACTTGGATACACCTCATCTCGACTCTGTCTCAAATCATGGATTAATCAATTTATTTTATAAAAAATCAATTTATCATGAACCCTAAAACTAAAAAACCTTAAAATGATTTTGAAGTTGATTTACAAAACCCAACCTTCTTTACTTTTCTCTCTCTCTCTCTTTCTCTCTCTCTTCAAAACATTTTCAAAAACAAAATCTTTTTCACCCTATTTCTCAGAAAAAAAATTAAAAAAAAATTAAATTAATCTCACAGTCTCTAGGTTATATATATTTATATTTTATATTTATTCATTTTAATTAATTAATTACCATTGTTATGAGTTTTGTAAATTTGTATTTTGATTAGACACGAGGGAAATTATGACACCCTTTGGTCTCATCAGGTTTATTTACGAAATTTTAACCTCATGAATCTAAAAATTGGATTAATTTCATATAATTAAATACCTATAATTGAAAGAAATTAATTATAATGAAATTGTGTAAAATATTTTAAAAAACTTTTTAGAAAAAAATAATTTAACATAAAAGTGGATTTATTCTTATCCTGTGATTATAATTATATTTTTCAAAGATTTAAAACATACGATCTCCAAAATAATATATAAATATCATTAACATCATCCAAAAATAGGCATTATTTTAATTTATTGATATAAAATAAATTTCATGCATAAAAATAATTTTTTAGAAAAAAAAATCACTTTAATTTTCAAATAATTTTAGTTTTTAATTAAAATCACTTTATAACTAATGAATTTATTTTATAAATGTATAGACTATATATTTTTTAAAATTTATTTATTAGTATCAATATCCATCAATTAATTAGAAAGGAGGAAATATTTTAATAATGTTACATGGTTTATCTAAACTCGTTTCCATGTATAACGCAAGCTATTGAATAATTGAAATTATTTAAAGAGACACATTTCATAAAAATCTCATGGTGTTACATTCTATCCGCCTTAAAATGAATTTCTCCCTTTAAATTCATCACTCATATACAAATAAACAAGGATACCTCTATCACATCACATTTTTTGGTTCTCACATAGAATCCTTAAAATAGTGGTTTTCCAAAATAAACCATTGACTAGGTGAGTGGTTATTTTTTATCACATTGTCTCTATATTCCAAAATCTCTACTAGTTGTTAATTATAAGAACTTTCTTATTTTAGATGTTTAAACTCTGATTTAAGTTCATTTAAATGATCATGTATGTAATTTGTTTGGAGAGATACATGGAATACATCATGAATTTGAGAGAGATTCGAATAAAGTTTAAATAATTAAGCTAACATACTGCTACAGTCAGGAATTTCAAAATGACTGTTATACCTAGGGAATAACATTCAATTATTTACATTTATTAACAACCTCCTCAAGATATATTTTCATAAGAATATATTATCAACAACTTCAAACTCTATATATTTTTAATGATTGTACGTAAAACTATTTTGTCAAATCTAAGATGAACTTATCTTCCATGTAATATATTTTACCTTATCATCCATTATCTTAGATAGATAAGGCCGCAACAACATCAATTATCCATATTTATTCAAGTAAGTTAGATTTATTCCATTCCAACCATAGAGGGATTCAATAATAATGTATTTAAATTATTTAGTGAAATCTATTATTGCTAGAAATTTCAACCCCATTATGGTGTTGATCAGAATAACCTTTCAAATCTATAGAAAAAGTTCTCAACCTATCTCCTAGATTCTAAATATTCCTCTTAGACTGACCATATATCTGAGGATGATAAGAAATTGTGAAACATAACTCTATATCCATGGCCTAATAAATTCTAACCCAAAACACTGAGGTAATCCTCTGATCCTGGTCAGATACAATTGATAGTGATACCCTATGAAACATAACCACATACTTAATGTATAATTGAGTAAGTTGATAAAGAGAAAAATATTCTCTATTGGAAATTAATTATACTAACTGTATAATGAAGTCGACTACCACCCATATAGTATTAATCCCTATTGATGTTTTTGGGAATTTTAAAAATTATTTGAGATATATAACCTTCATGTATTGGAATTAAAACTAAAAAGATAGAAGTAATTTCCATTTAAAGTTCATCTTCATCCTCACGTCGACAAATGATCATGTGATCAGTATAAATATAAAATCTGACTTCCCTTCCTCAAAAACTCGTATGATTTCCAAATAAGGAAATTCAATACATGCTAAGATTCACATAAAATTCAACTACAATAAGTGTTACAATAATTATAGGAAGCGCTTTACTCCAACTTTATTTAGATAGAAATTATAGACATGATATGTGACTATTGTTCCATTACATTTTTTCACTAATAAATCAAATTCTAATCGTTGAGGTGATATGGTGATACAATTAGAAAATTGTTTAGAAATAAAAGGGTTGGTAGATCCAGAATCAAATAGGACATTATATATTATTGAGTGGATGATAAGTGTAAAATTCACCACTTTATTCTTGTAACCCACTTCAGTAGTCATGATTGTATGAGATTTCCCTTTCTCTTTTGGCATTATAGGTTCTTGAAATGATCAAAAAAACTATTGGATTCATGAACTGGTTTAAAGATGCCCATACTCCTCGCATTTGAAGAATTAGATCATGGGTAGTGAATTAGTTTTTTTCTTATTTTACTCTATTGAATTTACTGTCATATTCATCACCTTTTTACATTAATGGGATTTATGACCCACATTTTATTATCTAAACCACCTCTCATTTATATTCAAACACTTAATTTGATATTTCTTCCCACATTTCTATCACATATATGGCTAGAAATTCATTCCACCATGTGACATATTATATTTTTCATGAGGCATAGTCTTTATTTTCTTATCAAAGACATGGGAATGGTAGGAATATCCAATTAACATTTGTACTTTGATTGTACATTGAACAATTTCATTATAGCTAATGAATTATTTTATAGGAAATACCTTTTGGAGACTTAGTTTTTAGACTCCAAATAATTGATCAATTTTACTTTTAGGGCTGACAATTAACCCCTAGGAATTCCTTGTATGACTTGTAAAATTTTCCTTATAGGTTCTGATGGGTTCATCGTCCTTTTAAATCCACCCAAAAAATCCCTTCGCCATATTTGTACGTAAAATATGAGGAAAATACATAATAAAGAATATCCCCTAAAACTCATCCCCTTCCATAGAATCAATATCTTATTCTTTTCTCATATTTGGGAAAATATTTCACCATGCATATGATTCACCTTCCACATGGTAAATAGCCAGGAAATATTTTTGATGCCTTGAACATTGAAGAATAGAAAATATTTTCTCAATATATCTTATAATCGCTCATCAACTTGTGGATAATAAGATCATATAAAAGAAGGTGTATTTTCAATCATGAAAGATTCAATAGTACATTTTTCCTCCTTTTATCATCTGAAAACCCAGCAGGAATCATATATTGACCAATTTTTGTGAGCATATTAGCAAGATTCTACATTCTAGCTCCCAAAACATTTGGGTTCTAAAGTGAAAAATCATTATATTTTTAATCACAATCATTATTAACATGATTACTTTAGGTTCCATCCATTGAATAAACATAAAAATCATAGTGTGAGAAACAATATTCATTTGCTAAAATAACATAATTCTAAAAATAATAATTTATGTATTCTCTAAATCATGAATCCTTCTTATATGACACCTTAGGTTTAACCTAGGTCATTCATGATCATTACTGAATATTTAGGATTTTATCTTATACTTATACATATCCCTAAATTTTTCAAAAAATGTTTCTATTCCAAATCTCTAAAGATTGAATAACCTCTTATATAATACCGAATATAGCCTCATGAGGTATTAATACATTAATATTACATCTATTAATATTTATATTAAATATATAACAATATGATCACTTCCAAAACTATAAATACCTAGAGTATTTTGAGAATAGATAAACAATATTCTTATTTAATGAAATATCTTCAACATCCTTCATAAATATATTCCCTCATAGTTCTCTTTATCGACATACCATACTAAAAACATTATTCATATCTTGGGGAATGTAAATATTAAGAAATGTGTGATCTCGGATGCTCAATAAGGGTAAACAAGGGAGATATCAATCTTTGATCGTATAAAGCATAATTTATTAACAATGGTATGAAATCATGGCCATAACGTAGAAATTTCGTACCAAATTTGAAAAAGATATTAAATATGAGTTATGGCATAAAACATTATCATTTCCAAAGAAGTGAATCATAAGAATGGGAAATCATCACAACGCAATCACGAATCCTAAATTTATCTCTATAATGTGTGTGAAACTTTTATAAGTATAAAAACCATTTCATATTTCAAGGTTAGCTACTAAGACCATTATATCAGGCATGATCACTATCTCCCATAGTGGATCAATCACATAGGCTTATAATCTATAATGGATCAAGCACTTTGAATTCTTTCCCATAATAGATCAAGCACTTAGACTTTCTTCTCATGCCTATATGATTAGATATGATACTTTGCCCAATGATTAGAGGGATATATGTGTCCCACCTATCACATAATGAAAATAATACATATGTGTTCCATATGATCAGAAGTAATTCATCACCCTAGAACCCATGGAAGAAATTTATTTCAAAAACATTTCATCATATTAGATCCCTTAAAAAGTAACAGGTTTCATAAACATTTCAATATAGTATAAGTCATGAAAATAAAATGGGTTTCATAAAAATGTTTTCATCAAAATAAATGGATCATAACCCTAATAAATATTAAGTAACATTGAATGATTTTATCTTAGATATAAAATAATTTTGAAAGATCACTTTGAAAATATCTTGTGTAAAACATACTTTCTAATTTGAAAATAATTTTATTATATAAAAATCATAAATATATTAAAGAAAACATTTTCTATGAAAATAAACATATAAAATTGTAAAGTATTTTTTAAATCACTAAGGCACCATGATGGTGGGAAAATTATTTCATGTGATATAAGTTAAAAACATTCTTTTAACAAAGTCACATTATACCATGTTCAGAAAACAAAAAAATATATTTTTATTAAAACATTTTTTGTAAAAAGTAAAACATTGGTAAAAATAAATTTAAAGAATAATTACAGAATAGTACAAACTTTATGTAAAAATTTATAGAAACTATGGGTATGGAAAATAATGATAAAAAAATTCTCTCAACAAAGACATAAAATTAAAAAATCCTGAATGTTGATGAGGTTGTGAGATAAAACCCTTACATCAAGTTCACCTTGCTTAAAAAGAACTATAATATTTTTTATATTTTATTTAAATTTATTATAATTATATTCTAGAGTATTTTTTATACTTATAAAATCATTATGATCCATTTATAACAATTCTACACACCTTTTATCAATGATTATTTAATAAAATCATTTTTTAGGTGTTAACTACTTCATTTATCATGAGTATTTAAGTTCATTAGTTCTGATCCATTGATAGGTCCTAAGGGTGAATTATTTTCGTAAGAATCTAATCAAAATGAAAGATTTATAAAATCTAAAACTGTGTAGCTTTATTAATTAAAATATAGTATTAAGAAAGTTCTAGGTCAAACCCACAAAGATAGTGAAATTAGTTAATTTTTTGTTGTCAAAATAATTGATTTATTTAAATTGAATAAAGAGGAAGAAAAAAAGTACGGTGTTAGTAATATTTTTAGGAAGGTACAGGAGTGAAGAAAAGTGAAGTAGCTTGTTTGTTTCAAAATCATATTTGAAATTATTTACGGGTTTTTTAGTTTTAGGGTTCAAGTGAAATTTTATTTTAGAATATAAATTTTTTAATCCATCTTTTCTATTAGAGGAGAGATGAGATAGATATTATGGTTATTGAACCACCTCTTCAACACGATGATTCTTCTTTTTTTATGGTCTAGTAATTAGGTAATTTCTCATTTTAGTTTATCTCTATACCATATTTAAACCTAGTTTACCAAAATGCGACAATTGTCATGCCATTGTTTAGGGTAATTTTTTTTTTCAATTTTAAATTTTCTTTCAGATTTAATTATCAATGGCCATGATTAACATAAAATAAAGGTATTAAAAATTGATAATATAATTGAAGAAAAATAAAAACATTAATTGAATAAAAGAAATAGATCAAATGAATCCTTCCCACTATAGATACATTACCCTGTAATAAAGTTGGAATTAATCCATTATCCTAGTGATGAGGGAGTAAGGGGGATGTAATAAAGAAAAAAATGACTAAAATAGATGAGATGTCAAACTAGTGTGGACCCTACACAATGCTACTTTTCACCCTATGATTTGGTCACCGAATTACACTAGTTTTCATAATGAAACTCTCTATTTATAGACATCTATGGGGTCATGTTAGAAACAATTTATCCTTAAAATTGACTATAAAAAGTTTCAGGTGTTTCTCTATGTTAATTGGATGCTCAGGAATTAACTTTTGGACATCCTTTGAAATTTCAAGAAAAAAATATTCAAGGTTGGGGAAGACTTTCTACTCTCGTGGCCTATCCATAGTTTCATTTCTTGTTTTCAAACACAGAATTCTTTATAGGGCCTAGAATATTTATTGGTACTGAAATCTTTACAGGCCCTAAATGTAACCTTTGATCATCATTCATCGTGGGAGGCCACCATTAAGTAGAATTCAAGGTCACTTTTGATTATTTTTCCCGTTTCCCACAAAATATTGCATCCTGCCATATATGAACAATATATTATAGTACATTCATGAATCAACAATCAAATCATGAAACAAAATTCATGTTTATTTTAAAAAGGTATACCAAAAATCCATGTATCAAATCCCCAACACTTGTAATAAGACCTTTTCTCACTGGTGGAATCATAACACACTACAAATGACATTTATCTTACTATGCATTAATTTCAATGTTAATGAATGAATTGATTAAATGGGAAATTAATGTGTTCAATCATAACACAATAAAATTCATTAATGCCTCACTTTTCAAATAAACAAATCAATCGTGTATTTTAATTTTATCCTTTGAAATAATTATGTTTTTTCATTCATTTATTTTTTTTAAATTAATTTTTTAATAGGACTTCCATTTTCAATTTACCTCACTTTTTATTTTTCCACTCATCATCAAGGTAAAATTATAAATAAAGTTCAACACCTTTCTTTAGAATATGTCACTTGCTGTAGGATTTCATGGATTCTATCATCTTCACTATGTAATGTTAGATGTCATGATTAATCATGAGTGATTCACTATTTAGTATTAAACAAAAATGAGGTTTATGGAATGTGATTAAATTTTGTAGAAAAAATATAATAAAAATTAGGGTTGAATCTGAAGCATAATTCATGATATAAAAAGATGAGGTTAATTAAAATCTTCTTTTATTGATTCAATTACCCTATTCCACCCAAAAATGACAAAGAGGGCTCATTAAAAAGTAAGCATAATGAATGAATTATAGAATTTTTATTTTTTTATTTTTTCAAAAAAAATCTGTTTAAAACAAATCTCTAATCCAGTAGCTAACCATGTATAATCAAAAGATCATCAGTTTGGTAATAATTATTTTTGATCCTCCTAATACATAACCCATTTACTATTATTATAGTAATTATTATTATTATTATTATTGTTTTTATTGTTATTATTATTATTGTTATCAACGGAGGGGAATAATGATAGAGTACAATGACTGATATCATGGCTTATCCCAAAATCATAATGAAAACCCCCAGAAAAGTCTATCTAATGTAGAATATCATGATCCACTATAGACAATATCCCCCCTAATTATTCTAAATATATTGCAAAAGATTTTTAGGTAAAGTGGTAATTGATAAGATAAGATTATAATATGGATTATTTCCTAACAAAGGATGTTCATGGATTATATAGGTTGAAAATTATTAATGTAAGGTGTGTATAAGGATATAAGGTTAAAAAAAAGATGAATTAATCACATAAAAAGTTATTCCATTTAGTTATATCTTTGATAATATGGTAATAATGATCTTGAATATAAAATGATTGAATCTCACAAGAAACATACTACATAAAAAATGGGAAATATTTATCTCAAAGGATGTTCTGGGAATGAAAACAATGGTATGGGAAAACACTCATGGCAATTAATATGGATAATTTAATCAATTAATAAAAAAATCATAAATTCAAATCATATCTAAATCTCAGAAAAATTTCATTTTCAAAAATTAACATGATTCCTTAAATCATAAAATTCAAAATCAAAACATTCTTATCTCAACTAATTATATCCCTAATTTATTTCATTAAAATTAATATGCAATGATATTTAAATTCAAGGAAAGTAATCATCTTATGATATTCATGTCTCCTAGTTCATTTGATTAAATAATGTATCAAGTGCGGACATATAATTGGTTTTTAAAATATTTAAATAGATTAAATTTTCAGAGTATAATTGAAAAATAAAGAATTTAAATTCTTACTCTCCTTTCTAATTACGTTCCCAACTCAGCTACACATGTTTTGGATGCTCCTAATTCACAACATGAATGGGTTTATAATGTGTATTGATCATGCATCATTTTCTTGTTCATCATTATATTTTTTTCTTTCTAGGATCATGATGGTCCTATAAATTATAAATAAACACCTGGAATCCCAATCCATAATCAATCAATTTTAATATAATTTAGTGTCAGTTATTGTTCACCTCTAAAAATAGAAAATAAATAAGAATCCTAAAAACTCAGGTTTCCTCCAAGAATTGAATTTGTTTAATATCATTGGATAAACCTTATAGCCTTTAGAATCATCTCCAATAAACAATAATTGAAATTTTTTTACCTCATCAAAGTCCATAAATGTTCTCAGTTGTATCATGGCCATGTAGGTTGGTCCTTCTCCTATTTCTCTAAAAAGATTAATTCCTCATAATGGAAGCACCTATCTACCTGATCCACTATTTATTACTCAATCCTGATGAACTAAATGGATTTTCATCCATCATCCATATATTTTGAACCTTTTGTAAACATTGTTTAATTGGTTTCCCCTTTGGTATCAGTAATCAGAATCTTCATCTTTTGTTTCGTCTTCTCAGTAATTTTATTTTTAATTTCTTCTTTCACAATAGCATCTACATCATGCTCTTATTCAATCATAGTAATCTCCCCATTTTTGGGAATTTTAATTCTCCAAGCACATTATCTTCACTCACATCATAGTTCTTTATCTCCTAGTGGATATTGAAACTTTCTTGTTCATAGACAACTCTTAGATAGAGCTCTCTACTTTGTATGTTTATGACCACAACTCAGCTGGCTAAAAATGACCTTCCAAAATTGAGAGGTGTTTTCTCCTCTTCCATATCTGACACTTATAATTTTATTGGAATTTATAATTTTTTGACTTTGATAAGAATATATTTGATAACCTGTCAGGGGTAGTTCACTATTATTTCTGATAATAGAAGTGTAACACTTGAGGGATTTAGTATCTCCATTCCCAGGAACATGTATGTGTTGTTTGAAATGATGTCAACACTCACACCTAAGTCACATACCTATCTTCTAAATTTATTATCTCCGATAAAGATATGATTCTAAAATATTCCTCTATATTGTTTCTTATTACGTAAGTCCTTTTATACTACCACCAAACACACACATTTGTGTGGAATGGTTCAAATCTCCTCCAGATTCTCCTTGTGGGCAGTCTATTATTTCATTAATTTTGTGTAGATTTATATGTTTGTGAGAGCCTCTAAAAATGTAATATTAATATTTAATTTCTTAAATATTTTAAAAATTTATCTTTTTACGTGACCATATTTACTTGCACAAGTCTCTATAGAAACAATAGTCTTTGATTACATTTTGGTGCTTCTTCTTCAACTTCTTTTTCAGAATCTTATTCCTTGATATTTTAAAACTCATCAAATTATTTCTTTAATTTTTTCACATACTTGGTTTAGGATTTTCTTTAGTGATTTTTCCACTTTGAATAGACAATACATTTAGGTATTCACATGGGCATATTTGGGTGAATCCCAGAGTTCTCTTCTTTGACTATCTCTATGTTTCTCAATAAATTTTCCAACATGGAATTTCAAGTTCTGAAGTTCCTTTCTCTATTCCCTTGAGTAATCCTTCAGCTACTTTATTAGTACACTATGATATTTTCCATAAGAAGTAATTTATTTTATAGTATCTATAGTGGAAGTTATGAAAGTATCTAGATTATCATCTATCATGTGGAACTATCTTGTGAGTGATGGTCCTTCGGGTTCTTAGAATCCTAGTTCAATCTAATGATTTCCTTATCCTTGGTTTTGTTGGGGCCACCAACCATGATAATTATTCTCAGGATTATAATTAGCATAATTTACTAGATTTATATTTATGCATTGGTTTTATTGCTATTGTCCCATCATCATGTCTATTTTTATGGTTTGTAATTTCATTCGTGCCCTTATTAAGTAATTATTGATATTGATCATGTGGATACCTCTTCATTATATCCTTTCACCTTTCCACTGGAAGATATCTCTTGAAATTTTTTCTAGTGGGTTGTAACTCTATTTTGGTAATTTCTTCAGTAGTGATACTCCAACAGAAGTATATGAAATCAACATGTTCCTATGTACAAGCCCCTTATATTAGGTTTGTATTAAAATATATAGTTCAATATCGTGATGGGAGTCATTTGTGAGTCATATGTCTATATCATTCCCATGAAGAGTGGAGAAATTCATGTGAAATTTGAAAAAAGTTAAGATTGTTTAACTAGATGTCCATAGATTTATAAGGTTGGTATAAGAGTGAGAAATATCCTTTACGGATCATTCCATGTAGTTATAGAATGTTCTTGAAGGGATTATAACCACTCTCAATCTCTCTATTATAAAGAAAAATGGAAGTTATGAAGTCTTACCATATCACATTGAAAAATTATAGAATTGCAATTTATTATAGAGCATTAGAAATCTTCCCAAATTCCTGTTCAGATCTACATGTGAATGTATGGTGAATTGACTATTTTTTGAGATCATATGGATGAGTTTAGGTTTGATATCAAAGTAATTTTCTGTAAAAAGAGGATTCAGGATGATTGTCTATAATCTCATGTTTTATGTACACTCATAGTTAGTGATCATATTCATCCCTATATTTCTTTGAATAAATTATCTAGTGACTAATTGTTTCTATATGGACACCATGGTTTCACCTTCATTGTTTTTCTGTATGTTTTTCTCAAGTTTTAATCAAGATTAATAATCTCTTTACTTTTTGAGCACATATTATTTCCATGAGTTAATAATTTAAAATTTTGAAATCCAAAATATGAACACATTTTGTCTAAATACAAAAATTTAAACAATGTATAAAAATTAAAATTATCTTAAAACTTATTAGCAAACTTCCTTGACAACATGTCTAATTTTGATAAGAGCTAAGGGTGTCGTTATTTCTATGTGGGACTAATCAAAATAAAAAATTTATAAAATTTCAAACTGTACAACCTAATTAAATAAAATACAGTATTAGGAATATTTGATTTCAAACCCACATAAGTGAAGAAATTCATTAATTTTGGGTTTTCAAAAGAATTGATTTATTTAAATTGAAAAAAGAGGAAGTAATATAATTTGTTTTTTGGAATATTATTAGGAAATATAAATAAATACGAATATCAAATTGATTAGTTCTTTGGAAATTATATTTAAATAATTTTGGGGGTTTTTTAGTTTCATGGATCATGTATAATTTAATCAGGAAAATAAATTGATTAATACATATTTAGTATCAGTGTTGAGATGATATGGATCCAATAGTTCTGGTATCCACTTCTCAATGTAGTGATTCCCTTTTTCTCTGGTTAGGTTATTAGGGCCCTAAATAATTGATTTTGTCATGATACCATAATTAAACATAGTTTCCTTGAATGAGATAATGGTCATGCTTTAATTTGGAGTAACAAGTTGTGTAGTTTTAAATTTTCTTCTAGATTCAATTATCAATGGTCATGATAAAAAGAATATAAATAGATTGGATGTTTATAATCAAATTACAAAAAACCAAATATATGAATTTAACAAAATAAATACTTCCAATGACACCTTATGCTCTTGACTAAATTACCTTATTATAAGGTAAAAATTACTACCTTATCTTAGAGATGAGGGATTAAGGCGGGGAATAAAAAAGAAAATGTACTGAAAAGAGTGGAGATGTTAAACTGGTGAGGACCCTGCACAAAATAAATTCTCACCCCAGGATTTGGTCTAAAGTTTCCTCTAGTTGTATCAGTGTAGTTATATATTTTTTAACTCCCATGGGGATCATTTTTCATTTATTTCATCAATAAACTTTCCCATAATGTGTGTCAGATATTTCCCCTCATCAAATGGAATCTCATGAATTAATGCGTAGTCATCCAATAAAATATCAGTAGAAAACATCATGGTAGGGGATTCCTGTCATCATATATGGATTATCCCTAGTTTCATGGATTGTTTTTAAGCTATTTATTTCTTTTAGGGTGTGAAATTTTTATTGGTCTTGAAATCTTTATAGGCCCTGAAATATTTAAAGGCCCAAAAAGTATCTTGTGATCATCCTTAATCATGAGAAGACTTATTTAATTTGCAAGAATGGTCAATTTTTTATTATTTTTCTCATTTCCATGAAACTATCACATCATTCCAAATATTAAAAATATATTAATTGTATTTGATGAAATTTTCTATAAATATATCAAAATCAATATTTTTTTTTAAAAAATGTATACAATATTTGTGTGTATCGTCTTTTTAAATTTATCATGGTTCCATAATCTCTAAAATAGTAATCATGATATAAATATCATATATATTCATTATATACATATTTATAGTCATCCATAAAAGTTAGAGATAAAAAATATAATTAAACCATTCATTGATATGGTAGGTTGTACGTACACATGAACGTTGTTTCCATTTTTCTAATGATGGAATAAAATAAAGTTAAATAATAAATAACCATTCTAAAATCCTTAATATATCATATAAATTCATCTAAATAATCTTTATTACCAGCCAATAAAAATATAAATAAATAAATAAATTCCTCGCTCCGTGGAGGTGGTAGTCCAAATATATTCATGAATAAAGTTGTCGTTTACCATCAGTTTGGATGGTCAGAATATAGATGTTATATTATCATTAAAAAATGTAATTATATCATTATTTTTATATATAAACATTGAAACCAATATAATTTCCATCCATAAATGATAGTGATTAGAAATGAATTATATCGCTACTTGGAGACGGTAAGTTGTACATATGCACGGGTGATACTTTCACTTCTAGTTTGTTGGAAAATATTGTGTGAAATGGTATTTTAATAATCATAAAAACGTTTAATAATATTTAGTATACTAAATATATTATATTATGATAAATAAAATATATTTAGAGGAGGTAAAGATGATTTTAAAAAGAGTGAGATTGTTTTAGGAGATTACCACTTCTTTAAAGTGACTTCTTTAGATGTTCTCTAAAGGTCTCTAGGGTTGGTCTTCTAGGAAGACCAAAACCACTATAATGGGTCTAGGGTGGCTTAGAAGATAAATTTTAAGAGTTTTATCAATATATAAAGCTCAATGTGGTGTAATTATGTGACGAAGGATGTGGCCTTTTAAAATTGTCGTGAGGGACACTTTTGAAATTTATCAAAAGATTAAAATATATTAAATTAATTCCCAATACAAATAGTTATGAACATCCTATAAATGGAAAAGGAATTATAATTTGGACCATATATTATCCCCTTTATCATATTTCATGTCTTTTGGATTTTTTTGTAATTTAATAAATCATTTTTCTCATAAATCATTTTTTTCAATTTGGATACTATTTACTAAATTTGACATAAAATACATAAATGATAGTTTTATCTTCTCATATAATCCTTTAACATAACACTAATATGTTATATTAACCTCTAAAATATATTAAACACATTCACTCACTTAAATTATATTTCTTTCAAAAATTTTAAAATCATTTAATACATTTTTTCAAGAATTCATTAAATATTGCATCATTGTTGCATAAGAAATTAGGGTCATTATATAAATTAAAAATAAAAAATAAATTTAAATCAAAATATTAATTTTATTTATCCAAATATATAAACTTATATTAATTCATGACATTCTCCTTTTCTATTTTAACAAATAATAGATATTAAAAAAAGAATGATATTTTGTAACTTTCAATGATTTAAATAATGTATAAGTCATTTTCATGGAAAGGGGTCCATTAAACTAATCAAATTCAAGACTAAGGTGATAAGGTTCTAATTGAATTCATCAACTTATTATTATTATGAGATATAATGGATTTATCTTTTATTTTTAATTGAGTTTATCTAGATTTACCCTTTATTAAGCTGATAAATTTAACAATGGTCTTTTTTCATATTGTACCAAATTAAAAGGAATCTATTTATCGAATTTGAACCTCTTGATTCTATATATATATATTTAGTTTCAAATAATTAAACACCTACAAATATTATATGTTAATTTTAATTTAAGTGTGCAATGTGAGAAAAAAATTCTTTTAAAAAAAATACCTTTTTAAACATAAAAGTCGATTTAATCATGATCCATGATTCGAAAATTCTTTTTTGATTTTCTAAGACATTTGATCAAGTAAAAAGTATTTATATTTCATTAAAATAGTTTACAAATATGTATTAAGTTAATTTATTTATATAAAATATATTTACAATAGAATATTCTTTTAAAATGAACGTCACATTTATTTTTAGGTAATTATTTCTAAAAAATTTAATCATTTCATAACTAATGAATTTATTTTATAAATGTACAAACCATATATTTATCAAAATTTAGTTATTAATATTAATAACCAATAATACAATTGAGAGGAAAAAGTATTTTAAAAATGTTACACAATTTTTCAATACTCGTTTTTCTGTGAAATTCATGATATTGAAGAAATAAAATTATTTAAGGAGAAATATTTTATAAAAATCAATGTGTGTTACCCATACGACCTTCCATATTTATGAACATTGTAATTAATATTTTTGTATAAAATTTTTATGGAAGAGTATAAATATCTATAAATTGAATATATATGATATTTACATCTTAAATATAAATCTAGAGATGCTGGAACTGTTATAAAGACACTAGGACTGATACTACAGAATCAAAACATACATAAAAACAATGTAGTTAACATGCAAAATAATGATGATTACAAAATATTATTAGAAAATGGGTGATGAAAGGATATAAATAGATCATATATGAATTATTTTCATTTATGTAAATATAATACTTTTAAATTTATTATACAGGATGTTAGATAACCTATGTGATAAGTTGAACTGGAGGTAAAGGATTTCATAAAAAATTTCCACTCCATTGAGACATATTTGGTATTATGAAACAATTTGTTTTTATGTGGTATATAAAGTTTCCCATTTTTTTAATTGACATGAATATAAATTTATTCTTTGTGATTAAATTTATTTTCAAATTTACACTCTTAAATAGTTTCCATATTTTGTTTTCCAATTTCTCATCTCTTTAGAACATGAATCAAGAAAAGATAATTCTAAAATAAAAACCAATCATATTTATTTTCTGAGAAGATATATTTTTATTATATACCAAACTTTTCTCTAAAATGTTTTCAATAAATTTTTAATGATATTTTAGTGGAGTTTCTATACATAAAAGACAAAATCCAATATTTTTCTTATTCACCACTGGTGATATATTGTAATGATACCATCTTTTCAAACATTCACTTAATTTTGATAATTGGATATTAAATTTGTATATGATGGATATAATTATTTCCAAAACCATATACAATTTATATATACAATGTTATACTTTGAAAGAAGTTGATTTACAAGGGAATTATTGATAAATCTAAAGTATTCAGTCAATACAAATATTTATTGATAAGTTATATTGTTTATGAATTAAATCTATTATTCTATATATAAAGAATTAATTGAAAATGTAGAGATATGTGAGGCCTACAATTATATATCTCCTTGATGCATTGATATATCTCATGAGACAAATCAGTAATCTATAATTAAATTCTTTTTTACAAATAATTTTAAACTATCTTGTAATATAGCCTTGATGGTATAGATATCATAATTTATGAGATCATGGAATACGATATTAAGCATTTTATTCATTAAGAATTAATTTATTATTATCCATGATGTTACTTCATTGATATTTTCCTTGGATGAATTTTATACTCAAGTTATTGATTAAATTGAATATGTTTCCACTTATTTACATTTAAATATTGTTTATTCCTCATTTACTCTTGATAACATCTACTATATATATCCCTTACTAAACAATTGATATCACCCATTTATCTGTTTTTCTCCTAGGGTCATGAACACATATATTTAAAATAATATCAAGGTTGAAAGGGTTTTTTATGATATTTATTTCATATTTATAATATAATATGGGATTCATGCAATATTTAGTTTTCCAAGACCATTAAACATTTTGATCTAACACAGTGAGATCCTTTATTTATATAAAAATGTAATAAGGTAACCACTAACACTTTTTTACTAGGGTTGGTGTTATTAAATTTGGTTTCAGATCAAGTTTAGTGGAAACCATGTAAACTATATTTTAAATAAATATATATTATAAGATAATTATAATAATACCTTATAGTATTTGAGACATTTTACCATTTGATTTATTCTTATTTTAGGGATAAATATTTATTAGGATTATGAGCTAACTTAGTGTGTGTCATTATTTATTGATGGTTCATAATGGATGAAATAGAATCAAGACTGGTGGACAATGAATGTATTTCCTTGCTAAGAAAACAAATACATATGGTGATGGAACTGAGAAGATCTTGAAAATATTAGGGAAGTTGGACCACGTTATAAAAAATAACCCTTCTTGTATAGAGAAACCTATTTTTACACACCATTATTTTCATATGTTGATCACTTCACGCAACATAAGAATCTATATTTTAGTCGATATACTAATCTATTTTTATCTAAGAAATAAATTTTGTTTCTTGAAATGATATTCCTTTCTTTGTGATGTAATGAATATTAAAAGTTATTTCTAGAAGTTTATTATTTAAAAGGATATTACGATCAAATGTGGTCATTAATTCAGAACACTATAGATTATTAAGAAATAGAACTTATGGAATGGAGAACTTTTAAATTTATTTTCTTTGAGAAATACTTCTCTCAAGAACAGTGATATGAAATAGATATTAAGTTCTTCACTTTAAATAAGAAGGAAGAAGAATGTGTAGTAGATTGAGAGGATAATTTTATAAGATTATCTATTCATTCCTCTGACTATATATGAAATTTGGTTAGCAATATTGATCATTTCTTTTATGGGATTAAACCGAGTCACTGAAGGGAATTGGTTTCTAAAACATTTTTTCCATATTATGATATAATCTCATGTGCCAATAGAATAAATAATGAATTTTCGATATCTTATATCATTGAAGTATATAAATAGAATAAATGTTTGATTGAGCACCCTAAAATATGAAAAGAATCAAATGGTAATAAGTTAATTAATCAATTTCCATCATATGAATATTTTAGAAAGAAATATTCTCGAAAATTCATGAAGGGTGTGGGAGTTTTTTATAAGTTTGGAGATAAGGGTCATCTAGATAATGAATGTAACGTAAATAAATAATTAAAAAATATCTATTTCTTTAATTGTAATGATATGTGTAATTATAAAAACTAATTCCCTAATATTCAAGAGAACTTACCATAGAATAACCCAAGGGGTGAAGTCCAAACTTATGTTATTACTACAACCAATGTGGAATGAATAAATTTCTTGTGTATTTTGATTAAAAAATTATATAGACGTATTTTATCAATGAAATTATGATAATAATAATCATGAAACATATAATTATTATGAAACATTAATTTTCTTAATGATATTAAAGCTTATATTGAATGGTATAAGTAACCAAGAAAAGTGATTTAGTGGTAAAGTGATATTTTTTGATAATACATAAAGAAGGGAAATGTTACCCTTAATATGTCCATAATATTGAGTTAATAATGGTTAGTTGATATAAAGAGAATATTGACCCTAACAACATAAATGTGATATTATTGGTGACCTTGAAAATGGGTAGTGATTTGATGACAATGTAATTTATGACGGAGTTTGCTAAATTTTTAAATTAGTAGGGTGATATGGAATAATGATAAGATTAATGGAGATTTAGTGATAAAGGTATTAACCTGTTTGGAATGAGACATTATAAATTACTTTATGTTGTTTAGGGATAAATTTTTTATCATATTTTTGGGTTTTGAATATGGTCACATATATTTTAGAGGATTCTTATGGTTAACTCCTTATGGAATGGATTATGTTGAATGTTAAATACATTTTATTGAGTTTACAGTATTATTTGTCACATTATATAGCCTATGACAACAATTTTGGTTTTGGAAAATATTTAGAGGCTAAAGGAACGACTTATGATTCATTATAAGGGATTCAATCATGTAAAATACATCTGGAATATCCGTCTCTAGGAGAAAGAGATTAAGATGATGTAGATTGAAGTATAACCTAAGGATGAGATTATAATTATGATGTGGAATGAAATAAATTAAATTTATTTTTTCAACTTATTTATTGTAACAAAATAAGTCGGGTTGCTATATGACCCGACACCCAACTCGGTCTGCCACATGACCCGAATTGCATTCCAAATCCCCGTGGGATTAAAAATATTGTAAGGCATCAATGTGAGATAGTTGGGAATTGTTTGGCCAATAAAAAAAGATATATAGATGAATATAAACTAAAAAAATACATAAACAACACTATAAACGAAAGATAAAATATAGATAACTAGCTAGACATACATCCAAGTGACCCCATGGGTCACCACCAAACATCAACCCATGCTCACCAATAGTGATCCAATACCAGAACCTGAAATGGAAAAGTATATTATGCATTAGAACTATGATTATCAGTAGGATTTCAATAGTACAACCACACCCTATGACCATACATTTAAAAAATAACCCAAAATGTGCTAGTTTGAAAATTGGATATAATACAATAATGTTTTTCATTATTTTCAAATTTAGGTAATAAGCAAACATTTTCAAGATAAAAATGTCTCTTCCACTTCATTTTCAAAATAGGTTCCAAGAAGGCATTAACATTTTAAAATGAAAGGATACCAATTTAGATAAAAAATATGGTTTTCACAAAAGAGGGAACAATCATGAAACAACTAAATTGAAAATCACATCATAAGGACCATGGGAAATCCCTATGTATATAGTGTTAGTTGGGGACCTAGGATACTCGTACCTATGTGTAAATGTGTCATATGATCTACAAAAATCTATGTTCTCATTCAAGAGACATTAGTAGAGAACACCCCAAAACCTAGTGGTCTCCAATCATCACATGTATTTAGTTTGTGTTGTAATGTCAACCTGCAAGACGAAACTAGGACAAACCACTTATATATTATCTAGAGTACTAGTCCTAGTCCGCCCACCTACATACCCAGTGTTCCCTTGTTCTCATTTTGATGTTCATATGAACAGAAAACACACCTACACATTCTCACAAAGTCTAAACATTTCAATAAAAACACCCCTCTTCACAAAACATCACCTTTGTTAATTTACTTACACTATAGAAAATGCCTTTTCCAAATACCTTTACCATCACATACAATGTTCCAAAATTCCCCTATTTTAAAAACATACCAGAATCCATATTCATTTAAAAAATATTTCACAACTAATATACACACCAACATTTTTAGAAATACCCTCCACACACCCAAAACCATTTTAAGAAACTACTTTTTAGCATTTAAAATGTAAAGCATTCTAAAAAAAGTTTGGGATCATATTTTAATGAACAAATACACATGTAAACACTTAAAGTAAACCTTAAAAAATGAAAGAAATGCCAACATCTAGAATCACCATCACTTCTCATAGCATGCATATACTATTTAATATAAAAAATTACTTTTGAAGGCACTCAAGCAATTAAGGAATTCAATTTAAAGGTATAGGTATATGGGACCTACCTTATGGTGGAACTAAGAAGTCCACTTCAACTCTTGGTGCTCTCTAACTAAAATCTGATGCCCCCCACTAAGCTTATGTGCATTCGAATACATGCAAGTACACCTATCCCCTATGCATATATATGCATTGCCCATGAACTTGTGTAAGGGGATCATTATAGGTATGCTTATACACATATACCAGTCTCCACTCACCTACATATGCATTTTTATTTATACACATAGGCACACCAAACCACATACATGTACATTAAATTCCATGGATGAATATACAAATAACTAGGGAATCTACATGTATATATTTACATACCTAGGCACACACAGGCGGGCCCCCCTTGGACCCGGTGACTCAAAACCACCAATAAAGGATCCCATACACTACACATATAATTTAATAAATCAATAAGACAATTTAAAAAACATTTCAAAATTATCACTGGAGAGTTTACACTGAAAACACACTTAATCTCACAAAAAAATGCCACTTTCAAACTGAACACACAACACAAACATACAAAATGATGTTTTCTGTTACTCAAACTATTTACAATTTAAATTCCAAAGTGTGTAAGATTTTAATAAATAAAAAATAACACATTTTCCCTTAGAATCAAATTTTTAATATACCCGCACATTAAGTTATTTAGAAAACATTTCGCACTTCCCAAAATAATGCCTGAAACTCTTTTCAAGAAACACTACAATATGATACGCATGACACAAAACCACTTATTTTGAAGGAAAAAATCATTTATAAAACCAATATATATTAAACTATTACCAAAAAATACTCTTCACACATATAATAATTAATTGAACGTTTTTATGAAATCCTATAATAACACCCATATGAAAAAAATGACCAATTCTTAAAGAATACCCAATTTCATCAAACATGCATGAAAAAATATACTAAGAACACATTTTGCACCACCCAAAATAATTAAAGAACTTTATAAATAAATTTAGCCAACCAAAAACCTTCATCAAACAATATTTATAGAAGGAAACACCTACCACATTGTAGAAACATCAAATTTCAGTGAGAAAATTCAATTGCGCACCGTTTTCATAACAACTAACCTAGAGTGAACCCTAATTCATGAATTTAAGAAAAATCATCATATTAGAACAACAAAAATCATACCCCTATGGATGGAGGAGTGGGAAGAACCTTACTGGGGTGATTTTCACCTGCGATGAAGGGAGAGGGTCAGTGTGAGGTAGCACGAGGGAGGGCGGTGAGGTCACAATAGTCGATGGAGGAGTCTGGTGGGTTTGAGGTCATTGGAGGAGGAGAGATTTGGTCGGTTTAATGGTGTGCACGGGCTGGGGGTGTGGGACGACCAGAGGGCGGTGCAAGGAGAACCGCCATAGGGTGAGCATGAGGGAGGAGGGGTGCCGAAGGGTGAGAATGAGGGAGGAGGACACTGGATGGTGAGAGTGAGGGAGGGGTGTTGCGCAGCTTATGGGTGGCCAGAGGACCAATAGAGGGATTGGGAGGTGAGACACTACAAGGGGAACTGAAACCTAAATGAGGAAATAATAATAATAATAATAATAATAATAATAATAATAATAATTAAATAAATAAATTTAAATAAGTTAATAATAATAAAAATTAAAATATTTATAATAATAGTTATTATTATTATGATGTTAATAATTTCAATAAATTAATAAAATTTATCTCCTTAACACTAATAATAATAATAACATTAGTAATATTGATAATTTTGTAATAACAATAATAATAAAAATGATAATAATGTGATAAAATATTATCCAAAATAATAATAATATTATTAAATAATAAAAATATTATTATTATTATTATCAAGACCATTCTTAATTCATTTAATTGATTAATTAATTAATTATGCACCAGGCAGGTCGCATGGTGAGATAGCGAAGCCGCGTGGCTTCAATCATGCCCTACCCATGTGTTGAGTGCTGAAAACCCCCAGAACCTTTACATATCATCAAAAATATAATATATTAATCGGAATCAGCCTATACCTCATCAAAAAATTTCAAATTCAGAGAAAATAATAAAATAACATTATTTTAAATTTCTGAGTGTGAAAATTCTCCCCTCCATAATGATTTTTTCCCCCAGAAATCCACCACAAGGCCTAACCCCAATGAAGATAGTGATACCCAGTATAATGGGAGTCCCAAAAAAACCAATAAAAAAATTTCATAACACTATCTATAAAGGAATACACCTACAAAATAAACTCAAGAGGCCCAAAATGGACTCCCTTTTATGAGTCACCCGCCCCCAAGAGTTTAAACATCTCCAGTTGATCAATCAAAGGAAAAGAGATTTCCCACAATGCACAATCCAACTTTTTAAGTTAAAACACCTCAAATACTGCAAAAAATAACCCACACATCTTTCCTAGAACAAGAAAACAAAATCAAACCACATCCCTAAGAATACACCCATATAATACCACTAATCCTTATCTAGAAATAGAACCAAAAGATCAACTTGGGGAGGCCAGGATGGACTCCCCACCATTAAGAACAAACAAACCACTGAGACAAGACTAGAAAACCAAAATATAGAGGCTAGAATGGACTCTCCACCATTAAGAATAGGCTAATATTGGTTTATTCTAGGGGAATTTTAGTGAGACCCACAATGGGTCTCAAAACTTCCAGGGCCAACAAAAACACACAAACTCAGAGGCTTCCCAGCACTGACCAAACACCCCACCACAAAGGAAGGGAGGGAAGGGCTCAACTATCTGGGTGTAAAAACCACAGCTGAATAGAAACCAACATCTTCACATTCCTGGATGAGCATTAATCAAAATTGATACTAGTTTACCCAAATAGACCCTATAAGGACCACTAGAAGAGATTACATTTGGTGGGACACAACCACTAGGAATTTTAAGGTAACAAGATGAACACACCTCCTCATATTTATAGGAAAACTAACACACCCAATTGGGTCATTCGGAATGGAACATCTACAGGAAATGATTTAAAAAACCTTCACCTTCAACACTAATGACTAAAATAAGGTCGAGGTCCCATACAACCTCAGGGTTCCTGACCACATGCCAGCTTCACTCGGATTCCAATGGATGAAGCCCTGATTTTTGAAGAATCTCTTACCTCTCATTCAGGAATTTAAAACACCCAAAAAGTGCTTCTCCTTTTGGTTCCACACGCATCCATACCACAATCTAGTCAAAAAACATCAGTCACAACACACCCTAAATTTCACTTACTCCGACTAAAGACATTCACTAACACGAAATCTAAGATGGTTCATGTGAATAAAACCTTGTTAATCTGAATTAGAAACATAAAGAGAAATGATACATAAAAGTAACCTTCGCATAAATTGAAGGAATTAAACTTTTTCTGAAGGAGAATACACTTCTATCAAGACAACATCCCCTGTAAAGTTACTCAACCTCTACCCTACACCGGAACAACAGTACAACACTGCCATACGTCCTCGAACATGAACATCACTACTGAATGAAACAACAAACATAAATGGACTTTAAACCATATATTAAACAACACACAATTCCTACAAATAGACACAATGGCTTCTTATGATCTAACTTTCTACACTGGCAGTCCAGCATGAATCCCTCCTTAGAAAGGACCAAGGAAAGTTTCAAAGGTCCTTTAAGAAATTATTCAACACCGACAACTCTAGACTGCTCACATTTTCTAACTGGAATTCCCTTCACCACTTCAATAAATATCCTATATACATAATAGTTTCCAACTTCACCTTTAACGACTCAAACAACCCAAAGAGACCAAAAATCCCTTCAACTCCCCCCACATAGTCATCCTGCTGCGATAGGATCCGCTTAACCGAAAATGATGAAGGGAGAGACTTAGCACTAACACTAAAAAAGGGAATTTCCTTCCATTGTTCAACTATAGGGCTGAGAAATGGTGAATTTCCTATGGCCACATTTCACTTGCATGTTAACTCTTTATGGGGGGGTATACAGTATCCAACAAAGAAAACCGCAGAGCCAAACAAACTAGTCGATTGGTCTAACACACCATAGTAAAACAGGAAATGGATGAGGAAACTATTGAAAAGGCCTCCCAAAATGCTTCTTGAGATAAACCACTTAACCATAATCTTGAAAAAATCCCTAGTGAAACATAATCATGAAACATCAATAAAACAAAAGTGGTTTTCAAACTCAAAACACCTGACTACAAGATTCCCAGAACACAAAAAAAAAACACCACACAACATTGGTACGTCACACAATTCATCCTTTCCATAAAAATTTCAATTTCAAAATTAGAATTGGGAGGGTGGGTTTCACATTCACCAATGGTATCTCATGGTCCATACACTTGCATGATCTCATACCAACCAGGAACCAAATAACCATTCACATATATCCCATGGATACGGTCACCAATGGAAGTGACCTAGGTTAGAACAAAATTCTTTCCTTTTTTTCAAAATAACAAAATACCCACACCACTTTTCAAATTCACTAGTCACAAAATTTTACCCATTTTGTATCTCACAAACATTTTAGAAAAACCCCAATCATTTAGCCAAAAATTAATTTTCAAAACATGCACGTCATTTTTCAAACATTTCATTCCATTCAAAATACCATTCCATGGATTATCAAATTCCACTGAAAACATAATTTCAATAAGCACATTAAAATCCATATTTAAAAAAATTTCAAAGGATTTGAATTATGTTTTCAGAACCTAAGAATGCATAATACAATTTAATAGGAAACTAGTGCCGACGGGTGAATCAAATATATGGTTCACGGCCATATATTAGTCACTTCACCATCATAGAGGGTATTCTTGGAATGTGACTCTAGCTACACATTGATTTACAGGACCTGTGATCTTGATGAGACCATTGAACCTTCTCCCTTTTCATCCCCAAAATAAGATTAACCACAAGAACCGAAGGACTCAGATAAAATCTGACTTCCACTACTAACTCGAGTCCCATCATGAGGTGTGCGGGCCATACACCTTAATCATATCTAGAACATCAAGTTCAAACAATAATAGATATGGTATACCCTGAATCTTCTTAAAGGAATGTGACCCAAGATATCCAACTCCCTCTGATACCATTTTTTCATAAACCAATATGGGTCACTACCTAACCTGGTGCCCAACCTAGTCCGGGACATGGCCTGAAGGGTGTTCCTGATCCCCACAAGCTGATAAATAGTGTCATCAAGGTGAGACACTTGGGAATGGTTTATCCCATAAACAAAATACATATAGATGAATATAAAATGAACAATAAAATATCAATGAATGATAAAATACAGATAACTAGTTAGGCATACCTCCAAGTGACCCCATGGGTCCCCCCAAAACACCGAACCACGCTCTCCAAGAGAGATCCTAGACCAGAACCTGATAAAAAAAAGTAAAGTAGGTGTGAGCACTAAGATGATCAGTAAGAATGATAGAGTAAAATGATTACCTATTCCCATACCTTTAAAAAGGAACCCAAAACATGGTAGTTTGAAAATAGGTCATAATAAAAAAATGTTTTCCATTCTTTTCAAATTCAGGTAACAAGCTTGCATTTTCATGAAAAAAATTATCTTCCACTTGTATTCAAAATAGGTTCAATGTATGTATTAAAATTTAAAAATTAATTGAGAGCAATTTAGTTAAAAAAATTATGGTTTTCAGAAAATAAGGAATAATCATGAAACAACTAAATTGAAAATCACATCACAGGCATCATGGGAAATCCCTAAGCATCTAGTGTTAGTTGGGGACCTAGGATCCTCGTACCTCAATGTAAACATGGAATATAAGCTAAAAAGATCTATGTTTTCATGCAAAATCCTCTATTAGAGAACACACCCATAACCTAGTGGTCTCTAATTGTCACAAGTATTTTGTTACTGTTGTAATGTCAATCCTGCTAGATGAAACCTGGTTGAACCAAATCTGTATCATCTTGCATACTAGTCTTAGTCCACCCACCTAAGTACCTAGGGTTTCCCTTGTGCTCAAGTTGAAGTTCACATACACACACGCAACACCTCAACATTCACACAAAGTCCAAACATTTCAATGAAAACACTCATATTCACAAAACATCAACTTTTTTAATTTACACACACCATTGAAAATCCCTTTTTCAAATGCCTTTACCATCACATACAAAATTACCCAATTCCATTTTTTTGAAAACATACCAGAATCCATATTCATTTCAATCAACATTCACAACTAATATACACACCATAATTTTGAGAAATACCCTCCACACACCCAAAACCATTTTAGAAACTACATTTAAGCATTTAAAAAGTTAACAATTCAAAAACAAGCATGGGATCATATTTTAATGAAAATATACACATGTAAACACTTAAAGAAAACCGAACAAATAAAGGAAATACCAACATAAAGCATAACCATCACTTCTCATAGCATACATATAATATTTAATATATTAAATTCTTTTTAGAACACTCAAGAAATTACATAATTCAATTTAAAGGTATATGAATAGGGGACCTACCTCAAGGTGGAACCAGGCCATCCACTTCGAATCTTGGTGCTTTCAAATTAAAAGATGATCTCCCCCACTAAGAATATGCACATTCGTATACAATCAATGAAACCTAGACCCTATGCATATATTCGTATGGCCCATGAACATGTGCAAGGGAATAATTATAGGTACCTTTATATGCATATACCTTTCCCCACTCACCTACGTATTCATTTTTATATATACATATAGTTACACCTAGCCCTATACATGTACAATCAATTGCAAGGATGAATATATACGTAACAAGGGAACCTAAATGTATATATTTACTTACCTATGCACACGTAGGTGAGTCACCCATGTACCTGGTGACTCAAAACCACCCTGAAGGGACCACACACACTACACATATAATTCAATAAATCAATAAACCAATTTATGAAGCACATAAAAATTAGCACCAAAGAGTTTACACTAAAAACTCAGATGACCTCACTTAAAAACACCTCTTTAAAACCGAATGCATAACAAAACCATGACAAAACATGTTTTTCATTACTGAAAATATTTACAATTTAAATTCAGAAGTGCGTAAGAAGTTCAAGAATACAAAATAACACATTTTCCCTTAAAACCATATTTTTTATGCACCTACACCTTAAGTTCTTTAAAAAAAATTCCGCACTCTCCAAAACAAGGCCTAAAATTATCTTCATGAAACTCTAAAATATGATACGAATGACACACAACCATTTATTTTGAAGAAAAATTCTTTTCTAACAAAAATACATATTAAAATATTACCAAAAAGTAAAATAATTAATTGAATTCTTCCAATAATTCCTATACAAACACCCATATGAAAATCATGACTAATTCTAAAAGAAGACCCAATTATATCACACATGCATGTCAAAATATTCATAGAACACATTTCCCACCACCCAAAATAATTAATGAACATGCTAAAAAAATTAAGCCAACAAAAAAACCATCATTAAAAAATATTTATGGAACAAACTACCTACCACAGTGTAGAAACATCAAATTCTAGTGCGAAAAATCAACCGCTCACCGTTTTCACCACAAGGAACCTAGAGAGAACCCTAATTAAAGAATTGGAACCAAAATAATCAAACTAGAACCCTAAAAATAAGATCCCTAGAGATGAAGGAGTGGGTAGAACCTTATTGGACTGATTCACAGATGCACTGAAGGGAGAGGGTCGGTGTGAGGTTGCACGAGGGAGGGAGGTGAGTTCGCAGCCACCAATAGAGGAGTCTGGCGGGTTCAAGGTCGCTAGAAGAGTATGGAGCCATCTAGTTTGATGGTTCACATTGGAAGGGGGTGCGGGGAGACCAATGGGTGGTGTAAGGGGGGCAGTCGAAGAGTGAGTGTGAAGGTGGAGGGGCGTTAGAGCTTTTGCGCAAGGGTAGGGTGTTTCGCACCTGGCGGGTGGCCGCATGATAGGTATAGGTAGGGGGATATGAGGCGCTAAAAGGGGGAACCAAATCCTAAATGAAGAATAATAATAATAACAATAATAATAATAGAAACAAAAAGAAGTTAATAATAACAAAAAAATATAATAATTATAATAATTATAATATTTATTATTATTATTATGAGGTTAATAATAACAGTAAATTAATAAAATATGTCTCTTTAACACTAATAATAATAATAACATTAATAATATTGATAATTTTATAGTAACAATATTAATAAAAATGATAAGTACTTGATAATATATTAACCGTAATAATAATAATATTCTTAAATAATAACAATATTGTAATGACCCAAACTTTCATTAATAAAAATTCCTCGTAATCTAATTAACTGTATTATTCTGTAAAATGGTTATATACCATATGAAATTATTTGGTTTTATGATTTTGGATTTCATAATTCCATTAATAATTGTTACTGTTGGAAATATGATGTTGAATAGTGATCAGATTATTAGTATAAATATAGGGCTTTTACAAATCCAATTTACTCAGACAAAGGAAGCGATGACATCATCCAGTAGAATTTCTCCATACGAAGCCCATTTTTCAGATCTCGAAAAGGAGGTGGTTTCATTTGGCTTCACTGTTGACCAATCCCAAGATGAGCATCAAAATTTTATTCTTGATTGAACCGCCAACATGAGAAGTGGATGTTGATAGAGATTACCACCCGAGCAATATTATCTGAGCCAACCCCAAGAGTCTGTTGTCATCCCACACCTTACCCTTAGGTCTTATATTGGTGTTATAAGGGTTTATGTAACATGACCTTGGAACTATGATTATGTGCATTTTTTTTATAGAATAAAGAATATTTATTCATTTTATTATTGTTACTTTGTAAATAGTTTTAGAAGAAGAAATAGTATTATTAGTTAATATTCAATTAAGAAGTATATTTTGATGAATTAATATATATTTTTAATTAAATAGTATTTTAATAAAATATTATTACTAAATTATTTTTTATTTAATATAAATTATCATATAATTTTTATGAATACAATCGTGATTTTTATTATGGTTTGAAAGCCATTTTTTGTCAAAACTCAAGAGTTTTTCATAAATGTCATTTTTTATTTTAAAAATAAAAATTCCCTTATTTATAAATCTATTTAGATAAAATTAATATTATTTTTTGAATCAGGACGTGTAAATTATCCAACGGTGAATTGTTCGTAATTTTTTGAGATAATCAAATTGTTGGGTAAAAATTAAATATCATTTAATTGTATAATGTGTTTTATGACATCACAATGACCTAAAATGATGTAATATAATACTATAAAAATAATGTTTGGAAAATATATGTATTAAAATTAAAATAATGTGATTTTATGTTTGTTTTATTTATTTTACAAAGCTTTAGTGGACCCTCTAAGATTTATCAATATATTTTAACTTTTAAAATGATTTCCTTAAGAGTGTAACTCACCGCAACATAAGCAAGCCTAATATTTTAAGATGTTCATACATCGTCTAATAAAATATTTTTTACACACCCATTTGGAAAAAAACATGGGAAAAACCATGGTATGGTATTTGGTATAAGGCCCCAACCTTAAACATTACTTAATCTTGAGTTATTTCAAGAATACAGATAGAGGATCTTTTCAGGTTTAGAGTTTTAGAGAATTAGATCATAAATCATGCATTACATTCCACATTTAAACAATGAGGTTACATCAAAGACAGTATTCATTTTTTTCCAACAAAGGAAACATATTTAGAAATAAAACAGAGATTTTTTCTTGACACTTCCTCGACACTATCGTCACATCATGTACTTTTCCCTTGACCTATGAAAAACATTTCAAAAACTTGGGATGATTATAAAAAACTCAGTAAGGGATATAAAAATATGGAAAGAAAACATTAGTCCATATATACATCAGAATCAATGAAATCATAATTTACTCCTAAAACATAATCACTTTAACATACCTCATGAAAACATAAGATTTTTGAATAACTCATAGAAATCTTAAGGCATAAAGGTAACTTGAGGCATTCATAACATTCTTATGTAGGGAGTAACCCTCATGGTTACGTTTGGAATACCCATCACAGTATATTCCCTAAATCTCTTCAGAGAAACCTTAGCCTTTAAATCCTTCACATTACCCATTTCATTGGAGAGCTATCTAGGGCTCAACCACCCTTAGTTTATTACGAAACCACCGGACTTTATAAACAATGCCCAAGAACCATAACATAATCATATCACATAAAACATGCATAAAGGAAACATAAAATTTCCACATTTCAATCACAAGATATCAATACAAAACATTGATATAATCAAAAAATTATCAAAACCATTTTCAATACAAAAATAAAATAAAATTAAAAAGTGGTATTTATTTTTCATTTAAAAAGTTATGGCTTGTAGAAGAATTCGAAACTCAAATAATGGTTACAACGGCGGAGAAATCGTTGTCTCCGCATACGTAAGAACAAAACATTCCCTTTTGTTATTTAGTAAAACGCTTCATGTAAAAATATTCCTTTTGAATAAAATTAAAATTCAAAAGGATTTATTATACTACTAATAAAATAAGGTTGTATATAAATTTAATTATTCCTCAAAGAAAGGAGTTTTGAGATGAAGTCCCTTACCTCAAGTTCGACTTGTTCTCGTTCGTTCTTTATATTTCTGAATAATAAAATTAAGTAAATTTATAATTTCTTATGGAATTCCTTTAAGGTTTATTATTCAATTCATATAACATATTATCATTTTATAATAATTAGTTAATTATGTGAGTTTATATCATACGTTTTGTCGATGTTCGGTACTTGAGTCAAAAATGAACTTGTTTGAAATGAATTGCCCATATAGTTATAAGTACATAATCTCCAGAATGGTATTATAGATTTAAATATAATATATATCCAGTATATATTCATTTTATACTATTCCATAACTTTTGGAGATAAAAAAATGAAATGCACCGTTCATGGAGACGGTAGGCTGTACGTACGCATGTACGCTACTTTAATTTCTTTGTCATATTAAAGGAATTAAAACTAAATGAGACATATATATATATGTGATAATTAAAGTATAATTTATATGTTATATAGGTAATTTATGTTCATTAATTACATTATTTATAAATTCCATGTTTGGCATGAATGAGTCACATCACTTGTGGGGGCGGTTGTTGGCACTTCCTCATATGAAATTATCGCATTTGCACAACATGAAAAGCATAAAGGTATGTTTTAAATATAAAATTAAGAAGCATATAGGGGGAATAAATATAATATATATAATATATATAAATATAGTTCCATCATAATGGCCACCATTAGAGGTGTTAAAAGAAGATTGAACAATCATAGTTTCATGAGACAGTAATTCTCCATCCACGGAAACTGTATGTTCATTAACCATTAAATGAAGGTGTGGGTAAGTGTAAATAAAATACTTCTCATAACAACATACTAGTATATTGAAAAAACTGGTGTTGTTATGGAATCAAATAATAAGAATGTTAGGTGGAGTGAAGAAGGAATATACAACAAAAGATTTTTAGAGAAGGTGTTACCTCTAAATCTGGTCACTTCTATTGATTTGAGGCAAAGGATCTCTTGAAAAGATTTCTGCCCAAATTGAGGCTTCTAGGAGGGAGAGAGGGATTTGGAGAGATAATATGAGCAGTTTTTGGAAGATCCAAGGGCTTGAGAGGTGTGGGTAAGGGGTTAGAGCTGGGGGGCTTTTTATAAGAGGGAGGAGGGGCACTCTTGGAAAGTCATGAAATATTAATTTATTATAAAATGTTCTTTTTCAAATTAGAATGGTTCAAAAATGAAATATTTTGAGGATAAGAGGATAAGGGGTAGAAATACACTCAAACAATAGGATTTATACAATTTTAGGTCATATAATTCACCTTATCTTTTCATTTTAACCCTTAGTTAAAATTAATAATTCTTACCACATCTTTTTTTTATTTTCAAACTACAATGTCATAATAATAACTTTAAAATTACAATAGTCCCATAATTGTATAAATAATGATATGATTAATATATTATATGGCATTCGGAAAAATATTAGATTTTTAGACTATTATTCCATTTAATAAAATAACATTTGTTTTAAAAACTCATTTATGCCAATATAGACACTATTTGGTAGTTGAATTTTGATAAAGGAATAAAAGCTTTATTCCTTCGAAATAAAAGAATTAATATATATTTTACATGTCATAAGAATCTATAAAATTCATGGATAGAATCCAAAGTTTCAAAAAAATTATTTTAACACTTATAATATCATTTATTTTAATCTTTCATTAATGAGGTAATAACTGCATCATCATTGTGTCATAAATAAATTTATTTATTTAAGGCCTAAATTTTTTATAATAAAATACCCTGATATATTAAATTGTATTAGATTTCAAATTAATATTTATATTCAAAGTGATAATTTATATAAACAAAATTAAATTTTTTTTACTTAGGTATTACATACTTTTATTATATTTCTTTTTCTTTAAAAATAATATGATAAAAGGTCAATATCACACAAAAGTGATTTCATGGGGTCCCTAAGTTGGCCAAAGGCAGTCCATGGTCGGCCATGACACAACCAATAGTATTAGGACACATGTTGGGGACATTTTATATTATTATGACTTTATTTTGATTACCCTTTTCCCTGATTTACTAATTAATCACGATAATTAAAGATAATTACCGTCGTTACTATGCATAGTGTACGAAAACCAAAAGGTATTAATTACATAATTTAGACCTTATTTTTCCAAATATGGAATCCATTTTACCAAATTCCCAACACATAAATTGTATTAATTAATTAAAAAATAATTCTCGTTGTCAAAACAATTAGCGTGTTTTTAAGAAACAATATCTATCAAAAGATTGACACTTGTTTATGTCTAATTTCAAAGTGAAATTAATTCCAATGACCATAATTGAATTAAATGGTAAAAATATATTCTAATTAAACATTAAAATAAAATTAAAAAGATAATCTAACCATATAATTAAATTAGATGAAAAAGAAGTTTTGATGTAAAATGTAGTATTTTTCACCATTCATTAAAAAATCAACATTGTCAGAAAAATACCAAAAATTTATCCAAAGTAAATTTCAATGTACCAATTCTAAAGAATAAGTTTATTTTGACAAATAGAGCTTATAAATTTATCAAAATCTAGATTTAAAATTGGTTTCCCATCAAAAGGCGGTAAAATAATCTTTTAAAAATATTGGAGTATTTTATGACTAAGATTAGATTTATTCTCATTTTAAGACTCTAAAACACTATTTAATTCATAAATAGACATAGATATGAAAATATATTATTTTTTACTTACTTGGGATGTTACATCCTTCCCCTTTTTAGGAAATTGCGTCCCCACAATTTATTTACATACCGAATAAGTGGGGGTATTTATCCCTCATTGCATTTTTAGATTCCCATGTTGCCTCTTCGACTATATTGTTTTTCCATAGAACCATTACTTGATGAATCACCTTATTCCGCAACACATGCTCCCTATGGTCAAGAATCTAGACCGGTTGTTCCTCATAGATAGATTCCCTTCCAGCTGAACTACCTCAAGACTCAAAACATGAGATGGATCTGGAATGTACTTCCTTAACATTGAAACAAGAAAAAAATTATGTACCTGAGATAAAATTGGAGGTAAAGCCACTCGGTATACAACTGATCTAACTATCTACAGAATTTCATATTGTCCAATAAACCTTGGACTCAGCTTTCCTTTCTTACCAAATCGCATCACACTTTTCCACGGTGAAACTATGAGGAAAACATGATCACCTGCCTCAAAAGAGAGATCCTTCCTCCTATTGTCTGCATGAATTTTCTGCCTGCTCTGAGCTATTATCATGTGTTTCTGTATCATCTGAACTTATTCTGCCAACTGTTCTACCAATTCTGTTCCCATCAACTTTCTTTCACCCACTTCATCCCAAAAAGATGGAGTTCAACACTGCTTCCCATATAATGCCGCAAATGGTGCCATCTGTATACTGGAATGAAAGATGTTATTATAAGAAAATTCAAACAATGAAAGATGTTGGTCCCAAATTCGCTTATAATCTATCGAACAATCATGTAGAATATCCTACAATGTATGAATTTTTCGTTTTGACTTCCCATCTTATTGTGGATGAAAAACTGTACTAAAATTTAATTTAGTTCGCAATGACTTCTGAAGGCCTTTCCAAAAGATAGAAGTGAACCTGGGATCATGATCAGATACAGTGGAGAGGGCAGCTCCGTGTAACCTGACTACCTCTTTATGATACAATCGAGAAAGTTGATATCGGGAAAAAGTATCTCTTATAGAATGTAAATGAGAAGATTTAGTCAAGCGATCAACAATAACCCAAATTGCATTATTACCTCGAGGTGTCTTCGGCTATCCCACAACGAAGTCCATGGATATATTCTCTCATTTCCACTCTGGCACTGGTAAAGGCTGAAGCATCCCTTTTGGTAACTTCCGCTCTGCTTTAACCTATTTATATGTCAAAAACTTCACAATAAAATCAGTAATATCTCTTTTTATTCTGTCCAACCAGTAATACTCCCGAAGATCTCTATACATCTTTGTACTGCCTGGATGAACTGAAAATAGAGAACTATGAGCTTCACATAACAACTCTCTCTTCAAATATAGATCACAAGGCACACACAATATCTTCCCAAATATCAAAACACAATCATTATCAATATTGAATTCAGGTAACATACCCTTCTAAACCAGCTCTACCTTTTCTACAACTCACTGTCTTCCTTATGTGCTTTCTTAATTCTCTCTGATAGAGAAGATTTCACTGATACTTGAAACAAAATTGAATAATTTCCTACACCAACAACTTCTAATCCAAAATTCATCAAATCCTTAACCAAAGGATCACATTCCAAATGTAGCATGGTTAATGAAACATTACTTTTTAGACTCAAAGCATCTGCCACTTTATTTTCTTTTCCTGGGTGGTAGTGAATCATGCAATAATAATCCTTGATTAATTATAGACATATCCTTTGTCTCATGTTCAATTCTTTATGATTGAATATATACTTTTAACTTTTGTGATCAGTATATATTTCACACTTTACATCACACAAATGACGCCTCCAAATTTTTAAAGCGAAAACAACAGCAGCTAATTCCAAATCATGTGTAGGGTAATTTAACTCATGAGTTTTCAACTAACGTGAAGCATAAGAAATTACCTGATCATTCTGCATTAGGACGCAACCATGTCCTTTAAATGAATCATCACTGTAGATAACAAACTCACCATTCTTGGAAGGTAGTGACAATACTGGAGAATTCACAAATCTTCTTTTCAATTCCTGAAATCAATCATCACATTATTTTTTCTAGATAAACATAACACCCTTTCGAGTTAGCTAAGTCAATGGGATAGACAACCGTGCAAATTTATTAACAAACTTTCAGTAATATCCTGCCAAACCAAGAAAACTATGAATCTCAGTTACATTTGTGGGTCATGTCCATTCTTCAACAAACATTTTTTTTTCAGGATCAACAGTTATTCCATCTTTAGAAATAGTGTGACCAAGGAAAGAAATTTGTTACAACCCAAACTCACACTTTCTGGATTTTCCATAAAATTTATTTTCATTTAAGGTCTGTAAAATAACCCTTAAATGACTTTCATGATCTTCTTTACTTTTATAAAACACCAAAATATCATCAATGAAAAAAACCACAAACTTATCCAAGAACTCATGGAAAATTATAATCATAAGGTACATGAATACTGTAGGTGCATTGGTTAACCGAAAAGTCATAACTACAAATTCATAATGGCCATATCTTGTACGAAACACGGTCTTCAGAATATATGCTAACTTTACCTTCAATAGATGGTACCCCGATCTCAAGTCAATCTTTGAAAAATACCGAGCTCCATGTATCTGATCAAACAAATCGTCGATATGAGGAAAAGGATATTTGTTCTTAATAGTGATGTTATTCAAGGCTCTATAATTAATGCAAAGTCTCATTGAACCATCTTTCTTTTTAACAAATAAGAAAGGAGAACCCCATGGTGATGTGCTAGGTTGAATGAAACCTTTCTCTAATAAATCTTTCAATTGCTCCTTCAACTCTAAAAGTTCAATTTGAGCCATTCGATAAGGGGGTTTTGAAATTGGAATAGCATCAGGAACTAAGTCAATAGTAAATTCAACATCCCGATATGGTATTATTCCAAGAAAATCATCAGGAAAAACATCAGGATACACATTTACCACTAGCACATCGTTAATTTGAACAGTTCCATTGTTTTCAACAATATGTGCAAGGTAACATTAATTTACATCTTTTACAATTTTCTCAACCTATTAATATATTATCAACAATAAGGGTTCATTCTTTTACAAAAACTGTAAATCTTTTAGAAAAGAAACTTCTTTAGCTATATAGTCAATCTTATCATTGTAAACAAAGAGCCAATCCATACCCAGGATAACATCAAACTCTACTAGAGCTAAAAAAATAAGTTTTTCAGGTAGGTTCTTTCCACGGATATGGATAGGAAGATTCTTATAAATTCTTTTTGCCTCAAGATTTCCCCTGGGTGTTTTTACCACAAGTTCAAGATCCTTTTCTTGAGATGGAATTCCCAATTTACTAGAAAATTTTTCAGATATGAAATAATTTGTAGACCCTAAATAAAACAATACATTGGCATAATCTAAAAAAACAAACAAATTACATTATACAACTTCATTTGATGGCCCATCATATGATGAAGTAGTTGCAAAGGATTTCACCACACCTTTCTGCTTGTAGTCTGACTACTTCCCATCATTCAATATCTTTGTCGATCACTCATTTGAATAATGACCCTTCTCATTGCACTTTAAACATTTCACTAAATGTAAATCAAATTTCGTCTTACCATTACCCTGATATTTTTCAGTGAAATAACGAGCCTTATGTCCCATTTTACCACATTGGAAGAACTTTCCAGAATTCAAATGACATTCCCCATCATGCTTTTTACCACATTTATCATAAATTTCAAACTTAGTTTTCTTACCATCAATCCATTTTGAAGGATTATTCCCTTTCACCTCCCACCTCGGTCTCTTCTCCAATTGGTTGTCATAGAACACTTGATCATTGACAAACTCTATTTCCACCTTCTCAGCACATCAAACAAGATTTTCATAACTTTTGAACTCACTAGAAGCCAATGCCCTTTGATATTTTGGCTTTAATCATGAGTAGAAATGATTGATTTTACTATCAAGGTCTCTGATAAAATTTGGAGCATACCTTTCCAATCGAGTGAACTTTTCTTCATAAGAACCCACTGAGTCTTCCTCTTTCCTAAATTCCAAGAATTGTTTTTCCATACTAAGTCAAACAGCCTTAGGAAAATATTTCTCAAGAAAGATACCTTTGAACTCATTCCAGTCAAGAGAATCAATCTCATCAGCGTCCCTGATATTTTTAACCATCGACCACCACTGATCTGTTTCACCCTCCAAATGGTAAACAACAAGACTAACATGTTGATTGTCTGAACACCCCATGACATTGAAAATCTTCTCTAGTGCTTTAATTCACCCTTCAGTTAGCACAATTTAAGATGATCCTCTAAATGATGGGGGATATTGCCTCATGAAATGTTCCACCACTGACATGTTCCTCTGTGGTTGATCTGGCTGATCTCGTGCATGGATACCACCACTATTTATCGCTTGAGTCAATTGTGCCATTACTGCAACAAACTATTCAGTTCCAATTCCGACCATCTCAGGATGTTGATTTGGAAGGTCATTTCTTTCTGTATGCCTTCCTAGCACTACTTCCCCGTTTCCTCTGGGGAAAACCATTCTAAATAAACATGTCTTAGATAAAGCAACATGGTAATATTTAAATGTTATATCATTTCAATTTGATAATAATATGTAAAAAATATTTTTGGATAATCATTTAATATAATTTTAACTCTTAATGTTTTCTAACCTGACCTCTGATACAAACTATAAGGACCCAGCCTTAAACATTACTTAATCTTGAGTTATTTCAAGAATACACATAGAGGATATTTTCATGTTTAGATTATTAGAGAATTAGATCATAAATCATGCATTACATTCCACATTAAAACAAGTTGGTTACATCAAAGATGGTATTCCTTTTTTTTCAACAAAGGAAACATATTTAAAAATAAAACATGGATTTTTCTTGACACTTCCTCGACACTATCATCACATCATGTAATTTTCCCTTGATCTGTGATAAACATTTCAAAACATGGGATGAGCATAAAAAGCTTAGTAAGGGATATAAAAATACGAAAAGAAAACATTAGTCCATGTATACATAAGAATCAATGAAATCATACTTTACTCATAAAACATAAGCACTTTAAAATACATCATGAAAACATAAGATTTATGAATAAATCATAGAAATCATAAGACATAAAGGTAACCTGAGGCATTCATAACATATTTTCGTAGGGAGTAACCCTCATGGTTACGTTTGGAATACCCATCACAGTATATTCCCAAAATCTCTTCAGAGAAACCTTAGAGTTTAACTCCTTCGTGTAACCCATTTCATTGGAGAGATATCTCGGGCTCACCGATCCTTACTTTATTATGGAACCACCCGACTTCATAAATAATGCCCAAGAGCCATAACATAATCATATCATATAAAACATTCATAAAGGAAACATAACATTTCCACATTTCAATCACAAGATATAAATACAACACATTGATATAATAAAAACATTATCAAACCGATTTTCAATAACAAAATAAAATAAAATTAAAATGTGTTATTTATTTTTCATTTAAAAAGTTATGGCTTGTAGAGGATGCCGAAACTCAAATAATGGTTAGGGTGGCAGAGAAGTCGTTGTCACCGCATACATAATAAAAAAACATTCCCTTTTTTCATTTAGTAAAATGCTTCGTGTAAAAATATTACTTTTGAATGAAACTAAAATTCAAAAGAGTTTATTATACAACTAATAAAATAAGGTCGTATATAAATTGAAGTATGCCTCATTGAAAGGAGATTTAAGACGAAGTCCCTTACCTCATGTCCGAATTGTTCTCGTTCGTTCTTTATATTCCTGAATAATAAACTCAGGTCAATTTATAATTTCTTAAGGACTTTCTTTAAAGTTTATTATTAAATTCATATCACATATTATCATGTTATAATAATTATTTTATTATGTGAGTTCATATCATTCGTTTTGTCGATGTTTGGTATATGAACTTGTTTGAAAAGAATTGCCCATGTAGTTATAATTAAATCATCTCCAGAATGGTATTAATGATTTAAATATCATATATATCCAGTATATATTCATTTTATACTATTCCATAACATTTGGAGATTAGAAAAATTAAATTCATCGTTCATGGAGACGGTAGGTCGTACGTACGCATGAACGCTACATTCATTTCTTTGTCATATCAAAGGGATTAAAACTAAATGAGACATATATATATTATAATTCCAGTAAAATATATATTTTATATAGGTAACATAAGTTCATTAATCACATTATTTATAAATTCCATGTTTGGCATGAATGAGTCACATCACTTGAGGGGGCGGTTGTCCGCACTTCCTCATATGATATTATTGCATTTTCACAACATGAAAAGCATAAAGGTATGTTTTAAATATAAAATACAGAAGCATAGAGGGGACATTAATATAATATATATCATATATAAATATTTTTCCATCATAAGGGCCCCCATTAGAGGTGTTAAAATAATATTAAACAATCATCGTTTCGTGAGGCAGTAATTCTCCATCCACAGAAAAATATGTTCTTTAACCATTTGAAGGAGGTGTGTGTAAGTGTAAATTAAATACTTCTCATAAAAACAACCTAGTATATTTATGATACTGGTTTTGTTATGTAATCAAATAATAATAATGTTAGGGGGAGTGAATAAGGAAAATACTATAAAGTATTTTGAGAGAAGGTGTTACCTCTAAATCGAGTAACTTTTTTTGATTTGAAGAAAAGGATCTATTGAAAAGAATTATGCCCAAAGTGAGGCTTCTAGGAGGAATATAGGGATGTGTAGAGATAATATGATCAGAGGTTGAAAGATTCAATGGCATTATAGGTGTTGTTAAGGGGGTAGTGGTGGGGGTTTTTAATAAGAGGGAGGAGGGGCACTCTTAGAAAGTCATAAAATATTAATTTATTATAAAATGTTTTTCAAATTAGAATGGCTCTGAAATGATATATTTAGAGGATAAGATGATAAGGGGTAGAAATACACTCAAGAAATAGTATTTAGATAAATTTAGGTCATATAATTCACCTTATCTTTTTATTTTAACACTTAGTTAAAATTAATAATTCTTACCACGTTTTTTTTGTATTTTCAAACTATAAGGTTATAATAATTACTTTACAATTCCAATAGTCCCATAATTGTATCAATAATGATATTTTTAATATATTATATGTCATTTGGAAGAATATTTGATTTTTTAGAATATTATTCCATTGAATAAAATAACATTCGTTTTAAAAACACATTTTTGCCAATTTCGACACTATTTGGTAGTTGACTTTTGATAAAAGCATAAAATATTTATTCCTTAGAAATAAAATAATTGAAATATATTTTACATGTAATAACCGTATATAAAATTCTTGGATATCATCCAATGTTTGAAAACAAAATTATTTTAACACTTATAATATCATATATTAAAATCTTTCACTAATGAGGTAATAACTGCATCATCATTGTGTCATCAATAATTTTTTTTATTTAATGTATAAAAATTATAAATAAACTAACATGATGTAGGAAATATTTTTATCTTTAAAATTAATATTTACAGTCAAATATATCATTTATATAAACAAAATTAAAATTATTTTACTAAGGTATTATATACTTTTATTATATTTCCCTTTCTTTAAAAATAATATGATAAAAGATCACTATCACATAATAGTGATTACATGGGGTCCCTAAGTTGGTCCAAGGCTGTACATGGTAGGCCATGACACAACCAATGGTATTAGGACACATGTTGTGGTCATTTTATATTATTATGACATTATTTTGATTACCATTTTTACCCGATTTACTAATTATTCCTCATAATTAAAGATAATTACCGTCGTTACAATTCATAATGTCCAAAAACAAAAAGGTTTTAATTACATAATTTGGAAATTATTATTCCAAATATGGAATCCATTTTACCGAATTCTAAACACAGAAATTTCAGTAATTATTTTAAAAATAATTCCCGTTGTCAAAACAAATAGTGTGTTTTTAAGAAACAATATCTATCAAAAGATTGACACTTGTTTATGTCAATTTTAAAAGTAAAATTAATTCTAATGACCACCATTGAATTAAATGGTAAAAATATATTCTGATTACACTTTAAAACAAATTAAAAAGGTAATATAACCAAATAATTAAATTAGATGAAAAAGCAGTTTAGAAGTAAAATGCAGTATTTTTCACTATTCATTAAAAAATTAACATTGCCAGAAAAATACCAAAAATTTATCCAAAGTACATTTCAATGTCCGAATTCAAAATAATAAGTTTATTTGGACAAATATATCTTATAAAATTGTCAGAATTTATATTTAAAAATGGATTTCCATCAAAAGGAGGTAAAACAATCTTTTAAAAATATTAGAGTATTATATGCCTAAGATTGGATTTATTTTAATTTTAAGCCTCTAAAACACTATCTAATTCATAAATAGACATAGATATGAAAATATATTATTTTTTATTTACTTGGGATGTTAAATTTGGTTTCTATTAGTTTAATATGTGGTGTCCAAAACCTAAATAATAAAGAATTCCCTCTCTTTTACTATATAAACCCACCCAAGATCCCACTACCTATTCACTCAAGGCCATTAGAGCTCGAAAAACCCCTTATCTTCTCTCTTTATAATCCTAACAAGGTTCCCAAAGTTTCCAAGAATCCTCTCTCAAGACTCTACCAAGCCTTTGGGATCACACTTTCGAGTAAGGGATTTATTCCATTCCCATTTCTTGTCCAAATTTCATAATCTTTTTATGCCCTTTTATTTTCAATTAAAAATTTTGGAGTATGAATTATCACAACCCCCATACTGACCTATTTATTTTTGAATGATTTTAGATCTATTTATCTCTCATTAATTCCTCCCATGTACACTCGTTACTATGCCGAAATTTTGTAGGAAAATTGTTTCCCATTTACCTTGAAGTAATTATTTTGTATTATGAATATTTTTTCCATTACTTATATTGGGACATGTATATTTATGATCCCCTTATGGTATATTTCATATAAATATTATGAGACACCCCTTTATCTCTCATAAAATATTTTTATGAATTCTTATTTCATGCAATTATGCTCCCAAAATTGCACCATGACTTTCCAAGACAAAGTCATTGTGTAGTGAATACCATGCACATTTCTCTATCAAGGGTATTCACCTTTATTCACATTTACTTATTGTTTATATAGTTTCATTAATTAATTCCACATTCCTTTACCATGGAATAAGTGGCGATGTTTAACGAATCAATGGTGTATGATCTATGTGGCACACTTATGCATGAAATGAAATGATTAAGAAGGGTGCACCCTAATAGCGCTCCAATGCATTGGGTAAAGATTAGTATCATGATACATCAAGTTCAATGAGGGTTTAATCATGCTAATTCCAGTGAAATAAAGGTTTACTCATTATCCATGTGCAATGGGCCTTGTCTCTTGCTAATATCATTTTAACTGTTGTTTCCACATTTCCATGTTATGATAATAATGTTATATCATGCCTTTATGTTCATATTTCTCTTGTGCTCTATTGATATTCCTATTTCCTAACATGTATTGTATTATTCATTTTATTCCTTTTTACTCCCTTAATAGGCTTTATACCTCAGCCTTTTATTATGCATGTTCTCAGGTTATCCCATGTAAAGCTAAGTATGAGGGAATATAATGGTCATTTAAAGGAAGTTTTCAGTAAAGATGTTGTGTTTTATGTTTTAAGTCATTATGTTATTTTCCTTAGCCCCAAAGACACTATACCTCTCGATATTCTATGTTGTTTTATGTAAATATTTTATGTAATAAATCTTGTTTAAGTGTGTAAAAAATAGTAGTGTTGTTATAGTTGGTATCAGAGGATATGTTTAGTTATTTTTGGATTAATATTAGAAAACCCTAGTGAAAGAATTAGGGATAAGACTAAGTATAAAAAAACATCCCTGAATTTTGGTGAGTTTTGAGTAATTGTTTTATCAAAAAAATACATCCATGACTATATATGAGCAGGTAGAGGTGGCTCTTGAATAGGTGTATCTAGGGGTAAAACCCAAAAACACCACTTTGAGCTAGACTTGAACGAGAACTGGTGCACTGCAATGGGGCTTGCTACAATCTTGGTTACAACACTAATGGGATATAGGATTTTTAAAATTCATAATATTAATATGTACCATTATTAAGGGAATTAAAAAATTGACCCTAAGAATATATGCTAGGAATTATATCATGGATAACATAGATTGAGGCCTATAAATTCATAAGTTAAGGAAATAAAAGTAGTTTATAAATCATCTATTTTTGTATTTGGATTTCCTGTTATCTGTTACCCCTAACTTTCCTTTTATTCTAATTAATGGTTAGTAATAGGAAGACTCAGTCTAACAACTAATGTGAAGATCAATGTGATGACCATCCTAATGAGATGCTCAATCAGATGGGAGCGGGAATCCCAAACATTTCCACGATACTCTCTATGTTAACTCAAAAATTGAATAGAAACATTGTTCAGGAGGAACATTAAACCCCCTCAACATTCACTAAGAAAGAACAAGTCCCAATCAAGAGCATCATGAGAAAAATACCTCCTACTTTTAATGGATCATCTGGTCCCTCAATCACTAACCAATGGATCATCTCCATTTAGGGGATCATCTCCATTCATTATTGTTCTGAACAAGAGAAGGTACTTACGTCTGCTTATCTTATGGAGGGTGAAGTTGACCAATAGTGTACATTGATAAAAAATATTAAGCCTGAGGAAGAGATTGAGGTGTTGGAATGGAGGGATGTCAAGAAAATGTTTTTTTGAAAAATATTTTCTAAGAACCCTCAAACTTAAGATGGAAAGGGACTTCCTTACCCTCAAGAAAAAAATGACAAATCCATCAGAGATTATGAGGAAAAAATTACCAGGACTACATGATATGCCTCTGGATTTTTCGTTACCCCTGAATACAAGGTTGACTGCTTCTTTTGGGGGGTTAAAACCAAGCTTATGGAAATCCATAGTGATCTGTGACTTTGAGAGCTATGAGGAAATTGTCTTATGTGCCCTCAAAGTCGAAATGGAGATAGAATAATCTTAGGTGTATCATGGGGATAAGAAGCATAAGGTGGAATTTAATTATGGAGACCCGATTGATAAATCCAATGGCACTAATAAAATATATCACCCCACTTTCCAAATGTATGGAAAGAAGAACCCAAGAAATTGCATGAAGGGGGTGAGAAAATTCTTTAGGTGTGGAAGAGTAAGGGCACCTAACTATTAACCGCCGACAAGAGAAACTCGCAGCTGCGATAGAGTAATGGAATGCTCCATTCAAAACTCAACATGTTGTTTATTTATTCAACTACGATGAACCATAGAACTTTGTAAACCAATTCCCTATGCCAAGGATTTTTTGTGGCTTCCAACAACCTCCAAGGAAGCAAGGGATATATTTTCTCATCACTACTACTGAAGAGAACCCCGACAATAAAGTGGTGACAGGTACACTAGTTATTCATTCAAGAATAGAAAATGTACCTTTTGATTCTGGTTCTACAAATTATTTTATATCCTGAATATTTAGTAGAACAATCCCAATACTACCACAAATCATGGAATTAAAGATGTTGGTGAGAATAGAAAATGCGGAAATCATTGAATCCAATGAATATAACTCCTACCCTATCATAATTTTTGGATTGAACTTCCCAGAGAACCTCATAACACTCCCTTTTGTGTAATTTTATATAATTATTAGCATGGATTGGTTTTCCTTATATATAGACAACATAAATTGTTGTGAGTGGGAAATCACTCCCCATGTGGAGAATCAACCCTCGATTCTGTACAATTGCATGGAGGATGATGAATCTTCTTTATCACCATCATCTCAAGAATGGATATTACTGTACTATGAGCATTCATATATTGATTTGATGATTTATTCAATGGAAGCAACCATCCTTAAAGAAATTTTTATTTTGAGGGAATTCGCTGATGTGTTTCCTAAGGAATTGCATAATCTTCCTCTTAGAAGAGATGTTGAATTCTCAATTGATCTTATACCAGGGGAATTTTCAATATCCAAGACTTTGTATAGAATGGATTTTTTGTATATTGGGGAGATGAAAAAATAACTATAGGAGAATCTGGATAAAGGGTTTATATTACAATGTGCATCACCATGGGGTACAGCAGTACTCTTCGTCAAGAAGAAGGATGGGTCAATGCGCCTTTGCATTAATTATAACGAGCTCAACAAAATCACAATGAAGAAAAAGTGTCCTCTTCTCCAAATTGATGACATGTTAAATCAACGACGTGGATAAAAATACTTCTTCATGGTGGATTTACAGCCAGGATATTTCCATATCTGGGTGAAGAAGAAGGATATCCCCAAAACTTCTTTCCGTACAAGATATGGGTACTATGAATTCATAGTAATGACTTTCAAACTCACTAATTCTCCAAAATTATTCATGGAATTGATGAATAGAGTCTTTAAAGAATACCTTGAAAAATTGTTGGTAGTCTTTATAGATGATATTCTAATATAATCCAAATCAAAGGTGGTTCGTGAGTAGTTTCTAAGAACAATACTAGAGACCATGCGAAAGGAGAAGCTTTATAAAAAGTACATTAAGTGTGAGTTCTAGAAGTAGGAGGTCTCATTCTTGGTTCATATCATCACAAGAAATGGCATATCCCCAAGACTGATTTTGTGGTATTTAGTGATGCTTAAAAGAAGGGCCAGGGTTGTGGGTTGATGAAAAATGAAAAATTCATTACCTATGCTTCAAGTCAATTGAAATTTCTCGAGAAAAACTACCCAAGAAATGACCAGGAGTTGGTTGTGTTAATCTTCTCTTTGAATATTTGGAGACATTAACTCTTTGGGTAGAAGTGTGAAATATACACGGATCATAAAATCCTCATTAATATCTTCACACAGAAAGAGTTGAATATGCACCAATGAAGATGCATAGAGCTGATCAAAGACAATGACTTATCAATCCATTAATTCCCTAGGAAAGAGAACAAGGTGGACGATGATCTTAGTATACAGGATCCAACGATTCTATCATTCATGGGAACTGAAAAGGATCCATTCTTCTTAGATTTGATGAAGATAGACATGGGAAAAATAAAGAAGGGAACATCATCAATCCATTAACAAATGATTTCTCAACCATCTATTTTAGAAAGGTTAAAGGTTGATCCAAAGGATCATGTGGTAAATCAAAAGAAAGTGGAAACTATTAGAAAATGTAAATCCTCGAAGATCAATGTTAATTAAGAAAGAATTGTGAGATTTCAGACAATACTATGTGTCCCATCAAATCTGGATATAATGAAATAAATTTTGGATGATGTGAATAGTTTTAATTTCTCCATTCACCCAGGAAACACAAAGATGTATCAAGATCTCTGAGAGCTTCCTTGGTTGAATCACATGAAGAAGGAGATCGCTGAGTATACATCAATTTCCTAGTATGTTAGAAAGTGAAGGCTGAGAAGAAAAAGTTGAAGGGGATGACGCAACCATTACCCATACCAGCATGGAAATGGGAGAACATCGCCATGGAATTCGTAACCGTACATCCAAAGACATAAAAAAGTAATCAATTCTATCTATGTTTTTGTAGATCATCTTATAAAAACTTCACACTTCATCGCAATTCAGGAGGATTTGTAATTAGATCAAGTAGCACAGATATACATCATAGATTTGGTAAAGTTGCATGGTGTACCACTATATATTATATCCGATCAAGATCCAATATTCACCTTGAACTTTTGGAAGAGTTTTCAACATTCTCTGAATAATAAGCTAAACATCACTACAACTTATCTTCCTCAAGTTTATGGAGAATCTGAGTGGACTATCCAAACACTTGAGGACATGTTTAGAGCATGCTCAAGGGACATAAAAGGAGGATGTGATCAACATCTTCCTCTAGTTTAGTTCTTTTACAATAATAGTTTCTAATCAAGCATCCAAATAGATCCTTATGAAGCCCTTTTTGAGAAGAGGTGCAGAACCCCAGCATGTTAGGATGAAGTTGGGGAGTGAAAACTCCTAGGTCTAAAAATGGTTAAAGAAATAGTGGAGAAGGTTAAGACCATACAATAGCACATTAAAGATGCTTAGAGTCAAAAAAAATAGCTATGATGATAATCATCAATGATACCTAGAGTTTGATTTTAGAGACATGGTACTCCACTACATATCACCATAGAAGAGATTTATGAGATTTGGGAATAAGGGAAAACATAGTCTAAGGTAAATATGCTCTTTTGAGATCCCTGATCACATTGGATTATTGTCCTGTAAACTGGAACTCCCATAGAACCTATCTCAAGAACATGATGTATTCCATGTATCACTATTGAGGAATAACGTACCTGGCCCATCACATGTACTAAATCTAGAGGTGGTACCATTGGAGAATAACCTCTCTTATGAAGATAATATGGTGACGATCATAGATCGTAGGGAAAGCATTATACAAAATAAGACTATGCCCCTTTTCATTATATTGTGGTTAAACCACAATTTGAAGAAGCAACATGGGAATTAGAGGAAGTGATGACGCAATGTTACCCTCATCTATTTCAGTGTGGGAAAAGAAAATTTTGAGGGCGAAATTTCTTAAGGGGGGATGATTGTAATGACCCAAACTTTCATTAATGAAAATTCATCTTGATCAAATTAAATGTCTTATTAAGTAAAATTGTTATATAACATATATACTTCTCTGGTTTTATGATTTTGGATTTCAAAATACCATTATGAATTTTTACCATTGCTAATATAGCCTTTGAATAGTGATCACATGATTTGTATAAATATAAGGCTTTAACAAATCCAAATTACTCAAACAAAGGAAGTGATGTCTTCATCTAGTAGAATTACTCCATACAAAGCCCATTTTTCAGACCTCAAAAAGGATTTGGAGTTATTGGGCTTCTCTCTTGACCAATCCCAAGCTAAGATTCAACATGTTAAACTCTAATGAACCATCTACATGAGAAGTGGAAGTTGATAGTGATTACCACTTGAACGATGTTATCCAAGCCACCACAAGAGTCTATCACCATCACACATCATACCCTTAGGTCTTGTGTGTGTGTTATAAGGGGTTATGTAACAAGACCCTAGAACTTTGATTATGTTCATTATTGTTGTATATATAATTAATAGGCATTCATTTTATTATTGTTACTTTGTAAATTGTTTTTAAAGAAAACATAGTGTTTATATATAATATTCAATTAAGAAATATATTTTAAAAAATTGATGGATTTTTGAATTAAATGATAAATTAATAAAATATTATTACTAAATTACTTTTCATTAAATATAATTTATCATAAAAATTTTAGGAATAAAATTGTGATTTTTATTAAGGTTTGAAATCCATTTTTGTCAAAACTCATGAATTTTTGATAAATGTCCATTTTTATTTTAAAAGTAAAATTTCACATATTTTGAAAATTGTTTAGATAAAAAGATTATTATTTTTTGGAATTAGGTATAAAAAATATCCAATTGTTAATTTTTCAAAACAAAGTGAGACAACCAAATTTATGGGTAAAAATTAAATATTGTTTAATTGTATAATGTGTTTTATGACATTGTAATGACATAATAGTGATGTAATAAAATAATGTAAATTTTATTTTAGGCCAATATATGTTTTAACATTAAAACAGTGGGATTTTATATTTGTTTGATTTATTTTATAATGATTTAGTGGACCCTCCAAGACTTATAAAACATTTTAGCTTTTAAAATGATTTCCATGAGAGTGTGACTCACCTATACATAAGAAAACCTAATATTTTAAGAAGTTCAGCCAGTGGCCTTATAAAATATTTTTTTCCACTCCCATTTGGAAAAAACATTAGGCAAAGTCCATGGGATGGTTTGTGGTTTTGGCTAAATTAATATGTGGTGTTCAAAACCTAAATAATAATAAATTCCCTCTCTTTTCCTATATTAACCCACCCAAGCTCCCACTTCCTCTTCACTCAAAGACATCAGTGCTCAAAAAACCCCTTCCTTACTATCTATAGAGTCCTCTAATGGTGACCCAAGATCCCAAAATCCTTTTAAAGCCTCTCTCAAGCCTTTGGGATCACACTTCCAAGTATGGGATTTCTTTCTTTCCCATTTTGGTCCAAATTTCATTATGTTGTTATGCTCTTTTATTTTCAATTATAAATGTTGGGGTATGATTTATAACCTCCCTCATACATATATTTTTATGTTTGAATTATGATATATCCCCTTATATCCGATTAATGCCTCCCACGTACACCCATTACCATGCTGAAATTCCGTAAATAATTTCTCTCTCCTCATTTACATTCAAGAAATTATTTTATATTATGAATATAAATTCAATTAATTATTTTGGAAAATGTATCTATGTGATCCCCTTACTTAACATTATATATATATGTATGATGAGACACGACTTTCTCTCGCTTTAATAATTTTTATGAATCCTTATGTCATGCCATTATGCTTTAGAAATTGCACTGTGTTTTACCAATCCAAAGTCATTGTGTACTAAATACCATACCCATATCTCTATCAAGGGTATTCACATTTATGTACATTAACTTATTTATAATATATATTCATTTATGAATTCCCCATTCCTTTATTTTTTAATAAATGATGATGCTTAACGAATCCATACTGTATGATCTATGTGGCACATTTATGCATAAAATGAAATGATTACAAAGGGTGTACCCTGAAAGCACTCCAATGCATTGCGTAAAGATTAATATCATGATACTTCAAATGCAATGAGGGTTTACTCGTGATAATTCAAGTCCAATGAGAGTTTAATCGTGCTCTATGAGCAATTGTCCTTGGATCATATTAATATCATGTTAAATGTAATTGCCACATTTCCATGTTATGATAATCATGATATATCATGCCTTTATGTTCAAGTTTTTCTGGTGCTCCATTGATATGACTATTTCCTAACATGTACTGTATTCTTTATGTTATGCCTTTTTACTCCCTTAATATGATTTATAGCTCACCCTTTTATTATGCATGTCCTCAGGTTATCCCATGAAAGGCTATGTACAAGGGAATGTAGAGGTCTTGTAAATGATTTTTTCATTAAAGATGGTGTGTTTCATGTTTTAAGTCATTATTTATTGTTCCAAAGTCCCAAATACTATAGACCTCTCTGTATTATGTGTTTTACCAAGTAAATAATTTATGTAATAAATAATGTTTAGGTGTGTAATAAATAGCAGGGTTGTTATAAATATAATTATTATTATCAAAACCATTATTAATTCATTTTATTAACTAATTAATTAATCATGGACTGGGTAGACTACAAAATGAGTTAGAAAAGTTTTGAAACTTCAATCAAGCCATGCACATCCGTTGAGCACTGAAAAACCCCAAATCCTTCACTTATCAGAAAAAACGCAATATATCAATTGGACTTGGCCCGTACCATGTCAAAATATTTCAAATTCTGATAAAATAATAAAATAATATTATTTCAAATGTTTGGGTGTAAAATATATCTATATAATAAAATACTCCATAAGATTTTGGAAATGTACCAAGAAATAAAATCATTATCTGTATAATTTTTTTACTGAGAAATCAATGGTCTTTCAACCCATCACAAATTTACAATTTTGTGCTGGTAAAAATACTAAAGACAATGTCATCTATCACAATAAATTTATACTTGGAAGATATTTTTTCATCTATGTCCTTATTTTCACTTCCCACTAATGTTCTCATATTCAAAAACATAGTTTTGGGATGATGTTCAAATTTTATTTTCCCTATTTTTAAGAGGGAGTTTTATTAAACCATTTTATGATGTGGGTTTTCAAAAAAATTATTTTTAAATTTCAATCCCTTGATTACTGATGAAATATTAACAAATTTTTAGTCACCAATTTATTAAAGGGGGATAATGTAATATGCAGATATTTAAAAAAACTATGTTTGATATTGTTTACAACACGCAACATCAACCTTAATTGAACTCCAAAATATAATCATTATAACCTAGAAGTTAAATTGGATGGTATAAATAGTATTAAAAAAATTATAATATATATATAATGTAACTACTCAAAAAAATTATTGATGAATACTTATGAAATAAGAACAAAATTTTCTTTAAAGTTATCTTATGATTCAAAAATATGTTTTCTTAAAAATATCCTTTTTGTGAGAATATATTTAAATTAATATATAGAAATTATATAAATTTTATTTTATATACATATTATAATGTGGAAAATAAAAATTCAAAAATTATATTAGGGTGAAATATTTGGATTTTTTTGGGGAGTATGATTTTCCAATGAATAGTGAAAATACTAATTTTTATTGAAAACTATATTTTTATTTTGAAAATTTGAAAAGTTAAATTTTATTTTAAAATGGTTTAAAATTTATTTATTTTTTATTATAATATTAATAATACAAGTGTTTTCATTAGAATAAATTTATAATTTATTTTGGTATAAAAAAATTATATTACCATGCATTTAAAAAAATATTTTTTTCTTAAAAGTGGTAATCATTTATTTTTGCACACACATTTCAAAATAAATTTATAGAAATGATAAAGATTTAATTTGATAAAATATATTACATATTGATTATTATGATGTTTTACTTTTTTAAATAGGTCCCTTTTACTTAAAGGTATAATGAGTTGTAATTATGTAAAAATCTATAACCTTGGTAAACTGAAAATCTAGTTAATAGAGGTTAAAACTATGTTATAATGCTATAACTTTTCACTTATATTATTATTGAATGAGTTTAATTAAAATGTAATCACATTAGGCTCAAAATATAGTTTTTTATTAGAAAATTTTCCATGAATACGACCTTTATAATATTTAATGTAAAGAATATTACAAAATGTCATTCCCTGGGTTTTAAATATCTATCATGTGTCTACATAAAGAAAAAAATAATTATATGATCAGACCAAAATTTAAATTTGGAGAATAATGGAATTATTCTAATGATTTATATTTATTTTTAATTTTAATAAATTACATAATTACCTAAATTTTTTTTGCAGCACTAATAAATTACTCAATTAATTAACAAAATAAAATAAAACAAATCATTTTAAAAATATTAAAAGTGACATAATTTGAACACGTTAGTGGGTACCCAAAATTTTATAGATATAAATGACTTATAATAATGGTTTTAAATCATTATATTCTAATCCCCCACCATTTTTGGATATACATAATGTTAAATTAAATAAATTGTTTCATAATTGACATTAATAATATATAATCAAAATAATATTTTATTAAAATATTTAAAATTCATAAAATTTTTGTCATTAGTAATGTGAATATAATATGGTTTAAAAATCATCCATTTTAAATTAATGAGCTACTTTTCCATTTATAGTAAAACTATTAACCCTTTGTGATTAAAATAGTGCTTACCACGGTTAAAGTCAAGAATGATTAGACAAGGGGTTATTAAAAAGAGAAGAATTAAAATAATATAAAAACTTCTATAAATTTAATTGGAATATTTTATTTAAAATCTATCAACATTTTATTAAAATACATTACCATTTGGAGGAATTTGACTCTATAATAGTCCAATTATATCTTAATTTTGTTATGAAATTCCAAAAGTACCCCTCACCTCAGTTATAAAAAGAGACCTCCTACCTCACTTATTTACAATAAATTGAGCCTTATAGATCTTCCATACCTAAAAAACTCTCCTATGATTCCTTAACACATTCTATAGGTTATAGTCTTCTTAAAAGACCAACTCTAGGGTTGTTATGAGGTGATCCAAAGAGTTCTTCCAAAGAAGATGTAATCGCATTTACCAATCACTTTATTTTTAATCATTATTATACATCCCATAAATATAGAGAGTTTATCTAAAAATTATAAAAATAATTATCTTAAATATAATGAAATGTTATCATGATTATGAAACCCCCATTATCCACCCTCGTTCTCATAAAATGGGAAGTGAATTTATCATTCATGCGTACATACGACATACCATCACCACATTGTGGTACAATTCATTTTTCATTACCATATAACAGGGAAGTTAATTATAATGGTTTTATTGATTATATATGATATTTTTAACATAATTATACTTATCTATTGATAATATCATATCTATATTTTTATAATTCAAACTATTTAGAAATGATAATGTTGTATATGTGTACGAGTGAACTACCAACACCACAAAATGATGTGAGTAATTTTTCATTTATATTTTACCTATATGGTAATGAGTATATAGTTGAGGAATATCTATGATTTGAATTATATAATAATTATTCTTTCAAGGTGAATAATTACCTACCTTACTTTTTTCCAACCGTCTAAAAGTGAATTCGGCGTCCATAAATATGTATGACCTACCATTTGCATGAACGATGTAATTAAATTTTCTATGAATATATTTTATGGATGGATATAAATATATGTATATTCAATACATAATTTATTTAAATATTAAATAACATTAAATGGATTATGGAACCATGAGAATGATATAAGGAATGGGACTACCGAATCAAAATATACTTAAAAAACAAAGTAGTTAACACCGAAAGTAATGATGGTAACAATAGATTATTAACAAAAAAATGATGAAATATTATAAATGGATCATATATGTTATCATATATTTGGATATGGTTCTTTTATGTAACTATAATAAATTTAAATTTATTATACATGATGTAATAGCACCTATGTAAAAATTCAGAACTCAGGTAATAGATTTCATCTCAATTTCCTCTCTATTGAGACATATTTGGTATTTTTCACCTGTTAATTTTTATATGGTGTTTATACTTCCCTAATGAGGTAATATATATGAATTTATATTTATTCATGATTATTAAACTTCATTTCAAATTTACTCACTTAAATATTTTCCAAATATTCTTCTAACATTTCCCCTCTTTGGATCATGAATCAAGAAAATAAATGTTAAAAAGAAAAATAATGTTTCTATTTTGATCAAATATATCCATATTTTATAACAAATATTTAAAAAAAACACTTATTTAGTGATTTAACAAGGGAAAAATGTAAAAAACTATTTTAGAGGAACATTTTTATCATTTCCCAAACGAGGAATTTTAGGAATTTTCTGGAAAAAAGTATGGAGGGTATATTTATTTAATGTATATGCCATTAGAAGTTTTTCCCACCATCTTTAATAATATTTTATTTTATGATTCCTTTATAGTATTACAATTTTATTTCCAAAAAAATGTTTTACTTTATAATTTCACGATTTATTTAATATGTGCTATTTCAAATAAAATGGAAAGGTTATTGTTCTCAAGAATATTTTAATGATATTTAAATGGAATTTCTATTAATCAATGAAATAAAACCTAGATTTTACTTATTTACCATTGGGGATATATTTTATTGATACCATCATTTGAAACATTCACTTACTTATGAACATTTTATATTACATTTCACTTAAATATTTATATTCTTCGAGTTATGGATATGACGATTTCATAACCTGTATACAATTTCTACATACAATGTAGTGATTTGAAATTATTTTATTTACTAGGGGATCAATGATAAATATTTTTTATTTACTAATTATGGATATTTGTTTACAAGGAATATAATTCATGAATTAAATCGATCATTCGATATATGAGGATTTCTTTGGAAATATCATGATGGTTAGTTCCTAGAATTACATATCCCCTTGATGCATCGATAGGTATCATGAAGAAAATTATTAAGCTATAAGTAAATGAATTTTTACCTATTATTTTAAACAATATGGGAATAAGGACTCAATGGTAAAGATTCCATGACATCTGAGATCATGGCTTCCAATATTAAGAATTTAATTCATTGATAATTTTTCTATTATTATTCATGGATGCATTTTAAAATCATGTTGTTGATTAAATTAAATTTGTTTCTTGCTATTAACCTTGACATATTTTTTATTCCTTATTTACACATGATGTATTTCACTATATATATCCCTTAAGAAGAATCTGATCAAACCAATTTATTGGTTTAATTTTCCTTGTAATATAATAATGGATATTATGAATAATATTAACAATAAAAGAATGTTTTTATCCAATATATTTCATATTTACAATGTAACATGTGATCATGCATTTATATGGATATCTGAGACTTCTAAACTGATTAATCTTGCATTGTGATATCTCTTATATCTATGCCAATGTAATTAAATAACCACCAACTATGGGATAATAGGGTTGGGGTTTAAAGAACATTTTTGATGTTTTTTTTAAAATGTTTTATATTTTTTGAAAAAAATATTTTTTAAAAGAATGTTTTTGAAAAGTAGGTGAAAGTTACTGAATGTTTGAATCCAAACACAGAGGTTTTCGAAACATTTGTTTTTCGGATGAAATGCATCAAACTAAGTATAATTGAATGCATTAGTAGTCAAAAATGATATTTTTTATAGGACACATCATCAATATCAAATCAATCAATATGAATTTTTATATCTATCAAAAATAATTATTTGTTTGAAATTTAGTAGATGTAGTAAAAGATAGTTAGGATGTTTCTGAAGAGGTTGAATGAAGAAAGTAATATATAATGTTATAAAGTTCTTAAAAATTCTAACCTTATGTCAGATGATGTTTTTATAATCTTGGAGTTCTCATAGATCATTAAAAATTTACATGATAAAATATTTTTTAGAAATATAGGAATCCTAAAGATTGTATTGGTTTGAGAAATCAAGGAAAAGTTTCAATCGGATTCAAAAATACTAGACCCAAAAGTTTTTTGATGTATGAATAATATTTACCAGATAATGTTTGATGTTTGTCAAACTTACTTAGTAGAGTAATCGTTAGATGTAGAAAATCAAAATTATCATTCAATTTTAATTTTTAACACCTCATTATGGAAAATAAATCGAACTGAGATGAGGAAGAAAGTCAACAAGATTGATTTGAGGAAGATTCTTCAGACTAGGATCAGATGTTGACCTATTAAATTAGGAATATGTAGTGATTCATAAAATGGATTACTCAAACAATTAACTCATCTATGATCCATGAAACTGACAAGAAAACACTGTAAAATTTCATTATAATGACAATGTGTGTGAGAAATGTTGATATTTTATAGGTATCTTAAGTATTATAAAGATGGAACAATATTGTAAACCATTTTTAAATTGCATAGAGCTTCATTGTAATCATTGGGATTTTTTTTTGATTTTTTAAATTGATAAAAAAGGAAAGGATACAAAATCTGAGAAGATATATATATATATATATATATATATATATGATCTATTGGATGATCATTTTATAAGATTATATATTAAAATAATTCTAACGAAGAAAAATATATCTGATTCACAATGTGAAATATTTGCAGACAAACCTAGTTGGACTAAAGAAGAGTAAGTAATTATAAGAATTCTAATTTTTGAGAAGACTAAAAAAGAGTCAATAAGGTTCTAAAAGAGTTAATAATAGTTGAATTTTTTGAAGATGAAATTCCAATTTGGAAAATTTATTATTAAGAAATGTTTTTAAATTTTTTATCATTACAATTCTAAGACACATATAAATAATTCCATAGTACATTCACACATTACATCATTTTCACATGTGAAAATGTGAAGCACTGAAGAGTTTGTGTCATATTTATTTTTTAGAAAAAAATATGTAGTGAGAAGATCATAAAGATTAATTTTTTCTTACTAGACTAATGAAGATCAGATTAAGTAATTGAGATGAGATTGAGAATATATTCATTATTCTAATTCCATCAAACCCATCCTAATAAGACTAAAATAATCAGACCCATCCACATCACACTGAGGTTTTGGATAGAGCTTTTTTGGAGTATATTGAATAAAATAGTTATAATTTTGTTATGACTCATTGTCTATAGGAAAACATTGTAAAATGTTGGGATTCTGTATAATATTTCATATTAGATCATATAAGGTTTATAATTGGTTTTGGAACAAGTTGTATTCACTTCTTCATAAGTGTGAATTTTCATAGACAAGGGGGAGTGTCTGTGGTAAGGATATAGGTTCTCAAAGTGAGGTTGAACCTTATAAATCTTATATGATTTAATTTCTTTACTAATTTTTAAAGAATTAGAATTTATATTAATATTATAAGTTTATTAACATTAATATGTTGAATCTATTAAGTTTTAAAAGAATTTAAACTTAAAAAAAGTGAAAAAGTGATTTAACCCCTGTCAATTGTAATTCTATCCTTTGAAACTTTACGTGGTATTAGAGGGAGGTTCTCTTGTTAAATATTTATAATGGATAATATCAATTCTTTAAAAATTAGATTAATTCCTACATTTTATGGAAAAAATTCTTATTGATAAAAAATGGGATGATACCATACCTTATATCTCTTGGATATGAAGTAGTCAATATTGCTACAATTGGGTGTCCACTTATTGAGATATATGCTCTCATGATTTTTTCTGATAATATAAATATTGATGTTAATGGAAAATATAGGAATGATATTCCAATGCCTCTCTAAGTAAATTTTTAAATAAAGGTGATGGTCCTCAAATCTTCAATGATTTTGTGGGACAAATTTTAATTTGTATTAAAGGGAGTACTAAACTCAAGGAAGCAAATCTACAAATAAAACATAGTATGTGTGAAGAAATAATAATGATAGATATAAAAACTAATGATGAATACATTACCAGGGTAAATACAATTGATTTAGAAATCAATGGATTTAGAGAAGTTTTTTAAGATTATACAATTGTGAAGAAACTCATGAAAAACATTCCAGACATGATTGATTCTAAAATTTTCTCTTTAGAATATATAGATGATTTATCTCTTGCTGAATTACATAAAATTATTATTGCTTATGGATTGAGATAATCGCCAATGTTCAAAAATAATATTAATGATTAAATTGATTTGGAAGCTATGAGAAAAATAAAGATTCAATATATTAATGTTGTTTATACTTTCGATTCCATAGATAAAGATTGTGATGAGTTGAATGATAAAATTATGTCTTGTATATCCAATAACTCTCAAATATAAAAAGGGAAATTATAGAGGTATACTTCCTATCAAATGTTCCGATTTTGGTGTAATCGAAAACTCTACTATGAATTATCCAAAATAGTATGTTAGATAATATCAAGATGATTCTTATAAGAAAAACATGATGATGGAATTGAAATAAATGTTATAATGAATAAAATGAAGTTAGAAAATATAAAAAGAAGTTTACTAGGAACAATAAAATCATTTTGAGTAAGAAATATAAGTCTGACCCTGTTGAAAAAAATTATCGAGGATTTAAATTTTTTGAAAAGGTTATAACATTCATTGAAAAAGTTGAAAAAGAAGAAGAATCCTCAAATAGTGAATTAAGAAGTAGGTGAAGAATATTACTGAGAGTATCATCTTAGAAGAGATCTTTTTTAATTTCATGAAAAAAAGATCTCTCAAAAAATAAATTAGAATGATAAATAAATATTGTGTAAAATTTATTGAATAATAAAAAATATGTTTTCAAGAAATAAGAATAATACATCTAGGATATCATACATTATAAACTCAGAATTGATAAACAAGGAAATATGGTTAAAGATCTAAATAATAAGTGGCGAGCTAAGGAAAAATAAGCTAACCAGTTTCAATAAAAACATATTGATTCTAAATGTACCTTGAGTGAGATTAATGAAAACTTAAAAAATTCCATATAAGTAAAATTTAATACATCTAAAGTTCCTAATAAATATCATGTTAAAAATCTGGATAAATCTTCACACTGCAAAAATAATGTTTCAAATGATCTTTATTTCATTTCAAGTGAGAAGAAAAGTACTCTGAAATTTTGGATTGGGAAGGGATTTGAGAAATATATCACATCTAAAAAAGTTGATAACTCTCTCAAAATGAAAGTTGTTCCATTCCAATAGTATGTTTCAATAGGAAGAAATTATCAACCTCAAAAATTTTCATATAGATAAATATCTTAATTTAATAAAAAATAATTGATTAATTGTTTTTTGTTGGTAATTTGTAATAAATGGGCACAAGGATTATAATTGATGGAATATTCCATATCTTCCCTGAATCATGTTTTAATAGAGTGAAATAAATAATGATAGAATAATGAGAAACTTTTCTAAATTACAAGATGTGAAAAAAAATGAAATATCAAGATGGTAGAAATTTTCAAATGAAAAATCAGTTTGATTGTATAAGATATGTTTGTGAAAGATGTGGTTAGTAGGGTCACATGGTAAACCAATATTTAACTAATATTTGAGGAAGTTTTTTGAATTAATGAAAACAAAAATTAGGTAAATAGAAATTTGAAGAAAGATATATTTTTATTGAGACCACATTGAAAGGAAATAAAAGGAAAAACCGTAGATACTTGACTGTGGTTTTTCATATCATATTACATGTGACATAAAAATCTTAAAACATGTTTAAAATATTTTTGTAGGTGTTGTTACTATTAATAATGGTAGTTATTTAAAAATAATTTGAATCAGAATGACAGATACTGAAGCATAAAATTAGAAATTATAAAAAGTTTTATTTTTTGATGGGCTAAAACATAACATACTTAGAGTTATTCAAAATTGTTATGATGGAAAAGAAGTGATTTTAAGGAAATATTATTGTATCATTATAATTGTGAAAGATGGATAAGTAATTACAAAATGAGAAATTAACAATAAAAATATTTTTCATATTGGAGAACATAATAACTCATTTTATCTAATTACTAAAAATGAGAATAAGTTGTGGAACTATAGACTTCACCACCTTGGGGTAAAAATATAAAAAAAATATCTGAAGTAGATTTCTTCTGAAATTTTTTATAATTGAAAAGAAGAGATGAATATATTATTGTAACTTTTCAGAAAGGGAAGATGACTAGTAAAAGTCATAAGAATGTTGAGATTCAGTATACTAGAACTCTTGAACTTATTCATTTTAAATTATATGGTCTGATGATACATCAATTAGAAAAAAGTAATTTTTTACTTTATCAAATTCATTGATGACTTCACTCAAAGGAAAAAATTAATTTTTATGAAGCCCAAGTCAGTGTCTATTGAAATGTTTAGATTCTTCAAAAAATATGTTGAGAAATAAATTGGGTTCTAAAAAATAATTTGGGAACAAATAGTGGTAAATAATTCACATGCAATACTTTTAAAACTTATCTGAGAAATCATGGAATCAAGAACCAGTATAGTACTCTATATACCCAGAAAAAAAGGATTAGGATAAAGTATGAATATAAGTTTGGTGGAAATAGGAAGAAGTATTGAAACACTACATTTTCTTAAAAAACTATTACATAATTTTAAATATAAACAACATAATTGTGTTAAAAAACATGATCAAAAGGTTTAGTGTCTTAGGAAAATTAAGAAAATACATAATTTACACAATAATAAATCATAAAAATTTATTTAAAATCATATTATTTATCCTTTTAAATATTACATTATCCTTAGTGCATATAGGCACCTTAGGATATACATTAAAGAGATGGGTTTAGCTAAAATAGCAACAAAAGAATGAATAAGGGGAATGAATCAATTAAACAAGAGTGAGAATAATAATTATCATAATAGCATAAGCATAGGTTCCTCATCATCATCATGTGGATAACATTGGATGAATTCATGGAAAGTGGCAATGCATAAAAATGAAACATCAGTTCATAGTGGTCAAATATCGCACATTGTTCGGAACAATCCTTGAATCATGTTGATGCATAACATATTTTCATAATCATAACATCATAATTTTTAGAAACAATTGATTCATGTTCACACATAATACTTATCATCTCATGTGATACATCACATTACCCAATGCATTAGAGGAATATATAATTCTAGTTGCACCTATCACATCATAACATTTACATAATCATGCACTTTAGATAGAAATTATATCAAAAAGAGTCATAAAGTAACACAATTATTGAAATGGGTATCATAAGGATTTAATTGATCGTCAAAAAACATGGGGTTCCCAAGTGGAATTTGGATAAACATATTTTTTATAAGATTAATCATTCATGAGTGAGAAGAAACAAATCAAGAGGAGTCAAAATATGTTTTGGAGAAAATATTTATTTTGGAAAATATTTATATATATTAAAAAATAATATTAAAAACATGTATATATTCAAAATGAAGGTGGAATGATAATGAAATTATATTTCAGGAACATTAAAGGAGTATTCATACCAATGATTTCCTAAAAGACTGTTAACCCAAATAAAGGGAGTTAGGTTAGGGAATCCTATTACCTTATATCTGAATGAATTCTTCACTTACACTTGATATCATTGATAGTGAAATTAGATTCATTAATTAACTAATTAAGAACCTATTATACCTAAATTTTATTTATTATAATTTTATTTAGTTCATCTATTTGCATTTTTATGAATTATAGTGTTTAATTTTAGTGTTTAAGGAGCATTGTTTCATGGATTTGTGCTTAGTTTACTTGTATATAATTATGGATGTTACTTTAAAATGAGAATAATTCTCTTGAATAAAAATTATGTGTTATTAATGAAATTAAAGAATCATAAATTCTCTTATATATCATATGTTTTTATTGTTTTAAGTTGATTCATTTGATAAAACACTAATGATAAAGTTTTAGTTTATTTTTCTGTTTTTCTATCCACCATGTTATAATTTCATTTTATTAAATATTAGGTTTATAAATTACATCCAAAAAATTAAAAAAAGATATAATATTAATATTAAAATCATTTTTTACCATAATAATTTTTTATGAACACTGGTAAAGGTAGTAATAGAAAATAAAAATTCATCATCCACGAAGGCAGTTAATCGACACATCATGAATGGTGTTTTCATTTTTTTAGAATAAAAAGAGGTGAGAATAGATTTCATTATGACTATTAAATTAACACAATAAAATTCAAGAATATTTATATATGATAATATATTTTTCATTCCACTTTGGATAAGGGGTGGTGAGTAGTGGATAATAAAATAAAGGAAATAAAAAGATATGGCTTGAGGATTTTACCTCTTTAATGTTATCTCCTTGAGAACCGTTTTATGGCACTTGAATTTGGTAATTTTTTTGAACAAAAGCTCTTAGATGTGGTGAAATTTCTTAGGTAAATATTTAGAAATAATTCATGAAACATATAGGGATTAAATGGTATGAGGAGAAGAGGTGGTGAGTGGTAGTATTTATAGGGGAGGTGAGGCTTGTTTTTTATTATTTTATTCATTTTCTTATTATTTTTTCCACAAGACTATAAATAGTGTTTAATACCATGATTAAATTTAGAAAATAGAGATGGATATTTCTAGATAATTGATATTATATTATCCACGCATCATTTATGACTCAATAATTCACGTATTTATCTTATATCATAAATTTCTGTATTTCACTATTCACAAAGAATTCAATTATTTTAGAAAAATCCAAACAATTCACTCTTATCATTTTTCAATGTGTAAGTTTAAAAGATTGACTCTATTTTATGAAAATAATTTTCTGAATATTGAGAAATTTAATTTTTATATTAAATCATCATTTATTCAAAAATTAACAATTTTTTATTATAATCAATTTCATGACCCTTGGAAAAATTAATTATGGTCTCATAATATTATATTATAATTATAATACAACATAATATAAATTTATGAATATATTTCTTAAAAATAAACTTTTAAATAATTATATTAACTATAAAATTGTAAATAAAAATTTACGTTATATCAAAATACCAACACTTAATTAATCATTTTCAAAAAACATATTTACTTATACGATGATAATATTATATCAAATTTTAATTTATAAGATTCCTATATTTTATTTATGCTTTAATATGTGAGTTTACTATTCAATTTTTCAGGTTACTATTAATAATTATCATTATACTATTCCAATGTTCAGGTTACAATTTAATCGATATAGGTTCTTTAATTTCTATAAATACCACTTCTTTCATTATCCATTTATGAGAATAATGTTTTTATTCAGTTTTATTTGTTATTTATGGGTATTATATTGTATAATATAATTATAAGAAGGTTAATTCTATTAATAATATTATGGGTCATTTCATTCCTCCACCCTTTTGAAATTTTCCCATCGAAATTTCATTTATAATAATAAGTTGAAAAAAGTGAGGGTATTTCTCTTTAATTGCTTCCTCCAATTCCTATATCACCTATTCATACTTATGGTTCTTCCACTAAACTTTGACAATGTGATTTGTCTTTTTATGTATAATTTTGTCTTCATGGTCCAATATCTTCACTAGCTTCTGCTCATAAGAGATGTCATTTTCCAATTTTACCACCACTATGTTTAGTACATGGGAGGGATCTGGTATGTACTTACTCGGGAGAGATACATGGAACACATCATGAACTTGAGACATATTATTTCTAATTATATGCCTATAAGAAACTACTCCTATAAAATCAAGGTTCTCATAGGGGATAATGAACCCTGGAATAATCTTCCCTTTCTTTTCAAACCACAAGAATCTCTTCCGTAGTGATACTCAAAGGAAGGATTTTTCTCCAGCCTCAAACTCCAAATCCCTTTCTTGGTTTTCATAAAAGTTATTTTTCTGACTTTAGGTATATCTTATGTGTTGTTGTATGGGTTGAACCTTCTCTTTTATCTCTTTTACAAGATCAGGTTCGAGTAGCTTTTGTTCCCCGAATTTATCCCCATAAGTTGGAGTTCTACATCGCTTCCCACACGAAGTTTCATATAGAGCCATAGGAATGCTCGAGTGGAAACTATTGTTGTTTGGGGACAAAACCAATGGGAGATGTTGATACCATACACCATTTAATTTCATTGGGTAATCTCTTAGCATGTTCTTGAGTGTTTAAATATTCCTTTTAGATTTTCCATCCATTTGGCAGTGATAGGCCATGCTAAAATTCAATTCAACACTCAAATCATGTTGATGAATTATTCAAACATTAGATAGTAACCATGGATCATGATCAGAGATGATTGAATTTTGGAACCCATGAAGCCTCACCACTTCCTTCACATATATCAATGAATGTTATTCACGTGAGAGATCTTCTCAAATATCAATAAAGTGGGAAGTCTTGGCACGTCAATCCACTAAAACCCATATCTCATTATTTTATCTCTATTTCTCTAAGAGACCAATGGAAAATTACATGGTGAAATTATACCATTTCCAAATGGGTATAATAAATGGGTTCTTGATATATTCTCTGAAAATATCATTCTTCATGTTTTTTCACCAGAAGTGTTATTGAATATCAAGGTGTGTCTTGGTACTTATAGTATAAATAGATAAAGTTGTAATTATCTAATAGATCATTCTTTATATCATGTTATGAAGTCACACATATCATCATTCCAAACTAGATCACACCATCATCATCGATGTGGAACTCATGTAGCTTTCCTTCCATTTTAGTATTCACCTTCTTCTATAAATAAAGATCACCCTTTTATGCATCCTTGATCTTCTCTCAAATATATTGTTGGAAAATCATTTTAGAAAGGTATTATTTATTCTCTACATTATGATTTCCAAATATATACTTATAATTTCCATAAAGATAGGGTCTTTCTAAATCCTCGTCAAGGATAGAGTAGAAAGTTCTTTTATTCTAATAGCATCAGCTACCTTATTCTCCTTTCATAAATGATTGTAAATAGAAAAATCATAGACCTTGATTATATCCTACCATATTCTTTAAATCATGTTGATATACTTCTATCTAAATATATAATTTAAACACTTTTGATCATTATATATGTCACACTTCTCACCATATGGGTTGTGCCACAATATTTTCAAAGAAATAATCACACAGACTGCCTCCAAATAATGTGTTAGATTGTTCGACTCATGGATCTTTAATTATCATGAGGTGTAGGATATAACATTATCATTCTACATAAGTACACTACCCATGCATTTATTTTAAGAATAATTATATATCATAAAAATATCTCAAATTGATCTTAGTGTGAGGATAGGTGTTGCAATTTTCCACTTCTTTAGATCCCTGAATATTTCCTCACATTCTTCTATTGAGGAATATTTTACCCATTTCTTTGTTAACATAGTTGTTGGAAAATAAAATCATGATACATTTCTCAGAAGACATCAGTAGTACCATGATAATCCAAGAAAATGACAGATATCCATGAAACAAGTGGGTCTAGGACATTCCTCAATTGCCTTTATTTTTGAAGGGTCCATTGAAATTCCCTCACTTGGGATCACGTGTCCTAAATGCGCCACTTTCTCCATTCAAAGATCACAAATTCTAAACATAAAGTACAATTTATTCTTCCTTAATTTATCCATCATAATTCTTATATGTTCTTTATGTTTCAACTTTCCCTTGGAGTATATGAGTATAACGTCGAGAAACACAACCAAAAAAATTTCAAGGTAGTGTTTAAAGAAATTATTCATCAAACCAATACTGAATGCAGGGGTAGTATGTAATTATATAGGGAATCACTAGGAACTCATAGTGCCTATATATTGTACATAAATTAGTATTTTGAATATATTCCTTCTTCACCTTCAGTTTATGATATCCATAATGGATATCCACCTTTAAGAAGTAATAATCTCCTCATAGTTGATAGAACAAGTCATCAGTACATGAAAGTGGATAGTTTTTTGTGTTGATGTTATTTAGATACTAGTAATTGATACACAGCTGTATTTATCCATCCATTTTCTTTACAAAGAACACAGGTGAACCCCAAGGTGATGTACTATGGTATATGATCCCTTTGTCCAAATTCACTATTAGCTACTTATTTAACTCCTCCAGTTCATTAGTGGTTATCCTATAGGGACATTTTGATATAGTAGTAGTGCTAAGTATATGTTCTATTGAGAACTCTATCTCACATTCTAGGGGAAGTATGGATAACTCATCAAGAAATACATTTTCTTATTATGTCACAATGGTAATTTCATCAAGTTTTATATTTTCCTTCGACACAAACATTTTTTCCAGATATGATACTTCATGGGGTATCAACACCCACGCCGTTGAAAGATTTTCCAAAGAAGATTCATCGACCTCTATTAATTTGTAATATTTCATGGGATGTTTCAGAATATGAAAAGATATTTTCTTTTCCCAATAATTGATCTGTGTACTAAATAAAAAGATCCAATCCATTCCAAATGTAGCATTGAATTTCACCAAAAGAAGTATTATGAGATTCGCTGGAAGAATCATCCCAGATATTCCATTAGGATATAAGTTAAACACATGGGTTGTAATGATCTCGCCAATAGGTTTTTTATAGGTATCTTTTTTCTGAGGTTTTGAGGCTCAGATTAAATAGTTCTAGAAAACCTGTAGTGTATAAAGTAATGTGTAGAACTAGAATAAAATAATAAATTTTCCATCCTTGAGTAAATAGTAAGTATACCTTCTACAAATTCATTTTATTGCTCCACTTAAACAGCAGTGATGACATCATCATTCACTTTCTTATTTGGATTTTTTGGCTATTGACACCGATTACCCTCAAGTAGATGAGGTTTTCTATACTAGCTTGCATAATTACCTTACTTCATAGAGTTAAAGAATTAAACCATGGGTGGTGATCTCCTTTCCTCCATCATGTTGGTCATATTATTCATGTATCTCTATAATTCATGAATTTGGTGACCTTCTCTCCCAAACATGATGCATTTTTATCCCGTTATGTCAATTCCCATGATATTTCATCCCATATTTTCACACCCGAGGGATTGGATCATCTTCCCTCCTTTATGATTTTACCCCCCAATACGAAACTCCATTATCTTCTTCTTATCTCCATAATCATGGAACTATTATTGAAACTCTATATCTACATTGAGTGAACATTGGAACACTTATTCATAACTCCCAACGTCTTAGATAGATAAATCATTTCAAAGGTTTGGTTTTAAACCACTAAAGAATCTATCTTTTTCCTATCATTTTTATAATAAAATCTATGTCTTACCTTAAAGCCTTGTAAAATTTTCATCATAATTTATGAAATATTCACCATTCTTTTTCTTCATCTCTATAAATTATTTCCCCATCTTTGTATAATTATTTTTTTGGGAAATACTTGTTAATAAATATATTATTAAATTCTTACCACTCAATATCTTCCATTTCTTAATTTGTTTAAGTGTTCTTTATCAATTCAACCCATTGATAGACTTCTCCATCAAAAAAATAGATATCCACAATCCCCTTTTCATTCTCTGAAAAGTAGATCCTGGAAATAACCATCTGCACTAAGTTAACTCATTGTTTCTCAATGAGTAGATAATAATATCCATTAAATGTTAATTTTTGTTTCCACATAACGGACTCAATTGCTAGATTATCCTTCCTAGGTGAAGAAGGAAATTCCATGTGGTTCAAGTTATTTTCCACAACCTGGTATCATTGGGTAAGAATCACCATAATGTTTATAACTCCAGCTATAATGGAATTGGGGATGTCATTTGGATAGTCATTACATTATCCAATAAATAGTTTTTTGACATACTTTTTCTGGTTCCCTCCATTTTATAAAATATAAAATCATTCATTGTAAAGTAATTAAAAAATCAAGATTAATTTATCCTTTTATTCTATTAACACTAATGGAATATATTATGGGATCCATATGTTAATAATTTTTCAAAAAATAATATTCATATATATAGTATAATCCTAAGGATTTTCATTAATATTCTCTAATCCTAATCCCCAAATTAACTAAATTATGTTCTAATACCATCTATAGTTACACTACTTTTTCTTACATAACTATTACATAATTTTAAAGATAAACACTATAATAGTGTTACAAAATTAGGATCCAATGTTTTAATGTCTTAGTAAATTAGGCACAAACATAACTTTACCAATAATAAAACATAAACATTTACATTAAATCTTATTCTATATCCTTTTAAATATCATATTCTCATTAGTTAATGTAGTCACCTGAGTATATACATCAAAGAGAAGGGGTTAGCAAAAATCACAATAAGAGGATGAATAAGGGGTATGAATCAGTAAAAAATGATTGAGAATAGTCATCATCATCACAACATGAGAGTAGGTTCATCATCAACACTATGAGGAAAACATTTGATAAAGGCATGGAATTTGGTAATGCATAAAAATGGAACATCATGTCTTAATAGTCAAATATTTCCCATAGTTGTGAAAAAATCTAGTATCATGTTCACACATAACATATGTGAAAAATCATAACATCATCATTGTTAACAAATCTATCCTCATTTTCACACATAATAGACATAATCTTATGAGATACATCACATTACCTAATGCATTCAATGTCAATATAATTCAATGTTTGTTTATCACATCATAACATTTACATAATTAGGCATGTCACATACAATGTATGTCAATAAAATTCATGTAATAACACATGTAAAGGAATTGATTTTATAATGATTTAATCATTTAGGAATTAAATTTGAGTCACAAAATAAAATAGGGAAATCCTAATTGTTATAATACTCATCATTCTTGATCGATAAGAAACAACTAAATATTAGTCATAATATGTTTTTGGAAAAGATTTTCTTTTAGAAAATCATTGAATTTTTCTTAAATCAGATTGGAAACAAATGTATCCCTTAAAATAAAAGATAAGGACAATGAAATTATATTTATATAACATTAATGATGTATTCATACCAAAGATTTCATGAAAGAGGGACAACCAAAATAAAGGGATTCAACTTCTTGAATCTTCTTACCGTGTGACTGAAATCATTATTCACCTTCACTAAGTATCCTATATAATAAAATTATATTCATTAATTACTTAATTTATAACCTATTATACATATATTTTATTTAATATAACTTTATTAAGTTCATATATTGACATTTTGAGGATTTATAGTGTCTAATTTCATCGTTTGGGAGCGTTTGAATTAATGGTTTCTTGGTTGGTTTACTTGTATATAATTATGGATGTACTTGTAAACAGAGAATAATTATTCTGAAGTGAAATTATGTGTTATTAATGACTTTAAATATGTTTTAATGGACTCATATATCATTTTTTCTTATGGTATCAGTATGATTCCGTTGATAAAACATTTCTGATAATTTTTTAGTTTATTTTGGGGGTTTTTCCTTCAATCACGAACTAATTTTGTTTTATTAAATATTTTATATATAAATTAGTTCCAAAATTTTTAAAAATTTATTATATGAATATTAAAATAAATCTTAACTATAAGAGTTGTTTTAGGAACAACCTTGAAGGTGTTAATGGAAAATTAAAACTTATCATCCATGTAGGTGGTGAATCGACACATCACTGATAATGTTTTCATTTTTTTAGAATATAAATAAGAGAGATAATATTTTATGATGGATATTACAGTAAAATGGTAAAATTATTGTATATATTTGATACATTAGTTATCATTAAACTTTGTATAAGTGTGGGTTGGGAGTGGATAAAGAAATAAAAGAAATTAAAAGAGAATGATTGAGGATTTTACCTATTGAATGTTGTCCTGAAGAGATCCTTCTTAAGGCACATTGATTTGGTCTTTTATTGAGACAAAAGGTTCATAGACTTGGGAAGAGTATTGGTGATAGAACGTGGAAAAATTCAGTCAAACTACAAGGCTTTTTAGGTGTGATGAGAAGAGGTGGTGTGGGGTAGTGTTTATAGGTGTTAAGAGGCGTGTCTTTTGTATTATTTTATTCATCTGTTTATTATTTTGGATTAAGACTATCAATAATATTGACTCCCATAACTAAATATTGTAAGTATGGAATTATATTTCGAGAAAGTGGTTCTCACATCATTCATATATCATCCATGACTCAATAATTCATTTATTTAGCTTAGATCATAAATTTTGATATTTTACTATTCACTGAAATTTCAACTATTTCAGATAAATACCAAAAATTCACCATAACCATTATTAGATATACAAATTTCAAATATGGAAACAATTTTATGAAAATAATTTTTAAATTATGTAATGTAGTACCCTCAGTTCGAGGTATGTGACCCTTGTTTCGGTTTTTTTTTGTGATTTTTGAAGTGGTTGGTTGAAGTTTGGACAATTCTAGGAAAAACTTTTAAAGTTGTAGAGGTTGTGCAGGGGTGCATTGTTGGAGCAGAGTCTGAACAAACCATGTGGCCAGCCTAGGAAACTATGCACCCTTGACAGTGGGCTTTGCATGGTCGGCGCATGGTTTTTCAGACCATGTGGGCAAGTCGTGTGATGTCCTTGGGTGAGACAGTGGCAACCACACAGTTGGCACATGGTTGGCCAAAACGTGTGGGGTAACCGTGTGGACACATAAAGTTTGACTTTTTAAGTCTCGGGCCACTAAGGATTTTCCATTTTTTCCTCATTCTTCCTCCCACTCATGGATCTCGTGGGAGATCCAATTTTCAGAGTATGGGGAGATCCTTAGATCGTTTTGGAGGCAAATCGAATGGATTTGTTGGTGGATTGAAGGCGGTTCTCCTTGGGTAAGTACCTCTTTTGGTTCATTGAGGTTTTGGTTAGGGTTAGCCATCTCCCTCTCTTAGTTTCCTAGAACTATAAGGGTTTCATGTAGATCTAGGGTTGTGTTTCCTTTGTGTGTTAATGTTTGAGCATGATGATGTTCGGGAAGGGTTTTTGACATGGTTTTGAGGTGGCATTCAGCCGGTTTGGAGTGTCTTTGGGAAAAGGGTCAATTTCACCAAACCCTAAGAGGTAGGTGGCTTCCCTCTCGACTCCACATTGTCAGAACATGATGCTTTATTATAATTAACTTGTTTTTCTTGAAATTAATTGTCGTTTTGAGGTGATAAATTGGTTTTGAATCCATTTGGGGATGTTTTGTGGATTATTTTTGGACAAAGGGGTTTTACGGTTGAATTACCTTGTTGTTAAATTTTAAAATGTAGTTTTTAAAATTTGTTTCTTGGCTTGGGTTAAATAAATGGTTTATAAAAATGGTTTTCAATAAAGAGGTTGTTTTATTTATTCGAGGTTTTGGCATAGAAAATGATGAATGAATGATTTCAATAAATGGGTGATTTATTGAAGTGGATTGACATGTGATGGAAATGGGTAATGGAATATTGTAATGGAATGAGTGTGTTATGTTTGTTTTTGACTTTGAAATATTGTGTGAAAGTGGCAAATAAGTCTCGCTATAAAAAGGGGATGGATAGTGGATATAAGGGCCAACATCAATAGCAAGTGAGGGGGAAGTACCACTTGAGTGGATTGGTAATGAATGGGTTGGATGAGAAGTGCCACCATGGTTTGTTATGTGCTTTGTTGGCGATGTTTGTAGTTTGGGCATGTGAGTGAAATGTAAAAATGGAAATCAACTTGTGGCATGGTTTAATTGGATTCCTTGTGTGGCTTGGTTGATTTGGCTCCTTGGTGTGGCATTTTTGTCTTATGGTATGTTTAGCTTATAAATAATTTGTAGATTGGTTTTTATTTATATAAAATGTTTTATATAAATGTGCTAACAGTTTTATCCTAGTGTCGTGTATAGGGAAGACAGTTGGGGAAATCCTACTAAGTAGTTGTACTAACCCCCTGCTATGTAACTTTGGTGTCTTTGTAGATGTCGTGTACCGTGATGAGGGAAAAGTTAAGGTCTCACCCTCCTTTAGTGGTGCAAAGCGCAGTTTTGGTGGGCTGGTATGAAAATAAAAGTGGCTGAGTTTGTTCCGAGATGCTTGACTTTTTAGCAGGTCAAGGCAGAGAACTAGAGTCCAGTAGAAATGTTGTAGTCTTTACCAATACGTGTTTGGAAGTGGGAGAAAATAGTGATGGATTTTGTCACAGGTCTCCCAAGAATGGTCTAAAAGCATGATGCCATTTGGGTGATAGTGGATCATCTAAAGAAGTCGGCCCATTTCATTACAATTCACGAATCACATATGTTGGAGGATCTATACAAAATCTGTATCCAGGAGGTGGTAAAGAGGCATGGTGTTCTAGTTTCGATCATATTAGGGAGATATCTAAGGTTGACATCTTGTTTTTTGGAAATCCTTGTAACAAGACCATGGTACACAGTTTATTATGATCACAGTGTATCACCCTCAGATGGATGGTCAATCTGAGAGGTCAATACAAACTTTTAAGGATATGTTGTGGGCTTATGTCATAGATTTTTCTGGCTCATGGGAGGATCACTTTTTGTTGGTTGAGTTATTTTACAATAACAGTTATCAGGGATCCATACATATGGATCCATTTGAAGTGTTGTATGGAAGGTTGTGTCATTCTCCACTATGTTGGGTGGAAATAGGTGAGTCCTCGATGGTTGGACAGAGCCATGTACTGGAGACAACAGATAATATCAAGTTAATCAGGAAGAGAATGGAGATGGCTCATAGTCATTAGAAATCATATGCGGATCATCGTCGACATCCATTGTCAATCGAGGTGAGTGATCATGTTTTCTTGAGGACCTCTCTTATGTTGGTACATCATCAGTTTGGGAAGCCAGGAAAGTTATATCTGAGTTATATTGGACCTTTTTAGATTCTTGGGTAGGTTGGTGAGGTGGCTTATTATTTGGATTTTCCACCTAGGTTTAGTGTGGGGCACAATTTGTTTTACATGTCGCAGTTGAAAAAGTATCAATCGGATCCGGGACATGTTATTCGATGGGATCATGTTGAGCTAGAGCTGGATGATTTGTTGGTAAACATGCCATTGCGGGTTGTGGATAGGAAAGAGAAAGTCTTCCGAGGTAAAATCATAAGTCTGTTTCGGGTTTTGTGGAAGCATGGCCAGATCCAAGAAGAGACTTGGGAGCAGGAGAAAGAGATGGTCGAGCAATGGACCAAGATATTTCAGAAAATGGTGGGTTAACTACTTTATGAGGAAGGAAAGTCCAATGTTAGGGAGAATTTTTTAACCCCGGTTTGAGGTATGTGACCCTTTTTTTGGTTCATTTGTTCATTTTGAAGAGGTTTGTTGAAGTTTGGATAATTCTGGGATAAACATTTAATGTTGTGGAGGTTGTGCAGGGGTGCACAAATGGCTCATAGTCTGAAAAAATTGTGCATCCATCCTAGGAAACCATGCACCCTTGACAGTGGGCTCCGCACGGGCGGCGTATTGTTTTTCAGACTGTATAGGAAATCTGTGTGATGTCCCTAGGTGAGATAGTGGAAACTGAGTGATTGGCGCACAGTTTTCCAAACCCAGATGGGTAATCATGTGGCCACTTAAAGTTTGTGGTTTTGAATCCCGAGCTACTGGAGATTTCCCATTTTTTCTTCATTCTTCCTGCCACTCTTGGTTCTCACCAAAGTTCTGGTTTTTAGAGGTTGGGGGAGCTATTTATCTCATTTTGGAGGATAATTTAAGGGGTTTCTTGGTGGTTTGAAGGCAATTCTGCTCGGGTATGTCCCTCTTTTGGTTCTTTGAGGTTTTGGTTAGGGTTATCGCTCTCCCTCTATTAGTTTCCCAGATCTACACGGGATGCATGTATATCAAGGGTTGTGTTGCCTTTTTGTGTTAATTCTTGGGATTATTGATGTTAGTGAAGGGTTTATGAGGTTGTTTCAAGGAGGCGTTCACCCGGTTTAGAGTGTTTTTGGGTGAAGGGTCTATTTCTCCAAACCCTAAGAAGTAGATGGCTTCTCTATCGACTATACTTTGTTAGAACTTGAAGCTTGGTTATAATTAATTTTTTTTTCTTGAAATTAATTATGGTTTTGAGGTGTGAAATTGGTTGGAAATCCCTTTGGGGGTGTTTTGTGATTCTTTTTAGAAAAAGGGGTTTTACTGTTGAATGCTCTTGTTGTTAAATTGTAAATTTTAGATTTTAAAATTTGTTTCTTGGATTGGCTTAATGAAATGGTTTATGAAAATGGTTTTCAATAAATATGTTGTTTTAATGAATCATTGTTTTGGCATTGAAAATCATAAATGAATGATTTCAATAAATGGGCGATTTATTGAAGTGGATTGACATGTGATGCAAATGGGTAATGTCATATTGTTGTGGCCTTAGTGTGTTATTTTTGGTTATGAATTTGAAATCTTGTGTGAAAGTGGGTGAGAATCTTCACTATAAAAAGGGTATGGACAGTGGATGGAAGGTCCACCATCAATACAAAGTGGGTGGGAAGTACCACTTGAGTGGATTGGTAATGAATGGGTTGGATGGGAAGTGCCACCATGGTCTGTTGTGTGCTTTGTTGGGGATGTTTGTACTTGGGGATTATGAGTGAAATGTGAAAATGTTAATCGTCTTATGGCATGGTTTAATTGGCTTCCTTATGTGGCATGGTTGATTTGGATTCCTGGTGTGGCATGTTTGGCTTATGGAATATTTATCTTATAAACAATCGGTAGCTTGGTTTTTCATTATATAAAATGTTTTATATAAATGTGCTAAAGGTTTTATCATAGTGTCATGTGTAGGGAAGTTAGTTGGGGAAATCCTACTGAGTAGTTTTACTCACCCCCTGCTTTGGAACTTTGGTATCTTTTCAGATTTTGTGTACCGTGACATGGGCAAAGGTAAGGTATGACCCTCCTTTAGTGGTGCATTGTGATGTTTTGGTGGATCTTGGAGCTTTGTGTGGAGTTGTGGTGGTGATATGGCTCATGGTGTAACACCCCAGGTAAATAAAGAATATTACATATTTATATTTATCAATATTTTTGAATCAAATATTGATATTACTTTAAAGGGGATGCTATGCTCGATGGCGTACCCAATACGCAACAACGAGTTTCTTGGGAATCTTACGTTGCACTCTAATAATAAAATAATATTATTTTAAATGGTAGTTAACATGTAGACATTGTATTGGTGGGAATGGATATAAATAACTAAAATATGATTATATATGTTTTTTAAATGTTTTTACATTTATCAAAAGGCTTAAAATACGGAAAGAATTCAATTTTAGGCGTATATGGCCTAGTTTTCACTAAAGGTTCACTTATCGCCTTTTGATGGCGAACTGTCATTAAAAATAGTTTTTATCACTCTTATACATTCTTTTGGACCAAATAAAACTCTTCTTTAGAATCGGGACAACAAATTTTACTTTGTGTAAATTTTTGGTATTTTTCCGATAAAGTTCATTTTTTTAATGAATAGTGTAAAATGTTGTTTTTTAATTCAAAACCTCTTTTTAATCTAATTTATTTATATGATTAGATTATATTTTGAATTTGTTTTAAAGTGAAATTATAAAATATTTTTACCATTAAATCCAATAGTGGTCGTTGGAATTAATTTCACTTTGAAATCGGACTTCAACTAGTGTCAATCTTTTGATACTTATTGTTTCATAAAAACACGCTATTTGCTCTGACAGCGGGAATTAATTATTAAATTAATTAATGCAACTTATATGTTTTGAATTTTGTAAAATGGAATTCATTTTTGAATTCGGAATATCAAATATAGCTTAGGGTGAATTTTCGGGATTTTTCTGAAAAACTTCAATTTTTGATGAATAGTGAAACCACTAAGTGGTACTTATAAAAAACTGATTTTTCGTTTAAATGAAATTTTACCACTTCTGTGTTTTGAATTTCAAAAATCCGACATACATGGTTGTCATTAAGAAGTAAAATGTGGTTCAATGGGATAAATATAATTTTTTGGTGAATAGTAACTTATTAAGTTTTTAATCGCGATTAGAGGTAATTAGTGCAATTTAAGGCAAAAATGATATTATAATAAAATGAAAATACCTTGACACATGTCCTACCCATATTGGATGTGTCATGGCCGACCAAGAAAAGCCATGGGTCAACTTGGGGACCCCATGGAGCCACTTTGGTTGGGAAATGACATAAATAACTTTTTATTTAATGTAAAAGTAAAAATGACACAAACATCATATGTTTTAAGAAAACAATTTTTACATGGGGTTATAATGATCAGATTTTTTTATTATAAATAGTAATTGGAAATATAAAAAGATTTCCTACATCATAGTATTTTTTTTATAATTTTTAGACACAAAATAAATTAAATTATTTATGACATCATGATGATGCAGCGATGACCTCATTATTTAACGATTTAAATAAAATGGAAAGATAATGTAAAATCTATGAACTACACATGTCCAAAACTTATTGGATGGGTGGATTTCGAACCCTTATCACATTATCCACCAATTATATCAATGTGGGACCTTTTAAAACCGAAACACATTTTCAAATAAAGTAATATTTCTTTACTTTCCAAAAGTGCCCCTCCTCTCCTCTTATAAAAGGCCCCAACCTCTACCTCATTTCACACACTCCTCAAGCCTTTGGCTCGGCCAACCCCTACCCATTTACTCTCTCCACATCCCTCTCCTCATCCTAGAGTATTCCCTTTGGGCAGAATCTTTTCAAAGGAAGCCTTTAGGCTCAAATCAAAAGGAGTTACACTTTTAAAGGTAATTCATTCTCTCATGTTCATTTGTTTTATTTGGATTTTCCAACCCCCTAAACTATTTTTATTTACTTCTTTTGTAACAACACCAGTATCTTCAATATAATAGGATGTTGTTATATGATTTATTCGAGCTACACTCTCACACAACTACATCAAATGGTTAAAGAACATACGGTTTCCGTGGATGGCGAAATTCTGCCTCCCGAAACGATGATTGTTCAATACTCATTTAACACCTTCAAAGGTGGCCATTATGATGTCACTATTTTTATATATGATATATAATATGTTTATTTTTTCCTTAAGCTTCTGTTTTTTTTCATTTTGGGCATACCTTTATGGTTTCCATTATGGGTAAACGCGATATCTTCATTTAAGGAAGTGCGGACTACCGCCCCCTCAAAGTGATTTGATTCATTAAATACCATATGTGGGATGTATAAAGGATGGAACTATGATATTATATATGATATTATACTGTAATTATAATATACCTTTATATCATTATTATTCCATTCTATAAAATACGAAATAGAAATGAAAGTAGCGTTCGTGCGTACGTACGGCTTACCGTCTCCATGAACGGTGCATTTCATTTCTTACCTCTAAATGATTATGTAATGTTATAAATGCATGAATGTACTGGATATATACTACATATATGATATCTTCATCATGAATACAATTATGTATATAAAGAACCTTTGACCACACGAACAACATGTAATTGTAAGAAGTCCACTTTCGACTTAAGAACCAAATATCGGCAAAACAAACATTATTAACTTAAATGGTTACATAATGTTTATAACATGGAAATAAGTGATATAAAAGGAATAATTAACTCTAAAAATTTTCTTAATCAAGTATAAATTAACTCAAGTTTATTATTCAGGAGATTAAAGAACGATCGAGTCAAGTCGGACCCGAGGTAAGGGATCTTACTCCTCTCTTTCTTTTTAAGTACACTCTTTTATGTCATTCCCTCTAAAGATAATATTTATTGTTATTGGGATGTTATTATATATTAAACTTACTGTAATTTTTATGTTCATGTGATGAGAGACCCTATTCTCTCTCATCAATCCATTTTGGAAGTTTTGAGTGGCGCCGTTAGGCTGCTGAATTTTCGTAAGAGATCTAACCTCTCTCTTTCTTTTTAAGTACTCCCCTTTATGTCACTTCTTTTAAGCTCCTATTTGTTATTATGGGGGATGTTATTTCATATTCCTCTTGCTTTAAATTTTGTTGTAATGTGATGAGATACCCTATTTGATCTCATCAACCCATTTTTGAAAGTTTTAAGTGGCGCCGTTAGGATGCCGAGTTTTCGTAAGTGATTTTTCATCTCACTTTTATTCCCGTGAGATTTATGCTACATTTGCCACAATTTCCTTGGAGTGGTGTATGTACTGACCATTATTTTACTCATTGTGTAATATTCCTTCATTTATTAGTATTTACATCAATGATGTATTGTCCTTCTTTCACGGGTCGTATGTTTCGAAAGATACCCAAGTCGGTAAGGGAACCTTTCACCCTCCTCTTTTTAAAAGACTTCTTTTGTTGGGTCTTTTAATTTACATATTGTTATGTTGGGATATGTTATAATATATCCTTATTGATGTAAATTTTATGTCCAAGTTATGAGATACACTTTTTATCTCTCATCAACTCATTTTCTGAATTTTTGAAGTGACGCTGTTAGGCTGTCAAATTTTTGCAAGGGAACTTCTTAGCCCAAATTTGATTCTTTGGGATAAACTTGTACTCCTTGAATATGTAGTTCTATGAATATGTGTGAATAACCTCTGATTTTTTACACTTAATATCCACTTATATTTGGTGTATTCGTTTGTCACACATAATTATGCAATTGATTTATCCTTAAACCAAGGATACCGTCTTTGTAAGGGACTTCATCTCAATCTCCTTTCATTGAGGCATATTTCGTTTTATACGAAACTTTATTTTATACGGTGTATAAACCCCTTTGACTTTTAATTTTATACAAAAGGAATCTGTTTCTACAAAGCGTTTTACAAAATGATAAAAAAGAATGTTTCTTTTAACGTACGCGGTGACAACGACCTTTTCCGCCGCCGCGAGTATTATTTGGTCTTTGGCTTCCTCAACAAGCCATAATGTTTTTAAAATAAAATAAATACCATATACTCTTTTATGTATTTTGGTATTGAAAATGGTTTTGATAAAGGATTCATTTATGATTTAAATGTGGAAATGTTATCATTCCTTTATATTGGTTTTATGTTTTATGATTTTATTATGGTACTTGGACATTTTAATGGGTGGTTACGTTATAAACCATATGACGGGTGGTGCCGTGAATACCAGGATGGGTGGTTACGTTATAACCTCCAATTCATTGGGTATGGAAGTCGGTCGTATGGATATTCCATTTAGTATATATGGAAATTGGCCGTATGACTATTCCATTAAGTGATATGTGTGGGAGTCGACCATATGGTTATTCCACTTAAGTATGTTTATGTCCCAAGTTACCTTTATATATGTTATGTGTTCATTATATGGGTTTTATGGTAATCCTTGGGTTACAAAAAGGTAAGTAATGATATTTTATTCAGTGAAGAGTTTTTACTACTTCATAAAGGTGAAAAGTGTTACCTTGATAAAGTATACATGGTTTAATTTTTGTTTTGATTAACTAATAGTTTTTTTGTGTATCCCTTACTGAGTTTTTATGCTCATCCCAAGTTTTTGAAATGTTTTTCACAGGACTTAGCATGGAATAGGGTCAAGGATGGGATCAAGGTAAAGTCATGCTACCTAAAACATGAAACTAGACATTTTTCTTTTTAAGATTTTTTATTTTATGGAAATTTAGTAGAAGAGGCTACTTGTAATTTTTGAGATGTAATAGTTATGTACTAATTCTCTAAAACTCTAAACCTGAAAAGATCCTCAATGTGAATTATTCATTTAATTCAGTTTTAAGTAAGGTTTAATGCTGGGGCCTTATAGTTGGTATCAAAGGTCGGTTTAGATAACTTTAGAGGTTAGGGTATTCTCTAAGCATAAGTGACATTACCATAATGGTTAGGATTTCAAAAAGAGTCCTAGTTTTGGATAAAGTGAATGAGTAAGTATATCTTAGTGTTTATATTCCTCATTAGTACATGATGGTTATGTTGATATACTCACACTGACCTTTTTGGTTTTAGTAAATGGCTAGATCTAGCAGGCACCAAAGTGACAATGGGTTTGAATGAAACTGTGGTGGTTCTTTGATTAAGATACTGGATGAGATGGGGGATTCAATGAGGAATCTCATAGTTGTTCTAAACCAACTATCAAGGAGTCATGATCAACCACTTCAACCTTGGTGAGTTCTCTAATGCATCATGTACGAGATGGCCAACTCGATGTGGAAATTCAGGTAATAATTATTAAGGTAACCATTAGGGTTTATATGATCCTTAATTTTTAGGTAATTATAGGTTACTCTATGATATGATGGAAAATGAATGGAATGAGATAAACTTGAGGTTAAAATATTCTATGATTATTTTTGATGATTTTATCCCTTTTTGGGGAATGATTTGAGAATTATATAGTTTTGGAAAAAGGACAACACGTAGACCATGTGACTACCCGGCGCGTCGGACAAAGCTGCGGGAATCGAACCCACAACCAAAGTGAGACTGGTATTTACTGCCTACCACTGGACTACGTGAAGTCCCTGGTTAGTTTGACTGATTCTTTTTTTTAAGAGTAAGTTGATTTTGGGTTATTTATGAAAATGATTAACCTATCATAGAGGATATGTGATTAGGTTAATTACTTTTCAATACGAGACTTTAGGAGCAGCTGATATTGTTTGGAGATAAATGTTACGAATTAACTTGGTAGACTATGTGACTAAATCCTTCAAATATTTGGGTTTCAATCTTAGTTTGGTTTACTTTGAAGAATTTTATGGACAAATGGTCCTCGTTGAACTTTGGGTTTTGTTGGACAAATTTTGGAGATTAAGAATAGATTTTCTTTCTAATGGGTTATCCTTTTCTGGGTTATCTGATCTTGTACTAATCTTTTGGGTTTTGGTTTTGGTTAAAGTCTAAAGACCTGGGAAGTATGTAGTTCTCTTTTTGGGGTTAGGTAATTCTCTAGAAGTTGATTATAGTACTCTTAATGTGAACAAGTCTTCCTAAATAATCATCTTTTGGAGAAAATATGAGTTTGTGTAAGGAATTTAATAAAAGTTGAAAGTCAACATGATAAGTGATTATGTTTCCTTATGAATAAATTCCTCAATAAAAAGTAACTTAAAACAAAAATGTTTTCTATTAACTTTTCCTACTGGGGAATCAAATACCGTTTAACCCATCACAAGTTTGTGATTTTCTCATGGTTAACTTTCTCCTAAACATGTTTTCTATCACTCTCCATCAGAACATGACCCTTTTCTTTTTCTTCCATGTCCATGTTTTCCTACACGGAATCCTATTATGGGTTAACTCGGGTGACCTTTGTACTTATCTTTCTTTATTTTAAAGTGATTGTTTTACCGACTCTTCTCTGATGTGGGACTTTCAAGGATGATTCCAAGCCCAATTTTAAAATTGCGAGGATGCAATTCTCAAAAGGGGGGAAGGATGTAACAACCCAGGTAAATAAAGAATATGAAATATTTATATTTATCCATATTTGTGAATCAAATATTAATATTACTTTAAAGGGGATGCTCTGCTCGATGACGTACCCAATACGCAACAACGAGTTTCTTGGGAATCTTACGTTGCACTCTAATAATAAAATAATATTATTTTAAATGCTAGTTAACATGTAGACATTGTATTGGTGGGAATTGATATAAATAACTAAAATATGATTATATATGTTTTTTAAATGTTTTTACATTTATCAAAAGGCTTAAAATACAGAAAGAATTCAATTTTAGGCGTATATGCCCTAGTTTTCACTAAAGGTTCACTTATCGCCTTTTGATGGCGAACTGTCATTAAAAATAGCTTTGATCACTCTTATACATTCTTTTGGACCAAATAAAACTCTTCTTTAGAATCGGGACATCAAATTTTACTTTGTGTAAATTTTTGGTATTTTTCCGATAAAGTTCATTTTTTAATGAATAGTGTAAAATGTTGTTTTTTAATTCAAAACCTCTTTTTAATCTAATTTATTTATATGATTATATTATCTTTTGAATTGGTTTTAAAGTTAAATTAGAAAATATTTTTACCATTAAATCCAACAGTGGTCGTTGGAATTAATTTCACTTTGAAATCGGACTTCAACTAGTGTCAATCTTTTGATACTTATTGTTTCATAAAAACACGCTATTTGCTCTGACAGCGGGAATTAATTATTAAATTAGTTAATGCAACTTATATGTTGTGAATTTTTTAAAATGGAATTCATTTTTGAATTCGGAATATCAAATATAGCTTAGGGTGAATTTTCGGGATTTTTCTGAAAAACTTCAATTTTTGATGAATAGTGAAACCACTAAGTGGTACTTATAAAAAACTGATTTTTCGTTTAAATGAAATTTTACCACTTCTGTGTTTTGAATTTCAAAAATCCGACATACATGGTTGTCATTAAGAAGTAAAATGTGGTTCAATGGGATAAATATAATTTTTTGGTGAATAGTAACTTATTAAGTTTTTAATCGCGATTAGAGGTAATTAGTGCAATTTAAGGCAAAAATGATATTATAATAAAATGAAAATACCTTGACACATGTCCTACCCATATTGGATGTGTCATGGCCGACCAAGAAAAGCCATGGGTCAACTTGGGGACCCCATGGAGCCACTTTGGTTGGGAAATGACATAAATAACTTTTTATTTAATGTAAAAGTAAAAATGACACAAACATCATATGTTTTAAGAAAACAATTTTTACATGGGGTTATAATGATCAGATTTTTTTATTATAAATAGTAATTGGAAATATAAAAAGATTTCCTACATCATAGTATTTTTTTTATAATTTTTAGACACAAAATAAATTAAATTATTTATGACATCATGATGATGCAGCGATGACCTCATTATTTAACGATTTAAATAAAATGGAAAGATAATGTAAAATCTATGAACTACACATGTCGAAAACTTATTGGATGGGTGGATTTCGAACCCTTATCACCTTATCCACCAATTATATCAATGTGGGACCTTTTAAAACCGAAACACATTTTCAAATAAAGTAATATTTCTTTACTTTCCAAAAGTGCCCCTCCTCTCCTCTTATAAAAGGCCCCAACCTCTACCTCATTTCACACACTCCTCAAGCCTTTGGCTCGGCCAACCCCTACCCATTTACTCTATCCAAATCCCTCTCCTCATCCTAGAGGATTCCCTTTGGGCAGAATCTTTTCAAAGGAAGCCTTTAGGCTCAAATCAAAAGGAGTTACACTTTTAAAGGTAATTCATTCTCTCATGTTCATTTGTTTTATTTGGATTTTCCAACCCCCTAAACTATTTTTATTTACTTCTTTTGTAACAACAACAGTATCTTCAATATAATAGGATGTTTTTATATGATTTATTCGAGCTACACTCTCACACAACTACATCAAATGGTTAAAGAACATACGGTTTCCGTGGATGGCGAAAATCTGCCTCCCGAAACGATGATTGTTCAATACTCATTTAACACCTTCAAAGGTGGCCATTATGATGTCACTATTTTTATATATGATATATAATATGTTTATGTTTTCCTTAAGCTTCTGTTTTTTTTCATTTTGGGCATACCTTTATGGTTTCCATTATGGGTAAACGCGATATCTTCATTTAAGGAAGTGCGGACTACCGCCCCCTCAAAGTGATTTGATTCGTTAAATACCATATGTGGGATGTATAAAGGATGGAACTATGATATTATACTGTAATTATAATATACCTTTATATCATTATTATTCCATTCTATAAAATACGAAATAGAAATGAAAGTAGCGTTCGTGCGTACGTACGGCTTACCGTCCCCATGAACGGTGCATTTCATTTCTTACCTCTAAATGATTATGTAATGTTATAAATGCATGAATGTACTGGATATATACGACATATATGATATCTTCATCATGAATACAATTATGTATATAAAGAACCTTTGACCACACGAACAACATGTAATTGTAAGAAGTCCACTTTCGACTTAAGAACCAAATATCGGCAAAACAAACATTATTAACTTAAATGGTTACATAATGTTTATAACATGGAAATAAGTGATATAAAAGGAATAATTAACTCTAAAAATTTTCTTAATCAAGTATAAATTAACTCAAGTTTATTATTCAGGATATTAAAGAACGATCGAGTCAAGTCGGACCCGAGGTAAGGGATCTTACTCCTCTCTTTCTTTTTAAGTACACTCTTTTATGTCATTCCCTCTAAAGATCATATTTATTGTTATTGGGATGTTATTATATATTACACTTACTGTAATTTTTATGTTCATGTGATGAGAGACCCTATTCTCTCTCATCAATCCATTTTGGAAGTTTTGAGTGGCGCCGTTAGGCTGCTGAATTTTCGTAAGAGATCTAACCTCTCTCTTTCTTTTTAAGTACTCCCCTTTATGTCACTTCTTTTAAGCTCCTATTTGTTATTATGGGGGATGTTATTTCATATTCCTCTTGCTTTAAATTTTGTTGTAATGTGATGAGATACCCTATTTGATCTCATCAACCCATTTTTGAAAGTTTTAAGTGGCGCCGTTAGGATGCCGAGTTTTCGTAAGTGATTTTTCATCTCACTTTTATTCCCGTGAGATTTATGCTACATTTGCCACAATTTCCTTGGAGTGGTGTATGTACTGACCATTATTTTACTCATTGTGTAATATTCCTTCATTTATTAGTATTTACATCAATGATGTATTGTCCTTCTTTCACGGGTCGTATGTTTCGAAAGATACCCAAGTCGGTAAGGGAACCTTTCACCCTCCTCTTTTTAAAAGACTTCTTTTGTTGGGTCTTTTAATTTACATATTGTTATGTTGGGATATGTTATAATATATCCTTATTGATGTAAATTTTATGTCCAAGTTATGAGATACACTTTTTATCTCTCATCAACTCATTTTCTGAATTTTTGAAGTGACGCTGTTAGGCTGTCAAATTTTTGCAAGGGAACTTCTTAGCCCAAATTTGATTCTTTGGGATAAACTTGTACTCCTTGAATATGTAGTTCTATGAATATGTGTGAATAACCTCTGATTTTTTTACACTTAATATCCACTTATATTTGGTGTATTCGTTTGTCACACATAATTATGCAATTGATTTATCCTTAAACCAAGGATACCGTCTTTGTAAGGGACTTCATCTCAATCTCCTTTCATTGAGGCATATTTCGTTTTATACGAAACTTTCTTTTATACGGTGTATAAACCCCTTTGACTTTTAATTTTATACAAAAGGAATCTGTTTCTACAAAGCGTTTTACAAAATGATAAAAAGGAATGTTTCTTTTAACGTACGTGGTGAAAACGACCTTTTCCGCCGCCGCGAGTATTATTTGGTCTTTGGCTTCCTCAACAAGCCATAATGTTTTTAAAATAAAATAAATACCATATACTCTTTTATGTATTTTGGTATTGAAAATGGTTTTGATAAAGGATTCATTTATGATTTAAATGTGGAAATGTTATCATTCCTTTATATTGGTTTTATGTTTTATGATTTTATTATGGTACTTGGACATTTTAATGGGTGGTTACGTTATAAACCATATGACGGGTGGTGCCGTGAATACCAGGATGGGTGGTTACGTTATAACCTCCAATTCATTGGGTATGGAAGTCGGCCGTATGGCTATTCCATTTAGTATATATGGAAATTGGCCGTATGACTATTCCATTAAGTGATATGTGTGGGAGTCGACCATATGGTTATTCCACTTAAGTATGTTTATGTCCCAAGTTACCTTTATATATGTTATGTGTTCTTTATATGGGTTTTATGGTAATCCTTGGGTTACAAAAAGGTAAGTAATGATATTTTATTCAGTGAAGAGTTTTTACTACTTCATAAAGGTGAAAAGTGTTACCTTGATAAAGTATACATGGTTTAATTTTTGTTTTGATTAACTAATAGTTTTTTTGTGTATCCCTTACTGAGTTTTTATGCTCATCCCAAGTTTTTGAAATGTTTTTCACAAGACTTAGCATGGAATAGGGTCAAGGATGGGATCAAGGTAAAGTCATGCTACCTAAAACATGAAACTAGACATTTTTCTTTTTAAGATTTTTTATTTTATGGAAATTTAGTAGAAGAGGCTACTTGTAATTTTTGAGATGTAATAGTTATGTACTAATTCTCTAAAACTCTAAACCTGAAAAGATCCTCAATGTGAATTATTCATTTAATTCAGTTTTAAGTAAGGTTTAATGCTGGGGCCTTATAGTTGGTATCAAAGGTCGGTTTAGATAACTTTAGAGGTTAGGGTATTCTCTAAGCATAAGTGACATTACCATAATGGTTAGGATTTAAAAAAGAGTCCTAGTTTTAGATAAAGTGAATGAGTAAGTATATCTTAGTGTTTATATTCCTCATTAGTACATGATGGTTATGTTGATATACTCACACTGACCTTTTTGGTTTTAGTAAATGGCTAGATCTAGCAGGCACCAAAGTGACAATGGGTTTGAATGAAACTGTGGTGGTTCTTTGATTAAGATACTGGATGAGATGGGGGATTCAATGAGGAATCTCATAGTTGTTCTAAACCAACTATCAAGGAGTCATGATCAACCACTTCAACCTTGGTGAGTTCTCTAATGCATCATGTACGAGATGGCCAACTCGATGTGGAAATTCAGGTAATAATTATTAAGGTAACCATTAGGGTTTATATGATCCTTAATTTTTAGGTAATTATAGGTTACTCTATGATATGATGGAAAATGAATGGAATGAGATAAACTTGAGGTTAAAATATTCTATGATTATTTTTGATGATTTTATCCCTTTTTGGGGAATGATTTGAGAATTATATAGTTTTGGAAAAAGGACAACACGTAGACCATGTGACTACCCGGCGCGTCGGACAAAGCTGCGGGAATCGAACCCACAACCAAAGTGAGACTGGTATTTACTGCCTACCACTGGACTACGTGAAGTCCCTGGTTAGTTTGACTGATTCTTTTTTTTAAGAGTAAGTTGATTTTGGGTTATTTATGAAAATTATTAACCTATCATGGAGGATATGTGATTAGGTTAATTACTTTTCAATACGAGACTTTAGGAGCAGCTGATATTGTTTGGAGATAAATGTTAGGAATTAACTTGGTAGACTATGTGACTAAATCCTTCAAATATTTGGGTTTCAATCTTAGTTTGGTTTACTTTGAAGAATTTTATGGACAAATGGTCCTCGTTGAACTTTGGGTTTTGTTGGACAAATTTTGGAGATTAAGAATAGATTTTCTTTCTAATGGGTTATCCTTTTCTGGGTTATCTGATCTTGTACTAATCTTTTGGGTTTTGGTTTTGGTTAAAGTCTAAAGACCTGGGAAGTATGTAGTTATCTTTTTGGGGTTAGGTAATTCTCTAGAAGTTGATTATAGTACTCTTAATGTGAACAAGTCTTCCTAAATAATCATCTTTTGGAGAAAATATGAGTTTGTGTAAGGAATTTAATAAAAGTTGAAAGTCAACATGATAAGTGATTATGTTTCCTTATGAATAAATTCCTCAATAAAAAGTAACTTAAAACAAAAATGTTTTCTATTAACTTTTCCTACTGGGGAATCAAATACCGTTTAACCCATCACAAGTTTGTGATTTTCTCATGGTTAACTTTCTCCTAAACATGTTTTCTATCACTCTCCATCAGAACATGACCCTTTTCTTTTTCTTCCATGTCCATGTTTTCCTACACGGAATCCTATTATGGGTTAACTCGGGTGACCTTTGTACTTATCTTTCTTTATTTTAAAGTGATTGTTTTACCGACTCTTCTCTGATGTGGGACTTTCAAGGATGATTCCAAGCCCAATTTTAAAATTGCGAGGATGCAATTCTCAAAAGGGGGGAAGGATGTAACAACCCAGGTAAATAAAGAATATGAAATATTTATATTTATCCATATTTGTGAATCAAATATTAATATTACTTTAAAGGGGATGCTCTGCTCGATGACGTACCCAATACGCAACAACGAGTTTCTTGGGAATCTTACGTTGCACTCTAATAATAAAATAATATTATTTTAAATGCTAGTTAACATGTAGACATTGTATTGGTGGGAATTGATATAAATAACTAAAATATGATTATATATGTTTTTTAAATGTTTTTACATTTATCAAAAGGCTTAAAATACGGAAAGAATTCAATTTTAGGCGTATATGCCCTAGTTTTCACTAAAGGTTCACTTATCGCCTTTTGATGGCGAACTGTCATTAAAAATAGCTTTGATCACTCTTATACATTCTTTTGGACCAAATAAAACTCTTCTTTAGAATCGGGACATCAAATTTTACTTTGTGTAAATTTTTGGTATTTTTCCGATAAAGTTCATTTTTTAATGAATAGTGTAAAATGTTGTTTTTTAATTCAAAACCTCTTTTTAATCTAATTTATTTATATGATTAGATTATCTTTTGAATTGGTTTTAAAGTTAAATTAGAAAATATTTTTACCATTAAATCCAATAGTGGTCGTTGGAATTAATTTCACTTTGAAATCGGACTTCAACTAGTGTCAATCTTTTGATACTTATTGTTTCATAAAAACACGCTATTTGCTCTGACAGCGGGAATTAATTATTAAATTAGTTAATGCAACTTATATGTTGTGAATTTTTTAAAATGGACTTCATTTTTGAATTCAGAATATCAAATATAGCTTAGGGTGAATTTTCGGGATTTTTCTGAAAAACTTCAATTTTTGATGAATAGTGAAACCACTAAGTGGTACTTATAAAAAACTGATTTTTCGTTTAAATGAAATTTTACCACTTCTGTGTTTTGAATTTCAAAAATCTGACATACATGGTTGTCATTAATAAGTAAAATGTGGTTCAATGGGATAAATATAATTATTTGGTGAATAGTAACTTATTAAGTTTTTAATCGCGATTAGAGGTAATTAGTGCAATTTAAGGCAAAAATGATATTATAATAAAATGAAAATACCTTGACACATGTCCTACCCATATTGGATGTGTCATGGCCGACCAAGAAAATCCATGGGTCAACTTGGGGACCCCATGGAGCCACTTTGGTTGGGAAATGACATAAATAACTTTTTATTTAATGTAAAAGTAAAAATGACACAAACATCATATGTTTTAAGAAAACAATTTTTACATGGGGTTATAATGATCAGATTTTTTTTATTATAAATAGTCATTGGAAATCTAAAAATATTTCCTACATCATAGTATTTTTATATAATTTTTAGACACAAAATAAATTAAATTATTTATGACATCATGATGATGCAGCGATGACCTCATTATTTAACGATTTAAATAAAATGGAAAGATAATGTAAAATCTATGAACTACACATGTCCAAAACTTATTGGATGGGTGGATTTCAAACCCTTATCACCTTATCCGCGAATTATATCAATGTGGGACCTTTTAAAACCGAAACACATTTTCAAATAAAGTAATATTTCTTTACTTTCCAAAAGTGCCCCTCCTCTCCCCTTATAAAAGGCCCCCACCTCTACCTCATTTCACACACTCCTCAAGCCTTTGTCTCGGCCAACCCCTACCCATTTACTCTCTCCACATCCCTCTCCTCATCCTAGAGGATTCCCTTTGGGCAGAATCCTTTCAGAGAAAGCCTTTAGGCTCAAATCAAAAGGAGTTACACTTTTAAAGGTAATTCATTCTCTCATGTTCATTTGTTTTATTTTGATTCTCCAACCCCCTAAACTCTTTTTATTTACTTCTTTTGTAACAACAGCAGTATCTTCAATACACTAGGATGTTGTTATAAGATTTATTCGAGCTACACTCTCACACAACTACATCAAATGGTTAAAGAACATACGGTTTCCGTGGATGGCGAAATTCTGCCTCCCGAGACGATGATTGTTCAATACTCATTTAACACCTTCAAAGGTGGCCATTATGATGTCACTATTTTTATATATGATATATAATATGTTTATGTTTTCTTTAAGCTTCTGTGTTTTTTCATTTTGGGCATACCTTTATGGTTTCCATTATGGGTAAACGCGATATCTTCATTTAAGGAAGTGCGGACTACCGCCCCCTCAAAGTGATTTGATTTGTTAAATACCATATGTGGGATGTATAAAGGATGGAACTATGATATTATATATGATATTATACTTTAATTATAATATACCTTTATATCATTATTATTCCATTCTATAAAATACTAAATAGAAATGAAAGTAGCGTTCATGCGTACGTACGGCTTACCGTCTCAATGAACGGTGCATTTCATTTCTTACCTCTAAATGATTATGTAATGTTATAAATGCATGAATGTACTGGATATATATGACATATATGATATCTTCATCATGAATACAATTCTGGATATAAAGAACCTTTGACCACACGAACAACATGTAATTGTAAGAAGTCCACTTTCGACTTAAGAACCAAATATCGGCAAAAAAAACATTATTAACTTAAATGGTTACATAATGTTTATAACATGGAAATAAGTGATATAAAAGGAATAATGAACTCTAAAAAGGTTCTTAATCAAGTAGAAATTAACTCAAGTTTATTATTCATGAGATTAAAGAACGATCGAGTCAAGTCGGACCCAAGGTAAGAGATCTTACTCCTCTCTTTCTTTTTAAGTACACTCTTTTATGTCATTACCCCTAAAGATCATCTTTCTTGTTATTGGAATGTTATTATATATTACAATTACTTTAATTTTTATGTTCATGTGATGAGAGACCCTATTCTCTCTCATCAATCCATTTTGGAAGTTTTGAGTGGCGCCGTTAGGCTGCTGAATTTTCGTAAGAGATCTAACCTCTCTCTTTCTTTTTAAGTACTCCCCTTTATGTCACTTATTTTAATCTCCTATTTGTTATGATGGGGGATGTTATTTCATATTCATATTTCTGTAAATTTTGTTGTAATGTGATGAGATACCCTATTTGATCTCATCAATCCATTTTTGTAAGTTTTAAGTGGCGTCGTTAGGCTGCCGAGTTTTCGTAAGTGATTTTTCATCTCACTTTTATTCCCATGAGATTTATGATACATTTTCCACAATTTCCTTTGAGTGGTGTATGTACTGACCATTATTTTACTCATTGTGTAATATTCCTTCATTTATGAGTATTTACATCAATGATTTATTGTCTTTCTTTCACGGGTCGTATGTTTCGAAAGATACCCAAGTCGGTAAGGGAACCTTTCACCCTCCTCTTTTTAAAAGACTTCTTTTGTTGGGTCTTTTAATTTACATATTGTTATGTTGGGATATGTTATAATATATACTTATTGATGTAACTTTTATGTCCAAGTGATGAGATACACTTTTTATCTCTCATCAACTCATTTTCTAAATTTTTGAAGTGACGCCGTTAGGCTGTCAAATTTTTGCAAGGGAACTTCTTAGCCCAAATTTGATTCTTTGGGATAAACATGTACTCCTTGAATATGTCATTCTATGAATATGTGTGAATAACCTCTGATTGTTTTACACTTAATATCCACTTATATTTGGTGTATTCGTTTGTCACACATAATTATGCAATTGATTTATCCTTAAACCAAGGATACCGTCTTTGTAAGGGACTTCGTCTCAATCTCCTTTCATTGAGGCATATTTCGTTTTATACACAACTTTCTTTTATACGATGTATAAACCCCTTTGACTTTTACTTTTATACAAAAAAAATATTTTTCTACGAAGCGTTTTACAAAACGACAAAAAGGATTGTTTCTTTTAACGTACGCGGTGACAACAACCTTTTCCGCCGCCGCGAGTATTATTTGGTCTTTGGCTTCCTCAACAAGCCATAATGTTTTTAAAATAAAATAAATACCATATAACCTTTTATGTATTTTGGTATTGAAAATGGTTTTGATAAAGGATTCATTTATGATTGAAATGTGGAAAAATTATCATTCCTTTATATTGGTTTTATGTTTTATGATTTTATTATGGTACTTGGACATTTTAACGGGTGGTTACGTTATAAACCATATGACGGGTGGTGCCGTGAATACCAGGACGGGTGGTTACGTTATAACCTCCAATGCATTGGGTATGGAAGTCTGTCATATGGCTATTCCATTTAGTATGTATGGAAATTGGTCGTATGGATATTCCATTAAGTGATATGTGTGGGTGTCGACCGTATGGTTATTCCACTTAAGTATGTTTATGTCCCAAGTTACCTTTATATATGTTATGTGTTCTTTATATGGGTTTTATGGTAATCCTTGGGTTACAAAAAGGTAAGTAATGATATTTTATTCAGTGAAGAGTTTTTACTACTTCATAAAGGTGAAAAGTATTACCTTGATAAAGTATACATGGTTTACTTTTTGTTTTGATTAACTAACAGTTTTTTTGTGTTTCCCTTACTGAGTTTTTATGCTCATCCCAAGTTTTTGAAATGTTTTTCACAGGACTTAGCGTGGAATAGGGTCAAGGATGGGATCAAGGGAAAGTCATGCTACCTAAAACATGAAACTAGACATGTTTCTTTTAAGAGTTTTTATTTTATGGAAATTTAGTAGAAGAGACTACTTTGTAATCTTTTGAGATGTAATAGTTATGTAGTAATTCTCTAAAACTCTAAACCTGAAAAGATCCTCAATGTGAATTATTCATTTAATTCAATTTTAAGTAAGGTTTAATGTTGGGGCCTTATACATGGTGTTTTGTTGTTTAGTTTCCACTTTTTACTCTAATGTTTTGTGGACATGTCTAGTTGAATGGTTTAGGGGTTTGTGAAGGAATTTTTAGTATCACATGGTTGGGTTTTAAAGTGCATGAATCTTTAGTTATTGGTTGGTTGATTTGGGTTAGCTTCTTAAGGGAAAGTCGTTCCCCACTGTTCCATGATGCCCTCGACAGTTATTGCCAGCCATTGGAACCTTGGGAACATCTCTTAATGCCATGTAACCCTCACCGCCTCCTCCTGCCAATGAGGTAGGGGTGGGGTGTTACATGAAAAATATAATTTTTAAAATAAAACCATAATTTTTTCAAAAAATTAAATTTTTAATATTTGTCAATTTTAATACCCTTTGACAAATTATTTTTCACCTTCTAAAATTATCTTATAATTATAATGAAAAATGATTTTATTTTATGAAATTTTTTTTTAAAAAAAATCTTTTATCTTATTATATTAATAATAAAATATTAGATAAATAGTTATATTTTTGAAAAATAAAAACACTTAATTTTTCATTATTAAAACATTAATTTTCTTATACCATGATATAATTATAACATATTTTCAGTTATAAGATGACTAAATTAATATTAATACTTTCATAGGTGAGTTTACTATTCTATTGGTTGGGTTACTATTCATAATGGTCATATTAGTATTCCAATGATTAGGTTACTATTCAATCAGAATAGGTTCCTTAATTTATAGAAATACTACATATTTCATTCTTAATATATGAGAACAATTTTTTTATTGGGTTCGTTATGTAATTTATGTGTTTTTTAATATATAATGTTATTATAAGAAGGAATATTCCATTCATAATGTTCTAGGTCGTTACAAGAATCATGTTAGCAGAATAAAAACATTCAATGTTTTATTGGAGAGAAGCTTTTAGTACTACTATACATGTTCATAAAATATGTTTCTTGAGGATATAATCTAACATGACTCATTATGATTTGTTCTACAAAAAAAACCTTCATTGAATTATTTTAAGGTTTTTGGAATCTCATGTTTTTTAAAAATAAATAATCAATATCTGAGAATGTTTTATGAAAAAGATTAATATTGAATTTTTATGGGATATTATCTGTATGGAAGAAGTTTCAAATATTGGTAAAAATGTTTACAAAATTTTATTGATTCATATGTTGTGAATACTATTGAAAATCCAAAAACATTGTTGAGAATATTGTGGAGGATAAGCTGAAGGTTTCCAATGAAAGTTAGAATGATACAAAATAAAGATATCAAGACTCTGAAGAATCATTTGATGAGTAAAGTTCATCTTAAAGAGAAAAATGAAATTTAATACCTTACAAAAACTTATTGAGTTCGAAAACATTTTTGGGAATTCGAATGCTCTAGTTCAGACTAGATGAAAGTTGAAATTTGATCATCTGACATCACTTATATCTAATGTCGAACATGAAACAGTTTTGGAATATATACAACAAAAGAATGGGTGGATTCTATAAATAAAGAGTTAAATCATATTGAAAAAAATGAGACACAAGAAGTTGTTCCATTTCTAGAAAATACAAATGTTATCATAAAAAGCAGGTTTAATAAAATTGAATGAACATGGATAAGTATCAATAAAAAAATAAAGACTTATTTTTAAAGGATATGCATGGATGGAAGGTGTATATTTTGAAAAAAAATCCTTCATTTTCAAGATTAAAAACAATTAAAGTTTTTCTCTTAGGTGATACACATCGAAAGTACAAAATATATCAGATATATGTATATTCATCATTCTTAAATGGAGATGTCGAGGAATAACGTTACATTGAATAACCTTGCATATTTCTACTAGATAAATATTAAATCAAGGTTTTTATATTTAAAAAATCTTTGCATGGGTTGAAATAAATACCAATGTTCCTAGTATTCAAAACATGATAGTTATTTTAGAATAATGAAATCTTCTAAAAGAATGGTTGATGTTAAATGTATGATAATGAATCAAACTCCAACACTTCAATTTTAATTATGTATGTGGATAATGTAGTTTTTTTAGATATGGAGATAGAGTATATAAAGAATTTTCTGAGGAAATGATGAATAATTTTGAAATGTCTATGTTGGAATAATTAATATTATTCTTGGAATACATGTCCAAAAAAAGGAAAATTACATTTACTAATATCTAGAAAATTATTCATGGTAATTGTTAAAGATGTTCTAGATGAAAATATATAAATATGTTTTTACTCCTATTCCAGTTAGTACAAATTCGAGTAAAGATGAATTTGGTAAAGCTATGAATTAGAAATAATTTTGATAGATGATAGGATGTTTTCTTTATATCATATCCTAATGAGCTGATAGTTTTTGTTATGTGACTTAGTGTTCCATATATTATGGTGAACCAAAAGAGTCTCATATTATGGAAGAAAATAAAATTAGGTGATATATTAAAAAAAACATCACATTCACTATTATATAAAACAATTTGTAAAATAAACATTCTTGGTCATACTGATGCCAATTGGGATAGAGATTGTAATGATATAAATTAAATTTCTAGAGGAACATTTTTCTTATGTGAATTTTGTGTAAGTTGGAATAGTAAGAAACAATTTTGAGTAACCCTAAGAAAAGTGGAATCAGAATATGTTGTAGCTACTCAGGATTGTACTTAGATGTTGTGGATAAAAGTTCAGCTGGAATATATGAAATTACATGTTTCTAAACCATTAAAGATACTTTGTTTTAATCAGAGATAAATTGATCTCACTAAATATAAAATGCAACATTAGATATCAAAACATGTTGATATAATTTTTCAATTTATAAAATAAAAAGTTTCAAATGGATTGTTTTTATATAATATATATCAAAAAATTATAAAATTACTGATATCCTTACAAAATCAATTCAAATAGAATGAATATTTTTGTGGTTTTAACTGCATGTTCAGCCTACTCCCATGACATCATAAAGTTCATAAAGACTTCCCCTACCATGATTTGGATTTTATTGAAAATGGGGTGTGGGAAAGTAATAAATTTGTACTTTATAAGAAGTTTTTAGTTATTTTTATTTTATGAATCTGAATGTGTGGTTATTAGATATTGGGGGAGAAAGAAATCAAGGGGAGAGAGAAATAAAACTAAGAAAATATAAAAGTGATGTGGAGATTATCATTACATGATTAAAAAAATTTCTTGTCTCCTAGGGATGTAATTCCTTTAAAAAAATACTTTATCTTTTATTGTGGTGTTAAGACACTCTCTTTTGGGAAAGGATATTTTTTATAAATGTTGAAAACATTGATTTTCTTAAAAAATATGCAGTGAAAAAATCTGAGTGTTTGAAAAATTGGGAGTTGTAAAAAAATTAATGAATATTTTAAAAAAATAAAAAGGAGGAGATCGAAGAATCTTTGTAATGTTTTTTAACTATCACGACCCTTCCCCCCAAAGACCATCCCATGACTACCCTAAGCTCACCTCCCAAAGGCCATGGGTTGGTGACTAGAACTTATGGAATTATCCCACGAGTGGGAGGAATTCTCCTGATTACCTGTACACACTCACACATACACAACCACTTCACAAAAAATAGCTGGAAAGGAAAACATGCATTCCACTAAACAACCACTGAGTAAAGGTATAATATTTAACTCAAAAGTGATATAATACAAACACAACAAAAAAAACTGAAAACAAGAAAGTAAAAAAGATCTTTGTAAGACATATGCAGAAGAACCACACCTATAAGGTAGATAAGGAGTGACTATTGTAAGCTATAGAAGTATGTCCCATTCATCTTGTCTCACTGGGCACCCCTGGTCCCAGACCACCATGGTCTTTGTCAAAGCATCGATCACCTAAATGGGACATGACACATGTGGGTGAATCCCATGCAAGGGTGAGTAACATGATACTTAGTAGGGACCCCAAACAACAAAGTAAAAACCAGAAGGAAAGACCACACAGAAAAATCACATGGAAAAATCACACATCCAAGACAACCCATAGATGTATAACTCAAAATATAGAAAGAAATATTTATTAGTCGTAGATCTGAGTCATCTTTTACTACTGAGGGACTCATCCCTGATGAGCCACTGAGGTCTACTCATCTATTAGACCGCTAAGGTCCACTCATTTCTTAATCCTCTAAGGTACTCTCATATGATGAACCAATGAGGTACGATCATATGCAGAACCACAATGCAATGCACAAGGCACTGTTATCTCACGTAGTTATAATCTAGAGTATAGAAATAAAGACAATGAGTTGCAATATTGAACACCTTGTACTATTGTGGTACTCATACCTAATGTGTACCGTGGGTATGTAGGGTCACATAGAGCCACTCCCCACCATGGTCCTGAAGGGTCACACAAAGCTGTTTTCCACCTTTGCCATCTTACTGAGGTACTCATCCCTGATGAGTACCTTGGGTATTTTATGTCACACAGAGCTGCTCCCCAACATAGGTATGTCGGGTCACACAAAGTCACTTCCCACTGGGCCATGATAGATGATCCACATAGGGTCTCTTTTCAGCAGTCTTTAGGCCTCAATCAGCCGTAGGATTCCTACACATAGTGTGCTTGATTCAAGGAGAAACTTCTCCTCAATCCATTCTCCACATTTCAACATCCATGAAAACCTCCTTAGAGTATTCCAAAAGACTTTCCTCATCGTAAGGGTTCCAAATCCGTAAGCGGCTGGTCAATCAGACACCTGGTCTAAAGGATAATGGTGTTTTAGTAAATAGGCCCTATTGTGTCTGAGCCTGGTTGTATCTGGGCCTGATTGTGTTTGGGCCCAGTTGTGTATGGGCCCAGTCTGATATAATCAGACTGACCCAACCAACCCAGCAAGGTTCGTCTGACCCGACCCGACCTGATTGTGTTCGTGTCCCCCCAATCCAACTTGGCTACTAGGAAGGCCCATTAGGCCTTAGTGGACGCAACCCAGTTCGACCATGGGTCAAGCCCACTGGGTCTCATAGTGACCTGGTTCCATCCGGTCCAACCCGAAATAGGTAGGCTAATTGTTCCCATATTAGGCCACCCAGCAGCCCGGTGTTATTTCTTCAGCCTGGCCCATAATAGTATGTCGAGTTAATCAATCCATGGCTGGTCAACAACCCAATTCATGCCCAGCAATCCCATCCCACCTCACAGGCCATGCCCCTCCAGCCTGAACACCCAGTGGGGTGTCTGGTTCTAGCGCGCCACAGTTGGCTAAGCCTATCGTTCTTGTTTCTCACATTCGGCCCCATTAGATTGTGTCCTAGCAGGTGGTCGTGGCCGGCATGGTGTGGTCCACCCTTCAAGGTGGGCAAGTGGTCGCACCCCTATCTGCTAGCCACCGACCCACTATTGGAGGCTACTTCCACATCTTCCTGGCCCGAGCTATCGCGACTATCGCCTCGGCACGTCGTCATGTCGTACCACCACTGGCACACCGAAAGATCCTTCTACGGACTAATATATCAGCTCTATTTGTCTATTCCTCATTTCATTTATGCCTCCAGCTTCCATGGGATTCTATCTTCCTTGAAATGTCCTCAAAACCACCTTTCCACTATTTCGAAGCTGTGACCACAAATATTGCAAGATAATTCACAATAGCAGAGGGGCCATGTCCATGTTCGTGTTGGCCCGCACCCTCCGCATTAGAGGTTTTGAAAACATGGGAGGGAAGGTTTTTGATTCAAAAAATAGTATAATCCATATTTAATCCCTAAGATAGAACAAAAACCTATCACCAGAACAAGAAATCCATGGATCAACCTGTCTGTGGATTGATCCATGGTGGTTGTTTTAGAAATAATAATAAGAAATTAAACATCAAAAAGTAAAACACTAAAGGTTCTGGGCGTAGTGGAAGCGCATTGGTGGATGTGCCCACTTGGATTTTTTCCATTAACAATGATCAATCCGGGATCAATACGATGATAAATTACAGTCTCCATAGATTGAATCACAGAAATAGAAAAAGAAAAGCAAAGTCCTGAAACCACAAAGTAGGATCCTTACAAGTTGATTATAATTAATTTAATCAATTGAAAAGAAGTACGTTTTGGGTGTTCTTTCTTAGTTTATCTTTTTTATCACATTTTGATGTGATTCATCGTTGTGTCGTAGAAGCCAAGGGTAGAATTCCTCTAGTGGTGATCCACACGTGTACCTCGTATCTCTGGACGTTGCCAAAGGAGTCTCCGGGTGCTAGCATGGAGAAACCTTTGCTTGCGTTGTCTGCATTAGATCATCTTGATCTAATTTAAGAGGATCTCTCTAGGTCATGAGAGCATTCTTGGAGGAATAGGTTATTTCGGCCTTGAAATAATTCTCTGGAATTGTTTTTTGTAGGAAAAGAGTTGGGGTTGTGAGGATATTTATAATCGGGTTTGAGGTTGTAGAGTTATGAAAATAAATAAACATGTTACGTGTTTTATTTATTTCATCGACTCCTTTGAAAACCCCCATGTCGAATAATTAATTCCTTGACATGTGCCCACGCTGATTATAATAAATATAATTTAATAAAACAATATTATATCCTCAAAATCCCAAATGGAAAACTACACGGTGTGTAGTCATTAATACACGTTGTGTACTTGTTTTCTATAAAACTACACGGCATGTAATCATTAATACTCGGTGTGTAGTTTTTTTTCATTTACCTTCCAAAATGAAAACTACATGGCATGTAATAATTAATACAGGGTGTGTACTTGTTTTCCATGAAAAACTAAACGACGTGTAATCATTAATACACAGCGGTTATATCTTGTTTTTCATTCCCTTCTTCTTCCATCATTAAAACGATTTAGGATTAATTGAATAATTATTAAAACATGTATGGGAATAATCTTTATTCTACTTGAGATACTTGGATACACTTAGTGTGTGACCCACTAGGCCTCTTTCTCGTTGGAATTAGGCGGGCTTGCCTAAAGTCCAAGATTACTGTCTAGCAATGGGTCATGGCACCCAAGAGAAAGAAGTTGACGCTGCATTGACGTGTCACCTCATACGAAGGGTTACTATGTAATTTAATCACTTTTTTTCAATATCTCATAAAGAAGGTTTCATGGAAGTTTCATAAACCTATATGCTTGATCCATCGTTTTTTGACTACCGGAAATAAACTCGTCATTTCACCATGGCCATGGAATTTAATGTGATAGTTCTATTTCAATCAAAGGGCTGAGATATCAACTTCCATAAATGGAAGGAAAAAATCCTTCCTCGACTTATCCATTAACAACATGTCATTCTTGACGCACCCAACGTACCCTACTTCCCGCCAACTCATTTCGTGATGGTTTTCATCAGCAAATCTAAGTGCGTGAGTCATGACAAGAGTTAATGATAATATTCCCGTCTAAGGACCATTACACATGCTCTTATATAGCAACGTCCAATGACACCAAGACATGCGGAATTACTACTGGCGGGTTTGTTCTCATAATCTCTCATCTTAGAGATTACCAAGTGCAAACACAATGAGAGGGAGTCTTGTCTTCTTATGAGTACTCACACATGACGTTCTGTATACTATGTGTCCTATCATTGTATGTCATCCAACCATAGAACTCTATTTAAGAATAGTGTTATAACATTTCAAGGTTCTCACCACAACGTGGATCTACCATGAACTTATTAATGAAACAAATATTCTAGGACATTATTATATTATAATCATGCAGAACAATGAACAATATATAATAAGAGTACATTTATGAAATCAAAGTACAAAATAATTGGTTCTCAGACACCAACCCTTACAAACTCCCACTTGGACTAGAGCCAACTGCCTATGACTTTTAGTCTGCTAGAACTCACATGATGATCATGTTTTTACTAAGTCAAGGCTTTATTCAAGGGTTCCACCACGTTGTCTTCCATGGAAATACTACCTACTCCAACTTCACCTCTCTGAGAGAAATCCCTCAAGAGATGATACTTCCAAAGTATGTTCTTTGTCAGATGATGTGACCTTGGCTCTTTTGCAAGTTCCACCACTTCAGTATTATCACAATAGAGTGTGATAAGATCTTTATTGCTAGGTATTGCATCCATCTCTTGGATGAAGCTTCAAATCTATACTGCTTCTTTAGCTGCCACATATGTTGTGATATACTCGGACTCCGCTGTAGAATCTTCCACCATACTTTTCATTGAGCTCTTCCAGCTCACTGCACCTCCATTCAAACTGAAGATGTATCTAGTCTGCAACTTCATTTCATATTGATCTATATGGAAACTAGCATCTACATGTCCTCTGATGACTAGTTCCTCATCTCCTCCATAAACTAGGAACATATCCTTAGTACGCCTCAGATACTTAAGGATAATCTTGACTACCATCCAATGGCGGTATCCTGGATTAAATTGATATATGCCTACTGCACTTAATATGTAAGCAACATATAGCTTTGTACATAACATAACATACATGACTGACCCAATCGCGGATGCGTAAGGGATCCTTGCCATTTTATTTCTTTCCCCATTTTTCTGAGGACACATTTTCATGGAAAGATGAATACCATGTGACACTAGAAACAATCCCCTCTTGGATTTTTCCATACAAAATATCTTCAGTATCTTGTCAATGTATGTACTTTGACTCAGCGCCAGCATTCTCTTGGATTTTTCACAATGGATATTGATCCCAAGAATATATGCTGCCTCGCAGAAGTCTTTCATGGAGAAGAATTTATCTAACCATGCCTTAACTAATTATAAGATTGGTACTTCATTTCCAATTAGTAATATGTCATCAACATACACTATTAAAAAAACGACTGCACTTCCCCTAAACCTTTTGTAGACACAAGGCTCACATTCGTTCTTAACAAATCCAAATTCCATTACGACTTCATCAAAACGAATGTTCCATGACCTCGATGCTTCCTTTAATCCATAAATGGATTTCTACAACTTTTATACCTTGTTGTCATCCTTTGGAGTCACAAAACCTTCAGGTTGTGTCATGTAGACATCCTCCAAGAGGTTCCCGTTAAGGAATGCTGCTTTGACATCCATTTTTCTAATTTCATATTCATGGTAAGCAGCAATGGACAATAGGATTCTGATGGATTTCAGCATTGCAACTAGGGAAAAGGTTTCATCATAGTCAATTCATTGACGTTGTCTAAAACATTTTGCAACCAATCGTTCTTTATTGGTGCTGACTTGCCCCTCCATGTCCAGTTTCTTCTTGAATACCAATTTATTACCAATAATCTTTACATCAACTGGAGGATCTACCAAAATCCAGACTTTGTTTTGGTACATGGAATCCATTTCATAATTCATGGCTTCTTGCCACTTGGAAATGTCTGTGCCTTAAAATTCTTCCTTGTAGGTAAGAGGATCATCATTGTCAACCAATAATGAGTCACCATCCTCAGTGACAGGAAAACCATATCGTTCTGGTCCTCTCTCCTCTCTCGTGCTCCTACGTAGTTCTTGTGTCTCTGGAACATATTTTTCTTCCATGAGGCATTGTGGAATCTGTTCTTGTACCAACTCTTGTGTATCTTGAGCCTCGACTTCATTGAAGTATATCTTGCTCCCACTATCTCTTTTGGAGATGTTCTCTCTCTCAAGGAATATGGCATGTCTTACCACTATAACCTTTTTTTCTGAGGTGTTGTATAGGTAATATCCCCTTGTTTCCTTTGGATATCCTATAAAGATACACTTTATGCCTTAGGGTGTAGGTTTGTTACCTGAAGAGTCCTTAACAAATGCTTCGCTACCCCACACATGTAAATTAGATAACATGGCTTTGCATCCACTCCATAACTCGTATGGAATTCCATTTATCGATTTAGCTGGAACTTGGTTTAGTATGTTTGCTGTTATTTGTAATGCATATCCCCAAAAGGATAATGGAAGACTCGCATGACTCATCATTGATCTCACCATGTCCAATAGGGTGTGGTTCCTCCTTTCACTTACACCATTCCACTGAGGTGTGTAAGGGGGAATTAGCTGAGATAGAATCCCAAACTCCCGTAAGAAATCAATGAAGTCCTGATTAAGATATTATCCTCCTCTGTCTGAGTGGAGTTTCTTAATCTTCTTACCAAGATGGTTCTCAAATTCATTCATGTATTCTTTGAACTGATCAAAATAATCTGACTTATACCTCATTAAGTAAATATATCCATATCTACTAAAATCATCAGTAAAAGTTATGAAGTATGAGAACCCACCCCTTGCTTCAACTGGAAATGGTCCATACACTTCTATGTGAACTAATTCCAGAATCTCTTTATCCCTTTCACCTTTCTCACTAAACGGGGCTTTGGTCATTTTGCATTGTAGACACGCATGACATACACCAAGTGGTTTTAGTTCGAAAGAATCTAAATACCCATCTTGATGTTATTTTGTCAAATGTTTTTCATTGACATGACCTAGCCGGTGAAGTCAAAGTTTGGTGTGGTATGATTCGTGTGAATTAACTTTTTCATCGATTTCCATTACTTGGTTTGTGTTATCTAACACATAAAGGTCGTTATGTAAATGTGACCTACAAAAATGCTATCTTTATAAAAGTAGCAACATCCACTTCCTAACTTGAAGATGAATCCATCAGTATCTAATCTGGATACTGAAATAATGTTTTTGGTTACAAAGGGTACATAGAAACATATTTTCAAAACCAAGACCATCCCATTAAGAAATGTGAGGTGGTAGTCTCCGACAGCTACAACCGCGAGTCTGGCTCCGTTGGCTACTCGTAGATCCACCTCACCTCGTTCAATCTTTCAGAATCAGTAAGTGAGGACTCCAGCATGTAAAACATTCGTTCATGGTGTAGGATAACCTGAAGGCACCTAAACCATTCCTAAAAGTTACTGCTGGTGAGGATATTGTCTTTATCAAGAATTGATCACAGAGAAAATGTGGTTGACGAGTTTTTCATTTCTATTCATGAAATTAAAAGAGAAGATTTATCAGTACTTTCTTGATTACATTTTATGAGAAATAATAAATTTTATTATGTCACCCACTATTTTATCCAGTCCCAATGGCCCTCACCATTGATCTCAGAATGTCCAGTTGCTTTGAAATTCTAGTGGAAAGGATCCATATTCCCCTTCACATAACCCCAACAAGGGTTGGTCAAGCTATTTGAAGGTATTTAGGTGGGCAGGTATTTTCCAACTGTGAGCTTACAGTTCGTTGATCTATTGAGTGGACTCCCAAATCCTGAAATCCTGACTTGGATTTCCTCAACTCTTGCCTCCAATATTACACCAAGTTTAGAAATGGCTACTTCTTTTGATGTAATATGGTTAAGCCAACCCGAATATTTTCATAAGGGCTTCCTTTATAAAAGTATGTGTCCCAACAAGGGTTGGTCACACACATAGTTTTATTGAGTCCTTCCCCTAATCAAGTAATGGAAGGATTAGTTTGAATTAATATGGTGTTGAGGTATTTTAATCCTTTATGCATACTCTCTCATTATTACATTCTTGTAAATATTAACTGATTCTTGATTAAGTGATAACCATGTTCCGATAATGTTTACGCATAGTCTGATTTTTATTTTATTCTATCTTTGCATGCTTGTTCATTTTGTTAACTATGTGGTCGTGACAACACATACATAATAAATAAACCATGAAAATAGATAGAAATAAAATAAGATGTTATGATCATGATATTTTATTGGTTAGCTTATCTAGCGGTCTAATAAGCTAGCCCTGACCTAGGGAAAAACACCTTGAACTGATGGTTCGTGTTTTGTAGATCCCACGTGTCCACCTTTGTATCTTCTTGGGATGGTTTCTCCTCAGCTTCAGGTTTTGAACCATCTCCTCCAGCTTGGGAGATCCTCTATTACATGGGTTTACATTAAAGAAACCATGGGTACGCAGGCCCTACATTTTATTGTAAGAAGGTTCACAGGCTAAAAAAATTAAATAAATTTAAATGAAACCATACACATACAAAGGGTCTTTGGTATAGCTCATGATTATCTATAGCATGAAATGATATTTATGCATATTTAGAATTCATATCCTTTTAATCGTTCTATTATTCAGGATAATTCGCACTTGAATTCAATTAATTATGATCTTATAATTAATCAACTATTTATCTTAAATTCCTTTCTAAATTTCCTGGAGATTCTTCCCATCCATATTCCTTATATGGTGTCTTTGTAGATTTGGAGGAATCCTGGTGAAATTCTATTTCTGGAAAGTACCCAACATGTAGTTTATATTTACATGGCGTGTGTTTCTCTCACCTTTTATCCAAAGTACATATCGGGGGCTTTGGCGTGTTTTCTATACTTTGGAAATTTTGGAGTACACGACATGTAGATAAATCATACATGGCATGTACTTCCTTATTACGTGGTATCGAGCATGGTAATCCCATGTACGTGGTACGCGGCTTCTCGTTTGTACACAGTTTCACTTGGGCTGGATCAGAATACACGACACGTTGCTCCCACATACACGCCGTGTATTCCGGTTCCCACATGCCATTCAATTCTGGTCAACACGGTGTAATAAATACTTAGGAATACTCAATTCACACGGCGTGGTTTGGTGGACCAGTGCTGGTTTATTAAACCTAAGTACACGTCTTGTAGTTTTTCATTAGACGTCGTGTATTCCCGTGTTGTACTGACAGAAATAGTGTTCCTCCAGATGAGTTTCTCATTTTTATTTTAATCAAAATTAAAATTAAAATTTCTTTTCTGGGAGGTGAATTGATAAATGAAGGAGGAAGAACAGATCTCATTTCTTCATATTTATAGAATGATTTATTTCGAATTGAATCAAATATAAATGTGCAAATTATCAATGAAAATTAAATAACTATAATCAACGTTGTATCCTCCCATTGATACCATTTGAAGTTCTGGGCGTAGTGGAAGCACGTGGGTGGATGTGCACACTTGGCTTTTTGTCATTAACAATGATCAATCTGGGGTTAATATGACAATAAACTTCAGTCTCCATGGATCGAATCACAGAAATAGATAAATAAAAGGAATATCCCAGAACCACAAAGTAGGATCATTATAGGTTGATTATACTTAATTTAATCAATTGAAAAGAAGTACCTTTTGGTTTTTCTTTCTTCGTTGATTTTCTTGATCACGTTCTGATGTGATTCATCATTGCGTCGTATAATCCAAGGGTAGACTTCATCTAATGGTGATCCACACATTCACCTCGTATCTCTCGAGGTCACCAAAGGAGTCTTCGAGTGCTAGCATAGAGAAACCTTTGCTTGCGTTGTCCACCTAAGATCATCTTGATTCGATGGAAGAGGATATCTCTCAGTCTTGAGAGCATTCTTGGATGAAGAGGTTCTTTAGGCCTTGAAAGAATTTTCCAGAATTGTTGTGTGTAAGAAAAGAGTTGGTGTTGTGAGGATATTTATAATCGGGTTTGAGGTTGTAGAGTCATGACAATAAATAAACACGTTACACATTTTATTTATTTCATCAACTCCTTTGAAAACCGCCATGTCGAATAATTAATTCCTTGACATGTGACCACACTGATTATAATAAATATCATTTAATAAAACAATATTATATCATCAAAATCCCGACTTGAAAACTACACAGCGTTTAGTCATTAATACATGGTGTGTACTTGTTTTCCATAAAACTACATGGTGTGTAATCATTAATACACGGCGTGTCCTTATTTTTCATTTCCTTTCCAAAATGAAAACAACACGGCATGTAATCATTAATACACGGAATGTACTTGTTTTCCATAAAAAACTACACGGTGTGTAATCATTAATACCTGACGTGTATATCTTGTTTTTCATTTCCTTCTTCATCCATCATTAAAATGATTTAGGATTCCTTGGATAATTATTAAAAAAATGTATGGGAATAATCTTTATTATACATGAGATACTTGGATATAATTATTGTGTGACCCTCTAGGCCTCTTTCTCGTTGGAATTAGGTGGTATTTCCTAAAGTCCAAGATTACTATCTATCAACGGGTCGAGGCACCCAAGAGAAAGAAGTTGACGCCACATTGATGTGTCACCTCATACGAATGCTTACTGTGTAATTTAATTTCTTCATCTCAATATCTCATCAAGAAGGTTTCATGGAAGTGTTATAAACCTTTATGCTTGATCTGTCATTCTTTGAATACCAGAAATAAACATGTCGTTTCACCATGGACATGGAATTTCATGCGACAGTTCTATTTCAACCAATTGGCCGAGATATCAAATTCAATAAATTGAAGGGAAAAATCCTTCCTAGACTTATCCATTAATAACATGTCATTCGTGACACACCCAACGTACCCTACTTCCCGCCAACTCTCTTCGTGACGGTTTTCGCCAGCAAATCTAAGTGTGAGAGTCATGACATGAGTTAATGAAAATCTTCCATTCTAAGGACCATTACACACGCTCGTAGACAGCAATGTACGATGACACCAAGACATGTGGAATTGCTGCTGGAGGGTCTGTTCTCATAATCTCCTATCTTGGAGATTACCATGTGCGAACTCCAAGAGAGAGAGTCTCGTCTTCTTACGAGTACTCGCACATGACGGTCTGTATACTATCTGTCCTATCATAGTATGTCATCCAACCGTAGAACTTTATTTAAGAATATATTTTTATCATTTCAAGGTTCTCATCACAGTGGTGATCTTCCATGACCATATTAATGCAACAAATATTCTAGGACATTATTATATTATAGTCATGCAAAACAATGAACAATATATAATAAGAGTGCATTCATGTAATCAATGTACAAAAAAGTTGGTTCTCAGGACACCAACCCTTACAACCACTTCCTAGGATAGAAGTTGGTCATGGAAGAGTGGAATTACATGCCTTCTTTATCTAATATTGATCAACCACCCACGTCGCTAGCGATCCTCTGAAGGCTGGGAGTAGAATGCGTTCATCGTTCGTCAGTCGCATTCTTCTAGGAACATCATTGTCGCTAGTGACTCACAGGAATTCTTCATTAGATAGAATTTCCTCATTGCCCATCAGCGATATTCCAACTCTAATGATCCAACCTATTATCCCTTTAGAAGAGAAACACCTCATAGTAATTTTATTATATTGCATCATCACTTCTTTATGTTGTTTCATTAATGAAATGGATTATCTATTGCAGTTTGATTAATGAGTTGTTACCCTGCACATTTTAGATCCTCATTAATGAGATTCACTTAATGTCACACATCATTGCTTCATCACCACCAAACTGCTGACATTCCACTGCTCAATGGTGGAGAGAAACAAACTCTAGACCCATGGGTGCTGACTCCCCTAGGTCTCTCCAGCATAGAGGTGAGCCGCAAGGTCATTAGTACAGAGACTCTAATGGTTCCATGCCAATGGTGGAGTGATAGCTGTTGTTTTATGAAAACATCACTAGTGGCAGGTGGTCCTCCCAACTATGGCCAACATCAAAGACGCAAGCATGAAGCATTCCCAACAAAAATTTTATAGTCTGCTCTATTTAATTATCTGTCTGTGGGAGAAAATATATGCTTAAGAAAAGTTGAGCCCTGAACCCATCTTAAAATCCCTTCCATAGCTGGGATGTTAATCAAGCATCATGGTATGAGAAGATATTCTATTTCACCCCATGAATCTGCACAATCTTCTAGTTGTAGAGGCTTCTGAATCCCTCTACCAATCCCTGCTTCTGGATGGGTTGTAAGTGAGCCGAATTAGTGAGTCAGTCCATGATCACCCAGACAGGATCATGGCCCTTGGACGTGTGTGGTAATCCCATAATTAAGTCCATCGAGATACCATATCTCATCCACCTCGGTACCTCAAGTGGTTATTCCAAGCCTACAAGAAACTGATGTTCGACCTTTAGTTGTTGAAAACTGAGGCACCGTAAAACAAACTCATCCACCACTTTCTTCGTCCCTGGCCAATAGTACTATCATTGAAGCTCCTAGTACATCTTTTCCACTCCCGGATGTACCACCAAGTGGGAGGTATGGATGTCACTCAAAATATCCTCTTGCAATTCCATTGGTACTACTGTGCATCCTATGAAAAGGATGATGTTCTACCCACATATTTAAAATCCATCAGGAGCCTATCTTGAGGGTAACTGAGTATGTCGGGCCTCACAGTAAACATCCAAAATCTATGCCTCCCTAACACGATGTATAAGTGGGGGAGAGATAGTCATCTACTAAATGTAAGATTCTCCATCATCATCCATGAAGGATATCTGCATCACGACTAGCTTCTCTATTGCCTCACTCAGACGCTGCAAACCAGACCTCCTGCTGAGTGCGTCTTCCACCGTGTTCCCCTTACCAGGAGTGTAGACTAACTCAAATTCATATTCCTATTGGAACTCTAGCCATCACTAATGCTTCAGGTTTAGATCCTCCAGGGATAATATATACATGAGACTTTTGTGGTCTGGGTAGATGGTAAACAGTTCACCCATAAAGTAGTATCACCAAATCTCCATGGAAAAGACCACTGCTGGTAACTCTAGGTCATGGGTTGCGTTGTTCTACTCATCCTACCTCAACTGCAATGAAATTTAGGTGGTCACTTCTCACTCCTGCATCAAGATACAACTTAGTCTATTCCCTGATTTGTCACAGAAAACTACATACCTAATTCCCTCCTCTGGTAGTCTCTAGATTGGGGCACTTGTCAATCTCTACCTCATCTCCTAGAAATGGGGTTTTCACTTCTACATCTACAGAAATGGATGTCCCTTCCATGTTAAAGCCAATAAGGGTGCTTCTACTATGGAAATGTTAGTTACAAACCTTTGGTAGTATCTGACCAGCCCCATGAAACTCTGAACCTCTATCACTCTCCTTGGTGGCTACCAAAAAAGAACAACTTCTATCCTTTCCAGATCTAATGAAACTCTAGACTCTGAGAATACATATCCTATAAAGTGGACGTCCCGAATCCAGAACTATCACATCGCGATCTTCCCATAAATATGGTGCTCTCATAGTGTATCCATGACTATCCACAGGTGTGTAGCATGATCCTATTATGATGTCGAGTACACCAAGATTTCGTCAATGAAGGCCACCATGAAATGATTGAGGTAAGGCTGGAAAATATTTCTCATGAGTCCAAAGAACACTATCGGGGAATTGGTCATGCCAAAGGGAAATACCAAGAACTTGTAGTGGCCATATTGGTATATGAAGTTTTCCTTTGGTACATCCTCATCCTGTCCTCGAAGATGGTGATATCCTGATCTGAGGTCTATCTTTGAGAACCACCTCTCTTCCTTCATCTGGTTAAAGAGGTCTTCAATTATAGGTAGTGGGTATTTTTTCTTCATGGTCACTAGGTTCAGGCACTGATAGTCCACGCATAGCCTCAAGCTTTCGTCTTCTTTTTTTGAAAAAATATTAGGGCTTTCAATGGTGAAACACAGGGCCTCACGAAGCCCTTCTGTTTCATGTCCTCCAGTTGTACCCTCAACTCATGAAGAACCACAGGGGATATCCGATATGCATGTGTGGATATTGGTGTCATCATGGGGTACAAATCAATTCATAAATCTACCTCTCTATGAGAATTTAGCCTTGGGACATCTTCCAGAAAGATGTCCTCATACTCATCCTTGTTTCTGAGACTAATATCGGTTTCTTTCTTTCCCACTACTGACATCCACTGGCTTTATCTAATCATCCAAAGAACTTTATACCACAATGGTTCTCTTAGTGAATACTCAATTATTGAAATTTCATCCCTCCAAAGCTGTAGAATCTCTTGGGAAAGCATAGCCTTTAGCTTTTTGGAAATATCCCCTTCTCAGAGAGAGGCTAACAAGATCTGTCTATGGAAAAGTCACCTCATCGTAAGATCAAGTAATCTAAACCCTGTCATATCCCTACTAAGTCATATAGAAGGCTCACTTCTAGTATTACCACATGATCTAATTGTTCCCTGACTAGATGGAAAAACCGTTCACCACCTCAAGCCAATCTTTATCCCCCTATGATTCGGGCTCACCTCAGAACCTGAGAGGTCTCTATCACTGATACTCAAATAAGGCACTGAGCCTAAATGCATCATATACCGGTATCATCCTGTATTAACAACTAACCAACAACTGGGGGAAAGTAGGGACACCTAATTAAGGTGTTATCTTTGGAAACGGTTCTTATACTGAAGCCTCATCACTCTGTGGACCATCCTCATGGTCACACACTAGAATCTGGGATGGTTGTCTACATGGAGGCATCTTGAAAAAGAATCAAGATGGACCATAATTAATTTATTATACCTAGTGAGTTGAATCGAACTCAAAAATATCCTGAAAAAACAATCAAAGACTCATAAAACTAGTGTTTTCATGTACTCGGTTGAAAAATAGAATTTAGGGTCCCGGTTTATGTATACATCAGCCGCTGCACAAACACAGGACTCCCTGCCCTCAAAGATGACCTTGAAACACTAAACACTATTCCCCCATCAAAATTTATTGACTCTTAGTTATTCTACTAGAACTGAACTCCTTTTATACTACTTTTTCATGACCCATCCCCCCTGGGGCCAGTGTCGGGACTACCCTAAGCCCGCCTACCATAGGCCAGGGGCTGGCGAATAGCACCAAAGGCATTATCGCCTGAGTGGGAGGAAATTTCCTGATTACCTATATGCACACACACACACACACATATATCTAAAAATAGCTGGAAAGGAAAACATACATCCCACTGAACAACTACTGAGTAAAGGTACAAGATGTAAGTCAAATAGGTTAAAATACAAACCCAACAAAAAAACTAAAAATAGGAAAGTATAAAAGATCTCTGTAATACATACATAGAAGAACCCCACCAATAGGTTAAGGAAGTAGTGGCTAATGGAAGCTATAGAAGTATTTCTTGTATATCCCGTCTCACTAGGCACCACCTTGTCCCAGGCCACCAAGGCCTCTGTCGAAGCATCAATCATCTACACAGGACACAACACGTTTGGGAAAATCCTGTGTAGGGGTGAGTAACATGATACTATGTAGGGACCGCAAACCACAAAGTAAATACCAAAAATCATGACCACAAAGAAATATCAAATAAAAAAATCACACAGCCAAGATAGACCACATAGTTATAACTCTAAATATTGAATGCAGGATTTATTAGTTGTAGAGTTAATTCATCTTGTATTGTTGATGGACTCATCCTTGATGAGCCACTGAGGTCTGCTCATCTATTGGACCACTGAGGTCTACTCATTTGTTGAACCATTTTGGTATGTATGTATGCTGAAAAACTATGGTACGGTAGTTTATAGAACCACTAAGGTATGCACAGGGTACTTCCAGATCACACAGTTATAATCTAGAGTACAAAAAGCAAGACCATGAGTCACAACACTAAACACCTTGTACTACTGTGGTACTCATCCATGATGAGTTCTATGGGTATGTTGGGTCACATAGAGCTGCTTCCCACCATGGGTCTGCTAGTTCACAAATAGCTGCGTCCCACCTTGGTCTTCCTACTATGGTACTCATCCTTGATGAGTACCATTTTTCTTCTAGGTCACATAGAGCTACTCCACACTGTGGTCTTACCGAGTCACACAGAGCCACTTCTCACTGTGCCATTGTAGCAGATCCACACATGGTCTCTTTTCAGTAGTCTTTAGGTCTCATTCATCCATAGGATTCTCGCATGTAGTGCACTTGATTCTGAGAGAAACAGCTCCTCAAGGCATTCTTTGCATAGCATATTCCATGAAAAACTATTTAGAGTATTCCAAATGAACCACATCCTCACAAGGGTTCCAATGCTACAGATGGCTCGTCAATTGAATGTTCGGTCTGAAATAATTGTAATTTTTTTAAATAGGGTATGTTTGTGTCCAAGCCCGGTCTGACCAGATCAGACCGACCCGACCAACCTGTCTCGATTCAGCCGACCTGACACGGTTGGTTCTGGGTCGACCCAGTCTAGCTTGGCTACTAGGCCAGACCAATTGGGCCTTGTTAGACTATGCCTGATTCAACCATGGACCCAGCCCGTTGAGATGCCTAGCGACCCAGTCCCATCGATTTTGGTCCACAATAGGAGGGCTGGTTGTTCCCAAGTTGGTCCACCTAGTGGTTCAGTGTTATTTCGCCAACCTGACCCACAATAGCGGGCCAACTAAATCCAACTCGGGATTCTCAAAAGCCCAGTTTGTGCCTAGATGGCCCGACCCACCTAGCAAGTTGGTCCCCTCCATCCCAAACACCCATCGAGGCATCTAATTCTTGCATGTCGCTGCCGGTTTAGAAGACCACTCTTGTTTCATTCATGTGGTCTCATTGGACAACGTGCTAGTGAGTCGCCGCAGACCTGGTGGCCTAGGATGCTCCTCTGACACTGATGGGTGACCACGTCCGTATCCGCTAGCTGCTAGCCTACTTTGGGCATACTACTGATGGATCCTACTACATTGTTGTGGCCCAATGCTGGTGGCTCCTACCACACCATTATCTCTTGAGCCAACCCATTTTTAGTGGCACCTGCTGCAGTTCTACAGCCCGAGCTTGCCACATATGCTACTTCAGTGTGCCATAGATGCATGCCACCACCTTCCCATAGTTACGGTTGTGGGCCCCTACTGTCGTGGGCCCCTTTCGCCAGCATCGGTGCTCCAGAAGATCCTTCTGTAGACTACCAGTTCCTCTCTAGTGGTTCGTTCATCATGTCGTCTGCACCTCCGGCTTCAATGGGATGCCACCTTCCTTGTTAAGGCCTTGAAACTTCTTTGCTTCCATTTAGAAGGTGTGTCCACGAAGAAGGAATAAGAACACATAATGGTGGACAAGCCCAGAACTTGTTTGTGTCATCTCACACCCTCCACGTTAGAGGTTTTGAAAACATGGGAGGGGAGGTTTGTGATTCAAACAACAATCTATTCCCAATGCAATCCCTGAGATAGAATAATACCCTCCCCTAAGAACAATCAACCCACAGATCAAAGTGTTCATGGGTTGATCTGCATTTTTTGTTTTAGAAAGAATAATGGGTAATTAAACTTCAAAAATTAAACCCCTTCATGGGATAAATGTTGGTTGGGGAAGAGCAATGTCGCACACCTGTTTTCTGCATTCTTGATCCTCCACCCACATTTTTAGAGATCCTTCGAAGGGTGGGAGAGGAATGCATTCATCGTTAGTCGGCCCCATTCTTCAAGGCACGTCACTGTCACAAGAAACTCACATACATTATTTATTGGAGAGAATTTCCACACCATCCATCAGAGAAATTCCAACTTTTATTCTCTAACCAATTATCTCATTAAAATAGAAACCCATCATTGTGTTTCTGTTAAGTTGTATCACCGTGTCGTTACACGGTTTCATTAATGAAACAATGTATTTGTTTTCTAAAATTGAAGATTTTTATTCCACACATATAAGAGCCTCATTAATGGGATTCACTTAATGCGACTCATCATCAACATAGTGATGATGTGGCACCACTCAATGGTGGAGAGAAACAAATAAAATATCTTTTAAATTATTTTATTTTTCAATTGAAATGTTTGAAAATTGCCTTTTTCTTTCAAACTACGTCGGTCGATGATAGGTACATTCTTAGTTAATGTCTCTATATTAGAAGTAATGTTTCCCTCAAAATTTTTATTTGGTCACAAGTTTAGAAGTTGTCAAAACAGTGCATATACTCTATTTTAATTTTCTTAAAAAAGTTCAAAAACTATCTTTCACCCTTAACATGTGTTGGTCGAGGTTAAACTCTGCCCATGGGAAAACATGCCTTCATGTGATCAACAGAACTCTCAAATTTTTAATTCGAGTTACCATTTAGGAGTTATAAGGATTTGAAAATAAAATAACTTTTAATTAATTATTTTATTTGCGGGCAAAAACTAACTTCCAAAATTAGACCACGATAGCCAGTATTAGGATCTTCCTAAGGAAAGAATACCCTCATGAGCTCAAAGGTGGTGTCAGATTTTAAATTTGAGTCACTGTTAGTGAGTTATAAGAATTTGAAAAACAATATAATATTATTTTATTATTTTATTTATGGTTATGTCATTTTACGTTTTCTCACTGGAGGCTCATGTTGACTAAACTTAAGTCGCGCCTAGGGTAAACCTGCCATCCTAAATGCATGGTGCCCTATTATTTATGATTTGAGAACCTGTTTAAGATTTATTCATCATTTTTAGTAAAACCACTCATGCACACTATTTAAAGAATAACATTTTTTATGGGTCATTCCAGGCACTATGGGCCTCATAATCGCACACCGTTTCAGCTCTTGGTCTCGAAATAATCCCATATAATTTTAAACAAATTACATGGAATTTAGGGAATTCACATTAATAATGTTTTATATTTTTTTACAACTTCTATTTTGTAAAATATTTTTATTGAAAAATAGGTTAAAGTTGGTGAATGTTTGAACCGAAAAAAAATGTTTTTGAGAAAGTTGTTTTCTAGACAGAGTATCAGACAGAGCAATAAAAAATGTAGAAGTAGTCAGAAATATGAAGTTATTGATTGGATGTATCATTGGTATAAAGTCAATCAGTGTGATGTTCTAGATATATTGGACACAATGTTTGTTTGAATATAAGTAGATGGAGTAAAAGAAAGTAAGAATATTTCTAAAGATGGTGAATGAATATATTAATTCCAATAGTTAGAAATTTGTTAAACATTCTACCCATAAGTCATATTATTCTTTTCCCATCATGGTGTTCTCATAAATTAGGAAAAATTCTCATTATTAAATATTTTTAAGAAATTGAGAAATAATAAATATTGTATCGATTCTAGAAATCAATAATAGGTTTGCATCAGATTCATAGGTACTAAACAAAGAATTTATCAGAAATAAGAATTATTTTTATCTAATTATGTTAGAATTATTTAAAAAAATTTAAGTGTAGTCATTGTTTGATACAAAACATCGTAATGTGTATTCCATCATAATGAGAAATACATCAAAAAGTAAAATCAATGGAACTGAGCTAAGGAAGAAATTGAGTTAAAATGAATTAAGGAAGATCCATCATACATAGATCATAAACTAATCCATCGGATCTAGAATAGGCATGAATTTATCAAATATATTGCTCATGCTAATAATAAGTTGGATGATTCATGACACCGATAAGTCAACTACTAATAATTTCATCGTAATGAGAATGTTTATGACAAATTTTGAGTTTTTGAAGGAATCTAATGTCTTTTAAAGTTTCAAAGTGGAATTTAACCTTTTTCAAATCACTAGGATCTTTGGATTAAAAAATGTTAAATTTTGGTTTTTTATATTTAGTAAATATTAAAGGACATGAAATTTGATATGATATATATATGATCCATCAGATGATTATTTAATAGGAATATTAATCAGACTAATATTGAGGTTGGAAAATCCATCATAGTCCCAAAGAGAAATATAATTGGAAACACCCAATAAAAAAGAAAAAAAGTTAGTAATTTAGAGAAGGTTGATTTTCAAGAAGAATAAAAAATATTCAAGAAGGCTCTAGAAGAGTTTAGAAGAGTTGAAGTGGCTGAAGTTGAAATTAAAATTTGGAAAATTCATGATTGGGAAAACTTTTTTTGTTTCCTGCATTTACCATTCTACAAAACCTAAAAATATATGCACAATAAAATCATATGTAGAATCCTTTTCACATTCACAAATAGTAGAGTACTATAGTGTTTGTTTTAGGGTTATTTTTTCCAGACAGAGATCTCATTACAAAATTAGATAGTTGAATTTTTTCTTACTAAACTGATGAAGACTAGAATAAGAACTTTAGTAGAGTTTTTTTAATAGATTCATCATACTAATTCCATCAGACCGAGACCTATAAAAATTGAGATAATTAAACATAGCTAAATTGGAAAAGGATTCCAGACATAAATATTATGTAGAAGATAGAACGGTGTCTTTTTGCTTTTATAGTGGCTCTTTGTTTGTAATAAAATATTAAAAACTACTGGGACTCAGTATAATATTTATTATTGGGATATATAAGGTGTCTAATGGGAGTTTGAATAAGTTTTATTAACTTATTTATAATAGTTATTTTACATAGACCCATGTGAGTGGCTATAGAAAAGATGTAGGTTCACATACAAGGGTTAAACCTCATAAATCTTGTGTGCGTTACTTGATTCACTACTTTTTCATGCATGAGTATTTACTAAAATATGATAAGCTTATAAAATTAAACTTATTTTAGGGGTTATGTTTTTAAAGTATTGAAACTAATAAAAATTGAACAAATAATTCAATTATCCATTCTAATTTTTTATTCGATCCTTTGGAATTTCAAGGTCTTTATAGTTACCATACCATATACACATATCCCTATAAGATAGAGCCTTCTAACAAGTATTTATTATCTCAAATACCATGTGGTTTGACTATAAAATCTTGATCAAGTGTTATAAATAATAATAAAAACAAATATCAATAACAACCATTAAATCATAGCAACAACATAAAGATATACAACACTTATTTGGGACAAAATAAGTAAATAAAAAATCACATGATTCCCAAAAATGAACTACTATAACATCACTTGATCTATGGTAATATAAATAAGTTCACTAATGGGATAATCAAAAATAAAATGTTCCAAAAGTAAATAATAACTAGAGATTTCCACCAAATTGGTCCCCAATATCGACTCATTTTTGGAAAATGACCTCTTCTGGATCTATAATTTTGACAAATCACAAAACCCTATTTGATTTATATGTATTTAATTAATTTTTTTAGTTATTTTTTTGTGATATTTTAACTTTTAAAAAGTATGTTTCATGCGATCTGGTTCTAAACCGTAAACATTCAAAACATCGTGAGGTCACTAAAACAACTTCATCTCAAATTTTGACTGAGAGATTCTGAGTTTTTTATAAAGTGACACTTAACAACCCAATAATTATATAATAAATCAATTTTATGTTTACAAATATTTATTAATTAGATATTTATACTCAATATAAAAATATTATGTAATTTTTAAATTCAAAAGGAAATATTTTAATTAAACCATTTACTTATAAGTTTTTATTTAAGAGATAAATTTATAAATTATTGAATTTTTATTTAAATAAATGAATTTTATTTTTTGAAATAATAATATCAAAATGAAATTTGGGTAAAATATGGATATTTTTTTAAAATTGTTCTTTTTTCAGTGAATAGTGATGAAACCGTTTTTTATAAAACTTTCATTTATTTTCAACAAATTAAATAATTTAAAAATATAATTATGATTTATTTTTATTTCAAGTAAAACAAAAATTATTTAGTCACATTTTTTATAATTAATTATATTTAAATAATCTTTATACTATATTTTAGTATAAAATTTTTATGCTTGAATCACATTTCTAAAGAAGATTTTTTAAAGTACATAATGTTTCTCATTTTTAATTAATTAGAAAACCGTTAATGATGAATTATTTAAATGAATTTTTTATATAATATATTCAAAAATATGAACTAAAATTACTATAATGGTTATTTCAATTTATATTATTAATATAAAATAATCTAATGAATGAAAATTATGTTTCCTGAAAAACTGCATTTTTATTTGGGTTGTGAGTTTAATTTAAAATTAAATTATTCCACTTATAAGAACTGAATGTAGAAAAAAAAATATATTTATTTTTTGTTATTATAATAATTTATATTATATAATATGTTCAAATTTATATTTTAAACATAATTTATAGTGAGACCAATAAAAATCTTTTATTATAGTTAAAGTCAAAATGGGCTTACTAGGGGTTAAAATACAACAGAAAGGGTTCAAATGACCTAAAAATTTGTCTAAATTCCATTGGATGGAACAATTTAGACCCTTTATATTAAATTTATGGTAATTTTCCATTTTTTTAGCCACATTCCATTATTATGAACTATATAATAATTTATATAAATGAAGGAAAAAAATTAAAATTCCTTAGTTTTCATATATATAATACATTATGATAGGGATAAAAACAACTTATATATTTTTTATAAATAGTAATTCAAAAGATAAATTGTTTTTATCATGGTTATTAATTTCTAATATTTTGTGAATAAATAATTACCATAAGAGCTTACGTATTGGTGACATAATAATTATTTAATAAATCGAATACAAGAAAAACGATTTCAAAAAATTAGAAACTAATATAAATTGAATGATTTTTTTGTTAAATTAATTTTATATAAAATTATTAAATTTTATAAAAGTTTTAATATAATATGTTTGAAATCTATTTTTTATTAAGGTTATCAAGATCATATTAAATAAATATTGTCAAAATTGACATTAATGATATTTTAACATATTTTTTTATGAAATGATTTAAAATTTATAAAAATCATAAATTTATTAAGTGGTTATTGTATTGTTTAAAATATGATCCATTATCCAAATATGTGAAAATTCTCCTTTCCTAGTAAATATCATGTCCCTTAAAGAGTAAAAAATATTTTCCATAGGTGAAAACTAAAATGGTAAAAGTTAGTAACCTTAGTTGTTAGGGTATAACATGATTAAAACAAGTCTATTTTTTGTTATGGAGGTTTTTATAGACCTTATATTATCTCCAATTTATTACTTTTCAAATTTTTAGGAACTAGTTTTGAGAGTGACTCCCCGTTATTTAATTTTTTGGGTGTTTACAAAAATGTCACTCATTCTCACTTATAAAAGGTCACATGATTTCCTCTTTTATTCACACATCCAAATCCTTATTTTCTTGAAAATATATACAAAAATATATTATTATTTTTATCTCTCAGTGTCTTGGAGAAATGTTTTTACCATAAATCTAATCTAGGAATCCCTTATGTGTAATTTTAAAGTGGTGGTCTAAAGAACATGTAACATTATTAACCAAAGATTTTGGTTTTCTTTTTTCTACCACCTCTTAAAATATTATTAATACATGATGATATAATAAATACAGTATCCAACCTAAAATTAAATATTATTTTATTAATTTCACAACATAAATTCATATCATCTTCCATCAAATGGGAAATGAAATCATTATTCGTGTGTACAATGCACTATCACCTCATAGACTGATTTAATTAATTTTTAATCATTGACTCTGAAGGTTGGTTATAATGATGTAATTTATGTTTACATATAAAATAAATGGAATATTTGTCATTATTAAATGATAATATATTGTTTACATTATTATCTTTCCATTTACTGAAAAATGATAACATTGTTCTTTGGTACGTGTGGACTACCGCCACCAAGAAGTGAGGTGATTCATTTTCCATCACCACATCCCATAGATGATAAATATAACAATATTTAAAGAATTAATATGGTATTTATGATTTAATTATCATTATTTAAATATAATATAACACCCACCCTCTTTTAATAATGATCTTTGAAAAATGGAAATGTTACTCATGCGTTTGTACAACCTATATTCTCCATGATTGCAACGTAGTTAATTTTTCAGAACCATATTTCAGGATTTGTTTTAAATGTATAATTTGTGTATAAAATTGATAATTAATTCCTTAGTATTATTATTTATATTATATGATAATTACCTTTTTTACCATAGTGAACCACTCGAATTGATTTTTGAAATTTAAGATGAATACTATTAATAGTTTTGATGTGAACTTAAATAATTAACTAATTTGACATAGCATGGTTAGTGACAAAATAAAAGGAATAATAAATTTTTCTTTTAAAAAAGTAAATAATTAACATAATTTTATTATTTAAGAATACCAATAATTTACTCAAGGAGCATACTTTAGGTAAGAAAAGTTCTTTAAAAAAATATTTTTTTAAAGAATTATTTTTCAACACTTTCACTTACCTGACTATATTTTTAAAATTATTATGTAGATGTTTTTTATAGGCATAAAAGATTTATAAAAGAAATTTTATTTCTTTTTTCAACTTTATTACAATGTTTTTTAATTAGTATGTCTATATGTATTTTATATATAGTGGTTTTAGAGAAAAGAAAAAATAAATGTTTTATTTTAACACATACAGAGAGAATGGTTTTTTCCGTCACCATAATAATTTTTTGAAGTTTGAAATCCTTTAAAATATTTAGTGACTTATTCATAGAAAAAAATTCCTATTTTTATAATTTTTTGGTATTTAAAAAAAGTTTTTAAAATAAAATGTTATTTTGATTTTTGAAATATTTTTACATACAAGTTTAAAAAATAATTTATTGGGCTTTATAATTGAATTTTACAGGAATAAAATTTCTTATTCATGACATAGAGCATGAAAATATTCTATATAATGGTGTTGCCTAGATAATGACATGTTAATCCCCATTATAACTCATGGGTGGTCCTGTTATATCTCCTAATATGGGTGTGCCTATAGAGTGCTCCAATGCATTGGATAATGAGTATTTCATTATAGAAAAATATTTGAAGTGGGTAGTATGGTAATTCCAACTTATAAGGGTTGGTAAGGTATTTTTAAGGATTATAAGATAATGATGTCCCAAGAAATGTAAATGTATTTTATTTTATTGATAATGAGTTTTAATATAATTAATTTGTTTAAAATTGTTAGATAAATTTTCTTTTTAAAATTGAATATAATCCACTTTTCAAGTTAAAAATTATGTTTTTAAAAAATTTTCTTCCATGGGTTTTCATGTTTTAAACTATAGTAATTGATTTATTCTTTTTTATTTCCCTAGATAATATTTCTATGTTCATACCTCTTTTAAAAAAAATCACAGTATTTAAGGATTGGTAAGGGAAATAAAGAAGTCAAATTAAAATATATGAATTTTTTCCATGAAAAGAAATCATGTTATATATTAAAAGTTTTATATTATTTAAAAATGGATAATTATTAGAAGTGTTCACTTTATAATATATGGTTTTCATATTTATCAGTTATGACCTAATTCTTTGAAACTCTAAACCTGAAAAAAAAATCCTTAAATGTAATAGAATAAATTTTTGACATTAAACTAAACATTATATAATGTTTATGTCCAATTATTTATATTTGGTGCCAAATGGTGGTTTAGATAATTGCAGAGTTTATAATAATTAATGTAAATACCCTTATGAAATTTTAATTTTGTGGTTATCATATAATTTTTAGATTATCTTGTTTCTTTGACTAAATTATTTTTTTAATAATGATTTTCCATAGAGAAATTATGGAAGTTGTATTAGAAAAGAATTAGGAAGAAAATATCCTTGAAAATCAATAACCCAAAATAGATAGAATTAGAACTAAGTAGTTTTTTGTAGTGATTTATCACTTGACTTAGGTTATAAATGGTGGTCTCATTAATGATAAAGATAAACCAAATTTTCCACAGTGAAACATGTAGAGAGCTTAGAATTTCATGAGATAGAACCCTCTAGATTTCAATGGAACCACATATCTAGTAGTATTTATAGGATGGATCAATTCCATGTAAAATCCATTTTAAGTCATGGTATGTTCAAAATTACAAAAGGTATCATTTTCATTTTATCATTTTGAATGTGAAGTTGATTAATAATAGTCATTGGTTAAGAATACGAGAGAGAAATATTTTCTTGATTCCATGGCATGGGACACATTTAAAAATATTTTCTTTAAGAAATATTTTTTCTATGGTTTTATGGTTAAAGATGCAATCAAAATTCTTAAGATTGAAGAATAATAATGAAGATTTCATAGTCACATATGAAAAGAATTTTACAAGATTGGCCAGTTCTGTACTAGATTTTATTCCAGAGATTGATATTAAAATTAATTCACTTTACTTAGGATTGAATCCATGTTTGTGAATATATTTATCCACTCAATAATTTAAAATCATTGAGAATTTTTTTTTGATGAAAAGGTTGAGATAAAATTTACTTTAAATTATGTTGCTTGTTATGATGAATTTAAGAATCATTAAGAATGTTAAATTATGGGGAAAATCCCTCAAATAAATTTGTATGTAAGAAAATCAAGTTCGCATATTGTCATAAGTGTGGTAAAAACAGCCTGTAAAATATCTTATAAAATCAGTGAAGTGTTAGAAATATGGAATTTTTTTCATAAGGTATGCGATTAGAAGGAAAATAATCCAAAACAAACCATGAATGGGGTAACAAATAGCCATCTAAAAGTGGGATGTTTTAGTCATAATGAGTTGGGTAATTGTGCTAACGCATGTACATTGTTAGTTATAGAGGGTGGAAATCCTCAATATCGAAAATAAAAAGGCATTGTAAGATCATTTTCTACTACCACATTTGAAGTGGGGTTTTTTAATTAAGTGGTAAAATGTTTTTTACTTATTTATTTAAATTAGTCTAGTTCCATTTTTGACTCTAGGTATTCACATTCCTCATTTTAGAGAAGTTTCTATGTAAAATAGTAATATCACCACATAAAAAATATAGTTCTTTTGGTGAAAAATATTGGTGGAAATATTAAAAAAAATATTTATAGGAATATTCTTATTTTTATTAGTGGGACATTATTTCCCAAAAATCATATTAAAATTCCCATAGTGTAGTTTGATATAGTTTTTGTATGGATTGGCTTTCTGCTTATCTTGGTAAGATTGATTTTAGAGATAAGTTAGTTTTACTTAGTGATTTCATACCTTTGATAACATACTAAGAATATGAGAAATTGATTATAGATGGGAGTTAATGTTACATAACTCATATTATTTAAAAGAATGAAATTCTTCAAATTAATGATTTTATAATAGTGAACGAATTTATGGATGTATTTCTGGATACTTTTCGCAGTTTTATTCTTGACTAGAAGGATTTAATAACTATTGACTTAGTTCATGGTAATAAGTTTATTTAAAAATCTCATTATTTAATTGATCAGGTGGAACTTTTAAAATTAAAAATTTTGTTGCATGAGTTTCTAGAAAATTTTTTTATTCCACCTATAACTTAACCTTAGGGTTCTCTATTTTTTTATTTTTTAAAAATTATTGTTCTCTGAGACTTTTCATTGATTATTATGCCCTGGATTATATCAATTTTAAGAAAAATTATAATTTTTCTCATATCCATGATTTTTTTAATCATCTCTAGGGATCAAAATACTTTTTGACGATTGATCTTAGGTCAAGGTAACATCAGTTGTATGTGAAGGAGTTACATATTCTAGAGACTATGTTTCAGACTAGATATGAAAATTATGATTTTATAGTTATTCAATTTGGGTTAACCAATCCACCAGTTCTATTTGTGGATCTTATGAATAGATTTTTCCATGATAGTTTTCACATTTCTATGGTTTTGTTTATTTATTAAAATTTTCTATATTATAAAATCTAGGAGGAATATAAAAAATATAAAATGTTTATTTTTCAATCCTTAAAATAAGGAAAAGTATTTTAAAAAATAAGGGTTAATTTTTGGTGACAATAATTTGATTCCATGGGCATATTGTTTCTAAAGATCAAAAAACTATTTAACCCACAAAAATAAACATCGTGAAAGAATATTCAAGAACCAAAAATTTCAAATTGATATATATTTCTCTTTGATTAGAGGGTTACTACTGAAATATTGGTGAAACTTTTGATTGGTTATTTATCCCACTAACTAAGATAAATTGAAAATGAGTTAAATTAAACTAGAAGAATTAAGTAATGATTGTTTTTAAAAACTAAAAAGAATATTGGAGAATGCTACATTTTTTTCCCTTCCCTCCAGTAGTAGATATTTTTCATCCATATAGATTTTTATAAGGGAATTGGTTGTGTTTTGATGAAAAATTATAATGTAATTACGTATTATTTAAGGAAACTGAAACCTCATGAGTTAAATTATCTCACTAATGATCTATATTTATCTATTTTTTTAAAAAAAGTTTTGAGGAGTATTAAAGTAGAGTAACGTGTGAAATATATACTTATTATAGAAGTTTAAAATATGGATTTACTCATATAGAGTTAAACATGAGGATGAGAATGTGGTTGGGACAGATTAAGTTTTACAATTGCATAATTCATTATCTTCATGGGAAAGAAAACAATGTATCTAAATTATGAAGTTGTAAAAATAATTAAACATTATCCATGTTATGGTTGGAATAAGTCTCTTTGGTCAGTTATTTGAGGAATTTTATCCCAGAAGTTGTGGATACAGGAACCTCCTTTGTTTTGTGTTTGGTGTTAGTACAATCATCTGATTGAAAAAAATTAAGAAAGCTCAATAAGAGGATCATGTTTTCCATAAAAATTTATAATTAGTTATAAAGGGTATGTTTTCAAACATTAATATTGATGAAGGAGGTTTTATAAAATTTATAAAGATATTTTATGTGTCTTGTGAGTTCTAATTGAACAGAGAATTGTTGAGTGAAGTTTATAGTATCATAATTTCCATTAAATCTAGTAGTACTAAGGTGTTATCATATTTGTAAACCTCACATCTTTTTTTATCAGTACTATGATATACATAGATATTCATTAATATTAATGTTAGAATGGAAAGAAAGGATGTATTAACAACTTTACCATGAAATATTAAAATTATGAACAGTTTAAATAAGAATGAAAATTACTTAATGGGATGCTTATAAATTTTCCAATATCTGAGTTGAAATTATAGAATATATCCATGTATTTCATAGTACAATTACAAAATACATCTCGAGGAAATATTGGGATTTGGGTTATTATATATCAATTAATAAAATCTATGTATTTAAATCACATCAGAGAGAGAATATCCATGGATAAACTTTATTAACTTCATCTCAATGGTATATTCATGTTATATGGAGTTAGTTTATTAATTTTATCTAACTATGATCCCAGGTTCACTAAAATTTTCTATAAAGTACTTCATATATCTTTGTGTACGGAAATAAATTTCATTACATATTTTTATCCTCAATCAATTGGATAATCTGAGTTAATGATTTATATTTTGGATGACATGCTTTGGGATTGTTAAATTGATTACCATGGAAGTTGGGATCAATATATTTATTTATTTAAGTTTTCTTGTAATAATGGATTGTGTTCTACTATACTATTGGAATCTTTTGAGGCATTATATTAAAAGTGGTGTTGGACTCCATCTTAATGGGATGAGGTATTTGAACAGAAATTTATGGGACTTGATTTGGTATAGAAAGTTACTGAGAAGGTAGATATAATTCATATATACTAGTGGATTTATCAATTTATGTAGAAAATTTATACAGATACTCAGAGAAAGGATCTATCTTTTAAGGTAACCGATCATGTCTTTATCAAACTATCTTTATGGTAAATTGTTATAAATTTTAGTTTAAAGGTAAAGTTAAGTCCAAAATTCATTGGAACATATGAAATCTTAGAGAAAGTTGGATCAGTTACCTACCATGTATATTTTCCTCTATGTTTATCCTTGGTACACAACATATTTCACTTTTCAATGTTTAAGAAATATGTGATGGATTCATCCCATGTTTTGAGCCCTGAAGTAGTTTAGTTAGAAGAGACTATTTCTTTATAAGAATATATTATTAAAATTCATTACCACATGGAGAATTTTTCTGAAATAATTTTATTTACCTGGATATGGTTTTTTAGAAAGCCCTAATGATTGAAGAAGCAAAAACGGAATATAAAAATGTTATAAGGAAAAAATACACCCAACTGTTTAATAAATGAATGATTTTCTTTTATTTTTTTTCAAAAGGTTGAAATAATTTATAAAACCATGAAATTATAGAATAAATCATTTTCATTTTTATCAATATTAATGAATTATATTTATATATTCATTATAAAAATATTTTGGAATTTTTCTATCAAAATGGAAATAGTGTTAATTCATCAATTTTCATATATGTTTTCATTTAAAAGAGTAATTTAAAAATTCCAAAATTTTAATTTTACTAAATTAATTTAATTTTTAATTCATAAAATAAAAATTAACTTAGTCTAAAATTTTGGGATTTTTCAGAAAATATTGACTTTTCAGTGAATATTGAAAAATACTGATTTTTCGTAAAATATTAATTATTTTCAATAAAACATGTAATTTAAAAGTACTATTATTATTTTAATTTGATTTAAAATTTCATAAGTATTATTTAGTTATATTTAATATAATTAATTATATTTTAATCAAATTTATGTTGTATTTTAGTATAAATTCATTTTTAGGAAAAAAATGCATTTTTACTGATTGAAATTGTTTTATTTAATTTTAAAATATTCTATTTAATGGTTGAGTAGTAACCAGGTGATATAAAAGTTTTAAAATTTAATCTTTAAAACAACTTCCATCATACCAACTAGATCCAAATATTATCCTGTCACGAACCTCGGGTCACATCTCGATCTGCATGCTGCTCACCAGCATCGTCTCCACAATTCCGGTGAGAACCCACCATACATCATCCCGTCACTGGTTCAAAACACTATCATAGAAATACATCACACTCATAGAACCACATAATCACATCACTAGAAGAGAAAAATCTAGTGGTGTCCATCGTAACAAGTCACCAAATCCCATAGAAAAAAAAGAAACGTCAAATAACGGATCAACCTGGTTGAATAGGAAGATGGAGAAGATACCACTATAAGAGACACTAACTAGAGCACTGAGGATATCTCAAACTCACAAACTAAAAAATTAAAAAAATACTACATATTTCCAACTATTATATAATCGTGGAATCCCAGAGAAAGATCCGAGAATGGATCGGACTCGGACCATGACAGGGAGCTTGTCGCCATATCCACCCAATGCCAATGGCTGCCACAACATCCATAGATAAACATCACCAAAACTAGAAACAAATATCTACATTTTCTAAAAAATAAACAAATATGAATAATTTTTATATAAAACAAAACAAAAAAACCCTCACCACTGTATTTAGGGAATAAACCATAAACAAATACCCATTAACACAGGGTAGAGTTGGCTCAGGCTGTACGAGGACACCATCGACTACCAAATGACCTAACCCAAAACCTATTTGTAACCACCACGTTGAAATGATCTCGAGATATTTATAAGAACAAAGGGTGATAAAAATGGTTTTGGAGTACTAGTTATTTTATGTAACACCCATCGTCAGGACCACCCACCTCCATCATGAAAGAACACATCATCGAAGGCAAAAACATAGTATTAAAGAGGAAAAAAAATTAAGTTTAATTTTAAATTATATTTTACAACTTCGCAGAATTTTATTTTATAAAATGTATTACATATTTAGAATCTGAATAATTTATATTATATAATAATTTCAACTAAATTTTTATTTATTTTTAATATTGAAAATAGTAATAATATTTTACATCGGTTAAGGAGAAAATAGGTTTATCGAGGGTTAAACTAAGAAGATAAGGGTTAAAATGACCTAAATTAGTTTCTAAATCATATTCTGTGGACCTATTTAATCTATATATCATATATTTCATATAAATTTACCATATTTTGAGACACATTTTAGGATTATGACCTATATAATAATTTAAGTAAATGAAACAACAAAAAATGAACCTTCCTTGTTTTTAATATCTATAATAATTTGTGATAGGGATTCAAATAACCAGTGTTTAGCTATAAATATTAATTTTAAAGATAATTTTTTTTCTTATCATGTTAATTTTTTTTTATTTTTTCTAATGAAATAATTATCTTAATATTTTACCGAACGATAAAAAATTATTTATTTTATCAATTGAGAAAAATGATATTAAATATATTAAAAATAATATCAATTGAATTTAATATTTTAATACATGAATGTTTAGATACTAATAAAATTTTATTCATGTTTTAATGGAATCATTTTAAAATCCATCTTTGTCTTGATGTGCTTAAAGTCACATTAAAAGAATAGTGTGAAAATTTACATTAATGATATTTAACAATAAATGATATTTATTTAAATTATTTAATATTTATAAAAATTTTATCTTCATCCAATGTATTATTATATTTTTTTTAAATATCATTCATCATCCAATTATGTGATGATTTTATTTTTATTTTATCTATCCTGGCCCCAAAAGTGTAAAAAAACTTGTTACCGTAGGTGAAAACTAAAAAGGTAAAAGTGAGTATCCTAAGATATTAAGGAATAACATGTTGGAAATTTTTTTCTCTTTTTGTGATTTATGTTTTTAAGACCTTATATTCAATCCAATATATTATTCTTCAAATTTTTAAGAACTAGTATTGAGAGTTACTCCTCATTAATTAATAGTATGGTGTATTTACAAAAATGACACCCATTCTCACTTATAAAATGGTACCTCCTCTCCTCTTTAATTCACACATTAAAAGACATTTAGTTTCATCCAATACCTACAAAAATATATTCCTTAATTAACTCCTCATTTTTTATAAAAATTATATATCAAAAATACAATCTAAGAAGGATTTATGTATAATCTTAAAGATGTGGTTTGAATAAAATATATCATTCTTAACTAAGAATTTTAATTTTGTTTCTTCTTCCACCTTAAAATATTCTTCAAAAATTATGATATAATAAAAACAATAAATACAATATATTTGTACTTAATTATTTTAATTTTCTAAACTATGTACATATCTTCCTCAATTAAATGGGAAACGAACCCATCATTCAAGTGTATGGGGGACTATCACCTTGTGAACCAATGTAATTCATTTTTCGTTTTTCTGCTCTCAGGTTTTGTTATAAATATTGATATGATGTTTATATATGATATTCAGGATATATTTATAATTATAAAATTATAACATATCATTTACTTTCTAACATTTCCTCTCACTAATAAATGATAACATTGTTCGTGTGTACGTGTGGACTAGCGCCTCCCTGAAGTGATGCGATTTATTTTTCATCACAAAATCAATTGGATGAAATATATAATTATATTTAATTAAATAATATGATATTTATGATATAATTTTAATTATTTAAAGATAATATAATTATTATATTCCTTCCAAAATGATCTTTAATGAATGTAAATGTTACTCATGAAAACGTACAACCTACCATCTCTATGATTATATCTATAACTCAACATCTCTATAATTTTAACCATGTTTCTTAATGGGTTTTAAAAGTAGAATTAATGTGTATAAATTATAATTATTTCATTGTTATTATTCTTTAGATGATTTAATAATGAACACTTTGATCATAGCCAACTTATCAATGACAATTTTGACATATAAGTTGAATATCGTCAAAACTTATGAAGTGAACTTAAATGATTAACTAATTTTTTATTGAATGGTAACAGATAAAGTAACATGAATAATAAAATTTTATTTTTTTATTAAAAAGGTTAATAATTGTAAGATTTTTATCATTTTGGAATTTAAAGAACTTATATGATGGTTCTGACTCTTGGTAAGGGACTTTCTTTGAAAAACTCTTCTTTTAATGATTTCTTTTTTTAACTCGTTTTATTCTATGTATATATATTTAAAATCATTTTATAAATGTTTTATGTAGTAATATTATATTTTTAAATAAAATTTTATATCTCCTTTTACATTAATTCAATTGTTTTAAAAATTAATATTTTACGTGATTTATTTGGAACATTTTTCAAAAAAGAGAAAAAGAATGTTCTATTTTAGCATATAGGGAGATAATGAATTTTTTCTCCACCGTAATTGTTATTTGAAGTTTATAAGAATTTAAAATATTCTAGTTTTTATTTAAACTATAACTTTATTTCCCTTTTCTAGGTATTTTATTATTTTAAATTTGTTTTTTAAATGAAAGGGTGTTTTGATCAGAGAGAGTTCTCAGTATGGGATTAGAAGAATTTTTCATGGGTTTTATGATAGGATATTAAATGATTAAATTTTTTTATTAATGATATAAACCATATAAATTTTTTATATGATGATTTTTCCTAGATAATGATGGTTTGAGCCCTATTATAGCTCATAGATGAACCCATTATAGATTATACGGTGGGTGTGCCCAGTTACTGCTTTAATGCATTGGGTAATGATTATGTTCTATAGAATGTTATTTGTATGGTTATTAAAATTTTAAAGTGTTCTTGTAAGGGTTATATGTTGATGATTTCCCAATTAACCATCATGATTTTTCATTGATTTCTAATGAATTTTCATGAAATCATTTATTTTTAAGGGGTAAGAAAAATTATCTTTCCAAAACGAAATATAAAGAACATTTTGATAAAAAAAATGTATGTTTTTATGAAAGGGTTTTTAAGGAGTTTCATGTTTTTCACTAGAAAAAACAATTTATTCCTTTTATGTCCCATATTGATATTTTTTTTCTCATACCTAGTTTTTAAATTGATTTTCATAGCTTCAATGGATGGGTACGGGAAAGGAAGAAGTCAAGCAGAAAAAGATGAAGATTTTTCATAAAAGCAAAACATGTTTCATTTTAAAAGTTATATATTATAGAGAAAATTGTTACTAATTAAAAGTGTCTACAATTTAATATATGATTTTTTACATATGATTTTCGACCTAATTCTATAATACTATAAACCTGAAAAAGATACTCAAATTTAAGAGAATTAATTATTGACTTAAAACTCAAAATTATGTAATGTTTAAGGTCAATTTATTATATGATTGTTGTTCCCAATGTCATCTGAGTTTACTATTAGAATTGTTTTATGAAAATTCTTATAAATATTAATCTACAACTTCAAGGAATAAATACTACAACACCTTCATCCGAGACCTACGAACTAACTTAGTTCTTGAAATCTTTCATTTGTATTATTTTTTCTTTGTACTATTAGAGATTCATAATTTGAGCACATTCATTTTAAAATCACTAATTTTACCATTGTAATTTTCTTATTTCAATCTTGTGTAATCAAATAGATTATTTTGAAATTAATTCATTGTTTAGAACTTCTTTTTTGAAGATGTTTAGGGATATTACTTATATAAAATCATATGAACAAAGAGGTTCTCAAGGATTGAGCTTGCTATTTTCATCACCTATCAAAGAATATTGGTGATAGTACTTGTATCTTATGATAATTTTGGTCAAGAAAATATTAGAGTATCATAACATCGTTTTTTGGATCTGGGTATTAATCATTCTACCTATTTAGATTAAAACTGAAGAGTTATATTAGATGGACCTATTACATCCTCTAATAATATATTTTAATATAATTTATGTATTTTCATCCCTAAATCTATTGAACTATCTCATAATTTATTGTTCCAGTTACATTAAAATTATTGATTTGTTTAATTCTTTTCGTATAGATCATTATATTTCCATTGTGCTTCAATATTATTGTTACTATAATTTATCAGAATCAATGCTTCCAATTTAAGTGATTTAGTATATTTCTAAATAGTAGGATACTTTATATGTTTTTTAAAACATTAATTAACCACATATTAGAGCATCTATATCAAATAAAAAATGATTTAGGGATCTTTCGTAACTCCCACATCTAAATATGATCCAAAACACACCCATTAGTTATAGGGCCCTTTCCCATACCGAGTTCATGTAAGATGAAATCTTTTAAGGTAGTAGGATGCCCGATAAAGGTGTGTATACAACTCAATATTCCCGCAAAATTTTCTTCCCTAAACATATACATTATATATAAGTTCATATTGGTGTGACATGGAAAATATAAAAATAACACATCAAAATAAACACTTGTGGTATCATTAGGATCCATCGTGATACCTGATATCAAACATACTTTCTTTGGAAAGTAATAATGTCATGTTTTAATAAGTCAGGTGTCATATCTGATAGTTATTAGTATTTAAACCCTTAATAGCATCTCAGAAATCTCATGAATACCAATTGTATGTACACCCAATTTAAAAACCCCAAATGGAATGTCCGGCAGTACACACAACTCACCCCATTGAAGTAGTACTACCAATATGTATCATTAGTCCATACATGTTTGGTATTACACCCAACACACATCACAAGTATTCACTTGGTTTGGGTTACACCCAACCCACTTATCATGAATGAACAAGGATGAAATTATACTCATCCTTGAAACCATATTATTATTATTATGTCCAAGTTACAATTTCACCCAACTTATTTTCAATAAATACCCCCCAAGTTGGCATCTCATCTTACTTCATGTCTTATATGATTCCATATTAAAATCACACCAAATCACACCCCAACTTATCCCCCACATTGGAATTAAACCCAACCATATATAATTCACCTTCCTAGTTGTAATTATTCCCAACTTCACATTAATCACATACACAGGTTGACATTACACCCAACATCTCCTCACATCATAACCATTTAACACACCCAATATAACAATCACACTATATAATTACTTCTAAAAATATTATATAATTAATAATAAAAATCCAATAAACAATCATAAGTAACAAGGGTCGACATAATCTTGTAGCACACCCAATATCCAGATACACCTCACATTATGGTGGTTTCTCACATGCCCACCTCTTACAAATTTTCATTATTATTGAGTGATGCTACCATATTAGCATCACATTATTGTAAAGTTAATTATTGGAAAGAATTATAAGAAACAAAAATAATTTTCACTAGGTCAAAATATATCCATGTACACCACTATTGATTCCCTTTAAAATTTTCCAACACACTATGTTTTGGAACAAAATATTCGGTGACACTAGAAGATGAATGTAAACATATAAAGTTCCACCCTCAGCCCAAAACTGTTTCCCTGCAACCAATGAATGTAGAACTATATAAATTTAATTCTTAGTTAATGAAAAAAAAGTTTTTTTGATCACATATAACACCTTGCATGGAAAAATGATTAAAAAATGATACCCTAAACCCATACTCTTGAGTATACTTCTAAAAACATATAAATTATAAATTATTTTTGATAATTACTAAAGATACACCAACTTATTCTTCCATAATTACAATATCAACAGAAACTATTCAATTACTAACTCACCAAATACCTTTTTTTATTAATGTTTTAGAGTCTTATGATAATCCTTTATCTAAAAAATCAATATCATTCCCATTCTAGGGGGTTCTTCTCACTAAAACATGGATTAATTATTTTATAATAAGTATTTAATATCTCTAAAAATTATCCACTCATGATACTCATATTGAAATATCATAATTAGTATTATTATTCATAACTTGGGGGAAGGAAAATATAAGAAGGGTTATCTAAAATTCTTAGTAAGGGTTAGCTTACACCATAAGCTGTTATGGAATGAACAAGGCATGAATAATAAGTCCAAAATAAATAATAATAAAATCATTTCAAAAAACTGATAACATGAGAATGAAATACATCTGTAGAATACATAAAATTATAAATAGTCACATAGAAAATAGAAACATATTGTTTTTTGATGGTATGTAAAATACAATACATCATAATGATACCATAAAGGTCTTATGCCTGGATGTCATACATAAACTAGTTATTTTTTCACTAAATACACGATATAGTTGTTTTCGTGAGACCTATTTATTAATTTAGGGGCTATATAATTCTAATCCTTATCCATAACTAATTATGTACAATGTATTAATTATATGAAGGAATGTATAAATAGTACAATACACAACCATGTTTAATTAGTTATCAATAAACATCCATAATGAAATAACAAGTATATGAATTGTTAATATTTCCTTAGTCAATAATGGGAGTATATTTCTTATTAAACATCCTCCAAACTAACTTTGTATAAAGTAATGCATATATGGAAGTGTAAATTCTATAAAATAGAATATAAAAATAGAGGAATAAATATAGAATATATCTATGAAATCAAAAAATATGGACATTAATGAGAGAAATAAAGTCAAGAGGTAGATGGAGAGTGATAGAGAAGATAACGATTAATGAACAAGGTGAGATATAAACTATAAATTCATAAGAACATTTAGAGGAAAATACATGAAACATTACTTCAAAGGATAAAAATATTTTAAAATTTTATAAGAAAATAGAAGTGAAATTATAAAAAGTATATGAATATAAAAACTCAAAAATAATAATATTAATTCCTTTTAAAAATAATGAAAACTAGATTAAGAATATTTTTTAAGAAAAATGGTTATAAAATTTGGGAAATGATCTCATGCAGTAAATGATAAAAATTAGATTCTTTTTAAAACTTTGTAAAAAAGTCAAAAATAACCCATTTAGAAGATGGTAAAAAAATATTTTTAAACCATGGAAAATAAAGTAAACGAAATTAAAAAATTAACATAATTAATCATTGAATTGGTAGACTATAATATACTTTATATATTAAACATTGGTTTTCCTATACAATGGAACCATCTTCTCTTTCACTGATTTCCCTCTAAAACATCTACCCAAAACCAACATTGATATTAACACCCCTATAGTCCCCCACACTCCCATTCACCTTGTTCATGTTCTCCACATTCTTTAATCCTTTTCTACCTCAGCCTTAGTCTTTTCCACCCCTTCACAGATCTTTTCATCTCTGTATCACCTCCATACTCAGATTCCCCGTCCCTAATCTCATCTCCTCCACATCCTCCTCCGACTCTAAGTAATCGTGGTTTTTCTAATTGGTTATGTGTTTTAATCAAATTTATCATTTCCACCATCACTGTAAATATTTCTATCCTCTTCAGAAAAAATTAGTCACCCCTATACTATCACCAAAATCTCTTTTACTCAATTAATCTCCTCAACACAGCTTATGCATTTTCATATTTAAAAATATTCATTAATTTTTTAATTCCATAATTTTTTCCAACCATATAATTTTTTCCTTATATTATTATATAATCTTAGTTCATTATTCTCCTCGATATTTGTGATTTTAGGTGATATGAATTATCGGTTTACCAGTATAAAACTCAGGTAACTCGTTTTCAGGTTTCATTAATCTATTTGTTTTTCCCCACCCCAATTTTTCATAGATCATGTTATTATAATGCCTTTGTTGTTAGATTTTTCCATTCCACTATTTTTTTCCTTTTTCACATCCCTCAAATTTATCTAAGAAACATTGAAATTACTTTTCAATATATCACATATTTTATAGGTATTAAGTTCCTCTTACAAGCACTTTATAAATTATCATGTAATAATATATCTTAATTTTTAACCCATTATTCTCATTGAATAAATTTTAATCAACTACACTATCTATTTGTTGTTTATAAATTTCCTCTGTAAAATTTCACTATGTGGAATTTCACCTTCATATAGGTTCACCATGTTTAGTTATAATATTAACATGTAAACTTGTCAAATATATATATTTTGTTTACATATATAATATTTATGGTTAATAGTCTATATTATCATCATCCAAATTTTAATATTTTTCTTATTATTTTTTATTTTTTAAATTATATGTGAATTTTTTTTATAATCATTATTTTATATTCATATTTACTAACAATATTTGTTTAAGAATGCTTATTTTTTAAAATTAACCTTTTACATTCCATGATTACTATATTTAATGTGTTGAAAGAATTTTTCTTCAAATGTATACTTATATAAAATGTGGAACTCCTTCATTCAATGTAATTATCTCTCATTCATAATCTACTCTTACATTTTTAGGAATATTTATACTTTTCATAGTTTGTACTTATTTTTTGAGCTAATATGTGACCTATGTTTACTAGGTCAATAGCCGATGGAATTCAAGATAGAGATGAATAAAAACATTGTCCAATAGTTGAGGTCCATATGGAAGATCAATGAATACATTATAGAATGTTTTTTAAAATAAACATTTAGTTTAGATACATATTCATTTTATAGATACATTAATTATGTACCCAAATTATGTTTATACTCGTTATATGTTTCAATTAATTCATTTATACTAATTATTCCTATACTAATCATATAAAAGTTAGTTTATTATATATTTATATTGAGAATATATATCTCAATATATGTATATTTATGTATTTAATTTTTATATTCAAAATATGAAATGTAAATATTTAATGGAAGAAGTAAAATTTCAAATTCTAATTTCACATGAATCATATAATGATTAAATAATTTTAATATAATGAGATCTTGCCAATGGAATTTAAAAAATTATCAAAAAATATACAACATGAACTAATGACATTAGTTCTTTGGGACATAATTATTATTATCTCATAAATATAAATTTGGTTTTGGAAATTATATTTTGATTTAAATTTTCTACATGTTCTTACAGTCACATTTGTTTCGAACAGTTAATTGTCTGATCCTTTAAAAGGATCCAGGAAAATTGTAATGAAATAACATGCTAATATAGTAGTATCTGTTCCTTTAATGTTATTTTATCTTTGTATGCTTTATTCCCAACTAAATATTTCACCTTCATGAAGTTCACAAAGGAGATAACTTGTTAGGTCATTATGCATTAATAATAAGTGAACCAACTTCTATTTGGTTTTATGTGTGAATATAGAGCTTCCTTAAAAATTATATTTATAATTATCATTATTTTTATTCACTATTATTCTATTCATTTGTTATCATAAGTAAAAATTATTCCATAATTTTAGATTTTAAAAATGACTACTCCTATGTAAGATTCTTATTCAATAAAATTAGATCCTGAATTTTGAATGTATATAACCTACAAGAGATTTTCTACTATATATTTTTTTATGTTCTCATAGATATATGTATTTTTTCTTGAAATTACTTTTGATTTTTGATTTTCTACTCATGCTTACATAATCTATTGATTCTTAACACTTTAGAAGAACCTGGGAAAATCTTAATGAAATAATACCCTAATATAATAGTCTTCAATACATTAATATTATTTTCCTTTTTTTTGAGTTTTTCTCAACTAAATATTTCACCATCAAATAGTTCATAAAAGTGAACATTTTTAGACCATTGTAAATTCATATGAAATAGAACTATGTCTATTTGGTTTCATGTATGAAAAGTGAGATTCCCTTAATAAGTATATTTAGAATTGTTATAATTTTCATTCTTTATCAAATTCTCTTCATTTTATAACTTATGCAATTATTAATCTATAATTTCATGTATGAAAAAATACCATTCATATGAATTTTGGGTCTTATAGAACCATAATGATAGGTTTCTCATTGAGGGATGTTTAAGTTATTCTTATTGAGAATTAACAATCAACCCCTCTGAGTACACCAACCAGATTATCATGTGAGTCTCTTCAATATAAGAATTAGTTTGGTTTGATATACCAAGATAATATAATTTTTATTTATGAGGTTTGTTTTACTGCTTCTTCATATGTTATTTTAGAGAGTTTGATATATATATATATATCAAAAACATATAAAACTCATACAGATCCTATACAAAACATATATATACTCTATATATGAATGGAACACACACATATATATATTTATATGCAGGACATATATATGTTATATATAGAGAACATATATCTATATTTATAGTAATATGTGTGAACTCCACTATACATGTCACCTTATCCTAGTCATCCAGGATCATAAATCTAATATTGATTTCATTTTTAAAGTGTTTGTATAGTTTTTCGAACATGAACATATTACAACACATAATGTTATATGAAAGCACCGATTATAGTACATAAATTTATGCCTTTTGAAAGTTCAAATATGATATGAACCACTTTTTACAGCATTTATATACCTAGTCAATGATTTCAATCTAGACAAGATGTCCATTGGTTTTAGTGATACCTGAAAATAGAATCATATTTTTGTAAGGGGTCTAAATAGGTTTTGAATTGAAAAAATAAAAATTGTACAATGACAACATTATAAAATAATATGAATTATGTTTAATTTTTTTTATTATATTAGAATATAATTAATTTATAGAGAATTCTTTACATACTATATTATATTATTGAATTTTTTCATTAGATTTTATTTTTTGAATTTTCAATTTTAATTTATGTTGTATTCAATAACATTTCTTACCCATTTGTAATGTAAGTTGCGTGATTATGTATAACACATATTTCATTTTTAACTTCTCTATCAATATAACTAGAATTTTGTACCATTTATAACCCTCATTACACAATAATCATTATTCTACATTATTCCAGGCTGTATTATTAAACCACCATATTATTGTAACAAGGATTCAAAAGAATTTTTAATCTGCATTTCTTCTTATTATTGTACCATATGTAATCTTCTTTCTTCCATATAAATGATTTTTTACATTAAATAAATTGTACAGATAGAATATTAATTTAACCTACCTATTAATCTTTTTTCCAACCTACTATTGAAAGTAGAAAACTATTTATATCTATCAACTACCTAGTATTGTAAGTTGAATTCATCTATATAATTCCATATTTCATTTATACCCAACATGATAATGTAATTTGTGTTTATAATCATTTTTAACCTATATTTATGTAGGTAACATTATTAAATTTCATTCCTTTTGTAAATGAATTTAAAACAAGCATTAAACATGTTTAACTTGAAAAATATTTTCACTAAAATAAACCACCTTGAAATATTCCTTCCTGATTTTTATGTATATGTTTGGACTAGAACTTGATGAAAGTCGACTGTTACTCTTAAATGGATGTTTCACTTTTACAAACGAATATATCATTCCGATGGAATAAATACTTGAACTATTGTTCATTCCATGAAGGTATTTTGGATCACTATTTTTTGGGTATTTCATAGTATTTAATTATTATAATCATTTGGTATGTTAGTGTTTATATATATTTTTAAAGCCATGGGTTTGGATTTATAAACCCATGGGCCTTTTTTTAGGGGATGTATTAATTAGTAGAATACCACACCATTCAGTTTTCAACATGAAACTAATATTCCTAAAATATTAATCCCTAAGTATTTTGATTTAAAAAATTGTATAACATTATGAAAAAATTATAATTTTAACACACATATATATATTAATATTCAAGAATATTACATAATTAATATGTATTTTTATCCAAAGTGATGAGCATTGGAGATAAATTTTAAGTAGGATGTGTGTGGTTTCTTATATTAGTGAAGATAGTTTGATTGAATTTAGGTAACAATGAACTTTTTTTCATTTTAATTCTCATGTATTTGTTGATAATCGTTTAATTTCATAGTTGGTTTTATATTTTGGAGGATAAATAATTATTTTGATGATATGTTATATGTTATCTAATTTACTTTTAGATACTATTTCACCAATTTAGTCATTGTATGACTGCATAAAATTTATTTTCAATGTTCATATATTGAATATATAAGTTTTCTCTACACATATTTGTTCTATACATATATGTTATATATATATATATTCTAACACACATTTTCTAATTTTTTATATTATATATATATAATGTATAAAACACAAACACACACATATATTCTCTAAATATTTATCATGTTAATCAGTATTGCTTTTTCTATATCATGTAGTTATCATTTATTTTTTAATAAAAATCTATAAAAAGCAGAATATGTTTTTTATTAGTTGTTTAATTATATGGGTACTAAGATAGTTCACAAGTCCATATCCTGAAAACCCATCACTGGTGAGGTAGTTTTTTCTATCACATACATAAAAATTAGATTTTTTTAAAAAAAAATTATTCACTTTTTCCTTTTTTCAATTCCTTTTCCAATTATTGAATTCATGAAATTCATAATATTAAAGTGTAATCATTCAAATTATTCAATTATACACATTATTTTTCATTTTTTATAACTTTTTATTATATAATTATCCGGTATTTTGTATAAAAAAACTCCTTTCAATGTAATCAAAATTAAATTGTTTTTAATTTATTATATTTTTAAATAGAATACTGAATACACCCAATAATATTTATAGGAAAAATACTAGTTATTATAAAAATATAAATAATATGTACATGAAATAAAAATATTCTTGTTCAAAAATAAGTGATAAATTCGCGTCCACATATAAGCAACATTTTTGTTGAACTGTAATCCAAGGGGAGGTTAAATGTCATGAAGACTTACAAACCCCATAAACTAAATGAGGAATGAAATATAATACAATAATATAGTGAAATAATCCAAACATGGAAGGATGAATCTCAAGAATCAATGAACATAATTTAAGTTATCTACAACCCTTATGACCTAGGTAATGTATGTATTGAAGAATTAGGAAATAAGAGGTGTCCATTGAAAGTGAAACAACCATGTGTAACAAATGATATATGCTTTAATATGTCAATATGGTAGTATTTACACAATATAAAATTAAATTGATCCATAATAATAAACATGTCTCAAAGAATGCTAATTGAGACTAAGAACCCATAATTCAAGTATTAACTCACTTGGTGTGTGCATATAACCTCCTTAATAACCAAATTAATTTTACTAAGTACATTATCTATATTCTTTTTTGATAATATTTTTTTTTTGTTTTTTTATTATTATATGTTACTCATTTACTGTATAGGTTTTTCTCTCATCGGCCACTTGGTGTTGTTCGATCAATTCCCCCTAATTGGTTTTGTTATATTTATCCTTCTAAATTTAGTTATAAAATATATTAATAAAATATAGAACTATATAAATCTATGTTCTTTATCTTTTTTGTAGAAAAAAATACATAGATTTTATTATTTTGTCAAAACAAGATTCAATTTAAGAAAAGTGTCATTGTATACTCATTTTAGTCTATTAAATTTTTAATGACCATTTATTGATAATATTTTCAATAAAATACAAAATTTAATTTATAAAATCTTGATCTTATAATAAATATCATATTATTCATCAAATACACTTTTTTAACCATCCCTGCAAGTTGTCTATGGAAAATGAAATATGTGGTTTATGGAGGTATTAATCCAACTATAACATAGGAAATGTTGTTATTCATTAATGGATGAGAGGAAGATAGATAATGGTTTATTATTGAAAAAAATTATATTAAATTATATTTATTATATTTATGTCATTATATCATGATGATTATAATATATTTTAAGGAGGTGGAAGAATAAAGTAACTTGCAAAAAATTGGTTAAAATAATTACATCTTCCTTTGATATCCTCTATTAGACCACTTTTTAATCCTTTATAGATTAGTCTTTTAGGGATAAAAATTCATCTAAGAAGTGAGAAATATTATTGGGAATGGTTTTGGTACATTTTAGTCTCTCTAATAAGATTTAGGTTTGAGGATATGTGGGTTAGTGAAGGGTCCCTTTATAGGTGAGAGGGTTTATATTTCTATAAATATTAATTTATTAAAAAAATTAATTATTAAAAGAAAGACGCTTAAAAATTTATAATTACAGAAATCGAAATTTTTAAATTTCAATAATTCCATCATCTATACATTTATATATGTTTTGTTTATATTTTATTGTTCTTCCCCATAATTTAACATTTATACCACATTTTAACATTTACCGTAATGACTAATTTTTACCCTGGTAAATTATTTTTATGAAAAAAATGAAATTGAATTTTTCACTAATTTTAAATTTTTGATTTCAAATATTATTCCTATTTTAATTTATTCAATTTATCATTGTGATAAAAAATATTTTTAATATAATAACACATAATGTGTAAAAACAATTTTCTGAAATATTATTTTTTATGAATAAACTGAACTTATTATTATTCATTTCCAAGTAAAAACATTACATGGGTGTTATGTTTTTTATAATATCAATAAATTTCATTAAAAGTATTATTTTGAATTGAGAAATTAAATTTAATAAAATAAAAATACATAGTATATAGAAAAATAAATTCATTTTAAAAAATAGTTCTTTTAAATGTCAACTGATTTTAATAAAATCCCATTAATTATTTATATTATAACCATTATATTTTATTCTAATCATTGGTATTGGAGAACATAAAATTATTCTTTAGAATAATAATCATAATATTAAAGTAATTAAAATAAATCATTTTGACTATATTTTTCTTTAAATTTTTTAACCCTTGGAATTTTCTTAATTTTTTTTAAAAGGTTGGGGTCGAAGCCTCATTTATTATTAAAGGAAAGAAAAGACCTCTTTAACTGGGTAGAGGGAGACCCGTTACATATCCTGAAAGCCTAGTGGGCATTTAGCCCATTACATGTCCCATAGGCCCATTTTTTAAGCCCAAACTCAATTCTGTGAATAGTGCTGCTACAGTACCTACACTGCTACAGTACTGCACAGTACCCGCCGCTGTTACAGTGCTCTGCCGCCGCTACAGTGACCTGTCGCCGCTACAATTCCCACCATTTATATAGTGTCGCCACTGCAACAGTATGCTACAGTACTACTACAGGAGATATTCCAAGTGGTTTTATTAGAAAAATAAACCTTTCATGGATGAAATAAAATAACATAATATAAACCCCAAAATTATTTTATATTCTATTTAAAAGTTTATTATATCAATAGAAACAAATATTGGAGTGAAGAGGTGTCAAAAAACACATCTCAACGTATCACCCATGAGAGAAAAAACTCAAATGTAATGATTGAAGGAGGAGATATCCACTTTGGAAGAGAGAAACAAGTGAACGAATGGATAAAGGATCATGTGGTGCTTATTGAGAAATTAAGGGGATTTTTTAAAATTAAAAAAAATCACTTATATTATTTAATTAAATTTTATAAAAAAAGTTTCCAACTACCCATTGAGTACCCTCCTGGCTCCCACCAGGAACATAGAACTTGTTTTGTGAGAACCAACCACCTAGTGTACCTAAATGAACAATCTCCCCGCACTTAGGCCTTCTATGTACTTGTTACCAGACAATTGGGCACCCAATGGATTATATCATAAATAAAGAAGCCCCAACACTAAGACCATATTTCGAAAACGGATTCCTAACCCCCACCAAAACCACCAAAATCACCAAAAATAAAAAACACAATTTTTTTATGAAAATTAAGTTGAATTTTTAGCTCAATGATATGTGTAGGGTGTGAAAATATCATTACCATATGGAAACTGCTTCTCAATATGCAACAGTGACCCTAGCCAAGGAACAATTCTGACCACAACACCTGTATGTCAACCTTTTCTCATAAGTCTCCTTATAGATATGATTATGTTTCCACGTTACATATACTAAATGTACTATATTTCCTTATAGTGTATTTTATATTTGTTTTAATGTACATGTCGGTCAATTATGAAATTATTCATTCATCTCCAACTCGAAATCATTGACATTGACCATATGAGAGAAGGGTCATAGTTTTATCTCTTCATCTAAGATACATGGAATACATCATACATGGAACAAAATATTTTCCAACATCTCCAAAACCATACTTTTGTTTAATAATATAAGACCCCCAAACCATTAACCAATATATAGTTGATCAATATGGAATTATGTACAATCACTCAAAATATTCCATCTAAATAGACACTTGATAGTAGTTTTCATATGCAAAGTTTAAATTTTTGAGATGAACCTCCCATGAATCGAATATATCAAGGACACATGGTTACTATATGTCCCCTAGCACGAGAATGGTACACTTAAATTTTTCATCTTTTAAAGGATGTTTGGTGGTTCTTAAATGAATTTGTGTATCAAGTGCCTTCCTTAGACCCTAACAAAGGTATAATTTGAATAAGTCATCCCAATCCAAAATGACAGTCATATACATCTCATTATATGTACCATATGCCAACCTTATATCATGAAAAACTCATCAACAAAATTGGTCTCCATAATTAGTAGTAAATGTGTGAAATTTTTTATTTAGTTGACAATAAACAATAAAGCATTACTATATTAGGGAGACCATGAAAATATTACCAAGAAATATATCATCACATTAACTCATTTCCACTTGGGAATATGTAACTGACACAGAATTTTTTTAAAATAATCTTACTTTTAATTTCAATATTTTAAATCCTATTGATTTTTTAATTTAAGAGTGATTATTGCATATTTATATTATAAGAATAATTTTTTTTTGAATTTTCAAAATGGAATATTATTTCATTTTAAGTGTTTTTATTCATATTTGATATTAATTTGTAAATCCATAATTATTAACTTATTTTTTGATAGTAATTTTTAATTGGTGAATAAATTTTGAAACTAAATGAAAATTCTAGGTTTCCCCTTTCAATTATACTCTAGTATTATTATGAAAAAATATTATATTTGTTGAATCATTGTTTGAAAATTTTTAAAATAAAATTCCACATATTGGGCTATATATTTTATTTGAATACCACGAGATGTATCATACTTTTCTATAGTGAAAATGAACCCTAAATTCAAATTTTCAATGGATTCATCAATTTGGACACCACATCAATGATCAGACAATTAATTTTTCATCTTTTTATAGATTATAATGAAATATTGACATAACTTAGATAAATTAAGGATTAATATTTCATTTAACTTGATAAAGCTCTAATTCTGTCATTATGATGGTCAATAATGTAATAAATAATTTTTACTATACTTTGACAATATTCTTAATTATCCATTTTGTTATTTTTTGTAACCCTATCCTCCTATAAACTCTTGAAAGTATGTATTATTCCCCTTTGTAGGGGGGTAATCCACTACATGAAGATCTAAATCATATTATACTACTTTTATATTAGTTATACAATAATATTTTATTTCATTCATTTTTTAATCACAAGTGGTTTATTTTCTAATAAATTATCCTTTCATTTTTTTCCTTTGATTCTCTAATTATCTATCTCCCTCTCCCATTAACCATTGTGATCTTATATACCCATTAAATATTTTAATAACCCATGGAATCTTTCAGGGGAGTTATTCTATGCTAAAACCAAGTTTTAGTGTGTTCATGATTAATATTTTATAATTATTTAGAGTTAGGTTAAGGGAAATCAATGTGGTCAGGACACTATTTGTTTCTACATGATCATATGAGGTCTAAATACTTATTATATAACTATATTCCCTTTAAATAATGGTATAGAAGTATAGTCCAAATGATGAGTGCACTTTATGTTCAAAATTAGTGTAGAAGAGTGTATTTTAATTAGATAGAGTGTGTTTATTTACTAAATATGAAATAAATAATATGATGATAAAATTTCACTCTAGGTGATTCTATTTTCAGAATATCTTGTCTTTTTAACCCCATTGTTTTTAAATTTCTTGTTTAAATTCTTTTATTGTATTTTAAATAAAAATAACACATTTATATTTAACTTTTTTCTATAAATTATACAAAAACAAATATAATATGTAAATTAGAAATAGTGAGTAATTGATTGAAAAATACCCTTTTGTGAGGTAGCCCTAGTCATCCACTAAGATTAAATTTAAAAATAAACAATTTATTTTCCATCACCTCATGATAGGTGTTCAATAAAAACATTTCATCATTTTTAGGGATCTAAATATCTCATTAATTTATTATTTTTTAATTTTTTTTAAATTTTTTCATTTTTTTCCAAAAAATATGAAATATTTTTCTCTCTCATTCTCACCCATGGAAGAAAACATTTTTATATTTTTATAAATAGTTGAGGATAATTAAAAGCTGAATTTTCTTAGAGGATGAATTCAAGGTGGTAATATAGATCCTTAATAATACCCTGAGTGTGATGTATTGTGATATTTGGCTTGATAATTAACTAGGATCTAAGAGTATTTCTCTGAGAACCATCAGGAAGAGGTTGAGAAACAAATATTTTTTCTCTTATTTCCACTTTAGTTTCCTGATGATATTCTAGAGGTTGATCAAATATATGAAGTCTATCCATATCCAGGAATTACTACTCCATGTTTACAGTATATTATTAAAGAAAACAAGCATGAAAACACACTTATGGGGGATAAAAAAAAGCTAGTTGAATCATGGAATCACTTTGTGGATGGTTACCAACAACTTGATCTTCCCATCCCTAGAAATTAAGAATCAAAAAAGTATATATTTATCTATATTTAGATGAAAAATCCACCATAGTGGTGGAAATTGAAGAAATATTTGGGGTCCCGAACTACTTTCTTTCATACATGATAACCTAACTCAAACAATAATTTTCTATTTATGAAGAACATAAAAGAAAACCAACTCAGGGAGTAAATATTTTCTTAAACTTAATTTTATGTCATTTCATTGAAAATGAATTTATAATTAATTAATACTAATTAATGTTTTCATATTTTTCCAGAATATAGTTTTTATTACAGAATGATGAAGACAAGATGATTCACATGATGAGGTACAAATTGAGCTCCCCGAACAAATTGAAAAATTCTTATAGAATTCATTGAAGGATATCCAGGTACTATTACTTAATAAACCACTTTTAAAAAATGTTGATTAAATATATTATAAGATATATTGGAAAGAAGAATTATTCAATGAAGTTATAATAAAAGAAAGTATTATGACCCATTATTTATCCTACATCTACCAAGAATGTTTTAATTTATTTTCATACTATTGAAACTGATGCACTCTATTTATGGGGTCCTCTACATATGGTGGGATGGAATTCATGATAGAACATAGTGGTGTTGGTGGATCAAATCAAATTAACTATACCCACTATTTGATTATGGATTACCACCAGAACTACAAATATATAGAATTTAAAGCCCTATTACCAAATTTGGGGTCAAACAATTAATTATACCCATCTATTTTTTTTATTCTATTTTACATTATATTAATTCTTAGAAACAATTCTTCACGTTATATTTATCTAGGTTTCTAGTTGATTAAATTTAGGAGATTAACACAAATAATCTATTTATGATAAGTGTAGATGTATCCCAATTTTTCTTATTTTTTATACTAAAAAATTTAATTCTACGTTCAAGGCTAATAAATAATTTCTAAATAATATATGGTCTGTATTTGTGTAATTTTGGGGGAGTGTTATCGATATTTTTATTATTTTAATTATTATTTTTTCTATGTTTTAATTTTTTGATTGTTTTTAGGTTAATAATTTGAGCTTCAAATGTTGTTCAGTCTATTGAATAATGCCATGTTAGTCTTTAAGGATTCACTAATTTTGAAAATGTTGGATTTTTTGGAGTGTATTTCTTCTTATTTCATGGGAATTTTTTTTCTAGAATAGAGGAAATATAGTGAATGAAAAAAATAATTAAGTATAATTAGAGTGACAATATAAAAAAATACTTAATTTTGAACCCCTTATATAGTGACATAACCAATGTGAAAAAGAACCAATCAATGAGCTAAAAAATATTCATATATTTACTTTTAAACAAGATTAAATTGTGAAATTGGGACCCCACATTATGTTCAATGATATTTAGAATATAAAAAAATAATAAAAGGAAAAAATAAAAAAATAAAAAATAAAAAATAAATGGATTTAAGTGAGGGGGATATTGAACATATGATGAAAAGAGTTCACTCAACTAATAAGAATTACATTTCGGTTGTACCATGAAGTGAGAAATGGATCATTTGAGTATGAAGCTGGGAAAATAGTAATTTATTATTGGGCCACTTAATAGAATATAAATTCCACTAAATTCTATTTTATTCACAAACATAGAGCTTGAAATTTTTCTTAAACTAAAGTGGGATAATGGATATGACTTATTGAGGTGGCATGATATTTTCAATGATGAAAGAATCCTTTTTCTATTTAATATTTATGTGTTTTAACCTAAGAGGAATGGATATTTTTATTAGAAAAATTCATTGAATTTCATATGAGTAGAATGTTTAAGTGTGGAAGAATTTGCAGAGATAATGGTTTCAATAATTTTACAATGAATTTTAATGTTTTAAATCCTACCATTTTATAAAATTAAGGGTGATAATTATATTTATAGATTATATGAAAATTTTCATTCAATTTTGAAAATGAACTATTTATTGATTTTTATGTGATTTTATTCATCTTTGATATTAATTTGTAAATAAATAAATTTTATGTGATGATTTGATGGGAATTTGTAACTAAAGAAGAAATTTAGGAACTATATGGAAATTCTAGTTTTTCCATTTCAACTACATTTTTTATTATTATCATTATATATTCTATGTTTTTAATAATAATTTGAAAATTTCTTTATATAATTTTATACATTTTTTGATACATATTTTATTTGAATACCTTGAGTAGGATCATAATTTTTTATAGTGATAATTGGCCCTAAAGTAAAAGATTCACTAGATTTGTCAATTTGTAAATTAATTCATTGATTAGTCCCCAATAGTTTCCTTTGTTCTCTGATTGTCATGAAATATTTACATTGTATTTTAAATATAGGTAAAATAGAATAATGGGGGTGAATTTCTCTTAAAAATTTAAAGGAGACAAATCAAATTTTATAAAATTCTTTATAAAATAATAAAGAAATTAAATCCTTTTGAATTTAAAAATAATAAAATCAATGGTTGAAAGAACAATAATAATAGTATATATAATAAAAAAATAAAATGAATAAAATGAATAGGGTTTAAATTAAGAGTTTTGAAAAAAAATACAATTAAGTGTTAATTGATCGATTAAAAAATTTAATAAAATAATATTTGAAAGTGATAAATAGTTAAAAATTTGGAAGGTAAAATAGAAAATATATTTCATAATGAAGTTTGGTAACAATATTCAAAGGTAACTTTATTTCTCCCACCTTAATTACTTAAGGATTTATGTATTGGTACCTTGGATTTAATAGTATCTAAGATTCTAAAAATATCCCTTACTTTTTTTTCTATAGAAATAAACTTGATAAAAAAGACACCAACTCTTTAATAGTTAATTGAAATAATAAAAAATTAATATTTCAATATAATTTTTAAAGAAAATTGCTGGAAAACCACTATCCCTCACTTTAATGGTATTAAGCACTAAAAAATAAATAATGAAGAGGAAGAAGGTCTTTAAAGTTTTTTTCTAATCTCCCAAATCATATGATTAAATACTATGATAGATTGAAATAATAATGAGAGTTATTAATATATTAAATTTAAGACACACTCTTGACAAAATAATATTTATAAAGAGAGAGTTTTTAGAGCTCGATAATCTTTGAAGGTAATTGAGTAATTGAGTGCATTGGAGTCTAAATTAGCAAGTTTTTGTTTTCAAAGACCTATAAAGGCCTCTATATATAGGCTCCAAATACTTCTGTAAATTTATAGAATCCTTCTGTGGTTTTGAAGCTAAATATTTCTATATATTATTTATTTTGACTATTATTTTTTCAAGCCTTCTCAATTCCTTTAAATAGAATTAACTCAACACAGCTAGAAAAATTGTTAGACAATACTATTTCAAAATAATAATAATAATAATACAAAATTATATAGGGGGGAGAGAGAGAAATATATTATAAATAATTCTATATTTTGAATTTAAAACTTTTTGAACAATTAAAACTAATTTAAAATCACTCGTTTGAATATTCGAAATAACTCCCAATAATCGGTCAAAGATAATACACAAATCTCATACCTATTCCAACAGAATTATTCAAAATTTAAATTTAAAATTTCATTCCACATTATACATGAGATAATATCAAAATATAAACATATTTAATTCAAAAATATATAACATTTTTTAGTAAATTCATTTGAGTTAATCATGCATTTTGAGAAAATAATAACATATAAATCATCTCAAAATAATAAATTCTATTTTTTTGAGTCTCATACTCTATATATATATATGTGAATAAAGAATGAAATTAATATTAATGATTTTTTTAAAACAATGTAGAATCAGTTTTCACAGGTTCTATATCAGTAATAATAATTTTTTAATGATTGAAAATTTTAAACATTTGTTACAAAAATGAAACAAATAAATATTTAAAAAAATTATAAAAATAAAGTAAACTAGAAAACTAGATTTATGTAAGGGTAAGTTTTATGCATGTGTAAAGGTGACATATAAGTATTATGATATAATTTATTGTAGAAATAATGTTTCATAACTTTCATAAGGGTAAACATGTTATAAGCAAGTGTTGAACATATTTTAAACTTGTCGTGTAAGGGTAAGTTTCATTTCCCATATAATATTTAAAGGTAGAAAGCATATGCATAAAGTTAAAAAGAAACATGAGTAAATGTAATGAAAATGTTTTGGAAGTGTTTTTGTGTATTTTATATATTTTTTCAAGGGAAACAGTCAATTTCCATTATTCCATGTAAGGGTAATATAAAATCTTATGTAAAGTAACAAAAAAAATTAAGACACGTGTAAGGGTATAAAAGAACTCATATATAGGTAATAAATTTATTACAAATCATGTTTTAGTGGAAAAATAAACTTATTCAGGATACATAAGGTCAAATTAAATCCTTATAAAATTAATGATTTATATCATTTAGAAAAAAATAATTATAAATAATAATAATAATATATGATGAACAATTAATTAAAAATTTTAAAAAAAACATTAAAAATTTAAATTATAGCTATCCAAAAATTAAATTATGAAATATAATATATTTTAATTATCAAAATAAAAAAACAATTGAAGTTGAATAAATACACTCCAACAATATCCCCCTTTTTTGATTATAATAATATCAATTTCAAAACGTCTTCCCTTGTTTGAAATTGATCATAAATAATTAAAAAAAAGGTTAGAGAATAAATATATATAATTTAGATCTATATTAATAAATATATATGATCTTTCTGGATGGTTGAAAATATATTTTTGAAAGAAGATTGACAATTTTAAAAAAATTTGAAAACAATTGTTTTTTTAAAAAGAGTTTAAATGGTAAAATATAAAATTAAAAAAATTGAAAAATAAAAGAACTATTATAGGATAAAATCAATATTAACAAGATTAAATTCCACTCAATTAATGAATTTGGATATTTTAGAGGGATTATATCCATTAATCAAGATTAAAATAATGAAATTAATTTAAAAATTGATATTATGGAAAATAATTACATTATTATGGTTATGTAAAGGATATATAAATAATTGATAGAAACATACTCATGAGTTTTAAATCATATGTGTAGTAAGTCCCACTCGTCATGCCCATGAAGAGGAAAAGGTTAAAAAATGATTCAATTCTTTTATGGATAATTACCAATAATCATCTATTCTATAACCACATCATCTTCTTTATATACAAACATGAATTGTTTTCTTGTATTATTATACTCATTTCACTTTTATAAAATTATAGAAAATGTTGAAAAACATTTTTAAAAAAAGATTAAATATATTTTTTGAAACAACTATGAAAAAAAAAGATTTTTTAAAATGAGAAAACTTACCAATCTTATCATGTTTAATAGATACGTATCACAAGATAATCATACCCAACTCACCTTTTTTTATGTCAACACAATCATGATATCGGTGCTTTGGGAATATATTGGAATGTTAATGATTTATGAAAACAATGTTCTGAATGATATCACCTCTCTGAATCTTATCTTGTAGAAAATGGTGTCACGTGTCAATATAATTAGTTTAAAGGTTTTTTATATTATTTATATATATATATATATATATATATATATGGAACTAGTGTTGTCACACATGATAGGTATGGAATAATATATAAGCTCAAATTCTATGATAGTATGTTTCATCCATATAGCATAGGCACAACTCCCAGATGCTATGTATTCTTCTTACACTATAGAAAGAGAAACAAGTTATTTATTATTACTACTCTAATAGATGATTGATTTTCCTAGTATGTGAAAATTCCCAAAATTACTTTTAATTTCAATTTGGAATCCTCTAAAATTAGCATTTGAAATATAAGAAAGTTCAAAATAGGTTTCTTTAGGATAATATAATCAAAGGATTAATATTAGTTTAAAAAATGAAAAATTATTTTAAGGTATTTTAAATAATATTCCATTGGAATGGATTGAAAATGTGCATAAAGTCATACACTAAACATGATTTCTGGATGAGTCATGGTAAGATAAAGTAGACCCCAAATCATACAATAATAAATATATTTTTCGAATGATTTAGGAGATTCTTCCAAATTCATATTAAATGTTTTCTTTATGTGTATTATAATTTCATTACAATGATCCATTACAAAAATCTTTAGAATTTCATTATTGGATGTACTTTGGTTTAAAAAGGTTCCATTATAATTTTAAAAAATTTGAAAACGAATAATTTAGGTTCTCTTTAAAACCCATTTCAATCTCTTTATTTGTTAAATCATAAAATTCATCACAAAGAGTTTCTTTATTTGAACTTAAAAGAATTTCATAACCATAAATTTGAATGATTAATTAATTATTTAAAAATGTTTTGAGAGAAATTATGGAATCATATTTTCCTATTTTAAGATGATTTGATAAAATAAATTTTCTTAACCACTTATACCAAGTCCAAGGGGCTTGTTTTAAACTATATAGAGATTTAGTTAACTTGATTTTTTAGGAAATTCTAGATTTTCAAAACCATGTAGTTAACCCACAAAATAATTTTTAGAAATAAAATAATTTAAAAAATTACTTTTGAAATCCATTTGAAAATGTTTTAAATTTAAATGCACAATGAATGACAATAATATTATAATGGATTTCAATAAGAAATTGGTCAAACAAATTCACCATAATTAGTACCTACTTCATGATTTTGGACTTTTGAAATAATTTGAGCCTTGTTATAAGTAATATTTCGTTTTTCTTCTTGTATTTTTTTGAAAATACACTTTTTTAAATAATATGATTATTATTGGAACCATCCACAAGAGTCAAAATGTTGTTTCTTTTAAATTAGTTCAACTATTATTACATGAAAAGTATAGAATTTTCATCATTAATAGTTTGATCAGGGGAATTAGGTTTGATATGAGAGGGAAAATATTGTTGTTCATCCTCATTTAATACCAACCTTCATGTATGAGTTCTTGATTCTAAATATAAAATGAAATTCTCAATATGATGGTATTTGTATTGATTCCAAAACATAATTTAAGGAGTTTATGGGTTTTCCATATCATCATTAACTATTTTAGAAGATTTTGGTTGAGAAAGTATTGAACTAGTTTGGTCAACATCATTATCACCTTATAGATGATGTGTAAGAATATTTTCATATAATTTGATTTTAATTGACTATTCAAGGATCGTGGACCTCTTATTAAAGATTCAAAAGGATTTAACTAAGTATCTGTACACAAAAAATCCATTCATCAGATTTAGGGTAAAACATTCTTAAATTATTAGTATTATTATGGATGAATCATTTACAACAAAATACAGTAAAGTATCAAACTTTTAGAATTTGTCTATTATAATGTTCATAAGGGTGTTTTCCTAAGATGTATATTATAAGGATATTATTAAGGATTAATTATTTAGAATTCACTACCTCATCCCAAAAATAATTTGGAAGGGAAAAATAAATTAGTAGGTTCTTACAAATTATTTTTAGGGTACCATTTCAACTCATGAAAATACCATTTTATAAAGGTGATCTATGAGAGGAAATGTAGTAATAACATCCTTGAGAAGAAAAACCAGACACCAAAGTATTTTTTATCAAATCCTCTACAATAGTAAATTATATGGGAAAACAGTTTTTATCCTTTTTTATTTTCAAAATTTTATGAAGAGATTATGAATAAATTACAACCCTCATTATTAAGAAGTAATAATAAAACCCATGAAATTAAATAAAATTAACTGATAATTACATAAGTAGAATTTTTAATTTAGATAATAAAAAATTCAGTAGGTCCGAAAACATCAAGGTCAAAAAATTATATGGCTTTATAGAAGAAAATTAGGTTTTTATGTTTGAATTAAACAATTTTTTTATTACCAAATTAGAAAGGTATACAAACAAAGTTTTCATTAAAATAAAATTTTATTAATTATTGTACTAGTTGATTACAACTGAGTTTAACAAGAGAATGAATATTATAATGTCCTAGGAACTGATTCCAAAACGAAGAATGATCATCTTTTCACTTGAACACATACCATATTGCTAGATATTTTAATGAAATATTATAAACAATTTGAAAATGGTATAAGCTAAATAAAACATTTCTTTTAGAATTAAAAACATTACAAAAATAATTTTAAATATAATTTTAAACTATCTGTCTCTTAATTAACTAATACATGGTAAATTATTCTTAAATACATTGAAAAATAAACTATATTTAAAAATAGTAGAGTTAAGGAAACTAATTGTACCTATATTGATAGTTATTATTTATTGTATTCCCCAAATATGACATGTCATCAATTAAAATTTTCAAGATGATTGAATTTATAAGGTTAACCACACATATTACTTGATGAACCTCTAAACATATAGAATGAATTTTTTAGTATTTTTCTTATTTTATAAAAAATATAAAGAAACAGTAATTCTTGGTACCCATATCTTGGGTCAACTTAAGTTAACAAATAATGATTTTGGAATCCAGACATGTTTGGAATGATTTTTTAGATTTAAAATACGAGGGTAAACATTGTTGATTTTAGCTATACCATATCTATAATTTTTAAAGTTACATTCATAAAATAGATGAAAAATTTTATAATAATAATTAGAAAATATATTTTGTGAAATTTCCTTTAAAAAATTAGAATTTTTTAAATTATTGTTCAAACTTGAATGTTTTTTAACAAATAAAACCATAGAAGTTTTTTAATAGTTTGTTGAGGAACTAAAATATTATTTTAATTTTATTTCCCATAGAAAAAAATAATAAAGAGTATTACAAAGGTCATTTATAAATGTTAAACTTTTTATAAATATTTTAATATTAAAATTAAATCCTTTTTTGTTTTAAGAAGTTGTTATTTTTCAAGAAAATAATGTTGTTCTTCTTTTTAAGATCATTTAATTTTGAAATAATTTCACAAAAACCATTTTGACACTTATTTTTAACGTTAAGAAGATATTTATAAGTTAATGAAGAGTAAGAAGAGGTAGAATAGTAATAAGGGGAATGATGAGAATAATAAAAATTAGAACTATCCTCAATTTTATTCTCAACATGTGTCATGAGACACCCAGTGCAATCATATATTCATTTAGATGTTTAAATATAGTCCTTCCTAGAAATACAGGTCGAGACCTTTTGATATTTTTTTACCTAACTCAATTTAAATTGAGTTATTATTTTCCAAGGGATTATCTGGTTTTTCATGACCCTTATTTTTCAAATTAAATAATGTTTCCTTAAAGTATGGATTTTTATTTTTGAAGTGTCGAGTGAATCTCTTTTTTTATAATTTTACTTCATATTGGTAAAGTTTTTAATATCGAAGTGAATCTTGGATGAGTCATCAATTTTTTCTTTGAAATAAATTATTCTTTTAGTTTGCATGGACATCACTGTCTAATTTTCATCTTGTATCTTCATGGTTATCTCTTATTTCATGATAGAACTAATTATTTCTTTCAATGAAATATTCTTTATATCTTTATGTTTTTGGATTTTAGTGGATTTTGGTTCCCAACATCTTTGTAAAACCAAAAGGATTCTATTTACCAATGTCTCTATATAAATATTATTACTAATAACTTTTATATAATTACAAATATTAGTAAATATTGTAAACATAGATGTGATAGATTCATTAGTATGCATAGAGAACCTCTATAGGTCTTGCATGCACATGTCGGGTCTTGTATCATTAACATTATTTGTCCCTCCATGTGTAACTTATAAAAACATAAATATTTCATGTGTGGTTTTACTTGAAAAACTTTATTAAACTCATTAACATGTAAACCACAATTTATTACATTCATGGAATTACCATCTAATTTCAAAACAGAAATGTCATCAAGGTCCATTTTTCTTCATTATCAGATTCTAGGGTGTAACTATGTATAACAATTTTATAAACAAGATACCCAATATAACTATGAAAATAGACATTCTATATTTCTAATAAGAATAATTAATACGATCAAAAAACGGATAATGGCATAAGGATTTTCCTGTAAGACTACCACAGCCATTTGAAAAATCCCTTTAAAAAAGTTATCGTTGTTTCAGAAATAAGTTACAGATATTGAAAATAAAAACATTCAAAGTATTTAAAAAAATAAAAACTCATCTAATACTAAATGAATGTTAGAGATAGAAAAAATGGTATAGTGGGGGTTATTTTCAATTTAGAAAATCAAAGTAAAACACTCCATTTTCTAGGAAGACATTACAAAACAATACAGAAATTATATACTTTTAAATATAAAAAATAATAATATTTTGAAAGAAAAACATTATAATTAAATATAATAAAATAATATGAAGAATAAAATAAATAGTGATTCAATTAATCATGTTTAAAATAAAATTATTATGCATTAATTGATGAATTAATAAATTAAATAAAAGAGTGATTGAAAGAAATAAATAATTTAGAATAAAAAAATGAGATAATATATTTGATACAGATGTTTAGTAATAGTACTCACTAGTACCCCTTTGTCTCCCACCTTTGTCTCTTGAGGATTTAATGTACTAGTCCCTTGGATTTAATTTTATCCAAAATACCAAAAATATCCCTTTCTTATTAGTTTTTAGAATAAAACCAGATACCAAATACATTAAATCTTTAATGGTTAAGCTAGAAACCACCAAACAAGTAGTCCTGTGCCTTTTTCAAGGAAAATGAAAGAAATCCATGGTCCTTTGTTCAATTGTATTATGTTCCAAATAATAATAAAAATAGGTGGAATAGGGTCATTGTATAATAGACATGAATCTCCAATAGAATATGAAACATCACCACGAGATATTGAAAAATTAATCGGGGTGAGTAAGATTTGAAATTTGGAACACACTCTTGATAGAAGAAATAACATTTTGAAAGATAGAGATTTGAGAGATCGAAATATTTTAAGATCATATATTAATTGAACAAGTGGGTTAATTGATGGCAAACTTTTTATTTTCCAAGTACGACAAAGGACTATTTTTATATGCTCCATATCCTTTAGTAATGTTCTTGAATATTTCAGTAGTATTAAAGTTGATAAAGTTCTAGTTTGGTATATTTGATTAATTTTGATTGATCCATGTAAATATAATTAACTCATCATGGACAAGGAAATGTTTAGGCATTTCAAATTCAAAATGGTAATAATAATATTCCAATCATATCTAGGAGGGAGATATGAGGAGATAAAAACAATTTTTCAATAATACTATCATTTCGATTCGAAACTATTTGAACAATTTAAACTAATTTAAAATCACACGTTAGAAAGTTCAAGAAAACCCCAAAAAATATAGGTCAAAGATAGGATGAAAATATCATATATATTCCAACTAAAATATTTAAAATTTTAATTTCAAATTTCCTCCCACATTAAACATAAAATAACATCAACCATTAAATATATTTCATTAAAAATTATAAAACATATTTTAATAACTTCATCATATATATACATGAATTTATAAATAATAATAATACTAAGAAAGCAATTAAAAATAGAAAATAGAATATATTGAGTCTCATATTATATATATGTGTGTGTGTGAATGAAGAAAAAAGTTAATCATTAAAAAAAATATTTTAAATCATTTAGAAACCCTTCACATAGGTTCTATATTAGTAAAATGGATTTAAAGATTAATTAAAAAACATTTAAATACTTTCTAGAAACATAGAGCAGATTAATATGTCAACAAAATCATGATAAAATAGTTACATAGAAAACCAAATTTTCATAGAGGTAATATTCATGAATGTGTAAATGTAACATGTAAGTATAATGATATACGTAAAGATTGAAATAATTTTTCATACCTAGCATTTGGGTAAACATTTTTTGTGAAAGGGTAGAAGTTAATTTGATCATGTTTTGTAAGGGTTTATATAATGTATAAAGGAAGCTTGAATATGTACAGAGGTAAATAAAAACATGCATAGACATAGAGATAATGCTTCATAAGGGTAACTGCATATTATATATATTTTTTGTAAGGGTAAAATCTAATTTCCATAACATTGTGTTAGGTTAAAACAAAAAACTTACATAAAGGTAAGATAAATTTTATAATACATCCATAAGCATACAAGAGAACCTGTGTGAGAGTAATAAAAGATTAAAAATCATGTTTAAGGGTAAAAATAAACTTCTTCATACAACGTAAGGGTAAATAAAATACTTAGAAAATTGACTTTTCACAAGATTTAAAAAATAATAATTATAAAAATAATAATAATATTAAGAATAATAAATAATTAACAATAAAAGAGAAATTTAACAATAAATATATTTAATAAGATTCAATAAATAATAATATTATAAATATCTAAAAATTGAATTTATGAAATACAATATATATTAATTCTCAATGAAATAAAATAATTAAAGTGTCTAGGAGTCACTCCAACATACATGACATTGAGGAATCATGGATCAATATTACATTCAACTACATAAACAATTAATTCAGTCATTATAATGGTTAACCAGATGGTACAAAATTTAGAATTTACTTTGACTCAATCTTTAACATTCCATTTTTTATTTTTGTAAACTTAGTCTCCCCTCTACTAAATAAATATGTATTATTCACAATTGAAAGGGGGATTTGCTACTACATTGAATATATTACTGAATTTCTGCTACATTTAGACCAGTTCTTCTAATATAGTTTATTTCTCTCATTTTGTAATAACATGATATATATGTTTTAATAAAAATTTCTCTCATTTTGATCGTTTTCTTCTTCTTCTATATCTCCCATTCTCCACTGTAGTCACTTGAACTCATGATAATGAGTAACTAACATAAGGAACTTCTTGGGAGTGTGATCCACTGTAAAACCTAAATATTTTCTTATTCATGATTAATATTTCATAATTTTATTTAATTATTTCTGGGGTAATCTAAGTAGGCATGACTTTGTGTGTTTCTACTTGGTCATATAAGGTCTAATTACTTCTTCTATAATTATTTTTCCTTTAATGAAAGAGGTGTATGTGAAGTGAAATTGATGAGTTCATTGTATGTTCACATTTCATCTAGAAGTGGGTGTTCATATTCAATAGAGTGTCTTCATTAAGTAAATATGAAGATAAAAATAAGATGATGAAGGCTCTCTATGGGTGATTATTGTAGGTAAATATCTGTGATTTCTAATAGTGTTCTATCTACATTTTAGGTTTACTTTCAAGTCATGAAATCTATCTCTAAAACACTCATTTAGATTTTACTTTATTTTATAAAATATATAAAACAATAGACATATAATAAGTGAATAAGAAATAATGATTAATAGAATAAAAAGGTCCCTTAAGTGTGATGAACTTAATCAATCATTGTACTATATTAGGAAAATAAATAATTCCTTCTTCCACCCAAAATGATAGGTGTTAATTAGTAATGAATAAAGAAGACTTATAGGTCTCTAATTCTCAACCTTCACTAATTGGAATTTGGGTCATCAGTTAATAAACCCCACTATTTTCTTCTTTATTTCAAGCCACTAATAATTTATACAGAGGCCATGATACAATTTGTGGGCCTAGAACCTCCCAAAACAGAAGCACCCTCTAGAGATTCAAACATGGAACAATGTTCTAAAAATCTAAATTTGAAAGGAACCCATGTATATGATGTATCCATAACCAAGAATAAAATACACCCCATCCATGTAATAAAATGCATCCATATACCGGACAATAACTTTTAAAATAAAATTATAGAATGAATGGTCCTATCGGTTTTCCTTCCAGGAAATGGTGATTATATAACCCTAATGGGATCGAAGGAATTCCCCCCTCCATCTCTTATCAACGTAAGGGGGGAAGATCCGTAGTATCCTTGTATCCGGACTCGTGTTTTCTCGCCCTCACCAACCCTAATTTTATTCTGTCATTTCCATCAATCAATCTTTCACCTAAGTTCCCTGGTCTCTGTGATGGCATGCCCATGGTCCTACTATCGACTTTGGAGTTCACAGAAGAAGAGTACCTTCTGAACCTCACATTGGTTGCATGTTTTATAAATATTCAACAATCGGTGGATGACTTTGATAGATTCGTTTTTTATTCTTGAAGGATGCATGATCTAGAGGTTTTTGGTCAGTTGGATAGAAGACATATGATGGTGCGATGTTCGTCCTCATAAGATCATGTTTACGCTCTAGCCTTTTCTCCCATGAGGTGAGGTGGTTATCGATTTCACGTGTCTCGATGGTACTTCGACTTATATCTGAATCGTGAATCATCTATGGTTCCTATTTAAGTAAGCCTTCCTCAGATCCCTCTTCCATTCCAGAACCCTGTAATTCTTCGTATGTTAGGGAATTTGGTTGGAAGATTCTGTTGCATTGATTCTCATACTACTGCGGTTTTCCATCCAGTCAACTCTCGTATGTGTGTGGAGGGGGTTGTTTCAAAATCTTCAGTGGGTATTGTTTGGATAGAAGCTAGAGAGGAGGTCACATGCAAGAAACCAATGGTTTTTGATCAATGGATGGAGTACTACCCTTCCTTCCATTAGCTGGTTCATTCGAGTGATGTCTGTCGGTGGGGTGAATGCCAGGGGAAGGCGACAGACCAGGAGAGGAAGGTTGCGGATGGAAATCAGGCTCACTGGGAGAGAAATATGGCGCAGTGCATAATGGACAATTGGGTGTCTAACCTCCTTTTTCAGGGTTTTTGGATTGGAGAAAAAGGGATTTTAGGGGTCAGTGCAGGGTTAAAACAGTGGATGTTCGGGTTGATGATCATTCTCCAACGTTTCCTCAATTAAGATGTGGGAGGTTATCTGGAAAGGAGGTTGTGGTTTGGATGAGTAACATGGTGAGTGACCCCCTAGAGAATTCTTCTTTGGGGGTCAACAATCAAGCAGTTGATCCAAGTTTGGTTTAGGGGGGTGTTCGAACTCATAATTCTTTTCAGTTTCTGGACAGTGAGGCACTCCCTCATGCGGCATCCTATGATCTGGATGGAAGAGTTTCAGATGGTGTGGGGTATGAGTAGGTTTTAGTATTATCTAAGGTTCTTGAGTAATTTGTGATCAAGAAGAAGCAAAATAAGGGACACATTGATTACCTACATATACCAAAATAGATGGCACCTCAGTCAGGTAAAAATCAAGACTGCACTGTTGTTACCAAGAAAAAGGAGTCCATCATTCATTAGGTAGTGATTGAGGGTGCTTAAATGGGAAAGGAATATATTGACAACCATGGAAATGTGGTTTAATGTCTTACTCTGATTTATTCTAACCTACATCCCCTGCTGATGAAAAAGGATGGATTCAAGGGTGATGAAGTTGGGCCTAACATTGACAAAGGGGGGATGATGGTAAGGAGAATGTGAGTGATATGGCCAGACTTTCCTATAGTGATATTTTGCAAGATGGAAAATCTAAGATACCATTGTGTGAAGAATTTATGTCATCTCCAACCAGGAGAAGGATAAGGAAGGATTATTCTTACCTGTTAAACCCAATGAGAACAAGGTCCACTTATAAGATGATAAGTGGGGTTGTCCTTGATTTTGGGAAAGATTGTGTGGTCAACTAGATATGTCTGGAAGAGAGTTCATTAGAGTATCCAAAGCTTAATAACCGATATTCTAATCTCTAGTGGAATTATACCCTGGCCTCTGAGTGGGAATAATCCACTATAGAGGAAAAAAACATATGGCGTATGTTGTGATGTGTATGGCTATTATGATATGTATTTGTCTATGTACTCTTTGTTTCTCACTTTCTCTACAAAAGTGTCTTGAAAATAATAAAAATTTAATTGTAGGAAGGATAGAATGAATAAAGAAAATAACAATATAATGAATTTAAGTGGTTCAAATAAAGTCTTACTCTATACCAAAGTGACAGGTTCCTATGAATTTATGGAAAGTTTTACAAAAACCATCTAGTCAACAGAATTATACTACATTTCTATCTTCATGGTGATTATTCCCATGAGGTATTATCTTTACATGCAGCCCTTAATAATTCAATAATTTTATTTTTGGATCATCCATATTTCTAATTGGGTTGAGAGGGAACCCTTACGTGACCTGGAGGCCAAAAATACATTACCCAATATAACATTAATTTACCATATTTTAGGTACTTATAAACCTTTTTTGATCACATTTTTTATGGGTGTTGTTTTGGAAATTTTCTAGAATTTTTTGAGACAACATGAATTTTTATTGGGAGTTGTGTCATGGATGAGAATAGTTGTGGTGTGGAGAGGTCAGCTACAGTGTGGAAAAGCTGACTTCTACATAGATAATTTGTATGTCTCTTCCTTTTTAGGAATAACTATAGTGTAAATGTAAAGGATATGGAATGGGGACCCAACATATCATTTTGGGATTCTATTTCATTTTTTGGTAGTTGTGATGTGGTTCATGGGCAATGTTATAGCCTTAAAACATAAAAAATAAGATACGAGTAAGGTCTACACCATTGTTTATAGAGTCTAATTAGGTTGGGGGATTTCCAAATAGGGTATTGGGATGAAATTTATTCTTAGGTGAAACCTACGGACTATTGAGTGGTATCTTCTATTTCACCATGGTATGGGTCGTTTTCTAAACATTTCTGCAATACTGTTGTGGGTCACACCATGGTGTCTTGTTTTGTGATGTTTAAAATCCAAAACCCCCATTTTATCTTCAAAAATTCTCAGACATGAATTTTTTCTAACACGTTTTCTTTCAATGTCTCTATAGAGAGTATTTTTTCCTCTCTAACCTTATTATCGCATATTTTGGTGTTGGGGATTATGATTGAACTCTCTCTAGATTATGATTCTAGGGGTTCTTCTTTGATATTCCTCACCCTTTGATCATTATTAGAGATTCATGTTTTAAGTGACTGGTCATTTGATCATGTGGCGAAAATGTTAGTGGTTCAATAATGATTTTATCTATAATTGAAACATTAAATTCTTCCTTTAATTGAATTATATTTTCAATAGTTTTCTAAATGTTGAATTGTTATGATTTTGATGATTAATTCGAAAGTCTTGTGATTTGTGAAATTAAACCAAAATTTTAATGGATTTGAAAATATGTTGTGATTTATGAGAGAATATGGCTTAAAATAAACAATAATTTATGAATGGGATTTTCCTTTATTATTGATAATAAGTAATTAAATGGTAATTTATTTTGAAAGCTGTTAATTTTTTAAAAACCCATTTTTTGTTTTTAAATTTAAAATGAAATGTTAAACTTAAAATTAGGTATTTGAATTGTAATGATGAATTGAATTAGAATTAATGATTTTCACATGATAGATATATTGATTTATGTAAATCACATGTTATCTTTATTGGTTAGTGTGTGACTAGGATAAGCATGCTAGGACCCTGACTCCCTACTAATGGATTGATAATGAAAACATTAAATAAACCAAACATAACTTGATTTCTACATATTTTTTATTAATTTATTATCTCTATATCCTATGGATAGTGTACATGTAAAAATACTTTGGAGTCATTATGATTAATTGAGTAATGTAAGGATTCTAAACCAGAAAAAAAAACTAACATTTGGGCATATAACCATGACTTTTTTTTGTTACATAATATTTTTTATTAAACTAAATTTTTCATGTCATTTATTTTTTTTGAAAAATATTCATTTAAAAATAATTTTGATATAACTTCCATCTACTTGATTTGAAATCATGTTTTAGTTTAAATACAATAATGGTTCCTCATTCATTATTTTCTAAATATTTAAGCATAAATTGTTTAATTTATATGGAACGACATATAGAGCGTTTGGCTAAATCCTACTGGGATATATTACTTACACCCTAACTTTTCCATCATTATTTTTTGGATTATGTAAATTTAGGTCTATAAAAATGGAAATTTCCACTTGGTGATGGCAAGTTTGATTGATTCATAGGACCCTAGAGTAATGTTGATGAACTTTGTAGCTATGGTTCACTTGTTACATGGGGATTATGATACTTTTTCATAAAGGGTGTTGTTTTATTTTCTTTTGGATGAGGAACTATTTTTGTTTTTTATCTATAATATTGTGGTACTTTTATCCTAGAATAGTGTTTGGAATACCGACAGTGTATTTTTTTAACTTATATTATTTTACCTTTATGGTTTTTTCTTATGTAATAATTGTTCCCTATGACTTATTATTGATAAAAGTGATAATATCAAGCTAATGGGGATCGATAACTCTATTTTTTCTATATCTGAACCGGATTGGGTATTGGTTTTCTAAGGTATTTGGACTGGTTCATGAAAAAAAAGTTTTAGAGTGTGTGAGATTGTGTGTCTCTCAATGATTTTTAAATTTAGTTTTGGATGTTCTCGTAGACAAGAGGTAGGATTTTTGAGATTTAATGGGTAGTTACGACTGGGTGTTTGTCCAGAAATCTTCATAATGATTCTAAAGTCACCATGGTTGTTTGGAAAAAAATCAACTTTTAAGAATAAATTCATTTGATTTAAATAGATTTTACAAATTTTTATCTTAGTATATTGAAATCTTATAAGTTTTAACTATATTGATATAATTTACATTACTATATATCTTGATTGAGTCGATGATTTTAGTATCCTTATTGATGTTTTTTTTGTTTCATATTGATATTATATTATATCATTCCTCTAAAAATATGTTTTAATATACCTTAGGATGGATCATTCAATAAACCAAGATAAGAAAACCCTCATGTTGATTAGATCCTATTTGAGATAGAGATGTGTGCACCCAAGATTTGGGCTAGGTTGTCACACCCATTCTCATTCAGGATCCAATAATAGAACCTCAAAGGATTGAAACTAGAGACAATGCTCTAGAGTTTCTTTAGACAAACCCAAAATCTTTACAAGGGTCTAATTATCTTTAGGTGGATGTGTATTGGTTTAAAAATATTGAAATAAATTTAGAGTTATTAGAAAAACCTTATTAAATAAAGATAAACCATGTTACCTTAATGCTTGAAGGGATAAGTTGCATGTGGATGGATTTGATGGTCATGGTGAAGAAACATAAGGTTTTGAGTGTAATTAATTTAAGGATATTTTAATTGAATAGTTATAAATAGAGTTGATGGTTTTTTAAAATTCAATAGAGGTCCTTAGCCTCCAGAAATGTGATAAAACCATGACTCAGTATACTAAACGCTTTAATAAACATGTTTTGTTTTCTCCTAAGGTATTGACTAATGAAAAGTTGAAGGCCCAAATATTCAATATATCTTTCAATTATATATCACATCTCATGTTTTCATGTTGAATCTCACTTATTATATGAATGTATTGGTTCTATCTTTGATGGCTAACCTTAACCTAACTAGTAATTTAGGGTTGGTGAGAGTTCATGCTTCTCATAGTGGTGGTTTTATAAGTTTTGTTAAATGAAACAAGATGTGTGATGAGCCTCATAGTTAATCTCAACCACAAACATCATCTAAAACATAAATTTTATTAAAAATAATCCCATTAAATTTATTTCAACTTCGCAAGGTGTATATTCAAATATTGTTTGTATTGGTGAACCAAAGACTTTAAGTTCATGTAGTCACCCTATCCACCTATAGATATTCTATCACGTCTTTTTAGCCCGATATAGTGGCATGGGATCTTCAAAACCTAAAGTAGATATAATGAAATATGATACTTAATGAAATAAGGGATCTTAGCCTCATTCATCTAGAATAAATATTTTTTATGTAGTGAAAGATTCTTTAGAGGAAACTGATGTGGGTCTAATAATAATGAGAGGTACCATCACTATAGCTTTATCTTTAGTGACTGCTTTATTTGATATTGGTGAATCTTAATCATTTATATCAATTTGTATTTTTAATTTTATTAAACCTTCCTATAAGTATTATATATTATGTGATGGATAATGTTATTTCCCTTATAAGAAAGATAGGGTAAGGTCTATGATGCCCTTCTTGTTATTTTTCCAATGTCAAAGATCGAAATCACCTATAATTTTCTAGTCCTCGACATAATACATTTAGATATAATTCTTGGTATGGATTAGATGATTTAATATAAATCAGGATTGTCTATTATCCTCGATGGATCTTCTTTATTAAGTTTTATGGGTTATGAATTTTTTTCTTGGGAGAATGTGACTCGAGGTCGAGTAGATCCAGACCACCTCTTCTGGAGTTGGGTAGAGTAATATTTATATTTTCTTTTAACATGGAGTAATAATCAATGAGTTTTTATATTCCTTTAGTGGTTTTCCATTTTCCCAACATTTTTTCATCTTGATTTTTTGGTATTTTCACTAATATGGGGTGTGTATTTTTCTATTGACTTGGTACCAGGTACCAAAACTATATTTATTCATTATTATAATATGGAACTAGCTAATGAAAATGAGTCAAAGTCTGAGTTAATGATTTTTTGGATAGGGTATTCATTCACCTAAGTGTGTAACCTTGGGTGGTGCCTATTTTTTTCATTATAAATCTGATGGGACCCCTCACCATTGTGTTAAATACCAAAAACTAAAACATGTTTTAGTAAAGAAAAAATATATTTTCCAATGGTTATTGATTTTTTTGATTAATTGAAAGGTAAAAGTGGTTCTTGTATATTGTTTTTTGATCTGGTTATCACTATCATAGAATTAAAGAAGTTAACATCTTGAAGACTTCCTTCTAGAGTAGGTATGGCCATTAAGCATACCTTTTGTAGAATTTTTGTGTAACGAATACTATTATAGTCTTTATGTAACTAATGAACATGATATTCCATGAGCATAATTAATATTTTTTGGTGGTGTTCATAGATGACATCTAGGTTTACTCTAAAACTTAGGAGGATCATACACATCATCTAAGAGAAGTTTTGGATGTTTTGATAGATGAATTAATTTATTCCATTTTCTAAAAATTTAATTATTATATTTGGTAAGTTATTTCTTTGGGAAATATAGTATTAAAACATATTATATCAATTGATACTGAGAAAGCGAAATATATTATGAAGTGGTAACAACCACAAAAAAATTATTTTTAGAGATTCTTGGGGTTAGTGGGATATTACCACTAGTTAATGAGATATTTCTAAAAATTGAATTCATTGATGACTGCTCTCACATAGAAAATACTGAATTTCAATTGGGATTCAAGGAGCAGGATTTATTTTGAAGAGTTAAAGTGAATTTTGAAATTTATGACAATGCTGACACTTCTTAAGTATTGTCAGGTGTTTTTGGTCTTTTGTGATACATAAAGATTGGTTTTGGACTGCATCCTCACATATGGTAATTATTTGTTGGCCAAAGTTTCTAGAATGTTTATTCCACACAAGAAGAAATATCTTACTCATGATCTTGAACTCACAGCTATAATGCATTCACTTATGTTTGGAGAAAGTACCTTTTTGTAGAAATGTTTATTATAGTTTTTAACCAAAAAAATCAGATTAATATCTTATCCCAAAAAAATATTGGAATCTCAAATAGAGGTTTTGGGTGGATTACCTATAGTATTTTTATTTTTATACTACCTATACCCATGTTAAAGTAAATGTTGTTGCTCATGTATTGAGTAGGAAACATTCGACTAGGCATGGAAATAATCATCTAAATTGTGTAATATTTTCTTCCTCTTTGCTTGTATGCATTTTAGACTTTGGGAGGGTGAGTATGATGTTTTTATGGAAAGAATTTATTTTACTTCCTCTCTTATTAATGATGAATTTAATGGATTAAGGGACTATTTTTATAGTGGGGAGATCGTCGAATAGTGGTTATTCTCTTCCTATGGTGTCATATATTTCTAAAATTAGTATTTTGGCCCATGTAGTGAGGAAGGGTGTGATGGGGGATTTCCATAATTCCCAATGGTTGGTACAACCAAGCACCAAGAAGATGTTCTTGGATTTAAATAATTTATTCTAGTGACCAAGTATATGACTATACATTTATAATTTTGTATCTTATTACTATACCAATTAGTAAGTTAAGGTTAAGCACTAAAAACCTTAGAATTTTTCTTTATCCCCTTTTTATACCGAATTGAATGTGGTAATAAATTTTGATGGATCTCATTGTTATATTTTCCTATACCCCTTGAGAGATTAATATGATATGAGTAGTCATTTATTATCTAAACAAATCATATCACTTTATACCAAACCATTATATGACAAAATATCAAGAATTGAGGAGCTTATACATGAAATAGATCATTAGATTGGATAGAGAAACATCTTATATAGTTTATGATTGGAATCCTTGATTCACATCTAATTTTTTGAAATGTTTTAGGAGGTTATGGGATCTTATTTTACATTGATCAAAATATACCATCCACGGATAGATGGCCAAATAGAATGAGCTAAACATATCTGGGAATACATGATTCATGATTTCATCCTAGATTTTAGTGGATCTTGGGATAGCCACTTGGGACTAGATGAGTATTCCTATAAGAAAATTTACTATTCATCCATTTAGATGGTTACATTTTAGTCCTTCTAAGGTCGCCTATTTAAAAATATGTTGTGTTTGTTAGATATTGGTGAAACTTCCCATATTTAATCAAGTCTTGTCTAATAGGTGAATGTGAGAATTCAATTGATTCATTAGATAATGGTGATGAATGTAATATGGTACAAATCTTATGTAGATCAAATTATATGACATTTTTAGTTTCTTGTTGGTGACTAGGTGTCTTTTAGAGTTTCACCTTAGTATTTTCACTGACATATTGGGAAATAGGAAATGTGAACATTGAGATATATTGGATCATTTTACTTCATTGAACTTCTGTGAAAGGTGAATTAAATTTTGTCTTTGAAACCTTAGTTTATGTAAATTAATGATTTAATTAATACTACATATCTTATTAAGCTTCTCTATAACCCATCTAATGTTTTAAACTGGGAATGTATTTATAGGGAACCTAATTTATCCATGAATGAGCACTGAGTATAGATTGTTGATTCTGAGTTAAATGCACTTTGTGAAAAGTCCATACCATTGGTTCATTTGTAATGGTAGCAGGATTTGGATTCACATGAGACTTCAAAGCTTGGGTAAATTGTGAGAGAGAAGTGGCATCATATCTTCATCATGGACTCTTCTTGATATGATTTATGGGGGAAGAACATTTTTATGTTGGGGAGGTAATAACATGAAATTAATATATTTTGGTACTTATAACCTATTGTTTTGATCACCTTTTTTGGGCATTGTTTTGGATATTTTCTAGAGTTTTGGAATCAATTGAAAGTTTTATAGGGAGTTTTTATATTGTTGAAAAGTGTTTCAGTGTGAATATTCTCGCTATGGCGTGGAAAAGCCAACTACAACATGGTGATTTTTTGTGCATATTCCTTTTTTGAACAGCTATGACATGGAGAATATGGTTGTTGCATGAGGGGTTGAGTGACTATTTTTGGGGTTGATGTGTCATGGTTCATGGATTGTTCCATATACTTACTTTAGGAGAATAAGATATGGGTGAAATCATCACTGAGGATTTCAGAGGCCAGTTGGGATGATGGTGATTGCAATATGGTGTTACGGGTTATACTATAATCATATCTGAAAACTAATGTATATAGTGTGGTCTCCTTCTATTACCTATGTTCTATCTCTTTTTCATAACTTTTTCTTGGAGGCATTACGGTATGTTATGTGGCGTCTTATTTTACAGGGTTTAAAATATCAAATCCCTTTTTATCTTCAAAATTTTTAATACTCGAATCATGTCTGACCTTTTGAATTTTAGAGGCTCTCAAAATAGTATTTGAGATTCTTCAATAGCTTTCCTCTCAAATTAAATTTCCTTGGAATGTGATCGATCGCTCTCTAGATTGTGATTCTAGGGTTTCTTCTTTGATCATCATCACCATCAGACCTTCATTAGTGATATTCATTTGAGTTGAATGATAATATCATCATGTGTCCAAAATTTTGGTGCTTCCATAAGGACTTTCCCAACAATTTAATACTTTATTTATTGATTGAATTGAAATACATTTTCATTTTTTTATAATTTTTTTATAATGATTATTTTGATCATTTATTCTAAAGGCATGTGATTTTTGAAATAAAACCTAATTTTCATGGTCTTTGAAAATATATATTGATTTCATCTAGAAATGAAAATGAATTTTATGAATTGATTTAAAATTGATTATTGAAAATAATTTTTTAAATGAAAAATGATTTTAATGGCATGAATTTGATAAATACCCCCCATTTTTTGTTTTTAAATTGAAATGGCATGCTGAAATCAAAATTGGTAATTTAAAATATGAATGATGAATTTAATTATAATTAATTATTTTCCTATGATTAATTGATTGAATGTTTATGTGATCTTATGTAATTAGTGGTTTAGTAGTAAAATCATGCATGGACTCTGACTCCCTAGAAATGGATTGATGATAAAAACTCTAACTAAGCCAAATTAGGCATGATTTCCCTAAATGGGCTATTGATTGATTATATAAATGGATTGTGCCTAAGAAAATTGTGTGCAAACTTTTGAGATGTTTTGATTTACATAGTAGTTTGAGGATCATAAAACCAAAAAATAACTAACTTCATAGCATATGACCATGCTTTTTAATTTTGTATTAATTCGATTATTACATTTCCATGTTTATTGAACATATTTATTCATGTGCTTTATTTTTTGGTAAAAGATTTTCATTTAAGAGTTTCTTTGATATAAATTCCATATGATTGATTTGAATTAATTTTTTGATTTAAATGTGATAATTATTCCTCATGACTTTTTTATTTTAAATTGAAGCATTAATGGATTGATTTCTATAGAACTAATTGTGAAACATTTGGAGAAATCCTAATGTGCTACATTTATCATAGTCTATATTTTTATTGGGTGTTTTATATTTTTTTATGATAGGTATAGGGAAATATAAATCAGTACTTGGATTTGGTAGCTGTTCTTGATTCAAAGGTCCCTGGAGTGATGGTGCAGGTTGGTAGATCTATAGTTCACGTGTTTCATAGGGTTTATGAGACACTATATTGGTGGGTATTGTATCATTTTCTTTTGGATGATCCACCATTTGGGGTTTCTGTCTATCTTCTTGTGGTAATTATCTCATTGAGTGAGGTTTTTCACACTGATGGTGAATTTTTTATCTTTCTCTATTCCATCAAAATATATTTTTTATTGTAGAAAAATTGCTCCCTTCGACTTCTTATTGATGACATGTGCTATTTTCTTACCTGTGGGGATTTGGAATGCCCTTATATCCATGTTAGGACCATCTTGGTTATTATTTTACTATGGTATTTGGGCTAGTTTAGGACACCCAAATATCCAGAGGCATAAATACCTTATACATTTGATTGGACTTCACTAAAACAACCCATCGGAAACACCTCTCTAATATACGTCCCTTTTTCACCACTTGATTATAAAACTAACTATCCTTACACTACACACATTAGCATGGGACCAAAAACTAGTGGCATGTCTATGGTATCCCCTGACATAAATACACTTTATTTCAGGATTCTTAACATAATTTTTCAATAATACACGCTAATGATCTTGAGGACTAGTTTATTAGAAGATTATACATATAAAAATGTCATCTAATACAAAAAACATCGTATTTACTTAAAACTATATATATTTCTCCTAAACCCCAATGATATCTAAAAATGGAATTAGATATCCTGAGGAAAATACATAAAGAAAATGGTGATATTGAAAGCCCAATAAGGGAGTAAACATGGAAATGAAGCACAACATGAAAGTTAAAAGGCATAACATGATATCATAAACAGAATTATCATAAGAATAGAAAACTTACATAAAGAAATTATATAATAATATGATGGAATCAAAATAATTTGTAAAAAACATAAAACATGATATCATAAACAAAATTCAAGGTTCACTCCCAATATCATCACCATAAAGTGGACAAAGTCCTATTGTAGATTGGGTCCACTCCCTAATCCCTTACATAACATATCATGAGGTATAAATCTTTACCCAATGAATTTAGGGACTATATAGTTCCATAATATACTATCACATAGATTAAAATCTCACATACTCATTCCATATGAGGAAAACTAACTATACATAAATCAGAATCATGATCAAACTAATGAGAATGAATTCTGTTTCATAATTCTAATTCAAGGCACAACTAAAGGCTAAATCATAATTATTCTTAATAAAATAATTAATTATGTAATTTTAATGTTTCTATATTAAAATAAAACATAGTTATTGATCCAAAATATCTAATAAAATTATATAATGAGATTGATCTAAGAGAAGAAAGAAAAAAATGTGCCACTTGGGTGAAGCTATTATGAAATTATTGAAGGAAATTTGAAAGAAATAAAGGCCTTATTGATTTCCATAAAACCACAATTGAAGAAACAGTGTTCTTCATAAAATAATGAGGGTTTTATAACTGATTCATGGTTCAAAAAATTCATTTGGGTGATGCTCGACATGAGACAAGAAAATGAAAAGTTCCCTTAAACATGGTTTATTTAAAAGTGGAAATTTTAATGGGAAATTTTAACATGTATAACCCTAGTAATGAAAATTATTTTAAACTAGGTATATATGTAAGGTAAAATAAGTTCATGATAATTATATTGTATAAAATGGATATAAAGAAAGATAATTGGCAACCTACAAGTCATGAAGTAAGTATGAAAGTTCCCTTAATATGTTTTAAAACAATATTGATGAAAATCCCACATTGTAAAAAAATAAGAAGCTTTTATTTTGAAAACAAATATAAGGTAAATATTCATTTGACAAGATATTACACTTAAATAGGTTCCAATTAAAAATTAGAACATTAGTGGGAAGGGTAATTATGGATAATGAGGGGAAACTATCATTTAAATAGTGGAGAATTATTCTTACCATAGTTAAATTTTCAAAAATTATTATAACTCACTAATAAAGAATATTTGAATAAAATTTATTTCCAAAAATATAAATATTTTATACAATAAAAAATTAAATATGAAAATTAGGGATAATCATTATAACATAATAAATCGGATTATGTTACAAAATACTCTTATATTTTAAAGAAGACATCAATTATTGTACACGACCAGGTAGAGTATGAATAGAAGTGATTTTCCAATTTTATAAAAAAAATATGATATCATAAATCATTGAGGAATTAGATACACCATAAAAATTAATATTGGTTCATAATGTCAAATAATGACTCAATGAAGGGTGATTGAGATGAAACCCATATGACTTAAGAATCACTGTAATAAAAATCCTTGAAAAAGATAAGGATTGAATATGAAGTTAGAATACCCTCAATAAATATAATTCATGACATTATATAGTTAATTGTAAGTATACACACCATTTAAATGAAATTGTTGGCATTAAAAAAAATATACCTCGAAGAAGGATATTTTGTGACAAAACCCTTACCTTGTTCCAGATTCATTTTTCACATGCGCCTAGCATCCTGAATAATAAATTTAAGTCTAATATATACATTCATAAGAGCCTTATTATTATTATTTAATTTAATATGGAACATTGATTATTTTATTCTATTTATTTATTAAATATTTTTTTTAATGTCGATTAATTGAATTTATTTTATCAATTTAATGTAACTCCCTAAGTATATTGACCACGATGGAAGGTATTGTGAAATATTTTCATAATATACATAATATTAATATTTTTATGGAGTTAATTTTTAAATATTAAATATATTTGTAAATCCAACCATATTAGGTGGTGATGAGAAAAGAAACTCAGTTCTTTTGGAGAAAATAGTTCACACCAATGGATGATTAATGTTTCAATTTCTCAATGAATAAAATGGAAATAAGGTGAATAATAATTTGATATTCCATAATAATAGTTATATTATATTTATAATATTTATTAATCCATTTGAAACTATTAATTATCCATTAATATAAGTTATTTAAAATGGAAGACATCATTTTCTAAGGGTGTTAGTCTGCACAACACACTAATAACACTTTTTTTCTTAGTGGATAAAGATGAATAAAATATAGTTATTGCATTAATATAATAATATTTTGGTATAATAATGTTACTTAGATCATTTTATTGTTATTTATATATTATTTCTTGAAAAAAAATATTAATGAGAAATTTTTTCAAAGAAAGTAACACTTACATTGGAGACACAATCTTCTCTTATATGTTTCTTTGGAAGTGAATGCCCTAAGAATACTCCTAGAGACTTGGGGATTGAGTATTAGAAAATTAAATCTAGGATAATTATTCTTGGAATATTATAATGATAAATTATAATAGTTAGTGTATCCATGGGAGGTGGAATTTATCCTTTTATATAAGTGATAAAAAGGAAATATTAGGGAATACCTTTTACCCTTCCCTGATATCACTACACCATTCTATGGTCAATGCCTAAAAATTTTTAATAAAGAAGTGTGTGGTTATATATATTAAAAAATAATAAAATTATACTTTATAAACATTATTTAAACGTGTTTCTAGTTATTTACCATATGATTTTACATTTTAACATTTTTAATTTGACCATGGTAACTTGTTTTTAACTAAGTAATTTATATTTTATTTAAAAATATAAGGAAAAACATATTACGATTTTTTTTTGTTTTAAACCTGTATTCATTCAAAATTTAACATAATTAAATTTGTGAATATGATAATGTGAATATTTAAATTAATGTATATATTAAATAAAAAATAGTTTTTCTATAAAAATAACTTTTAACCATTCTGTATTACATAATATTATTTAGTATTTTTTACCAATTTAAAGGGGGTGAATATAATTATATATAGTCTTAAATTTATTATTATATTAATAATATAAATTAAATAATTTTTATGTGTTTAATAAAAAAAGTACATGATATTAAAAAAAATAATTCTTTAAATAACGATTTTATCATTATCACAATAATTAAAACTAATCTTACTAATATTATCATTTTCATCAAAATGAAATTGATGTTTTAATAAAATATTAACAAATTAAATTTAAATAGGTAATTTTTTTATATTTAATTTTGAAAAGTGAAAATTTTTAATTTTTATTATAAGGGTATAAAAACAGTTTTTAATGTAAAATATTCCATGAGTTTCATAAATGTTAAACATGTGTTTTATAAATTCAATATAATATTTCTAAATGATTTATATTAATTTCTAAAAATATATTTTTTATATCATAAGGGTTTCTTAATATTTTAAATCGTTCATGTATTAAAAATTGATTGTTTTTAGAAAAATTGGTATTTTTACTATTCACCAAATATCACATATTTAAAAAAATATCAAAAATTAATCTTAGAATAATTTTGAAATAATTAATTAAAAAATGTAAATTATTTTACAAAATTTAAATTCAAATATTTAAATATTTATATTTTAAAAATTTATATATTATAATTCAAACTACTTTTATTTTATTTTTTTCATTATTTTGTGTTATTAATTTTGTATCATATCAATTAATAATTTATATAATGTTAATATATTATATTGTATATAATAATATTTTATGGTTTAAATTTATTTTATTTGGAGAAATTATAAAATACTTAATAAAACATTTTTGGAAAATTAATATTAATTTTATACTAAATACTCTTTAATAAATACCATTAATTAATTATTTATATTCTAAAATTTAATTTTTACTGTTCCATTGATATTTAAATATATATTTGAGTTCAATGTATAAAACATATTATATTTTAATAATATTAATATTATTATTTATATATAACTCATATATATATATATAATTTTTTAATATAATTTTTTTTCATTGTGAGTTATGTTATTTAAAATTTACCATTGAAAAATACCTGAATTTAGTATAACTATATGAAATATGACCAATGAACATAATTTCAATGAGTATATTTTCAATGTCTATAATTTCAATGATCATATTTTCATTGAATATTATTGCAACACCCATGTTTTCAATGACTAGATACAATTCCTATATATAGAATTACTGAACAATTAGTTAATTCAAAATTCACTTTGCAGGGCACAATTATTATTTAGTATGTTGTATAATTATTCTCCTTTAATGGTGTCCTTTCTTATTATAGGTTTTTTGATTAATAGTGATCCTCATTCCAGGAAGATTATCCAATATATTTCTTATTCATGAAGGTTTTATTTCTTTTTATCCATTGTGCCCTATCAATTTTTTTAATGGTTGTAATTCATCTATAGTTAGTAATAATTTATTGTTCATAGTAATTAGTATTTTGTGATCTTTTTAATTTCCCACTTATGAATGAATAAAGTGTATTTTTTTGGTTTATATATTATATGGTACATTTTCTAATCATGTTTCAGTATTTTGAAAAAATATATAACGTTTACTAAAATTCTAGAAGTAAATAATAATAATAATAATAATAATAAATTATAAGTGATAATGTTTCTTAATCCATGGGGCATTATATTCCCCTCCCCCTAAATAAACTATACCCTCAAATTTCAATGATTACTCACTAACTATGTTTACTAAGGGTATCTATAAGGTGTCTAAATATTTAATCTATAGAGTTCTATCATCCTTACAAACATATAAAACATATATTTTTTTTATAATAGTATTACCCCTAATATTATGTTTTCTCTAACCATTTTATCCAAGAGCCTATTATTATTTGGTATCACGACTCATGTTCTATAATTTCATTATAAAAGGTTTTCATAATAATCCTTGCATATACTATCATAGTTTGATATAAAATGTGATCTTCTTATTCAAAATAATACTTTCCTCTTAACTAGATAGAAAAAATCAATTTCCAAAATCACAATAATCTGTCAAGGAGTATAATAATATTTTTATATGTCACTTTCCCATTAATGTTTAGTTGGGATATAATAATCATACCTATTTAATTTTTGATTAACAATTCAACATCTTGACATCAAGGTGATTAATTTATGTTATTAGAAAACATTATAGGTGAAAAAAGTAGGCTGAAAAAGATAGAAATATAATACGCATATTTATTGAGTGGATGATTGATGTTCCTCACTCTATATAATTTTCAAAACTCACTACCATTTTTGTGATTATTTAAGCTCTATATTATTTCAATGGCCTTAGAAGTTATTGATTTCAGTCATACTTTCTATACTTTATATTAATTCATTGGATCAGATAATTCTCAATTTTTCCACACTTAAGTCACTAGATATTTATTAGAGATTTTAGATGAATTATTTCTACTCCCATCATGCTAAAAAAACTCTCCATATTCCTAAAACAATTATATGCTTGATGAATCCCTCTTAATCAAGTAAAGCATTTTCTTGTCCCCTTGATAAAATTTACATGGGTTTTCTTCACATTTTATTTATGTTAATAAAATTGATACTTCTTTCCTTAATCATCTTTATTTCCAAAATTTTCATGAGCCTTCATCCTTCTCTTCCTTGAAACACTAAATTTTTAAACTATAGTCACATTATAATTATGTTTTGTGATAATTTTTTGGGCATAGTCACCAAATTTATTTGGTTATATTCATTTATAATAGGTTTATAATTGAGGTAATCATCAAATTATCCCTCAATCCCAAGAGTAAATAATTTTGTTCTAGTACCAGCCATAACTATAACTAAAATATTTAATATCAGTGATGAACATTTAGTATCATAGGTTTATTGTCATAATCAATAACAAAAAATGGATTCATCCTTAAATCCTTAAACTCCTTTTCGTAATCATGTTATATTATAATTACATTAATCCAACCTATATAATTCTATATTTTTCCTATGTTATATTATGTTTTGTTAACTTATGATTTTCAACCCAGGACATCTTTGTAATGAGAAAATAACTCCTTCACAGTGTTTCACAAAAATAATATGATTAATTGAAAAATATCTATGTGGAGTTTCAAAAGAGTTGTATAATTAGGGCACATTCACCATGCACCAGAATGATGGTTGAGATATACTCATCCAACCCTTTTGGGGTGAATTCCCATAAGTTGATCAATGATAAAACTATGTTTGACTATAGTATTGAGATAGGTATGTATTGGTTGGAATATCACATAAAATTTACTTTAACACAATATTACGATGTTAAACTATGCTTAGTTATATTTCTAAGACTTCCCCGTATGGTCTTCACTAATATCATGTAATCCTAATCTCCAAATATAATGAGACATTTCTCTAACACATTGTATGGTGATTGAAGCATTAAATATACTATATTTCATGATTATTAACATACTTTTCCAATATTTCTTTCTAAGGAACTAGGGTATTAGTTTCATTGGAATATTAGATATAAAAAAATTTCATATTAAATATAAATACATAATTATTTTTTAAAATACTATATTGTTATTCTAACAGACAAAGTTATTCTAAAATTAGATTGTATATCCTGGGGAAAATACATAAATAAAATGTGATATGAAATTCCTAATAAGACAGTAAACATCATAACAAAGCATAACATTAGAGTCAAAATATATATCATGATATCATAAAGAGCATGATCATAAGCATAGAAACATGGAATAATGAAATTATATCATAAGATCAATGAATCATAATCACGTGGAAACAATATAAAACGCTCTATAATAAAAAATTCAAGGGTCTCTCCCAATACCAAAATCATAAAGTGGAAAAGTCTCATAGTGGATTAGGTTCTCTAAATAATCCTCTACATAAAATCTCATGAATTATAAATACTTACCAAGTGCATTAGAGAGCTGTATAATTCTATAACCACCCATAAAATAAATTAAAATAATAATTTTTTTTTCATATGGGAAAAATAAACCATATATAAATCATAACAAAGATCAAACCCATGAAAAGTGACTAGGTTTCATAATTTTGATTTAAGGAATGAACTAAGGTAAAATAATAAGGATTCCTAAGAGAAGAAAGAATTAAATCATTTGAATTTTTATATTTGAAAATAAAACATAATTCTTGATCACTTAGTTCTAATATAAGGAATTCAGGATAAGGATAAAAGAGGATAAAAAAATATACCACTTGGGTGAAGCAATTATTAAATAACTAAATTATATTTTAACAAATTAAAGACATTATTGTATTAAAAAACAGAATTGAAATGAGAGGTTTCACTATAAAATAATTATTTTTTAGAAGTTATCAATGGTTTAAAAACATTTTATAGGGATGATGTTCAATATGAGAAAAGAAATCAGAAAGTCTCCCTAAATTGGGTTTACATGGAAGATGAAATGTATAATGGAAATAAATACATGTATAAACCCATCAATGAAAGGATGTTAAAATAAGTATATATATAGGGTAAAAATATAGAAAAATAAAAAAATTTATGAGAATAATATTTTGTAAATGAGAGGAAATGAAAGAGAATGTGTAATTAGTATGTCAAGAATGAGGTATAGAAGTTCACTTACTATGTTTTACTACACCTTTGTTGGGAATCACACATAAAAAAATAAAAATATATTTTTAAAATGGGAGAAGGTGAATATGAAGTTTAAATTATATAATACTTAATTAGGTTCAAATTAAATAGTAGAAATTGGTGCAACGGAATATTATGGACAAGGAGGAGAAACTATCTTTTAAATGGATTGGAATTATTCTTAACATAGTTTCATTTCAAAAAAATATTTGAAAAAACTCGTATATAAATTTTGAATCAAAGTGATATCCCAAAAATAGAAAAAGTGTATACCATATTATATAAAAGATGAAACTTGAGGAGAAACATTTTAACTGAAGAAATCAAATTGAGTTATAAAATAATCATATATTTTAGGGAAGACATAAATTTTAGAACACAATATAGAGGAACAATAATTGAATGTATGTGTCCAATTTAAAGAATAATTTACGATATTATAAATCATTTGGGTTGTATATTCACCATACACATTTATATTGGGCCATAATATCAAATCATTCCTCAATGAAGGGTAATTGATACAGAACCGTTATGACGTAAGAATCATAATAAGAAAACCCCTTGAATGAGAAAATGATTGAATTTTAAGTTAAAATATAACCAATAAAATTAATTAATGCTATTAAATAGATAAATGGAAGTAAAAACACCATTTAAATTGAATTAGGTGTATAAAATAAACTATTTTTTGAAATAAAAATATTGAGATGAAAATCATACCTTATTCTAGATTCAATATACACATGCTCTTACCATCTTAAATATAAAATTATTTATAGTAGATAACTTCTTAGGAACCATATTTCTAACGACCTAGAAATTCCTTATATGATTAATTAATGTACTATTTTTTCATAATGTCAATTTTATTATATTTTACAATGGAATTATATATAAATACTATTACAAAAATTATATTACTTGTCAATAGTGATAATAATTAATATATAGTGATCTTGTATAGTGTTATAAAGACCAAAGAATATTGACCATGCATTGGTATACACAATACGACCAAACACTTCCAAGAATATTACACCTTCGATAAAAATATTAAAATACAATGAAGCATTAAGAATATCATAGAAATTATAAAAATAATTTCAAAAACATTTGGGAAAAAATTAGTAACTATTAATTTTTAATGGTATATATATAGAATTTAATAGGACATATGACCATAAGGGTATGACCATTTCATTACTATTACATGGCCATTGGTCAATATGGCTATTAAGGATTAAAATACTTGGTAATGTAGTCATTATAAAGTGACCATTAAGGTAATTGTATGTTAAGGTTAATGATATGAGTTAATTGAGTACAGAAGGAATAAATGATGACCTTGACCAGAATAATAATTCCATATCAATGTAATTTAATAGAGTTAGGGATGGTTGTAGTGTAGTTGGTGTTTTATATTGATAAAGCCTATGAAGAGCATCAATAAGTGATTTTCGAAGGAAATTGCATATGAGAGAATTTAGAGCCAGTGGAGATCACCATTAAATCAATGTTGGATGAACCACATCGCAGAACTACCACTACTGAAAATCATACCCTTAGGGATTATAACAACATAATAAAGAGTTATTTATCTAGGAAATAGAAGTAAAAGTGTGTAATTATTTTTGAAATGATTTAATATTTTTATTTATTCTTCATTCTTATTTGGTGTTACACCCTTATATAAAACTCATATTATTAGGGAATATGATAAAATTGATTTTATAAAAAGACACCATGATGTTATTTTTATGGAAAGTATATATATTTAATTTCCATTAAAATAAAGTTTCTAAAAAATTAATGTATAGAAAATTCTGAGAAGAAAAATATTTATTTATAACATATTTTTGTAAAACTATATATAGTGATTCTATGGAATAGAAATTTCATTGTATAATAAAAATGGTGGGTTTCAATAAAAAGGTATTTTGTATTTAATATTTTTATACTATTTAAAAAAAATCCAAATAAAATTTATGAAAATTTTAAAAAAAATAACATCAAAATTATCCAATTGTGAATTTTTCATAATTTTTTGTGAAAGAAAAATATTTGGATAAAATATAAAATACGGTATAGTATATGATAAGTATGATGAAATCATAAATACATAAAAATGATTTAATAATTAGTTTAATTTTTTATTGTTCAAAAATGTATTATTTTATTAATATTTTGGATTGTATTGTATTTTAATAAAATTTAAATATTATAAATGACTTTCCGAAGTCTAAAATGAAAATTATGATTTTAAAAACTATATTTTTTGGAAAATTTAATTTTACGTTCGAAAAGTAATATTAAAAAATTGATATTAGTTCAAATTCATTATAATTTTATAAAACATGGATTTAATGTTTAAAACCATGGGCAAAACCTGTTGGTAATACAATGGTTTTTCATTTTACACAACCTAGAATTCCAATTTCTATATTTAGATATTTTTAAATAATCCCTCCCCTTTTACTATAAATAAATACCCATCATCCCATTCCTCTCCACTCAACATTATCTATAAAGGATGTTATGGTCATTTTAAATACCAAAATAGTCTCTCCAATGTTTCCTCACGGTCATAAGGTTCCATACACAAGTTTTTGGAAGCAACTCTTCAAGTTAAGAAAACTCCCCTCTTCTTCTTTTCCATTCAAGTGCATATTCATGTGTATGTATTATAAATATTGAACTGTATTATTTTCATAAAATATTTATTATCCCATTAAATAAAAAATATTGTTTTAATAGTTTTAGGCCTTCATTATATGTCATTATTCCACTTTGTTAATATGTATTGTACACCTATCATGTTGTCAATTACATTTCATGAATTTATCTATTTTACATGAAATATTATTATTTTATGAGTAACCAAACATCATTATTATCCCAGGTTATTTTTATATATGTAAACATAAGTTTTTAATTGGGTATTTCCCTATTTGAAACCCACAATTCCTTTTCATGGGTTAAAAAGATGAAACCTTCGTGTCATTAAACACATATATACTGAATGATTTTTATGAAACACATTTCTTATTCATCTCTGATTACTGATGAAATTATTTATTATGATTGATATAGCTCAATTGAACTAATACATATGAATTTTTCACCCTAATATCGGTCTAATTCATTTGGTAAATAATAAATCTATAGAGATAATATGTTTTACGTTACCATAGTGAATTACCTTGGTATAAATGTTTTATAACACTTTGTTGATTAACCTTGGTGATATTCTTATGAATATCTCATTTTTATATTAGAGCCATATTTACATGTTATGATTATTGATCATTCCTTAAATATATTCCTCGTATTCTTATGGTTTTTCATGACTCATCCCCCAAGGCTTATGATGTGACTAACCCTAAGCCTGCCTTCTAAACGCCAGGGGTTGGTGACTAGCACTAAGAAGGAATGTCCCCAAAAGGGAAGGAATTTTCCATTAAACCTGTACACACATAGAGAGAATAAACTGAATGTATTAAGAGGAAATAATACAAACCCAAAACCACAATGTAATGTACAAATGCCTCGGTCCATCTGCTCAAGACCCTAACTGAAGGGTAGGTGAAGGTTAGTTGTCTATAGCCATAGTAGTACACCCTTTTGTCCCATCTCACAAAGCACCACCTCATTCTGGACCACCAATGTCTCCATAGAAGCTTCTCTCTATCACGTCTCACATAGCCCCACCTGGTCCCGGACCACTAAGGACTTCATCGATGCATCAATCTGTCACGACCCGACCCAACGGGGCTCGATCCGCGACTCCCCAAGCCCGCCTCCAATAGGCCAGGGGCTGGCGACCAGCGCCGAGTAGGCTATCACACACATGGGAGGCATTAGCCTAAGGTACCTGTACACACGCACCCAAAAACACATCCATGCAACGGTGCAGAGATATAGAAACTGAAAAGTAAATGCATGCATACAATCTAATCCAAACCAGAGTGCAACAGCAAAAGTACAAGGGTAAAACAGGGCCCACCAAAAGAAAACACAAAAGCGTATCCAACCTGCTCTGAAGAAGGGGAACGCTGCCACAACACCTGCCGGAAAGCTCCCTCGGCACAGCTCTGGTAAACACCCCGGTCCACTCGCTCACTAAGCTCCGCCTGCTCCGGGTCCTCCTGGGACTCCGTAAAAAGGCCTGTGGTCTGCACAAGACACAAACATGTGCGGGCAAAGCCCGTGCAGGGGTGAGTATAAACATACTCAGTAGGCACCCCAAAAACCCAAAACCCAAGGGAGCAACTGAAAGGCAACAGTCTGCTCAACCCAGCCAGAGGGAACCCAGACGAGAGAGAAACTCCATCTCGTGACCATCCTCGGCTAAACACAACTAGTCAGCTCAGCTCAGCTCAGGTGTATGCCCATACATACACCTTGAACAATCCAGATATACACAGCTCACGCCAAAAAGCCACAAGAGGTACCGACCTCATCACCAGCATCTGTCCACAACTAGGAGAGTACACCAGGAACACTGTCATACCAGATGACACTCATCCGAGAGATACACTCCATCGGGATACTCGCAAACATCACAAACGCTCACCCGAGAGACCACGCTCATCGGATAGCATCACTGAGGAAACATCGCTGAAACAACATAACCACCAAACTCCTCGGAGAGGGGATCACCGCTAGGGTCCGCTAGGGGGATACCAAGACCCACTCCGGTATACATAGTTCACAGATAGGGGATCACTCCCAGGGTCCGCTGGGGGATACCACAACCTGATCTGGCATACATAGTTCTCACAGATAGGGGATCACACCTAGGATCCGCTGGGGGATACCTCAACCCGATCTGGCACTCAAAAGAAGCTCCACACTCAGATAGAGGATCATCGTCCATATAAAGATGGTCACGACGATACCGGAACCCTATCTGGTATAACTCGCGATGTAGGGGATCGAACCGATGATGCCGCAACCCTACCAAAACCTCGCGCTGAGTAGGGGATCGCATAACCAACGATACCGCAACCCTACCGACACCAAGCGCTGAGTAGGGGATCGTATAACCAACGATACCGCAACCCTACTATAAACATCATGCTGAGTAGGGGATCGTAAACCCGACGATGCCACAACCCTACTGTGCACGACCCACCGCGTAGGGGATCATATTCCTGATGATGCCACAAACCCTACGGGGTTAACCTGCTAGATAGGGGATCGCTGCTCGTGAATAAGTGGTCACAGCGATACCAAGAACCCGATCTAGGGTAAAGATGCTAGAGGATCCACTCCGGGCCCACCGGAGGGATACCACAACTCTAACAGTTTAAACATCCCATCGATAGGATCACAAACCCATACGAAGGTTGTGATACCACACGAACCCTCGTAGGAACGAACCAAGGGAAAACCCTCAACCACTGCTGGTCCAAACGACCCTACCCGAGCGACTCGCCCCAAAGCCACATTGCGCACCTCCGAAGCCAAAACCGAGGCCACCATCGCGTTCTACGTGGAAAAACATGCAGGATAGGTTGTTTACTCGCTCGAAACGGAGCACCGGTGAAAACGACACTATTCACCGTAGCTAGCTCGTGCGGGGCCCACACAACGATCCCGAAACCCATCGGGCGGATCACACCACGGCGATCCCCTCGGAAAAACAAGCGGAAATGACTACTCGCTCGCCCAAAACGGACACCCGGTGAAAAAGGTACTATTCACCGAAGGCCGGCTCGGGTGGGGCCCACGCCTGGATTCCGAAACTCGTTGAACGGATCGCGCCATTGCGATCCTCTCGGAAAAACACACAGGATCGACTATTCATCCGCCAAAATCGGACTCCTGGTGTAAAAGCTGCGTTTCCCCGCAAACGCCAAAACCCGGCCTCGTGGGGCCCGCACCCCGTTCTCAGTCCCAACACCCGGAAACCATCTCAAAAAGTCCGTCGTACCATCAGGGTCACAACGCCACTGATGGCACGTCAATCGGACGCTCCGGGTAGAAGTTACAACGGCCCGAAGTCGAAAAATAATAAAATAATATTATTTTATACGACGTTTCTAACTCCCGGGCCACGATCCCGAACCATAAAATTCTCAAGGTGATTTCAAAAGGTCCGTCTCGACGCAAGGAGCGCGTCGCCGCAAACGGCTCGCAAATCGGAGTTACGGTTTGCGAGTTACGGGGGTTTAAAGAACCCCCGGAACAAACTGGCCGGACCACCGCAGGGTCGCCGGAAACAACCGCGCCGCCGCCGGACTCCGCCGCGCCTCCGTCGGACTCCGTCGCGCCGCCGCCGCCGCAACCGGAAACCGCCGCCGCGCCGCCGCGCCGTCGCCGGATTCCGCCATGGCCCCCTCCGGAAAACCGGGTTTTCGCCGGAAAACTTCTGGGAGCCACCGAGAGCACCCCGGTGCTCCAAATTCAGATCCGAAACATGTTTTGGAAAGCTTGGGACCCGAACTATACAACCCATATGAAAAATTTGAAGAAAAACAACACAAAAATGGGATCCGGGATTGTAAAACTCAAACCGCCTACCTCGCGGGCGAAACGCCGACGTTCTGCCTCAGATCCGCGCTCCCGAGCTTCCGCTGCGCACTCCTGGAATGTCCGCCGTCAAATTCTGAGCTCGTGGGCGCTCCGTTTGCTCGATTCGGAGGAGTGGCGGCGAAGAACGGCGAAGAACGACGAAGAACGATAAAGGGGGGGGGGGGGCGCTGATATTTATATCAGCGGCCCGCCGGCGCCAAACTCGCCTCGGACACGATGCCCGATGCGAACAAAAGTAAGGTCACACCTAGGGTAAACGCGCCGTTTTGAACGCAACGGCGGTCTCAGATTTTCCATCCGAGACTCTGTTCAGAAGTTATTCAAGCCTACGCTCACCCACTAAGTTGCTACTTATTTACGGAAACGCCCCTGGTGGCGTTTCTCACCGCAGGCCCGCGCCCGCAAAGTTTACACCCCGCCTAGGGTAAACGGCACGTTCCGGACGCAACCGTGCCCCCAGATCCCCGTTCTGAGCTACCGTTTAGGAGATATCACACCCCCTCCATGTGCATAGTATAAAAAAACTTAATATTTTTATAAAATTAATTCCGAGCACACCGGGCCTCAGAATCGCACGCCCTCTTCGCGCCTAGCTCTGGAATTATTCGTAGAAATATTCCAAAGTCTGACAGGGCCAAAAACCCGAGTCGCTGCATCCTCCCCCCCTTAGAACTTTTCATCCCTGAAAAGCCCTAAGCACAAGGAAAGCGATTGGACGCTCAACTGGGTCTCACACACCAGCGAGATCACCAACAAACAACCACTCAGGGTCTTACCAGCGCCCTGAACAGAACTCGAGCAAGCAACAAAAGGAAAGAGTACCGCTAAACAGTGTCTGATAAACTACTGTAGTAAGTAGAAAGACACAAGGCGTACCTCTATCCATCCGCGGTGCCTCTGGGTCGAATGCCTCCAGGGCATGCAGCTGTCCTCGCCCTCGACCACCAGCTCCCTGAGCTTGGCGTGCACCACCTGGGGGTGGGGGTGGTGGCAACTGGTACTGCCTACCACCGCCTCCCGCTGCACCAGCTCCGCCGCCACGTCCGCCGCCCTGCGGACCTCCTTGCTCGAGACGCTGCCTCTGCCAAGGCGGCCCATCTACCGGCTCCCTCTCAGCAGCACGTCGGGTTGGACAATCTCTAGCAAGATGTCCCCGACCATCGCAAGCGTAACACCGCCTCTCCTGCGGCTGACCAAACCTGGCATGCGAGCCCTGTGAGCTCCGAGGCTCAGATCCTCCATCCTGGGGTCGCCTCCTGTATCGTCGGCCACGACCAGACCCCTGAGTCTGACGTCGGCTACCAGATGCCGATCCGACCGAGGAAGTCTCAGCTCTCGAGTGCCCAACACTAACAGGGGGAAACTGCTCAGCCAGAAAACTCTCCACCACCAACGCTCGCTCCAGCACTCCAGCATAGGTGGGCAGGCATAAGGAAACCACACCTGCTCGGATATCCCTGCGTAAGCCCTGCTCGAAGGTCCGAGCCCTAAAGAACGGGTCTCGAACCATATCCAGGGAGTAGCGCGACAGGTCTGTGAACCTCGCTGAGTACTCCGACACAGTCATGCTCTCCTGACGAAGCTGCAGAAGCTCCTGGATCCGCACTAACCTCAGCGTCACCGGATAGAACTCCTCCCTGAAGAGCCGCTCAAACTCTGCCCACGTGAGCGTCTCCTCGTCATGGGACTGCGTCACCAAACTCCACCATCGCCCGGCCGAACCATGCAGAAGGCTCGCCGCTAGGACCACCATCTGATCATGAGGTGTCCTCACTAGGCGGAAAACTCGAGTAACTGCCTCGAGCCAGTCATCAGCTGCCTAGGGGTCTGGATCACCCCGAAACCTCAGAGGTCGCTGCCTCTGGAACTCGTGCAGCGCACTCAGCCTGCGTGCAACCTCGTCCTGCACCGCCGGCACAACCAGCTGCTCGACAGGTGGTGGCTCAACTGGCAGACCACATGGAGGTGCAACCTCAGAACCTGCGCCCTGCTCCACAACCACTACACAGGGCAGGTCATCAGCACAATCCTGCTGCGGAACCCTCGCTGGCTGTCGTCGTGGAGGCATCCTGAAATACATTCAAGACACACCATAGTAAAAGAGTATATCTGGAGAGCTGACTCAAGAAGGACAAGGAAAAACCAAAAACCCAGTCCTATATGATGCATGTACCATGATTTCCTCGCGACCAGTGTACGAATGTCCCAAGTCGAAAGGCAGGTTATCAGAGTCCTGGTGTATGGATACGTCGGCCGCTGCACCAACACTGGAGTCCCTGGCCTGAAAGCCGAACTCGAAACACCCTAACACTGCCGCTGTGCAACCCAACCCAAACTCATAGCTAGACCAGCTACGCTCTGAGATCCCAAAGGTGGAACCTGCTCTGATACCACTCTGTCACGACCCGACCCAATGGGGCTCGATCCGCGACTCCCCAAGCCCGCCTCCAATAGGCCAGGGGCTGGCGACCAGCGCCGAGTAGGCTATCACACACATGGGAGGCATTAGCCTAAGGTACCTGTACACACGCACCCACAAACACCTCCATGCAACGGTGCAGAGATATAGAAACTGAAAAGTAAATGCATGCATACAATCTAATCCAAACCAGAGTGCAACAGCAAAAGTACAAGGGCAAAACAGGGCCCACCAAAAGAAAACACAAAAGTGTATCCAACCTGCTCTGAAGAAGGGGAACGCTGCCACAACACCTGCCGGAAAGCTCCCTCGGCACAGCTCTGGTAAACACCCCGGTCCACTCGCTCACTAAGCTCCGCCTGCTCCGGGTCCTCCTGGGACTCCGTCAAAAGGCATGTGGTCTGCACAAGACACAAACATGTGCGGGCAAAGCCCGTGCAGGGGTGAGTATAAACATACTCAGTAGGCACCCCAAAAACCCAAAACCCAAGGGAGCAACTGAAAGGCAACAGTCCGCTCAACCCAGCCAGAGGGAACCCAGACGAGAGAGAAACTCCATCTCGTGACCATCCTCGGCTAAACACAACTAGTCAGCTCAGCTCAGCTCAGGTGTATGCCCATACATACACCTTGAACAATCCAGATATACACAGCTCACGCCAGAAAGCCACAAGAGGTACCGACCTCATCACCAGCATCTGTCCACAACTAGGAGAGTACACCACGAACACTGTCATACCAGATGACACTCATCCGAGAGATACACTCCATCGGGATACTCGCAAACATCACAGACGCTCACCCGAGAGACCACGCTCATCGGATAGCATCACTGAGGAAACATCGCTGAAACAACATAACCACCAAACTCCTCGGAGAGGGGATCACCGCTAGGGTCCGCTAGGGGGATACCAAGACCCACTCCGGTATACATAGTTCACAGATAGGGGATCACTCCCAGGGTCCGCTGGGGGATACCACAACCCGATCTGGCATACGTAGTTCTCACAGATAGGGGATCACACCTAGGATCCGCTGGGGGATACCTCAACCCGATCTGGCACTCGACAGAAGCTCCACACTCAGATAGAGGATCATCATCCATATAAAGATGGTCACGACGATACCGGAACCCTATCTGGTATAACTCGCGATGTAGGGGATCGAACCGACGATGCCGCAACCCTACCAAAACCTCGCGCTGAGTAGGGGATCGCATAACCAACGATACCGCAACCCTACCGACACCAAGCGCTGAGTAGGGGATCGTATAACCAACGATACCACAACCCTACTATAAACATCATGCTGAGTAGGGGATCGTAAACCCGACGATGCCACAACCCTACTGTGCACGACCCACCGCGTAGGGGATCATATTCCTGATGATGCCACAAACCCTACGGGGTTAACCTGCTAGATAGGGGATCGCTACCCGTGAATAAGTGGTCACAGCGATACCAAGAACCCGATCTAGGGTAAAGATGCTAGAGGATCCACTCCGGGCCCACCAGAGGGATACCACAACTCTAACAGTTTAAACATCCCATCGATAGGATCACAAACCCATACGAAGGTTGTGATACCACACGAACCCTCGTAGGAACGAACCAAGGGAAAACCCTCAACCACTGCTGGTCCAAACGACCCTACCCGAGCGACTCGCCCCAAAGCCACACTGCGCACCTCCGAAGCCAAAACCGAGGCCACCATCGCGTTCCACGTGGAAAAACACGCAGGATAGGTTGTTTACTCGCTCGAAACGGAGCACCGGTGAAAACGACACTATTCACCGTAGCTAGCTCGTGCGGGGCCTACACAACGATCCCGAAACCCATCGGGCGGATCACACCACGGCGATCCCCTCGGAAAAACAAGCGGAAACGACTACTCGCTCGCCCAAAACGGACACCCGGTGAAAAAGGTACTATTCACCGAAGGCCGGCTCGGGTGGGGCCCACGCCTGGATTCCGAAACTCGTTGAACAGATCGCACCATTGCGATCCTCTCGGAAAAACACACAGGATCAACTATTCATCCGCCAAAATCGGACTCCTGGTGTAAAAGCAGCGTTTCCCCGCAAACGCCAAAACCCGGCCTCGTGGGGCCCGCACCCCGTTCTCAGTCCCAACACCCGGAAACCATCTCAAAAAGTCTGTCATACCATCAGGGTCACAACGCCACTGACGGCACGTCAATCGGACGCTCCGGGTAGAAGTTACAACGGCCCGAAGTCGTAAAATAATAAAATAATATTATTTTATACGACGTTTCAAACTCCTGGGCCACGATCCCGAACCATAAAATTCTCAAGGTGATTTCAAAAGGTCCGTCTCGACGCAAGGAGCGCGTCGCCGCAAACGGCTCGCAAATCGGAGTTACGGTTTGCGAGTTACGGGGGTTTAAAGAACCCCCGGAACAAACTGGCCGGACCACCGCAGGGTCGCCGGAAACAACCGCGCCGCCGCCGGACTCCGCCGCGCCTCCGCCGGACTCCGCCGCGCCGCCGCCGCCGCCACCGGAAACCGCCGCCGCGCCGTCGCCGGATTCCGCCATGGCCGCCGCCGGAAAACCGGGTTTTCGCCGGAAAACTTCCGGGAGCCACCGAGAGCACCCCGGTGCTCCAAATTCAGATCCGAAACATGTTTTGGAAAGCTTGGGACCCGAACTATACAACCCATATGAAAATTTGAAGAAAAACAACACAAAAATTGGATCCGGGATTGTAAAACTCAAACCGCCTACCTCGCGGGCGAAACGCCGACGTTCTGCCTCAAATCCGCGCTCCCGAGCTTCCGCTGCGCACTCCTGGAATGTCCGCCGTCAAATTCTGAGCTCGTGGGCGCTCCGTTTGCTCGATTCGGAGGAGTGGCGGCGAAGAACGGCGAAGAACGACGAAGTACGATAAATGGGGGGGGGGGGGGCGCTGATATTTATATCAGCGGCCCGCCGGCGCCAAACTCGCCTCGGACCCGACGCCCGATGCGAACAAAAGTAAGGTCACCCCTAGGGTAAACGCGCCGTTTTGAACGCAACGGCGGTCTCAGATTTTCCATCCGAGACTCCGTTCAGAAGTTATTCGAGCCTACGCTCACCCACTAAGTTGCTACTTATTTACGGAAACGCCCCTGGTGGCATTTGTCACCGCAGGCCCGCGCCCGCAAAGTTTACACCCCGCCTAGGGTAAACGGCACGTTCCGGACACAACCGTGCCCCCAGATCCCCGTTCTGAGCTACCGTTTATGAGATATCACACCCCCGCCACGTGCATAGTATAAAAAAACTTAATATTTTTATAAAATTAATTCCGAGCACACCGGGCCTCGGAATCGCACGCCGCCTTCGCGCCTAGCTCTGGAATTATTCGTAGAAATATTCCAAAGTCTGACAGGGCCAAAAACCCGAGTCGCTACACAATCACCTTCCTGGGACACGACACGTGCGGGCGAATCCCGTACAGGGGGGAGTAACACAATACATAGTATGGACCCCAATCCACAAAGGAGACTATACATAAGTTACTATTAGTTCACCACCGAGGAGAGTACGCCAAGTACACTAAGTAAACCACTGAGGAGAGTACACCAAGTACACAAAATACACTAAGTACACCACTAAGGAGAGTACAACATGTAAACTAATTACACCACTGAGGAGAGTACACCAATTACAATAAGGACACCCCTAAGGATAATAGGCTGAGTACTCTAAGTACACCACTGAGGAAAGTAAGAAAAGCACAATAAGTACACCACTAATGAAAGTATACCAAGTATACTAAGTACACCACCGAGGATAGTATTTAAAGTAAACTAAGAGTCTGCTCATGTACGTATAATCTAGATTATAGAAGGAAAGACCATTAGTCATATCATTGAACACCTTGGGATGCTGGGGTACTACTCCCTAATGAGTATCATAGGTAAGTTGGTTCACACAGAGCTTCTCCACACCATAGTCCTGTCAGGTCACACATAGTTATTTCCTCCTAGACTTGGACTGTTGTTTTATTCATCCCTAATGAGTATTAGGTGTATGCTAGGTCACATAGATATGCTTTCCATCATGGTCTTGTCAGGTCACACAGAGTCGCTTCCCACAATGGTCATCGTACTAAGGTACTCCTTCCAGATGAGTAACATGGGCATGATGGGTCACATCGATCCACTTCCCACTAAGACATCATAGTTGATCCACAAAGGGTCTCTTTTTAGCATTCTTCGGGTCTTAGTTAGTTGTAGGATCTCTGCATGTAGTACACTTGATTTTAAAGGAAACCACTCCTTAAACTATTAATTTTATTCATACATCCATGAAATCATTATTAGAACATTCCAAAAGATCCTCCTCTCTATGAGGGTTCCAATTCCACAAATAGCTTGTCAATTGTATGCCTGATTTGAGAGATATTGGAGTTTTAGTAAATAGGGAATGGTTGCGTTCCGGCTCGGTCCCACCCGGTCGGACCAAACTAACCAAATTGGGCTATGGGTCCTGCATGAATCATCCTGGTTCGAATTTTCCAACCTAACATGGTACGGTTAGGGGCCATCCTGGTCTGGTCTGGCCAGCGGGCTAGGCCCATTAGGCCTTGCTGGACCTGGCCCAGTTAGGCTAGTGGTCCAGCCCGTTAGGTCACCTAATAACCTGATCCCATCTGACCCATCCTAAAACTGGTGGGCCAGTTTGTTCCCTTCTCAGGATGCTTGGTGGTCTGGTGTTAATTTTCTAGCCTGTTTTGCAAAAGCCAGCCAACATCATTTCCAGCCCGAGCCGCATAGCGGCCCAGTTGTGTGCCTCGGTCAGGCCTGCCTGGCAGGCCGAACATCTCCAGCCTGATTGACCAGTGGGGAGTTCGATTGTAGCATGCCATGGCCCAACCTATATGGTGGGATTGTATTCTCCATTCGGGTTTGCTCCACGGCCTGTGTCAACTGCACGTGGCCAGCCGGAGCCAACCTCCCTTCCTCCCGCACGCGGTCCCTGCTAGACCATGTGCTAGTGCATCGTGGCCCACGTTGTGTGAGGTGTATCTCGCCTATGCCAACCATCAGCCTGAGAACTGGTGGCTCCTACAGCTCCACTGTAGCCTGATCCATCCGCAACACCTCATTCGGTGTGCCATCATGGCGCGCCACCAACCAACCACGGTCGCAGCCTGCACGCCGGCGGTGCTTTCCACAGACCACTAGGTCTTCTCCTGTGGTTTATTCCTCATGCCATCTTCTCCTTCAGCTTCCATGGGATTTCACCTTCTCTCTTAATGTCGGGAATCCTACTTTCCTTCATTTATAAGGTGCGACCATGAAGAAAGCACAAGAACGCACAAGGGTGGAGGGGCTGAGGCTATGTTCGTGTCGGCACGTACCCTCCGCGTTAGAGGTTTTGAGAACATGGTTTGGTAGGTTCGTGATTCAAACAACCATCTAATCCCAATGTAACCACCGAGATAGGATAATATCCACCCACAAGAATAATGGACATGTGGATCAAACTTTTCATGGGTTGGTCTGTGTTCATTGTTTTAGAAAGAAGAATGAGGAATTTAAACTTCCAAAAGTAAGCCCCAACCTAGAGAAGGAACTCCATTGGTGTCGATCCATTTAAATCCATTGGTGCTCATCGATATCTGGCCCCAAATCCATTATATAGGGTTCCATCACTACTTTTTTATTCAATGGTGTTCTTCATTAGAGAGAAATACCTCATCTTCCATCAGAGAAATTCTATCTCTGATTCTCAAATGTGGTGTCTCATTAAAAGAGAAGTCTGTCGTAGCTTTTCTGTTACATTATATAATCAGAACGTTATGTTGTTTCATTTATGAATCATCATATATCTTACTATTTAGTTAAATAGTTTCTACATTGTTTCATTTATGGAAATAAACAGTCGGATCATTGCTTTGTTTCTGAGAAATAATTATTTTGAAAAAAATAAACTTTTTATGTTTATTTCATTTTTTTCTTAAAATGTCCAAAAATTAACTTTTTCCCTCAACCCATGTTTTTCGATGTTAGGTACATTATTAGGTAATGTCTCTGTTCTGGGCACTCGTTTAAATGTTTCCAAAACTATGCCCGTACGCCATTTAATTGGATTAAAATTTCAAAAACTATATTTCACCCTTCACTTGCGCCAGTCGAGGTTAAGCTCTGCTTAATGGTAACACACCCTCCCGAGATCTATAGTACTCCCATATTTCCAATACATGTTTCCATTTATGAGTTATTAGGATTTGAAAATAAAATAGTTTTTATTTAAATATTTTATTTACAGCCAAAAACTAACTTCCACTATTGGCTCACGACATCCAATATTAGGCTATTCTAAAGGAAAGCACACCCTCATAAGCTCAAAGGTGGTCTAAGATTTTTAATCTGAGTCACCATTCATGAGTTATAAAAATTTGGAAAAATAAATATTTTAATTTAATTATTTTATTTACGGTTATTCCATTTTTGGGTTTTCTTACTTGAGGACTACATCGACTAAGAGTTATTACACTTTGTTTGACACACCCAAGTGATATTCTTCAGTTAATCACTTTTTTTACAAATATTTTTGAATGATATATAGAAAATTTAATTATTATTAGCAGATATTAAAGGATAATATCCATATAGAATTTTATTTTATAAATATATATATTATTCTAAAACTACCTTTATAATTACAATATTCCAACAAGTAACACACTTCTCACTAATGTTTTTTTATTTTAGAAAAATGGCAGGAAATAGGATGAATAGTGTAATAGGAAATAAATTGAGGTACTTTCTAACATAATAGAATATGGTATGGAAGACATAATGGAAATGATGAATCAAATATATCAAGTAATGAATAACAACATAAATCTTGTTGACCATCCATATTCACCTTGAAGGGAAAAACCTTTAGTAGAGTCATTCACTCGTCAATGAGCACCTTCTTTTAGTGCATATTGTAACATCCCAAGTAAGTAATGAATAATAGATATTTTTATCTATGTATATTAATGATTAAGATAGTGTTTTAGAGGCTTAAAATGAAAATAAATACAATCTTATGCATGGAATACACGAATATTCTTAAAAGATTGTTTTACTGCCTTTTGATGCAAACCCTTTTTAAATATATCTTTTGAAAATTTTATAAGCTATTTTTGTCAAAATAAACTTATTATTTATGATTGGGACATCAAAATTTACTTTGTGTGATTGTTTGGTATTTTTCCGATAAAGTTCATTTTTAAATGAATAGTGAAAAATGTTGTATTTTAATTCAAAACCTCTTTTTAATCTAATTTATTTATATGATTAGATTATATTTTTAATTGTTTTTGAAGTGAAATTAGAATATATTTTTACCATTTTATCCAATGGTGGTCATTGAAATCAATTCCACTTTGAAATTGGACTTAAACTAGTGTCAATCTTTTGATACTTATTGTTTCATAAAAACATGCTATTTGTCATGACAGCGGGAATTAGTTATTAAATTAATTAATACAACTTACATGTTTTGAATTTTTTAAAATAGATATCATTTTTGAATTCGGAATATCAAATATAGCTTAGGGTGATGTTTTGGTATCTTTCTGAAAAAATTCAATTTTTGATGAATAGTGAAACCACTAAGTGGTAGTTAAAGAAACTAATTTTTCGTTTAAATGAAACTTTGCCACTTCTGTGATTTGATTTCAAAAATCCGACATACATGGTTGTCATTAAGAAGTAAAATGTGGTTCAATGAGATTAAAATAATTTTTTGGTGAATAGTAACTTTTAAGTTCTTAATTGCGATTAGTGGTAATTAGTGTAGTTTAAGGTAAAAATAATGTTTTAATAATATGAGATGAGCTTGACACATTTCCTAACCTCATTGGATGTCTCATTTCAGACCAAGAAAATCCATGGGTCAACTTGGGGACCCCATGGAGCCACTTTGGTTGGGAAATGACATAAATAACTTTTTATTTAATGTTAAAGTAAAAATGACACAAACATGAGATGTTTTACTAAAACACTTTTTACATGGAGTTATAAAAGTCGGATTTTTGATTATAAATATTCATTGTAAAGATAAAAAGATTTCCTACATCATAGTATTTTTTTATAATTTTTATACTTTAAATAAATTAAATTATTTATGACATCATGATGATGCAGCGATTACCTCATTAATAAAGGATTTAAATAAAATGAAATGATAATGTAAAATATATGAACTACACATGTCCAAACCCTATTTGATGGGTGTATTTCGAACCCTTATCACCTTACCCTATAATTATATCAATGTGGGACCTTTTGATTCCGAAACGCATTTTAAAATAATGTAACATTTCTTTACTTTCCAAGAGTGCCCCTCCTATCCTCTTATAAAAGGCCCCCACCTCTACCTCCTTACCCACACTCCAAAAGCCTTTGGCTCGGCCAACCCCTACCCATTTTGTCTCTACACATCCCTATATTACTCCTTGAAGCCTCACTTTGGGCAGAAGTCTTCCCAAGGAAGCCTTTGAGCTCAAACCAAAGGGAGTTTTCCGATTTTAAGGTAATGTCTTCACTTGAGTCCTTTTGTTTTATTTTGCTTCTCCAACCCCCTAAACTCTTTTTATTAATTTATTTTGTAACAAATCCAGTATCTTAAATATACTAGGATGTTGTTATAAGAAGGATTCGAGATACAATTACACACACCTACATCTAATGGTTAAAGGACATACTGTTTCCGTGGATAGTGAATTTATGCCTCCCGAAACGATGATTGTTCAACATTCTTTTAACACCTTCAAAGGTGGCCATTAAGATGTCACTATATTTATATATGATATATAATATGTTTATGTTTTTCTTAATCTTCTTTATTTTTCATTTTGGGCATACCTTTATGGTTTCCATTATGGGTAAACGCGATATCTTCATTTAAGGAAGTGCGGACTACCGCCCCCTCAAAGTGATTTGATTCGTTAAATACCATATGTGGGATGTATAAAGGATGGAGTTATGATATTATATATGATATTACACTAGAATTATAATATAAATTTATATAATTATGATTCCATTCTATAAAATACGAAATAGAAATGAAAGTAGCGTTCATGCGTACATATGGCTTACCGTCTCCATGAACGGTGCATTTCATTTCTTACCTCTAAATGATTATGTAATATTATAAATGCATGAATGTACTGGATATATATGACATATATGATATCTACATCATGAATACCATTCTGGATATAATGGATACATGAACAACTTGTAATTATAAAGGGATTATTTTTGACTCGAGTATAAATGATCGTTAAAACAACTGTTATTAACCTAAATAATTACATAGTGTTCATGACATGGCAATAAGTTATATAAAAGGAATAATTAACATGAAAAAGGTTCTTAAACAATTATAAATTAACTCAAGATTATTATTCAGGAGATTAAATAACGACCGAGTCAAGTCGGACCCGAGGTATGGGACTTCGTCTCAATCTCCTTTCATTGAGGCATATTTTGTTTTATAAAAAACCTTCTTTTATACGGTGTATAAACCCCCTTGACTTTTACATTTATTCAAAAGGAATCTTTTTTATATGAAGCGTTTACTAAACGACAAAAGGGAATGTTTTTGTCATACACATGTGGTGACAACGACTTCTCCGCCGCCGTGACCATTATTTGAGTTTCGGCTTCCTCTACAAGCCATACATTTTTTTAAAAGAAAAATAAATACCATGTTTTACTTTTATTTTATTTTGGTATTGAAAATTGTTTTCATAATGTTTTTATATCAATGTGTTGTATTGATATATTTTGATTGAAAGGTGGAAATGTTATGTTTCCTTTATGCATGTTTTATGTGATACGATTATGTTAAGGTTCTTGGGCATTATTATGAAGATGGGTGGTTCTGTGATAGACTAAGGGTGGGTGAGCCCGATATAGCTCTCCAATGCATTGGGTAACGGGAAGGAGTGAAACGTTAAGGTTTCTCCGAAGAGATTTAGGGAATATACTATGATGAGTATTCCAAACGTAACCAAGAGGGTTACTCCCTACGTAAGAAAGTTATGAATGCCTCAAGTTACCTTTATGTCTTATGATTTCTATGATTTATTCATGATTTGATGAGGTATGTTAAAGTGCTTATGTTTTATGGGTAAAGTATGATTTCATTCTTATGTATATATGTACTCATGTTTCCTTTCCATATTTTTATATCCCTTACTGAGCTTTTTATGCTCATCCCATGTTTTTTTGAAATGTTTTTCATAGGTCAAGGGAAAGGTACATGATATGATGATAGTGTCAAGGAAGTGTTAAGAAAGAATCCATGTTTTATTTTAAATATGTTTCCATTGATGGGAAAGAAGAATACTATCTTTATGTAACCACTTTGTTTATATGTGGAATGTAATTCAAGTTTTATGATCTAATTCTCTAAAACTCTAAACCCGAAAAGATCTTCAATGTGTAATCTTGTAATAACTCAAGATTAAGTAAGGTTTAAGGCTGGGGCCTTATAGTTGGTATCAGAGGTCAGTTTAGAAAACTTTAGGAGTTAGAATTATATTATATGATTATCCAAAAATATTTTTTTTATGGTCAAATTTAAGTGATATAGTATTTGAAGATTACCATGTTGCTTCATCTAAGACATGTTTGTTCAGAATGGTTTTCCACAGAGGAAACAGGGAAGCAGTGCTAGGAAGGCATACAGAAGGAAATAACCTTCCGAATCAGCATCCTGATATGGTCGGAATTGGAACTGAATAGTTTGTTGTAGTAATGGCGCAATTGACTCAATCGATAAATGGTGGTGGTATCCATGCACGAGATCATCCAGATCAACTGCAGAGGAACATTTCAGTGGTGGAACATTTCATGAGGCAACATCCCCCATCATTCAGAGGATCATATGACCCTGTGCTAGCTGAATGGTGGATTAAATCACAAGAGAAGATTTTCGATGTCATGGGGTGTTCGGACAATCAAAAGGTTAGTCTTTCTATTTACCGTTTGGAGGGTGAAGCAGATCAGTGGTGGTCGATGGTTAAAAATATCAGGGACGCTGATGAGATTTATGCTCTTGACTGGGATGAATTCAAAGGTATATTTCTTGAGAAATATTTTCCTAAGGCTGTTCGACTTAGGATGGAAAAGCAATTCTTGGAATTGAGGCAAGAGGAAGACTCAGTGGCCCCCTATAAAGAAAGGTTCACTCGATTGGCAAGGTATGCTCCAAATTTTATCCGAGACCTTGATAGTAAAATCAATCGTTTTTACTCAGGATTAAATCCAAAATATTGAAGGGCATTAGCTTCTCGTGAGTTTAAAAGTTATGAAAATCTTGTTCGATGTGCTGAGAAGGTGGAAATGGAGTTTGCCGATGATCAAGTGTTCTATAACAACCAACAGAAGAAGAGACCGAGGTGGCATGAGAAAGGTAAGAATTCTTCAAAAAAGTCTGATGATAAGAAAACAAAGTTTCCAGTTTGTGATAAATGTGGCAAAAGGCATGCTGGGGAATGTCTTCTAAATTCTGGAAAGTGCTACCGATGTGGTAAGATGGGACATAAGGCTCGTGATTGCACTGAAAAAGATTAAGGTGAAGGTAAGACCAAATTTGATTTATAGTTAGTGAAATGTTATAAGTGCAATGAGATGGGTCACTATGCAAATGAGTGTCTGACAAAGAGCTTGAGTGATGGGAAGTAGTTAGACTACAAGCAGAAAGGGGTGGTGAAATCCTTTGCAACTACTTCAGCAGATTTCGGGCCATCAAATGAAGTTGTATCAGGTACTTTTTTTGTTTTTTCAGATTATGCCAGTGTGTTGTTTGATTCGGGGTCTACACATTCTTTCATCTCTGAAAACATTTCTAGTAAAATGGGAATACCATATCAAGAAATGACTCCTGAACTTTTGGTAAAAACACCTGGGGGAAATGTTGAGGCAAAAAGAATTTATAAGAATCTTCCTATCCTTATCTGTGGAAACAACCTACTTGCAAACCTTATTGTTCTACCTCTAGTAGAGTTTGATGTTATCCTGGGTATGGATTGGCTCTCTATTTACCATGATAAGATTGACTGCAGAGCTAAAGAAGATTCTTTTCAGAAAGACTTTTAGTTTGTGTACAAGAATGAACCCTTACTGTTGATAACATATCAAGAGGCCGAGAAACTTGTAAAAGATGGAAATGAATGTTACCTTGCACACATCGTTGAAAATAAAGGAACTGTTCAGATTAATGATGTGCTAGTGGTAAATGAGTATCCTGATGTTTTTCCTAATGAGTTGCCTTCAATAATACCAGATCGGGAAGTTGAGTTTACTGTTGACTTAGTTCCTGATGCTAAGACAATTTCAAAACCCCCTTATCGAATGGCTCAAATTGAACTTTTAGAGTTGAAGGAGCAATTGCAAGATTTATTAGAGAAAGGTTTTATTCGACCTAGCAAATCACCATAGGGTGCTCCAGTTTTATTTGTTAAAAAGAAAGATGGTTCTATGAGACTTTGCATTGATTATAGAGCCTTGAATAACATCACTGTTAAGAACAAATATCCTTTGCCTCATATTGATGATTTGTTTGATCAGCTCCAGGGAACTCAGTATTTTTCAAAGATCGACTTGAGATCGGGGTACCATCAGCTGAAGGTAAAGGAAGCAGACGTTCCGAAGACTGCGTTTCGTACAAGATATGGCCATTATGAATTTGTAGTAATGCCTTTTGGGCTAACCAATGCACCTACTGTATTCATGGACTTAATGAATAGAATTTTCCATGAGTTATTGGATAAGTTTGTGGTGGTTTTCATTGATGATATTTTGGTGTTTTTTAAAAGTAAAGAGGAGCATGAAAGACATTTAAGGGTTATCTTGCAAACCTTAAAAGAAAATAAATTGTATGGGAAATTCAGGAAGTATGAGTTTTGGTTGCAGAAAATTTCATTCCTTGGTCACATTTTTTCTAAAGATTGGATAACTGTTGATCCTGCAAAAACAAAAGTTGTGGAAGACTGGCCAAGACCCAAAAATGTAACTGAGATTCGTAGCTTCCTTGGTTTGGCAGGCTATTACCGAAGGTTTGTTAGAAATTTTTCATGGTTATCTAGTCCAATGACTAAGCTAACTCGGAAGGTTGTTAAGTTTATCTGGACAAAATAATGTGATGATTGTTTTCAGAAATTGAAATGATGATTAGTGAATGCTCCAGTTTTGGAACTACCTTCCAGGAATGGTGAGTTTGTAATATACAGTGATGCTTCATTGAAAGGACTTGGTTGCGTCCTAATGCAGAATGATCAGGTAATTGCTTATGCTTCACGACAGTTGAAAACTCATGAGGTAAATTACCCTACACATGATTTGGAATTAGCTGCTATTGTTTCGCTTTAAAAATTTGGAGACATCATTTGTATGGAGTAAAGTGTGAAATATATACTGATCACAAAAGTTTAAAGTATATATTCACTCAGAAAGAGTTAAACATGAGACATAGGAGATGGCTGGAATTAATCAAGGATTATGATTGTACAATTCAATACAATCTGGGAAAAGAAAATAAAGTGGTTGAAGCTTTGAGTCGAAAAAGCAATGCTTCATTAACAATGTTGCGTTTGGAACGTGATCCTCTGCTTAAGGATTTGATGAACTTTGGTATAGATGTTTTTGGTGTAGGATGTTCTTCTTTTTTGTTTCAGGTATCAGTGAGATCATCTCTATCAGATAGAATCAAGCAAGCACAGAAGCAAGACAGTGAGTTGCAGAAAAAGGTAGAGCTGGTTTAGAAAGGTAAGTTGCCTGAATTCAACATTGATAATGATTGTGTTTTGAGATTTGGGAAGAGATTGTGTGTGCCTTGTGATTGACAGTTGAAGAGAGAGTTGTTATGTGAATCTCATAGTTCTCCGTTTTCAGTTCATCCTGGCAGTACTAAGATGTACAGAGATCTGTGAGAGTATTACTGGTGGGATGGAATGAAAAGAGATATTGCTGATTTTACTGTGAAGTGTTTGACATGTCAACAGGTTAAATCAGAGCGGCAGTTAACAAAAGGGATGCTTCAACCTTTACCAGTTCCAGAGTGGTAATGGGAGAATATATCCATGGACTTTGTTGTGGGATTGCCGAAAACATCTCGAGGTAATAATGCATTCTGGGTTATTGTTGATCGCTTGACTAAATCTGCTCATTTCCTTGCTATACGAGATACTTTTTCCCTAGATCAAATTTCCTGTTTGTATCTTAAAGAGATATTCAGGTTACATGGAGTTCCCCTTTCCATTGTATCTGATCATGATCCCAGGTTCACTTCTAACTTTTGGAAAGGCCTTAAGAAGTTGTTGGGTACTGAATTATATTTTAGTACAGCTTTTCATCCTCAATCAGATGGGTAGTCAGAACGAACAATTCAGACCTTGGAGGATATACTACGATCTTGTTCGATGGATTATCAAGGAAGTTGGGACCAACAAATTTCTTTGGTTGAATTTTCTTATAATAACAGTTTTCATTCCAGTATACAGATGGAACCATTTCCGGAATTATATGGGAAGCGGTGTTGAACTCCAGCTTTATGGGATGAAGTGGGTGAAAGGAAGTTGATGGGACCAGAATTGGTAGAAGAGTTGGCAGAAAAAGTTCAGATGATACAGAAACACATCAGAACAGCTCAGAGTAGGCAGAAGAGTTATGCGGACAACAGGAGGAAGGATCTCTCTTTTGAGGTAGGTGATCATGTTTTTCTCAAAGTATCACCATGGAAAAGTGTGATGCGATTTGGTAAGAAAGGAAAACTGAGTCCAAGGTTCATTAGACCATATGAAATTCTGGAGAGAGTTGGATCAGTTGCTTACCGAGTGGCTTTACCTCCGATTTTATCTCAGGTACACAATTTTTTTCACGTTTCGATGTTGAGAAAGTATATGCCAGATGCATCCCATGTTTTGAGTCCAGAGGTAGTTCAGCTGGAAGAGAACCTATCTTATGAGGAACAACCGATCCAGATTCTTGACCACAGAGAGCAAGTGTTATGGAATAAGGTGATTAATCAGGTAAAGGTTTTGTGGAGAAACCACATGATGGAAGAGGCAACATGGGAATATGAAAATGCAATGAGGGATAAGTACCCCCATTTATTCGATAAGTAAATAAATTGTGGGGATGCAATTTTCTAAAGGGGGAAGGATGTAACATCCCACGTAAGTAATGAATAGTCGATATTTTTATCTATGTCTATTAATGATTAAGATAGTGTTTTAGAGGCTTAAAATGAAAATAAATACAATCTTATGCATGGAATACACTAATATTCTTAAAAGATTGTTTTACTGCCTTTTGATGGAAAACCCTTTTTAAATATATCTTTTGACAATTTTATAAGCTATGTTTGTCAAAATAAATGTATTATTTATGATTGGGACATCAAAATTTACTTTGTGTGAATTTTTGGTATTTTTCCGATTAAGTTCATTTTTAAATGAATACTGAAAAATGTTGTATTTTAATTCAAAACCTCTTTTTAATATAATTTATTTATATGATTAGATTATCTTTTGAATTAGTTTTGAAGTGAAATTAGAATATATTTTTACCATTTTATCCAATGGTGGTCATTGGAATCAATTTCATTTTGAAATTGGACTTAAACTAGTGTCAATCTTTTGATACTTATTATTTCATAAAAACACGCTATTTGTCATGACAGCGGGAATTAGTTATTAAATTAATTAATGCAACTTACATGTTTTTAATTTTGTAAAATAGACATCATTTTTGAATTCGGAATATCAAATATAGCTTAGGGTGAAGTTTTGGTATCTTTCTAAAAAACTTCAATTTTTGATGAATAGTGAAACCACTAAGTGGTAGTTAAGGAAACTGATTTTTCGTTTAAATGAAACTTTTCCACTTCTGTGATTTGATTTTCAAAAATCCGACATCCATGGTTGTCATTAAGAAGTAAAATGTGGTTCAATGAGATTAAAATAATTTTTTGGTGAATAGTAACTTTTAAGTTCTTAATCGCGATTAGTGGTAATTAGTGTAGTTTAAGGTAAAAATAATGTTTTAATAATATGAGATGATCATGACACATGTCCTACCCTCATTGGATGTGTCATGGCCGACCAAGACAATCCATGGGTCAACTTGGGGACCCCATGGAGCCACTTTGGTTGGGAAATGACATAAATAACTTTTTATTTAATGTTAAAGTAAAAATGACACAAACATGAGATGTTTTACTAAAAAAAATTTACATGGGGTTATACAAGTCATATTATTGATTATAAATAGTCATTGGAAATATAAAAATATTTCCTACATCATAGTATTTTTTTATAATTTTTAGACTTTAAATAAATTAAATTATTTATGACATCATGATGATGCAGCGATTAACTCATTAATAATGGATTTAAATAAAATGAAATGATAATGTAAAATCTATGAACTACACATGTCCAAAACCTATTAGATGGGTGGATTTAGAACCCTTATCACCTTACCCTCGAATTATTTCAATGTGGGACCTTTTGAATCTGAAACTCATTTTAAAATAAAGTAACATTTCTTTACTTTCCAAGAGTGCCCCTCCTCTCCTCTTATAAAAGGCCCCCACCTCTACCTCGTTACCCACACTCCCAAAGCCTTTGGCCCGGCCAACCCCTACCCATTTTGTCTCTCCACATCCCTCAATTACTCCTTGAAGCCTCATATTGGGAAGAAGTCTTCCCAAGTATGCCTTTGAGATCAAACCAAAGGGAGTTACCCGATTTTAAGGTAATGTCCTCACTTAAGTCCTTTTGTTTTATTTTGCTTCTCCAACCCCATAAACTCTTTTTATTAATTTATTTTGTAACAAATCTAGTATCTTCAATATACTAGGATGTTTTTATAAGAAGCATTCGAGCTACACTTACACACACCTACATCTAATGGTTAAAGGACATACTGTTTCCGTGGATGGTGAATTTATGCCTCCCGAAACGATGATTGTTCAACATTCTTTTAACACCTTCAAAGGTGGCCATTAAGATGTCACTATATTTATATATGATATATAATATGTTTATGTTTTCCTTAGGCTTCTGTATTTTTTATTTTGGGCATACCTTTATGGTTTCCATTATGGGTAAACGCCATATCTTCATTTAAGGAAGTGAGGACTACCGCCCCCTCAAAGTTATTTGATTCGTTAAATACCATATGTGGGACGTATAAAGGATGGAGTTATGATATTATATATGATATTAAACTAGAATTATAATATACCTTTATATCATTATGATTCCATTCTATAAAATATGAAATAGAAATGAAAGTAGCATTCATGCGTACGTACGGCTTACCGTCTCCATGAACGGTGCATTTCATTTCTTACCTCTAAATGATTATGTAATATTATAAATGCATGTATGTACTGGATATATATGACATATATGATATCTACATCATGAATACCATTCCGGATATAATGGATACATGAACAACTTGTAATTATAAAGGGCTTATTTTTTACTCAAGTACCAATGATCGTTAAAACGACTGTTATTAACTTAAATAATTACATAGTGTTCATGACATGGAAATAAGTGATATAAAAGGAATAATGAACTTGAAAAAGGTTCTTAAACAAGTAGAAATTAACTCAAGTTTATTATTCAGGAGATTAAAGAACGACCGAGTCAATTCGAACCCGAGGTATGGGACTTCGTCTCAATCTCCGTTCATTGAGGCATATTTTGTTTTACACACAACCTTCTTTTATATGGGGTATAAAGACCTTTGACTTTTATATTTATTCAAAAGGAATCTTTTTTATATGAAGCGTTTACTAAATGACAAAACGGAATGTTTTTTTCATACGTATGCGGCGACAACGACTTCTCCGCCGCCGTGACCATTATTTGAGTTTCAGCTTCCTCTACAAGCCATACCTTTTTTTAAAAAAAGAAAAATAAATACCATGTTTTACTTTTCTTTTATTTTGGTATTGAATTTTTTTTTCATAATGTTTTTATATCAATGTGTTGTATTGATATCTTGTGATTGAAAGGTGGAAATGTTATGTTTCCTTTATGCATGTTTTATGTGATACGATTATGTTGAGGTTCTTGGGAATTATTATGAAGACGGGTGGTTCCGTGATAGACTAAGGGTAGGTGAGCCCGATATAGCTCTCCAATGCATTGGGTAACGCGAAGGAGTGAAACGTTAAGGTTTCTCCGAAGAGATTTAGGGAATATACTGTGATGGGTATTCCAAACGTAACCAAGAGGGTAACTCCCTACGTAAGAAAGTTATGAATGCCTCAAGTTACCTTTATGTCTTATGATTTCTATGATTTATTAATGATTTGATGAGGTATATTAATGTGCTTATTTTTTATGGGTAAATTATGATTTCGTTCTTATGTATATATGTACCCATGTTTCCTTTCCATATTTTTATATCCCTTACTGAGATTTTTATGCTCATCCCAAGTTTTTTTTAAATGTTTTTCACAGGTCAAGGGAAAGGTACATGATATGATGATAGTGTCAAGGAAGTGTCAAGAAAGAATCCATGTTTTATTTTAAATATGTTTCCACTGATGGGAAAGAAGAATACTATCTTTATGTAACCACTTTGTTTATATGTGGAATGTAATTCAAGTTTTATGATCTAATTATCTAAAACTCTAAACCCGAAAAGATCCTCAATGTGTAATCTTGTAATAACTCAAGATTAAGTAAGGTTTAAGGCTGGGGCCTTATACATATGGTGATCCAATAAGTGTAGAACAATGTATTTCTTATATATAAAATATTTTCTCTATAATTTATTATTTAAATATATATAAATTAAATATGTCAAAATACTTCTTAGAAATTGAATCTGATCAATTTTGGACATTGATTAAGAACACGAAGCCAAGTGGTGAGATAAATAATTATAATGGGATTTGTTTAGAAGATTTTTTCTATTAGTATTTTCCCAGTTAAAAACACGATTAAATGGAGAAATAATTATTATAGATAAATAAAAAGGAAAATAAATTATAAAAAATATATCAAATAAACTTTACAACCCTTTATTGGTACACCACCAGCTCAGTTCTGGACCCTAATAGAAAATTTGATATGTTCTTTTGTAGATTAAGACCTCACATGTAATGGAATTTATAAAATCAAGACTATGAAAGCTATGAGGAGATATTTAATAGTTATATTAAGGTTTGAATAGAGTTTTTATAAACATATTTGTCTTTTATGTTGAATAAAAATAATAGAGAAAGTAGTACAAACTCAATGAAAACTTTTGATCCTGGAAGAGAATGAAAGAAACAAAAACTACCCACATGCAGTAAATGTGGGAAGGAACCTTTTGGGAACTACTTTCATAGAATTGGAAAGTGTTACAAGTTTATAATAGGTGTCTATATATCTCCAAACTATCACAGTGAGGTGAATTCTCAACTTCTCAAATAAAAAAACAAATTGATGTTTTTTTAAGAACCACCTAATGATCAATGATTCAAGTGTCGATAACTTGTAAACATTATAAATAAATTATCAAATTAGGAGAAAATTGAGTGTAACCAACATAAAAATAACTATAATATAAGGTATATTGTTAATTCATTTGAAATAATGATGGATTAAGTAGATTCTACAAACCATTTGGTGGCATGTACACTTATTATGCTCTCAAAGAAATAACGTACATTGTTTGACCCAAGTTTTACCCATTAATTTATTTTTTCCAAGATTAAAAAAATGTATAATAAAAACCTAAATTTTTAGAAATATATTGATCATTTATGACTCGAAAATTTATTATCCAAACATAAAATGTGTATTAAAAATCTAGTATCATCTTTGGAGAGTATAATCTCATCACAAATTTCTAAGTCATTCCCATGGTGAAATTCAACACTATAATCTGGATGGATTGACTCTCAATGTTTAATGCTAAGATCAATTATAGAAGAAAATAAATTTTTATCATCTTGGGGGAATAACATAGAGTTATTTTCAATGGATAGATATCTCATCCTGAACATTCTCTAGAAGAACCTCACATAACCTTCTTTATAGAGATGATTAGTGAATAGGAAGAATATAATGAAATTATGCATTTATAAAATATAATCTTTGTTCATTAATACATTGATTTATTTCCTGAAGAGATACTTAAACCTCCCATATAAAGATAATAATATTTCTCAATTTAACTCAATCCTTGATCTAAGACATTATCAAAGACCCCATATAGAATGGGATATATAGAGTTAGATGAATTAAATAATCAATTTCAAGATCTTTTAAATAATTTTTTTTATTTAACCAAGTGTTCCACCTTAAAGATCATATGTTACATTTTTTGAAAAATAAAGATGGATAGATGCATTACGGAATTTATTATTTAGAGCATAGTGGTATCCTAAAAAAGAACAAGTACCCTCTCCTATGGATTCATGAATTATTCAGCCAACTTCAAGGGGATCAATTATTCTCCAAGATTTACCTATGATTGGGGTATCATATGTTGAGGTTGAAAAAAGAATATATTACAATTAATAACTTATAAAAAAATATATTGGTGTTTTTTTATTCTCTTTGGATTCACTTAAACTCTTTTCATATTTATGTATTTGATTTATAGAATCTTTAAGGACTGCCATGACAAATTTGTGGTAGTCTTTTTTGATGATATTATAATACATTTTAAAAAATTTAAGAAGCATGAAGTTTATTTTAGGGTTATATTAAAAAATATTAGGAATGGGAAAAATTTTGGTAAAATTAGTAAATATGAGTTCTAGTTATGATAAGATGAATTATTGGGAAACATCATACTAGAGGAGGAATCTCAATGGATCCATTAAATATGAAGGCTGTAGAGGGGTAGTCATGTCCAAGAAAAGTAACCAAGATTCATATTTTCCTTTATCCACTAGGATACTATAAAATTTGGGTGGAAACACATTTCATGGATTTATAATCCCCTAACCAATTTATCTTGGAAATTAGTTCTTTTTATTTATAAAAAATAGTGTATCGAAATTTTTCTGTAAATTAAGAATATGTTGGTTATTATACCTATGCTAACTCTACCCTCTATTAGATAAGTAGTTCTACCTATAATGATTCATCTATAAAGGGTCTTGGATTTTTACTAATGAAAAATGACATGGTTATCACTTATATATCTCAATAATTAAAGTCTCATGTGCAGAATTATCCTACTCATGATCTGGAGTTAGATAAAGTCCATTTTTCATTCAAGATCTATTGACACTATCATTGGGGGTGTGATAAATAATCTATCCAAAAAATATTTTAGTAATATATTCACACAAAAGTAACTGAAAAATATACTTATAAGATTCTTGGATCTTCCTAAAAACTATGATTATTTAATTTATTATCACCCTGGAAGAGAAAAATAAGTTTTAGATACATTGATTTTGAACGATCCTGTTATTATTACTACAATGATGATTAAATTTGATACTTTGATCAAGGACCAAGTAAGGTTGGACATAGAATCATAAGGTAATGATAATAATTAATCCGTTCCCAAATGATTTTTCAATTTTCATAAATAGTTAAGAGTAATAAACCTCAAAGAGAACTTCCTTTTATTAAAAAGAATATAAAGGTAGTAAAAAATGGAATGTTTTCTGAATTCAACATTGATCAAGAATCTGTGTGAAAATTTTGAATAAGATATAGAACCCATCCACTCTTATGATAAAAATGTACATTATGGATAAATCTCATAGCTCTAAATTCTCTATACATCCCAGAAGAACTGAAATGTATAGGGAATTTAGTGATCATTATTGGTGAGATAATATAAAAAAGGATATTTCTGATTACATTGCAAGGTGGTTGGTGTGTTAATAGGTGAATTTGGAGAAACAACTTCTCAAATGGGTATTTAATCCACTACCCATACAGGTATTGAAGTGGGATACCTTGATGAAAACATTTTAACAATATTGCCTATAAAATCCAAGGGAAATAATGCAATATGGTAAATCACTAACTGATTGATAAAGTACTACCATTTCATTACTATGTGAGAAGATCTATCCTTGGAGTTACTAGCTCACCATTATATTCAAGAAGTAATTTGACTTAATCATAAACATGCTCAGAATACCCATCTGACTAGGCTCTAAACCAAACCACGGAAATACCTGAAGGGAGTTCCCGATCCCCATATTCAGGTGACTAGCACAAAGGAATTTAAAAAAAAACAAGAGGGAATTATTTCACCCAACCTAAAACAAAAAATATGGAATATATATACATAATGGTAACCAGGAAAGATATATTTCATAACCAAAGAGAACCAACAGTAGCGATACCACCCAAAAGTAACTAGATAAAAACCCAAGTAACGTGTTCAGTAAACAAAAAAAGGAAAACTAAAATTAGAAACAACTTCTCCATGTGATATGTGAGAAACATCCCACTATCCCACCACAAACTGCTCACCCTCATTATACCACAAACCTCCCCTTCTCATTTTGGTGCCGAACCTTTTCCTACATCAAGAGACAATACAAGGTCTAAAAACCCCTGAGGGAGTGTGTAGGGTGTGACTTTGATGAGCTTAGTATGATCATACCCTTGTGTTCTATATTAAGTCTCTGTAAAAATCCCAATATTATTAATTTAGAATAAAATATTGAATTATTAGGTGTCAAAAAATATTATTAAAATCATGGAAAACAGTTTGCCATTTCCTAATCTTTTCCAAATGAGGTGATACAATTTCAAATCATAATTTCAATAAAACACTTACTCAATCAAATCGTGCATATCAGGACTAAAATGGTACAAATAGAAATCACAATGTTAAACACCCCTTGGATAACAATAGTTGGGATAACTATATTACTTGTACTGCAATAAAAAATCAAAGACTAGTGTACACCCAATTCCCTATAATTTATGAATCCGTAATAAAGGTGAAGAGGATCACCCTAGAAAGTGAACCCCCTAATATATAAATAATGTCCTAGAGCCCATGCATGTATTATATATTAATGGAAAAACACCCTATAATGTGAACTCCCTCGGAAATTCCAACGCACAAGGCCCATTACTAATCTCTTCACCTAGGTTCCCAAGGCTCCCATGTATGGTATATATCATATCAAATTAAAAGGGATGATCATATCCCACAAACAATTCCAAACAACCCATTTTCATAAAAAATGATTTGAAACCCCCTTTATCAATCAATGTAATAATGATTTGAAAAAACATTTATTTTACAAAACTGGGGGGAAACCATATATTTTCAAAAATCCTTTTTACACACAAAAATAACTCAATAAATAATCATAAAAAATACATTTAGAAAACCATTTGATAAACTGATATAATTCATGGTTCACATAAAGTAGTCTAGAGAAGTAACCACTTACCTGTAGCATGGGTCTCACAACACACACAATGAGATTCGCACACCAGAAAGGGAATTTAATGCATGAGAAATGAAATGAGTGCTTAATATAGATTATCATATCTTATAATTAAATTTTATCATAAAAATGGGGGTCAATGGAGAAGTTATATCAACACATACCCTAATAATATCATGTGTTTCACCCCAACCATCATAAGATCCATCTTTTAAAGACAAACACCCAAGGGTTCTACAAAAAAAGAATAAGTGATCATCAAGATATAAATTGATTTTATAAACATAGCTGAATAGTACTTCCAATAACAATATAAATGGAGGAGATAGAGATAGAATAATCATACATATCGAAATAGGAGAAACCAACCAACCTAAAATTCAAAGATCCAATTGGAGAAGCCTAAAGGTGGTAGATTCAACCAAAATCACCAAGTGAAGACGTAAGGTTTAGGGAAAAGAGGAGAAAGGTGAATAAGAAATTATTTGGTACTTAACACAGATAATTCACTATAATGGTTATAAATCATGACATGAATTACTATTTCACGACATAAATTATTTGAATGGATAATATTATAGAAAAAATCCACACAATTTAAAATATGAAAACAAAATTTATAAGAAGAACATAATTTCACATCATGAATGTTTTCCATGTCGTAAACCAGAATAAAATATCCTATATAGAAGTAATTCATGTTGTGTATGCATGGTTATCTATGTGAACTAGCTCATATACCCAGTGTCTAGCCCAAGTTCTTTAGAAACTCCACGGATCACCTCTAACACCTTATAAACTCAATGTATTACCTCTTAAACATAAAAAGAGAGTGCACCTTAACTGATATGTTACAATTATACCTACCATAGGAATTTATATCCCCATAAATTCATATAGAGGAAGGATAATCCATAGATATACAATACTACTTGTCCCTCATTGACAATTTTCAACCCATGTATCATGGGAATTTGATCTATTATGCTATAAAACAGTGACCAAAAAAATAGATTTCATGAAAAATTAATTAATTTGAGAATAAATGATAACCACTGGTTACCCCATAATGTAAATATTTGGTTCCAACTAAAACTCCTCTCAAATGAAAACATTGAAAGGATCAAGATCATAGTTATCGATTTGCGATATGTGGAAAACATAATTGGAATAAACTATAATGGAAGACAAAAAATCCTGAACCTTGGGCGGGAAGATCCTGCATGAATAATCCTCAGATCCTAGTCTCACTGATATACTCAAAAGATTCCATAGATAATAAGGAATTATACATGTTGATGATAAAAAAATATCAACATGACAAGTGTCAATCCAAACCATCCAAATAATGATATCAAAAATATCCTGATCAATAACTAAGAAATCCCAGACTAAATTTATTTCAACTATCGATAGAGAACATATGGGAGAATAAAACACATACACCATCCTATTTCCAACAAGCATCTATGAATCCATTATAAATGAAATTTTCTCCTTTTCAAGTTTCAAAACCTAAAAAAAATTGAAATATATAAATTTGTACAAGGCACTAGTATCAAATAGATTTGTTTCTATAGACGATAAAACAAATATATTACATCTCACATTTGTCAAGCCCATGTCAGCTTTAACTAGAACTCATCTAATGTGTGAAGGTGATTCAATTCATAGGTCTGTGGCTACATCCCTATAGATTTTGAATATTCTAATTACACTGATGTGGCCTTTATAGATGAATATCATCTATAATAATGGGGCATAAAAATCATCGCAAAACCCTGGAAAATGTATTCAACATCAATATGCACTGCCACTCTTTAAGGGCCTAGAAAAGAATGTAAGGTGTGGCCTACCATGATACCATAATAAAAATAAAAGGGCACACAAAAGACTACTGTTGATTGTTTAGTGGATCCCAGCTGCTAAGAACCACCTCTTCCACTGTTATATTTAACTTTAAAATTTCTTTTCCTCTATTGTGAACCAAAAAAAACTACCACTGGGTCGAATAGAAGATAACGAAAAATCAATATGTCCCCCTATATCCATTTCTACCAAAACATACCTATTGATTATGTTTTAATAGGTGGAAATATTAAGCAAGTATACCATCCACTGAATGTATGATCACAAACCTTGTATTTATTTTTAAGCTTTCAACTAGTTATTTATTATCACCTCTTGAAAAAATGAAACTCGATCTTCAAAAATGTAAGTGTACTTCGACCCCAAGTTATTCCTCTACTATAAAGAGAATAACACAAGATATGTTACTATCATCAGAGACTCTAGACAGAACTACTGGAATAATAGGGTCTTGAAACCCTTCAAATCTAAGACCATGTGCTGGTTTTCATGTTCAATATAATCCCAAAACTACTTTTTCGGACCATCAAGCTTGAAAATTATGAATTTCACCTTGATAGACTCCGGTATATATAAGGATTGTAAGACTTTATTGATCATTGCAAACCATTAATCCACACCTTGAGGTCTATTTTCACCCTTATACTATGGGATCTTCTCGCGTAAAAACTCTAAAGCTCATTCCTTATATTTTTTAGCTCCTAGATGCACCCAAAATGTAGGGTACTAAACCCTTAGTAAATTATAGTCCATTACATTAACTTCCCATATAATATCCTCTAAAAAAAACCTATTCTATAAGGTGATTTCCTAAAGGTGAATCTATAAACATACCAAGACAAGAACACTTGAGGAAAATCATCCCATTGATAACAAATTATTATGAATATTCTTAGAAAACCCATCCAACTAGGCTTCAAACTAGAATGCATCATGACATGAAGGGTGTTCCCAATCCCAATGGGCTAGAAACTATAACCCAAGAAGCAAACAAAAAGAGGTAATAATTTAACCCAACCTAAAACAATAAACATGATATATATATATAGAAATATAACCAGGAAAGAGATGTGACATAACTAAAGAGTTCCAATGGTATTGATACAATACAATGGTGACTAGAAAGAAACCAAAGGTACATGTATAACAAAAAAAGGACAACTAAAACTAGAAAAAAACTACTCTATTTAGTATGTGGGAAACATCCCATTATTTCATAATTATTTACCCATCCAGATATGATAAAAACCTCACCACCTAACTACAGAACCAAGCTGTTTCCTTTACTAAAATATAATAAAATTTATACCCACCCTTGAGGTAGTGTATAGTGTGTCAGCTAAATAGTTTTAGTAGGATCCCACATATATGTTCCATAAAAAGTCTATATAAATAAAAATCCCAATATTCTCAATTTAAAATAAAAAATTTCAAGATAATAAATTATACATTTTTATCAAAATCATTATTAATAGTTCCCCTTTTCTAAATTTTTTACAAAACTAGGTGATACTGTTTCAAATAATTATTTTAATAAAACACTTACATCAATAAAATAATGTATTCATAACCAAAATTTTACAATTCCAAAGTAAAATTGTAAACACCCCTATTATTATAATGGTCATGATAACTAGATCACTTGTACCAAAATAAATAATTGATGACTAGTGTGAACCCAAGTCCCTATAATTAATGCATCCATAATCAAGGGAAAGAGGAACATCCTATAAGTTGAACCCTCTACAATGTTAATCAATTCCTAGATCCCATGCATCTATGATCTATGAATTGAAGAACACACCAGAAAGTGATCTCTATCAAAATATTCAGTAGAAAAGGTGTAATATTAAACCCTACACCTTGGTACACAAGGCTCCAATGTGATTCATATTTAAAATCATATTAATATGGATTATCACATTTAACAAACAGTTACAAACAACCATTTTCATCAAAAAAATATTTTGAGACACCATTTCTAAATATATTTAATAATTCTTTGAAAAAGACCATTCCTTTTCTAAAATTAGTATAAAAACATATATTTTCTCCAAAAAATTACACACATGAAGAAATAAACTAATAATAATTCCAATTTATACAAAAAAACCATTTGATAAATTTATGTAATTCTCATTTTATAGAATATAATCTAGATAAAGAACCACCTACCTTAAGCACGGGTCACATGACACCCATAACGAGATCTACGCACTAGAAAAGGAAGAGAATGTAAGAGAAATAAAAGAGGCCCCTAACATCAATTCTCTCATATTTAATCTAATCACATACAAAAAATGGGCCAATTTAGAAGTTATATAAAAAAATACCTTAAGAATCTAATGTTTCACACCACAACCAATATAAGATCTAGCCTTATAAAGAAAATTCCATAGGGGATATATAAGAGACCGAGAATAGGTCATCAAATGACTGACATATCCTAGAAATATATCCCAACAATCCTAATTCCAAGATAAATTGATAAAATGGAAAGGGAACAATTCTTATTATCAAAAAAGAGAAATGAACATTCTAGATATAAAAGTGCCGATCGAAGAATCATTGAAGAGATGTATTCACCCAGAATCACGTGGTTGGGCCTAGGGATTGGGAAACAGAGTAGTAAGTTGAATGAGAAAGTATTCGGGTTCTCAACATGTATAATTCACTAGAATAGGTAAAAAAATTCATGAATTACTACTTCATGACATGAAATCTCAGAATGGTTGTACGCTAAAATATGTGTCACCTCATGTTAAAATCCTTGCATTCAAATTCATGATGTGAACATAATTTCATTTCATAAAAGATTTTCATATTTTAAACTATAATCAAAACCCTTGTCCTTGAGTACTTCACATTGAAAAATTATGATTGTTAGTGTAAATTGGCTCTTATATCATTTTCCCCACACAAGTACATTATAAAACTCCCCGGGTAACCTCTGACACCCCCAAACCTGGTGTTACACCTCTTAAACATTAAAAAAGAGTATACCTTAACTTTGATGTTAAAATATTTATATACTATCACTGTAAATTATTTTTGACTAATATATGGTATTTACTTATATGTTTTGTAGGAGATGTGAAAAGGCAATGAATGAAAAATTAAACCTTTGAAAAATCTATTTCATTTAAATTGATAGGTAGTATGAGGGGAAAAATCAAATATTGGAAGAAATCCTAAGGGAAATATTTTTTTATTTTCAAGGGATTTGTAAAAATATATTTCCCTTGTTTAATTTGTTTATAACTATAGTTTTCAGTATAGTATTTAAATGGAACTTTTTGAATATCTCTATAGAATAAGGTATAGGAATATAATATATTGGGATAAATTTGGAGAATGAAAATTATTGGGACTATACATTGTGAAGAAGACAATAGAAAAGATACATGTGAATCCAAAACACATTAAAGCTACTCATATTCGACAAAAAATTATACTGACTATCTAAGGAAGGATTTAAATTTGATGTTGGAGATCATATATTTCTCTAGATATAACTGTGGAATGGATTTATATGATTTGTAATGAAGTTGAAACATATTCCAAGGTAAATTGGACTATTTGATATTTTGGGGTATGATGGATAAGTTCATTATTGATTAGAATAACCAAGATATATTTCCAATGTCCATCGTGTATTCCCCCTATCACTGTTGAAAAAATGAATGTTTAATCTAACACATATTGTTGATATTAATGATGTATAACTCAAACTTGAATTTTAATATAAATAGGAAATTATCTAGAGTTTTTATTTAAGGGAACAAGTGTTGAGGAATAATACAACATGAATTCTGAATGTATTATAGAAAAATAACATGTTTGAAGAAGCTACTTGGGAACCTAAAGAATATATTAATGAAAAATACATCATTTTTTGAAGTAAATCACAAATTTTGGATAAAATTTATTAAGGTGGGATAATTTAATGGAATGAAAATTATTTCTATGATTAATAAAATGAATATTTTTTTAATGACTATTTTATTTTATTTCATAATAAAATTACCTAGAAATACTATTACACAAAGAATAATACATGTAATGAATTGATAATAATTATGGTAGCTAAGAATACTATAAGAATATTAAAACCTAAGCACAATGATTAATAAATAGCACATTCCATAGGATTTAACTCTTCCCTAAATAGTACACCTTCCATGAAAACGATTAATAGTAAAATAAATGTTATGAATATAATAATAATTATTGAAAAAATTATAAAAACAATGGGAATGAAGTAGAAAATATTTATTTTTTGATATATATATATATCAATATAGTATGTAATTGGAAATGTGATTGTTAGGATATAACCATTATATTACAATTACATGACTTCTAGGAATTATGACCATTGGTAATGTCACCATTATAAAGTGATTGTTAATGTTAGTGTCTATTATGGTTAATGATATGATTTAATTGGATGTTGAAGGATGAAAAAATGAACTCAACTAGTTGTATCATTCCTTATGAAGCTCATTTTTTCAAAGATTGGATGAGAGGTAGCATAATTGGGGATTTCTCTTGATTAATCCCAAGTAGAACCTAAATAAATGACGCTAACATAAAATCATCTATAATCAAAGTTACAACTATTGGGGATAACTAATAATTCAATATTGGTTAAAACACCTCACAGAACTACCATCATCTCATAGCCTACCCTTAGAGCATATGTCTTTGTAATAAGGTTTCATATATCTAGGACCTAGTAGTATTAATTTTTAATTAGTTTAGAAATAAATTAATAGTTTTATTGATTATATATTTTTATTTGGTGTTATACCCTTATATAACATTCATATTATTACTGAATGTGATAAAACATACATTCATACAAAGAGACCATGAATGAATTTTTTTGATAATTATATAAATATATTAATTTCAATTAAATTTTATTTTTTAAAATATGGTTTATAAAAGGTTAATAAAGTTAATTTTTAATATATTTATATGTAATTATATATAGGGTTTATATGGGATAGAAATGTTTTAGTATAATAAAATTAGTGGTTTTCAATAAAGAAGTAATAAATTTTTAAAAATAAAATGTCTCAAGTTTATAAATTTTCCAAATAAAATGGATGACATTTTTAAAACAAGCACGTTGAAATTTGTAACGTCTCGGCTTCGGGTGCCACTCAACGGGTGCCCCGAACCCGGTTCGCCACATGACCTCAAGCGCATTTCCTCAAAAGCCAGAGGCTTCTGACTAGCAGCGAGGGCCCAGGTCTGATAGAGGGGAAACTATGCCCTCATTTGTCAAAGTGTAGCACATGGGAATACAAAATAAAACATACATCATCTGTGGAAGCAGTAAACCATACACAACTGAAATAACCAACAACAGTGAATATAACCAACAGTTTGTAAATGATGATGCTACATGTCTCAAGTTCTAGGAAAATAGCCAAAACATGTTATACATCAATACAGTACAACCAAAAGCAGAATACAACAAAACGAAGCAAAACAGCTGGAAGCGGCATCACGAGCCTAGGCTCGGTCCCATGCCCTCCTACTACTCAGCAGCAATCATGTACCTGTATAGGGACTCTTTCCCCTATCTACACTTGTAGAAACGTAATCAGTTTGGGCTTAAAAGTGTGACCCAAATAGGGTGTGAGAAATATATCTTAGTAGGCACCCACCAAAGGCCCGTGCCCAACTGTGTGTAAACATGCAACAACAGTGCCATATTAAAATGCAATAAAGTAAGCAGTACTCACAAGTAACCAACTTAACAGTTAAATTTCCATTTTATTATTCATTTAATCCATTAACTATTAGAAATCACCACAGTACATTTCTAAGTAAACAATCCATGTCATCAGACAAGAAAAACCTTACCCTCGGGTAAGCAGAATCCAACCCACAGGTATAGCCCTCAGGCGTAGAAAGTGTCGCCCTCAGGCATGAAAGTCAAGCCCTCAGGCACGAAAGGTTGCCCTCAGGCGAAATAACTACATCCCTCAGGCTAAACAGTGCAGTGCCCACAGGCTAATCACAACAATGCCCTCAAGCCAAACAGGTAACCGGGCCATGACCAACAGGTAAACAAGCAGTAAACAAGAAATTCCTCTCATGGAAATTATACAGTTACTACTTTGAAGGCATACCCTCGGGTATCCTGGCCAAACGGCCAAATAGAAGAACACACCCCCAAGGTGGTTCTGGATCCAACCAACGATCCCAACCAGCATTTTATTATCCCAATTTAATCACATATGCAATTCTATGCATTAAATATATCAACGGCCTCAGCCACACAACACCCCATCATGGATTCATGGCACAAAAACGCACAAAACACACAACAGTTGGAAAACTAAACACCAAGCCACCTACCTTATATGCCAACGAACGTTATACCCGAATGCCGACTCCAGAAATGCCCAAGAACGGCGTAGATCTGAAGAAGAACTAAACCCACTCAAATGTAAATAACTTACGTTTGGAGAATAATTGGTGAGCAACAATCCAGGAAAAGAGAGGGCTTACCGGTGCCGTTCCAACGAGATCTTCTGAACCCGAAACGGATTCCAGACGAATGCCTGGTGGATCTTTGAAGGTCCGACCTCCTCCATTCGCTCCAAAATAGCTCAAATGCCTCCTCTGCCAAATGGGGAGGGTACTTCCTATTTTAAGAAGAAAAAACGAAGTACACAGCTTGTACTTCCCAAGTACATGGCATATACGCCGTTCATTTAACTGTTCCTCTGGAGGCTTCCCGCTAGAGTGACACTGTTCGCCTGCTGACAAGAGTACACGGCGTGTACTGCCTCCCAGTTGGTGGTTGCTCTACCACCTTACTATTTTGGCCTGCCTACTGACTACACTGTGTGTAAAGGACCACTACATGGCATGTAGTCGGTTCCTACACCCTTTGTCACCAGCAAGGTTACACGCCCCGTGTACTCATCCCACACATCGCCAGAAGTACATGGTGTGTGGAAAAAGTACATGGCGTGTAATTCCAATATTTAAGATTATTCCCCATTTTTCATATTTTCTCAAAAACACTCAAGGAAAAGGGAAAAGAAGAAGCTCGTACCTCAAAATAAGAACCGGGTTCTTACAAAATTACCCAATAGTAAATTTTTCATTATTTTGTAAAACTATCATTTTTTTTGTAAAATATAAAATATGATGTATTATATGATGAGTATTATGACATAATAAATACATAAATGTAATTTATTAATTAATTTAATATCTTTCATAGGTAAAAATAAATTATTTTATTAATATTATGTATGTTAAAATATTTCATTTTATTTAGATACCTATAAATTAAATTCCAAAGTGTAAAATGGAAATTTAGAATTTTATGGAAAATTTAATTTTTCATGGACATAGTAATTTTAGGAAAATTGAATTTGGTTATATTTCATTAAAGTATTATAAAATAAGTCTTCAATTTCTAAAACCATGAGTTAAATCCAATGTCACGCCAATGGTTTTTCATTTTCCATAACCTATAATTCCAAAAACTATATTTAGAAATTATTAAACAATTTATTCTCTTTTACTATAAATACCCACCCATCCTACCATTACACTCACCTCTAAATACCCACCCATCATATTCAATCAACTTATTTTATAACTACTTATATATGTTGATCATGGTAGATGTAATTGTAAAATAGTTTCATATAATGAAAAATATTATTAGTGTTATAAACTTAATTTTTTTATATGATATATATTTTAAATCTTACCATGATAGGTGGTGATGAAAAATTAAATACATTGCTCAGGGAGTTGATAGTTTGCAGGTATACATAATTAATGTTTCCATTCCTTATATAATGAGTATGAGATATATTAAATTATAATTTGATACTTTATATTAATAGTTATATTATAAATATTATATTTATTCATCCTTTTAATCATTAATGATTTTTTTTGCTTAAAAATGGAATACCTCACATTGTAGAGGCAGTAGTCTGCCCAATGCACTAACGACATTTTTATTTTTCATATAATATAGAGATAGATAAATAGTGTTTATCACAATAATAAAATAACAAATATGTATAATAATGATACTTATTTCTTTATATATTAATGTTTATAGGATATTTTTAAGAGATAGATTAAGGAGAAAAAATTACAAAGAAGGCAACACTTACGTTGGAGACATGATCTTCTCTTAGACATTTTCTTGGAAGTAAGGCTATTAATAATACATATAGAGACTATAGATTTAAGTATGAACCTATTAATTATATGAGATTCATTTTGGGTAGATTTTAAAGTGAAATTATAATGTAAATTGTAACCATAGAGGGGTGAAAGTGATCCCTTTTTATAAGTGGAGAAAATGGAACTTTAAGGAATTCTCATTACCCTTCCATGATATTACTACACTATTCCATGGTAAATGCCACAAAAATTAATAATAATAGAGTGTGGTGTGATATTGGATTTATAAATCCACAAAAAAATACACCACTCAATTTTTTTAATAATTATCAAGTCTTCTACCATAGGTTTTTACATTTTAATATTTTTTCATCATGGTAACCAGTTTTTTACAAAGTAGTTTATATTTTATTAAAAAATATAAGGTAAGACCTATTAACAAAATTGTATGTTTGGAACCAAAATTAAATCTTTATTGAATTAATTTCAATTTATAAATACCATAAAATCAACTTTTTAATTAAAATATATAATATAAAAAAAATTATAGAAAAATGATATTTAACCATTATACATTCTTTAATATTATTCAGTATTTATTACCAATTGAATGAGTTTTCATATAATTATATATATGTTAAAAAATAATATTATATTAATAAGTTAAAATATATCATTTATATTTGTTAAAAAAAATTCATGTTATTAATAAAAAAATTCATTAAAAAACTGTTTTTCCATTATTGTGGTAATTAACCCTAATATAAATAATATTATCTGTATGGATAAAAATTAAACTGAAATTTTTATATAATATATAAATTTATAAATCATATAGGAAATATATTTTTTATATTTAATTTCCAAAAGTGATAAAGTCTAATTATTTTTATAAGCGTGTAAAAATTGTTTAGTGTGAAATTTTACTTGAGTTTCAAAAACATTCAACATTTATTTTCCAAATTAAAAATTGTATTTTAAAATATATTATTTCAAATATTAAACATATATTTTTTATGCCAAAATGTTTTTTAATATTTTAATTCATTCATGTATTATAAAAGTGGCAGTTTTCTACAAAATCATCATTTTTACTATTCCCCAAAAAATCGATTCTTTCTGAAAAAAGCCATAAATTCTTCATAAACTAATATAGATATAATGAAATAAAAGTAATATTATTTTATAAAAATAAAATTCTAAAATTTATATATTTATCTTTTAAAAACATATAGAAATTATAATTAAAACTGATTTTATTGGAAAATTGCTCTTTTAGGCACTATTTGTTCATAGTGTTGTTTCATATTTATTTCTAATTTAAGTGATGTTAGGATGTTAGTTTATATATGATAATATTTTATATAATAAATTTATTCTTTATTAAAAAATATATAATACATAAATATTAGTTCTTCAAAAATAAATATTACTTTTATACTAAATATGCTTTATTAAATATCATTAATTTATTATTTATATTCTAAAAATTACTTTTTATTACTCTATGATGTTAAAAATATTTATTTGAATTTTATGTATACATCATGTCATATTTTTAATAATAATAATAATAATAATAATATTTATATGCAATTTGTAAGTATATATATATATATATATGATATTTTAATGTCATATTTTTATTTCATTGTGTGTTATATTATTTTTAATTTAACACTTAAAATACATAGATTCAATATACCTATATGATATATGACCAGTGACCAAAATTCCAATGACCATATTTTCAATGGACATAATTTTAATAACTATATTTACAATCAACACATTTCATTCATATATATAGACTTACTAAATCATTCACTCTTTCAACTCTCACTTCATAAGGAACAATTATTTTTTCATATTTTTCATAATTTTGTCTCCTTTCATGGTATTATTCCTTAGTATATGTTTTTTTGGATATTGGTTATCCTCATGGTTAAATATGATCCAAGAGATTTTATAGTCATAAATATTTTATTCTTTTTTATTTATTATCCCCTGTTGATTTTTTTCTCTTTTAATGGATGTACTTCATCCATGGTGAGTAATAATCCATGATGTGTTGTGCTTTGTTTTATGTTATTTTATAGTAATTTACCACTTATAAATGAATAAAGTGTATTTGGTTTTGTTCATATCTTATAGGGGACATTTTCTAATAATGTTTCAATCCTTTTAGAAGAATAAAGAAAAAGTCTTCAAAATTATGGAAATGATGATGATGATAATAATAATAATTTTTCTTAAAAAAGGGGTGTTAGAGTGTCTTCCTTGTTCCTCCATATACTATGTTCGGTTAGATCCTCCTGGTAACTACTATCACTCCAATCCATCATCCAAATACTACTCCAGTATAGTCAAACTACTCTACATCGATGGATGAAATATTCAATGGTTTGGTAAACAGTAAGAGCTCTGAATAGTCAACGCTAGATTAATATTAGTTGGTTTATTAGATTAATATTAAAATTCCTTCAAACATTCATGATTACTCATATGTAGACTCCACCTTCTTCTAGAATCATTTTTTGAACTGCAACTATCATTCTGACTACTTCAACACTCCTAGATTTTAGTAAAATCAACCTCTATTACCGTATGGTTCTTTTATATGCTTCCAGAATGACACTATTAGATCATTAAATGACTTGACCTAAAATAGTTTCATACTCTACCAAACCAAGCAATATTCCACTTTAGATTCTTTATTTATATATTCCACAAAGTCCTCTATTCAAATCCAAAAATATTTTCCACTCTCAATCTTCCTATGTAGTTTCATGGTTCCCCCAACAATATTTTGTTCATCCTAGCCATACTAAGGTGAAACATCACCATATAATATTCCAAACTATAACATTTTTCATTTTATCAGCTAGATTCTAAGCTCCACCCATATTATATTTCCCCATCACATTATCTTTTAAAAAAATTATGATCAAGTGTTATTTTAAGTAAACCTACTTCATCCTAGAATGAAACATCATATTTTTGGATAATTGGATTACACTTTATTAATCACAAAACAATTTCTCAACCTAATACATTATTTTTATATCCTCTAGTTTTACCTTCATATAAATCAAATACTTCCTAGTTTCTAAATGTTTAATTTACTCTTCCTCCATTATTGAAAGTGGAACTAAATGTGGGTGCGTTAGCATCCAACTCATAGTTATGTATCTATAAGGGAACACATAGAGAGGGATACCCCCTTGAGTGCTTGTGTCTTCTCTAAATTTTTAATGAGAAAACCCCTATTATGGTTCATCTTTTCCAAAATAGAATGATATACTTTTATAACCTTTGAGATGCTAGAATATACACTTTACTACATCTTGGTGTTATCTTATGAGATTATTCATGAACTTTTTTACCACTCCCATTGCATACATAATGTCTATAAACATAAATAAATTAAATATATCATGCTTCAAATTGACAATGAAAAGGGAACCTTCTCCATATACTCAACCTCTTATCCTATTCTTAGTGCCTTTACTTTTTTAAACAAGAAGTCTTGGGAATGGGTAGTATTAATAGGCTTTTATTCACTCATTAAAAATGTTCCAACACCTCCCAAATGAGGTCAAACTACGATAGAAACAAATTTATAGTATTTATTTCCTTTGTAATCTGAAATCCCAAAATCTGTTTATTTGGATCGAGATCCTTATAGAAAATCCAAACTTAATATCCTCAAGCCATACCTTTACCAATATAAAAAAATCATGCCATTCACATAGAGAAGTAATATAATGAAACTCTCATTACAAAACACATTCTCGTAATAATAATGATCTAAACTACTCCAAATCAACTTCTATTACTCTATAAGGGCTGGAACATAGGTTCTAATTTATGGGTACCTGTTCTAGCCCATATAAACTCTACTTGATATGACACACTAGTTTAGTGTTCATTTTCCCCGTGAAATTATTTTTATACTCTATTTAATTCTCTTATTCTAAATATCAATGTAAAGAATAGTCTTTGAAATCTAACTCATCTAGATGTAACCCTTCCATGGAAACCATTTCAATACCCATATGAATCTTCATATTATTAACAATCAATTAATATAATTTGGAAAATTCTACACATTCCATTTTTGAAAAACCCTTTATAACATGAAATAACTTGCAATATTTTATTCAATTTAATTCTTCCTTTATCCAATAAACACACTTTTTATAAAGCATTCACCTTCGAGCATGTCATTTTTTATCTCCCATGTCTTAGAAATATATAATGAATCCATTTAATCATAATGGATAACTCTAAATATCATAAGTCACTTAGACTTATATTATATTCTAGATTATAGGTTCTCTACCATCTTTGATATCTAATTACTATGGGTCACATCCAGATTTTTTCATATAGTTCCAAAAATCGGTAGATCTTCATAACTGACTCTATAGTTCAGCTTCTTTTAGAAACATTACTTCTAAAACATCACTGTCAAAATATTTAACCCTAACATCTAAAATAATTGATCATTTTAATACCTATAACCTTAGAAACACCATCAGAATGTGAATTCTATATGAAACTTCTATTTGATAGTATGATGTTTCTTGAATAATCATGCTCCCTCAACTATCTAGAACTTTTGGACTTCCATTCAAACAAGCCTCGTATTCCAATTGTTATTTTTTCTCATTAATAATTACTTTTTAGTTTTTATATTTATAAAGGATCTCATCATTAAATAGGAAATATAAACTATAAGGGGCCTTTTTAAAGATGTTTTCTTAGAGTCAAAATTCAATGATTTCATACTCTTAAAATAAGAACAGTAGATAATTAGCCTCCAACTTGTCCCTTCACTTAGAAACAATTTGAATGTAGGTGATTTATCAAATTATTTTTATATGGTAAATAATAATTTTAATTTTTTACAAAGATTCTTCTAGAAGTTCCTATCACAATTTTGAAATAATTCTATTCACTAAGTAGGTAGAAAAATCTATGGCCTCCTCCCAAAACTCCTCAGGGAAACCAACACATATCCTCATGCTCCATGCCTTCTCCAATAACATTAGATTCATACTCTATATGGATTGGTTTTATTCTATATTTCCTTGTATGGTCTAATCAAATCATATGTATTTACACCAGTAGAACATTCATAATTTCATGCTTCCATATTCCCCATCATTTTCAAACCTCAATTTTTTTATTTATTGTCAACTTTTCCACCTTAGATCTCCCTAAAATGAAGGTTAAAATAAATTATACATTTTATTGAGAAAAAACAACCATACCTTATAGATAGATATATATATACTCCTTTATCTTTTTTAATTAGGGTCTAATCCACTACTTTTATTTTGACAGCTTCTGAACTTTTAAACAATGGTATTGTCGAACCACCATTACCCTCTATTTCCAGTCCAGTATTTTAGAATCACTCCTTCCAATAATTCCACGACTTTGCTAAAAATGGTTTTCACCCAAGGTGATCCTCCCATATTAGGGCATGTGAATCCTACATCATCTCATTACACATTACCATTGGAACCACAACCATACCTTATAAAAAAATAATCCAATCCTTATTCTTTGACTAATCTAGATACACCTCCCCACCATATATAATAACCCTTATAACCCAAAATTTCAAATTAGATTTCTCACTCTCCTTCAAAATCTCTAGTATTGATTATTTTATAGACATAGATGTGAGGGATTCTCTTCCTTAAAATTCCTAGACATCGAGATGAATCTCAGTGAAGAGGCTAATCAACTACCACTCATTACTAGCCTAAAAAAACACATACACATGAGTCTTCCTAGCCATCATACCAACCCCCACATTCCCATTACCATGGGAATATTCTATATCTTAGTTGAATAATTGAAGGTACTCAACCCACTTTTATAGTATATGGATTAAGTCATTCAATAGAAATATATACTTCAGTATCGTATAGTTTGTACATAACATAAACCACTCTCTTAATATGTAGTTACAAAAACATCTCAATGCTTTCACTACTACTACCAACTCTAATTTCTTAGTTTAATAGTTTCTAAAGTACCTAGGAATGAGATATACCATTGAGAGGTGGGTGTTGAATTAGTTATGTCACATTTACTATTTATTTTATTTAAATAAACCCACCTTTACTATTTCATTTCACTAAATAAACCCATGATACATGTTAGAGTTTGAGTCACTCAAGTAATTATTGTCTTCCTTACCCAAATGTTGAAAAAATAAAAATAATAATATCTATAAAATATTTTTACATAGTTTTCCCCCATGTTGGGTGACTATATCTATAACACTCCATGATTTTGTAAAATATCTTTTTTGAATTAATTTATTCTTTTTAATATATTTTATTTTACACAAAATTAAAAATAGTTTATTTTTTATTAAAAAAACAAAATTTGGATTGAGATATATGCAAAACCAAGTTAATCATGAACTATGTGCATCATAATTTTTATCTTTCTCTACACGAAAAATAGAGGTGAGATTGTGTTACACGCAACAATAACTTTCTGCGATGGCTTGTGTAACATGAAGATTGAATAATGATAATGATATATTATTAAAATATTATAAACTATAAATTAAATTAGTAATTATGAAAATTGTTAAATAACTTATGAAAATAAACAGCTTACAAAAATATAAAACTAATTCGTTGGTTACCAATTAATTAGAAATGAATATGAAAACCAATTGAATATAAATGAAAATATTATTATTTTTATTCCCACAAAGATGTTTTAAACTAAGAAATTAAATTAATTACACTTATTTAGTGATATTAATGTTTTATATATATTATATATTCAATAAAATATTTTTTATATTCCTAAAATATATTTGATTGGCTTCAGATAAAAACAACCCCAATTTTATGTAAAAATACTATATTTTTATTAAGGTATTGTTGACGCCTCTTAATGGGGAACTAATTTTAAATATATTTTTTGGAAATTATATGGATTATATATGTAAAAATAAACTTAATATTTTAAATTTAAACAAAATATACTTTTGGGTAACTATTTGGTATTTTTCGGTGAAGTTTCGTTTTTTAATGAATATTGATAAATACTAAATTTTAATTCAAAACTACTTTTTCATCTAATTATTTATATTGTTAAATTATATTTTAAATTTTTTTAAAGTTTAATTAGATCATATTTTTATCAATTAATACAATATTTTTAATTTAACTAAATTTCACTTTGAACATGACTATAAAAATATAGAAAACTTTTGGAGGTTTTTACTTTAAAATCCTACTTTGTCGTCATGTCTGTGGGATTAAATTGAAATTAATTTCTACCAATTATATGATTGAAATTTAGAAAAATATATAAAACATCTATAATCATAGTAATTTATAATTTATAATAAGGTAAAAATATTTTTTCACCCAAAATATTAGTGAAATTAATTAAAATTAATTACATCGATTAAGGCCAAGTTCACCTTAACCAGAGAATGGACCTTATTCATGAGGGATTAAATGACCTATAAACTTGTAAAACACACATTTTATATACATATTTAAACCATAAAACTTCTATTATTTAGTTTTCTTGGTTTGGGATGAATTTTTTATGTTAAAACATGGGTACACCTAACTTGTTTTCAAAAATGCCAAGTATGTCTGCTCCCTTTTTGATAAAAGGCCACCACCTCTACCTCCTCTTCACACCTATAAAACCTATTAGGTTCATCCATGTTATATCCAATATACTTAAAAAAATCTAACCCTTACTCCTTGAAGCCTTTATTTGGGAATAAACAAATCCAATGAATCCCTTTGGTGAAAACCAAAAGGAGCTACCCAAAGAAGAGGTAGCATCCCTCCTCAAGATCCTTTATTTTATACTACATTCTACACTCTGTAAAGTATTATTATTCCATTCATGAATAAAAAAACAGTATAATAAATATACTAGAATTATTTTTTATATTTTTTCTACCTTCACATACACACACTTCTATATAATTGGTAAAGAACATATTATTTATGTGCATAGAGAACTACCGCCTCACAAAACATTGACTGTTCATTTTTCTTTTACAACCTCTCATGGTGTAAATTAGGATGAAAAATATATTTATATATTAGAAATATATAATATTTATAATATAGTTGTTATAATATATTTTTTATTTATAATATAAATTTATGCTTTCCATCTTGTGTAAATATGATAAGTTTGTTTGAGAAGTGTGGACTATGGCCGCCTCAAAGCGATGTGATTCATTCGCTCACTACATAGAATGCATTATGGGTGTGTTTATTGAACTTATATGATATATATAAAATAATAATGATACTATAATTATTATATATATATATCATTTTCTTTCTTTCTTTTAATACAATAATAAAACAGAAACAACATTCTTGCGTACGTACGTTATACCGTCTCCATAAATAGTGTATTCGATTTCAAACATCTATATTCTATAGATTATTATAATAATGATATAATAATAATAAATTATATTTATAAAAAAATTTACATTCTAAAAAATCATGATATATGTGTAAGGATCCAAGATATAACAAATTAATACACAGACGAAAAACAAAGCGAATATTACCCGAAGTGTAACCTTAACAAGAAAATATTAACAAAAGGGTAATATAAAGTATTAATAATCCCATATATAGTATTTAATATAATAATATAGTTCAATAAAATATTTATATTAAACTAAAATTTACTATACAAAATGTTTGAATGAGTGTGAATAGAGTCAATACACAAGGTACGGGGATTTCACCTCACTTTTTATTCCATGAGATACATGCCTTATTCACCACTCACTTATTTTTTGGGGAATATATAATTAACATGAATGTGTTTCATGACTATTATACATAAATTTATTGGTATTTACATATCCATTTTATAATCTTTCACACATGGGTTTTAAGTTTCAAAAGTTAACAAATCGGTAAGATTGTTTTGTCTCAATTATCCTTTGAGAAAATGTTTTGTTATGCACCTATATTATTATTAATATGTATATTTGAAATGTAATATCATTAATCTCATTAATTTCATGATATTTATGTTTCATGTACTTTTTTTTCTAAAATTGAAAATATAATCCCAAGTTACCATGTGGTAAGAGTTTACTAAAACAATCCCATCATTTATCATGAATATTTATAATTATACTTCTATTGATGAAATATTATGATCCATATCTCTAGAAAGTTCATGAAATTTATTATCCTATATTTAGTAAATATATCTTCATGTATTAGTGTCATTTTCACACTCTTTCCTATTTAAGATAGCTAATAAAAAAATTTATGAATTTTTGACTTTACCCCTCTCTTCGGTCGAAAATATGTGTTCCCTAAAAACCATGTTTTATAAAAGGTTTTAGAAAATATTAAGAACATATCCTAAAATATTTTAAAAACATTTCTACTCATATTTTACATTTAAAATGTTTTTCAAAAAATAATATTATTGTCATTTTTCGGTCAAGGAACTTTTCTAAAATTTATATGGTGCAAAAGGAATGTCTGGAAAGTACGAATTTATAGGCCATCATGATTGTCATTCCATTGAAGCTTCCTTTAAAAGATTACAAGGTTATTTTCTTAAATAATTTTTTTTCTTAGTATGATGAAAATCCATAATTTTAAATAAGTTTTCCAGAAAAAAGTGTTTCAAAATTTTTTAAGAATATTTTATAATTTTTCAAGGGAAAAAGGTTTTCATAATGTTTTCAATCAGATTTTAGGTTTTCAAGGGAAAAAGGTTTTTCAAAATATATTGAATATTATTTAATATGTTTTAAATGAAAATAGTTTTCAAAATATTTTTGACATTATTTAATATGTTTTCAAGTAAAAAGTTTTTCAAAACAATTTCTATCTTTATTTATAAGTTTTCAACGTATTTTCTATGAAATGGTTTTCAAAACATTTTTCAGCTTCTTTTATGCATTTTCAAGGACAACTTTTTAAAAAAATCAAACTCACTTTATAATTTTTTCTAATAAAAATGCTTCCAAATCTTTTTCAAATATTTCTTTTTTATTTTTCAAGTATATTTTCATGAAAATTGTTTTCAAAGGGTTTCATGTTTTAAAAAACCATTTTTCAAAAAGAAAGTATATTATCATTAGGAAATGTTTTTAAAAGTTATTTAAAAGTTATTTTCTATCTTATATGACATATATTTATGTTACTCAATAACTCCATAAAAATATTTACACTTTTCCTCTATGACCAATATTCACTCCAAACCTATGTTATCCTTTTTTTTAAACCTAGTTATATTTTACTTTGGATAACAATTATGGTTTAACTTTCCTCTTTTTGGGCAAGTTTTAGTATTTATTTTTACGATGATGGGGTCTCTGAATGAAACCTTCAAGTATTAAGACATTGATAACCTAGATGAATTTATAGGGAGAAACTCATTTTATGGGGGTTAAAATGTAACACCCCATGATTTTTGTAAATATTTTTCTCGAATTAATTTAATATTTTTTATATTTTTTATTTCATGGAACACTAAAAATAGTTTATTTTACATTAAATCGCTATTTTTGTCTTGTGTTATATGTAAAAAAATTAATCATTCACTACATGCAACATAAATTTTATCTTTCTCTACATGGTATATAGAGGTCAGCTTGTGTTACACACAACAATGACTTTCCTCGATGACTTGTGTAACATGAAAGATTGAATAATGATAGTGATATATTATTAGAATATTATAAACTAGTTGTTAAATTATTATTTATGAAAAGGTTTTACAAACTTATTAAAATATATGGTTTAAAAAAATATAAAAAGAATTCATTTTTTGCAAATTAATTACAAATGAATATTAAAACTGGTTGAATATAATGGAAAATGTTATTATTTTTATGCCCACAATGCTATTTTACAATAATAAATTAAATTATTTTCAATTAGTGATAGATATTAATATTATATATATTATTAAATAAAATATTTTTATATTTATTCAAAATATTTTATATGCTTAGGATAAAAACAAACATAATTTTATGCATAAAATTCTCTATTTTTATTAAGACATTTTTACCACATTTTAATGGATAACCTATTTAAAAATAAATTTTTGAAACTATTATGGACTATATATGTAAGTATAAACTTCATACTTTAAATGGAAACATAAAAATTAGGTTAGCTTAATTTTGTTTATTTTTCTGAGAAGTTTTATTTTTTAAAGAATAGAGAAAAATAATGAAATATAATTCAAACTGCTTTTTCATCTAATTTATTGATAAGAATAAATTATATTTTAAATTATATTTAATGTTTAATTAGATAATTTTTTTATCAATTAGTAATATTTAGTTCATTGGACTCAATTTCACTTTCAAATTGACTATAAAAACATAACAATATTTTGATGGTTTTTACTTTAAAACCCCACTTTGTTGTCCCGTCTACGGGATTAAATTTAAATTAATATCATCCATTTCAGTGATTGGAATTTTGAAAAATGGATTCAATATTTTGAATAAGAATAATTTATAATGTATAATAAGGTCAAATTATTTTTTTACCAGAAATATTGGTGGAAGTAATTAAAATTAATTACATCAATTAAAGCAAGATTAAACATCACAAGGGATAAAAACTTACACTTAATAGTCTAAATGGCCGATCCATTTGTTAAAAACCCATTTTATGGATATATATTGGTCATAAACCTTCAATTAATTAGTATTTTTGGATTTTTATACTTTTTTAGGTAAAAATGTGGGTACCACTATCTTGTTTTAATAAAATTCCACGTTTGTCCCCTTCCTTCCCTATAAAAGGCCACCACCTCTCCCTATTCTTTACACCTATCAAAACTATTAGGTTAATCCAATATAGGACCAATAAAATTCCCAAAATCTGTCCCATCATCATTTAATTCTCAATTTGAGAAGAAATAAATCCAAAAAATCTCTTTGGTGAAAGCCAAAAGGAGTTACCCAAAGAAGAGGTAACATTCCCCCTCAAACTTCTTCCTTTTATTTTCCATTCTCCACTCCCTCAAATATTCTTATTCAATGATTGTTTTAAAACAAAAGAATCATAAATATACAAGTATTTTGTTATTAAAATGTTTCTACCTAAACTTACACACACTTCTATCTAATGGGTAACGAACTTACTTTTTACCTGTACAAGGAATTATCGCCTCACAAAACAATGATTTTTCAATTTTTCTTTATCTCCTATCCTGATGGAAATTATGATGGAAAATATATTTATATATTATATATAATATATTTAAAATTTATTTATTGTTATTTAATTTTTATTTAGAATATACCTATACGCTTTCCATCTTGTGTAAATACGATAATTTTTTTTGATGAAGTGTGGACTACCTCCCCCTCAAAGCGATGTGATTCATTCACATACTACATGGAATGTATTATGGATTTGTTTAGTGAAATTATAGTATATATATGACATAATAATTATAATTTCATGATATAATCTACAAATATATCATTTCCTATCTTTCTTTCAATATGACAATAAAATGAAAACAATATTAATGTGTACGTACATCCTACCATCTACAAGAATAGTGTATGCCATTTCATACTTGTATATTTTATACATACTAAGAATAAATTTTATTTTTATCATGTTATAATTTATTTAAATCATTATATATGTATAATAACCAAATATATAACAAATTAAGACACAAGCGAAAAAACAACGTAAATATTACCCGAAGCGTAACCTTAACATGAAATTGCTAACAAGCAGGTAATATATAGTAGTAATAAAAACATATATGGTACTATATATAATAAAATTTTTCCTTAAAATATGTATAATAAACTTAAATTTATTATACTATTGGTTTTAATGAGTATGACGAGAGTCAAGGCCCAAGGTAAGGGGATTTCATCTCACATTTTATTTCTATAAGATACATGCCTTATTCAACACTCACTTCTTTTGTGTGGTGTATATACTTCCCATGAATGTATTATATTCCTATTATAATTAAATATATGGTTAATTAAATATCCATTTTATGATCTTTCTCTCATGGGTTTTATCTTTTAAAATTTACCAAATCGGTAAGTTAGTTTTGTCTCAATTTTCCTTCTTTATGACATATGTTTTGTTATGAATCTATATTTTTTTCAAGGTCTATTTGATATTAAATATAATTAATCTCCTTATTTTAATGATATTTTAGGCTTTATATATTTTCATTTTCTTACATGGAGATTATGATTCCATGTTACTATGTGGTAAGAGTTTATTCAAACAATCTCATCGTTTATCGGGATTGTTTATGATTATGCTACCATTGATGAAATATTATGATCCATGTCTCAAGAAAATTAAAAATATTTATTATCACTTATTTATTCAATATATATTCATGTATTATTACCATTTTTTCACTCATTGGTATTTAATATAACTAAGAAATATTTTTTATAAAATTACAACTTTACCTCTCTATATTCGGTCAGATTTCTATGTTCCTTAGAAACCATGTTTTCAAAAAGATTTCCAAAAAAATTATAATCTCATTTGATATTTAAAATAAATATTCACCCTTGTTTTTACTTTTAAACAAAATGTTTTTTAAAATGGGATCTTCTGGTCATTTTTCAGTCGAGTCACTTTTCTAAAAATTTTACGTTGAAAAAGGAATGTTTAGAATGTATGCATTTACATATCATCTTAATAGTCATTACATTGAATAATCCTTTACAATATTACAAAGTTATTATTCTGAATATATTTTTTTAATAATATTCTTTAAATTTTTTCATTTAATTTTGTTTTCAAGAAAAATCTCTTCAAATTATTTTCAAACTTATTTTTTAAGTTTTCATGGGAAAAGGATTAAAAAAATTTTCAATATTATTTTACGTTTTCAATTTAAAATGAGTTTTTAAAAAAAATCATGATTATTTAATAATTTATCAAGGAAAATGGTTTTCAAAAAAAATTAATTTTCTTTCATATTTTTCTGTAAAAAGTTTACAAAATATTTTTAAGATTTATTTATAAACATTCAATGTATTTTTAAATAAATGGTTTTCAAAATGTTATCTTGCTTATTTTATATGTTTTCAAATCAAATGGTTTTCAAAACATTTTCAAGATCTCATTAAGTGTTTTTAAAAAAAGTTTTTCCAAAAAGTTTTCAAATCGTTCTTTATAAGTTTTCAAGTTTATTTTCAATAAAATGTTTTTAAAAATGGTTTTATGTTTTAAATAGAATTTTTTTAAATAAGAAACTATATTTTCCTCATGAAATTATATTAAAATATATTTAAAAATTATTTTCCTTATAAGATTACAACCATTGTTGTTACTCAAGCCTTTATAGGAAAAGATTCCAAGGATCCATTAATATTCTTTATCTAAATGGTTTGTGTTTTTATGTCATCATGTTTATGAAACTTGTTCATCTTCCATGGGTTATATGCTTCTAAATCACACTAATTTTCATAGATTATGATTTTATAGAATGATTATGAATTTTAAAATTTTTTATAAGTTAATATATAATTACATTTTTTTGACACACATTTTATTTCATGAGATTATGATAATATTTTTATCAAACCCATCTATTTTTATGGGTCATGATATGATGAAGGTTTTATTATATTGTGGTACATTTATGAATGATTTTATTATGAGATGGGTGTGACCTATATCTCTCTAAAAATTAATTGGGTAATGATGTATATCTAATGAGATAATGATGTTAATCATGTCAATGAGCTTAATCCACTATGGGAAAATGTGGAAACCAGATCCCTTACAAGTAAGGGAATACAACTGGAGATGGTGGTGTGTCCTGCCTAATAGGTGTTGTCACCAAGAATTTGGAAGATGGGGAAAACCGATCCACTGTATAAATATAGAGAACCATGATCCCTTATATGAAAAGGACTACGTCTGGGGATGGTGGTGTGTCTCACCCAGTAGGTGTAGTGCCCATGAAGTTTTCTCATAAGTTATAGTTGTGAGTCTTGACTTATAAATAATTATATCACATGTCTATTTGTAGAAAATTTCCATATATTAATCCTATAATATGATTTAATGTATTATGTTATTTATTTCCTTATGATTCAGGTATTATCAACATCCCATATTTATTTTATTATTTGTGTTTATGATCTTTGATATGCAAGGTTTGATATTATAATGTTATGATCACATTCTCATACCCCTATGATCATGTTTATTCTTACATGTCTCTCGTGTTTAATCTTACAGAGCATTTTAGCTCACCCCTTTTTATGCTTACTTCTCCAGGTTATGAAGATATGTATTAGGTATGATGTGTCTAAGAAAGGGTTCTACTCCTGAATAACCAAGTTTGAGATAATGTATCTTTCTTATGTACCACTGTTTATATTTCCATGTTTTCAAAGGCACTAATATAATATGGTCTTTGGGAATGTATTTATTTAATATTTTATATATTCTATAAAATAGATGTAATGTTAATGTCTGAAAAGAGAGGGTCACTATAACATCCTTAGTATGATTTGGTCTTTTCCAAGTCCCAGATTCTTCCACTAATAATAAAGATGATTACATGTGGATATAGTAAAATATCTTCCTAAACCCAATAGTGTTTCCCAATACTTTATCTTATAGTAATGAATATACCTGTTCCCACTAGTGGAAAAAAACATCCTTGAAACACAGTAAAAAAATTATTCAAATGGTCTTAAGGTTGTTTAATAATTACTATATGAGATCTTATTTTTCCAATTATATAACTTTGAGCACCAAGAAATATTCAGATGCACTGCACTTCATTTTAGTCTCCTTTTTAGTTTTATAGAATAATTAATTCTTGAATGAAAGAAATAATGTGTTATCTTCTTCCTACTCAACTATTCTCCCAATTTATATAAAGGTTCGTTAGTGTTGTCACAACATCAGTTCTGTATCTTCTTCTTTCTAATACTACTTTATCTCATTCTCTTATTCAATTTATATATATATAATTTATCTTGGATATTAGTTTTCAAATTTTATAATATTAAAAACATTCATTTCTATGTCTTAAATTCTTTATAAATATTAACCTAGCCTGTCTGATATAATATTCTATAATATTTTACTTTCTAATTCATGTGATACCGTGAATTATCATTGCTCATTTTCTGCACATTATTTTGAGGCAATTTATTATCCTTGACAACATAATAAGAAGAAGAAGTTTCCTATTCAAAACATTCACCATTTAAATAATTTCTTTATGGATTCCATGTCTATATGAAAAACATGTAGTGAACCTATAATGATTTATCTTTTTCGTCACTAACCATAGAATCAATAACAACATGAAATCATTACTCTTTAATTATCCTCATAAACCCATCATTAATCATGGATTAAACTTCATACCATTATATTTATCATATTAAAAGAATAACATAGTATCATCAGAGTTATGTCTCAAAATTATTTACAAATTTTTTCATTTTTAATTAAGATTCTTCATAAGAAGAAATGAATCTTATGATTCTATGAAATTCCATGTCATTGGAAAAAGTTAGATTGTAAATTATTTCTCATAAGTGTGAATAAAACTTATAAAATTATTATAATTTCATTCCTTTTATACTTTGACACTTCAAATGATGATATTCCTATACTAGCATATATGTGAACAGATTCACCCACCTCTCTATTATTTTGTAAAGATGATTAAATATTGTCTACCTCAACTCTTTCTAGAAATAGCTACTTGAGGTCCACCCTCACCTGTGAAGAGGTTTGGATGATATAACTAAAACTCCCAAACCAAAAAAAATATAAGGTCCATTTCATATATCCCCTATATCCATAAATTTCCCAAAATGTAGTATATTATCTAGGATTTTCTCATCTATAGTCAGTATTGGCGCAATAAGGGGTTCTGACAAAAACATTAGTGGGGTATTCTCATCTGCACCCTCCTGATACTCCGATGGAGGTTATACAAGTTTTATGTCTCTAAAATGACAAATAAATGTCTCAAAAACAAATTTTATCATAATTATTGATATCATATATTATTATAAGTAGTAACATGTATAATATCATGATATTCTATACACGTGCCTAAATATATAATGGTCACTACAACATGAGTTATCCCTCTAGGCCCATTTACCAATTCACTAGGGTTAATAATATATATAGGATCCATATATTTATACATCATATTATAATAACATAAAAATGATCAAAATCTCATTAATGTATTATTACACCATCATGTTATATAATAAAACACAACATAAGTTATTTATGACACTCTAAATAACTGAACCCCATATCATAACCAAAGTTCTCAATAAAAACTAAGTTCATGAATGTCATGTGAATCTTATCTGTCAATAAAGATTCATGAACTCGTGGCCTCTTACCACCCCAGGCCAAGAGTAAAATAATAAATCATAAATAACACATTATATTATTGAAAATATTGAAATTGCAACACTCAAAAACCAGGAACATAAATCTCTACCATCAAAACATGGACTTTCCCCAGAAATCAGTTAGCTACTCCTAAACATAGGTTCAATTATATGACTTGGAGACATCTTATCCCCATATACCATTCCCAAGTAGTAATAAAAAAAGAAATAAAGATTTAATATCACTTTAAAAGATCCCTATATATTTTCACCTCCACCATGATAGAAATGGGGAATTATTGGACTTTAATCAGGAATCCTCATATACTTGTGGCTACCTACTAGTAGAATGGTTCCTAGTTACTATATTTGGAGAATATACCCTCTGGATAAGGTTCCATAAATAATAGTGAAAGTAATATCATCTAAAGGAATTTCATCATAAAAACAACATAATGATATATATCAAAACTAAGTTCCATCATAAGAAAATAATATATTTCATGCTATAGAAAAATGAACTATTATAATTTCACATGATTAATATATATATAAAAAATATCTTTTATGGGTTGATTGTATACAAAATGGTCTAAATGTAAACAATAGCATGATATTTCCACCTAACTGGTCTTGAGTTTTTGATAAATCTCAACTCCTATCTCTAACCATGCTCTACAATTAAGCCACCCACTATAGCAGGGACCTTTCCCTTACATTAATCATGAAATATACTCTATGATCATGTACTAAGAAACTCGAGAAGGGTGTGAGTACAACTCAGTGGGCCACCACCAATGGTGTCCCTAATCATATCCAGTTTATTTAAGTGAATAAAGATGTGACATGGAATAATAAGAATAAAATTTCAAAATAAATACATGTTTTATCCACAGGTTGCATCGTGACATGGAAGATCAACCATACACGATTTAGCTAATTTTGATGTCATGTATGAAAATATCACAAAACATAACCAAAAGTAGGCAAGAAATATGCCATGATATCATCATACAATTCTCATGAATATTATATAGTAGTACATTCAAATATAGAACCAATAATGATATGGCTAGTAGTACACCCAACTATATAACCAATAATGGTATGGCTAGCAGTACACCCAATGCATCCCACTGAAACATCCCTAGTTGGAAATACACTCAGATCCTATCACAAGTTAATGCATGGTTGAAATTACACCAAAAACTCATCCCATGTATACCCATTATGGACATTACACCCAACTAATCTCTCATGAATAACAAAATTTTTCATTACACCCAACCTTGTACCCCCATTATTCATATTATGGACAAGTTAGCCTTAAACACAACATTTTTCAAAGAAACAACATTAGGTTGGAATTACTCTCTGAATCATGTTATATTGTTTTCCCAAGTTTTCATTACACATAATTATACCCCAACATAGCTCTGAGGATGGAATTATACCCAACCAAATATCATTCACCATATTGGTTTGGATCACATCAAACCTCACATTAAGAACATGATTAGGTTTTTATTACATCCTACCTCTCCCTGCATGATGACCATTAAATGTCAATACCACACCCTCTAAATGTACCCCTCTTAGTAAGAACATTTACACAAATAATACTAATATAAAAGTAACATCTCTAATAGAGGTATGTGGGAAAAATTTCCAAATTTATAGTATTTTTTTTGATCAGAGATGAATGTAAGGAACTCTTCAAGAATGTGCATTCCATGAAGTTGTATTTTGGAAGGCCCTGTATAAGAACAAACCTTCCATGAAGTATTTTTTTTGAAGGTTTTTTTCAAGAACTTTCATTCAAAAATAATTAAAAGGAGAGTTTTATTTCAAATAAATCACACTCTCAGGATGTGTTTGGAAGAATGCACTTTCAAAGAAGGAGTCATCCTGTCCTCACCAATTAAAGACCTTGTCAATGCAACTCCTCCCATCATTGATCCCTTATACTCATCCCTTCATATGAAAGCATCGATATCAATTGGATACCACTAATATCATCTATCCCAAGCATCCTTATGTTATATCCATTCATCAATATGATCGATATACTTGAATCTGAATCACGCTTTCACTTTATAGAATCAAGATCTAACTTCCATAGACAATCCTAGATCTGGTTTTAAGGTCCCACCAATAGTAGGTATTTCCAATTTAATTTAATGTTTTAATGATTTTTTTGATTTAATATTGATTCTCATTTGGATATTAGTTTTTATATAGAAGAATGGTGTGTTATATTATTTTGTTTAAAATTGTTTAATATATTATTGAATTGTATTTTTTTATTTGTGGTTTATATTTGTGATATTTGTTTTTTTATTTATTAAGATTATTTATATTTTTATATGGTTTGGTTTGTAATTTTTTTGGTATTTTTATATATTATTCCATTGTAGTGGATATATTATTTGTCAATTAACTGGTAGTTTTGAAAAAAAAAATTTACATTATAAAAAAAATATATTAATTAGTAGGTTAATATTGAGTGAATATTTTATGTTACATAAATTAAAAAAATAGTAAATTTGAATTGATAAAAACGTTATATGAAATATTTCAATTTGATATTTGATAAAAAATTTAAATTTTTTAAAAGAGAATTGAATTTTAATTTGAATTTAAATATTTAGGTTTGTAATTTTATTGTCCTATATACATTTAAAAATAATATTAATTGTAGAAAATATATTATTAAATGACTTAGTAATTTGGTAATTAATGTATAAGTGATTTGTAAAATATAAATATATATATTAAAATATTTTTTACATTGTAATTTAATGAGAAAAGGAATTGAAAAAAATAAGAGAATATTATATTATCAATATATAATTTTTTATAAACAAAATATTTATTATTGAATTATAGATGATAAATTATTATTAAAAAAATTAGTTAATTTTAATTGATAAAAACATTAGATAAAATATTTCAATTTGATAGTTAATAATAAATTTAACAATTTAAAAAAGAAATTTGAATTTAAAGTTGAATTTAAATACTTTGGTTTGTAATTATATATATATATATATATATTTAATTGTGTAAAATATATTATTTAATGATTTTGTGATTTGGTAATTAATATATTAGTGTAGTGTAATATATATATATATATATTAAGATAATCTTTCATCCTAATTTAATGACTAATGGAATTGAGAAAAAATAATAAAAAAATATATTATTAATATATTTTTATATATAATCAATATATATATTATTTCATAATAGAAAATATATTATTATTAATTTTGTTAGTTAATTTGAATTGATAATAAAATTAGATGAAATATTTCAATTTGATAGTTGATAATAAATTTTTCATTTTTTAAAAGAAATTTGAATTTGAATTTGAATTTGAATTTGAATTTGAAAATTTTGTTTATAATTTTATTACTATGTATTTATTTATATATAATATTTAATTTTGTAAAATAAAATGTAAAATAATTTAGTGATTTAAAAAATAATATATTAGTGTAGTGTAATATATATATTAAAATATTTTTTCACTGTAATTTAACATAAAAAGGAATTGAAAAACGTAATAAAATAATATATTATTAATATATCATTGTACTTTAATCAAAATATATATTATTCCATTATAGAAAATATATTATTTATAAAAATCTAATTAGTTTTTTAAATTATATATTGTGGCATTGTAAAAATACGTATTAATTAGTAAGTTAATAATAAGTGAATATTTTACGTTACCTAAATTAAATTTTTTGTAGTTAATTTGAATTGATAAAAACATTAGAAAATATTTCAGTTTCGTAGTTGATCATAAATTAAAAAATATAGAAAATAATTTTGAATTTGAATTCAAATATTTTGGATTTTTTATCTTATTATGTTATATATATTTATAATTCGATGGTTTTAGATTTATTTGAAGAAATGTTGGTGTATATATTTAACCCAAAATATAATTTCATTTAACAGTTTTAGAAATATGGATTAATAATTACATGATTTTATACATCATGGAGGTAAAATATTAGATGATGAGCTTGGGATATCATATATTGTTGGTTCTAGATGATTTTTAAACCTTACTTGATGTGATACAATGAATGTAATAAATTGTAAAATTCTTGATCAATTAAATCTTGTTGGGAATTAGGGTATATCATATATTATTTATAGATTTAATATAAACTCATGATAATCATTATTACATGCATCATTATTTGGTCTATAATGATGATTTGAGGCTTGATTATGATACATGTCAATAACATGTAAATATTAGTGTGACAAGATTATATATTGATGTTAGTATAATCAAAGATACCACACAAATCAAATAAAACATATCAAACTATGGTAGATTTGCTGAGGGGTATATGTTTATATCTGATCAGGTTGTTAAAGGTGGATCAAGTGAATAAAATACATGTAGATTATATCAAATTTATCTTATAAAAGTGCATATAGATGTTTCAACAACATATATCTTTGTATTTGATCTAAAAATGGTGTGATCAATTATTTCAATGATGATAATTTGGAGTATAAGTACGTATCTGACATAGAACATGAGTTAATTCTATCCAATGATCCATAAATACAAAATGCATAGTCTATGAAAACATCATATGATATTACACCAGTGGTGCCTGAGTTTTAATGGGATGTGGTGAGACCAATAATTGAGTTCCCATATATTTTCCAAAAAATTAATGTTGGAAGGATTGATGATGAATTGTCTATTTGAAATAAATTTTAGAGAAAATAGAAATTACAATCTGTTATAAAGCATTACCATATTAATATACATTATAGTTATCTTGTAGATGAGTATACAAGATCAAAATTTTCTATAAAATGAAAATAGTTTGGTGACACATGAAATATGTGATTACGGGCGTCCCTTTCCAAAAATTATACTTTTTTTATAAAATTTTAAAAACTTTAGGGCCACACACTGGTTTAAATCCAAGGATAACTCAAAATTATAAACACCTAGACTCAACGTTCATATTCTAAAATATTATTGGTATAATCAGAGTTAATTAGGATGTTCATATTGAGTTAATAAAAGAATATATGGAGAGTAAGTATGGGTATAAAATCTCATAAAATAAGGTTTTTCATGAAAAAAAATAAAGCTATTGAGAAGGTTTATAACAATTGGTAAAAATAATTTCAGGTGTTTTATTATTGGATTGAGTGATGTGTTCAAACTGGTCATGTAGTTTATCAATTTGAAATAGTGAAGCATGTGTTGAACAATCACATCCCTACTGACAAAGTCTAACATCATTAGATATTTTGTGCATTCTTTCCACGCATCACATCATTCATTCACAATAAACAATTCATACAAGTGGGTTTCACTTTTCAAAATGGAAATTATAATATAGTTCTCATGATTTCTCATACTTTGGATGGAAATATATATCCCATGCCACTAGCATTTGGAATACTAGAGAAGAAGAATCTGGACTCACGGATTTGGTTTCTATCTTTTTTGTATGTTCTTGTCACTGATAGGCATCAGATATTCTATATATCATATCTTCATCACACTCTCAAAGAAGCATTGAATATCAAGGATATTCATTAGCTACCCCCTCATTCCTACAATCGTTACTGCATGAGACATATTTCCAGTAATGTATAGAAGAAATTTCATAATGAAAATGTGAAATAATAAATCATAAAATTAGGTATTGGATACCATTTTATGAACATTTGGTACTTATTCTTCTTTTATATCAATGGGAACCTGTAAAAATATTTCTTATGTGCCTTTACAACATACAAACCATAAAAAATGGTTTTTTCATCCCATATTGAATGAAATAAACGGTATAACTGAGGATGTATACAACTACATGATGCACATCCCAAAGTAGAAATGGTCATTTTCATTTGATGAAGATATGAGAAATGTTCACATGAGTAGAAACATTATTAAATGAATCAACAATGTCATTAAAGGGATTAGAAAATTACCCATCATGGGTATTATTTCATAGAAATTTATAAATGTGTAAATTACATTGTTGATAGATTAGAGGATGTGGATAAAGAACTACATCAAGATCATTGATACTTGAAAATATTTATAAAGATCTAGAGTTTAATCAAACCCATCCTATATCATACTAGGTGGTTTATTTACATAGGGAAGGTAATTTAGGTTGGAGTTGAAGAGAGTAAGGATCCACCAATTGGTGTTTCAGGTCATGTGATGACTATTCTTCTTGAGAACCTCACCTATGAATGTGGTTACTTCCAATATAACAAGATTCTTTGCTCGCATGTACTTATAGTATGTTCTTATATTCACTATTAATGGAAGAGTTATTCCATTCTAGTGTATAGGCTCGACAAATTGTGGAATTTTTGTGGAATATATTGGAAACCAATTGAATATGTATCAATATTTAATACGTCTTTTCATCTTACAATTGTTATTCTAAATCGATCTTGGTTGTGTGAGAAATTTTGTCCAAAATCAACACATATGATAAACGAAATGTATTGGAATCAGGATAAACGGATGTGACAATGTTTTGGAAGGTGTAGGGAAGAGGGAAAATATTGCAGGCTTTTTCCTTAGAACAATATCTTGAAGGGTTCGTCACCATGCCCTGGTTGATTTGTTTTTATTTGGGTTGATTATTGTATTGGTTTTACTTTCCATGTATAAAGGTTTATCATATAATGAATTTCATTATCTTAATTTTTTTTCTACTCAACAAGTATATATATTATTAAAATGATTTATATGTTTATCATTTCATTATCCCTCTACATAGATGGAATCTATATAGTAACATACATGCCCTGAGGATCTATCTCTTCTTACTGCACATAGTAAACACATATCACAACATATATAGGGTAATGGTAATGAGAAGATACTAAAATTACACAGGGCCTATCACTTTCACCATGAGATCCCACCAAAGTCTATCATAACTTACATTCATTAGTCTCAGTTCTATGGGTTTAGCAAGTCAGGTTATATCCACATTAACGGTTTACTTATTTCCACTTTGGTTGAGTGATAGAGACAAGAGACACGTTAATTTCATATGGCTCAGGGTGAGATGAAAATTACATTATAGGATATCTCTATATTATTGGGCCTTTTATGTAACGAGATGAAGTTAAAGGTCTAATGATATACAGATGAGAGTAAATTTTACACAGATATTTTAACATACCATTACCAAATGCACCAGGTAACTTTAGAAAAGGTAGGTTACAAATGTCCACAATTTACAATCATTTATTCCTCATTTATCAAGATGATGATGAGGTGAAATTATTCTGATATGCACAGGTGTGCATTTTTTGATTGATTAGAGGTACTTTATTTTCATATCACTCTAGATCATATGTTTATCTGATTCCCTGACATATACTTGATGATTTTGTGTGTGTTGGGTAGTATATTTAAAGCTCGTTATGTCTTTCATATTTTTATAGAAAGTTAGGTAGGGCATCTTACATGGATGAAAAATATATAGGTAGTTTTTGTTTTTAATTATATGTGTGAGAATGGATGCAATTCCCAACATTTTCAACTTAGTTGTTCTCCAATTAACCACTCAATGAATTTCGTATGGGCTTATTTGCTCACATATACTTTAAAAGTTTAATACACACCTTTCTTCCAAACTTATATAATAATTATATAATTTTTGAAGTTTTATTACTTTAAATTCATAGTTGGAGCTACTATAAGGCATATTTATATATCCCCATGCATTCAATTTCATATTATATTCTCTTATTTGATTGTTTTTCCCATTTATGAGGTATGAAGGAATCACTTTTTATATAATTTGGTGTTCTTTGTTTAATTAATGGTCAAACATGTTTCTCCCTTTGTAGATTCATTGCATTCCATATAAAGATGAGCTTCTGGGATATCTTCCATATTATTATATGATGGGATTACATCATTGTACTTTTGTGGTTTTACCGATCCATTTTTATATTCATTAGTGTCTACAACCAATATATTTATGATTAATTTTATATATTGATAGGAAATTCTAAGTCCACTAAGGGGGATTGACAAGGTGCATGGTATTAGACATATAGGACTACAAGATTGGGATTGGAATATTATAAAAAATCCATACATATCAACGTGGGATTCACTTGAATAATATTGTGTCACTGGATATGTCATAGGATATCTTCATCATGGTCCCCAAACTAATTACATGATAATTTAAATATGAGTGACTAGATGTTTTATCACTCATCTTGGAGCGTCTTATTATTCTATGGTAAATTTAATTTTATCTAACATCATGATTATTTTTTATTAATTTCTTAATCTATTATATAATGTTTTTTTTAGAGTGATGGGATTGATCGATTCTTTAATATCATCACACCCAAGAAAATATATATATTTAGTATTTAAGAATTGGGTTCATTTATTTAGTGGATGGCCAGTGCACTTCATCGTGCTGAGAGAATCTCTCTGTACCCAGAACGTGCTCCTCACCATCTGCCTATTCCACATCAGGTTGTATCCAATCCATTAGACATCAATGAGTACCAACGTTCATTATGACATCATTCTTATCCTTATACTTCTCATATTCCTCCATATACCACTACACATCTGCTTTCTAGTCCTTCTTCATTATACATGGCACAATCTGAGACATTTCCCCTATACCCTTCTTCAGAGAGGATCTTCAGTTAGGAAACTGATTTGGGAACTGAGTTTGATATTGTGATCATTATGTCATGCACAACTCATGTAGTGAAAGATACCTTGGATTGGGGACCAATTTGGGGGCTTCCACTCAGTGAATTTTCTCATCTTGATCCAGCTATCTTTCAGTTACCTATACATCAATAGAGTGGATATGAGATTGGTTTTAGTTCTTCCACTAGACCCACTATTGGGGACATCACACCTGGGCTTGTAGCTTAGGGCATCACACCTACACTAGTGGCTTAGTACATTGCACCTATACTTATAGATGAGCACACTCTAGAACATACCGAATGAACTAGTCGATATGGGTATGCGATTAGAGAGTCAAGGTGTGGGGCTAGAGGACACTTAAATCACCATAAATATCAATGATGTATTACATATATATATATATATTATAATGAAATATATAATAATATGTTAATTTTACTAATATTAATAATATATTTATATATATTATAACATAGACTAAACCGAAAAAAAAATTAATAATAAAAAGATTTTCATCAAACTAATAACCAGTCATCAATATAGATGATACAAATCAATCTTGTTTAAAAACACAAAATTTGGACTTTAAAAGAAGTAGATTACTATAAAATATTATAAATATAAATTCCACTTAGATTTTAAATGAAATTTAAGATACACACTTAAAATATATAAAATAACAGAAAATGAATATAATTTCATAAAAAAATCAGTATAAAATATTAAGTATTAATTATAATATAGGACTTAATATTAATATTATAATTATTTAATTCAATAAAAAAATTAATATTTTACACCTAAAAATAATAGTAATTATAATTAATATATTATTTTTATATATTCATAGTAATTAATATAATACTTCATAATAATAATAAAATTATTTACTTCATCATCATTATTATTATTAACACTATTATTAGTCGTAAATATAATAAATATAAAATAATTTCCATGACCCAAAAAAAATATTATTTAATAGTAATTATTATTATTATTATTAACTATACTAATAATAAAATAATTAATATTGATTATATTATTAATTTTTTGAATGTTTTTTTAAATATCAAATTATATATCTTATTTACATTCACTAATAGAAATTATTAATAATCATATTTTTTAAATTATCCATTTCATTATTTAAAAATAGTTAAATATTTTTTAATGGTTTATCATATTATGTATATAACAAAAAAAAACTTTTTAAAAGAATATAAAGGTGAGCGGTTTTCAAAAAAAAATTCTTTGTATATGATCTTAAGAAGGGACTTTTTCAAAGACTTCCTTCTTAAGAATCAACTTTAGAAAGGCCCTTTTCTCATAAAGTTCCTTATAAAAAATGATTCTTAAGAATGAACTATCTAAAAAATATCATTCTAAATAAACCAATAAAATAAGGTGATTTCTTATCCGGATCCTTCTTTAATATGTTTATAAATAAGGTGATTTTTTAAAAAGTTCCTCCTCTATAAAAAACCTCCACCACCTTATCAGTAGATTGGGAATTTTTTCCCATATTTTGTACATTATGAATCTATTTTTATTTTTTGGTTATATCAAAAAAATTCCCAATCATTGGCGGATAATTAAGAGTGGGAGATAAGGAAACCTGATGCCCTCCTTTAATAAGTAATGGGTTAGAAACAAACACTAAGGATATATAATTCATAAAAATGAGGGGATTACCCTAAATTTCTAAATTTAAACAATAATTCACAAGATGATGAACACCAAAAACACCATGAATAATTTAAAAATAAATCCAAATATATGTTGTAATTTTATAGAAACTGATGCTACTAAATGTACTAAAAGAAATCCTAAATAGTTACCACTGAGCTCAAATCACTTCTGAACAACTTATCAAGATAGTAACACATAGTTCAATAACCAACCATATCCTATGGACATGAAAAATAGTTAATATATGTTGTTTGAGAATAACAAGTATACTCATTAAGATCCTCCCCAAAACCAATTGTGCAATAAGTGAAAGAATCATACTAAAGCATAGTGAATAAATAAATGAAACCAAGTTAACACCTAGATAGATTAACTTATTCTATTATCCTCTCCATGGATCACTTTCCAATTAATTTATAGAAGTAAATAATTCAATATCGATAAAATATATATAAATTAAGGTACACTACTTCTACTTCCCCACTAGTTCATCTCTCTCATGAACTATTGACTCCCTTCATATTCACATCCCTTTCAGAAGTCAACTTTCATATCATGAAATTGTATCACATAAATTTTTAATCCCATGATTCCCAACACAATTTCATCATCATCACATTAATAACCAAGTTAATGATCATATGTCACAACTACCCTTGTAAATGCATTATACCAGAATCCATCAAAACCCATGCACGTACAACCATGGGAAGTTGTATTCACAATGGATAAATTCAAGTATGAATTATAACCTCAAATTTTTATAACCTATACATAATTTTATACTAAAACTAAGAGCTATCACTTCTTATGCAATTTCATACCATATACCTTAGGATATCACATCCTGGATATGACCATACAAAAACTACATCAAAAGGGTGAGTGTGGGAGAGGGATAAGTTAGCCATCTATTCCATCACCATCATAGATATTAGATAAAACATCCCCAAAACCACTGGGTGTTGGATTCCCTACAAATTTTGGTGGTGAATCATATAAAATTATAAAATATAAGATATGTCACACCCAACCACACTAAGGTAAATTACCTACTCATATACTCATCTACCTCTATATTCACAAAAGACTGCCAGCTACCACTGCTATGGTATAGATCTAAAATATGCATATAAGAAACAATTTTAAAATTATTTATTTATTATCCATTAATTAAAATTTTTATATATTCATTTCATGATTAATACATTTATCTTTTAAGGAAAGTGTCTTATAAACCATAATTACTTAATTATTCTCAAGTATTTCATCACCGTCTATGAAAATCAAGTACCAAACCCATTAATTTATTAATTAAATTTATCAATTTATATTTATATAGGTACTTTATGAATCATCCTAATCTACCACAATGATGATATACCTTTCATTCATATATTCAATTGATGTCAATCTGTTGGAAACCAAAACAAAAGATATTTATCCAACAAAGCATAAAAAACTAGACAGAATATATCAATGAGAAATCCATTCTCTTAACTCATTATGGCCACCATGGTGTTATCCATGACATCCTTATACATAAAACAATCCATGTAATTATCACCAGCATCAATCATCCTGATATCCTCAGGCAATTCTCACCCTTTCTTATCAACTATCCAAATGATTTGAGTTCACAAAAAACACATCAAGTCTATAATTTCCTATTAAAGGAACACTACCTGGTAAAATAAATATTCAATCATTCAATTCCATAGGAAACGAAGGCCATGAAACTTAGGAATTGATGCTCTCAAAAAATATTAATTATCTTGATCATCCTCTATCAAATATCTTTAGTAAACAACAATTTTAAATCTGGTATTAAGTTAACCGATTTATTATGCACATTTCCTATAAGAATAAATATTTAAATATTTATTGGGATAGTTCTATAAACAATGAAATATCTAAATAATGTGTTCAATCATCACTAAACATCTTATTATTTATTTAAAAAATATATAATAAACTACATTTATTCATTATCAAATTATACCAAAATCATGGCGTGAATCTTTCAATAATAATGATAACTCTAAATTAATTCACACAAAAAAAACTATGTTATTTTTCTATAAGAATAACACAATATATCTTTATTCCTTCTTATATTCCAGTTTTATATTTTTTACCTATTTCAAAACACATGTGATAATACATGGAAGCAAGAGATCGCACAAAATATTTATATTAACATGCTATAAAAAATAAGAGGCAAAAAAACATATCATAAAAATACATGTTTTTTAAATCCAAAACCACTCCTTTAATTATTGGATATTTAAATTACCATTTAAACTACAATTGATAATACTTCATCTCTCCTCTAATAATTCCTTATTAACAAATGATGATAATAAGTTTCATGTAATTTATAGATTCTTTAAATACAATGAATAACTTACTACATGTTATGATTTCAAGAAATAATTATAACAAAAATGTAAAATATTATCTTACTATTTATTTGATAATGAAATTAATTCAAAAGTATATAATATTTTCTTCTTCTTCCTTTAAAAATTTCTAGATCATTTAATAAATATTCATCTTATGATTTTTATATTATAATATTTCTTATAGTTACTTGCTTTTATTAATCCAAATGACTAAAGAATGATTAAATATCACAATTCACAAATTAAAAGAGATAAATTAGATACCATACTATAGAGAGAAGATTCACCAGACCTACTTCTTAAAAATAGGAGAGAAAGTGTGCAGGGGTGCAGGTCTAGAAAAATGTAAGGAGGAACTCTAATGTTTTGTAGAAGACTCTCTGAACATAAATTACAAGGTTGAGTTTATTATGGACTGATAGGAATAAAAAAAAATTGTGGGATAAATACTCTTTTTTATAAAATTAGAGTATTTATTGATATCTTCTAGAAAACATAATTATATCCTTCTATATTATATCTCTCTAACTATTTTTCCAATTAATTTGCATCCCATTACTCATTTAAACCTCCTAAAAATAATCAAGTCGTTGATCACATTTAATCACTTCATAACGAAAATTATATCCTTATAATTTAGTTATATATTATATTTATTTTCATTAAAAGTTCTTGATAAATCAATCTGGGATGAAAATATGAGATTCTGGACAAAACGGTAACCTTTACGTATAAAAGGAATGACCTTTATAAAGTTTAACTATAATTTCCTATCCCATATCACCTAAACAGTATCTAAGTGAGGATCTCCACAGGACCATAACTATTCCTTCATGTAGACCAGTGGTTGACAACTAACTATGAGGTCATAACCTAATCATGGGGAGATTATGACCTCTAAAAATAAGATTGATAGTCAAGCCAGAATCTATAGAAAATTCATCGTGACCCATCCATATAATGAGAATACTAAAATCCAATAGACATAAAACACAAAGCCTCATGGTCACTTATAGACTTGAATAGAAAATAGTAAATATATCTACATGATTCAAAAAAACATAATATATTGTAAAATAGATAAAGAAATATAGGAATCATAGAGAAAATGGTACCCCATTCAATACACATGTTGAACAATAACTAAAAAAATTACATGGAATCTAACCCATCTCATATAATCATCCTATTGAATACTCATCCTGCATGAAATATTGGTTGAACCATGTGTCCAAATTTAAGTGAAATCTATTACTAATAGAAAAAAAAGAATATATACCCATGTACATCCAAACCTAATCCATGTACATAGCTATTGGATGATTCCAATGACCTGGTAGACATCCCAGTGGCCACAGGAAGTACTAAGTGGTTTTTGTGATAAAGTGGATGTGCATGAAATACATATATATGTGGGCATGAAATGTACCCACCCAAAAACCTAACACACAATGCACATAAAAATATAAATTTCATGTCATTGTTAGTTAACCAAGATACTAAAACACCTAAACATACATACTTCATCCAATTCCAGAAGAATTCACTATATACCATAATCCAAACGCATATTGAAAGACTCCAGGTGGGGTTTCACCCATGTTTGATCTCAAACCAAGTGTCTAAAAATCCCTTCTCAGCCAAGAGATTCTATATCACTAACCAATAACGACCTTCTAACTCAAGGTCTGGAAATTAATACATAACTCACATCACATCAAAACTGAAACCCCATGTCACTCATGGTGGTCCCATCATCTAATCTCACATCCCAATGCCTGCCATATCACCCATTACTAGCCCAAAATCATCTCATTGAGACTAAATATATAACTCATGGATGAACCGTCATGATTAGAAAACCATATCACTCATAGAGAGTCCAACCTTCACATATAAAAAGAACTCAATCTCATAAAATTACCACTATCTCCATATCACTTATAGTGAGGCAATATTATGTGAACCTCTCTCCCAAAAGAATGTTTTATTTATCAAAATTGAATATTTTGTTTACATGGTAAATAACCAATAGGTCACATAACACATCTCACATAATCCCCAAATCACCAGTAAAGAACTAGTCTCTTAGGACCTAGCCTTACATCTCAACTCATCTCAATTAATCCATCCCAACCCTCTTAGGGGTATTTCACATTAATCTAGGTCAACACATCACTTTAATAAAAAAACAAATTTCTCATAGGGATATAGACACAAAATGTATCATCTTGCATCAACACAATCTATAGGACATAAAAATCAGGAAGCACCATAAGAATACATGACTTGGGAAAAGGGTATCTCCCTCTTGATGTAAAATATACTAAAAATAGATCAAACAATCCTCTTAGAATTTCATTTGGAAATTAGTTCAATTCCTCTCTAAAATCCATTTAAAATGGAATTGTATTTCATTTTACACACACTAGTCCCTTGGACAAAATCCAATCAAACTATTCTTTTTGAAATACGTTTTCAAAACCCTCTCTCAAATCACCACATTTTCCTTTATATTCTATTCAATACAAACCCATTTTTAAAACATGGATTAAAAAGGAAATCATTTTTTATTTTGATATCTAGAACATTAAACTAAGAAAATCCCTCAGGAGATCCAAAAATACTCCTTTGACTAGGGTACCACCATCAAACCATTTATAAATCTATGCGATATATATTGGATCTTAGGGTAATGAAATCCCATCCCAATTTATGGTGGAATAACACATGTCATACAACATTTGGGAAGATAATACTAATGATGTAATATGAATATAAAATACCCATAGTGAAAAATAATTAGTAAATTCAATTCCATCTACCTTAAACAGTTATACATAAATATACCATGATCTTGTATCGACCTCCTTTAATTCCACAAGCACTTATCTCATCAATAAACACCATAAAATTAAAAAATTAAACAATTAAAACTAAACCCCAAAAATATATAATTGATTCCAAGCTCACCAGGTGAACCCATGATGCCAACACCTTGATCATATGGATTCAATCCACTCCCAACATACACTTGAACACAATACCAACAAAAAGAGTATATTAAACATCTAAATCGATGTATATTTTTTCACAAATAACCAAAACCCTAAATAAATACATAAAGAAACATAAATAAAGGTAATTTTTGAATGATAACTTGATTATCTCCTCTCATGATATCCTTTAGAAGCAACACATGAAATATCCATCAAGCAGGAAGATTTCACCATTCTATATGGAAATTTTCTATGCAAATCCCAATATATACTAACTAAATCATAGAAGAATGGAAGAGGAAGAACAAGGTAGAATAAGGTAGGGATATTTCCTCAAATATGTGTGGTGAAACATCCCCAAACCATTAATATTGAATGCCTCCAAAACGAGGGTAAGATGAGAGATGAAGAGGCATCCCTCTATTTATTCATTCTACCAAGAATAAAAGAACTTTAGGTGGTTCCTATAATTGAACCTTGAAAAATATAGGAATTTCCCTTAAAAAGTGGTTTCCAACACTGTCTCACAATGTGAACAGGGGGTTTATGTCATCAATCCTCTTCACAATAGAGTGAATCCCCTATGACATGACACTTTCATAGTGTGAACCTTATGTTCATATCATAAATACCTAATGGCAGGAGATCCCCTCCAATGGAAACCTAATTTATATCATGAATAGACCTTACGAAAGTCATTCATAACCGGAATGACACCCATTATACTATTAATGTCCTTCTGGTACAATTTTCATTAGCCTAACAACCTTCCAAATACTCTAACATCCCTTAAAACACTCAAGTCATCCATCAAGCCACAAAACATATCCAAAAAAACCTTTTAATGATCTAAAAACACTCACAACCCCTATCCAAGTCCCTATTTTCAAAAAATCCCTCACTTAATCAAAAAAATTAAATTTCCTTCAAAACTCACAACCTGTAATGAAGCTGGTAATTACTATAGTGACCTAGAAATTTATCAATAGAATTTCCCTTCTAAAAATATAATTTTATTACATTTAGTAATATAATATTATATAATTCACATGTACTACATGATGAAACTGGTAAATTTTTATTATAATAATTTATACATTACATTTAGAGAAAAAATATGGTCATAAGAATTGAAAGTATTTAAATATGAAAATAAATATAAAATAAGTCAATAAGAGTGAAAAATTGGATATTCTTGATCCCCCAGAATAATCACACTCACAAACAACACTATAGAAATGAAATATAATGTTAGTAATGCATTATATATTTTGAAAATTAAAATATATATAACCATGATATAAAATAGATGTGAATAAAAAATGAATGAAATTATAGGTATTTATAGAAATTAGAGAACCCATATAACCATTGCAAATCTAACCAATAGAATAGTAATATGATTGTTGGAAAAAGAACATGTCCATTGGAATAGTAATATGACCATTAGAAATAGAAAACTAAATGTTAAAATAGTATCCTAACCGTTTTCAGTGTTAAATAATAATTCGGTTTCGTATAAAATTATAATATGTTGGATTTATATCATAATATAAGTAAACAAAGGATTTAAAAAAAATAAAATATCTGTTTGAGTTTTAGTAGAAAATATATTTTTTATTTCCATTATTATAATAAATATAATTATTTAAAATGAATTTTATTTTCCTAAAATTGATTTATAAATTAATATTAAGTTTTTTTATAATTATTATTATACCATAAGTAATTTCTCAAAGGGTTGTAAAATTGATCATAATATTAATATTAGTATTTTTATAATAAATGGGGATCTTATTTGAAATTTAAATTTCTCATATATAGTATTTTTCTCATAAAATGGATTTCATTTTTTGAATATACATATAGATTAATGGTTTGGGTGATTTTTATATATTTTTCAAAAAAAGTTGATTTTTTTGTGAACTGTAAAATACAGTGAAATATGGAATTTAGAATTATAAGTTAAATACAGGACTTTTTGAGAAATGGCTAATGTAACAAACCATTAGTTTGATATAAAATGAACTAGTTACTATATATATTCATAATAATCAGTACTATTGATAGTCTTGAGCTAAAATAATAAACTAATTAATATATTATTTAAAAAACACCCCTCTCCTATATTTATAAATACCACCCTTCACCAACCCTTCTCCTCGTAACCTATAAACCATTAATCATGACAAATTTCTTAAAATGTATCTTCCCAAACCTATACCCTAATTCTTAGTGCTTCTTTCCTCACAAAAATTCCAATTTGAAGTTCTTTAAGGAGTATTTCAAGGGTGTATCATTCAAGAAGTAATATTATCAAACTGTCTCTTTTGAAATCAATTATTCTTCAAACATACCCTAACGTCACTCATAAAAAAGGAATTAATGAATATAGTATCATATATGTACTATAATTTAATTTTAATAATGTAATATCTACCATATATCCTCTTATTGTTTCTCTTATTCTAATAATGAAACTATTGTCCATACTATGTCGGTTATATGTCTCCATGGATAATAAGTTTCCATTTTCCATTACCACATTCAAGGAAAGTCATAAAACTATTATTATGGTTAACTAATTTGTTAATAAGTATATTATAACTTATTTCATGTTCTGTAACTAATATATTTAAATCATATTAAATAAAATAAAAAAAGTTCATGATGGTCAGTAAAACTGCTTAAATGAACTGACCACTCAATATTAACATTTTTACTCAATGAACCATAACTATATCAGAAAAAATATGGAGACACGAGAACATTTAAATTTATTTAATTACATTAATAGAATTTCATTTAACTTCTCAAGTTTTATTCCTAATTGATAATAACTTCAATATCTATACACAAGCAATCCAACCATGAATCCCTGAAATGAATGTTACCGTAACAAAAAATTGAACATTATATATAATCAAAATGGCCATAAATGAAAATAATAATTTTATAGTAAATAAAATATAAATATAAAATGTTCTAAATTATGGAATTTTTTATTCAAATTTAGTTACTTTTTACATTATGATCATGTGGAGAATGATTCTAGAACATATGGTATGGGATATTTTTAAACAACCATATTTCCTTTGGGGTTATGATTTCTCTATATTACCTCCCTTTATAAATATTATTTTATAATTTAATTAATATATTTTTATTATATATTTCCTATACATATATACCTAGCTTAATTAATCTTTCTTTTATTCAGAAATACATATTTTAAAAGGATCCCTTCTCAATTCCCCTTGATAAGAAAACACGATTAAAGGGAACTCCTCTACTTCTTACCCCTTTTCAATTACACTAATTAAAATGGGATAACCCACCAATGTTTTATAAAATCATGCATTAAATCATATAACACCATTTTAGATCATTTTTTTGGATTTATGTAAATTATTTTGTCTTTCCCTTCTTAAATATTTGTTACCAATTTTCATAAAGCCTCTCTTAAGACACACTTTTTTAAAGTGATTTCTCTTTACTTTTCATATTTTCACCTCATTTGGAAATCATTTATTATGATCTATACTTATTTTTCCTATATTAATGTTAAATAATTATTAAATACCTTCTTTCATGTAAACCTTTATGATACTCCGATTGGTTATGCCTTATGAAAATATCATGAAACCTATTTCATTACATGTGAAATAATTATATTTATGTCTTATGTTTGATTTATTTATGTATCACACATTTTTATATACATTTTATAATGGTTTCACCCATATAGTTCTCTAATTCATTGGATAATGTTTTAGTCTCATGAGTTGATATGTATGGGATTAGGGAGTGAACTTAATCTATGATGGGAATCTTTCTTTAATGTGATTTTTTCTTGGTGGTTATTCTTGACATATTCTTATGTCATGATTTATGTTGTTGTCACATTTATATATTACCATTATCTTGTTATTACAAGATATTTATATTATTCATTCATATGATTATTCATTATCAATTCCTTTTTATTTTTTAATGTTATAGCTTTTGAATTGTACAACATGCTTTATTTCCATGTTTATTACGTTACTAGGATTTTTAGGTCATACCTTAATTTTATGTATTTCATAGGTTATCCTATGAAATTTTAAGATAGAAAAGTGATTTAAGATCTCATTATGGAGATTTAAATGAATAAATTTTATTTTAGTATCTTTTTATGGTATATGTACCTAGTCTTCCAAAGGCAATAGGATTTTCAATGATCAGTTTTGATTTAATGGATATCTATGTTTAAAATCATGTAATAATATTTGAAAGAGTTTTGGATCACTATATATTTTATTAGGTAAATTTATAGATATTTTTTGGATTAGGAATAGAAATATTTTTGACAACTCTAGGGACAAGTTTAAGTATATAAAAATTTACCATAGATATCCTGGATTGAAACTTTGGGACTCGTAAGTTAAGATATACTTTTAATTTATATGTTATTATATATAATTTCACACTTTCCTGTTTATATTATCATTATCTAATTATTAGAACAAATATGTTCATTTTTTTTATTTAATGTTTGAAAATAGGAAAACCTATTCTAACAAAAAATGTGATAGGAAATGTGATGATTTTCTTAAAGATATGCCTAACCTTATGTGAACAGGAGATGAGAACTTCATAGAAATAATAGATCAAATGGATCATGTTATTAAAAATAAATTTAAAATCTTGGAATTCCATCATTCTCCTAAGAAATATCAATTTGTGGTTGAATCCTTAATGTGATAAAGTCCGCGTACCTTTAGTGGATCTTCTAATCCCCTTATCATGGAACAATGGATTAATTTAATTAAGAAGATATTCTATATCATATAATACTTTGAATAAGAGTAAATTTTAATGGTTTTATATCTTTTTTATGTGGAAAATAGTCAGTGGTGTACATTGATTAGGAATATAAAGTCTGAATGGGAAATTGATCCCTTGGAATATAAAGGATTCATGGAAATAGTTTTTTAAAAATATTTTCCCCTAAACTATCCATATTAACATGGTGATAGTGTTCCTCAGACAAAAGAAGAAAATATATTACTATATCAGAGAGTATGAGAAAAACTTAACACGGATTTCATGGTAGGTCTCCAACTTCATCATTAACGTTGATAGTATGGTAGACCATTTCTTTAGTGGATTAAAGTCCAGTCTATAAATTTTATTATTGATTTGGGACTTTCATAGATATAAATATATTTTATTATCTTCTCTAAAGGTTGATATGGATATTAGAGACTCCCAATGGTCACATGGCCTTTGAGATAAAATTCATAAAATGGATCCTTCATTAATTGGATCAATAGATAAATCCCATGGAGGAAAGACAGCCCAAATGTCAAAAATATGGGAATAAGCATCTTAGAAACTATCTCAAGTGAACCAGGAGATGGTTAAAATGTGTAAAATAATAGCATGAGGTTAATCAATGTCGATGAGAGGTGAATAATCCCATAAATTTGATAGAGGAAAAGAATTTTTAAATGAACACTTAGTATATAGTCTAGTGTTTAAAATATAAGGAATATGGGAATTATATGATCTAATTCATAAATCAAATGGTTTTCGGAAATAATAATTGACAATAACCTCTATGTCCTATAGAGAAAGGAAGAGAATATTTTATCACAACAACTGGGGTGGATCACAAAAATGATGTGGTGATAGGTACATTAGTTATTCTTTCAATAAAAGAAAATATTCTATTTGATTATGGTTCTATGAATTCTTCCATATATTTAAATTTTAGTAGAACTATTCAAACACTACCTAAAAACATGTGGTTTGAGATATTTGTGAGAACACAAAAAAATTGAAATTATTAAAATCCATGCATATAACTCCTCCCTGTTCAATTTCTTTGGACAGAACCTCTCATAAAATCTCATATTACCTAATTTAGTATTTTTTGATGCTATATTGTTCATGGATTGTATATATTTATATAAATCCAAAATAAAATCTCTATAGATGGTTTTATATGCCCAAGTGCTTCATCAGGGGGTGAACTGGTCCTCTTAATCAAGAAAAATAATGGAGCAATATGCCTCTATATTTATTATTCTGATCTCAAAAAAATCATAATAAAGAACAAGTATCCCCTACAATGGAGAGATGAATTTTCTATCAACTATGTGGGGCCTACTATTTTTCTAAGGTGGACCTCCATTCAGGATATCACTAATTAAAGTTGAATAAGGAAGATATTCCAAAAACATCCTTTAATGCTCCAATAAAATTAATGGAATTAATGAATAGATACTTTTAATATTTCCTATACAAATATTTTCTAGACTTTATAGATGATATTGTGATATACTTCAGGATAAAAGAGGATCATGAGGATAATCTGAATATTGTGCAGAATAATTTCAAAAAGGAAAAATTATTTATAAAGTATAGTAAATATGAGTTTTGGATAGAGAAAGTATCATTATTTGGGAATATCATCACTATAAAATATATATATGTGGACCCTTCTAAGAAAAGGTGATTTATAAATACACTATGCCATCTTTTATAACATAGATCACTAGTTTCCTTTGAATATTGGGGTATTATCAATGATTTTTGAAAAAATTCTCATGATTATAAAGAATGCTGACCATGATGACTCCAAAGGGTGTAAAGTTTGTCTAGGGTAGTGAATTCGAAGAATGATTCAAGGATTTTAAAAAGTGCATTAGTACTACACCAGTATTTACACTAAAAAACTAGGAGTAACTCTTCATGGTATATATAGATATATCAAAGAATGAATTAGGTTGTGTTCTAAAGAAAATGACACAGTGTTTTCTATGCCTCCAGGCAGTAGAAAGTTTATGAGTAGAATTATAAATACATGATCTATATTTAGGTGTAGTAATATTCACATTTAAAATATAAAGACTTTATCCCTATGGGTATACTTTTTATATATATATGGATCATGTAACCCTCAAATACATATTCATATAAAAGTAGATTAATATGCAAAAAAATATGTATAAATATGATAATATATTATGACTTGTCAATCCAACGATATCCTGTGAAAGAAAATAATGTTTAATATTCTATAAGTATAAATGATCCTACAACCTTATAATTTATGATAATTGAGAATGGTCCAATCTTGTTAGTCTTATAAATGATGGGAATGGGAATCATAAAAGGGATTAATATTATTTTTCCTTCCTTAAAGGATTTATTAACCACTCCTTATGGAAATATAGAGTATTCTTAATGAGAGGATGTGTAAATTCATAAGAAGGTGGAAGCTATCCAAAATGGAATTCATCATAGTTAATAATTGATGATGGAGATATAATATTTTTGTCACAACAATGTGTTCCATAAAATATTGAGATAATGAATGAGATTTTGAATAATTCCCATAGCTAGACCCTCTCCATCCACCCAAGGATCACAAAGTTTTGTCAATATCTCAGAGAGAACTATTGTTGAGACAATATGAATTATATCATAGAGTATACATAAATGTGCCCAATAAGTCATCAAGTTAATTTTTAAATGAAAAAAGTATAATGATATTATGAAACTATTACCCCTTTCTACCATGAAATGAAAAAACATCACAATAAACTTTTTTATTGATATTTTAAATACATCAAAAGGAAATAATGCTATATGGTATATTATGGATCATATTATAAATAATGCTCAGTTATTTTTAATTCAAGGGGAATTATAAGTCAATCAGCATTCATAGATATATATCAGAGAAGTTTTGGGTCTTTATTGAATACCATTATCAACTATATCTGATCAAGATTCAATATTTAACAATAATATCTAGAAAAGTCTCCACAATTATCTAAAAAATTAGTTGAAATTTAGTATAACTTATCACCCCCAAAATAATGGACAATATGAGTGTACTATCTTGACACTGGAGGATGTGTTGAGGGAATTCTTGATAAAATTCAAAGGACGATGTGATAAATATCTTCCTCATGTTGAGTTCTCATATAATAATAGTTTTCACTCAAGAATCCAAATGGATACATATAAATCCCTTTATTGGAATAGATGTAAAACACATACATGATGGTATGAAGTTAGTGAATCTATGATATTGGGACCCTAAATGTTTAAGGACATTATAAGAATGATTAAGAACATTTAGCATAACATCATGGATGATCATAGTCAACAAAATAGTTATAGTGAAAATCATTTATGGGACCTAGAGTTTGAGGTTGGAGATAAGGTATTCATTCTCTTATATCTATAGAAGATATCCATGAGATTTGTGAAGAAGGGAAATATAAGTACCAAGTACATAAACCCATTTAATATTATTGATTTAATTGGAGTTTTATCATATTGACCCGCACTTACACCAACCATGTATCAACAAGATGTATTCTACATATCTCTTATGAAGAAGTACAAACTAGATCCCTAACATGTATTAAATTTAGAGGTTGTATTGCTAGAAAATGATCTATATTTTAAGGATAATCCAGTGAATATCTCAAACCATAAAGATAAATTTCTATGCAATAATAAAACTTCCCTAATCAATGTTCTCTAGAAAAACCATAAGTATGAGGAGACATGGGATCCAAATGAAGTGATCAAGGAGAAGTTCCCTTAACTACTTTCACCTTAGTATGTAATATTCAAAGGTAAAATTTCATAGGGGGAGAATATAATAACCCAATATTGTTTCAATAAAATTTCTTTTGCAACCACCAAGTTTTAATAATCACAAATCATTTTAATTATATTTTAAAAGGAATTCATATTTTATAATATAATTCTATTATATAATTAAATTGTATGAAATCTCATTAAATGTTGAAAAGATTCACCACTAGAGATAAGTCACCATAAGAAATTACTTACCACCAGAAAGGACTAACCTTTATAGTTGAGTCGCCATCAAATTTGAGTCACTTATAGAAAAGAGTCACTACCAGGAATGAATCAGGGAAAAAAAAGACCTACAGACTAAAAATTACTAATGTCAGATGAGTCACCATTGAACATGTGTCACTACTATAAAAGATTCATCTCTATACATTACCTACCACTCGACATAACCTACATTAAGATGAGTCACAACATAAAATGATTCATCATTGAAAATGATTCACCAATGAACATGATTCACCATACAACATAAGTCATCATTGAACATGAGTCGCCACCAAATGAACTACAATCATATTACCTACCACAATAATGACTCACTGTTGGGATGGCACACCACTAGACATGGGTTTCTGTCAGCTTGTTCTATTTTCACTATTCTGGGGCATTTGAATTAACTACTCTCAATGGATATATTAATTAAATTAATGAAAAGTTTTATTTATGATTATATTATAAAACATTTTAGGGAAAATTAATGTCTATGTCATATTTCAGTATGAGGATATAGAGGATCACGATGATTGTTCTTCAAATGGATCCTCTTTGATGTAGTGCTTTATATTCAAAGAAGTTTTGCCTAGTACATAGATACAACATGTTGACTGAGAGTGTGAATATATGATCAAGTGTTCTACTCTATAAATAAATGAATGGTCATTAATCAATATCTAACACACTAAAATCTTGAAAACTTCCATCATTGAAAGAGTAGTTCTTCCTAAATATCAATACAATGCTCTGTTTTAGTATTATTTTTAGAGAAACATCTTGAGATACTCTCTGAGCATCATCTAAGGAGACTTAATAATTTAAATCACATCAAACCCAGTAGCACAAAATTTTTAAAAGGTTCAAGATAAAATTTTTAGTCATGAGGAATCACTAGCTAATAGCGATGAGTAAATGGCCCATCATACCAGAGTGTTTAAAAGGTTCTATAAGAAAAATAAATTCTTTAGGAAAACTAGATAAAATGGAAAATATGACAACAATGTAAATTGGAAGAAATACTAGAAGAGGGATGATGCTCAGAATGAAATCTTCTTTTATTAATATAAGAGGAAAGGTCATGTAAAATTTGACCACACAAAGCTAAAATACTAAATGAAATATGATAAAAAATTAGGAAGTACGGTAATGAAATCAAAGAAACATATAGTTTACAGTAACATAAACTCAACCCAATAGAATAAACATGATATATAAGTCATTTGTTTCCTGAATAACACATATAAGTTTTCCCATGCACTTATTTCTTCTCCTAAAACATTTTCTAATCATTCTGGAGAAGAAAAGAATGATGAAAATATGAAAAATAATGAGGTGTTTGAATATTGTAACATGTTATAAGATACTTACAATAATATTAAAGAAAATTCTAAAATTATGAAGAGCCAAAATTCATTAATAGTTAATATTAATACTTATATTTCTTTAGAAAAAGAAAAGAACGATAAACTATTCAAATAAAATACTGAATTGAAATTTTCTAATGAGAAATAGAAAAAATAATTATAGATATTAACAAATGGGTAATAAACTCTCACTAAAATTTTGTGAAAACATATAACACCTATATATTTTACTCGATTTGGTTATAAATCTAGATATAGTGGAATTATAAAAAATAATTTTATTCCTAAATCTAGTTGGGAAAATTATGGTGTGAGTTTTAATTCAACTAGACCTAATAAAATTTTTATTTCTAATAGTTTACAATCTACCTATATGAAACCCATTAAGAAAATTTGGATTTCTAATTCCTTAATTACTAATATTACTGGACCCAAGAAGTCTTGGGTATTAAAATTATTCTCATGTAAAATTTGTTTTATTGGGGACCCACTTGAATAGATCTAATCAAAGTTTGTGGTACCTAGATAGTGGTTATTATAGACATTTGAATGGATATTTCTCAAGGTTTAATAACTTGATAAGTTTTAAGGGTGTACATTTCACATTTTGTCAAAATGATAAAGTAAAAAATAATTGGCCTTGCCTAAGTAGGTAAGTGTAACTCAGTTTTAATTTCAAAATTACTTTTTTAATGGTTTAAAATTAAAATATTCTTATTAAATAATAGTTATGATATGATGGTTTTTTTGTGAAATTAAAAAATAATACTAGCAATGTTTTTTATTCTACAAATGATTTATTTTTTACTGCTTTGAAAAATGAAATTGTTTATGTTGTTAATATTGATTCTATATTTTCTCAAAATCCTTTTTTTCTAAGTTCCTTTTATAACAAATCTTTGTTTTGGAATATAAGACTAGGAAACTTTAATTTTCACTCACTTATAAAGATAACTATGAAAGGTTTTATCAAATATCTACCTAAACTTGAATTCCCAAATGATAAAGCCTTTAACCCTTGTAAAAATGAGAGACTACAAAAAATATATTTCAAATCAATGAATGAAGTTTCAACTTCTCAACCCCTAGAAGTGGTTCACATAGATTTTTTTGGACCATCTAGGGTTTCTATTTTAAATTGGAAAACTATTTCTATGTCCTTGTAGATGAATTTTCTAGGTATACTTGAGTATTCTTTTTACATCAAAATAGTGATACCTTATCATACTTTACCAAGTTTTCTATATCTATATAAAAGATAGTGTAATTAGGATTAAAAAAATAAGAACTGGTCATGGTTGTGAGTTTTAAAATCATTACTTTTAATCCTTTTTCTCACAAAATTGATATAATCACTAATTTTTTGCTCTCAGGACCCCATGACAAAATGGATTTAAAGAAAGAATATATATAAAAATTAAAGAAATTATTAAGATTATTCTTAATGAATATGAATTTCGTAATTATTTTTGGGTAGAGGATTTGAATAAAACAAACTATATAATTAATAGTGTTTTAATTAGACCTATTATAAAGAAAGACCCCTATGATATTTGGAATTTTAGGAATCATAAGGTTAATTTCAATAGAATTTTTGGTCTTGAATTCATTATTCTTAACCAGAAGGATAATCTTGAAAAAAATTATTCCAAGAGTAATGAATGAATTTTCCTTAGGTATTAAACTTCTATTAAATCCTATAAAGGGTTTAATAAAATAACCAAGACTTTGGAAGTGTCTGTTCATATCAATTTTGATAAGAAAGATATATATGAGCCTATACCACATTTATAAAACCTTGGGGTGATTTATAAAATCTTGACATTAATTCCAAACATTCTATCACTTCTATTAAAGACCAAAAAATCATTCAGTTCTAACAGACATCTAGAACCCAAAGCTAAATCTATAGAAGTCTATGAGATTACTAGCCCTTCTTTTCCTAGAGATATTAGGACTCTTAGATATCAACCTCTAGATTTTGTTATAGGATACCTAGATAGATGTAAAAATACAATAGATTCTCTTAGGAATCTAGTTGAACATCAAGCATTCTTATCAAAACATGATCTTAAGAACATCAATGATGTAATTAATAATGATTTGGGGTAATTTATTTTTAATAAGAACTTAATAAATTTTAAAGTAATAAATTTCTTGAACATGAAGATAGTCCTAAAGACACCAAAACTATTGGAACTAAATGGGTGTTTAGAAGAAATGTTTATGAATCTGGCATAATAGTAATAAATAAGGCTAGGTTGTTTGCACAAGTGTATACTAAGGAATAGGTTATATAATATGAGGAAACCATTTCACCTATATCCATACATGAATCCATAAGAAAAATTCTTTCATATGTAGTAAATTTGGATTTCAAGCTATATCAAATGGATGTGAATAGTGCATTCTTAAATGGATATATATTTGAGGATTTTTTTGGAAAAACCCATAGTTTTCAAAATACTCATGTTCTAAATCATGTTATTTAATTAACAACAGATTTATTTGGTTTGAAACATTCTCCTAAATCTTAGTATGATAGGATCATATTTTTTATTATTTATAAAGGTTTTTTAAAAGGTATAGTTGCTCCAACTCTTTTTATAAAAATAATTTTAAAATATGTCTTAGTTGTTCAAATATATGTTGATTATATTGTCTTTGAATATTTTAAAATTTTATTATGAACTTATTTTTCAAAAATTATTCAAAATTAATTTTAAATGATATTAATGGATGAAATTAGATTCTTTCATGTTTTTTTAAAATAAATATGAAATGTTTTTAAACTAAAGTAAGTACACAGAATATATTTTAAAATATTTTGGTTTGGTTAACACTAAAAGGATTTATACTCCCATGAGTACAACCTATAATTTAAATATCGATGAAGTTAGGATAATAGTGGATCAATCCAGTTACATAGGTATGATGGTAAGTCTTTTATACATAACTGCTCTTCAACATAATATTATGTTTACTATGTGCATGTGTTAGTACTTTCAATAAAACCCAAAAGGGACACATTTAGTTTCTATGAAAAAGATTTTCAAATACATCAATTATACAATGAATTTAGGATTCTTCAACCCTAGAGGAAAATCATTTGACCTAGTGAGTTATTTAGATGCTAATTTTTTCAATGTATGTTAGATAGAAATATTGCCTCTAGAACATGTCATTTTTTGAAATGTATCTAGTATCTTGGTGTAATAAGAAACAAAATTTGGTTTCATTATCTACTTCTAAATATGAATACCAAGTTGTAGGTAGTTTCTGATCTCAAATTTTGTGCATGAAACACACTCTACAATACTATAGATATCAATTCATACATTTTATTATAAATTGTGACAATATATTGTAATAAATATCTATAATAATCTTGTGTCTCACTCTATAGAAAGGTACATATATGTAAGACATCACTTTTTTAGATATAATTTAGAATAGTTATATAGATATTAAATTAATTAGAACTAAACATCAACATACTGATATTGTTACTAATCAATTGAATTTCTAGAGATTAAACTACAACAAACATGAATTGGGAAAGTTAAACCTTGGTTAGACAATAATTCTAGGTACCGACCATTAGAAATTACCCACTGTTGTAAATTACCCACAATTGAAAATTACCAACCATTAGAACAACCCACCATTGCAATAACCCACCCTAAGAAATGACCCATCATTTCTAAATTTATTCCTCCATGTTCAAATTTTTTAATTTAATTTAAATATTTAAATTTTAATAAATTTTTTCAATTTTTTATTTTTAAATATTAATATGATATAAATTGGGGCCTTATTTTAATTTTGACACACTCTCACCCTCATTCCCCTGACATTCGAACTTCTCTCCTACCCTTCTCCCTTGACCTTTTTTCTTTCTCTCATCCTCACTTAAACCATCATTTTCATTCAAATGGTTATAGTAAATCGACCTAATAATTCAACTCCCAATGATTCAAGACCTTCTAATAATTCTAAAGGATATTTGAGAAGACCTGTAATCGAGCCTTGGAACTATCAATTCATGAATCATATAGTGGTATCAAAGAAATAAGTAAATTCTAAATGGTAATTTTCTAGAAAATTGATGGTACTTAATGCAATCCAAGACTAGGGATGGATGAACTAGTTATCGGGTAATTAGATACAATTTTATACTAGGTTGGAACACCATTTTTATCATCATATTGAGTTCAATTTTAGGGAAAATAAAGATAGAAATAAAAGTACGGTCAATGTAAAAGGGGTAGTTTTCTCTTAGAAACAATGGGATAAGGAAATTAAGGTACTTTATGAAGGAGTATCAAATGACTATCAATTGTTTATTACATTCTAAAATTATTATTGTGTGTATGAGAATGCCTTATAAGAGATTACAGGAGATAGGACTTTAAGAATACCGATTACAACTGAGTTGGATGGGTAGTGCAGATTCCTTCTTATGTTTATACAACACGTGTTATTTCTAAGAAAAGGAGGCTTCATTATGATGAGATACCAAGATGTGTATCTGTTATACATTATTAAAAGAGGAAAAATAAATAATTTATGTAGGTATCTGATGGTAAATATGATAGAAATATGCACACCATAATCTCGGTCTAATTCCCTTAACTATCATACGTTCATTTAATCCATGCTTGAGGATAAGTGATTAGTTGATGAGGATAATTAATATGTACTAAAGTGTATAGTTTTCTATCTTACCAAATTTATCTAAAAAATAATGAAGTTGAATTAGAAACCATGGTTGAGGAGATGGGTTCATGATATTGATTAAATCTATGAGGATTTCAATTCTCAGGATCACCCTTCTAGACTAAAAGACATTTTTGATCCTAGGTTGGATCTAGATGAAGTGGTAGAATATTATGATTATGAACAAGAATAATCTATTGTTGAGGGGGATTTCACAGTAGAGGAGGAAGTGATCTGGACATACCAAAGATCCCAGTGGTCTCTTTATTCCATATAGTCCTCCAAGATCACTTTTTACGAGAGAAAATCTTCTAAGTGAAGGTGATAATAGGGAAGAAATAGAAGAATAAAGGGAAGAATAATTTAAGAGTTCTTCATCTGAATATTATCATGAAAATGGAAATGGTAGTAGTAATGGAAACGAAAATGGATGTGATGGATGTAATGGAAGTGAGAAAGATAGAGATGATAAAGATAGTGGGGATTGAGATGATAAATATGATGATATAGATGGAAATGAAGATGGTTTGGATAATGGTTTTGTTGATGATCATAATATGACTCAGATGCATCTTCTTTTTCTAGTTTTATCTTCTTATACTATGTCTAAATAGATACCATGTTTTTCTAAGGATATTGGTGAGGCTACTTCTAATATATAAGAGATAGGTGAATCTGTTATAGGGGAGTAAACCACTATTTTTCCATAGATATGACCCTATAGTTGATCATGTAGATGAAGAACCTATATATTTGACTTCTACTAGGATATATTCCTCAATTTTTTTTGAAGAATATGATAGATTTCTAGGTTTTATGAGGCTTGGTATAGATTATTCAGACATCGATGTTATAGAGCGAAGTTCACCAAATAAAAGTGGATCTACTATACTAGTTATTGATGATGTATATCATAAGGGATCAATGGTTGAGAAGATTGATGTTATATGATAGATTCAAAGTTTTTCTCCAGATGTCCCTTCCATATCAGATTCAGTATAGAATGGTGTGCCACTTGCTGAGAATAATTGTTCACATCTTCCTAGTGTTACTTAATCAGTTCCTATAGATGTTGTTTTTATAGATGATCTGGAGTCTTTCATATATAATATTATTTTTAACTTTGGAAGGTTTTTAGGAGTCAAACACCACTATTCAAAAAACTCAGTGAGAAAGATTCGAGACACTTATTTGAGATGATTTTGTCCCACAATCGATATAAAATGATTCATAATATTCAGAAGGATGAGATTGAGAATTGGTGGTTAGCCAATGAGATAGAGACCTTGAGGTCTATAGTGGAGGAGATGATAAATTCTTTTTATGGAAGTATAGATGCCGTTTTATAGAGTTTGGAGTCATTATATTTAGTGAATTATACTTATAATTCTCCACCTCCCTCTCCATCCTTGGGTATAGAGCAAATTTGATTAGTTTTCAATGTGAAACATCATACTATTTCAAGAGATATACCTAATAATCAACAAGAGAGTTTGAGATAGATTAGGAATAATTTTGATCATGTTTATAAGATAGTAAGGGAATACATAGATGAAGTCATGTCTAATTAAGATTCAATTACCATGGTAATTAAGTATTAACTTTCTTGGATTTACACCAAGAATGATCTAAACTCTTTCTTCACGTTCCTAACTGAGAACCTTCAGATGAAACCAATTTCCCAAGATTTTAAGGAATAGGTCAATCCATTAAAGGTGATGACACCTATGATTAAATTATTTATGGGGGAAAATAAGGACTTATTTATATCCATGGAGTGAGGATAAAATGTCATTTTTTATTTCATCAATCTGATGTAACCTTTTCTCTCTGTGTCTTGTATTGCATTAGTAACTCATGAGTCCATTCCAATGACTTCTCTTTTAAATCCTCTATCCAATACCCTAGAATTTTTTAGAAAAACTGTTTTATAGGGATATGAATGCTCCATTACATCCTCAATTTTAGCCTCTCATTTTCCCCTAGTAAAGTAGTAGAGTACCATTAGCCAGTGATCATTAAAGAGATACCATCTTCTACCACAATCCCTATAGCCACTACATTAGTTACCTCAGCCTCTAATTTTAGGCCCCTATCTCTGATAAGGGAAAATCACCTGATGATTCTAGTACTTAGGTTGAGAGTGATTTAGATTAGACTTTTTTATTTGATAGGGACTTATTTATACTATTTTGTATCTTTCCTTTTATATGTAATCCAATCTCTTTTTACATTAATGAAATGTCTTTTATTATTCATCATTTTCATATTTGAATTTAATATTTTTTCTATTAAACTTTTGATAATCCAAAAAGGGAGATAATAAATATGGAATTTATTTAAGATGACTAATTATGAGCCTTTTATTTTTTATTTATGTTATTATTTGATACCATATCTCTGATACCATATTTATTTGTTTGTTTCTAATTTTAAAATTTTAAAATTTATGTTCAAACTCTCACATTATCTTTTTAAAGTGTTAATAGATTTATTTACTTTTACAATTGTATCTATTTAGCACTACAATTTATTTGATACATGGTTTCTAAATTCACTATTCCAAAAACAGGCAAGGGATGTGCTTCACTTTTATCAGTGCTAAAAAAAGCCATCATATAGGCGGCCTATATCCGCGCTAAAAAAAGCGCTGATAAAGGGTCGCTTTTATCAGCGCTAAAAAGAAGCGCTGATAAATTCCGCCTTTATCAGTGCTTTTTTTAGCGCTGATAAAGCCCCCCCTATATCAGTTCTTTTTTAGTGCTGATAAAGGGGACCCCTTTATCAATGCTTCTTTAAGTAACGCTGATAAAGGGGGGATTTATCAGTGCTTTTCCCGAGCACTGATAAATGTTAAGATTCAAAAAAAATCATGAAAGATACTATTTTGTTATATAAGTATATTTATATTGATATAAATACAATATATATATTTTTAAATATGTTATAGATACGTATAAATAGACTATTTCATTTAATATATAAGAAATTTAGTGAAAATAGCTTCAAAATATTTTTAAAAAATATTATTAATTATTAATTTTCTAATTCTTATCGATTAAAAATAATTTAGTAACAATTTGAGGACACAAAAAATCAAAACAATTAAGAAAAGATGTAAAATATGTTGAAAATGTAACTCAAACTTCAAACGGTCATAACTTTTGATCTGAGTGGCTGTTTGAGCTCTACGACATATCAAATCGAAGCATGTGATGAGCTCTACGTGATTTTGACCGAGGTGAAGCCTTTGCCACATTTTTCAAGCCCAAAAAGGCCTAGAGGGCCTCCAAAACTGGGTTTTTAGTCGGGACACCCCGATTTGTTAACATTCAATCAAGTATAACTTCTAATCCGGATGTCCGTTAGGCCTATACCATATATCATATCGAATATTATTTAATTTTCTTCGATTTGAATGGTTGTGGCATTGAAATGGGACTCTAGATTATAAGTTATGGTCGTTTTAACATTCTATGGCTTTTCAAATACACATATATATGTATTTATTCATAAATATATATGTGTTTGTGTGTGTGTGAGTGTCTATGTGTGTGTCTGTGTGTTGTATATATTTATATATGTATATATGTATGTATTTATTTATTTACTTATAAACACAGATCAAAAACATATTTTTTCATAAATGTATTTAAAACTAATATTATAATTACATTCTATGGATATTCAAATTCACATATATATGTATTTATTCGTAAATATATATGTGTTTGCGTGTGTGTGTGGCTCTGTGTGTGTCTGTGTGTTGTATATATCTTTGTATGTATGTATGTATTTATTTATTTATAAACACACATAAAAAACATATTTTTTCATAAATGTATTTAAAACTAATCTTATATGTATATATTAATATACAAATAAATATACGTATAAAAATTTATAACTAAAAACAATATCAATATATCAATATAATAATTAATATATATATATATACTAATATATAAATAAATATATTTATATTAATATGAATCTATATCAATATATGAATTAGTATAACTATATATATATATATATATCATTAAGTAGAGAAAAAAACCAAATGGTTTAGTGGTAAATGAGCAGCAGCGAAAGGGGGGAGGTCCTAGGTTCGAGTTTAGGTGGAAGTGAAGGCAGTGCGCGCGTATGAGGATGCACGGGATGGACAGTGCACAGGAGACCTCCTAATGATGATAAACGAAGTTTGAAGCACCGATAAAAGCACTCCCATAATTATTTTTAATGTTTTTTTATTTTTTTAAATTTTTTTTTACCTTTATCAGTGCTAAAAAAAGCTCTGATAAAGGCCCCTTTTATCAGAGCTAAAAAAAGCGCTGATAAAGGGGTCTTTTATCAGTGGTTTTTTAAGAACTGATTAAAGTGGACTTTATCAGCGCTTTTCAGAGCGTTGATAAAAGGGACCACCCCTATATTATCACTGAGCTTTACAGTGCTTTTTTAGCACTATTAAAGCCCTTTTTAGCACTGATATAGGCTGTTTTTTTAGTAGTGATTTATATGATTTGTGATCATAAAAAAGGGGGAAACTGTTGGAACCTCCTTGTTTGAATAACCACAAATCCTACTAATTATTTTTTGATGGATTTACTATTTTATAATACCATTTTATGATATAACTCAATTTTATGAAATCTAGATAAGTGTTGAAAAGAGTCAATGCCAGAGATATGTCACCCTTAGACTTTACCAACTACTAGAAAGGGATCACCGTTAGATTTGAGTCACTATTTGAGTTTGAATCATGGTCAGAAATGATTCAATACAACTAATGACTCACCATTTAAAAATAAATACCTATGAAAAATACATGCCATAAGATGAGTCACCATTGAACATGAGTATCAACCAGAAAAGAGTCGCCTCCAGATTTTACCTACTATCTAACTTAACCTACTATCAGATGATTCACTGCTAAAAATGAGTCACTACTGAAAATTGGTTACTTCTGAAAATGATTCACCATTGAACATGATTCACCACCATATGAATTATCATCAGATGACCTACCACCAACCTGACTCATCATTGTACTGACTCACTACCATACATGATTCATCATCATCTTGTCCAACCATCATTGTTTCAGGGAATTTGAATTAAATGTTCTCAACAGATATATTAAAAAAATTAATATGAATTTTTTTTATGATTATATTCTTAAATATTTAATATAATATTCAATTCTATGTTATATTTCAGTATGAGGATGTAGAGGATTTTGATTGTTGTTCTTCAAATGGACCCTCCTTCATGTAGTGCTTTATATTCAAATAAATTTTCCCACATGCACATATATAACATGCTGACTTAGAGAGTGAATAGATAATTAAGTGTGTTGTTCACTGAATTTAAGAATGATCATTAATTAAGATCTAACACACTTTAATTCTACATACTTCCATCAGTGAAAGAGTGGAGCTTCCTAAAGATCAATATAACACTCTATTTTACTACTCTTTTCATAGAAATGGCTTAAGCTCCTCTATAAGCCCCATTTGAGGATACTCAATCATCTGATGGACATCAAACCAAGAATCACTTCAAATTTAAATATCTTATTTCTTTAACTATATGTTTTCTTCTTTTACATTACAACGGTGTGCTATTTGTTTTGTTTATCAAAATACACTGCCTCTTGCGCTATAACAAGAGAATACTAGATATTCTAAAAATATTATTTTTTCTTATCACCCATGGTGTTTTTGGATGAGTTACTTATGTGTAATTTGTTTTTTTTTCTTCCCATGGTTATTGTGGAAGATCTCTTTATGTGGAATGTGTTTGTTTTTCTTCCTACAGTTATTGTGGAAGAGGTCCATATGTGGCCTCGATAGCTTATACATGGTTATTACCCAATCTAGATTATTGATCAGATAATATTTATATATTCTTCTTATTATCATTTTGTTTCCAAGTGGGGGGGATTAGGTCTCAATATGATACTGAACCCCTTGTTTTATTCTGCTGTGTGATTTGGTTTTGATTAATTCTTTACAAAGTTTTAAATTGATTTTTTAAAACTATAAAAAACTAGTACTTTGATAGTTAATATTAACTAGTTTTTATATAACTATTTTATTGATTAAATTGATTTTATAATTTAATATAATTTTCATATTTTATTAAATGACCATTAATCACTCTTTGAGTAATCTTTTAAAAGATCAAAATTATGTTAAAATACTCTTTTGATTAACTGGGCATATTTATTTTAATTGGGGTGTTTTATTTGAACTTTTTTAACAGATATTTTTATTGGGAATTCAATCCACCCCTCTAGATTTACTCAGTCCAACCAACAATTTACCTTCTAAAAATATAATTTTGTTACATTTATTAATATAATATTTTATAATGCACACATACTACATAACGAAACCAATAATTTTTTTATAATAATTTGGTCATTACATTTAGAGACAAAATATGTCCATAAGAATTTAAATCCTTACAATGGGATAATAAATAGAATATAATAAAGTAATAATAGAAAAATGTGGATCTTCCTGATCCCCCAGAATAATCACACTCACGAAAAAAACAATACAAATGAAGCGGAGTGTTTGTAATTCCATATCCATTTTGAAAATTAATATATAATATATAACCTTAATATAAAAAATAATTGTTTGAATAATATATTAAATGATAGGTATTTATAGAAATTAGGTAAAAAAATTCAAATATGACTATTGGAATAGTAATCCTACCGTTGGAATAGTAATATGACCATCGAATAGTAACCAGGTCGCTGGAATAGTAATATGGCCATTATGAATGATTACCTAACCATTATAATTGTATCTTCACCTATTAAATTGTAATATAATAATTAGATATCTTATAAAATTAAAAATTGACATATTTATATCATATTATAAGTAAATAAATGTTTTAAAAAATTATAAAACAAGTGCTTTGATTTTTGTACAACATATATATTTTATTTTAATTATTATAATAAATAAAATAATTTAAATCAATGTTAGTTTTTATAAAAGTGACTTATAAATTAATATTATGTTGTATTATAATTATAATATAATTTTATGAGACTATAAGTAATTTTTCAAAGGGTTAGAAAATTTATCATAATATTAAAATTTCTACGTCACACCACAACCTTATATACTCCTTTATTTTATTCTTTTCAAGGTATTGGATCATTCCTGATGAGGTTTAGGTTGAGACTCGGTCAAAATTTTTAAATTTGGAAAGTTTTTGTGTCTCTTTCAGCTTGCGTACAGGCACTTCATGGTTAGTAAAAACCATGTGGTTCAACACTGGTAAAGATACAACAAGTGTGGTATGTATCCAAAATCTACAGCACAGTTTGAGTATGGTCGCACAAACCAGGTGGGTTGGACATGTTGTCAATTTTTATTTTAGAAGAGGCTACTGCATGGTTGGCACATAGTTTAGTAAACTATGTGGTCATTCTAGGTAATTAAAGACTCGAGACCCCTTTTATATCTCCCTCCCTTTTATCCAAATATTGGTATTCCTCCTCAATTATCATTTTTTGGGCACCATGGGGTCCTGAAACCCCTTCTCCCCTGGCTCTCTTCCCTCCATGGTCTTATCTTCAATCTTCCAAAGTACATTTTTAGGGTTTTTAACCTTTTCTTCCTTCCCTCTCCCTTATCTCTTGATTTAAGGGTTTCTATAATGGGGTTTATCCTTTTGTTCAAACCCTAATGATTAGGGTTTTCTTCGAGGTTGTGTTTATATAGTTTTTAGGGAGTTTGGTTGGTCCGAGAGGCTTCATTCTTCATCTCTTTGATGATTCTTCACATTCTCACACCACTGAAGTAGGCGTTTCCATATTTTCCCTCTCTGGTATAAACCATTGATGCTTGCCTATTTCCAATTAATTTTTAAATGTGACTTACACCTCTGTAATACTTATATATATATAGATCATTATGGTGATTTATTGTTGGAATAATCAAATAAAAATTGGGTTTTAAAGAAATTCTTGTATTATGCCTAGGTTCATGGAACCAAGATTGTTTATTGAAGTTCCTTTTATTCTTTTAAAATGAAATTAGGGGTTTTGAGAGACATTTTGGAATTATTCATGTTGTAGTGGTGTATATGGATTATTAATTTTGTTTTGTGTGTATAATTTGGTGGTGTTATAGCTTGATAGTTGTATTAAAATGTTTTGGAAATACGTTTATGGTTTTTAAAATTGGTTGTCTATGGTTTCTAAATTGTGCAAAATTGTTGGGTTTGGTTTAAAAAGTAAGGGGTGAGTCTAAAAATGTATTTAGTTATTTCTTGGAAGTTTAGGATGTGTCCTTAGATGTTGTCACAACCATAAGTGTACAAATTTCACACATGGATATTCCTTCAAATGAAGATGGCACTTTCAAAATCATGGTTCTTTGATTTTTAAAATTGTGTTTTTCCATAAACCTGAGTTCTTTAAATAGATCTTTACTTTATAAATGATATTGTTTCCATTGTGTGATTCATAAAAGTGGTTTTAAATAAAATCTTAATAATTTATTACCATTTGTGACTTAGAGTATGTTTTGGTGAATGTTTGGATTGAGGGGTTGTTTGACTTGTTTTACAAGATTGTATATTTCCCTATGGTTTGGAAAGAATTTTATGAAAATGTATTGGAAATTTTGAACCTAAAAAAACGTTTGGAACTTTAAATATAAAAGTTGATTTTTATGTCACTTTGGGAAGATCCCATTTAGTTTTTTTGGAAAATATATTTGCATATGAAAAGCTAAAAGACCATTTGGAAATTTGCATGTTTTCAATGAAAGGGTTTAACAACTATATTATGTGATGGCCCATTTGGAACATTGTATGATGTGATATTTATATGTATATGTATATATATATATAGGGAAGCTCTATAGGAGATATTTCCCTTTATGATTTATCCTATAGTGGTGTTCGTGTTTGGCGTAGTCAAGTACGGTGATGATAGGTAAGGTGAGTCATGTGTGAGGGCCACCCACTTATAAAGTATATTATGACCATGTTTTCTTGGGAATATTTTAGAGGATCTAGTGATGGTAGCTTTCTAACCCTGATTAGATTCATTGATACCCCTGGATCACTCAGATTACAGGTGGGCTATGCTATTGGATTGGTCTATTGAGGGTGGCCAGTTGGTTATAGACCCAGGAGCTTCACCATATGTCGTAATGTAGTTCCAAACCGAGAATTTATAGGGGTTTCTCCAGGGATGTTTAGGATTTCCCATGGTTACTATTTATATCTTCTTGGTTATTTTTAGTTTCATTTATTTTTTAAATTGTATTGTTTAATTATTTTTCATCACATCCCGGTATCTTATTATTTTGGGTTATGAATTTGAAATTTTATCCTTGTTTTGAAAATGAAGGTGGGGCGTGTGATGTTTTGGAAAAAAATGAAAATGTGATAATTTGTTAAAAATGTGAAAAAAAATATTCATATCTATATTTAAGACTAGTTTAAATGGATTATTTTCATGAAAGGAAACTTGTGGAATCTCTATTGATTGTTTAATGAGTTATCTATCTCACATCCTACTTGTAACCCTCAGTGTTGATAGACACGAGCTATTTTATAGGTTTAGTCCCTTTCATAGGATTCTATGCCTGTGTGATCATCACTGGAAAATTTTGGTCTCATGGTTGGTAGTGACATTTAGGCCACTTTGAGATTGTAGTAGTGTAGATCACTTTCATTTTCTCTTTCATTTTCTATTTTATTTTATTTGATCTCGGTTACTCTTGGGTTGAAATCATTCCCAATTGGATTTCATTGATTCCTGGAACTAGTTTCTAGCCTGTGGGGATCAGTAATGCCCTTTGGGCCATGTTGTAGACTAGGTCAGGTGTTGGGTCAGATGGGGTATCAGAGGGAGGTTCTTTGTTCTTTGGGGTATCAGGTAGATTGGATTCTTAGATTCTCAGGGTCCGGGAGGTAGTTCATGGGTTGATTCCTAATCACCCCCACTCGTGATGAAACCTAAGTCACCAAGGGTAGTTTATTTTTGAGTTTTATTTATTTAGTTTCAATTGAGGAATGACAATAGAGGTGAGTCAGTGTCATGTTGTGATTTCACGTGGATTAGTTACCCATGTGATGTCCATGTTCCTAGTTCAAGGTCCTCTTCCTGTTATTCCTCACTTGGGGCACGACCCACTACCATTAATTGGGTTAGGCATAGACACTACTTCCCCCTTCCGGTAGTTTGGTTTAAGTTATGCTTCATCTTGGTTATCATTGGTACAAGAGTGATTCTAAAAATGAATGTGTTTTTGAAATGGAAATGATTTCTTTCAAGTTAATATAAATTGGTAAAATTGTTTCCAAGGATATTTTTTTGGTTTTAAAATTTGGTGGATGTTTGGGTTTGTAAAGGAAATGGTTTGCCTACCCTTTGGTATTCATTATGAACATTTTCATATGTGAGGGTATGTGTGTGGAAAGTATGTGTTGGAATATATAGAGAGAAACAAGTTAACACATGTGAGACTAATCATGGGATTCCATATGTGGGTAATTGATATTATAGGATTGGCCTTATTTATTAAAAATATATTTTGAAGAATAAAATGGTTTCAAAAATAGGTTTTCTATAAATAAATATGGGTTTGTGAAAAGTGACCTTGGAAAAATATGTTTTTTAAATTTAAAAGAAAATTCTATTTTTTAAAAGGTATATTTTCAATTGTTTTTGTATTTGTTTAGATTCTAAGATAGATGATTTTAGGCTCAATGTGTTTCTTCTTTTTTGTGCTTCAGTTTGATGTTGGTTTTGGCTTGTGTTTTCCATGTTGTTCAAAAATTATGCCCAGAAAGGTTTCCAAATTTTCTAAGGATTCATTCCCAATTTTTCATTCTTCTTGAATGACGGATATCCATTATGGTTATAAAGTTCAGTTAGAGTTGTTGGAGTGTCTTGATGAAGTACAGTGTGTTTTAGGTTTTTTGGAACACCCAAATTTGTTAGGGTTTGTGTTGTTCTGGGTTCCTTCGAAGGTCCATCTGTGGATGAATGAGAGTTGTTTTCCCCGCCATCATTAAATGTTGGGATTATGTGGTATGTTTTTAAGTCAATCTTTGTCACATGGTTTATACCATATGAGTTAAAGAAAAAGAAGAATGAATATCTTATGAGTATTCAATAAGTCCAGCATATGGTGAAGACCTATGTTGACTATTTCCAGGAGTTGGTTTCCATTTCTCCATAGGTGGCATCATAGGATCTGCTGAACGCTTCTCTTTTCCTTGGGGGTCTTTCTCAAGAGATTAAGGAGTGGGCCCTCTCCTCTATTTACCTTTTTCTTGAGAAGTTAGTGGATGAAGAATTCCTAGATGAGTTTGTTTCTCGAGTACAGGTGGTTGGAAACCCGGTGTCTCCTACTGTTCGTAAAGGTTTCCCATCTGGCGAGGATTGCATACTAGAGGAACCTGCCTCCATGGAGTCTCCTTCGATGGTTTTATCTTCCTATTTTTTGGTCTATCCTCTTGTGTTCCACCAATGTGGTAGGTTCAAGAATTTTAAGTCATTTTGTTTCATCCCTCTAAACACCTTCTATTATTGTGGCCATTTGGGTCATCTGAAGATGTTCTATAAGAATAATTTCTCAAATAATATGTTTTGATTTGGGGAAACTAGTGTATGACTATGAGGTAAGAGGTGCTTCATCCATCATATCCCCAACTATAGTTCTTGGGGTAAACATTTCACACAATAATGAGTTATTAGGGGTGTATAAAACCCTGACCCAATATTTGTTTTCTATGATGGGATGCAAATGTTTAAAGTTTCCTTGTTCTTGTTTTCCTATATTTATAAGTTCATTGATTTATTGTAAAAGTGTGATGAAGTAATTCTATCGTAATACAAGCAGTTATGTCTATTATAAATGTGGCCTTCTAATCACATTCGTTTCTTAATATATGATCCACTCTTATGTGGGTTGTCTTTCGTTATAGTTGTAGTAGTTTAAAAGTGTCTCTTTGTTGTGGGAGTATAGATGGTGTTTCCAGTTTTAGCTTAAATCCCTTTTGAGGGTTTTCCCTCCCATTGTGTTGTGAATCATAGATTTGCATGGGAAATTCATAGTTCAAGTGTTTTAGTTTTCTAACCTTGTGTAGAGGGTTCTTTGTTCTTATCTGTAGTTCCCTCATTATGGTGTTCAGGCATGTCTGGTTTCCTTGTGGTGGGTTTTTTCATTTATGTCCTTCCAGTGTGGTTTGGTTGTGTATGGGAATTGGATGAGATCAGGTTAGGAGTCACCAAGTTCTCAATTTCAGTGAGGGTTTTTTTGGCTAATGTGGGAAGGTTGATCTAGTTTATGGGGTCTCGGTTTTCTAGGTTACTCCATGGTGGGTTTTCCTATCTAAATCTTGGTGGTGGTTTTTAGGATTTTAAAAGTTTTCATTCTAATTGAGTAATTATGGTGGGGAGAAGATTCTCATGTTCTATCCTCATTATTAACTTCTGATTTCTCCTTGATATGTCATTTATGATTTGTGGATTGAATATTCACCCCAAAGTTCTTTGTTTCTCTTGGTTCTGATTGGTAATGGAATTGAGTTTTGTTTATATTTTGTCATGGTGAATTTTTGGGGGAAAAGTGTCTATGATGGGGAGAACTATCACACACCGACCTATATACTCCTATATTTTATTCTTTTCTTGGTCTTAGATATTTCCTTATGAGGTTCTGGTCAACAATCGGTCAAATATTTTGAATTTTTATAATTCGGGTTGTTTTTTCAGCTTGCACACAGGCACCACATGTCACTAGAAACCATGCGATTCAACCAAGGTAATCGTGTGGTAGGTCTAATAGGTGTCTAGAAGCTACTACACAATTTTAGTATAGCCTTGCAAACCATGCAGGTTGTTCTTGTGGTTGGTTCTTTCTTGGGAAGAGGATACCACATGGTTATCACATGCTTTGGTAAAAACATGCATCAAACCATGTAGTCATGTCAATTCATTAAAAACATGAGACCCTCTTTTATCTCTCCCTCCCATTTATACCAAATTCATGGTTCCTCCCCCCCCTCTCATTTTGGGTGTACAAAGGGTCTAAAACCCCCATCTACCTTGGGTCTCCTCCCTCCATAGTCTGATATTCAAGCTTCCAATATACGTTTTTAGGGTTTATGGCCTTTCCCCCCTTCCCTCTCCCTTCTCTCTCGATTTTAGTGTTCCTATTTTGGCGCTTTCCCCTTCGATTGAACCCTAATAATTAGGGGTTTCTTTTGGGGTTTTTTTATTTGGTTTTAGGGTATTTTCTTGGTCTGAGAGTCTTCATTCTTCCTCTCTTTCAAGATTTGTTGCATTCATACACCACCGAGGTAGGTGTTTCCATATTTTTCTTTTCCGGCACAACCCACTAGTGCTTAAATGTATCAAATTAATTATTAAATGTAATTCTCACCTCTATGATTCTTATGGATAGATCATTATGGTAATTTCGTGTTGGTATAATTTACTACAAAAATTAAATAAATTCTTGTTTTATTTCTAGGTTCATGGAACCTAGGGTGTTTTTTAAACTGTCTTTTATTCTTTTAAAATAAAAATTGGGTTTTTGAGAGGCCTTTAGCCTTATTCATGTTGTAGTGGTGTTTTTGGATTATTAATTTGGTTTTTTTGTATAATGTGGTAATGTTATATCTTACTAGTTGTATTAAACGTTTCTATAAAGACTTTCATGGTTTTTAAAATGGATTATCTATGTTTTCTAAATTTCATAGAATTGTTGGGTTTGGTTTAAAAAGCATGGGGTGAAGATAAAAATAGATTGGGGTATTTCTTGGAATTTTATGATGTTTCATTATTTGTTGGTACATCTATGAGTGCACAAAGTAAACACATGTAAGTTCCATCAAATGAATATGGAACTTTAAAAATCATGGTTCTTTGATCTTTAAAATGGTGTTTTTTTTATAAACATGGGTTCCTTAAATAGATCATTGGTTTCTAAATGATGTTGGTTTCATTTTTGTAATTAATTATAGTGGTTTTAAATTAAATCATAAATATGTATTCCCATTTGTAACTTAGAGTATGTTTTTGTGAATGTGTGGCCTAAGGCATCGTTTGAAAAGTTTTACAAGATTGTGTATTTACCAAAGTGTGGAAATAATTTTATCAAAATGTATTGAAAATTTGGGACCTAAAGGCCAATTTATAACATTATATATAAAACTGGTGTTTGATGTCACTTTTTGAAGCACTCGTATAGTGTTTTTGGAAAATTCATTTGGGTTTGAAAAGCTAAAGTCCTATTTTCCAATTTACATGATTTTAATGAAAGTCTTGAATGCCAACGCAATGTGACAACCTGGTATGAACCGTGTACGATGCAATATATATATATATATATATATATATATATATATATATATATATATGTAACCTCTATATAAGGGATTTACATTAATGGTTTATCATATAGTGGTGTCTGTGTTTGGGGAATGCAAATGTGGTGATGATGGGTAAGGTAAGTCACGCAGGTGAGGGCCTCCAACTTAAGCATTATATTAATACCATGGGTTCCTGGGTGTCTTTTAGAGGTTCGAGTGATAGTATATTTTTAGAACTGAATAGACTGGTTGGTACCCCCCTTGATCACTAAGATGTTGGATGGGTTGTTCCACTTTATCGGTCAGTTGATGGTGGCTAGTTATTTATAAAATTTGGAGCTTCACCAAATGCTGATAGATGGTTCTGAACTGAGTACGTCCATGGGTCGCTCTAGGGATGTTTAGGATCTCCCATGGTTACTATTTATGTCTAATTTTTTATTTTATGTTTCATTTAGTTTTTATCATTTATTAATTATTTATTTTTCAACATATTCTGGTATCTCCTTGTTTTGGGTTTTGGTTTGGAAATGGTATCCTTGTTCTGAAAATTATGGTGGGGTGTATGATGTGTTGAAAAAAGGAAAAAATGTGTTTATTTTTTAAAAAATTGAATATATTATTTTTAAATATATATTTAATACTAGTTCTAATGTATTATTTCAGGAAATTAAACTCAGGGATTCTCTGGTGATTTCCTACTGATTTTTCTAGCTCACACCCTACTTGTACCACTTGATGTCGGTAGACCCGAGATGTTTTGCAAGTTTAGTCCCTAGATCATGATTCTAGGTTTATGTTCTCATCACTATAGTGGTTTATTATTATTTTTGGTAGTGAACTTGAGGTCACATTGAGATTATGGAAGTGTATCTCTCTTTTGGTTTCACTTTTATTTTCTATGTAGTTTAGTTTTATCATGAAACTGAATCTGTTTGTTCATTTATTTGAGATTCAGTTGTTAGTTCGGCATGTTTGGTTGATTTTATTTGATCCTAGTTATTTGGGGGCTGAAATCATTACCACATGAATTTAATTTATTCCCTACACTAGTTGACTTTCCATGGGGATCGGGAATGCTTTTCGGGCCATGTCATAGATCGGGTTGGGTGTCGGGTCGAATGGCATCCGACCTGGTTTGTGGCGTGGCATATTTCAAATAAAAGGGGATTATATATAAAAATTAAATCTCATATATTTTAAAAACTATTTTCAAAACATTTATTACATTTTTCAAATATATCCATTGAAAATTGGTTCGGGATAATTTTCAATGTTTTTCCAAAATTGTTGATTTTTTTGTGAATAGAAAAATACAGTAAATTACAGTATTTAGCATTATAAGTTAAATACCTAAAATTTGAGTCATGGATGGTGTAATAACCAATTATTTTGATATCACATTCACTAGTTACTATATATAGTCTCAATAATCAATAATATTGATAGTCTTGATCAAAAATAATAAACTAAAGAATATAATATTCAAAAACACCCCTCTCATACCTTATAAAGGGCATCTCTCACCACATCTTCTCCTCACAACCTCTAAGACATTTATTTTTCCAAATTTATGAAAACAATATCTTACCAAACCCCTAATACATAAAATAATTCTTATTTTATCACTAAAATACCAATTTAAAGTTCCTTAATGGTTATTTCAAGGATGCATCATTCAAGAGGAAATATTCTCAAACTACCTATATTAAATTCAATTCTTATTCTACATTACCCACACCCCCAAATCCAAAATGCATTAATGACCCTATTATAAAATATATAATGTAATTTCATGGTTCTAATGTAATATATTCCTTCCAATCTCTTATTTTTTTTCTTCTTGTTTAGACAACAAAACCATTGTCCATATTATGTCAGTTAACTGTCTCTGTGGATAATGAGTTCTCATTTTCCATTAACGCATTCGAGGATGGTCATAAAAATATTATTATGGTTAATTTAGTTGTTAATAAGTATATTATGACTTATTTCATGTTATGAAACTATTATATAAATCTAATATTAAAGAAAAAAAATTCATGATGGTTGGAAAACCCACTTAAATGAACTAACCACAAAATGTTAACATTTTTACTCAATGAAACATCCCAATAACAGAACACATATGGATATTTGGGAACATTTAAATTTATATAAGTACATTAATACCATTTCAATTCATTTCTATATTAGTGGTCCCATTTGAAAATTTTTTCTATAATTATACACAAGTGATCCAACCATGAAATCATGAAATTAATTCTCCCAAAACAATGAAATTAAACATTATCTCTCATAAAAATAGCCACAAATAGGCATAATAAAATTATAGTAAATAAAAATATAAGTAAAAAAGGTTTTTTATTAGGTAATTAATTAACTTAATTTAGATATTTGTGACATTAAGTTCAAGTTAATAATGATTCAGGAACATAAGGTAAGGTATCCTTCCAATCCACTCTATTTCCTTTGGGTTATGATTTCTCTCTCTTGGATCACTTTCTAACTCTAATTTTCATAATTAAACATTCTATATTCTGTATATATGTTCCAATAATATTAAATAACTTAATTCATATTTCTTTGATGGGTAAAAATTCACGATTTACAAGTTTCCCTTATCAATTCCACTTGATAAGGAAACATGATTAAAGGGAACTCTTCTATTTCATAGCTATTTTCAAGAACACTCCTTAAAATTTTCTAAGCCACCAATTTTTCTAAAATCAATCATTTTTTCATGAAATACCATTTTATAAAATTTTATAGATTTATTTAAATTATTAGGCCTTACCCTTTTTAAAGAGTCAATACCCATTTTTATAATTCCTCTCATAAGAGGTAATTTTCAAATGAAATTTATACTCTTTTTCACATTTTCACTTATGTTTGTAATAATTTATAACGATATATGATTATTTTTTTCCTTTATGAATTTAAAATAATTATTTAATCCCTTATTTCATGGAAATAATTATGATACTCCCTTTGTCTATGCCTTATGACATGATAATCAAACCCATTTCTTTTAATGGGTAATCATTATGTTTCTGCCTTATGTTTGATTTCTTTATGTGGAACACATATACATGTACATGTTATTATGGGTGTGACTAAATAGTTTTCCAATGCATTGGGTGATGTTTTACTCTCATAAGATGATATGTATGGTATTATGGAGTGATCCTAATCTATGATGGGACTCTGTCCACCATGTGATGTTTTCTTGGTGATTAGCCTTAACTTTTGATTAGGTCATGATTTATATTACATTCACATTCCTATATTGTCATTATATTATGATTCCAATTTATTTATGTTATGACTCAATATAAATATTCATGATCCATGTATTTTATTTTTTCATATTATCACTTCTGACACATATGACATGCTTTGTTTCCATGTTTATTCCTTTAGTCTAATTTTTAGCTCTATGCTTTATTTTATATATTCCTTAGTTTATCCTTTACTATTTTTTTATATCAAAGGTATTTAGTAGATAATTATGTGGATTAAAATAAAGTCATTTTATTTTATTATCTTGTTTATGATATATGTACCGATTCTTTCAAAGACACTAGGATTTTAGATCCTTGGATAGTATCTAATGGAAATTTATGTATAAAATAATGTAATAATATATGTAAAATATTTGGGTCAAAATAATTAGAAAATCCCAACCAAAATGATTCTAATCCTTGATAAACCACAATATTCATCCATACATGACCCCTGAACTACCTAGGTCATCAATTATCCATCAACCCATCATGTCTTGTCACTAAATGCTTGACATTCTTCCATAGTGTAACTTCAACCACAAATTTTAGACACACAAACTTTTATCTAAAAATCCTATTTTGATCCTTAAACTAGCATAATAACTTTAGGAATGATTCTCTTGATTTTTATCCCACCACAGCCCAACCAAAATAAGGAAAACCTAACATTTTTTTCCTTCTCTGACTACCTTTTTCTAAAAATGATCATCCATTCCCAATGACTCATCACTACATACCCACACTACAAAATCATGATAACTTAACACCTAAAGGAATCACTGAATCATAAAAATTCCAAAATTGAGTTCCAATCGTGACACTTGGTGTGATCCCTCGACTGAATCCTCAATCGACCAATTTAACCATCACACTCTACTCACGAGCACCAGCACTCCACCAATCTAACATTCTTTTGAATCACATTGCCACCATCTCAAATTGATTACCAATACACATAATATATCCAATAAAAAACCAAAATCTACACGAAGTACTCTCTATAATACTAGATTAATCAAATTATCCCACACAATAGTATTATAATTCCACCAAGATTATGCATCAACTGGTCTCACTATACCCTGACCCATCTGATATGAGTGTCATTCATTCATGACTGAGAAAATGATCCCCACCATTATAATATCTTTATAATTGCTTCACTAAACTAAACACTCAATCTCTACTCATGTTATCCCATATATTATTGATCTTAAATAATAGACATGAATATCCTGCTCAACCAGATTTCCAAATACAAACATCAACCATTAGGAAAAAACCGGTGCCTAACTACACCCATTAATCCCAAAACACCGAAATGACAACAATCGATTCATCTTGAGACATATATTTCTCAAAAAAATTACACTTCAATATAAATGGATTATTTTTCATAGTGGTGATCCCACTAAAGGAATTGCATTCAGAAACACACACTAAGGGAATTGACCAGTAAAATCTTCAAAAATCACATCCAGGGGTTGAATATAAGAACCCATCAACACACATCTAGCTACTCAACCGAATAATACCATCCACCCATATCATAATCCTTCCACCAGTGGCTCTTATAAAACATACATAACATAACTAGAAAATAAATAATCCAATACTCAAGGCCATCTCTGATCTATAATGACCAAAATATTTATAAATGAAACTCACTTTATGAATAAATAAATTCTATATCAAGAAAATTATTTAAATAAAAAACATGAAAAATTATGGTTACTTTGAGACTATTATATAATATATAAAATTTAAAATACTATTAATAATCATAGCCATTAATAATATAGATATTGTATAGTGATTTTTAGGATTATTATATTAAGGATTATGATAAAGTCTATAAGGAAAAAAGTGATGGACTCAACTAGTAGAATCATACCCTATGAATCCCATTACTTATAACTTCTAAAGGAGATGGAATCATTTTAATTTTCCATTAAAAAATCATAATCTAAAATTCATCAAATAAATCATGATAAAATCTATGCATTGGGGAAATTCAAGCTCATCAGGATCATACCCTAAACCATGTTCTTTGAACCACCCCTTGAAAATATCACCCCTGCACACCTTACCAATAGGGTATATGCTAGTGTAATGAGGGGTTATGTATCTAGAAAAAATAATTCTTTTTATAATTATTTTTTAAAACATAATAATTATATTTATCCATTAGTATTATTACTTCTTAAATGATTAGATAATGAGTTTGAAAAAAGTAGATTTTGATATAATGAAACAAAATTTATATTTTTGGGAAATATATAACTTCAATCAAGACACTATTTCTAGTGAATTAAATAATTTTTTTTAATATTTTCTTCTTAAATAAAATATAATTATTAAGTAATATTTTTTATGTATTAATTATAATATAATTTTACAAAGTTAAGTGTAATTTTTATTAGGGTTAAAAAACTGTTATTATCAAAAAACATATATTTTCTATAAATGGGGATTTTGTTTTAAATGAGTATATTCTTGCATTTAGATAATTATTTTGATAAAATAAATATTATTGTTTAAATAATAATGGTTAAATTATCCAATAGTGATTTTTTTATAGTTTTCTTGGATAGTTGAATTTTTAGGTAAAAAATAAATATTATATAAAAATACAATATGTATTATGACATCATAATGATATAAAAGTGATGTGATATATTCCATAAAATGTATCCATGACCAAATATATATTTCCCCTTAAAAATATTGTGTTTTTGAAGTTATTTGGCTAATTTTATAAATCCTTAATGAATCCCCAAAAACCTATATTATATTTTATGGTTTTAGAATCAATTATTTATAAACATGATTCACTAGTGCATCACCAAGGGTATTTTTTTAATTATTTCGGTTATTGGATTTATAAAATAATTAAATACACTCTTATTTTGTTGAAACCATGGTAAAAAAAATTGTGTGTTTTGGGTAATTTTTTCATATAGAGCCCAAAACCTATGTTTGGAAATTGATAACGATTTTACCTCTTTTTTTCTATATAAACCCACAAAACCTCCCATTACTCTTCACTAAAAAATCATAGATAATGAATTTACTATTCTATTACTTTTATATATCCCCCTCAAGGTTCCCCCAAACTCTTAATAAGCTCATACCAAGATATATGAAACAACCTCTCAAGGTATGGGACCTCTCTTTCCTTATATTATGAATTTTGATTTCTAATTTGGCATGTTGGGGCATGTTTTTACACATAAAACTTATTATATTTTTTATTACTGACTTATGAGATACCACTTTTACTCTCATTCACCCCTTCCATGAACCTTTATATACACCTGTTATGCTTCCAATGTTAACTTATTCTTTTCCATGACAAACATTTGTAATTCACATTCTTATTCCCACTCAGGGGTATTCACCTAGTTGCACTGATCTATAAATGATTAGGTATTTACATTTATGCGATCTATACTCCATAATAATTGGGATAAAATTTACAAAATATATTCTTATTTTTTATGATAAATTTGGCACACTTATGCATGTACATGATATGAAAGTGATGGGTGGGTCAGAATTATATAGCCCTCAAAGGCATTGGGTAATTTTTTTACCTCATGAGATTCCATGTATGGTGAACTAAAGGTTATAATAAGAAGACTATTTTATGTTGTATTGTCTTTTATCCCAGACTAATGTTTATGATTGTATATTTTATGTTTTTCTAGATTTTAATATTTCCTTGATGTTATCTTGTGATATCATGCCTCATTGTTAAATATTATGATTCTCATCCAGTTTATGTCATATTTATATTCTCATTTACTCACATGTATTTTTGTAATAATATTATTATTCGATTATTCCTTTACTAGGCTTTACAGCTCACCCATTTCTTATGTACATCCCCAGATTTTCTGTTTCAATTTTATAAGATTCATGGAATATAAACACATGCTATTGTGTTTTTTAATAATTTTATTGGATTTATTTTTCGTGTTCTTATTTCATGTACCTAATTACACAAGGACACTAAACCTCATGATTTTATAGGTTTTTATCAAGTGAATATTTATTTAACAAATCAATAATTAAAGTGTATTGAAATATGGGTTTTCATAGTTGGTATGAGAAAAAAGTCTAGTTTTTTGGGATTAGGATTAAAAAATATAGTGACAGGCTGTGGGATAATACTAGACCTAAGAAAACATGCCTAAATTTTGGTATTGTATAAAGTAATTGTTTTCCAATAAAATACATCCATTTCTGGATACTACAAGTTGATATGGATCTAGAAAAGTTTTTCCTTGGGTTAATAACACCCAAAATGGTGCATTAAGATGGACTCAATCATCAACTATATATAATAAGTGGGCCTTATTATACACCTGGTTTGACACACCCAAGGGATGTTATTTGGTAAATTCACAATATCTTTATTAACCATTATTAAGGGAGATAAATTACTATAATATTATATATTAGGAAATAGATCATGGATAAAATAGATTGAAACATAGAAATTCATAGGTTAAAGAATATATTTAATTTATGAGTTATCAATTTAATATTCATGATTTTCTTGATATGTGTTCAATATTTTAAAAATTCACAACCCTAGTTTTTTCCTTTATTCTAGTAAATATCCATAATTAGGAGGAACATAGTCAATAAACAATGTGAGGTGAATTTTGATGACTACCCAAATGAGATACCCAACCCATTAGGAGAACGAATCATAAACTTTTTTATAATAAATTCTCAAAAGACTCTAGTTTTGAACAAAGACCTAAATTGGGAGAACATATTCAATCCCTTTAAGAACTAAAAAGTCACAATTGATACCATTATGCAATAAAGGCCTCTAATATTTAGTTGGTCTTCTAATAATTTAATCATGGAACACTGGATCAAATCCTTTGAAACTATATTCTTCATCATTCAATGCTCTGAGAAATAGAAGGTTATACTGGTTTTTCATCATATGGAATGGGAATCTTATTAATAGTGGATGTGAGTGAAAAATACAAATCCCTGAGATAATATTGAAATGATTTAGTTGAAGTACTTATAGAAAATGTTTTTCAAAAAATAATGTCCTCTCACTCTCTGACTAAAAATAAATAGGTACTTCCTTAGCCTTGAGAAAAAGGATGATTAATCCCTCCGGTATATGAGGAAAACGTCAAAATTATTTCATGATACGCTTTTTTCTTTGTCTTTACCTATAAAAGATGCTTCACTGGTGAGATAAATATAAGTCTATAAAGAGCCTTGTACATTTGAAACTTTGATAGCTATAAAGAAATTTTATTATGTTCCCTCAAAGTCAAAATAGATATCAGTGAATCTCAAGGGTCTCATGGGTCTAGATATAGGAAGAAGAGGATATAATTGAATTCTGGTTGTGAGATGGAGAAATATCATGGGGGAATGGAAGTTCATCACAAAACTTTTCATAAGTTTGGGAAGAAAATTCCTAGAAATTTATTGATGGAGACAATGAAATGATTTATGTTATTGAAGGAAGGGATCTAAGATAGTGATTGTCAATGGGAGAGAACCCTCAATGTGATGGAATAAAGGAATGCTCCATTCAACCCTCATTATATTTTCCAATGTTTAAACAACATGTAATAAGTTAACAATATGAATCAATTCACTATTCTATGTTTTTTTGAAGACAACCGGTGAAAAAAACCTCCAAGTATTGGAGATAAAGGGAGAGATTATTCAATTTAAACTACTGAGGTGGATACTAAAAATGAATTTGTGATAGGTACACTAGTTTTTCATTCAAGAATAATAATGTACATTTTATTATGATTTTATAAATTCTTTCATATAACACATGTTTAGTAAAACAAACCAAATATCTCCTCAAAACATGGAAGTTGAGTTATTGGTGAAGATTTAGAATGGGTCAATTATTGCATCCAAAGAATATAACTCATCCCATATCAATATTTTTGTGATAAAATTCTTATTGAACCTTGTGATACTCCATTTTGTGTTAGTGGATGTAATTATGGGTATGGACCTTCTTTCTTTATCTAGATATAACATAAATTGATGAGGAAAGGAAATCACCATTCGTATCATGAATTTTCTTCTAATTATATAGATATTCATGGAGGAGGATGAATCTCTTATGGTATCATCATCTCAAGAATTGATATTATTTACCTTTGATAAATTCTATCATTCTAAAATGATTTAGACTAATGAAAAGATCATCCTTGAAGTTAGGCCCATTGTGAGGGAATATGTTGATTTTTTTTCTTGAAGAATTTATCGTTATTCCTCTAAGTTGTGAGATTGATTTATCTATAGATATTATACCCAAATATTTTCATATATCCAAGACTCCATACATAATGGACACTTTTGAACTTGGGGATCTTAATAAGAATCTATATAAGAATCTTGATAAAGTGTTTATATGCTCAAATGCTTCACTGTGGGGTACACTTTTCCTCTTCGTCTAGAAGAAAAATGGTTCAATGCACCTCTACATTTATTATTTTAAGATAAAAAATATAATGATAAAGAAAAATTATCATATGCCACATATACATGATTTGTTCAATCAATTATGTAGAGCTCGATACTTCTTCAAGGTGGATCTTTTATCAGGATATTACTGAGTCAAGGTGAAGAATGAGGTAGCCCCAAGACATTTTTTCATAAAATTTATGGGAACTACGTGTTCACAGTGATTCCATTTAGACTCACTAATGCTTTATAAGTCATCATGTAGTTGACTAATTTATTCTTTAGAGATTACCACAACAAGTTTGTGGAAGTATTTATAGATTATATTCTTATCTAATCCAAAATCAAGTAGGAATGAGGTGATAATTTGAATACTACACTAATGAATTAAAAAATGTAACTTTTATTTTGAATTAAAGTAAATGTGAGTTCAAGATATTGAAATTAACATTATTATGGAATTCCATCACCATAAGAGAGAGATATATGGATAATTTAAAAATTGAGGCAATTGATGTATGGAAAAGAATAACAATGGTGATTGAAATCCATTGATTCCTTGGATTATCTGGGTTCCATCATAAATTTGTGAAAATATTCTCATTATTTTCAAGCCCACTAACAAAGATAACTCAAAAATAAATCAATTTTTTTGTACAGATTAATGTGAGGATAATTTGAAATAGTTGAATAAGAGGCTAATATTTGAACCTATTCTCATATTACCCACTAGTAGGGAAGGACTTTTGATCAATATTGATGCCTCCGAAAAGGTATTTGGGTGGGTACACATGGAATATAGAAAAGTGATATCTTATGCCTCTTTCTAATTAAAATTCCTTGAGTGTAGTTACTCAAATAATTATCTAGAATTAGTTGTATTGAACTTCAGATTGATGATTTGGAAACATTTTCTCTATAGAAAAACGTGTGACATATATATGTATTATAAAATCCTCAAGTATATATTCACGCAAAATGATATTAATAGGCACCAATTAATATGGTTAAATATGATTATGTATTTTAAATGTTCAATCCATTACCATCATCGGAAAGCAAACAAAGTGGCATATACTCTAAGTATAAAGTATCCCGCAACCCTATCCATGATGATGATTGTATGGGATCAAATAATAATGGACATGAATATGATGGATATGGGAATAATAAAAGGATATTTATCAGAAATTTACCAAATGACTACTTAATAATCAATTCTTGAGGGGATCGTGGAAGCCCATAAAGATGATAAGGTACTGCAGAAAAAGGTAGCAAATATTTCAAAGTTCAAATTGAATAAAAATGGAGTTATAAGGTTTTTAACCCATATATGTGTCCCATCAAAACAAAAATTAAATAGTTAGATTTTGGATAATGTTTATAGATCATCCTTCTCTATTCATCCAGGAAGCACTGAGATGTATAAAGATTTGAAGAAAAAAAATTGTGATAACATGAAAAGAGGGATTGTATAATTTGAATCTCGATGATTGGTATGAAACAAAGTAAATACTGAATAATAGAAGTCTAATGTTATGATGCAACCATTACCCATACTATTATGGAAATGAAAAATCATATCCATTAATTTCATCATTGAACTCCTTAGGAAACCTAAAGGCAATAATTCCATCCAGATAGAAGTATATCAACTTACCAAGTCAGCGCACTTCCTTCCAATCATGGAAGATTTCTTCCTTGAACATCTATCTAATATATATATATATATGGAAATTGGTAATATTTTTTCTAATTACAATCTATATTGTATTTTATTGATATTTTAGGTTTACCTCAAGGTTTATGGAAGACTTCAGTAACTGTTGGATACCAAAATCTACTTCATCACTACTTATCACCCTCAAATAGATGTTCAGTATGATGTAACCATTAAAACTCTTTAGGATATTCTTAGACCATGTTCAATGGATTTAGAAGGATTTTGGGATCAACACCTTCCCCTAGTATTGTTCTCATAAATAACATTTTTCATTATAACATTCAAATGGAACCTTATGATGATCTTAATTGGAAAAGGTGTTAGACTCTAACATGATGGGAGGAAGTTGGAGAGAATAAAATAATGGGACCTGATCATATACATGAGATTAAATAGAAGGATCAAACCATTCATCATCATATGAAATCTACATAAATTTGATAGAGAATCTATAAAAACATTCATCGATGTTACCTATAGTTTGAGGTTGGAGATAAAGTGTTCATTTGTATATAATCATGCAATAATGTGATGAGATTTGGGAAGAAGTGAAATCTTATTCCAAGATACATCATCACCATTGATATAATTGATCACATTAGAGTGGTGTCTTATCGACTATCACTATCACCAAACATATATCATGTATATGATGTGTTCCATAGATCCATGTTGAGGAAGTATATACCTGACCCAACACATGTACATAATATAGAGGTGGTACTATTGGAGAATGATCTTTCATATTAGGAGAATTCAATATAGATATTATATTTTAGATACAAAATTATACATAACATGAAAACTCACATGGTCAAAGTATTTTGGCGGAAACAAAAGTGCAAGGAAGAAATATGGGAACTCAAGGATGTGATGAAATAGAAGTACCCTCATCTATTTTAGTGTATGAAATGACTATTAAAAGGGAAAAACATTTAAGGGGGAGAATGTAATTAGATAAAATTTTATATATGAGACTTCCTTTTAGAATGAATAAATTACTTATCAAGTAATTTAGTTTAAGAAAACACATAAAATACTATGGTTACTTAAAGATGGTTATATAATCTTTCATATTTAAAATACCATTAAAAATCATATAATTTGATAAAATAACCATTTTATAGTGACTATTAAGATATTTATATTAAGGGTTATGATAAAGTACATATAAAAGAAGTGATTTCCACAACCAATAGGATTATACCATATGAATCCCATTTATAAAAACTTATGAGGGAGGTAGTTGTACTAGGGTTTTCCCTTTACCAAGTCCAATCCAACATTTAATATCTAATGAATAAACAAAAAAGTTTACAAGATATCTTTAAAATCATCATGTTCATGGCCCAAATAATGATTTCAAACAACCCAAATAAAATATCACCCTCACACACCTTACCCTTAGGGATACACTAGTGTAATAAGGGTTTTTTACTCCAGATCCTAAATGTATAAATCTATATATTTATTTTTCTAAAATAATTATTATAATTATTATTTATTATTTATAATTTTTAAGTGATTGAAGTTTGATTAACATTTGATTTTGATATGATGAAACACAAATTGTATTTTTTGGAAATATATAGTCTAAATCAAGATGCTATTTTTTGGATTCAAAAATTTATTAAATAAATTATATTTTAATAAAATATAATTATTAATTCATATTTATTAAATAAAAATTATAATATAATTTTAAAAAGTCAATTGTAATTTTTATAAGGTTTGGACTATTGTTATTTTCAAAAATTAGTATATTTCAAAAAATATAGAATTTTGATTTAAAGTATTAAATTCTAATGTTCAAGGAGTTATTTTTATAGAATAAATATTATTTTTTAAATTATTAATTCTAAATTATCTAACGGTGAATATTTCATAATTTTATGCGACAATTGAATTTTTTTGGTAAAAATTAAATATAGCATAAATATATGGTTTGTATTATGACATTATAATGACCCAAAAGTAATTTAATATATTACATTAAAGGTATACACAAAAAATATATATTTCCATTATAATAATTTGTTTTAATGTTATTTTTTTAATTTTATGAAGCCTTAATAAATCCTTAAAACCCTATATTGTATTTTATGGTTTTAAATCAATTCATTATAAACATGACTCGCTTCCACATCACATAGGGTATTATTTTAATGAGGTCAGTTATTAGCCTTATAAAGTAATGAAATTCACTCATATTTGGTATAAACCATTAGAAAAAATCATTATTTGACTTATGTTTTGTTAAAATTTATCATATAGAGTCCAAATTGTTTTTTGAATTTAATAAAAAAATACCCTCTCTTTTTCTATATAAACTCACCCAGCCTATAATTACTCTAAATAATATCATTTAAATCATTTAGAAACACCCTCTCAGGGTAAGGGGTACTCCCCTTCTCCTCTTTATTCAATAACCTTCTTTATATTATGCATTTTGATTTCTAATTTTTCCTGTGAGGGTATGTTTTTACACATACCTCGTATTTCACCTAATATTTCCATGTGATGAGATAACTCTTTCACTCTCATTCACCCATTACATATACCTTTATGTAAACTAATTATACTGCTAAAATTATCTTGTGATTTTCTATGCCAAATACTGGTGTAGAGAATACTTATCCTCATTTCCACTAAATATTATTCACCTAGTTGTATATATATATATTATTTTTTGATTGTGTATTTCCATTTATGTAACCCACACCCCTTAATCACAATGTTCAAATTGATGAAGGAAATTATTATGTTGTATAATCTATGTGGAACACTTATGCATGTACATGATATGAAAGTGACAGGTGGGCTGAGAATTATGTAGCCCTTTAATGCATTGGGTAATACTTTTTCTCATGATATATCATTTATTCTACATGGTAGGTTATCCTATACACTCTATGTTATGATTTCTTAGTGTTTATCCTTGACTTATGTTTATGATTCTATGTTTTATGTTGTTGTCTCATTCCTATGTTGCCTTGATATTATCATGTTATATAATGCCTCATTCTTCAAGATTATGATTATCACCACTTTTAGATAATCTTGATATTACCCTTGACTCACATGTACTAATTTTATCTTTTAATGATATGATTATTCCCTTGTTGGGATTTATAGCTCACCCCAATATTACGTACATCCTGAAGTTATCCCTTATAGTTTTAAAATATCTATAGAATATAAGTACATATTATAGTGTTTCTAAATAATATTGTTTTATTTTTTCAATTTGTTATGTTAGGTACCTAATTACTCAAAGATTATCAGCCTCGTGATCTTATGGGGTTATATTAGGTGTATCTTTCTATAATAAATCATGAATTAAAGTGTATTAAAATTTGGGATTCGAGATGATCTATCCTAAAAACCAATAAAAACTGATATACATAGGAAACAATTTATTTTTCCATCATCTGACCAAAATCGTTCTGCACCTCATAATCATATTTGGTGGATCCAAAAAATCATGCCACACAATATGGGAACATAATTCATGTATCTATGGAATTCCTAATGAAACAACATCAAAATCCAAGAAGACATAGTTTACATAGAACAAATCACTTATTTCAAAACTCATTAAAAACCTAAAAACAAAAACCATTTCATAACAACCATATTCATGAGATATTTCAAATAAAACCAAATGATAAAACCATTTTACACACTCCACATTCCACCATATAATTTTTTTCTTTTAATTCAAGTTTTTGAAAAAAAATAACACATCTCAATAACTATTTCTCTATGATAGAGAAAATACTCATCAAAATAACAATCAACCAATAAATCCCCTTGAATAAATATTAATATAATCACCATATATAATATAAACAAGAAATAATAAATTATGTTATATGTTTCTTTAATTAATAATTGATACCAATGAGCCAACATTTTAAATAACACCACATACTGGTGCATGTATCATGCCATTGCATACCACTATCACGATGCATGTATAGCTTACTAGCTCCAAGCCAAGTTGTGTGGCTCATCTAGAGTATGATCCATACCACATGGGATTATTAGTCCAATCTAACACATCACCCATCCTATAGTTCCTTGTACTGGAACTGGACATCCCCTGGAAACGTAGGCTTCAACTGATGCCATGTTGGCTAGGCAAGCCCTTGATTTACCTCCCAAATCTTAAAAACCTAACTCCATATATAACTATACCAACTCATCTAAAAACAATTATATGATACCATTTTTTAATGTCTCATACTATATTTTTTGAATAAAAGTGAGTGAGGTTTTCCACATGAGCTCAATTGTGCCTCCCCACACACCAGAAGTTATCAAATAGTAGTAAGGGTCGAACATAATCATTGGCGGACTATTCCCTCGGAAATAATCATGGGGGTCATATAAGAATCTACAAAAAAAACTTCATGGAATAACCATATAATGGATATCACAAATACACAAAGATATAAAAAGGATCTTTGTGGACATCATAGTCCAAAAAAGAAAGTAATAAATCTGTAAATATGATACCTCAAATCATAATAGAGTATCAGCTGCTAAAACATAAATAACGAAGGAATAATATATTAAAATGGTACACTATCCATCACACATACTGAATAATAAATGAAAAGTAAAATACATATTCTTCAACCCAACTCACATAATCATCTTTTTGAATCCTTGTGCTCCATGACCTACTAGATGAACCATGTGTCCATATCCAAGTGAAACCCATGTTCTGAGAGAAACAAGAAGATATACTTATGTTTGTCAAAACTCATGTCATGTACATGGGAATGGGTGAGCCAAATGACTCATTGGGAATCCCCAATGCCTTATAAATACTAAGCACTGATGTGATCAAGATGATGTGCATTCAATTCATATATTAGAAGTGAATTCATGTTCATATAATTCACCCAATATTAAACATAACAGACAATTCATATACATTCATATCTTTCGGTTCATAATGTGATAATCAGGATTCCATGACACCTGACCATACCTACATTGTCAAATGTCGAAAGAACTCACCATAAACTAAAATCCCAACCCATACCCAAAAACTCTGAGAAGGGTGTCATCTATGTCTAATCTCAAACCAAATGTCAGACCATACCTTCTCACTCAAGGGTGGATACATCACCAACTAATTACTACATTATCACTCAACATATGGAAATCCTTCCTAACCCATAGAACATCTCAACTTAGACCCCATAACACTCATGGTGGTCCCACTATCAAGTCTTGCATCTTGGGTCAAGTCATCTCACTCATGACTAACCTACATCATTCCATTGGGCCCAAAAATATTTCTCATTAATGGATCATCATGCTCAATCCAACCATATCACTCATAGAGGGTCCAATATTTTAATATAACAAGGAATCCATCTTACAACAGTCTAAAAATCATCATCTCACACATGTTGAGGCATGATAATGAAACCCAATCTCCCACTAGAATCTATCACTTATCACAAGAATATAGTTAGCACACATAGATAGTAACCCACATTGTACGTAGATCATATTAAAATCTTACCCACTCACCAACATGGTGATATTCAAATGGTATGTAGTCTCATGTCTCAACCCATATCAATTTATCCATCTCAAACCACCAAAGGTTATGTCATGGCAATCAGGATCAACCCATTATTTTAATACCAAAATTTTAGTTCTCATAATGCTACACACAAAACTTGAGTCATTATTATTCAAAAAAATCCAAAAGAAATCACAAATTGTATGGACAATAAGAAAAAAATCATTGGAAACATAGAATTTCTCTCTTGAGTCCAAACAATTAGAAACTACCTCATTCAATCCTCTTGGGATTTCATTTAGAAACCAAGTAAAATTCAATTTAAACCAAATTTCAAGAGGAGAATAGTATAAAATTTTACTTACACTATAACCTTATCTAAAATATAATCAAAATATTATTTAGAAAACTCTACTTTAGTTATAAAATAACTTTGAAATCAAATTCTCAAATAACTAATTTTACTTTGAAAATTCCATTTGATCTAAATCAATTTATAAAATATAGTTTTAAAAGGAAATAATCTTACCTTTTAAACCATACATATTCCACCAAAAAAATATATAAGGAGTTAAACCAATAATAATTAAACCAAGGAACCACCATCGAATTGTTTAGCAGACTATGTGCTCCATGTTGACTATAAGGCCGATGTGTGCCTGCCCCAATTTAGGAAATAATAAAAAAAGAATAAAACATCCATGAAAATATTATTAATAATGGAATAAAAACAAAAAATCACCAAATAAAAAGATACTTAGAAAAGTGAACACCATCAACCTCAATCAACGATATATAAATCCATCCTAAGATCATACAAACCTCCTATGAGTTTATGAGCGCCTATCTCAAAAAAACATAATAAAATTAAACAATTAAACAACTAAAAACAAAAAATCAAAAAAATTAATAACTAGTGAAAAACTCCCCAGGTGACCACAAAACACTAAAATAATGTGCAATTGGGTATCGTCCACTCACAACACAAACCTAGACCTAAATCACATAAAATACCTAAATTAAAAATCTCCTTTGGGGGACATGTATACCCAAAATAACTAATAACCCTCAATAAATACACTAGGAAAAATATTGTAAGGTAAATGGTGAATGATGGATTGATTGAATCTTATTTTTTCGTCCTCTACAAATCACATAGAAAACCCCCATCATGACTAACAATTTCACCATGATTTAGTGAAATCATCTCCTTAAATTTGTAGACTTTATAACGGAATGAGATAAGAACAAATAAGGGACAATAAGTGAGAATGAGGTGGTATATTAGCATAAATATGTGAGATGAAGCATACCTTAATAGCCTAGATTAAAGGAAACCAAATGGAGGGGAAGAGAAGAAAAAATAGAAATTTCCATCTTCATTTAGTCAAACCAGAACAAAGGATCCTAGAGGGGTTCCTAAAATATACCCCCATAAAAATAAAAAATCCCTTGAAAAAAGGGGATACCATCACTAGTTCATGGCATAAATAAGGGGTTTAGTATATGAATCCTCCTCTAGGAATAGGGAATCCACTCTACCTCAAAATATTCATGAAGTCAACCATATGGTTACACTATGAATACCTCTAGGCAGAGATCCCATCTTCTAACTTCCTCATTCACAACTTGAATTTCCATCATGAAATTAATTTGTTATTTTAATGAAATCCATCACGAAATGAATGGATTGTTACTTCAATGTTCCACAACGCTGTCCTTGACCATTTATCTGATATCCCCCTAATACCATAAGACATCCACTGAGACTAAAACCTCTTCCATAAACAGCTTTTATACATACCTAAACACTAAAAATACCAAGATATTCTTTATTTCTCAAAACAAACCCCATGCCAAATTAGAAAATCAAATGTTTTCTAAAACTTACAACATGTAATGATTCAGTTCAATATATTAAATTTATATAAGAAACATACTTTACCTTTACATAGATAAAGAAACTAAAAAAGTAATGTTATATAGTAGTGAAAATACCCTTTCATGAGGATGAAATATACCTTTAAATATATAATAGATAGTCTAACATTTACATAGCTTTAAATATTACCTTTAAATGAGGCTCAGATGAGTTACCTTTATAAAAGTGGTCAAACAGATTACCTTTATGTGAGGTTTGAATCTAAAGCCTTGCACTTTCATGAGAAATAATGAATGCATATTTCATATCCTTCTTCATATCCTTTATTCAACTAAGGAAATCACCATTACACAAGATTAGAGGTACCTTTACATCCCAAAATGAAATAGTGACCTAACATTTATGTGATAATTAAACTACAACTTTATGCATGAATTGAATTACCTTTACATGGGTCTTTAAAAATTAAATTTACCCTTACAAAACATAAAAATAGTTCTACAAAATAGTTAATTATGTTTTAGAAAAGCTCCACTTTTAATTTAAGGAACTTTTAAATAATAAGGATATAATTTATTATCATTCAAAAAATTAAAATTTTATTATAAATAATTGAATCACATTAAATATTATTTTTATAATATTTAAAACAAATTTAAAACTCTATTTTAGAATTATGAAATCTCTCCTGATCCACAAAGCTTCTGAGAATAAAAAAGGAGTCACTCATGGAAAACTAAGGGTTTTACATCACATACCTCTCAAATAATAACCATATTATAGAATTTTAAGAAAAAATGAAAGAAATATATATAGGGTCTAAACAAACACTTAATGAGATACCTCTTCATGAAGTCACTAGATCATAACATTGTTATCACATCATGGGAAAAATCATATAACCATGCCACATCATTAGCTATCTCATAAATCAATTAGCTCAAAAAATGAAATTCAATTGAAGAGGAAAAAACAATGCATCTCAATAAGAAATATCGAACATTAAGAAATTGGGATATTGAGGCTTCTTTTATGACTACCTCTCCTTAGTTCTCTCCACCTTGCCACTGTGCCACCACAGAACACTGACCAAATAAATAACACACCCACAAATACCTTCTCATGATGGTCCTATATCTTGAAAATATCTTCGTAAAAGTTCATACCATATTCAATGTATAACTCAATTGAATCAAGGATGTGGGAATCATCGTGAATATTATGATAAATCTATGATACATTTAATTTTTCATGAATCTGGCTCATTTATGAGGTAAGTGTTAACAAATATGTCATATCTTCAATGCATGATAAACCTCAAAAGTTTCAATGAACCAGATTGATGGCTTTCTCCCATGAAAAAACCTTCGCTTCCAAAAAAGGGGAAATACATTAAAAAACATGTGATCTCCAATTTCACTCTCTAGAGTCATATTACCATGATAAACATATAAATTTTAGTGATCTTGCACCACCTTAATTCACACACAAATCACTTATACTTTCTCAATCATGATCTGCACTAGTTTCAATCCAAGAATTCATGAATCTCCAACCTTGGGCCAAAACAACATAACTCAAAATAGGTGTCCATATAGTATTTAAAATGGATCTTTACAAATATTAAATTGATAGAAATTATTTTAAGTAAACTCTACCAAGGGAATATACCTTTCCCACAAACCATTAATATCTAAAATTCACATATGCAGTATTTCTTCTAAAATTTGGACAGTCTTCTCTGTCTGACCATCCATCTATGGATGATAAGTAGAGATAAGTCCTAAATAAGACCCAAAATCATGTCAGAGACCTCCTTAGACCCTGTACGTGAACCATAGATCATGATAAAAAATTATCATCTTCATAAACCCATGATACCTCACCACCTACTTCAAATATTTTCTAGATAAAACCTCTATTGATCTCAAATCGTTAATGATTAATAAGTGAGATGAACTCATCAAGAAGTACATGATAACCTATAGATCATCATAATATCCATAATCTCTAGGAAAACCCCTGATTAATTACATTGTTATATCCTCTAGATTACACTTAAAAACATTATGTGGCTAAAGAAAACCACTATGAACATGATGCTCAACCTTCACCTTATGAAATACTAAACATCAAGAGAAAAAATCTACAGCTGAAATCTGTATACAAAACCATAAAAATTGGACTATCATACTACAATACAAATTCATCACACTAGGTTATAATAATATGGTTGAAATTTGGAACTCATAGAGAACCACATAATGCATTATCAAATGAAAAACAAGATTTACCTAAGACAATACCCAATACTAAACATGATCAGACTATCCCTTAGGGACATCTCCCTAAAAAACTCAATAATTCCAAACCTATTCCTCTAAATCCCATAGTTGGGCCTCCTCTACCTTTTTTCACCAAATATTATCATACCATAAACTGATAAAGACATCCTCTATCACTATCTTCTCCAATATATAGGTGTATCATATCCAAATCTTCCATCACTCTCCAAGAGTCTCCAGACTCACTCACAATACAACCATGTGACATAGTACTCATAGAGTCGGATACAACACCCCATTTACTAGGTGTATTAGTAATCTAGAATTCATAAACCTATATAAATTATATCCAATGTCACTACTGGAAATTCAAGTTGAAATAGGATAATACATACTTAAAACTCTTATGATATATGAAGACCACAAAACTATCATTGATTAGGTAATATTTTCACAAAATTAGGGAGAATCCCACAACCAACAACTCAATGTCATGTATAGCATAGTTAAATACATGTTACTATAACTACTAATACCCATAAGAGATAAATTCCCTCAATTATATTAACATTCAACTGATGAGAAGATGTGAAGCGTCATAATGAAACTCAAATGAAATGACCACCTCCAAAAAATGATAAATCTAAGTGTTGAAAATATCTCATTAAAATAACTAAAAGCCACTTAAAACTAGTTATTACACATGAACACAAGGTCATTTATATTCATTTCTATCATAATATTCATAATTTAAGAAAATTTTTGAATGAACATCGTATAATAACTAGGTAGACCAAGGAAACTCCACACATATTCAATGTTCTTGGGGGATTCCTTAGAAAAAGACCTTAATATTTGAGATTTCCATGACTAATCCGTATTAATATATTATATGTCCCGTGAAACGGACCTCATAGGCCTAGAAATCAAACTTACATAGCTTATTGAACTATTAATTATACAGAATAACTCCCAACACAACTCACAAAATCTCTGTGTTCTCCTCCTTCGACTTAATGAACACTATGATTTCATTGATAAAGACCAGCATCGACATATTCATAAAATAATAGAAAACTACATTCAGTATTACCATTAAAATAGATGGAGTGTTCATCACATCCAACAATATCACAAAAAACTCATAATTCTCATAATGATATTGTAAAGTAGGATTTAGAATATCCACAACCTTCACCTTCATCTGATGATATATCGACTATAAATTGACATTTAGTAACTTTATATATCCCTTAAATTGATAAAATAGATAATTAATTCATGATAGATGATAATATTTATTTATCATCATCTAATTTATGTGAAGATAATAAATACAAAACTACAGAATTTCATCGACATTCTTTACAAACACAACTATATCTCAAATAGGTGACACGCTAGGCTGGATAAATATTCTCTATAAGAGATCATAAACCTAAATCTATATCTCTCACAACAAAAAGTATACTATATTATATGGAGACATTGATATAAAGAAAATATTTTATTACATATCTATCACATACTCGATCTCTCATTGAGGTGGTAGCGTCACAACCAATTCATGGAAGACATCATGGTACTCTTCTACCACTCTAGGAAACATTGACAGTTGATCCTCTATAGAACTCAACATCAACCTAACCATTAATTAAGGTAGAGACACAACACTCCTATAAACCATCTTAGAATCTATATCATCAACAATAACCGCCAAGTCTTAATAATAATCATAGAATATGACATGACTACCAAAGCAATCAATAATAGTCTACACTAAATACAACTAATACATGTTGAGGATGATGTTGTATAGTTATATCCATAAAAATAGGAGTTATTACCAAGATAATTTCTTCCCCAATACTAACATATAATCTATATGCACATCAATCAAGATAACTCAACCTTCATCTTTCATAGTCAATGTCAAGGGAACTGGAATTATCTCCACCATAAGTCCCAAGGTATGGACTAAGTTTAGTTAATTTAAGGAATTCATCGTTCCTAAATCAACAAAGGCCTAAAACCAAGTAGAATATAGGAAAACAATACCTCATATTAAAATTATATTTCTAGAACTATCAACACTAAGGAAAAAATCTATCTATAACCATCTCCATGAACTCTCTATCCCTTATGAAGACCACCCCCACAGTCTCACTCTAATTACTATCCCTGAAGAAGAGGGTATAATGGAGATACCCTTTACCTAACCCATCCCTTATCTACTGATTATAAACTAGAACACCCTGTTGTTATTATTCCCACATCTGAAAATGATGTAATTATTGATCTTGAATTTGGCCACTAGCCACACACTAACTACTGAGGAAGGTCAAGCACTCACGATTCTGATGTCCCAGGCCTCTAAATGAATAACAATCATGCATAACCCACTGATAGGGTCCAAGAACTTCTAGCCCTGGTTAAACAAGTTGAATAAAGTTAAAACCTGCTCCATACTGACTAAAACAACATATTCTATTCTAGTAACTAAAAACTTTATGTCATAGTTATAATCTATATAAAATCATTATAACTCTCATACCATGATCATCCAGACCTAGAAAAAACACTCTCAATGACTTTTAACCTCACCATAACCACAAGGTATGACTTAATTATAAGCAAGGTAACATGGTTTAATATGGTTGGATGTAAAGCCTCCCAAAAATTCCTCACCCTTTCCTCCTTATATGGAATCATGTTTGAAGAATAACATAAGTGGTTCTTATATCAGATATTAAAATCCCACACACAAAAACTAAACTAATGAAATGTAAGAAGATCCTACAAATAAGCTAAGTTAGCAGTAAAAGATAAAATCAACTTGAAACTATTCTCAAAACTTCTCTAACCAAATAGCTTAATCCTCACGATCCCTAAAGAATAAAAGTCACCTCTACTGAGGTAGACCACATAGCATCATCATAACTATAAAAACCCTATGATCCTTACAATAATGAATCAAAATAAAGGAAATATAAACCTCCTCTAGAAAATAATCAATATCCAAATCTAAAAAATTAGCCTCATACATCAATAGAACATGGAACCAAAACTCTTGTAAAGTACTCCTCCATATGTCTTCATCATTGACCTCTAGTATACAATGATCTTTTGTCACATCCTACTGAAAATATTTGACATAAACTACATGGGGATGTTGAACCAAATACATTCCTACAAAAGAAAACATTTTAGGAACTTCTAAACCAATTATGAAAAATATATACGTTTTATTAATCATTTAATTATAACCAAATATTGCATTTTCCACCAAATTTAAACATTGACATTGGTAATCGTGTTGCATAATTCTTACATAGATCTTAAACCATGAAAGAATCATCACTTTGCTTCGAATGATTACTAAACAGGAAGGTCCTTACATTATATCATAAGGGGACCCTAAAATCCAATTCCCTAGCTAGTATCCCTTAGTTATAACACATAATTTTCACATTTCATACTATTTCCCTACTAACCCACGTGTCCTCATCAGTTCCTAACTCCGAACATCATCATGTCTCTCAAAAATCACCTTTGATACTAATTTTTCATAACCCCCGCCCTCTAAGGCTACCCCACCCATACCGGTAGTGAAGAGAAAGAGATAATGATGCCCAAAACTAGTCCCTAATATGACCTAAGTTGGAGACCAAAACCTAGGGTATATAATCCATACAATGGGAGGCATTACCCTTAATATGAAAACTAAAATTATGGAAGACATTATGACAAACCACGAACTAAAACCATGAATAACTAAAGAATAAATCTCAATAAATAATATAATTTCAAACAAATATTAAAAAACTAAACGTACCAAAACAAATCCTCAGTATTGACCACAAATCTCTAACAAACACTCTTGAATGTAATGCCTAGACCAATCACGAACCATCTTTTTTGACCTGAAAAAAAGTTTATATATATATAGGGTGATTATAAAATGTATACTTAATTGGAACCTCCTTGAAATATCTCATGGAAAATTTGAAATTTTCATATTAATTATAGTGAATAATCAAGTTAAACAAACTCGTCACATAAATAGGTAAATCATTTTTCCCATACTCAATATGGATCACTCACTAAGTTACACATAAAAGTAAATAATTATATATAAGAAGAATAAATATAAATGAAGGAACCTCAATTCTAAATACCCACTTGTTTGTGCCTCTCATGCCCCAATGACATAATTCTTATGTGGACCCCTTACATAAGTCAACCTATATCTCATGTAATTATATCATATGCATTCTGTATCCCATACAACCTAAACATACGTATAATAATTTCATCTATAACTAAGTGTATTTTTGAAATCCAATATAGCATATGTAAATTCAGTGTACCTCAATCCATCATTGCCCATACATGTACACCCATGGTAATCCATAGCCACTGTGACTGGGCAAAATTTTGTTTTATAAACTCAAGTCAACACTATCAGCACATAAATGTATAATAAAACTGAGATCCCGCACAACCCATGTGATTCAATACCCCATACCTTAATCCATCACATCCTAGATATTCCCACACATAAACTACTTCGAAAGGGAGGGTAGGGGAAGTATAAGTCAACTATTAGTTACCTCACCAACATTTATGTTGGATAAAACCCCCCAAAACCATTGGGTATTATCTTCTCTATTTTACTAGGTGGTGAATCATATGAAATAAGAAAATATAAGATATATCATACCCAACCAAACTATGGAAAATTACCTATACTTATACTCAACATCTTTTATTGTTACACATGACTCTTGAATACCACTATTAATTCCTAGATCTCAAACATACACAAAAGAATCAATTTCAATACTAATTATTTATTTCCTATTAATTAATATTATTCCATAGTTATTTACAAGATCATTACATTAATTTTCTAATCCTAGTTTCATCGGCACCATAATTCCTTATGTATTCCTCTGTATGTCATCATAATCTATGAACATCACAAACTAACCTCATTGTTTTATTAATTCTGTTTATAAAATCACAAATATCCAAGTGATCTAGGGATTATCCAAAGTTACCATAATAAATATACACTTTAAATTAATATATTAAAACTATTTCAAGTAGTTAGAAACCATAAAAAATATATTCAGCTAATCGGACATCAAAAAAATCATCAAGAAAGAATATATCGATGAGAAATCATCATTATTAACTAGTCTCGGTCACCCCTATGTCATCCCAAAAATCATTGTACAAAATAAAAATCTATATCTCCGTCACTGACATCAACCATCACTATAGCCCTGAGAAATTCCCGTTATCAGTACTCTCAAGCATTCTAGGTTCACAAAAAAACCATAGAAAGGCTCTAATTTCATAGATCAGGCACACAAGGAAATAAATTATATATTCTATAACATAATTTCATGGGAAACTAATTCCATGGAATCGAGGTATTTTAGCCTCTTGTAAATAAGAATGATCTCACTCAGCCCCAATATATTATCATTTGTAAATAACCATTTCAATCCCTTCTTGAGTTAACTGGTTTATTATGCACTATTCTTGAAACATAAATATTCAAAAATTTATATGGATAGTGATATCAACAATTAAATCTCAAAATAAAGTTCTCAATCACATTTAAAAAACTTTATCATTATATAAATAATATAATAAACTATATTTATTCATTAATAATTATGAATAAATTCATGATATTAATATTTCAATAATAATTATATGTATGTTAAATTTTTTTCTTACCATTTTATATAATTTTATGAATAATATTAAACTAATATATATTCATACTTTATTAGCCTTTAGTTTTGTGTTATTTTCCCATTTCAAAACACATGTTATAATATCCAGAATTAAGAGAATCACACATAATATTTATAATAACACATTTTCGAGAAGATAATAGGTAACATAAAAATATCATAAAACACATGCAATCACACATCCTAAATTTCACCTTTAATTGATGGGTAATGAAATAATCATTTAAATTGCATGTGAAAATACCTCCTCTCTCATTTAATAATTCTATATTATCAAATAATGATAATAAGTTTCATTTAATTTCCATATTCTTGAAATAAAAAATAACAATCTACTACATAATATGATTTCAAGAAATAATTCTAACAGAAAAATGAAATACTCTATTTCCCTTTATTTGGTAATAATATTAAATCTATAGAATAAAATAGCATGTTCTATATTGTTTACAAATTTCTAAATTATTTAATAATTATTCTTTATGTGATTTTCCAGATTTTTATCTTTCATAATGTTAATCACATCAATTCATCCAAATAAACTAAAACATGAATAAATCATCCCATGAAAAAATTAAAAGAGAATGATCAGATCCCATTATATAGAGAGAATCATCCCATGACCTCCTTCTAAAAAACATGAGAGAGATTGAGAGAGGTACATATAGGTATAGAAAAATGAAAGGAGGAACTAAAAGAATTTATAGACTATTGTCCATATTTGAAAGATAAGGATGGGTTTCTCTAGGCTAGAGAGGAAGATCAAAGAATAAAATGAGTGAGAAAGACCTGATTTTGAGAAAAATAGAGAAATTTTAATTATCTTCTTGAAAAAATGGTTATATATTTCCCTATTAACTTAATTTAATTTAATTACTAATTAATTCACATCCCCTAAGTCATTTAAACCAACTAAAAATAATAAATTCAAAGATCTTATTTAATATCTTTTTTAGTGGATATTAGATCATTCCAATTCAATTATATGTCTCATTTATTTCTATTAAAAGTTGTTACAAAATTAACTGGGATGAAAATATGATATTCTAGACATTTTTGTTAACTTTGCGTAGAAAAGGAATGACCTTTACATAGGATAAAATTATATGAGAAATTGACTTTATCTTTACATGGAATATAAAAAACACATGTAACTTATTTCAATGGTGAATCTTCTAACAACCCATTATTTTAATATATAGATATCAAATCATAATAAGTGAATATTAATTACATAACATATTTATCCAAGCTATGATCAAATAGGTTGTATTTCTTTTGGAAACATAGATACATGATTTATTTATAACTAGTACCATTTTTAAACAAATCATACTCAATACCTTTCTTCATAACCCGGGGAAAATGAAACATAAGAAAGGGTGAGATCAGATTTTTTATAAGAGTAAACATGGGAGATAACAATGACAACTTAAACATGACATTAGTATAAGGGTTTGAGAACATTATTATAAACTTTCAAAATCATACCCTGGATATCATAGATCATACTCTTGAGTCATGTAATAATGTTTGGCTCATAAGACATGAGTTGTAAAGGAATCAAATAACATAATCCATGATATCCTAATATTGGCATAAGGTATAGTTTTTTAGCATACATATAAGATTTTAAAAACATTTCCTTAGTAGTCAAGTCTCATTACGAAAACTGTCATATTAGAATGGGTTTACTCCATAACCCATCATAATAGTCAAGGTTCACTCCCAACACTATCATAGTGGATTGATTCCCTTATTGAACTAGGTTCACTCTCCACTCCAGTCCTATTTATCTCATGAGATATCCATCTTCACCCAATGAATTTAAGGTATATATAATTATGGACCCACCCAAAAAAATTAAAATCATATATATGTGTGACACAATATCATAAAACATTCATTATATCCTAACACAAGAAAACTAAATGTGTTTCTTAATCATTTCATCATAACATAACCCATAAAAAAGAATGTGTTTCATAGACATATAATATTTTCTACATAGAATAAATCATAAAAAAGAAATAGATTTAATATAAATTTGGTCATCATGATCATAAACCACCCATAAAAAGAATTATGATCATATCATTGAATCAATTCCCTAGTAAATATTAGGAAACATCAAATTATTTCATCTTAAATGGAAAATAATTTTAAATATCACTTAGAAAATTTCACGAAGAAAATAAAAATTTTAATTTTTTAATCAATTATTTATAATCTAAAATTTTCTTAAATATTAAAGAAATATTTTATTTAGAAAGAACCTTGAATATTTTTAATTTAAGATTCAAATAATTTAGTGTCCATGATGGTGTTTTTTTTATGTTGTGTGTGCTAAAATATGGATTGCTTTCACATTTTCATTAAAAAGTACAAAATATCTCATTTATAAAATGACAAGAAAATATTTTTTAAAATATTTTTTTAAAATTTAATCATAATTAAAAATTAATTTTCATAATAATAAGATAATATTATAAATATTTGTGAATTTCTTTTATAAAACATGTTTATAAATGAAAAACAATCTTTGAGGGAAGAATGAAATAATGTCAGTTTTCCCTTCAACTTTTTTTAAAAATATTTAGTACATAAAGAGATTAAAATTATATTAAAACATTTATTCTTAATAAATAAATAGATTATAAGAATATTCATGAATTTATTTATATTTAGGTTTTGAAATTTCATCATCGGAAGCATAATTATAAACAATCCCAATAAAAATGAGATTACAACAAAAAACCCCTAATCATTGATAATTTTTGAATCATAAGCTCCATGAAAGAAATAAATTTATATGTATTAGAATATAAAATAATTTATTATGATAATAATCACCAAATAAATTCAGGAGCAGTTTATATAACACATTAAAGAAATAAGTGGTGAATATGGAATGTGTCTCACAGAAATAAAAGTGAGACAAAAATCCTTTACCTCAGGTTTGACTTCCTTCAAACGTGTTAGAACATCCTGTATAATAAATATAGATTTATAATATATCTATTAAGAAATAATATTCATTTATATAACACCATATATGATTTACTTATAACATTTTACAACCTATTTATTAATAATTATTTATTTAAATCACTGTTTCGTGTGGCAACTCATTCATTTTTTCATGCTTATTTTGGTTTGATGGTTTTGGTCCCTGTAATTTTACTATGTTTCTATAATATATATAATTTTATTCATGATATAAAAATAATATAAATATATTTTATACATATTTAGATTCATCCATAAGATTTATAGATAGAAAAATGAATCATATATTTCATGTTGATGGTAGGTCGTACGTACGCATGAAGGTTGTTTCCATTTTTTTGACTAATGGTACGAAATAAAGGTATATAATAATTCACCTTTATAGGATCATTTATATATAATTTATATAATATATATTTGATAAATATATCTTTATTTACATCCAACTAAAAATAAGATGAAAAGTGTATCACACCACTCCATGCAGGCGCTAGTCCACACATATGCACGAGCAACATTATCGTGTTTCAATGGATTAAAATGTAAGAAGTTAGATGATATATTATAGTTAAAAAAAGAATAATTATTTCATAAATATAATATATATATACTTTAAATTCATTGTTATAACATTTTATGAGAGATGGTGACGGAAAACGAATTACATCGTCTTATGAGGCGATAATCTACCATACACACGATCGACGGTCTTGTATCTTATATGTGGAAGATGAGATGGATATAGGTAATAAAAATAACATATTAACATATTATTATATGGAAGAATATTTTTTATTATTTAATCATTGTTTAATAATATTGTATGTCGGTTTAAGAATAAAAAAAATGAAAATTATTGGTTAAGAACGATACCTCTTCTCTAGACTACCTCTTTATGTTTTCACCAAAATACTTCCAAGGATGATTTTTTTTAAATGACTCTATTATATGATGAGTGATTTTTGGAATGGTATTTATTAGGTTTTGGATAGTATAATGTCAAAATATTTCCATTGTATCTGATTTATACATGTTTAATTGGAAATTTTACCCTTATATTTTGGTTTAACCCCCCCCCCCATCGGTAAACTCGTTATAACCATAACTGTGGTAAATAATTTTTAATATTTTTACTATTCATTATGGCCCAGAATTAAGTTAACCTTATTACCCAATATTAAATTTTAAAATTATAAATATGTAATCCATTTTTCAAAATTCAACTCACATAAGTGGAGTAATTTAATTTAAAATTAAACTCGCAAGTGCACTAAAAAGTAGTTTTCAAAAGCAAAGTATTTCTTAAGTATACAATTTTTTTATAAAAAAAATCAAAATACATTTAATTAAAATTATATAAATTGGATTAATACTAATATATTTGTACTAATTTTACTTTTAAATAAATTTAATAAAAAAATTATCTTTTTAAATTCATTAAATGAAAAAGAAAATTTTTAATAAAAATTAGTATTTTTCACTATTCATCAAAAATTTAATCTTTTTAGAAAATGATAAAAAATTAACTCTAAGATAATTTTTAAATTTTTATTTAAAAAATGAATGTAATTTTTTAAAATAAATATTTTATTAATTTTAAAAAGGTTAGTTTTAAAATAAATATGCAAAATGAAATGAAACACACTTTTAAGAAAAATACAGTTTTTAGGGAAAATATTGGATTTATTTATATCCCATGCCTAGAAAAAATATTAGATGAATGATAAGAAAAATTATTAGATATCTAATACATAAATTTAATCAAAATCATTCTCAAATAGTGATTAATTTTATTTATTATGATAAAAACACATTGAGTTTATAAAGACAATTTTTCTTAAAAATATTTATTTTACTCTCAAATGATTTTTATTTTTATTTATAATAAATTGATAACCAATGAATTTATTTAATAGGTCTAAAGAATATAATTTTTATAATTTAGTTATTCATTTTTATACCCACCAATATAATATATTAGTTATAACTATCATATTAAATAATAATGTTTTAATAGTATATTACCTTTCATTTAAACCCATTGTTGCGCATAACACATGTTACTGCAGAAATAAAATTTATTTGAAAGAATATACATTTCACAAAATTGTGGGGTGTTAGATTCTAACCCCATTAAAATTAATTTCTTCCTTAAAATTATGTTCTTTGATACAATTAAATAAGGATATTTTTTCCTCATTATATCATCATGTTCCCATGTAGCTTCCTCGAATTGATGGTTTCGCCCAAAAACATTGATCACTTGAGTGGCCTTGTTTCATAGTGATATTTCACTAAAATCTAGATCTCCAAAAATTATTCCTCAAAAGATAGATCTTGATCTATTGGTATAACCCTTAAGTTCATTTCATGTAATGTTTTTGTTATTTACTTCCCTGGGATAGATACATGAAATACATCATGGACATGAGAGAAGGTTGGTGCAAGCACTAAATGATAAGCTAGAATCCCTAACTGGCCAGGAATATCAAGTTCTATAATAAACCTTGGGCTTAGTTTTCCATTATTTATTAATCTCATAACCTTCTTCAATGGAGAAATTTATAGAAAAACCTTCTCACTAACATCAAATTCCAGATCACGTAGATGATTTTCAGCATAACTTTTCTATCATCTTTAAGATATCTTGATGTTGTGCTGAATGGTTATTACTTTTTATTCCCTTTACTGAGCTAGATCAGATCCCAATAACTTTTTTTTTATTTTATCTCAGAAAATTGGATTTATACACTAATTTATATAGAGGTCTTCATAAGGATTCTTTTAAATGCTTGAGTAAAAGCTATTTTTGTAAGAAAACTAAACTATAAGAAGGTGTTAATCCTAACCACCATTGAAATCCATAGAAAAAGATATCAAAATATAATATAGGGTTTTTGTAGCTCTCTCAAAATAACCGTCTATCTGAGGATGATATGTTATACTGAAACTCAACAATTTATTAAGATCTTACTGAATAATGTTTTAGAACATCGAGGTAAAAACCGGATATCGATCAGATAAAACGAATGTGGTAATCTACATAACCATACCACTAACTTAATATATATTATGTAAATCTAATTAAGAGAGATATATTATCTAATTTAATTGAAGTTTTCTGATATTTTAAGGTGATAAACTATAACCTGGATAGTATTATACATTTTATACATTTTTGGGGAGTCTTATGAAAAATCTATTGTGATGTTTTTTCACATATATTATAGTATTGGTAATGGATGTAACATCCCATTATAATTTGATCTATCATCCTACACTTCTAGGGAACCTAAATCCCCACATGGATAGATGGTGGAACATTTATATAAAGAATATAATATTTATCTCATTACTTCATGATTTCATGATATACACTTTGCATATATAGAAATATTGGATCTTTTTTTATTCTCATCATTGATTATCTATCATGATCATTTCAACTCAAATCATCATCCACCTTGTTCTCTTTACTAGGGTGGTAATGTATTGATAAAACATAGTATTTAATCATCTCCAACCTTCTTTTTCGGTGTATATCCATATACTTTTGAGTGAATATATACTTTAATCTTTTATGATCAATATATATATCACACATTTCTCCATAAAAATAATTCCTCTTTATCTTTAATTCAAAAATTACTGAATCAAACTCCAAATCATGAGTTGGATAATTTTGATCATGAATATTCAATTTTCATGATTCATAACATATAATTATATCATCTACATTAGAATTAATCCAAATCCATTCTTCAATGCATAACTCTAAAGGAATATATATCTCTTCAGAGTAAACGCGGTTAGTGGATTAGAAAACCATGAGAAATATTCTAAAATATTTCAATAATATCCATCAAACCTAAGAAAACTATGGATCTCAACCACAGTGGTTGGTTTGGGTCAATGTTCAATAATTTTGTTCCTTGATGGATCCAAGGATATACACTCTCTTTAGATTTTATGATCCAAAAATTAAAACATCTGTAGCCAAATTTTACACTTGGTAAATTTTCAAAAAATCTTTCTTTCCTTATTATCTTCACCGCAATTCTCAAGTTATATTCATGATCTTACTTTGACTTTGAATATGAATTAATATAATCTATAAATAATACCACAAACTGATCAAGGTAATATCTAAATACTCTATTCATTAAATCTATAAAGATAGTGGGGGTATTGGAAATACCAAATAGAATGACTATATATTCATATTGTTCATACCTTGTATCGAATGTTTTCATGGGTATATCCCCATTCTTAACCCTTAATTGATGATAAAAAAAAATGAAGTTCAATCTTGTAAATTTATTAATCTTTGTGAGGTTGATCAAAAAATTCATCAATATGGGTTATATGATACTTTTTCTTGACGATGATCTTGTTCAATTCTCGATAATCAATGTAGGTTAGTATTAATCCATCTTTCTTATTAACAAAAAGAACATGTGTGCCTCAAGGTGACACACTTGGATGAATGATTCCTTTTCCAAGATTATCCAAGAGTTTATTCATCAATTCCTACAAATCAATCGAGGCCATTCTATATAGAATCTTTAAAAAGGTTCAGCACCAAGTATGAGTTATATTGAGAACTCCACTTCATGTTATGGTGGAATAAAAGTAAATTATTCCAAAAAAATTATCAAAAAACTACCACAAAATAGATATATTTTCTAAATTTAGAATCTCTACAACCATCTAAGATAAACACCAATTTTGAATATGAATTATGACCCATACAATGGATTCAATTTCCATTTGAATTTTAATATTTATCATCACAATAATAGATCATCATATGTTGGTTTAGAATATCAAATGTGACCTCCATTCCAAAGAAATCTATGTGGTATTTATGTATAGGAATCCAATCCATGACTATTATGACATCAAATTAAACCATAGTGGGAATAACATGATTTACAAGTAGTACATTCCCATAAACTGAAATTGGAAAAGAATAATATATTTGTGATAATTTCACCTTACCATTATGGGTATTCACTACAAATTCAACATCTAATAGTTGTGGTGGAATTTTTAAACCCTTATAAAATTTTTAAAATTTCAAAGAGTGGGTAGATAAATAGTTAAATAAGTCAATAATTATCCTATATTGAATAGTAAGTGCACCTTTAACCACATATTTATCATACCCCTCATTGTAAATAGTGATCACATAAGATTTCCTTTTATCTCTTAACTTAAGAGGTTTCTAAAATTGATCATCATTATTAACCATAAGATTTGAGAACTTGTTAGAATAATTCTCAGAATAATAACATTTTAAACACTAAAATGTGGTTGGTGCATAATATGGATATTTCTCTATATTAAAATAATTATTTAACATCTACATATCACCTCAGAATTTGATTTCTTGAGGTCCTTCCATTCCAAATTTAAAACATTTACCAGTCCACTTATGGAAACTTCTACCATGTTTCCTTCCACACATCAAGCATAATCGTAATACTATCTTTTTATCATTGTGATTTTTATAATTTTATTTTAATTTCATATTTATTTCCTTATCATTAATTTGATATTTGTGGGTAAATCTAATATGAATTTCCACCTGGATATCACATCAGATGGTTTCTTCATAGCTACATAAGTCCCTTGTGGAAAATTCCCTTTTGAGATTTTGTTTTAATCCATTGAAGAATTGATCAACCATAATTTTAGTTTGGATGATATTACCAAATGTGTACCTTGAAAATATTGTAAAAGTTTCCTCATAGGTACCAATAGATTCATCATATTTATGCTTTAACTAAATGAACTACTTCTCCATTTTCAAATGAAGAATACGATTAAAGTAATTATTGAAAAATAATCTATTAAACTCATCCCACTTAACGTAATCAATTTCTTCTTGTGTCCTTCTATTCATAATAAGATTATACCATTGATCTATTTATCCTTCCAAGTGATAGAAACCAAAAATTACCTTTTCATTATCAAAACACTAGATAATAGAAAATATATTTTCAATAATATTTATCCATTTCACAGTAACTAGTGGATCGAGATACACACTAAAATAAGTTGAATGTTTTTTATGGAGTCAAAAAAAGTATGTTCCTCCATTGATCATTTGTATGTTCATTATAATTTATATCTTGATAAAGTTGTGTGATCATAGTAATGTGATTTTGTATTCTAAATCCCATAACATTTGTTTTCTTGTGTGGAAAACCATTACCTTTTCTATGATATTTAGCATTAACATGATTCCTTTAGGTTACTTCCATTGACTAAAACTGAAATCATTGAGTGAGAAAAAATAATTATAGTGAGAAAAAATGTAGTCATGAAAAATCATTTATAAGATGTCAAAATAAAATCACCATGCTTTAAATCTATGACATCATTAGTTTAACTAAGGTCATCTATGATCTTTAAAAAAATTATGGGATGTTATCTAATACTTAGACTTATCTCCAGGGTTCTTACAAAATGTTTTCTCATCCTAGTTTCCAAAGGTGACTAATCCTTTCTCTGAAACAATCTATAGTGACTGATACTTTTCATACATAAATATAACTTCTTAATTGATAAATATTCATTAACTAACTTAATGATCCATGGAATAATCGTATAGGTATAGTGCCTTTAGAAACGTGGATACATAAAAAATTGTCTCATAATGATTATAAACCTTTTAATACATTTCATACTTAATACCTTTCATCATAAATCAGGTAAAAGGTAACATTTAAAAGGATGATCATAGATTCACATTATGGGTAAAAATGGGAGATAATAATGATCACATAAAAAAATGAGCATAATGGTATGTGAATATTATCAAAACATTTGAAAACCATAACATGTATATCAAAGATCACAATCTTGAGTCATGGAATGATGATTAGAACTTAATAATACATGAATCACAAATGAATTAAATAACATAATCCATGAGAGCATAAAATTGGCATAAGGCATAGATTTGTGGAATATACATAAGAATAGAAAATAATTTCCTTATTAGTCATAGATAATTTCCATTACTATTATAGTAGAATTGGTTTACTCTCCCAAACCATCATAGTAGTCAAGGTTTACTACCAATATTATCATAGTGTAAAGAGTCCCTTAATGAATATGGTTTACTCCCCATTATAGTTTTTTAAAATCTCTAGAGGAATCTATATTTATCCAATGCATTAGAGGGCTATATAATTTTGGGTCAACCAATGACATAATAAAAATTATTCATATGTGTGCCACAAGATCATAAAACATTAATCATATCATAAAGCATGAAAAGGAATTGGGTTGCATAATATTTTCATAATATCATAACCCATGGAAAGGAAATAGGTTTTAATAACATTTTATCTTTTCACCATATCATAACCTGTGGAAATGAAATGTGTTTAATAAAAATATTTTCATTATGATAATAAATTATCCAGAGAAATAATAAGGATTTTATAATTTAATATCTTCAATAATTATTATGTAATATAAAATGATTTCATATTAGATAGAATATTATATCAAATATCGCTTGGAACATTTCTTGAGGAAAACATCCTTTTTTACTTTGAAATATAATATTTAAAATATAATAATTTCTAAAATATTAAGGAAAAATTTTATTTCAAAAGAGACATGAAAATTTGAAAATGAACCATTAAATAATTTATTATTTGTGATGGATTAAACTTTTTTCCCTTCTATAAACGTTAAAACTAAGATTCTTTTCCAATTTTCAATAAAAAATCAAAAGTGACTCATTTAGAAAATCGAAAGAATTTTTTTTAAACATTTTAAAAAAATTAAATCATGTTTTAATTTTACGATAAAAAATCATATTAAAATATTAAAATCGTTTTTGAAAAAAAAATTATAAAACAAGTATATAGAAGAAAAAAGAATCTTCGACTGAAGAGAGAAATAAAGTCCGTTTTTTCTTAAAAATATTCTTTCGGAATATTTAGTACATAGAGAAAGTAAAATGAATTGAAAAACCATATTCTCAATAAATAAGAATAGGATAATAAAATTAATTTGTTTCATGATAGTTATGTTATGAAATTTAATCATTGGAATCATAATCATAAACAATCTTGATAAATAAGGAGGCTCCAATATAAAACCCTTAACACTTGAGTAACATTTGAATCATAAAACCAAAGAAATAAATAAACTAATATTGATATGTATATACCATAATGTTTTATTAGAAGTATCATAAAATAGAATCATGGGTAATATTTAGACACATAAATGAAATAAGTGGTGAACATAGAATGTGTCCCATATAAATAATAGTGAGATAAAAAACCCTTACTTTATGTCTGACTACCGTCATACATGTTATAAACTCATGTATAATAAATATATATTTATTATAAATATTTTAATGAATCATATTAACATATATAATAACATATATTATTTACTTATAACCTTATACAACCCATTTATCAACAATTATTTATTAAAATCACTATTTCGTGTGATAATTGTTTTGTTTTTCATATATGTTTTGGTTTGGTTGTTTGGGAACTTGTACTATGATTATGATTGAATACTATGAATAATTTTAACCATTATATAAAAATAATATAAATTAATTATAAACATATTTATATTCATCTATAAAATTTATAAATAGAAAAATGAATTACATCGTTCAAGGAGATGATAGGTCATATGAATGCATGAACATTGTTTCCATTTATTTTATGTATAGAAAAAAGAAATGTATATAATAATAAAACTTTAAAATTTTAATTTTTATATCTTATATATTCATTCAATTTATTCTTATTGTCATACATGTTAATATAAAATGAAAAATGTTTCACATTGCTTCGTGTAAGAAATAATCCACACATACATATGATTGACATTATCATTTTTCAACGGATTAGAAGGTAATAAGGTAGAAGTGATATTATAATTAAATAAGTATAATTATGTCAAGAAAAATATATATATATATATTAAATACATAATTATATCCATCTGTGAGAGGTTGTGATGAAAGAAAAATTGTATCAATTTTTGAGGCAGTAGTCCGTCGTACACATGATCAACGGTTACATTTCCCATTTTATGGAAGAAGAGATAGATATACGTTATGAAATTAACCTAATAACATAATTTTATATTTAGTATAGTGGTGATATTATTTTATCATAGTTTTAGAATATTTTAAGCATATTTAAAAAGAAATACAATAAAAATTATGCGTTAAGAATGATACCTCTTTTTTAGAAAACCACTTTAGGTTTTCACCAAAATCCTTCCTATGTTGGTTTTCTAATCAAAGAAATGCCTCTAAGAAATGGTAATGTATTTAAGGAATTGGTTTAGTTAAAAATTGTCTGAACTAAATGTATCTTTAATTTTGTATATGAGAGGATATGAGGTGTCCTTTAATAAGTGGGGGAGGGGTCTCACTTGGAAATTTTTAATAAAATATAATATGATTAAGTCATTCCAAAGAAAATTGCTTCCAAATAAATAAAGATTCTAATTTTTGATATTATAAGTTCAAAATATGGCCATAAAATAGTATCAATACATGTTTAATTGAAAAAATACCCTTATATTTTGGTTTAACCCCTACCCTCACTCGATAAACTCATTTTAACATTAACTATGGTAATAGATTTTTACTGTATTACTATTCATTATGACCAAAAATTAATTTTTACTTATAACCAAACAATAATTAATTTTATTTCAAATATTCAATACATTTTACCAAATTAAATTCCTTAAATTTGAATAATTTAAAATATAATTAATGTCGCAAGCGTGATGAATAGTGGTTTTCCAATGAAAATGTTTTCTCAAGTATAAAAAGATTTTATTTCAAAATTATATATAAAAATAATTTAAAATAATCTAAATTGGATTAATACAACTATATTTGAATTATTTAAAATTTAAACCCATTTTAATATAAAATTTTACTTTTTTTAATGCTTTATACAAAAAGATATTTTTTACTAAAAAACGTTAGTTTTACTATTCATCAAAAAAAAATATCTTTTCAAAAAATTTAAAAAAAGTCACACTAATATAATTTTGTTATTTTTATTTAAAAACATAAGTAAATTTTGTTAATAAATTTTCTAAAAGTGTATCTTTTAATTTTAAAATATGTGCGTAAAACGCGATGAACCACTTTTTTGAAAATATAGTTTTTAAGTATTAAACCGCATTCATTCTTATCTCATATCTAAAAACATATTAGCTGAATTTTCATATAATATATTTAATAGATAACTTTTTAAATTTCATTAAAATCATTCAACAATAATAAATTAATTAATTTTTTCAGTTAAAAACACATTGCATGAAAAAAATAGTTTTTTCAAAAAACATTTCTTTTAATCTCAAATGATTTTTTTATATGTATAATCAATTGATTACCAATGAATTTATTTAGTAAATATATAAACTATATAATTTTCAAAATTTATTGATTCATATCCTACCAACTGATTTAACTACTAGGTTATAAATGTCACATTAAATGATAATGTATTAATAGTATATCAAAAAAAATTAAAAATGTTATTGCATGGAATGAATGAAATATAAGAAATAATATTTATTTAAAAAAAATATTTCACAAAGTATTTGTGTGTTTCAAAATATCCCTCAAATGAGGATTAAACCAACCTTTATGTAGATATTAGATGAGTTAACCTTTACAAAATGTTGTATATTACCTTTATATAAGGCTCAGACGACTTACCTTTACGCAAGAGGTCGAATGAATTACCTTTATACAATATTTGAATCAAAATCCTTAACATTTCATGAGGAAGAACTGAACATGAAGTGAGATATCTTTTCATGACCTTTATAAGGGTAAATAAACCACCCTTATTCTAGATCAGATGTAGATTTAGGCCTTCTAATTAAACCACCTTTACATGAGAATTAAATTTTACCTACATAGGTGAATTAAAGTTCCATTACATTTGTCTTAAAAAATTAATCTTATCATTAACCAACTCAAAAATAAGTTCCATGTAAGGGTAAATAACGTTTTAAAAATTATTTAATTTTAGTTAAATGAAATTTTAAAACATAAGGATATAATTAATTATAATTTCCAAAATTCTAACTGTCATCATAATAATTGAATAACTTTAAATATTATTTTTATAATTTTTAAAACCACATAAAAATTCCCATTTAAATTTATGAAAGCTCTCTAGAGCCACAAAATTCCCATGGATGATAAAGGACTCGGGAAAAAATATAGTCCATTACCTTAAGCATATCCAACATAACAATCATATTATATAATAATTTCCCATAAGATAATAGGATTAATAATAATGATCCAATAAAAATACATAAATAACACCGTTTAACATTGGTTGGTAACTTAGCCAATATGGGTATACAATTCACATTAGGTTTTTTACTCACATAACAAACCACTTCCCAGTTTTTATTATTATTCAATCACATTATCATGTTAGCCTCACATTATTATATTTTTCATTATAAAAAATCATTCTAGGGAACCTATATAATGTCCACTCAACATAGTTGTGGACACCACTATGAGATGATTCTATATTTTTTCAACACACTTAGTTTAAGGAAATAAACTTTGGTGAACATAGCTTAGAAATCACCACCCATTAAGGTCCACTGTCAGTCCAAGCTTTCCTTTCCTACTCTTGAAGAAATAAATAATTCTATTCTAATGTAATTTGAGGTCATACACACATGGTTTGTGGGACCAATATCAATTTCATCAAGGAAACGTGCATAAACCATCAAGAATTGTTATGGAGAACCTACCATGTAACTATAGGGGTTTTCCCAAGTGATGTTTTTACATGGATCGACCTATCAGTGATGAAATTGAAGAACTTGGAATAAAACAAAAAATTAAGGAAGAGATGGTGGAAAATGGTTTGATCATACGATAAATGATGATTTAAGGGAAAAGGAATTGTAGACTCACCTCAAGAGATCACCTAAAAAAGAAAACACTCTGATACCATGATAAATTTAGGATATATCCTCTTTTGAATAGATTTAAGATGGGTAATGGATAGGGGTCGTACAGTGCTTCTTAAGAAATTAGTGGGAGGAGAGGTTTTTATAAAAAAATTAAAAAAATTAATAATTTAATTAAAATTAAAAAAAAGAACATATATACCCACTAGGTACCCGCCTGACTCCCTCTATGAACCCAATACCCACAATATACTCATTTTAGGGTCATCATCCACCTAGAATTCCATTCAAAACCTTCCCTCTCTATCTGGGCCCACTAAGTACCTAATACTAGATCAATGGGTACCCAATGGTTTCTTTTATCATCATAGAAGTCCTAGCACCAGGTCCATTTTCCTAAAATGGACCCCTGATCCCCCACAAACACCTTAAATATCCCATAAATACCAAAATATAAAATTTTAAACAAAAATTAAACTTAACTCTAACCAAAAAAATATTTAGAGTTTTATATTCTCGTATAATGTGATTTAGGATTATTTATACTTGTTTATGATACAACTAGTGTACATAGATGTGGAGATAGATGTGTTTGATAGAGATTATGCCATATACCTTTTTATAATGAGTGGAATTAATGATTTTCTAGATGCCAATATGTTCTAACAATTATGGATTAAGGAATTCATAAATTTTTAATGAAATAAATGCCCATAGTGTCACACTTTATGGTTATGTGAATAACGATTCAGTTTTATTGTGAAGTATTTGTATATAACATTGGGAGATACCCAAAATCATTTTAAAGGATATAAAAAATAATTTTTTGGATTTATTTTCACAAGTTGTTACATATAATGTTATATATGAATAAATTTAATGATATATATTCAAAATGGATTTTTGAAAGATATCATAAATGTGTTTTTATTGTATTTTTACAAGATATTACATTTAATGTGACATAACACTAGTGAAAAAAATGGTTTTTAAAAATAATTGTTTTAAAATATGTTATAAAGAATCTTCATTTTCTATGACTTTAAATAAATATTTTTAAAATAAGTTATTATAACCAACATCGTAAATAATTTGCAACCACATTTATATAAATAGCCAATTTTGGAATGTGATTGGAAAACTTTATCCTACCATGTTAATTTATAGACAACCAATGTGTGATACAATTTATGATGTTATATTTTTTTTAAACTGATGTTATAAATACTATTTAATTACAGATCCTTTATAACTGATATTAAAGAGTACTCTGGATCATTTTTTATTAGTTTTCAAAATAAATAATATAAAATATTATTTTTTAAAATATGAAATAATACATACAATACTAAAAACTATTTCAAAAAAACTATATAAAAATCAGTAAACTTAATCAATATAAACAACATATATTTTTTAGGTTCAATTGAATATTTCTTATTTAGATCATAATTTTTTTACAACTCACCAACATTAAAATTTCATAGTCATAATACATAATCTACAAAAAAAATATAGTAATGAACTAAAATTGAATTAATCTTGAAAAATAATTATCCAATAGTGTGTGTATATGATTTATCTCATTTAAACTATTTGAAAAAGTGTCATAAAAAAGATTAAAATATAAAGAAACTATTTAACATGTATATTAATATAATAATATGATAAATAAAAGAGAAGATTATGATAAAATATATTCTCACAAAAATATATTGTTATTCTAGTTGTAATTATTCCATACATAAATCTCAATAAAAAATACCCACAATTGATACCTCCTTGTTAAAGACGACACTACAATTCCAAAACATTTTTAAAATTAAAAAATAATATTCTATATAGTTATAATAAACTAAACTATTTATGAGATTTTTAAACTCTAGATGAGCATATTTTATTTTTGTTTCCCTTCATCCTTTTAACTTGTGGTATTTCTTCAATGGACTAATTGAGAAATATAAAAAATATAAAATAAAATAATTTATAATAAAATATAAGCATTGAAATAATAAAACATAATTCTATGATTATTTTTTAAACACTTCCCACATGTCACTAATCATAGAGTATAACCAGAATGTTGTATTTTTTTATGGCCCTAAAACACAAAACATCCCATGTTGATGAGTAATCAAAAAATTACAGTTAATGTGGTAATATAATTATGAGTTGAATGAATAATCACATTATAATGAATGATGTTTTTTAACCTCTCAATATAAGGAAGTGTCAAGAACTTAGTTGATTCATTCTAAAATATTCTAGAAACATATTCAATTTATTCATCATCAGACAAAGTACACACTAATAGAGAAATAAATTAGAGTTCTATCAATCCATAAACCGATTTTGAATCAGATTGATTGTATATTGTATAAATATACCTACTAAAAAATCGATGGTTATAAGTAAAATAAAATTAATAAAATTAAAGGAAATGTGATAATCAACTAAAATAAAGATTAATTTCATCAAATTGATGCATAACATATCTATAACTTCAAGTTCCATGATAAGTTTCTTCATACTTATTAGCACTTAATCATGTAAAGAACAGGATAACTCGTCAATTTCTCAAAGGTTTCTACCGTCATAAATGTATATTCTTGTAAATTATTAATTCATTCAAATAAATTAGATGTATTATCTAGAAGGAAAATATTTTTTTTATGAAATATTTATTTATGTTTTAGGTATTCCTAAAAAAATATAAATACAATAATATTTCAGTATATAAATAAATGAAATCATTTAAATAATTTTAAAATAAATATTAAATAAAAAATATAATCTATGCAAAATTAATTGGTTAGTTATCACTAAATAATAGATTTAAAAAGTGAGAAATTACCAAAACTCATTCCAACTATATCCACCTCATCATTAAAGAATGAAAACTTATTCAATGCATCTATAACATCCTGCACCGTCACCCTTAGTTGACCTGACTCCATCTTATGATGATGTAAGGTATCCCCAATATAATGTATAATCTGAAATACTACAATATGATGGTTGGGATAATATATATATAACTCGTAGTACATTTTCAACTATAAAAGAGGTAGACGGGTAGGATATATAGGCAGAAACAATCTCTGAATGTCAAAATACACCAACTATAATGAAAATTTAATCATATATTCTATTAACTCACCCAAATCATATAGTTTTTCTTTTAAATAATTTGTTTAAACCCTTAAAACTCCCTCCCTAAAAGAACAAGTATGATTATTGGAAACTTTTATAACATATAAAACTCTCTCATATCCATGTATGTGACTCAATTGTTCTTCCTTTCCTAACATAGTCTCTAAAATGTCCCCCTACCCATGCATATAAAATCCTCAGTTGTTCTCTACACATGAAGGGAATATTTTAAGGAATATTTGAAAATAGTATAAATATTATAAAATATAAAGAGTCATGAAATAACTCAAATTACTTCTTATAATATTATTAGTTACATACTTAAACTTTTGGTAAGACGTTTCCCTATTTTCATCATCATGGCCCTATTCTTTTTTTATGGTGATTTGGAGGGGAAGGGTGGGGTCAATATGAAAATATCTTGATGTCTCAAGTCTCAATTTATTATACTTTTAAACAATCATTTCTTTTTATAGTAATTTATACCCTCCCTGAGATATAGTCTATGTGTATATGCCCTTCACCTAAATCTTTTTATGAGAACATCTATGTGCATGTTGTTTAATAACAAATAAATCATTAATAACTTTTTAAAATTTATTTTATATACAAAAATTTACATTACATGGTTGAAGTTACTCTATATAAAAATTATTCTTTCTATCTTATTTGAATAATATTCTTCTAAGTATCTTAATATATAAAACATTAAAGTTGAAAGGTTTTTTAATTTTTATTTTATAAAAACTGAAATACAAAGTTATTTTTGATTTAAAATCCATTCCCCTCTTTACATCTAAAGAAAAGTCTCACCTGTAAACATATTTTGTATCATAAAAATAAATTTAATAAGAAAGTTATAGGATAAAATGAATATTTTATTAATAAATATATATCAATAAAATAAAATAATAATAAATGATTTTACCATTATAGTCTCTAAAATTTATTCTCATTTCTTCTTGTTGACACTAATCCAATCATAAAATAAAATGATTATTTTTTCTCGATCTTTTAAATCCACATAACACTTAAATAATTTCTCATGTTGACATGCAGAAATATTATTACCATCAAATTATATAGGTGTCATATGGTCTTTATTATATATAAGTGATAATATAAGTAAAAAAGTTCTACCATGTTTACCAAACTTGGAATTCTTCTCCACCATGTAGAAATAGAAGGCTTATCTACTGAAGAATAAAGAGGATCCTCAATAGAATAATTTTTATACTCTTGTCCAAAAGAGTGAGATGGATAGGGAATTTGATCAGCCATGTTCTTATAAATAATATTAAAAAAATTATTAAAAAATGACATGAAATTAATATAAATCTATCTTTTTACATTTAACATTAATAATTATTGAAAAATGTTATAGAAATATAAAACTACACAAATTATTTTCCTTATCGGTTAGAGTTGTAAAATTAAATGATAATATAAATTTTAAAAACATAAATTTTATATGAAATGATATAAATAAAATATAATGATACAAAATTAATAATAAAAAAGATATAAATATGAAAAAAAATCTCTATATGTAATAAATTTATTATTATTAAAAAATATCTTTTTTGTTAAAATGGATAACTTTAATAATAATACTAATAAAATACTATTTTACATTTTATGAAATTTGGAAACATAAAAAAATTATAGTACCTAAAATAATAAGATTTAAATAATTGAATGGTTTTTAATACATCTAAAGTATGTTGATAAAACATTTGACAGAATGAAATTAGAAATTTATAATGTCCCAAACTATACAAGATATAAAAGCATAGCATGGCGATAGTAAGGGGTTGATACCATAGAGAGAAGGGAATGCAATAGCAGACTTTGGAATAATGTTTGAGTCATCCCAATTTTAATTTTATTTTATTAAACTAATTAATTTATGAAACTTAAATAATTAAAATGTTATAATAATGATAGGAAATGCATAATAGAGAGATTCCAATTTCAAAGGGTGGTTTCTCTAAGATTAATTCAACTTCATTTACTGAGCATTCAAATCCAATAGTTTCACAATCAAAAAAATATTCAAAATCAACATGGTATGTTTTATCAAAACTATCCTATAATCTTAACCATCGTTATCATAATAATTAAAATAATTGGGATATATTAAGTCCAGATTCTAAATGTAGAAAAATTATTAACCCAACGATCGTGAATTAATTATCTTTTATCATACTTGTTTTCATTCACTGTTGGAAGTTCCTAGTAAACAATCTATTGGGGAATTAAATTATTAATTAAATCATAGTATGGTAATAAATAATAAAATAATTCTATCAGTGAAGAGAAATAATGAAATATTGCTATGTACCCTATTTAACAAGAATCACTCTCTACATTGGATCTATCCAACCATTGTCTAGTGATCACTAATGACATGTAAACCCAAAACCATAATATAGATAATAGAAAAGAAATAACGAGAAAGCAAAAAAATAAAAACAACTAGAATTAAACTGATCAAAAAAACATTACATTAAATAAAAATAAAGGAAGGTGAAAGAAAAATCTAACTACGATGAAAAGTTTTTGGGTCAAAACTCTATTAGTTGTCTCCCGGTGGTCGAACACCTAAACTAAAAATTAAACATTTTTTAGTTGGTAGATATTTTTTATTTATAACCTTGTAAGTCATCCTAGTTATTTCCCTATTTAAAACCACTATAAATTGGTGTTCCAGGTCGAACTCGTAAGTCCGTGTTGAAAGATACATGTCAACATAACTTTTCAGGAAAATTGGGCGAGTTTCACAGCATGAAACTAGTGTTCATGGCATGAAAAAAATGACCACCTTTATTAAAGTGATTTTTTAATGTCCTATTATAATGTCCTAAAATGACTCCATATCCTGAAATTCTTTCAGGATTTGAATGGCCATCTTCTAGCATCCTTGCCTCTCTATGAGCCTGTTTCTTTATGTTTGATCCCCAAAAGTTTCTTATAGGAATCCTATATCCTAGGATTCCATCTTTAAGTGTAATTATTGATCATTTTTTGAATCAATCGTCAATCATAGATTCAACATCATTTTTCATTATCAGGTCATGATGCTTCATATCATGGCATAGAATGCCTTTATCTTACCAAAATATCCTAATTTCTTCCACATTGTTCCAAATTCCCATCTTCCATAAAGATATAAAAAAAATTGATATCATGAATGAATATCATATTCAATAAATAAATATATAATTAAAACATATATTAAAACCTATAAAATTATGTATATAAAATAGAGATGTCAAATACCCTCTCACTCAAATATTTTATTATCCTCAAGAAAAATCTCAACATCATAACAAAAAGGTTTCATGCATCAAAAAGGTATTTTTAAAATTATAATTCCCACAAAAACAAGTTATAACTGAATATTTAAAAAAAATAAAGCATTCCCAAGAAATAATTCATAAATCAAGAATCATTTATAAATTCCAATTTAATTAATTTCCCCTTTTCCCTTACAGATTTCAACCTTTCATCAATTCCTATTTAATTTTTGATTAACCTCACTATGAATTACTCCACTCATCACTCAATGTAAAATTTTAATATAGTTATTCTTATACCTCATGTACATGATTATAACCATAGGATTTCACTAAATTTTTTTCCCTCCCCATAAATTCAAATATCACAATTAATCATATAAGATTTGAAATTAAGGTCAAATGTCTCTAAGGATGTGTGTTGGTATGAATTGATGTTTGAAAATAAGTAAGGCTCAAAATAGAGGCTTAAAATATCAATTAAAATTCATGATATTCAAAATAAAATCTCACTAAGTTGTTCCCCACCAAAATATAATGTCATATCACCCCCCCCCCCAAGAACACAATAATGACTTAAGGAAGATATAATCATAATGAATGTATGAAATAATATTGTTGTTATTTTTTCCTCCCTTTTTTTATTTTTCAAAATTTGTGGTCGGGATAAGTCTCACATCCAAAACCTAACCACATATGATTTTGGGATTATCATAATGGTAGTTATGATTTTCAACATATCCTAGAAAGAACCCCAATTTTTTAAATTCCTGATTGGAAGAACCTCACAGCCACCACCTAACCACAAATAATAAAAATCATTAGTCTGGTAATTGTGATTTTTTACTCACCCAAGTGATAGACCATATTTTTTTAAAAAAAATTATCATTTTCTTTTATAATAAGAGGGATAAATAATGAAATAATTAATATAAATATGAACCTTCCCCAAACACCTTGATGAAAAAAACCCTTCAATCTCTTCTCAACATACAAAATCCAATATCCACCATGAAAAAACCCCTCCCTCATACTCATTCAATTGAATATAATAAAAAATAAAAAGATCTGATAAAGAAATAAAAATAATGTCTTGAAATGTAGCTTAATCCTAACAACATCATTCATGGATTCTACATGATGAAAAGGATAAACGTATAGGTTGGTATCAATGATAATGGGGATTATCATAACAATTATATCAATAATTTTAAATGCGAATTTTTTAAGATATAACTATGATAGGATATTAATTAAAGTTATAGTAGGATTATGTGACCTAATTATCACTCAATAAATATAAATATAAAAATATAAAATATTTCTTCCAGAATCCTATCAAGTCTGGAAACAAAAAATAAGTCAATTAATTCATGGAATGAACATCAAAAAATTAGTTTACTTAAATCATTTTTTTAGGAATCAATATCAAGAAAAGTAATCATATCAGAAATATTTTTTAAGAAACTCAAAATAGAAGTAAGAAAGTTTCTTTTAAAATGTAAATTTATATCTCTTCCATTTATGGTAATTATAAATAAATTTGATTGAATTGTAAAAATATTTTTCCTAAGTTCTTATGTCTCATATATTGGTGAGTAAAATACAAAAAAACATTGAATTAAGGTAGAATAAAATTCATTTCAGTTCATGAAATAATTCAATTACATTTTTTCTATTCTTTTAAAGATTATATAGAAGAAAAAACTAGGTATGTAAAAATATAAACAAGTAAAACATTACTTCCCTTAAATTGATTATTTTTAATGAGTTTCTATAATTTTGTATGACCTAGGTTCATGATTTGAGGTATGATATTGTGATGTAAATTGAACTCATGATATGAATTAGTTGTATATGCATCACGTCAATTACTTCCTACTTCTTACTTCTATGGGCTTGAAAAAAATTTAACAATGAAAGTATAGACACTATTTAAAATTTAAAATATTTTGATCAGACTAATAAAGGGATCAACAATGAGAAGATATATTAAACTAAATTAATAAAATTAGTATATTCCCTTATAATTAATTATAAAAATCTAGGCTTTCTCCAAATAGATTCCCATTTTTATAGTCGATTAACCGGACCATTACCTTCATTCTATAATTAGGACAGGTATAAATATAACTATCTTGGATTAACCCACTTCTTATAATGTTTTACATTCATTGTAGTGATTTTCCTCCTCTTTTGTTGGTTTTTATTGACCAGTGCTTGTAGTGGGCTATATATTGGGAGAAAATGTAAAATAAATACAAAGAAATCAAAATATAAGCAGATTTTGTAGTTATATTTCTCTAAAAAAATATATTAATTTTCTTCATTCGGTTCACATTTTGGAAGGAATTATTGAGTTTGGGATATCTTGTTGTCTTCTTATACTTGAAATTATATTAGGGATACCCATTCTTATTCGGTCTTGATAATGATAAAGAGTTTTATGAAAGTATAATCAACATCCTCTCCCTTCAATTTTTATTTTTCCTTTAATTACTCTTATTGTACTACTTTAACCCCCTACTCATCATTCTCTTTGACCATCCAATAAAAAATTTCCATCATGTTTCTTTCTTCTTCTTATCAAAGTCACCAATAGTATTCTATTTATTGTTCTTGATACTTTTGTATGTGTAGAATGGATTCCTTTAGTTTTTATTCTTAAATTTCCTAAACCAGAGGTCCATTACATTGAGAAATCTCAACACGTTCAAATAATTATTCCTTGATATCCTCATCCTCCCTTTTCTCAGTGGTTTATTCAATTGTTTGGACTACCTCAATTACATGATCTTATTATTTTTAAAATTAACTTATCCAAGCAATAAAAATTATTGTTATATTACAAATAAGATAATATAAAATTAAAATAATATGAGAAAGGAGAGTATTCAATTATCTCTATTCTCTAAGATGGGTCACATGATCATCCATCTCTTTATCCAACACTAGAATGTACTTTGTGAGAAATATAGTAAGCCTTTCTTCTAATTCATGCTCTTGAGTTTATTGTAGGTAAGTATCTTCCTGATTTTATTGTGCATCCCAGTAGTCACATTGGTAGAATTGATAGCTGAGATCTCCTCTATAGATATGAAAATAGGTGTCACTCTATTGTTGATTTTAAGATTCATCATATTCATTGGAGTATGATTTATTTTATCTTGTTTCTTGACATGACCACCCTTTTGAATTTATGGATTTCTATGTGGTTGGATAGTCTCGATATAAATTGCACTCTAATTGTGAGGAATAATATTATTTTTTCTAACAATTCATCCTACACACCACCAGAAATGGCCAAAATAAAAATATTGAAAAATAATAATGTTAAATAAAAAAATTAAAGAAAAAAAAGATACTGAAATTAAAATATAGAAACAAAAATTGTATAATAAAATACTTTAACATAAGTAATAGGTCTCGAGTCATCTACTATTCTCTACGTCTCCCTCGAAATGGCGCCAAAATTTGATTGGTTGAAAGTAAATTGTTAAATCCTCTGGAAGAATCAAATTATAAATTTATATTTTATCAAAATACACTAGCACAAAATCATAGCATTATAGTAGTAAGGGGTTGATCCTATAGAGAGGGGGAACACAATGGAAGACTTTTAACTTATGGTTGGGTCATCCCAATTTCAATTTTATTTAATTAAAATAATTAAATTAAACCAATTAAATAATTAAAATAAATTCAGATACACAGGAAAGGAAGAAGGGATATATTCTAGTTTCTATGGATGGCTTCAATAAGATTAGTTCAACTTCATTTATAGGGAAATAAAATCCAATACATACAAAATCATTAATATATCCCAAATAAACATGGTATATTTTATGAAAACTATCCTAGAATCTCAATCCTGAAGGTCAAATGAATTAAAATAACTGGGATGTATTAATTCTTGATTCAAAATGCATAAAAATAATTCAACCTAATGATCGTGAATTAATTTCCATTTACCATTTTTGTTTTCATTCACCATTTTTTATGACTAGTTAGTGATGTAATGGAGAATGCAATAATTAATTAAATCATAGAAAAATACTAAATAACAAAATTATTCTCTAAGTAAATGGTCATCATGACATATGGGTGCGCACCCAATTTAACCAAAACTTCTCACTCTTATGGATTTATCCAAACATCTTTAGGTGATTTTTAGTGACAAATAATCAAAAAAACATAGGAAATAGAGTAAAATAAAAAAATAAAAAAATATAAAATTAAATTAAATTGAATTAAAATAATTAAAATCAAACCTTACATTAAAGAAAAATAAAGTAAAGTGGAAGAAAACATTAACTACAGTGAAAATTGTCTTGTCAGAACCCTAGAGGAAACCTCCTAGTAGTTAAATATAAGGCCACATCCTTAAAAATTGCATAATATTGAGTTAATTAAAGAATAAACATTGATTGTATTTTCAGGTTCATAGTTTTAGAAAATTTAGACATAGATAATACAGAATGGCTTAAATTTATACAAAGTGGATATCACTATAACAATATCCATTTTATTCATAAGATAAAACATTTAAAAGTAAACAAGATTTCTTTTTATTGATAAAAATATTCTTGACACCTTCCTTTATCTTACCAAATCTTATACCTTGTGAAAACATTTTTAAAACATGGGATGATCACAAAAATCATAGTAAGGTTTATAAAATAAAGAAAGAAAATGTTAGTCAATGAATATTTATAAACCCAAGAAATCATACGAATTCTCAAAAACATCATAGAAATCATAAATCATAAAGTTTACTTCTCACATATATATAATACATACATTGTATAATTCATATCTAAAATGGTAGTAACCTTTGTGGTTATGTTTGGAATACCCATTATAGTATATTCACTAAATATCTTAAGAGAAATCTTATTTTTTAACTCTATCTCATTACCCAATTCATTAGAAAGATACCACAAGATCACCCACCCTTGGATTATCACATAACCACATGTATACAAAAGAAATTCCCAAGAACCATAACATAATCAGAACACATAAATCATGTATAAAGGAAAAATAAAATTTCCATAATGAAATAATAAGATATAATTTCAATATAATGAAATAATAAATTCATTCTCAAAACCATTTTCAATACCAAAATACCTAGGGAATATGGTATTTACTTTTCTTTTAAAAACATTACGACTTATAGAGTAACTCATATACAAAATAATGGCCACGGCGACGGAAAGGTCATTGTCCCAGCATATTTAAAAAACATTCCTTTTATTATTTATTAAAATTATTCATATTAAAAAATTTCCTTTTGAAAACCATTTAATGAAATTAAAAGCTAAAGGTTTTGATTATAGACTGTATAAAAGAAGGTGGTGTATATTATCTAAATATTCCTCAATGAAAGAATATTGATATGAAGTCCCTTACCGTGAGTCTGACTCGTGATGTACATTATTTATATTCCTAAATAATAAACTAATATTAATTTCAACTTTATTGATAACATTTTACTTGTTAATTATTTCTTTTATATCACTTATTACCTTGTTATAAAAATTATATAATTATTTATGTTCATATTGGTTGTTTTGCCGATATTCAGTACTTCAGTAGAAAATGAACATGGTTTTGATGTCACTAGTCCATGTGGTAATAATTACATCATATTGATAATATTATTCATGAAATATTCATTTCTTTCATACATTAACCATAATTTTTAAATCAAACCATTAATTATGGTTATGAAAATGAACAACATTATATTCATGGAGAGGGTAGGTTGTACGTATGCAAGATTATCATTTTCATTTTTCATTGATCATTATGGAAATAAGGTAATTATTATTTAATATTTCAATAATTATAATATTATTATTAAAATCATAATAATAATTTAAAAATACATATTTTAATCATAAAAGTGATGTGGTGAATAAAAACGATTCACATCACTTCATGGAGGTGATAGTTCAAACGTATGCACGAACGACGTTATAATTTTTATGTGCATGGAAGGTGAGGAAATAATTGAAATATTATTATTTTAAAATGATAAAAATGTTATTAATATCACATATGAATATTAATTCCATCATTATAACTGATCTTTGTGGATGGTAATAAAAAACAAACTAAATTGGTTCATGGAGTTGATAATTCACACGTACACATGAATGATTAATTACTTTCCCATTTGATGAAAGTATAGATATATTTTGGGAATGATATTAAAATAATAAAATATCAGTATATTTAGGATACTTTAGTTAATATTTAATCTTGGATGAATAATATTTAAACTAGGTGGATGAATAAATAAAATAGAAACTCATAAAAAACGATAACTCTTGTTTGGTCGATCACCTTTGAAGAAAACCTTAACACCTCTAAGAAGGGTGTTATGAATAAAAAAGGCATCAAGAATGTGGGTAGGGATTATATAAATATTTTTTGTAGATTTTGGATAAATGAAAATGATTTTTAAGTGTGATTATTACAGAAGAGAATGTACCTTTTTATAGGAGAGGGGAGGGGCACCCTTTGAAATTCTTAAAATATTAAATTAATATAAATTAATTTTTTAATAAAAATACTTCCAAATTGAAATATGTATAATATAAGATGATTATAGTTCAAAATACTCTCATTAAATAGTTTTTATACTTGTATTGATTTTATTTTAAACCTTATCTATTCAGTCTACCTATAATTATTCTCTTTTAATTATGATTTTGATAACAACATTTTAAGTATAAAAAGGCTATAAATTTTATTTATATGAGATAAATTTCCCATAATTGGAAAAAAAATGAACTTTTATACCTTATAATATACACTTTTTTATTTTAAAATATTTTTTTAAAATAATTTAATAAATTATTATTTTTGTTGAAGATCAATTATGTAATTTTTTACACTATTCACCTTATTGAATTTTAATAATATATAAATAGTGATATAAATTATAAAAAACATTTATTAGTATTATATAATGTAATATTCACCTATAAAATTCGTGGATAACATAAATTGTGCCAAATAATACTGATTTTAATATTTATAACATCATTTATTTGATTCTTTCATTAAAAAGGCAATCACTGCATCATCATTGTTTCGTAATTAAATTTCATTATTTAATGTCTAAAAATTATAAATAAAATACCATGATATATGTAATATTACTATATTTCTAATTTCTATTTATAATCAAGAATATAACTTATATAAACCCATATTAAAAAAATAGTTATAAGAGTCATGTTTGTTATAATTTTTCCTTTACTTTAAATTAAAAGTTATAAATGTCTTAATCACACCCAAGTGTCATAAAAGGGCCAAATTTTCATCCCAACGATTTTATTGCTCATTCTTATCTCATCCAATAATATAGGAAAAGTTTTAGGGTATTTTTATATTATTATAATATTATTATTGCCTTTATTTATATGATTTACCCTTTAACTATGGTAAATAAAATTCTAAAGTAATTATTCACAAAAAATATTTTTATCCTATTAAACTGAATTTTTCATACATATTTTAAAAATTTACATTAGTTTTTGAAAATTAAATTCATAGAAATATAAAAAATAAATTTAAAATTTATCTAATTGTTATAATGATAAAACAGGTTTTTAAAAAGTAAAACCATCAAAATATTAGCATGTGTTTCTTTCAAATTTCAATGTGAAATTACATCCAATGAACAACATTTGATTAAATGATAAAAAAATAAGTCTAATTAAACTTTAAAATCAATTAAAATGATAAAGATACTACATAAATAAATTATACGAAAAGGTAGTTTTTATTTAAAATGCAGCATTTTTTACAATTTTTTAAAAAATAAACTTTATTATAAAAATACCAATATTCAACCAAAGTAAATTTTTATGTTCAAATTCAAAATAAAATGTTTATTTTGAAAAATATAACATATAAAAGTGAAAAAAACTATATTTAAAAATGGTTCACCATGAAAAGGTGATAAAACTGACTTTTAAAAATATTTGAGTATTTTATGCATAAAACTGGATTTATTATAATTTTAACCCTCTAAATTTTATTAAATGAAAGTTAAAACAATTAATAAACATGTTTAATCATAATATAGTATGTTATTTTAATTCCCACCAATATAACATCTTAGATATAACAACCATTTAAAATAATAATACTAATAATGTATTATTTTTTGGTATAACACAATCTTATGTGGAACATATTATTTCGAAGAAACCTGTTGTTGTGAGTCGAGTATGATATCATACATAGAATCCATTTTTAAGTAAACATGATTTCTAATTATTAAATATTAATAGATATGAAAATTTCTTATTTTATAATTTCCTGGGATGTTATATCAAACCTCTACACCATGAATCATTCCTTTTTTATTTGGCTAAAACCCTTTATTTATAACCTTGGAAGTAAACCTAAAGTTTTCCAAAGTCAAAATAGGTATTAAATGGAATTTAGTGAATAACCTATAATTACCTATTTAATGATCTGAATTGACATAATTTTCTAGGAAACTTGGGCATGTTTCCTAGAATGAAACATGTGTCCACACAATTAAAACCATATATTCCTTTCCAAAAGTAATTTTTTTACATCATGTGCTCGCATATTAAAATTATTTCACATCCGAAACTTATTTCATGATGTGAATGGCCTTCATCCAATACCATGGTCTGTTTAAGCATGTTTCTTCATGTCTGGTCCTCAGAAGTATCCCATAAAAATCCCATATCATAAGAATCTATATTTTGGTGTAATTCTTAATCAATTTAGCTCTAATCATCAATCTCAGCTCTATTATCATTTTTTTTCTCTCCATGCTACTTTGTGTTGTGATGTGAAGTGCCTTTATCTGCCCAAAATGTCCCAGTTTCCTCCATCTTATTCCAAGTTTCTGTCTTCTATAAAAATACATTGATCATTGATGTGAGGAATCAATCTCATATTCAATCAATTAATATCCAAAGAAAAAAAATATAAAAAACCAAAAAATATGTATGTAAAATAGAGATATAAATTTCTTATATTCCTTAAACATGATCATTTTGTATAACATGAACCATGTATATGTCATGGTTATTGGGATCCTTTGATAATCTTGTCATTGATGTAATAAGATCACATAATTCATCGTCAATTCCAACCTTTTCATCTTAAAAGTACTATTTTTTTTACTAGAAAAATGATATAACACTAATCATATAATGGATTAACATTATATTAAACATTTTATTCATGTGTTTACATGATAAAAGGTTCATTTTAGTATCCTAATATATTTATATCTATAGGTTTTATTTCAGAGTCATTGTGTTTAATACTAGTGTTATCGATAACCCATTTACACTTCAATAAAGTAACTTGATATTTAATGTAACCAAACTATCATATATCTTAAATAAATCTATAATATTAGCTTGATTTAAATATCTAGTTTTTTATTCTCTAATCAAAGAATTCATCGCTTCAGCAAATACAAATACACTACTATTTTGAACTTCACTTTGATTATCCTGGTATTTAGTATAGTATGTATAGTCATTAATGTCATACCTAGACAATGTTATCACATTTAAGAATTTACCACCTATTAACCATATCAATATATTTAATATGGTTGAGTCACTAGCCAGGTTCTCCTTAAATGATGAGATAATTGTTTTTTATGCTCATTCAATACCTGAATATCTTTCCTCTATAGATAACATTGTTTTTAATTCATTAATGTGTGATATTATATGTGACTAAACCTTAATTTTTTTATTCATGATACATGCCTCTAATTTTTTCTCACAATCTAATGAATTTATTTTTAAGATAGAAATCTATTTTACCTCAATACTAACTCTCTCGTTGTTATATATAGTCAAGCCAATTTTTTATACTTTAGAAAAAAAATCTGTGCAAAACTCTACTACCTCTTAAAAATATAATTTTCAATAATAAAGGCTCATAGTTGACATGGATTCTTAACATATCCCTTAAATATCATCATACCCCATATAAAATTATATATACAACATAAGTATATAGGTATGCATAGTTTTATTCCTCATACCAAATGAAACATTAAATGTACCATGGTATCAAAAAAGATGTCAGAAAGTACATTTATAGTTAATAAAGTGTATCAACTTCTTTTTTATCTAACGTTTTAATGAATTTAGGTTCATCGCTTTTCTATTAATGGAATTAAAATAAATAACACACATTTATGATAGTCATTCTAACACAAATAAGTATTATTCCATGTAATGACACTAGAAATTATTTTTCCTCATAGCATGACAATTTTGATATTTCATGTCCATTAACTTCAAATATTTTAATGATAGTTTTTATTGAATTAGAAGAATATCCCTAAGGAACCTTGAAACCATGTTAGCACTAAAAAAACTAGATTTATCTCTCTTGTAATATGTATGGAATTCTAGAGGTAAGAATTTATGATTTTCTTTCATTGGGCGATCTAACTCCAAACTTATTGCCACTAACATTAAATAAAATATTTCATTTAAATAATCTGTGTTCTTGCCTTTAACATCTAATGATATTATAATCAAACGGTTACATATATTCTTCTCAATATGAATCACATTAACTTTATATTTGACCTCATCATATCTCTAATAAAAAACCTTAAAAATATTGATTATGTCTTCTATATAATCTAGTATTTACTAGATCCTTTTGTATTCCCTAATGCGATATCAATGTTTTTCCCTTGAAAAACATTGATTAACTAAAAAAGGATTTGGAGAAATATCAAATTATTATGACCTATTGAATTTTTTATAATCTTCAATAATATTGGTCCATACACAGAAAGATTTAATGACCCATGTACACTATTTTTCTTCCATGTTGAAGTTGATAACATGAATTCAGTTTTTCTAAAATTGGATAATATTTACTTAACATAAAACTATATCCAAACAAATATTTATATATATATATATTGATTATTTTAAATAAAATCATTTCATATAATTTAAAATATTTCTCTTTATATGAATTGAACACTTTGATACCTTCTTCCCATAATAATTTGAAAACAACAATTAATGATGACATGTAAAAATCAATATCTTAAACATGCTATTTTGTCCTATAAATCATTAAAATCAATACAATATATTTCCACTTCCTAAAAATTTCTAGGACCAATTTTTAAATTAGTAATAAAATAGGTCATAAATTATGTTGTATACCAAGGCTTTTCTATAGATTCATTCCATTTGAGTACATCCTATGTCTGAGATTTCAAACATTACTTCTGAATGCAGTAAATTGTTTATCAATTTTCATCCATTATGGACAATCATCTACATATGTAATTTTTTATAAAAAAATCTCATCTAGATTCCATATTAAAAAAAATTAATCATTAAAATTTGAATATAAATGTTTTAATTTAGGAATTATTTGTAGAAAACAAATTTCCTTAGCCTAAATTTTTGTACTTTTCATAAGTGATAAATCGACATTTTATATTTCATTCAACTTATACTGTGATTCCTAATTAATAGGACACCTTAAAAACCTTTTTATTACTTTCTAAACAACAAATAATAATTGGTTTATGATTTCATATTCTAATACCTTCATCCCATTGGACATAATACTTTTTAACACTATAATTTTAAACAAGATCACCATTTTCTTATAGAAATATATCTTTCACTAGATCTGGAAATTATATAACTTAAATATTTCTCTATCCATTACATTATTTCAAGTTAACCAATATCTAATATTTTAATAAAACAATAAATTTCTTACAACCTGGAGACATTGGGATTTTATCATCAATCTATAGGTTCTCAATAATCAATTTTTTCTTAGTTTCTTCAACTTCAATATCATGAATCATTTATTCTATTTTATTAAAATTATCATTTAAAGAATCTTCATCATGATTAGATCTCGAATTTTTCATCATTTGACCATAAAATATTTAAGGACTATAACATAGATTAAAACTAGTAAAAATTAAATTATATATTATTTCTATAGGTCTCATCTTTCTAATATTTAAACACATAAATAATTGGTAGTAAAACATGAGACTTTATAAAACATTCTATTTGGAAAATTCTGAAAATTAATCAACCCCTCCTCATATTCATCACTAGTTCACAATGTAGTAATCCAATTATGATTCATTATCACCTATTGAAACTATTATATAATATAAGTTACTATATGTTTTATCAATATTTTCATATTTACTTTTATAAAACAAAGCATAATATAACCATTTTAAAAATAATAATATCATTAATTTGTAAAATAATACACATGCATAGTTTTATAATGAAAAATAATTATAAAAATAATAATAATAATAACTATACATGCACATAATATTATACATTATATATAATGTATATACATTCAAGTTTTTTAATTATAATATAATTTATTTTTCTATTAAATTTTTATAGAAAATATATATTTGTTTTACTATTATGAAAATGTAATGATCCAATGTTTTATAAAAAAATCCCTTTTTAAATGAGTAAATATATTATTAAGAAATGAAATTTTATAATATACATGCACTAAATTGATTATTTTGAATCATCATAAGTTATATCCTTCCATATTTAAAAGACTATTAAGAATCATAACCATTGATAGTATAGTTATTATATAGTGATATTATGATTAGTATATATATTTGGTTATGATAAATCCATTTGACATAGATAAAATAAGTGATGTACTCAACTAGTTAGATCATAACCAATAAAGCACATTTATCAAAGATTTTGGGGGAGATAACATCACTAGGAGTTTCCTATGATGAATCTCAATATGATATTCAACAAATAAATCATTAGAGAAAATATTTATGGTATAGGTTCATGATCATCAAGATCATGGGTCAAACTATATTTATTGAACAACCCCTTAGAAAATCACACCATCGCACACTTCACCCTCAGGGGATTTGAAAAAGTAATAAAGAATTATGTTTCTAGAACATAATATTATGAATTTAAATATTTTATTTTCAATAAAATAATTATAATTTTTATTCGTTTTTTTTAATTATTGTTTAAATTATTAGATAACGAGTTAGATAAAAATTAGATTTTGATACGGTGAATCACAAATTATATTTTTGGGAAATATATAGGTTTAACCCAGATAGTTTTTTTGATAAATTTGAGAATTTTTTAAATAAATTATATTTTTTAAAATTATTAATATTAAATATCATTTATTAAATATAAATGATTATATAATTTTATGAAGTTGAATGTAATTTTTATAAGGGTCGGGAAATTGTTATTTTCAAAAAAACATTATTTTTTAATAAATATATATTTTTAATTGAAAAGTGTAAATTATCATATTTAGAGAATTATTTTTTACAAAATAATAACCGTTCTTCAAATAATCAGGTATAAATTATCCAATGGTGAATGTTTCATAATTTCTTAAAGCAACTGAATTTTTTGAGTTAAAACTAAATAGAGTGTAAATATATAGAAAGTATTTAGACATCGTAAAAGCTCAATATCAATGTAATAAATACTATAAAGAGTATCAATGGACAAAATTATTCTTACCCTGTAAAATAATGTGTTTTTTAAATTTATTTTATTAATCTTATAAACAATTTATGAATCCTTAAAACCCTATATTATATTATCAGTTTGTAAAATAAATTATTTATAAAGATGACTCACTTACACATCACCAATGGTATTATTTTAATAATTTCACTTATTTGCCTTATAAAATAATAAAATACACTCATATTTGGTAGAAAACCAAGGAAAACAATATAATAGATTATGTTTTTGAATAATTTATTTTGTAGATTCCAAAACCTAATTTTAGAAGTTTATAGAATCCTCTTATATTTTTCTATATAAACCAACCCAACCTAGCATTACTAACCACTAAAAAATACCTAGAGCATGTAGTCACTCTTCCCTTCCATCTATATATCTCACAAGGTGTTAATAAGATATTAAAAAGATCCTATCATGTTTTTATAATTTCCCTCTCAAGGTAATGGATCTTGTCCTTCTCCACAATATTCAAACACCTTCATTATATTATGCCTTTTGATTCCCAATTTTTCATGTTGGGATATTTTTTTACACATATATATTACTATAATTATGATTTCTAAGTGATTATATGCCCCTTTATCACTTTAATTAAACTCATCCATGAATCTTTATGTACCCCCATTATACTGCCGAAAGTATCCTATGATTTTTCAATACCAAACATTTGTAAAGTGAATACCCATCACCATTTCTACTCAAGGTTATTCACCTATTTGTAAATATCCTTCATTTATTAGATATATACAAGTGTGTTACACAAACTCCTTAATCATGGGATTAAAAGTTATTTAATACACCCTTATATTGTATGGTCTATGTGGCACACTTATTAACGTACATGATATAAATGTGACGAGTGGGCCCAAAATTATATAACCCTCTAATAAATTGGGTAATGTTTTTTCCCATGAGATTTTATGTATGGTATAAGGGATTGAACCAAATACATTATTTAAATGTTTCCACCATGTGATGTTTTCTTGGAAATTAGCCTTGACTTATACTTATTTCATGTTTTATATTCTTTCCACATTCCTATATTACCTTGATATTGTCATCATATATCATGCTTCATTGTTAAATATTATGATTATCACCCCTTTTATGTATCATTAATATTCCTATTTACTCACATGTATTACTTTCATCATGTTTTGATTTAATTATTCCTTTATTGGGATTTATATCTCACCCATTTCTGATGTATATCCAAAAGTTATTTCATGAAGTTGTAAAGGATCTAAAAAAGTTAAGGGTGTGTTATAGAGTTTTAGTTCATGTATTTTTATTTGAATTTCAATTTTTTATTCTTTGTACCTAATTAACCATAGAAACTAGGCCTCATGATCTTCTAGGGTTGTATTATGTGAAACTTTATGCAGTAAATCATGAAATAAAGTGTAATAAAATATGGTTTTTCATAGAAAATATATATATTCTATATTCAAATATAATAAAAAAAGAATACATATATATTTTTCTATATATGATATATAAAATCACACATACACATGCACATACATACATAAATATACATAGACATATATATATACTATAATATAATATATTTAATTTGTAAAAAATATATATTACAATTTTAAAAATTAGAACAATAATATTAACACTAATATGAATAATTTATTATTAATATGTATTCATTAAAACATTAAAAAATTTAATTAAATGTTCATTTATATATTTCATGATTAAAAAAAATTATTTTATGTTCAAACATAAGTTATAAATATATATATATATATTCTTATATAAGATATAAAATAATATATATATATATATATATATTAATTATAGGATAAGAAACATAATGTATTTTGAATAAATATAGAAACAATTTTACTAATAACATTAATAGTTTATTTTTCATAGATATTTGTTAAAACATAATTAAATAATTTAAACATTTGAATTTATTTTAAAAATTATTCAAAATCCAAATGACAAACATGTTGAAAATTAAATATAAAACTGTAAATTGATTTTAGAAAATATTTTTTTATAACTAGACCCACTAAAATTTAATTAAAACTACATGTTAAAAAATCTAAAATTACAAGTTACCCATAAATAAATAATGTGGATCTAACATTTCATAAAAAATAACAATTATAATGAAATATTAAATGATGGAGAACCCATCAAAAAAATATCATTTTTATTATTAGGGTTCTAATAATAATGATGCCATCTAATTTCATAAATAAGTTTCTAGGTATTTTTGAATAATAGATTAAATTGAGTAAAATGTAATTTATTATAAGCTAAATAGAATATTTGTTATAGATATTTATGGGATGAATTTACAGTGGCCAAATCACATTGGAGAAGCGATGTCTATAGTGGTCGAAGAAAACTAGAGGTAGTATATTGATGATGGTAGGGAAGCATTTTTTTTTAAAATGATATATGTGGGAATTGTGGTTTATAGTGATTAATAAAGTTCAAAGACAACAATGATTGAGCTAAAAGGGAGATTGGAAGAGTCTCTATGACAAGAGAGTTTTGGGTTTATATTAAAAAATATATATAGAGAGAGAGAGAAAGAAAGATAAAGAGATTCATATAGACTGAGTTATGTTTAATATTTTTTAAATTTTCTCCAACATTGTCTATAACTATAAATTTAATCAAAAATATGTCTTTAACATCCATTATAAAAACACAAATATTAAGAAAATATTTTTTTTAACATCATTTATTTTATAATCAGTTTTAAAAATGTGTCATTTAAAATAGTATTTTTACTAGTGTAGTTTGAGTGTGTTCTTAGTATATAAGACTTTAGTGAGAAAGAAATATTATTATAAATATGCATGAATGTTAGGACCATAACATGGTGGTCTTAACCAAATTGTGGTTTTCTTTGAGGATAAACCATGTCATGGTGAATTTCACTATTTCTTGGTTTAATACATGTCAGTTTATATGTTATGTGAAAACATGCCTTCTCCTACTATAATTTGTCATATTTATGATATTCATTATAATATGTGTTAACATAATTGGAACATATTTCTAGGTATTTTACACAAATCATGATTTCTATAAGGAATTATACATTAATATGTTTTAAACATAATAATTTGGTTAACGTAATGTGATACAAAACTAAATTTCATATTTTAAGGGAATACATAAGATAACATGGTGAGATTTTAAAACCCATTATAAATAGTATGTGTTATATTATTTCCATTGAGTAAACTTTTTTATACCTCAATCATCTAAATAGGTAGGCTATATAACACCCCAATATTTCAAATTCATAATTCTCTCTTAAATAGTAATATGTTCAATAGCTAGTATTACATGAAACAATGAAAAGAAGAAAGTCATGACATATTATAATAAACCTTTAGTAAGTAAAATATATTAATCAACTCTGATACATAAATTACATTATTATTTTTTGAATGGTGAAATTTAATGATTAGAAAGTAAATAATTAATGTGATGTTATTAGAATAAATAAATGCTAAATTTTTTTTTTGAATAGTTGTTTTTCAAGTGTTGTTTATTTTAATAAATTGATAAATTTAAAATACATATATACTATAACTAATAAATAAACACTAAATTAATTATAAATTGATATGAAATAAGATTAAGAACACGTGATGTTTAAAAAATTTATTTTTCTATAAAAGTTATTTTCTTTAAATTTAATTTTTTCATTTAAAAGATAAATTATAATGTTTTATAATTTAAATTTTATGAAGTGAACTTTATTTTTTAATTAACCATGTAAAAATCATCTTATGGTGAATTTTCATATTTTTTAAAAAATGCTGATTTTTAGGTAAATTTTGAAATATATCTATTTTCTAAATACCACAACTTGTTTTACATCATTGTGACATAATCATGATTTAAAAATATATAAGAAAAATTTTTATTGACCAAATATGTGTTTATTTAGTAATTAAATTTATTTAAAGGTATTATTTTGAATTTTCAAACCCATGATTGTCTTTTTGGATCCAAAGTTATATTTTATTCTAATAAAATATTATTTTAATCCATTTCCTTTAATTAAGTATCCACAATTATCCATTATGATTTAAATTTATTTTAAAGGTATAAAAATATTATTTATTATCCATAATTAAATAAATTTTATAAATTTAAATTCTATACCTGATTTTGGTGTAAAATCATTTTTATACTTAAATAGACATTTTTCAAAAAAAACTATTTTTCATTGCATTTTTTGTAATTATATATAAAATTAATTTTTATAAAACCATGAAATATAACATTTTAAATGTATTAAATATTTTTAATTCTCATAATAAATATTATTTAATAATTTTAACTTAATTTTTTTGTATAAAAAATTTACTATAGAAAAACATTATCACTGTCACAGGGGTTAAAAGTGTTAAAATGGTTAAAAGGGAGAGGGTGGTAAAACTGAGACATAAGACATAAAATATATCTAAATTTTGTATAAGTTTGATTTGTTGAGTGTATTTAGAACTTAAATTATCCGATATTTTAAACATTGACCATCTGGTTCCACTTGACCATGAAAATTACTTTATATTGTTTTAAGGTTTAGAGTATTTACATGAGTGTCACTACTTTCAAATATAAAATGGAACCTCATCTCCTAACATGTTCACGCTACTAGATAATCTCAGATATGCACGTATATACCTATATAACTTCCCAAAACCCTTTTCTATCATCTATAGGTTTTTTATTTCCCAAAATGATCTTTTCAAGAAGTGTTAATGTGTTTTTCAAAGGAGGATATCCAAGGTAGAGGTATATGTTCTTAATGACCATTTTCAAGTTCCTTTCATCTTAAAAGTCCTCAAAATATTTAAAAAAAATATTAATATAATGAAATCAGTATCCTAAATATAATAAAAAAATATTTTAATGGTATAACTAATTTCTATCTTCTTTTTATCGAATGCAAAATAAAATTGTCACTCATGCGTACGTGCGAAATATCACCTCTATGAAGTAATGTAAATAATTTTTCATCATCACCTTTCATGAATGGTTATGTAGATATATTTAATAAATATATATTACATTAATATAATTATTATAATTCTAAAAAAATATAAATTATTTTTTACCTTCTCTACTTTATATTCATTGAAAAATGAAAGCATCACTCGTGTGTACATGCAGACTACTACCTCCGTGAAGTGATATAATTCATTTTCCATCATAAAATATCAATGATGGATATAAAAATGTATTTTATGACTATATATATAAATAATTATATATATATTCTATTAAATATTGATATATATCATTTATATGATTCTGAAAGGATAACACAAGAATTTACAATCAGTATAAAGTAACGCATTGATATTCGTAAATTACACAAAAACATGATCATAATTGATTAAATATTCATGAATAAAAACTAAAACACAAATAAAATGAAATTAGAACATTTTTAATTATAATTTTACTTATATTATACTATCTTAATTAATCTAGGAATTATGAACTTTGTATCCAATAATAGTGTCAGGCATCACCATTATGAAACATGTACAGAACAATCAAAATTAATGATATCTAATAATAAAAATAAACATTAACTATATAATTAATGTATAATTAATGATTATAATTAAAGAGTATATAAGTTAATTTATATGAATTTGGGTCTTGGTTTAATGGTAAAACCCCCATAATAGTCCAACAAAAATGGGGGTTCAAAACTCATTAGGCACAGGTTACTATAGCAGTACTATAGAATAAATTAAAAACAGTGAAACTATGGACCGATGATACTATAAAAGTGGAAGACACATTTATAGTAATTTTAGTAGAAACCAGTATTTTATCAGTATTGTATCTGTATCAGGAGACATTATAGCAGCGACAGGTACTGTAGCGAGTACTGTAGCAGTGGTGGTACTGTAAAGGATAATGTATCAGTCATGTCATATTGCACAAAATGTGCATTGGGAAAAAAATTCGAGACTATGATCCATGTTATGGGATTCATGCCCACTGGGCCTTTGGGAAAAAAATATATTATGTAATAAAGTGGCTAGTTTTGTGGGTTATCCCATGGGGGATATTACTTGCCTTTCAGGCCAATGTGTGTGGTGTATGTGTGTGTTTTATGTAATTTTACCCCCATGTACGTAATATATATATATATAAGTTAATGTATATGAATAATTTATTTAAATAAGAAATTAATATATTTTTGAAATAATACTAGTGGTTAAATCACTTTAATGGAAGCTGTGAGTAAAGGTAAGGTTTTCTCGTCTCACTTTTATTTCTTTGAGACATGTATCATATTTTCCACTTGTTTTATATTATTTAGTGTATATAATTTCTATTGGATGATTTTATAATGATTTCATGAAATTAATTGAATTTTAAAATTCATCTTAGGTTCTATATTTCATGAGATTTTAGTTCAATAGATACCAATGTTATAAGTGTTTATCATCTCAAACTTCCTTCTTTGAGCCATGTTTTGAATTGTTCACTAATTTCTATTATATGGTGTATGTTTTTTCTATTTTAAATATTATATCATGATCCAATATTTAATAATGTTAATTAAATTTCCATTTCATGTTATACTTTTCCATAGTATTTTATTTAAGAGTTATAAAATCAATAAGGTTTTATTGTACAATATCACACTTTATTGGGATTTTTTATGTTACAATTTTCATTGGGAAAATTTTTATTTTATTTCACTCCTAAAACCCATATATTTTCTTGAACTATGGTTCTCTATAGGTTTTTCATGTTTTTTTAAATTTTAATCTCTTTGGTACTCAAAACCACAGAGATATTGTTTATAAAACAACCTAACCTTGTTTCTCTTTTTTGATTAAGAACCTTTATCTTCCAAATCAATATTATTTTTTTTATTTTAAAAAAGTTATTTTATATAATTCAATGAATATTAAGATTAATTTATATATAATTTTAAATTTTATTCAATGGTATTAAATAAATCTTTTTATTGCGTTCTGAACAATTCATTTTTGACGTTCTTTACAAAGGTGTGAAAATAATCTCTTTAAATGATTTTTCCATGGATGAATTTTTCCACCATCTTGAAAATTATTCGTGATTTAAATTCCTTTTTATGTTTTTATGGTCTAAAAATTAATACACATTCCCATTTTTTTATAAAAAATTCATTAGAATAAAAATATATTATTATTTTAAAAAAATTCAAAAGGGATTTCATTCTACTTATGTATATTTTTATCCTTCACTCCACATTTACTTATATAAGTATATTTTATTTTCTAAATTAAATTATTGTATGTTATTTGATAATAATTTTTTAAATTTATTCTTTATGACTTATGTAAATAGTTATTAATGTTACTTTAAACTTCTTTTTTTCAATAATGTTACGAAATATTTTAAGGAAAACTATTTTTAAATGATTTTATTCCATTTTCCACTCTATTCCCTAATTAAATTGTATTTAATACAACTATTTCATTTATGAGGAATTAATGGTCTCTTTTATGTGCATGTTCTTTATTATCATGGACATAATATTAATAATTTGTAGTATTGACTTGACCATATACTCATTACTCTATACTGTGTAAACACCCTATTTTACATAAATCGGATAGGGAGTGTTTACAAAGAAAGATAAATAATTTATTGAATGATGAAACACTAAAAATAGATATAAATTATGGTTTTATATGGATTAATTTTTACTTATATGTAAATATGATTGTGAACTAAGATAATATTAACATTTCATATGCAATTTTTCCAATATTAATGTTTATTAACAAGTCATGTTGATTATGTGTAGTATTGTTAATAATTTTTTTCATGTAATGAATGCATTGGAATTATTAACTAATGAATTTGGACCAAAATTAGATATCCCCCTAATATATAGGTTGGTATAATAATAAAAACTTTTCTAGGTATTCAGTGTATGTCTTCCCAATTATTTATAATGTCTTTGTTGTGAGGCCTTGATTGTATGTCAGATGTCTTCGAACAAGGCCTTGATGGTATGATTATAATTTCCAACATTATTAGTTCCATTATTATGAAATGTGTTATTATTTTTCATGTGATCATTTATGTTTTTATGTTATCTATGGAAGTAATTTATTCTCATGTTGTAAGTTAAATGGTTTGTCAGATTATTATTTACTCTTCCATATTACTCAAGTTTTGTTTCCATATGGTAGTTTTCCTTGAACACTAACCCTACTGAGCATTTTATCTCACCCTTATTATATTTACATTTCACCAAGTTATGAATATGATTGATATTAATGATACTTCTAATATAGTATTATGTGTGAATTTTTTTTGGATATTTTGAAGACTTATTATTGTGACACCCTGAAATTTTGTGAAATTTTTTTTCCAAATGAATGTAATATTTTTAATAGTTTTAATTACACAAAATACTATCTTTGGATTTAATTACACACAACATTGAGTTTATTTTGTGTTACATGTAACACTATGTTTGAATTTCACACAATACCGAGTTTATCTTTTGTTACACGCAACACTGAGTTTAAACAAAACATGACATGCTATTAAAATATTATTATTTAATATGGTAGTTATCACCAGGATGTTGGAATTGGGGTATGAATAGGATTAACTAATTTAAGAAAACACATGGTTCATACATGTATCTATAACTAATTATTTAGCAACCAATTAATAAGAAAAGAAAATAAAAAACATTTGAAAATAAAAGAAATCATTTCATGAAAATCTATTTTTATGCACATAAACATATTTTACCTCAATAAATTAAATGAATCAATTTTAGTCAATTATTTTAATTAAATTTATATATTATATATTCAATAAAATATTTAACATCCATATTATGTGTTTTATATAGAAGTGATAAGAATAAATCTAATTTTATGCGTAAAACATTATTTACTAAAAAGCACCTTTGTCGCCTTTGGAACAATTAATTTAAAATTAGTTTTTACCAATTTTTGAAATATTATTTAAGAAAATATTTTTTTAATCATAATATAAAAATTATATTATGGATAATTTTTTTAATTTTTCTGAAAAGTTTCATTTTTTTCTGAATAATGGAAAATGCTGAATTTTAATTGAAAACTTTCTTTTTGTTAAATTTTTTTATAAATTTAAATTAAATACTAAATATTTTTAAATTAAACTTATTTAAAATATATATCTATTAAAAAAATTAATTTGAATAAATTTTATATTTAAATTTAATATAAATACTTTATAAACTTTTGAACATTTTCTTTTTGAAACCCCACTTTTGGGATGCATTTGTGAAATTAATTTTAAATTATATTTTTCTACTTAAGTGAATGGAATTTAAAAAAATGGATTCTTTATTTTTAATAATCATGATTTATATTATATAATAATATCAAAATAATTTTTGACCAAAATTAATAGTAAAAATAATAAAAATTATTTACTACGGTTAAGGTAAAAATGATTTACCTAGATTTAAACTAAGAAGATTAGGGTTAAAATGGACTTCAAACTTATCAAACACAAATTTTATGTAGATATTTAATCTTCAAATATTATTGGTTTTATTATTTCCCATTTTGGATACTTATTTCATTTGAAAATCTTAGGTATACCATTTTATTTCAAAAAAATATAAGTATGTCACTCACCTCACTTATAAATGGCCACCCCCTATCCTTGATTATTCACACCTTAAAACACTTTTCGTTCAGACAATACCTAAAAAAATAATTTCTCAAATTTCCTCCTCTAATCCTATAAGAATTATTTTGGGAATTAATCCATCCTAGTATGTCTTTTAGTTTGAACCTAACGAGGATACACTAAGAAGAGGAAACATTCTTCAATAAGCATTTTTATTTTATTTCTTCCTAAACCAACTTCGATTATTATTAAAAAATTATGATATAAGAAAATTGGTATCTTCAATATACTGATATTTTTATGTAAAGGTAATTACCTAAATCCAACTCTTCTTCCATAAAATGTGTTTTTAAATCATTATTCGTGTGTATGGTGGACTACCACCTCACAAACTGATGTCATTATTTCTCCATTACCACCCCTCATGGTTGGGTATGATGATGGATACAATGAATAAACATTATATTTATAACATAATTATTCCTATTAAGTCATTATATCCTATAAAATTTTTTAAATTTCCATTCCTTAGGAGATACGGTAACATCACTCATGTGTACGATGGATTACCTCCTTACAAAGTGTTGTGATTCATTTTCACTAAAGATTTTTATAGAGGATAATAAGGATAAATTTAATAAATATATATGGTATTCATGAAACAATTGTGAAATTAAAGAAATATTTATCACTATGAAAATATACTATATAATTTTTTTCCTTACCTTTTCACTCACTAAAAGATGATAACATCGTTCATGTATGTGTGGACTACCACCTTCATGGAGCGATGTGCCTCTCTCTTTTCATCAGCATACCACATTGATGATATTTATTAGTATATTTAAAGGAATAACATTTTAATTATGATACTAAGAAATTTAATAAAGATAAAATAGTACTTCCCTACTTTCCATAATGATCATTGAAAATGGAAATGTTACTCATGTGTACATACGGCCTATCGTCTCTATGATTGAAAAATATATCATTTCTCAAAACCATATTTCATGATTGGTATTAAAAATATAATTGATATATAAATATTATAATTATTTTATGACTATTATTATATAGATTATGGAACCATGATCAAATTAATAGGATCTAAAATAACCAATCAAAACATATATGAAAAATAAAGAGGTTATTACCCGAAACGTGACTTCAACATAGAATTATTAAAAATAGGTAATAAAAAACATAATTAAATCATAAATGGAATGACATGCATAATTATGGTTTAGAAATATATTTATAATTATCTTATATTTATTAGATATGATGTTTTAATGTGTACGATGTAAATCAAGAATCTAAGGTAAAGGATTTTTGTCTCAATTTTCCTTATTTGAGACATATGTTATGTTATACACCAATATTCTTTTATGAGTTATTTATGGAGACCCATTTATATTTAATATCATGAATTTATTTATCATTGTAATATTTTACGTTTCATTGTATGTTATTCCTTCATTGGTATTATGATTCAAGCTTATCAAAGTGGTAAATATATTATGTTACAATTTCATTATTTATTTAGATTTTTTATGATTATATTTCCAATAATAAAATATTATGATAAATATATTAATAAACTCATTAATTTTATTCTCCTATATTTATCCATGATATTTTCATGTAATATTACATTTTTCAACTCTTCGTTACTTAAAATGATTGAGAAATTGTTTTTAATGAAATTAAGCTATATTTCTCTCTCTAGTTAAAAATCTATTTTCTTCCAAAACGATGTTTTCTAAAAATGTTTTTAAAATTTTTCAAATGTTTTATTCTATAAATTTTTACACATCTTCTAATTTTTATAAAAAAATTAAATAAATCTTCATGTAATTTTCCAAATGATTGCCATTTGAATTTTACTAAAAAGTAAAAATAATATTTTTTTTATCTTAGACGACATAAATAGTATTTATCACTATCATAACCACACAAATATTTCAATAATACCTTATAAGTTTTAAGTTTTCTTTCAAATAAAATGTTTTCTTTGTTATTTAAGAAATTTTTAGATTGAAAATAAATTATTTCAAATTAAAAAAATTGGATATTAATTTTTTAAAAAAAAGTGGATTTCAAAGGGAAATCCTATTATCTTTAATAAATGTTTAAAAATATAATTAAATATTACTTTATATGTTTCAAATTATACATTAAAATAAAATTATTTTAAAAAAAAATAATGATTTTTTAGATTTAAAAAGTAATTTTCAAAGAAAAGTTATCTTCCTCAAGAAACGTTCTAGATAATTTATCTTTCAAAATCATTCTCTATATAAGATAATATGATTCGATGTAACTTATGATTTTATGTGGATATAAACCTAGTATAGCATTATTATTATTTCTTTAAATGGTATATTTTTATACTGAATATATATTTATTAAAACCATTTCTCTTCTACACGTTATACCATGACTAAATGTTTATGAAACCCACTTATTTTCATGGTTTATACTATTATGAATTGTTTATAGGATTATAAAACCTATATATTTTCCATAGGTTTTCATGGTTTATCATATGGTGAATATTTCATGATCTTATGGCACACATATTTATGATTTTCATTATGTAACAGTGGTTATGTTATAACCTTGGACAGTTATTGTATTGTAACCAAGGACGATGGTTATTTATAACAAAATATGGGTGGGACCTATATCTCTATCCAATTAATTAGGTAAAATTTATATCTCATGAAATATATATGATTGGAATAGGGAGTGAACTTTGTTCAGAAAGGTAATTTTTCCTCTATGATGGTCTTGGTAGTGAACCTCGACTACTATGATGGTTTGGGGAGTGATCCCATTGCACAATGAGGGAAAAGATGCCATTTTGGGTGGTGTTTTATCCTATCCATGATGTTTATCCACCCATGGAGTTCCCTAATAAGTCTTGTGAATGAGCCTTTACTTTTAAGGAAAGGATTTTATATGTTTATCTATATTCCATAATTCTATATATTATTCCAATTTTATGCTCTCATGGCTTGTTTTATTTGATTTCCTTATGATTCATGTTATATAAACATTTAACTTCTATATCATGGCTTATTGTTTTGATATTTTATACGCAGGGTATGGTTTTTATATGTTATTCTCACTTTATCATACCCTTATTCTCATGTTATGTTTATGTATTTTCTTTTTTCCCTTATAGGGAATCTGATCGTAGCCTTTCTTATGTTTACTCTCCCAAGGTTATAAAGAAAGGTTGTATATAGGGTATGTCTATAAAATGTATTAAATGGTAAGATCTTTTTTGGAAGCATTGAAAATAATTCAATAGATTATAAGATTGTGTTCCAAGGTTCCAAAGGAACTAAACTATTGTAGTCCTCGGGTATGTGTTTGTGTAATATAATGAATATTTCTCTAAAAAGATATAATATCCATGTATGAGATGCATGGGTCTCTACAAATAGAGAATAAGAAAATTTGGGTATTCTGGAAAATAATCCATTGGATGAGAGGATATGAGTTTTCCATTATGAAACTTTATCCCAACTCTCCAAATATATAATCCTAAAAAATATTGCGGGTTGTAAGTGAATCAATTGTTGTTATTGAGATTATAATTAGGGGTGTTTAAATTTGGGTCCTTTTAGACAGTATCAAATATAATATGTAAATAATATGTCTTTTATACTATATTTTTAGAGTGTGAGTTTGGTCTTTTATAGGCCATGAAAAAGCCAGGTGTTCCTGGATTATCTTATATAAGAAAAGTGGGATATAAGTGAACCAAACGATGAAATACCCAATCCTGGAATTAATATTTGTTATAGTTAGTTGATAAAACCTAATGGTTATTATACTAGGTGACTATAGTTGAGGCAATCCATATGATGGACTATAAAAAGAGTTTTCTATTCAATCATCCAAGAGTCCAATGTGATCTGAATGAAATAATTTTCTATTAGTTATATTCATGGTTTTTGTTACAAGCTTGGTAATGATATGTCAAAATGAAATATGGATCTTTCCTCACAAATAGATATGATATAAATTAAAAGGGTTATCATTTATTGGGAGACACTGCTATAAAAAAGAGCATTTAGTGGTGGGTGTTTAGTGGTAGTTTTCAAAACCATCACTAAATATTTCTTTTTTATTTTTTTATTAGCGATTTTAGAAAAATATCACTAATTCGCAAATGTTTATTAAAAAACATAACCATTTAGCGATCGTTAAAACCATTATTTAGTGTGTGTTTTAAACTATAACGATGGTTTTTAAATAAAATGTCATAAAAATAATTATTATTATTATTTATTAATTAAAGTTTTGATTATTTGTTAATAATTAATAATTATTTATTTATTATGTGTTATTTAACATTTCATATTTATTATTATTTATTATTTTAAATTTTAATTAGATTTTAATTTTTTTTTAAACAATTTATAATTAGTACTTTAAATTTATTTGATAACAAAATTAATAATTATTTATTAATTAGGAATTAGGAATTATAAATTATGTATTATAAATTATTAATTGTTAATTGTTATATATTATTTATCAAATATTATTAATTATTAATTATTAATTTATAGAAACAAACCAAAGCATGAGTTGAGGGGACCAACTAACACTCTAAATTAACAAATAAATTGAAAGGGTATAATGTGTGAAAACAATGTGTAAAGAACATAAACCAACAAGAAACCTAGAGAATATAATATAAGAAGTCATAAAATTTTTAGCATTAGTACAAAACAAATGACTTTGTAACATTTAATAATTCATTTAAGTTTTAAGAAACAATGTTCAATCAAGGTTGTAACTAATATTGTAGTCTTCCATTAACATCCCAATATTTCATGCTTCACAGTGGTTAGAAAAATTTCCAATTTGTAAACTCCACATATTCAATAGATGTATAAACCAGAAACTTCTTCTCATTAATGTTCACTTTCAATCAGAATGTAGAATGTGACACCATCATATACTGACTATATCAACTCAAATTAATTCACCCCCTTCTCCAAATATGCATAATTAGATATAATAACATATAAATTTGAAGGATGAAAATACATAATACATCAGGACTATTATAGATATATAACCACTATGAGAGTTAATGAAAAATCATTATAAATAAACCATTAACTATCCCTTAATGATCAAATCACACTGGTCATTAAAGGGTTTAGGTTAATATAATAAAGGATTCTTTCATCCATCGACAAGTAACATGTAGTGACCCTGACCCCAATAGCTCAGATTTAGTGTCTACTTTATAACAATGAAATAAGATATAAGTAAACACATATCCAAAGATAGAATAGTTTTGTATTCTTCCTAAACTAGTTACATACATGATTCCCATATTATATTTGAAATCTCAAAATCCAATATAATTTTTTTTTCAATAATAACATTATCCCCTATAGCATATCCTTGCACATAAATCATACTACACTTCATTGAATATTGGGGTAAGGAAATAAAATAAGTGTGAGAAAAAAAATCATTAAGGGTTAAGTATAATGGAAGTTATTATAGATCAATAAATAATAATCAGTATGTAATGGTAAAAAACCTAACACACATGTCACTTAATCAATAACTTTTGTATCATAATTTAATAAGCAATAATAAATATATTAATTTAAATAAATTAAAACACATTACATTTAATAAATAAAATATTAATTAAATTCATTTACATATAATATAATTGTTAAAATATAATGGATAATAATAGATGACTTATTAATGAAGGAAATTCTTAATTATTAGACGTCGTGATCTTTGACATCATGATACCTTTACCATCAAGACCTTTCACATGATGGTTTAAAACTTAGGTAGAAACTCATTTGATGCATGATTACTAATTCTCGTCATGAGACTAGTGATGCATAGAGGAGCTATATAATTTTTTCCCCAACTATCACTACATGTCCAAAGCATTTATCATATATCTAATAATCGATTTAATTAATGAAAACTGTGCCTTATCATCAAATATCTATATTGAGTGAAGAATACGTATTTATCAATATTTTCCTAGGTATAAAAAATTCAATGTAGAACACCATATGTAGATATGATATATGGTTTTAGAAATAAACATATAGATGATAAATAATATGTATATTTTGGGGAAAGTTAATTTCTATAGTAAATTGAATAATTAAATATAAAGTTAATGACTAAAAAAATGAATCAAAGAAGTGAATATCAATACATTCCTTTTTCTAAATGATCATAAAGAATCTATATTATTAATAAATATGGTATCAATACTACATATCCCATTTTGATTATAATAAAAATAAATGCTTTTTTCATTGATGAATACTCGGAAAGTCTTGGATCCGAGCATGCTCGGTCCTAAAATTTATTAACGAAAATATAAGTACCAAAAAACACAATACATGTGGTATTCTCCACAAAACACAAAAACAACAGCCATAAAGTGGGATCAATCAAATCCCCAAATCCAGACAACCCACAAATCACACACACATTAAAAACAACAAAACCTGGTCCACATCACCTGCAAACAGCCTGTACCGATCACGAAGTCATCAAATTCACACCTGCCCTACCTGATCCTTGCATCCCCACGCACATTTGTCCACGTTTCGTAATTGTCAAGGTCATCAACTCCCTTTTCCCACCCGAGGTCAAAGACCACATCCCGAGGATAGGTCTCTTCACTGGAACAGCCACACGCCACTGCAACAGGAGTCATCTACTCAACGACCGTTCTCATAGCACCTCCCCTACCAGGGTCCCAAGACAGAAAAATCACTGACTAGATCCCACTACTGCCAATCCCAATGAGAATCGTCGGGTGGAGGCCTCCTCCGTCGAAGGAAACCACAATGTTTTACAGCCACACGAAGACTCTCTAGCTGGTACGTATGCGCCAGCAATAGAACACATCGGAAAAAAAACATTCTTGCTCTCTGGAAAGAAGCCACGCGCCCCCATCCAGATCTAGGATCCCATCATCTACCTCCAACCGGAGCCATCAGTTCCACCAGGATCCCACACCACCACTGTTAATCTACATCGCGACCGAAGAAAACCGTCCGACCTCATCGCTCGATCGGAGATGTTGTTAAATCCTCCGTGCACAAAAGTTAGTCGGCATGCCAGCCTCCGCTCATTATCCCCATTGAGTGGTGGGCCGCCGACATTGACGATTCTAAACAACAACGGATTGGTCTCCCAATCGCCATCCCGCTAGGTGTCGTGTCGCCGAGCCACGCTCACCTTGATCTTCATCTTCTTATTCCTCATGTCACTGGACATGGTATCTGTCGGAGGCTTCCCAAGATTCCTTATATCCAACTTCTCATTGATGAATATAAATACCATAAAAAGGTCTTTAAAAACAATCTTGAGTAAAAATCCTCTTAACTTTGAAAATATTTTTTTAAAACTAAAAGTTCACAAATTATTTTTAAAATAACCTTTGGAACTTATAATGTAAGTTTTAAAATATTTGTTGGTCATGATGTAAGTAAACTTCATATATTCCTAGTATGATAAAACCAAGATTCATTTCATTTTCATTAAAATCCAAACATGACTTGTTTTGAAAATTACATGAATATTCCTTTAAAAAGATTATAATTCAAAATAGGTGAGAATTTATTTAACAAATCATTTTTAATTTACTAAAAATAGTATTGAAAACTTTTTTATAAAACATGGTTTTGAAGGAAAGCATATTTTTGACCGAAGAGATAAATAAAGTCTTATTTTCTTAAAAACATTCTCAATCATTTTAAGTACTGATGAGTGGAAAATTGTACTATTACTTAAAAACATTCATGAATAACTTAAGAAGAATAAAATTAATTTTTTTATTAAACAATTATCATGTAATTTCAATAGAAATTCATGTATAAGCAATCCTGAATAAAAATAGATTCTGCAAAAAAAACCTTGCAAAATCATACCATTAAAGTGATAATTACCGAATTAATCGATTATGTGAATCAAATTTAAATCCATAAAAATTTGATATAAAACATTATTTATTCAAAATTCAATACACACATAATCATATAATATCAAAGACAACGAAGAAGTAGTATAACCTAATGAAAGAAATTGAGTTATGAAATTCATTACCACTTGTTAATTTTCATGTAAAATACCCTTAGATGAAATAATTAAAAATTAATGTTAAAATACCATTAATAATTAATTATTAATGATATTACAAGTCAATTGGGAAGTATATAAACCATATAAAATAATTTAGTTGCCTAACATTACAATATGCCTCAATGAAGAGAAATTTAGAAGATACCCCGTACCTCACACTTCCTTTTGGTTGAATGTGATTTTACCTCATGTATATTGGATTTAATCATTTTATTATTTCATATATTAACTATATTCATATTTATAATATCATATATTTTCCTTTTATAATATCTTATCATCTTTTCATTAATTATCTTTCATTATTTTCACTATTTCATGTGTTAATTGCCTTGTTTTCTCATGCGTGTTTCATCATAAATGATCTAGTTCTTAAACATATTATATAGTTCCATAATATACATAATAAAAATCAGGACATAATTATTATATTTATACATTAATTTTAATTTTAATTCTAATCTTGAAATATGGTTTTGAGAAATGAAGTATGTTATGATCATGGAGATGGCAGGTCGTACGTACGCATGAGTAACGTTTCAATTTATCAATGATATTTATGGAAAAGAGGTAAAAAATATTTTATCTTTTAATAATGATCCTAATATTATAGATATCATAATATTTATTTAAATATTCATATATATATATATATCATCCATGTGTTTTGGTGATGAAAAGAGAGTCACATCACTACATAAAGGAGATAATCCCCACGTATACGAACGAAGTTATCATCATTAAGTGAGTGAAAAGTTAAGAAAGAAAATGATATATTATATTTTAAAAATTATATATATGACATGAATATAATAATTAAATCATTTAAATTGCATATATTCATTATCATTATCTTTATTACCTTTCTTATAAAAGGTTATTGAAAAACGAGTCACATCACTTCGCGAGGTGGTAGTCCACCAAACACATCAGCGACGTTATCGTATCTTCTACAGAATGTAAAATAAAATACGTATATATGATATAATAGACCCATAAGTATAATTATGTTATAAATAATATATATATATAATTTATATCAATCATCATACCCAACCTTGATAGGTGGTAATGGAAAAACAAATGACATTAGTTCGTGAGGTGGTAGGTTGTCACGCATAAGAATGATGATTTCCTAACCCATTTTATAGAAGTTGGCATGTTTTTGGTGGTTAAATTAACATAAAATTCATATAATTATATTTAATATACTGATTTTATTATATCATAAGTTTCAATAATAATTGAAGGAGGTGGAGTTAGAAATAAAATAAAAATTCCTATTGAAGAGCATTACCTCTTCTTTCGATAACCTCCTTAGGATTTCACAAAAATACTTTATTGGTTAGATTATACCCAAAGTAAGGCTTATAGGATGGTATTAGGGACGTTTTAAAGTGATATATTTAGGTTTTGGCTGAACCAAAAGGGTTTAATGGTTTGAATAAGTGAGGAGAGGGGGGGGGGCTTTTATAAGTGTGGTGAGTGGCACACTTGTAATTTTTAGAAACAAAAAGGTGTAGCCACAATTTCACATGAAAAAAGGGTAAAAAAATGGATTATTATAGAGACATAGAAACAATAGTGTCTAAATATGGAATAAAATTGATTTTCAAAATGTTTTTTGGTTATTTTAACCATTATATTTTTTACTTACCCCCCAGGTAAACCTATTTTTACCTTAACCACGACAAATAATATTTACTATTTTTAACTATTTATTATAGTAAAAAAACTAAGTTGAACTTATTATATAATATATTTTATACCAATTAAAAATATGGTATTTATTTTTTCAAATTCCATTCACATAAGTTTCAAAATTTTATTTAAAATTATTTCCACATACGTGATGAGAAAGCAGGGATTTAAGGAGAAGATGCTCAAAAATTTACAAAATTTTTATATATAAATTCAATAATAAAATTATTAAAATTACCTAAATTGAGTTAATATATATATATAATGGAACTAACTTTACTTTAAAACAAATTAAAAATATAATTTAACTATATAAATAATTTTACCGAAAAATATTTTTTTAATAAAAAATCAATATTTGTATATATTCATCAAAAAATGAAACGATTCAGAGAAATTACAAAAATTCACCCTAAGATAATATTTATATGATGATTTTAAAAATGAGTATATTTTTTTAAATAAAATTTCTGAAAGTGTTAAAAAATATTTTTACAATTTTGTATTTCTAGTCAATAAATAATCATAATTTTCATAATTTGGTTAGTACTGTTCATATCCACCAATTTGACTTCTAGGTTAAAATGGTATACAATATTGAAATTCATCTAGACTCAATTTTTCATGTTCTTCAATATATTATAGTGATTAAATTTTAAGAAATGTATTTTTTGGGTTCTTTAAGATCAATATTGTTTGTCGCATACACTATCGAAAACAATGTTCTTCTTTTAGAATTTTGGGGAGTTACTGTAACATCTTGGCCCGAGACCACTAAAATGGTAGTTGTACCGGTCACCACATGGCCTCCAGAGAATCTCCCTAAATGTTAGAGTCTTCCAACTAGTAGGTAGGGTGTCAAGGTAGTTCAATGGGGGGACTATACCCTCATACTTATAGTGAAAAATGGTAAAAATATAGTAAATTGAAAGCAACAGCAGATGTAGTATGAAGAAAAGATAAAATAACAGAAGAAAAATATTATAAAAACTAAATATAAAAAAGTGGAAAATTCAAATTTATACATGTATTCATTGTAGATGATGATACACAAGCTAAAATAGTAACTAACATCATGCTTTAGAATTTAATACCATACAGGACTCAAGTAAATATAGGAACCAAAAAAGCCTAAAGGTTATCCCGAGGAGCATCATGATCTCTCGCATAGTTATATGCTCCTAACTCCTTAGGTATAAGTAAAATATCACAAGAAAGGTTTATAGACCTAAAAACAAGGTCTACTAGGGTACTAATTGTACCTAAGCAGTGAGTGAAATAACATCTCAGTGGGCCAACACCCAAAATGTTTAGTCCAATCAAATTTGTGCAATGTAACAATAAGGCAGTGTGCAAGTAGATAGTTAATCAGTAAAAGAAACTAAATATTCCCATGGCATGTAAACTACTAACAAAGTGATACTAAAATATCCCCTCAAGACTCCATGTATAAGATAGTCAATATCCTATAATAAGGTAGCTACAAATAGTGCACAAATAAAAAAACACGGCCTTTTCGTTCATCCAATATGGAAAACCATCATGGACATGACATATAACTCACATGATATATCAATCATGCCCTCTCTACAAAACCTAATGATCCAAAACATTCACAATCGATCTGTATATATATATATGTCATAGTTTACCATGGCCAAGCCATATAATTGAAGGTATCATATATCTCACGATCATGCCATATGTCAAAGTGTTAGACAATGAAGGGATGGATACAATGTGTCGAAGACCACAGAAACCTCGTTGATTCCAAGGAACAACTCATTGGAAACTCGATTAGGCACTAGTTAGAGTCCTAGGAGCATATCATACCAGACATGTCCTATGCAAGTCCAAGCAAGCCAGATCCAAGGGGTAGAAAGTCCCAAGAAATCCCAAAAAATCAAGACCCAAGGGGAATACTCCACCCAAGGTGTCCACTACCATGTTCAAGATCCATGGAGATCCATCCATGGAATCTATACAATCATTCATCCATTTCATATCATTTAACATTTAAAAGCATATGATTCTACCCACTCATATATAACCATTCACATTCAATTCATACAATGAGTATACCCACTCATTACTCACAATAAATAATCACTTACATCTCATGAGTATACCCACTCATCTATCTAAATTAATAATCAAAGATACCAAGTAGTATAAACAAATTTTTCTTTTATTCACATTTAAAAGATACATATAACATGATTTTACCCACTCACATTTCCAATGTTGTTTAATTAACCCTTTTGAAAATCTAAACCACCAAAATGAGTATTCCCTATCATTTAACCATAAATAACTTTATCCATTCATGAAATTTAATTAGTATACCCACTCATTATCGATTATTCATATCAAATTAAATTCAAACATGTCACATGGGTATACCCACCCATTTATCACAATTTACATTTTATTAAAAACCCGCTTAAGAAATTCAAGTTCATATAAGACATTAAGTCAAGGGAATCACATTAAAATGGTGAAAAATATCTCCTACCACTAAATATAATTATGTTCAATTTAAATTATCCTTATTAAATCTAGAAATTATGATAACACACCCCTTGGGTGGTTTAAGAAATGGAAATTAAAATTACAAGGGAACAAGTTGGCACTTAGAAGGTGAAATGGTTCCACAAACATTCATAAGAGAAAAACTATTTCCATACTCCATTAAGGTACATGTCTTAAAAATTCCTTACATCACACTATGTTATAATAACCTAGAAAAAACTACAATTCATAAATCCAAGCATGCATTAAGAAACTAGTCAATACTTTTTCCTTGAAGAGAGTGAACCTCCATTGGAGGGGTTTTATTATAAAATCATGACTTTTCTTCTCAAAAAACATCATATATAAAAATTAATTATGTCATTCCAGAATTGAAACTAAAATTATCAATAAGCATTAAGTTGGAAACTAATGCATTCTTAATTAAAATGGAAAGGTTAGGGAGCCTACCTAGATAAAAGAACCAAGTCGAACACTTCATCACATGACGAATTTGATGAAGCTGATCCACACTTTCATGCGCATACATTATTATATATATATACCCTTAATCCAATTACATTTTATCCCCCCCATGATGAAATTTTTTACAAGACATATATATATATACCAATGTATGTGATTTCATGCCTTCAATGTTGATAAAAACTCACTACAAATTATTCCTGGTACTCATAAATTAAAAAAACCCCAATTAAAAAAAAGATACAATAAGAATAGATTGAAACCATTACCTTAATTTGATGAAGGTGGTCCAAATATAACCCATCAACCTATCCTTCTATGGGGGATGTCGGAACTCGCATGAAGGTTCCCTAGGAGAGCCAATACATACCCTAACATCTAAGGAAGACACTAAAATACAAATCTACCCATATCTAGAGTTAGACCATGCAAAAAAGTGTGACAGGAAGAGGAAAATATGAAAAAGTGAGGAAGAAGAGGGAGAGTGGCTCACCTCCACAAGCAGACCAAGAATCATCAAAATATCTAGTTTACGTCATCACGGAAAGAGGGAGCTGAGGGGTGTGTCGCACATAGATCAAAGGGAATCCCTAGAGGTGCATCACATGAGTGAGGTGAGGGAGAGTTATAATATGTTTATTTTTTATTTTATTTTTATTTTTGTTTTAATTTATTGAATTTCTTAAAATATAACGTACTCAATGGTTATCCCCACATTGTTTTCAAATCAGTGCATAAACCATGTGGTCAACAGTGCGAGGATACTACCTCCAATAGAAATTAGTATAGGCTAGGTGCATGGTTTGGAAACCCATACATAGCCTGGGTGTGCTTCAACTTCCCCAAATGAATATGGTCGCACAGTTTCCTACATGGGACGCATAGTTTCAGACAAACCATGTGCGCAGTCCAGACCCTTTAAAACCTTACTTTTCTAGGTCTGGAGCTCTTGAAATTTCTCGAGCCACCCAAGAAACTTTTTGAGTCCTTTACCCAAGTTCAAAAACATCACTTTAAAAGGTTCCAACTCTAATAACTTCATTATGAATCTTGATTTTAAATTTATCCCATCTAGTAAACACAAAATTTTAAATTCCCTTTGAAATTCACCCGGTCTAAAACACTAGATTCTAGAATCTCCCCACATTAGAAATTTTTGTCCCCGAGAAGCCTTCAGAAACAACAAAAACACCACCCAACCTAAAAGGATTGTGAAGTTCCATTGATATTTTTTCATTGTGTTTCTAAATGTGAAACCTTCCCTAAATCAAATCAGAAGCTTAAGGAATTTAATCCATCAAAACTCAAGCTAGAGATCAATTTATAACCAAAAAAATGTAGTAGTGCTTAACCGAGCCGGCTAAACTTGATACATGATCATGTCATAGTCTCTTTAAACAACATTCAATTGGTTCCATCCACCTAGGGTCATTGCATTCAATGGCCAATTCCAAACCACATCTCTTTCATTGTTGGAATTTACAAAAAGGGCACTTCCTAAGCATTCCAGTGATTTATATCACATTATTTCTTAAATTTGGTTAAATTGATTACATTTGAGGCCATATTAGATACCTTGCCGAAAGGAAATAGTCAAATCATGTTCAACCAACAAAAATGGTCACACATACTTTTCTCAAAAGGCATCTCTAATTTATAAACCAAACTTTCCCCTAAACTAGAAATGTGATTTTTAATTGGTTTCATCACCAACTATATATATCTAACTATAGGGAGAAAATGTTTCACCACTCCAGTTGACTTATCTTACAACTACCCGACTTAAACGGTTGGCACACCATAACTGAACTGTAGCACCTTCTCCCAAGGAATTTTTCAATTACAGAAAACTAGTATATCAATGCTCACACATAACTTAAAGTTACTATTAAATACTAAAACAACACTTTTACATTTAAAACTATTGTTCCTTAGCACAAAAGAAGGTGCAAACCAGATCCAACCAACTGGAATCATTACCCTCTTACCACAACTCTGATCCCAACAAAAAGTTTGGGGTAACCTCATATTCATTGAACTAGAGTCCATGGAACTAATCCAAGGAAGTCTATACTCCATCTTATCAGTGAGATGTTGGTATGAGGCCAAATTTCCAAATCAGGTCATCGATTGAACCCATAGTGGCATCCTTTTGTCGGTCACGTAAAAAAATAAACTAGTGTTCAAGATCTTGTCTAAGGCATTCCTACATAGGAACCCAAGTATCACTCCAAACTAAACAAGACTCCAAATAATGATGCATCTAGCATAAAACCTAGATTACGACCACTTATCAACCCAATGACTTTTAAAACATAGCGCGGAATAAGACCAACACTCTCTTAGTGCATTCAGGATGATGTCAAGATAGGGTACATGATCATCTCATTTGGATGAGTACACTAAGAGTTTACCAAAGAGAAATAGTCAAAACATTATTGGTTGACCTCTTAAAAGAAGCTCAGCTTCACCCTGCCAATGCACCTCTAACCGAACCATGTTTTGTATACCACCTGTGGAATTTGGATCCCATTCAATCACAATAAATTTTCTTTAAAATTTTAATTAAAGAATAATTCTATAATGGTTTATATACACAGGTTACCATTTCCTAGTTACAAGGTTCCCATACACTCTACAACTGAAACTAGTTCCAATCATAAATGCAACCAATAAATTTTATCTCATACAACCGTTTACACATCAAAAATATCTAGCATATTATCAAAAGCAGTAGCACTAAAGCATGGAATATCAGAAAATCATGATAAAATCTGAGGCAACGTGGAATATAATCATTTAATCATGTTATCCAAGAAGGAATGCATAAATTTACATAAATAGATACAACTAAGCCTAGTATAACCCTCAAAAAAATAATCGAAATTAGCAGGCAACCTATTAATGCAACTATGGGGCATCATATATCCACAAAATATTAATTTCTATTTTCCTATTATGATGCATGTAATGATCCATCCTTTCTATACTGGCCCAAGGTAAAAATCCCATAAATCACATAAATCACATATCAGTAGAAAATATATCAGTCAGCCAAGGTGAAATAATAATAAACTATAATATCAAACAACATGAACAACAATTCCCATCCCTAGCCACTTGGTCATTTCTCGTACGTGGGGTGATCAATCCCAAACACAGCTACCTACCAAGCTCTGAAACATTCGTATTCTCTTGTCTTCCAGCCCAAAATAGTAATACAAAATATGAAAGCCTCCTACGATACAACTTTATAATGTTCCTTCCCGAATGACCACTAAACTGATAGCTGGACTATTTTCCACATGGCCTCAAGAATGTCTCCCTATACGCTAGAGGTTGCCTACTAGAAATGAGGGTGTCTAGGTAGTTTAGTGGGGATACTATACCCTCACACTCAGAGTGCATAGTGGTAAACATATTGTAAAAGGAAGGCAACAACAGATGCAGTATGAAGAAAAGATAAAATAGTTGTATAAAAATTTAATAATAACTGAATATAGAAATGTAGCCAACACAATTTTATATAGGTATTCACTTTACATGATAATACATAAGCTAATAGAGTTTCTAATAACATGATTTACAATTCAGTATCATACATGACTCAATTAAATAAAGTAAGTAAAAAGTACAGAGGTGTTTCCCATGAGCATCATGAGCTCCAGGTCTTTCATGTGATCATAACTCCTAATGTATAGCTAAAATAGCACAAGAAAGGTCCATATTAATACAAACATGAAGAACTACTTGGGTACCAATGGTATGCAACAAGGGTGTGAGATAACATCTCAATAGGCTGCCACCCATGGTGTCTAACCCAATCCAATTTGTTCAATATAAAAATAAGGTAGTGTTTATCTAGATAGTTAAGTAGTAAGAATATTCCCATGGCATGTAAACGATAAATGCAGTGATACTAAAATTTCCCCTTGAGGCTTCTTACAGAAGATATTCAAGATCCTATAACAATAAAACTACAAATAATGTACAAATAAATAAAATGAACTTGTTGTTCATCCAACATGTAAAACCACAAAAACCTTGTCTTATACCCCACATTATATATCAGTCATGGACTTTTTGTACAAACCTGTCACGACCCGTCCTCGAGGCCTATTCCGTGACTACCCCAAGCCCGCCTTCCATAGGCCAAGGGCTGGTGACTTCAACCAAAGGTGTAAGTCCCTAAGCTGGGAAGGCATTGCCTTTATGAAAGTAAACAAACACAACAGAGTACACAAAAGGAAGTAAACACTAAGTGAATACTGTATACAAAAAGTAGTGCTGAAGGTAAAGGAGCCAGAAATACAAGCCCAACAGTAAAGTACTGGTACAACAGAAAGCAAGTACAACTGAAAAAGGGACAACAGCTGAAAAGGCCATCTCATGGAACATCCACCGAGCATCCTACCTGAAGTGTAGGTACAGATTTTCACCTCAGCACTCCACGTCTATTGGTCTATTTTGGGGACTGTCTCGACGTGTGGTCCACCTTCGGGTACCGTCCGGTACTGCCTCACTCTCTACCTCCGTCAACGCTGTCTGTCGTCTGCATCCAACAAAATGAGGTGCGGGCATAGCCCGTGCAGATGTGAGTATAATGATACTCATTAGGGACCTTGAGACCCTCAAAGGTCTCCCAGAATCCAAAAAGGATAAACCACAGAAGAAAGATGCAACCACGAAGTATCAACCAACCCTACTTAGGTATATGTATATACTTATACTTAAGTTATCAATCTCAGTTCGGCTCCAACTCTCGAGCCTAAGCACAACCTAGTCCACACAGGAAGTAAGTCAATCACATCAATGATAATGATTGAAAGTCAAGACTCAACTCACATAGGTATACATATCTTGTATAGCGATGGAGATGATCAGATGTAGTCACTGATTCATCTAAGCTGTCAGACCCACACAGGATATAAGACCAGCTAAGCTATCATACCCACACATGATAGAAGACCAGCTACTCTGTTGGACCCACACATGATACAAGTACAGAGGTCAATACTATCGGACCCACACAGGATACAAGAATAGTAGTCATTGGCATCGAACCCATGGAGGATTCCAATATGCTAGTCATCTCTGTCGAACCAGCAGAGGATCCCAGTTCAGTAGTCGTCGTAGCTGAACCCACGTAGGATCCCAGTATAGTAGTCGAAGCAGTCACAGCCTGCTCTAGGGTTCCCGCACAATGCACGCTTAATTTTGGGAGGGTCTGCTCCTCGAGTAAAGGGTTCAATACATAAACTACCACGAAGTCCATAGTTGATGTATCCCGAAGTTCCTTCTCATCAAAAGAAACCCAACGCGGCAGACGGCATGTCATTCAGACGGCCGGTCTGAGAGTTATTGGCTTTTCCATTCTAGGGGCCCGGCTGGAATTACTCTCGTTCCAAACCCAACCATTTTCCAAAGTTTTCCAAAAATCACTTAGAGTATCTCAAAAGTACCTCCTCGTCGCGAGGATCTTAGTTCTGTAGACGGCACGTCGTTCGGACGCGCGGTCTTGAAGATATTCGCGTTTAAGCGAAACGGGCCTGGCCCGTCAAGCCCAGTGGGCTGGCGGGTCGACCTGACCCGGTTTGGTGGGTCCGAGCTGGCTGGGGGGTCGGCCCGGCCCCGTGCTATGGCTCCACCCATCCGAGGGCGGACTGACCCATGAGGCAGGCGTCCTGGCACGTGAAAGGGCGGCCCGGCCCACGGCAGGCTGCGGCTCGGCCAGCTGGCCGAGCAGAGCGGGGGGGGGGGGGGGGGGGGGGGCTGGTTTTCTGAAATGGTGGTGTCGAGCGGCACCGCCCCTCCTGCTCGTCCATCCAAATATGGCTGATCTTCCCTGGCATGAGCGGCCCGTATAGCGGGCCATTGTCCTTCCACACACCACCTTCATGTGTCACGGCTTCCTTCAACCTGGCCGGAAGGCTGCTAGCCGGTTTGCCCACTGAAGCGGTCCGCAGTTCCTCCACAGCATGGCGCCGAGAGGCTCCGCGGTCTTCTTCCCAGCGGGTATAGTCGGCAGGTTCATCTAATAAGCAGCTCGCAGGTCCGGGACGCGGTTCTCCTTCATTAGGTAGGCACACAGCCACCTCTTCTTCAGTCCGCCATGACCTGCATGGCCGCGGCCCCCTTCCTTCCTTCGGTGTGGTGCGATGGCACCGCGCCCTATCGGTTCTTCCACCGTCATCAACTCAAGAGAAACAATAGATGGTCATCGGGCCTTGTTTGTTCAGCCCGCGCCCTCCACGTAAGGTGGTAACAAAAAGGCCAAAGTCAAACCATATAAAAACAAGGAACGATGATTTAATTTTAACAAACAAACCCCTACCTCGATTCAAGGTTCGTTCGTCGTAGTCGCGGAACACGACGTCACAAAGGATAGTGTCTTGGAAGACGGTGTCGTTCCGTCAACATCGGAGGAAGAGTCATTGTCATTGGCGAAGTTCCTCACGGGCGGTGTCTTCTCCCTTGACATGGAGGAAGAAGAAGGAAGACGACATTCTTCATGGGTGTCGCCTCACGTTCTTGCCCAAGTTGGAAAGAAGGAAGACACATCGTGATTCTTCGGTGGAATCGGTGTTCTTCGTTGGACATGGTGAATTCTCCCAAGCCTTCCCACCAAAATAAAATGTCCAACAAAACTAAAAATAAAAACATACCTCCTATATAAAAGGATGGATTATAGTTTTAAAAATTCAAACCCTTAAATTAATTAATTGTGGAGTTCAATTAATTAATTAAAAGGTGTTGGCAAAATTAATCGGAGAGTGAAGGAGGTGGAGAGTCACAATTAAAGAGTGGAGGTTTAAAATTAATTAAGGAGAGTTAATGGGGAGTTTAAGGGGAAGTTGAGGGGTTAAGACCATGTGGGCCCCACCCTTAGTTATATCCTCCCAAGGGGGGTCATATGGGGTGTGGGCCCCACCTTCAACTTCCTTTTGGAGGAAATAACCACCACCCTAAATAAAACTTTGTAACACATAATTTTATTTAGTTTAATAAAATTTCCAAATATTGACTTCTCCTCCTGACCAAACGCAACTACAGTAAAGGTCCCCTTAAGAGAATATCGGTGTTGTGAGTTCATCGGTTCCCTAGAATTTTAATTCTAAGCACCGGTTCAAAAGATAGAAAATCATGCACATACCTTTACTTAACGTACCCGAACAAACCTTCAAAAATTGATTTCGGGCACACCAGGCCTCGGAATCAGGTGCTGTCAGAAACTACGGACTCGTAAAATTTCAAAGAATTTAAGAAAAAAAATTTCTTTGAAATTTCCGAGTCGTTACATTATCCCTACCTCAGGGATTTACGTCCCCGTAAAGCTAAAACACACACTAGGGAAGCAAATGGGGGTACTGAGCATGCATCTGTGCCTCCCGCTCCCAAGTGCTCTCCTGGAGGTTCTCGTGCTACCAGTGAATGTGTGCCTGAGGAATCGACCATCCACATAGGACCAACTCCTATAGATCCTCGATCTCCACTGGGAACTCTATGAATGTAGCTCCGTCATCGATGTCTAGCTCCCCATGGTCGATGATGTGTGATGGGACGTGCACGTATCTCCTCAGCTGAGATACGTGAAAGGCGTCGTGCACCCGATGCAACTGAGGTTGAAGGGCCAGGAGGTAAGCCACCTCGCTTACCCTACTGAGGACCTGGAATAGTCCGATGAAACGTGGAGATAACTTGTTGCCCTAGCCAAATCTCCATAGACCACGTCGAGGTGAGACCCGTAAGAAGGCATGGTGGCCATCCTCGAACTCCAGTGGTCTCCGTATCCTATCAGCATAGGACTTCTGTCTGCTCTGTGCAGTCTTCATCCACTCCTGGATGATTTGAACCTTCTCCGTCGTAGCCTGCACCATCTCTAGTCCTACAAGTGCTGAATCTCCTGGGTCAGTCCAGCACAAAGGTGATCTGCAAGGTCAGGCGTATAGTGCCTCGTAGGGTGCCATCCCGATATTGGAGTGGTAGCTGTTGTTGTATGAAAACTCCACCAAGGGTAAGTGATCCTCCCAGTTGTGACCAAATTCAAGGACACATTCACAGAGCATGTCCTCGAGAGTCTGAATAGTCCTCTCAGTATGACCGTCCGTCTGAGGATGGAAGGCGGTGCTCAAGTGAAGTTGCATGCCAAAAGCCTCCTATAACCCCTTCCAAAACTTATAATTGAAAAGAGAGTCTCGATCGGAGATGATAGTCGATGGAACACCATGAATTCGTACGATCTCCTAAATGTAGAGGCGTCCCAAGCTCCCTACTGAGCCCTTCTCTTTGATCAGTAAGAATTTGGCTGACTTGGTGAGTCGGTCGACAATCACCCAGATAGAGTTGTGCCCTCATGATGTACATGGAAGCCCTGTTATGAAATCCATGGATATCCCGTCCCACTTCCACTCTGGAACCGCTAAGGGTTGAACCAAGCCTGTTGGAACCTGGTGCTCCTCCTTCATATGCTGACAAGTGAGGCATTGAGAGAGAAACTCTGCTACTGCTTTCTTCATACCCAGCCACCAATGATGTCATCTGAGGTCCTGTTACATCTTTTCCACTCTTGGATGTACCGCTAGAGGGGAAGTGTGGAACTCCTTTAACACCTCCTCATGTAATGCAACTGGTACCATGGTACGTCCTCTGAAGAGGATGACGTGCTCCCCACCTTCAGAAAACCCATCATGTGCCTGCCCTGAGGATATCTGATCACATCGTGTCTCACGGTCAACATCTCCATGTTGTGCCTCCCTGAATCACTAATGGAGTGGATGAGTGAATGTGAGAGACTACTGAAAGGCTGCTCCATCTCTATCCAAAAAGGAAATCTGCAGCGCGGCCAGCTGCTCTATCACCTCTCCTAGCATCTGAATGCCCGATCTTCTACTGAGAGAAGCTTCTACAACATTCCCCTTCCCATGAGTATAAAATATCTCGAATTCATTTTCTTGGAGGAACTTTAGCCATCACCACTGTATTAGGTTCAGATCCTTCTGCGAGAAGATTTACCTGAGACTCTAGTGGTCAGAGTAGATTGTAAAATGCTCTCCCATAAGAGAGTGCCACCACATCTTCAAGGAGAAGACCACTGCTGCTAACTCCAGGTCATGGGTAGCATAGTTATGCTCGTGTTGTCTCAACTATTGTGAAACATAGGCAATCACCACTCGCTCCTGCATCAGGACACACATGATTCCGGTCCCTGATGTGTCACAGTAAACTATGTATCATACGCCCTCCTCTGGAAGCCTCAAGATGAGCGCATTGGTTAGCCTCTGCCTCATCTCATGAAAGCTCTGCTAGAATCTATCTGACCACACGAAGGGTTTCCCCTTCTTTGTCAATGCTGAAAGCAGTGATACAACTCTGGAGAAATCTGGCACAAATCTCTAATAGTACCCAGCTAGACCTAGAAAACTCTGAACCTCTGTCACACTCCTGGGTGGCTCCCAAGGAAGTACTACCTCGATCTTCACTAGGTCCACTGCAACTCCATCCTTCGAGATGATGTGTCCCAAGAAGTGAACCTCTCGAATCTAGAACTAGAACTTCGAGAGCATACCATAAAGTTGGTTCTCTCAGAGAGTGTCCAGTACAACCTGAAAATGGTAGGCATGCTCCTCCTCATTAGTCGAGTAAATCTGTATGTCGTCGATGAAGACTACGACAAATCGATCGAGTTAAGGCTAGAAGATCCTGTTCATGAGGCTCATGAATACTTCTGGAGCATTAGTTACGCCGAAGGGAATAACCAAGAACTCATAGTGGCTATACCGACACCTGAAGGTCGTCTTCTGCACATCCTCGTCTTGAACTCTGAGCTGGTGACTGCTCAGGGAGAAAACTCTCCACTAAAAAGGATCGTTCCAGCACCCCCGCCTATGTCGGGATGCTGAGGGGAATCATCAAAGCCATGATCTCATGCCTGAGTCCATTCTCGAAGGTCCGGGCCTTGAGAAATGGGTCACAAACCATATCCGTGGAGTAGCCTGAGAGGTCGGTGAACCTCGCTAAGTAATGATCTACTGTCATATTTCCCTACTGAAGATGTAGTAACTCCTGAATCTGCACCGCACGAAGGTGGGATAGAATAAACTCTGAACGGAAGAGACTATCGAAGTCTGTCCAAAGTAAAGATTCCTCATCATGCACCTGGAGCATCAGGCTCCACCATCTACCTATTTCTGCATGTTGGAGACTCGCAGCAAGGATCACCATAAGGTCGGCTGGTGTCCCTACCAATCTGAACTCTCACGATAGCCTCCATCCAATCCCCAGCTGCATGTGGGTCCGTTTCTCCCTAGAACCTGGGCAGCCTCTGGCGCTGGAACTCGTGCAACGCACTCAGGCGGCGTGCACTCTCTGCTGCTAGAGATGGTGGTATCGGTGGCCCAGTGGGTAGTGCTACCGCTGGTGCCTCCACTGTGATGGGGCCCTGCATAGAGGCCTCATCGCTCGGTGGACTACCATCTCGTACGTAACTCGAAACTCTAGTTGGCATCCTTCCTGGGGCCATCAGGAAAAGAAATAGGTGTTCCATGGTTAAAATAGTATACCTGGTGAGCTGACACAAAGTAATCATGAAGAAAACTTTTTTAAACGAAAAACACGCACAATCAGTGTTTTCATGCACTGAGTCAGAAATCAGAGGTCAAGGTCCTGGTGTATGGATTCATCGGCCGCCGCACCAACACTGGACTCCCTGGACTGAAAACCACACTCAATACTCTTAACACTATTGATTCACAGAAAAGAATCAGAGTCTAAGTTCTGTGGTAGAACCACCTCCTCTGATACCAATTTGTCCCGACCCATCCTCGGGGCCTATGTCGTGACTACCCCAAGCCCGCCTTCCATAGGCCAGAGGCTGGCGACAAGCACCAAAGCCGTAAATCCCTGAGCTGGGAAGACATTTCCTTTATGATAGTAAACAAACACAATAGAATATGAAAAAGGAATTAAACACTAAGTGAATACTGTATACAAAAAATAGTGTTGAAAGTAAAGGGGCTAGAAATACAAGCCCAATAGTAAAGTACTGGTACAACGGAAAGCAAGTAAAACTAAAAAAGGGAAAACATCTAAAAAGAGAAGCTCCTAGAACGTCCGTCGAGTATCCTACCTAAAGGGTAGGTACAGATGTCCACCTCAGAACTCCAAGTCTATCAGTCTTATCTGTGTACCGTCTCTCCTTGTGGTCCACCTCCGGATATCGTCCGGTCGTGGCTCGCTCTCTGCCTCCATCAACATTGTTCGTCATCTGCATCCAACACAACAAGGTGTGGGCATAGCCTGTCCAGGGGTGAGTATAATGATACTCAGTAGGGACCCCGAGACCCCCAAAGGTATCCTAGAATCCACAAAGGATAAACCACAGAAGAAATATACAACCAAGAAGTATCAACCAAACCTACTTAGGTATATGCCCATACATATACCTAATTTATCAATCTAATTTCGGCTCCAACTCTCGAGCCCAAGCACAACCCAGTCCACACAGGAAGTAAGTCAATCACTTTAATGATAATGATTGAAAGTCAAGACTCAGCTCACACAGGTATACATCTCTTGTATAACAGTAGAGATGATCAGATGTAGTCACTGATTCATCTAAGCTGTCAGACCCATGCAGGATACAAGACCAGCTACGTTATCGGACTCACAGAGGATACAAGACTAGCTACTCTGTCGAACCCACACAGGATACAAGTACATAGGTCAATACTTTCATAGCCACACTGGATACAAGAACAGTAGTCATCACAGTCAAACCCATGGAGGATCCCAATACTATAGTCATCACTACCTAAGCCACAGAGGATCACAATATAGTATTCTTCGTAGTCTAACCCTCGTAAGATCCCAGTACAGTAGTCCGCGCAGTCGCAGCCAGCTCTAGGGTTCCCGCACACTGCACGCTCGATTCCAGGAGGGTCCGCTCCTCGAGAAAAGGGGTCGATACATCAACTATCATGAAGTCCAGAGTTTATGTATCCTGAAGTTCTGTCTCATCAAAATAAACCCAACGTGACTGACGGCGCGTCAATCGGACGTCCGGTCTGAGTGTTATTGGTTTTTCCATTCCAGGGGCCCAGTTGAAATTACTCTCTTTCCAAACCCGGGCATTTTATAAAGTTTTCCAAAACTCACTTAGAGTATCACAAAAGGACCGCCTCATCGCGAGGATCCCATTTCCGCAGATGGCGTGTCGTTCGTACGCATGGTCTTGAAGATAATCGTGTTTAAGTTAAACGGGCCTGGCCTTTCAAGCCCAGTGGGATGGGGGGGATCATCCCGACCCGGTTCAGCGGATCCGACTCGGCTGGGGGGTCGGCCCTGCCCAGTGGGGTAAGGCATAGCCCATCGCTGTGGCCCGGCCTGCGCGAGGGTGGAACGACCCGCATGAGGAAAGCACCGCCCGCATGAGGGCAGCACGACCTGCATGAGGGTGGCCTGACCCACGACTGTCCACGGTTCGGCCTGCTGGCCAAGCGAAGCGGGGGGTGTGCCCCCCCAGTTTTCTGAAATGGTGGTGCCTCCCCTCCTGCTCGGCCGACTGAAGCCGGACGGTCTTCTCTGGCACGAGCGGACCACACAACGAGATGTTGTCCTTCACACAGTACCTTCGAGTGTCGCGTCTTCCTTCAACCCAGCCGGCAGGCGGCCGGCCAATTTGCCCGCCGAAGCGGTCTGCGGAGCGTGGGCCGTGGTTCCTCCGTAGCGCGGCGCCATGATCTTCTGCTCGGCCGGCATAGCCGGCCGATTTGTCCAACAAGCGGCCAACGGGTGCGGGCCGTGGTTCTCCTTCATGCGGCCGGCGCACGACTGTCGCTTCTTCTGTCCCCCGTGGCCCGCATGGCCACAGCCCCCTTTTTTCCTCTGGCGCGATGCGACGGCACCACGCCCTACTGGTTTTTCCACCATAATCAACTGAAGAGAAACAACGTAGGGTCGTCAGGCCATGTTTTTTCGGCCCACACCCTCCGTGTAAGGTGTTAACAAAAAGGCCAAAGTCGAACCATATAAAAATGAGGAACGATGATTTAATTTTAACAAAAAAAACCCCTACCTCGATTCAAGGTTCGTTCTTCATATTCACAGAAAACGGTGTCACGGAAGATGGTGTCACGGAAGACGGTGTCATTCTGTCAATGTCAGAGGAAGAGTCATTGTCATTGGCGATGTTCCTCGTGGGTGGTGTCTTCTCCCTTGACGTGGAGGAAGAAGAATGAAGACAACATTCATCGTGGGTGTCGCCTCACATTCTTGTCGTGGTTGGAAAGAAGGAAGACACGTTGTCATTCTTCGGTGGAATTGGTGTTCTTCATTGGAGATGGTGAATTATCCCAAGCCTTCCCACCAAAATAAAATTTCCAACCAAACTAAAAATAAAAACACAACACCTATATAAAAGGATGGCTTATAGTTTTCAAAATTCAAACACTTAAATTAATTAATTGTGGAATTCAATTAATTAATTAAAAGGTGTTGGAAAAATTAATGGGATAGTGAAGGAGGTGGAGAGTCATAATTAAAGAGGGGAGGTGTCAAATTAATTAAGGGGAGTTAATGGGGAGTTTAAGGGGAAGTTGAGGGGTTAGGCTTGTGTGGGACCCACCATTAGTTATATCCTCCCAAGGGAGGTTATGTGGGGTGTGGGCCCCACATCCAACTTCCTTTTGAAGGAAATAACCACCACCCTAAATAAAACTATGTAACACATAATTTTATTTAGTTTAATAAAATTCCCAAAAATTAACTTCTCATCCCGACCAAACGCAACTACGGTAAAGGTCCCCTTAAGCGAATATCGGGGCTACGAGTTCATCGGTATCCTCAGATTTCAATTCTGAGCACCAATTCAAAATAAGGAAAAACCCGCATGTACGTTTACTGAACGTACCCGAACAAAACTTAAGAAATTGATTTTAGGCACACTGGGCCTTGGAATCAGGCAGTTTTAGAAATTGTGGACTCGTAAAATTCCAAAGAATTTAAGAAAAAAAATTCCTTGAAATTTCCAGGTCTTTACAAACCCAAAGAGTCATAACATTCACGGTCAAGCTGTATATCTCACAATTTACCATGGCTAAGCTGTATAACAAAAAGTATCATATATCTCACAGTCGTGCCATATGTCAAAGAGTCAAACTAAGAAGGGCTAGATCCAAGGTATTGATGACCAAGGAATCCTCATCAAGTCCTATGAGAATCTCTTTAGAAACTCAGTTAGGGACTAGTTGGAGTCCTAGGATCATGTCATACCATACATTTCCTATGAAAGTCCATCCAAGTCGGATCCTAATGGTAGTAAGTCCCAAGGCATCCCATGGAATCAAGACCGAAGGGGCATACTCAACCCATGAAATCTATTGCTACATTCAAGATCCATGGAGATCCATTTATGGAATCTATATGATCATTCATCAATTTCATATAATCTAACATTCAATACCATATGAGTCTACCCAGTCATATAAAACCATTTACATTCAATTCAAACAATTGTTATACCCACTCATAAATCAAATTACATAACCACTTACAACTCATGAGTATACCGACTCATTTATCCCAATTCTTAATCAAAGAACCCAAGGAGTGTTCCCACACATTGTTACCATTCACATTCAAAAGATACATATAACATGATTTTACACACTCACATTTCTATTTTTGTTTAATTGACCCTTTTGTCAATCCAAACCACCCAAATGAGTATTCCCAGTCATTTAACCATTTATCACTTATGAAATTCAAGGAATTTAATGAGTATACCCACTAATTATCCATAATTTGTATAAAATTACATTCAAACATGTCACATGGGTATACCCACCCACTTACCACAATTTACATTTTTCAAAAACCCAGTTAAGAAATTCAAGATCATTAAGCAATTAATTCAAGGAATCACATGACAAGGGAGGAAAGCATCTCATACCCATTAATATAATTCTAGTCAATTTAAATTAGGCTTTATAAATCGAGGAATGCATGAGAACACACCCCTTGGGTGGTTCAAGCATGATAAATTCAAATTAAAAGGGAATAATATAGAAATTAGAAAGTGTAATGGTTCTATAAATGTTTATAAGGGAAACCCCCTATTTCCTAACTCCATTAAGGTCCATGTCCTAAACATTCTTTACATAACACTATGTCATCAAATCATAGAGAAAACAACAAATCATTAATCCAATAATGCATTAAACAACTAATCAATACTTTTTGGCATGTAGACAGTGCACCTCCATTGGAGGGGTTTTATTATAAATTCATGACTTTGTATGTTAAAAAAATAATCTATCACAATTAAAAAGTTCATTCTAGAATTGAAACTCAAATTTTAAAGAATAATTAATAAGTCAACTAATTAATTCTTAAATAAAATGGAAAATTCAGTGACCCTACCTCAAGAGTATAACCAAGATGAATTCTTAGTCACATGATGTATTTGATGAATTTTCTCCACACTTGAATGCACATACATTATTATATATATATCCTTAATCTAAGTATATATTCCTCTCTCCATGAGGGAATGTGTACAAGGTAGATATATATATATATATATATTTACACACCTTTTTATGTGAGTTGATGCCTTCAAAGTTGATCAAAACCCACCAAAAATAATACCAGGGACTTATAAATTACAAAACCCCCAATTAAAAAAAAGAGAAAAAATAAGAATGGGTGGAAATAATTACCTTAAATCGATGGAAGTGGGCCAAATAAAACCCATCCACCTCTACTTCAGTGATGGATGTTGGAACTTACATTAAGGGCCCCTAGTAGAGCCATTTTATGCCCTAACATTGAAGGAAAACACCAAAATTCAGGTTAACCCATATTTAGGGTTTAGATGATCATAAATGGGTGATTGGAAGAGAAAAATACGAGAAGTCAAAGGAGGAATAAGAGAGCGAGAGAGAGAGAGAGAGAGACTTACCTCCATAATATGACCAAGAATCATCAAAATATCTGGGTGAAATAATTGCGGAATGAGGAAGCCGAGAGTTGCATCGCGCGCGGCTCAAAGGGGAGACCTAGGCGAGTGTCGCGCGACTGAGGTGACGGATAGTTAGAATGAGTTTATTATTTTATTTTATTTTAATTTATATTTAAATTTAATTTTTTTCTTATAACAGAACAAATCACATAGTTTGTCTTGCACGTTTTTCCAAATCATGCACAAACCATGTAGTGAATAGTTCAAGGTTACTACCTCCAATAGCAAATCGTGCAAGTTAGGAACACATTTTGGAATCCCATTCACAACCCATGCATGACACCACTACCCCACCTATATAAGGAAGCATATTTTCTTTCTTGGGATGCACTATTTTAGAAAAATTGTGTGCCCAGTGCATACCCTTTAAAACCTAACTTTTTTGGGTCCGACACTCCCAAAACTCCTCAAGCCACCCAAGGTAATTCTTAGGCCATTACTCAAGTCCAAAAAATCACTTTAATAGTTTAATACTCTTGGTAATTAATTTTAATTCTTATTTTTAGATTTTCCCCATCTATTTAATGAAATTTTTTAAATTCCCTTAAAAAATCACTCAATCCAAAAAATGGGATTCTACTGTTACATTCTCCCCCACCTTAAATAAATGTCTTCCTCTCAATTTAAACTTGATATTATTAATAAAGGGTTTCTAATATTGTAAAAACATTTATAAAAACCCCACATCATAAAAGGTTTAATAAGATATCCTCTTAAAAAGAGAGAAAAGAAAGTACCCAGGTCATATGGAATATTGCATAACTATGTTTCTAAGTAAGAGAAAATTGGTGGAAAGTGAAGATATGGACTTGGAGAAAATGTATAAATAATTATATAGTTATATATTTTATTGATCAAAAAATGTGAATGATCAATGGAAAGTTAGTTACCTCAAAACAATAAATATTTAATGATTTAAAAGACCATCTAATTCATCAAATATGAAGATAATAGGGTAAATTTTTTTAAAATTTTCTTTTCCTAAAGTTGAGGGATTATTTTACTTTCTAAGAATATAAATAATTATACTTACTTTATACTTTTATATTTCATAATCCCAATTTCAAAATTTGGTTGTGCTTTGATCAATTTCCAATTCATCACTTACTCCAAGAAATGAATATCCAAAAATGATTTTTTATGCCTGAAACTTCGACATTCACTTTTAAAAGATCATAATATCCACAAAATAGTGGTAAGTATTTCAGTATGTCTATAAATGTTTTTCAAAACCAATGTATATATAATAACCTTTCCAATAAAATAAATTAATTTGTGAACCTCAATAGTAACACCACAAGTTCATCATTAATATCTATTTGTTAAATCATTTAAATAATGACACATTAACCTGGATATCGTGTAGGCCAATGGTAGACATTAAAATATTATCACCCTTCAGTTGTGGCTTTAACACCATGGCCTTACGAGACATAATGGATTTTCCTTCTAATATAATTCCTATAATTATCCAAAAATAATATGCAGGACATCCTTCAAATTAAATTCATCATTAAAAAACTTTTTTACTAAGGTTTTCCATTCAACCTTTTTAATGCAAAGTTCAATACATTATTTGACTATTATTAAAAATTAATTAATGATCATATTAACCCTAAAAGATATAAATACATTTAAACTTATGTCTATAAAATATAAAGGAATTATTCCTTAAATAACTTTTCCACTAAAAAATAGTTTATAAAAAAATTCCAAAATATCCTCAATCATGATAGACTCCCATCTCATAATACCTAAAAAATATTTGTTTAAGACTTTTAACTTTTGATCAATATTAAACTAATAAAACTCTAATGTAATCCATATCTATTATGTTAATTAATACACATATGCTTCTAAAATTTAACACAATACTTATGTGTTTCATGATTCTTATAACCAAAATACGATTGGTAAAATAATTTAACAACTTAATTCTTGAATACCAAAACATAAATAATTAACCCATTTTATTTCTACATAGGTCCTTACTTGGTCTTGGGTTTATCATTTAGAATATAGAATTGACTTGAATAATTCACATGTTCTCCATATTTAATACAACTAACTATAAATCAATCCTTATAATGATATTTATCTCCTTCTGTCATACTCTATTTTTCCTATACAATTCATTACTTTATGACCTTCTTTTCCACACATAAAATATTTTACCATTCCTTTTATACACTTTCTCTTAAATATAATATGCCTTATTTTTAAACTAGGTAATTAATTATCATCATATATTCAAATATTTCATAATGGGTTTTAAATAAAATGTGATTTATCCTAAGAATACCCCCCATGAGTGAAAAACTAGGGGTGTAGTAAGACCTATTGTTGTGAACCAAGTGATGATTAGGTCAAGGATAATGCTCCATTTTCAGAGTTATTAACCCAAGGAAAAATTATTCTAGAACCATATACACTTATAGTATCCATACAAGGATATATTTCAAGGAAAACCCACATAATCTCTACTTTACCAAAACTTTAGGATATTTTTATATACATGTTCTCAAAGTTTGTCATATAATTATTTTCATCAATATATATTGTCATAAATCTAGTTCCCAAGGATTCTACTAAACTTACTTTGATACCAACTGTAGTGACCTTGACCCTAGTATCCAGGAGATAGTGTTTACTTTATTACATTGGCATAATATACAAGGAAACACATCCTGAAGGACTAAATAGTTTAGTATTCTTGGTAAACTAGATACATACATCATTCCCATATTATTTCTGAAAACATAAATTACAACATAATTTTTTTAGAATAGAATTATTCACTCTAGAATATACTTACACATAAATAATAATACACTTTATAAATTATAGGGAAAGGACATAAAATAAGGGTGAGCTCAAATGTTCGATATAGATTAAGTATAACAAAAGCTATCAGGAATCAATAAATATTAATCAATATGGAATGTTAAATAACAAAACACACATGACATTTAATAAATATATTTTACCTCTTAATTAGATAAAGCATAATCAATATAAAAATGTAAATAGATGAAAACACAATCCATTTAATCAATAAACTAGAAATAAAATGCATATATAGTTAATATCATTGTGAAATACTCATTGATAATAACAACTAAATTCTTAGGGAGGGGAATTATTAATTATTGACATGATGATATTGAGCATCATGATACCTCTACTTTCAAGACCTTTCACAAGATAGTTTAAAACTACAGGTAGAAACCTATTTACTTATAGCTTACTTATTCACCTCATGATACAACCAGTTTATAAAGGGGCTATATAATTTAGGGCCTCACCTAGCAATTCATTTCCAAATCATTCCTCTTATATAGAATAATTGGTTTCATTTATAAACAATGTGTCTTATAATCAAATATCTATATTGAGTAAATAATATGAATTTATTAATATTTCTCTAGATAAAAAATAACTTTCAATGTAGAACACCATATGTATAAATGATATATGTTTTAATCAATAAACATATCCATGAAAAATAATATTCAGATTTAGCATAAATTCAATGTCCATATAAAGGTGAATAATTTAAGGTAAATTTAATGACTAAAAAAATGAATCCATAAAGTGAATTTCAATAATTTCCTTGATCAAAATGATCAAAAAACATTTATACAATGAATAATTATGGTATTAATACAACATATCGCTACTGAAGTATAATCAAAATAAAGGGTTTTTATAATTGATGAATAGAAATTCCAAAAACTTTTTTTAAAAACATTCTTGAGGAAAATATCCTTTTCAGTTTGAAAATATTTTTCTTAATTAAAATTTCACAAAATATTTTGAAAATAATTTTCTTTCAAGATAACCTTTGAAACTTATAAAGGATGTTTCAAAACATTGAGTGGTCATGATGATAGAAAATTCTATACATGTCATGTATGATAAAACAATGATTCCATTCTTTTTGGTAAAAGAAAAATGGGCCATATTTTGAAAAGTATATGAAGGATCCTTTAAAAAAATTAAAAGTAAAAATTGGTAAACATTTCATTAATAAATCATTTTTAATTGATAAAATATTTTTAGAAAACATGGTTTTAGAAGAACATGAATTTTCAAGTCAAATACACTTGGATGAAATAATTAAAACTAAAACTTAAAATGCCATGAATAATGAATTTTTATTGATATTACAAGTCAAATTTGATGTGTATACGCCATGTTAAATAAATTAGGTGCATAGGATTACAATATTCTACAATGAAGAGAAATTGAGACAAAGTCTCTTGCCTCACACTTCCTTTTGGTTGAACATGATTTAACCTCATGTATAATGGTTTTAAGCATTTTATTATTTTGTAATATAACTGTATTTATATTTATAATATCATATATGATCCTTTTATAACATATTATCACCCATTAATTAGTTATCGTTTATTATTTTCATTATTTTAGGTATTAATTTACTTACTTGCTGAAGCATGTTTTTTCATGAAAGATCTGATTATTGTGCATATTATATAGTTATATTATATCTATAATAATAATAATTAAATAATTATTATATTTATATATCAATTATAACTTTTATACCAATCAGGAATGGTGGTTCTGATAAATAAAGTATGTTATAATCGTGGAGATAGTAAGTTGTACGTACGCCTGAGTAACATTTCCATTTTTTCAATGATCATTATGTAAAGGAGGTAAGAAATATTTTATCTTTCTAGAATAATAATAATATCATAGATGCCATAATATTTAGTGATGTATAATTATATATATCATCCATGTGTTTTAGTGAATAAAATAGAGTCACGTCATTTTATAAAGGCAGTAGTCCACACGTACATAAATGATGTTATCATCATTAAGTGGGTGAAAAGGTAAGACATAAAATGATATATAATATTGTAAAATGATAAATATGTAATTAATATAACAATTATGTCATTTATATCACATGTATTCTTTAAATATTTACTTATTACCATCCATGTAAAATTTTAGTGAAAATTGAATCACATCGCTTCGTGAGGTGCTAGTCTGTCATACACACAGGCAATGTTATCGTATCCCAGTGAAAGAGGAAGTAAAAAATTTATATATGATATAATTAATCAATAGGTATAATTAATTTATAAATATAATATATATATATATATACACACACACTTTATATATATCATCATTTCCAACCGTGATAGGTGATAATGAAAAGACGAATGTCTTCGGTTCGCAAGGTGGTAGTGTGTTGTACACACAAATAACAATTTTGTAACCCAGTTAACAGAAGTAGGAATGGTTATGGATCATTAATTTTTCATAACAATATATAATTATATGTAAGATTCTTATTTTATTGTATCATCATGTTTTAATTATAATTTATGGGGGTGGAAGAAGAAATAAAACAAAAATGCTCATTGAAGAACATTACCTCTTCTTCAGTTAACCTCCTTACTATTGCAAAAAAACTAATTCCTAGGATGGATCTATGCTAAAAAAATATTATAGGATAAGAGAGGGAATTTTGTATGTTATATGGTTATGTATTTTCCTAACCAAAATGTTTTTAATCTTTTAAGAAGATAGGAAAGAAGAAGGCCTTTTATAAGTGAAGTGAGTGGCACACTTGTAATTTTTGAAATGTAAATGGTGTACCCACGTTTTTGAGATGAAAAAAGGTCAAAATGGATTATTATAAATATTTTTATATTATAGGGTATAAAATGTCCATAAAATATATTTTAGAAAAAAAATTAGTTTATTTTAATCCTTATATTTTTATTTTAACCCCTCGCTAAACCAATTTTTACCTTATCTGTAGTAAATAATTTTATTGTTTTTACTATTAATTATGGTCATAAATTAAGTTGAAATTATTAGATAATATTAATTATCATTATTAAAAATAATGAATAATTTTTTTCAAATTCCTTTTACATAATTGGAAGTTTTTAATTTTATATTAATCTCACAGACGTGATTAGAAAACAGGTTTTTAAAGAGAAAATGTTCAATAGTTTACAAATTGTTTTATATCAAAATTCATTATTAAAATGATTACAATGAAAAATATTGTATTAAAATATACATAATTAAATTAATTTTACTTTAAGACTAATTATAAATATAATTTAATTTAAAAAATAATATAAATGAAAATGTGGTTTTAAATTAAAATTTAGTATTTTTCACTATTCATCAAAAAATGAGACATTTTAGAAAAATACCAAAAATTTAATCCAAGATAATTTTTATATGTTTATTTCAAAAATTGATTTTATTTTATCAAATAAATTTTAAAATAGTGGTAAAAATTAATTTTAAATTATTTTTGTAAAGTGTGATTAAAGGATCTTTTAAAAAAAAATACAGTTTCTCAAAAAACATTTCTTTTTATTTCAAATGATTTTTTATTTTATTTTTTATCAATATATAAAAATAATTGTTTTAATTTAGTTAGTACTATTCATACCCACCCATTTAATTGTTAGGTTATAATGTTATAATATATTATGGTTAATTTAGGCTCAGGTTTTCTTGTTCTGTAATCTAGTGAAGAGATTAGATTCAAAGAAATATATTTTGTGTATTGTTTAAGCTTGTTGTTGTGTGTCACATACACTATAGAAAACAATGTTCCTCTTTTAAAATTGTTGGGTCTTACATAATATCACCCCAAACATATTTGGAGAGCAGTCTTCATGACTCTTGAAATAGAGAATGAATATAAAATTAAATTTACTATAACAGATCCCTAATAGTCCCAAGTTCAAATTTCAATAATAAACTTTGGGTCAAACATAAGACCATCCATCCCACAAATCTTAAAATAATAATATTTATTTATTTATTTATTTATTTATTTATTTATTTATTTATTTATTATTATTTATTATTTATTATTTATTATTTATTATTTATTATTTATTATTTATTATTTATTATTTATTATTTATTATTTATTATCTATTATTTATTATTTATTATTTATTATTTAATAATTTTTAATTATTAGTTATTAATAAATTAATCATTAATAATTAATAATTAATAATCTATTTTATTTATTATTTATCAATTCATTATTATTAATAATTATATATTATTTAATATTTTAATATTTTTAAATTATTTATTATTTATTAATGATTTTTTATTGACGATTAATTAATTGATTAGTTTTTAAATATTAAATAATAATTAATAATTATTAATAATTACTAATTCATTATAAATTTGAAATTGTAGTCCTTAGTTATTTATATAATGTACTTTTTCAAATAGGTTAAATATAATTTATTGAAATATTATTTCTTGTAAATTAATTTGGTGTAGTTATTAATACTTAAAGAGTTGTGAAAGATTAGGAAAAATTAGTTGAAGGATGGGGGACCTTATGAGAATTGTTTGTGTGATGTATAAAAAATATTCAAATATATAGGTCAAATAACATGTATTGACAAACTAATACATTTAAATGCATTTGGTTGAGTGGTTAGTGTGTAAATAGTTTATCAATAATTATTTTAAGAAATGGTTATGCCATGTATAAAAAATATTAAAGAAAGTAGAACATAAATAAAAAATTAAATAAAAAAATATTTTAAATAATTATAAATTATATAAATTTTAGAAAATGTATATAATAAAATATAAAGAAATATTTTAATTGTTTATTAAAAATATTTAAATAAAAAATCATTAAAAATCATTTACCGGTGGTCTAAACCATCACTAAATGATTTTCAGTGATTATAAAAAACATAATGGAATGAGTCATCACACATAAATTCATGATTCATTTTGTAAATCAACATGAATCATTTAGTGGTGGTTAAAACCCCTGCTAAATTCCAAAAAAAACTATCATTCAATACCATTTTTTATATTAAGAACATTTAAAAAAGTAAATATTAAATGAATGAAAAAAATGATATTCATTTTATAAAAATTTCTTTTATAGATAAAATGAAAATATTCTCATCGAATTTTACATTAAGATTGATCCTTGAAAAAGGGAAATTTCATGGAATTAAATTTTTATGACTGGTATAGAAACTCGAGAATTGTTCTTAAGTGGGAAGGAAAATTCTATTCTTCAAAGAGACCCATTTATGATCAACCAACTTGTTCAAGTCATTAAAAAATGGATCTTGATTCTTATAGGAAGCATAAGATAATTTTTTTAGGAATATTATCTAAATCCTATGCTGTTTTATTTTATGACTGGGTTGATCATAGACCACAATACATATATGAAAAATGATGAATATTTAGCATTGTGGGAATTTCATGTTATATGATATGAAGGTGTCGTATGAAAGGATGCAAGATATTATCAGGAATTTCATGGAATTCCCCCATAGAGAACCCCTCCTCGTCCTGTATTGAATATAAGAGTGACCTCTGATTCCAGTCTCTAATATGCTATAGGTTGGGGACTAGAACTGATAGTATAAACACACATATATGGGAATCAATAACCACATATAACATAGTAATAAAACAATAGAAACCACTAATCAAAACCATAACATAAATAAACCAAGATCTATAATAATCCCATAATGCATGAGTATGTTCAAAAAGTACAAATCTTAAAATAAAATACCTAGACAAAAAGTCCAAAACAACCCCCAAAATCTAAGATAAAAATATCCAACTTGATCATGAAACACACCCTGAATATCTAGAAAAAATACATATAGGGTTTATCATAACATTATTAATTGTTAGGATCATAATCAAGACCTCTCATGAAAAATGTGGAAGAAACATACTAATTTATCAATGAACAAACAATTGAATCAATAAGAACCTATCATGTAAACTACCACACAGCCTCACAGAACTCACTCTCTATGTAATTAAGTTAGGCATAATAATCATAATATAATAGAATATATAAAAATAAGAACCCAAAAACCAATTCCCCATTTTTTTATTGCTCTCACACCCCAACATTATATTTTTGGTGCTCAATCCATCTTATAATGATTTGGGTCATGTCGCAACCATTCATATCCCAACCTCCCACATGATCTAATATATCTTGTCAGCATTAGTCCATATATTCATGCCATCACATCAATATATTGGTAAGAATATCTCTCAATATGTTCTGATCATTCTATCATCAATCATGAAATCAGACATTTCTTTAAAACACACCATCCCATATACACTTCTGCATACCACATATCATCAACACATCACAAATTCAGTAAAGTAGGTTATCATGAATATTAAGGAAAAAACTCATGTAATCCTCTTAATATGCACAACCCACACCATATCGCACCACATAAACACCTTTTAGGGTCTACTAATGCACCACATAATCTATTTTATGATCATTCCTACCTCAATACATCACAGCTCATGTTATATCAGGATAGAGAATGGGGAAGAGGGGGGTTCATCTATTCCTGTACCAACCTTGAGTTGGAGAAAACACCTAAAATCCAAAACATTTGAGCATCGATAAGAATATCTGACTATCATGGGGTGTGTAAAGAAAATAATGAAATAAAATCATATAAAATTATCATACACAAGTCCAACCTAAAGAGGCTCATACCAAAACTACAACATCATCACTAACCATCATCACAACACTAATATCACCACACATAGACATTACTTCCAGTGATCACACCAATAAACATGACACTTTCTCGCACGATATTACTATGAAAAACATCATTTTTTATAAATTTATTTATATAATCCAAAAATTATATATTTTTTGTTTCCCAACCATTTTTTAATTTTTTAAACCATGAAATTATATATTTAGTGATAGTATTTACTTTGGATAATACCCAAATTTGTTTACATCCAATTCTCATTCATTTCATGCATTAGTATTTCATTTATAACCATGAGTTAATTTAATTCTAACTTGCATCCATTTCTTTTATTTCATTACCATGTGTATTCTACCACTATCAAGAAACTACCAAACAACCCACATCATCTCACCATGTCACCTCCTGTGAAAAACTCTACAATCCCACTTTCCAACCATGAAAAAAAACTACAACCCCACTACATAACATGCAATAATAGTTCAACCAAAATCAATCAACCATCACAAAATCATCCCTTAATGCATCCCATTCTAACCGTAGTAGCTCCACTATCGACACATCTCAACCATCGTATCTCTACTGTCCAAAAAACCTCACCTATGAAACCATCTACAACATTCACCACATAATAAATCCCACATTTACCAAATGACCAAAACCACAATAACAAGTGATTCAAAAATTTACAATAATAAATTTCAACATCAAACACTCTTACATCATTCCTCATTCAAAATGTGATTTCATATAAATTTTCTTTTTCCAAATAACTAGTTAATTATCGCCTTTACATTTTTATCATTTTATAAAAATTAACCACAATAAAAAATTACAACAAAAAAAATCTTAACAACATAAATGATTTTCAAAAATAACTACAACAAGCATTAAATATATAAGAAATAACATAAAAATATATAACACATGCGAACCATCCCCTTCCCATAAATTTCAATTAAGTTAAGATTGTAATATTTTCTATGTTGAATCTTACCATTCACCAAAAAAATAAAAAATATAACACCCCAAAATTTCATAGTATGTTATCTCATTAAAGTAATTCAATAGCTTTCCCTACACACAACATTGAGTTCAAGCACACCACGACTTACCAAACATATCATTCAAAAAAATAGGATATGAATAGTATTAACCAAGTTTTTAATTTTCCTATATAATTTTAACATTCATATTTTATGTTTCTTATATATAATATAATAAAAATTCTTTTTTTAAGAAAAAAGGGGTATTCTTCAAAAAAATGCAATTTTATGACTTTTAATGGAGAACCCTTTTTAAATCTAATATTTGACACTTTTATATATTAAATTTAGATAAATTAAATTAATCCTTATAAAAGGGACAAATAAATTAGTTTGGATAAATTTTTGGTACTATTATGATAACTTTCATATTTTGATGAATAGTGAAGAAATACTAAATATTAATTAAAAACAACTTTTTTAATCGAAAAAATTTATACTGTTAAATTATACATTTGAATGGTTTCTAAGTATCATTAGATTATATTTTTATCATTAAATATAATTTAGGTCATTGGATGTAATTTCACATTTAAATTGGACATAAACAAGTGTCAATCTTTTGATAGTTATTATTTCTTAAAAAACACGCTTTTTGTTTTGACAACGGGAATTAATTTTAAATTAATTTCTGCCACTTATATGTTTTGAATTTGGAAAAATGGATTCCATATTTTGAATCATAAAATATAAATTGTGTAAATATGTCACATTTTTTAGACATTATGAATAATTACTTCGGTAAATATTTTATTTACCAGGGTTAAAGGGTAAATCTGGTAAATATGGGTAAAGAAATAATATTAAAATTATATTAAATAACCCAAAAATTTGTTTTATTCCTATTGGTAGATACATGTCTGACTATGGGAATCCTTGGGTCGATTTTGGGACCACTTGGAGACACTTAAGAGTGATAATGGCACTTTATATAAATTAATTTAAAGTAATGAAAAAAATGACATAAACATATAATTTTTAGTAAAACAATTATTACAAGGTGATATATAAGTTATCTTTTATAATATAAATATTAATTAGAAATATAAAAATATTTAATACCTCATAATATTTTTTTTATAATTTTTAGACATAAAATAAATATATTTATATAAGACACAATAATGATGAAGTATTTTCCTTATTAATGAAACAATCAAATAAATGATATTATAAATACTAAAATAAATATAATTTGAAAGTTTTGATTCCATAAAAAATTTATAGGTCAATAGGACATGTTAGGGTTTATTAAATTTATTTATTTCGATGTAAGAGTGTTGTTATGACTTTAAAAAATCAATTATTAAATAATGTCAAAATTGACATAAATGATTTTTTTAAACAAATACAATATTATTGGTTAATATAATAATCCTAAAAATATAAGTTTTGGCCAAAAAACTTATATAATTATTGATGTATCATTAATAAACCACTTGGGGTTCTCTTGGATGTTTATTTTAAGTTTATTAAGCATATAATATAAAAATACAAAGAGACATGGTAAATGTCAAACTATTTACCTAAGAGTTAAATCTAAAAGATAAGGTTAATAGAGTAACCTAAACATGTCTAAAACCTATTGGTTGAGAGTTTTGCGACCCATACCCACTTTATCCTTTAAATAATATATTCTCGAGCCATTAAAAACCAAAAATTATTTTATTATAAAATAATATTTTAATATTTTCCAAAAGTGACCCTCACCTCTCTTATAAAAGGACACTTCACATTCTCTAAAATTCACAGTTTCAGAGCCTTTTGGATCAGCCAACCCCTACCCAAATATCCTCCCAAATATCTTCCTTTCATCCTGTAGGCCTTACTTTAGTCATAAATCCAACATAAGGATCCCTTTTGATCAAATAAAAATAAAGAACCCGAAGAAGAGGTAAATATTTCATCACATCTTTCAAATTTTTTTCTTCTTCCACTTCATATTTCTTTATTGTTTACATTCTAAAATAATAACTCCATTATCTTCTATATAATTTTATGTTATTATAAAAATTTTAAAACCATTTTCATTACTCTATCCATCCTATAAATGACAAAGTTACCATATGTGCGTACGTACGGAGTATCGTCTCCACGTCGTGGTGTAGTTTGTCATTCAAATACATCATCATTTGGATGGGTATAATAATGAGTATAAATGATGTAAATATTAAATATAACATGATAATGATTCTGTATATATGATATACAATCCAATTATATATGATTTTAATATCAAAAGAATGATATTGTCGCTCGTACGTATGTACGGATTACCGTCTCCACGAACGCAATGAGATTCATTCCCCATCGTATCCATTCAAGAATAATTTTCATTTGATGATTAAAAATAATGTTTAAAGACTTAATATAATTATGAATATGAATAATATACATCCTATCCATAATAAATATGGCTTATATAACCAAGCATATAAAGGAAAATGAATTAGTTAACACCCGAAATGATGATACTACTGAAATATCATTAACAAAGCAATATTATAAAATCATATATAATATCGTATTTATGTATATAGTGATTTTATAATTTAATAAAAATTATTTAACTATTATACAAGATTTTAATGTACCATCAACCACGGAAAATTACAAGGTAAGGGTTAATTCTACAATCCTTTCATTATTCGAGGTTATTTATACGTAATTATCTACTGGGACCTCTTTATCATCCACATCTGTGTTTTCTTAAAAATGTATTTCAAAACATTTTTACTATTTAACAGAAAATGGGTTAAATTAATTTATACCCTTATTTGACCTTATATTTTTTTGAAAGAAATCTTTCTGTCGTTTTCCAAATAAGGTACTTTATGTCTTTTTCGACAAAATTAAGGTAAGAATGTTTTTTTAACTTATACGGTGGGGGAGTCTATTTTCCATTGTTATAACATTATCGAAGCTTCCCTTACAATAATATAAGAATATTTTCAAAATAAATGTTTTATTTATAATTATGTGACTCTTAAATTATTTTAAAATAGAAATATATATTTCTCCCAACTAGTTTTGATTTTATCTATGTCAACATCCTTTGATAAATTTTACACTTGTTTGAAGTTTATTTTTTATGATAAAAATCTTCCATATTATATTTAAGGTTTTGTGATATTTTTGACTATGGATGAGTTATTTTTATGTCATTCATGGTTTATGTTTAAAGTATTGACATTTAGTATGCTAGTTTTAATATGAATGTTTATGTTATATTTCAACCTCTTCTTAAGATTAATGTGTTGGAATAGTATGTTCTGGGTTGGGGACCGGTAAAACTAAGACCACCGGGTTGGGGTCCGGTTATAGAAGACCCTCTGGGTTGGATTCGGGTTATAGAGGCTCTTCAGTTTGGAGTCCGGTTATAGAGGCTCTCTGGGTTGGATTCTGGTTATAGAGGCTCTTTGGGTTGGAGTCCAGTTACAGAGGCTCTCTGGGTTGGAGTCCAGTTAAAGAGGCTCTCCGGGTTTGGGTCTGATTATAGTAATCCCCTATTTCTTAGAACGAGGCCTAGACACAAAAAATAAATTTTGGCATTATGCATTCCATCATTATGAAAATGGCTATTGAGATTGAATTTGATTATTCGGCTAGTAGAATATCCTTGTGAGTAAGTAAATGGCATTATTTAATTTTATCTTTTCCATATTATGTTTAAGTTTTAAAGGATTTTTTTTTAGTCTAATACATTGCCTTAAATTTTTATGCTTATTTATAAAAGTTTCTTCTATATTGTTATCCTTACAGAGCATATGAGCTCACCCATTTCTATGTTTTATTTTCTCCAGGACGTGAAGAATTATTTTATGATTGATAAAAATGGTTAAGATAAGGGATTAATGGTGTTATAAAAGGATCATTTATGATGTGTTTTATTTTATAATGTGTAATTTAATGTTCATATATGTAATCTATTTTCCAAAACTTCTAAACTAATCGGTCTTTCAGAAATTGATTCCTTGTAATCATGCCAATGTATTAAAATAATGCACGACTCCCATAACTGGGGTCAGGACGTAACAATTAGTATCAGAGGAAGTTTAGTACAAACCTTGGAAACTATATTTAGAAAAACTATGATTAGAGAACACTACTCGAAGATAAAAATTGAGGATTAGTATAGAAGAACTTCTTAGAATTTTGGTACTGTAGAGATTTTTTGAGTTTTTCGAGCAATACATCCCTGTCTGGATACGAGCAGGTTGTGGTGGCTCTGGCATAGATGTACTTAGGGGTAAAACCCAAAAAATAGACTTTGATCTAGACTCGAATGGGAATTGGTGCATGACCACGGGCCTTCCTACACTCTTGGTTATGACACTCCTGGGGGATATTCTTAGGATAATTCAAATTTTCATTACAAGCCATTATAAAGGATTTAGGAGTAAATACTTCCTCAAAGAAATTTTTTTTATGATTATGGATTATATCCATAAACTGTTCAATTTACATTAGGTATTTTGCAAGTTTTGAATTATATATTGTAATTCATAAACTAACCTAGTGTATTCCATTGTTTAGAAATGGCACCCAGTAGATGGAATGAGACATCCAACAATACTCATGATCCAAAGAGTAAGAAGGATCATATATTTAATGGTGTTAAGACAACATTTAGAAAGGAAATAATTTCCCACATATTATCATAATATGAATAAATAGTATCGCGTGTTAATAAGATAAGTAAATATATTTCTGATTCCTATGGATTTGAAGGGAAAGAAGAGAAGAAAATGACGGTAGAGATAAATATTGTTAATTGGAATAAGGGAAAGAAGAATTTTCCCATATATGATAATTATGGAAAGAATAACCTTGGTAAATGCTTGAAGTGAATGATAATTTGTTACAAGTGTAGAGGAAAAGGAAACCAAGTACATGATTGCAAGTGTGAGAAAAAGGTTTAAAATGTACAATGCTTCACTTGCAAGGAGTTGGGACACTATGAGAATCAATGTCCAAATCATCAGAGTATACCCAAAATACTGCTATAGGATAATAATCAAGTTATGACACTATCGAAGATAAAGAGGAATGATTAAGAGTTATTATGTGGTTATTAAAGGATTATTTCATTTGAGTACTTTATTAAATATGTACGTGTTAAAATAATTATAGAGTATATAAGGATTGTAATGAAGTACTATTTCATTAAGGACTTGAGATTAGAAGAACTAAGAAAAGTGACTCAATAGAAATTTAAACTTCATGTAAAATACATGGTTGAAGGAAAGACAAAACTTTAATATGGTTCTGATACTGAGGTATTGATTTTGGAATAATAGAAGATTGATTTGTATAAATTATATTGGATATTATTGACATCCTTGGAACTAGTTAATGGTTCATTTATTCCATCATTGTTGCAGTTTACAAAATTTTTGGATATAAAGAGTATATCCATTATTCTATAAGTAATAAGGGATAATGAATGTAATCAATGTAGTTATATGATAATTCAGGGTGTTACCATGTTTTAAAAGAAAACATGATGAATGTATTCACATGTTATTACATGGGAAAAGGGATCTTCATTGTGTTTACCTTCCTTATAAATTTTTGATTGTGAGTTTGGATAGAATTATTTTGGATAAGTCTAAGGTTAGGAATCAATTAAGTTTGAAATTGGATACTATTGTTAAGGTTAAATCATTTCTTGAGATTATTTTTTTATTGTCATAAAAAGGACAACCCAGAGGTCAGACGACAACATGTCGTGTCCGGTAAGGCCGCGAGACTTGAACCTACAACCGAAGGGTGCATCACCTACCACTAGCCTACGTGATGTCCTAGATTGTAAAATGTAGTTTTTTAAATAGTCTAAAAATGAATTATAAATTCATTATTTTTGTAACCCTATACGATTAGGATAAATTGAATGTTTTTAATTCAATTATATTTTAGAGTGAAAGATGAGTTTGTGGTATGAATTAGTTGAAGGATGAAACTCTACTGGTCAATTATATTTTTTTTATTCTATGAATAAATTAATTTTTAAACTTTAGCGAAGGGATCTTAAATCCAAAAAATTTTTATCCTAATGTTTGGTTAAACTAACAATATTTTAAATCATCATAAATTGATGGTTTTGAGGCCCTCAATTTTACACTTTTTTGTGATTGATGACCTCAATTTTTCCCTATAAATATTTACATTTTTACTCCAATTATGTGTCTCTAATTGCCACCAATTTTCTACTAATCTAGTTCAAAATTTGGTGGTGACTTTTTCATTTCCCTTTCCCTCTTATTAAGACTAAATTTTATTAACCCAATTTCCAATGTTGGTTTTCCAAAATGGTATTTTTCTATTTTTAACCTTTTATTTTTGAAGAAAAATTTCAAATTTTGAGGACTCAATTTATTGAATGAGGGGAGAATGTAACACACCAAGATTCCATAGTATGTTATCTTATTAAATTAATTCAATAGCTTGCACTACACGCAACCCCGAGTTTGAGCGCACAACAGCGTACCACACTAGTCATTCAAAAAAAGAGGTTATGAATAGTATTAACCACGTTTTAAATTTTATATATCCAATATAATTTTAACATTCATCTTTTATATTTCTTAGAAATAATATAACAAAAATTTAATTTTTAAGATAAAAGAGGTATTTTTCAAAAAAAATAGTTTTATGCCTTTTAATGGCGATCCCTTTTTAAATCTAATATTTGACACTTTTATATATTCAATTTAGTGAAATTATAATCATATTTTGAAGAGGGACATAAAAAATTTAGTTTGGATAAATTATTGGTACTATTCTGATAACTTCCATATTTTGATGAATAGTGAAAAAGTACTAAATTTTAATTAAAAACAACTTTTTTAGTAAAAATAATTTATAGTGTTAAATTACACATTTCAATGGTTTTTAAGTATCATTATATTATATTTTTATCATTAAATATTATTTAGTTCATTGGATGTAATTTCACATTTAAATTGGACATAAACAAGTGTCAATCTTTTGATAGTTATTATTTCTTAAAAACATGCTTTTTGTTTTGACAACGGGAATTAATTTTAAATTAATTTCTGCCACTTTTTTGTTTTGAATTTTCAAAAATGGATTCAATATTTGGAATTAGAAGGTACAAATTGTGAAAATAGGTAACTTTTATTTTTAGACATTATGAATAATTACATCGGTTAATATTTTATTTACCATGGTTAAAGGGTAAATCCAGTAAATATGGGTAAAGAAATAAGATTAAAATAATATTAAATTACCCTAAAATGTGTCTTATTCCTATCGTTTGATATATTTCCAACCATGGGCATCCTTGGGTCAATTTTCAGACCACTTGTAGCCACTTGAGAGTGATAATGACAATTTATAATAATTAATTTAAAGTAAAGACAAAAATGACATAAACATATATCCTTTAGTAAAAAAATTATTAAAAAGTGATATATAAGTTATATTTTAGACTATAAATATTAATTAGAAATATAAAAATATTTTCTACTTCAGGATATTTTATTTATAATTTTTAGACATAAAATAAATATATTTATATATGACACAATAATGATGCAGTATTTTCCTTATTAATGAAACAATCAAATAAATGATATTATAAATACTAAACTAAATATAATTTGAAAGTTTTGATGCCATAAAAAAAATTTAGGTGACTATGACATGTTAGGTTTGATTAAATTTCTTTATTTTAAAGTAATAAATTTTTTGGACTTTAATAGAAATCAATTATTAAATAATGTCAAAATTGACGTAAATGATTTTTTAAAACAAATACAATATTATTGGTAGATATAATAATCCAAAAAATATAAGGTTGATCCAAAAGACTTATATAATGATTTATGTATCATTAATGAACAACTTTGGGTTCTTTTGGAAGTTTATTTTAGGTTTACTAACTATATAATATAAAAATACAAAGAGACGTGGTAAATGTCAAACTATTTAACTAAGTGTTAAATCTAAAAGATATGTTTAATATAGTAACATAAACCTCTTTAAAACCTATTTTTTGAGATTTTTTCGACCCATACCCACCTTATCCATCAAATAATTCATTTTGGATCCATTATAAACCGAAAATAATTTTATTATAAAATAATATATCAAGATTTTTCTAAAGTGACCCTCACCTATCTTATAAAAGGACACTTCCTATTATCTCAAATTCACACCATAAAATCATTTTATCTTGACCAAACCCATCCCAAATAACCTCAAAAAATTCCACCTTTCATCCTAGAGGCCTTAATTTAGTTAGAATGCCAACCTAAAGAGCCCTGTTTATCAAATCAAAAGGAAGAACCTGAAGAAGAGGTAAATATTTCATCACCTCTTTCATGTTCATTTCTTCTTCCACTTCCTCTTTCTTTATTGTTTACATTCTAAAATAATAACTACAGTATCTTATATATACTATTATGTTACTATAAAAATGGTACAACCCTTTTAATTACTCTATCTATCTTATAAATGACAAAGTCATCATACGTGCGTACATACGTATTACCGTCTCCATGTCGTGGTGTAGTTTGTTATTCAATTACTTCATCATTTGGATGGGTATAATAATGATTATAAATGATGTAAATAATAAATATAACATGATAATGATTCTTTATATATGATATAACATCCAATTATATATGATTTTAATATCAAAAGAATGATATTGTCGCTCGTACGTACGTAAGGATTACCGTCTCCACGAACGTGATGTGATTCATTCCCCATCATATCCATTCAAGACTAATTTTTATTTGATGAATAAAAATAAGGTTTAAAGACTTAATATCATTCTGAATATAAATATGATTCATCTTATCCATAAAAAACATGTCTTACATAACCAAGCATGTAAGAATCCTGGTTTTGAGCCTGTGAGACTTTGAAATTTTCTTGATGTTATTCTAGAGTAGGGCATTCAGATGGCATGTGATTCCGAGCCTCGATGTGGCCAGAATTAAATTTTAAGTGTGTTCAATCTAGGAATGCCAAATAAAAAGAATAACTCATAAATTGTTTCTTGGATGGGAAAAACGACGACAACGTTGATTCTGGAGCATGTCATTTACCCTAGGGGTGTAACTATCGCGGGCGCATCCTATCTGTGGAAAACGCCACCAGGGGTGTTTTCATAATTTAGAGGCCTCGGGCGTGAACATTATAACTTATGAACGAAGTCTCAGATTAAAATTTTGAGACCGTCGTTGCACTAAGAACGTGGATTTTACCCTAGGGGCAGCTTAACCCCGACCTCGTTGAGAGTTCAGGTACGGGCCTTCTGGTGGGTGTTTAAGAATTAATTAATTTTAATTAATTCTTTTCCCTGATTTAACACCTCCACCCCTCCCTTCTTCCCCTTAGAACTTATCCCTGGAGAAAGCTCTCCCAACAAAGGATCCACTTCCCTTCAAGCTCCCCCTCTTCCCCAGCGAGATGTTTGTGGCTCTGGTGGGTCGTTTGTGAAGCAACGGCTATGCCCTATGAGGTAGGTTCACTGCGTTTCATTTTAAATTTTCAAAATCTTCTTTGAACTCAAATTATAGTTTCAAATTGATGTTTATTTTTATAACTAAGGCCATAGATGTATAGGGTTCGATCCAAGCTTCCCAATTCTCTTTTCGGATCGAAAATCTGAGTCTTGGGGCGTTTGGGGTGGCTCCAGGAAATTTTCCGGCCAAAAACCCCTGTTTTCCTGTGGTTCCAGGGCGGTCTGGCGGCTCCACGTGGTGGTCCAGCGAGTCTAGGCGGTGGTCCGGCGACTCCCGACGGTGGCGGTGGGGGCTCCTCAGGCAGTCCAGGATGGCGGCGGTGGCGGCTCCTCACGCATTTGGGACAGCAGACGAGCGGCAGTGGGAGGCGACGGCAACGGCGCATGTGGGAACCTAGGGGTGTGGGTCGGCCAACTTTATCGGTTGGCATGCAGTGGAAGACCGTGATCTTTGTGACCCCGGGTGCAGATCGGGACCCATGAAACGGGGGTCCCGTGGAAAAGGAGCCGGACCGTCTTAAGCCGATCCGGGTGAAGCGCTATGGCCCGTACGGTGAACCGCAGGCCGCAGTGGACCGGGCAGTCCAGGCAGCTGAGCTGTGGACTGCCTGTCTAAAGGGGTGGAATGGCCGAACCGGTCTGGCCCACCCCGTCTTCGTCTGTTGCCATTAAAATGCCTCTAACTCTAAAACTGAGTATTGTAATTTCATTTCGTCTGCAGCAACATGATAATCGGATTGATACAAAGGTTTTTAAAGGGTCTTGGAGATTTTTAATTCCTGAGATGGGGGATCGGTGGCGTGACACGCCCGTTAAGTGTTATTTAGTGCCTCGCCGAGATTCTTGTTTCGGATGGCGTGATCACATCCGGAGTCCATTTTAGGCGTCGTCAGCGGCATTGTGACCCTGGCATCAAGACGAATTTGACCAAGGTGGTTTCAGTCATTGATGTTAGAGATGATGTGTGGGCCCCACGGGCCATCTTTTAAGATGTGTGCAGCGTACTGCGACTTTTTACATCAGACGTCCATTTGGGGCGAATGAATAGTCGATTTGGTGTTTTTTCTGAGAGCATCGCGATGGAATATTTTGCCCGACATTTTTTGGGATAGAGGTGTGGGCCCCACGAGACATCATATGGGCACAAAGCGGTGGTGAATAAATTTTTCATCGGGAGTCTGTTTCAAGTGAGTAAATAGTCTATCTCGCGTGTATTTCCGTGAGGATTGCAATGGTGTAATCTGTTTGGGAGTGTGGAGACTCATTTGAGATCTCATTAAATGTGGAAACATGAAAGGTCATTGGTTGGAGGTTCCTTTGACGCACTCTGAACCAACACATGGTAGTAATGTTAGCGACACCCAGTGATGGCACAATCAGTGCGGAATTATCGGACTAGTTCTGTGTTTACCCTCTAGCGGGGTTGGGCAGTGTGTTATCTGTTGATCTTAGGGTTTAACCTCCAGGGGGTCCTGGGTAGTGGGTTACCCATTGATCTTAGGGTTTACCCTCCAGCGGGGCCTAGGAATTGCATTACCCATCAATATTAGGGTTTACCCTTCAATGGGGCTGGGCAGTGGGTTACTCGATGACCTCTTAGGGTTTACCCTCTAGATGGGCTGGGCAGTGGGTTATCCGACAACTTCTTTCAAGCTCAGCCCTTTATATGGGGCTATTCAATGACTTCCCTCCGTGATTACTAGAGTGGGACCCTTGGATGTGCGGTTCAGCGTTGAGATAGTTTTGACATGCAGAACTTTTGGGCATTAGTGATAGAGATCCTTAGAACTGTTGGAGACTTTTCTTGGGCTGAGCTTGGAGATGGAGATCCCCTTAAACACTCTTTCGAGTTTCTTATTGAGCATATATATATACACACCCTACTTTAATTCTCACTCCTTAGGTTCAGTTACTTTACTTCTAGGAGGGGCGAAGACGTGCAAGGTATGCCACATGCTTTCTGTGTCTAGCTCCTCTTGGTTGGACGAGTCTGCTTCCTTACTTTTTTTAGGTTGATCTGCACTCTCTCTATTGTACTCTTACACTATTCGTTGTTCTGTCTACTTATCACCATCTTAGTACCTCCTTTGTTTCTCCCTCGAGCTTTCAAGGCATCGTTCTAAGTATCTTTATACTCACCCCTGCTTGGGGTTTTCCCGCACTTGGTGTTCCCTTGCAGACGACAGACAGGTCGATCAACACTACAAAGTAGCATAGAGGACACAAGAGCTTGGGCTGCGTTCAGTGGTCATAGTAGGACTTTCAGGTGTGAGACTCTCCAGCTATATACTTTCATTTACCTGTTGCAGGGATATGGAACCTTTCTGGTTGGGTGCATGTTTTTCCCTTTACTCTTTTGGTTTACTTTTCAGTACTTTTCATCACTTTACTTATTCTATTTAGAATTTGACACATAAATGTGGTTGAGTTATAGTTGTTTGTACATTTCTTCCCTTTTTACTCTGCACTTTTGCAATGAGTGGGATATGTGTGTGTGTACTGGTACTTAGGCAAAGGCCTCATTGAGATTATTATGCCTTCGGTGCTTGTTGCCAGCCCCTGGCCTATGGATGTGGGCTTGGGGTAGTTGCGCCTCGAGACCAGTAGGGTTGGGTCATGACAAAGCATATAAAGGGAAACGAATCAGTTAACACCTGAAACAATGATACTACTGAAATATCATTAACAAAGTAATATTATAAGATCATATATGATATCATATTTATGTATATAGTTCCGGTATAATTTAATAACAATTATTTAACTATCATACAGGAGGTTAACGTACCCTTGATCAAGTAAAAGTACATGGTAAGCATTAATTCTACAATATCTTCATTATCTAAGGTTTTTTATATGTAATTATCTACTGGGACCTCTTTATCATCAACAACTGTGTTTTCTTACAAAATTATGTCAAAAACTTTTTACTATTTAATAGATAATGGGTTAAAGTCATTTATACCCTTATTTGACCTTATATGTTTTTGAAAGGAATCTTTCATTTATTTTCCAAATAAGGTATTTTATGATGTTTTCGACAAAATTAAGGTAAAAATGTTTTTTTAACTTATACGGTGGGTGCGGCTATTTTCTGTCATTATAACATCGTCGAAGCTTCCCTTACAAGCATATAAAAATATTTTCAAATTTTTTTTTATCATTATAATTATGCTACTCTTAAATGATTTCAAAATAGAAAGAGATATTTCTCTCAAATATTTTTGATTTCATTTATATCAACATTATTTGATAAATTTTACACTTGTTTGAAGTTGGTTTATTATGATAAAAATCTTCTATATTGTATTTAAGGTTTTGTGATATGTTTGACTGTGGATGATTTATTTTTATTCCATTCATGGTTTATGGTTAAAGTATTAACATTTCGTATGCTAGTTTTAATAAGAATTTTTATGTTATATTTCAACCACTTCTTAAGTTGAATGTGTTGGACTAGTATGTTCTGAGTTGGGGACTGGTAACATTAAGCCCTCCGGGTTGGGGTCCGGTTACAGCAGACCCTCCGAGTTGGAGTCCGGTTACAGAGGCTCTCTGGGTTGGATTCCAGTTACACAGGCTCTCTGGGTTGGAGTCTGGTTATAGAGGCTCTCCGGGTTGGATTCTGGTTACAGAGGCTATTCAGGTTTGGGTCCAGTTATAGTTAGTCCCTAGGTCCTAGCACGAGGCCTTGACACATAAATTAAAGTCCGGAATTATGAATTCCATCATTATGAAAATGGCTATTGATATTGCATGTGATTATTTGACCAGTAAAATATCCATGCGAGTAGTCAAATGGCATTATTTTATTTTATCATTGTCATATTATACTGATGTTTAAGTTTGAAAGGCTTTTGTTTTAGTCTAATTCATTGCCTTAAATTTTTATGCTTATTTAGGAAAGTTTCCACTATATTGTTATCCTTACTGAGCAACTGAGCTCACCCCTTTCTATGTTTTCTTTTTTATAGGATGTGAAGAATTATTTTATGATTGATAAGCAGGGATAAGCTAAGGGATTAATGGCGTTCTCAAAAGATCATTTATGATGTGTTTTATTTTCTAATGTGTAATGTAATGTTAATATATGTAATCTATTTTACAAGACTACTAAACTGGTCTGTCTTTCGGGACTTGAGTCCTTGTAATCATGACAATGTATTAAAATAATGCACTGACTCCCATAACTAGGGTCGGGGCATTACAAAAAATCATGAAACACCCACATTTTAGATATAAAATAATAGAGTTCTAAAATACACTACAATAATTGAATATTTATAATACACTTTTAAAGATTATTAGATGACTAAAAGGCCACAACCACACAAGGGAACTCTCAATCAATATAAACCACAATATTAATCATTCCTCATCTCAATACTAACCTGAACTAACTACTTCAACTTCCACAACCTTATCTAGAAAATGAATAAAGAAAAAATATGCAGATAAGAGAATTAACTCACATGGATCACTAAAAAACAATCTCTAAGTAATATTATCAAAGATAAGAAAGGAGGGACTTAATGGTCTCTCAAAAATGGCACTTCATATGTCCAAGGGTCAAGAGAAATAAAGAAAAATTAATGGAAGTCATAGGGGCTTCCAAATTTACACCCAGTATAACAAACTATTAGATCATAATAAAATTTAATAGACCATGATGAAATGATCTATTTTATCACAAAACTATGGTAAAACATGATTAGTCACACCATAATGGGTCCTATCCAGATAACCCTCTAATTATCATTTCATATATCCCCCCCATTTACTTCTTGGTCAAACCATTTGATCCAATAAATATAATGGATTTACATGAAGTAATGTTGATCTCTATGGAATAGAATCCATTATTCAATCCCCCATTATGGCGTAGTCTGATCTCCACAGTGAAACCACCACCAAATCAACATAACCACCAAAACAAGTCACATTGAACCCCATGTTGCATCCATGAAGACTATGCCACAAACACATGAATTTCACTCCATCTCGATCAACTCCATACTATGGATAAAACATAGCCAAATGGTCATGGTTCCAGGGCCCAAAAATCAACATAACTCTGATATCAAACTCATAAGCTTCATGTCATATTATAGAGGACTATAATGAAACAATACATAAAAAGGTACAGTGACAAGAATCTAGCTCTTGGGGGCATAAACTGTAAACATTAACACCTCACCATATCCAATTATTTTATTTGTAATATCACATTATATCACATACATACATGACAAAAAAACATTTCCTAAATGAAATTTCAAATCAAACATTGTTGATCCTTCCTTAAACCTCTTATCAGCATATCTAACACCCAAAAAAGTAATGTAACAGGCCATAAAGTTCATGGAAGTTATTTTGGATACCACCTAAATAATTATCCTCCCAAGAATCAAAACCAACACCAAAAGGAAAACATAATGGCACCCCCAACCAAAAACCTCTCAATATATAGCTATCAAATGAGAAAAATCCATCAATTAGACATAAAAAATAAGGTAACATGTACATTAATTAAATCAGAACTAGAGAATAAACAACTTCTGTAAACCATCACAACATTCATCTCAAGAATAACAACAAAACAAATCTAAAAATACCTCAGGATACTAGTTCTCATATATGAAGCTCATTCCGAGATACTCTCATATATAATGGTATGCCTCTATAGAATGAGAACTAGAGGAATAATGTTCATGTGTAGTACCTTCTCATGTTGATCCAGAATTACAACAAACCACTCCATGAATGTCATATCATCCTTGATATCTAACTCTCCCTAATCAATTACATGGGATTCATCAAGAATATATCGACGAATTTATGACACATAGAAGACATTATGAATTCTATCCAACTTTAGAGGAATTGGAAAACAATATACCACCTTACCAACAAGAAAAAACACCTTGAAAAGACTGAAAAAATAGGGAGTTGGCATACTTACCTGGACAAACCTTAATATCCCATTATGAGAGGAAACCCTCATGAAAACAGTTTCTCTAACCTCTAACTCCATAGGTCTCTATCTCCGATCAAAAAAACTTTTATAGTGTTCCCACACTTCTATGTTCTATTCCCAAACCATCTGAATCTACTCTATCATGTTCAAAACCACATCTATTCCAAGGGGTGATAACTCTATAACCATACCCTAACATAATATATATTGGAATAGATATCTTTAAAATTCATTAAAAGTAACCATTCCAATGGATGAGTGGTAGTTGTTTTTATAAGAAAAATCAACCAATAGAAAATGATTCATCTAAGATCCACCAAAATTTAGAATGAAAATCCACAGCATATCCTCTAATTATTTAATGGTTCCCTTAGTTTTATTGTCAATATAGGGATGGAAATTAGTGAGAATTAAAAACTACTAGAGAAATAATAATGTAATCATTTCCATTATTACATGGTAAATTGAGGATCCCATCTAGATATAATGGTCCTTAATACCCTATGAATTCTCACCACTACATCCATATATTGAAACACCAGAACCTCAGCCATACATGACTCCTTGATATCCAGGAAGTGATATAACTTCACTATCCCATCCTTGATCACCCATATAGAATTACATTTTATGTGGAATCACGCTAGACTGGTGACAAAATCCATTGAGATGTCCTCTGACTTTCACTCTGGAAAATCCAACTGTTGGAAAAAATTACCCAGGACATGATACTCTACATTCACTGACTATCATAACAAACATCATAAAATAAAATCTACTACAAATCTATTTATCCCAAATCAATAAAGTTAACCCATCATGTAATGATCCATCTTCAGCACATTAGGATTTATTTACACAAATGAATTATGGGACTCATTAAGAAACTTCTCATGCACCACGAGTGGAACAAACAACCACACCTAAATTATCATCCAATGTCTGTCATCCTCTGACCACCACTCTGGACGATCACTATATATGAAATTATCTTGTATCACCTCTACCTCTGAGCCTCCCCACTTAGACTGCTCCACCTTCTACCTCAAGTATGATTTCATTATCCTCTAGAACATGAAACCTTTCACATAAACCTCCTATATATCAAGATGCATCTTAAAAATAATCTTTATTTCCCTCTAATATTATATAGACTCCCAAGACAATTCCATATAGATTTTAACTCTGAACATCATTAAATACATTCCCTTTCCCTTGGGTGTAGTGGATCTCAAATTAATAGTCTCAAAGAAACTACATATTCAACCACTATAAAATATTTATATCCTTATGAGATAAATAAAACCTAAATCTATTATAATCTTAGAAGATCAAAAATTTCTCACCAGTGATGTAATATTTCCACTAATTCTGATAAAATACTAAGGTTTCTCACTCAATATCATGGGTGTAATAGTTATTTATGTGGGGATGTAACTGCCTAAACTCATAAGAGGTCATTTCCCAGTATTTCAACAATATTTAACCCAACCCTAGATGGAAAGAATCATATAATACCTAAAAAATCACTCCTTACTTTGGAATCTAAATAATAGGAGCACTAATAAACCTCTCCTTTATGTATTTGAAACTTCCTAACACGGATCTATCCATAATAAATCTCAGTCCTTTCAGTTCAAGGTTGTCAATAGGGTTGAGACCTAATAGAAATTATACACAGACCTCTGATAATGATGTATATGGACGAGGAAACAATGGACCTTTAAAACATTACATAGTGTTTCCTAAGAAACAATGACCTCAATCTTATACAGATACACTACCACTCCCTATTGAGACACCACATGTCTAAGGAAATGCACCTACTGCATCTTAAACACACACTTAGACATCTTACCATAAAACTAATGGTGTTGAATGACTCCCAAAATATCCCTATAATTCTCAAGATGCTCCTCCTCTAACCTCGACTACATAATAATTTCATCAATGAATACTTACATGAACTAATCCAAGATCTAATGGAATACAGAGTTCATGAGCCCCTTGAAAATAACTGGGGATTTTGTAACATCGAAAAAACAACCATAGACTTGAAGTTCTCATATATAAATTGAAAATAATTATTTGGAATATCCTCCTCCTTCACCCACATCTAATGTTATCAAAACCATAGGGTAACCTTCAAAAATTAATTACCACCCTTCAACTAGTCGAACAAATCACTAATCCTTGGGAGAGGGTAACAGTTCCTAAACATCACTTGATTCGGAAATTGGTAGTTTATACACAACCAAAAACTACCATACTCTTTCTTGGAGAATGAACATGAACACCCATGAAGAAACACTTGGTTGGATAAAACCCTTCAACATTATATTTTCAATTTGAATCTAAAACTCCCATGGATCATAATGTTCTATATGATAAGTATCCATTGAAATTAGTGACGAATTAGGATTAAACTATATCCCAGGCTTGATATTGTATCAATGTGTTGAATTTATAACCTCCTTTAATAAAACATTCAAAAACTTCTCCATAACACTATAAAGTTACACCTATTATTCCCCCATATAGTCTAATAATAGTTCTACAAGATGATACAATAATGAATACAAATGCATATGACCCATATAATACTCCCTATAACTAAAAAATACCACACAATTTACCTCCTCATCATTGAACACAACCCTCATATGAAATAAATAAATAACCATATACAGCTAATATAACTTGTCAATACTAATAATGACAACATACAGTTGTATCTGAAGTAGAAGGACATATCAATATGATTAATGTTTCCCCACCATTAGCTCACAACATTAAAAAATATCATTTATACTTATCTAACCTCTAATTGGTGTGGTTAGAACCAAGGGAACTAAAATCATATCCACATTGATTCCCAAATAAGATAATAAAGTTGGTTAAATAAAGGAGTGTGATGCCCCATAATCAAAAATATAATATTCCAAGGTAGATAATAAAAAATGGTACCTTTGATTATATCTAGCCCCTTTGGCATCAGAATATTCCAAGCATGAAGTTATCCATGTCCAGCTCCTCTGGATCACTGATGAAAACCACCTTCATAATCATTCATAGTCTAATGTCCCTAAGGGAAGGGAATATAATAGGGTTTTCCTCTACCATATATATCCCCTCTAAATAGAACAAAGTTATATTGTCTTCACTTTAGATATGGTAGCTAAGGAAACTGCTACTAGGGATAATAAGGAATCTAACTAAATTCACCATACTAAACTCCATGGATTGTCGAGCACTAGATCTGATGGTTTTCATGACCTCCATAAGAAAAACACACTAGATCAGAGATCTCAATGGGTGTATAGAAACTACTAGTCCCAGATAAATGATTATAATAATGGAAATTTTGATTCCCCTCTCATAAAAACATTGATGATCAGGATACCTAAGATCCTCCGCCAATATCTCTACCCCTTGAGAGACCCTAATGGATCCCCTCTCAATATGACCCCAACAGATCATGAATCCTATCAATTACCTCAACTTTCTTATGAACCTTCAAATATATAAGGAACATAAATAGAGTAACCACGTTTCAAATAATAGGATATAGTTCCTCCTCCAAGCCCCATGCTCTAGACTCCTCATCCAAAAAAATATCAAGAGTAAATAGATGAAGGTCCTTGAATTTGACCCCAATCTATAACACACTCAATCTCCCCTACAGAATAGAGATAAACTCCAGCCTCATTTCCACCCTCATCATCAAATATAATAACTCCATATAAAAAATACCCCTGGAAAACATATCAATAAATATCTACCTCCATCCTCTTCCAATGATATAAGATCCATGACTATCATTCTACTAACAAAATCTAGATAACCACTTATGAAACCCAATACCCCATCCTAGTGTGAATCAATGTGGAAGTAATCTCAATCTATTGAAACTATATATCTATCTTTAAAACAAATATTTTATCATTATACTTATAAAATCTATAACATTATAACACACACAATGTATTACTCTAAGACTCATCCACCACAGTTAGTTAAACCCTCCTACAATAAACTATCTCACCCTACTGAACCACACCAACCTGAACCATGTGTATATGATGACTAGAAAAAATCTACACAAACAGAAGAAAAATATCATAAGCCCAATAGAATGAAATTTATTTAGAATTCATTTAATTTTATTATTTTAAAATTCCCCAGAATCACCCTAATTTAAACACAAGTGAAAATAATTAATATGGGTGTACCTATTGAAGGTATCTACCCTATAAGAAGCACCATTTAAACTGTTCATTTGGTAAACTTTGGATTATTATTTTAGATTACGAGGGTGAGGGGATAAAATATAATTTCTTATTCAGTCTCCCTATCCCATATCACGCACCAAGGTTAACTATTATTGTTTCCTTACCAACCCATGTAGTTATTTCTAGTTCCTAACTCCAATATCCATTATATCTCTTAACAAAATATTTAATACCACTTTTTCATAACCCCCCCCCCCTCCCCCCCACTAGGAACCCCTCTTATCCCTTTAGTAAAGTTGAAAATGACCCTTGAGGCCCACCTCCAATAGGCCTCTAGTTGGTGACTAGCACTGAGTATATAAACACACATATATAGGAGGAGTTACCATGACAAAAACGAAGAATATAACAAAAAACCACCAATAAAAACCAAAACATGAAAAAAAAACAAGATACATAATAGTCTCATAATAAATGAGTATGCCCTAACAATAAAAATATCAAAATAAAATAACAAATAAAATTCCTAGGAAACAACTTCACAGCAAACCCCGAACTCAATTCTAGTACTCTCCAACTTAATCACCAAAATTTTCATGGGAACCTGAAAAATAATTTTATATATAGTAATGAGAATAAAATGTATACTTAGTGGGGCCACATTCAAGATCAGTCATGGGAATTTTGAAGAAGAATACTAATTCTTTAGTGAAAATAGTAATAATCAACAAGCACCTATAAGGTCAAATACCTCTCAGCCTCACCAAGGCTCGCTCACCATGTAATTAAGCCAATTATAATTTATATGATATCAATGAGTATATAAGATAGGTTCCCCAAAACCACTTCCACATTTGTTTATTACTCTCATTTCCCAAAATAAAACATCATGTTCTCAATCCATCTTATACTAATGGGGGTCAGGTTGCAACCATACTAATCCCAACATCATGTCGGTCCATCATCTAATGTTGGAATCTATGATTATATACATACCATCAAATCATCACAAAGGAAAGGCTAACTCCCAACCTATTCCAACCATCCCATCATCAACCATACAAACAAACATCTCATTAAAACACCACATCTCATATCCTCTACCAAATAAATTATATCATCCAAACATCATAAATTTAGTATAATAGGGTATAATAAACATGAAAGACATCAAACTCATTCCCTACTCCTACTATGCCTGACTCCCACCATACCACATCACATCAACACCCTACAGGGTCTTCTAATACACTACACAATATTTCTATATGATCTTAGCTACCTCGATCCATCATATCATGTACTAGATATGGATAGAGAAGGGGGAAGAGGGAGAATTCAACCATTTATTCCCTCAACAACCTAGATATTTAGGAAACACATAAACCCAAAACATTTAGGCTTTAGTAAGAATATCCAACTTGGTTAGGTGAATAAATAAATAAAATAAAGTGAATCATATAATATTATCACACACAATTCCAACCAAAAGAGGTTTACAACAAAAAATAAACATCACCACCCACTATCATCACCAAAATACCTTTTCCACACACCACCACCATTTCTAACTAAGAAACCTCAAATTATACAACTTTATAAAAAAAATATTCACCAAAAGCGTCCATATTTAAATACTTATTTTTATAATCAACCAATACAAGATTCAATGTTTCTTAACCACTATTTAATCCACTAAACCATACAATTCCATATTTAATGAAAATAATTATATAGTGAACACCAAATTTAATTAAAAACAACTACCATTAATTTCATTCATTAAGTCTTCATTTAAAACCATGAGTTAATACAATTATATCCCATGCCCATTTTAGGTTCATCATTACCAGGTGTATTCTGATACTACTGGGAAACTACCAAATAAACCACATCATCCTTTCATTCCATTGCACATGAAAAACTCCATAATAATACTTCAGATCTATCTTAAAGAAACTAAAACTTAGCTGCACAACCCACACTAACATCCAAACCAACATAAATTAACTTTTACAAAACCATCTCCCAATAAATATCATGCTAACCATCATAACCCCACTTCCCACAAATCTCAACCATCACAGCCTCGCTTCCCAACACACCTCAAATATGAAACCATCTAAAATATTCACCATGAAGGAATATCTAGATTAAACACATGAAAAATCCACAAAAAAATGTGATTCAATAATGAAAAATAATAGATTTTAGAATCAATCACTCTCACATTCAGCTACATTCAAAACATTATTTCACATGATTTCCCTTTTTCCACACAACTATTTCATTACCACCTTTAAATTTTTACCATTTTATGAAAGGGGACCACAAAAAAAACCCATGTATTATAAACATTAATGATTTTTAAAAATAGTAGTAACAAGAATCCAACATAAAATAAATAATATAAAAATGGGTAACATATGAAAATTTTCCCCTACCCATAAATTTCATTTAAGTTTGGTTCAATATGTTCATTATTTTGAATCTTACCATCAACCCAAAGAATAAAATTCTTTAAATTACCATAATTTAAAAATTAAAGAAGATATTTCTTGAATCACATACCTAAACTAAATATTTACAGCCCACTTCATTAGAGGAATGTATAATGAAAATACCACAACCACACAAGGGAACACTTAGATAACCTAACCAAATCAATAATCATCCAAACTGTATCAAAACAATACAGTAAAACAACCACCATCACTACCATGTAATTCTCTAGAAAATGAATGAAGATAAAACAAAATAGATAAGATAAGGAACTCACTTAGGTCACCAATAACCAATATCTATGTCCAAGGATCAAATCCAAGAAAAGTGGGGCTATAGGGCTCCCAAAATCACACTTGAGTCACCCAAGGGTCTACAGAAAGAAATGAAAATTAATGGATATTTGAGAAGCTTTAGAATTTATACTCAAGTTGTAAAATATAATATCTTGATTCAATGCTATTGACCTTGGTACAATTATCTAGTTTTTCATAAAAAATGGTATAATTAGATAGATCATGCCATAGTGGGTCCTAATCAAGTGAACCTCCAAAGATCATAGTGCATATATCTCCATTAAAATCATGATAAAACCACTATATAATAAATATGATGTAATTCCATTCCACCATAATGATATACATGGGGTAAAATCAAGATGTTGAGCCCAATTACAATACAACTTGAAATCCATAGTGAAACCACTCCCAAATCAATAGAATCAACAAAACTGGTCACTCTGAATCCCTTGTTGTTACTATGAGAACCAAACTGCAAACTATTGACCTACACTCTATCTTGGTAAAATTTTGGCCATGAATATGATGTATAAAAAAGGATAGGATTCAAGCCCCCCACCAATCATCATAACCCCAATATCAATTCCAAGAGCTTATTAGGGCCACCAAAATTATCCTTCTAAGTCCTGTGCTAAAAACACGAGGATATAATAATATCTCAGACTTCAATCTGGAATCCCATTGCATAGAACATATATCCACACAACAAAACCATCTCATAATTGAAATTTTAGCTCAAAATACACTAATTATTCCTTAAAACATTTTTCATCATCTCCAATGTGTAAAGTAATAGGCTGGGAAGGTCAGAGGAATTATAGAGAATTTAATAATATATAATTTGAATAAATTTTAGTTCCAAGTATCAAATGATCCAATTATTTTGAAACAATCATGACCAACATATCCTCCATAATGTTAAGGTATTAATGTTTGAAGCCTCATACACATCATCTATCATTAAACACGATATTTATGGTCATGATTTATATGATATATAACTGAATTTATTACTCATACATTTATAAAATGCTTGATTAATTGTATAACATGAATTCATGGCTCAAGGGTAATTCTAATTTCCTATATAAATTAGGTTAGTCTCTTGGTCATGGTCTGTAATCCTACTGGCTGAAACTCTCCCCTCATTGAAGTAATCTATTTATTCTTTCTTTTATCAATGGGTAACTTGCCTAACATAAAGGATTTGTAAAATCCCACAAAAACTATTTTGGGTGATTAGGTGCTTCCTATGAATAGACCATAGAGGGAAGAACCATTTGGTTTTTCATTTGGTAATTTTTATTAGACATTATAGTGGTAGTAGCATCCGAAGTAGATACTAATGCATATTATGTATTTCCCATTTTATGTGATTTCTATTATAGATGAGTTGAGTTATTAGATTTAGTGTTTCATTATTATTCTTCACTTGAATTAAAAATTAATTTATTCTTCAACCTTTATTAGTGGTATGAGATCCTTCCCATGTTGTTTGATTTGTGAAATCATTTGAGAAATGAATATTTTTCATATCATTATACCCATCATATTATTGGTTGAAAAATACGATATGTATATTTTTCTTCCTGATTGAAATACATCTTAATATATGGGGATATCATAATATATGATTTAGTAAAAATCATCCATTTTTTCAGATCATATGACATGATATCGATATGTCATATCCTATAATTTCATTAATAAGGGATACAAAAATAGAGTGTTGTATAATTAATACAACATCTATGTTTATCAAAAAAAATTGAATTCATATCATATATAATGATTGTTCTATTAATCATAAAATAAGAAAAATATTGAGTAAAATATTAATACATTGTGAATTATCAATTATATCCTATGATTCAGTTGGATTCATTAAATATGACATGTTGAAGAAATTTTTTTCTTTATATTCAATTTTGAATTGAATTTTATTATTTATAAATAATGCAAAAATATATTTTTATAACATTTAATAATTTATAATAGTGTTTTATAAATTAATTAATTGTATATTTTTTATAATTAATTAATTAATTATATTGAGACATTTATTAATAAATATTCCATAAATATTAAGATTTATTATTAAAAAAAATAAATTTTTAATAATATACGGAATACTTATAATTTGGATATAAATTTTTTATATAGAAATTAAAGAAGGAATAATATAAAGTGTTTATACTTAGAAAAAATAACTAAATTATTCATAAGGATTAATTTGAAATGTTTAAATTTAGAATGAGTATTATTTGGAAATTATTTGAACCTTATAAAAAATATTTAATAAATGATATGTTCAAAGGTTTAAATTATATTAATATACAATGGTAAGATTATGTAAAAATTTTAAATAATTAGAAATTGAATTATAAAATGTTTATATTTTCTAAAATATCATATATTAAAATAAAATAACATTTAATTTAAAATATGAAAGTGTTCATATTGGATAATAATATAAAAGGTTTATATTTATTTTATTATGAAATTTATATAATTAATTATAAAATATTTATAATTTTTGATTTATGAATTGTTCATGAACTCTGTCTCATCTTAAATTCTTGAATTTATAATATATTTAATATTACCATTTGATTCATAGATATAATTTTTATATTATGATTAATTATTTATTCTTCAGTTTATGTGGTAAACTAATTATTATATATTATTATACAATTCAAGGATCAACAATATGAGATTTAGTTCTCCATTTTCATTGAGCTCAGTTTTTTATTAATGTAATATGCTTGAATTTAGATGTTAAAGGTAGTTTATACATATTAGGTATTAGAGAAATTATGAATTGGATTCTCCCTTGAGTAATTTATTCTTAGGTAGAGAGACTTTGGCTCACAATTGGAACTATTTTGGAGGCTTATGCCTTGTTCTAGAATAGTGGGGTTGGCTATTTGTGGCTCAAGGATTATTCTTGTGGATATTTTCAATCTCATATAAATATAAACCTTTAAAAGAGTATTTCATATACCATATACAATATATTCATTTAGATATTTCTAAATATGTTTTACCTTTATTTTTGGGTGAGTAACACAATCTTGTTGGTTGAGTAAAGAGTTACACATTAATATGGTGTTAAAATATTAATATGGTGAATAGAATAGGGATTTAAAAACTAGATCATTGGATGAATTAATATATAGAGGAATAAAATCATAAATAATAAATATTTTGGTGATTCAATTTTGTTAATATCTAAATGATGTATATTTATTTTGTGATATTTGAAAACCCTTAAAAATACTAAGTGAAATATTCCATCCAAAGTAAAAACATTTCATGACCTCGATCATTTAATAGGCTAGGTTATAACATAATAGGATTCCCATGAATTATCTTCTATTATGTCTAGTGGAAATGGATAACCCTAAAGGTAAGGTAACCAAATATCACTATAAGATTTGGGGTACACTTATTTGGGAATCCTTAATAGTTAGGATACTAGAGGAATAGATTTGGGTCAATCTATATGATAGATTGGGTAAAGGGTTACATGACCAACTATATAAGAATAATATATGATATTTTTTGGATGATTCCCCACATAAATAAATAAGTTCTGAGATGAAAACTAAAGAATACCCATTACTTAGTGAAATAAAGATCTTAAATCACTAAATGAATATGATGTTTGGGGTGATAATTTGTTATGGAAGTGATCTTAATAAATGTCTATATTAAAAGAAATTAAAACAAGATACTCGTTTGATAAAAATTTTATGTTGTATATAATGGTTTATTCATTATCAAGAATTACCTAGAGAACAATTTTAAAAAAGTAAAATCTAAATTGTAGAAATATCCTTGATTAGTACCGGAAATTTAGAATAGTTCTCAAGCAAAAGGTAAAATTTTATGTGTTGGATGAACCCCTTAATATGAAACTAAATTATAAAAAACCAAATTAAGATCACATAACACATCAATAATGATACCTCTCCATTAGGTGGAGATCTACATAGAAGCCACCAAAATCATGTCTTTAGAGTAAATTAAAGGAGATTTTCAAACCTAGTACAACATGGAAGAGAATTTATAGATCCATGAGATATACAAGGACAAGAAAAAAGGATAAACCTAACATCATAAATTAAAAATAATAAAACCACATCTTCATATAACTAACCATCACCACCAACCCATCTCACAAACAAGGTGATAATATCTAAGAGAATCTAGTAAGCTACATGACGTGCTTCCCTTTACCTATGTCCAATAAAACCAGAACATCATATTTCCAAAGACATGTATTGGAAGTGAGGAAAATTTCTATTAGGATACCAAAATGAATTTATAAAATGCTTATAACCATGAAACATTTGGTTTTAGCTTTAAAACAAAGCAGTTTTATAAACAAATTCCCATTGAAAAAAATCCTAAATAATCTGTTGGTTTTCATTAAAATAACACATATTCAATGTTAGAATAATATGAATATAAAAATGAGTCAAAAATATAAGTCAGTAATTAAAAAAAATTGTGTCTCAAAATATAAAAATGTGTTCAACCAAACATGAAATAATACCATCATAAATTAACCAAACACAAGTTGGGATCTAGCCTATAGTTATTTATACAAGGAATAAAGAAGGAACATTAAGTCAAGAATATTGTGATTCCTATAAATATTAATTCCTACCATAGTCTATCTATATCAAAATAATAACCAATATTAGTGTCACATAGACTATGGTTTACATATGTCCATAACTCGACTCCCCCAAGGTTCCTAATATGCTATATTTTCCAAAAAATTTAAATAAATCATGATTAAAATTTTAAAAATAATTTTCACAAGAAAATAATTACTACTTCCATGATTAAAAACCCATTTTAGATTTAAATTCATATTGAGGTATTTCAACAAATAGAAGAAGTATATAAATATGTTTTTAAAAAAAGATCACTTTAGAAACCACTTTTCATGCCACCAAAGATGCATTTTATAAATAAAATCTTCTTTGATATGAAATAAATCATTCTAATGAACCAAACCAAAATAATTTATAATAAAATTTAGTAATTTAGATGATAAAAATACTAAATGGAGACACCTACCTGACCAATGGAAGAAAAACTATCACCTTCAAAAATGCAGATTGAATTTTAATAAATTTGTTCCTCACAAGACTAAATTCTTAATAAACATCATCAATTCCCCATAAAAACTACTATATCCAATAATCACACCCTAATTAGGTTTCAAAGGAAAAAGGAGAAGATATATCAATAGAATATCTCAGTGGAGGATGAGGAAATTGGTTGAAGATAAAACTTACCTCAAATAGATCCACCAATAATGAAGGAGAATCACAAAATATCAAAGGAGAGAAGCCTCTAGACTGCCAAGGAGGGTTAAGGTCGAGTTGAAGAGGGATTAGGAGGATATTAAACAAAAAAATGAACAAGTCATTTAGATAAATTTCACATTTTAAGAAATTCATATAGGTCACATGGTTAGGTCATACGGTTTGACAAACCATAAGTTAACTGTGTGGTAGCTACTGCCCCTTGAAAACAAAACAACACTATTACCTAGAGAGAGATGTATAGTTTGAAAAAACATGATAAACCTATAAAAAGTATCTATAAAAAACCCAAATCACTTCTATGGTTCTCTTTTAGACTCTCGCTATTATATAACCCAGGCCCAAATCATGAAAATAACCTATGGAACTTATAAATCCATTACACATGGTTACTACTAACCATGTGAATACTATGCGCCTATCCTATTTTCTACCAATTTATAAATTTTCAAACCTTGACTCATGAAATACTTTAAAACCTCAAAATAGATAAACCAAACTCAAAATAAAACATACATGTGACCTAGTGGGCATCACAATTCTCCCCACCAAGGAACTTTCTTCCCCTAAAAAGAACTCAAGATTTTTTACTCACAAAAAGAGAAGACCATTGGAGCCTCAGAAATAGTTCCCACACTCATCTATCTTGTATATACCATCCACACTTCCATAGTACAAGGACCAATGGAATAATATTACCACACAAAACTTTTTCCTAAAAATCCTTAATATGAACTGACTACACAACCATAGAGGTGTCAGGCACAATATTAACATCTTCTTATTCAATCTCATGGGAAGGGTTCGGTTGATATCACCTTGGATGGGAGACATGAAACACATCATGAATTGACATCAGTATAGATGATAATCCCAAATGAGAATATACAATTCTATGAATTTTAGTGGCCTTGAATGGGCCAAAAAACATCAATGTTGATATACCCTACTTACCCAAAAAAAGGTTTTCCAATGAGGTGAAACTATAAGAAAAACCTGATCACCTAACGCAGACTCCAATGGGTGATAACGATGATATAAAAATGATTTTTGATGATTTTAAGCTATCTCTAGCCAATTTCAGATCAAATTCACTATTTTCATCATCTCTTAAACAAGACTCAGTCCCACTGAATACTATTCTACCAACTCCACCCAACACAAAGAAGATTGAAATAGACACCCATACAACAATTTGAAAGTGCCATTTTAATAAAATCCTGATAAATAATAATATAGGAAAATTCAAAAAATAAATACATATGGTTCTCCCATGACCCACCAAAACCAAGAACGCACACCCAAAGTATATCTTAAAGTATATGAATAGACCACTCAATCATCCCATCTATCTAAGGGTAATACGTCTTAATTAATTTCAAGTTGGTACACAATTTATATTCTAAACATTTCCAAAACCTACATTGAAATTCTGGGCATCTATCAAAAACAACTTCAGTAGGAACTCCATGGAGCTTCATGATCTCTCATACATAAAAGCATCCAGGATCTTAAACATTTGTTATCTCTTTAATAGGAAGGAAATAATTTGATTTAAAATGTTGATCAATGATCAACAAAATTTTATAAATCTTATTAATATTCCATGTTAAATGAACAAAAAATTCTATATATATCTCATCCCACTTCTATACAAAAATGGGTAATGGTTTCAATAAGATTGTAGGACTTTTGTGCTTAACCTTAATCTTATAGAAAGTAAGGAATCATGACACGAAGTCTGAAATAGACCACCTCAACCATGGATAAAAATATTGATGTCTTGGATTATGATACATATTGGTATTATCAAGTTATATGAACTAGATAGACTGGTGTATACTATCCATTAACTCATACCTTAGAGATATATAAATGACCAAACTACCCCAGAAACACAAATCGCCAATAAGAGACAGAGACTAATCACCCAAGGTCACCCAACCATTAATGATTTTATTAAAACACTATAAATACGTTCATGTTTCTTATGTTATATAAATATAATCATAAAAATGATTCAAAAAAACTAGGAACACATTTTTAGTGGCCTCTTCTACTTCTAAAATCATCTCAGTAAACAAAATAAGTAGGGATCACTCTTTAATAAATCCCTTTAAAGCTTGAGTCTCTAACTTCCTAGTCAATGTTTAGGTGAAAAAGTTCCCCTTACTAGGTTTATATTCAATATATAAATCAAAAGTATGAAGATACTAAACCCAGTGTCTAGGTTTCAAGTTTGAATCCATATAATTACAAATATACTTCAGGCTCTTATGATCTAAATATTCCATAAACCACTCCCTAAAGAGATAGTGGAACCCTATTTTGAGAGAATGAATCATGGATTCCAAATAAAGGTCACAGGTAGGAATTTTATTCTCTTGAATGAGATATTAGTGAGATCTATATGGTACTACATGTTTTCAATATAATTAGACACACCCCAATCTTGTACATGATACATCATAGAAAACATCATAGCCCAAACGTAGCTCTATAAGAATTGGAACTGAAGCCAATGTCAACATCACCTTAAATTCCTAAAATATCTATAACATTTATCATTCCTCTAAAAATTAATAACCTTATAGGTTAATTCTGTCATCATAGAACCAAGATTAAAAAAATTTTGAATAGACCTCCTATAATTACCAACTAATCCTAAGAATATATATATCTCAAACACATTTCTGGGTTTCATCCTATGAAATCACTACCTGAATATTTTCAAGATGTACTAATATTCCACTCTTAGATATAATATGGCCCAAAAACTTAACTTAATAGATCTAAAATTTAAATTTTGATTGTTTTCCATACATATGATATTCTTTCAAGATTCTAAAGATGATATCCAAATGATCCATGTGTTCCTCCTCTGAATTGAAGTAAACCAAAATATCATCCACAAAAACAACATGAAATATTCCAAGAAAAAAGGAATAATTTCTTTCATCAGTTCCATAAATACCATTGGGGTTTTAGTAATACTAAATATCATAACTAGTAACTTGAAATTACCATACAGGATCCTAAAAATTTTCTTAGGTATATCATCCTCTCAAAATCTCAAATGATGGTACCCCAATTGTAGGTTAATCCTAGAAAACCATTTTTATCCTCTTATTTGATCAAAGATATCATCGATACAAGGAAATATGTATTCGTTCTTAATAGTCACATAAGAAAGTTTTTGGTAATAGATTCAAATCTTGAGGCTTTTATATTCTTTCTTTGAAAATAGAATAGGAAAATCCCATGGTGACACACTAGGATGAATAAATCCCTTAGCCTTAAAATCTATAAACTAAACTTTATACTCCATTAACTAGGAACTTTTTATTTGATATGATATTATAGAAATGACTATAATCCCAGGGAGTAGGTTAATAGTTAATTTGATCTCTCTGTGAGACGGTAACCTAGAAAAATTATCAAGAAAATACATAGGGTATATACTCACCCCTTAAAGATATGTACTTATCAAATTTTGATTAATGATGTCAAGAAACAAATATAAAAACTAGAATTTGATAATTCTAGAATAATGAACAAAAGGCCCAATTATCCCTTATCTATTATCCCACTCGCCTTGAAAGACATTAGGGTCTCCATAGAGAGATGGAGACTAATATTGATGAAGGTAGTAGTAAATATATTCCTTAACATTGATAATTAAATCTATTCTAATAATAAGGTTGAATTTATAAGGATCAAGAACTAAGAAAACCCACACAACTTAGAAGTCAGAAACCATCACTCAACATTCATGAAATTTTAAGCCTCATCCCTTCCTCTTTACCAAGGGTGTGGAAAATTACGACATGAAAAACATGAGATCCAAACATAATCCCAAAACTAAAATAAACATATATGATAAAAAATAATGAGATAAAACTATATAAATAAATCTAGGACTATATAGGATGAAATGAACATCAAACCTATAACATTATTCATCTATACTTTGAATTCATGTTGTTCATATTATTCTATATAAAGACATCAATACTTAAGTACTCCCTGATCATTCATCACTATGTGAGCAGCCCCCTTGACATGATAATGAGATTCACTCCCCTTTAATGCATCATAATTAACTTGAGAGCCTTTGGTAAGAGTTGATCAGGATTTACTACCTTAGGAAATCTTTCTATAAAAAATGAATAAGGTGACAAGATTTTCCACAATGATGTCATGTCATGGGTGCCTCTATATGGTTAGGATTAGTATGTCTATATATCCTATACTGATAGAAATCAACCTGATGTTATCTTGTAGAATCTCCTAAAATTGGTCCTGGAGTAAACTGATAAAACCATAGGCATAATTTGTTGGCAAGATGACACACTTTGGTTACCACACACTAAAATAAAAGATCAACCTATACCCATATTCCTGGTTATGTCTACCTTATCCATATCTAATTTATAAAACACCTTATTAAATATTGGTAGTCATAATAGAATCAGCATCAACTGAATATCATCCCTCGAACTCATCTCAATCCTCTAAGTTTTATAGTATCCATTAAAAAATATTTGGTGATAAGTTAACCAACTTGCTGAAATGATTGGAATACTCTATCACAAAACTCTCCTATTTATCCAAGTTCATAAACTCTTAAGTATTTTCTAGTCAAAATATTTTAGGCTAAAACTATCTATTTAATACCTTCTTAAAATTAGACTAGGTAAGATCCTCCTGTTACTTAGCTTGAATGATGGAGTACCACAATTTTCATCTGGGTATTTCAAGAATATAAGTTCAAAAACCCACCTAATATTCCTCTGGAGTTTAAAAAAATTTGAAGATCCTATCAATTAATTTGAGACACTCTTTTGATTCCTAGGGTCCCTTATCACCACAAAAGATATGTCGATTTTTCTTAGTAAATTATAGACCATAATCCATCATTAATCATGGGTTTGAAATACTTTCCTAAACCAAATTATGAATTCTGTGGATAACTACTTCCACTAAATAGGGGTAAACTAGAGAATTCACTTACAGATCTTGCCTTACAGCTTCCTCTCATGGATTATGAAGAGCTCTTCTAGAAGGCATTGTCTAATAAACACAAAATATAATAAATAATTAGCTTAAGATAAAATATCCAAATAAAAATATGAATTTAAAGAATCCATATTAAATCCTTAAAAAATAATTTAAAAAACATGGATTCATTGAATGAGAGAAAAAAACATTACAAAAAAACATGTTCATATAAATAAATCCCAAACCAAGTTCATTTAAATAAATTCAAAAACCCAGATCAACCCTAATAGATATCCATGAAAACACATGGTAAATCGAGTTTAGTCATGGAAGTGAGCTTTATATGCACCCTTTCATGGTTATTATCTAAATTTTAATGGTTCTAATATAACAACCTAATATTTTATAATATATTCTTTTTAAATTAAATTTCTTTGATAGTTTTCTATACACACAACACCATGTTTAAATGAATGATAAAAAATTATTGAAATATTATTATGTGAAAATTTTATCATTTTTTACCTCATCATGCCAATATTATCTTAGGTTTATTTTTTCATAATTTTCTAAAAAAAGTTGATTTTGGAGTGAATAGTAAAAATACACATTTTTCAAAGAAATTTTTATTTTCTAGTATTTTCAAAGATTAATTTTAATTTTAATTGGTTTTTTGATTCCGTTTTCTTATTATTATTAAAAAAATTTAATTTATACTTTTTTATCAAGAATATAATTGATCTTTTTATAAAAATACTTTTACGCTTAAAAAGGAATTTTTCAAAAAAACTATTTTCCATTACGCTTTGTGGGATTGTTACAAAATGAATTTATACCACGTATAGTGATTTAATTTAATAAATAAATTACATAATTGCAACTATGAGGTTCAAATTTGGTAAATAATTATCTATTATTTTTAGTCATTATAATAGTAACCATGGTAAATTTTATCACCTCAATAAAGGATAAATATGGTAATTAAGGTTAAAAATAATATGATAAGGCACTAAAAATATATCCAACACATTAATTTATTTCATTGAATGATTATATTTCATCCATAATCATCAAAAATTCAAAAGCATGACCTTTTTTCCATTTATCTTTTTTTTTACATTTATAATATTTATGTAAAGTATAATATCAAAAATGTAACTCTCTTACTTTTAATATCTATAATATTTTGTGATAGGGAAAAACAACTTATGATCGGTTATAAATGGTCATTTGAAATATAAATTATTATTTTTTCATGGTAATTTATTTTTAATTCTTATTAATGAAATAATTTACCTTAAATGCTCACACAATTGGGAGGAAATATTTATTCAATTAATAGAAAAATAAAATAAATAATTTTAGAAAAATGAAAAGTAATATAATTTTGGTGATTTGTAGGGTTCTGTGAATTTTAAAGATAATTATAATATATTATGGATGTTTAAAGGTTTATATAATAATTAATTTTATTTCATTTTGTTTTCAAATTCAAATTAATTTAATAGTTCGAAAACTAACATTAATGACATTTTATAACAAAAATATTTTATTAAATGATAAAAAATTTATAAAAATCCAAAATTAAACCTGGTGAATGGGATATAGTTCAAAAATCAACCATATTTTTTATGTGTCTTTTTATTTTTATGGTAATATTCAGGACCCTTAAATAGTAGAAGACATTAATATTATGGTAATTATTAAAAGGATTAATTGGGGGTAAAAATAAAAAAATAACCAAAACTTGTCTAAATTTTATTTTATGAGATTATTTCGACTCATAAAAATATTTAATTCTAATAATACAAATTTTTATCCATTTGGACCGGAAAAATAATTTATATTAATTTAATACTTTATGAAATTCTAAGAATTCTCCTCCCCTCACTTTTAAAGGGATACCCCCTCACTCTTTTATTTATATCACTTTGATCCATCTAGATCAAACAAACCCTAAAAAATAATATTATCAACATCCTTATAAATTTTATTTAGTTATTTTTCTTCCCCAAAGACCAACCCTTGTTCCCTTAAAAGGATGTCTAAAAGAATTCTACCAATGAAGAGGTAATCATATTTACCAACTCTTTAAAGTTTATTTATATTTATAAGTTATTATTATTATGGTACAACCATTTTCTCTCTCTTTTTCATCCAATGAATAGAGAAAATATCGCTCGTGTATACATGTGACTTACCATCTCTATATAGCAGTGCAATTTTTTTTTTTCATCACCAGATTAGTTGGATGTTTTTAAAGATGAAACTAATGAATATATATGATATTTATAACACAATTATTAAATATCTATCTTCTTACCTCTCAATCCATTTGAAAATAATAACGTTGCTCGTACGTATGTGAGGACTAGCACCTCCGCAAAGTGATGTGATTCATTTTTAATTTTTTTTACAACGATGGTAATAAGGATAGATTTAATTAATATATATGATATATACGATATAATAATGATTCTGGAAATTTTAATTATTGTATACCTTTATTTCATTCCATCTGTCAAAAATTGAAAATAGTGTTCATATGTACGTAAGGCATACCGTCTCTATAGATGGTGTAATTCATTTTTCTATATCAATATTTTATGGATGAATATAAATATATATATATATATATGATATTTATATCATGATTAAAATTTTGGAGAATATTGAGCCATAATAAAATTACAAGGACCAAAACTACCAAATCAAAACATACATGAAAAATGAAGCAGTTAACACCCAAAATAATGATAATAATAAAATATTATTAACAAACAGGTGATAAAATTTTATAAATTGATCATATATGATATTATATATATTAATATGATTTGTTAATATATTTATTATAAATCAAAATTTATTATAAAAGAGTTTAAAATACCTTATTAGGAAAGTCAAGCATGAGGTAAGGGATTTCATCTCAACTTACACTCTTTTCCGACATATTTGGTGTTATACACCTATTTACTTTTATATGGTGCATATAATACACCTTTTATTTATTTAATATGAATATTTATTTATTCATGAAGATTAATGATATAATTTATGTTAATATTTCAATGGGTTACAATTTAAAATTTACCAAAGTGGTAAGAATTTATTTTACAATCTCATTTTTATAGGATTACTCTTATTTTCATTGAAGGAATATTATAATATATCATTCATAAAAAAATATTTTTTATCCTCTATTTATTAAAAAAAATTTACATTTTCAACTAAATTTTCCTCTATTTTCACTTGAAATAAGAAAATTAATTTTTTAAATAAAATCTAATATTATCTATCTTTTTGATCGGGTATATTTTTCATCAATGTCCATAGTTTTTAAAATTATTTTAAAAAAAGTACTTTTTATTTAATAAAATAATTTATTATTGAAATTTATGTTTTCCTTTATTTTTTTAAGGATATAAATTAATCATTCCAATGTTTTTATAAATTCGTTTTTGACTTTATTTATAAAAAAACAAAAGGAACTTTTTTAACATATATGGCATTAATAGATTTTCTTACCAACAAAACCATTTAAAAATATTTATATTCATATATATGATTTCAAGGATTTTACAAAGAAAACTATATTATGAAAACTTATGTTAAATGTTTTTATACCTATTGTAAATTTTGTGGTTATTATCTTTTTCTTGAAATATTCACTTTCTTGTGATCATTTTTCATTGGAAATTACTTTTACCTTAAATATACATATTATTTGTATCATGGATATGATTATTTCCTAACTTGTATACCATTTCTACATATGGTGTTTTATTATGAAAACTATTTGATTTACAGGGGAAATATTTCTATTACATATTCATTACTCAATATGGATATCTATTGGTAAGGAATACTATTTATGAATTAAATTAATCCTTCAATATCTTAGGAATGCATTAGACATGAAAGGATTGTGTGGATCAAAATTATATAAGTCCTTGATACATAAACATTCATCATGAGACAAATCTGTTTGATAAATTAATGGGTTATTTTTTCTATACCTATCCATTGATTAAAACTATCTTGGAATAAGGTTTTGATGGTAATAAATAATAGCATATCTGAGATCATAACATCTAATATTGAGAATTTCATTTATTGATAATTATATTATTATCATCTATGAGATTACTATATTTATATTATCCAAGGATGAATTTTTTCTCAAGTAACTGATTAAATTTAATGTATTTTTAGTAATTTACCTTTCCATATTGATTATGCCCTATTTACTCATTATAGCTTCTGTTGTGTGTAACTCTTACTGAGAATCTAGCTCACCCTTTATTTGTTTTCCTTTCCCTGGGATGTGAATAAGGATATTATGAATAAGATTAAGCATGAAAGAGTGTTTCTTATTCTATGTATTTTATATTTCCAATGTAATATGGGAATCATGTATGTATCTATTTCTTCAATGTTTCTAAACTAATCATTCCTAAATGTTGAGATCCCTTGTATATTATACCTATGTAATAAAGTAAACATCGAATCTAGGTTACAGGAGTTGTGGTTTCTAAACCTAAATTATGTATACCATAAACCCCTAACCAAACCCAGGGATTATAATCAAACTTCTGGTTGGGTATTGGCTCTAATATGATTTTGTGATGAACCAAACTAGGTTGACATAACACATCACCTAATATGACCTTTCAAATGGTATAAATAAATATAAAAAACAAAAAAAACATGTTTCAAGGGTAAATAAAAAGAGAATATCAAATAGTTCACAATGCATAATAAAAATTATAGATTCATGATATATTTAAGGATAATAAAAAAGGATAAACCTGAAATAATAACTAAACGATAATAAAATAATGTCTCTATGTGGCCAATTTTCACTACCAACCCATCTAACTAAGATAGCGACAATATCCAAGAGATGCCTGGAAAATATATAACACCCTTCCCTTTTATTGAGTCCTACAAAATCAGATCTTCATACACCCAAAGTCATATGAAATGTGTGTGTAAAATTACCAATAGGATACCACCATAAATCTATACAATTTTTATCACTTTGCACTGTTAGTTCTAGGTTAAAAAAAATAACAATTTTATAAAGAAATAACCTTTGGAAAATCTTCTCATATATCTTACTTTGTTTTTTCATTAAAATAATATATATTAAAGGTCAAGAGAATATGAATATAAATATGTGTGGTTACTAAAATAAAATAATCAAAAGAAACTATATCTCAATTGATAAACATGTGAGTAACTAAACATGAAATAATAACATCATATAATAAATCAAGAATAATGTTTCATCTATCATATAGGAATACATATGAAGAATCCAGAAGGAACACCAAGACAGGAACATCATGAATCTTATGGGTATCAAATCTTTCCAAAATCTATCAATATCACAATAACAACCCATAGTGGTTCCACATAAACTAAGGATTTCATATGTCCATAAATAAATGAACCCAAGGTTCCAAATGTTCTATATTTTCTAAAACATTTAAATAAATAAAAATTATAATTTTATAAATCATTTTCATAAGTGAAACATTACCGATTCCATACTTGAAAATTGATTTTAGAGTTAAATTCATCTTGAGGCATTTCATTTAACATAACAAGTGTATAGATATATTTTTAAATAAATACCCCTTTAAAACTTATTTTCATAAAACACAAGTTTCATTTCATAAAAAAACTCTTCTTTTATATAAAATCTATCATTTTCATGAACCAAACCAATGTAATTTATAAGAACAATGAGTAATTAATGTGATAAAGCCATTTAATAAATACACATAACCCACCAATGGAGGAAAACTATTCACCTTTGAAAATATAGATTGAAATTGAAGAGATAGGGTTCTCACAATCCTAGATCCATATTAAACATAATCAATTACTCATCAAACCAACTAGATATAGCAATAATGTCCCAATCAGGTTCCAATGGAATAAGGGGAAGAGAAATCAAGACATGATCTATGAATATAAAGAGGAAATGGGTGGAAATAATAACTTAACTCAAAGAGATACACTAAAAATGAAGGATAATCACCAAATATCCAAGGTGAGAACCCTATAGAGAGACAATTATGGGTTTTTTCAGGTTAATTAAATTTTAGAAAATATTAGACATAAAAACCTTGGGGAATCAAGGTAAATTTCAAATTTTATGAAAGTTTTACACGGTGCAAGGTTTGGATGAATAGTTAGAAAAATAATGCACTAATCATGTTGTAGTTACTAACCCTTCAAAACCAAACTACACATTTTATATGGGATAGCTACTTGGTTTGACCAACCATGTTCAATTCATGTAATAACCTTTGGATGAAACCCCAATCACCTGCACAATTCACTTAGAGACTCGTGTGGTTTGACAATCCATGATCAAACTATGAAAATCACCAATGGAACTTATAGATTAATTATATATGTTTATCATATGGTTACTACTAACCATACATAGACTGTGCACCTAGATTGGTTTCTCCAAATTTCAAAATTTTCAACCCCTAGATCCTCAAATACTTTAAAATCTAATTGAAGACAAATCAATATCAAAATAAAACATATATGTTACCAGATAGTAATCACATGAATTCTGTATAGATTCACAAAATGGTGTTAGATACCTATAGTATGATTATAAAGAATTAATTAGAAGTATCTACCCTCATACATGTTTCTATGGAAACTAATTTATAGAATAAAAATGAGATAATAGATTCTTATAAGATGATAGAAAACCTAAAATTGATATACCAATAAAAATATTGGAATGAAATGTATGAGGTATTGAAGGATCTGTTTTGATGTAAAATGGTAGAAGGAACCTCATTATTATCTCATATTCTCATTATTATTAGCTATGTAAATGATTTAAAGAGATTAGGTACACCTATTAGGATCAATCTGGCTATGGACATCATTCTGAAATCACTACAAGATTTGTTCTGAAAGTTTATTATTAATTATTGTATGAATGAATTCAATTAAATTTTACCTAATATAATCAATATATTTAGGATGTATTAGTGGGACATGGATGTTCTAAACTTAAGTTATGTCATGATGGTTAAGAAGAAAAGGGTAAAAAACATACATAAAGAGAATAAAATAGTTCATGGATTGTATATAGTGACACCCAAACTATTGAAAAGGAAGTAGGGGAAGTTCTTCCCTTATGACAAACCTAGGAATTGAAATCGGAACCACCCTAAATACTTGATGTTTTCTAGAAACTCCATGGATATTCCACTTTAGGTATTAATTTTATATAATTAAATTCTACATTAATAAAGGGTATGTGATACCAAATGAATGTTATAAAAATGTTACAAATATATAAGATCCTAGAAGTAAAAGAAGATTAGAAGGTATGGGATTGAAGTTGGATTTCTAGTAATGGAACAAGGATTTGTTTTATTGAGAACTTTTATACAATGATAACTTCAATCTTGGATGATTTTTGAAAAGGATGGTTATTTTTTTGTCTCAATTTTCTCTTGAGAATATCTTGTAAACAATTTTAATTTAATAAATGTGATATATGTTTTGATAAACATAGTTTATGATTCATCTAAATTATAAAACATTATTGAAATAGAGACAAGTATAAAAGTTTTTTATCTTGGAAAAATTGTTTGTCTAAGGATATGAGGGAATAGTAATCCTCCGTAAATGATGGCATATTCACTCAAAATTTTCATTTTTATTTTTAAAATAACCACTTTGATATGGTTTAATGGGAACCCACACAAGCATGTGTAATTAAATAAATAATATCTTAAAATCTAGAGTAATTTTTTTAAAACAATATCAAAAATAGGAACAATATTCAAAATTCAAACTATCGATGAGAACATAGAAATAAATATATTTCGATCCATATGTTATTAAACCACCCAAATCATATCACATGGAAGAGAAATTATACCTTATTCCGAGTTATATTAATCATCTCCAACCATATTCTAACTAGATAAAAACCATCCTCACCCCAGAGAAATAATCAGTAATAAATAACAAAAATAAATCAGAAAACCAAGAAAACCCCAACACAACGCCGCCATCAAATGATAAAAAAACAATACCACTATATATGTATCTAGAAGTGGCATATGCCTCTAAAAATAAACCATAATAACTAAAATATAACCAACAACCATCATAGGATCTCATAAACTATTGAGGAACACCATATTTTGAATATCAACCATAGAAACTGAATCCATAAAAAATATATGGTGGAGGAACACTAGGGACACATGATCTCATCACTATAATCGAATGTTGTATTAAATCAGAGTAGTTTTCATATTAAAATAGATGTAAAATCATAAAAACACAACAAATAAACCGTATTATCCAATTGAAAATTGAAGTGATGGTTAATACCATCCGAGATGATCCCTCATCACTAAACACAACCACCAACACCATCCAAAACCACTACAAAAAACCTCACACCAAATCAAGATATGTTTAAGAAAAATAGGATGGGTAAAATAATTATAAGAGGTTGAACAGACCACAAATATTTTATACCAACAAAAAACCCAAAATAATGGAGATCTTTGAGGAAAAACTGATATGGGGATTAGCATGAAGGTTCAAGTGTAAAGAGTAATAGTATAAGCATTCAAAATCCATGAAGTGGCATAAAACATCCCACAAAAAGGGAAAAATAATCTGGATGCCATAAGATACTACAATGGGAAGGAAGAGTATTAGAAACACGAATGATGACGAAAAAAATGTGAAAATAAGAAAACTAGATATCCATGAGAGATAAGAATAGAGAATATGATCAGGAGTATCGTGGATGGAAAGTATGAAGAAGGATATAAAGAGGAAAACCAAGATCATGAAAGGTGATGTCTCAATCTAAAAAGGAATCCATCAAAACTATTGGCATTTTCCAATGGAATATCAAATAAATTAATCTTTTTAATTAAATTTTCAAGCATGTAGAATAACTATATATGTTATTAGAGAAATTTTTATGTGTTAAACATTATTATTAAAAGGAAATAATATTCGTTTACTAAACAAATTATAGTATATGTATTTAGAATGACATAAGTGTTATTTACTAAACACAAATGAATTTTTGTATATTATTATGATATTATAATGAGAATATAGTTTATAAGAGGCTAAAGGGAGTATTTTTATACTAAATAAGTTAAAGTAAACAAATAAAATATTAAACTAGTAAAATATATTTGTATATTTCACTAGTAATTCTAAAATGTTTTAGGATGTGATGGTAAATACATAATATAAATGTTACATTATTTACTATAATAATGTTAATTCCCCTTGATATACTAAATTATTTTAAGTTATGTTAGAAAAGATACAATTTAAAGGTTATATTATTTACCATAATATTTCAAGGGAAAAGTTTAATTATAAAGGTTTTAAGGATGATGATGAACTTAGAAAAGTTCTAAGTATACAATCAGATATATTAACAACATAACATTAGATGTTGTGGAATTAATAAGTTTGAAATTTTTAAGGAGTTAAAAATTAGGAATATGATTAATAATTATCACTATTATTAAAACTATATTGTTTCATAGATTTTTATCATTATAGAGTATAATGTTAAATTTTTTTCAAATGCACTACGGGAAAAAACGATTATTGTGACGGGGTATTTGCGACGGGCCTTATTCCCGTCGCAACAACTCCAATGAAAATAGTTTTTGCGACAGGAATATATTCTTGTCGCAAATGGTCAGTTATTTGCGACGGCAATATAGGTCCCGTCGCAATTGCAATGGCGTGGTTTGCACACCAAAATGCAGGAAGTCTATTTGCGAAGGGTAGAAGGCTACCCGTCGCAAGTACTCGGCGGTGGTAAATAGTATTTGCGACGGGGAAATTTCCCTGTCGCAAAAAAATATTCACCCTGAGTGATTTACGACGGGCCCCATCGTCAATATCGGCCGCTGTAAAGCCTATTTGCGACGGTCACCTTCAACCCGTCGCAACTACCCGCGGTGGTAAATACTTTTTTGCGACGGGACTATTTATCTGTCGCAAAAGAGAATCCAATGGGCAGTATTTGCGACGGGTCCCGTTGCAAATACCGGCGGTGGTAAATAGGAATTTGGGATGGGGATATCCGCCCGTCGCAAATACCGGCGGCGGTAAATAGTGATTTGCGACGGGGATATCCGCCTGTCGCTAATGGTGTGGCATTTGCGATGGGACCGTCGCAAAAACCCTTTTACCTGCTGCCCGTAATTAATGCGGGTGAAGGTATTTGCAACGGGCCCCATCGCCAATACTGACGGCGGTAAATAGAAATTAGCGACGGGAATATCCTCCCGTCTCTAATGGTTGTTATTTGCGATGGGCCCGTCAAAAAATTTCTTTTACCTACCGCCCGTATTTAATGTGGGTGAAGGAATTTTCGAAGGTATACCATCGCAAATACAAGGTATTGCGACGGTATGCCGTCGCAAATACGACCGTCGCAAATAATCTAACCTATATATACACCCCATCCATTTTTTTCATAACATTTAGATCTCTAATCTTTTATCTCTCTAATTTTCAGTTCTATGTAGAAATTTTTTTTGTTTTAATTTTTTCTTGCGAGAAGAGGAAGGAAGGAGTTAGAAGGCGTAGATTACTTCAAAGGTATTTATATTTTTTAATTGTCAATTTTATTTTTAATTGTTAATTTTATTTTTTTTAATAGAATGTTTAACTATATAGTATAATTAGTTTATGTGGTTGTACCAAATAATCATTTTCTGGATATGAACAAGTAGAGGCGGCTCTGGCACAGATATACCTAGGAGTGAAAACTCTGACAAGGTGTTTCGAGCTTGACTCGGGGTAACCTGGTACACGACAACGGGCCTTGCTGTACTCTTGGTTCGACACTCCCAGGGGATGTTTTGGTAATAATTAGAAATAAATATATAATTATCAAATAATTAAGAAATAATTAGATTTAATTAAAATAATTATCAAATAATTAGGAAATAATTAGGAAACAATTAAAATAATTAGGAAACAATTAAAATAATTAGGAAACAATTAAAATTAATTATATTTAATTAAAATAATTATCAAATAATTAGGAAATAATTAGATTTAATTGATTAGAAATAATTAGGAAACAATTAAAATAATTAGGAAACAATTAAAATAATTAGGAAACAATTAAAATAATTAGGAAACAATTAAAATAATTAGGAAACAATTAGATTTAATTAGGAAACAATTAGATTTAATTAGGAAACAATTATATTTAATTAGGAAACAATTAGATTTAATTAGGAAACAATTAGGATAATTAGGAAACAATGAGATTTAATTAGGAAACAATTAGGATAATTAGGAAGCGTGATTGACCGCTCATCTACCTCAATTTTCTTTTCATTTCTGTGTTGAGCCTTGACAGGAAAATTCTGCCTCCACATGTAATATTTGCTTTTACTGTCAAAATTATCAACCTCCTCGCCAATATATAGGTGAGGAGGTTTACAATTTTGACAGTAAAACCACATATTACATGTAGAGGCAGAAGTTTCCTGTCGAGCCTCAACACACAAATGAAAATAAAATTGAGGTAGATGAGTGGTCAATTACGTTTGTTTTTCTATTCATTGATTGATTTACCACCCGACCTATATGAATATCTTCGCATTTCTAATTAGTAACATAATTAGTAACATAATTAGTAATATAATTAGTAACATAAATAGTAACATAATATAAAATATTATATTAATCTAATATTAATAGTTAAATAATACTTATAATATAATTATTTTATTATTATATGTTTAATATTTATAAAAAATATTAATATTATTAAAATTATAAAAAAAATTATAAAATATTACAATTATCAATATTTTCAACAAGTTTTGCTTTATTCTTAACAGTACAAATCTTAAAGGTTCGCCAATTTTTAGGTCATGCCCAATAAAAAGTTTGCGTCAACCGTGTCCAATGTAAACTTCATAATTTTTCTTACTTGGTTGATCACCTCGCAAGTAGCGTTGTAATAGGACAACCCAAGTCATGTCTTTCTCATTACTTGTGTCGTCCTATTGCAACAATACTTGCGAGGTGATCAACCATGTAAGGACAATTATAGAGTTTAAATTGGACAATGTTGACGCAAACTTTTTATTGGGCATGACCTGAAAATTGACGACTCTTTAAGATTTGAATATGTTAAGAATAGAGCAAAAATCTGTTGGAAATATTGAGATTTGTAATAATTAGTAATAATTACTAATAAAATTAATCAAAAATCAAATAAATTCAAGTACATTGATATAAATTGGCACAATTTCCACCGAATTGAAGGCTACCTTTTGTTCAGTGTCTCATATATTTGCTACTTTCTCCCACTGAAATCAGAATGAAAAATGTGCTCCAACGTATGTTAGAGAAAGTTTTTCATACTGATTTCAGTCGGGAGAAAGTTAAAAAGAGATGAGTCATCGGACAAATCAAAATAATTAGTAATATAATCTCCACAACGATGATTACAAAATTTTATTTCATTATTCAATCATATTTCATTTTTCCAAGTATTGCTAAGTATTGCTAAATTAATAATAATTAGTGGGGATGATTACAAACTAACTGTGTCGCCTATAATTATTGGTAATTACTAATAAATAACTGTAATTATGTATCTTCTTTTTTTAGGATATTGTTTCTTATATCAAATTATTTAACAATAGTAATGGTTTTTAATTTTGTAGAAACATATATATGAATATGGAACAAGGAAATCGACATCAATCATTATTAGATGATCATGCTTGGATAAATCAGCGTAGAAATCCAAACGGTTCTAGTTTAAATCCTGTATATGTTGATGGTGTTGAAGCTTTCTTATCATTTGCATCATCAAACCCGGAATTTGTTTCAGAAGGGACAATTAAGTGTCCTTGTAAAAAATGTGCTCTGAGAACGTTTGAGACATTTGACATCATTGGGAAACATCTCTTGCGTTGTGTTTTTCAATAAGATTATATTTTTTGGTATCAACACTGTGAACGTAGTTCCAGAAAAGATATTAATAATTTGATTTCAGATCCATCACAGTTTCCGAATTTAGTACATGATGTTGCAGGGTCATTTGTTCAACAAATAGAAATCGAGGATGATGTTGATTTACCTCCCGAGTTGGCACCATCTGAATTTGCTGAGTTGTTCAGGTCTATTGAGGATGCATTATATCTTGGTTGCAAGATAAGAAAATTAGAAGCAGTTGAAAAATTTATGGCTATTAAATCCGAAAATGTAATGTCAAATAACTATTTTGATCAGATATTTTCTTTCATTAAAGAATTGTTACCTAAAGGAAATGTTTTGCCTGCTAATTATTATGAGAGAAAAAGACTCATTCGTAATCTAGGCCTTAGTTATCAGAAGATCCATGCATGTTCAAACGATTGCATCTTATATTCTGGTGAAAATGAATCATTGGATAGTTGTCTCACATGTGGACAATTGAGGTATAAAGAATCTCAATTAGGGAAGTCTGGATTGATTCCTGTAAAACAGTTGAGATATTTCCCGCTTACACCCAGGTTGCAGCTTTTATTTATGTCTCAAAACCCAGCGACAATGATGTCATGGAAAAAAATCAATATTTCAAATTGTAAAATATTGATTCATCCATCTGATGGTGATTTATGGAAACATTTTGATCAAGTTCATCCGTCTTTTGCTTTAGAATCCTGGAACGTGTGATTGGTTCTTTCTACTAACGGTTTTTGTCCATTTGGATCTTTTGGTAGTCAGTATTCCTGTTGATCTGTCTTTATAACTCCGTACAATTTGCCTCCATGGATGTTGATGAAAGATCCTTATATCTTTTTGACATTATTAATCCCAGGACATCCGAAAAAGAATATTGATGTTTATTTGAACCCATTAATTGATGAGTTAAATTTATTGTGGAGTCATGGTGTTGGTACATATGATGCTTCTGTGAAACAGAATTTTGTAATAAAAGCTGCTTTGATGTGGACAATTTGTGACTTCCCGGCATATGGTATGTTATTTGTATGGAGTACACATGGTCCAAAATCATATCCTTACTGTATGGGAGACAACAAATCATTTATGCTCATGAATGTAAAAAACCTTGCTATTTTGACTGTCATCGCAGATTTCTTCCAATCGATCATCCTTTTTAGAGAAATAAATCTCATTTCAGAAAAGGTAGAATTGAAAGAGATGAACCTCCAAAAATGATCTCAGGTACAGAGTTACAATCAGTTGTATTTTCATTACCTTCCATCACTTTTGGACAGACAATAAACCAACAGAAAATTCATGGTTTTGGGAAAGAACACAATTGGACAAAACGGAGCATTTTTTGGAATCTACCATATTGGTCTGATTTGTTGGTCCGACACATGTTGGATGTCATGCATATTGAGAAGAACTGTTTTGATAATTTATTTCATACAGTTTTGGATACACTGGGTAAAACCAAAGATAATGTAAAGGTGCGATTAGATCTTGCCCAAATTTGCAGGCGACCAGAACTTGAATTGTTTGAAAATGTCAGATCATAGAGATTAATGAAGCCAAAAGCAACTTATACACTGACCAAAGAGAGTCTCTTATTATTTTGTCAGTGGATTGCATATTTGAGACTTCCAGATGGCTATGCTTCCAACTTGGGAAGGTGTGTTTAAAATGGTCATATTACCAGATTAAAAAGTCATGACTGTCATGTTATAATGGAAAGACTTATGCCTATTTTATTAATAGGTTTGTTGAATTCTAAGATTTGGGATTCGATAAAAGATATATCATATTTTTTCCGAGACATGTGTGTGGTGACAACATACTACGATACACTAAGCAAACTGGAAGAAGTTGTTGTTGTAATTATATGAACATTGGAAAAAAATCTTTCCGCCGGCTTTCTTTGACTCGATGGAACATTTGATATTACATTTTCCACATGAAGAAAAATGTGGAGGTCCGGTTCAGTTTCGATGGATGTACCCATTTAAGAGATGCATGCAGAAATTTAAGAAAAAAGTCGGTAACAAAGCCTCAGTTGAAGGCTCAATTGCTGAAGCTTATTTGTAAGAAGAAATTGCTTTATTCTGCTCTCATTATTTTGAATCTGAATATCCCTCAAAATTTAACCGCATGATATGGAATGAGGGGAATGTTGATGATGATATGAACAATCAATTATCAGTTGTCAATCATCCCGAACTTGGCTTTGGTGGAGTTCATGATAGATGGCTTTCCGATGATGAACATCATAGAGCTCATACATATGTTCTACTCAACTGTGAAGAAATGTCACCAATTGTACAGTGAGTTCTCTTATCCCTTATTCTATAGATTATGTTATAGTAAATTAATCATATTGTATTTGTAGGTTATATGATAATCATATCAAGAAACAATTTCCACAAATTACAGTAGCTGGCTTAGAAGAACGTCGGCAAAAACATTTTGCCTACTGGTTTCAAAAACTGGCAACATACATTATTTTTTGGTTTTACATATAAAATCAATTTATTATTGTAATAGTGATAAAAGTTTTACAAATTTTCAGGTATCTGTACATGCTGATAAGATTGATAGTCTATTGTGTATATTGAGTAGCCCACCATCCAAAATGGTTAAACATTATAATGCATATGTGGTGAATGGTTATCACTTTCATACACGTGCATATGGGGAATCAAAGAAAACAATGAATAGTGGTGTTTGTTTGAAGGGATCACATCATAGAGATATTAAAGTTGACTTTTACGTCATGCTTGAAGAAATTATTGATCTATGTTATTTGGGACAGAATTATGTAATAATGTTTAAATGTCGATGGCTGGATACTGAGAGAGGATTGGGTATTCATCTGACTCATGGAATTGTTGATATTAAACATAAAAGTTGTCTTGTAGTAAATGAACCATTTTTATTGGCTCATCAGGCACATCAAATTTATTATGCAAAACACTGTGCTACTGCAAAAGAGTTGGATGATTGGTGGGGTATAATAAATGTTAAATCTTGAGAAAATCAGTTTACTCAAACTGAATGTGGTTCCACTGAAGTGAAAGGAAATGAAAATTTTCAGGACACTCCTCAAAACACATCTTTTTCACAAAGAGACATGAATATCGAGGATGACACCCCACAATTAAGGGTCGATGGTGACGATGTTGTCAATGATGTTACAACTGAATTTGAAATGAAAAGAGATGATGAAAGTGAAACTAATATGTAAATTGATGATGTTGATGAGGAAGATGAAGACATTGACATTGACAACTATGAAGATGACGATGAGGATGAACATTGACATAGTAAAATGATGGTTAGAATCATAACAAATATATATATCTATACATAATAGTTATTTTCAACTGTTCGCTAATAACAATCATTTCATGTTTCAGATGGACTAGGAAACATTTCATCAGTTGCTGGAGGCTGATCTACCTATGGATGATGAGGTTCTTGAGTCATCTGACCCTCAGGCTGTTGGCACAACAGGGGGCACTCGGAGGGGGCGTGGTCTTACCAGACTGATGATTCTAGATCCTATCCCGGAGCGACGTCCACCTCTTGGATTCTATCGGCACACACAGTGGTATGGTAACCTGTGTATTTTAGTTATCTTTCAGTATAATTTATTAATATTCTAATTGTTTTATTATTTTTTCTTTTTCCACAGTTTTACGCATATAGCTATTGGACAGAGGAGCGCTATATTGTGTAATTATTTTTCTCAGCCCTGGCTCACATGGGATCATTTTCCTGCTGATGTACATGCCTCCATGTTCGATCATTGGATGGTACGTAATTAAATATTATTTATATTGAAATTTAATTCATTAATGACTTTATTATTATGGGTTATGGTATCCCATCGACGAGAGCATGTGTGCCACTATCCACGCAGCATGGGTGGTGTCTATGCGTGACTGTTTCCGTCAGTTTTTGCATAATTTGATAAAGACGGCTGTGAAGAAAGCCGGAGTGAGAGAATTTGATGAGTCCTGTAGATCCCACTGAACAGAGTACATTTCATCTCACTTTTGGGATGGATTATGTACACACTGGTTGGGTGGTGGGTTTTAGAGGAGATCTGCATTGGGTTGACAGAATCGGGAGAGACAAGAGGTGACGCATCGAGCCGATAGTCGTACATTCAGTGCGCATAGAGAGCATCTGGTAAGTACTTTTTTTTAATATTTTATAAAAATTTAAATATAAACTATTTATTTTATATTTATATAGGAAGCTGAGCAGCCCGGTATTTTAGTGTACGACGTTTATCGGAGGATGTACACTGACCCGGCTACTGGAGATATTAGAGGTGACCGCCAGTGTCAGATTGTGGTCAGTATTATTTTCTTTTCAGTTTTCAAATTAAATGCATATAATCTTTTCATTATTTTAATTTCTAATTGAAACTTAAGGAGTCATATGAGGCCGTGACCTCTCAGACACAGGCTGAGAGTCAAGACGAGACGGGTGATCAGACTAGTGCCCACCATTTTGATGAGACGGCATGGATGCAGGCGACCCAATATGGCTTCAAAAAGGGACGAGTAGTTGGTATCTGCTCTCATTTGACTCCTGCAGCTTATTATGGTACTACTGCGATGTCGGCGTCCAGCTCGAGACGAGCTCGTGGAGAGACATCATCTTATGCCTCACAGTATCAGGAGAAACTGCGTGCTCAGAGTCGGCTTATAGAGGATTTGTGTCAGGGGTAGGAGCAGATGCGTCAGCAGCACGATGAGGAGATGCATCGATGGCAGGAGCAGATGTGTCAGCAGCAGGATGAGGAGAGACGTCGATATGAGGAGAAACATCAGGAGTATATGGAGTATATGCGTCGTCTGACTCATAGTTTAGGGATGGAGTTTCCTCTACCACATCCTCCAGGTCCTCCAGGTCCTCCAGATTATCCACCCCCATAGTGATTTTTTAGATGTAATAAACATTTGAGTTCTTAGTTTATTGTCATATTAACTATTTACAATTCCTCTTTCATATTGGTACGAATATTACGTGATTTAATTTGTTTTTATTTTTTTTAATAAATTATTACTTATTAGTATTATTTTTAATGTTTGCTTATTTTAGTAATATTACTTTTAATATTTTATATTTATTATTAATATTGAGAAGTTTATAAATTTATAATTTTATTAATATTAATAATATTAATATTATTTTTTCATAAATATGTATGTTTATTTTAATAATAATATTATTATATTAAATTTTTATATTAATAATATTAGTACTATTATTATTATTTTTTGATATTAATATTTCATAATATATAATATTATATTATTTATATTCATATTATTATTATTTTTTGATATTAATATTTCATAATTATATTATATATATTTTTTATTATTAATATTATAATAATATAATTTATTTATATTATTATTATTATTATTATTATTATATAGATAGTTTAATAATAATAATATTATATTAATTTTTTATATTATTAATATTAGTATTATTATATTATATTATATTATTTATATTCATATTATTATTATTTTATATTAATATTTCATAATTATATTTTATATTTTTTTATTTTATAATAATATAATTTTTTTATATTATTAATATTTTTATTATTTTTATATAATATTATACGATTTGTAAAAATTATTTTATTATTTTTTATTTTCTTTAATATTTGCGACGGGAACATTTGCGACGGGATTTTCCGTCGTAAATGTTTTTTTACTGTACCATTTGTGACGGGACGAATACCCGTCGGGAAAACTCTTCTGTGACGGTCCGTCGCAAATACCTTCGTCGCAATTATTTTTTTTAAATTTCGCATTTGCGACGGGATTCTGACCCGTCACAACTAATATATCTGTGACGGCCTGTCGCAAATACCTTTTTTATATATAAACGAAAACTCGTTTGCGATGGGGGAAAAATACCGTCACAAATACCCTTTTTGGGACGGGACCGCCGCAAAAACATCTCTTTGCGACGCCGTTTTCAGCAAAGGGTGATTTGCGACGGCGCCCCGTCGCAAAAGTCCTTTTGCGACCGGATCTCGTCGCAAATATTCAGTTTTCCTGTAGTGATGGTTATATAGAGATGTAAAGGGAATTATTTAAAAAAGTAATGAGTTAATAAAAACACAAAAAGTGTAGAAAACATAAGGATGGTCTGGAATTATATCATATATTATATGTTATATGGGTGATTATGTTGCGTTATGTTAAGTATTCTTAAGATATTTTTGGTAATATAAAATTTATCATATAAAAGGTAAATACTACTCTATTATTTGTACATGTTGGTGGAATATGTGTATATATAGATATAAATTTCATGAAGTGTAAGGATAATTAACCTCTTAATGTTTGAATTTGAGTTATCCCTAACTAATGATTATCACGGAGTATTATAGTTTTTGATGAAATCTCAAGTTTAGTGTGAGTGGGATTCTTGTATAGAGATACAAAATATACTCATGATGCAAAAAAAAGTGTTTTATGTATTTCATAACCTAAAAAGTATACCACTTGGACTATCATAAACAATGTATTTTGTATATGAGATATTAATTGTAAATATTCAATGTCTTCACTAACTGAGGTTGGTAATATAACAATCATTAGGACCTTCATACTTGTATATCTTTATTATGCAAGCCTTGAGGATTAGCTAATCAGGGGGTGGTTGGGTATGTTTTTTATCATTTCATCAATTGTAGCTTGACCAAGATGTAATTTTTTCTCTCATATGATGAGTATGATATATGGTCCCTCAATTAAGATAAACTAAGTAAATGTATGAAGTTATTTATAAATAACATATGATGGTCTTTTCTACCTGTATGAGAGGTATTTTATGTGTTTATCTACTAGGTGAATGAAATGTGATGTATTCATTAATATTTCTTGTCTATACTCGTTGAATTAAGAAACTTTTATGAGGATATATGGAATTAACAAATATCATTCCCCATGTTCACATGACATATTGAACAAAGGGGGTGTATGAAAATCCATTCTGTCATGTGATATGGTTAGTGAATAGAGGTGTAGAGATATGTGTGTTTGATAAAGATTATGCCAAATCCCTTTGTAGATTGACTAGAATTAATTCTTTGTTATAGTCTACTATTTTCTTATATTTATATATCTAGTGATTCCGTTTTTCATAACCATAAAGGCCCATGGGGTCCCACTTTGTGGTTGATTGAATGGGGATTTATTTCCACTCTGATAGATTCTATAAAGGTGTTTTATAGTTTTATCCAAAAGAGTTTTGGATGGTATCTTGAAAAAGTATCACATATGATGTAATATAATGGGAAATTAATTATAGATTTTTTAAAGAAAAAAATTTTATTACATCCAAAAGTGTTTTGTATGTGGTTTCTCATGTTTTTATATATGATTCGATATGAGGTGAAATAACATGAAAATGTATTTCAAACTTTAGTATAAACGACATATTGTTATGAATATGACCTATAGCCTATGATTTCGTATTTAATAACATGGTGGAAGATAGAGTACGGTACACATATAGAAAAGTAAACTATTTAGTGCTATGAGAATATTTTATTATACGATATAAAGATATTGTATCAAAGGTTTCATAGGAAGTTTATCCTTATCATATTATTTGATATGAACAAATCACTGTGCCAAGTATCAAATAGTTTAATACTTTTGGCACTATCATGACTCACACATCCTCCGAAATGATAATTTTGTAAAATTAAAAGCCTCATCTACATTATATTCCATTAAACATGAGATTTATTCTTGTAAGGTATATGATATGTAACAGAATACATTACTCTTATATAAGAACCCAGGTTTTCATATGATATATGGATCCATTCATTTTTAGTTTTAATGCTTAATTATGGCCTATTGTGAGTAACCAATTTGATCATGGGTTTTTTGGGGAGTACGGGGCTTGTTCGGATCTCAAAACCTAACATTTGGGGTGAAATAGGCATGTCACATGGTTTATAAAAATCTTGTATGGTTGGTCACATAGTTGTTTCTAACTGTGTGAGGCTATACTGTGGAGTCCTATAGGTCACACGGTTAGAAAAATAATGGGGTTTGAGGTGTACACGTGTGCAACACACTCTTCGTTTTTTGATAGTGGGATGATACACAGTTAGTAAAAAATTTTGTACAAACCGGGTGGGGTTCCCCTTTCTATTGAAAAGGTCACACGATTGTTGCATGGTTTGGAAAAACGTGTGACCAAACCATATGGCCTAGTAAATTGGGTGAATTTAGGAAATTTACCCTAATTAGTATATTGAATCAAACCTAATTTTCTATTCTTCGCATTTTACATCTATTGGGATTTTGAGATCTCCCTTGAAGCTATAGAGTAGGATTTGATCCCTCTCATATATCTGATATTGGAATCGACCATCACCAATCTTGTTGGATTCACATTGGTGAGTAATAAATTCCTTTTGTTTCATTACTCATTCTTCTTGGTATCGGCTGTTATTTTTAGGTGAAAGATAGTTTTCCCTATTTCTAGTTTATTTATCCATTCTTCATTTTTATCCTAATTTGAGTCAAATTTGGAGATGATACTAGATGATCACTCTAATGTCATGGTACAGTAGGTGGTCTATACTTTTCCCATTTGTTTTGGTGTTTTATTAAGCGAGTTTTTGTTGTGCCTCCTGTTATAATTTTCAACACATCCCTGAAATTGAATTGATAAATAAAATTAAATGGAAAGAAACCTATTAGGGATTCCCTTTAGCTTCTTTGAGACTCATTGGAGGTTGTTTCCCCACCCAAGGCCACCAATGGGGTGTTCCATTCACCTTTTACCAATGTGGAACCACTCAAGGGGTGTGATTTTCAATTTCCTAGTAAGAGGGATCCTGTAATGATCTTAATTGAATTGAATATCCATATTAGGAGATGTACTACCTCCTTTTCCAGGTGATAAATCATATTGAATTGTTTAATTGTTGAATTTTAAATGGTTATATCAGTGGGTAAACTCATTGAATTTTATTGAATGTGAATTGATACATGATTAGGTATAATCATAGGACTTGGATGATTTTAATTGAATGAAATGAGATGTAATTTAAATGACAGTGGGTTCCTTGGTTGGAATACCTTGGATCTTATTTCTATTGTACACTATAGATTTTTATACAAGAGGTCTTAAAGGTTTTAATTGATGCATTGGATAGATATTTTTCCTTGGGTATTGATTCTGTGGGATTCCTTATGAATTTCTACCTCTTAGATCCGGTTTGGTTAGGCTTGTAGTGGACATAGTTTGGTGACATGCTTTTTTGAACCCAACTCAGGCCTAACTAATTTTCCATTGATATGATCCTAAGAATTGAAGAGGATGTATTGGTCTTCTACACCATGGATCTAGCCCTTCATGGTTTGACACTTCATATTCTATAGCACGGTCATGGTAAATGTGATATAGTTGGTCATAAGTCAAGGTCATTCTTGTTTGATATACAAATTATACAGTAAGGTCATGAGTGACTTGATATGTATGAATGTATAGAAAGGATATATTGGTTATGTAAAGACCAATAAATTTCAAGGGAATTTTTTTTCTTAATTTTTTTTGGGATTTTACGAGTATGCAGTTTTTGACGGCACCTGATTCCGAGGCCCGGTGTGCCTGGAATCAATTTCTGAAATTTAGCTCGGGTACGTTCAGTGAACGAACGAGTGAGTTTTTCTAACTTTTGAACTGGTGCTCGGAATCAAAATCTGAGGGCACCGATGAAACTGCAGTGCCGGTAATTGCTTAAGAGTACCTTTTTCTGGGTTGCGTTTGCTCGGGAGGAGATGTTAAAATGTGGGGAATAAAAATAAAAATTGATTTACAATTTTATTTTTATTTCTTACCAGTGGTTTATGTGTTGTGGGAAAGAATGATGTAAGGAAGTTGGGGTGGGGCCCACACGAGCCCCCACCTCCTTTAGTTTTTCCAATACCCCATTAACCCCCCCCCCCCTCTACCATTAATTGTGTAACACACCCACTCCCCAAAATTAATGACATGTCAACTCTCGCATTTAATTTTTTCGATAAATGCTCTTCAATTAAGTTAATTAATTGAATGAGATCTATTTTCAAATTAATGTTGGCATGTGTGTGTGTGAATAAAATATGACAAGGACTTATTTTATTTTTGGTGGATTCGTTGTCTGGAATAGAGGAGAGAACTCTCGCAGTATTGAGGAACTTCATCTTCTTCGCGAAGAATGCCGAGTCTACGAAGAAGAACTCTGTCACCGCAAGGGGAGATTGTCGTGCTGTCTCCTCTCCTCTCCATAGCCAGTGAGAGGCACATTTTCCGGAGAACGACGACGCGCCGCATCCTTCATCGGGAAAAAACCGACGACGCTTATGGAGCCTCGTTCCGCGACGCCGTCTTCCACGACGTCTTTTTTCCGCAATGATCCTCATTCGACGACTTCTTCGAGGTAGGGGTTTGGTTTTGTTCATGAATATTCTTTGTCATCCAACGTTAAATTCTTTATCCGCTTGATATTGAATTAACGGGAGGGGGCCAGACCGCACAAACACGACCGACCCCCCTCCCCCTTTGTTGTTGTACTCATTACGGCTCGAACAAAGGTGGCGCGGTGCAACGACACCGCGCAGGAATGAGGATGAACGCGGCGAAGGAGCACGGCGACATCACGCCGCGCCGTTGAGGCCAAAAGAAACCACGACCGGAGTGGGGCCGTGGCGGAGGGGCACGGCGCCATCGCGCCGTGTCGGAGAACCACGAATAGGTTGCGGCTGGAGAGGGGCCACGGTGGAGGGGCGCGGCGCCGTCTCGTCGCGCCGGTCGGACAAGGCCGCGGCGGCGCAGGGAGCGGTGGCTGAAACCGCCGGCCACCGGCGCATGGAAGGTGGGTCCCACGGGGGTCCCGCGGTGGCACACCTACCGACCAAATCGGCTGACCGGTTTCAAAAAATCTGGGGGCTGTAACCCCCGGCTGGAAAGAGCCCCCCCCCCCCCTCATGGGGGCCGTTTCTTCAATCAATGGGGGGCAGCACGCCCCCCCCCCCCCTTTTGTGCGTCCGCTTGGCCAGCGCCGAGCCGCCCCACTCGGCCAGCGCCGATCCGGACCGCCTGCACCGGGCCGGGCCGCGCAGGCTGGTCCGGGCTGTGCCAGCCAGGCCGGGTCGCGCCCTAATGGGCTGGACCCAGACCCGGGTCGGGTCGACCCGGTTCGGGCTGTCCCAGGGGGTTCTGGGTCGGGTCGGTCCGGGCCCAAACCCCCCTAAAATCGGACAGGTTCATTCAAATGCCCATAACTTCGGCTAAGGGCCTCCGATTGACGCACCTTAAATTGTTATGTGATCCTTGGATCGATATGGTCGTTTCAGTATATTACACTTAAGGTTTTGGAAAACATTTCGTATGGCCGGGTTGGTTCAAACACGAAACCAACCGGGCCCTCGGAGTGGAAACTCTTATAACTTGAGCTCCGGATGTCTGATAGAAATTTCGTTGACTTTGTTGGGTTCTTCTTAGTGAGACGGTTCTTTTGGATTACTCCGCTCGAGGTTTGGATACAGTTGGAGTATGGTCGGGTTGGTTTTGACTTAAAAACCAACATGGCCCCTGGGACGAAAAAGCCAATAACTTTCAGATCGGGCGTCTGATTGATGCGCCGTCTGTCACGTTGAGTTCCTTTTGATGATACAGAACTTTGGGATACATCAAATCCAGAATATGTGTCAGTTGATGTATCGACCCCCCTTGGCTCGTGAAGCAGACCCTCCCGGAATCGAGCATGCTGTGTGCGGGAACCCTAGAGCTGGCTGCGACTGCGACGATGATGACGACTGTACAGGGATCCTCCGTGGGGTCGGCAGCGACGACGACCGTACTGAAATCCTCTGTGGGTTCGATGGTGATGACTAATATTCTTGTATCCTATGTGTTTCTGGCAGTTCATGACTACTGTTCTTGTATCCTACGTGGGTCCCGCAGTATTTGACTCTATACTTGTATCCTACGTGGGTCCGACAGAATGGCTGGTCTTGTATCCTTTATGGGTCCAACAGCTTAGCTGGTCTTGTATCCTACGTGGGTCCTAGCTTAGATGAATCAGCGGCTACATCTGATCATCTCTATCACCTTACAAAGAAGTATACCTGTGTGAGCTTAGTCTTGATTTTGAATCAATAACTTCGATATGATTGACTTGCTTTCCTATGTGGATTAGGTTTTGCTTTCCTGTGTGGATTGGGTTGTGCTATCCTCTGTGGACATGATCAAACTTGGGCTCAAATGTTGGAGCCGAACTGGAATTGATGACTTAGGTATATGTATGGGCATATACCTAAGTAGAGTTGGTTGTTATTTGTGATTGTATCTTTCCTTTGTGGTTTATCCTTCATGGATTCTGGGAGACCTTCAGGGGTCTCGAGGTCCCTAATGAGTAGCGTATACTCACCCCTACACAGGTTATGCCCGTACTACGTTGTGTTGGATGCAGACGACGGACAACGCTGATCGTGGTTTAGGCTTGTGGAGCAAGTCGGTACCTGGAGGTGGACCACTGGGCGGGACATTCACGGAGCGGACGACTGGACCCGAGGAGCTGAGGAAACTATCTGTACCCACCCTTCGGGTGGGATTTCTAGTGGACGGCTCGACGTTGCTGCTTTACTTTTCAGTTTTTGTACTTTCTTTCCAGTTGTACTTTACTTTCAGTTTGGGTTTTTATTCTGGTCCATTTACTTTTCCGCACTTACTATTGTACTCAGTTTACTTAGTGTTTACTTCTACTGGCTTACTCTGTGGTGTTTGTTTACTTTTTAAAGGCAATGACTTCCCCTTTTTTCAGGATTTACACCTTGGTTCTAGTCGCCAGCCCCTGTCCTATGGAAGGTGGGCTTGGGGTAGTCACGACACGGGTCCCGAGGATGGGTCGTGAAAAATTGGTATCAAAGGTGTTCAGTTCTACCATAGAACTCAGAACTCTGATCCTTCTTCTATGTGAAGAAATAGTGTTAAGGGTATTGAGTGTGGTTATTAGTCCAGGGGATCCAGTGTTGGTGAGGCGGATGGCGTATCCATACACCAGGACTCTGACTTCTGATTTCCGACTCAGTGCATGAAAACATTGTTTTCATTTGTGTTTCAAAAGTTTTCTTTGTGATTACTTTGTGTCAGCTCACCAGGTATACTGTGTTAACCGTGGAGCACTTGTCTCTTTTCGGGATGGACGCAAGACGGTATCCAGCTAGGGTTCCGAGCTTTGTGCGAGGTGACATCCCACCAGGCGACGAGGCCTCGGTGCAGGTCCCTTTTACAGCGGAGGCACCGGTGGTACCTCTACCCGCCAAGCCACAGATGCCACCAGCCCCAGCCGCTGAGAGTGCACATCACCTTAGTGCATTGCACGAGTTCCAGTGTCAGATACCGCCTAGGTTTTATGGGTAGACAGACCCTCAGGCAGCCGAGGATTGGCTGGAGGTTGTAGTTTGAGTTTTTAGGTTAGTAGGGACACTAGCTGACCTTGTGGTGATCCTTGCAACGAGCCTCCTGCACGCGGCAGCAGGCAGATGGTGGACCCTGATGCTCCTAGTGAATGGAGAGGCATCTATCCTTTGGACGTACTTTGAGAGCCTCTTCTGCTCAGAGTTCATCCCATCCACCCTACGTGCGGTGCACATTCAGGAGCTACTATAGCTGCGGCAGGGTAGCATGACAGCAACCCAGTACTCGGCGAGATTTACCATTCTCTCGCGCTATTCCACGGACATGGTACGGGACCCATTCTTTCGAGCCCGAACCTTCAATCAGGGACTAAGGCATGAGATCAGAGCATCGATGATCTACCTCATCATTCCGACACAAGCAGGTGTACTGGAGTGAGCCCTTCTCATAGAGAGCTTTCTTACTGAGCCTACACCAGCAGCGATACCTACCGCAGGGCGGCACGTAGCAGATTATTATGTAGCTGGCAGTAGAAGGATGTCACATGGGTCCAGGAGGACCAGAACAGCAGGCGGATGACCTCAGGACATTGGCTCAGAGGTGCAGGGCACACGGCGTAGAGCCAGTCTTATGAGGAGCAGACAGTGCTATGCATGCGCCGGGCAGGGTCACATGGCTCGTGACTGCCCGACCCGCCGTGCAGAGGAGAAGCAGACGATTGAGGGTCCACTCAGACAGAGGCAAAGGGTCGACCGTGGCGGTCTGCAGAGAGCAGGTGGATGAGGCATAAGAGCTGGCTGAGCAGCAGGTGGTGGGAGACGCTTTGAGGCTTTACCACCACCACCACCAGGAGGTCCACCCCGACCACAGGGAGCCGGCGGGCAGAGGCAGGCTCAGCTTCAGGCAGTGGTGTCCTATAGCCATGGTGCACCATAGATGATTCGAGGTACTATCTGTGTCTACTCCACCCTTTATACATTTCTTATAGACACAGGAGCGAGTCATTCATTCATTGATGCTACCCTTGTTCGGAGCTCGGAGATTCTGACGGAGCCATTGGCTCGATCATTACGGGTAGAAACTCCTACAGGAGCAGACTCGACGATTACGCACTGGTGTTGGCAGTGTGATCTTACTCTAGGAGGCGAGAGCTTTAGCTGGGATCTTCTTGTAGTGGCGTCGAGGCCTTACGACGTCATCTTGGGCATGGATTGGTTATCTACAGTCCTTGCTCAAATCGACTGTATTGGGCGCAAGGTGTGGTGTGTCCGCACTGATGGGAGCAGGTTCACCTTCACCAGTGAGAAGGGAGCCTTATCAGTACAAGATGGACTCACGCAGAGGAGAGGATAGCTGATCACTCATCAGTTGGCTAGGCTCATCCTAGGAGCAATTGACGTGCGGAGCCCGAGTTTTCCTATAGTGGTGGATCAGTATGCGGACGTTTTTCCAAACGACGTTCCAGGACTACCTCCTCGCAGAGAGGTAGAATTTTATATTGAACTGTACCCTGGGACAACCCCGATATCCACTCCATCATATCGGATGGCTCCTGTTGAGCTTCGAGAGCTACGGGTACAGCTGGAGGACTTGTAGGGAAAGGGATTCACCTTACCTAGTGTTTCACCCTAGGCTTCCCCGATTTTGTTCGCCAAGAAGGCGGATGGGAGCTTGCGACTGTGTTTTGATTATCGTCACCTGAACCAGGTGACCGTGAGGAACAAGTATCCTTTACCGAGGATTGACGACCTCTTCGATCAGCTCAAGGGAGAATGGTGGTTCTCGAAGATAGACCTCATGTCAGGCTATCATCAGCTCAGAGTTCGGGACGAGGACGTGCAGAAGCTGGCCTTCAGATGTTGGTATGGACACTATGAGTTCTTGGTTATTCCTTTCAGTGTAACCAATGCTCCAGTAGTGTTCATGAGCCTCATGAATAGGATATTTCATCCTTACCTCGATCGATTTGTCATGGTCTTCATCGACGACATATTGATATACTTGACAACTGAGGAGGAGCACGCCTACCACTTGTGGGTTGTACTGGACACACTCTGAGAGCACCATCTTTATGGTAAGCTCTTGAAGTGTCAGTTATGGATATGTGACGTCCACTTCTTGGGACACGTCATCTCTGAGGTGGGAGTTTCGGTGGATCCGGTGAATATCAAGGCAGTGCTAGCTTGGGAGCCACCCAGGAGCGTGACGGAGGTGCTGAGTTTCCTAGGACTGGAAGGATACTACCAGAGGTTTGTTCCAGACTTCTCCAGAGTTTTGGTACCACTTTCATCCTTGAGGAAGAAGGGGAAACCCTTAGTGTGGTCAGAAAGATGTCAGCAGAGCTTCCAAGAGCTGAGACAGAGATTGAACAGTGCACCCATCTTGAGGCTACCAGAGGAGGGAGTAAGGTGCGTAGTCTACTGCGATGCATCAGGGACCAGACTCGGGTGTGTCCTAATGTAGGAGCGTGCAGTGATCGCATATAGATCACGACAGTTGAGGTAGAATGAGCAGAACTACGCTACCCATGACCTGGAGTTAGCAGCAGTGGTCTTCGCTCTGAAGATGTGGCGGCACTATATGATGGGCGAGCGCTTTACAGTCTATTCTGACCACCAGAGTCTCAGGTACATCTTCTCATAGAAGGACCTAAACCTGAGACAGTGGCGATGACTTGAGTTCCTCAAGGACTATAACTTTGAGATAGTCCATACTCTTGGAAATGGGAACGTAGTAGCCGATTCTCTCAGCAGGAGGATGGGCTTTCAGCTACTTAGGGAGGCGACAGAGCAGCTAGCCGCTTTGCAAATATCCTTCATGGATAGAGATAGAGCAGCCTTTCTGCAGTCACTCATAGTCACTCCTACACTTCTACAATGGGTCAGAGAGGCACAGCGTGGGGACATTGACTGTGAGATGTAGTGTGCATAGATATCCTCAGGACAGGCACCTGATGGATTCTCTATAGGAGGAGAGTACGATGTCCTTTTCAGAGGATGTACCATGGTACCGGCTGCTTTATAGGAGGAGGTGCTGAGAGAGTTTCAAACTTCCCCTTTAGCAGTATATCCAGGAGTGACGAAGATGTACCAGGATCTTAGACGACAACACTGGTGGCCGGGTATGAAGAAGGTTGTAGCAGAGTTCGTTTCCCGATGCCTCACCTGCAGGTGAAGGTGGAGCACCAGGTACCAGCAGGCTTGGTACAACCCTTGGATGTCCCAGAGTGGAAGTGGGATGGTATATCTATGGATTTCATGACTGGACTACCACGTTCTTCCAGAGGTCACGACTCCATTTGGGTGGTTGTCGATAGACTCACCAAGTCGGCCCACTTCTTACCCATCAGAGAGCAGGGCTCAGTTGAGAGCTTGGGACGCCTCTACGTTCAGGAGATTGTATGGCTTCATGGTGAGCTATCATCTATATTCTCCGATCGAGATGCTCTCTTTACTTCCCGGCTTTGGAAGGGGTTGCAGGAGGCATTCGGGACGTAGCTACGTCTGAGCACCGCCTTTCACCCTCAGACGGATGGTCAGACGGAGAGGACCACTCAGACTCTCGAGGACATGCTCCGTGCATGTGTCCTTGACTTTTGTCGCAGTTGGGAGGATCACCTACCCTTGGTGGAGTTTGCGTACAACAACAGCTACCACTCCACCATCAGGATGGAACCATATGAGCCATTGTATGGTTGACCTTGCAGATCACCGCTGTGCTGGACAGACCCTGGGGAGTCAGCACTTGTGGGACCGGAGATGGTCCAGGCCATGACAGAGAAGGTCCTGGTCATCCAAGAGCGGATGAGGACATCTCAGAGCCGACAGAAGTCTTACGCTGACAGGAGGCGGAGACCACTTGAGATCAAGATTGGCGACCAAGTTTTCTTGCGGGTCTCACCTCGACGTGGATTACGGAGATTTGGTTGGGATAGCAAGTTATCTCTGCGCTTCATCGGACCATTCCAGACTCTCAACAGGATAGGCGAGGTGACTTATCGCCTGGCTCTACCACCTCAGTTGAACCGGGTGCACGACGTCTTCCACGTATCTCAGCTGAGGAGATATGTGAACGACCCAACACATATCATCGACCATAGGGAGATGGACATTGATGACGGGACGACTTTTGCAGAGGTCCCAGTGGAGATCAAGGATCGATAGGAGCAGGCTCTATGTGGGCGATAAATTCTTCTAGTGCACATAATATGGAAGCACATGAACCTCCAGGAGAGCACTTGGGAGCAGGAGGCTCAGATGCGTTCTCAGTATCCTAATTTGTTTCCCTAGTTTGTGATATATCTTTACGGGGACGTAAAGCCCTGAGATGGGATTAATGTAAAGACTAATAAATTTCAATGGAATTTTTTTTTTCTTAATTTTCTTTGGGATTTTACGAGTATGCAGTTTCTGACGGTACCTGATTCCGAGGCCCGGTGTGCCCGGAATCAATTTCCAAAGTTTAGCTCGGGTAGGTTTAGTAAACAAACGAGCAGGTTTTTCTAACTTTTGAACTGGTGCTCGGAATCGAAATCTGAGGGCACCGATGAAACTGTAGTGCAAGTATTTGCTTAAGAGTACCTTTTTCTGGGATGCGTTTTCTCAGGAGGAGATGTTAAAATGTGGGTAATAAAAATAAAAATTGTTTTACAATTTTATTTTTATTTCTTACTATTGGTTTAAGTGTTGTGGGAAAGGATGATGTGAGGAAGTTGGGGTGGGACCCGCACGAGCCCCCACCTCCTTCAGTTTTTCCAACACCCCATTAAACCCCCCCCCCTTCTAGCATTAATTGTGTAACACACCCACTCCCCCTAATTAATGACATGTCAACTCTCGCATTTAATTTGTTTGATAAATGCTCTTCAATTAAGTTAATTAATTGAATGGGATCTATTTTCAAATTAATGTTGGCATGTGTGTGTGTGAATAAAATAAGACAAGGTATTATTTTATTTTTGGTGGATTCGTTGTGTGGAATAGACGAGAGAACTCTCGCGGTCTTGAAGAACTTCATCTTCTTCGCGAAGAACGCCGAGTCTACGACGAAGAACTTTGTCACCGCAAGGGGAGATCGACATGTCATCTCCTCTCCTCCCCACAGCCGGTGAGAGACGCCTTTTCCGGAGAATGATGACGCGCCACATCCTTCATCGGGTGAACACCGACGACACTTACGGAGCCTCTTTTCGTGACGCCGTCTTCCGCGGCGTCTTTTTCATGCGACGATCTTCATTCGACGACTTCTTCAAGGTAGGGGTTTGGTTTTGTTCATGAATATTCTTTTCCATCCAACGTTAAATTCTTTAGCAGCTTGATATCGAATTAATGGGAGGGGGACGAACCGCACGAACACGGCCGACCCTCCCCCCCCCCTTTGTTGTTATACTCGTTGCGGATCGAACGAAGGCGGCGCGATGCAGCGGCACCGCACGGGAATGAGGAGGAACGTGGCGAAGGAGCGCGGCGTCGTCGCACTGCGCCGTTGAGGCCGAAAGAAACTGTGGCCGGAGTGGGGCCGCGGTGGAGGGGCGCGGTGCCGGAGAACCATGAAGAGGCCACGGACGGAGCGGGGTCGCGGCAGAGGGGCGTGGCGCCGTCGCATCACGCCGGTTGGAGAAGGTTGCGGCGGTGCAGGGAGTAGCAGTCAGAACCGCCGGTTGCCAGTGCATGGATGGCAGGACCCACAGGGGTCCCGCGGTGGCACACCGGCCAGCCGGTTTCGGAAAATCCATGGGTCGTAACCCCCGGCTGGCAAGAGGCGCCCCCCCCCCCCCCCATGGGGGTTGTTTCTTTAATCAAGGGGGGCAGCGTGCCCTCCCTGTTGTGCGTTTTCTCAGCCAGCACCGAGCTGCCCCGCTCGGCCAGCAGCGAGCCACCCCGCTCATCCAGCGCTGAGCCACCCAAGCCGCACCGGCTGCACCGGGCCGGGCCGCCCGCGCCGGCTGGGCCGGGCTGCGCCAGCTGGGCTGGGCCGCGCCCTAATGGGCTGGACCCGGACCCGGATCGGGTTGACCCGGTTCAGGCTAACCCATGGGGGTTCTGGGCCAGGTCGGTCCGGGCCCAAACCCCCCTAAAATCAGATAGATTCGTTCAAATGCTCATAACTTGGGCTACAGACCTCCAATTGACACACCGTCAGTTGCGATGCGATCCTTGGGTCGAGACGGTCGTTTTGGTATATTACAATGAAGGTTTAGGAAAACTTTGGGTATGGTCGGGTTGGTTCGAACACGAAACCAACCGGGACCTCGGAGTCGAAATGCTTATAACTTGAGCTCCGGACATTCGATTGACGTGTCGTCGACTTTGTTGGGTTCCTCTTAGTGAGACAGTTCTTTTGGCTTAATCCGCTCGAGGTTTGGATGTATTTGGAGTACGGTCGGGTTGGTTTTGATTTAAAAACCAACCGGGCCCCTGGGACGAAAAATCCAATAACTTTCAGATCGGTCGTCCAATTGACGCACCATCTATCGCATTGAGTTCCTTTTGAGGAGATGGAACATTGGGATACATAAACTCTGGACTATGTGTCAGTTGATGTATCGACCCCCCTTGGCTCATGGAGCGGACCCTCCTGGAATCGAGCATGCTGTGTCCGGGAACCCTAGAGCTGGTTACGACTGCGACGACGATGACAACTGTACTGGTATCCTCCGTGGGTTCGGCAGCGACGACGACCGTACTGAAATCCTCCGTGGGTTCGACGGCGATGACTACTGTTCTTGTATCCTATGTGGGTCTGACAGTTTTTTACTACTGTTCTTGTATCCTACGTGGGTCCGGTAGTATTTGACTTTGTACTTGTATCCTATGTGGGTCAGACAAAGTGGCTGGTCTTGTATCCTTTGTGGGTCTGACAGCTTAGCTGGTCTTGTATCCTACGTGGGTCCCAGCTTAGATGAATCAGTGGCTACATCTGATCATCTCTATCACCTTATGAAGAAGTATACCTGTGTGAGCTGAGTCTTGATATTCAATCAATAACGTTGATATGATTGACTTACTTTCCTGTGTGGATTGGGTTGTGCTTTCCTGTGTGGATTGGGTTGTACTATCCTGTGCGGACTTGATCGAACTTGGTCTCGGATGCTGGATCCAAACTAGAATTGATGACTTAGGTATATGTATGGTCATATACCAAAGTAGAGTTGGTTGTTATTTTGTGATTGTATCTTTCCTTCGTGGTTTATCCTTCGTGGATTCTGGGAGACTTTCAGGGGTCTCGGGGTCCCTACTAAGTAGTGTATACTCACCCCTGCACGGGTTATACCTGTACTACGTTGTGTTGGATGCAGACGACGGGTAGCTCTGATCGTGGTTGAGGCTTGTGGAACAAGTCAGTACCTAGAGGTGGACCAGTGGGCGGAATATACACAGAGCAGACGACTGGACCCGAGGAGCTGAGGAGACTATCTGTACCCACCCTTTAGGTGGGATTTCCAGTGGACTGCTCAACATTGCTGCTTTACTTTTTAGTTGTTGTACTTTATTTCTAGTTGTACTTTACTTTAAGATTGGGTTTGTATTCTGGCCCATTTACTTTTCCGCACTTACTATTGTACTCAATTTACTTAGTGTTTACTTCTGATGGATTACTCTGTGGTGTTTGTTTACTTTTTAAAGGCAATGTCTTCCCCTTTTTGTCGGGATTTACACCTTGGTGCTAGTCGCCAGCCCTTGGCCTATGGAAGGCGAGCTTGGGGTAGTCACAGCACGGGTCCCGAGGATGGGTCGTGATAGGTTATTCCTATATATTTTGTACCTTCTTTTTTATAGGATCTTCACCCATTTTTTAAAGGGATCCTTATAAGGATATATAGTTTCAATTTCTTGTTATGTTTATTCCTTGTCTCTTTACTTTTATACTTCTTACCTATTTTACTTTACACACTACTCTAGCTTGTTATATTTCATAGGAAGAACTTTTGATAGATATGTGGTTGGTTACCTACTAGGATTGTATCCCACACCCTATTTGGGACATCGTTGGGTACCCAAAAAGACTATATAGATATAGGTAGGGACCAGAGAAAGTACCCATAGTTTGATGTATGAATTTGTGCCTTCTATAAGAGTAGGAGAGAACAGGACCAAGTGGAGGTTTTTAATTCTATTATAGATAGAAATGTTTGTTCTTTTTGGTATTTTGATATATTTATTTTATTTTACTATTGTGGATCTGATTTTTTTTCTTTTAGAAACATGTGTCATCCTCTTTATATATATGAGTTTCCTTTTTTGAACTATTTTTTATTCCTACATTTTATCTATTTCATGACAATTATACTACTTTATATATTTTATTTTTATGTTTTCTACCACTATGTTACACTCTAGTAAGAGAATGGTCTCCCCAAAGACACACACTCTTTGATGCTAGGCAACAGCCTCTGGAATTTGAGGAGATGTGCTTGAGGCCATATAGCCAACCAGGCTTGGGGTAATGTTGAGTGTAATCTAGGACTAGGACATTACAAAGTGGAACCAGAGAAATTTTTTTGTTTTATTATTTAGAGACAACAGATAGGGATAGGAAAGTATTGTAATTTTTTTTAATTAGTTATGTCTGGGCATAGCTGACCCACATATAGGAAAAAACAAAATTACCTCACAAGAAATTGTTTTTTCCTTGATTTGGATATTATATTTGGTTTTATTCCACCATTGGGTGATGTACTTGAATTGTGATGTTATCATTGATATTGTTTTGGGTTGTATTTTTTCAACCCCATGATATAAGGGTATTCCATATCATGCGTCATTTTAGGAACTTTTTAGAAATAACATATCATGCCATATAGGATGCATTTCCTATTTTCATGATGTTTTGATAGGTGTTGTTATAGTTTAGAGTGTCATTGTGATAGGCTTCTATGTAGGGAATTGAGAAACATGGTTGGTACTTAGACTAACTTCCATAACCAAAGAAGTGTTTTCATGATTAGGATATATCAGACACCGTGAGTATCCAACTATGGCACATTGAGTCATGGACCATTAGTTGCATGGACAAAAATGTGTTATTGTGTGGATTAGGTGGATTTTATTCTTCAATTCATAATGTGTATGGGCCCTTATAGATCAGGATTTGGTGGATCATTTGTTTCAACCATTTAAAATGAAAGTAAAATGAGTATGAAATTCAAATAGAAAACTTAAACAATAAATAGAGAACTTGACCTAGACCTATCTTTTGAGTGGGTAAGAGGCAGTGTCTCTAGTGACTTTTTTATCATTATTTTTACAGTCTTGGTTCTTAGAATGGGTTGTGTGGTATGACCTGGTTATAGGGTGTTTTATACTTTTCCTATTATTTTGAGTTGTGAACTTTGATATACAATCTTTCTGAGGTGTGTGTTTGGTAGTATAGAGGCATACCACCATGACGAACTCCAATCGTATTCCAGGTGTAACGCCCTGACCCCAGCTACCCAGAGTCGGTGCATTACTTCGTAACATTGGCATGATCACAAAAGATCAAGTCTCGAAAGACCGATTATTTTAGTAGCCTTGGAAACACTAGATACATTCATAAATGTTACATTACATCATAAGGTGAAAACTACAATAACAAAGTCTCCATAGTCCACACTCATATCCTCTTCTGACTATCTCTGCAGGTCATTCATAAAATACTTCCTCACATCCTGGAAAATATTAAAACATTGAAAGGGGTGAGCTCAGATGCTCAGTAAAGATAACAATATTGTAGAAGCTTTCATAAATAAACATAAACATTTAAGGCAATGTATAACTAAAACAAAATCCTTTTAAACTTGAACATCAACATAATGTGGCAAAAGTAAAATGAGATAATGCCATTTACTTCTTCACATGGATATTCTACTGGTCAAATAATCACATGCAATATCAATAACCACTTTCATATTGATGGAATGCATAATGCCAGACTATCATAACCACGTAGCCAAAGACTCGTGCCAAGACCACAAATAAGATTTTGTCAAGGCCTCGTGCCAAGACACTAGTTTGTCTCATGAGACCTACCGATGCATCGAGGAGCTATAGCGGGCTCCACCAGTCACTTATTAAGTCCAATGCATTCCTCATATGAATAGGTTTAAACATATCATAAACCATAACATAATCGTATCACATAAAACATGCATAAAGGAAACATAAAATTTCCACATTTCAATCACAAGATATCAATACAACACATTGATATAATAAAAACTCTTTCAAAACCATTTTCAATACCAAAATAAAAGAAAGTTAAAACTTTGTATTTATTTTTCATTAAAAAAGTGATGGCTTGTAGAGGATGTCGAAACTCAAATAATGGTCATGGCGGCAGAGAAGTATTTGTCTCCGCATATGTACGGAAAGAAAAACATTCCCTTTTTGTCGTTTAGTAAAACGCTTCGTATAAAAAAATATTCCTTTTGAATAAACGTAAAAGTCAAAGGGGTTTATACACCGTATAAAAGAAAGTTGTGTATAAAACCAAATATGCCTCAATGAAAGGAGATTGAGACGAAGTCCTTAAAAGATAATTTTTAAAATAAAATAGATCTATTATGTTTATTCACTATAGGTACAAATAAAGAAAGTAAAAATATAAAATAGGACATAATAATATCATGACATAATTTGAAAGTAGGAGATTAACCCAAAGAATGGAAACTGGGTTAAGAAGTTCCCTTACTTTGTGTCCGACTTGATTCGACCGTTCATTAACCTCCTGAATAATAAACTAGAGTTAATATATACTTTATTAAGAACCATTTTCAATTTCATTATCCTTTTTGTATCACTTATTACAATGTTATGAACATTATGTAATTATCTAAGTTAATAACGGTCGTTTTGTCGATCTGTGGTACTTGAGTCAACAATAAACTTCTTATAATTACAAGTTGTTTATGTGGTAGAATATCCATTATCTCCAGAATTATATTAATGATTTAGATTTCATATATATAATATATATCTAGTATATACATTCATTCATAATATTACGTAACATTTAGAGGTAAGAAATGAAATGCACCGTTCATGGAGACGGTAATCCATACGTACGCATGAACGCTACTTTCATTTCTATTTCGTATTTAATGGAATGAAATCATAATTATATAAAGGTATAATATAGTTACAGTATAATATCATATATAATATCATTTACTCCATCCTTTATACATTCCACATATGGCATTAACGATTCACATCATTTTGAGGGGGCGGTAGTCCGCACTTCCTAAAATGAAATTATCGCGTTTACCCATAATGGAAATCATAAAGTATGTCATAAATGAGAAATACAGAAGCATAAGGAAAACATAAACATATTATATATCATATATAAATATAGTGACATCTTAATGGCCACCTTTGAAGGTGTTACATGAGTGTTGAACAATCATCGTTTCGTGAGGCAGAAATTCACCATCCACAGAAACAGTATGTTCTTTAACCAGTAGATGTAGGTGTGTGTAAGTGTAGCTCAAATCCTTCTTATAAAAACATCCTAGTATATTGAGGATACTTGTGTTTTTACAAAAGAAATGAATAAAAAGTTTTTAGGGGGGTTGGAGAAGAAAAATAATACAAAACAACATTAGAGAAGACATTACCTTAAAATCGGGTAACTCTTTTTGATTTGAGACAAAGGCTTACTTGGGAAGATTTCTGCCAAAAGTGAGGCTTCTAGGAGTAATATGGGGAAGTTGGGAGAGTATTTGGGCAGAGTTTGGCCGAGCCAAATGGCTTGAAAGTGTGAATGAGGTGGTAGAGGTGGGGGCCTTTTATAAGTGGAGAGGAGGGGCACTCTTGGAATGTAAAGAAAAGTCACTTTATTATAAAATGATTTTCGGATTTTAGAGGTCCCACAATTATATAATTCGAGGATAAGGTGATAAGGGTTCTAAATCTACTCATCCAATATGTTTTTGACAAGTTTAAGTCTTGAATTTTACATTATATTTTTATTTTATTTAAATCGTTAAATAATGAGGTCATCGCTGCATCATCATGATGTCATGAATAATTTAATATATTTAATGTCTAAAAATTATAAAACAAATACTATGATATAGGAAATCTTTTTAGATTTCCAATGACTATTTATAGTCAAATATATGACTTGTATAACCCCATGTAAAAATTGTTTTAGTAAAACATTTCATGTTTGTGTCATTTTTTACTTTAACATTAAATAAAAGGTATTTATGTCATTTTCCAACTAAAGTGGCTCCATGGGGTCCCAAAGTTGACCCATGGATTATCTTGGTCGGCCACGGCACATCCAATGAGGGTAGTACATGTGTCAAGCTCATCTCATATTATTAAAACATTATTTTTACCTTAAACTACACTAATTACCTCTAATCACGATTAAGAACTTAAAAGTTACTATTCACCAAAAAAATATTTTAATCTCATTGAACCACATTTTACTTCTTAATGACAACCATGTATGTCGGATTTTTGAAATTCAAAACACAGAAGTGGTAAAATTTCATTTAAACGAAAAATCAGTTTTTATAAATACCACTTAGTGGTTTCACTATTCATCAAAAATTGAAGTTTTTCAGAAAAATACCAAAACTTCACCCTAAGCTATATTTGATATTCCGATTTCAAAAATGATGTCTATTTTACAAAATTCCAAACATATAAGTTGTATTAATTAATTTTATAATTAATTCCCGCTGTCACAACAAATAGCGTGTTTTTAAGAAACAATTTATATCAAAAGATTGACAATTGTTCATGCCCAATTTCAATGTTAAAATTAATTCTAATGACCATCATTGGATAAAATGGTAAAAATATATTATAATTATACTTTAAAACCACTAAATAGTATAATTTATCACAATAAATTATTTTGATTAAAAAAGTTGTTTTAAGTATTTTTTCACTATTCATAAAAAATTGGAAGTTCTCAGAAAGTTACAAAAAATTCAACTTAGGATAATTTTGATATTAAGAATACAAAAAAGAAGTCCATTTGGAAAAATAAAATTTATAAAATTTCAAAAATTAGGTATTACTATTCATAATGGCTACTTTGATTGGTTGTGGTGTGTGTTAGTACTCGAAGTTGTGTACAACACACGCTACAGTATTATTCAAAGAGAAGAGTACCGTGGAAGCTTGGGGTGTTACATTCTCCCCTCCTTCAATAAATTGCGTCCTCACAATTTGAAATTTTTCTTTGAAAATAAAAGGTTGAAAATAGAAAATACCTTTGTGGAAACCCACATTGGAAATAAGGTTAATAAAATTTAGACTTAATAAGAGGGAAAGGGAAATGAAAAAGTCACCACCCAATTATGATCTCGATTAGGAGAAAATTGGTGGCAATTAGAGACATATAATTGGAGGAAAAACGTAAATATTTGTAGGGAGTGATTGAGGTCATCAATCACAAACAAGTGTCAAATTGAGGGCCTCAAAGCCTTCAATCTATGTTGATTTAAAACATCATCAATTCAACAAGACATAAGGTATTAGAATAACACATTTTTTTGTTTTAATATCCCTTTAATAAAGTTTAAGAATTAATTTATTCATAGAATAAGATATAGGTATATATATATATATATTTATGCTTGACAAGTAGAGTTTCAACCTTCAACTAATTTCTACCACAAACTCATCTTTCACTCAAAAAGATAATAGAACTCGAAAATAATATATTTATCCTAACCGTACAAGGTTCAAAATATTAGAACATACCATTTAGATTACAAAAACTATTTTGTAATAACCAGGGACTTCCTATAGGCTAGTGGTAGGTAATAAAGGCCTGTCGCACTATGGTTGTGGGTTCGATTCCTGCATCTTTGTCCGATGCGACGGGTTATGCCCCACCCTGCAGGTTGTCCTTTTCCTAAAACTATAGTATTATAATATTCCAAAAATAATCTTCAGAAATGATTTAACCTTAAACAATACTATCCAAAGATCAACTTAATCCATTCCAACCTTTATAGATATCCAAAATACTTCTGTCCAACTCACAGTCCAAATTTTATAAGGAAGGTAAACATAATGAAGATCCTTTTTTTCACGTAACAACATGTGAACACCTTCATCATGTATTCTTTTTAAACATACTGAATTACCATGATCCCTTATTCCTTATAGAATACTAGATATACTCCTTCTATACAAAAATGTATACAAATCATCAACCAGTTTCAAGGAAGTTAAGAATATCCAATATAATTTATCCAAATCAATCACATCTTATTCCAAAATCACTATCTCGGTATCAGAACCATATTATGGTTTATCTTTCTCTCAACCATATATTTTCCAAAAATTTAACCTACTGTGGAGTCACTTTTCTTGGTTCCACACAATCTCAAGTCCTGGATGAAATAGTACTGCAGTACAATCCTTATATACTCCATAATTATTATAACCAGTACATCATTGATACAACACTCAAATTACAAAATTCTTTAATAACAACATAAGAACTCTAATCATTACTCCTCATCTGTGGTAGTATCATAACTTGATTATTATCCAATAACATCATTTGGGGCATACTCTGATGATTTGGACATTGGTTTGCGTAGTGTCCCCAATCCTTGCAGAAGAAGCATTGTACATTTGAAACCATTTTCGTACCCTTTCAGTCACGCACTTTGTGTCCTTTTTTCTACACTTATAACAAACTCACATTCCCTTTAGGCAAGTTCCATGATGTTTCTTCCCATAATTACCACATATTGGAAAATTCTTCTTTCCCCTCATCCCTTTATCCATCATTCTCTCTTCCATCCCTTTTGTCTCTTGCTTCTCTTCAAAGCCATAGGAATCAGAGAATTCTTTACTTATCTTATTAACACATGATATTATTTCTTCATATGTTGAGAACACATGGGAGACTATTTCCCTTCAAAATGATGGCTTAATACCGTGAAATATACGATCCTTCTTACTCTTTGGATCATACGTATTGCTGGAGTTCACATTCCTTCTACTGGGCGCCATTTCTATACAATGGCATAAACAAGGTTAGTTTATGAATTACAATGAATAATTCAAAACTTATACAATACTTAATGTAAATTGAACGGTTTATGGATATAATCCATAATCATAAGAATGTTTTCTTTGAGGAAGTATATACTCATAAACCCTACATAATGGTTTGTAAAGAAAATGAGAATTATCCTAAGCAAATCCCCCGGGAGTGTCGTAACCAAGAGTGCAGCAAGGCCCATTTTCGTGCACCATTTCTCGTTTGAGTCTAGCTCAAAGCGGTGTTTTCGGGTTTTACCCCTAGGTACATCTGTTCCAGAGCCGCCTCTACCTGCTCATATCCAGACAGGGATGTATTGCTCGGAAAACTCACAACATCTCTATAATACCAAAATTCTAGGAAGCTCTTCTATACTAATCCTCAAAGTCTATCTTTAGTCTATGTGCTCTAATCAGAGTTTATCTAAATCTAGCTTCCAAGGTTATTACTAAACTGCCTCTGATACCAACTATAACGCCCCGACCCCAGCTACCCAGAGTCGGTGCATTACTTCGTAACATTGGCATGATCACAAAAGATAAAGTCTCGAAAGACCGATTAGTTTAGTAGCCTTGGAAACACTAGATACATTCATAAATGTTACATTACATCATAAGGTGAAAAACTACAATAAAAAAGTCTCCATAGTCCACACTCATATACTCTTCTGACTATCCCTGCAGGTCATTCATAAAATACTTCTTCACATCCTGGAAAATATTAAAACATTGAAAGGGGTGAGCTCAGATGCCCAGTAAGGATAACAATATTGCGGAAGCTTTCATAAATAAACATAAACATTTAAGGCAATGTATAACTAAAACAAAAGCCTTTTAAACTTGAACATCAACATAATATGGAAAAAGTAAAATGAGATAATTCCATTTAATTCTTCACATTGATATTCTACTGGTTGAATAATCACATGCAATATGAATAACCACTTTCATATTGATGGAATGCATAATGCCAGACTATCATAACCACGTAGCCAAGGCCTCATGCCAAGACCACAAATAATATTTTGTCAAGGCCTCGTGCCAAGAAACTATTTTGTCTCATGAGACCTACTGATGGATCTAGGAGCTATAGCGGTCTCCACCCGTCACTTATTAAGTCCAATTCATTTCTCATATGAATAGGTTTAAACATATCATAAACCATAACATAATCGTATCACATAAAAAATGCATAAAGGAAACATAAAATTTCCACATTTCAATCACAAGATATCAATACAACACATTGATATAATAAAAACGCTTTCAAAACCATTTTCAATACCAAAATAATAGAAAGTTAAAACTTTGTATTTTTTTTCATTAAAAAAGTGATGGCTTGTAGAGGAAGCCGAAACTCAAATAATGGTCACGGCGGCGGAGAAGTCGTTGTCTCCGCATATGTACGGAAAGAAAAACATTCCCTTTTTATCGTTTAGTAAAACGCTTCATATAAAAAAATATTCCTTTTGAATAAACGTAAAAGTCAAAGGGGTTTATACACCGTATAAAAGAAAGTTGTGTATAAAACCAAATATGCCTCAATGAAAGGAGATTGAGATGAAGTCCTTAAAAGATAATTTTTAAAATAAAATAGATCTATTATGTGTATTCACTATAGGTACACATAAAGAAAGTAAAAATACAAAATAGGACATAATAATATCATGACATAATTTGAAAGTAGGAGATTAACCCAAAGAATGGAAACTGGGTTAAGAAGTTCCCTTACCTTGTGTCTGACTTGATTCGACCGTTCTTTAACCTCCTGAATAATAAACTAGAGTTAATATCTACTTTATTAAGAACCATTTTCAATTTCATTATCCTTATTATATCACTTATTACAATGTTATGAACATTATGTAATTATTTAAGTTAATAACGGTCGTTTTGTCGATCTTTGGTACTTGAGTCAATAATAAACTTCTTATAATTACAAGTTGTTTATGTGGTAGAATATCCGTTATCTCCAGAATTATATTCATGATTTAGATGTCATATATATCATATATATCCAGTATATACATTCATTCATAATATTACGTAACATTTAGAGGTAAGAAATAAAATGCACCGTTCATGGAGACGGTAAGCTGTACGTACGCATGAACGCTACTGTCATTTCTATTTCGTATTTAATGGAATGAAATCATAATTATATAAAGGTATAATATAGTTCCAGTATAATATCATATATAATATCATTTACTCCATCCTTTATACATTCCACATATGGCATTAACGATTCACATCACTTTGAGGGGGCGGTAGTCCGCACTTCCTAAAATGAAATTATCGCGTTTACCCATAATGGAAATCATAAAGTATGCCATAAATGAGAAATACAGAAGAATAAGGAAAAAATAAACATATTATATATCATATATAAATATAGTGACATCTTAATGGCCACCTTTGAAGGTTTTATATGATTGTTGAACAATCATCGTTTCGTGAGGCAGAAATTCGCCATCCACATAAACAGTATGTTCTTTAACCATTAGATGTAGGTGTGTGTAAGTGTAGCTCTAATACTTCTTATAAAAACATCCTAGTATATTGATTATACTGGTTTTGTTACAAAATAAATGAATAAAAAGTGTTTATGCGGTTGGAGAAGAAAAATAAAACAAAACAACATTAGAGAAGACATTACCTTAAAATCGGGTAACTCTTTTTGATTTGATCCAAAGGCTTCCTTGGGAAGATTTATGACCAAAGTGAGGCTTCTATGAGTAATAGGGGGAAGTTGGGAGAGTATTTCGGCAGAGTTTGGCAGAGACAAATGGCTTGAAAGTGTGAATGAGGTGGTAGAGGTGGGGGCCTTTTATAAGTGGAGAGGAGGGGTACTCTTGGAAAGTAAAGAAAAGTCACTTTATTATAAAATGAGTTTCGGATTTTAGAGGTCCCACACTTATATAATTCTTTTCTAAGGTGATAAGGGTTAGAAATCTACTAATTCAATAGGTTTTTGACAAGTGTAAGCCTTGAATTTTACATTATCTTTTCATTTTATTTAAATCGTTAAATAATGAGGTCATCACTGCATCATCATGATGTCATAAATAATTTAATTTATTTAATGTATAAAAATTATAAAAAAAATAATATGATGTAGGAAATATTTTTATCTTTCCAATGACTATTTATAGTCAAAAATATGACTTGTATAACCCCATGTAAAAATTGTTTTAGTAAAACATTTCATGTTTGTGTCATTTTTTACTTTAACATTAAATAAATGGTATTTATGTCATTTTCCAACTAAAGTGGCTCCATGGGGTCCCCAAGTTGACCCATGGATTGTCTTGGTCGGCCATGGCACATCCAATGAGGGTAGGACATGTTTCAAGCTCATCTCATATTATTAAAACATTAGTTTTACCATAAACTACACTAATTACCTCTAATCGCGATTAAAAACTTAAAAGTTACTATTCACCAAAAAATTATTTTAATCTCATTGAACCACATTTTACTTCTTAATGAAAACCATGTATGTTGGATTTTTTAAATTAAAAACACAGAAGTGGTAAAATTTCATTTAAATGAAAAATCAATTTTTATAAATACCACTTAGTGGTTTCACTATTCATCAAAAATTGAAGTTTTTCAGAAAAATCCCAAAAATTCACCCTAAGATATATTTGATATTCCGATTTCAAAAATGATGTATATTTTAAAAAATTCCAAACATATAATTTGTATTAATTAATTTTATAATTAATTCCCGTTGTCACAACAAATAGCGTGTTTTTAAGAAACAATTTATATCAAAAGATTGACAATTGTTCATGCCCAATTTCAATGTTAAATTAATTATAATGACCACCATTGGATAAAACGGTAAAAATATATTATAATTATACTTTAAAACCACTAAATAGTATAATTTATCACAATAAATTATTTTGATTAAAAAATTTGTTTTAAGTATTTTTTCACTATTCATAAAAAATTGGAAGTTCTCAGAAAGTTACAAAAAATTCAACTTAGGATAATTTTGATATTACGAATACAAAAACGAAGTCCATTTGGAAAAATAAAATTTATAAAATTTCAAAAATTATGTATTAATATTCATAACGGCTACTTTGATTGGTTTTGGTGTGTGTTAGTACTCGAAGTTGCGTACAACACACGCTACTGTATTATTCAAAGAGAAGAGTACCGTGGAAGCTTGGGGTGTTACACCAAGAGGGTGACAATGACCATGCTCTAAAAATGGTGGTGCATAGGTTATCGATGGATCCTCATTTAGTGATAGTTGTAGAACTAGATAGTTTTCAGACACTAGTGTTGTGGAATAATTCCATGAGGGGTTTTATCGCTTCATACAAACTTTTCATGGAGCATTATAGCCTACCTTGTCTATGGTTGGGTTGGAGTGGGTGTTCCAACTACATCCTCCTCCCATGTTCTCAGGGGATAGTGGTCCATAGGTTACTGACATTTGGATTAATAGTACATTTTCAATCTTCGATCATCTAGAGACACCTCCTGATAGGATAATGAATCCCATGACTTACATTCTTTGAGAATAATCAATGCATCAGTGGGATGTATCGAACTAGGCTGATGGGCTACGAGACATGGTTTAGGCTGATTTCAAAACAAGGTTTTATGACTAATTTTACCCCAAGACTCTATGGGTAGATCAAGCTAGTGATTTCATATGTATGGAGTACGGTGTTATGACAGTTATGGAGTACTCAACACATTTGAATAAGCTATGTAATTTTGAACTAATGTACCTTTATGATGAGTTATTGAGGATTTGACGCTTTGAGAAAGGTATCTGACATGTCGTTCGATCTCATGCCAATGTTTTCAGGTTGAGATCTCTTACAGAATTTTTCAGTCAAATGATAATTATATAGAAGAACCTAAGGGAAACTAGGGGTGTAGAGAAAAGTAGTGTAGTCTCCTGACCGAATTGTTTAGTGACTTTCGGTAGGAAGCATCATTTTGAGCCTTCCCATGATATGAGTATCAGTAAGGCTGTGAGTACTGGTAGATCAGTATTATATCAATAGTGTGAAAGATGGGGCCACATGAAGAATCATTTTGATCACGACCTAATAGAGTACTGATCTTATGTAAGGATGGGCCATTTGAAACATTTAGGCAGGATCTTCCCTCCAGTAGTGAGTGGTAGGGGGTCATATTTGACATTAGGTAAGGGAGTGGGTTTTTAAACTCTTCATCAGAAAGAGATTTCAATTTGTATTAGTGGATCAGACCTAGGTAGTGGTTTCCATGGATGAGGCATCAAGACACCAGTTACACTGAGACATTGGAGTGGTCCTACTCTGGGAAGTGAGGTTGTGTCATAAGGCCATGGATCATTCCAAATCTATTCTGTATAGCCTACCCCAGAGGAGTAGGGTGTCAAACAGTCTACAATGATAGGTACAATTATATTATCCTATATGTTAGTATATACTCTCTTTGATATAGGTGCGTTGCATAGTTTCATATTTGTACCAATTGTGGAAATCCTTATGATAAGATTCAGTTTTATTAAGGTGTTACGAGGCTTGAAACTCTGTTGGGGATCATAATAGAGGATGTACTCCATTGTAGGGAGTTCCCCCTGGAGGTTGGTGGGTTTCACTTCATCTAGAATTTTTTCATCCTTAGGATGATCAGGTTTCATGTCATAATCGGGATGGAATGATTAGTGGATTTTTGAGCCTATGTTGACTATTATAGTTTTAGGGTGACTTTCACATCACTAGATGGTGTAGTGTGTACTCAAAAATTTGAATGGGATGTCTAGGTGATCTGAGCTAGTCCATAGCATTGTGCTATGGGTGGGGTGATAGCTCAAATTTCTAGTTTGTATCTGGAAGATCAGGTAGCATGTCAGGCGTACTTTCCTCCAGTGGTTGATCATTTTAGTTATGTGTTCCTAGATGAATTTTTTGATTTACCTCCTAAGAGATAGGTTTAGTTATCCATCGATCTGGTTGTTGGAGCTACACCGATATCCACTCCTCCTTACAGGATGGCTATGATGGAGTTGCAAGAGCAAAGATGCATCTAGAGAATTTGGGGGAAATGGTTTTATTTGAGCCAATACTTCTATGTGGGGTTTGCTAGTCCTTTGTTTCGAAAAATTATGATGGAACCCCCAGGATATGCATGGATAATCAAAAATTGAACCAATTAAAAGTTACGAATAGATGTCCCTTCTCATGAATAGATTACATATTTGATCAACTTTGAGGAGATCGAGTGTTATCAAAAATTGATTTGAGGTCGGGATATCACCATGTATGTGTTTGATCTATAGACATACCTCATAAAACTTTTCATAGAAGTTATAGTCTATATAAGTATATGGTTTTGTTGTTCAGTCTCACGAACACATTATTGGTTTTCATGGCTCTGATGAACCAATTTTTCTATCCTCATCCAGATTTGTTTGTAGTTGTTTTCATGGAAGATATATTTGTGTATTCACACAATTGACATGACCATTGAAAACATATTAGCTAAATTTTGGATGAATTGATATAGAATTAGTTATATTCTAAACTCACAAAGTACCACATATAAATGGATGAAATTAACTTCTTGGGTCATATTATTTTAGAGATTGAAATATCAGTAGACCCAAAGAATATTAGAGTCATAGTTTCCAAGGAGAATCCCAATAAAAAATTTGATATATGGAGTTTCTTGGGAATATATGGATATTAAAAACTTTCGTATAGGACTTTTCATGATTAGTAGCATTGTTGACAGGATTGACTAAGAAGGGTATTAAGTTTTTATGGTCAGATACCTATGGGACAACCTTTCAAGAGTTGAAAGGGATATTGACTTCAACATCAGTCTTTATTTTTCTAGAGAAAGGAAGAAGTTACACTGTGTATTGTGACACATCAGGTATCGTGCTTGGATCAGTGATAATGTAGGGAGACAGAGTCATGGTGTAAGGGTCTTGATGGATGAGGCCACATGAGAAGAATTATCTGATGCATGATATCGAGCTAGCTACAGTTTTACATGACTTTCATTATTGGATATATTACATACTGGGAGAGATTTTTGTGGTGGACACAGACCACAAAAGTTTCAAGTATATATTTACATAGCATGATCTCAACCTGATGCAGTGAAGGTGGGTTGATTCAATCTTAACTACATTCATTGAAGTGGAAATGCAGTTGATGATGCACTGAGTAGGAGGACTTAGATAATGGTAGTTCAACAAGTCTATAGTGAGTGGTAGGTTATAGATTTGTTCTTCAAGATACACTTGGAGGTGCAAGATAGTTAGGTTCAAGTGTATATTTAATCCTTAGTTGTGACATCTACCCTATTGGATAGAGTGAGGATGAGGTGGCTAATAGATTCAGAGGTCATAGTCCTACAGGAGTGTGTGGAAGGTGAGGACCCTCCTCCTAGATGGACGGTAGGCATGGATGATATCTTGTGTATCCATGATCGTGTTTGGGTTCCATTGGACATATTTTTGGACTTGATGTAGGATTTTCATGCCTCAGTTTGGGACGTGCACCCTGGCATCACCAGGATGTATTGTGACATACTCCATCAGTACTGGTGGTCGGGTATGAAGTGAGAGGTAATTTGTCTTGTTACTAGGTGTTCCACTTATCAGTAAGTGAAGGAGGAACATCAGTGACTAGTCAGACTTTTATAGTAGTTACCTATTCCCGAGTGGAAATTGGATGATGTCAATATGAATTTCATGATTGGTTTTCCAAGGTTTCCTCGAGGTATTAATGATTTGTGGGTTTTTGTTGATAGGATCACAAAGTTTTCTCATTTCCTTCCAATCAAGGAGGCCTTCAGTGTTGATAATCTTGAGAGGTATTATATTTGTAAGATGATATGAATTCACAGGGTCCCACCCACTATCTTTTTAGATAGGTATGCTCTCTTTACACCCCATTTCTGACAGAGTTGATAGAGTTCGTTGGGTACACGAGTGCTTCTAAGAAGAGCATACCACCCTTAGACTGATGGTCAGGAAGAGGATATGATACAGGTGTTTGAGGTCATCTTATGAGCATGCATCCTGGATTTCATGGCTCTTGGGAAAGGTATATACTACCCCTGGCTGAGTTTACCTATAATAATAGTTATTATGTGAAAATATTGATGGCGCCTTACACTTCAAAAAAGGCATTTCCTAACGGTTTTCTTAACATTTAGTGGTGGTTTAAGCCATCGCTAAATGATGCATGACACTTTCTAAGAGTACCGGGTATTTGCAGGTTAGGAATCATTTCACAAGGCTTTTTTGGCAGTGGTATTTTATTTCGTGGCATTTCGTTTGGAAACAATTTAAATTATTTATTATTTATTAGTTATTATTTATATATTATATATTATATATTATTTAATATTTCTTTATTTATTTATTAATATTACATATTATTCATGCTACTATATATGCATATTCCATGCATGTCATGCATGCCAGGCATAAATCTGGGAAATATATACACTGGCAGAGATTTGAACCCCATACCACTTGGATATAATACAAATACTTTACCACTCCAACAAGTTCCTTATCGGGCGAGTAAATAGTATGTAATATACTTATACATATATAAATAAGAACCAAATAATGATATTAAATAATAATAAATAATGAATATTTAATGAATATATAATATGAAGTAATAAATAAATAATAAATTAATAAATAATAGATAATAGATAAATAATAAATAGATTATAAATAGTTAATAAATAAATAATAAATACATTATAATTAAATAATAACTTAATATAACGTAAATGATAGATAAATAAATAAATAATAAATAATATATATATATATAATCAATAATATAAAATAAATGATAATAAATGTTAAATGTTAATAAATAATAAATAACAAATAATAAATAATAAATAATACATAATACATAAATAATACATAAATAATAAATAATAAATAATAAATAATAAATAATAAATAATAAATAATAAATAATAAATGATAAATAATAAATGATAAAAAATATTAAATGGATAATAAATAAAAACTAAATAATAAGTAAATAATAAATTAAAAAAAATATTAAATATTAAAAAATAACAAATAAATAGTCAATAAATAATAATAAATCAATCAATAGTAAATAATAAATAATATATAATAAATAAATATTATAAATCTATTTAACATTGAATTAACAGTAAAAATAAATCAATAAATAATAAATCAATAATATATATATATATATTAAAAATAATTAGATATTAATAATTAATAATTAAATAATAAATAATAAATAATAATTGATAAATAATAAATAAATATGAAATAGTTTTTTAATAGTAAATTAATAATAAAAATAAATTAATAATAAATAAATTTTAAAATAATAAATAACAAATAATAAGTGATAATTGAATAAATTATAAATTATAAATTATAAAATTATAAAATTAGAAAATTATAAATGGATATAAATATCTATAAATATATATACTTATAACAAAATTTACAAAAATATATATAAACAGTGATTTATGTTAAATAAATATATATATATACACATAGATATATAATTGTATATTAGTATAAATATATATATAAACACAAGTAAATATAAATATCTTTATATATATATATATCTACACGTATATGATATAAAAATATATAAACATAAATATGTATAAATATTTACAAATGTATATAAATATGATAATTATTTATTTTAAATTAGATAAATAAAAAATATTTATTTTGATTTGGTTTTTGCGCTTAAAAATACATTTCTATGTAAATATGTATTTATACAAGTGATTTATTATAAGTAAATCTAAGAAAATATGTATATATTTAATTATAATTAAAACTACATTGTGAAAAATGATAAAATTTCAAAGAAATATATCAATATAAATGTAATCCCTGAGAATAAATTCATTCCTCACTAAAAAATGTAATAAGACCCCATTAAATGAGGCTGAAAATCCTTCTAATGTTAAAAAATTGGGCTACCCGGACTAAAAACTAAGTTTTGGAGGCCTTCTTTGAAAAATAGAAAAAATCTCAAAAATCTCAGTCTAGCCCTCTACAACATTGATTTTTTTACAAGATTCGATATGATATGTGGTAGAACCCAAATGAACACTCGGATCAAAATTTATGGTCATTTGAAATTCAAGTTTGATTTCCTAATTTTCTTGACACTATAATAAATTTTATTCTTTTAATTATTACAATATTTAAATCCAATGTGGTTTTATTTAATTTCATAATCATTAATTTGACTGGTTGTGAACCTAAACAGACCTCTGAATCAAAAGTTATGATAAATTGATAGAAAAGTTGAATTTTCAACTTATTGAACATTTGTTTTAAGTTTCAAATTATTATTAACAAATAATTATAAATATTTATTTATTAACACGTTATAATTAATTAAAATTATATATAATAAACTATATCTGAGAGTAAATAATAAACCATAAATAATAAATAAATATATTTTTTTAATTTTTTCCCTTTAATTTAGGTGTGGTTTTTTTAAAACTGCTGTTTTTTCCTGATGGTTTTTAAAAAAAATGCAGCTAAAAAAAAGATTTTTTGGAAAAAAAAACAATTAAAAAAATTATCGTTGGTTTTAATAATCACCACTAAATTTTTTTTAGGAAAATATTTAGCAGTGGATTTTAAAACCACAGTGAAAAACCCACCAAGAAACTCCATTTTTTGTAGTGTTATTATGGTTTGTATGGTAGATCATGTTGATCAACCCTATATTGGTTAGGGGTTGGAGAGGATGCTAGGTTGGGACCTTGTATTGTTTAGGATACCACAGAGTAAGTTCAGTTGATTTAGAAGTGGATTTCTATTGCACAATCTCAATAGAAATCTTATGCTGATCTATATAGATGACCTCTAGAGCTCGAGGTTGGGGATCAGGTATTTTTCTATGTTTCAATGAGGATGGGACACAAACAGATTGAGATATAGGGAATGCTTTCACCATGATATTTCGAGCCATTTGAAATTCTCGAGAGATCCAGGTTGGTAGCATATTGGTTTCATTTACCTCACATGTACCAAGCCATGTAGTGCATCTACCACATATCTCATCTACTTCATTATCACTCAGACTCGTCTCATGATTTTATACCTAATGAGGTTGAGGTACATGTAGATGAATCCTTTGAGGAGCATCAAATTATTATCATTGACAGAAGTAATAAGGTTCTCTAAGGTCGATCATTTCTTCTAGTATGGGTGATATGGTAACACGACCATTTACAGGATGACACTTGAAAGTGGGAAGCTAATGTGTATGCTTAGTAGCTGAAGTTGTTGTCAGACAAATCATTACCACCCTTGAGAGGGAATGTTTAGGATGAATTAATTTATGGAGGGAAGATTATAAGAACTCGAGTTTTCATATGAGGTATGAATCCATTATTTTTCAGCTTAAATGCTTTCTTAAAGTCTATTATGAGTACCCAATTTGATCATGAGTGTTTTGGGGATGTATAGAGCTTTTTCAAAGCCCAGATCCCAACCTTTCGAGTGTAATAGGTCTATCATATAAATAGTAAAACCTATGGAGGCCAGGTCATATGGTTACTTATAACCATGTGAGGCTAGATAGTGGATTCCTATAGGCCACACGGTTGGATAAACCGTGCGATTTGAGGCACACACCCATGAGCACCCTCTCTAGTTTTCGACAGTGTCTTGAGACATGGTTTATACAAGGTTAGTCAAATCATGTGAAAAAACAATGTAGGGTGCCCCTTCCTACAAAAAATGGTGCAGTGTTGGCACACAGTTTGATAAACTGTGTAGCCAAACCATTCAGCCTAGTAAATTTTTTGAATTTATGAAATTTCCACTAATTAATCCATTATATAAAACCGAATTTTATATTCTTCATGTTGGATAGCCGTTGGAATTTTAAGAGTTCCATTGAAGCTCTAAAGTAGGATTTGATCCATCTCCTCCGTCTGATATATGAATCGAGCATTTTCAGTCTTGTTGGATTTGCATCAGTGAGTAATAAATTCCTCTTGTGTTGTTCCTCATTATTCTTGGCATTAGCTACATTATTTAGGTGCAATCTAATTTTTCCTTTTTTTAGGTTCTTCATATGTTCTTATCTTTTCTCCAGATCAGAGTCTAATCAGAAGCGGATACTAGATGAGCACTCTTTTACTAAGCTACGGTAGGTGGTATAAACTTCTTTTGTTTTGTTTTATGATTTATTAGGCTATTTTTAATTTTGTTTCATTTCAGGATTTCCAACGCGGACCATAAATTGAATTGATAAATTGAATTTAATGGAAGGGAACCTATTAGGGATTCTCTTTTGCTTCCTTGAGATTTTTTGGAGGTTGTTTCTTCACCCAATGCCACCCATGGGGTGTTTCCTTTACCTATTTACAATGTAGAACAACCCAAGGGGTGTGATTTGAGCTTTCATAGTTATAGGGAACCCATAATGATCTAAATTGAATTGAATCACTTGATTATGAGATTTACTACCTCCTCTACCAGATTATAAATGATGTTGAACAATTTAATTATTGAATTTTGATTTGTTATATGATTGGGTAAACTCATTAAATTTTATTTAATGTGAATTTGAACATGAGTGGGTATAATCATAAGACTTGGATTCTTATAATTGAATGAAATGGTATGTAATTGAAATGGTAGTGGATGCCTTGGATGGCATACATTGGATCTTGATTCCATTAGATACCATAGATGTTTATTATATGGGTCTTGAAAGTGGTATTGGATGCCTTTGATAGATATTTCTCCTTGGGTATTGATTCCATGGGATGCCATATACCTTGATACCCCTTGGATCTGGTTTTATTGGATTCATAGTGAACATAGTCTGTTGACATTCTCCTTAGACCCCAACCCAATCCAAATTGTGTAAGAACCTGGTTTTCACTCAAGTATAGATCCTTTAAATTTTGGTCTAATTTTGTTTTATGAACCTAATATATATTCCTAATGAGTTTGTGATGGCCTTTGGGCTGTCTAGGGATTGTTTGGAGCCTAGAGACTGATTTTAGGGGTAAAAACGTCTATCATGTGATAAGTGTAAACTGTGTCAAGTAGGCCGCGTGATTAGTTTTAACCATGTGATGCTGGATAGAGAGTAGTAAGACAGAGCATGATTTTCCAAAACCATGTTATTTGGTGTGCATGAACATACGAAAACTATAGACCAAATGTAGAGGAGTTTCACATGGTTTATGCACAATTTACCTAACCATGTGGCCTAACCATGTGGGTGCCCCCCTTCCTTCCATAGATCATGCACGATAGGCATACATTTTGTAAAAACATGTTCCCAAACCATGTGAAGGATTAATTTGGGTGATTTAAAGGTTTTTCCCTTAAATTATGTTTTATATCAAACCCTTCATTTGGTTTTTCATTCTAACAGATATCCCCTCCAATTTTCTTTTCTTTTGAATCCTAAAACCATTTATTCTAGGATTTTATCTCAAGCATTCATCCAGAGTCTGATTTGATCATCATTCATCTCGTTGGATCTGCACTGGTAAGATCTCAATTCCTTTTTAATCTTGCATTGTTCCTCTTACAATTGAAAACACTTTTTATATGTAAGCTTATATACCCAATTTTTAGGGCATTGATATATTTTTCATATATCATCCAATATAGGAAAAATTAGATGTTGATTCTGGATGAGGAGAGTCTTACGAGTGTGTGGTAGTTGTTCTATAACTCATTCCTCAAGTTTCATCATTTTATAAATTTTCATGTTGTCACACTGATTTTATTGGGTGTTATCTGTTTAATTTATGTTAATTTATTATAAAAATTAGAACTGTGTTCTATGACCTCTGGAATATATGTTGTATATCATTAGCGGTTATATCCACGACATAGATCACCTCAAGTAGGGTGTTTCCATTGTTTATTCTTTTCTTAGCCTGTTATGTGTCTTTGCACCACCATTTGGGTGTGCTTGAGCTTTACCTTGTAAATGGTAATCCTTCCTTAGTTAAGTGACTATTTAAATGCTAATGTTTATCGCTTATATGTGTTTTTTCACTTAACCTACCTAAGGTAAGTGCTTCAACTTGATTAATCAATCATAAATATAATTGGTAAGTATATTTTATATGTAAAACTTAGCCAAATTTATTGAAAATGAATGTTTAGTTGTATGTTGTAGAAACCCTTTACACTTAGAATGTAAGGTAGTTGGTTGAACCAGGTGAAATGATTATGATTAAAATTAACTAAATGGTTGTATTCCCTTGGCCTTGTCACACTAATGAAAACCAAGGATTGAACCAAATAAACTTATTAAATGACATGACCTTTACTTGGATTAATTAATTAAATGAATCAATTTTAATGTTCTTAATTATATATGGACCTTGACATATTTATAGGAGTTGTTGAAATCAACTTAGCTTTTAGATTACTAAGGGAATTACTTGAGCACTCATGGATTCCGTTTTGATTCAAGGATGTCGGTTGCGAAGGGTGAGACCCACCTTGGAACCTGATCCTAGTATATTAGTGAATTCCCAATATGACACCATATGATACCTCATTTACTATTATAGGATTTTTTGTATACATGCCTTGGATCTAGTGTGTCTCCTACAGACAAGAGGTTCTTTAGTTACATTATTGGGACTAGCCATCACTTATCTGATTTTACCATGTATGTTTTCCTTGGACACAGTTAGATTCATTATTATAGAATTCATTGGACAACACTCCTTTTATTACACTCTTATCCCTACGGCCAGGCTGTATTTACTACTATGTTGGTGACCCTTGAGGTCAAGGTTTCCTTGGTTACTACCTTAGAACCTCTTTATTATAAATAACATCATGGATTCCATATTCAATATGGATCCTTAACAATTATTATCATGTCAGGAGGTCAGTTCTGGTAATACCTCACATGAATTATTTATATAAACTGGAACTAATTAATCAATGAACTAGTTGAATGTTCAGACACCATCCAAGGGATGGATTTTTACTTGGGTATTTACATTTCTGTACTTCTTTACTTTTATATATGCATGCTTACACACTATTTCAATTTATATTACATGGAAAAGATGTTATAAATGTTTTTAGTGTCATCCTACTAAAATTTATCACACACACTATGTAGGTTCCACTGGTACTCGAGCATACTACATGTATGTAGGTGTTGACAAAGTGAATCATACCACTTTATACACTTGATTGATTACTTTATTAGGATATAGATAGTAGCAGATGATTGAGTTGGATCTCAATATACTAGGGATGGTTTTGGGATTCCTTTTTTCTAATTTTGTATAGCATTTTATGAATAGTTTTTTTCCCATGTTTTCCAACTTTCTAGAGACATGACATGTATCATCATCTTTTGTATATGAGTATGAGTTGTTTTAGTTGTTTATTACTTCAGTATGATTCTATTGTTCCATCTATTTATTATACTTCTTACACTACTTATCTCATATTATATTATATTATTCCATTGTGATAAATTATGGTAATGAGGGAATAGTATCCCCATGAACACACCATAGGCCCTCACTGCTAGTCAGAAGCCTCTATCATTCAAGGAGATTCATTTGAGGTTGTGTGGACAACTGATATCGAGGCACCTTTAGTGTAATCTGAGTCTGGTATGTCACAAAGTGATATTAGTGGAATTTCATTCTGTCTTTACTATTTGAATACAATAGATTGGAGATTAGGGATGCTTGAAACTTGTTTATAAGATATTCTTGGGTGTCCTGAACCCATGATCAAGATAAATGTCATGTTGCTTAAATTATAATTCTTATTCTATTTTTTCCTATTACAGTTGATATAATTTCACTATTGGGTGACACACATGTTATGTAGTGGTTATTATTATTATTATAATTGATAATTTCATTTCACCCCTAGCCTGATGATATGAGGGAAAGGGTAATTATTACATGAATCATCATTGGCACCTAGAATTCACATTTCATGCGTATTTCCATTCCATATAGATAAATTTTTATCTTTTCATTTATTGATATTCCTTTAATTGTTGAGTGATCCTTGTTTATATAGATATACTTGTGCTACTCTTGGATACAATTGATTGATTGTTGGTTTAAATTCATGAGGTTTTATAGGCCCTCATGGGATAGAATGAGTAATTTACTGAGTCAAGAATTTAATTAGAATTTAAATGGGTGTTGATCTCAGTGATAAGGAGTATGGGGCCTGATTCACTTAGACATGAAAATCATTTTAAATGAATCTTGATATATGAAAATGAGAAAATGAAACTGAAAATTGGATCTTGACACATGAAGTGAAATGGTTTCCAATAAATAATGAGCTAAGGTATAGTTGAACCACCATCTACTAGAACCCCGGAAGCCAATAATTGAGCACTTACCAATTCCTAGCCTTCTAAGTGGGTATTTGGGTTAGTATACCATGGGTAGTGATCCCTCTAAATACATTCATCCTTTTCTATAGTTGCTATATATCATCTTAAATCTTGTTCTAAGGAGTGTTCTTGGAATTTATAGACCAATGTCGTCATGAAGTCCTTGTGTCGTGTGCCAGAAAGGTAACAATGACCATGATCTAGATGTAGCGTGCCATGAGCTTCCAATATTACGACCATGAGTAAAACTTAAGGCCCCATCTTCTTTACCTGATCTAGGAACTGACACTAATCTTTATCATAGTTTTCTACATCTAATAAAGTCCATTCTAGGTGCTCCACGGGTTGTACCTACAATTGTCGATCTGATGGATGAGTTCCAACAACTGCATCCTATTACCTTCTTGGGAGATGGTATTCTATAGGCTATTGAATATTATCTAGATTCGACCCTACCTATCTTTGAGCATCCGAATATGCCTCTGGAGCATAGGGTCAATCTTGTTGCGTACATGAATCATGATTCGGCCTAGCACTGGTGGGATGCAGTTACACAGGTCGATTGCCATAATTTCATGGTATGGCCTCACTTCTAGACTACTTTCTATGTCATTTCATTCCTTATACATTGATAATGATATACCTAAAGAGTTCATAAATATTGAGTAGGGTTCTATGTTAGATATGGTGTATTCAACGCATTTCCCTGAGTTGAAGCACTTCGCACCACTTCAAGCTGATGATGAGATTTTTCTTTCTAGACACTTCAAAGATGGAATTTAGTATGCCATTCATACTCAGGTGAATGTCGTTCACCTATCTACCTTCTCTAAAATAGTTAATTAGGCTCTTATTACTGAGTGCAACCTGAGGGGAGGCAATAGTACTGGGCATAGAGGACTAGTGTTGAGTAAGTACAGTAGTTCCTCTGGTGTCAAAAAGCGATACCTTGAGGTTTCTCATTAGGGTAGTGGTAGCCATAGTACCCATGCTATTAGATCTATGATGTGTCACCATTGTGGATGACATGGGAACCCAAATCCTCAGTGTGATAGAGAACCTTTGGATTTACGATATTTTGGACACATGGTGTACCTTGAAATATTTTTTCAGACCTTTCTATCAGCATCGAGATGAATATGTTTTTCACTAACTCTAACTTCAAGGGAAAGATATTTTACACTGTGTCACGATAGAAGTTGGAGTAGCATTGGATAGACTGAATGAGGAGGAGGTTATGGCCATGGTAGCCAGACTCCTGATCATCAACAGTGCCAGCAGAGCATTTTTCATCGTGGTAATCCAATTGATGCACAGGGTTATGGAATAGGTTAGTTTCATGAACTATAGCTGACACCCAAGGATTAGGCTATAGGACCATCTATAGTACGAGGTACCATTCGAGTATACTTCACTATAGTATATTCTTTATTTGATATAGGTTCTCCACACTCATTTATCTCCTTATCCATCGTGGAAATCCTTGGTCTAGAAATAAAGTTTTTTTATGGTGTAATGAACCTGGATACTCCATTGGGAGTACGGTCAGAGGGAATACACCAGTGTAGGGATTTTCCCCTTGAGTTAGGTAGTTACCTTTTCTTATAGTACCTATTTTTTCTTGATATGATGGGATTTGACATCATTATTTGGATAGATTCGTTGGTTTTGTATCACAACTTTGTGTATTTCTATCGCCACAGGGTGTTGTTTACATCACCATAGTGAAGCAGTTATCTATATAAGAGTGAGTGGGATGTCCAAGATAACAAAAATGGAACATAGTATCATGGGATAGTTGGATTGACCACCCATGGAGGATTGGTGTTTACTTCAGACTAAATTCCCTCCAGTAGTAGATCATTTCAGGGAAATTTTTCCTAATGATTTTTATAGCTTACCTACTAAAAGAAATGTAGATTTTGTGATTGATCTTGTTCAATGAGAAACTTCAATGTTCAATACTCCATACAGGATGAAACCTCTAGAGCTCCATGTGTTCAATTAGTAGTTAGATGATCTAGAGGCCAATGGTTTCATATAGCATAGTACTTCCTGTTGGGGATCGCCCATGATTTTTTCTAAGAAGATGGATGGGACCCTTCGTCTATGCATGGATTACAGATGGCTGAACCAGATTATGGTCAAGAATCTGTATCCACTACCTATAATAGATGATCTAATTGACTATCTATGAAGATATAGTGTGTTTTCTAAGATCAACCTGAGATCAGGAGACCATCAAGTGTTATTTAGGCCATTAGACATACCTCGTACAGCTTTTCAGAGCAGGTGTGGTCTATATGAGTACATTGTTATGTCATTTGGTCTTATTAATGTGCCTAATATTTATTAGCTCTAATTAATATGGTGTTCTTCCCCTATATGGGTTCTCTTATCATGGTCTTTGAGGAAAAAATCTTAGTGTATTCTAATACTCGTAGCGACCATGCTAAGCACCTTGTGATCATATTGAGTACACTGAGATATTATCATCTTTATGACATGATTTATAAGTTCCACTTCCATATTGAAAAAGTTCAATTATTGGATCATTTTATCTCAGAATTTGGAGTCTCTGTTGACCTAGATAAGGTGAGTGTTATAGTTTCTTTGGAGCAGCCTAAGAACATGTTTGATATATAGAGTTTCTTAGGGCAGACTGGATATTATAACCATTTCATACAAGACGTATCACGTCTTTATTCATAGATTTATGGACTTATAAATAAGGGTGTTAGGTTCTTGTGGTCATAAGATTGTGAGAAATCCTTTTAGGAGCTGAAATGTGGGATTGTCTTAGCACCTATTTTGATTCTTCTAGATCCTAGAAAATGTTGTGTAGTATTTTTTTATGCATTATGAATTTTCTTAGGAGTAGTGATGATGTAGGAGGATAGAGTCATGGAATATAGACCTCTATAGTTGAGGAATTATGAGAAAAAATACCGAGCACATGACCTTGATCTAGAAGTGGTTTTTCATGCCTTATGTTTCCAGAGACATTATCCATTGGGTGATCATTTTGTGGTGTATACAGAACAAAATAGCCTTAAATATATCTTTACACAACATCAATTGAACCTAAAACATCAAATATGGGTTGAATATCTTCATTACTTTGATTTTGAGATTTCATATATGCTTGTAAATGCAATGAAGTATCTGATGTGATGAGTCAGAAAACTCAAGCACAGGACCATACAGGTAGCTAGAAATTAATTTAAATTAATGGACCTATTTTCTGAGTTATATCTCAAGTTTCATGATATTCATGTGCAGTTTTACCTCCCATCCATGATAGTTACCTCTTCCTTCCTTGAGAATATGAAGAGAAGGTAATTTTTAAATCCCAAGGGCTTGGTTCTCTGTAATAGTTTTTTAGGAGATGACCTACCTCTAGATTAGTCTATGGATAGAGATGACATCCTATGTATACACAGGCATGTATGGGTTTCTAAATATATGAGAGAAGTGTTTATGTGTGAGTCACATGATTCATAGTCAGTAGTTCATCCAAGAATCTCTAAAATGTCTCATGACATTCTCCGTTAGTATTGGTGGTCTAGGATGAAATGTCAGATAATAGGCTTTATCACTAGGTGTTATACCTATCTATATGAGAAGGTATAGAACTAGAGACCTTCTAGATTATTACATCTACTTTTATCCCCTCAATAGAAATGGAAATTTGTTTCCATAGTATTTATAGTCAGCTTACCTAGGTTTCCTAGAGGTAGAGATGTTGTATGGGTAGTTATTGATCGAATGGTGATAGTATCCCACTTTCTTTCTATCCAAAATACTTTCTCAGTTGATGATATAGAAATAATGTATATATTTGAGATCATATGACTCACTAGATCCCTTGTAATATCATTTCAGATTGGGATGATCACTTTATGTCATAGTTTTGGCAGAGTTTGTAGATGGATATGGGTACATAGGTGCTTCAGAGCACAGCCTTTCACCCTTACAATGATGGAATGTTGGAATAGATGATATTGATTCTAAAGGAAATGCTCCAGATATGCATCCCTGGTTTCAGTGGTTCTTGATAGAAACATATCCCTCTCATCAAGTTCGCCAAAAATAATATATTTTAGAAAACAATTTGAAAGGATCCTTTTGAGGCCTTGTACGATAGGTTGTGTCATTCACCCCTTTGATGGCTAGAGACAAGTCATGCATCCCTACTAGTCCCTCATATAATTTAGGAGACTTCATATTAAGTTTAACTAATTATAAAGTGTATGTATACTACCCTATCTAGACATAAATTGTATATTGATCACCATTGAAAACCACTAGAGTTTGAGGTTGGGGATCGTTTTTTTCTATGGGTATCACCCAGGCTAGGGAATAGATGGATACAGAGTCAAGGAAAGCTTTCAACTCATTATGTAGGGTTGCTTGAGATTTTGGAAAGAATTGGGATGGTAGCATATCAGTTGTTATAACCTCATAGGTATTTTTCAATTCATGAAATCTTCCATATTTAACATCTTCATCTCTTTCATGCCGACCCATCTCATACTTTCGATCTTGAAAAAGTTGAGCTACATTTTGATACTTTTTTCAAGAAGTATCATATATGCATCATTTATAAGATCACAAAGGAATTATGAGGCTGATCTATCCCTCAAGTATGGGTGCTATAGAAGCACATTTGTGTACGAGATGAGACATAGGAGTAAGATTCCAATATACATTCCCAGTGGCCATAATTTGTCTTGGTAGTGTCTCATTATTCTTAAAAAGTGAAATTGAGGATGAGTTCATTTAAGGGGAGAATGCTATAAGAACATGGTTTTTCACTTAGGTATGGATCCTTTAAATTTTGGTCTAATTTTATTTTATGGACCTAATATAGATGCCTAATGAGTTTGTGAAGGTCTTAGCGGTTTCTGGGGATTTTTTGGAGCTCAGAGCTCGGTTTTAGGGGTGATAAGGCATGTCACACAGTTAGTGTAAACCATGCGAGGAAGGTTGCATGGTTATTTTTAATCATGCGAGAATAAAAAAAGAGAAGTAGGAGGGAAAATGGTTTTCCGTAAACATCTGATTTGGGGCCCACCGTTTTGAAAAAACTATATACCAAATTATAGAGGAGTTTCACACAGTTGGCACGTGGTTTCCCTAAACGTGTGGCCTAACTGTGTGGGTTCCCACTTCCTCTATAATACCATTAATGGTTGGTGCATGATTTGAAAAACTATGCATCCAAACTATGTGAAATCTAAATTTACGTTATTTATGGTTTTCCCATAAATTTTGTTCCAAATCAAACACTTCCTTAGGTGTTTCATTCCAGTGTAAAACCCCTCCAATTTTCCTCTCTTTTGAATCCTAAATCCATTTATTCTATGATTTTATCTCAAGAATCCATCTGGATTCTGATTCAATCACTAATCATCTCATTAGATCCACACTGGTAGAATCTCAATTCCTATTTAATCTTTCTTTATTATTTTTTCTATCGACGACACTTTTCATACGTAGGCTCATATGCCCTATTTGTAGGGAATTGATATATTATTCATATCACTTCCAATACAAGCCAAATTAGAGTCTAATATTTTATGAGGAGATTCATATGAGTATGATTTGGGGATTTATAACTCATCCACCAAATTTCATCATTTTTTAAATTGTTTTGTGGGTTCACTAATTTCAGCAGGTGTTGTTTGTTTAATTTATGTTCTTTTCTTGTAGTCATTATAACCATTTTCTAAGACCCATGTCATATAATTTTCCTATTTTTGGTGGTTACATCAAAACTGTTGATCATCTAAATAAGGGTGATTCCATTATTTAGGCCTTTAGTAGCATATTATGTGTCTATGTGCCACCATTCAGCTCTGATTGAGCTTGACCTTGCTAGTGGTAAGAATTCCTTGATTAATTGACTCTTTAAATACTAATGGTTATCCCTTATATGTGTTTATTCCACTTTACCTACCTAATTTAAGCACCTAAACTTGATTAATCAATTGTATATGAACTTAGAAAGTATATTATATATATATATAAAAACTAACCTAATTGAATGAAAATGGATGTTTGGTTGCATGTTATATCTCCCCCTTCCCATTATGGTTGAAGGGATCATGACGAACTAAGTGAAATTATTATGAATTTAATGGATAAAATGGTTGAATTCCCTTATCATTGTCACGCTAATGAAAACCATGGCTTGAACAAAATGAACTTATTAAATGAAATGACTTTTACTTGGTTTAATTAATTAAATGAATCAATAATAGGGTGCCTAATTACATATGAACCTTGACATATTCATAAGAGTTTCAGACTTGAGTTAGCTTTTGGATTCTTGATAGAATTACTTGAGAACTCATGGACGCCATTCTGATTCAAGGATTTATGTTGCCAAGATTGAGACCCACTTTGGAATCTGATCCTTTTCTAGCAGTGGATGCCCGGTATGACACCATAGGATACCTCTTTTTCTATTATAGGATTCCTTAGATACACTCATTGGATCTAGTGTCGATTATATGGACATGATTTTCCTTGGTTATATCCTTGGGCCTAGCCATTTCTTATCTCGTTTTACCTTGGATGTTTTCTATAGAATCGATTATATTCATTATTGTGGAATGACATAGACAACACTCCTTATATTAAACTCTTACCCCTCTAAAAAGACTACAGTTACTAATAATTTGGTGACCCTTGAGGTCAATGTTTCCTGGATTATTACCTTGGAACCTCTTCATTATTAATAACATCATATATTCCTTATTTACCTTGGATCCTTCACTATTATTATCATGTTAGGATGTTAGTGCTAGTACACATGACTTATATATATAAACTAGAACTAATTAATTAATAAACTAGTTTCATGTTCAAACACCATCCAAGGACTAGAGTAGGTACTTGTGTATTTACATTACTATACTTATTTACTTTTATATATTCATGATTGCACACTATTTCAGTTTATATTACATGGATAGGATGTTATAAACATTGTTGGTGGTGGCCTACTGATATTTATCTCTCACCATATTCAAGAACCATTGGTACCTGGGTAGACTACATGTACACAGATTTTGAAAAAGGGAAGTGTACCATTGGTACCTGGGTATCCTAATTAATTAAAATTTTCATTTCTCAATAAAAGAAGATTTTCTATATATAATGTATTTTAATTTAAGAAATAAATTTATAAATTTCATAATATAAATTACATAAAAATAGATTCATTTTTGTGTTTATAATGTATAATTTATCGTAGCATGATTTTTTTGGATTTTTTAGTTGAATAGTATAAAATACCATTTTTATAAATACAATGCCTTTTATGAAAATATTAGTATATAAGTAATAATTGAAAATTTATGAAATATTTTTATAAGACCAGATATTTATTTTATAAATAAATATTTAATTTTAATAAAAAAAATTCTTATTTATTAACCCGTATTTTACATTCTTTTATTTTAGTTATATTTTTCAAAAAAATGTTTTTAATACATTATACATTTAGTATTTTAAAATTATTTTTTTAACATTTAAAAATGAATAAAATAATATTTATTATAAATTTGGAATCATTAGGTTCAAATTATATAATATTTAATATATTATTTTTGGGCATAATGGATAAATTACCTAGGTAAAAACTAGTAACCAGTTTGAAAACTGAAATGTTAAAAATAAGTAACCTAAGAGGTAAATGGAATAACATGTTAAAAACATGTTTTAATAGAGTTTTTAATGTTGGGATCTCATTTATATATTTTCATATATATTATGTTTCAATTTTTTAGCTATTTTCAATTAGAGTGACTTCCCTTTATTGCAAGGTTTTTGATATTTACAAAAATGCCACTTATTTTCACATATAAAAGGGGTTTTCTATCCTCATTTTTCCTCATACCAAAACACCATTATTTCATCCAAAAGTCTCCCCAAACTCTCATAAACACTCATAGTCACCTTAATAATGTTATTTTATTCACAAAATTGCTTACTTAAAAGGTTTATCCACCTTTGCAAAGGAGATAATCAAAGTAGTGAGGTATAGATTTCTAACTAATTCTCATTTTTATTTTTTCCTTATATTAATTACTTCTTATTGGAATTTATTTTTTTCATATTAATATGATAAAATTAGTATCCTTATTATACTATTATGTTATTATAATTATTTTCCAATATTTATCTACCCTTCCATTTTTTCTCTACGAAATATGAAAACAACATTTGTGTGTATACGGACTACCGCCTCCACAAAACTTCATGTTTCATTTTCCTTAACCACATTAAGTAGATGGTCATAATTTTTATCTTAATAGATAATTATTATATTTATAAAGTATTTTATATTCTAAAATGATAAAAAAAATTATTCATTTCTTTTATTCTATAGAAAATAAAATCGACAACCATATGTACGTGGGAACTACCACCTCAATGGGATGACTGATTTGTATTTTATTTTCATCAACAATTTAAATACATGGCCATGATAATGGTTTTAATGTATAAAAATTATTTTTATTATATAATAAATTTTATTTTATGACAAATTTTATAGAATAATGATGAAATGATCAATTAATGATTAGTGTTAAGTCAATCATTCAAAACAGGCATACTAAGAGGAAAATATTTAATTCAAATTATGTAATATTTTCATATTCATTAAATATTATATTATATTTAATTTATTATTGTAATATATCACACTAATAAACACTAAATTATACCATTTTTATACTTTTTAATGATAGTTCAACTAAATCACCTCATAATCATCTACTAAGCAAGGTATGTTCATTTATGGGTTGGTTTGACCACCTACTCCAACAATGCTATGAAATTATATCATGGATGATTATTAAAACATAATTAATAGTATCATATGATATAAATATAGAAATAATTTTTTTTTTTTGTTTTGGAAAAGATACATTAATATTTAACTCACTAATTAAGAAAACACCCATTGTAAGTTAAAAATCACTGGAAAATGTGTGTTATTGTTTTTATCTTATAGGTTAAATACTAAAGTACTCATGAAAGGAAATATAAACATAATAAATAATTATAATTAATCTATTATTGTTACATTAACTAATTTTTAATGATGAAATTTTTGATAATAATGAATAAATACATCATTTATATGAATCTAGTTCAAAATGATCAATATTACTCACACCAAACATATAAAATAGGTAATAACTAACTAATATAAATATAGAGAATAATTATAAATGAAGTATATAAAAGATTATGTATAAGAAAAATATTATTAAATAATTTATTATGGTATTTTTTTATAAAGGATCTTAGAGTGCATTTGACTAAATAGGGAAATAAGTTTTATGGTTCTCAATCTCAAATTAAATTTCTTAAGGCTTGTTTCATGATATTCACTATAATAAATTAATTATTGTATGATTAATTCCTACTGAATTTATATTACCATATTAATGGGATTTTAAGATACATTTTATGTACTTTATTTAAAGGGAAATTATTTCAAAATTTACCCAACTTAAAATAGGTTATGATCAAAATGTTACTCAAACCCTAAGAGTTTCATTGCCAATATTATTTTAAAATAAATATTGTTTTTTAAAGATAATACATCTATGTAATTTTTTTCATTTATAAGACTTATCATCATTTAAATTGTATATTCATGGGGTTTTATATATTCCCTTGATATTTTATTTCACCATGAATTATATTTTATTAAAGTGTTTCTTTCAAGTAAACCAACTTTGTCACTTATTTTCAGCTAGGAACCTTCTTTTTTCTATGTACCAATTCATTAGATTCTTTTTAAAATTATTATATAATTTATTGAGGGAATTTTCTTATACTTTATATTCTTAAATAATTTTTAAATAAATTTTCGACATTTTTTATATGGGTCATTTTTATAAAAGTGTGAAAAGAATATAATTTTAACATTTTCCATGTAAACCCCTGTTTCCATAATCTATATCATTTTCTATGATACTTCCATTCTAGGATTTATTAGTTTTCTAAAAAAATGTTATTATCCCTTATTTATAAAATATTTCTATCTAAAATATATTCAAAACTTTCATGGACATTTCTTATTTCCAAAGATATTTGTCCTAATGCTCCTAAAAATGGTTTTTATCTAAATCCATATCCTTTGAAATACATTATGATTGATCAAGGATATTATTCTAATGTAACTATCCAATTTATTTCTATGGATAAACTATTTAATGACATTAATTTTTTAAGGAATGATACATGACTACCTTTCTCTTTCTTAATAATCCATTATGTATGATCCAATTTTTTCACTCAATGCCTTTCATTTGTGAATATCCTATTTTTTATTCATTTGATTGAATGGTGTTAACCTAGATTCCATAAATTAATATATTGAGAAAAATCATTAACTTAACTATATATACGTTATATATATTGCGTAAATACCATAATATTATTTATCAAGATTGAATTGTATTTACCTAAAAGTTACTTGATTCCATTATATACCCATCTATTTTCCATGTGTTTATCATGTTATGATTATTGATGGAATTATTAATGATTTCATTATGTGAATCCAAATAAAAGCTATCTTATTTACATGGGTTCTTTATTATTTTTCAAATGAAACCCATTTTATTTCTATGGATTCTTCATGCTATAAAAATGAATGATTTTCATTTGGAATGTTTTATAAAACTCATTTTATTTCAATGGGTTATTTATGATTTGATAAGTGATTGATTTCAAGTGGCTCACATAAGTATGTATGATGATGGTTGGGTTTCTTTGTCACCCTATAATTCATTTTTTAAGAGTTTATATATCATGAGATAGGTATTATAAATTATGTTTTAGTTACTCATAAGAATGGGCACCGATTGTGTGGCTCATGAAATAAATATTCCCTGTACTAATATATGTTCTATATTATAATGATTTTTCATAGTTTTATACTGATTATCAAGACTTTATTATGATAGTATGGATCATGTTTATTGACTCTATCTTTTTATTCATGCCTTATTTTATGTTATAAGTTATTTCATTATTTATGACCTGAGTGATGTTGGGTATGATTTTCATATGTATTATAATTATGCTCATATGCTCATCTTATGCTCACTTATGATTTTTGATTGTTACTTCTTATGTTTACCCTTATTGAGCATCTAATATCACTCATTTATTATGTTTCCATTTACCATAATTATAAAGATAAGTAATATATAAGATGTGTTAAGAAGGTTATCTCATGATAATAATTTCTGAGAGATGTTGAAGACTTATTATAGATTAAGAAGTTATTAATTTAGTGGTTAAAATTTATATTATTTGAAAAAGTCATGAGTCTTGTTAGCTAATGTTTTATCATAATTATATAGAAATATAAACATAAAAGGTATTGGGAATTTATTGTAGTGAAATATTTTATTTTAAGTCGTGTAATTACTATATAATTAGTTTTTGGTTATTATAGTTGGTATTAGTGTAGGGTTTACATTACTTTAGATATTAAGATGTTATCGATTGAGAGTAATTTGGGAGTTTTAAATGTCATAAAAGTTTGATAAGATTGTTTTTATCATAATTTTAAAGGTTTTTATAACCCTTTAGGTTAGTTATCGTAATATAAAATATTTTAGATATTAGGATAATAGAACTTTAGTGAAAACCCTAGGGAAAAGTCTATGGTATATAACTAAGTGTAGGATAACAACCTAAAATTTTGGTAAAGTAGTGGTTGTGTGGTTTTACTAGAAAATTCATCTCTGACTAGATACTATAAAGTGTAACTAGGTTCTAACTTAATTATACCTAGGGTTGATAATCCAAAAGAGGGTGTGTTGGGTATTAACTCCACCGTGAATTGGCGCATTATAAATATTCCTAAATGCACACCTGGCCAGACAATCCTAGGGGATATTATTTGGTTAATCACATTTCTATACAAACCATTATAAATTATTTATTTCCTAATTAATTTAAGGGGATAGGTTAAGAAATATGTGAGAAAGCAACTTAAAGTAACCTAGGAAAAATTAAGAGAGTTATAGGATTAAAAAAGTATGAAATAGTTGAGTAAAATTATAATAGTTTGAAATAAAGGTGACATTGAAGAAAGTATATTAGTATTAATATTTCATATTCATATACTCTGATAATTTTTTGATATTATAACAACTATTTTGGTTTAATTATTTGGCTGAAATAGGATCACAAAGATGAATCTGAGAAAGATATGTATCCAAAAAAGTAGTATGCTTGTATAAATTTATAAGGTAGTATACTTAAATGGTTTAGAATCTTAGTATATTACTATTATGAAAGATAATGTGAGTTTCCTTATATTACCAAAAGTAGTGAGGTTGATACCATAATTGAAATTAATTTTAGATAATCATATATATTTTCAATATATAGTGATATTTATCAATGATATGTTGTTATATTATAAAAGTTATGTGGGTTATGTGAAACATATAAGGATTTTTATTTATTAGTTATACTTTAAAGGTTTTGAAACATATATTAAATGGAACTAAGAACCTTAAAATGTGATTTTATGATAAGTTAATATTTTGGGGGATAATTATTAAAGAACACGACATTGAGGTATTGATATGTTTAATGATTAATATAAAATTTATGTTTATGTACTAAAGAGTTTATTAATTTTGAGAAAAGTGAGTTATATAGTTTTTTAATTGATTACTTATTTAAATAAAATTGGTCCATTATATTTTTTTGATGTTATTTATCTAATTTTTGGGATTATGATATATATTGACTAGTTTGTGTCCTTATTAACTAGGTATTAATACATTTTAGAGTTAAAATTAATGTTATATTTTAGATGAATATATAATCTCATAACGGTTTAATGTCTTAAAGATTAAAATAGTTTTGGGATAGATATCTTATGGAGAATATATGATTATGTTATATAGATATCGAGGTAAATTATTACTTGAATGATCAATATTGAGGGATGATAAGTAACTTGGTATAGCATAAGAAAGTAAGGTAGATGTCATATTATAATTTATATCTAGAATGATGAATATGTTAAGAATACCCTCACATACATTCATTGGTTAGGAGTAGTTAAAATTGTGAGGATGAAATTTTTAAAAAGTGAAAAAATGTAATACCATAGGTTTTCAAGAAGCGTATTCTTTTATAAACCATGTGTTAATAATTATAAACTTTATTTATTTTTTGAACGGAATTTAAATTTATTAGGAAATAAATATTATGAGATAATAATAATCTAAAAACACTATTAATTAATAAGTGGAATATTAAAACAAAAGTGCATAAAACTAAGTATTAATCATTATGGAGTAGTACTCACCATAGATAAAATACATCAATTAAAAGTGCCTAAATAAATAGGGGAAATGGATAAAAATAATAATATATTCATGAATAGAAAATTCCATAGATCATATTCAACATTGAGGATCACCAATAGACATAAAAAATATATAATAAGGAAGATCACCATCAAAGGATAAAGCACTATGAAAAATCTATAAAATGTAATAATAAGTGTGCCTTTCCAAGTGATATGAGAATAAACAAATGATTTAGTAAGTCTATATATATATATATATATATATTAATGAAATATACCCATTATAAATATGTTCATTGTAAATATGGTCACTGGTAATATATCAAATAAGTATACTTAATTCATGTTTATTAAGTAGTAAATTTAAATACAACTCACAATGAAATAAATCATATGATATAAAAATATTATAAATATATATATTTATGCATTATGTATAAATATTAACATAATTATTATTAAATATTGATATTATGTATGCATAAATTCAAATAAACATTTTAATATCAATGCATTAGTAAAAAATAAATTGAAGAATATAAATAATTAATTTTAATGGTATTTATTGAAGTGTATTTGGTATAAAAGTAATTTTCATTTTTTGTTAAGTATTGTATAATTTTTTCTGATATATTAAATTTATTACTTTAAAAATATTATCATATATTAACTAACATATTATCCTATTTTAAATTATAAATTGATATGAAATAATATTAAGAACACTTAATGTTAAAAAATATCATTTTCCAATAAAAGTTGTTTTTCGTTATATTTTTTATTTTCATTTACAAACTAAATTTATAAATTTTATAATCTTAATTAGATAAAAATAAATTATTTTTTTTATTTACAATTTCAAAATTAACTTATCATAAAATAATGGTATTTTCCTTAAAATATTGATTTTAGGCAAATAGTACAAAATACTGTTTTTTCAAATACAAAGAATTTTATGAAGTTTTTAGTATATAAGTATGAATTGGAAATTTATTAAACCTTTTTATAAGACCAAATATTTATTTTATAAGTGAATTTATAATTTTTTAAAATTTTTGTTTTAATTTATAAACCCATATTTTGTATTTTATAATTTAAGTTATATTTAAAAATAATAATACCTTATAAATTTAGTATTGTAAAATTGATTTTTTTCAATTTAAAAAATTGAAATAAAAAACTTATTTCAAATTTGGAATTATTAGTTCAATATTATATATTGAGGACTATTTTTTGAGAATAAAGGATAAATTTCCTTGGTAAAAAATAGTTACTGTGGTGAAAACCAAACTGTCAAAAATGAGTAACCTAGGATGTAAATGACCTAACATGTTAAAAACATGTTTTAATTGAGTGTTTGAGGTATTGATTAATTTTATATATTCTCCTAAATTATTTCTAAAATTTAGATACATTTTAACTAAGATTTACTTTAAACTGTCCAAAAGTTTTGGGTATTTGTAAAAATGATACTCTGTTTCACTTATAAAAGGGGTTATCCGCTCATCACTTCCCCTCACACCAAACCCCCTTATTTCTAACCAAATTCTATAAAACCCCATCCTAAAAACTCCAACTGACTATTAGGATGTTTTGGTATTCTAAAAATTCCATACTTCAAATGTTTAACACCCTTCACAGAGGAGATAACCAAAGTAGTGAGGTACATATTTCTAACCAATTCTTCTTCTTTTCTTTTTTACTTATGTGAATTTTCTTTCTCAAATTTATTTTCACCATCGCAAAATTATAACATTAGTATACATATTATATTGGTATGTTATTATAATTATGTTATAATATTTAACCACCCTTACCTTTTTTCCTTAAGAAAATAGAAATTTGTGAGTGCATGGACTATCGCCTCCACAAAACGCCATGTATTGTATTCCTTAACCAAGTTAAATGGATGATACTAATATTTAATTTAATAAATAATTATTATATTTATAAAATATTTTATACTATTAAATGATAAAATGTATTATTCACTTTCCCCATTCTATGGTAAATGAAATATCCAACTATGAGTATGTGTGGACTATTACCTCCATAGGATAATTGATTTCTATTTTTTATTTCAACACTGCCTTACATGGATGGTCATGAGAATGGGTTCAATGTATAAATATAATTTTTATAATATTATTATTTTTATTATTTGAAAAATTATATAACCTATTATGTAAAACCTAGAGTTTTTATGAAATATTTTTTTCAAATAGATTTTATTTCTTTGATAGCTTGTGTTACAGGAAATGTCAAGCTTCAACAAGACATAATATACTATTAATATTAATATTTAGATGTAGTCCTTATAAACTAGATGTTAAAATTTGTACTATTAATATTAACAAACAAATTTTTAAAATAAAGTTTTATTATTTAAAAAAAATATTGATAAGTACTTAAGTTTTAAAAAGTATTTATATAATTGAAAATACATTTCTTCTCAAAAAAATGGCATTCATTTATTTTTGTGGAAAATTATAAAATTAATTTTTGCACTCATATAAATTTTTTTTTAAAAAATAAAATTTATTTTTGGAATAAATGTTTCAAAACTATCATATATTAAATTTTTGATAATTTTTTTAAAAGATTAATTTTTCAATGAATAGTGAAAAATACAGTTTTTTATTAAAAAATTCCTTTTTGTTTAGAGAATTTACAAGTTAAATTTTGTTTTAATATGTTTTTAATAGTATAATAAGTTCATTTATATTATTATTAATCCAATTTAGTTCATTTGGATCAATTTAATGTTGAATTTTGATATAAAAATATTTATACTTATAAATACCTTTCTTTGGAAAACTGTTTTTTCATCACGTATATGGGTATAATTTTAAATTAAATTCTTTAAATTATATGATTTGAATTTGGGAAAATATACTCAGTATTTATAATAATCATAATTAATATTAAATAATGAGTTAAACTTAATTTTTGTTCATAATTAATAGAAAAAATAGTAAAAATTAATTTTTACTATTATGGTTTAAATTGGTTTACCAAGGGATTAAAATAAAAAAGATAAGGTATAAAATACCCTAAAAATATGTAAAATTGCTATTTTTATGCATATAGTTTAAAATTATATTAAATAATTTCCAATAATGATCCATTTTGGATCATTTTTACATGTTTAAAATGTCAATATGTTTTATTATTTTCAAAAATTCTAAGTATGTTCTCTACCCCACTTATAAAAGGGCACCCACTCTCCTCTCTAATTCACAATTAAAAATAATTTTTTTTATCCATTCCCTAAATAGATCAACTCCTTACTTACCTAAAAATTTCCTAGATTCCTTATTTTTTTTTAAACCCTCCTTGGAAATATTTTGGTGCAAACCGAAAGAGGTTGTTCTAAGAAAATGTGTTATTTTTAACCGAGTGTTTTTTTATTTATTCTTTAACTCATTATAATAATCATAATATATTCTGATAATAAGTATCTAAGATATAACTAGATGTTATTATGTTAATATAATAACCTATATTCATCTAATATTTTATAAAATGGGAAAGAAAATTGTCGATCGTGTGTATAACAGACTACCACCTCGTGAACCGATGTAGTTTGTTTTCCATCACCACCTCTCAAGAATGGATGTAATGGTGGATTTAAAGTATATATATTATATATATAAAATAATTATACTTCTATAATTTTAATATAACATATACCTCCTTACCTTATAATATGTTAAAAGTTGATAACATTGTTCCAATGTACGTGTGGACTACCGCCTCCATGAAGCGATGTGATACGTTTTTTATTTTATCTTGAAATGGTTGGTAATGAGGGTAGGTTTAATGAATATATATATTATATATATAATATTATAATGTTTTTTAATATGAATTAATATTTAATTTCCTTCTTTCCAACCATCATAAAAATGAAAACAACATCCATGTATATGTATGACATACCTTCTCTATGAACAGTGTAATTCATTTTCTATCCGTAACTTTAATGGATTACTATAAATGCATATAAAGTGGATATATATTATATTTATATCATGATTCACATAATTTAATTTATTTAACTATGATCAAAGTATAAGGACTAAAACTAACAAACCAAAATATACATGAAAGACAAATTAGTTATTACCTAAAACAGTTATTTTAACAGATAATTCTTAATTAACGGGTGATAGAGAGTTGTAAGTAAATATTAAATGGTTTTATATATATTATTATAGTTATATAATGGATATATAATAAACATATATTTATTATATAGTAGGTTTCAATGTCTACGAAGATATTTGAAACATATGGTAATGGATTTTCATCTCACTTGTATTTCCAAGGGATATATGTCATATAACAACTTGTTTATTTTATGTGGGATATATACTACACCTGATTATCTTTTATGATTATTATAATCAAAATTATGGGATATATATATATATATCCATTTTTGGTTATTTATTTTATGGGGCTTATGATTCAAAATTTACGCAATCATTTTATGTTACTATCCCATTGTTTATCAGGTTTTTTATTATTATGATTATGATGATGAAATTTTATGATCTAACTCTCATTAAAATCATGAATTTTATTCTCCTACAGTTATTTATATATAATAATTTTTTCCCCTTTAATTTCAATCTCTTTATCTACTCAAGAGTCTAAAATAATGTTTTTAATAAAAATTGAATTTATTTCTCTCTATCAAAAATCATTTTTCATCCATATCCATATTTTATAAAAATGTTTTCAAGAATGTTTTTAATGTTCCTATATGATTGGTTAAATTAATTTTTACCCATTCTTGAATTTTTTTTAAATAAAAATAAAAATAATCTTCTTATCATTGTCTAAATGAGTTACTTTTGACTTTTATTAAAAATGTAAAATGAATCTTTGTTTGAACGTGTAAGAAATGAAATATATTTCCCACTAATGTGACCAATAAATAATTTAAAGATTAATTTACAAGTTTACAAGGTTATTTTAAAATAAAAAATTATTTAATATTTGGGAAATTTTTAGATTTTAAAATTTTATTTTCAAAGTGGAAAGATTATTTTCACCAAGTATTTTTTTAATAAAATTTCTATTCATAAATGAAAAAAACCCTTAATTATACTTATGATCTACTAAGGATATGATCCAATGATTTAATCAATAATATTATTATGGATGGTTTATGATTATGATGATGATATGTTTATAAAACCCATTTATTTTCATGGGTTATTCTATAATGAGTTGATGAAATGTTTATGAAACTTGTTTTCTTTACATGGGTTATGATGTGATAATATCATGAATGTTTTATGATATTTTGGCACACATATTTGTGAATTTCTTTATGTGATGTGTGGTTCTATTATAAACTAAGTATGGATGGTTACATTATAAACCAAGGAATGATAGTTCTGTTATAAACTAAGGTTGGGTGGTTTTGTTATAAATCATGGATGTGTAAGAACATTATATCTCTCTAATGCATTTGGTAAATATTGATAACTGGTGTGGTAAATATGTTTCATATGAACCTGATCTCATGTTCCCAATTTCATGCATGGACCTAGTTTTCATGTTCATAGGATTAATCATATATCTGGTTTTCATCTCCATAATTTTATGTGAATGGATTGATTTCATGTCTTTAACCTAATGAGTGAGCCCATTTCTATTTATACATCTTCACAATTTTATAATCTTATTGGTTTTCCACACTCTTTTTTCTATATTATGATATCATGGATAATTTTAATTTATTTAATTTATGATTCATATCTTATAAACTACAAAGATTTATTTCCTGAATCATGTATATGTTATTTGATAAATTGTGTATGAACTTTGTAAAATTTTGGTCATGGTCTCATACCCTTATGATAATCTTATGCTTTTATGATATCAACAATTGATACTCCCATGTTTACCCTTACTGAGAATATGAGATCACCCTTTCTTATATTTCCTTTCCCCATACCATGAAGAAAGGTTTTAAGTAGGTTATGTCTAAGAAGAGTACTAAATGGGGATATATTTTTGGGATTTGTTGAAGATATTTAATGAAATAAGAAGATTGTGTATCTAGTCTCTAAAGACGCTAAACCTATATATTACTTGGGTTTTTATTTGTGAAATTTATTGAATGTTAATCTAAAAATATGTAATATTTATGTATTAAAATACTAGGTAATTATAATTTTTGTTATGATCGATGAATGATTATCGTTAATTCAGTCATTTAAAACAAGTATACTAAGAGGAAAATAATTAATTTAAATTATATAATTTTTTATATTTATTAATTACTACACTTAATTTCTAATTCTAATATATTTTAATAATAAACACTTTATGATTCCATTATGATACTACTGTAATTATGTTGCAACTAAATCACCTCATAATCATCCATTAATAAGGGTATGTTCATGTTTTGATCAGTTTGACCACCTACTTGGACAATGATATCAAAGTATACCATGGGTGATTATGAAAAAATTATTTTAGGTATTATATTATATAAATGAGTAAATAATTATTTTTTTTTGTAAAATATAGACCAATATTTTACTCACTAATTAATAAAATACCTTTCATAGATTAAAATTCACCAAAAAATGTTTTTTATCGATTTCATTTTCTATGATTAAGTCTAAATTACTCCAAAAATGAAATTTAAAATTCATAAATAATTAAAAATAACAAATTATAGTTACTTTAATGAACTTTTAATGATTAAATTGATGATAATAATTAATAACAACATCATTATTATTAAACTAGTTCAAAATGATCAAGATTACTCACACCCAACATCAAAAATAGGTAATAACTAACTAATATAAATATAGTTAATTATAATAAATTAAATTTATAGAAGTTTATTTATATGAAAAATGTTCTTAAATAGGTGATTAAGATATTTATGTTTGTTATACTAGATCTTAGAGTGCATTCATCTAAGAGGGGGAACAGGGTAAGGGCTTCCCTGTCACAAATTTAAATTCTTGAGACTTATTTATTAATGTGCGCAATAATACCTTTAATATGGTGTGATTACTACCTATGGAATTTATTTTACCATATTTACGGTGTTTGAATATCAATATCATGTACTTTCTTTAAATTATCATCATTTCAAAAGTTACGCAACATGAAAGTTGTTTTGATCAAAATAAAGGGTTTCATTTCCAATCTTATTTTCAAATCAAGATTATTTTTCAATGATAATAGATATGGATAATTTTTATTCTTCATAAAACCTCACATCATTTCAATTTTATATTCATGGTTTTTATATGTTCACTTGAAAATTGTTTTCCCCTTGAATCATATTTTACCCATAGTATTTCTTATAAGTGAAACTATCCCCACATCTTCTTTTTGGTCCTGAACATTCCTTTAACATGTCCAAATTCATTGGATAATTTATTAAATATTCTTATAATTTATTGATTTCATTTTTCATTACTTGATATTCTTAACAAAAAAAATTAAATAAATTTTTATCATTTTATATATGGGTCATTCTCATCAAAGTGTAAAAAGAGTCTCCTTTTAAAATCTTCCATGTGAACAAATATTTATATCATATATTTAAATTTTTATGATACTTCCATTATAATCATTAATGTTTTTTAAAAATAAAATATTATTATCCTTCTTTATAAAATATTTATATATAATTTTTTTTCAAAAATTTATGGATGTTTCTCATTTCCAAATTGGTTTTTCTTAATGCTCCTAAAAGTTATTTTCATTTAAATACACATACTTTAACATACATTAAGCTTGATCAATGATTTTATTATAATTTAATCATTCATGTTCTTTATCTGGATGACCTACGTAATTGTATTCCCTTTTGGAGGAATTATCAAACATTAACTTTTTCTTTTCTAATCATCCATTATATACGATCCTAACTTTTCACCCAATGCCTTTCCTTTGTGAATAACATATTTTTGATTCATTTGGTTGAAGGGTGTGCACCTATATTTCATACATAGATTGATTAGGAAAAACTATTCACATAACTGAATTCCTTATATCTATAAAGTGTAAATATCAAATTCATCATTATCTTGATTTAGTTGTATTTACCTAGAAAGTTACTTTATGTATTGGATACCCATTTATTTTCTATGGGTTTATCATTTTATTATTGTTGATGAAATTAATAATTATTTCCTAATGTGAATCCATATGAAACCCAATTAATTTCCATACGTTATTTATGATTTTTTAAGTGAAAAAAAATTTCTTTCTATGTGCTCATTGTGCTATAAAAATAAATGATTTTTATTTAAAATGTTGTATGAAACCCATTTTATTTCCATGGGTTCTTAATTATTTGATAAGTGATTGATTTCAAGTGTCACTCATAAGTATGGATGATGAAAAGAGGGGTCCTATATCACACTCTGATTCATTATTTAAGTGTTTATATCTCATGATATTAGTATTCATGAGTATTTATTAGTTACTCATAATCATGGACTCAGATGGTGTGGATAATGAATGTTTTTACCTATATTAATTCATGCCCAATATTTTAAGGTTGTTTCATAGTTTTATGATTATTCCCATGACTATATTATCATCATATGGATCATGTTTATTTACTTGATATTTTTATTCATGTATTATTTTATTCCATGATTTATGATAAGATTTATGACCTAAGATTTATTGGGTATGATTATATTATGTGTCTTGATTATACCCACATACTCGTTTTTTGCTCACTAGTGATTTTTGATTGTTACCACTTATTTGTACCCTTACTAAGAATCTATTCTCAAACCTTTTTTATGTTTCCATTTTTATAGGTTATGAGGATAATTAATACATAGTATTTTTCTAGAACGGTATCTTATGAGAATAATTTGTGGGAGATGATGGATATTTTTTATAAATGAATCAGTTATTTATATAGTGGAAAAAGTGTCCATTATTTTAAAAATATAAGAGTTTTTATTGTTAATATTTTCTCATAATTCTATAAATATTGAAACATAAAAGGTCTTGGGAATGTGTTTTAATGAAATATTTTCTTTATGTCTTGTAATTATTAGATGATTAGGTATGAGATGTCGCAATTTATGAGAAATGAAATGATATGGATGTATGAATCATAGAGCATCCTTATAGCCTATGTAAAGGAGGGCATGCCCTTGTTCATGGTGTGTGATCCTGCTTGTTGAAAACCACTCCTCCCTTAATTACTCTCTTCCTTCCCTCTTTATCACTGATTACTAGCATAATGTGAAGGATTTAGAAAGTCTGACCCAATGTTTTTTGTGTGATTTGATGCTTATTTGGATACAGTATAGAGGGAAGAACCCTTTAGTTTTTCACTTGGTGATCATTATCATACATTGAACTAGAAGTATCATTTGAAGTAAAAAAAGGTATTCATATTCTTTATTTCCATGTTTATATTATTTCCATTTTAGACTCATGGTGTTCTTAGGATTTATAGTTTCTTTGTGCTTCTTCCATTTATATTAAATGTTAGTCTATTATTAGATCTCTATTAAGATTCACAAATGGTTTCAAAAATCAATATTTAGAATTAATATGACTAAATAAATTTCAATATTTGTTTATTTAATAAATATCATTGAATCCATCAATGTCTTGGAATGGCTGGGGTCTCTTTTGAGGATTTATAAACTATGGAATTCATTTTGTAATTATTCATGGAAATTTTTTGGTAATATTAATGATTTAAATAAAATTTACTAAAACTCAACAATATATTAAGGATAAATTAATAATAAATGATATATTCATGATATTGTGTTTATTAGGCTGGATAGAGTAAAGGAAGATGGTCTAGATGGGGGTTAATAGACTAGATTAAAAAATATAAAAAAATATTGATTAACTAAAATAATTATCAAATTTAATTATTGAGGTCAATTAGCAACAAGAAAAGTAAAGAACACAAGGATGATTTTTATAGTAGTTTGGTCTAAAGCAGTCTTACTTATACTATTATACCTCTCTACTCAATGAGAGATACATGAGAACTAAAAATGATTTTTATAGGGTAATAATAACCCAATTACAAAATCCTTTTCTAGTGGAGGGATAACCACGACACTGAAATTTGTATGGGGAGTAACAACCCTAACAGCCTGACTTTAGACACTGGGAGTCCCAACCTAAATAGTTCTGACTTTAGATACAGGGGTCACAACACATAAATCTTGAATTTAGAATCAGGGAGTCACAACCTAAAGAAATGGAATAAAAAATAATTCTTTTGTGTGTAAAATCATAAACAAATTAATAGAGTTCATGTTAAAGATGGAAAAAAGTGTTACAGACTTAAAACTAGACAAAAGAAGATAAAAAAGAGAGAATAAGTACTGGTTGTTGAGGTTTAGATCAGCTGATCTTGTCAAGGAAATTTTAGTAGAATTAAAAGTAATTTTTCCCTTGATATATCATGTAGGTGATGAAACATAATATCACAGGAAGTTACAAATGCATAGCAGGTTCAAAGTTCAAAACATATTTCTCTTTATAAAACAGACTATCAAAAAATGTCAATGTGTGCCTTACAATCTGTATCTTTTTATATTATTTTAACCTGAAAAGGATAAGGATATATATAGAGTAGATATTTAGTAGTTATAGTGTAACAGCCCGAGATTTTATGAAAACTATTCTTTTTAATTTTATTAATGTCTTGTGTTGTACGCTACACCAAAAGGAGCTTGCACAATACGCATCCTTGACTTGCCTTGCATTACACACAATCGCGACCTTCCTCGATAGCGTGTGTAATACGCAATACCGAGTTTCACTAAACAACGATATGCTATTATTAAAACTAGCCGTTATGAATAGTAATAACCACTTTTTGAAATTTTATAAATTTTATTTTTCAAAATGGACTTCATTTTTGGACTCAGAATATCGAAATTAGCCTAGGGTGAAATTTTGGTATTTTTCTGAAAACTTTCAATTTTTGATGAATAGTAAAACCACTAAGTGGTAGGTTAAAAACTGAATTTTGCATAAAACTTAATTTCACCGCTTCTGTGAATGGAATTTCAAAAATCCGACAGACACGGTTGATGTTAGTAAGTAAAATGTGGTTCAATGAGATAAAAATAATTTTTTGGTGAATAGTAACTTTTTACCTTTTTTACCGCGGTTAATAGTAAATAGGGTAACTAAGGGTAAATATGATATTAATATTACCCTAACACATGTCCTAATTCTATTGGACAAGTGTAATTCGACCAAAAACAAACTTAGGAATAAAATATGACCATTTAGGCCCACTTGGATTAGATTAGGACATTTATTATTAATTTATTTAAAGAAGGGTTAAAATAGTTAAAATCAAAGTTTAATAAGTAAATCATTTTTAATATGGGGTTATACATAAGATAAATTTGATTGTAAATATTAATTAGAAATCTAAAAAGATTTCCTACATGATGGTATTTTATTTTTAATTTTTAGACATCAAATAATTTAATATATTTATGACACAAAGATGATGCAGTAATTATCTTATTAATGAAATATTGACATAATTGATAATATAAATACCAAAATAAATGTAATTTAAGACTTTTTATGAATTCCACTAATTTTCTAGGTTACTATGATATATTAGTGTTGATTTAATCAACTTGGTTCGAACATATAATTCTGTTATGACTTTCACAAAAATCATATATCAAATAGTGTCAAAATTGACACAAAATAGTTTTTAAATCAAATATTATATTACTAATTGTTATTTTATTCCTAAAAATCTAAGGTTCGGCCAAATGACTTAGATAAGGATATATATATTAATAATAAACAATTTGGGGTTCTTTTGGCATGTTATAGTAAGTGTATTAACCATATAGTGAAAGAAAACAAAAAGACATGGTAAAAGTTAAATTATTTAACTTAGAGTTAAATCTAATTGATAAGGTTAAAATAATACCCTAAACTTGTCTAAATCCTATTTTTTGATAGTATTTCGACCCATCCCCACCTTAGCTTCGAAATAAGACCCTTTGGAGCCATTATAAACCGATTTTGACTTTAATATAAAATAATATTTTGAGATATTCCTAAGGTGCCCCTCTCCTCCCTTATAAAAGGATACCTCCTCCCCCTCCTCCTCACACCAAATTGAGCACTCAAGCTCGGCCAACCCCTGCCAAAATCTCTTCTCCACTTCCCTAGAAACATCCTAGAGGTTCTGGTCTTCCTCAAAGACCAATTTTAGTGCCCTAAGAGGAGGTCTCAAAGAGGCGCTTCAAAGAAGAGGTAATTACCGTTACCAATTCTTTCATCTTTATTTCTTCTTCCACTTCTTCTTCTTAGGTTGTTTCATTATGAAGTAATAACATCAGTATCACTCATATACTGATATGTTATTATAAGTATGAAACAACCCTATTTCATCATCTATCCATCCTACGGAAAAAGAAATCACCGCGCGTGCGTACGTACGGAATACCGTCTCCACGCCGTGGTGTAATCTATTTTCCACCACCACCTTACATGGATGGGTGTAATGGTGTAAAGAATAACTATACATTATTATTACAACATCATATTGATTCTTATATATTGTATAATCCACTACAATTCAATTCAATATTTATAGAAATGATATCATCGTTCGTGCGTACGTACGGACTACCGTCTCCACGACGCGATGAGATTCATTCTCCACATTAACCATTCATGAATGATTATAAAGCATATATAACAAGTAATAATGAAATATATGACATAATAATGATACTGGATTTATGTATATTTATATGTATGTCATCTACTTAATTCCATTCAATTCAATTAGGAAACGAAAACAGCGTTCATGCGTACGTACGGACTACTGTCTCCATGAACGGTGTATTTCATTCCATTATCAATATATAATATATATATGTATATTATGAATATATATTATATATAAATCATGTTTTACATTCTGGATATAAGTAATCATGATCCAAGTAATCATGTTAATAATTACAAGTTAAAAACACGAATGACAAATAAGACGATTTTACCCAAAATGCTACTTTAACATGAATTTACAAAAGACCGGGTAATATAAAGCCATAAGAGAACCATATATGATATCATAACAATGAATATGATTCTGTAATAAGTCAATAACATTATGAAAATCATTATACAGGAGGTTCGAACACGTACAAAGCAAGTCGGACCTAAGGTAAGGGAAATATCACAATCTCATTTTTATCCGAGATTGTTTATTCGTAAGTACTTACTGGGGTGTATTTTATCATCCACATCCATGTTTCATCAATATGTAATATTATATCCATCCACCTACAATTGTTTAAATCCATTTTTACCCTTCGGTGAGTTTTTAGTAATATGTATGAAAGGAATATTTTGTCGTTTTTCGTACGAGGTATTTTTTGACTTTTCCGACAAAAGTACGAAGAATGTTTTTTTTTAACTTATACGGCATGAATGGATTTTTAAAACATTATTTCCAAGAAGATTACTTTACAAGTTTTCAAGTTTATTTTTAATCAACTTCTTTTATTTTAAAGTCGTATGACATGTTATGAAAGGAAAAAATGTTTTTGAAGTAGAAAGGATATTTTCCTCAAGAATGGAGTTCAAGTATTTTATCAAAATTATTTTCCATCTAAGATAATAAAAGGGTTATATTTTTATCCCTATTATTACATGGATTTGATTATGTTGTGATGGAAATATTTTTATGAATTCCTTTATCTTATATGAATGGTTTTATGATGTCATGTTGTTTAAGAATCCCATTTTTATTACATGGGTTATGCTATGATGTATGTTTTATGATTTTGTGGCACACATAAGAATGGTATCATTATGAGATGGGTGGGACCTATATCTCCCTCCAATGCATTGGGTAAAGATTTTATATCTCATGAGATAGACAGGGCTAGAACGGTAGGTTATACCGGTTCAGTGAAACAGGACTGAAACGAGGGTTAATCGATTCAGAAAGGGACTTTGTCCACTAAGATAGTCTTGGAAATGAGTCATGACTAACAAGAAATGATTCTCTATGATTATGTGTGAATGCCACAAAGTTTCATGTTTTAAGTTATGATTATTGTGATTATATTTCACTGCCATGATTTATCCCATGTTATGAAATTATGCTCTCTTTTGCAGGTTAAGATTTCCAAAATGTTATGTTCTTATGAATACGATGTGATTGATATTTCTTTTGTTTACCCCTACTGAGCATTTGAGCTCACCCTTTTATGTTTTCTTTTCCCCAGGATATAAAGAAAGGTTTTAGCTAAAAAAAAGGGAAGATCTTTATAGGAGATGTTGAAGATCCTTCACCACGATTAGAAGATTACGTTCCGAGTTTCCAAAGACACTAAACTATTACGATCCTTGTGTGTGTGTTTTTGTTATGTACTAAGTATTCCGAAAATGTAATGTAATGTCCATGTAAGTCAAGATACGGGTCTCTACAGTTGGTATCAGAGGAAAGGTTTAGTCAACCTTTGGAAACTAGGATGCGAAAACGTTAGTGAGATCCCTAGAGATATTTCTAAGGTATGTCTAGGGATGTCCCTAAGGTTAAGTATACGTATAGGTTATAGTACTATAACTACGCTAAAGATCATAGAATTAAACCTAAGATGTTAGATATTGAAGGTACTCCCCCTTTATTATGTTGTTTTCCCTAGCATGATTTTTGCCTCTCACACTATTCTTTTTGGGTTTTAGACGATGGCTGGAACCCGAAGGAACCGTGTTGATCAATGAAATGGACAATGCAATGATTGCCCTCCTGAACAAACAAATGTTATGGGAGATGGAGTACAAAATCTTATTGCTATACTTACACAAGCTATGAATCATTCTGGACTTCCAAATGAGCAGAGAAGGGAACAATATTCTATTGAGTCCTTCATGAGGCAACGTCCACCTTCTTTCAGTGGGACTACCGATCCACTTGTTGCTGAACAATGGATCAGTACCACTGAAAAGATATTTTCAGTTCTTCAATGTTCTGAACATGATAAAGTCATCTTAGCAGTATATCGTTTGGAAGGTGAAGCTGATCAATGGTGGAATCTTATCAAGAATATGAGGCAAAGAGATGAAATTGAGTCCATGGAATGGGACGAGTTCAAGAACTTGTTTTTCAGTAAGTACTTCCCTCGTATTCTTCGAACAAAGATGGAAAAGGAGTTTCTTGAGCTGAAGCAGAAGGATGATGAATCTGTTGGTATATACGAAGCAAATTTTACAAGACTTGCAAGGTATGCATCTGGCATTATCATCCAACCTGAAAGTAAAGTTGATCGATTTTTCAGTGGCTTAAAACCAAGTCTTCGAAGGGCATTAGCTATAAGAGACTTCAGTAGCTATGAAGAAATTGTGCGTTGTGCTGTCAAGGTAGAAATGGAAGTTGGTGTTACATATCCATCTCATGGTTTTGACAAGAAACGAAAGATGGAATTCAAGGAGAAATCTCAGAATAATGGTGAAAAGAAGATGAATGTTTCCTTATGCACAAATTGTGGAAAGAAGCATGGTGGAGATTGTCTTAAAGGGACTAGAAAATGCTTTAAGTGTGGAAAAGAAGGTCATCGAGTAGTTGAGTGTCGAAGTAATGGAAAAAGTGATTCTAATGATGTGAATAAAGCAAACAATGCAGAGAACACATCACCAACACTTCAATGCTTCAAGTGCAAGGAAATGGGGCATTATGCTAATAAATGCCCTAATACAAGGGATAGTGATGATCGACATGAGAAACCGCTTAAGGCAAAGGACAAAGGGAAGTCACATGCGATCACTATTGGCGATGTTGAATATGACAACGATGTGGTGGAATGAATAATTGTTTATGTAATAGGATTCCAAAATAATGTTGTATCATAGAGTATTGGAATATTTATGTATTGGTCTATTGTGGTTTTCAATAATTTTATGGTACCAATAACCGTGGAAAGTGATTGAGATATTTTTTGGAAAAAGAATGATATGCGGAAAACGAGAAAATGAAATATTTGACAGTATTCATGAGCTCATGATTGATATAAGGACTAAGTGATATCATGGTTTGAGTATATAGAATTTTGAGGATTTTGGTAACTGCATTCATGTTTTCATTAAGGTTCAATGGGTATTCAAGAGAATACATGATTAAGGACTTTGAATGTTTGGAATGTGACAAAAAAAACATATCTTATGATATATGGGGTTCAACGATGGTATTAAATCTCCGGTAATCATCTTCACTATGTTATGAGAGTGGACTAAAGTATTATGGATAAGCCTAAAGATTGAAATGGATTATGTTGGACATAAATTAGTATTGTTTAAGGATAGAAGTTTTTTTTCGATATTATTGATGGGATGTTATAGTAATGTAGTTTTAGAAAAAGGACAACATGCAGGACGGGCGATAGCCCATCGCTTCGGACAAGGCTGTGGGAATCGAACCCACAACCGAAGTGCGACTGGCCTTTATCGCCTACCACTGGCCTACAGGAAGTCCCTGTTTAGTAGAAACTAGTTTTATTATATTAAGCAGTATGATATATGAGGTATAAGTCCATTTTAGGAACCATATATGATTAATCTCACTATAGATTGACTTATGTATATAATTTTTGCTAACCTTCTATTTGAGACAGATGGAATGACTCGTCGTTCTATCACATGATCTGCTAACACTTCATGAATAACAAATTCAACTTCATTTATTTAAGAGATGAAGTGGAAATTGTTCAAGGCACGAACAACAGTGAGATTGTACCAAAATAAAGTAAGTATTTATTCTAATTCAAATTTTCAACTTTAGGGAAATGATCTTGAAAACCAAAAATGTTGTCCTAGTGATCTTATACCTGAAGAATCAGATGGTACCTTATATCATCACAAATCTATGGATTTGTGATTACTGGCTTTTCCATAGCCATGTTCTCTACCACTCTCCATCAGAACATGATGGTTAGATTTCTCTTCCATATCCATATTTTCACCTATGTGGAAACCCAGTGATTGGTTTATTTGGGTAACCGTTACGTTTCATACTTTTGTTTTTAAAGATTGGTTTTGGTATTCCTTTTTACGATGTGGGTTTCTATTAAAGAAACTTTCGAATAGTAAACTATTTATAACCCCGACGAATTTCGAGGGCGAAATTCATTTTAAGGGGGGTAGAATGTAACAGCCCGAGATTTTATGAAAACTATTCTTTTTAATTTTATTAATGTCTTGTGTTGTACGCTACACCAAAAGGAGCTTGCACAATACGCATCCTTGACTTGCCTTGCATTACACGCAATCGCGACCTTCCTCGATAGCGTGTGTAATACGCAATACCGAGTTTCACTAAACAACGATATGCTATTATTAAAACTAGCCGTTATGAATAGTAATAACCACTTTTTGAAATTTTATAAATTTTATTTTTCAAAATGGACTTCATTTTTGGACTCAGAATATCGAAATTAGCCTAGGGTGAAATTTTGGTATTTTTTTGAAAACTTTCAATTTTTGATGAATAGTAAAACCACTAAGTGGTAGGTTAAAAACTGAATTTTGCATAAAACTTAATTTCACCGCTTCTGTGAATGGAATTTCAAAAATCCGACAGACACGGTTGATGTCAGTAAGTAAAATGTGGTTCAATGAGATAAAAATAATTTTTTGGTGAATAGTAACTTTTTACCTTTTTTACCGCGGTTAATAGTAAATAGGGTAACTAAGGGTAAATATGATATTAATATTACCCTAACACATGTCCTAATTCTATTGGACAAGTTTAATTCGACCAAAAACAAACTTAGGAATAAAATATGACCATTTAGGCCCACTTGGATTAGATTAGGACATTTATTATTAATTTATTTAAAGAAGGGTTAAAATAGTTAAAATCAAAGTTTAATAAGTAAATCATTTTTAATATGGGATTATAAATAAGATAAATTTGATTGTAAATATTCATTAGAAAGCTAAAAAGATTTCCTACATTATGGTATTTTATTTTTAATTTTTAGACATCAAATAATTTAATATATTTATGACACAAAGATGATGCAGTAATTATCTTATTAATGAAATATTGACATAATTGATAATATAAATACCAAAATAAATGTAATTTAAGACTTTTTATGAATTCCACTAATTTTATAGGTTACTATGATATATTAGTGTTGATTTAATCAACTTGGTTCGAACATATAATTCTTTTATGACTTTCACAAAAATCATATATCAAATAGTGTCAAAATTGACACAAAATAGTTTTTAAATCAAATATTATATTACTAATTGTTATTTTATTCCTAAAAATCTAAGGTTTGGCCAAATGACTTAGAAAAGGATATATATATTAATAATAAACAATTTGGGGTTCGTTTGGCATGTTATAGTAAGTGTATTAACCATATAGTGAAAGAAAACAAAAAGACATGGTAAAAGTTAAATTATTTAACTTAGAGTTAAATCTAATTGATAAGGTTAAAATAATACCCTAAACTTGTCTAAATCCTATTTGTTGATAGGATTTCGACCCATCCCCACCTTAGCTTAAAAATAAGACCCTTTGGAGCCATTATAAACCGATTTAGACTTTAATATAAAATAATATTTTGAGATATTCCTAAGGTGCCCCTCTCCTCCCTTATAAAAGGATACCTCCTCCCCCTCCTCCTCACACCAAATTGAGCACTCAAGCTCGGCCAACCCCTGCCAAAATCTCTTCTCCACTTCACTAGAAACATCCTAGAGGTTCTGGTCTTCCTCAAAGACCAATTTTAGTGCCCTAAGAGGAGGTCTCAAAGAGGCGCTTCAAAGAAGAGGTAATTACCGTTACCAATTCTTTCATCTTTATTTCTTCTTCCACTTCTTCTTCTTAGGTTGTTTCATTATGAAGTAATAACATCAGTATAACTCATATACTGATATGTTATTATAAGTATGAAACAACCCTATTTCATCATCTATCCATCCTACGGAAAAAGAAATCACCGCGCGTGCGTACGTACGGAATACCGTCTCCACGCCGTGGTGTAATCTATTTTCCACCACCACCTTACATGGATGGGTATAATGGTGTAAAGAATAACTATACATTATTATTACAACATCATATTGATTCTGATATATTGTATAATCCACTCCAATTCAATTCAATATTTATAGAAATGATATCATCGCTCGTGCGTACGTACGGACTACCGTCTCCACGACGCGATGAGATTCATTCTCCACATTAACCATTCATGAATGATTATAAAGCATATATAACAAGTAATAATGAAATATATGACATAATAATGATACTGGATTTATGTATATTTATATGTATGTCATCTACTTAATTCCATTCAATTCAATTAGGAAACGAAAACAGCGTTCATGCGTACGTACGGACTACTGTCTCCATGAACGGTGTATTTTATTCCATTATCAATATATAATATATATACGTATATTCTGAATATATATTATATATAAATCATGTTTTACATTCTGGATATAAGTAATCATTATCCAAGTAATCATATTAATAATTACAAGTTAAAAACACGAATGACAAATAAGACGATTTTACCCAAAATGCTACTTTAACATGAATTTACAAAAGACCGGGTAATATAAAGCCATAAGAGAACCATATATGATATCATAACAATGAATATGATTCTGTAATAAGTCAATAACATTATGAAAATCATTATACAGGAGGTTCGGACACGTACAAAGCAAGTCGGACCTAATGTAAGGGAAATATCACAATCTCATTTTTATCCGAGATTGTTTATTCGTAAGTACTTACTGGGGTGTATTTTATCATCCACATCCATGTTTCATCAATATGTAATATTATATCCATCCACCTACAATTTTTTAAATCCATTTTTACCCTTCGGTGAGTTTTTAGTAATATGTATGAAAGGAATCTTTTGTCGTTTTTCGTACGAGGTATTTTTTGACTTTTCCGACAAAAGTACGAAGAATGTTTTTTTAACTTATACGGCATGAATGGATTTTTAAAACATTATTTCCAAGAAGATTCCTTTAAAAGTTTTCAAGTTTATTTTTAATCAAATTCTTTTATTTTAAAGTCGTATGACATGTTATGAAAGGAAAAAATGTTTTTGAAGTAGAAAGGATATTTTCCTCAAGAATGGAGTTCAAGTATTTTATCAAAATTATTTTCCATATAAGATAATAAAAGGGTTCTGTTTTTATCCCTATTATTACATGGATTTGATTATGTTGTGATGGAAATATTTTTATGAATTCCTTTGTCTTATATGAATGGTTTTATGATGTCATGTTGTTTAAGAATCTCATTTTTATTACATGGGTTATGCTATGATGTATGTTTTATGATTTTGTGTCACACATAAGAATGGTATCATTATGAGATGGGTGGGACCTATATCTCCCTCCAATTCATTGGGTAAAGATTTTATATCTCATGAGATAGACAGGGCTGGAACGGTAGGTTATACCGGTTCAGTGAAACAGGACTGAAACGAGGGTTAATCGATTCAGAAAGGGACTTTGTCCACTAAGATAGTCTTGGCAATGAGTCATGACTAACAAGAAATGATTCTCTATGATTATGTGTGAATGCCACAAAGTTTCATGTTTTAAGTTATGATTATTGTGATTATATTTCACTGCCATGATTTATCCCATGATATGAAATTATGCTCTCTTTTGCAGGTTAAGATTTCCAAAATGTTATGTTCTTATGAATACGATGTGATTGATATTTCTTTTGTTTACCCCTACTGAGCATTTGAGCTCACCCTTTTATGTTTTCTTTTCCCCAGGATATAAAGAAATGTTTTAGCTAAAAAAAAGGGAATATCTTTATAGGAGATGTTGAAGATCTTTCACCACGATTAGAATATTACGTTCTGAGTTTCCAAAGACACTAAACTATTACGATCCTTGTGTGTGTGTTTTTGTTATGTACTAAGTATTCCGAAAATGTAATGTAATGTCCATGTAAGTCAAGATACGGGTCTCTACATATAGTAACTTTTCTTCCTTCATATTTTCAAAATAAACAGAGTCAAGAGCCTTCAAAAATTTCTCTATAAAACAAGCAGCATTGTTGCCTCCTTATTCCTGTAGAATAAATCTCAAATAAAATCATTCAAAATAGTTTCAATAAATCTTCCAAAAAAATCACCAAAATAATAATAGTGTTGAATGATTTAAAATATCAATTTAAATTCATTTAAACTTAGTCAATATGCTTCCTAAAAACTATCAGCACAAGCTGAATGTAAATTCAAATATTTGAAAATAAATAAACTTGAAACCACAAGATTTATTAAAAAATAAAGTTTAAATAATTTATTAAATTTTATAATTAAATATTCCACCAAAAACATTAAAAACTCTTCGATCATACTGCTTAGATTTAATGTGAATTTATCCAATAGAAAACCCATTGAAAATAATATACATATGTAACAACTCAAGCTTCCACGACATGCTTCTCTTTCAATAATGCAATAGCTTGCATTGTACGCAAGTTCGAGATTCTAACACACCGCGACTGATCAAAATAGCCATTATGAATAGTAATACCCACTTTTTGAAATTATATATATTTTATATTTCAAAATGGACTTCATTTTTGGATTCAGAATATCGAAATTAGCCTATGTTGAATTTTTGGTATTTTCTAAGAACTTCCAATTTTTTTATGAATAGTTAAAAATACATAAAACAAAAAATTTAATCAAAATAACTTATAGTGATAAATTATACTATTGATTATTTTTAAAGTATAATTAGAATATATTTTTACAATTTTATCCAATGGTGTTCATTAGAATTAATTTCACTTTGAAATTGGACATAAACAATTGTCAATCTTTTGATATATATTGTTTCTTAAAAACACGCTATTTGTTGTGACAGCGGAAAGTAATTATAAAATTAATTAATGCAACTTATATGTTTGAAATTTTTTAAAATAGACATCATTTTTTAATTTGGAATATCAATTATATCTTAGGGTAAAAGTTTGGCATTGTTCTGAAAAACTTCAATTTTTGATGAATAGTGAAACCACTAAGTGGTAGTTAAAAAACCGATTTTTCGTTTAAATGAAAGATTACCACTTATGTGATTTGATTTTCAAAAATCCAACATACATGGTTGTAATTAGAAAGTAAAATGTGGTTCAATGGGATTAAAATAATTTTTTGGTGAATAGTAACTTTTAAGTTTAATTAATCACGATTAAAGGTAATTAGTGAAATTTAAGGTAAAAATGATATTATAAAAATATGAAAATACCCTTACACTTGTCCTACCCTTATTTGATGAGTCATGGACGACAAATACAATACATGGGTAAACTTGGGGACCCCATGGAGCCACTTTGGTAGGAAAATGACATTAAAAACCTTTTATTTAATGTTAAAATAAAAATGTCACAAACATGAGTTGTTTTACTAAACCAATTTTTAAATGGGGTTATACAAGTCATATTTTTTACAATAAATATTCATTAGAAAGAAGAAAAGATTTAATACATCATGATAATTGTTTTATAATTTTTAGACATTAAATAAATTAAATTATATATGACACCATGATGATGCAGCGATTACCTCGTTAATTAACGATTTAAATAAAATAAAAAGATAATGTAAAATCTAAGACTTAAACCTGTAAAAAACATATTGGATGAGTATATTTAGAACCCTTATCACCTTATCCTATAAATAGATAAGTTTGGTACCTTTAAAATCTGAAACGCATTACATAATAAAGTTACATTTCATGAATTTTTAAGAGTGCCCCTCCTCTCCTCTCATAAAAGGCCCCCACCACTACCACCTTACTCACACCTTAAAAGCCTTTTATCTCGGACAAACTCTGCCCAAATACCCTCCAAACATCCCTCTATTACTCCTAGAAGCCTCACTTTGTGCATAATTCTTCCCAAGGAAGCCTTTGGATCAAATCAAGAAAGAGTTACCCGATTTTAAGGTAATATCTTCTCTTATGTTATTTTGTTTTATTTTGCTTCTCCAACCCCTTAAACTCTTTTTATTCCTTTATTTTGTAACAAAACCAGTGTATTGAATATAATAGGATGTTTTTATAAGAATTATTTGAGCTACACGTACACACACCTACATCTAATGGTTAAAGAACATACTATTTCTGTGGATGGCGAATGTCTACCTCACGAAATGATGATTGTTCAACACTCATATGACACCTTCAAAGGTGGCCATTAAGATTTCACTATATTTATATATGATATATAATATGTTTATATTTTCCTTAAGCTTTTGTATTTTTCATTTATGGCATACCTATATGGTTTCCATTATGGGTAAACACGATATTTTCATTTTAGGAAGTGCAGACTACCACCCCCTCAAAGTGATTTGAATCGTTAATGCCATATGTGGGATGTATAAAGGATAGAGAAAATGGTATTATAAATTATATTATACTGTAATTATATTATACCTTTATATAATTATAACTTCATTCCATTAAATACGAAATAGAAATGAAAGTAGTGTTCAGGCGTACGTACGGTTTACTGTCTCCATGAATGGTGCATTTCATTTCTTTCCTCTAAATGTTCTGTAATATTATAAATTCATGTATATACTATATATAATGATATATATTATATATAAATCATGAATATAATTCTGGATATAAGGGATATTTCACCACATGAACAACTTGTAATTATAATAAGTTTATTTTTGACTCAAGTACCAAAGATCGACAGAAATGACCTTTATTAACTTAAATAATTACATAATGTTCTTAACATGGTAATAAGTTATATTAAAGGAATAATGAACATTAATAAAAGTTCTTAATAAAATAGAAATTAACTCTAGTTTATTATTTAGGAGATTAAAGAACGATCGAGTCAAGTCGGACACGAGGTAAGGGAACTTCTTAACCCAATTTCCATTCTTTGGGTTAATCTCCTACTTTCAAATTATGTCATGATATTATTATGTCCTATCTGGTATTTATACTTTCTTTATGTGTAAATATAGTGAATACACATAATAGATATATTTTATTTAAATATTGATCTTTGTAAGGGAACTTCTTAACCCAATGTCCATTCTTTGGTTTAATCTCCTAAATTCAAATTATGTCATTGTATTATTATGTCCTATCTTGTATTTATACTTTCTTTATGTGAAAATATAGTGAATACACATAATAGATCTATTTTATTTAAAAAATTATCTTTGTAAGGGAACTTCTTAACCCAATTTTCATTCTTTGGGTTAATCTCCTACTTTCAAATTATGTCATGATATTATTATGTCCTATCTTGTATTTGTACTGTATTTATGTTTACTTATAGTGAATACACATAATAGATCTATTTTATTTAAAAAAATGATCTTTGTAAAGGAATTTGTCTCAATCTCCTTTCATTGAGGCATATTTTGTTTTATACACAACTTTCTTTTATACAGTTTATAAACCCCTTTGACTTTTACGTTTATTCAAAATGAATATTTTTATATGAAGAGTTTTACTAAACGAAAAAAGGAATGTTTTTTTTGTCATAGGTATGCGGCGACAACGACTTCTCTGTCGCTGTGACCATTATTTGAGTTTTTTCTTCCTCTACAAGCCATAACTTTTTTGAAATGAAAAATAATTACAAAGTTTTAATTTTATTTTATTTTGGTATTGAAAATGGTTTTGAAAATATTTTTATTATATCAATGTGTTGTATTGATATCTTGTGATTGATATGTCGAAATGTTATGTTTCCTTTATGCATGTGTTATGTGATACGATTATGTTATGGTTTATGATATGTTTAAACCTATTTATATGAGGAATTAATTGGACTTAATAAGTGACAGGTGGAGGCCGCTATAGCTCCTCGATGCATCAGTAGGTCTCATGAGACAAACTAGTGTCTTTGCACGAGGCCTTGACAATTCTTATTTGTAGTCTTGGCACGAGGCCTTGGCTACGTGGTTATGATAGTCTGGCATTATGCATTCCATCATTATGAAAGTGGTTATTGATATTGCATGTGATTATTCGACTAGTAGAATATCCATGTGAGTAAGTAAATGGAATTATTTAATTTTATTTTTTCCATATTATACAGAAGTTAAAGTTTAAAAAGGATTTTGTTTTAGTTATACATTGCCTTAAATGTTAATGTTTATTTATGGAAGCTTCCGCTATATTGTTATCCTTACTGAGCATCTGAGCTCACCCCTTTCAATGTTTTAATTTTTTCCAGGATGAGAAGAAGTACTTTAGGATTGACCTGCAGGGATAGTCTGAAGGGGATATGAGTGTGGAAAATGGAGACTATGTTATTGTATTTTTTCACTTTATGATGTATGTAACATTTATGAATGTATCTAGTGTTTCCAAGGCTACTAAACTAATCGGTCTTTTGAGACTTGATCTTTTGTGGTCATGCCAATGTTATGCAATAATGCACCGACTCTGGGTAACTGGGGTCGGGGCATTACAGATGGTATCAGAGGCAGTTTAGTACTAACCTTGGAAGCTAGATTTAGATAAACTCTGATTAGAGCACATAACCCTAAGATAGACTTTGAGGATTAGTATAGAAGAACTTCCTAGAATTTTGGTATTATAGAGATTTTTTTGAGTTTCCGAGCAATACATCCATGTCTGGATTCGAGCAGGTAGAGGCGGCTCTGGCACAGATGTACCTAGCGGTAAAACCTGAAAACACCGCTTTGAGATAGACTCGAACGAGAAATGGTGCACGACAACGGGCCTTGCTGCACTCTTGTTTACAACACTCCCAGGGTATATGCTTAGGATAATTCTCATTTTCTTTACAAACCATTATGAAGGGTTTATGAGTATAAACTTCCTCAAAGAAAAAATTTCTTTTTATTATTATGGATTATATCCATAAATAATTCAATTTATGTTAAGTGTTTTACAAGTATGGAATTATGTATTTTAATTCATAAACTAATCTAGTTTATGCCATTGTTTAGAAATGGCGCCTAGTGGAAGGAATGGAAACTGTACCAATGCACGCACTCCATATAGGGATTTCCCTCCTACTCAAAATAATTATAGTGGAGCTCGTGATACAACTGGTTCTCATAAACTCATCACCATACTAGGACAACTCACTCAGGTTATGAATAATAACCTTACTTGTATGGAGAACCCCGATCCGCAACGTGGAGGATCAATGTTAGACCGCTTCATGAGGAAACAACCGCCAACATTTAATGGGGGTACAAATTCGTTAGTATCTGAGCAATGGATAAACTCCTTAGAGAAAATATTCTACGCCTTGGGGAGTAGCGAAAGGGAGAAGGTTGTCATGGCAGTCTACTGCCTCACTGGAGATGCCGATCAATGGTGGTCGCTGATTCAAAACACAAATGAATATGAAAAGTATCAAGTATGGAATGGAGGGATTTTAAGGAAATTTTCTTAGAAAAATACTTTCCACATGACCATCGAGCAGATATGGAAAGTCAATTTCTGAGTCTGAGACAAAAGGAGGATAAGAATGTCGCAAAGTATGAGGCCAACTTTACAAGGTTAGCGAGACATGCTACAGATTATATATGTAACCCAAGAAGTAAGATCGGTCATTTCTTTGATGGGTTAAAACCATTTCTTCGTCGAGATTTAGTATCACAATCCTTCTCATCATACAAAGATATTGTCTCATGTGCTATCAAGACAGAAAAGGAATTCTCTAAATCTTATGACAATAAAGTAAAGTAAGTAAAGAAGAGAACGGTAGAACAAGAGACAGATAAAGGGAAAAAGGGAAAGAAGGATTTTCCATTATGTGATAATTGTGGGAAGAATTACCCCGGTACTTGCCTAAAAGGAATGGGAGTTTGTTATAAATGTGGAGAAAAAGGTCACCAGGCTCGTGATTACAAGGGAATGAAAGAGGTTGTCATTGTTGAATGCTATAATTGTAGGGAAATGGGGAATTATGCAAATGAATGCCCTAAGAACTAAAGAAACTTACCTCAGAAAAGGCCAAGGGAGCAAGGACAAGCTTATGATGTTACTACAGATGAAGTTGAATAATTATTGTATTTGTGTTTTTGGACTCAAGACCTATATTATGGTTATAAGAATAATGTGAAATATATATTTAAGGATTGTACTATAGTACTATTTCATCGAGGACATGAGATTTTGTGGAACTAAGAAAAGTGTCTCAATAGAAGGTTAAATTTTTGGAAAATATATGGTTGAGATAAAGATAAACCAAAATATGGTTCTGATACCGAGATAGTGATTGATTTGGATAAATTATATTGGATATTCTTGACTTCCTTGAAATATATTAATGATTTGTATACATTTTTGGATAGAAGAAGTATATCTAGTATTCTATAAGGAATATGGGATCATGAAGGATTTATCATAATTCAGGATGTTGCAGTGGTTTAAAAGAATACATGATAAAGGTGTTCACATGTTATTACGTGGAAAAAAAAGATCTTCATTGTGTTTAACTTCTTATAAAATTTGGACTGTGAGTTCGGACAGAAGTATTTTGGATAAATATAAAGGTTGGAATGGATTAAGTTGAACTTTGGATATTATGGCTTAAGGTTAAAACATTTCTTAAGATTATTTATGTAATACTATAGTTTTAGAAAAAGGAAAACCTGCAGGTCGGGGGTTAACCCGCCGTGTCGGACAAAGCTGTAGGAATCGAACCCACAACCATAGTGTGATAGGCCTTTATTACCTACCACTAGCCTACAAGAAGTCCCTGGTTATTACAAAATAGTTTTCCTAATCTAAATGGTATGTGTTAATATTTTGAACCATGTACGATTAGGATAAATGTAATATTTTTTAGTTCTATTATCTTTTTGAGTGAAAGATGAGTTTGTGGTAGAAATTAGTTGAAGGTTGAAACTCTACTTGTCAAGCATAATTATATATATACCTATCACTTATTCTATGAATAAATTAATTCTTCAACTTTAGTAAAGGGATATTAAAACAAAAAATGTGTTATCCTAATACCTTATGTCTTGTTGAACTAATAATATTTTAAACCAACATAGATTGAAGGCTTTGAGGCCCTATATTTTACACTTGTTTGTGATTGATGAACTCAATCACTCCCTACAAATATTTATGTTTTTCCTCCAATTATATGTATCTAATTTTCACCAATGTTCTCCTTATCGAGATCATAATATGGTGGTGACTTTTTCATTTCCCTTTCCCTCTTATTAAGGCTAAATTTTATTAACCTTATTTCCGATGTGGGTTTTCCACAAAGGTATTTTCTATTTTCAACCTTTTATTTTCAAAGAAAATTTCAAATTTTGAGGACGCAATTTATTGAAGGAGGGGAGAATGTAACACCTCAAGCTTCCATGACATGCTTCTCTTTCAATAATGCAATAACTTGCATTGTACGCAAGTTCGAGATTCTAACACACCACGACTAATCAAAATAGACATTATGAATAGTAATACCCACTTTTTGAATTATATATATTTTATATTTCAAAATGGACTTCATTTTTGGATTCATAATATCGAAATTAGCCTATGTTGAATTTTTGGTATTTTCTCAGAACTGCCAATTTTTAATGAATAGTGAAAAATACTTAAAAAAACATTATTAATAAAAATAATTTATAGTGATAAATTATACTATTGAGTGGTTTTAAAGTATAATTAGAATATATTTTTACCATTTTGTCCAATGTTGGTCATTAGAATTAATTTCACTTTGAAATTGGACGTAAACAATTGTCAATCTTTTGATATATATTGTTTCTTAAAAACACGCTATTTGTTGTGACAGTGGGAATTAATTATAAAATTAATTAATTCAACTTATATGTTTGGAATTTTTTAAAATAGACATCATTTTTGAATTTGGAATATCAATTATAGCTTAGGGTGAAATTTTGGCATTATTCTGAAAAACTTCAATTTTTGAGGAATAGTGAAACCACTAAGTGGTAGTTAAAAAACTGATTTTTTGTTTAAATGAAACATTACCACTTATGTAATTTGATTTTCAAAAATCCGACATACATGGTTGTCATTAGAAAGTAAAATGTGGTTCAATGGGATTAAAATAATTTTTTTTGTGAATAGTAACTTTTAAGTTTAATTAATCACGATTAAAGATAATTAGTGAAATTTAAGGTAAAAATGATATTATAAAAATATTAAAATAACCTTACACTTGTCCTACCCTTATTGGATGAGTCATGGCCGACCAATAAAATACATGGGTCTACTTGGGGACCCAATGGAACCACTTTGGTAGGAAAATGACATTAAAAACTTTTTATTTAATGTTAAAATAAAAATGTCACAAACATGAGTTGTTTTACTAAAACCATTTTTAAATGGGGTTATACAAGTCATATTTTTTACTATAAATATTAATTAGAAATATATAAAGTTTTCATACATCATGATAATTGTTTTATAATTTTTAGACATTAAATAAATTAAATTATTTATGACACCATGATGATGCAGCGATTACCTCATTAATTAACAATTTAAATAAAATAAAAAGATAATGTAAAATCTACGACTTACACCTGTCAAAAACCAATTGGATGAGTATATTTAGAACCCTTATCACCTTATCCTAGAAATATATAAGTGTGGGACCTTTAAAATACGAAACTCATTATATAATAAAGTAACATTTCATGACTTTCCAAGAGTGCCCCTCCTCTCCTCTTATAAAAGGCCCCCACCACTACCACCTTACTCACACCTTCAAAGCCTTTTGGCTCGGCCAAACTCTGCCCAAATACCCTCTCAACTTCCCTCTCTTACTCCTAGAAGCCTCACTTTGGGCATAATTCTTCCCAAGGAATCCTTTGGCTCAAATCAAAAAAGAGTTACCCGATTTTAAGGTAATATCTTCTCTTATGTTATTTTGTTTTATTTTGCTTCTCCAACCCCTTAAACTCTTTTTATTCCATTATTTTATAACAAAATATGTATCTTAAATATAATAGGATTTTTTTATAAGAAGTATTAGAGCTAAACTTACACACACCTACATCTAATGGTTAAAGAACACATCGTTTCTGTGGATGGTGAATTTCTGCCTCACGAAACGATTATTGTTCAACACTCATATAACACCTTCAAAGGTGGCCATTAAGATGTCACTATATTTATATATGATATATAATATGTTTATGTTTTCCTTAAGCTTCTGTATTTTTCATTTATTGCATACCTTTATGATTTCTATTATGGGTAAACACGATATTTTCATTTTAGGAAGTGCGGACTACCGCCCCCTCAAAGTGATTTGAATCGTTAACGCCATATGTGGGATGTATAAAGGATGGAGTAAATGGTATTATAAATTATATTATACTGTAATTATATTATACCTTTATATAATTATAACTTCATTCCATTAAATACGAAAAATAAATGAAAGTAGCGTTCATGCGTACGTACGTCTTACCTTCTCCATGAACGGTGCATTTCATTTCTTACCTCTAAATGTTATATAATATTATAAATTCATGTATATACTGGATATATATGATATATATGATATCTACATCATGAATATAATTCTGGATATAATGGATATTTCACCACATGAACAACTTTTAATTATAAGAAGTTTATTTTTGACTCAAGTACCAAAGATCGACAAAAATGACAGTTATTAACTTAAATAATTACATAATGTTCATAACATGGTAATAAGTGATATAAAAGGAATAATTAACATGAAAAATTTTCTTAAGCAAATAGAAATTAACTCTAGTTTATTATTCAGGAGATTAAAGAACGATCGAGTCAAGTCGGACACGAGGTAAGGGAACTTCTTAACCCAATTTCCATTATTTGGGTTAATCTCCTACTTTCAAATTATGTCATGATATTATTATGTCCTATCTAGTATTTATACTTTCTTTATGTGTAAATATAGTGAATACACATAATAGATCTATTTTATTTAAAAAATGATCTTTGTAAGAGAACTTCTTAACCCAATTTCCATTCTTTGGGTTAATATCCTACTTTCAAATTATGTCATGATATTATTATGTCATATCTGGTATTTATACTTTCTTTATGTGTAAATATAGTGAATACACATAATAGATCTATTTTATTTAAAAATTTATCTTTTTAAGGGAAATTCTTAACCCAATTTCCGTTCTCTGGGTTAATCTCCTACTTTCAAATTATGTCATGATATTATTATGTCCTATCTTGTATTTGTACTATATTTATGTGTACTTATAGTGAATACACATAATAGATCTATTTTATTTAAAAAAATGATCTTTGTAAAGGACTTTGTCTCAATCTCCTTTCGTTGAGGCATATTTTGTTTTATAAACAACTTTATTTTATACGGTGTATAAACCCCTTTGACTTTTACGTTTATTCAAAAGGAATCTTTTTATATGAAGTGTTTTACTAAACGATAAAAAGGAATGTTTTTTTTGTCGTACGTATGCGGCGAAAACAACTTCTCCACTACTGTGACCATTATTTGAGTTTCGGCTTCCTCTACAAGCCATAAGTTTTTTTAAATGAAAAATAATTACAAATCTTTAATTTTATTTTATTTTGGTATTGAAAATGGTTTTGAAAATGTTTTTATTATATCAATGTGTTGTATTGATATCTTGTGATTGAAATGTGGAAATGTTATGTTTCCTTTATGCATGTGTTATGTGATACGATTATTTTATGGTTTATGATATGTTTAAACCTGTTCATATGAGGAATGCATTAGACTTAATAAGTGATGGGTGGAGCCTGCTATAGCTCCTCGATGCATCGGTAGGTCTCATGAGACAAACTAGTGTCTTGGAACGAGGCCTTGACGAAATCTTATTTTTAGTCTTGGCACGAGGCCTTGGCTACGTGGTTATGATAGTCTGGCATTATGCATTCCATCATTATGAAAGTGGTTATAGATATTGCATGTGATTATTCGACTAGTATAATATCCATGTGAGTAAGTAAATGGCATTGTTTAATTTTATTTTTTCCATATTATGCTGAAGTTCAAGTTTAAAAAGTATTTTGTTTTAGTTATACATTGCCTTAAATGTTAATGTTTATTTATGAAAGCTTCCGCTATATTTTTATCCTTAATGAGCATCTGATCTCACCCCTTTCAATGTTTTAATTTTTTCCAGGATGAGAAGAAGTATTTTAGGATTGACCTGCAGTGATAGTCTGAAGGGGATATGAGTGTGGAAAATGGAGATTATGTTATTGTAGTTTTTCACTTTGTGATGTATGTAACAGTTATGAATGTATCTAGTGTTTCCAAGGCTACTAAACTAATCAGTCTTTCAGGACTTGATCTTTTGTGATCATGCCAATGTTATGCAATAATGCACAGACTCTGGGTAACTGGGGTCGGGGCGTTACAACATATATTCTAAAAAAAATTAACAAGACGCACGAAATGAACAGTAACTTCAGAAATCAGGAGTAACTTCAAAAATGAGTAGTAACATAATGCGGGGAAGATGAATAATAATTTAGCATATGGTATGAATATTAATGTAGCGTATAGTATGAATAGTAACATAGCATAGGGATAATGAACAGTAACGTAGTGTATGGATGATAAATAGTAACGTAGGGTTGATGAACCATACTTTTTCACTATTCATGAATAGTAACATAGTAGTACATAGGGTTGATGAACCATAATTTTTTCTATTCATGAATAATAATGTAGTGTATGGATGATGAATCAAACATTGTATTATTCATGAACAGAAATATAGTGATAATGTACCATACTTTGAAAAAAAATTAATAATAACATAACATAGCGTATGAATCATACTTTTAACTATTTCAAAAGTAGATTTTCTAAACCATACTTCTAATTATTATGAAATTAGGTTCGAAACCAAACTTTATGAAAAACTTGACAACATACATTATAAAACATTAACAAATTTTTAAGTGCTATAAATAAGAGATTAAGACTTTAGAAAAGAATTCTTATTTGTATAAATATTTATTATATTTACAAAAAAATAAAGAATCAAATAAATCTGTTTTCAAATGTTCCAAATATCATAAAAATAGAAGAAATGACATTTTGGAAAAAACAACAGTTTTAAAAAATCAAAGAAGAACCTAAAACAATTTAATAACCATCCAAAAAACCATTTTATATATCCATATATACTAATGAAGTCAAGATAAAAATGATGTATTTTTATAAATCAAGTCTCATGAAAATCTGATATCTATATAGGTTATAGTAAAATAAATACATAAATTTTTTAAAACTGAAAACTATAGAGTTTCTAAATCTATAGTAGAAATTTAGTGAAATTTTTAGAGTGATAAAAATGATTTTTCAGACTTCTTCATAAACTAATAAAATATAGATAAATATCTTATCTATTTAACATGATAAGAATCACAGAAATTTGTATATATAGTTTAATTAATTTTCAAAATACATAAATGTTTTTAAACAACAAACAAATTATATTCAAACAAGTAATAAATCAAAAGATAATCGACATGCACAAACAATCACCCCCTTTTTGTTTTATTAAAAAACTAAAACTTATAAAAAATTAAATCCAATTTTAAAAATACTTAAGACCAATTTATTTCTCCCCATTTATTTTTCCACATTTACTCCCAAATTATCTCTCCCATTTTTTTTAAATAAATAAAAATTTAAAATGAACTCACCCTAAAAAATTAATTAATAAAAAATTTAAATTCTAACATACCAGGTTTAAATTTATTTATTTTTAAATGGGAAGAGTCTAAAGGCTTGGTAAAAATATCTACAAGTTGGTTTTTAGAAGGAATAAATTCTAAAACAATACCACACATATTGACATGATCTCTAATAAAATGAAATATAAGATCAATATGCTTTGTTCTAGAATGTTGTAAGGATTTTTTAGAAATAGAAATTACAGATGTATTGTCATAATAAATAGGTAGTTTATATAGATAAACACCAAAATCACATAATCTTTTTAATCCATATATTTTTAGTACAACTATTAGTATTAGAGATATACTAAACTTATTCAGTCGATAAATCAACTGATATTTGTTTTCTTAGAAGACTAGGAAATTAAACTTTTTCCCAGAAAATGAAACATACTTGATGAAATTTTTCTATCAATTCTAAATCCTCCAAAATCAGAATCATGATAATATTTTAAATCAAAACAGCTATATTTTGGATAAAATAAACCAGAATCAACAATTCCTTTAACATATCTAATTATTATTTTTATGGATTTAATAATACTTTCTTTAGGATCTCCATGAAATATAGAACTTAAACAAACACTAAAAATGATGAGAGTTCAAGATATAGTTAAATATAGAAAACTACCTATCATGCCTCTATAATCTTTAAAATCAATATATTTACTAGAAGTATCTATATCTAATTGAAAATTAGTAACCGTAGGATTTTTCATAGATTTAACAGAATCAATACCAAATCTTTTAAATAACTCTTTTTCATACTTAGATTTATTAAGAAAATTCCATATTTTATTTGAATGTTTTTAAGTCCAAGAAAGAATTTTAAATCTACCATTAAACTCGTGTCAAATTCCGAAGACATCAAATAAGAAAATTCCTTACATAGTATTTTACAAGATGAACCAAAAACTATATCATCAACATAAATTTGAAAAAGTAAAATATCATCAAAATTTATTTTAATAAAAATAGTTGTATCAACATTTCCTTCCTTGAAATCATTATTTAATAAAAACAAAGAAATACTTTCATACCAAGAATGAGGTTCTTGTTTGATACCATATAAATCTTTAGATAATTTAAAAACACGATTAGAAAATTTTTCACTTCCAAAACCAGGGGTTTGAGAAATATAAACTTCTTTAGTTATAAAACCATTTAATAAATCAATTTTTAAATCAATTTGATATAATTAAAAACCTTGAAAACAATAAGATCCACTAAAATTACAATTTTCTCTAACCTTGAAATATGTGAAAAAAATATTCAAAGTCTATAATTTCTTCTTGAGAGTATCCTTGAGCAACAAGCCTACCATTATTTTTGACGATCTGTCTAGATTCAACCAGCTTGTTTCTAAATATCCAATTAGTTTCAGTTGTCTAATTATCCTAAGAAAATTATACTAATGTCCAAAAATTATTTCCAACAAGTTGATTTAATTCTTCATGCATAGCAACAACACAGATTTTATCTTTTAAAGTATCATTAACATTAATAGGAACAAAATTTGAAATAAAATCAGAATTTGAATAATAATTTAAAATAGAATTTCTGGTTTTAATAAAAAAATAAAAATTTCCAATTACATTTTCAACAGGATGATCTTTTTGAATATTCTATGATTTTGGATCTGGTTGAGAAGGATTATGCTCCCCCTCAATTGATTCATTCTTATCTTAAGTAATTTCTTCACCAAAATTAAAATCTCTAAACTCATCATCGATAATATTAGAAACAAAATTTATTTTATTATTATTTTCATCAAACTTAACATGAATAGATTATTTAATAATCATAGAACTTTTATTATAAACTGCATATGCATTACTATTATTAGAATATCTAAGAAAAATAAATTTATCACTCTTAGAATCAAATTTATCTAATTTATCCTTTGAATTTAAAATAAAAACATTACAAACAAAAACTCTAAAACAACCGATTTTAGGCTTTCAATTTTTGAATAATTCATAAGGAATTTTCTTTAACAAAGTTCTAATAATAATTCTATCTAAAATATAACATGTATCATAAATATCCTCATCCCAGAAATATCTTGGCAAGTTATTTCACTTAACATAGTTAGATCCATTTCAATAAGAGTAATATTTTTTCATTCTACAACACCATTTTTCTATGAGGTTCTAGGAGAAGAAAAATTATGAAAATATCAATTCTTTTCACTAAATTGTTCAAAATATAAATTATGAAATTGACCTCCTTTTTTTCTAGGAATATAAATAATCATATGTCCATTTTCATTTTTGAACTAATTTTCAAAAATATTTAACTCTATTTAAAGTATCATTTTTATGTGTAAGAAAGTACACCCATATAAATCAATTATAATTTTCAACAATAACTAAGGTATATTTCTCTCCACCAAAGAGAGAAATTTGAGTGGGGAAAATTAAATCAATATTTACTAACTATAAAGGTCTATTAGTACCTATTTGATTGATGGGTCTAAAATAAATGTTTTTTTTCTTCCCTTTCATACAAACATCACATACATAAAGATGTTTTTTTCTTCAAGGAAGGAAGTTAAAACACATTCTCATGTTCTGAGAGCTTATGAAGCATTCTAAAATTAACATGAACTAAATGTCTATGATAAAGGATGCTATAATTTTGTACAGAATTCGAACACTTTAGATGTTAGTTTAGAAAAATCAATAGTATAAATATTGTCTTTTTCACTAGCAGAAAATAATAAAGAACCATCATTAAAAACTAAACATTTATCATTTTGAAATTTAACTTCCATTTCATCATCACATAATTTTGATTTACTAATTAAATTGTTTTTTAAAACATCAACATATAAAAATTTAAAAATAAGAGTAGAATTTGAAATACCATCTTAACAAAAACCTCTTACTTTGCCTTTGGAATTGTCTCCAAAAGTAACAGTGCCTACATCACATGTGTTTTCATTGGTAAAATTTGAAGGGTCTCCAATCATTTACCTATAGCATCCAATTTCCATATACCATATGTTGTTCTTGAGATATCTAAGGAATTTTTTCTACAAAAATAAATTACTTAAAAATTTTAGTACCCAATCTATGTTGGTTCCCATAGGATTAGTTATACAATTTTTTAGGTACCCATACATTATTTAAACATATATTTTAAGGTAATATAGATAATAAGGATTTATAAATATTAGTTTTTTAAATCCCAAATATTGTTTAAATTTAACATAACATTCATTTTCATAATGACCATTCATGCAACATTTAAAATAAGTAACAGTAGAAGTAAATCCATTTTTACTCTTAACAAAATGAGTTTTATATATTTCAGTTAATCATCTATCATAACCAAAACCATCTTTATTTTTATCATTTTTTTATTAAATAAATAATCTCATGATAGTTTTCATGACCTTGAATAAAATAATATAAACTTGGTTTAAGACATTCAACTTCCTTTTTCAAATTTTCATTCAAACCTTGAGAATATTTCAAATTTTCATAAACTTTTGAATGAGAAGTAGAAGGAGTGTTTCTAGTTTTTCATTCTATTGCAAAAGTATTTTATTTTTATAAACAAGTTTTTCATTGTCTTCTTTAGTATTATTATATAAATCAATAGCTTTGAAAATTTTTTATCTTAATATTTTAATTTCATTATGTAATTTAAAAATATTGGGGTTTCATAATCACATTTAGAATTAGAATATTCAGAATAAAAACAAGAATTACTAACTTTATCCAGTGATGCCATGAATCACAAGTTACCACTTTCTTTTTCATTTCTATATTATTTATTAGAATTATATTCTTATATACAACTCCAGCTAGTGGTCAACGACTTTTTCTCATTCTTTTTGTATTTTTCTTTATTATTTAGTTTAGGAAAATTAGGTTTGATATGAAATTTCTTACTACACTCATAACAAGTTAAATATAAAGCATTATAATTCATATAACATTTCTAATCTCCCTTATATTTTTATTTTTGAGTGTTTCTTCTAAACCGATTCTTGAATCCTTTATTTTTCATTATTTTGTAAACTCTATTCACTATATGATCTATATATTCTTATTCAAAATATTGTATATCATAATTAGAAAAGTTATTAAAAACAATATTCACATATTTAAAATCTACACCTTTTATTTTTATTGTCTTCTCGGAGGTAATGTTCATTAGTTCTAATTCTTACTAAATGATTGATCCAATAAATTCATAAATTGTGTACTCTTGGAAATTCATTCTTTTATTAATGTAAACCTTCATGGAATTCCACTTCTTTGTTAAGGATTGTAGAACTCATTCAACTATTATTGGTTTTTCCAGAAATTCTCTAAGTGAATTCATTCTATTCACAATGCTTGTGAATCTATGGAACATTTGGTTTACTATTTCATCTTCACCAATCTTGAAATCTTGGTACTCATCATGAGGAATTCCAAGATTTCAATTTGTCAGAGCCAAGGTGATTGACATATATAATATTCTATATTTCATGAGTTGTCTTACAAGAAGGCACATGACTAAAAAACTTCTATTAATAGCACAATATATAATATTAACAACCTTGTAATTTAAAACATATCTAGTAGCATAAATTTTGATAAGAGTATATGGGTCATATTTAGGAAGTGTGTACTATTTTGACATGATATACCGATGCTCAATGCTCAATTGTTTTAGGTAAGCCATAATTCGGGATCACTAGTAGTCGTAATCATTGTTATCTAAGTGAGGTGGCTTTTGAGGTATCCAAGCATCATTCGGGTTCAATCCTGCCATCTTATAGGATCTTGTCCTTATACTGTGAGTTTTAGGAATATGTTGGTCCATGTAAAATCAAATAAGACTCTAGAGATGGATTTGATAATTTGAAAAGGAATAATATTTTGATACAAATTGAAAGGCATCAGAAAGATAATAACAAAGATAATCAATTCTAAAAAGGGTTTTCCTTTGATATCGATTTCTAGGTCACATAGGGTAATGAATGATGGTATAGGGGCGTGAATAAACCATATTTAAAAAATTGAACATATAAATTCATTAATAAAATTAATTATCAAAGTCAATTATTATAGGTAATTAGCAGTGGAAAAAGTAAATAACACAGGGATGTTTTTTATAGTCGTTTGGTCCAAAGTGGGTCTACTTCTACTCTTATACCTATCTACTTGACGAGAGATATGTGTGCACTAAAAATAATTTTTATGGGGGAATCATAACCCAAGTAAAAAATAATTTTCTAGTGGATGAATAACCATGATACTGCCTTTTTTATGGGGAGTCACAACTCTTACAACCTAACTTTAGATAAAGGGAGTCACAACCTGAACAGTCTTGACTTTTGATAATGTGATTCACAAACCTTAGATCCTGACTTTAAAATCTGGGAGTCACAACCAGAAGAAATAGAATAAACAATAATGATTTTGTGTGATAAAGTATAAACATAATAACAGAGTGCATGTGAGATATGGTAAAAAGTGTTACAGACTCAAAACTATACGAATGAGAAGATAAATTATTAAAGTATAGGTATTGGTTATTTAGGATTATATCTGCACGTCTTGTCATGGAAATTGTAGTTGATGAAAAAAATATTCATCACTTGAGAGATCACGTAGGTGATGAAATAGAGTGTCGTAAGATGTTTCAAATGCACAGAGGATTCAATGTTCACATCACTTTCTCATTGAAAAAATAGAGTATCAAAAATGATAATGTGTGTCTTTCAATTTTTATATTTATATCTTATTTTAACCTAAAAAAGAAAAATATATATACAGAGTAGATATTAAAAAGTTATAACATCTCCACTTCATTTAGATTTTCAAAATAAATTGAGTCTAGAGAATTCATAAATACCTCCATAAAAAACACAACATTGTTTCCTCTTTATTCCTATAAAATAAATCTCGATCAAAATCATTCAAAATAATTTGAATCATTATTCCAATAAAATCTATAGAATAATAATAGCGTTGAATTATTTAAAAGGCTAATTTAAATTCATTTAGACATAGTCTATATAGTTCCTGAAAACTAGCAGCACAATCCAAATATAAATTCAAATATTTAAAATAAATAAACGTGAAACCAATAAATTAATTAAAAAAAGACATTAGAATAATTTATTAATTTTTCTCTTTAAAAATTTCACCCCAAACATTAAAAAATATTTGATAATAGTTGTTATATTTAATGTAAATTTATCAGGAAGAAAACCCTTTGAAAATAATCTGCATATATACAGAAATTCAATTTTCAGCAAAAACGTATGGAATGAATAGTAACTTTGGAAATGAATAGTAATGTAACATAGGGGATGATGAACAGTAACATAGGTTTGATGAACCATACTTTTCACTATTCATGAATAGTATCATAAAATAGGGATGATGAACAGTAACATAGGGTTGATGAACTATACTTTTCACTATTCATGAACAGTACGTAACGTATGGATGATGAACAGTAACATAGGGTTGATGAACAATACTTTTCACTATTCATGAACAGTAGATTAGCATATGGATAATGAACAGTAAAGTTGAGATGATGAACCATACTTTTTAAAAATAAACAATTTCATAATATAGGGTTTGAAACAACTTTGCACTATTGTAAAAGTAGGATCGAAACCATATTTTACGAAAAACTTGACATCATACATTAACAAACTTCAATGAATTTTTAACGGCTCTGAAAACTATATTCATACTTTGGTCAAGAATTATTATTTGTAGAAAATTTTATTATATTTTTAAAGAATCAAGAATCAAATAAAACTATCATTTACTATTCCAAATATCATCAAAAACCCAAAGCAGCAATATTCTGGAAAAATATTAGTTCTGAAAAATCAAATCACAAATTCAAATAATTTAATCACTATTCAAACGACCTTTTTATACCTTAATGTAAACTAATGAAATCAAGATAGACATTTTTTATTTCTATAAAATCAATTTTCATATAAATATGATATCTGTATAAGTTTTATTAAAATAAATACATAATGTTTTAAAAACTAAAAATTGTTAAATTTCTAAAACTACATAAAAAACTAAATAGAATTTTTAGAGTAATAAAAATGAATTTTTAGACTTCCTAGTAAACTAATTAAATGTAGATAAATCTCTTATATATCCAACATGATAATAATCACATAAATCTATACAAATAATTTTAATAATCATCAAAATATAGAAAGGTTTTTAAATGAAAAATCACATGTAATCAAACAAGTAATCAAACAAAAGAGAATAAACATGCACAAATAGGGTTTCATTAATAGTATATAGGGGATGAATTTTAAGATTGAAAAAGAATATTTCAGTTTCTAATATTCATCCAAGTTCATTGAAACATGGATGAGGTGCCATAAAATCAGTCCGTTGTTTCTATTATGGAAACCTCAGACATTTTTTGAGGAATTTCCAAGAATACCATATGGGGTTTCTGAAACTTCTTGGAGAGTCCACATATAGCATTATTTTTATAGAAATAAGTTCTTTTATTTTTAATGTTATAAGATACAAAGAATATATTTTATAATTTTTGAATATATATATATATATATAATTAAAAAATCAAGGAAGGGTTAATGAAGATTCAATTTTGAATTAAAATAAAGAGGAAAAGGTTTCTATAAATGAGATTTCAGTATACAAAGGATTAATTAAGGTTCTTGGTCACAAGGAAAGTGGTGGATGAGTTCTAGATTTTTATTTTTCATTGGTTTCAATGGATTAATTTGAAAATTTTGATGAACATGGCCCCAAAATATTCTAGAGAGGATATTTCACATTTAAATTATAATTAATTTAAAATAATAATTACCTCAAACATGATAATTCTTCTTAATAAATTTCTAATCCCCCTCTTGTTTCATTATTATAGTTGAGATTCCAAGTGAGGAATCATCTTTTTTGTATCCACACATGCTCCAGGAATCTTTAAACAATGTTCTTGGGATTTTGAGAGAATTTTTTGATCATTTATTCAATGTTCACAAGAAATCTATAGGGATTGAAAAATGATATAAGTTATAATCTATACTTAAGGTTAATATTTTATGATTGAGAAATATAAATTTATCAAATATTAATTCTAAGAAATCCCCCATATTTGATAATAATAAAATTATTATTATTATATCCCATGAAATTCACATATATAAAAATCATTTTTTAAACAAATAAATAAAATTAAATGATATTAAATAAAAAATATCATCTATATTGGGTCGTTCACTCTACCCATCAATACTACATGTAATTAAATGAACCATGAATAATAAAATATTGAGTCAAATAAATATTATTTTTTCAATAAATAAATAAAAATTATATTCACTAAACTCAATAATAAATATTTATTTTAATATTCATGTAACTAAATAAATAGTTATATTAATCTATTCACTAAACTGGTGAATAAATATTTATTTATTTATTTATTGACTAATTAATAATAAAAAGTAGATAAAATTCAACTATCATATTATAAACTTCAATATCTGGTGATTGAATTTATAAGATTAAGAATACTTGAATAATTATTATTCTAAAAAATAATTATAATACTTTTTATCTATATTTAATTAAATATAATTTAATGATATTCTAAATAAACTTAGTGTGTGACAATAAAGTTCTCTTTCATAGTTGAATTATGTTGACTTACCTCATGTTTAAGATCAGCATCTAGTAACACATCAAGGAACCCATATAGAAAGAAATTAACAACTTAATGAAAACAACCTTCCTACAAATGAAACCATGTAATATAATTTTTTACCTTGATATCTCATCAAGAAGGATTCATAATTGTGTTGTCACTATATATACACGATTTATCTTTCTTTGAAATTCCAAAATAAACTCATCGATGAACTACCATGAATATAGATTTAATAATACTATTTTATTTTAGTAAAAGATCCAGGGATATCATTATCCATTAACTCAAAAGGTAAAAATACTTTGTTGACTTATTCAATTAATTTCATATCACTTATGACACACATAATATATTATACTTAACTTTATGAAAATGTCATCACAATTTTCATACATACATAAAATTACACAATTGATGATATACATTAATAATAATCTCAAGTATATGGACTAATACACATGTCTTCATATAAGAATATCCAATGACAGATAAAAAATATGAAATTGTTATTGGTAGGTATTTCCTCATAACCTCCCTTCCTAAATATTACCATATGTGAACTTCATGAGAAGAAGTATCAGTGTCTTATAAGCCTCAAACACCTAATAGTTAAATTTTATTTTTGTCCCATAATATAGATTTTTTCTAGACCATAAGACATATGTTTAAAAATATTATTATAGAATCTTGAGGTTCTATTTATAAAGGGGAACTATTATAACCTTTTGATGTGGAAAATACTCTACAGAAATTATCACATTATTGTTACACATAAGAACAATCATCATGTGAAAATATATTTATTAATATTCTAGAAATTGAAAGTATAAATTCAGTTGGTTTTAGGAAACCAACTCCAAAAAACTCTATCTTACCCTAGATTCAAATTATTAACAACTTATAGTCTAATAACTCTCACATGATAAACATGATTCTTGTGAGGTATGATAATAGCTATTGGGCTTGACATGTTTTTTTGTGTCTATTATTATTGGAAAAACTTCACTCCTTTGAGAAAAATTTCTCAAGATGTGATATCGATGTGTATTTACCTTTTGTCCTATATTTTAAATTGTATATATTGGATAGTTACACAGTGATAGGTTTATCATAAAATATATTATGATAATACTTTACTATCTTGATATAACTTCAAAAGTTGGAATAAATCATTTGATCAACTGATTTTTATACAACATTTGAATCCACGGCATACTCAATTTTTGTAGACATATATTCCACTTTCTTAGATAGGATTTTATTACTTAATTATATATCCTTAATGTGATATATGAGATTAAATTGATTTTTAATAAATATAGTTGTGTGTCCCATTTGAAAACTAGAATTCTCACTTCTTCAATTACCAGGAACTCATACATCATACTTTCTAAAGTAGTGTAGAACAGTTCTAAATACTACCTAATGTAGTTCTATTGATTATATTTGATATTTTCCCATTATAATTTATCAATAAGAAATATTAAATCTCAGTAATATCATGGAATATGTGATAGATTACAAGAATTTTGGATTAGGGAATTTTATTCATTTGAATCTCTTATCGTGCTTTAACACATCAAATTAGAGATATTTCATGTCATATGACATAGGGAAAAAAATTATCTTGAATTATTCCATATTTTATTTTTCAATACCTTTTCAATTTATATATTATGACTTGATCTAAGCATCCCCATAGATCAATTTTAGAATATCATATTCCCTGGAAACCATATTTCTAATTCAATGCATTCTTGGAGAAATAATTTTATCTTAGTCTTAAATAAATATAAGACTAAACCTATATTTTCTATATTTTATCAACATATTTGAATTTCCAAACTATAGTTCTCTCACTAACCTATCATTGACATATGGATATCATTCATTCTTAATAAAACATAACTCTTTTTGGATTTATCGAAACCTGTATTTCATGATCATAATTATTATTTATTCTATAAATAGATATATAAAACTTTCATACATTGTTGGAATTATAGCAACTCATAGTGTCTAGAAACGCATCAATATATCAAATATCTAGTATATGTAAATAAAGAATATATATTTTAATGTTTTCTTTCATGTGATAATATAATATTTTTCATAAGAAGTGTTTTTTATAAATAATATAATATTATGTTTTTGTTATACATGATTTTGATATATCCAATATAATAACATTTTTAAAAAATAGATAATTTTTTTGTATCTAGGTTAAAATATCTCATTCAAGTTATTTATTAAAACTGGAATTCACTTTATATTAATAAAGAGTTCAGGGTATATTGTAAAATAATGAAATTAATATAAGGAGATTCATTTTTTTGTAAAAAATAAAGACTTTAGAGTAAATTTATGAAAGGATAAACCAAGTCATGATGAATGTCATCACATCATGGTCTAGTTCATGTAAGTTTATATATTAAATGATAACTTAATTTTCTCCTACAATAAGATATCATATTCATGGGATGTATTCATATATTTGTGAATATAAATGGAACTTATTTCTTGGTAAGTAACAAAAATCATGAGTTGTATAAATAACTATAAATTAATATATTTTAAACATATTAATTTTATTAAAGGTATGGGATAAAAATAAATAATTAAAAGTTCACATACATTAAGGGAATACATGAGATAAATTGGTGATATTTTAAAACCCATTAAGTTTTGGATTCTTTACAATGTGAACACTTTGTGAGATATCAATCATCCAAATAAGTAGGCCAGGCTAAATCTGAATTCCAATGAATTATCTAATGTAAGTTAAGTAGGATTTAGGTGACCCTAATAGTTATGAGCATATTCCTAGAATGATATTTGGTTACAATTATTTGGGAAACCCTAATTACTAGGATACCATAGTGATAGAGTTGGGATAATCCATCTAATAGACTAGGCATGGATTTTTCCACTAAACCAGCCAAGATTCATATGTGATATGATTGACCTAATTGTCCACATAATATATATCATATATTATTTTATGATCTTAGCTGAGATAATTTATAATGAAATATAGATCTTGTCTCACTAATGGATATGATGTAAATTAAAATGGGTTATCATTTTATTGGGAGAGCATAAAATAAAATTCATTATTAAAGGATTATAAAACATGATACTCATCTGATAAAAACTACACTTTTGGATGAAATGGATTTATTATCATTAAACTTAAATTTGAGATTGGTCCTTGAAAAATAGAGAATTAATGAAAGTAACATTATAATATTTACATAAAAACATAATAACTATTCTTATGTTAGAAAGAAAATTATATATGTTAGAGAAACCCCTTCCTGATTAGATAACTTCTTCATGATATTCAATAAAATGAATCTAGATTCTTATCATAATCATAAGATATATTCATTATATAGATTTATAATAATTTTTTAAATATAATATGACTAAAGTAACATTAGTATATACCAATTTAATTAATATCATTGAGTGAATTGAAGACTTGGAGAGAGTGAGGTCTTCTTTTAAGGATTGGTCTAACTATAGACTTCATTTTAAAATCATTATAGGAAGATTTTTTAAAACATGAATGACTTAAATAAAATTTTACCTGAACGTCACAAAATATTGATGATAATAGAGTAAGATATGAGATGTCGAGGCTATGATGTTGTGTTGATATTGCATAAGTGTAAAATTTTAAGCCATAAAAATAATATCATAGGATATAATAGCAATATAAAGTCATTAAAAACTATAGGAGGTGTCATGAAGGAGGGGAAATGTTTTCATTATGGAATAACTGGTCACTATAGGAGGAATTTCATAGAATAAATGAAGTGGTTTGTTCAACTCAATAGATATTCAACAATAGATATTGATGTTATAGAAATAATTTATTTATTTTAATGGTATAAGATACTAAATATATATTTTATAGTTATTATAAACATATAAGAGTTCAAAATCAAAGAATTGATTAATTAATATTATAGTTTTTATTCAAATTAAGGTGAAAATGTTTCTACAAATTAGATTTTTGTATGCAACGGATTACTTCAAAACTCTATTCATTCTTAATAAATAATGTGTATTTTTATATTTTCCTCATATATGATCATAGAAGCTATTTTAAAAAAAATTATTTTTATAAATAATATAATATGATGAATTTTATACACAATATTATGATTTATTCAATACTATAACATTTTTTAAAGATAAATAAGGGATAAAAATGTTTTATTCGGGATAAAATAGTTTATTCAAGTTGTCAATTTATAAATGAGGAAAAGAGTTTCCACCACCCAAAAGTGGTATATTTTAAATAATAAAAATTTATTTTAAAATATTTCTTTAAAATCATATAATACCACATATGATATGGTTATTAATAGTTTATTTTTTCAATATTCCTATAAATTAAATATGTTTTATTTCCTAAGAAAAAATTATTTTGGGACTTAGAATTATGTTTTAACAAATATATTTTTTTAAGTGGCTAGTGGGAGCATGTTTGAACTTTTAAAAGATCAAAGTATATAAAATAAAATATTATACTAGTCTAATTCAAATTTAAAGTCACTTTATATCCAAAAATAGTTTTGGGTGTATTTGTAATGAATGAAATCAATATAAATATTATAATTCTCTTACCAAAATGATATCAAAGAAAAGATTAAATTAAAATATTCCAAGATGGTGATGATGATGATGATTATAGAAATAATTCTAAACGTTTTAGACAATCAAATTCATTAACACCATAACATAAGATGTTATGAAGTAAAGAAGTTTTAATACTGTACTTAGAGAGTTTATCATGAGAAATATGAATCTTAATTTCAACATTATCCAAAAATACATAATTCATATATATTACCCATTAAAGGAGTATAGTGGGAGAATATATCAAATTTTCACATAGAAATATGGTTGGAATTACGGAATAATTTAATGAGTTTAAAAAAACCCAAAAATTATGGAAAACATAAGTCCTCATTGATAGTTTAGCATATAGAATATTAATAGATGAGTGCTTATTCATAGCTTTCTTAGTACTCTTAAATCAACCTAAGAATATAAAGTGTATCGTGTTATATAAAAGTTAATCTCTACTTTATTATTATTTCACACTGGATATATATGTTTCATGAAGTGTATATATAATTGAACTCTAAAATTATGACTTTGATTTATCCATAATTGAAGTTCATTATAGAGTATTATAGGTTGTTATGACGTATAAGAACTAACATGGGTAAGGTTTTTTATAGAGATAAGGAATTCATTCCTCATGCACAAGAAAGAGTTATGTGTGTTGTTTGATCCACTATGTATACTGCATAGAGTCTCATACACTATGTATTTGGTATACCATGGGTGTATGTTTCATATTTAATCCTCATACCTAAGGTTAAAATAATACCTGGTATGAAAACATTCATACTTTGATACATTTCTTGCACCATCCTATTAGATGAGCTAATCAAGGGGTGGTTGGGTATGTTGTTGATCATATCATCTAATGAGGCTTAACTAAGATGGAATGTGTACTTCATATGATGAGTATGACATATAGACACTCAATTTTGATAGAATGAGGTAGTGTTTGACCATACCTAGATAAATGACATGTGATGTTCTTATCTATTTGGGTGATAGGTGTGTGATGCGATCATCTATCTGGGTGAATGACATGTGATATTTTCATCCTTCTCATCATTCTATGCATATAGAATCTAAAACATATGAGTGGCCTATATGATATTTAAATAATATCTATTACATGGTCACATTATGTTTTGAACAGAGGGGTCATATAAATTTTCATACATGTATATGATTTGGCTAGTGCACACAAGAATGGAGATACATGTATTTTATAGCATCCATATAAGATTCATTTATAATTATAGCATTATTGAATCTTTTATAGAGGTCAATCTTTGATTACAATTATGTATTAAGTAATTTATAATTTTTTCAATGAAAAAAGAATCATGGGGTCACACTTTGTGGTTGTGTAAATGAGGATTATGTTTTCTTATAAATTTAATCTAAAAAACATTTGGAGATACCCTAAGAGGGTTTTGAAGTATATACATAAGATTTTTTTATTTTTTTATTATAATTTTTTACATACGATATATCATATAGTGAAAATGAATCATAAATTTTCTAAGATGGTTTTTAGAAGACATCCAAAAGTTTTTTGGATAAGGTTTCACAAGTTGAATCATGTGATGCGACCTCAGGTGAAAGTGAATAGTGTTTTTTAGGATATAGTCAAAGGTGTATAATAATAAATATATATACTAAATCCAAACCATGTCATGGTGGTGTTAACTACAATGTGGTTTGTGCTAGTGTAAACCACAATGTGTTCTTATTCATAGATGTGCTTGTGTTATATAATAACACAAGATTTAAATTTTATCTTCCACCTATGATATCATGTTCAATCAGATCATCATTAAATGATGACTAAGGAAGTTTTAATGTCTAAATAATTTGTTTAAACTTTAAAAAATGATCATAATAATTATTATTCATTGTATATTTATGAAATGATTGTTAGATATCTCATTGATATTAGAATGTTTGAGAAACATTTAATGTCAAAGGAGGGTCCTTGGATGGCCATATAAAAGGGACAATATATTTTGATTGGTTTCCTTAAAATATGAGATTCATGGTATGAAAATTACACTTGTAAAAGATCACTTTATATTTTTTTTCTTTAAGTATATAATCAAAGGTTTTAGTATAAAACATCTTGGAGGAAATATTTTTCAAGAATTAGTAGATTCACATAGATTTTAGATATCCCAGGAGGAAGTAATTCGTTGGATTCTTATTGGTGATCCCTATCAAGATTGTTTGAAATATCTTGAATTGATTAGATCATTAAGGAAAATGTCAACATTATTTATTTATTTTATTAACTCCAAATTAATGAAATAGTCATGTGGTGAAATTTTTTTCAGTTTATTGTTTTTTCTACCTTTGGACAAGATTTTCCCCCTCTAAAATCCTTTTGTCACATCATTGTAATATGTTTGAAGGATTTTTTATAGTTTTTTGGGAAATTATTAATGTTATAAATGCTTCATCATGGTTAGATGAATGTTAGAAACTATTTTTAGCATGTTATATAGTTACAATGTTCAAAAAACGTTTAGAATGATGAAATAATGAACAATTATGAAACGTTTAATGATATAGATCCTTTAATGAGCACACATTAATCTTTTAAAAGGAGTTTGAAACCATGAGAATATAGTACAAATTTGTTTCATGGAAACTCCTTGATGTAATAGTTCCCAATCTCTCTTTTCCTTTAATACTAAGGTTGTAGTAAGTTTTGGATAAAGAGGAATCAGATTTATGTGTTAGGTGATCCATACAACTCATGGAATATCCAAAAATAAAATATTATTTTGATTGATTCTAATGGATATCTATCAAAATTAGGTAAAATAACAATGCAGAATTTAACTTCACATAGTAAAAAAGTGTGGTCTTCATTTATATTTTACTCAATTCAAATGAATAGTTGGATCTTGTGACAAAAAGGTTTTAGTGTCTAATTTGTACTATGTTTGTACAAGTGTTTTCCCTACTAAAACCCATCACATGAACCTCCTATGACTACAACCCAACCAACCATTTCCAATCACGTAATATTCCCATAATTTCACAATAATCTCAATACATGCCAACAAAGAACACTCCAAATAAACATATTTAAAAAGGGATAAAAAAATTTAATTATTTATAAATAAAGATTACACCTTGATTCCCATTAAAATATTCCTTATCCAAGTCCTAGATTTTACCTCTTCTCTAACCTAATAATCAAATAAAAATCCATCCTATTTATCAAAAAAATATCAAGAAATAATTTTTATACCTAGAAAATTTTATCTTAAAAAATAAAAAACATCACATGTTCAAAGCGAAGTAAAATTAAAATATAATAATATATAGGAAAATTTTGATCACATCCACCATTTATTATTTTTAATAAATTTCTTATTAAAAAATACAATTTATCACAAGTATGAGATGAGATAAAGCTTGTATATATGTACTAACCTTAAGGATTATTAATTTTTTCTAATTTTATTAAACATGGTCGAATGATATAAGATATTTTTTCTATGAGGTTGTAAAAAATATAGGTAGGATGAAGTTTCGTTGTTATCATAATTTCATTTTATACCATTTTTTCATAATGATTAAAATTTACAATTAATAAAAAAAAATATCACATGTATGAAATGAAAACATTATTGAAAGAAATATATCTTAGAAACAAAATTCATTCTTTTTTAAATTTTATATAAATAATTACCTACTTAACTAGTGAGATTAAATTAATTTTTGTATAAAATTAAAAATATATTTAAACACATATAAATGGTTTTATTTACCAATTTAATTTTACAAATTAATTTTATATTCAAAAAATCATTAAAAAAATTAAATAGCTTGAATTTATAAGTTAAAAAATTCCAATGATGGTATTTTCATAATTTCATTTCTGATTTTATTTTTATATCAGTATTATTTTATGATAAATAAATAGTTTTTATGACATGTATATGATAATATTTATCTACTTTTAAAAAAATTAACGACTTTTTAATCTCTCCATTCTTGTATAAAGTTTGTCTTATATAATAAATGATAAAAGTAATTTAGTTTTGTCCAATAAAACCAAATGGTTAGTGATGTTCTTTAATTATGGAACAAATAAGGTTTGACCCTTATCAATTTTCCATTTGAATCATAATTTATGCTTTCTGAATTAATGATGAGACAACCCAAGGAAGTGTGGAGCGTCTAGGTTTTTCATATTTAAGTGGATCTCAAGGCTCAATCCCTACATAAGTGGGTTGGTTTATGCTGAAAAAACATATTTGGGTGAATTTTATGTAAAAATGAAATATTTTTTATTAAATTAAAATTTTCATATAAAAAAAATAAAACTTATGAATGAATATGATTATGAATCATTAATATGTTTTATAAATAAATAAATTATGTGATGCATTTATGAAAAGATAAAATTTGATGAAAAGTGTATTATTTGAATTTAAAAATATCCAAAAACTTATGAATGTTATATATTTTTTTGTACTATTTTCAGTATTAAATAAAAAAATTATATTTATAAAATCATTTAATACCATCCCTTTAGAAAAGAATATTTGTTCTTAATTTTTTTCTAAATTTATCCCATATTAATGAGATGATTTTAAAAAAAATGTATATTTAAAAAATTTCATGTAAAAAAATATCCAGGATATTATGTTGAGATGTCATTTTTAATAGAAATAATTTGATAAATTTATGAAAATAAATTTTTTGATGAAAATTTAAAACTTTTTGGTATTATCGGTAATTTAAAATTCTAAAAAATGTATTTTGATAAAAAATTATTTTTTATAATTTTTATATTTATTCAATAAAAAAATTGAAATTTTTAATGATTTAATTAATTTATTTAGTTTACATAAATCATATAAATTTATTCACCCAAATTACATGGTTTCATAACTTAAGTTCTGGGATTTAAACCCACAATAATTATTAAATTGAATTCAATTCAGGCCACACCATATCTCTCCTTGGATCTGGTTGCACGAGGGTTAGGGGATCAACCACCTAAAAAATTAGAAATGGTGGAAGTGATAAATACAATAAATCTATTATATTTTTTTGAGATTCAATGCATTTTATTCCCTCATATTTATTAATTAGGTGATTTTTAGTGTGTTTAAGAATTAAAGGAACATTTTGTTGGATTTTTTCAATATTGTGTTAAATGAATGGAATGTTGAATTCAATTGATTTATTTAATTTTTGGAATAAAATGACTTATCATATGTAAGGGTCCATCATACTATAGCTCTGAAGCTTTAAGGTCGGTTGAGAAACAAAAGTGGAAAATTTGGTAAATTGTGATGATTTATATGAGGAAACATATTGTACATAAGATTCCTTGATGATATATAAAGGTTTATTACTTTGTTATTTATGGAGAAGTTGAGTCACCATGGGATACTTTGGAGCCATATAACTCATACATAAAAGTCATAGACCAATACATAAGGGTCTCATTTCCACTGGGGAGGTGAAACCGATATGTAAGATTCTTTTTAATTTTCCCAAAAATATGTAAAATTAGTTTTGAGGGTACTTTAAGTTTAGTTGATTTTATGCATAAGTTAAGTAAAATTATTACCTATTATATACAAATGTCTCTACCTTTTTCTTCTAGGGAAAATTTCAGCCCTTGAAGATGATACATAAGAGTCATTCCCATGACCCAAGTGATATGTAAAGTTATTTTTCTTTTTTTCATGGATGAAATAGCCTATACATAATGGTATCATGACCTATATATAGGATTAATTTCTATAGATACAATGATATATAAAGTTAAATTACTTTTTCATGTAAGAGAGGCTACCAATACATAACGATTCTTAAAATAATATGTAAGGGTATTGTACTTAGTGGATATTCATCCAAGATTAATACATAAGAGTCTTTTACTTTTTCAAGAAAAAAATATCATAATATATAAGTTTCATAACCATATATTTAAAGGCTTTTTACTTTTTTATATCTTAATAACCAAAGTTATATATATTGTAAAGGATAGATTCACACCCGGATGGGATCTTAAGTAGAAATCAAAACATTTGAGTCATGTGGAATGCAGTTTAATATTCATAGCAATAGATTTTATTTCAAATCCTTTTTACTGATAATAAGGGAACATAATCAAGAATATTTAAAGGGATTTTAAATTTAAATATAAGAACATTAGAATATTTCTAATACTGAGAAGTTAGAGAAAACATGGAAACTAATGACATGAGAAATCATCACTAAAATCAAGAAAATAATGGATTTTAAAAGGGAATTTCTAGGATTAAAAGGGTTTTTTTCATTTATAAGGGGATGATTGATCAATAGGAAAGAAAGTAGGAGATCTGAACTTTAGCCTTTGTGGCCATATATAGTTAAACCCATTTCATTAGTGGGATAGTGGAGATTTTTTAACCCCCTTTTGAGTATGTATTTCCATTTTATTTTACCAGAATTCATTGGGAATTATTTTTCTTTAACTAACCTGGTGGTTTTTTCTAAAATATTTTTTTTTTGGATTATACTTTGAATTTAATTTTTTTAATTATTAGTGAATGTGGTTTCATTTGATGATTTTAAATTAAATATTGGTTGTTCATCCTATGAAAGTAGTGTAATTTTATTTTCTGTATAAATTTATTAATCAAGGTTTTGAATTAAGAGAATATTGAATTCAATTAGATTCAATTTCTTTGTGGTCATTAAGTAATTTTATCACTTTAAATGGAAGAATTAAATGAACACACTAAGGTTTCAGTATGATATTTAGATAGGATTTGGTGCACATTTTAAGGTTTTAGAGTGTATGTTAAAGAATTAAAATAGGGAAAAAATTATGTTGATAATAAATAAGGAGGAATTAAAAGGTCTAAACTAGTTCATGACTAATTTATTTTACTCATTAAACACTTTACATAATTAATATTCTTCTATTTTTAACATTCATAGAGTTAATGAAAATCCCAAACCTTCATAAAAACATTAGAAAAAAAACAATATTAAAAAGTGATAAGTTTATCTTAGTTGTAACCTCTATCTGAGAAAACCATGGGGAGTGTTAACACTACATTATTAGGGTATAAAATTTTCAATAAATATTCATGAAAAATATCTACCTTTTAACTAGAATCATTTTTTGGGTGGTTTCCTATTTTTTTAATCTTTCATTCATTTATTTAACTTTTCTTGAACCCAATCTATGTTACTATTTTTGAGAAATGAGTTATTAAAATATTTACATGTATGATTCAAAATTTATACATTTATTTAGTTCCTCTAGACCCTTAAATAGACATAAAATATAAATATAGGGATAGGGAAAAGGGATTTGATGAAGAAAAGAACCAAGTTTTTTAACTTTTTAGTGAGGAACCCTTAATAAACCAACTTGAAATTTCTAATTCTTAGTGTGAACTAATATAAACCTAAGAGAGAACCTATTGAACTTAAACTAAACATTTTATATCATATAAATCTAAATTAATTAGTTATCTATTATGAAAAAAACCAAAATAATAGTTTAGAATACCTTAAGGAACCTACTAGTTTTGAAATTAAATTAGGTTATATTCATCTTCTTCCAAAATTCCATGTATTTTCTGGGGAATATCCACACAAACATATTCATGAGCCTTGATATCTATATGTAAACACAAAACCACTAATGGTGAATGGGGACCAAATAAGTGTAGATATTTCCAAGTTTCCTTATATAGAGTGGGAAATGATTAGTTATATAGTATTCCCTTCGAAAGGTGTGATAAATTAGAAAATATAAAATGCCCTAAAATAATTTATTATTTAGATAGTGGATCTATAGGTTGATCCAGTGGATAAAAAGGGCAGTAATTGACTCTATGGATTTGACTAATTATCTAGGATAAACAAATGTGAATGTGATATTTAAAAAAGACCCAACCTATCATTTTTTAGTACTATGGGAGATAAAGTTATAAGGTTGGGTTAAAATACAAGGTGCACTCCAATTTTATCCTTGTGTTGGGTCTTAATCAGTCAAATGGTTTAAATTCATGAATTTTCACTATAAGGTTTAAAGAATGAGTGATTCCTCTATCCGACACTCACACAATAACACTAGTTTAATCAAATATTTGGTTCAATATTTAATTTAACTAGCATTTCATGATGTAAATCCATAAATGAAAAGGGAATTGAATCAAATGGCCACAGTATTATATTATACTAATTTTATTGATGTTTTCTCACTCTCATCTCCTTGTTCTATTAATTGAAAAGAATTAATAAAGGTAATTTCATTCATAACACAATCCATAAATGAAAACTCTATGAAGTGATTAAGTTCATGTCCAAAAAAACATGATCCATCAAACATAATCAACTAATAAATCAAGGAAGAAGTCAAAAAAACATTGATATAAGTATTTTGATAGAGAATACATCAAAATGGAGAATCCAACCCCATATTTTATGAAGATATAACAATATTACTTGGTCTGGTATTTCCTCACTTGAAAACCAATCCAATCTAACTAATAGTCCTTACTAGGATGCTATTTTGGGGTTAGATTTAGGTTGGGAACCTCCTATGACATTGTTTTATCCCCCATTTTAAAACCCCATTGAGTTCTAGGCCAAATTCTGCCTCAAAACGAGTCAAAAACTAAGTTAAAATTATGGTTAGGTGGAAGGTTTTTGATGCACGAGTAAGTGGAACGATTTGTAAATTGTGAAGGATCTGTGTGGCCCCTTTTGGAAGTGTGTTTTCATGAAACATGGTTTCATCATGATTTTGTTAAATCATTTGGAAAGTGTATTTTCACTCTTACCTAAAATGTTACATCCTACATGGTTTAATGGGTGACTCGCATGGTTTCCAAACTATGCCACACCCAAAATTGGCCTATTTTGTTCTTTAAAATATTATTTCTTCCTTATTAAGTTATATGTATTCCAAATACACCTAAATTAAACATTTAACAATGGTAAAACATAGCTTATATAGTATATGAACTGTTTTTACCAAAAAAACAAAAAAAAATTAGTGCACATCTAGCTCTCTCACATTTGAAATTTGCTTTCCCTTAGGAAAACATAGACAGTCATTACAAAGGGACCACAAAGAAAATATGTATAAATATCACAATTCATATAAACTAAATTAACATGATTTTGAATGAAAAACATTTAAAGTTCCACATTCAAATTTCATAAATCTCTATTCTCTAATTAAAGTAATAATATTATATTCAAGTTCATTTTTCAACATTTAATATTAAATTGTTTTTGTTTAATTATGAGATACCATTTATTTATTTAAAACAAATTCACCTAGTTCATATCTGTCTTCACATAACTCTAGGTAAAATAAACAGAGATTTTTTCAAAATCAAATGGCGAGTTACTAATTTTATAGGTCACAAAATCTCATTGACTTGAAACATTCAAGCATGATGTACGGTCATCATTATCCTGGGAATTATTTTGATATCAAAAATTTCCAATAGAGTGAGATTATAGAATTAAAATTTTAGTACCCATATTTTTTCAATGACTCATCTTGACTAATTATAAAATAAAGTCAATATTTCAAGAAATTAATACCATATAATACCCATATGTTTCGTATTAATAAATTCAAAGCATCACTTCACAAAAATGCATAAGTAAAACTTCAAATTCATGAGTTTTCTTAATTTAAAATACTCCATAAAAATTTCATACTTAAATAAAAAAATTAAGGGGAAAATTAAAAATATTTTACTTCAATTTTCCTAATCTAACTCACTAAAAATAAAGGTTTATAAATAAAATCATATTTAAAAATTAAAGATGATTCAAACAATATATTTTATCATTTAAGTAATATTCATGTATAACGTTTATAATAGGCACTAAAATGGTCTCTAAGAAAATCATGTCATCCTTACTAATGAGATTATAATTGTTCAGTGTTTGTTATATATGAGAACAACCCCCACACTTAAAATGAATCGATATTTCTAATATCCAATTTCAATGTAGGTTTGTATATGAATCATGTGATATATCATTAGATTTGATTTAAATACAAGAGAAAAGGTGCATAAATTAGACAATAACACTCCCTTCATGGTTTTTTATATCACTTCATAAGGCCTATATGAGTGTATGTCCTTAAATACCTCTTATCAACTAATATAGGCCCCGAAAAATAACCATAAAAAGCATAAGAACATTTTTCTATGATATTCATAATGCATGATCTCCATGTAATTTATAATAAATATATATGAGATACCCTATTTTAATAAAAATATAGGATAATATGGATTAATTGTGAGTAACAATGGTGTGAAAGTTGTTTTTTATTAGTTTAAATTGAGAAATGAAATGAAATGAGAAAAAACAAAATAACGAACTTCCTATTTTTATTTATTAGATTGCCTCCCAATGAATGCCATTGTTTATAGCCATTGGATCAATCATGTTTCCCAATCCTCAAACATGATAAATTTTAAGATGGGTATTCTTCTTAGTGAACCACCACATGTGACTGGTACCAAATCCCTAGATGAAAAGTACTAGTTATTAATTGGATGGGGAGGTGGTTGGGATAAACCTTACTTCGTTGACATAAAACATCGATGGTGGATCCAAGTTTCTTCCATGATCTCCATGTTATCCACCTACCATTGGATATATATGGTAACCTAACATTAATTCATGTGTGGTGGGAACAATATGTACAGTTCTTCCACGGTTTTTTTCATTATCTTTAGTTCCCTAAACCTGAAATTTCTCAAAACACCTTTCTAAATTAAGTGAAATTTCAAATGTGTTATTTTTAATAAAAGAAAGTTAATATTCAACATCAACATGATATAATGTAATTCCATCTTCCTTTTTATCACATAAAAATTTATTATCATAATGGAATTTATAAAATATAGAAATTACATAATCATATGCTACCTTAGTTGATATAATAATTAGAGATTCAATTTCATCATCGAATTCATTTTCATACTCATTTTAAAAATGAAAAAATTTAGAAAATTCATTATTGGTACTGGAAAATAATTTTAAAACTCAAACTATTAAGATTTTATGGGTGTAAAAATATATTTCTTGTTCTCATACTCAACCACACCATCATATCCATCCAAATCAATAGTTTCCTTGTTATTTACTATCTTAGATAGTTGTTCAACCAAAGGACTCAATCATTCGAATCAGTTATATTTGTATAATTATCATTCAATGAAGGCCTATGTATTAGATAATAAATTTAAAAAATTCATGTTCTCACTTGAATTTGGTGGAGGTGATTATTGTGATAGTGGGGGAAATGATTTCATGTCATAGTATTCACTCCATCCAATTTCATCAGACCCCTATTGTGAAAAATATTCTTGACCCCAATAATTATCAAATGAATCATGAAATGAATGGGGTTAAACACAATTTTATGGAGAAGAATTCACCAATCATTAGTGATTTTTTGGATATAAACATTAAATATGATCACTAATGATGGAGGGTTCTCCACTTACAGACCTCAAGACCCAGAAATCCATCTCATCAAATGGATCATTCATGGTTCTTTTGGGAAAAGATATATGTCTTTTAAAAAAAATAAAGAAAAAAAAGAATAAATTTATTGGATTAATTGGTCTAGGTGAGTTCAAAGTCTTCACCATTGTTCTATGATAATTGTTCCAAAACTTAGTATATGCATCATAAGGCATGAAAATTAAAAAAATTTATAAAAGACCTAAAATTAACTAACTATATGGGTAGTGTAAGTACAATTTGATCCCAGGTATAACAAGTAAAGTCCTTATTCATATGTCTTTGAATAACTATATAGAAAACATAAATGTGAGTGGAAGATTGGAAACAAATACAACCCATAATTTGCTAGTTCTATGAGATGTAAAGTTCTATAGTTGGATTAAAATGAAATATGGACTACAATTTTAGTGGTGTGTCGGGATCTTAATCACTCAAATGGTTTTAATTCATGAATGGATACTATATTGTTCAATGGAATGAGTGCTTCTTTAGTCTGATACACACACAATAACACTAATTTAATCAAATCCTTGGTCCAATATTAATTTAACTAGAATTTCATTATAGATAATCCCTGAATAAAAAAGAAATCAAATCCAATAGTCATAGTATCCACTTATCCAGGTTTTATTGGTGTTCTATCACTCTCAACTCCTGGGTTTGGTAATTTAAAGAAATAAATAAATATAATTTCATTCCCAACACAATCAAAACATAATCCATTAAAAAACTAAATAAAGTGGTCAAAATCATATCCAAAAACAACATCTTCTTTCAAACATACTCAACCAATAATGCAAGGAAGAATTAATACAATGTAGATCTAGTTATTTGGTAAGTTAATACATCAAAATATTTAATCAAGACCATTTTTAATGAAGATACAACAACATTCCTTGGTCTAAGGAAATCCTTGTTGAAAATAACTCCAATCTACCCTGGAATCCTTCCTCAGATGCTCCTTTGGGGTTAGAGTTGGGTAAGTAGCCTCCTAAATACTCTTATTAGTACCCACATTTAATATATCTTCTTTTTTAGGTACAAATCTCTCTTAGATTTTACATTAAATTCCTTTTTCGAGCTTTCCATTCTATTTAATCCTCGGTGCTCGAGTCTTGTTTGGATATGGAGATCATTTTTTGGGAAAATGTCCTAAACTTTAGGTATGTATGTTTATTTGAATTAATAGAGACTAGATATAAATGTTTCAAATGTTTTATAAAGGTTTTCATTCTTGGGAAGGATTTGGAGGTGGTTCAGATCCTTATGCAGGATATGGGGTTGAAATTTGTCTATAGAGGATTTATATGTCATCTAAAGGTATTACATGATGTTTAAATTCTATTTGACACATGTTGTGAAACCATTACAGGGTGTGAAACTGTTACACATTTTGTAAATAGCTTACATTTTTTTATTTTTTGTAAAATTAAAAATTCATCTAAGGTGACGGATTTTTTGACGTATCCATCTAAAAATAAATAGATGACTTGTAAATGAGTTAAAAAACGTGTAATATCCCAAGAAATATTTTTTAAGTTTTATGTGTGTCTATTTTCTCATTCCCCCTCACGTGAAGCTTCCTACTCTTGAATTAAGATGGTTCTCTAAGAAATTTTATAGTGTTACACTCATTTCTGGATTCCCCTTTTATGTGATTGATCCCTTTTAAGACTTTGTCTTTGGTTTCCCCTCCCTCTTCCATTATTCTCTATTAAGTAAGTGGAATATTTGGACCACATTTAGTTTTGATGTTAATATCGATCTAAATTAATCTAGGTTTCAGATTTCAATCTTCTACACATTCTTCCCCATTGGTGTTACCCCTTTGGAAGTGTTTTTTTAATCATCAATTAAAGTTAGTGGTATAAACCATAACCATTTGGTCTATTTAATTGAGAATTATCTATAATATTACAATTGTTCCAGCATGACTTGCACCTAAATTAATTAATTAATTGTATAATTATTTGGAATCTCTTTGGATCCAATTGTTTGTGACTTGTCTTATGGAAACCATTTGGGTGAGAGAAATCTGAACTATAAATAAATTAACAAGTGGATTAAAGTTTGTTTAGAATGACATGAGTTTTGGGTTATTTCTTGATATAGATTCACCATGGCTTGGATTGATTATTGAGATGGCTATAGTGTTATTGGTTTATGACCAAATGATATACATAATGGGTTATTGAAAGATAAATGGTAATTTTTATAATTAGTAATTGAGCCTCATGATATGATATTATGACTTCCTTACTGTTATTCCTAGTTATTTATGTTGTAATGCATATATAGAAGGCTATGACCAGTTATTCATGTTGTAATGGTTATATCACAGGTTATACCCAATGATTCATGTTGTAATTCTTATACACTAGGCTTGTTCCTAATTTATTACTGAAATACTTATATATCAGGCTTGGACCTGATACATTCTGTAATTCCTATACACCAGGGTCGGTCCTAATTTATTGTTAAAATGATTATGTAGAGGGATTGAATTGGGTTTGTGTGATTAATACAATGAATATATGGTTATAGTTGGAATGGTTTTGATACATCCTCAGAGACATTCTGGAATGGTGCCAAAGTAGGTTGTGTTTCACCATGGTTATATGTTTGAGGTTGCTATGGTCATGAGACATGCTTAGAGACATTCTAGAATAGTGATGAAGCGGGTTGAAGTGGTGTTAATTTAATTGTTTAATTAATTAACACACTTGTTTATTTCATTATTGAATGCACTTATTATCACAGTGTTTATGTTTAGACATGGTGGTGGTGACCTAAAAAGTTATAGTCACACCCTATTCAGTCCACCGTTTGGTGCCCAAGAAGATTACATGGATGTAGGATTGGAAAAGGGTAAGGGACCTTACTGTTGATTGCTGCTTGATGGAAGGGCTAGGGTTTGGAGATGGGATCTGCATGGGGCTCAGGACTGGGAACTTTTGAGTCTTTTTTTGAGTCTGTTGTTTTTCTATCTGTATTACTTATAGTAAGAAATTTAGTTACATCTCATCTAAAATTACATTATTCCTTTATTATTTTTTTGTATTATTCAGTTGGATCTTGTTTTTTGGTTTTTGTGTTGTATTCTACTATTTCCATTATTTTCAATACTATGATATTTATTATTATATGATTATTAAACTATGTTTTAACTCAATAACCAAGGATTATAGAATCCCCACCAAACTTAACACACCCCGGATTCTAGTTAGTAGCCTCTGGAATATGAGGAGGTGCAATTGAGGTCTGGTAACCAACTTGTTTCATCCGGGTGAGAGAGTTTTGTGTTGAGGGACATTACAAAGTAGTATCAGAGCACACCAGGTTTATTTTTAGTTTATTTACTATTTGGGAAATGTTTAAATAAAACTAGGATTTTTTAGGACTTGGTAATAATCTTGTTCATGGGAGTAGCTATCCCATGTAAGGGGAAATATCTGAGTGTATAGGGATTGGATTTTTACTTTTGTTACAGTTGATTTTATTTCACCTAGGGTGATTCACATGTTATGTGTGGTTATTATTTCATAATTTTATTAGTTCTTGAGATTTATACTCATGGCCCGGTATGGCATGAATTGAGTATGCATTCATCATGATAAGAACAGAAGGATATATATTGACATGCATTGTTCATGATAGGGACATGTTTATTAAATGTGAAATATACTTTCCTTTTTGAAATTTGATATAAGATACATGTTATATATGATAAATGAAATAAGTAAACCAATATTTCAGGCTAAAACACTTGTAAGACGTGTTTAGAAAGACCAAGAGTCAATGGTTCTCTATTTTTGTCACCACTTGAGGTTGAAACTGTTATTATAGTTAGTGTTTTAGGAAGTGTGTTTGTTTTTTTTGAGAAAATCACTCCCTATTTTGTTCAGGTAGAGCTTTAGGAGAATCGAAATCAGCATGCTTCTAACATAGGTAAACTGGAGCTTCTTTTTTCTCCTAAGGATTATATGGATGTTCAGCTTCGCAACAACTTATTAAGGGTCATGTGCTCCATGGAAAGGGAGACTATTCACGCTATGCATTTGATGTATGAGCTGATGAGAGAGTTCCAATTGTAGAATCCACCTATGTTCACTAGGGAGGGAGGCCTCCAGGAAACCTTATTCTGGATTGAGCCAGTCCATATGATCTTTAATAATCTTGATGCACCTAAAGACAGGAGGGTCAATCTTGATGAATATATGCTTGGTGGACCTGCCAAGGATTGGTGGGATATTTTGGAGAAATATGGGAAGTAGTATGAGAAATATTGAAAGTAATTAAAAAAAGGTTCATGAACCACTTATATCATGTGATATTGAGGTATGAGAAGGTGTGTGAGTTCATTAACCTAACACAAGAGTTAATTTTAGTGTAGGACTATGCTAAACATTACACCGACTTATAGCACTTTACACCATACTTGGAAGATGATGAGATCTCTAAGGAGATACTGTTGAATCAATAAGGTTTTCCTTATGAATTTTCCATTCCTTCTTGTTTTGAAAATCACAAACACCTTATCTTAAGGAAAATTGTTTTCTTAAGGAAAATCGCTTTTATAAGAAAAATTATCCTTATCACATTTTCATTCATATTTTCTTAAGTATGAGATTCGGATTCATTTTCTCGGAATCATTGAAACTTTGATATAAAGCATTCTGTTTTAAGGTTCGGATTCTGGACAAGAACTATAAGGAAGTTTCATTTCGAATTCCGGATACGAACTCTGACTAAGTTCTATTCAAGTTTCAGGATACGAATTCTAAAAAAGAATTCTCATTACGAGTTCTAATGAAGAAATCTCATTCCGAATTCCCATTACGAATTCTGATGAAGAATTCTCATTACGAATTCTGATGATGAATTCTCATTACGAATTCTGATGATGAATTCTCATTACGAATTCTGATGACGAATTCTCATTACGAATCCTGATGATGAAATCTCATTACGATTTCTGATGACGAATTCCTATTCCGAATTCTCATTTCGAATTCACCTATTAAACAGAATTTGAGTATCTTTGTTTTATACATTCTGAATTAATTCAGACTCCGAAAAATATCTTTGTTAGACTTCGAACTTTTATATTGCTTACTCTTCTAAAATTTTGTCTACTCTCTATTGTTCCTTACACTCCGAACCTTCACTCCGAAGTTTTCATTCTGAACTTTTATGTTAGAGTTTAAAACGATGTCGTACATTCTGTTACAATTGTTTTGTTATAAAACGATGTCGTCTGTTTTGTTATAAACTAACCGTTGTCTAAGTGACATGTGTACAGGTCCCTCCGATCTTTAAGGAAAATATGACCGTTGGAGAAGGAGCCGACCTTACCTATAAATAGGAGCTCATTTGAAAGAGCTCGTAGCGGCTGATAGCTGATGAAAGTGCTGAAAGGCTGACTAATTTTCTTGAAGTGATTTCTAGAGAGAGAGGCTCTTATTAACTCTCAAAAGCTTCGTGCAACTCCGAATGTTGGTGATTACATTCGAGGGCTTCCGGGGATAGGAAGACAGAGGTGCCGACTACCTTAAAGTTTGAGGGCTTCCTTGCTGAGGAAGACAGAGGTTACCAACTACCTTGAAGTTGAGGGCTTGCGGGGATATCAAGACAGAGACTCCGATCTTCGTATCGAGGGCTTACCCTGGTGTGGGTAAGATAGACTTGCTTGAAAGTATAAATCAAGGGACCTTTATCCAAGGTTTTTGGATACCCTTCTCTTTGGGTTAAAAGACTTATATTTTGTTACTAGTAGTTCTACTACTTGTTTCTATTCTGCTGCATTTTGTAATATAAGGAAAGTATAACTTTCTTATACTTTTTTACTTGTACTCTGATTAATTTAGATTCTATATGCTTTAAGGTAGAATCTCATATTGCAATCTTTTGATAAGTTTCAACTTCCGGAACCATATTTCTGGAACCCTCATTCAGAATCTCTTTCCTAGTTTGTATTCGGTGTTAGAGGTGTTGTGAATTTTCTTAGTTTAACTTTGTTAAACTTAGCCTTTTCCTTTGCTTAAAGAAAACATAGTTATTTTTAACTAACTTTAAAGGTTCTAAAGGAATTTTTAAAGTATACAATTCACCCCCCCCCCCTCTTGTATATTGAGCATCTACATTACTATTTCGATCCTACAATTGGTATAAGAGGTTGGAAACCTCTTACTCTATACCAATCTTACATTTGGTATCAGAGGTGGTTACTGAAATACTTATACTCACGAATAAGTTTTTCTTGCTCACTTTATCCTTCCGAACTTTGTCATTCCGAATTTGTCCATTCCAGACTTTCTCATTCCGAACTTTGTTATTACGATTCTTTACTACTAACAAGTTTGTGTGGAAAGTTATTTTTAGTATGGCAGGAATTAATGTTGGATCAATTGATAATCTGAATCCTACAAGACCACTAATATTTGATGGTAATGACTATGAATACTGGAGAGATCGTATGAAGACTTTTGTTATCAATACTGGAGTAGACAACTTTGTTATGCTTACTGGTGATTATAAAATTCCCGACAAGGAAGTCAGAACTTTTACTAACCAGGAAAAGTAAGAATATCAACTAAACTATAAGGTACGCAATACTTTACTATGTTCAATGACTAGAAATATATATAGCCAAATTTCTTCTTGTGAAGAAGCTAATTGTATATGGAAGAAGTTAGAAGTTACACACTTTGGGACTTCTAAAGTGATTGAAACTAGAAGAGCTATGCTTAGAGCTGAATATCATGGATTCAATTTTCCTTATGGAGAACCTATCTGTAAAGTTCAACAAAGATTTATGACTATTGTTAACAGTCTACAATCTATGGGTGAGAAAGGTTTAGATGATGAAGCTCTTGTGGACAAGATAATTGATATTATGACCAATGAGTGGGAATCCAAGAGAACAGCTATAGATGAGAACAGGAAGGTAACTCAAATTACGCTTGATGAACTTTTTGGAACTCTTCTGCAACATGAAACTAGAATGAAGATAGATGCTGACAACATCAAGAAGAAGAATGGAAATGGAACTGTTGCTTTTACTACAACTTCAAATCAGATGAAAGCTAAGACTCCTGAAAGAGTAACCAGATCTAAGTCTAAGAAAGTCATTTTTCAATCTGAATCTAGTGAGAGTGAAGTCTCAGAAAATGAATTGGCCAATCTTGCTCGAAGGATGAACAAGATAGCTGGACAGAGAAATTTTCAATCCAAGTATAAGAAAAAGGATAGGAAAGATAAGAAAGATGGAGAAGTTACTTGTTATGAATGCAAAAGAGATGGACATATTAGACCAGATTTCCCTATGCTCAAAAAGAAAGAAAAGAAGGAAAGTCATTCAGACAGGAATAGAAAGAAGTATTATAAAGCCAAAGATAAGAAAGTTTTGAAAGCTAATGACACCTGGAGTGCCAGTGGTAGTGAGTCTTCAGATGAATCTTTTGATTATGAATCTTCAGGACAGAAGAATCTTGGTCTTATAGCCAGATTACCTATTGATAATCATTGTCTTATGGCTAAGGTACGAAATGCTGAATTATTGACCAATGTTTCTTTAAATTCTAATGATAGTAAGTATTATAACTCTTCTAATGAAGAATCATCTTCTGATGAGGAAAATACTTTACCTACTTATGAGGAAGTCTCTAGGTTTGCTGAACTTATTGAGATTGAGAATTCCAAACTCAATAAGAAACTTGATAAATCAAACTCTAGGAATTCTATACTTACAAAAGAGATATCAGATCTTTCTAAAGATCTTGATAAGAGAAATGCTGATTTTGAAAGAATTTCAAAAAATCTTGAGGAAGTAAGTTCTGAGAAGAACAAACTTTCTAAAGAGTTAGAAAAAGTAATTTCTAAGAAAAATCTTTTCGAGCCTAACTCTAGTTCAAAAACTAATGATTTTGAGGACAAAAACTTGGTTGTAAAACTCAAGTCCGAAATTTTTTCCTTAAATAATTGTTTATCAAACTTTACCCATGGTAAAGAAAATTTTGATAAGATGTATTCCCAAATACGACCTTTAAGAAATAAATCCGAATTTGGTTATACCCATGCAAAAGCAGTTTTCAGTAACAATTATTTTGTTCCTCAAAGTGCCCCATTTTGTACTAAATGTCAATGTGGAGGTCACTGGGCAAAAATTTGTTCCTTAAATAAAACCCAATCCCTAGGATTTCACAAAGCTTACTTTTCTAAGAAGATGTGGGTTCCTAAAATTTTATTGTCTGGAAATCTCGGATCCAAACAAGTTTGGATTCCGAGAGTCTAATTTTTCTTCTTGATTTCAGGAAAATAAAGAAAATACCAGCAACAATACATGGTACATGGATAGTGGATGTTCCCGGCACATGACCGGTAACAAAAGCTTTTTTGAAAAGATTATCAAAACGAAAGGAGGAAAGGTAACTTTTGGAGACAATGCTAAGGGAGAGATTGTTAGTATTGGTAATATTGTTCTTTTAGGTAGAACCTTGATTTCAAATGTTCTTTTTGTTAAGGGTCTTAAGCACAACCTCATTAGCATAAGTCTGTTATGTGATGAAGGTTGCCTTGTGAATTTTAGGAATGATAAGTGTTTAGTTCACAATTCCATGGAAGAATTTATTCTCTCAGCCAATAGGAAAGAGAATGTCTACACTTTGAACCTAGAAGACCTCAGGAGCCAAGATTTACCTTGCCTAAGTGCAATGGAAGATCATTCCTGGTTATGGCATAGAAGACTAGGTCACTGTAACCTTAGGAACCTATGTAAACTCTCTAAGAAGAAACCAGTTAAGGATCTACCGGAGCTTAGATTTGATTCTTCTAAAGTTTGTGATCCTTGTCAATATGGCAAGCAACATAAATCTAGTTTTAAGTCAATCGGTGAAGTCTCAACAACTGATGCATTACAGTTAGTGCACATGGATCTTTTTGGTCCAACACAAACTCAAAGTATTGGAGGAAAATACTATGTGTTTGTTCTGGTTGATGATTACACTAGATTTACTTGGGTCTATTTTCTAACAAAGAAATCTGAAGCTTTTTCTTATTTCAAAAGTTTTATAGCTCAAGTTAAAAATGAGAAAAACCTTCCATTGAAAACTTTTCATAGTGATCATGGAGGAGAATTTCAAAATTCTGATTTTGAAACTTTTTGTAGTAATAAAGGTATTACTCACAATTTTTCAGCACCTAGAACTCCTCAACAGAATGGTGTAGTTGAAAGAAGAAATAGAATTCTTCAAGAAATAACTAGAACCATGTTGAGTGAATATTCTATTGCTAGACATTTCTGGGCTGAAGCTGTAAGTACTTCTTGCTATACTATAAATCGAGTTTTGATTAGACATTTTCTTAATAAAACTCCTTATGAGTTATGGAATGGTAGAAAACCAATACTTTCCTACATCAAGGTTTTTGGTTGCAAAGTATTCATCCTGAATACTAAAGATAACTTACATAAATTCGCACCAAAGTCTGATGAAGGAATTTTCTTAGGTTATTCCACAACCTCTAAGGCTTATAGAGTTTTTAATAAAAATACTTGCACTGTTGAGGAAACAGTACATGTAATCTTTCTTAATTAACTTCCTATTGAAAAAGTCTCCTTACAGTAATAAACTCCTTTTCATAGGGGGAGTACATTTGATTGTTTGTTTAACATTTTTTTTGTTGTTTTCAAATTTTTCGGAAAGAATATTTCCGGAATGGAATTTCCCGAAACTAAAAATTTTCAAATTGGAAATTCTCGTACAGAATACTTCTGGAATGGAAATATTCATATTGAAAATTTCCGGAATGAAAACTTACGTACCAGCAGTTTCATACCAGATTTTCGTACCGATTTTTTCCCGTAATGTGTTTTTCGTATTGAATTTATCATACTAAGTTTTTTTTCCCTTACTAAGTTTTTTTTTTCATACTGAGTTTTCTGAAATTTGTTTTCCGTAATAAGTTTTCCGTAATGAGTGTTTTCACACTGAGATAGTTTTCCATAGTAATTTTTTTTAGAACTTTGTCTTTTCATAATAAATTTTTTTTTACCCATTACGAATAATCCTCCTAAGCCAATCCGAAAGGTATGATTTCCTTACTCAAGTTTTCGTAGTCATATTTTACTTGCTGGAATTATCTTATATTATATTTTTGGATTATAGTTGTCTTAAATCTTTACTTTAATAAAAACCTCAAAAAGATCGGATTCAAGTTATCAACCGTCAGATTTGATCTCAGATCATTCCAACCGTTAGATCAACTGTGGAATTTGAACCATCATCTCATTGCCTATATAAAGGGGACCCAATTACTCGTCACACATCGGTTTCAAGCTCTTGCGTCCTGAAGCTCTACCCCTCTGTTTTAAGGCCGTTCCGAACCTCAGTTTTCTCAGCTCCGAACTTCAGTCTTCTCCGTTCAGTACTTTCCAGAGGATTTCAGATCCGAATGTCGGCAGAGTTAGCATCTCAAGAAATGTCTTCCACCAAGCCTATTTCTCAGTGGTTAGTTTACAGAGAAAGGTTAGTCCATTTGGATTTCTTCAACAACTATGATTCCCTTATCTCAAAGAACATTAAGTTGAATGGCTAGGAAGAAGTTGCGGTGTCAAAAACTGGGAATCAAGATGAGGTATATTCAGATTTACTTGTCGAGTTTTATGAATCAGTGTCCTTCTTTAAGGAATATGATAGGGAGAAGTTTTCTTTCAAGTCGTATGGCAAGACCTACAGACTTTCTTACACCAAGGCTGCAAGCTTGGTAGGATTGTCTTATGAAGGAGAAGCCGAATTTATTTCGCACGTTTTACCGGACTCTAAGGGTAGCTTTGACAAGGAAAAATCCTTAGAAACTCTCGGACTGGCTGATGACAAGGCTCCGAAGATTGCAAGTCTATCCACAAACTTCCGGATTCTAGAGTTGTGGGTGCAAGGACTTATCGTACCGAGGAAAGGCGATAAAGACAGCTTGAAGAAGAGTGAGATCTATATCCTAGATTTCCTGATAAATCTAAGGAAGTTCAATTTCATGAGGCATATTCTTATAACCATTGAGAACCTTAAGAAAGGAAATCTCAGAGCACAGATCGTAATGTACCCAACAATATTATCAAAGTTGATAGTTCGGTGCCTTTAATCTTTCAAGGAAGCTTGTAGATCTAAGCCGAGGGTATGAAAAATTTTGTTGGTTAGTGATGACACTCTTAAAAGAATGGATGTAGCTTTTGACAAGAAGTCTGGAAAGTTTATTGATCTACCTGCTCAAGAAGAAGTGGCTCCGAAAGCTGCTGATCCGAAATCCTCTAAGCCGGTAAGGAAAATAAAGCTAAAAGAAGTGCTAGTAGAAGCCGAGAATCCCAAGTCTAAGGAAGTCCATTCCGCACCTCCAAAGCCTAAGAAGAAGAAAGCCTATCCTGATGAGGTTGTTACAAAGTGGAGAGCTGATAAAGAAAAAAGGAAAGAAGGGGATCCACAGTTCGGATTGGATCCTACGGAGGCTAAGGCCTTGAAGGAGAGAACTGCTGATGAGCTTGAAAAACAAGCAAAACAAAAGAATCCCAAGAAGAAGATGTCTGAGGCCGAGGTAGCTCAGGCTTTATTGAAATTCAATGAAATGGTTTCAGCAACTATTCCAGTTCCGAGAACTTTCTCCTTGGAATCTCTACCTGAGACTCCAGGAAGGAATTTCGCTGCTCCGGAAGAGGCTGCTGCTAAGAATACTGAGGAAGTTGATCAAGTGCAACAAGTAGAAGAGGGTGCTGAAGGAAGTGGTGAAACCGGAGATGTGCTGAAACAAGTAGATGATTACAAGGGAACACCTTCGGAACACTTATCACTCCGGACTTCAGAAGATGAATCTTCAAAGCTAGTTACTCCAGCAATGGAATAAGAGAAAGGAGAAGAAGAAGTTGCCTATCATGGAGAAGAAGAACAAATTTTACATGATATTGCTCAGATGAAAAACGTAGAGGTTGGTATTCAGGAAGTTGCTGATGAGGAAGATATTTTCGTTCAAGTTTCTGACAGTGAGAAGAGAACTCCGGAACAGGACTCAATTCCAGAAAAAGACAAGGGAAAGCAAATTCTTGCTGATACTCCGAGCTCAGAAGTAAGGAAGAGAAAGGAAGCTGGTAGTTCTTCAAAGAGAAAGTTGGAGCTTATTGAGGAAGAAAACTCTCCAAGCAAGATTTCAGATTCGGAGTCATCCTCGTTGGGGCATGACTTTGTTGTTCAGTCCTTAAAGAAGTTGGTGGGAACCATTCCGACCTTCTCTAGTATTGACTCGAGATGCCAGATTCTCCAACATGCGTTGAATCAGAAAACAGACTCTGTATCTATGGTTATGGATAAGTGCGTTGATATTGAGGCTCAGTTCAAAACCTTCTTTGTTGGTTACGAAGCTCATAAAAGGTCTTGTAAGAGGATGACAAGTTGGTCAAAGAAGATTGTGGAAGAAATGAGGTTGTTCGATGAGTTTCAAGAAAATGTTAAAGATGCCTTTGAAACAGAGGACAAGAAGATAAACGAGCTGACTTCCTCCTTTGAAGAAAAGCTGACAGAAGAAAAGAACTTCCAGATCCAAGAAGTCAGGGATCTGAATGGGAAACTGAATTCTGTTTCTCAGAACTGGAAATTTGAAAGGGATCATCGGATCAATTTTGAAGAAAGGATGAAGGCTCAGGATGAAAAGATCAAGGCTCAGGAAGAAAATATGAAAGCCCAGGAAGAAAAGATTGAAGCTCAATCCGCAAGAATAGTGGTCTTAGAGAAGCAAGCTGATGAAGATCATAAAGACCTAAAGAAGATCAAGACTATTTTAAAGGGGCTCATGTTGAAGGAGAAAGATCGGAAATAACCTAATCCGATATTTTTGTTGTATTCTTTTTGTTACTGACATTCCAAATCTAATGAAAATTGTGTATCTCGTTTCCATTGTTGTCATTACTAATCTTTCAGGTACTTTGTTATTTTTCTTCCATTCCCTCCAATTCTTTTTGAAAATCACAAAGGGGGAGAAGGAAAAGATCATTAAAAAAGAGGAACTCTAATAAGAGTTTATCAAAAGGGGAGAAAGAAAAAATACCCAAGGAAAAAGAACTCTAATAAGAGTTTGTTTAAGGGGGAGTTTTTCTAAAAGAAGACCTTCTTATGAAATATCACTCCGGAAATATGAATACGATCCTTATAGTTTCAAAGCCTAAGGGGGAGTTAGTCGTATTCATCTATATTCTTAAAGCAAGGGAGATAAGCATTAATATGTTTCTTTCTTCTTAGAATAACTTTTTCGTAAGGATGATTGTGCTTTCCAAAAAGGGGGAGATTGTTGAATCAATAAGGTTTTCCTTATGACTTTTCCATTCCTTCTTGTTTTGAAAATCAAAAACACCTTATCTTAAGGAAAATTGTTTTCTTAAGGAAAATCGCTTTTATAAGAAAAATTATCCTTATCACATTTTCATTCATATTTTCTTAAGTATGAGATTCGGATTCATTTTCTCGGAATCATTGAAACTTTGATATAAAGCATTCTGTTTTAAGGTTCGGATTCTGGACAAGAACTATAAGGAAGTTTGATTCCGAATTTCGGATATGAACTCTGACTAAGTTCTATTCAAGTTTCAGGATACGAATTCTGAAGAAGAATTCTCATTACGAGTTCTAATGAAGAAATCTCATTCTGAATTCCCATTACGAATTCTGATGAATAATTCTCATTACGAATTCTGATGATGAATTCTCATTACGAATTCTGATGATGAATTCTCATTACGAATTCTGATGACGAATTCTCATTACGAATCCTGATGATGAAATCTCATTACGATTTCTGATGACGAATTCCTATTCCGAATTCTCATTTTGAATTCACCTATTAAACAGAATTTGAGTATCTTTGTTTTATACATTCTGAATTAATTCAGACTCCGAAAAATATCTTTGTTAGACTTCGAACTTTTATATTGCTTACTCTTCTAAAATTTTGTCTAATCTCTATTGTTCCTTACACTCCGAACCTTCACTCCGAAGTTTTCATTCCGAACTTTTATGTTAGAGTTTAAAACGATGTCGTACATTATGTTACAATTGTTTTGTTATAAAACGATGTCGTCTGTTTTGTTATAAACTAACCATTGTCTAAGTGACATGTGTACAGGTCCCTCCGATCTTTAAGGAAAATATGACCGTTGGAGAAGGAGCCGACCTTACCTATAAATATAAGCTCATTTGAAAGAGCTCGTAGCGGCTGATAGCTGATGAAAGTGCTGAAAGGCTGACTAATTTTCTTGAAGTGACTTCTAGAGAGATAGGCTCTTATTAACTCTCAAAAGCTTTGTGTGACTCCGAATGTTGGTGATTACATTCGAGGGCTTCCGGGGATAGGAAGACAGAGGTGCCGACTACCTTAAAGTTCGAGGGCTTCCTTGCTGAGGAAGACAGAGGTTACCAACTACCTTGAAGTTGAGGGCTTGCAGGGATAGCAAGACAGAGATTCCAATCTTCGTATCGAGGGCTTACTCTGGTGTGGGTAAGACAGACTTGCTTGAAAGTATAAATCAAGGGACCTTTATCCAAGGTTGTTGGATACCCTTCTCTTTGGGTTAAAAGACTTATATTTTGTTACTAGTAGTTCTACTACTTGTTTCTATTCCGCTGCATTTTGTAATATAAGGAAAGTATAACTTTCTTATACTTTCTTACTTGTACTCTAATTAATTTAGATTCTATACGCTTTAATGTAGAATCTCATATTGCAATATTTTGTTAAGTTTCAACTTCCGGAACCATATTTCCGAAACCCTCATTCAGAATCTCTTTCCTAGTTTGTATTTGGTGTTAGAGGTGTTGTGAATTTGCTTAGTTTAACTTTGTTAAACTTAGCCTTTTCCTTTGCTTAAGGAAAACATAGTTATTCTTAAATAACTTTAAAGGTTCCAAAGTAATTTTTAAAGTATACAATTCACCCCCCCCCCTCTTGTATATTGAGCATCTACATTACTATTTCGATCCTACAATTGGTATAAGAGGTTGGAGACCTCTTACTCTATACCAATCTTACAGATACATTTTAGGATAATCTTCTCTGTGATATTAGGTCACTGGTGAACACTTCCCACTTGAGAATTTTTACAGATGTGGTGAATTGGTAACTCATCATGAAAGGAAATTTTAGAGAGGCCCCAAGTAGTGTCCAGGATATTTTAGTAGGGAAAACTCGAAACACTTCTTCTAGTATAAAGAAGTGTTGTTATGACAGTTTTCATCAAGGAAACAATATTAGAAGAATTTAGGGTAGTGATAATCTATCTCAGGACCATGTTCTATTATAGTACTATTAGTGTGGAAAATAGAGGCCACAAATGGTCTCAATGTCCATACCCTACTTTGAAGTTTCATGGTTGTAGAAAAATGGGACACTTGTAGTGGTTTTTTAGGGTAATGAATAAGTAGAGTAGTTTAAGGGGATAAATACATGTACGAGGGAGTCGTAAGGACACAACTAATCCTTAGAAGATAGGTAGTTGGAGTTCCACAAGACATTCTGGTCGAGGTAGGGTACATGGTACCCTAGTACAGGAATGAAAGTAACAAGTAGATCAAATAGCTCAGGGGAGTTAGAGTAGAGCCTAGGTCATAAGGTCTAGTCATATGCATGTTATGAAGACTAATTTGGCCATTGTGGATGTAGTAATTTCTACTATCAGAGGTATGAATCTTGTATCATCCACTTTTTCTTGTGTTTCATTTGGTACAGGAGCATCATATTCCTTTTTTATCCAATCTTTTTGTAAATGGTTTGAGATTGGACATGGAAATATTGAATAGTCTTTTGACCATTGATACATCATTGGGAGTTTGGTTAGAGAATATTAATTGTTTTAAGGAATGTTCTCTAGATATTAGTGGTTATCATTTATTGTGGGAACCATTTGTGCTAGAAATGAAAGGTTTAAATTTTATTCTTGGTATGGATTGGCTAGTTATATACTAAGCACATATAGACTGTTACTGGAGGAGAGTTACCTTTATATCTATAGAAACATGCAGGTATTCTCATCAAGGTGAGTGATATCTTCAAGAAGGTCATAAAAGAATAATTTAGTGAATATTAGATTGTCTCATGGATCATATAACCGGTATTTCTCTAGATGATAGTGGAATATAGCAAGATTATTTTCCTCCAGTGGTAAATTTTTTTTAGGATTTTTTTTCTGATGTATTCAATGGATTGATGCCTGAGAGATAGATTGATTTTATGCTCAATTTAGTTCTATGAGTAGATCTAGTTTCTATCCCAACTTATATAATGAAACCAGTAGATTTTCAAGAGTTCAAAGTTCAGTTAGAATATTGGAAGCTAAAAGTTTCATATGGCCTAATATGTCACCTTATGTTTCTATAGTTCTTTTCACCAAGAAGGGTGATAGTACATTGAACTTATCTATAGATTATTGGATATTAAACTAGATGGCAGTCAACAAATTATATCCTCTTACACCCATCGATGATCTCTTATATCATATAATAGGTGTTGATATCTTCTCCAAGATCGATTTCATATATGGATAGCGACCGTTGAAGGTAAGACCATTAGACAAGCCTCAGACTGTTGTATGAATTCATAGTGATGCCATTTTTTTGACTAATGAACCTATAGTATTGATGAATTTTATGAATTGGATCTTTTACCCTTTTCATTACCAGTTTATAGTGATTTTTTATATGACATCTTAGTGTACTAACAGTCAATAGAAAATCATTCCCAATATCTTAGCATCATCTTGAGTACATTGATAGAGCATCAGTTTTATTCTAAGATAACCAAATGTAGTTTTTGTATTGATGAATTTCACTTATTGTTTCATGTAATCTTATAGGATAGAGTGCTAGTGGACCTAGAGAAGATTACAGTCATGGTATCTTGCGAGCATCATAATAATGCCTTCAAGATTCATATCTTTCTAAGTCTATTAGGTTATTATCGGAACTTTATCCAAGACTTGTCATATTTTAAAGCACTGATGTCAGGGATTAACAATAAGGGGTGAAGTTATTTTGTTTATATGCTTGAAAGATATATTTTTAGGAGATGAAAGACAGTCAGACCTCAGTGCATGTCCTCACTTTACCTATTTATGGTAAATCATATATTGTATCATGTGATGCATCCAGAGTTGGACTAAAAGGAGTTCTGATACAGGAGGATTAAGTGGTTGCTTTCATCTCTATATAACTGAGACCTCATGGTAGGAATTTCCTTACTCATTATTTTGAGTTAGTAGCAGTGGTACATGCCCTGAGATGTTGGAGACATTATCTCATGGGTGAGAGGTTTTTGGTATACATAGACCACAAGATCCTTAAGAACTTATTTTCTTAGTGGGACCTGAACCTTCTAAATAGAAGGTGGGTAAAGTATCTTCAGTATTTTGACTTTGATTTGGATTATACACCAGGAAATGAATACTTCGTTGTTGATGGATTAAGCATAAAGATGAAGATAGAGGTAGTTCAGGAGTCTTGTGATGAGTGGTGAATGATGGAAATTTTTGCATACATGCATCTAGATGTCCACAAGTCCTAGGAATGTGTAGCTATGACTTCAACATCTGTTATAACTATTATTTTTTGAAATAGATCAATATCTATCAGTTATCTAATATGAAAGTTTTATTTATAGAGACCCTAGACTTTTACATTGAATATTATATGATTTTAAGAAAAATTATACATCAGAGTACAAGCCATGGATGGTGAATTCCAGTTTCTTTGAAGACTATGTACATAAAAATTAAAACATGGGACTAAAAATCACTTCTTATTTTAATATTCATAAGGAGATATTAAATTCTTTTGAGCCCTTACATCTACATAGGGTACCCTGGGTATCACATGAATAAAGGGATGATCTAAAAGCCTAGTAAGGGATTAAACATAAGAATAAGGCTTTAGCACAAGGGTTATAGATCAAGACATAACAAAATAAAATGGAATATAGAATCATAAAATATAAATACGGGATTATATAAACATGAATTCATATTATTGTGGTAACAACATAAATCATTACTTTATCATGATTCAATTCTCATTTCACATAGAGGATCACAAGTCAAGGATAACCACAAATACTGTTTCACATAGTAGCATGAGTCAAGGATAACCGACAAGGTCATTTCACATAACATCTCATGAGACTAAACTTTAATCAATGAATTGGATCACTATTTGGGTGCACCCATCATAACATGTTCATGAATATTCTTTCCGCATAAATAATCATACATAAACATAAGGTAACCCATGTAGAGAAATGGGTATCACATTCATGTCATAAAGAATAATGATGGGCATATTATAAAATTTTACATGAGAGAAATAAATTGAAAAATACATGTAAATTAATAAGTTAAAATATGAATATATCTTCTTAAGTGATTTAAAATAAAAGTGACAACATGTAAGAAGATTATTTAGGAAATATTTAGCATTAAAACATTTTAGTACGGTTTTAAAGAAAATACTAATGAGCATTTAAAATAAAAAAGGGAATAATATTTTATATTAAACCAGAAGTTAAAGAATAAGGTTTTCATGATAAAAATACAGATTTTATAACAACAAAGGTGGAAATAAAGAAATTATACATTGTTCTTGAAATTGGGTAAAAAAATTAGGAAGTTCACTTAAAATGAGTTTTCTTATTGGTAAGTATCGAGGAGGTAATCACTTAAAATCATGTATATCCTCAAAGATAATGAGGTATGGATATAGAAACATTATTTTGGAGCATATAAACAGTATGTATAAGTTGTACAAAAAATACAACTTCATTTGGGTAATAATAAAGATAGAGAAACCCGAAGGAATAAAGGCGGTTCAGGTAGAATCCCTTACGGAATATCGGCATGATATCAGATATAATTAAGAGGTATCAATGAGAGAGAAAGAGATTTATAATCTTTTATAAAGAATGAGTTCAGTATGGTTAAGGTTCTAAATCATACCCCATCATTAGTAATTATACCTAAAGGGGGCATAACATAGAGGATATTCTTAAATAAATGTGAGAAAGAGAGGATACCTTACCTTAATTCTGATGGTGTTCTACCCATGATATTAATGACCTGAATAATCAAATTAGGTTAATTAATTAATAATTCCAGATCCTCTTTTACAATTAAATTATTTAGTATAGCCTTTTTTATTTCCTTCATAACCTTTTTGATTGGTTAGGAGGTTCAATTTCATTGTTTGGGTCTGTTTGTTTCATGTTCGGTTTACTTATATACCTGAATGGATAAACATGTATAGTGAGAGTAGTTATCCATAATTGAAGTTATATGACATTATTAAAAATATATAATATTACATGGTTGTGAATTTTATTTTCTTACTTGGATTGAAGGTTAATCATTATATAAAACATTAATGATAAACTCTTGGATTAATGTGGCAATTTTTCTCACAATTAACTTGTTTTGTATTATTATTTTCATCACGAATTTATATGGATTATAGAACATTAAATAAGATAAAATAAATATATTATGATCTATTTCAACCATTAAAATGGTTTCATGTTAAGTATATAAGATGGTAAAGCAAATTGAAAACCCGTTGTCGTTGAATGTGAAAAATCAACACATCTCGGGTGATATTTTCATTTATTGAAAAAAATATGGGGAGGGAGAGATTATGATAAACTATACCATTGGAATAATATAATTTTAGTACATTTATGTTACTCGAGTTATCATACCATTTGGGTGAAGGGAGGTGAGGAAAGAAACAAGAAAAGAAAAGAACTTGAAAGAAAATAAAAGATTCGGAAAGAAAAATTCACCACTTGAATTTATCTCCTTTGAGAGCCTCTTATGGGGAAAGGATTGGGTATTTTGAGAAGACTGAGGGATTTTGGATGTGGGGGAGGATCTTGGGGAGTTATTTGGTCTGAAATTAGGAAAATAACAAGGCTTGAGAGGAGTGAAGAGAAGAGGGGAGTGTGGTTGGTTTTTATAGTGGAGGAGAGGAGTGAATTTTGAATATTTAATTCCTTATTTAATTATTTTTCTCAATACATGAAATAGTGTTTGATGCTTGTGACTAAAAATAGTAATAATTTTGTGTGAGTTTGAACTAATGTCCATTTACAACATCCATGACTCAAGAATGATGTAGAAATTTAGGTTTTTGCATTTATTTTGAATTATCATATCTTACTATCCCTTAGAAATTCATGTATTTTAAAAAAAATGCCAAAAATTCACCATAACCATTTTTCAACATGTAAAATACAAAACTAAACTCTGTTTTTCAAAAAAATCAAAATATTATTAATTTAATTTTTTAATAAAATCATAATCTATTCTAAAAAACATTAAAACTATAACTTGTTTTATAACACCTTGAAAAATTAATCAAGATCCCATAAAATTATATTATAACCATAAGAAAATAAAACAAAAATTTATGACTAAATTTTATGAAAATACATTTCCATTTTAAATTATTAAATTAATCATAAAATTTTAATTGAAATATTCATGACATACAAAAATACTGATACTTGTACTATGATCGTTTTTTCACTTATAAGATGTCTAAATTGTATCTGTATATTCATGGGTGAAGTATCTATTTTTTTGACCAACTTACTATTCATTACTATTCATAAGGGTATGTTACTATTCACAAGGGTATGTTATTGTTCATAAAAAAATAAGTTGATTCTATCAGACTCTAAATATCTTACTGAATGAAACCATGTATGTTATATTATTTAAATTCAAAACACAGAAGTGACAATATTATGTTTAAAGGTCACAAAGTACTTAGTAGTTCATTGTGTTTTGATTTCATGTGATTATATGACATAATTATAAGAAGGGATTTTCCATTGATAAAACATTGGGTTGTTACATTATTCCCCCATTATGAAATATCGCCCTCGAAATTTCTTTTCTTACATTATAATCCATAAATAGGTGCGGGTACTTTTCCTTCATTGGATCCTCTAATTCCCATGTTGCCTCTTCGTACTTATGGTTCTGCCAAAGTACTTTGATCATGTGAGTAGTCTTATTACATAGAACTTTATCTATACGATCTAATATCTTCACTGGCTTCTCCTCGTAAGAACGATTATTCTCCAATTGTACCTCCTCTAAAGAGAGTACATGTGAAGGTTCTTGTATATATTTCCTTAAGAGGGATACATGAAAGACATCATGTACTTTGTACATGGTAGGTGGAAGTACTAGTTGATAGGCCACATCCCCAACATGATCAAGAATATCAAAGGGTATGATGTACCTGGTACTTAACTTTCCTTTCCTCCTAAACCTTAGGACCTTCTTCCATGGATATATGCGTAGAAATACCATGTCTCCAACTTTTAACTCAAGGTCTCATCGACGATTGTATGAATATATTTTTTGTTGACTTTGGGCTTCCTTAATGTAATTTTGAATATTTTTTACCTTCTCTACCATTTCTTCGACCATTTCAAGTCCTATAATCTTACGCTCACCAACTTCATCCAAACACTCTAATGCTCTGCACTTTTTCCCATAAAGGGCTTTGTATGGTGCCATTTGGATGCTTGATTGGAAAATATTGTTATAGGAGAATTCAACTAATGGAAGATATTTCTCTCATCCTCCATTGAAGTCTATAGAATATGATCTCAACATATCTTCTAGTGTCTGAATAGTTTTCTCAGATTGGCCATCAGTTTGAGGATGATAAGTCATACTGATGTTAAGTTTAATACTTAGAGCAGGTTGGAGACTTTTCTAAAACTTCAAGGGGAATCTCGGATCTCAATCGGATACAATAGATAGTGATACTCCATATAGCCTTACCACCTCTTTGATATATATTCGTGAAAGTTGATCCAATGAGAAGTCATCTTGAATCATGATAAAGTGAGTTGTCTTTGTAAGATGATCCACAATGACCCATATAGCATTGTTTCCTCTGGATGTCCTTGGAAGTACAGTGACAAAGTCCATGGTGATTTTCTCCCACTTCCATGTTTGTATGGGTAGTTTTGTATCATCCCCTTAGACTTCTATATTTAATCCTTATTTTGTTGTCATACCAGGCACTTTGATTTATACTCAGAAATATCCTTCTTCATATTGTCCCACCAAAAGTTCTCTTAGAGATCTCAATACCTCTTTGTGATCCCTGGGTGGATAGAGAAGGTTTAGGTGTGTTCATCATTCAGAAACTCCTTATTTATCTCTAGATCAGATGGTACATATAATCATGATCCAAATCTTATAAATTTGTCCTCATCAATCATGAACTCTGAGGATTTATCATTTCTAATATCTTCCAACATTTTTAGAATTTCTATATCTTTTCATTGAGCATCCTTTATTTTCTCCATGAGGGATGGTTGATCAATCATTTGAGAAAGGATTAATGATGTTCATCCCTTAATGATTCCCATGTCTATCCTTTGAAAATATAATACGATCATATCATTTTCAATTATCAGCATTGATAAAGATGCAGAATCCTTTCTACATAAAGCATCTTCCACCTTATTTTCCTTACTGGGATGGTAGTGGATTGATAAGTCATAATCCTTGATGAGATCTATCCATATTCACTGGTGAATATTAATCTATTTTATGTGAATATATATTTGAGACTCTTGTGATCAGTATATATCTCACACTTCTCCCTGTAGAGATAATGCCTCCATATTTTTAATGCAAAGATCACACTCACCAACTCCAGATCATACGTAAGATAGTTTTACTCCAAGATTTTCAGATTCTTTGAGGCATAGTCTATCACTTTATCATTTTCCATCATCACACAGCCTAAACCCTTCTTTGAAGCATCACTATAAAAAACAAATAGTTATCCACTTATTGGGAGTTTGAGTACTGGCGTAGTGATTATCCTCTTTTTCAACTCCTTAAAACAGTCTTCACATTCATAAGTCTAGAAAAACTTTACTCCCTTCTATGTCAGCTTGGTCACTGGGTTTGAAAATTATGAAAAAAAAATCACAAATCGCCAACAATACTAGGCTAGACCCAGAAATATGCGGATCTCCATTACATATGTTGTCTTAGTCCACTCTTCAATCACCTTTGTCTTAGAAGGGTATACATATATCTCTTTGTTAGTGATAACATACTCAGAGAATGATTCTTCCTCCATCCAGAACTCCCATTTATTGTACTTTTCATACCTCTTATCCCTTCGAAATGTTTTTAACATGGAATGAAAATGCTCCTCATGTTCCTCCCTTCTCTTGGAGTATATCATAATATCATCAATAAAGACTACCAAAAATTTGTATAGGTAACCTATAAATAATATATTAATTAAAACCATGAAAATTGATTGAGCATTAGTGAGTCTGAAGGTCATCACTATGAACTCATAGTGTCCATACCTTGTTCGAAAGGCAATCTTGGGAATATCTTCCTTCCTCACCTTTAATTGGTGATATCCCGACCGAAGGTCCATCTTAGAGAAATAAATGGCCCCATGAAGCTGATCAAACAAGTCATCTATCTGTGGTAGTGTATACTTTCACACTATCATGATTTTATTGATCACATGATAATCAATGCAGAGGCGCAACGATCCATCCTTCTTATTGATGAAGAGGACTGGCACACCCCACAGTGATGCACTCAGGCGTATAAAACCCTTCTCTAGATTATCCTATAACTATTTCGTCAACTATTCCAGCTCTATGGTGGAAATTTTATAAGGTGTCTTTGATATACAGATCTAGGAATAAGTTTAGTTGAGGACTCAACCTCTTGGTCAGAAGGAAGACTAGACAACTCTTCAGGGAATACATCAGTGTAATCTCTCACAATGGGCTTGTCTTCAAGCATGATTCTCATATTTTTCTAAATCATTTTAGATAGACATGGTTTCTCATAAGGAATTAATATCCACATTTTAGACACTAATTATAAATGAGATTCATCTTCCTCCTTACACTAAAAAATTGGAGGATGCTTTAGGATGTGAATAATGATCTTCATTTCCTGACAGTTTATGTTGGCTTTGTATAAAGATATCTAATACATGCCCAAGATATCATCAAACTCCACTAAATGAAGTATGAAGAGATTTTCTAGGAGTTTCATTCCACAGTTTTTATCTTATGAGGAGTTATAAACCATGGATGCAATAATTTCCCCATTCTCTATTCTCATAGATAACCTGTCCTCCAAATTTTTAGGTGGTGTTTGAATAGTTCCACTAATCTTACAAGATATAAAAGAATGTGTAGAACTAGAATCAAATAGTACATTCGCTATTCTTGAATGAATGACTAGAATACCTTTCACCACATTGTTTTCCAGATCCACCTCATTAGTAGTGATATCATAATCCCTTTTTTGTTTTCTTGGAGGTTTTTTTGATTGCCTTCAACAACCCTTGACTTAGGGAAATTGTTCGCATAATTCCCTTTCTCCTTGAAGTTGTAACACTGTACTAAAGGCTGAGTGTTGATCTAAACCTTATTTTCTTCTTCCACATTAGTAGGATTCTTCATATCCTGTTTGAAGTTTTTAACTAGATGTCCCAACATTTCACATTTGAAGAAACTATTGGTTCCCTTTAGACAATTCCCATGATACTTCTTCCCACAATTCTTACACGTGGGATGATCGATCTTCTTCCCGTTATGAAATTTATTTGTGGAACCACCCACATGAGATTCCATTTTTTTCTCCTTGTCATTGGGCCCACGATACCACCGAGAGTCTTAGATCTCCATTTCAACCTTGAGGGCACAATGGACAATCTCCTCATAGTTTTCGAAGTCTCTAATCGCTTGCAATTTTCAAAGACTCAGCTTTGGTCCTCTAAAGAAGAGATCCACCTTTCTTTCAGTGTTCATCACAAATCCAGAGGCACAACTTGAAATCCTTGTAAATTTTTCTTTATACACCTCGATTGACTCGTCTTCATTCTTTTTGAGTCTAAGGAAATCCCTTTCTATCTTGAGTGAGAGGATTTAGGAAAACAAATTATTGAAAAAAAATCTCTTGAATTCCTCCCATTCCATGGAATCAATTTCCTCTTGGGGATTCATATTTTTGATCATTTTCCACCACTAATTAGATTCCCCATCAAAATGATAAACTGCCAGTATGACTTTCTCTTCTTCTGATCACTGGAGGATATAGAATATCTTTTCAAGGGAGTTAATTCACTGTTCCATGAGGAGGGGACCAGATGATCCACTAAACATGGGAGGAGTTTTCCGTATAACATATTAAATAGTAAATTTCCCTTAACTTGGAGGTGGAGGGTGTTCCACATGATTCAAGTTATTACTCATAACTTGAGCCAGTTGAGTAAGTATTGTCATGAAGTTTTGAGCACACATTCCCATCATATCAGTCATATAATTAGGGAAATCTTCACATTACCTATCACGTTTATTATTGTAATGTGTTCTTCTATTTCCTTCCATTAACTAAGAAAAATACCATTCAATTAGAGGGCTTGAATACTTAACTATTGATCATTAGAAAAGGGAAACTTTGAACATAAGAGGATAAACTTGTAAAGGAGAAGTATATCCTAACTTGTGATCCACTATGTTTTAATCTAGGTTATCCTTATTCTATTTACTAGATTATATTCGTATGGTATATTTTTTTATTCACTTAATAATGGTTTGTACTAATCTCATGAATTTACCAAATCATATCCCCTGGGTGTGTCAACTCAAGAGTGTTTCAAGGCCTGTTATCGTGCACTACTTCTCATTCGAGTCTAGATCAAAGAGGTGTTTTGGGTTTTACCCCAAGATACATCTTTCCCAGAGCCACCTCTACCTATTTGTACCTAGACATAGATGTATTTTCTTGATAAACCACTTACTCTATACTTACCAAAATTTAGGGGTTTTTTCTTATACTTAATATCATCCTTAAGGTTCTTACCAAAGTACTATATTCCTAATCTCTAAAAGTAACTAGACCATCATCTTATACCAAATATACAGAACCTTTCCTTTTACAAATAACATTATATGATTTTAAGAATAATTATACATAAAAATATAATCCAAGGATTATGAAGTCTAGTATCTTTTAAGACTAGGTACATAAAACATAAAACATGGGACTAAAAAACACTTCTTTATTTAATATTCATAAAGAGATCCTAACTTCCTTTGAGCCCTTAAATATATATAGGGTGCCCTATAGATCACATGAATAAAGGGATGAGCTAAAATCCCAATAAGGGATTAAACATAAGAATAAGGCTTTAGCACAAGGGTTAGAGATCAAGACATTATGATATAAAATGACATATATAATCATAACATATAAACATGGGATCATACATACATAAATTCATAATATTGTGGAAACAACATAAATCATTACTTTAGCGTGATTCAAGGCTTGTTCCACATAGAGGATCATAAGTCAAGGTTAACCACCAATATCGTTTCACATGGTAGCACGAGTCAAGGCTAACCGCCAAGACCATTGCATATAACATATCATGAGACTAAACATGACCCAAGGCATTGGACATCTCTCTGGTCACACCCATCTTAACATGTTCATGAATAGGATTTCTATATAAATAATCATACATAATCAAAAATACATAAACATAAGGGAATCCATGGAGAGAAATGGGTATCACATTCATGTCATAAAGAATAATGAATGGTTGTATCATAAAAGTGTCCATGAGATAAATGAATTAAAACATACATGGAAATTAATAAGGTAATTAGGCATATAGCATGGTAAGTGATGTAAAATAGAAGTGACAACATGTAATAAGAGTATTTAGGAAATTTTCATCATTAAAATATTTTAGTACGTTTTAAGGAAAATACTAAAGAGAATTTTAAAATGAAAAGGGAATAATATTTTATATAAATCTTGAATTGAAACAAAGAGGTTTTCATAATAAAAATACTGATTTTATAATAACATATGCGGCTTTAAACAAATGGTAGACTGCACTTGAAATTGGTAAAAATTTTGGGAAGTTTCCTTAAAACGAAATTGCTTATTGGGAAGTATTGAGGAGGGAACCACTTAAAAGAATGTATATCCCTAAAAGATAATAGGGATGGATCTTAAAACATGAATTTATAGAATATAAAAAATATGTAAAATTTGTACATAAAAATAAAAGAAAACTTCATTTGGGTAAAAAGAAAGATAGAGAAACCTAAATGAATAAAGGATGTTTAGGTGAAATCCCTTACAGAATATCAGCATGGTATTGGGTGTACATAGAAGGTCTTAATGAGAGAGAAAGGGATTTACCATATTTTATGAATCATGAGGGAAGTATTTGTAAGGTGAGAAATAATACCCCATAATTATGAATTATATGTAAAAGGGGCATAACCTAGAGAAGATTATAGAATAAATGTGAGAAAGAGAGGATCTATTACCTTAAGTTTGATGGTGTTATCCCCTTGATATTAATGACCTAAATAATAAAATTAGTTTCACTAATTAATAATTACAGAACCTATTTTATGTGTAAATGATTTATTATAACCTTTTTGAGTTCATTCATAACCTTTTCGATTGGTTATGAGGTTCAATTTCATTGTTTGGGTTTGTTTGTTTCAAGCTTAGTTTACTTATATACATGAGCAGATAAACATGTATGGTAAGAGTATTTTCCCAGAATTGTAGTTATATGACATTAGTGAACATTAAAAATATTAAATGGTTTTAAATTTAATTTTTTTACTTATAGTGAAGGTGAATCATTAAATAAAACATTAATGATAAACTCTTGGATTAATGTAGTGATTTTTCTCACAATTAACTTGTTTTGTATTATTATTTTACATCATGAATTTATATGGATTACAAAACATTAAATAAGATAAAAAACATATATTTTGATCTGTTTCAACCATTAAAATGGTTTTATGACCATTATAGATTATGTTAAAGAAAATTGAAAACTCGTCATCCTTAAATGTGTTAAATCAACACATCTCGGATGGTATTTTCATTTATAGAATAAAAGGAGGGGGAGGGAGAGATTATGATAAACTATCCCATTATCATAATATAATTCGATTAAATGTATGTTACTGGAGTTATCATACCATTTGGGTGAAGGTAGGCGATTAAATAAATAATAAAAGAAAATAACTTGAAAGAAAATAAAAGAATCAGAAAGAGGAATTTACCTCTTGAGTTTATCTCCTTTGAGAGGTTCTTAAGGGGAGAGGATTTCGTATTTTGAGGAGAAAAAGGGATTTTGGACGTGGGGGGATCTTGGGGAGTTATTTGGGAAGAACTTAGGCATGTAATAAGGCTTGAGAGGAGTGAAGTGAAGAGGGGAGTTTGGGTGGTTTTTATAGTTGGGGAGAGGAGTGAATTTTGAATATTTAATTCATTATTTAATTATTTTGATCAAGACAAGAAATAGTGCTTGATGATTGTGATAAAAAACGTTAATAATTTAATGTGAGTTAAAACAAATGGCCATTTACATCATCCATGACTCAAGCATGATGCAGAAATTCAGATTTTAGCATTTATTGTGAATTATGGTATTTTACTTTTCATTAAAAATTCATGTATTTTAGAAAATTCCAAAAAATTCACCCTAACCATTTTTTGATGTGTAGAATACAAAAATTAACTACATTTTTGGAAAATAATTTTCTAAATATTATTATTTTAATTTTTAAATAAAATCATAATTTATTCAAAAAAAACAACATTAAAGCTATAACTCGTTTGGTAACACCGTAAAAATTTAATCAAGGTCCCATAAAATTATATTATAACCATAAGAAAATTAAATAAATATTTATTATTAAATTTTATGAAAATAATTTTCCATTTTAAATTATTAAATTAATCATAAAATTGTAATTGAAATATTTATGACATTCAAAAATACCAATACTTATACTATGATCATTTTTTCACTTATAAGATGTCTAAATTGTATTTTTACATTAATGGGTGAAGTTTATATTTTTTTTGGCCAACTTACTATTCATTACTATTCATAAGGGTATTTTACTATTCACAAGGGTATTTTACTATACATCAAAAACAAAGTTGATTCTATCAGACTCTAAATATCTTACTGAACACAATTGTGTATATTAGATTTTTGAAATTCAAAACACTAAAGTGAAAATATTATGTTTAAAGGTCTCATAATACTTAGTAGTTAATTGTTTTGTGATTTCATGTGATTATATGACATAATTATAAGAAGGGATTTTCCATTGATAAAATATTGGGTCTTTACATTAGTTCTAAGAGATAACATATATGGTGGAAAGACACCATTGGGATAGTCTCTTGGAAGTGGAAATTATCTTTTTTTCATGGATAAGTATTGGTTCTTAATGGTTTATATAGGGATTTGGTGTGAGATTTTGATGATTCTAGGTGGGTGGTACATCCTAGTTTGACAAATATGTATTGTGATCTTCATAAATAGTAATGGTGGTTGATAATGAAGAAGGAAGCAGGATTTGTGGTGAGATGTTTCACTTGTTAGTATGTGAAAGATGAGTATCAGAGGCTAGTGGGGATTTTGTATCCTTTTCCCATTACTGATTGAAAATGGGATGATGTAACTATGTATTTTGTGATAGTATTACCCAATACAACCCATAAGAATGATGTTTTATGGGTGATCATGGATCAATTAATGAAGGTAGGCCACTTATTTCCTATTAAAGAGACTTTCATAATTGATGATATGGTTAGTATTTATGTTTGCAAGGTAGTTTGGATAGATGGTGTTCTAATGAATATTATTTCAAATATAGATCCTCATTCACATCATGATTCTGGCAGGGTCTTCAGAAGGATCTGGGATCCCAAGTTCTTTTGAGTATGACCTATCACCTTCAGACTCACAATCATTCTGAGTGGAATAATAATGTTCTAAAGAATATTTTATGAGCAAGTGTTTTCTATTTTTGTGGTTTATAGGAGTATCATATGGAACTCATGGGGTTTTCATAAAATAAAATCTTTCATGCATTGATCTAGATGGAACCTTTTGAGGATTTATATGACAGATCATATTGTTTGCCTCTTTATTGGTTAGAGGCTTGTGAGTTAGTGCTTGTTGGGACTAATCTCATGTAGGATACATATGAGTAGGTTCAATTGATCAGGAGGAATTTATTAACTGTGTATATTAGGAATAAATTATACACTGACCATCAGAGATGTCATTTGGAGTTTGAGGTTGGTTATTGTGTTTTCCTTTGGGAGTATCCTAAGTTTGGAAAACATCATATCAAGAAATATGGAATGATAGCACTCAGGTTTATCATTCTATATGGGATAGTGGATGTGGTTAGTCCATTGGTTTACTGATTAGACCTTCCATAGTTCCATGCATGATGTGTTTCACATGTCACAACTTTGGAGATATCATCAAGACACTTCTCATGTGATAGGTGTAGCAGACGTTGAGATTGGGGTAGATGTGTCCTTTGAGGATCATCCAATGTTGATTGTAGACTATAGTGAGAAGTATCTCTAGGTTAGAACTATAAATTTATTTTGAGTACAGTAGAAGCATGGTAAAGTTCAGGAGGAGACCTAGGATATGAAGTTTTATATGTGATCACAGTGGCCATAATGTTTCCCCAACACCCCACAATAATGCTCGGAGCATCTCAAAAATGAGTTGTCATATGATGGGGAGGTTGTAAGATCCCTTATTTTTTATCTATATACCACTTTGAGTTTTTTCATTAAATGCCTTTTGTTGGGTTTCCCTTAATCCTTAATCCTTGGTGGTAAAGTCTTGTTTGAAGATGGAGAGCCTCTTTCAGGGAAAATAACCTAAAGTTCAGGGATGTATGTTTATTTGAATTAATGGAGTCTGGATATAATTGTGTAAAAAAATTTATGAAGGTTTTCCATTCTTCGGAAGGCTTTTGAGGTGGATCAGATCCTTATGCAAGAAATAGGGCTGAAAATTGCATTTAGGTGATTTATATGCCATGTAAATGCAATACAATACATGTAAATTCTGTCAAACACATGTCATGAAACCAGTACAAGGTGTAAATCTATGAAATGTCATTTAAATAGTTCATGTTGTTTAAATAGTTTATGTCATGTAATGTTCAAGTAAATTAAAAATTCATCCAAGGAGGTATGTTTTTTGGTGTATCCCTCTAAAATGAAATATGTGATTTTTAAATGAGTAACACAACATGTAATATCCTGGGCATCATTTTTTAAGTATATCGTGTAGTTGGTTTTTAATTGCCCCTCATGTGTATCTCCCTCCTCTCTACCTAGGGTGGTTCTCTAAGTGATTTTGGAGCGCAATCCTCCTTTTTGGATCTCCTATTTATTTGATTGAACCCTAGTAAGTATTTGGATTTGGTTTCCCCATCCTCTTCTATTGTTCTCCATTAGGGTGGTGTAATCTTCAGACCATGTTTGGGTTTGATTTTATCTTGTTCTGAATTGATATAGGTTTCATCTTTTGATCTTTTTCACCTTCTTCCTTGTTGGTGTTACCCCTTTGTAAGTGTTTTGTTAATCACTTATTAAAGAAAGGGGGTCTAAACCTTAACCCTATGGTCTATTTAATTGAAAAGTATATGAAATATTTAAATTGAAAAAATATAACATGCACCTAAATTAGTTAAATGATAAATTCTATTATTCTTTGGAATCCATTTGGATCCAATTATTTTTTACCTGGCTTTTGACAAACATTCGGGTGAGATAACTCTTGATTTTAAATGAATTTTTAAATGGATTAAAGTGTGTTTATTATGATCTAATTTTTAGGTGATTTCTTAATATATATTCACCTAGGCTTGGCTTGATTATTAAGATGACTGGAATGTTATTGGTTTATGAACAAATGATAAAAAAAATTGGGTAATTGAAAGATAAAGGTTAATTTTCATAATTAACCATTTTTCTTTATGATGTGATATTTTCATATCCATGTTGTTATGCCCAGTGATTTATGTTGTAATGCATATATAGAGGGATATGCCCAGTTATCCATGGTGTAATTATTATATAGTGAGTTATGCCTAGTGATTCATGATGTAATGCTTACACAAAGATCTCATCCATGATTCATTGCTAAAATGATTATATATTAGGCTTGGCCCTAATATATGTTTTAATGCTTATACACTAGGCATAGCCCTAATTTATTGTTGAAATTATTATATAGTGGGATTGACCCTGGTTTGTGTGATTTATACCATGGATATATGGATATGGTTGTCATGGTTGTGACATGATAAGAGACATTCTATTATGGCACTGAAGAGAGTTGTGTTTTACCATGGTTATATGGTTGAGATTGACATGCCTGTGATACATACTTAGAGACATTCTGGAATGGTGTCAACGAAGGTTTATGTGGTTATGATTTAATTATTTAATTAATTAATACGTTTGTTTATTGCATTATTTCATGAACTTACTATCATACTATTTATGTTTAGACATGGTGGTGTCAACCTACTGAGTTATACTCACCCCCTATTCGGGCCTCTATTTGGTAGATGAGAAGACTACATGGGTGTAGGATTTTATAATGGAAATAAACCTTTCTATTGATTATTTATTACTGGATGGGATGGTGTTTGGATATGAGACCGACCTGGGGCTTGGGACCAGGGACTTTTCAGTCTTTATTTTAGTTTTATTGTCTTCTATTTGTATTACTTATATCACAATATTTAGTTACATTTAATCTTGTAATTACATTATTCCTTTATTATTTATTAGATTATTCATTTTTATTTTATTTTTTGGTTTTTCTAATATATTGTATTGTTTCCATTATTTCTGATACTCTGATATTTATTATTATATGATTATTCTGTTGTGTTTTAACTATTTAACTAGGGCATATAGTCTCCCCAATATACTTAACACACCCTCGCTACTAGTCGAAAACCTATGGAATATGGGGAGGTGTTATTGAGGTCCCATAACTAACCTGTTTCGTCCATGTGAGAGAGTGTCGGATTGGGGGGACATTACAAAGTTTTCACTTGAGTTCCAGGATGAATACGACCTCGAAATGTGTCAAAAACTAAGTTAAAAGGGTGTTTTTTATAGGTAATTGATGCATGATTAAGTTTCATGGTTTGTAAATTGTGTGAGAGCTGTGTGGTCACTTATGGAAGTGATTGCTATTGACGGAAGATTTCAACATGGTTTTGGAAAAAAACATGGAAATTGTACATGTCCTTCCACCTAAAATTTTAAATTTTTCATGGTTTCCTGGGTTCCCCTCATGGTTTCCAACCCATACAACCCCAAAACTAGCCTATTATTTATCCAAAAAAACCTCTAAAACATTTTTTTGGTAACTTACATTTAGTAAAAATACACCTAAATAAAATATTTAAACATTATAAAATAAAAATAAGATAGTATATAAACCATTTTTTACTTTAAAAACAAATGAATAATTTGTATATACTTTGGGTTCATCATTCTACTACTCCCACTCCATTCTAATAGGGAATCAGAGTAAACTAAAGAAAATGTTCCTTGAAAAAATATTCCCTAATATCTAGGAAGAATTCATTTAGAATAGATATTTATAGGATTAGATAAACCCAAGGTAAAACCTTACAGGGTTACTATGAGAGATTCAATAGATAATATTTTAGATTCTCCCTCCATAATATTAGTGGATAATTATTTAATCAATACTTTTATGGGGGAATTGTTCTAACATATAGAAGCATGATAAATTCTCTCCTGGGGGTGATTTTGTGGCTGAAACCCTAGTTGTGTCTAGGAATCTCATTACCATCATTGGCCCAAAATGCCCAATAATTTAAAAATAATGGTTTTCTTCATGTAAAAAATGACTAGGAGGCACATAATTCCATTTCTAAAAAAAATATGATTGTGATCAATTTTTCTATTTCACCACCATAGTGAGGTATGTGATGTTATCCAACATGTCACCAACCTATCTTCAAGCTAAAAAAATTTTCAACCATACGTTTTTTATGGAAATTTTCCTCAACTAAACACTTCAATGACCACCTCCACAAATTCAAGAGTTCCTTACAGCTTTCAATGCTATATTTATAGGGATACCCTTCTAATAAAACAATTATTAAAGTCCTTTCCACATAAATCAGACCTATAACTAGGGTTATAATAACCAATCTAATGAAAGGTTTAGGTAACCTTAAAAACAAGGATTTTCTAAGTCTAAATAAGTAACTAACATCATAGGTACATCTAAGAACAATATAATTCCCAAACTAGAAGGAATTTATATCAATCACATACTATTTGGAAATCTGAAAATAGACTTGATGAAAATTTTAAACAACATAAAATCATATTGAACACTTTTTTAAACCAAATAAGATAAATGGATACTGAAATTGGTAGCATAAGGAATCAAATTAGTAGAGCATTTCCTTCAAAAATTGAAGAAAACCACAAAATTAAATGATAATGTTAGTTCCATGAAACTTATAAGTGGTACTAATTTGAATATCCCTCAGTCTATGAGTTCAAAACCTAAACATGTTAAGGAAATAGTTAGACTTTATTCACCTAATTCAGAACCTATTGAAGATAATCCAATAGAAATTTATCCTTCTGAAGACTCAAAACCTACTATGAGATAGAACACATTGTTAAAAGATGATTTTTTTCTTGAGAGAACCCCAAGATTCTATAGAATAATGATAGGATCTTATAGTGGCCAAAATAGTGTTAAATATGACTAAAAAATAACCAAAACACCAATTTATTACCCTCTAGGAACTCCTTTAATGAAAAATAATGTTTACATTGAGTTATATAAGGAAGTTTTAGAGACTTTTAGGAAATTTTATGTTAACATTTCTTTACTATATGTTTTTAAATAGATACCCAAATATGTTAAATTCCTGAAGTATATGTGTTCTCACAATAGGGAATTTAAGAGGGAGATAAATTGGGAATTTGGAGGATAGTTTCCTCCTTGTTTCAATTTCCCTCTCTTAAAAATTCATATATCCATGAATATTCCCTAGTCTATTCACTAAATGGGAGTTTGAGTTTAAATTTATTATGTTAGACTTAGAAGCTTCCATACATGTGATGCATTAATCAATTTACTCCACTTTTTATGTTAAAGAACTCAAACCGGATGGGATATTGATTCAATTATCCAATATAATTGCAAAAAAAACTATTGGATTCATTGACGATTTTATATCTAGATTAATGGATATGGTTATCATAGTTGATTTTTATTTTTCTGATATGGAAGATGGTAGGTTCTTCACACATGCACCATTAATTCTAGGAATACTGTTTCTAAAAACTATAAATGTAATTATGAATGTTAAAAAGGTCACATTTTCACTTTAAATTGGAAAAAATGGTTCATTTTAACATTTTTAAATATGTGAAATATCTAATAGAGGATAAATGACCTCCCCAAGTCAATATGATTTATTGGTTCTCCACTAAATTGTTTCAATATTTCATAATCAATGAACCACCATTTAATGCTTATAGAATTAAGCTTTCTAATAATTCTAAAAAATATTTAAATGATTGTGTTAATGTTATATGTGAATAGGATTTCAATGATGAAAAGTATACATGTAAGCCTTCTAAAAATAATGAATTGTATGTTGGTTCTATTAAACATATTGGATAATTTTAATGTGATGTATTTATTGAATATTTTCTTGAATAAGATGATATATTTGTATGTCAATCAAGTGTTTAATTATATAAAACCATTGGAAATGATGCTAATGAATCATATATTAAATTATTTATTGAATCTAGAATTATTTCTGAATATGACACTCTTGTACAGCCTATTAAACACTTGTTTTTCACTACTGAAAAAATTAAATCTATTCATTTAGGGAGAGTTTTAGTAGCATAGTTTGATATAGTTGAGTTGATAAATCCCTCTTTTACATGTGAAGATAGAACACCTGATGGGGAACTAAAAACTTTTCTTAGGAATCTCATATATACCTTTTTAGAGGATAATGAGAAGCTTCTTGTTATAATTTATAAAGGTCTATACACGAACCAAGAAAATCATATTCTTTGAATTCTTAAAGAGAATAATAGTTCCATATGATATACCCTAAAAGGCCATCAAGGAATATTTCCTTTAGTATGTATGCATAGGATCTTGTCATAGGATTATTTCAGACCTATTAAGTGGTGTCAAAGGAGGTTAAATACTATACTTTTAGAGGTATTTCAGAAATATCTGACCACTTTGATGGTTCTTGGAATATTTTTCCTAATTTATGATATATAATGGGTTATTATAGTCTAGATAGTGCATAAAATGAGTGGTTTTAGTATTTTAAATAATTAATTTGGATATTTTGTCCTTGTTAGACTTTCAAATAAATGTATGGTGTGTATGGAATATAAGAAACATTACCTTGTGACTAGTGAAGATCACTTTTATTCATTCCAAATTCTAGAAATACCTATAGAGTTGTAACACTGCTATTTTTTGGATGGGTTTTTAGGGAGCTTCTAAACTAACATTTCACCTAAGGATCATGAAAATACCACCTTCACCTATCCATTTGGTACCTTTTCTTATTGTATAAAACCCTTCATATTATGTAATTCTTCAAGATACTTTCAAAGGTGTATAATGATAATTTTTAACAGGTTTTTATTAGAATGTATGGAGATTTTTATAGATGATTTAATAGTGAATGGAACCTCTTTTTGAGATTTTTTTTAATATTCATGTTATTTTACTTAGAAATTTCATTATGAAGATCCTTGTTATAAACTTTTATAAATTAGATTTCATGGGGAATAAAGGAATTTTTCTAGGACATGTAGTGTCTAGGGATAGAATTCAGTTTTATAACTCCATGGATAATGTTATTTCCTCATTTACACACTAAACATGGTGAAGGGTGTAAGATCACTCCTTAGAAAAATTTGATTCTATTGGAGGTTTATAAATAATTTTATCAACATAGCTTTACTTTTTTCAAAATTACTCTAGAAAGAGTCTCACTTTTTCATTGATGAGGTTATAAATAGTGTTTTAGGGAGATGAAATAAGTTTTAGTATCCCCACCCATTTTCTAGCCACCTAGATGAAATTTAACCATTTAACGTATTACTAATGATTTCGATTTATCTCTAGGGTATGTTTTGGGTCAAATAGTAGAGATGATGTATCATGTCACAGCTTATCCATCAAGGAATATATATTTTTTATAAGATAATTACAAAAACATTGAGAAGGGGTTTTTTTATTTTCTTTACTCTAAAAAAATTGGTGCTACTTTTTTTAGATCCAAAGTGATTTTCTTCACTAGACATTTTTCCATCATATTTTTGTCAAGGAAATATAAAGTAAAACTAAGGTAGCTGGGATGGATTTTTTCTTACTGGAATTTTATGTGGATATAAAGGATAGGAAGGGTAGTGTAAGCTTTTTGGATGAGAATTTAAGTTCATTTCCCATTGTTCTATGTGAAAACTCCAAATCTTTCCAAAAGTTAGAGAAGAATTACTAAAGGAGTAACTTTGGGATATTGATAGTTTTATACCATAGTTTACTAATATTTTTGATTAAATAGATTATAATAAAATACATATTGGATTTCAAACAAGTAATTTACCAAGTTAATGAGGGATTCTAGAAAGTACATCTTAGATGAATGTTATTTTACAACTTTGGAATTGACCAAATCTTTAGGAGGTGTATTATGGATTTTGATATTCAATTAGGCTGAAATCCAACCATGTTTTCAATTATGGTGGTCACTTTAGACCATAAAAGATATGAAAGAAAGTAATTTATTTAGGATTGTTTTGTCCCACACTTTTCAAGATTGATTTTATGTTCTGTAAAACATGTAAAACCTACCGGTTTTAAGGAAATATTTCCAAGAGAAATGAGATTCCAAATCAATGACTCTAGATTTTTATGTGTTTGGTGTTTGGGGTTTGGATTTCATTATTCCATTTCTTAATTCATTTTAATACCAATACATTTAAATAGTTTTGTACTATGTGTCCAAGTGGGTAAATAGTATTCCCACTAGAACTGATGATTCTAAGGAAGTTTCTCAGTTTATAAGAGCCAACATGTTTTATAGGTTTGGGTTTCCCCAATTTATCCACACTGATCAAGTAACCCACTTTTTTAATAGGAATATAGAGTCTTTTTTAAATAAATATGGAGTTCATCATAAGGTTTCTACACCATATTATCCTCAAACAAATTTCATGGTTAAAGTGTAGAATAGGGAGATCAAATACATCCTTGAGAAAATTTTCCACACAAATAGGAAATATTAGATATTGACATTAGATTATGATCTTTGTGATTATAGGATTTCTTATAAAACTCCAATAGAGATGTCACCTTTAGAATAGTTTGTGGGAGAGCTTGTTACTTACCAATGGAATTAGAACACAAATCATTTTATGTTGTTAAGAGTTATAAAATGAACTTATTTAGAGCTATGAGAGAAATAAAACTCTACTTGAAATAGTAAGGAGAAATCAAAAACAATTCCTATGATAATTCTAGGATTTAAAATGAGAAAACCAAAGCTTTCTATGATGAATTGATTCTAGGTGAGGAGTTCAAAGGACGTAAAATTATTTTTCTTGATTCCAAAATCATGATTATTCTTGAAAAAAAAAATCTATATGGTCTAGGAATTTTATTATTACTAATGTCTTTTTTCTTTTGATTTTATACAAAGTAAAAAAACCCGATAAATATTCCTAATTTATAGTCAATGGTCATAGATTGGAGTTATTCATAGAAAGTGTGAAAGATCCTCTAAGAGATGAGGTTTTTATTTAAACTATTTATTATATATAGGGATATTTTATGTTATTCCTTTTCATTTTTTTCTAATAATTATAATTCATGTTCTTAAATTCTCACATGAATCTATATCGAACTGAAAATTAATTTTTTTATGATCATAAACCTTTTTTAAGGGATGAGGGGGAACCCAACATGAAATAAATGACAAAAAAAACCAAGCATACATGGTATAAGAGTTCAAGGACAAAAGAAACTCATTAAATTCAAAAAATAAAATCCCCAACCCAACATCAAAAATAATAAGACCAGCTTCCACCTTCGCATCGTTGCTCAGCTAGATGTCTCGTGCGTGGAAGCATGGGTCTTGTATTGATGGAAATGTCACACCCTCTCAAACATCCAAATCTAGATAGCAATGACAAGGTAAAAACTCTCTTCTCTGAACATCATTTGGAGAATCCCCTTATTGGTGAACTGGTTTCATAGTCCCTTAATCGTGAACTGTAGGGCCACGATGCAATCACCACAATGAAATGCATTCCAGGATTTAAATAAAAATTAATCACCATCACACATAAAACCTTTAAAAATATGAAAAACCCCTTCACCAAGAATATTTCATGATTTGGTTGCACCTCTAATGAAGAAAACATCTTAAATGAACCCTGTTGTACTCCACATAACTCCCACTACCACCAAATTTGTAGAAACCATCAAAAGACGAACCACGGAATGTGAAGCCAAGCCATTGTCACCCATTACTGAATAACCCAATACCACACTAAGGGAATGTTGCCGATGAGGGGGATTGGGCCACTCTAAACCAAAAATTTAACTCTGGGCATGGATCCACTTAGATCTAAACCATGAATGCACCCTCATAGATCTAATGTAAATTATCTATCCAAAATACATATATATTGCCTTTTATTCCCTTCCAATCCTCCAACTTGAGCATTCCCCAGACCTTAAATCTTAAGTGAAACATCCCCTATAGGATTTCATTCATGGTTTACCATTTTAATCATGATTTAAAATTTTTATTTTGTCTAAAAAATTATGAGAGCTTATGATTATTTCTCTCATCTCATTGATCATGTATGATGTTATTTATGTGGTGAAAAAATATAGTTTAATTTAATTTTATGGATTCATATACATTGTTAGGGTTCCATGAATTAATTATTATGATTTTTTAGAGGCCTTGTATATCCATTATCCATAAGTTGTCATAAAAATAGAGCTAATAGAAACCATAGTTTCAATATATTATTTTCTACAACATCTACATTTATAAATAGGGGAAATAAAGTAAATTTTGATTCTTAGGAGGTTAAATTGAAACCTTAAGAAATAAATTGAGTTTAAAAAGATAAAAGTAATTGGATGTTTTAATTTTTTATTGTGAGTGATGAAGTTAAATAAAAAAATTATAGGGGACTTTATGAATACACATATTAATGTCTATAACTAGAGTAATGAAATATAAATTATATCATGTTTGATTTTTTTTCACATTTCATTGTTATTATTTTTTATTTTTGGGCCTTGGAATGAAATTATATCCTATAAGATATAAAAATTTAAAGATTAAATAAAAAGGTTGAAAATAATCTATGGTGTGTAAAATTAAGTTATAAATGTAATAATATGGTGCATGATTTTATTATTGAACTACAACCTTATAAATATGAGTGGTAGAGTGTTGTTAATAAGATTTTAGTGTTATTTTCATTCCAAAAAATCCATGTGAACATGACTTCACTTGATGGAATTAATGATTTTAGTGGTAAATTATTCCATTTGTAAAATTGGTGGCCATATTTTACATTTATCTGGAATTTTGGACTACATGATGTACTATGATATATTGAAACAATTGGGAACTTGTGTAACACACCATGTATTTTAAAGTATGGATTTAATTAAATTTTTCTCTAAACATAAGTGATTTGATGATTTTTGACTGTTGGAGGTGCGAGTGGAGGCTGAGAGTTACTATTTCAAAATTTATCCAATTGTTCACGTTAGAACTCTATAGAAAGTCATGGATCACACTATAACACTAGAGGGGTTACACCATGATGAGGGCCTACATGAGATTAGTTTTTTTTGTTAGTCTGGAGAGACCATACCATAATGTAGGGTATTGCGACATGATGAGTGATGTATAAGATTAAATCATTTAGAGGTTATAGGACCACACCATAGTGGATGAGGGTTACACCATGGAAAAGGCTATATGGGATTAAAACTAAGACCATGCAATAATAATATCTTTCTATATAAGATTTTATCATTCTACAGGTGGATTACCATGTCATAGCCCATGTGTTATGCTATGAAGTCATGCTTAAGGTAGATGCATAGCACTATAGTAGATGATATTTTCCTCATGAATTCATTGTTTATGGGTGGTTATTATGTTTTTATGGGTAGTATTGCACCGTATTGCTACCCATATAGAGGAATTTGGGTTTTTAGATTCTTCCGTATAGTGGGGCATTGTGATGTGGCCAGTGGGGCCATGTCATAGGGGAGAACCTGGTAGAGGTAATGTGTTATGAAAATTTTGCTTACACCATAATGCATGTTCTAGGAAATTTCTTAACTAATTAAATTAAATGGTTTTAATATTAAAATAAAAAAAATGAAGTTTCCCTCATTCATTTCAGTGGAATAGCCCTTTCATTCCTCTTATTTCTCTATTTCAAAGTGAAGATCTCACTTTTTGTGTGTAGATTCAAGAACTATCTATTATGTTGGATCACTAGAGGTGAGTCTATCACTCTTATTCCATAATTTATATGATTCTTCCAATGTTTTAGCTTGTTTCATTATTATTTCCCCATTTTTTGGTTTTTTCAAATTTTAGGGGAACCTTTTATTGAAGCTGATTCACCAGGAGATATTTGATGAGTGGGCTTCCCATGGATTGAGCTAGGTGGACCCTAACCATTTCAAATAATTTATGTATTGTTTTATGTGGTTTTTTATATGAATTCTCCCCACCCATGTGTGATTAAACTAAAAACAAATTTAATTATTATCCCATCAATTGTTTGAGTTGTTTGAAGACATTTAAGTCCATAATGGAACCTCTGGTTGTTATAAATCGATGGTGTAGCTTCTAATGACCATGATCTTGAATTAATTTGTATTGGACTTTATACTCAGGACCTAATGGGGATTCTTGTGAGTCATTATATTATTATAGGACCATGATTATGTGCATTTTTACTATTTGGATTGAGAATGGGTATGTGATTGAGAGGTATGGGAATGAACCATTAAATGGATTGCTCATTTCACCACTTGAGAGTGAGTAAGTTCTATTAGGGTTATAAGTGTTCATCTTTTTTATATATCTTGATTCAATGAACACTAAATTACATGAGGTGGAAATTAAAGTATTAGGAATTATATCCTTTAGAACCTGGTTGCACTACTGGAAATACAATGTTTCCCAACGGTTCAGAACCGTTGGGAAAGGCCTTCTAACCGTTGGTATATCATATACCAACGGTTCTGAGAACCGTAGGGAAGTAAGCCGTTGGAAAAGGTTTTCCCAACGGTTTACAGGAAACCGTTGGCATATGCTGGGAAAATCAAATATACCCCAACGGTTATGGAAAACCATTGGGAAAAACTATCCCAACGGTTTGGCTAGAACCGTTGGGAAATCCCAATAGTCGACAACTATCCCAACGGTTCTGGAAAACCGTTGGGATAGTGTTTCTCCATGGATCCTTTTCCCAACGGTTCTAAACCGTTGGGAAAACATCTATTTACCAACGGTTCAATGAACCGTTGGTAAATAGAGGAGCTCTAGGCTATGCCAACGGTTTAAAACTGTTGGCATACCCTGCACAGCAGCCTCCCAGCACGCAGCCTGGCAGACTGCCTGCAATTCCTGCAATTTGAACCAGGGGCCTCATTGGGGCTCATTTTGAGCTCATTTTCAATCCAATAATTGTACCTGCAATAAAATAAGACATACACATACAACATATACAATTAAGAACAAATTCATACACAACATATTCAATTAAGAACAAATTCATACACAATTAATATATAATACATCCTAAAACTATACACATTCATAATTAAATTAGAATTCATAACGTAATTATAAACATAAATAATTCATTTAGAATTAAATTTCAAATTTAGATGATAATTATATGTCGAATCCGGAATTCAATTCATAATTTGATCGGTTTTTTCTATACCAAATATTTTTACCTCAAATGATTCCATTTTAAACAAAATACATACACCTGGAGTGATACCGGCCACACTGCTCCTCGGATTGAGGCCGGATTGACTCGTACATGACACATACGACCCATGCATTGTTGTTCTAAAGTATCGACACAGTCCGAATGCCTTTGGTCGGTTTTCTGTATGTCAGTTGATGCTTTTCACTTAAAATGACGTCCTTTCGAAACAAAAGATGGACAATTTGAGTGGTGTCGGCCACACCGCATCTCCGATTGAGGCGGGGTTGATTCGAACACATCACATATGACCCATGGATCGTTCTCCTAAAGTTTCAACGGAAACTGAATCCGTTTGGTCGGTTTTCTGTATGTACTTAAAATGGTGTTCATTTTAAACAAAATAGAGTTACTTAGACTGATCTCGGCCACACCGCGACTCGGATTCATCCCGGGTTGGCTCATACACGTCACATATGACCCATGGATTGTTGGGATAAATTATCAACAGATTCGGAATGCGTTTGGTCAGTTTTCCGTATGCCAGTTGTTCTTTTCACTTATAATCCTGTCCATTTTAAACAAAAGAGACACAGTTAGAGCAGTGTCGGCCACACCGCTCCTCGGATTGAGGCGGGGTTGACTCGTACATGTCGCATACTTAAAATCGGTTTGGTTGGTTTTCCGTATGTACTTATTCCGAATCCGTTTGGTCGGTTTTCCGTATGTACTTAAAATGGTGTCCGTTTTAAACAAAAGAGAGCCACTTAGACTGATCCCGGCCACACCGCGACTCGGATTCATCCCGGGTTGGCTCGTACACATCACATATGACCCATGGATCGTTGGGATAAATTATCAACAGATTCAGAATGCGTTTGGTCAGTTTTCCATATGCCAATTGTTCTTTTCACTTATAATCCTGTCCATTTTAAACAAAAGAGACACAGTTAGAGCGGTGTCGGCCACACCGCTCCTCGGATTGATGCGGGGTTGACTCATACATGTCACATACGACCCATGGATCTTTTTGCTAAAGTATCGACATAGTCCAAATGCCTTTGGTCGGTTTTCCGTATGTCAGTTGATGCTTTTCACTTAAAATGACATCCTTTTGAAACAAAAGACGGACACTTTGAGTAGTTCCAGCCACACCGCGTCTCCGATTGAGGCGAGGTTGATTCGTACACGTCACATATGACCCATGGATCATTCTCCTAAAGTTTCAAAGGAAACTGAATCCGTTTGGTCGGGTTTTCGTATGTACTTAAAATGGTGTCTGTTTTAAACAAAAGAGAGTCACTTAGACTGATCCCAACCACACCGCGACTTGGATTCATCCCGGGTTGGCTCGTACACGTCACATATGACCCATGGATCGTTGGGATAAATTATCAACAGATTCGTAATGCGTTTGGTCGGTTTTCCGTATGCAAGTTGTTCTTTTCACTTATAATCCTGTCCATTTTAAACAAAAGAGACACAGTTAGAGCAGTGTCGGCCACACCGCTCCTCGGATTGATGCGGGATTGACTCGTACACGTCACATACGACCCATGGATCTTTTTGATAAAGTATCGACATAGTCCGAATGCCTTTGGTCGGTTTTTCGTATGTCAGTTGATGCTTTTCACTTAAAATGGCGTCCTTTTGAAACAAAAGACGGACACTTTGAGTGGTGCCGGCCACACCGCATCTATGATTAAGGCGGGGTTGATTCATACACGTCACATATGACCCATGGATCATTCTCCTAAAGTTTCAACGGAAACCGAATCCGTTTGGTCGGTTTTCCGTATGTACTTAAAATGGTGTCCGTTTTAAACAAAAGAGAGCCAGTTAGAATGATCTCGGCCACACCGTGACTCGGATTCATCTAGGGTTGGCTCGTACATGTCACATATGACCCATGTATCGTTGGGATAAATTATCAATAGATTCGGAATGCGTTTGGTCGGTTTTCCGTATGCCAGTTGTTCTTTTCACTTATAATCCTGTCCATTTTAAACAAAAGAGACACAGTTAGAGCGGTGTCGGCCACACCGCTCCTCGGATTGATGCGGGATTGACTCTTAAACGTCACATACGACCCATGGATCTTTTTTCTAAAGTATCGACACAGTCTGAATGCCTTTGGTTGCTTTTCCATATGTCATTTTATGTTTTTCACTTAAAATGGCATCCTTTTGAAACAAAAGATAGACACTTTGAGTGGTGCAGGCCACACCGCATCTCCGATTGAGGCGGGGTTGATTCCTACACATCACATATGACCCATGGATCGTTCTCCTAAAGTTTCAATGGAAACCGAATCCGTTTGGTCGGGTTTCCGTATGTACTTAAAATGGTGTCCGTTTTAAACAAAAGAGAGTCACTTAGACTGATCCTGGCCACACCATGACTCGGATTCATTCCGGGTTGGCTCGTACACATCACATATGACCCATGGATCGTTGGTATAAATTATCAATAGATTTGGAATGCATTTGGTCGGTTTTCCGTATGCCAGTTGTTCTTTTCACTTATAATCCTCTCCATTTTAAACAAAAAAGACACAGTTAGAGCGGTGTCGGCCACACCACTCCTCAGATTGAGGCAGGATTGACTCGTACACGTCACATACGACCCATGGATCCTTTTCGTAAAGTATCGACACAGTCAGAATGCGTTTGCTCAGTTTTCTGTATGTCAATTGATGCTTTTCACTTAAAATGTCGTCCTTTTGAAACAAAAGACGGACACTTTGAGTGGTGCCGGCCACACCGCGTCTCCGATTGAGGCGGGGTTGATTCGTACACGTCACAATGACCCATGGATCGTTATCCTAAAGTTTCAACGGAAACCGAATCCGTTTGGTCAGTTTTCCGTATGTACTTAAAATGGTGTTCGTTTTAAACAAAAGAGAGTCACTTAGACTGATCCCAGCCACATCGCGACTAAGATTCATCCCGGGTTGGCTCGTACATGTCACATATGACCCATGGATTGTTGGGATAAATTATCAACAGATTTGGAATGCGTTTGGTCAGTTTTCCGTATGCCAGTTGTTCTTTTCCCTCATAATCATGTCCATTTTAAACAAAAGAGACACAGTTAGAGTAGTGTCGGCCACACCGCTCCTCGAATTGAGGCGGGGTTGACTCGTACATGTCGCATACTTAAAATCGGTTTGGTTGGTTTTCCATATGTACTTATTCCGAATGTGTTTGGTCGGTTTTCCGTATGTACTTAAAATGGTGTCCGGGGGGCTATTCGGGGGGCTATCCGGGGGGTGTTTGGGGGGTTGTCCGGGGTCCAAGGAGCTGGGTGGGGGGGCTGTCCGGGGGGCTGTCTGAGGGGCTATCTGGGGGGTTGTCAGGGGTCGAGGGAGGAGAGTGGGGGGCTGTTCGGGGGGCTGTCCGGAGAGTGTCCGGGGGGTGTTCGGGGGGGTTGTCCGGGGTCCAAGGAGGAGGGGGGGCTGTCCGGGGTCTGTCCGGGGGCTGTCCGGGGTCCAGGGAGGAGGGTGGGGGATGTTCGGGGGGGGGCTGTCTGGGGGGTGTTCGGGGGGTTGTCCGGGGTCCACGGAGGTGGGTTGGGGGGGGGCTGTTCGGGGGGCTGTCCGGGGGGTGTCCGGGGGGTGTTCGGGGGGTTGTCCGGGGTCCAAGGAGCTGGGTGGGGGGGCTGTTCGGGGGGCTGTCTGAGGGGCTGTCCGGGGGATTGTCAGGGGTCCAGGGAGGAGGGGGGGTGTGCGGGGGGTTGTCCGGGGGGTGTTCGGGGGGTTGTTTGGGGGGTGTTTGGGGGGTTGTCTGGGGTCCAAGGAGCTGGGTGGGGGGGCTGTCCGGGGGGCTGTCTGAGGGGCTGTCCGGGGGGTTGTCAGGGGTCCAGGGAGGAGGGTGGGGGTGCTGTGCGGGGGGCTGTTCGGGGGGTTTTCGGGGGGTTGTCCGGGGTCCAAGGAGGAGCGGGGGCTGTTCGGGGGGCTGTCTGGGGGGTGTTCGGGGGGTTGTCCGAGGTCCAGGGAGGAGGGTGGGGGGGCTGTGCGGGGGGCTATCCGGGGGTGTTCGGGGGGTTGTCCGGGGTCCAGGGAGGAGGGTGGGGGGCTGTGCGGGGGGCTGTCCAGGGGGTGTTCGGGGGGTTGTCCGGGGTCCAGGGAGGAGGGTGGGGGCTGTGCGGGGGACTGTCCGGGGGGTGTTCGGGGCGTTGTCCGGGGTCTAAGGAGGAGGGGGGGCTGTTCGGGGGGCTGTCTGGGGGGCTGTCCGGGGGACTGTCTGAGGGCTGTCTGGGGGGATGTCAAGGGTCCAGGGAGGAGGGTGTATGGGGCTGTGCGGGGGGCTGTCCGGGGGGTGTTCGGGGGGTTGTCCGAGGTCCAAGGAGGAGGGGGGCTGTTCGGGGGCTGTTTGGGGGGCTGTCCGGGGGACTGTTCGGGGGCTATCCGGGGGGCTGTCAGGGGTCCAGGGAGGAGGGTGTATGGGGGCTGTGTGGGGGGCTGTCCGGGGGTGTTCGGGGGGGTTGTCCGGGGTCCAGGGAGGAGGGTGGGGGGGCTTTGCGGGGGCTGTCCGGGGGGTGTTCGGGGGGTTGTCCGGGGTCCCGGGAGGAGGGTGGGGGTTGTCTGGGGGGTTGTCCGGGGTCCAAGAAGGATGGGGTTCCCAAACACACAAACACTAAAAGACATCAACATCCATAAAAACAGATAATATATAAAAATAACTCAACTCCAATACTATACTACGAGTCTAGATAAAACCAACAACTAGAATAGATTAAATATCAAATCTCAGTAATATTAGTCAAAAATGCAATGGATCAATTTGTCCCACATCACCCTCGCCATCATCACCATCATCACCATCACCATCACCATCATCATCATCATCATCATCACCATCATCATCACCATCATCATCACCCTCTTCCTCATCCCCATCATCGTCCTCGTCCCCATCATCGTCCTCACCCTCCTCAGTGCCCTCCTCCTCGCCCTCGCCCTCCTCCTCACCCTCGCCCTCCTCCTCGCCATCATCATCGTCAAGCTGAACATCGTCCTGAGCAGTACTAGAACTGTCACCTGGTGCACCATATATAGAATGTATCGACGATATATACTCATCAAAATCTGGGCTGGCCTCTGCTGGAAGTGTTGGATGTAGAACTTCAATAAATTTCATAAATGCATTGTTTTCCCTAGCAGACTGTTCTGCCATCTCTGTGGCCCTTTTCTCAGCTTGTTCTGCCTGTGCCCTAACTTGCTACAGCTTGGTGGCATTACAGCTCGTACCTGAGGAGGGAGGATACCTCGTCGGGGCTATCCTAGGTCGGCAGCGTACTCTACCAGGATGCTCCTCTCCTAACACCTGATGTAAGTGATCTCTAGGCCCAAAATTGTCCGGTTCTTGGGCATCGAGGGCCTCTAAGCAATGACGTAACAAATTGGTTGACCAATAAGGCAAATCAAAAAAGATACTCCTCTTCCTCCAATTGTAACAGGTTTCAATGGAAACATTCTTTCTCTTTCCAGATTTCATTTGTCCCTTCCCAAACAAAAAACTGCAATCTTTCAATTCATTAAGAACATCAGTTCCAGACATACGCTGAGGTGGATCATCAGTCTCTATGGTATTATCAAATCTTCAACGATTCAATCTATATGGATGATCCTTTGGTAAGAATCATCGATGTCCCATAAAACTGAAACTAAAACGATGTTTTAGTCTTCTAGATTGTGTATTCTTCATACAAACTGGACATGATAGTTTTCCCTTTGTGCTCCATCCAGACATCATTGCATAAGCTGGAAAATCATTGATCATCCACATAAGCGCAACACGCATCTGAAATATATCTTTCGAACATGCATCGTATGTGCGCACACCCACATCCCAAAGAAGTTTCAATTCTTTTATTAAATGTTGCATGTATACATCAATATCATTGTCGGGATCAGAAGGACCAGATATGAGTATACTCATGAAAGTGAAAGGTTTTTTCATACAAAACCATGGGGGAAGATTATAAATGTGTATAAAAACTGGCCATGTGCTGTGCAAAGTAAGAATCTGCCCAAACGGATTAAAACTGTCGCATGAAAGACCCAGCCTCACATTATGCACGTTAGCTAAAAAATCAGGATGTCGAGCATCAAATCTCTTCCATGCAAATCCATCTGCAGGATGAACCAACTCATCATCATTCTTCTTTCTCTCGGTATCATTCCATCTCATTTTTATTGATATGTCATCAGACATAAAAAGATTATGGAGTCTGGGGATCAATAAAAAGTGCCACATTACTTTCTGTGGAACGCGGGATAGTGTTCCATCAGATTTTGACTTCGAGCGGGATGTGCCACATTTTATACAATCATTTCGTTCAGCAGTTTCCTCCCAGAATAAACTGCAATCTTTCGGGCAAGCATGAATTTTGTTTCTTGAAAATCCAAGTTCCTCAACTAACTTCCATGCCATATAGTGGTTTGAGGGAATATCTGCATCATCTGGAAGTAAATCCTTTAAGAGGGTAAGAATTTAATCGATTGCTGTATTAGAAATCCCATACATAGTTTTCCCATGAAATAATCGGATTAAAAATTCCAGCTTTTTCATTTTATCGCATTGTCGACATACTAGAGTCGTGGCAGCATCATTCAATTTGTTCACCCTATCAATATCATCATTTTCACTAGATGCATCAGCTGTCCTCATATCAAAGTCTTCTTGTGTCGAAATCCTTTCTTTTTCATGATGACGAATAAACGGAAACCGATCATCTAACAAATTATCCATTCCAGTCCTTTCATTTCGATCATCACCAATTTGAGATTTCGTTTTCTCCCCATTGTGATACCACACAAAGTAGTTTGCTTGAAACCCATTTTTGGTTATGTGGTAGATGACTTCTTCACGGCTCAACCAAGGTCTACCAACACAATTGGAACATGGGCAGTGTATGCGACCACTATCTGAGGCATTGTGAAATGAAAAATCTATAAAGCTCTCCAAATTGTTTTGAAAATCGTTTGAGATCCGATCGGTTTCATACATCCAAGTTCTATCCATTCTATAAAAAGAATTTATATAAGTCATTTTGTCATAAACAATTCAATAGGCATTAACTTTAATAGAAAATACATTTAAGTAAACGATAAAGGAAGAAAATAATCAAGGTATCAACTACACATGTGAAAAAAACATACAAATGTGTTATTGAAAAAATGTAAAACCAACAAGAACTTAATGTGTTATATCACATAACAGCATGCCTCATCCCATAACCATATTAGTAGGGTATCATGAATATGAATAACATCAACCTTGTGCCATCCTCCTACCCTACATGACCCCAACCACATGCCACATATTATTATAGCCTTATCACATAACACCTCACCGGAAAACACTAGGGAAATCATAGTACATCTCACCTGAAGACACATGGACAATCACATCGCATCTTGCCTAAAAACACATGGTCAATCACTTTTGAAGGAAGAGTAGGGAAGACATGGTAGCTATCCAACCATATAACCACCATCCTAGATATTAGAAAAAATACCCATAACTCAAAACCTCTGATCGTTGGTAAGTTTATCCAACTCTAGTTGGGAATGTGTAGAAATAACATAAAAATACCTGATATATAGATAGCACAAAATACTCAACCTATGGGTTCACATTAACTACATAATCACACACTTCACTACTACCATAAAATACATAAACCACACCACCACCACACAAGACGCATAGCATTTCTCACTTTCATTTATAAGCCACTTAATTCACACTTACATTGTTCATTCATTTAATGTTAAATTAATTAAATCCATTTACCACACATCCATTTCTATTCCATCTCATTTATTTAATATCTTGTTTTTTGTTTTAACAGCATAATTTATTCCATAGATAACTAGGAAACTAATAAAACCACCACACAACAACTCACCATCTCACAATAACCATCGACACCATGTTACATCGACCAACCATCTCACCAAAACAACCACATATCACAATAAAAATATTGTACATCACAAACCACCGCACAAACAAAACCACCTCACCACATTATACACCATAACTTCATCACACAACACCTCCACACGACACAACACCACCACACATCATCACTATCATACAACTTCACATGACACATCCATGCGCACTAACCATCACATTACAACCCCACATATCACAAATCCCAACTGGTCACCTCAATCCCCATAAAATAGCCTACAAAATACAATGAAACACAACAAAAAACCTCTCATAGAGGCAACATACCCCAACTTCCACAATTTATTTATTCAAGGTCTTTTATTACATTACCCCTTTATTTAGCATGGACATTATAACACAACTGATATTCCAGGGGAAACTAATTAATTAACAAAATATTAATTCATTTCCCTATTTTACACGGTGAAATCACATCAAAATACAAACTTAAAACTAAAATATTAGATCAATAACAATAAAAACAAGGTACCATATGTGTATAAAGAAAAAATTACCTGATTTGAGATGATTCAGATGGGTTTTCACCTATTCCGATGGGGGAGTTCGAGAGTAGCAGAGAGCTGTAGCTGGATTGATAACTTAAAACTAAAATACTAGAGCAATAACAATAAAAATAATAAAAACAAGGTACCATATGTGTATAAACAAAAAATTACCTTATTTGAGATGATTCAAATGGGTTTTCACCTATTCGGATGGGGGATTTGGAGAGTAGCAGAGAGCTGGAGGTGGATTGATAACTTAAAACTAAAATACTAAAGCAATAACAATAAAAATAAGGAATTATATGTGTATAAATGAAAAAATACCTGATTTCAGATGGTTTTCACCTCTTCGGATAGGGGAGTTCGCGAGAGGAGAGTGGTGGAGCAGATGAAATTAGGTTTCTGTGCGAATGGGGGAGAGCATCCCCGCGGCTGGATTTGGGGGAAATAATTCCCAACGGTTTTTAAAAACCATTGGGAAAGAGATGCTAAGGACCCCTTTACCAACGGTTTGAGGAAACTGTTGGCAAAGGGGTGACCCTTTCCTAATGGTTCAACAGAACCATTAGCAAAAGGGTGATTAACACACCCCTTTACCAATGGTTTGAAGAAACCATTGGCAAAGGTGTGGCTTTTCCCAACGGTTTCAGTGAACCGTTGGGAAAGGCTTCCCTGTCCATTTCTTTACCAATGGTTTTATAAAACCATTGGTAAAGACTCCCTTAATCCTTCAAGCCCAACGGTTTTAGCAAACCGTTGGTAAACACCCATTGAGAAAAACAGTATTTCCAGTAGTGTTGGATGTCTCCTTGGTAAACCATAATGTAAAGGACCTAGAATAGGTTTCTATAGCCTACCTTGAGTAAAATATATGTTAATCTTGTGATTTTATCTTGAGGATTGAACCAAATAGAAAATTATTATTTCCTTGTTAACCTTTTGATTATATTAAAAAAAATTGGTTGACTATTACTCCCCCTTCTAGTTTGTAGTGACCAAGTGAGGAATACCTCGGTTATGGATATGGGTATAGGTCAGGAATGTGGGGACCCACCAAACTTGAACTTGAAAGAGACTTTGATGTTGTTCCAACATTATGGTGATTTTTATATCTATATTTACTTAAAATCTTAATATATGCAATTATGTGGGCATGATTATTTTGTGTGATTTTATGCCTATTCATATTGTTATCATTATAAGGTGGATGTTATAATGACCCTTAAAACCTTTTTTGAACATGTTATATTTTAAAACTTATTGGTTTTATGTGAGGGGCCAAGAAACCTAAGGGTTGAGACCAATATAGGTATGAACCACTTTTTATGTGATCTTCTTATTATTGAGTACAATAATTAGATGTTTTTTAGATTAGATCACTATGAACTGAGGTCACATTTATCATTATCATTTTTTTTATATGCGTTGGTATTAGAATTTGGGAGGGATGAGAACATTTTGGACCAGTTCCACCTTCCCCATTATCTTCTTACAACTATGAGATGGAACAAGATGCTACTAAGCTAAGATAATTATAGACACGATGACTCTTTTCCCCATCAGCTTCATATTAACATGATTCAATATTGAAAAGATTTTGAGAATAGATCATTATATACCTAGGTTGTTCTTCCCATTAGTACTATTGTTATTCTTATGAGGGGTCTATATACCCATGGGTTGAGACCATATATACATAAGTCTCCTTTCTCCTTTGTCTTTTATTGATATGTTGTGATTGAGATACCATATATTGAATCATATTTGTGAGTTGAGATGTCATGGGGTGAGACCTTATAGATATAGAGAATTCCTCCCCTTCGTCTAATGTTTATTTTCTAAAATCAAGATACCAAAGGGGTGAGACCTCATATACATGATCTCTATCTTTTATTTTTCAAGTGTTGTTATGGAATTTTTTATATTCTCATGGGGTGAGGCCTTATAGATAGGGGTCGCGTCTCTCATTTTTTTTTGGTTTTTCTATGCAATAGTCTAGAACCTCATGGGGTGAGACCATATGGACCATATAGAAATGGACCACTTCCCCCCTTTTCTAGTAGTTGTGATGTTGTGATCAAGATACCATTTGGTTAAAATCCTTATAGCCAAGGTCCTCCTTTCTGTCGAGCTTACACAGATTTGAATTAAGATCAAGATTCCATAGGGATGTGATATTATAGTCAAGGGAAACTTTTCCCCTTGGTCTTGTATCATTATATTATAGTTATGATTCTTTAATATGATACCTTTAAAACATGGGAATGTACAACCCCATTAGACATAATATTTAATATGATATGTTTATAGACACCTCAGAACTAGACAATGAAAGTTTATTCACACCTAAGTGGTTGTGTAGTACAAGTAATTATGATATATTTTTACATTTATTTCATATACCTATTTAATTTTATTTACTAGATATATTATGGTGCACATGAGGCTCATCCCAGTTGGTGAGGACTCGGCAGGTGAATCCAAGAGGCCTGAGATCAAATCCGGGTGGAGGTGTATTTATGGGTTACTGTAGTAGTACTGTAACAGGTATTGTTAGATACTATAGCAGCTATAAATATTCATCCATCTAGACCTTTGGGCTACTGGTTTGGTTCTTGGGTTCTCCAAGGCTTTCAGGCCACACAAGGCCTTCGGGTCAGTTGTTTATCAAGGCCTTCGGGGCACCTTAATGCCTTAGGGCCACCCCAAGGCCTTCGGGCCACATGAATGCAGATATACCGGTCAAACTACAAGGGACAAGGATTCAGATGAGGATTCAGGGTAGGCTCATTCACTAGAGCAGAGCTAACTGGAATTGGAAGAATGATAGGGTATGGCATTGTCATCGGTACCGGTCCTGTGAATCTTTGCATAGGACAACTAGTTGACCAGCCCTGTGAAGGTAGAGTACTGATATCATGACATATGCTGGGGAGGAAAAATTCCAAGTTGTCTTGTCTGGGTGATTCCCTATAAGACCTACAGGTCATGTAATTCTATATATAAAGCCTTCTAGCCTTGTAAGGGTTCCACCTCACCCCCTGAAAAGTGGATTATCAAAATAATAAAAAAATTAAGGCCTTAGGGCCATTCCGACTGACTAGATATATTATGGTTACAATTTTTGGTGGAATACTAAGTTGTACTCGCACACTACTCAAGTATCATAGTATACATGAAATTTTATGAACCAGTATTCATGTCAGAGTGATAATAAAGTATAAGAGAGTTGGTTTTAAGATCTTGATGAGGTTTAGGATACAGTATTTGTTGGAACCATGGTATTCTATGCATGATTTGGAGTATGGTTTGGGTTTGTTTTCAATCCTCAGTGGAAGTTCAGAACATGTACCAACAAGGTGATCATACAGTTCAAGCAGACAACAGTATTGAAGATGGCGCCATTTCCCAGTGTTTGCCAAATTTTTGGGCCTCAAAATTTGAAATATAGAGAAATGTGTTTTTGTTAAAGAGACTTGCGCGCCGAGGCCTTGGAGGCTTGGAAACTTGCATGCCTGAGGTTTTTCAGAATGAGAACATGAAAATATGGCAAAGGAAAGTGGGCCGCGCGATTATTGGTTTGGCCCCACAAGTGACTTGCGCACCGTGAAAAGACTTGTGCGCTGGTACCTTAGAGGATTGGAAAGTTACGCGCCGTTTGACCATCTTTTTTCGATCAACAAAATATGGCAAAGTAAATAGGGGCACCCAAGATTGGAAGTTGGTCACGCAAGTGTCTAGGAGGATAGAAGGGTTGCGCGCTGAGACTTGCGTGCCAAGGGAAGACTTGCGCACCACCGCGTAGGGTATCTGGATGCCTATAAATAGAGGACCACCCCTCCTCATTCCACATGAACTTTGGACTTGAAGAAATTCAGAGCTCCCGTCGCGCATGTGTTGAAGTCGCGCAAGTGTTGGTGAGTCGCGCAAGGTGGAGCAACGCGACAGTTGTTTGCTGCCCGTTCAGTAGTCGCGCAAGTGATTTAGGGATACCTGCGCGCCAGAATTGAAGTTGTGCAATAGGTTTCCATTAGGTTTCAAAATCGATTTGGGTTGAAAATAAGTTGAGTCACGCAAGTTTTATTTCGAAGAAGGTTGAGTCACGCAAGTGTTGGAGGAGGACTTGCGCGCCAGTTATAACTTGCGTGCCGTCCTTAAAACATGTGCGTTGTCTTGGTGTTGCACGCCAGGTGTATGTTAAGGCTTGCTGATTGTCTTGGAGTTTCACGAAAGTTGAAGATCAGTTAATGAGTGATAGTGGGACTTAAACAGAGCATCTACATATAACAGAGGATGCTTTCATTGAGCAATGATGAAGAGACCTTCACATCTATAAACTGAGTGGGACTTCACCTAAGGGCAGTGAGCCAGGGGGAGTCAATGGGAGTGACCCGAGGGAAGCAGTGAGTTATCCCTGAACCTTTGTAAAGGCAGTGATCCTGGGACAGAGTGATTGTGCCCGAACATTTATAATCCACAACTAGTGAAGACTAGTGGAATTAGGTATGACCGACAACCTATCGGTATATGCTCCTTGGACGTATCCCTTAGTGGTGAACCAAGTAAAAAGTGTTGTGTCTTCTCTGTGCATGTGAATGTTTGCTTTCTGATCATATTCATCATATAGGTTCAAAAAGTTCCTACCAACGTGGGAAAAAGATCCATCACATTAAAAGAAAAAGTTGTCACCCTGATTCACCCCTCCCCTCTCAGGGTGTCCTAAGGTCCTTCAAGTGGTATCAGAGGGTAAAGGTTGCTGGTGTTGAATATGTTCTTTATCGTCATGGAGAATGAAGTCAATGTCAGGGGAGTCCCTCACTTTGATGGAAGTAATTTCCAGATCTGGAAGAACGGAATGAGATCTCATCTAATATATCTTGGAATGGAAATTCTCTTTTCTGTTGTGCAAAGAATACAAGTCACTGATCCAACAAGTCTGGCTATGACTGAAATAGACAGGAAAATTCTTGATGCAGATGCTAAAGCACAAAATGCACTCACTACAGCCCTTTCTGATCAGATCTACCTAAAAGTGATGAATTTATCCTCATCAAAATCCATGTGGGATAAACTCGAGAATATTTATGAAGGAGATAGAAAATTGAAGGAGGTGAAACTACAAGTGCTACACAATCGGTTTGATGATCTGAAGATGCATCCAGATGAGAATGCAGAATCTTTCTTCAATCAAATTACTAAAGTGGTTGGAGCAATTCGGGGTCTAGGTGAAGAAATCAAAGACATTAATATTGTAAATAAAATATTAAGAAGACTTCCACCTCTGTACAATTCAAAGGTGTTAGCCCTTGAGGAAAGAGATCTTTCCAAACTTTCTCTGGATGATCTACTTAGTGGCTTGGTAGCATATGAAATGAGAGTCAAACCAGAAGATGATATGACTCGTGTGAGAAAGGAAATGGAATTCATGGCCAAGGATAAACTGGAAATCTCAAAAGATAGTAGTGGTGAATATGACAAAGAAAAAGAAATTCTTTCTCTCATTGAAAAGAAGTTCCAGAAGGGGATAGGGAAATTCAAAGGGAAGTTACCTCTCGCATGTTTTCATTGTGGAAAAGTTGGTCACATTGCCTCTCAGTGCTTAAGAAAGATCAATGATGAAGATAGTGAAGATGAAAGCTTCGAGAAGCCTCGGAGAAGGTTCTTCAAAAAGGGAGACTTCAAATCTGGAAAGAAAATGCAAAGGAAGAGTTTTGTCTGTAAAGAGGAAGAAGATGATAATGAATTCTATGATGAAGAAGAACCAGAATTCAAAACTGGGAACCATGCTTCCATGATGGCCACTGTTGAAAAGTCAGAAGATACTGGTGTAGAAGAACAACTGAGAACTTGTGTAGATCCCAAGATGAAACTTAAGTATGTCGTTAGTAAGCTTAATATTAAATGTAAGAGTTGCAATAAGTGGAAATCAATTGTAGAAGAATCAACTAAATATGTTGATCAACTTGAAGCTGAAATTGAACGACTGGAAGAATTTGTGAAGGTATAGTCTAAAATAATTGAAAGCAATGATGATGTAGTGGATCTGAAGCTGAGAATTGAAGAGCAGGCAAAGGTCATCAATGACCTCACCTCCAGACTTGATGAAAAATCCAAGACTACTGAGGTTCTTGAATAGGAAGTTGTTACTCTAAGGAGTAAACTTGAGAGTGAATCAATTCCAAAAGAATCAAGGAAGAAAATACAGTTTGGATGATTCTCATATGCAGAATTACTAGCAAGAGCCAAGTGTGGTTCAGATGGGGTTGGAGAAATCTTGAGTGATCAAAGACCCGCTTCCATGGGAAAGAGTGTAATTGGTTGTGAGGCTGAGACATCAACTTCTGGAAGTGAAAAGATCCAAAAGAAAGATAAGATGAAAGTTGAACATGTTGAAACATTTCCTAAAGTGATGAAAAAGGAACCCTCAATACAAAATAAAATAACTGAAAATTATCCTCAAACATTAAGAAAAGATAGATAGCCTAACTATTTTCCCAAGGAAGAAGGTATGAGGAGAAATTCAAGTGAGAAGACATTTCCTCTCATGAAGTGTCAGTTCTGTAGCTATCTGGGCAATACCATTTCTTATTGTGAAGAGGCAAGAAGCTATCATAATGGAGAAGATATAGAAGTTCAACAAAGGAGAACAAATTCGTATCCTAATTCTTATATAAGAAACAATTTCTATGGATATTGTTATCTTTGTTCTAACTTTGGTCATAGGTCTGCTAATTTCAGGTAGAGAGTCGACCTGGACACCTCATACCGAAGTTCAAGACAAGTCAAGTCTCGTCAGTAAGACAGTGTTACTCTTTCAAATAGGTTTTCTCCTCTCAAAAAAGATTTTGACTATGAAGAACCTAGGTATGTAGAAGAGATAATTGAAAGTCCATCAGTACTATATACTCAATCCAATGTCTCATGGAAGGAAAGGAAGAATATTGAGAAATCCAACCTTGTAGAGGTGTCCCTCAAAGGTACAAAGAACAACAGTACCTGGATTCTGGATAGCAGTTTTTCATCTCATATGACAGGTAATGTCAGCCTCATAATGGATATCAAAAGGACGGTTGATGGTACAATACGATTTGGTAATGATGGGGATCTGAAAATCAAAGGGAGTGGAAGTACCGAATTAGCTAATGGAGAACTAAAGAAGACTGAATTCTTTTACGTAGATGGCCTACATCATAATCTCCTTAGCATGAGTCAACTCTGTGACTCGGGACTTATAGTTAATTTTAATCAGAAAGGTTTCACTATCAAGGGAAAGACGAGCAATTCACTTATGAAGGGATGCATAACAGAAGGTAACTTGTATCAGGTTGATAGTGAAGAAAATGTATGTTACATGACTATTGAAGAAGAAAACAATTTGTGGCATCAGAGACTGGGACGCATCAATCAACAAGACATGGAGAAAATATCAAAATTGAGAATTGTCATGTACATTCCCAACCTGAAGCATGAGCGTGAAAAATCTTGTGATGCTTGCATTCGTTGGAAGCTGGTATGCAGTTCATATTAGCCAAAGAAGAAAATGGCATCTCACCTTCTTGATCGGATTCATACAGATGTATGTGGGCCGATAAATGTTTTCGGAACTCATGGAGAAAGGTACTTTGTCCTTTTCATAGATGATTACAGTAGAATGGCATGTGTGATGGTCATTGATAGGAAACGACAAGTCCTTGACTGCATGAAAACATATCGGTGAATCGCCGATAATGATACTCGATGAATAATCAAAGTGTTGCGATCTGACAATGGAGGAGAATACACATCCATTGAATTTGAAAATTATCTGGATAAGCATGGGATACAGCATGAGGTAGCTTCTGTGAGAACTCCACAACAAAATGGAGTTGTTGAACGTAGGAATCGACAGGTGAACAACATGGCACGAACTATGCTGATTGAGAGTCGTATTCCACGACATTACTGGAAAGAGGTTGTTCAAGCTGCAGTGTACATTTAGAATCGAATAAGACTTTATATGGGTGAGACAAAGACACCATATGAATTGTGTCATGGATGGAAGCCTTCTTTAAAATACTATCGTGTCTTTGGAATTAAATGCTTCATCAGGAACAAAGAAGTAAATCAAGTGAAATATGGCGACAGTGTAGATGAAGGAATTTTCCTCGGTTACTCAATGAACAACAAAGCCTAAAAATGTTTCAACAAGTGTTTAGGAATGATTTTGAAAAGTAGTTATGTTAAGATAATTGAAGAGAAAACCACAAATTCTTCAAATATTTCATATACTGATGTGATAGAAAGTTAGGAAGAAAGTGAACATGAAGAAAATACAAATGTAGAAATAGAGTAAGTTTTTCAAAACACTCAGCAGTCACATCATGATGTTGACTCAGAAGAAGAATCTGAAGAAGAAACTGTGGCTGAAGAGAATGCTACTGAACCACGTAGGAGAAATCGAAGAGATGAGATTGATCCATCCAACATAATTGGGGACAGGAGTACACCCACTCAAACAAGAAGGATGAGGAATAACACGCAATATGCATTTCTATCAGTTGTAGAACCATCCTCATTCGAAGAAGCTGCAAATGATGAATCTTGGGTGAAAGCCATGAATGATGAATTAGATCATATTGACAAGAATCAGACATGGGATCTTGTCCATAGACCCGAAGGTCACAATGTGATTGGTACCAAATGGATCTTCAAAAATAAGTTTGATGAGCATGGAAGTGTCATCAGAAATAAGGCACGACTGGTATGTAAAGGATACTCCTAGATTGAAGGCATTGATGTTGAAGAAACCTTTGCTCCAGTGTCTAGACTGGAGTCAATCAGGCTTTTCCTTGCCATGGCACTCCAAAGAGGATATAAAGTATATCAAATGGATGTCAAGACAGAATTCTTGAATGGTTTACTCGAAGAAGAAGTCTACATTGAACAACCAGTGGGCTTTGTTTTGGGTACTGATGAAACAAAGGTCTGCAAACTAAATAATTCTCTATATGGTTTGAAGCATGCACCACGGGCGTGGTAATCACAGCTGGATTCATATCTCAAGAAGCTGGAATTCAAAAGAGGAGTTGATCATAATCTCTATGTGAAGAATTCTCCAAAAGATCAATTCATGGTTCTAGTCTATATTGATGATATCATATTTGGTGGCAGCAGGCAGAAATCAGTGGACGAATTTGCCAACCACATGAAATTAGAATTTGAAATGTCTATGATTGGGGAGCTCACATATTTCTTGGGACTGCAGGTGATTCAAAAGAAGGAATACACTTTCATTTCTTAGGAAAAATATGCAATAGAACTGCTGAAGAAGTTTAATATGCAAGACTCCAAACCAATGTCAACTCCGATTGTAGTTGGAACTAAACTTGGAAAGCATGAGGATGGGGACTCTGTTGATCCCACCATGTACAGGAGGATTATTAGGAGCCTACTGTACTTGACATCAACATGGCCAGATATTGTATTTTCCACATGCCTTGCGGCCTTCTTTTCGAGTAATCCAAAGGAGGAACATATGGCGGCAATAAAAAGAATCATGAGGTACATTCAAGGTACACATAACTTCGTGTTATTTTTTGCTGCAGGCAGGGATAGTGAATTATCAGCATTTTCTGATGCTAAATAGGCTGGTGATGTAGTAGACAGAAAGTCCACTAGTGGTGGATCTTTCTATATTGGGAAGAAATGTGTTGGCTGGTTGAGCAAGAAACAAGAAATTACTTCTCTTAGTACTACTGAAGCTGAGTATATCTCTGCCACAAAGGCATGCACTCAACTGCTATGGATGAAGCAACAATTAACAGATATTGGTGATGAGGTAAAGCAACCAATGGTGATTTAATGTGATAACAAGAGCGCAATTTATCTTACAAAGAATCATGTTTAGCATTCCCGTACGAAACATATTGAAATCAGGTATCACTTTATCGAAGAAAAATTTGAACAAGGGGTGATTAGAATGGATCATGTGGGAACTGATGAGAAAGTGGCTAATATCCTGACCAAGCCACTATCCACAGCTATGTTTGATAAGCATCAGTTGAACCTCAGTGTTCAGCCACCTCCCAGTGCATAAAGAGGTTACGCAATACCCCTCTCGCTGTTTGTGATAACTGTTTTTATCTGTTTATGGCTATGATGCAGGTTTATGGGGGAGATACTATCCAGGGGAGATACTATGCAGGTTTATGGTCTTTGTATTTATTGTCAATGGGAGAGAAAGGAATAAATTTAGTCAAGTAATGCTTTGGTGATGAGAAGAATGAGAAGGAAAGGAATAAATTCAAGAAAGTAATGCTTCTGTTATGAGAAGAATGAAAAGGAAAACATCGGTATTCATTGGTCATGTAATGCTTCTCGGGCGTCATTGATAATTCCAAAACATGGGAACCCAATTCAAGCTTCCTCTCTTGTTTTCTACACCGATCATTGCTCACGTATACTTAGAGTGTTGGTTGAGTTGATTCTTGCGTTTTTGGTTTGTACATAGATGGAGATCTATTGAATTTATTTTCTGATTACCAACAAACCCAAAGGGGGATATTGTTGGAACCATGGTCTTCTATGCATGATTTGGAGTATCGTTTGTGTTTGTTGTCAATCCTCAGTAGAAGTTCAGAATGTGTAGCGGCAAGGTGATCATACAGTTCAACCTAACAACAGTATTGAAGATGGCGTCGTTTCCCAGTGTTTTCCAAATTTTTGGGCCTCAAAATTTTAAAGATAGAGAAATGTGTTTTTGGCAAAGATACTTGCACGCCGAGGCCTTGGAGGCTTGGAAACTTGCATGCCTGAGGTTTTTTAGAATGAGAACATGAAAATATGGCAAAAGAAATAGGGTCGTGCAAGTATTGGTTTGGTCGTGCAAGTGACATGCACGCTAGTACCTTAGAGGATAGTAAAGTTGCGCGCCATTTGTCGTTGTGTTTTGATCAACAAAATATGGCAAAGTAAATTGGGGTGTTCAAGATTGGAAGTTGTTCGCGCAAGTTTCTAGGAGGACAGAAGGGTTGTGCGTTGAGACTTGTACGCCAAGGGAAGACTTGCGCGCCGCCGCGCAGGGTATCTGGATGCCTATAAATAGAGGACCACCCCTCCTCATTCCGCACGAACATTGGACTTGAAGAAATTCAAAACTCCCATCGCGCAGGTGTTGAAGTCGCACAAGTGTTGGTGAGTTGCGCAAGGTGGAGCAGCGCGGCAGTTGTTTTCTGCCCGTTCAGTAGTCGCCCAAGTGATTTGGGGATACTTGCGCGCCAGAATTGAAGTTGCACGACAGGTTTCCATTAGGTTTCAAAATCGATTTGGGTTGAAAAGAATTTGAGTTGCGCAAGTTTTATTTTGAAGAAGTTTGAGTCGTGCAAGTGTTGTATGAGGACTTGCGCACCAGTTATAACTTGTGCGTAGTCCTTAAATGCTACACGCCGTATTGGTGTTGCGCGCCAGGTGTTTGTTGAGGCTTGCTGATTGTCTTGGAGCTACACGAAAGATAAAGATCAGTTAATGAGTGATAGTGGTACTTCAACAGAGCATCTACATATACTAGAGGATGCTTTCATTGAGCAATGATGAAGAGACCTTCATGTCTATAAACTGAGTGGGACTTCACCTAAGTGCAGTGAGCCAGGGGAGTCAACGGGAGTGACCCGAGAGAAGCAGTGAGCTATCCCTGAACCTTTGTAAAGGCAGTGATCCTGGGACAGAGTTATTGTTCCCGAACCTTTGTAATCCACAACTAGTAAAGATTAGTGGAATTAGGTATGACCGACAACCTGTCGACGTATGCTCCTTGGACGTAGCCCTTAGTGGTGAACCAAGTAAAAAGTGATGTGTCTTCTTTGTGCATGTGAATGTTTGCTTTCTGATCATATTCATCATAAAAGTTCAACAAGTTCCTACCAATGTGGGAACAAGATCCATCACATTAAAAGAAAAAGTTGTCACCCTGATTCACCCCTCCCCTCTCAGGGTGTCCCGGGGTCCTTCAGTCTTAAGGTGATGATAAGGAAAAAATTGGGTATCCTTTTTATTTTTATTTCATTTGTCCAATACTATATATGGTTGTAACATTTTTAACAGTCTTTAGTTGTTATATAATTATGTGACCTGTATATGTACATCTTATCACAGCATAATGATGATATTTGTTATTAATATCCTTCCACTATTCCCTTTTATTATATTATTATGTTATTCTAGTTAAGTATATTTTCACTATATATATTTTATTATTTTTATGATATTAGATGGTATAGTCCCTCCATGATGTATTATTAGACTAGAACTACTAGTTATAAGCCTCTAATATATAGGTAGATACACCCGAGGTATGTGTCACCCAATTCACTCATAATTGAGGTGAACTAGGTCATGGAGTCTATGAAGTGGTATCATGGGCTTATTTTCTTTGTGTTTCTAATTTAGGATATGGTAAATTGGGATAAGACTGGTCAAAACATGGAATATATGATATGTTTATGCCTAAATAGTAACTACATGAGTTGAAGTCGAAGTTTCTAGGGATTTAGAATTGTTTTTTGAGCTTCCACTATTATAATTGAGTTGTTTTATTTCTACTAAGTATGATTCTTTGATATTATTTATTTATTTATTTTTTCCTTAGGCTGGGGTGGCAAGGGGCATGTGTTTATTCATTATATTAACACATAGGATTCACATTATGTTCATGACCATTTTATGGTTGAGCATCTTAACTTTGATATAAGGTTCATTAATTTAAAATGTTGGAAACAACTTATATTTTTTTTTATATAACTAGATAGTTTCATTATACTTAACTAGACATGTATTTTGATTATGTTATTACCATTAGGTAATAGATGAGGTAAATCCTATCTATATTTGATTCATATACTAAGAGAAAGTAAGTTAACAAGGGTTATCCCTAGTGACGTGATACCCTTATATTGTAGGGTTGGTATGGAGTAGTAGGATTTATTTACTTCTACTAAAGTTTTCTAGTTTTATAGAAAATTAAAGGACATGTTCAAGGTGGTATTATCTCCATTTTTCTCTTGGATATGGTAGTGATATCAATGGTTAAGTCCATTATGTGGGTACCCAGTGAGGATTGACACCCTAGAGTGGGTGTCTTGGTATGGGAAAAGAGATGTAATTATTAAGACCTAAAATGGGAAAATAACATTTGAGTTTCCTTATATATTTAAGATCAAAGAATGAAATTTTCCTTATAGTTTTTTACCTTCATGGGTGAAGGTATATAGAATAGGTTGGATTTATAAGTGATGATGTTTCCAAATAAGGATCTTAGTGAGTTGAGTTTTAGCCATGTGATGGGGTGTTATTCCTACTTATACCTGGTGTGGGTTATGATGATTTTTTGGTAGATCAATAGAGGAGATAGACCTAGGCATGTGGATACCCTATAGATGTTAAGAATGGTATATGCTTTATATGATATGTATGATATGAGAGATATGTAATTGGTGTGTGATCATATATTGGCTCAATAAGGGGGTCCCTTGATTTTCATTGATATAGATACATGAGTGATACTCTATGGGGTGACCTAACCAATATGCATGTGAGGAAAGGTTAGTTTTTTATTAGGTTAATGAGACTAGGATCATTAAGATATGACACTTGATGAGTTCAGTTAAGGAACCCGAGCCTTTGGGGAAGTGTAAAAAATAGTATTTTAAAATTTTCAAATTGGATCCATGGAATAACACTAGATTCTAAATACCAACACCAATGTTATCCAATGGATCGTGTACAATTAAATTTATGTATGAAGAACATAAATGAAATGGTTCACAATTCATTCATCAAATTCTTATGTGATCCTCACAAAATTGATGTTTCATAGATTGAAGGATCCAAGAGAGGATCCATCTAGATCATCCACACATGAAAAACTTCCCCTCAAATATCATTATTTTATTCTTTGATTCTATCATGGAAGATCAAAGTTATTTATGATGATCATTCGATTTCCTAAAGAAAATGGATTCAATCTGAGAATGGAGAGCCAATAAAACCTTTTTATTCTCCTGGTTTCTCTCACAAAAACATTAGAGAGTTCTTAGGAGAATCATAAATTCAATAAATAAGGTTCCACCTTCTTTTTTGGGTCTTAAAATTTATTTTATATATAGATTAAACTCTTTAAAAAATAATTTTAGCCCCTTCAAAAGTGTTAACCAAAAAACCAACCCATAACACTACTAATGACATAATTAACACATCGTGAGTATAAAAAATATTTTATTACTTACTTTTAGAACTCTCAAGTGTCATGTGATGAAGCCTGAGCCACTATCTAGGCTTGTTCTTCCCATAATTATTTAATGAGACTTGAATGTGTAATGTTCATATGAAAAATAATATTTTTCTAATACACAATTTATACTTAAATAATACATGAATACTATGAGAAATAAATTCAATACTCATTATTTTTATACTTTAATAATGTATAAATGAATTTATTAATTAACTCACGGGTGATAATTCACCCTCATATATTCATCGACTCCTATACATAGATCCCACTTCATCCTAAACTCAAATTCATCTGAATTAGCAGAACTTTTGGATACACTTAGTGTGTAACCCTCTAGGACCTTATCTTAATAGAAGTAAATCATATTCAAAGACCAAGAGTTGTATCCAGTAACACATCATGGACATTAAATAGATAAGGATAATTCATAGCTACAATAATCTTATATGAACACTTATTGTGTAATATAATATCTTTATCATGATATATTTAATAATGTAGGATGAATAATTTGTGTCATTATCCTTTAATACTTTATTTATCTATATTGACTATATTGGACAGATATTACTTCATCTACCATGGACATAGATTTATTCAAGGAACTACCATCCCAACCATGTGGATAAAGATATATTATTCTATTTGGAAGCAACAAATCCTATCTTGATCATTCAATCAATGAGATACCACTAATGAAACAATCAACACAAGATACCTCACCACAATATAAATTTTCATGGTTTTAAACATGAATAAAAGTAAATAATAAAATTATACACATTGATAATGATCTCAATTCGAGAGATCAATAAACATGTTGACTTATATTAATATCCAATGATAGAAAAAACTTTTGTTGTTCCTATTAGAGGACCGGTCTTTATGATATCATCTACTCGAGATCACCAGGTGTGGAATTCTTGAAAAAATCCTTAATTCTTGTGATCCCCCAACACTAAATAGTCAAACATCATTTGTTCCCCATTTTTATGATTTATCTAGGACATAGAACATATGTTTAAAATTACTATCATAATATCTTAAGGTTTTCATCATAGTTGGAAACTTATATAACCTTTTGATATGATAAATAATCTAATGAAATTACCATATAAATAATGTATGTAGAAGTAATAACATTATTATGGAAAGAAAAAACCATGTATAACTCACTGTATACATTATATGGTAATTGAAAATTACTACTCAAGTTTGGTCTATGGTACTCACTTTTACGACACTCACACTTGCACAAGATACAACTTATTAACCATCAACTTGTAATCTCTCACATGATAAGATCATGCTTCTACTGAGTTATGGATTTAGTCATTTTTATATTTATCTACATGTCTATTATACTGTCTATAAATTCACCTCCTTGAGTAATACCCCATCATGGGGTGACATCCTAAAGTGTATCCCTTTTTCCTCTATCATAACCTTGACATCTTGGCCAGTTTAATTTTTGTAAGATCATTATAATTTATATTATGATAATACATTACTTTTTTGGTATTATTTTAAGAACTTGATCAGATAATTGTGTATCTATACTATTTATTTAGTTGCTTCATAAGCTAAAATTTACTCAGTATTTATATATATGGATACCACTGGATTTAATGTTCTTCTATTTCTCATTTAATTAACCAAACTATGATACTATATTAAATGATTTATAAAAGACAGTTTTGTATCCCCTTGATAACTATTTTTCCTTCTTATCCAAATAAAAAAATCTTATCCCTTATACCTTTTCAAGTACTATTGGATAGTTTTGACTGCTACCTTACAAAATTCTCTAAGATTTATTTGATATTTTCTCACCATGATTTATATATAAGAAACATCAAATCTCAGTCCTTATTATGGTATATTTGATTGATCCATCACTAAATAATATGGATTTATACTCATCATATTAATCCCATATTGTATTTAAACACATGTCTTTGTATATATATTTTTTCATGTAATATAGGAAATAATTTTTCTATAATTATTTTAACTATAATTTTCAATACCTTGTAATTTTACATACTTTTACTTATTCCAAGAAATCCAAATGTCTATTTCTATAGATATTATTGACTATAACTTTAGTTTATACTTTAATTCAATCTTATAATATATACTTTCAACTAAGACTTAACTAATTTAATAATAATAATAGTTTTCCATATATTAAGAATATATATCACTTAGAAAACTATATCACTCCTAGTAGAATCTAATAGAAACATGGAGAAATAACCATCCCCTAATTTAATGCCTACTTTTATCCATAATTGGATCCTTGAAGCATTCATGTTATATTGGATATTTTAAATTTTATAAACCCTTATGATTATATCTAAAAGATATATCATCTAACTAGTGATGATAAAACCACTTATCTTTGGTTTAATCTTTCTTACATAGTATGTGTCACTAGAACATTCCTTTTCGACAGGCTCTTATGGAACTTGTTCCCATGGAAAATAATTGTACATCTCGAGCCTTGAATTTATCAATGTCAATATGTCTCCTAGTATCTCAAATTAATATGTGCACCCATATCATAGAAATATAGTCTTTTTCTTGACTACAACTTTTTTATCTTAGGGATTTAGGTAATGTCTTTATAAAACTTTAAGATAATTAACTGAGATACACATTGTGTTCTTCTTGATGTGAGTATGTTTTTTATTTATTATTAACAAAAATTTTGCATCTAAACACAAAAATCATGACATAATGGATTTATTTCATATTATAAATCATATGATATCCATTTTTCATTATAATTGGTATATGGTTAAGGTTTAATGCTCCTACTCACGAAGTATGTCTCAAATTATATGATGGAATATTTGAAAGACTGAAAATAATCATCACCAATACTTATTTTAATAATATCATGACTTTGATGTGTATAAAGAAATATGAGTTTAAGAATAACTCTACTCTATATTTTAATGATTGATTAATGTTTTGTTATGATATTATTCAAACCACCCACCTAAATAATATTTTATCTTATTACCAAGTATATTTATTACTTTAATTTTACTTTCTATAAATTTATTAAATTAATCTCATTAATTATGAATATTTAGCTCCAAATTATACTTTAAATAGTTCATATGTAGATTTCTGGACTAATTCTAGAAGCTTTGTTTCTTTATAACCTTTAATAACAAAAGGTTTCTTGGTCATTATACCATATAATAAATGATGTCATATACAAAATATTTTTACCTCAAAGGAGTCTAAAACCCCTACTTAGTATATACATTACACTTTATTTTAGTTTTACTTAACCAAGAATCATCATACCTCAATTAGGTAATATTTGAGTCTTATATTTTATAATCTTCACTAACTATTTAAATAGGATATCATTGATTCATGTATAATTAAAATATCAATTAAGTATGGTATACTATATGAAATTTATTTCAAACTTGAAATAAAATCTCATTATGTCTAAATCGATACTAAGATAATGTTTTTGGTAACACACATTACATAATAATAGTTTTCAAATACAAGAATCTATCCACCAAGCATGTGAGGATGTGACATTCTCTAGATGACATTGGAGTCAAGATGCATCAGAAACATGAATATTCACTTCACTCTTAATATATTTCTAAACTTACATGGTTATATTATTTTGATATAAATATGCAATTCATATATTTTATCTAATACTCAATAAGTAAAAAAATAAATATTACATTCAATGATAAATATACTTGAAGCAGAATATATCACTTTCATCTACTTAAATTCATAACAATTTCTATTCTAGTGACCATTATAGCCACATGTAAAACAAATATCCTTATTTTTAATGTTATCCCTCATTATAATTGGTTTCCTAAAAGGATGTTGTGAATGTACCTTTAGCATTTTTATTAACATTTTTCTTTTTTCATTCTCTTTATTCTTTTTCACTATGATATTTGAAGATTCTTATTTCTTCATGTTCTTATCAACTTGGAAAACCTTGTCAAAAAGATATTGAAGTGGTTTCTCTACACTATAAATTTTATAATTCTCAATGTAACTAGAGTAACTGGTTTAAAAATATTAGATAATTAATTTTTATTGAAATATCATGATTCGAATTAAATGTCAATTATACTAATCAATCAATGTGATCAATTATCTTGAGTACATGAGGACCATCTTGAATTCTATATTTCAATTTAAAAATATTTTTTGTAATTATAATATCACTTGTTTCTTGATTTAATTTCTCCTTATAAACTTATGAAATATGATTGATACAATATATTCTAGTCATTTATATCCTTATATTTCCTCCACAACTCACCAAAAAATGATGATGACATTATGCTATAAACAACATATTCACCATCCATATTTCTTATACAAGCTTCCCTTTCACATGCACATTCTCTCTAATGTATTTCATCAGGTAGTGGGGACTTTATCACATATAATTTATTTTCATATCATGGTATTATGCTAATTAACCTATACCACTCTTAAAAATTAGTGTCTTTTAGGACATAATCATTGTCCAATATTTATCATAGTGTTTCCATGGAATTACTAACCATTTTTCTATAAGATAAAACTTATTATATTAGAAATTTTATCTTGATTAATAATTTAGGAATTATAGATTTATTAATATAAAATGTATCCCACTTATTTAAATCTAAGTAGTCTTCAACTATTAATTTTAGAATACTAGGTCTCGTGAGTATCCTAGTGGGAATGGATCCTCAAAACCCTCTACATAGCTCAAGTAATAGGGTTTCCACTACTTTCAGATTCTAAGGTAGGTTTTTTATTTTCTAATCACATTAACTCGTGTATTTTTTTTATTGGATTTACATCTCCTATGAATCCTAAATTTGGATTCTCTTAACACTTTCCTCAAAAACATCACCAAAAAGGTTATGTATATTTCCTTGATGCCAATTTTAGTAAAGTTAACTCAATTTTCTTGTTATATTTCCCTAGTTGGAGAATAAAACCTCAATTATTGATGATGATAACCAAAAATGTGTTTTCATTTTAATTTAAGTGATGGAAGGTGTTTGTGACTTGATATTATTACTATGAGATTTTTAAAGTTTTATTTTTCTTCATCATTAAAATCTGATTCAATTTATATTTCTATTACTATTCGATTACACCCGAAACTTCAACTAAAAATAAATAGAAAAAATTCTTCATATGTTTATTCATTTATATCTTTTAATTCTCATTAACAATCCTATGTGATCATGTTTCATCTACACATTCACATAATAATATAATTAACAATAAAAGATAAAAATAAATAAATAAAATTATGATCATGAGTTGTTTTCTACTGGCTGATCTATCAAGTGGATGATAGATAAAATTATACCCTAAGATAATTCCTTGAGTTATATCTTGACACAAATTATAAAAACCATGAAAGTACCATTCTTTTTTTTCGGGTTCCATGTCGGTTCTCATACTCTAAATGTGTCATTGGTAACTCCTTCGATCTTTAAAATGTATACTCACATGTGGGTGAGGGGAAATGAGGGTGTAGTAATTACATTTAATCACTAAAATGTAGAAATTCATAACCATATAACTAATAAATATGTAGAAAAATATAAAAATATATTTAAAAAATATATTTAATAAATAATTATTACAAACATTCACCATTATAATAATTAAAGTTAAATAAATAAAAACCAAACATACATGAGACCATTATAAGATCATGATTAGTTTAATTAAATTAATATTAAATAATATAAATTAAATAAGTTAAAATTATTCATGAGGAAATTTTTAATGATTTAAAGTAGTATTAAAATTATTTTAATTAATTTGTTATACAACCTGTGGATTCTAAAAACCCATAAATTCCAGAGATTGAAAAATATTTTTTGGAATTTCAAGAACTTTTTTGGGTTCAAATTGGTATTAAAAAGGTCTTTGTAAGAATTTTTGGTCCCCAAGGTTAGGATAATGGGCCACATAGGTTAGGGAGGGATAACCTGACCCATTCTAGGTTGGGATAAATCGGCATTGTATTAGGTCGGCATTGGAGAAATTCCCTAATATTGGGCACCTTATTTTGTGTCAAGAATTACCTACAATTTGTGAGAGGTATTTAGAAAATATTTTAATTTTTTCATAATATATCTACACATATCATGAATATATATTTGTGACCCACCACACTATTCAATAGGTATAGTGTTTAGTAGGCCATGTGGACAACACAACCATATGCATCGATGTGATTTTTTTAAAAAAAATATGTGTGTTAAATGCATTAGACCTAACACCTTATTTTTTATTTTAGTTGATCTATTATGATGACATGACTAAGGAACCCCTCCCCCATATGATATTCTCGAGCTGATGATGCACCTATAATCCCTTCTCTAGTCACACATACCTCATGACCGATTATTATTTTTTATTATTTTTTATTTTAATTAAATTTAATTAATTTAAAATCAAGTAAGATACATAGCAATCTTTAATTGGTTATCTATTCCATTAAAAATCTTATTGATTCATCATTGGTGAATTTGGTACTATATCTCTGAACTATATCATATCTAATTTCAATTTTTACTAAAAAAATTACATGAATACTCTAATACTACTGGAATGAACCCAAACCTTTGCAAAAGTGTAAAATTTCATATTTTAAAATTTTCATTCTGGATCCATTCCGTAATATTATATCTAGAAAACCAATTCATAATTTAACGATTCATGTCTTTCCTGCTTGTTACATTTCCAGTTTTATGGTTTAACAGTGTTTGAAGAATGTTGGAGGAGTTTCTATGGAGTTAGGGATGCAGCTGAGCATCATAATGGAGGTTTACAACATAAAAGGGTGGTTTTACACTATAATATTTCTATTTAAAACAATCATAGTTGACATATTGTGAATTTTTTGTAATTAAGGCACATAATTTCAAATGGAATTTTTCCATAAAAGTAAAATTTATGGAATAAGTTAATTTTAGAATGAGGCACCATGACTTTCAGAATGTTCTAATTACCTAATGGTTTTATGAACTGAAATGGGGTTTATAGCATAAGTTATGTGGGCCCATGGAATTTACAACATTAAATTGTAGCTTATTCTATAAAGGATATGAATTACAACCTATTTATATCTCTTATTCGACTAATTCTTTTATCATTTTTTTCACTCTCTATCTATCTCATTTTTGGAGAACCCTAGATGGTTTTTAGAGATCTTCGAAGCCATTTCCTCATTTGATCCATGGGTTTATGTGGTTTCTGTTTGGTAATCAGGGGTTATTTCTCTTCCCTTATCCCATTATTTTCTCTCATTCTTATTCTATGGATTCCTTGTGATATTTTTGGTTTTGTTTAAGATATTTTGGGATAAATTTTTGACTACCCATTGGTGTGGTTCAAGTTGATATAAAGTTTTCTTATGCAGTTTTTGTTTTTGGGTTTCTTCATCTTCATCTTGTAATGCATAGTGAGAATAGAAAGCTTTATTGAGGTAGGGATGATTATTCTCACTTCTTTATGTGATATGTTTGGGGATTTAATTCTTTTATTTCATTTGGGTGGGTAATAAGGGTAATCGTAATATGATAATAATTTGTAATAACCTAAAATTGATTGGTATGGGGTGATATCTCATGTTTTGGATTCTTTGATATTATTACTGATGATATTATTCCATGTAATTTACTTGATGAAAATAATGATTATTTGGAACCCTATTTATTCTATAGAGGATATGTGTTGAGACCTATATTATGTTGTTGTGTGATATCACACTAAACATAAGGCTAATGAACATATGTTTTTCTAATAAACAAGTTCTCATGGAATATAGTTTGTATGATAATACCCATGCTAAATAAAAGTCTAATGAAATGAAATACATTGAATAAATATGGAAGTTGGGATATGTGTTTTTGTTTGTGCTAGTGATTGTTGTGATGCCCGATGTGGTTTGGGTTGTTGTGTGGTGATGGAGGTGACTAGATGAGTTGTATGGTGTGTGGGGTTGTGATATAGTGTGGTTGGTTAGCATGGTTGATATGTGGTAAGTTCTGAGGTTATTGGGGTGCATAGCAGTGTGATGAACAGTAGTGATGATGTTTGGTGGTGTCATGCTATTTGGTGTCATTGTGTGATGAGTTTGTGGTGTGTAATGTGGTGCGGTGGTTGTAGTTGTAATGTTGTGATGATGTGTGGTGGTGGTGTGTCATATAACGGCATTATGATATGATTTTATGATGTGTGATCTAGTGTGGTGGTTGTGGTTGTGTGGTGGTGATGATGTGTGGTAGTTGTGTGTTTTGATATGTAGTTATTATAGTGAGATGATCAAGTTAGCATGGTGAAACGACGATGGTTTTTGTGAGATGGGTTATTGTTGTGTAGTGTGAGGTTGTGTTAGTTGTTTGGTTAACCATGGAATAAATTTTTGATGGTAAAACATAATGAAATAGCATAATAAATAACTATATGTGTTGGAAATTGATGTGTGGTAAATGTCTTAAATGAATTGAATTAAATATGGTTAGTGTAAATATGAATGAAGTGACATAGTAAATGGAATCATGATGTGTGTCATGTGTGGTGGTCATGTGATGTGTTTCATATAGTGGTGGAAGCGATTGTGACAGTTGGTGTGTGGTTCGATGGTGGTGATACAACGTGTCCTAGTGTGGTTTATATAAACCCATAGGTTGGTTATTCTATGATATCTATATATTATATGTTATATGTTATTTCTATACATGACCATCTGATTTGGATAACCTTTCCAACACTCAAAGGTTCTTGGTTTGGGGTGTTTTTTCAAACATTCAAGATGTTGGTGATACAGATGACTATCTTCCACATATTCCCAACACTTTCTTTAGTATCGGTGATGATACATGTTGATGTTGGATATTACCCATCAGTTTTGGCCCAGGTGTTTTTAGGAAATATGTGATGTGATGAGGTAGTGATGTGATGTGTTATGTTGTCTAGTCATGTGTGGTAAGAGGAGGTCCCAAGGTTGATTCCCTTAGCATTCATGATACCCTAATACTTTGGTTATATTATGATATGAGATGTGATAGCCTAGGTTTATTTAGGAAAGAAATGGTGTTATGATTCTAGATTCTATAAAAGTATGATAGACCTTACGAGGGTAGGGTGGGTAAGGATGAATCCCTCTCCACCTTAAGGAAGGACAAGGTGTCTTCAAGTGATATATCATGTGATGTGATGATATTTGGTTGTGATGTGATGTATATGGAATGGATAGGAGCACATGAAGTTCAACATTAGGTCATTATAGTAGAAAATCAGTGGGGATGTGATAGTAGATCTCCTTGATTTGTTATGATCTCAATGATATATTTTTATATTGGATGCATGATTTGGTGAGTAAGTTGTGGTGACCATGTTTAATGGTTAGTTTAACTATATAGGTGCTTATTGGTTCTAGTTTTTTTTTCAATGGCATATTAGCATACTATATTCACATGTTCAATTGAGACCATGGTTATGTCCCTACCGATTATACAATTTATGCTCACCCAATGTATATAAACTTTTTTTGGTTTCTAGGAGGACTTTTGGGGTCAATCTAGACATTACTAGTTGGGTTGAATGTGTTGTTATTTTTTTGTCATAGACTTGTCTTTTGGTATATATTAGAGACTTTTATATGTATCAGTTATAGTTTATTCATATATTGTGGGATGGTTTTTGGAATACCTTCATTTTATCTTCTATTGTTTCTTGGTGGTTGTTTATCATATCTCCCAACCTTGTTTTATATTATAGAGGGTAATGTATCACATGTCTTTAATATTGTTATACCCTTGGTGATAGTCTCCAAACCGGAGCCTACTGGAGGTGGGACTCAGGGGAAATTATCTTTGTCCCTTCATTGAGGAATATTTGGTGGGAGGGGGTCATGACATAGTTGTATCATAGGCTAATGGTTGATAAATTGGATGGAGTTTGGAGTTTCTAATGGTGAGGTTTTAATAGGTTATTAGGGAAATGGTTTCAGTTAACCTTACTGTATAATGACTCAAGATTTTTACACATATTTCTACATGATTTTTAAACATAAATATCAAACAATTACCATCCAAATGATCATGAGGTATATTGTCTTTGGAATACTATGATCATAATACATTAAAGGAAACTAAAGCACAAAGTATTTTATTTTATTTTTCTTTAGTGAGCTCCTAAATCCATTTGATATCTTAAAACTGCATAGGGTAACTTGGGGAAAACAGAAAATAAATGGGTGATCTAAAAAGTATAATAAGGGAATAACATGATAAGGAAGAATAATATATGAGTCAAAGATATAACATGATATTATAAAATATAAGTATCTTGAGTAATCACATGGAAGTATAACATAAAGAACATGATATTATAAGATCATGGAATCATAGGAAAGTGGTAGAAACATATAAAATGAAATAAAAATGAGTCAAGGATAACTTCCTTGACAATATCACATGGTGGATGGAAGTCCTATAATGGGTTTTTTTATTCCCTAATCCTATACATGATGCCACATGAGACTAAAAACATTACCCAATGCATTATAGGACTATCTCATTACACCCATTGTTAGGTCAGATAAAATGATGATTGAAATACTAGAGGAATTGAATAAGCCTTTATTAAAATTATTATATTTATTAAATATTAATTATGAAATTTGGTGGTTTAAAATTACCAAAAAAAATATTTTTTAAATGAATGAGAATAGTGGATGTGTGAAGAGTGTATGTAGAAAATTAAAGAGAATAACATAAGGAATTTTATAGTAGTTATGATCTAAAAAATCATACTCTACTATTTACACTCCAACCAATGTATTATGATTCATACTTTGAAAGAGAGAGAAACTTTTACACATGAGAAATCTAAACCCATAATTTTTACACTAAATGAATCTCAACCAAGGAATTTGTGAATAAAAGCCCCAAGCCTACACTTATAGACTTTTATGGGAGATGATAGGATCATATAATTTCTATAAATATCATCCTCAACCTAAGTGTTTTTCCTTTTTTCCCTGGTAAGAATAACTAAGGAACTACCTTTTGGAAAGTTAGAACAATCATATACAACTTTTTATATTTGGTATAACCTGATGTGTGAAATATTGAAGTGTAAATAACTCTACCCGACCTAGAATATAAAAATATAATAATTATATAACCACTCTAGATTTGTATAAATTATTTTATAGATGAAACAGTTGATGTAGGATATTTAAATGGATTTTAATGATGAATTATGGGCATTCTAGCAAAGCTAAAGTATGTCTCTTTAAGGTGAATGAAGTCAAAGAAGATTTTTTCCTCCCTTGAGATTTCATCACAAAGTATGTAAAAATTTGATCATAGGATCACTTTATTGATATAATATCATGATCATTCACCTGTTATCATTTTCAATTTTCATTATATATGTTCCAATTATATTGGAGTCCTTTAAATAAAAAATTATTTAAGCTAAAGACTTAATAAAGGGTTGCAATAATAAAAGCAATAAAACTGGATTATCAGAGAGAGAGGTATATTATAATTTCTTAATAATATCTCAACTCATGTTCTAAATTTTAAATAATGAATAATAATTAAAACTAATTTGAAATAATTCATTAAATAATTGAAATGGTCTCTATAATAATAGTTCAATGAATAATCCCCTGAAAATTGAAAGTTTGAATTTGAAATATGAAATTAAAAAAACATTCTGTTTAAGACAAGAAATAAATATTCGGAGAATATCAAAGAATTAATAACACTGCATTAAAGATATTAAAATAAGTTTGAATTATTTTTTTAAGATATCATGTTTTGAACTGGATAGAATTTATGAAGGAATTTGAACTTTTCATTTGATGGATGGGAAAAACTTTAAACCAAGATTTAGAATGTAAATCTAAGCATTGGGAAACTTAAAATTGTTTTTATATGGGTTTTAAGGCCTAATATGTGTCTCAAGTGTTTGGATGAGTTTTTGGAGCATTAAGCTCCAAAAACTCTTCTTTGGGAGAAATAGACAAGGGTGCATGGTTGGCGCATGGTTAGATATAATTGTGTGTCATAACTGTGTGGTCTATTTTTTTAGGGATGTGTTTTTTTTAATGTGTATTCTTATAGGTAATCCATGCAGCCATGTCCAAGTAAGTTGAGGGTGTCACATAGTTTATTCCTACCATGCAAGATGAGGTGCAAGATCATGAGGGGTCTTCTATAGAAAACTACAAAGGGGAGCACATGGTCTATTCATGGTTTAGAAAACCATCCACCTAGCCCGCACCCTTAGTTCTACTTGGGTATTCGAACTACATGGTTGCCACACAGTTAATCAAACCATGCACCAAAACTATGAGTCTCTTTAAAGGGATGGAAATTATGGTTTTGAACCTATCCCTTTTTTATTTCCTTCTTTTACTTTCTACCTCATTTCCTCCCATGCACAACAACCACACGATCTCCCCCTTTTGACTCTCATAGGATTTTATGGATCTCCATGATTTTAGATCCAAAATTGAAAAATGTCAAGTGTGTTGGATGTGTATTGGTAAGATCTCAACTCCACTTTCTTCTTATTTCATTTTCCCTTTCTATATGGAATGCTAAATATATACGAGCTAATTCTACCTATATTCAGAGAATTTTCATGTCTCTTTTATTTAACTCAAAACAGATCGAACCAAATCTTGGCATTGTATGAGTGAACCATCCTTGGTATAAGTTAGGTGGTCTCATGATTTTTACCTTAATGTCTCATTGTTTATAAATAATTTCACTTTATCACACATATGATTATCTATGAATTGATCCTAAAATGTAAAATAACATAAATTAATTGTCTAAAACATAACTTAGACCCTTTTTTAGACTCATCCACATGATAATAGGTTAGTTACCTTAATTTGGTCCACCCTCTAGGTTTGTCCTATTAATTTACCCTTATTCTATATTGTTGTAATTGTCCCTAGAGTGATAATTTATTAATTAATGATAAATGAATTGTTTAAAATTTAAATGTTCATGTGTACTAGTCCAAATATCCTTAATAATTATATTTAAACGGACAAATGACATGGTTGGTCTCATGGCCTAGGTAATAACTAAGTGGAATGGAGCTAAATGTTTAGTCAAGGATCTACACTTAGCATGTATCAATTAATGAATGAAATTCTTGATTGTCTCACATGATAAGTTGATAAATGGAATAGTCATTGTCATGGCCTTCCTTAGCTCTTATAAATAAATTGAATTGAACAAGCATGATGAGTTATATATAGACATGGATATATATATATATCATGGACCATGCTTTATGATTAAATGGGTGTGCCTATTTTATATTATTATCCATGATACTCAGGTATGATGCCCCTTATTTAAATTTAATACTCAGGCATGGTGTCCCTATTGAATTATGATACAAAAGAATGGTGTCCCATATATATACTGTGATACTTGGGAATGGATTCCCTTAATTAATGTGATACTTGGGAATAGTTTTCTATTAATATGATTCTCAGGCATGGAATCCCTCTAGCATCTTAACTTATGATACTTAAACACTAATTCCCTTTTGATTTATAATACATGGGCATGATGTATGATATTGATGATGATTTTTAGGCATGGTTTCCCTTAATAGTCTATGAGACTCCTACTACTATACATGGATTCATGAGTTATTAATTGGGTCTTAGATAGAAGTATATATATATATATGGCTATAAACATCACTATATATATATACCATATATATATACACGCATTTATATACATGTTTTCACTTACTCAAAGGTATTACATCTTAGGAAAAAGTAGTTATTGTTGGTTGAGTGTCTATTTAAGAACCAGAGTCCACCTTGTTTACATTTATTTTATTTACTTTTTTAGTATTATATAGGAAATCCACTATATTTTATACACATAGACTAGATAACAATAAGAACAATTGGTGGTGGCCTACTAAATTTATCACATACCCTATTCAGGTTGCCACTACACTGGGGTCCCCAAACTGTCCTCTTAGTTATAGGATCATGTTTTGGATTCGGATTGATTACCTCTTTTCCTTTCAAGATATTACTTTGTACATGGGATCTTAGGAGAATGAGACCGAGCCAGATATTGGTATTCTCATGGATATATATTTTGATTCATTTTTAATTCTTTTTTTATCATTCACTTACTACCTAATGTATGACTACTGGTTACATATTATATCATCACATGGACATGCATGATTTTTTATTTGGAATTGGACATTTTATCAGTTATTGTTGTCTTCCATTACCTTTTCATTTATACTTATTTCTCTATAATTGATCTATTATCTATTTTATATTGTTGTGCTACTATGATCGTGACGGTATAGTCTCCCCATTGTACCATCATTAGACCATCGCTGCTTGTTGTCAGCCTCTGGCATATGGAATGGCATGCTTGAGGCCATGTGACCGACTAGCTCGGGTCACTGTTTGAGTTGATCCTAGTTCAATATATTAAAAATTCATATCAAAGGTTAATTTCCTTTTATTTTAATATTTCTGTGATATTATATGAGATACTAGTTGTTTTTTGTGCTTGGTAAATAGTTTTTTCTGGGATTGATCAACCCATGCATGGGGAAATGACCAAGTGTCCAAGGATGCAACTATTGTTCATGTTGTACATTATTATAGTTGATTGTGATTTCACCTTGAGTGATTTCTTTACTTTATTCTAATTAATATTTTATGTGACATATGGTATTTTAGCCTTAACATGGTATGGAAAGGAATTATTTCTGCATGCATCAATGTAGGCACATAGAAATTCGCATTCCATGTATATTTCATGGAGTGTAGGTTGCATTGCTTGATTTTCTAATACATCTTGGATGTTCCTTGTCTAATATTTTAGCATTATTTTATACATCTCCTTCTTAGGTGGTTATTCAACATGATTTCCTATATAATATGATTATGTGGATCTCCTTCTTATATACTTTTATTACTTCTATGTGATATCATATTTGGTTATAGTTATGGTATATGGTGGGTAATAAAATGTATGCATCAACCTAAATGGTGTTTTCTCTCATAGTTTGATGGTGTTATTATATTTGACTAGCCTATTATGACATTTTTTATTTATGGTACATTGATTGCAAGGGATGAAACATTTATGGTTATGATTAAGTGGGTATCGATAATAGTTCACAAGGTGTATGAGCACTTATAAATCAGAAAGGGTAACCCATATAATCAAAACATTAAATATGGGTTTTTTATATTCTAAAATCAAAGGTAAGACCTAGTTATAGCTTCATGAATTTCAATTGTAATTTAAAAAGGAAAGTACCTTTATAAGTTAGGAATACTAGTGAACCTGACTGAACTATGATATGTGCAAAATGGGAATTCTTACATATAATGTTTTCCTTTAATAAGTCAAGTATCTATATAATTTGGGCATGACAACCCATATGAATAAATACTTAAATACACAAATGGACCCAAGTAGGTTAGTTGGGGCATGTTTTTATGATATAAACCAATTGAGGGTGTTTTAAAATTCTGAATGAAATAAAAAGACCCTCTTAGGTCACCCTTATCGTTTATGCCTTCATATTTAACCCCATTGTGGTATGATTATGACAAATTAGGTAGTTATTTAAAGTTTATACAACCACTTATATAGAATTACATACAATTTTATAGTGTAATATTACCTAACCAGTCCCCTATTATTTATAAAATACCTTTTGTCTTCTTTTTTGTTGTATTTATATGAGGCTTTGGTTAATTGAAATTCCAATTACAACCAAAATGGTGTTTTTCTATATAGATTTTAATTGATATTTTATTTAACTAAGCCCAGTTGTGAGAATCCTTTTGGATTTATGAAATGCATGAAATGATTTTATGAGATAAATTTCCTAAAATTATGATAGGATTTCATCTAAAGAATTAATGTTTGTAAGAAAGTTAGAAGTAACTTGCCTATGTTTCCTTATGGAATTATCTAAATGAAGTACCAAACATTTTTTAACTGGTACTTAATGTTCTTAGAACTAATCCTTAGAATTTTTTAAAAATCAAATTTGAATTAGTTAAATAGCTTAAATGAACCCTTAACGGTGTTCATATATTGACCTTTGTGTAAGGGTAATTTAGATATTTCCCTAAGTTTTTCCTTGGATAGGAAAATAATGGTATCCCATATACTTATTACTCTATTGCATGAACCTAAATGATAGGCATTAGATCCTAGTAACCTCTTTAACATGACCTAGTTATAGGGTCTATGCTTTCTGCTTTTGTATGGGGCTATCCTGGTAGATGTAGTACCCTCATAACTTAAATCCTTACAAAATGTTGTGATGATTTTTCATATGTTAGGTGACATTCAGGCGTCATTATCCCGAGTGGGAATTTTAGTTCTAAAATGAATCTCGGGATGGAAAAGTGGTCATGTGGAAATTTGATCCTTGTTAAAGGATGTGATCATCAGGTAATTCCCTAGTTCAATGGTTTAGACATTCCTTAGGCATGGTCGGACACTAGTAGGTTTTGTGGCCCTTTTTCATCTTCAGTGATGGATAATTTGGGAGATTATCAGCCGAATTAATAGTCTTAAGAAATAATATTAATCTAAACTTAAAATATTTTTTATTAACTATAATATACTGGGATTAATAGATTCGATAGGCCTATGGATGGTTTAAAATGATGTTTCTTTGTGTTGATAAAAACCTTGGGGTAGTATAGGTTGATACACGTGATACCTGTTGAGTTGGTAAAATGGTTCAGTGAAACCTATGAGTTTAATGTGAATAGTTAAAACCTTAAATTATTATTCTAAGTGAATGGGTCATCTCTAGAGTATAGTGACCTAGGAATTAAAGGAAATATGACTCATCCCAATTCTTGGGATGATGTTGTAAAAGGACCAGGTGTTGTAACACTACCAGTCGATATAGTTTTGGCTTATATTCCTGATACTAATAATGTGTGTGGGCATAGCTCAGAAGAGCATAACATATATGTCTAGAGTAAATTAGATCTAGCTTTCCTTTAATTATCTAGTCTCCTCTATTTTTATTTAGTGCCTCATAAAATCATATTGGACACATCCATAACTCTTGTTCAGTGGTAGATGGAGTGCATGCTATGGAATGTCTCCATTATTAGTAAATGGTGACTAGGAAACTCTTAAGGTGGAGAGAGTCATCTCAAATGTGTGTTAGAATTCCCTTCTAAGTATATGGAGTGGAACATTGAAATACCATTTGGTACTAGTCACATTTTCTTTTAAAATATGTGAGTCTATTAATTCAGGTTATCGATTCCTTGAGATGATACTTGAAATAAAAACTATTTATGGGTTTTTATGGAGTCTAGATGCTAGATACAGACTCAGGGTGCATGAGTGACATGGGAATGTAATTCTCCTAAGACAGGTCAGTTCTTTCATGGCATACTAATGATAAAATTCTTGGTTGTGTACTCTACTTTTAAAGACATATTTACTTGGGTTAGACTTCACTTGTTATACTTAAAGAATCATGGAAATACTTGGTAGGGAGGTTATCATGGCTTGTTAAATATGATTCATCAGTAGGTGAAGCTGAGCTCTTTCTAATAAATCCATCCAAAATTGGTTCAATGACTCTTCCATGCATATAGTTGTGAAGGGTTGTTTGAAAACCATATTGGGCTCTTCATCATTATTAATATGGGAGTGTCTCTAGTCTTTTTTGTATTCATTAGTAACCTATTAGTGTACTCTTGTATTGTGATAATCATCTTCCATATCTTGACTTTTTCTAGGGTACACTAAGAGAGCATCAGCTATACATCATGCTAAAGAAATAAATAAAATTCCTTAAGGGATTGATAAATAGAATTTGTGGTGTTTCACTCTGGGATCATGGAGAATCATAGAGACATGGTTATCCTAATTGATACTAGGGTTTTCATGTAGAAATGCCTATGATGGACTCATGGACCCCATCTAATTATTTTACTTAATCTCCAGGAATGATAACACTATTGTGCTTAGTCATTGATCTTGATATGTGTATGTTTCGACTATGAACTGATATCTCACTTGTAAAATCATGACAACAGACTACCTTGGATGAGCTTCTTAGACTAAAATAGATGATTCTGAGGTTGCCTCAAACTTTCTGTTAGGCTTGGTTGGTCTAATTAAATGGTTCTGATTCAAGGGTATTGTTCAAGTATACACCCATGTTTTTATTAGGGAATGATATCATATATGATTTTTTTTTCCGAGACGTCACCATAAGATGGTTACAAGTTTTAGTGAGTGTGATCAGAGAAAATATTGAGGTACCTTGGTTTAAAGGAATCAGAATCTAATTTTTAAAATGCATCGACTATCTAGGCCAAAAAGTTGAATCAAGTCAACCAAAGGTGGATTGACATTATATCTCTCTTGTTATGTTGGTTACAATTGGTGAGAACCCGCATCAAGCATGTTTTCGGGATGAGATGAGTGCAGTGAAAAATTCAGTTGTGGATTTCCATGGAAAGGCCACCACAACCAAGTTCAATGAGGTTGATTGGGAATCAACCATTTAATCCAATTATAATCACATCGAAGTTCATCATTAGAACACTAAGGAAATTATTAAATAAGAAATTCCATTTATGGGAGCACCATGTCTCAAAATTTTCAATTTAGAGTTAGAAACTATGTTGGGGAGGGCCATAGGATAATTGATAATAGAGGTGATGGTGTGATTATATCTCAGGTTACATGGGCTATGATAAGAGATATCTTGATGTTTCATTTTTTAATATCAGTTTTAGTTCATGTTTTTACATATTATGTACCATACACTTACATGTGATGGTTGTAGGAATGATGGGTGTTTAAAATGAAACATGGCCATTTCAGTAGAATTTTCCTGACCCAAGTAGGTCAGGTGATGTTCATTATTTTCCAATAATTATATAGGATGAGAAGTTCTAAGTTGGGGAGATTGTAAGTTCCTTTGTTTTGAAACTGATAGAATTTTAAAAGGAATTTGGTGGACAATATAACTTTAAACAAATATTTTTAATGTAAATTTAAGCATTGGTATACATAAAAGTTTTGTATTTAGATGGGTTTTAAGGCCTGAGAGGTTTATTTGGTGTTCAGATGAGATGTGGTATCACCAGTCCCTGAAAAATCAGTTTCTGGAGAAATAGAAAAGGGTGCATGGTTGGCACATGATTATATCTTTAAGGACATGGTTTATTTAAACCATGCGGTCCTCCAAGTACACTATACAACCTCTTATAAAGGAACTGAGGGTGTGAAATAGTTTCTTTAATCATGATAGATGAGGCGCATGACCTTGAAGGAGTATCTCTAGAAAACTGCTAAGGGGATTTTATGGGTTGTGCGTGGTTTGGAAAATTGTATGCCGAGTCTACACCCTTATTTCCATATAGGACCTAGAACAGAATGGTTGTAAAACATTTATTTGAACCATACAGCCAAACCATCTGGATCAACAAATGGATTGAAATTATATTTTTCCCCTACCTTCTATTTTCATTCTCCTCTTTTCTCCACCATCTCCTCTCATTCACAAAAACCACTTGATCTCCCCCACTGGAATCTCCTAATATTTTATGGATCTCTATCATTTTAGATCCAAATAAAAATCCATCATGTGTGATGGATTTGTATAGGTAAGATCTCAACTACTCTTGCTTATTATTTTTTTTCCATCACCATATTAAATGTAAATATGTGAAAGTTAATTCACCCTATTTTCATGGAATTTTCTATTTCTTTTATTTCTCTCAAACTAAATTGAATCAAATATCGGTATTGGATAAGTGATGTTTACTTGGTATAAGATAAGTGGTCTTGTTCTTTTCCCTTTAATGTCTCATTATTTACAAATCACTTCATTGTAACACACACCATATTCTTTGTTTTTTTCTTCTAAAATGTAAAATAATTTAAGTTAGTTGTCTAAACCATAAACCAGACCATTTATTAGACCCGTACACCTTATTGAAGGTTAGGGAACTCAATTTGGTCCACACCTTTGGTGTGTCCTATTAATTTCCCTTATTGTCCATTGTTGTAAATATACCTAGAGTGATAATTTATTAATTAATGATAAATTAATTGTTTAAATTTGAAATTGATATGTGTACAAGTCTATCCCACCATAATACTTACATTTAAATGGATGAATGACATGGGTGATCTCATGACCAAAGAAATGAATATTTTTAATGGAATAAAATGTTATGGCAGAGATCTTCACTTTGAATGTATCAATTAATTAAGGAAATTCTTGATTGTATCACATGATAAGTTGATAAATGGAATGGTCATTCCCTTGGACTTCTTAGTTTCTTATAAATGGAATGACCCTAGTAATATAATATAATTTTTGTATAAAATGATTATGGGTATGGCTTTCCTTACCTTTTATAATTAGATTGAATTGAATTAGAAAGGTGAGTTATATTTGGGCATGGATATATAGATATATATATATATATATATATATCACAACCCATGATTTATTATTAAATGTGCATGCCCATTCTATATTATTATCTGTGATACTTGGAATAACGTCCCATATTTTAATATAATACTCAGGCATGGCATTCTTATTGACTTATGATGTATAGGAATGGAATACTATATATATATATATATATATTGTGATACTTGGGAATGGCATCCCTTAATTAATGTGATACACAGTCATGGTGTCCCATTAATGAGATTCATGTTTATGGCATCCCTTAGGCATGGTGTTCCTTATAGATTATGGTTTTTGGACATGGAATCACTCTTCACTTATCATACTTGATCATGGCGTCCTGGTTGATTTATGATACACGGGTATGATGTCCCCTATTGATGATGATTTTCAGGCATAGTGTCCATTGATAGTCTGTGAGACTCATACCACTATCTATGGATGTCTGAGTTATGCCTCAGGTTTTTCCTTATAGTGGTATCTATATATATGGCTATAAAATTCACTATGTATATAGACCATATATATACATCTATATATATGTTTCCACTTAATCAGAGGTATTATAGCTTAGTCCAAACTAGGTATTGTCAGATGGGTGTCCATTTAATAACTCAAGTCCTTGTTTTCATTTAATTATTTACTGCTTTATTATTATATCTTCACACAGTTTTATTTTATACTCAAAGATTGGATAGCATTAGACACTATTAGTTATGGCCCACTAAGTTTATCTCACACCCTTTTTGGGTTACCATTGCACTGGGGTACCTAAAACATCTTCTTGGTTGAATGATTACATTTTGGATTCTACTTTCTCACCACTTTTTTTTATTTTGTTGCTTTTTACATGAGATATTTAGAGAACTTGATTGATCCATAGATCTGGATCCTCATATAGGTAGCCTATGAGTCTATTTTATTTCCTTGTTTACATTCATTTTCTACCAAATATATAACTATTATGTGTATATTGTAGAATTACATTGATATGCTTGATTGTGTATTTAGCATTGGCCATTTTATCAAAAAAATTTGTATTATGTTGCCTTTTAATTTATACTACTTCTGTTGTGATTGATCTATTATTTATTTTATACCACTATTCTAATTTGATCATGAAGGTATAGTCTCTCCAATGTACCATCATTAGACCCCTGCTGCTATTCATCACCCTCTACTGTATGGGGAGGTGCACTTGTGGCCATATGACCAACTAACTTCAGAAAATGTTTCAGTGGATCATGATTTGGGATGTTACAAGTTTAATATCAACTAATATTAATTTTAAAACAATAATATCAAAGGAAACAACCTAAAATAATAAAAATTAATTTTTTTAGTTTTAAGTTGTAAGTTTCATGCATGAAAATATAATTAGAAAAATTTAAACATAAGAAACAAACATACAGAAAATTGGAATATAAAAGAATACATAAAATAGAGTATGTGTAAAATTCTAGATTGAAGAAAAAAAATAAGAAAATGAAATAACTGACTATGCATGCCAAGTGGTCATGTAGTCAGTATACTTACCATGCCATATAGTTAGTATGTTGACCAGGAAAATAATGTGTGGCACCTGGCTTCATGGTAGGAACTCATAATAACTCACAGTAGGTACACTTCATGTGATAGGGTGATAAAAAGTTTCATAGTAGGTTTAATATGAATTCATGGTGACGTGTAAAATCTTAACAACTCAAGATAAGGTGAAATAAACGTAGATAAATTTCATAGGGGGTTCTTCATGTAGAATATTTTCTCATGTATATGAATTTCTCATATAAGTGATTCATGTAAGCGATTATATGAAAAACTAAAAATAGGTTTCCTTTTCTAACTTCAGACTTAAATAAGACCATCTAAATGGATAAACTTGCTTTTGGAAATTTTGATTTATATTTATAAAGAATAAAGAAACACCTTAATTTTATTTCTATAACTCACATTATCATAATAAAATAGTAAAACAATAGTTCAGGAAAATAGCTGAAATCAGACTGAAAGTATGTTGTGACCTCAAACCTAATTTCAGAAATTATTGAGATTGGTTCAGAAGTTAATGTCTTCTAATGAAATGTAGATAATATTTTTATACTTTTTTAAAATAATAATCACTCAATTTTGAGTTCTATATCCCAATATATGGTCAATATTTATAGGGTAACCAAAATAGAAAATTGGCTATGTGTAATCGGATACGTTAGTTCTAAATTGGCTATGTGGTTTATTAAATGGTTATGTGGTGCACGATGATTTTGCTATATGGGAACCATATAAAACTTGTATAAATGATATTTCAAGGTCCCAAATTACTTATTTATCCTATTAAATAAAAATAAATATTGTATAACATGTTATGAAAAATAAAAACATGAAATCTAAAGATAAATTAAGAAATGAATGAAATGATAAGATCAAGATTAAGAATTATTTAATTAATGAAAAATTCAAAGTATTATTACATTTAAATTAAATAAAACAAATAAAACATTTTAATTTTCAAAACATAAAATGGTTCAAGGATCCACCCAACATTATCCCCCTTTTTGATAATTACAAAACCAAGTATGATTTCATAAACATCTCCCCCTTTTTGAAATTAACAAAAAGATAAGGTTATATATATATATAATAAAATAGATTATAATTTATAAGTTATTTACATAAAGACAACTATAAATATTAAATATTAAAATTTTAAAATGTGTATCAAGGAGCTGTGGTAAAGTAAACCATTGTCAAAACATAGATTTAGATTTCATGAGTAGAATTTTTAAAAGTTATTTCATAAAAATATGAGAAATATTTTAAAAAATAATATTTCATGAAAAAATGAAGGTTTAAATAGTAAATTATCATCATCTAGGAAGTATGAGATGTTTTAAAATAATTATATAGTAAAAAAATATGTATATTAATTAAACAAAATAAATCTAAAAACAATTTCCAAATTTCAAGTAAATATAGATATTTCGGCATATAAACATATAAAAACTCCCCCTAAACACATGAAAACATAAAACTATAAATAAAATGCTATAAATAATAATTAAATGGTAAATATTAATCTAAAAGGAATAAAAAATTGGATAGTAGAACAGTTACCCTAGAATTTATACTTTAATTTAAAAAGTTCCACATGTATAAAATGATTAGAGAAAAAAAATTAAATACTCTCTATATATTAATGAAATAAAATTTTATTTATTGAGTGTATCCCCCAATTTATTAAACATTGAACTAAATGTGGTAGAGTACTATAAAAAATAAAACACAAACACTTTTTGGTAACCATGCTATTTTGGGTCCAATTAGGTTAGTATGAAAAAATTTTATACCCAAGAATATTTAATATATTTATTGTAAGGTACATGAGAATATAAATTCTTAAATATAGAAACTATAGTAATACCAAGAGATTTAGGGAACTAGAGAGAACATTTATCAACATAATTTCCTTGAAAATGAAATTTAAAGTATATGACTGTATAAACCTTCCCTATATAAGCCTTAATAAAATAAGTCTTATACATCTTAAGAATTTGATTATTATAACCAAAACCACTCTTATCTATTTTTGGTTTTATCATAGCTACCATATTATCATATTTTTATTTTTCTTGAAGAAAGGTAGATATAATTTCTTTCAAATTTACAATTTCCTTTTTTAGATTAACATTTTCTATCTGTATAATATTAAGATCACCACAGACTTTATCTTTTTTAGATGAAGTAGAATTTCTCAAATAGTGATTTTAGTTTTCTAGTTAAGAAATATTATTCTCCATAATCTTCATTTTATCCTTTTCATTATAAAACTAAAAAATATAATTTTTAAACTTTTCATTTTCCAAAATAAATTTTTTCTTTTATTTATATACCTTTTTATGATCCTTAGTTAGATTTTCATACTTTTAGAAAGTTTTTCAATTTTATCTTGAAATTCATCACATAAATCAATTAATTTTTTAAATTTATAATTTTCATATTCAAAACTATAAGAGGGTTCAAAATCATAATCATAATTAGAATAATTACTATCCTTATTTTTTATTTCCATTAAACACAAACCAGCAGTATTTACCATATCATCAAAAGGATCTGTAACCTGAGGATATTTTTTCATCATAGAAAGGTTTCAAGTAACTTTTTAAATTATGATCATCAGTGTATAATTCTTAATTACAACTCCAACCATCATGATAAAAATGTTTTATTTCCTTTTTTTACTTCTTATATTTAACTTCTTGTTTCAAATTTTGACACACATGTTTGGTATGATTAGGTTTCCAGCATTCATAACAAATAATGGTGGATTTACCTTTATTACCTTTTATTTTGAAATTCTTCTCATATCTCTTTCTTTTCTATTTATCATTTTTGGTAGTTTTATTTTCCTTTATGATCCCTTGAATTAATTTTTCAATTTCACTTAGATCATCATCAATATCTGAGTTAGAATAATCTTAGGAATTGCTGGAATAGTCAACAAAACATATTTAGATTAAAAAACTAATCACTTTATATTATCTTATAAATAAAACTCATTGTTCTTTAATTAAAACTCATATTGTAAAAAAGAACCAATAATCTCATCTATAGATTATTCTAAAAAATCTTTTCTTTCTTCAATAGCTAATTTCTTTGAATGTTACTCCTTTGGTAAGGTTAAAAGTATCCTTTTAATAAGTACCTCATTATTAAAGATTTCACTAAGTGTGACCATGTTGTTAATGATATTATTGAATCTATTGAACATATCATTAACACTTTAATGATCAGATATTATAAATTCTTGAAATTCAACCCTATGAATGCCAAGATTAGTTCTCTACAATTTTCTAGTTCCTTGATGAGTGACTTCTAAAGTTCTACAAATATAAGAAGTAGTTTTACAAGAATATATATGACTATAAACACTTCTATTTGGATATTAGTAAAGATAATTCATCACTTTATAGTTTAGGACATATTATATAACATCATTTATAGTTAAAGTTTCAAGTTAGACTTCAGGTATTTTATAAGGATTGTTTATGATAGCCCAATATTCAATACCAATATTTATAAAAAATACAACCATTACATTTTTCCAATATATGTAATCACTTAAATTGAAATAAGGTAGTCTCAATGGATTCAAGAATTCAATATTCCGAGTTTCCATCACTGAAATAGATCTTTCATCAGTCTTGTTAAGGACTATGATAAAAGTTAGACTAAATAAAAAATATGATTTTTTAAAACAATCCTTTCAAAATACTACCATGAGGAACTGAATATTCCTAAAAGTGTATCCCTTAAATACCAATTTTTAGGTATTAGAAAAAATAAAAATAGAGAAAAATTATCCTTAAGAAATCCCATCCATTGATACCAATTATTAGGTCAGATACAACGATTATAGAAGGACTAGAGGGGGTGAATAGGACTCTATTAAAATTATCATAGTTGTTAAATATTAATTATTAAAATAAGTGTTTTAAATTATTAAATAGTTCTTTCTTAAAATAATGAGAATAATGGATGTTTGAAGACTGTATACATAAAATTAAAGAGAATAACTCAAGGAATTTTATAGTAGTTCAGATCTAAACAATCCTACTTTACTCTTCACACCCCAACCGATGGAGTATGGTACCCATAATGAAAGGTAGATAGAGACTTTTACATGGGAGAGGTATGAACCCATAACTTTTACATGGGATGAATCCTAACCTAGGACTTTATAAGGATCATACCTAAACTAACACACAAAGCCTTTTATAGGATCAGATAAGAACCTAGGCTTTCTATAAGTAGTATCCCCAACCTAAGTGTTTTGCATTTTGGTTACATAAGCATAACAATGGAACTGCCTTTTGTTAATGTATCATAATCACATATATTGTTTTATAGGTGGTATAACCTATTGTGTAAAATATAGAAGTGTAGAAAACTCTACCCATCCCAAAATATGTAAATACAACAATTCCAAAACCGCTGGAGAGTATTTGAAAGTTTGTTGTAGATGAAAAAGTTGATGCATACATTTTTAATGGATTTTAATGATGAAGTTTAGTTGTTCCATCATATATATAGTATGTATCTTCAAGGTAAATGAATTTTAAGAAGATTTATTCCTCCCTTGATAGTTCATCACAAAGGATGTAAACACCTGAGCACAAGATCACTTGATTGATGTAATAGTATAAAGTATGAGATAAATTGTTAACATTTTCAATAATCTTTTTATATATTCCAAGAATACTCAATTCATTTAAATATAAAAAAGTTTATACTAAACACTCGAGAAAATGGTTAGAATGATAAAAGTGATAAATTTATATTATCGGGGGGAGAGAGAGAGATGTATATTATTGATGCATAATAATCACTCAAAACACATTTAAAAATAAAAATAGTGAATAATAATTAAAACTAATTTTAAATAATTCATTAAATAATTGAAACAGTCTCTATAATATAGGTCAATGAATAATCCCATGAAAATAGTACATTTGAATTTGAAATAGGAAATTCAAAAAACATTCCATTTAAGACATACAGTAAATATGGAAAGAATATCAAGAATTAATAACACCAAATTTTAAGATATTAAAACAATTTTTAATGAGTATAATATCTACTAATATAAAATTATAAACACCAATATTGAAGAAGACAACCTAAAATAACAAAAAAAAATTTTCAAGTTTCAAGTTCTAAGTTTAATGCATGAAAATATAATAACATTTTATCTTCATAAAAACTTTTTTAAAACAATTAAAAATAATTCTCATGAGTTATGAATAATTAATATGAATTTATAAATTCATTCTAACATTTTAAACACAATAAATATACATGAATAAAATCAAAATATAAAAGAATACGTAAAACGGAGTTTGTGTAAAATTCTAGATTGAAGCAAAAAAAGAAAATGAAAGAACTGATTTTGTGTTCCAAGTGGTTGTATAGTTAGTATAATTATCGTGAAATGATTTAAATATTATAATTTTGAGAATAATGTGTGGTAAAATTGATTTATTGTAGGCACTCATAACAACTCAAGGTAGGTACACTTTATGTGGTATAGTGATAAAAGGTTTCATGGTAGGTTGGACATAAATTCACAGTAGGGTTTAGAATCTTCACAACTCAAGATAAAGTTAAATAAATGTAGGTAAATCATATAGAGTATTTATGACATCATTTATTTTATCATTTATTCAAATTTCTCACATAGGTGATTCATGTAAGAGAATTCATGAAAAACAGAAAGTAAATTGCCTATTCTAATTTCAAACCTAAAACAGTCCATCTAAATAGAAGAATTAGCTTTTTTTCCTTTTTAATTATATTTATAAACATTAATTATATTTTTAAATAATCAATAATCACCTTAATAATATTTTTATAACTCAATTTATCATCAAAAAATAGTATCAAAATAGTTCTAGAAAACAAAAAAATAAAAATAAAAATATACAGTAAATTAAAACATAATTTCAGATATTATATATATAGATTTAGAATTTTTTTTCTTCTAATGAAATTTAGATAATATTATTATTATTTTAATACAAATTATCACTCAATTTTAAGTTTTTTATCCCAAGATATGGTCAAAATATAAAGGTTAACCAAAACTAGAAAATCAGCTGTATGGATTAAAAAATTGTCAATGTTAATCCCAAATTGGTTATGTGTTTTATGAAATGGGTACGTAGTGTACAATGATTTTTCTATATGAGAATAGTAAAATATATATATATATATTATATTTTAAGGTCCCAAATTAATTTTTTATCCTAGTAACTCAAAATGAAACTTGTATAACATGTTATGACAAATCCAAACATGAAATATAATGATAAATTATTCAATGAATAAAATGATATTATGAAATAAACTCTTACCACATTGGTAATTTTTGAATCATAACCACCATGATTGAATTAAATGAATTGTAACTTAAAATACCATGAAGTATTAAGGATTAATTATATAAAATTTAAAATGATAATTATATACACCATTTAAAATAAATTAGGTATATAAAAGAACATGTGTCTCAAAGAAATAAGTTTTGAGATAAAACCCTTTACTCGAGACTGAATTTTCACATGTGTTCCTTATACTCCTAAATAATAAAATTATTTTAATTATTTACTTGATTAAGAACCTTTTTAATGTTTATTATTATTTTTAATTCATTTCTTACTATGTCATATTAAATTACTTCATTTCATATCGGATGTTTTAATGATAAAAGAAACATATGTCCAAAATCACTTTGTTAAGTTGAATAAGTTCAAAGAGATTATTATTTCATCATATACAGAATGGTAATAATTAAATAGTTATCTTTTTTATAAATAAATTATACTTTTAAAACCAACCATTAAATATGGTTATGAAAAATGGACTACTTATAATCATGGAGATAATAGGTCGTATGTATGCATAAGTAACATTTTCATTTTTTTATGTTCATGATGGAAATAAGGTAGGAGTTATTTTATCTTTACATTCAGATAATTATATTATAAATATAATATCATTTCTTTAAATGCCCTTATATATACCATCTATGTGATATAGTAATAAAAATGATCCATATCGCTTCCGGAGGTGGTAGTCCACCATACACATGAATGATGTTATTATTTATTCAATGGGTGTTAAGGTAAGAAATTATATGATATATTTCTTTCCTATAATGATTAATAATTAATTAATATCATATATAAACATAAAATTAATCTTTATTACCTTCCATGTACATCATAAGTGAAAACGAATCACATCATTTCGTGAGGTGGTAGTCTGTCGTACACAAAAGCGATGTTATTGTACTCCCGAAGGAATGGAAAGTAAGAAGGTGTATGTGATATTATAATTACAGAAGTATAATTATATCATAAATATCATATATAAATATTAAATACATCATTATATCCAGCATTTGGAATCAGTGATGAAAAACAAACTATATCAGTTCACGAGACGGTAGTCCATCGTACGCACGATCAATGATTTTGTTTCCAATTTGAGGGAAGAGGAGATGGTTTTAGGTCATTAAATTAACATAAAAACATATTAGTATATTTAATATACTGATTTTATTATATCATCATTTTTTAATAATATTTTAAGGATCTGTAAAAAGGAGAAAAATAAAACACTTGGTTAAGAACGTTACCTCTTCTTCGGACCACCTCTTTAAGATTATACCTAAATCCTTCCTAGATTGTATTTATGATAAAAACAAGGATTATAGGATGAGGGTATAGAATTAAGTAATTTAATTTTTTATTTATTTTCTAAACCAATGGTTTTGTTATGTGTTTAAATGATAGGATAGGGGTGTCCTTTTATAAGTGGGAGAGAGGATAGACTTTGGATTTTTGAAAAGAAAGAATTACACCCATGTTTTTCAAATTCTAAAAAGATCTAAAATGGCCTATTTTAGATCCTTATAATATATAAGGTCTAAATAGGATCATAAAATAGTAATTATAAAAGTTTTGATAAAATTTTAACTCTTATCTTTTTAGTTTAACCCCTGGTAAACTTGTTTTTACCATAACTGCAATAATTATTTTTTATTGTTTTCACTATTAATTATGGTAAAAATTTAAGTTTAACATATTATATTATGTAAATTATTATTACTAAAAAAATTTAATCCATTTTTTCAAATTCAATTCATGTAACTGGTAGAATTAAATTTAAAATTAAACACACAGATGTGTCGAAAAAATAGTTTTTCAAGAAATGCATTTTCTAAGCATAAGATCGTATAATAATAACTATATGAAAAGTAATAATTATTAAATGAATTTCAATTAAAAAAATTCGATATATAATCTATAAGTTTAATTTAATTATTTATTCATTAGTGGTTATTTTAAATAATTCAATAGGAGAAACGTTATCCACTTTAAAACAATTTTCAGAAAAAAATATATTTTTAAGCCTAAGAATAAACTTATACTAAAATATAGTATAATTATAATTTAAATATAATTAATTGTATTTAATATAACTAAATAAAAATTATGTTAATTTTTAAATCAAATTAAAATAATAATGTCACTTAATTTAATAAAAATAAATCAAAATTTTATAAAAATCCATATTTTTCACTATTCAGAGGAAAATTAGAAATTTTAAAAATATCCCAAAATTTCACCCTAAGTTAATATCAGTATTCTTATTTAAAAAATTATTTTCATTTTATAAAATAAAATTTCTAAAATGACCAAAAATTAATTATAATATTTTCTTACAAAAAACAATAAAAATCATTTTAGAAATAAACATTTTTATTAAAAATTGAGTGCTTATTTCATAAAAATTTATTAAAACATTTATATAGATTAGAACCTTTTTATATATTTCATAAATTATTTAATTATATTCATACCCAAAAATTTATCATGTGGGTTAAAATAGTCTTATTTAAATAATAAATTTTCATTGTTCTTTTAGACTCAGTGTTACTTGTCATATAAATTATCAAACATAATGTTCCTATTTTAAAATATTGAGGCATTACATTATATTCTCTTTAAATAAATTACATCCTCACAATTTAAACATGTTCTTAATAATGAAGGGTTTTACATTTAAAAATTTATTTGTAGAAAACCCGCATCTTAAAAAGGGTTAATAAAAATTTCTCTTATAAAGATGGAAAGGTAAATATGAAGGTCTTCGCATAACTAGGTTTCCACATAGGTGAAAATGGATGGAAAGTGAAGATATGGACATGGAAGAAGATAATAAATAATTATGGATAGTATTAGATAACATTGATCATAAGAAATTGAATGATTATGAGAAATTCAATATCCAAAAAATCATAAATTTGTGATGGATTAAAAGATCATTGATTCATCGAATATGAAGGCAATAATATAACATTTTTGTTTCATGATACATTCCCTAGATTTGAGAGACTCTTTTAATATTAATATATATAACAGTAGAAAATATACTAAATTGGTAAATTTTTATTCCATAAACACAATTTAATACTTTGGTTGGGCTTCGATCACTTTCAAACTCACCACTTTCTCTAAGGAATGAATATCCAATATGATTTTTTTATTCCTGATGCACTATAATTGAATTTTAATAGATTATAATATCTATAAAAGAGTAACATTATATTCATACTATATTTATTAAAACAAAAATGGTTATAAAAAAGTAAGATAATACCCAAAATGAATATGAATATATTAATCTCCAAAACTGAATAATGAAACCAAAGGTTTGACATAGATCATTAATTAGATAATCAACCATATATCTCAAATAAGCTTAATAACCTCAACATAAAATCAAGTTTTAACCTCAAAGGTTACCTCATACCCTTATACTAACATCTTTAAAACATAATATAATTCTTACTAAATAATCCTTTATGTTAAGACTAAAGTTTATATATAATTCAACCCAACAAAAAATTTCCCAAAATATCATTAATCACCTTAAAATCCTAAAAAATCAAAAATAAAATCCATTAATATGTCTCCCAAAATGAACTTAATATTTACCAACTAAATCGTTTAAGTAAAAACAATTTTATACTAACCATTACATAACATTTTATTATTGTAGGAACTACACCCTTATCATCCTTTAGTTGTGGGTTCAATCCCTGCAAACGTGTCAGATATTTTGGGTTTTCACCCAGATTGAAGGTTATCCTTTTTTAAAACCTTATTAATATAATTCCTATAATGTTCGCAGAAATATTATCAGTATCCTCAAAATAAAATTTATCATCAAATATATTTTTATCCACTAAGGTTTTCTATAAAAATTATTCTTTTTCAAAAAAAATATCATCTTACCATAAAATCACCTTTCTAGGTCATTATTTCTATTCAATATATTCTCAAAAATCCTTAAAGATAAACTACTACATAATGATCATTAGAAGTTTCATTATTCTTATAACTAAAATAAATTTGATAAAAATAATTTTATATAATAATTCTAGGATCCCCATATGTAAATACTTCACCTCAATGATTGGTATAACATAGTTCCTTCCATGTTTTAGGGGCTAACCCTTAGTTTATGGAATTGAATCAGATAATTCCCATGATCCCCACAAATAAAACATATAATTACTTGGAAATTTATTTTATATTCCCTTTATTTCAACATATAAAAAATCTTCCCCACTATTTAGTATATTCTTTTAGGTTCTCATTCCCATATTCTTGACATGTAAGAGGCTGAATCTTCTTTTATTTATCATATTTAACACTTGAACTTACAGGATACACAATCCTTCTCTTCTTTCATGTGTTTATAAATTCAACTATGTTCCAATTGTTGATCGTCATTCGATATATCTCATTCAGAATGATCAAAAAATGTCTAACTATTGTTCTCATTAGGTTAGGAATCTCATTAGATAAATCATTACATTTTCTATCACATTGGTTATCATCATTCTTTCTCATATTTCCCGCTATTAACTAAAAATATTAAATGAAAAAAAATTATAGTTCATTAATATAACAAAAGTAAACTTATAAACTCAGATGGAATAACTTTTAATTGATATGTATGTACTGAATTATGGGACTCTAGGTTTAAATCTATTTTATCCATGGTAATTATTCCTATTAGGATTTCTATATTAACAATTTTTTTAAGTCCTTAATAATGTTTTGTAATGAGTTTCTGAACTTCCAAAGCATATCCCCCAAGAGTTTCAAACTAGGTGTATAGTAAGTCTCATTTTTATTTACCTGGTAATGCTCGAGTCAAGCCCAATATTCCTTTTTCAGAGCTGTTACCCCTAGGTACATCTATAGAAGAACCATTTATACTTGTAGTATCCAGAAAAGGATGTAATTTCTTTGAAACCACTCACTCTATACTTCACCAAGATTCCAGGATATTTTTCTATACTTTTTCATACCCTTAGACAAATACCTGGGGTTATCACTAAAGTTTCCTTCCTAGTTTCCAAAGGTTAACTAAACTTTAGCTTTGATACCAACTATAGTGAAACAATCCTTTCATACATATTATTATAGTATTTTTAAATATAATTATCCAACAATTAAAATCCCAAAGATCGTGAGGCCTAGTGTATTTACAATACTAAGATCATAATACATCTAAGGAAACTAAAGTATGGAATATATTTTTCTATTTTACTTAGTGAGATCCTAAATCTATTTGAGCTCCTAAAACTATATAGGATAACCTCGGGAAAGCATAAAATAAATGGGTGAGCTAAAAATATAATTAAGGGAATAAACATGATATGAAAAGATAGCATTTGAGTCAACAATATAACATGGTACCATAAAAGAGAAGGATTGTAGTAATCACATAGATGCATAACATAAAGAACATGGTATCATAAAATCATGGAATCATAAGAAAGTGGAATAAATATATAACTTATCATAAACATGAGTCAAGGATTACTACCCAGATAATATCACATGGTGGAAAAAGTCCCATAATTGATTAGGTTTACTCCTTAATCCCATATATGACACCTCATGAGACTAAAAACATTGCCCAATGCATTTGAGCACTATCTAGGAATTCCCATCATAAAATGTTTAGGATTTATATGTTCCAATTAAAGGAAATCAATCATAATAAATAAATATAATAATTTTCCATTGAAATAAATTGGTTTTTATCATCATGCCTCATATCATAATTAAAGGAAATTTCATAAAAATGACATTTTATATATGAAAATAATGTGTGTATTACCACATAAAAGAAAGGGGAATAAACTATGTATATATGTGATAGAAATATATACAGAATTTAGAAGCAATCTATAACATCAAAGTTTATTTTCTTTAATGAATAAAAATTCCATAAAAAGATTAAAAATGTTATTGAGGAAAATAACCTTCCAACTTTGAAAACCCAATTTTGAAAAAATAAAAATTCACAAATTTTTTTGGAAATAATTTTCATTGAAAATAACCTTGGAAAAATATAATGGAATATTCAAATAAAATAATGGTTATTATGGTGAGTAACTTCGTATACACAGTATTGGTTAAAAAACATTTCTTTCACACTTTAGTAAAAAGTAAAAAAGTACCTTGTTTAGAAAAAAAGAAGAAGATTATCTTTAAACCTATTTTTAAAAAGGGTCATAATAGTTAAAAGTTAATTTATACAATCATATAATGATATTAAGCACATGATCCTTAGTCCTATTAGTGAGGACTCCTTAAGTGCATCCAGGATACCGAGGATCAAATCTAGGTAGTGGTTAATTTATGGGGGTACTGTAGTAGGAACTGTGCAGAACTGTAGTAGGTACTGTAGTGGGAACTGTAGCAAGCACTGTTTGGCACTGTAGCAGCCGAGAATATTCCTATGTTTGGGCCTTCGAGCCACCTATTTGGTATCCAAGTCCTTTAAGGCCTTCAGGCCACCCAGGCCTTCATGTAAGTATGTCCTTCGGGCTACCTCAAGGACTTCGGGCCACCTTAAGTGCAGATTCAAACCAGATGACCTATAAGGAACAAGTTTCAGAAGGAGGAACAAGTAACTTTTACCATAGTAGAAGCTAAAGGGATTGCAAGAATGAGAGGGTATGGCACCTGCCATCAGAAAAAGCCTGTGCATGCACAGGAAAGCCAAGCTTAATAGCCATGTGAAGGTGGCGAGCTGATTTCACGATGAAGACACTGGGGAGGAGTAGTTCCAAGTAGTTAGTCTGGGTTGTATGAAATTTTTGACGCCTACGAGAAATGAATTCCTCTAAGGCCTACGGTCTATTTAATACTTACGCCTACGGCCTTGTAAGGGTTCAACCTCACCCCATGAAAGGTGTATTATCAAAATCAATAAAAAATAAAGGCCTTGGGGCCATTGGAGATATAATAATATCAAAAAAAACCTTTTTAAAAACACTTTAAAGAAAACATGGAAATGAAAGAGAAATGGTTTTCGATCGAAGAGAGAAGTAAATTCAATTTTCCTTAAAAACATTTTCTAAATCATTTAAAGTAAAAAATAGAGTAAAATATTACTATTAAATGAAAATTTCATGAATAAATAGAGTATAATAAATTGAAAGTGTTAAATTAGACAATGATTAATTAATTTACTTTAATAGAAATACATGTGTAAACAATCTTGATTAAAATGAGATTGTGAAATAAACTCTTACCACATTGGTAATTTTTGAATAATAACCCCCATAAATGAACTAAATAAATTATAACTTAAAATAACATAAAGTATTAAGGATTAATGTTATAAAATTTAAATGGGTATTATATACACCATATAAAATATATTATGTGCATAAAATAACATGTGTCTCAAAGAAGGAATTTTTGATATAAAACCCTTACCTCAATCCTGAATCATCACATACATTCATTATGTTACTGAATAATAAACTTATGTTAATTATTTAATTGATTAATAAAATTTTTTAAATTTATTATTTATTTTATTTTATGTATTAATATATCATAATTTAAGTATATAAATTATACTTTTTAAACCAACCATGAAATCTGGTTATGTAAAATGAACTATGTTATAATCATGGAGATGGTAGGCCATACGTACGCATGAGTAATGTTTCCATTTTTCAATGATCATGATGGAAATAAGGTAAGTTTTATTTTATATTTTTAGGATGATAATTATATAATAAATATAATATTATTTATTTAAACACCCTCACATATACCATCCATGTGATTTGGTAATGAAAATGAATCACATCGCTTTGTGAGGCGGTAGTTCATTGTACACACAAATGATGTTATCATTTATTCAATGGATGGTATGATAAGAAAGTATATGATATTTTTATTTTCCACAATTATTAATATATGATGAATATAATATATAAACATAAAATTAACCCTTATTAACTTCCATTTAAAGTGTAATTGAAAAATGAATCACATCTCTTCGTGAGGTCGTAGTCCTCCGTACACACGAGCGACACTACCACCTTACCTACGGAATGGAAATTAAGATGTACTATGTGATATTATAATTATAAAAGTATAATTTTATCATAGATATCATATATATATATATATATTAAATACATCAATATATCCATCTATGGGAATATGGTATGGAAAACAAATTACATCGGTTTGTGAGGCGGTAGTTTGTCGTACACAAGATCAACAGTTTTGTTTCCCATTTGAGGGAGGAGAAAGATGGTTTTTGGTCATTAACTTAACATAAAAACTTATAATTATATGTAATATACTAATTTTATTTTATCACCATGGTTTAATAATATTTTAAGTTAAATAAGAAACAAAATAAAACACTTAGTTAAGAACGTCACCTCTTCTTCGAACCATCTCTTTAGGATTATACCTAAAGCCTTCCTATATTGGATTTATGATAAAAAGGGATTATAGGTTGGTGTATGGTAATTAAGGAAGTTATTTTCGTTCTTATTATCTGATATAATGGGTTTTGGAAGTGTGAATAGGAGAGGAGAGTGGTGGCCTTTTATAAGTGGGGGAGTGGATACACATGGAATTTTTTAAAATAAATAATTATACCCAAGTTTTTCACATTACAGAAGGCTAAAAAATAGACCATTTTATAAATTTATAAGATATAAGGTCAAAATAAGACCATAAAATGGCAGTTATACATTTTTTTATTTTTAAACTTTTTTGTTTTAGTTTAACCCTTCAGTAAACCCATTTTTACCTTAATCGTAGTAATTAATTTTTATTGTTTTCACTATTAATTATGGTAAAAAATTAAGTTGACCAAATTATATTATGTAAATTATATTTATTAAAAATATTTAATCCATTTTTCAAAAATAAATTCACATAATTGGTATAATTTAATTTAAAATCAAAACCATTGACTGGTCAAAAAAACGGTTTTTCAAGAAATGAATTTTTCAAGCATAAGATGGTATTATAATAAGTATATGAAAATTAATAATAATTAAATTAATTTAAATTAATATTTATAGATAAATAATATATAAATTTTATTTAAATTATTCCTAATTAGGTGTTATTTTATTTAATTAAAAATGAGAAACATTATATGCTTTAAAACATTTTTCTGAAAAAATATGTTCCTAAGACTAAGAATAAACTTAGACTGAAATCAAGTATAAATATAATTTAAATATAATTAATTATATTTAATATAAATAAATAATACTTATTTTAGTTTTTAAATCAAATTAAAATAATATTGGGAATTAATTTATTAAAAAAATATAATTTTATAAAAATTGGTATTTTTTGCTATTCATTGAAAAATTAATATTTTCTAAAAAATCCTAAAATTTCACCTTAAGTTAATATCGATATAATTATTTCAAAAATGATTTTATTTTTATAAAATAAAATTTAAAAATTTTCTAAAAATTAATTATAATATTTTCTCATAAAAAATAATTAAAATATTTTTTGAAATAAAAGTTTTTAGTAAAAATTGATTACTAATTACTAAGTGTTTATAAATACATTTATATTGATTAGAAAATATATATATATCATAAATTAGTTAATCATATTCATACATTCTAATTTAATGGTTAGGTTATAACATTTTTATTTAAATAATAAAATTTCATTGTTTGTTTAGGATCGGTGTTTCCTATCTTATACGCTATTGAACGTAATGTTATTCTCTTAAAATATTAGGGCATTACATGGTGTATGAAATGGGTTAGGGATATTGGTTAGGACATGGGATTTGAATTCCCTTCATGTTCTGGTTCATGTACTCTAAGCTTATTGAATGACCAAGTGAGGTGGACCTATTTGCATGGTAGAGACCTAGGAGGGGTACATGAATCATGATTGATTGTGTTTGTATTGGATTTGGGTTTTTTTAGGAAAATAAAATAAATCAAATTAATAAAACGATGATATAATTCCATGATATCAGGCATATGATGTTCTCCTTACTTTTTAGGAATGGATCATATTCATCATATGTAAGTGCTTTAAGTAGTTGAGGCTTAAAAGGATGATTCAGTTGATCACCGGAGGGTTAGACCCGATAGAAGATGATGATGTTTGGAAGAGAGCCTTGTGTGCCTTCCAGTGAAAGAGTTTGGGTTAGTATAAGGGGATAATATCATATCTAGATATGGAGAGATAGTTAAAGGGTCTCTAGTTCACTTTTGTTCTTATCTAAGAACAGGATGAGTTCTAGGTGTCATTAGTAGTTAGTCAGATGTGGGGAGCAATACATCATTATAGGATTCTATTTCTTGCTGACCATAAGGAGGAAAATGTGTTATGTCCTGATTTTTAGAGGGAGTCTCAGGTGGAGTTCATGTCTTCAATGATGTGGGAATCCAATATATAGGATATTATCTCCCTTTATCATGTGATATTGTGTGTGTGGGAGCTTGGGAACAAGTTCAACAACTCCTTTCACTTTGCTTCAGATGTTTTCCCATATGATGAGTCCAGAGAGCGATGTCTGGAGGAGGTATTATTCCCAATGATCAGGTATGTGGTCACAACATTTATGCTCCTTGCGTATCTTAATTTGTAGAAATATGATGAGGTTATAAAGAAAATTCTTTCTATGGGAGTTGAGCCTTAAGAGATTTTCCATCAATGTTCCTTGAGGAGAAAATCATCAAGCAATGGGATGAAAGTGTTTAGGCAGTCAGGGTTCTGACCAATGAGGAACCAGTCATGGTAGACATCCTTCCATTATTCTAGGTAAAGTGTCTCCCAATAACCTATTAAAAAAAATTTATGTCCATATAGAAAATTGAAACCTCAAGGATTAATTATTAACCACTCAGCAGGCCATTTTTATGTAGATGTTTAGTCATCTTTTCAAAAGTAGTGGGAGTTCCCTCTAACATAGTTTTAGCAGTGAGGACCACCTGAACTTTTTTTAGAATATGAGGGGGAAAAGTGTTTCTAGAATGAATCCTCATGATGGTCCCCATCCATAGGTACCTAGGTCACATCACAGTCATGGAGTCCAAAAGCAGAGAGGCATGGGAGATGGGTGTGGTCAGATGCATGCAATAGAGGGGAAGCTACAATAGATCCGTGAGTTATTTGTGGTATGATTATCTTATCCTCTACCTTTTACTAAAGGTATCAAAAAATTTATACTTTCTATAAAGTTTATCTTTCCTTACCATGAAATTCCTTGATATGATGATCGGAATAAACTTTGTCTTCCTACCTCTAAAAGCCCTCAATATGATGATCGGTGTCTATCTTCCTAGCCCCTGAAGCCCTCGATTTGATGGATCAGATTCACTATCTTCCTATCCCTAGAAACCCTAGATCATAACAATGATGATATGTGATTACAAAATAAATTTTTCTTAAAGAAACAACCCTGAAAAAGATTCCTTAGAACTAAAACTCTCTAAAGTATTACAATGACTTTAGAATAAGATGTTCACGCAAAGAAAGCTTTAGACAGATTTAGATGTAAATTAAATCACATATAAATTCTTCAAATGGCCTATTATTTATAGAAAAAACTATAACTATCATATTTATATGTTTGTTTCAAAGGCCTCAGATAGTTATCTCTTTATAATTCACATTATTCTATTATAATTGAATTTTTGACGTCATTTTGTTTAACACAATTATAAAGATAAATAGTATTACTTACAAAATAAATAAGTATTATATATTCTGATTATAAACATAGGATAGTATAATGGTCTTCTTAATCATTTTTCAATATGATAATCATTATGAGGACCAATATGATGTATCGGTACCAAAAATAGTTTGATAATCATGACTTATGTTAGTACGATAGACAAGAAAAAATTCTAACTCCTGGTATGATTAATGGTAATCATGATATATCAAACTCATTCTCAATCTAATGATCATATTTAATAATGATAAGTTTATATTTTTAATACATTATAATTTTTTCTATGTATAGTAAAAGGTAATTTTTTCCAAAAAAAATCATACTAAAACACTTGGGACATAAAAATTTAGTAAATATTTTTTAAGAAAGAGTTTGTGATTTCCAAAACTAAAGGAATGAAAAAGTAATAAGTAATACTTCTAACTCAAAAATATCCCCCTTTTATGGAAATCACAAACCAAAAAACATAAATAAAAAAATTAACTTGAAAAACGTATAGTCATTTGTTCTTTTAATAACTTCTATGTTATTCTTTATAACTTAACTTAATTAAGTTTATAAGTCTTTTGAATACAATATAAAGTAATATAATAAATACTATTTAAATAATACTACCCCCCTTAGGAATATTTCTCCTACTAAGGATATTATCTCTCCTTTTTAAAAACCTCCCACCTTTATAAAACATTCTCCCTTTTTTATAAAACTTTATCCCCCTTTGTGATTTTCAAAAAGGAATGGGAAATCATCCAAAAATTCATGAAAATTTAGAAAAAATAACATATTAAACAATATTAAACTAACTAATCATCCATGTAAATATAAAATAACATATAACCTACTGAAATTGGAAAAAACATCAAGCATAAGGAATTTGGATGAAAATTAATTCTTAATAAACAACCATTCAATTTTTTTACAAAAATACACATTGAGAGTTCAAAGAAATTAAATAATTCTTTATTTATAAGGTTATTCACAAAGGACTTCATTTTATTGAACTCATGTCGGTCCTTTGCCAGCTTTGAAAAATTTTAGTTCCAGAGTACCCTTCTTCTAAACTTCATCTTTTAGACTTTCAATCACCTTAGAATACTTTTTGTTTTCTTCCTTCACAAAGAAAATTTCAGCTTCAAATGATCTTAGACGGTTAATTTCCAACTCCAAACTCTGAAATTTTTTATAAATACCCTTACATCCTCTATCCGTTCATCAGTAGCATCTCTTAATTCCACAAGAAACTTAACTCAATCCTCCATATCTAAGGATACTTTTCTGAAAGATTTATTTTATTCTAACATAAGTTTCTTTCCCTCCATAAATTGGTCATCATGATCCCAAATATCTATATTAATATGATTCATCCATTTCACTATCTGATTATATGATGAATTTTGAGTCTTGAATTTTTATTTAAAAACATTAAAATTAGTCCTAATTTATTATAATTGTTTCTTTCAAAACCTAGAGTAACTCCATTTTTTCGTTCATGGATTATTAAAGCAGATTACACCTTGATTCAATATTTTTCAAATACGAAATCAAATCTGTTAATATTTTTAAATCTAATAAAATAAATTCAACAACATTTTTGTAATTGTTAATTCTAAGTCTGATTAATCAGGATCAAGCTAAGGGTTTTTTGGCTTGCTCATTCTAACATCTTCTTCATTTCCATTTTTTTAAACTTCCCTTGAAAATTACTTATCATCAGATACTTCAAAAATTTATACATATTCATCGAATTCAAATTTTTCAGATACTTTATTATTTGATTTTTTATCTTCTTCTTCTTTCTTTTACGATGATTCTGCTTCCTTTTATGATGATGATTCTTATTTCTATGAAATTTTGTATTTCCATCCTTATTAGACATAGAAGATAAATCTAATGAAGATTAATCTGGTGATTCCTTATCTGATTGAGTTTCTTCATCTTCATCCTCTTATTTTTCTTCATATTTCTCCTTTTATTCTTCTTATATTTCTACTTATTCTTCTTCTTCAAATTCTTTATATTATACTTCATCTCCTTCTTCAACTTTATTATCAACTTCTTTTTCTAACTCTTTATATAACTATAATTCAATTATTAAACTTCCCTTTCTAGCTAATTCTAGTTCTGATTCTTTCTAAGATATGATTGGAACCAATTCTTAAACAACTATATTTCTCTTTCCCATATATTCCATGGAAGGAATCCTAGAAAAAACAATTGATGTCTCCTCAGAAATTAATATTTCTTCCAGAATTACTTGATTAGTGTGAGAAATGGGAAGGACTGGATTCTTAGAAGCTATCTCAATTCCTTTCATTAATGTTTCACAAATTATAGCTTACTATAATATTTTATTTTTCTTCTTTCTTTTCCTTTCTTTCTCTAATTATTATGAAGTCTAGATATTCAATGCCTTATCCTCTATAGGTTCAATTCCAAACTCCAGATCCCTTGGATTCTTATAAGCTTTATGAGCTATAATCTTCTCAAAAACGTTATTCATAATTGTCTTTTTTTTTTAATTTTCTTTAATAAAGGATAAGTATAATCCTTTCTATTCTTATTATCTTCCTTAATTTTTTTGAGGTTTGAGCTTCAAATGCCTCTCCTTCAACTATTTCTAAAAATTTCTTTGTTTTGGAATCAAAAAACCAAATTCATTCTTATAATTGTATCTTCACTTATAAAATAAATCTTCTCTCTCAATGGATGGGTTTCATTTTCTACTTTGAATATCTCCATAAACATCACTATCAACTTGCTGATAAGATACAAAAACATCATAATCTTTGACTTGATGTAATATATTTTTATATTCTCTATCTTAGTGAATATTAATTTCACATAATCAATATTCCTTATGTTTACCAAATAATTGAGAAAAAAACATCAGATACTTTCAGAGTATCTCTATCACCCTTCTTAGAAATCAAACAATATTGCATCCATAAGGATATAACTATAATATTCATAGTTAGATATGAAACATTTATAAATTTCTCAAAAAAAAATAATAAACATAATCTTCAGCCTTATTCTTATCAAAATTTATGAGACTTTTTAGTAGCTTTTGAGAAGGTAAATATGCTTTTATTTATGAAGGGACTTCAAACAAGTCTACTACCCTTCTATAATAAAGTTTTTATCTCTTTCAATACATTTTTAAGGATACATTATCCATACCATATTCCTTAAAGAACTAAAGTGAAGCATATAATTATGAAACTACCTCATTATACTATAATTCAAAATCCTTATCTGAATTCTCTATACAAACTAAATTCCATCCTTTGAAAGAAATTATTATTTTTAGAGATGAATCATACTTATCAATGCAGGATATTTTTATTATACTTTCCCTAAAAACATACCACTTAGAATAATCCTTTTTAGTTTCCATTAATTTGAAACAGATACTAGTGATCAAACATAAAGTTAAACAATCAGACTAATGGATTTAAAGGGTGTAGTAACTTGGGTGAGAAAACTATGAAGAAACGATATAGTAAATGGGGTGACCCACCCTTATATAGAAGCTAGGGTAAATTATTCAACTTCCATAAGAAAACCAACTATTGAGATAAAACCTTCTGATATGATAGTTGAAATTTAATTGAAGAAAGTTTTTCAAGTTTATTTCAAATCTCAAAGTTTTAAAACTTTTTTCATATTAAAGATCATTCTAATTAGGGAAAATTTTAAAAAAATCAATGTTTTCATAAAACTAAAATTATAAAAAAACAATAATTATAAACTAAAGTAATGAAACAGTGAAAAGACTAAAATAATATAGGGGTACCCTTTAGAGTATTAGGATTTATTAGTACGATTAACCTGTTCTTCTTGGTTATTTTAAACAATCATAATACTATAGTTTTTTAATAATGTATGATTATGATAGTTTTGTTATGAAAAATAATTACAATACAAATTAATATTTTTTAAAATCACTTATTATGGTATTTTTTAAATGAAAAAAATTGGTTATGATAGAAAAAGAGTCTGAAAATTTTTTCCACAATTTCCAAGTCTAGAAATCATTTAAAAAATTATAAATCAAAATTTTTTATAAACTTTTTAATTAAAAATTGTTGTTACAATATTTTTTTTATAAAACTGAATGCTTTAAGAAAAACTATAAATTTTGAAAAAAACATATGTAATCCTCCTATGAAAAGGAGTATATTAATGTAAGTATATTGGTAAACAATAAGTAGGTATGAATTATCAGTTAACATTGATCATTCCTAGATTCTTTTTAATATATTAAAATCTATCAAAACTAATGGGTTTAGTAAACATATCAATAATTTATTCTTGTGTTATAATTAATTATAAAATTATATCTTCTTTTAGTGTGTGATATAGAATGAAATTGTTTCTTATATCTATGTGTTTAGCATGTGAGTAATTTTTTGGTTTTTTACTTACAATAATGGAACTTTTTTTATCACAAATTATTTGAGTTTTAGTAAAACTCATTCCATAGTCATTGAGAGTGTGTTATGCCCACAACACTTGAACATAACAACTTCCAAATTCTACATATTAGGATTCAGTAGTGAAGTGTGATATTGAGTGTTGTTTATTAAAATACCAAGAAAATAAATAATCTCATAAGAAATGAAAAGTTCTAGATGTAGTTTTCCTATATATTCTACATCCACCAAAGTTAGCATCTGATAATATTTCTAGTGAAAAAACATTTACAGAAGAATAAAAATGGTCTAAATCTGTAGTTACCTTCAGATAAAAAAAATATAGATTTAATGTGGGATTCTTTTTTATTGACTTGATATCTTTCATATAAGAAAACTAAAAACATTAAATCTGGATGACTATAAATTAAGTAAAGTAAATTTTTTATCATACCTCTAAAAATATTTTGATCAACTGGTTTCTCAGTCTCACCAAGATCTAAAGTTTTTGAGGTACCAATAGGAGTACTAATAAATTTATTTTTATCGTATCCAAATTTAATAAGAATATATTTTATATACTTATGTTGAGATATAAATGTTTCTTCTAGTTTTTGTTAAATTTGGAAACCAAGGAAAATGTTAACTCACCCATCATACTCATTTAAAACTCATAGTTCATAAGATCTGAAATGGGATATGTTAAATTTTTTTTATTTGAACAAAATATAATGTCATCATAATAAATTTTTACAGTAATTTTATTTTTATTGACTTATTTTATAAAAAGATTTGGATCTGTATCTCCCTTAACAAAATTATTTTGTAACAAAAATCCAATTATTCTATCATACCAAGTTCTAGGGGATTATTTAAGTCCATATAGTTTATAATAAGTTTATAAATATATTATAGATGTTTTTTATTTTCAAAACCATGGTTTTTTCAATATAACCTTCCTTCTTAATATATCCATTAAAAAAATCACACTTCACATCCATTTGAAAAAGTTTGAAATTAAATAATGCTATAGAGTATTGAAGTATTCTAATAGATTCAAATCTTATTACTAGAGAATAAGTTTATTCATAATATATTCCCTCTTGTTGATTATATACCTTATAAAAAAATTATAGCTTTATTTCTAATTATTATTCCATTTTTATCACATTTATTTTAAAAATAACCCATTTTGTCCAATTACAGAAGTTTTTATAGGTCTTTAAACAAAAGTTTGGACTTTGTTATATTTAAAGTAATTTATTTAACATATAATTGCCTTAATTTAATAATCATCACTAAAATCCTCATTAGGATTCATAGGTTCAAATTTTGATAACAAATCAATATTATCAACTTCGTTTCTTAAGGAACTTCTAGTCCTAATTGGTTAATATACATCACCAATGATACGTTCACTAGTATTATTCGTAAGAAACAATTTAATTATTGGGTTTTAAAAAGTCTATTATTAAACAATAGGTAGAAAATGTTCTTGAGGTATAACTTCATAAATTAATTATTGAGTTATTTCCTTATAATAATAACTTTCTAACAAATGTTGAAAATCAGTTTTAGAAATAAAATTTGGGCATGTAGGATCAGATTGTTTGAAAACAAAGGGGTCGGTTTCATCAAAATTAACATGAACTATTTCCTCAATAGTACAATATTTTTTATTAAAAAATCTATAATACTTAGAAGTAGTGTAATAACCTAAAAATATTCCTTTATCAAATTTGGGTGAAAATTTATATAGATTATCTTTAGTATTTGGAAGGTATACTTTGCAACCAAATATTTTGAAGTAAAAAAGTTTTGGATTTCTTCCTATACACAACTCATAAGTATTTTTATTAAGAAAATGTATAATTAAAACTCTATTTATAGTATAGTATGCAGTACTAACTACTTGATCCCAAAAATGTTTAGTAATTGAGTATTCACTCAATATGGTTCTAGTAATCTCCTGAATAATTCTATTTCTTCTTTGAACTACACCATTTTTCTAGGGTGTTTGTGGTGTTGAAAAGTTATGTTCAATACATTTCTTACTCCAAAGATTTTCAAAAACATAGTTTTATAATTTTCCACCATGATCACTATGAAGAGTTATCAAGGAGATTTTTTTCTCATTTTTAACTCTAGAAAAAAAGTTTTAAAATAACTAAGATTCAGATTTATTTATAAGAAAATAAAACCAAGTATATCTAGTGTAATCATCAACTAAGACATATACATAGTATTTTCCACTAATAATTCCAGTTTTTTTAGGAACAAATATGTCCATTTTTTGTAACTGTAAAGAATCAAAAGTTGAGACTTCACTAAAATATTTAAAACTTGACTTATATTTCTTACCATTTTGAAAAGGTTCATAAAATTTTGAAGTATCGAACCTAAGTTCTGTTAGATCCTTAATAAGAAATTTATTAGTCAACTTAGATAAGTTTCTAAGGTTACTATTTTTTAACCTTATATGCCATAACCTAGATTTATCTTCTATTTCACTAATACTGGGTAAGTCTTAGCTTCTAAGGTCTCCTAAGTTTAGTGTGTAAACATTATCTTATTGGAAGGAAGAATATATTCATCCTTGAAAATATGTATAGTACATTTATCATTCCTAAGGTTCACAAGGTAACCTTAATCACATAATTGAATTATTCTTATAAGTTTGTTCCTAATACCTATAACAAATAAAATATTTTAAATAAGATATTTTCCAAGAAGAACAATGTTACATATTCCGATAATCTCTCCTTGAGTATTATCTCTAAAATTTACTTTACCAACTTTTAACTTTATTATCTTCTTGAAGAAATATTTGTTTCCAATCATGTTCTAGGAATATCCACTATCTATTTACAAAATATTTTTTTTTCAGTACTTTTATTATTTTCATGAAAACAAAAATATTATTTTTTCAAATCCCAAACCTTCTTGGGTCCAGTAATGTTAAAAAACAAAATTTTAGGTAACCACATTTGTATGATTTTATTGTTTTGATAAAATTTCATTTCCTTAGAAAAATAAACCATATTAAATCCATGGGATTAAACTCTGCTTAAAGAAAAAAAATTCTTCCAATGCCCACCACTTTGGCACTTAGTGAAAAAAGATTCACTTTTAGAAACAAAATAATTGTTACTAAAAACACATTTTTTATTTGTAAAATACATTCTAGAACTATTACCATGAGGTCTAATTTCCTTTTACATCTCTTGAAAATTTTCCTTACCAATTCTAAAATTTGATAGAAGTTCATTCAAATTATAAATTTCAGATTTTAGTTTCATAACAAAAATGTTAACCTCATTAATAATAGTTTTAGAACTAATTTGTCCTTGTAAAACATTTTTCTCATAAATAACTTTTTCAAAATATTTTGAAATATTTTCTTTCTAAAAAATATTTTTATCAAGATATTTTAAAATATATTATATTTCATTTGTAAAGAGATTTATTCTCAAATATTCCTTAGTAAGTTTATCTTTAGCATTATCATGTTTTTTACTAATCTTGCGATTTTAATTTTCTAATAGTTTTGAAAATCTAGAAACTTCATCATAACTAGGTAATGAGTTATCTTATGATAAGGAATATTCTTTATCAAAAGATATAGAATTTTTCTCACCATGATAATTTTAATTTAAATACATATTGGTAAGGGATTCAGCTATATGTACTTTTACCATTAGACATTGATTTACCATGGGTACTTTAGAAAAAAGGCCAATGTTCCTCTATTAAAAACTTTCATTATCAGAATATTTTTTAGAAGAATCTCCACCACTGTCACTCCATGTGTTAGAATCTTTCAAAACTTTATTTCCTCTTGAATTATAATATTTCTTTTCATTTATATATGAATTTATTTCCTTTTTGTGTTTACTTTTTAACTTTGGATAATCATTCTGATATATAAAACTTTTTTACATTTATAAAAAGTGACTTCAGAATCCTTCCTGGCACCTTTATCCTTAGAACTATTATTATATCAATGTTGAAAGTATTTCTTTCCAAATATCTTGTTCATCCTTCTCTCTATATTATTTAACACATTCTTTTAATGTTCTGATATACTAGAATCTGACTAGACAATAACTTTCTTATTCCTTAAAGATTGTACCACTTTCTCAGGAGATTGAAATTTACAAGGTACAATAGATGTTGTAGAAAAATCCACACCACCATTTTTCTTTTTATATTTCTTATAAACTCTATTAATTCTATGTTCGTATTTCATAATGGTACCAATAAAATCATCTAGAGTAAGATTATAAAACTTTCTTGTATCATACATAACTTTAATTTTTATTCCCACTCATTGGTAATTATGTCAATAATATTTTCAACAAGAATTTCATCATCAATACATTTTTCTCAAGAGACTGTAAACTATTTATAATAGTCATAAACCTTTTTTTCATCTTGTAAAGTGACTTTCTAGGTAGAAAATCAAATTCTTGGTAATTATCTCTAAGTTTTGCTCTTCCTATTTTCATAAATTTGGATGTACTAAAATGTGTTAATTCTAATTTACACCAAATACTATTGGAAACTTCACAAGATGACATTTACCTATATATATTTCTTATCATAGAGCCCAATAATCTTACTTATCAGGAATCTTGTATTTTCTATTAATCATTAATAAGTTATCAACTCTAATGTTGATCACAAAATTTTTCATTCAATATCTTTAATATTCATATTCATTACCATCATTTATAGGTGGAAAACTAGGATTTATATTATCAATAGATACAATATTCATACCATCTATCTTAAAGCAATAGAAATCCTTTTTTTACAAACACACATTAATGTAAAAATGTTTATAAACAAAGATTTTTTATCAAAACTTAAACAACATGTAGTAAGAAAAGAATGTAAAAACCCAGCAAGTATATAAGCAGTAGAAACTTTATCTGATAAAAATTGTAGGATTGTTAGAGTAGATTATGATGGAAATACTTATAATAGGAGGGTTGAATTGTAGTTTAAAAAACCATTAAATAAAAAAAACACATACCTCTAAAAGTAATATTATCATACTTGAACTTATTCCGGTGATAAAACTGTCAAAATTAGAACAAAAAAATGTCTAATTATATCATAGTAAAAGAATCAGAATCACAATTGATCTGATTAAATCAAAGTATATTAATTATCATATTCACAATTATGCCAATAAAATAAACAGCATATAAATCTAAGTATAAAGGGTAACTTTTTATTATATGCACAGTGGAATAGAAACTTGTAAAAAAACAAATACAATAGATAATAATCGAAAGAATTAATTACAGTCTATATTAAAAAAAATTAACCCTTTTAAACTTAAGAGTAACCTAGTCAATAACCTTGACTAAAGGTAACCATAGTTTTATAGTTACTGTAAATTTTTCCTTTCCTTACTAGGAAATCCTTCGATACGATGATCAGAAAAAACTTTGACTTATTATCCATGAAATACCTCAATACGATGATTGGTTTATGTCTTCTAATCCCTAAAATTCCTTGATCTGATGGATAATATTCATCATCTTCCTATCCTTAGAATCCCTCGATCATAAAAATTATTGGACGTGATTACAAAATAAAATGTTCTTAAGAAAAAAACCCTAACAATGATTCCTTATAACTAAAACTCTATAAAGTATTACAAATACTTTGGAATACAATTTTTATATAAAGAAAACTTTAGATATAATTATTTGGGAATTAAATAACTACAAACTCTTCAAATGACCTGTTATTTATAGCAAAATCTCCAACAGTCATATTTCTATATTTTTTGTAATGTCCTCAGTTAGCTGGCACTTGACAGCTCACATTATTCTGGTATAACTGAATTTCCAATGTTATTTTATTTAACACAATTACAATTCTAAATAGTATTCCTTATGATAGAAATAAGTATTACATATTTTTATTATAAACATAGTATAGTTTTTTGGACTTAATTATCAATTTTCAATACAATAATCCTTATGAGGAACAGTCTGATGTATCAATACCAGAAATAGTCTAATAGTCATGACTTTTTTCAGTACAATAGACAAGAAAAAATTCTACCTCTTGTATTATTAAATGTATGTTTGATTTATATATGAATTCTCAATCTGATGATCATATTGAAGAATGATAGGTTTATATCTATAATACATTTGAACTTTCTATATGTATGGTAAAAGGTAATGTATTCTATAAAAACATACTAAAAAATTGGGACATAAAAAGTTAGTAAACATGTTTCAAGGAAGTTCTTGGGATTTAAAAAACTAAAGGAATAGAAAATTAAGAAGTAATACTTCCAACTCAACACTTTCAGGATACATTTGTGGTTTTTGTGATGGATATGGAAATTTTTTGCCTCAAAATAGTGGGATTGGTGTGTATATAGGTGTGATTGACCTTGTGTGACTTGTGAGATATGTTGATGGGTGGATTTTGGAAACTCTTCAGGTTAGGGAGAGTGTGTGTACATGTGGAATGAGTGTTGGGGTGATGTTATATATACCTTTTGATGGATATTTATTTTTTTAATTTTTTCCCATTGTATGGTTGGGCTTTCAGGGATGCATGTTTAGTCCCTTGAGACTCATATAGGGTATAGGATCTTGTGAGGTTCTTAATTATTATGATGGGGTCTAGGAATACTTATCATTCATGACATCTTAAGCTAGGTGATTGGATACATATGAACTTTTTGGATGATCACTCTTGGAAATTATTAGGTATTAGGAATAGATGTAAAATTGTGAGACACCTTCTCTTATATAGGGATGTTGACCCTTTTCATATATTGATTTTTTAATTAGGAAGGGGTGTTAGATATGTCATCTCACATTATATTGGAACTGAAGATGTGTCTAATGGGGTGGGAATGATGTTTAGGTTTTGATCATCTCTACTTGATTATTGACACCATGGGTAATGCTTTAATTGTTTGTAGAAGTTAGTCACCCTAGAAATTATAATACTAAAAGTAGATATGGTTGAGGTTTATAGAAAGTTATAAATTGGGAGTCATGTGGTACTAAAATATAATTGGTTTTGGTGAAATATATATCAAGATAGAGTATCCTATGGTGAGTTTTGTGTGGTTTTGGATAGAGATTACATAGAGAACCATGATGTCATGGGCCCCGAAGTGAGGTTGTTGGGGTGTTTCTATATGGATGTGATGAGATGGGTCTTGTGTGTATTATTTTTCAACTGATTTCATGTCATTTGGATGTTTTTAAATAAGACCACTGAGGTGGATAATTATATGGTGAGGTTTTCTATTGATATTTTTTCTATTTTAAACCTAATTTAGGGGAGTTTAGTGACTATCAGTTGTGATATGTATGGAAGACATAGACCAGAAGTGGAAGGGGTTCTTCATTGGTTCTTGGATACAAGTGTCCTATATATATACCTATTTAGTGGAATAACACCAAATTCGGGTATCAAATCATGGGTATTGAGTAGGAAAGTTCATTCAATGGCTGACTATTGAAAATTTTGGAATCTTCAATTTTGAAGAACTAGGTATGTGGTTGTCAGTTATCATAGGAAGTATGATGAACTTTAAAATATAGATATTTTTATATATTTTGATTGTGTATTGAGTGTGATATTATGGGTTCGGGGCTTGGATGCTTTGGAGCTGATCAGGTGTAGTGTTGGGTGTGTGGTGACCTGGTTTAGATCTACGACATTAACCTTGGGTGTACAACTTCGGTGAATCAGGAATCTATGAATATCACCAAAGGTGGGAAATTTTTGTGGTGTTAGTGGATTATATAGTACCACAACATTTGTACCATTAGAAATTTTAGTGTTAGTCTATTCAATTAGGCACTGGATAGAATATTTCATGCATGAACGAGATTTATTACTCATATAAGGATCTATATATGCCTTTTAGGTGAAAACCATAGTGTATGATGGGTTTAAGCATAAGGTGTCCAAGGTGTTGTGTAGTTTTACTGGTTTGGGTGCAGTGTCAGCATGATCATAGCCAGCAAGGGATATGAATTCTGATAGTGAATCAGGTTTTGACAATCAATACAGTTTAAAAGAAATGCATGTGGATACTTATTGGGTACGAGAAGGGTTATGGTGGGGAGTTTATAACACCTAATAAATTGAACCATGTGATATTTGATGGATTTCAGCTATTTAAGGTGTTGGTGGAGGTTGGGAGTTAGTATTTCATAATTTGGACAAGTTTTTGGTCTAGAATTCCGTAACAATTTAAGGGTATACTGAAATGATGGGGGGTTCACCATGATGAGGGCCTATATGAGAATAATTACTTTTTATGAGTTTAGAGAAAACATGTTGCAACATAGGGAATTATTGCATTGTGTGGTCCATGTGAGATTATATGAGAATCATTCCATAATGGATGAGGGTTATACCATGGTAAAGGCTAATAAGATCCACTCCAAGACTGAGTAAGATTAATTTTTTTTCATGTTATATTAAATATTTATAAAGGTGTTTGGTAATAACGTACCCCATGTGTTGTGCTATGAAGTCCTTCTCAGGGTGGACACATCACACCGTATAAAAGGAAGGTTTCCCGTGAATCCTTGGATGATGAGAGGTCATTGTGCAATAATGGGTAGTATCACACCATATAATGGCCCAAGTAGGGTAGGTTGGGTTTCTAAATTCTTCTATATAGTAGAGTGCGGCATCATGGCTAGTATGGTCATGCCTCAAGGGAGACCCTAGAAAGGCCATTGCGTTGTGACCATTTTGTTTATGATGCAAGGTGTGTTTTTTAACAAATTTAATTAAATATTTTATATATTAAAATCATAAAAAATGATTATTCCATCTATTATCTTGATAGCCACATCCATATCCCCTTCCTCCTTCTTTTTTCTCTCTTCCAAAGAGGATATCTCTCTCATTGTGCATGGATTCAAGATCCTCTTTTTCCAAGGGATCGCTATATGTGATTATATCACTTCTATTATATAATTTCTCTAATTATTTTATTTCATTAGCATGATCCCTCATTAGTGTCATAATTTTTGGGTTTTGTAAAATTTTGGGTAAACCTTTGATTTAATCTAAATCATCTAAATATATTAAATGAGCACACTTCTAGTGGGTATAGGTAGGTGGTCCTAACCATTACCTATATTTATGTATTGTTTCATGAAAATTATGTTATAAGGTCTCACTACACATATATGATTGATTAAAAATAAATTTATTTTTTATCCTTTGACCCATTTGTGTTGAGTAAAGAAATTTATATCCATGGTGGACCCTTTGGTTATTATAAATTGATTTTGTGGTTGCTGATGGCCATGATATTGAATTAAAGTATATTAAAAATTATAATTAAGACCTAATGGTTCTTCCCTTGAGTTATTATATGACTCATATGGCCTAGATTATGTTCCTTTTTACTCCTAAGACGTAGTAAAGGTGTGTGATTGAGAGATATTGGTGTGAGTCAATAAATGGATTTCTTCCTATTTCCAATTTAGAGTGAGTATGTGTTACTAAGTATATAATTATTCATACTTTTAATGTAGTTTAGTTCTATAGACACCAAAGTATATGAGGTGGAAATTAAATTATTTCCAATTGTAGTGTTTAAAACATGGAAGGATGACTCCTTGGTAAACCATAATGTAAATGACATGGATCGAGTTTCTTTATCCTCCCTTGAGTAGAAGATATATGAATTATGTTAGTTTATGAAGAGGATTCACCCAAATGAAACATTATCATTGACTTTCCATCCTTTTGGATTATATTAATAATGTGTGGGGTGAGTGTTCCTCCCCATTATGGTATGTGGTGATCGAGTGGGGCATGACAAGTCTATGAATATGGGTATAGATTTAATGTGTGGGGGACCACCTAGGTTAAACTTAAAAGATATTGGATGTTATGCCAAAATTGTGGTGATTTTCCTGTATATATTTTCTTAATATATTAATGTATGCCATTATGTGGGCATGATTATATTATGGTATTTTATTCCATTTTTATTTTCATCACTATGAGTTGGATGTTATACCTAGCCTTTAATTCTTATTTAATCATGTTATAGTGTAAACCATAATTGGTAAATGTGATGGGACAAGAAACCTAGGGTTTGAGACCAAAATAGACCCAGGACACCTCTTCCATGTTATTCTTGTTGTTGTGCACTATATTGATATTTTTTTTAGTTAAGATCACTAAATTCCCAGATCTCTTTTCCTATTTCCCTTTTATTGATATAGGTTAAGATCCATATGTGTGAGGGATGAGATCATTTTTTGACCTAGATCACCTTTACCGTAGAATTTTTTCTACAATTAGATGGGTCGACATGCCATTGATATGAGATAATTATATACTTGGGGCCACTTTTCCTCATCATCTTCATATTGACATGATACAAGATAAAGATACTATTTATTTGAGGTCATTCTAAACCTAGGTCATTCTTCCCATTAGTCATACTATTGTTCTAATCAAGTTTTATGATTTACAAGGGGTGATACCATGTAGATAGGCCCCATATTTCCCCTTTGTCTTATATTGATATATTGAAATCGAGATACCATGGGTTGAGATCATATTAGTAAGTTGAGATCTTGTGAGGTGAGATCTTATAAACAGGGGGTATACCTACCATTTTGATGTTGTTATTCCATAGTAGAGACACCCATGGTGTGTGACCTTATAAAAAGGGTTGACTATCTCTTTTAGTTGGTGATTTTATGATATTGTTGAAATTCCCATGGGGTGAGACCTTATAGACAGGGGTCACCTCTCCCCTTTATCTGGTGTTTCTATGCAATGGTCGATATGATCATGGGATGAGACCACATAAATAGTGTTAACTTCTCTCCTATACTAGTTTTTGAGATGTTTTCATTAATATATCATTTTTTTGAGATCATTACAACCATGTGATTCTTTTCCATTCATCTTGTAATGATTTGAACTGGGATTGAGATTCTATAAGGCTGAGCTCATATAGGTAGCGAAAACTTTTACCCCTTTCCTTGTATAATTACATTATGGTCAAGACACTTCGAGTTGAGACCTTGTTGGAACGGTAATGTAAAAAACTCATTAGTCTTAATATTTATTATGATATATTCATAGATACCATGAAACTGGATAAAGTGGGTTTGGACACACCCGGGTGATTGTGTAGTACCCATGGTTGTGATATATTTATTATTATTATTATTTTTACATGTTTAATCTTATTTATGTAAATATCACAATATAAATGAACTTTTATTTACTTTATTTTTTTATGGAAACTATTGGTGGTTTCCTATTTTGTTTCACTCATACCTAACTCGGGCACTGTGGTACTTAATCAGTTTCATGATTTCAATTTTTGTTTAGATTGATGACCTAGTATAGGGGAATGAGATTTAGGAGATAACTAGGTTTATAAGATAGGTCTATGGAACCATTGAGGGAATATTTTGGCCTCATTTTTATTTCTATTTCAATTTTCTTATACTATATATGATTGTCCCCATTTTATGGTTATTTATTGTTGTATGATAGTGTGACCTACATTTTTACATCTCATTAGTACATGGTGATGATATTTATAAATATTATCCTTCGTTATGTATTATTATTATAATATAAAGTTATTATGGCTATGTATGTTTCTATTTTAATCCATAATTATTTTTATGATACTAGAGGGTATAGTCTCACAATAAATTATTACTAGACCCTCGCTACTAGTCGATAGCCTCAAAAATACATGGAGGCTTTCTTGAGTTATGTGGAATCTGGTTTAGTCATAATGGAGGTGATCCAGATTGGGGATTCTATAAAGTGGTATCCAGACATTTTTTTATTTATATTACTGTTTTGGGATATAATAGATGGAGATAGGATAGGTTAGAACTTGTAATGGATGTTATGTTTGTGCCTGGTCAGTATCTGCACGAGCTGAAGTCTAAGTTTCCAAGGACCCATGATTGTTTTTTGGGATTTCACCATTAATATTGAGTTGTTTTATTTCTTCCAAGTATACTGTTTTGATATTATTGATTCAATGATATTTTTCTTGGCATGGAATGGAAAGTGGTGTATGTTCATGAATTATTTTATCATATAGGATTCACATGATGTTCATGTGCTTTCTTATGTTTGATCTCCTTAACTGTGATACGAGTTCTAGTTATTTAAAGTGCCAAAAAAATTATAGTGATTTCCTATATAACATGATGGTGGAATTATACTTAATTGGATGTGTATTTTGATTATGTTATTACCATTAGGACTACTTGTTGAAAGGAATCTAGAAATGGTTTGGTTTGAGACTTATTTTAAAGTATCCCTTTCAGGTTTAACTAGATATATTAGTCAAGTGAACTAATTTTAGGAACCAATAGGAGATTCATGACTCAAGTCATGTGAGTAAATCAAGAGGAGTATCTCAACTCAAGGAATATATTGAAACCAAGAGGAGTATCTCAACTCAAGGTGTATGATGAAACCAATAGGTTTATATCAACTTAAGAAATATGATAAAACCAAGAGGAGAATATTGACTCAAGTAATTTAAGGAACCTAAGAGGAGGATCCTCACTTGGGGAATTTAAGAAAACCAATATGAGGATCTATGCTCAAGGTTCTTGTTTGGGGATTATGTGTGATTTACCTTAGTGAGAAATATTTTATGAAATGGGTCACCCTACACCTAATATTATTTAGTGTTGGACTTTTTGAAAGGAATAAATATGTACTACAAGATTCTATAGTCCCATGAAATATTTGGTTTATGTGAAATAAGGTTTTCCCATATTAGGGGTCTTAAACACTTATAAAAGGGATATTTCACAAAGTGGGTCACCCTAGGTAAAATATTATATAGAGATAAACCATTGGAAATATGGAAACATAAAATTTAACAATCACTGATTTTACATGAGATTTGGGTTTTATGAGAGTGGATAAGTTTCATGAACCAACCTAGTTTTTCTATTCATTATATACCTGAGTTGGACCACAACAACCCTAAAGCACATTCTTGATTCCCTCTCCTACAGCCATATTGGATTCCCACTATGAACTCCATATATATAATTTCTACCAATAATAATAACTAAAATTAGTAAGAGGGATTACTTGGACGATATAATAAAGAACACTAAATAAAACAAACAACTCACATACCTGCTAAAATTATCCCATGTGACCCGAGCTTACCCTTTATCTAAACTAAAATCTAATTCTGAGAACCAAATCTAGAATATTTAATGCCACTCAATATAAATATTGAGATGTGTGATTAGTGTGTGTGTTTTAAAACCTAGTATTTAATCACCATAGAGTCCATTCTTTTCTTTTCCAAAAATAAACTACACATTCTTGTTTGGGAATACAAATAGAAAATAGGTTTTCCATATTAAAATAAAAACAAAAAAACATTTCTAACCTTTATAAAATTCTTTTTCTTTTTCTTTTAAATGAAAAAAATATTTAGGAAACATTTTACCATCCAATGTCACTAAAATTGAAAAAACATCATTTAAAAATCACTTTTTCAATCATCTTAAAAAACATAGATTTTTTAAATATTTATAAAAACAACTTAAATATTAAAATAGGAACTAATAACAATAATATAAACATGTAATTTCATAATGAAATAATAATAAATAATAGGTAAGCAAGAATAAAGTAAAATTGAACTGTAGGAAATATAAAATTTGTAATCATGGGAAATAAAAAGTAAATACAAAATTAAATAAAACCAAAAAAAGATTTTACAGTAGAAACCATGGAAAACCCTTGGTCATATAATGTTAGGATCCCCCTATATCCTTGAATTTTATCATGATATAATCAATCAACAATCCATTTCATGTGTGATAACTACTAAGGTGAACGTGTCATGGCTTAGTGGCATTGTGATGTCCATACACAACACCACATCCAATCAACCACTAAAGAGTATATGAAATTTCCTAGAGATGTGATGATGGTCATCCATGACACTATGACCTTTCTCTAATTTGAAGTGTTTTTTTACTGTTAAATAATCCAAAATTATTCTTAATCTCATCTTTCCCTCTTAGATACTTATTTTCCCATGTGTCATTCCCATTTTAAAAATATCACATTCTATTCAAAAAAAATTCCATTTAACATATTCAAACAATCCTTTTAAAACATTTAATTTTTTTTCCAACCAAAGGAAAACACATTAAACCACCCTTAGATATATATATATATATATAAACTATTAAAAACCCTCATCATCAAAATGTATATGAAACATCAATACCTAGAGCTTTAGGAAAGGGTGTCAAGAATTTAAAAGATCATTTACTCAAGTGGTAATTGAGCATTAAATCATAGAAAAAACCCATACTTTAAAAATAATTTTAAAATGAAATCCAAAAAAATTTCTAAACATCTCTTTTGAAATTATACACATATTCAATTACATATATAAATATGCTCATTTTAATATACAAATTCACATATTCTCAAGAGAATATGTGAAAATGTGTGTGTGAATGTGTGTAAATACCCATACATATGTGTATAAGAACCAAATATAGTAAGAGACATTTGGAATAATAATAAAAAGTGAACAACATAATTATAGAACAACGAAACTTATAAAAATTCTCAAACAAATGAAGCCTAAAATTAATTCATTACTTGAGTACATCTATTACCCAAATAAATTTGGTAAAAACCCTCAATTAATATTAAAATAATAATTTCCTATTTGAAAAACATTATAAATATTTTATCAGCCAAAATATAATTTATTATTTGATGGAATATAAAAAAGCAAGGCCAAATCCCTAAAACTCCAATTAGAAATCAATTAAAATCACTTAAAACTTTATTTAATATAAATTTCAAAGACTGATTGAATTTTAATAGAATACATAATTTTAAGGAAATTAATTTGTAACATATAAGTATATGTGGAAAATTTAGGAAATGAAAAATCATAAAAACACCTACTTATGGCTAGTTCAGACAATGTGATTCCTCCAAGAGGGGATACTGGAAGGCTTGAATAACCCATTGCACACCCTATCAATGTAGGCATAGTAAAATCAAAACAAAAACTAAACCTAGGATTCATTTGGTGTGAATTTAGTGAGGAAGGAAAGGAAATTCATGAGGGAAAACATAAGAAGAAAAAGAAGAAGGCATACCCTAACTAGAACCCACTTGAAATTGAAAGAGGATCTGAGAATGGGGAATGGGGGAGATGAGGTTGTGCATGGAAGGGGGTTCCTAGTTATGGGTACCACTTGAGAAAGGTAAGTATATAAGATATTTAGTCATGGGTTATACAATGGTGAGAGAGGAGGGGATTTCATGAGTGAAAAAGGGAGGGGGTAATTTCCTAAAATATCAATTTTTTAAAACCTGAGTTTATTGCATGGTTTCCACAAAATTTCAAAAACTATGTTTCAACTATGTTCCATTTACTAGTAATATATTGAACCCACATGGTTGGATCACATGGTTAGAAAATCCATGCACTAATGGTGAAAACCTCTCTAAACAAAAAACCTGATTTGAAATGTCACCTCATGGATTTCACTAACCATGCGGCATACCAAATTGTTAAAAAAATTAAAAAAAATAAAAGGTCGGTGCCTAAAACTCAATATAGAAAATAATTACCAATAATTATGTAAAATAATTAATAAAATGAGGGTTGTGGTTTGATATAACTCCCACCCATAAAACTTTCTACCTATAGAAATTCCAAAAAAACAATGAGAAGGCTAAAATAAGAAAAACCAATCAAAAATGGGAAGCTCATGATATGGTCTCTAAGTTAATCCAAGTTAAAAAACTAAAAAAACTAAAAGAATATCCCAAATCCCAAACATATTTAGATCCTCAATTAACAAATCACAATTAACTGATTCTAGAAAAAGATCAAGGAAAAAGACCCATAGTGGGTCTCCCTGCCATTTAAGAACTCAATTAGCATGGTGGATCAAGAAGGAAAAAATCAATTCAAAAATATTTATATGATCCAAAACATTAAATATTATCCAAAGTGGTTAGAATAAATTCACCCTTAAATACACACCCAAATACGAGAAATTGATCATCGATAAGAAAAGTAAAAGATGAAGAGATGACTCAGAAGCCCCACCAAACCATTCCCAAAGGAGATCATAACCTTAAGAATACTTTGATAATTCTGAAACAATCACCTCAAAACCTATAAACAAGGAACAAAATGGGAAGTTATAGACCATATAAATGCCTCATCAAATAGAACAGGTTTAAACCTTGGGTCAAAGAATAAATAAGTGGTAACCTAGGACCACATACCCAAGAAACTGATCATAGTGATCTTGTTAATCCATATGGATACCAATCATTTCATAATCTCACCTAGTCTCACATCCATCCTAAGTACCTCAGGGAAACCCCCCCCTATTTTCAAAGAATTAATATAAAACCTCACCAACTATATCCACACAAAAATTACAATGGATTTTATCACTCTAATGATACATGATAAAAACCCAAAATCATTTTAATACATAATAAAAAACAAAAAACGATCTAAGGAAGCACACACAACATGAATTTATCCAAATAGACGATCAACAAAACCTAACTATGATTGAGACTTTCCTAGGGTGAATAATTTTAGTAATATGGAGAACCACTTGATCCAATCTAATTATATCTGAAGAAACATCCACTTCTATCCAAAATCATTTTCTGATTCAAAATAAACAAATCTAAGAAAATCAACCAAGAACACCGCCAAAAGAGACACAACATTAAAAAAACAAAAGTATTCATTTTAAATAATTTTAAAAATCACATATTTAAATTTTAAAATCCAAATCCCCATTTAAAACCCCATTTTAAACCCTACACTTTATCCATTGAAAATGTTTTAAAACCACCAAACTCTGAATTCATGTTTTTATTTATTTAGAAAACTTCAATAATAATTTTAAAATCAATTTCCCTTATATAAAATTGAGTTTTCCATTCTAAAACATAAACAATAAACCTTTATAAAAGATTTCCTAAACACAAAACCCATTTTTAAATTTAAAACTAACTTTCACCATTTTAAATCAAATTTTCATGTTAAAACCCCTTTCAAAAACCATTTTAGAATAAATATTTCCATTTGAAAACTTTGAACCTTCCCATTGAATTTATTTTAAAATTATACCCATTGGTTTTAAAATCATGAAAATTTACTTGAAAAATATTTTAAATTCTAAAAAACCCTTTATCAAACACTAATCAAAATCCAAATGATCAACATCACACAACTCAAGGGCAAGATAAATTGGACTAGTGACCACACATGAATTATCTACATGTCTTGGTGAACCATGTGATAATTATGAAACCATTTTTTAGAGTAATAGATAACCAAGTATATAGTCTCAACATAGGTTACCAAGCTATGTAAGCTCACCATTTACTACTAGATCAACTTTCATTTCATCCCAAAATGAAATAAATCTATACATCATCAATATAAACCATAATACCATCAATATAAAATAGAACATTCCAAAACCATAAACTAGAAATTGAAATCAAACTTCCCATGGTTAATTGAGGTTTAGAATGATTAAGAGATCATGAAAAATTTCATGCACCTATCTCTCAAGTCTTAACAGTCATACCTCCATCTACCAGACATACCCAAGTAAAAAATGTTACTTTGAAACCTAGGTCCTCTGAAGAAAATCAGTCTCTGATACAATTTTTTAGGAACCAACCCAAGTCATCCATCTATTGGATACCTGATCTAGCCTGTAACATCCTTGAAGAACGTTTCTAGTTACCCTAGGATGGTGAAAAGAACCACAGAATAAAATTAAATCCAGATATGAATGTTTTTTCCTAGTAAATTAGAGATAATAAATAACAAAAAATGAGCATGACTACTCTGCACATCAAAGGTACGTGTTCCAGTTATAAAAAAATACTAAAATGTTATATAAAAGTATTAAAACAATTTAAAAAATTTATCCCACTATCATTATGGTGATCCAAGACTTCAATATTATTTATTTCATGATTTGTAACATTCTTTTCCAAAAATACACGCCAAGGATCTAGAGGTATAGTGTCTTTGGAAGATTAGACATACAAATACACCATATTAAACATAAAAAAATCATCTTAAACATAAAACATTAACTTTTTTAAAAACTAAAAATAGTGATCCTAACTCTGAAAGATCTTATAAAATTTCATGGTATGTCCTGGGGAAAATAAATAAGAAAAAAGATGAGCTAGAAATACCAGTGAGGGAGTAAACATGGAAATAAAGCATAACATGAGAGTTAAAATACTGTTGACGCTCCATTCTGTCACAGAGTCCAAAGATTGACTAAGGGGAATACCTTAAGCAAATAAGAGGGAAGATTCATCAAATATTGTAAAGGTATTAAGGCGCGCACGTATACCTGCACGCCAACCTTGGGTGCGCAAGTCACTTACGCGCCCTAAGGGAAATTTCACCCAAACCTCAGGTGGCCTATAAATACCCCCCTGTGGGCCCCCCATTAGAAGGATGAATTTTTCAAAATTCAGATTCAAGCTCCAGTCACCCAAGTCTTTTTCTGACATCTTCCAAACACTTCTAAGGTAATTATTTACCTAGAATGGAAGTTCTAAAGAGGAAGGATAAGGCCTAAGTGTCCACCCCTTAAGTAAAATGAAGACACTTGTGTTCCGCCTTTCCCTCTCAAGGGAACTTGCGCGCCACACTTCTAGAAGCCTTTAGGGATGATACTAAGGGCTTGAGTTCAAAATTTCCCAAGTATTACCCTATAGATTATTTGTCACCCAAGGTGACTCATGTCGCGCAAGTATACTTGCACGACCAGGACTTGTGTGCCAGAAAAATACTTGCGTGCCTCCTTCCTGGTCACCTCCTTTCTTCAAATTCACCTCTCCTCTTTAAGACATGGCCTTCAAAACCTTCTTCAAATCCATTTAGGGCATGGTTCCTTCATTGGCTTCCTTATCTGAGAGGAATTCATTGGGACTCCTTCTCATGAGTAATTCCCAATCATATTCTCTTTTGATTTGGTCCTCCTTCTTAGGAGTAAGTCCCAATCATAATTTCCTTTAACTTTGGGCCTCCTTCTCAGGAGTAAGTCCCAGGTTATAAGTTCCCTTTAATTGGGCCTCCTTCTCAGGAGTAAGACCCAACCTTATTTTCTTTTGATTTGGGCTTCCTTCTTAGGAATAAAACCCAATCATGAGTCCCTCTTAATTTAGGATTCCTTTTCAGGAGTAAGTCCCAAGTTAAAATTCCAAATCTCCATAAAATACAAATACCTTTATGGACCCTGCTTCTGGGCTTCTTTCCTGAACTAAGTCCTGATCTTCATTTACTTGGGCAGTCATACATACGTAGGCCCCACATAATTTCTTATGATTGAATCTTTCATGACACAATCATCAGTTTTACTAATACCTCTTGTTTCTCACACCGAGCATGACTCACATGAGCTTAGAGTGTAAATGTAATTATGACATCTCTCTGTGGGCCATTAATCATGAATTAACATCATACTTCTTCACCTGAACTACGTGGACTTTGATCTCTGCCTTAAAATTAGAGTATGTAGAAATCCTTTCTAAGGTTCAAGCCCATCTTTCATTAATTCTTTTTCATCCCATATGATGTTAAACTATATCCTTCATATCGAACTACGTGGGTTCTAATTCCTTTTCTTTTTAATAAGGATACATAGGTAGCCCATCTGCGGGTACGATCCCAACTCTGAAATAATCTTATCCTTCTGAATGAAAATAAACTTCAAGTGCCCCACTGAGTGGATTTAAAACCAGTATGGTCATCATAATGACGAAGAGATTTCTATATAATGTATTAAAGGATACCATTGACTAAGGATCTCTAATACATACATATGATTCTCCATCGATGAAGAACCTCAAATACATATAAGATATTCTCTAAATCCCATACATATCAATCATTGATTGCAAGATCTAAAGGAAGAACTCATTTTCATGCTTGGTAAATTAATAAGGATTCGTGAACATAACTTAAATCTATAAGAGAGTCCCGGAGTAGACAATAATTCCCCCCAAAAAGGTGTGATGAGTCTGACCTCCCATCCTCTCGACCAATGAAAATTCTTAAGCCTCATCAGTCCACAACTAATGAGAACCTACCTTTGGAAAGTAGGTTCAAATGGATATAGAATCATTTTATGTTTCTGGTTCTACTAATAAATACGTTAGAAACCGATTGAAAAGTTTGAACCTTAAACAAACAAAGTCATCCCCATTTTTAGAAGAAACAAAAAATAGTGAACCCGACATGAATCCTTAACCAAGTTAAAATATGTTTTACTTATTTTTTAGGCCCCTATTAAACTCAATATGAGGGCCAACAAAGAAATCAATAACATAAACACTCATCCAAAAGATTTAGTCTGTCTAGACTTATCTTGATTATGTTTTCTATATCAAACTATCACTCTTTTCCAAGATCTCTCTGCAACACAGAATGGTTTCTTTAAAGTTCACACTTGTGAATGCTTTGGCCGCTACTCCTACTAGATCCTCATCCACTTTGAGGATGACATCACCTACTCAGCATCTTCAAATATGGGTCTTTAATGCGTTGGTGAGGGAATACCATCAACACAGTACCATCCCGACTCTAGAGGCCGCTCGACAAGTCCTCCAGGTTAACAACTCTCCCTGGTTGTCCAGACAGCGACGACCAGTGATCAAGAAGTAGGCGGTTCTAACCACCGTCTCCAACCGTTTTGGGTCGTTATCCCCAGAACACAACAACCAGTCCCTCCCATATTACATGGAGGTGAATGAAGAGGTCACTCAAGGCCTCAGTTCAAGAAGATAAGAATCCTTCCCGAGGACTCCCATCAACAATCGCCGCCAGACTCGTGCGGTAGTTCACCCCCAACATGATGAGAGTATCACCTCTAGGGGTTCATCTCAGGTCCCCCAGACTCGAGCACGCAAGACGAATCGTCAGAGGTGAAATTTGGCCAACAGAGATTAGGTTCTTACCTATGCCCCCTCCGAAGAAGTCCATCAACCTGACTTGATGGAAAGCAACGAGCGGGCACACACACCCATCTATTCAAATCCCGCTGTCCAGCAGACTCGTCTGGAATCAACCCACAAATCCTACTAGGAAATTCCGACAGAGTACTATAGGCAGTCACATACACCTATTTATAATGTTCATCAAGTCTTTCAATAGTCTCATTTGGTAGCACCTGGAGAAGTCAGTCGGAAATCTCCGATGACAAATTTGGAGCAGACTCAACTCTCTGCCCCTAGGCATAAGTACTGTCAGAATTCATTGACAGGAAAAGGAGGACAGGAGAAGGCACATACACCTACTCCAGACACAGAATGGATGTATATTCCCGTTCCAGTAGCTGAAGTCACCAAGAACATTCTGAAAATGGTGAAAGAGCATAAGAAAATCTATACCCATATTCTGGATACCTGACAGAATATTATAACATCTTCAGCGACATCATAGGGAAAGAAATATAAATATGTCCCTATCAGTGGAGTGACTCATCAACATGTCACTCCAGAGTAGATACACATCTCTGTTCTAGTTCAGGATGGTTGTGGGGAATACTCCCCCATATCATAATGACAATCAATCAGGGCACATACACCCGATTTGAATGGAGATAATCAGCCTAACCTGAACATTTCTCTAGAGCAGGCACATACACCTGCCCATAATAACCACTTTCGTCAAAAATTGGTTTCCAAAGTGAGTAATAAGTCATATAAGAAAAAGACTCATCCAGCACAGTCGATAAATCAAGAGCTAATCTGAAATAAGGCCTTGCTCAATGTAGGAGTTCTTGATGCGCTCAGACAATTGTCTGTTGCAACTCAAGATTCTACTCTCTCATTCCCAGATTCTGAAAGTAACAACAACAATTCTGAAGGTCTTCATTAGGCATTTCCTCATGAAGTCTTGCTTTATGAAAATTTGGTCGATCTCGAAGTATCATCCTCAGATGAGATCCACAGTAACCCTCTGTGTGGCCAGAAGACCAAGGAGCAAGAGGTTTCATCTTTTTCTATAACCCACCATGGTGGTCCTCCCCATGATGATGAATTTATTTGTGAAAGTCCTCTCTGCAGTAGTAATTAGCATTGCCTATAAAATTCTTTAATAGACAATGCAGTAATGAGAAATCCCTCTTATCTTGAGGCACCTGGAAATGCAAAGCCAGTCATGTCTGATGCCTTACTGCTAGCAGGTGAAATACTTTCTCAATCAGAAGATAGCCCAGAGTGTAGGCCATTCTTTGAACCACCTCTGGGTCATTCATCTTCTAATTTGACAAATGAATTCTCTACCAATCTTGTTGAATCTGGTAAAGAAACAAATAAGCACCATCTTTGGTCCAATCAGGTAGAATAATATTCATCAAATGATATGGAGGAAGTGATAAATATGAGAAAAAAACTGGCGAAAGGTGAAGTATCAGTCATGTTTTGGCCTTTGGCTGACTCTCAGTATGATATTCCAGAAATGTTGACTGAAGATTTTATTTACGATATTCGTCTCAACATATGGAAAAATCTTTCTCACTTAAAGGAGAAAATATTATCTTATGATGAATATAAAAATCATGTCAATATAATAAAAGGGTTACAATGCCAAATTGATTTGGCATCTCTCTCAGTTTCCTGATATCCAAAGGTTGAAAAGCAGCAGAAAGTCCTTCAACATTCCTGCCTTGGTGTGTTAAAAAGGTTGCGCCAGTTAATTACCAATGCCCCATCTGGTATTCATATCAGGGGATGGGGTGTTCATGGAGCACTGCATTTAATTTTACTCTCCAGTCAATAAAGCCCACCAAAGGTGGTCTCATACAATGTTATTTCCCATGGCTGACCACATACAATTGGTTTTTTGTGTAATCAGATGCTTGATCAAGAATAGGCCTCAACTAGTTCTTCCCAAAGTCAGGCATATAAAGAACAAGTTGTTGAATTACTCTTGCATCAATAAAATGACAATATTGAAGAGGCTTCTCATTTAGAGCATTCACATCAGCAAGTGACAGAAGTGTTAGAAATAATCCAATGGTCATCTGAGCCAGGTGATTTGAGTTGATGTCGGATGATGCATCTGGCTAATTTCCAGACTAAAGTCCAAAAAATCAGGAGAGCTTTTAAGAAAGTCTCAGATGTAGCAGCTCAAGAGCCACCTCAACTGGCCAGACTGGGGACTCTTTTAATCCAACCCTTAGGATCAACAGATATGATTCGAGGAGTTGAGCAGGAATAGTAGGAACAGCCCCAGTCCACCAGACTGTGGACTTTTTCATATTCTCAATCTCTTCCTCAGTGAAATTCAGTCTTCTCTCAATTAGGGAAGAATCCACAAGAGGAACACAGAGCCAAATTATCAGGAGATTCCCTCTAAATTACGGTTCATCAAGAAGTTACTGGGGGATCAACCAAACAAAAGGCAATGTCTCATCGAGGACATGGAAGAAGACAGTATCGTAGAAATGCCGACAGAAGGGATGAAATGCGTTATGCATCGATAAATGTCATCAATACCATTTTAACTGATCCCCCAGAACATGAGGTTCACTCAGAGGAATTGGATGAATAAGTTCCTATTCAAGAGTCTATACACATAGAAATAAATGAAGAAGGTGAGTGTACCCGAAATCAAAGGCTTACCCAGAATTTAGGTATTCCTTCAAATAACCAACTCACCCATCTACGAAATGTGTCCAACAAGGGAAAAGGAAAAAGTCAGGTTACATTCCACCCAATCTCTGGAGAAAGTCAATCACTCTCATTAGAGGAAAGGTTCACACAGTAAGAGGAATAAATGAAGGAGTTAAGGAGGTTAAATGTTGAACTACTTCAAGGTAGTCTTCCTCCTAAGCAGGCTGGAGTTAATCACTCAAGGTAATTTGTTGCAGCTACTAGGATAGATCAAGAATATCCTCCTTTACAAGTACACCCACATATATCCAATCCTATGGGTCATACGCAACAACAACTGGAAATACTACCATCAGTGGTAGTCCCAGTCGCCCCACCCATCCAAACTCTAGTTATTTCACCTGCTCAGGTCCAAGCTCAACCAGATGTTTCTTAAAAATTGATAACTATCATTGAGTCATTAACATCTTGGTTGGAAGCTATAGAAGGAAAATGTGCACAAGTTCAACCGGAAAAGAAAGCTTACCCTGAATGGGTTGATGCAATTCCTCCCCCATAAAATTTTATGAATACCACATTCCCAATTTTTAATGGTTCGGGAGATCCAGAAAAACACTTAACATGTTATTTTTCTTATTGTAATCCTATGATGGGAACTCCTCAACAAAAAGAAGCAGTTAAGCATAGATGTTTTGTGCAGTCATTACAATGGCCTTCTTTTGTCTAGTATACAGGTTTGCAATCTCGGTCAATTACCAGGTGGGAAGATCTTCGTCAAATATGTCTTCTTCAATTTATCTCAATGTTGCCAAAGACAACAGTTTTTTATCGTACAAATTTTAAGAAAAGGGAAAATGAAAGAGTTTCATATTTAATTTCTCGATGGAAGGGATTAACATATTCCTTAAGTTTAGCACTCCCTCAAGAAGAATTTTTGTCAATCTATGTGGAAAATTTGTGTGATGAATTACACACACCATTGATCCCTGTGAAATATACAGGAGGGTTTCGAGACCTTACTTCAATCGCTCAGCAGATCAAAGATTCTCTTAAAAAGACTAAGGCTAAAACTCGTGTAATTCCAATAGTTCTAGGGAGGAGAATGGGGAAAGCAGATACTGCTATAGTTACACTTAAACAAGCACCTGTACCTACTTCCACTTCAAAATCTTCATCATATTGAAGGGCTCCACCTCATGAGTGTCAACAATAACAACCACCTCGTCAAGATGATCAAAGAGATCAAAGGAGGAAACCGTTTGAATATTTGAAGAACAAAGTTTATTCTTTCCGGAATGAAAAAGTTTCTAGCGACTTCATATCGACTCTAGAAAACAATCCGGTTTAGTTTCCAAGGCCCAAAAGGCCGAACAAGGAAGGGGATGAATACCTCCCCAACTATTGCCCATTTCATCAGTTGTTGGGGCATCCCATTTAGGAGTGTTTTGTCTTCAAAGACCTCCTTCAAAAGATGGTGGACTCTGGACAAGTAAAATTGAAAGGTTCTTCAGCCTAGGTAGCATGTGTTACTGCTATTGATCCAGAGGAAGAAGGCGAGTGTCATGAAGTCAAAAGAAAAAATGCGCAAAAATATAATGATTGTATGGTCAGGAAAATGATCAACCGAACTCATGCCATTTTATGAACACAATTGAATCAACCAATTTTGTCTTCTTCTATGAATGCCACAGCAAAACCCCCTTCATCAGAAGGAAAATCTTCAAAAAAGAATCATAATTCAAAGAAAGAAGAGCAGTCAGAAGAAGAGGAGTTTTTGTCAAAGCCTAAATTATCTTTGACTCTGGTAGATTTAATGCCATCTTCTTTAAAAGCACAGGCACCGCCCCACCAAACGGCACAAACTGAATTATCTAATCAGGTAGAATCTTCATCAGATGAAGAATTGATCTTTGGTTCTGTTAACATGATTCACTTAATAGATCTGTATTCCATCCATAGTTTCGATATTGATGAGCCTGAGTTCCCTGTATCAAACAGATGAATTAGAGGAAGAGACAGAGGTCTAGGATATAGGGGAAGACGTGGATATTCCAAAAGACACAATTTCAATCCTACCCCTGTTAGAACAGTATATGCGGTAGAAACTCATGGAAAAGCCTTTTAGTGGGTTCAATAGGAATGATAAAGTTCTTCCACACATGGTAGATTTAGTCCTGGCATAGTTATTTTGGAGGATTGGTTAGAGGTTAAAACTTCTTCCTCTCAGACAATAAATAGACCTAGTCGTTCTAATCTGACAAATCCAAGAGTATTTCCAACTACTACCCTAATATAGGATGCATCTACTTCCAAATAATAAACTTCTAAGGAACCTTCAAAACCACAGTTTCCTGTTGGGAAACGCAGACCTTTTGATCAAAAGTATGATTTCTTGAAACATTTGGCCCAAGTACCGACCAAGTTATCAATTCTGGATGCCTTGAATCTATCAAAAGATCTTCAGGAGGTGCTTATTGAGGCTTTGTCAAGTCCTCAGGAATTCGAAACTAAAATTGTTGTAGCTGAGGTTTACCATATATAAAATGATCCTACATAATTCCATGCAGTGATATCTCTTACAGATGAAGATGAAGATGATGTTGTACATGGACATATTAGAACTTTGTATTTATATGACAAGGTCAATGATGTAGATATATGATGAGCTTTCATTGATAATGGATCGGGAGTCAACCTCATCCCTATTTGTACACTTCATCGATTGGGCCTCACTGAATCTGATTTATATCCTTCTACTTTGATGTTTCAAGGATATGATAAAAATGAACAAAAACCTATGGGCGAGATTACACTCAGAACTTAGTTTGGAGACCTTGTGTCTAATTCAGATTTCATGGTTGTTTGTCATGACACAGCATTCAACATTTTTCTTGGAAGACCTTGGCTACATCAACATGTGGCTATACCTTCATCATACCATCAATGTCTCAAATATTGTTTCAATGGTCAAATTGGGACATTGTATGGTGATAAATCCCCATTCAAAACATGTGAATCTCAATACATTGAGGCAGAATTCAATCACATGGAGGGAAAGGATAAATCCATGACAAAGTAAGGTACCAAAATTAATGCTCCAAATGGTTTGGAAAAGATTCTAGTAAACTCATTCATACATGTGAGTGCAGATTATGTTTTTCCTATCATTCAAATTGACAGGATAGACCCAAATCCAAACACTCTTATGGAAACTTCTATAATGTCAATTATGGCAATCAAGACAGACAACATGGTATAAATTGTTGATTGGCCAAGCAATGATGAAAGCTTAAATGGAGATGTCTTCATTTCATCTGTTGAAATCCAGCAATTCTATAATTCATCAATCAGGCTAGAAGAAGTTATAGCAATGTCAGAGGTGAACAATGATATTGATTCTAAATCCATTATCTCCTCTTTATTACCCAAGTAAGACCCTTCATCATCAATAGGGTCATAAATGGTAGTCTCTTCTTCAAGTTGTTCAAATTTTAACTTCTCCCCTAGTCATGAAAATTATGCTTCATCATCTACTATGCAAGTAGAAACAAAATAAGTGACACATACTGAAGAAGAAGAGGAAGATCTCAGGGATGCTCCTCCATCATTTGAAGAGGGTATCTCTACCACTGTGGATGAACTCAGAGAAATAAATCTGGGTACAAAAGAAGATCCACGCCCCACTTTAATTAGTGCGGCCATGACTCTTGAAGAGAAAGAAATGTATACTTCATTTTTAAAAGAAAAATCGATATGTATTTTCTTATAATTATACAGAAATGTCATGTCTTGATCCCGATGTTTCCACTCATCATTTGGGTTTTCCAGAAGAACATTGAGGATTCAAGCAAGCTGCAAGAAGAACATACCCAACTTATGCCTCCAAAATTGAAGATGAAGTGGATAAGATTATGAAAGCTAACTTTGTCAGAGAAGTTAAATATCCCAAATGGATGGATAATATTTTTATGTGAAAAAAGAATAATGGACAAATTAGAGTTTGCATTGACTTCAGAGATCTTAATTGGCATTGTCTCAAGGATGATTTTCCAGTTCCGATCACAGAACTCTTAATTGATGCAACAACTGGCTACGAAGCTCTTTTCTTCATGGATGGATATTCTGGGTACAATAAAATATGAATGTCCCCAAAGGATGAAGAGTCTATAGCCTTCAAATCCCCTCAAGGTGTGTTTTTCTATTGGGTAATTCCCTTTAGCCTGAAGAATGCAGGTGCAACGTATCAACGTGCCATGCACCATATCTTCAAACCCTTTTAGGGAAATTTGTTGAATGTTATGTGGATGATTTGGTGGTTAAATCCAAACAATTTTCTGATCATTTGGCCGATATGGAAATCATATTCCACAAACTTTGACAACAAAATTTGAAGATGAACCCCTTGAAATGTTCTTTTGGGTTAACTTCATGAAAATTTCATGGCTTTGTTGTACGCCATCATGGTATCGAAGTTGATCCTGAGAAGAAAAAATCAATCCTTGGTATGTCACCTCCTCAAAATTTGAAATAATTAAGAGGACTTCAAGGAAACTTGGCCTATATTCGGCATTTCATTTCCAATTTAGCGGAAAAGTGTTTACCCTTCACCAAATTAACGAAGAAGGGAGTCACCTACCAATGGACTGAAGAATGTCAAGAAGCATTTGATATTCTCAAAATATATCTCTTGATTCCACCGGTATTAATTCCACCCATTGAAGGAAGACCACTTATTCTCTATGTGGCAGCTTTAGAGCGATCATTGGGTGCCTTCCTTGCCCAAAAGAATGATGTTGGGAATGAAAACAGCCTTTACTATCTTAGTCAGACTATTCTTGAGGCAGAAACATGATATTCAAGTATTGAAAAGTGTTGCCTAGCATTAATCTTTGTAGTTCAGAAATTGAGACACTAACTGCAACATCATGAGGTTCAATTGGTATCTCGCAATAACCCGCTCAAATTTATCCTTATTCTTCCAATGCTTACAGGATGTCTGGCAAGGTGGGCAGTTATTTTTCAGCAGTTTGATATCTAGTATGTGTCTCAAAAGGCAATAGAGGGCCAAGATCTGGCTGATTTCCTTACTGAACACCCTTCAGTAGAAGATACATCTTTAAATATTGAACTTCCTAATGAGGAAGTCTTCTCTATTCAAGATAATCCTCAAACATGGGAAATGTACTTTGATGGTGCTTCCAGAAGTCCAACAGGGAAGAAATTGGAAGATCCTAAATTCAATAAAGTTGTGTTGGGAATTGTGCTTATTTCCCCAGAAAAGGCAGTGCCACCCTATTCCTTCTTATTATTGGAAGGTGGTACAAACAATGAAGTAGAATATCAAGCTCTTATCGCATGATTGGAGTTGTTGCTTCAGGCACAGGTGAATCACTTAAAGGTAAAAGGTGATTCAGATTTGGTAATCAAGCAAATAAATAGGGACTATGCCATCAGAAAATAAGATTTAATCCCTTTGTATTATTACGTCATAGATTTAATGGAAAAATTTCTTTTAGAACTGACATTTTCTTATGTCTTGCGATCATAAAATGCCCAAGTTGATGTACTGGCTAATTTAGCCACAGCGCTGGCAGATCCAAACCGGGATGAAACAATCATCAATATTTCCCACCGTCGTACAGTTTCACCATATGTTCAAATCATAATGGAGGAAATCAATGAAATAATCCCCATTTATGAACCATATGGTCATACTACAGGATGGATGAAACCTATCAAGGAATACCTTCAAAATGTAACACTCCCACCTGATAGAGCCGAGAAAGAACAAGTCCGGTTACATGTGCTTAATTTTACTCTTTATGATAGCCCAGATCACCAAAAAATTCTCTATAAGAGAGGTTTTGATGGAATTCTCTTCAGATGTATTGATGGTGAAGAGACAATGGTTGTCCTAAATGAAGTACATGCAGAATTTTGTGGTGCCCACCAGTCTGGACATAGACTATCTGATCAATTTCGAAGGCTTGGATGCTTCTGGCCTTCAATGATACAATATTGTGTTGATTTCACTAAAAAGTGTCATTCTTTCCAAGTATATGCCAATTTCATTCATTAACCCCCAGAGTTTCTTCATATATCTAAATACTCATGGCCATTTTCCACATGGGGAATTGATGTAGTAGGACCTTATCCTCCGGTTACATCCAAGCAGTTTAAGTATATTCTTACTACCACTGACTTCTTTTCCAAATGGGCAGAGGAAATACCTCTCAAAGAAGTTAGTTCTGAAAGCATTGTTAGCTTCACCAAGTCTAACATCATTACTAGATTTGGTGTCCCTCATACCATATTGACAGACAATGGAACCAACTTCTGTTCATCCGAGGTAAGGAAGTTGTATAAAGACTATAACATCAAATCCAACCATTCATCTCGGTATCATGCAACGGCTAATGGCCAAATAGAAGCCTTCAATAAGACTCTTTCAAAAATATTACAAAATATGGTGGATAAATATAATAAATCATGTCCTGATAAACTTTTTCATGCTTTATGGGCTTATCGAACCACAACCCGCACTGCTATGTGGTCAACTCCATATTCATTGGTATATGGAACAGAATATTTCTTGCCTATTGAGGTTCAATTACCTTCTCTCAGAGTAGACATTTGTGATTAGTCATCTATAGATGAACAATCTCAAAATCGATTGGATGAATTGGAATGAATAGATGAAAAAAGATTGTGCACCCTGCACCACTTGGAAGTCTATCAGAATCGAATAGCATGGGATTTTAATAAAAAAAATTCATCTTCGTTCATTCATTCAAGTATAATTGGTATTGGTACTCATAACTCCAATGATACCAGGAAAGAAGCCTCCAAAGCTTGAGCCAAAATGGGAAGGACCTTACTTAATACATAAGGTCTACTCTAATGGAGCTTATTCTTTAATCTCAATGCATGGAGAACTCATTACAACTCCAACCAATGAAATATTCTTGAAGAATTATTTTGTGTAAGACAAATATATACCGTTTTCCTATCTATATGATGCTAAACTGTGCAGCACTGGTCCATGCATATGACCTTAAACTATTTTAGTCCTTACTGCAAGACTTTAAACTGCATGGTCCCTTTTTTCCTTACTACAGGACATTAAACTACTTATCCCCTCATTCATCCAACATGATGTTAAACTGTGTTCCCTTTTTCATCCTACATGACGTTAAACTGTACATATTCATCCTGCATGATGTTTAAACTATGAAAAAGTGCCTAAATATTTCCTACATGACATTAAACGGTTCACATGTCCTATAAGACGTTAAACTTCACAACCATACATCATATGTCCCACATGATGTTAAAATGTGCATCGTTAGGGTTGTTACTACCTCTTTTTTCTCACACCGAGAATGACCTTAAAATATTCGCACTTTTATCATGTATGACAATAAACTACAACATTATTTGACACCCTCACCTGAGAGGGAATCATTATTGACATTGATCTCTAATCATGTTATATTCCTGAAGTTCCCAATCAGGATCCAAGTATCACTGAGAGGGGGAGGGGGTGAATCAGTGATATCTTTTTCTTTTTAAGTTTCCCCTTTTTGAAACAATCTTCGCCTCCTGTTAAAGAGTTTCTTCCCTGCTAAACACACACATCCATAGGAACACAAGATTTACAAGGTTCACTACTCAACAAGAGTAGATACGTCCTTGGTATGGTACGGAAACAATCCAGTACCACACAATCCATTAGAAAACAATCCTTTGATGTGGAATACAACGAGTATGATATACCCTTACACTCGTAAAGCACTTTGAAAACAATCCAATAGTGTGTGTGCTCCCTCTTAGAACAAATATGGTAACACAATGTTTTAGTACTTCTTTACAATTGAACAGATGTATTCTCTGAAGTAAAAATCTTCACTTTCTTACCCAGAAGCCGGTAAGAACTCTCTTATGCACTACTGAATATGTGCGAAGACCCCAAAAATTTCGCACAGCCTTTAGGGTACCTTGTGAGCAATTCAAATGGTTTGCGCATAAAAATTCCCTTTTGGCGTGGAAAACATTTTCTCATAGCTTCCCTTTTTCGCGTAAAGTTTCACTTTTCACGTAGCTTCCCAATTTTTCGCGAAACTTTCTTTATTTCACGAAAACCTCTTTTTTTCATGCAACTCACATAGAGTTAGATTTTATGCGCACTAGAGCTCGGAATTTCTTCTATGTGTCGAGCAGCAGCAAATAAGTGGGGGTCACCTCATATTTATAGGCATTTTGGACCCCGCGCGAAAAACACTAATCCGCGCATAAAACCTCCTTCATGCGCGTAAAAACTCTTTTATGGAACTTCATATTTCGCACCACGCTTCAATATTTCACGCAATGATTCAATTTTTCATGCAGCTCATGCCTTTGCAAATTTTTGAGCTTCTGATCTCGAAACACCTTTTGCGCGAAAAACATCATTCCTCTATTTCACGCATCCCATAGATTTTTCGTGCAACCCGCTACGATTTCGCGCACCACTTTATTTTTTCGCGCAACCTGCCTAAATTTCTGTTCACTCCATGCCTTTGTCATTTTTCGATGTTCTGACCTTGAATCATGCCTTGCATGCAAAAATCTAAACCATCTTCAATCTTTCATGCTCCATCCATTGCCAAACACATTTCTTCATCTCCCAATTTTCAGGCCCTAAAATTTGGCAAACGCTGGAAAACGGCGCCACCTTAAGCTGTGCTTTTCTGTCATCCCCATATTTTCCATTGCTTTGTCATTTTCTATCTTCATTTCTTCCCATAACCATTCTTCTTCTCTTATCATGAATCCCACTATCGTGATATTTATCCTTTGATAGATCAGCTTTATCATCGTCAAAGTTGCAATGGGAACTGAAACTTCCCCATCCTCCAGAAGCATCATTCCTTCCAATCAAAACTTTGTATGACTGGAATCATCATTTCTCCCCCTTTCCTTCATAAGGCTTGCATCACAAGTTCTCCTAACTCATGATATGTGTGAAATACATACCAGTAATGCATCATCTGATTTGTGATCCTTCTACAAAGTGAATTGATTTATCTTTTTTGACAACAGAATACAACACTCTAAAAAGGTTAACTCTTCAAACTTCCTTCTCCATGCAACTTGGTCCCAACAATTCCAAAGACTGCGTGCATACATGGAAATTCCCAAACCTTTGATCTTGTATCCAACCATCATTTCACTAAAGTCCCCTTTCACCCTTCACATGTACGAACCAAATCTGTACATAGGGTATTTCAAGAACTACATATGGCTTGATTCCCATATTTATGGGATACGTAGGAATGTTCGAGCATCCCTTGAACCCAGCCCCAAGTCTTTGGGTCTAACCCCAAATTCCACTTTCAGTCCCTTGGCTGAAAAGCCCCCCTGTGAGCACATGAATGTGGTATGAAAACCTTGGTCTTTATTCACATCAGGTTTATAAAAAACACACAATCTGTCTCCCTCATTATGGTCTGAACTCTACGACCTTAAACTAAGATCTCCTACGCTCTCGTCCCACATGACGTTAAACTATATTTCTAGAACTACATATGGCTTGATTCTCATCCTAATGAGATATGTAGTGAAGTCCAGTATCTCAATTCAGGACCCAGACAAAACATGATTATGGTCAGCATTGGTCTATGTATCTCCTTCAAGCATTGAAAAATATCCATTTTTATGTGGAATAATCCTAACCTTAAATACTTCTAGATCTCTATAACCCTTTTCTTGACTTCTGGTCACAAAATATCTAATACCCAGGAATTCTTTTTCCTGACTATGCAGCACGTGCCCCTAGGTGGCATTGCATAAGTAGTCTACATAACAGACCTGTCAGCCAAAGGATGCTATTATTTGACTATGAAGTCAATGCCCTTAATTGGCCATGCATACTTTAACCCCCTAACAAGTTTGTCAAATAGTGGTAACTTCATTCTTGGGGGGAAAACCTCTTTTGTCCTTATTGTTCTTAATGACAATATGTAGGGATCCGTAAAAAATAGTCATCCTTAACATATTTGTCCCATACTCTTTTCATGATCTAAAAGTATTCAAGTCTATGGTTTATATTTCCCTTCCCTACATTTCGGTCAGACCTTCATAGGAGTGACATTCATACAATTCTTTGACAATATTGATTGGGAATATCCTCTCCATATTTAAGTACCCCTCTCCATACAGCAGACTCTCGAGTGCGGTTTGAGAAAATTTTCTACTGATCAAACAGTGACTCTGTTTCTATCCAAGAGACTGGGAAGATGGATACATGGATTTGAGAATAGAGCATTGGAAGTAAAGAGCCATTTGGAGAGAGTAATATTTTCAGATATTATTCTAATGACATGATAGTCTTCTCTCCACCAATCGGAAATGAAAAACATATCAACCCATGGGTTTTCCATTTTCATATCTGCAAGGAAATGGCATAGAGGAAAAATTTGAAAGTTCACACCATTTTTGCTTCTCTTAATACACAGCATAACTGAAATAGAAGGATAGAAATACGGCTGCAACTCAGGATTTTGAGGCTTCAAATCTGGAGCACATGGGCTATGATGCATTATGTAGGCCTTCTCCACTATTCCAGCATTAACAAATGATCCTGCAACTGAAACATTTGCTGAAGAAAAGTTGGTGTAAGTTTGAAACCAAGAATGCGGGAGATAGTTCTTTGGTTCTGGAATGTTGACTCCTTGTAGACGACCATGTCCATATAAAGGCAAGTAAATACTTTGTGGAAAATTGACATGATATTTCTTCAAGTACTTGGCCAAATCTGGGAGAGTGTTGTCGCAGATATCATAGTAATCATGGCCAATGATGTTCATCATGTCATCAATCTGCTTGCTAGCCAACTCATCAGCCAATCCAATTATTTTGGGAGCTATTAAATCTGCACAAATATTGAACAATTAACTTTTAATTAAGTAGGTTTTTTATAAAATTTGTGAAGAAATATAAAAATATGGTTAATGCATTAAGGAGCACAAGTCTAAATCTTGGCGCCAAAGTCTAAGCCGGTCGCACAAGTTGTACCACGCTAGTACTGGCGTGCAAGTCAAAAACAGACTGAGGAAGTGCGACGCAATGAACAGAATCACGAACGAGAGAAAATCCAAGACACCTACATGACAAGATCTCACTTGCGCGATGAGAGCGAGAAGCATTCGAAATCTGGATTCTTTGCGCAAAGTGACGCATATATTTATAGGCGATCTAGAAAATTGCGTGCCTCGTCCTTCATGCCTCAAACCTACGTGCCTCTAGACCATGGTTTCTCCTTTACCTCAGAGTTAAACCCTCTTTCCTTTTTTCAGATCCAACTCTGAGGGGGGACTTTTGTTGACGCTTTGTTCCATCACAGAGTCCAAAGATTGACTAAGGGGAATACCTCGAGCAAAGAAGAGGGAAGATTCATCAAATATTGTAAATGCATTAAGGCGCGTAAGTATACTGGCACGCCATCCTTGGGCGCGCAAGTCACTTTCACGCCAGATATGAGGCGTGTAATTCACTTGCATTCCCTAAGTGAAATTTCTCCCAAACCTCAGGTGGCCTATAAATACCACCTGTGGGCCCCCCATTAGAAGGACTAATTTTCCAAAACATAGATTCAAGCTCTGGTCTCCCAAGTCTTTTTCTGACGTCTTCTGAACACTTCTAAGGTAATTATTTACCTAGAATAGAAGATATAAAGAGGAAGGATAAGGCCTAAGTGTTAGAATTCATCAACACTTGTGCGCCTAAGTGTCTACCCCTTAAGGAAAATAAAGACACTTGCACGCCACCTTTCCCTCTCAAGGGAACTTGCGCGCCACACTTCTGGAAACCTTTAGGGATGATACTAAGGGCTTGAGTTCAAAATTTCCCAAGTATTACCCTATAGATTATTCATCTCCCAAGGTGACTCATGGAATGCAAGTATACTTGAGCGGCAAGGACTTTCATTCCTCCTTCCTGGTCACCTCCTTTCTTCAAATTCACCTCTCCTCTTTAAGACATGGCCTTCAAAACCTTCTTCAAAGCCATTTATGGCATGGTTTCTTCGTTGGATTCTTTATCTGAGAGAAATTCATTGGTCCTCCTTCTCAAGAGTAAGTCCCAATCATATTATCTTTTGATTTGGGACTCCTTCTTATGAGTAAGTCCCAATCATAATTTCCTTTAACTTTGGGCCTCCTTCTCAGGAGTAAGTCACGGGTTATAAGTTCCCTTTAATTGTGCCTCCTTCTTGGGAGTAAGCCCCAGCCTTATTTTCTTTTGATTTGGGCTTCCTTATCAGGAATAAAACCAAATCATAAGTCCCTCTTAATTTGGGATTCCTTTTCAGGAGTAAGTCCCGAGTTAAAATTCCAAATCTCCATAAAGCACAAATACCTTTATGGACCCTGATCTTGGGATTCTTTCCTGAACTAAGTCCTGATCTTCATTTACTTGGGCAGTTATACATACGTAATCCCCACATCATTTCTTATGTTGAATCTTTCATGACACAATCATCAGTTTTACTGATACCTCTTGTTTCTCACACTGAGCATGACTCATGTGAGCTTAGAGTGTAAAAGTAATTTTGACTTCTCTCTTTGGTCCATTAATCATGCATTAACATTATATTTCTTCACCCGAACTACATGGACTTTGATCTCTACCTTAAAATTAAATTGTGTAGGAATCCTTTCTAAGGTTCAATCCCATCTTTCATTAATTCTTTTCCATCCCATATGATGTTAAACTATATCCCTCCTATCGAACTATGTGGGTTCTGATTCCTTTTCTTTTTAATAAGGATACATAGGTAGCCCATCTGTGGGTACGATCCCAACTCTGAAATAATCTTTTCCTTATAAATGACAATAAACTTCAAGTTCCCCACTGAGTGGATTTAAAACTAGTATGGTCATCATAATGACCAAGAGATTTCTATATAATGTATTGAAGGATACCATTGACTAAGGATCTCTAATTCAAACAGATGATTCTCCATCAATAAAGAACCTCAAATATATATATGAGATTCTCTAAATCCCATACATATCAATCATTGATTTCAATATCTAAAGGAAGAACTCATTTTAATGCTTGTTAAATTAATAAGGATTCATGAACATAACTTAAATCTGTAAGAGAGTCCCGGATTAGACAATAATTCCCCCCAAAAAGGTGTGATGAGTCTGACCTTCCATCATCTTGACCAATGAAAATTCTTAAGCCTCATAATTCCAAAACTAATGAGCACATACCTTTGAAAAGTATGTCCAAATGGATATAGAATCATTGGATGTTTCTGGTTCTACGAATAAACCCATTACAAACCGATTGGAAAGTTTGAACCTTAAACAAACAAGGTCATCCCCATTTCCAGAAGAAACAAATACATGACTTGATATTATAATGAGGATGATCATAATCATGTAATGTAACACCCTAATATTTTAAGAAATATTTTTTTCCAAAATATGTAACTTATTTGATAGCTTTCATTTCATGCAACACAGAGTTTTAATGAACAGTGATACGCTATTAATATTAATATTTAAACATGATCGTTATAAACTAGCCATTAAACTTGGTGGTATGAATATGAATAATTTTTTTTAAATTAAGTATAATGGTTTTATATAAATAAAAAATATTGATAAAAAAGTACTAAATTTTTATTAAAGTCTTTATATGCTTCGAAAATACTTTTTTTCAAAAAATGTTTTTTTTGTGAAAAAATTGTAAAAGAAATTTTTTCTACTTTTAGAAAAATAATTTGAAAAAAATGAACTTAATTTTTTTAATAAAAATTCCAAATGAATCATATGGTGAATTTTTTTGTATTTTTTTGAAAAGTTTAATTTTTTAAATGAATAGTAAAAAATAATGATTTTTATTAAAAATTTCCTTTTCATTTAAAAATTTTGAATCAAAAGTTTTTTAAGATAGATTTAAAAGTAGAATTAGTTTAATTATATTATTATTAATCCAATTTAGGTTATTGGAATCAATTTTATAGTAAAATTTGATATCATAACATTTTATACTTATGACAACTTTTTCTTGGGAAAAAACTTTTTCATCACGTATGTGGGTTTAATTTTAAATTTAATTCTACCAATTCTATAAATTGAATTTGGAAAATTGGATTCCATATTTGGTATATGAATAAATAATATTATATAATAATTTAAATTTAGTTTTTGATCATAACGAATTTTAAAAAAAATTAAAATTAATTATCGTGGTTCATGTTAAAAAGGGTTTACCAAGGGTTAAACTAAAATATAAGGCTTAGAATGACATTAAAACTTTTAAAATTCATATTTTATTGAAATATTTAGACTTTATATCATATAAGATTCTATAATAATCCATTTTGGATCCTTTTTTCATCTGTAAAATGTGGCTATATCTTTTTATTTTCCAAAACTCAAAGTGTGTCATCTCCCCCACTTATAAAAGGGAACCCATTCTCCTATCCTCTTCACACTTCCAAAGGATTTTTTTTATAAAAATACCTTCCCAAATAAGTTTTTTAATTACCTCATAATTTTTTATAAGACTTATTTTTTTATTAAAACATCCTAATAAGGCTTTTGGTGCTAACTTAAAGTGGTTTTGGAGAAGAGGTGTTGTACTTAACCGAGCGTTTTTATTCTATTTCTTCTTCCACCTGCTTAAAATATTTTTAAAATATTATGATATAAAAACATAAGTATCTAGAATATACTTATATGTTATAATTTTAATGTAATATAATATATTCATCTCCTCTTATTCTAATTGAAAACAAAACTGTTGATCGTGTGTATGCCAAAATACTGCTTCGCGAACCAATGTAATTCGTTTTCCATCACCCCCTCCAATAGAGAGATATAATTATGAATTTAACATATTTATATTATATTTATGAAATAAATATTTTTTTTAATTATAATATCATAAATACATTCTTACCTTACAATATTTTGAAAAACGATAATGTTACTCGTGTGTACGTGTGGACAACCGGCTCCATGAAGTGATATGATATGTTTTTCATTTTATATTGAAATATATGGTAAAGATAATAGATTTAATGAATATATATGATATATATGATATAAAAATTATTCTCTAAATTTTAATTAATATTTATGTTTCTTATATTCCATCTGTCAAGAAAATGGAAACTGTGTTCATGTGTACGTACGACCTACCATCTCCATGAGCAGTGTAATTCATTTTTCTATCTATAAATTTTATAGATGACTATAAATATGTATATAATGAATTTATATGATATTTATATCATTATTAAAATTATGGATATGATGGAACCATAATAAATGTACAAGGACCAAAACTACCAAACCAAAACATATATGAAAATTAAATAAGTTGTCACCCAAAATAGTGATTTTTAAAAAATAATTGTTAATTAACGAGTTATAAAAAGTTATAATTAACTAATATATATTATTAAATATATATAATTATGGTTATATCATAGATTTATAATAAATATATATTTATTATATATGAGTTTCAAACGTATATGAAGAGAGTCAAGACTTGTGGTAAGGGATTTTTGTCTCACTTTTATTTCCATGAGACAAATGCTCTATTCACCACTAGATTATTTTAAGTGGTGTATATAATTCACATGAATTTATTTTATTGTTAATATCATGAAAATTATGATGATATAAATTTATATATAATTTTATTTCTTTCATGGGTATTATGATTCAAAATTTACCAAAATGGTAAGAGATTTATGTTGTAATCTCATTATTTATCAGGATTGTCTATGATTAAGTTTCTGATAATGAAATTTCATGATATACATCTAAATAAACTCATAAATTTTCTTATAATATGGTTATTTCTTAAAATAACATTTTTTAATTTCCTTTTCCTCTCTTTATATACTCAAGATACCAAAAGAATTTTTTTAAGTAAAATCGACTTTATTTCTCTCTTTGGTCGAAAATCCTTTTTCTTCTATATCCATGTTTTCTAAAAATGATTTCAAGAATGTTTTTAATATTAATATGTAAATGTTTAAATTAATTTTTACCCATTTATGAATATTTATAAAGTGGTTTAAAATTAATCTTGTTGTCATTTTTGAATGAGGTAGTTTTTACTTATTACTGAAAATGTAAAAGGATTATTTGTTTTAACATACATGGAATGAATGAAATTTTCCACCATCATAAGCACTCAATTATTACAGGATTACTTTAATATTTTACAATATTTTTTTAAAAGAGTATGTTTTCTTAATATTTAGGAAACTTTTATATTTTAAATAAGTGGTTTCAAATTAAAAAAGATATTTTCCTCAAGAAATGTTCTAAGTGATATTTTAAAATAATTTTCCTTCTAAGATTACATTATTTGATGTTTATTAATCTTTAATGGGGATAGGAGTAAATTATATCATCCTTATTCATTATATGGATGGTTTATGATCATTATGAAAAGATATTTATGAATCTAATTTTTCCATAGGTTATGCTATGATAAAATGATGTAATTTTTATGGAACTCATTTCTTTTATGTGTTATGCTATGATGAAGCGACTATGAAACCCATTCCCTTTTCATAATTTATGATATGATGAATTATTATGATCTTGTTGAAAACATATTGTTATTTTATTTATGTTATGGGTGGGTTTGGAATTATATATTCATCCAAAGTATTGGGTAATTATTGATATCTCATGAGATAAACAAGATTGGAATGGGGAGTAAACCTAGTTCAGTAAGTGAATTTATATACTATGATAGTCTTGGGATTGAAACTTAAATACTATAATGGTTTTTTATTGAACCCATTCCATTATGATAGTATTAGAACTGATCCTTGAATAAAAAGTAAATTATTTTCTATACTTATGTGAATGTCATAATTCCATGTATTATTCCAATGTTATGTTCTCATAGATTATATTCATTTATTAAATTATGGTTCATGTATTATAAACTTCCAAAATTTATTTTATGACTCGAATTTATGATCTATTATATTAATCATATGGTTTTCAAATTTTATTCACCTGTTCTCATACCTCTATTCTCATGTTATGTTGATATCTCCCTTGTTTACCATTATTGAAAATTTTTTATCACCCTTTATTATGTTTCGTTTCCCCATGTTATGATGAAAGTTATTATGTATGATATGTATAAGAAGGTTGATAGTTATGAAGAACCTAGTGTGATATAATGTACTTCACTTCTGAACTAATTTTTTATGTTTCCAAGTTTCAAAAGATATTACACCTATACGATTTAGGCATGGATCCTTATGTAATGTAATGAATATTCATCTCTTAAGATGTGATGTTTTATGTATAAAAAACATGGGTCACTGTATATGGTATTATAGAAAGGTTTAGTTAACCTTTGTGAACTGTTATTAGAAAACTTTAGTAAGAACCCTAATGATGAGTTAAAGTATAATAAAATTCTATGGAATTTTGGTGAAGGATAGAGTGAGTGGTTTCTAAGAAATTACATCCATGTCAAGATACTAAAAGTGGATGTGGCTCTAGAATAGTTGTAACTAGGGGTAATAACTCTGAAAATGGAACATTATGATTTACCTTAATCATCACCTGGTGTATGACAATGGGCCTTACTACACACCCATCTTAAAACTCCTATGGGATATGTTTTGGAAATTCATAAGATCCTTATGATCTATCATGAAGGATTTAAATAAATGATGAACATAAATGACTTAGGTTAAACCTAATGTGTCATAGATTAAAATAAAATGTCATGATTTAGACATTATATGAGTGATTTTTCATGATTGATCACTCTGATTAAAAAAAATTGATGTTCATGCAAACTATTTTGGTTTTAGTATATTATTGAAGATATAATGATGAAGTTGGGGTGGAAATGGGTATTGTAAAATATTGAAATACCCTATTTGAACTTAATTATATGAATTTCTATGTATCATTAAAATTATATATGAATGTTAATTCCTATCCCCAATAATTAAATGTTGACTTATCAGTGAAAACCCCTAATGGTAATATGATCTCATATCAAGTATATGATTCTTCTCAAGTTGAAATTTATAGGAATGTGCTTCCTAGAAATCTTCTTATTCTCCCTCTGGTTGGATTTGATATTATATTAGGTATGCATTGGATTTCTTTACATAAATACCACATCAATTATTGAGGAAGAGAATTCATGTTTGATATTTCAAACTAAACTATAATAATATATCAGTGAGATGATAAATATGAACTTCTAATAGAAGTCACATCCATTATATAGGTCATTATTCCCATTCAAAAAGGGTTGTTTATCTCATATGGTTGGGAATAAACTAAAATTCAAATATATGCCTATTGTGTGGGAGTTTTTTATGTCTTTATGGAAGAGTTTCCTAGTCTTACACTAGATTTTTAATTTGATTTCTCAAAAGAAATCATACTAGGTGATACACCTATTTCAAATACTCCCTATATAATGGACCCGATTGAGTTGTAGGAATTAAAGAAGAAACTATAGGAGAATCTTGACAAGGGATTCATTTGGACAAGTGTGTCACCTTGGGTTGAACATATCATTTTTTATAAAGAAATATAGATCAATGTGACTCTGCATTGATTATCAGGAACTAAATAAGATCATAATCAAGAACAAGTATCATCTGCCTCGTATTAATGACTTGTTTGACCAATTTAATGGTGATAAATAATTTTCCAATATTAACCTTCAATCTTTATATCATAAATTGTGGGTCAAGAAGGAATATATACCAAAATATCATTCCATAAAAGGTATGGACACTATGAGTATATAGTGATTTCATTTGGTCTTATTGATTCCTCTATTATCTTTATGGATTTAATTAATATATTATTTAGAGATTACCTTGATCAGTTTTTTGTAGTCTTTATAGATAATATTCTTATATATTCAAAGAGAATGGAAGAGCATGAATATCATGTGATAATTGTACCAAATACCTTGAGGAAGGATAAGTTGTTTATAAAATTTACCAAGTGTAAATTTTAACTACAAAAGGTTTCATTTTTGGGTCATATAATCTCAAGTGAGAGTATATATGTGGATATATCAAAGATGAAAGTTATTGAATGTTTTACTAGACCATCCACTATAATTGATATCCAAATTTTTCATAGTTTGGTTGAATATTATCGATGATTTTTGGAAAAAAAATTCACATATGCCCAATCCAATCACTAATTTAAATCTAAAAGGGATACAAGTTACATTGGATAGATTAACGGGGGAAATTTCAAGGAACTAAAGAGAATATTAGTCAGTTAACCTATAATTACATTACCCTATAGTATATAAGTGTTTTTAATATTTAGTGATGCATAGGATAAGAAAATAAGATGCATTCTCATGCATAATGATATGGTGATAGCTTATGCCTCGTGATAATTGAAGGTTCATGAGAAAAATTACCAAACTCATGATTTATAGTTAGTTATGGTAATATTTTCATTAAATAAATGGTGGAATTATAATTATGGAGAAATTTGTGATATATATACTAATCATAGGATTTTAAAGTATATATTCACATATAAAGATCTGAACATGTTCTAGAGAATATAGTTAGAACTAACTAAATATTATGACTACTCAATACATTACCACCCAGGGAAAGAGAACTATGTGTCTGATGCTTTGAGTTGAAATTATAATGTTGTATTATTTATGATGAGCATTAAAAAAGATCTAATATTTCTAGATTTAAAAATGATGGATCTAGAAATCTTGAAGGAAGGGGGGAATTGTATATTTCTTAAATGAGTGTTTAACCATCTATACATGTGAATATTAAACAGGTCCATAAAGAATATATAGAAATTAAAAATATGGTGAGAAATGTTCCTAAGTTTAATAATGATTCTTATGGAAAGATATGGTTCCAGAACCATGTATGTGTTCCATCCATGCCATATTTGAAGGAGTTGTTGGAGGAGGCTCATGGTTCATCATTATTCATCCTAGAAGTATGAAGATGTATATAAATTTGAAAGAATATTTATGGTGGGACAACATAAAGATATATATTACTAAGTTTTTATCTCAATTATTGCTATTTTATCAAGTTAAGGCTAAGATATAATTTTAATGGGATGTTACACTCATTTCACATACCATAATGGAAATGGGAAAATAACGCCATGGAATTTTTCATCGAACTCCCCAAAATTTCTAAAGGATATAATGATATTTGGGTTATAGTCAATCACCTTAAAATTTAATAACACTTAATTACTATTAGATAATATTTCTATATAGATTAGATTTATATAATATACATTAAATAATTGGTAAAGTTTCATGGAGTACCAAATTCTATTGTATCTGATTGGGATCTGAGGTTTACCTCGAAGTTCTGGAAAAGTCTTTAGTAATCCCTTGATACAGAGTTAATTTTCAGCACTGTGTATAATCCTCATATATATGTTCAATAAAATATAACCATTAAAACCATATAGGATATGTTGAGGTACTATTATATGGATTTCAAAACTGTTTGGGATCAACACCTTCCTCTAGTCAAGTTTTCTTACAACAATAGCTTTCACTCAAGCATTCAGATGTCCCTTTATGAATCCATTTATAGAAAAAAGTGAATAACTCCTACTTGATGGGATTAGTTTGGAAAAAGGAATATATTGTGAAATTATAAAGATAAGTAAATTGTATATAAATTTAGATATATTCAATAGTACATCAAGGTAGATTATAGTCAACAGAAAAGTTGTGCTGAAAATCATCAGCATGATATGGAGTTTGAAGTTGGTGAGAAGGTGTTTCAATAAATTTATCAAAGAAATTATTTTATTAATTTTAGGAATAAATTAAAATTGATCCCTATTTATATTTTCCCTTTTTATATTCTTGATCAAGTAGTGATGATTTCTTATCACTTCTTGCTTCCACTGAACCTCTCTCAAATCTATGATGTGTTCCTTGTATCTCTCCTATGGAAGTACACACCTAATCCTTCACATTTACTGAAAATAAAGATCATACAACAATATAATTATATTTCTTATAAATAATAATATATGGATAATATATAGAAATTATTAATAAACAAGACCACTCATATGGTCAAATTTTTGTGGAAAAACCACCAACTCGAAGAAGCTACGTTGGAACCTAAGCATATGATAAGGAAGAAGTATCCTCAACTATTTATATCAAAGTGGGAGAATTTCTAGGTTGGATTTCATATTAAGGGGGTATAATGTAACACCCTAATATTTTATGTGATTTATTTTTTAAAAATAGATTTAATTTCCCCGATAGTTTGCATTACATACAACACTGAGTTCTAACGAACCCCAATATACAATTAATATTATTATTTAAACATGACCATTATAATTTAGACATTAAAATTACTGGTATGAATATTAATAAACAAATTTTTCAAATAAATTATAATTTTTTATATATAAATAAAACATATTGATAAAAAAAGTGATAAATTTTTAGTGAAGCCTTTATATACTTCAAAAATACATTTTTCTCAAAAAATGTTTTTTATTGCTTTTTGTTAAAAAATAGTAAAATTATTTTTTACAATTTAAGAAAATGTATCTAAAAAATTAACTTTTTGTGTATCTTCATGTAAAAAGTATCTTATGGTGACTTTTTTGTTATTTTTTTGAAAAAATTTATTTTTTAACGAATAATAAAAAAATATTGATTTTTATTGAAAACTATCTTTTCATTTAAAGAATTTACAAGCTAAATTTTGTTTTAATGTGGTTTTAAAAGTAAAATTAGATAAATTATATTATCATTAATCCAATTTATGTCATTTTAATCAATTTTATGTTAAAATTTGATATAATAACCTTTTATAAATATGAAAAAAAATTCTTTAGAAAACTTTTTTTTGTCGCGTTTGTGGGTTTAATTTTAAATTAAATTATGCCGATTATATGAATTGAATTTTGAAAAAAGGATTAAATATTCATAATCATAATAATTAATACTATATAATAATTCCAACTTAATTTTTTTGTCATAATGAATAGTAAAATAGTAAAAAATAATTACCGCAGTTAAGGTTTAAAAGGGTTTACCTAGGGGTTAAACTAAAAATATAATTGTTAAAATGACCTAAAAACTTGTACAATTCCTATTTTATGACCATATTTAGACCTTATATCATATATTTCTTTTATTAATTATCCATTTTGGATCCTTTTTCATGTTTAAAACTTTGGTATATTTTTTCTTTTAAGAAAATCCTAGTGTGTCCTCTCCCTCGCTTAAGGGTACCCCCTCTTCTCTCTTTTTCACACTTCATAAGTATTTTGGTTCAATAAATACCAAACCAAATCCATTAATTAATTACCTCCCTAAATCTTAGTTCCCTTAATTTGATTATTAAAATCTTCTATGAAGGATTTTTGTGATAACCTAAAGAGGTTGTCCAAAGAAGAGGTATTGTTCTTAATAGAGCATTTTTATTTTATTTCTTATTCCAAATCATTAAAATATTATTAAAATAATATAATATAAAAGAATAATTATCTAAAATATATTAATATTTTATTATATTAATTTAATAACCTATATCCATATCATCTTCCATCAAATGGTAAACTAAATCATCGATCATGTGTACGACGGACTACCGCCTCACAAACTGATGTAATTCTTTTTCCATAACCGCCTCCCATGGCTAGATATCATGATGGACTTAACATATTTATATGATATTTATTAAATAAATATACTTATTTAATTCTAATATCATGTCTACCTTCTTACATTCCAATCATTTGGAAAACGATAATGTCTCTCATGCATACGTGTGGACTACTGCCTCCACGAAGTGATGTGATACGTTTTTCATTTTATTTTTAAATTGATGGTAATAAGGATATATTTAGTGAATATATATGATATATATGATATAAAAATGATTTTTTAAATGTAAATTAATATTTACCTTTCTTTCATTCCATCTGTTGAGAAAATTGAAACAACGTTCATGTGTATGTACGGCCTGCCATCTCAATTAGAAATGTAATTATTTTTTATATCTCTAAATTTTTTAAATGACTCTAAATATGTATATAATAAATATATATTTTATTTTTATCATTATTAAAATTCTATATATTATTTAACCATAATAAATTCACAAAGACTGAAACTACCAAACCAAAATATACATGAAAAATGAAGAATTTATCACCCGAAAGAGTAATTTTTAAGAAAGAATTATTAATAAATGGGTGATAAAAGGTTATAAGTAAATAATATATGTTATGATATATATGATTAGGTTTTTTTAATATATTTATAATAAATTTATATTAATTATATATGAATTCTGAATGTGTACAAAGAAATTCATGACTTGAAGTAAGTGATTTTTTCTCACTTTTATTTTCGTAGAACAAATGCCATATTCACCACTTGTTATTTTTAAGTTGTGTATAAACTAACAATAAATTTATTTTATGATGATTCTCATGAAATTTATGGGGATATAAATATTTATATAATTTTATTTATTTCACACATATTATTATTAAAAAATTTCCAAAGCGGTAATAGATTTATGTTACAATCTCATTCCTTATTGGGATTGTCTATGATTAAGTTTCCAATAATGAAATTTCATGATATATGTCTCAAGAAACTCATGAATTTTATTATCCTATTTTTATTTCATGAAATCACATATTTAAATTTCATTTTAATCTCTTTATGTAATCATGATACTAAAATAATTTTTTTAAATAAAATCAACATTATTTCTCTATTTGGTGAAAAATTGTTTTTCTTCCATACCCAAATTTTTTAAATGTTTTTAAGAATGTTTTTAATATTCCTATATAAATTTTAAAGGAATTTTTTCCCATGTTTTAATTTTTAAAAACTTTTTAAAATTAATATTCTTGCCATTTTCTGAATGAGGTAGTTTTGACTTTTTACCAAAAATGTGAAAGGAATATTTATTTTAACATACATAGTATAAATGAAATTTTCTGCCATCATGAACACTAAATTATTGTAGGATTAGATTAAAATTTTCCAAGATTATTTTCAAAGAAATTTATTTTCCCTAGTATTTGGGATTTTTTTAGTTTTTAAATAAGAGATTTCAAATAAAAAAGGGTATTTTCCTCAATAAATGTTCTAAGTGATCTTTTAAAATAATTTTCCATATAAGATGACATTTATTAATGTTTCCTAATATTTACTAGGGATATGATTCAATTATATTATCCTTATTATTTATCTGGATAGTTTATGATCATGATGACAATATTTTTATGAAACCCATTTATTTTCCATGGGTTATGATATCATGAAAAGATAAAATATTAATGAAACCCATTTCTTTTCCATGGGTTATGGTATGATAAAATGACTATGAAACACATTTCCTTTTTCATGGGTTATGATATGATGAATGTTTTATTTTCTTTTGGAACACATATATATTATTTTTATTATGTTATGGGTGGTCCCATAATTACATATCCCTCCAATGCATTGGGTAAAGATTGATATCTCATGAGATAAATGGGACTAGAATTAGGAGTGCACCAAGTTCAGTAAGGGACTTTATCTACTATGATTGTCTTGGGAGTGAAACTTGATTAATATGATAGTTTAGAGAGTAAACCAACTCCACTATGACAGTCTTGGATATGATCCTTTACTACTAAGGGAATTATTTTATATTCTTATGTGTATGATACAATTCCATGTCTTATGATAATTTTATGTTCTCATGGATTATGTTATTTGATTCCATTATGATTTATATCTATTGAACTGCCAAGATTTATTTCATAACTCAATATTATGATATATGATAAGAATTTTATGGTTTGAAAAAGTTATTCTCATGTTCTCATATCTTTATTCTCATGTTATGTTGATATCTCCCTTATTTACCCATACTGAGCATCTTAGCTTATCTTTCTTATGTTTATTTTCCTTAAGTTGTAATAAAAGGTGTTATGTATGATATGTATAATAAGGGTGATAGTAATTATTAACCTATTAGGAGATAATGTACTTTACTTATGAAATATTTTTTTATGTTTCCATGTTTATAAAGATACTAGACCTAAACAATTCTGGTGTGGATCGTTTTGTTATGTAATGAAAATTAATCTACTAAGATATGATATTTATGTAGAAAAGACTAGGTCACTATATAGAAACATGGAATAATGAAATTATATCATAAGATCATAGAATCATAAACATGTGGCAACAACATAAAATATGATATCATAAACATAAGTCAAGGTTCGCTCTTAAGACCATCATTATAAAGTGGATAAATTCCAATGGTGGATTAGGTTTTCTTCCTAATCCCTTACAGAATATATAATGGGATATAAATCTTTACCCAATGTATTATAGGGGTATATAATTTTTGGCACACCCATCACATAAATAAAAATCCAACATATGAATTCCATATAAGAAAAATAAACCATACATAAACCATGATAAAACCCATGAGAAGAAAGTGGGTTTTATATTTTTGATTCAAGGAATAACCAAAGGATAAATCATAAGGATTTACAAGAGAATAAGTAGTTAATTAATTTGACTATTTTTATTTGAAAATAAGTCATATTTCTTGATCACTGAGTTCCAAAATAGTGATTTTATGATAAGGATATAGGAGAAGAAAGAATAAAAAAGTACCACTTTGGTGAAGCTATTATGAAATGACTAAAGGATATTTTAAAGATGGAAAGACCTTATTATTTTACATAAAAACAAAATTGAACCAAGAGGGTTATCCATCAAATAATTAAAAATTTTAGAATTTATTCATGGTTTAAAAAAACTTTATGGGGGGTGATTATTAACATGAGATAAGAAATTAGAAAGTTCCCTTAAAATGAGTTTACTTAAAGTGGTAATTTTAAAGGGAACTAAAAACGTTTATAACACCAGTAATAAAAAGGATATTAAAATAGTTATATATAAGGAAAACATATAAGAAATGAATAATTTCATGAGAATAATATAGCATAAAAGGGATATAAATAAATGTAATGTGTAACTGATAAGTCATGAAATAGGTATAAAAGATCCATTACTATGATTTAAAACACCTTTAATGAAAATAAAACATCATAAAAAATAATAAAACATTATTTTAAAAATAATAGAAGGTAAATATTAAGTTCACATGTGATAAAACTTAATAAGGTTCCAATTAAAAAAATGTTGGAATATTAAGGCCTCACTCCCTGCTCCCTCTCCCCATTGATGGCATAGGCGATATGGTCGCATTATTGCCTCCCCTCCTCAGGCCTTCCTGAATAGGGGGGAGGGTCCTCCTCCACTCCCCCCATTTACCTACCCTCCATTTTTTACTCCTTTAATTGGCCATTCTCTTCTCCCCATCTTCACATCAATTTATTTCTTCCCTAAAGTTCAGTCGTGTGTGGATGGGGTTCTTTCGATTCTAATTTCTTCCCTAGAATTCATAAGAGCCTCTATAGTGATGGATCTTTCATTAATCCCTCCCATCAATTAAAATATATCCTCAGCTTTAAGGTAAGGATGTGTTAATTTATAATGTAAGTAGAGTCCCAGAAGGACAAGTTTGATTCTTAATCTGAGTAACATCTTTGAAGTTTTGGATGTTAATGTTTCAGACTAGGACAACAAGAAGAAGATTGTTGATCTTGAACAGTGGAAATATTTCATCCCAATATAGAAGAGAAATTTGGCAAAGTCTTGGACCTAGGTAGATATCCAACAAAGAAAAAAATATTCATATTACCAATCAGCTTTAGATTCTGAACATGGACATCATTCAATAATGGTTAACAGGTGTGGCTTAAGGAATGGGAAGTAAGGAAATTTAGTTTCTAGAAATTTTCCAGTAAACCAAAAGAAAAAAACTAAGCAGCATAAATATTACTCAAAACTTCTGAATACCATGGTAACAAAATCTATGAGCAAACTAATTAATACCAAGACAAAGGCGAGGCCGGATCCATAGGTGGTGCAAGAATGTGGAACTCTGGGGATGGTAGAAACAATTGTTGGTGATAAGGTTTTGGTTGCTAGTGATAAGTAAGTTGAGACTATGGAGGTAGAGATGTAGGACCTAGAGCTCCTTTTATATTATAAGGAGGGTATAATAGAGTAATATTTTAATATTAATTTTTCAAAGGTGGATATTAATAGAATGTACAAGATATCGATTCGAGTTTATCTAAATGATGATAAATTTTATAGGATCAAAAAACAAGACGGAATATTATCCCATGGAATCAACATAGGGAAAATAAATCTAGATAAATACATCTATACCTAGAAAAATTTGGCATTCCATTTTAGGATCTCATCAAATACAATCCAAACATGAATTTATCCTCTATCTCATGGAGTTTCCACAAGGTAATTAATTCTAACCTTTTAAGACCTTTTTAGAATATATTGATAATTTTTTATGTGGTTCAAAATTTTGTGATACATGTAAACTTTTTGGGTTGTCACTTTCCCTTAAAAGTGTTTTTGGAAATAAAAAATCTAAATTTTTAGGTCAATTCAAGTTCCAATTAAAAAAGAGAAAATTGGTGGGAAATAAAATTATAGACAATGAGGGGAAACCATCATTTAAATATATGGGAATTATTCTTAACATAGTTACATTCTTAAAAAGGGTTATAACTCATCAGTAAATAATATTTGAATCAAAGTGATATTCCAAAATAAAAATAGGGTATACCTTAAGAAATGAAATATTAAACTCAAGGAGAAACATTATAACTCAAGAAATCAGATTGAGTCATAAAATACTTTTATATTTAAAAGAAGACATAAATCATAGACCATAATAAGGAATAGAATGAATAAAAGGTAAGTTTCACATTTTAACAATAATTTATGTTATTATATATCATGGGGGCATTATATACATCACAAAAATTAATATTGATTCACTATATGAAAGCATGCCTCAATGAAGGTTGATTGAGACTCAACCCTTATAGCTTAAGAATCATTATAATAAAATCCCTTAAAAGAGTGAAAGATTTATATTGAAGTTAAATACCATTAATAATGATAATTTTTTATATTATATATCAATTTTGGATTATTCACACCATTAAAATAAAATTAGGTTTATAAAATAAAATATTTCTCAAAGAATTAAATTTTGAGGCCAAACCCTTTCTTTATTCCTGATTTGTTCTGCGCAAAATCATAAAATCCTAAATAATTAGATTAAGTTTATAGAAACTTTATTCTTATTTATTTTATTTATTATTTGTATTTTAATATTATAATATTTTTATTTATTATATTTTTTTTTAATTTTGGTTACTTGAGGTTATTCGATCATTTTTTTTGTAACTCCTTATGTATGTTAACCATGGTAGAATGAATTTTAAAATAGTTTTATAATATACATAATATTAATATTGTGATATATTTAATTTTTACATATTAAATATATATATTTAAATAAAACCATAATTGGTGGTGATAAAAAATGAAACTCATTACTTGTGGTGGTGATAGTTCACACATATGCACAATTAATGTTTCCATTTCTCATCGAATGAGAGGTAAAGAAAGAAAATTATAATTTAAAATTTAATAATTGTATTTATATTATAAATATATATATATATATATATATATATATATAATATTTATTCATCCATTAAATCAATTTTATTATCCACGGATGTTGGTGATGAAAAATGAAAGGTGTTGCTTTATGGAGGCAGTGGTCCGCGAAACGCACTAACAATGCTTTTTTTTATTAACGGGTAGAGAGGAATAAATAATGGTTATTACATTAATATAATAACATATAAAAATAATAATTATACTTATTTCATTATACTATTAATGATATAATATATTTTTAAGAGTAATATTAAGGATAAAAAGTTATGAAGAAGGTAATACTTGTGTTGCAGTCATAGTCTTATCTTAGAGATTTCCTTGGAAGTGAAGGCCTTAAGATGACTTCTAGAAACCAGGATCTTAAGTATTAGAAAATAAATTATAGGAGATATATTTTGGGTAGATTTTAATGATGAATTATAATGGTAATTGTAACCATATAGGGGTAAAAGTGATCCCTTTTTATAAGTGAAGAAAATGCCACTTTTGGGAATACCCTTTACCCTTCTATGATATCACTACATTATTCCATGGAAATTTCCACAAAAATTACTAATAATGGAGTTTAGGATAATATTGGATTAAAAAAACCTCAACCAAAACCATCCAAATATTTTTTAAAACATGTTTCTAGTCTTTTAACAAATGTTCTTACATTTTAACATTTCTATTTTTACCTTGGTTGTTAGTTATTAACCAAGTAATTTATATTTTATTTAAAAATATAAGGTAAAACCTATTAACAAATTTTAAATTTTTAAACCTAAATTTAATATAAATTTAATATAATTATAATTATAATTATATTATAAAGCCAACATTTAAATTATAATATATAATTTATAAAAAATAGTTTTTATAGAAAACGGAATTTAAACCATTTTTTATTCTTTAATATTATTTTTTTTTTATTGTCAATTGAATGATTGTTAATATAATTATATATTGGTTTAATAATAATATTATATTCATAATTTAAATTAGATCATTTTAATTTATTAAATAAAACAATACACAGTATTAGTAAAATAATTCTTTAAAAAGAATTATTTTACCATTATCGTGGTACTTAACATCAATATTACTAATATTATATATTTTCCTAAAAATTAAATTGAAGTTTTTATATAATATTTACATGTTTAACTAAAACAGGAAATACATTTTTTTATATTTAATTTCTAAAAGAAAAAAATTCTATTTTTTATTTTGAGTGTGTAAAAATAGTTTTTAGTGTGAAACATTTCTTGAGTTTCAAAAATTCTAAACACGTGATTTATAAATAAAGCATAGTTTTTTTAAAAGATTTATATTACTTATTAAATATATTTTTCATATAAAAATGTATTTTTAATCTTTTAAGTCATTCTTATATTATAAAAGGGATAGATTTTTTCAAAATTAGTATTTTTATTATTCACATAAAAAATATTATTTTAGAAAAATATTAAAAATTAATCTTAGGAAAATATTGATATAATGATTTCAAAAATAAATATTATTTTATAAAAATAAAATTCTAAAATTTATATATATAGCTTTTGAAAAAAGTTATAAATTATAATTAAAACTGCTTCTATTGGAAAATGGAATTTTTAAGTATTATGTGTTTAATGTTATTTCATATAAATTTCTAATTTAAGTGATATTAATATATTAGTTCATATATAATAAGATTTTAAGGTTTCAGTTTTGTTTATGAGGAAAAAATATTCAATAATTGATAAAACAGCTGTTTGAAAAATAAATATTACTTTTATATTAATTATGATTTAACAAAAATCATTAATTATTTATTTATATTCTAACATTTAATTTTTACTACTACATTGATATTGAAATATATATTTGAATTTTATATATACAACATATCATATTTTAATAATAATAAATTTTATACATAATGTGTAAATATATATATATATATATTAACATCATATTTTTATTTCGTTGTGAGTTATATTATTATAAATTTTCCACTTAACAATACCTGAATTCAGCATACCTATAAGATATATGACCAACAACCATAATTAAAATAACCATATTTTCAATTTCCATATTTTTAATGAGCATATTTGTAATAACTATATTTTATTCCTATATATAGACTTACTAAATCATTCATTCATTCCACTCTCACTTTACAAGGCACGGTTCTTATTTCATATTTTGTATAATTATTTTTCCTTTCATGGTTCTCTTATTCATAATAGGTCTGGTTTAGCTATTAGTGATCCTCAAGGTTGAATATGATCCAATATATTTCATATTCATAAAGATTTATTCTTTTTTAAATATTGTCCCTTATTGATTTTCTATCTTTTAATGAGTGTACTTAATCCATGGTGAGTAATAATACATGGTGTGTAGTACTTAGTTTTATGTTTTTTTGTTGTAATGACTCACTTATGAATGAATAAATTTTATTTGGTTTGGTTCATATCTTATAGGTAATATTTCCTAATCATGTTTCAATACTTTTGAAAGAATAAAGAAAGATTATTTAAAATTATAGACTTAAATAATAATAATAATAATAATAATAATAATAATAATGGATCCTAAAACCTGGGTGTTATATCCCCCCCCCCCCACTACTATTAAATAAATTGTGCCCTATCAATTTACATTATTACTTAATAATGACGTTAGATAAGGGTATATATAAGGTGACTCAAGATTTAATTTCTAGAGTGATATCTACCTTAAAATATTAAGAACCATAAATTTTTCCTTAGAATAGGATTATCCCTTATATTGATTTTTTTCTAACTGTTTGAGATAGGAGTCTATCATTATTCGGTATCAGGACTCACATTGTATAATTTTCTTATAAAGGGTTTTAATAATCATCCTTGCATAGAATATTATAGGTTGATATAAAATTTGATCTCCTTATTCCAAATAATTTTTCCACTAAGTTCATAGAACAAATACATTTCCAAAATCACGTTAAATTTATCAAGGAAGGATAATAATATTTTCATAAGATACTTTCCCATAAACTTACACTTGGATGCAATAATCATACCACTTGAATTTTTTATCAACAATTCAATATCTTTTCATAAAGGTGATAATTTTATGTTATTAGAAAACATTTTAGGTACAAAGGAGTGGTTTTAATAAGATATAAATATAATACTCACAATTATTGAGTAGATGATTAATGTTCCTCACTCCACATAATTTTTGGAACCCACACCCATAGTTGTGATAGCATAGGATTTCCCTTATTACCTTTATTTTTAATTTTTTGATGCATATCATGCTTGTTAGACTTAATATTAGGACATTGAATTAGATAATAAACAATTTTTTCACACTTGAGGCATTAGACCGTTAGTTTTTCTTTTGGATGAACTCTTTCCACTTCCATCATACTAACCATCCTTTTAATATTCCTACGGTAGTTTGATGCTCAATGACCCCCTCTTCTACAAGTAAATCATTTTCTACTACCCTTGAGTAAATTTCATTAGAACTTATTCCCAAATTTTTTACATGAATGAAATTGAGTCTTCTTTCCTTCATCATCTTCATTTCCTGGATTTTCATGATTCTCTATCCTTCTATTATTTGGTGCACTCAGGTTTTCAACTATGGATACATTGTTAATCATGTTTCATGATATTTTGTTAAGAATAATCACTATATTTCCTAGACTATATCCCATTAAAATATTCTTATCATTGAGGTAATCATTGCATTATCCCTCACATACAAGGTTAACTCAATTCCTTCTGGTTCTATCCATCACTAAAAATAGAATGGTTAACATGAGTGATGAATATTTAACATTATATGGTGATTATCATAATAAATAACATAAAATTGATTCAACCATAAAAACTTATACCCTTTTTCATCATCAATTTATCCTAAAGTTACATTAGTTTAACCAATATCAATATTGGTTTATCCTAGGTAACATTAAGTCGTGTTATCTTATACTTCTCAACATATTCCCTCAAAGTAACTAGAAAATCAATACTTCATAGTTGTCGATAAAAAGTATATGATTAACCAAATAATATCCCTAATAAGTTTTAAACATGGTGCATGATAAGGGATCATTCTCTATGCACCAGAATGATGGATGAGAAATACTCAACCAACTATTTTATGGTTTATTACCACTATATGCATATGATCCAAAACCACATCCACTTTTAGTATCTATATAGGGATGTATTTCTTGGAAAATCACATATGATCTACTTAACCAAAATATTATTATTTTATCTTATGATTAGTCTTACCCATTAGAATTATCCATAGGGTTTTTACTAATTTTATTTAATACTAATCTTCAAAAATAAATAAAACTTTATCTTATGTTAATTATGGTGACCCAAGCCTTAAACATTATTTATTTCAAGATTCTTAACCTAATTTTCCAACAATACATTCTAAGGATCCAAAGGTCTAGTGTATTTAAAATATTATACATAAAAATACATCATCTTAAAAATAAATACATCATATATATTTAAAATTTAAAATAGTTCTCCTAACTCAAAAATATAATATTAAACTACATAGTATATCCTAATTAAAATACATAATGAAAAGGGTGATCAAGATATCCTAATGAGGGAGTAAACATGGTAATAAAGCATGACATGAGAGTCAAATTCATAACATGATATCATAAAGAGGATGATCATAAGTGTAGAAACATTGAATATGGAAATGATATCATAATATCATGGAATTATAAACATTTGTAAAAAACATAAAACATAATATCATAAGTCAAGGGTCACTCTCAATACCATCATCATAAAACAGACAAAGTCCCATGATGTATTAGGTTCACTTCATAATACCTTATATAACATCTCGTGAGATATAAATATTTACCCAATTCATTATAGGGATATATAATTTTGGTACCACCCTTTACATAAATTAAAATCATACATATCTTTCCCAAATGAGGAAAATAAACCTTACAAAAATCATAAGAATAATCAAACCCATGAGAAGGAAGTGTTTTTTGTACATCTGATTCAAGGCATAACTAAAGTTTAAATTTTAAGGATTCACAAGATAAGAAGTAATTAAATCATTTGAATGTTAATATTTGAAAATGAAATATACATATTGATAATTTAGTTACAATATAGAGATTTCATGAGAAGTATCTAGGATAAAAAAGAATAAAAATGTTCCACTTGGGTGAATCCATTATGAAATAACTAAATGATATTTTAAAGAATTAAATACCATATTATTTCCCATAAAACCAAAATTGAATCAATATGTTTTTATATAAAATAATTATCTTTTTTAGATTCTATTATTTGAATAAGAACATTTTATGGGTGTGATTCTATACATGGGATAAGAAATTGGAAAGTTTCCTTAAACTGGGTTTACTTAAAAGTGGGAATTTCAGAGGTAAGAAAAGACATTTATAAACAAAGAAATGAAAAGGATATTAAACTGGGTATATATGTAAGGGACATATATATAAAAAAAGGATAAGTTTATGTGAAAAATATAGTAGAAAAGGCAGGAAAAGAAATAGAATGTGTAACTGGAAAGTCGTAAAGTAGGTATAGAATATCCCTTACTGTGTTTTAAAACACCTTTGTTAAAAATCCCACATTGTAAAAAAATAATAAAACCTTATATTTAAAATATGAGAAGGTAAAACTAAATTTAAAATGAGATAAAACATAATTAGGTTGTAATTAAAAATTATAACATTGGTGGAATAGAAATTATGGAAAAGGAGGGGAAACCATTGTTTAAATGGATGGGAATTATTATTAACATGTTTGAATTTTCTAAAATGATTAGAACTCACTATTAAAGAATATATAAATCAAATTGATCTACCAAAATAAAAATAGGGTATATCATATTAAATGAAAGATAAAACTCAAGGTGAAACATTATAACTCAATAAATCAGATTAATTTATAAAATACTCTTATATTTTAGGGAATACATAAATTATATCCCATAAAAATTAATAGAATGAATGGAAGTAAAATTTTTAATTTCAACAATAATTTATGATATTATAAATCATGGGAGTAGTAGATACACCATAAAAAATAAATATTGGTGCATAATAAAAAACCATGACTCAATGAAGGTTGATTGATATGGAACACTTTTAGCTTAAGAATAATTCTAATAAAACCCCTCAAAAGAAAAATATGTCTTAAAGAAGGGAATTTTGAGATAAAACCCATAACTTTTCCCAGAATTATTTTTTACATGCACCTAACATCCTGAATAATCAAATTAAGTTTATTAGATAACTTATTAATGAATTTGTTTCTATTTATTTAATTTAATATAGAGTATTTATTATTATATTATATTTTTTATAATATATTTTTCTTGCATGTGTTAGTTACTTGAGGTTATTCAGTCAATTTGTATATTACTCCTCATGTATGTTGACCATGGTAGAAGGAATTGTAAAATAGTTTCATAATATACAGAATATTAATATTTTATAGACTTTATTTTTATATATTATATATATTTTTAAATCCAACCATGATGGGTGGTAATGAAAAATAAAACTCATTGCTCATAGAGTTGATAGTTCACACGTATGCACAATTAATGTTTCCAATTCTCGGTGAATTAGAGAGAAAGAAGGTGAATGATATTTTGAATTTTTTTAATCATATTTATATTATATATTTCATATTTATTCATCCATTACATAGTTTTAATCAACCATGAATGGTAGTGATGAAAAATAGTGGGCGTTGCTTTGTGGAGGTGGTAGTCCGCACAACGCACTAGCAACACTTTTGTTTTTCTTAATAAATGGATATGAATAAATAATAGTTATTAAATTAATATAATAACACATTTTTATAATAATGATACTTATTTCATTATATTTTTATGGATATATTATAGTTATAAGAGAAATATTAAGAAAAAAAATTATAAAAAAGGTAATACTAACATTGGTTATATGATCTTCTCTTAGAGATTTCCTTGGAAGTGAAGGCCTTGAGATAAATTCTAGAGGATAAGTAATTAAGGATGAGAAAATTAATTATAGGGGATTTATTTTAGGTATATTTTCAAGGGATGTTATAACTGTAATTGTAAACATGGAGGGGTGAATGTGATCCCCTTTATATGTGAAGAAAAGGGCACTTTTGGGAAGATCATTTACCCTTTCATGATATCACTACACTATTCCATGTTCAATTCCTAAAAAAATAATAATGGAGTGTGGGGTAGTCTTGGGTTAATAAAATCTCAAAAAATACTTTCCACATAGGTTTTAAACATGTTTAAATTCTTTTACCTTAGGTTTTCACATTTTAACATTTTGATGTTTACCTTGGTAACAAGTTTTTAACTAAATAATTTATATTTTATTTAAAAATATAAAGTAAACTCTATTACCAAATTTTTATGTTTTTAAACTAGATTTAAAATTAATTTAATTTTATTCTATCAATAAATATGAGAAAACCAAATTTTTAATTAAAATATATTATATATATAAATTGTTATTATGGAAATATTACATTTAATCATTTTATGTTCTTTAATATTATTTAGTATTAATTACCAATTTAATTAGTGTTAATATACTTATATATAGGTTTAAACATAATATTATAGTCATAATTTAAATTAGATTATTTTTATTGAATAAATAAAAAAATCACAAGATATTAATAAAACAATTCTTTAAAAAAATTATTGTATCATTATCACGATAATTAACACAAATCTAAATAATATTATCTTTATGCCTAAAAATAAAATTGAATTTGTTATATAATATTTATATGTTGAAATCAAATATAAAATATTTTTTATATTAAATTTATAAATTTGATAAAATTTAATTTTTATTAAAAGGGCATAAAAATAGTTTTTTGTGTGAAATATTACTTGAGTTTCAAAATTGTCAAACATGTAATTTATATACTTGAAATGGTATTTTTAAATGATTTACCTTAATTATCAAATAAATTTCTTTATAAAAAGGGTTTATTAATATTTAAATTCATTCTTTTATTATAAAAGTGATAGTTTTTGGCAAAATCAATATTTTTAGTATTCACCTAAAAATCAATAATTTCATAAAAATTTCAAAAATTCATCATAGTATAATTTTCATATAATGAATTTAAAAAAGAATATTATTTTATAAAATTAAAATTCTAAAATTTATATATTTATCTTATAAAAATATATATATATAATAATTAAAACTGCTTTTATTGGAAAATAGTGTTTTTAAGCATTATGTGTTCTTAATGTTCTTTTATATTGATTTCTAATTTAAGTGATGTTAATATTTTAGTTCATATATAATAATATTTTAAGGTGTTAATTTAGTCTATTAGGAAAAAATATGTAATACTTAATAAAATAAATATTTGAAAATAAATATTACTTTTATACTAAATACGCTATAAAAAATACCGTTAATTAATTATTTATATTCTAAAATTTACACTTACTAATCCATTGATATTGAAATATTTATTTGAATTTTATAAATAAAACCTATTATATTTGAATTATTATTATTATTATTATTATTATTATTATCTATAACATGTATATATATATCATATTTTAATATTATATTTTTATTTAATTATGAGTTATATTATTTTAAATTTACCAATTAATATTACCCAAATTCAATATACCTTTAGAATATATGGCCAATGACCATAATTGAAATGACCATATTTGCAATGGCCATAATTACAATGACTATATTTACAATGGACATATTTTATTACTAAATATAGACTTACTAAATCATTTGTTTATTCCACTATCACTTCATGAGGAACAATTATTATTTTATACATAATTATTTATATTTTCATGTTTCTCTTTCTCATTATAGGTTTTGTTTGTCTATTTGTGATCCTCAAGGTTGAATATGATCCAGGAGATTTCCTAGTCATGAATATTTTATTCTTCTTTATCCATTGTACCCTATTAATTTTTGTTCTTTTAATAGAAGTACTTCATCTACGGTGAGTAATAATCCCTAGTGTGTAATACTTATTTTTTTAATTTTTTGTAATTTCTCACTTATAAATGAATAAAGTGTATTTAGTTTGGTTTATATCTCAGACGGAAAATTTTCTAATCATGTTTCAATCCTTTTTAAAGAATACAGAAATGTTATTTAAAATTATAAACATAAATAATAATCATCATCATCATCATTATAATGTCTCCTAAAACATGGGGCATTGCACTCACCCTTAATTCCCTCTCCCATAGTCTGCTCTGAGTCTCACTATAACCTCCACGGATATAATGAACCACCAATAATGATAACTAAAATCGAGAAAAGGGCCTTCTTGGTTGATGAAATAAATAACACTAAATAAAAAAAAATAGAAATAATGGATCAAATCATCCCATGTGACTTGAGTTCACTCTCCATTCAAATTTAGAAATAATTATGAGAACTAAAGCCAAAACTTATAGTATCACTGGGCTTATAAACATTGAGTGGTGTATGTAGGATGTGATTTTGATAGCCTTATAAGTAATCAACATAGAGTATATGATTTTATTTTCTAAAAAAAATTACATACACTAGTTTGAGAATACAAATAGAAAATGGATTTTAAATTTTATAAGAAAAAACCAAAAACATGTTGGAAAACCTTTATAAAATTTATTTTCTTTTTATTTCAAATGAAAATAGCCACTTGAGAAAAAATTTATTGGACTATACTTATATCATTTCAGAAACACCATTTTAAAAACACTTTCCAAATCATATTATAAGCATCCATTTTTAAACCTTTTTTGGAAAAAATTTAAATAATAAAACAATAACCAATAACAATAATATCAATAGGGCTTGTCATAATGGAAGAATAATAAATAATAGGTAAGTATGACTAAATTATAAGTGAACAGTGTGAAATATAATATGTGTTATCATGTGAAATATAAATTAAATTCAGAATAATAAAAAAACTAAACAATCAAAACTTTAATGTAGGCACTATGGAAAACTCTAGGTTATATAAGGTTATGGGACCCCTAGATCCCTCTATCAACTCATGATCAAATTAGTCAACAATCCAATGCACACATAACAAATACTAAGGATAAAATTTTGTGGGCTAGTGGAATGTTGGTTTCTATCCATGAAACCATATCCAATCAACCACTAAGGAGTACATTCCTTGGACTAATAGTGTGGTAACATCCTTTTATGACACCATGACCTTTATCTAAGTCTAAGTGTTTTGTTAGTGTGTCATAACCAAAATGCTATTTAATCTAGTATTACCCTATTAGATACCTATTTTACCATATGTTATTCCCATTTCAAAAATATCACATTTCATTCAAAATACTTTGAATTTAACATAGTCAAACAATACTTTAAATAATTTTATTTTTTCTAAATAAGGGAAAAAAATTTAAAATTCTAATATATATATATAAACCATCAAAAAACTCACCATAAAAAATCATATAAAACATAAATCCATGGATCTTTATCCAAGGGTGTTAAGCATTTAAAATTCCATTTACTCAAGTGATAAATGGGACTTGAATCATACTATAGAAAATAAATATATTTGAAAACTCATTTTAAAAACAGGTCAAAACATAAAAAATAAATATAAAAAATCTTTTTTAACATTATACACTTATAGAATTATATATATATATATATATAAACACCTTTAAATGAAAATATTCACATATTATCATGTGAATATGTGAACATTTATATATATATATAAATACCCCTACATATGTGTATAACACCAAATACAATAAGAGGAATTTGGAACAACAATAATAAGTGAATAACATAATGATGGAATAAAGAAACTTAATAAAATTATCAAATGATTGAAACCTATAATTAATTCATCCCTTGAGAATATTTACCACCTATATAAAATTCATAAACAGCCACAAATAATTTCAAATTACTCATTTCCTCTTTGAATACCACAATAAATATTTTATCGTCCAAAAATATAATTTATTTTTGATGAAAAATAAAAATCTAGGTCAAATACCTAATAAACTAATTAGAAATCAATTAAAATCTCTTAAAACCTTTATCAATATAAATTTTTAAGTTTATTTTAATTTTAATGGCATTTATAATTTTAAAGAAAAAAAATTAGAATACTCAAGCATATGCAGTAAATTTAGGAAATGTAAAATCATAGAGACACCTACCTATGTCCAGAATAGATGATGTGATTCCCCCATGAATGGAAAGAGAAACAATTAAAGATCCCATTAATAACCCAAAAACTTAATGTAAAAAATGAAATCAAAACTAAAACTCACCCTGGGGATTAAACTAGGTACACACAAAAATCAAGGAAAGGAAAATCTTAGGGGAAAGAGGGGAAGAAGAAGAAAAAGGATTACCTAGACCAGAACCCACTTAAAATTACAATAGGAACCAATAATTGGAGAATATAAAGAAGAGGTGATGTTGGAAATGGGGCCTCCTATCTATGGGAGTCTCACGAACAAGGTAGGGAGAGGGGGACTTTGGTCATGGGTCTTGCAAGGGGGAAAGTGGGGAGGGGCTTGTGTGAGGGGAAAAGGGATAGAGGTGTAATTTCATAAAATCACATTATTTTAAAATTTGGGTGTATCACATGGTTAATACATGTTTCCCAAAAATGTGAACCCTTTACTAGTTATATAGGACACACACATAGTTGGATCACATAGTTATAAAAACTATAAAAATCATCTATAAATTGCAGACCTGATTTGCATCATCATTATACGGTTTTGTCTAATTTTGCGTTAAACGTGTGACCAACCAAATTCTTAAAAAAATAAAAAATTTAAAAGGTCTATTCCCAAAACTAAAGATAAAAAATAATGACCAGTAATTAATTAATTAAACAATTTTTTTGTGTGATAATAAGGTTTTCCAAAGTTATGGAGTTTAAGTCTGTTGGTTAACATAGGATTTACATGAGCATCCCTCTATAAAGAAACTACATTGTCACCCTTCGAGTATGTTGGTTACAAAATATTTACATGTAAATACCACCATGAATAATTCATTTTTTAATCCTTCATGAAGGATCTTATATAGTATTCTCTATGAAGTTTTATGTATGGAAGGAATTACGGTGAAAAACAAACCTGGTTCCCTTCCCCTATCTCAGGATTAGATGTGGAAGTTACCCAAGATAATACACTAAAGAATTTATTAAAGGTTAAAAATTAAACAATATGGTTCCTTTTTTATCAAACTTCATGACACCTCAAAATTACTCACTTCTCAAAGTGTGTATTGGGGTATTTATAGGCTATTCTTGTAATCACATTCCTTAGAACTGACATCACAAATGAGATGTGAGGTCACATAGTATTCCTTCTATAGCTTCAAAAAGTGATTTCTAGAATGTGATAATGTTATGTGTCTATAAAGGATCTTTGTTTTAGCTTTGTAAAGAAATTTATAGACCATAATAATGTTACATAGTCGCAAGGGATACCTGCTACAACACTGTAAAGCAATGAGTCTTCCTTAAATTATTTAATCCCTTTGTGGTAAATTTTCCTTTATGATAAAATGAATACTAAATTAAAATAGTCATAAATTTTGATTTAATACCATTTTTTTATTTTATTACACCTTTCCTTTTTTATATTGGACTTTGTATAGTTAAATTTATTTTTTGGTTAGATTCTATTTTTATTTTTGGTTTGGGAAATCTAGAGTTGTGATAAGACCCACTCTTTAGTTTTTTATCATAAATGTATCCATGATACCCCTAACCTCTGAAATAAATGAGAAAATAAATAAAATTAGAACTATACACAAGTATCATATTATTTAGAAATATATTTCCAATAAAAAAACTCAAAATGGTATTATATATATATACACACACGACATAAATGAAAATACTATATAGATAATATGTGCACATAACATTTATATATATGAATATTCTAAAACATATACATATATAGATACAATAAACAAAATATATATATGATACATAAATAAAGTAAATAAATAAACATATCTGTAAATTTTTATAAATTTGAATATTATATATATATATATATATATATCCACAAACACATATATATAAGTTGCATGTGTAGGGCATACACATGATCTACCTTGGTGAGAAATCTTTCACAAAAAAGGGTTACTTTGCACCTAACCTTATACAGTTCTAGCTGTTATAAAGAGAGAAACATGTGATACAGGATCCTAGAGTCCCACGAAATATTTGGTTTATGTAAGAGGATAGTTTACTATATAAAAATTATTTGATTCATATAAAATAAATATTTCATAAATTGAGTCATATTGTAACGCCCCGACCTCAGTTACCCAGAGTCAGTGCATTATTTTAATACATTGACATGACTACAAGGAATCAAGTCCCGAAGGACCGATTGGTTTAGCAATCTTGGAAAACAGATTACAAAAATGAACGTTACATTACACATTAGAAAATATAAAACAACATAAATGATCCTTTGATAACGCCATTATTCCCTTGTCTTAACCCTTCATATCAATCACAATACACTTCTTGTAATCCTAGGAAAATAAAACATAGAAAGGGGTGAGCTCAGATGCTCAGTAAGGATAACAATATAGCGGAAACTTTCATAATTAAGCATAAATATTTAAGGCAATGTATAACTAAAACAAAAGCCTTTTAAACTTGAACTTCAGCATAATATGGCAAAAATAAAATGAAGTAATGTCATTTACTTATTCACGTAGATATTCTACTAGTCGAATAATCACATACAATATCACTAACCACTTTCATATTGATGAAATGCATAATGCCAGACTATCATAACCACGTAGTCAAGGCCTTGTGCCAAGACTACAAATAAGATTTTGTCAAGGCCTTGTGCCAAGACACTTGTTTGTCTCATGAGACCTACCGATGCATCAAGGAGCTATAGAAGGCTCCACCCATCACTTACTAAGTCCAATGCATTCCTCATATGAAAAGGTTTAAACATAACATAAACATTCGTATTAAAACTAGCATATGAAATATAAATACTTTATCCCTAAACAATGAATGGTATAAAAATAACACATACATAGTCTAACATATCGCAAAACCTTCAATACAATATGGAATATTTGTATCATAATAAATCATCTTCAAACAAGTTTAAAATCCATCAAAGTATGTTGAAATAGATGAAAATTATTTGTAAAACTCTTTGAGAGAAATATCCCTTTTTCATGAAAACATTTAAAAGTCAAACAATTTAGAAAGGAATACATTTAAAGACATTTTTGAATCAAAGTGTCTCATACCAGTTTGAAACTTTTTAAAGGAATTAACATTTTAAAAACATTCATGTCCATATAAATAAAACCTTAAAAACCATTTTGAAGACATGAACACTAATGAGAAAGATTTAGAAGAATAAATATTTAAAACATTTGAAATGATGTTTTTGTAAAAAAATTCCTTAAAATAATCCCTTTGAAAATTATTTCATGAAATATGTACATGGATAATAAATATGTCCCATTATATACTTACATAAAAACAACCTCGGATAATAAATAGATTGTGAAATTAACCCTTACCAATTTGGTAACTTACGAAACATACACCCCATGAAAGAGGTATCATACAATGAATATGTAAATACACATAAATTAAATTGTATCACACAAATAATACAATTATGGGAAGTACATACACCACACAAAAGGTAATAGTGGCAATATGGCACAAATCTCACGGGAATAAGGAGTGAGATGAAAACCCCTTACCTTGCACTTTCCTTTAGTCAAGGGTACGTTTAACCTCCTGTATGAAGACCGTAGTATGTTATTAAAGTATACCATAACCATATTAATATTTATGATATCATACATTATTAATTTATGACTTTATACTACCCATTTAATAATAATTTCTATGTTAAATTAACATTTTGGGTAATAATCGCTTTCTTTGTCGTACGTGGTTTAACTTGTTACTCTTGATTGTATCACTTAGATCATGATTTAAATACTTCAAAAATATAAAACATTATTTATATATCATATATATTTACAATATAAATATTTATAATAGACATATATATGAAATGGAAATCACCGTTTATGGAGACGGTAGTCCGTACGTACGCATAAAAGATGTTTCCGTTTTCATAACGTATTGAATGGAACTAAGTGAATAAAATATATGAAAGTATGTATATATATATATATATCCAGTAGCATTATTATGTCATATATTACAAACATATTAGTAATATATATTTTTATAATCGTCGATGAATGGTGAATGTGGAAATGAATCTCATCGCGTCATGGAGACGGTAAGCCGTATGTACGAACGAGCGACAATATCATTTCCTTAAAGGTGTGGAATTGGATGGTATATTAATTTTACATAGATATTATCATTTTATTTTTATTATTTATATATATATTACTCAACATTATATCCATACAAATAACATAGTGTTGAATAACAAATTACACCACGGCGTGGAGACATTAAGTCGTACGTACGCACGCATGGTGACATTATCATTCATAAGATGGATAGAATAATGAATATAGTTGTGCAATATTTATAATAACATCACAGTATATAGAAGATACTGGAGTTATTATTTTATAATGGAAATAATAAATAAATAATAAGTGGAAGAAGAATGGAACTTGAAAGAGGGTGGTGAAATCATTACCTCTTCTCCGGGTTCTTCCTTTTGATTTGATCAAAATGGCTCCTTAGGTTGCCTTTGTGATAAAACTAAGGCCTCTAGGTTGAATTGAGGGAATTTGGGAGGATATTTGGGCAGGTTTTGGCTGAGCCAAATGGATTTGTAGGTGTGATTTTGAGAGAAGGGGAAGTGCCCTTTTATAAGAGGGGTGAGGGTCACTTTAGGAAAAGATTAAAGTATTAATTTATTCTACAATCATATTCAGTTTATAATGGTTCCAAATGAATTTATTTCGATCCTTATGTGGTTATGGGTCTAAATACTCTCAACCAATATGTTTTAGACAAGTTTAGGTTAACATTTTAACCTTATCATTTAGATTTAACTCTTTGTTAAATAGTTTAACTTTTACTGTGTCTTCTTGTATTCTTACTATATATGGTTAATAAACTTACTCTAAGCTTCCAAGATAACCCCAAGTGGATCATTAATGACATAAAAAATATTATTTAAGCCCTTTGTCCGAACCTTACATTTTTAGGAATATTATATCAACCAATAATATAGTATTTGTTTTAAATATTAATTTATGTCAATTTTGACATTATTTGGTATTCTTTTTTTTTGAAAGTCATCACAACTTGATTACTTCGAAAAAGATGCATTGAATCATCCCTAACATGTCATAGTCACCTAGAAAATTCTTGTATGTAATAAAAACTTTGAAATTATATTTATTTTAACATTTATAATACCATTTATTTGATTCTTTCATTAATAAGGTAATTACTGCATCATCATTGTGTCATAAATAAATTTAATTATTTAATGTCTAAAAATTATAAATAAAATACCATGATGTAGTAAATATATTTATATTTCTAATTTATATTTATAGTCGAATTTATCTTATATATAACCTTTTATTAAAAAAAATTTAGTTAATAAACTTTGAATTTAACACTTTTAATTCTTATTTAAATTAAATAATAATAAATGTCCTAATCTAATCCAAGTGGACCTAAATGGTCATATTTTATTCCTAAGGTCGTTTTTGGTCGAATTACACTTATCCAATAGAATTATGACATGTGTTAGGGTAATATTAATATCATTTTTACCCTTAATTACCCTATTTACTATTAACCGTCGTAAATAAAAGTAAAAAGTTACTATTCACCAAAAAATATTTTTATCTTATTTAACCACATTTTACTCCTTGATATTAACCGTGTCTCTCGGATTTTAGAAATTCCACTCACAGAAGCGGTAAAATTAAGTTTTATGTGAATTTACAAATTCTCCTAGGAGGTGGGTAAAAGACGGTGAAAAGTTCTATAAAAAAAATTTATATATCAAAAATTATTATAAATTGACTCCAATGAATTACATTGAAATTATATAGATATTATGTATCTATTTTGACCTAAAATAAATTTAAATAAAATAAATAATTATCTAAATAAAAATTCAGTTTTAAACGATAACTTAGTGTTTTTTCACTATTCATCAAAAATTGAACGTTTTCAGAAAAATACTAAAAATTCACCCTAGGATAATTTTGATATTCTGAATCCAAAAATGAAGTCTATTTTACCAAATTCATAACATATAAGTTTCATTTATTAATTTAAATTTAATTTCCATTGTCAAAATCAAAAAGCAGGTTTTTAAGAAATAATAACTATCAAAAGATTGATACTTGTTTATGTGAAATTTCAAAGTGAAATTACTCCCAATGAACAATATTTAATTAAATGGTAAAAATATAATCTAATTATACTTTAAAACCACTCAAATGTATAATTTAACACTATAAATTATTTTGATTAAAAAAGTTGTTTTTAGTTAAAATTTAGTATTTTTCACTATTCACCCAAATATGAAAGTTATCAGAAAAACATCAAAAATTCATTGAAACTAAATTTTTATATCCTAATTCTAAAGAAGAAGTTTGTTTTGTCAAATTTAATATATAAAAGTTTCAAATATTGAATTTAATAAGGGTTCACCATTAAAAGGCGGTAAAAGTGCATTTTTTGAAAAATACTACTTTTATCTGAAAAAAATTAATTAGTTCTTACATTATGTCTAATAAAATCATAATATGTATTATAGAATTATATAATGTTCAAATTTTTGTTAATACTATTCATAACCACTTTTGGATGGCTAGTTTGGTAAGTCGTGATGCGCTTGAACTCAGTGTTGCATGTAGTGCAAGTTATTGCATTACTTTGAAGAAATAACGTACTATGAAATCTTGGGGTGTTACATTCTTCCCTCCTTCAATAAATTGCATCCTCACAATTTGAAATTGTTCTTCGAAAATAAAAGGTTGAAAATAGAAAATACCTTTGTGGGAAAACCCACATCGGAAATTGGGTTAATAAAATTTAGTCTTAATAAAAGGAAAAGGGGAATGAAAAAGTCACCACTAAATTATGATCTCTATTAGGAGAACATTGGTAAAAATTAGAGACACATAATTGGAGGAAAAACATAAATATTTATTGGGAGTGATTGAGGTCATCAATCACAAACAATTGTAGAATTGTGGGCCTCAAAGCCACCTATCTATGATGATTTAAAATATCATTGGTTCAAAAAAACGTAAGGTATTATGATAACACATTTTTGGTTTTAAGATCATTTCCATAAAGTTTAATAATTAATTTATCCATAAAATAATATGGAAATATATATATATATATGTGTGTGTGTGTGTGTGTGTGTACTTGACAAGTAGAGTTTCATCCTTTAACTAATTCCTATCACAAACTCATCTTTCACTCTAAAAGATTTCAAAAAAATATATATTCTATTTATCCTAATCGTATAGGGTTCCAAAAATAATGAATTCATAATTCACTTATCAGACCCTTTAAAAAACTACATTATTCAATCCAGGACATCACGTGGGTCAGTGATCAGTGATACACCCTTGCCTCCCTTAGGTTGCGGGTTCAAGTCTAATGGCCTTACCGGACGTGACGGTTTGTCGCCCGACCTCCAGGTTGTCCTTTTTATATAAATCCAAAAATAACCTTAACAATAGTATCCAATTTCAAACTTAATCCATTACAGCCTTTAGAATTATCCGAAATACTTATATCTAAACTCTCAATCCAAAATTTATAAGGAAGTTAATCATAATGAGGATCCTTTTTTCCAGGTAATAACATGTGAATGCCTTCATCGTGTATTTTTTTACAACACCGCAACATCCTGAATTACCAAAATCAACCATATCTTATTCCAAAATCCCTACCTCATTATTAGAACCATATTAAGGATTACCTTTCCTTCAACCATTTATTATTCAAAAATTGTAGCTTACTATTAAGTCACTTTTCTTAGAACCATATAATCTCAAATCCTCAATAAAATAGTACTGCAATACAATTCTTATTTATCTCCTTAATTCATGTAACTAGTATATTGTTGATAAAACACCCAAATGAAATAATTCTATAATAACAACATAAGAACACTAATCATTATTATTTATCTGAGGTAGTATCATAACTTGATTATTATCCAATAACATCATTTGCGGTATACTCTTATGAATGGGACATTGATTCGCGTACTGTCTCAACGCCTTGTAGATGAAGCATTTTACATTTGAAAACTTTTTCTTATCCTTGAAATCACGTACTTGGTGTCCTTTTTCTCCACACTTATAACAAACTCACATTCCCTTTAATCATTTACCAAGGTGATTCATTCTACATTTATCACATATTGGAAAATCCTTCTTTCCCTTGTTCCCTTTATCCATCTTTCTTTCTACTATCCTTTTCATCTCTGGCTTCCCTTCAAATCCATAGGATTCAGAGAATTATTTACTGATCTTATTAACACATGATACTATTTATTCATATGATAATAATACGTGGGAGACTATTTCTCTTCTAAATTTTGGCTTAATACCGTGAAAGATATGATCCTTCTTACTCTTTGGATCATACGTATTGCTGGAGTTCATATTCCTTCTACTGGGTGTCATTTCTATACAATGGCATAAACTAGGTTAGTTTATGAATTGTAATGAATAATTCCAAACTTGTAAAATACCTAAAATAAATTGAACAGTTTATAGATATAATCCATAATCATAAAAATGTTTTCTTTGAGGAATTATATACTCATAAACCCTTTATAATGGTTTGTAAAGAAAATGAGAATTATCCTAAGAATATCCCCCGAGAGTGTCGTAACCAAGAGTGTAGTAAGGCCCGTTCTCATGCACCAGTTCCCGTTCGAGTCTAGCGCAAAGTGGTGTCTTTGGGTTTTACCCCTAGGTACATCTGTGTCAGAGCCGCCTCTACCTGCTTGTATCTAGACAGGGATGTATTTTCTTGGAAAACTCACAAAATTTATACATTACCAAAATTCTACGAATTTCCTCTATATTAATCCTCAAATTCTATCTTAGGTTTATGTGATCTAATTAGAGTTTATCTAAATCTAGATTCTAAGGTTATTTCTAAACTTCCTCTGATACCAATTTTAACGCCCTAACCCCAGTTACCCAGAGTCGGTGCATTATTTTAATATATTGGCATGATTACAAAGAATCAAGTCCCGAAGGACTGATCAGTTTAGCAGTCGTGGAAAACATATTACAATAATGAATGTTAAATTACACATTAGAAAATATAAAACAACATAAATGATCCTTTGAGAAATCCATTATTCCCTTATCTTAACCCTGCATATCAATCACAATACACTTCTTGGAATCCTGGGAAAATAAAACATAGAAAGGGGGGAGCTCAGATGCTCAGTAAGGATAACAATACAGCGGAAACATTCATAAATAAGCATAAACATTTAAGGCAATGTATAAATAAAACAAAAGAATTTTAAACTTGAACTTCAGTATAATATGGAAAAAATAAAATGAAGTAATTCCATTTACTTATTCACGTGAATATTCTAATAGTCGAATAGTCACATGCAATGTCACTAACCACTTTCATAATGATGAAATGCATATTATCGGACATCATAACCACATAGTCATGGCCTCGTTCCAAGACTAAAAACAAGATTTTTTCAAGGCCTTGTGCCAAGACACTAGTTTGTCTCATGAGACCTACCGATGCATCGAGGAGCTATAGCGGGCTCCACCGGTCACTTACTAAGTCCAATGCATTCCTCATATGAAAAGGTTTAAACATAACATAAACATTCGTATTAAAACTAGAATAAAAAATGTCAATACTTTATCCCTAAACCATGAATGGTATAAAAATAACACATACATAGTCTAACATATCACAAAACCTTCAATACAATATGGAATATTTGTATCATAATAAATCATCTTCAAACAGGTTTAAAATCCATCAAAGTATGTTGACATAGATGAAAATGATTTGTAAAACTCTTTGAGAGAAGTATCCCTTTTTCATGAAAACATTTAAAAGCCACACAATTTAGAAAGGAATAAATTTAAAGACATTTTTAAATCAAAGTTTCCCATACCACTTTGAAACTTTTGAAATGAATTATCATTTTAAAAACATTCATGTCCATATAAATAAATCCTTAAAAACTATTTCGAAGATATGGACATTAATGAGAGATTTAGAAGAATAAATATTTAAAACATTTGAAATGATGTTTTTGTAAAAAAGTTCCTTAAAATAATCCCTTTGAAAACTCTTTCATGAAATATGTACATGGATAATGAATATGTCCCATTAGATACTTACGTAAAAAAAACCTCGGATAATAAAGAGATTGTGAAATTAACCCTTACCAATTTGGTAACTTACGAAACATACACCCCATGAAAAAGGTATCATAAAATTAATATGTAAATAAAGATAAATTAAATTTTATCACACAAAGAATACAATTATGGTTTGTACATACACCACACAAAAGGTAATAGTGGTAATATGGCACGAATCTCACGGGAATAAGGAGTGAGATGAAAACCTCTTACCTTGCACTTTCCTTTAGTCGAGGGTATGTTTAACCTCCTGTATGAAGACCGTAGTATGTTATTAAATTATAACAGAACCATATTAATATTTATGATATCATACATTATTCATTTATGACTTTATACTACCCATTTAATAATAATTTCCATGTTAAATTAACATTTTGGGTAATAATCGCTTTCTTTATCATACGTGTTTTAACTTGTTACTCTTGATTGTATCACTTAGATCATGATTTAAATACTTCCAGAATATAAAACATTATTTATATATCATATATATTTATAATATAAATATGTATAATAGAAATATATATTAAATGTAAATCACCGTTTATGGAGATGGTAGTCTGTACGTATGCATAAACGATGTTTCTGTTTTCATAACGTATTGAACGGAACTAAGTGAATAAAATATATGTTAGTAAATATATATATATATATAAATATATATATATCCATTATCATTATTATGTCATATATTACAAACATATTAGTAATATATATTTTTATAATCATTGATGAATGGTGAATGTGGAAATGAATCTCATCGTGTCGTGGAGACGGTAAGTCGTACGTACGCACGAGCGACAATATCATTTCCTTAAAGGTGTGGAATTGGATAGTATATTAATTTTACAGAGACATTATCATGTTATTTTCATTATTTATATACATATTACTCCTCATTATATCCATCCAAATAACATAGTGTTGAATAACAAATTACACCACGGCGTGGAGACGGTAAGCCATATGTATGCACGCATGGTGACATTATCATTCATAATATGGATAGAAAAATGAATATAGTTCTGAAATAATTATAATAACATCATATTATATAAAAGATACTAGAGTTATTATTTTATAATGGAAATAAGAAAGAAAGAATAAGTGGAAGAATAATGGAACTTGAAAGAGGGTGGTGAAATCATTACCTCTTCTTCGGGTTCTTCCTTTTGATTTGATCAAAAGGGATCCTTAGGTTGGATTTATGATCAAAATAAGTCCTATAGGTTGAATTGAGGGAATTTGGGAGGATATTTGGGCAGGTTTTGGTTGAGCCAAATGGCTTTGGAGGTGTGATTTTGAGAGAAGGGGAAGTGCCCTTTTATAAGAGGGGTGAGGGTCACTTTAGGAAAATATCAAAGTATTAATTTATTGTACAATCATATTCGGTTTATAATGGTTTAAAATGAATTTATTTAGATCCTTAGGTGGTTATGGGTCGAAATAGTCTCAAAAAATACGTTTTAGACAAGTTTAGGTTACCATTTTAACCTTATCATTTAGATTTAACTCTTAGTTAAATAGTTTAACTTTTATCGTGTCTTCTTGTATTCTTACTATATATGGTTAATAAACTTACTCTAAACTTCCAATAGAGCCTAAAGTGGCTCATTAATGACATATATAATATTATTTAATCCATTTGACCGAACCTTACATTTTTAGTAATATTATATCAACCAATAATATAGTATTTGTTTTAAATATTAATTTATGTCAATTTTGACATTATTTGGTATTTTGTTTTTTTGAAAGTCATAAAAACTTGATTACTTCTAAAAAGATACATTTAATCATCCCTAACATGTCATAGTAACCTTGAAAATTCTTGTATGTCATAAAAACTTTGAAATTATATTTATTTTAATATTTATAATACCATTTATTTGATTCTTTCATTAATAAGGTAATTACTGCATCATCATTGTGTCATAAATAAATTTAATTATTTAATGTCTAAAAATTATAAATAAAATACCATGATGTAGGAAATATTTTTATATTTATAATGAATATTTATAGTCTAATTTATCTTATGTATAACCCTATTTTAAAAATTGTTTAGTTAATAAACTTTGAATTTAACACTTTTAACTCTTATTTAAATTAAATAATAATAAACGTCCTAATCTCATCCAAGTGGACCTAAAGGTTCTTATTTTATTACTAAGGTTGTTTTTGGTCGAATTACACTTATCCAATAGAATTAGTACATGTGTTAGGAGAATATTAATATCATTTTTACCCTTAATTACCCTATTTACTACTAACCGTTGTAAATAAAAGTAAAAAGTTACTATTCACCAAAAGAATTATCTTATTGAACCAAATTTTACTCCTTAATATTAACTATGTCTCTCGTATTTTCTAAATTCCACTCATAGAAGCGGTAAAATTATGTTTTATGTGAATTTTCAAATTCTCCTATGAGGTGGGTAAAAGACGGTGAAAAGTTCTATAAAAAAATTTATATATCTCAAATTATTATAAATTGAATCCAATAAATTACATTGAACTTATATAGATATTATGTATATATTTTGAAATAAAATAAATTTAAATAAAATAATTATTTATTTAAATAAAAATTTGGTTTTAAACGATAACTTAGTGTTTTTTTACTATTCATCAAAAATTGAACATTTTCAGAAAAATACTAAAAAATAACCCTAGGATAATTTCAATATTCCAAATCCAAAAATGAAGTCTATTTTTTCCATATTCATAACATAGAAGTTTCATTTATTAATTTAAATTTAATTCCCATTGTCAAAATCAAAAAGCGGGTTTTTAAGAAATAATAACTATCAAAAGATTGATACATGTTTATGTGCAATTTCAAAGTGAACTTACTCCCAATGAACAATATTTAATTAAATGGTAAAAATATAATCTAATTATACTTTAAAACCACTCAAATGTATAATTTAACACTACAAATTATTTTGATTAAAAAGTTGTTTTTAGTTAAAATTTAGTATTTTTCACTATTCACCCAAATATGAAAGTTATCAGAAAAACTTCACAAATTCATTGAAACTAAATTTTTATATCCTGATTCTAAATAAGAAATTTGTTTTGTCAAATTTAATAAATAAAAGTTTCAAATATTGAATTTCAGAATTTTTCACCATTAAAAGGAGGTAAAAGTGCAATTTTTGAAAAATACTTCTTTTATTTGAAAAAAAATTAATTAGTTCTTACATTATGTCTAAGAAATTAATAATTTAGATTCTAGAATTATATAATGTTCAAAATTTTGTTAATACTATTCATAACCATTTTTGGATGGCTAGTTTGGTAAGTCGTGATGCGTTTGAAATCAGTGTTGCGTGTAGTGAAAGTTATTTCATTACTTTGAAGAAATAGCATACTATGAAATTTTGGGGTGTTACACATATTAGGTCAAATATTATGTAGATATAGACTGTTGAAAATAAGGAAACACATAATTTAGGAAGAAACATTTTCAAATAATATTGGGGTTCTATGTAAGTGGATAAGGTTCACCAAAGTTATGGATTTTAATGTTGTTGGTTCATATAATATTTACTTAAGTAGTTATCCATAAAGAAACCACACAAGTACCCTTCAAAGATGTTAGTCACATAAGATTTACACAAGCAGGACTCCATGAATAATTCATTCGGTAATCCTTCATGAAGGATCTTATACAGTAGATTCCATCAAGTTTTTATATGTGAAATACATTACCATTAAAAACTTACATGGTTCCCTTCCCCCTCTCCCATCCTTATATGTGGAAGTTATTTAAAGGAATGCATTGAAGTATTTTTTTTAAATGGATAACTCATTAATGGGGTGAATTTTCTCTTAAACTTCATATTTATACAAAAATATTCCCTTCTCTAAGTGTTTATCAGGGTATTTATAGGCTTGTCACGTAACCACATCCCACAAAAATGTCCTCAAAAAGAAGATATGATGTCACATAGAATTCCCACTATATATTTGTAAAGAAATTTCTAGTAAATGATAATGTTATGTGGCCATAAAGGATCTTAACTACAACTTTGAAAAGAAAATTCTAGACCATATGGATGTTAAAAACCATAAATGATCCTCTATATAGCTTTAAAAAATGGTTAGTATTCTGTGAATGATATGATCCATTTATGGTAAATTTTCCTTTATGATAAAATTAATACCAACTTAAAAATGTCATAAATTTTTATTTGATCCCATGTTTGTTTTTGGATTTTATTATACATTTCCTTTTTAAAACTGAAATTTATATAGTTAACTTTATGTTGGTCTGCTTATATTTTCATTTCTAGTTTTAGAAACCTAGACTTATAGTACCCCCACCCATAGTTTTTTCTTATAAATTTAATCATAATACCCTTACCTTAAACCATATTTGAGGAATTGAATAAAATTGGAAACTATAAAAATTTATAGTCTTTTGTAGATATCTCTTACCAAAAAAACAATAATAAATTATATATATATATATAAGGAAAGTTAACACCAATATATTGAGCTTTTAAAAGTACCATTGGAATTTCAACACATCAAAATTCCAGAATTTATCAAGAAGAAGCAACATGAAATAATTAATCCTCTAAAAGTTACACTTCCCTTGACTAAGAGTATCATAATTAGGAATCCTCTACACCCTACCCACCACAAAAAATCAACCTAACACACAACTTAGAATAAACTCATAAACAAGTAAGGAAACTAAAATTCAAGAAATGGTAAAACATGAAACTATACTACATAAAGTGAAAAATAGACACAAGGTATTAACATGCTTTGGAGAAGTTTTCCTACATGCATGGTAAGAACACAACAACATTATTATATTAAGAAAGTAAAAATATTACTTTAAACTAAAAATACTATTAGTAATATTTCATTATTATGGATTAATACTCTATAAAACTCTGATGTATTGTATGTAATAAAGATTCATTATTGTTGTATAGGATGCATTATTAAGGTTTGATCCCTACTTCCTTTTATAGGAACTTTTTATGGTATTTTTAGTCACACTAATTTCCCACATTCATAGATATCCTCTATATAGAATGCCATTTTTTATCACCACTAACCTCATTAACCTTTTCCACTTTCACCGTTAAACTTATAGAGTCTTCATTTGAGAGGTTTATTTATATAGAGTCTACCAAACATTCTAGACCACCCTCCATTTCATTGGTAAAATGATATACCAATGGACCCACTGTTACTAAAGAGATGAACTATATTTGTTTTCACATTGAGCCAAGCCATATGCCTCTATATGATATTGTGGTAACCTGAAAACAATGAATTAAATTCTAATAGATGAACTTCTGGGGATCTGAAACTATACTTTACATCTAAATAATCTCTCACTTGAAGACTTGTCTTAGGAAGCTCCATCACCCCATAACAAGTTTTCTTCCTTTTTATAGTATTAATCCACCTCCTTCCATTCACCCAAGCCATTTTGAGGAATTATTATTCAATATACTTTCTTAAGATAGAGTCTTAGAATGATCTTTTGTAGATTTAAAACATTATCCTCCAACATACTTCTAATAAAATGGTACTTTTGGTAAATATTCTTAGTCCTTGCATGGAATTCGGAATCTCTATCCAAGTGAATTTCACTATGATTAAAAATAATAATATTTGTACTTATTTAATTCTTCTCAATTCCTTCAATAATGTCTTCAACCAACCATTTCTTTCCTAACTTCTATTATTTATACATACTCCACTTTATTTGTACTTAATTTAATGATCATCTATATTCATGAAATTCAATTGATTGTTATTCATACATATGTAAACATGAATCTAGTTGTGCTATTTCTTGTATCTAAATCTCTAAAAAAATAGAATCCATAAAAATTAATAATGCATCTTCCTCCCCAAATAAAAGATTCATATCTTTTAATCCTTTCAAATACTGAAGGATTCACTTAAATACTTCCCAATATTTTTTTGGGGTTGGATTTAAACCTTATCACAAATCCCACTAAAATTTTTATATCTAACCAATTACATATCATAGAATACATTAGGATTCTGATAGTTGAAGAATATGGAACATTTTTTATTTTTTTAGATCCCTTATTCCATTTTTTGGTGTATGTGCCTTGGAAAATTTTAAGTGACTGGTAATATAGTTTGAGACTAGCTTAGATCCAGCTATCCCAAAAAAAATTGTGATCTTTTGAATGTAGTCCCATTGGGATAACACTAATGTTTCAGTTCTTCTGCCCTTTAAATCCCCATGAAACACACCTATCATAAGGTGTTGAAAAAATTAATTTATTTCCTAGGGAATGTAGTGTTAGTGGTAACCTGGGTTGTCTCCAAAGAGTAGTACTCTAATCTAGTGTCATGTGTGAAAAAATAAAATAAGTAGATATTGACTTATATTACTATAAAACAATGAAAAAATAAATAATAAACCAAAGTGATAGACAAGTGATCGGGTTAGGCTTGGCATCCCATTTGTAATGTTATCATAGTATTTTCAAAATAAATCTATTTACCTTGTTAATTGCTTCAATTAATATTTTTAAAATAACTTCCACTTTTCATACTTAATCAATTTTGATAATAGTGAAAATAGTCCTAAAAATTTAATTACTTTGGAATCCTCTTCTTCCTATGTGTGAAATTCACAATGATCGCCCTTGATTTACTTAGGAAAATTCCAATATGGTATTTTAATTTCCAAGAAACCAAGTTTGATCACTACCTCTTCCTTACATGTTTAGTAATCCCTAAACACTCTCTACCTAGTCTTAGAAAAATCAATTGATGTGATCAAAAAATAATAAGAGCGAGATAATAATTCCTTAATCAATAAAATAATTAATAACCAGAATTAATAAAAAAACACAATCGCATTCAAATTAAATTTTAAAATTAAAAATTAAAAACCATTTAACAATGAAAATAAATCAATGTTTTAAAATTAAGCTCTTAGACTCAAGCATCTCAAATGGGTCACCTCCCCTTACCCAATCACTTAAAGTTTCTATCCCTCCATTTAAGAATAAAAAATAAATTTTTTAGTAGTAGGATACATTTTAATAACAAAATAGAGAATAAAGGAGCAGAAATCTTGGGCAGTGGCAAGTTAAACCTTCGGTTAATCCTTCTCCACCTATATCTCTGTTTAACTTATCCCATATATATCTCCCTTGTATATCATTTTTTCCCTCCTATTTGTAGGTATATTATATATAAGTTTTTACCTTTAAATATTTATATATCTTCTTAAAATCCTATTATATTTTATTTATCTTTCCTTCATTTATATCTATTTGTATCACAATTTAAATTAGTGATCATTTCATCCTTGATTTAATGATTTTTTTAAACTCCTTGTGCACATATGGGTCCCCCATACATGTGCTTCTTTAATTCTCCTTGAGACTTAGGGTGTATCTCATCGATTTCCTAAAGATATTGAGTATTTGAAATTATAGTGTAAAATCCTTTTGTGGTGTATCCATGCATCCCATGGTCGCAGCCTATTATTCCTAATATCTCATATATTTTTACAAAAAAACACATAAATAACATTAGAAAAGAAATATAAATCACATACTAAGACTATTTCATTGATTTGATGAAAAAATTGAGATAAACAATGAAGGATCGGTCGTTTGGTACAATGGGTCACACAAAGGAAGAAGAAGAAAGGGTGTAGGGAGCATGCTATGTTAAATATGGGGAACCTTTATCAATACTATAATAAAAAAAATTAAGACTACCTTTTCTTAGTGCTATAAAAGAATTGAAAAAAACTGTCCTTTCTCATCCCATGTAAAAAATATTGGTAAAAGTACCCAATAATAATCCCAAATATGGTTGTGTTTTTAAAACCTGAAATCATTTAAAACCCATTTATTTTTTAAAAAATGTATTTACCTAGTCTTACTCTATTAAATTTTGAAATACTTGTTTAAATAACATAGTTATTTTAAATACTAGTTTATAATTTGGAATATTAAAGAATCATATATAAAATTAAAATTAAACTATCTCAAATTGAATAAAAATTTTATAATTTTTTTATAATTTGAAAAAAAATAGTCAATGAAAAAAAATAACTAATTTAATTGGGGTTTGGTGAAAAAATAATTTATAAATATATAAAAAAAATAAAAATAGATAAATATATTTCATCACATTACTATTATTTAAAAATATATAATTAGTAAATTAATAATAATTTATTTAATTGATTTTAGGTTTTGTGATGCCCTAAGACTACTGCCTTAACCCCTATTCATTAATTTGGTTTTGAATTTACTTCTCTAACCCTATAAAAATATAATTATTCACTACCATAACCCTATATAATTAGGTTAGTTGGTGTTGAGTACCTAGCTAATGGGTATAAATTTTTATTCCTACTTAATGAATTAATGGTGTGATGATATAGGATAGTGTTAGGAATCTATGTTTACTCAACCAAATGCTTTATGAGGTCTGGGGTCCAATAGAAATTTCAAGTGGTAGGGATATACAGAAAAAACTTTTATGAGTGACATTTATAATTAAAAAGGAGATAAAATTTATATTTTTATTAAATTTAAAAATAACATAAATATATATAATTTATGAAAGAATGTGACCATGATTTTTTATTAATTTTTTTAGATTATTTTATGGGTTCTCTTTATCTTTTGGTGATAGATATGATTTCTCTATTTCTTTGGAAGTTTGTATTTTTACTGTTTATTTATTTTTTGTTTTTGGATTGTGTGGGTATTGGTTCATGTTTTTAGATTTATTAGGTCTTTTCATTATGGAAACTATGAACAATATATGACTATGTGTAGTTGTCAATGATAGTTTTTAAGGGGGAAAACAAGCAAAATGGAAGCATTTATGGGATATGAGTATCCAAACTAGAATCTTTTATATGCCAGGGACACTTCAATACACTTTTTGAGGCCAAGTTTCACTAGAACATTCACTATTATAGTGAAACTTGGCCTCAAAAAGGTGTAATTGAAGGTCCATGGTATATAGAGGATAAAAGCCAATTAATTTCCTAGGTAGGTTTTCATCATTTAGTGGGGGATATTTTTTATTAGTTCACATTATTTAAATTATTTTTTAAAATTTTCACCTATTTTTTATTGAATTTTTCTTTAATTTCCCCACTTTTAGTTTTTTATTATGGGTGTGCTTTTTTCCCATCATTATTTTTTTTTATTAAGTTATCAATTCGCCAAATTTTTCATGTGCAGAGGGCACAAAAGTGATGGATGTTATAAAAGCAAAGTTTGTTTCTTGGTCTTTATTCTATTTAGTATTCGAGCTTAATTTCATTTGAAGTAAGCTTGGTGCTTCTTCTAAACATGAATATAATTGTTTATTATGGGAAACCATTTAGGGTGATATTTTTATTTTATCAATAAAGTTCTTTGAGATGATGTCTAGTATTCTTTTTTGGTCTAAGTACATTTTTGAGTTTAAGTATGGGTTTAAATGGTGGGGGGTTTCTTACCCACCATCGCAATGTTATTTTTGTTTGTGTTTTTTCAATTTCTGGTTCTCCTGTTATGAAAACATATCAAAAACCTTATGAAATGAGACTAAAAAATGTATAAATGAAATTATTTTTGTGCTTCGATTTCACAAGTCATTTTAAAAATGTAGTGATTTTTTATAAATTAAATTTAATTTAATAAATATTATCTAACATATAAAAAAGAAATGATATCATTATCATATCTTCATTTATATCATGTTTTTGTAATTATGTAACTTTGTAATTAAAAATAAAATTTATCATATATATATAATCATATAATATGCACAATCTAGGAAAAAATCATTTTTTAAATCTATACCGTATCAAAAATGAGATGAATTTTTTTATAGTGTATATATATCATGTTAAAAAAATATTAGGGAGGAAATTATTTTGTGATATCTTTTTTTAACACATAAATTGAATGATAAATTTTTGAAAATAAATTTTTTTATGAAAAGTTTAAAAAAAATTAGTAATATCAGTAATTTAAAATTATGAAAAATGTATTTAATAAAAAATAATTTCTTTGAAAAAAAAAATTTGTAATTTATCTATTTATATGATAAAAAAAATTATTGTTTTGATTTAATCCATTTTTTTAGTTTAAAAAAACCATATAAATTTATGTTTTAATTTTTATCTATATGTATATATGCATAAAAACCGCATGGTTTTTAACCGTATGAGGGGAAAAAACATAATAAGAGAAATCATCATTTCCAACAATCTAACTCGAATCACAAACATGATAGGCAGAAATACTAATAAGGGTTTCACTATTCATTAAAGTGACACAGGCCCTATCTCTTCTGATCAAATATGGTTGTGAAAAAATTGGGGGATCACCTGTTAGAGAATTGGAAATGGGGTCAGTGATGGGGCTGATGTAAAGGATCCATCCCAAACATAAGGACACCAACCTCTCTTCCCTTGTGAGCCTCCTACCTAACCACTTAGGGAATCTTCTCTCTTAGGTGGATCAGACCCTATAGGTTTGTGCTTTTGGTTTACTTTTTTAATCATGATTTTTAATCATGATTCTATACAACGGTTGATGTGAATTTACAATCATTTCTCTCATATCATCACTCATTTAGGATGTTATTTATTTGATGTAAATATATATATATATATAGTTTATTTAAAATTTCTATATTCTTATAATTTTTTAGATTTTAGTAAATGAATTATTATGATTTTTTTATAAATAGGGTCAAGAAATAAAAACAGTTGACCCATTAGAGGATAATTTTCAATATCAAGAAATAAAGTGAAATAAAGTATATCGCATTAATCAGATCTCTCTTATTTTTTATTAAAATTGAGGGATGAAGTGAAATAAAAATATATTAGAGGGGTATTTATGAAAACACATTTTAATGTTTTTAACAGGAGTAATGTGACATGATTTATATCTTGTTTGATTTTTGTTCATATTTAATTGTTCTTATTTTCGGTTTTTAGGCCTTGGAATAAAATTATTCCCAATAAGAGATAAAAGTATTAAAAAATAATATATGGAGAGTTTTAATTTGAGTTATGAATGGAATAGGATAGTGTGTGACTATATTATTGAACCCCAACCTTGTAAATAAAAGTGGTCGAAAGGTATTTGTAATATTTAAGAGTTAGTGTCATGTCAAAAAAACATTCCATGTGATCATGCCTACATTGGATGTTATTGATGATTGAAGTAATTAATTAGTCCATTTTAAATATTAGTGGCCATATTTTACATCTATTTTGAATTCAGAACTTTATTTTATACCGATATATGCTAAAATATTTTGGAACTGGTGTCTTTTTCTAAACACCTCATATTTTTCTTTCTTTTTTCAGTTAATAGTTTTTATATAACTAGGGATTTTATATTAACCATTTTATTTAATCAAATAATAATAAGTTAATTATCATTATTATTATTATTATTATTATTATTATTATTACTACTACTACTATTATTGTTATTATTTTCTCTCCATAGAGTGTTTAATTCTGTGGTTAGTGGTTAAAAGTTTATTGTTTCCTTGTCCATGTCCTTTAACATTCCTATGTATTAATTGTCTAATTTAAAAATCCTTTGGACTAAAAAAATAGGTTTTATGTGATATGGACTGTGGGGAGGAGTTTATTTTATATTAATACATTAATATGTTGAATCATATAGTTAAAGTGATATTTTATGGATGTAATGTGCCTTAACTTAATTTAATACCATAAATGAAACATAATATGATAAGAATATAATTAAATTGAAAATAATTTAAAAATTGTTAAAATTTCCTTAACATGTTGAATTTATTAAAAATTATAATGTATTATAAAATATCCTTAGTTCAATATTTAAACTATATTCACTCATAAATAATGAAGGTTGGTTGTGGACAAATATAATTAAATACATTATATTTATAATCATGAAAACATTATCATATTATCTATTTATTATATACTGGTGGTAGTATTTAATATTATATCTTTTAATAACACTATAAAAATATATAATTAGACATGTGAGAGAAATGTACCTTATATACACATAATTGATCTTAGATATTGACTACAATAAGCCTTATCCAAGTGTTAGAATTTCCAGTTTTTTTATTAAGAAAATGTCCTCTAACTTTATTCACTTATGTTAAGTGATTATTTATAAGTGTTTCTATATTATTGATTGTGAAAGTATTTTTCTTCTACTCATTTAATTTTTTTTATTCTAGAATCTAAGTGTTATTGTTTTATTAAAAATAGAATAAACACCACTTATTTTTTATAACTACCTATCATAAGTGATAATAATTTTAATTATTTTTTATTAAGTACTGTAAAATAGTACCTTATACATGTACTAAATTTTTTTTTCTCATTCTCTAATTATTAAATATTTTACCTACATTACATGGAATATAGGAATATACATCACTCTCTATAGAAATATTTCTAACATCACTTTCTCTTCTCTCTAGTTTTTTATAATTAGATAGATAATTTACCCATCCCTTTATTTATTAATGAAAAACTAGCCATATCATTCTTATAATGTGTTTTTATTTTTTACGAATGTCACCTTGGTCTAAAAAATATCATCACCTCTAGAGGACGGTCCATAATCATCTGTTCAATTGAGAAAACTTGAAATCAAATAAAATGAACACTTTTCAATTTATCTATTATTTTTCCATCACTTTTCAAAATATATTTCTTTTTAAATATTTTTTGGATACACATTTTGAAAATAAAAATGGAAAATTTTTTACAAAACCAAATTTTCTTACAATATATTTCTTATGAAAAAAAATATTCAAAGGAACCATAATGTATTAATTTATTTCATTTTTGGTTATAAATAACTACTAGAATATAAAAAAAGAATTAGTATCTAGTATGAAGGTGGTATTTCATCAGTATACATGTGGGAATATGAGAATGAATATTTTGTGGCCTACTTTTTAATAAAAAAGGGTGTGATTATACATTAAACCAACAAAAAAATAATTGTTTTATTCTTTTTCTATTACAAAATTGAACAATTTTTTAGGATGAATATGGTTTTTAGAGTAGTAATGGAAAAATTAGTTTCTTGTGGGAGGTTTGATGGGATTCAATAAATGTTAATGAGGTTAACTAGTTTTAAGAGTTTGGAAAGGACATTTTTGGTTTCACATTTAATTTATATGTATGTTTTAGGGTGAATGAAATAACAAGGCCAAAATAGGCCCTTAATTCTAGTTTAAGACCCAAAATTAGGAAAATATCAATAAAGGGATGTCATTATTTATAGCTAAAATAAAAATACTCTTATACCCCCCCTTAAAATATTGAGCTTACACTAACCTAATATTTCATATCTTATGTTCTCTTCCTATAGTCACCATCCTCTCTTGTGGATTAATTCCCATCATTGCGTCCTTTTTTTCTTCATTCTTATCTTATATTATGCCTCCTCCCATGAATGGAATATCATTTCACCATTATCTTATAATTCCCCTTCTCCTACCATTATAATTTCCCCTAGAATTATCCTCTCCTCATTGTGTCTTCTCAATTGTAATCCCTTATAATTTTTTACTCCCTATTACATCCTAATAAATACCCACTCACCTCATTTATTTGAGATGCATCCTTGATAGATTTTTTGTTCATGTGGAGTTCCATTATATAGTATTAAAAAAATATTTTATAGATTTCATCCAGTAATGTGTTAGTGTTAAAATTCAATTAATTGTATTATTTTATTCCACGTAATAGTTATTAAATAATTATTAGTATGAGGACCCAAACCTTTTACATAAATTATTACATTATTTTTAACATAAACATCCATTAATCACAACCTAAATATTGTGAGTCCTAGTGTCTTTGGAATACTATGATCAAAATACATTAAAGGAAACTAAAATACGGAATCATTATTTATTTATTTATTTTCCTTAGTAAGATCCTAAAATACATTTTAGCTCCTAAAATTTTATAGGATAACTTAGGAAATACATAAAATAAATGGGTGAGCTAAAAATCCTAGTAATTGAATAAACATGATAAGGAAACATAACATGTGATTCAAAGGTATAACATAATATCATAAAATAAAATCTTCATGATTAATCACATGGTATTAAGACATAAATAACATGGTATAATAATATCATGAATCATAGGAAATTTAGTAGCAATAGAAAAACATAACATAAACATGAGTCAAGGATAAATACCTAGATAGTATCACGTGGGGGGAAAAGTCCCATAATAGTTTAGTTTTACTCAATAATCCCATACATGATATCTCATGAGACTATAACATTACCCAATGAATTGGAGAGCTATATAGGAACACCCATCATAAAATTTTCATGATCTATGTGTGACACATAAAAAAAGTAAATCATAAGTCATAACATAATAATTACCCAGGGAAATAAAATTTGTTTCATAATCTTTCTTCATATCATATTCACAGGAAATTTCATAATGAAGGTATTTTAAAAATGATAATAATGAATTCATTACCCCATCAAAGGAAGAAATAATAAACTAGGTATATATGTGAGATACATATATACATAATTTATAATCAATACATAACATAAAATTTTGTTTTAATTGATGAAAATATTTTTAAAAAGATTAAAAACATTCATGAGGAAAATAACCTTTTCAATTTAGGTAACTTCAAAGGATGTTATCTTAGATTAAAAATAATTTTGAAAGATCACTTTGAAAATTTATTGAGTAAAGTTTCCTTTGAATTTTGAAAACAATTATTTAAAATTTAAAAAATTTATAACATTAAAGAAAACATTTTTTAAAAAATAAACTTTGAAAATTATAGAGTAGTCATTAAAACATTGAGTGATCATGATGGAAAAGTATTTATATTTATGTTGAATAAATTAAAAATACAGAAATATTCTTTTTAAAAAAGTTTTCAACAATAAAATTAAGGGTAAAAATTATTTTAAACCATTATAGTAAAAACAAATTGAAAACATTTTTAGAAAACATGGATTTGGAAGGAAAAAAGGATTTTTGACCAAAAAAAGAAATGAAGTTATATTTTCTTAAAAACATTATTTTGAAATCTTAACTACATAAAGAGAGTAAAATGAAGGAAAAACATGTATTCTAATGACATAACCAGAGGATAATAAAATTTATTACTTTATTGATATATAGATCATAATATTTCATGATCAGAAGCATAAACATAAACAATCTCGATAAATGATGTGATTATACCATAAAACCATTACCACTTTGGTAACATTAAGTTGTATTCACCATGAAATAATAACATTAAATTAAAATTAAAATATAATGATAATAAATAAATTCATGATATTTCATGTCAAAGGGGTCGTATATACACCTCATAAAATAATATAGGTGTATAACACGACATATATCTCAAAGAAAGAAAATTGAGACCAAAATCCCTTACAAAGTTTGTATCATTGAGGTGATAGTTAATAAATGAGGTGATTATGTGTAACAAATATAGATCCACACAAAGATATTTTAAGTAAAACATAAAGTAAAAAAAATAAATTTCACACATAATATTGGCATAATATAATCAATGAAGTAAACATATGACCCAATGAATGAAAATTGAGTTAAGAGATCCCTTACCTCACACTTTTCTTTAGTTGAGTGATCATTAAACAAATTTATAGTGGTTTTAAACATGTTATTAACTTATAAAAAAATAATATTATTATTTATAATATCATATATGATCTTTTTATAACATATTATTACCCATTAATTAATAATATTTCATTATCACTGTTATTTTGGGCGTTAATTACCTTGTTTTCTCCTACACATTTTGCATTGAAAGTTACAAATCTTGAACATAGGTTATAGTTAAATCATATACATAATTATATAAATGTTATAAATATAATTATTTTTTATTAGATACATCTTTAGAATCATTATTTAATCTTGAACATGGAGAATGAATCACATCGCTTCGTGGAGATGGTAGCTCACACATACGCTCAAGAAACTTTATCATTTCCTTAATGGGTGAAAGAGTAAGGAAGTGGATTGTATATTAATTTTAAAAAAATGATTAATATTTCATTAATATAATATATAAACATAAAATTAATCCTTATTAACTACCATGTAAATTTTAAGTAAAAAATGAATCACATCACTCCGCGAGACGGTAGTCCTCTGTACACACGAATGTTGTTATTTCATTCTCTACAGAATAGAAAGTTAGAAGTTATATATGATATTATAATTAAATATGTATAATTATATCAAAAATATCATATATAAATATTATATACATCATTATATCTATTCATTATAAGTGTTGATGTAAAATTAATTACATTGGTTCGTGAGGTGGTAGTTCGTCGTACACACGATCAATGGTTTTGTTTCCCATTTGATGGAGGAGGATACAGTTTTAGGTCATTAAAATAACATTAAAAAAATAAAATTATATGTAATATTCTGATTTCATTATATCATAATGGTTTAATAATATTTTAAGGAGGTTGAAGAATAAATAAAATAAAACACTCAGTTAAGAACGTTACCTCTTCTTTAGACAACTTCTTTAGGTTAAAACCAAAAGCCTTTATAGGATATATTTATAACCAAACCAATTAAGAAATTAATTGATTTATTTATTCAGGTATTATATAAACAAATTGGTTTTGTACGTGTGTAAAGAAGAGGACAAGGGTGTCCTTTTATAAGTGTGGGAGAGAAAATACTTGGAATTTTCTAAAAGAAATAATTCCACCCATGTTTTTTTAATTCCAAAAGGCTCCAAAATAAACTATTTTCGAACCTTATACATTATAATGTCTGAATATGTCTATAAATAGGTTTTATAAAAAAAATTAGGCCATTTTAACCTTTATATGTTTAGTTAAACCCCTATAAATCTGTTTTTTTTTTACCTTAACCATGGCAATTAATTTTTATTGATTTTACTATTCATTATGGTAAAAAAATAATTTGAACTTATTATAAAATATAAATTATTATGATTCCAAATATTTAATAAATTTTACCAAATTAAATTTACATAATTTTAAAACTTTAATTTAAAACTATACTCACTGACAGGATAAAAAAGCGGGTTTTCAAGAAGTGTATTTTTCAAGCGAAAGATGGTTTTATATTAACTCTATGAGTAAGAATATTCATTATATGAATAAAAATTAATATTTAATAATATATAATATATAAATTTTATTTAAATAATTCCTAATTTGGGGGTTTTTTAATTAATTAAAAATTAGAAACATTATGAACTTTAAAACAGTTTTTAGAAGAAAAAAACATATTTTTAAACCAAAAAATTAACTTATACTAAAATACAATATAAATTTGATTCAGAAGAATTTAATTGGATTAAAAATAAAAAATAATAATTATGTTACTTAAAATTATATAATTTATCTTTTAAATTAATTAATTTTTTTAAAACAAATGATAGTTTTATAAAAATTAGTGTTTTCACTATTCACTAAAAAATAAATATTTCCTAAAAAATCACAAAATTTTACCCAAATTAAATTTTGATATTATAATTTAAATAATTAATTTTGTTTTTTAGAATAAAGTTTCTAAAAATTGGTATAAATTAATTTTAAATTGTGTGTTCAAAGCGCTACTAAATAGCCTTTTAGAAAAATACATTTTTTCAGAAAACACTAATTTTTTATCAAATGGTTGTTATTTTGTTTATAATAAATAGATAACCATTGAATTTATTTTATACATGTATAAACCATATAATTTTAATAATTTTTTTATTACTATTAATACGCTCTAGATTAGTTTCTTTGTTATAATGGGAAAGTTTAAATAATAATATTTTAATAGAGTACCATGTTTCATTTAAACCCAATGTTGTGTGCATCGCATGTTTTCGAAGAAATTGAATTTATTTAAAATTAAATATATTTTAAAGTCTTGGTTTGTTACTTTATCTTATAATCTTATTGATGTTTTTCATATATGTTATTGAACATGATGTTCCTATTTTAAAATATTGGGGTGTTACATTATACCCCCTAAATAAATAGTGTCTTAGAAATTTAATACTGATATCAATAATAAAGGGTTTGATATTTTAGAATACCTTTTTTGGAAACTCACATCACAAAAAGGGTTAATAAATTTTCTTCTTGAAGAGAGAGGGGGTGTGCAAAGGTCGTCAGGAATAACATATACTAGGTTTCCAAATAGAAGAACATGGGTGGGAAGTGAAGATTTGGACATCGAAGAAAAGAGTAATGTTTAAATAATTATTGAGATTAATAGAGATCATTGAATATGAAAAATTGAATAATCATGAGAAATTAAAAAACAGGAAAACCATAAACCAAATAGGTGTGAAAAAAGAACATTGATAATATCATAAATAATGGTAATAGGCCGATATTTTATTTCAAGATCTTTTCTTAGAGTTGAGGAGTTATTTTACTATCTAAAAATATAATCAAATATAGTTGATATATTTCTATTTCATAAGAAAAATTTCATCCTTTGGTTGTGCTTTGACTAATTTCCACTTCACCTCTTACTCCAAAAAAAATTAATATCCAAAAGTGAATTTTTTATTCCTAAAGCACTAAAATTAACTTTTAATGGATCATAAGATCTATAAAATAGTAACAAGATATTACTCCTATGTTTATTAAAACCAAAATGGTTAGAAAAAAGTAATATAATATCCAAAATGAATATGAATCTATTAATATACAAAATTCAATAGTGAAACCAAAGGTTTAACATAGATCATTCTTTAAATAAATGACCCAATATCCCAAATAACCTCAATAAACTCAATATGAAAGAAGGTTTTAACCTAAAATATAATATCATACCCTTTCAAATTACATATCTAAAACATAATATTATTCTTCACTAATAATACTTTATGTTAAAACAAAAAGTTATATATACTTTAACCCAATAAAACATCTCCTGAAATATCACTAGTCACCTTGAAATCTAATTACTTAAAACCTAATAAGGGGTGTATAATACTTTGAACTTATGATTAACCTTAAACTCATAAACTCATGATGGTTTCCATAACTATTAATTTAATCTAACATGAATACATATATGCTTCCAAAATTAACAAAATCCTTAGATGATTCATGATTCATATAATTAAAAATTTCATTAATAAGAAAGTTGTACAACATTATTATCAAATCACAATATATAAACACATAAATCATTCAACTTTTATATATAACATTAACTAGGATTTTCTATCTTCTTCCTTAATACTTATTTCCTTTCATATTTTATTCACAGAACCTTCAGCATCACCAGTAAACCAATTACTCATAAAACCTTGTTGATCCTCTTCTCTAGTTTTCCCCCTTGGACATTGATTTTCATAATTTCCATATTTTACGTATTTAAAATATTCAAATATTTATAATACACTATGTAAATAAATATTCCCATCCATTTCATTAACCAAACCATTCACTTTTATTCAATAATTACTTTCCTTATTTCCTTCCTTTCCACACCTAAAACACCTTCTTATTCCTTTGATAAATTCACCATGATTCTTATTCCCACATTCTTAACATGAGGAAATTTTAACTTTATTTCCTCCTTGGTCATCATGAAACTTTATTTTTATCTTATTATGTGTGTTAGGAATCTTACCTAGTTTGATATTATTAATCATATTATGATATTTTTTATTAGGAATAATAATAATATTTTTTCATATAGATCCCATTTTATTTTGTTTCTCAAGATGAGAATCATTACATTTTTCATTATATTCATCATTAACATTATTCCTTATAGTTACATCCATTGACTAAAACCAAAAAACATAGCATGGTAAACAATAATCATAGTGGAGAAAATACATAATCATGAAGAAACATTTATCGGATGTATTAAATAAAGACATCTTATTCTCAATCTATGACACCTTAGGTGTAACCTAGATATTTCATAGTTATAATCTATTTAAATCCTTCATGATGAATTATAAATATTTCATGAAATTTAAAAAAATATCCCCCGAGAGTGTCACATTAAGGCCCATTTTTATGTACCGGGTAATGCTCAAGTCAAGCCTGATGCATCTTTTTTAGAGTTATTACCCCTAGGTACATCTGTTCCAGAACCATGTCCACTTGTAATATCTAGATAGGGATATAATAGCTTGTAAACCACTCTCTCTATACCTCACCAAAATTCTAGGATATTTTCTAACACTTAGTCTTATCCTTATACTTATCCTTGGACCTATTCTTAGACTTATCCCTATGTTTCTCACTAAATATTTCTCATCCTAGTTTCCAAAGGTTAACTAAACCTTTTCTCTAATACCAACTATGAGTACCTAATCATTATATATATATATTATTAGATGATTTTTAACATGAACATATATTAATTAAAACCCAAATATCATGAGTCTTAGTTTATTTGGAAGACTAGGATCAAAATACATAAAATTAAACTAAAATATGGAATCCTTATTTTATGTTATTTTCCTTAATGATCTCCTAAAATCCATTTGAGATCCTACTAATAGTGTGAGGTATAACCTATGAAATACATAAAAGAAAGGGGTGAGCTAAAATCCTAGTAAGGTAATAAACATGATAAGGAAACATAACTTGTGAGTCAAAGGTATAACATTATATCATAAAATAGAAGGATCTTGGGTGATCACATAGAAGCATGACATAAATAACATGGTATCATAATATTGTGTAATTATAGGAAATGTGGCAGCAACACAAAAACATGAAATAAATATGATTCAAGGCTAACTGCCTAAATAATATCATATGTTGGAAAAAGTCCCATAACATATTTGGTTTACTCCCTAATTCCATATATAATGTCTCATGAGACTATAAAATTAACCAATGCATTAGAGTGCTATTTGGGTGTACGCATCCTAACATGTTCATGATCTATATGAGCAATGTAAAGGAAATCAATTGTAAGGCACAACATAAGAATTACCCATGGAAATAAAATCGGTTGTATAATCTTTCTTCATATCATATTCATAGTAAATTTTATAATGAATTGATATTAGAAATGATCATAAGGAATGTATTACCCCATAAAATTAAGTGATAATAAACTAGGTATATATAATAGAGACATATATACATAATTTATAAAAAATACATAAAATAAAATTTTGTTGTTATTTATGAAAATACTTTTAAAAATATTAAAATAAATTTTGAGTTAAATAACCTTTTCACTTTGAGTAACATCAAATCATGTTATATTATATGGAAAATTATTTTAAAATATCATTTTAAATATTTCTTAAGGGAAACATCCTTTCCATTTTGAAAACACTTATTTAAAATATAAAACTTTATAAAACATTAAATAATACATTTTTTTAAATAACATGTGAAACTTAAATTTGAATATTTAAAAAATCGAGTGGTCATGATGATGTAATAGTTCAATCCCTGCTAAATATGTTAAAAAACAAATATTCCTTTCACATTTTTGTAAGAAATGTCAAAAAGTGCCTTGTTTGAAAAATGATGGGAATATTCCTTTTAAAAAATTATAAATAAAATTAAGGTTAATAATTACTTTAAAAATCATAGTAAAGGTTTTTTGAAAACATTTTTAAAAAACATGTATTTAGAAGAAAATTTATTTTTGACTGAAAAGAGAAATGAAGTTAGATTTTCTTAAAAAACATTATTTTGAACTCTTGAGCACGTAAAGAGAGGAAATAAAGGTAAAATGTATTCTAATGAAATAACCAAATTAGAATAAAATTCATGAGTTTCTTGAGATATGTATCATAATATTTCATCATCAAAATCCTAAATATAAACAATCATGATAAATAATGAGATTTTACTATAAAACCATTACCATTCTGGTAATATTTAATCATAAGACCCATGAAATAATAAAATTAAAAAAAAACTTAAAATATCATGAGAATAAATAAATTAATGATATTAAATATCAAAGGTTATGTATATACACCTCATAAAATAATATAATATCATAACATGACATGACATATATCTCAAAGAATACAAATAGAGACAAAATCTTTTACAAAGTTTGTAACATTGAGGTTAGAGTTGATCAATGGAGTGATTATGTGTAAAAAATTATATCCTAAAAAATATAGTGTAAATAAAACATAAATCAATAAAAATTCATTTCACACATAATATTAGAACAATATAATCAATTAAATATACAGATAGACTAATAAAAGAAAATTTAGTTAAGAAATCTCTTACTATATGCTTACTTTCAGTTAAGCACTCTTTAAACTCATGTATAGTGATTTAAAATATGTTATTAAATTATAACATAATATTATTATTATTTATATTATCATATATTATCCTTTTATAACATAATATTACCCATTCATTAATAATATTTCATTATCACAATTGTTTCGGTCGTTAATTGTCTGGTTTTCTATTGCATGTTTCAATATGAAAGTTTCAGATATTAAACATAGGTTATAATTAATTTATCTAAATTATGATATTAATTTTATAAATATAATTATTTTAAATTATATACATCTTGATAATAATTATTTAATCTTTAACATAAATAATGAATCACATTGTTTCGTTGATATGGTAGGTCGTACGTACGCATGAGCGACATTATCATTTCCTTAACAGGTGAAAGGATAAGAAATTAAATTGTATATTAATTTTTTATAATTATTAATATATCATTAATATCATATATAAACATAAAATTAATCCTTACTACCTTTCATGTAAATCATAAGTAAAAAAACGAATCACATCACTTCGTGAGTCGGTAGTCTGTCGTACACACAAACAACATTATCGCATTCTCTACAGAATGTAAAGTAAGAAGTTATATAAGATATTATAATTACAGAAGTATAATTGTATCATAAATATCATATAGAAACCTTATATACATCATTATTTCTATCGGTGATAATTTTTGATAGAAAACGAATTGCATCGGTTCGTGAGGCAGTAGTCCGCTGTACACACGACCAATGGTTTTGTTTCCCATTTGAGGGAGGAGGAGATGGTTGAAGGCCATCATTTAAATATAAAAATATATATGAATTTTTAAGATACTGATTTTATTATATCATCATGGTTTAATAAAATTTTATGTATGTGTAAAAAGAAATAAAATTTAACGCTCTATTAAGGACGTTGCCTCTTCTTCAGACAACTTCTTAGGGTTTAGACCAAAAGCCATAATAGGTTGGATTTCATACCAAACCAAGGTGTATAGAATTAGGTTATGGAATTAGGTAATTTAATTAATCAAGGATTATCTGAAACAATTGGTTTTGTAAGTGTGTAACGGAGATGAGATAGGGTGTCCTTTTATAAGTGAGGAAGAAGACACACTTGGAATTTTTGAAAAGAAAGAATTCCACCCAGGTTTTTCTCATGAAAAAAGGATCCAAAATAAAAAATTTACTAAACATAAAATTATAATATTTAAATATTCTTAAAAAATATATTTTAGATAATTTTTTATGTCATTTTAAACCTTATCATTTTAGTTTAACCTCTGGTAAATTCGTTATTTACCTTAACCATAGTAGTTAATTTTTACTATTTTCACCATTAATTATGGTAAAAATTTAATTTAACATTATTAAAAAATATAAATTATGATGATTAAAAATATTTATTCCATTTTAACAAATTCAATTCACATAATTGGAAAATTTTTATATAAAATTAAACCAGTAGACGTGATGAAAAAATAGGATTTCAAGATGTGTATTTTTCAAGCAAAAGATGATTTTATATGAACTATATGGATAATAATATTCATTGAATGAACCATAATTAATATTTAATTATATATCATATATAAATTTTATTTAAATAACTCCTCATTTTTTGTTGTTTTAATTAATTAACAATGATACATATTATGAACTTTAAAACAGTTTTTTGAAAAAATCCGTTTTCAAACACAAAAATAAACTTATACTAAAATAAAATATAAATTTGATTTAAAATAATTTAAGTGGATTAAATATAAACATATAATACTTATGTTACTTTAAATATTATTCAAAACATAATGTTACTTTTAAATTATTTAATTTAGTGAAGATAAATGACATTTTTATAAAAATTGGTATTTTTCACTATTCTCTGAAAAATAAATATTTTCTAAAAAATCAAAAAAAATACACTAATAAAAATTTTATATCATGATTTTAAAATAAATTTTCTAAAATTTATAAAAATTAATTTTAAATTATGTTTTCAAAGAACAACTAAACCATCTTTTAAAAAATGTAGTTTTTCAAAAAACATTTCTTTTTCATTAAAATAGTTATTATTTTGTTTCTAGTAAATAGATAGAAATTAATTTATTTTATACATGTGTAACCCATATAATTTTTATAATTTAGTTATTCTTATCCATACCCATAAATTTAATAGCTAGTTTATAATGGGAAATTTTAAATAAAAATATTTCAATAGAGTGTCATTTTTCATTTAAACCCAGTGTTGCATGCGTCAAAAGCTATCAAAGATATTGAATTTATTTAAAAATAAATATATCATAAATTACTAGGGTGTTACCTTATCTTATAATATTTTTGTTTCATGTTTTATATTTTTTTAACATGATGTTCCTCTTTTAAAATCTTGGGGTGTTATAATTAGAATTTTATTTTTCTCTTGTATTGATGTTTTCTTGAAAGGAATTATGTTTGAGTTTTAATTTTTCTTTGAAGTGTAAAATTTATTAAGTATCGTGAAAAAATAATTTTTTCACACACTAATTCATGTTTGATATAGACTATGTCTTGGGTCTTCTAGTACACTCCTTAGTCAATTTTTTTATACTTTATTATATGAACTATTAAATCTGGGAAGGTTGGTGTTAAAAGTTAGAAGTTGTGTTGTAGGAATGTGTTTTGTAATGTTGTTTGTAGAATTTTTTTATAATTTTAAATTTATCTATCTCATTGTAGAATTTTGTAATTTTTTTATTATATATTTGCTGTATTCTTAGTAGGTATTAAATTTAAGGTCTTACATGTTAGTTCGAGGATTGTTGGGGTTTAAGGTCTCTCAAATTTGACCAAAAGGTAAGGAGTTATATATAGAAACATGAGCAAAGAAAACTCATCATAAATGAGTGAGAAAATGATTCCATGAATATAGAATATATTATGGGTAGGTGAATTTATTTTATGGTCATGATGCTTGGGTGATTGTTTCATGTGATTTAGGGTCACACAATATGGACCAGATATAGGTTTAATAATAGGATGTCATATTCTCACTTAAAAAATGGGTATGAAGAAAGAACATGTAAGATCAATGGTCTTATAATCCACTTTAAATTTTGATTTATAGAATCTATTAATCATAAATCAAAATTATTGGATTGGGAAATGATGGGTTAGAAGAAGTATGTAGGGAATTACCATTAACTACATTCATATGATGGGTTCCACTATGATTTTTTTGTGCAACATATAGGGATTAGTGGGCCTTCCCCTTAGGATGAAAACATGAATCTAATTAGAATATATGAGTTAGGTAGTAGTAATATTAATAAGCAAATGTGTCCCTTAGAGATGAATGTGTTTGTTACCAATAATCATAAAAGATTTGTGAAGATGCAAACACTTATGGGATGAAGAGGGATTATGGAGAAAAGGATATTCAAGAAGGGTTAAATCACCCTAAAGGTTATTCCTCTATGAGTTGAACACATTCTCAAGGTGAAGGTATATTACATTAATTTCTTGGACATTAATATAGGGGTTAGAGGCTAAAGGTATTCTCTAACTTTTGGATGGACCAATGAGTCCAGTGAGCATCGCTTGGACTTTCTCTAGGCCCATATGGTGGGACCTATAATATTTATGACTTTTTTATTTTCACTCTAAATGTTTCCAAAGTTGTGAAAAGTATTGATTAGTGAGTATAGAATTTAATTTTTATTAGTTTTTCATGTTAATCCCATGGGACCATGTAGTTACACTAATAGGGGTGAATTAGTGTAAACAGCTTTTTACTGAATATAACAAACATAAACTTTTAACTCTTTTAAGTTGTTCAAACCTCTATCTTTGTTAGGATGTAAAAATATTATTTTGAAACCTCAACACTTTACTCTCATATGAAATTCAAGATAATTAATGACACATAAGAACACAAATATTTTTATAAGGTTTAGTCGTAATGTGGGAAACCTATTCCTTTCTATATCTAGTTATTATACCGAGATATATATTCTTACATAAATAATGTTATCATAAATTATAAGTGGAATGGGGTCATTATTATATAAGACCCACAATGCATCATGTAGACATACATAATCCTGCTAAATTATATTAACACCCATCAGTTAATAATACTTCCTTTTCATGATCATGAACTACTATAAAACTGGGTTTATCCAACACTAGGGTTTTAACAGTGCTTTCTAAAAGAATTGTTAACCCCACCCCCTATTAGTGCTATAAAAAGAATTGTTAATGGAGGTCTTTAACAATGTTTTTTATCACTGTTAATGGGGGTATTTAACAGTGCTAAAAAACAAGCACTGTTAAATGGGTCCCTTTATCAGTACTTGTAAAAAAGCACTGATAAATGGTGTATTTCAAAAAAATTATTAATGGACACCTGTAGCAGAATTTATGGTCATTTGGAGGCCTTATGAAGCTTTTTTACCTCAATACAAGTAATTTAAGGTTACCATGGGTAACCTTGGAAAATATATCTTCACATTATTTGAGTTGATATGTGGTAGAGGCAAAACAAAGACCTGGTTCGGAAGTTATGTTCGTCGAATGTGAAAACCCTTTAAAACCCCCCAAAAATCCCTAAAACCCCTAAAAACCCAAAAAGGATCATAACTTTAAATATGGAAGTATTTTTTATCTCCACAACCAGTCAAATAAAAGATTATGAAATGAGATAAAACCACATTATATAAATACATGAAAACTAAAGGAATAAAAGTTATTACAGTTTCAAAAAAGTTAGAAATCAGACTCAAACTATTCAAATGGCCAAAACTTTTAATCTGGGTGTCTGTTTGGTCTATACCACATATCAAATTAAATACTATGATGATATCTATTCCATTAAGGTCTGAGAATATTTATTTGATCATTTTATCTATTTTTTGTCTCTATAAAGTCCCATAAGTCTTCCGAAATAGAGGTTTTAGTCATTTACCCCAATTTCTTAAAATTAAAAGAGCTATAACTTATGATCTGTGTGTTCGGTCAACCTATAATTCATATAATATTGAAACTCATTTCATGATATCTGATTTGATTGGTTTTGAATCTAAAATGGACTCTTATATCACAAGTAATGGTTGTTTCAGTGTTTTTAGGGGTTTTAGGGTTTTCAGAGTTTCTTAATATTTTTATCTGTTTTAAGGGTTTTAGAGTTAATATCCATTTTAAAAATATATATATAGATAAATATGTATAATATATATATATATATATATAAACATATACTTATAAACATATATTTATAAATATATATATAAATATATGGATAAAAAATATAACGCAGTATATATAAATATATAGATATATCATAAAATGTAAAACAAAATGTTATAGGGTAGAGGAAAATGTGTTGTTGTATAATCTAGAGGTAACAGGTTCAAAACTCACTAAATATAAGGCCGCACACTAATGTGATAATAAATGGGGTGGGGGAATCATTGATAAAGGGGGTGGCGGATGAACTAATAAAGGGTGCGGGGAAGGTTCTGATAAAGGGGGTGAAAAAAATTATACCCTTTATCAATGGTGGATTTATTAGCACTAAAAAAGAACTGATAAAGACCCCCCCCCTTATCAGAACTTTTTATGATCATTGTTAAAGCCAACCCTTTAACATCACTTACATTATTAGTGCTGATAAATCCCTTTTACTAGCATTGTTAAAGGCCCAATTTGAAATAGTGAGGTATTTGAAGACCAACCATATATTCTAGTACAATCAATCAACATGTTAGCCTTGTTCTTCTAAATTCTAGAGACATAGTTTATAGATATCTCGCGTGCAAGACCATCAATGTCTAAAACTTTAGTAGGTAGGTGCAATTAATTGCCTTTATGCATTGTCTTCTAGTTTCTAAGATTTTTGAAGCCTCACATTTCTTCCTCATCCTAAATGTCCTAAAGGTCTTCAATTTTTATTCATTTTTGATAATACCCCTTTTAAGGGTTGAAGGGGAACCCTTACATGGATCATATTCTTTGTGACATTACAAGACCTGGAGGTCTTATAGGAATTCATCTTAGACTATGACTACTTGAAACCACCCCTCCCTAGCATCTGCATCGTGATCATCTCTCCACCTTTGCATGGATGTTTGAATAGTTGTCATGTGCATAGATGCACATGCCTGGTACTGATGTCAATTCTTATACCCTCTCATTCTCCTAAATCCAATAGCTCTACTCTGGTGAATGTGTCTGCTCTGAATCCTCCAATATAGCTTGTTCCTTATAGAATCTGTTTGGTTTTTGTGTCTGCATATCATGTGGCCTGAAGGCCTTGAGGCAGCCCCATGTCCTTAATGTGGTCCTAAGGCCTTGAGGTATCCTGAATTTCTAAAGGTGGACCTAAAGCCTTACTAAAACAAATATATGGGTTTCCTGAAGGCCTTAAAGGACTCAAGGACCAAACTAGTGGCCTGAAGGTGAATAGTTATGGATACTACAGTAACTTATACAGTAACCTAGCAATATGCCTCTGCCCAGATTTGATCATAGGTCTCATGGATTCACATGAAGAGTACTCACCAACAGGGCTAAGGCTCATGTGCACATTTCTTCCTCAAAACTATAAGTTTCGTTCTTAATAACTCATAGACACAACAGATCTTCTAGAACATACTTAGTTAGTTTATCTCTCTCTTATTTACTTAACAATAATATTAGTAGTAGTATATTAAGAATAAAACTATTTTTCAAATGATATTCCCCCTTTATATATCCAAAATTTCTTCAATAAATGTGGGGAATGGAAGATCTAAATTTGAAACTTCTACTAACAGAAAGTCTTCAGTCAACTACCTTCAAAGATTTTGAAGATATTGGGGTTTTGAATTTATCAAAATGTCCAAAAAAACTTAGTGTCAGTTATCTTCATATATCCTGAAAATATTATAAAGACTCATAAATTTTCCTTCATGAACTTTGAATATTTGAATGTCTCTCTCGGCATCATCATCATGTGTTTGACTTAACAACAGTAGTGTGATGTCTCCACGGATATTCTAATAGTCTGACTTCCATAAACTTCACTCAATTTCTTTTTCTTCCATATCTTCCTTTATCTTAGTAACAACATCACGTACTCTTTACATAACCTTTAAAACTTTTAATAAACTCACACAAATCTTATAATCTCCATATCTTTTGATCATCTGGAATTAAGCCATTTTTAATTTTTCCTAACATCTGATGAATCTATCATCTGAGAAACTCAACAGTTGATCTTATATAAATTTTATTTTACCAAAGTTCTTTCTTCCATGAATTTGAACTTTAGATATTCTGTAGTTCCTTTATATTCTCTTCACTTAGATTAGTATTTCAATCTTTTGACACTTTATCCTTTTCATCATCCAAATTCATCTGAAAAACTGACAACCAAAACTTCTAGTGCTCTGAATTATAATATCATTTAGGGTTGGTCTTATATATTATGATCAAACTAGATTTTAATTCCTTTTTTACTACCTCATATTACATTGTTTTAACTTCTTCCTCATCTACTATTGCTTTTTCTTCCAGTGACATCATAAATACATGATGCTCCATGAGTTTCCATAATTATTTATGGTCAATCCTTTGTTGAATCTCAGTTATAATCATGGTTGATCCCCAACTCACTATGATGTATTTTCCATTGAAAGATAAAAAAATCATCAACTGATTTGATGTTTGGACCACTTAGATAGTTCAGTCTTCATACCCCTCATAGTTTCACTATTGTCTAATAACATCATAGTATAATGTCCATAGCTCATCATCTGGTATTATCACTTATAAATATCTCAACTCCTTAATTTGGATAACCAATAACTCTTATATTTATTTTATATACATTTCACAAGAGTAAGTTATACACACAAACTATAGAGATACTTCTTCCCTTATCCAAGTTGCGCCTTACATGCCTTTGTTACTTTTTATCATACTCACCTTGATTCATTTATTTGTTGGACTACTTGACTTCTGGTCACCAAATCTACAATATACCTTATAAATTTATTTAGTAAATCATGTAGTTGATGGTTCTTCTTCAACCTTTAGATATTTTCTTAAAATATACACTTGAGAATAGTTCAAAAATCATCAAATATACATGCTACTTTAGGATGGTGTTGACTTTGTAAATTTATCTCCAACTATCAGTAGCATTTTATCCACCCTTTCTTCATTACTTCTGTTTACACCATCTCTCTTTATCATCTAGGTAAATTATCTAGCCTATATCAGTATCATAATCCCATATTAGGAAAAATATATACTAGTGTATGAACTTCCATCTTCCATTGTATTGACTTATATAACACCAAGAGAAAACACTATGTTCTTCTTTAATATATATTTACTTATCCATTTCATTTTCCAACTGATGATGGATATTGTCATCATTAATTGAAAAAAATCACAACACTTTACCATCATAAACAATTGGGTACTTAAATATATCCCTTTGAATATGTTGTCAATACCAAATGCATGTTAAAATCAATGGTTTCTCCCCCCCCCATTAACAAAAAAAATACAAGTTTCACTTGTGAGGGGACTATCTACTAATTTTTATTTAATTTCCTTCTTCTCGCCTTATCATTTATTGAACTAAAATCAAACCTTAAGTTTCTTGAGAGAAGTATGACATCAATTTTCTTAAATAATGAGCCATGCATTAATAAGATCTAAGTTAATGTGAGATATATTTGGTGTAGAAAACAAGAGTGGGAAACTTAGACCTAAAATTTATCCACAAAATTTTCACTAAGTGATACCCATTCAAAAATCCCTTTTTTAGGGGTTATTCAAAAGAATTTTTCATTCAACTTATTTCCTACAACTATCTCAGAAAATGGGTTAAAAGAATTCAAACATAAGAGTATGTTTCTCCCCCTTTTTCAAGATACTTTTATCATTTCCATAAAACAATCAATTTATCTCCTTTGGATTTAAAATTGATTTATCACATGAGGATAGGATAAATATATCATCATAACTCATGATTATAAAATCACCTTAATCTAGAATTTAAATATCCAAAACTTCATCATCATATGAAACTTTCACATCTAGAACTCCATTATCTTACATTTCTCCTTTTGGACTCCTAAAATCTAAGATTAGATCATTAGAACCTTTTATACTTAGGTTGCCAATAATTAAGATCTTTCACAACAACTCTTCAATTATATGGAGTCACAAGCACCAAATTCATTCCTACAAAAGTGGAGATCTCCATATTCTTTCTTCATTATGGTATATATCAATCAAGTTGCATTGTATGGGCACCATGATTTTGATCAAATAAGAATAATCCATAATAGATATCCTTCAAAATGTTTTTAGACATCCCCAAAACTCATTACATTAGGTCTCCCCCTAAATTTCATTGCCTTTAATTCTCTTATTAATAAAAACATTAAAAACATAAGAGTAAATATGGTGGTTTTTATTTTTCCAGTAGTTATAGTAATATGATTGAGAAGTACTTCTCAATATGGAAACTCAATTTTCTTTATCTTCACTTTCCTTCATTCTTTCACACTTAATTTTCCAAGCACCAATATCCTTGAGTGGCATGGGTATCATCATTTTACCTTCATTTTTTACTTTTTGTATAACTTTATTCTTAACTTATTCTATCAAGGAATAAGAATTATTATTTTAATTTTCTTACAACTTCTTTATTATTCTAAATATTATTGACAAACAATTATAAAACCTTAATAACATGTTCCACTTTATTTTTTTCTAAGACTTCATCCTTAAAGTAATATTTACAGTAAATATGTCTTTTGATGCATGTTTTCCATAGTTTTAAATCTTCACCTTCCCTGGTAGAATTATCATGCACATTTTAGGAGTTTTTTCATCTATCTTACATATTATAAATATCATACCAATATATATTGAGTTTCCCTTCTATGGTAAATTTTAATCAAATTTAAATTCTGTATTGGAGATATCTAAAACTAAACTAATCTTATTGTTTCTTTCTTATATTTTGTTACTTGATCTTGCTTCTATTATCTTTATAATCTATGGATCACTTTTACTTGTTAGTGATGTGGGACTTACTTCCAAAAAATAATTATATTTTCTTCAAAATAATAAATTTATTTACTTTCTTCTTAGGAACACTCTTCTAGGAAACTTCTATTTTGTTACACCCAAAGGTAGACTTACATTATTTCTTCTATTTTTTCTTCCTTTACATTTATGGACTCCTTATATTAAATATAGCTGTTTTTTTTTGTAGTTGTAAGCCATAACTCATTATCTCAATGATAACTTCTTCCACAACTTTCATAGAAATTTACATGATATTAAAATATATTGGATATAAATACATTTTTCTTCTTCTATGATCTTTAGTTTCACTTAGTAGGACTTATCTTAACTTATGATTTTATCCACCTTTTGTAGGCCTTATTTTCTATTCATACCTTGAAATATTATTCCAAAAATCAAGATTCATATATCTAAAATTTCCATAGCAATAATAGTAGATGATAAACCTTTAAATATTACATTGTGTTTAAATGTTTTTCACTTTGTCACTTTTCTATTTTTCAGTAGAAACTCTTTTCTTTTAGACTCCTAATGATGAAAATCTTCTTTTGTTATTTTTTTCACATTTATAGATGTGGTGGATTTCTTCATAATTTTATCCGCCCATTTTTTCCCATATATTAAATTGTATTCTATATTTTTTAAACAATTATATTTACTTCAAACAGTTTTACTTGAACTTTGGGCTACCTTTCTCTTCATTTTTATGGACGATGTATCACCAGTTTGTTTCAGGCTTCTTCTACTACTAGAATAAGTCTCTCCTGAAGTATGGATTTTCCTATAAATTCTAATAGTTCCACTTTTATCTACTTCATGTGAAGACTCAACTTGAGTAACTTCCATTTGTCTTAATTTTACTTCTAACTCACAACACTTTAGATTTATATAATTTTTCTTATCTTCAAGATTTGTCAAATTTTCTTTATATTCCACTTTCATATTCTAAATATAATCTTATTGTAAATTATGTAGGTTTCGGGCGCAGCGGAAGCGTGTTGGTGGGTTACCCAACTTTGATTTTAGCGTTAAACAACGTTCAAACTGAGATCTGTCATGATATAAAACACTGGATCTTCGTAATAGAACAAAGAACAAAAAACAAGAGGGAGTCCTGAAACCATAGAGATAGGATCATCATATGTTGGTTATAATTAATTTAATTAATTCACAAGAATTACCTTGGTGGAATTATTTCTTCGTTGATGTCTCCAGTCACAATCTTGTGATTCTTCATTGCATCATAGAATCCAAGTGTAGGATTCCTCTAGAGGTGATCCACATGTGTGCCACGTATCTCTGGACGTCTCCGAAGGGATCTCCAGATGCTAGCGCGGAAGAACCTTCGCTTGGGATGTCTTCCTTTGGTCGCCTTGATCCGATGGAGGAGGATCTCTCTTGGTCTTGAGAGCATTCTTGGAGGAATTAGTTCTTTTGTCCTTGAAATAATTCTCCATAATTGTTGTGCATAATGATTGGGGGAAAAGTATTGGGGTTGTGAGGATATTTATAATCGGGTTTGAGTTTATAGAGTTATGACAATAAATAAATGTGTTACGCATTTTATTTATTTAATTAACTCTTATTGAAAACCCCCATGTCAAATTATTAATTCCTTGACATGCGCCCATGCTGATTATAATAAATATCATTTAATAAAACAATATTATATCCTCAAAATCCCGACTGGAAAAACTACACTGCGTGTAATCATTAATACACAGTGTGTACTCGTTTTCCATAAAACTACATGGCATGTATATTTAATATACACGGCGTGTACTTTTATTTTCCATTTTTATTTATTTACTCCACCACATTAATTAGACCTTGATTAATGGCTATTTATTTCTTAAATAAATGTAATTGTATTACTTGTTAATAAATATATTATTTTTCCAACAATATATTCTCTCAAATAAATAGTGTAGAAATAAATACGATCATGCATCCTTAAATAATTATTAAACCACATTCGGGAATAATCTTTATTTAACTTGTTAAATTAATATTTAACTGAGATACATAGACACACTTAGTGTGTTACCCTCTAGGTCTCTTTCTCATTGGAATTAGGCGGGCTTTCCTAAAGTCCAAGATTACTATCTAGCAATGGGTCAAGGAACCTAAGAGAAAGAATTTGATGCCGGATTGACATGTCACCTCATACGAATGATTACCATGTAATATAATCCCTTTGTCTCGATATCTCTAATCAAGAGGGTTGCATGCTAGTGCCATTAACCCATGTGCTCAATTATTCTTTCTTTGACTTTTTTGAATTGAACTTTCCCATTCCTTACCATGGCCATGGATTTACTTAGGCTATATCAATTCCATCAAAGGGCCTGAGATATATACTTCCATTATAAAATATAAGGGACAAATCCTTTAATGAAACAGAAATACTTGGGACATTATCACATGAATTGTCATGCAGAAGAACAATCAAGATTTGATAAAGCTTTTGTTAATGAATAAAGTACAAAGTAGTTGGTTTTAGGCCACCAACTCCAACAAATTATTTGCTTCAAGTATATATTTTTCAAGATCCTTTATATGTTTAACATTAATATTTAATAGATAATTCTTGAAATTGATTGTAAATTTTGATGCATAAATTAGTTATTAAAAAACTTTCTTAAACACTAATTTCTCACAAACACTCCTGACCAATTCTTATTCAAATAAAAAAAATATTTTCACTATAAAGTAATATAGTTTTTTTATTGATTCAATAAACTTTGTGATATTTTTACATTTTTATAACTTCTTGGCCAATATATCCTTCATATCATGGGATTATAGTTCCATATATGTTTTTTCATATTTTAGTACCTTGATAAATTCAAGTATATATGTTACTACTTTATCATGAATATTTTTCATATAATGCTTTATTTTAGACTAAAAATCATTAATAGATTCATACACTTCATGGATTGAATGGGATTATCTAGAAGGATTTTTCTTAATATATTTATTAGGAAAACTACCACATTGCCTTCTTGTTATGGTGGATACTCATTTCACTACTTATGATAAGATAACTTCCATAACCATTGATCTTCTTTATTATTTCAGTTTCTCAGTGTTTTGGATGAAACCACCATGTTGGTGGATATAGAAATATCTTATTTTTTTCAACTGAGGCATCTATGTAACTTTCTTATCTTATAGAAGTGGTAACTATATAACTTCCATAAATCTATAATACATATAACTCAATGAAAACAACTAGGGAAAATTTTAGATCCAATCAGTGGAAACCTATAGTCTAATACAACTTGTTAATCCTATGGGACCATGTAGTTACACTAAGAGGGGGTGAATCGGTGTAAAAAAAATTTACAAAATAAAACCAACTTAAAATTTACCCTCTTTAAATTTATTTGAACATCTATCCTAGTTAAGTTGAATTGATCATAGTATAATACCTTTCTAATTTAATCTCGCATGAAATATTGATAATGAAAGGCATAGAATCACACATATATTTTTTAAGAATCATTCTAAGTGTGGGAAACCTTCTCCATTCTACATATGGTTATTATCCCAAGCCACATATTCTTACACTAATATTTTTATCATCAATTACAAGTAGTATAGGTTCATTATTATTCTAAAACCATGGTTCATCCCACATATATATAGTATCCCATTGAATTAAATTAACTATCATCAGTTAATACTATTTCTCATGAATAGATATTTGATGGAAAACCTTATCTTATAGTACAATCAATCTGCATGTCAATCATGTTCTTCTAACTTTTAAAGACTTAATTTTAATATCTCTCACTTTTAAGTGATTCAATGTCCAAAAATTTGGTAGGTAGGTGTGGGACATTGGCCTTACTCATAATCATTTGATTTCCAAAATTCCAAAAATCTCACACTTCTTCCTCAAAACTATAAGTTCTATTCTTATCAACTCTTAAACCCAACATATCTTTTGGAACATACTTACTTAGATATTCCCTATATTCTATTCTTCATAGTAATATCAATAGATATAGCTTAAGAGTTGGTATTATTTTCAAATGATGTTCCCCCTTTATATATCCAAACTTCCTTTAATAAATGTAGGTAACATTGGCTCTAAATTTAAAACTCATGTTAAATCGATGTCTTCAGACATATATATTCAATGCTTCTAAAGATATCATGGTTTTGACTTCACCAAAACCTCTTTAAAACTCATATTTAACTGCCTTCATCTCTCTCACAAATCTCGACTAGAATCACAAACTTTCCTTTATGAACTTTGAAAATTTTAATGTCCAAATAAGCATCATCATAATGTGTTAAAATTCACAAATTTAATGTGAAGTATCATTTCATATTCCCCCATTATAACTTCCATATACTTCACTCGGTATATTCTTCTTCCAAATCTACCTTTTCATCAAAAATAGTATCACTTATTCTTTCAATATCCTTTTAACCTTTAAAAAAACTCAAACATTGATTATGATTGCCTTTTGTCCTGATCATATAGATTTAATCCATTTATAACTTCACACATCTAATGAAGATGTCATCCAATCAACTCAACACTTGATGTAATGGCCTGAACCCCTCCGGTCCATTCCTTTGCTAAAATCGATGTGGTCAACACGACGCGTGTTATAATGATAATTTTTAATACTGATGATAACATAAAAATATGTTAAATAATAATGATGATGACATAAATTGTGTGATTAATTAAACTAAAAATAGAATAATCATGATAAAATGATTTAATGGGTGTTATTATTATTAATGATGTGAAGTGGGAAGGTGTGTGACCCATTAGACGTTGATAAATGAAACATGTGGTTTATTATTAATTGAGTAATTGTTGAAATTAAATTTGAATAATAATAATGGGTGTTGTGTTATTAATATTATTCATAATATTAATAATAATGAGAAATTAATGAAATGAGTCATGGTATTTATTGCAAACAAATAAATTTATATGCACAGTGATAGCATGGTGGTGCGTTAATAAAATTAAAGGTGAGTTTGTTATTATTATTATGTTAAATAATAATAATAATGGTGGCGTAAAAATATGTTGGGTTTATTAAATTTAATGGTTTTAATTTAATAAAATTGGTTTCAATTTAATCAGTGTGAAATAAAAATAAATATAATTAAATAATTAAATTTACGGATGTTATGCGACATTGACGTGGCATGGTCAGATTCAGATATCCGACGGGGTGGTTTAACGTGGTCAATGCGATGAGCGTAAATATTATCATTATTAAAAATAATAATAGTGATGAGTTAATAAAATAAGTTGATGAATTTTTATTATTATTGAAAAACAATAAATAACAATGATGGCGTAAAACTATGTACGAGAGGTTAATGAAATTAAATATATTAAAAAGGGGTTGAATATGTAAGTTATATTAACTTTGTTTTGTCATTTAATTCAATTAAATGAAATGGTTTTGAGGCGCATGGAGAATACTTGCTTTGTATATACTATATAAATTATATAATATTTATATAATATAATATTAAAACAATCAATGGATTTAAGAAATAAATCAACCCATGAAAGGGGGGTGTGTTGTTGGTGTACAGGAGGCGTGTAAGGGGTTTAATTTTTCCCTTAAATAAATAATATTCATATAATGATATTATTATTATAATAAATGAAATAAGGAGGAGGCACATAGTGAGGAGGGATTTCATGCATGTTTCCTCCCCCCCCCCCCCTTGAAATGAGTAAATTGATATAATTAATTATATTATAAAATATCATTATTATGGTTTTGGTCGAATAATCTTAATTCGACCGTAACTTCTTCATACGGTGTCGGAATGACGAACAGTCTGCGATACTGTGACCCTGAAATTAAGACAGTCGTTTTAAGACCAATTATTAATATCTTTTTATGAATTTTTCCTCGGGTCAAAGAAACACCTAATATTAATTTTATTATTATCATTATTATTAAAATGTGTGGAAATCGCGTGAAGTGTCGTGTGTTGACCAGTCAAGTAGCGTAACTGTTGTACGGTTATGGAGTGTATTCATTAATTCATGGTGAATACGGTTTTCATTTCCTTTTCCTATGTAAGAGAGGGTAACATATTATTTTCGGACCCTTCTTCTTTACACGACGACACTCCTGGACGACTAAGAAGTCATCCTCCTAACTTCTTCATCCGGACTCCGATCGTTGATCCGTCAGTGACTGCGGGATCATGTCAATGAGGAGAACATCATACACCCTATTTTGTTCCCTCTTCTTAGACTTCCCCTATGCAGTTTCCAATCGAGGATACTGCTGATAATTAACGGGAACGACGGTCTTTGACAAACGACTCTAAAAAGGTATGTTAAACCTCTGTTCTTGTATTCTCTTTCCGATCCTAATTCTCTTGTTTCTTTCCATGCTACGTCATGTGATCTCTGTGTTGAGGTAGTTTCTTGTGTTGTTGATTATATGGTGTCGCAACATCCTTGGTGGGTGCAGTCGACTTGGGAGAATCCTTGTGATAATGGTGGTCGTGTTCGTAGAAGGACATCAGAACCTGTTGAGGTAGGGATCTTACCTTCGTCTCTCTAAATTGTGCATCATGCGGGGTGGGTTCCCTCTTGTTTACGTGAAACACATTTGAACTAGTTTAATAAAGATAATAACTGGATTATATAACGGGGATGGGAAGTTTGTGAATGCAGTTACATTATTTATATCATGTGATATTATGTTGTGAATTGAATGAGCTTCTACCTACTGAAAATCATGGTCATTGGGGGGCCTTTGCTTATGCAATTAAATGTTTCACTATCCTTCTGGATTTTCTTATGGATGAAAATTTTATTGAATGTGGAAATTGGTTAATCATGTAAAGTTGGCTGATTAAATACCTGGAACCCTTGTGTGATCACCCCGTTTGAACAAACTGAAATAATAAACATGTGGGTGCTGGTTAGGGTTTATTTATGTGAAGGGGGTGTTTTGTGGTTTGTTGTAGATCGGGTGAGCAGCAGGGCTGCGGTTGGCTTGGTTGTGGGTTGGTGTGAATTCTATGTTGGTGATGGGCAGTGGGGCTACGATAAATGGTATCGAAGGGATGATGATGTATGGGTTTAGGTGTGATTGTGGTTATGGTGGTTGGCAGCGGGGCTGCAGGGATGGTTTTGAATGTGAACGAACTATGGGTTGTGAATAATAAATAAAAGTGGAAGAGTTAATGAATGATGGGGCATGGTAATGGAACGGGAATAATAATCAATGGGGTTGGTTAGTTAATGAGAAGGGACTTGTTTATGTTTCTTGTATTTTCCTAACTTGATTTGTGGATGGTAGTGATATGTTTTATGAACGCTTGATCCAGTTTGGTTGTTGATAGTTTCCCGGTAGTTAAGAAACTGATATTTAAAGTTGTTGAAACATGAGAACATTAAATTGGGTTTTGGGATTTATTGTTGTGTGCATACTCTCTAAGTATCAGTGCCAAGGCACGTGATCAGATCTTTGTGTAGAAGCCTTAGGATGGGCTGAGTGGTTGTTATACTTATATAAATATGTACATTTTATGTTTCTTTACGCACCCCACCCATGTTGAGCACTACGTTCCGAACACCCGTGGGATGAGGGGTGAGATTCTCAAACATCCAAAGGATGGATGGTTACTGTTCTTCCTTATGCTCCCTCTTCCAAGTTCTATAGCCCAAGTTCCTTCGGGCAGGTTACGATAGATGTTTCCCAAGAATCTTCAGGATGAGGTGTGATATTTTCCCAGGTGTCTTTGAGATGAGATGTGGTTATGGATGAGGATTGTGTGCCATCGGGATGTGATTTGATGTGGATGAGGATTGTGTGCTGGTGGGTTACAATGAGCTTCGTATTGCCAAGTTGTGGCACTAGCTCGAGCTTTGTATGGCCAAGTTGTGGCACTAGATCAGAAATAGGGGGAATCATCAGAGTGTTAGGCATGAGGTCTTGAGCAGTATCTAGTGGTAAGGTGGTGCGGGGTACCCATACTTTGATAACATTATTACTATACTCTATTTACTTGTGTTACTTGGTGAGTGTGACTGGTGAGGTTGGGTGGATAGATTCCTTACTAGGTTTTGGTTCTTCTGTTTTCTCACGGGGCATTAGGATGTCTCCCCACTTGTGCATGATAGATTTAGGTTTCCCTACTGAGTATACTTGTATGCTCACCCTATATTTGATTTTAGGTTTTCAGGAGGACTACAGGGACTGTGCGGGACCTCACTAGTCAGGCAGGGGGATTTACTGTTGTTTGTTGTTGTTGTTTTCCTTTACTTTTTTGTACAGTACTTTGGAGCTTTTCTGTACTTGTACTTTTGTTTCACTAGTGTATAAATCATGCATATGGGATTGGTTTTGGGATATTTCTGTACTTGTTCCTTTTCTTCTTCTTGGTGTTTGACTCATCCTATTTCCCTATATTAAATTAATAAAAAGGTTAATTCCTCCCATATATGTGAAAAACCCATGCACTTGGTGCTAGTCGCCACTCAGGGGCCTACTGGAGGTGGGACTCGGGGGTCATTATCTCCCTTCCACCATTGCCAGCTCAGGAGGGGCATCTCTGGTGGGAGGGGGTCGTGACACTTGATATTACATGAATCTATTTTTATAATAGATCTTTCTTCCATGGAATTGTAACTTCTGATCTTCTTCAGTTTCTCTATCTTCTCGTTACTTGGATCAGTCTTTCATGATTTTGACACTTTTCCATCAGAAAAAATGAATGTCGTAACTTATGGTTCTTTGACTTATAATCTCATTCAAGTTTTTTCTTCTATATTTTAATTGAACTAGAATTGAATTCCTTTGGCACCACATAATATTCTAGTATTTTAACTTATTCCATATCTATTGTTTGTCTAGATTCTGGTGAAATCCCAAATACATGATGCTCCATGAGTATCTGTAATTTCTAGTGCTCAAGCCTTTGTTAAATATCATTTTGATTCACAGTTGATCCGTAACTCAATATGATGTGTATCTTGGTGAATTATAACCAAAAAATCAACTAATTTTATGTTTAGACCACTTAAAAATTTTGGTCTTTATACTCCTCATAGCTACACTATTTTCCAATAATATCACAATACAGTATCTGAAACTCACCATCTAGTAGTATCACATATGAATCTCTCAAATCCATAATTTATCAAACTAATGAATCTTATATTTATCCCATACCCATTTATTATGATTAATTTACTCTCAAGGACTAATGCAAGTCTTCTTCCCTTAACCAATTTGCAACTTACATGACTTTGTTGCTTTCCAGCAACTTACCTCAATTTCATTATTCGTCGGGCCCCTTGACTTGCAGTCACTTGATCTTCATTAAACCATGTAAATTTATTCATATAATCATGTATTCAATATTTATTCATTAAATTTCAACACTTTTTATGAAATATGCACTTGATATTAGTTAAAAACATCAAATATTCATGTTACTTCTGGATAGTTGTGACTTAGTGAATTTATCTTCAACTATGAAAAGCATTGTATCCACTCTTTCTTCATTACATCTGGTGACATCATCTCTCCTTATCATATAAGTAAATCATCTAGCCTATATCAGTTTCATCATCTAGTAGTATGACTAAAATCTACTAATGTTTAAACTTCCATATTCTGGTGTATTATCTTCTAAAACACCTATAATCAACATCATCTTCTTCTTCAATCCCGTTTTACTTATCCATTTAATTTTCCAAATAATTATGATTATTTATAACATTTATTAACAAAAAAATACAATACTTTATCATCACCACCCATTGGGTACTTTACTCCCTTCATGGGTTTTGGATTTAACAAGCCTTTATGTCCCTTTCATTTATAGTTTAAGGTCTTGCAACTTGAACCACCAAAGGATATATTTTAAGGTCTCATAGATTCGACCAACCATTAGTAGGAAAATTGGCTGAAACTATGGACCTATATCCATGGTTAGGATGTACTATGGCTATAGGTCAACTATAGTCATGTTCAAAAAAAATTATGGATATATGGGAGCTATAGACATAGTAAAATATTCTTGTAAATATATCCTACCTTATGATCATACCGTTAAATGAATATTTTTATGGGAAGGTCATGGGAGGACCCTATACCCATGGTCTCCGTTGGATCATGTCTATAGGTCACCTATGTCCATGGTTTAGGCCTCGTTTGTGGCTATATGGTCCTATAACCATGGGCTTGACTAGCCCTCCCACTCTATTTAATTAAATAAAAATAATATATATATATATATTATTATATATAAGTATATATTTATACATAAATATATATCTATATATGTAATATTTTGAGTTAGTGAAGTGGTAGTGCTACTTGGTGCACAGGAAAGAGACCAGGGTCTGAGCCCCACTGGATTAAAAACATTACCCTATATCCATGGGAGGTTTCCCATGGCTAGATCCTAGAGGTATATTACTATGTATATATCCTCAAAAATTATAATTTTTTATGGTTAAAACCTATATCTAAGGTCATAAGGGCTATAACTATTTTCCTAGCCTGTGATTATAGCTAATTCTTTCAATAATGAACTATTTTTGGGTTTTAAGTTCATTTAGATTTGACTAAAGGATGAGACAATTTATTTATCCATGGTGAAGAGAATTATATGTTAATAGATATCCCCATTCTAGTATTGACAACTATATGGGGATATTCACACAATTTAAGGTCATAGTTCTTATACCAAAAAAGGTGAGATAGTTTATGTAGCAATGGAAATGAAAAACTCAATATGAATGGAGAGACCAATTCTAAAATAGATTGTATAAGAGAGGGGTGCAACTAGTTTAAGGTCATAGTGATCATTTTATGGATGGGTATGTGATATTAAAACCCAAATGAGGCTTAATAACTAAGATCCCCTAACACCTTTTGAATAAGAAATGGCAATAATGTAAATCATGAGATGAGTTATTTAAATCAGGAAGTGACAAGATGGGAAAAGTGTGTCAATGATGACCACTAACCAGTATTGGACATACATGTTCAATAGAAATGTTTTTAGGGAATACAAATATTAGAGTACCTTCTCCTTAGGATAAAATATTCCTCTGGTTGGAAGTGAAAAATATGGTGACACAAACCTTACTAAGAAGAGGTGTCCATTAGAGATGAATATACTCATTAATGATATCTATGAAAAGTGTATATTGATTTAATACACTTGATACATGATGTGTGGTTAGTGAGGAGGTATATTCAAGAGGTTATTAGAACACACCAACCCCAAGATAACTATATCTAGGTTATTATGAGAAGTTTAAGGGGAATGGAAGTGGGTGATGATATGTGGATGGGTCCAAAATATATGGCCCAAAAGTCACTATGTATCATGAGGTAGTAGGAATAAATCTATATATAGTTGTGATTCAAGAAGTCCCTATATATATCTATCTCATATAAAGTGAAGGGGTATTTATTATTATTATTATTCTAGTATGGGGTTGGATCCAAAAGAAACTCTGAGGATTTAACCCAATATAGGAGATCCATTTTGACTCAAGAATGAAGGAATTTTACCCTAGAATAGGATTTTAGATATAGACCATATGTTAGGCACCCTAACATGGATCGGGCTCTCATGTAGGGAAGTTGGTCCATATAGAATGGATCGATATAAGTTATTTATGTTCATATAGGGTAGACCATATGTTATATAGTTTAACATTATACAAAGATGACTCAAGTGCCATGTGGTTTATGTTTGTATGATAAGGATAAATTCCAACTAGTTTGTATTCATGAAGAGTGTACTTAGATGTTCTATGGTTTCTAGTCATTTAATGGGGACCTATTCTGTGCATTTTAAATTCATGTAGAGTGGACTTATATGTTTTTTAGTATTTGGTCTTACAAAAAGAACCTTTATATATGGGAATTTTTTTAAAATATAGATCATACAAAAAATGAGATGGATTTTTCTCAATGCTTGGCCTATGAAGAGAAACTTGACGTGAATTAGTGGGCCCAAACACTAGGATGGAGTGGTAGTTTATTGGAATCTATGGATGGACCATGGATTAGAGATCCAAGAATCACTATATATCATGTGATAATAGGAATCAATCCACATGTAGTTCTAAGAAAAATAATATCTCTATACGTATTTGTAAAATGTATAAGAGATGAATATTACAATGTATGAGTGCCCTATTAGTGAAAGATGATGACTCAATATAAATTAGGCAAGGCCTCATCACCAGAGAAAAAATTGATATGGAAATGAGAGTTATGATTGGGCCTAGGATGGATAATATAGGCATCACTATATATCCTAAGTTAGTAGGAATCAAGGAACATATAATTATAATAATTACAAGGGTGTTATTCTAGTCATAGTCTATGTGAACCATGACACCCAAGTAGGAAAATTTAACTATATCCATAACACCTCTAAATAAATATAGATCACAAATGGAGGAATCTCTTGCACATGGGTTAATTTTTTAGCATGGGTTTATCGATAAAGAACCATATTCCAAGGGTTCCTACATATATATAGATCATATGTAAGGAAGCTAGGTCTCATGGGATATACCTCTCTAAGTAGTTTGGGGTCATACAAGGTGGACCATATGTCATACAACTTAATTTAATGTGACAAGAATGTAAATTTTATTCAGTTTAAGTTATTATGATGATGACATTTAAAAGGGGATTTTTCATAAATATAAATCATGCAAAAAATGAGATAACCTTCTATTAGTTATGATTGAATGAGTTAAGTTTTAAACACTAAGAAAAATAAGGAGTCTAATTGGAATTTAAGGCTAGGTCTAGGATAGGAGATTCATGCATCACTATGTATCTCATGATAACAATAATAAATCTACACATAGTTCTAATAAAGGGGAATTTTTTGTCATGGGTTAGGTTAAATATGATACTAGGGTTGTAAAATATAGTCATAACCATTCAAATCCTAATGGAAGAAAAGTAAACCACTATATATATCAGGATCTTACATGGAAGAGGGGAAATTAAATCTGGGTTATACATAACTAACCCCTCCCAAGTAGTTTAGAGTCATGTGGGATATACCACTAAAGATAGTTTATAGTCATGTGGTATGGTTTTTATATCGTGCAGTTTATCATTATGTAATGAGGACTCACATACCAAGTACTTAATAATCATGTATTTGGTACTTTTAAATATTATTCCATCCAAATTTAGGGTAATTAGGATATTTGATGTGGATAAGAGGACATAAATATTAGGATAGGAAATGAGGGAAATTTTATCTTAGCATAGGTTTGTAGAATAAGAAACATATTCCTAGGATTTTCCTACATATATTTGGTTCATGTGTAAGTAATATAGATTTCATGAAATGGAATGATCTAAGAATCTTAGGGTTATGCTGAGAGGATAATATGTCATATAGTTTAATTTATTATGAAAATGACTCAGATGTTCTTCAAATCAAGGCCTTATGATGAGTACCCTTTTGTTGTTCAGTTTAAAGTCATGCAGTGAGTAATTAATGTCATTCAGTTTAATTTCATTTGATAAGGATGTGGGAATTCATAAGTTTAAGTTCATGTGAAAAGTAAATTTTTATTTGAGGTTTTTTACCAATTTCAATCATGAAAAAAAAAATATTATAACCTTGTATTAGTGATGATAGAGGTGATAAAAACCTACATGAATGAACGAGGGATCAGGAACCAAGACAAAGTTGGGGGATAATGTGTATTGAACTTGTATCTAGGTCTAGTTACATCATTACATATCTTGTAATAATATGAATAAAACCATACATAGTTATTATAATATCTCTACATAGATATAGTTCATGTGTAAGTGAAGTATGGTGGATTTGTTTCAACATCTGTCTATTTATAAGGCACTCTAAGTGAATGGGTAAGAGCCGGAGCACTTTTAGTAAAGTCAATTAATACTATAGCTAGGCTGGGAATATGGATTCTCGGTTTCATTATATATTCTATAATAATAGGAATCAATCCACACATAATTATTATATGATGATGGCCTTTTTTATCAACATAGATTGATAAATGGGTAAAGGGAATATGCATTGATAATTCTTACATGAATTTGAATCTTTTGTAAGGATAATTGGTCTCATAAATAGAATATCTAAAATAGTTTAAAAGTACATATATAATGGAACTCATATTGTAAAATTTAACATAATAAAACTGGGACTTAGATTTACTTTAGTTTAATGTCATGTGATGAGGACCTATTCCAAGTAGTTCAAAGTCATATGAGATGGTCTCTAACTATGAAATTTAAAATATTATAGTGAGGATATTGTAAACCCTATTTGAAGTTATGAAAAGTACTTTTTGAGAAACCTTGCATGGGTGGCTTGTGTGATGAACTCTCCACCATCATAATCAAGGAGTAAGATCCATTGTAGTAGACCTTGTATATGGATTAAGGTCCCCCCCCCCCACTTCAACTCAATATTTGAAGGGTCATTCCCAAGTATCATGGTAGATCCTATATATAGCACCAATTATCCTTGTTATAATTATAAAAGGAGATCCTTCTTGTTGAAAATTATACAAATAAATTCTGATAGATTTGAAGGTTATATAGTGTGTTTTTCATTGATTCATTCCAAATCATCAAGTCATATTTGGGATTTTTCATCTTTGTATAACTAGTTACTGATGGGGATGAAAATTTAGGGTAGTGGAAACTTAATGGGAAAGACTAATTATGTCCCATATATAAGAAAATATAGGGTCACTTGTGTGGAAGTATGGTTCATGATGTGATAATCCCATGGATTATACAATAACATTCCAAGATAAGACTTATTCTATTTTTCCACCATCTTATAAACCATGTTATATTGAGTTTTTTTAATGCTTGTATATATCCATTCTCCACTACATGATGGTAGGATGAATGGTTAGAGTGAATATTATACTTTTGATACAACCTCTTTAACTCAAAAGAGAAGAACTCGGTGTATTTTTTTATCAATGTTATGTGATGGAAACCAAATCTGTTAATGATATTAGACTTTTTGAAATTGAGGATAACCTTTGTTTTTTACTTCCTTGAGGTATATTGCATCATCCTACAATGAGAAGAAAGTAGTGAAAATAAATATTTACTTGAACTAGTTGGATATGGTTGGGGATATGGACCCTAGAATCTACTCCGCACATGGAAAATGGCCGATAGTATTTGGTGGTATGTAATAATTATGGGTTTTGATTGATGAAGTTGGCATGTATCTAGAAAACATGACACTTTTTTGAACTATATACAGTCTTTTATATCCAATGGATAGAGGTATTGAAGTCACTTGGTTTAATGGAAGATCTTGTCTCCTAATTAGTGGGTGATGTAGGTGCCAACATGAAATTCTTGTATAAAAGGAAGGACATATCCTCCTTAAATAAACCTAAAGAGAACACCATCAAATCCTCTCTTGTAGAGAAACTTCTAGGAATACAGGCCATTATAAAGGAACAAGTTTTCAACCCACCTCTAAATATGTTCCATCTTGGCTCAATATAGTGGAATAATTATTCTTTTAAGACAGTATACCATGGGATAAATCTATCCAATTATAAAATTATTCATCAATAATATAGGATATCCTTAATCAGGGGTGGAATTGACCTTATTTATCTCTTCCATTCCATTATAAATAAAGGGAGAGACTACACTATGGTGTGTGATGAGAATGACCATATCATCCTGGTCTGGATCTTATATGGTCATAACAGTATTGTATAATAAATTTTCTTAGGTGTGCTATGAATGGGGGATTTCATACTGTGTTGGATCATAGTGAAATTCAACTATCAACCCACATACATAATAAATTAAGGGAATCAATTATTCCTTCTTAACATAATATTCACTAATGATTTTATTGATCACCAAATCTAAATATTATTTGATATTTAATTGGTTGGTTGGTATCTCCATGTCTAACTCTAGGCTGAGAATGAGTTATTGGTATTACACCCCATTTTTTGGTGCATTTTTCTAACAATAGTAAGGAGTAAGGCAATACCATTTTTGCTAGAGAAATGAAGAAAATCCCCTGAAAAACCCAATTATTCTTCAGGTTTTCGATCCTCCTCCCCATCATGGTCCTAGAATAAAATTCAAACTACATCACCCATGTGTTATGGGTATCATGTATAGAGAATATCTCTTCATAAAAGAACTCTATTTCCAATAGTTACTTCTCTGTGAAAGGGTAAAGTGTGAGGAAATCTACCATCACCTTCCCTTTCACTACCTTTTGAGACATGAAGTAGATATCAAATTGTTATATAATTAATTACAGCCATGTTAGGGTCACATTTAACATTAAAAAATTTATAATATACTTGAGTGGGTTAATATGAGAGATAAGGTAGACCACATGGTGATCTAGGTTGTCCCTTAACTTCTACACTATGAAAATTAACATGTGAATTTTTTTTAATATCATAGTATCAAGTCTTGATTTCCATCATTGTATTGCTATGATAGTATAGGCTTTTCTCCTTGGTTAAATAATTATTATAAGTTATAAGTTCTCCGATTGATCACTATAGGGTTTCCACATAAAGTATAAGGGGATTCCCTTCAATTTGTGGAACCAAAACTGATGGGGGAAGAATATATTTTCCAAAAATATCGAAATCATTCTGATAATACTTATCCCACTAATAGGTGACTCCCTTATTCATCAGTTTTTTTAAGGTTAGGAATTTAGCAGCAAGATTGACTATGAACCATCTATTATAGGAAAGATTCCCTTATATTCCCCTCAACTCCTTGAGATTTTTATGTGGATTCATATTAAGGATTTCTCTATTTTTATTATCATTTACTTTGATACTATGATGGAATTCACAAAATATAGGGAATTTCCCTAATTTTAACCCAAAGGCATATTTTTTGGGATTCATCTTCAAGTTGTGTTGTCATGGTTTATAGAAAAATGTTTCAAGATCAGAAAGATGATCACCACACTTCTGAGACTTGACCAACAAATTTTCTATATATTATTATATGGTTTTCCCCAGTAAGGAATTAAATATAAAGTTCTCAACACATTAATATGTAGTGTCAACACTCTTCAAGAAAAATGGAATTATTTGCTAGCAATATACCCCTTGGGCACCTTGAAGGTTGTGGTATCCTCATCATTGGGGGCCATCCAGATCTGTTTATAGTATGAATAACCATCTATAAAGGATAGGAATTTTAATTCAGTCATTAGATTGTTATAAATTCCAGGATTAATACTGGGAGATCATCATTTGGGATATGATGGTTGATAACCCTAATATTTATGTAGAATTTGATTTTCTCATTATTTTTCTTGATTAGGACGATGTTGGTGAGCTACTTAGGGCATTTGAATTATTTAATGAAGTTTTATTTGATGATATTATCAAATTTAGCTTACACTTTGGTAGAATGGGTTATATTCATTATCCTTTATGGTTGTTTGTATCCATGATGGTCATCTGATAAACCCAAAATATGGGTTACCACATCGATATCCAATCTTATAATTTCTATATATCTCTTGGAAAATACATATCAATGTTGTTTGAGTGAGGAGATATATGTATCGTGTTCTTTAGGGGTCATGGAGGCACTGATCAACATAGTCCATGAATATTCCTTTGAACCTAGTTTCACCTATAAAGGTTCATTAATGGTGGTGGAGACACCATCTTCAAATATTAAAGAGGAATCTTTGAGATTTTCCACCTTATATTCATCTTTTTATTATTGTACTTTCTTACTATTATTGGAAGTTGAATATGGAAGGGAATTTCGAGATTTGGTAGATGAAATGGGGTGACTTTAGATCTTAAAGATGATGTAAGGGAATATTTATCTCTATTGGGAAGACATACTTTCTCTAAATAGTTGGGCTCGTCTAGTTCAACTAATATCATTATGGTGAGATAGAATGTGTTTAACCCCCATGCCTTTCTTCTTCTCTAGTAACTTATATCTAGTTAGTCTAAGATCCTCAAATATATTGACCAAAGACTAGTCAAACGTGTTTTTTGGTAAATAAAATCAGGGTATAGGTTAATATGCATGGACAACATAGTATCATTTCCTTTCATTGATGGTGGTTTCTCAATAAGAAAGTTTTTCAAGACAACATATGAAATGAAATTAATTGTATGATTTAGGTTATTATCCAATAGAACCCATATAACTCAATGAATACTTAGATCATGGGTTATTTACTTAATCTAGTTGATGGGAAACACGTAGTCTTTCTCGAGTTCACACCATGGACGGGTAGGTCTGCCTCTAGTTCATTAGGGGAATTAACCCAAATAGAATTATCTACCATCAACTACTTCCTATCCCTTTTTAAAACCCTGCATTTATATATTGAGACTCACAAAACTCAAATGGGGTATTTTCACCATGACTCATCCTAATATATCAATTGATGGAGTACATAAGAAATTGATGATATGATGATGGGAGTGTGACATGTATATAAATTCATGGCCATCCCAATAATATATTGAAAGTTGTTTCTTAGAAAACCACCATGATATTAGAGTTGTGAATGAGATATTTGAACTGGGTTTTGATCTTGATCTTATTAAGAGGTTTATGGTCACTCTTATCATACCCCTAGATGGTCATATTGGAAGGAGAAAAGTCAGATTCATTGTAACCAAAAATGTCAGAGGGCCCAAACTGGTATGATTTTTATTCTGAGACTATTATTAAATAATGATTGGTAGAATTTGATGTTTCCTAGATTGATATATATATATATAAGGGTCTAATAATACAATTTATGGAATCTTCCTGGTCTTATTTTGAAGTTCCAATCATATTATGATATTGATATATTATATATGTTGTCAATAGTTTATTGTAAAGTCAATGAGGAACTTGAAGGAGTAAGTTCCAATAGATAAGAATATTAAATAAGTCTTTTAAATTAAGTTATCCAAAAGGAAAAACCATCATAAGTATAATACTAAATATTTAGTTATCATAGAATCATAGGAAATTTTCCTTATGGTCATCAAGAAAGTTTCCATATGAAGTGCCTAAAGAGGTTAATAAAGTTTCCTTATGAAGGTTAGGAAAATTTCCTTATATATGTTAAGAAAGTTTCCTTACTAATTTAGATGATGATATGTCTTTATTCAAGTTCCTAACATCATGAAGATTATCATTATCCAAGATTGAGTCCAAAGTGGGATATTGAGGTTACCATACTAATGGTAATGGATCGAGTATCCCAAAAATAGATCACTGGACAGATGGTATTGGATGGATATTTAGTAGATTTATGTGGTTGTAGTTGAATAATGTTATTAGATAGAACATAAATGATATTACCAAATGAATAACTGTAAAAATTTTGTGTTTTGAGTTTGTATAAAGTGAATGAAGTCAAATTCCAATCTATGAAGTTTGATTTTTTGATGTATAAAGTTCAAACCATGATGTGGTGAATATTTTAATAGTGATCATATAGATAGGGTTGAAGGAAAATGACTCTATTATACCAGACATATAGTGATGTATAAAGTTCAAACCATGATGTGGTGAATATTTTAATAGTGATCATATAGATAGGGTTGAAGGAAAATGACTCTATTATACCAGACATATAGTTTTTATAAAGTTAAAGTGGAAAATATTATGTCACAAGATATATAAAGTTTGAATTTATGAAGTCAAGAAGTGTGCTGCCTTTTGGAGGCTATCAGATCAAGTCCATTGGATAAAGATCCAAAGGATTAAGTTTTGTATGACATAAATTTTTTCCTTATAGTGGAAGGAAATTTCATACAAATCTTTACGACCAACGAGCATGTACCCTAGTGGTACAGGATCCTACATGGAATCCAAAATACCTAGGATCAAATCCGAGCAGGGACCAATTTCTAGCACTACAATAGCACTGTAGCAGGGAACTATAGCAGTATAGTAGCAGCGGCGACTGTAGCGGCGGCGACACGGTAGCGGCAAAGGCACTATAGCAGGAACTATAGTAGCGGTGGTACTGTAGCAAGTAATTTAGCAGGCTGGGTACTATAGCAGTATTATTCACTAAGGGGCTCTTTGGGCCAAAAATTATGGGCTTTCAAGCCTATTATTTTGGCCACTTGGCCTTGGGCCTTTGGGCTATATAATGGGTCTCCCTCTACCCAGTCTAAAGAGGTCTTTTCTTTAAATAATAAAATGAGGCTTCAGCCCCAAACTTTTAAAAAAATCATACAAATCTTTACAAAGATCAATAGATGAATAGGTTCAAAGTTTCACTAGGTGAATTACAAAAAATAGTTAAATAACTAGTGTTCATTGATGTTCCATTAGATATAATTTCATGGAGTTACATCTGAAAATATTTACGATACCATTGGATAAAGAAACATGAAGGTTCTCTAGTAGAGAAAGGTGTGTGAATATTTAGATGAAGCTTGAATTCTATTGCATGGAAAATTAACAAAGTCCTAATGATCATAGGAGTGGAAAATATATTGAATGAAGAAGGTGGTTTCTCAAAGGAGATGCTAAGAAGATATTTGTAAGTAATAATGATCGTTTAAAATATCCATAAAATGGAAAAGCATTAGAAAAACAATGTGATGTAATTAGATGGGTGATTTTATGAAGATGTAACAGATTGAGTTTGTAAATCCAAGATCTGTATAAAGTTGGAGCAGATGATGGATGTGTCGGACCGAGATTTGTCGACTCATCAAAAAAATAAGGTTGGAAAAACAAATGTGATCCTACCAGTTAGAGGAATCATATTAAGAGTATTGGTTAAATAAATTTAGAATTTATAAGATTGAGTCAATAAGTCAAATCAATTGGTGGTGGGGTTATTTACTAGATAGAGAAACATCAGATACACTAGACAGAGGGACAATCACTAGATGGAGGAGTTCTTAATGAAGTCATTGGAAAAAATATGTCATATGGAGTAATAAGGATCTTTAAAATAATTTTTAAATCCCTTTATAATTAATATTCAATGTTATTCACTCCATTTTTTATTATATATAATTTTTAAGAAAGTTTTAATAAGTTCATTAATGTTGAGGTTAAGTAAGTTCAAATAATATTATACATGTTTGAGTTTTCATGAAGCTTAAAGAATATTCTAGAAGATTTGATAAATTTATAGTGAAGTTGAGATGAGCAGTAAGTTCAAAATATAATTTTGAGTTGATCAAGAAAACATATTTTAGTTCTTTCCCTTTTTTCCAAGAAGTTAGCCTATATAAAGGGGTGTAACAACATGGGAAAATAGAGTATATAACACAGTTTATATGCATAATTGAAGTGAAGCGATGAATATTTAATAGGAGTGTGAGTTTACAACCATGTAAATACTACGTTGAAGAAGAGTCACCATACAGGGGTACCAATTAGAGGTACATCGACCAAAGATTTTTATTAGAGGCATCGACAAAAGGTTTACTGGCCATAGGTACAACAGATAGATTTTTATCGGACAGAGGCATCAGCCTGAGATGAATTCTTTAGAGGAACAATAAATGTAGGAATATTAAATAGAGGTTAAGGTATAAATTTTATATGTGCACCATACATAGGCTTACCTGGTGGAGGTTGGGGTGCATCGGATAGAGTCATACCAAATGAAGGATAAGGTTCACCAGATAGAGTCACACTAGACAGAGTTACCAGATAGTGATCTTCCAGATGAAGTTTCAATGAGATAATTGAATTTTTATCTTATGTTGTCTCAAAATATAATAAAATTTTATAACTTATGAGAGTCATTATAATTTCCTATCGAGAGATAGGTGGTGCTTCTTGGGAGATAGCTTAACTATGGGATGCAGTATAAATATCTCTCACATATAATTGATGAAAATATTATTAGTGGAAGAATCCATGGATTGATGGTATTATCTGTGGAAAGGATGTATTTTCTCACATTGTAATATCCCTATATTTAAAAAAATTATGTTCAATAACATATAAGATATGCAACACTAAGCTTAAACAAACAGCAAAATATCATTATTTAAATGTGACCATTATAACCTAACCATTAAATTGGTAAGAATAAATAGTATTAACTTCATTATGAAATATATAATGTTCATACTCATTAATAATGTATTAATTAATTCTTAGTAAATAATTACTTAATTTTTAGAAAAGTCATTTTATTCTTCAAAAATATGTTTTCTTCAAAAATGGGATTTCTTTCTTTTTATGAGTAAATATTAAAATTAATTTCTGGAAATTTTAGAAAATTTATTTGATAAAATTAATTTCATTTTTGAATTCATCATGTAAAAATTATCTTATGAATAATTTTTGATAATTTTTAGAAAATCTTTATTTTTTATTGAATAGTGAAAAATTCTAATTTTAATATTAAAAATTGTATTTCATTTCAAGTATTTACAATGTAAAAATATTTTTTTGATGAGTTTAAAAATTTTATTTGTTAATTTTGATTTACAATAATCCAATTATGGTTTTTTAAAATGAATTTTATACTTGAAGTTAGCATAAAAACATTTTTACATTAAAGATGGCATTTTTTTGAAAAAAACTATTTTTCATCGCATTTTTTCAATTTAATTTTAAATTAAATTATTTATATTCAAGGTTTTGAATTTTTAAAAATATATTCAATATTTTTAATCAGTGGGTTCAAATTTTTTAAATATATCCCTTTTATTTTTTATTAATATGAATAGTAACCTTAATAATTTCTATTACCACTATAAAGGGTAAATCGGGTAATTAAAGTTAAAAATAAAATTTTAAGGACTATAAAATGACTGCAAAAACTTGAATTAATTTTATTTTATGATTATATTTCATCCATACAGATCAAATGTTTGATTATATTTCCTTTTTACATTTTTATGTGATTATAACCTTTATGGTATTTTATTTAAATAAAAGTCAAAAATGTCACACTCTTGTTTTTAATAACTATAATATTTTTAACATAGGTTTGACTAGAGGATATTTTGTTATAAATATTATTTAGAAATATAAATTATTTATATTAATCATGGTGATTTATTTTTATTTTTATTTTTTGAATAAATAATTACCTTAAAAATTTAAACAATGTTGATGTGGTAATTATTCAATTAATAGAAAAATTAAATAAATGATATTATAAATATTAAAATTAATATAATTTGAGATAATTAATGTGATAAATAAATTTTTTATATGAACATGGAATTTTATATATTTATTATGAATTTTTTTTCTAATTTTAATTTTTGTCTTGATGTTATTAAAATTAAAGTAATGAATAGTTCTAAAAATTGACATTAATACTATATTACAATAAATAATATTTTATTAAATGATATAACATTCCTAAAAATATAATATTCATCCAATTTATTATTATCTATTTTATAATATCAACAATTTCCCATTTATGGGATGTGTTTTCATTTATAGTAACTATATTGACCCTCAAAGAGTAAAAATTCATGTTGACACGGTAAGTGTGAAAGGGGTTAATGAGGGGTTAAAACAAAAATATAAGGATAAAAATGTGATAAAGATTTATATAATTTTTATTTTATAAGAATATTTCAATCAATATTCATATTATATTCAAAATAAATCAGTTTGGATCTATTTTTAATTGAGAATTAATTTATATTAATTTTATATTTTGAGAAATTCCAAGAGTGCCCCTCCCCTCTCTTATAAAAGAGCATCGCTTATTCCCTTTACACCACACTTCAAAACAAATTTTTTCAACCAATATTTATCTAAATCCCTTACCAAATTATAGAGGCCTAACTTAGGGCAGAATACTTAGTGGACTTAAGGTGTTAAGCAAAGGAGGTTGTCCGAAGAAGAGGTGTCATTTTTTATCAAGAATTTCTATTTTATTTCTTATTAAAACTCATTAAAATATTTCTTAAACATTAATATATATTAAAAAATAATATTAAATCTATTTATTTGATTTTATTTTAATTTCACAACCTATATTTGTATACTTTTCCATCAAATGGGAAACGAAACCATCATTCATGTGTACGGCGGACTACCGCCTCGTGAGTCGGTGTAATTCATTTTCCATAACCATCTATCATGTTTGGATTATAATGATAGAATTTATGTTTATATATTATATTCATGACATAGTTATCATTATTAAAAGATAATAAATCATTAAATTCTTTTCCATTCACTAAAAACTGATAATTTCATTCATGCGTACGTGTCGATTACCACCTCCACAAAATGATGTGATTTATTTTTCATCATCGCATCAAATTGATGATATATATAAGTATATTTAAAGTATTAATATGATATTTATGATATTATTATTATTACATAAATATAAAATAATACTTACCTTTATTCCATAATGATATTTGAAAAATGGAAATGTTATTCATATGTATGTACAGACTATCATCTCCTTGATTGTAACGTAGTTAATTTTTCATAATCATCTTTCATGATTGGTTTTAAAAGTATTTTTTATGTATAATAATTATAATTATTTCATTATTATTATTCTATATATGGTTTAATAATTACCTCTTTAACAATTTTCAACCTATCAAAGTCATTTCGGACATATGAGTCAAATATCATCAAAACGTCTGATGTGAATTTAACTAATTATGTAATTGTATATAACATGGTATTAAATTAAATAAAAGAATAATTAACTTTAAAAAGTTTTTTAATCAAGTATAAAATTGACATAAGTTTTTTATTCAGGAAGATAAAGAATTTATGTGATGATTCAGACTCAAGGTAAGGGATTTTATTTTAAAAACCTCTTTTAATGTTTCCCTTTAAACTCTCTTTTTCTTCCATATACATATTTTTAAATTTATTTTGTGGATTTTATATATATATATATATAATATTTATAAAGGGAATTTTATATCTCTTTTAACTTTATTTCAAAGGTTTTAAAAATTAATCTTTTTACAGAATGCTTGACTTTCTTTACAAACAAAAGGAATGTTCTATTTTAATGTATACGGTGACAACAACTTTTACCACCACTCTAAACATTATTTAAAGTTTGTATGCCTCTAAAAGATTTCATTTTTATTAAAATAAAAATTCTATTTAACTTTTTCTAGGTATTTTTTTATTTAAAATGGTTTTTTAATAAGAAAGGTTATTTTGATATCTTAAATGTTTTGCATACGGGTTTAAAAGAGTTTTTCAAGGGTTTTATTCATGATATGGTCCTTAAAAATTTTTTATGAAGAGATGATCCTAATTATAGATCATGGGTGTTGCCAATATATATCATACAATTTGTGTTCCTATATATCACTCTAATTTATGGGGTAATGATTATGTTCTCCAGAGAATTATATAGGATATCATCCAAATGGTTTTTCCAATTTGTAAGGGTTTTATAAGGGTTTTAAGATTATGATGTCCCAAGAAACCGGCATGAAATTTCTATGATTTCTATTGAGTTTTTATGGAAATATTTTTATTTCAAAAAGGCAATATAATGATATTTTTAAAGGAAAAATGATGCTATTTTCTGATAAAAATGTATGTTTTTACGAAAATGTTTTTATGGGTTTTCATGTTTTTCACTAGACTAATCGATTTCTTCTTCTTATGTCCCCTACTGATATTTGTGTGATCATCTAACATTTTAAAATGTTTTTCATAGGTTTTAAGGATGTGTAAAGGAATACAAGAATTCAAGTTAAAATTCATGAGTATTTTTCATAAAAAATCATGTATTATTTTAAAAAATATATATTATTGGAAAATGGATATTGATTAGAAGTGTTCATTTTGTATATATGTGGGTTTGTTATGTAAGAATTATGACCTTATTCTATAAAAATATAAACCTAAAATATCTTTAGGATTTTAAGAAGACTAAATCTGTTCTAAAGACACTATAATATGTAATGTTTAAGTTTGGGTCCTTATAGTTTGTATCAGAGTAGGGTTTAGATAACTTTATAGGTTAGGATATTATTTAAACATAAGTTACAAGTCTTTTTAACCAATATGGTTAGTATGTTAGGGAGAATTATAGTTATTTTAGATAAATTTAAAAGTTTGAGATAACATTAATAAGGATATCTTAGTGTTTATACTCCTCGTAAATGGTATATTGTGATTTTTTTGATATTATAACACTAACCTTATTTTTTTAAATGGATAGATCCAACAGGTGACAAAGTAACAATGGATATAAAGAAAAATGTGTTGGTTTTATAAATGAGAAACCAAATAGAATAGAAGATATAGTGAGAACGGTTTTGGTTATTCTTAATCAACTATCAGAAGTAATAATTAACAACTTAAACCTAAGTGAGTTTTCTAATGCATTAAATATGATATATTTTAATCCCTATGGAATTTTAGGTGATAATGATCTTAAAGTTAAATATATTCCATGACCTATGTGTCAAGAATTTGTAAATAATCACCAAATAAAATGTCTTAAAAGAATAGGAATATTTTTTATATGTGGTAAAGGAGGTCATAAAGAAATAATCTTCCAAGGAAGAAAGAAGTGTTCAGTTAACTCCATATAGGGTAAATAAGTTCTTCCCAAGGTATTAATTAAATGTTTTACATGTGGGGAGAATGTTCGTTATGAAAATTGATGTCCTAGTGGGAAGGCACATGAATGGGATCAGCAAGACCATACAAATTTCTATTTAGAAATAGTTAATTCCATTATAGTTAAAGATTAGGAAACTGTAAATGAAATATGAAAGGTATGGATTTTTTCTTGACTTATATCTTAACATTGTTGAATCTTAGGACATGATTCATATGATTTGTTTTTAGGAAATAAATATTAAGGAATAAGATTTAAAATCATGGTTAATGGATTATAAAGAACATTTAATTATTAATATGTCAACATATAAGTGATTCAAGAGTTATGGTAGATTTAAGGGTGATAATCAGTTTAAAATAATTAATACTTTTTTATGATAGGATTACTTTGGGATACTTTTATTGAGTTTTAATAGATGTTTGAGGTATATGTAACCCTTAATTTTATCATGTTAAAAGGTTAATTGAGGAATAATATTCTTTTTATTTTGTGTACATAAGGTGTGTATAACCTTTAGGGTTTATATAATCTTTTATTTTGAGGTAATTATGGGTTATTACATTTTTGGGGATGCAAAACAAAAGGTATGAGATAACCATTGATGTTAAAACGTTTCTTTTATTTTGAATATATTAAGGTTATTTTTTAGAATGTTTATCACATTTCTAGGAATTTTATAAGAATTATATTAATATATTTTTAGAAAAAGGGTAACCTGTAGGCTGAAAAACAACATGTCACATCCAGTAAGGTCATAAGGATTAAACCCACAACTGAAGGGAGACAAGGGTGCATCACCTACCACTGGAATACATGATGTACTGGTTAGTATGAAATTATTTTTCTTTATTTAAATGCTCTGATAGATAAAGGTCAAGTTAATTTTGGGAACTTATGTTTTATCATATAGATAACCATGGGATTGAAAACGTGATTTAGTGATTAGGTGATTAATGTTATTTAGAAAGAAGTTTACTATTTTGGGAACCTTATATGATTAAGATAAACAAAACATTATGGTATTTTATTTGAGGAGTTAAGGTTAAATTATATTTTATAATAATATATGGTCTTAATGTGGATTTGTGGTAATTTGATTTATTGATGAAAATTATTAGAATATCTTGGAGACTATGTGATTAAGGTATATATACTTTTGGTAAGATACTTTAAGAGTGGTTGATGTTATTTAGAGATAAATTTTAAATTTATATTGGAATAATACATGATAAAATCCTTCTAATTTTTGGGTTTCAATATTAGACTGAAATATTTTGAATAATTTTAAGGATAGTTATTTGTGGATTGATTTAGTTTGAACATTGGGTATTGCTGTTTAATTTTAGAGATTAATGTTGTATTTCTTCATATGATAGTTTATTAATTTTGGGAATTATCTTACCGTGTTCTAAACATTTTGGTTTTGGTTAATTTATAAATATAAGAGGATTATCTATTTATCCTTTTTTTGGATTATGTGATCTATTAGAAGTTTATTCTAGTGATTCAAGCATGAAAAATTCATCTTGGATGATCATCACTTAGAGAAAAAGATGAGGTTGTGGTGGAAATTGACTAAAGTATGAAACTCTACCTATAAATTAAGTATATTTACTTAATTTATTTTTCTAGATAGTAATTAATTAATCAACTATAGAAAAATGATCATGAAACAAAAAAAAAATATTTTTTTACTTTTTTTACCGAGAAATCAATAGTCTTTTAACCCATCATATATTTATGGTTTAGTAGTGGTTAACTTTCTCATGACCATGTTCTCTATCACTCTCTATCAGTCCTTAGATGTTGGTTTTTTCTTCCATGTCCATGTTTTTACTTTCCACCAATTTTTCCCACATTGATACCTAGTATGTGTTATTCTGGATGACATTCGAACTTCCCTTCCTCTCTTTCCAAGAGGAAGTTTTATTAAGCCTTTAAACGAAGTGGGATTTCAAGAAAGAAGTATTTTAAAATTTCAAACTTTTATTTCTGAGATCGAGTTCAAATTGTGAGGAAACAATTTCTTCACAGTTGGGATAATTTAATATTATGAGATTTAAAAAAATTTATTTTCATTAGAGTACAAGATACAAAATATCGAGCTTAAATGAATAACAAAATATTATTATTTAAATGTAACCACTATAACCTAGACATTAAATTAGTGAGAATAAATAATATTAAATATATTATGAAATATATAATTGTCACACTAAGTACTAATTTATTAACTAATTATTATGAAATAATCACTCAAGTTTTACTAAAGTCATTTTATTCTTCAAAAATATATTTTTTTCAAAAATGGTTTTTCGTTATTTTTATGAGTAAATATTATAATTAATTTTTGGGAATTTTAGAAAATTTATTTGATAAAAATAATTTCATTTTTTAATTTATATTTTTAAAAATATCTGATAATGAATTTTTTAGAAGTTTCTGAAAAGATAGATTTTTTATTGAATAGTGAAAAAATTTGATTTTGTTATTAAAAGATATATCAATTTTCAAGTATTTACAATGTCAAAATCTATTTTTGATTAGTTTTAAAATTTCATTAGTTCCTTTTGATTTAAAATAATCCAATTATTATTTTTCAAAATTAATTTTATACTTGAATTTAGTAGAAAAACATTCATACATTAAAAAGGGAATTTTTTTGTAAAACTATATTTCATCATGTTTAACCAGTTTGATTTTAAATTAAATTATGCTACTTATGTGTTTAAAATTTTGAAAAATGGATTATATATTTTTAATAATTGGTTCCAAATTTGTTAAATATATCCCTTTTATTTTTTATAAATTAGAATAGTTACCATATAAATTTTTCTTACCATAGTAAAGGGTAAATTGGGTGATTAAAGTTAATAATAAAATTATAAGGATTATAAAATGATCCTAAAACTTAACTTTATTTTATTTTATAATTCCATTTCATCCATACTCATCCTTTATTTTTTTTATGTATTTTTTTCATTTGGGTGTGATTATAACCATTATAATATTTTATTTAAAGAAATGTCAAAAATTTCACACTCTTGTTTTTAATAACTATAATATTTTTAGAATAGGGTTAAACATAGGCTATGTATGGTTATAAATATTATTTTAAAATATAAATTATTTATATTCATTATGTTAATTTACTTTTAATTTTTAGTGAATAAATAATTACCTTAAAATTTTACACAACGTTAACACAAAAAATACTCAATTAATGGAAAAATCAAAAAAATGATATTGAAAATATTAAAAGTAATATAATTTTAGATAATTAATGTTGTCCAAGAATTTTATAAATTAACATAAAATTTTATAGATTTATAACAATATTTTTTTTCAAATTTTACTTGTTGTTTTTATGTTATTAAAATCAGAGTAATGAATAGTTCTGAAAATTAACATTAATAATATATTATAATAAATAATGTTTTATTAAATGGTATAACATTTATAAAAATATTATATTCATCCATTTTATTATTTTATGTTTTATAATTTCATCAATTTCCCATTTATGGGTTGTTTTTTCATTTATAGTAACTATATTGACCCTCAAAGAGTAAAAATTCTTATTGTCACGGTAAGTGTGAAAGGGGTTAATGAGGGGTTAGAACAAAATGATAAGGGTAAAAATGTAATAAAAACTTATATAATTTTTATTTAATGAGAATATTTCAATCCATACTCATACTATATTCAAAATAAATCAGTTTGGATCCATTTTGAATTGAAAATTAATTTAATATTTTGAGAAATTCCAAGAGTGCCCCTCCCCTCTCTTATAAAAGGGAATATCTTATTTCCTTTACCTCGCACTTAAAAATCCATTTTTCAGCCAAAATCATCCCAAATTCCTTCTTAACATACCTTACCACATTCTATAGGCCTCATTTAGGGAATAATACCAACCTTAGTGGTCTTAAGGTGTTAATCAAAGGAGGTTGTTCGAAGAAGGTGTATCATTTTTAATTGAGAATTTTTGTTTTATTTCTTCTTCTGTCTCATTAAAATATTCCTTAACCGTGAATATATAATAAAACCATAATATTATATATACATAGGTTTTTTATGTTAATTTCCCAAGCTATATCTGTATCTTCTCCCATCAAATGGGAAACAAAACCATCGTTCATGTGTACGGCAGACTACTACCTCATGAACCGATGTAATTCATTTTCCATAACCATCTATCATAGATGTATTATAATGATATAATTAATGTTTATATATTATATTCATGACATATTTATCATTATTAAAAGATAATATATCATTTCCTTCTTTTCCATTCATTGAAAAATGATAATGTTGTTCTTGCGTACGTGTGGACTACCACCTCCACGAAGCGATGTGATTCGTATTTCATCACCATGACACATGGATGATATATATAAGTATATTTAAAGTAATAATATTATATTTATGATATTATGATAAATATTTAAATATAAAATAATACTTATCTTTATTCTATAATGGTCATTGAAAAATGAAAACGTTACTCATGCGTACGTATGAACTACTATCTCCATGATTGTAACATAGAAAATTTTTCATAAATATATTACATGATTTGTTTCAAACATATAACTAATTTATAAAAATTATAATTATTAATTTATTATTATTTTTTATAGGGTGTAATAATGAACTCTTTTACCATTTCAAACCTACCAAAGTCATTTCAGACATATGAGATGAATATCATCAAAACACTCAATTTGAATTTAATTGATTAAGTAATTGTATATAACATGGTATTAAAAGAAATATATGAATAATGAACATGAAAAGGGTTCTTAATCAAGAATAAAATTAATATAGTTTTGTTTTTTAGTAAGATAAAGAACATACATGATGAGTCAGACTCAAGGAAATGGACTTTATTTTTAAAATCCTCTTTTAAAGTTTCCCTTAAAGCTATCTTTTTCTTCCATATCCATATTTGTAAAGTTATTTTATAGGTGTTTTTATATAGATATAAAATATTTATGAAGTACATTTTATTTTATTTTTTACTTTATTTCAAAATATTTTTATGAAATGCTTGACTTTCTTTACGAAAAGACAAAAAATGAATGTTTTATTTTAACATATACGACTAAAATAACTTTTACCATCACCATAACCTTTATTTTATGTTTGTATTCCTCTTTAAGATTTCATGTTTTATTTATATAGAAACCATATTTCTCCTTTAATGGGTTTTTTGGTATTGAAAATGGGTTTTTAAGAAGAAGGGTATTTTAATATCTGAAATGTTTTTCATATGGGTTTAAAAGAGTTTTTCAAGGGTTTTATTCATTATATAGTCCTTGGAAATTATTTACAAATGTTTTAGCCCCATTATAACTCACATATGAGCATGTTATATCTTATAAAATGGGTTCCCCAAATAGTTCTATAATATAATGGGTAATGATTATGTTCTCCATAGAATTATATTTAAAGTTGGTCGAATGGTTATTCCAATTTGTAAGGGTTTTAATATGATAATATCCAAAGGAACCTAAATTACTTTTATATGATTGATAATTAGTTTTTAAGAAAATATTTAGATTTAAAAAGGTAAGATAATGATATTCTTTAAGTAAAAATGATGGTATTTTCAAATAAAATGGTAAGTTTTTATGAAAATGTTTTTTATAGGATTTCATGTTTTTCACTAGACTAATAGATTTCATATTCTTATATCCCATATTAATATTTTTATTCTCATACCACGTTTTAAAATATCTTTTCATAGGGTTTAAGTATGGGTAAGGGAAAGAAAAAAATTATGTTGAATGTCATGAATATTTTTCATGAATATAAATCATGTTTTATTTTAAAAGTTTTATATTGTGGGAAAAATGGATATAGATTAGAAGTATCCAATTTATATGTATATGGGTTTGTTATGTGATATTTATGACCTAATTCTATAAAACTCTAAAACTATAATGTCTTTGGTAATGAAAGAATATTAAATCTAGTCTAAAGACACTAGAATATGTAATGTTTATGGATGATTCCTTACACACACTAAGGATGAACCTTGTAAAAATACATATGTGTTATTTTTATTATATATTCTATATAATATAAAGGTAAAGTGGTGAGGAAGATTTTTTAAAGATCCATACATCTTGACCGATAATATAGGTTTGTTCAAATTAAAGAAAGAAAGAGTTTAAGTTGAATATAATTGATAAAATTTATTCACCACTGATTCACTCACACCCCCTCTTAGGGTGACTGCATGATCCAACAAGGAATCTCAATTGGTATAAGAGGGAATGTTTCCTCAGTTTGGATCTATAAGTTTTGTTCCCAATTGAGTTTAACTATTTTATATAAAGTGTAGTATTTCAGAAGTTACGAAAATTTTCCTGTGAAAGTTAAGAAAGTTCAGCCCGAGCAAAAGAATACAAATGTTATCCTTGATTATAGAAATGTTGTGGTTTCATACAAAACCTTAAAAAATTGAAAGAATAAAGAATCACAAAATAATTATAAGTAATCTTCTAAAAATAAGTGGGATGGTCCACCATTACTAAAAGTTATGGTGTTTTGTAAGAAATATTATGAATCTAAAAATATTAATCCTTCAAGAGAATATTTTTGATGTTTTTAAGAATATTATTCAATTGTAACTATTGAAAAAAATTATTTTGAAATCAAGTCTTACATGATAAATTTTCATATTGAAGTTAATAAAAATATAATTTCATATATCAGGGGACAATAAGAGGAAATCTCAAAGTTAATATTGAAACATGATGAAACTAATCAATAATTGTCAAATATTATATGATAATATAAATCTCTTACTAAACTCATTGAAGGTATGTAAGAAATTGTGTTATGTTCTCAATAAATATTTAACCTTATAAAGGAAATATTGTATAAAAGTTTTTGTGAGAATTTTTTTTAAGGAAGTTCTTGAGAAAAGATTCCATATGTTTGATTCTAATATTCAAGTAATGAGCTATCAGTTATTTGATAAATCTAGAAGAATTTAATAGCTTGATGAATCACTATAGGAAGAGAGTAAAATTCATGAATAAAGTTTTTAGAAGAAACACATGTGTGAAACCTTCACTATACCCAATGATCTTAAGTAACAATCATAATATTTCTATGAATAAAAGTTTACTTTAATGGAATAATCTTTGTAGAATATTTTTTTTGAATAATATGTATTAAAAAATATTGTAATATAAAACCTCCATGAACTGGAAAATACTCACAAGGAAATTGTTGAGGTTAAGAATGCACAACTGGAGATCAAATAAAATAAAGTAAATAAACTTAATATTTCCTTAAAATATATGAGTAAGGTCCATGATAAAAATATGTAAAATTTAGAGGTTGTGTGTGAAGATAAAGTGATGATTAAATAAAATTAGAATAATAGTTTAAATTTAAAGTGTCTTGAGAAAGTGGTGAGATTTTGAAACATATAAGCTACTCAAGATAGATCTTCATATAAATGTTTTATAAGACTTTCTATAAAAGTTTCTAAGGAAATTTTTATATCAATAAAGACTCAATATAATTGAAGGAATAATTTGAAAGAATCCTAAGCATTATATTTCAATAAGATAAAGAAAAAGGTAACCCAACACTACAATGAATCAGTTTGAACTAACTCTCATAATATTAGTGAAGGTTATAATTCCAAACAAAAGTGGGTGAAGAAATTTGAGAAAACAACCTCTTATAAGAAGGTGAAATATAGAAAAGAAAAGGGAAATAGTTCCCTTAGATATATCTCAAAGAATAAAGTTTACATGATCCAAAATACAACAGAGTGAAAATAGCCTAAGTTCATTGGTTATTGTTGGTGTTGTGGAAATTTTAAACACGTGGATATAAATTTTTGGAACAATTTTCTAAGTTATGAAGAAAAAATAAGGAAAAATTTTATGGGTACCAGATTGAATAAAAATGGGAACTTATCTAAATTTACTAACCTTTATAAAATAATAAATATATGATGACATCCAATGATTTTAGTTGTCATGAATATTTTTGTATAAGTTTTTGAATAAATGGTCATGGTGAAGAAAAGTGTTGGTTTACTTCTTCCTAGCACAAAATGGGTACTTTTAACATAAATAGACCATAAAATCTAAAAGAAAATGTAATAAAGATAGAATGTAGGTCTACCTTAGGGTAGAAACAAAACGAATCTAAGAATATTCTATACCTAGGAAGAGAGTTTTGGAATATGTAATACCCAAGAAAAGATATCACTTCTATATAAGAAAAGTCTACTTCATGTATACTTGTAAACTTTCCATAGATATTCAAGATGATAGAAGTAATCTCAAGAAACAAAGTCAATCAATTCAAGAAATACATATCACATTGGAATGGTGGAAGACATCTCTAATAAAGAGTTATAAGTTCACCAAAAATTACCACAGAAAAGTAAACTACCATAAAATAAGATGATGTGTGGAATAGGTAACTTAACCAGCCAAAATTCTAAAAATTACATAAAAGTTTTACCAGGTTAGGATAATTTTGTAAATAATAATGGAAAATATTCATAAAAAAATATTGGCGATGTAATTAAATATTATTGCAATAAAAAAGTTGAATATATTCTGAAGGTTTTCATGGTTGTGTGAATAAAATATCCAAGGAAGTAAGTAGATTGGAAGTAAAATTAAATAAGAAAAGTGAATGTTCCTTATGAGATGAAGTTAAAGATACTCCACTGCACAATGTTATAAGAAAAGGTAAGGAGGATAAACTCATGCCCCATAAGAAAATTAATGCATGTAATGATAAGGGTTAATACATGAAGAAAAGTAATGTGAGAGTATTTGGGTTTGGAAAATTTTCCTATCCCTGTTACTCTACCTAAATTTTCTAAGAAAGATCCACCTTATTCCCTCAGTTGTTCTAAATAACTTTCCTCAAAAGGGTAATTTAAGGTGGTGATATTCAGGTGGATCTCTTGACTTAAGAGGAAGTTGGTGTTATGGAATATTTGTAAGGTGAAGTGGAAAGTCATTCTGGTCAACCAAGGTGTTCCAACGATGGATGTTGAAATTTTTTTGGTTTGATGAATCAAGTACTCAAAAATAAAAAATCATGATGATAAGTAAAATTTAAGGCTGATTCCATCCTTGAGGTATGATTTCTATACTCCCAGTTTCATAACAAAAACTGAGGTAAAAAGGTTTAAGGGAAAAATGAGTTATTGATGAAAAAGTATGAATTATCTTGCAAATAGGGAGAAAATATACTTATGATTTTTTCTTAAACATTTTTTATATGTTTTTTAAGATGGATGCAGGAAAGTTAGTTCAATGAAAATCTGATGAATTTTTCCCTAAAATATGTTTTTGAAATTTTTATATCGCTTAGAAAAAACCTCATGGATAGATTTAAAATATGAGTTGATCACACTTGTTTTCTACACAAATCATGTCTTATATAGACTTAGATTTGGTTGATTTCAAGATTACTACTTTAATAAAATTTATCCTTTCATTCTTTCAAATATTTCAAAGTTTATACTTAGGTGAGAAAAAAGAAAATGTGTAAATAAATTTCCTCCCTCACCTAGGATTTCACAAAAGGGGGATTCATATTTAGATCATTAATGGGGAGATAAAAGTATCTACTCACTTAAAGTTCATATAAAAGAAGGTGAATTTGAATTCATTATCAATAAGTGGAATAAATATTGCATTGAATTTAAAAATAACTTGGTATTAACAACAAATCCAATGAGGGAGATTGAAGTTCCTATCAAATGCTGATGTTGATATATTGTATATATTTTCAATATTTTTCTAAGTCAATGAGAAATTTAAAGGAGTAAGTACCAGTAAATAATAATATTGAAGAATTCTGCTGAAGTAAGTTATCCCAAATAGAAAATTATCAGAAGTGAAATAGTGATGTTTGAGTTGTTGGAGAATATTAGTAAACTTTCCTTAGGTAAGTTAAGAAATTTTCTATATAGTGTCTAAGGAGGTTAAGAAAGTTTTCTTAACCATGTTGGGGAAATTTCCTTATGGAGTTTAGGAAAATTTATTTATGTAAATTAATAAATTATCCTTACTAAGTTGTATAATGTTATATATTTCTTCAAGTTACTAACATCATGAAGATTCTCATGATCCAAACTTGATTCCAAAGGGGGAGATCAGGTTTATCGAGTATTTGGTAACAAATTGAGTATACCAGACACAGATCACCAAACAGATGTTATTATATGGAGATATAATATATGTATAAGTTTATAGTTGCACAATGTTATTAGGAAAAATAGGGATGATTTTATTGAATGAAGAACTACAATAAGTTATTGATATTGAGTTTTAATAAAGAAGATTAAGTCAAATTTCAATCTATAAAGTTTGAGTTAATGATGTTCAAAGTTCAAACTATGATGTGGTGAAGATTTTAATAGTGATCAAACAGATATGGTTGAAGTAAAATGGCTTTATTATACTAGAAATATAGTTTTTATGAAGTTAAAGTGGAAAATATTGTGTTATAATCTATATAAAGTTTGAAGTTATGAATTCAAGTAATGTGTTTCTATTTTGAGGTAACCAGATCGAGTTTATCAGACAAAGATACATAGGACCAATTTTTTTATAACAGAAATGTTTTCCCTCCACTATAAGGAAATTTTGTATAGATATTTAAAATGATAAATGGATGTATAGGTTCAAAGTTTCACCAGATGAAGTATATCAAATAGTGAAAGAGATGGTGTTCAATGATGTTTCATCGGATATACTTTCATGGATTTATATTTAAAAAATATTTACAATTTCATTAGATAAATAAATATAAAGGTGTTCATGATAGATAAAGATGGATGAATGATGTGATGAATCTTTAATTCTATTGGATGGATAATTAACAAAGTCTTATCAATCAGGTGAGTATAAAGTAAATCAGTCAAAGAAGGGGGATTGTCAAAGGAGACACCATCAAGATATTTTTATATCAAAATGATCGGTTGAAGATCCATCAAATGGATGAACATCAGAAAAACAATGTGATTTCATCATATTGATGATTTCATAAAGATTTACCTGATTTATTTTTCTAATACAAGCTCTGTATAAAGTTAGAGAAAATGTTGGATAGACCAGATATAGAGATATTGACTCATCAGGAAGACAAATCCAAATGAACAAATGTGTCACAACCCCCTCCCCACAAAGTGTACCCCTCCTGGGCTGGCAATGTGAGAAGGGAGATAATGACCCCTGAGTCCCACCTCCAATAGGCCCCGGGTTATAGACTACCACCGAGGGTATATCGAACACACAAATGGGATGAATTACCCTCTAAGAGAACACATGCAGAAGAGAGAGATAAGATAGACACCAACCAACTCTAACTCAACCAGTAAGATAAAATAAAACCCAATTACACATATGAAATTTCATGCAAAACTATTACAACTGAAAGGGGAAAATTGCAAGTACCCAAAAGAAAGTAAAACAACAGCAACCACAAGCCTGAACAGCTCCTGCAACCGTAATCTAGTAGTAACCAGCCTGATCTAAAACCTGCTCCAAGTGACCTGAAAAGCATTTTATATATACATAGGGTGAGTATAACAGTATACTCAGTAGGATCCTTCCCAAATCCTCTCGTTCAAAAGTAAAGAAAGCATGCTAAAGCATAGTAAACAACAAGTGAAACTAACTCATCACCTAAACAGGTATACTATGTTCCCAACCTCACCATGGCTACTCTCACTAAGTAATGCATAAAAGAGTAAATAAAATAATAAAGAATATCAAGGGTACCCCACTACTACTTACCCACTAGTTTTCTGCTTTACCCCAATGTCGCACGTCCTAAGCATCTCTCTCCAAAAAGGCTTGCCCGCAGACACCTGGGCGAAGCACCACAATATGCACCTCGTGCAAAAAAACCACCACGTCCACATAAGCAAAGTAACCAGGTAGTTTTTGGGAGCCACCACATCTCGCATAACGTGTATCATACATTAGGTATTATACCTCGAGTCATTACATCCCATACACTAAATAAGAATCCTCAAGCCATCACAGCCTATACATGTTACACCTATAATATTCCATAGAAAACTATATCTAGAATATATGTTTGTGAATAACAAAAAGCCATTACATCCCTCTACACACATATATGGGGAAAACTAACCAATGTACCTACCAGCACAAGTAACTACCAATAGAAGAGAGCGGGGCCAAAGGGGGTAGTCAGCCATCCACCCTCCCACTGGAATATTGGGGAAAACACCCCCACAGGGCTTAGAATCATCGGGGTGTTAGTTTCCCTTTCTGATGGGGTGGAGTAGCGTATAGAAACACAAAAAGTATAGAATATACTATATCTCACAACCACTCTATGGGAATAACCTAGTCTTAGACTCAACTGCATCTAACATCTCTCGGACTCTAGGCTGCTACTTCTAAGACTAGGTATCCTATAAGCACACAACCATTTAAAGATCTTTAATACATTACTTCATTCCCTTTTTATCAATTTCACTTTATGTTAATTAATTATTTAAACATTAATTAACTATTAACTATTTCCCCATTATATTTCATTATCATCACACCCAATGATCATTGTTCCTTTAAATTGAAACCTCATCATTACGCCTCAGCAATATTCAAACCCCATGGGTTAACAACAATTATTTATTTACATAATTACTTTCCCATATTCCCATGAATTCTATAAAAACATTCTATGCTACTAAACACAAGGGGGATCAACATGGTGAGTAGATGAACTACTCGTCGAGTCTTTTCCGCCTATAGCAAGAGCGTAGACTCGTCCTCCCTTGAGAAGCTAAACATGGAAATCACATGGCATACCTCGCACGTCTTCTCCCCTTTTGGAAAAAGGGTAAGAAAGACCAACTGCCTTGAGAAGTGGAGAAATTAAAGCAGATAAACAACCAAGAAGAATCAGCAGAAAACCAAACATTCACTTCCAACCCATTTCATCATCTCTAGTGTCCTCCCTGACACCCACATGCATAAATCGATGCATCTCGCCACTCTAGGCGCAAACTTCTATAACAACCAGTATCCCTCCATGCCCCTACATATCACAACATCCGTCCAAGCTCACATCACAACACAAGCAGTAGGAAAACAATAATCATATCAATTGGGCTCTTGGCCCTTAAACAAGCAAGAGGGTAACTCAGAACCCTTCAAGGAATTATCAAACTACCAGTTCTTTAATCCATCTTGAATTAACCGATTTATTATCCGTAGGTTCCATATTCAAGAAACCTAAACTGTAAGCTATCAAAAATAAATTAAACATGCTTACTGCACCAATTTGACTAACATCAAAAATACAACAATAAGAACCAGATTCATTTACATGCCTATTTATCTTTATCCAAACAATTATCAATTAATTCTGGTTTACGTTCTTTACCAATTTCCATCCAGAATGAATAGATAAACAAAGAAAGCATAGATATCACATTATCCGGAAAAATAAGATGCAATAACATACGATTGATATCAATTTATCTATCTGGTTCAAATATTTATTATGTCAATTTCATTGTGATCCAGTGGCTACAACATGCTAACTCTACAGGTTCATGTAAAATAAAAGAGAATAAATGAATACCCTTCCTCAAATGGTTCTTGTCATTCTTTATACAAGAACGGTCCACACTACAGATCACGATCGCCTCCCTCGCGACAACTACATCCATCCGAGGATGCCACGGTACGACCTCACCAAATGAAACATGATAAAACTCCATTAGAAGCATAAATATCACATGCCGTAATATGTCAAAAAAATAGGATAATACAAACCCAAAGAACAATGATAAATCATACCTTATATCAAAGATTGAGGATACTTCTTGGTTGCACCAAAACAGGGGGTGTACTTACAGCAAGAAGAGCGTCGAGGGAAACCAATACACCAGGAAAATTTTAATCTCACTATTTCTATAGGAAGGAAGTAAAGGTTCAAGCATCTCACATCAGATAACAAGGAGAAATAACAAGGTAGGATGATATCTTGTCCCTTTAGAAGATTTAACGAAGCATCGGTTTAAGATACAGTGGATTTTCCATTAAAAACGAATCACATTAAACCATGCAGTTTAACCAAGTAAATGCATCCTGAGCATTAGAAAAATTAATATAGGAGTTATGGGATTTTATTCGGCCTTAAATCCCTTAAAACAAGGCCATAAATGCGTTTTACGTCAAAGAAAATGTTAAATCAGAAAAACTGGAAAAATCTAGAAATTTGGAAAAGGAAATATGAAACAGTTCTAGAAACACTGTTCATGAGACGGTAATTGTGAGATAGAAACTATGAGACAGTAACTGTGAGATAGTAACTCTGAGACAGTAACTGTGAGACAGTAACTCTGAGATAGTAACTGTGAGATAGTAACTGTGAGATAGTAATTGTGAGATAGTAACTCTGAGATAGTAACTCTGAGATAGTAACTATGAGACAGTAACTGTGAGATAGTAACTGTGAGACAGTAACTGTGAGATAGTAATTCTGAGATAGTAATTATGAGACAGTAACTATGAGATAGTAACTGTGAGACAGTAAGTCTGTGAGAGTAACTGTGAGACAGTAGCTGTGAGACAGTAATTGTGAGATAGTAACTGTGAGACAATAACTATGAGATAGTAACTGTGAGACAGTAATTTTGAGATAGTAAGTCTGAGAGAGTAACTTTGAGACAATAACTGTGAGATAGTAACTGTGAGATAGTAACTGTGAGACAGTAACTGTGAGATAGTAACTGTGAGACAGTAAGTCTGAGACAGTAACTGTGAGACAGTAACTGTGAGACAATAACTGTGAGACAGTAACTGTGAGACAGTAAGTCTGAGAGAGTAATTGTGAGACAGTAACTATGAGACAGTAACTATGAGACAGTAACTGTGAGACAGTAAGTCTGAGATAGTAACTGTGAGACAGTAACTGTGAGACAGTAACTGTGAGACAGTAACTGTGAGACAGTAACTGTGAGACAGTAAGTATGAGATAGTAACTGTGAGACAGTAACTGTGATACAGTAACTGTGAGACAATAATTGTGAGATAGTAACTGTGAGATAGTAACTATGAGACAGTAAACTGGAAACATTGTTCACAGAACTGGAAGTTTGGAAAAGTGTTGGGGATGAGTCACATTGACCTCCCAGAACACCTCAAACTCTAGATTTTAGCTAATAAATAGACTAGATAGGTCTGAACCATTACATTAGATACCTCTCAAAACATTCTCTTCCTTGAGAATACAAAACCAAACCAAAATAAAACTGAAAAGGGTCATGAAAAACAACTCCTCAAGATACCTCTCAAAAGAGAGCAAGCCATAAGAAGCAACAAAAGAAATTTATCTTATAAAAATGAAAGGTCTATAATCACAAAGGGGACACTATTACATGAAAAGAGCTTAAGAATCAAAAAAAATCTAGGTATTGAGCACGTATCTGTGACTCAAGTTCCCAAGTACTCTCCTCTATGCCACCGTGCCACCACAAGACACGAACCAAGGGAATAGAACACCCATGCAACACCTTCTCTTTGCGTTCTTGGATCTCCACAGGTCTCTACTCAAAGGTCACATTGTCATCAATATCAATCTCTCCCTGATCAATGATGTGAAATTCATCATGAAGATAACGACAGAGCTATGACACATGAAAAGCATCGTGTATCCGGCTCATTTGTGGGGTAGGTGCTACTCGATACGCCACAACTCAAACATGAGCTAACACCTTGAAAGGCCTAATAAACTGGGGATAAATCTTACTCCCATGACCAAACTTTCGCTGTCTGTGATGGGGAGTCACCTTCAAAAACATGTGATCCCCAACATCAAACTCTAAGGGTCTTCTCATTTGATTAGCATATGATTTCTGATGATCCTACGTTGTCTTCATCCTCTCACAAATCACCTGAACCATCTCTATTGTATTCTACACTAGATTTGGTCCAAGAATTACAGACTCTCCCACCCCAGTCCAGCACAATGGAGAATGGAAAGGCCAGACATACAGGGATTCAAATGGCGTCATACCGATAGTGAAGTGAAAACTATTATTCTAAGCAAACTCCACCAAGGGTAAGTGCCTCATCCATGAACCTCCAAAATCAAAATCACAAGAGTGTAACATGTCTTCAAGAGTCTGGATGGTTCACTATATCTAGCCATCTGTTTGAGGATGAAAAGCAGTGTTAAGGCATAGCTGAGAACAGAAAGCATGTTGGAGACCTCTCCACACCCTGGAGGTAAAATGAGTGTCTTGATCATAAATTATCATCCTTGGGACTCCATGAAGTCTCACCACCTCCTCCAGATATTGCCTCGATAAAACTTCCACTGAGCTAGACTCCTTGATCGCTATTAAGTTGTCTAATTTTGTTAAATGATCCACTACCACCCAAATAGCATCATGTCCACCTAGAGCTCAAGGTAAACCAGTAAAGAAGTCCATTTTGATGTCCTCCCACTTCCACTGAGGAATATCTAATGGCTGGAGAAAACCACTGGGGACACGGTGCTCAGCCTTGACCTTCTGGAAGACTAAACAACAAGACACAAACTCTACAACCGCATGCTTTAGCCTAGGCCACCAAAACTGACTCCTCAAGGATCGGTACATATTTGTCACACCAGGATGAACTGCTAAAGGAGAACTATGTAACTCTCTGAGAATAATCACACACATCTTCAAAGGAACAAAAAGCCGTCCATGATATAACACTCGGTGTTGTTCATCCTCAGTCCAACCATCAGGGGCCTCGCCACAAACAACCCAATCTCTCCAGACCTCCACCTCAAGATCCCCCAACTGGGACTCTTCCACCTACTGCAACATAGATGACTACACAGTCATCTGGAAAAGACAACATCTTCCCCCAACTTCTCCCATATCAAGATGTAATGTTGACAGTTCTTCCATTACTCTCCAGGAATCACCAGATTCATGCATAGCATTACTACGTGACATTCTACTTAGGGCATCAGCTACAACATTCCCCTTTCCAAGTGTATATGATATTTTGAAGTCATATTCCTGTAAGAACTCCATCCACCGAAGTTGTCATAAGTTCAAGTCACACTGGGAGAAAACATATCTCAGGCTCTTATGATTGGTGAAAACCGCAAAGCACTCACTAATGAGGTAATGTATTCACAACTTCAGAGAAAACACCACGGATTCCAACTCAAGATCATGGGTGGCATAGTTAAGTTCATGAGGATGCAACTGCCGAGACCCATAAGAAACAACTGATCTTTGCTGCATCAGAACATAGCCTAACCCCAAAAGTGAAGCATCATAGAAAACATCAAACTGAACTCCCTCTATTTGGAGACAAAGAACTGGAGAACTTATTAACTTCTCATTTAGATACTCAAAGGATTCCTGACACTAATCAGTCCATATGAACACCTGATCCTTCCAGGTCAAAGCTGCTAGAGGAGTCGCCACTCAAGATAAATCAGTTATGAACCTCATGTAGTATTCTGCGAGACCAAGGAAACTTTGCACCTCTGACATTGTCTTGGGGGCTTCCCAAGACACAACTGCTTCTATTTTCGATGGATCAATAGCTACCCCCCAATTGGACACAACATTCCCCAAGAAATGAACTTCTCGAGCCCAAAACTCACACTTTGAAAACTTCCCAAATAGCTGATGTTGACGAAGAACTCCCAAAATGGTGTGTAGATGCTTTGCATGATCCACCTCAGACATGGAGTACACAAGGATGTCATCGATAAAAACCACCACGAACTTATCCAAGAACTCATGGAACATAGTTTTCATTAATCCCGTGAACATAGATGGAGTATTCATCACACCGAATGGCATTAAAAAAACTCATAATGCCCATGACAACAACAGAAAGCAGTCTTCGGGATATCCTCATCCTTCGCATGCATTTGATGATATCCTGACCACAAATCGATCTTTGAGAACCAACGTGCACCCTTCAGTTGATAGAATATATCATAAATTTTCAGAAGAGGGTAGTAATTATTTATTATCTCTTTGTTTAAGTGACGATAATCTATACACAACTACAAATTGTCATCAGCCTTCTTCACGAACAAAACGGGTGCATCCCATAGTGACACACTCAGCCGAACAAAACCGCACTTTAACAGACCATCAAGTTGTATACGTAACTCTTGCAACTCAGAAGGGGACATCCTATATGGAGACATAGAAATAGGAGAAACTCTTGGTTGTAGCTCGATCCCAAACTCGATCTCTCTTCAAGGGGGTAATGCTACAATCTCTTCTGGAAAGACATCAGGGTACTCTTCTATGACCCTAGGAAATTCCAACTATTGAACCTCTGAAGAACATAGCATCAGCTCATCCATCATAGATGATAAGGACAGAACATTCCTCTGACCCATCTGAGGGCCTTGCTCGCCAACGAACACCACTGGATCTCCATCTGCATCAAAGAACACAACCCGCCTCCTGAAGAAATATATAATAACCTGCACCGAATAAAACCAATTCATGACAAGGATGATATCATATGGTTGTATTCGTAAACATAGGAAATCTCCCCAAGAGCGGTGCTTCCCCAATACTAGATCACAGTCTCTACATACTTCAAACAAGTCAGCTCGACCTCCAACTACAATAGTCAACGCCAAGGTCACTAGAAGCCTCTCTAACTCAAGTACCAAATCATGGAAAAGGGTAGGTGATATGAAGGATTGTGTCACTCCTGAATCAAACAAGGCATACACCAAGGTATAAAACAGGAAAAGGGTACCTCGAACGATGTTTGGCTCACCTGGCACTGGTAATGCTAAATCATGAAGCAGACCATGACCTCTCTGACCCTGATGAAGACCACCACCATAGCTGCGCTCTACTCTCTGAGGACGGGGAGCGTCATGGGGTTGTCCTCTGCCTACCCCATCTACCCTTTGTTGATCTAAAGCTAGTGCAACCTGCTGCTGCTGCCTCAGCTGGAACTGCCTCAATGAAGGATCCTAGAGTATAAAACCTGGTGCATGATGACTGCTCTGAAAGGTCGGGCACTCTCACTATTTATGACCTCAACCACCACAAAAAAAAACAAGCGCCTGGTCCCTTGGCATAGGCCTAAGAGATGCTTCCCTCATAGAAATGAGATGCTGAGGGCTGGGACCTACCCCCAGCCAAACGGAAACTCTTCTTCCCTGAAACCCGGGAACCCTATACCACAGATATACTTCATGAGGAATCATGATGAATCCCCTCTCATGATGATTCACCTCTGTTAAAAGTCCTATCAATGACCTCTTCCCTTACCAGCACCTCAAGATATGTCTTCAGCATAAATGGGGTGACCTGGCGCTGGATCTCTGGATGAAAATCCTCCTCGAAATGCCTCTCCCTGGCCTCCTCATCTGGAAACAGGTCCGAATCATATCGCAAAAGGTTCCTGAAATAGATTCCAAACTCTCGCACACTGGATATCCCATGTCGAAGGGTAAGAAGATCCTGGTGATTGGACACCTTCATGGTCGAAGAAAGAAACTCGACTCTAAACTGGTCTCGTAACTCCTCCCATGAGATCGTTGACTCCTCGCAATCCTCGAGGAACAAGAACCACCATGGCCTCGCTACTCCACACAGCATCATCACAACCAAGGGCACCCAGTGCTCCTTCCGAGCATGGATTAAACTGAAGCCTATCTCGACCTCCTCCAACCAGTCTTCCGTGACTGCATCTGAAACGGAGCCCTTGTACTTCTGTAGACTCTGGTGCTAAAACTCTCAGAGCATCCTCCTCCAAGTGTCATCATCGTCGACCTCTACCCGGTGACGATCTGCTGGCATAGATTTCTAGACATATTCTATTCGATCCTGACGAGGACGTCAACCTGGAGCCATACCTGCAAAATAAAAAAATAGTTAGAGCTACTAAACCTGGAATATGGAATACTTGGAATTAATTAATTAATTGTTTTCTTTTATTCATTTTATTTTAACCTATCCCAAGGTCTACCCATTCAAACATAGGCATAAAGAAGAATGATTCATGATCCTTTCCTAGGTCTCTACCTCGAAACTAGTATCACCTCATTTAGTAGCCATTGTAAACTTAAAGGTTCGTACATCAGATCATAGGGGGCCCTAAACGTCTATTTCTCAGTTGATCTCCAGTGTTTACATCACTTTCTAGACTTGACTAACACGGTTTCCCTACCAACACATGTAACCTCACTTTTTCCTAACACCAAACTCCATCCTATACCTCAACCTGACCTTTGATACCACTCTATCACGACCCCCTCCCCACAAAGTGTACCCCTCCTAGGCCGGCAATGTGAGAAGGGAGATAATGACCCCCGAGTCCTGCCTCTAGTAGGCCCTGGGTTGGTGACTAGCACCGATGGTATAGAGAACACACAAATGTGAGGCATTACCCTCTAAGTGAACACATGCAGAAGAGAGAGATAAGATATACACCAACCAACTCCAACTCAACTAGTAAGATAAAAGAAAACCCAAGTACACATATGAAATTTCATAAAAAACTACTATAATTAAAAGGGGAAAAACTGAAAGTACCCAAAAGAAAGTAAAACAGCAGCAACCACAAGCTCAAACAGCTCCTAAAACCGCAATCTAGTAGTAACTAGACCAATCTCCAACCTTCTCTAAGTGACCTAAAAAGCAATTTATATATACATAGGGTGAGTATAACAGTATACACAGTAGGATCCTCATCAAAGCCTCTCGTGCAAAAGTAAAGAAAGCATGCTAAATCACAGTGAACAACAAGTGAAACTAACTCATCACCTAAACAGGTATACTATGTTCCCAGCCTCACCATGGCTACTCTCAACAAGTAACACATACAAGAGTACATAAAATTATAAAGAATATCAAGGGTACCTCCCTACTACTTCCCCACTGGTTTGTTGCTTTTCCCCAATGCCACACGTCCTAAGCATCTCTCTCCAAAAATTCTTTCCCGCAGACACCTGGGCGAAGCACCACAACATGCACCTCATGCAATAAAACCACCATGTACACATAGTCAAAGTAACCAGGTAGTTTATAGGAGCCACCACAGCTCGCATAATGTGTATCATACATCATATATTATACCTCAATCCATTACAGCCCATACACTGAGTAAGGATACTCAAGCCATCACAACCTATACACTTTACACCTATAGTAGTCCACAGAAAACTATATCCAGAATATATGTGTGTGAATAACCACAAGCCATTACAGCCCTCTACACACATATATGGGGAAAACTAACCAATGTGCCTTCTAGCACAAGTAACTACCAAGAGATGAGAGTGGGTCCAAAGGGGGTAGTCATCCATCCAACCTTTCACCAGAATTTTGGGGAAAACACCCCTTTAGGGCTCAGAATCCCTGTGGTGTTAGTTGCCCTTACTGACAGGGTGGAGTAGCATATAGAAACACAAAAATTACATAATATATTATATCTCACAACCACAATATAGGCATAACCTAGTCTTAGACTCAACTGCATCTAACGTCTCTCGAACTCCAGGCTACTACTTCTAAGACTAGGTATCCTATAAGCACACAACCATTTGAAGAGCTTTAATACATTACTTCATTCCATTTTTATCAGTTTCACTTTACATTAATTAATTATTTAAACATTAATTAACCATTAATGATTTCCCCATTATATTTCATTAGCATCACACCCAAAGATCAATGTTACTTTAAATTGAAACCTCATCATTTCACCCCAGTAATCTCCAAACCCCATGTGTTAACATAATTTATTAAATTATTTATTTACAACATTACTTTCCCATATTCCTAGGAATTCTAGAAAAAAAATTATATGCTACTAATCACATGGGGGCTCAATAAGGTGAGTAGATTAACTACCTGTCGAGTCTTTTCCACCTATAGCAAGAGCGTAGACCCGTCCTCCCTTGAGAAGATAAACACGGAAAGAACATGGAATAACCCAAGCATCTTTTTCCCGTTGAGAAGAAGGGTAAGCAAGACCATCTTCCTTGAGCAGTGGGTAAAATAAAGTAGATAAACAACCAAGAAGAATCAGCAGAAAACCAAACATTCACTTCCAACCCATTTCATCATCCCTGGTGTCCTCCCTAACACCCACATGCATAAACTGATGCATCTCGCCACTCTAGGCGTCAACTACTACAACAACCAGTAGGCATCCATGCCCTCACATATCACAATAGCCATCCAGGCTCACATCAAAACACAAGTAGCAGGAAAACAAAAATCATATCAATTGGGCTCTTGGACCTTAAACAAGAAAGAGGGTAACTCAGAACCCTTCAAGAAATTATCAAACTAATAGTTCTTTAATCCATCATGAATAAATTGATTTATTATTCATAGGTTCCATATTTGGGAAACCTAAATAGTAATCTATCAAAAATAAATTAAACATTCTTACTGCACCAATTTGACTAACATAAAAAATACAACAATAAGAACCAGATTTATTTACATGCCTCTTTATCTTTAGCCAAACAAATATCAATTAATTCTGGTTTATGTTCTTTACCAATTTCCATAAAGAACGAATAACTAAACAAATCAAGCATAGATATCACACTATCTAGCAAAACAAGAGGCAATAACATATGATTGATATCAATTTATTTATCCGGTTCAAATATTTATTATGTCAATTCTATTGTGATCCAGTGGCTAAAATATGCTAACTCTATAGTTTCATGTAAAATAAAAGATAAGCAACGAATCCCCTACCTCAAACGGTTCTTGGCATTCTTTATATGAGAACGGTCCACACAAAAGATCACGGTCGCCTCCTCTCACGACAATTGCATCCATCAGAGGATTCCACGGTACGACTGCACCAACCGAAACCCAAGAAAACTACATTAGAAGCATGGAGATCACATTCCATAATATTTCAAGGAGAAATAGGAGAATATGAACCCAAATAATGACGATAAATCATACCTTATATCAAATATTGATGGATACTGCTTGGTTGCACCGAAATAGGGGGTGTACTTGTAGTAAGAAGAGCATCGAGGGAAACCAATCCACTGGGAAAAGTTTAATCTCACTATTCCTATAGGAAGAAAGGAATGTTTTGAGGGTCTTTCACCAGATAACAAGGAGAAATAATAAAGTAGGATGATATCTTGTCCCTTTAGAAGATTTAACAGAGCATCGATTTAAGATACAGTGTATTTTCCATTAAAATCAAATCACATTAAACCATGCAGTTTGACCAAGTAAATGCATCTCAGGCCTTAGGAAAATTAATATAGGAGTTATGGGATTTGATTCGGCCTTAAATACCTTAAAAAAGGCTATAAATGCATTTTACGTCAAAGAAAATGTTAAATCAGTGAAACTAGAAAAATCTAGAAATTTGGCAAAGGAAATATGAAACAGTTTTGGAAACATTGTTTATGAGACAGTAACTGTGAGACAGTAAGTCTGAGACAGTAACTGTGAGACAATAATTGTGAGACAGTAACTGTGAGACAATAACTGTGAGATATTAACTGTGAGATAGTAAGTCTGAGATAGTAACTGTGAGATGGTAACTTTGAGACAGTAACTGTGAGACAGTAACTATGAGACAGTAAGTCTGAGATAGTAATTGTGAGAGAGTAACTATGAGACAGTAACCATGAGACAATAAGTATGAGACAGTTACTGTGAGACAGTAACTATGAGATAGTAAGTCTGAGATAGTAAATGTGTGACAGTAATTATGAGACAGTAAGTCTGAGATAGTAACTGTGAGACAGTAACTATGAGACAGTAATTCTGAGACAGTAACTGTGAGACAGTAAACTGGAAACACTGTTCACAAAATTGGAAATTTGGAAAAGTGTTGGGGATGAGTCACCTTAACCTCTCAGAACACCTCAAACTCCATATTTCATCCAAGTAATATACCAGAGAGGTCTGGAATATTACAAAATGTGATTCCATCTGTCATAGGAGGCATATAAATAGAATTGATCAAAGAAGTGATGAGTTCATCAAACCAAGTTAATTGGTCAAATCAGTTTGTACAGTGTTGATTTATTGGATAGAGAAACATCAAATTCACCAAACAGAGGAATATCCCCCGGATGGAGGAATTATTAATAAATTCATCGAATAATCATATACTGGATAGAGTACTAAGTATATTTATTAGACTTTGTAAATCCCTTTACAATTATGATTCATTGATGTGCGCTCAATGTTTACTTATCTAGAAAGGTTAAGAAAGTTTGAATGTATTCCTTAATTCTAAGGTTAAAAAAGTTCTGAGAAGGTTATGGATGTAGGAGTTTTCATGAATAGTCAATAATATTCTAGAATATTTGATAAGTGTTCGGTGAAGTTGATATGAGTGGGAAGTTTGAAATATAAGTTTTATTTAAGCGGAAAAAAAATATTTTAGTTCCCTTCCTTTTTATTAAGAAGTTCACCCATATAAATGGGTGAAAAAATACATGAAAAATAGTGTGGGTCATTGTTTATATGAATGATTGAAGTGAAGTTCTGAATATTTCATAAAAATGTGAGTTTCCAACTAAGGAAATACTTGTTTAAATAAGAGGCATTAGAAAGAGGTACCAATCAAAGGTATATCAGTCAAAGGTTTTTATTAAAGGTATAATACAAAGGTTTGATGGTCATAGGTATAATAGATAGAGTTTTATCAGATAATGGAACCCGTCTGAGGTGAATTTTTTTTAAGAACACTGAATGGAGGAATACTATATAGAGGTTGAGGCATAAATAATTAAGGCACATAGTTCAAAGGTGCACCGAATGGAGGCTTACTATATGGAAGGTGAGGCACATAGGACTGATCCATACTAGAAAAATACATAGGTGCACTAGATAGAGTTATCAAATTGATATTTTCTAGATGAAGTTTCGGTGGGATTCTTACATCTTTATCTTATGTTGGCTTGAAAGATAAGAAAAAAATTAATTGATAAGAGTCAGTATAATTTTATATCAGGATATAGGTGGAACTTCTTGGGATATGTCTTAACTATGGGATGTAGTATAAATACCTCTCACTGTTAATTGATAAAAATATTTTTATTAGAATAATCCATAGACCAATGGGAGTCACTATGGGAAGAATGTAGGTTATCACACTTAGTTTGAACCTTGTAAAAATAATTTTGTATTTTTTTCCTTATATTATCTGCATAACATAAAGGTAAAGAAATAAGGAAGAGTTTTTAAAAATCCATACATATTAACTTATAATAGTGGTTTTATCAACTTAAAGTAATAAATATTTATAAGTTGAATATAATCAGTAAAATTTTATCACCATTGATTCACATACCCTCTCAAGGTTACTTCATAATCCACATGGGAATCTCATATTCCATGAATCAAATTTCTATGTTAAATTTAGTGTAATCGGTCTCTATATGATATATCTCAGCTACAAGAAATTCATCTTCAAATTATTGAAGGCTAAGAGAGCCTTGGTGTGGTAATATCTGAGTTTTTTGGAGAGGTAAAAGGAGTCCAAGATTAATAGATTATATAGAATAAAAATTATATGATTCAATATATCATATTTTTATTCCAAGGTTTTTTTCTTTATATATTGAGTTTTCTCCCTAGCTTGAGGTCTTGGGGTTGAGGCTGATTATGTCAGAAGATCCTTTCCATGACTAAAATATGGGGACAATTTTTTTGCTTGTGGGTTAGGCTGAACTGATCTTTTTCATCTTGGTGCAAACTAAAAAATGTATGTTTTTGATTTTATGATCTAGTATGACTTAGTTCGAGTGAGACCTATATGATATAGGATCAAATTCATGTTCTTTTTAGGTTTGTTTGAGTGAATATCTTCATGTTTCTAAAGAATATATATCCCCAGTGAGAAATAATACTTGAATGTTGAGGTCCATTTTGACCTTATATTCCTTGACATACTCAACCTCTACAACCTCTTCCTTGATTATTGGAAGGTAACTATAGTCCATTTTTTTCCTTCATCAGATAAGGGGTCCTCCATGTACATAACATTGACAGACCCATATGAAAAATCTCTATATGATGAGAATCCTATTTAATGGGGTGATTCCCATTGTCTTGATTAGTGGGGAGGTTCCCATCCTCCTAGAAATTAGGGTATAAATTCTCTAAAGGGTCTATACTAGATTGGGTACCGGTAAGGACTATTCATTTTATGCCTTCTTCTACTAACATCGGTCATGTTGGCTCTTAGAAGAATTAGAAGATTAAGATATCCTCTTAGATATCATAAGGGGAACTAGGGTCAAAAATAACTGATTCAGTTGTGCCCTAAGTATATCATGTGTTTGGTTAATTGATCATTTCCATTCAATAACTGAATTTATATACATTCCTTCTAGGGTCTTACTTCTATTCCCCTTCTTCTTTTGGTGGACCAGTAGAAATATGATCCACCAGTGATGAGGGTTTTCCCAACTTGACTTACTTAGAGTCAACCATCTTATGGATTATATACTTGAAGACAAAGAAGTCATGGATATTGTGTCCCAACATCTGATGGAAGTGGGAATAATCAATTTTTTCACTTAGAAACATTTTTTGGGTTTCCTATCCTACAACATTTTGATAGCATTATTTTCCATAGCAGTGATGAAATATACCAGAACCTTCTCTCTTAAAAAAAGTATGTTTTATTATTTCGTTCCTCTAACTTCAAACAAGATTTATCTTTCCTTCCATATTGATGAAGGAATTGTTTTTTTTATTCTAGAGGAGGCACCATGTGATAATACATAGGATTGGGAGCTGGAGTTAGTGTTGGTGATGGCTTGAGAGTAACAGTTATAGTCTCTACAATACCAAGATTATTCCCTTGAGTTTTCAATGCTATCCAAGATTTGGATTTATAGTATTAGATACCATCCACTAAAAGTTGTGTTATTTCTATAAACTCCTTGAATCCACTTGGATATTTCAACAAAATAAGTGGTGTGTGCAACTCATTCTAGACATTTTCTATACATTTTTTTGGAAGTTGGTCCAAAAAAAGTTACATGTTTATTAAGTAAGTTGATCCCTTCCAATGAAATTCAATACCCTATTTTCATTTTGTTTCTTGTATTTTAAGAGATCAAGGATCATTTTATTCCTCATAATGAAGCTAAAATAGTAGGGGAATTATTTAATAAGGTCTTCCTAATTTTTGATAGGCCTAGATGGTATTTTATATACCAGATAAATGTTGGTCCCTCTAGAGTATTCATGAAGCTTCTAAATTATTCCACTTATTATTGTTAAAGTGTTCCCATAATAGGTATATGTTGAGATAAAAAGTGAATAAAGTTTTTTTTGGGGTCTTACATTCCATTGAAGGTCAGGAAGGTTGGATTCCTAAAGTTGGATAAAGGAGGAGTTGCATCCACCCACTCGAGGTATGTATTTTTATCTCAATACACTGGTGTGTGTCACACCTCTATGGATTCCACCCAAGTATAAAGGGACTATATGGAATCAAGGAGATATAAGGTACTATAAAATAAGAATGCATCCCAGTGGAGGCAGGGGGAAAGCCAGATATGGCTATCTCACTTGTGTTTTCTGCTCATATCTAGTTTAATCTGGCTAGGGGTATGTAACGACCCAAACTTTTATTAATGAAAATTCTTCTTGATCTAATTAAATGTATTATTATGTAAAATGATTATATAAAACATATGAACTTCTTTGGTTTTATGTTTTTGGATTTTAAAATACCGTTAATAATTGTTACCATTGCTAATATAGCTGTTGAAAAATGATCACATGATTAGTATAAATATGGGGATTTAACAAATCCAATTTACTCAGAAAAAAGGAAGTGATGGCCACATTTAGTAGAATTGATCCATAAAAATACCATTTTTCAAAGCTTGGAAAGGATGTAGTGTCACTAGGCTTCACTCCTGACCAATCCCAAACTGAGCTTCAACATGTTAATCTTGAACAGAACCGCCTATGGGAGAAGTGGAATTTAATAGAGATTACCACCTGAGCAATGTTATCTGAGCTTCCCCAAGAGTTTGTCACCATCGAACACCTTACCCTTAGGTCTTATGCGAGTTTTATAAGGTTTTATGTAACAAGACCCTATCACTATGATTATGTGCATTATTTTTGTATATAATAAAGAATATATATTCATTTTGTTATTTTTACTTTGTGAATGGTTTTTAAAGCACAAATAGTATTTTAAGTTAATATTCAATTAAGAAATATATCTTGATGAATTAATGGATTTTTTAATTAAATAATATTTTAATAAAATATTACTAGATTGTTTTTTATTAAATATAAATGATCGTATAATTTTTATACAATTGTAATTTTTATTAAGTTTTGAAAACTATTTTTTTCAAAACCCATGAATTTTCGATAAATGTTGGTTTTATTTTAAAAGTAAAAATTCAAATATTTATAAAATTATTTATATAAAATTAATATCATTTTTGGATTTAGGACGTCAAAATTATCTAACGGTGGATTTTTCATTATTTTCTGAGACAGTCAAATTTTTGGGTAAAAATTAAATACCGTTTAAATATATAATATGTTTTATGACATCATAATGACCCAATAGTGATGTAATAAAATAATATAAAAGGAATATTCCGACAATATATGTTTTAGTTTTAAAATAATGTGATTTTAGATTTGTTTGATTTATTTTATGGTGCCTTAGTGGACCCTCCAAGACCTATAAAACATTTTAACATTTTAAAATGATTTCCTTGAGAGTGTGACTCACCTCCACATAAGAAAGCCTAATATTTTAATAAGTTTGGCCATTTAAGTTATAAAATAATTTTTAATTTGAAAAAACCCATGGGAAAAAACCATGGTATGGTTTTTTTTTATTATTTTAATGTGTTGTGTCTAAAACCTAAATAATAAAGAATTCATTCTCCTTTACTATATAAACCCACTCAATATCTCATTCCTCTTCACTCAAACCATTTGGAGCTCAACCAACCTCTGCCCTTATCTTTATATAATCCTACTAAGGCTACACAAGCTCCCAATAATCCTCTATCAAGCCTCTCCCAAGCCTTTGGGATCGCACTTCCAAGTAAGGGATCCTCACTTCCCTTCCTTTCTTATTTATGTCTAAATTTCCTTTTATTATTATACCCTTTTATTTTCAATTAAAAATGTTGGGGTATGATTATTTACCACCCCTATACTTCCCTCCTTATTTTTTAATGATGATATACCCCTTTATCTCTCATTAATGCCTCCCATGTACACCCGTTACCATGCTAAAATTCCATAAGGGATTTCTCTCTCATCATTTACATTCAAGAAATTCTTTTATATTATGCATCTAAATTCCATTAAATATGTTGTTATATTATGTTCTATGACACCCTTACTGTCCATTCCATGTATAAATGATGAGATACCCCTTTCTCTCTCATCAACCCATTTTAGGATTTCTATTTGACATCGTTATGTTGTCGAAGTTACACCAAAATTTTCATGACAAAATCATCATGTAAGTGAATACCATACCCATTTATCTATCAAGGGTATTCACCTTTATGAACATGTACTTGTTTATTAAGGACTTACATTTATGTATTCCACATATCTTATTCATGGAATAAATTATTATTTTTAATGAATCCATGTTGTATGATCTATGTGTCATACTTATGCATGAAATGAAATGTTTATATAGGGTAAGCCTTGATAGCACTCTAATGCATTGGGTAAAGAATAGTATCATGATACGCCATGTTCAATGAGTGTTTACTCATGCTAATTCAAGTGTAATGAGGGTTTACTCATGCTAATTCATGTGAAATAAGGGTTTACTCATGCTCCATGTGCAATGACCCTTGGCTCATGCTAATATAATGTTAAATGTTATTACCACATTTCCATGTTATGATAATCACGCTATATCATGAATTTATGTTCATGTTTCTTTTTTGATCCATTATTATGATTATTTCCTAACATCTACTATATTATTTATGTTATTCCTTTTTTACTCCCTTACTGGGCTTTATAGCTCACCCTTTTCTTATGTATGTCCTCAGTTTATCCCGTGCAATGCTAAGTATGAAGGAATGTTATGGTCATGTAAAAGAAGTTTTCAATAAAGATGTTGTATTTTATGTCTTAATTTTTCATGTAATTTTCCTAATTTTCCAAGACACTATACCTCTAGATCCTCAGAGTTGTCTTAAGTGAAATTTTATGTAATAAATCATGTTTAAGTGTGTAATAAAGAGCAGGGTTGTTATAGTTGGTATTAGAGGATATGTTTAGTTATTTTGGGATTAGGATTAGAAAACCATAGTGAAATCCTTAGGGATAAGACTAAGTATAATAAAAACATCCCTAAATTTTTATGAGTGTGGATTAAGTGGTTATCAAGAAAATACATCCCTATCTAGATATAAACAAGTGGAGGTGGCTCTGGCACAGATGTATCTAGGGGAAAACCCCGAAAATACCGCTTTGAGCTATACTGGAATGGAAACAGGTGCACGACAATGGTCCTTGATACACTATTTGTTCGATACTCCCAGGGGATATTATTTGGTAAATTCATAATCTTAGTATGAACCATTATTAAGGGAATAAAAAATCCCCTAAGAATATATGTTGGGAAATAGATCATGAATAACCTATATTGAAACTTAGGGTATCACAAATTAGGATATACTATTCAATTAAAAGTTTATCCTTCTATGTCCAATGTTTTTTTACATTATTGTTATCAAATTATTCAAACCCCCTAATTATATTTTCTTTTTCTTAGTTAAAACATGGAATGAGGAAGATCATGAACAACTCTTCTCTCTCTTCCCGAAGAACTACTTACAAAGATTATCTAGAATTCATGTGCAGATGACTTTGAAACTTTTTCAAATATCCAAGTTACATGAAAACAACTTTATGATGCATTCAATACCTCTATCATTGTATGATTATTTCAATGATCAAGTATCGTATATTGGATAATATTGCACTCTCAACTTTCTTACCATGATAAGTGTGGGAAGTACCATCAGGGTATTTTTAAATTCTTCACTTTATTTCAAAATTATGATGCACTAAATAATTTTCCAGATGCTGCAAAAGAGGGAGACCTCCGAGCAGCCTATATGTATCAAATTATTTATTTTTGTCTTTTGGGATATGCAAAAACTGATTTACCAAAACCCTATTTTCACATATTTGAAGATGAATTGGTAATAATTTTTTTATAAAAAAACATGTTCAAGATGATGTCTCAAAATTATATATAGGGAATACCTTTTTTATGATGTATCGATGCTTCCATAGATATAATCCAAGATGGATGAGGAGTTTTTGGGAAAATAAAGTAGATGGTTTGAAAAATATCCTAAGGTACCATTGCGATGAATGAACACTTTATACCTAAAGGAAATACAAATAGGAAAGACTGAAGACCTTGTTGAAGAGATTAATGATAAGTACCCTCACCTGTTTCCTCCTTAGTATGTAAAATGAAATTTTGGGGGAGAAATTTCTTAAGGGGGGAAGATTGTAACTATCCAAACTTTTATTAATGAAAATTCCTCTTGATCTAATTAAATGTATTATTATGTAAAATGATTATATAAAACATATACACTTCCTTGGTTTTATGTTTTTGGATTTTAAAATAACATTAATAATTTTTACCATTGCTAATATAGTTATTGAATAGTGATCACATGATTATTATAAATATAGAGCTTTAACAAATCCAATTTATTTAGACAAAGGAAGTGATGGCCTCATCCAGTAGAATTTTTCCATATGAAGCCCGTTTTTTGGAGCTCAGAAAGGAGGTAGCATCACTGGGATTATCTCTTGACCAAGCCCAATCCAAGATTCAACATTTTAAGCTTGAACGGAACCGCCTACGAAAGAAGTGGAAGTTAATATAAATTACCACCTAAGTGATATTATCCAAGAAACCACAAGAGTCTACCACCATCACGCACCTTACCCTTAGGTATTATGTGGGTGTTATAAGGGGTTACGTAACAAGAACCTATAACTATGATTATGTTCATTATTTTTGTATAGAATAAAGAATATACATTCATTTTGTTATTGTTACTTTGTAAATGGTTTTTAAAGCACAAATAGTATTTTTAGTTAATATTTAATTAATAAATATATTTTGATGAATTAATGGATTTTTTAATTAAATAATATTTTAATAAAATATTACTAAATTAATTTTTATTAAATATAAATGATCGTATAATATTTATACAATTGTAATTTTTATTAAGGTTTGAAAATTGTTTCTGTCAAAACCCATGAATTTTTTATATATGTAAGTTTTTATTTTAAAAGTAAAAATTCACATATTTTGAAAATTATTTAGATAAAATGAATATCATTTTTAGATTTGGGACATCTAAATTATCTAATGGTGAATTTTTCATAATTTTCTGAGACAGTCAAATTTTTGGGTAAAAATTAAATATCGTTTAAATATATAATGTATTTTATGACATTATAATGACCCAATAGTGATGTAATAAAATAATATAAAAGGTATATTAGGCAAATATATATTTTACATTTAAAATTATTTGATTTTATATTTGTTTTATTTATTTTATGGTGTCTTAGTGGACCCTCCAAGACTAATAAAGCATTTTAACATTTTAAAATGATTTCCTTGAGCGTGTGACTCACATCCACATAAGCAAGACTAATATTTTAATAAATTAGTCCATTGGCCTTATAAAATAATTTTTTCCAATCTACTTTGTAAAAAACCATGGTATGGTTTGTGGTTTTTATTTTTTTAATGTGTAGTGTCCAAAACCTAAATAATAAATCATTCCCTCTCATTTCCTATATAAACCCACTCAATATCCCATTCATCTTCACTCAAACCATTTGGATCTCAACAAAACTCTACCCTCCTCTATTTATAATATTCCCAATATGTACCAAGCTCCCAATAATCCTCTGTAAATCCTCTCTTAAGCCTTTGGGATCACACTTCCAAGTAAGGGATCCTCATTTCCCCTCCTTCCTTATTTATGTCTAAGTTTACTTTTACTGTTATTCCCTTTTATTTTAAATTAAAAATGTTGGGGTATGATTTCACACCTCCCATATACTTCCCTACTTATGTTTTAATGATTATATACCCCTTTATATCTCATTAAGTCCTCCCATGTACACCTGTTACCATGCCAAAATTCTATAATGGATTTCTCTCTCCTCATTTATATTTAAGAAATTCTTTTATATTATGCATCTAAATTCCATTAAATATGTTGGGGTATTATGTTCCATGAACCCCTTACTATCCATTTCATGTATAAATTATGAGATACCCCTTTCTCTATCATCAACCCATTTTACGATTTCTATTTGACATCATTATGCTACTGAAGTTACACCAAAATTTCCATGCCAAAATCATCATGTAAGTGAATACCATACCCATTTCTCTGTCAAGGATATTCAACTTTATGAACATGTACTTGTTGATTGAGGTCTTACATTTATGTATTCCACATATCTTATTCATGGAATAAATTATGATTTTTAATGAATCTATGTTGTATGATCTATATGGAACACTTATGCATGAAATGAAATGTTTATAAATGGTGTGCCCTGATATCTCTCCAATGAATGGGGTAAATAATATTATCATGATAAATCATGTGAAATGAGTGTTTACTTATGATAATTCAAGTGTAATGAGGGTTTAATCATTCTAATTCATGTATAATGAGGGTTTACTCATGCTTCATATGCAATGAGCCTTGGCTCATGCTAATATCATGTTAAATATTGTTGCAACATTTTCATGTTATGATAATAATGCTATATCATGCCTTTATGTTCATGTTTTTCTTGTTTTCCAATTTTATAATTATTTCATAACATGTATTGTATTCTTCATTTTATGCCTTTTTTACTCCCTTACTGGGCTTTATAGCTCACCCTTTTCTTATATATGTCCTCAGGTTATCCCATGTAATGCTAAGTATGAAGGAATGTTGTGGTCATGTAAAAGAATTTTTCAATAAAGATGTTGTATTTTATGTCTTAAGTTGTCATGTAATGTTCCTAATTTCCTAAGATAATAAACTTTTCAATACTTAGATTTTACTTAAGTGAAAGTTTATATAATAAATCATGTTTAAGTGTGTAATAAAGATCAGGGTTGTTATAGGGTAGCTCGCTTGAAATGGTGGTAATTATTGACCCCATGGAATAAATTCCTAGAACTATTTAGCCACCAGATTTAGATAAACCAATGATCTAGACTCAGGAATAGTTGGATGGTTGGAATCTACTCTTATTAGCCAATCAAGTCCTTTATGTTGGATATGTTCTATAGGAGATACATTAGGATATTCTTGGTAGTTATACTCATCAGGAATATTTCCTTTGAGTAATTTAGTGTTCATTCACTTTAACCCCTTAAACTCAACTTCATACTAATATTTATTCACCTCTATAGATTGAGGCTCATTTTACTTGTGTGGTGGATGGGTTATGGATTTATCCACATATTTACCTTTATATTTGGTTGAAGCTCACTGAGAAAGAAACTTCTAAATATTTATTGGATCTCCTAGATCTTGAGTATGTCTCTAATGTCAGGTATATACACATTCTCTATAGACTTCAGTGTAGACCGCATTTCAAATGGATGTATCTTCATCAAATTATTTTGTACCCAAATCATGTTCCATGTTGTCCTTTATACCGGGGACAATAATTTTTACTAATGTGAATCATGTAGTGAGAATCATATCCTCATCATAGTTGAAAGTGGATCTGTCTCCTTTAGAATACCTATCAAGGGATATATCATAATCTTCTTTATTATTTGACTTATCGACAGGCCGTTTTGGATCATAGCCCCTATGATGTGTTTTCTTCCCTCCTCAATGGATGGTGATTCATAGAGAGTATTCATTGGCATTCACCAAAAATTATCTTAATGAAGAAGATAAATCATGAAGTGGTAGAAACTATGAGGGTTCTTCTTGTGAATTATATCCTAATTTGGAGTATACATACTTCCTCGGAGGGGGAGGGGGAGGAGGAGGGTTAATAATGCCCCTAACTCTATGGGTTGGGGTTGGAATGGTTTCACCACCATTGCATCTTGGATTTGTTCTAGATTTGATGATTTAGGGGGTGGGGTGGTAAAGATTCTCCTAACCCTATAGGTTGGGGTTTATATCATATTTCTACTAAGGATATTTTTGTTGTATACTTTTTGGATTTTTTATCTTTCACTCAAGAAAGAGATGGATGTATCTCATTTTTCAAATGTTATCTTCTCATTAAAAAAGGAATCTCAATGGTTTTAGGATTTGTCTTCCTTTGGTAAGACACATGATTCACCTATTGGTAGGCAGATGTAAAAGTCTATCAATGGTTATGTCCTACTAGGTACTCCACTTATAGACTTAAGGGGTAGAGGGATTGTGCTGTATGCAATAACTATCATATATAGAACCAAAGACTAAGATCCAAACTAAGGTGATGACAGTGCATATTAACTTTCCTATAAGGATCTTCTTTTAATTTAGTGGAGTAAATTTTAGTGCTCTATATTCACCCCATCCTCTGATGTGAATGTTGGGTAATGAATCAATGATAAATTGGTGGAGAGACTTCATGCTACTAAGGTTTTCCAGTTAGAAGCTATCACATTTCTTTTCCTCCTTAGGGTTTTGGGATACTAATAAGGTAGTTAAATCAACTTAATTGTAGATATTTCTCATCACCTTGATGTGGTTAGCGTACTCCCTATAGGATAGATGTTTTACCTTAAGATATAAGAGAGTCACCCATAGGTTTTGGCATATTTAAAATATGTATTCCTCTTTTTATGAATTTATAATGTCATACTAGAGAGTGGACATGGGATAGAATATGACCGATATATTATCCTTATCCAAATCCTTCCATATTACTATGTAATTATTCTCATATTCCAAGAGGTACTTCTCAAAATGATCCAAAAAAATTTATTTCCCATATACTTATCAAAGGGAATGAGAACATATTGAAAATCCTCAGTTATATCATAGGGTCAGTGATCCAGGGGAGTCACATGTGATTAATGTCACCCTATAATATCCTTTGTATGGGATGATATTTCACTATTTAGTGATAAGGAACTTGATGTAGTCAACCTTGAGCCCTCAAGTGCCTCTTGATATAAGGGTAATATCAAAGTGGTGTCAACATGAGGAGGTAATTCATGTCTAGAAGAGGTTTTATTGCAAGGATGGCCTTCATAATGAGCACAATGGGGCGGGTCTTTGTGGATATTGTCTTGGATTTCACAAGTATGGCCTCTAAGGTTTCTAGTTATTGATTAGTTGCCAAGGGGATGACCTTCTTACCTATTTATCTTCATGTTGCTGGGAGGACCTTCACATCTTGCACCATGGGGAGGACCTCAATAGTTGATCTATATATTTCCATGGGGAAGACCTTCATATATAACACTATAAGGAGGAACTATAGTTTTGATAATCATATTACTGTAGATAGGACCTCCGAGGCTAAATTTTCCTTCTCCTATTGATGATGATCTGGAAGATTCTTGGGCCACAACCAAAAGATACTAAAGATCCTTAAGAATATCAATGTTGATCAGGGAAGTAATATGATACTACTGGTGAAGGTCATATTTTAATATATTATATTCTATAATTCAATGTTTTAATCCCACCAATTTCATATTTTAGGGGTAATTATCACAATTTTATGTTTTATTAATAATTTTAACTCAATTGTGAAAATGACCCATTTTTGGAATTTAAATATTTTTACAATGGTTTTCTATTTCAGATAAAAATTATTCTACACTAATCCAAACCATAAAATTACTTTTTTTTAGGATTAAAACTTTCATGGGCGTCATTTAATTCTTCTGGATCCAAAGCTCAGTCCATCATTTTGAGGCCTAAAAGAAGCTCTCCAATTAGACCTTGAAATCTTTACACAGATCTAGATGTTTTTTAATATGGGAACATATCTCATAAATTATAAGACCAAATGAGATTAAATTTTACATAGTGATAAAAAATATCCTAATTAAAAACTTTTATAGTAGTTTCAATGTGATATTTTTCCTCTTTAAATGTCATAAATTCATCAAAAATTGAAGCATTGGAATTCTGATAGTCTCCAGGCCAAAAAAATATTTTTAGAGTAAATTTTTTTATAACTACTTAAATATATGGTAAATAGAGATAAAATTTCATGGGTGGATAGAAGATACATAGAAAAATAACTTCAATGAATACCATAATTTAAATTTTATTTATTTACTATTCTAAGCATTTGAAGACTTTGGGATGACATAATTAGAGTGAAATTTTCTACTCTCCTCCCTATAAAAATGTGCCTCCTCCATTTCAAGGTTTTTGGTAAATTAGGTTGTCCATTTTATGTATGAATAGGTTTTATGATGCTGTAATTTTATTTTACATGTTTAATATATTTTATTTCATTTTTATCTCTTCTTCTTCATTTCATTTCTTTTAATTTTTCTCTTTTGTGATTCTTCCACTGTGCTCTTTCTAATTTCCATGAAGATAGAGATATAACCCATTTTTGTTCAATAAGGGGAGTATTGGTGCTTGATTTTGTTATGATTTAATGTTTTTCAATATTTTATTCTAATAATTTTAGTAGTTTTGAAACCATTTTAGTGAAGGGATCACCTCGCTTTCACTATTATTGTATTATTCTTACCATACATTTTTATTCCTCTCCTTCATCGACATAATGCTACATATGAGATGGAGTATCATTTTGGTGATGATGTGAGGGATTATTTTATTGTATAAATAAGGTAAGTGTGGGATAATAACACTTAAATTGAAGGGTTTTTAGTGATAGGGTTTATCTCAACATTGAGTATAATATTGATAATTAATAATTTAAAGAACAATTATAGCATCACTATGAACTCCTGAGAATGAAAACATATTCTTGATAACTTATTTGTGTCCTATATTTTTATTTTTATTTTTTTTATGTTGATGATTTTTATTCATTCACAACCCCCCCCCATTATATTATTATATAATTATTATTTAGTTTATAAATATTGATAATATAAAATTGGTGTGTGTGAGTGGCCTCGTCGATAGATCAATCTTAAGGTGCTCACTATGTTTCATTATTAGTTAATAAAAAAATATTGGTCATGTATTTGTGAAAAATTCCTCTCATCAATTTGGAACTATTTTAAAGGAGGCTAAGTTCTTATACAAACTATTTTTCATAAAAAACCCAAAAAAAATAAAAATTTCAAAATCCAAAAAAAGAAATAATTATTGCGTATCATTCTTTACTAAGGTCAAAGATGGAGTTTGTTAGTAAATTTTCTTATGATTGGCCTACTGTTAAAAATTTTAATGATTCTATCTAAAAAGTTTATTTTAATATTCAATTGGTTGAAAATGAAAAAATTATTAAATAGTTGAGAAATAAAATAGAAATTATTTCAACTTCCTTGAAGAAATTGAAATCTCAAAAGTATGAATAATAAATGGAGGAATCAAAGCTTTTTTTCCAATATTTTCAATTGAATAACCATGTGATGAAGACATAATAAAGTAACTAGCCTCAAAATTATCTATACTATTTTCAGAGGAGGTTAAAGAAGAAGACTTTCGAGCTGATGTATATGTGGGAGATCAAGATTAATTGGACAAATACTTGTTAGATTTTTTAAAAGATAAAAAGGTATATGATTCTCCCATAATTATCAATGAAAAATAAGAACATATCCACATTTATCTTTTTTTTTAATAAGATGATTAAGATACACCTTATGAGTTTGATTTACCATTAACCTTACCTAAATAAATCACATTCCTAGATGACCTAATTGAAAGGGAATGTTTTTTTATTGATTATTAATGTTTTAATTTTATTCAAATTGAATTGTTTTTTGACTTATCACTTTATGGAATTTTTTAAAAATAATAAATAGAGAAGGCCTTATACATCCATGTTAAGGAATAATCCATTCAAATAGTGATTAAATAAAAAATAAGATCTGGATGAGAATGTAGTGATGTGATTACCTCCTCTATAATAACATACATATCATATAAATAAGGATAGAACTAAAGTCAATAGGGAGTACCCATATATTTATTTTCCTCCCACTCTAGACTTTAAATTATATATTTCTTCATTCTTTAGGGTTGGGAATTTACTTCTCTTCCTTTGGAGTCTCAATTCTTGGTGTCTACTCTTGGACCCTGGGAAATTTCACATATGGTGGTTCATTTTAAATAAACCATGTCTACATTTTATTGGGGATAAAGTGTTGTAATTTCCTGACTAGGGGTATTAAAAATATAGCACCCATTTGAGGGGTCAAACCAAGTTCTATCCTATTTTCTCTTCCTATTTCTTTTTCATTATTTTTCTTATGTTTTATTTTTTTTCTTTCTTTCTAGGTATATGTGGTGGAATATAAGAGATTAACTCAACACTACCACTAAAAAATAAATTATGGTTTTATATTTCCTTATCTTTGTTTTTTCTACCCTTATCTTTTTATTTTGTTGAGTTTAATTAATAGGTAATTAAATTTTAAGTGTGGGGGGAATGTCAAGTTGTTTAAGATCTTTGTGTGTTTTTATTTTTATTTTTCATTTTTTAGGATCTTTAATCTTCAATGAATATCCATTTTTATTTTTCAAACTTGGATTTATTTTGATTTAGTTTTCATGATTTTGGAATAAAATTATTTTAAATGATTGTTGATGTGGAAATTTTTTTTTGGGATTTTGATTTATATGCATTTTTATGAGTTTTTCCAATTTTTGAAATCCATGACCATGAAATACTAACTAAAATTATTTTTTTCCCGTATTATAAGTTATTCTAAACCCTTTTTACATATTCTTAATAATACTTGTGCTTTCTTGAGAGAAACTTGGATTTTTTATGCATGCCAAAACTTGTGATTATTATATTTCAAATATTTGGATTTCATAAAATGTTTTTGATGTGATTATGGTTTTTTAAGGTTTTATATTAACTTGAGACCCACATTTACACTTAACCTTGTTTATTCCTTATATTTTGTGAATTTTCTTATAGTTTTAAGCCAAATTATAATCCAATTTGTCTTTAACTACCTATAATCTTAGTATTTTTTCATGTATATTTCAAGTTTTAGTGTGGGGGAAAGGCTGTTAATGTGTGTTATTAGGGGTTTATTTCATTTTTTGGTGGTTTGAGGTGTGTGGAAACATCTTGTTCATTTTATAATGGGCATGGTTCACTTTAATTCTTTTATTTTCATTCATTATTTGACTCATGTCTCATGTCACAGAAAGGGGGTGTTGTGTTTCACATGTAAGGATAATTGAGTGAGGTATCTTTATTATGTTATCACTTGAATATTTATGAATTTTTATTTAAGAGTTCAACCTCCTCTTTTCAATCTTAAATTTTTAAATGTTTTTACCCATGAGCCCTATGCCATATAAGTCACCTAAAAAAATATCTCATGATTGAAAATATTTTTTATGTTTCATATTGTAGATATATGAGAATTTTAAAAAACCTATAGTGACACATACACTTTCCAAGTATGAGAATAACTCTAGATTTCATCTCTCTTGAGTGAAGAGTGACATGAATTTCAATGTTAGGTAGGTGTGATTGGGCCTTGGATAGATTTTTGAGTTTGAATGGATTTAAATGTGAGAGATAAAAATTAAAGGGAATTATTTTTCATATATGATATATTATGGTGTTCCATTTTTTAAAAGATCTTGGAAATTTTCTCACTGTTGATTTTGGTGCGGATTTTGATTTTGATATTTAATGATTGTCCAGGAGTGTAATTCTTAAGTATGTGGGATTGATAAATATCATATTTTTTATATATTATATTCTATAATTAAATGTTTTAATCCCACCAATTTCATATTCTAGGGGTATTTTTCATAATTTTAGGTTTTATTAATAATGTTATCTTAATTGTGAAAATTATCGAATTTGGGAATTTAAATATTTTTTCATCAATTTTCTATTTCATACATAACTTCTTCTAAACTAATTCAAATCATGAAATTCATTTTTTAGGATTAAAAACTTTATGGTATTAATTTCATTATTTTGGATCAAAATATCAATCCATAATTTTGAGATCCAAAAGAAGCTCACCAGTCAGTCCTTGAAATACATACACAAATATGGATATGTTTGTATATGGGTTCATATATCACAAATGGGAAGCCCAAATTATTTGAAATTTAACATGGATATAGAAAATTTCTTTAGTAAAAAATTTCATAATTATGGACATGTGAGATTCATCTTGTTTCAATGTCATAAATGCATGGGAAACTGAAGTATTGGAATTCCAATAGTCTCTAGGCCATAAATATATTTTCAGAGTAAGTATTACATAACTACTTCAATCAATGTAAAACTGATCTAAAATTGTGTTGTGAAAATATTATACATATAATAATAACTTAAATGAATACCATAATTACAAATTCTTTAATTTACTATAACAACCCTGTAGAGAATTTCATATGATAGAATTGGATCCAAATTTTCAACTCTCATCCCTATAAAAATGTGTCTCCCTATCCATTTCAAGGTTGTTGGAAAATTAGGTTAGACATTTTGTGTAGGAATGAGGTTTATGATTTTGTAATTTTTATTTAGATGTTTAATATATTTTATTTCATATTTCTCTCTTCTTATTCATTTCTTTTCTTTTTAGTTTTCTATTTTTTTTATTCTTTTACTGTGCTCTTTCTAATATCCATGAATATGGATAACTAACCCTGTTTTTGTTCAAGGGGGGAGTGGTAGTGCTTGAGTTTTTATTTATTTAATTTTTTTCATTATTCTTTTCTGATAATTTTAGTAGTGTTGAAACCATCTTGGTTAATGGATCACCCCACTTTCACTATTATTGCATTATTCTTCCCATACATTTTTATTCCTATCCTTTATTGATATAATGTTGCATATAGGGTGGAGTAGAATTGTGGTAATTAAGTGGTGGGGTATTATCTCTAATGCATAGGGTCGGTGTGGGATAGTAAAAATTAAATAATAGGGTATTTATTGATATTTTTTATATCAACATTTAATAGAATATTGATAATTAATGACTTAAAGAACAATGATAGCATCATAGTGAACTCCCAATAACAAAAACATCTTCTCAATAACTTATTTGTGTCCTCTCTTCTTCTTTGTATTATGTTTTTATATTTATATATTTTATGAATTTACCCCCCACCCCCATTATATTAATATATAATTATTATTATATTAATTATTTTATAAATAGTTATAATAGAAAATTAGTGTGTGTGAATGGCCTCCTCTAGAGATCGATCCAAGGGTGCACACTATGCTTCATTCTTAAGTAATAAAAAAATATTGGTGAGGGATTCATGAAAAATCCTTCTCATCACCAACTCTTGGGTTATATGATTAACTTAAATAGGCCTTATTGATCTATACGGTTGGGTGATTGGGGTTGTAACCTCAGTCATTATTAGATTCATTCAATGTGGGAAACAACCTTCATGCATAGGAAACCCCCTACCTTCTATCGGAATATATCAGTGAATCTCTTATATGTCTACTAGAATATGCTAGTGTGATTCACAATTATTAATAGGATTGGAGATATGAGCCTACTTTTAGTATTCATTCCTTATTGAAATATATTGGTAGACTTCCTGAGTGAGGACAGGAATATGGGTCTTCTCCTAAATGGGTTCCATCGGGATATGATAATGGAATTAATACATGTGGGTAGGGATATAATACTGGACTTTTATTTTCATTGGTATATTTTTTTATCTTCTATAGAGGGGTGGGGATATGATATCATCCTTGAGGGACAACTAGAATATTTTGATGTATTTCTACAGTAGAGGTAGGGATATGAGCTTGTCCTTGAGTGAATTCTAAGATATGTCAGTAAACTCTGGTATAAATGAAGATATAAGCTCATCCTTGGTCATAATTCTCCACTAGGATATGCTGAAGATCCTCCTGAATGGGAGTGGGAATATGAGCCTACTTCATATTATCCACCAAGATGTATTGATGTGCGTCCTTGTTGTTGGTGGGAATAAAAATATAGTCATACCCTCCATTGGTTTCTAGAATATACTGATAGGTGTCTTTTATCGCTTCTAGGATATGTTGGTAGGCTTATAAGTGATGAGAATGGAAATGATCCTTTTCTTCATCTACCAATAAGAGATACTGATGGGATTATTTTATGGGAACATAAATTGGGATTATTCCCTAGTGGTATGACACCCTGATGATACCTCCTTCTATATACCCTGGTATGGATGATTGGGGTTGGGAACTCCAAGGAGGTCTCCCCAGTATATCCCTAAGGATTTGGGGTCATACAACATTAGTAGAAACAAAAACTGGTATGATCTCTCCTAGGGGGATCCTGAATAGTTATAAGAATGTAATCAACATCCCCATCCATATCCTTAATATAAGGGAGACAAGTATTTTTGTGCTTTGGGTAGAGGCTCCAAAGTAGTTTGATGTAGTGATAGGTGCTACTGACTTCACTACGGTCCTTTGTTGGTAAGATGGTCCTTGAAGATTACTCTCCTAAAGGATATCATATGATGCCTCAAAAGTGGGAATGAATTTTTTGAGGTGATAGTCCTAGATCAATATGTTTTTCACCTTTTTTAGGATTTTTTGAGTTGGAGACAGCATCCTCATGGGTTATGAGGCCATGATATTCATCATAGATGAGGCATATATCATTCCAAGGTGTTGAAAATTGGCCAATTCATGGTGAGAAGGTTCCATTTGAATCAAATGGATATATTTAAGGGTTCCCAAAGTTCTTGAAGGTATCAAAAACCACAAACAAGAAACCCATCAATTTAGTATCACAAGAAAGAGCATGGTCGGTTGATCACTCTCTTGGATTCTGACATATGGTGATCATTGTTTGTGTAATGGGAGACATAACACCTAACACCTGATATAACTCAACCATTTATGGTAAAAGGATTTCATGTCATTCATTCTAATTTTAACACACATTGTGGCCATTTTTTTTTATCCAATACAGACATGCTTTCCAAAGGTAGTCTGTCATTGATATTTTACTAGGAATGCATTGGGTTCTACATTGGTCAAGAAGATAGGAGGTTAGAAATATCTCACTTTTTTGGGGGATTTTTTTCCTAATTTGGGACCCTGTTATAGATTTAATATATATTCATGAATCTTTTCTAAATTATATTATAGGACTAGTTACCACTATAAGAGTTATAAACCATGACTATGTGTTGATATGAAAATATGTATATATATCATAAGTTCTCTATCTTTATCTTATTAGCTGGTTATGTCATGGTTTAAAGCCACAAAGATGGGTGTTCTAGAATTTATTATCATCCAAGGAGGTGGTAGGTGTTGTGATGTTGGGATAAGACCTATAAATGTGGATTCCTACATATCCCTATGAAGGGAATTAGAACCCATGTAGTTTAGCGATACTTAATGGGACACATAATACCTTTTAAGGTCATGTGAAATGGACCAATGTAGTTACTTTTAAGGGTGTTCAGTCATGACCAAGTGAAGTTCCTTTTAAGTTTGTGCATTCAAGACCTAGTGAAGTACCTTTTAAGGTTATGCATTCTAGGCCTATAAGTTTTGAGATTAAACCTTAGATAGGCATCCTATTTATCCTAGTTAACAGGAATCAAAGCCCGGGTAGTTTAGGTTTGCACAGTTTAGGTTGGGTGATAATACCATCCCATGCATTTTAGCATCATATGGAAATGTCATATGCTATATAGTTTTAAGTAATGAAACTAGTAATATTAGGTGAAAGTTACCTAGAAATGGTTGGTATGTGACTTATGCATAATCATGACTTTATGTATCTTCATGTTTATGAGTAACTAAATAGGAGAGAGGATATGACTACTCATAGGAAATATAGACCATTGAGGAATGGTAACTCATAGGGAATATAGACCATAAATTAAGGCTTTGTGGAGAATATGGCTTAGTGAGAAGGGTTGAATCATAGGTAATATATCACTTTGAGGAGAGTTGGATCATTGAGAATATATACCTTTGAGGAGGGATGTATTATAGGCAATATGGACCTTTGGGGAGGTGTTTTAGGCTTATGAATTAGCTTCCTTAGGGTATAAACATCCATACCTTGTCTATTGGTAACAAGACCAAGAAGGTAGACTGGAATCACAAGGAGAAAGATGATGGGGCTTACATATGGGATTTATGGCCTGTGTTTGGGAGAAATAGGCATGGATATTTCGTGGATACACTTGACCTAGTAGGTGAGTTAGGTGAAGGTGGATTTACAGGGCTTACACCTAGTAGGAGGACACACTCCCTACCTGGGTGTAGGAAGGATAGGTGTGGGGCTTATTCACATGTCATCCAGATGTGTCAAACCTAGTCGGTGACTCGGGTGAAGATGGTAAGAGCTGGGGGTTATACTTAGTATAAGGATATGGCCATATTCATGGATCATCAATCCTCATGCATTTATCTATGCATCACAACACATAAATAAATGGATTTGGAAAATTATGAAATCATTATATGAATGCATCATTCCTACCAAGAATTTAATTATAGGAAATGATCACTATTAATGATAGCCATTGGTGGAAGAGATCTAAACATTATTCCTTTTAATGTTTTGCTACCATTCCAAGGAACTGTTATGATATATATATATATATATATATATATATATATATCATACTATATGATATACCCAAACAAATAAAAACAATATGATTTGGTTTCTTCTATGTTATACCATATGACATGTTTATACCATACCCTATGATATAGTCCAAAACACATCATATGCGTAAAGGGTTTAGGGAATATCTCCTCCAATCTCTCACTTGCAGTAAAGCCTTAAAGACTTTGATCCATTTCACCTTATACTATATCATATATAACAACTTGTTAAATCATATCCAAAACTCCTTTTGGATATATCTTCCACAAAACTTTTGAAATGATATCATTAATTTTACCTTGTATCACATCGTATGTAATACCTTGTGAATACCCATCCAAAACTCCTTTTTGGATAAGTCTAAAGAAATTTTTAGAGTAACTCCCTTAGTAAAACTCAATCCCCATTTATTCAACTAAAAAGTGTGACCCCATGGCCCTTTTTATTGTTGATAACAAATATAAATCATTAAATCCAAATAAGCAAATAGAATACTATAGAAAATAATTAGTGACACTCAAAATTTAAAGGGATCTAAAGTGATTCTCACCAAATATATGTATCTCTATAATTTTGTTTACCAACTGCATCATATGAAAGTTGTAATGAATCATCCTAGGCTAACATGGCACATCACCCATCTTGATCTATCACTAGGTCTAAGGGCATTTCCAATCCCCATAGGCTAGAAACTAGTGTGTAGAAATTAAGGAAACACTCTAGGGAACGGTTTCACCCAATAAATCAACAAACGGTCGGGAAAACATCCAATTAGTCCATAATTTGGTATAAAAAAATATAAAACCATGATAAAAAATAGCACATAAATTGGATTATGAAATAATAAACATCCTATAAATAAATCCAAAACAAAACAGCTACTGCCTATCTCCATGTGACACATGGTAACTCACCACAACCCATCCCACTATAGGAACAACATGAACATCAACCCATAATTGGTCATGGTCAGGCACCTAAAAGGAAACAATAAGAGTTTCATGCACCAATTTTTATAAACTTAGTGTGATTAAACAATCCCAGTAGGATCCCACCAATGAGTTTGTGAAATTCTTTACAAAAGACATCTCATTTATGCTAGATTGAAATAAATTTTATAAAATAATTTTTTTTCAATAGTAGGAATAATAATGAAAAAAAACATAACACTTCCTATTTTATAAATTTAGTCTCTTATTTTAAGAAAAAAAAGGTGAGGCATTTCCTTCAAATATAAAATTTAAAAATATTTCCTTCATAAACATATATACTGGTTAAAAATTATTTCTTTTTTTGGAAATATATTCTTAAAACCATTTTCATAATAATTTTAGAAATAAAAGACATCATGTGAATAATCATATATCAAGGGGTGTTAATTCATCAAATGAGTAAAAGTAAGCAATAAAAGTAAATAACCAATGGTGTCACACAAGCCAATCAAAATAGGGGATACAAAAAATATCAAGTAAATCCAAAATGTGATGTCATAGATATCATTAGGTATCATGGGAACACACTATGTCTTAAGTTGAAACGGTCTTAGAAACTCTATCAATAGCACAAGGAAAACTATTGTTTTTTTTGTATTTAAACCATACACAAGCCACCTGATTCCACTCACACCAGCTTCCTCGGGGGTACACTCATGGACTAGAACAATTAAGGGGATTCTAGAATGTGTGTGCGATGAACTAAAATAGTATAAATATAAACCTCTCCCTCAGTACCTAGGGTTCCCATGAAAGAAATCAACTAGATATTATAACCAAATTGAATCATGGAATCATTGAGAAAAATGATATTCAAAACATTTGAAACAACTCTCGCCTTACCTCCAACTCCCTCAAAAGAAACAACCCCTTCCAGATTATTCATATCACAATAAACTCTATACTCTTACTTAGGGTCATAATCTATAATAATCATAATAAGGAAAAATGGGATTAATAGGTTCATACACACACAGTATGAATACTATTTAAAGTATCAAACATTCCTTTCTTGAAAATTTAATCGGGATGTTGAATCCTTTATATCCACTCAAATCTATTTTTAAATCAATTGTTAAATCAATTAATTCAAAAATAAATCTTTAAATTAATTTAAATAATTGAATCCTCTTTCATTAAACCTCATAAAATCTAAAACATCACCATTTAATTAACCCCATGAACCAAATAGGTTCAACCCCTTTATTTACTAAAAACTATTTGAACAAACCTCTAAAAAATTTACAAGCACTTAGCATTCAAAATATATCTTGAAAACTATAAAACTGTTTAATATTTTTATACCAAGTGATAATTATTTTCAAAAAAAATAATAATACTCAATTGAACTATAACATATAGATTTAATTTAGTAAATGGAGAATTTTAAATCATCAAGCACATAATCACATTCAAATTTTAAAAAAAAAGGAATAAAAAACCTACCTTAAACCAAGAAGTAACCCCTAACAAGAATCCAAAATGTGTCGCCTTTGATGGATAATACTCAAACAAGCATGAAGACAGCCCCTATGATCCTTAAACAAGATAATACCAAAATTAAAACCACCATAAAACCCTAATATCATCCCAATAGCCCCTAGGGATCCTATGATGAAGTAAAATTGAGATAAAATAGAAGAAATGTGAAATAATAGGGGGGGAATGATGGGAACAAAGGGACTCACCTAAATAAATTTTCCTAAAATCATGGTAGAAGAGCTCAAAAATTATAGAGGAAGGGAGGAACTCCTTCTCGCACTCTCTATATTAGTTGAAACAAAATGGAGGAGGAAAGGGATTAAAACACCTTAAATCAAATAGGGGTATAATTGTAGACTTAAAAAAATAAAAATTGGGTAGCTTATATGTTTTAGTAAATCATACACCAACTACGTAGCTTGAAATGGAAAAGCATTGGGAAATCGCATGGTTTGGACACACTTTTTACCAAACCATGAATCAACTGTGAAAACCCACATTTTAAAAAACTACAACACCCTTACATGGTTTTCATATAGTTTCTCTTAACTTTGTGAAAACTATGAGATGCCCAAAACTTCCAAAATTTTAAAATTAAAGCCTAAAAACATCCAAAATATCAAGATAACTAAAAATTAATTTAATATAAATAATAATATCAATGTGAGGTATTAAAAAAGCATGAATTCTCATATGATCCTTGTATCTAATACATAGAGTGACCATGGGACACAGAGTATGTCAATCCCATATATCCTCCTCATACATTCTCAATTCTCCAAGTATACAATAACCACATCAATGAATACATCACATGTCATCCACATTTATCGATGAGCACATCATATGTTTCTAACTTGATAGATAATAATATCATATATACTATCTATCTATGGTCATAAACTTCATCATTATATATTAATTGAGGGATCAGGGTTCAAACTCATCATAATCGATGGCATGATCAATAACATACACAACCATCCTATAATTATCTAATCCTCAAGGCTTGGGTAAGAAATATATCAAAATATGAAGGTTCTCCAGATAGGTACCACACTAACCTTAACTATTGGGGGGTCTAAATTTGAATTATGTGCCCCTGGTATACCAAATACATAGTGTATGACACTCTATATGATATAATTCATAGGTCATCCGACACAAAAAGCATGTTTTGTGATTCATAATCATATTTAGTATATTGATAGAATAATCAGGCTCACACTAACCTTAAAACTTAATAATAATATATAATACTTCATGAAGAACATTGGTATGGATAACTCAAAGTATTAATTTGATAATTAAATTATTATTTCACATCATGATATATATATTTCCATGAAATATGAAAGAATGACGAAGTGGATATTTCCATTTGTATAACATGATACATTTTATATTCTTAAACTTCTTTAAGAATACTTAATAAAATCATACATAATAGCATGTATAACATATCATATATGATAGACTAACAGATCAACCTTAGGTTTTCAATACTTTTAAGTGTTTTTTCAAACTCATTACATCTTTATGTAATTCATGTCATATCACTATATTCCCACCTGATAAAACCCTCCCAATAAAATTTTTTGTGAGTAACACCTATAAATAAAGATAGTTTGAATAATGGTGATAATTAGGAATAATATTCCTAATGTCCAACTCATTGAACATATTCAAACTCTTTAACTCAATAAAATCAAATGTTACAATGTTCATGACTTTTATTATCTATTTAGAAATCTTTCTAAGTTTATAATCATTATTTTTGGAACCTTTTCCCTTAAAAATTTTCCTTGAAAGTAATATTTTACTTTATGATTTGACTAGAATAAGCCTTTATTTGTTGATTTTGAACTTATTTAAGTCCAAACATACTCCTACTAGCCTCTTAGACACTATATTATCTTCAAAATATCATGCTAATATTCACAACATCATTTGAGCTTAATAAATAACTCTTATTTCCTTTGGTATAATTATTTAATAAATAAAATATTGAATCCATATAATATATGGTATTCTATGTTCTTATATCATTTTCTTAAAAATAATATTATTCTTTAAAATATTACACTAAAGTTAGTGGGATCAAATCCCCCATATTTTAACAAGCATTTAGATAAACACTTTTATCGTGGATAAGAAATTTCAATCCTTATCTTCTTCTCAAGTATGTTATAGAATCTAATGAATTATAAACCATGTGTAACATCTCATATTTTTCATAAAAAATATTTGTTAATAAAAAACATCACATGTCATATAATATAAATGAGATAAAGATAAAAATATTTCACTTAGATCCATCTAAGATTGATATATTCCTTTGAATTCAATTTCATGATTTGGAAACACTTTTATTCATCATTTGAATACAAACTACAAGATTTATTAATTATTATCATGATTTTTAACTCTCTTATACTCACAAAACTTATAAAAGTATATATTTGGTATTATATAACCTTCAAAATCCAAATAATAAATTTCTATAACACCAATAACTAGCATAAAAATTCCATGGAATTTCCCAAACTCCATAAGGTATCCCAGAAAATTCCATCGTATTGAAACATTACTCTTCCTTCTTGATAAAACTATGTTTCAATTGACCTTGACCAGATACTAGAAGAGATATTTTTGGAATATCCAACTAACTTTTCTTCTTTCGGTTTGAAATTTTACCCACTTTTATTGTCAATATAGTGTTAAAAACATGACATCTTATTCTTAGCTCATTTATCCTCAACACTTTGAGAAAATAAGGTAAACAATTCTTGAACTCATTCATAGTTTTATAGAATTTAAATCGATGAAAAATGTATGATTTACTTTACCAAAATAATCCTTAATGAAACCTTGAGTGATCTGTTCTATACTTATAATAAGCATCTATTTGATCCACTTGTTGAACTGATTCAACATTTAGTTACTTGGGAATGTGTTTGTATTAACACGTAGGATTTTCCTTTATTAAGAATAGTTCTAAAGTTTGTACTAGTCTAAGAAATTTCTTACATTAATCTTATACTTTTATAAGAATAATCTCAAAATTAAGATGGATGTTTATGACGTTATATATCTACAACCTAATCTTTTATCATATGACTATTATTTTTACATTCATTTAATAAGTAATTTTATTAAATACACTCCCAATAAAATAATGGCCCCTTTTTTAATCCATCATATCCATTAAGGGGTCAATATCCATATTTCACTAAGAAAATAAGTCCTCTTTTTCATTCCTCCCACCACTTAGTTATATAGGTTGTCCATTATTCCAATCATATCATATATGAATCCTGGATGGTTGAGAATAAAATTGTTTATCCAATCCATTATATAGATAAATTCAATAGCATTACTCTAGTATAATTCCTAAGAGTTTTCCAACTAAGTGTAACTCAAATACCAAAGAAATATTTTTCTACCTAACTCTTATAGATATACATTTCCACCATGTCTTACATAAAATAATCCATGGGAAACCTTCTTTAGAAGAACCTACCTAACTGAATGATTAAGGTCTTAACATGCACTTTCTTTAGAAGGAATATAACACTTATTATTTTTAAATGGTATTTAATCTCTCCATATTATCTCATTTATTCCCTTTTACATGTATGAATGATTATATTTATTTATTTTGGATTATTATTCCTTCCTCTATATCAATATGTTCAAACAATATTAATGTGTAACTATTTACATGGATCTTGAAAAAATCAAATTTGAAAAAGAAGAAAACTAATTCAATTATCATACCTAGTATGTAACACCTTATATCCATGTATAACAATTTAAAAAATTATTTTATAATTTTAAAATAAATAATATGACCATTCATAATATAACAATTATATTAATAAATAATAAACAAGGGAATAAACTAAATAAATGAACAATTCATATATCTAAACATGTGATAAACTATTTATGAAAAATTCATAAATAAATAATTATAAACACTTCATAATTTAGAAATTCATTATTAATAATAAATAATAAAATAAATATAAACTCTTTATATTTATATCTAATATGAACTCCTTTATATTACTCTTTATATGGCATTTAATTTAAATATATGATATTAAATGAAAAATAAATTTTTAATTTATTTAAACTATTTACATAATCCAAATATAATATATTAATTATTATTTATAACTTGAACAAATCAATCATAAAAACTCCTTTTGATATGGTTTAAATTATTTCTCAAATAAGTCCTTTAATTTGAACAATTAATAGTTTAAATATAACCATTTATATTTTAGCCTTATTTTTGTAATTTATAAACTCTTTCTAAATTAAATTTACAATTTCTATATAAAATATTTATATCTAAATGATAATTCATTCCATATAATTTGAAATTTTTATTTAATATTAACAATTAATATTTATGGATATTTTTTATTAAATATTTTATAAATATTTAATTAATTAATTATAAACAATTATAAAATTAATTAATTTATAAACACATTTATAATGTAATAAATACCCCAAAATACATTTTAATATGATTTAAAATATATAAACCATATATTAAATTCATAAAATATGATTCATAGGCATGGCTATATAAGATGAAACCAACACACTATGAACTGCAACCTATGATAGGTGTCTGTGTAATATTAATATGTAGCATAGGGAATAGCGGCTTATGATAAGTCCTTGCATAATAATAAAATGACACTAGGAAGCCTTTCACAAGAATCATTTGCTGTTATAATGGCTTGTGTAGGAATAACCCGTGTGACGCGATGCCTATGTTGGATTAAACTGTGCTAATTGGTCCTTGTGTGAGAATAATTTAAACAGTGTTTGGTCCTATGAATTATGATATATAGCCTATATAAGAGTGATATCATACATTAAAGGTCTTCATAAGATTAAACCCATGCACCCTACTTAAGAATAACATTGTGGGTATAGGTAATCATGACATATGGCATAAGTTGCATGTATGATTAATCTATTGTATTAGAACCTCTGTAGGGTGGTCAAGTGCATCTAGAAACCTACATAGGATTAACTTTACGCTGGCCCACATGTGATTAAACCCAATGCAGAAGGGATAATGTACCACTAACCAGGTGCATCATCTATCATTGGTTGTGATAGAAACTATATAAGTATAATCTTGCATGGTTAATCCTATGTGACATTAAATCAAGCGCATGGGACAACATTAGATTAAACTCACAATACCTTATTATATCACCTATATTTTAATAAGGTTATACTACTCTATTTATTTTAGTATAATGAATGATTCATAATTTTTATATATTTTAAACATGCTTTCAAGAATCAAATAGCATGAAACTAATGTAATACCACTATTGGGTTTCAAAAGCTCAAATGGCATTTGTTTATTACAGTAGAAGAAATTGGAAACCCAAAATCCCAAGAACACCATGCATGAAACTTGAAACCCTACTATATATAAATGAAATACTTGTATGTGTGTACCTTAAACCATCAATATATGATTCATATATCTTTAATAATTCTTTATAAAGATCATTTAAGGGTAGCCATTGGACTCCCCTATCCATGGTATATCAACTGGTTGACATGAATTTCTCGACACTCTAGTAGGACCCTCTCATCACCCACAATATGCTAGTGCCTCATGAAGGCTAAGGGTTGAAAAATAAGAGGGATTAAAATAAGAAATAGAATCATAGAGGAATTAACACACCCATATCTCATGGTAGTTTATTTCTTATATAAGCCTCGAGGACACTCCTCGAGTGTCATTCATTTATTCATGCATTTAAATGCATTAATAAATGGATTCATTCGATTATGAAATCATTATATGAATGAATCATTCCTATAAGGAATTTAATCATATGAAACTACCACTATTAATGATTCCCTTTGGGTAATATGTCTTAATGTTAATCATTTTAACATTCTAATTCCATGCCAAAGAAGTACTATGATATTTATATATCATATTGTAACATCCTTGGAAAAGTGAGGCTTAAAATACTAAATGTTACTACTCATTCCAACAAGGTGAACCTTTATTTTTGAGAGACTATATGGTTATAAATCCATATTTATTCAAGGATTGGCATAGAGTAGTTTTGGGATGGGTGACCTCCTTGAAAGTCTCCTAGGGTGTGTGTGAATGAGAATAAAGCACATTGAAAGAACATGTGTAGGTGAATGAGGATAGTCATTAGTCTGATAAGTGTCCTCAGTGGGTAATAATTTGAAACATGTTGAAGAGTAAAATAGGGTATTATAAGAGACCCATGGGAGTCAGATGACCAAGTTCAGGGCCCAGAGAGGTTGGGCCATAAAAAATGGTATTATAACTCATAACTAGTCGGAAGTGTAGAGGCACTACCAGGGTTTGAGGAGTAGGTCCATAATTAGGGTGTTGTGAATTAAAAGGGGAGTGTAAAACCCCTAGAAAAGTGAGGATTAAAATACTAAATGTTGCTACTCATGTCAATAAGGTGAAACTTTATTTTTGAGAGACTGCCTGATTAGAACACTACAGTTAAGCAAGGCCTATCCTAGAGTAGTGTATGGATGGGTTACCTCTTGGGAGTTTCTTAGGGAGTGTGTGAGTAAGGAAAAAACACATTGAAAGAAAATTTGTTGGCTTATGGGGATAATAATTAGTTTAATAAGTGACCCTAATAGGTAATAACTTATGGTGTGTTGTAAAGGAAACTAGGGTATTATAGAAAAATCATGGGGGTTATATGACTAATTTTATTGGCCCTAGAGGTTAGTTTGTGACACATACTATATGATATTCCAAATTAAAACAATACATTGTGCATTATTTTCATATATGTTTCACCATACGACATGTTTATATCATACCCTAAGATATAAGTCAAAACAAATCATATGTGTAAAGGATTTGGTTCATGTCTCTTTCACCACTTCCATGTGAAGAATAAGAAAAAAGTTACTTCTATCAAGTCCATAAAACTTGAAGATGGGATCCTCATAGAGGAACCTAACATGATCAAGGCCCAAGACACTACACATCTTTACAACCTATAAAAATACTCTACTACTTCACATGATCAAGATATCATTAATACCATTCCTAATCGCATTGTTGGTTCTCCAGTTCTTATAGCCATGGTTAGTACACTGGTTTTATCATCCCCAAGGGGGGTAATCCTTCTTGACTAAATTATTTCCAAATAAAAATTTGGATTTGATCCTGATATACTCATCCATGATAATATCTTTTTAGATAGTGAAATGATGCACCTTTTCTATCAAAAATTAAAATGTTATAATATTATTGTCAAGCTAGAAATTCATAAATATTTTGATAGTATTTCCTGGGAATTAATTAATGTTTTTATGGATAAATTTGGTTTTGAATTTATCCTCTGCTACTTCAATTATTTTTTGTTGTCTTATCATACTTCCATGAGTTTTAACACCTTTTTCTCCCAATGGTGGTGTCACTTTAAATCTAAAAACTAGAGGCATGCCTTTAATTTAATCCATATCGCTATCATCTAGAGACTTTGGTACTTATTCAACATTATTATTCACAATTTTAGTTCCATTAATGTTAATATATTGATCATTGATATGCAATTCCATCTAATCTTGTTCTTAGGGGATCATCCTTTCAAATATTATAATGTGAGAGAGGAGTCAATCCTACCCAGAATTTAATATATATTGCTAGAATCCCTTTTTTCCCACCATTATTGTTGTGACCTGGTCTCCGACAACTAAAGGTAAATTCAAAATTAACATTTATGATTTATTTCCCCTATGGATTTAACGATTTATATTATGGTTCATAATGATACAAGACATTTCATCGATGCATCATCCAAGAAAATTATCTCTGATAGAGATGAGGCATTGGATTTTATTCATGAATTGTAGTGGGAAATGGTGCATCACTATTACAATATGGTCATTAATATTAATTCTATTATTCTTATATCCACACACATATATATAACATATATGTGTGTGTGTTGAAATTATTTTTTCAAATTGAAATTCTATTTTTTAATTCTTCCATGAAAAATTCTTGTTTTTTTTTATTGTTGTGAAAATATGTGTTTGTGAGATTTTTATTTTCTATGGTCTCTTTTGTTTGGGCCTCTCATTTTGGCCTCCTACTGATGGATCTAGGTTGCTTCTACAAGATTTGTTTGTTGGGTCCCACCATGGCCTTCCTCGATGGATTTGACCCGCATACCTATCTTATGCTTATTGATGGCTATCGATCCCCCCAATAAGATGGCTCTTGAATGCATTATTTTTTGTTTTCTATATGAGTTTGGTTTCCCTCATTAAACCTTTGTGATCTATGTCACCTCCTCTTCTTTCAGTTGTAGCCTTCCACGTGTCCCTACTGATCCCCACATTTTTTATTCCAATTGGGTTTATAGAACTGTCCATGTGATCTCTACTACACGTGTGTCCTCCTATCCTATTGCACCTTAATTTTCTCAATATTGGTCTTGAGAGGCAGTCGATCTACTCATTTTAACTCATGGTTCCCTCGTCTTCCATTCGACATCCATTCCAGATAGAAATTGCATCGACTTCCAACACCATACTTTGATGATCTCACAGCCCTCCCCCTATTCTGGTCATCTTCTCTAATGAATAGTTTATGTTATACAAGCTCCATATGAACCACAATAATATTAAAGAATCTCAACCTTGGAAATGCTAGTTCCTCTTCTAAAAGTGATTTGGGTTCTTGGTATAGGCCTAGTTTTATGAGCTTTTTTATTTTATTTTTCTCCATACTATGTCATATTCCTCTTCTTCCTTCTTGGTATGTGTTGGGGTTAGAGTGTGTGAGTCCATCCTGTTTGGAGGTGAATGCTATCATATTCAGCTTAGGTTCACTACCAGTCCTGGAGTGGAAAGGATCTCAAGCACGGATAGTTTTCTTGGTCTGTATTTCTTTATTTTATTCTTTCTATATTGTATATCATTGCTTTTTGTTTTCATAATAATAAAATGATTGTGGTGGTGTTATTTCTGTAGAGTAGGTAAAAACTAGTCCAAACCATGTAAATATTATTTTTCATTTCCCTTTCTGTATTTTCTTTACAGTTCTTGCTTATTTTTTCTCTATTTTTCTTATATTTTTTCATTCTTCATTCTTGACATTTAATAACATTAAAACGGATTCCCATATTCACTTCCATGAGAGTCAAACTACCTTCATTCGATTTATTCTAAACCTCAAAATATAAATGTATATATATAAGATATATAAATTAAATACAAAAAAACATATATATATATATATATACATATGTATAAATCTGAATACACGTACACACCAAATATATATATATAGAGAGAGAGAGAGAGAGTGTGTGTGTGTGTGTGTGTGTGTGTGAATCTAAATATATATATTGTAACGCCCCAACCCGAATCACTCCATAGTAACCGGTTGAGTTCGCTACTTAAATTTCGGTGCACCACCCCATACACTAAAGTTTACTGACTAACAATGATAGTTTATCAAGTGATAGTGAGGAGACTATACCCTCTGTATATAAATAATAATAATAACAACAACAACATAGCATTGAAAAATAAATTTAAACAACAAACCAAATATACATATGGTCAATTTAATAAACATATACCATATCATGCTAGTCGTGCAGGAGTAAACAAGATCACCCATAGGTTGATCACATAGATTCATGTACAAAAGTAACTAAATAATTTTTCATCTCAGCATCAAGGAACCACTTGACCTATCTGTAGAACCATGCCATCTATCTCTTGCCTCATCCAAACCTTCATCCACTAAACTCCATATGTCGACTCTTTACCCTTGCATGTACTATGATACATAATGTCCGCACACATGCTGAAGGTCTTGTACATAGTGCAAGTATGAACTTAGTAGGTGACTACTAATGGTGTTCCTAACTAATATTCATATGTATACCGGTGTACATAAATAATGAAAAACAATAGTTAAATAAAGTATACAACTCACCCCACTCATTATCAACCAGCCCCAAGGGAACCTTTATTTTCCTTATCCACTGATGGAGTGGAATCATGCATATATAGTATTTCATAACATAAGTTACATCATCCCTCCAACCATTCCAATTCCATCTTGAATAACATTCTAAATTATACCAAGATTCCCCAAATGACACGTCCATAAATTATTTTACTAGTCCCATGGACTTTTCATCCTTTATAAATTGTCATCTCAATAGCCTAACCAACCCAAACCACAACTACATCTATCCTTACCAAACCTAGATCATCATCCCCAATATAACAGTGAGCATCGTGTTCCCATTTAGTGGCCTCAACTATGACCAATTTTGGCCAACTATGATGTGTAACTCCTTCATATCAATGTTCAGTACCATCCCCTATGCCAATTAATCTATAGAGGTCACCACCTATAATGAGTGGACTAAACCACTCCATAGTCCCTATTCCATGTGCACAAAACCCCAACAGCCTCAACCCCCACTTTGAGCGACATCACCAACTTTCTATAGGCACAACATGATGAACCTCATCACCACTCATGGAAATGGTCAACATCATCCACATATCATTGGTGAACCCTATTGCCTCATTATTAGTGATCAGCATCACCCACACTCGAGATACACCCAACATGTTCCCAAGTAACCACATCAATCATTATGTAGAGACTCAGTTTTTTCTTTATAAGACTTTAAAATATTTCTATATATATTTCCAGAGCTAGGGGCTGAGATGACATGTGATTCCAAGGTCTGGTGTGCCTAGAATTAATTTTATAAAAATATTAAATATATTATATATTTCATGTGCATGACACCTCAAAGAAAATGGGATAACTCTTAAACAGTTGATCGGATCAGAAATGTGTGATAATAGTTGAGTCTAAAATGTGGTTTTTACCCTAAGTGCAGTATAAAATGAGTTGGCATGAGATGTTTGGACCCCTTTATCGTTGGTGATGCATTTAAGTGGATTAATTAATTAATTAATTAATTAAATTCATTTGACCTAAAATGATGTTTATAAATATATCATTAAAGTAAATTTTCCTTGGTTGGATCATATTTCTGAAAACACCAATGGAGCTCCCTCTTACTTTTTCCTCTGATGAATCGATATCGATTGGTGAAGAATCTCTGGATCATATCAGATCAGATCAAGACACAACAAACACAATGGATCCTCCTTCTACATTGGCAGACGCATTCTTCATCATTGAGTGATCCAATCTGAGGTAGGACTCATATTTGGTTTTTTTACACCCTTGGATTAAATTTTTGAGTAGATCATTCTTCTTTCTTTAATATGTGCCATGTTTTGTCCATTGCATGATCCCATGTATCGGATTTCAAATTTTTGCCAATTGTTTTCTAATCTGAAATCCCTATTCTTGGTCATTGGCCAATAACTCTTGGACAAAAATATTTAAACTTTGTTTTATGGTGATTTTCTCCCCCGATTCTTCATGTTCTTCACCAGTTGGATCCTTGAGGTCTTGATTCGATAATTTTTGGGTTACCCAAGATTGATTGGGCACCCAGATATGTGGTGGATCTATGAAATGACAATGGTTTGACAAATCGATCACAGATCCAGAATCATTACGGTATAGGGATGTTCAATTTAATGATTTAAGGATGTATCTTTGAGATTTGAAGCTTTGGGTGCCTATAGAACATGTGAAAAACTCTCATTGATGAACAGAGCTGATTCACAGGGAGCAACGGCCGAGATCTGAAATCTATGGCCATATCTAGGAGTTTTGGACTGATTCAAGATAGAATCAAATACTGCATGGATAGATTCATCCCACAAATATTAGATCTATAAAATTGGTGAAAACCTGACTACACACCATGTATGGGGAAAACCACATGGCGTGTAGTCCCTATAGTGGTAGCTCTAGGGTTTCAGAAAAATTGAGGGTGACATGGTGTGTAACCCTACCTTACACGTCGTGTACCCTACACCGGTTGGAAAACATGTGTGATGGATCACACAAGAGGGGATTCCAAGTAGGAGTACATATACAGGGGTTACCTACATGGGTGGTATCCCATTTGGACCAACACGTCATGTACCAAAGTACATAAACACAGGGTCTGAGTACACAAACACAGCCACATGACACGAACCCGATCCTAGTTAGTCAAGACATGACATGTAGTCCACCTACACGGCATGTTCTACTATATAGGATAAAGTAATGTGTTTTCTAGGGACATGACTAGGTTTGGTAGTGGTACCACATATTGTGTGGATCCCCTCACATATTGCGTACCCCTTTATCTCTTCCAATAAGACTTCCTTCATCTGTATCTCTTTCATTTGAACTTATATTTTGGCATGAAAGTAGCATATCCTGAGTGTTTTTTCATATAAAACGTGATGGTTCCCTTAGTTGTGAATTTTGAGATATGATGTGAAATGTTCTGATCTCAGCACATTCTTAGGTGATGCTCAATGATGGCAGTGATCATAAGGGATTACTAGATACCTTTCTAAGCGTTACCCTCTAATAAGTTTGGGCAGTGGAGTTCCCTGATGATCTTTCTGAGTTACCCTCTAACAAGGTTGGGCAGTGGAGTTCCTTAATGTTCCAGGCATTACCCTCTAGTGGGGATGGGTAGTGGAGTTCCCTGATGGCTTCTTCCAGGCATTACCCTCCAGTGGGGCTAGGAAGTGGAGTTCCTCAATGGCTTCTTCTAGGTGTTACCCTCCAGAAGAGTTAGGTATTGGAGTTCCCTGATAGATTCTTCTAAGCATTACCCACTAGAAGAGTTGGCCAATAGAGCTCCTCGATGACCTTTTGTAAAGTCCTGTGTTTTTTAATTGGGTTTAAATATGGAGGTTTTTGAATTTTTTTGGTTTATCGATGGGTCAATTTTTTAAACCGAGCTCCAAAACTTAACTCCAAGTGTTGGAACACTTAAAGATGTCATTTTTGGACTTGGGTGAATACCCGATAATTTTCAATGGTGTCCTAAAGAATATCAGGAGCACTAGATCTAGAAAAGTCCACTTTAATGGATCTATACGGGATACACACTATTGTGGTCCAACCCATGTAGTTTACCCAATATAATATTTTATTTTTTTTAATTAAATAATATTAAATGGGAGATTTTTGTTTAAATTAAATAAAGTGTTAATAATAATAATAATAATGATGTTACTATTATTATTATGGCGTTTATTAATTTATTTTGATGTTAAAAGACTTTAATTAAATTATTAATGGGGTGTAATAGTTATGTGAAATTAATGAGGCTTTTGGATATCTCAAAGAAACATTTAATTAAATGAGGAGTTTCAGATTTAATGAAGAAGTGTTTTTATTACATATAGGTTTTGGGTTTTATCCAAGGTTTGAATAATCATAATAATGAGATTATTATTATTATGGGTTTATGAGTGTTATTATTATTATTACTAATGGTAATTAAATTAGGGGTTATGGTTTCAAATAAATAAAGGTTAATAATGAATTAAATAATTAATGTGGATTTAAATGGCTAGGTTGGACTTAATCAAAAGGAGTGTTTTATTGTTTTTTAATGCAATTTAATTATGGGGTTTATCAAAGAACTATATTAATTAAATGGTTTGTTTTGGTTTTAATGATATAAATAGTAATAATAATAATAATATTATGACTATTATCATTAATATTATTATTATGAGTATTTTTATTACTTTTTCATATATTTAGTATATTAGAAACATTTTTATTAAATAGGGGGAGGTGTTGTATAGGTGAGGCACGACCCCCCCCCCCCCCCACCTGGTTCTTCTTCTTCCCATGTGAGGTGCTACGCAAGCCTCCTCCATAGGCCTCCTCTGCATAGTTCTCCTCTGATAGAGCTCTCTTCCCTTCTTCCTACATGGCCAGAGACCTCCATGGTGCAACCTTCCCCTACAGCGCACCCCTTACAGTAGCGTGCAACCCCTGATTGGATCCCCTGCAGTAGGCACGGCCCATGGCATGTGGGTCCTTTGCGTGGCTTTTTCTTTTGATTTCTTCAAGGGTTTGGTCCGATCCTTTGAGATATGATCTTCTCTCATACTCTCCTTCATCGCTTTGGCGATTCATCATGTTTTCGGTACTCGATTAAGTTTGGCCAAATTTAGGGTTTTATGGTAACCCAAATTCTTGGTGTTCTTCAGTTATAAGGTTGTGCAACAGGGTTCTCGGGACCCATTGGTCCGCATTCTAGAAACCTCCGCCAAAGGCAAGGTGGTTCGGGCTAATTTGGTTCATCGACGTTGATTCAATGGTAAGGTTATAAACCACTATTTTTTTTGCATTATCCAATTTAGGATCTATTGTTTGATGTGAGTCCCTGGTATTTAATTCTGCATGTGTTGATCTTGACCACACTGATTTTGGGTACCTAATTTGTTATAGTTTTTATTGATCAACAATATAACACATGCATATATGTGTGTGTGTGTGTGTGTGCGCGCGCGCATGTGTGACTGCATGCTAATTATAACCAGTGCTGCTAAGTGAATCAAAGTGATGTTTATTAAAATGGGTCCACCCTGAGGTAGGGTTTTCAACCTTGTTTTAAAGAAATAAAATGCAATAGTTGTTTATTTACTGTTTTTGATAAATTTTACTGCAAGGTTGGATTGAATTTTTATTAGGATTAAATGTTTCATTAAATTACAATGTCACATTTTTGTAAAAAAACCCCTCCACCTGAGGTGCGGATAATGAGAGGTTATACTCATTATATGTCTTGAATGGATTTAATGTGATTAAATTTACTATAAATTAATTAATGAGTGTGGATAATGAAGGGATGGATTAATTATTAAGATGTGAATTTGGAAATAGTGGCTTTGATTGAATATTGGAAATTGTGAATATGGGATAATTACTTGACATGATAATTATCAAAAGATAAATTGAAATTTGAGAATAATTAATGGGTAGATTAATTATTACACATTATTTTTGAGAATGGTTAATAAATTGATGAATTGGTTAATGTGATGTGATTAAATTAAATAATTTTTGAATTAATTAATTGGCATGCATTAATCAAATTTATGAATTAATTAAATAATTTTGCTGATTGAAAAATGAATAAGATAGTTAATTGTAAGAATTAATTATGTTCAGTCAAGTTGTAAATTATAATGATAGATAAGGATAATTAATTGGTAAATTAATTACCAATGTAAATTAATGAGAAGTTTGGATAATTAAATATTGATTTAATTATCAAGTTGTACTTTTTTAAACTAGAATAACTAATTTGTTAATTAATTATTGAATGTTGAGATTTTAAAGGGTTAATTGATTGTGGAATTAAATAACAGGAAATTGATGTTGTTAATTAGTTATTTAACTAATTAATGGAATTGATTAATTAATTTATGAATTAATTAATGAATAGGATTTTGGGTGTTAGACATGGAATTCTTCACCAGTGAGATTAGGTGCTATACATGACATTCTTACACCCTCGCTGCTAGTCAGTATCCTATAGCATATGGGGACACACGCTTGAGGTCATGTGATGACCGATCAGGCCACTGTTTCAAGGGTGAGCCGGGTTGGGACATTAAAAAGTGGTATTAGAGGAGGTTTTCTTTCTTTTTCCTTTGTCTTTCTATTTGGATTAGTAGATAGGATACTAGGAAAGTTTCGGTGCTTGGGTTAATAGTTGTGTTTGGGACTGATCACTCCATTTACAGGAAATGACCAAATGGTGAGGGATAGGAATTGATGTTTATACTCTTTGAGGTTACAGTTGATATGATTTCACCTTGATTTATTGGTGTATTTTCCATTTCTTATTAGTTTTAGAATTTTTGAAAAAATTCCTTGGCATGATATGGAAAGGAAGTTACATCGCATGCATCATATTACGCACTTAGATATTCATATGCCATATATATATGTCATGCCATGTAGTTGCGTTAGTAGGATGCCTGCTAATATGGATTGTGTGCCTTGAATATGTGTCATGCCTTGTACTTATTTAGCATGCCTTTTTTATGTTTCAGTGATAGATTTAACATGCTTGGGTGTTTATATGCCATATTGACTCTATAATTAGCATGTTTTGTAATTGTTTCATGCTTCCGTGTTATAACATGTTGTTGTGTTACTGCTTATGATAACATGCTAGAGATTTTTTGATGTGTAAATGGTTGTATGAGTGGAAAATTGATTTGTTGTATTTATAATGGGAGCCAGTTTCAGTTGTAAGGTGTATAGGTGCCTTATAACTGGGAAAAGGGTAACTCGTGTATTCAAATAATTAAAAAGGGATTCTAAAGTTAAAATTTTAATTGGATATTGGATATCATAAATGGTATCCAAATGCCAGTGGTAAGGTGTATGGTCGCCTTATCGATTGGTATATGGACAACCATGTGATTGAACCTTATATAACCATAGTATGTTTGAAAATGGTTATAAATGTGAAATTGCTGAGTTTTGATTGAAATAAACTAATGTTAGGTTACTTTTTGAAGAATCTGGATTGAATAAAAGGTACCCTTGGAGGTCACCTTTTTTGTAAAAGGAATTTAGATTCTAAATTGCCTGTTTATATTTGGATAACACTATATGTGAAATGTTTAAAGAATATATTTTTTATAGCATGTCTGATTTTTCCTATGGGATGTTGATTGAAAACCAAGTGACTTGTTGTGAAAAATTACTTGTGTGTTTGTTGAAATTCATTCAAATTTTAAAAGGTTGAAATGAATTAATTAAAATGATTAAAATGAAAAAGGGTCTTTTTAACCTCGTGATTTCGGTTTTGTGTGACCAATAGAGAGGGTCGACATTTATGTTTCTTAAGGGGCTAACTCGTGGTGGGTAGTACCCTTAGAATTTTTTAGGGATTAAGTTAAGTTTGTCCCACTACTCGGGATGATTTTTTGGGACTCAAGTGTTTTGACATGCTGATAGGTTTAAGTTACAGATTTTATGATCAATGTTTGTCATAGTGATCATGGTTCAAGGAATGTCACACGCATGCATTAAGGTGTTATGAAATAGCATGCTTGTGAGCGGATAATCTTTTATTATGATGACATGGACAATCCTAAGTTGGGTAGTGAAGCACCAGTAATCTTTGAAAGAACACGAATATCATTGATGATATAGGCATCAGGGTTTGGTTGATGATGTGTTGGCAGCAGAAGCTGAGATTTTTGTGTAAAGAGTCAACCAGTGATGGTACGATTGATCTTTTAGAGACCTGGGTTTTCTCTTAGTGTGCTCTTTCAAATTATATGAGCATGTCCCCAATCTTAACCTCATCATAGAGACACTAATATATCATCGGTCTTACACCACACTAAAGTCTTAAATTTTGTTGGTTTTGATGGGTGGTTGTTATCTGGGTTGTACGCGGGATGTGTGATTTCCTTGGGATATGCCTTCATTCACATTGGGTAAAGTTAGTTTTTTAAATATACTTGCAATGTATTGACTTGGGAATGTCACCAGAGGTTGGGTAAGGACTTCGGTGTACATGCGGTTGGTGATGTAATAATTTTAAAAGGCATGTTGCCGGTTTAAGGGTGAGTGTGGGTTTTGGGACCGTAATGCCTTTCTAGGAAATCATGTGCAAGGTCGATTGTGATTCAACCTTTTTCTTCAATGAGGTCCTTGTAATGGCCTCGGATGTAATCTTTGTTTCGATGATCTTTGGATTAGGTTTTAAAGAATTAAGCAGTTGGACTTATGTTTTTGTTAGTAGTGTGTTTGGAGTTTGGAAATGTAGCATCTTTGTTCAAATGGAACTTCTCAACCTTGGTGGGTTAGAAGATGTTGTAGTAGTTCCCGATGACTTCTCAGAGACGAGAAGTTTTTAAGGTGGGTAGATTGTAAAGTCCTATGTTTTTTAACTAGGTTTAAATATGAAGGTTTTCTAATTTTTTTTGGTTTATCGATGGGCCAATTTTATAAACCGAGCTTCGGAACTTAATTTCGAGTGTTGGAACATTTAAAGATGTCATTTTTTGACTTGGGAGAATACCCGATAATTTTCATGGGTTCCCCAAAGAGTCTCAGGAGAACTAGGTCTAGAAAAGTCCACTTTAATAGATCTACATAGGTTGTACATTGTTGTAGTCCAACCCGTGCAGTTTACCCAGTTTAATATTTTAATTTTTAAAATTAAATAAGATTAAATGGGATATTTGTGTTTAAATTAAATAAAGTGTTAATAATAATAATAATGTTATTATTATTATTATTATGGAATTTATTAATTTATTTTGATGTTAAAATACCTTTAATTGAATAATTAATGGGATGTAATAGTTATGTGAAATTAATGAGTCTTTTGGGTATCTCAAAGAAATGTTTAATTAAATGAGGAGTTTCAGATTAAATGAAGAAGTATTTTTATTAAATAGAGGTTTTGGGTTTTATCCATGTTTTTAATAATAATAATAATGAGATTATTATTATTATGGGTTTATGAGTGTTATTATTATTATTATTAATGGTAATTAAATTAGGGGCTATGGTTTAAAATAAATAAAGTTTAATAATGAATTAAATAATTAATGTGGATGTAAATGGGGAGGTTGGACTTAATCAAAAAGAGAATTTTATTGTTTTTTTAATACAATTTAATTATGGGGTTTATCAAAGAACTAGATTAATTAAATGGGGTGTTTTGGTTTTAATGATATAAATGGTAATAACAATAATAATATTACGACTATTATCATTAATATTATTATTATGAGTATTTTTAGTACTTTTTAATATATTTAGTATATTAGAAACATTTTTATTAAAGAGGGGGAGGTGTTGTATAGGTGAGGCGTGACCCCCCCCCCCCCCACCTAGTTCTTCTTCTTCCCATGTGAGGTGCAACGCAGGCCTCCTCCATAGCCCCCCTCCACACGGTTATCCTCTTAGAGAGCTCTCTTCCCATCTTCCTCTATGGCTAGAGACCTACATGGCATGACCTTCCCCCTACAGCGTGCCCCTTATAGCAACACACAACCCCCGATCGGATCCCCTGTAGTAGGTGAAACCCATGGCATGTGGGTCCTTTGTGTAGCTTTTTCTTCTGATTTCTTCAAGGGTTTGGTCTAGTCCTTTAAGGTATGATCTTCTCACATACTTTCCTTCATCGCTTTGGTGATTCTTTGTGTTTTCAGTACTTGATTAGGTTTAGATGAATTTTGGGTTTTGTGGTAACCCGAATTTTTGGTGTTCTTTAGTTCTATGGTTATGAAACGGGGTTCTTAGGACCTGTTGGTCCACATTCTGGCAACCGCCACTAAAGGAGAAGAATTTTGGGCCAATTCGGTTCATGGATGTTGATTCAAAGGTAAGTTTATACACCGTTGTTTTGTTGCGCATCATCCAATTTAGGATCTTTTGTTTAATGTGAGTCCCTGGTATTTAATTCTACGTGTGTTGATCTTGACCACGCTGATTTTGGGATCCTACTTTGTTATAGTGTTTTTTGATCAACAATATAACATGTGCATATATATAGAGAGAGAGAGATAGAGAGGTGTGTGCATGTAACTGTGTGTCGATTACAACTGGGTGCTTCCAAGTGAATCAAAGTGATACTTATTAAAATGGTTCCACCCTGAGGTAGGGTTCTCAAACTTTTTTAAATAAATAAAACACAATCATTGTTTATTTACTACTTTTGATAAATTTGAATGCTAGGTTGGATTTAATTTTTATTGGCATGAAATGTTTCATTAAATTACAATGTCACGTTTTTGTAATAAAACCCCTCCACCTGAGGTGTGGATAATGAGCGGGTATACTCATTATATGTCTTGAATGGATTTAATGTGATTAAATTTAATTTTAATTAATTAATTAGTTTGGATAATTAAGGGATGGATTAATTATTGAGACATGAATTTGGAAATAGTGGCTTTGATTAAATATTGGAAATTTTGAATATGGGATAATTACTTGACATGATAATTATTAAAAGACGAATTGAAATTTGAGAATAATTAATGGGTAGATTAATTATTACACATTAATTTTGAGAATGGTTAATCATTTTCTGAATTGGTTAATGTGATGTGATTAAATTAATTAATTGTTGAATTGATTAATTAGTATGCATTGATCAAATTTATGAATTAATTAAATGATTGTGAAGATTGGAGAATGAATAAGATAATTAATTGTGAGAATTAATTATGTTTGGTCAAGTTGTAAATTAGAATAATTGATAAGGATGATTAATTGGTAAATTAATTACCAATGTAAATGAATGAGAAGTTGGGATAATTAAATGTTGAGTTAATTATCAAGTTGTACTTTTGTGAACTAGAATAATTAATTGGTTAATTAATTATTGAATGTTGGTATTTTAAAGGGTTAATTTATTGGGGAATTAAATAATAGAACATTTATGTTGTTAATTAGTTATTAAACTAATTAACAGACTTGATTAATTAATTTATGAATTAATTAATGAATGGTATTTTGGGTATTAGACATGGTGTTCTTCACCAGTGAGATTAGGTGCTAGACATGATGTTCTACATATGATAAATATGTGTGTGTGTGTGTGTGTTTGATAAACGAGTTGTGAGACAGGGACTGATGCTCCAGATACTCACAGGGTGCTAGAAATGACATTCTACACCCATGATATATATATATATATATGATTGATAAATGGGTTGTGAGACAGGTATTGATGCTCCAAATACTCATGGGGTGATAGACATAACGTTCTACACCTATAATGAATGAAAATTTTCTTTTATGGGATAGATATTGATTCTCTAAATACCTATGGGTTGTGAGACAAGGATTGATGCTCCAAATACTCATGAGGGTGCTAGACATGACGTTCTACACCCATTAATTGACACTAGACTGTTAATCTAATTGGTCATATATAAATTTAATTAAATGGTTAATGAAATAAGATGTGATATGATGATTTGTGAATTGAATCTGAGAAGTGGTTCAGACTTTAGCATGACCAAGATAGGTGTTGAGATACGGGTGGCCAGGGGAACACGTGGATTTATGCAGTTAAATAAAGAATATAAAATAATGTGTTAAATAGTTTATTTATACATTATATATATATAGTTCCTATTCAGACTCTTATTTCTATCTATGAGATGAATTAGGTATCTCCATCAGGTGTCCCTTAGGAACTTGGACAAGTTGTAGTTTATTTATTCAATTTTATTATTACTTCATTATACTTGCACACTGTTTATTTATATTTCATTTTCTAGATTGATCTAGACATCAGTGGTGTTGGCCTACTGAGATTTATATCTCACACCCTACTTGGGCCGCTACTACATTGGGGTACCCGAGTAGATCTTACTTGTTCGCAGGGCCTTGGACCTTGCTTGTTGTTGTTGTCTTACCTGGAGATAGGAGAAAAGGACTGAGATGGATCTTGGGATTCTCATATAGATAGCTTGTAGGACTTATATGTTTTTTTTATTTTCATTGTACTGTATTGTAAATCATGTTTTACTATTTACTGCTTTCCATTTTGTATCATTAGCATGTCATACATGCATCTACTGTATAAATTGGCATTTTCCACTTTTGTTCAAGTTTTAGAAAAATATGCCTTTTGATGCATTGTCAATTGATTATACTACTTCTACTATTTATTGCTATTATATATTGTTTTAAATTTGATATGATGGTATAGTCTCCCCACTTACTATTCTTACACCCTCGCTGCTAGTTGTTAGCCTCTAGCGTATGGGGAGATGCGCTTATGGTCATGTGGAGACTGATCTGGCCACTAGTTCAAGGGTGATTTGGGTCAGGAAATTACACCTTTCCTGAGTGTTACCCTCCAGTGGGGCTGGGTAATGGAGTTCCTCAGTGACTAGCAGAGTAGGACCCTCCTGTTGTACCAGGTTGTGGGATCCTTACCTAGAGTTTATGTCCCCTATAATGTGAAAAAGAGTGATGAGGCATGGTTTGTTGTATCCTTAGACTCATGGGGAAGAGGAATTCTTTCCACACCTAGATGTGTCCTTGTGATGCAACCTAAAACCATGTAGGCGAGTCAGTGCCACCCAAAACAGATAGTATCAATGAGTGGTGATTGAGTTCCTTATACTTTTATGTTTAGGGAAGATGTGTGGGATGTTGGGCATCATTGATGGACTTTTGGAACTATTGGATACTCTTCTTCTTGGGATGAGCTATGATATGTATATCCTATTACTCTCTCGTTTGGATTTCTATGACTGAGCATATATATATATACTTTATTCTATATCCACTCCTTGGATTTAGACACTCTCCTCATAGGAGAGGTGAAGATGTATGGGGTATTATACATTATTTTTGTGTTTATCTTATCATGGTTGGATGAGTATAATCTCTTATTATAGGTGGTGAAGGCTTGACGGGTAGTTCATCTACTCACCGTGTTTAGCACCTTGTGCTTGGACAAGCTTACTTTTACTCTTGGTTGGGTTGAGCTATACTCTTTCACGGTACCTTGTTTTATCTACTACTTTCCTATTATATTGTATCTCTTACTTCTCCCCCTTCACCAGTTTGGGGCATTCTACTAGGTATGTATACACTCACCACTATATGGTATTCTCCCACATGTGTCATGTCTTTTTCAGACGACGGACAGGTCGACCGTGACTAAAACGAATCTTAGGGATATTGGGTGCTTGAACCGCATACGGTGGTCGTAGCTTGGGATATAGGAGCTAGGCTCTCTCAACTATTTACTCTTTTCCAGTTTTGTCAGGTTGGGACATATTTTCTGGTTGGATATGTATTTTTACCCTTTACTTTTTAGTATACACTATCGTAATTTTGCATTATTTATAGGTTCATGCATGTTTGGTTTACTTTATAGTAGTATTTCATATTTTATTCTTTCCATATGCACTTTTTCATTGATTTGGTTGTGTGCATGTGTACAAGTTCTTAGGAAAAGTCCTCATTGAGTTATTTATGCCTTCGGTGCTTATCGCCACCCCCTAGCCTATGGAGGTGGGCTTAGGATATTTGTGGCTCGAGCCCCAGCTTGGGTTGGGTCATGAAAGATTGGTATTAATGGTGGTTCAATCCTTAGTATATTCAGAAATTCCCTAAAAAATATTTGTTTGGGTTTTAAGGAAACAGTGTCAAAGTGTCTCGAGTGTAGCTCTCACATCAGGGAGTCCAGTGATGGTGTGGTGACCGACGTATCCATTCACCAGGACCCTAACTACCTTCTTATCAACTCTACATGCTGATACATTTTTTGTAGGGATCAATGGTACATGCATCATATAGTATTTAGTCTTCGATTGTACTTCTTGAGTCATCTCCCCATTTTTTGATATATATATATATATATGCTCATCTGACCTTGGTACTCCTTGATAACTTTCAGGATTCCTCTGTGGAAATATCCATCTAGGATACAATCTTTGGTTTGTGATGATGGACCTATGATTGAAAAGGAATCAGTTCAAGGTTTATCCTGTGACCCCCTTCCTCTAGGTGGGTAGGTAGAATCACAACCACCTATCAAGCAGCATATCATCCTAGAAAAGTAGGCTAAGAATGTGTATAGGCTTAGTGCACACCGCGAGTTCTAGCATCATAGATTTTTGAGGTTCTGTGGTGAGCCAAATCCTCAAGAATAAGAGGATTGGCTAGATTATATGCTCCATGTATTCAGGCTTATCCAAACACTGATGGATCAGATGGTGGAACAGGCATCCAACATTTTCCATGGACTATTTGTACATTACTGGAGCCTATTTACGTAGATGCACAACGAGTCAACACTCTCATGGGATGACTTCTAGCATTTATTTCACAATGAGTACTACACATCCTGCATGTTCTTGGTTTAGATCCATGAGCTTCTAGAGATGCAGTAGGGAGGGATGATAGTGGATGATTATGCATCTAGGTTCACAAACCTTATTCACTACTCCCTTGACATGATCTAGTACAGCTACTTCTGAGAACAAAAGTTTGAGCAGGGACTTCACAGAGAGATTTGAGTCAGTGTTGTGTCTTTGTGCATCCCCACCTATGTCGGGGTGTTGTATTGGGCACTAGAGATAGAGATATTTCTTTCATAGGGATTCTAGAAAGTTGGAACTGGAAGTGGGCATCCCAAAGCTAAGTTGTCTGCGATAACTAACAGGCACCAATCGATGGGATCTTAGAGTTGGAGACCCTTTCGCATGAAGTCTTGGGCACATATTCATATGGTTATGAGGTATAGTAGGGTACCATAGTATCCCAAATAGGGGAAGTGCTATTTTTGTGATGAGATAGGTCATATGGCATGGGACTACCCGACTAAACATTCTAAACATCCCAGGTAGATAGTTGATGGACCATCACAGAAAAGGAAGCATCATGATCAGGGATCTCCCAAGAGGGGACTTATGTTATTAATATTTTAATTACTTATTATATAGTCCTTATACTTATTTTATATGAAATTTTCATAATTTTTGTGAAATATTAATTTTTTAATACTAAGTATAATTTTTGAGCATTTTTAGAAGTAGTCTAATTGAGTCGTTTTACTATTTTATTTATAACTATTATCCTAATGATCAAAATTGTGTGGTTATTGTTTTTTAGGATTTATAATTCAATATAAAACATTTAATTAGAAGGGATCATGGGTCAATTCTTCCATTTGAAGGCCCATATGAACCACACAAGAAGGCCTACAGAATCTGTGAAGAAACTGAACCATCCATGAATATTGAATTACTGAGTTCAATCCAGAAGTTTAAATTCATTAATTATCCTCACAAATTCGGATAACAATGTAATTCGTATTGTATAAAAATTTTAAGACCCAACTCCAAAAACAAGGGGCCCAACTGATGCTTTGAAATCCAGCCCACCATTCTGGATGGTAAATAAAATTAGTACAGTATTAATGACATATCTCATGATGTAAGCATCCAATAAAGCTGATATTTTGCATTGTGAAATAGGAGATATAGGTGGAAGACTTTTTTGAAGAAAGTGTTTGGATTTGAGGGCATAGTTTTGTTCAAAAACACATTCACATTTTAACCTTCTGAAAAGTCTCTATTGAAATAGACGGATTAACATTGTTTAATCAACTAGCCATAACTTTGGATCCTTAAGTCCAATGGCCGCAAAATTTTCAGATTAGACAGAGGATATATTTATCTAAAACTTTTAATAATATTATATCTTGATATTCGGCTGTCTGAATTTTCAAAATGGCGATGAAATTGGAGATACCGATTGGGAATGCAAACAGTTCACTTCCTTTGGCTATAAATACATCTCCCTCCTCTCCTTGAAAAGGGTTGGCATTTCAGTATAGAGGAGCACACATTGGAACGACCAAATACTTCCCAAAGGCTTTGAAGGACCTTCCATACTCAATTTTTTACTTGAGAGACCTTTCCTCCTCTCTTTGTTTTCATTTACTTTTGTGTTCTTCATTATTGTAATCTTGTAAGTTTCTTTCTTTGTAATTCTGTTTTAATGCAAGTTTCTTCTTAAATATCTCTTATTATCATCCAAATTATGTATTTTAATATTAATGTTCTTAAAATAGTTTAAATATAGTTTAATCCTCTTCACTTATTTTTCTTTCTCATTCAATATAAAGTTCGTTTTTAATTCCCATCATCATTTGTGTGTGTGTTCGACGCACCACTCTTTTCTTATCCCTTTATTTTTCTTATATTCTTAATTTATAATAATAATAATTATAACCATATTATTAATCATTTAAACGTCTGAGTAAATCTACTATTGGGATGAGTTATTATTTGAGGATATTAAGTGATTGAGAGCCTTTGTTCGATGAGTATTCTTTGAGTTAATATTGTGTATGTTGAACTTTATATGTCATGGATTAATGACATGTTTTGTTTAATATGTGGATTCCATGGATTATTGGAACCACAAATACACTACCATGAACAATTGATGGTAATGATTAGAACCCTAATTTAAGTTACGGCTTGGATTAAAGCTTTAACACTTGGGAATTCTGATCAAAATCATCTTGTGAAGTGGGTATTAATTTAATGCAGTATAAAGAAAAGATCAAGGATATCATAAGCTTAAATCCCCAATAATGAACTCAATCCAATATTTATGAATTTTTTAAATCAAAAATCATCCATAAATTATTTCATAAGCTCTGCAAACAAACCCCCCAATCAGAATACAATCAACTAAAAACAAATGACTATTAAAAAGTATCATCGTCGAGGATTCGACCTGAGTGCTGCTATACACATTAGTAGAGCACCGGAACGTTGACCGGTCAATAGGCGACAATTGGCCACGTGTTTCAGGGACAGGGTGATCCCCAGGGAGGAGGATCTGGTAGAGGAGAATGGGGAGCTATGGGTGGTGAATTCTGTCATGATATCCTTCCACCACCACCACTAGGTGGCCCACATCAGGCTTAGGGAGCTGGTGGTCAGGGCTGCAGATAGTTGCAGGCTTTGGATTTCTATGATTCCATAGCACACAAGATGATTCTAGGTATGATATATGTTTACTCTAATCTTTCTTTATTATTAGTAGACATAGTTTCTAGTAATTCCTTTATCTCTTTACTCCTAGTGCAAGAGCTAGAGCTCCTAGTAGAGATGCTAGCACAACAGCTTCATCTTGAGGTTCCTACAAGGAATGCTTCTTCTATATCCTTCATCTTCCAGAATTTAGAGCTATTTCTTGGTGGAGATAGGTTTAAGTGGGACCTTTTGGTCATCATGATAGAATCCTATGATGTCATCTTGGGTATGGATTGGATTTTCCCGGTCTGAGCCTAGATTGATTGTCACAGTAGACAAGGCATATGCCTACGCACTGATGGGACGAGATTTTCCTTTTATAGAGAGAGAAATATCATGGTAGGGCAGGTGGATATTGTGAACAAGAGGTTGAATCCTATCACCCATTAGTTTTTTATTGTATTCCTTGGTGTTGTAGGATCTTCAGGCATCTAGTTTTTTTAGTTGTGGAGGATTATAGACATCTTCCCTGAGGATGTTTCGAGACTACCTCTGAGGTGGGAGATGGTGTTTTACATTGACTTGCAACTAGGGACTGCCTTGATATCTTCTACGACATATCAGATAGAACCTAATAAGCTCCAAGAGCTAAGATTATAGTTGTAGGACCTTCATGATAAATGTTTTATTAGACTCAGTGTGTCCCCCTAGATAGCACCATTCCTATTTGTGAAAAAGGTGGGTCGGAGCTTATAGATTTGCGTGGATTATCATCACCTGAACTAGGTATTATATCCATACTTGGACCAGTTATTTTTTGTCTTCATTGATGGTATACTCTTTTACTATGTATCAGAGGAGTATTATGTAGATCACTTGAGGATGATTCTTTATTTTCTTTGAGATCGCCATCTTTATGGAAAACTATCAAAGTGCGAGTTCTGGATACATGAGGTTCACTTTCTGGGGAATGTCATTTCTAAAAAAGTTTTATCCATGGATCTGATAAATATATATGTAGTTCTTTATTGGGATCCACCTAAGAACTTTTCATAGGTTCAGAGCTTTCTTGGCTTGGTAGGGTACTATAGGAGATTTGTGGCGAGCTTCTCCAAGATCGCAGCCCATTTGACCACCCTAACACAGAAAGGGAAGTCATTTACCTGGTCTAATCAGTGAAATAGGTCCTTTGAGAAGTTTAGGTAGAGTCTAACTAGTTATTAGGTATTCATAATACCATAGGAAAGTGTTGAGTTCATTATGTATTGCGATTCCTCGGGAGCTGGGCTCGGTTGCATATTGATGCAATGTTAGGAAGACATCGCATATGGTTTGAGGCAGTTGAGACCCCATGAGTAGAATTATGAAACTCATAACCTTGATTTGGTAGTGATAGTCTTCACCTTGAGGATGTAAAGGCACTATCTTCTAGGAGAGCACTTTGTGGTTTACTCAAATGACCAGAGTCTCAGGTATGTCTTCACTCAAAGAGACGTGAACCTGAGGCAGCGGTGATGGTTGGAGTTCTTGCAGGAATATGGCTTCGAGATATTCTACACTCTAGATAAGGGAAACATTGTAGTAGATTCCCTTATCAAGAAGTCCCAGACTCGATTATTATAGGAAGCTTTGGAGTATTTATCTTCTTTACAGCTGACCCTAGTAGAGTAGGAGGGTACAACCTTTCTTCTATTGATGGTGTTGACTCCTTTTCTTCTAGAGTGTGTGAGTGAGTCCCAGCTAGGGTACATTAGTTGTGAGGTCTTACATGGTCATATATCTATAGTTGACTCACCATATGGATATTCTGAAGGAGGGAATCATGACATCTTATTCTAGGGGAGAACAATAGTTTTAGTTACGTTGCGGGGGGAGGTGATGCGGGAGTTCCACACTTCTCCACCAACTATACATCCTGGTGTGGGGAAGATGTACAGAGATATTGAGTGGTAGTTTTGGTGTCCTAACATAAGACAAATCATAATTTAGTTTGTCTCTCAGTGACTCACTTGTCAACAGGTGAAGGTAGAGCACCATGTTCTGGCAGGTTTGTTGTAGCCCCTTAAGATCCCAGAGTGGAAATGGGATGCCATATCCATGGACTTCATTATAGGGCTTCCGCACATAGTAAAGGTCCATGACACCATCTGGGTGATATTTTATCAGCTCATAAAGTCAACACACTTTCTTACTATCAAGGATCAGAGTTCGGTGGAAATTTTGGAGCATTTGTACGTACAGGAGATCGTTCGCCTTCACGAGGTACCCTTGATGGTTATCTCCAGTCATGATTTGTGGTTTATATCACAATTTTTTAGAGGCATATAGGTGGAATTTGGGACCTAATTATGGATGATTAAATCCTTTCACCCCTAGACCAATGGGCAAACCAAGTGCACTATCTAGGTTCTAGAGGATATATTAACGGTTTGTGTGTTGGAATTCGGCCAGATCTGGGAGGATCACCTTCCCTTGGTAGAGTTTTTATAAAAAAAAATAGATACCACTCTACCATCAGCATGTCTCCTTTTGAGTCCCTATATGGGAGACCCTTCAGGTCACCATTCTGATGGATAGAGATTAACGATTCATCTATTTTGGGCCCAGAGATGGTGGAGGAAACAACAGAGAAAGTCCAAGTCATCCATGATTGGATGAGTATGGCCCAAAGTAGACAAAAATCCTACACAAACTACTTTTATAGACCTTCATAGTTCAATTAGGGAGACCACATCTTCTTAAGAATCTTCCCATGATGAGGATTTAGGACGTTTGGCCAGGGAGGAAAGTTATCCCAAAGTTTCATTGGGTTGTTTAAGATTGTGAATAGGGTTAGTGAGGTTTCCTACCACCTCACCCTACCCCCATAGTTAGAGTGGGTGCACTACATCTTCCATGTGTCACATATGAGGAAAATCATGCATAACCCCACACACATCATTGACTGGGGCGAGCTGTGTTGGAACCAAGGCTGTTCTTTGCTGGAAATAAAGTATGTTTTGTGTTTGTTGTCAATCCTCACATAGAATATTAAGGAGTTTTCAGGTAAAGATATATTATAGTACAATATGGCTATAATATTGAATGTGGTGTTGTTTCCCAGTATTTGCCAAATTTTTTGGCTCAAAATTTGGGGAAGAGTCTAGCATCATGAAAGGTTATTTTCTAGGAATGAAAATTCATAAAAATATTAAAGGCGTAGTTTTTGAGAATACTAAGATAATAACTATGAAGATATGGAGCATCACATATTGTGATGGTGTTCTCTATGATTACAAGAATTGGATCATTATAAGTGCATTATGGTTTTACAAAAGACTTTGTGACAACGTCAAATCTCAATGGAGCTTCACAAAGGGAGGAGAGTCATAAAGATGTTTTTAAAAGATTAAAAAATGAAATAGAGGTGGTGGAGCATTGTGAATGGGTGAACCTATAAATATAAGACTACCCCCACTTCATTTGACATGAAATTGTTCAAAGAAAATCTGGAATCACTCTGATTTCATGAAGATAGGGGAGCTTTGTGAATCTGGATTTCTATTCGAGCTTGAGCATCATGAAAAGACTAGTTTAGTCTTGACTGATTCCAATGATTATAAGTAATGGGTTATTTTCAATGATGGGGTATTCCTCATTGACTTAGTAAGCTTCATGAAGTTAGTTTGCTCTGCAAAGGAAGTTGCTTCGTGAAGGTTGTGATCTTTATGAAGGAGCTTCATGAAAGGAAGTTGTGAACCTAATTTTTTAAGTGAACTATGCTTTAAAAGTGAATAGACTCAGGTCTCATGTTCTAAAAGATTCATGTGCTAGATAGAGACAAAGACTTTAATGAAAATCCATTGAAGAGACCTTCAAGTCGATAAACTGAGTAATAATTCGCCCAAGGTAGTGAGCTAGAGGGAGTCAATGGAAGTGTTCTAAGGGACACAGTGTGATATTCCTAAAATATTGTAAATGTAATGTTTCTGGAATAGAGTGACTATGTCTGAACTTCTTTATTCCACAACTAGTGATGATTAGTGGATTTAGGGGTCCTACAAGTGGTATCAGAGGGAGGTTCGCCTATGTTGGATTCTCTTCAGTAAATCTAATCTCTTTTAAAGATTTGTGTTTCTTTACTGAGTCAATAATGAAGTGTAATTTTGATAAAGATTTAGTAATCTATGATCAGAATTATATATCCACCAAGACCATGATGAGAAGGAAAAATAAAGAGAAGAGATAGTTGAAGAAGTCCCTCTTATCTAAATAATAGGTAGTTTCTAGTTCTCCATGACTTTCTGACAATGAAGATATATTAGGCTTGGAATGTAAATTGTAGGTGGCTCAGGTCTCCCCTAAATAAAAGTAAAAAACTTATACCCTATGTAAATCAAAATTTCCAAGTGATCAGGAGGTATGAATTAGCACCTTTTAAGGTTGTACTCAAAATAAAGATCTTAGCACAAGTGGTGATATTGACCAAACTACAACCTCACATGAATTTTCAATTGAGAGATTACAAAATTAACTATGTGATATTCCTAAAGAAATATATTATGTTGTTTGTAGAATCTTTCAATATATTCAAGTATAGATCACCCAGTTGGAAGGAGAAGTTGATTCTTTGAAAAAGGGCTTACAAGGAAAAAATATTGAATGTTTAAATCTCTCCAGAGAGGTTGGAAACTTTGAATAAGAAATTAGGGAACTTAAAATATGTTCATCAAAATACCTCAAATAAGTTGAAGAGAAATAGGTAGTCAAAAATACTCTTGAAGAAAAGATCCATGTGCTTGAAGACAAATTGAAAAATAGCATTGATGTCAAGGGTTTACAATTGGAAGAAATATTCAAGAAGATCAAAGAACATGACTCCTTGATTCAGAATAAAGTTAATCTATATGAAGATAAATTTGTTATAATGAAGAAGGCTTGTAAAGAAAATATGATTATGATTAAATATCAAAAAAAACATACTCAATATGAAATGTGTATATTTGGAAGCTCTGTTGTCCAATCTTGAGAAGACATATATTTAGAATTCATAAAAGAAGGAAATATTTATTGCAACTACTCAATGCTCACTGGAGGATTATAAATCTAAAATACCTCTAGCATGTGATAATAAGATCATGACATCTTTTGATAATCTATCTCAAGTAGTTGAGAAGAAATAGGTACCATCCATACTAAGATACATTAATGCTTCTTAACCTATTATTATGAACAATGTAGGTTGTAAGAAAAATACTTAACAAGTATGGATGAATAAATGTGATAAGGAACCTACCACCATGACTAGGGTGGATAGGAAACAGAGTATGGAGGTTGGATGCCCACAAAGAACACAAAAAATCATGAATAAAATCCAAAAAACTTATACATAAGGTATAAGGAGATCAAGGTTTTCTAGTCAATGTTGGCGCTGCAATAGATTTGGGCAATGTGCATTGTATTGTTGGTACAATCCTATAAATTAAAAATTACAAAGGAATCATATTTCAAGGGGAATCAAGCCAAAGAAGAAAAAGGTACATCCATAGGTCCAGAAGCATCTTTATATCACAAACAGATTTGGGAAGCTTGATAACATCTATGATCTATGATTAATGCAATGGAAGTGGTCACATGATAAGGCTGGTGAAAAAGAAAATAAAAATATTACACATGATAAATATAAAGATCATGAGAGTTTTCAAACAAAAGTAAACTCTTGGGTTAAAAAGGTTATGTGTGAGTGATGAAAGAGATCAGTTCACACTGAAAAAGGTTGTTTAACCTTTCTACCAAAACAAGAAACATTACTTAAGGGGAGTAATAATTTATCGTCCATAAAGGTTGTTAAGAAAAAATATTCCCCACACAAAGTAGAAGAGGATGTAAATAGATCCATGCTGCCTCAACATAAATCAGAACAGATGTTTACATGTGAAATCATGAAGACTAGAGTAAATATAGAAACTTGTTTAAGAAAAACATTTCAACCTTGTTGTGAATATTGATGAATCAAGGAGGATCCACCTTATTACCTTAATAATTGTTTATTATATTTTTTATTATAATGTTGGTAATTAAAAGGTGAACCATGTTATTAGGGGGATAACCTGGGAAGTAGTTCGGACTGTCATTTTTTTTATATAGCCAAACTGAAGAATTCACCATCTTTGAATGATTCCTCAATTTGGTAATCAAATACAATAATGATGGAGGATCATTTTTTATAAATATAAATATTTTCTATTCTATACAACTAGGATACATAAGGTACCATATCTTCTTGATATTATTTCTAGTATCCTAGAGAACAAGTGTTCACGAAGATTATCCTTGGTGAAGTTGTGAAAGTTATCCAATGTGGACAATCACAAGATGAAGAAACATTATAGTGAATTATCCATATTAAAATTTATTGAAATCCATTATTGATGAGATCCACCATTATTAAGATGCTGATAAGTATTTCCCTTAAGTGGGTGACAAATGAAGAATATGGATAAGATTACAAAATCATTATTTAAAGTGTAATTAAACTTGATTATTCTAGAAGTTGCTTGAAGATCATGTCATTGAGAAAGGAGTTTCAGGATGATTATTCTTAAAAGTTTCATATCATATTTAGTATCTTCATCTTGGGATGAAATTTAATGAAACATGAAGGAAAGTATACGTGTTCTCATCTCATTGTGTATCATGATCAATGGTAAAGGGGTAGATTTAGATGTTAAAATAGTGTGTAAAGGTTACGAATAGATTGCAAGCACTGATATTGAAGAATTTTTTGCTTCAGTAGCAAGACTGGAGTCTATCGGGTTTTTCATTTCTATGGAAATACAAAGAGGATACAATGTTTGTAATATAGATGTAAAAATAACATACTTAAATGGTGTTATTGAAGAATAATTATACATTGAAAAAATAGTGGGTCTTCTTATTAGTAATGATGAAATGAAGGTTTATTGATTGAAAAAGGCACTATATGGTCTAAATCAAGCACCACGAGCTTGGTATTATCGTCTAGACTCTTGTCTAAAGAAGCCCAAATTTAAAAGAGTAAGTTTTGACCATAATCACTATGTGATGAATTTAAAGGAAGGTCAATTTATGGTGCTGGTATATTTGGATGATGTTATATTTAGTGAAAGCATACAGAGATCAGTGGAAGAATTTTCTAATCACATAAAATCGGAATTTTTAATGTCTATGATTGGTGAACTCACATACATCTTGGGGCTACATGTGGTTTAGAAAAAGGATTACAGTTTAATTTCTTAGGTTAAATATTCAAGGGATTTACTAAAGAAATTTAACAAGCAAGACTCTAAATCAATGTCAAATTCGATTGCAGTTGGGACAAAACATGGAAATAATAAGGATGGTACTTCTGTAAATCCAACCATTTATAGGATAAGCATTGTAAGCTTATTGTACTTGACTACAACATGGACAGATATTGTCTTTGCAACATTCTTAGTATATCGCTTTCAAATTAACCCGAAGGAATAAGATATGGTGGTAGTCAAAAGAATAATGAGGTACATTCAAGGTACTCATAATTATGGATTATATTTTTCTACAGGAATAGATCATGAACTATCGATGTTTTTTGATGCTGACTAGGCTAGATATGTGGTGGATATAAATTCTAAAAGTGGTGGAAAATTCTTTATTGGAATAAAATGTGTGGGTTGGTTGAGTAAGAAACAAATTGAAATTAGATATCATTTTATCAAGGAAAAATTGAACAAGGCATGATTAAAATGGATCATGTTGGAACTAATGAGAAAGTGGATGACATTTTGACCAATCCATTTTTAGCATATGTGTCTGAGAAACATCATTTGAACCTTGGTATTCAACCACATCCTAGTGTATGAGAAGGCTTTGGAAGTTCCCCTCTCCCTAGTTGTGTTAACCATTTTAATATTTTTATGGAAGTGATGTGGGTTTATGAGGGATATACAATCCAGGGGGAGTATTTTTTGAGCTCTACACATACACATATAGGTTCTTTAGGTTTATTGCTAATGGGGGAATAGAGAAAATAAATTCAATGGTGCAAAGGTGGAGAATGAAAATTTTATGGTTTTATAGTTGAAGGAGAATGAAGAATGGAGAAAGTAGTTCCAGGTTTTTGACAAACCATGAAATGCTTCTGTGACATGATGAGAATCAAGTGTTATGAGGAAATAGTTTAGGGCATACTGTTTAGGGAATACAATGCTTCTATGAGATGATCAGAGCTTAGCTTGGAAATCTTTTAAGCATTCCAAAACACGATAACCCAATTCATGCTTCTCCTATTGTTTTCTACATAGAGATTTTCTCACATAGACTTAGAGTGTTGGATGATTTTCTTATCTCATATCAGGTTTTTATAGTGATTGGTACTGTATTAAATTTATCTATAGATTGCCAATAAACCCAAAGGGAGAGATTATTGGAACCAAAGCTATTATTTTATAGAAATGGAGTATGTTTTGTGTTGTTTGTTAATTCTTACATGTAAGATCAGATATTTTTCAAGGAAATAGATCTTACAGTACAAGATGACTATAGTATTGAAGGTGGCATCGTTTCCCAGTGTTTGCCAAATTTTTGGGCTCAAAATCTGGGGAAGAGGCTATCATTGTGAAAGGTTGTTTTTTGGGAAAGAAACTTCATAAAAATGGTAGAGGAATGGGTTTTGTGAAGATGGAGATAATATTCATGAAGATATTGAGTATTGAGAACCACGATGATGTTCTCTGCGGTTATGAGAATTTGAGCATCGTAAGTGCGTGATGGTTTGACAGAAAGCTTCATGATAATGTTAAATATCAATGGATCTTCACGAAATGAGGAGAACCATGAAGATGTTTTTAAAATATATGAAAAATATTCTAGATGTGGTGGAGCATCATGAACAGGTGAGCCTAAAATCATAAGGCTACCCCCCACTTCATTTGACATGAAATTATTTGAGTAAAATATTTAATTTATCTGATTTCATTAAGCTAGGGGAGTTTTGTGAATCTATATTTCTATCCAAGTTTGATCATCACAAAAAGACTAGTTTAGTATTGACTGATGTCAATGCTTCTAAGAAATGGGTTCTTTGTGATGATGGGGTATTCTTTGTTGACTCAGTGAGCTCCGTGAATGAAGTTGCTTCGCAAAGGTTGTGAGATTTGAAAATGAGCTTCACAAAAAGAAGTTTTGAACATCAGTTTTTAAGTAAATGGTTCTTTCAAGGTTCCTCAACTCAAGTATCATGTACAATTAGTGTATTTTACTAGACAAGGACAAATAATTTAATGAAAATTCATTTAAGAGACCTTCAATTTGATAAACTGAGTAAGTCTTCACCCAAGGTAGTGATCTAGGGGGAGTCGATGGAAGTGTTCTGAGGGATGCAGTTTTCTATCCCTAAAATATTGTAAAGGTAGTGTGTCTGGCATAGAGTGACTATGTCTGAACTTCTGTATTCCACAAATAGTGAAGATTAATGGATTTAGGTACGACCAACACACTATCAGTATATGATCCTTAGACTATCCCTTAGTGTTGAACCAAGTAAAACTGTTATTTTGTCTCTTTGCATGTGAATGTTTTATTACTGAACTATTCCAACATACAGGTTTAACAAGTTCCTACCAATGTGGGAACAAGATCCGTTGTTTTAAAAGAAAAATTAAACACCTTGATTCACCCCTCCCCTATCAAGGTTCTTGGGGGTCCTATAAGTAGTACATTGAGGATGGAGCCACCTTTACAGAGCACTCAGTGGTGATCGAGGATCAACAGGAGCAGACCCTATGAGGATGGATCATCCCTTTGTTTCATGGGTTGTGGAAACACGAAAATGTGCAGGAGAATTCATGGGAGTAGGAGATCCAAGTGTGGGTTCAGTATACCGAGTTTTTTTCCTAGTTTTAATTTTTATGGATGAAAATATTAAAGAAGGAAATGATGTAGAGATCCTATTTTTTACTTTTAAGACTTTGAAATATTTCTATATATATTTCTAGAGCTAGACGCTGAGATAGCATGTGATTCCAAGGACCAGTGTGCCTGGGATTAATTTTATAAAAATATTAAATATATTCTATATTGAACATGCATGATACCTCAAAGAAAATAGGATAACTCTTAAATGGTTGGTCAAATCTGAAATCTTAGACTATGATTGAGTCTGGAACATGGTGTTTACCCCAGGCGCGACATAAAATGATTCAATATTGGATGTTCGGACCCCTCGCTCATTGGTGGTGTGATTAAGTGGATTAATTAATTAATTAATTAATTAATTAAATTCATTTGACCTAAAATTATGTTTATAAACATATCGTTAAAGAAAATTTTCTAAGGTTGTCACATATTTCTGAAAACGTCGGTAAAGATCCTTCTTCCTTCTTCCTCTAACGAATCGAGATTGTTTGACGATGAATCACCGGATCAAATTAGATCAAGTCATAGTAAATTCAATGGATTCTCCTTCTACATTATTAGAAGTGTTCTTCGTCAGCAAGCAATCCAATCTGAGGTAAGACTCGTCTTTGGGTGTTTTTACACCCTTGGATTAAATGTTTGAGTAGATCATTCTTCTTTCTTCAATTTGCACCCTGTTTTGGCCTTTGTATGAGCCCATGTACCAAATTTCAATTTGTTATCAATTTTTTTCTAATATAAAATCCTTGTTCTTGGTTGTTAGTGAATAATTATTTCCCAATGATGTTTAAAATTTGGTTTGTGGTGCTTTTATTCCCCGATTATTTGAAATCTTCACCGTTTGGATCCCTAAGGTCCAGGTTTGACAATTTTTGGGTGACTCGAGCTTGATCGGACACTTGGATACACGAAGGATTGATGAAATGACAATGGTTTGATGAACCAAGCATAGATTTGGAATCTTTGTGGTACAAGGATTTTTGATTCAATTATTTGAGGTTGTGTCTTCAAGTGTTGAATCTTAGGATGCATGTATAACATGCATAAAAACACTCATCGATGATCAGAGTCGATTTTTGGTTATAAATGGACAAGATCCAAAATCCATTGCTAGATTTGGGAGTTTCATACTGATTCAAGGAGGAATCAAAGGCAGCATGGACAGATTCATCCTGCGGAGATCAGATCTGGAAAACTGGAAAAAAACCCAACTACATGTTGTGTACAGGGAAGAATATATGGATTGTATCCCCCTTAGAGGTAGTGCTAGGGTTTCAAAGAAATTGAGGGTACATAGCATGTAACCCTACCTTACACATCGTGTACCCTACCCTAGTCGAACAACCCATGTGATGGGTCACAAAGGTGGGGATTTTGTGTAGGAGTACAGGGACATGGGTTGACCACACAGGAAACATCTCATATGGACCAACACATTATGTACTGAAGTACACGGACACGAGTTTCAAGTACATGGACATAGCCTCGGTCTTGGTTAGTCAAGACAAGGCATATAGTCCACCTATGTGGTGTGTTATACTACATGGGATAAGGTCATGTGTCGTCTAGGGACACGGCCAGGATATGGAGTATGACCACATACTGTGTGGGTCCCCTAACATGTTTTGTACCCCTTGATATCTTCTAAGCATACTTCCTTCAATTATATCTCTTTCATTCAAACTCGGATTTTGGCCTACAATTAGCCTATCCTGGGTGTTTTTTCATATAGAACGTGATGGTTCCCTCAGTGGTGGATTTCTAGATATGATGTGAAATGTTTCGAGCTTGGAACCTTATTAGGAGATTCTCGATGATGGTAGTAATCAGATGGTATTACCAAAGACTTTTTTGGGCGTTACCCTCCAGTAGGTCTAGGCAGTGGAGTTCATTGATGATCTTTATGAGTTAGCCTCCAACAGGGATGGGTAGTGGATTTCCTCAATGTTTTAGGCATTACCCTCTAGAAGGTCTGAGGAGTGGAGTTCCCCAATGGAATCTTCTAGGTATTACCCTCCAGTAGGGTTGGACAGTGGAGTTTCCCAACAGATTCTTCCAGGCATTACCCTCCAGCAGGGCTGGGTAGAGGAGTTCCCCGATGACCTTTCCCGAGCATTACCCTCTAGCAGGGCTGGGAAGTGGAGTTCCTCAGTGACTAGAAAAGTAGGACCCTCCTATTGTACCAAGGTATGTGATCCTTACCTAGATTTTTTTCCCCTTGATTGTGCATCATAGTGATGAGTCATAGTTTGATGTAGCCTTAGACTCACGAGGAAGAGGAACACTTTCCCCCACTGAGACGCATCCTTGTGACGTGAGCTAAAACTGTGTGGGTGAGTCAATTCTACCCAAAATAAATAGTATCAAGGTGTTTTGATTGAGTTCCATAGACTTTTTTGTTCATGTAAGGCTCATGTGATGTTGGGAATCGTTCATGGTCTTTTAAAACTATTGGATACTCTTCTTCTTAGGTTGAGTTGTGAGATGGAGATACCCTTACTCTCTCATTTGGGTTTCTATGACTAATCATATATATATATATATATCATTTTTTCTATATCAACACCTTGGATTTTTACACTCTCCTTCTAGGATAGGTGAAGACGCACGGGTTATGACACATGCTTTCTATGTTTAGCTTCTCATAGTTGAATGAGTCTACTCTCCTATTATAGGTGGTGAAGGCTCAAAAGGTAGTTCATCTACTCACTGTGTTTAGCCCTTTGTTCTTGGATGAGCTTACTTTAACTCTTGGTTGGGTTGAGATATAATCTTTCATTGTACCTTATTCTATCTACTACTTTCCTCTTCTATTACATCCCTTACTTCTCCCCCTTCACCCTTTTGGTGTGTTCTACTGGGTATGTATATACACAACCCTATATGGGCTTTTCCCATACATGTAGTGTCTTTTGAAGATGAATTATAGGTTGATGATGACTATAGAGGATCTTAGGGATAGTGGGTGCTTGGACCGTATACGGTGGTCGTAGCTTGGGATATAGGAGTTGGGTTCTCTTAGTTGTGTACTCTTTTCCAATTTTATTAGGTTGGGATATATTTTTTGGTTGGTAATGTATTTTATCCTTTTTACTTTTTAGTATACACTACCATACTTTTGTACTTTCTAGAGGTTCATGCATGCTTGGTTTACTTTATAGTAGTATTGCATCTTTTCTTCTTTCCCTCTACACTTTTTCATTGAGTTGGATGTTTGAATGTGTATAGGTTCTTAGGAAAATTCCTCCCTGATTTAATTATGACTTTTATGCTTTTCAACACCCCCTGGCCTATGGAGGTGGGCTTGGGGTAGTTACAGCTTAAGCCGAAGCTTTAGTCAGGTCGTGACACATTACAACACAAGAACCACCACTTTACAACACACGATATCAATCCCATCCTAGATTGAACCTCCAATACTAGGAAAGTGTGAAATACCAAATCATATCCACCATTTCCCACATGAGACTACCCAATGGTATATCTTATGAAAAATAGAAACCCCCAAGTGGTTCTATTTTCAAAGTTACATACACAAATATATACATTCCCATGTATAACTAAAGAGATAGTTAGGAACCACATATTTGGAGTATGAAGAACTCCACTAGTTAAACAATCATTGAAATTAGGGTTTTCTAACAAAATAAGTGATAAATATGAGAAATTAAGTTAACAGATGCACATGAGTTGGAAAAATATGGAAAAAATATCAAAATATCAAATTTTGGAAAATACTATAATTCCTAAAAAACTTACATATCACCCCCCTAGTGACCCATACATGATATATTTTTAAAAATATTGAATATATTGGTATTCTTCAATGATTTACCATATTTTCAATTATAAAATATATTATGCATCTCCATATGTAACATTTTCCTCTCAATGTAAGGTTTCTTCCTTTGAAAAACTTCATATGTAACATATATAACTCATATGTAATATATTTACCTTAGAGAAATATCTAATAGATAAAATATTTCCTTCAAATGTAAGTTTTTATTCCTTGAGTAAAGTTTTACCTTAGCCAAAACCTATATGTAATATATTCCCCTTTATGAAACATTTTATTTCTTACATAACATTTCCCCATTTTCCAAAAAAATTGATATGTAATATATTTTTCTCATAATGTAGGGTTTTATTCTTAGCTTAATTCCAAATATCCCTCATGTAATTTTTTTAAAAAAACTTATGTACATGCATAAGGTGTTTACCTTAGCTGCATTTTAGTAGAGTACCCAATAAAAACCTTACACGTACCAAAAAAACCCACACATCCAACACTTAGCCATTTTTTCAACCCTTCACAAGGTAACCCGAATGTGTTATGAATTCCATGCCATATCCATATTTTTAGAAAATCAGTGAAACTTTTAAAAACACCCAAAATATTCCCAAAACATCTAAAAATTTAAAATTTTATAAATTCACACCCCAAAATACTAGAAAATTGTTGACCTCTTTAAAAATAAGACCAGTAATAAAATTCAACAAAAATTAAACCTCTAGAACCTATAAAGGGTCTAAAATCACAAGTTCAACTCATGGTCCAACCTAAATCGCCATTTAAGTACTCAAGACCTTACACACACATGTGGGGGTGGGTGTGTGAAAATCCTAACTTAGACACACATACATGAATGTGTGTGTGTGTTTTTATTTATCTAAAATTTATACATATAATCATTGTAAATAAAAATTAATGATTTACATTATTGAAGGTCATAAAAAACATGAAAACAGTATCTATTTTCATAAAAATACATCAATAAAATTTATAAAGAAATGTGAATTACATAATAGGACAATTGTCTTGATTTGAGGAAGAAAATACAGATAGATGATAGAGAGACTATTCGGTATTGTGGGTCACGAGAAGGAAGAATAAGTATAGATGGAGGGGGCATTCTATGTTAAATTAAGGGATTATTTATCAATTTTATAGTCACTAGAAGAAAATTAGTCTTTTGTGTAACATCCCCAACCCAATTCTCCTTCACATGACCGAGTTGAGTCGCCACATGACCTCAAGCGTGCCTCCCCATATGCTATAGGTTTCTAACTAGTGGGGAGGGTCAAATATGTATAATGGAAATACTATACCCTTTGGTATCTAATAATAAACACAATGTAATCATGATAAATAAATCAATATAAATCAACTCTAATAGATAAATAAGAAAATCCAAACCAAAACAATATAATCAAACCATATCATGTCTTACTGAATGTCATACTAAATATTATACAATCAACCAACTGAAATAAAGACTCTAAAGTAAAGACTCAAAAAACCGGTCCTGAATCCTATACTTAGTCCCTACTCCAAGCTCCAGTCTCAGTATGCAAAGAAAAAAATCATGTGCATGGACCCCTTCCCTTGTTGAGACATGCAATCATGAAGTATTTCTGGGTACCAAATGGTGGCCCGAACAGGGTGTGAGTAAAACTAATTAGGCCACCATCAATGGTGTCTAAACAAATTCATCCTAAGAAATAGTGCATGCAATGGTACTATATATATAGTCATTTATTAATATTTAAAAAGAAAAACATCAAAATAAACTTCCAACCCTTGAGGTTTAGGTTGACACTTAGGGTAAGTTATACCTACTTTAGTATGATTTCAGATGTTGTTATCCATTCTCACCATTTAGTCCATGTGGATTCCATGCTAAGGACCAATTTCACATTCACAATCGACCTAAGGGAGATTCCCTTACCGAGGGTGAATTTCATATTCTGCATGTTAATGGACTCTATGAATTATCATGCTAGAGTCACTTACATGTTCCCCATACGCATTACCATGCCAAGGGTGAATTGTACATCAATGGACCGAGTGTGAATTCCCATGCTAGGTCCACTTACATGCTCAGAGGATATCATGCCCTATGAAAATTCCCATGCTAGGGTGGATTTTACATTTCTTATATCAAAAGAAGGCAATAGCCAATTCATACTAAATCACCAAACATGTTAACATATGAAAAAATTAATTAATTTGTGCTAATTACTAATTATCTTCCCAATTTCAATTACATGTCATTAATCCCTTAATCCAATTACTAATTTTATACCAAAATTACAATTCTTATAATAATTGTGACAATTCTAATTCACATTCCAATTTTTCCAAATTATTATACAACATGACAAACCAAATCCATATTTATAATTTCAACCCCTAGGGTGAAAAGGTTCATAAGGGATCAATCTAGAGACTAACTCGTGATTTAAAAATCAATTGTAAGGGAACTTGGTTAACAAATTCCATTTTCCAACCAAAGGTAATGGGTTGGAACACCTCTCAGGTGGTCATAGTATAAGTCTCATTCATCAAAGAATCCAATGGGATTTGTGTGAGGTCAAGGCATGAGGATTAAATCCATTAAGGTGAATTCCAAATAGAAAAGGTTGTGTGCATAGTGTGTTAGTGCAAACACACATGTTGGACTTACTAGAAAACTAAAGCGAATCATAGGGAGATGTTTCAGAAAACCTACATCAAAAATGACAAGAAGAAGCCTAATATAGAGAATCTGGATCAAAAAACCACAACACGATTCCCTATGAATAGTGATATACTCATCTCATTATGTCTCAAAAAATAAAATCTAAAATAAAATAAGATGAATTCACAAATTCCAAGCACGACTGAATGATTCAAAATGTTTAGGTCGAACTAAAGGTCGAGGATCTAAGAGAAAGAATTGGAGAATCAAAGGAAGACATGGATAGCACTTTCAATTTGTTAATATTGAATTAGGTTCTAATGAGGAGGTTTAATCAATTACATGGGGGTTTCATGGGGCAGAAATATGATTCTCCCCCTTGCAATATCAACCCAACTCAGTGCCACAAGCTAGATATTGGCTAACATCGATTGTTGAGTGGTTCTAGGAAACATCCCTTTTCCTTTGGGAACCCCACTAGTTATACAATGGGTTTTCTATAGTAAACCCATCCTACCAAGGCTCCCCTAGCTGGATGGTGGGTCTCATTGGATGGCTGGTTGGCCTCCTATAGGTTTAGTGAGATATTGTCTTGTCCACTAGCTAGTCGGTGGAACTACAGTATCTCTTTTATTTCATGCCCCTTATAGCCTTTGATGGGAAACCTCCTATGATCCATTGATCACCTCTGAAACACCCATTTTGTTAGGCGCATGGTCTCGTTTTCATAAATTAAAATGGTATGAAAAAACTTAAAATAGATAATGAAATTGGTTAAAAGATGAGTTCGTACATTCTGCGTCAATCTTTTAATATCTTTTCTTTAAAAACAATTTTTGAAAATCCCTTTTAACATTGGTTTTTAAAAAATTGATGTTAAAATCTACTTTTAAGTGCATTTTTTAACTACTTTTAACATTTCTTTTTTATGAACTGATGTTAAAAAACATTAAAAATATTTTTAAATCTAGTTATTTAGAAAATCGGTGTTATAAATATTATATAAAATATTTTTAACATTAGTTTTTAAAGTATCTAATGTTAAAAATATACTATAAAATATATTTGACATCAGTTATAAAAAACCCAAATTTAAAAATATTTTTCATAATATTTTTAAAGTTGGTTTTTTATATAAACAATGTTAAAAAAGTGAAAAAAAAATATATAGAGTTTAATATGTCATTTCACATTATTCTGTTTTATGGATTGTGGAGCTAAAACAAACTTACAGATCAAAAGTTATGGTTTTTAGAAGTTGGACTTTATTCCATAACTGCTCCTCTAGAGATGACCAACTTCAGAAAATCATAAATTTTGATTTGTAAGTCCGTTTTGGCTCTAAGACCTATAAAATTTAAGACTTTAAATAAAAATACACATCTTTATATGGTTTTAAAATAATTTTTTTAACTGACATTAAATACAACTTTTAGTTTCATTTTAAAAAAACCAATGCTAAAAGCTACTTTTAAGATCTAATTTTAAAAATTAAAAGTTAAAAAAATAATTTGAAGGCTGTTTTTTTTTAAACCAATGTTAAATGTATATTTTTTACATTAATTTTTTAGAAACTAGTGTTAAAATTAATCTTTTAATATTGGTTTTCAAAAATCTAACATTAAAAGTCAAAGTTGAATTTTTTTAAAATGAGTGCATTACTGATTTTAAATTTTTCACATTGTGTGCTTGTGAATTTTGTCTTCCTGCTTAAAAACTCATGGTGTGGTTTTGAATATTTTATTTTCATATAAAAATAAATCTACCTGATCATTTCTCTCAAACTTTTTATTTCTATTGCTTTTTAATTTCTCGATCTACTCTTATTTCACCTTTCAATCTTTTTTAAGTGGTAATCAATCCGTATTATAGTTATTTTGTCGATTTCATTTCATTAAATACATTTTTTTGACAATTTTAATTTTTTTTATGATGGTGATTCTTTCAATGATGATTAAGGTTCCATATGAGATGTTCAACGCAGTGATCAAAATGACTCATGAGTTTTTCATCATAAAGAAAATGAATATCAAGAAACTATCTCTAATGTCAGACAAAATGAGTAAAAATATGGATAAAAAGGTAAAATATTAGCACTTATTTTTTCATTTGGATGGTGCAATGTTCTAATTTTTATCTTATTTTTCAATCAAATATATGTAATGGTATTTGTTCCAAAACTAATCCTTTAGAGAAGTTCGACTTCTAATGGTCATAACTTTGATTCGTATGTCCATTTTGGCTCTACAGCTAGTAAAATCAAAGCCTTTGAAATGAATTATTCTTCTATTGATTTTTATTTCATATTTTTAATGTCATCAATGAATAATAACGATGTTAAAAATATTTTGAAAAATATTTTCAACATTAGTTTTTTATAATTGACATTAAAGTGCTTTTCCATATGAGTTATATGTATAACCGACATGGAAAGTAGTTTTCCAGGTCGAAAGTGTACCTAAAATGAACAAGTTATAAAATTCATTGTTGGTTTATATAACCAGTGTTAAAATTGTATTTATAATTTTGGTTGTAATAACATTTATTAAAAATTGATATCAATAACGTCGGTTAAAAATAAATGTTAAAATACCAAAAAAGCTGATGTTAAAAATCCTTTTTATACCAGTGAATAAAAAATATTGAGAAAGATTGTATTTTCTCAGCACTAAATAAACACTGAGAAAGGATAGTCTTTCTCAACACTTATAATAAATGTTGAGAAAGGAACTTCCTAATAATCCTAATTCTCTAATGGTGTTTTTAAAACTTGAAATCATTTAAAACACATTTATTTTTTAAAATTTATTACCATAATATTACCCTAATATATTTTTAAATAATTTTTTAAATACCCCAATGCTTTTAAATACCCCTCTATAATTTTTAATTTTAAAAAATAATTTATTAATTTAAAATAAAATGGTCTCAAATTAAATAAACATGTTTTAAACTTTTGTTATAATTTGAAAAAATATAGTTAATGGACAAATAGTAAATGTTTTAATTAGGTTTAGGCTTAAAATTAATTTATAAATATATGAGACAAAATCAAAGTAGATAAATATATTTATCACATTATTATTAATTAAAAATATATAATTAATAATTTATTAATAATTTATTTAATCAACTTTGGGTTTTGTGATACCCAAAGACTAATACCATAACCTCATCATAACCTTGTAAAAATCGGATTAACCACTACTCTAATCCTATATAATCGGGTCGGTTAATGAAAAGTACCCAGTTAATGGATATAAAATTTCATCCCTGCTTGATGAATTAACTACATAATGGTTTGGGATAGCATGGGGCATCCAAGTCTACTTAGTTGGGTGCATTTCATGGTCTGGGTCCGATGTCAGTTTTGAGGGGCAGGGCTATGTTAGAAAAAACATGTATGAGTGAATTTTATGGTTAAAAAAATAGATATATTTTTTTATCAATTCTTTTAAATAATGAAAATTTATGATGTGTTTATTTATAAAATTATAAAATTTGATGAAAAGTTTGATAATTTTAAGGTTTATCTACATATTTCGGTGACATATTTGGTCATTATGTTTCTCGAGCTGGCCTTATTGTTTAAGGTTTCTTTATTTTTTCGTGCTTCTATGAGTATTGGTTTACATTTTTAGATTTCTTGGGGATTTTAGTGTAGTAAGTGCAAAAAAGATCTGACCATATAAAACTATTAATGATAATTGTTGATGGTACATACATGTTGAATGGAAGAGTTTTTTTCTATGAGTATCCTAGGTTGGTTTTTGTCAATTTATTGACGTTAGGTTTTTTATTGGTTTGCCCAATTTAGGTTTTTTTCAGATTTTTTCCTTGTTTTTTATTAGGGTTTTCTTTGATTTCCCTTCTAGTTTTTTTTGTGGGTATGCTTTTTTTTCTTCTTGGGGTTTTTTACGAGGGTTATTGGTTTACCCAATTTGTCTGATGTGGAGAATGTTGAATCGGTGAGTGTTATGAAGGAAAGAGTTATTGCTTGATATGTGTTGTTTTCAAGATTCAAGCTTCATTTAATTTGAAGAAAAGTTGGTGCTTCTTATAAATTGGAATCCCATTGTTTGGTGTGGGTAAACATTTAGGTTGATGTTGATATTTTGTTAATAAAGTCTTTTAAGACTATGTCTGGTAGCATTTTTTTGACCAGGTATATTTGTCGGGTTTTGGGATGAGTTTATTTGGTTGGGGGTTTCTAACCCGTTGTTGTGATGTCATTGTTGTTTGTGTTTTTTTAATTGTTGTCCCGCTTTTTGTCAAAAACAAAAAACAAAAAATATATATAATGGCTTAGTAAATGAGAGTAGAAAAATTATAAAATAAATCATTTTTATATTTGTATTTTACAAATCATTTTACAAATGTAGAAAATTATTATCAAAAAATAAATAAATTTATTAAATATATATTAACTTATAAAAATCAAATGATATCATATTTACAAAATTATTTTTTAAAAATTATGAAAATTAAATTTTTTAGATTTGATGAAAAGGTCAAACTTTTAGTATTATCATTAATTTAAAAATATGAAAAAATATGTATTCATAAAAAATTAATTTCTTTGATAAAACAAAAACATTATTTGTAATTTATGTATTTATATAATAAGAAAATTAAATTGTTTAGATTTAATCAATTTATTTAGTTAAAATAAACCATATGTATTTATGTTTTCATTTTTAACGCATCAAAAGAATGTGGTCCCCCTAAATTCAGTTTTGAAGGGCATAAATGTAAAAATGAAATAGTTTTTGGGGATGGAATGTGGATCACATAGGGGAAAGGAGGAAATAGTTACTACTACACTACAACAATAGGATTGCAACCCCAGCTGTGCTACTCTTTGAAGTGATAAGCAACTCAGAAATCATCATCTTCATTTACCACCTGAAATGTTGGGTGAATTTGAGATGCAAGATCATGACATGTGGAAAATAAACACAGTGATGTGATCTTCTTCATTCTATATTAATGTTTTTTTACATGGAAGTAAATTGAATAATCCCAATACCCCCACGCTCATGTGGACAACACTAACCCCCACACTCATCTTCTCTATCCTCCATTCATTTTTTCCATCAAAATTTTTTAATCTAATATATTATTTTCAAATGGTATTGAAATTTTAATTTGACACTACCAATTTGATCCTTACATCGATATGAATAATTATAAACCCATATATGATAGATTTTTTTGAATTTTAATTTTTTCATATATAGGTATGGATTTTCACTGTAAATTTACAATATGTTTTTTTAAAACTCTTACCGATTATTTGTTTACACAAACAAAATTACAGATAAATATTTTTTTTAGAAAATTAATGAGTATATGTGTGTGTATATATATATTTATTCAAGTATATACATATATATATTATTACATACATACATATTACTATAATTATTTATGAATATAACTATCTATAAGTACCTAAAAATATATGTATAGACATGCATGCACTTATGCAAATATAAAAGTATTTACATATATAATTATTTACTAGTATATATAAATAGAAATATATAAAAACTAACATACATATATCACATAAATATATATATATACATAAACATATATATAATTATACATACAACATAAATTTTGTCATATAAAATTTCGAATGTATTTTCTTTGTATACACTTTTTGTAGTAAATTTATTATACCAACATATCAATAAATATGTATAAAATTACCAGTTATACACACACACACATATATATATATAAATCAATGAATATGTATATCACTACTAGATATTTCATTTTTTGTGAGGGCACTTTTGTGACGACACTTTTGCGACAAACATCCACCAAAAAAGGTCATTTGCAATGGAGTCCATCACTAATGTACCATTTCACAAAACGGTATCACAAATGAAGTTATTTTTTATGGTCCATCGCAAATATATACTAATTGTGATGGATAAAAAACTCATTGCAAATGATTTTCTCTTTTTTTTTAAAATTCAATTGCGATGGTTCACCGCAATTGATATTAGTTGCTAAAAATTGTTCATCTGTCGCAAATACTAATATTTAAAAAAATACAAAAAAAATACATAATTAAAAATAATTTTAAATAATAAAAATAAATTAAAAAACATTAAAAATAATAATTAAAAATAATTAAAAATATAAATATAATTAAAAATATTTAAAAATTAACAATAATTAAAATTATTTAAAATTATTTAAAGAAATTACAAATAATTTAAAAAAGAAAAATAATTTTAAAAAATTAATAAATTAATAAATCAAAAAAACTAAAAAATTAAAAAAATTAAAAAATAATAATAATAATTAAAAAGATTAAAACAGACATAAAAGTAATACAATATTTCAAACATAATATGTTTTTCCACCCCAAATTACAAAACTGTCATAAAACTTCACAAATAATCAACTGGTGTCAGGTGGAGGAGGATCACTCGAAAGATCAGGGGGAGGAAACTCTATACCAATGTCACATGAAAGTCATCAAATATACTCTAATGTATGCTCATCTCTCTAACGTTGCTACTCACACTCCACCTCCCTCTCTATTTGCATTTGTTGTATCATCTCATCCTGAGCTCTCAACCTCTCCTCATACTATGTAGTGGATGATGACATCAACAAAAACTCTCCACAATATCTTTTCGAGCTCAATGATGACATCAAAAAAGTACTATGATAATTCGAAGGTTTCAGTTGGGAACCAATACCAATCACTCGAATTTTCTTAACACCGTGAAAAATCACTTGTATCCAGGCCTCCTCATCGAAATCTGAATCAACAGTGGCATCTTGTTCACTCTCAGCTTGAATCTCCCATGAATTATAAGTCACAACCTCATAAGTTTCTATAAAATATAATTATAAATTAGAATAACAATAAAATTAATATTCTTGAAATTAAAAAAAAAATACTAACCACAGTATGGCGTTATCAATCACCTACAACTTCTCTTGTACGGGGATCAGTATACATCTTCTTATAAACTTAAAACTCCATAATATATGGTTTGGTAGTGACCTATATAATATAAAAAAAATTATAGTTAAATTATATATACATTAATAAATAATATCAATTACCATATGTCATCGATGTTTGACAAATGTATGACTTTCAGTCCTATGTGTGACCTCCTGCCTACCCCAAATATGAAATCTAGATGATGACCTCCTCCTAAAATTCTCTCATATCTAGTAGGATCACAATTCATCACATACTTGAGCTGAGATATAGTTAGGTTTATGGGGGCTGCAAGAATGGTTGAAAACAGTAGTAGAATCTTTATTTATAACTCACTTTCTGTGGTTGTGTAAAAAACTAAAGAAAATTATCACGTATAAAAAAATATCATACCTCTTAGATAGGATCTCTCAGGCTATCAGGAACTAGATAAAATAAATTTTGTAAGACAATTAAACACAATATGTTAGTAATTAAATATATTTTAAAAATTATATATTATTTAATAACATAAAATCCAGTAGTCAAACATCTAGTGATGCACAGTGATGAGAACCAGGTACCATGACACCCATGGCTCGGAAAAATAATTTATTAGAATTGCACCAGCCTGTCCAGCGGCTAAATAAAAAAAACTGTGCAAATAAAAAAATAACCATAATATTATTACTAAAATTAATATGAAAAGTTAATATAAAATAAAAATCATAAATAATTAAACATACCTCTATAAATAAGGATCAAAATAAAAAGATGGGTGTCTCTCTAGAACATGGTTTGGAATCATCAATCAAGCAAGATAGTTTCCCCTTTTAACAGGCACAACATCCTATGAATCAGATGAATTAGACTCATCAACAGGAAGTCTTGCATCAGTGAGAGAACAAAATAGATTGTCAGGAGCTTCTCTAAGCATTTAAAATAAATAATCTTACCAGTAAGAAATTTTTAATAAAAATATCAAATATAAAAAATAATAAATATTAGAATATAATAATTACCTATAAATAAATAACATAACGTGATAATTTAACCTGTAAATATTTGTTAATATAGATATAAAATATAAAAAAACTAATAAATATCATGCAGAATATAATATTCATACCTATAAATAAATATTAATATAAATATAAAATATAAAAAAACTAATAATTATTGGTATTAATGAAGGAATAAAATAGATCATTAGGTCCATCCATCTGAAACAATATTACCTGTAAATAATTGTTAATACAGATATAAAATATAAAAAACTAATAAATACATGAATATAATACAAAAATCATCATCATCTTCATCATTTTCATCGAGAACAATGTTTTCATTCTCATCTACAACCTCATTAACTTCCATACAACTTTTAGTTTCATTATCCCTTATTACTTTTTCAACATTATCTATATCATCAGCCCTTAACTGGAGGGTTTCATCTTCGATATTTATATCTCATCGGGTAAGAGATATATTTTGGGATGTTTCTTGAAATTTTTTAACATGTTTCACTTCTACGGAACCATTTTCATTTTCAATAAATTTATTGTCACATAATTTCATTTTTATCACACTCCACCAGTTATTCAAATATCCTAAAATGTCATAGTAATTTGTATAATAAACTTGATATGCTTTATGTGCCAATATAAATGGTTCATTTAATGCAAGAATATTGTTATATTTAATGTCAATGACCCCATGTCATGGATGAACTTTCAACCCTAAATCGATATTAAACCAATGACATTTAAACATTGTTACATAATTTAGTCCCAATTAAAATAACTCAATTATTTCATTCAGCATACCATAAAAGTCAACTTCACTTGATTTATAATGATATATTTTCAAATAAACACCATTATTCATTGATTTCTTTGAGTCTCCATATATTTATGTATAGAATCAAAATCCATTAACCACATACCCATTATAAGATTTTACCAATTTAGATGAAGGGTTTTTTAGCACACATAATCGACTATCAATTTTATTTTCACATTGTATTGCATGCAAACAACAAAAATTATTAATAATAGATATCATTAGAAAATTGATTCATGTTTCCATCAAAATAAACTTAACTTACCATTATCTGAAACTAATATGTAAAATTTTATTGATGATGTTCTTCAAGAGAAGAAGATGTAATTTGTACAAATTTTTTTTTGATATGGTCATCATATAGTCTACAAAAAAACTAATGTAAATAAAGGTATATTTTATAAAAATTTAACAAAATAATAAAAATTTAATACTTACTACACAAATTGTGTCATTTATTTACAATTCAGAAGAACATATATATGATATATGTGGATTTCTTCATCTGAAGTCCATCGTTCATAACAACCACCAAAACCATGATCAGGCTGATTAAAAACTAACAATTTATGTTATGTGACATCATCAATTTTTATCTCATTATAACTCATCTGATTATGTTTTTAAGTATATTCTGATTGATAATAATAAGAGTAGAAATTTTAAAATTTCTTCCTACAAGTATGATTCTACAATTAACCCTTCAACCAATGCTTTTTTATGTACTTTCTTCTTTAACTTTTTCATACATCTCTCAAATAGGTACATCCATCAAAATTCTACCAATCATACACATTTAGCTTCATACGAAAAATGAAATATTAAATGTTTCATTGATTTAAATAACCCTGGTAGAATGCTTTCTCCAATTTATATAAAATTAAAACATCCTTTTGTATCATACTCATTGAATTTTAATCCAATGTTTCCACACAAATATCTCAGAAGAAATATGATATTTCAATAAAAACATCCCAGATTGAAAAATTCTATAACCTTATAATACCAACAGGTAGTAATATTTCCATTATGACATGGTCTTCATGACTTTTTGAACTATTAATATATCCATTTCTAATATATCAAGACAAATTAGAAGCATAAACATCTGATAAACTCAAATCGCAAATCCATTGACAAAATAATAAATGAATTTCTTTATAAATTACATAATGTTCTTTTGACTTTATTAAATTGTGTGATCTTTAATCTTCAAATAATTCAAGTTTAGGGTGTCTTCAAATCTGGGAAAGATCTAACCATGCCTTTACATTATCTTTGGTCTTACTAGGTGTGTCAAACATGGTATAAAATATGTTATCAAAAAAATCTTTTCAATATGTATTACATCTAACATGTGATGAACTAATAAATCAGACCAATATGGAAGGTCCCAAAAAATACTCTGCTTTATCCAATTATTATCTCTCCCAAAACCATTTATTTTTTGTTCATTTATGGTTAGTCCAAAAGTAACAGGAGGTAATGTAGAGATGATAGATTTTACTTGAATACCTGAGAGCACTGATGGTGGTTTTTCTCTTTCAATTTGACCTTTTGTAAAATTATTTTTGTTCCTTCAAAAAGGGTGATTCATAGGAATAAATATCTGATGGTATTCAAAATAACTAGTTTTTCTCCCATTACTAAGAATAAATGATTTTTTCTCAATCATTCAGTATGAAAATGATTTTATACCATGTGTTCTCCATCCAGATAACATATCATACACTGGAAAATCACTGATTGTATATTTTAATGAAACTTTCAGTGTAAAATTTTTATCTTCAACTATATAAAATGTAGCCACACCATTATTCAATAATGAAATTAACTCATCAATTAATGGATTAAAATAAAAAACAATATTCTTCTTTGGATTTCCAAGAATTAATATCATCATATATATATATGTGTGTGTGTGTGTGTGTGTGTGTGTGTGGTTCCTTCATCAATATCCAAGGAGGTAAGTTGTATATAGTAATGAAAACATAACAATAAGAATATTGATTGATGTAAGTGACAAATGGATAAAAACCTTCAGTAGATAGACCCAACCATATGTTATAAGGTTCTGAAGAAAAATAAGGTTGCATGTGATCAAATTGTTTCCATGAATCACTCACATTAATGATTTAAGATTTTACTGATGGAAATATTTAATTTATGTCATGTTATCAATGCATATGTGTTGTGAGATGTAAATAAAAACTATAAATGAGGTGTAATTGGAAAATATCTCAACTATTTCATAGGAAATTTAGAATTTCCTTATTGTGCCTCTTTATACCTTGATTCTCCACATGTTATACAATTAACTAAAGATTCATAATCATTATAATATAATATGTTATCATTTGAATATTCATGAATCTTCTTATAACTAAGACCCAAATTATGAACTAGCCTCTTACTTTCATAGAAACTTATAGGTAATGTATTTTTGTTAGGAAACAATTATTTAACCAATAATAACATTTTGATCAAAAATCTATTTGACATTCCAAAATCTGATTTAATAGCCATAAATTTTTTAGCGGCTTTAAGTTTTCTCATCTGGAATCCTATATATAAGGCCTCCTCAGTAGATTTCAAAAAATTATAAAACTGAGAAGGTTCTAATTCAGGATTTAGAATATCATTTTGAGTTTTTGTTTCCAAAATAGATAGACCAGTAGCCTCATGTGATAAATTATTAAATGATAGATCTTAAACCAAAAATATTGAATTTTCTACTTAATTATATTCACTATGTTGATACCAAAAAATATAATATTTCTGAAAACAAAAACATAATATATGAAGTCCAACATTATTAAACGATTTTAATCTCCTAAGATCACATTTTTGACATGGAAAATTAATTGTTCCTTTAGAAAAAAGTTCTGAATTCAATAATACAGATAATATAAATGTTTCAACACCTTCAATATAGATAGGATTTATACCAAATTCATTGTAATTTTTTAGATGATTTATCCAATCACAATCGCGTAATAGAAACTGGTGCCTACTTCCTGAGTCCATAGTTATCTTAAAAAATAACATAAATAAGAATAATTATTACTAATCATTTTGACTAATTGAAAATTATTATTATATTTTAACACCTTGAAATATTTTATGGAATATTATCAAAGTGAGTTATTGGGTTAACACTAAATTCCGAGGCCCGTAGAGACTCAGTGTAGATAGAATAAAAAAATTATATATATTATATCATACACATGCTATTTTTTTAAATAATATAACATCTCTTGAAAAGTATCTCATATGGGAAATAAAATATCACAGTTAGGTACAAGATATAGGGGTTACACTATGTACAACATAACATTTGTGTGTATCAGGTGTTTGATTACATAGCATGCGAGGATAATTCATTTAATGTTTTTATTATAATTTTTTATAAAAAAATAATTATATCTCAAACTGTGTATTGTATGAAAAATCTAAGATCAACATTAGGTCTAAGATGCAGGGTTTATCCTAGACATGAAATAATATTTTTGTGCATTATAACATCCCGACCCAGGATCCACTTAACCCGTTCCCCGAGACAGTGGGTCACATGGTCGTAAACATAACTCCCCATACACTAGAGGTTGTTGACTAGTAGCGAGGGTGTAAATGTGGTGCAGTGTAGAGACTATACCCTCATACCATAGTTACATAATGGATATAATAAATAAATTTCAATAGAAAAATCATAATATAAATAGACACTAAATAGGTTGGACCAGTAACCCGTTGTAGAGGAGAACATGCAATAGATATAATAAGAATATAAGAAAGTATAAATAACTGAGAAACTAAACAATAAAAACAAAAGATATAAAGGCTAAGTTGGATACATGATTCCATGGCATGATATTATACAAAAGGGGAACAGGGGATAGGCATATACAACATGTTATACAAAAACTAAAAAAACCAAAAGATTGCTCCACTAGAATATCGAGTATATGCTTAATTTTCTACTCTCATGCTCCAAATATAAGATAAGAATATCAAGAATCAATATTAGTGTTCTTTCCCATATCCATACCTATAGACAAGTAATCTAATCAGGTACCAAAGGCATCCTGGGTAAGGTGTGAGATTAAATCTTAGTACTCCGCCACCAATGGTGTCTAGATGTAATCCAAGAAGGGTACAAAGAAACAACAGTGTGAAGGTATAAATTAAATAATATAAAATATGGAATAAAAATTCACCATCCACCTCAGGTTTCTAAAGGACACCCGGTGGCTCTACATTCATTGAATCATGGAAGGAATGAGTGTCTGATTAGTAACTATATATATAGTAATAATATATATATAGTACGGTTTTATATTACATCCACCTATGTGGACTAAGTACGTACAGATGTAAGTATCCATATACCTAGAATACTAGGTGATGGATAGACTGGGGCATAACTCAGTCATTCATAACCAGTCTGAATGAGCTTATAAGCTCAATAAAAAGGTTACATTACCTATATCTCATGATGAATGGGAGACGTCATTCTCGTCACTCGAGATGGTGGGTGTGTCGTCATGTTAGCACCCAAAGTAAGGGATGTGGTGCCTTATGCCCACCATCCAAATAGTGTCAATGGTGTGAGACATCATACTCAACACCTGATGTAAGGGAGAGTGAATCTTCATGCCCAATAATTACCTTACCATCATACCATGAACAATGTAAATGGAGTAATATTTATAATAATAATATCCATGAGGCATTACCTCTCATGTATTATACTTATCAAGTAAAAATATAAGAAAGTGCATCACAATTCCACTAAGACTTTAATAAAGCATGAAATGATCGGTATGGACTTTCCACCCTTTATAAATAATTTCAACTAAACCATTTAATTCATTTAGGAAATCAAACCATCATGAAGTAATTCATTCAATTAAACAAAACATCTCAATTCCATTATAATGTTCAATGTAGCACTTAGAATGTGATATTATCATTTAAGAAACTATCTACAAGGGAAATTCTATTTATAAGTCAATACAAGCACTTAAGAGGTTCTTTGGTTCAATAAAAATTTATATAGAAGTGGGAGATTTCAATTACAACCCAATTCAAACACTTAGGAGTCATTCTGTGCATTTAATCAATTAATTAAAAAGGGTCATTTCAAATGGCACACCCAAGGGGTGTCTGTGATCGAGGTCAGCATCCTTTATTTACTTAAAAACGATCCTCATGAGTATAAAAAGGTGTGTATATCAAATTAGAAACAAATAACTCAATTTAAGTCAATACACAATAATATCCAGCGTGTGGCACAACAACACAACTATGAAAACAACATTACTTTGAGGTAAAACAACTAGACTGCCTACCTTAGGGTTGTTGGTGGATCCTTGTCCAATATAAGCCTCATATTCGAAGTATATTGGAATAAAAATGAAGAATGGATCAACACACTAAAAATAGAGAAAAGGAGCTCGCACCTAAATAGTGCAACATATCCAAAGATAAACTAAAATAGGAATCAATATGAATAAAGATCTTACTGAGATCCATCCAATGCTTCTGATAGATCTTGATTTGGAGTCCAGATCAAAGAGATATCAAAATACCTATGTTGAGGAAGATGAGAGCTCAACATGGAATGAGGGAGATAGGTTCGCTGGAAATGGGAGGAGAAGAAATAAAATAGAGTTTAAAATATTCATCAAGGGAAAAAATTTCATTTCACTCTCAAAATAGGGGGTGCATGGTTTGGCCACATGGTTTGGCCAAACTATACACAAACCATGCTCCCTTCACTGTCTAAGGAGGGACCTCACATAGTTAATGTGCATGGTTTCCCTAACCATGCGGAAACTATGAAAAAACCCTCTATCAAGAAACTTTGAAATCTTTCATGGTCATTCACCTCGAGTCACATGGTTTCAAACAAACTGTGCATCCTATGTTGCTCATAAGGTTCCCCACATGGTTACCCTATATGATTAGTACTAAAAGTAAAGCCTACCTTGTTTGCCTATTTTTCAGAACTATGATCTCTGAACAATCCTTAGACGCTCCTAGAACTTTCCTTAGGCTGCAACACACATTTAAAAATATAAAAAAGGATATAAACTCAAAAACAAAAAAAATTGTACCTTTATGAAAATATGGGTCATTACAACCTCCCCTCCTTAAAGCAACTCATCCTCGAGTTGGCCTTATGAGGGTAAAGAGGTTTTGTCAGCAAAGAGTTTTATCCACTGAGCTCATATATCAGCTTCCCGCTCCTTGGTCTTTCCATGTACTTGGTTGTGCTTCCATAGCACAAATAATAAAGAAGATAACCTACCTCGGAGTGTCTGGATACTCCAATATAAAATACTAACTGGATAATCCTCAAAGGAATCATCCATATCTGACTCAACCTCATCAGGCTGAAAGACATGTGATGGGTCTGGATAATACTGGTGAAGCTGAGATACGTGAAATAAATCATGCATAGACCAGTATATCTAATAAAGTTTTATATGGTAATCCATTAGTATGATCTATTTAAAAACCTTTAAGGATCCAACAAACCTAGGTGAGTGCTTACCTTTCCTATTAATACATTTATGGCCCAACCTGGGTGAGACTCACAAGAAAACCCAATATCCAACCTCGAACTCAAGAGGTTTTCTACATCTGTTGGCATATAATTATTGTCTAGATTGAGCTTCCATCATGTGTTTTATGATCAAATAGACATGTTCTATAGTCTCCTGAATGAGACAAGGTCCAAGCATAGCTGTCTCCCCTACCTCTAGCTATCACAGAGGTGAACATAAAGGCCTACCATATAATACTTCATATGGATCCATCTAAATGGTAGCCTAAAATGTTTTGTTATAAGCGAAATATATAAGGGGAATGTGTTTATCACAACTATAATCCTCCTAAAACTCAATGTGTATCATTGAAAATAAATCCATGAGATGCCTTTTTCCACTGGTCTCCTGGTCCACCTAAGTCTGTGTCTTTGAGTTCAAATAATCAACTACAACATTTCATTTCTCATACATATAAGAAAGTTTTAAATCAAATGATTGTAGTTATTCAACCCACCTACATTATCTAAGATTTAGATCATGATGTGTAAAGATGTACTTGATTTTTTTGTGATTTTTGAACACCAAAAAATCTATGCAAGTAGATAGTGTCTCTAATATCATAGAGCATAAACAACAATAGCTAACTCGAGGTCACATGTTGGGTAGTTCTACTCGTGTGGTCTCAACTGATGAGACCTATATATGATGACTCACTCATCCTGTATCAAAATATCTCCCAGCCTAATACTTGGTGTGTCACAATAAACTGTATATCTTTTACTTGGATCTAGAAGAATCTATATCGGTACTGAATTCAAATGACCCTTTAACTCTTGAAAGGATTCTTCATATGATTCTGACCATACGAATTTCACACCCTTTTTATTCAAGCCTTTAATCAATGTTGCAAGGTTTATAAAATATAGGATGAAGCATCTATAATTTACATCTATCCCCAAGTAACTCTAAATGTAAAAGAAATTCTTGGGCTACTCCCAGGAAACTACAACTCTCGCTTTCTTTGGGTCTACTAAAACTCCGAACTCTAAGTTGATATGACCCAAGAAGTGGACTTTATTGATCCAAAAGTGTAATTTTCTAATCTTTACATAAATTTGATTCTCTATTAGTTTATTCATCATGATATCAAGATGGTTTTCATGGTCATTTATAGAGTACAAGTACACTAAGATGTCATCCAAAATACTACCATGAATAAGTCTAGATATGGGTGGAAACCTGATTCATTAGAGCCATGAAAACTGTAGATACATTTGTAAGACCGAAAAACAAAACCAGGTACTCATATAAAACATACCTTCTCCTAAAAGTTGTGTGAGGTGTTTATAAATACCTCACATGCACTTGGTGATAGCCTGACCTCAAATCAATATTTGAAAACACTCTCTCTCCTCAGAGTTGATCCAAGAGGTCATCTATTCGAGCTAGTGGATACTGATTCTTTACCATAAGCTAGTTCAATTGATGGTAATCCATGTAAATTATAAGGGTATTATCTGTCTTCTTGGAAAAAAGGAAAGTTGAACCCCAAGGAGAAGTGTTGTGGCATATAAATCCATTAGCCTTCAGATCCTCCAACTGCTTCTTGATCTCCAAAATCTCCATAGGTGTTATCCTATAAAGAGTAATGGTCACTAGTGCTGATTCTAGCACTAACTTGGTATTAAATTCTACCTCTCACACTAAAGGTAGTCCAAAAAAAGTTATCAGGGAAGGCATCCATAAAATTATCCACTACAGGAGGGGAAAAATGGGTTATAACCCTTGATCGTTATAGAAAATACCAGCAATATGAGTTCTCACACTACTCATCCTCTACTGCTTGGGTCTAGATTGAGACACATGAACATCCCATTCTCCCTTATGCGTGTTCCTACCACCCTATGGTGATGTAAAGTTCACCCTCCAATGATAACAATCAATGTGGGCTTGATAGGGAACTAACCAGTCCATCCCAATGATTACATTAAATCCCATCATGTTGAGTGTTACAAGATTCCATATGAATAGATATTCACCTATCTCAAGGGAAAAATATTTACAAGGTGAACACCCTCAGATCGGATACCAAACGGGGTATCAAGCATCATAACGCTATATAATTGTTTGATCTCAAAGCCCAGACTCTTCATGATTTCCTCAGATATAAAAGAGTGAGATGTGCTTGTGTAAAATAAAGTAGACACTAAATTGGAGGCTACTAGAATAGTACCTCATACAATATAAGGTTTGGCACTTTTCTCCTCTGGCATAGGTTGTACTGCAAGTCACTAGCCTGTACCACGGCCCTGAGTCACTCCCTGACTACCCTAAGCAAGCCCACACTACTAGAGCTAAGAATCATGAGTATAAATACCTTTGCCTTGACAACTACCTTGGCCTGAACAGTTGGTGGTATTACAGCTACCTTCCTGACGAGATGTTATAGGCCCCACTCCTGAACACAAAGTAGGTGTAGATCCCTTCTCACTAGGCACTAATGAAAAAGTCTCAAAGAATCATTGGATATTACCCATCCTTCCATAGCCTCTACATTCCATTGGTTTATGTAAACACTGAGGTTTCATATATCCTATCTTCCCACACTTGTGACATATCAATAAACTATCAACACAAGGATCCTGACTACTACTATCCCCATGAGAACCCTCGAAGCAATGCTTGTGTCTACTAAAAGAACCAATGATAGATTTAGGTGTTGAACCACCCTGAATCACATTATCATCTTCCCTTATATTCTTCTCTATAATAAGGGCTTGGTTGACTATCTCAAATATGTTCTTCAACCGAAATACATTAACCTGTGACCAGATAGCGTATACTATCCCATCCTCAAATCGTCTGGTGGTCATAAGATCATCACCCGCTAGAGTCGATGCAAACCATTATATCTCATTAAATCAGGAATAATACTTCATAAAAGACATGCCTCCATACTTTAGGTTCATAAACTCTTTATCATTATCATCCCTCAGGGTATGTGTAAAGAAATAGTCATATAAGATAGTTTGAAAATCTGCCCAGACCATATCACGATGTCGATCTTCCTGGGTAATGAAATCCCACCATCTCTTGGCAGAATTGCACAACATATAAGCAATAATTTTGACCCTCCACCCTGGAGACATCTCCAAATGATCAAATATAGAAAGAATAGCTTCAATACATGACTTGGCATCATGAGGTCTTCCATCTCCTGAGAAGGTTGGAGGATGCTGCTGCCGGAACTCCCGAGTCAACTCAATCATATTCAAGGAAGGTCAAGAAACACCTTGCATAGATTTTAACATACATAGAAATACCTCTCAGAATTGGGAATCAGTTCCCATGTTAGAAATAAGAATAGGTTCCATAGGTGGCACTATAAGCGGGATCACTGGCGGCTTAAGGTCTACCACTGTAGGTGCATGGTCGTCCCCGCCTTCAAGGCGTACAATTAAAGGTCATTGTGGATGCATGATGCTACAATTCCAAATGCATACCTCAGAATATATCTTAATAATTGAAAAGATTCCATATATATAACTAGGATAGGTATAATACTTCTTATATAAATGATTTCACCTCTCTACCTACTCAAAAATTTGGGTCTAGGTGGTGGAAAAGACCATTACAAGCCATAAGAATGTAAGAGACATACCATCTACCTTCTAATAAGGCTGGGTTTGGGTTTAGGACTCATATCACACATATAAGATAACCAATTAATTCTAAAAGTGGTATTTATTCTTAAATTTTTGTTCATTTAAACATTTTTATCTCTTTAAATGGTTAAACTGGATGGATCACCATTTTCAATTCATAAGGTCCCATACTCCTCATGAATTGAAATATGGAATCCACTTAATCCATAAAATAACATGTTCTGGCCCATTAAACCAATGGTCCATGGCTCAACGTGCCATAACTAACTGCTTAAGGTGTCTGCTTTAACCTATATAGAAAAACAATGTTAGGTTAAGGTAGAAACATTAAGTGTCAATTATGTTTTTCAATCTCCTACAAGAATTTCAACACATTTCTATATATATTCAAGGCACTAATAATAAGAAATAGGCAAATGTGTGATGGAAAAATAGACGTGATGTGAAAAAATACATGGCATAATAGTCCTATTGTGACTATAATGATTCATGTAATGTAACACCCTCATTTCATCAGACCAAGTAATATAATTCTCATTTCAATAATTCTAATATCAATAACATCATAAAACATGTGTGTCACCCAGTGGTGAAGTCGTATCAACTATAACGGGTGTAATCAATAACGGAAATAACACATCCCAGGTAATTTGGTTTTCCCCTATACATAGGTTAGTTACACCCATAAAGAGGCTCGTTATCAAATCCCATCAACTCTTAGTATCATGTCTAATACCTAAACAATAATTAAAATGAAAAATAAAGCCTTTGATACCACTTTGTAATGTCCCAACTCAGGATCCACTTAACCTATGCCCCGAGCCAGTGGGTCACATGGCCTCAAGCACACCTCCTTGTATTCTAGAGATTTCCGACTAGCAGTAAGGATGTAAAGGTGGTATAGTGGGGAGATTGTACCCACATACTATAGTGGAATAGTGGATAAAATAAATAAATTTCAATAGTGGAATCGTAATATAAACAAACACTAAATAGTCTGGACCATTAACCCATCATAGAGGAAGCACATATAACATATATAATAATAAAATATCGAAGCGTAAATAACTGAATAACTTAATAATAACAAAAAAATCCAAAAATTCTAAGCTAGATACATGATGTCATGGAATGCTGCTATACAAAAGGGGAATAGGGGACACACATATAAAACATGCTATACAAAAACTAAAAAAGGCCAAAAGACTACTCCACTGGCATCTCGAGAATATGCTCAGTCCTTTACTTCTATGCTCCAACTATAAGCTAAGCATATCAATAATTAGTAGTAGGGAACTTTACCTTATCAATACCTACAGAAAAGTAATCTACTCAGGTACCAAAGGTGGACCGAGTAGGGTTTGAGATAAAATCCTAGTAGGTCACCATAAATTGTGTCTAAAAGTAATCCAGGTAGTGTACATATAAGTAATAGTGTGCAGGTATAAATAAAATAATAGAAAATTCTGAATAAAAATTCACAAGCCCGTTCAGGTTCCTAAAGGACACCTGGAAGCTCTACCTACTTTAGCTCATGGTCAAAATGAGTGTCTGATCAGTAACTATATATATAGTAATAATATATATATAGTATAGTTGTATATTTCATCCACCTATATGGAATAAGTACGTGTGAACATAAGTATCCATATACCTAGAATACTAGGTGCTGGCTGGACCGAGGTGTAACTCAATCATCCATAACCAGTTTGAACAGTCCTATAAACTCAAGTAAAAGGGAACATTCCCTACATCTCATGATGAATGGTATATGTCATGCTCTTCACTCGAGATGGTGGGTGTGTTGTCATGTTAACACCTGAAGCAAGGGACATGGTGCATCATGACCACCATCCAAATAGTTTCAATAGTGTGAGATGTCATGCTCAACACCCGATGTAAGGTAGAGTGAATCATTATTCCCAACAAGTCCCTTACCATCGTACCATATCCATTGTTAATGGCTTAATCATAATAATAATAATGTCTATAAGGCATTACCTCTCATACATTATACTTATCGAGCCCAAATATAAAAAAGTGCCTCAAAATTCAACAAATCCATTAACAAATCATGCAATGATCAGTGTGGCCTTTCCACCCTTTATAAATCATTTAAATTAAACCATTTAATTTATTTAGGTAAGAAACCCATAATGAATCAAGTCGTTCAATTAATCAAAACATGTCAATTACATTACAAGGTTCAATGAAGCACTTATAAGGTGTCATTGTCATTTAGGAAACTACTTACAAGGTAAATTCCATTTATAAATCAATCCAATCACTTAGGAGGTGCTTTGGTTCAATAAAAAATTATATATAAGTGGGTAATTTCAATTACAACCCAATAAAAACACTTGGGAAAAAGAACGTATCAACACCCTGAAAATAGGGAAAAATATATTTCACCTAAATAACGCAATAGATCTGAAGATAAACTAAAATAGGAATAAATAGGAATGGATATATTACTAAGAGATATCCAATGATTTTTATGGATCTTGATTCTGAGTCCAAATCATAGAAATATCAAAATACCTAGGTTGAGGAAAATGAGAGCTCAACGTGGAAAGAGGGAGATTGGTTCACTGCAAATGGGAAGAGAAGAAAAAAAATAAGGTTTAAAATATTAATTAAGGGAAAAAATTTCATTTCACCATCAAAATATGGGGCACAAGGTTTGGCCAAATTGTGCACAAACTGTGCTTCCTTTGCTGTCTAAAGAGGGACCTCGCACAGTTAAGTTGCACAGTTTCCCTAACCATGTGCAAACTGTGTAAAACCCCTCTATCAAGAAATACTAAAATCTCACATGGTCATGAACCTAGGGTATCATGGTTATAGACAAACTGTGCATACCCTGCTGCTCACAAGGTGCCTCGCACGGTTACCATGCACGGTTAGTTCTAACTCTGCGGTAACCATGCAACCTACTCTCTTTTCCAATTTTCTAGATCTTTGGGCTCCAAACAATCCTTGAACGCACCTAGAACCTTCCTAGGGTCATAACACACATTAAAAAAGATAAATAAAGGATTTAAACTCAAAAAAATGAGTCATACCTTCATGAAAAGATAGTTCATTACAGCATCGAGAGTTTTGTAACATCACGCACGATGGTAATTCCATTTAATATTTTTATTATAATTTATTACAAAAAATTGAAATATATCCATAACGGTGTATCATATTAGAAATATGAGTCCACCATTAGATTTTGGATGATGGGTTTACCCTAGGCATGACATAACATTTGTGTGTGTCGACTGTTTGGTTACATAGCACATAAGGGTAATTCATTTAATATTTTTAGTATAATCTTTTATAAAAAATAATGTATCTCCCAGACTATGTATCATATGAAAAATTGGAGACCACCAATGGTATGGGATATGGGATTTACCCTAGATGTGACATAATATTTGTGTGCGTTGATAGTTTGGTAACATCACGCATGATGGAAATTCATTTAATTTTTTTATTATAATTTTTTATAAAAAAATTTATGTATCTCCCGAATGGTGTATTGTATGGAAAATCTGAGAGTGTCATTGGTTCCGGGATGTTGGGGTTAACTTTGGCACGACATAACATTTTTGTGCATTGGGTATTTAGTGACATTTCACATGAGGGTAATTTATATAATATTTTTATTATAATATTTTATAAAAAATAAAGTATCTCTTAAATTGTGTATCATATAAATAATCAGATATCACTGTTAGGTCCAGGATGTGGGGTTTACCCTATACGTGGCATAACAATTTTGTGCTTCGAGAGTTTGGTAACATCACGCATGATATTAATTCCATTTAATATTTTTATTATATTTTTTTACAAAAAATTGAAGTATCTTCATAATGGTGTATCATATCAGAAGTCTGAGACCCCCCGTTAGATTGGGGATGTTGGGTTTACCCTATGTACGACATAACATGTGTGTTTGTCACATGTTTGGTAACATCACATGTGAATGTATCATTTTTAATATTTTATTAATATTATAATTACAACATTTATACAAATTATTAATAAAAAATATTTTAATTAATATAAAATTTATATTAATTATTGTGAATTTCTAATAGTTGTTATTTTTTATATTTTTTTCAAGGTTTGATAAAAAATTTAGTATTTATTAAAAAAAAAATTACTAGTTTATAAAATTATTTGTTAAGTAATACTAATTATTTATTATTTATAAATGAATTTATAATAAATATTACTAATTTTTTACAATTACTAGTATTTCATATTTTTTATTTTACAAATTTTTTTAATTTCTTCAAATTTTCAAATTATTAATAATATTTTGTAATTAACACTAATATTTCCTATTTATTAATAATATTGACTAATTAATTATAAATTATTATAAATTATTTAATGATTATTATTAATTATTTAAATTATTATTACATTTTTAATAATTACTATTTATATCATGATTTCTTAATTAATATAAATACATCAAATATATTTTGACTCCTTTTTAAAAAATATATATATATCAAATCTATATAAACACACACACACAAATATATATATATATATATATATCAAAAACATTATACGTTTTTTTTAAACTTTTATGTGTGTGTGTGTGTGTCAAAAACTTTACATGTTTTTTAAAACTTATATATATATATATATATATACTCACGTGTTAATATACATACATATATAAATATATATTAAAAATTGTACACATTTTTTTATATAAATATATATATATATATATATTAAAAACCTTACATGTTTTTTTAAAACGTTTATATTTTTATATTCATAAGGTATTATATATATATATATATATATTACAAGATTTCTTAATTGATATAAATACATCAAATATATTTTGACATTTTTTTAAACAAATATACATATCAAATTTATATATAAATAGATGTAAACATACATACAGACATATATATATATTAAAAATCATACATGTTTTTTTAAAACATTTATATATATATATATATATTCACATGTTAATACACACACACACACATACATATATCCAAAATAAACAATGAGAAAAATACCTAAAAATCAATTGAAATAACTCACGCAGACCTAATTAACATGAAAATAGGAAATAATAAATTTTCAGCAATCCTAAATACCAAATAAAGCATAAAAATTGGATAGATTTCAAAACCTGGGGGTTTTCAAAACTAAATCATGTATTAAAATAAATCACTACTACACATATGCCCTTTAACAGTGTGAAAATAGCTATTAACAGTGCTAAAAAAGCACTGTTAATCACAGCAAAGATAAAGGGGGGTCCTCTTTATTAGTGCTCAAAATAGTACTGATAAAGGCCTTACTAGATACAATGTGGTGTTAATATAACAGCACACCCAACAAAAACCTAGAAAAACCTTTAATTTAAAAAAAATACTATATACATTTAATATGACACTAGGGATACAAAAATGTCCACCATGGTACAATATACATTTCAAACAATGTTTTATATAATTACATATACAATTATTCAACAAATATTTAAAAACAATAATGTTTCATCGTTTGACGCTCGTGATCCCCTCTCAAAAATGTCTTCCTATGATATCAGTTTTCGAACAAATCATCTCAACCCGAGAAAAAGATAACACCTATATAAGAAAACAAAAATTATGTTAGTAATATTATAAAGAAATAAATTAAACATTAATATGAAAGAATACATTAACAAAATGTCAATATTTAATAAAAAAGACACATGTGGGGTTATACCGGTCACACTGTTCATTCTATTGAGGCAGGATTGATTCATATAAGTCACAAATGAGTTATGAATCATTATCATAAAATATCAAAATAATCTGAATGTGTTTGCCCAGTTTTGAGTATGCCACTTGTTCTTTTACTAAAATTAATGTTAATTTTAAATAATGACACATTTGGGCTTATACCAACCACATTGTGCATTGTATTGTGGTGAGGCTAATTCCTAAATGTCAAAAATGACTTATAGATCATTTTCCTAGAGTATCAAAATAATATGAATATGTTTTCTTGGTTTTCAGTATGCCAGTTGTGTTTTTTTACTAAAATGTCATTTCAAACTAAAAACACGCATTATAATTCATAACAGTCGCATCGTGCATCGATTTTATGTGAGACTACTTCATAAAAATCACAAATAACTTATGAATCTCTATCTTAAATTATCGATACAATCGGAATGTGTTTGCTTGGTTTTCAGTGAGTGACACCTTTTGAACTAAAATGTCAATTTCAAACTGATAACAGACACTTTTAGTCATAATGGTCACACCGTGCATCGTATTGAGGTGGGGTTGATTCCTACATGTAAAAAATGACTCATAGATCATTTTTTTAAAGTGTAAAAATAATCTGAATGCATTTTCTTGGTTTTCAGTATGGCACTTGTTTTTTTACTTAAATTAATGTCAATTTTAACTAAAAAGAGACACTTTGAGTGATATCAGCCACATGGTGTGTCTTATTGAGGTGAGGATAATTCCTACACATCATAAATGACTTATAGATCATTTTTCTAAAATATCACAATAATACAAATGTGTTTTCTTGGTTTTCAGTATGTCACTTGTTGTTTTTACTTAAATTTATGTCAATTTTAAATAAAAAGAGACACTTTGAGTTATACCAGATACATCATGAATATTATTGAGGTGAGGATGATTACTACACATCAAAATTACTTATAGATTTTTTTTATAAAGTATGTGTTTTCTTGGTTTTTAGTATGCTAGTTGTGTTTTTTTACTAAAATGTCATTTCAAACTGGAAACACACATTATGAGTCATACCGGTAGTATCATGAATCAGTTTGATGTGATAATACATTATAAACATCAAAAATGACTTATGAATTATTTTCCTAAATTATCAAGAATATTGGAGTGTGTTTTATTAGCTTTTAATGAGTGACACATTTTGAACTAAAATGTCAATTTTAAACTGATAATGGATATTTTTATTCATACCGGTCACACCGTGCATTGAATTAAGGTTTGGATGACTACTATAGGTCAAAAATAACTCATGTATAGTTTTAATAAAGTATAAAAACAATTAGAATGTGTTTTATTTGTTTTCAGTACGTCACTTGTTCTTTTGCTTAAATTAATGTCAATTTCAAATAAAAATACACACTTTGAGTCATACTGGTCACATCGTGCATCATATTGAGGTTCAATTGAATCCTACACATAAAAAAAGACTCATTTATCATTTTCCTAAAATATCAAAACAATATGAATGTGTTTGGTCAGTTTTCAGTATGTCACTTATTGTTTTTACTTAAATTCATGTCAATTTTAAATAAAAATAGACACTTTGAGTTATACAAGAAACACAGTGTATCGTATTGAGGTGAGGCTAATTAATACACATCACAAATGACTTATAGATCATTTTACTAGAGTATCGAAACAATCCAAATATGTTTTCTCAGTTTTTAGTCTGTCAGTTGTGTTTTTTACTAAAATGTCATTTCAAATTGGAAACACCCATTATGAGTCATCTCGATCGCATCGTTCATAAATTTGATGTGAGACTACTTCATAAATTTCAAAAATGAAATATAAATCACTTTACTAAATTATCAAGACAATAAGAGTGTGATTTCTTGGCTTTCAGTGAGTGAAACATTTTGAACTAAAATATCAATTTTAAACTGATAACGGACACTTTTAGTCATACCGATCACACTGTGTGTCATATTGAGATGTGGTTGATTCCTATATGTCAAAAATGACTCATGGATCATTTTCCTTAATTATCAAAACAATATGAATGTGTTTTATCATTTTTTTAGTATGTAACTTGTTTTTTTTACTTAAATTAATGTCAATTTTAAATAAAAAGACACACTTGAAGTCATACCGGTCACACCGTGAGTCATATTGAGGTTTGGTTGACTCTTACAAATCAAAAATGACTCATAGATCATTTTTTTTAAATATAAAAACAATATGAATGTGTTTGCTCGGTTTTCAGTATGTCACTTATTCTTTTTACTTAAATTAATGCCAATTTTAAATAAAAAAACACACTTGGAGTCATACCGGTCACACCATGCGTCATATTGAGGTGTGGATGACTCCCAAATGTCAAAAATTACTCATGGATCATTTTTCTAAAATATAAAAATAATTTGAATATGTTTTCTTAGTTTTTAGTATGTCACTTGTTGTTTTTACTTAAATTAATGTCAATTTTAAATAAAAAGAGACACTTTGAGTTATAACAGCCACATCATGCATCATATTGAGGTGCAGTTGATTCTTACACATCACAAATAACTTATAGATCATTTTCTTAAAGTATGAAAACAATCCAAATGTATTTGCTTAGTTTTCAGAATGCCAGTTGTGTTTTATTAATAAAATATCATTTCAAACTGAAAACACATATTTTGAGTCATATGGATCGCATCATGCATCGGTTTTATGTGATAATACATCATAAACATTGCAAATGACTTGTGAATCTATTTCCTAAATTATGAATACAATCGAGTGTATTTTCTTGGTTTTTAGTGAGTGACTAACTGTTTTGTCATGATGTGTCAAATTGATTATGATTTTAAGGTTGATTTTTAGTCTAGGGTAGACCCTAGGTCATCTCTCAAGGAGTGTTCATGGGTTTAGAGTGTGCATTTTTAATAATAAGTACTAAAAGAGGGGTGTTTTTTAAACAGTTTAAATAAAATTACTTGATTTAAAGAGTTTAATAGTTGATAAAAAAAGTGGTGTTTTAGAATTATGAGATAAGAAGATCATTTAGAGTTCACTACACATCTTAGTGATTTCATCATTCTAAAAAATACACATAGTTTAATAGAATCCTTTGGTTGAGTGTTGTCAAGATCTCAACTTCCCTCTTGCCTCTTAAACTATGCTCAAAGAACCACCCCTTGACACAACAATCGTGTTGTCAAAGTTTGGGTGTCAAGCATAGAGAAGAAAGGATACCAAAGCATGATGAAATATTATGTATGTGTGAGATAAATTGGACTCTTGTCTTGTCCAATCAGAACAACCCAAGATTCCCACATGAAATCTCAACCCAATCGGTGTTGAAATAAAAATTGTTTCACTTAATTTTAACAATAGAAATGAAATCAGAGGAGAATCATGTCAAGATAAGAAATAAGTGAAATATTAAGAACATAAATTACACAAAATAATTAGAAGAACAAGTGCCCGAACTCCCTCCCAAGTGTGTGTAGCTCCCTTGAAATGATTGTCCACCGTTTAGCTCAACATCGGGAGGAGGAGGAAGCTCGGGTGGAACTTCGCCTTCATCTTTGATCCCCCTATGAGGATAGGGGCCTCCAGAACTCCTTCGATGATGAGAGGAATCCTTTAGGTCTCCAAAATACCAGAGATTCACCTCGTGGATGAACTTACAAATGGGGAGCCCAAGGTGCCATTTTATAGGAAAATGGGAAGGTGGTTTTGAGCACACAGATTTCTTAAAACCACTTGTCACATGGGTTTCAACCTTTAGAAAGCCTTATTTAGCTTTGGAAAAAATAAAAAAGTTGTAGACCCACCTATTTTCTGTCTCCACCTAAATTTTCACACAATTTGGACAACAAGAGCCCGAGATATGAATAGATAATAGCAAACCACTTTTGACTTCGTGCAGATTTAGTGTGCTGGATAGATCAGGTCGGTTGGGCATCGTAGAGGCTGAATGGGGCTTTAGTTCCTTCATATTAAATGTATTAAATTAAATTTGGAACATAACACAAAATTTCAGCCTATTTTAATTCATGGTTTAGATTAAATATTCAGTTGAGTCCACTGGTGTGCATGGATCCTGCGCAGTTTGGCTCATTTTTCTTGGACATCATCATGGGTCCTCCAAATCACGTTCTCCTACAATGGAATCATCAAAACAAGTAACATTGCCCTTTTAACAGTGATAAACACAAAATAAATGATTCAAACATGGAATTAAATTTGTTATTATTTTTATAATTTTCAATATAAAACGAGTTTAGCACAGTGGTGTAAGGGTGAAAACGAAACAGTGAATCGTGGTGCGATCAGTGACACGTTTTGAACTAAAATGTCAATTTTAAACTGATAATAGACACTTTTAGTCATACTGGTCACACCGTGCATCAGATTTAGGTGTGGTTGATTCCTAAAATTCACAAATGACTCATATATTTTTTTCAAAAGTATAAAAACAATCTTAATGTGTTTTCTTGGTTTTCAGTATGTCACTTATTCTTTTTTCTGAATTTAATGTCAATTTAATATAAAAATACACACTTAAATTCATACCAGCCACACTATACATCATATTGAGGTGCAGTTAATTCCTACACATCAAAAATTACTTATGGATCATTTTCATAAAGTATCAAAACAATATGAATGTATTTGATTTGTTTTCAGTATGTCACTTGTTTTTTTACTAAAGGTAATGTCAATTTTAAATAAAAAGAGACACTTTGAGTGATACTAGTCACACCGTGCATCATATTGAGGTGTGTTCGATTCATACACATCAAAAATGACTTATAGATAGTTATACTAAAGTATCAAAACAATCCAAATTCATTTGATCAGTCTTCATTATGGAAGTTTTGTTTTTTTACTAAAATTTCATTTCAAACTGGAAACACGTATTTTGAGTCATACTGATCATATCATGTGTCAGTTTGATGTGAAACTACTTTATACACATAAAAAATGACTTATTGATCTCTTTAATAAATTATTAATACAATAAGAACACTTTTTCTTGGTTCTTAATGAGTGACGCATTTTGAACTAAAATGTCAATTTTAAACCGATAACAAACACTTTTAGTCATACTGGTCACACCATGCATCAGATTGAGATGTGGTTGATTCCTACACATCAAAAATGACTCATGGATTTTTTTTCCTAAAGTATCAAACCAATCCAAATGAATTTTTATGGTTTTGAGTATGTCATCTGTTCTTTTTTCTATATTTAATGTCAATTTAATATAAAAATGCACACTTAAAGTCATAAAGGCTACACCATGTATCTGATTGAAGTAAAGTTGACTCATACACATCAAAAATGACTTATGAATAATTTTCTTAAAGTATCAAAACAATATTAATTAATTTTCTTAGTTTTTAGTATGTCACTTTTTCTTTTTACTAAAAGTAATGTCAATTTTAAATAAAAAGTAACACTTTGATTGATACAAATAACTTGTTCTTTTTGCTCAGTTTTGAGTAGTTCAGTTGCTATGATACCAACTACATTGACCCAGACATTTCATACATAGATATAAAATCTTATTAAATTAATATTCCTTACATAACATAATGATCTATGCCAGAATAGTTTTGGTTTAGTGCTTTTGGAAACATGGAAACAAAAAGAACTAGTTCATAAGAGTCTCTCATTAAGTTATTATTTACTAGAAACCTTCTTAGACATAACATTTATAAAACCATTATTAATAACCTAAGGATATGAAACATGATAAAGGGTGATCATATATGCTCAATAAGTGTAAACAAGTGAGATATCAATGATCATATAAGGATAGCATGATCATAAAGATGTTAGAAGGTGATATTAACATTAGAAATTCATACCTTGTATATCATAGATCATAATAATGAATCATGGAGCAAATCATGTTAGTTCAGAAGACATGAATCTTAAAGGATCAAAGAATATTATAAACTAAAAACATACACTTTAAGTCATACCGATCACACTATGTATTAGATTGAGTTGTGGCTGATTGATCTGCGGTTGATTGATCTACAACTGACTACTACACTATTCAGAAAAATGATCATGATATATATTTTGGTAATTTATACTTTTCATTCAACTACTGATAAATCCCTCTGTAGATGCATCCTTATGATTCACTTCACATTTCATGCAACATGGGGTTTCCTCTTCCACCTGAAAGGAACATTTCTCTATTTTTTGGCTTGTTGCAGATAGTTGAAAGGAAAATATGACTTCCAAAAATATCTATATAAAACAATAAATATTAGATACAAACGATAAGTAAATTAACTTACAAATAGTGGATAAAATGATGACAAAATTAAAATTACATACAAAGACACACTTTGAGTCATACCAGCCACATCGTGCATTACCATGCTTTCCATTTTCTTTATTTATTGAAATGGAAACACTAAATTGTCAACATTTATCACTTTACTTCAAGTTCCCTTTACTTCCTTTGAAGGAAAGTGATAAAATCTGACAATGTAGGGGTGACAAGGTTTTGAGGGAGAATAAGTATGTGGAAGACATTGTTTGCATGAGTCATCAAAAATTTAATTTAGATTATGTTAATGAGGTAGAGAATAGATAATATTTTGAGGAAAAACATAGTATATTAAAAGAAACTTTACCTTCTCATTGAATTTTAAGTTTCATTCTTGAATTCCAATCTCTCACGAGCATGATCAGTTTCGAACAAACTACCCCAACTCGAATAAAGGAATCCACCTGTATAAGAAAAAAATTTGTATGTGATTAATACTAAAAAGAAGTAAATTAAACATAAATATGAAACAATACACTAATTATATAAAAGTCACGTCTTCATGCTATTTTTGTACATTCTTCCATCAATTATGCTACCCATTCATTTCTAAGCACATTTATATCATGTTGTGAATATGATTATTTTCAAAAGTCATAGTAGTATTGGAAAAATATAAATACATAAAGGATTAATAAATATTTTAAATAAAATAGTAATTATCTTCAAGAATACATATTTAGGGATGCTATTTTTTTCATGGAATATGATCTCTCTCATAAATTTACAAACCTAATAACCATAATATTTTCCATTGGTTTGTTTCAAACACTGCAGAAACATTGAGGAGAATAAGTAATTTGTTTTGATATGTGTTTAGATAGTGAAATATTATTATATATACCTTGATACTTATTTATTCATATAACTTGTCTTCTTTCTTTTCCTTATCCCCTGGCCTCGTTCCTTGTTTTTCATCATATTGATGCACCACCCTATCATAAAAGAATCCTCATTAAAAGATAATATAAATTATATGACTTGGTGTTTAGCTCTAAAACATTGGATTTAGTTTATTACAAATTGAAAAAATCTATCATGTATGGATAGTTTGTTTGGTATCCATGCATTGAATCTAATAAATAAATCTTTGGAGTATCAAAATTTACCGCAATGAGCATCCAATGCTTCCTAAAAACAAAAAAAAGGAATAAGTAAAGAAATAAATGAAAGTATATTTGATATGATTAAATTATAGAGTTTTATAATGTATCATTAGTATTAAATAGAGTATGTCATCTGAAATTTTTCTTTCAAATGATTTGATTAGACTTTCCACTATTTCAACCTTTTTTTGTATCTATTTTTGGTTGTTCTGTAGAGGTGATGTGAGGACTAATGATTCCAAAAAAAAATGAAAAAATCCCTTCAATTTTTTTCATATATACACCTTCCAAAAATATGAAATGTATTTAGTCATAATTAACACAGTATGTCAACTTTTGGAAAATAAAATCATGAAAACATACCTCATGTATACATTTACAACTGAGCCACCTAGACAATCATATTTGAGGATTTCACTTGCACTCTCAACACCAATGAAGTCTTGATATTTCTCTCCATACATATTTTATTTAAAATAAACTATGTGATCATGGCCATATTTTTATTTCTATCCAAATGAACCTTCAATGATAGTAAATGCGGATATATAATGGGTGTGGTAATGATGTTTTCAGTATATTTTTCGATAGATTGTTCAATACTTTAGATGGTTTTTAGTTGGTCTTTTATTTCATCCTTTTCCCTTTGTCTGTATATAATAACATTCATCAGTTTAGACATTTTTTCATTAATTATTAAAGGTTTATCTTGAAAAATAAATTGGAAATAAATACCTCATTATCAACATGTTTTTTTACAAGATGTGACCGCTATGCAATGAATTTTACAAAATATTTTTTGACCATATAAATATATTTCTCATGAATTGGAATAGGTAACTCAGTGCTCGTCTCATGGGCTATTCTAATTGACACTCACACATGACCTATTGGAAGTGTTCTGATGTGTGGCATGTCGTTTTGGATATTAAACACCATAGCCCTTGCTATAAGGAGATGGGTGGGTATTGATAGATATAAATCATAGTCATTATAACCCTATAGAATATCAATATAGGAAAGGTATCAATGTTTTTCTGGTTCACATTTCATAGAAACATTTATAAGAACATTGATTACCTTAGCTAAGAAATCTCTTTGAAGGGAATGACTCGCCTCATAGTTGGTGGGGTGGGGTGGGATCACCATGTGGTGGTTGTTCTTGAGTTACTTCTTCTCTTTGCCTCCCCCCATAAAGTTTTCATCAACTCTCTCTACCATTGGAATTCTACTTCAAGGGTAGTTATTGTTTCTCTCATCTATTCTATTAATTCACTTTGACCCTCCTTTTGTTTTTTTATCAAAATATATTCTTGGTGTCACCCCAAAACTTTCACCTCTGACACAACCATGCTGTTATGGTCGCTTCATGGCCACCGATAGTATGTGTTCATCTGGTATAGGTGATACTGATTCCTATGACTATGTCAGATAGAAAATATAGGAAAATAATTTATCATTTTTATGTAATAGTGATTTAAATCAAAACAAATTTTTGTTATGTAATACTTACACATGTTTCCCATACTTTTTATGTGTTTTAATCTATTAGTATTCTATATTTATTTACACATGCCTAATTCTATAGCACATGACATGGGATAGAAGTGGATTTGGATTCAGAGTCATTAATCTGCATATAAATAGCAGAACATAATTATGGTGTTGTTTCATGTCACATAAAATTATTAAGGTAGATTTAAAATACGTACCAATTTTTTCAAGTGAAGCGTACCCCATCCTTGTTTTACAGTAAGGGTGTGCTGGTTCTTCTGCTCATTCCTTATTTCCAGCACTCAGTTGTTGTTTCATAAATAAAAAATTTCCAATCAAAGTGATGAATACATGTATCATCAAACGATGTATTACTATCCATAATGTACCTAAAAATACACATCAGCATGATGACCAGTAAATGAATCCCACGCTTCTTAGGTTATCAGGTGTGCATAGATAAGTAGTGGGTTCAGGTTTATTTTCCCTTCAGTATATTTAAGATGATGTCTTATTAGAATTTTGTGAAATCCTATGTGAATCCTTCCAGTAAGCATTAATACATATTTTTTGTGGGAGTAATCTACTATAAATTCACTCGACAGTGGATGGTGAAAATTAAGTCAATGTTTCATTATTTTATTTTTTAGTAAAATAATGAAATGTTATTATAATGTTACCGTAATCTCTTCCTACATCACTGTCTTACACCTGGGCACAACATGGTACCACGAATCTACATAAATTGGCACGTGTTTCCGAGTGATGATTCCAACGTAACTACTGAATATATCCTTGTTGGTGTTAATATGTTGGCCCCATGCATTCCACTTGACCTCGTATTTGATGCCTTTGACTTTCACCTTAATGATTTTTTATAACAACATCAAACTAAGGCACTCTTATTTTTTCTGCATCATCAATCCTTCATTACCTATCATTTCCTTAGAATCAACATCATCAATATGTTCCTCTGGAGCAATTGCATCAACATGTGCAGATAGTCATTGTACCTCTACACTGTGAGCAATAATAGGTTGAGAGACTATTGTGCCTTGGGATTGGGAGCACCAGCACATGTACAAGGTCATTGTTCCTCTACACTGCGAGTAATAGAAAGTTGAGAGACATATTGTTCCTCAGGATTGGGAGCACCAGCACATGCAGAAGTAATTATCTATAGAAGTTGTTTAACATTTAATTTAGAGTACATAAATATAGATAAAAATGGATAATAACATGAGGTAAAATAATGTATATTACAAAAAATATATAACCTGATTATTAAACTCTATTTTTTTAAAGGATGAAGGGATTTGACCCCTCTATCGACTATCCAAGTCCCACCATTGTGGTATATTTTGACATAAAAAATGTTATCTACATTGGGACCACTACAAAATAATTACGACGTCCTAATGAAAAGGTCATCCTCAGTTGAATTTTTATTTGACCCTTCAGTGGTTTTGGTCGATAATAGAATAATTGACCACTTTCAGTTTGTAGGATCTAGAACATAAAATACTTGTGCTGCTTATGGTGCCATTATAAATGGTTCATCTTTGTACCCTTCCTTACTAAAATCAACTTTCACAAATCCCAATTCGTCTATTTTAATAACACTCCTATTATCAACCCACCTGCATTGAAAAATTGGAACTTAAAATTTTGTATAATCCAACTCTCATATTTATTTGATGATGCCAAAGTATGACATATTCACGTAAATCAGATTTTTGAACTTAGTACGAGAAACATGCATTGCTTCAGTCACAAGTATAACTCCACTATTTTTCATGGTATTTCCTTCATCATTATCATTTTTATAGAACATGAAACCATTAATTACATAACCATTGTAAGATAATATATACACACTAGGTCATATGGCTAGCCATCAAAGTTTTTTTGAAATTGAATCTAAATTTTCATTTGAATCCTTAAAAATATGGTCCTGAAACCATCCTATAAACTATTGATTATGTATATTTGATATCCATATTTCATCCCTTGATGGATTCAAATGGATAATAATTTCTTTGTGGGTTTCAACGTATGGGAAAACCTCTAAAATATTACGAAAAACGTAGAGGTGAGTCTACTCCCAATTTTTAATATTGATTATGATAATATCTCTTCTAGAAAAATCTTTCCCCACAAACTGCCTAGTGTGATGAGATTTCGATAGACCAATGCTTTCCACATTGGGCAGCTATTTAGTAAATAATTCAACAGCTTCCTTAATAATATATCACTCTACAATACAACCCTCAGGCTGACTTTGATTTTTGACATACTCTTTCAAAATATCCATATACCGTTCAATGGGGTACATCAATCTATAGTTTATAGGACCACATAGTCAAATATCTCTCACCAAGTGAACCATAAAATGAACCATCATATCAAAGAATGTTGGCAGGAAGAACATTTCCAATTCATATAATATGATATAAATTTATCTTTCCATAGTCGGCAATTTCGCCAGGTCTATAACTTTGTTGCATATATCTTTGAAGAAGAAACAAAGATTCATTAATATATGATGTTCATTCTTGTAAAAATGAAATCTAAAGCTATAGGAATTAGATCTTTCATAAAAACATGGTATTCATGTGATTTTAGACCCTTTAACTTTAAATCGGTCATTGACGAGATGTTCTTGATATTCGATGAATACCCCTCTAGAACCTTTATATCATTTAATAAGTTGCAAAACTGATATCTCTCCTATCAAGAAAGATTTTAAGCAACTGGAGGAAGAAATTTTTGTTTTTCACCCTTCACTAGCACCAACTCTTCCCATATTCTCATGGAAACCATGTCCAACCTAGCCTTAATTACATACTTTGTTTTTTCAAGTGCATTTAGAAATGACACTATCACATACATTTGTTTTAATATATAAGTATATATATTTTGGGGGGCCAAAGCCTCAATTATTATTAAATCAAATTAAAGACCTCTTTAACTAGGTAGAGGGAGACCCATTACATAGCCTAAAGGCCCAGTGGTCATTTATCCCATTAAATGGCCCGTAGGCCTAATTTTTTTGCCCAAGGCTCATTCTATGAATAGTACTGCTATAGTACCCGCCTGCTATAGTACCACACAATACCTGCCGCCGCTACAGTGCTCTACCGCCGCTACATTGACATGTCGCTGCTATAGTACCCATCGTTTCTACAGTACCACCACTGCTATAGTACTTGCGCCTAATGAGTTTTGAACCCCCATTCCAGTATGGTAATTCAAAAAAAAACTAATCCCTTTTTTCAAATGGATTTTGTAATGTTTTTCAAAAATGGTTTACCAAAGGTAGTGTCCACATCTTTTACTTTATCAAATAGTTGATCACTTGTTATTAGAGATGTTGTTGCACATTCTTTTGAACTTTCATCGAATGGTGTCATCTAAGATTAGTACTTATGTCGTCGGGGTAGAAATCTAAAATTTTCTAGAAACATAGTTTTCGATGAATGTTTCAACCTAATTGATGTGTACCTTATTCACAAATGGGGAACCCTTGAGTTCTTTTAATGATATATCCTGAAAAAAAATCCACAAGAAGGAAAGTCATTTATCATCCTGTATAACATGTCTCTCAATGTGAAATATTCATTTTTTTAAGCATCATACAAGTAACACCTGAATCCTACAATAATTTCAAATCCTCAATCAATAGATCCAAATAAACATCAATATCATAACTCGGTTGTTTTGGTCCTTATATAAGCATAAATAACATGATGTATTTTCATTTCATGCATAACCATAGTGGAAAGTTATAATTTACCAACATAATCGGCCATGTATTGTGAGTGATGCTTTAAAAACCAAAAGGATTCAATCCATCTGTAGATAACGTAAGATGGAGGTTTCTTGGCTTGTTTCCAAATTCAGGATACTCATGATCAATTCTCTTCCACTAAGGAGAGTCTTCTGAGTGATTTAGTTTCCTATATTTAATTCCTGTATTTGTGTGCCACATTAATTTCCCTGCATTCTCCTCACTTCTATATAGGTGCATAAACCTTGGAATGATTGGAAAGTACCATAAAACTTTTGTAGGAACAAATTCATCTTTCGTGTATTAAGATGTGCCACACTTTGGGAATTCTGTAAGTGATTTATGGTCCTTGTGAAATAGTGTACAATCATTCATGTAGGTGTGTATTGTTTCAGAGATCATACCCATCGAGTGTGGCATTCATTTGGTGTTGTATGGTTGGCTCGAGAGATCATTATCTTTTGGGAGCATGTCATTCAAGAGAGTAAGTAGTTTTGTAAAATTGGTGTTACTCCATCTATTGCCTAATTTCAAATTATACAGCTTCAGTATAGTTGACAATGTTGTATATTTAGTGAAACTAGCATACAATGGCATCTTTGCACAACTCTTTAACTCTTAAAACAATTTTGAGCAAATCACGAAGTCCATCTTCAATTGTCCTTGTCATTTCCTCAATATGATCTTCATCATCATTCAAATATGTAATCACATCTTTAGTATGGTCTTCTTTATTGTCCACACTTGTAATCATATCAGATGATCCATAAAACGTAGTAATATCTCATCCACTAGCTACATTCGCTTTTTCCTCATGTTTATTCCAACATTTATAACTTCGATCTATTCTTTGATAGATCAAGTGTTCTTCTAACTACTCTAGACTAATTTTTCATGAATAAAAATAGTGTAAACATGGAAAAAGGATTTGAGAAGGTTCATATGCATGATCTTTTGCAAACTTGATGAACTCTTTCACTCCATATTCATACGCTTTTGTCATATGATTGGAACCTATCCGTTCTTTATTCATATACATCCTATTTGATTCGGTAATATTAATATTTAACAAAATAAATACACAAAAAATTGATATAAAAATTAAAAAAGGCTAAAAATTTATATACTTTAAGTCTCTTTCAATATTTACTCCCAATATCCACTTTCCAGAACCAATGTCCTTCATTTGGGATCTTCTAGATAAAACAATCTTAAGATCTTTCGGCCTTTCCTTCATTGGTCCAACTAAGAAAAATTAATCCACATAAATAAGTAAAATTAAAAAACTCTCATCATAATACACATTCATATAGTATAAATTATTTACATTATTCTACATGAACATTAATTCTACCATGAAATCATTGAAATTCCAATTACACTATCTTGGTTCCTACTTAAGCCCACAAAAACTCTATTTGAGACTAGAACCAAACCTTATATTCCATTTAGCATGAAACCTTCCAGTTGATCTATGTATATCTCTTCCTCTAAATCTCCATGAAGGAATATAATCATGACATCCATTTGTTCTAGAAATAAACCTTCAATGGAAACCAAGCTGAGAACCATCTGAATTATTATATTCTTTACAGCAAGAGAGAAAATATAACTGAAATCTAATACTTATAGTTATTGAAAAACATTTACAAATAGAGAAACATTTCACTATTTCCTATCATCCACTTTCTCCTTTAGATGATAAATCTTATTGCTCTATAGATCCCTCTTTCGTGGTTCCAATTCTATTATCTGCAATGTATCAAAATCATAGAGGGAATTAAATTAATCCTTCGTTATATACTCACACTATAATGAGTCCAATAGTCAGCCTATGTTGAATCCTAAAAAAATAGAAAATCCACCTAACTTACCCACACATTCCTCGTTATAGACACTCCTATAGACTAAGAAAACTATACAACTAGGGGAAACTAGCTAGTGTATAAGATAACTAGTGTCATATACATTTGGACCTATTTATTAATTCATAGGTTTCCCATACATCCAAACAAGTGGAAGTGAGAGTCAATAAGTCAATGATCATCACATGAATAAATATAATATAAGTAGTAAATCACATTTCAACTCTAACACCCTCACAAGAAAGAGACCATTTTCACATCCATGAATAATCATCAAGCATTTCATATTAATAATCAATTTCATCCCTCTGAGGTAAAAGGCCTAAATAGACATATCAAACAAGGAGTCCCCTAATTTAAACCATGAAGGTGATATTGGATGAAAAGTAGGTTTTGAAGTTGAATTGGGGTTAAACATTAATTCACCTTTTGTGGGAGTGAGGTCATGATGGATATCATATAGGTTGGATAGAGTTAGTGACATTCCCTTTTCATGGTGTTATTATCAATCTACTTGTCTTCCATATATAATCTATTGGTTTTCTTAATTCTATAAAAAAAATAAACTTAAAAGATTATGGAAAAACTACATTTCATATTCCCTTTGAAAACTATTTATAAAATCACATTTGAAATCCTATTAAGAAAACCAATCGTTTACACAAATTCCTCTTTAAAATAACAAACCTTTTTTAAAATAAACAAATCAATTACGAGCACTCTTTCATAAAACCAAAATTCCCTTTTTAAAGCATTCAAGGAAACCTCATGACCCAACAGTCTTAATCATTTAAAATGAATGACAACCCTCTATATTTTACAAATTTTCATTTAAAACTTCACACATCCCTTGTTAAAATGAAACCATCATTAAATACACTTTCAAAACGTTCACATCCCATTATGAAAGCTAATCGAGTGAGTTGAAAAATAGTTGGAATGCAACCTAAGTTCATACCAAGTGTTTAAATCATTTTAAATCTATTTGAAACCAAAAAAACATATGTTGAACATATATAATTTTTTGAGAAACATTTCAAAACACTTGAATCATTTTAAAATAGGCACTTAGGAATTTTTAAAAAGACATAAATTCCAAGAGAGGCACTTTATAAAAGATACATGAATAAAAAATAACTAACATTTTATAAAATATAAAGCTATAAGACAAACCAAAAAAAATCTAGTTTTAGGGAAAATAAATTTTTTTGCATATAGTAATATTAAATGACACATAGAACATGTGGAATTCCTATTAGTGGGTCTTTCCTTGGAACTATTCTACTTAGAGATTGCCAAGTGTGAACTTCATGAGAAGATCTAACAATTTGATATGAGAGTCCATCACCTGATAGTCAACCATAATCTATGTCATGTAAGATAGATGTATCTAGACTATATGATATATTGATTTAAGAATATCTTTATGAAATATCTATGTTCTCATTATAGTGGGAAACTATTATAACCAATTAATATGAATTATATTCCAAGGACATAAAAAAATTATTTTTAAACAGAATAATGATCACTATGTGATATAAATATATATACATATTTTGGAAATTGAAAGTAAAATTTTAGTTAAATCTATAGATAAGCATGTAATCTATTAGCTATACGATTATTTTAAGAAAAAACCCAAATAATAAATAATAATTGATGGGATATATAAATTTATGTTTCAAAATAACATTACTCCCAATTACATTGAACTGGTATTTAATATTTAATATGGATCAAATCCCCTTATAATTCCATATTAATACAGAGGTCATCAAGATGACATAGTGGAGTCATATGTTATTAAAACATAATTATGTTGGGTATCAACGTTTATTTTGTAATTATGCATTGATTGAGTGATCATACATCATGGATTATGGGAAAAAGTTTTAGTTTTATTCTTCTTATTTAATTTATTGAGAAGTTAAGGGTGATTTTCTGCAACATATTCATGAAGGATAATGTGTTGAGTGATTTGGATGACTACAAAATCTGATCATGAGGAGAATCCAAGTCCAATGGAGGAGACACACAAAAGGGAAAGACCTAATTAACATGGTTAGTATAATTCTATATATAAATATAGGAATTAGATTACTACCATAAAAAAATAAGTATAAAATGAAATTTGGCTAAATCAAGGGAAATAGATCCTAAGAATAGGGGAATTATAGTTTAATAAGAGAATCTAAATCCAAGAGGGGAGAAGGACATAACTCAACTGTAATGTCCTAGACCTAGATTCCACCCAATGGTGTCCCAATCTTGGTTGGCCACATGGCCTCAAGTGCATCTCCCCAAATGCCAGAGGCTGCCAACTAGAAATGAGGGTCTAGGTGAGTCAGTGGAGAGACTATTCCCTCATTACCAGAGTATTATAATAGAAGTCAAACATACAATAAATAGAAGAACCGAAATAAATAGTAGTCAACTGAAAGTAAGACAAGGTAGGAATACAAATCAATAACCAAAAGTATTTCATATACAAAATGATGTAGATGATATAGGTATTTAGAAAGAAACCAGAACAGTGTATGGAAATATAATATAGTAAAAGTATCCCAAAAAGAATAAAAGACCAAAAAGTGTATATATCATCGCAAGACTTAGCTTGTTCCTATACTCCCCTACTCCAAAGCCACAATCAACAACCTGTATCAGGGTGTTTTCCCCTATCATCGCCTACAACCATGTAATCTGTTTGGGTCCCTGAGGAGGCTTAAATAGGGTGAGAAAAACACTCTAGTAGGCAACTATCCAGGTCTATACAGTTCTAACAGAAATATAAAAAGTGATAACAAGTGTAATGAAAGTATTAAATTAAGTGTGTATGCCCATGGCATAAGTCTACAGCAACTAGCAGTACCAAACATCCCCTCAAGGCTCCCTGAAAAAGAGTTAGCTCCTAACAAGCTAGCTATAATAAAGTAAACAAGTCACACGACCATGCCATACATCCATCTGTATCATGAAGCCACATTCATGTTATATAAAGAAGTCAATAAATCCCACATTCGCACCATATAGTGAAAAGCAGAATCCCACGGTCATGCCATATAGTGAAAAGCAAACCCCAAGGGTCAGATCTAAGGTGTCATGTACTAGGGCATCCATGTAATGATTCTAGATCATGAAGGGCCAGATCTAAGGAGATCGTCCAAGGCATCCACGTTGAGTCTCATGGGAGTCCCAGTGGAAACTTGTTAAAGGAACTGGTTGGGGTCCTAGGAGCATGGAAATGGAATGTCCTACATGATCCCAAGCAAACCAGATCCATGGGGTAGCAAGGCCTGAGGCATCCCATGGAATCAAGACGCAAGGGGTAGAGTCAACCCAAGGCATCCACTACCATATTCCAAATCCATGGAGAGTGGTAAATGGAATCTATCAAACCATTCATTTAATTCATACAATTTAAACAATTAAAAACCATGTGAGTATACCCACTCACATAAACAAGCACAATCCATGAGTATACTCACTCATTCATTCCACTTACCATTCACCATTTATATGGGCCTACCCTCCCATATTATCCATTTAACATTCCATTAACCATTTTATATAGGTATACCCACCCATATCAACACATTTCATTTAAGACAAGCTATCAAAATAGGTATGGCATCACAAGATATCAATATTCAAGGAATTATTACATCTCCTAAGCAATCTATTCAGGCTATCAAGGCATTAACGGGCTTCCACTAACAAGGAAATCACAATCACACACCCCTTGGGTGGTTTAAATAGGCATAAATGGGTTATATCCAAAAGGAACACCCCATAGGTTACCCTGAAACAATCAATGGGTGCCAATGCACCTAAACGGAACCTATTGGCATACTCACTAGGTCTGAATAAGCTTGTGACATGCAGCTCGCTAAAAAATGGGGTTGCATCGGAAAGTTTGACGAATGGAATATCGGTCGAACACCCAAAAATCACTAGAAAAGTCGAAAGAAAACATAGACCACCTACCCCGTCTTGGTAGTAAAGAGCTCAACCAGTATCAAATCTTGATTCATCCTAGTTTAGGAGAAATCTAAAGAATGGTATATTAGGGCATATGAGCCTAAATCCAAATAGTGAATTTTTTGTTCTGAAGATTCAAGAATGACTAAAAAGGAATTGAGTATTTACTGATGCAGTTCCAATGTGATAAACCACACTTGAATTGGAGTTCAAACAGCTTCTAGATATGAAAACCCATTTTAGATGGTTTTTAGGCTTCAAAACAAGAGAAAGAGTTTTGTCTATAAAAAATAAGAGGATGTTGCCTCTATTTTTAAAAAACATGTCAGGAAAGTACAAGATGTGTACCTCCAGTACATAACGTGTACTTACTGATTTTATTTTTCTGAAGAAAAACTCATACACATCGTGAACTACTACTACATGTTGTAAATTGGGAGTACACGACATGTACCTGGACTGTAGCTAGCATTTAGCCTCTTTTCCCCTTCTTTCCCAAAAACAACCCGACTAGACCACGACCCGGCTTAGGGTCTAATCCAAAAAATAAATCAAACACATTTAACCCAAAAGGAAAGATTTATACCTCAAAAAAAACTTGATATCTTACAATCTTCCCCCCTTATAGCAATTCATCCTCAAATTGCTCTCTGAAGGGTGATCAAGTTTCATCTGAGAACAACTCCGGACACTGATCATGTATGTCATCCTCCCTCTCCTAAGTCTCATCTCATAAATGGTCGTGCTACCATACCACCCCAACTAGAGGAACTAACTAACCTCATAGAACCTTCGTTCTCCTATCAACGATACAAATCGAATGCTCCTCAAAGGATGAATCAACCAAAAACTCAACCTCCTTGGGCTAAAAAAACGTGAGAAGGGTCTGGGTGATAGCGGTATAACTGAGATACATAGAAGACATTATACATGGATTGGTATCTCTAAGGTAATTGCAACTGATATACAACCAACCCAACTCTCTCTAAAATCTCAAACGGCCCGACATATCTCAGTGAAAGATTACCCTATCTCTTGATCCTCCTGTGTCCCAAACTCGGTGAAACACACAAGAAAACACGATTCCCAACCTTGAACTTTAGAGGTTATCTACGGTGATTGGTGTATGATTTTTTATGAGATTACGTAGTCACCATCCACTTCTAAATCAACTGGACCTACTTAGAAGTCTCCTGCATGAAACGCGGTCTCGGTAAATCTACCTCACCTACCTCTAACCAGCATAGGGGAGAATGGTGTGGCCTTCCATATAAATCCTTGTAAGGTTCCATCTGTATCGTCTCTTGATAGCTTTTATTGTAGTAAAACTCAACCAGGGGAATATGCCTCTCCCAAGAGCCCCCAAAATCCAGGATGCATGCTCACAGCATGTCCTCTAGCACCTGTATTGTATACTCTAACTGACCATCAGTATGAGGGTGGTATGTTGTGATCAGAAGCACCTTTGTACCAAGAACCCTCTAAAAACTCTTCCAGAAAGGAGATGTAAAGTGGTAATCCCTATCCAAATTGATATTGTGTGGGGCCTCATGTAGTTGTACCACCTATTGAATATACAACCTTTTGAGCTCATCAGCACTGAAGGTCCCCTTGATTTGTAAGAAATGAGTGACCTTCGTAAGCCTATCAATGAAAAACCCCAAAACATTGTTACCATGATACCTCCACCATCAAAAAACCCCACAAAGTACACCCCTGAGCATTCCAGCGATGCTACCAATGTGATTTCCTTTAACTGAGTGAACCCAAACACAACTGAGGTCATATCAACGGCCTCACATCAAAGAATAGTCAAACCCTGATCGATCTCATCAAAACCAATCATTCAATCTTCCCTTAAAATACATTACAGACTTTCACACCACACCCACCTTAAACTGGCGAAGTGTTCAAACTAGTTTACTCAAACCCTACATGAGTAACAAGAATGATAATGAGTCAACCCATCAGTGGATGACTTATCTCAAAAATTCCTGGATTAGAAGGTATGCATGTTGAAACAAAAACACAATGCCTTCTCCTAAGGCACCACACGCCCAAAATTATCCCATTCACTGAATACCATACCTATCTCTTGGTGACGATCCTTGTCAAACCATCCCCTAATCATTTAAAAGGTCATTCCACAACACAAACAAAAGTGTAACCCAGATCCATCCCAATGGAATCATTACCTGTTTTAAACATCACATATAATCCCAACTATAAGTTTGGGATAACCTCATCCTCATCAACCTGGATTCCAAGGAACTCACCAAGGTGGTCCATACTCCCCGTTATAGGTGATATGTTGGTACAAGGCCATAAGTCCACATAAGAACATTGACTGAACCCAGAGCGGCATCCGCCTAACAGTCACGTCAAAGAAATCAATAGGCACCCGTGGGTATATCCAAGGTGTTCCTACATATTAACCCAAGTATCACTCAAGATTAACCAAGCCTCAACTAAAACCATGCATCCTGCTCACAACACAGAAAGAGATCACAAACTAGTCGAATGAATTTGAACTGTAGCATGGCATATAACCGACGATCTCTTAGTTCATCTAGGACGACTTCAATATAGGGGACATGCTCATCTATTAATGAAGGTCACACTAAGAGGATATTAAATATTACCAAAAAAGGACAGTTGAACCACTACTGATCGACCTCCTGAAGGAAACCCAGTTTCACTTACTGACACATTGTCATTTAACCGACCACGATGCCTTTATCCCAAGGCATTTCCGTGATAGCTCACACTTAACCACTGAGGTCCATCCATTATAATTAGTGCCTCACAAGGGTTGCGCACATAGATAACCACAAAAATTTCATGCTTCCAAGTAAGCACCAATATAAAACAAGACTCACGGGCCCCAAAGGCATTCAAGCAGAATCGACCATTTCCAAATGGTCCTTGATTGTGATACTTCTACTTGGGAGGACACATTTAAATAGAACCAATGTGACACTCCCCACTTAGGAGTGTCCTATATGTCGAGAAGAAGGACTAACCGCTCTTAAATGTGCTAGTTTAGAACCAAATTAAATGCACGAGTGTCATTACTCAAACCATGATCACCACATCATATCTATTGGCATGAAATCCAAAATTAAACTGACCGGCATGTCAAAACACCTGCATCCCAGAAATTCCTCCCAAGTAGTGGGATGAACTTGGTTTCATAACGCTCAGGTCATTCTACTCCAGAGATGACCCAAGAACATACACAACAACTCAAAGATCAACGATTAAAACTGAACTCAATGGCTTGTTTTAACATTTAAAACTCAACGATTAACACGTATATCAACATATACTACCCTAAGTTTGCAAGAGAAAATGGAACATCCTGGGTACTATTCATATGATGTCCACCCTATACATCCTAGTACCAGATTGCTCATGCGAAAACTGGCTCAAAAGCACATCATCTACACAATTATTTATACAGATGATGATGTATCAAGTCACCCATCACTTCAGTAAAGAGAAGTTCACGTGACCTCCAAAGTAGTTAACCATGTCTGAGGCATGTATAACCTGTTGAACTGAGCATTCCTCAATGCTCATTCCCATACCAAGGGTCAAGATACAACGATCACCCATCTGAAAAAATGTGTCCTCTTTAAAAACCAGTGTCCTACCAGGGACAACGACACCTGAGTGGTACCAACATCAGAAATATCGCAACAGAAAGCAAGAAAAAAAGCTCTAAGGGTTCTACCTACCATAGGCTATCCCCTTACGAAGCATAAGCATTGACCCCCATCACTAGTTCACACAAAAACTAATTCCACTTAGATCAAGATAACTTTTTAATTAATCCAAAACTAAAAGAATTAGCCTACAGATGATCGCTCACATCTTTGTTCCAAGGCATCTCATCAAAAAATTTAAAATTAACCTTCCATGAGGGTTCAAACACAGGACACCACTTCAAGTTCCAATTTAAAACCATTACATTAATTTACTTCAACCTTTAACATTTGAAGAAAATTAAAAAAACAAGTACCATTTTACAAACAAAGCACTTGGTTTTAATCAATTACCCATGGGAAAAATAGGCAAATTATAACAAACTCCCTCTTTAAACATTTAACGTTGAAAGGAATTCCATCATAAATAGGTAATTTAGCATCTAAATTCATTTTAACTAAAAGTTGGCCTTTGAGGGTCCCATTTATTTAACCCAGGTTCTTCAAAAGAAACCCCATAATAGTTTTTTATCTATAGAAAGCATAAACACCATAATGGTTTATCATATAACAGCATGCCTCAAATAACCTACTTGGGTCCAATTGAGCCTTTTAAAAGTTTACTAACCATAAAAATTCAAAACTTAACATCTTTTATTATCATAACCATTCCTGAATATACCATGGTTATGTAAAGGCTCAGTCATATGGGCATCCATCTACCAATCCATAAGGTGCTCATACACCTTACAGTTGGTATTTGTCTCTCATTAATCAAAAACATTCCACTTAAACATTTAACTTCAGTAACTTTTTTTCAATTAAACAATGGTATCTAGACATATGAAAATCTCACAGCTCAAAAACATAGGATAGGTCAAAACCCTCCTAAAACTGAATCAACCCACAACCTACTCTGAAATCTAGGACTCTATAAAGAACAATCATTGAACCATTAGAAACTATGCCTCTTTCCAACTCAAAGTTCGGGTATAGGTCAAGTATTTATCCATAATTTTAAGTTTCCATTACATTTTCATTTTAACATAAACTTTTTCAAATGATTTAACCGATGGTCCACCAAATTCTGATCCCTGAGGGCCCATAACACCTCATGAACCAAAGTTTAATGCCCATATAATCCATACATATATCAAGTTCATTTATAATTTTCATTCTATTGGTGTGTTATTTCCCAATCCATAAGGGCGCATACTCCTTATGAATTGAAAGATGATGTCACTCCTTTATCCACTACACACAAACTAACAGAACAGTAGGCACAGCTATCACATCAACTATCACAACAGTATGAAATATCTAATGCATCCTAGATGGCATGGAATAATGCATGGCATGTGATTATAATAAGTGTTTATATGATGCATGATATTTCACACCCTCATCTCATTAGGTGGTAACTAAAATAACACCAACAATTGCATCAACAGTAATAGAAAAAATCAAGTGTGTTGCCCAACGGTGAAATCAAAACAACGGTAACCATCAAAATCCAAAAAAATAGAAATCCATTCGAGTCAATTTGGTTTTTCTCTGTACTCAGGGTAGCTACTCTTGGGAATAGTTTATTACCAAATTTCATTTCCTTTATATCCATGTCTATTGTCTCCAAATAGTAAGGAAAACCCGGAAAAAACTCCTTTGATACCACTTTGTAACATCTTGGACCCAGATGCCACCCCACAGTGCCCCAAGCCTAGTTGGCCACATGGACTCAAGAGCATCTCCTCAAATACCAGAGGATTCCAACTAGCAATGATGACCTAGGTGAGTCAGTGGGGAGACTATTCCCTCATTACCATACTATCACAGCAGAATTCAAACATACAATAAATTGTGGAAGCGAAATAAATAGAAATCAACTGAAAGTAAGACAAGGTAGGAATATATATCAATAAACAGAAGTATCTCGTATAAAAATGATGCATATGATACAAGTATCTAGAAATAAACTAGAACATTAAAATGGAAATACAATACAGTACAAGTATCCTAAAAAGAATAAAAGACTAAAAAGTGTTTGTAGCATCGCAAGCCTCAACTCGGTCCTATGCTCCCCTACTCCAAAGCCACAATCAACAACCTATACCAGGGCGCTTTCCCATATCATCACCTGCAACCATGTAATCTATTTGGGTTCTAGAGGAGGCCCAAATAGGGTGTGATATAAGAATCCCAATAGGCAACCACCCAGGTCTATACAATTCTAACAGCAATATACAAAGTGATGACAAGTGTAAAGAAATTAGTAGAGTAAGTGTGTATGCCCATGGAATAATTCTATAGCAACTAGCAGTACCAAACAACACATCAAGTCTCCCTATAAAAGAGTCAGCTCCTAACAAGGTAGCTATAACAAAGTAAACAAGTCACACGGCCATGTCGTACATCCATCTGTATCATGAAGCCACATATATGTTGTATAAAGAAGTCAAGAAATCCCATGACCACATTGTACAGTGAAAAACATGATCCCATGGTCATGTTGTATAGTGAAAAAGCATACCCCAAGGCTAGATCCAAGGTGTCACGTACCAAGGAATCCATATAATGATTCTAGACCATGAAGGGTTGGATCCAAGGAGCTCGTCCGAGGCATCCACATTGAGTACCATGGGCGTCCCAATGGAAACTTGATATAAGCACTGGTTGGGGTCCTAGGATCATGGAAATGGTGTGTCCTAAGTGATCCCAAGAAAGACGGATTCATGGGGTAACAAGGCCCGACGCATCCCACATAATGAAGACCCAAGGGGCAGAGCCAACCCAAGACATCCACTACCGCGTTTCTGATCCATGGAGAGCAGTCCATGGCATTTATCAAACCATTCATTCAATTCAAACAATTTAAACAATTCAAAATCATGTGAGTACACTCACTCACATAAACAATCACAATCCATGAGTATACCCACTCATGTATTCCACTTACCATTCACCACTTATATAGGTCTACCCTCCCATATTATCCATTTAACATGCCATTAACCATTTTATATAGGTATACCCACCCATGTCAACACATTTCATTTAATCCAAGATATCAAAATAGGTATGGAATCACAAGATATCAATATGCAAGGAGGTGGGATATCTCTTAAGCAATCTATTCAAGCTATCAAGGCATTAATGGGTTTCCTCTAACTAAGAAGGCACAATAACACACCCCTTGGGTGGTTTAAACAGGCATAAAAAGGTTAAATTCAAAAGTCACACCCCATGGGTGACCCTGAAACAAGAAACGGGTGTCAACACACCTAAACAGAACCTATGATCATCCTCACTAGGTCTGACTAATCCTACGTCAAGCAGCTCTCTCAAAAACGGGGTTGCGCTGGAAAGTCCAACGAACGACATATCAGTCGAATGCCCAAAAAACACTAGAAAAGTTGAAATAAAGCATAGACCACCTACCTCACCATGGTAATAGATATATCATCCAATATCAAGTCCAAATTCATCCTAGTTTATAAGAAATATTAAGAACGGATGAATAATGGGATATTAGGGTATATGAGCCTAAATCCAAATAGCACATTTGTTGTTTTGAAGAATCAAGAATGACTAAAAAGTAATTGATTACTTACTGATGTGGTTCTAATGAGACAAACGACACTTGAATCAGAGTCTGGATGGCTTCTAGATCTAAAAAACTATTTTAGATGGTTTTTAGGCTTCAAAATGAGAAAAAGGGTTTTGTTCATAAAAAATAAGAGGTTATTGCCTCTATTTTTAAAAAACTCGGTGGGGAAGTACACGACGTGTACTTCCTGATTTTCTTTTTCTGAAGAAAAACCCATACACATCGTGAACTTCCACTACATGTTGTGAACTGAGAGTACAAGACGTGTACTTCCAGTACACAATGTGTACCTGGCCTATAGCTAGCCTTCAGCCTCTTTTCCCCTTCTTTCCCAAAAACAACCCAACTGACCCACGAACCAACTTAAGGTCTAAGCCAAAAAAGAAAGAAAACACATTTAACCCAAAAGGAAAGATCCATACCTCATGAAAAACTCAGGATATTACATCAATGATGTTGATTATTAAAGGTGGGTTTACAATAGAGGGGGATCAAAGAGTATGATTCCTATATAGTCAAAGGAGGCACCACCTCCGAAATATGGTCTACATCTGGAAAGTGGGTTTTTTGGCATATAAAAAAAGTCCAAATGCATTCCAAATTGATTAGAGAATATAAGTATTCTAATACGGGTAAGGGAGCTTATGAAGATGAAGTATTAATTCTTTCAGAGATGAATATTTACCTTGATAAGAATATAAGGTCCCTCAAAGAAAGATAAATCTATTACAATTGCAACTATGACCATCCTAAAAAAGATCCAGATGAAATCCATCTCTAAGAAAAGATGTTTGAAAAATGATTTCTTATTCATGATTGAATTTGTATCCATACCATAGAGGTCAAACAAGTTGATTACAATGAAGAATCTCTTTAATGAATCATGATAATACTCAAACATCAAAATCAGAGATGAACATTGAATGTGAGAAGACTATAGATGTTATCCCTCCATAATAGATAGGGATGGGGATCCATCTATCGAATTCTAATCCATTGATTCTATAAAATAATTTGAACCAAAATCTATTTATATATTAGGAATTCATAATAATGTTGAAAAATGGCATACTCGCGGTAGCAGTAAGGTCCGACAGCGACAGAGTCGGGGTAGGTGGCGGCAGTAGTGAGGACAGAGCTCGTAGAGGGGTTCGCAGTGGAGTTGGGTTTGTGGCAGAGGAGGGTTTTCAGTAGAGGTGGGGTTTGGTGCGCAGCGGAGGTGGGTTCACAGCAGAAATGGGTTTGCGGCAGATGTGGGTTCGCGGTGGAGGAGGGTCTACAACGGAGGTGGGTCCACGGCGGAGGAGGTTCGCTACGGAGAAGCGTTCACGACGGAGGAGGGGTCAAAGCAGAGGAGGGGTCGACGAAGTAAAATATGAGGTTAGGGCAGAGGAGGGGTCAGCAGTGTAGGGGTCGGCATCCACGAGAGCTTGAGGTATGCGAAAGGAGGGGACTGTTAGGGTTCATTTATAAAATCGGTTGAAGTTTTTATCAGTCCTAGCTAAAAAGCGATGATAAAGGTATGTTTTATCAGTGTTAAAATATAAATCACTGATAAAACATGTCTTTATTAGAGCTTTTTTAGTGCTGATAAAGATAGGCATTTATCAGCGCTAAAAAAAACGCTGATAAAATGCGTCTTTATCAACGCTAAAATTTTAGTATCGATAAAGATGTAATGTTAATAATTTGTTTATATTATTATATATATTTATAAAATTATAGATATAATAAATATATTTGTTATAATTTTATAATTATTTAAATTAATATATATTTATTTATCATTATAATCATAAATAAATATATTTATTTATTTATTTAAATAATTATAAAACTATAAAAAATATATTTATTATATTTATAATTTTATAAATATATATAATTAATATTAGTTATATATATTTATAAAATTATAGATATAATAAATATATTTCTTATAATTTTATAACTATTTAAATGAATATATATTTATTTATAATTATAACTATATATATATATATATTTCAATAATTATAAAATTGTAAAAAATATATTTATTATATTAATAATTTTATAAATATATATAATTAATATATTTCTTCTAATTTTATAATTATTTAAATATATATGTATTTATTTATAATTATAATTATAAATATATGTATTTAGTTATCAATATTTTTATATATTTATAAATATAATTATTTAATTATATATATTTATAACATTATAAGAATAATAAATATATTTGTTATAATTTTATAATTATTTAAATAAATATATATTTATTTAAAATTATAACTATAAATAAATATATATTTATTTGTAATTAAAAATTATAATAAATATATATTTATTTATACTTCTAATTATAAATATATATATAATTATAATTATAAAATTATAACAAATATATTTATAATTTTATAAATATAGATATTATTATATTATATTAGGTGCTTGGAAGTACAAGTGCATTAAACGCACACACACCACACACACAGGCCTGAAAGATAGGTCACAGCCCCCCCCCCCCCCAAGGATAACTCACCCAACCAACCACTTTATTACATGATATATATTTTGTCCTAAGACCCATTTTGTGAGTAGTATTACTGCAGTACCCCGGAGTGTTACAGTACCCACCGCTGCTATAGTACCCGTCCCCATTAGTGCTTTTTGTAGCACTGATAAAGGGTATATTTATCAGTGTTTTTAGTTAACGTTGATAAAGGCCCCCTTTTATCAGCGCTTTCTATTTTGCACTGATGAAACTTGGCACATCCCTTACCCGGATCTGTGGTAGTGAATAAAATGAAAAAATAATGAAAAAGGAGATAAATAGGAATTCTTACCAAGGAAATTCGAAGGCGGATTTGTAAAAAATCGATTGCAACATAGTACGTTGAAGCAGGGTGGAGCAGGGCGATCCAGTCAGTGTGCATTGCGCCGGTTCAGGAGAAGGAGAGGAGGAGAAGGGAGAGGAAGAGGAGGGAGTGGAAGAAAGGGGTATGCAGGGTTATATTTTAATATTAACTGTGATGGACTGTTTGTGACATAATTAATTATGTTGCAAATAGTTTTTTCGTCAAAAGTATTTGCGACGTGTATTAATGCTCATCGTAAATACTTCCTAGCCAACAACTATTTAAGACATACATAGTTGTCCATCACAAATGCCTGTCGCTACTGTTTTTCGCGCTGGGTCGTGGAAATTCCCACCAAAAGTATTTGCGAAGGATGATTTATTCCGTCGCAAATGCTTGATTTTCTAGCAGTGTATATATATTTATATATATAATGTATTCTTACATAATTAAGTACACATTATAAATATATATATAAAAATTAAGTGTTACATGCAGTGTATACAAAAAACACACTCAGTAATATTTATATTTGTATATATTTATATAGATTTATAATTTTAAATAACTACACACATATATTTATATATATGCATGTTTATATCTATGTGTATGTATGTACATGTAATAATATTTAGATGCATGTATGTACATGTATTAAAATATCCTTATAAGTACTTATATTTGATATACCTATAAAATTTATTGATGAAACACATGTATAAAAACCAATGAATATATACACACACAAACATACATACATCTATACAAACAAATTAATATAGCCATGTATATACATAGTTAAAACCATGTGTTTAGAAATAACTACATGCTTACAAACATATACAAATCTATATTAATATAAGTACATGTATACGTGCATACATATAAAGAGGTATATACAAAAATATTAATTTAATTATCTCATGCATACAAAATTATTAATGTAATTATTTACAACTATACATCTACATAGTTATATAGAAAAACAAGTACATGCATGCATCCATACATATATATAACTATATACAAATATCCACTAGGAAATATTTTATGGGAGATTAATATTACAAATCTCCCATGGGAAACCTCTCATGAGAGATTGGTACTACAAATATGCACTCAAAATCTTCTATGGGAGATTCACAATGCCTATCTACACTAGAAATCTCCATCGGGAGACCAATTTGCACTAGGAAATCTCTACTGGGATATTTGTACATTATTATATTTATATATCAAATTTTAAATTTTAAATAATTGCATCAATATATATACATGCATGTGGGCATTTATATTTATATGTATGTATGTTTTTATGTATGTGAAATCTCTCATGGGAGATTCATACTACAAATATGCACTGAGAAATATCTCATGGGAGATTCACAGTGCCCATGTGCACTGGAAAAATCTTCATTGGGAGATTCCTAGTGCCAATCTACATCGGGAAATCTCCATTGGGATATTTGCACATTCTTATATTTATATATTAAATTTTTAAATAATTTCATTAATATATTTGCATGCATGTGTGTGCTTATATTTATATGTATGTATGTTTTCATGTACGTGTTTGTATACACTTATATATATGTACGTATGAATGTATATAAGATTATGTGTATACTTATATATATTTGTAAATAATTACATTAAGATATGTGAATGCATGCATGAATGTATATACTGTTATTTACATGTATGTATGATAATATTTATATGCATATGTGTACATATAGTAAAATATACCTACAAGTATTTTTTGTTGTGTATACCTGTGTGTGTGTGTTCATGCATGCATTCACTTATATCAGTAAGTAATTACATTAATTATATCTGCATATAAGTGCAATAATATATATTTATGTACTTATATTAATATAGATTTGTGTATGTTTGTACAAATACACTTATAAATATTTATATTTGCATATATTTATATATTTGTATAATTGTAAATAAATACTAAAATATTTATATACATGCATGTTTATATCGATGTGTATATATGTACATATAATAATATTTAGATGCATATATGTACATATATTAAAATATTATTATAAATACTTATATTTGTATGTACTTGTAAATATTATTGATCGCACACATATATAAAAGCCAGTGAATATATATATATATACACATGCATATATACATACATATTAATATATTTATATATAAACTCATACATACATATATACATACAAATTAATATAAGCATATACATACATAATTAAATACATTTCTTTAAGTATAAGTATATCCATATATGCATATATAAATCTATATTAATTAAGTACATAAATATATATTATTGCAATTATATGCAATTGTAATTAATGTAATTAATGTAATTATTTACAAATATAAGTGCATGAATGCATGCATACATACGTATATATACATGCATACACAGCTATAAATATTTATCAGTATATTTTAATACATGTACATACATATGTCTAAATATTATTATACATACATACATATACATAGAATCATATATACATATTAAAATAAGTGTATACATATATGAATGCATTTATATATATTAATGTAATATAAGAGATTCATAGGAAAAATCTACAATGAGATATTTGTAGAAGAAATCTCCACTGAGATATGGTACCCACATGCATGCATGCATGCATGTGGGTACTTATATTCATATGTATGTATGTTTTTACGTGTGTGTTTGTATGCACTTATGTATATATATATATATGTGTGTGTGTGTCTATACGTATGCATGTATATAATATTATGCATACACTTATATATATTTATAAATAATTACATTAATATATATGCATGCATGCATGTATGTATATACTAACATTTATATGTATGTATGATTGTATGTATGTGTATGTGCTCATATTTAAATATATGTATTTAAGTATACATGCACATATATGAGTATATTGATTTTCATGTATAAATGTACCTATGTGTTTATATATATATATATATTAATTTTGATGTGTGTAGGCATATATTTAACACATACATATATGTATGTATGTAAACATACATTGATTTTACATACGTGTGTGTGTGTGTGTGTTCAATAATTTTTATATGTGCGTGTAATTATGTAATAATACATTATATATATATATATACACACACATATTCAATGATTTATATATGTGTGTGTGTGTATGATCAGCGTTTTTTAGATATATTTATTGATATGATGGTATAAAAAAATTAATTACTACTTAAAGTGTATATATAAAAATACATTCTAAATTTTATGTAATAAAATTTATGTTGTATGTATAATTATATATATGTTTATGTATATATAAATATGTTAATGTGATATATGTATTTAAGTATGTGCATATTTATTTTTATATATACATATGTTAATGTGATATATGTATGTAAGTGTGATATATGTATGTATGTATGTTTATATTTATTTTTATATATACATGTAAATAATTGTATTTGTAAATAATTTTATATTTTCATGGGTGTATGCATGTACATACATATAGTTTCATGTACTTATAGATATTTATTACATCAGTTAAAGGAGGGGGATAAACAAATGTTAGCCCAACTATGTTAAATATCCTAAGAGAGTGGGGGTGAATCAGGGTATGACAGATTAAAACAACCGCTCCTTTGGATCATGTTTCATTTTTAAACAAAACATTATTCTCTCTCTTTCCCATAGTAATGTATGAATAGAAATGAAATCATGTACGAGGCACAATGATTTTACTTGGTTCACCATCACTGGGCTACATCCAAGAAGTATACAATGACAATGTGTCGATGTACCAAGTCCACTAAGGCTCACTGCCAAATTACAAGGTTCGGGCTAAATCACTTTTATGCCCAAGCTCATTACCTTTACAATGTTTAGGGTCATCTCACTACTTTCCCAAGAGTCACTCCCTAACTCTTTTATGATGGATCATTGTCGCCGGAAAGAATCACCTTCTTCTATTTCCTTTTCTCACTGCTCTAGAAAGGATTTACACTTAGTTTATAGACATATAGGTACCTTAATTATCAATAATGAATATATCCTTAGTTATAGATAGATTTTCTATTTAAGTCCCACTTTCATCCAGTTGATGAATATCACTTCACCATAGGTTTACTAGGTAATCCCTTTTTCAACACTTTTGCGATGCTCACTGACTTAGTGAAGCACACCTCTTTCATGAAGCTCAAATAGCCTTTGTGAAGAAACTACCTTTCACAAAGATCACTTCTTTATCAAATCTCAACGAGCCTTAATGAAGTTCAATACTTTCACGGTGCTCACAATTTTCGATCAGTGTTTATATCCTTTATGATCTTTTTCACAAGAACAACCTTCACGAACCACCTTTGTAAATTTAGAGCCTTAGAATCTTCTTTAAGTCTCGCTCATTTTATGAAGGGGGTAGAGACCTATTTATAGGAATTTACATAGATTTCAAAAGTTTCCATCCATTTCATCACCATTTTATGATGCTCACCCATTTATTTTTTGATGCTCCCTGTCTTCGCAAAGCACCAAGAAATTTTCCCATTCGTGATGCTTTTCATAGTTGTGAAGATTACTGTCAATCCTCCACGCATGCGTGATGATAATTCGTGATGATCCACACCTTCGCTAAACCCATTATTCCCAAAACTCATTCCTTTTCCATATTTTTACAAGGACTTCAAGGAAATACATCTTTCACAATGCTAGTCATCCTCCAAATTTTGGATCACAAAAATTTGGAAAACATTAGAAAACAACATCACCTTGTGTACACAATTTTCCATGCCACTTCCAAAGAATCCATTATTTTGTCTTGGATCTTTGTCAACATATCGTGTCAAAAATATCTCTGGAATATCACAAATAATCATGAAAATATGCTTTTTCAACAGAAAAAATCAATCCAAAAATACTACAATGTTACCTTGAGGGATTTTTTCCCAACAATCTCCCCCTTTGGATTTGTTGGAAACTCTTCACATTTTGATACCTTGTTAAAGATTCTTCCATCATCTACCAACATTTGATTCTTATGATTTAGAGAGTGATAAAATATTTACTCAACACATACTCTAAGCCCATGTGATCTATGTTCAGTGTGAGAAACAAGAGTAGCATGCAAAGTGCATCAATGAATCACTTCATTACAAAACCCCTCAATTGCTTTCATCATGAACCTCATCTATTGTGATATATAACCTTTGATTGATCACCTTTAGCATCATCAGATTTAAAACTCTCCCTACTTCACTACTTGGTTTCTCGTGCTTTGAAATGCTTAAATATGTCCAAGCTAATCTCTGATAGTCATGATTTGTTTCCTCGTAACACCTAATTGTCATCGTGTCATAGAAACATCACATGGTTTGTTAAAAACCTATAAAAATTAAAACTTTGAAACTCCCCCTACGTCACTAATCCCCTTATCATCTTCTCCTCTATTTTGATTAAGACATTATCTCCCCTTTAATATTCATAATTTCTCCCCCTTTTTCAACGAACTCAAAGGTCACCTCGTTGTTGTCTGCAAAAGGGTAAAGAACATAGATCATCACATTTGGGAAAAACCAACCTTACCTCGGGTAGAGGAGGTCCCACATTCACACTTTTTCAAGCATGGGGAGTCGACTAAACTCCCAGATCTAGTCTATATCATTAAAATGCTTCTTTGGATAAGGTATTCATTATAATATCTGTAACCTGAAGTTATATAGGCACATACTCAAATTTCACAAGCCCTTACTCCACATTCTCCTTGATAAAATGATATTTTATTTCAATGTGATTTGTCCTTGAATAATGAATTGGATTTTTTCTAAGATTTACAGCACTTGAATTATTACAATGGATTCTAATTAGAGACTTCACTTCAACACCCATATCATCAATATGTTGTTCCACCCACAATATTTGTGTGCATGGTTGAGTAGGCACAATGTATTCATCTTATGTAGTGTTCAATGATATGAAATCTTGTTTCTTTCTTATCCAAAAAATACACAATCTGTCAAGATAGAATGCACCACCTGACTTTGATTTTCTATCATCAACTGATCTGTCTCAATTTGTATCTGTATAGCTCAATAACTCTTGCTGAGATTTATCATTATACAGCAAATTGAAATACATTGGTCCCTTGATATACTGAAGTATTCTTTTCACTAAAAGAAAGTGTATTTCCTTGGTATTGTTTTGATATTGTGCTACTTGGAATGTGACAAAAACAATATCAGATCTTGTCTTTGTTAAGTATAATAAACTATTAATGATTTTCTTATATTCTATTACATTAACTGCATTACCTTCATCATCTCATGATAGTTTCATTCGATTATCCACTAGAGTCATCATCTCTTTGGAATTATCCATTAAAAATATTCTTAAAACCTCTTTAGAATATTTATATTGAGAAATTAATGTGTCATTATTTCCTTGTGTCACCTGTAAACCAAGGAAAATGTCAGTCCACCAATCATTGACATTTCAAACTCACCTTTCATGAATTCTACAAACTGCTTACACTAAGATTCATCTGATCCACCAAATATTATGTCATCAACATACACTAACACCATTATCCTTATATTACTGTCATTGTTGAATATAAATTGCAATCAACTATACCATGATGAAAACCAAACTTCTTCAAAATATGATATAGTCTTGAATACCATTCTCTTGGTGTTTGCTTCAACCCATATAGAACCTTCTTCAACTAAAAAACTTTGTTATCATCTTCATGAATGAGAAAACCATATAGATGATCAATATAAACTTATTATTTTAGAACCCCGTTAAGAAATGAGGAATTGACATCCATATGAAAAACATTGAACTTTCTCTACACTGTTATAGCTAAGAATAATCTAATTTTCTCTAGCCTTGAAATAGGTACAAATGTTTCTTCATTATTGATATCCTCTATCTAGGAGTACCCTTTGCACACTGGTCATGCTTTGTTTCGAATCACTACACCATCTTCATTCATCTTATTGTGAGAGACCCATTTAGTCTCAATTACATTCTTATCTATTGGCCTTGAAGCAATCTCTCATGTCTGATTCTTCTCAATTTGGTCAAGATATTCATTCATGAACTGGACCCAGTTGTCATCTCCAACTACTTTCTCAAAACATTTAGGTTCTACCCATGATAATAATGATGTTTACTATAGAGACTTCATACTCCTATTATGCACTGGTGTTATCTGATCACCGATTATGTTCTGTATATCAATTTCATATCTTATCTTCGATATTTTTGTAGATAATGGTTTGTGATCATCCTTTTTATTATCTGAATATTCTTATAAATCAACCACTTAAACTGGAACATCCCTTTATATGTTTATCTCTTTATCACTATCCTCCTGATACTTATCATATATTTACTGAAGATTTTGTTCATTATCTATTATAGTTACATAATTGCTTTCAACTACCTTTCCCAGTTTCTTATTGAAGTATTTATATGCTTTTATTTTCTTTGATTAGCTAATAAATATCCTTTCATCTCCACAAGATTCAAAATTCTTATGTTTGTACTTATTGAGAATGAAACACTTACTTTTGAAGACTCAAAAGTACTTCAATGTTGGATTATTTCCAAACCATGGCTCATATGAAGTCTCCTCTTATTTTGGACATAATAAATCTCTATTTGATGTGTAGAATGATGTCATCACTGCTTCTTTCCAAAACTTATATGGGAGGTCTTTATCAATGATCATTGTTCTAGCCATATTGTTGATAATTTGATTTTTTCCCTCAACTACTCTATTTTGTTGTGGAGTTCTTACTACTGGAACTTGGTAATTTATCCCATGTTTCTTGAGATAATCCTCCAATTGGATATTTATGAACTTTGTTTCATTATCTGTTTGTATCTTCTAGATTCTCTGACCCAACATCTTTTCAATTTCTATTCGATAAGTTGTTATACAACTAAACACCTCGTATTTGTGGGTGATGATTGAAACCCATGCCATTCTTCTAAAATCATCAATGAAGAGAACATGATATCTTCTCACATCAATAGATCTTAGTGAAATAGATATGAACACATCAATATTCACTAATTCAAGCACTTTTGTTGACCTTTTCTCTTCCTTTGTATATGTCTTTTGAATAATATTTCCTTGTTGACAAGCATCACATGTATGGGTATGATCACATGATAACCTAGGGATGTCTTGAGCAACATCACAATTTACCATATATTCCAAATATGTTTGAATCAAATGACCAATATTTTTATGCCATAAATTTTTTTCTTCTTCCTTGGTCAAAAATCACATATCTTCTTCTCCACTTACAAGATAGATATTTCCCTTCGTATGCTTTACCTAAAAAACAATTACACCATATTTTGTAGTAATGATGCATAATTTCTTTAAAAAGATTATGGAATGTCCTAAGTCACACAGTTAACTTACACTTAGCAAGTTATGACTGATACCTTCATTAACCATAACATTTGCACGTCTCATGTGTTTTCCCTCAAATTTGGCATTTCCAGAGCCAATAATTTTCAGGCATTCATTATTACCAAATCTTATAATACCTTCCTTATTGTATCTAATTTCTTTCATTAATTCCTTATTTATTTTCATATGGGGGTGCATCCACTTTAAATGATCTATATTCCAGTGCAATATGATGCTTTAAAATCAATCTCTATAACCACTACCTATTCATTTCTCTTATTTTTGATCCATGTTTTTGAATTCATACCCTGTACAGATTGATAATCTTGATCTTCCTCAAAGTATAATGGACCAACTTCATCTTACAACACTACAAACTGATTTTTCATTTTCATCTCATTATATGATACATTGAATTGATGTTTATGACCACATTCATTTCACTTTGGCACATTTCTCTATCTTATTGATGAGCAATATCTTGTTATGTGCCCAAATACTCCACACCTGAAACAGTGAACGTCAAATAATGTTCTATAATATTGAGTTTTATATGGTTTCCTCTGTTGGTCTTATTCTCTTTGGTATATCTTGTCTATGGAACAAACATTTTGTGAGTGTCTCGTCTTTCCACAACAATAACATCTCATGTGAGGTGAATTCCTGTGTGACAATACCTCACTACTGGTTCTCCCTTAGCTTCTTTGAATCTTCTAGTTATGATTCATATCCAAATCAATCTTCAATCTTGGAGTAGGTGCTTGTGGTATGACTTCAACCATAACTGCTTTCTTTTTTTGATCAATCCTTATATCAGCCTTATTATTTGGATTTGATTGTTGCTTTTGTTATAATGGACCTCTATGCTCCTCTTGCATCTTTTTTGTTGTCTAAATGATTTGATTTCCTAATGTCGTACCAAGATTCAAGAGTTTTTCCTGATCCTTAATACATCATTTCAAGCCAAAAACTTCCTCTTTAAGTTCTTTAATATGTTTGATTTGATCTTTCTCAGTGTTATTCAAACTTTCAATTTCTCTTTTTTGTTCTTCAATTTTTATCTTATACTAAATAGCCTTTTTTTATATTTTTGTCATTTAAGACTTCAATTTTTCAATTTATTCATTCATATCAGACTTCTCTTCTTTCTGCTACAACATAAAAAGCTTGGCATCATGAACCACTTTGTTGACTTTCTTTGTTTTGGATCTCCAAACATCTATTTATTCAAGAGTGGTATCTAATTAAACCTGTAGGTCAGCTCTTCCTTCAACTTATCCTTCATCATTGTCACTTTCTTACCTTTTTTGGGAATTTATGAAAACTACCACCATAGCATTTTCTTCATGACCCCTTCAGTCCTCCAACTCTTCTACCTCAAATTATTCTGAACTGTTATCTTCTATTGAAAGCAGACACTTCTTCTTGAAGAATTTTTTCTTAAAATTTTTCTTTCCTTTCACATAGGTTGAATACTTCGTGGGAATTTCACCTTAATCCTCTTTATCTTTTTGAAACTTTATAGGGAACCTTGTTGAAAGATGTACAACCTTTCCACATTGAAAGCATGCAAGTGAGAGTTTCCCTTTGAACTTTCCTTTTCCTCTTTGTAGATTTGAAGAAAGGAATGACATCACCTCGTATGTCTCTTCTTCTTCCCAACTATCTTCAATAGAGAGCTTCTTCATGGCCTTAAATTCCACTTCTTTGGACTTTCCTTTTTCCACAGACTCATTATCTTCATTTCTCATCTCGTATGTAACAAGAGTAATGTGTAAGCTATCCAATGCCAGCTCATTTGGATCTTTATCTTCCAATACAAAAACTTTTGGATTGAACCGATGTGGAAGTATTCTCAAGATGCACTTAACAATATTTATATCTTCAATAATTTCTCTAAGACCATGCATGTCTTTCACAACAACATTCACCTGGTCAAATAATGCATTAAAAAACTCATTAGGGTGTATTCTGAGATCCTCATACATGTTCCATAGAACCTGTAGCTTTACTTATCTAATTTTTGAGTCACCCTCATAAATATTTATCAACTTTTTTACATACATGTGATGACTTACACGACATAACCTTCATATATATTGTATTTGATAGGGATCCCCCTAAAGCATTGATTCATTTAGTGCCAGTATCCAAAACCTTTCATTCATCTTCTGATAAAGAACCACTGTTGATATTGGCTGATATTCCATGCATAGTTATTGTAAAGACATCCACTCCTAATGATAAAAAGTAGTGATGCATCTGATTCTTCCAAAATTGAAAATTGTTTCCATCGAAGATCAGAATACCATTGTGATTGAAAATCTTTATTTCTTCTACTAAGAGAAAACCAAAGACTTTCAACCTTTACCTTTGATACCAATTGTTAGCCCAACTAGGTTAAATACCTTGAGTGGGGGCTGAATCGGGGTATGACATATTAAAACAACTACTCCTTCAGATCTTGTTTTATTATTAAATAAAACACTCGTGTCTCTCCTTCTTGTAGAAATGTATGAACATAAATGAAATCATTTACAAGACACAATGATTTTACTTGGTTTAACTTCACTGAGCTACGTCCAAGGAGCATACAATGACAATGTGACGATGTACCAAGTTCACTGAGGATCACTTCCAAATTACAAGTTTTGGGCTAGATCACTTCTATATCTCATTTTCTTTACAATGTTTAGGGTCATCTCACTACTTTCCCAAGGGTTACACCCTAACCCTCTTCTGATGACTCACTATTGGTGGAAAGAATCTCCTTTTTCCACTTTCTTTGCTTACTGCTTTGGAAAGGATTCACACTCAGTTTATGGACATGTAGGTCACTTCATTATCATTAATGAATATATCATTAGTTTTAAATAAATGCTCTATTGAAGTTACACTTTCATATAATTGATGAATATCACTTTACCATAGGTTTATTAGGCAATCCCTTTTTCAACACTTTCATGATGCTCACTGCGATCGCAAAGCACACCTCTTTGGCGAAGCTCAAATAGCCTTAGCGAAACAATATCCTTTCTCAAAGCTCAATTCTTTCATAAATCTCAACTAGACTTTATGAAGTTCAATACTTTTGTGATGCTCACAATTTTTTTTTCAACCCTTATAGCCTTCTCGAACTTTTTCTCAAGAACAGCCTTCATAAACCACCTTTGCGGATCCGAAGGCTTAGAATCTTCGTTAAGTCTTGCTCCTTTTCTGAAGGTTCTAGGGGCCTATTTATAGGAATTTTCACTGATTCCAAAAGCTTCCATCCACATAATCACCATTTCACAATGCTCCCTATCTTTGTGAAGCACTAAGAAAATTTCACATTCGCGATGATTCTCTTAGTCGTGAAGATTATCATCAATCCTCCACGCATGTGTGATGATCCAAACCTTCACGAAACGACTTTCACAAAACTCATTCTTTGAGAAACTCATGAATTTTCCATATTTTTACAAGTCCTTCAAAGAAATACATATTTTTAAATGCTAGCCATCCTCCAAATTTTGTATCCCAAAAATTTGGCAAATACTGGGAAACGACGTCACCTTGTGTACACAATTTTCTGTGCCACTTTAGGAAATTCATTCCTTTGTCTTGGATATTTTTCAACATACCATGTCAAAAATATCTCTAGAACATCATAACTAACCATGAAAACCTGATTTGTCAACAAACACAATCAACCCAAAAATACTGCAATGTTACCTTGAAATATTTTTGCCCAATAACAAACAAAAACCCTATCTAATTACACATAGAGAGGCTCAAAACTGAGACCTCCCTAAACACCACCATAGGATGAAACAACTATATTGTTCCCATGGGGCTAATGTACTTATATATATATATATATATATATATATATATCTGTAAATAATTATAATAATATATGTATGTATGTAATTATAAAAATACATATACGTATGTATACACTTGAATATATATATATATATAGAAATTTATAATCATTAATGTTCTAAAAACATTATCTATATGCGATTTTTTTAATGTATTTTATTTAAATAAACCGATAACAAGTAATAATTTTAAAAAAATATATTGTAAATCTACAGTGCAAATTCGCACCTGTAAATGAAAATTTTAAAATTAAAAAAATGTATCATATATGGTCTAGAATTATTCATATATGATGTAATGATCACATTTGTGGTGGTGGATTGAAATTTCAATATCATTTGAAAATATATTAGATCAAAGATTTTTTATGTGAAAAAAATATGCATGAGATAGAAAATGTGTAAGATCCTGGATTTCTATTAAGGTATATTTTTGCTTACGTTTCAGTTTAAGTCCTTTCTTTTGACCGAATAAGTGTTTCCCAGGTCCTTAAAAAGTCTTGGGGTGTTTCGGGGGTTTGGGACACAAAAAAAGGGGTAAAAAAGTTTTATAGGCAATCCACATGGTCTACGCACGGTTAGTCCTGACCGTACAGGCAACCCAGGTAAACTGTGCAGAATAAGGATTTTCGGACAGTAGCCTCTGCACGATTTGCGCATGGTTTTTCTTGACTGTGAGAACAACCCAGGTAAACCATGTAGAGGAAGGATTTTTGGACAGTAGCCTTAGCACAGTTTGCGTACGATTTGGAAAACCGTGCGGGTAAACTGTGTGGCCCAGAAACTTTTAAAATTTTACAAAAATTCCATTACAGGATTTTTATACCCAACTCAGGATTTTCCTCCTCCTACTCTCTTGAAACCCTATGAATGAACCAAAGCTCCCAAGATCTTCCAAGTATCGATCTCCCTCATCTTAGGTCTGTTTGGAGTGTCTTTGGTTACAGATTGAAGATCCGAGTAAGGCTAATATTTCTCTTTCTTCTCTTTTTGGTTTAGGGTTCCCATTCTTCTTATATCACCATCTGAAGCACTCAAACCCCTATTTTTCGGTGATATTTAGGTTTAGGCTTAAATGGTATGTTGAATAGGGATCTAAGGCTTTGGTTGATATTGTTTTTGCCAATGGATTCAAGGTAAGTGGTCTACAAGTTGTATCCCTTGGGTTTCAAGTGGATTTGTGCAGTTAGGGTTATGTTCTTAATTTTCCATTTTTTTATTCTTGATTTCCTTGATTTATTTGTATATAGTGGGTTTCTAAATGGTTAATTTAACTCCTCATGATCCCCATGGGAATCATAGAGGATGGGCAAATGAGATTAGGGCCACCCATGGGGTGTGCTGATATTCCCTGGACTTAGAGTTTAGCTAAGTAAGTGTAAGGTCATTATGTAAGAACATAAATCTCATGATGAATATGTTAATATGCTTGAAGGATGTGTAATTGGTGTTTTATTAATACACTTAGGTTAGGTAATGGACTAAGAGGTTGTTTGGTTGGCATGAAAAAGGGTTAAATGGATTAATGGGAAAATGTTAGGGATTAGCTTTATACTTGAATATTCTTAGTGAGATAGGCATGGGAAATGGGAATGGGGCTAAAGGGGTTAAGTAATATAAATGATGAATGTGTTAATGTATTAAATCAAAATGTTAATTTTCCATTTATTGATATTGTTGTGATGTTGTAAATGATATTGGTTATGCTTGTTGTGATATGGTTAATTGTGGTGAATGATAAATAAGTATGTACGCATGGCTTGGTTGAGTGGGGTATCAACTTGAGGTTTTATGCCCATGGGTCTAGTTAGACTGAGGTTCTAACTCCACCCCCAAATGCATGGGTTTTGGAAGGGGATAGAGTTTTATTCCCCTAACGATTGCATTCCACCCAGATTGAGGCTTCGAGGTGAGGTTTATGAGATTGTTATAATGTGATGCTTAGTGAGATAGGGCTTAATTTTATTCCCATATGCTTGAGAAAATTAAATATGCCTAATCCATTGAACACATGAAAAGTGTAGATTAAACCCTGGAATGTCTAAGTAGTGACCCAAATTCAATGGAAATATAGTTAAAGGAACATAGTCTAAAATGGAATATTGAACTGTTTATCTTTACTTGTCATTATTTATCACTTGCATGCACTATCTACTTTTGCTGGATATTTTGTAGACACTGTTGGTGGTGGCCTGATGAGTTATACTCACACCCTTCTCAGGCCTCCATTGGGTACCCGATCAGATTTCATGCTTGCAGGTTAGGACAAGGGAAAGGGTCCTATGTTAGGGAGTTGAGTTGGACATGGGACATGTATGGAAGAGATTATAGACTTGGAGTTCAGACCATTTTGGGTATTTTTCTATTTTTATTCTTTTGGGGTTTTGTTCACTTGGCACCGTAGCATGGCATGACATGTTTACTATTGCATATGGTTGTACCCAATTTTGGGAATTGGTTGTTTATGCATGTTAATGCTTGTTCTCTTTTGTTTATTATATTTAAACTATTTTCTATTGTGTATTACTCTAGTAATGAGGGTATAATCTCCCCACGTGACCTATTAGTCCCTCTCTTCTATTCAGAAACCTCTGGATTATGGGGAGGCGCGCTTGAGGTCGTGTGGAGATCCAACTTGGGGCACTGGTTTAGTGGCTCCTTGGTCAAGGATGTTACAAAGTGGTATCAAGGGAGTTATTTTCTCTTTCTTACTATTTAGGGATGGTAGATAGGAGGTTAGGAAAGTGTCAGGCCTTGGTAATGAGCACATGCTTGGGAGTAGCTAACCCATGTATGGGGGAAAACCCAAGTTATCCTAGGAGGGTATTGTTGTTCTTATTGTGTGTTATTATATTTGATGATATTTCACCATTGGGTGTTGCATTTTTTGTGTGATTTGACGGTTTTGTGATATTTCTCTCATGGCTGGAAGGGTATGAGGTTATGCATTCATGCATCATTCTAAGCACCTATGTAGGTAAGTGACATGCATCATGATAGGCACACACACGGGATGGGTGTGCGGGATATAAATGTTAGGATGCATATGTTTTCTTAAAAGTAATGAAACTATGCCTAATGGGATGGTATGAATGGGTAAAAAGGAAAGTCAAAAGGGTAAGTAGTAATAAGAAAATGGTTCTTAACAAAGAAGAAAAAGTGGATTAACATGTGGTAAGAGTAAATTGGAATAGGGAGAATGTTTTGAATCGGGTAAAAGATAAGGTTTATGATCATGTGAAGTAGATATCGTGTTAGCCATGGCCTTAGGAGTGATGGCCAAGGATAGTGATCTAGTTGTGAGTGGGATCTTTTGGGTAGTTTATGCAAACTGGTTTGGTTGTGTCAAGTGATGAGCCTACCTATATCTCTTTCTTTCTCATAAAAGATTTATGGTTTCATTCTAAAGCTCATGTTTGGCATTGTAGAGAAATTCCACCTCGAAGACGTGTGACGGTTGGGTGACATGAGGATGTTGCTGAGAATTCTCCTCCAGTAGTGGATCAGGAGAACGTGGTGATCCAAGAAAATAGGGAAGATATGTTTTATGATAACTTCACTCATTTTATGCAGATTATGGAACAAGATCTAGGGTGGGTTGCACCAAGTATGTTTGAGCTGACCAGGGAGTTTCAGCTGTAGTACCCTCCGACTTTTATTAGAGAGGGTAGTTTAGAAGTAGAAGTGTTCTAGATAGATTCCATCCAAACTATACTTGACCACCTAGAGACTCCTCTTAATAAGAGATTCCAGTTAGCGGCCTATATTTTGAAAGGTCAATCAAAGCGTTGGTGGGACATCATGGTTCAGACAGAGCAGGCTGAAGGAATTATGTGGAAGTATTTTTAGGAGAAGTTCCTTGAGCGCTTCTACCCAGAAACCTTGAGGCAGGAGAAGGATATAGATTTTATGAGGTTGACTCAAGGGAAAATGTTGGTAATGGACTATGCTAGTCATTTCACCGATTTGAGATGCTTTATTCTGACATTGATGGGAGATGAGGTATCTATGGCGAAACACTTCCAGGATAGACTGAGATATGAGATCAGATCTCAGGTGAATATATTTTGTCTGAAAAGGTTTGTTGTAGTGGCGGATCAAGCCTTTATCTTGAAGGGGAACCTGAAGGTAGATTCAGGTAGTAAACTTGTGGCGCCAGTTGAGTGAGCAAGTGGTGCAGCTTCTGATAGTAGGAAGCATCATTTTGAAATCTTTGAGCAAGGTGGAAGCACACAGAGTAGTCGGAAGAGGGGGTCAGCTTCTCAAGGTGGTGATCAGGTCTTTTTTATCAGTGTGGTAGGTCAGGGCACAAGCATGACCAGTGTCCCCACCCACCGGTAGAGTGCGGAGAATGCTGAAGGTTAGGCCACATACAGAGGTTATATAGGAACCCGCGAGAATCAGGGAATGATGGAGGTCATAAGAAAATGTCAAGTGTAGGCAGGGGTTGGTTACCCCATATCAGACAGGAAATTGGAGCTCCATAGTCTGTACTGGTAGGGGCGGTGGACATGGAACTCCAAGGTGAGATCACCCTTACCAACAGAGTAGTGCAGTTCAGGGTACTCAGGCTGGAACCCAGGGTAAAGGGGCAGGTCATCTCTATGCAGTTCAGGCTACACCTAAAGGTGGTGAGGCAGGACTGTCTACTGTTCGAGGTACGATTCTTGTAGCTTCCATGCTTGATAGTGATTTATTTGATATAGGTGATACAGATTCTTTTATTTCTTCTCAGTTCGTAGTTGTTTTGGGTTTAACCGTAGAGACTGTGTGTGGGGTAATGTCGCTTGATACTCTATTAGGGGTGCAAGTTAAGGACATTAGGCAGTGTAAGGGTTGTGCTCTAGAGGTTGGTGGGTATCGTTTTTTGTGGTATCTTCTTGTCCTAGAGATGTAAGGTTTTGACCTAATCTTTGGAATAGACCGGTTGGTGTTATATCAAGCTCGTATTGATTGTTACTAATGTAGGGTAACATTCACATCTCTCGATGGGAGCACTTATGTCCTTCGTGGTGAGTGGGATACTCAAGAGGTCCACGCAGGGTTGTTACGCCAGTAGTTGGGGGAACTCACAACCCAAGTGGCATGCCTTATGTTAGATTATGGGGATAAAGGAAAACCAATATTCCCTTTTTTATGAACTGGTTTCAGGATGTGTTTCCTGAGGACTTCTCTAGGTTACCACTCAAGAGAGATGTTGAGTTTACGGTCAAATTATTTCTAGGAGCGGAGCCAATTTCCATTCCACCCTATCGAATGACACCAACAGAGCTCCAAGAACTGAAGGTTCAATTAGATGAATTGGAGCGTAAGGGGTTTATACATCCTAGTACATCACCTTGGGGATCTTTGGTGTTGTTTTATAATAACACTGATGGATCACTAAGGCTATGTATCGATTATAGGAAGTTGAACCAGATGACATCTAAGAACTAATACCCTCTTCCTAGAATCGATGACCTATTTCATCAGCTCAGAGGTGCCTCAGTGTTTTCTAAGATCGATTTGAGATTGGGATACCATCAGTTGAGGTTCAGACTTTATGACATACCCTATATAGCTTTTCAAAGCAGGTACGAGTTGTATGAATTTCTGGTGATGCCATTTGGATTGACCAATGCACCAGTAGTGTTCATGGCCTTGATGAACCAGATATTTCACCCAAATTTGAATAAGTTTGTAATTTTCTTCATTGATGACATCTTGGTGTACTCCAAAACTCATGAAAATCATGACAAACAACCTCACATCATCTTGAGTATACTAAGAGATCACAAGCTTTACACCAAACTATCAAAATGTTAGTTTTGGATTAATGAGGTGCACTTTCTAGGACACATAATTTCTGAGTCAGGTGTGTCGGTGGATCCAAAAAAGGTGCAGGTTGTGGTGTCTTGGGAGCATCCCAAGAACGTCTCTGATATTTGGAGTCTTTTGGGTTTTTCCAGTTATTACCAAATTTTTATTAGATATTTCTATCATTTGTAAGTGCCACTCACAGGCCTGACTAAGAAGGGAATTAAGTATTATTGGTAAGAGGCTTATGAGAATGCTTTTCAAGAGCTAAAAAAGTGGTTGACTACCGCACCTATTTTGATCTTACCCAAACCAGGTAAGAGGTATACCTTGTTCTGTGATGCGTTCGGTGTTGGACTTGGGGTAATGTTGATGCAAGATAATCAGGTTGTAGCTTATGGGTCGAGATAGTTGAGGCTGTATGAAAGGAATTATCCTACTCATGACCTAGATCTAGCTATTGTGGTTCATTCCTTAAAGTGTTGGAGGAATTACTTGTTGGGAGAGCCATTTATGGTGTTCATCGACCATAAAAGTCTCGGGTACATATTCTCTCAACGGGATTTGAATCTTCGACAGTGACAGTGGGTCGAGTACATGAAGTCTTTTGATTTTTGAGTTGCTATACACACCAGGGAAAGTGAATAGTTTCACCGATGCTCTGAGCTAGAAGACTCAAAATCGGGTAGTTTAGGAATCTAGTTCAGAGTGGGTGATAATAACCTTGTTTGTGGAGATTCATTTGGAGGTATAGGATGAGCATGGGAGGATGACCCTTTCATATATAACAATTTAATTCACACTTCTGAGCTGAGTTAAAGGGATTCAGTTGGTGGATCTGGAGTATTTGGATATGAAGTAAAGTCTTAAAGGTGGGGAGTCACCTTATATTTGGACTTTCAGTTCTGATGGAGTTTCTTATGTTCGTGGTTGTGTTGTGGTGTCGGTAGATATATGGGAGGAGTTGATGTGCGGGTTTCATGTGTAAAAGTGGGCAGTGCATCCAGGCTTGACTAAGATGTATTGTGATCTTCATAGGTAGTTTTGGTTGCCGAGAATGAAGAAATAAGTTGTGATTTTTGTGGTACAATGTCTTACCTGTCAATAGGTGAAGACTGAGCATCAACATCCAGGTGGGTTTTTGTAATCATTGGTTATTCCAGAGTGGAAGTGGAATGACGTCATGATAGACTTTGTAGTGGGTATTCTGAGGAAACCTTAGAAGAATGATGTAATTTGGGTGGTGGTAGATCGGCTGACAAAAGTGTCTCATTTCTTACCAATCTAGGAGACCTATACATTCGATCAGTTGGAGGAATTGTATGTTCGAGAAACAGTGCGGTTTCATGTTGTACTGAGAACCATAGTTTTGGATCATGATTCGCATTTCACCTCGTGCTTCTAGAGGTAACTACAAAAGGTGATAGCTACCCAGGTGTTTTTTAGTACAGCTTACCACCTATAGACTGATGGGCAGTCAGAGCATACAATTCAGATATTAGAAGACATGTTGAGAGCATGTGTTCTGGATTTTGAAGGATCGTGGGAGAAACACCTGTCGCTTGTTGAGTTTTCTTACAACAACATCTTTCAGGATACAGTTCAGATGGCACCTTTTGAGGCACTTTATGTGAGACCATGTAGATCTCCATTGTGTTGGTTAGAGGTCGGGGATTCTGAGTTGTTAGGACCGATTCTTGTGCAAGAGACATCAGAGAAGGTTTGTTTAATTCAAAAGTGTATGGAAATAGCTCAAAGTAGGTAGAAGTCATATTAAGATCGGCGACGTAGACCTCTTGAGTTCATGGTGAGTAATAGTGTGTTTCTTTGGGGGTCACCAAGGTTGGGTTACCATCGAATTCAGAATCAGGGAAAGTTGGCACCTAGATAAGTGGTTCCATTTGAGAATGTGGAAAGGATCAGGCTGGTGGCATACCGATTGAATCTTCCACAGTGGTATAGTGGGATGCATGATTTTTTCCATATTTCACAACTCCGATAGTATCACCTTGATCCGTCTCATGTGATAAATTATGAGGATTTCGAGCTTGATACAAATGTGTCCTTTGAGGAGCACCTGGTTCATATTGTGGATCATAGTGAGAAAGTTTTGCGGGGAAAGGTTCTGCCCTTGGTTCGTGTTCTATGGAAACATGGAAATGTTTAGGAAGAAACTTGGGAGAGAGAATCAGAAATGCAGGCCCAGTTACCCGATCTCTTTTCTTTAGGAACTCAATGATGCTCATGAAGAGCGTCTCGGGGACGAGTCGTTATAAGGTATGGAGGTTGTAAGATCCCAAATTTTTGTTAAGGTACATTTTTGCTTACATTTTAGTTTAAGTCATTTATTTTGGCCGAATAAGGGTTTCCCAAGCCCTTAAAAAGGCTCAAAGGTGTTTTGGGGGTTCAGGACACAAAAAATGGGGGGAAAGGAGTTTTCTAGGAAAGTCACATGGTATGTTCATGGTTAGTCCTGACCATGCGAATAGCCCAGGTAAATCGTGAAAAAGAAGGATTTTTGGATAGTAGCCTTCGCATAGTTTGTGCATGGTTATCCTGGCCATGTGGGCAGCCCAGATAAACCATGTAGAAGAAGGATTTTCAAACAGTAGCCTCTACATGGTTTGCGCATGGTTTGGAAAATCGTGCGGGTAAACCGTGCGACCTAGAAACTTTTAAAAAATTACAAAAATTCCATTACGAGATTTTTATACCCAACTTGGGATTTTGCTCCTCCTCTCTTGAAATCCTAGGAATGAACCAAATCTCCTAATAGCTTCCAAGGATCGATATCCCTTATATTAGGGACATTTGGAGTGTTGTTGGTTGCGGATTGAAGATCCGGGTAAGGCTAATCTCCCTCTTTCTTCTCTTTTTGGTTTAGGGTTCCCATTCTTCTTATATCTCCATATGAAGCACTCAAACACCTCTTTTTTATAAGATTTAGGTTTAAGCTTCAAGGGTGTGTTGAATTGGGATCCAAGGCTTTGGTTGAGAGTGTGTTTTCCAACAGATTCAAGGTAGGTGGTCTACAAGTTGTATCACTTGGGTTTCAAGTGGATTTGTGCATGTAGGGTTATGTTATTAATTTTCCATTTTTGTGTTTTTGGTTCCCTTGATTTATTTGGATATAGTGGTTGTATAAATGGTTAATTAAACTCTTTGTGATCCCTGTGGGATGCATGGAGGACGACCAAATGAGATTAGGGCCACCCATGGGGTGTGTTGATATTCCCCGGACCTAGAGTTTAGCTAAGTAAGTGTAAGGACGTTGTGCGAGAACATAAAACCCATGATGAATATGTTAATATTCTTGAAAAATATGTAATTGGTGTTTTAGTAATACACTTATGTTGGTTAATGTCCTAAGAGGTTGTGTGGTTGGCATGAAAAAGGGTTAAATGGATTAATGAGAAAATGATAGGGATTGGATTTATACTTGAATATGCTTAGTGAGATAGGCATGGGAAATGGGAATGGGGCTAAATGGGTTAAGTAATATAAATGATTAATGTGTTAATGGATTGAGAAAAAATGTTAATTTCCCATTTATTGATATTGTTGTGATGTTGTAAATTATATTGGTTATGCTTGTTGTGATATGGTTACTTTGGTGAATAATAAATAAGAATGTGCACATGGATTGGTTGAGTGGGGTATCGACTTGAGGTTCTACACCCACAGGTTGAGTTGGACCGAGGTTCTAGCTCCACCCCCAAATTCACGGGTTAGGGAAGGGGATAGAGTTCTATTCCCCTAATGGTTGCATTCCACCCAGACTGAGGCTTCGAGGTGAGGTTTAATGTGATGCCTAGTTAGATATGGATTAATTTTATTCTCATATGCTTGAGAACATTGAATATGCCTAATCCATTGAATACATAAAAAGGGTAGATTAAACCATGGAATGTCTAAGTATTGACCTGGATTCAATGGTGGTATAGTTAAAGGAACATAATCTAGAATGTCCTATTGAACTGTTTATCTTTACTTGTAATTATTTATCACTTTCATGCACTATCTGATTTTGATGGATATTTTGTAGACACTGTTGGTGGTGGCCTATTGAGTTATACTCACACCCTGCTCAGGCCACCATTGGGTACCTGAGCAGATTTCATGCTTACAGGTCAGGACAAGGGCAAGGTCCCTATGCTAAGGAGTTGAGTTGGACATGGGACATGTATGAGAGAGATTCCAGACTTGGAGTCTGGACCATTTTGGGGATTTTTTTTGTTTGTCTTATTTTGGGGTTTTGTTCACTTGGCACTGTAACATGGCATGACATATTTATTTTTGCATATGGTTGTACCCAGTTTTGGGAATTGGTTATTTATGCATGTTAATGATTGTTCTCTTTTGTTTTCGTTATTTAAATTATTTTCTGTCGTGGCTTACTTTGGTAATGAGGGTATAGTCTCCCCACATGACTTATTAGACCCTCACTGCTAGTCGGCAACCTCTGGCATACAAGGAGGTGCGCTTGAGGTCATGTGGCGACCCGGCTCAGGGCACCAGTTTAGTGGCTCCCGGGTCGGGGACGTTACAAAATGAATTGGGATTGTTGGGAGATGCACTGGTTGGAATGAGAGTGTTTTGGGAGGCTCTGTAATAAACTGTTTAATTTTGGATGGGCACGCATCACAATTGTAGGCCTTAATTAACCCACCATTTTACATGGATCATTGAGACTATGCTTGCCCATCTCTTTTGTGCTCCGATTGGGGGATCACCTGCCTGCAAAATTGGAAATGAAGGCAGCAATGAGGCTAATGCAAGGATCTACCCCAAACATATGGACAACCAGCCCATCTCCTTTTCATTTATGATTTACTACTTCAGTCATGATTATGACTCATGCTTATGTACAATTGTTGATGCGAACTTACAATTATTTATCTCATCTTACCGCTCATTTGATCTATTTTGCCTCCCCAGGCTTCCTCTCTCACCTGGTAGTGACAAACCCTAGTTGTTTTGGTGAGTTTCTTCAAGAGACCTCTGATATCAAGAATGTTGTCCTTCCGATGATGTTCCTTTAGCCCTCATTTGGTAGCGCTCTTTTGGGAGGAGAAGAGATGACATGGGACGATTGAAATGGATTTCTCTTGTTTAGAGATGTCAAAAGGACCGAGTTAATTGCAAGGCATGTAAATGGGGAGAAACAGATTTCTCCCCTATCAATGATTCTGTCAGTTTTAGAATCGTCCCAAAATCTGGACGATTTTGATGAAAAACATCCGACCTTTGAGTATTTTTCAAATTACCAAAATTATCCCTAGCTGTCTATAATGAATAATTTATATATAAATGAATAAACATTATGTGCATGAATAATTAAAAATAGTTCGTGCATGAATAATTTATAAATAAATGAATAAATTTTGTTCAACGTAATTTATAAATAATGATTTTTCTAAGTTCAACATAATTTATAAGTAATAATAACAATCATTTTTTTATAATGTGTATATAAATAATTTTGATTATAACTAATTATGTGTATATAAATAATCATAAATAATTTATAAATAATTTTGATTATAGATAATTTTGATTATAAATAATTATGATTATTCTGAATTAATAGTTTATATAAATATTTTATAAATAATTTTGAATTAATAAATATTTTGAATTAATAAATTTGAATTAATAAATTTTTTGAATTAGTAATTATTTTTAATTAATAATTATTTTGAATTTATAATTTTGATTACCTAAAATTAATAATTTTGAATTAATAAATTATATAAATAATTTTGATTACCTTTAATTCATTTTTTTAAAATTTAAAATTTTATTAACATATGTTCGTAGTTTAATGTTTACCTAATTTTGGTGATATGAAAGGTAATGATTGATTAAAATCAAAATTATTATTTTTTGATTTTTTATAAAAAATGAAATAAAAATACATTTTTTAAAAGGTTATTTTTTTCATTTAACATAAATTTTTGACGTGGTTGTAGATGTGGTGTCCATGAGGATCTAATTTATGGTTGTTTTTTATCGTGGTCAAGTATGTCCTTTAAACATGTGTGTATGTGTTATTTTTTAACAATGGTTATTTGTGTCATTTTCATCAAAACGGTTTATTTTCTTTTCTTTTAAAAATTTTCACCAAACATGATGCAGAGAAATACAAATCATTTATTTTCTTTTACTAAGTTATCGATCCAAACACAAGGATAGAAATCACAATCATTTCTTTTTCTTTTCTTTTCTTTTATATACTATCAAATCATTTCTTTTCTTTTACTAAAATCTCACCAAACACAGTGTTAACTTGAAGGCTTACGGTTGATTCATCCTAAGAGATTCTGATGGAGACTTAGTCGAGTTGCAACTTTGGTATGTGTTTCCAGATCCAGAAAAGGAGTACTCCTACCGAAGCCATCGACAAAGTTTTACCCAATAGTGGTAAGGTTTTCCAGGCTCTGTAAGCCTTCTGTTGTTTGTATAGCTTCTGGTTCTTGGTTTCAGTTGCTTCTATAGCTTTAAATCTATATTTTTTGGATTGTATCATGTGCTTCTTGTTCATGTTTTTAGGTTTAATAAAACCGATTAATGGTGTTCTTGTCATGCACATAGGATCTATAAGGATTAGAAGAACATTAAATCTATGTGTTCTTTTATTCTTTTTTTCCTTTTGCTCTTCCACTTCTGTCATGATTCTTTTTGTCTTGATTCACCAAGGTTTTCGTTCCGTTTTTACGATTCTCATAATTTTCCATTTCAAATGTTTTTTGTCACATGTATTAAATGAATACCAATCTATCATTCAGTGATCCTCAGATTTTCTTAGGAGTGTATCATTAATATTGTCCCTATCAACTTGGTATTAGAGCCATGGAATAATAAGATGGCATTTGCTAAAAATGAGATAGAAAAGTTTGATGGTGACAATGACTTTATTCTTTGGCGAATCAAGATGAGAGCCCTACGTGTATAATAGGGACTCATTGATGCCTTGCATGGACCTAGAAAACTTATACTTTCTTGTTCTGATGATGGAAAAACAATAACCACTTATCAAGATGTCCCTGTTGACATTTTGCAAAGGGCCCATAGCTCTATTTTTCTATCCCTAGGTGATAAAGTGCTTATATAAGTATTTTATGAGACATTTGTCTCTAGTGTATGACTAAAACTTGAAAAACTATATATAACTACTTCACTTGTTGGTCATCTGTACAAAAAGCATAGATTTTTTACCTTTAGAATGCGCCCGAGTACTCCAATTCAGTTACACCTTAATGAATTTAACAAGATACCATTAGACCTTTCAAATATTAATGTTCAAATTGAAAGAGAAGATCAAGATATTATCTTATTGATTTATCTTTATAGTTCTCATAATACTCTGGTAGAAACCATGATGTATGACCAAGACTCTTTAGAGTTAGAAGAATTCAAATCATCCTTGCTTTATAAATAATTGCATACAAAACTTAAAATGAAGTATGTAGCATGGAACCTCTTCACTAGGGGTAGACCCAAAGGTAAGAACAAAAAGAAAGATAATAATAAGGGTAATGGTATGAATGGTAAACAATCTAAACATAGGTCCGAATCTAAGGGCAGATTGGCTACCCATTTTAATTGAGGCAAACTTGGACACATTACTCCAGAGTGCCATAAGCCCAAACAAAAACAAAATCCAAAACCTGATGAATCAACTAATCAATCTTTATTTTTTGATATTGGTTATGATACTATCTAAGTGGTTAATGTTTCCATGCATGATTTGTCTAATGAATGAGTGATAGATTCAGATTTTTCCTTCTATATGTGCCCTAATAGACTCACTTCTTGAGGTGACTGAGTAGAATGAGTGGTTTTTTTGGGCAATAATAGGTGGTGTAGGGTTAAGGGTGGAGGCTCAATCTTATTAGAGCTCCATGAACATTCTATTTTCACCTTGCTTGATGTGAGGTGGATCCATGACCTACATAGAAATTTGATCTCCCTGGGTGTATTGGACCAAACAAATTTCCTTTCAGGTATAATTTTAGTTGTCCAAGGATCTCCAAAGGCTCCAGGACAATCATCAAAGGTTTTTTGATAAACAGGCTTTTATGTTTTAGATGGAAGAACTCACTATAGATAGATAGGCAATATATATGTTACTAGCACTAATGAAACTATACATTAACATAGAAGATTGAGGCATGTTAGCTCTGAAGTTATAAATAGGGGTTATTAAGTAATATCACACCCATCAACCTCCCATTTTGTGAGGATTGTGTTCAAGGGAAGTCAAAAAGAGTTGGATTCAATAAGTCATCCATTAAGGCTAGTCACCCTTTATAGTATGCCCATTGTGATTTATGGGGACCACCGAGGACCACTTACCATGGTGGAGGTTCTTATTTCACAACCTTTATTAATGATTTCTCTAGAAAAGTGTGGATTTACATTCTTCGAAACAAACTTGATGGTTTTAAAACCTAGAAATCCCTTGTTGAGAATCGAACTGGAAGAAGACTTAAAGCCTTAATAACAAACAATGGTTTAGAGTATTTGTCATTTGACTTTATACACTTTTGTGTGTCTGGAGGTGTTGTTAGGAATCAAATCGTTAGAGAAACTACCCAACAAAATAGCTTGGCTGAGCGCATGAACCACACTATATTAGAGCGGTTTGAATTATAGTTGCATACTTGGGCTTTCCCAAATCCTTTTGGGTCGAGGCTACAACCACTACAGTGTACATTTTTAATCAATGCCCCTCAACCGCAAACAATTTTTAGACTCCTAAAGCATTGTGGTGTAACGGACCCCCTTCCTATGGTTACTTGAGAGTTTTTGCTTGTACTGCTTATGCACATATAAAAAATGATAAACTTGAACTGAGAGCTCTCAAAAGATTCTTTATAAGATATCCTCAAGGGGTTAAAGGATATAAGTTGTGGGTTGATAAACTTGGTTACCAAAAATGTATTATAAATCATGATGTGGTCTTTCATGAGTCTATTTCACCTAAAACTAAATGTGTCACTAATAATAGTGATAATGAGCCTTAAGATGAGAATGATCAGACTAATATTCGAACCCGGTTTGTGGCTTCTAGTGAGCCTTCTCCACCAGAACCTCAGCTGAAAGACCGGTGTAGCAGGTACTGTAGCAGGAACTATAGCAGACACTGTTTAGCACTGTAGCAGCCGGGAATATTCCCCCGTTTGGGCCTTTGGGCCACCGATTTGGTCCCCGAGTCCTTTAAGTCCTTCGGGCCACCTAGGTCTTCGGGTCAGTAAGGCCTTTGGGCCACCTCAAGGCCTTTGGGCCACCTTAAGTGCAGATGCAAACCAGACAACCTACAAGGAACAAGCTTCAGAAGGAGGAGGAGTAAGGAGCTTTCACCATAGCAGAAGCTAAATGGATTGCAAGAATGAGAGGGCATGGCACCTGCCATCGGGACAAGCCTGTGCATGCATGGGAAAGCCTAGTCGATCAGCCATGCGGAGGTGGAGAGCTGATTTCACAATGAAGATACTGGGGAGGAGAAGTTTCAAGTAGCGGGTCTGAGTTGCATGTAATGTTTGAAGCCTACGGGCAATGAATTCCTCTAAGGCCTACGGTCCATGTAATACTTACAACTACGGGCCTTGTAAGGGTTCCACCTCACCCCTTGAAAGGTGGATTATCAAAAATCAATAAAAAATGAAGGCCTTCAGGCCATTGGAGGAGCTGAAATACCGGTTATAGTCCATCTCACATATTGTATCAGACAGTGAGCCCTCAGAGGCTCCCACTGATTACCAGCTTATCTTGGACAGATCCAGGAGGGTCATTGGGCCTCTATCTCAATTTAACCAACATGACATGGATTCGTTTTCCTTCCATGTTGCCCAAGGTCTTGAGTTTGAGGATCCCCATACCAATAGGCAAATAATAAATAATGGGGACTCCAAATATTGGGTCTCTACAATGGATGATGAAATGGCATCTTTAAAAGGAAAAAAATACCTGGTTTGTTGTTAATAAACCACTGAATGCCAAAGTTATTGGTTGTAAGTGGTTCTTTAAAAGAAAATAAGGCAACACAACAAAGAGTAAAATCCAGTTTAAGGCTAGGCTTGTAGCCAAAGGTTTCCTCCAACAGGAGGGAATTGATTATTCTGAAATCTTTTCTCCTATGGTTAAACATTCATCTATCCATTTATTACTTGCTATTTTTGCTTATCATGATTGGCGTATTGAGGAGCTTAATTTAAAAATATCCTTCCATCATGGTGAAATTAGTGAGACCATATATATGCAACCACTTAATGGTTACTCAAATTATTTCAAAGCTGATCAGGTATGTCATTTGAATAAATTTGTGTACGGTTTAAAGCATACATCTAAGTAGCGGTACTTAAATTTTGATACATTCATGATTAGAAAATGTTTTAATATAAGTAAACATTATGCATGTGTGTATTATAAAAATTTCAAAAGTATTACGCTTTGCTTGCTTCTATATGACGATGATATGCTTATCATTTGTGAGGTTATGAAATTTATAATCTCTTTTAAATCTCAATTAAAGTAAGTATTTGAAATGAAAAACCTAGGGAATGTTGTACACATTTTGGGAATGGAAATAATTAATAATAAAAGTAAGAATCTATTGTATCTCTCAAAACATGGTTACATTGTGAAAAATTTGAAGAGTTACATGTTTGAAAGTTTAAAATATGCTAACATCCCGATTGCACAACATTTTAAGCTTTCATTGTCTCAATCTCCTGCTTCAGAATCTAATGCTGAATTTATGTCTAAGATACCATATAATAGTGTTGTTAGAAGCATCATATATGTCATGATTTTTGATAGGTGCGAGAGAGAGAGAAAAGTATTCTAATGATATTAACAGCACTAATAACTGGAATTACGGTAACAGTGTGGAAGAAGGAAAATGTAGAAGAAATGGGAAGAAGGAGAATCTCTTGTAGACGCTGCAACGAGAGTCGTAGGTCGCAGCCACAAATATGCATAGCATATTACTACTTCAAAATATTTGTCCCCTCACCATCAACAACCCCCTATTCAATAACCCCCTCTTATCTAACAAACTTGCCAACTAGCATCCTACTAAGTATTTACATCACCGCTCTTGGTAGTTGAGAATAGATTCCCCCTTCCAACCACTAACAACTCCCCTAACAACTATAAAGGGAAATTACGCAGTTTCCCTTATGCAGTTACACACCTCTGTTAGCCCCACCCTACGCTCCCTATCAATTCTGCCCTCTTATAACCCACCTTGTCCTCAAGGTGATTATCAGGGGGCTTGGTTGGTGGCCTTGGCAGCCACAACATCTCTGATAACTGTTTCAATTTCCAGGGATTTCTGCCAACCATGAAACCTAGGTCGATCACAGGAGCCTGTAGCCATCCGTGCTATCGTTGTACCAGAAAACCTCCCTTAAGAAAACACCTTTCGATTTAGTGGCTCGGAATGACCGCCCCCAACGTCCACTGCTCTCACTAGCTGTCGTTTGTAGCCCTGTAGCCTTTTGAGCTGGTTGGTTGGCAACAAATACCTACTTGGGAACTATAGCTTGTGGTTTGAGCTACTTTATCAACACTTCAATAGCACCATCAACTTCAGTGTGTTCTGAAACTCTTATCAGGGTCTTTAGTCTCAATTGGTCTTGACGTACAGGCCAGTCAATGGAAGCTGGTGCTAGCGTCCAATACACACTCAATGACTCTTGTGGCTGTGGCAGTCCTGGTGTAGGGTTGCGAGTAGAAGAAGTGGAAGAAGGTGTTGACACCTATGTTGCACACTGTTTTTCACGACCCGACCCAACGGGGCTCGAGCCGCGACTCCCCAAGCCCACCTCTAATAGACCAGGGGTTGGCGTCTAGCGCCGAGTAGGCTATCACACACATGGGAGACATTGGCCTAAGGTACCTATACACATGTACCCACATACACCTCCATGCAACAATGCAGAGATATATAAAACTGAAAAGAAAATGCACGCATACAACTATCCCAAACCAGAGTGCAACAGAAGTACAAAAGGGAAAAACATGGCCCACCAAAAGAAAACTGCAAAGTGTCCAACCTGCTCAGAATGAGAGAAAACACTACCAAAACACCTGCTGGTAAGCTCCTCGACACAGCTCCGGTAAACACCCCGATCAACCCACTCACTAAGCTCCACGTGCACTAGGTCCTCCTGGGACTCCGTCGAAAGTCCTAAGGTCTGCACAAGACACAAACATGTGCGGACAAAGCCTGTGTAGGGGTGAGTATAACAATACTCAGTAGGCACCCCAAAAACCCAAAACAAAAGAGAGAAACTGAAAGGCAACAGTTCGCTCATCCCAGCCAGAGAGAACCCAGACGAGAGAGAAACCCCATCTCGTGACCATCCTCGGCTAAACACAACTAGTCATCTCAGCCCAGGTGTATGCCCATACATACACCTTGAACAATCCAGATATACTCAACTCACAAACCAAGCCACATGAGGTACCGACCTCATCACCAGCAACTGTCCACAACCAGGAGAGCGCACTCCACGATCATTGTCATCCCATATGACACTCGTCCGAGTGATACACTCCATTAGGTCCCACACAAACATCTCTGACGCTTACCTAAGAGATCACGCCCCTCGGATATCGTCATTGAGGAAATCTCGCTGAAACAACATAAACACCAAACTCCTTGGATAGGGGATCGCTCCTAGGGTCCGCTAGGGAATACCAAAACCCACATTGGTATACGAAGATTTCACAGATAGGGGATCACTCCCAGGGTCCACTGGGGGATACCATAACCTGATCTGGCATCCGTAGAACTCACAGATAGGGGATCACACCCAGGATCCGCTGGGGGATACCACAACCCGATCTGGCGCTCGACAGAAGCATGTCACTCAGATAGAGGATCTTCTCCCATATAAAGGTGGTCACGACGATACTGGAACCCTATCTGGTATAACTCGCGATGTAGGGAATCGAACTGATGATGCCGTAACCCTACAAAAACCACGCGCTGAGTAGGGGATCGCATAACCAACGATACTGCAACCCTATTATAATCCTTATGCTGAGTAAAGGATCGTATTCCCAACGATGCCAAAACCCTACTGAGCACGGCCCACCGCATAGGGGATCATATTCCCGATGATGCCACAAACCCTACGGGGTTAACCTGCTAGATAGGGGATCACCGCCCGTGGATAAGCGGTCACAACGATACCAAAAACCCAATCTAGGGTAACGATGCTAGAGGATCTCGCTCCGATCCCACCAGAGGGATGCCACAACTCTAACAGATTAGACATCTCATCGAGAGGATCATAAGCCTAGATTAGGGTTGTGATGTCGCGCGAACCCTCGTAGGAATGAACCAAGGGATTACCCCAACCACTGTTGGTCCCAACGTCGCTAACCCAAGCAACCCGTCACAATGCCACCCCGCGCACCTCCAAGGCTAATATCGATGCCACCATCACGATCCACATGGAAAAATACGCAGGATAGGCTGTTTACTCACCCGAAACGGACAACCGTTGAAAAATGCACTATTCACCGTAGCCAGGTCGTGTGATACCCACACAACGATCCTGAAACTCATCAAGTGAATCATACCATGGCGATCCCCTCGGAAAAACATGTGGGATCGACTACTCGTTCATCCGAAACAGACCCCCGGTGAAAAAGACAATATTCACCGAAGGCAGCCCGGGTGGGGCCCACGCCTCGATCCTGAAACACATCGAACGGATCGCACCATTGCAATCCTCTTGAAAAAACACACAGGATCGACTATTCATCCGCCAAAATCGGACTCTTGGTGCGAAAGTTGCGTTTCTCCGCAAATGCCAAAACTCGACCTCATGGGGCCCGCACCCCAAACTTGGTCCCAACACTCGGAAACCCTCAAGAAAATTTTGTCGTATCATCAGGGTCTCAACGCCACTGACGACACATCAAACAGATGCTCCGGGTAGAAGATACAACGGCCCGAAGTCGAATAATAATAAAATATCATTATTTTATTCGACGTTTCAAGCTCCCGGGCCACGATCCCGAACCTTAAAATTTCCGAACCCATGTCGAAAGGTTTTCCTCGTCGCCAGGGTCACGTCTCTGCAGACGGCACGTGAATCCGACCTCTGGAGTGCAAGAAACGGGGGTTTAAAAACCCTCATATATGAAAAAGGGGTCGGACCGGCCCGCCCCGGCCGGTGGCCCTCCGCCGCACAGCGCCCAGCGCCGCCACGCTCCACCGATTGGGTCGGCGCACCGTTGCCCCGGGCGGTCGGCCGCCGCACTCCGCCGCGGCCCTCGCGGTTCCTCCGGTGTCGGCGCCGCCACGCCGGAACCGCGCCGGTAGAGCTTCCGCAGGCCGCCGGAAGCACCCCGGTGGTCCGTTTTGCGATCCGTAGGTACCGACGCGACCCTTGGGACACGATCTTCCCTGATACGACATCAAAACGAAGCAATTCGCAGCAAAAACAGGATCAATGGATTAAAACTCAAACCGCCTACCTTGCAAGCGAAATGCCGACGTTCTGGCTTAAATCCGCGCTCCAAAGCTCCCGCTGCACAATCCTGGAACGTCCGCCGTCGAAATCCGAGCTCGACGCCACCTTGATCGCGTGATTCGGCTGCCGATTCGCTGTCGGAAGGGGAGGAGGAGAAGGAGGAAGGAGGATGAACTCCTCCTTTGCGCACAACACGCCCAAAGGGGGGTGGGGGTGAGAAGTGGATATTTATTTTTTTTAAATATCACCGGCTCCCGACTTGCCTTCGCCCGATGTCTGATACAGACAAAAGTAAGGTTGTTCTTAGGGTAAACACGTCGTTCTGAACGCAACGGCGGACTCGGATTTTCGATTCGAGACTTCGCTCAGAAGTTATTTGAGCTGACACGCGTAAATAAACTTTTCCATTTATTTATGAAAATGCCTCTGGTGGCGTTTTCCACAGCAGGCCCGCGCCTGCAAAGTTTACACCCTGCCTAGGGTAAACAACACGTTCCGAACGCAACCGTACCCTTAGATTCTCATTCTGAGCTACCGTTTAGGAGATATCACACCCCTGTCATGTGCGTAATATAAAAATACTTAATATTTTTATAAAATTAATTCTGGGCACATCGGGCCTCGGAATCGCACGCCATCTTCACGCCTAGCTCTGGAATTATTCATAGAAATATTCCAAAATCTGACAGGGCCAAAACCCGAGTCGCTACACTGTTGGCAAGAAGAAAACTCAGCAGGAGCTAAAAATTACACTAACATGGTTTGTAGTGATTTTTGTTGTGTCTGTTCACTTCCTGCTAGCCAAGCTTGTCCGAAACTATCCTTTGGACTCAGAACGGATAGTAGATTCCCTTGCACCTAGTACTCGTTCAATGATGGCAGTTCCTCACTGAGCACTTCCATCGACCGAACAACCTGGACAAGCTAAGTCAAAGCAAATGAAAACTCCTGCATAGGGTTCTCCTGACACTAACATGCATTCTCCAACTGCTGTAGTTCCGTCTCCTGACACCGAAACTAGGTTTTCAGCTCCATCACGATCAATTCTAGTTGTGCTACTTTTGCTCTCCATGCACATGCACAGTTAGATGCATCGTCAACTTTTAATTCCTCTGATCAAAAGTTCACTACTACAAACACGGCCTTTATCAGCGCTAAAAATGGCTTTTATCAGCGCTAGAAAAGCGCTGATAAAGCCAGCGTAGATAAAGGGGGTCCCCTTTATCAGCGCTCCGAAAAGCGCTGATATAGGACCCCTTTATCAGCGCTAAAAAAAAGGCTGATAAAAGTACCCCTTTATCAGCGCTTTTTTTAGCGCTGATAAAGGAGTCCTATATCAGTGCTTCCTTTATCAGCGCTCTCGTTTTAGCACTGATAAAGGACCCTTTTATCAGCGCTTTTAAAAAAGCGCTGATAAAGGACCCTTTTATCAGCGCTTTTAAAAAAGCGCTGATAAAAGTTAAAAAAATTGAAAAAAAATTAAAAAAAAATTAAAAAATACTGCCAATTGGGGGGGGGCTTTTATAGCGCTTGAACCCCCCCTTGCACCTAGTACTCGTTCAATGATGGCAGTTCCTCACTGAGCACTTCCATCGACCGAACAACCTGGACAAGCTAAGTCAAAGCAAATGAAAACTCCTGCATAGGGTTCTCCTGACACTAACATGCATTCTCCAGCTGCTGTAGTTCCGTCTCCTGACACCGAAACTAGGTTTTCAGCTCCATCACGATCAATTCTAGTTGTGCTACTTTTGCTCTCCATGCACATGCACAATTAGATGCATCGTCAACTTTTAATTCCTCTGATCAAAAGTTCACTACTACAAACACGGCCTTTATCAGCGCTAAAAATGGCCTTTATCAGCGCTAGAAAAGCGCTGATAAAGCCAGCGTAGATAAAGGGGGTCCCCTTTATCAGTGCTCCGAAAAGCGCTGATATAGGACCCCTTTATCAGCGCTTTTTTTAGCGCTGATAAAGGGGTCCTATATCAGCGCTTCCTTTATCAGCGCTCTCGTTTTAGCGCTGATAAAGGACCCTTTTATCAGCGCTTTTAAAAAAGTGCTGATAAAAGTTAAAAAAAAAATAAAAAAAAATTTAAAAAATTTAAAAAAATTTAAAAAATACTGCCAATCGGGGGGGCTTTTATAGCGCTTGAACCCCCCCCCCTTTTACAACGCTTTTCGGCCCCTATACAACACCCCACGCACCCCCCTCCACCCTTTAACAGCGCTTGCTCCAATATTCCTCATGCGCGCGCACCCCTGCCTCCACCAAGATTTGAACTCGAGACCTCCCCCCTGCGCGCCTAAGCCGTTACCATTACTCTATTTTGATTTGCTTTCCAATTCACGATATCTCTATATATATATATATATTTATATATTTAGTTATATTTATTCGTATAGTAATATATATTTATATTAATATATATATATAGTTATATTATAATATATATATATATAGTTATATTATAATATATATAGTAATATTAATATATATATATAGTGGTATTAATATATATCTATATCTATATATATATATATATATTTAGTTATATTTATTCGTATAGTAATATATATTTATATTAATATATAGTTATATTAACATATATATAGTTATATTAACATATATATAGTTATATTAACATATATATAGTTATATGAATATATATTTATATAGTTATATTAATATATATATAGTGATATTAATATATATATTTATGGTGATATTAATATATATATTTATAGTAATACTAATGTATATATATGTAGTTATATTAATATATATATAGTTATTTGATTAATATATATATAGTTAGATTAATATATAGGTATATAAATATTCATATATTGGTATTTTAAATAAAATGGATATTAGTTATTATTTAGATAAAGCTAATATATTTTATATGTAAATATGTTTAATTATTTATTTAAAAAATTTAATTTTTAGGTGCGAATATATAAAAAAGATGTACATATAGTTATATATTTGATTATAAATAGCAGTTCATTATAAAAATGGATGAAATTTCAAAGACATAATATCAATATAAATGCAATACCTTGGAATAAATTTAGTCCCCACCAAGAAAATCCAATAATACCCCCTTAAACGAGTTTGAAAATTCACAAAATGTTAAAAAATCTGGGTACCCCGACAAAAAACTCAGTTTTGGAGGCCTTTTGGGCCTCTTTTGGCCTCGAAAAACGCTTAATTGGGGTCCCTTTGAGTCACAGCGACGTAGAGCTCGTCGTAGGCTTCGATTTGATATGTGGTAGAGCTCAAACGGACACCCGAATCAAAAGTTATGGTCGTTTGAAGTTTGAGTTGCGTTTTCAACATATTTTGGATCTTTTTTTAATTTTTTTAGTCCTCAAATTGTTATTAAATGACTATTACTTCATAATGATTATCAAAATATTAATTAAAAATATTTTTTTAATTTTTTAAGAAGTCATTTTCACTAAATATCTTAAATATTAAGTATAATAAGTGTAAATGTACATTTATACTTATCTAAAATATATTTAAAAATTATATATTATATTTATATAACTATATAACTATATTTATATATTAATATATTAATATATATATATATATATTTTTTTTTTGAAGCCGACCCTTTATCAGTGCTACTAAGCAAGCGCTGATAAAGGGGGGCGCTGCGAAAAATTGTTTTTGTGGTAGTGGTTTTTCGCTCTAAACTCTCTCTCTAGAATATCTCTTAATGAAAACACCAAATGATAGGCGCACGAGAGAGAGAAAATGTATTATAATGATGTTAACAGCACTACTAACTGGGATTACAGTAATAGTGTGGAAGAAGAAAGAAAATGTATAAGAAATGGGAAGAAGGAGAATCTCCCATAGACGCTGCAACGAGAGTCATGGGCTGCAACCACCAATCTGCACAGTAGATTACTACTTCAAAATATTTGCCCCCCACCAACAGCAAACCCCCCTTATTCAATAACCCCCTCATATCTAACAACCTTGCCAACTAGCATCCTACTGTGTATTTACATCACCATCCTTGGCGGTTGAGAATGGACCCCCTTCCAACCACTAACAACTCCCCTAACAACTATAAAGAGAAATTACACGGCTGCCCCTAGGACACACCTTTGTCAGCCCCACCCTACGCTCCCTATCAATTTGCATTAGATCTGATGTTGCATATGTTGTTTTCACCCATAGAAGATTCATGAGTATCCTGGAAAACCACACCGACAAGCTTTAAAATTATTGCTTAGATTCATTTCACTTGCTTCGACACTGTCCTTATGTTTTGGTAAAAATGGTGATATTACTGACCCTGTTGTTGGTTATGCAGATTCTGATTATGTAAGTCACATAAACACCCTTAAGTTCCTCATAGGCTATATATATATATACTACCTGTGGTGGACTGGTTTCATGGAAATGTAACATGCAGTCTGCAGTGGTCCTCTCAATCACTGAAGCTAAATATATAGACTGAGGCTGTCAAAGAGGACATTTGGCTTAATGATATGCTTTCGGAACTCAGCTTTAGTAGTTCTGTAATTACTGTTTATTATGATAGTCAATCTGTCTTAAACCTATCTAAAAATTTAGTGCGCCATGGAAGCATATTGAAATCATGTTACATTTTATTAGTGATTTCATTGAACTGTGAAATGTGTTTGTGTCAATGAGATACACACCGATGACAATCCGACTGATAGTTTAACTCAAGTTGTGACGTTATCTATATTCAAACACTGTTTAGATTTAATGAATTCGATTTGGATTCAATGAAGATAGGTGCAAGAACACAACCAATCTCATATGAAAACGGTGGAGATTTATAGTTTTAATTTCTATATGAAATGGATGTTTCTGTTTCTCTTTTTTTCATGTTATACATTCAGATGCATGCAAAATAATGCATAGTTTTTTTATGCTTGATACTTTCACTTGATCGGTTCTGCTAGGTTTTGTCACTTGGGTCTGGCGTTTGAGCCTGTTTCTTCAGCCCCATTTTCCTTCGGCCGACTCGCCATTTTCCCTACCCATTTGCCCTGGCCACCCCATGAATCCGCCGCGGCACTTCTCCTCACCGTTGATTACGGGCACTGCCTGTTTGATCAGGGTCGTCCACCTGTGCTGTGTCCTGCGCTCGTTTTGTTTAGCCTTGCCATGTGCCCTTTCGCTAGTTCGATGTGGTCGTTTCGCCACCTACGCCTGTCAGGGGAATCAATTACCCCCGCAGGGTGTCTCCTCGGCTCATTTGATCCGTTTCACCGCACTCACTTGGTAGTGCCAAACCCTAGTTTCTTCGAGAGAGCTCTGAGATCAGGCCTGTCGTCCTTCTGACGACGTTCCTTTGACTTGAAGACGTGCGACTGATCCGTCTTAGGCGATTCCGGTGGAGTCTTAGTCGAGCTACACCTCTAGTGCGAGTTTCCAGATCCCGAAGAGGAGCCCTCCTCTACCGAATCCGTCGACAAAGCTTTCCTAGACAGTGGTAAGGCTGTTCAGGCTCTGTAAGCCTTCTGTGTTTCTATAGCTTCAGTTCTTGGTTTCAGCTGCCTTTGTAGCTTTGGATCTATATTTTCTGGATTGTATCTTGTGCTTCTTGTTTGTGTTTTAAGCTTTAATAAAACACGCGTGTAAAGTGGTGTTCTTGCCATGCACATAGGATCCCTAAGGATCCTCAACACGTTAAATCCCTGCGTTCTTTTATGTGTTCTTTTATGGCTTATGTTTTCCTTTTATCCTTCCGCTTCTGTCATGATTCTTATTATCTTGATTCGCCAAGGTTTTCATTCTGTTTTTACGATTCCTGTCTTTGTCAATTTCAAACGTTTTATGTCACACATATCAAATAAATACCAATTTTTCATTCGGTGATCCTCAGTTGTTCTTAGGTTTGCTTCCTTAAGATTGTCCCTAACATTTTCTTATATCTTGAAACATGAAAAGTTCCCTAACTTCGAACCCGGGTCACCCGTGTGACAGATGGGAATACTCACCACTATACTACAACAACAGGATTGCAACCCCAGCTGCGCTACTCTTTGTAGTGACAAGCAACCAGTCCATCTCTTTTGTGCTCCGGTTGGGGGATAACCTGCCTGTAAAATTGGAAACTGAGGTAGCGATGGAGCTGATGCAAGGATCCATCCCAAACACACGGACACCGCCCTCTCTGCCCTTACGAGCCTCCTGCCTAAGCGCTCCTCTGATCCTCTCTCTCAATTTGATCAGCCCTTACAGGTTTTCATTTTCAGTTTACCGCTTCAATCATGATTTTGAATCGTGCATCTGTACAACTGTTGATATGGACTTATGATTATTTCTCTCATCTCGTTGCTCATTTCGGGTGGTGTTTGAGCGACGCAAAAAAATTTATAATAAGAATAATATATATATGTATGTACGGAGGGAGCAAAATTCAAGTTATAAATGGAACAGGACGGCACATGACTATATTATTGAACCTGAACCTTGTAAATTAGAGTGGTCAGTTATTGTTTACTAGATTTCATTGTTAGCGTCATGTCGGAAAAAAAATGCAATGAAAACATGTTCACATCAGCCGCAATCAGCGCTTTTAAGTGGTTAATTGATCCATTTTCAAGTTTGGCAGCCATATTTTAGATTTATTTTGAATTGGGCACTCCATGCTGTACTGGAATATGCTGAAATAATTGGGAACTGGTGTCTATTTCTGAACACTCAAAATTTATCTTGCTTTTGTTGGTGAATAGTTTTCATATAACCGTGGCTTTTGTATTAACCTTTTTATGGGATCAACTGTTGATAAGCTTATTATTATTATTATTAGTATGATTACTATTATTATTATTTACTCTCTATGATGAGTTTTGTTCTACTTAAAAGAGGTAGAGGTAGACCTAAAAGTACTCTTAAACAGATCATTCAAGATGATCTTGTTCTAAATGGTTTCAATGAAAATATGGTCTTCAATAGAGCTAATTGGCGATGTTTGATCAATGTAGTCAACTCTATTTAATTGGGTTTAAGGCTTGTTCGTTGTTGTTGTATGAAGAATTTAATTATACGGTTATTCGGTTAGAAGTTTAGTGTGTCCTTATCCATGTCCTTTAACATGCGTATGTATCAATTGCCTAATTGCAAAATCCTTTGGACAAAGTAAACAGGTTTTATGTGATGTGGACTATGGGAAGGTGTTTATTTTATGTGAATACACCGAGATGCTTACTCATACAGGTAAAGTGAGATTCTACGAATGTACTGTGCCTTAACTTTATTTAATACCACATCTGGCCCATGATATGAGCAGAATATAATTATTTTACAAGAATTTAAAAATTGGTTAAAATTGCCTGAACGCATTGAATTTACTATAAATTTCAATGTATTATAAAAATTCCCTTAGTTCAGCATTTACACTATATTCACTCATAAATAACGAAGGCCATTTGTGGACAAATATAATTAAATACATTACTTTTTCTGTAGTTTTAAATTTCCATATGAAATTGATGTTTTTATTTCTGCTTTTTTCATGTTATACATTCACATGCATGCAAAATTATGTAAAGTAGTTTTTTATGCTCAATACTTTTATTGGATCTGTTCTGCTGGGCTTTGCCGCTTGGGCCTAGCGTTTGGGTCTGTTTCTTCGGCCCCTCTTTTCCATTGGCCCACTAGCTACTTGCCCTGTCATTTGCCTTGGCCATCTCATGAATCCACCGCGGGGCTTCTCACCATTGATTATGGCCCCCACCCATTTTATTAGGGTCATCTACCCATGTCATGTCCTGCACTCGTTATGTTCAACCTTGCCATGCACCCTTCGCTGGTTCGATGTGGTGGTTTCGCCACCTACACCTGTCAAGGGAATTGATCACCCCCACGGGGTGTCTCTTCAGCTCGTTCGATCAGTTTCACCTCCCCGGGCTTCCGCTCTCGCCTGGTTGTGCCAAACCCCAGCTGGTTCAGTGAGTTTCTTTGAGAGAGCTCTGAGATCTGGCCTGTCATCCTTCTGACGACGTTCCTTTGACTTGAAGATGTGCGGCTGATCTGTCCCAGGTGATTCTGGTGGAGACTTAGTCCAGCTGCACCTCTGGTACGTGTTTCCAGATCCAGAATAGGAGCACTCCTACTGAAGTTGTCGAAAAATCTTTCCCGTACAGTGGTAAGGCTGTCCGGGCTCTGTAAGCCTTCTATTGTTTCTATAGCTTCGGTTCTTGGTTTCATTTGCTTCTGTAGCTTTGAATCTGTATTTTCTGGATTGTATCTTGTGCTTCTTGTTCGTGTTTTGAGCTTTAATAAATTGCATGCATAGAGTGGCGTTCTTGTCATGCACGTAGGATTCCTAAGGATTTGAAGCATGTTAAATCTCTGTATTCTTTTATGCTTTCTATTTTCTTATGGCGCATATGCTTCTGTCATGATTCTTCTTGTCATGATTCACCAAGGTCATCGTTCTGTTTTTATGATTCTTGTCTTTGTCCATTTCAAACGTTTTATGTCACACATATTAAATGGATACCAATATGTCATTCGGTAACAGGGACTCGATGCCTTACATGGACCTAGAAAACCTAAACTTTCTCATTCTGATGATGAACAAACAATAGTCACTTATTAAGATGTCCCTGTCGACATCTTTCAAAGGGCCCATAACTTGGTTTTGTTATGCCAAGGTGATAAAGTGCTTAGAGAAGTAGCTTATGAGACATTTGTCTTCGGTGTATGGTTGAAACTTGAAAACTATATTTGGCAGCTTCACTTGTTGGTGATTTGTACGAAAAGCATATAATATTTTCCTTTAGAATGCGCCTGGGTACTCCAATTTAGGCACACCTTGATGAATTTAACAAGATACCGTTAGACCTTTCAAATATCAATGTTCAAATTGAAAGTGAAGATTAAGCTATTATCTTGTTGATTTCTCTTAATAGTTTTTGTACTACTCTGGTAGAAATCATGATATATGGTCGAGACTCTTTAGAGTTGGAAGAAGTCAAACCGGCCTTGCTTTCTAAAGAATTTCATACTAAACCTAAAATGAAGTTTGAAGCAAATAACCTCTTCACTAGATGTAGACCCAAGAATAGGAACAGATTGAAAGAAAATAACAAGGGTAATGGCAAGAACGGTAAACAATCTAACATAGGTCTAAATCTATAAGGGCAGATAGGTTATACCTGTTTTAATTGCGGAAAACCTAGAAACATTACTCTGTGTTGCAAGCCCAAACAAAAACAAAATCCAAAACCTAATGAATCAACTGATCAATCTTTGTTTGTTGATCCTGGCTATTATACCGTCGAAGTGCTTAATGTGTCAATGCATGATCTGTCTAATGAATGGGTGTTAGATTCAAGTTATTCCTTCCATATGTGCCTTGATAGAGACTCTTTTCTTGAGCTCTCTGAGAGAGTAGTAGGAGAGGTTGTGTTGGGAAACAATAGGAGGTGTTGGGTTAAGGGTGGGGGACCATTGAGTTGTCACCTTGCTTGATGTGAGGTGGGTCCTTGACCTACATAGAAATTTGATCTCCCTAGGTCTATTGGACCTGAAAGGTTTTACTTTCAGGTCTGATTCTAGTTGTAAGGATCTCCTAAGGCTCTCGGACAGTCATCAAAGGTTTTCTAATAAATGGGCTTTATGTTTTAGATCGAAGAACTCACAATAGGCAGATAGACAATATATATGTTACCAACACCGATAACACTATTCTTTGGCATAGAAAATTGGGGCATGTTAGCTCCAAAGGTCTATAAGAGCTGAGTAAACAGGGGGTTATTAACATCACACCCACCAACCTCCCATTTTTGAGGATTGTGTTCTAGGGAAGTCAAAAAGAGTCGGCTTCAATAAGTATCATTTTAGGCTAGTCACCCTTTAGAGTATATCCATTCTGATTTACGAGGACCAACCAGGACTACCTCCCATGGTGGAGGTTCTTATTTCGTGACCTTTTTGATGTTTTCTCTAGAAAAGTGTGAATTTACATTCTTTGAAACAAATCTGATGTTTTTGAAACCTTTAAAACCTGGGAATCCCTTATTGAGAATCAAACTGGAAGACTTGAAGTCTTTAGAACAGAGAATGGTTTAGAGTATTTTTTATCAGACTTTATACACTTTTGCGAGTCAAGGTGTTAGGCATTGAACTGCTAGGGAAACTCCACCAGAACCTCAGCCTGAAGACCAGTGACAATCCAGCCCACATACTGGGTTGGACAGTGAGCCCTTAGAGCCTCCCACTAATTATCAGCTCACTCGGGATAGAGCTATGAGGGTCATCAGGCCTCTAACTCGTTTTAACTAATATTGCATGAATTCCTTTGCCTTCCATGTTTCTTAGGACCTTGAGTCTGAGGATCCTCAAACCTATAGGCAAGCTATAAATGACAAACTCCAAATATCGAGTTTCTGCCATGGATGATGAAATGGAATCTTTAAAGGGAAACAATACCTTGTTTGTCATTGGCTGCAAGTGGATCTTTAAAAGAAAAGAAAACAACACAATAAAGAGTAAAATCAAGTTTAAGGTTAGGCTTGTAGCCAAAGGTTTCCTCTTTTTTGAAAAAAGAAAACGATTCAAACGAAAAATTTCATAGCAAAAGAAGAATCGTAAAAAATGCAACGAATAAGCATCTTTCACCCAATCACGAATAATTTGAACCAATATTTCCAGATGGATAGGAATAAGGTATTAGTATATTTGACACACTATTTAAATGGTATAAATTGTCCTCTAAAAAAGTAAATATTGAATGAATGGATCTTACATTTTTAGAATTTTCCAATTATGAGTTGGGCGCTTTTCACCATTCAGCCATGGATGCTTAGCGGGAATCCTCGTACATGGATGATAACCAAATTCCAATGGAAATGAAATATTTATGATCAATCAATGCAATTTTGGAGGAATCCATGAAAGGACATCCATTCAAATCTTGAGTTTTCGAATTGAGAGAGAGATTGCGAGAGATCAATCATTCTCACTATTTCTTAGATTCATGGACCCAATTCCATTCAGTAAGGGGAGGGAATTGATTATTCTGAAATCTTTTCTCCCGTGGTTAAACATTCATCTATCCGTTTATTGCTTGCTTTTGCTGCTTGTCATGATTGGACATGGAGCAGCTTGATGTAAAAACAGTCTTATTTCATGGTGACATTAATGAGACCATATATATGCAGCCACTTGATGGTTACTCGAATGATTTCAAAGCTGATCAGGTATGTCTTTTGAATAAATCCTTATACGGTTTAAAGCAGACATCTAGGCAATGACACTTAAAGTTTGATACATTCATGCTTAGCAACTGTTTTAATATAAGTGAACATGATGCATGTGTGTATTATAAAATTGTCAAAAGTATGATGCATTACTTGCTGCTATATGTCGATGACATGCTTATCATTTGTAAGGATATGAAACTTATCATCTTTGTTAAGTCTCAGTTCAAAGGAAGCATTTGAAATGAAATACTTAGGGAATGTTGACAAATTTTGGGAACGGAAATAATTAGGAACATAAGTAAGAATTGACTGTACCTATCACAACATGGTTGCATTGTGAAAATTTTGAAGAGGTACATGTTTGAATGTTTAAAACTTACTAATGTCCCGATTGCACACAACATTTTAAGCTTCCATTGTCTCAATCTCTTGCTTCAGAATCTGATGTTGAATTTATGTTTAAGATACCATATGCCAGTGTTGTTGACAGCATCATGTATGCCATGATGTGCACGAGACCTGATGTTGCGTATGTTGTTAGCACTCTTAGCAGATTCATGAGTAATCCTGGAAAGCCACATCGGAAAGCTTTGTTGCTTAGATACATTTCACATGCTCCCGCATTGTCCTTATGTTTTGGTAAAAACGTTGATATTAGTGACTGTTGTTGGTTATGTAGATTATGATTATGTAAGTAATATAGACACTTGTAAGTCCCTCACAAGCTATATATTTATTGCCTACGGTGGACCGGTTTCGTGGAAATGTAACATGCAATCCATAGTGGTCCTCCCAACCACTGAAGTCGAATATATAGCTTTGACTGAGACTATCAAAGAGGACATTTTGCTTTCTGATAGTCAATATGTCTTACACCTATTTAAAAGTTTAGTGTGCCACGATAGGTCACATATTTTTATTAGGTAATATTTTATTAGTAATGTCATTGAATTAATAACTGTGTGTGTCAATAAGATACACACTCGTGACAATCCGGCCGATTCAATGATGATATTTGCAAGAACATCACCAATCTCATATGAAAATAGTGGAAATTTGTAGTTTTAATTTCCATATGAAATTAATTTGTAGTTTTGATTTCCATATGAAATTGATGTTTTTATTTCTGATTTTTTCATATTATACATTAACATGCATGCAAAATTATGTAAAGTAATTTTTTTATTCTCAATATTTTTGTTGGATCGGTTCTGCTGGGTTTTGCCATTGGGCCTGGTGTTTGAGCCTGTTTATTCGGCCCCCCTTTTCCTCTGGCCCGCTCGCCGTTTTCCTTGCCGTTTCCCTTGGCCACCTCATGAATCCGCCGCAGGGTTTCTCCTTGCCATTGATTACGGTCACTACCCTTTTGATCAGGGTCGTCCACCTGTACCGCGTCCTGCGTGCGTTCTGTTTTGCCTTGCCACGCGCCTTTCGCTGGTTCGACACGGTTGTTTCGCTGCCTGCGCCTGCCAGGGGAATCGATCACCCCTGTGGGGTCTCTCTGGCTCATTCGATCTGTTTCACCTTTGGGGCTACTACTCTCGCTTGGTTGTGTGAAATCCTAGCTGGTTCGGTGAGTTTTTTCGAGAGCTCTGAGATCAGGCCTGTCGTCCTTCTGACGATGTTCCTTCGACTTGAAGACGTGTGACTGATCCGTCCCAGGTGATTCCGGTGGAGACCTAGTCGAGCCGCACCTCTTTTTGGGCTCTGTAATTGTTCTGTTGTTTCTATAGCTTTGGTTCTTGGTTTCAGTTGCTTCTGTAGCTTTTGAATCTATATTTTCTGGATTGTATCTTGTGCTTTTTGTTTGTGTTTAGAGCTTTATTAAAACACGTTCATAGAGTGGTGTTCTTGTCACGCACATAGGATCCTTAAGGATCCGAAGCACATTAAATCTCTATGTTCTTTTATGGTTTATGTTTTCCTTTTGTGCTTCTGCTTCTGTCGTGATTTTTCCTGTCTTGATTCGCCAAGGTTTTTGTTTAGTTTTTATGATTCTCGTCTTTGTCCATTTCAAGCGTTTTGTCACACATATCAAATGAATACCAATCTGTCATTTGGTGATCCTCGGCTATTCTTAGGGGTGCATCCGTAAGATTGTCCCTAACATTTTCTTATATCTTGAATCCTGAAAATTTTCTACTATTATCTGTTTATTGTGGACTGGAGGCAGTATTTAATATTATCTTTTTGAATATCACTATTGTTAGGAAGTGTGTCAGGCTGGCTGTGCATGTAAGTATGGCTGGCTGGCTGTGTATGTAACTGCCAAGGGCTGCTTTGTCATTTCCTTTATTAGTTTGTTGGGGTTGTTAGTTGTTAGAGAGGGTTGTTGGTTGTTAGGGTGGTTGTTGGTTGTTAGAGGGGTTGTTGGTTGTTAGTGAGTTGCTAGCTGGTTGGCAGCTGAGTTATAAATAGGCGGGGATGACTGTAAGGGGGGATACGATTCATTCTTGGTTTTCCAGCTGGTTGCTGGGAAAGGGCTTGGGAGGTCAGCCAGCTGCTACGAGGAGTGGTCTTCTCCGGCAGCACCTTCTTTTTCCACTTCTATCTTCTTCCTTCTATTTCTCCCTCCTGTATTTTCTCTAAAACTGCTGTACAGAATCAGTGTTTACAGCTTGTTTGTTCTTTTTCCTTCCTCTATTTTTGCTGTGCGTCCGTTGTTAGGCAGCAGTGCGAACAATTTGGTGCTTTCATTGAGAGAATTTCCCCATTGCGAACTCAAGGTTAAGGCTCAACTTCAACTGAGACAGTTCACTGTTGGAGGCACGCGATCGCAGAGGAAACGAGCTGCTGGAGAAGACGCGATCGCTGCTGGAAAAAAATAAGGATTCAACTGTCTGATCTGCTGTGAGTTGCGATCACAGCTGAGGTCGTCTGTAGCTTGAGTTTTGGATGTTGCACACTGCTACTTGTTGAAGAGGATCGATCGCAGCTGAGCGCAGTGCACAACAGCTTGGAGTACGTTAAAAAAAAAACAATCGCTGGAAGAGACGAACGCTGGGGATCGCACACTTGGAGGGAAAAAAAATGGAAGCAGTGGCCTACGCGCGCTGTTCTGACTAATCAGAGCAATACTATCTGAGAGGGGAATGAGTAGCGAGCTGATTGATGTGAGCTGGAATCCAATCAATGTGTGGAATACGACTGGTGAGGACGGACGCTGCTGGTCGATTATTGAGAGTAAAATGCCAGGTGTGGTCATGGACGCAGCTGTGTGACATGATCGCTAGAACGAAACAGAATTCTGTGTGGAAGGTGGGCAGAGGTTGCTGAGAGTTTTCTATTGTTTGGATGCAGTCCAGAATGGAGTTTGGAGAAGCGACTATGGAGTCAGAGCTGGAACAAATTTTTCAATTACAGGCAGTCGAGATGCAAGAATTACTAATGTCTGTTAAAGCCCTTGCTAGGGTGCATGCGGGGTACCGTGAGCAGCAGCAAACCTTGCGGGAACAGGTATGAGAACTCGTTGAGTTATCTGATCAATGTCGAACTAAGGAGGATGATTTTCCATGTGTTGCTCAAGTTGCGGAAGAACAGACTGTAAGAGACGAACTTAATGTTCTGGAGGGGTTAGATTCTGGTTCTGCAGAGGAAGTTATTGCAGCTGCAGGAGAAAATGCTGGAAGCGAGCTAGGCTCAATCACTACTGTTTTTCAGTTCGTCTGTCAGCGTAGTAATTTTGCCGAAAGTAGTACAGTAGCCGAGCAGCCCATAGAGGATGGGATGGCGGAGGCAAGCTACGGAAAGGGCGTCGTTCCAACTGGATTACCTAGGCCGGAACAGTGGAATGTTACTTGGGATCCTTGTCACCGGAAGGCTGCTGCAGTTAATGGAGAGGTACCTGTGGAGATGCAGCAAGTTTCTGGTCTGAGATCAAAACCCTTGGCTGGAGGGGCTGGATTTCCTTTGGAAGGGGCTGGATTAAAATTATTCTGGTATCAGCCAGTTTTGATTTGTGTTGGTGGAGGTGGTCACTTCCTAGAAGATTTGGTGGATGACTCTCAAGTTTTAGGAAATATACAATTTTTATCCAGCAAGTTGTGTTCACATCTGACAGTAGTTTCTAAGGGTCGCTGGTATCAGCCAGTTTTGATTTGTGTTGGTGGAGGTGGTCACTTCCTAGAAGATTTGGTGGATGACTCTCAAGTTTTAGGAAATATACAATTTTTATCCAGCAAGTTGTGGTCACATCTGACAGTAGTTTCTAAGGGTCGCGGGACAGCACTAGTTTTGGTTTATGACTTTGGTTTCACACCTCCACATGCAGTGTTTCTGATGGTAGAAATTGCAGCTGTTTATCCAAGAAACAACAGTCCTGTTGTGCCCGGATATGATTCTGGTCTGAGGCCACAGGTGACCATTGTTACAAAGATCATTTTTAGGACTAACAGGGGAAGAGAGGAATAAGGTTCTGGGGGTCATATCAAGGCTGTGGTTACCTTGAAGATGGTTTGGAGGCAGGAATGGTAGCTGCACACAATTTGCTTAGAGAGAGCTATACTATTGTGGAAAATTCAAGGCATAAGGAGAAAGTTGATGTGGAAACACAAGGTGGGTATGCTGAATCATCGGCGAATAAGTTACGAGCAGCTTCTTTTGTGAACATAGAAGATCTTAGAGCATTTGTGAACTGGCTGGACGAGGAACACTACTTTCTGGTTGATGAGAAGGTAGTTCTCAAGCATTTTGATTGTCTGAAGGGAAAGTGGTTGCTTTTAGGGAGGCAGTTTTTGAATATCAGGACCTGCTGAAACTGGAAATGCAGGTGTCTTTTTTTTTCTGATAACCCCAAACTCTCATATGTTGCTGCTTTGAAGAAAATATACTCATTGCTTGTAAAATTGGAATACTTTGTGATAAAAAGGGTCAGCTGTGGTAAGGTTGAAGAGCAGGTTGATTCCAATTATGTTCTGCCAGGAGGAGGAAAATTAGAAGCTCTTGGTGAAATGATTTTTTCTGGTGTCAGTGGGAGTGTGGCCCAAGCACCACTGCATTGGTTGGAGCTACATCGTGTTCCAATTGTTGCTGAAAAGGAGGGGGTTCAAGCTGTCAGGTGTTCAGCGAAACTGAGGCTTATCGGATTGACATCTACCTCCTCTTTGGGGCTGGCTGAAGTGTGCAGTAGGGGAGGACACAAGGTTATGACTGGAGCTGCTTTTCTTAGTCTCCTTTTGGAAACTGGTTGGAGTGGGAATGTTATCACCGTGAAAACAGTTGATTTTGAACTAAACAAGAGCAGCTGGAGAATGAAATTTGAAGTTCCTAGAGCTGAAGTTTTGGCGTTGCTTCCGCTAGCAAGACTGCTTCCATTTAGTGCTGTTCTGACTGTTCACTCCGGTTCGAAGGTGAGAGTACCGGTGGAGCTGTTTACATAGTTGTTTGGAGGCTGGGAGATCCATTATTTTTGCCAAATCATCCAAGTGCTAGGAAATGTCTGGATACAGTTGCATTGATACCTAGGCCACCTCCCAAGCCACCACCTGGGGTTGATGTATCAGTGCTTAAGCAGCTGTGCAATGCTCCTGAAGGTTCCACCTTGAGGACAAGGTGGTTTTTCAAGGGGAGTGTGGCTGGCTGACTGACTGTGCATTTAAGTATGACTGGCTGGCTGTGTATGCAACTGCCAAGGGCTGCTTTGTCATTTCCTTTATTAGTTTGTTGGGGTTGTTAGGGTGGTTGTTGGTTGTTAGGGTGGTTGTTGGTTGTTAGGATGGTTGTTAGTTGTTAGAGGGGTTGTTAGTTGTTAGTGAGTTGCTAGTGGTCTTCTCTGGCAGCACTTTCTTCTACTACTTTTATCTTCTTCCTTCTACTTCTCCCTCCTGTATTTTCTCTAAAACTGCTGTACAGAATCAGTGTTTACAGCTTGTTTGTTCTTTTTCCTTCCTCTATTTCTGCTGTGCGTTCGTTGTTAGGCAACAGTGTTAACAACTATAAAACGTTAGAATTGGATATGTGAGAGCAATGCGCCTTATACACACACAAGTGATCTTAGACTCTCGACTCGAACAAGCCTTAGCCAAGTGTTAAGGTTTCTAGATTGTTTACTGAGAAAACCACCTTGGACTTTATTTATGATAAGTGATTATGTGCAAGTGTTTTTATATTGTTTATTGAGAAAGTGTTTTTTACACTTATTTAGGCGGCTTTCTTTTAGAATCTGAGTGTTAGTGTTTTTTAAAAAACAGAACAAGCACCACTTATTTTTTACTAACTGCTTATCATAAGTGATAAGCGCTGTAAGTAGTTTTCAGTAATTACTGTCAAATAGCGCCTAATACATGTACTGGCATTTGTTTTATGTTTTTCCCCCTCATTCTCCAATTATTCAAGTTGGTACCTGCGCTGCTTGGAATACTGGAATATGCATCACTCGCTGTAGAAAGTTTGCTAACATTGCTTTCTCTTCTCTCTAGTTTTTTATAATTAGATATCTAATTTACTCATCCCTTTATTGCTTTATGGAAAACTGTGCATATCATGTTCATAATGTGTTGCTATTTTTTATGCAGATCACCTCGGTCTACCCATCTGTGCAATTGAAGAAACTTGAAATCGAAGCAAATGACGTCTTTGCAATTTATCTGTTGTTTTTCCATCACTTCTCAAAATATATTTATTTTTAAAGATATTTTTGGATACACATTTTGAAATTTCAAACAGAAAATGTTTTCCAAAACCAAACAGTTTTATCACATCTTTCTTATGCAAAATAATATTCCAAGGAATCATGATGTAGGCATTCATTTCATTTTCTTGTTCTGAAGAACTGCTAGCAGCTAACCAAAGAATTGGCTGGTACTACGGTGGGATTTCATCAGTATATATGTTGGAAGATGAGAGTGAAGGTTTAGTGGCCTGCTTTTTAATAAAAGAAGGGTGTGATTTTCCCAAACCGGCAAACAAAGAGTTACATTCTTCATCTATTACTGAATTGGACAATTTCCTAGGATTTTGACTGGTCGAAGACTGGGAATGGCCAAAGGGGTTACCTTGCAGGAGGGAGGATGGGATGTCATACATGTTATTGAGGATAACTGGCTTTCAGAGTTTGGAAAGGCCCTGTTTGGTTTCACATTTAATTTGTATGTATGTTTTATAGGTTGGGGCAGAAGGGAGGAGGTGTTTTCCATTACCGTTTAACCTTACTGTGATGCTGTCATTGACAACACACGATGATTCATCTGGCACATTCAACCTCTTAGGATCAACTAGAAATCAGGTATATTTGTCTTTTAAAAATTATGTAAATGAAAAGATTAATGTTGTGTCGGAGATGAATATGGAGCTGTCGGTTGGAGTGGGGAACCTGTGCAGCATGGGAAAAATGAAGAAATGGCGGGGGAGATTGAGGAGCTCGGTGGAGCAGGTGTCCATTTGCTGATGAAATCACAGGTTTATTTTGGGATGATGAGGGAGATGGTTTGCATGTTGCGACCCCGTCGGAGGTGGTCATGAGACTGCCCGATTGTTGATGCTCCGAGTTTAAACATCAAGCCTAAGCCAACAAGACAAGGTGGACAATCAGTTGCCTGGATGATTGCTGCAGCCATTGCCTATTGCGGAGGCCACGATGATGCTCCCATACTCTTCGGACTTTGGTAGTGCAACAATGAAGTCCATGGTGACAACAAATTTATTATTATTATTATTTATTATCAATAAATCTTTTATCTTCATAGACCTACGGTTCAATCAACAAATAGCGTAACAAAATGCTTGTCTGCTGATAATCACTAAAAGTATGAAAATTTATTTTTTGTTGGTATTTTTAATCATCTGAAGTTTTGTTGTCAAGGCTTATTGTCATGTGTTATGTTATGAAGAACAAAATGGTGTACCGGAAATGCGGCTGCCTCCATCTTCTATACCTCGTTTATTAGAGATCACATTAGAAACAATCTAATGCCTCCTGCCTCGAAGAGGGCAGGATGAAGAGGGCTTCGACTTATGGCAGCATGTTGGGTTAACGAACACGAGGGATCGCATCCCCTCTTATAACAACTCTTCTTTTATGCATGAAGGGTCTACAACAGAAGGGATCACATCTTCTCTTATAACCAGCCTTCAATAAATGAAGAGTGATTTGAGCATCGATTGTATTTAGTGTCATCTCATGACACTCATACATTATTGCCTGCTGCAATCTCATGACACCCATAAATTATTGCTCGTTGCCATCTCCTGACACCCATGTGTTATTGCCTGTTGGCACCCATACATTATTGCCATTGCCAAGTGGTACCAAAATAGATATATGCAAAGCTATTAATAAATCAACCACATTGATTTATAACCGAAGAAACCATACATAAGGATATGACCAAATGCATGCTTGTGATATCTTATATTGCATGCCCATCTTATTATACAATGGCAGTGTATTGTAAGTATGACGTGCATCTTCATGCATATATTGCCACCTTACGATTTAGGGATATTATAAAATATGATATCCATGATTTTGTGCATTTCCAACAATCTCAAAAATCCTATAAGGGTTTGATGCAAAAACTTGCAATTCTTTGTGAATCTATCCAAAACTCTTTTGGATATGATTTATCAAACTATCTTCATTTTAGTATAAATACTGTGTCTAAAACTTAATCCTTATCCAAAGGTCTAACTGTGTGACCCTGCAGGCTTTAGTAGCGTTGACAACAAATATAAAATCTCGATTTCATAGATGTAAGCGAAGAGCTGCCTTCAGCAAAATGTTAGTGCTACTCAAGCTATCAAGGGGTTTGGTGTGATCTCGATCAAACATACTCATATCTCCATATGAACACATCCACTACAAGATGTGTCATATACATAGTATGAATGCCTATATAATCTCTTTTTCCATGACATAAAGCGACCACTCGATATGGAACAATGCTATTCTGGTATAAGCCATCTCAAACTTTCTTAATTTTCCAAAAAAGACGGACTTGGTCGATGAATACACCACATTTCATTCATCTGACAGATGAGTACATCACATGTCTCTCATCCAAGTAGTTGAACACATTATATGTGACTCAACTAAGCATTATCATGCATTTCCCCAGTCTAATTCAATCAAGGGCCAAATGTCTTTTCTCGTCATACGAGTGAACAAATCTTATCTTGGTCAAAGCTTCAATCAATGACACGATCAACAACATACCCAACCACCCCGTGATTAGCTAAGGCTCAAGGCTTGTGTAAGAAATATATCAAAGTATAAAGGTTATCATGCAATGTATCTTGCCAGCCTCAGGTAAAGAGGATTGATAATAAACATATAACCTTAAGTATATCGATAATTCTTTGACATTTCCTGGGATATACTTCAGCGCGTTAGTCCAAATAATAAGTCTCTACTTATATCTCACGAGTTCACTACTCATGCTTGTAGGACCCCGGGACACCCTGAGAGGGGGGAGGGGTGAATCAGGGTGTCAACTTTTTCTTCTTAAAGTTGTGGATCTTGTTCCCACGTTGGTAGGAACTATTTAAACCTGTATGAAGGATATGATCAGCAATGATACATTCACATGCAGAGAGATGACACAACAATTTTTACTTGGTTCACCACTAAGGGCTACGTCCAAGGAGCATACGCCGACAGGTTGTCGGTCGTACCTGAATCCACTATGCTTCACTAGTTGTAGATTACAATTGTTCGGGCACAGTCACTCTGTCCCAGGCTCACTGCCTTTACAAAGGTTCAGAGATAGCTCACTGCTTCCCTCGGGTCACTCCCGTTGACTCCCCCTGGCTCACTGCCGTTGGTGAAGTCACACTCAGTTTATAGACGTGAAGGTCTCTTCAATAGATTTGCATTGAAGTCTTTGTTTCCTGTTCAGCATGAGACTTTGCTTGCATCAGAGTCCTGAGTTGATGCTCTTTTGTATTCAACCTTTTACTTTAGTGCAATGACTGAATGCACTAGATCCCCTTGTCTTCGTTTTCCTGAATTACAATCACTTGTGTGATTGCTCAATAAATGATTCTCTGTTGAAGTCCAAATTTCATCCACCGATGAATACCCCTTTTCCCCTGTCCACAGGGCGAACAACCTTTGAAAGGGCCTTCGCAAAGTACCCTACTTCGCAAGGCTCCGAGTTTTGGAAAGCTCAACAAGTCTTCGCAGAGCCCCTGCCTTTTCGCGAAGCTCAATCGCGAAGCACTCTCGCGATGCTCCAGCCTTCGCAATGCTGGGCTATCGCGGAGCTCCTGCCTCTTCGCGAAGCTCACTGAGCCAACACGGGGCGCAAGACTTTCGCGGAGCTAGAATAGCCGCCGCGAAGCTCCTCTTTCGCGAAGCAGACTGCCTTCGCGAGTGACCTTTGCGAACCGAGAGCAAAATATTTTCGTTGAGAGCTCTCTACTTCTCTTGAGGGGGTCGGCCTCTATTTATAGGCAATTCCACCGACCCTCGACCCTTCCGCGTGAAGTCAACGCCACGTCATCTCAAATCGCGAAGCTCCAAAGATTCCGCCGGAATTCTGTCCAAATCGCGAAGCACCACGGCACTTTGCCGTTCGCGAAGCTTGACGTAGTCGCGAAGAATCACCGTCAACATACCTTCACGCCTTCGCCGCGAAGCTCCCTCGCGAAGCCCTTCTCCGCCGCGATGCGCTTCAGCCTCTGCCGTTCGCGAAGCTTGACATAATCGCGAAAAATCACCGTCATCATTCCTTCGCGCCTTCGCCGCGAAGCTCCCTCGCAAAGCCCTTCATCGCCGCGAAGCTCTCCAGCCTCTACAGTTCGCGAAGCTTGACGTAATCGCGAAGACTCACCGCCTCCATTCTTCTGGTCTTCGCGAAATCTAGTCCATGCATCCCATCTTCGCGAAACTCATGCCTTTGCCATATTAAATTATGATCTTCCTGGAAATCCACTTTTCATGATGCTCACCAACCTCCAAATTTTGGACCCCAAAAATTTGGCAAACACTGGAAAATGGCGCCACCTTGTATCTGCTCTTTTAGTTCGCCTCCAGATCATCCATTCCTTTGTCGATGTTCCATGAATAAAACATGGATCATTATCCACAATCTTCGAACTCGACATGCCACCATGAAATCTCATTTGTCAACAAATTTGTATGTCGTCTGTTTGCTTTGTCAACAAGCACGATCACCTCAACAACACTACTTCTTGGTGATATGTATCCTTCAACAACTCTTCTGCTTTTATCACAAACTCCTCCATTGTGATATGTATTCATTGAAGGCAAATATTTACCATCATCATCTTCTATGACAATGTGATGTGCATGGCTATCTCAGAATTCCAATCCTTGCACGACCATCTTAGATTTCTAATCATTGGCACATTGTCTTCTTCATCAACCGTCATGATCAACTTCATGCAAACCATGTGAATCAATCCGTCAAGAAGTCTCTAGCATGGTTCTCACGCAATCATGAGTAATTGCATGGTCTTCATCAAAACCCATGGTTCTTATGCAATAAGGAGGAATTGCATGGTCTTCATCCAAAAACACCATCCTGCTTTAATCATCCTTGGATGGATTACTCCTCACATTCTTCAATGTTGTAAACAATGTATCACCTTTGACACGTGTTCTTTGAACTTACGATCAGCACAACAATCGTTTGAATCACTACTCCTCTACTTCATCGGAGTACTTCATGATCTCCTTCATTGTGAGATTTCATTCCTCCATTTTATTGGAGTACTTCTTGATCTCTTTCATTTTGATATTCCATTGACAACTATTGACAACAAATACAAACCTATACACAAAGTGGTTCCAACAATGCTAATCTCAACGTATCATCACAACCCACAATATTATGTGATGGTCATCGATTAGGGATAAATCAAAGTCATACTAGGGGATATTATCATTCCATTGTTCATGTAAAATAAATTTCAACACACATGAATGAGTGATATATGAGGATTGCCTTTATTATAAAATTATGAAAAAATTATAACCATTACATCAATCTCGTATGTATCACCAAGAGATTCAACATGACCCTCATGCTTCTGCTGCAATAATGGTTTCATCAATTGGTCTGCTATATTTTCTTATATAGCCATCCAACAAATCCTAACATCACCTTTCTCAATGATCTCATGTTTGAGATGATATTTGCGAAAGAAGTGTTTGGTCCTTTAGTGAGATCGAGGTTCCTTGGCCTGAACAATGGGTCCATTGTTGTCACAATGAAGCTCAATTGCTCCCTCGATGTTAGGAACCACCTCATGTTCATAAATGAACTTCCTGATCCCCTCCTCCAAAGACCAAGACCATATCCTTATTCATTCTCAAGTATTGAAGTATGTTCTTAACAACAATCCAATGCCTCTGACCAAGATTAAATTGACATCTACTAGTATTGCTAAGAGCATATACGACATCAGATCAAGTACACAACATGACATTAGTGTTAAGTACCTTCCTAATGACACTACTATAAAATCACACTTATTCAGTGTCATCCTTTATCAGTGCTAAAAAAAACATTGATAAAGGGGGTTCTTTTATTAGCGCTAGCAAAAATAAATGATAATACTCATTTATTAGCGCTAAAAAAACATTGATAAAAGATGACATTTATCAGTATTTTTTTGAGTGATGATAAAGGAGGTCATTTATCAGTGCTTATAAAGGAGGTTATTTATCAGTGCTGATAAAATATGCATCATAAAAAAATTTAAACTTTTAAATATCATTTTTTAATATATAAATATACTTATATTGATATAGATATAATATATTTGATTAAATATGATTTATATAATATGAAATGTGTATTTACACTTTATATATAACAAATTTAGTGAAAAATGGTTTTTAAAATAATTTAAAATTGATATTAATTAAGAATTGACTAATTAGTATCATGTAATAGACATTTAACAACAATTTGGTGATAACAAAAATTAATAAATCAATTAACATCTTAAGATGAGTTGAAAACATGACTCTAACTTTAAACGACCATACCTTTTGATTTGAGTGTCTGTTTAAACTCAACGAGATGTCAGATCGAATCTTGTGAAGACATCTACACCTTATTTATTAGGGAGACCTTAGTCGTAGTTTTTTTGAGGTTAAAAAGGCCCAAAGGCCTCTAAAAATTAGTTTTTAGTTGTGATATGTTCGTTTAAGAGGGTCTTCTTGTCATTTTTTAACGGTCAAAACTTACATTCATATAAATATTATGGTTTTGAAATTTTATCATTTTTTAATGTTGTAGTGTTATTTATAATTACACACACACACATTTATATATATTTACGTATAAAAAATTAATTGTATAAATAAACATTTAAACATATTTACATGTAAAAGATATTTTAAAATATATAAAGCATATGGAAATAATTATTATCCCTTAATTTAAAATAAAAATGCATGGTTATATACATATACACAAATATATATATATATATGTGTGTGTGTGTGTGTGTGTATTAACAAAATATATGTAAATAAATATTAATATATAATACATGTAAATAAATACTAATATATACATATATATATAAACACACACATAAAGACACACACACAAACATATTTTATAAATGTATTTAAAAATAATTATATAAATATATATAAATATATGGAAAAATATATTTCTAAATATATATAAATAAAGTGATATATCATAAAATATAGAAGAAATCAACATGGAGTAGTGATAAGGGCACATGTGCGCGCACGGGGGGGGGGTCTTATGTTTGAATCCAAGTAAAGACATGCACGGGTGGCCGAGCAGGGGTGGGTATAACGCTGATAAAGGCAGGGGTGGGAGGGTGGGATGGATGAGCACTGATAGAGATTAGGGGTGTGTTAACGCTAATAAAGGGGGTGGTCGATAGGTGGCATTGAAATTTCTTTTTTTAGCGCTGATAATAAACCATAGTTTTATTAGGGCTAAAAATTAGCACTAATAAAGACACCCTTTATCAGCGCTTATTTTTTAGCACTCATAAAGAACGTTTTTATCAATGTTTTTTTCTAGCATTGATAAAAGCGATTAGCTTTTAAGGATGTTTACAACAACAGTGCTTTTTTAACACTAATAAATGCGAATTCTAGATTTGATAAAAAGCTAATCTGCAGCAGTGTGGGTACTCTTCGCCATCTCTTCTTGTTGAATTAACGACATGACGATTCGGGATAGTGTGGGGCATCCATGTTTACTCAATCAAATGCATTTTGAGGTCTGTGGTCCAATAACAATTTCAAGGGGTAGGGCTATAAAAAACTTGCATGAGTGACATTTACAGATAAAAAAGAGATACAATTTATCTTTTTATTAAATTTAAAAATAACGTAATAAAAATAAAATATATGAAAGAATGTGATTGTGACTTGTTATTAAGTTTTTTAGATTATTTTAGGGTTTCTCTTCATCTTTCGATGATAAATCTGATTGCTCTATTTCTCGAACATGCCCTACTATTTAGGGTTTCTTTGCTTTATATTTTGGGCTTCTACGGGTGGTCGTTCATGGTTTTAGATTTCTCAGGGCTTTTCGGTATGACAACTATGACCAAAATTCGTCTGTGGGCAGCTGTTAATGATAGTTTTTGAGGGGTCAAACATGCGGAATTGAAGCATTTATAGGATATGAGTGTATCCAAACCAGAATCCTCCTCATACCATGGACCCTTCGATACACTTTTTTAGGCCAATTTCCACCGGAACTTTGGTTGTTCTAATGGAACCAGGCTTATAAGTTCCATCGGATCCAAAGTTCCAGTGGAGCTTGGCCTGAAAAAGGTGTACCGAAGGGTCCATGGTGTAGAGGATAAAATCCAATGAGTAACCTGGGTGGGTTTTCATCGTCTAGTGGGGGATATTTTTTATTGGCTCACCTAATTTAGCTTTTTTTAGGTTTCACGTGTTTCTTATTAGGGTTTGCATTAATTTCCCCATGTTTGGTTTTTTATTATGGGTGTGATTTGTTTTCCCTTATTTAGGTTCTTTATTGGAGTTATTGGTTCGCTTGATTTGTCAGGTGCAGAGGGCGTAGAAGTGATGGATGTTACAAAGGCAGTGGTTATTGCTTGGCCTTTATTGTCTTCAAGTTTCTAAGTTAATTTCATTTGAAGCATGGTTGGTACTTCTTCTGAACTTGAATGCATTTGTTTGTTAGGGGAAACCATTCAGGGTGATGTTATTATTTTGTTAGTGAAGTCCTTTAAGACAATGTCTCATAGACTTGCTTAGACCAAGTACATTTGTTGGGTTTGGGGATGGGTTTCCATGGTGGGGGTTTCTAACCCACCATCATGATGTTATTGTTGTTTGTGTTTTTGTAATTGTCGGTTCTCTTGTTATAAAAAATATATCTAACACCTTATGAAATGAGACTTAAAAAATGTATAAATGAAATTATTTTTATACCTGGATTTTACAAATCATTTTACAAATTTAGCAATTCATTATAAAAAAATTAAATTTATTAAATATACTCGAACATATGAAAATAAAATGATATCATTTTCATATCAAAATTTATATCGCTTTTTTATAATTATGTAACTTTGTAAATAAAAATAAAAGTTATCATATATAAAAATCATATAAAATCTACCCTCCAAGGAAAAAAATTATTTTTTAAATTTATATTGTATGAGAAATGAGATGATTTTTTTATAAAATGTATTGGCAGTGTGTCAAAAAAATATTATGGGGGTGATTATGTTGTTATGTATTTTTGTAACATAAAAATTTTATGATAAATTTATGAAAATAAAGTCTTGATGAAAAGTTCAAATTTTTTAGTAATATCAGTAATTCAAAATTCTGAAAAAATCTATTCTCATAAAAAATGAATTTATTTGAAAAAAAAACAAAATTTTTGTTTGTAATTTATCTATTTATATAATAATAAAATTAAATTGTATAGATTTAATCATTTTATTTAGTTTAAATAAACCATATGCATTTATGTTTTGATTTTTAACCATATGTATATACGCATCGAAACCGCGTGGTTTCGTGACTTCGTTTTTTCCAGAAGGGATTGATATAAATATGGATGAGATGAGGGGTGGAAACATAAAAAGTGATATCATCATGCTAGAGACCGAACTTGAATCACTAGCATGATAGGTAGGAATACTAACCACCACACTATAAAAACAAGCTTGGGATGAGGGATGCATCGCTCATTGAAGTGACAAGCATCCCATCTCTTATGCTCAAATCTAGTTGCACACAGATTGGGGGATCACCTGTTATATAATTAGAAATGGAATCAGTGATAGGGCTGATATGAAGGATCCATCCCAGACATGATGACACCGCCCTCTCCACCCTTATAAGCCTCCTACCCGAGCACTCATCAAATCTTCTCTCTTAGGTGGATTCTACAGGTTTGTGTTTTGGTTTACCATTTTAATCATGATTTTGAATCATGCTTCTTTACAACCGTTGATGCGAACTTACGATTATTTCTCTCATCTCGCTGCTCATTTCAGATGTTGTTTTTGTGATGCATATATATATATATATATAGATAGTTGATTTAAAAAATTTGGATTCTTAGACTTTGTTAGAGTTCTGTAAATGAATTATTATGATTTTTTTATAAAGAGGACCAAGAAAGAAAAACAATTGATTTATTGGAGGATAAATTGAAATCTCAAGAATTGAAGTGAAATAAAGTAGATAACATTAATCAGTTCTCTCTAATTTTTTATTATAAGGGAGGGATGAAGTGAAAGAAAAATATGTTAGTGGATTCTTTATGCGCACACATATTAATTCACTGACATGACTTGTATCTAGTTTTATTTTTGTTTATATTTCATTGTTATTTCTTTTAGTTTTTGGGCCTTGGAATAAAATTATCCCCAACAAGAGATGGATGTTTTAAAAGAAAATAACAATATATATACAAAATAATCTATGGTGTGGAAAAGTTAAAGTTATAAATGGAACATGATGGTGTGTGAAAATAATATTGCACCCCAACCTTGTAAATTTGAGTAGTCAATTGCTGTTTGAAAGATTTCAGGGTTAGTGTCATGCCAGAAAAAAATTCCATGTGAACAAGCCTACATTGGTTGCCATCAAAGATTTAAGTGGTTAATTAGACCATTTTCAAGAATAGTGGCCATATTTTACATTTTTTTTAAATTTGACACTTTATGTTGTACTGGCATATGCTGAAATAATTGGGACCTGGTGTCTGTTTATGAACACCTCAAAATTTTCTTGTTTTTTTTAGTGAATAGTTTTCATATAACTGTTACTTTTGTATTAAGCTTTTTATTGGATCAACTGATAATAAGTTTATTATTATTAGTAGCATGATTACTATTATTATTATTATTATTTTCTCTCCATAATGAGTTTCATTCTATGGTTAGTGGTTATAAGTTTAGTGTTCCCTTATCTATGTCCTTTGACATTACTATGTATCAGTTGTCTAATTGAAAAAGTATTTGGTCCAAACAAACATGTTTTATGTGATATGGATTGTGGGAAGGAGATTATTTTATGTGAATACACCGAGATGCTAACTTATATAGGTAAAGTGAGATTCTACGTATGTAATGTGCCTTAACTTTATTTAATACCACATCTAGTCCATGATATGAGGAGAATATAATTATTTTACATGAATTAAAAAATTGGTTAAAATTTCATTAACATGCTGAATTTATTACATATTACAATGTATTCTAAAAATATACTTAGTTTAACATTTACACTATATTCACTCATAAATAATGAAGGTCAGTTGTGGACAAATATAATTAAATAAATTACTTCTTATATCTCAAATCATGAAAAATTTATACTATCATCTGTCTATTGTGGACTGGAGGTAGTATTTAAAATTATCTTTTTGAATATCACTATAAAAATCTAGAATTGGATATATGAGAGCAGTGCACCTTACACACACACACACACACAAGTGATCTTATATATTGATTGTAACAAGCCTTATCCAAGTTTTAGATTTTCTAGATTATTCATTGAGAAAATTGTCTCTGACTTTATTTACTTATGATAAGTGATTATGTATAAGTGTTTTCGTATTGTTTATTGAGAAAGTGTTTTTTTGCCACTCATTTAAGTTATTTTCTTCTAGAATCTAAGTCTTAATGTTTTTTCAAAAATAGAACAAACACCACCTTTTTTTATAACTACCTATCATAAGTGATAATCATTGTAAGTAGTTTTCACCAAGTATTGTCAAATGGTTCCTTATACATGTACTACCATTTGTTTTACTTTTTCCCATTCTCTAATTATTCTAGATTTTACCTGTGCTACTTGGATTACATGAATATGCATCACTCATTATAGAAAGTTTATTAACATTTATTTATCTTCTCTCTAATTTTTTATAATTAGATAGCTAATTTACTCATCCCTTTATTGCTTTATGAAAAATATACATATCATGTTCATAACATGTTGTTATTTTTTATGAATATCACCTTGGTCTAATTAGTACCATCCATATCTAAAGGACAAGACATACCCATATGTACAATTGAGGAAACTTGAAATCAAATCAAATGACATCTTTTCAATTTATCTGTTGTTTTTCCATCACTTTTCAAAATATATTTACTTTTAAATATTTTTTTAGATACACATCTTGAAAATGAAAATCGAAAATGTTTTCCAAAACCATAAGTTTTTACCACATCTTTCTTATGAAAAATAATATTCCAAGGAATCATTATGTACACATTCATTTCATTTTCTTGTTATGAATAACTTCCAACATATAACCAAAGAATTGATAGCTACTACGAATGTGGGATTTCATCAGTATACATGTGGGAAGATGTGAATGAATATTATTTGGCCTTATTTTTAATAAAAAGGGTGTGATTATACCTTAGACTAGTAAACAAAGAGTTGTTTCATCCTTCTTCTATTACTAAATTGATCAATTTTTAAGTATGAAGATGGGTCAAAGAGTGGGCATGTCCAAAGGAGTTACCTACAAGAGGGGTGATGTGACTCTATGCATGTTATTGAGGTTAACTAGTTATTATAGCTTCAAAAGGACCAATTTGGTTTCACATTTAATTTATATGTATGTTATAGGGTGAATGAAATTACAAGACCAAAAGAGGCCCTTAATTCCAATTTATGACCCAAAATTAGGAAAATGTCAATTAAGGATCATCACTATTTATGGATGAAATAAAGTGACTCTTATACCCCCCTCAAAATTTTGAACTAACCTTACCCTAACATTTCCACTCTCTAGAACTCTTTCTGAAGTCACTATGTTAAATTAGGGGACTATTTATCGATGATATAGTCACTAGCAGAAAATTAATTTTCCATGTAACATCCTCGACTCGGTTCTCCCTCACATGACTGATTTGAGTTGTCACATGACCTAAAACACACCTCCCCATACACCATAGAATGCCAACTAGCGGTGAGGGTCAAATATTTATAGTAGAGAGACTATAACCTCTGGTACTAGATAATAAACATAGTAAATAAATCAATATAAATAAACTCCAGTAGATAAATAGGAAAAATCCAAATGAAACCAATATAATCAAACCATGTTATGTCATATCTAATGTCATACTAAATATCATTCAATCAACCAACTGAATACAATACTCCAAAAGTAAATACTCGCAAAACCAACCCCAAATCCCATACCCAATCCCTACTCTAAGATCCAGTCCCAACATGAAAAGAAAACAATCATGTGCATGACCCCTTGCCCTTGTCCAGACCTATATCCAAGAAGTCTATCTAGGTACCAAACAATTCCCAAATAGGGTGTGAGTAAAACTCAATAGGTCACCACTAACGGTGTAAAAAAATCAATCCTAAGAAATAATACATGCAATAATATGATATACATAAGTATTTATTAATATTTTAAAAGTAGAACATCAAAATAACCTACCAACCCTCGAGCTCCAGGTTGACATGAAGGCCAAATGAAGAAGATATCTCCATACATAGGAGAGGAGAGGAGAGATATATGGGAGGCTGCTGCGTGCAGGTGAGAGGAGAATAAGGAAGGAGAAAATAAATTTAAAGGGTGGAGGGAAAAAATGGAAATTTCACCTCATTTAATGAGGCACACAGTTTGGCCGCACATTTACCCAAAATGTGTGTGAACTATGCATGTGATATTTCCAAATAAGGGGGATTGCATGATTCATGGGCATAGTTTGAGAAACCGTGTATAAATTGTGTGTTTCTCCTCTGTGAAGAAATTTACAAAAGTCGCACGACCGAACGACTCCTCTCACATGGTTATAAAAAATTGTGTGAGACCTCTAGATTTACTAGATCAACTATACAGTTTCACCTAGTGGTCCACACTATTTTATAAAAACTGTACACCCTTACTAACCTTTCCCAGTTTTGAGTTTTCGAAACCCAATGCTCCTAAAACTCGATGAAACACTTGTGACACCTCTCATGACTTAAACTAAGACTAAAAAAAACACATTTAAGTGTTCCAAATATCATATTTACATTCTAAAGCTCGGTTTAAATAATGATCCATCCACCAAAAGGTAAAATTCAAATTCCATTGGAAACATCACCCGATCCAAAAGACGGGATGTTACAACCCCAACCTTATAACTTTTCATCATTGAGAAATATGGGGAAAATAACATAAACAACATCTAACCTACTTAGGTTTTGAGGTTTTGTATAAATAGGTGTGTTGTGTTTCCTAAATTCCCAACACATCACCAAACATTACTTTAAGCATATGATACATAACCCGGAGAAACTCGAGCCAACACTCGTGTTCTAAACTAAAACATCAAGACAAATATTACCTAATCCCATCTCATCGAAGACACAATCATGTTGTTATCTCTTGCATTAACAAGACCATGACACTTACCACCAATGGGTTCAAACACTTAACGACCAATTCCAATCCATGGTACTTTACAGCGTAGGAATTTCCTATCAAAGCACGCCCTAATAATTCCAACAACGCTCCTAGAGTGAATCCCTAAAATTGGAAACCCAACACATCTGAGGACATAATATAGTCCTCATTTGATTAAAACAGTCGAATTATGATTGACCAAGATGAAACTAGTTGTGCAATATTTCCTTGAAAGGTATTGCCAACATTTATATCACAATCATATTAACCCAATGGCATGCTCAAAATGGTTCCTCACCGACCAAATATACAAAACCATAGGAAAACAAGTCGATCCACTACCGGGTAACTATTTACAAAAAAGTCCATCTTAAATGGCCAACGTACCACAACCCAAAACATGAAACCTTCTCCTGAGGCACCTCATGTTTACTTTGAACACATCTACTGAAGCCCATAACCAGCTTCTGGTGACATATCAAGACAAAACATTCACTTAAATCTGTTGTGCCTCAGTACGAACATGGGGACATACTAAATCCGACACACTTGGATCGTCACGATTAAAAACATAACATATGATATTGAATAAATACCAGGGTAATATTAAGGTCATCAACTAGAGTTTAAGGAGATCATATAAGGTGATTCATACTCTGAAATTTACAAGTGATATATCCGTACAAAGTCGAAGAATCCATGCATCAAACATTGATTGAACCCAATGATAGTAAATTCAATGAATTGGCTAGTGTACGTGAGTTAGTCCAAGGCATTCCTACATGGGAATCCATGTATCACTCAGGACTAACCATGCCTCTAAACACAACTGCACTTCTAGAGTGAAACTCCCATGGAGTATACTTATCGAAATAGAGAGGGAATTTTATTTTAGCTTGATGTATAACCGATTCTCTCTCAGTGTACTCATAATGATGTCAAGATAGGGGACACGAACATCGCTAAGACAAGAATACACCAAGAGGTTATTAAAAATTATTAGGTAGACTAGAGACACTTCCTCCAGATCCTAGAGAAGATGCTCAATATGGATTTGAACCAACCATGCCAAGCTGCATATAGAAAGATCAGTTGAACCTTCTCTGGTTGAATCTTTTTGAAGAATATTAGCTTCACCTACTAACAAGCCATCATTACCTAACCACAATGCCTCTACCACCCAAGGAATCCCATGATCACTCAAGCATAACCACCGAAGCCCATCTTGGTTTAATGATGTTCTCAAAGGTTGCATACTATCCAACCATTTCATTGTCATGCTGCCTCACAAGCACTGAAACATTTGAAATCTCACTAGCCTCATGTGCATTCAAAAGAAGTACTGACCATTTACAAATGGTACTTCTTGGTTATGTTCCTTCTACTTGGAAGGACACACATTTCTGTGATTGATGTGATGATATCCGCCTTAGGAGTGTCCTTATCATAAGATTTATTGAAAAAGGGAACTCACCCCACGACACACACTCGATCGACTACTAACTGCGGGTCCTAGAGGTGGCCAAAACGCTTTAGAAAGCTTTAAACTAAGGATAAGAAAACTAGACACTTAAAATCATGCTTAAACAAATTTACTCTAGGAGCACACATGGCACTCCCCCCGAGTTACGTCCATACATGCCATATCATCAAGCATAAGAGCCAAAACCAACCGACCCACATATCAAAATTCCCGATCCTTTTATGACTTCATACCAAGCATTGAGACAAGTCTAATTTACTTTAACACCCCTGTCAGTATGCTTTGAAGATGACCCATGATTCAAATGTAATACCTCAAGATTAAACGATTAAGACCAAAATCACGGTTCATTGTACCTTTTTAACTGCTCGATGAGTACCGCATGTATCAATGCATACTAACCCAAGGTTTCACAAGTGAAATGACACATCCTTGATATTATCTATAGGCTTATTGACCTTATGAATCCAGTATCTGATTTTATTTAAAAAGAATTAGAATTGATTTTTATTATCATATATGACTGTTAATTTGATTAATGACATACCGAGTCATCCAACACTGAAGAAGAAAGGGTCACATGACCTACTAAGTGGCCAACCATGCCCTAAGCATGCCTAAACCACTAAATTGGAGCATTACTTGATGATCATGCTCATAAAGAGGGTTAAAACACTACAAAAACACATGTAAAAACGAGTGTTATTTTATGAAATAAAGTTCTACTAAGGACAAACAACACTCGAACGACACTACATTCCATAAACTGCTCACCAGTAATTAATAAGGTTTTAAAGTTTTGAGGGTGCTACCTACCTCGAGCTAGCCCCTTATCAAAACATAAAGTGTTGAACCTATCAAGAGGTCTCACTAAAAAGGTAATTAGGCTTAAGGAACTATAATTTAAGTCCAATCTATATAAGAAGAGGCCTATGGGTAATGATTATGTTCCCATTTGAAGCTAAAACTCAAAGAAACATTTAAACTACCCTTACATGAGGGTTAGACTAAGAACACCGCTTAAGGTTTCATTTTAAGGAATTACACAAATTTACATTTAGTTCTTTAAACATTTCAAGGATTTGTTTTAAAGAACATATAATACTAGTCATAAGGTAAAATTTCTTGGTATTTTTATTTAGATAATGCCACAAGGCACACGATCAAGTTATATCAAACTTCCTTTTGAGCATTGTTATTCAAAAAAAACTATCATAATTAGGCAATTTATCACGTAACTTTCTTTTTATCTATTTTATTTATCCACAAGCTTATCACAATTGGGCTTAGTTAAAGAAAAGATCAATTTAAATCTATAGAGTAATCCACATTTTAGGTTGAAATTGACCTTTTAATTAACTAACACCTCGTATAAGTACAACTCAAAAGCAGATAACAGGTTTGTTATAATTTTAAAAGGAGACTGGTCAAGTAAGATGACACCATACATCTATATGTAAAACCATATAAGTGGTTGTAGACACTTTAAATAAACATACCATTTATCACATAAGCATACCCCCATGGGATTAGGTATTTAGGAATATCAAAAGAAAAGCGACCTTCAAGGGTCCCAATTATACAAGAATAAAGGAAACCTACAAGGGTCCCATCAATTCATTTTGGGTTCTTCAAAATGAAACCCAAAACATGTTAAACATTAATATTTAAAATACCCTTAGTGGGTTATCTCATAGGGAATGTTCCACAACTAACCTACTTGGGTCCAGTTGTGCATTTAGTAATTTGGTCATATGGATCTTCATGCCCAAGGAACAAGGGTAAAAGCCTTTATATAGGCAATCAAATCATTTAAAAGTAAAAATTTAATGGCTTTTATAATTATACAATATTTTCAAGTCATATCATGCTCTTATATAATGGTTCTATTATATGAGTTTCCATTTCCCAATTTATAAAGCACCCATACACTTTATAAATTGAAAATTGGATCTCATCTAATCATAACCAATATATTTTTGCCCATGAAAAACATGTCAGTATTGGTTAGTTATGGTGTCACTATCAATCTATATGGGAAAACACTATTTAGGTTGATTCTGAAACTTTAATAACCGATCATATATCAAAATTATAACTGTGCATGCTACCAGAAGTAGAAAATACAAGGAAGCGTGGAAATTAATTTTGGTAAACTACTACCTAATCGAGGTCAACATCCTTTATTTACTTAAAAACGATACTCATGAGTATAACAAGGTGTGTATATCAAATTAGAAACAAATAACTCAATTTAAGTCAATGCACAACAATGTCCAGTGTGTGGCACAAAAACACGACTATAAAACAACATAAATTTGAGGTAAAACAACTAGACTGCCTACCTTAGGGTTTTTGATGGATCCTTGTCCAATATAAGCCTCATATTCGAAGTATATTGGAAGAAAAATGAAGAAGGGATAAATACGCTAAAAATATGGAAAAGGATCTTGCACCTAAATAGTGAAACAAATCTAAAGATAAACTAAAATAGGAATCAATATGAATAAAGATATTACTGAGAGCCATCCAAAGCTTCTGATAGATCTTGATTTGGAGTCTAGATCAAAGAGATATCAAAATACCTATGTTGAGGAAGATGAGATCTCAACATGGAATGAGGGAGATAGGTTCACTAGAAATGGGAGGAGAAGAAATAAAATAGAGTTTAAAATATTCATTAAGGGAAAAAATTTCATTTCACCCTCAAAATAGGGGGTGCATGGTTTGGCCACAGGGTTTGGCCAAACTATACACAAACCATGCTCCCTTCACTGTCTAAGGAGGGACCTTACATAGTTAAGGTGCATGGTTTCCCTAACCATGCACAAACTATGAAAAAAACCTCTATCAAGAAACTTTGAAATATTTCATGGTCATTCACCTCGAGTCATATGGTTTTAAAAAAACCATGCATCCTCTATTTCTCACAAGGTTCCCCACATGGTTACCCTACATGATTAGTACTAAAAGTGAAGCCTACCTTGTTTGCCTATTTTTCAGAACTATGGGCTCTGAAAAATCCTCAGACGCTCCTAGAACTTTCCTTAGGCTGAAACACACATTTAAAAAGATAAACAAAGGATTTAAACTAAAAAACAAACAAATTGTACCTTTATGAAAATATGGGTCGTTACAACCTCCCCTCCTTAAAGAAACTCATCCTCGAGTTGGACATATGAGGGTAAAGAGGTTTCGTCAGCAAAGAGTTTTATCCACTGATCTCATATATCAGCTTCCCGCTCCTATGACTTGCCCTGTACTTGGTTGTGATTCCATATCACCTATAATAAATAAGATAACCTACCTCGGAGTGTCTTGACACTCTGATCCACAATACGAACTGGATACTCCTCAAAGGAATCATCCATCTCTAACTCAACCTCATCAGGATGAAAGACATGTGATGGGTCTGGATAATACTGGTGAAGCTAAGATACATGAAATACATCATGCATAGACCAGTATCTCTAATGAAATGTTATCTAGTAAGCCATTGGTATGATTTATTTAAAAACCTTTAAGGGCCCAATAAACCTAGGTGAGTGCTTACCTTTCCTATTAATACATTTATGGCCCAACCTGGGTGATACTCACAAGAAAACCCAATCTCCAACCTCAAACTCAAGAGGTTTTAGACATCTGTTGGCATATAATTATTGTCTAGATTGAGCTACCATCATGTGTTTTATGATCAACTAGACATGTTCTGTAGTCTCCTAAATGAGACAAGGTCCAAGCATAGCTGCCTCCCCTAACTCTAGCTATCACAGAGGTGAATATAAAGGCCTACCATATAAGACTTTATAGGGATCCATATAAATGGTAGCCTGATTTTTTTTGTTATAAGCGAAATCAGTAAGGGGAATGTGTTTATCACAACTATAATCCTCCTAAAACTCAATGTGTATCTCTGAAAATAAATCCATGAGATACCTTTTTCCACTGGTCTCCTGATCCACCTAAGTCTGTGTCTTTGAGTTCAAATAATCAACTACAACATTTCATTTCTCATACATATAAGAAATTTTGAAATCAAATGATTGTAGTTATTCAACCCACCTGCATTATCTAAGATTTAGATCATGATGTGTAAAGATGTAATTGATTTTTTTTTGTGATTAGTGAACACCAAAAAAATATATGCAAGTAGATAGTGTCTCTAATATCATAGAGCATAAACAATAATAGATAACTCGAGGTCACGTGTTGGGTAGTTCTACTCATGTGGTCTCAAATGATGAGACCCGTATGTGATGACTCTCTCGTCCTGCATCAAAAAAACTCCCAGCCTAATACTTGGTGTGTCACAATAAACTGTACAGATTTTACTTGGATCTAGAAGACTCTGTATCGGCACTTAAGTCAAATGAACCTTTAACTCTTTAAAGGATTCTTCATATGATTCTGACCATATGAATTTCACACCCTTTTTAGTCAAGCCTTTAAACCATACCTGCTCCTAAAAGTTGGTGAGGTGTTTATAAATACCTCACATGCACTTGGTGATAGCCCGACCTCAAATCAATATTTTAAAACACTCTCTCTCCTCAAATCTGATCAAAGAGGTCATCTATTCGAGCTAGTGGATACTGATTCTTAACCATAAGCTAGTTCAATCGATGGTAATCCATGAAAAGTCTAAGGGTATTGTCTGCCTTCTTGAAAAAAGGACAGTTGAACCCCAAGGAGAAGTGTTGTGGCATATAAATCCATTATCCTTCAGATCCTACAACTACTTCTTGATCCCCAAAATCTCCATAGGTGTTATCCTATAAAGAGTAATGGTCACTAGTGTTGATTCCAGCACTAACTTGGTAGTAAATTCTACCTCTCACACTAAAGGTAGTCCAAAAAATTTATTAGGGAAGGAATACCTAAAATGATCCACTAAAGGAGGGAAAAAATGGGTCATAACCCTTGATCTTTATAGAAAATACCAGCAATATGAGTTGTCACACTACTCATCCTCTACTGCTTGGGTCCAGATTGAGACACATGAACATCCCATTCTCCCTTATGCGTGTTCCTACCACCCTATGGTGATGTAAAGTTCACCCTCTAATGATAAAAATAAATGTGGGATTGATAGGGAACTAACCAGTCCATCCCAATGATTACATTAAATCCCATCATGTTGAGTTTTAAAAGATTCCATATGAAGAGATATTCACCTATCTCAATGGAAAAATATGTACAATGGTGAAAACCCTCAGATCAGATACCTAAAGGGGTATCAAGCATCATAACGCTATAGAATTGTTTGATCTCAAATCCCAGACTCTTCATGATTTCCTTATATATAAAAGAGGGAGATGTTCTTGTGTAAAATAAAGAAGACACTAAATTGGAGGCTACTAGAATAGTACCTCATAAAATAGAAGGTTTGGCACTTTTCTCGTCTGACATAGGTTGTACTACAAGTCACTAGCCCGTACCAGGGCCCTGAGTCACTCCCTGACTAACCTAAGCAAGCCCACACTACTAGATCTAAGAATCATGAGTCTGAATACCTTTTCCTTGACCACTGCCTTGGCCTGAACAGTTGGTGGTATTACAGCTGCCCGCCTGACGAGATGCTATAGACCCCACTCCTGAACACAAAGTAGGTGTAGATCCCTGCTCACTAGGCACTAATGAAAAAGTCCCAAAGAAGCATTTCATATTCTCCATCCTTCCATAGCCTCTACATTCCATTGGTTTATTTAAACACTGAGGTTTCATATATCCTAGCTTCCCACACTTGTGACATATCAATAAACTATCAACACAAGGATCCTGACTACTACTATCCCCATGAGAGCCCTCGAAGCAATGCTTGTGTCTGCTAAAATAACCAATGATAGATTTAGGTGATGAACCACCCTGAATCACACTATCAGCTTCCCTTAGATTCTTCTCTATAATAAGGGCTTGGTTGACTATCTCAAATATGGTCGTCAACCGAATTACATTAACCTGTGACCAGATAGCGTATACTAGCCCATCCTCAAATCATCTGGTGGTCATAAGATCACCACCTGCTAGAGTCGATGTGAACCATTATATCTCAGTAAATCGGGAATAATACTCCATGAAAGACATGCCTCCCTACTTTATGTTCATAAAATCTTTAGCATGATCATCCCTCAAAGTATGCAGAAAGAAATATTCATAGAAGATAGTTTGGAAATCTTCCCAGACCATATCACGATGTCGATCTTCCTGGGTAATGAAATCCCACCATCTCTTGGCAGAATTGCACAACATATAAGCAATAAGTTTGACCCTCCACCCTGGAGACATCTCAATATGATCAAATATAGAAATAATAGCTTTGAGACAAGACTTGGCATCATGAGGTCTGCCATCTCCTAAGAAGGTTGGAGGATACTGCTGCCAGAACTCCCGAGTCAACTTAGTCATACTCAAGGCAAGTCAAGAAACACCTTGCATAGATTTTAACATACATAGAAATACCTCTCAGAATTAGGAATCAGTTCCCATTTTAGAAATAATAATAGGTTCCATGGGTGGCACTATCAGCGGGATCACTTGCGGCTTAAGGTCTACCACCGTAGGTGCATGGTCACCCCCACCTTCAAGGCGTACAATTAAAGGTCATTATGGATGCATGATGCTACAATTAAAAATTCACACCTTAGAATAGATCTTAATAATTGAAAATATTCCAGATAGATAACTAGGATAGGTATAATACTTCTTATATAAATGATTTCACCTCTCCACCTACTCCAAAATCTAGGTATAGGTGGTGGAAAAGACCATTAAAAGCAATAAGAATGTAAGAGAAACACCATCTACCTTCTACTAAGGATGGGTTTGGGTTTAGGTATCATATCACACATATAAGATAACCAATTAATTCTAAAAGTGATATTTATTCTTAAATTTTTGTTCATTTAAACATTTTTATCTCTTTAAATGGTTGAACTGGATGGATCACCATTTTCAATTCATAAGGTCCCATACTCCTCATGAACTGAAATATGGAATCCACATAATCCATAACATAACATGTTCTAGCCCATGAAACCAATGGTCCATGGCCCAACGTGCCATAACTGACTGCTTAAGGTGTCTGCTTTAACCTATACAGAAAAACAATTTTAGGTTAAGGTAGAAACTTTAAGTTTCAATCATGTTTTTCAATATCCTACAAGAATTTCAACACATTTCTATATATATTAAAGTCACTAATAATAAGAAATAGGCAAATGCATGATGGAAAAATAGACGTGATGTGGAAAAATACATGAAATATTAATCCTATTGTGACTATAATGATTCATGTAATGTAACACCCTCATTTCATCAGACCAAGTAATATAATTCTCATTTCAATAATTCCAATATCAATAACATCATAAAACATGTGTATCACCCAATGGTGAATTCGTATAAACTATAACGGGCATAATCAATAACGACAATAACTCATCCCAGGTAATTTGGTTTTCCCCTATACACAGGTTAGTTACACCCATACAGAGGCTCATTACCAAATCCCATCAACTCTTAGTATCATGTCCAATACCCAAACAATAATTAAAATGAAAAATAAAGCCTTTGATACCACTTTTTAATGTCCCAACTCAGGATCCACTTAACCTATGCCCTGAGCCAGTGGGTCACATGGCCTCAAGAACACCTCCTTGTATGCTAGAGATTTCCGACTAGTAGTAAGGATGTAAAGGTGGTATAGTGGGGAGACTATACCCACATACTATAGTGGAACAATGGATATAATAAATAAATTTCAATAGTGGAATCATAATATAAACAAACACTAAATAGTCTGGACCATTAACCTATCATAGAGGAAGCACATATAACATATATAATAATAAAATATCGAAGCGTAAATAAATGAATAACTTAATAATAACAACAAAATCCAAAAATGATAAGCTAGATACATGATGTCATGGCATGCTTCTATACAAAAGGGGAATAGGGGACACACATATACAACATGCTATACAAAAACTAAAAAAGGCCAAAATACTACTTCGTTGGCATCTCGAGCATATGCTATGTCCTCTACTTCCATGCTCTAACTATAAGATAATCATATCAATAATTAGTAGTAGGGAACTTTCCCTTATCAATACCTACAAAAAAGTAATCTACTTAGGTACCAAAGGCGGCCTGAGTAGGGTTTTAGATAAAATCCTAGTAGGTCACCACAAATTGTGTCTAAAAGTAATCCAGGTAGTGTACATATAAGTAACAGTGTGCAGGTATAAATAAAATAATAGAAAATGCTGAATAAAAATTCACAAGCCCATTTAGGTTCCTAAAGGACACCTGGCAGCTCTACCTACTTCAACTCATGGTCAAAATGAGTGTTTGATCAGTAACTATATATATAGTAATACTATATATAGTATAGTTGTATATTTCATCCGCCTATATGGAATAAGTACGTGCAAACATAAGTATCCATATACCTAGAATACTAGGTGCTGGCTGGACCGAGGTGTAACTCAATCATCCATAACCAGTTTGAACGGTCCTATAAGCTCAAGTAAAAGGGAACATTCCCTACATCTCATGATGAATGGTATATGTCATGATCTTTACTCGAGATGGTGGGTGTGTTGTCATGTTAACACCCAAAGCAAGGGACATGGTGCATCATGACCACCATCCAAATAGTGTCAATAGTGTGAGACGTCATGCTCAACACCCGATGTAAGGTAGAGTGAATCATTATTCCCAACAATTCCCTTACCATTGTACCATAGCCAGTGTTAATGGATTAATCATAATAATAATAATATCTATGAGTCATTACCTCTCATGCATTATACTTATCGAGACCAAATATAAAAAATGCCACAAAATTCAACTAATCCTTTAACAAAGGATGCAATGATCAGTGTGGACTTTCCACCCTTTATAAATCATTTAAATTAAACCATTTAATTTATTTAGGTAAGAAACCCATCATGAATCAAGTCGTTCAATTAATCAAAACATGTCAATTCCATTACACGGTTCAATAAAGCACTTATAAGGTGTCATTATCATTTAGGAAACTACTTACAAGGTTAATTACATTTATAAATCAATCCAATCACTTAGGAGGTGCTTTGGTTCAATAAACTTTTATATATAAGTGGGTGATTTCAATTACAACCCAATACAAACACTTGGGAAAAATAATGTATCAACACCCTGAAAATAGGGAAAAAGAGATTACACCTAAATATCACAATAGATCTGAAGATAAACTAAAATAGGAATAAATAGGAATGGATATCTTACACTACTGGAAATATGACCTATACCAACACATATATACCAACAGTTTGTAAAAACCATTGGTATAAGTCCCCTTTCCCAACGGTTTGGCCAAACTGTTGGGAAAATCACACTTTGAGGTCACTTTTCCCAATGGTTTGCCAAAACCATTGGGAAATGGTATGGCTTTCCCAATGGTTTGGCCGAACCATTGGGATATGTGCCCTTATTTTTTATGAGTACATTTATTGAATATCGTCAAATAAATCAATATATAAATTACATATATATATATATATATCCAAATATATTCACAAAGGATACTCTAGGATAGTGGTAAAGTCATTGATATATAACGTGGAGGTTGTGGGTTCAAACCTCCGCTGGAACTCTTTTTTATATATTTACCTATCCCAACGGTTTCCTCAAACCATTGGGAAAGACCTATACCAATAGTTTAAAAACCGTTGGGATAGGTCTTTCCCAACAGTTTTCTCCAAATCTTTGGGATAGGTCTTTCCCCACACCAAATCACCGAACGGCTCCCCAAACCGTTGGTATAGGCTATACCAACGGTTTGGGGACCTATACCAATGATTCCAAACTGTTGGTATAGGTAATTTTTCCATTAGTGTTACTGAGAGATATCTAATGATTTTGAAATATCTTGATTATGAGTCCAGATCATATAAATATCAAAATACCTAGGTTGAGGAAAATGAGAGCTCAACGTGGAAAGAGGGAGATTGGTTCGCTGCAAATGGGAGGATAAGAAAGAAAATAAGGTTTAAAAGATTAATTAAGGGAAAAAATTTCCTTTCACCATCAAAATATGGGGCACGAGGTTTGGCCAAATCATGCACAAACCGTGCTTCCTTCACTGTCTAAAGAGGGACCTCACACAGTTAAGTTGCACAGTTTCCCTAACCGTGTGCAAACTGTGTAAAACCCCTCTATCAAGAAATACTAAAATCTCACATGGTCATGAACCTAGGGTCTCATGGTTGTAGACAAACTACGCATCCTCTGTTGCTCACAAGGTGCCTCGCACGATTACCCCGCACGGTTAGTTCTAACTGTGCGGGAACCATGCAACCTACTCTGTTTTCCAATTTTCTAGATCGTTGGGCTCCGAACAATCCTTGAACACTCCTAGAACCTTACTTGGGTCGTAACACACATTTAACAAGATAAATAAAGGATTTAAACTCAAAAAAATGGGTCATACCTTCATGAAAAGATAGGTCATTACAACATCAGGAGTTTCGTAACATCACACACGATGGTAATTCCATTTAATATTTTTATTATAATTTATTACAAAAAATTGAAATATATCCATAACAGTGTATCATATCAGAAATATGAGGCCACCATTAGATTTTGGATGATGGGTTTACCCGAGGCATGCCATAACATTTGTGTGTGTCGAGTGTTTGGTTACATAGCACATGAGGGTAATTCATTTAATATTTTTAGTATAATCTTTTATAAAAAATTAATTATCTCCCAGACTGTGTATCATATGAAAAATTGGAGACCACCAATGGTCTGGGATATGGGATTTAACCTAGATGTGACATAATATTTGTGTGCGTTGAGAGTTTGGTAACATCACGCATGATGGAAATTCATTTAATTTTTTTATTATAATTTTTTATAAAAAATTGAAGTATCTCCCGAATGTTGTATTGTATGGAAAATATGAGAGTGTCATTAGTTTTGAGATGTTGGGGTTACCTTAGGCACGACATAAAATTTTTGTGTATTGGTTATTTAGTAACATTTCACACGAGGGTAATTCATTTAATATTTTTATTATAATATTTTATAAAAAATTAAAATATCTCTTAAATTTTATATCATATAAATAATCAAAGATCACTGTTAGGTCCAGGATGTGGGGTTTACCCTATACGCGACATAACATTTTTGTGCTTCGAAAGTTTGATAACACCACGCATGATATTAATTCCATTTAATATTTTTATTATATTTTTTTTACAAAAAATTGAAGTATCTTCATAATGGTGTATCATATCAGAAGTTTGAGATCCCCGTTTGATCGAGGATGTTGGGTTTACCCTATGTGCGACATAACATGTGTGTTTGTCACGTTTTGGTAACATCGCACATGAATGTATCATTTTTAATATTTTATTAATATTATAATCACAAAATTTATACAAATTCTTAATACAAAATATTTTAATTAATATAAAATTTATATTAATTATTGTGAATTTCTAATAGTTATTATTTTTTATATTTTTTTTCAAGGTTTGATAAAAAATTTAGTATTTATTACAATTTTTTAATTTTTACTTGTTGATAAAATTATTTGTTAAGTAATACTAATTATTTATTATTTATAAATGAATTTATAATAAATATTACTAATTTTTGACAATTACAAGTATTTCATATTTTTTATTTTACAAATTTTTGTAATTTCTTCAAATTTTCAAATTATTAATAATATTTTGCAATTAACACTAATATTTTTTATTTATTAATAATATTGACTAATTAATTACAAATTATTACAAATTATTTAATGATTATTATTAATTATTTAAATTATTATTACATTTTTAATAATTACTATTTATATCATGATTTCTTAATTAATATAAATACATCAAATATATTCTGACTCCTTTTAAAAAAAATATACATATCAAATCTATATAAACACACACACAAATATATATATATATATATATCAAAAACATTATACATTTAAAAAAAAATATATGCGTGTGTGTGTGTGTCAAAAACTTTACATGTTTTTTTAAAACTTATATATATATATATATACACTCACGTGTTAATATACATACATATATAAATATATATTAAAAATTATACACATTTTTTATATAAATATATATATATTAAAAACCTTACATGTTTTTTTAAAAAGTTTATATTTATATATTCATAAGGCATTATATATATATATATATATTACAAGATTTATTAATTGATATAAATACATCAAATATATTTTGACATTGTTTTTAAACAAATATACATATCAAATTTATATATAAATAGATGCAAACATACATACAGACATATATATATATCAAAAATCATACATGTTTTTTTTAAAACACACACACACACACATATATATATATTCACATGTTAATTTTCTCAAAAAAAAAATATTCACATGTTAATACACACACACACACATATCCAAATTAAACAATGAGAAAAATACCTAAAAATCAATTGAAATAACTCATACAGACCTAATTAACATGAAAATAGGGAATAATAAATTTGCAGCAATCCTAAATACCAAATAAATCATAAAAATTTCGATAAATTTCAAAACCCGGGGTTTCTCAAAACTAAATCATGTATTAAAATGAATCACGACTACACATATGCCCTTTAAGAGTGTGAAAAATGACTATTAACAGCGCTAAAAAAGCACTTTTAATCACAGTGATGACAAGGGGGGTCCTCTTTATTAGTGCTCAAAATAGTACTGATAAAGGCCTTACTGGCTACAATGTGGTGTTAATATAACAGCACACCCAACAAAAACCTACAAAAACCTTTAATTTTAAAAAATACTATATATATTTAATATGACACTAGGGATACAAAAATTTCCACCATGGTATATAAAAAAACACTACAATATACATTTCAAACAATATTTTATATAATTCTATATACAATTATCCAACAAAAATTTAAAAATAATAATGTTTCATCTTTTGACGCTTGCGATCCCCTCTCAAAAATGCCTTCCCATGATATCAGTTTTTGAACAAATCATCTCAACCTGAGCAAAAGATACACCTATATAAGAAAACAAATATTATGTTAGTAATATTATAAAGAAATAAATTAAACATTAATATGAAAGAATACATTAATAAAATGTGAATATTTAATAAAAAATACACATGTGGGGTTATACTGGTCACACTATGCATTCTATTGAGTCAGGATTGATTCATACACATCATAAATGAGTTATGAATCATTGTCGTAAAATATCAAAATAATCTGAATGTGTTTGCCCAGTTTTGAGTATGTCACTTGTTCTTTTACTAAAATTAATGTTAATTTTAAATAATGACACATTTGGAATTATACCAACCACACTGTGCATCGTATTGAGGTGAGGCTAATTCCTAAATGTCAAAAAATGACTTATAGATCATTTTACTAGAGTATCAAAATAATCCGAATATGTTTGCTTGGTTTTCAGTATGCCAGTTTTGTTTTTTTTACTAAAATGCCATTTCAAACTAAAAACACGCATTATAAGTCATACCAGTCGCATCGTGCCTTGATTTTATGTGAAAATACTTCATAAAAATTAAAATTAACTTATGAATCTCCATATTAAATTATCAATACAATTGTAATGTGTTTTCTTGGTTTTTAGTGAGTGACACGTTTTGAACTAAAATGTCAATTTCAAACTGATAACAGACACTTTTAGTCATAATGGTCACACCGTGTGTCGGATTGAGATGGGGTTGATTCCTACATGTAAAAAATGACTCATAGACCATTTTTTTAAAGTAAAAAAATAATCTAAATGCGTTTTCTTGGTTTTCAGTATGGCAGTTGTTGTTTTTACTTAAATTAATGTCAATTTTAAACAAAAAGAGACACTTTGAGTGATACCAGCCACACAATGTGTCTTATTGAGGTGAGGATAATTACTACACATCATGAATGACTTATAGATCATTTTTCTAAAATATCACAATAATCCGAATGCATTTTCTTGGTTTTCAGTATGTCACTTGTTGTTTTTACTTAAATTAATGTCAATTTTAAATAAAAAGAGACCCTTTGAGTTATACCAGACACATCGTGAATATTATTGAGTCGAGGATGATTCCTACACATCAAAATGACTTATATATTGTTTTTATAAAGTATCAAAATAATCCAAATGTGTTTTCTTGGTTTTTAGTATGCTAGTTGTGTTTTTTACTAAAATGTCATTTCAAACTAGAAACACGTATTATGAGTCATACCGGTAGTATCATGCATCGGTTTTATGTGATAATACTTCATAAACATCAAAAATGACTTATGAATTATTTTTCTAAATTATCAAGACAACCAGAGCATGTTTTCTTGGTTTTTAATGAGTGACATATTTTGAACTAAAATGTCAATTTTAAACTGATAATGGATACTTTTATTCCTACCGGTCACACCATGCATCTAATTAAGGTTTGGTTGATTACTACAGGTCACAAATGACTCATGGATAGTTTTAATAAAGTAAAAAAATAATCAGAATGTGTTTTCTTAGTTTTCAGTATGTCACTTGTTCTTTTTACTTAAATTAATGTCAATTTTAAATAAAAATACACACTTTGAGTCATACCGGTTACACCGTGTATCATATTGTGGTTCAGTTGGATCCTACACATAAAAAATGACCCATTTATCATTTTCCTAAAATATAAAAACAATCTGAATGTGTTTGGTCAGTTTTCAGTATGTCACTTATTGTTTTTACTTAAATTGATGTCAATTTTAAATAAAAATAGACACTTTGAGTTATACAAGAAACACGGTGTATCATATTGAGGTGAGGATAATTAATACACATTAAAAATGACTTATATATCATTTTACTATAGTATCAAAACAATCCAAATATGTTTGCTCAGTTTTTAGTATGCTAGTTGTGTTTTTTTACTAAAATGTCATTTCAAATTGGAAACACACATTATGAGTTATCTCGATCGCATCGTTCATCAGTTTGATGTGAGACTACTTAATAAATGTCAAAAATGACTTATAAATAACTTTCATAAATTATCAATATAATCAGAGTGTGATTTCTTGGATTTCAATGAGTGACACATTTTGAACTAAAATGTCAATTTTAAACTGATAACGGACACTTTTAGTCATACCGGTCACACCGTGTGTCATATTGAGATGTGGTTGATTCCTATATGTCAAAAATGACTCATGGATCATTTTACTTAAGTATCAAAACAATATGAATGCGTTTTATCATTTTTTAGTATGCAACTTGTTGTTTTTATTTAAATTACTATCAATTTTAAATAAAAAGACACACTTGGAGTCATACCGGTCACACCGTGAGTCGTATTGAGGTTCAATTGACTCTTACAAATCAAAAATGACTCATATATCATTTTTTTAATATAAAAACAATATTAATGTGTTTGATCGGTTTTTAGTATGTCACTTATTCTTTTTTACTTAAATTAATGTCAATTTTAAATAAAATGACACACTTGGAGTCATACCGGTCACACCATTCATCATATTGAGGTGTGGTTGACTCCTAAATGTCAAAAATTACTCATGGATCATATTTCTAAAATATCAAAAAAATTGAATATGTTTTCTCAGTTTTTCGTATGTCACTTGTTGTTTTTACTTAAATTAATGTCAATTTTAAATAAAAAGAGACACTTTGAGTTATACCAACCACACCATGCATCATATTGAGGTACAATTTATTCTTACACATCACAAATTACTTATATATCATTTTCCTAAAGTATGAAAACAATCCAAATGTGTTTGCTTAGTTTTCAGAATGCCAGTTGTGTTTTATTACTAAAATTTCATTTCAAACTGAAAACACGTATTTTGAGTCATATCGATCGCATCATGCATCGGTTTGATGTGATACTACATCATACACATTGCAAATGACTTGTGAATCTATTTCCTAAATTATAAATACAATCGAGTGACTTTACTTGGTTTTTAGTGAGTGACTAACCGTGCTGTCGTGACACGTCAAATTGATTATGATTTTAAGGTTGATTTGTAGTCTAGGGCAGACCCTAGGTCATCTCTCAAGGAGAATTCATGGGTTTAGAGTGTGCGTTTTTAATAATAATTACTAAAAGAGGGGTTTTTTTTAAACAGTTTAAATTAAATGACTTGATTTAAAGAGTTTAATAGTTTATAAACAAAAGTGGTGTTTTATAATTATGAGATAAAGAGATCATTTCGAGTTCACTAAAACTCTTGGTGATTTTATCATTCTGAAAAATACGCATGGTTTAATGTAATCCTTTGGTTGAGGGTTGTCAAGATCCCAACTTCCCTCTTAACTCTTAAACGATGCTCAAAGAACCACCCCTTGAAACAACGATTGTGTTGTCCAGGTTTGGGTGTCAAGCATGGAGAAGAAAGGATACCAAATCATACTGAAATATTATGTATTTGTGAGATAAATTTGACTCTTGTCTTGTCCAATCAAAACAACCCAAGATTCCCACTTGAAATCTTAACCCAATCGGTGTTGAAATAAAAAGTGTTTCACTTAATTTTAACAATAGAAATGAAATCAGAGGAGAATCATGTTAAGATAAGAAATAAGTGAAATATTTAGCACATAAATTATACAAAATAAGTAGAATAAAAAGTTTCAGAACTCCCTACCAAGTGTGTGTAGCTCCCTCGAAATGACTATCCACCGTTTAGCTCGACATCGGGAGGAGGAGGAAGCTCGGGTGGAAGTTCACCTTCATCCTTGGTCCCCCTATGAGGATAGGGGCCTCCAGAACTCTTTGGATGATGATAGGACTCCTTTAGGTCTCCAAAATACCAGATCTTCACCTCCTGGACAAACTTACAAATGGGGATCCCAAGGTTCCATTTTATAGGAAAATGGGAAGGTGGTTTTGAGAACATAGATTTCTTAAAACCACTTGTCACATGGGTTTAAACCTCCATAAAGTCTTATATAGCTTTGGAAAAAATAAAAAAGTTGTATCCCCACATCTTTTTTGTATCCACCTAAAGTTTGGCACAGTTTTGACAAATAGATCCCGAGATATGAACAGATCATAGAAAACCACTTTTGACTTCGTGCAGATTCAGTGTGCTGGATAGATCAGGTCGGTTGGGAATCGTATAGGATGAATGGGGATTCAGTTCCTTAATATGAAATGTATGAAATTAAATTTTGGACCATAACACAAAATTTCATCCTACTTGAATTCATGGTTTAGTTTAAATATTCGGTTGAGTCTACTGGTGTGCATGGATCCTGCACAGTTTGTCTCATTTTTTTTGGACATCATCATGGGCCCTCCAAATCACCTCCCCCGGCAATGGAATCATCAAAAAAAGTAACATTAACCTTTTTAACAGTGATGAATACAAAATAAATGATTCAAAAATGGAATTAAATTTGTTATTATTTTTATAATTTTTAATATAAAACGAGTTTAGCACAATGGTGTAAGGGTGAAAATGAAACAGTGAATCGTGGTGCGATCAGTGACACATTTTGAACTAAAATGTCGATTTTAAACTGATAACAGACATTTTTAGTCATACTGGTCACACCATGCATCAGATTGAGGTTTGGTTGATTCCTTAAAGTCACAAATGACTCATAGATTTTTTTCTTCAAAAGTATAAAAACAATCTTAATGTGTTTTCTTGGTTTTCAGTATGTCACTTATTCTTTTTTCTGAATTTAATGTCAATTTAATATAAAAATACACACATAAAGTCATACAGGCCACACCATGCATCAGATTGTGGTACGTTTGATTCCTACACATCAAAAATGACTTATGGATCATTTTCATAAAGTATCAAAACAATATGAATGTATTTGATTTGTTTTCAGTATGTCACTTGTTTTTTTACTAAAAGTAATGTCAATTTTAAATAAAAAGAGACACTTTGAGTGATACTAGTCACACCGTGCATCGTATTGAGGTGTGTTCAATTCATACACATAAAAAATGACCTATAGATAGTTATCCTAAAGTATCAAAACAATCCAAATGCATTTGATCAGTCTTCAGTATGGAAGTTTTGTTCTTTTACTAAAATGTCATTTCAAACTGGAAACACGTATTTTGAGTCATACCGATCTTATCGTGTGTCAGTTTGATGTGAAACTACTTTATACACATCAAAAATGACCTATTAATCTCTTTACTAATTTTTTAATACAATAAGAACACTTTTTCTTGTTTTTTAATGAGTGACACGTTTTGAACTAAAATGTCAATTTTAAGCCGATAACAGACACTTTTAGTTATACTGGTCACACCGTGCATCATAATGAGGTGTGATTGATTCCTACACGAAAAAAATGACTCATGAATTATTTTCCTAAAGTATAAAAACAATCCAAATGAATTTTCTTGGTTTTGAGTATGTCACTTGTTCTTTTTTCTAAATTTAATGTCAATTTAACATAAAAATGCACACTTAAAGTCATAACGGCTACACCATGTATCAGATTGAAGTAAAGTTGACTCCTACACATCAAAAATGACTTATGAATCATTTTATTAAAGTATTAAAACAATATGAATTCATTTTCTTAGTTTTTAATATGTCACCTTTTCTTTTTACTAAAAGTAATGTCAATTTTAAATAAAAAGTGACACTTTGATTGATACCAATAAATTGTTATTTTTTCTCAATTTTGAGTAGTTCAGTTGCTATGATACCAAATATATTGACCGAGACATTTCATACATAGATATAAAATCTTATTAGATTAATATTCCTTACATAACATAATGATCCATGCCAGAATAGTTTTGGTTTAGTGCTTTTGGAAACATGGAAACAAAAAGAACTAGTTCATAAGAGTCTCTCATTAAGTTATTATTTACTAGAAACCTTCTTAGACATAACATTTATAAAACCATTATTAATAACCTAAGGATATGAAACATGATAAAGGGTGATCATATATGCTCAATAAGTGTAAACAAGTGAGATATTAATGATCATATAAGGATAACATGAGCATAAATATGTTAGAAGGTGACATTAACATTAGAAATTCATACCTTGTATATCATAGATCGTAATAACGAGTCATGGAGAAAATCATGGTAGTTTAAAAGAAATGAATCTTAAAGGATCAAAGAATATTATAAACTAAAAAAATACACTTCAAGTCATACCAATCACACTATGTATTAGATTGAGGTGTGGCTGATTGATTTGCGACTGATTGATCTAACCACTACACAATTTAGAAAAATGATCATGATATATTTTGGGAATTCATACTTTTCATTAAACTACTGATAAATCCCTCTGTATATACATCCTTTTGACTCACTTCACATTTCATGCAACATGGGGTTTCCTCTTCCACCTAAAAGAAACATTTCTCTATTTTCTGGCTTGTTGCAGATAGTTGAAAGGAAAATATGACTTCCAAAAATATCTATATAAAAAAATAAATATTATATACAAATGATAAGGAAATTAACTTACAAATAGTGGATAAAATGATGACAAAATTAATTAATTACATACAAAGACACACTTTGAGTCATACCATCCACATCATGCATTACCATGCTTTCCATTTTCTTTCTTTATTGAAATGGAAACACTACATTGTCAACATTTATCACTTAACTTCAAGTTCCCTCCACTTCCTTTGAAGGAAAGTGATAAAATCTGACAATGCAGGGGTGACAAGGTTTTGAGGGTGAATAAGTGTGTGGAAGACATTGTTTTCATGAGTAGTCAAAAATTTAATTTAGATTATGTTAATGAGGTAGAGAATAAATAATATTATGAGAAAAAACATAATATATTAAAATAAACTTTACCTTCTCATTGAATTCTAACTTTAATTCTTGAATTCCAATATCTCATGAGCATGACCAGTTTCGAACAAACTACCCCAAATTGAATAAAGGAATCCACCTGTATAAGAAAACAATTTTTATGTGAGTAATAATAAAAATAAGTAAATTAAACATAAATATGAAACAATACACTACTTATATGGAAGTCACATATTCACGTTATTTTTTTACATTCTTCCATCAGGTATGCTGCGTATTCATTTCTGAGCACATTTATATCATGTTGTGAATATGAGTATTTTCAAAAGTCATAGTAGTATTGAAAAAATATAAATACACAAAGGATTAATAAATATTTTAAATAAAATAGTAATTATATTAGAGAATACATCTTCAGGGATTCTATTTTTTTCATGGAATATGATCTCTCTCATAAATTTACAAACCTAATAACCATAATATTTTCCATCGGTTTGTTTCAAACACTGCAGAAACATTGAGGAGAATAAGTAATTTGTTTTGATATGTGTTTGGATTGTGAAATATTATTATATATACCTTTATACTTATCTAGTCATAGAACTTTTCTTCTTTCTTGTCCTTATCCCCTGGCCTCATTCCTTGTTTTTCATCATATTGATGCACCACCCTATCATAAATGAATCCTCATTAAAAGATAATATAAATTATATAACTTGGTGTTTATCTCTAAAACATTGGATTTAGTTTATTACAAATTGAAAAACTCTATCATGTGTGGATAGTTTGTTTGGTATCTATGCATTAAATCTAAGAAATAAATCTTTGGAGTATCAAAATTTACCGTAATGAGCATCTAATGCTTCCTAAAAACAAAAAAAGGAATAAGTAATGAAAGAAATGAAAATATATTTGATATGATTAAATTATAGAGTTTTACCATGTATCATTGGTATTAAATAGATTATGTCATATGAAATTTTTCTTTCAAATGATTTGATTAGACCTGCCACTATTTCATCCTTTTTTTGTATCTATTTTTGGTTGTTCTATAGAGGTTATGTGAGGACTAACGAGTCCAAAAAAATCATGGGAAAATCCCTTCAATTTTTTTTTCATATATACACCCTACAAAAATATGAAATGTATCTAGTCATAATTAACACAGTATGTCAAATTTTGGAAAATAAAATCATGAAAACATACCTCATGAATACATTTACAACTGAGCCACCTAGACAATCATATTTGAGGATTTCACTTGAACTCTCAACACCAATGAAGTCTTGATATTTCTATCTAGACATATTTTCTTCAATATAAACTATGTGATCACGACAATATTTTTATTTGTATCTACATGAACCTTCAATGATAGTAAATTCAGATATAGAATGGGTGGGGTAATAGTGTTTTCAGTAGATTTTTTGATCGATTGGTCAATACTTTAGATGGTTTTTAGTTGGTCTTTCATTTTATCCCCTTCCCTTTGTCTGTATATAATAACATTCATCAGTTTAGACCTTTTTTCATTAATTATTAAAGGTTTAGCTTGAAAAATAAATTGGAAATAAATACCTCATTATCAACATGTTTTTTTACAAGATGTGACCACCATGAAATGAATTTTCTAAAATATTTTTTGACCGTATAAATATCTTTCTCATGAATTGAAATAGGTAACTCGGTGCTCGGCTCATGGGCTATACTAATTGACACTCACACATGACCTATTGAAAGTGTTTTGATGTGTGGAATGTTATTTTGGATATTAAACACCATAGCCCTTACTATAAGGAGATGAGTGGGTATTGATAGATATAAATCATAGTGATTATCACCCTATAGAATATCAATACAGGAAAGGTATCAATGTTTTTCTGGTTTAAATTTCATAGAAACATTTATTAGAACATTGATTACCTCAGCTAAGAAATCTCTTTAAAGGGAATGACTCGCCTCATAGTTGGTGGGGGGTGGGGTGGGATCTCCATGTGGTGGTTGTTCTTGAGCTACTTCTTCTCTTTTCCTCCCCCCATAAAATTTTCATCAACTCTCTCTACCATTGGAATTCTTCTTCAAGGGTAGTTATTGTTTCTCTCATCTATTTTATTAATTCACTTTGACCCTACTTTTGTTTTTTTATCAAAATATGTTCTTGGTGTCACCCCAAAACCCACACCTCTGACCCAACCATACTGTTATGGCCACTTCATGGCCACCGATAGTATGTGTTCATCTGGTACAGGTGCTAATAATTCCTGTGACTATGTCAGATAGAAAATATAGGAAAATAATTTTACATTGTTATGTAATAGTGATTTAAATCAAAACAAATTTTTGTTATGTAATACTTACACATGTTTCCCATACTTTTCATGTGTTTTCATCTATTAGTATCATGTATTTATTTATGCATGCCTCATTCTATAGCACATGGAATGGGATAGAAGTGGATTTGGATTCAGAGTCATGAATCTGCATATAAATAGAGGAGCATAATTATGGTGTTGTTTCATGTCACATAAAATTATTATAGTAGATTTAAAATACGTACCAACTTTTTTCAAGTGAAGTGTACCCCATCCTTGTTTTACAGTAGGGGTGCACTGGTTCTTCTGCTTGTTCCTTATTTCTAGCACTTAGTTGTTGTTTCATAAATAAAAAATTTCCAATCAAAGTGATTAATACATGTATCATCAAATAATGTATTACTATCCATAATGTACCTAAAAATACACATCAACACGATGACCAGTAAATGAATCCCACGCTTCTTGGGTTATCAGGTGTGCATAGATAAGTAGTGGGTGCAGGTTTATTTTCCCTTTAGTATATTTAAGATGATGTCTTGTTAGAATTGTGTGAAATACTATGTGAATCCTTCCAGTAAGCATTAATACATATTTTTTTGGGAGTAATCTACTATGAATTCAATCGACAATGGATGGTGAAAATTAAGTCAATGTTTCAATATTTTATTTTTTAGTAAAATAATGAAATAATATCATAATGTTACCATAATCTCTTTCTACATCACTATATTAAGCCTGGGAAAAACATGGTACCATGAATATACATCAATTGACACGTGTTTCTGAGTGATGATTCCAATGTAACTACTGAACATGGCCTTTTTGGGGTTAACATGTTGGCCCCATGCATTCCACTTGACCTCGTATTTGATGCCTTTGACTTTCACCTTAATGATTTTTTATAACACCATCAAACTAAGGCGCTCTTATTTTTTCTACATCATCATTCCTTCATTACCTATCATTTCCTTAGAATCAACATCATCAATATGTTCCTCTGGAGCAGTTGCATCAGCATGTGCAGATAGTCATTGTACCTCTACACTGCGAGCAACAATAGGTTGAGAGACTATTGTGCCTTGGGATTGGGAGCACCAGCACATGCAGAAGGTCGTTGTTCCTCTGCACTGCGAGTAATAGAAAGTTGAGAGACCTATTGTTCCTCAGTATTGGGAGCACCAGCACATGTGGAAGTAATTATCTATAGAAGCTGTTTAACATTTAATTTAGAGTACATAAATATAGATATAGATGGATAATAACATGAGGTAACATGATGTATATTACAAAAAAATATAACTTGATCAATAAGCTCTCTTTTTTTTCAAGGATGAAGGGATTTGACGCCTCTATTTACTATCCAAGTCCCACCATTGTGGTATCTTCTGACATACAAAATACTATCTACATTGGGGCCAATACAAAATAATTGTGACATCCCAATGAAAGGGTGATCCTCAGTTGAATTTTAATCCGACCCTTTAGTGGTTTTGGTCAATAACAGAACAATTGACCACTTTTAGTTTGCAGGATCTGGAACATAAAATACTTGTGCTGCCTGTGGTGCCATTATAAATGGTTCATCTTTGTACCCTTCCTTAATAAAATCAACTTTCACAAATCCCAATTCGCCCATTTTAATAACAATCCTATTATCAACCCACCTACATTGAAAAATCGGCACTTAGAATTTTGTATAATCCAAATCTCATATTTATTTGATGATGCCAAAGTATGACATATTTACGTAAATCGAAAATCTGAACTTAGTACCAGAAAAATGCATTGCTTCAGTCACAAGTGTAACTCCACTATTTTTCATGGTATTTCCTTAATCATTATCATTTTTTAGAACATATAACCATTAATTACATAACCATTATAAGATAATACAAACACACTTGGTCTTATTGTAACACCCCAAGCTTCTACGGTACGCTTCTCTTTGAATAATGTGATAGCGTGTGTTGTACGCAACACCGAGTTCTAACACACCATAACCAATGAAACTAGCCGTTATGAATAGTAATACCTACTTTTTGAAATTATATATATATTATATTTCAAAATGGACTTCATTTTTGGATTCTAAATATCGAATTTATCCTAAGGTGAATTTTTGGTACTTTTCGGATAACTTTAATATTTTGATGAATAGTGAAAATTACTAAATTTTAATTAAAAACAACTTTTTAATAAAAATAATTAATAGTGATAAATTATGAATTTGAGTGGTTTTAAAGTATATTCATAATATATTTTTACCATTTAATTCAATGTTGGTCATTGGACATAATTTTACAATTAAACCGGAAATAAACAAGTGTCAATCTTTTGATAGTTATTATCTCTTAAAAACACGCTTTTTGTTTTAACAACGGGAATTAATTTTAAATTAATTTCTGCCACTTATGTGTGTTGAATTTGGAAAAATGGATTCCATATTTGGAATCAGGATGTTCAAATTGTGTAAATAGGTAACTTTTATTTTTAGACATTTTGAATAATTACTTCGGTAAATATTTTATTTACCATGGTTAAAGGGTAAATCCGGTAAGTAAGGGTTAAAAAAATAATATTATAATAATACTAAATTACCCTAAAACGTGTACTATCCTCATTGGTTGATACATATTCGACCATAAGCATCTTTGGGTCGATTTTGGGACCCCATAGAGCCACTTGTAGGTGATAAGGACACTTTATTAAGTTAAAATGAATACAAAAATGACACAAGCATATATCTTTTAGAAAAACAATTTTTACATAGGGTTATAAATGTTGGATTTTCGACTATAAATATTCATTAGAAAGATAAAAATATTTCCTACATAATAATATTTTATTTATAATTTTTAGACATTAAATAATTTAATTTATTTATGAAACAATGATGATGCAGTAATTACCATAATAGTGAAAAATTAAAATAATTGATATTATAAATACCCAAATTAATATAATTTGAGACTTTTAATGAATTAAAATAATTTTCTAGGATAATATGACATATTAGGATTGATTTAATTAACTTTTTTCGAAGTAATAATTCTGTTATAAGTTTCACAAAAATCAACTATTGAATAGTGTCAAAATTGACATAAAAGAGTTTTTAAAACAAATATTATATTATTAATTGATATTAAATTCCTAAAAATCTAAGGTTCGGCCAAGAGACTTATATCATGATAGTTGTATCATTAATGGACCACTTGGGGGTCTCTTGGATTTATATGGTAAGTTTATTAACCATATAATATAAAAATACCAAGAGACATTGTAAAAGTGAAACTAATTAACTTAGAGTTAATACTTAAAGATAAGGTTAATATAGTAACCCAAACCTGTCTAACTTCTATTGGTTGAATGGTTTTCGACCTATACCCACCTTAACCTTTTAATAATAAACTTTGGAGTCATTAGAAACCGAATATAAATTTATTATAAATTAATATTTCTAGATTTTCCAAAGGTGCCCCTCACCCCTCTTATAAAAGGGCACTCCTCCTTCTCATTTATTCACACCTTCAAAGCCTTTTGGTTCGTCCAAAATCTGCCCAAATACTCTCCCAACATCCCTCAATAAAACCTAGAGGCCTTAGTTTGATCATAAATCCAACCTAAGGAGCCCTTTTGATCAAATCAAAAGGAAGAACCCGAAGAAGAGGTAATGATTTCACCACCCTTTTCCAAGTTCCTTTCTTCTTCCACTTATTCTTTCTTTGTTATTACCATTATAAAATAATAACTCCAGTATAATATATATATAATGTGATGTTATTATAAATATGGTACAACCATATGTAGTATTCTATCCACCCTTTGAATAACATGTCACCATACGTGCATACGTACGGCTTACCGTCTCCACGTCGTGGTATAGTTGTTATTCAATATATTATTATTTGGATGGGTATAATAATGATGTGTAACTCATGTAAATAATAAATATAACATGTTAATGATTATTTATATATGATATACCATCCATTTATATATTATTTTAATATCAAAAGAATGATATTGTCGCTCGTGCGTACGTACGGACTACCGTCTCCATGAACGGGATGAGATTCATTCTCCATTGTATCCATTAAAGTATAATTATCATTTGATGATTTAAAAATGATGTTTAAGGACTTGATATCATTATGTATATTAATAATATACAACCTATCCATGAAAAACATGGGTTATGTAACAAAACATATAAAATAAAACGAGTAAGTTAACACCCGAAACGACGATAATACTAAGATATTATTAACAAAGCAATGTTAAAAGATCATATATGATATAATATGAATGTATACGATTCTTGTATAATTTAATAACAATTATTTCACCATTATACAGGAGGTTAACCTACCCCAACCAAGGAAAAGTACAAGGTAAGGGTTATTTCACAATCTCTTCATTATCCGAGGTTGTTTATACGTAATAATATACTGGGATCTCTTTATCATCCACATCTATGTTTCCTAAAAATGTATTTCAAAACATTTTTACTATTTAAAAGAATATGGGTTAAAGTCATTTATACCCTTGTTTGACTTTTTATAAGAGTTTTATAAAGGAATCTTTCCGTCGTTTTCCAAACAAGGTGCTTTTAACCTTTTCGACAGAATTAAGGTAAGAATGTTTTTTTTAAATTATACGGCGGGTGCGGTTATTTTCCACAGTTATAAAATCGTCGAATCTTCCCTTACAAGCTTATAAGAATATTTTCAAAGAAAATGTTTTATTTTATAAATATATGACTCTTAAATGATTTCAAAAATAGAAAGAGATATTTCTCTAAAAAGAGTTTTGATTTCATCTATGTCAACATCCTTTGATGGATTTTACGCTTATTTGAAGTTGATTTATTATGATACAAAACTTCTATATTGTATTGAAGGTTTTGTGATATGTTTGACTGTGGATGTGCTATTTTTATACCATTCATAGTTTATGGTGAAAGTATTGACATTTCGTATGCTAGTTTTAATACGAATGTTTATGTTATGTTTAAACCTTTTCATATGGGAATGCATTGGACTTAATATGTGATGGGTGGAGCCTGCTATAGCTCCTCGATGCATCGGTAGGTCTCATGAGACAAACTAGTGTCTTGGCACAAGGCCTTGGAAAAATATTATTTGTAGTCTTGGCACGAGGCCTTGGCTACATGGTTATGATAGTATGACATTATGCATTCCATCATTATGAAAGTGGTTATTGATATTGCATGTGATTATTCGATTAGTAGAATATCCATGTGAATAAGTAAATGGAATTATTTCATTTTACTTTTTCCATACTATGTTGAAGTTCAAGTTTAAAAGACTTTTGTTTTAGTTATACATTGCCTTAAATGTTTATGCTTATTTTTGAAAGTTTCCACTATATTGTTATCCTTATTGGGCATTTGAGCTCACCCCTTTTCTATGTTTTATTTTTCCCAGGATGTGAAGAAGTAAGTTATGAATGACCTGTAGGTATTTTATGTGGGGATATGAGTGTGGAATATGGAGACTATGTTGTTGTAGTAGTTTTTTCACTTTATGATTTAATGTAAAACTTTATGAATATATCTAGTGTTTCCAAGGCTACTAAACCAATCGGTCTTTCGAGATTTGATCTTTCTTGTGATCATGCCAATGTTATGTAATAATGCACCGACTCTGGGTAACTGGGGTCGGGGCGTTACAGTTGGTATCAGAGGAAGTTTAGTACAAACCTTGGAAGCTAGATTTAGATAAACTCTGATTAGAGCACATAGATTTAAGATAGACTTTGAGGATTAGTATAGAAGAACTTCCTAAAATTTTGGTATTGTAGAGATTTTGTGAGTTTTTCGAGCAATACACCCCTTTCTGGATACGAGTAGGTAGAGGTGGCTCTGGCACAGATGTACCCAAGGGTAAAACCCGAAAACACCGCTTTGATCTAAACTCGAACAGGAACTGGTGCACGACAACGGGCCTTGCTGCACTCTTAGTTACGACACTCCCGGGGGATACGCTTAGGATAACTCTCATTTTCTTTAGAAATAATTATGAAGGGTTTATGAGTATATACTTCTTAAAAGAAAACATTTTTATGATTATGGATTATATCCATAAATAGTTCAATTTATGTTAAGTGTTTTATAAGTATGGGATTATATATTTTGATTCATAAACTGATCTAGTTTATTCCATTGTTTAGAAATGGCGCCTAGTGGAAGAAATGGAAACCGTATAAATGCACGCACTCCATGTAGGGATTTCCCTCCTACTCAAGATAATTATAGTGGAGCTGGTGATGCAACTAGTGCTGATCAGCTAATCACCATACCGGGACAACTCACTCAGGTTATGAATAATAACCTTACCAGTATGGAGCACCCTGATCCGAAGCATGTAAGATCAATGTTAGATTGATTCATGAGGCAACAACCACCAATGTTCAATGGGAGTACAAATCCCTTAGTAGCTGATCAATGGATATTTTCCCTAGAGAAAATATTTCAGGCTTTGGGGAGTAGTGAAAGGGAAAAAGTTATCATGGCAGTTTACCGCCTCACTGGAGATGCTGATCAATGGTGGTTATTGATTCAAAATATGAAGGAAGATGATGAAGTATAAAATATGGAATGGAGGGAGTTCAAATATCTGTTTTTAGAAAAATACTTTCCTCGCGACCATCGAGCAGATATGGAAAGACAATTTCTGAGTCTGAGACAGAAGGAGGATGAAAATGTCACAAAGTATGAGGATAACTTTACAAGGTTAGCAAGGAATGCTGGAGATTATATACGTAACCCAAGAAGTAAGATTGATCGTTTCTTTGATGGGTTAAAACCATTTTTCCATCGAGCATTAGTCTCACAATTCTTTTCATTATACGAAGGCATTGTCTCATGTGCTATCAAGACCGAAAAGGAATTCTCTAAGTCTTATGACTTGAAAGCAAAGCAAGAGAAGAAGAGACCTGCTGATCAATCTGGGAATGGAAATAAGGGGAAGAAGGGAAAGGTTGAATATCTATCCTGTGGTAAATGTGGGAAGAAACACCCCAGTACTTGCTTGAAGGGAATGGGAGTCTGTTACAAGTGTGGTGAAAAAGGCCACCAAGCTCGTGATTGCAAGGGGAAGAAGGAATCTACCAATGTTCAGTGCTACAATTGCAGTGAGATGGGGCATTATGCAAATGAATGTCCTAAGCGTCAAGAGAACTTATTTCAGAAAAGGCCAAGGGATCAAGGCTAAGCTTATGCTATCACTACTGCTGAGGTAGAAGCAATGAAAGATGTGGTGGCAGGTAATTTAATGGTTTCGTCAAGTTTAGAAAATGCATTATTTGATTCTGGATCATCGCATTGTTTCATATCTTCCCAGTTTGCTAAGAAAATTAGATATTTCCAATTTGATTTAACAAGGGAGTTGTCAGTTAAAACTCCTAAGGGAAGTATCATTGCAACAAAGTTTTGTGAATCAGTCTCCATTAGAGAACATAAATATTCTTTATCTGCTGATCTCATCGTCATACCTAAGATTGAGTTTGATATAATCCTCAGTATGGACTGGATTTCGGACTATGATGCGAATATTTATTGTAAGAAGAAAGAGGTTACGATTCTTGATGATAATGATAAGGAACACCTAATCTTTAGAGCAGAATCATCACCACCTAATTCTTATCTAGATCCACCCCCAGTAGCTCAACTAAATTAAATTATTGGGGAGGAAGAGAATGAAATAACTGTGGGTGAGGAAAGGTATGTTCAAATAGAGTATGTACCTGTTGTGAAAGAATTTGTAGATGTATTTCTGGAAGATTTACCTAGACATCCTCCAGAATGAGAAGTTGAGTTTTCCATTGATTTAATTCCTGGATCAAGGCCTATATCGAAAACCCCTTATAGAATGTCCACTGTAGAATTAGTTGAACTAAAGAAACAACTAGAGGAATTGAGTAATAAGGTATTTATTCGCCCTAGTGTTTCTCAATGGGGAGCCCCTGTTCTTTTTGTTAAAAAATAATACGGATCTATGAGGTTATGTATCGACTACAGGGAGATCAATGCTATAACAATAAAGAACAAGCATCCCCTACCACGCCCTGATGATTTATTTGACCAACTACATGGAGCTCAATACTTTTCAAATATTGACCTTCGATCTGGATACCATCAAATGTGTGTGAAGAAGGAAGACATTCCAAAGACATCATTTCGAACCAGGTACGGGCATTACGAGTTTACTGTAATGCCTTTTGGATTGACTAATGCACCCTCTGTATTCATGGATCTGATGAATAGAGTTTTCAAGGAGTATCTCGATGAATTTGTGGTGGTATTTATTGATGATATATTAGTATAATCCAAAAGCTACGAAGATCATGAAAATCACTTGCGCATTATCTTGAAGACTCTGAGAAGGCATGAATTATATGGGAAGTTTAGCAAGTGTGAATTCTGGCTTCATGATATTTCTTTTCTTGGCCATATTGTCTCTAAATATGGAATCTATATTGATCCTTATAAGACCAAGGCAATCCAAGAATGACCATCACCTACGAGTACAACTGAGGTACGTAGTTTTATTGGTTTGGCAGGTTATTATCGACGTTTCGTCCAGAATTTTGCCCGATTGGCTAACACATTAACGAAGCTCACACGTAAAGGGGTTAAATTTGTTTGGAAAAAAAAGTGTGAAGAATGTTTCGAAGAACTAAAGAGAAGATTAGTCAATGCTCCTATATTGACTCTACCATCGGGGAATGATTGGTTCGTTATTTATATGGATGCATCGAAGAAAGGACTTGGTTGTGTCCTTATGCAGAATGATAGGGTTATTGCCTATGCATCTTGACAGTTGAAAATTCATGAACAAAACTATACTACTCATGATCTCGAGTTATCAGCTGTGATCTTTGCTTTGAAGATATGGAGCCACTACCTCTATGGTGAAAAAGTTAAATTTATACTGATCACAAGAGTTTGAAGTATATTTTCTCACAAAAAGAACTCAACATGAGGCAAAGGATATGCCTTGAATTTCTCAAGGATTATGATTGTAAGATACACTACCACCCGGGGAAGGCAAACAAGGTGGCAGATGCTTTGAGCAGAAAATATCATGGAGTTTTGAACAATATGAGAATTGAAAGGGATCCAATTTTCATGGATCTAGTGAAAATGGACATGGGAATAACTAGGGAAGGAGAAACATCAATGCTTTTTCAAATGGTTGCCAAACCATCTTTACTAGAAAGGATTAAGAGTTCTCAGACCGATGATGAAGAATTTCAAAAGAAGATTAAAGCTGTGAATTATGGGAGACTGAGAGACTTTGTGTATGAAGATGGAATTTTGAAATTCGGAAAGAGACTTTGTGTTCCCAATATACCTGATCTAAAAAGGGAATTGCTGGATGATGCTCATAGTTCCAATTTCTCTATACACCCTGGGAGCACCAAAATGTATAGAGATTTGAAGGAACATTTTTGGTGGGACAACCTGAAGAGGGAGATTGCTGATTTTGTGTCAAGATGTATGGTTTGTCAAAAAGTGAAACCTAGAAGGCAACACCCTAGAAGTGTCATGCAACCTCTTCCCATACCGGAGTGGAAATGGGACAATATTACGATGGACTTTGTCATGGGGGTACCAAAGACTCCTAGAAGGAATGATGCAAAATGGGTTATTGTTGATCATCTTACCAAGTCAGCACATTTTATTGCTATAAGAGAAGATCTACCCCTGGAACGTCTAGAAATACTATATATTAATGAATTTGTGAGACTTCATGGAGTACCCCTATCGATTGTTTCTGATCGTGATCCCCGTTTTACTTCAAGATTCTGGAAGAGTCTTCAGAAATCCCTGGATACTGAACTTAATTTGAGCACTGCCTACCACCCTCAGACAGACGGAGAATCAGAACGGACTATTCAAACCTTAGAAGACATGTTGAGATCCTTCTCACTTGACTTTCAAGGTATGTGGGATCAATATTTACCTCTGGTAGAATTTTCCTATAACAATAGCTTCCATTTGAGTATTCAGATGACACCATATGAAGCGTTATATGGAAAGAGATGTCGTACACCAACCTGTTGGGATGACGTTGGTGAAAGAAAACTAGTAGGCCCAAAACTGGTGGAGGAAACAATGGAAAAGGTGAAGGTAATCCAAAGTCACATCAAAGCAACTCAAAGTAGGTAGAAGAGCTATGCCAATAATCGAAGGAAGGATTTTGAATTTCAAGTCGGTGATCATGTTTTCCTGAAGGTATCTCCATGGAAGGGAGTCATACGTTTTGGTAAGAAAGGTAAATTGAGTCCCAGGTACATTGGACCTTTCGAAATTCTAGAACGAATTGGGGCTGTAGCTTACCGATTGGCAATGCCGCCAAGTCTCTCCAAAGTTCACGATGTGTTCCACGTATCTCTGTTGAGGAAATACATGTCTGACCCAATGCATGTACTCACCTATGAGGAGTTAGAACTGGAACCCGATCTATCATATTGCGAAGAGCCCGTCAGGATTCTTGATACGAGAGAACAAGTACTGAGAAACCGGACGACGCGTCTGGTAAAAGTCTTGTGGAGAAACCATAAGATGGAAGAGGCAACGTGGGAACCCGAGGAACTTATGATGAAGAACCACCCGAGTATTTTCATGTGATAAGTATTCTCGAAATTTCGAGGACGAAATTATTTGAAGGAGGGGAGAATGTAACACCCCAATCTTCTACGGTACGCTTCTCTTTGAATAATGTGATAACGTGTGTTGTACGCAACACCGAGTTCTAACACACCATAACCAGTCAAACTAGCCGTTATGAATATTAATACCTAATTTTTGAAATTATATATATTTTATATTTCAAAATGGACTTAATTTTTGGATTCGGAATATCGAATTTAGCCTAAGGTGAAATTTTGGTACTTTTCGGATAACTTTAATATTTTGATGAATAGTGAAAATTACTAAATTTTAATTAAAAAAAACTTTTTTAATAAAAATAATTAATAGTGATAAATTATGAATTTGAGTGGTTTTAAAGTATATTCAGAATATATTTTTACCATTTAATTCAATGTTGGTCATTGGACATAATTTTACAATTAAACCAGACATAAACAAGTGTCAATCTTTTGATAGTTATTATCTCTTAAAAACACGCTTTTTTGTTTTAACAACGGGAATTAATTTTAAATTAATTTCTTCCACTTCTGTGTGTTGAATTTGGAAAAATAGATTCCATATTTGGAATCAGGATGTTCAAACTGTGTAAATAGCTAACTTTTATTTTTAGACATTTTGAATAATTACTTCGATAAATATTTTATTTACCATGGTTAAAGGGTAAATCCGGTAAGTAAGGTTTAAAAAAATAATATTATAACAATAATAAATTACCCTAAAACATGTCCTAGCCTCATTTGTTGATAAATATTCGTCCATAGGAATCTTTGGGTCGAATTTGGGACCCCATGGAGCCACTTGCAGGTGATAAGGACACTTTATTAAGTTAAAATGAATACAAAAATGACACAAGCATATATCTTTTAGAAAGACAGTTTTTACATAGGGTTATATATGGTTGATTTTAGACTATAAATATTAATTAGAAATCTAAAAAGATTTCCTACATAATGATATTTTATTTATAATTTTTAGACATTAAATAATTTAATTTATTTATGACACAATGATGATGCAGTAATTACCATAATAGTGAAAAATTAAAATAATTGATATTATAAATACCCAAATTAATATAATTTGAGACTTTTAATGAATCAAACTAATTTTCTAGGATAATATGACATATTAGGATTGATTTAATTAACTTTTTTCGAAGTAATCATTCTGTTATAAGTTTCACAAAAATCAACTATTGAATAGTGTCAAAATTGACATAAAAGAGTTTTTAAAACAAATATTATATTATTAATTGATATTAAATTTTTGAAAATCTAAGGTTCAGCCAAGAGAATTATATAATGATATTTGTATCATTAATGGACCACTTGGGGGTCTCTTGGATGTATATGGTAAGTTTATTAACCATATAATATAAAAATACAAAGAGACATTGTAAAAGTGAAACTAATTAACTTAGAGTTAATACTTAAAGATAAGGTTAATATAGTAACCCAAACCTGTCTAAATTCTATTGTTTGAATGTTTTTAGACCTATCCCCACCTTAACCTTTGAATAATCAACTTTTGATCCATAATAAACCGAATATAAATTTTTTATAAATTAATATTTCTAGATTTTCCAAAGGTGCCCCTCACCCCTCTTATAAAAGGGCACTCCTCCTTCTAATTTATTCACACCTTCAAAGCCTTTTGGTTAGGCCAAAATCTGACCAAATACTCTCCCAACATCCCTCAATACAACCTAGAGGCCTTAGTTTGATCAGAAAGCCAACATAAGGAGCCCTTTTGATCAAATCAAAAGGAAGAACCTGAAGAAGAGGTAATGATTTCACCACCCTTTTCCAAGTTCCTTTCTTTTTCCACTTCTTATTTCTTTGTTATTACCATTATAAAATAATAACTCCAGTATCATATATATATACTGTGATGTTATTATAAATATGGTAGAACCATATTCAGTATTCTATCCACCCTTTGAATAACATGTCACCATACGTGCGTACGTACGGCTTACCGTCTCCACGTCGTGGTGTAATTGTTATTCAATATATTATTATTTGGATGGGTATAATAATGATTTGTAACTCATGTAAATAATAAATATAACATGTTAATGATTCTGTATATATGATATACCATCCATTTATATATTATTTTAATATCAAAAGAATGATATTGTCGCTCGTGCGTACGTACGGACTACCGTCTCCACGAACGCGATGAGATTCATTCTCCATCGTATCCATTCAAGTATAATTATCATTTGATGATTTAAAAATGATGTTTAAGGACTTGATATCATTCTGTATATGAATAATATACAACCTATCCATGACAAACATGGCTTATGTAACAAAACATATAAAAGAAAATGAGTAAGTTAACACCCGAAACGACGATAATAATAAGATATTATTAACAAAGCAATGTTAAAAGATCATATATGATATCATATGAATGTATACGATTCTTGTATAATTTAATAAAAATTATTTCACCATTATACAGGAGGTTAACCTACCCCAACTAAGGAAAAGTACAAGGTAAGGGTTATTTCACAATCTCTTCATTATCCGAGGTTATTTATACGTAATAATCTACTGGGATCTCTTTATCTTCCACATCCATGTTTCTTAAAAATGTATTTCAAAACATTTTTACTATTTAAAAGAATATGGTTTAAAGTCATTTATACCCTTGTTTGACTTTTTATAAGAGTTTTATAAAGGAATCTTTCCGTCATTTTCCAAACAAGGTTCTTTTAACCTTTTCAACAGAATTAAGGTAAGAATATTTTTTTAACTTATACGGCAGGTGCGGTTATTTTCCGCCGTTATAAAATCGTCGAACCTTCCCTTACAAGCTTATAAGAATATTTTCAAAGAAAATGTTTTATTTTATAAATATATGAATCTTAAATGATTTCAAAAATAGAAAGAGATATTTCTCTAAAAAGAGTTTTGATTTCATCTATGTCAACATCCTTTGATGGATTTTACGCTTATTTGAAGTTGATTTATTATGATACAAAACTTCTATATTGTATTGAAGGTTTTGTGATATGTTTGACTGTGGATGTGCTATTTTTATACCATTCATAGTTTATGGTGAAAGTATTGACATTTCGTATGCTAATTTTAATACAAATGTTTATGTTATGTTTAAACCTTTTCATATGGGAATGCATTGGACTTAATATGTGACGGGTGGAGCCCGCTATAGCTCCTCGATGCATCGGTAGGTCTCATGAGACAAACTAGTGTCTTGGCAGAAGGCCTTGGAAAAATCTTATTTGTAGTCTTGGCACGAGGCCTTGGCTACGTGGTTATGATAGTCTGACATTATGAATTCCATCATTATGAAAGTGGTTATTGATATTGCATGTGATTATTCAATTAGTAGAATATCCATGTGAATAAGTAAATGGAATTATTTCATTTTACTTTTGCCATACTATGTTGAAGTTCAAGTTTAAAAGACTTTTGTTTTAGTTATACATTGCCTTAAATGTTTATGCTTATTTTTGAAAGTTTCCGCTATATTGTTATCCTTACTGGGAATTTGAGCTCACCCCTTTTCTATGTTTTATTTTTCCCAGGATGTGAAGAAGTAAGTTATGAATGACCTTCAGGGATTTTATGTGGGGATATGAGTGTGTAATATGGAGACTATGTTGTTGTAGTAGTTTTTCACTTTATGATGTATTGTAAAACTTTATGAATATATCTAGTGTTTCCAAGGCTACTAAACCAATCGGTCTTTCGAGATTTGATCTTTCTTGTGATCATCCCAATGTTAGGTAATAATGCACTGACTCTGGGTAACTGGGGTCGGGGCGTTACAGTTGGTATCAGAGGAAGTTTAGTACAAACCTTGGAATCTAGATTTAGATAAACTCTGATTAGAGAACATAGATTTAAGATAGACTTTGAGGATTAGTATAGAAGAACTTCCTAAAATTTTGGTATTGTAGAGATTTTGTGAGTATTTCGAGCAATACATCCCTGTCTGGATACGAGAAGGTAGAGGCGGATCTGGCACAAATGTACCTAGGGGTAAAACCCGAAAACACCACTTTGAGCTAGACTCGAACGGGAAATGGATCATGACAACGGGCCTTTCTGCACTCTTGGTTACGACACTCCCGGGGGATACACTTAGGATAACTCTCATTTTCTTTACAAATCATTATGAAGGGTTTATGAGTATATACTTCCTAAAAGAAAACATTTTTATGATTATGGATTATATCCATAAATAGTTCAATTTATGTTAAGTGTTTTATAAGTATGGGATTATGTATTTTGATTCATAAACTGATCTAGTTTATTCCATTGTTTAGAAATGGCGCCTAGTGGAAGAAATGGTAACCGTATCAATGCACACACTCCATGTAGGGATTTCCCTCCTACTCAAGATAATTATAGTGGAGCTGGTGATGAAAATGGTGCTGATCAGCTAATCACCATATTGGGACAACTCACTCAGGTTATGAATAATAACCTTACCCGTATGGATCACCCTGATCCGTAGCGTGGAGGATCAATGTTAGATCGATTCATGAGGCAACAACCACCAACGTTCAATGGGAGTACAAATCCCTTAGTAGCTGAGCAATGGATATTTTCCTTAGAGAAAATATTTCAGGCTTTGGGGAGTAGTGAAAGGGAAAAAGTTATCATGACAGTTTACCGCCTCACTGGAGATGCTGATCAATGGTGGTCATTGATTCAAAATACGAAGGAAGATGATGAAGTATCAAATATGGAATGGAGGGAGTTCAAATATCTGTTTTTAGAAAAATACTTTCCTCGCGACCATCGAGCAGATATGGAAAGACAATTTATGAGTCTGAGACAGAAGGAGGATGAGAATGTCACAAAGTATGAGGCTAACTTTACAAGGTTAGCAAGGAATGTTGGAGATTATATACGTAACCCAAGAAGTAAGATTGATCGTTTCTTTGATGGGTTAAAACCATTTCTCCGTCGAGCATTAGTCTCACAATTCTTTTCATCATACGAAGACATTGTCTCATGTGCTATCAAGACCGAAAAGAAATTCTCTAAGTCTTATGACTTTAAAGCAAAGAAAGAGAATAAGATACCTGCTGATCAATCTGGGAATGGAAATAAGGGGAAGAAGGGAAGGGTTGAATATCCATCCTGTGGTAAATGTGGGAATAAACACCCCGGTACTTGCTTGAAGGGAATGAGAGTCTGTTACAAGTGTGGTGAAAAAGGCCACCGAGCTCGTGATTGAAAGGGGAAGAAGGAAGCTGCCAATGTTTAGTGCTAAAATTGTAGGGACATGGGGCATTATGCAAATGAATGTTCTAAGCGTCAGGAGAACTTACCTCAGAAAAGGCCAAGGGATCAAGGCCAAGGTTATGCTGTCACTACTGCTGAGGTAGAAGCTCTGAAAGACATGGTGGCAGGTAATTTAATGGTTTCCTCAAGTTTAGAAAATGCATTATTTGATTCTGGATCATCACATTGTTTCATATCTTCTCAGTTTGCTAAGAAAATTAGATATTTCCAATTTGATTTAACAAGGGAGTTGTCAGTTAAAACTTCTAAGGGAAGTATCATTGGAACAAAGTTTTGTGAATCAGTCCCCATTAGAGAACATAAATGTTCTTTATCTGCTGATCTCATCGTCATACCTATGATTGAGTTTGATATAATCCTCGTTATGGACTGGCTTTTGGACTATGATGCGAATATTTATTGTAAGAAGAAGGAGGTTATGATTCCTGATGATAATGATAAGGAACACCTTATCTTTAGAGCAGAATCGTCACCACCTAATTCTTATCTAGATCCACCCCCAGTAGCTCAACTAAATTCAATTATTGGGGAGGAAGAGAATGAAATAACTGTGGGTGAGGAAAGGAATGTCCAAATAGAGGATGTACTTTTTGTGAAAGAATTTGTAGATGTATTTCCAGAAGATTTACCTAGATATCCTCCAGAACGAGAAGTTGAGTTTTCCATTGATTTACTTCATGGATCAAAGCCTATATCGAAGAACCCTTATAGAATGTCCACTCTAGAATTAGTTGAACTAAAGAAACAACTAGAGGAATTGAGTAATAAGGGATTTATTCTCCCTAGTGTTTCTCCATGGGGAGCCCCTGTTCTTTTTGTTAAAAAGAAAGACGAATCTATGAGGTTTTGTATCGACTATAGGGAGATCAATGCTATAACAATAAATAACAAGTATCCCCTACCACACATTGATGATTTATTTGACCAACTGCATGGAGCTCAATACTTTTCAAAGATTGACCTTCGATCTGGATACCATCAGATGTGTGTGAAGAAGGAAGACATTCCAAAGACAGCATTTCGAACCAGGTACGGGCATTACGAGTTTACTGTAATGCCTTTTGGATTGACTAATGCACCCTCTGTATTCATGGATATGATGAATAGAGTTTTCAAGGAGTATCTCGATGAATTTTTGGTGGTATTTATTGATGATATATTAGTATACTCCAAAAGCCACGAAGATCATGAAAATCACTTGCGCATTATCTTGAAGACTCTGAGAAGGCATGAATTATATGGGAATTTTATCAAGTGTGAATTCTGGCTTCATGAGATTTCTTTTATTGGCCATATTGTCTCTAAATATGGAATCTCTGTTGATCCTTCTAAGACCAAGGCAATCCAAGAATGTCCAGCACCTACGAGTATAACTAAGGTACGTAGTTTTATTGGTTTGGCAGGTTATTATCGACGTTTCGTCCAGAATTTTGCCCGATTGGCTAACCCATTAACGAATCTCACATGTAAAGGGGTTAAATTTGTTTGGACAAAAGAGTGTGAAGAATGTTTCGAAGAACTGAAGAGAAGATTAGTCAATGCTCCAATATTGACTCTACCATCGGGGAATGATGTGTTCGTTTTTTATAGTGATGCATCGAAGAAAGGACTTGTTTGTGTCCTTATGCAGAATGATAGGGTTATTTCCTATGCATCACGACAGTTGAAAATTCATGAACAAAACTATCCTACTCATGATCTCGAGTTAGCAGCTGTGATCTTTGCTTTGAAGATATGGAGGCACTACCTCTATGGTGAAAAAGTGAAATTTATACTGATCATAAGAGTTTGAAGTATATTTTCTCACAAAAAGAACTCAACATGAGGCAAAGGAGATTCCTTGAATTGCTCAAGGATTATGATTGTACGATACACTACCACCCGGGGAAGGAAAACAAGGTGGAAGATGCTTTGAGCATAAAATATCATGGAGTTTTGAACAATATGAGAATTGAAAGGGATCCAATTTTTATGGATCTAGTGAAGATGGACATGAGAAAAACTAGGGAAAGAGAAACATCAATGCTTTTTCAAATGGTTGCCAAACCATCTTTACTAGAAAGGATTAAGAGTTCTCATACCGATGATGAAGAATTTTAAAAGAAGATTAAAGCTGTGAATGATGGGAGACTGAGAGACTTTGTGTATGAAGATGGAATTTTGAAATTCGGAAAGAGACTTTGTGTTCCCAATATACCTGATCTAAAAAGGGAATTGCTGGATGATGCTCATAGTTACAATTTCTCTATACACCCTGGGAGCACCAAAATGTATAGAGATTTGAAGGAACATTTTTTGTGGGAAAACATGAAGAGGTAGATTTCTGATTTTGTGTCAAGATGTATGGTTTGTCAACAAGTGAAAGCTCGAAGGCAACACCCTGGAGGAGTCATGCAACCTCTTCCCATTCTGGAGTGGAAATGGGACAATATTACGATGGACTTTGTCATGGGGGTACCAAAGACTCCTAGAAGGAATGATGCAATATGGATTATTGTTGATCGTCTTACCAAGTCAGAACATTTTCTTGCTATAAGAGAAGATCTACCCCTGGAACATCTAGAAAGACTATATATTAATGAAGTTGTGAGACTTCATGGAGTACCCCTATCGATTGTTTCTGATCGTGATCCCTGTTTTACTTTAAGATTCTAGAAGAGTCTTCAGAAATCCCTGGATACTGAACTTCATTTGAGCACTGCCTACCACCCTCAGACAGATGGACAATCAGAACGGACTATTCAAACCTTAGAAGACATGTTGAGATCCTTCTCACTTGACTTTCAGGGTATGTGGGATAAATATTTACCTCTGGTAGAATTTTCCTATAACAATAGCTGCTATTCGAGTATTCAGATGGCACCATATGAAGCGTTATATGGAAAGAGATGTCATACACCAACCTGTTGGGATGACGTTGGTGAAAGAAAACTAGTAGGCCCAGAACTGGTGGAGGAAACGATGGAAAAGGTGAAGGTAATCCAAAGTCACATCAAAGCATCTCAAAGTAGGTAGAAGATCTATTCCGATAATCGAAGGAAGGATTTGGAATTTAAAGTCGGTGATCATGCTTTCCTGAAGGTATCTCCATGGAAGGGAGTCATACGTTTTGGTAAGAAAGGTAAATTGAGTACCAGGTACATTGGACCTTTCGAAATTCTAGAACGAATTGGGGCTTTAGCTTACCGATTGGCAATGCCGCCAAGTCTCTCCAAAGTTCACGATGTGTTACACGTATCTCTGTTGAGGAAATACATGTCTGACCCAACCCATGTACTCACCTATGAGGATTTAGAACTGGAACTCGATCTGTCTTATTGCGAAGAGCCCGTTAGGATTCTTGATACGAGAGAACAAGTACTGAGAAACCGGACGACGCGTCTGGTAAAAGTCTTGTGGAGAAACCATAAGATGGAAGAGGCAACGTGGGAACCTGAGGAACTTATGATGAAGAACCACCTGAGTATTTTCATGTGATAAGTATTCTAGAAATTTCTAGGATGAAATTATTTGAAGGAGGGGAGAATGTAACACCCCAAGCTTCTACGGTACGCTTCTCTTTGAATAATGTGATAGCGTGTGTTGTACGCAACACCGAGTTCTAACACACCATAACCAATCAAACTAGCCGTTATGAATAGTAATACCTACTTTTTGAAATTATATATATTTTATATTTCAAAATGGACTTCATTTTTGGATTCGGAATATCGAATTTAGCCTAAGGTGAAATTTTGGTACTTTTCGGATAACTTTAATATTTTGATGAATAGTGAAAATTACAAAATTTTAATTAAAAACAACTTTTTTAATAAAAATAATTAATAGTGATAAATTATGAATTTGAGTGGTTTTAAAGTATATTCAGAATATATTTTTACCATTTAATTCAATGTTGGTCATTGGACATAATTTTACAATTAAACCGGACATAAACAAGTGTCAATCTTTTGATAGTTATTATCTCTTAAAAACACGCTTTTTTGTTTTAACAACGGGAATTAATTTTAAATTAATTTCTGCAACTTCTGTGTGTTAAATTTGGAAAAATGGATTCCCTATTTGGAATCAGGATGTTCAAACTGTGTAGATAGGTAACTTTTATTTTTAGACATTTTGAATAATTACTTCGATAAATATTTTATTTACCATGGTTAAAGGGTAAATCCGGTAAGTAAGGGTTAAAAAAATAATATTATAATAATAATAAATTACCCTAAAACATGTCCTAGCCTCATTGGTTGATAAATATTCGTCCATAGGAATATTTGGGTCGATTTTGGGACCCCATGGAGCCACTTGTAGGTGATAAGGACACTTTATTAAGTTAAAATGAATACAAAAATGACACAAGCATATATCTTTTAGAAAAACAATTTTTACATAGGGTTATATATGGTTGATTTTCGACTATAAATATTCATTAGAAATCTAAAAATATTTCCTACATAATGATATTTTATTTATAATTTTTAGACATTAAATAATTTAATTTATTTATGACACAATGATGATGCAGTAATTACCATAATAGTGAAAAATTAAAATAATTGATATTATAAATACCCAAATTAATATAATTTGAGACTTTTAATGAATCAAACTAATTTTCTAGGATAATATGACATATTAGGATTGATTTAATTAACTTTTTTCGAAGTAATCATTCTGTTATAAGTTTCACGAAAATCAACTATTGAATAGTGTCAAAATTGACATAAAAGAGTTTTTAAAACAAATATTATTAATTGATATTAAATTCCTAAAATACAAAGGTTCGGCCAAGAGACTTATATAATGATATTTTTATCATTAATGGACCACTTGGGGGTCTCTTGGATGTATATGGTAAGTTTATTAACCATATAATATAAAAATACAAAGAGACATTGTAAAAGTGAAACTAATTAACTTAGAGTTAATACTTAAAGATAAGGTTAATATAGTAACCCAAAACTATATAAATTCTATTGGTTGAATGGTTTTCGACCTATCCCCACCTTAACCTTTGAATAATCAACTTTGGATCCATAATAAACCAAATATAAATTTTTTATAAATTAATATTTCTAGATTTTCCAAAGGTGCCCCTCACCCCTCTTATAAAAGGGCACTCCTCCTTATAATTTCTTCACATCTTCAAAGCCTTTTTGTTCGACCAAACTCTGCCCAAATACTCTTCCAACATCCCTCAATACAACCTAGAGGCCTTAGTTTGATCAGAAAGCCAACATAAGGAACCCTTTTGATCAAATCAAAAGGAAGAACCCGAAGAAGAGGTAATGATTTCACCACCCTTTTCCAAGTTCCTTTCTTCTTCCACTTCTTCTTTCTTTGTTATTACCATTATAAAATAATAAATACAGTATCATATATATATACTGTGATGTTATTATAAATATGGTACAACCATATTCATTATTCTATCCACCCTTTGAATAACATGTCACCATACGTGCGTACGTACGACTTACTGTCTCCACGTCGTGGTGTAATTGTTATTCAATATATTATTATTTGGATGAGTATAATAATGATGTGTAACTCATGTAAATAATAAATATAACATGTTAATGATTCTGTATATATGATATACCATCCATTTATATATTATTTTAATATCAAAAGAATGATATTGTCGCTCGTGCGTACGTACGGACTACCGTATCCACGAATGCGATGAGATTCATTCTCCTTCGTATCCATTCAAGTATAATTATCATTTGATGATTTAAAAATGATGTTTAAGGACTTGATATCATTCTGTATATGAATAATATACAACCTATCCATGACAAACATGGCTTATGTAACAAAACATATAAAAGACAACGAGTAAGTTAACACCCGAAACGATGATAATACTAAGATATTATTAACAAAGCAATGTTAAAAGATCATATATGATATCATATGAATGTATACGATTCTTGTATAATTTAATAACAATTATTTAACCATTATAAAGGAGGTTAACCTACCCCAACCAAGGAAAAGTACAAGGTAAGGGTTATTTCACAATCTCTTCATTATCCGAGGTTGTTTATACGTAATAATCTACTAGGATCTCTTTATCATCCACATCCATGTTTCTTAAAAATGTATTTCAAAACATTTTCACTATTTAAAAGAATATGGTTTAAAGTCACTTATACCCTTGTTTGACTTTTTATAAGAGTTTTATAAAGGAATCTTTCCGTCATTTTCCAAACAAGGTTCTTTTAACCTTTTCAACAGAATTAAGGTAAGAATGTTTTTTTAACTTATACGGTGGGTGCGGTTATTTTCCTCCATTATAAAATCGTCGAAGCTTCCCTTACAAGCTTATAAGAATATTTTCAAAGAAAATGTTTTATTTTATAAATATATGAATCTTAAATGATTTCAAAAATAGAAAGAGATATTTCTCTAAAAAGAGTTTTGATTTCATCTATGTCAACATCCTTTGATGGATTTTACGCTTATTTGAAGTTGATTTATTATGATACAAAACTTCTATATTGTATTGAAGGTTTTGTGATATGTTTGACTGTGGATGTGCTATTTTTATACCATTCATAGTTTATGGTGAAAGTATTGACATTTCGTATGCTAATTTTAATACAAATGTTTATGTTATGTTTAAACCTTTTCATATGGGAATGCATTGGACTTAATATGTGACGGGTGGAGCCCGCTATAGCTCCTCGATGCATCGGTAGGTCTCATGAGACAAACTAGTGTCTTGGCACAAGGCCTTGGAAAAATCTTATTTGTAGTCTTGGCAGGAGCCCTTGGTTACGTGGTTATGATAGTCTGACATTATGCATTCCATCATTATGAAAGTGGTTATTGATATTGCATGTGATTATTCGATTATTAGAATATCCATGTGAATAAGTAAATGGAATTATTTCATTTTACTTTTGCCATACTATGTTGAAGTTCAAGTTTAAAAGACTTTTGTCTTAGTTATACATTGCCTTAAATGTTTATGCTTATTTTTGAAAGTTTCCGCTATATTGTTATCCTTACTGGGCATTTGAGCTCACCCATTTTCTATGTTTTATTTTTCCCAGGATGTGAAGAAGTAAGTTATGAATGACCTGCAGGGATTTTATGTGGGGATAGGAGTGTGGAATATGGAGACTATGTTGTTGTAGTATTTTTTCACTTTATGATGTAATGTAAAACTTTATGAATAAATCTAGTGTTTTCAAGGCTACTAAACCAATCTGTATTTCGAGATTTGATCTTTCTTGTAATCATGCCAATGTTATGTAATAATGCACCGACTCTGGGTAACTGGGGTCGGGGCGTTACAGTTGGTATCAGAGGAAGTTTAGTACAAACCTTAGAAGCTAGATTTAGATAAACTCTGATTAGAGCACATAGATTTAAGATAGACTTTGAGGATTAGTATAGAAGAACTTCCTAAAATTTTGGTATTGTAGAGATTTTGTGAGTTTTCCGAGCAATACATCCCTGTATGGATACAAGCAGGTAGAGGCGGCTCTAGCACAGATGTACCTAGGGGTAAAACCCGAAAACACCGCTTTGAGCTAGACTCGAACGGGAACTCGTGCACGACAACGGGCCTTGCTGCACTCTTGGTTACGACACTCCCGGGGGATACGCTTAGTATAACTCTCATTTTCTTTACAAATCATTATGAAGGGTTTATGAGTATATACTTCCTAAAGGAAAACATTTTTATGATTATGGATTATATCCATAAATAGTTTAATTTATGTTAAGTGTTTTATAAGTATGGGATTATGTATTTTGATTCATAAACTGATATAGTTTATTCCATTGTTTAGAAATGGCGCCTAGTGGAAGAAATGGAAACCATATCAATGCACGCACTCCATGTAGGGATTGCCCTCCTGCTCAAGATAATTATAGTGGAGCTGGTGATGCAACTGGTGCTGATCAGCTAATCACCATACTGGGACAACTCACTCAGGTTATGAATAATAACCTTACCCGTATGGAGCACCCTGATCCGCAGCGTGGAGGATCAATGTTAGATCGATTCATGAGGCAACAAACACCAACGTTCAATGGGAGTACAAATCCCTTAGTAGCTGAGCAATGGATATTTTCCCTAGAGAAAATATTTCAGGCTTTGGGGAGTAGTGAAAGGGAAAAAGTTATCATGGCAGTTTACCGCCTCACTGGAGATGCTGATCAATGGTGGTCATTGATTCAAAATACTAAGGAAGATGATGAAGTATCAAATATGGAATGGACGGAGTTCAAAGATCTGTTTTTAGAAAAATACTTTCCTCGCGACTATCGAGCAGATTTGGAAAGACAATTTCTGAGTCAGAGACAGAAGAAGGATGAGAATGTCACAAAGTATGAGGCTAACTTTACAAGGTTAGCAAGGAATGCTGGAGATTATATACCTAACCCAAGAAGTAAGATTTATCGTTTCTTTGATGGGTTAAAACCATTTCTCCGTCGAGCATTAGTCTCACAATTCTTTTCATCATACGAAGACATTGTTTCATGTGCTATCAAGACCGAAAAGGAATTATCTAAGTCTTATGACTTTAAAGCAAAGAAAGAGAAGAAGAGACCTGCTGATCAATCTGGGAATGGAAATAAGGGGAAGAAGGGAAAGGTTGAATATCCATCCTTTGGTAAATGTGGGAAGAAACACCCCGGTACTTGCTTGAAGGGAATGAGAGTCTGTTACAAGTGTGGTGAAAAAGGCCACCAAGCTCGTGATTGCAAGGGGAAGAAGGAAGCTACCAATGTTCAGTGCTACAATTGCAGGGAGATGGGGCATTATGCAAATGAATTTCCTAAGCGTCATAAGAACTTACCTCAGAAAAGGCCAAGGGATCAAGGCCAAACTTATGCTATCACTACTGCTGAGGTAGAAGCTCTGAAAGACGTGGTGGCAGGTAATTTAATGGTTTCCTCAAGTTTAGAAAATGCATTATTTGATTCTGGATCATCACATTGTTTAATTTCTTCCCAGTTTTCTAAGAAAATTAGAAATTTCCAATTTGATTTAACAAGGGAGTTGTCAGTTAAAACTCCTAAGGGAAGTATCATTGTAACAAAGTTTTGTGAATCAGTCCCCATTAGAGAACATAAATGTTCTTTATCTGCTGATATCATCGTCATACCTATGATTGAGTTTTATATAATCCTCGGTATGGACTGGATTTCGGACTATGATGCGAATATTTATTGTAAGAAGAAATAGGTTACGATTCTTGATGATAATGATAAGGAACACCTTATCTTTAGAGCATAATCGTCACCACATAATTCTTATCTAGATCCACCCCCAGTAGCTCAACTAAATTCAATTATTGGGGAGGAAGAGAATGAAATAACTGTGGGTGAGGAAAGGAATGTTCAAATAGAGGATGTACCTGTTGTGAAAGAATTTGTAGATGTATTTCCAGAAGATTTACCTGGACATCCTCCAGAACGAGAAGTTGAGTTTTCCATTGATTTAATTCCTGGATCAAGGCCTATATTGAAGACCCCTTATAGAATGGCCACTGTAGAATTAGTTGAACTAAAGAAACAACTAGAGGAATTGAGTAATAAGGGATTTATTTGCCCTAGTGTTTCTCCATGGGGAGCCCCTGTTCTTTTTGTTAAAAAGAAAGACGGATCTATGAGGTCATGTATCGACTACAGGGAGATCAATGCTATAACAATAAATAACAAGTATCCCCTACCACGCATTGATGATTTATTTGACCAACTGCATGGAGCTCGATACTTTTCAAAGATTGACCTTCGATCTGGATACCATCAGATGTGTGTGAAGAAGGAAGACATTCCAAAGACAACATTTTGAACCAGGTACGGGCATTACGAGTTTACTGTAATGCCTTTTGGATTGACTAATGCACCCTCTGTATTCATGGATCTGATGAATAGAGTTTTCAAGGAGTATCTTGATGAATTTGTGGTGGTATTTATTGATGATATATTAGTATACTCTAAAAGCTACGAAGATCATGAAAATCACTTGCGCATTATCTTGAAGACTCTGAGAAGGCATGAATTATATGGGAAGTTTAGCAAGTGTGAATTCTAGCTTCATGAGATTTCTTTTCTTGGCCATATTGTCTCTAAAGATGGAATCTCTGTTGATCCTTCTAAGACCAAGGCAATCAAAGAATGGCCAGCACCTACGAGTATAACTGAGGTACGTAGTTTTATTGGTTTGGCAGGTTATTATCGACGTTTCGTCCAGAATTTTGCCCGATTGGCTAACCCATTAACGAATCTCACACGTAAAGGGGTTAAATTTGTTTGGACAAAAGAGTGTGAAGAATGTTTCGAAGAACTGAAGAGAAGATTAGTCAATGCTCCTATATTGACTCTACCATCGGGGAATGATGGGTTCGTTATTTATAGTGATACATCGAAGAAAGGACTTGATTGTGTCCTTATGAAGAATGATAGGGTTATTGCCTATGCATCACGACAGTTGAAAATTCATGAACAAAACTATCCTACTCATGATCTCGAGTTAGCAGCTGTGATCTTTGCTTTGAAGATATGGAGGCACTACCTCTATAGTGAAAAAGTGAAATTTATACTGATCAGAAGAGTTTGAAGTATATTTTCTCACAAAAATAACTCAACATGAGGCAAAGGATATGCCTTGAATTGATCAAGGATTATGATTGTACGATTCACTACCATCTTGGGAAGGCAAACAAGGTGGCAGATGTTTTGAGCAGAAAAGATCATGGAGTTTTGAACAATATGAGAATTGAAAGGGATCCAATTTTCATGGATCTAGTGAAGATGGACATGGGAATAACTAGGGAAGGAGAAACATCAATGCCTTTTCAAATGGTTGCCAAACCATCTTTACTAGAAAGGATCAAGAGTTATCAGACCGATGATGAAGAATTTCAAAAGAAGATTAAAGCTGTGAATGATGGGCGACTGAGAGACTTTGTGTATGAAGATGAAATTTTGAAATTCGGAAAGAGACTTTGTGTTCCTGATATACCTGATCTAAAAAGAGAATTGCTGGATGATGCTCATAGTTCCAATTTCTCTATACACCCTGGGAGCACCAAAATGTATATATATTTGAAGGAACATTTTTGGTGGGACAACATGAAGAGGGAGATTGCTGATTTTGTGTCAAGATGTATGGTTTTTCAACAAGTGAAAGCTGGAAGGCAACACCCTGGAGGAGTCATGCAACCTCTTCCCATACTGGAGTGGAAATGGGACAATATTACGATGGACTTTGTCATGGGGGTACCAAAGACTCCTAGAAGGAATGATGCAATATCGGTTATTGTTGATCGTCTTACCAAGTCAGCACATTTTCTTGCTATAAGAGAAGATCTACCCCTGGAACGTCTAGAAAGACTATATATTAATGAAGTTGTGAGACTTCATGGAGTACCCCTATCGATTGTTTCTGATCGTGATCCCTGTTTTACTTCAAGATTCTAGAAGAGTCTTCAGAAATCCCTGGATACTGAACTTCATTTGAGCATTGCCTACCACCCTCAGACAGACGGACAATCAGAACGTACTATACAAACCTTAGAAGACATGTTGAGATCCTGCTCACTTGACTTTCAGGGTATGTGGGATCAATATTTACCTCTGGTATAATTTTCCTATAACAATAGCTTCCATTCGAGTATTCAGATGGCACCATATGAAGCGTTATATGGAAGGAGATGTCGAACACCAACCTGTTGGGATGATGTTGGTGAAAGAAAACTAGTAGGCCCAAAACTGGTGGAGGAAACGATGGAAAAGGTGAAGGTAATCCAAAGTCACATCAAAGCAGCTCAAAGTAGGTAGAAGAGCTATGCTGATAATCGAAGGAAGGATTTGGAATTTCAAGTCAGTGATCATGTTTTCCTGAAGGTATCTCCATGGAAGGGAGTCATACGTTTTGGTAAGAAAGGTAAATTGAGTCCCAGGTCCATTGGACCTTCCGAAATTCTAGAACGAATTGGGGCTGTAGCTTACCGATAGGCAATGCCGCCAAGTCTCTCCAAAGTTCACGATGTGTTCCACGTATCTCTGTTGAGGAAATACATGTCTGACCCAACGCATGTACTCACCTATGAGGAGTTAGAACTGGAACCCGATCTGTCTTATTGCGAAGAGCCCGTCAGGATTCTTGATACGAGAGAACAAGTACTGAGAAACCGGACGACGTGTCTGGTAAAAGTCTTATGGAGAAACCATAAGATGGAAGAGGCAACGTGGGAACCCGAGGAACTTATAATGAAGAACCACCCGAGTCTTTTCATGTGATAAGTATTCTAGAAATTTCGAGGACGAAATTATTTGAAGGAGGGGATAATGTAACACCCCAAGCTTCTACGGTACGCTTCTCTTTGAATAATGTGATAGCGTGTGTTGTACGCAACACCGAGTTCTAACCCACCATAACCAATCAAACTAGCCGTTATGAATAGTAATACCTAATTTTTGAAATTATATATATTTTATATTTCAAAATGGACTTCATTTTTGGATTCAGAATATCGAATTTAGCCTAAGGTGAAATTTTGGTACTTTTCGGATAACTTTAATATTTTGATGAATAGTGAAAATTACAAAAATTTTAATTAAAAACAACTTTTTTAATAAAAATAATTAATAGTGATAAGTTATGAATTTGAGTGGTTTTAAAGTATATTAAGAATATATTTTTACCATTTAATTCAATGTTGGTCATTGGACATAATTTTACAATTAAATCGGACATAAACAAGTGTCAATCTTTTGATAGTTATTATCTCTTAAAAACACGCTTTTTGTTTTAACGACGGGAATTAATTTTAAATTAATTTATGCCACTTGTGTGTGTTGAGTTTGGAAAAATGTATTCCATATTTGGAATCAGGATGTTCAAACTGTGTAAATAGGTAACTTTTATTTTTAGACATTTTGAATAATTACTTCGGTAAATATTTTATTTACCGTGGTTAAAGGGTAAATCCGGTAAGTAAGGGTTAAAAAAATAATATTATAATAATAATAAATTACCCTAAAACATGTCCTAGCCTCATTGGTTGATAAATATTCGTCCATAGGCATATTGGGGTCGATTTTGGGACCCCATGGAGCCACTTGTAGGTGATAAGGACACTTTATTAAGTTAAAATGAATACAAAAATGACACAAGCATATATCTTTTAGAAAACAATTTTTTACATAGGGTTATATATGTTTGATTTTCGACTATAAATATTCATTAGAAATATAAAAAGATTTCCTACATAATGATATTTTATTTATAATTTTTAGACATTAAATAATTTAATTTATTTATGACACAATGATGATGCAGTAATTACCATAATAGTGAAAAATTAAAATAATTGATATTATAAATACCCAAATTAATAAAATTTGAGACTTTTAATGAATTAAACTAATTTTCTAGGATAATAGGACATATTAGGATTGATTTAATTAACTTTTTTTGAAGTAATCATTCTGTTATAAGTTTCACAAAAATCAACTATTGAATAGTATCAAAATTGACATAAAAGAGTTTTTAAAACAAATATTATATTATTAATTGATATTAAATTCCGAAAAATCTAAGGTTCATACAAGAGACTTATATCATGATATTTGTATCATTAATAGACCACTTGGGGGTCTCTTGGATGTATATGGTAATTTTATTAACCATATAATATAAAAATACAAAGAGACATTGTAAAAGTGAAACTAATTAACTGAGAGTTAATACTTAAAGATAAGGTTAATATAGTAACCCAAACCTGTATAAATTCTATTTGTTGAATGGTTTTCAACCTATCCGCACCTTAACCTTTGAATAATCAACTTTGGAGCCATAAGAAACTGAATATAAATTTTTTATAAATTAATATTTCTAGATTTTCCAAAGGTGCCCCTCACTCCTCTTATAAAAGGGCACTCCTCATAATTTTTTCACACCTTAAAAGCCTTTTGGTTCGGCCAAACTCTGACCAAATACTCTCCCAACATCCCTCAGTACAACCTAGAGGCCTTAGTTTGATCAGAAAGCCAACATAAGGAGCCCTTTTGATCAAATCAAAAGGAAGAACCTGAAGAACAGGTAATGATTTCACCACCCTTTTCCAAGTTCCTTTCTTCTTCCACTTCTTCTTTATTTGTTATTACCATTCTAAAATAATAACTCCAGTATCATATGTATATAATGTGATGTTATTATAAATATGGTACAACCATATTCAGTATTATATCCACCCTTTTAATAACATGTCACCATACGTGCGTACGTACGGCTTACCGTCTCCACGTCGTGGTGTAATTGTTATTCAATATATTATTATTTGGATGGGTATAATAATGATGTGTAACTCATGTAAATAATAAATATAACATGTTAATGATTTTGTATATATGATATACCACCCATTTATATATTATTTTAATATCAAAATAATGATATTGTCGCTCGTGCGTACGTACGGACTACCGTCTCCACGAACGCGATGAGATTCATTCTCCATCGTATCCATTCAAGTATAATTATCATTTGATGATTTAAAAATGATGTTTAAGGACTTGATATCATTATGTATATGAATAATATACAACCTATCCATGACAAACATGGCTTATGTAACAAAACATATAAAAGAAAACGAGTAAGTTAACACCCGAAACGACGATAATACTAAGATATTATTAACAAAGCAATGTTAAAAGATCATATATGATATCATATGAATGTATACGATTCTTGTATAATTTAATAACAATTATTTCACCATTATACAGGAGGTTAACCTACCCCAACCAAGGAAAAGTACAAGGTAAGAGTTATTTCACAATCTCTTCATTATCCGAGGTTGTTTATACGTAATAATCTACTGGGATCTCTTTATCATCCACATCCATGTTTCTTAAAAATGTATTTCAAAACATTTTTACTATTTAAAAGAATATGGTTTAAATTCATTTATAACCTTTTTGACTTTTTATAAGAGTTTTATAAAGGAATCTTTTCGTCGTTTTCCAAACAAGGTTCTTTTAACCTTTTCGACAGAATTAAGGTAAGAATGTTTTTTTAACTTATACGGAGGGTGCAGTTATTTTCCGCCGTTATAAAATCGTCGAAGCTTCCCTTACAAGATTATAAGAATATTTTCAAAGAAAATGTTTTATTTTATAAATATATGACTCTTAAATGATTTCAAAAATAGAAAGAGATATTTCTCTAAAAAGAGTTTTGATTTCATCTATGTCAACATCCTTTGATGGATTTTACGCTTATTTGAAGTTGATTTATTATGATACAAAACTTCTATATTGTATTGAAGGTTTTGTGATATGTTTGACTGTGGATGTGCTATTTTTATACCATTCATGGTTTATGGTGAAAGTATTGACATTTCGTATGCTAGTTTTAATACAAATGTTTATGTTATGTTTAAACCTTTTCATATGGGAATGCATTGGACTTAATATGTGATGGGTGGAGCCCGCTATAGCTCATCGATGCATCGGTAGGTCTCATGAGACAAACTAGTGTCTTGGCACAAGGCCTTCGCAAAATCTTATTTGTAGTCTTGGCACGAGGCCTTGGCTACGTGGTTATGATAGTCTGACATTATGCATTCCATCATTATGAAAGTGGTTATTGATATTGCATGTGATTATTCGATTAGTAGAATATCCATGTGAATAAGTAAATGGCATTATTTCATTTTACTTTTGCCATACTATGTTGAAGTTCAAGTTTAAAAGAATTTTGTTTTAGTTATACATTGCCTTAAATTTTTATGCTTATTTTTGAAAGTTTCTTCTATATTGTTATCCTTACTGGGAATTTGAGCTCACCCCTTTTCTATGTTTTATTTTTCCCAGGATGTGAAGAAGTAAGTTATGAATGACCTGCAGGGATTTTATGTGGGGATATGAGTGTGGAATATGGAGACTATGTTGTTGTAGTAGTTTTTCAGTTTATGATGTAATGTAAAACTTTATGAATATATCTAGTGTTTCCAAGGCTACTAAACCAATCGGTCTTTCGAGATTTGATCTTTCTTGTGATCATGCCAATGTTATGTAATAATGCACCGACTCTGGGTAACAGGGGTCGGGGCGTTACAGTTGGTATCAGATGAAGTTTAGTACAAACCTTGGAAGCTAGATTTAGATAAACTCTGATTAGAGCACATAGATTTAAGATAGACTTTGAGGATTAGTATAGAAGAACTTCCTAAAATTTTGGTATTGTAGAGATTTTGTGAGTTTTCCGAGCAATACATCCCTGCCTGGATACGAGCAGGTAGAGGCGGCTCTGGCATAGATGTACCTAGGGGTAAAATTTGAAAACACTGCTTTGAGCTAGACTCGAATGGGAACTGGTGCACAACAACGGGCCTTGCTGCACTCTTGGTTATGACACTCCAGGGGGATACGCTTAGGATAACTCTCATTTTCTTTACAAATCATTATGAAGGGTTTATGAGTATATACTTCCTAAAAGAAAACATTTTTATGATTATGGATTATATCCATAAATAGTTCAATTTATGTTAAGTGTTTTATAAGTATGGGATTATGTATTTTGATTCATAAACTGATCTAGTTTATTCCATTGTTTAGAAATGGCGCCTAGTGGAAGAAATGGAAACCGTATCAATGAACGCACTTCATGTAGGGATTTCCCTCATGCTCAAGATAATTATAGTGGAGATGGTGATGCAACTGGTGCTGATAAGCTAATCACCATACTGGGACAACTCACTCAGGTTATGAATAATAACCTTACCTGTATGGAGCACCCTGATCTGCAGCATGGAGGATCAATGTTAGATCTATTCATGAGGAAACAACCACCAACGTTCAATGGGAGTAGAAATCCCTTAGTAGCTGAGCAATGGATATTTTCCCTAGAGAAAATATTTCAGGCTTTGGGGAGTAGTGAAAGGGAAAAAGTTATCATGGCAGTTTACCGCCTCACTGGAGATGCTGATCAATGGTGGTCATTGATTCAAAATACAAAGGAAGATGATGAAGTATCAAATATGGAATGGAGGGAGTTCAAATATCTGTTTTTAGAAAAATACTTTCCTCACGACCATCGAGCAGATATGGAAAGACAATTTCTGAGTCTGAGACAGAAGGAGGATGAGAATGTCACAAAGTATGAGGATAACTTTACAAGGTTAGAAAGTAATGCAGGAAATTATATACGTAACCCAAGAAGTAATATTGATCGTTTCTTTTATGGGTTAAAACCATTTCTCCATCGAGCATTAGTCTCACAATTCTTTTCATCATATGAAGACATTGTCTCATGTGCTATCAAGACTAAAAAGGAATTCTCTAAGTCTTATGAATTTAAAGCAAAGCAAGAGAAGAAGAGACCTGCTGATCAATCTGGGAATGAAAATAAGGGGAAGAAGGGATAGGTTGAATATCCATCCTGTGGTAAATGTGGGAAGAAACACCCCGGTACTTTCTTGAAGGGAATGGGAGTCTGTTACAAGTGTGGTGAAAAAGGCCACCAAGCTTGTGATTGCAAGGGGAAGAAGGAAGATACCAATGTTCAGTGATACAATTGCAGGGAGATGGGGAATTATGCAAATGAATGTCCTAAGCGTCAGGAGAACTTACCTCAGAAAAGGCCAAGGGATCAAGGCCAAGCTTATGCTATCACTACTGCTGAGGTAGAAGCTCTGAAAGACGTGGTGGCAGGTAATTTAATGGTTTCCTCATATTTAGAAAATGCATTATTTGATTCTGGATCATCGCATTGTTTCATATCTTCCCAGTTTGCTAAGAAAATTAGATATTTCCAATTTGATTTAACAAGGGAGTTGTCAGTTAAAACTCCTAAGGGAAGTATCATTGCAACAAAGTTTTGTGAATCAGTCCCCATTAGAGAACATAAATGTTCTTTATCTACTGATCTCATCGTCATACCTATGATTGAGTTTGATATAATCCTAGGTATGGACTGGCTTTCGGACTATGATGCGGAGATTTATTGTAAGAAGAAAGAGGTTACGTTTCTTGATGATAATGATAAGGAACACCTTATCTTTAGGGCAGAATCGTCACCACCTAATTCTTATCTAGATCCACCCCCAGTAGCTCAAATAAATTCAATTATTAGGGAGGAAGATAATGAAATAACCGTGGGTGAGGAAAGGAATGTTCAAATAGAGGATGTACCTGTTGTGAAAGAATTTGTAGAGGTATTTCCGAAAGATTTACCTGGACATCCTCCAGAACGAGAAGTTGAGTTTTCCATTGATTTAATTCCTAGATCAAGGCCTATATCGAAGACCCCTTATAGAATGGCCACTTTAGAATTAGTTGAACTAAAGAAACAACTAGAGGAATTGAGTAATAAGGGATTTATTCTCCCTAGTGTTTCTCCATGGGGATCCCCTGTTCTTTTTGTTAAAAAGAAAGACGGATCTATGAGGTTATGTATCAACTACAGGGAGATCAATGATATAACAATAAAGAACAAGTATCCCCTACCACACATTGATGATTTATTTGACCAACTGCATGGAGCTCAATACTTTTCAAAGATTGACCTTTGATCTGGATACCATCAGTTGTGTGTGAAGAAGGAAGACATTCTAAAGACAGCATTTCGAACCAGGTACGGGAATTACGAGTTTACTGTAATGCCTTTTGGATTGACTATTGCACCCTCTGTATTCATGGATCTAATGAATAGAGTTTTCAAGGAGTATCTTGATGAATTTGTGGTGGTATTTATTGATGATATATTAGTATACTCCAAAATCTACGAAGATCATGAAAATCACTTGCTCATTATCTTGAAGACTCTGAGAAGGCATGAATTATATGGGAAGTTTAGCAAGTGTGAATTATGGCTTCATGAGATTTCTTTTCTTGGCCATATTGTCTCTAAAGATGGAATCTCTGTTGATCCTTCTAAGACCAAGGCAATCCAAGAATGGCCAGCACCTATGATTATAACTGAGGTACGTAGTTTTATTGGTTTGGCAGGTTATTATCGACGTTTCGTCCAGAATTTTGCCCGATTGGCTTACCCATTAACGAAGCTCACACGTAAAGGGGTTAAATTTGTTTGGACAAAAGAGTGTGAAGAATTTTTCGAAGAAATGAAGAGAAGATTAGTCAATGCTTCTATATTGACTCTACCATCAGGGAATGATGGGTTCGTTATTTATAGTGATGCATCGAAGAAAGGACTTGGTTGTGTCCTTATGCAGAATGATAGGGTTATTGCTTATGCATCACGACAGTTGAAAATTCATGAACAAAACTATCCTACTCATGATCTCGAGTTAGCAGCTGTGATCTTTGCTTTCAAGATATGGAGGCACTACCTCTATGGTGAAAAAGTGAAATTTATACTGATCACAAGAGTTTGAGGTATATTTTCTCACAAAAAGAACTCAACATGAGGCAAAGGAGATGCCTTGAATTGCTCAAGGATTATTATTGTACGATACACTACCACCCGGGGAAGGCAAACAAGGTGGCATATGGTTTGAGCAGAAAAGATCATGGAGTTTTGAACAATATGAGAATTGAAAGGGATCCAATTTTCATGGATCTAGTGAAGATGGACATGGGAATAACTAGGGAAGGAGAAACATAAATTCTTTTTCAAATGGTTGCCAAACCATCTTTACTAGAAAGGATTAAGAGTTCTCAGACCGATGATGAAGAATTTCAAAAGAAGATTAAAGCTGTGAATGATGGGAGACTGAGAGACTTTGTGTATGAAGATGAAATTTTGAAATTCGGAAAGAGACTTTGTGTTCCCGATATACCTGATCTAAAAAGGGAATTGCTGGATGATGCTCATAGTTCCAATTTCTCTATACACCCTGGGAGCACCAAAATGTATAGAGATTTGAAGGAACATTTTTGATGTGACAACATGAAGAGGGAGATTTCTGATTTTGTGTCAAGATGTATGGTTTGTCAACAAGTGAAAGCTGGAAGGCAACACCCTGGAGGAGTCATGCAACCTCTTCCCATACCGGAGTGTAAATGGGACAATATTACGATGGACTTTGTCATGGGGGTACCAAAGACTCCTAGAAGGAATGATGTAATATGGGTTATTGTTGATCGTCTTACCAAGTTAGCACATTTTATTTCTATAAGAGAAGATCTACCCCTGGAACGTCTAGAAAGACTATATATTAATGAAGTTATGAGACTTCATGGAGTACCCCTATCGATTGTTTCTGATCGTGATCCCCGTTTTACTTCAAGATTCTGGAAGAGTCTTCAGAAATCCCTGGATACTGAACTTCACTTGAGCACTGCCTACCACCCTCAGACAGACGGAAAATCAGAACGGACTATTCAAACCTTAGAAGACATGTTGAGATCCTGCTCACTTGACTTTCAGGGTATGTGGGATCAATATTTACCTATGGTAGAATTTTCCTATAACAATAGCTTCCATTCGAGTATTCAGATGGCACCATATGAAGCATTATACGGAAAGAGATTTCGTACACCAACCTGTTGGGATGACGTTCGTGAAAGAAAACTAGTAGGCCCAAAACTGGTGGAGGAAACGATGGAAAAGGTGAAGGTAATCCAAAGTCACATCAAAGCAGCTCAAAGTAGGTAGAAGAGCTATGCCGATAATCGAAGGAAGGATTTGGAATTTCAAGTCGGTGATTATGTTTTCTTGAAGGTATCTCCATGGAAGGGAGTCATACGTTTTGGTAAGAAAGGTAAATTGAGTCCCAGGTACATTGGACCTTTCGAAATTCTAGAACGAATTGGGGCTGTAGCTTACTGATTGGAAATGCCGCCAAGTCTCTCCAAAGTTCATGATGTGTTCCACGTATCTCTGTTGAGGAAATACATGTCTGACCCAACGCATGTACTCACCTATGAGGAGTTAGAACTGAAACCCGATCTGTCTTATTGCGAAGAGCCCGTCAGGATTCTTGATACGAGAGAAAAAGTACTGAGAAACCGGACGATGCGTCTGGTAAAATTCTTGTGGAGAAACCATAAGATGGAAGAGGCAACGTGGGAACCCGAGAAACTTATGATGAAGAACCACCCGAGTCTTTTCATGTGATAAGTATTCTAGAAATTTTGAGGACGAAATTATTTGAAGGAGGGGAGAATGTAACACCCCAAGCTTCTACGGTACGCTTCTCTTTGAATAATGTGATAGCGTGTGTTGTACGCAACACCGAGTTCTAACACACCATAACCAATCAAACTAGCCATTATGAATAGTAATACCTACTTTTTGAAATTATATATATTTTATATTTCAAAATGGACTTAATTTTTGGATTCGGAATATCGAATTTAGCCTAAGGTGAAATTTTGGTACTTTTCGGATAACTTTAATATTTTGATGAATAGTGAAAATTACTAAATTTTAATTAAAAACAACTTTTTTAATAAAAATAATTAATAGTGATAAATTATTAATTTGAGTGGTTTTAAAGTATATTTAGAATATATTTTTACCATTTAATTCAATGTTGGTCATTGGACATAATTTTACAATTAAACCGGACATAAACAAGTGTCAATCTTTTGATAGTTATTATCTCTTAGAAACACGCTTTTTATTTTAACAACGGGAATTAATTTTAAATTAATTTCTGCCACTTCTTTGTGTTGAATTTGGAAAAATGGATTCCATATTTGGAATCAGGATGTTCAAATTGTGTAAATAGGTAACTGTTATTTTTAGACATTTTGAATAATTACTTCGGTAAATATTTTATTTACCATGGTTAAAGGGTAAATCCGGTAAGTAAGGGTTAAAAAAATAATATTATAATAATAATAAATTACCCTAAAACATGTACTAGCCTCATTGGTTGATACATATTCGTCCATAGGCATCTTTGGGTCGATTTTGGGACCCCATGGAGCCACTTGTAGGTGATAAGGACACTTTATTAAGTTAAAATGAATACAAAAATGACACAAGCATATATCTTTTAGAAAAACAATTTTTACATAGGGTTATATATCTTTGATTTTTGACTATAAATATTCATTAGAAAGCTAAAAATATTTCCTACATAATGATATTTTATTTATAATTTTTATACATTAAATAATTTAATTTATTTATGACATAATGATGATGCAGTAATTACCATAATAGTGAAAAATTAAAATAATTGATATTATAAATACCAAAATTAATATAATTTGAGACTTTTAATGAATTAAACTAATTTTCTAGGATAATATGACATATTAGGATTTATTTAAATAACTTTTTTTGAAGTAATCATTCTGTTATAAGTTTCACAAAAATCAACTATTGAATAGTGTCAAAATTGACATAAAAGAGTTTTTAAAACAAATATTATATTATTAATTGATATTAAATTCCTAAAAATCTAAGGTTCGGACAGGAGACTTATATCACGATATTTGTATCATTAATGGACCACTTGGGGGTCTCTTGGATGTATATTTTAAGTTTATTAACCATATAATATAAAAATACAAAGAGACATTGTAAAAGTGAAACTAATTAACTTAGAGTTAATACTTAAAGATAAGGTTAATATAGTAACCCAAACCTGTCCAAATTCTATTTGTTGAATGGTTTTAGACCTATACCAACCTTAATATTTGAATAATAAACTTTGGAGCCATAATAAACTGAATATAAATTTTTTATAAAATAATATTTCTAGATTTTCCAAAGGTGCCCCTCACCCCTCTTATAAAAGGGCACTCCTCCTTCTAATTTCTTCACACCTTCAAAGCCTTTTGGTTCAGCCAAACTCTGCCCAAATACTCTCCCAACATCCCTCAATAAAACCTAGATGCCTTAGTTTGATCAGAAAGCCAACATAAGGAGCCCTTTTGATCAAATCAAAAGGAAGAACCCGAAGAAGAGGTAATGATTTCACCACCATTTTCCAAGTTCCTTTCTTCTTCCACTTCTTCTTTCTTTGTTATTAACATTCTAAAATAATAACTCTAGTATCATATATATATATACTGTGATGTTATTATAAATATGGTACAACCATATTCAGTATTCTATCCACCCTTTGAATAACATGTCGCCATACGTGCGTACGTACGGCTTACCGTCTCCACGTCGTGGTGTAATTGTTATTCAATATATTATTATTTGGATGGGTATAATAATTATGTGTAACTCATGTAAATAATAAATATAACATGTTAATTATTCTGTATATATGATATACCATCCATTTATATATAATTTTAATATCAAAAGAATGATATTGTCGCTCGTGCGTACGTACGGACTACCGTCTCCACAAACGCGATGAGATTCATTCTCCATCGTATCCATTAAAGTATAATTATCATTTGATGATTTAAAAATGATGTTTAAGGACTTGATATCATTCTGTATATGAATAATATACAACCTATCCATGACAAACATGTCTTATGTAACAAAACATATAAAAGAAAACGAGTAAGTTAACACCCGAAACAACGATAATACTAAGATATTATTAACAAAGCAATGTTAAAAGATCATATATGATATCATATGAATGTATACGATTCTTGTATAATTTAATAACAATTATTTCACCATTATACAGGAGGTTAACCTACCCCAACCTAGGAAAAGTACAAGGTAAGGGTTATTTCACAATCTCTTCATTATCCGAGGTTGTTTATACGTAATAATCTACTGGGATCTCTTTATCATCCACATCCATGTTTCTTAAAAATGTATTTCAAAAAAATTTTAATATTTAAAAATATATGGTTTAAAGTCATTTATACCCTTGTTTGACTTTTTATAATAGTTTTATAAAGGAATCTTTCCATTGTTTTCCAAACAAGGTTCTTTTAACCTTTTCGACAGAATTAAGGTAAGAATGTTTTTTTAACTTATACGGCAGGTGCGATTATTTTCTGCCGTTATAAAATCGTTGAAGCTTCCCTTACAAGCTTATAAGAATATTTTCAAAGAAAATGTTTTATTTTATAAATATATGACTCTTAAATGGTTTCAAAAATAGAAAAATATATTTCTCTAAAAAGAGTTTTGATTTCATGTATGTCAACATCCTTTGATGGATTTTACGCTTATTTGAAGTTGATTTATTATGATACAAAACTTCTATATTGTATTGAAGGTTTTGTGATATGCTTGACTATGGATGTGATATTTTTATACCATTCATAGTTTATGGTGAAAGTATTGACATTTCGTATGTTAGTTTTAATACGAATGTTTATGTTATGTTTAAACCTTTTCATATGGGAATGCATTGGACTTAATATGTGAGGGGTGGAGCCCGCTATAGATCCTCGATGCATCGGTAGGTCTCATGAGACAAACTAGTGTCTTGGCACAAGGACTTGGCAAAATCTTATTTGTAGTCTTGGCATGAGGCCTTGGCTACGTGGTTATGATAGTCTGACATTATGCATTCCATCATTATGAAAGTGGTTATTGATATTGCATGTGATTATTAGATTAGTAGAATATCCATGTGAATAAGTAAATGGCATTATTTCATTTTACTTTTGCCATACTATGTTGAAGTTCAAGTTTAAAAGACTTTTGTTTTAGTTATACATTGCCTTAAATGTTTATGCTTATTTTTGAAAGTTTCAGCTATATTGTTATCCTTACTGGGCATTTGAACTCACCCCTTTTCTATGTTTTATTTTTCCCAGGATGTGAAGAAGTAAGTTATGAATGACCTGCAGGGATTTTATGTGGGGATATGAGTGTGGAATATGGAGACTATGTTGTTGTAGTAGTTTTTCACTTTATGATGTAACGTAAAACTTTATGAATATATCTAGTGTTTCCAAGGATACTAAACCAATCGGTCTTTCGAGATTTGATCTTTCTTGTGATCATGCCAATGTTATGTAATAATGCACCGACTCTGGGTAACTGGGGTCGGGGCGTTACAGTTGGTATCAGAGGAAGTTTAGTACAAACCATGGAAGCTAGATTTAGATAAACTCTGATTAGAGCACATAGATTTAAGATAGACTTTGAGGATTAGTATAGAAGAACTTCCTAAAATTTTGGTATTGTAGAGATTTTGCGAGTTTTCAGAGCAATACATCCCTGTCTAGATACGAGCAGGTAGAGGCGGCTCTGGCACAGATGTACTTAGGGATAAAACCCAAAAACACCGCTTTGAGCTAGACTCGAACGGGAACTGGTGCACGACAACGGGACTTGCTGCACTCTTGGTTACGAAACTCCCGGGGGATACACTTAGGATAACTCTCATTTTCTTTACAAATCATTATGAAGGGTTTATGAGTATATACTTCCTAAAAGAAAACATTTTTATGATTATGGATTATATCCATAAATAGTTCAATTTATGTTAAGTGTTTTATAAGTATGGGATTATGTATTTTGATTCATAAACTGATCTAGTTTATTCCATTGTTTAGAAATGGCACCTAGTGGAAGAAATGGAAACCATATCAATGCACGCACTCCATGTAGGGATTGCCCTCCTGCTCAAGATAATTATAGTAGAGCTGGTGATGCAACTGGTGCTGATCAGCTAATCACCATACTGGGACAACTCACTCAGGTTATGAATAATAACCTTACCCGTATGGAGCACCCTGATCTGCAGCGTGGAGGATCAATGTTAGATCGATTAATGAGGAAACAACCACCAACGTTCAATGGGAGTAAAAATCCCTTAGTAGCTGAGCAATGGATATTTTCCCTAGAGAAAATATTTCAGGCTTTGGGGATTAGTGAAAGGGAAAAAGTTATCATGGCAGTTTACCGCCTCACTGGAGATGCTGATCAATGGTGGTCATTGATTCAAAATACGAAGGAAGATGATGAAGTATCAAATATGGAATGGAGGGAGTTCAAAGATCTGTTTTTAGAAAAATACTTTCCTCGCGACCATCGAGCAGATATGGAAAGACAATTTCTGAGTCTGAGGCAGAAGGAGGATAAGAATGTCACAAAGTATGAGGCTAACTTTACAAGGTTAGCAAGGAATGCTGGAGATTATATACGTAACCCAAGAAGTAAGATTGATCGTTTCTTTGATGGGTTAAAACCATTTCTCCTTCGAGCATTAGTCTCACAATTCTTTTCATCATACGAAGACATTGTCTCATGTACTATCAAGACCGAAAAGGAATTCTCTAAGTCTTATGACTTTAAAGAAAAACAAGAGAAGAAGAGACCTGCTGATCAATCTCGTAATGGAAATAAGGGGAATAAGGGAAAGGTTGAATATCCATCCTGTGGTAAATGTGGGAAGAAACACCCCGGTACTTGCTTGAAGGGAATGAGAGTCTGTTACAAGTGTGGTGAAAAAGGCCACCAAGCTCGTGATTGCAAGGGGAAGAAGGAAGCTACCAATGTTCAGTGATACAATTGTAGGGAGATGGGTCATTATTCAAATCAATGTCCTAAGCGTCAGGAGAACTTACCTCAGAAAAGGCTAAGGGATCAAGGCCAAGCTTATGCTATCACTACTGCTGAGGTAGAAGCTCTGAAAGACATGGTGGCAGGTAATTTAATGGTTTCCTCAAGTTTAGAAAATGTATTATTTGATTCTGGATCATCACATTATTTCATATCTTCCCAGTTTGCTAAGAAAATTAGATATTTCCAATTTGATTTAACAAGGGAGTTGTCAGTTAAAACTCCTTAGGGAAGTATCATTGCAACAAAGTTTTGTGAATCAGTCCCCATTAGAGAACATAAATGTTCTTTATCTGCTGATCTCATCGTCATACCTATGATTGAGTTTGATATAATCCTCGGTATGGATTGGCTTTTGGACTATGATGCTAAGATTTATTGTAAGAAGAAAGAGGTTACGATTCTTGATGATAATGATAAGGAACACCTTATCTTTAGAGAAAAATCGTCACCACCTAATTCTTATCTAGATCCACCCCCAGTAGCTCAACTAAATTCAATTATTGGGGAGGAAGAGAATGAAATAACTGTGGTTGAGGAAAGGAATGTTCAAATAGAGGATGTACCTGTTGTGAAAGAATTTGTAGATGTATTTCCGAAAGATTTACCTGGACATCCTCCAGAACGAGAAGTTGAGTTTTCCATTGATTTATTTCCTAGATCAAGGCCTATATCGAAGACCCCTTATAGAATGGCCACTATAGAATTAGTTGAACTAAAGAAACAACTAAAGGAATTGAGTAATAAGGGATTTATTCACCCTAGTGTTTCTCCATGGGGAGCCCCTGTTCTTTTTGTTAAAAAGAAATACGGATCTATGAGGTTATGTATCGACTACGGGGAGATCAATGATATAACAATAAAGAACAAGTATCCCCTACCATGCATTGATGATTTATTTGACCAACTGCATGGATCTCAATACTTTTCAAAGATTGACCTTCGATCTGGAGACCATCATATGTGTGTGAAGAAGGAAGACATTCCAAAGACAGCATTTCGAACCAGGTACGGGCATTACGAGTTTACTGTAATGCCTTTTGGATTGACTAATGCACCCTCTGTATTCATGGATCTGATGAATAGAGTTTTCAAGGAGTATCTCGATGAATTTGTGGTGGTATTTATTGATGATATATTAGTATACTCCAAAAGCTACGAAGATCGTGAAAATCTCTTGCGCATTATCTTGAAGACTCTGAGAAGGCATGAATTATATGGGAAGTTTAGCAAGTGTGAATTCTGGATTCATGAGATTGCTTTTCTTGGACATATTGTCTCTAAAGATGGAATCTTTGTTGATCCTTCTAAGATCAAAGCAATCCAAGAATGGCCAGCACCTACGAGTATAACTGAGGTACGCATTTTTATTGGTTTGGCAGGTTATTATCGACGTTTCGTCCAGAATTTTGCCTGATTGGCTATCCCATTAATGAAGCTCACACGTAAAGGGGTTAAATTTGTTTGGACAAAAGAGTGTGAAGAATGTTTCAAAGAACTGAAGAGAAGATTAGTCAATGCTCCTATATTGAATCTACCATCGGGGAATGATGGGTTCGTTATTTATAGTGATGCATCGAAGAAAGGACTTCGTTGTTCCTTATGCAGAATGATATGGTTATTGCCTATGCATCATGACAGTTGAAAATTCATGAAGAAAACTATCCTACTCATGATCTCGAGTTAGCAGCTGTGATCTTTGCTTTGAAGATATGGAGGCACTACCTCTATGGTGAAAAAGTGAAATTTATACTGATCACAAGAGTTTGAAGTATATTTTCTCACAAAAAGAACACAACATGAGGTAAAGGAGATTCCTTGAATTGATCAAGGATTATGATTGTACGATACACTACCACCCGGGGAAGGCAAAAAAGGTGGCAGATGCTTTGAGCAGAAAAGATCATGGAGTTTTGAACAATATGAGAATTGAAAGGGATCCAATTTTCATGGATCAAGTGAAGATGGACATGGGAATAACTAGGGAAGGAGAAACATCAATGCTTTTTCAAATGGTTGCCAAACCATCTTTACTAGAAAGGATTAAGAGTTCTTAGACCGATGATGAAGAATTTCAAAAGAAGATTAAAGCTGTGAATGATGGTAGACTGGGAGACTTTGTGTATGAAGATGAAATTTTGAAATTCAGAAAGAGACTTTGTGTTCCTGATATACCTGATCTAAAAAGGGAATTGCTGGATGATGCTCATAGTTCCAATTTCTCTATACACCCTGGGAGCACCAAAATGTATAGAGATTTGAAGGAAAATTTTTGGTGGGACAACATGAAGAGGGATATTGCTGATTTTGTGTCAAGATGTATGGTTTGTCAACAAGTGAAAACTGGAAGGCAACACCCTGGAGGAGTCATGCAACCTCTTCTTATACCGGAGTGAAAATGGGACAATATTACGATGGACTTTGTTATGGGGGTACCAAAGACTCCTAGAAGGAATGATGCAATATGGGTTATTGTTGATCATCTTACCAAGTCAGCACATTTTCTTGCTATAAGAGAAGATCTACCCCTGAAATGTCTAGAAAGACTATATATTAATGAATTTGTGAGACTTCATGGAGTACCCCTATCGATTGTTTCTGATCGTGATCCCCGTTTTACTTCAAGATTCTGGAAGAGTCTTCAGAAATCCCTGGATACTGAACTTCATTTGAGCACTGCCTACCACCCTCAGACAGACAGACAATCAGAACGGACTATTCAAACCTTAGAAGACATGTTGAGATCCTGCTCACTTGACTTTCAGGGTATGTGGGATCAATATTTACCTCTGGTAGAATTTTCCTATAACAATAGCTTCCATTCGAGTATTCAGATGGAACCATATGAAGCGTTATACGGAAAGAGATGTCGTACACCAACCTGTTGGGATGATGTTGGTGAAAGAAAACTAGTAGGCCCAGAACTGGTGGAGGAAACGATGGAAAAGGTGAAGGTAATCCAAAGTCACATCAAAGCAGCTCAAAGTAGGTAGAAGAGTTATGCCGATAATCGAAGGAAGGATTTGAAATTTCAAGTCGGTGATCATGTTTTCCTGAAGGTATCTCCATAGAAGGGAGTCATACATTTTGGTAATAAAGGTAAATTGAGTCCCAGGTACATTGGACCTTTCGAAATTCTAGAACGAATTGGGGTTGTAGCTTACCGATTGGCAAGGCCGCCAAGTCTCTCCAAAGTTCATGATGTGTTCCACGTATCTCTGTTGAGGAAATACATGTCTGACCCAACGCATGTACTCACCTATGAGGAGTTAGAACTGGAACCCGATCTGTCTTATTGCGAAGAGCCCGTCAGGATTCTTGATACGAGATAACAAGTACTGAGAAACTGGACGACGCGTCTGGTAAAAGTCTTGTGGAGAAACCATAAGATGGAAGAGGCAACGTGGGAACCCGAGGAACTTATAATGAAGAACCACCCGAGCCTTTTCATGTGATAAGTATTCTAGAAATTTAGAGGATGAAATTATTTGAAGGAGGAGAGAATGTAACACCCCAAGCTTCTACGGTATGCTTCTCTTTGAATAATGTGATAGCGTGTGTTGTACGCAACACCGAGTTCTAACACACCATAACCAATCAAACTAGCCGTTATGAATAGTAATACCTACTTTTTGAAATTATATATATTTAATATTTCAAAATGGACTTCATTTTTGGATTCGGAATATCGAATTTAGCCTAAGGTGAAATTTTGGTACTTTTCGGATAACTTTAATATTTTGATGAATAGTGAAAATTACTAAATTTTAATTAAAAACAACTTTTTTAATAAAAATAATTAATAGTGATAAATTATGAATTTGAGTGGTTTTAAAGTATATTAAGAATATATTTTTACCATTTAATTCAATGTTGGTCATTGGACATAATTTTACAATTAAACCAGACATAAACAAGTGTCAATCTTTTGATAGTTATTATCTCTTAAAAACACGGTTTTTGTTTTAACAACGGGAATTAATTTTAAATTAATTTCTGCCACTTCTGTGTGTTGAATTTGGAAAAATGGATTCCATATTTGGAATCAGGATGTTCAAATTGTGTAAATATGTAACTTTTATTTTTAGACATTTTGAATAATTACTTCGGTAAATATTTTATTTACCTTGGTTAAAGGGTAAATCCGGTAAGTAAGGGTTAAAAAAATAATATTATAATAATAATAAATTACCCTAAAACATGTCCTAGCCTCATTGGTTGATACATATTCGGCCATAGGCATCTTTGTGTCGATTTTGGGACCCCATGGAGCCACTTGTAGGTGATAAGGACACTTTATTAAGTTAAAATGAATACAAAAATGACACAAGCATATATCTTTTAGAAAAACAATTTTTACATAGAGTTATATATGTTTTATTTTCGACTATAAATATTAATTAGAAAGATAAAAAGATTTCCTACATAATGATATTTTATTTATAATTTTTAGACATTAAATAATTTAATTTATTTATGACACAATGATGATGCAGTAATTACCATAATAGTGAAAAATTAAAATAATTGATATTATAAATATACAAATTAATATAATTTGATACTTTTAATGAATTAAACTAATTTTATAAGATAATATGACATATTAATATTGATTTAATTAACTTTGTTTGAAGTAATCATTCTGTTATAAGTTTCACAAAAATCAACTATTGAATAGTGTCAAAATTGACATAAAAGAGTTTTTAAAACAAATATTATATTATTAATTGATATTAAATTCCTAAAAATCTAAGGTTCGTCCAAGAGACTTATATCATGATATTTTTATCATTAATGGACCACTTGGGGGTCTCTTGGATGTATATGGTAAGTTTATTAACCATATAATATAAAAATACAAAGAGACATTGTAAAAGTGAAACTAATTAACTTAGAGTTAATAATTAAAGATAAGGTTAATAGAGTAACCCAAAACTGTCTAAATTCTATTGGTTGAATGGTTTTCGACCTATCCCCACCTTAACCTTTGAATAATCAACTTTGGATCCATAAGAAACCGAATATAAATTTTTTATAAATTAATATTTCTAGATTTTCTAAAGGTGCCCCTCACCCCTCTTATAAAATGGCACTCCTCCTTCTAATTTCTTCACACCTTCAAAGCCTTTTGGTTCGGACAAACTCTGCCCAAATACTCTCCCAACATCCCTCAATACAACCTAGAGGCCTTAGTTTGATCAGAAAGCCAACATAAGGAGCCCTTTTGATCAAATCAAAAGGAAGAACCCGAAGAAGAGGTAATGATTTCACCACCCTTTTCCAAGTTCCTTTCTTCTTCCACTTCTTCTTTCTTTGTTATTACCATTCTAAAATAATAACTCCAGTATCATATATATATACTGTGATGTTATTATAAATATGGTTCAACCATATTCATTATTCTATCCACCCTTTTAATAACATGTCACCATACGTGCATACGTACGGCTTACCGTCTCCACGTCGGGGTGTAATTGTTATTCAATATATTATTTTTTGGATGGGTATAATAATGATGTGTAACTCATGTAAATAATAAATATAACATGTTAATGATTATTTATATATGATATACCATCCATTTATATATTATTTTAATATCAAAAGAATGATATTGTCGCTCGTGCGTACGTACGGACTACCGTATCCACGAACGCGATGAGATTCATTCTCCATCGTATCCATTCAAGTATAATTATCATTTGATGATTTAAAAATGATGTTTAAGGACTTTATATCATTCTGTATATGAATAATATACAACCTATTCATGACAAACATGGCTTATGTAACAAAACATATAAAAGAAAACGAGTAAGTTAACACCCGAAACGACGATAATACTAAGATATTATTAACAAAGCAATGTTAAAAGATCATATATGATATCATATGAATGTATAAGATTCTTGTATAATTTAATAACAATTATTTCACCATTATATAAGAGGTTAACCTACCCCAACCAAGGAAAAGTACAAGGTAAGGGTTATTTCACAATCTCTTCATTATCCGAGGTTGTTTATACGTAATAATCTACTGGGATCTCTTTATCATCCACATCCATGTTTCTTAAAAATGTATTTCAAAACATTTTTACTATTTAAAATAATATGGTTTAAAGTCATTTATACCCTTGTTTGACTTTTTATAAGAGTTTTATAAAGGAATCTTTCCGTCATTTTCCAAACAAGGTTCTTTTAACCTTTTCGACAGAATTAAGGTAAGAATGTTTTTTTAACTTATACGGCGGGTGCGGTTATTTTCTGCCGTTATAAAATCGTCAAAGCTTCCCTTAAAATCTTATAATAATATTTTCAAAGAAAATTTTTTATTTTATAAATATATGACTCTTAAATTATTTCAAAAATAGAAAGAGATATTTCTCTAAAAAGAGTTTTGATTTCATCTATGTCAACATCCTTTGATGGATTTTACGCTTATTTGAAGTTGATTTATTATGATACAAAACTTCTATATTGTATTGAAGGTTTTGTGATATGTTTGACTGTGGATGTGCTATTTTTATACCATTCATAGTTTATGGTGAAAGTATTGACATTTCGTATGCTAGTTTTAATACGAATGTTTATGTTATGTTTAAACCTTTTCATATGGGAATGCATTGGACTTAATATGTGACGGGTGGAGCCCGCTATAACTCATCGATGCATCGGTAGGTCTCATGATACAAACTAGTGTCTTGGAACAAGGCCTTGGAAAAATCTTATTTGTAGTCTTGGCACGAGGCCTTGGCTACGTGATTATGATAGTCTGTCATTATGCATTCCATCATTATGAAAGTGGTTATTGATATTGCATGTGATTATTCGATTAGTAGAATATCCATGTGAATAATTAAATGGAATTATTTCATTTTACTTTTTCCATACTATGTTGAAGTTCAAGTTTAAAAGACTTTTGTTTTAGTTATACATTGCCTTAAATGTTTATGCTTATTTTTGAAAGTTTCCGCTATATTGTTATCCTTACTAGGCATTTGAGCTCACCCCTTTTCTATGTTTTATTTTTCCCAGGATGTGAAGAAGTATGTTATGAATGACCTGTAGGGATTTTATGTGGGGATATGAGTGTGTAATATGGAGACTATGTTGTTGTAGTAGTTTTTCACTTTATGATGTAATGTAAAACTTTATGAATATATCTAGTGTTTCTAAGGCTACTAAACCAATCGGTATTTCGAGATTTGATCTTTCTTGTGATCATGCCAATGTTATTTAATAATGCACCGACTCTGGGTAACTGGGGTCGGGGCGTTACACTTATGTCTAGCCATTGAAGTTATTTTGAAATTGAATCTAAATTTTCATTTGAATCATTAAAAATATAGTCCTAAAACCATCCTATAAACTATTGATTATGTGTATTTGATATCCATATTTCATCCCTTGATGGATTCAAATGGATAATAATTTCTTTGTGGGTTTCAACATATGGGGAAACCTCTAAAATGTTCTGAAAAACATAAAGGTGGGTCTACTCCCAATTTTTAATGTTGATTATGATAATATCTCTTCTAGAAAAATATTTACCCACAAACTACCTAGTGTGATGAGATTTTTATAGACCAATGCTTTCCACATTGGACATCTATTCAGTAAAGAATTAAATAGCTTCCTCTATAATATATCACTCTACAATACAACCCTCAGGCTAAGTTTGATTTTTTACATACTCTTTTAAAATATTTATATACCATTCAATGGGGTACATTAATCTATAGTTTATAGAACCACATAGTCGAATATCTCTCACCAAGTGAACCATAAAATGAACCATCATATCAAAGAATGTTGGCAGGAAGAACATTTCCAATTCACATAATATGATATAAATTTATCTTTCCATAGTCGGCAATTTTTCCAGGTCTATAACTTTGTTACATATAGCTTTGAAGAAGAAACAAAGATTCATTAATGTATGATGATCATTCTTGTAAAAATGAAATGTAAATCTATAGGAATTAGATCTTTCATCAAAACATGGTAGTCATGTGATTTTAGACCCTTTAACTTTAAATCATTCATTGACACGATGTTCTTGATATTCGATGAATACCCCTCTAGAACCTTTATATCATTCAATAAGTTGAAAAACTAATATCTCTCCTACCTAGAAAGAGTGTAAGCAGCTGGAGGAAGAAAATTTTGTTTTTCACCCTTCACTCACACCAAATCTTCCCGTATTCTCATGGAAACCATGTCCAACCTAGCCTTAATTACATACTTTGTTTTTTCAAGTGCATTTAGAAATGACAGTATCACATACATTTTTTTAATATATATATATTTTGGGTGGACAAAGCCTCATTTATTATTAAATCAAAGTAAAGACATCTTTAACTGGGTAGAGGGAGATCCATTACATAGCTCAAAGTCCCAGTGGGCATTTAGCCCATTACATGCCCCGTAGGCCCAATTTTTTTCCCAAGTCCCATTCTAGGAATAGTACTGCTACAGTACCCGCCTGCTATAGTACCACACAGTACTCGCCGCTGCTACAGTGCTCTGCCACTACTACAGTGACCTGTTGCCGCTACAGTACCTGTCGTTGCTACAGTACCACCACTACTACAGTACTGCTACAGTACTTGCACCCAATAGGTTTTGAACCCCCATTCCAGTATGGTAATTCAAAAAAAACTAATCTCTTTTTCCAAATGGATTTTGTAATGTTTTTCAAAAATGGTTTACCAAAAGCAGTGTCCACATATTTTACTTTATCAAATAGTCGATCACTTGTTAGTGGAGATGGTGTTGTACATTCTTCTGAACTTTCATCAAATGGTGTCGTCTAAGATCAGTACTTATGTCTTCAGGGTAGAAATCTGCAATTTACTAGAAACATGGTTTTTGATGAATGTTTCAACCTAATTGATTGTGTACCTTATTCAAAAATGGGGCACCCTTGAGTTATTTTAATGCTATATCATGAAAAAAATTCTATAATAAGGAAATTCATTTATCATCCTATACAACATGTCTCTCAATGTGAAATATTCATTTTTGTAAGCATCATACAACGTAACACCTGAATCCTACAATAATTTCAAATCCTCAATCAATAGAGACAAATAAACATCAATATCATAACTAGGTTGTTTTGGTCCTTATATAAGCATAAATAACATGATGTATTTTCATTTCATGCATAACCACAGTAGAAAGTTATATTTTACCAACATAATTGGCCATGTATTGTGAGTAATGATTTACAAACCAAAAGGATTCAATCCATCTGTAGATAATGTAAGATGGAGGTTTCTTGGCTTGTTTCCAAATTCAGGATACTCATAATCAATTCCCTTCCACTAAGGAGAGTCTTCTGAGTGATGTAGTTTCCTATATTTAATTCTTGTATTTGTGTGCCACGTTAATTGCCCTGCAGTTTCCTCACTTCTATATAGGTGCATAAACCTTGGAATGATTTAAAAGTACCATAAAAATTTTATAGGACTAGATTCATCTTTCTTGTATTAAGATGTGCCACACTTTTGGAATTCTGTAAGTGATTTTTGGTCCTTCCAAAATAGTGTACAATCATTCATGTAGGTGTGTATTGTTTCAAAGATCTTACCCATCAAGCGTGGAATTCATTTGGTGTTGTATGTTTGGCTCGAGAGATCATTATCTTTTGGGAGCATGTCATTCAAGAGAGTAAGTAGTTTCGTAAAATTGGTGTTACTCCATCTGTTGCCTGCTTTCAAATTATACAGCTTCAGTATGGCTGAAAATGTTGTATATTTAGTGAAACTAGAATACAATGGCGTCTTTGTACAACTCTTTAACTTCTAAAACAATTTTGGGAAATCATGAAGTCCATATTCAATTGTCCTTTTCATTTCCTCAACATGATCTTCATCATCATTCAAATATGTAATCACATCCTTGATATGGTATTCTTTATTTTCCACACTTGTAATCATATCAGATGATCCATAAAATGTAGTGATATCCCATTCACTAGCTACATTCACTTTTCCTTGTGTTTATTCCAACATTTATAACTTTGATCTATTCTTTGATAGATCAAGTGTTATTCCAACTACCCTAGACTATTTTTCTTGAATAACAACAATGTAAACATGAAAAAAAGGATTTGAGAAGGGTCATATGCATGATCTTTTGCAAACTTGATGAACTCTTTCACTCCATCTTCATACTCTTTTGTCAGAAGATTGGAATCCATCCGTTCTTTATTCATATACATCCTATTTGATTTGGTAATATTAATATTTAACAAAATAAATACAAAAAACATTGATATAAAAATTAACCAAGGCTAAAAAATTCATATACTTTAAGTCTCTTTCAATATTTACCCCCCAATATCCACTTTCCAGAACCAAGGTCCTTCATTTGGGATCTTCTAGATAAATCAATCTTAAGATCTTTCGTCCTTTCCTTCATTGGTCCAACTAAGAAAAATTAATCCATATAAAGAAGTAAAATGAAAAAAATCTCATCATAATATACATTAATATAGTATAAATTATTTACATTACACTACATGAACATTAATTCTACCATGAAAGCATTGAAATTCCAGTTACACTATCTTGGTTCCTACTTAAGCCCACAAAAACTCTATTTGAGACTAGAACCAAACCTTTTATTCCATTTAGAATGAAACCTTACAGTTGATCTATATATATCTCTTCCTCTGAATATCCATGAAGGAATATAATCATGAAGTCCATTTGTTATAGAAATAAACCTTCAATGGAAACCAAGCTAAGAACCATCGAAATTATTATATGCTTTACAGCAAGAGAGAAAATATAACTGAAATATAATACTTCTAGTTATTGAAAAACATTTACAACTAGAGACACCTTTCACTATTTCCTATCATCCATTTTCTCCTTTATATGATAAATATAATTGTTCTATAGATCCCTCTTTCATGGTTCCAATTCTATTATCTGCAATGTATCAAAATCATAGAGGGAATTAAATTAATCCTTCCTTATATACTCACACTAAAATGAGTCCAATAGTCGGCCTATGCTGAATCCTAAAAAATAGAAAATCCACCTGACTTATCCACACATTCCTCATTATAGACACTCCTATAGACTAAGAAAACTATACAACTAGAGGAAACTAGCTAGTGAATGATATAACTAGTGTAGTATACATTTGGACCTATTTCTTAATTCATAGGTTTCCCATATAGCCAAACAAGTGGAAGTGAGAGTCAACAAGTCAACGATCATCACATGAATAAATATAATATAAGTTTTAAATCACGTGTCAACTCTAACACCATCACAATAAAGAGACCATTTTCACATCCATGAATAATCATCAAGCATTTCATATTAATAATAAATTTCATCCCTCTGAGGTAAAAGGCCTAAATAGACATATCAAACAAGGGGTCCCCTAATTTAAACCATGAAGGTGATATTGGATGCAAAGTAGGTTTAGGAGTTGAAATGGGGTTAAACATTAATTCACCTTTTGTGGGAGTGAGGTCATGATGGATATCATATAGGTTGGATAGAGTTAGTGACATTACCTTATCATGGTATTATTATCAATCTACTTGTCTTCCCTATATAATGTATTGGTTTTCCTAATTCTATAAAAATATAAACTTAAAAGATTATGGAAAAAGTACATTTCATATTCCCTTTGAAAACTATTTATAAAATCACATTTGAAATCCCATTAATAAAACCAACCATTTACACAAATTCCTATTTAAAATAACACACCTTTTTAAAATAAACAAATCAATTACAAGCACTCTTTCATAAAACCAAAATCCCCTTTTTAAACCATTCAAGGAAACCTCATGAACCAATAGTCTTAATCATTTAAAATGAATGAAAACCCTATATATTTTAAAAATTTTCATTTAAAACTTCACACATCCCTCATTAAAATGAAACCATCATTAAATACACTTTCAAAATATTTACATCCCATTATGAGAGCCAATCGAGTGAGTTGAAAAATAGTTGGCATGCAACCTAAGTTCATACCAAGTGTTTAAATAATTTTAAAGCTATTTGTAACCAAAAAACATATGTCGAACATATATAAATTTTTGAGAAACATTTCAAAACACTTGAACCATTTTAAAAGAGGTACTTAGGAATTTTTAAAAAGACATAAATTCCAAGAGAGCCACTTTATAAAATATACATGAATAAAAAATAACTAACATTTTATAAAATATAAAGCTATAAGACAAACAAAAAAAATCTAGTTTTAGGGAAAATAATTTTTTTTGCATATAGTAATATCAAATGACACATAGAACATGTGGAATTCCTATTAGTGGGTCTTTCCTTGGGACTATTCTTCTTAGAGATTGCCAAGTGTGAACTTCACGAGAATATGTAACAATTTGATATGAGAGTCCATCACCTGATAGTCAACCATCATCTATGTCATGTAAGATAGATGTATCTAGACCATATGATATATTGATTTAAGAATATCTTTATGAAATATCTATGTTCTTGTTATAGTGGGAAACTATTATATCCTATTAATGTGAATTATATTCCAAGGAAATTAAAAAATTATTTTTAAATAGAATAATAATCACTATGTGATATAAATATATATACATATTTTGGAAATTGAAAGTAAAATTTCAGTTAAATATATAGATAAGCATGTAAGCTATTATCTATATGATGCCTTTGAGAAAAACCCCAAATAATAAATATTAATTGATGGGATATACAAATTTATGTTGCAAAATAACATTACTACCAATTACATTGAACTAGTATTTAATCTTTAATAGGGATCAAATCCCTTTAGAATTGCATATTAATGCAGAGGTCATCAAGATGTCATAGTGGAGTCCTAGGTTCTTGAAACATAATTATGTTGGGTATCAACATTTATTTTGTAATTATGCATTGATTGAGTGATCATACATCATGGATTATGGGAAAAAGTTTTAGTTTTACTCTTCTTATTTCATTTATTGAGAAGTTAAAGGTAATTTTATGTAACATATTCAGGAAGGATAATGTGTTGAGTGATTTGGATGACTGTGAAATCTGATCATGAGGAGAATCCAAGTCCAATGGAGGAGACACGCAAAAGGTAAAGACCTAATTAACTTGGTTAGTATAATTATATATATAAATATAAGAATTAGATTACTACCATAAAAAAATAAGTATAAAATGAAATTTGGCTAAATCAAGGGAAATAGATCCTAAGAATATGGGAATTACAATTTAATAAGAGAATATAGATCCAAGAGGGAAGAATGACATGACTCAACTGTAATGTCCTAGAACTAGATTCCACCCAATGGTGTCCCAATCTTGGTTGGCCCCATGGCCTCAAGCACATCTCCCCAAATTCTATAGGCTTCCAACTACCAGTGAGGTCCTATGTGAGTTGGTGGGGAGACTATGCCCTCATTACTAGAGTATTACAATGGAAGTTGAACATACAATAAATAGAATAACCAAAATAAATAGTAGTCAACTGAAAGTAAGAAAAGGTAAGAATAAAAATCAATAACCAAAAGTATTTCATATACAAAATGATGCTGATGATATAGGTATCTAGAAAGAAACCAGAATAGTATATGGAAATACAATATAGTACAAGTATCCCAAAAAGAATAAAAGACCAAAAAGTGTTTGTATCATCGCAAGCCTTAGCTTGTTCCTATACTCCCCTACTCCAAAGCCACAATCAATAACCTGTATTAGGGTGATTTCCCCTATCATCGCTTATAACCATGTAATCTGTTTGGGTCCCTGAGGAGGCTTAAATAGGGTGTGAGACAAACATTCTAGTAGGCAACTACCCAGGTCTATACAGTTCTAACAACAATATAAAAAGTGCTAACAAGTGTAATGAAAGCAGTAAATTAAGTGTGTATTCCCATGTCATAACTCTACAAAAACCAGCAGTACCAAACAACCCCTCAAGGCTCCCTGCAAAAGAGTTGGCTCCTAACAAGCTAAATATAATAAAGTAAACAAGTCACATATCCATGTTGTACATCCATCTGTATCATGAAGCCACATTCATGTTATATAAAGAAGTCAATAAATCCCACATCCGCACCATATAGTGAAAAGCAGAATCCCACGGTCATTCCATATAGTGAAAAGAAAACCCAAAGGACCGGATCTAAGGTGTCATGTTACTAGGTCATCCATCTAATGATTCTAGACCATGAAGGTCTAGATCTAAGGAGATCATCCAAGGCATCCACATTGAGTCTCATGGGCATCCCAGTGGAAACTTGTTAAAGGCACTGGTTGGGGTCCTAGAAGCATGATAATGGAATGTCCTACGTGATCCCAAGCAAGCCGGATCCATGGGGTAGCAAGGCCTGAGGAATCCCATGGAATCAAGACACAAGGAGTAGAGTCAACCCAAGGCATCCACTACCACATTCCAAATCCATGGAGAGTGGTCAATGGAATCTATCAAACCATTCATTCAATTCATACAATTTAAATAATTCAAAACCATGTGAGTATACCCACTCACATAAACAAGCACAATCCATGAGTATACTCACTCATTCATTCCACTTACCATTCACCATTTATATGGGCCTACCATCCCATATTATCCATTTAACATGCCATTAACCATTTTATATAGGTATACCCACCCATATCAACACATTTCATTTAATCCAAGCTATCAAAATGGGTATGGCATCACAAGATATCAATATTCAAGGAATTATTACATCTCCTAAGCAATCTATTCAAGATATCAAGGCATTAATGGGATTCCACTAACTAGGAAATCACAAGCACACACCCCTTGGGTGGTTTAAATAGGCATAAATAGGTTAAATCCAAAAGTAACACCCCATGGGTGACCCTGAAACAAGCATTGGGTGACAATGCACCTAAACGAAACCTATTGGCATACTCACTAGGTCTGACTAGGCATGTGACAAGCAGCTCACTAAAAAATGGGGCTGCATCAAAAAGTTTGACGAACGACATATCGGTCGAACACCTGCAAATCACTAGAAAAGTCGAAAGAAATCATATACCACCTACCTCGTCTTGGTAGTAAAGAGATCATCCAGTATCAAATCCTGATTCATCCTAGTTTAGGAGAAATTTAAAGAACGGGATATTAGGGCATATGAGCCTAAATCCAAATAGTGCATTTTTTGTTATGAAGATTCGAGAATGACTAAAAAGGAATTGAGTATTTACCGATGCAGTTCCAATGAGATAAAACACACTTGAATTGGAGTTCAGACATCTTCTAGATATGAAAACCCATTTTAGATGGTTTTTAGGCTTCAAAACAAGAGAAAGAGTTTTGTCTGTAAAAAATAAGAGGATGCTGCCTCTATTTTTAAAAAACATGCCAGGAAAGTACAAGATGTGTACCTCCAGTACATAATGTGTACTTCCTGATTTTCTTTTTCTGAAGAAAAACCCATACACATCGTGAACTGCTACTACATGTTGTGAATTGGGAGTACACGACATGTACCTGGCCTGTAGCTAGCCTTTAACCTCTTTTCCCATTCTTTCCCAAAAACAACCCAACTAGACCATGACCCGACTTAGGGTCTAAGACAAAAAGGAAATCAAACACCTTTAACCCAAAAGGAAAGATTTATACCTAAAAAAAACTTGATATCTTACAATCACCCCCCTTTTAGTAATTCATCCCTGAATTTCTCTCTGAAGGGTGATCAAGTTTCATTTGAAAATAACTCTGGACACTAAGCATGTATGTCGGCCTCCCTCTCCTAAGTCTCATCTTATAAATGGTTGTGATGCCATAGAACCCCTACTAGAGGAACGGACCAACCTCAGAGAACCTTCATGCTCCTATCAATGATACAAATCGGATGCTCCTCAAAGGATGAATCAACCTAAAACTCAACCTCCTCAGGCTGAAAAATGTGAGAAGGGTCTGAATGATAGCAGTATAACTGAGATACATTGAAGACATTGTACATGGATTGGTACCTCTAAGGTAACTGCAACCGATATGCAACCAACCCAACTCTCTACAAAATCTCGAACGACCCAACATATCTCAGTGAAAGATTACCCTATCTCCTGATCCTCCTATGTCCCAACCTCGGTGAAACACGAAAGAAAACATGATCCCCAAACTTGAACTCTAGAGGTCATCTATGGTGATTGGTGTATGATTTTTGATGAGACTACACAGTTACCATCCACTTCTGAATCAACTGGACCTGCTTAGAAGTCTCCTGCATGAAACATGGTCTTAGTAAAACTACCTCACCTGCCTCTAACCAGCATAGGGGAGAATGGTGTGGCCTACCATATAAAGCCCTATAAGGTTCCATTTGTATCATCTCATGATAACTTCTATTGTAGTAAAACTCAACCAGGGGAATATTCCTCTCCCAAGAGCCCCCAAAATCCAGGACGCATGATCGCAGTATGTCCTCTAGCACCTATATTGTATGCTCTAACTGACCATCAGTTTGAGGGTGGTATGTTATGCTCAGAAGTACCTATGTACCTAGAACCCTCTGAAAACTCTTCCAGAAAGGATATTTAAAGTGGGAATCCCTATCCAAAATAATAGTGTGTGGGACCTCATGTAGTTGTACCACCTATTGAATATACAACCTTCCGAGCTCATCAACACTGATGATCCCCTTGATCTGCAAGAAATGAGTGACCTTCATAATCTTGTCCCAGAAAAACCCCACAACATTGTTACCATGACACCTCCACCATCAAAAACCCCCATAAAGCACACCCCTGAGCGTTCCAGGGACGCTACCAACGTGATTTCCTTTAACTGAGTGAACCTGAACACAACTGTGGTCGTATCAATGGAATCACATCAAATAATGGTCAAACCCTGATCGATCTCATCAAAACCGATCATTAAATATTCCCTTAAAATACATTACAGAATTTCACACCACACCCAACTTAAACTAGAAAAGTGTTCAAACTAGTTTACTCAAACCATACATGAGGAACAAGAAGGATAATGAGTCAACCCATCAGTGGATGACTTATCTCAAAAATTCCTGGCTTAGAAGGTCTGCATGTTGAAACAAAAACACAATGCCTTCTCCCAAGGAACCACACACCCACAATGATCCCATTCACTGAAGACCATACCTATCTCTTGGTGATGATCCTTGTCAAACCATCCCCTAATCATTTAAAAGGTCATGCCACAACACAAACAAAAGTGTAACCCAGATCCATCCCACTGGAATCATTACCTCTTTTAAACATCACATATAATCCCAACTATAATTTTGGGATAACTTCATCCTCATGAACCTGGATTCCAAGGAACTCACCAAGGTGGTCCATACTCCCCGTTATAGGTGAGACGTTGGTACAAGGCCATAAGTCCACATAAGAACATTGACTGAACCCATAGCGACATCCACCTAACAGTCATGCCAAAGAAATCAATAAGAATTCATGGGTCTATCCAAGGTGTTCCTATATGGTAACCCAAGTATCACTCGGGATTAACCAATCCTCAACTAAAACCATGCATCCTGCTCACAACACATAAAGAGATCACAAACTAACCGAATGAATTTGAACTGTAGCATGGCGTATAACTGACACTCTCTTAGTTCATCTAGGACGAAGTCAATGTAGGGAACATGCTCATCTATTAAGGAAGGTCACACTAATAGGATATTAAATATTACCAAAAAAGGATAGTTGAACCACTACTGATCGACCTCCTGAAGGAAACTCGGCTTCACTTGATGACACATTGTCATTTAACTGACCACGATGCCTTTATCCCAAGGCATTTCCATGATAGCTCACGCTTAACCATTGAGGTCCATCCATTATAATTAGTGCCTCATAAGGGTTTCACACACAGATAACCACAAAAACATCATGCTTCCAAGCAAGAACCAACATAAAATAAGACTCACAAGACCCAAAGGCATTCAAGGAGAATCGACCATTTCCAAATAGTCCTTGATTGTGATACTTCTACTTGAGAAGACACATTTAAATAGAACCGATGTGACACTCCCCACTTAGGAGTGTCCTAGATGTTGAGAAGAAGGACTAACCACTCTTAAATGTGCTAGTTTAGAACCAAATTAAATGCACGGATGTCATTCCTTGAACCATGATCACCACATCGTATCTCTTGGAATGAAAGCCAAAATTAAACCGACCGGCATGTCAAAACACCTACATCCCAGAAAGTCCTCCCAAGCAGTGGGACGAACTTGGTTTCATAATACTCAGGTCACTCTACTCTAGAGATGACCCAAGAACATACACAACAACTCAAATCTCAATGATTAAAATTGAACTCAATGACTTGTTTTAACATTTAACACTCGAATAGTACCATGTATATCAACATATACTACCCCAAGTTTGCAAGAGAAAACGACACATCCTAGGTACTATTCATAGGATGTCCACCCTATGCATCCTAGTACCAGATGGATCATGCGGAAAATGGCTCAAAAGCACATCATCTACAAAACCATTTATACAAATGATGATGTACTAAGTCGTCCATCACTTCAGGAAAGAGAAGTTAACGTGACCTCCTAAGTAGTTAACCATGTCTGAGGCATGTCTAACCTGTTGAACTGAGCATTCCTCAATGCTCATTCCCAAACTAAGGGTCAAGATACAAGGATCACCCATCCAAAAAAATGTTTCCTCTTTAAAAACCAACATTCTAACAGGGACAACGACACCTGAGTGGTACCAACATTAGAAATATCACAACAGAAAGAAAGACAACAAGCTCTAAGGGTTCTACCTACCACAGGCTATCCCCTTACGAAGAATAAGCATTGAACCTCATCACTAGTTCATGGAAAAACTAATTCCACTAGGTTCAAGAGCACTTTTTAATTAATCCAAAGCTAAAAGAAGCATCCTACAAATGATCGCTCATGCCTTTGTTCCAAGGCATCTCATCAAAACATTTAAAATTAACCTTCCATGAGCGTTCAAACATAGGACACCACTTTAGGTTCCAATTTAAAACCATTACATTAATTCACTTCAACATTTAACATTTGAAGAAAATTAAAAAAAATAAGTACCATTTTACAAACAAAGCACTTGGTTTTAATCAATTACCCATGGGAAAAACATGAAAATTTTAACAAACCCCCTCTTTAAACATTTAACATTGAAAAGAATTCCATCATAAATAGGTAATTTAGCATCTAAATTCATTTTAACTAAAAGGCGGACTTTGAGGGTCCCATTTATTTAACCTGGGTTCTTTAAAAGAAACCCCATAATAGTTTTTTATCTATAGAAAGCATAAACACCATAACGGTTTATCATATAACAGCATGCCTCAACTGACCTACTTGGGTCTAGTTGAGCCTTTTAAAAGTTTACCAACCATCAAAATTCAAAACTTAACATCTTTTATTATCATAACCATTCCTAAATATACCATGGTTATATAAAGGCTCAATCATATGGGCAGCCATATACCAATCCATAAGGTGCTCATACACCTTAAAATTGGTATTTGTCACTCATTAATCGAAAACATTCCACTTAAAAATTTAACTTTAGTAACTTTTTTAATTTAAACAATGTTCTGTAGACATATGCACATCTCACAGCTCAAAAAAACAGGATAGGTCAAAACCCTCCTAAAACTGAATCAACCCACAACCTACTCTGAAATCTAGGACTGTATAAAGAACAATCATTGAACCAATAGAAACTATGCCTCTTTCCAACTCAAAAGTCAGGTCTAGGTCAAGTCTTTATCCAGAATTTCAAGTTTCCATTACATTTTCATTTTAAAATCAAATTGTTCAAATGATTTAACCGATGGTCCACCAAATTTTGATCCCTAAGGGACCATAACACCTCATGAACCAAAGTTTAATGCCCATATAATCCATACATATATCAAGTTCATTTAGAATTTTCATTCTATTGGTGTGTTATTTCCCAATACATAAGGTCCTATACTCCTTATGAATTGAAAGATTATGTCACTCCTTTATCCACGACACACAAACTAACCGAACAATAGGCACAACTGTCACATCAACTATCACAATAGTATGAAATATTTAATGCATCCTAGATGGCATGGAATAATGCATGGAATGTGATTATAATAAGTGTCTATATGATTCATGATATGTCACACCCTCATCTCATTAGGTGGTAACTAAAATAACACCCACAATTTCATCAACAGTAATAGAAAAAATCAAGTTTGTTGCCCAACGGTAAAATCAAAACAACAGTAACCATAAAAATCCAGAAAAATAGAAATCCATTCGAGTCAATTTGGTTTTTCTCTATACACGGGGTTGCTACTCTCAGGAACAATTTATTACCAAATTTCATTTCCTTCATATCCATGTATATTGTATCCAAATAGTAAGGAAAACCTGAAAAAAAACTCCTTTGATACCACTTTGTAACATCTTGGACCTAGATGCCACCCAACGATGCCCCAAGCCTAGTTGGACACATGGACTCAAGAGTATCTCCCAAAATTCCAGAGGATTCCAACTAACAATGACGGTCTAGGTGAGTCAGTGGGGAGACTACGCCCTCATTACCATACTATTACAGCAGAATTCAAACATATAATAAATAGCGGAAGCGAAATAAATAGCAATCAACTGAAAGTAAGAAAAGGTAGGAATATATATCAATAAAAAAAGTATCTCATATAAAAAATGATGCATATGATACAAGTATCTAAAAATAAACTAGAACATTACATGGAAATACAATACAGAAAAAGTATCCTAAAAAGAATAAAAGACTAAAAAGTGTTTGTAGCATCGCAAGCCTCATCTTGGTCCTATGCTCCCCTAATCCAAATCCGCAATCAACAACCTATACCAGGGTGCTTTCCCATATCATCACCTGCAACCATGTAATATATTTGGGTTCTAGAGGAGGCCCAAATAGGGTGTGAGATAAGAATCCCAGTAGGCAACCACCCAGGTCTATATAGTTCTAACAATAATATACAAAGTGATGACAAGTGTAAAGAAAGTAGTAGAGTAAATGTGTATGCCCATGGCATAATTCTATAGCAATTAGCAGTACCAAACAACCCCTCAAGGCTCCCTGCAAAAGAGTCAGCTCCTAACAAGGTAGCTATAACAAAGTAAACAAGTCACATGGACATGTCGTACATCCATCTGTATCATGAAGCCACATCTATGTTGTATAAAGAAGTCAAGAAAACCCACGACCACATTGTATAGTGAAAAAAATGATCCCATGGTCATGTCGTATAGTGAAAAAGTAGACCCCAAGGTCTAGATCCAAGGTGTCACTGTAATGAACCAAACTTTTTGAATAGTATATTAATTTACTCTTAACGATTTTTTTAGAGATGTTAGTGGTTAATGCTGAAAGAAGAGTCGATGGCTTTATCCAGTAGACTCGAACCACATGAAGCCCACTTAGCAGAGCTTGGGAAGGAGGTGGCATCTTTGGGATTCACTTTGGACCAAACCCAAGCCGAACTCCAGCGTGTCAAGATTGAACAGAACCGCCTACAAGAGAAGTTCAAGTTAGTGGAGATTACTACTAGGGAAATGTTATCTGAGTCTCCCTCGAATTCTCTCACCTTAGCACACCTTACACTTAGGTCCTATGTTGGGGTTATAAGGGGCTATGTAAGGAGACCATAACTGATTTGTGTAATCCTTTGAGATAAATAAAATTGTGTTTTCTTCTTATGGTGAAGTTTATAAATTTAAAAATGTCCGGATAAATTTAGAATGTATTTTATTGATGAATTTTGGAAAAAGGGATATTTTAAAATATTTCTGTAAATCTTAAATAATTCATGATGTGTAATGATTTTCAAAAAATGGTCTTCTGCAAATGTGTTCAGTAAGAAATTTAGAGTCTAATAAGATCAACTTAATTTTTAGTGAATAGTGATTTATGAATAGTGAATTTACGCTTAGGATTAGTAATGTGACCAAATGGATTAATAATCTCACTAAAATAAAGTATTAATATAATATAGTCACCTTGATTAAGTAATGTGATTCAGTAAAATAGGTAAATAACTGTTTCAGAAATTATTGATCAAGTATTAGTTTTTTCGGGTGAATAGTGTTTTTTAATTAAAAATTAAATTAAAAATATTTAAAAAATTATTTTTATAAAATGGACTTTATTTTTGAATTTAGAACATAGATATTATGTTAAGGTAAATTTTGGGGTTTTTTCTGAAAAAAATGAATTTTCAATGAATAGTGTTTTTATTTAAAAATTAAATTTAAAATATTTAGAAAATTATTTTTATATAATGGAATTTATTTTTGAATTCATAGCATTGATATTATGTTAAGGTAAATTTTGGGATTTTTCTAAGAAGGTTGAATTTTTAGTGAATAGTAAAAATACGGTTTTAGGGTTTCGGTATGTTTAATGACATCATAACTACATCATGATGATGTCATGAGATATTTTAAGGTATGGTCGACTTGTGAATAGTAAGATAAGGTTTGAGGTGTCCCAAGTGGCCAATACCATGAGGAAATACCACTTGTTTTGCCAATACCACCAATGAGGTGTCCCTTGGTCATTAATGCCTTGTCCTCTCACTTTCCCTATAAATACCAAGCCTTTCTCTCATCATTTCCATTCCAAATTCCTCCTCAACGAAGTTCTGGTCTCCTTAACTCCCAAGGAGTCCTCCCAAGGTTCCCCCAAGCCCTCAAGGTCCCAACCTTTAAGTTTTAAGAGTTACGTTTTAAGGTAAGGGATCCTACCTCTCTCTTTCTTTTCAAGTACTCTCGTTTATGTCATTTCTTTTAAGCCCCAAGTTCTTATGTTTTAGGGTGTTCTTTTATATTCAAATTACTATCCATTTTATGTTCATATGATGAGAGATCTCATATTTCTCTCATCATTTCATTTTATGAATGTTTTAAGTGGCGCCGTTAGGCTGCCGAATTTTTAAGGGATTCTTTCACCCTTCTCTTTTTTCAAAGTTCTACTTTCATGTCAAGTATTTCAAGTTCCTTTTTATTATGTCGGGGTATGATATCTATATCTATCATACTTATCTTTTATGCTCATATGATGAGAGACCCTATTTGATCTCATCAATTCTTTTTTTGAAGTTTTAAGTGACGCCGTTAGGCTGTCGAATTTTCATAAGAGAAATCTTATTTTTGTCTTCCATCCATGTCTTTCATTTCATATGGTATGTCTTTAAAATTTAATTACCATGTTCTTATATCCATTATATTCTGTACCTATACTGTTTTATGGATAATTTATGAGTGGGTGACCCATGTCCCCTCTCTTTTCAATGTTTTCTAAAACCCTATAACATAGCCGTTATGCTGTAGAATTTTCATCTCAAAATGTCTCTCTCTTTTTCTCAAATTATTTTGTTTTATTAAGTGAATACTCAAAGATATTTCTTCTATAAGGGTATTCACATATATATCAAAATGTTCTATTTTAAATTCTGGGATTTACATACCTGAGAATCGCTTTCCTTTTCCGTGGGTTTAAAGTGACATAAAGATCATGTCTTTAAAGCAGTTTTTAAAATGTTATGATTATGAAATTAAACCCATTTCTTTTATGATATATGGGTTATTTATTAAATTTTTTATGAATATATATTTGGATCACATGATAATAAAGGAAAATTTAAGGGTGCGCCCTGATAGCACTCCAATGCATTGGGTAATGATGTAATCTCTAACGATTATAATTTTAACGATACCTTGGGGTTTACCTTGGTAATTTTTAATGACACCTTGGGGTTTACCTTGGTGATATGTTCATGATTATATAAGTTAAATGTCGTGGCCACATCTTCAAGTTATGAAACATGTTATTTTTATTATGATATGCCTCATGATCTCTTTCTCATGCCTTAAAGTTATTTTTCATGACTTTTGATGTATCTCAAGTTCACATGTAAAATGTTTCCCTTATTTCCCTTATTGGGCCTTCTGCTCACCCTTTCCTTTGATGTATGCTCCCAGGTTATGAGATGCTGTAATGAACTTAGGATGAAAAATTGAAGAAGCCTTTCAAGTGTTTAAGAAGAATATTTTATGTTTTCATGTATTAAGTTCCTGGTTTCCAAGACACTAAACCTTAAAGATCCTCGGTTTTGTATAATGTAATGAAAGTTTATGTGACAAAAAGGCGGGATGTTATAGTTGGTATCAAAGGATGGTTTAGTTATTTGTGGAAATTAGGATATGAAAACATTAGGAATAACCCTATAGAAAAGTTTAAATATAGGAAATCTTCCTGGTATTTTGGTGAGTATTGAGTAAGTGGTTTATTAAGCAAATACATCCCTGTCTGGATACGAGCAGGTAGAGGTGGCTCTGACACAGATGTACATAGGGTTAAAACCCGAAAACACTACTTTGAGCTAGACTTGAATGGGAACTGGTGCACGATAATGGGCCTTGCTGCACTCTTGGTTACGACACTCTCGGGGGATATGTTTGGTTAATCACAAACTTTTTATGAATCATTATGAAGGAATTATAGAGAAGTGTAATTGTCTAAGCATGAAGTTTTAATTAAAAGATTTGTAAATGAAATAAGTTTCTCACTAAGGTTTTATTCTTTTAGAAAATGGCAGGCAATAGGAGGAACCTGGAAAATGGTGACTGCAATGCACCATGTGCTGACAGACCTCTGATGGAAGCTGGAATGGAAACATTCATGCGAATGATGAACCAACTCACTCAAGTTATGGGAAATAACTTGAATCAAGCTGAGAGACAGATCTCACCGCGAAGGGAACAACATTCTATTGAATCCTTTATGCGTCAACGACCACCAACCTTTAGTGGATCAACTGACCCATTGATTACTGAGCAGTGGATCAGCTCCGTCGAGAAGATCTTTTCTGTGCTCCGCTGTTCAGAGCAAGAGAAGGTCACCCTGGCTGTCTATCGCTTAGAAGGGGAAGCTGATCAGTGGTGGGAACTGATCAAAAACACGAGGAAAAGAGTTTAAGTTTAAGCCATGGAGTGGGAAGAGTTTAGAGGGATCTTTTTCAATAATTATTTCCATCGCTCCATGAGAACAAGAATGGAGATGGAGTTTCTCGAGCTGAATCAGAAGGAGAAAGAATCTGTCGGAAGCTATGAGATGAACTTCACATGACTTTCACGATATACCTCTAGATTTGTCATGGATCCAAGTGGGAAGGTTGATAGATTATTCGGTGGACTGAGACCTCATCTGCGGAAGAATCTAGCCAACCGAGACTACGATAGCTACAAGGAGATTGTGCGGAGTGCGATGAAAGTCGAGCTGGAGTGTGGTGAGATGCAGTGGGATTATAAATCAAATGACAAGAATAGATCGTTGGAGCCCAGTTTAGGGAGGAATTTTGATTAGGGAAGAAGGGGAAAGAAAGTGAAACTTCCCACGTATAATAAATGTGGGAAGAATCATTCGGGGAACTACCTGCTCGGGAGTGGGAAGTGCTACAAGTGTGGTAGAGATGGCCACATTACGAGGGATTGTCGTAGTGAGGAGAAACCTCAACTTCTAAACACTAACGACAAGGAAAATATGGTGAAAGCCCTACCTGATGTCTGGTGCTATAAGTGTGAGCAATGTGGGCACTTTGAGAATCACTGTCCAAATCCGAGGGCAGTGGAGGGGAACCACCATCAGCCTCAACAAAGTCCAAGGAATCAAGGCCGTGCTTTTTCTATCACGACAGCTGAAGTTGATGCCCCAAATGATGTGGTAGCAGGTACTCTTGTTGTCCTCTCAAATCTGGAAAATACTTTATTTGATTCTGGTTCCACTCATTCCTTTATATCCTCCAAGTTTGCAAAGAATATAGATTCAACCCCCGTTTCTATAAAAGTAGAATTATCAGTCAAGACTCCTAGTGGGATTATCCAAGAATATTCAGTGTTTTGAAACTCTAGTATTTACTTTAGTGAGCACAATCTTATTGAAAATATAGTAGTCATTCCCATGCTGGAATTCGAAATTATACTAGGGATGGACTGGCTCTCAAAGTATAATGCTAAGATCAATTGCAGAAGCAAGGAAATATCTATAGTCTTTAATGGAAAACCTACAGTTGTCTTCCAAGGAGAGATATATAAACCTGATCATGGTCTAGAAGAACCTCCTATATCATTCTTTATGGAGTTGATCGGTGAATAAGAAGAAGGAGATGAGAGTTTAAGGATAGAAAGTGTACCTGTCATCCAGGAATATGTGGATGTATTTCCGGAGGAGTTACCTGGACCTCCCCTAGAAAGAGAGGTTGATTTCTCCATTGAAATCGTACCTGGATCTCAACCGATATCAAAGACCCCATATAGGATGGAAAATGTGGAGCTGGAGGAATTGAAGAAACAACTCCAAGATCTTTTGGATAAGGGGTTTATCCGACCGAGTGTGTCTCCTTGGGGAGCACCAGTTCTCTTTGTGAAGAAGAAGGATGGATCAATGTGGCTATGCATTGATTATAGAGAACTGAACATGATCACTGTGAAGAAAAAATACCATCTTCCAAGAATTGATGACTTATTTGACCAACTTCGTGGGGCTCAATTATTCTCTAAGATTGATATTCGATCTAGTTATCATCAATTGAGGGTGAAGAAAGAAGATATTCCAAAAACTACCTTCCGATCAAGATATGGGTATTATGAGTTTGCTGTTATTACCTTTGGACTGACTAATGCACCTGTAATTTTTATGGATTTTATGAATAGAGTCTTTAAGGACTACCTTGATAACTTTGTGGTAGTTTTTATTGATGATATTTTGATATATTCCAAAAGTCGCGAGGAGCATGAGGATCATCTAAGGGATATTTTACAAACTCTACAGAAGGAGAAGATTTTTGGGAAGTTCAGTAAATGTGAATTCTGGTTGCAACAAGTTGCTTTCTTGGGGCACATTGTTACCAATGAAGGAATCATGGTTGACCCTACAAAGACAAAATTTGTAGAGGAGTGGCCTTAGCCTACAACAATAACTGAGATTCGTAGTTTTCTTGGATTAGCAGGATATTATAGGAGGTATGTGAAAAACTTTTCACAACTTTCTAATCCATTAACCAAGTTAACTCGAAATGGGGTCAAGTTTATCTAGACAAAGGAGTGTGAGGAAAGTTTCCAAGAGCTTAAGAATAGATTGGTTATTGCACCCGTGTTAACTATACCCTCAAGTGTAGAAGGATTCGTTATTTTTAGCGATGCATCTCTGAAAGGGCTTGGATGCGTCCTCATGAAAAATGACAAGGTCATTGATTATGCATCTTGATAGCTGAAGATTCACGAGCAGAACTACCCTACGCATGATCTGTAGATGGCTGCAGTCGTTTTTGCTCGGAAGATATAGAGGCACTATCTTTATGGGGAGAAATGTGATATATACACTGACCACCAAATTTTGAAGTATATTTTCACACAAAAGGAATTAAACATGAGACAAAGGAGATGGTTGGAAATTCTTAAAGACTATGATTTTTCAATTCATTATCATCCTAGAAGAGCAAACAAAGTCGTTGATGCATTAAGCAGAAAGGACCCAGTTGTTCTTTCTATGATGAGGATTAAAAAAGATCCTTTTATCAATGACCTAGTAAAGTTGGATATGGGGATTATAAGGGAAGGGACATCATCAACCCTAACCCAAATTATTTCTCAACTGTCATTACTAGAGAAGATCAAGAAAGATCAGAAAGGAGATCCTTTGTTACAAGAGAAGTTTGAGGGTGTAAAGGACGGAAAGTTTCCTGAGTTCAATATTGATCAATAAGGTATACTAAAATTTTGTACAATACTATGTGTTCCATCTATTCCAGAAATTAAGAAGGAGCTGACGGATGAAGATCATAGCTCTAATTTTTCTATACATCCTGGAAGCACAAAAATGTATAGGGACCTTCGTGATCATTATTGGTGGGATAATATGAAGAGGGAGATTGCTGACTACACTTCAAGGTGCCTAGTATGTCAGAAAGTGAAGGCAGAGCGACAACTTCCTAAAGGGGTATTACAACCACTACCCATACCAGCATGGAAGTGGGAAAATATCACTATGGACTTCATCACCGGTCTCCCGAGAACTTCGAAAGGAAGCAATGTGATATGGGTTATAGTGGACCATCTCACCAAGGCCGCCCATTTTATCTCTATTCGGGAAGATTTCCCTCTGGATCAACTTTCCAATATATACGTAAAGGAAGTGGTAAGGCTGCATGGGGTACCACTATCCATCGTATCTGATCGTGATCCAAGATTCACATCAGAATTCTGGAGAAGTCTTCAACATGCTATGAATACTGAATTGAATTTTAGTACGACCTATCATCCCCAAACTGATGGCCAATCTAAAAGGACTATTCAGAAACTTGAGGATATGCTGAGATTATGCTGAATGGAATTTAAAGTTGGATGGGATCAACACCTCCCATTAGTTGAGTTCTCTTATAACAATAGCTTCCATTCGAGTATTCAGATGGCACCCTATGAAGCTCTGTATGGAAAGCGATGTAGAACTCCTACTTGTTGGGATGAATCTGGTGAGAGAAATATTCTTGGGCCCGATCTTGTGCAAGAGATGACAGAAAAGGTTCGTACCATCCAACAACGCATAAAGGCTGCTCAGAGTCGGCAGAAGAGCTATGCTGACAACCATCGAAGGGACTTGGAGTTTGGTGTTGGCGACAAAGTCTTCCTTCGAATTTCTCCATAGAAGAGAGTCATGCAGTTTGGGAAGAAAGGGAAGCTCAGCCCTAGGTACATTGGCCCCTATGAAATCCTTGATCGCATAGAAGCAGTGGCCTATCATCTAGCACTTCCACTGAACCTAGATCAAGTTCATGATGTATTCCATGTATCTCTCTTAAGGAAGTACATACCTGAAAATTCGCATATAATGAACCCAGAGGTGGTATAACTGGAACATGACCTCTCTTATGAAGAGCAGCCAGTGGAGATCTTAGATCGTAGAGACAAGGTTCTATGCAACAAGACTACCCACCTTGTGAAAGTGTTGTGGAGCAATCATAAGTATGAAGAAGTGACGTGGGAGCCTGAGGAAACAATGAAGCAAAAGTACCCTCACCTTTTCAACAAGGCCTTTGGTTTAAAATTTTGGGGAAAAAATTTCTTAAGGGGGTAAGAATGTAACGAACCAAACTTTTTGAATAGTATATTAATTTACTCTTAACGATTTTTTTAGATATGTTAATGGTTAATGCAGAAAGAAGAGTCGATGGCTTCATCCAGTAGACTCGAACCACATGAATCCCACTTAGCAGAGCTTGGGAAGGAGGTGGCATCTTTGGGCTTCGCTTTGGACCAAGCCCAAGCTGAACTCCAGCGTGTCAAGCTTGAACGGAACCGCCAACTGGAGAAGTTCAAGTTAATGGATATTATTACTAGGGTAATGTTACCTGAGTCTCCCTCAAATTCTCTCACCTTAGCACACCTTACACTTAGTTCCTATGCTGGGGTTATAAGGGGCTATGTAAGGAGACCATAACTGCTTTGTGTAATCCTTTGAGATAAATAAAATTGTGTTTTCTTCTTATGGTGAAGTTTGTAAATTTACAAATGTCTGGATGAATTTAGGATGTATTTTATTGATGAATTTTGGAAAAAGGGATATTTTCAAATATTTATGTAAACCTTAAATAATTCATGATGTGTAATGATTTTCAAAAAATGGTCTTCTGCAAATGTGTTCAGTAATAAATTTAGAGTCTAATAAGATCAACTTAATTTTTGGTGAATAGTGAATTTATGCTTAGGATTAGTAATGTGACCAAATGGATTAGTAATCTCACTAAAATAAAGTATTAATATAATATAGGTACCTTGATTAAGTAATGTGATTTAGTAAAATAAGTAAATAACTGTTTCAGAAATTATTGGTCAAGTATTAGTTTTTTCGGGTGAATAGTGTTTTTTAATTAAAAATTAAATTAAAAATATTTAAAAAATTATTTTTATAAAATGGACTTTATTTTTGAATTCAGAACATCGATATTATGTTAAGGTAATTTTGGGGGGTTTTTTTTTATGAAAAAATGAATTTTCGGTGAATAGTGTTTTTATTTAAAAATTAAATTAAAAATATTTAGAAAATTATTTTTATATAATGTAATTTATTTTTGAATTCATAGCATTGATATTATGTTAAGTTAAATTTTTTGGATTTTTCTAAGAAGGTTGAATTTTTAGTGAATAGTAAAAATACTGTTTTAGGGTTTTGGTATGTTTAATGACATTATAACTGCATCATGATGATGTCATGAGATATTTTAAGGGATGGTAGACTTGTGAATAGTAATATAAGGTTTGAGGTGTCCCAAGTGGCCAATACCATGAGAAAATACCACTTGTTTTTCCAATACCACCAATGAGGTGTCCCTTGGCCATTAATGCCTTGTCCCCTCACTTTCCCTATAAATACCAAGCCTTTCTCTCATCCTTTCCATTCCAAAATCCTCCTAAACTAAGTTCTGGTCTCATTACCTCCCAAGGAGTCCTCCCAAGGTGCCCCAAGCCCTCAAGGTCCCAACCTTCGAGTTTTAAGAGTTACGTTTTAAGGTAAGGGATCCTACCTCTCTCTTTCTTTTCAAGTACTCTCGTTTATGTCATTTCTTTTAAGACCCAAGTTCTTATGTTGGAGGTTTTATTTTATATTCATATTACTGTCCATTTTATGTTCATATTATGAGATATCCCCTATTGCTCTCACCATTTCATTTTATGAATGTTTTAAGTGGCGCCGTTAGGCTGCCGGATTTTTAAGGGATTCTTTCACCCTTCTCTTTTTTCAAAGTTCTACTTTCATGTCAAGTCTTTCAAGTTCCTTTTTATTATGTTGGGGTATGATCTCTATATCTATCATACTGATCTTTTTTTTTCATATGATTAGAGACCCTATTTGATCTCGTCAATTCTTTTTTTGAAGTTTTAAGTGACGCTGTTAGGCTGCCGAATTTTCATAAGAGAAATCTTATTTTTGTCTTCCATTCATGTCTTTCATTTCATATGGTATTTCTTTCAAATTTCATTACCATGTTCTTATATCCATTATATTTTGTCCCTCTACTGTTTTATGGATCATTTATGAGTGGGTGACCCATGTCCCCTCTCTTTTCAATGTTTTCTAAAACCCTATAACATAGTCGTTATGCTACAGAATTTTCGTCTCAAAATGTCTCTCTCTTTTTCTCAAATTATTTTGTTTTATTAAGTGAATAATCAAAGCTCTTTCTTATATAAGGGTATTCACATATATATCAAAATTTTCTATTTTAAATTCTGGGATTTACATACATGAGACTCGCTTTCCTTTTCCGTGGGTTTAAAGTGACATAAAGATCATGTCTTTAAAGCAATTTTTAAAACGTTATGATTATGAAATTAAACCCATTTATTTTATGCTATATGGGTTATTTATGAAATTTTTTATGATGATATATGTGGCTCACGTGATAATAAAGTCAAATTTAATGGTGCGCCCTGATAGCGCTCCAATGCATTGGGTAATGATGTAATCTCTAATGATTACAATTTTAATGATGCCTTGGGGTTTACCTTGGTAATTTTTAATGACACCTTGGGGTTTACCTTGGTGATATGTTCATGATTGTCTAAGTTAAATGTTGTGGCCAAATCTTCAAGTTATGAAACATGTTATTTTTATTATGATATGCCTCATGATCTCTTTCGCATGCCTTAAAGTTATTTTTCATGACTTTTGATGTATCTCAAGTTCACATGTAAAATGTTTCCCTTGTTTCCCTTACTGGGCCTTCTGCTCACCCTTTCCTTTGATGTATGCTCCCAGGTTATGAGATGCTGTAATGAACTTAGGATGAACAAATGAAGAATCCTTTCAAGTGTTTAAGAATAATATTTTATGTTTTCATGTATTAAGTTCCTGGTTTCCAAGACACTAAACCTTAAAGATCCTCAGTTTTGTATAATGTAATGAAAGTTTATGTGATAAAAAGGTGGGATGTTATAGTCACATACCAGGGAATCCGTGTAATGATTCTAGACCACAAAGGGTCAGATCTAAGGATCTCGTCCAAGGCATCCACATTGAGTACCATGGGCGTCCCAGTGGAAACTTGATATAAGCACTGGTTGGGGTCCTACGATCATGGAAATGGCATGTCCTACGTGATCCCAAGAAAGCCAGATTCATGGGGTAGCAAGGCCCGACGCATCCCACATAATGAAGACCCAAGAGGCAGAGCCAACCCAAGGCATCCACTACCGCGTTTCAGATCCATGGAGAGCAGTCCATGGAATCTATCAAACCATTCATTAAATTCAAACAATTTAAACAATTTAAACAATTCAAAACCATGCGAGTACACCCACTCACATAAACAAGCACAATCCATGATTATACCCACTCATGCATTCCACTTACTATTCACCACTTATTTAGGTCTACCCTCCCATATTATCCATTTAACATGCCATTAACCATTTTATATAGGTATACCCACCCATGTCAACACATTTCATTTAATCGAAGATATCAAAATAGGTATGGCATCACAAGATATCAATATGCAAGGAGGCAGGACATCTCTTAAGCAAGCTATTCAAGCTATCTAGGCATTAACTGGTTTCCTCTAACTAGGAAAGCACAATAACACACCCCTTGGGTGGTTTAAACATGCATAAAAAGGTTAAATCCAAAAGTCACACCCCATAGGTGACCCTGAAACAAGCAATGGGTGTCAACACACCTAAACATAACCTATGAGAATCCTCACTAGGTCTGACTAAGCCTACGACAAGCATCTCTCTCAAAAACGGGGTTGCGCTGGAAAGTCCGACGAACGACATATCGGTCGAACGCCCGAAAAGCACTAGAAAAGTCGAAATAAAGCATAGACCACCTACCTCACCTTGGTAATAGAGATCTAATCCAATATCAAGTTTTGATTCATCCTGGTTTAAAAGAAATATGAATAACGGATGAAGAACGAGATATTAGGGTATACGAACCTAAATCCAAATAGCACAAATGTTGTTCTGAAGAATCAAGAATGAATAAAAAGGAATTGATTACTTACTGATGCAGTTCCAATGAGACAAACAACACTTTAATCGGAGTCCAGACAACTTCTAGATCCAAAAAACCAATTTAGATGGTTTTTAGGCTTCAAAATGAGAAAAAGAGTTTTGTTCATAAAAAATAAGAGGTTATTGCCTCTATTTTTAAAAAACCCGGTGGGGAAGTACACAACGTGTACTTCCCGATTTTCTTTTTCTGAAGAAAAACCCATACACGTCGTGAACTTTCACTACATGTTGTGAATTGAGAGTACATGACGTGTACTTCTAGTACACAATGTGTACCTGGCCTATAGCTAGCCTTCAGCCTCTTTTCCCCTTCTTTCCCAAAAACAACCCAACCGACCCACGAACCAACTTAAGGTCTAAGCCAAAAAAGAAAGCAAACACATTTAACCCAAAAGGAAAGATCCATACCTCACGAAAAACTCAGGATATTACATCAATTATGTTGATTATTAAAGGTGGATTTATAGTAGAGGGGGGATCAAAGAGTATGATTCCTATATAGTCAAAGGAGGCACCACCTCCGAAATATGGTCTACATCTGGAAAGTGGGTTTTTTGGCATATAAAAAAGTCCAAATGCATTCCAAATTGATTAGAGAATATAAGGATTCTAATACGGGTGAGGGAGCTTATGAAGATGGAGTCTTAATTCTTTTAGAGATGAATATTTACCTTGTTAAGAATATATGGTCCCTCAAAGAAAGATAAATCTATTACAACTGCAATTATGACCATCCTAAAAAAGATCCAGATGAAATCCATCTCTAAGAAAAGATGTTTGAAAAATGATTTCTTGTTCATGATTAAATTTGTATCCATACCATAGAGGTCAAACAAGTTGATTACAATGAATAATCTCTTTAATGAATCATGATCATACTCAAACATCAAAATCAGAGATGAACATTGAATGTGATAAGACTATAGATGTTAGCCCTCCATAATAGATAGGGATGGGGATCCATCTATCGAATTCTAATCCATTGATTCTAGGAAATCATTTGAACCAAAATCTATTTATATATTAGGAATTCATAATAATGTTTAAAAAATGGAATACCTGCAGAAACAGTAAGGTCTAGCAGTGACAGAGTCGGGGTAAGTGGCGGCAGCAGCGAGGACAGAGGTCATAGAGGGGTTCACAGCAGAGTTGGGTTCATGGCGGAGGAGGGTTTGCAGCGGAGGTGGGGTTTGGTGCGCAGCGGATGTGGGTTCACAACGAAAATGGGTTTGTGGAAGATGTGGGTTCACTGCGGAGGAGGGTCAGCAACGGAGGTGAGTCCGCAGCGGAGGAGGTTTGCTATGGAGGAGCGTTCATGACAGAGGCGGGGTCATAGTAGAGGAGGGGTTGACGGAGGAAAATATGAGGTTATGGTTGAGGAGGGGTCAGCAGTGTAGGGGTCGGCTTCCGTGAGAGCTTGAGGTATGCGAAAGGAGGAGACTGTTAGGGTTCATTTATAAAATCAGGTGAAGTTTTTATCAGTGCTAGCTAAAAAGCGTTGATAAAGGTATGTTTTATCAGTGTTAAAATAGAAAGCGTGAATAAAACATGCCTTTATCAGTGCTAAAAAAACGCTGATAAAATGCGTCTTTATCAACGCTAAAATTTGAGTGCTGATAAAGATGTAATGTTAATAATTTGTTTATATTATTATATATATTTATAAAATTATAGATATAATAAATATATTTGTTATAATTTTATAATTATTTAAATTAATATATAATTATATATCATTATAATTATAAATAAATAAATATATTTATTGACTTAAATAATTATAAAATTATAACAAATATATTTATTATACATATAATTTTATAAATATATATAATTAATATTAATTGTATATATTTATAAAATTATAGATATAATAAATATATTTTTTATAATTTTATAACTATTTAAATGAATATATATTTATTTATAATTATAACTATATATATATATATTTCAATAATTATAAAATTGTAACAAATATATTTATTATATTAATAATTTTATAAATATATATAATTAATATATTTCTTCTAAGTTTACAATTATTTAAATATATCTGTATTTATTTATAATTATAATTATAAATATATGTATTTAGTTATCAATATTTTTATATATTTATAAATATAATTATTTAATTATATATATTTATAACATTATAAGAATAATAAATATATTTGTTATAATTTTATAATTATTTAAATAAATATTTGTTTATTTAAAATTATAACTATAAATAAATAAATATTTATTTGTAATTAAAAATTATAATAAATATATATTTATTTATAGTTATAATTATATATATATATAAATAATTATAAAATTATAACAAATATATTTATAATTTTATAAATATAGATATTATTATATTATATTAGGTGCTTGGAAGTACAATTGCATTAAACGCACACACACCACACACACAGGCCTGAAAGATAGGTCAGAGCCCCCCCAAGGATAACTCACCCAACCAACCACTTTATTACATGATATATATTTTGGCTTAAGGCCCGTTTTGTGAATAGTATTGCTACAGTACCCCAGAGTGCTACAGTACCCGCCGCTGCTATAGTACCCGTCGTCGTTGCAGTACTACTACAGTACCTGCGCTCCATGGGATTTGGACCCCCAACCTTCAATGTAGAATTAGAGGATGCTTACCACTAAGCCAAACTCCAACTACTTATAAAAATATATAATTAATATATTAATTATAATTTTATAATTATTTGGATATATCTATATTTAATTACAATTACAATTATAATTATTTGTATTTATTTATAAATATTTGTATATAAATATATATAATTTTTATATTTATTATGATTTTATAATTATTTAAATATATCTATATTTATTTAGAATTATAATTATAACTATTTGTATTAGTTTATAAATATTTGTATGTATTTATTAATATATTTATTGTAATTTTATAATTATTTACATATATACATATATATAATTACAACTATAAATAAATATATTTATTGCAATTTTATAATTATTAGTTATAATTATAATTACAAATAAATATATTTAAAAAGTATTTATATATAATTAAAATTTTATAATTATAAATATAATAAATATATTTATTATTTAAATATATTTATTAAAATTTATAAGTACTTTTGAGAACATGATAGAATCATGGGTATACCATGAATGAATCATATACCTAGTAAAGTATAGATAATAAAAAACGAATCATCAATGTATAAATAAACATTTATGATGAATACATAACATATATGTATGTCAATTATACTCATGCATCAATATATTTATTAACCAAATTCATTAAAAATGTATATTTATTTCAATATATATTTATTTCTTTATGATTATAATTATAAATATATACATTTAAAAAGTATTTATATATATTTATAAATCTAATAAATCTAATAAATCTAATAAATATATTTATTATTTAAAAATTAATTATAATATTATAATTATTTAAATATATATTTATTTAATTATAATCTTATAAATAATTTTTTTAAACATTATATATATATTTGAATTTTTAAAAAAAGAATTGATTATAAACATGCATTTTTTATTTAATTTATACAAATAAGCATTATTTTTTAATATAAATATAATAATTTATATAAATTAATAATATTTTTTATTAAAAACTTTTATTGGCGCTAATAATAGCGCTGATAAAGACCCTCCCTTTATTAGTGATTTTTGCAGCGCTGATAAAGGGTATATTTATCAGTGTTTTTAGTTAACGCTGATAAATGCCCCCTTTTATCAGCGCTTTGTGTTTTGCACTGATAAAACTCAGCACATCCCTTACCCGGATCTGTGGTAGTGAATAAAATGCAAAAATAATGAAAAAGGAGACAAAGAGGAATTCTTACCAAGGCAATTCGAAGGCGGATTTGTAAAAAATCGATTGCAACATAGTACGTTGGAGCAGGGTGGAGTAGGGCGATCCGGTCAGTGTGCATCGCGTCGGTTCAAGAGAAGGAGAGGAAGAGAAGGAAGAGGAAGAGGAGGGAGTGGAAGAAAGGGGTATGCAGGGTTATATTTTAATATTAATTGTGATGGACTATTTGTGACATGATTAATTATGTCGCAAATAGTTTTTTTGTCAAAAGTATTTGCGATGTGTATTAATGCTCATCGTAAATACTTCCTAGCCAACAAATATTTGAGACATACATAGTTTTCCATCACAAATGCCTGTCGCTACTGTTTTTCACACTGGGCGATGGAAATTCCCACCAAAAGTATTTGCGAAGGATTATTTATTCCGTCGCAAATGCTTGATTTTCTAGCAGTGTATATATATTTATATATATAATGTATTCTTACATAATTAAGTACACACTGTAAGTATATATAAAAATTAAGTGTTACATGCTGTTTATACAAAAAAACACTCAAGAATATTTATATTTGTATATACTTATATAGATTTATAATTTTAAATAACTACACACATATATTTATATATATACGTGTTTATATCTATGTGTATGTATGTACATGTAATAATATTTAGATGCATGTATGTACATGTATTAAAATATCCTTATAAATACTTATATTTGTATATACCTATAAAATTTATTGATCAAACACATGTATAAAAATCAATGAATATATACACACACAAACATACATACATCTATACAAAAAAATTAATATAGCCATGTATATACATAGTTAAAAACATGTGTTTAAAAATAACTACATGCTTACAAACATATACAAATCTATATTAATATAAGTACATGTATACGTGCATACATATAAAGAGGTATATACAAAAATATTAATGTAATTATCTCATGCATACAAAATTATTAATGTAATTATTTACAACTATACATCTACATAGTTATATAGAAAAACAAGTACATGCATGCATCCATACATATATATAACTATATACAAATATCCACTAGGAAATCTCTGATGGGAGATTAATATTAAAAATCTCCCATGGGAAATCTCTCATGAGAGATTGATACTGCAAATATGCACTCAAAATCTCTAATGGGAGATTCACAATGCCCATCTACACTAGAAATGTCCACCGGGAGACCAATTTGCACTAGGAAATCTTTACTGGGAGATTTGTACATTATTATATTTATATATCAAATTTTAAATTTTAAATAATTGCATCAATATATATGCATGCATGTAGGCATTTATATTTATATGTTTGTATGTTTTTATGTATGTGAAATCTCTCATGGGAGATTCATACTACAAATATGCACTGAGAAATCTCTCATGGAAGATTCACAGTGCCCATGTGCACTGGAAAAATCTTCATTGGGAGATTCTAAGTACCAATCTACATCGGGAAATCTCCACTGGGAGATTTTCACATTCTTATATTTATATATTAAATTTTTAAATCACTACTTCAAAAACAAGCAAGAGAAGCGCTACCCCTTTATCAGCGCTAAAAAAAGCGCTGATAGAGGGGGACTTTATCCGCGCTAGAAAAAAGCGCTGATAAAGGGGACCCCTTTATCAGTGCTTCTTTTAGTAGTGTTGATAAAGAGGGACTTTATCAGTGCTGAAGAAATTTAGATTTCAAAAAAAATCATGAAAAATAAATTATTGTTATATAAGTATATTTATTCGTATATAAATATAATATATATATTTTTAAATATGTTTTACTATTACATTTAATATATAAGAAATTTAGTGAAAATGGATTTAAAATATTTAAAAAAAAAGATTATTAATTAATAATTTGCTAATTATTATCGATTAAAAATCATTTAATAACAATTTGATGACAAAAAAATCAAAACAATTAATAAAAGATCTAAAATAAGTTGAAAATGTAACTCAAACTTCAAACGGACATAACTTTTGATCCGGGTGTCTGTTTGAGCTCTACATCATATTAAATCAAAGCTTGCGACGATATCTACCTGTTGGTGACCAAGGTAATTCCAAAAGAGAATATGATGTCAAATAGAAGGATGGTAGAGTTTTGGATGGTTTTGGGAAGCAATTATGTGTTTTTTAAAAGGTTTATGTTTTAAAATTAGGTTTTGATCTCCTAGTGATTTATAAATATTGGTTTATAAATGGATATAAAATGTTTATTTGAAATGGGTGTGAAGTTTCCCCATTGGTGAAATTCCTTGTTGATTCTTTTAATAGTTTTAATGGAAAGAAAGGCTTTGGCCTTATTTTTGTGTTAAAGGTTAATAAGTTCATTAGTAAATAAAAATGGTTTCAAAAGATATTGTTGTTTTTTTTTATTATTTATAAGGTTATGATGTTGAACCTTAGTATTTTGAGAAATTATGAATGGGTTAAGAGTTAGACTGATTCTCTAGGAACTGGTAGTAAACTATATGGGTTAGGTGCTGGACTGACGCTCCAGACATGGGTAGTATACTATGGACTAGGCATCAGATTAATTATATGGGTGATGATAGTATTATCTATGGTTTGAGTTCTAGATTGATTCTTTAGGCATGATGGTATACCATATGGGTATGGATTTTTGGACTAATGCTCTATATATATGGTTTAAGTTACTGGACTAATTCCCTATGCACTATTGTTTAAATGTATGAGTTGGTTTTGGACTGATGCTCTAGGAAATATTATTTTAAATTATGAGTAAGTTATGGACTGAGTATTCATGAATTTTTTTATCATGTATGGTTATCATTGTTTGAAATGGCATCCCACATCTGAGGTGTAGGGAACTAGGTTGATGTTTTATTCTTTTACAAGTCAGATAATGGATGAGAATCCCTTACATGATTTAAGTCATGTTTTACCCTTGTTTTATGAATCAGATAACTGAATTGAATCAATGCATGTTGGTTGGACTGGGTGTCTCCTTAGAACCTGAAGGACAATGGGTTACTAGATAATCTACTACTTATTTTGAGATTTATCTTCATGTCTGTATTTTTTATTTATCACACTGTTTATCTATGTACAATGTGTAAGAGTTATTCATTTCATGGGGAGTTTATACACTTTGTGAAGTGGATTAGGAAGACCTTGGTGGTTCTACCTACATTGTTATTTCCATGCCATATAGGATATCTCGGTATGAATGATTAAGTATACTTGGATTCCATGTGAACACACTATGATGGAGAAAGTCATGTTGTCATGATCTAGAAAAAGGATAATTATGAAATATTATACTTAACATGTTTTTTTGTGTGAGCTATGAAATTTTGAGGTTAACAATTACAATATATAATAAAGAGTATCACACCATGTATTAGATTAAGCTCGAGCCTCTGGTTTCAGAATAGAATGAGATTCAGATGGTAATGAAAATGTTCATTCCCAGAAGTATTCAAGTGAATATATGTAACAACCTAACACGGGTCGACATGAAATGTCACCCCAGATGGCTCAGTAAAAGGCCTGAATCCCATTCCAGATCACCATGGGTTGGAAATAACCAAATGGGTATCGACATATATAACTATGGGAATGATTTCACCCTAAAAGATAATAACTAAAATCACTTAAAAGAAAGGCTGAAAATAATGAACAACACACCTAGAAAGTTCGAGTCCATTACAATCTCCCCCTATAAGGACTTATCATCCCTGAGAAGTATCTCTATAGGTCTTGCTCGACCATCTTGGGCCACTGAGCCTTCACATCAGACTCTCGGTTCAAATATTCTTCTTGAATACACCCACGATTCAAAAAACTCAAATGTTAGGAACCATATTCCTTCTCAATACCTTTTCAATCCAATCAATAATTCATAGTATATGTTTCTCAAATGATGTCTAAATAATACCACGTTTTCTTACTTTCCCAAGTGTAGATGTCTAAATAAAACTTCATTATGATTTTTCACATGATTTAACCCATGAACTAAGTGAAAAACCATACTAGATCCCATTACCAAGTTCCCCTAACAACCCAAGCCTTTCTCTATAGGTTGAAATCATTGATTCATTCTTGATATCCTCTAATCGATCCCTTACATGAGTATCTATCATCTACCAGTGAAACTCATCCACTTATGTGCACACACAAAACCAACCACCTCAACCTACGGGTTAGGTTAACCTATACACCACTCCTAATGTGCACTAAGAAATTCCATCACTACCAAAACATAATCATGAACATATCTAATTGTAATTTTAATATTGACACTCACAATCATTGCCAAAAACTCCCATAAATGATCACATCACTAAACCCAATGGAACAACTCAAGGACCCATCCACTTACCCAGACATGACTCTTACAGTTTGACTCTCCACATCCTCACATGGTATTGTTAGTGACCAATTTTTTTTTAGTATTTTCATGAACTATAACTAACAATTACTCAATTTAAAACTATCATGATGAGATAACACCCACAATGAATTTCCAAACTTGGATTTCATCACCACACTACTCATCCATTGATAGGTCATAAATTTTTCCCCAAACAAATTGATTATCACACACACCTACAACACCATGACTTAGGGGTCTCTTATTTACCACATTACAGAGGCCTTTCCCCATGAATACATTATGTCTTTTTCAAGTTTGAATTATTAAGGATTCTATTAAAAGTGAAATTTTTTTAATTATTTTTACTTATCATTTTTAAAACCTTTGTGTATATTTAATAACTTTTTATTAGGAACTATTTATAATAATTTTTTCAATAGTAATCTATTTCCATTAAAAAATTAAATACAATTTTCAATTCAATGTTTTAAAAAATTATTGTGAAAATGTTTGTATTTTAAATTATATTTATCTTCTTAGGATTTTTTTCCATGTAGTGATATTTTAGTCATAATTTATATATTATTATGATATGATTTATTTTGGAAAATAAGAATTATATTAATCTATGATTTCTTAAGTTTGTGTTATGTGATTTTTTTTAAATTATTTAAGAAAACAATTATTTTTGCATAATAAGTATTCCTCCCACTCTTTCTCCTTTATCTCCACCATACCTATTATATTATCTATTTCCCATAGGTTTATCCTTCCCCTAGGAACTGAAATTCAATTTTCATGAGGATTTAGGGATTTAGGTTTTTCGAGTGTTTTCCATGGAAGGTGACATGTTGTGTATTGGTTACCATTAGGTTTAAATTAGGTGTTTATTTTCTATTAATTTATTTTATAATTCATGTAATGTGTATACTTTATAAATTTATTTTCAATTAAAGTATAGTAATGTATGGGTTCTTGGGTGAAATTATAAATTTATTTCTTAAATTTTAGGCTTGGAATAAGGGGGTTTTCATAAGAATTTCATGTATTATTTTTAAATTAGATTAATTCTCATGAAAAGAATATTTGAAAAGGTTTATAGGGTAATTGAAATGTTTTTTATAGTAAATTTAGGTCTTATGCCTTTTTGGTTTTTCAAAGGAATTTTCCATGTGCTTGAAGAATGTTTTGAAAAGAAAAAGGGATTTTTTTTTCAGGTGCTTCCAAAATCATTGAAATGGTGAGACTTTAAAGAAGGGGAGTGAGACTCTATATACTAAGATGGTTTTCATGTGAAGACCTATTTTTCAATTTAAAAATTAAATGGTTTATTTCTCATGTGACCCTCAATGATTTCCTCTATAATTGTTTCACCAGTTATGGGTTATTGATTATTTATATGATGGATGTATGACATGAAAATGGGATGTTATATGTGATGGTGTTGGAGGTGAGGTACGAGAAATTTATTTTGGTAATTATCTTTATTTCTTTCTCACCTCCATAGTTTTTTGTTTATGGTAACTTGGGTGTCTAGGTGGGAGGTCTTGAATCATGCTACCCTAGTTGGTACACACACTTCTATGCCCCCTAGTTGTGTTTAAGACAAGGCCAGTGGGAAGGTTCCATTACGATGAGTTAAGTGTGGTTTAATTGGGTGGATCATGTTATTGTTGTATGAAATATATATAAGATGTTGGTCCAGGTAGTTATAGTACCGTTTTGGATCGTCACACACTAGTACCTTGGGTATATCCCATGACATTTTGTTCCTTGATCGGTGGTTCTATATAGAAGATTAAATTATTATATTGATTACATCCCCCTTATTCTTCTTTTATTAGTGTAACTATTAATATTGGTTTTCTTTATTATTATAATGTTCCTTGATCACATGGTTCACTTCTTCATTGTGAATTTATTTTCTCCAGTTGATTTGGGTTCTTTATGAGACAATGAATGTTTGATTTTCAAGTGGAAAAAATGTAGATACTCGGGTTTTTGGCCATGTCAGACTTTGGAATATTTATACGAAGAATTCCAGAGCTAGGCGCGAAGACGACGTGCGATTCCGAGGTCCGGTGTGCCCGGAATTAATTTTATAAAAATATTAAGTATTTTTATACTATGCACATGGTGGGGGTGTGATATCTACTAAAAGGTAGCTCAGATCGGGAATCTGAGGGCACGGTTGTTTCCGGAACGTTCCGTTTACCCTAGGAGAGGTATAAACATTGCGGGCGCGGGCCTGCGGTGAGAAACGCCACCAGGGGCATTTTCGTAAATAAATGGAGAAGTTAGTGTGAGAGCGTCGGCTCGAATAACTTCTGAACGGAGTCTCGGATGAAAAATCTGAGTCCGTTGTTATGTTCAGAACGGCGTGTTTACCCTAGGGGTGACCTTACCTTTGTTCGCATCGGGCGTCGGGTCTGAGGCGGGTTTGGCGCTGGCGGGCGACTGATATAAATATCAGCACCCCCCCCCTTTATCGTTCCTCTCGGCGTTCTTCACCGTTCTTCACTACCGAACCGCCGAATCGAGCAAACGAAGCATCCACGAGCTCGTAATCCGACGGCGGACGTTCGAGGAGCGTGCAGAGAAAGCTCTGGAGCGCGGATCTAAGGCAGAACGTCGACGTTTTGCCCGCGAGGTAGGCAGATTTGAGTTTTAATCCCCAATCCTGTTTTTACTGAATTTTCTTGAAAATTGAAGCCATATCAGTGTAGATCGGGTCCCAAGGGTCGCGTAGACGCCTCCGGATCGCAAAACGGACCACCGGGGAGCTCCCGGTGGTCCGCAGAAGATCCGCCGGCGCGGCGGCGCCGGCGCCGGCGGATGGCGGCCGACCACAGCGGGCCGGCCCGGTGAGGCGGCGGCGGCCGCCCGGTGTGCGGCGGCGAGCCGCCCAGCGTGGTGGCACGGCAGCCCTGCGGCGGCGGTGGCCGGACCGGCTAGGTGGGGCCGGTCCGGTCCATTATTGACCGGGGGTTCTAAAAACCCCCGTTTTGTGTAAACCAAAGGTCTGATTCGTGTGCCATCTGCGGCGACGCGACCCTGGGATTGAGACAGACCTATTGGGAAGGGTTTGGGTTTTTTTCGGGCTGGGTCTGTTGCCCGGGGTCATGAAATGTCGAATAAAAATAATATTTTAATTATTATTCGACTTTGATCGGCCGTAACTTTTGTCTGGAGTGTCCGTTTGACGTGCCGTCAGTGGTGTTGAGACCCTGATGGTACAATGGACTTTTTGAGATGGTTTCCAGGTGTGGGGACTGAGAACGGGGTGTGGGCCCCACGAGGCCGGGTTTTGGCGTTTGCGGAGAAACGCAACTTTCGCACCCGGAGTCCGTTTTTTGCGGATGAATAATCAATCCTGTGTGTTTTTCCGAGAGGATCGCAATGGTGTGATCCGTTCGATGAGTTTCGGGATCGAGGCATGAGCCCCACCCGAGCTGGCTTCGGTGAATAATACTTTTTTCACCAGGTGTCCATTTTGGACGAGCGAGTAGTTGATTCTGCTTGTTTTTCTGAGGGGATCACCGTGGTATGGTCTGCACGATGGGTTTTGGGATCATTGTGTGGGCCCTGCATGAGCTAGCTATGGTGAATAGTGCCTTTTTCACCGGTGCTCTGTTTCAGGCGAGTAAGCAGCCTATCCTGGGTGTTTTTCCGCATAGATCACGATGGTGGCCTCAGTTTTGGCCTTGGAGGTGCACAGTGTGGTGTTGTTGCGGGTCACTCGTGTTAGCGACGTTTTGGACCAACAATGGTTGAGGGTACTCCCTTGGTTCGTTTCCACGAGGGTTCGTGTGGCATCACAACCTTCGTATAGGTTTGTGATCCTCTCTATGGGATGTTTAAACTATTAGAGTTGTGGCATCCCTCCGGTGGGATCGGAGTAGGATCCTCTAGCATCTTTTCCCTAGATCAGGTTCTTGGTATCGTTGTGACCACTTATTCACGGGCGGTGATCCCCTATCTTGCTGGTTAACCCCGTAGGGTTGTGACATCATCAGGATTATGATCCCATACGCGGTGGGCCGTACTTAGTAGGGTTGTGGCATCGTCGGGTATACGATCCCCTACTCAGCATGAGGTGTATAGTAGGGTTGCGGTATCATCGGTTATGCGATCCCCTACTTAGCGTGAGGTTTCGGTAGGGTTCCGACATCATCGGTTCGATCCCATACATCACGTGATATACCAGATAGGGTTCCGGTATCATCGTGACCACCTTTATATGGGCGATGATCCTCTATCTGTGTGACGTGCTTCTGTCTGGCGCCATATCGGGTTGTGGTATCCCCCAGAGGATCCTGGGTGTGATCCCCTATCTGTGAGAACTACGTATGCCAGATTGGGTCATGGTATCCCCCAGCGGACCCTGGGAGTGATCCCCTATCTTTGAGCTTCGTATATCGGAGTGGGTTCTGGTATCCCCTAGCGGACCCTAGGAGCGATCCCCTATCCGAGGAGTTTGGTGGTTCTGTTGTTTCAGCCACGTTTCCTCAGCGATGCTATCCGACGAGCGTGATCTCTCAGGTGAGCGTCTGAGCAGTTTGTGAGAAACCCGATGGAGTGTATCTCTCGATTGAGTGTCATCTGGGATGACAGTGATTGTGGAGCGTGTTCTCCTGGTTGTGTACATTTGCTGGTGACGAGGTCGGTACCTCTTGTGGCTTTGTGGTGTGAGCTGGGGTATATATGGATTGTTCAAGGTGTATGTATGGGCATACACCTGAGCTGAGCTGACTAGTTGTGTTTAGCCGAGGATGGTCACGAGATGGAGTTTCTCTCTCGTCTGGGTTCCCTCTGGCTGGGATGAGCGGAGTGTTTCCTTTCAGTTGCTCCCTTTGGTTTTGGGTTTTTGGGGTGCCTACTGAGTATGTTTATACTCACCTCTGCATGGGCTTTGCCCGCACATGTTGCGTCTTGTTCAGACCACAGGCCATCTAACGGAGTCCCATGAGGACCCGGAGCAGGCGGAGCTTTGTGAGCGTGTTGACCGGGGTGTTTACCGAAGCTGTACTGAGGGAGCTTTCCGGCGGGTGTTTGTGGCAGCGTTCCCTTTCTCAGAGCAGGTTGGATGCACTTTGTAGTTTTCTTTTGGTGGGCCCTGTTTTTCCCTTTTGTACTTCTGTTGTACTCTGGTTGTGGGATAGTGTATGCATGCATTTACTTTTCAGTTATCTATATCTCTGCACTGTTGCATGGAGGTGTTTGTGGGTTCGTGTGTACAGGTACCTTAGGCTAATGCCTCCCATGTGTGTGATAGCCTACTCGGCGCTGGTCGCCATCCCCTGGCCTATTGGAGGCGGGCTTGGGGAGTTGCGGCTCGAGCCCCGTTGGGTCGAGTCGTGACAGACTGGTATCAGAGGAGGTTCCACCTTTGGGGATCTCAGAGCGTAGCTGGTCTAGCTGTGAGTTTGGTTTGGGTTTCATAGCGGCAGTGTTAGGATGTTTCGAGTTCGGCTATCAGGCCAGGGAATCTAGTGTTGGTGCGGCGGCTGAAGTATCCATACACCAGGACTCTGATAACCTGCCTTTCGACTCGGTACATTCGTACACTGGTCGCAGAGACATAATGGTATATGCATCATATAGGACTGGGTTTTGGGTTTTCCTTGTCCTTCTCGAGTCAGCTCCCCAGATATACTCTTTGACTGTGGTGCGTCTTGAATGTATTTCAGGATGCCGCCACAACGACAGCCAGCGAGGGTTTCGCAGCAGGATTGTGCTGACGACCCACCCCGTGTGGAGGCTGTGGAGTAGGGTGTGGGTTCTAAGGTTGCACCTCCAGGTGGTCTTCCAGTTGAGGCACCACCTGTCGAGCAGCTGGTTGTGCCAGTAGTGCAGGATGAGGTTGGACGTAGGCTGACTGCACTACACAAGTTCCAAAGGCAGCGACCTCTGAGGTTTCGGGGTGATCCAGACCCCCAGGCAGCTGATGACTGGCTTGAGGCAGTCACCCGAGTTTTCCGCCTAGTGAGGACACCTCCAGATCAGATGGTGGTCCTAGCGGTGAGCCTTCTGCATGGTTCCACCAGGCGATGGTGGAGCCTGGTGACACAGTCCCATGACGAGGAGACGCTCATGTGGGCAGAGTTTGAGCGGCTCTTTAGGGAGGAGTTCTATCCCGTGACGTTGAGGTCAGTGCGGATCTAGGAGCTTCTACAGCTTCAGCAGGAGGGCCTGACTGTGTCGGAGTACTCGACGAGGTTTACAGACCTGTCGCACTACTCCCTGGATATGGTTCGAGACTCGTTCTTTAGGGCTCGGACCTTCGAGTAGGGCTTGCGCAGGGACATCCGAGCAGGTGTGGTTTCCTTGTGCTTTCCCACCTATGCTGGAGTGCTGGAGTGAGCATTGGTGGTGGAGAGCTTTCTGGCTGAGCAGTTTCTCCCTATTAGTGTTGGGCACGTGAGAGATGAGACTTCATCAGTCTGATTGGCATCTGGTAGCCGATGACAGACTCAGGGGTCTGGACATGGCCGATGTTTCTAGAGGTGACCCTAGGATGGAGGATCTGAGGCTCAAGGCTCACAGGGCTCGCAGGCCAGTTTTGGTCAGTCGTAAGAGAGGTGGTGTTATGCTTGCGATGGTCGGAGACATCTTGCTAGAGATTGTCCGAATCTCCGTGCTGCTGAGAGGGAGCCGGTCGATGGACCACCTTGGCAGAGGCAGCGTCTCGAGCAAGGAGGTCCACAGGGCGGCAGACATGGCGGCGGAGCGGGTGCAGCAGGAGGCGGTGGTAGGCGGTATCAGTTTCCACCACCACCACCCCCAGGTGGTCCACACCAAGCTCAGGGAGCTGGTGGTCGAGGGCGAGGACAGCTGCATGCCCTGAAGGCTGTTGACCAGGAGGCTCCGCTGATGGATAGAGGTACGTCTTGTGTCTTTTCTACTTTCTGTAGTAGTTTTATAGACAATGTTTAGTGGTACCCTTCCTTTTTGTTGCATGCTCGAGTTTTGTTCAGGGCGTTGGTAAGACCCTGTGTGGGTGTTGTTCAGCATGCTTCGAATGCGTGAGGAAGAGGGATCCTTCCCCCACTGAGATGCACTTTTGTGACGCGATTAAAACCATGCGGGTGAGTCAGTGCCGCCCAAAGAGGATAGTATCGAGGTGTGGTGGATGAGTCCCTCTGACTTATTCATTCGGGCATGGGTGTTTGTTGGTGAACTCTCTGGTGTGGGAGACCCAGTTGAGAGTCCAATCGCTTTCCTTGTACTTAGGGATTTTCGGGGACGAAAAGTTCTAAGGGGGGGAAGGATGTAGCGACTCAGGTTTTTGGCCCTGTCAGACTTTGTAATATTTCTACGAAGAATTCCAGAGCTAGGCGCGAATACGGCGTGCGATTCTGAGGCCCGGTGTGCCCAGAATTAATTTTATAAAAATATTAAGTATTTTTATACTATGCACATGGCGGGGGTGTGATATCTCCTAAACGGTAGCTCAGATCGGGAATCTGAGGGCACGGTTGCGTCCAGAACGTGCCGTTTACCCTAGGTGAGGTATAAACTTTGCGGGCGCGGGCCTTCGGCGAGAAACGCCACCAGGGGAATTTTCGTAAATAAATGGAGAAGTTAGTGTGCGAGCGTCGGCTCGAATAACTTCTGAACGGAGTCTCGGATGGAAAATCTGAGTCCGTCGTTGCATTCAGAATGGCGCGTTTACCCTAGGGGTGACCTTACCTTTGTTCGCATCGGGCGTCGGGTCCGAGGTGGGTTTGGCGCCGGCGGGCGGCTGATATAAATATCAGCACCCCCCCTTTATCGTTCCTCTTGGCGTTCTTCGCCGTTCTTCGCCGCCGAACCTCCAAATCGAGCAAAAGAAGCGCCCATGAGCTCAGAATCTGACGGCGGACGTTCCAGGAGCGTGCAACAGAAGCTCTGGAGCGCGGATCTAAGGCAGAACGTCAGCGTTTCGCCCGCGAGGTAGGCGGATTTGAGTTTTAATCCTCGATCTCATTTTTACTGCGTTTTCTTGCAAATTGAAGCCGTGCTAGTGTAGATCTGGTCCTGAGGGTCACGCAGACGCCCCCGGATCGCAAAACGGACCACTGGGGAGCTCCCGGCGGTTCGCGGAAGATCCACCGGCGCAGCTCCGGCGTGGCGGCGCCTGCGCCGGCGGATGGCGGCCGGCCACGGCGGGCCGGCCCGGTGAGGCGGCGGCGGCACGGCGGTCCCGCGGTGGCGGCCGGACCGGCCGGACCAGCCAGGTGGGGCCGGTCCGGTCCATTGTTGACCGGGGGTTCTAAAAACCCCCGTTTTGTGTAAACCAAAGGTCCGATTCGCGCGCCGTCTACGGCGACGCAACCCTGGGATTGAGACAGACCTATTGGGATAGGTTCGGGTTTTTTTCGGCTAGGTCCATGGCCTGGGGTCACGAAACGTCGAATAATAATAATATTTTAATTATTATTCGACTTTGACCGGTCGTAACTTTTTCCTGGAGTGTCCGTTTGATGTGCCGTCAGTGGCATTGAGACCCTGATGGTACATCAGACTTTTTGAGATGGTTTCCGAGTGTGGGGACTGAGAACGGGGTGCGGGCCCCATGAGGCCGGGTTTTGGCGTTTGCGGAGAAATGCAGCTTTCGCACCCGGAGTCCATTTTTAGAAGATGAATAGTCGATCCTGTGTGTTTTTCCGGGAGGATTGCAATGGTGTGATCCATTCTATGAATTTCGGGATCGAGGCATGGGCCCCACCCGAGCTGGCTTCCGTGAATTGTACCTTTTTTACCGGGTGTCCTTTTTGGACGAGCGAGTAGTCGATTCCACTTGTTTTTCCGAGGGGATCACCATGGTATGGTCCGCTCGATGGGTTTCGGGATCGTTGTGTGGGCCCCGCATAAGCTAGCTATAGTGAATAGTGCTTTTTCATCGGTGCTCTGTTTCGGGCGAGTAAGCAGCCTATCCTGCGTGTTTTTCCGCATAGATCGCGATGGTGGACTCAGTTTTGGCCTTGGAGGTGCACAATGTGGTGTTGTTGCGGGTCACTTGGGTTAGCGACGTTTTGGACCAGCAATAGTTGAGGGTACTCCCTTGGTTCGTTTCCATGAGGGTTCGTGTGGCATCACAACCTTCGTATAGGTTTGTGATCCTCTCGATGGGATGTTTAAACTGTTAGAGTTGTGGCATCCCTCCGGTAGGCCCGGAGCGGGATCCTCTAGCATCTTTTCCCTAGATCGGGTTCTTGGTATCGCTGTGACCGCTTATTCACGGGCGGTGATCCCCTATCTAGCTGGTTAACCCCGTAGGGTTGTGGCATCATCGGGATTATGATCCCCCACACGGTGGGCCGTACTCAGTAGGGTTGTGGCATCATCAGGTATATGATCCCCTACTCAGCATGAGGTGTATAGTAGGGTTGCAGTATCATCGGTTATGCGATCCCCTACTCAGCGCGAGGTTTTGGTAGGGTTGTGGCATCATCGGTTCAATCCCCTACATCGTGAGATATACCCGATAGGGTTCCGGTATCATCGTGACCACCTTTATATGGGCGATGATCCTCTATCTGTGTGACGTGCTTCTGTCTGGCGCCAGATCGGGTTGTGGTATTCCCTAGCGGATCCTGGGTGTGATCCCCTATCTGTGAGAACTACGTATGCCAGATTAGGTCGTGGTATCCCCCAGCGGACCCTGGGAGTGATCCCCTATCTGTGAGATTCATATACCGGAGTGGGTTCTGGTATCCCCTAGCGGACCCTAGGAGAGATCCCCTATCCGAGGAGTTTGGTGGTTATGTTGTTTCAGCCAAGTTTCCTCAGCGATTCTATCCGACGAGCGTGATCTCTCGGGTGAGCGTCTGAGCGGTTTGTGAGAAACCCGATAGAGTGTATCTCTCTATTGAGTGTCATCTGGGATGAAAATTATCGTGGAGCATGTTCTCCTGGTTGTGGACAGTTTCTGGTGACGAGGTCGGTACCTCTTGTGGCTTTGTGGCGTGAGATGAGTATATCTGGATTGTTCAAGGTGTATGTATGGGCATACATCTGAGCTGAGCTGACTAGTTGTGTTTAGCCGAGGATGGTCATGAGATGGAGTTTCTCTCTCATCTGGGTTCCCTCTGGCTGGGATGAACAGACTGTTGCCATTCAGTTTCTCCCTTTGGTTTTGGGTTTTTGGGGTGCCTACTGAGTATGTTTATACTCACCCTTGCACGGGCTTTTCCCGCACATGTTGTGTCTTGTGCAGACCACATGCCTTTTGATGGAGTCCCAGGAGGACCCGGAGCAGACGGAGCTTAGTGAGCATGTTGACCGGGGTGTTTACCGGAGCTGTGCCGAGGGAGCTTTACAGCAGGTGTTTGTGGCAGCGTTCCCCTTCTCAGAGCAGGTTGGGCGCGCTTTGTAGTTTTCTTTTGGTGAGCCCTATTTTTCCCTTTTGTACATCTGCTGTACTCTGGTTGTGGGATAATGTATGCATGCATTTACTTTTTAGTTTTCTATATCTCTTCACTGTTTCATGGAGGTGTTTGTGGGTGTGTGTGTATAGGTACCTTAGGCTAATGACTCCCATGTGTGTGATATCCTACTCAGCGCTGGTCGTGAGCCCCTGGCCTATTGGAGGCGGGCTTGGGGAGTCACGGATCGAGCCCCATTGGATCAGGTCATGACAAACAAATTTATGTATTATGAGATAGGTAGTACCTATATTTCCCACTGATTCATTGGTTAAAAGATTATATATCATGATATATAAATTTTATGTGAATAGGTTAGTAAGTCTATAGGTTCAAAAAGGGTGAGTGTGATTGCCTTAAGATATACTCATAATAATACATGTGAATAAGTTAACAAGTTTCTATGTTCACGGGTGTGTGTGATGGTGTTAATCTCTAATCATAAATATAAATTTGAATATGGTTTTGAGTAGCCATTGGGGGGTTAGAACACTGGAAAAGGAGTTCACCCACTAGTAATGGGTTGGTGATTTCGTAAGGTTGATGGGAGGAACACTGAAAACTAGTGATCAGAGCTAGATAAGGGGTATTATGAGACATATAAGGCATGCGTCCATCAATTATTTTCATTGGCTAGATAGAGGGAAGTGACAATGGCATATAGTGGTTTTGTTAGGGGTTCACTTTTAAAATGATTCAAGTGTTTTGAAATGTTTCTTAAAAAATTATATGTGTTTAACATACCCTTTTTTGGTTTTAAATTGCTTTAAAATGGTTTAAAAAAATGAAATATGGGTTTTGAGAAATGGTGTTTGGAACTAATTGGTTTATTTTAAAAAGGGTTTGTTATTTTAAAGATGAATTTGTGTAAATGGTTGGGTTTTTAATGGGATTTAAACTGTGATTTTATAAATAGTTTTCAAAGGATATTTGAAGTCTATAACTTTTTTTTCCTTGGTTAATTTTTATATCAACGTTTTGAGTATTTTTTTTGTTAAATATTAATATAACAGAATCAAATAGGATGGATATGAATAAAGAATGGATGGATGCCAATCATCTGAAAAAAAGGTATGAAGATAGAGTGAAAGTGTTCATCAAGTTTGCAAAAGATCATGAATATGATCCTTCTCAAATCCTTTGTCCATGTTTACGTTGTTGTTATTCAAGACAAGTTAGCCTAGAGGATTTGTAAGAACACTTGATCTATCACGGAATAGATAGAACTTATAAATGTTGGAATAAACACGGGGAGAAAATGAATGTATCTAGTGATTGGGATAACACTGCATTTTATGGATCATTTGATATGATTACAAGCATAAACAATGAAGAAGGTCGTACCGATGATGTGATTACAGATGTTCATGATGATGAAGATCATATTATGGAAATGACCAAGAAAATTGAACATGAACTTCATGATTGACCAAAATTGTTTGAGCAGTTAAAGACTTGTGCAAAGACTCCATTATATGACGGTTGCACTAAATATATAGCATTGTTAGATGTACTGAAGTTTTATAATTTGAAAGAAGGAAACGAATGGAGTGATTCTAGTTTTACAGAATTACTTACTCTCTTAAATGACATGATCCCAAAAGATAATGAGCTCTCGAGCCAAACATATGATGCCAAATGAATGTTATGATTGATGGGTATGATCTACGAAAGAATACATGCCAGCTCGAATGACTATATATTGTTTCACAAGGACCAAAAATCACTTAGAGAATTCCCAAAGTGTGGTGCTTCTTGACACAAGAAAGATGGATCATGTCCTACAAAAGTTGCATGATACTTTCCAATCATTCCAAGGTTTAGGTGCCTATATGGAAGTGAAGATACTGTAAGGAAATTAACATGGCACACAGACAGAATAAATATAGATGGAAAACCACGACATTTAGCAGAGTCTCCTCAGTGGAAGAGAATTGATCATGAGTATCCTAAATTTGGAAAAAAACCAAGAAACCTTCGTCTTGCGTTATATACATATGGAGTGAATCCTTTTGGTTTTCAAAGAAGTACTCATAGTACATGGATGGTTATGTTGGTAAATTATAAATTTTCACCATGGTTATGCATGAAACAAAAAAACATTATGTTATCTATGCTTTTATCAGGACCAAAACAACTGAGTAATGAAATTGATATTTATTTGGCTCTATTGATTGAGGATTTGAAATTATTATCGGATTCAGGTGTTATGATGTATGATGCTTACAGAAATAAAGATTTCACATTGAGATCCATGTTGTACGGGACGATAAATGACTTTCCTGCTTATGGAAAATTTTCAGGATATAGCATTAAAGGAACTCTTGGGTGTTCTGTCTGTGAACAAGGTACACAATCAATTAGGTTGAAACATTCATCGAAAACTATGTTTCTAGGAAATTGTATATTTCTACCCTGACGACATAAGTACTGATCTTGGATGACATCATTTGATGGAAGTTTATAAGAACATACACCACCATCTCCACTAATAGGTGATCAACTATTTGAGAAAGTTAAATATGTGGACACTGCTTTTGGTAAACCATTTTCGAAAAACCTTACAAAATCCGGCTGGAAAAAGAAATCAGTTTTTTTAATTACCATACTTGAATTGTCTATACATCAGATATTTTCTTGATTTTATTCATGTTGAAAAAATGTATGTGATAGTGTCATCGTCACATTTCTAAATGCACCCAAAAAAACAAAGGATGGAATTAAGGCTAGGTTGGATATGGTTGACATGGGAATACGAGAAGAGTTGACACTAGTAAAGGGCAAAAAATGAATATTTCTTCCTCTTACTGCTTACAATCTTTCCAGGAAGGACAAATATTAGTTTTTAAACTTCTTGAATGACTTAAAGGTTCCATAGGGGTATTCATTGAATATCAAGAACACCGTGTCAATGCACAATTTAAAGTTGAAAGGTCTAAAATCACAAGACTGTCATGTTTTGATGTAAGATCTAATTTTTATAGTTTTACATTTCATTTTCCCCAAGAACGTTCATCATAAATTAACAAAGCGTTGTTTCTTCCTCAAATATATATGTAGTTAAGTTATAGACACGGTGAAATTGCATACTATATAAAGAGAAATTTTCATCATATTATGTGAATTGGAAATGTTTTCCCCGACGACATTCTTTAATATAATGGTTCATTTGATGGTTCACTTGGTGAGAGAGATTAGACTATGTGGTCCTGTGCACTATAGATGGATGTACCCCATTGAACGATATATGAATATTTTGAAAGGGTATGTCAAAAATCTAAGTTGGTCAGAGGGTTGTATTGTGGAGAAATATATTGTTGAGGAAGCTGTTGAATTCTGTACTGAATACCTATCCAGTGTGCAAAGCATTGGTCTAATGAAATCTCTTCATACTGGGAGACTTGCAGGTGAAGGAATTTATAGAAAGGAAGTCGTCACAATCAATATTATAGATCGAAAGCAGGCCCACCTTTACATTTTTCATAACAGTTTGGACATTGACCCGTATAGTGAAACCCACAAAGAAATTCTTAGGAATTAGAATCCACCAAGGGCTGAAAAAATAGATATCAAATAAGCATAATAAATAGTTTATAGGATGGTTTAGGGACTATATTTTTAAGGAGTCAAAGGAAAATCTTGAATAAATTTTAGAATGACTTCGATGGATAGTTAGAGGACTAAGTGTGTACATATTATCTTATAATATTTATATAATTAATGGTTATACATTCTATACTAATGAACATGATAAAGACAGTTTCAGATAGAATAGTGGAGTTACACTTATGGCTGAAGCAATTCATGTTTCTGTTGCTAAGGACATAAATCCAATTTATGTGGATATTTCATATTTTGGCATCATCAAAAAAATATGGGAGTTGGATTATATGACATTCCAAGTTCCGATTTTTCAATGCTAGTGGGTTGATAATAGAAGTGTTGTTAAAATAGATGAGTTGGGATTTATGAAAGTTGATTTTAGTAAGGAATGGTACAAAAACAAACCATTTATAATGTCATCACAGGAAGTACAATTATTTTATGTTCCAGATCCTACAAACCAAAACTGGTCAATTGTTTTATTATCGACCAAAACCACTGAAGAGTCAGATGAAAATTCAACGGAGGATGACCCTTTCATTGGGATGTTGCAATAATTTTGCAGTGGTTCCAGTGTAGAAGGCATTTTTATGTCAAAATAGACTACAATGAAGGGATTTGGATAGTAGATAGAGGGTTCAAATCCTTTCAACTTTTAAAAAGAGAGAGTTCAATAATCAGGTTATATTTTTCTTTTAATATACATCATGTTACTTTATGTTAATATTTGTTCACTACTGCTTTTATGTTATCTAAATTAAATGTTTAACCAATTTTATAGATAATGACTTCTTTATGTGATGATGCTCCAAATCCCCAGGCATAATAGGTTTCTCAACCTGCTGTTGCTCACAGTGCAGACGAACAATAGGTTTCTCAACCTATTTTCTTATGTTAATATCTATTCGTTGTTACTTTTATGTTATCTAAATTAAATTTTAAACCAATTTTGTAGATAATGAATTCTGAACATGATGATTCTTCCAATCCCCAGGCACAACAGGTTTCTCAACCTAATGTTGCTCGCAGTGCAGACGAACAACAGGTTTCTCAACCTGTTGCCTTATGTTAATATCTTTTTGCTGTTACTTTTACGTTATATAAATTAAATGTTAAACCAATTTTAAAGATAATTACTTATACATGTGATGATGCTCCCAAACCCAGGCACAACAGGTTTCTCGACCTGCTGCTTCTCATAGTGCAAATGAACAATAGGTTTCTCAACCTGTTGTTGCTCCCAGTGCAGAGGTACAACCACCATCTGCATGTGCCGATTTTAGCCCTCTGGAGCCAGAGAAACATATTGATGATGGTGGATCCTAGGAAATTAAAGGTGATGAAACACAGACAACATAGAAAAAATAGGAGCGACGTAGTTTGATGGTATTAGAGATAATCATTAAGGCTAAAGAGAAAGGCATCAAATACGAGATTGGATGGAATAAGAAGGGCAAACATGTTAACCCCATCATGGACATGTTTAGTAGTTACATTGGAATCGCCACTCAACAATGCGTGGAGATTGATTTAACTTCATGGAACCATGTTGTGGCTGATATTAAGACACTGATGTGGGGAGATATTATGGTAACATTATGATATCATTTTTTTAATTTACTAAAAATTAAATAACAAAACATTGACTTACACTTCATCATCTTTTGCAGAATGCACTTATAGTAGATAAATAGCACAAAGACTATGTCATAAGGGTTGATGGAAGGATTCACATGGGTTTTCACACACTTTTAATGAAATATCATTTTAAAGATGCTGAAGGGAAAATAAAACCGCACCCACTACTTATTTATGCACACCTAATAACCCTAGAATCGTGGAATGCGTTTACTGGTCGTCGTGCGAAGCAGTATTTTAAGGTACATTGTGTCTTTTAATACGTTTTTTGATGGTACGTATATTCATAACTTTGATTGAAAGTGTTTTATTTATGAAACAACAACTAAGTGCTGAAAATAGACAACGACCATCAAAACCAGTGTACCCCTACCGTAAAGCAAGGATGGGGTACACATCACTTGAAAAAAAATTGGTATGTATTTTAAATCTACCATAATACTTTTACATGACATAAAACAACACAATAACTATGTTATTTTGTTTATATGCAGCTTAAAGAGTCCAAATCCATAGCCACTTCCATCCCAAACCATGTGCTATGGAAGGAGGTGCATGTAACTAAAGATGGCAAACTAATAGATGAAAACACACAAAAAGTGTAGGAAACATGTGTAAGTATGACATAATAAAAAATTGTTTTTCTTTAAATCGCTATTACATAACAATAATTACTTATTTTCCTATATTTTATATTTTACATAGTCACAAGAATCAACAACACCCACACCGGATGCATACATACTTTCAGTGGCCTTGAAGCAGCCAAAAAAGTATGGCTGCATCAGAGGTGCGGGTTTTGGGGTGACACCCCAAACATATTTTGAGAAAAAAAAACAAAAGGAGGATCAAAATGAGGAAATGAAAAATATGATAGAAACATTAGCTATGTTTCAAGTAGAATTACAATACCAGAGATAGTTGATAGCAAGTTTAATGTGGGGGGAGGCAAAGAGAAGAAACAACTCAAGAACAATCTGCACGTAACGATCCCACCCCATCCCCCACCAGTTTTGAGGTGAGCCATTACCCTCAAAAAAAATTCTTAACTGAGGTAATCAATTTTATAATAATTGTTTATGTGAAATGTGAATTATATATATACTAGAAACTAATACCTTTCCTATATTGATATTCTACGGGGTGAAAAAATGTGATTTATATCTATCAACACCCACCCATCACCTTATAGCGAGGGCTATAATGTTCAATATCCAGAACGACATACTTCACAACAGACCACTTCTAACAGATCATGTCAGAGTGTCAATTACTATAGCCCTAGATCTGAGTGTTGATCTACTTGTTCCAATTTATGATGCATATATTCATAAAGTCGAACAAGCTCTAGGAACATTCATCGCATGGTCGTCACATCTTGTAAAAAAACATGTTGATAATGAGGTATTCATTTCCAATTTAATTTTCAAGCTAAACCTTAAAATTTTAATGAAAAAAGGTCCGAACTAATGCATGTTATTACATATGGACAAAGGGAATGGGGTTAAACAAAAGACCAGTTCAAAACCATATCAAGGATCAACCAACCGATCAAAACAATCTACCCAAATCACCTTAACCCCTCTCATTCTATATCCACATTTATTATCATTGGAGGCTCATGTGGATACAAAGTTGAAAGATGGTGGTAATCACATAATTGATTTTGAAGAAAATATGTACAGAGGGGAGGATCTAGACTTCATTGGTGTTGAGAGTGAAACTAAAATCCTCGACTATGACTGGTTAGGAAACTCAGTTGTAAATGTTTACATGAGGTTTGTTTTCTTGATTTGATTTTTCAAAAGTTGATATACTATGATAATTATAACTAAATACATTTCATATTTTTTTGTAGGTGTATATATGAAAAAAAATGAAGGGATTTCTCCATAAACAAAAATTTGGACTTGTTAGTCCTCACGTCACCTCTACAGAACAAGAAGACACAACTTCCATGAAACATGGTGAAATAGTGGAAGAACTGCTCAAATCGTTTAACAACAAAATTACAGATGACAAATCCTTCTTAATACCAATGATGTATGGGTAAAAATATACAATTTAATCTAATATCAAATATATTTTAATTTCTTTAATTACTTATTCTTTTTTATGTTCTTAGGCAGCATTTGATGCTCATTACGGTCAATTTGGATTCTCCAAAGATTTATTTTATGTATTCAATGCATGGATATCCAATAAAACGAACACAAATGATGGATTTTGTCAAAATTTAATACACTAAATCCAAAATTTTAGAACTAAACATCTAATTATATAATTTATATTATCTTCTAATGAGGATTCTATTATGATAGGGCGGTGCGTGAATATCTTCTACATCATAGAATGAGGCCAGGGGAAAAGGGAAAGAAACCTAACAAGTATTACGACTGGATAAGTATCAGGGTATATATAATAATATTTCAATATCCAAACACATATAAAAAAATACTTATTTTTCCCAATGTTTCTGCAGTGCCCGAAACAAAAAAAATGATAAATACTGTGGTTATTATGTTTGTAAATTTATGAAATTGATCATATTCTATGAACAAATCGACATTCCTAAAGAGGTATTTTTGAATATAATTGCTACTTCATTTAAAATACTTATTAATACTTTGTGTATTTATATTTTTTCAATATTACCATGACTGCCAAAAACAGTCATATTCAAAAAACGATATTGATATTCTTAGGAATGAATGAAAAGCATACCTGATGAAAGAATGTACAAATATACAATGAAGATGGTAAACTTCTAAAATAATTTCGACTTTAAAAATATTTTCTGCCTTATCATTCTATTTTTTATGGTAATTTTTTTTATTTTTACGGGCTAAACGCCCAACTAAAAAACATGGTTGTTGGTGGTCCTTATTTGTGCACTAAATTAATTGCATGTTGATTGGTTTTTTAAAAGAAATTGGTGGTCCTCATTTATAGGGTATGTGTGTTGTTTATAGACCAGAAAAGATAATGAGTATCCATAAGGGGTTTTCCCATCCCTTGAGTTTGTTGTGACATCTTGAGACATAACCGGAACATGAGATCCACTATTCTCATTTTCAATAACAAGAAGGGTTTTTCTCCAAAAAACATCGATTCAATCTACAATATTGGTAGTTCCCCTCTTTAGTCGACCCAGTGAAGAACCAACTATCATATATTCATTCGGAAGTCCTGAATATATGACAGTTGGTTCTTTACTGGGATGACTAAAGCTATGTTGCATAAAGAGGATGTTATTCCATGTCAACCATACAGGGATCAAAGGTTTTTCCATAATCCTTATAAACTGGGTAGATTGATCATATTGAGTAGGTCAGGTCTCTTTTTTAGGTTTTAGAGGCACATGTGCATTGATTTTCAGGCAGAAAAATGCACTTAAATTTTTTTCTGATACTTTAGTACAACAATCTAAGAGTTATTTGTGATGTGTAGGAATCAACCACACCTCAATTTGATGAAAAATGTCATCAGTATGACTCTAAATGTATCTTTATTTAAAATTGACGTTAATTCAATTAAAAAAACACAACTAACATATTGAAAACTGAGGAAATGAATTCCAATTGTTTTGATACTTTATGAAAATGATCTATCAGTCATTTGTGACGTGTAGGAATTAACTACACCTCAATCCGATGCACGATGTCACCGGTATGACTCCAAATGTGTCTTATTATTTAAAATTGACATTAATTCATGTAAAAAACACAACTAACCTACTTAAAATTGAGAAAATGCATTCAGATTGTTTTGATACATTAGGATAATGATCCATGAGTCAGTTGTGATGTGTAGAAATCAAATTCACCTCAATCTGATACACCATGTGACTAGTATGACAAAAAGTGTCCGTTATCAGTCTAAAAGTGACATTTTAGTTCAAAACAAGTCACTCAATAAAAACAAAGAAAATGCACTTTGATTGTCATCCAAATTAAGTACAGCGATTCATAAGTACTTTGTGACATGTATAAATCAATCTCACGTCAAACTGATGTACGATGTGACCGGTATGACTCAAATTGCATGTTTTCGGTTTGAAATGACATTTTAGTAAAAAATCACAACTGACATTATGAAAACTTAGTAAATGAATTCTGATTGTTTTGATACTTTAGGAAAATGATCTATCAGTCATTTTTGATGTGTAGGAATCAACCACACCTCAATACGATACACGGTGTCTCTGATATGACTCCAAATGTGTCTTGTTATTTAAAATTGAAATTAATTCAAGTAAAAAACAAAACTAACATACTGAAAACTAATAAAACACATTCAGAATGTTTTGATACTTTAGAAAAATGATCCATGAGTCAGTTGTGATGTGTAGGAATCAATCCCACTTTAATTTGATGCACTATGTGATCGGTATGACTAAAAGTGTCCATTATGAGTTTAAAATTGATATTTTAGTTCAAAAAATGTCACTCACTGAAAACAAAGAAAACACACTCCGATTTATTTCAAATTAAGTACATCAATTCATAAGTCCCTTGTGATATGTATGAAGCAGTATCATGTCAAACTGACACACGATGCGATCGGTATGACTCAAATTGCATGTTTTCGGTTTGAAATGAAATTTTAGTAAAAAAACACAACTGATATTTGATACTTTAGGAAAACAATCTATCAGTCATTTTTGACGTGTAGGAATCAACCACACCTCAATACGATGCACAGTGTCATCGGTATGACTTTAAATGCATCTTGTTATTTAAAATTGACATTAATTCAAGTAAAAAAACACAACTGACATACTGAAAACTGAGAAAACACATTCAGATTGTTTTGATGCTATAGAAAAATGATCTATGATTTATTTTTGATGTGTAGAAATCAACCCCACCTCAATCTGATGCACTGTCTGACCAGTATGACTAAAAAGTATTTGTAATGAGTTTAAAATTGACATTTTAGGTCAAAACATGTCACTCACTAAAAATGAAGAAAACACACTCCAGTTTTCTTCTCAATTAAGGAAAATGATTTGTAAGTCCTTTGTGACATGTATCAAGCAGTCTCATGTCAAACTGACACACGATGCGATCGGTATGACTCAAATTGCATGTTTTCGGTTTGAAATGACATTTTAGTAAAAAAACACAACTGACATACTAAAAACCAAGGAAATGTATTCCAATTGTTTTGATACTTTAGAAGAACAATATATCAGTCATTTTTAACATGTATAAATCAACCACACCTTAATCTGATGCATGGTGTCACCTATATGACTCCAAATGTGTCTTTTTATTTAAAATTGATATTAATTCAAGTAAAAAACCACAACTGACATACTGAAAACCAATCAAATGCATTCAAATTGTTTTGTTACTTTAGGAAAATGATCCATGAGTCAATTTTGACATGGAGGAATCAACCCCACCTCAATTCGACGTACTGTGTGACCGGTATGACTAAAAAGTGTCTGTTATGAGTTTAAAATTGACATTTTAGTTTAAAACTTGTCACTCACTGAAAATAAAGCAAATGTGCTCCAATTGTCTTCCAAATTAAGGAAAACGATTTGTAAGTCCTTTGTGATGTGTATCAAGTAGTCTCACATCAAACAGACACAGGATGCAACCGAGAAGACTCAAATTGCATGTTTTTGGTTTGAAATGACATTTTAGTAAAAAAACACAACTGATATACTAAAAACCAAGGAAATGCATTCCAATTGTTTTGATGTTTTAGGAAAATGATATATCAGTCATTTTTGACGTGTAGGAATCAACCGTACCTCAATCCGACACACGGTGTCATCTGTATGACTCCAAATTTGTCTTGTTATTTAAAATTGACATTAATTCAAGTAAAAAAAACTAACATACTGAAAACCAAGAAAATGCATTTGTATTATTTTGATATTTTAGGAAAACGATCCATGAGTCAGTTGTGATGTGTAGGAATCTACCCCACCTCAATCTGATGAATGGTGTGACTGATATGACTAAAAGTGTCCACTATCAGTCTATAATTGACATTTTTACTCAAAACGTGTCACTCACTGAAAACCAAGAAAACGCATCCGTTTGTCTTCCAAATTAAGGACAAAAATTCGTAAGTCATTTGTGACGTGTATGAAGCATTATCGCATCAAAATAACGCACGATGTGACTGTTATGACTCAAATTGTATGTTTTTAGTTTGAAATGACATCTTAGTAAAAAAAACACAAATGACATACTGAAAACTAAGAAAATGCATTTTGATTGATTTGATACTTTAGGACAACGATCCATCAGTCATTTTTGACATGTAGAAATCAACCCCACCTCAATACGACACACGGTGTGACCAGTATAACTCAAAATGTATCATTTTTATTAAAAATTGACATTTTTTTAATGTATTCTTCATATTAATGTTTAATTTATTTTTTATAGTATCACTAATGTAATATTTGTTTTCTTATATAGGTGGAACCTTTTTCTCGAGTTGGAATGATTTGTTCGGCAACTATTACCACCGAAGGACATTTTTTAGAGGGGACCACATATGTCAAAAGAGAAAACATTAATGTTTTTAACTGTTTGTTGGATATTTGTAAATGTAATTTTATAAAACATTGTTTAAAATGTATGTAGATTTTTTTTTTGTTATACACCATGAGTGAATATTTTTGTATTCATGGTGTCAATTAAATGTATATAACATTGTTTTCCAAACTTTTCTGTGCGCTGCTTGTTTTTTCATCATTTTCATCATGTATGTGGTTCTTTTGTATATACAATGTTGTGATGATTTGTTCGATGATTATATACTATGAGTGGTTTTCCAAACATTATATGGTTCTTTTGTAGGTTTTTTCTGGTTTGTGTTGTAATATAAACAGCACACCCAGACATGGAAGCCTTTATTAACACTAATTGAAGCACTAATAAATGGAGACTTTATTAGTGCTTTTCATAGCGCTGATAAAGGTGGAACTTTATGAGCACTTTTCTGAGCACTGATAAAGGGAACCAACCCTTTAACAGCAAATCGATTAATAATGCTTGATAAAAGCTTGTTTTGTGATAGTGAATGTCAATGAGAAAGAATCCTAGAGGTTCACACACTAAGTGTTTCTATTGATCTCAATTAATTTTTATTTGAGTTTAATTAATGGAATAAATATTATTCTCAACTCTGAGAAATAATTTTATTCACGTTATATTGATCGCATAAATTAGATAAATATTTATTCGCCACCTTGTGAATAAAATATTTTTTTTTATTTATTGAATAATTTAATAAATATTTATTCACTAGATTGTCAATAAAATATTTATTTAGGAAAAAAATATTTATTTATGAAAAAAATATCTATTCGGTTGTTTAATAAATGATAGAGGAGTTCGAACGGGTCAAGACTGAGTCCGATGAGAAATATTAATTAACAAAACTGTTATATAATATTTGTTATTGCACAAGTTGGTGCGTGCCACAAAATAATAATTATATAATTATTATTATGTGACATGAGCTTTATTAAAAGTAATAAATGTTATTTAATAGCTGGTATATAATTAAATAATATTTTAACTTAAATCTCAATTCTATAAATAGGTGGTTATGTCTATTGTGCATAGCATCCAAAATTGAGAATAAAGAATTGTTGCACGCAACGAATTATCTCCCTCTCTCAAGAATGAGAATTGAAAGAGAGATTTCTTCAAGACTGAAGAACGAGCGATCAAGAACGAACAATGCAAGACATTCGACTCATCGCGCTACCACCCAGAGATTGAGTGGTGTTTCTCGGAGATCATAGGAGTACATGTGGACCATCACTAGAGGGATTCTATCCTTGAATCTTCACTGCACAATAAAGGTAACCCAAAAGGGTCTTTTCAGACGATCAACATTCACCAATAAAGAAAGTTTCCAAACCCATGTATTTATTTCTTCAAATATTAAATAAATTAATTATGAATTTGACATGCAAGATCATTGCTCTTGGTTTCGAACAACGATTATTAAAGGAAATTTTAATATATCACCTACCTCTGTATGCTTCTATTGCACCCGAAACCATCAATACATACATACAATTATACATGTACATATATTTTAAATTATTTAATATCAATATAGATATATTTTAAATAAATATATTCATTTATATAATATATAATTGTTTAAATAAAATATTAATATATTATATTTATTTTAATTATATACACATTTTCTAATTAATGTATATAAATAGACTATTAAGCATTTTGAGTATTATAAATTTGAAAATTTTTTGTATATAAAATTATGAAAATAAAATTCATTTTTTATTAAAAGTTATATGAATCATATTTATATAATATATTTACATATATATACTTATTGTAATATCAATATTATATATATATATATATATATATATATATATTAAATTAATTACTACGACCTTTATTGGCATTAGAAAAAAATGATGACAAAGGGTACACTTTTATCAACACTTTTGTTTGCGCTTATAAAAGGTCACTTTATTAGTGCTTTTTAAGAGTGCTGATAAAAATCACCCTTTTATCACCATTTTTTATCTAGCATTGTTAAAGGTCAGCATTGGATAAGGCGCAATTTGTGGTAGTGTTTGTCACTAGTTATTCAAGAGAATATTATGTAAGTAAAATATTTAATAAATGTTTATTTTCTATTAAGTAATTATAATATTTATTTATTTATTGGCGAATAATGTAGTGATATTTATTTATTAAATAAATAGTCATTATTCATTGTCTGATAAATATTGTGGAGGAATAACAGATTTAGTTTGAAGGTCAGATGAGAAATAATATATATTGAATATTATTTGAATAAATAATATTTAATTTAATTTGTTAGTTTTGCACATGTTAAGAAATAATATTATTATTAATATTATCATAGACATGGGGTTCTGTAGGGATTACAGAAATAATAAGGGTGCATGTGCAATTATTATTTTCTAACACCAGTGGTATATAAACTTAATTATATTATTTTTTTAAGAGATCCAATTCAATTTTGTTGTACACAATGAGATTCAGAGAGAATCCTTTGAATGCCCTAGAGAGCTCCCTCTCTAAGAACGCTATTAAGAATGGAGAGAAATCCCCCTCCACCACCACTCTCAAGTTTAGAGATATATCAAAGAGAACCCGTCCCTGAAGCAATTCTCGGTGCGATCAAAGGTGAATGATGTGAGCGTTAAGATTTGTGGCACCTGGAGATTCCTACAGTGATGCTCGGAGGTTTGCGAAACACGTGTGGATCACCGTTGAAGAGAATCTAGTCTTGACTCCTACAACGCAACAATGATACGATGTAGAGATGTTGCCGGATCTATCAACGAAGAGTGAATTCCTCACAAGGTAATTATTTCATTGCTTAAATTAATTATAAATAATATGTAAAGACAATCAGCCCCTGGCTCAAAGTTAACGTTGATGGGGCAGCCTCTGGCACACCGGGACCATTTGGTTGTGGAGGTGTCTTTCGAACTTACCGTAGCTTTGTGAAGGGGTGTTTCTACCATTATACTGGTGTTGGGGTTGCTTATGAAGCTGAACTATGAGCAATTATACATGCGGTTTGATATGTTGTCCGTTATAACTTTACCTTTTTATGGATGGAATCTTGACTTTGAAACTGCGGTGCAGACTCTAAGAACTAGAACTCACAATGTTCCTTGACGCTTGTTACCTCATTGGATTGAATGCCTTGATAAAGAAGTCCGGCTTAATCTGGTGGTCTCCCATGCTTACAGGGAGGCTAATCATGTGGTTGATGTTCTGTCGAAGAGAGCCATTATGGATATGACTACGATGTGGTCTTTTACTGCCCCGGTTTATTGTGCTCCAATGCTGGAGGCTGACATGTGTGGAAAAATTCATTCATGTATTTGTAATAACTTCTTGTAACACTTTCTTATTTTTATATATTTTCTCCTTAGGACCGGTTTCCACCGGTTCCTAGATTTTTTGGTAATATGTAAAGACTCTACGCTTTAGTTCCATTATTTTTCTATTGTCTATTTTTTGATTCAATTCTGTTGATCACAGTGTGTAAATCTTAGATTAATGACAAAAAGGAGAGTTAGACATGCCCCATCGGTGGCTTCACCTGCGCCCGGAACCTGAGGAGCAAATCAAAAATCTTCTGACATAGTTAAATGAATGTCGGGAACGGTATGCTTCTTCAATCTAAGGCTATTCCAGGTGGTATCGAGCAGACTAATGTGGAAGTAAAGGTTGAGGATCCTCGATTTCTAACATTGTTCAGGGACTCTGCTAAGGGAAAGGTCATCAAAAAGGTTCGATTGCGCATGTAGCAGGGAACCCTGATGGCATCCTTGAGAGGTTGGAGACGTGCAAGTTCTCCCTTATTGCCTGGCTCGTCCTCCCAAAAGGAGCCATATCCTGTCGCTTCGAGAAATGAGTAGGCCGTGTTTCTTCAATTTGGGGTTGTTGTGATTGGAAGTGTATCTCAATTGAGTGAGGTTACTTCCACTGTATGTTTCCATTGGACGAGTTACTTCCGAAGGCATGAAGTTTTGGTTCACTGTATCCGAAACGGGGATCTTTCCACATTCACCAGCGGTGGCTTGATTTCGACCCCTTTTTCATCCAAACATTCCTTCGTCCAAGTATCCATCACCTATCATGAATATTTTGTCATCCAAAAATACTTAATGATATATTGATGGTGCGACAAGTAAGCGATTCAGTCCATTTTATCAGCAAAGTAGATTCCAAAACATACGGAAGTAGCGTACCATGTCACACAAGCAGGCAAATATAAAAAACCATAAAACGGGGGACAGAAATGGAAAGTCAACAAAGGCCACGCCGGAGGGAGGAGGGTCGCGGCGGAGCATCGTCAGCAGTCCGGCATGTTGGCGGGCGGAGGGAGGAGGGTCGCCGCCTCAGTGTCGCCGTTGGACACAATAAACGCCGTGTCCATCCCCCAGCTGGTGTGCCTATCTATATGACAGTGCAGGTACCACACCCCTGTTCACAATATCCACTCCCTTCACATCACATCACCCCGCCATCCATATCAATATATTAAATGTCGACGTACCAGGGTTGTCCGCCACGAATCGGAGGCAAACCCATCCCCTCCACGGGACGGACGCGATGTTGATCTTTGGCGGGTCCACGTAGTTGAAGCTCTGCGGACCCGTCTCGTTGTTGTAGTTCCCCAGACCGGTGCCCAGCAGGTACACGCTGAACCCGTGCAGGTGCATCGGGTGGTTTTCGGCTCCAAAGCTGGTCCCCTGAAAGCAAATCTCCACCGTTTCGTTGTACTTCAGAACCTTCACCGCCGTCCCCGTCGCCGCCATCCTGTACTGGCTGGCCTCCTCCTCCGACGAGAAGTTGAAGAGCAACGGTGGGTTTTCAGGAAATGTTTCGTTGTACACCCCGCTCACCTGCCTGGACAATTATCTCAGCAAATTTGGTGAATCCTGGCTTTAGAAATCAGACACAGAGACAGTATATGTATAATACGAGTAATAGGCTCGGAGGATATCCACGGATGGCGTGATGAAGCTGATGTTGTTTAAACTAGCAGCGAGGCGGGTGTTGTTTGGTCCCTCGCAAGTCTCGTCGCCGGAGCACGGCTGCTGGTTCACCGACGTGGTGATGTACATTTTCCGATCCGCCGTGCGCGGCAGGTTCACTGTGTACAGGTTGCGGAGGCGGCTGGTGAAGTTCATGGCGGCGGAGGTGTCGTTGTACGCGGGGAGTTGCTGAAGGTAGGGGTCGGCGGTGCTGCCGTTGTACTGGAAGATGGCGGTGGCGGTGGTGTTGTCGAAGGCCACCGTGCCGGAGGCGTAGGCGGAGGCCGCCATGTAGTACTGGCCGGGGCTCTGGTCGGCGGTGAAGACGGCGTCCATGGTCTGGCCGGGTGCGATCATGATGACGGTGGTGTTCATGGGTTTGACGTAGGCTCCGTCGACCGCCACCACAGTGAAGCTGTGGTTGGCCACGTTCACGAACATGTCCTCGTTCAGCACGGCGTTGACCATGCGTAGGAGATAGGACTTTCCGGCGTCAACCACGAACAGGTACGTGGTATCGTTGGAGCAGGAATAGAGATCCCCCGGTTGACCATTAATGGTTTTCGCGTCGGAGACGTTCGGCTCGCCGCCGCTGGACAGGGCTTCGGTGATCACCGCCATCACGTCCGCCTTGTACCACGACGCTGCACAAATCGTCTTATTAAAGCAAAATGCGTTGGTGAAAGTCAGAATCCATGCAGATACCTAATACAACCGGCATAGAACCGAGCTGGGTGTAAGTCTGATCGGTGTCGATGATGCGGATGAGGCCGTGAACGGTGGCGCGTGACCAGTCGCTGTGCGCGTGCCACCAGAGCGTCGCGACTTCGTCCGTAATGTTGACGATGTAGGTGAAGTTGTCCCCCGGGCGGATTGGGCACTGTGTTATGTACTCCGGCCCGTCGTACCACGGATTCCTCGGCTGCCTCACGCCGTGCCTGCGCCACGCGCCGCCCACATTCAAACCCTAAAAATAATAAATTTTGTAGTTTACCAACATACCAGTGTATGGTGATATTATAATCGCCCTGATTGTAGACATTTACGGCGATGACACTCCCTTTATTGATCGTAATCTCTGGTCCGGGAAACATCCCATTCACAGTGAGCATGGTCTTGGAAGCACACAATCTCGTAAAGTTCGTCTCCTGCAACTGGCATTCAAAAACCAGAAGAAGAAGAAGAAGAATAAGGAAGAGAAAAATAAATGGGGTATTTGAATGATGTGTGCAGTACTAACCACAAAGTCATAGGAATTGGTGGTGTTGGTTTGAGCGAATGACAGCATGGGGAGAGTAAAGAGTGATAGGAACCCTAATAACATGAAACCTCCCATGCTTAAATCTGTTTCTAATGGGTTGCGATGGTGGAATATGCAATAATCACTATTTATACAAGGCAGCTTGAGTGTGGTGAAAGCATCCCCCACCGAAAGCATCCCTCCGTGTGTTGAAATTGAGCATGCCTTTTGTAATCCACGTGCACATGCTTCACAATTTCCTCTCATTCACATGTATTTATTGAAAACACTCATTCGTTTTTCGTTTATTAAAGTCAAAGCTATCTTTGCATAATATAGTAGGAATCCACGCATCAAAATCTTTTTCATATCCAGGAGGGTTGAATATACTTGGTTCCATTTTTTTTTTAATTTACAACACACAAAGAAAATAAAACCAGCCTAGAGACTTGACCCCACGACCCCCACCTCAAACCCCAAACCCCCTACCACTGCCGGTTGCAATGGGCTACTCAGTTCAATCTTATTGTTTTTGCAACGCATACCATTCGATCTTGATTGAACCCTTTCTAGGGTTGTGTGCCTAGATCCACATTGCTACTCATGTTAGAGATGGAAAAAGGTATCCATTAACCAAGTATCTAATACCACCCAACTCGATTAAATTTGGTTATGACCCGATTAAACAGTATTTGAGCAATGGTTAATCGAGTATTTTCAAGATCAAAACAGTGAATTAAAACCCAATTAATATGACTGATAATGAGAGTCGTTGAGTTTTATCATCGCTAAAAACTCAATGATAGAAACAAATTTGATCAACTCTATGTATAGTGGTGATGAAAGAAATATTGTATAAACACGACATTAGTGGTGATAAAACCCAATTTTATCTACGCTACATTACTGAAAAAATGGTTTCAGCGACTACCAAAAGCAATCCCTAAAGGCTTGTAGTGGCCAGTTAGCGACCATCATTAGGTGGTCATTATTGGCTAGTTGGTGAGTGCCTATAATGGCTTCCAAACAACGGGTAGTGACATTTCGTCACTACAATAAACACTATGTGGTTTTCTTTTCAACATATTACTCGTTTCTAATCATTTTTAAAATTTAAAACTGTTTATTCAATCATTCCAAGCACACCACATATTAGATTGGCATGCCGTCTGCTTATGCACATCAAAAATAATTTCAAGATAGTTGTCCTTTGATTTTATATCAATCCGAGGTCGTTTGCTATGCTTTTGACCGTTATGCTTACACTTTAATGTTATAAAGCACTAAAAAGGTGTTTTCAATCATCTCAGGCAAACAACAACTCATATTGACACACTTTCAATTCATGCATTTCACAAATCAATCTACGGGTTTCCTCTTACTTGACAATAATTAAATGGTGTTTACTTGGTTTTGACCACTCGAGGCACATTTTTAAAGAATGTCAATTCTTTAAGAACCACATATTCAATCAGTCAGAGCACACCACATGTCAAATTCACATGTCATCTGCTCATACACGTCACCAATAATTCCAAGAAAATTGTCTATGATTTCACATCAAACCTACGTTTTTTTCTGTTATTTTGATAGTTACATGCACACTTTAGTGTTTTCAAACACTAAAAGGCCTTTTTCAATTATTTAGAGCAAAGAGAAACTGGGATTGGCACAACGTCAATTATTACATTTCAAAAATCATTATATATACGAGTATTTTCCTATGATTTTATAACAACAAAAGATTGTTTCCTTAGTTTTGACCCCATGACACATGTTTTTAAAGATTTTCAATTCTTTAAGAACAACTTATTCAGTCAGTCTGAGCACACCAAACGTTGGATTAATGCGTCTTCTACTCGTACACATCAAAATTAATTTCAAGACAATTTTCCTATAATTTCACAACAATCCAAGGCCTTTTGCAATGATTTTGACCATTACACACACGTTTTAGTGTTTTAAAAAAGTAAAAAGAAGTTTTCAGTCATCCTCAGAAGACAAAAAACTTGGATTGAGACATCGGCAGTTCCTACATTTAAATTTTAATTATACAATTGTTTTTATATGATTTCATGAAAATTAGATGTCATTTTCTTAGTTTTGACCCCCGCACACATGTTTTTAAAGAGTGTCAATTCTTTAACAATTTCTTATTCAATTAGTCTGAGAAAAGCACATTTAATTGACGTGTCTCTTACTCTACATATCCAAAATAATTCAAAGATATTTTCTCTTTGATTTCACATCAATCTGAGGCATTTTTCTATGGTTTTCATTGTTACATGCACTTTTTAGTGTTTTAAAACCTTAAAAAGGAATTTTCGATCATATTGGGAAAATGATAACTTGGATTAATACGCCGTCAGTTCCTATAATTCAAAAAACAATCTAAGGTTTTTTTCCTATGATTTCATGCTAATCATAGGTTTTTTTCTTAGTTTTAACATCCTGAAACTCGTTTTACAGACATACAATTCTTTAAGAACTGATTATTCACTCAGCCCGAGCACACCACACTTCATATTGATGCTTTGTTTACTCATTCAGATAAAAAATAATTCTAATATTGTTTTCCCCAAATTTTATATTAATACAATATTATTTTCTATGGTTTTAACCGTTATACAAATGTTTTAGAGTTTTAAAACACTTAAACAACATTTTCGCTCATACCCAGAAAACCATAACTTTAATCAGCACCAAATTAGTTCCAACATCTAAAAAATAATTTTATAGTTATTGTCCTATGATTTCTAAGAAATCAGAGGTTGTTTTTTTGGGTTTGACCCCATGATGCTTGCTTTTCAAGACTATCAATTATTTAAGGACAACTTATTCAGTTAGTCCAAGCATAGCGCGTGTCGATTTGATGTGCCGTCTACTCATACATATTATAAATAATTCAAAGAATGTTTTCCTATGACTTCACATCAATCTGAGATATTTTTTTATGTTTTTATTGTTACATACATGCTTTATTGTTTTAAAAAACTAAAAGGAATTTTTGATCATCATAGTTCAAACAAAAATATAAATTGGTGCATCATCAATCCCTAAATTTCAAAAATAATTCTATGGTCATTTTACTATTATTTCACGGAATTCAGAGGAAGATTACTTGGTTTTTCCCCCTAACTCATGTTTTTAATGACTTTCAATCCTTTAAAAACTATTTATTTAGTTAGTCTGAGATCATCTCACATCAAATTGACACGTTGTATGCTCATACACATCAAAAATAATTCCAATATGTTTTTTATATGATATCATGATAATACAAGGTCGTTTTTATGATTTTTATCATTACAGACATGTTTTAGTGTTTTAACATAGTAAAAAGGTGTTTTTAGTCACCCTTGGAAAACATCAACTATGATTGGTGAACCGTCAGTTCTTACATTTCAAAAATCAATCTACATTTTTCCTTTGATTTCATGGAAATTAAAGATCATTTTCTTGGTCTTGACCCCCTGAGGCGGGTTTTTAAATACTGGAAATTCTTTAAAAACTACTTATTCAGTCCATCTAAGTTTACAACACATCAGATTGACATGTTGTCTACTCATACACTGTAAATAATAATTCCATGATAGTTTTTGTATGATTTCATGTCAATTTAAGGTCATTTTCTATGGTTTTGATTGTTATATGCACATTTTAGTGGTTCAAAACACTAAAAAACATTTTTGGTCACCCTAGGAAAACCAAGACTCGGATTGGCGCAACGCCAGTTCCTAAATTTAAAAAAAAAATCTAAGGTTCTTTTCTGATTATTTCACAAAATACAAAGGCTAACTGTCACGACCCGTCCCAGGGGGGCCCGCACCGTGACTCCCCAAGCCCACCTCCAATAGGTCAGGGGCTGGTGACTAGCACCGAGTAGGCATATTACTAATCATGGGAATCATTTCCTAAGTACCTATACATACGCACACATCTCTAAGCCCACAAATGATGAAATGTAAAAACACTAAGGAATAAAAAAATGCATGCATAAAAATAAACCCAACCAACAGAGTACGATGGAAGGTAAAGTACTAAAAGTAAACTGGGCCAGAATACAAGCCAACCAAAACAAAAGTCTGAAAACTGCAAAGTCCAACCAGTAAACACAAAAGGTACTGGGACTGCCGCTCGTAGCCGTAGGAACGCCTCGGCCTGTAGGGAACTCAGAAAGCTCGGTCCTGTCCTGGTCTACCCTGGGCTCTGTCAAAAGGTTGCTTGTCTGCACAAGACACGACACATTCAGGCAAAGCCCGTGCCGGGGTGAGTATAACAATACTCAGTAGAGGACCCCAAAAACCACAAAGCAGTACAAAAAGTAAAGGTACAGTAAGCTATGCATAATATATGTCTACAGAACATATAGAACAAACTAGATACACTCAAAACCCAGACCTGTAGTCTAGAGACAAGTCACACAACCCCATACCCCCAGCTAGGGGTTCAGTTTGAAGATTCCAAAAAGCACTCATTTTGGGAGAACACACTCCACGAGTCTTATAGCTCTGATGACGTCCGTCCGAGAAGTACTGTTCATCGGGAACCATCACGAGAGGTAGTTACACTCATTACAGGATAAAGACTCCTGAGTGAGAAGGTTATGGTAGATAGATGAACTCATTATGAGAGACACACTCCTGAGTGGAAAAGATCACGATACACAGATGATGATCACTATCAGGGCCATGGCGGATACCGCAACTCATCCGGAATTCACCTGCTAGGTAGAGGATCGACGCTCGGTGGAGTTGGTCACGTCGATGCTGGACTCTACCTAGGGTCAAGAATGGATAGAGGATCTCGATCCGGGCCTCTCGGATGGATGCCTGACTCTATCACAGAAAGTCTTGCTGAAGGGATCATACTCCTGTAGAAGGAAATGATGTCTGAACTTCAGTGGAATGAGAAGAAGGGGCACTAACCCAAACGAAAGATGTTCAAGATACGATGAACAAGAGGACCATGCCATTTTCCAAAAAGTACACAGTGTGTAGAAAATTTACACGCCATGTTTTCTGACACCGGGTACTGCCCGTGTCGTAAGTCTGGTCGTGTAGAAAACATAGTACACGGTGTGTAGTACGGTGTACACTCCGTGTCCGAGTAACTGGGGTTGGCTCCATGTATGCTAGCCATGTCTCCGTACATGGTCATCAACCCGTGTACTCCAACCTGTGTAATCGGTACACAGGGTGGCCCGCGTTACTGGCCTCGCCTGGCCGTGTGATGGAGTACACGGTCGTGTACTCCATCCTGTATCTGTGTACCCCCTGGATACACGCTGAGTTCCACATAGCCGCCTCTGCCATATTGTACACACCATGTCGCCTGAAGCCGTATAGTCCAACCCATGTTCATGTACTTCCCAAAATACACGTCGAGCTTCGGGGAAGGCGCAACACGCCATGTGATTCCTCTCTGACCCCCAAAACCCTAGCCGCTACCACAAGAACTACACGGTGTGTTCTTTGGAAGTACACGCCGTGTATTCTGGAAATTTCCAGAATCGCGACCTTCTGCCGTCGTGCCTTCTGAGTTTCCCTGTTCATCGATCCGGCCGTCTGATCGCCATAAAACTCCCGGGTTTTGGTCGCCCCGACACTATGAAGCCACTTATAGTGTTTTTGGACCTCCGATCGGCTCTGAAAACAAGTTTTGATTTTTCCTGTGTGAAGAACGCTTGAAGAACGACCTCTTCCGATCCAAGCCGATTCATCATCTGCCATCATCATCGCACCTATGGAAGGTCGTTATGGTGTTGAGTATTCAATTTGGGATCGTTGCATCGCAAAATGGATGCATAATGATCCGTTGTTTGTCACCCGCAAAGAACGTGAAGAATGCGTAGAATGAAGGGGAAAGAAAATCCAATAAAACAACATGAGGAACGAACCTCCGCTGTTGTTCATTACGGCATTGATCCGCTCCCATTAGTAGGCTTAAGCGGAGCATAAATCAAACAACAAAGTCAACATGGATCAATTCCCTGAATTATCCCGATAAAACCCTCCCACAAGAACGAATGAATCAGCGGATCAACTTGTTCGTGGTTGATCCGCGTTCGTCGTTTAAAATAAAAAATGGGGAAAATAATTCATATAACAAACCCCTACCTTAAACCGGTTGAAGAATGATCATCGCGTCACGCTGTCATCATCGTCGAGACCCTTCAACTCCGTTGGCACAATGATTCACAGCTTCGATTCGTCGTCATTTGTTGCCAAGAGTTTCCTCAAAGGATCCAAAAATTTCTCCAGAGCTTCCCCTAAAAAATTCATCAATGACCACTAATCGCTCAACCCATTAAAAAGGGAAATGTGATTCAGTGCTCTGTTACACTGCAGAATAAATGAGTCAAGTGGTTGTTTCTTAAGACATTATGACATGGCATTTATTAAGGAAACAATGGCCCCATTTCCGCGCTGCAGCGGATGTTTCCATAAAATAAATAAAATAAACTTGTGAATTTATTTTATTTTATTTTACTTAAAACGTCCGAAAATTAACTTTTTCCCTCGACCCGCGCCGATCGAGGTTAGGCTCGTTCTTAGGTAAAGTTGCCGCCCCGGACGCAACGGTGCCCTCAGATTTTTAATCCGGCCATACGTTTGGAAACTGCCACTACTGCGTAAAAGTTTCGACTCACTTAACTTAAAAAAGTTCAAACCACCATTCTGGGCTCACTGGGCCTCAGAATGATGTGCCGTTTTCATGCCCGATCTTGAAATAATTCCATATAATATTTAAAAATAATATACGGAAAATACGAGACATTACATTCTCCCCACTTTGGGGCTTCACGTCTTCGAAAAGCCAAAACAAGACTACTCAAAGAGATGTGGGTACTGGGCACAGATCTAGGCCTCCCGCTCCCACGTGCTCTCCTGAAGATTCCTGTGTTGCCACTAGATGCGCACCAAGGGAATCATTTGACCACGAAGGATCCTCTTCTGCTGATCCTCAATCTCCACTGGGTACTCAGAAAAGTTCACTCCATCCTCGATGTCTAGATCGCCCCAGTCGATGACGTGCGATGGCTCATGCACGTACCTTCTAAGCTGCGACACGTGGAAGACATCGTGTACCCGATGCAACTGTGGCGGTAGAGCTAGGCGGTACACCACTTCGCCAACTGCACATTATCTGGAAAGGACTGATGAACCTCAGAGATAGCTTTCCACCCTGGCCAAATCTCTGTAACCCTCGTCAAGGTGAGACTCAAAGAAAGACGTGGTCTCCCTCTTCAAACTCCAAAGGTCTCCGTTGTCTGTCAGCATAAGACTTCTGCCAGCTCTGTGTAGTCTTCATCCACTCCCGGATGATCTGCACCTTCTCGGTGGTAGCTCACACCAACTCTGGACCCATGAGTGCTGAATCTCCAGGGTCGGTCCAGCAAAGCGGTGACCGACAGGGTCTCCCATACAAGGCCTCGAACGGTGCAATACCAATGGTGGAGTGGTAGCTATTGTTGTACGCAAACTCCACCGATGGTAGGTGGTCCTCCCAACTGCGACCAAAGTCCAATACACAGGCTCACAACATATCCTCCAGAACCAGAATAGTCCTCTCCGTCTGACCATCTGTCTAGGGATGAAACACTGTACTCAAGCGTAGCTGAGTCCCAAAATCCTCCTGCAATCCCTTCAACAACCGGGATGTAAAGTGGGCGTCTTGGTCTGAGACTATCATCGAGGGGACTCCATGAAGCCGAACTATCTCCTGCACGTAGAGGCGTCCCAAGCTCTCTACAGAACTCTATTCCCTAATAGCTAGGAAGTGGGCCGACTTGGTGAGTCAGTCAACGATCACCCAGATGGAATCATGCCCCTTGGACGTCTGTGGTATGCCTATCATGAAGTCCATCGATATTCCATCCCACTTCCACTCTGTAACTTCTAGGGGGTGAGCTAATTTCACTGGAACCTGGTGCTCGACCTTCACCTGCTGGCATATAAGGCATCGATAAACGAACTCCGCTATTACCTTATTCATGCCTGACCACCAGAACTGTCGTCGGAGATCCTGGTACATCTTTTCCACTCCAGGATGTACCACCAAGGGGGATGTATGAAACTCCCTCAGGACCTCCTCCTGCAACACCACTGGTATAATAGTGCGTCCTCCGAAAAGAAGTACGTGCTCCCCACCTTGCGAATATCCATCAGGAGCATGTCCTGTGGATAACTAAGCACGTAAGGCTACACAGTCGACATCTCTTAGTCACGACTCCCTAACCCATTGTAAGAGTGGAGGGGCGACAACCATCAACTATAGATAAGCTTTATCTTCTCCATCCACAAAGGATAACTGCAACACTGCTAACTGATCTGTTGCCTCACTCAACAGCTGTGAGCTCGACCTCCTGCTAAGAGCATCCGCCACCTTGTTCCCCTTACCTGGAGTATAGATGATCTCGAAATCATAATCCTGGAGGAACTCTAGCCAATTCCTCTGCCTCAGATTCAGATCATTTTGTGAGAAGATGTACTTGAGGCTCTTATGGCCATAGTAGATGATAAAATTGCTCGCCCATAAGGTAGTGTCACCACATCTTCAATGAAAAAACTACCGCTTCCAACTCGAGATCATGGGTCGTATAGTTCTGCTCATGTGGCCTAAGCTGGCATGAACCATAAGAAATCACTACCTACCTCTACATCAGGACACAGCCGAGCCCGGTCCCTGATGCGTCACAGAAAACTATGTACTCAACACCCTCCTCCGGCAATCTCAAGATTGGGGCGCTCGTCAAACTCTGTCTCAACTGCTCGAAATCCCACTAGCACTTCTCCATCCATATGAAGGGTTGCCCCTTCTTGGTCAAGGCTGTCATCGGTGCTAATATCCGGGAGAAGTCAGGAATGAATCTCCGGTAATATCCTGCCAATCTAAGGAAGCTTTGCACCTCCGTCATGCTCCGAGGTGGCTCCCATGCTAACACAGCCTCCACCTTGGCTGGGTCTATAGCTACTCCATCTGCTGAGATGACATGTCCCAGAAAGTGGAACTCCTGAATCTAGAACTAACACTTTGAGAGCTTCCCATAAAGATGGTGCTCCCGAAGTACGTTTAGAACCATCCGCATGTGTCTCGCATGTTCCCCCTCTGACGTTGAGTACACAAGGATGTCGTTGATGAAGACCACTACGAACCGGTCCAAGTACAGCTGGAAAATCCAATTCATCAGTCCCATGAACACTGCAGGGGCGTTCATCAGGCCGAAAGGCATCACCAAGTACTCATAGTGATCGTAGCGGAATCTAAAATCCATCTTCAGTATATCCTCATCTAGCACACGTAGCTTGTGATAACCTGATCGAAGGTCAACCTTAGAGAACCATTGTGCCCCTCTTATCTGATCAAAGAGGTCATCGATCCTTGGAAGTGGATACTTGTTCTTCACTATCACCTGGTTCAGGCACCTGTAATCCATGCACAACCTCAGACTCCCGTCTACCTTCTTGGAAAACAAGACTAGGGCTGCTGATCGTACCACGATTCACTGTTTTATTCCACCCTTACACCGCAGTTTTAAACTAGTTTTGTAATGATTATTCCAAATATAATAATAAATTTCACTTCATGTTTTAATAAATCAATTAATTTTAATCAATATTATAATGGACAATGTTACTTGTTTTTATTGTTTCAATGTAGGTGGAGGTGATTTGGATGGCCTTTGATGAAGTGGAAGAAAAATGGGCCAAAATTGCATGGATCCATGGACATCTGTCCACTGTTTTGCATAGTACAAAACATCCGTGCATCCAAATGGGCTGAAATTTTGTGGGCCTGTCCAAAATTTAATAGTCTACATTTCATATTTAAGAACCCAATGCTGATTCGGTTTATATGGGGTCCATCCGAACTGATCTGTCCAAGACACCGAATTTGGACCAAGTCAAATGCGGTGTTCTGTATTTTATCAATATCTTGAGTTGTAGTTGTCCAAACGGTGCCAAACTTTCGGTGGAGACAGCCAAGAGGTAGGGATAAAACTTTTCTATTTTCTCCAAAGCGAGATAAGACTTTATGAAGGCCGAAACGCGTCGTGAAAGTGGATTGATGAAATCTGTGTGCCCAAAACCACCTCCCACATTTCCTATAAAAGGGCACCTTGGGCTCCTCATTTGTAAGTTCGGCCAAGAGGCAAGGTGCTACCATTTTGGAGTCCCCAAGGAGTCTTCTCAAAATCCCTAGAGGTTCTGGAGGATATGGGAAGTTCTACCCCAACATATTTCTCTTCTTCCTCTCCCATGGGTTTCTAAACCCCTTGTGATCACCCGGGGAGGAATGTGATGTACATCCCGAGCTTCATGTTTTTAATATTTGAATGATCTTTTAAATTACAGATTGTTGTATTGTTTTTATCATCCTCTATTCTTATTTTATTGAGTTATGTACTGGTATGTCATGCTCAACTCAAATGATCATGTTTGGGGGTACCCATTCATGTGATGTTTCACACACCGTTCACCACTTTCTTTCCCCCTTTCAATTGAGGTGTTTGTGTGGTTTATATTGGTAAATTGAACTCACACAAGTACTGTCAAGGTCTTGTACATTTATTTCATGGTATCAAAAAGAAATAACATACAAATATGGACAGTGCATCAAGTTTTTCGTGTGTTTCCTTGATGAGTTTTGGTTATGAAGTCAAACACAATTCATTCAATCATCGGCGGTGTCCGGTGAATCATTGTGTGTTTTTGACTGAACCCTAGGAGGTATCCTAGTATAAACTCAGTAACATTCTAGTTCTAGGTGTTACAAACCATGGATTAAAAGATCATAACCTTATATCATGAAGCGATGAAGGAAAAACATCATACGAGTACCCCGGGTTGATCACGCTTAATTAATTTTGTTAATCTCTACTTTGTTCTATAGCTTCTATTTTCTATTGTCATCTTTAATCATCAAACCCAAGTATTATAAAATCCCAATTACCTTTTTTTAATTTCATAATAAGAACCACATTTTATAATTAATTATCTAAGGCTCCTTCGAGAGACGACCTAGGGTTGCTGCTATACTGCAGAAATTCTAGTCAAAATTAAACAACTAATTTGACGCGTTCGACAACGCGGTCAAATTTTGGCGCCGTTGCCGGGGAGTCAAGATCATTTTTTTTTCTTTATTTATTTTTATTGGGTCATTTTACTTCTTGATTAGTACTCCTCTAAATACCCCACCCCCATTTGATTGTTTTTGTTTTGGGTTTTGTCTTTATTTTTTGTTGTTTTTGGTGTGTTCTTTCTCTCTCTCTCTCTCTCTCTCTCTCTCTTCTTATCCATCTCACTCTCTAATTATATAGTATAACATTCTGTTATTATTTCACCCTTCTTAAGTTTTTTTTTAATCCATCTCAAATAAAAAAAAACACAACAAAAAAATCAATCAATCAAACTAGACATCATTGTTGCATGACAAGATCTGGTAAAGCAACACTACTTGAATTTGATCCTGAAATTGAAAAGTCACTTCACACACAAATCAAGGCATCTAGAGAAGGTCAATCAATTAACATTGTGGAACCCCTTGTGGAACCTAAAGTGGTCCTAAACCAATCCAAAATTGAACCAAATCAAACCCCAGAGATCATGGTTACAAATAACAGAACATTAAAAGAACTGACCACCCCGGATGTGGAGTACCAACCTGCGTACATCCAATATCCTGAGGAAGCGGCCAATTTTGAGCTAAGATCAGGCCTCATCCATCTCCTTCCAAAATTCCATGGTCTTCTCGGAGAGGACCCTCACAAACATCTAAAATAGTTTCACATAGTGTGCTCCACCATGAAACCACAAAATGTGTCTGAGGACCTCATTAAGTTTAGGGCCTTCCCTTTCTCCCTTGATGGTGTAGCCAAAGATTGGCTATACTATTTGCCTTCCACAATTGGGGGCTGGAATGACCTAAAAAGACTTTTTCTAGAGAAGTTCTTCCCTACCTCCCGAACTGCATCAATTAGGAAAGAAATCTGTGGAATTAGGCAATCACAAGGAGAGACCCTTCATGAATACTGGGAGAGATTTAAGAGACTTTGCTCAAGCTGCCCCCACCACCAGATTAGTGAACAACTATTAATCCAATACTTCTCTGAGGGACTTATCCCCATGGATCGTGGAATGATTGATACTGCAGCTGGTGGTGCCCTAGTTGACAAAACTCCTTCTGCCGCTCGTGACTTAATAGCCAACATGGCTCAAAATTCACAACAATTTGGTACACGAGCTATTGCACCAACCCGAGGAGTTCATGAGGTAAGTCATTCAGCCCTAGAACAAAAGGTAGATACTAAAATTGATGAGATGCATACCCTTCTAAGGCAATTAGCTCAAGCACAAGGTAACTCACACTCTACTTCTATTCCATTGCATTGTGGTATTTGTTCTGATAACACTCATTTTTCTGACCAGTGCCCACAACTTCAAGATTCATCTGAGTCCTGTGCAGCTGTGTTCCCAGGGCGTCCATTCCAACAAGTGCCTCCCTTAAAGCAAGAACCATTCAGGCCAAATCCAAACCCCGGGTGGCAAGCACAACCACAATACCGACAAGGAGGAAACTCAAGCTACCCGAAGCAAAATTGGTATCAACAAGGCCAAGGTATGAAACCTTCTTATCCTTCAACTTCGTAAAACAATGATCCTCCTCCTCCTCCCAAATCTGAACCAAGCCTGGAGGACATGGTGAAACAAATGGCAACCCAGAACCTTCAGTTCCAACAGACCACACAATCGGCAATTCAAGACCTACGAACTCAAGTGGGACAATTGGAGAACACCATCGGTGAGCTTAAGATGCAAGGTTCTGGACAACTACCATCCCAACCCATTGCCAATCCGAAGGATAAAGGTAATGTATGTGCAATTACACTTCGTAGTGGTAAAGAAGCTTCTCCTTCTACTGATCCTATGAAACAGGTATGTCCCCCTCTTGAAAACACTCCTTCCCAATCCTCAAAAATATCATTTAATGAAAAACAAAACAAAAAGGGCAATCAAATTATCATTGATGATTCAAATGAACAATCAATTCATCTTCCTTTCCCTCAAAGACTCTCTAGATCTAAGAAAAACTTTGATAATGAGATTGACAATGAAATAATGGATATATTTAAAAAAGTTCAAGTTAATATTCCATTGTTGGATGCAGTCAAGCAAATTTCCCGTTATGCCAAATTTCTTAAAGAGCTTTGCACCCATAGAAGGAGGTTGAAGGGGAATGAGAGAGTCAACCTGGGGAGGAATGTATCAGCCTTGATTCAACCAGCAATGCCAACCAAATGCAAGGATCCCGGCACATTCACCATACCTTGTACCATAGGGGAGACCTTCTTTTCTGATGCTATGCTAGATTTAGGTGCTTCCATTAATGTAATGCCTCACTCCGTATATACTTCTCTACAGGTTGGAGAGCTTCAACCAACAGGAATTATCGTGCAACTTGCCAACCGGAGTACAACACATCCAAAAGGAGTGATTGAGGATGTCCTTGTTAGAGTAAAGAATCTCATCTTCCCTTCCGATTTCTACATTCTTGAGATGGAAGATACCCGAACCCAAGGACATGCCCCTCTCATACTTGGGAGGCCATTCCTAAAAACAGCAAAGACGATCATCAATGTTCACAATGGTACATTTTCCATGGAATTCGGAGGATAAAAGGTAAGTTTTAACATCCTTGAGGCTATGAAACACCCCGTTGAAGAGCACTCCACTCTTCCTGTCTATTCGATGGAAGTGATCTCAAACGATGCACACACATACAATTCTCTCCTCAACCCAAACTCTGATTCTTTTTTGTTTTCCTCACCCTTGGATGATTTGAGTTTTGGTTCTTCATTTGAATGTTGTGTGGGTTCAGAAAAATGTAAATTTTGTGCTTTAATTGATGAGTGTGTTTATTCTGAGGTACCCATGACTATCGATGATTCTGCAAATCTCATTTCAATATATTCTCTTTCCTTTGAGAATAAACATGAGCAGATAGATAGTTTCATGGACCTCACTCCCCATAAATCCCCTCTCTCAATCCAGAAACAACCGGTGTTTGAACTTAAACAACTTCCTTCTAATTTAAAATATGCATATCTTGAGGTTATTGACCAATTGCCCGTCATTATTGCCAATAACCTCTCTCCACAACAGGAATTGAAACTTCTCAAACTTTTGAGAGAGTGTAAAAAGGCAATAGGATGGACATTGGCCGATATTCCCGGGATTAGCCCATCTATTTGTATGCACCATATACTTTTGGATGATGAGGCTAAACCCGTAAGACAATCTCAATGCCGGTTGAATCCCACTCTCCTTGAAGTGGTAAAATTGGAAGTCAGTAAATTACTTGCTGCAGGGATCATTTATCCTATATCTGATAGTAAATGGGTTAGCCCAGTGCAAATTGTGCCTAAAAAAACAGGAGTAATAGTTGTGTCAAATGAAAGGAATGAATTGGTTCCAACACGTGTGCAAAACAGTTGGAGAGTCTGTATTGACTACCGTCGACTGAATCAAGCCATGCGGAAGGACCACTTTCCTTTACCTTTCATTGACCAAATGTTAGAACGATTGGCTGGTAAGTCTCATTATTGTTTCCTTGATGGCTATTTGGGTTATTTCCAAATCCATATAGCCCCTTAGGATCAAGAAAAGACAACATTTACTTGTCCATTTGGCACATTTGCATACAGAAGGATGCCATTCGGTCTATGTAATGCTCCTGGTACTTTTCAGCGATGCATGTTGAGTATTTTTTCTGAGTACCTTGAGAGTTGTATGGAAGTCTTTATGGATGATTTCACGGTTTACGGTTCTTCTTTTGATGATTGTTTGGAAAACCTAGGTTCTGTCCTCCGCCGCTGCATTGAAAAAGATCTTGTTTTAAATTATGAAAAATGCCATTTTATGGTTGAGCGGGAGATAGTTCTTGGGCATATCATTTCAAATAATGGAATTCAGGTTGATAAATCTAAAATTGAATTGATTTCATCCCTTCCATATCCAAAATGTGTTCGTGAGGTGCGGTCTTTCTTGGGTCATGCTGGTTTTTACCGACGATTCATTAAAGACTTTAGTAAGATCGCACTTCCCTTATCTCGGTTGTTACAAAAGGATTCTGAATTTTTTTTTGATAAAAATTGTGAGGATGCATTCAATTCACTAAAAAAGAGTCTCACATCACCTCCCATAATCCAACCACCTAGGTGGGATCTCCCCTTCGAGCTTATGTGTGATGCCTCTAACTTTGCAGTTGGGGCAGTTTTATCACAAAGGGTTGAAAAGGCTCCTCATGTCATTGTATATGCCTCGCGTACCCTTGACCCTGCCTAGGTAAACTACACAACCACAGAAAAAGAACTCCTTTATATTGTGTTTGCCTTGGAAAAATTCCGTTCATATCTTCTTGGGTCAAAAGTGATTGTGTTTTCTGACCATTCTGCCCTTCGTTTCCTCCTAAAGAAACCTGAAGCCAAGCCCCGCCTCATTCGGTGGATGCTCCTCCTCCAAGAGTTTGACCTTGAGATTAGAGATAAGAGAGGGGTGGAGAATGTTGTAGCTGACCACATTATTAGTATTTCCCCACCATTGGACCATCATGTTGACTCACCCCTACCCATTGGAGAATTCTTCCCTCATGAGAACCTTTGTGATGTTGTGGACCTTACCCCCTGGTATGCGGACATTGTGAATTTTCTAGCAACATCTAGGTTCCCCCCTGATTTTAGCACTTCACAATCCCATAGACTTAAGCATGACTCTCGATGGTACATTTGGGATGACCCATACTTGTGGAGAATTTGTAGTGACCAGGTTGTTCGTAGGTGTGTCCCTGACCATGAGTTCACCTCTGTTTTGACCTTCTGCCACACCTTGGCATGTGGGGGCCACTTTGGCTCTCAACGTACAGCTCGAAAGGTCCTTGACTCAGGATTATATTGGCCAACATTGTATAGAGATGCCCATAGGTTTTGTAAATCATGTACTCGCTGTCAATTCACAGGGAATATCTCCAAGAGGAATGAAATGCCCCAACAGCCCATGTTATTTTGTGAGATCTTCGATGCATGGGGCATTGACTTCATGGGGCCTTTTCCAAATTCATTTGGCTTTGTGTACATCTTATTGGCGGTTGACTATGTATCTAAATGGGTGGAAGCAAAGGCCACCAGGACCGATGACTCTCGAGTGGTTGTTGATTTTGTGAGGTCTCATATTTTCAGTAGGTTTGGTCTACCAAGATTCATCATTAGTGATCAGGGTTCACATTTTTGCAATCGTAACATGAAAAACTTGCTTCATAAGTATGGGTTTGTTCATAAAGTCTCCACTTCATATCATCCCCAAACTAACGGACAAGCAGGAATTTCAAATCGGGAAGTTAATTGAATCTTGGAGAAAACGGTACAACCCAATAGGAAAGATTGGAGTTTGCGCTTGGATGATGCACTTTGGGCGTACCGTACTGCTTTTAAAACACCAATCGGAATGTCACCGTATAGGATTGTGTTTGGGAAATCTTGTCACCTCCCGGTGGAGGTCGAACACCGTGAATATTGGGCTGTTAAACAATGTAATATGAACCTTTCAGATGCAGGAGAAGAAAGAAAAATGCAGATTCAAGAGTTGGAAGAAATTTGACGTGATTCATATGAAAACTCCTGAATCTATAAAGAGAAGACAAAGGCTATTCATGATAGCATGATTCACCAGCGGAAGTTCCATATTGGTGAGAAGGTCCTCATGTATAATTCCAGGCTTAAGCTCCACCCAGGTAAGCTTCGTTCCCGATGGCTCGGTCCTTATACTGTTACTAATGTTTACCCTTTTGGTGCAATACAGGTTTTGCATGAGCAGAGTGGACGAAGTCTTACCGTCAATGGGCAGTGACTTAAACACTTCTATGAGGATTTTCCAAAGAATCCGGTGGAGGAAATCCACCTTCTCGATGCATCATACCAATAAAACACACCAGGTTTTATCCTTCCTTCTCACATTTTCAATTATTTCAGTGAGGACACTGCACATTCTAGGTGTGGGGGGGGGGGGGTGGATACATTCTTGGGTTAGTTAGGATTTTTCATCTTTTTCTCCTTTTGTTTTCTCTTTCTGGCCTTCTTTATGGTATTTTTATTTTTCCCCATCAATAATTTCGAAATTCCATGATGTGGCGACCATAAAGTGGGGAAAGTAAAAATACCATAACGAAGGCTAGAAAGAGAAAGTGTATGAGTTTACCATCAAGGAGTGATTTTTAGTGAATTGGTTTTCTGTCAATGATATAAATGGTTGTATCTATGTGAAACCTTTGAGATGATTGATGCCCATTGTGTGAGTAGTTTTTAGGAAAACTGTGTCACTAATATCTCCAAAAACAATTTTGCACCAAACCACAAAGTGTGATTATTTCTTACTTAATATAAGGTAAATATATGTTGGGTTAATATTTTTCAGCTTTAAATGATATTTCCATACGTTCGTTCCTTATCCGATCTGTTTCATTACTGTACCAGATTGACCTATGCGTGTGTACCTAATGTCCGACTGTTGTACGCCCTCAAAAAAAAATTGTTGTGTCTTAGGCAGGTCAAAAACCACTCCTCCTCAACCTTTGATCTTGTTATAACTATTGCAATTAGTGTCGTGAGGAGATCAAACAAGGGTTGAGAGATGAGTGTGAGATTTGTTCCAATTGAAACTTCAAAAAAAAATAATAAATGAGGGGAGTGATGAAATGTGCAACATATGGGGATATCTAGGTCGGGAGCTTATGGTTTGACTTCTGGGAATGCTTAAATGAGTGGGTCTTGAAATATGATTGCAAAGGATGTAGGACAGGTTCGGTGACAAAATCATTTAAGCTGAAAAATGTTAAAATGACATATATTTATTAGATATCAAGTGGAAAGAATAGCATGGAATGGTTTTCACACACACACATGGAGATTTAGTGTCATGGTTTACTTCTGAATTCCTTTCTCAATTGGGTATCATGAATCTTTTTGAATTTCACTATGATATGATTTATGAGACATCTTTTTCTATTTTCACTAGGAAGAACTCCTTGGTGTGGTTCGTGCATTGATCACTTTACTTTAAATAAAATTTACTCAAATGATAAATCTTTATGATGTTGGAAATATATATATATATATATATATATGAATCATTGTATTTGGATATGTGACTTTGCCCAGGAGTGCAAATGTTTAGGTGTGGGGGTGTGATCGTACCACGATTCACTGTTTTATTCCACCCTTACACCGCAGTTTTAAACTAGTTTTGTAATGAATATTCCAAATATAATAATAAATTGCAGTTCATGTTTTAATAAATCAATTAATTTTAATCAATATTATAATGGGAAATGTTACTTGTTTTTATTGTTTCAATGTAGGTGGAGGTGATTTGGATGACCTTTGATGAAGTGGAAGAAAAATGGGCCAAAATTGCATGGATCCATGGACATCTGTCCACTGTTTTGCATAGTACACAACATCCGTGCATCCAAATGGGCTGAAATTTTGTGGGCCTTTCCAAAATTTAATAGGCTACATTTAATATTAAGGAACCCAATGCTGATTCGGCTTCTATGGGGCCCATTTTAACTGATCTGTCCAAGCCACCGAATTTGGACCAAGTCAAATGCGGTGTTTTGTATTTTATCAATATCTTGAGATGTAGATGTCCAAACGATGCCAAACTTTCGGTGGAGACATCCAAGAGGTAGGAATACAACTTTTCTATTTTCTCTAAAGAGAGATAAGACTTTCTGAAGGCCGAAACACGTCGTTCAAGTGGATTGATGAAATCTGTGTGCCCAAAACCACCTCCCACATTTCCTATAAAAGGGCACCTTGGGCTCCTCATTTGTAAGTTCGGCCAAGAGGCAAGGTGCTACCATTTTGGAGTCCCCAAGGAGTCTTCTCAAAATCCCTAGAGGTTATGGAGGCTATGGGAAGTTCTACCCCAACATATTTCTCTTCTTCCTCTCCCATGGGTTTCTAAACCCCTTGTGATCACCCGGGGAGGAATGTGATGTACATCCCGAGCTTCATGTTTTTAATATTTGAATGATCTTTTAAATTACAGATTGTTGTGTTGTTTTTCATAATCCTCTATTCTTATTTTATTTAGTTATGTACTGGTATGTCATGCTCAACTCAAATGATCATGTTTGGGGGTACCCATTCATGTGATGTTTCACACACCGTTCACCACTTTCTTTCCCCCTTTCAATTGAGGTGTTTGTGTGGTTTATATTGGTAAATTGAACTCACACAAGTACTGTCAAGGCCGTGTACATTTATGTCATGGTATCACAAAGAAATAACATACAAATCTGGACAGTGCATCGAGTTTTTCGTGTGTTGCCTTGATGAGTTTTGGTTATGAAGTCAAACACAATTCATTCAATCATCGGCGGTGTCCGGTGAATCATTGTGTGTTTTTGACTGAACCCTAGGAGGTATCCTAGTATAAACTTAGTAACATTCTATTTCTAGGTGTTACAAACCATGGATTAAAAGATCATAACCTTATATCATGAAGCGATGAAGGAAAAACATCATACGAGTACCCCGGGTTGATCACGCTTAATTAATTTTGTTAATCTCTACTTTGTTCTATAGCTTCTATTTTCTATTGTCATCATTAATCATCAAACCCAAGTATTATAAAACCCCAATTCCCTTTTTTTAATTTCATAATAAGAACCACATTTTATAATTAATGATCTAAGGCTCCGTCGAGAGACGACCTAGGGTTGCTGCTATACTGCAGAAATTCTAGTCAAAATTAAACAACTAATTTGACGCGTTCGACAACGCGGTCAGCTGCCCAAGGTGAAACACTGAGTCTCACGAAACCCTTACTCTATAAATCCTCCAACTGCACCCTCATCTTGAGAAGCTCTGTGGGATCCATCCGATATACTGATGAGGAAATCAGTGTCGTCCCAGGGTGTAAGTTAATGTAGAAGTCGATTTCTCAGCGGGGAGGTAATCCTGGAACATATTTGGGAAAGACATCCTCATACTCCGCCGCTACTACTGGGAACTAGGAGCTCACAACATCCACTACTCTAAGGGAAAGGCTAGCCAAATCATGAGTGATTGGATGCACCCTCCTATGCATAATCCCATTCTACGTTGCCTGGGTTTTGCTTTCTCTGACAATGTAAAACCCAGTTCTATCATGGCAGACACACCACACTCTTCACCTAAAACAGTCAATCTGGGCATGGACCGAAGATAACCAATCCATACCGAGAATGACGTCATAAGGCCTCGACGCTACCACCAAGAGGTTCCAACCAAAACTCTCACCTCCAAGTGTAAGATCACACTGTCTGCAAAGGTGCGTGATCATCGAGTCTCCTCCTGAAGGTGTCTCCAAGCGTAAGGATCGAGTCAATAATTCAACCGGAATCTCGAGGTTTCGTACAAGACACGTGGCTATGAAGGAATGAATGGAAACTGTGTCTATAAGTAATAAAGATAAGGTATAACAGACATAGATCGTCCCTCGAATCATCCCTGGAGCCCCTGGGTCATATGCCTTGACCGCATGCAGCTGTCCCCGCCCCTGTCCCCCAGCTCCCTGAGCCTGGTGCGGACCTCCTGGGGGTGGTGGTGGAAGTAAGTCAAAGCGTTTGACACCACCTGTAGCTCTCCCTACACCTCTGCCATGTCTTCCACCTGGTGGGTCTATTTTTTCCATTCTTTGCCTATACCTCGGTGGTCCATCCACCACTTCTATGTCAGCAGCTCGATGGGTCGGACAATCTCTAGCGAGAAGTCCTCTACCGTCGCACGCATAACATCGCTTCTCCCTAGGCTGACTAAATCCAGCCTGAGAGTCCGGGACTGTCGATCCTCTGTCCTGGGTCCTCCTATGACGCTTCTCACATCTAGATCCCTAAGCCTGACGTCGGATCCCTGCTGCCGGGGTCTCCACACCTGTCTGCCTGCTGCTGACCGCCGTCCGCTGTCTCTGCTCCACCAAGAAGCTCTCGATAACCAAGGCTTGCTTGAGCACTCCAGCATAAGTCGATATGCATAAAGGCATGACACTAACTCATATGTCTCATCATAGACCTTGCTCGAAGGTCCAAGCTCTGAAGTACTAATCCCTGACCATATCCATCGAGTACCGGGCGAGGTTGGTGAACCTCGATGAATAGTCAGCTACTGTCATACTGCCATGCTGGAGCTGGAGAAGCTCCTGGATGCATACTAATCTCAGCGTAACTAGAGAGAACTCCTCCCTGAAGAGTCGTTCAAACTCCATCCACGAAAGAGTCTCATCATCGTGAGTCTGTGTGGTCAGACTCCACCATCGTCCCGCTGAACCCTGAAGAAGTATTTCTACTAGGATCACCATCTGGTCTGCTAGTGTCCTCACTAGATAGAAAACTCTAGTCAATGCCTCAAGACAGTCCTCAACTGCCTGAGGATCAGGCTAGCCTCAGAACCTGAGGGGTCTCTGTCTCTGGAAATCATGGAGCGCGCTAAGCCTGCGCTCCTTGTCGGTCGGTACTGCAGGTACCACTGGCCTCTCCACTGGTGGTGGCATAACAGGTGCACCACTTGGTGGTAACGCCTGGTAGAATGGACCCTATATCGAATCCTCATCACTGAGGGGTTCGTCATCGTGATCGCGCTTCTAAATCCTAGCAGGTATGCGTTGCGGAGGCATCCTGAAATGAAACAAGATGTACCATGGTCAATGAGTATATCTGGATAGCTGACACAAAGGATATGGAAAACACAACCCATTACTATATAATGCATATACCATTCTTTTATTTCCCCGCAACCAGTGTCTTTGAGTACCGAGTCGAAAAACAGGTTATCAGAGTCCTGGTGTATGGATACGTCAGCCGCCGTACCAACACTAGAGTCTCTAGCCTGAAAGATGAACTCGAAACACTTAACACTATTGCCCTAAACCAATCTCACAGAATCTTGGTCCAAAGGTAGAACCAACCACCTCTGATACCACTCTGTCACGACCCGTCCCAGTGGGGCCCGCACTGTGACTCCCCAAGCCCGCCTCCAATAGACCAGGGGCTGGTGACTAGCACCGAGTAGGCCTATTACTAATCATGGGAGGCATTTCCTAAGTACCTGTACACACACACACATCTTCAAGCCCACAAATGCTGAAATGTAAAAACACTAAGGAACAAAAAAATTCATGCATACAACTAAACCCAACCACCAGAGTATGATGGAAGGTAAAGTACAGAAAGTAAAATGGGCCATAATACAAGCCCACCAAAACAAAAGTCTGAAAACTATAAAGTCCAACCTATAAACACAAAAGGTACTAGGACTGCTGATCATAGCTGTAGGAACGCCTCGGCTTGTAGGGAACTCAGAAAGCTCGGTCTTATCCTGGTCCACCCGGGAATCTGTCAAAAGGCTGCTCATCTGCACAAGACACGACACGTGCGAGGAAAGCCCGTGCAGGGGTGAGTACAATAATACTTAGTAGAGGATCCCGAAAACCCCAGAGCAGTACACAAAGTAAAGGTACAGTTATCTATGCATAGTATATGTCTACATAACATATAGAACAAACCAGATACACTCAAAATCCAGACCCGTAGTCTAGAGACAAGTCACACAACCCCATACCCCCAGCTATGGGTTCAGTTCTAAGATTCCACGAAGCACTCATTCCGGGAGAACACACTCCACGAGTCTTATAGCTTTGATGACGTCCATCTGAGAAGTATTGTTCATCAGGAACTGTCACGAGAGGTAGTTACACTCATTATGGGAGACATACTTCTGAGTGAGAAGGTTACGGTAGATAGATGCACTCATTATGGGAGACACACTTCTGAGTGGGAAAGATCATGATACACAGATGAGGATCACTTCCAGGGCCATGGAGGATACCACGACTCATCCAGAATTCACCATCTAGGTAGAGGATCGATGCCCAGTGTAGTTGGTCATGTCGATGCCGGACTCTACCTTGGGTCAAGAATGGATAGAGGATCTCGATCCAGGCCTCTCAGATGGATGCCTGACTATATCACAGAAATTCCTACTGAAGGGATCATACTCCTGTAGAAGGAAACGATGCCTGAACTTTAGGGGAATGAGAAGAAGGGGCACTAACCCAAACGAAAGATGTCCAAGATATGGTGAACAAGAGGACCATGCCATTTTCCAAGAAGTAAACGGTGTGTAGAAAAGTTACACGCCATGTTGTCTGACCCCGGGTAATGCCTGTGTACAACGGACCATGTCGTAAGGCTGGTCATGTAGAAAACATAATACACAATTTGTAGTACGATGTAAACGCAGTGTCCGAGTAACTGGGGTTGGCTCCGTGTATACTGGCCATGTCCCCGTACACGGTCATCAACCAGTGTACTCTAACCCATGTAATCGGTACACAGAGTGGCCCGCGTTACTAGTCTCGCTTGGCCGTGTGATGGATTACACGATCGTGTACTCCATACCGTGTCTGTGTACCCCCGGGATACACACTGAGTTCCGCATAGACGCCTCTGCCATACTGTACACGCCGTGTCGCCTGAAGCTGTGTAGTCCAACCCGTGTCTGTGTACTTCCCAAAATACACGCTGAGCTTCAGGGAAGGTGCAACACACCGTGTGACCAGGGTCACACGCCGTGTGATTCCTCTCTAACCCCCAAAACCCTAGCCACCACCGCAAGAACTACACGGAGTGTTCTTTTGAAGTACACGCCATGTATTCTAGAAATTTCCAGAATCGCGGCCTTTCACCGTCGTGCCTTCTGAGCTACCCCGTTCGTCGATTCAGCCATCCGATCACCACGAAACTCCCGGGTTTTGGTCGCCCCGACACTATGAAGCCGCTTCCAGTGTTTTCAGACCTCTGATCAGCTCCGAATACAAGTTTTTATTTTCCCGCGCGAAGAACCCTTGAAGAACGACCTCTTCTGATTCGAGCCAATTCGTCATCCGCCATCGTCGTTGCACCTCCAGGAGGTCGTTATGGTGTCGAGTCTTCAATTTGGGATCGTTACGTCCCAAAATGGAAGAGCAATGATCCGTTGTTCATCACCCACAAAGAACGCGAAGAATGAAGGGGAAAGAAAATCCAATAAAAAAACATGAGGAAGGAACCTCCACCATCGTTCGTCATGGCATTGATCAGCTCCCGTTAGTAGGATTAAACGGAGTATAAATAAAACAAAATAATCAACATGGATCAATTCCCCAAATTATCCCAATAAAACCCTCCTGCAAGAACGAACAAATCCGCGGATCAACTTGTTCATGGTTGATCCGCTTTCGTCATTTAAAATCAAAAACGGGGAAAATAATTCCAATAACAAACCCCTAACTTAAACCGGTTGAAGAACGATCATCACGTCGCACTGACTTCATCATTGAGACCCTTCAACTCCGTTGGCGCAACGATTCACAGCTTCGATTCATCGTCGTTTGTCGCTGAGTGTTTCCTCCAAGGCTCCACGAATTTCTCCCGAGCTTCCCCTAAAAAATTCGTCAATGACCACTAATCGCTCAACCCATTAAAAAGGGAAACGTGATTCAGCGTTCTGTTATGCTGCGGAATAAATGATTCAAGTGGCTGTTTCTTAAGCTATTATGACATTACATTTATTAAGGAAACAACTGCCCCATTTCCATACTGCAGCGGATGTTTCCATAAAATAAATAAAATAAACTTGTGGATTTATTTTATTTTATTTTACATAAAATGTCTGAAAATTAACTTTTTCCCTTCGACCCGTGCCGGTCGAGGTTAGGCTCTTTCTTAGGTAAATACATCACCCCGGACGCAACAGTGCCCTCAGATTTTTAATCCAGGCATCCGTTTGGAAACTTCCACTACCGTGCACAAGTGTCGACTCACTTAACTTAAAAAAAGTTCAAACCACCATTCTGGGCTCACTGGGCCTCGGAATGATGTCCCGTTTTCATGCCCAGTCTCAAAATAATTCCATATAATATTTAAAAATAATACACGGAAAATCTGAGAAATTACACTAAATTCTTTTTTTGACCCCATAAAACACATTTTTAAAGATTTTCAATTCTTTAAGAATTTATTATTTAGTTAGTCTAATCACCTTGCACATCGAATTGATGTTTCACATCCTTTTATATGCCAAAAATATTCAAAGATAATTTTCCTTTGATTTCATATCAATATGAGGTATTTAGATATGGTTTTGACCGTTACAGACAAGTTTTAGTGATTTAAAACACAAAAAATGTTTTATCAGTCACCCTAGGAAAGAGAAATCTATGATTGGTGTGACGTTAGATGTTATATTTTGAAAATAAATATAAAATTATTTTTCCTAATATTTCATGGAAATTAAAGGTATTTTTCTAAGTTTTGACCCCCTGACACATGTTTTTAATGACTGTCAATTCTTTAAGAACTACTTATTCAGTCAATCCAATCACACTACATTTCAAATTGATGTGTAGTATACTCTTAAACATTATAACTAATTCTAAGAAAGTTTTCCTATCATTTCATGCCAATATTAGTTCGTTTTCTATGGTTTTAACCATTTCGTGCATGTTTTAGTGTTTTAAAACCCTAAAAAAAATTCGATCACCCTATGAAAAAACATCTTGGATTGGTATGAAGTCAGTTCCTATATTTCAAAAATAATTCTATGGGGGTTTCCTTTCATTTCATGTAAATTATAGTTATTTTCCCTTTTTTGACTCCCTAATACACATTTTTAAAGACAATCAAGTATTTAAGAATTGATTATTCAGTCAGAATGAGCATAACACATATGATATTGACGTTTCATTTGATAATACATGACAAAAATAATTCTAATATAGTTTTCATATGATTTCATGTTAATCCAAGGATTTTTCTTTGGTTTTGATCATTACACGTGCATTTTAGTGTTTTAAAACACTAAAAAGGCATTTTTGGTCACCCTAGGAAAATGAAATATCACATTGGCATAGATTTAGTTCTTAAAATAAAAAAATAAAAAAATATTTATTTTTCTATGATTTCAAGGTAATTATAGATCCTTTTATTGGTTTTGAACTAAAGATGCATGTGTTTAAAGGCTTCCATTTTTCTAAGATTTGCTTATTCAGCCAATCTAAGCACACCTCAAGTTGTATTGATGTGATTTATACTTATATCGATCAAAAATAATTTGTAAATTGATTTTATATTATTTCATATTAATCCAATATCATTTTTTATTATTTTGACTATTGTACACACATTTTACTATTTTAAAACACTAAAAATTCATTTTTGGTCACCCAAGGAAACAACAACTCAGATCGGTGAAGAATCAATTTCAAAATTTCAAAAATAATTATATGGTTTAATTCCTATGATTTTAGTTTAATAGAGGTAATTTTCATGTTTTTTACCCCCTGATGAACGTTTTTAAAGTTTTCCAATTATTTAAGAACTTCTTACTCATATGGTCCGAGCACACTAGACGTCAAATTGATATATCGTATTCTTGTACAAGTAAAAAATAATTCAAATACATTTTTCACATGATTTCACATCAATTCGAATTTTATTTCTATAGTTTTGATCATTACACGCATGTTTTACTGTTTTAAAACTCTAAAAATTGGATTTTAGTCATCATAAGAAAATGAAAACTCAGATTAGAACAAATTTAGTTCCTATATTTCAAAAATCAATCTATGAATTATGGAATACAATTTTATATCAATCCAAGTTCATTTTATTGGGGTTTACCCCTTTATGCATGTTTTTAATGGCTTTGATGTCTTTTAAAATTGCTTATTAAGTAATTCTGAGTACACCACACCTCATATTGATGTGTCGTTTGCTTGTATATCTCACAAGTAACTCAATGACAGTTTTCCTATGATTTAATATCAATAAAAAAAATTTATATAGTTTTTACCATTACACACACAATTTCGAGTTTTAAAATACTAAAAATTTATTTTTGGTCATCCTGAGAAAAATGCAATTCAGATTGATATAGAATCATTGTCTAATGTTTTAACACCTATACACGATCTTTTTCTTGTTTTTGAACCCTACTGTAAAGACCCCATATTCATTATCTGGGAGATGATGGTTATTTTACTATATTAGAACAAAGTACAAGGGATTACATACAAAAGGACCAAATAGTTTAGTTGTCTTGGGAGACTAGATACATCCATGATTCTCACATTAAATTTGAAAACATAAAAATACAACATAGTGAAAGTAAATATTTTTAATCCTTGCATACATTAAAAGATTCCTTCTTCATATTTTGGGGAAAGGAAAGAAATAAGGGGTGATCTCAGATACTTGGTAAGGGAATACGAATAGTGAAATCTATCATGAGTAAATAAGGAACAATCTATATAGAAATATAAATAACTAAAAACGCATTCAATTTAATCAATAACTTGAGTATGAAGAATAATATTGAAAAAATATATAATGAACAAATAATGCCATATAAATAATCACATGAGTTGAAAACTTATCCATGGATATCATAACAATTCAAATAATCACATGGACATCAATAACTAATCTCATAATGATGGAATACATAATGTAAAACATCTTAAACATATCATTGAGGCCTCACGCTTGGACATATAAAATCAATGGGTATGACCTCAATTAAATACCCGAACTGGTCTATCTCAGGAGACTTACTATTGAATCATGGATCTATAATGGGCCCCACTCATCACTTAGTCCGTTGAATTCATCATATGAAAGGGGTGAATAACATAGTCAATATAAACAATCATATTGAAAAATTGGCATACAAAATTTTAATGTTTTCCCTAGTCAAAATAACTATAAACCATCTAGATAAATAGTATAATTATAACATATCCCTAGTGGAGTATAAATAAAATGATGGGTTATTTTCATTTATGAATAAAAATTCAAAAAAAATATGATCAAAACATTCTTGAGGAAAATACCTTTTTTACTTTGAAAATAACTTTTAAAAACTAAAAATTCATAGAATATTAGAGAAAAAAATTTCCTTGAAAAGAATCATGGAAACATGTAAAGGAAACTTTAAATAATTCAGCAATCATGATAGTGGGAAATTATGTTTGTGTTGAGTACTTAAAACAAAGATTCATTTCATATTTTCGATAACAAGTCAAGAAGTACCTCATTCGGAAAATAAAAAAAAGATTCCATTTAATTTTTTTTATAAAAATTAAAACATGGGTAAAAATTTATTTAGTAAATCAATGGATAATTTTTAAAATATTTTTTAAAAAATTTCAAGGAAAATATGGACATGGAAGAAAAATATTCCCAAATGAGTAAAAAACAATGTCTATTTTCCTTAAAAATATTATTTCAGTATCTCAAGTAATTTAAGTGATTAAAATTAAAGGAATACATATAATCTTCATAAATAACCATAGGTGAAAAAATATATTGATTTTAACATAGAAATATCAAAAAAATTCTCCAATGGAGACTTAAACATAAACAATCTCGAATAATGATGACATTGCAAAATAAAACCTTATCATTATAGTAAATCTTGAATCATAAACACCATGACAAAAATAACTTTGAATAAAACTTTAAATACCATTAATATAAATATATTCATGATATAACATATCAAAGGTCCAGTAAAAGAAACAAGAGGTGAATATGGAATATTTCTCATAGGAGTAAAAGTTAGATGATAATACCCTTACCTTAGGTCCTACTTCCTTAATTTGTGTTCAAACCCACTATATAATAAATATTGATTTATTAAATATATTATAGAACTATAATAATATATATAATAATATATATAATTTATCTATAAAAATGTATCACCTGTTTATTACCAATTCTTTATTAAAATCACTATTTCAGGTGATAACTACTTTGTTTTTCATATATGATTTGGTTTGGTAGTTTTGGTCCTCATAATTTGATCATGGTTAAATATTCTACATAATGTTAATAATGATATAAATATCATTTATATTAATTATATACATAGTTATAATCATCCATAAAAGTTAGGGATAGAAAAATGAATTGCATCATTCATGAAAACGGTAAGTCGTACAAATACATGAACACTATTTTCACTTTTCAGAGTATGGAACGAAAGAAAAGAAAATAATAATTAAAATTTATAGAATAATTATAATATTATATATATTAAATATTTTAATTTAATATTTCATTATTAACATTCATTTAAAGAGGAAATGGAAAACGAAACACATAACTTCGTGGAGGTGGTAGTCCACACATATGCACGAGTGACATTATCGTCTTCCAACAGACTAGTAGGTAATAAGGTAGATATGATATTATAATTATAAAAAAATAATTATTTCATAAATATAATATATAAAAATTAAACCCATTTTAATTCCCATCCATAAAATATGGTGATGAAAAAATAATTGCATCAATACGTGGAGGTGATAAGCTGTACGTACACACGAACGATACTTTCACTTCCCATTTGATTGAAAAGAGGTTGGATAATGGAGGTTTAATGATCATAATAAAATTTAAGTATATTGAGTTTAATTAATTTATTATTTTATTATAAATACAATAAAATTTTAGGAGGTAAAAAAATATGTAAAAAAACAAAAGTGACCTCTTAAGGCGATAACCTCTTCTTTGAAATAACTCCTTTAAATATACTTTTAAAGAATGTTAGGTTGGTATTTTGGGAATTAAAGAAACTATAGAACATGTATAAGTATATTTATAAGATAATTGGGTAGGGTTTTTCTAGATAGACGGCTCGAAGTGGTGCGAATAATTGAGATAAAGGGGTTTCCTTTTATAAGGGAGGAGAGGGGCCCTCTTGGAATTTCTCAAAAATATTAAAATATAATAAATCCATTCTCCAGAAAAAAGGTTGAAAATGGAAATATATTAGAATATTAGGTAGGTTTAGGTTTAAATCTCATCAAAAAATAAAATTTTTATAGGTTTATGTGGTGTTTTAAATTTTATCTTTTTTGTTTAGCCCCTTAGTTAACATATTTTAACCTTAACCGAAGTAATGACCTTTTCACTCTTAAAGGGATATAATTTTACTTATAAGGTAAAAATTGGCCCATAAATAGTAAAATGATTACATTTTAGGACATATATTATCCCCATTGTCCTATTTAAATATTTTTATTATTTTTAAATAATTTAATAATATATTTGTTTCATAAAATATCATGAATGTCATTTTGAAACTATTCATTTAATTTGACTTTAATAACATAGAGACAAAGATATAATTATAATATAATCCTTAAATACATAAATAATATGTTAAATTCATATATTAAATGTATGCAACACTATAACTCACTAAAATTATATTACATTTAATATTTTTAAAATAATTTATTTTATTTTTCTTTTAATTTTAGAAATATTGTGTCAGCGTTCCGTAAGAATTTAAGAAACTTATATAATGAATATAAATTATAAATAAATTACCATCATTAAAATAATTTCATTGTGATAAAATATACATTAATATATTTTTCACAACCTTCTTTTAACCCAATGTGAACACATAAGCGATATTTAAAATAGAGTGACATTTTGTATTTTTCTTTGTTTTAAAAATTATATAGGACATATTCATGGATAAGTGTACCTTATAAAATTAAATTTATATAATATTGTGATAAGGGTTGAAATAAATTTATCAAATTATAATTAAGAAGATAAATAGTTACCTTAACACATATTTTTAACCGAGGTAAGCCTGATTTACCCTTTACAATGGTGATAAATTTTACCACTATTACTATTCATAACTCCTAAAAATGATAGACCCATATTTAAAAAATTTGAAACATATTATTCTAAATATAGAATCCATTTTATCAAATTTAATTCTTATAAAGTATTAGAAATTAATCTAGGATAAAAACACAATATACAACAAAAAATTGTTTTTTTTATAAAAATGCCTTTTTAAGTACAACAACGTTTTTACACCAAATTCAACCATAAAATTGATTTCAATGAACTTAGTTGGATTAATAAAAATATAATAGAACAAATATTATTTTTAAATCATTTTAAAATAAAATTTAACTCTGTAAATTCTTGAAACAAAAATACAGTTTTCAACAAATATCAGAAATGTTCACTATTCATTGAAAAATCAATCTTTTTAAAAAAATGCTAAAAAGTCACTCTAATATAATTTTTAAATTATTATTAAAAAAATAAATACTTATTTTAAAATAAAATAACTAAAATTTATATAAATTAATTATAATATTATTCAAAAAAAGCTGTAAAAACTATTTTTGAGGAAAGCATATTTTGAAGAATATAATGTATTTATTAAAAATTGAGTGCTTATTTCCTAAGAATTAACCAATAAATATGTATTTAGTATGTCCTTTATATATATATATATATTTCATAATGTGGTTACTCTAATTCATATCCTTAAATTCAATGGCTAGGTTATAACTGTTGTATAATAATTCGTGGTTTGTTTAAGGTCGGTGGTGTGTGTTGTATACACTATCAAACATATTGTTCCTATTTTAAAATCTCAGGGTGTTACATTCTAACCTCTTAAATAAATTACCTCATCACAATTTGAATTTTTTCTTAGTAATCAAGGGTTTGACATTTAAAAATAAATTTATTAAAAACTCACATCATAAAAAGGGTTAATAAAACTTCTTCTTAAAAAGAGGGAAAGGGAAATATAAAGGTCATCTGGAGTAACACAAGACTAGGTTTCCAAATATGAGAAAATTAGTTTTAAGTGAAAATATGGACATGAAGAATAAAAATAATGGCAAGGACAAATAGATAGTGATAGAGAACATGTTCAAGTGAAATTTAATGACCACAAAGCCATAAATCCATGATGGGTGAAAAGACCATCGATTCATTGGAAATGATTGTAGTAGGATAAAATTTATGTTACAAGATCCTTTTCCTAGATTTGAGTAATTACTTTACCATATAGACTAAGAACATAAGAAATATACTTACTTGAAAAATATAATTTCATCCTTTAATTAATTTCAACCACAATCTCATTCTTTCTCCAAACGATGAGTATTCAAGATGATTTTTTCATGCCCAAAAGCACTAAAATAAATTTAGAATGGATCAAATAATATACAAAAGGATAACAATATATTCCTCATTTATTTAAATTTTAACCAAAATTTAATTAGTTTCCATAAGGTATGTTAATATCAAAAATTTATAATCCTTCATATGAAGAAATAATAGATTTTACTTCAAAATTTTCACAATAATACCAATGTTCCAACTATGATTATTCCATAAATAAATAACCCTACATTCAAATTAACCTCAATAACATCAATATTAAAAAATGTTTTAAACTCAATGGAGTTCCTATAAAATCATGAATTTTAGAAAATATAAACTTTTCACTTTTAAATAAACATTTTTTGGTATAATGTTAATTAATTTCTTTTAGAATAAATATTATTATTTAATAATAAGTGGAATAATATAAAAATATATATATATACATGTATATATATATAAAACTATGGTTTGTAAAATACTATTTTGTCATGTGTGTATATATATAATATCAAGTTGAAAACATTTATTGAATTAAAATAAACCAAGAAATATTTAGTTTTACATTTTATTCATGTTTTGAATTTATGATTATTCAATATATAATTATTTAAATTATATATATGGGTATTTCATGACTAATTAACATAAATTAGAAAAAATTATTTCTTAAATACATATATGGGATGCTGCTAAGGCCTATTGTGATCGCCATTTAGTGGTCGTTATAGGCCACCACAATATAGAGATTTCCTAATGGTGGTAGCTATAGGTAATCAATTTCATTAAAAATAGTACACCAAATACACTCCACAAATTATATTAAAAAAAACTAAAACACCAATAATTTATAAATTTAGTATATGACCACATGATATATAATTTCATAAGATCATAAATTACTTTTTCCAATTGTTTTCCTAGCTCCACACCCATCATATCACATAACTAAAAATCAAATAAATAAGAAATAAAATCCAAAACTCTATAAAGATATCAAAAACCTAATTATTAAGACCCATTATATTATTTTAATTGAAAGTTAGTATAATAAATAGTCTATGGTCATTTTCTTTTCAACATATTCCTAATTTCTAATCATTTTTTAAATTTTAACCATCTTATTCTGTCATTTCAAGTACACCACATATTGGATTGACATTTCGTCCACTCATATACATCTAAAATAACTCAAAGAAAGTTTTACAATGATTTTAAATCAATATGATATTTTCTATGCTTTTTATTGTTATGCACACGCTTTAATGTTTTAAAATACTAAAAAATTATTTTCAGTTATCTCGGGATAGTGACAGCTCATATTGAAGCATTGCCAGTTCATATATTTTAAAAATGAATATATGGTTGTTTTCCTATGACTTTAAAATAATAGGATATCACTTAATTGGTTTTTACCCCCTAAAACACATTTTTAAGGACTATAAATTCTTTAAGAACTGTGTAATCAGTTAGTTCGAGCACCCACTACTAGAAATATGGGCATTTGAGCCCTATTACCTATAGCGACCGCCAATGGCGGTCGCTAAGTCTCCTTAAAAAAAATAAGGGGCTTCCGTGCCCCCCCTCTCCACTCTCGTGATCCCCCCCCAGCTCCCCAAACCCTTCCCCCCGTCGCCCCCCCCCGCCGCCGCGCGCCCTCCCCGCCGCCACGTGCCCTCCCCGCGCTCTGCCCTCCACCGGCCCGCCCTCCTCCGCCCCACCCTCCGCCGGCCCGCCCTCCGGCCGGCCACCCTCCGCTGGCCCCGACCTCGGCCGACCACCCTCCGGCCACCCTCCGCCCTCCGGCCACCCTCCGGCCGCCCTCCGTCTGCCCTCCGACCGCCCTCCGCCGGCCCCGCCCTCCTCCGGCCACCCTCCGGCTCCGGCCGCCCTCCGCCCTGCGGCCACCCTGCGGCCTCCCTCTGCCCTCGAGCCTCCCGCCACCCGCCTCCGGCAGCCCGACAGCCCTTCGTCCGCCCTCCGCCGGCCCCGCCCTCCACCGGCCGCCCTCCGCCCGCCCTCCGCCCTCCGGCTCCGGCCGTCCTCCGCCCTGCGGCCACCCTGCGGCCTCCCGCCACCCGCCTCCGGCAGCCCGGAAGCCCTCGGGAGCCCTCCGTCAGCCCTCCGGCCGCCCTCTAGCCTTCGGCCTCCAGACCCTCCGGCCTCCGACCTCCTCCCTCGGCCCTCCGCCCCCTCGTCCCTCCCCCCAGCACCCCTAACACCCCCCCGCACCCCGCCAACCCCCATCCCATTCATCTTCGTCCCCTCCCTCGCCGCACCACCGCCACCCGTCCCCTCCTTCACCGTCCCCTCCCTCACCGCACCATCTCCGGCTCCGGCTCCCCACTGCTCCTCTCCCTCAAAGCACCGTCGTCGGCTCCCCTCCTTTCTAGGTTTGTAGCGCAATTAGGTATGACATGGGCTTTCACTTACATTATTATTTTATAAATGGTTCACAAACAATTAGTTAGTATTTATTTTAAATATATTTGATATAAAAAATGAAAATGTAATAAGTATTATGTAAATGTTTGTTATAGGGATCTTATTATGGATAAGAGTTGGATTGATCTTCCAAATCGAACGTCTAGAGAGTATTTCAATGGCATTATGCAGTTTATTGACTTCACCATAGGATTTGAAAGTGACTATATTAGTTTTCCATGTAGAAAATGTGCTAACAGATATCAATTCACACGAGATACTGTGAGGGAGCACCTATTCTTTAATGGATTTCTGAAAAATTATAAGAGTTGGACTCGTCATGGAGAAGAATATGTCCGTTGTGAAAATACGGATATAGATCAGATGGATGTTGATGCAAGGATGAATGATCCAATGCATGAAATGCTTACTGAAATGGTACGTGGGTTGGATCCTAAAGGCATTGACATCCAGAATCTTGAGACCGGTGAGATAAATCTTCACTCTGGTGCAGATCGTGATTCAAGGAGGTTTTATGAAGCAATTGATGATGCAAAAACAGAATTATATCTAGGATGTACTTCTTTCAATAAATTGTCGTTTATCATGGAGTTGTTGCATTTGAAGACTTTGAATCATTGGCCAGACACATCATTTGACATGCTATTGGTGTTGTTGAAAAAGGTTCTTCCTGTCGATGCTAAGATTCCTGAGTCGTATTACCATGCTCGTAAGCTGACAGAGAACTTAGGTTTTACATATGATACCATAGATGCATGTGCAAACAACTGTATGTTGTTTAGAAAGGAAACTACCCATTTGAATATTTATACGGTTTGTGGTGCTTCCAGGTGGAAAGAGAACAGGGGAAATCTGACTCATCAAAGTCAGATTGTGATACAGGGGAAACCGATTGCTGTAAAGCAAATGCGTTACTTTCCCCTTAAACCAAGGTTGAAAAGATTTTTTATGTCATCTAAAGTTGCTAATTTAATGAGATGGCATGAAGAAAGAGTTCATGAAAGTGATATGTTAACCCACCCAGAAGACTCTCATGCATGGAAGGATTTTATAAGAGATATCCCGACTTTTCCAAAGATGTTCGTAATGTCTGATTGGGATTGGCAGCAGATGGTTTCAATCCATTCAAGTCTATGGTTGGTGCAACTCATAGCACATGGCCCATGGTGTTGGTTCCGTATAATCTTCCTCCGTGGCTTTGTATGAAGCAACAATTTATATTACTTTCCACTCTTATTGATGGACCTAAAAGTTCGGGGGATAAGATTGATGTTTACCTTCAGCCATTGATTGATGAGTTGAATGAATTTTGGGGCGATGGTGTGATGACTTATGACTGTGAAACGAATGAAATGTTCAAACTGCAGGCTGCTTTATTGTGGACAATCAATGATTTCCCAGCTTATGCAAATTTATCAGGCTGGAGTATGAAAGGGGAATTTGCTTGCCCTTGTTGCAACAAAAGTAAAAAATCTGTATGGCTTAAGCATTCCAAAAAATGGGCATACATGGGTCACAGACGTTTTCTCCCCCCTCAACACAGGTTCAGAAATGACAGAGTGGCATTTGATGGTTCTAGAGAGTTCAAAATAGAACCAAAGATCATGACAGGAGTCGAAATGTTATCGTAGATTGAGGAAGAAAACATCCACATGGTATATGAAATTCAGGATTTGGTGGCTCCTCCGGTACGTAATATTCGAGCTGCGGGTAGGCAGCGCAGTCACAATTGGAAAAAGAAAAGTATTTTTTATTATCTTCCGTATTGGAAAACTAACATGCTGAGGCATAATTTGGATGTCATGCACATTGAAAAAAATATTTGTGATAACATATTGTGGACCATTTTAGGTGTCAGTGGGAAATCACAGGATCATGTTAATACACACAGTGATTTGGAAGAAATGGGTTTAAGGAAATAGTTGCATTTACAGTTAGCTGAGGGAAACAAGGCATATATGCCTACTGCACAGTATACGATGACTGCAAAGGAGAAAGAGACATTTCTTTCCATTTTGAAGATGATCAATGTCCCTGATGGTTACTCTTCTAATATTTCAAAGTGTGTGAATCTGACGAGTAAGACATTGCAAGGGTTGAAAAAGTCATGACAATCACATACTACTTCAGCAGTTGATTCCAATCACAATTTGTGATTGTTTATCCCCCAATGTTGTTCAGCCGTTGATTGAGATGAGTAATTTTTTTAGACAACTTTGTTTAAGAAATCAACGAATGATTGATTTAAAAAGTTTACAGGACCGAATTGTACTTACACTTTTTCACTTTGAGAAACTATTTCCCCCCTCATTTTTCGATGTTATGGTCCACTTGACAGTGCACCTAACTAATGAAGTAATGGCTGCTGGTCCAGTGCAATTCAGGTGGATGTATCATATTGAGCGGTATTTGAGTACATTGAAACGATTTGTATGCAATAGAGCTCGTCCGGAGGCATCAATAGCCAATGGTTATTTGATGGATGAGTGTACTACTTTTTGTGCAGAATATCTTACGGATGTTGAAACAAAATTAGATAAGCCCTCTCGGATTCAGGATGGTCCAGTTGGAGAAGGAACCACATATGATATGGACAACATCGAGTGGATACAAGCGCATCAATATATCTTGTTCAATACTCCATCAGTTGCACCATTAATGCAGTAAGTATCTTATCACTTTTATTGTTTACCTTTTACATGTTTTGTTTTCATTAGTTGATCATTTAAACATTGCGTTATCATTTGCAGAAAACACATTAATGAGATAAAAGAAGAGATGTATCGTGCGACTGAGTTGCAAATTCATCAGTCTCTTTATGCGTCATTTCATGATTGGTTCAAGGATTATGTACGTATAAATTGATTTTCATTATGAGTGAAGTATTACACTAATTTATTTCTTCATATATCATTATTGAATTCTATGAATTATGTAGGTTCATAAGCTGAGGGAGTTAGGAGACCCCATGCTAACTGAATAATTTGTCCAACTGGCTGAGGGTCCATCTATAACGGCTCGTCGTTATAAATCTATAGATGCTAATGGTTTTTGATTTCACATTAAAGATGTTGACGACAAACGAGCAACACAAAATAGTGGCATCGGTTGTCCATTTGTTGATTTTGGTTATTAATATGGTCAATTGATAGACATCATTGAAGTTGTATACACACACGGGTTGAAGTACATATTGTTAAAGTGTAATTGGGTTGATCCAGTGCGTGGATGCAAAGTCGATCAATATCAGTTTTCATTGGTGAATTTTAACTATATGTTATACAGAAATGAACGAGTTGATAATGAACCTTTCATTTTGACATCACAAGCGGAACAAGTATTCTTCGTTACTTTGCCTTCGAATCCAAGTTGGCAAGTTGTTGTCAGAATGTCTCGGTGAGGAGTGTTTGTATTTGAACAAGATGAACCTGAGACTATTCCTTTTGTTTCCCAACAGCTTGATCAACATACCGTAGTTCAACGTGAAGAAGTTATTTATTGGGTCAGAGCAGCTGTTGAAGGAGAAACGGTCGATTTCCATGCTTAATGAAAGGTATAATTGTTTTCCCACTATTCAGCCTAAGATATCATAAATTATATAAACATTTTATAAATCCTTGTAAGTTTTAATCCTCACTTTTTGAATTTTATTCAGTTATAACTATTTAAGGTGATTTAACTCATGTTATATTGATTTTATTGTCGGTGTATCTTTCCATTGAGGTATTCTTCATTTGTTTCATGTGCTGCTTGAATTTTTATTAATTTAATTTGAAATTTGGCTATGCATTGATTGGTTTTGTACATAATTTGTATATTTGTTTTGTGAACTTTCTGATTCTTTAAATTCATTCCCAACTAATTATTCAATCACTTTTTGTTTGATTAACAAATGTAAAAGTTTGATTTTTTTAAAAACAATCCAATTTATCATTTGGACATTTTGGATAGTCCCCTTACTAATGTTTTCCATTACTACAGGAATGTCAGGGGAAGAGGCAGAAGATCCACATCATCCATCTGATTCATCTACGTCTCAGGGTCGAGGTATGTTGGAATGTCATTGTCTCTATTTTTATTGTAATTAATAAACATATATATATATATATTTATAACATCTGACAATTTGTATACAAAATTGTTTTCAACAGGATCAGACCCGACTGCTTCTTCCTCTCGCAGGAGAGGCCCTGGTCGTGGCATATTATCATGGAATTCCGACACGACTTTTGATGTTTCATTTGATGAGGTATTTCATCCTGTGGGATGGAATGCCCCTACATTTATTCGTCAGTTGGGTCATATCATACGTGATCCACATCGATTTCCATTGACCACGCGTGACTGGGCTTCTATCCCTCATGACACATTAGATCGTCTTTGGAGGGAGGTTCAGGTAAGAAGACCATTTTACTTTATTCCCTATGTATAAACAATAATAACATATGTGATTTTTTTCTTTAATAGAATAATTTTAAAGTATGTCCCGATGAGTTTCGGCCAGTGTGTATGAGTAAATGCCATAAGATGTAGAAAGAATATAAAGGCAAAGTCAAGAGGGACCACTGGGTACCAAATGTGGGTGCCCCAGACATTCTAGAAAAAGTCCCGAGAGGTGTCCTCCCGACTCAGTGGCGTGATTTAGTTGCATATTGGTCCACTGAGGGTGTTGCGGTTTGTATATTTATTTTGGTATATATATTTTCAAGAATGTGTGATTTGTTTGATATTTGAATGAATTGAATGTAGGAGGTGTCTACATACCATTCTGAGAATCGAGCGTTGCAGGGACCACCTCACAGGCTTGGGACACGTCACATGTCTCAGATCCGACATGAGGTATTTATTATTCATTTTTTAATTTTTTTTAATTAATACGGTTTTGTGTTTATATTCTATTCATATATAGTTGCGGGAGCAAGGTGCACCAACTGATAAAATTTCGGTGTGGATGAGGACTCGTGATCGCAATGATCCAGAGGCTGCAGCATTGATAGTAAGTGCTTGTACTCATTACCAATACTTACATAAAATCTTTATATTAATATATGTATATATATTTAAACATTTCACAGGCTCAATTTGAAGTTGAATTAGAACATCTGTCAGAGGACCAACGATAGCTTCCCATGCGAAGGGATGAGATCTTTCATCGCATCATTGGTCGAGACGGACATGGATATAGTTTGACCTATGGAACATGGATTCCTCATTCTGTAGTGTCACGCGCTGTGGTTGTCAGTCCAGCTGTTGCTCAGATGTCACAACAGCTGTCAGATTTCGAGGCACGGCTGCAGGCTTCTGAGGAGGAAAATGCGCAATTGGCTGCTGAGGTTAGAGCACTGCGGGTATATGTGCGTCCGGGTGATGGTGCAGGGGATCACACGACGTAGTTTTATACTGTATTTATTTATTTAATTTAAATTATTTTTGTTATGAAAATATTCATAATGTTTATTTGTTGTAGGACCTTGGCCCACCGGATGGAGGTCAGTGATGAACACGCATGACGCATCACGAGGTGTGTTTCTGCTTTTAATGGTAGGTTTGTTATTGATATTTATGTTGGGTTTCTAGTGAGTTTTTTTGTGATTTGGATAGCTTTTGTTCATTTAATTTTCAATGTTTAGAATTGTATGTTCTGTAATATTTTTTTAAAAAATACATGATTTCTAATATAAATCATTAAACTTGTTTATGACGAATGAGCTGAGTTCACTATCTGTAGTCCCCGTCCTACCCTGGACAGCCCTCCCCGCACTCCGGACAGCCCTCCCCGCACCCCGGACAAGCCCCCCCACCCCGGACTGCTCTCCCGCACCCCGGACAGCCCTCCCTGCACTCCGGACAGCCCTCCCCGCACTCCCGACAGCCCTCTCTACACCCCGGAGAGGCCTCCCGCACCTCGGATAGCCCCCCGCACCCCGAAAAGCCCCCTCACACCCCGCACAGTCCTCCGCACTCCGAACAGCCCTCCCCGCACCCCGGACATGCCCCCCCACCCCGGACATTCCCCCCACTCCGGACAGCCCCCCCCGCACCACGGACAACCTTCCCCGCACTCCGAACAGCCCTCCCCGCACCCCGGACAGCCCTCCCCGCACCCCGAACAGCCCTCCCCGCACTCCGGACAGCCCTCCCCGCACCCCGGACAACCCTCCCGCACCCCGGACAGCCCTCCCCGCACTCTAGACAGCCCTCCCCGCACCCCGGAGAGGCCTCCCGCAGTCCCGACAGCCCTCCCCACACCCGAACATTCCCTCAAGCCCGGGTGAGTGAATTGTGACGTGGTCGAGCAGACGACACGTCAATCGGACGTGTCGTGCGCCCGCGGTGACCGGGAACGCCGTTCGGGTGTCACAAACGGCTAAAACGGGCGTCTCACATTCAAAGTCATAGTGTACGACATCGTATTGACCTTAAATCATATGGAAACAATCTAATTATTATTTGTGACGTTTACGCGCAGACGGCACGGCAATCAGACGTGCGGTCTACGCGGTAGGACTCATTATGTATTCTTTAAGTGTTGTGCGCGCTTGATAAACGCGCGTGGGGGGGGGGGGGGGGGGTCCAAATGGGCCGAACGAGGTGCAAATGGCCTGAAATCAGACGAAATCAAAGGGTGAGTGAATTGTGACGTGGTAGAGCAGACGACACGTCAATCGGACGTGCCGTGTGCCCGCGATGACCGGGAACGCCGTTCCGGTGTCACAAACGGCCAAAACGGGCGTCTGACGGTCAAAGTCATAGAGGAAGACATCAGATTGACCTGAAATCACAGGGAAACAATCTAATTATTATTCTTGAGGTGTACGCGCAGACGACACGTCAATCGGACGTGCGGTTTGCGAGGTAGGGCTCATTATGCGTTCTTTAAGTGTTGCGCGCGCTTGATAAATGCGCGTGGGGGGTCCAAATGGGCCGAATGAGGTCTGAATGGCCTGAAATTAGATGACAACAAAGGGTGAGTGAATTGTGACGTGGTTGAGCAGAAGGCATGTCAATCGGATGTGTCGTTTGACCGTGGTGACCGGGAACGCGTTTTCGGTGTCATAAACGGCCAAAACGGGCGTCTGACGGTCAAAGTCATAGAGTACGGCATCAGATTGAACTGAAATCACAGGTAAACAATCTAATTATTATTCGTGATGTGTACACGTAGACGGCACGTCAATCGGACGTGCGGTCTGCGCGGTAGGGCTCATTATGCGTTCTTTAAGTGTTGCGTGCGCTTGATAAACGCGCGTGGGGGGGGGGGGGGGGGGTCCAAATGGGCCAAACGAGGTCCGAATGCCCTAAAATCAGATGACATCAAAGGGTGAGTGAATTGTGACGTGGTCGAGCAGACGACATGTCAATCGGATGTTTCGTTTGACCGTGGTGACCGAAAACGCGTTTCCGGTGTCATAAACGGCCAAAACGGGCGTCTGACGGTCAAAGTCATAGCGGACGACAACGGATTGACCTAAAATCACAGGGAAACAATCTAATTATTATTTGTGACATGTAAGCGTAGAAGAAACGTCAATCAGACGTGCGGTCTGCGCGGTAGGGCTCATTATGCGTTCTTTAAGTGTTGCGCGTACTTGATAAACGCGTGTGGGGGGGTCCAAATGGGCCGAACGAGGTCCAAATGGCCTGAAATCAGACGACGTCAAAGGGTGAGTGAATTGTGACGTGGTCGAGAAGACGACATGTCAATAGGATGTGTCGTTTGACCGTGGTGACCGGGAACGTGTTTTCGGTGTCATAAACGGCCAAAACGGGCGTCTGACGGTCAAAGTCATAGCGGACGACATCGGATTGACCTGAAATCACAGGGAAACAATCTAATTATTATTATTGATGTGTACGCGTAGACGGAACGTCAATCGGACGTGCGGTCTGCGTCGTAGGGCTCATTATGCGTTCTTTAAGTGTTGTGGGCGCTTGATAAACGCGCGTGGGGGGGGGGGGGGTCCAGATGGGCTGAACGAGGTCCAAATGGCCTGAAATCAGACGAAATCAAAAGGTGAGTGAATTGTGACATGTACGCGTAGACGGAACGTCAATTGGACGTGCGGTCTGAGCGGGAGGGCTCATTATGCGTTCTTTAAGTGTTGCGCGCGCTTGATAAACGCGCGTGGGGGGGGGGGGGGGGGTCCAAACGGGCCGAACGAGGTGCGAATGTCCTGAAATCAGATTACATCAAAGGGTGAGTGAATTGTGACGTGGTCGAGTAGACAGCACGTCAATCGGACGTGCCGTGTACCCACAGTGACAGGGAACGCCATTCCGGTGTCATAAACAGCCAAAACGGGCGTCTGACGGTCAAAGTCATAGCGGACGACATCAGATTGACCTGAAATCATAGGGAAACAATCTAATTATTATTCGTGAGGTGTACGTGCAGACGACACCTTAATCGGACGTGCGGTTTGCATCATAGGGCTAATTATGCATTCTTTAAGTGTTGCGCGCGCTTGATAAACGCGCGTGGGGGGGGGGGGGGGGGTCCAAATGGGCCGAATGATGTCCGAATGGCCTAAAATCCGATGACATCAAAGGGTGAGTGAATTGTGATGTGTTCGAGCAGACGGTACGTCAATCGGATGTGTCGTTTGACCGCGGTGACCGGGAACGCGTTTCCGGTGTCATAAACGGCCAAAACGGGCGTCTGATGGTCAAAGTCATAGCGGACGACATCGGATTGACCTGAAATCACAGGGAAACAATCTAATTATTATTCGTGACGTGTACACACAGACGGCACATCAATCAGACGTGCGGTCTGCGCGGTAGGGCTCATTATGCGTTCTTTAAGTGTTGCGCGTGCTTGATAAACGCGCATGGGGGGGTCCAAACGGGCCGAACGAGGTGCGAATGGCCTAAAATCAGACGACATCAAAGGGTGAGTGAATTTTTATGTGGTTGAGCAGACATAATGTCAATCGGACGTGCTGTGTGCCCGCGGTGACCGGGAACGCCGTTCCGGTGTCATAAACGGCCAAAACGGGCGTCTGACGGTCAAAGTCATAGCGGACTACATTGGATTGACCTGAAATCATAGGGAAACAATCTAATTTTTATTCGTGAGGTGTACGCATAGATGGAACGTCAATCAGATATGTCATTTGGCCGTGGTGACCGGGAACGCGTTTTCGGTGTCATAAACGGCCAAAACGGGTGTCTGACGGTCAAAGTCATAGCAGATGACATCAGATTGACCTGAAATCACAGGGAAACAATATAATTATTATTCGTGACGTGTACACGTAGACGGAACGTCAATAGGACGTGCGGTCTGCGCGGTAGGGCTCATTATGCGTTCTTTAAGTATTGCGTGCGCTAGATAAACGCGCGTGGGGGGGGGGGGGGGGGGTCCAAACAGGCCGAACGAGGTGCGAATGGCCTCAAATCAGACGAAATCAAAGGGTGAGTGAATCGTGACATGGTCGAGCAGACATCACGTCAATCGGACGTGCCGTGTGCCCGCAGTGACCGGGAACGCCGTTCCGGTGTCATAAACGGCCAAAACGGGCGTCTGATGGTCAAAGTCATAGAGGACGACATCTTATTGACCTGAAATCACAGGGAAACAATATAATTATTATTCGTGAGGTGTACGCGCAGACGGTACGTCAATCGGATGTGCGGTCTGCGCGGTAGGGTTTATTATGCGTTCTTTAAGTGTTGCGCGCGCTTGATAAACGCGCGTGGGGGGGTCCAAATGGGCCGAACGAGGTCCAAATGGCCTGAAATCAGACGACATCAAAGGGTGAGTGAATTGTGACATAGTCGAGCAGACGGAATGTCAGTCGGCCGCACCGTGTTCCCGCAGTGACCGGGAACGCCGTTTCGGTGTCATAAACGGCCAAAACGGGCGTCTGACGGTCAAAGTCATAGCGGATGACATCGGACTGACCTGAAATCATAGGGAAACAATTTAATTATTATTCGTGAGGTGTACGTGCAGACGGAACGTCAATCGGACATGCGGTCTGTGTGGTAGGGCTCATTATGCGTTCTTTAAGTGTTGCGCGCGCTTGATAAACGCGCGTGGTGGGGTCCAAATGGGCCGAACGAGGTCCGAATGGCCTGAAATCATACGACGTCAAAGGGTGTGTGAATTGTGACATGGTCGAGTAGACGGAACATCAATTGGATGTGTCGTTTGACCGTGGTGACCGGGAAAGCGTTTCCGGTGTCATAAACGGCCAAAACGGGCGTCTGACGGTCAAAGTCATAGCGGACGACATCAGATTGACCTGAAATCACAGGGAAACAATCTAATTTTTATTCTTGACGTGTACGCGCAGACGACACATCAATCGGACGTGCGGTCTGCACGGTAGGGCTCATTATGCGTTCTTTAAGTGTTGTGCGCGCTTGATAAACGCGCGTGAGGGGGTCCAAATGGGCCGAACGAGGTGCGAATGGCCTGAAATCAGACGACATAAAAGGGTGAGTGAATTGTGATGTGGTCAAGTAGATGGAACGTCAATCAGACGTGCTCTGTGCCCGCAGTGACCGGGAACGCCGTTCCGGTGTCATAAACGGCCAAAACGGGCGTCTGACGGTCAAAGTCATAGCAGACAACATCGGATTGACCTGAAATCACAGGGAAACAATCTAATTATTATTCTTGAGGCGTACGTACAAACGGAACATCAATCGGACGTGCGGTTTGCGCGGTAGGGCTCATTATGTGTTCTTTAAGTGTTGCGTGCGCTTGATAAATGCGCGTGGGGGGGTCCAAACGGGCCGAATGAGGTCTGAATGGCCTGAAATCAGATGACAACAAAGGGTGAGTGAATTGTGACGTGGTTGAGCAGAAGGCATGTCAATCGGATGTGTCGTTTGACCGTGGTGACCGGGAACGCGTTTCCGGTGTCATAAAAGGCCAAAACGGGCGTCTGACGGTCAAAGTCATAGCGGACGACATCAGATTGATCTGAAATCACAGGTAAACAATCTAATTATTATTCTTGATGTGTACACGTAGACGGCACATCAATCGGACGTACGGTCTGCACGATTGGGCTCATTATGCGTTCTTTAAGTGTTGCGTGCGCTTGATAAACGCGCGTGGGGGGGTCCAAATGGGCCGAATGAGGTCCGAATTCCCTGAAATCAGATGACATCAAAGGGTGAGTGAATTGTGACGTGGTCGAGTAGACGACATGTCAATCGGATGTTTCTTTTGACTGTGGTGACCGAAAATGCGTTTCCAGTGTCATAATACATCAAAAACGGTGTGAGACGGTCGAATTCGGAGCAAACATGCTCTGAATGACCTGAAAGGATATCATTTCTTAAATTGGGGGTTTTAAATTATCACCATGATTTGATGTCAGATTTAATTTTATTATATATATATAATAACTGAATAATTATGTTCAATTTACGTTTGTTTTGTTTTTTTGTCTTATTGTAGGTTTTGAAGCAGAAGATTGAAATCGATGGACTTGCTCAGATCGTTGAAGCACGTTTATCGTTTATGATGATTTTGATGTTTATGCTGTTTGAAATTGTTTTCCATTTTTTATGATTGTTACCTTGTTTTATGTCTGCTTTTCCACCGTGAAGAAAAAAACACAATTTGTACATTTCATTAAAAAAATGAAAAATATTTTATTTAATATTATATATATAAATATTTTCATTAATATATATATATATTTTTTTATTTAATAAATAAATATATATATTTTATTTAATAAATAAATAAATATATTTTATTTAATATTATATATATAAATATTTTCATTAATATATATATATATATTTTATTTAATAAATATATATATATTTTATTTAATATTATATATATAAATATTTTCATTATTATATATATATATATTTGATTTAATAAATAAATAAATAAATAAATAAATATATATATATATATTTATTTTGGTATGAATTTTTTTTAAAAATTTTGTTTTTCAAGTTTAGCGACTGCCTTTGGCGGTCGCTATAGCCTGCCTGCCAGGTAGTATTAGCGACCGCCAATGGCGGTCGCTCTAGCCTGCTATCCGGGTAGCATTAGCGACCACTAATGGCGGTCGCTAATGGTGCCCACGAGGCAGCCTACAGCGACCGCCAGGCGGTCGCTTAAGGCGGCATTTCGACCACCTATAGCGACCGCCATTGGCGGTCGCTGGGCGGTCACTATAGGGAATTAGCGACCGCCAATGGCGGTCGCTAATGGCCTTTTTTTTAGTAGTGACCCACATGTCAGATTCACATATTGTATGATCCTACACATCAAAAATAATTATAAGAAAATTTCCATGATTTCAAAACAATACTATATTGTTTCCTATTTTTTGACCATCACATGCATGCTTTAGTATTTTTAAACACTAAAAAGGCCTTTTTGGTCATTCTAAGAAAAAAACAACTCATATTGGTGTGGTGTTAGTTCCTAAATTTCAGAAATCATTATACAACTATTTTCCTATGATTTTATAGAAATATTAGGCCATTTCCTTGGTTTTGACTCCCTACAACACATTTTAATGATTGGAAATTCCTTAAGAACTATATATTTAGTCAGTATTTGCACACCACATGTATGATTGATGTTTCATATGTTCATACACAAAAATCAATTTAAATACAATTTAAATACAATTTACCTATAATTTCAAATCAATACAAGACATTGTTATATGATTTTGACTTTTATACTCATGTTTTAGTGTTTTAAAACACTAAAAAAGGAATTTTCAATCATCCCAGGAGAACATAAACATGTATTTGCACATTATCATTTCCTATATTTCAAAAATCACTCTACAATTGTTTTTATTATTATTTTATGGCAATAAAATTTCGTTTTCTTATTTTTGAACCCCTCATGAATGTTTTTAAAGAGTATAAATTCTTAAAAAATAACCCATTTAGTCAGTCCAAAAAAACCACTTTTGATTTACATGTCATCTACTATAATATGTCACAAATAATTCTAATACATTTAATCTATTATTTCACATCAATATGAAGAATAATTCTATGGTTTTCACTATTACATACATGTTTTAGTGTTTTAAAACACTAAAAATGGAATTTTTAGAAATCCCAGGAAATAAAAAACTTGGATTGTAATGATTTCAATTACTATATTTAAAAAATCAATATAATTATGTTTTCCTATGATTTCATGGAAATTAGAGGTCATTTTTTTGGTTTTGACCCCATGGAACATGTTTTTAAAGGCTGAAAAATATTTGAGAACTACTTATTTACTCAGTATGAGAACACCACACTTTAGATTGATGTTTGTTATTATTATAAAAATAAAAAATAATTCCAAGATTTTCCCAAAGATTTCATGTCAATCTGATGCCATTTTCTATTATTTTAACTGATACACTTTCATTTTAGTGTTTTAAAACACTAAAACAACATTTTTTATCATCCCAAAAATACTAAAGCTCTAATAGATAGGGAATGAGTTCCTAAACTTAAAAAATCATTATATGATTATAGTCCTATGATTTCATGGAAATCAGAGGTCATTTCCCTAGTTTTACCCCTTGATGTATGTTTTTAAAGATTATTAATTATTTATGAATAACTTATTTAGTTATTTTGAGCATAGGACACACCATTTTGATGTTCCATATTCTCATACACATGAAAAATAATTCAAATAAAGTTATCCTATGAATTCACACCAATATGAGGTCTTTTGTTATGTTTTTACAGTTACATGCATGCTTTATTGTTTTAAAAAACTAAAATGGTGTTTTTGGTTATCATGGTAAAAAAAAAACTCATATTAGTGTGAATTCAGTTCTTACATATAAAAAATCATTCCAAGGTTGGTTTTCCTATGATTTCATGGAAATATAATATTGTTTTCTTGGTTTTGACCCCCTGATGGACATTTTTAATGATTTATAATTCTTTAAAAACTGTTTATTTAGTCCATCTGAGCACACCACATGTCAGATTGACATGTAATATACTATTATACATCAAAAATTAACTCCATGATTGTTTTTGTATGATATATTTTCAATATAAGGTCAATTGATTTGGTTTTTACTATTACACACATGCTTTAGTGTTTTAAAACACTAAAAGGCGTTTTCAGGCACCTTGGAAAAATAAAGACTTGGATTGGAACAGTGCAAATTTGTAAATTTTAAAAATAATTATAAGTTTTTTAAGATTTCATGGAAATAAATGGCTATTTTATTGGTTTTTTACCCATGATGCATGTTTTTAAAGATTTTCAATTATTTAAGAACTACTTATTCAGTCAGTACGAGGACACCACACATCAAATTGATGCATATTATGATTAAAAATTCCAAAAACAATTTAAATACATTTTTCTTATGATTTTATGTCAATATAAGATCATTTTATATTCTTTTTACTATTACACACATGTTTTAGTTTTTTAAAACACAAAAGGTGATTTCGATCACCCTGGGAAAATGGATGCTCAGATTGGTGTGATGTAAGTTATTATATATCAAAAATAAATCTAAAATCATTATCCTATTATTTCATGGTAATTAGTGATCATTTTATTGTTTTTATCCTCTACGAATGTTTTTAATGATTTCCAATTCATTATTAACTGCTTATTTAGTCATCCTGAGAACACCATACATTAGATTGACATGTCTTCCACCTATAAATATCATAAATAATTTGAAGAAAGTTTTCCTATGATTTCATTTCAACATGAGGTAGTTTTATATGGTTTTGAACATTACACACATGTGTAACTGGACACCGAGGAACCTAATAAGCATAAAAAATCATGGAGTTAAGCCATGTAGTACATCATAAATTCATGTTGGATGATTGGTAGGGGAACCATTAAGTTTTCATCATGATATCATAATATTTAACCCATATATAAGGACAAATTAAGGAATCTAGGATAAACCAGTTTCTCCTGTGCAGCCTTCCAATGAATCTAATCTTGAAAAATTTAGATGAGGCCTGATTGTAAGTAATCAAGTGCCAATTGTAACTGGCCTCCCAGGAGTGGTTAAAGATATTAAGGTTTTTTAAAGCCATCTCCTCCCATGTCAATGGGCTTGACACATTTATCATAAGAAACCATGAGAGTATTCCTTTTATAGATGCAGCTAGACCACAATAAAATTTTAATTTGGGAATCAAGATGGTAAATCCATTCCTTTATTCATCTATAAACTTGGAAGGAGTACACAAACATTGATTTAATGACATAGTTCATAGGGAAAATTCTACCATATTGAGAGAATGGTATTTCCTTTCCAACTGAAGAGATGAGAAGTGATATTGCTATAAATCTCTTACAAGGATATGGGTCTAGCCCCTCCTGTGATTAAAAAAATACCCAGGTAAGTGAAGGGGATATATCCCTACATGACATGGATATAATTCAGGACAAACCTTTTCCTAACAATGAAGAAACCTTTCAAAAAGATGAACATATATTTATTCTAAAACAACCCTGCTCTTTATTTCACATTAATACATGATTTATTACATAATATTACACTTAATACAACCTAAAATATTGATAATTATGGTATATTTGGGAATTAGGTATATCACATACCAACTTAAAATAGGTATTACATCATATTTATTGAAAAATTCCTTAACATTCTCATATTATTCCTTCATACTTAACACTGCATGAGATAACCTGGGAACATACATAAGAAAGGGGTGAGCTATAAAGCCCAGTAAGAGAATAAAAATGGAATAAAATGAATAAAGTAATACATGTTAGACAATAGGCATATAAATGGGACCAAAATGGTGAAAATAATAAAAATTAACATTGAGGCATGATATAACATGATAAAACAAAGGAAACATGGGAAATGTAAAAACAACTTAAAACAATGCATCATAAACATAGGTAAAGGCTAACTGCCAAGAAATAATAATAAAAAAGCCCTGTGATGGATTAGATTCACTCTATAATCCATTTCATGATGTCTCATAAGACTCAAACATTACACAATGTATTAGAGTGCTATATAATTTTGGGCTTATTCGTCACTTTCATTTTATTCTCATGCTTAAGTGTGCCACATAGATCATACAAAATTGATTCATTCATTATAATATTTTATTCCATGATCAAGGAGTGAGGAATAAATACATGTAAGTTCCCAATAAAGAAGTATAATTTCATAAAGGTGAAAACCCTTGATAGGAAATGAGTATGGTTATTCACTACACAATTGTTTGGCATAGAAAAATCACAGTGAATGTTCGGAAGCATAACGGAAGTGTATTAATGTTCATAGAAGGGATTGATGAGAGTTAAAGGGGTCTATCATCATTTAGAGATAAAATTGATAGAAATGGGGATATGGAATAATAAATCCCAAAATTATGAAATGAAGATAAACGATATTAGATAAAGATGATACTTGAATAAAGAGGAGAAGGAGAGGATCCCTTACCTTGAGAGTGTGACTCAAAATGCTTGGGAGGAGCTTATCAAGAGATTGGGGGAACCTTTGGAGGACTCTAGAGAGGTGAGGGAAGAGTAATTATGTTATAAAATGAATTATATTGAAGTTAAATAGTATATTGGGTGGGTTTATATAGGAAATGAATGATGAATTCTTTATCATTTCTCGAACATAGGTTTTGGAATCTATATAATAAAAAAACAAAAAACAAACAAACCTTACCATGGTTTTTGCCCATGTTTTCCTCCAAAGTATAGTATTTTTAATTATTTTATAAGTACAAGGGAAAAAATTAATAAAATAATACCCTTGATAATGTGTAAGTGAGTCATACTCTTAAATAAATGATTTTAAAACCTTAAAATATATTAATGTTTTTGGAGGATTCATAAAGGACTTAAATAAACTAATAAAATAAACATAAAATATTATTATTTTAAATGGAGAACATATATTTGATTGTTTATAGCTCTTATAGTATTAATAATATTACTTTTGGGTTATTATGATGTAATAATACACACCATATATTTATACAGTATTTATTTTTTACCCAAAAATTCAACCATCTCAGAAAATTATGATAAATTAAACATTGAATAATTTTGACATTATGATTCCAAAAATAATATTAATTTTATCAAAATAATTTTATAAATCTTTTTATTTTCACTTTTAAAATAAGAATCGATATTTATTGAGAAATGATGGGTTTTTGACAATAACAATTTTTGAACCCTTATAAAAATTACATTTGACTTCATAAAAATTATATGATCATTTATATTTAATAAAAATTATATAATTATAAAGTTTTATTAAAATTTTACCCATTTAAAAAATCCATTAATTCATCAAAATAAACATCTAAATTGAAATTAAATTCTAATTAAATATACAGTTTGTGTTTTATTGTATAAAAATCAAAATATTTTTTAAAGTAATGATAAAAAGAAAATATAAAAATTACTATATTGAAAATAAAATATAAAATATTAATATTATAATAGTCTTGATATGTAAAGACCCGGAAATTTCAAGGAAAATTTTTTCTTAATTTTCTTTGGAATTTTACAAGAACGTAGTTTCTGACGGCACTTGATTCCGAGGCCCGGAGTGTCCGGAATCAATTTCCGAAGTTTGGCTTGGGTACGTTCAGTAAACGAATGGGCGGGTTTTTCTATCTTTTGAACCGGTGCTCAGAATTGAAATCTGAGGGCACCGATGAACTCGCAACGCCGATATTTGCTTAAAGAGACTTTTGCCGCAGTTGCGTTTAATCGAGAGCGGAAGTTAGTTTTTGGGTTTTCTTTTAAAAAGAGTAATAATAAAATAACGTGTCATGCACTTTATTTTATTTCAGCCGCCATTGGGATTGTGGTGGCTGAAACCTCCTCATGGAGGTTGGAGGTGGGGCCACCACACCTTAACCTCCCTTGAGAGGTTATGGTGGTGGGGCCCACTCGAACTAAACCTCCCGCGGGTGGTTTATTATGGTAGGGACCACACGGGGCTTAACCCCCCCTATTAATGGGAGGAGAGGAAACCTCTCAACTCTCCCTCATTAATGAGGGAGAGCCTCTTAATTCCTCAACTCCCCATTAAATGCGGAGAAACTCTTTGGCACCCTCCCCTCTTAAGTGGTGCCAACGGACCTCATAAATTGCGTCAAAGCAATTTAATTCACCCGAAACCCTTTTTTTTAAAAAAAGTTATGTAACCAAAATGGTTACATACCTCTCCCCCTCTCCTATATATAGGGATCATGGGAGAGGGTTTGGGGACGGCTTCACCAAGAGATGGAGCACTGGTAAACTACCACGATGCCCAACACTTGGGAAGAAGCTTATCTTCGCGAACGAAGAACGCTCCACCGACGAAGAACGCCGATCCTCTTCGACTTCTTCCCCGGACACCTACCGACGTGGAACGTCTTCCACCAGCCAACGCAACTCGGTTTGGAAGAGCTTGGTGGGTGCAAAGAATGATGAACCTCTTCGTCTTCTTTCTGCAACTTTGTCATCGATCGACGAACTTCGATTCCAAGGTAGGGATTTAAGTTGGGAATATTTCTTTTTTTTCCATAATGTTTCTTTCTAAACGAAGAACGCAGATCTATTCCTTTTTAAGTTGATCTGCGTAGGTATTTAATTGTGGGTTGGAACTTTACCTTTGTTTATGGAAATAACGTAGGGGTTTTATTTTTAATTAATCCCGTTCATGATTCTAGTTTGTTGATCTTTGTGGTTTTCGACTAATTGTTATCGAATAACGCGAGGGGGCCGGTCTGCACAAACATGGCTGACCCTCCTCCTTATTTCATGAATGATTTATTTGTGGTTGGTACGAGGAAGCGTGGTGCCGCCGCACCACGCAGTTTCACGCGGTAGATATGCGCGGCACCGTCGCGCCGCGCCGTGGAAAGGAATTCAAGGATGCAACGCCGTCGCGCCGCGTCGAAGAAAATAGAAGTCATCCGCGGACGGAGTAGGGCCGCGGCGAAGGGGCGCGACGCCAACGCGCCGCGCCGGAGAACCACGAAGACAGCGCATTTCGTTTTTGACGTGCGGATTGACGGGCGAAGACAAACGAGGCCGCAAGGTAATTTTGAGGCCTCCGCAGTGAAGGTCGGGTCCTGGGAGGACCATAGGCGAAGACAGCCAGAGAAACGGACCACCGGAGCGCGTCCGGTGGTCCGCGGAAGGCGGCGGTGGCGCGCCGCCGGAAGGGAGGCGGCCGTCGGTTCGCTGCCGGCCTCAATTAGTGGCGGGTGGGGGACACCCCGCTCCGCGTTTCGGCTCGGCCACGATGGCCGAGCCGCGGCCGGCCGGTCGAACCGGACCGATCCGGGCCAGGCCGGGCCCAGCCGGGTCGGACCCGGGTCGGGTCAACCCGGTTCGGGTCGACCCGGTTCGGCCGACCCAGGGGGGGGGGGGTCGGGCCGGGTCGGCCCGGGCCCAGACCCCCGTTTTCGGACTACTTTCGGTCAAAAGCCCGTAACTTGAGCTACGGGCCTCCAAACGACTCGCCGTCAGCGGAAACGCAATCCTTGGATCGAGACGGTCGTTTTGGTATATTTCACTCAAGGTTTCAGATTACTTTGGGTTCGGTCGGGTTGGTTCAGATACAAAACCAACTGGGCCCTCGGAGCGGAAACGCTCGTAACTTGAGTTCCGAACGTCCGATTGACGTGCCGTCGATTTTGATGGATTCCTCTAAGTGAGACGGATCTTTTGGCTTAATCCACTCGAGGGTTGGATGCCCTCGGAGTTTGGTCGGGTTGGTTCGCTCACGAAACCAACCGGGCCCCTGGAACGAAAAAGCCAATAACTCACAGACCGGGCGTCCGATAGTCTCGTCGTCTGTTTCGTTGAATTCCACTTGATGAGATGGAACTTTTGGCATACTTCGACCAAGTTTTGGATATAGTTGGATAGTGGCCAGGTTGGATCGCACCCGAAATCCAACCGGGACCTTGGAACAGAAAACCTGATATCTTTCAGACTGGACAACCGTTTGACGAACCGTCAGCAGCGTTGGTGATCACATTGAGAAACAGTCCCTATGAGTATACCCTATCAGAGTTCGGGGTACAATTGAGATACGGCCGGGATTGGTTCGCTCACGAAACCAACCGGGACCCTGGGATGAAAAGACTAATAACTCACAGACCGGGCGTCCGATTGACGCGCTGTCTGTTGCGTTGTGACCCCTATGACGAGGCGGTCCTTTGAGATACTTCTTCGTGGAACTTTGAGATACTTGGAGTATCAACCTGTAGCTCATGGAGCGGACTCTCCCAGAGACGAGCGTACGGAGTACGGAGACCGTGTAGCCGGCTGAGACCTGACGACTGCTTGACCGATCGACTCGTTGTGTTACGGATAGCCCAGTGGGGAGTGCTTGGTTGTAGAGGCAGACCCACTACAGAGGTGCGCTTGGTTGTAGCGGCATAGAGGAGCTCTTGGTTGTAGCGGCAGACCCACGACAGAGGTGCGCTTGGTTGTAGCGGCACATGGGTGTGCTTGGTTGTAGCGACGCATGAGAGCGCTTGGTTGTAGCGGCAAACCCATGGTGGGAAGCGCTTGGTTGTAGCGGCAGGCCCACAGTACTTGACAGAAATAGTACCTCAGCAGTCTTAGGTTAGTGAGCAGTACCTCGGAGTCGTGACAGGACCACTGTACACTCCAGAGACGGAGCTCTTCAGCAGTTACGGTTTCGATAATGAAAATCCTGGTTTGAGCTGAGACTTTTGACCTTTGTGTTTTCCTCATGATTGAGATGAGTCACTTGTTAACTTAGGTATATGTATGGGCATGTACCTGGGTAGTGGTTATCCGTTGATTTCATGATCCTTGTGTTTCCTCATGTTTGAGATGGGTTACTTGATAACTTAGGCATATGTATGGGCATATACCTAAGTAGAGGTTATCTGTTAAGATCTTATTTGTGGTTATTCTTGTTGGTTTAGTGAGACCTTGAGGGTCTCGGGGTCCCTACTGAGTATCGTTATACTCACCCCTGCACGGGCTATGCCCGCACCTCGTTGTGTTGGTTGCAGATGACAGGCAGTTCTGACGGAGGCCGAGTGTTCGAGGACTAGACGGTACCCAGAGGTAGACTACACGACGAGTCAGTACCCGGAGGTGGACTACACGACGAGTCAGTACCCAGAGGTGGAATACACGATGAGACGACACACAGAGGAGGTTGACGGACAAGAGCGTGGAGGAGGCTATCTGTACCTACCCTTCAGGTAGGATCCGTGGTGGACGACCAGGAGCTGCACCATCTGTACCTACCCTTCAGGTAGGATCCGAGGAGGACGACCCAGGAGCTGCTTCCATCCTTCCAACTGTTATCTTTTCTGTTGTACTTGTTCAGTTGTAGTTGTACTTTCTTTTGGGTTTGTATTCTGGCCCATTTACTTTTCAGCACTTCTCTTGTACTTAGTGTTTACTTTTTCCGCTTGCTTATTCTGTGGTGCTTGTTTTCTTTTATAAAGGAAATGCCTTCCCAGTTATCGGGATTTATGCCTTTGGTGCTAGTCGCCAGCCCCTGGCCTATGGAAGGCAGGCTTGGGGTAGTCACGACACGGGCCCCGAGGACTGGTCGTGAAAAATTGGTATCAGAGGAGTCGGTTCTACCGCAGAACTTATAACTCTGACTTTTTCTTTCTGTGAAGCAATAGTGTTAAGGGTACCGAGTGTGGTCTTCAGTTCAGGGAGTCCAGTGTTGGTGCGGGCGGCTGACGTATCCATACACCAGGACCCTGACAACTGATTTCTGACTTTGTGCACGAAAACACTGATTGCGTGTGTGTTTTCAAAGGTTTTACCTTAAAATAGCTCAAACCAGGTCAGCTCACCAGGTATAATCGTTTGACCATGTTATGTTGTTTCTTTCAGGATGCCTTTTCTCAGACGACCAGCTAGAGCCCCGAGAGTGGTTCGTACTGACAGCCCGCCGAGCGACGTGGCCTCAGTACATGGCCCTTTTCCAGTTGAGGCACCAGCGGAGGCACCAGCGGTACTACTACCCGTTGGGCCACCGATGCCACCAGCCCCAGCAGCAGAGGGTGCACGTCGCTTGAGCACACTGCACGAGTTCCAGCGCCAGAGGCCACCTAGGTTCCAGGGAGGGATGGACCCGCAGGCGGCTGAGGTTTGGCTGGAGGCTTTGGTGAGAGTCTTCAGGCTAGTGGGGACGCCGACAGACTTCATGGTGATCTTTGCTGCCAGCCTCCTTCAGGCAGCAGTAGACAGGTGGTGGAGCCACTTGTTTCAGTTTTGCGACGGGATGGCCTTCGCATGGGAAGACTTCGAGACCTTCTTCAGGGTGGAGTTTGTGCCAGTAGCTCTACACCCCGAGCATGTACAGGATCTTCTGCCTTTACCGCGTGTTTTTCGATCAGTTGCCGAGTCATCTGTGGGAAGTAAACAGATGATGCAGAGGTCCAGGAGGACCAGACCAGCAGTTGGATGATATCGGGTTTTAGGACCAGTGGTGCGGGGCACCTGGGGTGGGAACAGAGCTAGGCGTACCAGAAGCAGGTTGTGTTACTCATGCGGCGGAAAGGGTCACCTGGCACATGACTGTCCGAATCCTCATACGGTTGATCAGCGGGTGTTGGAGGAGCCACCGAGATAGAAGTAGCGACGAGTGCTTGAGAAACATCCGAGTAGTGGACAAGGCAGTAGAGCTCCGGGAGCAGGTGGACAGGAGCGGAACTAGTGGATACATCTCTTGTAATTCTTGTTCCATGTTGCTGTTGTATTCGTGTCTTTGTACTATGAGCTGCAATAATAAAAAGACACTTATCTTGTGATGTTTTCTTTCCTGTCCTTTTTGTTTGATTGATACTGAGTGGTCTTGGTTAAGACTGTTGACTTGACCCTCACTTTTGAGATTTCTACTGGAGGAGACCCAGTGACCTCACACTGATGCCGACAGTGTGACTCGACCCTTGGAGGCAAGAGTGACAGTTGTATCTCTTGGTAGTTACGTCGAGGCCTTACGACGTCATCCATGGCATGAATGCATCATTCATGTTGGGATTGACTGTATTAGGCAACGAATGTGGTTCATCCAGGGGATGAGACCGGATTTCTATTATCGGAAAAGAAGAAATCATAGCAGCTCTTGTGAGATTAAAGAAGGTCCAGGTCATCCAAGAGCGGATGAAGACTGCACAGTACAATAAGAAAAAGGAAACCGGTGCCAGTCTTAGAGACTCGGGCATATTAAATGTTTCAAGAAGTGGAATATTTAAGGATAGATGAGTCTGCGAAGCAGAAAACGTGGAGGCAGAGCTAGGAGAGCAGTATGAGGTGGTGTACATCTTAACATGCTACAACCACCCGCCTTAGATATCCCTGCCAGGCTCAGGGAGCTGGAGGTCGGAGGAAGAGTGCGGCTGCATGCGGTCAAGGAGTGTGACCCAATGGCTCTAAAAATGATTCAAGGGATAGTCTGTGTCAACTATTAGATGCTGTAGTAATAGACGAAAATATGAATCATTTATCGCTTTCAAAAATCTTGTCCCAGACCTAGAGTTCCCGGTAAGCCGTGGACTTGACCCTCATGTCTGGAGATACCTTGGGAGAGACTTGATAATCACACTTACACAGACGGTGTGGTCAGACCCTCGAGGTGAAAGTTCAGGTTGGAATCTCTTGGTGGCAGCGTCGAGGCCTTACGACGTTAGTTTGAGTATGGAATGGGCAATAACTGTTCATACTCAAATTGACGGTTTTAGGCAAACGTCGGGATGGGTTTTCCTTGGTCAGCGAAAAGGAAACCCCAGGAAGCATAGGATAAACTCTTTCACAGGAGGGTGCGACCGATCACTCTTGAGTCGGTCAACCTTACCCTCGTTGTGGCAGTCGTTTCGAGTTCCAGGATGACGATCACGTCCTTATATGGGTCTCACCTTGACGAAGTTTACGGAGTTGTGGCCAAGGCGGCAAGTAAACTCTAAGGTTCAACGGACCTTTCTAGGTCCACAGCTGGGTAGGCGAGGTGGTTTACCGCTTGACCCATCCACCTCAGTTGCACCAGGTGCACGACAACTTCCACGTATCTCAACTAAAGAGATACGTGCTCGACCCTTCGCATATCATCGACCATGAGGAGCTGGACAATGGCGATGAGGTGTTTTTCACGGAGGTTTCAGTGGGGATCGAGGATCGACAGGAGCGGATCCTACGAGGACGATCGATTCCTCGGGTGCAATTTCTCTGGCAGTACAGAAACCTCCGGGTGAGCACATGGGAGCGGAAGGCTCAGATGTGTGCTCTGTACCGCTTTTGGGACCCTAGTTTGTGTTGAAGCTTTATGGGGACATAAATCCCTGAGGTGGGAGTAATGTAAAGACCCTAAAATTTCAAGGGATTTTTTTTCTTAATTTTCTTTGTAATTTTACAAGAACGCAGTTTCTAACGACACTTGATTCTGAGGCCCGGAGTGCCCGGAATCAATTTCCGAAGTTTGGCTCGGGTACGTTCAGTAAACGAACAAGCGGGTTTTTCTATATTTTGAACCGGTGCTCGGAATTGAAATCCGAGGGCATCGATGAACTCGCAATGCCAGTATTTTCTTAAAGAGACTTTTTCCGCAGTTGCGTTTAATCGAGAGTGGAAGTTAGTTTTTGGGTTTTCTTTAAAAAAGAGTAATAACAAAATAACGTGTCATGCACTTTATTTTATTTCAGCCGCCATTGCGAGTGTGGTGGTTGAAACCTCCTCATGGAGGTTGGAGGTGGGGCCACCACACCTTAACCTCCCTTTAGAGGTTATGGTGGTGGGGCCCACCCGAACTAAACCTCCCGTGGGTGGTTTATTATGGTAGGGACCACACGGGGATTAACCCCCCTATTAATGGGAGGAGAGGAAACCTCTCAACTCTCCCTCATTAATGAGGGAGAGCCTCTTAATTCCTCAACTCCCCATTAAATGGGGAGAAACTCCTTGGCACCCTCCCCTCTTAAGTGGTGCCAACGGACCTCATAAATTGAGTCAAAGCAATTTAATTCACCCGACCCATTTTTTTAAAAAAAAGTTATGTAACCACAATGGTTACATACCTCTCCCCCTCTCCTATATATAGGGATCTTGGGAGAGGGTTTGGGGACGGCTTCACCAAGCGACGGAGCGCTGGTAAACTACCGCGACACCCAACACTTGGGAAGAAGCTTATCTTCGCGAACGAAGAATGCTCCACCGACGAAGAATGATGATCCTCTTCGACTTCTTCCCTGGACACCTACCGACGTGGAACGTCTTCCACCAGCCAACGCAACTCGGTTTGGAAGAGCTTGGTGGACGCAAAGAATGATGAACCTCTTCATCTTCTTTCCAAAACTTTGTCATCGATCGAAAAACTTCGATTCCGAGGTAGGGATTTAAGTTGGGAATATTTTTTTTCCATAATGTTTCTTTCTAAACGAAGAATGCGGATCTACTCCTTATTAAGTTGATCAGCGTAGGTATTTAATTGCGGGTTGGAAGTTTACCTTTGTTTATGGAAATAACGTAGGGGTTTTATTTTTAATTAATCCCGTTCATGATTCTAGTTTGTCGATCTTCGTGGTTTTCGACTAATTGTTATCGAATAACGCGAGGGGGCTGGTCCGCACAAACACGGCCGACCATCCTCCTTATTTCATGAATGATTTCTTTGTGGTTGGTACGAGGAAGCGTGGTGCTGTTTCACCACGTGGTTTCATGCGGTAGATATGCGCGGCGCCGTCGCGCGGCGCCGTGGAAAGGAATTCAAGGACGCGACGTTGTCGTGCCGCGTCGAAGAAAACCGAAGTCATCCGTGGACGGAGTTGGGCCGCGGCGAAGGGGCACAGTGCCAACGTGCCGCGCCGGAGAACCACGAAGACGGCGCGTTTCGTTTTTGACGTGCGGATTTACGGGCGACGACAAACGAGGCCGCAAGGTAATTTTGAGGCCTCCGCAGTGAAGGTCGGGTCTCGGGAAGACCATAGGCGAAGACGGTAGGAGAAACGGACCATTGGAGCCCGTCCGGTGGTCCGCGGAAGGCGGCGGCGGCGCGCCGCCGGAAGGGAGGCGGCCGACGGTTCGCCGCCGACCTCAATTAGCGGCGGGCGGGGGACACCCCGCTCCACGTTTCGGCTCGGCCACACTGGCCGAGCCGCGGCCGGCCGGTCGGACCGGACCGAGCCGGGTCGGGCCGAGCCCAGCTGGGTCGGACCCGGGTCGGTTCGACCCGGTTCGGGTCGGCCTGGTTCGGCCGACCCAAGGGGGGGGGGGGGGGGGGTCGGGCCGGGTCGGCCCGGGCCCAGACCCCCGTTTTCGGACCACTTTCGGTCAAAATCACGTAACTTGAGCTACGGGCCTCCAAACGACTCGCCGTCAGCGGAAACATGATCCTTGGATTGAGACGGTCGTTTCGGTATATCGCACTCAAGGTTTCAGATTACTTTGGGTTCGGCCGGGTTGGTTCGGATACGAAACCAACCGGGCCCTCGGAGCGGAAACACTCGTAACTTGAGTTCCGGACGTCCGATTGATGTGCCGTCGATTTTGATGGATTCCTCTATGTGAGACGGATATTTTGGCTTACTCCGCTCGAGGTTTGGATGCCGTCGGAGTGCGGTCGGGTTGGTTTGCTCACAAAACCAACCGGGCCCCTGGAACGAAAAAGCCAATAACTCACAGACCGGACGTCCGATAGTCGCGCCGTCTGTTTCATTTAATTTCTCTTGATGAGATGGAACTTTTGGCATACTTCGCCCGAGTTTTGGATACAGTTGGATAGTGGCCAGGTTGGATCGCACCCGAAATCCAACCGAGACCTTGGAACGGAAAAGATGATATCTTTCAGACTGGACATCCGTTTGACGAACCGTCAGCAGCGTTGGTGATCACGTTGAGAAACAGTCCCTATGAGTATACCCTATGAGAGTTCGGGGTACAGTTGAGATACGCCCGAGATTGGTTCGATCACGAAACCAACCGGGCCCCTAGGACGAAAAGGCTAATAACTCACAGACCGGGCGTCCGATTGACGCGCCGTCTGTTGCGTTGAGACCCCTATGACGAGGCGGTCCTTTGAGATACTTCTTCGTTGAACTTTGAGATACTTGGAGTATTGAACTGTAGCTCGTGGAGCGGACCCTCACAGAGACGAGCGTACGGAGTACGGAGACCGTGTAGCCGGCTGAGACCTGACGACTGCTTGACCGATCGAATCGGTGTGTTACGGATAGCCCAGTGGGGAGCGCTTGGTTGTAGCGGCAGACCCACGACAGAGGTGCGCTTGGTTGTAGCGGAACAGGGGAGGGCTTGGTTGTAGTGGAAGACCCACGACAGAGGTGCGCTTGGTTGTAGCGGCACATGGGTGCGCTTGGTTGTAGCGGCACATGGGAGCACTTGGTTGTAGCGGCAGACCCATGGTGGGAAGCGCTTGGTTGTAGTGGTAGGCCCACCGTAATCGACAGATGGAGTACCTCAGCAGTCTTAGGTTAGTGAGCAGTACCTCGAAGTCGTGACAGGACCACTGTACACTCCAGAGACGGAGCTCTTCAGCAGTTACGGTTTCGATAATGAAAATCCTGGTTTGAGCTGAGACTTTTGACCTTTGTGTTTTCCTCATGATTGAGATGGGTCACTTGTTAACTTAGGTATATGTATGGGCATATACCTGGGTAGTGGTTATCTGTTGATTTCATGATCCTTGTGTTTCCTCATATTTGAGATGGGTTACTTGATAACTTAGGCATATGTATGGGCATATACCTAAGTAGAGGTTATCTGTTGAGATCTTCTTTGTGGTTATCCTTGTTGGTTTAGTGAGACCTTGAGGGTCTCGGGGTCCCTAATGAGTATCTTTATACTCACACCTGCACGGGCTATGCCCGCACCTCGTTGTGTTGGTTGCAGACGACAGGCAGTGCTGACAGAGGCCGAGTGTTCGAGGACTGGACGGTACCCAGAGGTGGACTACACGACGAGTCAGTACCCGGAGGTGGAATACACGACGAGTCAGTACCCGGAGGTGGACTACACGACGAGACGACACACGGAGAAGGTTGACGGATGATAGCATGGAGGAGGCTATCTGTACCTACCCTTCAGGTAGGATCCGTGGTGGATGACCAGGAGCTGCGCCATCTGTACCTACCCTTCAGGTAGGATCTGAGGAGGATGACCCAGGATCCGCTTCCATCCTTCTAGCTGTTATCTTTTCTGTTGTACTTGTTCAGTTGTAGTTGTACTTTCTTTTGGGTTTGTATTCTGGCCCATTTAATTTTCAGCACTTCTCTTGTACTTAGTGTTTACTTTTTCCGCTTGCTTATTCTGTGGTGCTTGTTTTCTTTTATAAAGGCAATTCCTTCCCAGTTATCAGGATTTACACCTTTGGTTCTAGTCGCCAGCCCCTGGCCTATGGAAGGCGGGCTTGGGGTAGTCACGGCATGGGCCCCGAGGATAGGTCGTGACATGATACATATTCCATTAATACACCATCAAACATACAAAGGGTAAGGTGGGTGATTGTGAGACTTTCATGGGCTGGTTCAACACACATGGTTTGATCTGTGATCTCCATGAGCTTGTAATTCTCCCATAAATGGTTTCTCTAATGCTTAAGTTGTTGGATATTAACTTGGTATTGGTCAAGAGAAAATCTTAGTGATTCTATCTCCCTTGGATGCTCTGATAAATGGGATTTCTAGGGTATGATCCTATTGGTTGAGGTCATCACTTCTTTTTTCTCTATCAATTGGATTGGTTAAAACCCTATGTTTATACTAATCATGTGATCAATGATCAATGGATATATTATAAAAGATAATTATTCCTAATGTTATTTTAAATTTTAAAGGATATAATAAATCCAAATAAGTGCATGTGTTTTCTATAATCAAAATACATAATAAAAAATTTAATTTAAATCATATGGGTAATTTTATTTATAAATCTTATGGTCATTATAATCTTCCCCCTTTAGAAATTTTTCCCTAAAAATTTTCATTTAACACACTAAGAAAGATGAGGGAAATTTTGTTTCATCACTTCCTATGGTTCCCATGTTGCTTCTTCAAACTTATGGTTTATCCACATCACTTTGACATGGTGTATTGTCTTATTCTGTATCACTTTGGCTCTATGATCTATGATATTCTCTAGTTTCTCCTCATAGTAAAGTTCATTATCCAATAGTACTACCACTGGATTGAGTATATGTGAGGGTATTGGTATGTTCTTCCTTAAGAGTGTACATGGAATGCATCATGTACTTGAGAAAGGATAGGTGGGAGTGTTAGTTGATAGGACACCACTCTAATATGATCAAGGATATCAAAGGGGGCGATGTATCTTAGACTAAGCATTAGATTATTCCAAAAATACCATGAATTTATTTTATAGAGATATGTGGAGGAATACTATATTTATAGCATGAAACTATAGGTCTTGTCGATTATTGTCAACATAGCTCTTTTTTTGACTCTAAGTAGCCATAATGTACTACTAAATGGTATTGAACTTTTCCATATTTTCCTCAACCATTTCAGGGCCTAGAAGTTTGTGTTCCCCAAATTCATCCCAATATGCGGGTATTCTACACCTCTTCCCATAAAGGGCTTCATAGATATCCATTTGGATACTTGAGTGGAAACTGTTATTGTATGAGAACTTGAACATTGGAAGATGTTGATCCCATACTTCTTTGAAGTTAATTGAGCATGCTATAAACATGTATTTGAGTGTCTAGATAGTCCTCTCATATTGGGAATTAGTTTAAGGGTGATAAGCTGTAATGAAGTTCAACTCAGTATTTAGAGGATGTTGGAGACTCTTCTAAAACATAGAGGTAAATCTTGGATCTCGATCATATATAATTGATAGTGATATTCCATGAAACCTCAACACTTATCTAATGTATATCCTTGCTATTTTATCAAGTTGTAATTCCTATCTAATTAAAATTAATTTATTATTCTTTGTAAGACAATCCACCATAACCTATATAACATTATTTTCTCTCGATGTCTTTGGAAGACTAGTGAAAGTCCATGGCGATGTTTTACCATTTTTATGTAGGTATGGGTAATGGTTGAATCATCCCATTGTATTTTTGCCTTTCCACCTTCACTTGATAACATACAAGACATCTTGATATATATTCCATGATCTCATTCTTCATATTGTCCCACCAATAGTTCCATCAGAGATCTTGATACATCTTTGTTCTTCTTAGATGGATGAAGAAAGTTGAAATATGTGCAAAATCCAATAGATCTTTCTTTAACTTAGGATTGGATAGGACACATATCTGTGACCCAAATCTTACAAATCCTTATTCATTAACATTGAACTCTAAGGATTTCCCTTTTCTTATAGCTTCCATTTTTTTTGAATTCCCACATCATCTCTTTGATCATCCTTTATCCTCTCCAGAAGGTACAATTGAGAAATAATTTTTGAAATGATTGATGATGTTCCTTACTTTATGATTCCCATGTATATGATTTTCAAATGTAAGAAGAACTCATCTCTATCAATTCTTATCAATGATATAATTTCTAGATCCTTTCTACATAGAGTATCTTCTACTTTATTCTCTTTCCTCGGATGGTAGTGAATTGAGTAGTCTAGTCTTTAATCAGCTCTAACCATATTCATTGGTGCATATTCAGATCCTACTATGTGAATATATAATTGAGGATTTTGTGATCTGTATATATTTCACACTTCTCCCAAAAGAGATAATTTTTCTATATTTTTAAAGAGAAGATCACTATATAAAACTCAAAATCATGCATTGGGTAGTTATTTTTGTGAAATTTCCACTACCTTGAAGCATAGGCTATCACTTTGTAATTTTTTATTAACACACAAACCAATACTTTATTTGAAGAATAATTGAATATAATGAATAATTCTACACTTGTGGGTAGTTTGAGTATGGTTTTAGTGATAATCCTCATTTTAAACTCTTTAAAGCTCTATTCACATTCATCATTCTAAGAAAAATTAACCCCCTTATAAGTTAGCTTGGTTATAGAGTTTGAAAATCATGAGAAAATCATCACAAATCAGCAATAGTTCCCAGATAATCCAAGGAAACTAAGGATATATATCACATATGTTGGCCTCATACACAATTTAATTTCTTATATCTTTTAAGGGTCCATAGATATCCTATTTATTTTGATAATATGCCCTAAGAATGAGACTTCCTTTAACCCAAAATCACATTTTCTGTATCTGACATAAAAATTATCCTTTTAAGGTCTTTAGCACAGTGAAAAATACTCCTCATTCTCCCCCTTGATTTTTGAGTATATTATAATATCATCTATAAAGACTGCTAAAAATTTGTTGAGGTAATCCCTAAATACTATATTCATCATGTCCATGAAGATTTTTGGAGCATCAATGAGTCTAAATAGAATTACTATAAACTCATAGTGCCCGTAAAGTATATAAAAAGAAGTCTTGGGGATATCCTCATTATTCACCATAACTTGGTAATATCCCAACTGTAGATCCAACTTGGATAAGTATTGTGATCCATGTAGCTGATCAAAAAATTCATCAATTCATGGTAGAAGATACTTATTCTTTATTGTGATCTTGTTTATCTCACGATAATCAATTCAAAGTCACATTAACATATCATTCTTCTTGACAAAGAGGATTGGTGCACCCTATGGTGAAGAACTTGGGTGTATGAACCCATCATCTAGATTCTCTTATATTTGTTTCTTTATATCATTAAGTTCCACAATAGCCATTCCATATAGAGTTTTGGATAATGGAAACACTGTAAGTATAATCTCAATTGAAAATTCATCCTCTCAGTTAAGAGGAAGACCATGTAATTATTTAGGAAACACTTCTTCATATTCCCTCCCAATGGTCATGTCTTCAAGGATTACCCTTTCCTTATACTCAATCATTTAAGCTATATACGTTTTCTCAAAGGTAAATAATATATATGATTGAGATTCCAGTGTTAAATAAGATTCATCCTCCACCTTGAACTTGTACATAATCAGGAGATGATTCACATTATAGTGAGTGATTTCCTTCATATATAAATTTATGTTGGATCTATATATAAAAATCCAATACATAAATAAAATTGCATAAAATTATACTAAATAGAGTATGAGAAGGTTAACTGGGAAGTTCAACTCACAAATTTTGACAGGGTGGAGTTATATACTTGGGATGCAATAATTTTCCCATTTGTCATTTTCATCGAAATATCTACTTTTATAATTTATGGTGGTGTTTGAATAGTTTTACTAAACTTTCATGATATGAAGGAATACATAAAACCATAACCAAAAAGTATGTTTACTATTCTTTAATGACTAAATAGTATACCTATCATTACTTTGTTGTTGGGATCCACCTCATTAGTAGTGATGAAAAAAGCTCACCCTTGCTACCTAGGAGGTTGTTGGTTGTCTCTAAAAACCCTTGGCTTAGTGCATTGGTTGGAAAAGTGCCATGGTTCATTACATTTGAAGAAATGAACAATACACTAAGGGTTAACCAAATCATTCCTTTCATCCATCAAATTTATGGGTGTCTCCCAATTATAATTACTAGCTAGGTGTCCTTTCTTTCCTCACCTAAATAATTTCCTTACCCCCTTAAGAAATTTTTGGGGTTCTTCTTTCCACACCTTTGAAAAGTGGTATGTTGAAATTTATTAGCACCATTAGATTTCTCCATCAGACTTCTATAATTAAACCCCACTTTCCACTTATTATCCCCACGATACCATTGATATTTTTTGATCTCTATTTCAGATTTTAGGGAATATCAGACAATTTCCTCATAGCTATTAAAGTCTCAGATCAGTAGGTATTTTTGTAGACTAGGTTTTATCCGACCAAAGAAGCGGTCAACCTTTAATTCAAGGGTAATGATAAATTTGGATACATATCATCAAATTAATTTAAAGTTTTCCTCATATTCCATGATATATTATTTGTCTTTTTTATTGGGGAAAGTAAATCCATTTCCGTTTTAAGTCGAAGAGCGTGAGTAAAACATCTATCGAAAAATATTTTCCAAAATTCCTTCCACTATATCACTTTGATCTCTTCCTTAGGCTTAATATTCTTGATCAATTTCCACCACTAATCAGCTTCTCCCTATATATGATAAACAGACTCTAGATCCTTCTATTGTTCATAACATTGAAGGATGGAGAATATATTCTAAATAGAGTTGATCCATTATTCCATGATTAAGGGATTAAATGATCTATTGAAATTCAAAGGCCTTTGTTACACAAATCTCTCAATTATATCTTGTTATTTCTTTGGTGTATTTGGTAACTCCTCCTGATCTAGGTTTTAATTCAGAACTGGATTCAGTTGAGAGAGTATCATCATAAAGTTTTTGATTGGTACTCCCATCAAGTTGGGCATCTCGTTGGGGCAGTCATCACTTTGTCTGTCACATTTGTTGTTTACCCAATTACTCTTATTTCCGGCCATTGGCTATAATAAATAGAAAATTAGGGATGATTATTTTTAAACCATTAAATACATAAATAGAAATCTAATTAAATTAAAGAGATAACTTATAAATTACATGAATTTCTTTAACTTATGAATTTTTAGCCTGCTATCTATGTTATCCACAATATATTTCCAATAATATATACTTATAAGTATTTTTTGTTCCCATAAAAAGGGTTCATGATGAGATTATTAATTTACTAAAGAATATACCCTAGGAGTGCTAAACCAGGTGAGTAGTAAGTCCAGTTGTCATGCACCAGTTCTTAATCGAGTTTATCTCAACGTGGGGTTTTTGAGTTTTACCCCAATGTACATCTGCACTAGAGCCACATCCAATTATAGTATCCATAAAGGGATGTATTTTATTGATAAACCAATTACTCTATACTTACCAAAATTTAGGTATATTTTATTGTACTTAGTCTTATCCCTAACACTTTCTCATGATTTTTCTAATCCTAATCCCCAAAATAACTAATCTTTTCCTTTGATACCAACTAAAACAACCATAATCTTTATTTCACATTAATACATGATTTAATACATAATATTACACTTAATACAACCTGGAATATTGAGAAGTATAGTGTCTTTGGGAATTAAGTACATTAAATAACAACTTAAAATAGGTAACACATCATCTTTATTGAAAACTTCCTTAACATGATCATATTATTCCTTCGTACTTAGAATTGTATGGGATAACATGGGGGAATACATAAGAATGAGGTGACCTATAAATCCCAATAATAAAATAAACATGGAATAACATGAAAAAAAATAATATGTGTTAGACAATAGACATATCAATGGGACATAAAAGTGGTGAGAATCATAAACATGAAAAATGAGGCATGATATAGCATGATAACATAACAGAAACATGGGAAATGTGGTAACAACTTAAAACATTGCATCATAAACACATGTCAATGTTAAATGCTAAGAAATCATGATGGAAAAAGTCCCATGATGGATTAGGTCCATTCCCTAATCCCTTGTATGACGTCTCATGAGACTAAAACATTACCCAATGCATTAGAGTGCTATATAATTCATAGTGCACCCATCACTTTAATTTCATTTTCATTCTTATACGTGCCACATATTATACATCATGGATTAATTTATCATAATATTTTATTACATGATTAAGGAATGTGAAATAAATACATTTAAGTTCCAAATTAAGAATTATAAGTGCATAAAGGTGAACACCCTTGATAGGAAATGGGTATGTGTATTCACTACACAATTGTTTGGCATGAAATAATTACAGTGAAATTTCAACTGCATAACGGGGGTGTATAAATTTTCATGGAAGGGATTGATGTGAGTGAAAGGGGTATCTAATAATTTATACATAAAATAAACAATAAGGGGGATATGGAAGAACATATCCCAACATTATTAAATTAAGATGAAAGACATAAGATAAAGAAAATATTTGAATAAAGAGGAGAAGGATAGCATCACTTATCTTGAGAGTGTGACTCCAAATGCTCGAGAGGGAATTAATGAGAGATTTGGGGAACTTTAGGAGGACTCTATAGAGGTTATAAAAGAGTAATGATGTGTTAATTTTTTTTTAGGGAAGGTAAATGGGATATTGGGTGAGTTTATATTGTAAATGAGTGGGGAATTTATTATCATTTGTCAAACACAAGTTTATGAATCTATATAATTAAATAAAAAAATACAAAACTTCCAATGGTTTTTGCCTATGGTTTCTTCCAAAGATGAATGGTTTTCATTATTTTATAAGTCCAAGGTAAAAAATTAATAAAATATTACCCATTCTAATGTGGAGGTGAGTCATACTCCTATGGAAATGATTCTAAGACCTTAAAATATATTAATGGTTTTGGAGGTTTCATAAAGGATTTAAAAAATTAATAAAATTAACATAAAATCATGTTATTTTTATTGGAAATAATATATTTGGATGTGATACCCCTTATAATATTTATTACATCACTTTTGGGTCATTATGATTTCATAATACACACCATATATTTATATAGTATTTAATTTTTACCTGAAGATTCTACAGTCTCAGAAAATTATGAATAACTAACCATTAGATAATTTATAAATTTTGATTCCAAAAATAATACTCATTTTATAAAAATAATTTTCTAAATATGCATATTTTCACTTTTAAAATAAGAATTGACATTTATTGAGAAATGTTTGGTTATTTGGAAATAATAGTTTCTTAACCCTTATTAAAATTACACTTGATTTGATAAAAATTATATGATAATTTATATTTAATAATAATATATAATTTAAATATTATTTATTTCAAAAATCTATTAATTCCTCAAAATAAACATCTTAATGGAAACTGAATTCTAATTAAAAATACAATTTGTGTTTTATTGTATAAAAATCAAAATCATATATAACATTGTGATAAGAAGAAAATATGAACATTATTCTATTGAAAATACAATATACATATTCATATTATTATGGTCTTGATAAATATCCCTTTAATACATCAGAAAACTCTCTAAGGGAAAGGTGCACAATGATGATACTTTCATGGGGTGGATCGACGTACATGGTTTGGGCTGTGATCTTGTTGAGCTTGAAATTCTCTTGAAAATAGTTTCAATCATGCTCAAGTTGTTAGATCTTAGATTAGGATTGGTCAAGTGAAAATACCAGTGATGCTATCTCCCTTAGAATCTTTAACAAATGGGATTCATAGGGTACAATCATACTGTTTGAGGCCATCACTTCTTTTTTCTGTGTCAATTGGATTTAGTAAAATGCTATATTTATATTAATCACATGATCAATGTTCAACGGTTATATTTTCAATGGTAATGATGCACAATGGTCTTTTAAATATGATATGATATAATAAAATCAAATAAGTACATGTTTTTTTTATAACCATAATACATAATAATACATTTAATTTAAATCATAAGGGGAATTTTATTTATAAATGTTTAGGTTGTTACATATTCTAATAGATAACATGTATAAACACATGTTTATAATGTAATAAAATACACCTGATGGCATCCAATGATTTATTACCAGCCTCAATGAAGAGAATAATATCATTTACTTATAAATAATAATAATAATAATGGATAAAGAAATTGAGGTTTCCCATTTTTGTTATTTTACTAGGATTTTGGTTGAAATAGATATAAGTGTTTCACTGATTGAATGATTTGCACTCTTAACTATGGAGAAGGATATATAGATTCAAATAAAAACTAAAAAGATTATTTACTTCTATGTTTTGTGCCAATCTATTAGAAATTTTCAAGATAACTGTTTTATGAATTATTTTTTCTCATATTTCTCTTTAAAAGTGTATTAGGAGAAAATGTGTATGAAAAATAAGTTAAAGGAATCCAAAGGAGAAAATTTTAATTATATTTTCCTAGGGGATCAACATCCCAAAGATAAGGGTTCTTTGGGTTTTGGAAAGCTCTAAGAGAATATGGTTCCTTCTTCTCTCAGGGCTACTTTGGATGATTATTAAGGACACTGGTTAGCAAGTACTACTCATATCCTTTCAACAACTTATCTTGAGCAGGTTGGGATAAGTGCTCCGTTTGGAAGAGTTAATGTCTTTTGGGATGATCTTATAAATGAGGAGAAAAACACTCATTTAGTAATTTATTTAAAATATTATATATTTAAGGGTATTAAAGGTGATTTGATTGATGATGATAACAATGGTTATATTGATGGTAAATTTTTTTCCAAAGTGGAAATTGGACAATTTATTTGTAAGGAGCACAAAATAGTCCATTCAAAAGGATGTAAAGGTAAATAGAAGAAAAATTATACCTCTTAAATGTAGAATAAGTATAAGTATTTGTCTTTAGATCCATTGTTTCATGTTAACATTGATTTTAGAAAGGTTTTTCCAACTCTTCCAATGTTTATTTAGATATTTATTCTAGTTATAAGAATTATATTTCTCTTAGGATGGAAATGGAGACTCAGAGCAGGGCCTCCTCTAATGGTATACCCACTTCTCCCGCACTATTTCTATATTATATCATACCATTTGTTTACAATAGTAAGAAGTTTGAGGTGGTGGGTAAAAGAAAGATGAAGACTCCATATTCCTCAACCAAATAACAAAATATGTTTTTTTACCCACTTCTTCCTATGATTATATCATGGTTATATCTACCAATTCTGAGCAATCACCCTAATTCATGAGTTCAAAATCGTTTAATTTAAAGGTTTTCAAGGATAAACAGGATGTTAGTTCTCCATAAACTTTTGGAACCCCTAATAGGAATAAAGTCTCTATTTACTCCAAAGATAATGTAATGGGAACTTCTAATTGATAGGGAATTACTTGGGTAAAATTTAGGTTCACACTTCCAATTCCTTTAAAACTCTCGAGGATGATCCTACATTAAATATGCTTTTGTATTTATGAAATAATTCCAAATTTTAAGTGAAGTAATGGAAAAATAAATCGACGGTAGTAATTTAAAATAATATTTATGTTGTTTTAGAATAAGATTAAGATAAAGAGAACATATGCAAACCAATCAAAACTTGGAGGAGGACTCAACGAACATATGGCTAAGGATCCCACAACACTTTTCATAATATGGGTACCAGATATAAGAAACATGGTACTATTGGTTTTTGATCCTGTTCTTATTCCTATTTGGTTGTTTCTATTGCAGTTTTTTCCTTTCTTTTATTGTGTGGTTTCTCATTCTTATAAAACATCACCCCTCAACATGTTTTTAATTATTTTAATAATATGGGAATGAACATGGGAATCTAGTTTCCATGCTCTAATTTTTCTAAAATAATAATAATAATAATAATAATAATAACAATAAAAATAAAATTAATAATAATATTAATAATAATATTAATAATAATAGTAATAGTAATAGTAAAATTAGTTATAATAATAATAATAGTAGTAGTAGTAATCCAAGATGGTCTGGGTAATGGGTCAAAAATATCCATTCCCATATAATTTATTAATAAATAGTGTATAAAGGGGTAATAGAATATGATAAACAATTAAAAACCACCACCATAAGTAGCTAATGAAATAGATGCATACAAAACAAGATAAATGGGATTAAAGAAGAAGCCTACTTAAGCCAAATAATAATATAATTCATCAATTAAATAGAGATATACCTCTTGACTTACCTCTCAGATGATGACCCCTCCTCATGGATATGGGATTTTCCATATTTTTTCATCATTAACTTGAGAACCTTTATTATCATCCAATAAAGTGGGAACCTACGAGGCCCAAGGATCCTGTTATCAAGATAAACCTATTCAATGAGCCTTTTAAAGCCTCTATGACACATAATTAGGTTAAATAATACCACTTGGATGCTGTAATGAATCTTTCCATGCATCCAGATTGACCATCATAGTGATAATAGAACAAGATTTGTCACCTTCCTTTAGGAATGATTCCCTGAACTGAGTCTATTCATATTTTTCATTACATTGAACATATTTCCCCCCAATAATCCTAGGTCAAACTTCCTTTCTCCATCACTAGGCGAAGCCTTTGGTGACATCACAAAAACAACACTACTAAAGGTTTGAACCATTGAATTGGGATTCTCATTCACAACTGGTGCATTGACATTATCACTAGATTGTAGATGAATCAAATCCTATAGAGGAGTAGGACCAGACTTTGGAACATCAGTTTTAATAGGTTCAAGAGTAACCTATGATTTTACAATGATTTCAGTACTATCCTATACCGATATCACACTTGATGGATCCACTTTCTACATAGTGTTATCCTACCCAACATGACTAACCTTCATATCAGCATCAGCCTATGTAAGAGGGTTCCATTCATAGCGGGGTCACCCATGAGTGGTTGTACACCACTTCCTCCAACCATCATGTACATCTTTGCACATGAATCATTCATCTTATCATCATCCTTTCTAGAAATAGGATTGGAATCAGGTATCCCAACCATATTTTCATTCAATATTTGATCATTCAACAAAGTAGTGCATCCACCCAAATTTTTTCTAATATAGAGATCAGAAGCAGTGGGATTACCAATACTATCATTATTGTTGATATCTATACAAGAGGAATCACTTCCCAATGATTTTTTCCCTTTACTTCCACCAATATTTAGTGGAGAAACAAATATTCCAATCCCATACCTAGCTTGTATAACCCCTCTATTAGTTAATGTGTTTTTTTAATCTTTTCCTTCCATTTATTTTTAGTTGGATAGGGTAGTTAAACCCTATAAATTTTTTCTTACACCTTATATCACTAGAGATAGAAGAAATTATCTTCTTATAAATATGTTGAGTCTAGGTCATGCTCACTCTCTGAGAGACACATGCACTCATCAATTTAAGGGGAAGTTTCATCTTTAAATGTGGTAACATTGTGAGACAGGTCACCTCATTTAAAATGTTTCATGAAAAAAATCCATGTTGGGGACTTCATTCTGAAGTCCATGACCTATAAATCCCACCTATCCTATTCCAGGACTACAACTTTCTTTATTAAGGTTTAGATCCACTTCTTTATCAGCTTGGTAATTGGTTAGGTCCTGATCATCTAAAGCCTATGACATTCCAACTTTAGTCCCATAACATTTGAAACCTTCTACAATGGAGGGAGCTAAAAAATTCATTCTCTATATCATTTTACACCTTTTTTTATCAAAATTCCCTATCATTCCAAAATTCATAGAAGTTATTTTTCTTCAATATTTTCCAATGGCATGCCCAATGTTGTTTCATCCCATGAAAAATATAGGGACCTTCCCATACTCAACCAATAAATCAAAACCGAATTCTAAGGCATTCAAGATAATTGTTTTAATTAAAGATAAAATAAGATCAATTTCCACTAAAAACCATAAAAAATTCCCATACATAGCCCTTGTATTTTTCTTATCCATCTTTATTGGATCTCCAACAGTAGAAACTATTTACCATAAAAATTTTGGGTTCTAGAGAAACAAAATCAACCCATGAATCTAAATCCAAACTTGTGTGATAGATATTTTCATAATTAGGGGGGTTAAAGAGTGGGTTCCAGTCCTGAATTCAATGAATTATAGGATTTAGGTTGAAAAAACCTTAAACCCAAGCCTTATATATGAGTCTTGGATAAGGAAATACAATATATAAGTATCCTTTCCCCAAAAATATCATTATCCAATTATAAAATCCCCAAAATTATAATAAATTCTATTTAAGATTAGCAAAACTCAATCTATTATCCTTGAAAAGGTATGTGTATAATAATAGAGTGAATAAAATCATTGAGCCTATCGATAATGATTTTACTTCTCACTTACATAAAAGAATTTTATACTTTCTTAAATATTCTTCCACTCAATGAGTTGAGATTATAAAATTCATCAAAGGATATGTGACAAGGAGAAAAAATCCCATCTCACAAAAAAATAGTGTCTCTAAGAGCCTTAGCCGCTATCCAAACCCCTAGATCAGGGGAATCAGTTGAATTCATAGAAAATAACTTCACATTTGAAGAATAAAGATGTCTCAACTTAGGATTCCCCACCAGAACCTGTGGGTAGGATACCTCCTTTCCCTTTTCACTGATGGAATCCCTATGAGTCAGGAGATCAAGGGTTTATTTTCCTAAATTAGGAAGGGTGATGATATTAAGTGAAAGGGAAGTAGAGTAGATCTCACCTTCCACTAGGAGGGTTCTCAAAATTGCACTTGAAAAAGCCATCAAAGTTAGGGATCAAGATGAGATATCGCGATCTCCATAGAGTTCTAGAGAGGGAAGCTCTCATTCCATCACCACCCTAAACTCATAATAATCTAATAATAATAATTATAATAGTAATATTTATAGTAGTAATAGTAATAATAATACTAATAATTAAAATACTAATAATAATAGTAATAGTAATAGTAATAATAACTATAATAATAATATTGCTAATAATAATACTAATACTAATAATAATAAAAATAATAATTTTGAAACAGATTGGGTTAAAAACCTCTTTATTAAAGAAACATAAAAAGATATAGATACATGGAAGGGATGGGGTTAGACAAAGAATACCTAGCCTCATTATAAAATCCAAAGATACAATGATAAAAAGAAAATGACATATAAAAAATCTTGAGATTGAGTACTCATACTATTATGAGATACAAGTCTACCTAGGCCACGATGGTGTCTTCCCCTCCTATATATTTTTACCCGCTACCAAGGCCCACCCCCATTATCAATAAAATCATAGTCAAGAAAAACCGTCTCATTTTCTATTTTAGAGACACCGACATTTCTTTATTCATCCTCCTTGCTGCTATCAGAGGTAATAAAATCAAAAGAGTTGTGTGTGTTAACCTTAATAGTAATCTATGATGAAGAATAGTTACCTATATTTTAATTTTTTTTACTTGGAAACTTTATAGTGACATAATTTAATACTAGTTGATTCAGACGATCCTTGATCATAAATATTAGTTATGGCCTGTTGAAATCCATCCTGAAGACTATTGACAACATCAAAGTGGTTAGCCACCAAATTTCTAACCATAGTTGTATCAACCAAATCTACATTCCCAATGGAAGGTGCAGAACAAGGCAACAAGGGAATAAAAGACCCATTATTTCTCGGAATCTTTTCAGAAGGAATATTTCAGTATTAGGCTCTACCCTCACCTAAAGCATATTTTTAGGAATAAAATTCAGGGGAAACAAATCTTTCTTTTTATTACCACACTACTAAAAAATACTCAATAAATCATGGCAGTCTCTATCAATGCTATGTAAAAGTGCTGTTAAAGGGTGGTTTTTATCATTTATTTTATGTAGCATTGATAAATGTATATTTCATTAAAAAAAATTATATCATTAGAAAACATATATTAATATATAAATATATTTATATTGATAAAATATAACATATTTTATTAAATATTATTTATATATTACTAAATATACATTTTCAAATGATATATAAGCTATTTAGTTATAAATGTCATATAAAATTATATATATATATATATATATATAATTTTCTTAAATATTATTTATATAATCTGAAATTTGTATTATAAATCCTATAAATTTATATGTCATATATTTAGTAAGAATTATTTTTTTAATTTAATTAAAAATACTCAATATTAATTAAAAAATATTTACTAATTAATAAATTTTTTATCAATGTCATTTGTTTTTTTTTCAATTTGAAACATATATCAAATAAAAATATTTAATTATTAATTAAAAAATCAACTAAATATGTTACACTTAATATGTTATATAGTAATTTAACACATATACATATAATAATTTAATTTAATTTTATAGAGGAAAACATATAAAAATAATATTAAATATTAATATTATCGTTTTATATTTTTATTTATTAATATTTAATATTTAATATAATGTGTTTAATTATTACATTTTATTCTTTTTATATATTTATATTTAATATATGATATTTATTATTATTTATAATTAATATATATATATATACAAAATTTATTCATTTTTATCTGTAATTATTTCATTAATAATTTTTTTAATATTTTAGTATTTGATTAATTATTAATTATTAATTGTTTTATATTTGTTTAATTTTATAAAATTGTAATATTTAATTATATTTAATGATTAAAATTTAATGTTTTTAATTCTAGTTTAAATCATATAATTAATATATATTCATTTTCATTTAAATATATATTCATTATTTTAAAAAAAATAGTATAATTAATCTCTTATTCATTTTAAAATATTTTTTTCTATCTATTCATATTTTAATTAAATTTAAATTCTTTTTAAAATGCATTCATTTAATTTTATCTATTAATTAATAATGTTATGTTTTTTATGTTTTTTTATAAATTATAGATTTTAAATACTTATTCATTTAATATTTTTGTAATTTATTCATTTTCAATGTTTTTATAAATAATTATTCTTTAATATTTTTAATATTTTTAACATGTAAATATATTCATATATATATATATACATGTATCAATATATATAATATTTCTTTAAATATGACTTATATAATACAAATTTTATATATTTATATTAAATAAGTCATATATTTAGTGAAAAAGGGTATATAATTAAAAATTAATAATAATTAAAAATATTGCCTGACTATATCAAGTAATGAACATTTAATTAAATTATTTTTTTCCAATTTAACATATATCAAACATGTGTTACATTAAATTCATACATAAATATATATAATTAATTCATTATTATATATAATGTGCACACACAAAATATTTCTATAATTTATTCAATTTTTAATATAAATTTTAGAATTATATTTATTAACATAATATATTAAATGTATATTATTTTTATAATTAGTAAATTTTATTCATTTTTTTACTTTTATTTAATATATACAATTTATTTCTTTTTAATATTTTCTCAAATTTATTCATTTTAAATATTATTTATTCAATAATAATCTTAATTGTTTTAATATTTTTACAAATTGATTCATTTTCAATTTTTCATTGTTTATTTTTTTTTAATTTTATCAATTTTTAATATTTATTTATACATGTTTATTCATTAACATTTAATTTTTTTAATGTAGTTATAATTTATATAATTAATATGTATTCATTTTAATTTTTATATACATTAATTTTTAACTTTTTAAAATAATCTATATAAATAATACAAATGGGGTGACACCTTAGTTGTAAACCCCATAATAGGTTTTGAATACTAATAAACACATTGGTGGATTTATGATGGAGGTGGTGATGCTGGCATGAGGCATGTAGACAGTGACATAAGCATGACACAGGCCTGGTGACATAGGTAGGATGATGTAGGCATGCCACTACACTGGGCCTTTGAGCTATCTTCCTGAGCCACTTGGTCTTGGGCTTACGGGCTTTGTAATGGATATCTATCTACCCATAGAGAAAGAGGTATTTGATTTAATAATACAAAGAGGCTTTGACCCAAATTTTTTTTAAAAAAAATCTATATAAATAATAACAATTGTTAATTTTTTTAATATTTTTGAAACCTAATAATTTTTTAATTATTAAATATCATTATTTTTCAACATTCATTCATTTAATATTATTTAGTATTATTTCTTTACTAATAATGTTACTTAATTTTTTTACTTTTCTTTATAATTTATCCAGTTTCAATATTTATCCTTTTTTGTAATTTATTCATTTTTAGTATTTATTTATACATATTTATTCATTAACATTTAAGGTTTTTAATATGTTTTTGTGGCACCCCGACCCATTTAGCCACCTAAATAGTACTACGAACCAGGTGCCACTCGCCTTAAGTGCGCATTCTCGTAAAGGATGCTAACTAGCAATGAGGGTGTAAAGAGGTGATAGTGGGGAGACTATACCCTCTGGTGATGATATGATAATGGTCTACACACACACACACACAAGTAGTGGGAGAGAAATACCAACAAAAAACAACCAATAGTAGAAGCAATAATAATAAACAACCTCAATACGATTTGAGGAATTAAACATCACATCATTCCATTTATCAATACTAAAACTGAACATGCATACATATCAAGTCATATAGACAATAAGAAGAAGGGTATCCATTGGACGACCTTAGTACGTACATATAATTATGATGATTCAGAAATAAAACAAAGAGAAACTCTAGTAGAGGCAAGAACCCATGGTCCCTTACCTTCCACCCCATGATAACAACCCAACACTAAGGTCCATCTATAAAGCCCGAACCTTTACCTAAATAAAAATCCATAAATTCTACATGTGTCTCGAAGGGACCGCATAGGGTGTGATAAAGAATCTTAGTAGGCCACCACCAATGTGTTCCTATCTTACTTCTTTGATTTAGCAGGTGTATACAAAATAATAAAGAAAGTATGAACTTGCATTTAATCAACACAAGCTTCCCTGGTGCTCAACAACCACAAGGAATCAATCACCTACTTAGACAAATGCTTGTATAACTATAGTGAGAGGATCCTTAGAAATAATCCCAAGCCACCCTCTGATGCAAAATAGTCTAGGTGAAACCTTATGTTCCACCTCTAGCAATTCACCTGGCACTACATGCCAACTGACACCTCGTGTCCAGATCAAGTAACCAATGTCCCGAGGCATGCCCAAACAATTAGATCCTGGTCTCTCATCCCTCATCTCAAAAGAAACCCTGTCATCCCTTAGATCAATATCCAAGGAACAATGATGTCTTTCATCCAAGTAATATCACCATCGGATCAATAGACGATGTCCCATGGAATGACGATGTCCATCCTCCCAAATAGTCATGCCCCAATGACCTCAAGTACAGAGAGCCTCATCCCCCAACCGAAAATCTAAACACTTTTAACCGATGGCTCCTCACTATCCCCGTGGATTTCTATGGTAATCACCTCCAACCATTTACCTAAGATCCATATAACAGAGGCCACTACCCACACGAGTGGTCAAAACCACCTTAAAATCCGAGTCATCCTGTGTGCATACTACTCCAAATGGAACATTGGCCAATACAGGTGAGTGAAAATCACCAAGTAATAACCTAAGACACATCATCTGACAGCTTGTTCCCTTATGACCTCATCACTCAATCCGATAGACACACCATCTAATATCACACAAGCCATGACCGTAACCTGAAAACCTCATTGCCTCATCTAATGACCGAGTCACCCATCATATGATCAACATAACCTGAAATACATATAAATTGGGCCATTCCCAACCTAATGACCACATTTCCTAAAAAATATATCCAATTCTATCACAATCCTTAGGCCGAGCCAGTAACTTTCCCATGGAACCCCATAATTCAATATAAACATATTAAATAATTCATTTAATTTAAAACAACACCCTGTCCTAATATACCCAAGGTCTGAATCCTATTACACAACTCAAACCTTTTTTAGACTTTAGGAACATTCCCATAGGTATCTCCAATAATCAAATAGTTAATTTAAAAATCAACCAATAATTAAAAAGGGTCTCACTTGGTCAAAAAAATGGAACACTCAAATCTGTACCCCCAAAAAATCTGTGAAATCATAATGAAAGATGAGCACCACCCACCTAGTGTTGGTAGATGCCATCACATCTCATATTAGAATCTAAATCCAACCAGTTTGGAATAAATCGACATTTTAGGTGAACACCCTAAAAATTGGATAAAACCACTCACATGTATTTAGCACACCGTATGGTGAGGGGAAATAAGAATATAAGAAATAGGTGTTGGATTCATACTGAGATGGATCCAACATAACTAAAATTTTGAAGAATAGAGTCTAGACAATGGAGATTGGTCATCACCTAGCTGAGAGGAGGGGGAGAGTTTCTCCTCTACTATATGAGGGTGATGGAGGATAAAAATGGGAGAAAGAAAAGATAAAGGGGAAAGGTAATTCTTGACTATTCACACTTTTAATGGGACACATGGTTAGAGAATATGGTTTAGCTAACCATATGCTAACCGTGTAGCTGGTACTACTTAGAATCCAAGCTCCGTATGATTAGCTCACACAGTTTGGCCAAACCATGATGAGTCCATGTGTAGCCACTAGTTAAGTGGAAATAAGTGCATGGCTTGTACATGGTTTTCCCAAATCATGCACAATCCATGCATATCCCTCTTATAAAAACTACAGAGGTCCTCACATAGCCATGTGCCCCCTCCTACACAATTTACCAAACCATGCTTAGTGAATTTGGTGGGTGCACAGTTTGTCCAAACATTGTGACTCGATCTGCGCACTTTGAATACCTGAATTTTCAGCCTCCAATGGACCCAAAACACAATCGAACCCTCATAAAACTTTTCAAGACTTAAAACATGACTGAAAAAAGGTATTTGGTTAAAGAAACTCTCATAATTAAGTTCTGTTGAATGAGAAAGAAGTTGGTCTACCCAACAAACTCTATAAATTCAAAACGGGTGTAGAATTTGACCCGATCCAAAAACCAAGGATGTTACAATCTCCCAACCTTAATATATCTCATCCCTGATCTATCAAGAATAAACCAGAGATAGTACCAAACATACCCATATCTTTAAAACTTATCTGAAATACCCTAGTCAAAAGGGAAAATGTCTACTACCTCAAGGGGCCTCCCTACCTTAAGAGTTACCTACCCTAGTCGCATATCAAACCAAAACTCAAATAAATGTGATGGTCCATCGAACATCCCTAAACTCAAGGTCCCCTCATGATGCATCTTCACTTATATACCTCATCAGATGCTTATTTTTCATTCTTGACACCCATTAATACCCCACAATACATCGATGCCGCCCTCATGCCTATTCCACACATGACACCTATGAGGTCCTGTATCTCAAAAGATGATCAATATTCCCAGTAAATCACATATCAATCAAGTCCCACATCGCAATGCTGCCCAGATGACAACACACCTCAAACACATCCCACATCATAATGATTTCTAGATGACAACAAACCTCACAATCCACGCATCTCACAATTCTCACATATAAATCCTAGTTCCACGAACTTGATATGTATATATATAATGCGTACGAGCCAATTACAACCTACTAACCAGCATCTGGTTAGTCTATAGATACACCCCGTTCACCTTGTGCACCAAAAAAAATCTTGCCTCTAAAAAGGCCATGCGAAAAGAAGAAAAAACTTCAATCACACCCATGGAATACCTCTAATAGTAACTAGCTCATCATTCTATATTTTCCTTGGATGACCCACAATGTGCACCTAGCATGAAGCCCAACTCCTTAAAGTTTGGCCTCCCGACAGTGATGCACCAGCCACCAGCCACTGACCCCACTACTGGGTCCTGATATCTCTGCCATTCCCTACACATGTAGCTGAAACTCGACTACCATCACCTGGTATCGATCGAAGTATGATCTCAGAATCTTGAGTCTATCTCGGTCCCTGACTTCTAGCTATCAGAGAAGGATTCCTGTAAAAACTCTCGAGATGTTTGACTTTTCCACATTTCTAGCACTCTTTTGGAATCTACTCACACTGATTCAAGACATATCATGGTTTCCGACACTAGAATCACACCATTGAATACCCAATATATGGTGGTCTTCTTGAGCACCCGACCTGAATGACCTACTGGAACACCTCTCAGCCTCATTTCCTACTATTTGAAGAACCACTTCCAACGTCACCTGAAGCTGTCACCTGGCGCATGTAAAATCTATCTTTCAAGTTTCCATCAGTTATGACTTCCTGATTCACTACCTCAAAGAATTAGGCCAACCAGAAGATGTTCACCTGCACCTGAATAACATGTCGTAAACCATCCTCAAAACACCTCACCATCAAGGTATCATTGCACAACATACTGGGTTCAAAGCAATGCAAATCAATAAATGTCACTATATAGTCCATGACAGACATGTCACCCTACTATAGGCTGAAGAAATCCCGATATCTCTTCACCCTCAGTGTCTATAGTAAGAAGTGCTCAAAGAAACTAGCCTCAAAGTACTTCCAAGATAGTCCCTCATGTTTACTTGATTGAACCTGCATGCCCCACCAGTGCTTAGCCGGTCCTCTAAGCATGTTTGTATCCAGCTTCACCCTCCACCATAGGGGTGTCTCAATCTAGTCAAATATCATCTCCATCAACTCGATCCAGTTCTCAGATGCCTATGTGCCACCCTCAACCTGAAATAGAGATGGGTACTGTGACTGAAACTCTTGAATCAGATACTCCATAAAAGAATATTTTCTTGATTTCCCCTATCAACACCCTAGATGACATGTACCGAGCTCGCTCTGAGCTACTCGTCAATCCACGACCCAAAATCTATCAAATATAGTAGATGCCCCACCTGTACCCAAGCCTGTACCTATGGATGATGCTTTATATGACCCTCGGAGGCCTCAACCCGCCCCTCAGGGGTCTCAACCAATGCGTGCTCCTATGACACCACATCACTACCTGCCTGAAGCTCCATTGAATCTCGTCTAGGTGGAATCCCACTGAATACAAATACATGTCCATATAGCCCAAATAACATACATATATATAACATAGATATAGAAATCAATAGCAATTAGCATCAACCTACTACCCTTAACCTCCCCATCAAAACCATGTCTCATGAAATCCGGCCTCATGACCCCTTACGCACCCATATCAAAGGAAAGTATCACATATGCCTTGGGCCATGCCCATACTAACGAACCTTGTCACCTAAATTCGATGACCACGTCACCCAACATAGTGACCAACATCACCCCGTATCATCATCTCGACCTACTCCTATAAGATCTATGCCCATACATATATATATATATCACATATAGCAAACAAATTTTATTGGGTCCACTTGCTTGGGCTGGTTGAGTAAGGTTCCACCAAAGAGAGGCTAGGTTGGAAAATGCTTCTTAGCTTCCTTTTTTGATAGTTTAAACAACCAAACCCCTCTTAGAACAATAAATGTCCCCAATGAAAAAAAAGAATTTATCACGACACATTAACATATATATTTTAAACATCCTATGTGCCTAATTAGAATTATACACAAGTATAACAAACACCAATTTCCATAATGGGACAAGGGTTCCTATATCTTCCCTTGCCATACCAGGATAAGGTCACATATCCCAACAGATAAAAAACACATTCCAAGTGCACCAATTGAGGTGTAAATAATATCAACTGTAAAATGAGAAAATCATAACAATAATTCCCACCCTTGGAAACTTGGTCTGTTCCCCATACATGGGGCTGCATACACCCAAACATGAGCTATCAACCCTATTATGACAACATAATAATATCTATTATTACACATCCTAGATATTAAGACCAAGAAATAGGTAAAATAAACTCTTTTGATATCATTTGTAGTGCCGCAACACGTTTATCTACCCAAAAAATGCTAGGGGTTGGGTTCTACTGGCCTAAAGCATGCCTCCCCTAATGATAAAGGCTATCGACTAGCAGTGAGAGTGTAAAGAGGTGATTGTGTGGAGACTATACCCTCTGGTGATGATATTATAATGATATATATATATATATATATATATATAAGCAACAAAAAATAATGAACAACAAATAGCAAGAAATAGAGGAAGAAATAAAAAAAAAAAAACCAATACCATTTTCAGAATTAAACATCACAACAAGCCATTTGTAGATACAAAAATAGAACATAAATACATATCAGGTCATACAAACAATAATCATAAGGTTTTCCATTGTTTGACATCAGTATATACATATAATAAGGATAATATAGAAAGAAAATAATGAGAAACTCTAGCTGAGGCAAAAATCCATGTTCCCATGCCTTCTACCCCATGAAAACATTCCACCACTATGTTCCAGCTCCAGAGTCTGAACCATTACCTGAATGCAAAGAAATAAATTCAACAAAGGTCCGAAAGGTTCTATGTAGGGTGTGAGAAAGAATCTCATTATGACACCACCAATGTGTTCCTATCTTACATATGTGATTTAGTAGGTTTATAAAAAAATAAAGAAAGGGTGCACATGAATTTAATCAAATTATGCTTCCATAATGCTCAATAGGCACCAAGAAGCTATCAAATACATTGGAAAAAATCAGTATAACTATAGTGGGAGGTTCCTTAGCAATAATCTCAAGCCATCCTATGATGAAAAATATTCAAGGTGAACCCTCAAGTTCCACCTCAAGTAAGTCACCCGACATTATGTGCTAACTAAAACCTCAAGTCCAGATCAAGTAACCAATGTCCTGAAGCCATGCCCAAACAATCAGATCCTGGCCCCTTAGACCTCAACTCAAAAGAAACCCCATCGACCCTTTCCTCGATGTTTGAGGCACAATGATGTATGCCCTCCAAGTAATATCACAATTGTCTCAACAGCCGATATCCCAAGAAACGATGATGTCCATTCTCCCAAATAGTCCTGGCCCAACTACCTCAAGTACGTTGAGCCTCATCCCCAACCAAAAATCTCAACACTATCAACTGATGGATCCTCATCATCTACATGGATTTCTATGATAATAACCTACAACCATTTTTCTAAGCTACATATAACAAAATCCTATACCTACATGAGTGGTCAAAACCACCTCAACATCTCATTCATCTTGTGTGAACGTGACTCCAAACAACACATAGGCCAACATGGGTGAGCAATAATCATGAAGTAATAACCTAATCCACATAATCTAGAACCTCATTCCCCTATGACTGTGTTTCTCAATCCTATGGCCACACCATTCAATATCAAATGAACCATGACCATAACCTAACGACCTCATCACCATATCTAATAACTGATTCACCCATATTGTGACCAACATAACCCAAAATACATATTTCTTGGACCACACCCATCATGATGATAACAACACCTAAAAATAGATAGTGAACACTATCACAATTCTTGGGCCAAGCACACCACATTCCCATTTAAATCCATAATTCAATATAAACATATCAAACAATTCAATTTAATTTAAAACAACACCCCGACCTAATCATCCCAATGTTAGAATCAAATCACATGAATCAAACCATTTTTAGACTTGTGGAGTATGCCCACATGCCTCTCCAACAATAAATTTAATGAAATTTTAAAGAAACCAATAATTAAAAATGGTCCCTCTCGCTCAATACGATGGTGCGATTGAAGCCACAACTCAAAAAAAATCTTTGAAATCACAAAGAAATACAAGCACCACTACCTCGTGTTGGTAGGAACCAACATGTTCAGTATTTTCCTCTAACTCAAGATGATTTGGAAAAAATTAGTATTTTACATGAACACCCAAAAATAGGGAAAAACTACTTGCACAAGCTTAATACACTATATGGCTAGGAAAAATAAGAATATAAGAAAGAAGACTTGGAGTCTTGCTGAGAAAGGTACAACGTAAAATATGTCTTAAAAAATGGGGTTCAGATGAGGGAAATAGGTCATCACATAACATATATGAGGAGGAGAGTTTCTCCTCTATTGTATGAGGGTGAAGGAGGAGAAGAATGGGAGAATAAAGGGATAAATGTGCAAGTGAATTTTTTACACTTCATAATTTTAATGGGACATGCGGTGAGCTCACATAGTTTTCCTAACCGTGCAATAAATGTGTGGCTCATACTACTTAATATCCAATCACCTCATAGTAATCTCACGTGGTTTAGAAAAACAATTTTGAGCCTGTGCATATCCACCGGTTAAGTGGCACTAAGCATGTAGGTTGTGCACGATTTTCCCAAATCATGCGCAATACATGCAGATCCATATGATAAAAACTACATACATTCTAGTACAGTTGTGAACCCCCTCTGGCATTGTTTACCAAACCATGATCAGTTCGTTTGGAGGGAACACAGTTTCTCCTTGGAGGCCGCACAGTTTGTCCAAACCGTGCATCTCATTCTCCGCACTTTGAAAACTTGTGTTTTCAGCCTCTGAAGAACCTGAAACCCAACCAAACCCCCATAAAACGTGTAAAGACTTAAACCATGAATAAAAAATGTATTGGGTTAGGTAAAATCTTAGAATTATGTTCTTTTGAATGAGAACGAATTTGTTCTACCCACCAAACATCAAAAATTCAAAACAGGTGAGGCATTCGACCAGATCCAAAAACCTGGGACATTATAGGTTGTAATGTACATATTTAATATGTGTTCATTTCATTTTAATATATATTAATTTTTAACTTTTTTTTAATAATTTATATAATTAATAAAACAGACTCATTTTTTAAATTTTTTCTAAAATCTATTCATTTTTAGTTATTAAATATCACCCATTTATAACATTCATGAATTTTAGATTATTAATTCATGAATAATATTAATTATTTTTTACCTTTTTGTTATTTATTTATTTTTAATATATATTCATTTAATATTTTTTAATTTATTTTAACTAGTTTTTATCAATGATTTCCAAAGAGTGTTGATAAATATAGGTTTTCTGAGTGACAAAAAAAATGCGCTGACAAAGCCTACCTTTATCAGGGGTTTTTGGAAATCACAAATAAAGATTCATTTTTTAGTGCTAAAAAATATGGATAAAGACCCATATTTATTAGTGCTATGATGTAGTGCTGACAAAGCCCATCATTATAATAAAATTTAGGAAAGTGCTGATAGCGGCTGGTTTTGTCAGTGCTAAGAGGTAGTACTGGTAAAGAGTGGCCTCTATTAGCACTTTTTATTTCACCATTGATAAATATAAGAATTAATTTCTGCTCATTAAAAAGTTATGATAAAAAATTTATGATATTTTAAATTTAACATTAATAGAGGATATGATTTCTCTCATCGTTCAAGCTCTCATGGAACTGAAACTTTACTGCCAATCTCCCTCGAAATCCTCAGGCTCCTCAGACTATCAGCACTTTTAAAACCAACTATATATTAATTCTGATCCACCATTCAAGTGATTTAATTTTCCCATATTTTATAGTTATTTTTTGTTTTTTTAAAATTTCCTATAGAATTTGAATGGTGTGCATGAGCATTTTTACCTTGATATATATCCTTGATTCTCCACCCAATTTCACTTTCCCTTGATCCACTATTACCTCACCCTCTCACTTTCCCTCTTGTTTATTAAATGTTATTATGAAATGAGGCTATGTTTTGTTTGGTTCCATTATTGTACATGTTGTTGATCTATCAAAATAGGATGTTAATAAACCTATAATTATTTGATATTATTAGAAAATTTTTTAAAAGTGTAAATACATTCTAGGTTTAGAAATAGTTGTGTTGTTATCTATTAAATTTGTTTAGTTCAAAATTTTTAATTCATCTATTGAATTTTCATGAGGAGTACATGTGGATTTTTTGAAATTTGGTTGTTTTTAATTTAAAATGAAAACCAATAGTCAATAATATTTTTTCTAAGAGATTGATGCTTTGAAATTTTCACTGAATGTATCCTTTAAAGTTAAACTGAACATTGTTTCATATAAAATGTTTTTTTTATTTTTTTTCTTGAAAAATTGAGTGGGTTTCTTAAATTTTTCTTAAAAAAATATTTCTAAATTGGAAATTTTCCAATTCATATAGAGTGCACCTTTAAATAGGATGTAGATTAATTTTTAAAATCATGTCGATTAATTTCATAAGAAGTTTTTATTGTATCATTTTATAATTTAAATCATTTTATAAAAATAACCCTTACCTAAAAAATATTTATAGATCTTATTTTTTACTAATTTATGGAAATTCCATTTGGGAATATTTTATTGTTATCTTTTTATAACTTCATATAAAATGATTTATATTAATGTATGCACTTTATTTAAATCTGTATATCTTTTTTTGACATCACATGTTATCCTTTATCAATGTCTTTTTCCTTGTGATATTTTCTTCAACATGTGTTACCTCCATCATGCATACCATATATGAAACCACCATCACAAACTACTTCATATATTTTGACAACTTCCTCATAAATTAGGGCTATCACCAGGTTCACCACCAAACTAAATCTTCTGCCAGTCCACTCGATTATTCTCAACCTTATTTTTTTCTTTTAATTTCATGTTCAAGTGACCAATAATTATCAGTGTTCAAATTTAAAATGAATAATCCATTCTATCTGGCCATTGAAAAGTGTTGGTCACCCAAACATTCCCACTCCTTCAACATCCTAAGGTAATTTTGGAGAAAGGTCTTGGATTGAACTTCACATGTGATAGAGAATAAGACAAGTTCCATGTATCCTTCCTACTCCCATAGATTAAAACCAAACATTTATTCCCATTTTATTCAATTAATAAGAATAATTAACATAATCCTTTTAATATTTTAATTTCTATGAATATTTATGACATAAAATTTTCAATGAAATCCACTAAACTCATGTTCAGTTAAAAATTACTTCTTATAAGAATGATAAAAAAGGTGAACATACACAATATAATGTTTCAAATCATTATTAATTTGGTTAATTCACCAAGTTTTTCATTCATAGTGCTTTAGTTCTATAAAATTTCACTCGTAGTAATTTCTTCCCCCTATAGACCCCATTCAAAACATCTATATCTGCTTCTGTCATGTTTAAACCTTTCTCCCAGTTTCCAATATGATATTTTTCCATATTTGATTCTTCATATTAGTTCCACTCAGGTTGATTTTTGAATTCAATTGATCCTAGATAGTTGGTCTTATACTCCAATAATTATCCTAATATGATCTTTTTTGATGATCCAACCAGGAAACTTGTTCAAATTGTGTTGAAGTTTATTGTTTCATCATATGAAAAAAGATCATCAATGTCCATTCCTATGAAACCTATAAATAAAACACCACCTAAAACACCATGTACCAAGTGAAGAAATTAATAAACATAAACTCATCCCTCTTGTTGGAATCCCAACTATAAAAGTTACATAAACTCTCCTAGAACACCTTTTTTTACTACAAAACATTAAATTGAGGACCTGGACCAACAAACACACGTTTACCCTGGGTTTTTTCTTCTCATTACACCATTGTGTAAAATGATATCTTCTTTGGAATCATCAACAAAAACATTCAAATGTTTGGTTCCCCTTATCAGAAGTATCTATAACTTTTTTCCTTTGACTATTAATACCTTGTGTATATTTATTTATTTATTGTACAAAATGAATATTTTATGAACCTCATAGGATGAATATGGATCAAAAATGGGTGGGAACTAATCATATGACAAAGGAGTTTGAGGATGGAGTTAAAGAGTTAATCATGTATGGAATGGATAATTCATAATAACTTTCTCAAATCCTTTATCTGTAATTACATTGTTGTTATTCAAGAAAAATTAATCCAGAATAATTGATTTTTTTTTGATTTGTCATGGAATTGATCAAATATAAAAATGTTAGACTCAACATAGGGATAAAATAAATGGACACACTGATTGGGATGATATTGAATTTTATTTACCATTTTATATGAATACCAATGTAAATGATGATGGATATCATATGGAAGAAATTACAATGGAAATTGAAGATGAGATTCATAGTTGTCTGAAGTTGATTGAGAAGTTAAATAGAAATTCTAAGAGATAATTTTATATGGGTTGTACTAAATATAAATCCTTTTTAGCTGTATTGAAGTTATATTATTTTAAATATGGAAGTATATGGAGTGACACTAGCTATACACGACTACTCGGTATCTTGAATGATATGCAACAAAAGAAAATGATCTTCTTTATTGAACAAATGATGCTAAACTAATACTACATTCAATGATAATGATCTATGAAAAAATAAATTCCCATCCAAATGATTTTGTATTGTTTCACATGGACAACGAATCACTAAAACAATGTCCTATATGTGGCAAGAAACGATACAAGAAAGATGAACCAAATCCTTCAAAATCTGTATGATGTTTTCTCATTATTTCAAGGTTTACATGACTATATGGATGTCCTGAAACCACTAAATAATTAACATGGAATGTGGATACAAGAATAGAATTTGTTTAACTACATCACCCAATAGAATCACATCAGTGGAATATAATTTATTATGAGTATCTTGAATGTAGAAATGATCCTAGAAACCTCTATCGCGCCTTATCTGTAGATTGAATAAATCCTTTTGGTGTAAAAAGTTTTAATCACAGTACATGGTCTGGTTATATTAGTAAATTATAACTTTATACTATGGTTATGCATGAATCACAAATACATTATGTTTTATCTTCTTATATCTAGAACAAAACAACCTGGTAGTGATATTGATCACTATTTATCTCCATTGACCAAAGATTTGAAATTGATATGGGATGAAACTGTTACATTATATGATAATCATAGAAGTGAATAATTCACATTGATATACATGTCGTATGGGATGATAAATGAATTTCCTTCTTATGGAAAATTTTCAATCTATATAATTAAAGGAATGTTGGGGTGTCCCATTAGTAAAGAATGCATATACTCATTTCAGTTGAAGCATTCATCAAAGACTATGTTTTATGAAATATATATTTTTTATCCTGATTACATAAATACTGATCCTGGATGACAACATTTGAGAGAAATATAGAAAAAGGTACAACACCATCTCTATTGAAAGGTGATCAAATATTCAAGAAAGTAAAAAATATTGACATTGTTTTTGGAAAACATTTTTTGAAGAACCTTATGAAATCAAGTTAGGAAAAGATCAATTTTTATTGAATTAACATACTGGAATTTTCTATATGTCAGAAATATTATTAATTACATGAATGTAGAAAAAATAAATTTGATAGGTTTATTGCAATGTTACTAAATGTTCCTGAAAAAAGGATGACAATAAGGCTAGGTTGTACATGATTGACACGATGATAAGGGAAGAGTTGACACTGGTGAAGGGTGGAAGGTGGAATTTTCTTCAACCAGAAAATTACAGCCTATCCAAATAAGAAAAACTAAAAAATTTCAATTTACATAATGATGCAAAAATTCTAGAGGGGTATTCATAAAATATCAATAATTTTGTTTCAATGACTAATTTGACGTTATATGGTCTAAATTCACATGACTATCGTGTTTTGATGCAAGATTTTATGCTCATATCTTTACTTTTCATTCTACCAAAAAATATATAACATACATGAACTAGAATCTTCTTCATTTTTAAATCTATATGCAATAAATTTGTAAACCCGACAAGGTTTCTAATCATGAATAAGGATATTACAGTTATATTACATGAATTAGATATGTTCTTCCCTAAGAATTATTTTATATAATGGTCAACTTGATGGTTGAATTGGTTATATAGGTTCAACTATGTGGTCCTTTCAATTATAAATGGATGTACCCCACTGATTAATATATGAATATTTTGAATTATTACATCAATAATGAAATTTTTCTAGAAGGTTTTATTGCATAAGAATATAATTTTGAATAAGCTATTAAATTATGCACGGATTACCTTTCAGATGTTGATAACAATGGTATCCCAAAGTCTCATATGCTTTTATATAGTTTAGACACAAGAATCAGCATCGACTGTACTGAAAGAAAAACTAATTTATGTATATTTTAAGGGGATATAATAATATGGATGTGTTAGAGGTGTGGGTTTTGAAGTGTCACCTCAAATATATTTCAGGAATATAGAGACTGAAGGAGATACATATGAGACAATGAAAGGACTAAAAGCACAGATAAATTATTTGAAATATAATATTATCTGGTCTAGTTTTCTAGAATAATATATGTTAAAGGATCAGAGTGAACCAGTAGTGAAAGAAATATTAATTCATGAAGAGCCAAATGACCCCACTAGCTTTGAGGCTATCCACTCCCCTAAATTGCCTACCTTAATGGAGGTAATCAATTTTCACATTACTATTTCTCCTAAATGTTATTAAAACAACTTTTGATAACCTTATATTACTAAAATTCTATAGGATGAAGTTTTATGCGATTTATATCTATCAAATCACCTGTGTCGCCTTTTTGAGAGGAGTATGGTGTATGATAGAATAAGATAAATTCCACACAATAATGAAATCCCAAATAATTACATGAGAGTGGGGATTGAGGTATATCATGAGTTAAGTAATGATTTTCTTGTTCCCCTTGATGATATAGATGTTACCATGGCCGGTAATGCTATTATAACTTTCATAGCATAGGAATCTAATATTATAAAGATACAAGAGGTATGTCCTTAACAATTTTTTTCAAATAAAAAGCCTTTATAAGTTTTTGAGAAAGGTCCAAAATGAGGTATGCCATTGTAGATGAATAAAAAAATGGGGAAACAGAAGGTTGGATCAAGAAAATTTAGTGAATCAACTAAGAAATCAAAAGGACCTTCCAGGAGTACTTTTACCCCGCTAATTACACTACTGAATATATTAATATCATAAGGTCTTAGAGACACAATATTAAAAGATGGAAATATTTCCTATATTCAATATAATGAATAAATATTTTTAGATTCCACTATAGATGCAGTTGTTCTAGAGAGTATAAATGAGATTATCAAGTTTGAATGATTGGGATTCTAAGTTATGAATACATACATGAGGTATATTTTCATAATTTGTCAGTCCAAAAAATAATCTATCATGTTCATTGTAGTAAATAACAATTCATATTTTATACAGGGTTATATATTGATACTATATAATGGGAAAACCTTATGAATCATGATTTAGAAACATTAAACCCTATATCATTTCTACCCAATAACTATCATTGGAATTGAAATAAATTAAAAAGAAAGAAGATGCACTAGGTAAGGAATTTGAGATGAAAAAAATAGATGATAGAATATTCTTAATGCCTACAATATAAGGGTAAAACTATAAAATCTAATCACATAAAATATTTTTTTCATTAGTTATTTGTTTTTGTTTTTTAGTAATCACTGTATGGTTATCACAATCAATTTTGATTCCCTGAATGTTTATTTTTTGGATGAAATGCATGGTTTTCCATCAAAATGACCACATATGATTCTTATTTTGAATTTTTAATACACTAAAATCAATATTTTATAGAAAAAATTCAAATTATATGTTACAGTTTGTGATTTAAGAATAATTTTATTATGACAAGGTGATCTATAAATATAGGCTAAATCATGGAATGAGGTCTATGATTGAATATGAGAAGCCTATGAATTTCTTCAAATAAAAATAGATTATGGTGTATATAGTAATATTTATCTATCGAAACACATTTCAATCCAATTTAATTATTTTTTCCAATGTTTGTAGTCTCTGAAGGAAAATAACAACACTGATTATAGATATTATGTTTCAAAATTTATGAATGATATCATATACCATCAAAAGACAAGCATCCTCAAAAACTTAATTTCTAAAGTTAATTACAATTTTGTTAAAAATATTTTTGAATAATTTGATTTTCTATATTTTCCTAGTACTACCAACATTTTTAATAGTCTATTTAATCAATATAAGAAATAAATTTTTTTAGATATGAATGGGCAGAGTACATAGTGTCTAACTATTTTCTAATATCAAATTTATGTGATTACCTATTATGTTTGTGATCTAGTATAGGATATAAACTTAGAGATAAATTTGGAATGTGAAGAATTAGTATCGTAATGATTATATATATATATATTATATTTTCCATATTTCTCAAGGATAAGTATAATGGTGGGTTACACTCTACAGATTTTGGAAGAGCAAGTTACATTCCTGAGGCTACTCGTGTTCCTAGGATTTTAGACTTCGAGTCTATAACTAAGATAATGTTGATAGGGAAGTGGTACAAGGATCATTCTACCAACAAATTTTAATGTGTAGTACTAATTTATGGGTAAGATACTTCAATTCTCATATCCTCATCATTTATATTTTGTATCTTCAATAAAAGTGAAATTTTGGTTTAAAACACATGTCGCATAACCAAAAATGAGAAAAAAATGCTTGGATTATTTTTAACTGAATGTCAATCCAACAAACTATGTGGTTGGTATGGCCCGAAGTGTGTGTTTTCAAAATATAAGTGTCATTTTAGTTAAAACACACCTCACATAGCCAAAACTAATCAAACAAGTTAGGATTATTTTAAAAATTTATCATAATGATCTATAATTCCTTTTTTGTATAGGAATTAATTTCATTTCAATTTGACACATGATGTGGTCGGTATGACTTGTAGTGTGCGTTTTCAATACAGAAGTTCCATTTTTTTTAAATCATGGATCACATAGACAAAACTAGTAAAAAAAGCTTAATTATTTTCAATGTTTAGGAAAATGATCCATAATTCATTTTTGAAATTTAGGAATTTACCACATATCAATCCAAAACCTGATATGATAGGTATGACTCAAAGTATTTGATTTCAATATAAAACTGCCATCTCATTTTAAAACACACTTCACATAGCTAAAATATATCAAAAGAGTTTATATTATTATCAATATTTATAAAAATAACCCATAATTTATTTGTGACATTTAGGGATTAACCTCACACCAATTTGACACACGATGTGGTCGGTATGACATAAAGTACTTATTTTTAATATAGAAGTCACATTTAAGTTTAAAATGTGTGTCACATAGAAAAAACTAAGAAAATGATCTCAAGTTTTCTTCAAAATTTAGGAAAAGGATCCATAATTCATTTTTGACAAGTAGGAATTGACTGAATGTCAATTAGATGCATGATGTGATGGCTAAAAGTGTATATTTTGAATAAAAAAAGTTTCATTTTAGTTCACAACGCATGTCACATAGCCAAAACTAAGAAAATGAGCTCATATTATCTTCAAAATTTAAGAAAAAAATCCATAATTCATTTATGGTATATAAGAAATTCTTTCCCATCAATATGACGCATAATGTGGTTGGTATGACTCAAAATGTGTTTTTTCAATATAGAAGTTTTATTCTAGTTTAAAATGTGGATCATATATCCAAAACCAAGAAAAAAAATCATGAATTGATTCCAAAATTTAAGAAAAAGATCCATAATTTTTATTTTATGTATAAGAATCAACTGCACATCAATTAGACATATGATATGATCAGTATGACTCTAAGTTCTTATTTACAATATATAAGTGTCATTTTAGGTCAAAATGTGCAATACATAGTTATAAATAATAAAATGAGCTCATATTATTTTCAAAATTTTGGAAAATGATGTACACCCATCAATATGAGATATGTGTGGTTAATATAACATGAAGTGCTTGTTTTTAATATAAAAGTTCCACTTTAGTTTAAAACACACATCATGTAGCCAAAACCAAGAGAAAAACTTGGTTTGTTTTCAAAAAATAGGAAAATGTTCTATAATTCACTTGTGATGTTTAGGGATCGACTGCATGTCAATCAGATACACAATGTGTCTTATTTGAGTCAAAGTGCATGTTTTGAATATAAAAGTGTCATTTTAGTTTAAAATGTGTGTCACTAGAAAAAAATAGAAAATGATTTTGAATTATATTAAAACATTATAAAAATGATTAATAATTCATTTTTGCCATGTGTAAATCAACCACACATCAATCCAACACATGATGGAGTCTGTATGAATCGAAGAGAATATTTTCAATCTAAAAGCTTCATTTTAGTTTAAAACATGCATCACATATCCAATACCGAGCAAAAGAGATCTGATTTTGTTAATTTTTTTTAAAATGATCCATAATTAATTTTTTATGTGTAATAATCAACAAAATGTCAATAAAACACATGATGTTTCTGGTATGAATTGAAGTGTATGTTCTTAATACAAAAAATACCATTTTATTTTAAAACACACCTCACATATCTAAATATGATAGAAATAACTCAAATTATTTTCAAAATTTTGGAAAAAAATCTGTAATTCATTTTTTTATGTGCAAGAATCAACCACACATTAATATAACTCATGATGTTGCTGATTTTATGGAATGTGCGTGTTTTCAATATAAAACATTCATTTTTGTTTAAAACGCATGCCACTAGTCAAAAATGAGAAATCGATCTTGGATTGTTTTTAAACATTAGGAAAAAAATACATAATTAATTTGTACCATGTATGAATTTACTACACATCAATTTGACAAATGATGTGGTCGGTATGACTTGATGTGCATGTTTTCAAAATAAAAGTTCCATTTTTGTTTAAAACACATGTCACATAGCAAAAAATGAGCAAACAAGCTCAGATTGTTTTCAAAATTTATGAAAATGATCTACAATTCAATTTTGATGTGTATCAATTGAACTTACTTCAATCTGACAGATAATGCAATTTTTATGAATCGAAGTGCATGTTTTCAATATAGAAGTGCAATTTTAGTTTAAAATGCACCACACATAGCCAAAACCAAGCCAACAAGCCCAGATTATTTTTACAATTTGAAAAAAATATCTATAATTAATTTGTAATGTGTAAGAATCAACCTCATGTCAATCCAATATAGGTGTATGTTTTTAATATAACTGTATCATTTTAGTTTAAAATCCACATCACTAGCCAAATTAAGAAAATGAGCATAGATTATTTTTAAACTTTTGGAAGATGATCCATAATTCATTTGGGACATGTAGAACTCGAAGTGTGTGTTTTCAATATACAAGTGTCATTTTAATTTAAAATACACATCATACAACCAAAACTAAGAAAACAAGCTTGAATTGTTCTCACATCATGTTATCTTCTATTTTTTATTTAATTTACTTATCATTTTTATATGATACTTATTTAGTTAATTTTCATAGAGATAATTCTTGAATATGGAAAAGAAATGATGTGATAGTTAAACCCTTTTATTTTCAAAAGAAAGTTCTTTTTAATTAGATCACATATGTGGTGAGAGTTTCTTATCACCACTAATGTAAACCAATTCAAGATAACCTACTTTTCAGAATAAAAAGAAATTGTGTCACATGTAAGAATCAACCACACCTAAATCTGATACACAATGTGCCCATTATGATTCAACATATAATTTTTAGTTTTAAATTAACACTTTATGATTAATTATTTTCTATATAGTATTACTAACATAATAATTTTTTTCTTATACAGGTGTATTTTTTTCTTGAGTTGGGGTGGTTTTTTTGGAAAATGATAGCATGACCGATCTCTTTTCAGAGGGGGTCGGGGGCCAAAGACAATAGAAAATCAACATTTTGAGTACTTTTTATAATTTTACATATTAATGTAATTTTACTACCCAATGTTTAAAATTTATATAATATAGTATTTTTTTCATATATTTGTGATGTAAATTTTATTTCAATTAAATTCTGTATTTTTTGATCCCTATAATTTCTGTTATAGCATGTTATAATTTTACCAATACACTGAAACCATATTTCTTTTATCAATGCTTGAAAAAAAACTGCTAATGGGACCCTTTATCAGTGTAAAACTAACACCGATAAAGGACCCCCTTTATCATTTATTTTATTAGTGTTGATAAACGAACCATTTGTCAACATTAAAAAAGAATCACTCATAAAAGGATTCCTTTATCAGTGCTAAAAGAATCAAAAATAAAGGGGGAAATTATCGGTTCCTTTTTAGTGATGATAAAATACCCTTTATCAAATCTTTTCTAGTAACTATACAGGCCATTCCATTTAAACATTGCTAAAATTATCATTAGTTTTTTATCCTGAAAAATCTTATTTTCAGTGCTGTTATAGGTCCTTTATGAAGTAGTGGCAGTATCAGCCGTCTTTAGCTTGAAGGTGTTATCAACAACCTTCTTGGAATCCCCCATATTGACTCTATATGTTACTCCAATGGGGACACTAAGTATATTATTTCCTTGATACAAGCTTCCAACACTATAAAATAGTAACACTGAATCTTAATACATAATCTTTCTCATCATTAAAAAGGAAAATGTTTGCTTTAGTTTCCCATTATGCCCTTTTGAAATCACTAATTTGTGCTCCTGCCAAAGGAGTTGGTTAACTTCCACCTGAGCTGCTAATTCATCATTAGTCTTTCTACTGTCTTCCTCAACATTCAAGTCACCCTCAATTCCATTAGCTAGAGTATCTCTAAATGAAACTTATATAAGATAATTTTGGTCATAATTTGTAAGATCATCCCATGAGCCCTCAACTCATACAAAAGGAGCGCTAAAAAGGTTTGTACAAAATTGTTTCATATATACATTGATATGGTTGATAGCTTCAGAAGAATTCACTAACCTTTTTCTATGAGGACATACCAAAACAACACTTCACTACTATATATTGCACAATATCCAATGCTGGCCTTTATTAGTGGTAGGAAAAAACCACTGATAAAGGGGGTACATTTATCAGTGCTTGAAAAAATTACTAATAAAGTTAAATTTAATCTGTCCTAGAAAAATAATTGATATGAGGGTACACTTTTTCAGTTATTTTTTCTAGCATTACTAAAATTACCCCCTTTATTAATGTTTTTTAGCACTAATAAAACTCACCCCTTTATCAACACTTTATATTTAGCACTGATAAAGGTCATAGTGAGTAATTTAATTCATATATAAACATTTATATATTTTAAATAAGATTTATATTTCAATAACTATATAAATGTAAATATAATATATAAATTTGGTTTATATAACTTTTAATAAAAATGAATCTTATTTTTATAATTTTATATAAAAAAATTGTCAAATTTATATTCTTTAAAATTTTTACTAGTATATTTATATACTTTATTTAAAAAATGTGTATATATTTAAAATAAATATAATATATTAATATTTTATTTAAACAATTATATAATATATAAATGATTATATTTATTTAAATATATATTTATATTGATATCAAATAATTTAAAATATATGTAAATGTATACCTGTATGTGTGTGTGTGTATATATATTTGTTTGTGTGTGTGTATTTGTGAGTCTATGTACATATGTATGTCTATCATGTGTATATGTATGTGTGTGCATATGTCTGTTTATTTTATTATTATTTATTCTTTTTTAATATCTCTCTATTTTTAGTATTTTAATAATTTATTTAATTTTTAATATTTATTCATTATATATATATATATATATTTAAATTTATTCATCATGAATATATGTGTGCATTTAATTTAATTTAATTTAATTTAAATATTAATATTTTTTATATTCAACATAATTCATTTTTAATAATTTTGTTATTTATATAATTAATATTATATATTTATTTATTTTTATTCATTTTATGTGTTTGTAATTCATGTAAATGTTTCGAATTTACTCTTTAAAATATTTTTGTAATTTATTTAACTTTATTTATTCAATTTTAAAATTATTTAATTTATTATTATTTATTTGTTTTAAATATTTATTAATATTTTATTGGAATATATTCATTTTATAATTTTTATTTACACATAATTAGTTGCTAAGTTATAATAATATTCATATATGTTTAATTTATATGATTAAAATTTATTCAATTTCATTTATTAAGATGCAATATTTTTGAAATGTTTGAAATTTATATAATTAATTTATTTAAATGCATTTTTTAATATTCTCTTTATTTCTGTACTTGTTTATAATTAATTAATGTAATTAATATTACAAATCATAAAAAATTATTTTCTAAGTTTTAATATTCTTTCTATATTTTTATTTTTTATGATCAATATTCATTCAATTTTGTTTATTCAGTTGTAATGTTTTTAAAATGTTTGAAATCTATATAATAGTTATATTTAATTTTTTTTAACATTTTCTTCATATATTGTACGTACATGTTTACAATCTATGTAATTAATCTACTAAATTCAATTTGTTTGTATTTGTTTACTATGTTTTAATATTTTTGATATGTATCATTTTAAAATATTTTCATTTTTAATATTTTTAGTAATTTAAATATTTAATAAAATATATTCATTTTTTAATATTATTGAAGTATATTCATTTATAATTATTCAATTTCACTCTTTTTTAAAATTCATTTAATATTATATATTATTAATAATGTTAAATATTTTTTACTCTTTTATAATTTATTCATATATAATATATATTCATTTAAGTTTTTTTGTAATTTATTTTAAGCAGCTTTTTTCGGTACTTATAAAATCACTGATAAAAACTATATTTATCAGCACTTATTTTTTAGTGTTTATAAAACTGATATTTATGATAATTTTTTTGAAATCACTGACAAAATCTATTCTATTCTTATAAATTCTAACCCTAACTGAACTTTCTTCCTTGCGCCCTTTAATCTCCCATAGAAGTCGACCTCTACTGCCGACCTTAATCAAACTTCTCGGACGAATTAATCCTCTCTAAATCTAAGTTATGTGATTATTTTTACTCATCTTTAATCAATTATACACAACTTGATCACCAAGATCATCTCCTTCATTCCATTTGATCTCCTCTTTAATCATGATTCTCAAATATTACCTTGTCTTTGAAAAGGATTTATTTTTCTTTCTCGGTAACAGTACGAATGACAACATTATGGTGTGATCCGAACTCTATGAGAAATTTGTTCTCATTATCTTGCTCATTTAAAAATGAAAATTTGTGGAGAAAATAAATAAAATGGAGTGATTTGAACACATCTCCCCTATTTGAAGAGGTTATATTGAATGAAGAGAAATCCTTAGAGTAGAAACTAGGAGAAATCAGTTTCTACCTAATTAAAGATTTAAAATCGCCTCAAAATCTAGGCGATTTGGAAGTTAACAAATGAAACAATGCTATTATTTTAAAATATCCTATATTACCCTTGTATATATTTTATTTTATTAAACATATACACATATCTTGAACTCACTTTAGTGATAGGGGGTCTTGGTATGGTCCTGGGTTAGAGTCTTGGAGAATTATTTACTTATAGTTTGTATGATTTTTATTATATTTATCCCTCTTTACATACCATTATAAATAATTATAAAAAATAATTATTTTTCTCAATTATGTGTAATTTATAAATAATTTCAATTATATATATTTAAATATTTTTTGTGTTAATATTTTGAAATTTGTTTTTAAATAATTATTATAGTTATTGAAATGTAATTTTTAAAAATTAATTTATAATAATAACCATGTATAAATTTTAACTTTATATTTTAAAATAAATAAATATATGGATTACATAAATAACTTTATTGAATATGTGAAATCACTTTTTTTTTAAAATTTAAACATCCTTTTGAATATATTTTCCTTAGTTTTAAGTTGATTTAATTTTTTATCTTGAAATTATAATGATATATTAATATCAAAATTATTAATTTTTGATTTGTTAATAAAAAAGTAATAAAAATGTATTATTTAATTAGGTTAATTCACCAAATTTCCATTCCTAATGCCACAGTTCTATAAATGTTTACTCATAGTAGTTGCTTCTTCCTACTAATCCCATTGAGGATTTCATCTGCTTTCATTTCACCCTTGACTCTAATTAGAAAGTGAGTCTTTCTTTTCAGTGCATTCTAGCTATTTGACTCACTTTCATTCATTCCGACCACCATTGCAATTATTTAATTCATAAATATCTTGATATTTTTTTCTAATCAACTTTATTGGTTTATCCCATTGGACAGACCCACCATTTTATTTAATCCCTGATTCCTATTACATGGGCTCACAGAATTATATTTAAAGCTCCACTGAGATTACCTTTCACTCCTTAAATTGGAATCATGACCAGCATTTAAAACATCTATATATGATTTTTTCTTGTATAAGAGTTTCTCTTAGATTCCACTCTAGAATTTTTCTATAGTTGGTTCTCTTTTTTGGTTCCATTGAGGATTAGTTTTATTTTCAGATTATCCTAGGTATTTTGGATTATACTCTAATCATTAGTTTGAGATGAGGATTTATAAATATTAAATTGGGATACAACTTCAACTTGTGTTGAAGTTTATTATTCCATTTGTACCTAATAAGAATTTTTATTTATGTTCTTTGAGGATTTATCCCAGTCATGTGAATTGTTTAAATTTGAAGCATTCATGAAACCCCAATTAGTTTATTCTTTGGGATTTCTATTAGCTTGAGAATACCCAACCAAGACTTCTAGTTCATTATATTTAAATGGAAGAGTTTATTTAAATTTTGGGTACTAAAGGCTATTTTATTAAGCCCTATTAATGTTTTCATCATCTGAAAAAATAATATTTGGATCCTAGGCATCCTTTCACTAAAACCCCACTTGACCCTCCATGTAACAAGTGAAGAAATTAATAAATATCAACTCCTCCTTCATGTTGTACTAACACCTAAAAAAGTTACAAATAATATACTTGATTTCAATGTTTTCAATAGTTAAATTTAATTATATTCTTTGCAAATTTATATATATCACACATTTATTTTTTTCAATGATTTCCTATACTACAAAAAAATATCATTACACATATTTCAACTCTTATTATATAAGAATAATGGATTCATGTAGCTTGAATTATTTATTATGAATGACCTTTTATGGGTTCTAAGATCATACTTTTTCATATTTATTTATTTTTGTTAAATATTGACATTACTGAATAAAATTGGATGTGCATGAATAAAAAATTTATGGATTCTAATTGTAAAACAAAATATTATGATGATGGGGTGAAAAAGTTCATCAAGTTTTCAAAATATCATGCATATAACCCTTCTCAAATACTTTTTCCATGTTGACGCTATTTTTATTCAAGACTAATTAGTTCATAAGAGTTGTAAGAACACTTGATATGTTAAAAAATAGATTGAAGTTATAAATATTGGACTAAACATGGGGATAAATTGAATATATCCAGTGAATTGGATAACACTGAATTATAGGGATCATCCAATATAATTAAAAATGAGAATAATGAAGAAGATTATATTGGGGATATGAGTAAATGCATGAACGGTGATGAAGATAGTATTAAGGAAATGAAAATGACCCTTGAATATGGACTTCATGCTTGTCTAATTTTTTTAGAAGTTAAAGAGTAGTACAAGGAAACCATTGTATACTGGTTGTACTAAATTTATATCATTGTTATCCATGCTAAATCTATATAATATAAATGACGGTAATGGATGGATTAACATCATTTTTACAGAACTACTCACTCTATTGAATGATTGATCCCATAAGATAATGAGATTTCTTACCAAGCATATAATGCTAAATGAATTCTATGTTCAATGGGTATAATATATGAAAGAATACAGGAATATAAAAATGACTATATATTATTTTTTAAATAATAAAAATCAGTTAAAAAAATTCCCAAAGTATGGTGCACCTTAATACAAGAAATATGAATAAGGTCAAAAGAAATTCATATAGTTATTTCCAATCATTCCAAGGTTTAGGTGCCTATATAGAAGTGAGGAGACTACAAGGTAATTTATGTGGAATATAGATTAAATAATTAAATATAAGAAACCTTTTCAAATGATAGACTCTCCTCTGTGGTATAAAATTGATCATGAGTATCCTGAATTTTGAAATGAGCTGAGAAACCTTTGCATTGTTCTATCTACAGATGGAGTGAATCCTTTTGGTTTTCAAAGAATCACTCAAAGTACATGGATGGTTATGTTGGTATATTATACCTTTCCACCATGGTTATGAATGAAACAAAAATATATTATGCTATCCCTACTTATATTATTACCAAAATAACCAGGTAACGATATTGATGTTTATTTGGCTCTATTGATCAAAAATTTAAAATTATTATGGGATTTGGATGTTAAATTCTATGATTCATAAAAAAAATGAATATTTCATGTTGAGATCCATGTTTTATGGGATGATAAATGAATTTCTTGTGTATGTAGATTTTTCAGGATATATAATTAAAGGAACTCAAGGGTGTCCCTATTGTGAACAAGGTACATAGTCAATGAGGTTGAAACATTTATCAAAGAATGTGTTTCTAGGAACCCAAAAATTTCTTCCCTAGTGACATAAACATTGATCATAGGAAAAATCATTATATGGGAATTCAGAAGAAGGTAAAACATTTTCTCAACAAATATGTGGTCAAATATTTCTGATAGTAAAATATATGGACACTTCTTTTGGTATGTTTTTTGTAGAAAAACCATACAAAAACTGATTGAAAATAGAGATTAGTTTTTTTAATTACCATAATAGATTTTTTTGTATGTCATGAATTTTCATGATGTCATTCATTAGGAAAAAAACATATATTATGGTGTCATTGTCATGTTACTAAATGTACTCAAAAAAACAAAGGATGGAATTGAGGCCAGGTTGGACATGATTGAAATATAGATTTGTTAATATTTGGCACTAGTGAATGATGAAAAATGGAATTTTCTTCCTCCATCTACCACTATTGAAAATTGGGTTTATCTCCATGCATATCTTCCAAAACTTTTACTAAATCATGGGTATAGAGTTTCAGGAAAATGCTATACCCATGGTTTTTAAAAAACCTCTACTATAGGTTAATCTTTACCAATGGTTTTTTAAAAAACAATGGGTATAGAGGCTTAACATAAGCCAAAACCTCCCCCTCCCCTCCTCATTCATAAGCCCTAGTCTCCCCCCCACATGATAAAGCATCAAGATCTTCTTCTCCTCTAATTTTATCCTCCCCCAATTTAAGGATTTTTTATTCCAATCTTCTTCGACATTAGATTTGTGAGTTCCGAATCCTTATTCTCTTCTGCCAAATGTAATTTTCATTTTTATATATGTATTTGATTCTACTTCAGCATGTTTGAATCACTTCCAATGTAACATCCCAGGTAAATAAAGAATATGAAATTTTTATATTTATCCATATTTGTGAATAAAATATTAATATAACTTTAAAGGGGACGCTATGCTCGATGGCGTACCCAACACGCAACAACGAGTTTCTTGGAAATCTTATGTTGCACTCTAATAATAAAATAACATTATTTTAAATGGTAGTTATCGCCTAGATGTTGTGCTGGCGGGAATGGATAGAAATAACTGAAATATGATTATATATGTTTGTTAAATGTTTTTACATTTATCTAATAAAGGATAAAGGCTTAAAATACGAAAAGAATTCAATTCTAGGCTTATATACTCTAATTTTCACAAAAGATCCACTTATCAACATTTGATGGCGAACCGTCATTAAATATAGTTTTGGTCACTCTTATACATTCTATTGGACCAAATAAAACTTTTCTTTAGAATCGGGACATCAAATATTACTTTGTGTAATTTTTTGGTATTTTTCCGATAAAGTTCATTTTTAATGAATAGTGTAAAATGTTGTATTTTAATTCAAAACCTCTTTTTAATCTAATTTATTAAGATGATTAGATTATATTTTGAGTTGGTTTTAAAGTGAAATTAGAATATATTTTTACCATCTAATCCAATTGTGGTCTTTGGAATTAATTTCACTTTGAAATCAGACTTAAACTAGTGTCAATCTTTTGATACTTATTGTTTCATAAAAACATGCTATTTGTCATGACAACGGGAATTAATTATTAAATTAATTAATGTGACTTATATGTTTTGAATTTTGTAAAATAGACTGCATTTTTGAATTCAGAATATCAAATATAGCTTAGGGTGAAATTTTGGTATTTTTCTTAAAAACTTCAATTTTTGATGAATAGTAAAATCACTAAGTGGTACTTATAAAAACTGATTTTTCGTTTAAATGAAATTTTACCACTTCTGTTTTTTGAATTTCAAAAATCTGACATACATGGTTTTCATTAAGAAGTAAAATGTGGTTCAATGAGATTAAAATAATTTTTTGGTGAATAGTAACTTATTAAGTTTTTAATCGCGATTAGAGGTAATTAGTGTAGTTTAAGGTAAAAATAATGTTTTAATAATATGAGATGAGATTGAAACATGTCATAACCTCATTGGATATGTCATGGCAGACCAAGAAAATCCATGAGTCAACTTGGGGACCCCATGGAGCCACTTTGGTTGGGAATTGACATAAATAACTTTTTATTTAATGTTAAAGTAAAAATGACACAAACATGAGATGTTTTACTAAACAAATTTTTACACGGTGTTATACAAGTAAGATTTTTGACTCTAAATATTCATTAGAAATCTAAAAAGAGTTCCTACATAATGATAGTTTTTTTATAATTTTTAGAGATTAAATAAATTAAATTATTTATGACATCATGATGATGCAGCGATTACCTCATTAATAAAGGATTTAAATAAAATGGAAATATAATGTAAAATCCATGACCTACAAATGTCAAAAACCTATTGGATGGGTGGATTTATAACCCTTATCACCTTATCCTAGAAACACATCAAAGTGGGACCATTAAAATCCGAAACTCATTCTAAAATAAAGTAACATTTTCTTACTTTCCAAGAGTGCCCCTCCTCTCCTCTTATAAAAGGCCCCCACCTCTACCTCCTTACCCACACTACCAAAGCCTTTGGATCGACCAAAGCCTACCCATTTTGTCTCTCCACATCCGTCTCTTACTCCTTGAAGCCTCACTTTGGGCAGAAGTCTTCCCAAGGAAGCCTTTGAGCTCAAACCAAAGGGAGTTACCCGATTTTAAGGTAATGTCTTCACTTGAGTCCTTTTATTTTATTTTGCTTCTCCATCCCCCTAAAATCTTTTTATAAATTTATTTTGTAACAAATCCAGTATCCTCAATATACTATGATGTTTTTATAAGAAATATTCGAGCTACACTTACACACACCTACATCTAATGGTTAAAGAACATACTGTTTCCGTGGATGACGAATTTCTGCCTCCCGAAGCGATGATTGTTCAACATTATTTTAACACCTTAAAAGGTGGACATTAAGATGACACTATATTTATATATGATATATAATATGTTTATGTTTTCTTTAATCTTCTGTATTTTTCATTTTGGGCATACCTTTATGGTTTCCATTATGGGTAAACGCGATATCTTCATTTAAGGAAGTGCGGACAACCGCCCCCTCAAAGTGATTTGATTCGTTAAATACCATATGTGGGACGTATAAATTATGGAACTATGATATTATATATGATATTATACTGGAATTATAATATACCTTTTTATAATTATGATTCCATTCTATAAAATACTAAATAGAAATGAAAGTAGCGTTCATGCGTACGTACAACTTACCGTCTCCATGAATGGTGCATTTCATTTCTTACCTATAAATGATTATGTAATATTATAAATTAATGTATATACTGGATATATATGATATATACAACATTATTATAATTCTGGATATAATGGATACATGAACAACTTGTAATTATAAAGGGTTTATTTTTGACTCAAGTACCAATGATCGTTAAAACGACCGTTATTAACTTAAATAATTACATAGTGTTCATGACATGGAAATAAGTGATATAAAAGGAATAATGAACTTGAAAAAGGTTCTTAATCAAATAGAAATTTACTCAAGTTTATTATTCAGGACATTAAAGAACGATCGAGTCAAGTCGGACCCGAGGTATGGGACTTCGTCTCAATCTCCTTTCATTGAGGCATATTTTGTTTTATACACAACCTTCTTTTATACGGTGTATAAACCCCTTTGACTTTTACGTTTAATCAAAAGGAATCTTTTTATACGAAGTGTTTACTAAATGACAAAAGGGAATGTTTTTGTCGTACGTATGCGGCGACAACGACTTCTCCATCGCCGTGACCATTATTTGAGTTTCGGCTTCCTCTACAAGCCATACCTTTTTTTTAAAAAGAAAAATAAATACCATGTTTTACTTTTATTTTATTTTGGTATTGAAAATTGTTTTCATAATGTTTTTATATCAATGTGTTTTATTGAGATCTTGTGATTGAAAGGTGGAAATGTTATGTTTCCTTTATGCATGTTTTATGTGATACGATTATGTTGAGGTTCTTGGGAATTATTATGAAGACGGGTGGTCCCGTGATAGGCTAAGGGCGAGTGAGCCCGATATACCTCTCCAATGCATTGGGTAACACGATGGAGTGAAACGTTAAGGTTTCTCTGAAGAGATTTAGGGAATATATTGTGATGGGTATTCCAAACGTAACCAAGAGGGTTACTCCCTACGTAAGAATGTTATGAATGCCTCAAGTTACCTTTATGTCTTATGATTTCTATGATTTATTCATGATTTTATGAGGTATGTTAAAGTGCTTATGTTTTATGGGTAAAGCATGATTTCATTCTTATGTATATATGTACCCATGTTTTCTTTCTGTATTTTTATATCCCTTACTGAGCTTTTTATGCTCATCCCAAGTTTTTTTGAAATGTTTTTCATAGGTCAAGGGAAAGGTACATGATATGATGATAGTGTCAAGGAAGTGTCAAGAAAGAATCCATGTTTTATTTTAAATATGTTTCCATTTATGGGAAAGAATATTACTATCTTTATGTAACCACTTTGTTTATATGTGGAATGTAATGCAAGTTTTATGATCTAATTCTCTAAAACTCTAAACCCGAAAAGATCCTTAATGTGTAATCTTGTAATAACTCAAGATTAAGTAAGGTTTAAGGATGGGGCCTTATATCCAATCATCAATTTTTTAAATTTATAGTCTAATAGAGATCAAATATGGTCTATTATATTCATGTATATACTATTTTAATTATAATTTCTTCATTTTGATAATTTTCCTTGGAATTATTATGAATTTAAATTAAATATTAGGTTCTTTTGGTAGAATATTTTAGGGATTTAGATATATTTAGTATTGGGAATAATATTTAAGTTTACTATAGGGGTAAATGTTGGTTTTTATTATTCTTGAGTTATGGGATTTAATTATTGAATTTTAATTTAGTATCAAATTTTGTTTTTTAATTTTCATAATTTTTTTAATGATCACTAGAAAAGAAATACACATTTTTCTACTAGTATTCCTTAATTGTTATTTATTCCAATACATGTACCATATTTTGATTTTTATGAGTATGCCTTGGTTTTTGTTTATGATATGCCTTGTTCTCTATTTGGATAGATAGTAGTATTATATAATGGTCACTTTCATCATGAATTGTATTCAATTTGGATTCATATTATTATTCTTTTATTTCCTCAACACTATACGTTTAATTTTTCTTTAAATTTAGTTATCATTCTATCATTATAGTTAGTATAGTATACATTTTTATATTTATTTCCCTATTATTAAGAATATAAATATTTCTGTGATAGATCCCCTAATATGGTTTTGTATCCATGAATGAATAGGTTTTTAAAGAATATATTGGTATTTGGATATGATGACTCTATATGGGATAGGATCATGGTGCTTTGATTCTGCCCAATTTCCCCATCCCCAATATGATGGTATTAAAGGTGTATTAAAACCATATACACTTCCTATTTCATATATTATAAAACTTCAGCCTTCTACCTCATTTATTAAATTTTGGATATGTTTTCTATTTTATAAATATCAGTTTTTATGATATTAGGATGAGATGATTATTTATATTTATATCAATTATGGAAGAATTCCCATGATATTGTCATACCATGATTTTTTGGTTTTGATCGTGGGTGACACATTGTTTTTATTCTTGAGTAAATATTTTCCATAATAAAGAAAATTGTATTAAATTATATTAATGTCATATTAAAAACATGGAAGTTTTAGAATTTTTTTTATAAATACATATGTATTTAATTGGATTGTTTAATAGTTATTTATCATTCCATGTATTATACTTTATCTGGTTTGTTATTTGTAGGCATCACTAATAGCATATGTTGTTTCTCTTATTATTTGTTTTCCTAACTACTAGTATGCTTTGAATAATTTCATATTATAATTGGTTGTGATGAATTTTGTAATAATGGTTTACATTGTTGATTTGAATATAATTTTTTCCCTATAATAGAATGTATATAAGATGGATGTATCATACCAATAAGATTTCAACCAATTTTTAAAATAATTTGGATATTTTTTAGATTTTTCCTTTAATAATGCTTCATATGAAGGTTGTATACAATTTTCATGTTATAACTATGTTGTAATACCATGGTTAAGTTGAGAAGTTAGATACCATTTAAAAAAATTTGGATTTCAAACAAAATTATTATGTTTGGCATCATAATGGAGAGTTGATACAATGTTCCACTGTTCATAAAGGGAAAGAAAAAAGTGGTGTGAAGATTGTGATATTTGATCGGTTCCCATTTGGGAATCCTCATGAGAGAGATATTATGAAAATGTAAAAAGACAATGATATAAATACACATGAATAATATAATGAATATGATGATGTTTAGATAGTGAAAAAAATGTAACGGATGATTCCAAAACTCATGTTTATTAGAAATTAAATAAGTTGATTTTTTTTTCAATTTTTAATGCAGTAATATCACGGAAAAACCATATATGGAATTTCTAATACTTCCATTTATATATTATTATCTTTTTTAAGGACTTTCTTCATAGTCAAAATATATTTTTTGATTTTCTAAATATATCACTTTCTAGTTAAGTATGAACCATACAAGGTAGAAAAATAGATGACACAACATGCACAAGGGGATCCATCATTGAAATCATGATCTAGACCATCCCCATATATCAAAAAGTGGGTTGAGAATGAAAAAAATCACCTCAGGCTGAGAGAAACTAAACAGAGCCATAGTGAAAGCATGGTCACCCACCGGTGCCACACTACACACTACACACCACCCACAATACCCATCCAACCACCCTGAGTCTTAAAACCACCTTTCAAACTGCCCACAACACCTATTCCATCCCCATGCCATAGGATAGTGAACCAGAATCTTCAAGAGACACCATACCAGAAGAAGGGTTTGTTGGATTGGTCACCATGACATAAGTCGAAGAACGAGAACCAAACCATCACAAAAAATGGAGAGTAGAACCAGAGCAACATGACAGATCTACCACCATTGAATCCTTTATAACAATACAAAATGTTAAGGAATCCATCACATCTGACCAATATGGAGTCATGAGTGAAGGAGCATAATGTAATAGTAGAGGAAACCACATGGGAGTAGATCCATCCAAGCACAACAGTAGGAAACCACAAGCCCAAAAACAGGAAACTATACCTATATAGGACTGATGAAGGATAATGAAAAATGGTTAAGTCTTCATTGACAGAGCTCTAGAATATGGAACCAAAGGACCGACAATGAGAGGTACCCTGTGCATAACATCCACCAGTAGAACAGGGCCAAACACCATGAAACAAACTGTAAGGGATGATAGGGGAACTGGTAAGGGTACACTGTCAGCTCTTAGAATTCCATAGGCCACCACATGTGACTATGTAATGGTATATGAAAAAGAAGAAGGCTCTACCATGATCTGACTCCAACGAACCCAAATCTATGAGGACCTAATAGAGACCATCAAGTGAAAACAAGACCCTATATATAGAATGATCAAGATGAAGGTGAAAAAATTCCATGGAAATCCGGAGGGGGAGCATCAAAGGGAAGGGAACACATAGAAGAACACCGACAACCATCTCCATCAGGAGGAAGAAACCCTAGAGGGAAGAGTTCCGAAGCGATTCCTCTTAAGGGACCATCCCAATGAAAAATGAACCATAAGGACTTTCTTCTTGATTGTTCATATATTCCCTCAAATCATTATAAGGTATGGAATTTAATAAAGTAGCTCAAATTCTATACTAATAAAATTCATTCTTATCTAAAATATAACAATTTATTTTTGGAGGAAATAATATAACTCAATAAATTTAATGAATGAGGTACATCTCTATGGAATAAAAATATAGATATAACACCATCCCGTGTTCCATAGAAAGTCATGTGTCACTTTACATTGATTCCCAGGCTTCAAAATCTATTCATGTTTAGTGAAATCTCAACCAATATGATATGGAATGATAATGATAAAATTAAAGGTAATAATGAGTTAGTTCATCCTGTAGATGGATTATCATGGTGGGAATTTGATTCACAATATATTTATTTTTTAGCTGAGGTGAATAATTTTAGGTTATGTCTATCCAGTGATGGTTTTAATCTGTTTGGTCAGATGCATATTGCTCATAGTACGTTGGTAGTTTTTATTCATATTTATAATCATCCTATGTGGATGTGTATGAAAAAACCTTTCAATTTCTTGATTATATTAATATCTATACCTTATGATCTTGAAAATGATATATACGTGGACTTTTAACATTTAACAAGAGAGTTGAAGCAACTTTGGGATATAGGTGTGTGCACATTCAATGCTTCTTTAAAAAATATAATTCAGATGTGTGCTTTCTTTCTATGGACTATAAATGATTTCCCTACTTAGGTATTGATTTATAATTATAACACAAAGGTAAAACAATTGTGTCCTATTTTTATTAAGAATACATGATCAAGAAGACTTAAATATCATCGTAGTTTCAGTTTCATGGTGCATCGATGATTCTTGCCAATGAGTCATCAATATAGGAAGAATCTCCAGAGGTTTGATAATACTTTTGATACTGAACAACCACCTCAATTTATTTTAGGATATGATGTGATTAATGAATTGAAATATTTTCTTTTTTAATTAGGGAAAGGTTATATGAAATCAAAAAATCGGAATAATTTTGACACTGAATCCACTTACAATTAGAAAAATAAAAGTATCTTTTTGAGTTGACCTATTGGTCTACCAATTTTTTACATCATTGTTTAGAAATAATTAACATTGAGAAAAATATCTATGAAATGTTTCTTTTAATTATTCTATATATAATGTTTAATAACATATATGACTTATGATCTCTCCAGGACTTGTTGGATTGAGGTATTCGACCATAAATGCATCCTGTGTGTATTAGGAAAAAACTAGAAAGTTACCTATTATTCTTATGTGATGAAAAGTTTAGAGAAAAATCAATTTCTAGAATTATTGGAGAATTTCAAGGTTTCTAATGGATATTCCGTCAACATATCTAAATGATTCAACAAAATGGATTTAAAATTAAAATCCTTAAAATCTCAGGATTATCACACCCCTCTTCATGAATTGATTCCAATAGAAATATTAAATTTACTATCCAATAATATAAGGGTGATGGGGATTCTCTTGTTCCATTTTTATAAAGACTTTATTTTTTCTAAAAGGTTATCAAAGTATTTCTTCATAAAAGTTTAGCTAGAGTCTCCATTATTTTTTTGTGAGTTGGAATTGTTTCCACCATCATTTTCACTTGCATGCTACATTTAATAGTTAATCTTCCAAATGAAACACTTATTGGGGGACCTATTGATTTTATATGGATGTATCTTAATAAAATAAATATGGTAATAATGAAATATTATGTTCAAAATAAGAATCATCCCGAAGGTTCCATTGTGAGAGTTTATCTGGCTCAAGAATGTATGAATTTTTATCCAATGTATTTTTCTGATGAGAGCACATGACATAACCATCCAATGGGAAATTAATATGGGAAATATGTGGAAATTGATCCATAATTTCCATCTCTTATCTTAAATAGTGGAATTTATGGGTCATATACATTGGCTACATTGATCCTTGAAGAGCAAGATATGACACATCATACAATCTTGTTTAACTATGGTTTGTTCGATAACTATCTCAACTAATTAATTTGAATATTTATATGTTATCTCAAAATATTTCATTTCACAAATACCTTAAAATTTTATTATCAATTTATGTAGGGAACATAAAAAAATTATAAGCTGATTTCATCGATGTTTTCCTTTGATAATGAGAGAAGCCTTTCATAACAAAGAGTTTCCTATTTTGTTGAAATCAAAGGTATGAACATTACATTAATTAACTTAAAATATAGATATTAAATTAATTTTATTATTCATATATATATTTAAGGTATTGATATTACCTGTTGACTCTACCTCTCAAGAATTAATAGTGTTGGCTTTTGGTCCCAATTCTTTGGTTCATGAATGAAAATCTTTAATAATCAATGGGTATAAATTTGTTACAACTAATTGAGTGGTGGAAATAATAACACAACATGATTTATTTATGTTAACTACTACTAAGGAATATTATGATAGTGAATTATATAGTAGGACTCAATATGAAAATATGTCTTATTATGGACTTTTTGATAAAATATAGTTTTTGGATTACTACTCTCATGGTAGAGTCACTATGATGAAATGTAAATGTTTTGCTTTAATGATGTAGCATGGTACATTTATTGATGACTATAGATTCATAGTTATTAACCTAACTTGATTTCTAGCTACCAATGAACCATATATTTTATCATTAATGGAAAAACAAGAATTTTATGTGAATGATCATCTGAGTCCTGATTATGGTGTCATTATTGAAGTAATCCCAAGACATATTTTTCATGATGTTGGGGAAGAAATTGACACTATTGACACCCCCATTAGTGTTGACCCAAATATTGTATTTGATGACTCAAATTGTATCATTGTGATATGTGATTTTGAACCTTAACTAGTGGTGTTTAACATATAGAAGCAACCATATATGTTCATAGTTCATTCATTTTAGATTAAAATGGGTTATTTAAGTTCGTAATACTGTAATTAATTTAATTAAGTTTCATTTTTGAATGATCTGTTTGTTTTAGTATTGTTTATTTTCATTTCATTTAATTAGATCAATTTCAATTTAGAAAAATGAGTATAAATCTTATTAATTTTGTTGATTTTTTAGGATATTTTAGAATAAAAAAATAAATAATATTCTATGATGTAATTTCACACTTTGGGGTGCACTACAATGCCCAATTGGCCAATTTTCTAAATGATAAAAATGAAAAAATTTATAAATGGATAAATGGAAAACTTTCTAAATGGCCAAATGAAAAATTGGAAAAATGTCCAAATGAAAAAAATGTCCAAATTTCCAAATAGAAAAATAAAAAAATTGCCAATTGAAAAATTGAAAAAATGGCCAAGTGGGAAAATAGACAAGAGGCCAAATGGACAAGTGGCCAAATGGCCAAGTGAAAAAATGTACAAGTGGCCTAGTGAAATAATGGTCTACTGGCCAAATGGCCACATGGACAATTGGTCACATGGCCAACTGGACTAGTGGATAACGGGAAAACTGGCCAAATGGATAAATGGCCAACTGGATAAATGGGAATTTGGCCAAATGGGAAACTCGCTAAATGGACAACTGACATGGTGATATGACCAAATGAGTAAGTGGCTATATGGACAAATGGATAAATATACCAAAAAGAACATACAAGAGGAATCCATATCATACCCATGTTTAGAATGATAATTATTATGTAATTATTATGTTATGACACAAGTATTAAATTTCTAATTCAATGTATATTTTGATTCATCGTCATTTTATTAATTTCTTCAATAGCTAAAATTATAATTAATACCTAGTTTATCAATTTTATACTATTCAATAATGTACTATTATAGTAGACAATGTCATTTTCTGAAAGTGGCATTGGGCATAGAAGTCCATGTGATGTCAATTAGGGTCCTAGTGGTGGTTGAGTTGATGGTACTGTTGGTGGTGGTGGTTCTGGTGGCGGTGATGATGATGATGATGGTGATGATTCTAGTTCTCCAAGCACCGATGCTTATAATGATTATGATGACAATGGTGGCTATGAGGGAGATATTGATCCCCTCTATTTTTGATTTTAGGTAGAGATATGTGTGGATGACTAAAAGTAATTGATGATGTGGATTGAATATGCATGTTATAGTATTGTAAATGGTTTAAAACTATTTATAATTTTATGGTTGAATAATAAATATATAATATGTGTATTGTATTAAATGTGTACCATGGTTTGTAATTTATTTTTAGGTTGTGATGCGCTAGATGGTACTAAATATGTCCAATGGGGGTAGGACTCTATACCCATGGTTTAGAAAACCATGGGAATAGTTGAATTATGGACATACATATATAACCACAGTTTCTGAAATCTTGTGTATAGTCTATACCCATGGTTTCAAGTGAATCATTAGTATGGAGAAATCCTTATACCCTATAACAACAATTTTTTATAGAAACTATGGGTATAATACTATCCCCACGCCTTAAAAACTCATGGTTCTCTAAATTTTGGGTATATCCAATACCCACAGTTTTCTAAGCTACACCCATGGTTCTAAACCATGGGTATATGGTAAGATTCTAGTTGTGTACTAACACTATTTCTAGGAAAGTGATATATCATTTTTGAAACTTCTTGAATGATATAAAGGTTCCAAAAGTTGTATTTTTCAAATATCAAGAATATCATTTCAATGAATTATTTAAAGTTAAAGGGTCTAAAATCACATGAATTTCACGATTTTATATAATATCTAATTCCTTTATCTTTACATTGATTTTTCCAAATAATTTCCATCATAAATTAGACAAGATATATTTATTTTTCAATTATATATGGAGAAAAGTTATAGACCCAGTGAAATTTCTAACTATGTAAAAGGAAATTTCTATCATATTATGTAAATTATAGATGTTCTTCATACAAAACTTATTTGATATGATAGTTCACTTGATGATCCACTTGGTAAGAGAGATTCTACTATTTGGTCTTATACATTTTATATGGATGTACCCCATTGAATGTTATATAATGATTTTGAAATGGTATATCAAATATTGAGGTCGTCCAGAAGGTTGTATTGAAGAGCGATATACTGCTAAGGAAAATATTGAATTCTATACCAACTACCAATCTGATGTAGAAAGCACTGGTCTACTGAAATCTCACCAGACTAGGTGGCTTGGGGGTGAAATAATTTATGGAATATATGTTTTCACAATTACTATTACATATTGGGAGCAAGGTCACCTTTATGTTTTTCATAAAAGTTTATAGGTTTCACCATATTTTGAAACCTAAAAATTAATTCTTAGGTATTTGAATCCATTAAGGGATGAAATCTAGATATCTAATTCACATAATAAATAGTTTATAGGATGGTTTTTGAGACACAAATTTTTAAGGGGTCAACTATAAATATATATTGAATTTCAAAATGACTTTGATGGGTAACTATAGGACTAAGTGTGCATGTATTATATTATAATGGTTATGTATCAATGGTTGTATGTTCTATAAAAATGAAAATGATAAATACAATACCATAAAAATAGTAGAGTTACACTTGTGTATGAAGTGATGCATGTATCTTGTTCCAAAGAAAAAATCTAATTTATTTCAATATTCCATACTTTGGAATCATTAAAAAATAGGGGATTTGGATTATAAAACATTCCAAGTTCTAATTATTCAATTCAAGTTGGTTAATAACTTGAGTTTAGAAAAAATAAATGAATTGAAATTTGTGAAAGTGGATTTAAATAAGGGTACAAATATGAACTGTTTATAATGGAATCACATGCTGTACAAATATTTTATGTTCCAGATCCTACAAACTGAAAGTAGTCAATTATTCTATTATGGACCACAAACACTAAAGGGTTATACGTCGATTTAATTTAGGATGAACCTTTTATTGGGATGTTACAATCATATCACAGTATTTCCAATGTAGACGAGGTCTTGTATGTTAGAGGAAACCACAATGAGTGGATTTGGATACTCGATAGAGGGGACAAATCTATTAAACCTTTAAAAAAAGAGAGTTAAAAAATTATGTTATATATTTTTTTGCCACTAACATTGCATTACCTCATATTATTATATGTTCACTACCTCAATTACATAATCTAAATTAAATATTCAACCACTTTTGCAGTTAATGACTTCTAGACATGTTGATGCTCCCAATCCTGAGGAACAATAGTTTTCTAAACATGTTGATGCTACCAATGTAGAGTAAAAAACCCTTCTGAACATACTGATGAAACCAATCCTAAGTAACAACATATTCATGATGCTGAATCTAAGGAAATGGTATATGGTGAACAACGTGTTTCCCCAAAAAAAGTGCCACAATGTGATGGTATTAAAAAAAATTATTAAGGTGAGAGATAAAGGCATCAAATTTGAGGTTGGATGGAATTCATGCGGCCAACTTATTAACCCCAACATGGCCATGTTCAATAGTTACATTGGGCTCACCACTTGAATGCACATGCTGGTTGATATAGATTCATGGTAAAATGTTTTTTCCTTGCTTAAGGCACTAATTTGGGAAGATATTAGGAAAACATTATGATATACATTCTTCATATTACAAAAATAAAAATAATGAAATATTTATTTAATCTTTATTTCTCCTTGTAGAGTGAACTTATAGTAGATGAATTCTGAATGATATTTTTATTAATTATCATTGGAAAGGCTCATATAGGCATTCAAAAAATTCTTACGAAGTATCATCTTATAGGTTATAAAGAGAAAATAATCCCACACCCACCATTGATATATAAACAATTCATAAAATAATAAATGTGTAATGTGTTCATTAGTCATCGCGAGAAGACAAATTTTCTAGTATATTATGATTTGTAGTACGTTTCTTAATTTTATTTGTATTAATCACTTTGATTAAGAATTTTTAATTTATTAAACAATAACTGAGTGTTGAAAATAAGAAAAATGTATAAAAACCAACGTACCCATATCATAAATCAATTATGAGAGATTCTTCACTAAAAATTATGATATGTATTTTAAATCTACAGTAATAATGTTATGTGACATGATAAAAAACATAATTATTTCCCTTTGTTTATATGAATATTGATGATTAAAAATGAAAATACACTTCCACCCCATGTCATGTGTTATGGAAGGAGTCCCATTAAAATATATATAGGATACTAATAGATGAAAATACACAAAAAGTGTGGGAAGTATGTGTAAGTATGAAATAATAAATATATATTTTTTAAATTGATATTACATAGCAATGATTGATTATTTTCATATATTTTTTATCCAACATAGACACAAGAATTTTCATCAACTGTATCCAATGAAAAACAACAATTAGTGGCCTTGAAGTGGCTATAATATTATGGATGTGTTAGAGCTTCAGGTTTTGGGGTGTCACCTAGACCATATTTTTAAAAAGAGAAATGAACATGGGGATAAAGATAAGAAAATCGAATACATACAGTCATAATTAATTTCAGTAGAAGAAAAAATTAATTGGTGGAATGAGTTGTTAAAAAATGTTATGGGAAGTAATCAAATAGAAGGAAAAAACAACACCAATAACAACATGAAGACCCCCTACCCCCACAATCTTTGATGTGATATATTCCCCTCATAGGGCTTTCTTAGAAGAGGTAATCAATTTTGACATAATTTTTTCTATGAAATGTGAATCTAACAGACACTGATGCCTTTCCTGTACTAATATTCTATAGGGTGAAAATGATTTTGATTTATATCTATCAATACCCACCCACCATATTATTGTGAGAGGTATAATTTAGAAAATTCAAGATGATATTCTACACAAAAAATAACTTCCAATAGGTCATATGAGAGTGGGGATTAACCTAGATCATGAGTTGGGTGTTGAGATACATGTTCCACATGATGATGTAGATATTCATATGATTGAACTTTTTATTGGAACTTTCATAGAATGAAAATTTTATCTTTCAAAAATACATGTTTATAAGGAGATATTCTATTGCAATTTATTTATTTTATTCAAAACCTTTAAAAATTAATGAAAATGTCTTTAATTGATGAATGTTATTGCATACAGAGAAAGGAAAGGGGTGAAATGGATGGTTGAATTTAAAATATCTAAAGGATCAAGAAACCAATAAAAAATATGTTCATAAAGTACCTTTAACCTTCCCACTAAACTTTATCATTTACCAACATTAAAGGTTCATATATACACAATGCTAAAAAGTAGTGATATAACCGTTATTGATTTTGAAGAAAAAATCTACAGAGATTCCATTATAGACCATCTTGGTCTTATGAATGTAAATTAAATCTTCAGGTACGAATAGAGAGGAGTCTCAGTTATAAATGTATACATGATGCGTGTTTTCATAATTTTTCCCAACGACTAGTCTACTATATTAATTATGACTAAATACTATTCAAAATTTTTATAGGAATATATATCAATAGTATTTGAATAGAAAACCCTATGAATAGAAGTTCAGACTCACTAGTTTTCACATACCTTCTATAAACTATTCACATTGAAACCAAATAAATATAAAGTAATAGTGGAAAAACTAGCCACAATGTTTAAAAAAAACTTAAAGATGGTAAAGTCTTCTTAATAACCATGATGTAGGGGTAAAAATATATAATTTAATCTTATCATGTTTTTTATTCCTTTTATTACTTATTCTTTTTTTAGGCATAATTGGTTAAACATTTCAATCAATTTGGATAATGAAAATATTTATTCTATAGATTCAACGCATGGACACCCAATAAATTGACCACACATGATGATTTTTATCAATTTGTAATACTCTCTATACAAAATTTTATAAATAAACTTCAAGTTATACATTTTATAATAAATTCTAATGTAAATTATTTTATGATAAGGTGGTCTTTAATTATCATCAAAATCACGGAATGAGGAAAGTCCATGAACAAAAAAAAGCCTATCTAATTCTAAAATAGGAGAAGTATTAGGGTATATATAATAAAATTTCACTATGAAAAATCATATCAATATAAATCACTTATTTTTCTCAATGTTTCTGTAGTTCCTGAAACAAACTAAGGGAAAATATTGTGGTTATTATGTTTTCAAATTTATTAAAGATATCATATTCCATCAAAAAACTAGAATCCCTGAAGAGGTTTTTCTTTTGATTTTTTTAATTTCATTTAAAATATTATAAATCTTTTGATTATTAATATTTTTACAATATTACTAGGGTAGTCGATAGTCCTCATATTTAAAAGTAATAATAAATATTTTTTTATAAATGAATGGCCAAAATATGTGGTTTCCAAATGTATATAGACATAATGAATAAGTGAATTCCTACTACTTATTTAGTTAATTTTGTCATCATTTTGGTTAATTGTTTTAGTTAATATCCCTATCATTTTTATCTAATACTAAATTTATTAATTTTCACAAAGATTATAAAGAAATGACTTAATCTACAAGGATGATGCACTCATAATGATGCACTTTTATTTTTATTCTATAATTCACTCAACATTTCATGTTATCAAACAACAATATTATTAGATAACCCTGAATTCAGAAAGAATTTTAGAATAAAAATACATAATTTGATGTGTAGGAATCAACCAAAACTCAATCTGATACATGATATGACTAGTATGACTCGAAGTTTATTTTTTAGTTTAAAATTAAAATTATAGTTCAAAACCAATGTTACATACTCAAAAACATTAAAACACATTGTGGTTATTATGTTTGAAAATTTATGAAATATTATTTTTCATCAACAAACTAGTACCCTCTATGATTTATTTACAATGTTAATTACAATTTCATTTAAAATATTTATTAATCCCTTGTTTATTTATATTTTTCTAGTACTACTAGGACTATCGATTATTATCATATTCAAAAGTGGAAATATATTTTCATAGAAATGAATGAGAAGAATACATGGTGTTAAAATTTATATAAACATTATGAATAGGTGACTTCCCACTACTTAGGTAGTTAATTTTCTTATCATCTTATCAAATATTTCATAACTAAATTCCTTATCATTTGTATCTAATACTTATTTTTTTTAATTTTATCAGATATCATGAAGAAGAATGAGACTCTCATGATGCACTCATGTACTGTGATTATGCACTTAATAAGGAAGATTCATTCATGATGATGAACTTTTATTTTTTATTCTGAAATCCATTAAATATTCTAGGTTATCAAACAAAAATATTATTAGATAACCATGAATGTTGAATGTATTTAAGAATGAAAAGACACAGTGTGATACATGAGAATCAACCACAACTCAATATGATAAACAGTATTCCCAATATGAATTGAATTTTATGTTTTTAATTTAAAATTGATATTATAGTTTAAAACACATGTTACATACTAAAAATCAAGAAACAAAATCAGATTGTTTTGATACATTAAAAAAATGATTCATAAGTTATTTGCGATGTGTAGAAGTCGACAACACCTAAATCCAATACACGATGTTCCCCATATGACAGAGTAAGTAACATGTTTGAAGCTACTAGTGCTTATAATATATTATACATTGAGGCTACAATTTATATAATAGATATATTGAAATGGATCAAGAGTATATAGAGACATCATGAAAATGTGAATTCTAACTACTTATATAATTTATGTTTTCATCAAATTATCTATGTTTTTAAGTTAATTTACTCATCAGTTTTATCATAGAATTATTATATTTTTTCATATATATTTTGGGAAGTCATACTTTATATTCAACTACCTACAACAAGCCAGAAAAGAGAGAATATATTCCTTTTTGGATGAAAGAGGAAACTGCATGCTTCTTAAAATGTAAAGTGAATCATAAAGATGCCTCAACCAAGTAATTTTAAAAAATTTGAATGGAAAACCATGAATTCCCCAAATATTTTTCATGAATTATGTCTTTAATGGTGTAGGAATAAAATTCACCTCAACCATCCACACCTCAATCTGATACATAGTGTGCTCGGTATGACTCTAAGTGTATGTTTTTAGTTTATAATTTGCATTTTTGTTCAAAACACACATAACATAATCAAAACCATGATAAAACATCTATATTGTTTTTATAATTAAGTAAAATGATCCAAAATTCAATTTTTACGTGTAGAAATCAACCACACCTTAATCTGATACATGATGTGTCTGGTATGACTCAAAGTGTGTGTTTTCTGTTTAAAATTCTCATTTTAGTTAAAAAAACATCACATACTAAAAACTAATAAAACACATTCATATTGTTTTTATCCTTTAGGAATAAAATATATAAATCAATTTTTATGTATGGGAATCAGTTTCACCTTAACCTGATATACGGTGTTCCTGGTATGACTCAAAGTGCATGTTACCAGTTTAAAATTGACATTTATTTCAAAACCTGTTTCACACACTGAAAAATGATAAAATACACTTTTATTTTCTTGATACATTAGTAAAATTATTCATATATAATTTGTGATGTGTATGAATCAGTCACACATAAAACTAACACATGATGTGATTGATATAACTCAAAGTACTTGTTTTCAGTTAAAATTGACATTTTAATAAAAAAGTAATATACTCAAAAATATGAAAACACATTTGGATTTTTAACACTTTAAGAAAATTATCCATAAGTCATTTGTGATGTGTAAAAATCTATTACACATCAATATGATTCACATTGTGACCAGTATGACCCAAAGTGAGTTTTTATTTAAAATTAACATTTTAGTTTAAAACACAATTCACATACTCAAAGCTATGCAAACATATTCAGATTGATTTGATAATTTATGAAAGTGATCTATAAATCATTCATGATGTGTAATAATTAGATTCACTTTAATTAAATACATAGTGTTCTTGGTATGAATCAAATTGTATTTTATTCGTTTAAAATTGACATTTTAGTTCAAAATGCATGTCATTCACTGAAAAGTGATCAAACATGATCATATTGTTTCAATATTTTAGTAAAATGATTCATATTTAATTTTTGACATTAAGGAACTAGTCATATATAAAAACATCACACGATGTGACAAGTATGACTCAAGGTGTGTGTTTTCAGTTTAAATTGACATTTTAATAAAAAAGGCACATGACATACTCGAAATCGAGTAAATTTATTTGGATTGTTTTGATAATTTTGGAAAATGAACCTTAATTCATTTTAATGTGTTGGAATCCTCTTCTCATGAATATGATAAACAATGTGATTGGTATTACTCAAAGTGTGTTTTAATTTAAAATTTATATTTTAGTTCAAAACACACCTCAATAATAAAAACCAATAAAAAACATTCAGATAATTTTGATACTTTAGGAAAATTATCCATAAGACATTTTTAATGTGTAGGAATAATATTCACCTCAATCTAAAATATGGTATGTCTGGTATTACTCAAAGTGTCCGTTATCAGTTTAAAATTAACATTTTAGTTCAAAACATTTTTTACTCACTGAATCTGAGAAAACACCCTCGATTTTTTTGATTCTTTTAAAAAATGATTCATATTACATTTTTTATGTTTTAAAATCAGTATCATGTTATACCGACACATGATGTGATTGGTATGGATCAAAGTGTGTGTTTTCAGTTTAAAATGACATATTAGTAAAAACGATACATGAAAAACTCAAATCCAAGAAAACTAATTCATATTTTTTTGATACTTTAGAAAATTGATCCTTATGTCACTTTTGATGTGTAGGAATCAACCTCAAAACCATATTATATACCATATAACAAGTATAAATCCAAGTGTGATTTTTTATTTAAAATTGTGATTTTAGTTTAAAACACACATCACATACTCAAAACTATGAAAACATATTTATATTGTTTTGATAATTTAAGAAAATGATCTATAAGTCATTTTTTCATGTATGAATCAACCACACCTCTATTTGATAAACAATGTACCTGGTATGACTTAGACTGTATATTTTGAATTTAAAAGTGGCATTTTAGTTCAGAATGCCAGTCACTCACAGAAAACCAAGAAAATTCACTATGATTGTCTTAATACTTTAGTAAAATAATTCATAAGTAATTTTTGTTGTGTTGGAACTAGTCTCACATAAAACTGACAAACGATGTGACTGGTATGACTCAAAGTTTGTGTTTTTAGTTAAAAATGACATCTTAGTAAAAAATAAATGTGATATACTCAAAACTGAGCATACACATTCATATTGTTTTGGTATATTATGAAAAACAATCCTTATATAATTTGTGATGTGTAGGAATGAACCACATGTCAATATGACCCACTGTGTGACTAGTATGACTATAAGTGTGTATTTTTATTTAAAATTTACATTTTTTTTCAAAACAAATGTCACATACTCAAAACCCAACAAAATTATTCATATTGTTTTGATACTTTAGGAAAATTATACACAAGTCATTTGTGACTTGTAAGAATCATCCACAACACAATCCAATACACGGTGTTCCTAGTATGGATGGATTAAACTATGTTTTTTGAGTTTAAAAATGACATTTTAGTTCAAAACACATGTAAAATACTCAAAAACAATAAAACACTTTCATATTGTATTTATACTATAAGAAAAAAAAATCCATAATTCATTCTTGATGTTTAAGAATTGGAATCACCTCAATCTGATACACAGTGTGACTGATATGACTCAAATTGTGTGGTTTCATTTTGAAAATGACATTTTATTAATGTATTGTTTCATATTTATGTTCAATATATTTCTTTATAGTATTACTAACATAATAATTACTTTCTAATATAGGTGGATTCTTTTTCTTGAGTTAGGGTGGTTTGTGTTGGGACCACTTTTTTTATAAGGTTGTATTTGTTGTCAACAATTGTCAATAAAGATCAAAATGAAGAAGGAGATAAAGAATAACTCCAAAGTTATTGAGAGTGGTAAATCAGAAGATACTTTGCTGATTTGTATTTCCTAAATATCATAAGTTTGGAGAACTTGTGATGAAAGACTTATGAAGTAAAGAGGGATAAAAGGTGAGGCCAATCATATTATGTACTGATTGGAATGAATGATTTTGCTGGAAGACAGTGAAAGTAGTTGATTGTTGAAGAAGAAAGATAATAGTGAACAAGCATGGGTGTTCTTGTCAAAGAATATATTTAAGGTGGTGCCATTTTCTAGTGTTTACCACATTTTTGGACCTCCAAATCAGGATTTTATTTTTAGTAATGGATGGATTTATGCATAGGAGTGAATGAGATATGGAATGGTGAAGGAAATCTGAAAAAAAAGAAAACCGTGTACCTCAGAACATGGACCACATACCATGTTCAGAAATGGTTCGCGGTTGCGTACCATGTAGTGGGAAAGGTACGCATGATGGTTTGTGGAATGGGTCACGGTACTGAAAATGGTTTGCAACAGAAGGACTTGTGGTACACAGGATGGATCGTCATTGGTAGAAGAGATGTTGTATGCGGACCGACATGCTTACAGTACATAGAATGTTAACGAAACAAGGTAAAGGCTCATAGTTCATAGGTGGAGGCTTATAGTATGTTGATAGAGTTTAGTATGCAGTGAATATTGTTCCACATTGAAAATTTGGGTAAATCGGATTATAAAAATTTACAGAGTTATTTTCATATATAAGGAGTGCCAATCCCATCATTAAGACAAAGAGAATTCGATAAGAAAAGATTATCCCTGTGGAAGAACTCGGATAGGTCTGAAAGTGTTCTCGCAAGAAGAATTCTATGAAGGGAAGTTGTACACGGGAGAGATTCCATGTTGGAATAAGTGGTACATGGAATATGAAATAGTTCATGAAATTGGAAGGAGTAGTCCATGGAATAGATTACGTGTACAAAAAATGGTACGTGAGAGATGAAATGATTCACGGAATTTGAAGAATAATTCTGTGGAAGGAAGATACATTTTGCGAAATATGAAGAAACAATACACATAAGAAGGAATTTTGTATGAGTAGAAGCTATAATCAGAAATGGTACACAAAGGTGGTGCACATAGGCGATACACAGAGCTGGCGCGGTACGTAGAGCATGCGCGGTAAGTGTAGCATGTGCGGTACGCGAAGCAGGTGCAGTATGCAGAGCAGGCACGGTACGCAATGTAGGCATGGTATACAGAGCATGCATGGTACACAGAGCTGGCGCGGTACGTGGAGAAGACATGGTAGGTAGAGTAGTAACAGTACACAGAGGTGGTATGTAGAGGCGATACACGAAGAAGGTGCAATATGCGTAGCAGGTGTGGTACACGGAGTAGGCGTGGTACGCGGAGTAGGTGCGGTACATGGAGCAGACATGGTATGTAGAGAAGGCCCGGTATATAGAGCAAGTGCAATAAACATATGATAGATAGTCAGTAGAATCAGGGACGGTTCACAAAAGTATAAACAATCAACTGAATCAGGGACAGTTCACTGAAGCAGAAATAGTACACAGAAGATAACTGATACTTCATTCACTGCTAATATTTTGTTTCATAGAAGAAGGAGTGTGGCCAATTTGTATTAAATTATTTAGGTCATGTTAAATATTATTATGCTAAGATGATCTAGTCTTCATTTCTTGAACAATCACATAGTTACTTATGATTCTTGTATAAAGGAAGAAGAAGTTTTAATGAATTCAGTTATTGCAATAAAGGAGAAGAATGAATATAAAATAGCTTTAATTAGGGACTTTGATGCAACTAGTGTATCATGCTAAATAGAGACAAATACTTCCATGTCAATCTATTTAAAATACCTTTATGTCTATAAAATGAGTGAGACTTCTCCAAAGGTAGTGATATAGGGGGATTCAACAGAAGTGATCCAAGGGAAGAAGTAACCTATCCTTAAACCTTTGTAAAGGTAGTGTGCCTAGGATATAGTTTTTATAACCAAACCTTTGTAATACAAAACTAGTGAAGATTAGTGGAATTAGGTATGACTGGAAACCTATCGACATATGATCCTTGGATGTATCCCTTAGTGGTGAACCAAGTAAAATTTCTATAATGTCCTTATACATGTGAATGTTTTAATTACTACACATATCCATCATACAAGTTTAAAAAAGTTCCTGCCAATGTGGGAACAATATATAGTAAAGAAGATAAAAAGTTGACACCCTAATTCACCCCCTCTTAAGGTGGTCTAGGGTCCATCAGTTTGTTTGGAAACTGATACCATTATTGGGCATTTTTGAGAGTGGGTCAGGTGCTAAAGATGATTATACCATTGATGTTTCTGAATGTTTGTGATAAATTTTAATTTATAATGTAATTGTGAAAATAAATGTTTGAAATGTCTATAATATAGTTTTTTTCTTATATTTGTGATGTAATTTTTATTTCAATTAAATTATGAATTTTCCATGTATGTATATATTCTACAATAATGTGTTATAATTTTAATAGCACACTGTATTAATATGGAATTTATTAGTTATTTTTTTAGCACTGGTAAAAGGACCCCTTTATCATCTCTTTTACATCACTAGTGAAAGGGCCACATTTGACCAAAACTTAGAGAAACAATGATTTTTAACACTTATAAAGGATTTTCTAGGATAGAATGTATCCCTATCTATAGTAGTTCTTAAATAGGACATTACTAATTAGTTTTATGGTCTTCTAAATTATAAAACACCCTCAACCATGGGAGTATTAATTCTGGGGGAAACGAAATTAATGTTCTCCATGGATTCATTATATTATTTCTTCCTACAAAATTTATCCTCATGCCCTACCAATGGATAGAATGAGAAAGTATAATTATTATAATAATTATATTACAAATGAACAATAGATTGGAATATGACACAAAAGGACAGAGTATTTTCATATTTTATTTGAAGGTTGTTATCCTAATCCATGGTCACATATTTTCCTAATCAATCAGAGTGGGAACTTAGATCAACATCAACCAGTATTCTAGTGAAATACCCAAAATGAACAGCCTCTTTTTTTTATCCATTTTTACGGGAATACCAATTACTAAACCAATATCAAAAAAATTATACAATTCCAAATTATATAGTTTATTATAATAATTTTAATCCATAGCTATGATTTGGTATTATTAAAATTTAATGGATTGACATGTAGATCACAATCATAGAGAGTGATAATGCCACCAATCCGAACAAAGATCCAAGCATGAAGTTTCAGTTCATCATTCCAAAATAGAAAATGAAAAAACCATACCAATAGGAACAAATCAATGATCCAAGATTCCCAAAATGTAAGTTATATTTCAATAAATATCATCAATGCTATGTGTCTTGCTAACATTTCACAAGTCCAGATGCACAATTACAAAAATATTGCCTAACTACAGGGGATCGCTGATCGTGTCCTCATTGAAAATTATTGGATTTAATTACCTAGATCTAATTTATGTGTAATTTATGACAACTTGTATTCATTATTTTGAATATTAATAAATCCCTTATCGAATCATGATAATTATAATGTGTAATATAGTATGTGATAATTTAATAAGGGTAGATGTCACACTAAAAGGTTATAGTAGTTCCCCTCTATGATGATTACCCATAAGTTTCATGACAATATTATTAAATTTATGTGATATAACTAGATGAAATCATTTTAGGGACATTAATAATATAGACACTTAGGGGTGGATACTCATAGGACTTTTATGTACTTACTCATGGTGTATTCACTTGGTAATATCTAATGTAGGATATTATTATAATGAGACCAACCAGTAAGAAATCCCAATTTATATGTGTCATTGGATGTTCCTATCTGCAGACATATGCATTGATCCTTAGGATTTAATAGTATTATTAATGAGTATTATATGTCACATAATTTTATTTATTTATGAAAAATTCTATGACATATGTTTTTGGAAAGGTAGAATACATTGGGTGCGTCACAATTAATATTAATTACTGAATAATGAAAGAAATGATTTAACCCTTCTGATTTTTAATGGAAGTTTATATCTCAAGACCTTTTATGGAAATGATATAACCTAATCAAATCCATGGTCATGGTGTTTTGTAGGAACATTCTATTTTTGGAAATTCAATGAAAGAGACATTGAGAATATATATTGTTGGCACTGGCATGCAACCAGCTTGACTAGAGACATCATGATAAGTAGATTATATTACACAGTAAGTGCCTGCATGAGATATTATGTCATTTTGGAATTAAATTATTTATCTGTATGTGCCTTGTCATGTTTCTTGATATGAACCTTGTAATTTAGGCTACTTTACCTAATTCCATGAATAAAGAGGCCTTGATGGCCACACACTAAGTGTATCCAAAACCTCAGTTAAATAATATTATTATCTAACAAGTTAAATAAATATTATTCCCAAATGTGATTTAATAATTATCCATGTTAGTTTGATTGAATATATTCCATCACCAGTTATTTTAGAGAGTATATTATCTTAGAAGAATATTTTAAAAAAACTATTGACCATTTAGTGAGTATAATATTTATTTATTTATTAGAGAATAATGCAATGATATTTATTTATTAAATAAATAGCAATTATTCAAGGTTGGATACATTATGGAAGAATGGAAGACTAAGCTTGATGTTTTGCTGAGAAATAATATATTTTGAATATTATTTAAATAAATAATTTTTAATTTAATTTGTGAGTCTATCACATGTCAAGAGATAATGATATTATTATTATTATTAAAGATATGGTGTTTTGTAGGGATTATGGAAATAATAGGGGCTCATGTAAAATTATTATTTTCTAGACCTAGTGATGTATAAAACTAATTATATTAACTTATTAATAGAGATAATTCATTTTTGTTGTGAACAATGATATATGGATATAATCCGATCATTGTTCTAGAGAGCCCCCTCTCCAAGGAAACTCTCAAGAATGAAGAGAGATCCTCATCCACCCACACTCTCAAGTTTAGAGAGATCGAAGAGAACCCTTCCCTAAAGGGATTGTCAGGGAAATCAAAGGTGAATAACAAAAGTGTTTGGATTTTTCATGCTAGCACCCAAAGATTCCAACAATTATGTTTGGAGGTTTTTGGAAAACGTGTGGATCACTACTAAAGGGAATATATTATTTATTCCCATAATGCAATGATGGTATGAAGTAGAGACATTATTAGATCAATCAATAAAGAAAGGATTCCTCACAAGGTGACTATTTAATCTCTTAAATTAATTATAAAAAATATATGAAGATCATGTGCTTTGGTTTTAAGATTTTTTAATTGTCTATATCCTCTGATTCAATTCCATTGATCATGGAATTTCTCATCATGTAAATCTTAAATTAATCATTGATGATGAAAAAAAGAAGAGTTTGGAATACCCTATCTACTTCTTCCACTATGCCCAAAACCTTTATGTGGTATCAGATGGTTCACATAATTATTTATAATTATTTAAATATTTTTGATTGATTTGTGAATTAATTATTATTTTTCAATTGTAGTTAAATTATTCCTTAATTAGAATAAAAAGATATGACATAATTTCTCTTCATTCTCCAAAATAAAATAAAATCTATAAATTTTATGAATGAAATAAATTCAAGGATCCCATTAGGAGGTGATGATAATTCTGTCTAGACAACACAAGAGTACATGTTGTGAAACCCAGAGGTACACAGTGTACCCATGATTAATTCACCCTGAATTAATTTGGTATTAATTTGAGATGTGTGAATTTATTATAATCAATGAATCTAATTACACACTACATATTGACTGGGCCAACCTAGTGCATGGTCAACCAGAGTACATTCTGTGCAACTTTTTTACATGATGTATAGTCTTTTAGTCATAGAATGTCCTTGTTTCTTCTTACATGACCTATATGACTAGTGACTATGCAACTTAGAGACTAAATGACTTGTTGACCATGTACATGCTGTGTGGTCCAATATTTTTGGTGGCACAGTTACACGCTAAGTCCCTAGGCATGTGCCATAGATAGATGGTGAGAATAATACATGACTTGTAGTTTGAATGTACATGCCATGTAATTTAGAATCACACATAATTAAAAATTAATTTATTATATTTCTTAAACCTTATCAAGATATGTTCCATGTGGTCATTAAGTTTATTGTACACATCATGTGATATTATATATATATATATATATTAAATGTCTAATTAATTTTATACATAATTTTCAAAACTGTATATAGTGTATAAATCATAATAGAATTATTACTCATTGCGCATCAAAATATCACACTCTATGTAAATTCTATGTGTTATAGTGGTCATTAATTTGATATTACATGTTGTGACATTATGTGATAACCCATGTATATTTGATATTTCATGAGTTTAATATAGAATCACTATATTAGTCATGTAAATGAGAAGCATTTGACAAAGCTCTATCAAGTTGGTTATTTAGACTCTTTTGATCTAAAACCACTTGAAATATTTCATGCTTGTTTATAAGAAAAAATGACCAAACCACCATTTTATAGATAAGGTTAAAAGGTCAAGAATCTTATAGGATCGGTACATACTAATGTATGTGGACCATTTCTAGTATAATATAGAGGTGGGTATTCTTATTTCATAACTTTTACTAATGAATTTAGTAGATATGTCTATGAATACTTGATAAAGTATAAGTCTAATTCATTTGATAAATTCAAAGAATTCATTAATGAAGTAGATAATCAACATAGAAATATGATAAAGAAGCTTTTATCGGATTGAGGTGATGAATATCTTAACCAAGAGTTAATCTACTTTCTATAAGATGTTGGGATTCTATCTCAACTCACTCCACCTTACATGCCACTATGGAAGGGTTTTAGTGAAAGGAATAATTGTACCTTGTTAGACATTGAAAGTTCAATGATGAATCATATAGATCATCCATTATACTTTTGGGGATATGCATTAAAAACTGTGGCTTATAGATTAAATTGAGTACCAACTAAAGTGAAAAAAGGAATTCTCTTCGAGTTATGCAGTGAAAAGAAACTCATATTATAGCATACACATGTATGGGGCTACGATGCATTTGTTAAGTATTTATTAGCAAAAAACTAGCATGTCACGACCCGTCCTCGGGGCCCGTGCCGTGACTACCCCAAGCCCGCCTTCCATAGGCCAGAGGATGGTGACTAGCACCAAGGCATAAATCCCGGTAAAAAGGGAAGGCATTGCCTTTGTAAAGTAAACAAACACCACAGAGTAAACAAGCAGTAGAAGTAAACACTAAGTATAAGATGGTACAAGAGTAAGTGCGGAAAAGTAAGTGGGCCAGTATACAAACCCAAACTGAAAGTAAAGTACAACTGGAAGGGAAAACAACAACTGAAAAGTAAAGCCGCAACGCCGAGCTGTCCACTGGAAATCCCGCCTGAAGGGTGGGTATAGATAGCCTCCTCTTCTCCTCAGGTCCAGCCGACCGCTCCGAGTACGTCCCATCCAGTGGTCCACCTCCAGGTACCGTCCTACTCCACAAACCTCAACCACGATCAGCGCTGTCCGTCGTTTGCAACCAACACAACGTAGTGCGGGCATAGCCCGTGCAGGGGTGAGTATAAGCTACTCAGTAGGGACCCCATGACCCCCGAAGGTCTCCCAAAATCCACAAAGGAAGTTACAATCACGAAGTAACAATCAACACTGCTTAGGTATATAACCATACATATACCTAAGTCATCAATTCCAATACGCTCCAACCTTCGAGCCCAAGTAAAACCCAGTCCACATAGGAAAACAAACGTATTCCACACAGGAAAGCAAAACGTAATACACACAGGATAGCACAACACAATCCACATAGGAAAGCAAAACATGTTTCAGCTTACACAGGTATACTTCTTCGTATGACGATAGAGATGATCAGATATATCCACTGATTCATCTAAGTCGTCGGACCCACAAAGGATCGATAGGTAATAACCCCCGTAATGACCTAGGAAGGGTCTGACTCACACAGGATCAATAGGTAACTAACCCCCATAAAGACCCTCACAGGATCGGACCCACATAGGATCTGTAGGCGCTGGCTCACACAGAACCGCTGAGCGCTGAACCACACAGGATTGAACCCACACAGGATCGGTAGCACTGATCCACGTAGGATCGCTGAGTGTTGTAGTCATCGTCGCTGATTCCACTGAGGATCTCTGTACAGTCGTCACCGTCACAGTAGCAGTCGCAGCCAGCTCTAGGGTTCCCACACACAACAAGCTCGTTCGGGAGGGTCCTCTCCTCGAGCTGAGAGGCTGATACATCAACTGACACATAGTCCAGAGTTGATGTATCCAAAAGATCCGTATCGACAACAGGAACTCAATGTCGCAGACAGCACGTCAATCGGACGCCCGGTCTGAGAGTTATTGTCTTTTTCATCCCAGGGGCCCGGTTGGTTTTTAAGTCAAAACCAGCCCGACCGTACTCCACCTGTGTCCAAAACTCGGGCAGAGTAAGCCAAAAGATCTGTATCACTTAGAGGAAACCATCAAAGTCGACGGTATGTCAATCGGACGTCCGAAGCTCAAGATATGAGCGTTTCCGCTTTGAGGGCCCGGTTGGTTTCGTGTACGAACCAATCCGGCCGAACCCAAAGTATTCTGAAACCATGAGCGCGATATACCGAAACGACCTTCTCAATCCAAGTATCACATCTCAACTGACGGTGTGTCGATCGGAGGCCCGTAGCACAAGTTATGGGCATCCTATGAGAAAAGGGATAATTTCTATACAACCTATTAGGAAAGAAAGTGATTTTCAGTAGACAAGATGTATTTTTTGAGAGGTATCACATCCTCAAAAAGTAAAGTGGGGGAAATGTTTACTTCAATGAAGTTAATTATCTAGATACACAAGAGTTGGTACAATAACACATTACATAGGTTCCCTTATAAGAAGTAGTTTCTAAAACAAAATTACTATGTAGGAGAAATAGAGAGGTAAGATAACAAGAGAGATATAGTGTTCTAGTCACTAAAGATGGTGACTCATTATTGGGTGAAAATGATGAACCTCTCTCATACAAAGAAGAAATAGAGAACTCAAAAGCTAGAATATGGTAAGAATCCATGAACTCTAAAATGGATTTCATTTATTAGAACTATGGTTGTGTTCTGATCAATAAATAAATTGATGCAAATATCATAGGGTGAAAATGTGTATTTAAGAGAAAACTAGACATGGGCATTAAAGTAAATACCTATAAAGCATGGATAGTGGATAAAGGGTTTAAAAATGTTAAGGAATTGACTATGATGAATCTTTTTGACCAATTTTCATGTTTTAATTCATCAAAATTATACTTTATATTACAGCATACCATGACTATGAACTTTGGAAGATGGACGTCAAAACTAATTTCCTCAATGGGAACCTTTCAGAGGATGTCTATATGTTATAAATAGAAGGTTTTATGACTCTAGGTGGTGAAAAATATATTTTCTAGTTGTATAGGTCCATTTACAGTTCAAAGAAATCATTTAGATCAAAGAAAATCCAATTTTATGAATCTATAAAAGAATATGGTTTCATTATGAATGAATGTAATCCATATATCTATAAGTAGTTTAGTGGGAATGCATTAAATATCCTAGTAGTATATGTTGATGACATATTACTTATTGGAAATGACATAACAGTATTACAATCTGTTATGGATTAGTTAAACAAGTGTTTCTCCCTGAAATACTTGGGTTAACAAGCCTTTATTCTTGGGATCAAGATCATATAAGATAGATCTAATAGGATTCATGTAATAAGTAAAAGTACACACATTAAACATATATTAAAGAGATTTAGTACGAAAAAATCCTAGACTGGATTGGATCCAGTGTCACATGGTATACATATTTCTATGAAAATGTGTCCCTAAACAGAATAGAAGAAATTGAGAATGGGTAATATATCATGAACTTCAACAATATGATCATTCATGTTTGTCATGTTATGCACTAGGTTTGATGTTTCCAACACATTGAGCATGGTAGGAAGATATCATGACGATTCAGTAGAAAAACATTGGTATACTATTAAATCTATCCTTAAGTATCTGATAAGAACTAAGGATGTGTTACTGGTGTATGTAGAATATGAGGAGCTAGTAATCAGGTTTTACACTGATGCTAGTTTTTAGAAATATCAAAATGATCTAAAGTTATAGTAAGGATATGTTTTCTGTCTCAGGGAAGGAGTTTTTAGCTATAAGAGTTCAAAGTAGCATGTTATTTCTGATTCTATAGTGGAGTTTGAGTATATAGTGGATTCTGATATAGCAAAGTAATCCATTTGGATATGAAAAATTTTCTAGGAGGTTGATGTGGTACCTAGAAATAAAGACCCTACCGCAATGTATTATGATAATACTACAATGAAAAATCTTGAAAAAGAGCCATGGTCATTCCAACATAAAAATAACAAACTCTAGATATATCACCTCTTGAGGGATTTTTCTGAGAGGGGTGAAGTTTTAGTAATAAGAGTTCCCACAGATGAAAACATAAAATACCCCCTAACTAAAGGTTTATCTCAACAGAAGCATGAGTATAATGTGAGAGCTAGAATATTGAAGGTTGTTAGTAGTTGGCTCTATTGTAAGTGGGAGTCTGTTGTAGTTAGTGCTTTATAACCAAATTTTGCGTAGTTTATGACAACCTGCATTAATTTTTTTGAGTAGTAATTAACGATTTATAAAATTAGGATTATTCTTATGTGTAATATAGTATGTGATAATGTCATAAGAGTATTTATTTCACTAAAATGTCATAACAATTCCCTACTATGATGAGAACCAAGAAGTGTCACCTCAGTATTCTTAAATATATGTTCTATAGACAGATGAAATCATTTTATGGACATAAATGATTCAAGATATCAAGGGTGGATACTCATAGGAATTTGAGTCACCTTCTCATGGTGTACGCACTTTGTAATATCCCGCGTAGGATATTATGAGATTGAGACCCGTTAGTAGGAAGTCCAAATTTGTATGTTTCATTAGATATTATTATCTGTGAATATTGTTATTGATCCTTAGACTTTTATATTACTCCTAATTTTTATTATAAGTTGTGAAGTTTAATTTATTGATAAAAACCATGAAAAAATATATTCATGGTGAGGTAGGATAAATTGGGTGTGTCATGTGTAATATTTCATTAAAGAGTAATGTGAGAAAGGATTTTTCCCTTATGTTCTGTAATGAAAGTTGATATCTTAGGACCTTTATGGAAATTATATAGCCTAAATAAATCCATATACATGGTGTTTTGTAGGAAATTTAGATTTCTAGAAATTCAAAGAAAGAGACATTGAATATATAGGTTAATAGAACTGGTATGCAACCTACTTGAATAGAAATATCGTGATAAAGGGATTATATTATGTGGTAATAATCATCATAAGGTATTATGTCATTTTATAAGTAACTTCTTTCTATATGGGTTACTTTGTGGGTTTATAGATCCTAACCTTAGACTTTGGGCTATTTCACCAAATTCCAATGAGAAAGAGGCCTATATGGTCACACACTAAGTGTATCCAGAACCTTAGTTAAATAATATTATTATCTAACAAGTTGAATAAATATTATTCCTACACATGGTTTAATAATTATTCAAATTTTAATGATTACATATATTCTATCACCAGTTATTCGATAGAATATTATGTGAGAATAATATTTAATATTTTATTATTTACTATTTAGTGAATATAATATTTATTTATTTATTGAAGAATAATTTAGTGATACTTATTTATTAAATAAATAGTAATCATTTAAGGTCTGATAAATATTGTGGAGGAATGTCGGACTATGTTTGAATTCCCAATGAGAAATAATATATATTTAATATTATTTGAATAAAAAATATTTAATTTAATTCGTGAGTTTCATGCATGTCAATAAATAATAATAATATTATTATTATTGAAATGGGGTTCTACTCGGATTACATAAATAATAAGGGTTCATGTGTAATAATTATTTTCTAACCCAAGTGATATGTAAACTAAAATATATTATTTTCTTAAGAGAGGCAATTCATATTTTTGTGCACAATGAGACATAGAGAGAAACCACTTACGTCCCTAGATAGATCCCTCTCAAAAAACGATCTCAATAATGGAGAGTGATTGTCCTCCACCACCAATCTCGAGTCTAGAGATATCGAAAAGAACCCTTCATTGAAGTGATTCTTAGGGAGATCAAAGGAGAATAATGCAAGGATTAGGATATATCGTTCTAGAACTCGAAGATTACTATGGAAACATTTAGAGGTTTTTGGAATATGTGTGGATCACCACTAGAGGGAATATATTCTTTATTTCTACTACATAACAATGGTACAATGTAGAGATGTTTTCAGATCCATCGATAAAGAAATAATTCCTCACAAGTTAATTAGTTAATTGCTTAAATTATTTATAAATAATATGTGAAAATCATGTGATTTGGTTCCATGATTTTTATATTGTTTACATTCTATAATTAAATTTTGTTGATCATGAAATTTATCATAGTGTAAATCTCAGATTAATCATCGACCACAAAAAAAAGAGTTGGTCATGCCCCATCTTCCACTTTAGCTACACCTAGAAACGTCAAGTGGTATCAAAGGGGTCACATAATTATTTATAATTATTTAAATATTGTTGATTGATTTACACATTTTTTGTCAGTTTTCAATTCCATTTAAATATTTATTTAATCTGAATCATGATATCTGATATTCCTTCTCTTCATTATAGAAAATATAATAAAATATATTGATTTTATGAACAAAATAAATTCTAATATATCATCCATAGGTGTTGAGGTTTCAAGATGGAAAACACTAGTGTACACGCCATGTACCATTGTTTAATGTAACTTAAATTAATTTGGTATTAATTCTATCCATGTTAATTTATTACACTCGATGAATTTATTTACACATGGTGTGTTGACTACGTTATCCTGTAGAATTGTTAGGCAGAGTACATATAAGGACCCAGCCTTAAACCTTACTTAATATTTAGTTATTACAAGATTACACATTGAGGATCTTTTCGGGTTTAGAGTTTTAGAGAATTAGATCATAAAACTTGCATTACATTCCACATATAAACAAAGAGGTTACATAAAGATAGTATTCTTCTTTCCCATCAATGGAAACATATTTAAAATAAAACATGGATTCTTTCTTGACACTTCCTTGACACTATAATCATATCATGTACCTTTCCCTTGACCTGTGAAAAACATTTCAAAAAAACTTGGGATGAGCATAAAAAGCTCAGTAAGGGATATAAAAATATGGAAAGGAAACATGGGTACATATATACATAAGAATGAAATCATACTTTACCCATAAAACATAAGAACTTTAACATACCTCATCAAATCATGAATAAATCATAGAAATCATAAGACATAAAGGTAACTTGAGGCATTCATAACATTCTTACGTAGGGAGTAACCCTCTTGGTTACATTTGGAATACCCATCACAGTATATTCCATAAATCTCTTTGGAGAAACCTTACCGTTTCACTCCTTCGCATTACCCAATGCATTGGAGAGCTATATCGGGCTCACCCTCCCTTAGTCTATCACAGAACAACCCGTCTTCATAATAATTCCCAAGAACCTCAACAAAATCGTATCACATAAAACATGCATAAAGGAAACATAACATTTCCACCTTTCAATCACAAGATATCAATACAACACATTGATATAAAAACATTATGAAAACAATTTTCAATACCAAAATAAAAGAAAAGTAAAACATGGTATTTATTTTTCTTTTTTAAAAAAGGTATGGCTTGTAGAGGAAGCCGAAACTCAAATAATGGTCACAGCGGCGGAGAAGTCGTTGTCGCCGCATACGTACGACAAAAACATTCCCTTTTGTCGTTTAGTAAATTCTTCGTATAAAAAATATCCCTTTTGAATAAACATAAAAGTCAAAGGTGTTTATAAACCGTATAAAAGAAGGTTGTGTATAAAACCAAATATGCCTCAATGAAAGGAGATTGAGACGAAGTCCCATACCTCGGGTCCAACTTGACTCTGTCGTTCTTTAATCTCCTGAATAATAAACTTGAGTTAATTTATACTTGTTTAAGAACCTTTTTAATTTCATTATTCCTTTTATATCACTTATTGCCATTTCATGAACACTATGTAATTATTTAAGTTAATAATAGTCGTTTTAACGATCATTGGTACTTGAGTAAAAAATAATCCCTTTATAATTACAAGTTGTTCATGTATCCATTATATCAAGAATGGTATTCATGATGTAGATATCATATATGTCATATATATCCAGTACATGCATGCATTTATAATATTACATAATCATTTAGAGGTAAGAAATGAAATGCACCGTTCATAGAGACGGTAAGCCGTACGTACGCATGAACGCTACTTTCATTTCTATTTCATATTTTATAGAATGGAATCATAATGATATAAAGGTATATTATAATTCTAGTATAATATCATATATAATATCATAGTTCCATCCTTTATACGTCCCACATATGGTATTTAACGAATCAAATCACTTTGAGGGGGCGGTAGTCCGCACTTCCTTAAATGAAGATATCGCGTTTACCCATAATGGAAACCATAAAGGTATTCCCAAAATTAAAAATACAGAAGCTTAAGGAAAACATAAACATATTATATATCATATATAAATATAGTGACATCTTAATGTTCACTTTTGAAGGTGTTAAAAGAATGTTGAACAATCATCGTTTCGGGAGGCATAAATTCACCATCCATGGAAACAGTATGTCCTTTAACCATTAGATGTAGGTGTGTGTAATTGTAGCTAGAATACTTCTTATAACAACATGATAGTATATTGAAGATACTGGAGTTGTTACAAAAGAAATGAATAAAAAGAGTTTAGGGGGTTGGAGAAGCAAAATAAAACAAAAGGACTCAAGTGAAGACATTACCTTAAAATCGGGTAACTCCCTTTGGTTTGAGCTGAAAGGCTTACTTGGGAATACTTCTTCCCAAAGTGAGGCTTCAAGGAGTAAGAGAGGGATTTGGAGAGACAAAATGAGCAGAGTTTGTCTGAGACAAAGGCTTTGGGAGTGTGGGTAAGGAGGTAGAGGTGGGGGCCTTTTATAAGAGGAGAGGAGGGACACTCTTGGAAAGTAAAGAAATGTTACTTTATTTTAAAATGAGTTTTGGATTCAAAAGGTCCCACATTGATATAATTCGATGGTAAGGTGATAAGGGTTCTAAATATACCCACCCAATAGGTTTTTTACATGCGTAGGTCTTAGATTTTACATTATCTTTCCATTTTATTTAAATCGTCAAATAATGAGGTCATCGCTGCATCATTATGATGTCATAAATAATTTAATTTATTTAAAGCCTAAAAAATTATAAAAAAATATTATGATGTAGGAAATGTTTTTATATTTCCAATGACTATTTATAATCAAAAATCTGACTTGTATAACCCCATTTAAAAAATTGTTTTAGTAAAACATATCATGTTTGTGTCATTTTTACTTTAACATTAAATAAAAAATTATTTATGTCATTTCCAAACCAAAGTGGCTCCATGGGGTCCCCAAGTTGACCCATGGATTTTTTTGGTCGGCCATGACACATAAAATGAGGGTAGGACATGTTTCAATCTCATCTCATATTATTAAAATATTATTTTTACCTTAAACTACACTAATTACCACTAATCACGATTAAGAACTTAAAAGTTACTATTCACCAAAAAATTATTTTAATCTCATTGAACCACATTTTACTTCTTAATGACAACCATGTATGTCGGATTTTTGAAAATCAAATCACAGAAGTGTCAAAGTTTCATTTAAATGAAAAATCAGTTTCTTTAACTACAACTTAGTGGTTTCACTATTCATCAAAAATTGAAGTTTTTCAGAAAGATATCAAAACTTCACCCTAAGATATATTTGATATTCCGAATTAAAAAATGATTTCTATTTTACAAAATTCAAAACATGTAAGTTTCATTAATTAATTTAATAACTAATTCCCGCTGTCATGTCAAATAGCGTGTTTTTATGAAACAATACGTATCAAAAGATTGACACTAGTTTAAGTCCAATTTCAAAGTGAAATTGATTCCAATGACCACCATTGGATAAAATGGTAAAAATATATTCTAATTTAACTTCAAAACCAATTCAAAAGATAATCTAATCATATAAATAAATTAGATTAAAAATTGGGTTTGAATTAAAATACAACATTTTTCACTATTCATTAAAAAATTAACTTTATCGGAAAAATACCAAAAATTCACACAAAGTAAATTTTGATGTCCCAATTATAAATAATAAGTTTATTTTGACAAACATAGCTTATAAAATTGTCAAAATATAGATTTAAAAAGGGTTTTCCATCAAAAGGAAGTAAAACAATCTTTTAAGAAAATTAGTGTATTCTATGCATAAGATTGAATTTATTTTCATTTTAAGCCTCTAAAACAATATCTTAATCGTTAATAGACATAGATAAAAATATCTATCATTCATTACTTACTTGGGATGTTACATCCTTCCCCCCTTTAGAAAATTGCGTCCCCTTAATTTATTTACTTATCGAATAAATGGGGGTACTTATCCCTCATTGCATTTTCAGATTCCCATGTTGCCTCTTCCATAATGTGGTCTTTCCACAAAACCTTTACCTGATTAATCACATTATTCCGTAACACTTGCTCCCTGTGGTCAAGAATCTGAACAGGTTGTTCCTTATAAGATAGGTTCTCTTCCAGCTGAACTACCTCTGGACTCAAAACATGAAATGGATCTGGCATATACTTTCTCAGCATCGAAACATGAAAAACATTGTGTACCTGAGATAAACTCAGAGGTAAAGCCACTCGGTAAGCAACTGATCCAACTCTCTCCAGAATTTCATATGTTCCAATGAACCTTGGACTCAGCTTTCCTTTCTTACCAAATCTCATCACACTTTTCCATGGTGAGACTTTGAGAAAAACATGATCACCTACCTCAAAAGTTAGATCCTTCCACCTATTATCTGCATAACTCTTCTGCCTACTCTGAGCTGTTCTCATGTGTTTCTGTATCAGCTGAACTTTTTCTGCCAACTCTTCTACCAATTCTGGTCCCATCAACTTCCTTTCACCCACTTCATCCCAGAAAGCTAGATTTCGACACCGCTTCCCATATAATGCCTGAAATGGTGCCATCTGTATACTAGAATGAAAAATGTTATTATATGAAAATTCAACCAAAGAAAGATGTTGGTCCCAACTTCCCTAATAATCCATCGAACAAGCTCGTAGCATATCCTCCAAGGTCTGAATTGTTCGTTCTGACTGCCCATCTGATTGAGGATGAAAAGCTGTACTAAAATTTAAGTCAGTACCCAACGACTTCTGAAGGCCTTTCCAAAAGTTAGAAGTGAACCTGGGATCACGATCAGATACAATGGAGAGAGGAACTCCATGTAACCTGAATATATCTTTAAGATACAAACGGGAAAGTTGATCTAGGGAAAAAGTATCTTGTATAGCAAGGAAATGAGCAGATTTAGTCAAGCGATCAACAATAACCCAGATTGCATTATTATCTCGAGATGTCCTTGGTAATCCCACAACGAAGTCCATGGATATATTCTACCATTTCCACTCTGGCACTGGTAAAGGCTGAATCATCCCTTTCGGTAACTTCCGCTCTTCTTTAACCTGTTGACATGTCAAACACTTCACAGTAAAATCAGCAATATCTCTTTTCATTCCATCCCACCAGTAATACTCCCGCAGATCTCTGTACATCTTAGTACTTCCAGGATAAACTGAAAACGGAGAACTATGAGCTTCACATAACAACTCTCTCTTCAACTGTGAATCACAAGGAACACACAATCTCTTCCCAAATCTCAAAACACAATCATTATCAATGTTTAATTCAGGCAACTTACCTTTCTGAACTAGTTCTACCTTTTTCTGCAACTCACTATCTTACTTCTATACTTGCTTGATTCTATCTGATAGAGATGATCTCACTGATACCTAAAACAAAATAGATGAACATCCTACGCCAAAAACTTCTATTCCAAAGTTCATCAAATCCTTAACCAAAGGATCACGTTCCAAATGCAACATTTTTAATGAAGCATTACTTTTTCGACTCAAAGCATCAGCCACTTTATTTGCTTTTCCCGGATGGTAATGAATTGTACAATCATAATCCTTGATTAATTCCAGCCACCTCCTCTGTCTCATGTTTAAATCTTTCTGAGTGAATATATACTTTAAATTTTTGTGATCAGTATATATTTCACACTTTACTCCATACAAATGATGTCTCCAAATTTTTAAAGCGAAAACAACCGCAGCTAATTCCAAATCATGTGTAGGGTAATTTACCTCATGAGTTTTCAACTATCGTGAAGCATAAGCAATTACCTGATCATTCTACATTAGGATGCAACCCAGTCCTTTCAATGAATCATCACTATATATAACAAACTCACCATTCCTGGAAGGTAGTGCCAAAACTGGAGCATTCACCAATCTTCTTTTCAATTCCTGAAAACAATCATCACATTATTTTGTCCTGATAAAATTAACACCCTTCTGAGTTAGCTTAGTCATTGGACTAGATAACCGTGAAAAATTTCTAACAAAACTTCGGTAATAGCCTGCCAAACCAAGGAAGCTATGAATCTCAGTTACATTTGTGGGTCTTGGCCAGTCTTCCAAAACTTTTGTTTTTGCTGGATCAACAGTTATCCCATCTTTAGAAACAATGTTACCAAGGAAAGAAATTTGTTACAACCAAAGCTCACAATTTCTGAATTTCCCATACAATTTCTTTTCTTTTAAGGTTTTCAAGATAACCCTTAAATATATTTCATGCTCCTATTTACTTTTAGAAAACACCAAAATATCATCAATGAAAACCACCACAAACTTATCCAAGAACTCATGGAAAATTCTATTCATTAAGTCCATGAATACAGCAGGTGCATTGGTTAGACCAAAAGGCATTACTACAAATTCATAATGGACATATCTTGTACGAAACGCAGTCTTCAGAACGTCTGCTTCCTTTACCTTCAGCTGATGGTACCCCGATCTCAAGTCAATCTTTGAAAAATACTGAGCTCCCTGGAGCTGATCAAACAAATCATCGATATGAGGCAAAGGATATTTGTTCTTAACAGTGATGTTATTTAAGGCTCTATAATCAATGCAAAGTCTCATTGAACCATCTTTCCTTTTAACAAATAAAACAGAATCACCCCATGGTGATGTGCTAGGTCGAATGAAACCTTTCTCTAATAAATCTTGCAATTGCTCCTTCAACTCTAAAAGTTCAATTTGAGCCATTCGATAAGGGGGTTTTGAAATTGGCTTAGCATCAAGAACTAAGTCAACAGTAAATTAAACTTCCCGATCTGGTATTATTCCAGGCAACTCATCAGGAAAAACATTAGGATACTCATTTACTACTGGCACATCATTAATCTGAACAGTTCCTTTATTTTCAACGATGTGTGAAAGGTAACATTCATTTCCATCTTTTACAAGTTTCTCAGCCTCTTGATAAGTTATCAACAGTAAGGGTTCATTCTTGTACACAAACTGAAAGTCTTTCTGAAAAGAAACTTCTTTAGCTCTACAGTCAATCTTAGCATGGTAAATAGAGAGCCAATACATATCCAGGATAACATCAAACTCTACTAGAGGTAGAACAATAAGGTTTTCAAGTAGGTTCTTTCCACAGATAAGGATAGGAAGATTCTTATAAATTCTTTTTGCCTCAACATTTCCCCCAGGTGTTTTTACCAAAAGTTCAGGAGTCATTTATTGAGATGGTATCCCCATTTTACTAGAAAATTTTTTAGAGATGAAAGAATGTGTAGACCCCGAATCAAACAACACACTGGCATAATCTGAAAAAACAAATAAAGTACCTGATACAACTTCATTTGATGGACCGACATCTGCTGAAGTAGTTGCAAAGGATTTCACCACCCCTTTCTGCTTGTAGTATAACTGCTTCCCATCACTCAAGCTCTTTGTTGGACACTCATTGGCATAGTGACCCATCTCATTGCACTTATAACATTTCACTAACTGTAAATCAAATTTGGTATTACCTTCACCTTGATCCTTTTCAGTGCAATCATGAGCCTTATGTCCCATCTTACCACATAGGTAGCACTTTCCAGAATTCAGAAGACATTCCCCAGCATGCCTTTTGCCACATTTATCTCAAACTGGAAACTTAGTTTTCTTACCATCAGACTTTTATGAAGAATTCTTACTTTTCTCCTGCCACCTCGGTCTCTTCATCTGTTGGTTGTTATAGAACACTTGATCATCGGCAAACTCCATTTCCACCTTCTCAGTACATCGAACAAGTTTTTCATAACTTTTAAACTCACGAGAAGCTAATTCCCTTCAATATTTTGTCTCTAATCCTGAGTAAAAACGATTGATTTTACTATCAATGTCTTGGATAAAATTTGGAGCATACCTTGCCAATAGAGTGAACCTTTCTTCATAGGTAGCCACTGAGTCTTCCTCTTGCCTCAATTCCAAGAATTGCTTTTCCATCCTAAGTTGAACAACCTTAGGAAAATACTTCTCAAGAAACATACCTTTGAATTCATCCCAGTCAAGAGCATCAATATCATCAGCATCCCTGATATTTTTAACCATAGACCACCACTGATCTGTCTCACCCTCCAAACGGTAAATAAAAAGACTAACCTTTTGATTGTCTGAACACCCCATGACATCGAAAATCTTCTCCAGTGATTTAATCCACCCTTCAGCTAGCACAGGGTCAGATGATCCTCTGAATGATGGGGGATGTTGCCTCATGAAATGTTCCACCACTGACATGTTTCTCTGCGGTTGATCTGGCTGATCTCGTGCATGGATACCACCACCATTTATCGCTTGAGTCAACTGCGCCATTACTGCAAAAAACTGTTCAGTTCCAATTCCGACCATCTTAGGATGCTGATTTGGAAGGTTATTTCCTTCTGCATGCCTTCCTAGCACTGCTTCCCTGTTTCCTCTACGGAAAACCATTCTGAACAAACATGTCTTAGATGAATCAACATGGTAATCTTCAAATACTATATCACTTCAATTTGACCATAAAAAAAATATTTTTGGATAATCATTTAATATAATTCTAACTCATAAAGTTATCTAAACCGACCTTTGATACTAACTATAAGGCCCCAGCCTTAAACCTTACTTAATCTTGAGTTATTACAAGATTACACATTGAGGATCTTTTCAGGTTTAGAGTTTTAGAGAATTAGATCATAAAACTTTCATTACATTCCACATATAAACAAAGAGGTTACATAAAGATAGTATTCTTCTTTCCCATCAATGGAAACATATTTAAAATAAAACATGGATTCTTTCTTGACACTTCCTTGACACTATCATCATATCATGTACCTTTCCCTTGACCTGTGAAAAACATTTCAAAAAAACTTGGGATGAGCATAAAAATCTCAGTAAGGGATATAAAAATATGGAAAGAAAACATGGGTACATATATACATAAGAATGAAATCATACTTTACCCATAAAACATAATCACTTTAACATACCTCATCAAATCATGAATAAATTGTAGAAATCATAAGACATAAAGTTAACTTGAGGCATTCATAACATTCTTACGTAGGGAGTAACCCTCTTGGTTACGTTTGGAATACCCATCACAGTATATTCCTTAAATATCTTCAGAGAAAACTTAACGTTTCACTCCTTCATGTTACCCAATGCATTGGAGAGCTATATCGGGCTCACCCGACCTTAGTCTATCACGAAACCACCCATCTTCATAATAATTCCCAAGAACCTCAACATAATCGTATCACATAAAACATGCATAAAGAAAACATAACATTTCCACCTTTCAATCACAAGATATCAATACAACACATTGATATAAAAACATTATGAAAACAATTTTCAATACCAAAATAAAAGAAAAGTAAAACATGGTATTTATTTTTTTTTTAAAAAAAGGTATGGCTTGTAGAGGAAGCCGAAACTCAAATAATGGTCACGATGGCGGAGAAGTCGTTGTCGCCGCATACGTACGACAAAAACATTCCCTTTTGTCATTTAGTAAACGCTTCATATAAAAAAGATTCCTTTTGAATAAACGTAAAAGTCAAAGGGGTTTATACACCGTATAAAATAAGGTTGTGTATAAAACAAAATATGCCTCAATGAAAGGAGATTGAGATGAAGTCCCATACCTCGGGTCCGACTTGACTCGGTAGTTCTTTAATCTCCTGAATAATAAACTTGAGTTAATTTCTACTTGTTTAAGAACCTTTTTTAAGTTCATTATTCCTTTTATATAACTTATTTCCATGTCATGAACACTATGTAATTATTTAAGTTAATAACGGTCGTTTTAACGATCATTGGTACTTGAGTAAAAAATAAGCCCTTTATAATTACAAGTTGTTCATGTATCCATTATATACAGAATGGTATTCATAATGTAGATATCATATATGTCATATATATCCAGTAAATTCATGCATTTATAATATTACATAATCATTTAGAGGTATGAAATGAAATGCACCGTTCATGGAGACGGTAAGCCGTACGTACGCATGAACGCTACTTTCATTTCTATTTCGTATTTTATAGAATGAAATCATAATGATATAAAGGTATATTATAATTCTATTATAATATCATATATAATATCATAGTTCCAACCTTTATACATCCCACATATGGTATTTAACGAATCAAATCACTTTGAGGGGGCGGTAGTCCGCACTTCCTTAAATGAAGATATCGCGTTTACCCATAATGGAAACCATAAAGGTATGACCAAAATGAAAAATACTGAATCTTAAGAAAATCATAAACATATTATATATCATATATAAATATAGTTACATCTTAATGGATACCTTTTAAGGTGTTAAAAGAATGTTGAACAATCATCGTTTCGGGAGGCATAAATGCACCATCCACGGAAACAGTATGTACTTTAACCATTAGATGTAGGTGTGTGTAAGTGTAGCTATAATAATTTTTATAACAAAATCCTAGTATATTGAAGATACTGGAGTTGTTACAAAAGAAATGAATAAAAAGAGTTTAGGGGGTTGAAGAAGCAAAATAAAACAAAAGGACTCAAGTGAAGACATTACCTTAAAATCGGGTAACTCCCTTTGGTTTGAGCTCAAAGGCTTCCTTGGGAAGAATTCTACCCAAAGTGAGGCTCCAAGGAGTAAGAGAGGGATGTGGAGAGATAAAATGAGCAGAGTTTGGCCGAGACAAAGGCTTTGGGAGTGTGGGTAAGGAGGTAGAGGTGGGGGCCTTTTATAAGAGGAGAGGAGGGGCACTCTTGGAAAGTAAAGAAATGTTACTTTATTTTAAAATGAGTTTCATATTAAAAAGGCCCGACATTGATATAATTCGAGGTTAAGGTGATAATTGTTCGAAATATACCCACACAATAGGTTTTGGACATGTGTAGGTCTTAGATTTTACATTATCTTTTCATTTTATTTAAATCGTCAAATAATGAGGTCATCGCTGCATCATTATGATGTCATAAATAATTTAATTTATTTAAAGTCTAAAAAATTATAAAAAAACTACAATGATTTAGGAAAGCTTTTTAGATTTCCAATGACCATTTATAATCAAAAATCTTACTTGTATAACCCCATTTAAAAAATTGTTTTAGTAAAACATATCATGTTTGTGTCATTTTTACTTTAACATTAAATAAAAAATTATTTATGTCATTTCCCAACCAAAGTGGCTCCATGGGGTCCCCAAGTTGACCCATGGATTGTCTTGGTCGGCCATGACACATAAAATGAGGGTAGGATATGTTTCAAGCTCATCTCATATTATTAAAACATTATTTTTACCTTAAATTACAATAATTACCACTAATCGCGATTAAGAACTTAAAAGTTACTGTTCCCCAAAAAATTATTTTAATCTTATTGAACCAAATTTTACTTCTTAATGAAAACCATGTATGTTGTATTTTTTAAAATCAAATCACAGAAGTGGCAAAGTTTCATTTAAACGAAAAATCAGTTTCTTTAACTACCACTTAGTGGTTTCACTATTCATCAAAAATTGAAGTTTTTCAGAAAGATATCAAAACTTCAACCTAAGATATATTTGATATTCCGAATTCAAAAATGATGTCTATTTTAAAAAATTCAAAACACGTAAGTTGCATTAATTAATTTAATAACTAATTCCCGCTGTCATGACAAATAGCGTGTTTTTATGAAACAATACGTATCAAAAGATTGACACTAGTTTAAGTCCAATTTCAAAGTGAAATTGATTCAAATGACCACCATTGGATAAAATGGTAAAAATATATTCTAATTTAACTTCAAAACCAATTCAAAAGATAATCTAATCATATAAATAAATTAGATTAAAAAGAGGTTTTGAATTAAAATACAACATTTTTCACTATTCATTAAAAAATGAACTTTATCGGAAAAATACCAAAAATTCACACAAAGTAAATTTTGATGTCCCAATCATAAATAATAAGTTTATTTTGACAAACATAGCTTATAAAATTGTCAAAAGATAGATTTAAAAAGGTTTTGCCATCAAAAGGCAGTAAAACAATCTTTTAAGAATATTAATGTATTCCATGCATAAGATTGTATTTATTTTCATTTTAAGCCTCTAAAACACTATATTAATCATTAATATACATAGATAAAAATATCTATTAGTCATTACTTACTTGGGATGTTACAGTACAGATGGTGTAACTTTAGTACATGGTGTGTAGTCTTTTAGTCACAGACGGGGCATGTATATTTTTACACGACCTACATGACTGGTGACTGTGTAAATCAGAGACCAAAAGTCATGTGGCCTATGTATATGATGCATCCTATAATATTTTCCATGGCATGTTTGCATGATGATTCCCTAGTCATGTTTCATGTATATCATGTGAGAATAATACAAGACATATAGCTTGAATGTACATACCATTTACTTTTACCAAATTATGAAGATTTAAAAATTAATTTATTATATTTCTTAAAACTTATCAACATGTATTCCATGTAGTCATTAAGTTGATAGTACACATCATATGATAGGTTATATATATATATATATTTAATATCTAATTAATTTTTTTCATAATGTTCAGAACTACATATCATGTATAAACTATAATATAGTTATTACTCTACATGAAATGAAATATTACATGATATGTAAATTGAATGAGTTCATGTGGTCATTAATATTATGTCATATGTAGTGAAATTACATGATAAGTCATGTATATTAGATGTCACATGAGTAAAAAACATATGAATATGATACACGTTAGGTAGTTCAGACAAGCACTGGCCATGTTTTCTCCAAGGTATATTTTTTACATAGTTAATTTTAAGTAAATTTATTTAAAATTATTATTTATAATAATATCAAGAAAATTTGGATGAGAATCATGATAAAATAATTGATTAATTAAAGAAGATCATTAATTTATCTGAATGTGGTTTATTATAAATAAAAACTTTTAGAACTGAATGCTAATTTTTTTAATTGTGTAATTCATTGCATATATGTGGATGATCATGAGAATATATTGAGCCTTTGTATGTAATTTTTTTATTTTAATTTGTTACTAAATTAAATTATTATCTTACATTTCATCCCTCCTCTAATTATATATGGGTCTATGTTCCAATGTATTCTTATATGTACAAACCTTAACTAATCCTTTGGTTCCCCTCACCCATGTGTGAGTAAAAGCATATTTAATGGATGAATCTCACAAGATAGTAGAGGCAGTCAAAGTTTGGAGTGGAGGTGAAAATAATCCAAGAGGGATACATAGATGGATATGTGGAAAGCTACAACATGAACCATAAATGGTTAAAGGTGTTTTTTTCTAGTTTAATGGTTAGTTTATCATATTATAGATAAATTAAGAATTATTAAAGTCTCACAATCATACCACTTTATTATTTCACTTATGTCAAGATTTCATGATTATTTCAATATGAATGTTTTTATGATCACATGAATTAATTAATTAAAAAGATGTATGATAAAACTAAAATAAACTGATTTATGTATAAACATTATCTAATACATGGTTAATCACTTAAGTAAATCTAATTAATATTAAAAATCAAGTAATAAAGATAATAATTAAAAATTTAAAGATAATGATAAAATACTAAATTATATATATTAATTATCTATATCCTTCAACTATTTATGTTAAAATAGAACCATAGTTCAATATTCTTGACCAGACAATGTGTGTTTTCTTTCAATTATTAGATAATTCTAACTTGAATTTTTGGGTTTACATGAATTGTTTAACATAAAGGATTTACTTCCAATGTAGGACTTGGTGTAACTAAGTGTAAAAGGTTTAGAAAATCTAATTTAAGGATTTTAAGATTGGGGACTCCACTCAATAGATCAAGGAACTATGAGTTAATGTAGTTGGAATTTGGAATGCCTACCTAAAACCCTTAAAATTTCTTTATCAACCAAATTAAAGGTTATGAGAATGGAAATATGGGTCCTTTCCACTAGAATGTCCATGAAATAAGATATTATGATGCTAATAGTGTGGGAGATTGGGTTTTGATAAAAACGTGGGAGATTAATAAATATAATATTTATTTATTTCCTAAATTTTATCAGATAATGCACTAAAATTTTTCTCTTCTAATTTATAGAAGTGAAAATAAAAAAGAATTCAGACATATCAATATGACCCATACTTTAGAAGGATAAACTTCTCACCAGAACAAATTTCTAAGAGTGTCAAAGGTTCTTACACATTATCCTATCCCATAAAATGAAATTGTATGTGTTGGAAGAATGTATTCCAGAAGCACCAGGTAAAGAGGATAGTAAGGAAGAAGTGTCTATCTATATGAAACATTTGAATGATTCTATATATGTTAAGTGTTTCATGCTATCTTTCATGAAAAATGAGCTTCTATGTAAATATGATGACATGGATGTGTATAACATGATGTCTTTCCTTCACTATATCTATCAATAGAAGTCAAGATAAGAGAGTTAAGAGATATGAAATGCTCTATTGAAAATTAATATTGGAGAGTCAGTAGTAGATAGTACTTATATAATCAAGGTTATTGGATACAATGAATTCTTATACATCCTAGGGATTAAATTCCTAGAAGACTTGTGCAGAGATCTCATACTTTTCCTTACTATCCAAGTCCTTCTCTAGTTTTGTTGTTAATTATCACATATCTCCTTCAAAAATAGCTATCATTTACTACAGTATGATGGGTATACTACATTCTCATGTGAAACCTTCATGGTCACATAAATACTTCACAGTCATGCATTATTTTTAAAGCCACAATGTGAATAATTCACTGACATGTGAAATCTTCATAACCATGGGCTTTCCATTTGACAAAATAAATCCTATTTGACCACATATTCCCAAGAATGAGGTTTAAAACCACTAAATAAAAATAAATGGAATGAACTTTAAGGAATATATACTTCTAAAAAAAGAGGAATTTTAAGAGAACTCTCATGAAACAAAAACTTCTAGGGATCCCTTCTTTCTGGTAATTCTCTCTCACAAAAATCCCCCATCATATAGGACTCTCATGAAGCCCATTTCACAAACAAATCCAAATAAAGACACATCACAAAATAATATTATGTAGGAATCTTCATGAATGAATTTTATGAATTATCCTTCACAAAGAACTATTCTGAAAGTTCCATAGTGAAGTGAATCTTTGGAGGATTGACTATGAGGACACCTTATGAATCCTATCCACAAAGCTACATTCCAAATCAAATATATGGAGAAGAAAACATGATTACACTCCATAAACCCTATCCAATAGTCTTTTTATTAAATCTCCTTTGGATAATACATACATATTTATCATCCATGAGGATATTTTGAAGATAAATCCTATGAATATTGTTTGTGGATAGTCATTTTTTAACATCTTTCACGAATTATAAACCATAAATTCCATTCCATTTATGGATCACTTTCATTTTTATTGCACAAAAATAATTTAAAAAAAGTTATATCCCTAAATTTTATCTTTACCTCCTTAAAATGGTTGGGAACTATGAAGGATTTAGCCCATGATATGTTACTTCCTAGAGAAACCCAACTGTGGAAAATTAGACCCATTTAACACCCTTTCCTTCACTCAGGTCACCTACTTAGACTGAATCATCTCCAATGACCTTATTGGATTTTGTCATTCAAGGTCAATGATCATAGAAGCTCATTCTAATAGTTCATCATACTAGGTGTAATCCCAAACATGTTATCATTGATGATATCATCCCTGTGACCTCTTTAATGAACTACAAATACCTTGGACATCCTACCAGGTATAATCTCCAACCACACCTTCTCTTATTTATCTTCCAACTGATAAGATGACCCTGAAAGGAAATTCTAATGAATAAACCTTAATTGATCCCTTTTCTCCATTAATGACACAATTAATTATTACCACATTCTATTAAATTTCATGGAATGGCCATGGTATATAACATTAAAATTTTAAATAAAAACTACAAGGGATTTTATTCATCCTCATAGAGGATATATAAGTCACAACTTGGAGGTTCAGTACAAACACCCCCAAACATACATTTTTACCATGTGATGAGAATTGGATACCTTATATTACTAGTATAAGAAAACCCATGCGAAGATCATGGGACTACCCAAACATTCCTTGTACGATGAGTCTAAGGAGATTACAATCAACATTCCCAATGTGAAAATACTAATATCCCCTATGTGACAATCATAGAACTATTATGTGTTGAGAATAATATTCCTTAGTTTATAATCCTAATATGATACAATATTCCTATGGGATTAGTATAATATGCCTTATGTTATGAGTATAATATTCCTCAGGTGATGATATTACAATTATACAACTTCCACATGTAATAAGAATAAGATTCTTTATGTAAAGAGAATAAGATTCCTTAGGTGATCATCCTGATATGATAGTCCCTTTTCAATAATTTAAACTATATAGTGAAAATCGATTCTGTATGATAATAATCTTCTTGGAATAGGCCTCAGACACTATACTTCCTTAAATGTATCCACAATGGACCTTATCACATGATCTTAAAAGGTATTACATATCCCATTATGTGGCATCGAACTATGTGGGTTATGATTCCCTTTATATGGATACATGGTATGCACCTTTCATTGGCCCAATAACAACTCCACAACACCCCAAACTCCTTTTATAGGATTTAAATTTCTCCCTGGATGGTGATAGGTTATAGAGTTCCCACCTATGTGGCTTTAAGCTATATAGTGACCGAATTATTGGGTCAAGAAAGAGACAATCTAATTCACATATATAGTTTCTTCTTAGATTAATGTTGTTATTCAACCAATTTTTTAAACGTAACTGGTATTATTACCAAGAAGGATTCATGAATATGTATTAAATCAATAATAAAACCCCTAAGTAGGCAAGAATTCCACCCCAAAGGGGGAGGTGATCCCAAACTCTCATATTCTCAACTAATGTACAACCAATGGGCTGATGTTAAAGTCCCAGTAGCCTCTTACCTTTATAAATAAGGTCCACTTTGAACCACAACACACGAGTGTGGGGAACTTCAGAATTAAACCCAAAACACCAAGTTCCTATAAATTTTGTTCGAGTAAGGATATGTAAATGATGATGTTCTATTGGAATGTAGATGATTCTAGATAAGAAAAGGTAAAACCTACCAAGGAGATACAAAGGTCAAAGGGAGGATTTTATAACTCAAGCTTGGTATTATCTCAAAGAGTTATTCCCATAGGGTCATGGGTTGGATTATCTTCTACTTGATAAACCATAAATTAGTTAAACACTCATGATCATATCACATGTTTATTTTATTTTTTCTAGTACATGGTTATTTATTTATTTATTTATGTGATGGAATGATCATTTTATGTTTAAAAATGATCACATAAATTATATTAATTAAATAACAAGAAATATGAAATAAATTAAATGGATTATGCATAATTTTTTTTATTATAAATGGTTAATTATTTATTTGAAATTTACATATTATTAACAAGAATATAGAGGATAAAATAATGAATATTTATTCATAAAGATAAACTAAAATCCCTCAATAATATTTTTAAGTTAGACATTTCCTTATAATTCTTATGTTTGAATGTAAAAATAAAATAAAATATTAGTTTTTCCCCTCTTTGGATAATTTTTTTATATAGGAGTTCTAATGAAATTTTTGGGTTGACTTAGAAATGTTATAATCAAGTGTAGTTTCCTATACAAGACTTGGTGTAACTTGGATATAAGTGTTGAAGAAATAAGAATCTATGATTTCAAAATTGGGGAGTCTACTTAGAAGATCTATGAAATTTGATTTAATATATTTGGTAATCCTACCTATCAATGTACTTTCAAATAACTTGATAAGGTCTTTTTTGGGTTATTTAATGGGGAATATGGATCATTGTGACTAAAATATCAACAATATAGGATATTCTAAATACCATAGTGAGGGATATTGAGATTTGATAAAAAAGTGGAAGAATAATAAAATAAATTTATTACATCACATTGGTAATCAAGATAATGTACTAAAATATAATTTTATTTATTATAAATATTGGAAATTCATTCAACCAAAAAAGTATCCTTATGATTTATGTTGAAGAAATACAATATTATGGGTAGGGATAACTTCAAGGATTCATATAGGTTCTTGAGAATCATATTATTCCAAGGTTTGAAGTTTTATATTCTAGTGTCCCCAGTTCATAATGATCCTTCTAAGGAGGCATGTTAGGAGGAAAATTTGTTTATTAGGAAATGTGTGGTTGATTCATTGGATTTATAATGCCTCATTTTATCATCTATGACTATTAAGAACTATAAGATTTATAAATACATGTATGTATAAACCATTTTATATAATCTCAAATATATTTATCAAGAGAACTTTGGACAAGAGAGGTAAAAAATTTCCAAGGAACTATTTAAGTCAAGTATTAGAGAGTATTCTAGTTGGACCTCATGTAGTCAAAATGATTGGCTAAGTTGAGTATTTATAAATTCTGGTTTCAAATCTACCCAAGAAATTATTCACAGGACTCATGCTCAACTCAATTCCTCTGAACTTATTTGGTTTTATTGTTAATTTTAATATGAATAATATAGAGAAAACTCTACTAGATTTCATGACTCTGATTCAACAAGAGGATAAGGACATGAAACATGAAAAACCTTTGTTCCTTATGTTTTTTAAGAGGAAAGGAAAGGATAAAATACCTAAGTATAATTCCATTTCCAAGTCACATTTACACTTCCTAACTAAGAGGAATAGAATCATGGGGCAGGCTAAGGACAAAGTTGCTGTGTGTTTTTCATGTACCAATAAAATTAATTGGAAAAAGAACTATTCCTTGATAAAGAATAAAGGGGGAAATTTTGGTTTATTTTTATCAAACTCAAACTTTATATTTCTACAAATTTGGTATTATATATAGATTTTTGTGCCCATATTTTCATCCAAATAAGAGAACCAAGTAGTTTCTAAAATGTTTCCAAAGGTTAGTTATACCTTTGATATGACAATGGAGTAAGATTGGATGCACTAGATATTAGTGACTACTATTTTATTTATCTAATAGAATTAATTTTAGTTTTAAATAATTTTTATTATGTTATAAGTATAACAATAAACATAATATCCATATCCAGTTTATACATGGATGAATTTATTTTCATTTTCAGAAATTAGAGTTATTACTTTTATAAATATAACACAAGTTACAATCTCTATATACAAGAATATGAAATCCAAGTATCAAAAATTGATAACAAATCAAGTTCACATGACTCATATCACACCCTGTTAGGGAATAATCATCTTGTTCATGTAAATGGAGAGCATTTGACAAAAATATATTAAATAGTGTATCTAGATTCTTTAGAACTAGAATTACTTGATATACGTCATACTTGTTTATAAGTAAAAAATGTATGAATCTCCATATAGTGGAAAAGGTGAAAGGGATATATAGCTTCATAAATTAGATTATATAGATATTTATGGAGTTGTATACCTAGAAAAAACATATATATAATTTATTATAACATGTACTCATAATTATGAATATTAATAAACTACTTATCACATCAGGATTGTTCTTCTACGTAACATAGTATGTGATAATGTCCCTAGAGTAGTTGTCGCACTAAAAGGTCATAACAGTTCCTCGCTATGATGAGAAACCATAAGTGCTATGAAAATATGCTTAAATTTATGTTCTATATCTGAATGATATCATTTGAGAGACAAAAATGATATGGGATATCATCAGTGGAGACTCATAGGACATTGAGGTACCTTCTCATGGTGTACACCCTTGGTAATATCCCGTAGGATATTGGGAGAACGAGACCTTCCAGTTGGAAATACACATTTATGTTTCACTAGATTTGCTATCTAAGGATATGTGTATTGGTCCTTAGACTTTAATAATATTATTAATGAGTATTATATGTCATGTAATTTGATTTATTGATGAAAACCGTGATGACATATATTCACAGTGAGGTAGGATACATTGGGTGTGTCACGAGTAATATTGCATTAATGAATAATATGAGAAAGGATTTGTCCTTTGTCTTTTAACAAAATTAAATATATTAGGACCTTTTATAGAAATTATATAGCCCAAATAAATCCATGTTCATAGTGTTCTATAGGCAAGATCAATTTCCATGAAGTCAATAAAAGAGACATCAAGCACATAGTTTGATGGTACCAGCATGAAACCTACTTGATTTGAGATATCGCGATAAAGAGATTATATTACACCGTAAGATTTTGTATGAGGTAACATGTCATTGTGGCATTAACTTCTTTCTCAATGGGTGACTTGGTGTGTTTCTAGATGCTAAACTTGGACTTTAGGCTGCTTCACCAAATGCAACTAAGAAAGAGGCCTAAAGGGTGGTATACTAAGTGTATTCAGAATACTAGTTAAATAATATATTATTATTTATTTTTTAACAAGTGGAATAAATATTATTCCCATATTTGGATTAATAATTATTCATTTATTCTTGATCGCATGTATCCCATCAACTGTTCTTTGATAGAATATAATGTGATAGAAATATTTAATAAATATTTATTTTCTATTAAAGTGAATGTAATATTTATTTATTTATTAGTGAATAATGAAATGATATTTATTTAATAAATAAATATTCATTATTCAAGGCCTGATAAATATTGAGGAATGAAAAACTGATTTTTTTTGGTCTGGTGAGATATAATAAATATTAGATATTATTTAATTAAATAATATTTAATAGAATTCACAAGTAACGTACATGTTGAGAAATTAAAATAATAATATTATTTGACATGAGGTTTTTTCTTGGATTAAATAAATAATTAAGGGAACTTGTTCAATTATTTTATTTTAACCCTATAGATATATAAAACTAGTTAAGTTATTTTCTTAATAATCCAATTCATTTGTCTAGGTTATGCACAATAGAATTTTATAATTATCTCAAGCCCTAGAGTTCTATATTCTCAAAGAATGTTCCCAAGAATGGAAAGAAACCTTCATACACTAGATCAAGGAGAACACTTTGGAATCAGTTCTCATAGCAGTAAAAGGCAGACCATGCAAATGTAAGGATTTTCCATGTTAGAACATGGAGATTCCTTCAATGATATCTAGAGATTCATGGAACCCTTATGGATTATTGATAGAGAGAATATAAACATGATTCCTATAATGAAATAGTAGTACATCACAGATCTATTACCAGATCCATCAATAATGAAATAATTACAACAAACACAATTATATATTTAATTAAATTGATTATAAATAATATGCGATGATCCTTTCTATGGTTCTGGTGCAATTATACTTATCTGATCTCATTGATCCAATTATTTAGATCATAGTGTTTATCATTGTGTAGATATAATATTGGTCATAAATCATAAAAGAATAATTATTTGGCACCACCAATCGCATGATTTTACTGCGCCTAGAACCTACCAGTGGTAACAATGAAACACATAATTATTTATAAATATTTAAAGATCGTTGGTTATTTACGCATTTGTAATTTTGATTTTCAATTTAAGATTAATCATTATTTTAATCCAAATCATGAGATTTGTTTATTACTCATTAATTTCTCATAGATCTAATTGATATGATTAATTTTATGAATAAAATAAAATTGAGGAACTTATATGGAGGTTCCAAGGTTTCTGGTTAGATAAAACAGGAGTACATGCCATGTAATCAGAATTATATGTCATTTAATCATGGTAAATGAACCAAGATTTAATTTATAATTTACTCAAACCATGTACATTGATTACATGTGTAGTAGTTAATTATTACACCGTGTGTTGACTAGGACATACTGGTGCATGATCATCCAGAGTATGCACCTTGTAGCCCACATACCTGATGTGTAGTCCCTTTGAGTCATAGATGGGACATGTATTACCATATATGGACCACCTGACCTGTGAACATGTAATTTTAAGATCACATGACATGTAGGCCATTGGACATTCCATGTACTCCATTTTATGAGGTATTATTTACATGCCGAGTCCCTAGGCATGTACCTCAGAAAGACAATGAGAGATGTACACGCCGTGTAGCTCGGATTCACATTCCGTGTACTTATACCATATTATGCATATTTATAATTTATTTTTTTAATATGTAAACTTTGAGACATATACTTGCATGTGGTCATAAAGAAATGAAACTCTATGTGATAGGTTTTAATATAAATAAATATTTAAATGTTTAATTAATATCTATGTAATGTTAAGATCTACATAGAAAAAAGACTTGGAACCGATGGAAGCCGACCCTAAATTAAATCATGAGTCATATTATAAGTTGTTACTCTACCTAAATTAAAGCATAACACATTATCAAAAAATCATGTAATTCATGTAATCATCTGTGAAGTACACATTGTGAAATTATGAGATAAGTTGTGTATGGCATATGTCACAAGAGTAAAATCGCATGTGAGTATAATACATGTTGGGTAGAATCAGATGGGCATCCATCGATTTTCCTCAAAGGTACATTTGTGTACATAGATAATTTTTAATAAATTTATTTTTTTTTTAAATTTAAATGGATGAGAATATAAAGGAAATTTGGATAAGAATTAAGATAAAAGAATTGATTAATTAAAGGTAATAATTAATTGATTCGAGTTGGATTTATCTTAAATAAGAACGATTAAGAATTTAATGCTAGTTTTATTAAATACATAATTCCTTGTATACATGTGGATGATCATGAGCTAGACCAGAACTTTGTATGTGATTAGTTTTATTTAATTTATTATTAAATTAAATTATTGTCCTGTTCACGTTCTATCCGTTTATTATATAGGGTTTGTGTGCCCATGGTTTCTTATATATAAAACCCCCTTTCCCCCTCACCTGTATGTGATAAAGAATTTATATGTAATCGATGGATCTCCCAAGTTAGTGGAGGTGTTTCAAGTTCAGAATCGAAGCGAAACCAATCCAATGAGATACATAGGTGGACTAGTGGAAAGCTGTAACACGAAACTTAATCAGTTCAAGGTGTTTTCATCCTAGGTCAACTGTTAGTTTATTAATTCCTAGATAAACTAAAAAATTGTCGAAGCTCTTCATCATACCACTTTATTATTTATTTCTATCAAGTTTCATTGTTATTTTATTATGGATGTATTTTCGCGATCACTTAATTTAATAAATTAATGATCATGCAATATAGAACTAAAATAAATTGGATTATGCATAAATATTATGTAAGACATGGTTAGTCAGTTAAGTAAACCCACTTAATATTAAAAATCATGTGATAAATAGAATAATTGGAAATTTACACATAAAAGGATAAAATCCCTCAATAAAAAATTAAGTCAGTATAGCCTTCCACTACTTCAGTTAAAATCGAACCATAGTTCAAAGTGATTGTGTAACATCCTGAGTTTTAGTATAAAAGAAGAATTATTTAATATATTATTAGTTTATGTTTTAATTAAACAACAACTAAATGTTATTAATAATAATTGCAAATGAATATTAATTTATTAAATATGTTAACAATTTAATCACACATAAAATTACCTTTTGATTTAATCAATAAAATTTTATTTTTCATTGATGATTTTCAAACCAATATAACCATTAATAGAATTACTTAAAAATGAGATTATTTATAAAATTATCAACTAATATGAATTAAGTTATTATTTTATAAAATAAGGAATAAATAATGTTTTAATATTCAAATAAATTTATTTTAACTGAATCTAGAAATTACATGAAAATTATTATTTTCAAATTTATTAAAATTATACATATATATATATGTGTGTGAGAAAATTATTATTTTTGAATTATGAAATCTATCAAATTATTTTATAAACATACAAATAAATTATAAATGAAATTATTATGATTATTATTTATTATCAAAATTTAATTTAAAAAGTGAAATTTAAATTTTATAGGAATGAAATATAAAAATAATTTTATTAATTAAATTATATAATAATAATAACCCATTAATTTTGTTCATTAAATAAATAAATAAATAAAAATGTAAATTGAAAGAAAAAAATGAAATAAGAAGAAGAGATAAAAGGGGAATCGTTTTTCATAGGTGTTCACATCACAGGACAGAGGATGAAGGCACTGTAAGATTTCGAGTAGAGAAAACCCAAGGGCATGGCATAGGCTTCAATTGGTGAAAACACATAGGAAGACGATGACCGGGGAGAAGGGTTCATTCGCGAGTGACTAGGTGTCGATCCGAGCTGAGCTGAGTTTCAAGAGTCCTCTATAGGCCGTGTGACATTTACAAGTCCAACCTTGGTTTAGGGTTTTCACATTCAGATTCGAGGTCAATTTCGTATCTAGAATCGAGTTCGAGTGAGGGTTTTGAAGCGCGATTAGGGTTTAACTACACCCGATCTGTGATGCGTTGAAGTTTCTGAATGATATTTTAGAGGAAAACAATGTGTGTAGTCCCAAATCACATGTAATATTTGTTTATTGACATTTTTTTATCCGAATATTACAAAATTCATGACTTGTGGAACATTTTCAATGTATTAACTCATCTATTTGTCTTTACCTTCAGATCTTGTTCCTCGTATGGCAATTCCATATCTCATCTGCCATTTTTTTACTAATTTATTATGACCAAAATCTTGATATGAATAGTATTGATATTATAATTAAATATTGTTGAATCATTTGTAAATGAAAATTTAAATTGGATTGTCAGCTAGTCTATTGAATTAGTCTTCTTCCTTTCATCATCCTATATGTCATTTCCCAGTAGGTATTGGCGATTGAATCAATGTATTACTTTTATTTTTTTTTCTTCTCCAATTCCTATTTTCTCAGATGATGTATCATTCATTTCTATGATGCATCAACAATATTGGTTCATATTTATAATTTGGATTATTTTAATCTTGCACATATCAGTTGGTTATGAGTCATTTTCTAGGAACTGTATGAATGTTTTGTTGAGATTCATTCATTGAATCCATTATTGTTTTCCTTTGTTTTATATTGAATTTTGTCAAATAAAAGGTGTACTTTCTGGTAAAAATATGTGTTTTTTAGAGAGGAATATCTTAATAGAGCGTTCTTTCTCTTTGAGAAAGAGGGTCGTTTTTTGGGTTGTTTTAGGTAAAGATAATTTCCACAGATAAAAAAGGTAAGGGTTTATTATTTTTCAAATACATTCTGTGCAATTTCCATTTATATTTTCATAAGGTAGATTATATAGATTTTAATCATTTTCATGATTTTTTATTTATGTTTGTGAAAGGGATTTTATAAAGAATATTATATTTCTTATAATTATAATTTGAAAAATTATATAAGAATTTTTTTTAAAAATTATTCTAACTTATGTTCATAAATTCTTATTTGGTAAGAAAAATAATGTTTTTATTATTTGATATGTCTCGTTAAAATTTTATTTGATTTCTTTTTTGACAAACCTTTTTTTTAAATTAAGAAATTATTGTGATAATCTAATTTAATTTGTAATGGAAATTTATTTTCAAACAAGTGTTTATATATGTAATTCTTTAGTTTATTTTCAATATACACTTATGAAATATTTTTCATACCTCATAATTTATTTCAATGTCATGTAATAATTATTTTTATGGATTATGATATACCAACATGCATATATAAGTATATTTATCCAACTAAGTATAAAAAATTTCATAACAATTAATGTATGAGTGTATATGTATTTAATCCATGATTTAATCTGATTTCATAATTAATTCTTCTAATGAATATTTTTCATTTATCGACATTTTTCTAAACCATGTATTTAAATTGTGATTAACAAGTATTGTATGTTCCATGTCAATACGCATATTTACATATATATGTATGTATGTATATGTATATATAGATGGATGAAATGGTGATTTTATTTCCAATTTATCATCATGTTTCAAAAAATGCACATAGAATATTATAATATCTTATTAACATTATGGGAATCAAATTTGCATATATAAATGGCCATGCGTTGTTCATTATATCGACACCCGTTGCATTTATAATAAGTTCATTTTTTAATTTAACTTTTTAAGGCTTTGTCCCAAAATCAATAAAGACATGGATATCATAGAAATTGTTTTAAATGTTTTCTTTTAAAAATTTATGTATGGAAATTTATTAATTATTATGGTTAAATTATGAAAATTCAATTGCTCATATGTGCATCAAAGGTGATTCGTGAAAGAAAGAATAATAATATGCAAAGTCTAGTTGATAAGAATTTTGCTAGTAACCAAACATGAAAATGATGAAATGGAATATATATATATATATATATATGTATATATTTATATACATTATTATATATATATGTATATATATATATATAAGTATGAATGTGTATTTTAATACATTGAAATTTTTAAAAATAAAAAAATATAGTGACAAACACTCATATATCTATATATATGTAAAGCAAGCTTTAAAAATTTTCGAAAAATACAGGTGCTTGTTCATTGAAAAAATAGAAGGTCATTGGGGAGTGAAACCATCCTTCGCTAAGTGGGTAGGCCCAATAAATCTTTCAACGAATTATGTTTCCTCAAAATAATGTTTTTTTTCAATAATTTTTCTTAATATTTTATGAAGAAAATCACTGGATTATTTTTAAAGTGATTTCAAAGTATTCCTATATTCAAAACGAATATATTTTTATTAAAGTGTAAATATGTCAGTATTTTAACAATATTTTTGTTTTGATTCTCAAAAATAATTTCAAATTTATTTAACCAAAAGATATTTTCATAAGATTTATTTCTCAAAAAGTAATTCAATGGCTTTAAAACCCCTTATTGGGCAATTAAATTATCACCATTTGTTTTAAAATATTTTTTCATACGTACCATAGAATATTAAGTAATGATATAATAAATTTTTAAGTTACCACGTGCGGAAGAATATTAGACACTTTTCTTGTTTATGTTCAACTCTAATAAATGTAATGTGTTGTCTAATCCTCCAGAACCTAGACTGGAAAAGGTCCTTTATTGTATAAAGTATTGTGTATTTCCAGTAATCTTTTATAAAAAAATACATAGCATGTTTTTAGCACCAAATCCAGAAGTGTGGGTTCAGGTCTTTATAATTAGTATCAGAGGAATGATCTAGACAACTTTGGAGAATAGATTTTGTCTTTGAAGGAAGCAAAATCTACGTGTTAGAATTTTCTTTTGATAGTTAATTCTCCTTATATTTTTTTTATTCTTAAGATGGAAATTCATAATTTTATATAGTATGAAAAAATAATTGAAAAGGCATAATTCATTTAGGGGGGGGGGATATAACATCCCATGTTTTAGTATAAAAAATAATTATTTAATATATTATTAGTTTATGTTTTAATTAAACAATAATTCAATGTTATTAATAATAATTGAAAATTAATATTAATTTGTGAAAATATGTTTACAGATTAATCACAACTAAAATTACCTTTTGATTTAATAAATAAAATTTGAGTTTTCTTTGATGATTTTCAAACCAATATAAACATTAATAGAATTACTTAAAAATGAGAATATTTATAAAATTATCAACTAATATGAATTAAGTTATTATTTTATAAAATTAGGAATAAATAATGTTTTAATCTTCAAATAAATTTATTTTAACTGAATCTAGAAATTACATGAAAATTATTATTTTAAAATTTATTAATATTATAAATAAATAAATATATATATATATATGTGAGAAAATTATTATTTTTGAATTATAAAATCTATCAAATTCTTTTATAAATATACAAATAAATTATAAATGAAATTATTATGATTATTATTTATTATCAACATTTAATTTAAAAAGTTAAATCTAAATTTTATAGGAATGAAATATGAAATTAATTTTATTAATTAAAATATATAATAATAATAACTCATTAATTTTGTTCATGAAAAAAATAAATAAAAAAATGAAAATCAAAATAAAAAAAATTAAATAAGAAGAAGAGTTAAAAGAGGAATGGTTTTTCACGGGTGTTCACATCGCAAGGTAGAGGATGGAGGTGTTGTAGGATTTTGATCAGAGGAAACTAGAGGGCATGGCCGAGGCTTCGATTCAGGTGAACGCGGAGGAAGCCGATGACCGGGGAGAAGGGTTCATCCACCAGTGTCTGTGGTGTCGATCTGATCTGAGCCAAGTTTTGAGAGTCCTCTTTAGGCCGTGTGACATTAATGAGTCCGAGCTTGTTTTAGGGTTTTCACATTCATATTTTAGGTCAAGTTTGGATCTGGAATCAAGTTCAAGTGAGGGTTTTGAAACGTGATTAGGGTTTAACTAAACCTGATCTGTGATGTGTTGATGTTTCTGAATGATATTTTAGAGGAAAACAATGTGTGTGGTCCCAAATCACAAGTAAGATTTGTTTATTGAAGTTTTTTTATCCGAATATTACCGAATTCATGACTTGTGGTCCATTTTCAATGTATTAACTCATATATTTTCCTTTGCCTTCGGACCTTGTTCCTCGGATGACGATTCCATATATTATTCTCCATTTTTTATTGAGTTCTTACGACCAACTTCTTGATATGAATAGTACAGATATTATAATTAAATGTTTTTGAATCGTTTTTCAAAGAAAATTTAAATTGGATTGTTGGATAGCCTATTTAATTATTATTCTTCATTTCGTCATCCTATCGGTCAATTTTTAGTAGGTATTAATGATTGAATCAGTGTATTAATTTCATTGTTTTTTTCTTCCCCAATTCCTATTTTCTCGGATGATGTATCATTAATTTATGTGATGCAACAACAATCTTGGTTCATATTTCTAATCTGGATTATTTTAATATTTCACATATCATTTGGTTATGAGTCATTTTCTAGGAACTGTTTGAATGTTTTTTCGAAACTCATTCACTGAATCCATTGTTGTTTTCCTTTGTTTTATATTGATTTTTGTCAAATAAAATGTGCGATGTTTGGTGTAAAAATGTGTTTTTTATAGAGGCATATCATAATAGAGTGTTCTTTCTCTTTGAGTAAGAGGGTCATGTTTGGTGTTCTGTCAGGTAGAGATAACTGCCACAAATAAAAATGTAAGGGTTTATTATTTTTCAAATGCATTCTGTGCAATTTACATTAATATTTTCATAAGGGATATTATATATATTTTAATAATTTTCATGTTTTTGATTTATGTTTGTGAAAGGGATTTTATAAATAAAATTATATTTCTTATAATTCTAATTTGAAAAATTATATTAGAATTTTGTTTAAAAATTATTTTGTCTTATGTTCATACATTATTATTTGGTAAGGGAAATTATGTTTTTTTATTTTATATGTCAGGTTAAAATGTCATTTGAGTTCTTTTTTGAAATTTTTTTTTTTAAAATTAAGAACTTATTGTGATGTTCTAATTTAATTTGTATTGGAAATTTATTTTCAAACAAGTGTTTATATATATTATTCTTTAGTTTATTTTCAGTATACATATATGAAATATTTTCCCTACCTCATAATTTATTTCAATGTCTTGTAAGAATTATTTTTATGGCTTATGATATACCAACATGCATATATAAGTATATTTATCCAACTAAGTATAAACACTTTTATAACAATTAATGTATGAGTGTATATGTGTTTAATCCACGATTTAATCTGATTTCATAATTAATTATGCTATTGAATATTTTTCATTTATCGAATTTTTTCTCAACCATGTATTTAAATTGTGACTAATGAGTTTTGTATGTTCCATGTCAATACACACATACACACATATGTATATGTATATATAGATGGACTAAATGATGATTTTATTGTCAATTTATCATCATGTTTCAAAAAATTCACCTAGAATATCATAATGTTTTATTAACATTATAGGAATCATGTTTGTACATATACATGGCCATGAGTTTTGAATTACATCGACACCCATTGCATTTATAATAAGCCTATGTTTTAATTTAAAATTTTAAGGCTTTGTCTTGAAATTAATAAAGCCATGGATATCATAGAAATTGTTTTAAATGTTTTTCTTTAAAATTTTATGTATGAAAATTTATTAATTATTATTTTTAAATTAAGAAAATTGAATTTCTCATATGATCATCAAAGGTGATTCGTGAAAGAAAGAATATTTATATGCAAATTGTAGTTGACAAAAATTTTGGTAGTAACCAAACTTACAAATGATGAAATGGAAATTATATATTTATATATATTTATAAACATTATATATATATATGTATATATATAGGTATGAATGTGTATTTTAATACATTTTCTTTTTTAAAAATAAAAAACTCCAGTGAAAAACACTCATATATATATATATGTAAAGCAAGATTTAAACATTTAAAAAAAATACCTACACTTGTTTGCTGTAAAAGTAGAAGGTAATTGAGGAGTGAACCCATCCTTTGATAACTGGGTAGGCCCAAAAGAGCTTTCAATGAATTAATTTTCCTTAATATAATGTTTTTTTTTCAGGAAGTTTGCTTAATATTTTCCAAAGAAAATCACTAGATTAGTTTTAAAGTTATTTCAAAGTATGACTATCTTCAAAACAAAGATATTTTTATTAAAGTGTAAATATGTTAGTATTTTAACAATACTTTCATTTTGATTCTCAAAAACAATTTCAAAGTTATTTAACCAAAAGTTATTTTCAAAATATTAATTTCATAAAAAGTAATTCAATTGTTTTAAAACCCCTTATTGGACAATTAAATTCTCACCCTTTGTTTAAAAATGATTTTTCATAGGTACCTTAGAATATTAAATACTGATATCATCACTTTTGAAGTTAGCACGTGCAGAAGAATATTAGACACTTTTCTTGTTTATGTTCAACTCTGATAAATGTAATGTGTTGTCTAATCCTCTAGAACCTAGACTGGAAAAGGTTCTTTATTGTATAAAGTATTTTGTATTTTCAGTAATCTTTTATAAAAAAAATACAAAACATGTTTTAAGAACCAAATAAAGAAGTGTGGTTTCGAGGCGTTATAGATTGACTAACCCATGTTTGGGTGATTTTAATTATCATGGAATTCTAACTTGAAGTTTTGGGTTGAATTAACCTAGTTTACATCAAAGGTTGACTACCAAAGTAGGACTTGGTGTAACTGACTTTAAAAGGTTGAGGAAATCCATTTTAAGGATTTCAGGATTGGGGAGTCCAGTTAGCGGATCAAGGAACTGTGAGTTAGTACATTTGGCATTTGTAATGCCTACCTAAAACCATTAATGTTTCTTGACCAACCCATGTTGGGTTAATGAGAAGGGGAATATGGATCCTTACTAGTATAATGTTAAAGCAATAGGATATTCCTAAGCCAGTGGTGATGGATATTGGGATTCTATAAAATAGTATGAGACTAATAAATATAGTATTTATTTATTTGTCTATCAGATAAAGTACTAAAATTATGCTTATATTATTTTTTAGAAAAATAATTAAAATAACATCAAACATATCATTTCAATCCATACTTGAGAAGGAAAACCTTCTCACCGGCACAAATTTACAAGAGTGGAAAAGGTACCTATGTGTCATCCTTCCCCATGAAAGGAAATTATATGTTCTAGAATAACCTTTCCTAGTTATGCATGGTAATGAGGCTAGTGATAAAGAGTTATCTATCTATGGGAAAAATATGAATGATGCTACAAATGTTCATTGCTTTATGCTACAATCCATGTCCAATGATCTTTTGAAGCAACATGAGGATATGGATTCCTATAGCATGATGTATCAACTTTATGATCTCTATAATGAGAAGGTGATACAAGAGAGGTACAATATCTCCAATTTTTTGTTCACAACTAATCTTGGAGAGTCTGTGGTAGCTGGGCATAATGTAGTCAAGATTATTAGCTACATTGAATGCCTGAACATCTCCGGGATTAAATTTATGGATGGGTTTCGTATAGATCTCATAATTTCATCATTATAAAATATTTTCTCCAGATTTATTATTAATTAAAATTTGAGAAATAACAAGTAGAGTCTTTTAGATCTTATTATTTTAATCCTCCAAGTGGATAAGGACATAGGGCATGAAAAACCCACAGTTTTTATGGTGAATAAGAAAAGGAAGAACAAGTAAAATGAGCCCAATATATATAAATAGTCTAAAGTTCCTAAGCACTATCCTTCCAAGAAGAATAATATCTAGAGGCAAGGTAAGGAAAAGAAGGCTGTATGTTTTTCATGTGGAAAGTCAAGCCACTAGAAGAAGAACTACACCCATAAGCAAGGGGAAGCTAAAGGCGTATTCATTATTGAGGGCTATCTTTCAATATATACACATTGGGTATTAAATACATCTTTTGACACTCACATATGTATCCAAATAAAGTAAAAAATTATATTCTAAGATATTCATAGAGGAGAGGTGGATATGAGTGCTTCCAATGGTGTAAGGCTAGATTCTTTATACATTAGTGACTACCACCTTTCATTTCCAACATTAATAATTTTGGTTTCTAAATATTGTTTTTATGTACCTATTGTTACCAAAAACATAATTTCTGTATCACACCTATATACAAATGAATTTATTTTCAAGTTTCGAAATGTAATTTTTTTCTTTTATAAGGAAAACATATGTTATGGTATAGAAAATTTAAATAACGGTTATTTATTAAATTAAGAAAACCATGTTTTTTTAATCGATAATGATTCATGATCACACGACTCATATAACACCCAACTGTGGCATCACCATATTCATTATGTAAACAACAAGAATTTGAAAAATCTCTTTCAATATAGTTATATAGAATATTCTAAGATAAAAACACTTGATATATGTTATGATTTTTTACAAGGAAAATAACCAAACCACCATTTGGTGGACATGGTGAAAGGGACACAAAGATTCTAGGATTGGTACACACTGATGTGTGTGGATCATTTCTAGTAGAAGATAGAGGTGTATATTGTTACTTCATAGCTTTTACTGATTACTTGAGTAGATATGACTATCTCTACTTAATGAGGTATAAATCCAAGTCCTTTAAGAAATTCAAGGAATTCAGGAATGAAGTAAAGAATCAACTTGGTAAGAAGATAAATTAGATTTGATCAGATTGAGGTGGTGAATATATTAACCAAAATTTCATTTCATTTTTATGGGAATTTGGGATTCTATCTCAAATATCTACACCTTATACACCATAGTATAATGGTGTTAGTGAAAGGAGGAATCATACCTTGATAGACATAGTAAGGTCTATGATGAGTCATACCGATCCTACATTAACCTTTTGGGGATATTTATTGCAAACTATGGAATATACATTAAAATGAGTTACAAATAATGTAGAAAACAAAATTCCCTTTGAGTTATGGAGTGTAAAGAAATCTATTTTTTTACATACCCATGTATGGGGTTGCGAGGAATTTTTAAGTCCTTCTCAGGTGAAAAATAAGCACCTCAGGAAACAAAGTGTATCTTTATAGGGTATCCCAAGGAAACAAGGAGATACAACCTATACAACCCCTCATACAAGAAAGTTACGGTCACCAGACATGTCATCTTTCTTAAGAGGGTTCACATACTAGAAATGTATAGTGGGAGCAAGATGGACTTCAATATATTTTATGCTCAAGATAAATAATAGTTGGTGCATGAATAGATTCCAAAGGTCCCTATGGAAGATGTAGTTCCTGAAATAGAAGTATTGCATAGGAGTGTAAGAGAGGTAAGAGAACCAGAGATATATGGTTTTATAGTCACCGAATATGGCGACTCGTTATTGATTGAGAATGGTGAACCTATATCCTATAAAGAGAAAGTTGATAGCTCAGAATCTATAAGATGGAAAAGAACCTATAAATTTTGAAATGGATTTCATGTATCAGAATCATGTTTGGGTTCTAGTTGATGCACCGATTCATGTAAATCCCACTGGGTGAAAATGGGTATTCAAGAGGAATCAGTACATGGAAGGTAATGTAAATACCTATAAAGGAAGTCTAGTGGATAAAGGATTTAAATAGTGTCAAGAAATTTATTATGATGAATCCTTTTCTCCATTTCCATGTTTAAATACATCATAATTATACTTTCTATAGTATCTTACCATAACTATGAGATTTGGTAGATGGATGTTAAAACTGAATTCCTTAATATAAACCTTCAGGAAGATTTCTACATGATATAATTTAAGGGTTTGTGACTCCAGGTGATGGTATGAAGATTTTGAAGTTGTAGAGATGCATTTATGGATTGATGAAACCATCTAGGTCATGTAAAATTTGATTTGATGAAGCCATAAAATAATTTGGTTTCATTAAGAATTAATTTTATCCATTTGTTTATAAGAGGTTTAAGTGAAATTCAGTCTTTATCCTATTATTATATTTTTATGACATGTTACTTATTAAATATGAATTACCAATCATACAGTCAATTAAGGAATGGTTAAACAAGTGTTTCTCTAGGAAGGAATTAGGTGAAGGAGCCTCTACTCTAGGGATCAAGATCATTCATGATAGATCCAAGATGCTTCTTGGACTAAGTCAGAATACTTATATTGACTATATACTAAATAGATTTAGTATGGAACAATCCAAGATGGGATTGGTTTTAGTATCACATGTTTTATATCTTTCTTAGAAAATGTTTCCTGAAAAATAATAGGAGAAATAGAGAATGATTAAGATCCCATACGCTTCAGTGATAGGATCAATCATGTATTCCATGTTATTTACTAGACTTGATGTTTCCTATACATTAAGCATGGTAAGAAGATATGAGGTAGATCTAGGAGAACAACATTGGAATCCTGTTAAGGCTATGCTTAAGTATATGATAAGAACTAAGGATATGTTCCTAGTGTATGGAGGAGATGAGGAGCTGGTTATCAGGGTTTGTACTGATTCTACTTTTCAAAAAGATCAAAATGATTTGATTTTAAATTCAAGATATGTTTTGTATCTCAATAGAGGAGCTGTGATCTGGAAGATTTCAAAGAATCCAGTCAATGATAATTCTACAGTGAAGTATGAGTATATAGAGGCTTCTAATGCATCCAAGAAATCCATTTGGATTCATTACTTTACCTAGGATCTTTATATGGTACCTAGAATGAATACCTATCACATTTTATTGTTATAATACTACAATAGTGGATATTTCAAAAGAAACAAGGTCACACCAAAGGAAAAATCATATACTCTAGAAGTATCACCTCTTGAGTGATTTTTTTCAAAGGGGTAAATTTATAGAGATCAGAGTACCCATGAAAGATACTACGCTGAACCCCTTGACTAAAGACCCATCTCAGCAGAAGCATGAGTATCATGGGAGAGTTAGCGTGTTGAAGGTTGTTAGTAGTTGGCTGTAGTGAAAGTGGGAGTCTCTTGGAGTTGGTTCCTAGAAAGAACTTATATGTACTTTATGATAACATGCATTTATAATTATGAATATTAAAAAACTAGTTATTACATGATGATTATTATTCCGCGTAACATAGTATGTGATAATGTCTCTAGAGTAGCTGTCGCACTAAAAGGTCATAGCAGTTCCTCTCTATGATGAGAACCCAGAAGTTCTATGACAATATTCTTAAATATATGTTCTATAGTTGGATATTATCATTTTAGGGACACAAATGATATAGACTATCAGGGGTGGAGACTCATAGGACATTGAGTCAACTTCTCATGGTGTATTCCCTTGGTAATATTCCGTAGGATATTATGAGAATGAGACCCACTAGTAGGAAATACACATTTATATGTGTCATTGGATCTTCCTATATATGGACGTGTGTATTGGTACTTAGACTTTAATATTATTATTAATGAGTATTATGAGTCATGTACTTTGATGTATTTAAGAAAATAGTGATGACGGAAGTTTGTGGTGAGGTTGGATACGTTGGGTGCATCATAATTAGTATTTCATTAATGAATAATGCGACAAATGATTTTTCCCTTATATATTAATGTAAGTTGATATCTTAAACCCTTTTATAGAAATTATATTGCCTAAATAAATCCATGTCCATGGTGTTCTATAGTAAAGTTCAATTTTTTGGGAAGTTAAATAAAGAGACATCGAGCACATAGGTTGATGGCACCAACATGGAACCTTCTTAATTTGAGATTTCATGATAAATAGATTATATTAAATATTAAGTGTCCATATGAGGTATCATGTTATTATGGAATTAACGTCTTTCTCTATGGGTGCCTTGGAATGTTTCTTGATGCTAACCTTGTACTTTAGGTTACTTCACCTAATGCCACTGAGAAAGTGGCCTTGAGGGTAACAAACTAAGTTTATCCAGAATCTCAGCTAAATAATATATTATTATTTATTATTTAACCAGTTGAATAAATATTATTCCAATACACGGTTTAATAATTATTCATGTATATTTGATCACATATATCCCTTCATCCGTTATTCGAGAGAATATAATATGAGTGGAATATTTAATAAATAAATATTTTCTATTTAAGTGAATTTAATATTTATCTATTTATTAGAGAATAATGCGGTAATATCTATTTAATAAATAAATATAAATTATTCAAGGCTTGATAAATATAGAGGAATGAAGGAACACGTTTTTAGGTTCAGTGAGAAATAATAAATATGAAATATTATTTCATTAAATAATATTTAAAATAATTTGCAAGTTAAGCACATGTCAAGAAATAATAATAATAATAATATTATTTGAACTGGGGTTTTATATAGGATTAAATATATAATTAAGGCCAATTTTTGATTATTGTATTTTAACCCTAGTGATATATAAACCCAGTTATTTTATTTTCTCAATAAGCTAATTCATTTGTCTTGTTTGTTCACAATAGAATTGGATAATTCTATCAAAACCTAGAGAGTTCCCTTCTCTAAGAATTCTCCCAAGTACATAGAGGAACCTTCCTCCACCAGATCAAGGAGAATGCTTTGGAAGTGGTTCTCATAGTAACCAAAGGCGGATAACACAAGTGCAAGGATATGTCATGCTAGCACCCAAGATTCCTTCAGCAATGTCTGGAGGCTTGTGGAACACATGTGGATCACTAGTAGATGGAATATGCACTTGATTCCTACAAAACAGTGGTGGTGGATCATAGGTCTATTACCAGATCTATTAATTAAAAAATAATTCCAACAAAGGTAATTCTTTATTTAATTAAATTTATTATAACTAATATATGATGATCCTCTCTCTTGTTCTAGTGTGCTTACCCTTATATGATCTTGTTGATCCAATTATATAGATAATAACATTTATTGTCATGTAAATCATGGATTGGTCAACAATAATTACAAATATCAATGTTGGGCACCGATCATCACACGATTCCACTGTGTTCAGAACCTATATATGTGTGTAAACGTTTTCTAATTGAAGCTTGAGGTGGATACTATTACTTCATAACTTCTCTTCAATAATTTAGTAGAAATTGACATGTCTATTAAATAAGGTAAAAAGATGATTGTTTTGATCAAATTAATGAATATAATAAATAATTTGAGAATTATTTTGGTAAGAAGATAAATAAATTTTTTTGAGACTGTAGAAAGGAATATTATAACCAAGAGTTCAATGATTTTTTAAGGGAGTTTGGGATACTTTCTTAACTCACACATCTTTATGAACCACATATGAATGTTTTTAGTGAAAGGAAGAACTACACCTTGTTAGATATGGTGAGATTGATGATGAGTCTTATGAGTTTTCTATTATCATTTAGAGGATATATATTATAAACTACAACACACATAATAAATTTGGTGCCAAATAAAGTATCAAACAAAATTTTATTTAAGTTAATGTATGGGAATAAATATGTTTCATTCCCTTTTTATGTGTGGGGATGTGAATAATTTATTATGTTTTTATTTGGTAACAAAATTTTTCCTCAAGGTAGTAATTGTAATTTTTTTAGATATCCTAGGGAAACAATGAGATATTATCTATATGAACCCTTAGATAAAATTTTAATAGTGTAAAGACACACCAAGTTTCTAGAGAGGGAGAACATACCAAAAATACATTGTGGAAAAAAGATAAAATTTAAAGAATTTGAGGATCAAGATACACAAGTATTGGTATAAGAACAAATTCCACTAATCCCCATGGAAGAAATTATATCAAAGACAAAAGTACTACATAGGATCACCAGAGAGGTAAGATAACTAAATATATATGGTTTTAGTCACCTAGGATGGTGGAAAATTTTTATTTGGTAATTATGAACCTCTATCACACAAGGAAGTAGTAAGAAACTTAAAAGTTACAAAGTTTCAAGAAGCTTTAAATTCTGAAATAGATTCCATGTACTATAACTAAGTAAGATTTTTGGTAGATCCTATAGTGGATATAAATCATGTTGGGTGTAAATGGGTATTCAAAGATATGGAAATGGTGGTAATGTCAATACCTATAAAATTTGAATTATTGCTAAATGGTTTAAGGAACTTCAATGAATAGACTATAAAGAAACCCTTTCACCAACCACTATACTAAAATCCATTGGAATTATACTTTTTACAGTATCTTAATATGATTATGTGATTTATAAAATGGATGTAAAAATAAATTTACTTAATGTAAACCTTAGGGAATATGTTTATATAACACATGCATAAGGGTTTTTGATTCTAAAGGATTCCAATAAGGTTTGAATGTTTTTGAGATCAATTTATGGGTTGAAGTAAGAATTGTTATCATATAACAGTCATTTTGATTAATCTATAAGGGAATTTTGTTTAATAAATAATGAATGTGATATTTATGTCTAGAAGAGGTTTATATATAGTATAGTCATTTTCATAGTAGTATATGTCGATTATAAATTACTGATGGGAAATGAGATACGAGTATTGAAATCTGTTAAGAGATGGTTGAAAAATTGATTATCTATGAAATAATTAGCTGAAACAACCTATATTATATGTATCAAGATCAATCATGATAGATCAAAGAGGATACTTGGACTAATTCAAGGTGCATACAATAATAAGTCACTAAAGAGATTTAATATGGAGTAGTTAAATATGAAGTTTTTTCCTATGTCACATGTTGTATATCTCTCTAATAAAATTGCCCCTCATATAAAAAACAGAGAAAGATATAATGACTATAATCCCATATACATATATGATAGGATTTTTCATGTATGACATGCTATGTAAAAGGGTTGATGCTGTCTACACCATCAAAATTTCATAAAAATATAAAAAATGTTGAGTTTTATAGGGATCTAATAACACTTATTAGAAGTATCAAAAGTGATTAAGAAACCAAAAACAATATGGAACCATTCTAGAATAAATTAAATAATTTATATACTATAAATGAATAAAACTATAAATGTTTGTACCTTAAACCTTTTATACCATAACTTCATCTTCTAACACCTTAGAATGGGATTGATAAAGATCACAAGAGTGGCGGTAAAAGGAATAAAACCTCAAAATCTATCCACAAAATGTCAATTCATAAAATGTTCATATAGAAATACTCTTCTCACCATTGTGTGAAAGAACCTAATAGTGAAAAGATATAAGAAATCTATACAATTCCATCATATGGAAGTGATATTTGTAAATCCATAGATGATTCTCCTTGAGTGATCTTGAATTTACTCTTGCGTTATAATATATGAGTAAATTATACTCATTTATTTATGCATTCATCACATGAATGTATCTTATCTAATAAATTTTATCTTAAAAAATAGCTTATATAATGATATATTAATGCATAGTAGACTCAATGTAATATTAAAACTTAATGTTTAGCTTTCATGAGACGATGTAAACCCAAGCTTTTGTTTGGAATGAGATAGTGGAAATTTATCCTTAAAGTTGTAATGATTCATAATCATGTACCTTAAAATGATATGGAACATTATTATATGGTCCAACCATAACCTATGACTGTATGAACACGAACCAATGTTACAAATCCCCATGGGGTCACACTTTGTTGGAACATCACATGCTAGCATAAACTCTCATACATTCCCTAGGTCTAAGACATTGATTAACCATGGGACGTGAAGTATTTCAATATTATATATCCAAATAATGCATTCATTATTCTCTCGGTATAGATTTACCAGGTTTATGAATACATCATAGTCCATCCACCTTTATGGATGATCACACCACACCCCCATTAGAATAGATAATCATATCATATATACCATCTAGGCAAGACCACACACTCCTAAGTATATCATAATCGAGGGCCTAAACATGATACTCATCATAAATGAGGAAACATTCCATCTTAGTTGATATCAAACTGATGATATGGTCATCAACATACCAACCAAACCCGAATTAGCTAAACCACAATGATTTTATAAGAATGTTATCTTTGTTTTAAGGTTCTCATGTTAGGAATCTCAATAAACTCATGTTGTGGGGAAAATATGATATATGCACCCCTAGTATACCAAACACATAGTGAATGACACTCCATGTGATATACTTAGTGTACCGTCTAGTGCAAAATATAAAACACATTTTTTGCCTCATAAGCATATTTCATTTTTTAGTACAATAATTTTACTCGTTCTAACTATTAATTCTTTTAAAAATATTTAATATTACATGATAAAAATTTGTTAGGGATAAATAAATGTAATAGTTTTTAAGAGGTAAACTATCATTCCATTCCATGGAAATTAATCAATATATATATTTACACAACCAACAGGAAAGAACAAAAAAGTATAGATTTCATTTTATATGATACATTTTATATTTTTAAAACTCTTTTAAGAATACTTAAAAACCATAAATAAGTGTCTATCTATCATATAATATATGATATAATTCCAAACAAACCTTATGTTTGATTCAATTTCTAGGGTTTTTAACTTATTACATTTATATATAATTCCTTGCACATCTCAATACGACCATCTAATAAATCCCTCCCACTAAAATATTTAGTGAGTAACATCTATAAAGAAATTAAGTTTTAATAATGGAAAGATTTAAGAATCATTTTCTCGATGTTAAAATATTCAAGCATATTAATCTGTTTTAGGATATCAAGTGAAATCCATTTTTAATTTTTGTTGCCATAATCCTATAATAAATAATGATATTCACTTTTTCATGATAACTAAATGTAACTCAAATATTTTTTTACCCTCACATATCCTAAACTATTTAGGATATTAAGTGGAAATTGCTATAAATTTTTACTAGTATAATATTTAATTTTTTAACATTGAACATTTCTAAGTTAAAAAATACACACAATATTCTTTTAGGAACTATATTCTCTTTAACATATCATGATAATATATGAAAACGATTTTATGTTTGGGAAATAACATTTTTTTTCTTTTAGTAGGAATAATTAACAAGTAAAATATTTTATCCATGTCATATATGGTATTCTACATATTTGGATCATTTTATATCTAAAATAATACAATTCATTAAAATATGTCCCTATTGTGTGGTGGAACCCCCTTCCCTCATATTTTAACAAATATTTGGATAAAATTTTTATCATTGATATTTTTTCCCCTTTTCAATTTTTTTTATAGAATATGATGAATCATAAACCATATGTATTGAGTTCATTGTATAATATTATTCATAGAAAAACTTTGTTAATAAAAAAATCATCTTATCATATAAGTGAAATGAGATGAATTTTCACATCCTTTACATATATCAATCTGAGATTGATTTATTCCTTTAAATTCAATCCTTTTATGTAAAAACTCTTTGCTTCATCACTTGAATTCAACCTATAAGATCTATTAATTCTTATCTTGATTTTAAACTATTACATATTTACAAAATTTTTATAATATATAGTTTTTATCAAATACCCATAAAAATTAAAGAATCAATTTCAGTAACACTGATACTTGTCATCTATATTCCATAGTGTTTCAAAAACCCCTTCCAGTATCCCAACCAATTCCATATAATTTAATCATCAATCATTCTTAATAGCACATTTTGGTTTCAATTATATTATCTAGATACTCAATGAAACATTGTTATACTCTCAAAATAACATTTCTTTATCCAATTTTAACTTTTACCCACTTGTATTATCAATAAAACACTAGACCTTAAATATCACATGCTTATTTAATCAAATATCAACAGTTGGGAATAATAGGATAAAAATTTAATATAATCATTAATATTTTTGGAAAATTTCCACCAATAATAATATAATGAATTCATTAAATAGAATAATCCTTTATAAAATCTATTGTCTCACCAAGTCATTAACATACTCAATTGTATTGAGCATCATTGACATACCTAATAATATTGAGTATAAGAGACTAAAAAAACCTTTGGTCATTTTTTATCTAATTCATTTTTGACCCTAAGTGAATCATTTTATACTTATCCCCAGAATCTAGATTTTCCTATTGAAAAACTTCAACAATTGGTTACTTTGGAAGGTGTTTCTCAAACACATAGAATTTTCTTTTAATTAAAAAGTTTTCTTAGGTTACTAGTCTAAGAAATCATTTACATCAAGACACTTCTTTCAAGAATTGGGTTCAAATACTTGTTTGATGATAAAAATTCTATTTATATATAATTTAATCTTTTATCATATGTGTATCATTCATTGTTAACACCATTTCATAAATTTTTTTATTAAATGATATCCCACTAAAATGATGACCCATTTTAAAATTTATCATACCCATTAAAGGGACAAGGTACATATTTATATAAGAAATGAGTCTAATATGAAATTTATATCACCATTTAGTTTTTTAGGTTAGTTATCATCCCAATAGTATCATGTATACCTCTTAGATAGTTGAGTAGATAACTATTTATCAAATCCACCAAGTGGTAAATACAACTCTAGTCCTCTAATAACCTAATCCTATTTGGGTATTTTGGCTAAGTGTAACCTAATGAAAAAAATAATAATGGGAACCCTGCTATTGAATAACCTATAAATTATGTTCATTTTTAACATAGGATAATCTTGGGGAACCTAGCTATAGAATGACCTACTCATTTTGATGAAATATGTCTTGATAATTTCCTCTTTGGTATGAATCTAACACATATTTTTGAAAGGGGATTTAATCTCTCCATATAATCTCATGTTACTTCCATATATATTCATGCTTCTAGATATTTAGTTTGGAATCCTATTCCTTCCAAAAAATAATTATGTTTAATACTTATTGATTTGTAACTCTTTATATAACCCACAATTTATGTTACTAACCAAAAAAGTAGAATCCAAACATATTTAGAAATATCCAAATATATATCATAAATAAGGTATATGAACTTTTTATTTAAAGTTATATAATTATATGAAATTAACAATATTCACATGGGTGATCTTGGATCCATTGATAACCACACCCAACCTTTCTATAACATGTAATAATATTTTTGGTGAGTGGGAAGTATAACCTAAAATACCTCCACCTAGGGATGCGTTTTTCAGGAGAGATTACAATTCATTATAACTCTAATACCTAATATATATATATATATATATATAATACATTCAACCAACAAATTCAATCTAATAACATTAATTATACACTGATGTTAAGGTAAATGGAAACCAAGTCCACTATTTTACATAACATGTAACTCCTTATATGCATCTATGAAAATATTTATAAGTAGTTTATCAAATTAAAATAAAACATAAAAATATTCACAATATAAAAAAATTATAAATATTTATCAAATAAGGGATTATATTTTAAATAAATTAACATCGCACATATCTTGACATGATATATACTTTTATAAAATATTGAAAAATAAAAGCTAATTATAAAAACATTATATTTTACCTATACATTGTGTAAATTCAAAAATAATCAATATAAAAAATTTATATTCACTCCATAATATAAAATCAATTATATTATTAATTATAAGGAATTTTAATTTGAATATGTAATTCCCCAATCCAAATCTCCAGGTTTGAGCCAAAGTTCAACATAACCACATGTGAAACTCCCTTTACACAAGAGGTTTCTAACTAGTGATGAGTTAAAAAAGTAACATAGAGGGACTATACCCTCGGTAATCATAGCCATAAAAGGTTAGTATAATATAATCATAATGCAAAAAATATCATAGTAAAATAATATCACAAAAAAATTCCATAATATATTTCATGCCAAGCATTACATAAGTAATCAATAAACCCCCAATGTGGAATTTTAAAAAGCATAATAGAAAAATTGAAAATAATAACAAATAAATAAAAATAATATGGAATCTATCAAGAGAATATCTTGGTACCACATCCATTTATCATATCCATTCTCCTTAGTAACCTATCACAGGGACCTTTCTATTTTCCAGATCTGTAGTCATGATGTTTTCACATGCACCATGACTCCCATGTAGGGTTTGAGTATAAACCTAGTAGGTAACCACCAATGTGTCCTTAACATAAGTGCAAATTTATATAGAATTTTATGACATGTCATAAAAGTAAATGAGAACACAAGAATATAACCAATCATACACTGATAGAACATGTACTGACCAAAGCACCATAAAACCTGACCATACCAGCTCTGAATCCATACTCAAAGAGTTTCATACATGTACCATATGATTCATATTGTTCAAATTAACATTTCCCACCATTAAATAAAAACTCCATTCCTATAAGGTAAAACCTTCCACCTTTTAGGACAAGCATGTTCCACCTTTAAGGAACAACTTTGTTTCCCCCTATAAGGACAATAATATTCCATCTTTAAGGAAAAATCGAAATCCACCTTTAACGACTATCATATACCAAATTTAAGGAAAAATTTCATGTTTGTATTTAATGAAATGATAAGTCTGTCAGGGAAGCCTATCAACCTAAACACTAAAATAGAGATTCTGCAGGTTTTAGGAAATACCATTTATAAGGCATAACATATCAAGGAATAATATATCTCAACAAGTAATCTCATAGGATATGAAATATTTAAAAATTAATAAATGAAATATCAAGGAATATATTATCCATACCATGAAATCAAGGAAAGCCCATGTATCAGTAGCCACACACACACACATGCTATCAATATCAAACATAGTCTCACGGGCTACACACATACAACATCCAAACATTCCAAACTATTCCATACAAGGACCATGATGGTAAGGAATTCCTACTTCAATATCGTAGATGTTAATGTAAAGGTTCACCAAGAAGGTAGTCACCCCAAAAAAGTTACACACCAACCAAAACAAGATCGCATGCCAAGAATTCCTAGAACCGATTATAATCCAACATGAAATGGGTTCTAAAATAAATATTCCAAGAGAGGAACATAAAATCAAGATGGAAAGAGACTCCCAAAAGAAGGGTCACTATGATAAACACCATTGATACTTTATAGAACACCAATGATCCTCAAGAAAAGTTTTTTACAAAAAAGATTAGAATAACCTTACAAGACTACACAAAGTACCATAGTATAAGCTAGACTAAAAACAAGTTTTTTCAGGAAGGATAGAATAATTTATCCAAAATAAGAAAGACACACCAGAGTTCTCTAATGAATCATCCAAAACTAGAAGCACAAAATATGGTTGATGAACTAAGACTTTATATCGATCAAAGGAACAGAATGATTGATCCAAATAAGTAAAAAAATAGGGCTCAAATGAAGGCCACATAACTAATTGGACCTCTAATAAGAACAATCCTAAAAAAGAAAATATTTAAGAGGGTAGGAGAATCAAGTGGGTTAATCAGAGTAAAATGAGTTAAAATGGTATTAATCACACCACATTATGCTTAGACATAGTTTGAAGACCAAGACAAGACTCAATTATGAAGATTCAAGAAAGAAGTGATTGTTTCAAACTATTATACAACTATCTTCATATCATATTGCACTGTCTCCACTATATATGTGGTGTCTTGAACAAACTAGCATGAAACAAACAACCCTACATCCCATTCCAAAGGTCCAGTCCACTTTCCATTACAATGGCCTCCAGAACAGGTGTGGTGATGTCGCCCAATCTTTGACTTATAAGAGACTTCCATGAGCACAAAAACACAACCATGGCAGGGTCATCTGTTTTCCCCCTCACCCATTTTACACTGAGGAAAACCAGATACCACCACAGTCATGGTGTTTCCTATTTTAGACAAAAAATCCTCTAAAAACACTTTCAATCCACTCAAAGCTCAAAAATAATTCAAATAACAGGGATCAATCCAAAAACATAAAGGAGAATAATGAAATAATACATTACAAACATGAAACAAAAGTTCTGATATTTTACAAAATATATGATATTTTATGAATTATAAAAATTTTATAATCATATTTCTATTATGTAAACATTTTACATAATCTAAATATCACATATAAAAATTACTAAATCCTTGATAAAATTAATCCCCAAAACACGTTTTTATTTTGTTTAAATAATATCTCAAAATAAGGATTTAATTCAAATGATTTAAATTAATAATTATGAACCATTAATAATTTAAATACAAAAACTTTAAATGTTTTACTAATTTTTTAATTTATAAACAATTTATACATTATCCTTATTATTTTTAAATATTTTTAAGTCATAATGCATGCCTAATAATTTTATTAATAGTATTTTAAATATTAAGATTTAATATTTAAGAATATTTAATAACAAATTTATCATAAACTTTTATTAATCAATTTTAAACTCTTTATAATTAATTAATTAATAAAAATTTTATATATTAATAAATATTCCCAAAATACCTTTTATCAATACTTCTAAAAAATTTAGAAATAATAAATTTAAATTTATAATTGAAAATAAATAAAAATATATTTCTTACACCAATTACATTATATGATTCAAGGGGAGTCATAAGATACAACTAATATACCAAAACATGATGCACTATTAGTCATTATATATGATTAATAGTCATAATATCAAATACGGTAGACTAGTGGGGAACCATTTGTCATATTTTATGGTTGAAAACCTAATAATTATCAAATATATCACATATCACATCTAATGATCAGCAATGATATCACCTTAGTGATTTAATGTTCTATTTTTTGAAGTGTGACATTATTATTTTAAGATATAGTTGTTGGGAGTCTTACACTATGAATTATACAAAATTGTGGGGTTTTTATTGAGTTATGACTCATGATATAACTATATCATATGTTATGATTCAATCAACCAGAAAACAGAATCTTATTTTATGACAAGGAATACTCTATGAAATATGATATCAATATTCTTCATTTTGAGAATGATTTCATAAATCTAAAAATATTTTCATCTATAATAAAACTAATTGGTTTTGTATAGATATAATAACACATATCATTAGTAATATAAGTGATTAAAAATCATAATCCAAGATCAAACCATACTATAATAAATGAAATCATGTATAAACTAGAAATGGATAATGACAGTAAAAATGTGAACCTTATAACATTTCTACCACAATATCATTTTCAAACATATTCAAATATTCTTGATGAAAATAAAAATAGTGGAAGTTAAAAGGCTCCTAGATGAGTAGGTATCCATGGGATACCGATTCATTTAACATTAAAAAAGAACTCGTTTTCTCACCACAGTGTGCTAGCACCTTATACAACTGAGAATATAAATGAAATATACACAACTCTATCATATGAAAATGATCATTATAAATCCCTTGATTAAGATCCTCAAATGTTATTTCACTTTATCATGTGTTATATAACATGTGTAAATTCATCTTGGTCATTCATATATTCATCACATGAATTCATCTACTCTCATCCATTTTATCTTATGAAACAACTTAGTTAATGAGAGATTAATACATGGGTGATTAACTGGAATATTGACACATTTCATTTAACTACTATAAGAAAATAAAATCCCAAGAAACTACTTAAGGATATGTTTGTGGAAACATATATGTAATCTTTACATGCATTATATGTATGTCACTACCTATGATATGGAACTATATAATATGGCCCAATCATGACCTATGAATGGACAAGGTAGAATAAAGGAAAAAAATCACGATTTATGATACCCCTTAATTAGATAATATGATTATGTCCATTTTATAACATGAATAAAGGCTTTATGGAATATGAACTCCTTTAATAAAGATCCAGGAGAGCTGCATTGGGTGACTGTTAAAACTATTCTAAAGTATTTGAGGCATAAAAACGATTTGATCCTAATTTTTAGAAGATATAAGGAAATAATAAATATTGGATAAACATATGATAGTTTATAAATAGATGAAAATGATTTGAAATCAAAATTGGGATATGTATTCAACCCTAATGAAGTTATGAGGTAAAAGAGTTATAATAATCCAATGATCACTTATTCTATAACAGATTCTGATTATATTGAAAATTTTGATGAAACTAAGAAGTATTTTGGAGAAATAACTCCATACATGAGCTTTATGTTTTTACTATCATGTTTTGGAGTCCCATATAAAATTTAGGCTTCTTCTCATGAAGTTAACACTTGGTAATATAAAAGAGGAGAGGTTATGAGGATATACTTTCCAATTAGAATTCCATAGGTCATATGTTTCATTAGATATTCCTATATGTGGATGTGTTTATTGATCCTTATAATTGATATTATTATGAATATATATCAATAATCACATACATTGATGTATTGATTAAAATTGTCATGAAATATGCTCACAACGAGGTATGATACTTTGGATGCATCATAAGTGATATAACATTAATTGAATATGTTAGGAAAGGATTTTTACCTCCCGAGTTAATGGATGAAGATATATATATTCATTTGATTAAAATGGAATTATTTTATTAAGTCTATGGTCAAAGTGGTTTATCAATGAGTTCATTTTAGGTATTCAAAGAAAGATAAATCAAGCATATTTGTTGATGAAATAAATATGTAACCTACTTGATTAGATATTGATACAAATATATTATATTACTCAATAAGAATTCATATAAGGTTGTTGTTGTGATATAAAATCCTTTCTTTATGGGTTCCTTGACATATTTCTAGATGCTAATCTTAGACTTAAAGCTATTTTTTCTAATCCTATCAAGAATGAGGCCAATGGGGTCACAAACTAAGCGTATCCAAAATCATAGTTAAATTATATTTCAATTTAATATTCAGAATAAATAATATTCTTATCTAATGGTATAATAATAATACTAATTGATTTTATCGCATAAATTTAATCAAATGTTATTTGAGTTTATAATATATGTGAGTTTAATATTAAATAATATTTTTTCACCAATTAGTGAATATAATATTCATTTATTTATGGAATGGATAATATGATGATATTTATTTTTGAAAATAAATATTTATTTTCAAGGTTTGATAAATATTGAGGAGGACTGATGGGACAATACAAGGGCCCGATAGAAATGATATATTTTATTTAATATCATTTAAATAAATATTCATTTAATTAATTAATTAAGGATATTTAAATATTTATCAGTTAGCACATGTCATGGATAATAATAATAATAATATTTTTATTTTTTTATTATTTTGCATGAGGTTTATTTAGGATAAAAAATTAGTTTATGGTTTCTTTGCAATAACTAGTTGTTAACCATAAGTATATAATTTGAATTATATCATTTTATAAGATAATGATAATTCCTTGCATAATGAATTCTCCTAAATAAATCTTTTAAAACCAAGGAGAGAACTATCAATAACACTCTGAAGAATTAGAGACAACCCCCACCCAAGATAGAGAGAAAAAAAAGAATAATTCATTCAATACTAAAAGACTTCTTATTATAATCAACAGTTAATGACATGATACAGCTAGTTCCTCCACTCTATCACCCAAAATACTAAAAATGATATTTTGAAATGGATAATGAGTGGATACTACTAGAGAAATTATACTTTGGATTCTTCACTACCACAAGGTAATTATTAATTTATATTAATTATAAATTATATGTGAAAAGATATTCTCTATGAAGAATCTTAGATTTATTCATCTAGTTTGTGGTATTTTATCCATAGAAACTGATGGAAAACATTTTTGGACATGGGATTGACTAATTATGACACCCCTAATAACATTAAAACCAAGGATATGATCAAATAATAATACTAATGATTATTATGATGATGATGATAAAAAATGGCGGAAGGCATGAGATTGGGAAACCAACCTCATTGTCCTAGGTAAATTTATTAAAAAATACATTCACCCAATACAATTATAAACATTACATGACATAATAATCCTAAAAAACAAGGACATGTAACAAATATACAAGACTTCAGTAACAAAAAACCCTACTTCAGACATCAATTGGTCCACAAAAAATCAAACTAGAATACAAGATTAGTCTACGTTAGATAATGCTACCAGAATCTCTTGTGGATCTGCATGATACTACTAATCATAGTTCCAGTCTCCAAGTTATTCATTATGAGATCATATTGGAAATTTCATGCATCCAAAAAAATATTCAAGTGCATAAATACCACAAATCATTCATCATCACATCCCAATCACAGTTCTATAACCAGCCAAGAAAATTCATTCTTCTTCATCCCTAAAACAACAGTCCCTTTATCATACTATCCACATAATATTCATAACTACACATAAATGGAATTTAGTGAATATGTAAAATACCCTATGATTTTTATTGCTACCCTATTATGTCATAGCTGTGGTATAACAATTACCAATAGTAGTAAAAATCATGTTGACCATAGATGAAGACCAAATCGGACCTACAAACCAGATCATTAAAAAAAAATACATATGTAAAAAGCAATCAAATTCATAAAAATAAATAAAAATGTTTCCCAATAAATAAAAATTATTTAGATGACACTAGCCCTAAAAGTAAGAAAATTGATTATAGTTATAGATATATTATAAATTACTTCACCAAAATTCATTTCAATCAAAAAACAATAGAGAAAACCCACCAAAAATAAAATGTCAAAGGTATTGGTGGTGTTGGTTTGAGTGAAACAGAGCATTGGGAGAGTAAAGAGTGATAGGAACCCTGATAATATAAAACCTCCCATGATTAAATATGTTTATAAAGTGTTGTGATAATTCATTTAAATTTTTGTGGGAAGTGGTGTAATTCAATAATCACTATTTATAGATGAAAAATTGAATGTGGTGAAAGAATCCCACAAAAATCATCCATCCCCAATATAAGTTCATGTGTTAAACATTTTCAGGCCTTTTGAAATCCATGTCCATATGCTTTACAATTTTATTTCATTCACATTTATTTATTTCAAATGATTATTCATTTTTTATTTATTAATTCAAATCTATCCACGCATAATATAAAAGGATCCGTGGATCAAAATATTTCCTATATTTTGAAGGGTTGGGTTTACTCGGTTCCCTCTTACTATTTTTGCAACACATACCAATAGATCTTGAATTGAAGCCTTACTAGATAGGATTGTGAGACTAGATCCATAATGGTAATTATGTTAATGATGAAAAAGAATATCTATTAAGCAAGTATCTAATACCACCGGACTTGATTACATTTGGTTATGACTCAATTAAATAGGTTTAGAGTAATCCTTAATCAAGTATTTATACAATCATAACAGTTAATTAAAACCTAATTAATGTGTGTGATAATGAGGGTCATTGGGTTTTATTAGTGCTAAAAGAATGTTGATAAAAACAGTTTTTATCACCTCTAGAGTTAGTGGTGAAGAAAGAAATGATTTTTAAAAGTAAAAATTAGTGCTGATAAAACCCAATTTTATCTACACTACATTAGTAAAAAAGGGATTTAGTGATCGCGAAAATCCATCACTAAAGTCTTGTAGTGTCCAATTAGTGACCACCATTTGGTGGTCATCATTGGCTAACTTTCGGGTTCCAATAGTGACCGCTAAGCAATGGGTGTTTATAAAAATTATGAAATAGAGATAACTATAAGGGATGAAGCCATGGCCTATCACAATCATCATTTGGAGATCACTATAGGCCACCAAAACATGGTATATAGTGACTTACAAATGGTGGTCACTATAGACAATCAATTTCTTAAAACAAACTACACCAAATACACTCTATAACTAATTAAAAAAAAACAAAAACATCCATAATTCAGAAATTCAGTATATATCTACATGATATATAATTTCATAAGTTCACAAATAACTTTTTCCAATAATTTTAGAACCTCTTCAACCATTATATAATACCTGAAAGAAACATAAATAAAAAATAGAAGTTATTATGATACCAAAAATAAAAAAAATAAAAAAATTTGAACCCTGTGTATTATTTAAATTAATAATTAGTAAAATAAACAATATGTGGTAATTTTATTTTCAAAACATCACTTGTTTTTAATCTTTTTTAAGACATAAATTTTTTTATTCGGTTAGTCCAAGATAAACACATATTGGGTTGACATTTTATATAGTCATACACATAAAAATTATATTCAAAATATTTTTTTTTCTTTAATTGCATAATAATATAAGGTCATTTATTTTGGTTTTTACCATCATGTGCACATTATGATGTTATAAAACACTAAAAGGAATTTTTAGTCATGTGGGGAAGATGACAACTCGAATTGGAACACTGTCTATTAATACCTTTCATAAATAAATCTATAGTTGTTTTCCTATGACTTCACAACAATTAGATGTCTTTTACCTAGTTTTGAAACCCCTGAGGCACATTTTTAAAGAATATCAATTCTTTAAGAACTACATATTCATTTAATCCCAGAACACTAGACAATAAATTCACTTATCATCTCATTGTACATATGATAAATAATTGAAATAGAAATTTCTATGATTTCATGTCAGATCTAGATTGTTCTCTATTGTTTTTATAGTTATGGGAAAGTTTTAGTCTTTTCAAACACTAAAAAGGTATTTTTGGTCATTTTCAACAACAGGAAACTTGAATTGGTGAGACGTCAATTCCTACATTTCAAAACTCATTATATGGGTGTTTTACTCTATTTTCATGACAATATTAGGTTATTTCTATGGTTTTGACACCATGAAATATGTTTTTAAAGATTTTAAATTCTTTAAGAACTTATTATTTAGTTATTATGAGCATACCACATGTCATATTGATGTGTCTTCTCATACACATAAAAAATAATTTCAATATGGTTTTCCTATAATTTCACGTCAATCCAAGGTCTTTTTCAATGATTTAGACTGTTTTACTCATGTTTTAGTGTTTTAAAACACTAAAAATGAGTTTTTCAACCATCCCGAGCTAATAAAAACTTGGATTGTCACAAAGCAAGTTTGAAATTTAAAAAATCGTCATATGGTTGTTTTTATATGATTTCATGAAAATCAGATGCCATTTTTTAGTTTTAACCGCCTCACACATGTTTTTAAAGAGTGTCAGTTATATAAAAATTTCTTATTCAATCTGTTTGAGAACACTACCTTGAATTTATGTTCTGTGTAATTGTACATGTCAAAAATAATTCTAAGATAGTTTCTATATGATCTCACATAAATATTCAATAGGTTTCTATAGCATTCACTATTACATGCATGTTTTAGTGTTTTAAAACATTAAAAATGAATTTTCAGTCATCACGGAAAAACGATAACTTGGATTTACACATAATCAGTTCCTATATTTAAAAAATCAATCTAAAGTTTTTTTCCATTGATTTTATGCTAATTAGAGGGTTTTTTATTGGTTTTAATCACTTGGCGCATTTTTTAAAGACTAAAAATTCTTTTAGAACTAATTAATCACTTAGAACCAGTGAACCCCACTTCAAATTAATGTTCTATTTACTCATACTCATCAAAAATTATTATAATATTATTTTCCCCATATTTTATGTGAAAACAAGATCATTTTCTATGGTTTTATCTATTAAACATGCGTTTTATTGTTTTAAAACCCTAAAATAGTATTTTTGTCCATCCCAAGAAAATTATAACTCTAATTAGAACAAAATTAGTTCCTATATTTCAAAATAATTCAACAGTTAGTTTCTTATGATTCCATAATAATCAGAGGTGGATTTCTTAGTTTTGACTGCCTAATTCATATATTAAAAGACTACCAATTATTTAATTACAAATTATTTAGTCAGTTAGGTAATAGAACATGTCATTTTGACATTTATTCTTCTCATGCATATTAAAAATAATTCAAATATTGTTTTCCTAGGAATTGAAATCAATCTGATTTATTTTTCTATGTTTTTATGGTTAACTGTATGATTTAGTGTTTAAAAAAATAAAAAGGAATATTTGATCATCCTAGTTCAAATAGAAAATAATATCGGTGCATTATCAATACTTACATTTCAAAAATAATTATAGGGTATTTTTACTATTATTTCATGGATTTTGTAGGATGTTTTCTTGGATTTTTTCCTCTAACCCTGGTTTTTAATGACTGCTAGTCCTTTAAAAATTGATTATTTAGTTAGTCTGGGATCACCACACATCAAATTTACATATTGTATGCTCTCACACATAATAAAAATTGCTTGATTTTTTCCATGATCTTATGCAATTTAAGGTTGTTTTTAAAATTTTTATCATTATAAACATGTTTTAGTGTTTTAAAATATTAAAATTAATTTTTAGCCACCCTAAAAAAACATAAACTCTATTTAGAGTGTCGTCAATTCATACATTTAAAAAATAAATATATGGGTTTTCCTATGATTTCATGGAAATTAAATATTATTTTCTTGGTTTTTAACCCCTGAGGTAGGGTTTTAAATATTGGTAATTATTTTAAGTACTACCGATTTTGTCCATCTATGTGCATCACACATTAGATTGACATGTTGTCTACACATACATAGTAAAAAATAACTCCGTGATAGTATTTTTATGATTTAATGTTAATTCAATATCATTTTATATGGTTTTGATAGTTACATGCATTCTTTAGTAGTTCAAATCACTAAAATGAATTTTTGGTCAACCTAAGAAAACCAATATTCAGATTTTCACAACATCGATTCCTAAATATAAAAAATAATTCTATTGTTTTTTCCTCTTATTTCACAAAAAAGGCTATTTTGTTTGTTTTGACCCCCAATATATTTTTTTAAATGTTCTCAATTATTTAATAACTTCTTATTCAATCAGTTTTATAACACTACACATTAGATTAATGTATTGTATTCTTATATATTCCACAAATATTCAAAGATAATTTTTGATGATTTAATATCAATCTATGGTATGTATTTATGGTTTTGATTATTATTGATACATTTTAATGTTTTAAAACACCAAAAAGTGTTTTCAGTCACCCAAGGAAAAAATGATTAGATTAGTGTGATGTTGGTTGTTATAATTCAAAAATCAACCTTTAATTATTTTACTAATATTTCATGGAAATCAGAGGTCTTTTTCTCTGTTTTTACCCATGAAAAAAGTTTTTAAAGACTACCAATTCTTTTAGAACTACTTTTTCAGTCAGTACAAGTACTCTATATTTCAGATTGATGTTTCTTATAATATTAGACATAAAAATTAATTCTAAGAAAGTTTTCCTATCAAATAATGTCAATATTTGGTCTTTTTCTATGGTTTTTACCATTTCATGGAATTTTCAGTGTTTTAAAACAAAAAAAATGAATTTTTGATCACTCTAACAAAAAAACATCTTAGATTAGAATGAGGTTACTTTATATATTTCAAAAATAATTTAATTGATTTTTCTTATCATTTTATAGAAATTGGAGGTCCTTTTATTGTTTTTTACTTCTTAGCATACATTTTTAAAGACTATCATTTCTTTAAGAACTACTTATTCTGTCAGTGTAAGAACAGTGCATATCATATTTATGTTTCATATGGCAATACAAGAAATGAATAATTATAAGATAGTTTTTATTTGATTTAATGTGAATCCAAGGTTTTTTTCTATATTTTTTTATCATTACATGAATGCTTTAGTGTTTTAAAACAGTAAAAAAGAATTTTCTATCAGCCTAGGAAAACAAAATCTCAGATTGGAATAGATTCATTTATTACATTTTAAAATTAATTCAGTAGTTTTTCTCCTATGATTTCATGTTAACCAGAGATCGATTTCTTGGTTTTGACGTAAAGGCAAATGTTTTTAAAGACTAATTTTTTTTAAAAACCACTTATTCAATCATTTGAGAAAACATCAAGTTGGATTGATGTTATTTCTTATTATAAAGATAATAAATAATTACTATACTATTTTTATATTATTTTATATCAATCCAAGGTTATTTTTTTATGTTTTTGACTATTTCACATACATTTTACTATTTTAAAACACTAAAAAACCATTTTTGATCACCCATTGGAACAAAAACCCAGATTGGTGAATATTAAGTTTAAATATTTAAAAAATAATTATATGGATATTTTCCTATGAATATATTGTAGTTAAAGATCATTGTCGTGGTTTTACCCCCTGGTGAACATTTTTAAAGCCTGTCAATTGTTTAAGAACTTCTTATTCAGTTAGTTTGAGCACACCTGACATCAAATTGATGTATCTTCTACTCATAAATGTAAAAAATAACTCAGATACATTTATCCTATGATTTTACATCAATATAAATTTGTTTCTATAGTTTTTATCATTACACACATGTTTTAGTGTTTTAAACATCTTAAAACGTGTTTCTAGTCATCCTAAGAAAATGATAACTCAGATAGGAACAAAATTAGTTACTAAATTTCAAAAATCAATCTCTGTTTGATGGAATATCATTTTATATAACTCCAAGTTCATTTTACTTGTTTTGACCCCTTGATGAATGTTTCTAAAGGATTTGATGTCTTTTAAAACTTCTTATTTAGTTATTCTGAGTGAACCACACCCCAGATTGATGTGTTGTCATCTCATATAACTCAAAAAAATTAAAATATATTTTTTATATGATTTAATATCAATATAAGGAATTTTTATTTGGTTTTTACGATTACACACACACACACTCTAGAGTTATAAAACACTAAAAATGAATTTTTCTCATCTTGAGAAAACCAAAACTCAGATTGATGTGGCATCATTATATAATTCTTTCACACATATATGAGATAAATTTCTTGGTTTTTATACTAAAATAAATATCCCATCTCTAGTATCTTGAAGTCATTGGTTATTTTACAACATGGGTACAAAGTTCAGGGTATTACATCCCGAATGACTGAATAGTTTTGTATCCTTGAGAGACTAGATACATCCATGATTCTCACATTACATTTTAAAACATAAAATAAAAAATAGTGAAATTAAATATTATGAATCATTTTATACATTCAAATATTCCTTCTTCATATCATGTGGAATGTAAACAAATAAAGGGTGACCTCAGATGCCTAGTAATGGAATGCAAACAATGGAAGAAATCATGAGTAAATAAAGAACAATCTATATGGCATAGTAAATAATTGAAAATACAATATATTTAATTGATAAATTAGGCCTGAAGAATAATATAGAAAAAATAAATGAGGACTAAATAATTCCATATAAATAATCAAATTATATTCAAAATTATCTATGTATATAAAAACTATTCAAATAATCAGTTGGACATCAATAACCGATCTCATAATGATAGAATTCATAATGCTGAATATCTTAAAAATATCATTGAGGTCACATTCAAGGACATATAACATCCATGGTAATGGACACAACTATATACCGAAACTAGTTTACCTCATGAGGCCTACTAATGAATCAAGGAGCTATAACAAGCCCCACCCATCACTTACTATTTCCAATGCATTCTTCACATGAAATGGGTGTATAACATAGTCAATATAAACAATCGTTTTGAAAAAATAGCATAATTTTTTTAATATTTTCCTTAGTCAAACTAATTATATACCATCTGGAGAAATAATAAGAATGGTATAATTTAAACATATCTTTAGTAAAGTATAAATAAAACAATTTTTTATTTTCATTGGTGAATAAAAATTCCAAATGAATATCATCAAAAACACTCTTGAAAAAAAATACCTTTTTCACTTTGATAATCACTTTTAAAAACTAAATATCACAGAATAGTAGGGGAAGAAATATCTGTGAAAGGAATTATTGAAATATGTAATGGAAGCTTCAAATTATTGAGCAATCATGATAACGAGAAATTATTGTTGTGTTGATTATAATTAAACAAATATTCAGTTCTTATATTCGATAAAACATCAAGAAGTTACTAGTTTAGAAAAAAATAAAAATATTCCATTTATTTTTAAAAAAAAAATAAAAAATGGGAAAAAATTCTTTAATAAATCAATGGATAATTTTAAAAACATTCTTTAAAATATTTCAAGGAATATATGGACCTGGAAGAAAAATATTCATATTTGAGTATAAAAACAAAGTGTATTTTCCTTGAAAACATTATTTATTTATATTGAGTATTTAAAGAGATTAAAATTAAAGGAAAACATTTAGTCTCTATAAATAACCATTGTAGAAAAAATAGATTGGTTTTAATAAATTAAGATGAAAAAATTTCCCCAACAGACACTTTAACATAAAAAATCTTGAATAATTATGACATTGTTAAATAAAACCTTATAGTTGTGGTAAATCTTGAATCATAACCACCATGAAATAAATAACTTTGAATGAAACCATGTAAACCATGAATATAAATAGATTCAAGATATAACATATTAAAGGGTTAGTAAAAGAAAAAAGAGGTGAATATGTCATATTTCTCATTGGATTACAAGTGTTATGAGAATACCGTTACCTTAGGTCTTACTTCCTTCATATGTGTTAAAAAATACTATATAATAAATATAGATTTATTATATATCTATAATAGGATATTAATCATATATATCATATCATATATAATTTAATTATAAAATTTTATCACCTTTTTATTAACAATTCATTATTAAAATTACTATTTTGGGCGATAACTGCTTTGTATTTCATGTATGATTTGGTTTGGTAGCCTTGGTACTCATACTATGATCATGGTTACATAATATAAATAATGTTAATAATGATATAAATAGAATATTTATTGATTATATACATATTTATATTTATCTATAAATGGTAGAGATAGAAAAAATGAATTTCATCGTTCATGGAGATTGTATGTCGTACGTATGCATGAACAATATTTTTACTTTCTGATGTATGAAAAAAATAAAGATAAATAATAGTTAAAATTTATATAATAATTATTATATTATATATATCATTTATTTTCATTTAGTCTATCCTTATTACTATCCATTTACAGAGAAAATAGAAAATGAATCACATCACATCGTGGAGGTCATAGTCCACAAATATGCATGAGTAGCGTTATCATCTTCCAATATATTAGAAGGTAATAAGGTAGATATAATATTATAATTATATAATAATGAATATTTAATAAATATAATACATCAAAATTACAACCATCATAATTCCCATCCATAAAATATGGTGATGAAAAAATAATTGTATTGCTACTTGGAGATGATAAGCTGTACGTACGCACAAATAAAAATTTCACTTCTTATTTAATGGAAAAATGAAGATAATGGTATTTTAATGATCATAATAACATTTTAGTATATTTATTACACTTAATTTATTAGTTTATGATAAATACGATATATTTATAGGAGGTAAAATAATATGTAATAAGAAATTGATTAGTTTAGGTAACAACCTCTTCTTTGAAAGAACTCCCTTAAATATCCTTATAAGGACCCTTAGGTTAGTCTGTTGAGAAGAAACGAACCTATAGAACATATATAAGTGTTTTTATAATATAACCGGGTAGGTTTTCTTTGAGATAGATGGCTCAAATTGTTGCTAATAATTGAGATAAAGGGGTGTCCTTTTATAAGGTAAGAGAGGGGCACTCTTGGAATTTCTCAAAAAGGATAAAATATATTAAATCCATTCTCTATAAAAATGATTAAAAATTGATAGATAATATAAGATAATTTAGTTTTAGATTGAAATTCCATCAACCAATCAAATTTTGATAGGTTTATGTGATATTTTAAACTTTATCTTTTTGTTTAACCCCGATGTTAACCTATTTTAACATTAACTACAGTAATGGCTTTATCAATCTTAAAAGGAAATAATTTCACTTATAAGGTAAAAATTATCGCATAATTAGTAAAAAAATTAAATTTTAGACCATTTCTTATCCCCCTTGTCCTATTTTAATATTTTTATTATTTTTAAATAATTTAAGAATCTATTATTTTCATAAAATATGAATAATGTTATTTTTGAAAAAATTCATTTAATTTGACATTAATTACATAAATAAAAATGTAATTTTAATATAATAATTAAATAAATTACTAATATGATATATTCATCTATAAATATTTTGTAACACTATAAACAAATCAAATTATATTACATTAAATATTTTTAAAGTCATTTTTATTATTTTTCTATTAATTGTAGAAATATTGTGTAACATCCCAGGTAAATAAAGAAATAATACAATTTCATTTTAATTAATATTTTGTGAATTAAATATAAATTTTATGTTAAAGGGGTCACTATGTTTGATGGCGTACCAGATACGCAATAAGAGGTTTCTTTGAAATCTTACGTTACATAATAATAATATAATATTATTATTTTAAATGGTACTTAAAGACTAGCTGTTTTTTTGGTGAGAATGAACAAAAATAACAAAAATATTATTATACATGTTTTTTAAATGTTTTTATATTTATCCAATAAAATTTAGATGCTTAAAATGTGAATGCATCTAATTTTAAGCATAATTTACTTTAAAATGTTGATTTACCACCTTTTGATGGAGAACGCTCTTTAAATATAGTTTTGGTCAATTTTATATGTTCTATTTGACCAAATAAAATTCTTATTTAGAGTCAGGACATCAAAATTCACTTTGGATAAATTTTTTTTATTTTTCTGATAAAATTCAATTTTTGATGAATATCTGAATGTACTATATTTTAATTCAAAACTGCCTTTTAATCTAATTTATATATATATGTTTAGATTATCTTTTTAATTGGATTTACAGTGCAATTAGATTATATTTTTACCATTTAATCCAATGTTGGTCATTGGAATTAATTTCACTTTAAAATTGGACATAAACAAGTGTCAATCTTTTGATAGTTAATATTTCTTAATAACAAGCTTTTTGTTTTGACAACGGAAATTAATTTTAAATTAATTAATCCAACTTCTATGTTTTGAATTTGGTAAAATAGAAATCATTTTTTAATTTGGAATATCAAATATAGCTTAGTCTGAATTTTTGGAATATTTCTGAAAAACTTCATTTTTTTTTATGAATAGTGAAACCCCTAAGTAGTTGTTAAAAATAGACTTTTTCATTTAAATAAAATTTTACAACTTCTGTGAATTTAATTTCATAAATCCAACATACATGGTTATAATTAGTATGTAAAATGTGGTTCAATAAAATGAAAATAATTTTTGGTGAATAGTAACTTTTGACTTTTATTTACCGCGGTTAAAGGTAAATAGGGTAATTCAAGGTAAAAAGAATATCATAATAATAAAAAATTAACTTAAAACTTGTCCTAACCTTATTGGATGAGTTATGGCCGACCATGGGCATCCTTGGGTCTATTTTGGGACCCCATAGAGCCACTTAAGAGTGATAATGACACTTTATTTTAATTAACTTAGAGTAAAGGGAAAAATGACATAAATAAATATCTTTTAGTAAATTAATTTTTATATAGGGTAATATAAGTTATCTTTTAGACTATAAATATTATTTCAAAATCTAAAATGATTTCCTACATCATGGTATTTTTTTTTAATTTTTAGACATCAAATAAATAAAATTATTTGTGACACAGTAATGATGCAATGTTTACCTCATTAATAAATTATTTAAATAAATAATATTGTTAAGATTAAAACAATATCCAAAACCTGTCCAATTCTTATTGGATGATTTTATTTCGACCACGAGTCATCTTATCTTCGACTTTAATTAGTTTTGGACCTTTAGAAACTGAAAATCATTATATAATAAAATATTATTTTCACACTTTCCTAAAGAGCCCCTCCCCCCCTTATAAAAAGACCTCACCTCTAACCCATTACTCAGTCCTCTCAATCCCCTTGGATCGTCCAACCCATGCCTAAATAAGCTATCAATATCCCTCTATTCTACCTAGAAGCATTAACTTAGGCAGAAGGCACTTCAAGAAGTCCTTTTGGTTCAAACCAAAGGGAGTTACCCGATTTAAAGGTAATAGTTTCTCTTAAATTATTTTCTTTTATTTTACTTCTCTAACCAATAAACTCTATTTATTCCTTTTTTTATAACAAAACCTGTATTCTTAATATAATATAATTTTTTTATGAGAAGGATTCGAACTACACTTACACAAACCTCCATCGAATGGGTAAAGAACATACTGTTTCTGTGGATGGAAAACTAATGCCTCACGAAACGATGATTGTTCAATTATCTCATACCACCTCTCATGGTGGACATTAAGATGAAACTATATTTATATATGATAAATATTATGTTTATGTATTCTTTATGATTCTGTATATTTCATTTATGGAATACCTTTATGGTTTCTATTATGGGGAAACGTGATAATTTCATTTTAGGAAGTGTGGACTACCACCCCCTCAAAGTGATATGACTCATTAATGATGTATATAGGATGTATAAATGATAGAGTTAATGATATTATATGTGATATTATACTGGAATTATAATATACCTATGTATCATTATGTTATATTTCCATTAAATTTATAATAAATAGAAATGAAAGTTGCGTTCATGCGTACGTACGGCTTACCGTCTCCATAAACGGTGCATTTCATTTCTTACCTCTAAATGTCATGTACTATTATAAATACATGTATATACTAAATATATATGATATATATGATATATAAATCATGAATACCATTCTGGATATAATGAAATTTCTACCACATAAAGAACTTGTAATTATAAGAAGTCCATTTTTGACTCAAGTACCAAATATCAAAAAAACGACCAGTGTTAACTTAAATGATTACATAATGTTTATAACATGGTAATAAGTGATTTAAAAGGAATAATAAACTTTAAAAAAATTCTTAATAAAGTAGAAATTATCTTTGTTTTATTATTCTGGAGATTAAAGAACGAACGGGTCAAGTCGGACACGAGGTAAGGGACTTCATCTCAATCTCCATTCATTGAGGTGTATTTTGTTTTAATACATGAATTAATTTTATACGCTGTATAAAAACCTTCAACTTTTCATTTCATTCAAAGGGAATGTTTTTCAATGAATATTTTTACTAAATGACAAAAAAGAATGTTTCTTTTTAACGTGAGTGGTGACAACGACATTTCCACCGCCGTTAGTATTATTTGATCTTTGGCTTCCATAACAAGCTGTAATGTGTTTTAAAAGAAAAATAATTACCATATACTATTTTTACATATTTTGGTATTGAAAATAGTTTTTAGAATGTATTTATTATTTCAATATCATGAAATGATATATTGTGATTTCAATGTGAGAATTTTATCTCTACTTTATGCTTATTTTAGGTGTTATGATTTTTTGGAATTGTTTATATATACGGGTGGTTCCATGATAAACCTTGGGTGGGTGAGCCTGATATTTCTCTCCAATGAATTGGGTAACATGATAGAGGGAAACATGAATGTTTCTCCTAAGATATTTAGGGAATATACTATTATGGGTATTCCAAATGTAACTCCCTACGTAACTGTGATAGCTAAAATGTAAGTATGATATGGATGCCACAAGTTACCTTTATGATTTATGTTTTCTATGTGTGATTTATAAATCTTATGATTCATGAGGTCTGTTAAAGAGATTATGTTTTATATTTAATGATAAACTAATGTTTTATTTCTTTGTTTTATAACCCTTACTAATCTTTTTATACTCATCCCTTGTTTTGAAATGTTTTTCATGGAAATTTAATATGAATAGAGTCGAGGATGGGATCAAGGAAAAGTCATGCTGTCTAAAACATGGGACTAGACATAACTCATTTTTTCAAGAGTTTTTACTTTATGAAAAAATGAAAACTAAGTAGAAGTGTCTACATTGTATCTTTTGAGATGTAATGCAATATTTATGGCCTAATTCTCTAAAACTCTAAACCTTAAAATATCCTCAACTTGAATTATCCATTTAATTAGAGAATATGTAATGTTTAAGGCCAAGTCCATATAGTTGGCATCAAAGGTAAGTTTAGATAACTTTAGAAGTTAGGATATTGTTAAATTAATGTACATAAATTAATTTATGTTAAGATTTAAGTGATATAGAATTTACAGATTACCATGTTGCTTTGCCTAAGATATTTATGTGTTCAGAATGGTTTTCTATTGAGGAAATAGGGCAGCTATGTTGGGACAATATCATGAGTAAGAAAACCTTCCAATTCAGTAACCTGAGATGGTCGGAATCAGAACTAAATAGTTTTTTTCAGTGATGACACATTTTACTCACGCTATAAATGGTGGTGGTATCCATGCATGAGATTATCCTGATCAACCACATAGTAATATGTCAATAGTAGAGAATTTCATGAGGCAACATCACCCATCATTCATAAGATCATCTGAACCTGTGCTACATGAAGGGTGGATTAATCCACTGAAAAATATTTTTGTTGTCATGGGGTGTTCAGAACATCAAAAGGTTTGTCTTGTTATTTACTATTTTGAAGGTGAAGCTGATTAGTGGTGGTCGATGGTAAACAATATCAGGGATAGTGAGGATATTGATGCTATTGATTGGGATGAATTCAAAGGTATGTTTCTTGAGAAATATTTTACTAAGGTGGTTCATCTTAGTATGGAAAAACAATTCCTGGAATTGAGGTAGGAGGATGACTCAGTGGATTCTTATGAAGAAAAATTCACTTGAATGGAAAAGTATGCTCTAAATTTCATACAAGATCTTGATAGTATAATACACTATTTTTACTCAGGATTAAAGCCAAAGTATCGAAGGGATTTAGCTTCTCGTGAGTTGCTTCTCGTGAGTTCAAAAGTTATGAAAAACTTGTTCAATGTGCAAAGAAGGTGGAAATAGAGTTTGATGATGATCATGTGTTCTTTGACAAACAACAAAATAAGAGGTCAAGGTGGAAGATGAAAGGGAAGAACTATTAAAAAAAGTCTGATGGTAAGAAATTTATGTTTACAGTTTGTGAAAATTGTGGTAAAAAGCATGTTGGGGAATGTCTTTTGAATTCTGGTAAGTGCTATCGATGTGGTAAAATGGGGCATAAGTCTCGTAATTGCATTAAAAAAGATCAGTGTAATTGTAAGAAAAAATATGATTTATCGTCAGTAAAATGTTTTAAGTGCAATGAAATGGGTCATTATGAAATTGAGTATCCAACAAAAAACTCAACTGAGGGAAAGCAGCTAGACTACAAGCAGAAAGGGGTGGTGAAATCCTTTGTAACTACTTCAGCAGATGTTGGGCTATCAAATGAAGTAGTATCAAGTACACTGTTTGTTTTTTCAGATTATTCCAATGTGTTTTTTGATTCGGGGTCTACACATTCGTTCATTTTCGAGAATGTTTCTAGTAAATTTGGAATTCCATCTCAAGATATAAATCCTAAACTTATGGTAAAAACACCGGGGGAAATATTGAGAAAAAAATAAATTATAAGAAACATCCTATCCTTGTGCACAGAAAGAATCTACCTGCAAACCTTCTTGTTTTTCCTCTAGTAGAGTTTGATGTTATTTTGGGTATGGATTGGCTTTCTGTTTATCATGCTAATATTGACTGTAGAGCTAAAGAGGATTATTTTAAAAAATATTTTTAGTTTGTGTAAAATAATGAACTCTTACTTTTGGTAACATATCTTGAAGCTGAGAAACTAGTAAAAGATGGAAATGAATGTTACCTTTCACATATTGTTTAAAATAAAGGATCTATTCATATTAATGATGTGCTAGTGGTAAATAAGTATTTTGATGTTTTTCCTAAAAAGTTTCTTGGTATTATACCTGATCGATAAGTTAAATTTACAGTTGAATTAGTTCCTGATGCTAATCCAATTTCAAAACCCCCTTATCGAATGGATCAAATTGATCTTTTAGAGTTAAAGAAGAAATTGCAGGAGTTATTAGATAATGGTTTCATTCTATGGGGTGCTCCTATCTTATTTGTTAAAAAGAAAGATGGTTCAATGAGACATTGTATTGTTTATAGAGAATTAAATAACATCACTGTTAAGAACAAGTATCCTTTTACTCATATCTAAGATTTGTTTGATCATTTATAGGGAGCTTAGTATTTTTCTATTATTTACTTGAGGTCAGGGTACCATTAGTTGAAAGTAAATGAAGAAGAACTTCTGAAGACCATGTTTCTTACTAGATATGGCCATTATGAATTTGTAGTTATGCCTTTTGGTTTAACAAATTCACCTGCTGTATTCATAGATCTTATGAATAGAAGTTTCTGTGAGTTCTTGGATAAGTTTGTGGTTGTGTTTATTGATGATATTTGGTTTATTATAAAACTATATAGGAGCATGAAATTTATTTAATGGTTGTCTTGAAAACCTTAAAAAAATAAACTGTATGGGAAATTTAGCAATTGTGAGTTTTGGTTAAAACAAATTTCTTTACTTGGTCACATTGTTTCAAAAAATGGAATAACTGTTGATCATTTTAAAACAAAAATTGTTAAAGAATGGCCAAGACCCACAAATATAACAAATATTTGTAGTTTTCTTGGTTTGGCAGGTTATTACTGAAGGTTTGTTGAGAATTTTGCATAGTTATCTAGTCCAATGACCAAGTTAACTTGAAAAGGTGTTAAGTTTGTTTGGACAAATGAATGTGATGATTTTTTTCATAAAATGAAAAGAATATTAGTGAATGCTCTTGTTTTGGCACTACTTCCAGAAATAGAGAGTTTTTTATTTACAGTGATGCTTCGTTGAAAGGACTTAGTTGTGTCCTTATGCAGAATGATCAGATAATTTTTTATGCTTCACGTCAGTTGAAACCTCGTGAGTTAAATTACCCTACACATGATTTTGAATTAGCTACTATTGTTTTTGTTTTAAAAATTTGGAGGCATCATTTATATGGAGTAAAATGTGAAATATATACTGACCAAAAAATTTGTAAGTATATATTCACTCAGAAATAATTGACCATGAGAGAGAGGAGATGGTTTGAATTTATCAAGGTTTATAATTTCATGATCATTTACCACCCAGGAAAAGAAAATAAAGTGGATGATGCTTTAAGTTGAAAAATTAATGCTTCATTAACCATGCTACATTTGGAACGAGATCCTTTGGTTTTTGATTTGATGAACTTTGGAATAGAAGTTTTTGGTGCAAGAAATTATTCTGTTTTGTTTCAGGTGTTAGTGAAATCATCTCTATCAGAAAGAATAAAGAAAGCATAGAAGAAATATAGTGAGTTGTAGAAAAAGGCAGAGTTGGTTTAGAAGGGTAATTTTCCTGAATTTAATATTGATAATGATTGTGTTTTGAGAATAGGGAAGAGATTATGCATGCATTGTGATTCACATTTGGATAATGAGTTTTCATGTGAAGCTCATAGTTCCCCGTTTTCAGTTCATCCAGGCAGTACTAAGATGTATAGAGATCTTCAAGAGTATTATTGGTGGGATGGAATAAAAAGAGATATTGCTGACTTTACTATGAGGTGTTTGACTTGTCAGCTGGTTAAAGTAGAGAAAAAGTTACCAAAAAGGATGCTTTAGTCTTTACCGGTGCCAGAGTGGAAATGGGAAAATATATCCATGGACTTCATTGTGGGATTACTGAAGACATCTCGAGGTAATAATGTAATATGGGTTATTATTGATCGATTGACTAAATCTGCTCCTTTCCTTCCTATTCAAGAGAATTTTTCCCTAGATCAACTTTCTCGATTATATGTTAAAGAGATAATCAGGTTTCATGGAGTTCCCCTCTCCATTGTATCTGATCATGATCACAGGTTTACTTCTATCTTATGGAAAGGCCTTCAGAAGTCATTGGGTACTGAATTAAATTTTAGTACAACTTTTCATCCTCAATAATATGGGCAGTCAAAACGAACAATTCATACCTTAGAGGATATGTTACGTGCTTGTTGACTAGATTACCAAGGAATTTGGGACCAACATACTTCTTTGGTTGAATTTTCATATAATAACAATTTTCATTCTTGTATACATATGGCTCTATTTGAGGCATTATATGGGAAGCAGTGTTGAACTCCAACCTTTTGGGATGAATTAGGTGAAAGGAAGTTGATGAGACCAGAATTGGTAGAAGAGATGGCAGAAAAAGTTTAGTTGATTCAGAAGCACATGAGAACAAATCAGAGCAGGCAGAAAATTTATGCGGATAACCGGAGGAAGGATATTTTTTTGTGGTAGGTGATCATGTATTTCTCAAAGTTTCTCCATGGAAGAGTGTGATGCATTTTGGTAAGAAGGGAAAGTTCAGTCCGAGGTTCATTGGACCTTATGAAATCTTAGAGAAAGTTTGATCAGTTGTGTACAGAGTGGATTTACCTCCAAGTTTATCCCATGTACACAATGTTTTTCATGTTTCAATGTTGAGAAAGTATATGCCAGATCCATCTCTTATTTTGAGCCTAGAGATAGTTCAATTGGAAGAGAATCTCTCTAATGAGGAACAAACAGTCCATATTCTTGACTGAAGAGAGCAAGTGTTCCGGAATAAGGTAATTCACCAGGTAAAGGTTTTGTGAAAAAACCATATGGTTGAAGAGGCAACATGGGAATCTGGAAATGCTATGAGGGATAAATACCCCCATTTATTTGAGAAGTGAATAAAACTACGAGGACACAATTTCCACAAGGGGGAAGGATATAACATCCTAGGTAAATAAATAAATAATAAATTTTCATTTTAATTAATATTCTATCAATTAAATATTAATTTTAATTTAAAGGAGTTTCTATGTTCAATGTCATACCCAATACGCAACAACAGGTTTCTTTGAAATCTTACATTGCATAACAATAATATAATATTAATATTTTAAATGGTAGTTAATGCTTAGTCATTGTATTGGCGAGAATGATCATAAATAACTAAAATGTGATTATAAATGTGTGTTAAATGTTTTTACATTTATCCAATAAAAGTTAGAGGCTTAAATGTGAATGAATATAATTTTAAGCATAATTTACTATAAAATGTTGATTTACCACCTTTTGATGAAGATTCATCTTTAAATCTAGTTTTTTTACTTTTATATGTTCTAATTGACCAAATAAAATTATTATTTAGAATTGGGACATCAAAATTAACTTTGGGTAAAATTTGGGTATTTTTCTGATAAAATTCAATTTTTGATGAATAGTGAAAAATATTGTATTAAATTCAAAACTGCCTTTTAATATAATTTATTTATATGGTTAGATTATCTTTTTAATTGGTTATAAATTGTAATTAGATTATAATTTTACCATTTAATCCAATTCTGGTAATTGGAGTTAATTTCACTTTGAAATTGGACATAAACAAGTGTCAATCTTTTGATAGTTAATATTTTTTTAAAACACGATTTTTGTTTTGTCAACAAGAATTTATTTTAAATTAATTAATAAAACTTCTTGTTTTTAATTTGGTAAAATAGACATCATTTTTTAATTTGTAATATCAAATATAGCTCATGTTGAATTTTTGGTATTTTTCTGAAAAATTTCAATTTTTGATGAATAGTGAAACTACAAAGTAGTAGTTAAAAACTAACTTTTTCATTTAAATGAAAATTTACCACTTCTATGAATTGAATTTAGAAAATTTGACATACATGGTTATTATTGGTAAGTAAAATGTGGTTCAATAATATGAAAATAATTTTTGGTGAATAGTAACTTTTGAATTTTATTTACCGCGGTTAAAGGTAAATAATGTAATTCAAGGAAAAAAGAATATCATAATAATACAAAATTAACTTAAAACTTGTTATAACCTTATTATATGAGTCATGGACGACCATGGGTATCATTAGGTCTATTTTGGGAACCCATGGAGCCACTTAAGAGTGATAATGACATTTTATTTTATTTAACTTAAAATAAAGGAAAAAATGACATAAACAAATATCTTTTTAGTAAATTAATTTTGACATAGGGTTATATAAGTTATATCTTCAAATATAAATATTATTTTGAAATATAAAATTATTTCCTACATCATGGTTTTTTTTAATTTTTAGACATCAAATAAATAAAATTATTTATGACACAATAATGATGAAGTGTTTACCTCATTAATAAATGATTTAAATAAATCATATTATAAAGATTAAAACAATATCTTAAACCTATAAAATTCTTTTTGGATGATTTTATTTCGAACATGAGTCATCTTATCTTTGACTTTAATTATTTTTTTACCTTTATAAATTTAGAATCATTATATAATAAAATAATATTTTCACACTTTCCTAAAGAGCCCCTCCCCCCTCCTTATAAAAAGCCCTCACCTCTAACCCATTACTCACACCTCTCAAGACCCTTGGATCATCCAAAACCTTCCCGAATAAGCTCTCAAGATCTCTCTATTCCACCTAGAATCCTTAACTTAGGCATAAGGCACTTCAAGAAGTCCTTTTGGTTCAAACCAAAAGGAGTTACCCGATTTAAAGGTAAAAGTTTCTCTTAAATTATTTTCTTTTATTTTACTTCTCCAACCCTAAACTATTTTTATTCATTTTTTATAACAACACCAGTATTATTAATATAATAGTATTTTTTATGAGAAGTATTCAAACTAAACTCACACACACCTCCATCTAATGGGTAAAGAACATACTGTTTCTGTGGATGGAAAACTAACGCCTCACGAAACGATGATTGTTCAATTATATCCTACCGTATCTAATGGTGGCCATTATGATGGAAATGTATTTATATATGATACATATTATGTTTATGTTTTCTTTATGATTCTTTATTTTTTATTTATATCATACCTTTATGGTTTCCATTATGGGTAAACGCGATAATTTCATTTTAGGAAGTGCGGACTACCGCCTCCTCAAAGTGATATGACTCATTAATGCCATATGTGGGATGTATAAATGAAAAACTTAATGATATTAGATATGATATTATACTAGAATTATAATATACATATGTATGATTATGTTTTGTTTCCATTAAAATAATAAAGAGAAATGAAAGTAGCGTTCATGCGTTCGTACGACTTATCGTCTCCATGAACGGTGCATTTCATTTCTTACCTCTAAATGTTATGTACTATTATAAATACATGTATATACTGGATATATATGATATCTAAATCATGAATATCATTATGGATATAATGAAATTTTGACCACATAAACAACTTGTAATTATAAGAAGTCCATTTTTTACTCAAGTACCAAATATCGACAAAACGACCATTATTAACTTAAATGATTGCATAATGTTTATAACCTAGTAATAAGTGATTTAAAAGGAATGATAAAATTTAAAAAGGTTATTAATCAAGTATAAATTAACTTTATTTTTTTATTCATGAGATTAAAGAAGAACGGGTTAAGTTAGAAACGAGGTAAGGGACTTCATCTCAATCTCCTTTCATTGAGGTGTATTTTGTTTTAATACATGACTTTCTTTTATACGCTGTATAAACACCTTTGAATTTTTATTTCATTCAAAAGGAATATTTTTCTATGAAGAGTTTTACTAAATCAAAAAAAATAATTTTTCTTTTTTATGTAAACGGTGGCAACGACCTTTCCACCACTGCAAGTATTATTTGATATTTGTCTTCCTTAACAAGCCGTAATGTTTTTTAAAGGAAAAATAATTACCATAAACTCTTTTTATGTATTTTGGTGTTGAAAATGGTTTTTAGAATGTATTTATTATTTTAATATCATGAAATGATATATTGTGATTGCAATGTGGGAATTTTATATTTCTTTTATGCTTATGTTATGTGTTATGATTCTTTGGCATTGTTTACGTATACTGGTGGTTCTGTGATAAACCTAGGGTGGGTGAGACCAAGATTGCTCTCTAATGCGTTGGGTAACATGACAGAGGTAAATGTAAATGTTTCTCTTAATAGATTTAGAGGATATAATATGATGGGTATTCCAAATGTAACTCCCTAAGTAGCTGTGATAGCTACATTGTAAGTATGATATGGATGCCACAAGTTACCTTTATGATTTAAATTTTTCTATGTGTGATTCATAAATCTTAGGATTTCATGAGGTATGTTAAAGAGATTATGTTATATATGTAATGAAGAAATAATGTTTTCCTTCTTTGTTTTATAACCCTTAGTGAGCTTTTTATGCTCATCCAAAGTTTTGAAATGTTTTTCACAAGACTTTAAGGTGAATAGGGTCAATGATGGGATCAAGGAAAAGTCATACTGCGTAAAACATGGGACTGAACATGACTCTTTTTTTAAGAGTTTATATTTTATGAAAAAAATGTAAATTGAGTAGAAGTGTCTACTTTGTATCTTTTGAGATGTAATGTAATAGTTATGCCCTAATTCTCTAAAACTCTAAACCTGAAAAGATCCTCAATGTCAATTATCCATTTAATTCAAGAATATATAATGTTTAAGGCCAGGTCCTTATATATTGTGTCATCATTCCATAATAATTTGAGTTAATTATATAATAAATAAAAATTATAAATAAATTTACATCAAGAAAATAATTTAATTATTAAAAAAATAACAATTAATATTTTTTATAACTTTATTTTATTCCAATTTAAACATATAAGAGATATTTAAATGTAAAAGAGTGGTGATTTGTAATTTTCTTTACTATATATTATATTATACAAGAAATTAAAAGTGTCCCTTAAAAAAATTAAATTTATAGAATAAGGTGATTAGGGTCCAATTACCTTCATAAAATAAGAATTTATAAGAAAAATAGTAACCTTAAAACTTAGTATTAACCCAGGTTTTCCTGATTTTCCCTTTACAAAGGTGATAATTTTTACCAAAACTACTATTCCTAATGCCTAAAAATAAAAGAAACCTATTTAAAAAATTTAAACCATATGATTCCAAATATAGAAAACATTTTATAAAATTCAATTCCTAAAATTAGTATAATTTAAACCAAGATAAAAACGCAACATGTATTGAAAAACATTTTTTCATAAAAAATGCATTTTTACGTATAACAATGTTCTTATACCAAATTAAAAATTAAAATTGATTTCAATAAACTTAGTTGTATTACTAAAAATATAAAATAACTAATTTTACTTTTAATCTACTTGAAAACAAAAATACAATTTTCAATAAAAAACAAAATTTTGTTCTATTCATTGGAAAATCAATCTTTTCAAAAAAGTCACATGAATTCACTCTAATATATTTTTTACATGATTATTAAAAAAAATCCTTATTATCAACTAAAATTTTAAAAATTTATATAAAGTAATTATAATATTCTCTAATAAAAATAAATAAAAACTATTTTTGAGGAAAACATATTTTAAAGAATTAAAATACAGTTACTCAAAATTGAGTGCTCATTTTCTAATAATTAATCAATAAATATTTATTTAGTTGGTCCTTTATATATATATATATATATATATTTCATTATGTGATTAATCCAATTCAAATCCTCAAATTCAATGGCTAGGTTATAACTATCATATAATATTTCATGGTTAGTTTATGCTTGGTGTTACTCATTGTATAAACTATCAAACATAATATTTTAATTTTAAATATCGGGGTGTTACATTCTACCCCTTTCAATAAATTATGTCTTAAAAATTTAAAAATGTTCTCATTAATCAAGGGTTTGACATTTGGAAATAAATTTATTGAAAACTCACAACATAAAAAATAGTTAATAAAAAATCATCTTAAAAATAGGGAAAGAGAAATATGAAGGTCATTTAGAATAACACAAGACTAGGTTTCCAAATAGAAGAAAAATAGTGGGAAGTGAAACTATAGACATGGAGGAGAAAATTAATCACCAAGTACTAATAGAGAGTGATAGAGAATATGGTTAAGAGAAAGTTAACGACAAAAAAACCATAAATCTGTGATGGGTGAAAAGACTATTGATTCATCGAATATGATCGTAATAGGAAAAAATTTCTATTACAAGATCATTTTCCCAGAGTTGAGGTATTAATTTACCATATAGACTAATAAAATAGAGAAATATACTTACTTGAAAAATAAAATTTCATCCTTTTATTAATTTCCACCACAATCACATCCTTTCACCAAATGATGAGTTTTCAAGATGATTTTTTCATGCCCAAAGCACTAAAATCAATTTATAACAGATCAAATAATTTAAAAAAGGACAACAAGATATTCCTCCTTTCAATAAAATTTAACTAAAATAGAAATGGTTACCACATGGTAAGATAATATCCAAAATGTATAATCTTTTATATGAATAAATAATAGATTTTAATTCCAAATTTCCACAATAACACCAAAGTTTCAACTTATATTATTCCATAAATAAATAACCCTACATCCTAATTAAAATCAATAAGCTCAACATTAAATAATGTTCTAACCTCAATGGTGTTCTTATAACTTCCTGAATTTTAGATAATATAATCCTTTCACTTTTAAATAAATTTTTCTTGGTATAATGTTAATTAATTTATTTTAGAATAAATATTAGTATATAATAATAAGTGAAATAATACAAACAGACACAGAAACACACACATATATATACATACAATTTTGGTTTGTAAAATAATATTTTTGAGTTTGTATTATATATATAATACCATACAGAAAACATCAATCAAATTAAAATAAAAAAGAAATATTTATTTTTACATTTTATTCATGTTTTTAATTTATTATTATTCAAGATATAATTGTTTAAATATTATTTATAAGTATTTCATGAATAATAAACATAAATCATAAAAAATGATTTATTATATACATATATGATATGCAGCGAAGGCCGATTGTGATCGTCGTTTTGCGGTCGTTATAGCCCCCCAACAATATAGAGACTGCCCAATGGTGATCACTATAGGTAATCAATTTCACTATAAAAATTACACCAAATAACCTCTATAACGTATATTAAAAAAACAACCATAATTAATAAAAGAAGTATATGTTTAAATGATATATAATTTTATAAGATCGAAAATAACTTTTTCCAACTATTTTGTGATCTCCTCACCCCTTATATCATATAATTTAATATAAAATAAATAAAAATAAAAGTTTTTATGGTATAAAGATATGAAAAATATAATTATTATACACCATTATATTATTTTAATTAAAATTTATTTCAATAAACTGTCTATGGTTATTTTCTTTTCAACATATTACTAATTTCAAATCATTTTTAAAATTTAAAAATGCTTATTCAGTCAGTCCAAGAACACCACATATTGGATTGATGTGTCATCTACTCATACACATCACAAATAATTTGAAGGAAACTTTTCTATGATTTTAAATCAATATGTGGTCATTCTCTATGGTTTGGACCATTATACACACATTTTAATGTTTTAAAATATGAAAAGGCATTTTTTGTTATCTCAGGAAAATGAAAATTGATATTGAATCACTATCAGTTCATACATAACACAAATAAATCTACAGTTGTTTTCCTATTAATTCATAATAATAGGATGTCGATTAATTTTTTTCGATTCCCGGACACATTTTTTTAGATACTGTCAATTCTTTAAGAACTACAAATTTAGTTAGTCTGAGCACACCACACATCAGATTCACATATTGTCCACTCCTACACATCCCAAATAATTATAAGAAAATCATCTATGATTTCACAACAAACAATCTTATTTTCTATTTTTTACCATTAGATGCATGTTTTTGTTGTTTTTAAACACTAAAATACCTTTTTGGTCATTTTGAGAAAACAAAAACTCAGATTGGAACAATGTCAATTAATACATTTCAAAAGTCATTATACAGTTTTTTTCCTATGGTTTCATAGAAATATTTGTTCATTTAATTGTGTTTAACCCTATGACACATATTTTTAAAGACTGATAATTCTATAAGAACTGTTTATTCAGTTAGTTTAAGTACACCACATGATGGATTGGCGTACTGTCTGTTCATACACAAAAAATAATAATTTCAATACCGTTTTCCTATAATTTCACATAAATAAATTTTCTATAATTTTGAGTGTTACACTAATGTTTCGGTGTTTTAAAACAAAAAAAAACATATTTGGTCATCTCAGGAACATAAAAATTTGTATTGGCTCACTTTTAGTTCTTATATTTAAAAAATAAATATATGGTTGTTTTTTATGATTTTATGAAAATAAAAGGTCATTTTCATATTTTTTATCTCCTTATACATGTTTTTGTAGATTTTTAATTCTTTAAAAATTAATTATTAAATCATTATAAGAAAACCACTTCAAATTATTTTTTCATCCACTAGAACATGCCACAAATAATTATAAGACACTTGATTTGTGATTTCACATCAATCTAAGGTATACTGTTGTGGTTCTCAATGGTACATGCACATTTTAGTGTTCTAAAACACTAAAATAGAATTTCTCCTAGTAAAATAAAAAATTATATTGGAATGAGTTTTAATTAATATATTTCGAAAATAAATATAAGGTTGTTTTACAATGATTTCCATACAATCAAAGGTCATTTTCTTAGTTTTGATCCCATAACACATGTTTTTAAAGATAGAAAAATATTTAAGAACTTATTATTTACTCTTTACAAGCACGTGACACATCATATTGATATACCATATAATAATAAACATAATAAATAATTCTAATATTTGATTCTCAAGATTTTATGTCAATCTAATGGAAATTTTTATGGTTTTAACTACTACACACACATTTTAGTGTTTAAAAACACTAAAAAACATTTTTGACCATCCCAAGAATAGAACAACTCTAATTTACACAAAATGAGTTCCTAAATTTTGAAAATAATTATTATGGTTATTTTCCTATGATTTTATGGAAATTGGAGGCCAATTTTCTTAGTTTTAACTCCTTGACGTATGTTTTTAAATATTATTAATTGTTTAAAAAAATTATTTAGTCAGTATGATCATAGAACTTGTATGATTGATGTTCCATATTCTCATACACATTCAAAACACTTTAAATAATATTTTCCTATGAATTCAAACCAAGTCAATGTATCTTGATATAGTTTTTACTATTACATGCACGCTAAGTGTTTTAAAAAACTAAAAAGGTATTTTCGGCCATCCTGATTGAAATGAAAAATCAGATTGGTTCGTATTAAGTTAATACAATTAAAAAATAATTCTAAGGTTTCTTTTCCTATGATTTCATGGAAATATAATATTGTTTTATATATTTTTGACCCCATGATGCAAATTTTTAAAGTTTGATAATTCTTTAGGAACTGCTTATTTAGTCCTTCTAAGATGACCACACATGATATTGACATGTCATATACTATTAAACATAAAATATTAATTAAATGATTGTATTTTTATGATATCATATCAATATTATGGAATTTGATGTGGTTTTGATTGTTACATGAATGTTTTAGTGATTCAAATCAATAAAAATGCATTTTTGGGCACATTGAGAAAATGAAGACTCAGATTAGCATAATGTTAGTTCTTAAATTTTAAAAATAATTCTAAGGGTTTTTTTATGATTTCATAGAAATCAAAATCTATTTTATTCGTTTTGAACCAGTGATGCATATTTTTAATGATTGTGAATTCTTTAAGAACTTCTTATTCAGTCTGTCCGAGTACACTATACATCAAATTGACGCGTATTATGGTTATACATTTCATAAATAACTCAAATATAGTTTTTTATTATTATTTTAGATATATCTGAGATTATTTTATAATATTTTCACTGATACACAGAGCTTTTAGTTTTCTAAAACACAAAATATTTGTTTTCATTTATCCTTGGAAAATGGAAGCTTATATTGGTGTTATGTTAGTTATTATAGTTTAAAAATAAATATTTAATTATTTTACTAATATTTTATTTTAATAATATGTCATTTTCTTGGTTTTTACCCTTATATGCATGTTTTTGATAATTTTCAACTCATTATATTTACTTATTTTTTCATTCTATGAAAAACACATGTTATATTGATGTTTCAACCACTCATACATATCAAAAATAATTCAAGGAATGTTTTACAATGTAATTATATCAAAATGAGGTTTTTTATGGTTTTTAAAATTTTACATATGTGTAATTGGACATATAGGGAACTAATAAGAATAACTAATCGTATATTTAATATATGCAGTAGGCCAGAAATTCAAGTCGAATGATCAGGAGGGGAACCCTTGATTTTTCAGCATGATCTCATTATCTTGATCCCTGATGAAAGGCCAAATTGAGGAATCTTGAAAGAAGTGGTTTCCCCTATATATCCTTCCAATGATTCTAGTCCTATGAAATTCAAAAGAGGACTACATGGAAGTAATCAGGTGCCAAGTGTAATTGGACACTGAGGAGTTGTTAAAGATATTACGGTTCTAAATTCTAGCTCTTATCATTTCAGTGGGATTAAAACATTTATCCCAAGAAACCCTGAGAACCTTCCTTTCATGGATGTATCCAAACCACACAAATTTTTAATTTGGGAATCAAGAAGGTTAATTAGTTCCCTTGACCATATAAAAAACTATAAGGAGTAAAAAACAATGATGTAATTATAGAGTTCACAAGGAAAATTCTACCATCTTGAGACAAAGTATTTCCCTTCCAAATGGTGAGTAGGGAAGTGATCCTACTAGAAATACCTTTCATTTAGATGAGTCTATTCCCTCATGTAAATAAAATTATACCCTGGTAAGTGAAGGGAAGATCTACCTACTTGATATAAATTTATTTTTGGATGAACCTTTTCTTAACATTGTAGAAACATTTCACAAAGATGAACATATTTTTATTCGAAGAGATAACATGTATAGAAACATGTTCATAATGGAATAAAATACATCTGATTACATCCAAATATTTATTATTATCTTCAATAAATATAATAATATCATTTATATAGAAATAATAATAATAATAATAATAATAATAATAATAATAACAACAATAATAATAATAATAATGGACAATGAAATTGAGGTTTCCTATTTTGGTTATTTCATTAGGATTTTTTTGAAATCTATATAATTGTTTTGTCAATTGATAGGCTTGTGCTCTCAAACATGGAGGAGAAAAAGGATATTTAAATAAAATATTAAAATATGGTTTTCTTATGTGTTTTGTTCCAATCTATTGGGTGTTTTAAAGATAATTGTTTTAGGAATTCTATTTTCTCATATTCATCTTTAAAAGGTAATGAGGAGAAAACTTGTGTAAAGAATAAATGAAAGTACTCCAAATTTTAAAATTCTGATTCTCTTCTCTTAGGGGATCATCATTCCATAGAAGAAGGTTCTTTGGGTTTCAAAACTCCCCAAGAAAAGATGGTTCCTTCTTATTCAAGGGCTAATTTGAATGATCCTTGAGACATTGGTTAGTGAGCGTTCTACCCATCCTTGACATTGTTTCTCTGGAGGAAGCTAGGATATGTGCTCTATTTAAGAGAGTTAAAGACTCATGGGATGATCTTATAGATAAAGAGAAAAATACTCATTATTAATTTCATTAATAAATGATCCATTTAAAGGTATTGAGGGAGATTTGATTAATGAAGCTAATGATGGTCATACTAATGATGATTTTTTAACCAAAAAGAACCTTCTTCTATTACCATCATTAGAATCATTAATATTATCATCATTACTATTGGAATTATTATTATTAATATTATCATTATGCTGATGATGGTCATACCAGTGATTTTAGAAAGATTTTTCCAAATCATACAAGGTTTATTCAACTATTTATTCTAGTAATAATAATTCTATTTCTCCTAGGATAGAAAGGGAAACTTAGAGAAGGGCCTCTTAAAAGGGATGACCCACTTCTCCTACACTCATTCTAACTTATTTCATACTAGTTGTTTCAAGTTAGAAGGAGGCTGATGTGGTGTCTAAGAAGAAGCTGAAGACTCCACATGCCTAGACAACAAGATGTTTTTTACATGCTTTTTCCAATGCTTCTCTCAAGGGTTGAGCTTCAAATTCTGAGCATTCATCCAAATTCATGGTGTCAAAATTGTTTAATTTAAATGTTTTCCTGGTTAACCAGGATGTTATTTCTCCATAAAATTTGGACATACTTAATAGGAATAAAGGATCTACTTACTCTAAGGACAATTCACTATGAACTCTTGATTCCTAGGAAACTCCTAGGGTCCAAATTCAAGTTCACACTTATAATTATTTTGTGATTCATGAAGATAATCCTACACTAAATAGGATTTTCGATTCATGAAATCACTCTAAATTTTAAATGAAGTGACATTTCAATTAAATAAAGGTAGTAATTTTCAAAAATGTTTTTTCCATGTTAGAATATGATTTGGATCAAGAGAACATATGGAAAATGATCAACAATTGGATAAGGGGTCAACGACCATGTGGCTAGGGAGATCGTGACACTTTTCGTAATATGGGTACCAGATCGAAGACATGCTGTACTATTGGTTTTTGAACCTTTTGTTGTTATTTTTTTTTGTTTCTATTGTAGTTGTTTTTTCAATTTATGTTATTTTGTGGTTTCTCATGCTTGAAAGAATCACCCCTCAACATGTTCTTCATTATTTTAATAATAGGGGCAAGGACTTGGGATTCTGGTTTCCTTACCCGACATTTTCTAAAATAAGAATAATGATAATATTAATAATAATAATTCTAATAGTAATAGTAATAGTAATAGTAATAGAAATAGTAATATTAATAACCATTAAAATATTTATAGTAATAGTAATAATAATACTAAGAGTAATAGTCATATTAATAGTAATAGTAATAGTAATAGTAATAGTAATAGTAATAGTAATAGTAATAGTAATAGTAATAGTAATAGTAATAGTAATAGTAATAGTAATTGTAATAATAATAGTAATAATAATAATAGTAGTAGTAGTAGTAGTAACAATTGAAGTAGTAGTAGTATAAGTGGTAGTACTAATAACAACAACAACAACAACAACAACAACAACAACAATAATAATAATAATAATAATAATAATAAATATAATAATAATAATAATAATCCAAGGCAGTATGGGTAATGGGTCAAAAGGCCCATTACCATCATATTTATTAATAAAGAGTATAGAGAAGATAGGAAAACTAGGGGAAATGGCATGTGATAAATTGTAAAGATCCACTTCCATAAGAATCCAACCAAATAGATTTCAAAAAAACAAGATAAACAAAATTTAATAAGAAGTCTCCCCAAGCCAACAAAATAAGATAATCCTTCAATTAAAGATAGACCAACCTCTCCCCTGACCTCTCGGATGATGAACCCTCCTCCTGGATTTTGCGTTTTCCATGTTTTTGTCATTTTTAACTTGAGAACCTTTATTATCATCCAATAGTAGAAACCTATGAGTATTTATGATCCTTTAATATATATAAAACTATTTGACATGCCTTTGTTAGGATGGTATGTGAGTTAGTATGATATACTCTATAATACCAAACGTAGGATCGAAATAAGAATGAGATTCTCATATACAAGAGGGGGGGGGGGTGAATTGTACCTTTTAAAAATTCCCTTAGGAAATTTTTAGGATGGTTATGTTTAACAAGGTTAAACAAGATAATTCACAAGACCTCTATAAGTTCTAAAGACTTACTCAATTCCAGAAAAGTGATTCTGAAAATGAAACTTAACTAATGTTTACAAAGATGAAGATTCTACCTTAAAGTGTATAGAATCTAACTATATCAGAGTACAAAGATGACGAAGTATAAGAAATTTTACTTTCCTCAATAATACAAAATGCAGTGGAAAAAAACTTGTAATAAAAAAGTAATAAGTAATAAGTCTTTTATCCCAAAGAGAAGGGTATCCAAAAACCTTTGATAAAGGTCCCTTGATTTATACTTTCAAGAAAGTCCGTCTTACCCACACCAGGGTAAGTCATCGATATGAAGATCGGAGTCTGTCTTGCTATCCACGCAATCCCTCAACTATCAGGTAGTCACAACCTCTGTCTTCCTCAGCAAGGAAGCCCTCAACTTCAAGGTGTTAGAACCTCTGTCTTCCTATCCCCGAAAGCCCTCGATTGTACACAGCAACAATTGGAGTCGCACGAAGAAAATATGCAGAATGAAAATTTTGAACAAGCCGTTCAAAATTTCTGCACGAAGCTTAAGAGTTGATAAGAGCCTCTCTCTATAGAATTCACTTCAACAACATGTAAGAACATTTGTTAAAGTTGTAGCTTCTTTTCAAATGAGCTTCTATTTATAGGTGAAGCTCCAATGGTCGGATCCCTCCTCCAATGGTCATATTCTTCATTGAATTTCGGAGGGACCTATACACGTGTCACTCAAATAGGGGTTAGCTAATAACTGAAAGCACTACATCATTTTGTAATAGAACTAATGTAAGAATTACTAAATTGATATTCGGAATGGAGTAGAAAATCAATGTTCTGAATGGAAAAGATTAAAGTTCGGAATGGAAGGAAAAAATAAAATTGGAGTCTATAGACTTAAGGATATTCATATTCTTTTTTGTAGGAATTTGAAACCTAAATTCTGTAAAAATCCAAAGTATGAATTTCAAGGAAAGTTTGATTTCACTATAATTCGGATCTAGAACATACAAATTTCAGAGTCTAAGTTCATGATAATTCAGAGTCAGTCCTCATCAGAGTTCGGAGTCTGAATTCATAGTACTCGAAGTCAGAACTTAGAGAAGTTTGTAATCAAAATTCGGAGTTGAACTTTATGAGAGTTCGTATCCAGAATTCGGAGTATAATTTCATGAGAGTTCGTATACAGAATTCAGAGTGTAACTTCATGAGAGTTCATATCCAGAATTTAGAGTTGAACATCATTAGAGTTCATATCCAGAATTCAGAGTGGAACTTCATTAGAGTTCGTATCCAGAATTCGGAGTTTAACTTTATTAGAGTTCGTATCTAGAATTCATATCCTAAAACAGAATGCTTCATGTATAATTATTATATGATTCTGAGGTTTTAGATATGAATCCGATTTTTACACTTAAGAAAAATATTGATATGAACAATTAAAAAATGGTAGGGGTAAATTTCCTTTGGGAAGGAAATTTTCCTTATGGAAGTAAAATACGGGTAAAATGAAATTTTCCTTAAGAAAAGGTTTTTGTGATTTTAAAAACAAGGGGAATGGTAAAGACATAAGGAAACCTTAATGACTTATAAATCTCCCCCATTAATGAAAGAATGGAAAAGGTCAAAAGGAAAAAATTATTGACTCAACAGCCTTGTCAAGCCTCTAAGACTAATCCTTAGGTTCAAAACTACCCCTTAGATGCTGGCTTGCATCTTTCCCTACATCTATCTTGAGTTCCAAAATGATAATAGAACAAACATTGTCACCTTCATTTAGGACTGATTCCATGGTAGTGGATATATTCATATTGTTCAAGAAACTAAAGATACCCCCCAATAATCCTAGGTCAAAGTTTCTTGCTACATCACTAGGAATATCCTTTTATGAAATCATGGAAACATCACTACTAAATGTGTAAAACATTAAAGGGGGATGATGGTGCACCGTTGGTGAATTGGCCTCAGCCCAGAACTGTAGATGAATTAGATCTTGTATAGGAGTATGTACATTCTTCACAACATTAGCTTAAATAGGTTCAAGAGTATCCTATGATTTCATGGTGATGTCAGTCTTATCCTGGGCAGAGATCATACTTGATGTATCCACTTTCTCTACAGTGTAAGCCTTACCTACATGACTATCCTTAATATAATTAGTAGCACTGTATAAGTGGGTTCCATCCATAGAGGGGTCATCCATGAGTGGTTTTCAACCACTACCTAAAGCCTTCATGTCCACCTCCAAACATATAACATTCCCCATACCATCATCCTTTCTAAAAACAGGATTAGAATCAGGTATCCCAAGCATATTTTCATTCAAGATTTGATTATTCACCAAAGAAGTGAATACACCTGAATTTATTATAATAGAGGTAACCAAAGTAGTGGGACTCCCAAAAATTTCATTCATGTTGAGATCTATACCATAGGAATCACTTTTAAGGGATGTTTTTCCTTTTCTATCTCTAATATTAAGTTGATAAATAGACACGACCATCCCCAACCTTGCCTGTATAACCCCTTCTTCAGGTATATTTCTTTCTCGTCTTTTTCCTCCCTTAATTTTTAGTAGGATATGAGAGTTAACCCATATTACATAGTTCTTAACCCTATTATCATCATAGTTGAAGATCTTATCTTCCTATAATTCGGTTGAGTCTAGGTTAGGATCACCCATTGAGGACCACATCACCTCATCAATTTATGGGGCAGTCCCATCTTGAGATGTGGTTACATTGTGATCTAGTTTACCTCCTTTATAATTTTTCATAAGGAAATACATGTTGGGGTATTAATTCTAGAATCTAGGACCTAAATATCCCCTACCCCTTTCTAGTCTTACTACTTACTCCATTAAAAGTTAGATCCACTTCCTTATCAGCTCAATTATTGGTCCGATCCTGAGCATCAAAAGCTTAAGGTTTTTTAGTTTTAGTCCCATTAGATAATCCAACCTTTACAATGGAGGGATCCAAAAAATTCTTACCCATCATCCTTTTACTCTTTTCATCAAAATTATCTCCCATTTAACAATTCATACCAGTTAGGCTTCTTCAACATTTTCCAATGGATTTACCATTATTGCTACATCCCATGAAAAATTCAGGTACTTTCTCATACTCAACCAAGAAATCAAATCTGAATTCAACAACATTCAAGACAATTGTTTTAATGAAAGGGATGCTAAGATCAATTTCAACAAAAACCCATAAAAATTTCCATACATATCCCCTTTAGGTTTATAATACATATTGGTTAGATATCCAATGAGAGAATCTATTTTCCATAAAATTTATGGGTTCTATAGAAACCAAATCAACCCCAAAATATAAATCCAAAATTGTTTGATAGAGTTTTTCATAGTGGGGGGGGGAGTTAACGAGTGGGTTCCAATACTGAATTATAATAATTCAAGGCTTTAGGTTGAAAAACCAATTACCCCACACCTTAGATATGAGTCTTTGAGTAGGAAACACAATATAGAAGTACCCTTTCCCAAAAAATGTTATTCACAAAACATCAAATCCCAAAAAATATTATAATTTCTTCTTAAGATTATCTAATTATCATAAGACTACAAAGGGTAGGTTCATAAAAATAGAGTACAAACACTCATTGAGCTTATCATTGGTTATTCTACTTCTTTATTCCACAAATTATATTTCACATTTCATTAATAATCTTCAAATTAATGACTTGTGAGCATAAAGCTAATCAAAGGATCTATGACAAGGAGAAAAATCCCATCCCATAGAACGTCGGTGTCTGTGATAGCCTCAACCACTAACTAGACCCCTGGATCAATTGAATCAGTTCAAATTTTCCTAAAAATATTCTCATTTGAAGAATCAAGATGTCCCGAATTAGGATTTCCATCCAGAACCTATGTGTATGGTACCTCCTTACCCTTTTCACTAATAGATGCCCAATGAGTCGAAATATAACGGGTTAATTTTCTTGAATCAACAAGATTGATGATCTTAAGTGAAGGGGATGTAGGGGAAATATCACCTCCCATTAGGGTAATAACGGAAATCACACTCAAATAAGCCATCAAATTCAAGGATGAAGAAGTGAGGTCATGATCTACAAAGTATTCTAGAGAGAGAATCTCTAGTTCCATCACTCCCATCACATAACAATCTAATTATAATAATAATGATAACAATAGTAACAGTAATAGTAATAATAATAATAAAAATAATAATAGTAGTAATAATAATAATAATAATAATAATAATTTTTAAATAGATTGGGGTAAAAACCCCCTTTATTAGAGAAACATAAAAAAATGGGGAGACATGAAAGGGATAGAGTTAGATAGAGAATACCCACCCTCATTCTAAAATCCGAATATGGAATGAAAAAAAGAAAATGATAGATCAAATGGCTTGAGATTAGGTAATCATACTATCCTGAGAGATATGTCTACTTTATCCAAAAGGGTATATTCCCCACCTCCATATTTTGACTCACTACCAAGTCCCACCTCCCTCATCAAAAAAATCCTCATCAGGAATAATAATCTCATTTTTTAGTGACACCCACATTTATTTTTCAATCCTTCTTCCTGTTATCAGAGGCAAGAAACTCTAAAGAGTTGTGTGTGTTACCCTTATTGGTCAACTATGATGAATAAATATTAAATTCATTTCTAATTTTTTTCTTGGAAAAGTTGTAGTGACCTAATTTTGGACGAGTTGATTCAAATGATCCTTGCTCAGAAACATTAGTTCTACCCTATTAAAATTCAGCCTAAATACATTTGGAAACATCAAAGTAGGTACCCTCCAAATTACTAACATAAGCTGCATCAACCAAATATTCCTTTTAAATGGAAGGTGTATAATATGGAAATGGCCCATGTATAGTTTTTAAAATAGGTGATCGACTGTTTTGGATTCAGTTCCTTTCTCTAGGGCCTTGACTCTCGAACTAGAGATCTTCCAGGAAATTTTGGGAGACTATGCTCTATCTATATAGATTCTTTCAATGTTGAATCTTCATTATGGTTGTGGTGCATCTCTATGGGTATGTAAACATTCCTCTTCTTCATTTATCTTTATCACCATAATACCCTAGGGTTGCATTATTGGATATAATGGCCTAAGTTGGTGACTCTTTGTGTCTTACTCTATATACTTTGGGATATATCATTCAGGATGTAATTCCTTGGTTAGTTGTGGTGCGAAAGACGTCGTTTCTAGAGGTATGTGGTGGTTTCCCTTTCTGCCGACCCCATTTTTCCAAATTTGGATCAATATTGAGGTGTGGATTGGATTCTAGGGTCTTCACTAGTGTTGTTGGGTTTCGTTGTTAGTGGGTCCTTTTGCGGGCATGTACGAATCGATCATTAAGGTAGGTGGTTTTGTATCTAGCCTATGATAATTAGACTGATCTCACTTTCTTTATAAATTGATTTATCAAATTTTCATGATTGTTTTCATGTGTTAAAAAATAGGTTTTTAAGATAAATGGTTTTCCCTAGTTTTTGATAAATGAATAGAAAATTGGTACTTTTGAAAAATTAAAATTGATTTGTGAAAACAAGCACATGGGTTGCTGTGTGTACTTAGGTGGAAGGTTTATCTTGAGGCCATCATCTATGTTTTGTGATTATCAGGAGGTTTTCTCATGGGGATTTCCTTTGTTTCTTAGGCCCATTGTTTTAGGGGATGGATATTGACATTATCTAGGGGGGGGGGGTACTCATGGGTTATTCTTCTGCTTCATAGGACTGTGTTATAGGAACTTTATTTTCCAGTTGATTTATTGTGGTAGGAGTAGTCTTCCAGTCTGACCTATAGAGTTCCTTGGTACTGATGTCTGTGTTGCTACTTCTATTTTTTACTTCTTGGCTTTCATAGTTATCCTTGATATGCATGTAGTGCCAGTTTTTGTTTAGAACTATTAAAAAGGGAAATTCTTACCATTTTTTTTATAAAACTACTTTACTAATTATCATTCCATATTTTATTTAATATAATAATGTAGGAATTTTTATACGGAGACTTGATATAGAACAACTAGGTGGGATCCTACTGATCTTGTTAGCTCACACCCTGCACACCTCCTCAGTGGTGCGTAGACCTTTATATATATTCTAATGTAGGTAAAGGAAAGGCACCACTATGATACAATAAATTTAGTGTCAGTTGGTGTTTGGTAGCTGGTTTGGGGATGGTCAGAGTTCGTCTACCCCATTACATGGATTAGTTGTTTGGTTTTTGGTCCATGTAGTTGGACTTGCTTTTGAAGCTTTGACTACTTTGGCTGTTGTTTGTTTCTGCTGTCTTTTGACTGTTATGAAATATATATCCCTTTAGTATTCTTATATTTTTTCATTCCATGTATACATATATTATATGTGTTTGATTAGGCTGGGAGATATTGTTCCCTCTGTTGTGTTGTTGGATGGTCGGGTGTCTGTCGCCAACCCGTGGGGATCGAGAACACCCTTCAGGTATGTAACAGAATGAGTCGAGTGCCAGGTTTGAGGGTTATGCTAGTCGGTTAATTAGATGGAGGAAGTTAGGGTTGTTTGGGAGATATTTGGGTATAATTTGGTCATGAGATATTGCTTTTATAGGTGTGAGGAAGTGGGAGGATATGAGGTTATTATAATGGAGGGGGAGTGACACTCTTGTAATATTTTGGAAAAGGCAACCCCCACCAACATTTTTTTTGTTTCAATTGGATCCAGTAATAGTCCAAATTATATAAAAGGGAATATAGGGTCAATATATGTCTTGTATATAGATTTTGGACAAGTGTATAGGTCGTTTTTGGCATTAAGGTTATGGTTTATTCTCTTATTAAGCTTAATTTAACCTTAATCATTGTAATTAATTTTAATTACTTTCACTAATATTTTGGGTCAAAAACCAATTTCAACATATTATACATTATAAATTATGATTATTCCAAATATAAAGTCTATATTTTTCTAATTCCAATCACATAATTAGTAGAAATTAATTCAAATTTAATCTCGCATACGGGACGACAAATTAGATTTTTAAAGTAAAAACCTTCAAAAAATTTATTGGGGTTTTAACCAATTTCAATGTGAAATTGTTTCCAATGATCTAAATTGATTAAATTAATAAAAATTTGATATAAATAAATATTAAAATATATTAAAAATATAATTTACCCTTATAAATAATTTCAATGAAAAAGCAGTTTTGGGTTAAATTTTAGTATTTTTCACTATTCATTAAAAAATGAAACATCACAGAAAGATTCCAAAAATTCACCCAAAACTAAAATTTATTTCTCACTTTAAAAAATGAAACTAATTTTGAAATATAAAATTTAAAAGTTCCAAAATTTATATTTAAAATAGGGTCTCCATCAAAAGGCAGTAAAAGTACCTTAATAAAAATATATTTTTTTATGTGTACGATTAAGTTTATTCTTATCTTACGCCTATCAAATCTATTGGTTGAATATAAAAAATATTTCATTGAATATATAATTTATATGTTACATTAATATCACCCACTAATTGAATTTAATTTAATTTATTAGAATAATACAACAATTTGAGCATAAGAAATATTTTTCTATAAAAATATTCCCTTTATATTAAATTGCTTCATTATAAGTAATGAATTCATTTTATATTTGTGTAAATAATAGGTTTTAATAAGTTAGTTAGTACTATTTATACCCACTAAATCAATATCTAGGTTAAGGATTAATATATAATATTTTACTAATATATTTTGGTTTGGAAAAACTCAGTGTTGCGTGTAATGTACGCCAATTAGTGCCATGTGAAAGTGAATTGAAAAACATCAATGAAAATTAATTCATTTGAAAAAAATGTCTATTAAAAACACTGCGTGTTACATTGAAAAATCCTATCATTATCAACATTTTTTGGAAATAACTGATAAGGACCAGTTTTTTCATTTCTAAGAGATAGCACTGACAAAGAGTCACCTTTATTAGTGCTTTATATTTCACTACTGATAAATATGGGTCTTTATCACCACTTTTTAAAAAGTTTTAATAAAACCATTATGATATTCTAAATTCCACCCTAATATAGGACCCAATAACTCTCTCTATTCAAGATCTCAAATAATTTAAACTTATCCATCGCTCTTCCTCAGACTCCTCAGACTCCTCGAACAATCAATACTTTCAAAACCCACTTTGTGAGACTTCTAATCCGCCGTTAAATAATTTTAATTATTTCATAATTTTTAGTTATTTTTTGGGTGTTTTCAATTTTCATAAAGGATTTCAAAGGTGTTTCATGACCTGACCCAAGACGAGTCTCAATCTTCAACTACCCCAAGCCCACCTCAATAGGCCAGAAGTGGAAATAAGCATAAAAGACATAACTAACTCAGGGAGGCCTTTTAATAAGAACATATAAACATGCCCATATATAAGTCAATGAAATAGTGCATTGGGAAAGAACAAAATATGAAACAATGGTATAAAACAAACCAAGCATGCATGAACTTCTAGACAGTTCAAAACTACGGTAGTGTATACTAAAAATTAAATGGATAAAACCAGAAAAGTTTCCCAACATGATAGAAAAATAGAAAAGAGTAAACAACTGAGAGAGGCCATCTCTATAATATCAAGCTACAACCACTATACATGGTCCAATCACCCAATATATCTAAGCTCCTATGTAGTCATGGTCGACCCAATCATCGTCTACATAAGATAAAAAATATGGGGGAAAATCCCATGTATGGGTGAGCATAAGAATAATCCACAGTACACCCCAAAAGCTGAAGGGATAGAAGTAAGTGATAAAATAGAAGAGTAAAGTAGTAAATAGAATAAGGTACAATTAAAGAGTACAACTCAAGCCAACCAAGAGAGAAATTATGATCATATAATCATAAGGAGTTGGACATATTGAGTAGATGAACTACTCATTGAGTCTTCACTTCCTATAGAAGAAGATTTGGCTCATCCAACCACGAGAAACTAAACAAAGAAAACATGTGGCATACTTCACACATCTTTGCCTCTCCTTGGAGGAGATATTTAGAGTCCAAGGGGTGGATAAAGAAGTAGAATATATATATATTCAATCAATTAATCCCAAACAATAGAGTAAAAGGGTCTCCATCTCACAGATCAACACAAGAAGAAGAGTATCCAATAATTCAAAAATTTCATCAAAGATTCTCAGTATCTAATACATCTTCCCTGAACACACAATTATAATGAACGCAATCCCCACACCTTAATACTATCCACTGTGGAAGACATTGACTCACCCGTATGGTTATAGGATGCATCACAAGAATGTGTCTTGGTGGGGAAAGATTCCATATTCCTCATGAGTCCAAATCTATGATGAAACACATCCCATCACTGTGTCACATAGCTGAGAAGAAATAATTTCTATATAGAGGACCCATTCCCTAGAACAAGAGGAGGGTTCCACTCTCGTAATCACTGAGGAACTCCACTTCACAGCCCTACGAGAGGGTAATTATCAGGAATGGCATCGAGAAAATCCCCTACCTAGCCCCATTGGAGGGTAACGCCCGGAAGAATCCATCAAGGAACTCCACTGCCCATCCTTTCTAGAGGGTAATGCTTAGAAGAAGCCATCAGGGAACTCCACTACCCAAGCCTACTAAAGGTTAATGCCTAAAAGAGGCCATCAGGGAACTCCACTAACCATCCCTAATAGAGGGAAACACCTAGAATAGGTCAATAGGGAACTTTATTGCCTACCATTTATAGGAGGTAATGCCTATAATAAATCATTTCAGAACTCCAATACCTAACCCTGATAGAGGGTAACACCTGAAATAGTTGTTGGGGAACTCCACTGCCCAAACCTACTAGAGGGTAATGCTTGGAACATTCCACATAATATATATAAAGATAATACTGAGGGAACCATCACATTATAAATGAAAAAACACACAAGATAGGCTACTCATAGGCAAAAATCTGAGTTCAAATGAAGAAGATATAGATGATGGAAGTTTTCTTAGAAGAGAACAAGGAGTACACAACGTGTGAGGGTACTCACATGGAATGTGGACCCACTCCACTTCCTAGATGTGTCTATGGATGGCACAAAGGTTCATATATGTGTAGTAGTACACACCGTGTAGGTGGACTACACGGTGTTTCTAGGAAAACCATGACCCAGGCCATGTCTGCTCGTCGTGTCCGTGTACCAGACCCCATGTATGTGTACTTTGGTACACAACATGTGGCTTCACATGGGATGTTTCTTGTGTACTCAATCTGTGTCCATGTACTCTTACACAGAATCCCTACTTATGTTACCCATCATACGAGATGTCTAACTAGGGAAGGGGTACATGGTGTGTAAGGGAGGGTTACACACCATGTAACCTTTAAATCAATTAAAACTCTATCCACTACTATAGGGGGAGCTACAAACCATATGTTCTTCTTACTACATAGCATGTAGATTGGTTTTCTTTAGAAATCTCAAATCTTATCCCATTATTTGACTCTGCAAAACCCACAACGGAAGTCGATGAAGTTGAGGAGGGTTTCACTAACCATTCCACATGACTCTACACCTCTATTTTTCACAATTATGACGATTAAGAACTATATCGGTAATACTTACTTCACAAAAATACTATAATTGTGATTGGTTCATCAAACCATTGTCATTTCATTGATATGCCCCATATTCGGGGGTCCGATCGAGCTTGATACCTCCCGACAAGGTCGAACCGGGACCCAGGGGTCCAATCGGTGAAGAAAACACACACATATATATATTGGGATAAAGGAACCAAGAAAAATATTTAATCATAATTATCCAAGCATTCTTGGACAATGATAAAGAACTAGGATCCAAGGTTAGAAAACAAATGAAATAAATCAATATGTCAATACTCAAGCGCATGAAAGTTCTTCAATTAGAACAAATCCATGGAATAATATGGATCTACTCAACCATTTAATCAAAAGGGTAAAAAAACAACAATTAATGAGTCCTACCTTAGTTTTGGATCAATCACTATCGAAGAACATGTTCTCCAATGATTTTGGGAGGAGCTGCTGCGTTCGTTACATCCTGATCTGCTCGAATCTGGTGTTTCGTCGTCCTTAGTTGTCATATGTCAAAGGGAAGAGGAATTATATCTGGTTAGGAAATTCTATAAATTATGATAAAACCCTAGAAATTTTCACCAGGGTAGTATAAAAATAATGTGATCCATTGATCTAAAAAAATAACTAAATAATTAAATAATTAACTCATTCTTTCATTAAATGCACCACTAATTAGTGAGGGGTCCAAACATTCCACACTGACTCACTTTAAGTCACTACTTGGGTAGAAACCATGTTCTGGACTCAACTGTGGTCTCATATTTTTGATCTGATAAACTATTTAAGAGTTATCCAATTTTATTTATGAACCTATGCATGTGTAATATAAAAAATATTTACTATTTTTATAAAATTAATTCTGGGCACCTTGTGCCTCATAATCAAACATCATCTCAACACTTAGATATGGAAATATTTATATAAATATTTCAAATTCCTATAAGGAAAAAATGGGTTTCTATATCATTCCCTCCTTCATGATTTTCATCCCTGAAATAAAAAAACTAGGAAAAAATATTGGGATTCTAAGCCCGCATTTGGATCTCTCTCTCTCTGGAACTCTACTACATGTTTTCATGCTGCCATATCACATGAACCAAAGGAATGATCCATCCTCGCATGGTTCTCTACTACCGATCCTCGATCACCACCAGACGCTCTACAAAGGTGGATCCATTCTAGATGTTTAGTCCACCCTATTGAATGACATGCCTAAGGTCTTGTACATATCTCCTCAACCATGTCATGTGGAAGACGTCATGCACCTACTTTAGCTGTGGGGGTAGGGATAGGTTGTAGGCAATCTCACCAACCCTCCATAAAATCTCGAATGGCCCGATGAACCTCGAGGATAACTTTGATCCCTGGAAAAACATTCACAGTCCACATTATAGGGGGACTCGCAAGAAAACGTGGCACCCCTGATCAAACTCCATGGTCCTACGTCAGTGGTCTGTATAGGATTGATGCCTCCTATTGGACATCCTCATCCGCTATCTCATGGCATGGACTTTCTCCATTGTTTCCCACACCATTTCTGAGACCATGAGTGATGCTTCAAAATTCTTTGTCTATTATAATGTCAACCTACAAGGAATTCCGTACATGGCCTAAAATGGTACCATGATGATTGAAGAGTGGTAGTTGTTGTTTTATGAAAACTCTACCAAGGTAAGGTGATCCTCACAGCTCCAGTTGAAGTATAACACAAAATACCTCAAAATATACTCTAACACCTAGATTGTATATTCATTCTTCACATAGGTCTGGGGTTTAAAGGTTTTACTCATCCGCATCTGGGCCCCAAATTCCTCTATTAGGCCTCTCCACAATCATGATGTAAATCACACATTAATATCAGAGATAATCGTAGGGGGTATCATGTGAAGGAGAATGATCTACCATATCTACAATTGCCCCAAAATCTCTGCTGAACATTACTCCCTAATAGTAAGGAAGTAATCTAACACTTAGAGTCAGTCTACTATCACCCAAATGGCATCATGTACCTTTGTTGTGGATGGAATTACAATGATAAAGTCAATGGATATGTCATCCCACTTCTACTTTGGGATCTCAAGAGGCTGAAACAAACCCACCAGAACTTGGTGCTCAACCTTCACCTACTAAAAATTGAGGCATGGAGAGAAAAATAAACTATGATTTATCTCATGTCAGACCACCAAAACTACCACTAAAGGTCTTTGTACATCTTTCCCACACTGGGATGTACATCTAGCAGAGACGTGGAAAATTCCCACATCACCCCTCCCATAACGTGATCAGAATTACTGTTCCCCCTAGAACAAGATGGAGTGATTCCATACTTCAGAATATCCATATGGTTAATTTCATATGGATTTATGATTTATGAACCGTTGTCATTCACACTTTAAAAAATATTTATAACTAATTACAACATAGTGGCTAACCTTGGTCATTATCCTGAGAATATTTTGTATTCAATCTCTCACTACTACTAATTTAATTTTTTTATATTTTTATTTTTGAAATAAAATGACAAGAAAAGAATATTTGAGAATTTAGAATGAAATACTAAAATTGAACATGCATATGCAATGCAAACAGAATTAATGTAGATGTACTGATGTTATCCAAAAATGAGATCCTCCAGAGAGAATCACCCCAAGTGAACCTTCATCGTATGTTAATTAGATTCAAATTTACTTAATGATAACACTAAATTATATGTGTATACATACTCTTCTACATATGGGTGTGAATATACAATTCTCTCAACGATCGCTGAGATACTACACTTCCACCTCATCGATCAAGGAATAATATTAGAGAATCGAAAGTTAATCCTTGGGTGGAAAGTGAAAAAACAAATGCATATTCACCACTAAGATCCTCTTTGATATAACTATAAGAAAAAAAAATTATTGTTCAAATAATTGGGTTCATCACTAGATTACTCCCTAGGGAACATTCTTGGGTTAGCTACTCATGATCACGAGGTTAAGAGTTCACAGTATAGAAGATCAGAGTGAAGTAGAAAACACAAAAGATAAAAATGAGTATGAGTTGAAGAAGAAGAATAAAAATACTAATAATGAATAATAATATTAAAAAATAAATTAAACAATAAACCTATAGAAAAATGGTCAATAAAGGCTTCCCTAAGTTTCCAACACTTTTAAATGAAGAGGGGGTACATTTTTTTAATGCAAAGGGAATAAATTTTTAGATCCTATTTGGTCCACCGAATGTATTAGAGTTTATTAACACTTAATTAATAAATTTAATAATAGTTAATTATTTAAAGTTGTTCTAATATGTGTCATATGTCTACCAACAAAATTTTATCTTCATTTGAAATGTGTGGAGAGTGATACAACAAAATTAATTTTCGAATTTATTCTAGATAGGTGATTGTTTGTATTCCAACTCCTCTAATTTACCATGAATTTATGGCCTTGAAAATTAAATATTTATGTGAATATATCTTAATGAAAGTTTTTATCCAGATTTCCTCTTTCCGAATGTTTAATTTTAGCCAATTTGGTCTATCCATTTATTAGATATGATCCCAAAAATAAAATTCAGAAAATATGTACATAGTTTTCGAGGCCTGAATTATGAGTTGGATTTGGGATTTCAAAAGATGTATTGAACATTGCATCCTGAAGGATAAAATTAATCCCATAAAACATATTGACCTATAAAAAACAATTTTACAATTTTGATTATCAACTAAATAGTTATGGAAGAAACATTGAAATAAATTAAAACATTTAAAATAAAAAATAATCAATTTTTACAATTAAGCTCAAAATACTTCAAAAACATTAAAATGTAACAATTACCCTTTAAATAAAACTTTAGTGGGATTAAAAACACTTAAAATAAGAATAAAATAATTGAAAATATTTTCTCTATCTATTTTCCCACACTTAAAAATTACACTCATGGGAAATCATCTTATACCATGTCTGAAACAAAATTCTCAAAGTATAAACAACAACACAACTCATTTATCATATCAAAGGAAAATATCATGCCTCCTACATGGATAATATTTTAATTTCTCCTCAAAAACATAAAAATACAATCCATATCATGTTATTCCTCACATTAATTTCACACCTACCTCCCCAGAAAAATATTTCTCTCTTTACTCAAGGATTTTTAATGTGGATATTTTCCCATTCTCAAGAACATGTGTGATTTACATAGCCTTTATATCCTCCAAGAATATCCACATAAAAGAGTAAAAAATGTTTCAATAATGAGGTATTTTTCATGGTTTTTTCTAAGGATGAGGGTTGACAGATTATAAATGTAAAACCATCTGAGGAAGAATGAGGAGGGTTAGGATCTAAAGTTAAGTAAATGCTTGAATACAATTTTGATCAAGAATGGTGTGCTCCTCAATCAGATCAAAAATAAATCACCTAAAAACACATATTTATTTGGGAATTCCTCACTTAAAATTTTCATCATCAATGATAAATTTATTCCCACTTTTCCACAATTTTAGCATTGTTTCTACTTTAATTAAGATCTAGGTTCCTCTTCAAAATCATGTTTTTGAGTAAAAGAGAGGAATATTTTGATCTTAAAAAAATGGTGAACTCTTATCCCATATTTTTAATTATATTTTAGTCCACCCATCTATCTTAAAATCATGAAATTTATTCCACCTAAGAAATAATAAATATGGAAACACTTTAAATTTAGCTCAAATATATTTTTAAGGAAAGAAAAATATAACTCATCTTCTCACTATCCCACCCTTGAGTTCAACAATAATCATGCATTTAACTTCTAAAGTAGTTTGTAAAGGAAAAATGGCTTATAATGTGGCTACCTAACAAGGTATTTCATGGATACTAGGGGATTAATAAAGGTCCTATGTAAAGGTAGGTAAAAATTATAGTTTAATGAAAAAGGGATTTCAAAGTGGTGCCTCAACCATACTTAACACATTTTATGAACTCTAAATGCTTTGAAAAAGATAAAAATAGAATTTTATAGATCAAACAACATGCATCAATAATTTCAAGAAAAATATAAATGTAATAATATGTTAAACAGGTTTAGAAACCTCTGGGGTTTGGCAAGATTTTAAATTTGGACAATACTAGTTGATGTGAGTTTCAAAATCAACCAAACTTCATCAAATGAAAGGATTCGAAATCAGTAAACAAAATCCATTCATAATTAATTTAATTCCTAAAATATTCAAATCATGAAATGTGCCAAAAACACCAATATTTTTTTAATTTTCCAGAGTATTCGATTCAGCTCAAGATTCTAAAAACACATAAAAAATAAAAAGTAAAACATGAAATATAAAATGAAAACACACAAAAAATTTCTAAAAATAGATTTACATCACCCTATAGTTATTCCATTTACTAACCTTTTTATCTCAAATCATATCAATTCAATTTTTACATGTAAAATTTCAATTGGGTAGTAAACGAATCAAACAAAAGGAAAGACATGACCTAATTTATTTTTCATTAACAACCTTGAGTTAAGCTCCTAGCTTCTACTACTTTAATATTACATGAATGAAATTAAAAGAGATAAGAAAAATAAATAAAATGAAATAGAAATGGTATAGAAAAGGGATAATTTTTGTTCTATACCCCCAAGTCGGTGCTAGGTTTTTACTTCCCCTAGTTAGGAAATTGTAGGGGATTATCCCCAATCAGATGGTGGATGTGGTTTCTTTTAGATGAACCACCACATGTGAATTTTTCTACTGTACATGAGTAAATACCAAGATTAGAGAACCCCAAATACGATAAGAAAATTCACAACCCCTAAGAAATAATAAACATATAATTTGAGGTATGGAGTAGTAAGGAATTGAATATAGGGGTACTCCCTACTAACTTTTGCAGTGTCATCCTCCACATGGTATGAAAGTTGCTATAATAACGGTAGTCACACCACCACTAACTCCTCTAGATCTTCTTCTTTAATCACCACTACTTGGGTAGTATCATCATTAACATATAAGGCCTAATTTATTTGTGTTGTGTCAGAAATTTCAGAGAAATATAAGTTAGAAAACTATTCATCTTGAATAATATTAAATCATGATGAATCAATAAAGAAATATTCTTTTTCAAAAAATTCATCTTGGAAATTAATCTCTTATGATAAGACCATTGAAAACTCCATCTCAGCAGGTGAATCTTCATCATCATCTTCTAAAGCAAGAAAGTGGTAGAAAGGTGTTATTTTTTCATTTTCAAAGATGGAAAGATCAAGTTTCATGTTATCTTTAATAAAGTGATTCTAGGATTATTCCAAAAAACTTTGATCTCCCCCATAAGTGAATTAGATTACATGTGTACTTTTGATATCTCCTTAAGCAATGGTTGAGTATGAGATGATGTGATTAATTCCATTAGTAGCTCCTTCTCACCCGCCTTGGGTTATTTAACATAAAAAATGATTATTAAAATCTCTTCCACCACTTGTTTTGTTTCAGTTTCTAGTTTAGGTTCCAGCTCGGGTTTCTCTTGACATGCATTTACATATTCAGATATCCACACTATTTTTCTCCCCATGTTCTCCACTACATCACCAATACCTTTAAACATAGAAACAATATCATTGTAAACATTTTACTTCACCTGAAATTGCTTAGTCCATGAATAAAAATTTGAATTTAAATACATCATGAACAAACAATATTTTCTTTAAATTTTTGATTTTTTTAGTTTTTTTAATCAAAAGAAACTTATTAAGAAAATATGAATAAAAATAGTGACTAAATACCACTTAGATCCTCATAAATGGTACCAATTTGATGGATTATTATCATACATGATCTTTAAAATATTTATAACTATGTACAACATAGTGCTAGACCTAGGTCATTATCTTGAAGAGATTTTGTGGTCAAGAACTCACTACTTCGAATTCAATTTTTTTATATTTTTTATTTATGAAATAAAATGAACAGAAATAAAGATTTATTAAATGATAATTAAAAACAAAAATTGAATATGAATATGCAATGAAAACATAATGAATACATACTGAATGATGTTAGAAATAAAGAATATCCTCCCGAGAGAATCACCCAAAGTGAACCTTCATCACCTCTCAATTAGTTTCAAATTTTCATAATGAAAAAATCCATCATATGTGTGAACATACTTCTCTTCATATGGTTGTAAATATATGATGCTATCAATGATCACCGAGATATCGTACATTCACCACCTTGATCGAGAGAAAATATTACAGATGTGAAAGTTAAACCTAGAGTGGAAAGTGGAGAAAAAAAGGCAACTTTACAAAAAATATCACCCAAAGTATAACTCTATGAAAATAAGAAACATTAAAAATTAATTTTAAAAGAATTGGTTTCATCCCTAGATTACTCCCCTGGTAACTTCATCGCGTTGGCTACTAATGATCACAAGCTTAATAGTTCAAAGTGGAGAAGATCAGGTGGAGTGGAAAACACAAAAGATAAAAATGAGGATGAGATGAAGAATAAGTCAAAAATATACTAATGATTCATAATAATATTAAAAAATAAATTAAATAAGAAAAATATAGAAAAATTTCCAACAAAAGATACCCCTAAATTACCAACAATTTGGAATGAAGAGGGGGTAAATTTTTATAGTCAAATGAATGAAATTTTTGAATCCAATTATGTCCGATGAATGTATGCACATGGATGACCCATTAATGACCGAATCTAGAAATATTTACTTCTTGAAAGCTATTCACATATGTATCCTCTCTCAACCCAAAAATTTGATCTTCATTGGAGGCATTTAGAGAGATATATAATCAAATTAATTTAGGAATGTATTCTATATAGGTGACTATTCTTATTACAACTCATCCAAATTCCCAGGCATTTATAGCCTTGAAAATTAAGGATTTATGAACTTCCATCTTAATTAATTTTTTTAATTAGATTTAAACTTTACTCATGTTTAATATCATCTCATTTGGGTTATACATGTATGACATATAATCCCAAAAATAAAATTCTTCAGATCTATACATAGTTTTTGAGGCCTAAATTATGATATGGATTTGAGATTACAATTGATGGATTTTAATTTGGGTCCTGAAGGATAAAATGAATACCATAGAATATTTTAACTCATAAAATAATAATTTTACAATTTGGATCAGTTAAGAAAAAGTTATACCTGAAACATTTAAATAAATTATAATAGTTAAATTCCAAAATAATCTATTTTTATAATTAAGCTAAAAAATACTTCAAAAACTACAAAATGTTACACATTCCCAGAAAATAAACTTTGGTGGGATTAAAGACACTAACATTAAAGATAAAATAATTGAAAATATTTGCTCTGTAACTAATCACGTAGGACCTTGTAGTTGATTTCTCTAATATGGTACTCTCACACACTTGATGAGAGAAGGATTCAACACCATTGACTAAATAAAAGTTGTTCCCTCCTTCCCCAACAGGGTCAGTTGTAGGGAAGATAACTACGCAAAATAATCTTATAGTAAGAGAGCCTAAAATTTCCTACTAAGGGAATCTTCTACAATTCTTCCCTTCCCTAGAGTATAGAATATCTCAAAGTCATAGTCCGAAATGAACTCCAAAATGTGTCACTATCTTATGTTCAAGTCTATCGGAGTGAAGACGTACCTAATAGTCTGGTGGTATGAGTAAACTAAAAAGTGATCTCCCATACGGTATTGTCTCCACATCCTTAGAGAAAACACTTCCACGACTAGATCTATTTCATGAGTTTCGTAGTTATGATCATGGTATTTCAACATCCTCAACCCGTATGTGATAACTTTCTATTTCTACATCAACAAGAAACTAATCCCAGCTCCTAAGTCATTGCAATACACTACAAACTACACACCTACATATGATATTTTCACCCCTAGACCACTCATAATATTCTACATAAACACCTAAAAGGCCCTCTACAACTACTCATACTAGGTAAAAAACTTCCCTTTCCATGTCAAGGTGGTAAAAGGGGCTACGATTTAGGAGAAGTATTCAAAAAATATCCTATAGTACCTTACTAAACTGAGAAAGCTCCACACCTCCCACACATTCTTGTGTGGCTCCCAATAAATCACTACATTTATCTTTGATGGATCCATGGATAAATGATGTTGATAAATGACATGTCTCTGAAAGTGAATCTTGTGAATCTAGAACTAAAACTTCAAGGGCTTTCGATAAAGTTAGTGCTCTCAATGAAAACCAAGAACCAACTCCAAGTGATTTGTATGATCCTCTAATAATTTAGAGTATACAAGCATGCCATCAATGATGACATTAAAAAACTAGTCCATGTACGGCTGGAAAACTTGGTTTATCAAAGACATAAACAAAACGGGGGAATTCATTACACTAAAAGGGAATCACAAGGAACTCATAGTGTCCGTAGGGACAACAGAATGAAAAATTTGGAATATCAGCCTCAAGAACCCACAACTAGTGGTATCCAAACCTGAGATCAATCTTCAAGAACCATCTCATTCCACAAAACCATTAAAGAGGTCATAAATTCTCATAAAGGGGTACTTATTCTTTATCACGAACTGGTTTAGGAGATGATAATCCACAGAAATCCACAAGATATCATCCTCCTTTTTCATGAAAACCACTAGAGATATCCAGGGGAAACACTGGGTCCGATGAAAATTTTCTCAAGAAGGTCCTCCAATTACAACCATAGCACTCGGTGCTCGGTTGATGCCATCCGATATGTCGTATAAGATATCAGAGTTTTCTCGGGATTCAGGTTAATTAAAAACTCCATCTACCACCTTGGATGTAGTCCCAGAACAACCTCAGGGAAGAAATACGAATAATCCTCCACAATTTAAGGAACCGAGATGCCCAAATATCCTACTGCATTAATTTCTATACTCTCTAAATGATGGGTGATGGGATACACCTTCCTGCGTGATGAACCCACTTGCTCTGCTATGAGATATCTATCACTGGAAAAGGATAATGTTTTCCCATCATTGTGTAAGAATTTAACTTATCATTGGTGACTGTTTATCTAGGATCAGACCATGGATAACCAATCCATACCCTAGATGATGTCAGAGGGTTTCATCATTAAGACTAAAAGGTCCCACGTGAACCTCTCCCCACCAAGTGATAGCTCTCACTACTGAAAAATGAATGATATATAAGAAGTGTTCCCTGAAGGAATCCCAAGACAAATCTATTGTACTAGAGCCTCAATTGGGAGATACATATCCTGCACCAAGATTAGATAGATTACAGAATGATAGGGACATGTTTCTACTAATAATAAATCAAGAGTATTATAAATATAGATCGTACCTCTAATAATCTCATGTACTGTGGGATCATAGACATCCAAAGCATGTAGGTGTCTGTGGCCTCGACTGCTATCCCCCTAATCCTGACATGGAAGACCTATTGGTGGTGGGGGAAGGGTCTCATAGCATCGTCCTCTACCTAAAGATCCTCCTACTCCTCTACTATATCTAATTTCCTAGGGAAAACCCTTTCCCTGCCTGAGAGATCCCTGATCATGGTGCCGCCTCTACCGTGGCGGTCCATCAACTATCTTCATAGGATTTTCAGAATGTCTAAAAGAGTAGTACAATTCCATGTGACTTATCCCAAAAAAATTAAAATAATTCCCCTCACCATGATTCCCTAACTCTCTTCACTGCCTTGAACCTATATGAATATGTTAACAATCATGGTCGTAAAAGGGTCTCCTACTCTGAGATCATATAGAATGACGCCTACTAGCTGCTATAGATGACTCAACTCTAAGAAACCCATGGACAACTCCAACTACCTATTTTCACTTTGAAAGAAATATCTCTATTACTAGTGTCAGCTCCATCACCCTGGTATTGGTAGGGATGAACAAGGGCACAACACAAGCTTGAATCTCCCTATGGAGCCCCTTCTCAAATTTCTATGCCTAGAATTAGACATCTCAGATCATGTCAAGGTAATAACATTTAAGGTTTGTAAACCTCTCCACATACTCATCCACCATAATCCCTCCCAACTGAATCTCTAGAAGCTACTAGATCTGGACTGAGTATAAGAAGGAGGGTTAGTACTCCTCACCGAATAGTCGCTGGAAGTCATCCCACGAGAGTATCGAATCATCCTGAATCTGTGAAACGAGACTCCACCAATTCAAAAATACTCTATGGAAAAGGTTTCCTACCAGTTCTACAACCAGATCCATCAGTTTCTAGATAAACCTAAAGACATAATGCATCGAATCTATCCAATTCTCTACTACTTGAGTATTGAGCTCGTTGTGGAACCTCAACGATCTCTAATGCTAGAACTCACGGAGGGCACTATGCCTGCATGCATCCTTATCCTAATCTACTAGGATGATTTGATACTCAAAAAAGGTTGGTATTTCTACCTACCCACCAGGAGGAAGGGGGTCACAAGATGGACCCTGAACTGGGGCCTCTTCACTCATAGGGTCATCATCTTGAGCCAGAGCTGGTATCATGGATGACTGTCATCGCAGAGGTATCTTGACATTTATCAAGGAGTATTGTGGTTAGGTGATCATATATATATATATATAAATCAAGAGATGAATCAAGAAGGAAAGTCAAAGAATCAATCCTATATGAGGCATGTACCATTGTTCCCTACAACAAATGTATCATCATACTGAGTCCACAAGCAGGTAGTCAAGGTTTTGGTGAATGGAATCATCGGTCGCCTGTACCATCATTGGACTCCCTATCCTAAGATATCCACTCGAGAAATGTTGATACTTTCACTATAAACCCAACCAAATCTACTTAAGAGGAAATTTCTGAACAACATCCCAAGGAATGAACTTTCTCTGATAACAACTTTTCACGACCCAAACCTTGCTGGGGTTCGAGCCACAACTACCCAAATCCCACCTCTATAGGTTATGGGGTGGAGAAAATCACCAACGACGTAAATAACTTAGGGAGGAATTTTTTTAATAACTTTTATAGATTCACAAAACTAACTCAATGAAATAGTACAGAGGGAAAGAATAAAATAAGAAACACTACTATAAAACAAACCAAGAATGCATGGAAATTTAGATAGTATAAAAGTATTATAGTGTATACTAAAAAGTAAATGGGAAAAATACACTCCCAAATATAAAAGTGTCACAAACAGATAGAAAACTTGAAAATAGTAAATAGATGAGAGAGCCTAGCTCATGAATCCCAATATCCGACCATCATACGTAGTCCAAGCACTCAGTATCCCTAAGATTCTCTAAAGTCCTGGTCGACCTATCTGTCGTCTACATAAGACACAACAAGTGAGGGAAATAAATCCCATGCAGGGGTGAGTATAATCATACCCAATAGGACCCCCTGAAATATAAAGGGGGGTTAGTAAGAGATACAATATAAGAGGAAAGTAGTAGATAGAACAAGGAATAATGGAATAGAATAGATCAACCCAACCAAGAGTGAAATTAAAATCATCCAAGAAGAAGGGGATGGACATGGTGAGTATATAAACTAATTTTCAAGTCTTTGACACATATTTCATGAGAGTAGGATCATCAACACATTAAAATATAATCATGGAAATCATGTTCCATACCCCATGTGTCTTCACCTCTCCTAGGAGGAGTGAATCTAAATCCTAGGGGTGGATACATAAGTATAATTTATATATATTCTTAGTCAAAGAATCTCAAATTAGAGAGTAAAGAGATCTATATCTCACAACTCATCCCAATAAGAAGGGTATCCAATAGTTTCAAAAGTTCATCAATGATGCTCAATATCCCCCACATATTCCCTAAACACACATGTCTATGGAACTCAACCACCACACCTTGATACTATCCACTTTGGGAAACACTAACTCGACCACATGGTTTTTTCTCACATCATAAGAATGCATCTCAGTGGGGGAAAGTTTCCCTTTTTCTCTTGAGTCTAAAGATACATCAATCCACATCTCATCACTATGCCTCACAAATGAGAGTCCATAATTTCTAGACAGAGGACCCATTACCTGGTACAATAGGTGGGTTCTATTCTGGTATTCACTGAGGAACTCCACTTCACAACCTCACTGGAGTGTAATGCTCTGGAATGTCATCGAGAAACTCCACTACCCATCCCTCTAGAGGGTAATTCCTAGAAGAAGTCATTGGTGAACTACACTACCTATAATTTCCATGGGGTAATTCCTGGAAGAATCTGTCAGGGGAACTCCACTACCCATCCCTACTTTAGGTTGATGCCTAGAAGAATCCATTGAGGAACTCCACTACCTAGCCCTACAGGAGAGTAATGATTGGAATAGGTTTTTGGGTAACTCCATTGCTCATCCCTACTAAAGGGTAGTGTTCAGAAGAGCCTTTGGGGAAATCCAATACCCATCCATGCTCAAGGGTAACACTTGGAAGAGCCATCAGGGAACTCCACACTACCCATCCCTGATTGAGGGTATCACCCAGAAAATTCCACATCATATCGAAAAACCCTCTATTGTGGGAACCATCATGTTATATGTAGAAAAAATTAGGATAGGCTACTTTTAGGAAAAAATAAAAGTTCAAACAAATGATATAAGGATGATGGATGTTTTCTTAGAAGAGCTCAAAGAGAACACGACATGTGAGGGGACTCACATTTTGTATGACCCCACTTCACAGTCTAGCCGTGTATCTGGATGGAACATGGGTTATTGTGTGTGTAACAATACATGACGTGTAGATGCACTACATGTCATGTCCAGGATAATCGGGACCTGGGACATGTCTGCTCATTGTTTCTATGTATCGAGCCTCGTGTCTGTGTACTTCGGTACACAAAATGTGGCTTCACACGGGATGCTACCCCTGTACTCAAGCCATGTATGCATAATCTTATAAGGAATCCCCACCCATGTTACCCATCACATGGGTTGTCCAATTGGTAATGGGTACAAAATGTGTAAAAGAGGGTTACACAAAGTGTTACCCTAAAATCCCTTAAAACCCTAGTTGCAACTATAGAAAAAGTTACACGCTATGTGTTCTTCCTAATACATGGGGTGTGGTCACATTTTCTGTAGAAATATCAAATACAATTACACACATTGAATGTACTCGATCTTCCACTAATTCAACCTTGAATATGTCTGAAAATCAGGGATCTGACCAAAGAATGTGGATCTGAGTAGTTGCTCATGAGAAATTGGCCATCAGAAGTCGATGAGGGTTTCACCGTCCTTTATTCACATCATTTCACCACATTTCATCACATTATTGATGATTATACACAAAATTAGTCATACATGACTCTAAAAAATCTCATATCTTTGCTAGTTTGGTCAAACCATTGATGTTTCATCAATCTACCATGTATCCGGGGGTCTAATCGAGCTCAATATCTCCTAGAAAGGTCAAACTGGGACCAAGAGGTCCAATTAGTGAAGAATGAATATATAAATTAGTGATAAAGTAACCAAAACAAATTTTTAAACATCATTTTCCAATAGGTATTTTACAATGTTCATGAACTAGGATCTGATGTTAGAAAATAAAAGAAATAAATAAATACGTTAATACTCGAGCACATGCAAGAATTGCAATTGGCGCAGATCCATGGAAGAAGATGGATCTTCTCAATTATTTAATAAAAAGGGTATAACATCACCAATTGAATATTCATACCTTAGTTATGGATCAATCAATGCTGAAGAACATATTTTCCAATGATTTCAGGAGGATCCGCTGTGTTCATTGCATCCTGATCTGCTCGATTCTAGAGTTTTATCATCATCGTCATCATCCTCCAATGGAAGGAGGAAGATTCCCTCACTAGTAAATTATGAAAAATATGTTCTGAACTTAGAAAGGATCTCTAGGGTGATATACTTATAATCTTATCCATTTCACTAAAATGGCTAATTAATTCAATAATTAATTAATTCATTCATTAAATGCATTGCTAATAAGAAAAGGGTCAGAAACGCCCTGCACCGACTCACTTTATATCACACCTAGGGTAAACACCATGTTTCAGAATCAAATATGGTCTCGGATTTATGATCTAATCAACCATTTAATAGTCATCCAATTTTCATTAATAACCTGTGCATATGTAATATAAAATATATAAAATATTTTTATAAAATTAATTCTGGGAACCCCGAGCCTCGGAATCAGATGTCGTCTTAGATTTGAGCTCTGAAATATACATAGAAATATTTTAAAGTCTTTCAAGAAAAAAAAAGGTCTCTACATAGTGTGCGTGAGTGATTTTACTTCAATCCGCCTCCCTGATTCTCCACCCAATCTCCCTTGCCTTAAGATACTATTATTTTACCCTCTCTCTCCCCCTCATGTTTATTAACTATTATTCTGAAATGAGGTAATGTTGTGTTTGAATCATTTTTTACATGTTTTGATTTATCAAAATAGGATGTGCATAAACCTTTAATTATTTTATATTTCTAGTAGATTTTATAAAAGTGTAAATACATTCTAGGTTTAGAAATGGTTGTCTTGTTATCTATTAAATTGGTTTAGTTGAAAATTTTCAATTGATCTATTGAAGTTTATGAGGAGTACATGTTCATCATTTGAAATATTGTTATACTTAATTTAAAATTAAAACCAATAATAAATCATTTTTTCTAAGAGTTTGTTGTGCCAAATTTTTTACTCAATGTATCCCTGGAAGTTAAACTTAATCGTGTTTAATATAAACTTGTTTTTTTATTTTTTTCTTGAGAAATCATGCGGGTTTCTTAAATTTGTCTTATAATAAATAGTTTTTAATATTATTTTTTCCTATTTATATTTATATTTTTATATATTTATTGAATATATATATAATTATATAACTATATATAATGATATAATTATATATAATGATATAATTATATATAATGATATGAATATATTTATAATTATGATTAAATAATTATAAATATATTTAAACATATCAATATTTATAAATATATTTATAATTTTATATTTACTATATTTATAAAATTATATATTTATAATTATAAATAAATAAATATAATGGTTTTAAAAAAGTATTTATGTAATTATAAATAAATAATTATATATTTAAATCTTTATAAAATTAGAATAAATATATTTAATATATATAGATATATAATTATATAAATATATATATTGATATAAATATATTTATAATCATATATAAATATTAATAAATATTTTTAAAAATATTTTTATTTATAATTATAATTATTAATCCTTTATCGTCACAAATGTTTTAGTGCTAATAAATATTCCTTCTATCATCGATTATTTAACATTAATAATGATATATCTTTTATCAGTGCTAAACAAGCGTTGATAAAAGGTATCTTTATCAGTGCTAAAATCTTAGCACTGATAAAGAAGACTTTTATCAGTACTATTTTAGCAGGGCTAAATCTCTATCATTTTAGCACTAAAGAAGCACTAACAAAGATATCTTTTATCAACGCTTATTAATTCAACAATGATAAAAAGTATCTTTATAAGATTTTTTAGAAGCACTGATAAAACCCTTCACAATCTATTTAAAATAACTCTAACTGCACTAATTTAAGTCACGATTCTCAATATTTTGTGGAAGTACATTGTTTCTAATGATCCTTCTGCACTTTATATTTGGTGAATCAAGCCTCTAATCCAAGGCATGTTATTTTTTTCTCCTCCCATCTCATTGAGTGCTTTTTTGGGTTATGTGGTTTTTGTTATTGTAGTGTTTTCATGGCTCCCCTCCACTCTTCTCTATCATGCTTAGTTGAACCTCCTTAGATCCCTTATAGGGTTTCCACATCCTTCTACTTCGATTTAAGTATCTCCTTCCACAATTTTCATGTGTTTTCTATTGTAAATCCCCTCTTTCTTCCTTTTGATTTAGGTGTATCCTCAAAAAAATGCAATTTATTGAGGTATGTTTTTCTCTTATAATCCTTTATTTTAAAAATACTTGAATGATTAAGTATTTTGAAAATATTTTTTTTAAAGTATGTCTATGTTTAATGTTTATAATGGATTTGTAAAACATTTTGGTTGAATTCCAAGCTTATAATAAATAGTTTTCCATGGATTTTTATATGATTATTTTGAATTAAATTTTTTATCATGCTAAGTGTTTGATCATAAACTTAGGAAAAATTTCAAGTTGTTTTTTATGAAAAATTAAAGTCTTAGGCCATATTTGGTGTTTTAAAGGAGAAATAATGTTTTAAAGAAATGTTTGAAATATATAAAGGGTGTGTGTATAAATACTTCCAATGCATTAAAATTATTGAATTTCATTTGAAAAATAAAATAACTTGGCACCCTGAGTTATATTTTGTTTAATAGAATATTCAGTACTTTAAAATGGGTTTATAGCTCATGATACCCATATTGATCACCCCTTGTATTTGGTGTTCCTATTATGAGATTTTTATCAACTTATAATGTTTGTATGATATGATAGGGTTTTTTCTATGAAATTTTGTTAGAGGTGAGGTGTTGTATATTGATTTTTATATCATATATTTTTATTTACATTTCTTTACCACCTCCTCACTTGATTTCTTGGTCATGGGAATGCTAAGTAACTAAATGGTTTCTTAGATGAGTGAAAACTATATTTTTTTCTTCTTCTTAGATAGAGTGATATTGTGTTATTGTGTGTAATCATATATACCCCAGGTAGGTTCACACTCCTAGATTGTTTTTGGTCCTAGATAATTCTATGGGACTAGCGAGACAAGTTAGTTCTTTGAGGTTGACCTAAAGTTATGTTCGCTAGTTCAAGATCATATTACTTGGGTTCCTTGGTTATTATCCCATGAAAATTGATGAAAGTTGGTTTCACATTGGGGATTCTCTTTTGAATGTTATTTCAAGACGATTTTTTTAATTTTAAATTCTGATGTGTTAATTTAAAATGTTCTTTCCTCTTGCAAAGTGTTTTGTAAAGTGATTGGTTTCAATTCGCAATTTGGATTTTTTTTAAAAATTCTGTTCGTGTTAAAAAAACAAGTGAGTGATTTTCTAAAGGGACATGGAAAATGAATTTAAAAGAAGGTTGTTTATTGTGGTGTGTTGGTATGGTGTTGGTTTCTCTTTATCACCAATCCAAATTTTAGTTTCTCTTTGTTCTATAAACTAAAAGTTAATATAATTTCTATGAACTAGAGTAATGTGAATTCATCTTGGTCCCTCAATAGACTGGAAATTTTGTTTCTCTTATATGAATGGAATAAATTTGTAAATTTATAATCTTTTACTTGATTTTTTAGTTGAGATGAAAACCATTAAGGATTTGGTAAATTTTGAATCAAAACCCCTTGAAAGAAATAATATACAATATATTAAGGATACTAGTACTACATTATATGGAGACATAAATCATGAATAAATCCCAATAAAATTAAGTTTTATTTCTATTGTATCAACTAAGAGCCTCTATATATTTTTTTAAATAAGTGGGACAAGAAAATCATGCATCTATTTCCACTAGGAAGACATATTATAGTCTTAGTGAAATTAGTTTTCTATTCAAGGGACAACAATTCATAGATACTAGAGACAAGGTGATCATGTATCTCAACCCATTGAGAATGGGGAAAGTGTTATAATAAAGTAAAGTAACTGTGAACATGTATTGTATGATTAGATCATCTATCAAACCATTGTGTGCTTGAGAAAATTTTTAGCTTTAGGAAATAAACTAAGAAATGTTATTCGGTTCCTCACTAAATCCCAACCTGAAAAAAATTAAATTTAAGTAGACAAATTTCATCCACATCAGCTTCATCTCCTGAATATTTATAAATAATTTTTTTGTTGATATCCATCCCTCATATCTTTTGTACACGCACTTATGTTTCTTAAACAACACTTTAATAGTAGTCATCCCATACAAGGAACCATTGATTATTTTGGGTTCCCATTATTAGAATTGTTTATAACTTTAAAATTTGATTATGAATATCTTATGTGTATTTTTTAAAAAAAATGAATATTTTATTAACCTAATACGGTGAATATGAATTGAAAATGTATGCACACTAATCATATGATAAAAGAGTATGAATAGAGAGTTAAAGAGTTCACCAAGTTTGCAATAGAGCACGAATACAAACATTCTCAAATCCTTTGTACATGTTTATATTTTTATAATTAAATAAAAATTAGTCAAGAAGATTTTTAAGAAAATTTGATTTTTCATGGAATAGATCATATAAATAAATGTTGGAGTAAACACATAAAAAACCCGAGTCTTCACAATGATTAGGATGATAATACAACTTATGGATTATTTGATATGAATACCAGTGCAAATGATGATAAAGATCACATAGAAGAATTAAAAATCAAAATTAAAGAAGAAATTTATGATTGTACATAGTTATTTGGGATATTAAATAGCTATTCTAAGATACAATTGTATACCAGTAATACTAAATACGTAACATTTTTAGTTGTATGGAAGTTCTATAATTTGAAAGCTATAAGTAGATGGAGTGACACCAGCTTTACAAAACTAATTGGTCTCCTAAATGATACACTACCAAAAGAAAATGAACTTCCATATCAAACATATGATGCTAAAATAATTTGATGTTCAATAGGAATGATCTCTAAAAAATACATATTTTTTCAAATGAATGCATATTGATTCACAAGGACCATGAATCACTCATAAAATGACATAAGTTTGGTGAGGATCGATAAAAGAAAGATTAATCAAGTACTTCGAAAGATATATGGTACATTTCTATCATTCTATATTATGGAATACCATATGGATGTCAAGAAATAATGAAATAATTGACATGGAATATAGATACAAGAATTAAAGAAGGTATCCTACATCATCTATCATACTCTTCTTAGTAGAAGAAATTACATGTATCCTAAATTTGTAAATTAGTTATGAAAATTCCATCTTGATTTATCTATAGATGGAATAAATGCTTTTTGTGTATCAACTAGTACTCATAGTACATAGTCTATCATGTTGGTAAATTTTAACTTTCATCCATGGGTATGCATAAAGAGAAAATACATTATGTTATCTCATATTATATCTAGAAAAAAACTAGTAATGATATTGATGTCTATTTGGATCCATTGATTTATGATTTAAAATTTATGTGGAATACAAGTTTTATGATGTATGATGCTAATAGAAGTGAATAATTTACATTGAGGGCCATGTTGTATGAGAAACTAAATGACTTTCCTGTGTATGGAAAATTTTCAGGCTATAATATTAAAGGAATTTTGGGGGGTCCCATTTGTGAAGAATACACACACATAGTCCAGTTGAAACATTTCTCAAAGAATGTGTTTTTAGGACATCAAAAATTGTTACCTCGATGAAATAAATACTGATCCTAGATGATATCATTTTATGAAAATATAAAACAAGGTATAACACCATCTACATTAATGGATGATCAATTGTTATATAAAGTAAAAGATATTTACATTGTTTTCAGTGAACTATTTTTGAAAAAACTTATAGAATTAGGTTGAAAAAGATGTCAATTTTCTTTTAATTTCTGTATTGGAATTTTTTGTACATCAGACATTTTTTGGATTTCTTTCATGTAGAAAAAAATTTAATTGATAGTGTAATTATAATGTTACTAAAAGTTCCTAAAAAAGATGACATCTAGGTTAGGTTAGACATGATTGACATGGGGATAAAGGAAGATTTGGAACCGGTGAAGGATAAAGGGTATACTTTTCTTCCGCTAGAAATTTTCACTCTATCCAAAAAATCAAAATTTCAATTTTTTGATTTCATTAATGGTGTAAAAGTTCCATAGGGGTATTCATCAAATATCAAAAATGTTATTTCAATGACTAATTTGATGTTATATGAACTAAAATTACACTAATTTCATGTTTTAATGCAATATTTGATACTTGTGGATTTAAGTTGCATTTTGATTAAAAATGAAAGATATGCATTAATTAGATTCTTCTTCTCTTTAAAATCTATATACATTAATGTTATAGACATGGTGATTTTTCCAATCATGAATAAGGAATTTGAAATCATATTATGTTAATTAGAGATGTTTTTTCCACTATTATTATTTTATATATTGGTCCAACTAATGGTTCTCTTGGTTAGAGAAGTTAAACTATGTGTTCCTATACATTATAGATGTATGTACCCTATTTAATGACATATGAAGATTTTGGAAGGGTATATCAATAATCGAAGTCATCTAGAAGGTTTTATTGAAAAATGATATATTATTGAAGAAGCTATTGAATTCTGTACCAATTACCTATCATATGTTGATAAATCGATGTTCTAATGTCTTGTCACAATGGATGACTTATGGGAAAGGGACTTCTAGAAGTTATGTTGTTTCAATTAACATCATAGAGAAAAAGCAATAGAACCATTACATTTTACAAAATATTGAAGATGTTGATCCATACATTGAATCCCATAAAGTAAATTTTATTGATTTGAATCCATTAAGGGATGATGGATGGATATCAAATACACATAATCAATTGTTTATAACATGATTCATAGATCATATTAATAAAAAGATATCTAAAAATACAAATTAAATTTCCAAATGAAATCAATAGAATGCCAACTGACCAAATAAAAATGTTATATTCTACACTGGTTTAGTAATAAATGGTTATAAAATCTATACAATAAGACACTATGACAGTAATGTGATGAAAAAAATTGGAGTTACACTTATGGAGGAAGTGATACACATATCTAGTTACAAGGATAGAAATACAATTTTTTCTAATATGTTATATTTCTTCATTATCGAACATATATACAAGTTTGATTATACAACATTTCAAGTGAAAATTTTCAAATGAAAAATGGTTTAGAATAGGATTGAAGTAGAAGTTGATAAAATCGGATTTGTAAAGGTTAATTTTAGTGTGTAATGGGAAAAGGATGATCCATTCATAATGAAATCATGAGCACTGAAAGTATTTTATGTCTTCAATCCCGTAAACAAGAATTTCTAAATTTTCCTACCAGTGAATAAAAAAACTGTAGGTTTAGATGAAAATTCAATCAAGGATGACCCATTCATTGGGATATCACGATCAATTCATTGGGGTCCAAATATAGATAATTTATTTTATGCAATAGTGTAATACAAAGAGGAGATCAGGATTATCAACATAGGATGAAAATCCCTTTAAAATTTTAAAAAAGAGAGTTCAATAAGAATGTTATTGTTTTTTTAATATACTATAATTTTATCATAATATGATATATTCTTTATTTTATTAACATACTCTAAATTAAATTTTTGAATACTCATGAAAATAATGTCTTATATACACGATGATGTTACCAATCCAATTAAATAATAGGTCACTGATATTAAAACTTGAGAAAACATTAGAATTTTTAAGGGATCAACAACATATTGTTGAAAAAAAAACAATAATGATGCAGCTTCACCATTTTGAATAAAATTATCAAGGAAAAAAGTAAGGGTATAAATTTTTTGGTTCACTGGAATCAACACAAAAAACATGTTGACCCCAAAAAGTAAATTTTCATTAGTTATGTTGGGTTAAAAATGGGGATGAATCTGTATATTGATATAGATTCATGGCACAATGTCTATATTGTAATGAAGTAAACCCTATGAGAAGATATAAAGGTAATTTTATATTATAATTTCTCTATTTTAATGAAAAATAATATAATGAAACTGTAATATATTTTTTATTATTTCTTAAAGATTTAATTTATTTTAGACTATTTCCATAAGAAATATGTCTTAATGGACACTATAAAATATCATAAGGGCTTCAGATTTCTTCTTACTAAGTTACATATTAGGGATGTTGAGGGGAAAGTAAATCCCCACCCAAAAATAAGTTATGAACACATTATAAAACAATAAACAAGGAATAATTTTATCAATAATCAAATTTATAAATCATTTAAAGTGGATTTTAGTTGATAAAATATTATTTTACATTATTTATTTTATCCAATTTGATTTCAAAATTTTAATTTATGAAACAAAAAAGGAGTACTAAAAATAAATAACATGCATCAAAACCAATGTACCCCTATTACAAAGTAAGGATGGGGCACACTTCACTAGAGAAGAAATTTTTATATATTTTAAATCCAAAATACAAGTTTTATGTGATATGAAATAACATATGTTCCTTTGTTTATATACATATTTATGAATCAAAATCACAAGCCACTTCAATCCCATATTGTGTACTATAGAAGGAGGCTCATGTAAAGAAAGAGGGTAAACCAGTTGATTGATACACCGAAGCGATATAAGAAACATGTGTAAGTATGGAATAATAGTAATTCGTTTTAATTTATAAAAGTATTACATAAAAATATCTATTTATGTTCATATTCTTATATGATTTAGACACAAGAATCGAAAATTACCATACCAGAAGAAAAAATTCTTTTAGTAGCTTGGAAGTGGCCGTAATAATATGGTTGATTTAGAGGAGTTGGTTTTGGAGTGTCTCTTCAGACATATTTTGAGAAGAAATAATTATAAGAAGATTCAAATAAGATGATGAAAGGATTTCTCGAAAAAATAGATGATTTTAAATATTTTATTCGGTTTGGTTTGGAAGAATAATATATGATAAAGGATCAAAGTGAACTAGTTGTGGAACCAATATCCACACATAGACAACAAAATGACTACTCTATTTTTGTGTCTACTAATTCCACTCAACCACATACCTTACCCTATGTAATAAAATTTTTCCTTTCTCTTTATCCTAAATTTAAATGAGAAAACTTCTGATAAATTTATTTTCCTAATATTTTATAGGGTAAATTTGAATATGATTTGTATCCATATACACCCACACACCATGTTGTTGTAAAGTTTATGGTGTATAATATCATGGGATACCAGATAAAAAATAAATAACTTTTAAAAGATTACATGAGAGTGGGGATTTTGGTAGGTCAAGTTATAACCATTGAGTTTTCTGATCCACTTGATGATCCATATACTACAACAGTTAATGATGCTATTATAACTTTCATAACATGGATGTATAATCTTATAAAGATACATGAGATATATCTTTAACAATTTTTTCTTATGAAAAAAGCATAATAGTTAATGATAAAGTTCTGAAGTGAGGTATGGTATTACAGAAAAATAAAATGATTAAGAAACAAAAGGTCAGATCGAGAAAATCTAGTGAATTGGCCAAGAAATAAAAAGGACATTCTGGGACTAGATTTTCAAAACCAGAGTAAATTTTTGAAATAGGGTTCACCTTCTCACAACACAAAGACCTGATCGCCTGGGGCCAAAGCCAGTCTCCCTCTATTTCAATGACACCCATTCTAATATGGAATACCCGTGGCATTGGGGCCCGGGTTAAAACTGACTTCCTATATATTGAGATTAAGAAACACAAGGTTGGAATGACTGCTATTTTGGAGCAGAAACAGAATTCTAAAAAGTTCGTTGATTTAACGCAAAAACCCGCATCCTTGCGACCATGCATACAGAACCTGTTAATGATCACATATGGGTTTTCTATGGAAATGAGTTTATTATGGATATGGTAAGAGTCAGTGATCAATATATCACGATGAAGGACTCTAGTAGTGATGATTCTTTTTTCTATTATTTTGTGTATGGGATATGTGATGTGCAAATGAGACAAGGACTGTGGCAGGAGCTTAGAAGGTTTGATTCAGTGGACTCTCCCTGGTTTGTTGGTGGTGATTTCAACATCATTTCTGATATGGCGGAGAAGCGTGGTAGGGGCATCTTCACTTATGGCGCTAGTCTTGAATTCTCCCATTTCATAGTGGGTAAGTGAATTTTGGACTTGGGATATTATGGGGATCATTTCACATGGTGTAATAACCAAAACGGCAGTAGACGATGATGGAGTCATCTGGACTGGTGCTAGGAAAATATACATGCAATTGACAAGTACAGTGAGGCTAAGGTCAATCATCTGATAAGTGGTGTGTCTAATCATTCTCTCTTTCTAGTTTCTTTGAGTGTATGTCAGGAGAGGAGTAACTGTTTCAGGTTTCTGGAGTACTGGGTTAATATATTTGGTTTTCATCAAATCGTGAGTGACGTCTGGAACGAACTAGTCCAGGAACATTCCTGGGTTGTTATTCAAAAAAAATTAAGGTGACTCAAACTCAAACATCACACATGGGTGAAAGGGATTCCACGCAGTGATAGAGGTTTGAATTTCCTCAAACAAAAATTGGAAAGGATGGAGTGTAGTATAGAGGATGTATGGGACAATGTGATTTTTGAAGAGTTGTCTAACCAGAAAAGTTTACTTGCTGAACTCATTCCTAAACAATAATTTGTTGCAAGGGAAATATCCAGGGTGAAATGGCTTCGTGAAGGTGATAAGAAAACAGGCTTTTTCATGAATTCATTAAATAGAGATGCTAGAAGGTTAATCCCAACATCAGGTTGGAGGATGGATCCTACTCAAATGATAGGGATGTGGTTCGCAGTAGAGCTCTGTCTTTCTTCCAGAACCTACTTGCGGGTCCTAGATAGGCTATGGATAATGGTTATCCCACATGATCTTTAGAGTTGTTTGAGGTGATTCCAAGGTAGGTATCAAGTGAGGATATTGCTTGATTTGAGGCCATACTTGAGGAGGAAGAGGTGTTCGAGTCTATGTTAAATCTCAACCCGGACAGTGCCTCGGGCCCCGATGGATTTCATGGCACTTTTTACAGGGGATCTTGGGAGGCGGTGAAGGAGGATATAGTCACGACCATTCAGGACTTCTTCTACGGTTGCACTCTTCCCAGAATCGAAAGTGCTACTACGCTAGTTCTATTGCCTAAGATCAATGATTTTTCCTCCATCTCCCATTACAGGATGGTGGTTATATGAAAATTTTCCTACAAGATTCTTTCCACCATCATCAATTAGAGGCTCTCCAAACATACTCCATGGTGGCTATTGTTAGTGCAGCATGGTTTTGTGAAAGGCCGGATGATTCAAGGAGCTATTTCATTGGAACTTGAGAGGATTAAAGATATTAACCTCCAAATGCACGATTCAAACATGGATATAAAATTGGACATGGAAAATGCCTATGATAGAATTGAATAGGGATTTATCAACAGGGTTCTCTCCATCATTGGATTCTTGGTCTGGTCTATGGATATTCTGTTTAGATGCATGAGTTATCCATGGTTTGCAGTATCATTTATGGGTAAGTCCCACAGTATCTTCAAGGGAACTCGGGGGATCAGGCAAGGTAACCCCTATCCCCAACAATATTTATTATAATGCAGGACACACTTAGCCGTTTCCTCAACAGTAAGGTACTTTCATGGAAAATCCTTTCATTTTGTAGGAAAAGGAATCTACCCACAATTTCTCATCTAATGTTTGCAGATGACTCCTTGAATTTCACTAATTCTAATAGGTGATCAATTCATGGTTTTAGCAATGTCCTGGATAAATACTACTCCTGGAGTGGCTTGGTGATTAACAAAACCAAGAGCATTGTATACCTATCCAACAAATGTGGGAAAATCCATATTTCTCTCCCATGCTCCAAGATGAACATGCAGAAGGGATCCTTTACCTTGGAGTATTTAGGAACACCGATTTCCCCAGGGTGATCTTGTATCAAATATTTTGATCGCATTATCAATAAGATTGTGAACTAGGTTCTCAACTGGAAAAACCATTTCCTTTACTTTGGGGGATGTATCAAATTGGAAAATAGTGTCCTATCAAGTATCCCTATCCATGATCTTTCATCCATCAAGGTGCCGGAGGGGGTCATCATGGCCATTGATAGAATTCTGGAAAGTTTTATATGGGATGATTTATTTGAAAGAAAACACCACTATATTTCTTGGAATAGGATGGTGAGACAGGTCATTGAGGTATGAATCAATGTTTGGAACCTTTCGGATACCTTGCACTGCATGCAAGTGAAACCTTCTTGGAAGGTGATGAAAGAACATACTCTTTGGGGTAAGGTTATGTCTTCAATCAGAAAAGAGAATAATGATAATGGGAGAGCCCATGTTTCTACTTTATGTTCCATGTTATTACCTCTGGTTTTGGATCCTCTCCAGCACTCTCGGTAGATTGTGGGGGAGGGAAATGTTCTCTTTTGGAATCATAACTAGGCGGTTTCCATGATTGGATTCCCAGGATTCTCTATTACTCGGATTACTTTCAAGGAGGCCAGCATGAATCTGACCTTTCTTCATCCAGTTTTAGATGAAGAATAATAAGGAGTGTTTGATCTCATTAGCATCAACTCAGATCTGGATCATTGTGTGTTCACTCCATTGACTTCGGGGCTCTTCACCATAAGGTATTTTCACAGAACTATTATAAAACAAGATAAAACTAACAGGTGGAATAATTTAGTGTGGCGTAACAGAATACTGATGAAGTATAATTTCTTAACATAGAGAATAAGGAACCAGAGAATCACTACGGATGAAAAGATCAAGAATTTGGGGGTTATTATTGTATTAAAATTATATTATTTCACTCATCATAAAGAGGATAATATGAACCACTTATGTTTTTAGAGTCAGTAGGCACAAGAAGTATGGAGTTTCCTTGGGGTTGTTCTGGCACCGTATTGTATGAATTTTATGGAGGGAACCTATTTTGACGAGTGGTTTTAGGGCACTAACATCACTATGGTGGAAAGAACGGCTAGAGAGATTATCCAAAACACAGCTTGCTGGTTTGTCTGGAAGGCCATAAATAAGGCCAAGTATGAAGGAATTCTCACCAATATTAGAGCTATCATTTTTAGAATAAAATCTTTTATCATGGATGTGGTTAGTGGTATTAACAAATGGTATGAGCTGCCTTCATTGTGGTATTTATAGGGTAGTACACAATTGATTACTAATAGTAATAAAGGTGTGGGTGGATAGTGGGTGTGGTGGAAACCCCCAGTTTTTGGCTTCAAGATTAATATTGATGGTTCATGTAAGGAAGGGCACATTCGTGGGGGAGGAGTCATTCAGGATAACAGGGGAGACATCTTTGTTGCTTTATTTTCATATTATGGCCTAGGATCGCCAATTCAGGCTGAAGCTAAAGTGATGATTACAGGCCTATAATTATGTGTGTAGAAGAACATGGTTATTTCTCAAGTTGAGACTGATTCCAAGATCATTTGTGACTCCATGCAAGAAAAAGGTACCACTCTATGGTCAATCGTCTACGCCATTAAGATATGTAAACACATTTTTGATCAGAATACTGAGGTAACCCATACTTGGCGGGAGGGAAACAAGGTGGATGACCACTTTGCATCTTTATCTATGGTGGATCATGGTATTAGTGTCACTTGTTTTTCTAGCTTCCTTATTTTGAAACATAAAAGGGTGAACTTGATTAAATGTGACACTCTTGGCCTCCATTACTTCATACAACCTTAGGTCTTGTGTTTTTTCTCCAATACTTATATGTTGGAACCCCTTTTCTCATTTACAAAACAATTTACCTTTGATGATGATAATCACATAAAACATATTTTTATTTATTTAATTACTTTTTTGTATTTTAGGAAGCACTGTAGGCTGATCACACTCAATATGGACACCCCAAATATTTATTTTTTGGAACCAATGCATGGATATGAAACAAAAAAATAACACATGATTTGTATTGTGAATTTTAAATGCACTTAAATCAACATTTTAAAAGTAAAATATAAATTATATGTTTCATTCTGCATTTTAACAATAAATTTATTATGATAGTAAGGTCATTAAATATAGGCTAAGTCATTGAATAAAGTATATGAATGAATAAATATGCCTATGGATTACATCAAATAAAAACATATATGGGTATATATAGATATATTTAAATATCAAAAAATATTTCAAAACAATTTACCTTTTTTGGTCAATGATTTTCAAGTGTCCAAAGAAAGATAATGACAAAAATTGTGGATATTATGTTTTCAAATTTATGCTAGAGATCATAGACCTTGAAAACAACAACATCCATGAATAGGTAATTTTTGAAGGTAATCATAATTTCATTAATAATATTTCTTAATAATTTTTTATCTATATTTTCTTAGTAATACCAAGATTTATAACAACCTTCATACACAAAAGAAGAAGTAAATTTTCTTAAAGATGAGTGGGAAACATACATGGTGTCTGAATTTTTTCTGACATAAAATTTAGGTGATTTCCTGCTATGTTTGTGATCTAATATAGTCTATTACTTTTGAAATATGTTTGGGCTATAAATAATTAGTATCATAATGATTATATATAATTTTTATCGGATTCTCAAGGAGAATTATAGTGGTGGAAATAAATTTGTTTATAAATGAAGGAGAAGAATACACGGTATAAGAATGTATACATACATTATGAAGAGGTTACTTCCCACTAATTATTTAGTTAAATTAATCATCATTTTATTTATTTATTTAGTAAAATTCCTTTTAATTTTTATTTGATACTTATTTTTTAAAATATACACATCAGTTCAAAACACATGTCACATGTTTAAAACTGGGAAAATGAGCTAAAATTATTTTTAAACTTTACGAAAACGATTCTTAAGTCATTTTTCATGTCTATGAATTGACAGTGCATTAATCTTACACATTATGTGGTCGGTAAGACTCAAATTATGTGTTTTCAATACAAAAGTGTCATTTTAGTTTAAAACATCAATCAAATAGTTAATACTAAGTAAATGGAATTGGATTATTTTCAAACTTTTTAAAAATTATCCATATTTAATTTTTCACGTATAGAAATTTATTTCTTATAAATCCAAAATCTGGTGCAGTTGTTATGACTTGAAGTATGTGTTTTTTATAAAAAAGTGTCATTTTAGTTTAAAACATACATCAAATAGTAAAAATTGATCAAATGAGCTTGGATTATTTTCAAATTTTTTGAAAAAGATCCATAATTCATTTTCACATGTAAGAGTTGACCGCACATCAACATGAGACACAATGTGGTTGATATTACCTAAAGTACATGTTATCAATATAAATACACCATTTTATTTTAAAATGTGTGTCAAAAATTTCCAAAACCAATAAAACAAGCTCGAATTATTTTCAAATTTTAGGAAAAACTATCCATAATTTATTTATCATGTTTAATAATTTACCACACATCAATACGATGCATGGTGTGACCAGTATTACTCAAATTATGTGGTTTGAGTTTAAAATTTAAAATTTAGTAAAATATAAAAGTGGCGTACTCATGGCTGGGAAAACACATTTTGATTATTTTGATACATTTGGACAATGATCCCTTAGTTATTTTTGACATGAAGAAATCAACTATACCATAATTTGATTCCCAATGTACCCTGTATGACTAAAATTATGTGGTTTCAATTAAAAAACCACATTTTATTAATGTAGTTTTTCATATTTATGTTTAATTTCTCTCTATAGTATTATTAATACAAAAATTGTTCTCAAATATAGGTGGATTATTTTTCTCAAGTTAGGGTGGTTTGTTCGGAGCTACTCGTTCCTAAAAGAGATTTGACTTTGAGGCTAAAACTGAGATAATAACAACAAAGAAATGGTTCAAAAATGTATAAATCATAAAGCATAGACTAGTCACGTCCAAATCCAAATGGTCTCACCATTAGAATGATAAAATTGCAGTTCATGTAAGGTAATAATTTACCACACATCATGTTGGGCAAAAATCCCTCAGGGTATCATTGAAGCATTTTTGAGGTGATTGTGTTTGCTGACAAAGCAGACATCTATGTTGTGTTTGTTGACAAAGCAGGTTTCCATGGAGAATTGTCGAGTTCCCGAGAAGTTGTTGACATTCTATGTTGACAAAGAACTATGACAAAGGAAAGGACGATCTGGAGGCGGTACAAAAGAGCAGTACAAGGTGGCGCAGTTTCCCAGTGTTTGCCAAATTTATGGGCCTGAAAATCGCCAATGGAAAATGGAGTGATATGTTTTTGGCAAAGGTTGAGGAGAGAGAAATGAAAGAGGTGCGCGGAAAAATTAAGCCTGGCGCGCAAAATTAGCGGGTTGCGCGAAATCTTGAAGTGTGGCGCGCAAAACAGCGGGTTGCGCGAAATTGTATTTCGCGCAAAAGATGTTTCAAGGCCGAAAGCTTGAAAATCGGTAAAGGCATGAGGCGCGCGAAATTTTGGAGGCGTGCGCGAAAAATTGAAGTGGCGCGCGAAATAGTGGATGAAGTATTTCGCGCAAAATATGTTTTGAGGTCCGAAGCTCAGAAAATGGCAAAGGCATGAGGTGCGTGAAATTATGGAGCAGTGCGCGGAAAATGGTTGTGCGCGGAAGATTTGTATTTCGCGATCAAAGCGGATTACGCGCTCAAGAAGGGTTTTTCGCGCGGGGTCGATTTTACCTATAAATATGAAGTGACCCTCCTCCATTCAGCAGAGTTCAAGACATAGAAAATACCCGAGCTCTGGTGCGCGAAATTGAAGTTAGAAAGGGTGTTGCGCGTAAACTTAAAGTTTGCGCGTAAAGTCAGATTGCGCGAAAAGCAAAGGCTGCGCAGAAAGTTGGTGTTGGCGCATAAAAGGAAAGTTGCGCGAAAAGTGGATATCGCGCAAAAGAAGCGAATTGCGCGCAAGGAAGTTTCCAGGCTGCGCGTAATATTTGGAGGTTGCGCGAAAAAGGAATTTCGCGCAAATCATAGAAATTGCGCGCAAGACACCGTAAGGGTTGCACATAAAAATTGAGGTTGCCCGGTACATCCGGTGCAAAGTGAGATTCATCTACGGGTGAAAGTTGGACTTCAACAGAGCATCTACATACAGAGTAAGATGCATTCCTTCATGAAAATGAAGAGACCTACAGGTCTATAAACTGTGAGTGAAACCCTTCCAAGAGTAGTGAGCTTAGGAAGAGGAAGAAGGTGATCCTCTCCACCGGCAGTGAGCCAGAGAGAGAGAAATAGGGAGTGACCCTTGGGAAAGCAGTGAGCTGACCCTAAACATTGTATAGGCAGTGAGCCTGGGCATAGAAGTGATCTAGCCCGAACATTGTAATCCACAGCTAGTGAAGTCTAGTGGAATTTGGTACGAACCGGCAACTTGTCGGCGTATACTCCTTGGACGTAGCCCTTAGCGGTGAACCAAGTAAAATCTCTGTGTCTGCCTGCTTACTTCCATGCATTGCATTCAAATCATCATCATCAGGTAAAGGAGACAAGTGATCATAGTAACCACACAAGTGCAAACAAGGTGACCCTTGTAACAAAGAGGTCAAGATCCAGTGGGGCAGAAATAACTTAAAAAAAAAAGAATATCCATACCCTGATTCACCCCCCCTCTCAGGGTATATAGGCCCCTATTGGCCCTAACAATTGGTATCAGAGGGATAGGTTTCCTTTATTAGATTTGTTTGCTCTGACTTGGTGTAGTCGATCTGTGTTTTTAAATAATTAGTCTGCTCTTATCTCGTGAGCCATGGCAAAGGGAAAAACATCAAAGAAGAATCAAAAGTCAGGTGGTATTCCTAAGAGTGGAAGTGTGTATGGAAAATGTGTGATTCAGTTAAATGAATCAAACCGCTTGCTGAAGGAAGGCTTGGATGAATCTGATAGGGAAAATATTGATTTGCTCAATCAAGATGTTGGAATAAGTGAAGTACATGATCATCAATGTTATGCCCGAACAACTGATGATGATGAAGTTTCAAGAAGGAGGCCACCAGTAGATGTTGTCAATATGACAAAGGAAGTTGACCCGAAGTTGGATGAAGATGTCAAATCCAAAGATATCCGGATAAAAGTATTGGGGATTGAGGTCAACAAGATAAGAGGCTTGAATCAAAGGCTTATTGACCTAGTTACTGACCTAACAGAGAAGAATGATTCTCATGCCAATGAACTACAAAAGATGGCTAAAATGAAAGGAAAACAAAAGGCTGATGATTATGAAGAGAATCAAAAGTCAGATGAAGTACAGAATCTGAAAGCTAGAAATGATGATCTAGCAGCACAGTTGTCTGAAGAAGTTCAGAAGAATCGAAGCCTACAATAAGAGAATGAATCGTTCTCTAAATCTGTTTCTAATGAAAAATTAAAAGTAGTGAAGCAAAGTGCAATGGTGGAAAAGCTCACACAGGAACTAGAAGATGAGGTGAGTAATGGGAAGCTTCTCAAGAAAGAACTGGATGTCCAACTCGAATCAAGGGAGACGAAGATTAAAAAGTTGGAAGAGAATCTAGAATTAGTAAAGAAGGATGTGGAGAAATCCAATGCTAAAGGAATGCCGAAAATGAAGGATGCCTTACACTTTCTATTTGATCATCCTTCGACAAGTGATGATAAAATTAAGAATAAGTATGCTATTTCTGAAGAGAAACAACAGAATATTTTCTCAGCTCAAAGACCAGCAAGTTTCGGAAAAGCTGGTATTGGATTTGTTGAAACCCCTCCCATGCATGATAAGATGAGAGCCGTGAACAGTTTTAGGAGTGGAGAAAAACCTGTAGGTGCTGGTGATAAGCCTAAGAGGTCAGTTACAAAAAGAAGTGACGACATATGCTATTTCTGTGGGATTCACGGCCACACATCAAGCTTTTGTACAGAGGCTCAGGAATACATTTCGTATTGTGAAAACAGAAAATGTACAAAATCTGAGAATAAGATGAAGCGTCATGAGAAATCAGAAAGAAGAGTCTCTCAAAGGAAAGCATTTGTTAGATGCTATTACTGTGGAAGAATGGGACACACCATGAGTATGTGTCAGGAAGCTCCGAAGCTCAATTTCAGAGGAAGAACTCAAGCTACATCAACATCTAGACATAGAAATGATGAAATGAGGTATGTCTTTGATGGAAGATGTTTCATATGTTCTGATCATGGGCATTTGGCCAGACAGTGTACCAAGAAAATGCAGGGAAGGAAAAGGAACGTGAAAAGAGATTCCCGACTCTAGTAGTGTATAATGAGAAATCGTACACTGGAAGACATGTTGGTAGATGTGAAAATAGGCTTAGAGCCTTAGGGGAATCACATGGAGCTGAACGAAAGGTGCATCAGTCACCTCCTCTGTCACCCTCACAACCTCTCTCTAAGAAAGAACATGACCAAATCTGGAAGAAGAAGGGAGGAAACGCTACAGCTGTGAGTAAGGAGAATGTACATTCAGTGGAGGACCCACCACCAATGAAAAATAGGGTGACGACTCATAAATATGACAAAAGGCAGATAATGAAAGAATGCATTGAAAAATTTGCAAGTCGTGTGCCACAACAAGTAGTGGAGAAAAGAGGGAGACCCTTGCAATGGTGGAAGAAGCAAGGGATGATGGAAAGAAAGAAGATTCCTGCTCAGAAAAATAATCAAGAAAAATGGAATTTTGGAAGAACATCAAAGATAGAGCTATGTACTAGTGGTTTTAAACCCCAAATGGTGAGAAAGACCAATCCTACCAAATCTACATATCAGAAAAAGGCTCAGAATGTAGGCAATGAATGCCTAGTCATATGGCCAGAACAGTTGAAGTTGGCTAGAAAACTGGAGGAAGCAAGAAAGGAGTGTGATTCCCTCCAAGAAAAAATCAAAGGGTTGACCCATCAGGATCAACCATCATCCTCATCTTGAGTATTTCGAGAAAAAACCCCTCTCCCTATGTATATAAATGCTATTAACTGATGATTGATGTGTTTTAGGTTTTAGGGAGATACGATCCAAGGGGAAGTGGCATCTAAGGATGTGAAGTGGAGATCTGATATGATCTACAGGTTCAATTGATTCAAATCAGGAACCAGGGATGAAGAAGAAAAGATGCAACTAAGCACAATTAAAAGTGATTGTGTTATTAGATTTATCTCTTGTTTCCTACACCGAGTTCCAACTCAGTAGGCTTAGAGATTTTGTTAATGGCTCAAATTTGAGTGGAAGATGAGAACAAATGATGCAGGAGGAAAAGACGTGTTATGGGTCTAAACTGTTGGGCCTAACAACTGGAAGAGTTTCATAACACAGGGGGAGCATTCTATATCCAAATCAGATTCAAGATCCATCAATGAAATAATTGGATGACTCGGCTCAGGTGTTTCCTATTGAGGGAAGAAAGACACACAGGGAGAAGCAGCAATAACAATGCATTTCATGCTTATCTATTTGCTCTAACAATATGGTATCAGCTGACTGTTTTTAGGATACCAAGAAGCTGCAAGAGAAAATCAAAGGCGTCTCAACAAAAATTTGAGAAACCTAGCTGAAAGAAATGAAGCCACTGAAAAATGAGTCAGTGAACAACTTCCTGATGGAAGTATTGAGGAAGAAAGAAACATAGGGAGATCAGAAGTGGCTTATTCTGATTCAGAAGAAGACACCAATGATGAACATGAAAGTGTCTAGTTTGTGAGTACAAGGAAGTAAAAATCCTCATCTGCACAATAGTCAAAGAGTTGAGCTGAAATTGACATGCAGAATATCATTGGGGATTAGTTAGCTCTAGCTTAGACAAGGAGAATGAAATCACTGCAGAAAACATCTTTTATATCTCAGGTTGAGCCAAAATGCTTTGCTGATGCAACTGAAGATGAAAACTGGGATCATACCATGGATGAAGAGATAGATCAGACTTGAGAAGAATCAGACGTGGGAGATTGTTTCGAGGCTAGATGATAAAAATGTCATCAAGAAAAAAAAAGAGGGTCAATCAAGACAAGATGAATGAATATGGCATGATGATTCGGAACAAAGCACGACTGATGTGCAAAGGAGACTCCCAGATAAAGAGTAATCAAAGGATGATGAGGATGGCAAGGTAATTAATATCACAGAATACATGCAAATCATTGTAAGTCTGTTGTACTTAACCGCAACAATGCCTGATATTGTTTTCGCCACATGCCAAGAAGCGAGGTATCAGAGTAATCCCAAGGAAAGTCACATGCTTGCACTGAAAAGAATACTTCGGTATATCAAGGGCACGGTGGACTTCGGCTTGACATACAATGACAAATCTCAGACAGAGTTATTGGGATATACTGATGCAGACTGGGATGGTTCAACAGATGATAGAAAATCAACGTCAGGTGGTGCATTCTATCTTGGTGGATTGTGTATTTCTTGGCTAAGCAAGAAACAAGATTGCATTTCATTGAGCACCGTAGAAGCTGAGTATATTGCGGCCACTCAAGCATGCACACAATTATTGTGGATGAAGCAGCAGCTTGATGATATGGGAGTTGAAGTGAAGTCTCCGATCGGAATCCAGTGTGACAACTCAAGTGCTATAAATCTTAGCAAAAATCCCGTTCATCATTCAAGGAAAAAGCACATTGAGATTCAGTATCATTTTATCAAGGAGAAGGTTGAGCAGGGAATCGTGAAGTTGGAGTATGTGCCTACAGAGCTACAGGTTGCAGACATCCTGACGAAGGCCTTACCCAAGGAAGCTTTTGAGAGGCATCGACTGGCTCTGGGAGTTCAGTCGATTCCCCTCACTTGAAATAGTGTGGATGTGGGTCCCCCAACCCCCTCTCCCCGAGGTATGATGTGTTTTCCCTACTGTGCTAATGTGTTCTCTACTATGTTACAGACTACAAAGGTGTGACCTTTGGGTTCGTTGACAAAGGGGGAGAAAAGTGTTTGATAATGGGGGAGAAAATAGTGGTTGTTCAAGGGGGAGACAGTGCGAAGATTTGATAAATCATTTTTGATACGGGGAGAAGCTGACAGGTGGAGCAGCCAGAAAGGGGGAGCAATGAGAAAGGGGGAGAGATTTTTAAATCTGACGATGCTAGACGTGATCGATCAAATCATAGAAATCACGACAGCTGAGGATCGTGATAAAAGCAGAACAGTGGTGTTGGAATTGTGTGAGACGGTGTCCAGCTATCAACAATTGGTATCAACTTAAGAATTCACCAATTGGTATCAGTGTGGTTCAACAACTGGTTTTATTTTAAGAATTGGTATCAGGGTGGAATCGACAATTGGGGTCTGACATGAAGTGATTCATTGATGAACTTTTCATACTACTCTTGTTTCTCACGCCGAGCATTGCTCATGTGGTCTTAGAGTACGTGTTAAGTTAATCCTTGAACACTATCACAATCGCAAGAGGCGAATGGTGGTAGCAGCTGGAAGAAGACTCAGTGAGGTATCAAAGTGCAGAACATATTTCTGAGCAGAGTTGTGAAGAGTTGTCAACAAACCCAAAGGGGGAGATTGTTGGGCAAAAATCCCTTAGGGTATCATTGAAGCATTTTTGAGGTGATTGTGTTTGTTGACAAAGCAGACATCTATGTTGTGTTTGTTGACAAAGCAGGTTTCCATGGAGAATTGTCGAGTTCCCGAGAAGTTGTTGACATTCTATGTTGACAAAGAACTATGACAAATGAAAGGACGATCTGGAGGCAGTACAAAAGAGCAGTACAAGGTGGCGCAGTTTCCCAGTGTTTGCCAAATTTATGGGCCTGAAAATCGCCAATGGAAAATGGAGTGATATGTTTTTGGCAAAGTTTGAGGAGAGAGAAATGAAAGAGGTGCGCGGAAAAATTAAGCCTGGCGCGCAAAATTAGCGGGTTGCGCGAAATCTTGAAGTGTGGCGCGCAAAACAGCGGGTTGCGCGAAATTGTATTTCGCGCAAAAGATGTTTCAAGGCCGAAAGCTTGAAAATCGGTAAAGGCATGAGGCGCACGAAATTTTGGAGGCGTGCGCGAAAAATTGAAGTGGCGCGCGAAATAGTGGATGAAGTATTTCGCGCAAAAGATGTTTCGAGGTCCGAAGCTCGGAAAATGGAAAATTCATGAGGTGCGTGAAATTATGGAGCAGTGCGCGGAAAATGGTTGTGCGCGGAAGATTTGTATTTCGCGATCAAAGCGGATTACGCTCTCAAGGAGGGTTTTTCGCGCGGGGTCGATTTTACCTATAAATATGAAGTGACCCTCCTCCATTCAGCAGAGTTCAAGACATAGAAAATACGCGAGCTCTGGTGGAAGAAATTGAAGTTAGAAAGGGTGTTGCGCGTAAACTTAAAGTTTGCACGTAAAGTCATATTGCGCGAAAAGCAAAGGCTGCGCAGAAAGTTGGTGTTGGCGCATAAAAGGAAAGTTGCGCGAAAAGTGGATATCGCGCAAAAGCAGCGAATTGCGCGCAAGGCAGTTTCCAGGCTGCACGTAATATTTGGAGGTTGCGCAAAAAAGGAATTTCGCGCAAATCATAGAAATTGCGCGCAAGACACCGTAAGGGTTGCGCGTAAAAATTGAGGTTTCCCGGTACATCCGGTGCAAAGTGAGATTCATCTACGGGTGAAAGTTGGACTTCAACAGAGCATCTACATACAGAGGAAGATGCATTCATTCATGAAAATGAAGAGACCTACAGGTCTATAAACTGTGAGTGAAACCCTTCCAAGAGCAGTGAGCTTAGGAAGAGGAAGAAGGTGATCCTCTCCACCGGCAGTGAGCCAGAGAGAGAGAAATAGGAAGTGACCCTTGGGAAAGCAGTGAGCTGACCCTAAACATTGTATAGGCAGTGAGCCTGGGCATAGAAGTGATCTAGCCCGAACATTGTAATCTACAGCTAGTGAAGTCTAGTGGAATTTGGTACGAACCGGCAACTTGTCGGCGTATACTCCTTGGACGTAGCCCTTAGCGGTGAACCAAGTAAAATCTCTGTGTCTGCCTGCTTACTTCCATGCATTGCATTCAAAGCATCATCATCAGGTAAAGGAGACAAGTGATCATAGTAACCACACAAGTGCAAACAAGGTGACCCTTGTAACAAAGAGGTCAAGATCCAGTGGGACAGAAAGAACTTTAAAAAAAAAAGAATATCCATACCCTGATTCACCCCCCCTCTCAGGGTATATAGGCCCCTATTGGCCCTAACACATCAAGATTTAAGCCTTGCCTAAATTATACTATAATATCTCCCTAATCTCCTCACTCACGTCCAAATCCAAATGGTCTCACCAAAAGGCCAAAAACAAAGGCCTTAAGGAGATTTTCAAGGAGGAGTACTCAGGAGGTGAACCTCTCTTCCCTTTTCTTTCAAATTCTTTTATAAGTTCCATTCTTTTGTTGATATCTACTCACCTCCACACATCAAAATTATATGATAATTACATTACCTTACATGAACTAGAATTTTATCATTCTAATGGTTCATTTCATCATCATCTCTTTTCCCCCTCCACTTATAAAAGAAATGAAATCATTGTCTGAGATGTGTTAATTGATCACATTCAAGGACATTGAGTTTTCAATTTATATTAATATCTTAATAAGTAGTCATTAAATAATTTTCATGGTTGAACCGGATCATAATATATGTATTTTATCTTATGAAATGTTCTGTAATATTTACACACTCATAATATAAGATAATAACACAAAACAAGTTCATTGTGCACAAAATTGCCAAGTTAATCCAAGCATTTATTATTAACTTTTATCTAACGAGTCACCCCATGGTATATAACCAAAATCATTATAAGATAATTTATATCTCTTTAATTTCAATAATAATAATATATATTAACAATTCTGGATGTTTAACCAAATTTCAGATGAACTTCCATTCATGAATATAAGTAACCGATCATGAGAACCAAACAATAAATTGCTTCCAAAATAATAAAATTGAACCTCTTAAACCAATAAAAAAAGCCATGAATGAACATAATAAGGTTAAAATAAATCAATTATATATTTTATTCTTTAATATCTAACGAAGAACACATTCGAATATAAGGTAAGGTGTTTCTCATCTCACTTTTAATTCCATGAGATTTCAATTGTTCTCCACTTATTTCTTGTATGTGGTATATGTGTACTAAAATTTTATATATAATATCATGATTCTATTTATATTCATGGTATTCTATGATTCATTTGGTGGTTATTTATTATTGGTTGTATGATTCAATTGTTTACAATGTGGTAAGAGACTGTCTCAATTTTCATTTCATTGAGACCTACTTGGTAATGTGCACCTAATCTTTCTTATGATGTGTATCTACTGTTCATTTGAGATAATTTTTAATTTTAAATTATAATTTTGATAAATATTATTTTTCTTATTGTATGGATATGATTATTTCCTTAATCTGTAAACCATTTCACATACAGTGTTTTTTTGGAAAGTTGTTTTAACTATGGAAATATTGATGAATCTGTATTCTCTACTCTATATGGACATTGAGAAGGCATATTTTACATGTATTAAATATATGTATAAATAATTATTTGGAGTTTAATTTAAGGGTGGGGCCCTGTATATCTCCTCGATGCATTGACATGTCTCATGAGACAAATCCAGTTGGCGACAAACCCTTCGAGTTTGTTTCCAAAAATAAGACAGGTTTTGACAGACAAAATTAAACCATTTCAACAGTATAGTTGTATTATGTGATAGATACATGACTTCCAACTAATAATAATTGTATTTATTAATTTTTAGTTATTACCATCCATGAGGTTTTTACTATGAAAAAATATATGGATGCAATTTTATTATCAGTTTATTAATGGTGTGTGTTTTTCATTTATTCACCATTCCATATTGAATATGCCAATTTTATTATGATTCAATTATTTTTGATTCATGATTCCATTATTTTTAAACCTTAATAATAATTTGAGATCATGAATTTCTTTTATTTACCTTCAACATGTTATGAAGAGGATACCATTTATTGAGTTCTCATGGATGTAGTTTTTTAGTTTTGGTTATGTATTGTATTTAGTTACCTTTCCCAAAGTAATATGATTTTCATGTTTTTATCTAGTTTCTTCAAGACTAATAAACTGATCTTTACTTTTGGATTTCATTCCTTTTTATCATGACACTTTAGTAATTAATCCACCGACTCAGGGCTTCTGGGGTCAGGGTGTTACATTGATGCTCATCACTTTACATTTCATTTTCCCTAAAAATGTATGACTACATTAGCTACACTTTTTTTTTTCAAATCCATATGCATTAAAGTTTTATACCCAATGAAGTTTCCAATCATGAATAAGTATATTGAAATAATATTATGTGTATTAGATTTGTTTTTTCCACAAGAATTCTTTAATATAATGGTCGACTTGATGATTCACTTGGTTAGAGAGGTTTAACCTTGTGGACCTTTCCATTATAGATGAATATACCTCATTGAATTATAAATGAATATTTTGAAATAGTATGCCAAGAATGAAAATCTAGTGAATCAAACAAGAAAAAAATGAAATTCTTTGCGTAAATTCACACTATCAATTCCACTACTACATAAAGTAACGTTACAAGGTCTTGGAGACACAATATTCAAAGTTGTAAATATATCCTATATTCAATATAAAGAATAAATATTTACAGATTCCATTATAGGAATGGTTTTTCGATAGATTATAAATTATATTATCGTGTTTGAATGGTTGGGATTCCCAGTTGTGAATACATACATAAGGTAAATTTTCATAATCCATCAATCTAAAAAATGATCTATTGTGTTCACTGTAGTAAATAACTTTTAACATTTTCTACAGGAGTATATATTACTATTATATAAAGGTATTACCATGCTAAGTATGATTTTTACTCATTAATCCATATATAATTTATATTTAAAAAACTTTCATAAGATTTTTAGGAAATTTAAATGAAAAAATTTCACTAAGAAAGACATTTAATAAGAAAAAAAGAAATGACATACTCTTCTTGATTTCTAAAATACATGGGTGAAACTCTATTATATAATCATATAAAATATATTTTTCTTTTATTAATACTTATTTTTTAATCAGCACAGGATTCTCATAATAATCAATTTAGATACCCCAAATTTTTATTTTTTTATTTAATGCATGGATTCCAATCAAAATAACCACACAAGATGCCTATTGTGAATTTTTAATGTAATGTAATCAACATTTTATAGATAAAAATCAAATTATATGTTGTGATTTTTGTTTTAATGATAATTTTATTTTTATTGGGGGATCTATAAATATAGTCTAAATCATGGTATGAGGCCAGTGACTAAACGTAAGAAGCCTATGGATTTCATCAAATGGAAATAAATTAATTTATATATAGTTATATTTAACAATAAAAATATATTTCAAACCTATTAACTTCTTTTTGGTCAATGTTTTTATAGTTTCTAAAGGAAAATAAACAAATTATTGTGGATATTATGTTTTCAATTTTATGAAAGATATTGTATACCATCAAAATATTAGCATCCTTAAATAGGTAATTTCGGAAGGTAATTACAATTTCATTAAAAATATTTGTTAATAATTTGTTTTTATATATTTTTCTAGTACCAAAAACATTTCCAAAAATCTATGTACTCAATAGATTATGTAAATTTGTTTAGAGATGATGGGTAAGAGTATATGGTGTCAAAATATCTATCAATATCAAATTTAAGATATTACATATTATTTTTGTGATGTAGTATAGTCTATGACCTTAGAGATACATTTTGGAAGTGAATCATTAGTATCATAACACTTATATATTACATTTTCCCTACTTCTCAAGGAGAAGTATAATGGTGGGTTACACTCTAAGGATTCTGATAGAGTAAGTAACATGTCTGAAGGTGACCGTGCTCATGAGAGATTGAATTTCGAGGCTACAAATAAGATAATGGAAACATGGAAATGGTATGAGGATTATTATACCCAAAAATCTAAATAAGTATCATTAACTATTGAGTACGTTACTTCTATTCTCATAAACTAATCATTTTTATTTTGTGTCATAAATATAAAAGTAGAATTTTAGTTTAAAACATGATTCACATGACTAAAACTGATAAAAAATGATTGTATTATTTTCAAACATTAGTAAAATGATCTATATTCTATTTGTGACATATAGGAATTGATCTCACATAAATTTGACACATGATGAGGTCGATATGACTCAAAGTTCATGTTTTTAATAAAAAGTGTCATTTTTGTATAAAACACTCCTCAAATAGAAAAAACCAAGAAAATATGATCAAATTATTTTAAAACATTAGGGAAACAATAAATAATTCATTTTTTATGTTTAGGAATCAAACACATTTCAATATTAAACACAATATGGTCGGTATGACATGAAGTTCATGTTTTTAATACAAAAGTTCCATTTTAGTTTAAAACATGCCCCACATATCCGAAACTAAGAAAATGAGATCATATTGTTTGAAAACATTAGGACAATGATCCATAACTCATTTGTGACATGTAGGAATTAGATTCATTTCAATATGACAAATGTTGTAGTATGTATGACTCAAAGAACATATTTTAATATAAACATGCCTTTTTAGTTTAGAACACATGTCACATATCCAAAATTGAAGGAAAAAGATCGTATTATTTTAAAAAATTTGGAAAATAAAAAATAATTCATTTATGAAATGTAGGAATCAATCACACATTAATTCAACAAATGATGTGTTTAGTATGAATCAGAGATCTTGTTTTCAATATTAAATTTCCATTTTAGTGTCAAATATGTGTCACATAGAATAAACAAAAAAATGAGATCTAATTTTATTTAAAATTTAGTAAAATGGTCCATAATTCATTTTGGACATGTAAGAATTGACCTCACATCAATTTGATGCATAATGTGGCCAATATGACTCAAAGTGTGTGTTTTCAATATAAAAGTTACATTTTAGTTTAAAATTCATGTCACATAGCCAAAACTAAGAAAATGAGATCATTTTGTCTTAATAGTTAAGAAAATAAATTCATATGTAATTTTTTATGTATTGTAATTGAATGAACATCAATTCGATGCACAATGTGGCCGGTATGACTTGAAATGTGTTTTTTTCAATATAAAAGTTCTATTTTAGTTTAGAACATACATCATATAGACAAAACCAAGAAACTAAGATCAGATTGTTTTCAAACATCAGAAAAAAATCCATAATTATTATTTTAAGTGTAGGAATTGACTGCACATCAATCTGATACATGACATTGTTGGTATGAATTAAAGTGCTTGTTTACAGTATAAAATTTCCGTTTTAGTTTAAAACATGCATCACATTTCCAAAACAGATAAAATGACATTTTTTTCAAACATTAAGAGAATGATCCAAAATTCATTTTTAACATGTACGAATTGGACACACATCAATAAGATACAAGATATTTTTCGTATTACACCAAGTGAATGTTCTTAATATAATAGTGTCATTTTAGTTTAAAACACACATCACATAGACAAAACTAATAAAACAAACTCATTTTGTTTACAAACATTAGGAAAGTGATCTATAATTCCTTTCTAACATGTAGTTATATACTACTCATCAATCAGACATACGATGCAACTGATTTTAATCAAAGTGTGTGTTTTCAATATAAAAGTGTCATTTTAGTTCAAAATGCACAAAACTAGACAATAAAGATAAAATAAGATCATGTTCTTTTCAAACTTTAGGGAGACAATACATACTTAATTTATTTCCATGTACGAACCAACCAAACATCAATCTCACATATTTTGCAGTCGTTATGACTCAAATTTTGTGTTTACAATCTAAAAGTGTCATTTTAGTCAAAAAAATGTGTCACATAGACAAAACCGAGGAAAATATTATAGATTATTTTGAAAATTTTGTACAATAATCCATAATTTATTTTTGATCTGTAGGAATTGACCACACATCAATATAACACATTATGTGGTTGATATAACTCAAATTTGTTGTTTTTAATACAAAAGTTCCATTTTAGTTTAAAACATGCTTCACATAGCCAAAACTAATAAAAAGAGATTGAGTTGTCTTCAAAATTTATAATAATAATAATCCATAATTTATGTTAGACGCACAAAAATTTACCGCATCTTAATATGACACATGATGTGGCCGACATGATTGAAAGTTTATTTTTTCAATATAAAATTCATTTTAGTTTAAAATGAATGTCAGTAGTCATGAATGAGAAAATGATCTTGGATTGTTTTCAATCATTAGTAAAACAATACATAAATAATTTTTATAATGTATGAATTGACTGCACATCAATTTGATGCATGATGTGGTTAGTATGACTCGATGTGCGTGTTTTCAATATAAAAGTTTCATTTTAATTTAAAACATAGGTTATCTATCCAAAAATGACAAAAAAATATTATATTATATGTAAAACATATGAAAATGATTCATAATTTATTTTTGATGTGTATGAATTGACTGAACATCAATATGACACATGATGTGGTTTGTATGACTCAAAATTCTTGTTTTCAATAAAGAAGTTTCATTTTAGTTTAAAATCACCTAACATATCCAAAACTAAGAAAACAAGATCAAATAATTTTTAATATTTATGAAAATGATATATAGTTCATTTGTGATGTGTAATAATCGACCTCATGTCAATATGATTTATGTGCATGTTTTTAATATAAAAGTATAATTTTAGTTAAAACACACATCCCTAGCCAAAATTATGCAAATGAGATTAAATTGTAATAAATATTTAAGAAAATAGTTTGTAATTCATTTGTGACATGTAAGAATTAGCTAAATATCAATCAAATACATGATTTGGTTGGTATGAATTGAAGTGTATGCTTTCAATATACAAGTTTCATTTTATTTAAAATGTGCATTAGATGGATAAAACAGAGAAAACAAGCTCATATTGTTTTCACATCATTTTATCAACTATTTTTTAGTTAATTTCTTTATAATTTTTATATGATACTAATTTAGTTAATTTTCATATAGATAATTTTTCAAGATGGATAAGAAATAGTGTGATAGTTTAAGGATTTTGGTTCTCTAAAGAAATTAATTTTGAATGGGATCACATCCCCAGTGTGGGTTTCATATCACAACAATTTGAGTCAAATCAAGAGAACCTACTTTTGAGAATAATAGAAAATGGTGTGATGTGTAGGAATCAACCACACCTCAATACAATAGATGGTGTGTTTGTAATAGTTAAAAGTATATATTTTTTATTTTAAAATTAACACTTTATGTTTAATTACTTTTTTATTGAATTATTAACATGAGAATTATTTTCTTATACAGGTGCATTCTTTTACTCTAGATGGGGTGGTTTGTTCAACAATTGATATCATGGCATGGCTCTTTTGAGAGGGGGTTGGGGGCCAAAGACAATAGAACATTGACATATTTAAATTATTTTGATAAATTTTACTTATTAATGTAATTATAAAAACCAACGTTTGAGATGACTATAATATAGTATTTTTATAATATTTGTGACGTAAATTTTATTTTAATTAAATTTTGTATTTGTTGATTCCTATATTCTCTGCTGTAGTGTGCTATAATTTTACAATCACACTACAACAATATGGATTCTATTTATTCTATTAAAATTACTCATAATGGGACCATTTATCAACCTAGAACTAACAGTGATAATGGACCCCTTTACTAGTGCTTTTTTAGTGCTGATAAAAGAACTATTTATCAGCACTAAAAAAGCGCTGATACAAGTGTCCCTTTATCAAAGCTAAAAGAAGGACTGATAAAGGGGGGATTTATCAGTTCTTTTTTAATGATGATAAGGTTCCCTTTATCAGTGAATTTTTAGTGATGATAAAGGCCGAGCCCTTTTAATGGGGTTCTAATTTCATTGATTTTTATGCCGAAAAAGACTAATTTTAGTGTTGTTATAGGCCAGTTTTGTAGTAGTGGTAGTACCGGCTACATTTAGCTTGTAGTAGGTATCAAAAACCTTCTTGGTATCCTCTATATTGACTATGGATGGTATAATAATAAAGAAACTAAGAATATTAATACCTTGACACAAGCTATCAATGTTGGAAACTGGTAGCATTAGAGTTGAATACATACACATTCTCTTCATTAAAGAGGATTTTTTTTTTCTTTAGTTTTCCACTATTTCCTTTTTAAATCACTAATTTGTGCTCCTGCTAAAGGATTTGGTTAGCTTCCACACAGGCAACTAATTCATCATTATAATTCCCTTCATCTTCCTCAACATTCATGCCACCCTCAATTCTATTACCTAGAGTATTTGTAAATAAAATTTCTATATGATAAGTTTTGTGATCATTTACAAGATAAACCCATGAGGCCTCAACTCTTATAAAAGGATCATTGAGAAGTTTTCTCCCTACATGTTTCATATCTATATTGATATGGTTTATTTCTTCAAAAAAAAATTCTAACCTTAGTCCATGAGGACCTACCCCAAAAACACTGCACTATTACAGATTGTGCAATATCTAGTGCTGACCTTTATGAGTGCTTGAATAATAGCACTAATAAAGGTGGTACGTTTACTAGTAGCTATAAATAACTGTGGATAATGTTAAAATTTATCAATGCTACAAATAACACTAATAAAAGGGTACCCTTTGTTAGTTCATTTTTCTAGAGCTCATAAAAAGTACCCCCTTTATTAGTGATTTTAGTACTGATAAAAGTCTCACCTTTATCAGCCCTTTTTTAGCACTGATAAAGTTCATAGTGAGTAATTGAAATTATATATAAATTTTTGTATATTTTTAAATTATTTTTATACTACAATAAGTATATATATGTAAATATAATATATAAATATGATTTATATAAATAAAAAAAATTTTATTTTCCAAATTTTATATATAAATAATTGTAAAATTTATATAAGTCAAAAAATTAAATAGTATATTTATATACATTAATTAAAAAATGAGTATATAATTAAAAAATATATAATATATTAATATTTTTTAAAACAATTATATAATATATAAATGAATATATTTATTTAAATATATATTTATATTGATATCAAATAATTTAAAATATATGTACATGTATAAGAATACGTGTATATATATGTGTGTATGTATATATATATATATATATAAATATCTCTGTGTGACTGTGTACATATGTATGATTGTCGTTGGTATATATATATATGTGTGTGTATGTTTGTTTATTTTAATATTATTTAATATTTTTTAATATCTCTCTGGTTTTAGTATTTTCTATAATTTATTAGTTTTTTAATATTTATTCATTATATATATTTATTTTAATTTATTCATCATGAATATATGTGCGTATTTAATTTATTTTTTATTAATTTAGGTTGATTTAATTTAAATATTAATATTTTTTTATAGTAAACATAATTCATTTTTAATAATTTTGTTATTTATATAATTAGAATTATCAATTTATTCATTTTTATTCTTGTTTATGTGTCTGTAATTCATGTAAATGTTATGAAATAAATTTAAATTTTTATTAATTTATTTAAATTTATTTATTCAATTTTAATATTATTTCATTAATTAGTATTTATTCATTTGAAATATTTATTATTATTTAATTTTTTTGGAATTTATTTAATTTTAATATTTATTTATACATAATTATTTACTATGTTTTAATATTCTTAATATATGTTTAATTTATAATATTAATATTTATTCAATTTCATTTATTAAGCTCTAATAGTTTTAAAATATTTGATATTTATATAATTAATTTATTTAAATGCATTTTTAAATATTCTCTTCATTTTTAACATTTTTTGAGTTAATTAACGTAATTAATCTTACAAATCATACATAATTATTTAGTAAGTTTTAATATTATTACTATGTTTTTAATTTATATGATCAATATTCATTCAATTTTATTTATTAAGTTTTATTATTTTTAAAATAGTTGAAATCTATATAATTGTTTTATTAGATGCATTATTTTAATAATTTATTCATATTTTGTATGTACATGTTTATAATTTCTGTAACTAATCTTCCAAATTAAGTTTTTGTATGTGTTTACAATGTTTCCATATTTTCAATATGTTTCATTTTTAAATATTTTGATTTTTAATATTTTTAGTAATTTATATAGATAATAAAACTTATCTAGTTTTTTAATATTATTGAATTGTGATCATTTTCAATTATTCAATTTCACTCATTTTTAACATTCATTTCAGATTATGTATTAATTAATAATGTTAAATATTTTTTACACTTGTAATTTATTCATATTTAATATATTCTCATTTAATTTTTTTAATAATATTTCATCGGCAATTATAAAAGCACATATAAAAACTATATTTATTATCACTTATTTTTTAGAGTTGAAAAAACTATTCTTTATCAGCACTTTCTGGGAAGCACTGATAAAACCATTTTTTATCTTATAAATTCTAACACTAACCAAAATTTCCTCATCACGTCCTTCAAGCACCCTCAAAAGTCGACCTCTACTGTCACTCATACTTGAACGTCTCTAAAAAATTGATCCTCTCAAAAGGTAAGGTATGTAACTATTTCTAATCAACTTTAATTGATCTTACAACACTCAATTTTCATGCACATATCTTTCACTCCAATTGAGATCCTCTTTAATTATGATCCTCAAACATTCAATTTCCTTTAAAATGAATTTATTTTGTTATCTAGGTCACAAAATGAATGAGAACATCATGGTGTGATCCAAACTCCATGAGAAATTTGTTTTCATTATATTTCTCATTTCGAAATGGTGATTTGGGTAGAAAATAATCGAAATGGAGCGATTTGAACTCATCTCTCCTATTTTGTGAAGTTATGGTGGGCAGAGTGAAATCTTTTGGGTAGAAATTATGAGAAATAATTTTCTCCCCAATTGAGGATTTCAAATCACCTCAAAATCAGGGAGATTTAGAAGATAAAACGAAATAATTCTATTATTTTCAAATTTCCTATATTACCCATTTCCATATTTAATTTTACTAAACCTATTTAGTGATTAGGGGTCTTGGTAAGGTCTTGGGTTCAAGTCTTTTTTAATTATTCCCTGTTAGTTTGTAGGATTATCATTTTATTTATCCATTTTTAGGGAACCATTATAAATAGTTATAACAAATTATTAGTTTTCTAAATTCTATGCAACTTATAAATAACTTAAATTATATTTATGTAATTAATTTTTCTGTAAATATTTTAAAAATTTTATTTTAATAATTTCGATAGTTGTTGAAATATGAAGTTTTAAAAATTAATTTATATTAAATATTATGTATCAATTTAAACAATATATTTTAAAATAAATTAACATATGGATTATGTAAATGATTTTAATGAATATGTGCAATCAATTTTATTTAAACATTTATTTAAATTTTTTGATTTTATGAACATAAGTTTTGTTAGTTTATTTTTTTTAATTTTTGTGTCTTGAAATTATAATGATATATTAAAATCAAAATTATTAATTTTTGATTTGATAATAAAAAATGAAATAAAAATTTATTATTTAAGTAGGTTAATTCATGATTTTTTTTCATTTGTAGCACCACAGTTCTTTAAATTTTCACTCATAATAGTTTATTCTCCTTACTGACCTCATTAAGGATTCCTTCCACTTTTATTTCAACCTCTGTTCCAATTAGCATGAGTGTATGTCTCTTATATTAATTATTTCTCTTTTCCTCACTTTCATTCATTCTGACCACCATTGGATTTTGTTAAGTCATTAATATCGTGGTCATTTTTTCCAGTTTACTTTATTGGTCTTTATCATTGGACATGCCCACAGTTTTATTTAAACCCTTATTATAGATATGGGGACTCCCATAACTCTCTTTAAAGCTCCAATCAAACTTCCCTTCAATGCTTAAATTGGATTTATGACCACCATTCAAAAAATCCATATTTGTTTCTATTTTCTTTAAACCTCACTCCTAGTTTCTACTCAGGAACTTTTCTTGAGTTGATTCTATTTATTGGTTTCATTGAGGATTAGTTTTATTTTCATATTATCCCAGTTATTTGGGATTATACTCTAATCATTAGTTTGATAAGAGGATTTATTCTGATCCTGTTGTGACACTACTTCAACTTGTGTTAAATTTGGTTTTTTCCTTCCATCCATAATAATAATTGGAATTTATATTATTTTAGGATTCATCTCAATCATGTTAATTTATTAAATTTGAATCATTCCTGAACCCCAATTAGACTGTTCATCAGTTTTTCTAGTAGCTTGAGAACCCCAGGTTAGGTCATCTAGTTCATTTGATTTAAATTCAAGATTTTTTTCAAGCACTAGTTTCTCAATACCATTTTATTAGGTCCTATAAATGTTTTCATCATTTGAAAAAAAATATAAACTTCAGCTATTAAGCATCATTTCATTGAAAAACCAACTAACCCACCACATACCAGTGAATAAATTAATAAACATAAAATCCTCCCCCATGTTTTACTCCCATCTAAAAAAGTTACAGATTCTATCCTTGATCTTTTATATAAATTTAATTATATTCTATATACATTTATATATATAACACATTTATTTCCTTCAATTATTTACACCTCTAAAAAACAATCACAATACACATCATTCATATCCTATTATCTTAGAAAAATGGATTCATGTAGATTAAAGGATTATTTAATAATGAACTTATATGGGTTCTAAGATCACAATTATTATTTATTTATTTATTTTTTTAAATATTAATATCACTAAATCAAATAGGATGGATATGAATTTAAAATGGATGGATTCCTATTGTATAAAAATAGAGTATAAGGATGGGTGAAGTAGTTCATCAATTTTGAAAAATATCATCATATGACCCTTCTCAAATCCTCCATCTGTGTTTATAATATTTTTATTCAATATTAATTATTCTATATAAGTTGGAAGAAAATATAATATATCATGGAATGGATTGAATTTATAAATTTTGGACAAAACATGGGGACAAATTTAATGAATCTAGTGATTTGGATAACACTGCATTTTATGGATCATCTTATATTATTATAAATGTTAACAATAAATAATACTATATCGAGGGTATGAGTACAGTTGTTAATGATGATGAAGATCCTATTGAGGAAATGAGAATGTAATATGAGGAATTTTGTGATTTTCCAAAATTATTTGATAAGTTAATGTGTTGTGCAAGGACACCATTATATACTGTTTTTAATAAATATATATATCATTTTTATCCATAATGAATCTATAAAATATAAATGTTGTAAATGGATGGAGTGATTCTAGTTTTACTAAACAACCTTCAATATTGAATGATATGATCCATAAAGAGAAAGGGATTCCTTGCTGAAAATATGATTCTAAAAGAATACTATGTTCAATGTGTATAATCTTTGAAATAATATTTTCATTTCCAAATGGATGTATATTGTCTCATAAATAAAATCACTTAAAAATTCCCAAAGTGAGGTGTGTCTTGATAAAAGAAAGATGAATCATGTTATATGAATGTTTTATAGTACTTTATAATATTTTCAAGGTTTTGGTTCCTAGATAGAACTGATGAGACTGCAAGGAAATTAACATGGAATAGAAATACATGTATTAAATATGGTAAAATTTATCACCTGAATGACTCCCCTAATTGGAATAATATTTATCAAGAGTATCTTGAATTTGAAAACAATCTTAAAAACATTCGTCTTGTGATATATATAGATGGATTGAATCCTTTTATTTTTCAAAGTATCACTCACAGTACAAGGATGGTTATGCTTCTATATTATAACTTTCCACCATGGTTATGAATGAAATGAAAATAAATTATGTTATATCTGATTATATCTTGACCAAGATAACCAAGTAATGATATTTATGTTTATTTGTATCCACTAATCAAAAATTTGAAATTATTGTGGAATTTGGGTGTTACGTTGTACTATTCTTACAAAGACGATGATTTAAAGTTGAGAGCAATGTTGTATGGGATGATAAATGACTTTCCTACTTATAGAAATTAGTCAGGATATATCATTAAAGGAACTCAAGGGTGTCCCATCAGTGAAAAATTTACATAGTCAATTAGGTTGAAAAATTCCTCGAAGACCGTGTTTCTAGGAAATTACAAATTTCTACCCTGGTGACATAAATACCAATCATGGGTGAAATTATTCGATGGGAGTTCAGAATAAGTTACAACACCATATCTAATAACAGGTGATCAAATATTTGAGAAAGTAAAATATATAGACACTTATTTTGGAAAAAAAATATAGAAACCTTATAAAAATTAATTTGAAAAAAGGATTTGTTTTTTGAATTACCATTCTAGAATTGATTTTACATCAGGGAATTTTATTTATATTATGAATATGGAAAAAAAATTTATTTGATAATTTAATTGGAAAGTTACTAAATGTACCTAGAAAAAAAATTATTGAAATAAGGCTAAGTCAGACATGATTGAAATGGAGATATAGGAAGATTTGGCACCGGTGAATAGTGAAAATGGGCTTTCTTCCTCCAGCTACTTACACTCTTTCTAGGAAAGATAAATATTAGTTTTGTAACTTATTGAATGATTTCAAGGTTCTAAAGGTGTATCTATCAGATATCAAGAATATCATTTTAATGACTGATTTAATGTTAAAGGTTTTTAAATTACATGACTTTCTTGTTTTGATACAAGATCTAATTCCATTAGCTTTATGTTTCATTTTACCAATATTTTCCATCATACATTAACCAATCCATATATGTATTTTGATGCTCTATATAGAAAATTTATAGACCCTGAAAATTTTTTAATCACAGAAAAGGAAATTTCTATAATACTATGTGAATTGAAGATATTCTTCCTACCAACATTATTTGATATGATGATTCACTTGGTAAGAGATATTTTAATATTTTTTCCTATATATTATATTTATATGTACACTATTTAATGGTATATAAATAATTTTAAAGGGTATTCCAAAAATTGATGTCATCCAAAAGGTTTTATTTCAAAGGAATATGCTTGAGGAAACTGTTGAATTCTGTAACAACTACCTATCGGATGTGGAAAGAATTGGTTTACCAAAATCACTTAACACCAAGAATTTTTTAGTGAAGTAATTTCCAAAATATATGTTTTCACATTACTATTACAGAGTGGGATCAAGATCACCGTTATGATATTCATAATATTATAGAGGTTTCACCATATGTTGTAACCCAAAAAGTGATTCTTAGGTATTTGAATCCATAAAGGGTTGAAATATAGATATAAAATATACATAATAAATAGTTTATGGTATGGTTTTGTGATCATATTTATATGGAGTCAACTACAAATCTAGATTAAATATCAAAACAAATATGATGTCTATCCAGAGGACCAAGTGTGAAAGTATTATCTTAGAATGGTTATGTATTGAATGGTTGTATGTTATATAAAAATGAACATGATAAACGTAGTACCGTGAAAAATAGTGGAGTTACACTTATGGATGAAAGGATGCATATATCTGGTAACAAGTAAAAAAATCAAATTTATGTGAATATTTCATACTTTGACATCACCAAAAAAATATTGGACTTAGATTATACAACATTAAAAGTGCAGAATTTTCAATGAAACTAGGTTGACAACAGTAGTTAAGTTAAAATAGATGAATTGGTATTCTTGAAAGTGGAATTTAGTAAGGAAGGGTATAAATATGAACTATTTATAATGGAATCATATGTAGTAAAAGTATATTATGTTATCGATCCTATAAACCATAAGTGTTTAATTGTTATGTTATGAGCCGAAACCACTGAAGGGTCAGATTTCAATTCAACTTAGGATTAACTTTTCATCGGGATTTCATAATCATTTCACAATGGTCCCAATTTATAATACATCTTATATTTTATAGGAGACATAATCAGGGGATTTTATACTCAATAGAGGGGGAAATCCTTTGACCCTTAGAAAAATAGAGTTCAATAATTAGGTTAACTGTTTTTTTAATATACATTACATTACCTAATATTATTATGTTTTTAGTACTGTATTTACATAATATAAATTAAATGTTCAACCACTTCTTCAGATAATGACTTCTACACAATAAGATGCTCTCAATCCTGAGGAATAATAGGTTTCTCAACATGTTGGCGCTTCCAATGCAAATGATCAAGAACATCATGCACATGCTGATGTTTCTAATCAAAAGGAACATTTTATTCATGATGTTGAAGGCAAGGAAATGGTATATGGTTAAAAAATTGTGTCCTAGAAAAAATATTAGTGTTATGGCATGAAAGTGTTAACAAAAATTATTAAGGTTAGAGACAAAGAAATCAAATTTGAGTTTGGTTGGAATTCATATGGCTAGCCTGTTGACCCAAAAAATTCCATATCCAGTAGTTTCATTAGTCTAACCACTCAAATTAACATTCTAGTGGATTTAGATTCATGGTATAATGTTCTTCCCATGCTTAAGACACTAATTTGGGAAAATATTAAGGAAACATCATGATATAAGTTTTTTATTTTACTAAAGAACACAAAAAATGAAACATTGATTTACTCTTTATTATATCATGCATATTGAACTTTGGTAGATGAATTTTGAATGAAATTAATATTAATTATCACTGGAATTGATCATATGGGCTTTCAAAAAATTCTTAAAAATTATAATTCCATTGATTCTCTAGGGAAAACAAACCAACACCCACTACAGATATATACACACCTGATAAAACAAAAATTTTGGAATGTGTTTATTGAACATTGTGAGTAGACGACTTTTCAGGTATATTGTGATTGGAAGTACATTTATTAACAATACGGGTATTAATAACTTTTATTAATAATTTTTAACTTATTATACAAAGGAGTGATGAAAATAATCAATGTAAAACAAAACCAATGTACCTCTATTATGAAGAATGTATGGGGGATGATTCACTTCAAAAAATGCTCAGTATTTTAAATCTACAATAATATTTTTATGTAACATGAAAAAATGTAATTATGTTCCTTTGTCTATATGAAGATTGATGATTCAAAATCCAAATCCACTTCCATCCTATATTATGTGTTATTTAAGGAGGATCATGTAATTAAATATGGGATAGTAATACATGAAAACTCAAAAAAATAATTGTAATTATGTTTAAATATGACATAATAAACATTTTTTTAAATCAGTATCATGTAAGAATGATTAAATATTTTCGTATATTTAATATCCAACTTAGATACAAAAACCATAGTTATTTTTACCTGATAAATAAATACAACCAGTGGACTTGAAGTGGACAAAGCAGTATGGCCGCATTATAGGTTTGGGGTTTTGGGTGACACCCTAAACATATTTTGAGAAAATAAATGAATAGGGGTATAGATAATACAATGGAAGAGATACAAACACAATTAACTGATCTAGAATAAACAATAATGGGAAGTATGGGTTGTTAGAAAATATTATAGGAAGGAATCAAATAGAAGAAACAATACAACGAAAATTACTACATGAAGACCCCCACCCCCAACACCTTTGAGTCAAGCCATTTATCTATGAGGGCTATCTTAAAATAGGTAATCAATAGTTTCATAATTTTTCTCTTAAATGTGAATCATACAAAATTGGTACCTCTCATGTATAGAAATTATATAGAGTAAAAATGATTGTGATTTATATCTATCAACACCCACACATTGCCTTTTTGTGAGGTTTACAATGTACAATATTGAAGGAGACATTCTATACAATAAATAACTTCCAATAGGTCATGTGAGAGTTAGGATTAACGTAGCTCATGAGGAAAGAACAAAGATACCTTTTCTACTTTATGATGTAAATATTTATATGGATGATCATGCTATTGGAACTTTCTTATAATTGTTGTTGGATATTTTCAAAATACATGTTAACAAGGTGGTATTCCATTACAATTTATTTTTTTATAAAAAATCTATAAAAATTAATAAAAAAGGCCTGAATCGATGATTTTTATTATAAACATATAAAGATAATGGAGTGAAATGGAAGTTCAGATCAAAATGTTCTAAAGGATCATACAACCAATCAAAAATATCCTTTATAAATTACCTTTACCAGACTTATTCAACTTCTTCATTTATTAACATTAATGGCTCATGCAGATATAATGCAAAAAAGTTGGGATATATCTGTAATTTATTTTGAAGAGTAAATTCATGGAGAGGCCATTATATACTACCTTGGTCATGATAATGTAAATGAAATCCTCAAGCATAAATTTCTAATATTCCTAGTTAAAAATGTATAATTGATGTGTATTTTTATAATTTTTTTGTCAAATAACTAATCTACTATGTTAATTATGGATAAATGATATTAATATTTTTTACAAGAGTATATTTAAATACTATTTTAAGGGGAAACACTATGAACATAAATTCATACTAATTATTCCTCACATCACTTCTATAAAACTTTTCTCATTGGAACCAAACAAATATAAAGTAATTGTGTAAAAACTAGCCACAATGTTTCAAAGAAAACTTACAAATGATGGAATCTTCTGAATACCCATAATAAAGGGGTAAAAGTATATAATTTAATAATATAAAATATAATTTCATTCCTTTCATTACTCATTCCCTTTATAGTCATCATTGGTTACCCATTGCAATCAATTCAGATACTCCAAATATTTATTGTCTAGATTCAATGCATGGATACCCAACAAACCAACCACATGTGATGACGTTTATAAATTTCTAATACACTACATGAAACATTTTACAAATAAAATTTAATTCATACATTTTATGTTACATTTTAATGGAAATTATGTTATTATAGGGTGTTGTTTAAATATCATTAAAATCATTTCCTGAGGACAGTCCATGAGCATAAAAAATCCTACAAACCTCTAAAACTGGATAAGTATTAGTGTATATATTAAAATATTTGACTATAAATTAATATATCAATAAAAATTACTTATTTTACTCAATTTTTCTATATTTACCAAAATAAACTAATGGAAAAGATTGTGGTTATTATGTACTCAAATTTATAAAAGATATCATATCACGTCAACAAACTAGCAATCTTAAAGAGGTATTCTTGATGGTAAATACAATTTCATTTAAAATACATATTAATCCTTTGTTTATTTATGTTTTTTCTATATTACCACGACTATCGATAATCTTTATATTCAAAAGAGGAAATATATTTATTTTTAAATGAATGGGAAAAATACTTGGTGTCAGAATTGATACAGACATTGTGAAAAGAAGAATCCCTACTTAATATTTACTTAATTTTATCATCATTTTATCTACTTTTTTGGATAGTTTCCAAATAATCTTTATTTAATAATTATCTTTTTAATTTATAAAAATATCATGAAGAAGTGACATCATCTTCAAGGATGATCTACTAAATATAATTCAAATTTCTCCTTATTTTGAAATTTATTAAACATTTCATGTTATTAGAAAACCATATTTTTAAATAACCCTAAATGTAGAATGCATTGCAAAATAAAAAGACACTGTGTGATGTGAATGAATCAATCTCACTTCAATATGATACACGGTATGCCTATTATGACGCAAATTTTATGTTTTTAGTTTAAAATTAACATTTTAGTTCAATACAAACATTACATACTAAAAAACAACCAAAAGAATTTTGGTTATAATGTTATAAAATTTATGAAATGTACCATTTTATATCAACAAACTAGCATCACTGAAGTGTTATTTATGATGATAGATACTGTATCATTTAAAATATTTATAAAATCATTATTTAATAATATTTTTCTAGTATGACCATGTCTTTCAAAATTTCTCATATTCAAAAGAGGAAATATATTTTTTTAGAAACTAAAAGGGTGAATACATGGGGTCAGAATGTATACAGACATCATGAAGAGGTGACATCCCACTACTAATATAGTTTATTTTCTCATCATTGTATCAAATATTTCATATTTAACTTCCTTGAAATTTTTATCTACTACTTATTTTTTAAAATTTTATTTGATATCATGGAGAATGATGATACTCCCATGATGCACTAATGTACTAGGATTATGAACCCAATAAGGATGATGCACTCATGATGATTCAATATTATTTTTATTTTAAAATTCATTAAACATTTAGGGTTATCAAAATTTTTTTTGTTAACCTTGAATGTTGAATGCATTGAAGAATAAAAATACACGATGTGATGTGTATGAATCAACTAAAAATCAAACTGATAAACGATATGCCCAATGTGAATTAAAGTTTATGTTTTTAATTTAAAATTTATATTTTAGTTCAAACACATGTTACATAATAAATATCAATAAAATGAATTTAGGTTATTTTGATACATTAATAAAATGATTCGTTACTCATTTATGACATATAGAAATTAATCAGACCGCCATTCAATACATGGTGTTACCAGTATGAAAGAGTAAGTAACATATTCTAAGCTGCTCATGTTGTTGAGATATTGGAATTTTGGGATTTAATTGAGATAATTATGATAGATAAATGGGTCAAGAATGTATACAAAAATCATTAAAATATGATTTCCTACGAATTATATTGTTAATTTTTTGATCATTTTATCTTTTATTTTTAAGTTAATTTTATTTATCATTTTTATCTGATACTTATTTTTTTCATAGATATTTTGGGAAGTTATACTTTACCTTCAAATATCTACAAAAATCCAAAAAAGAGAAAACATGTTCATTTTGGATGAAAGAGGAAACCTCTTGCTTCTTAAAATGTGAAGTGAATCAAAAGGATGGATCTACCAAGGTATTTTGAAATAGTTGAATGGACAAGTAAGACTTCCCAAAATATCTATCATGAATTTTTCCTTAAATGATGTAGGAATCAGATACACCTCAACCATCCACACCTCAATCCGATACATAGTGTACTTGGTATGACATGAAGTGTATGATTTAAGTTTAAAATTTATAATTTAGTCCAAAACACACAAAACATACTCAAAACTAAGAAAAAAATATTCATATTTTTTTGATACTTTAGGAAAATGATATGTAAGTCCCTTATAAAATGTTTTAATCAACTACAGGTCAATATGATACATGATGCATATGATGTGACTCAAAGTGTGTGTTTTTAGTTTAAAATTGACATTAAACTTAAAAAATAACATACTCAAAACCAAGAAAATGCATTAGGTTTGTTTTTATAATTTACTTAAATGATCTATATATCATTTTTGATGTGTAAGAATCTTCCGCACCTTAATCAGAGACATGAATTTCCATGTACAACTCAAAGTGTATGTTATCAATTTAAAATTGATATTTTAGTTCAAACCTATGTTACACTTTGAAAAATGGGAAAACACACTCGTATTATCTTTTTAATTTCGGATAATGATTCATAGGTCATTTTTGATGTATAAAAATCAATCACACATCAAACTCACACATGATGTTACCGATATGACTCAAAGTTCCTGTTTTTATTTTAAATTTTTCATTTCAATAAAAAAGATACACAGTTAAAACTAAGAAAAAACATTTGGATTACTTTTATACTTTAGGAAGTTAATCCATAAGTTATTTTTGATGTATAAGAATCAACCACACATTAATATTATGCATGGTGTGATTAGTAAGATTCAGAGTGAGTTTTATTTAAAATTTACATTTTAGTTCAAAACACAAGTCACAAACTCAAAACCAAGAAAGCATATTCAGATTGATTTGACAATTTAGGAAAATAATCCATAAATTATATTTTATGTGTAAGAATCTACCACATCTTAATATAATACATGATTTTATTTTTATGAATCAAAGTTTATGTAATTAGATTAAAATTTATATTTTAGTTCAAAACATGTCTCATTCCCTGAAAAATGAGAAAGAATGATTGGGTAGTCTTCATACTTTAGTAAAATGAATCAAAAGTAATTTTTAACATACAAGAATTAGTCACATTTCAAGCCAATACATTATGTAATAGGTATGGATCAAAGTACATTTTTTCAGTTTAAATTGGAATTTTAATAAAAAAGAAATGTAACACACTCAAAAGAGAGAAAGTTTATTTATATTATTTTGATAGTTTATGAAAGTAATCCTTAATTAATTTTTTATTTGTAGTAATCAATCTCTTTCCAATCTGATGCACTGGGTGTCCAGTATGACTCAAAGGATGTTTTCATTTAAAATTTACATTTTAGTTCAAAACACACATCACATACTCAAAATTGAAAAATAACATTCATATTATGTTGATAATTTATAAAAATGATCCATAAATAATTTTTAATGTGTAGGAATCAACCTCACCTTAATCTGAGACACGATGTACCTAATATTACTCAAAGAGTCTGTTATCAGATTAAAATCAACATTTTAGATCAAAACATGTGTCACTCACTAAAAATCATGAAAATAAATGCTCGAATTATCTTAATACTTTAGCAAAAATGATTTATATGATATTTTTGATGTGTTGGAATTAGTTTCATTTAAAAAAACATGATGTGACTGGTATGGATTAAAGTATGTGTTTTCAGTATAAAATTAAATTTTAGTAAAAAATACACATGACACAGTCACAATCAATAAATAGCATTTATATTGTTTTGATACTTTAGGAAAATTTTCCTCACATCATTTTTTATGTGTAGGAATCAACCTCACTTATATCTGACTCACCACGGGACTGACTGAATTTTCGTGACATGTCAAATTGATTATGATTTTATGGTTGATTTATAGTATAGGGTAGACGCTAGTTCGTCTCTCAAGGAGCTTTGGTAGGTTTATAGTTTGTATTTTTAATAAAAAGTACTAAAATATGGGGTGATTTGAAAACAGTTTAATGAAAATAACTGAACATAAAGAGTTTAATAGTTGACAAACCAAGTGGATTTTGAAAAATATGAGACAAATTGGTCATTGTGATTTTACTACACCCATTTCAAATTTCATTGTTCTTAGAGATTAATTCATGTTTTGAGTGATTCTTTGGTTTAAATTAATTAGAATCTCGAATAATTCCTAAGATTTTATTTCAATGCTTATAGAACCAATCCTTGATGTAATAATCGTATTGTCAAGGGAAATCACTTATTTATAGAATAATATCTTCCAAATAAGATTAAAATCTCAAGAAGGTGGGTATGAAAATGTTTATTTTACTTTCCAATCATAACAACACAAATAACACACTCAAAACCTCACATCGATCTGTTAGAATCACGGTGCGTTCAATGATTGGTATGACAACAAGGGTGACTTTTTGTTTAAAATTGAGATTATAGTTCAAAACATAAACCAAATACTCAAAAATAAGAAAACAATTCATATTATTTTGATAATTTTTTAAAATTATCCAAAAGTAATTTTTGACATGTAGGAAACAATCACACCTCAATTCAATACACGATGTTCCCGGTATAACTCAAACTATGTGTTTTGTGTTTTAAAAAATGACATTTTTGTTCATAACTTGTATCACTCTCTAAAAACCAAGAAAAAGAAATGCTATTATTTTATTGATACTTTAGGAAAATAATTCATAAGTAATTTGTGACATGTATTAATTAGTATCATGTCAAACTGATGCACGATGTGACATGTATGACTCAAAGTGTGTTTTTAGTTTAAAATGATATTTTAGTAAAAAATACATGTGACATACTCAAAACTAAAAATACATATTCACATTGTTTTGATACATTTATAAAATGAATCTTATGTTATTTTGATGTGTATTAATGAACCACACATCAGTCTAACACATGATGTCACTAGTATGACTCCAAGTGTAACTTTTTATTTAAAATTGGCATTTTTGTTCAAAATAAATGTCACATAATCAAAACTAAGAAAATGTATTCATATAGTTTTTATACTTTAGGAAAAGTTCCATAAATAATTTTTGACATGTAAGAATCATCCACACCTCAATTTGATACATTTTGTTCTTGGTATGACCTAAACTATTTTTTATGAGTTTAAAAATGATATTTTAGTTCAAAAATCATGTGAAATACTCAAAAAAAAACTCATTAAGTTTTTTTATATTTTAATAAAATAATACATAAGTCATTTATGATGTGTAGGAATCATCCTCACCTCAATACGATACATGGTGTGACTGGTATGACTCAAATTGTGCATTTTCAGTTTAAAAATGAGGTTTTTAATGTATTGTTTTAAAATTTTAGGGATAAATTGTACCTGTCAATTTTATTCCAAAAAATAAATGTTTTAAATGTATATAATATTATGTTTTTTCTTATATTTTTTATGTAATTTTATTACAATTAAATTATGAATTTTCCATGTACATGTATTTTCTATTATAGTGTGCTGTAATTTTAACCACACATTACAGCTGTATGGCCTTTATCAACAAAATTTTTAGCACTAATAAAGGGACCCATTTATAAACACTTTTCTAGAACCAATAGAAGGTACCCATTTTAATGAAGTTTAGAACAATAATTCTTTTTAACATAGATAAAGTTCTTTTTTAGCACTGACTGTAGCCCGATCTTCCACAGTGCTTGAAGAGAAAGTGAGTGCTCAGTTCTATAGACTTTGAAATTATAAACCACCCTCCACCATGTGAGTCTGAATTATTTATGAAATTTAATTAAATTTATCTTTTTATTCCTTAAAATATTTCTTCGTACAAGATTTATCCTCACTCTCTTCTAGAGAATAGAATGATAAAATATAATTCTTAAAAAATTAAATTATAAATTACCAATAGATTGAAATAAGACACAAAAGAAAAAAGTATTTTCATATTTTATTTGATGGTTAGTATCCTCTTACATGGTAGATATCTATACCTTATCAATCATAGTGGCATGTTGATCAACTACAACCGGTATTCTAGTGAAATACCTAATACCAATAGCCTCTTTTTATTTATCTATTTTGATGGAATACCAATTTTTGAACCAATATCAAAAATATTATATGATATCAAAGGATCCAATTTAGTCATATAATCCGAATCCATACCTAAGTTATATTTTTCATAACATTGAAAAGATTAACATGTAGATCTCAATATTTGATATTGAGAATGCCAGCAATTAGACCAATTCCCTAAGAAATATGTTTCATTTCATCATTTCAAATTAGAAAATGAAAAAACCCATACCATCAGGAATGCATATGCAATATGATATTCCCAAAATTTAAGTTAGATACTGAGGCATATCACTCGTACTCTATGCCTTACTACAATTCAACAAGGCCATTTTCACAATTATAGAAAAATTACCCAGAAGTAGGTGATCCTTGATTGCATCCTAGTTATAAAATGTTGGATTTGGTTTCTTAGAACAAATTTCTATGTACTTTATGATATCCTATATTAATTGTTTTTAATATTATTAAACTATTTATCACATCATGATTGTTATTTTATGTAACATATCATGTTATGATGTCATAATATTAGTTGTTTCACTAAAAGGTCATAGTAGTTACCCACTATAATGAGAACCTAGAAGTGCCACAATAATATTCTTAAATGTTTGTTATATAGATGGATGAAATCATATGATGGTTACAAATGACATAGGCAATTTGGGGTGGAAACTCATAGGACTTTGAAAAACTTTCTCATGGTGTATATACTTGGTAATATCACACGTAAAATGATATTATAATGAGAATCGCTAATATGAAATCTATATTTATATGTATCATTGGATGTTCCTACCTGCGGACATGTGTATTGATCTGTAGAATTTAATATTATTATTAATGATTTTTATAATTTTTATACTTTGATGTATTGATGAAAACCATGATGACATATGTTCACGGTGGGGTAAGATAAGTTGGGAGTGTCATGAGTAATATTTCATTACTGGATAACACAAGAAAGGATTTACCCATTCTATTTTTAATGTAATTTGATATCATAGGACCTTTTATAGAAATGATATATATAAAATAAATCCATATCCATGGTGTTCTATAGGTAAGTTTGATTTACTAAAATTCAGATAAAGATACATTGAGCATATATGTTGATGGAATTGGAATGAAACACACTTTATTAGACACTTCATGGTAAAGAGTTTATATTACACAATAATCATTCGCATGGGGTATTATGTCATTACAGTATTAACCATTTAATCTATGGTTTCCTTGACATGTTTCAAGATGCTAACCTTAAACTTTGGATTACTTCTCCAAATGACACTAAAAAATAGGCCTAGAGGGCCTCGCATTAAGTGTATCCAAAACCCCAGTTAAATAATATTATTATCTAACAAGTTGAATAAATATTATTCTCTCACACGGTTTATTAATTATTCATGTTTGTTTTATTTGATATATTCTATCACCAGTTACTCGAGGGAATATTATGTGAGAATAATATTTAATAAATATGTATTTACTATTTAGTGTATAAAAAAGTATTTATTAAATGGAGAATAATACAGTGGTACTTACTCATTAAATTAATAATCATTATTCAAGGTATAATAAATATTTGGGAAGAATATAGGAACGAGTTTGAAGGTCTGATAAGAAATAATATATATTGAATATCATTTGAATAAATAATTTTTAATTCAATTTTTTATTTTAGCACATATAAATAGATAATAATATTGTTAATATTATTATAGACACATGGTTCCATAGGGATTACATAAATAATAATGGTGCATGATCATTTATTATTTTATAACCCTTGTGGTATATAATCCCAATTATATTATTTTATTAAGAGAGAAAATTCATTTTTTAGTGTACACAATGAGATATAGAGAGAATCAACTCAAGTCCCTAGAGAGATCCCTCTCCAAGAACTCTCTCATGAATGGATAACAATCCTCCTCCACCACCACTCTCATGTCAAGAGGGATCGTGGAGAACCCTTACCTTAAGTGTTTCATGGGGTGATCAAATATGAACAACAGAAGTTTTAGGATCTATCATGATATAACCCGAAGATTCCTAAGTGAGCATTCGGAGGTTCGCAGAACATGGGTGGATCGCCGTTAAAGGGAATCTATTATTGAATCTTAAAACACAACAACGATATGATGTAGAGACGTTGTTAGATAAATTAATGAAGAAATAATTACTTTTATGGTAATTATTTAATTACTTAAATTAATTATAAATAATATTTTAAGATCATGTACTTCGGTTTCAGAATTTATCTATTATCTACATTCTTTGATTCAATTCTATTGATCATGATGTTTATCATCATGTAAATCTCAGACTAGTCATCGAACATAATAAAAATCAGAGTTGGGAATGCCCCTTTCACCACCTTAACTATGCCTGAAACCATAAAGTGGTATCTGATGGGTAGAATAATTATTTATAACTATTTAAACACTGTTGATTGATTTGCGCATTTATTGTTAGTTTTAATTCCTGTTAAATTGTTCTTTAATTTGAATCAAAATATATTATCTTCTTTATATTTTTCCAAAAAATATAATCAAATCTATTAAGTTTATGAATGAAATAAATTTTAATATATCATTCCGAGGTGGAAAGAAGTCTATCCAGACAACATAAGAGTACACTCCTTGTAACCTAGAGGTACACACCGTGTACCCATTTTTAATTTTCCCTGAATTAATTTGGTATTAATTCGAGCAATGTGTATTTGTTATAATATGTGAATTTAATTACACGTCACATGTTGAATAGGATATCTGGGAATACAGTTAGCTGAAGTACATGCTATATAACTTCAGTACATGACCGATAGTCCTTCAGTCAAAGATAGGACGTGTATATTCTTACACGGACTACATGGCTATTGTTTGTGTAACTCAAAGAAAACATGTAATGTATACCATGTAAACATTGGTTTCTCTAATATTTTCTATGTCATAATTACACACCAAGTCCCTAGGAATTTTCTGGGGATTGAAAGTGAGAATAACACATGATGTGTAGCTTGAATTTACATTCTTTGTACTTTTAAAAAATTATGAGGAATTAAAATTTATTTATTATATTTCTTAAACCTTATCAACATGTGTTCTATGTGTTCATTAATTTGATATTACACATCATGTGGTAGGTTATATATATATATATATATGAAATTTCTAATTAATTCCCTGCATAATGTTTGGAATTTAATATTGTGTATAAATTATAATACAGTTATTACTCTAAATGCATCAAAATATTACACACCATGTAAATTCCATGTTTTTATGTGTCATGTGGTCATTATGTGATATTTTATATATATTATATTCCACATGAGTAAACAAAATAAGAATATAATACATTCTATGTAGTTTGGAAGGGTACTCACCATTTTTCCTCGAAGTTACATTTTTTTAACAAGTTAATTTTATATAATTTTTTTGTAATTTCTTTAGAATTAAGATAGATGTGAATCACAATTAAATTTGGATGATTATTAAGATAAAATAATTGATTAATTAATGAATATAATTAATTGATTGGAATTTTATTTATCTTAAAAAATAATGGTTATAATTGAATGTTAATTTTATTAAATGAATAATTCATTGCATGTATGTGGATATTCATGAGCATATATCATAATTTTTAATCAATTTGTTTCATTAAATTTAATGTTAAATTAAATTTTCAGTTTGAGTTTAATCCCTCCTCTCATTAAAAATTGGCATGTGTTCCTACATATTCTTTTATTTAAACCTCTTAACCAATACTTTAGTTCTAATCACCTAATGTGAGTAAAAGAAAATATAATGGTTGAAGATCCCAAGCTAGTGGAGGTAGTTTAATTTTGGATCCGAGTACAAACCAATCCAAGAGGAATACATAGATGAATAGGTGTAAAGCTACAACATGAACCATAAATGGTTCAAGGGTTTTCCCCTAGGTCGATAGGTAGTTTATAATATTCTAGATAAACTAATTATTAGTAAAAGATCATGATCATAATACTTTATTATTTTATTTCTATCAATATTGCATGGTTATTTCGTTATGGATTTTTTACATTATCAAATGAATTAATAAATTGAAAAAGCATGCAAGAGTGAAAAAAATTAACTAGAATATAAGTAAACATTATCTAATATATGGTTAATATATTAAGTAAATACACTTAATATTAACAAGCATGAAATAAAGAAAATAATAGAATATGTACGCATAAATATAAAATCCCTCAATTATATATATTAAGTTATTATATCCTTCCACTACTTAACTTAAAATCAATCCAGAGTACAAAGTGCTTCACCAACCAAATTTGTGGTACTTTTAATTATCAAAAAATTATAACTTGATATTTTGGGTTGACTAAACATAGTTTATATTTAGGGTTTACTACCAAAGTAGGACTTTGTGTAACTAATTGGAAAATGTTTATGAAATCAAATTTTAGGATTTCATGATTGAGGAGTCCACTGAATAGTTGAAGGATCTATGAGTTAATGAAGTTGTTATTTAGAATGCCTTATTAAACCCTTAAAATTTAATAATTGGAAACATTTTGGGTGATGAGTAGGGGAATATGTATTCTTTCCATGAGAATGTCCAAGAAATAGGATATTTTAAATCCAATTGTTAGGGTTATTGTGTTTCTAAAAAATAGAGTGAGATTAATAAATTTATTATTTATTTATTTGTCTAAATTTTCTCAGATAAAGTACTAAAATTGTTCTCTACTTATTTAAAGAAAAGGCAATAAAAATTAACTCAAACATATCACTATGATAGATACTTGAGAAGGATAATCTTCTCACTAGAAAAAATTTAAATGATTGACAAAGGAACTTAAGAATTATACTAATCCATGAAAGGAAATTGTATGTGCAAGAAGAACTAATTCTGGAAGATAATGGTAAAGAGAATAGTGAGTAAAAGTTGTCTCACTATGAGAAACATTTGAACAATACTACAGATGTTCAATATTTTATGCTATCTTCCATAATAAATGAGATTCTAAAGAAACACGAGGAAATGGATTCATATAACATAATGTATCACCATCAATATCTCTATCAAGAGAGGGAGATACAAGAGAGATATGATATATCTAATGATCTGTTTACAACTAATCATAGAGATTCATTACATGATGGATGTAATGTAGTCAATATTATTGGATACATTGAACGCTTAAATATCATAGAGATTAAATTCCCTAATGAGTTGCACATAGATATCATACTTTACTCACTACCCAAGTCCTTCCCTAGTTTTATTATTAATTATGACATGAGAAATAATGAGAAGATCCTTTCAAAAATTCTTACTCTGATTATCCAAATAGATAAGGACATGGGGCATGATAAACCCATATTATTTATAGGGAATAAGAAAATGAAGAACAAGGTGAATGTGCCCAAGAATTAGAAAAAGTATAAATCTCCTGAGTGTCATCCTTTAAAGGAGAATAATATCTAGAGGTAGGGAAAGGAAAACGGAGAAGTATATTTTGCATATGTCAAGCAATGACACTGGAAGAGGAACTTCACCTAGAGTCAAGGGGAAGCTAACAGTGTGTTCATTATTGAGGGTAATCTTTCAACATTTACACATTGGGTGTTAGATACATCTTATGGTGATCAATTCTCTATCAAAATGTAGGAACCATGTATATACCAAAATATTTTTATAGGAGAGGTGAACTTACGAGCTTCCAATGCTGTGAGGCTGACTGCTGTATCCATTGGATACAACCACCTTCCTTTTCCAACATGAATGATATTGGTTTTATGATATTTATATTATGTAACCAATGAATGAAATAAAATCATTTCTATATCCTTCTTAGATACATATGGATTAATTTATAAATTTTTAACTAGAACTTGTTTCTTTTATAAAGAAAACATATGTTATGGAACGAAACATTTAAATAACAGAATTTATGTGTTATATTATGAATAAAAATTATTGGAAATAGATAATGTATCATGTTCACATGAGTCATATAACACCCAACTATCGAATCAATATCTTGAGGATGTAAATGAAAATAATTTGATAAAGATCATTCAAGATGGTAATTTAGAATCTTTTAAGCTAAACCCACTTGAAAGATGTTATGCTTGTTTACAAGGAAAAATAACCAAACCACCATTTGATGGATAGGGTGAAAGGGACACATATATTCGAAGATTGGTACACAATGATGTGTACGTACCATTTACAGTAGAAGATAGAGGTAGGTTTTCTTTTTTCATAACTTTTAATAATGTATTTAGTAGATATGGCTATGTCTACTTGATGAGGTATAAGTCTAATTCATTTAATAAATTCAAATAATTCATAAATGAAGTAGAAAATTAACTTGGAATGAAGATAAAGATACTTTTATCAGATCAAGGTGCTAAATATCTTAAGAAATTGTTTACCAACTTTCTATGTGATTTTGGAATTCTATATCAACACACTCCACCTTAAACACCATAATGGAATGGTGTTAGTTAAAGGAGGAATAGTTCCTTGCTATACATGGTAAGGTCAATGATGAGTCATTCATATATTCTATTATAATTTTGTTGATATACTTTACAAAATAAATAATATTCATTAAATCGAGTACCAAATGAAGAAGAAAAAGAAATTACCTTCGAGTTGTGGAGTGAAAATAAACTCGTCTTATAGCATACAGATGTGTGGGGTTGTGAAGAATTTGTTAAGGCCTCCTCAAGAAACAAACTATCACCTTGGGGTACAAAGTGTATCTTTATAGGGTATCCTAAGGAAACAAAGCGGTACTACATATAAAACCCATCAAATAAGAAAGTTATTGCCTTTAGAAATTTCATCTTTCATTAGAGGGATCACATCATCAAAAAGAATTTTGGGAGAAATATTGACTTCGATGAAGTTGATGCTCAAGATACACAAGAGTTGGTACACGAATAGATTTCACAGGTCCTTGTGGAAGAAGTAGTACATGAAACACAAGTACAACGTAGAAACACTAGATAAGTAAGATAACAATAGAGATATATTTTTATAGTCAATGAATATGGGGACTCATTATTGGTTTAGAATGATGAACCTCTCTCCTAAAAAATGAAATAGATATATCATCAGTTGTAAGATGGAATAAAGACATGTATTCTAAAATGGATTCCTTGTATCAAAACCATGTTTGGGTTCTAGTTTATGTGCCTATTGATGTAAATATCATAGGATAAAAATGTGTATTCAATAGGAAAGTGGTCATGGAAGATAATGCAAATACCTATAAATCAAGGGTAGTGTCTAAGCAGTTCAAACATTATCAAGGAATTGAATACGGTGAATCGTTTTTACTAATTTCCATGTTTAAATCCATCATAATTCTATTTGTTTTATAAGATTACTATGAATATAAAATTTCTAATATAGAAATTAGAACTGCTTTTCATAATGGTAACCTTCCGAAAGATGTCCTTATGACACAACTAGAAGGTTTTGTGACTCCAGGTGATTCCAAAATTATTTTTTAGTTATAGATATCTATTTATGTATTAAAAAAATCATATATGTAATAGATCATTAAATTTGATGAAGTTATATAATACTTTAGTTTAATTAAGAAAGAATGTGATCCATGTGTCTACAAGTGGTTTAGTGGGAATGCAGTTGTCATCCTAGTAGTATATATTGATGATATATTACTTAATTGGAAATTAATAATTAGTATTACATTCTATTAAGGATGGGTTAAAAAAGTGTTTCTTTATGAATGACTTAGGTGAAGTAGCCTATATTCTAAGAATCAAGATCATTTTTTATAGATCTAAGAGGCTTCATGGACTAAGTCAAAGTACATACATTGACCAGATACTAAAAAGATTTAGTATAGAACATTCCAAGAGGGGATTGGTTCCAATGTCACATGGTATATATTTTTCTATGAAAATGTATCCCCTAACACTGTAAGAGAAAGAGACAATGATAAGATATCATATGATTTAACAATGGGATAAATCATGTATGCCATGTTATATAATATAATTGATGTTTCCAATGTATTGATCATGGTAGGAAGATATCAAGTTGATCTAGTAGAACAACATTGGTCTGTTGTTAAGGCTATCCTAAAGTATATGAGATGAACTAAGGATTAGTTCCTGATGTATGGAGGAGAATAGGATCTGGTCATCAAGGGTTATAATTATTGTAGGTTTCATAATTATTTGAATGATCTGAAGTCACAGCTAGGAAATGTTTTCTATCTCAATGGAGGAGTTGTGAGTAGGAATAGTTCAAAGCTGCTAGTTTTCGCTGATTCTACAACAATGTTATAGTATATAGAAGCTTCTGATATGGACAAGGAATCCATTTGGATATGAAAATATTTTCAAGTTCCTGATGTGGAAGCTATTAGTAAAGACTCTATCACATTGTATTGTAATAATACTATAGTGTTGGATCTTGAAAAAGATACAAGGTCACACCAACAAACAAAGAACATCCTATGAAAGTATCATATCTTTAGGGTTTTTTCTTATTGGGGTGATTTTTTACTAATAAGAGTTCCCAAAAAATAAAAAATGTGAGATCTATTGAATAATGATCTATCTCATTAGAGGCATGGGTATCATGTGAGAGATAGAAGACTGCAGGTTGCTAGAAGTTGGCTCTACTTTAAGTGGTATTCTGTTGGATTTGATGCCCTAGAAGAAAAGTATATTTAATTTATTATTACCTATATTAATTGTTATGAATATTAATAAACTTCTTATCATATCAGGATTATTATTTTGTGTAACATAGTATGTGATAATGTTCTAATAGTAGTCATTTTACTGAAAAGGCATAGAAGTTCCCCACTATGATGAGAACCTAGAAGTGTCATGATAGTATTCTTAAATATATGTTCCATATCTAGATGAAATTATTTATGGTACATAAATGATATAGTTAATCAGGTGTAGAGGCTCATTGGACTTTGAGGCACTTTCTCATGGTGAGCGCACTTGGTAATATCCAATATGGGATATTATGAGAATGAGACCCACTAGTAGGAAATATACATTTATATGTTTCATTGGATGTTCTTATATGTTAATGTGTGTATTGATCCTTATAATTTATGATTATTATTAATGAGAATTATTACACATGTACATTGATTTATTGATGAAAATTGTGATAATATATATTCCTGGCAAGGTAGGACACATTTGGTATGTCATGAGTAACATTTCATTAATGAATAATTTGAGAAAGGATTTTTCCATTATTTTCTTTAAAAAATTTTATATCTCATTCCTTTTTATAGAAATGACATAGAATAAATAAATCATGGATTGGGTGTTTTATAGACAAGTTCGATTTCAAAAAATTCAAAGAATGAAACATTGAAAATATAGGTTGATGACACTAGTATGAAACCTGCTTGATTAGAGATATCATGATAAAGGGATTATATAACACATAAAGAATCCTCATGAGGTATTATATCATTTAATAATTAAATTCATTCTCTATGGGTTCCCTGGTACATTTCTAGATTCTGTCATTGAACTTTAGTTTGTTTTTCCTAACACCCCTGAGAAAGAGGCTTAATGGGTCATACACTGAGTGTATCTAGAACCTTAGTTAAATAATATTATTATCTAACACTTTGAATAAATATTATTCCCACACATGATTTAAATATTTTTCATGTTTCCTTGATTTTATAAATTCTATCCCCACTTATTTGTGAGAATATTATGTGAGAAGAATATTTAATAATTTTTTTTATTTTCTATTTAGGAATATAATATATATTTATTTATTGAAGAATAATTAAGTGATTTTTTTATTAAATAAATAGTGATCATTCAAGGTGTGATAAATATTTTGGATAAATGGTGGACTGAGTTTGAATGTTTGGTGACAAATAATATACACTGAATACTATTTCAATAAATAATATTTAATTAAATTTGTGAGTTTAGAGCATGTCAAGAAATAATAGTAGTATTTTTATTATTATAGTCATGGGGTTCCACAGGGATTATAAAAATAACAACGCTGCATGTGAAATTATTATTTTCTAACCCTAGAGGTATATAAAACCAATTATATTATTTCTTCAGATAGTCAATTCATTTTTGTTGTGAATAATGTGATTAGAATAGAATCTACTTAAGACCCTAGAGAGATCCCTCTCTATGAATGATCTCATGAATGGATAGTGATCCTCCACCACCACCACTCTCATGATTAGAGAGATCGAATAGAACCCTTCCCTAAAGTGATTCTCAAGGCGATCAAAGGGGAACGATGCATGCATTAGGATCTGTCATGCTAGCACCCGAAGATTCCTATAGTAATGTTCAAAGGCTTGTAGAATATGTGTGAATCATTGATAGAGGGAATCACTACTGGTATTTTTACTATTTGCAATGAGTTATTTGCAACGGAATCCCATCGCAAATAAGCTTTAGCGACGGAGTCTCATCCCAAATAGCCCGTTGCAGAAAATGGCATTGCAAATACCATTTTTTTGCGGTGGGCCCATTGCAAAAAATGTTTTTTTGCGACGGGGAAGTTCTCCATCGCAAATAACTCTCCGATTATATGCATTATTTATAAATAAAATTTTTTCAACAGGCCTATCGCAAATACTATTTTTATGGGATCCCATCGCAAATAATAACCAAAATAAAAAAATTAATAAAATTATAATTAATGAAAAAATAATATTAATTTTATTAAAATAATAAAAAAATAAAAAAAATTAAAATTCTCAATATTCTAAAATAATATAAAAAATTCATAAAATATTATTATTATTATTTGTAAAATAAACAAATATTAAAAAACATAATACTAAAAAAATATATTTAATAAAATTATGATTAAAGAAAAAATAATATTAATATTATTAAAATAATAAAAAAATATTAAAATTCTCAATATTCACAAAAAATATAAAAAAACTCATAAAATATTATTATTATCATTATTAAAATAAACAAAAATTAAAAATATAAATGTAATAATAAATAATAAAATATTAAAAAGAAAAAAAATTAAATTATGAAATATTAACACCAATATAATAGACAGAAATGTAAAATAGTTCATATTACAACAAATCTTGAATTAAAATGTTTCTAACATAAAAAATCACTAGGGGTCATCTTCTAGAGAAGGTGGAGGAGCTGTAGGAGGTGGTGGAGGAAAATACATCCCTAAACTATGATTCAGATGACGCATGTACTTCATCTACCCGTGCTGCTGCTGCTGCCATCGACGCATCTCCTCATCGTGATGTTTCTGCTGCTGCTGACACATCTCTTCATGCTATTTCTGAAAACTCTCTATAAGCTCAGACTGAGTTCGCAAATGCTCATGATACTGTGTGGCAGAAAATGATGCCTCTCCACGAGCTCCTCTCGAACAGGATGCTGACATTGCTACAGTACCATAATAAGTACCAGGAGTCACATGAGAGCTGATACCAACTACTTGGACCTTCTCAAATCCATACTAAGTCGCCTGCATCCATGCTACCTCATTGAAATGGTGGGCACTGGTTTGATCAGTCGCCTCGTCTTGACTCCCAGCCTATGTCTGAGAGTTTGTAGCCTTATACGAATCCTTTAATTTCAAATTGAAATTAAAATAGTGAAAATATTATATGTAGTTAATTGTGAAACTGAAAAAAATAATACTAACCACAATCCAACTCTGGAGATCACCTCTAATCTCTCCAGTGGCTGGATCATTGTACATCCTCCAATAAACATCATACTTTGTAATATCGGGATGCTCAACTACCTATAAAAATATAAAATAAACTATTTATATTTAAAGTTATATAAAATATTTAAATAAGATACTTACCATATGCTCTCTATGCATACTGAATGTACGACTACCAGCTCGATGCATCACCTCCTGTCTCCCCTGGTTCTTCTGACCCACTGAAGACCTCCATTGAAATCTACCACCCAACCAATGTAAACATAATCCATCCCAAACGTGATATGAAATGTACTCTGGTTTGTGGGATCTGCATGACACATCAAAATCTTTCACTTCTGCTTTCTTAATGGTCGTCCTTCTCAAATTGTGCAAAAACTGACAAAAACAGTCATGCATAGACACCTCCCATGCCACGTTGATAGCGTCACACATGCTATCATCGATGAGATACCATAAACCCTATAAATAATTTATAATATCAAGTTATTAATAAAATAAATTTCAAAATAAATATTATTTATTTATGTACCAGCCAATGATTGAACATGCCAAGATGCACATCAATAGGAATATGTTCCCATGGGATCCATGATTGAGAAAAATAATTGTGTAAGATAGCACTCCCCTGCCCAACAGTTACATGCATAAAACTATGAAAAAAGAATAAATAATCAAACAATTAGTATATATATAAATAAATTAATGAAATATTACTAAAATATACAGGTTACCATACCTCTGTGTGTGTGGATCAAATCCAAGACATGGATGTCACTCGGGGATAGGGTCAGGAATCATCAGTCGCACAAGACCGTGCCCTCCACGTACCCCCTGAACCGCCAATAGGCTGAGGGTCAGATGATCCCAAATCCCCCTCATCCAAAGGTAGTTCAGCCTCCTGTAACTCAAAAAAATAGTTCAGGGTCCATCTAAAACACCAAATAATTATTGTTAGTAGATATTTGAAAATAAATATTAAATATAGATACATATTAGTTATGATTATAACCAGCATTTAACTATGTCAATGTTCACCTTCATCATCATCGTCATATCTGACGATGTCAATGTCTTCATATTCCTCTTCGACATCATCAATATCCATTTGAGTTTCAATTTTATCATCTCTTGTCATTTAAAATTAATTTGTAACATCATTAACATCTTCGTCACCATTGACCCTTAAATGTGGGGTGTCATCATTGATATTCACATCTCTTTGTAAAAAAGATGGATTTTGATTAGTCTCTTGAAAAATTTAAATTCCTTCCACTTTAGCAGAACCAAATTCAGTTTGAGTAAATTGATTTTCCTGAGATTTCATTTTTATTATGCTCCACCAATCAATCAGGTCTCTTGAAGTAGCATAGTACTTTGCATAATAAATTTTATGTGCCTGTTGATCCAGTAAAAATGGTTCATTTACTACAAGAATACCTTTATATTTAATATCGATGATTCCATGAGTCAAATGAACATGCAATCCACTCTCAATATCCACCCACCGACATTTAAACATCATTATGTAATTATATCCTAGATAAAAAAGCTCAATAATTTCATCTATTATTCCATAAAATCCAAATTTTGTTTCTCTGTGATGTGATACTCTCAAACCAACTCCACTGTTCATTGTTTTTTTTGATTCCCCATATCCACATTTATGAAATCAAAAACCATTCACCACATATACATTATAAGACTTAACCATTTTAGATGGTGGGTTACTCAATATACACAGTCATTATCAATTTTATCAACATTTTGAGACACCTGAAAATTTGTAAAAAAATTATCAATATAATAAACAGTAAACTGAATTGATATTAAACCATTAAAAATTTATTCTACCAATTTTTGAAAACATTGAGATTTTTTTTGTCTGCGTTATTCAAGGGCAGCTGCTGTAATTTTTTGAAGTTGTTTCTTAATATGATTATCAAATAACCTAAAAATAAAATATGTTTACATACAGTAACATAAATTATAGAATAAGTAATAGAAGCACTCACAGTACAAATGATTTCATTTCTTCACTATTGAGAAGAACATATGTATGAACTCTGTGATGTTCATCATCTGAAAGCCATCATTCTTGAACTCCATCGAAGCCAAGATTTCGATGATTAAAAATTGATAATTGATTTTATATTTCTTCATTAACATTTCCCTAATTATATCCCATGTGGTTGTGTATTGAGGGATATATGGATTAAAACTAGTGAGAGCAGGGAAAATAATTTCCTCTTGCAAATAAGCTTCAGTAATTGAGCCTTCAACAGATGCTTTGTTGAATAATTTTTTCTTCAATATCTGCATGAATCTCCCGAATGGGTACATCCATAGAAACTATACTGGACCTCCACATTTAGATTCACATCTCAAATGTTATATCATATTTTCCATTGAGTCAAAGAAAGCCAGTGTAAAGATTATTTCAATTATACATATAATTACATCAACATCTTCTTCCAGTTTTCTTAGCACATCGTAGTCTGTTGCCGCTACACAAATGTCTCAAAACAAATACGATATGTCTGTTATCAAATCCCAAATCATATAATTCAACAAACCTCTAAATCTAATCAGCATAATAATTTCCATTATAACATGGAAATCATGACTTTTTAATATGGTAATATGACCATTCTTAACACATTTTCCCAAATTGGAAGCATAGCCTTTGGGATGTCTCAAATCTATAACCCACTGAAAAAATAATAAGAACTCTCTTTGGACAATGTATAAGCTGCTTTTGGCTTCATTAACATTTGTGATCTGACATTTTCAAATAGTTCATGTTCTGGTCGTCTGCAAATTTGGTCAAGATCTAATCGTGCTTTTATAGTATCTTTGGTCTTACCAGGTGTATCCAAAACTGTATGAAATAAATTATCAAAATTTTCTTCTCAACATGAATGACATCCAACATGTGGTGGAATAATAAATCAGACCAATATAGACGATCCTAAATAATTATTTTTTTATCCAATTATGTTCTTTTCCAAAGCCCTGAATTTTCTATTGGTTTACTGTGGGCCCAAATGTGATGGGAGGTAATGAAAATACAACTGATTTTAACTCTGTACCTGTGATCATTTTTGGAGGTTCATTCCTTTCAATTATGCCTTTTCTAAAATGATATTTGTTCCTTTGAAAAGATGATCAGTTGGTAGAAATCTGTGATTACAGTCAAAATAGCATGATTTGTTTTTCCATTAATGAGCATAAAGGATTAGTTGTCTTTAATACAGTAAGGAAATGATTTCAGACCATGTGTAATCTCACCAGATAACATTCCATATTCTGGAAAGTAACTAATCATCCATATGAATGCATCTTTTAATATGAAATTTTGTTTCATAACAACATCATATATACTAACACCATTACTCCACAATTTATTTAACTCATCCATCAATGGTTTCAAATAAATATCAATATTCTTTTTCTAATGTCCTGGGATTTATAAGGTCAAAAAGATATAGGGCTCCTTCATCAACATCCATGGAGTTAAATTGTATGGAGTTATAAAGATAGGACAACATGAATACTAACTACCGTAAGAACCAAACGGACAAAAACCGTTAGTAGAAAGACCCAATCACACGTTTTGGGCTTCTAAAGCAAAAGACAGATGTTAACAGTCAAAATGATTCCATGAATCACCATCAGATGGATGATTCAAGCTTTTATCAGTTGAAATAATGGTTTTGTGCCATGACATCCTTGATGTTGTGTTCTGAGACATAAATAAATGTTATAGCCTGGGTGTAAGGGGAAAATATCTCAAATGTTTTATAGGAATCGATCCTGACTTCCCTGGTTGAGCTTCTTTGTACCTTTATTCTCCACATATGGGACAACTATCCAATGACTCTTTTCACCAAAATATAAGATGAAATCATTTTCACATGCATGAATCTTCCAATAACTTAGTCCCAGATTATGAACCAACCTCTTGCCCTTATAGTAATTTGCAGACAACACATTTCCTTCAGGTAACAGTGATTTAACCAAAGAAAATATCCAATCAAAACAGTTGTTTGACATTGCATTATCTGATTTAATAGCCATAAATTTTGCAACCAATTCTAATTTTCTTATCTTGTAACCAGGATATAATGTATCCTCAGCAGACCTCAAAAACTCATAAAATTTGGATGGTGCCATCTCAGGAGTTAAATCGATTTCATCTTGAGTTTTAGTTTGTAGAATATATCGACCTGTAACATCATGTACTAAATTTTGAAACCGTGATGGATCCTAAGTATCTTTTATGGTACTGCGTTCACCATGTTGATACCAAAAAACATAACCTGGTTGAAAACCTAACCGCAAGAGATGTCCTCCAACCTTGTCAAATGTATCAAACATTCTTAGAGAACATTTTTTACAAGGAAACTTAGTTGTTACTTCTGAAACATATTTTGGTTTTGATGATGTAAATGATAATAATTCTTCAACACCCTCAATATATTCAATATTTAGACTAGAACCAATTGGAATTCTGTACTGATTTATCCAAGTGCGATCATCTAATAACGACTGATGTCAATTTACTTGTTCTAGATTTTTCTACAAAATATAAAATCATCACTATCTTTGAATAATTTGAAATTATAAAAACTCTATATGAAAAACGAAGATAAATAATTATAACCACTTCTTAATAATTACCATTAATTTTTGGCAACATAATTTCCCGTGGATTGACAACTACTCTTTTATCCGACAGATCATTTACTTGCAAATTTCTCTCACTAAAATCACAATGAATAATCTTCTCATAGGTACACATATTCATTCTTATGCATATGAGAATGTATAAGCGTACATCTGAGGTGATTCTTCATTGTGATTTCAATGCGAGAAAGCTATAAGTAAATGAGCTATCAGACAAAAGAGCCCAATTTTCATCGATGAATCATCTTCTAGCATCTATCACCGCCGAAAAAATATATTAAAAATGAGGTCCTACGAATGCATATTCAAACTCGTGCATACTAGTTTGGATATGAAAATGTAGAAGCATACTTTTCATAATGTATTGAGTCAGTGAAAGTTGAAAGAAGAAGAGTCATCGAGTAAAAGGAGTGCCATTAATCCACTAGAAATTGTGCTAAGTAATTACAAGTTATTAAAATTTATTAAAATTGATATTATTATTAATTATCACTAATTATTACTAATTATTAATAATTATTAATTATTATTACAAATTATTCCAAATTATTACTAATTATTACTAATTATTACTAATTATTCCTAACTAATCCTAATTATTCCTAATTATTACTAATTATTACTAATTATTACTAATTATTACTAATTATTACTAATTATTACTAATTATTAATAATTATTACTAATTATTCATAATGTTTCCTAATTTTTCTTAATTATTCATAATTATTTCTAATTATTCCTATTTGTTCCTTTTTGTTTCTATTTGTTCCTATTTATTCATATTTATTCCTATTTATTTCTATTTATTCCAATTTATTCAAATTTATTCAAATTTATTCCAATTTATTCTTATTTATTCTTATTTATTCCAAATTATTCCAAATTATTTTTTTTATTCTTAATTAGTCATAATTATTCCTAATTATTCCTAATTATTCCAGTTATTCCTAATTATTTCTAATTATTCCTAATTATTCCTAATTATTCCTAATTATTCATAATTATTCATAATTATTCTTAATTATTCATAGTTATTCATAATTATTTTTATTTATTTCTATTTATTCCCATTTATTCTTATTTATTCTTATTTAATCTTATTTATTCATAATTATTCCTAATTATTCTTAAATATTCCAAATTATTCATAATTATTCATAATTATTCATAATTATTCCTAACTATTCCTAATTATTCTTAATTATTTTTAATTATTATTAATTATTTGTTATTATTCCTAAATGTTCCCATTTATTCTTATTTATTCACATTTATTCTTATTTATTTCATAATTATTCCTAATTATTGCTAATTATTTCTAATTATTGCTAATTATTTCTAATTATTACTAATTATTTCTAATTATTTCTAATTATTACTAATTATTGATAATTATTGCTAATTATTACTAATTATTGCTAATTATTGCTAATTATTGCTAATTATTGCTAATTATTACGAATTATTGCTAATTATTACCAATTATTACTAAGTATTTATAATTATTGCTAATTATTTGTTATTATTGCTATTTATTTGTAATTATTGCTATTTATTCGTAATTATTATTATTTATTACTATTTATTGCTATTTATTCTGATTTATTGCTAATTATTAATAATTATTGCTAATTATTACTAATTATTACTAATTATTACTGATTATTAATTATTATTTCTAATTATTACTAATTATTAATAATTATTACTAATTATTCCTATTTATTACTTATTATTCTTATTTATTACTATTCATTCATATTTATTAGTATTTATTCTTATTTATTCCAATTTATTTCTAATTATTCTTATTTAATTTCTAATTATTTCTAATTATTTTTAATTATTTCTATTTATTTCTAATTATTGATTTTTATTTCTAATTATTGCTATTTATTCCGATTTATTGCTAATTATTCTTAATTATTTCTAATTGTTGCCAATTATTCATATTTATTACTAATTATTCCTAATTATTAATAATTATTCATATTTATTACTATTTATTAATATTTACTAGGAATTATTCTTATTTATTACTAATTATTGATATTTATTACTATTTATTAGGAATTATTCCTATTTATTACTAATTATTGCTATTTATTACTTATTATTTTTATTTATTACTAATTATTGCTAATTATTTCTAATTATTACTAATTATTACTAATTATTGCTAATTGTTTCTAATTATTGATAAATATTCCTAATTATTGCTAATTATTCCTAATTATTGCTAATTATTGCTAATTATTTCTAATTATTGCTAATTATTACTAATTATTACTAATTATTACTAATTATTACTAATTATTCCTAATTATTCTTAATTATTCCTAATTAATTCTAATTATTCCTAATTAGTCCTAATTATTTATATTTATTACTAGTTATTCATAATTATTCCTATTTATTACTAATTATTCCTAATTATTCTTAATTATTCATATTTATTACTAATTATTCCTATTTATTTCTAATTATTCCTATTTATTACTAATTATTTTTATTTATTACTAATTATTCCTATTTATTACTAATTATTTCTATTTATTACTAATTATTTATAATAATTTCTAATTATTTTTAATTATTTCTATTTATTCCTATTTATTGTTATTTATTGTTAGTTATTGCTAATTATTACTAATTATTGCTAATTATTGCTAATTATTACTATTTATTACTATTTATTTCAATTTATTACTAATTATTCTTATTTATTACTAATTATTCATATTTATTACTAATTATTACTAATTATTTCTATTTATTAGGAATTATTACTATTTATTATTAATTATTAAAAGTTAGTACTAAAAATTTCAATTTATTATTACAAATAAATATAGATAACAAAACAATTTAAATCTAATTTAATTACAACTAATAAAAAATAATCAAAATAAAAATAAAAAATTTAATAAATACTAAATTAAATAAAATATAAATACCTTTAAACTTGATCTCCTATTGATGTAGATGGATTCACAACTTTTTTCGTGAAAAAAAAACTAACACACACAAATTTTCACTCTGAAAATAGAGTTCAGAGAGAGAGAGAGAGTTATAATTGAAAGGAGGATACGAAAAAACAGATGGGGATATATATTGGTTGGATTAATTGCGATGAGACTGTTTGCGACGGGTAGCTAGTCGCAAATAGTATTTGTTGCGACGGGACCCGTCGAAAAAACCATCGCCCACATTAATTACAGTCGGCGATTAAAAGAGTATTTGCGACGGGTCTCGTCGCAAAAGGTACCTGCTGACACACTTTTTGCTACGGGAGAACATCCCGTCACAAAAACCTATTTACCACCGCTGGGTATTTGCGACGGGACCCGTCTAAAATACCCTCCGAGCGATGCACTATTTGCGATGGGGGAATCCTACCGTCACAAATAACCTTCCCGTGGTTTTCCGTGCAAACCGCGCCAAACTTTTTTACGACGGGGAGAATCCCCCGTCGCAAAAATCTATTTTTCCCATAGTGAACCTATTCTTAATTCCTATAAAGAAATGATCATAAAATGTATAGATGTTATCAGATCGATCAATGAAGACAGAATTCCCTACAAGGTAATTCTATAGTTTGTTAAATTATTTATAAATAATATGTTAATATCTTACACTTTGGTTCCAAATTTTTTTGTGGTTTATATTCTATAATTAAATTATTTTGATCACAACATTTATCATTATGTAAATATTAGATTAATCATCGGTTAAGAAAAAAAGTAGAGTTGGGAACATAATTATTTATAATTATTTAAATATTTTTGATTGATTTACACATTTGTTGTTATTTTTTAATTCTAGTTCAATCATTATTTAATCTAAGTCATGAGATATGATCCTCCTTCTCTTCATTCTAAAAAATATAATCAAATATATTAATTTTAAGAACAAAATAAATCCACAGATCACAATGAGCTTTGTCGAGGTGTCTAGCCAGACAACACAAGAGTACACACCATGTACCCATATTTAATGCACCCTGGATTAATTTGGTATTAATTCTAGCCATGTTCATTTATTACACTCAGTGAATTTAATTACACACTATGTGTTGACTGGTCCAACCTGGTCTATGGTTTGATAGAGTATCCACGATCTAACTTCCATACATGACATGTAGTCTTTTATCCAAAGATGCTTACATGTTATACTATTCCATGAATGAAAATTGCATGTGTTGGAAGAACCTATTTTGGAAGAACTTGGTAAAGAGGATAGTGAGGAAGAGTTATGTCTCTACAAAAAATATTTTAACTATGCTATATATGTTTAGTGTTTCATGCTATATTTCATGAACAATGATCTTCTAAAGAAATATGAGTACAAGGATGTGTATAACATGATGTATCACCTTCAATATCTCTATTAAGATATGGGGAGACAAGAGATATATGATTTCTTTAATCATCTATTCACAACAAATCTTAGAGATTCAGCTCTAGATGGGCCTCATTTAGTCAAGCATATTTTCAACATTTAATTCTTGGAAATATTAGCGATTAAATTCCAAGATGACTTGTGCACATATATCATACTTTCTTCAAAATCCATGTGATTTTCTGGTTTTATTATTAATTACCACATAAAAACTTCATGCTATCATTTACTAAAATATGGCATAATTACTTCATGCTCATGTGAAACCTTCATGGTCACATCTATCGTTCCCAATTATGTGTCATTTTTGAATCCATAGTGAGAATAATTCACATTCATATGAATTCTTAGCATCCATGGTCATTCCATGTGACAACATAACTCTTATGTGACAACATATTCCTATGAAGGAGGTTAAAAACACTAGATTAAAAAACAAATGAACACACTTTGAGGTAGGTGGACTTATCAAAAAAGAATAATTTGAGGATGACTCTCATGAAACAAAAAATTCAAGGGTTCCCTTCTTTATAGTAATTAACACTCCCAAAAATCCCCCATCATTAAGGACTCTCATGAAACCCATTTCACAAATGAATTACAATAATGAAAATTCAAAAAAGACTCTTAAGAATTCCACTTCATGAAGGAATTAGGAGAATTATTCTTCATAATGAACTCTCATGAAAGTTCCTTAGTGAAGGACATATGTGGAGCACTGATTATGAGGACCCTTTACAAAGACTGTCTATAAGGATACTTTCAAAATCAAATCTATGGAGCACCAAATGTGATTCAAATTCAAAATCCCGAACCACTAGAATCCTTATTAAATCTCTATTGGATGGAATATATGAGTTTTCCATCCATGAGGATACTTCACAAATAATTTCCGTGAACATTGTTTTTGGAAAGTCATTCTTATAACCTCTTTTGCAAACTGGAAAACATAATATCCATTCATTTTATAGATCACATTCATTATCATGGCACGCCGATGCTATAAAAAATTGAGATCACTAAATTTTATGTTTCCCTCTCCACAATAGTATTGGACTGTAATGGATTTGGCATAAAATTTTTTACTTCATGGAGGAACCCAACTGTGAGAAATCATACCCATTTAACACCCTTTTCTTAACTCAGTTCACCTACTCAGTCTGAATCATCTCAAATGACCATATTGAATTCCTTCATTCAGGGTAAAAGATCCTAGAAGGTCATTCTAATAGGTTCTCCTATCAAGTGCAATCCCGCACCATGTTCTCATTGATGGTATCATCCCAATGACCTCATTAATGGACAATAAATTCCTTCGGAATCCTAGTAGGTATAATCCACAACCATACCATATTTTATTTAGATTCAAAATGATATGATGATCCTTAAAGGGTATATCAATGCATAATCCTCAATTAATCCTATAGTTGTTTCCACATTCATGACATAAGCATCATTATAACATAATATTGAACTGCATGGATTGGTCCTGGTATATGACCTTAAACAGTTCAAATCAAACTATAGGGGATTTTATTCTCGTTCCTATAGGATACATAAATCACCACTTATAGGCTTGGTCACAACACCCCCAAACAAACATTTTCTCTATTTGATGACCATTGGATGCCTTGACAGGCATTAGAAAACACATGTGAAGAGCATGGGACTACCCAAACCTTATTCAAATGATGATTCTAATGTGATTGCATTCAACATCCCTTATGTGTCGATCTAAAGATCCCCTATGTGACAAACATAAAACATCTTATTTGATGAGAATGATATTCCTCATGTTATAAGCCCAATATGATATAATATTCCCAAGGTATGGGAATATGAAACCTTATTTTACGAGCGTAATTTTCTTCCAGTGATGAGATTGGGATGATCCAAATTTTCTATCTAATCAGAATTGGATGCCTTATGTAATGAGAATAGCATTCCTTAGGCGACGAGCCTGAGATGATAATCCTTTTTTCAATAATTAAAGCTTTATATTTCACATAAATTCTATACGATGTTAAAATTCTTGGAAAAGGCCTTAGACAATTCACTACCTTAAAATTAACAACAATGGTCCTTATCACATGATCTAGAAATGTATGAAATTTCCCATTATGTGTCATTGAACTATATTGGATTTGATTCCCTTTTTTTGGATACATAGTATACCCCTTTCATTGGACCAATTCTGACTCCAAAAGACCTCCAAACTCATATTTTAGAATTAATATTTCTCCCTATATATCAATAAATTCCAGATTTTCAACCTATATAGATTTAATCTATAGAGTGAGAAAATTACCATGTCAAGAAATAGAAAGTGTAATTCCCATATGTATTGTCCTCTTAGATGCATGTTGTTATTCAAACAATTTATTAAAGGCAACTAGTGTTATTACCGAGAATTATTCATGAATATATCTTAAGACTATTAGAGAGTCCTTGAGTATGGAATAAATCCACCCCTAAAGGGTGAGGTGAACCCAAACTCCAATCGTCCTGACCAATGTGCTACCAATGTTTCACTGGTAAAGTCCCAGTGGCCTCCTTCCTTAGGAAAGTAGTTCTGCCTCGACTCACAATACAAGAGCATGGCAGAACATCATAAACAAACCTTGAAACCCGAGTTTCTATGACCAATGTGTGAGAAATAATATGTAAATGATGGTTTTCTATGGTAATGGAGATGATTCCAGAATGAGATGAGTTAAAACCTATCAATTAGATTCAAAGGTCAAAGGTGGAGTTTTTTGACTCAATCTAGGTATCATCTCAAGGAGTTATCTCTCTTGGGTCATGGGATGGATTATCTTCAACTCGATAAACCGACAGGTAGTTAAAAGCTCATGATCATATCAAATGTTTAATTTTTTTTCATTTTAATATTTATTTATTTATTTATGTGATGTAATGTATATTTGATGCTTAAAAATGATCACATTAAGTAAATTATTTAAAAAATATGCAAGATGAAATAAATTAAATGGATTATGCATAATTTTTTCATTATAGATGGTTAATTAATTATTTGAAATTTATATATTAATAACAATATTTTAATGGATAAAATAATTAATATTTATACATAAAGATAATGAAAAGTTCCTCAATAAAAATATTAAGTTAGATATCACATTCCATTGCTTGTGTTAGAATGTAACCATAAAATTAAATATTAATTTTCCCCTATTAGGATACAATTTTTATCAAGCTATTATAATGATATTTTTGGGTTTACTTTAAATTGTTAAAATAAACTGTAGTTTCTTCTAGAAGACTTTTTTAAATTTGATACAAGTGTTGATGAAATCAGAGTCTAAATTTTTTGAATTGGGGAGTACACTTAGCAAATATAGGAAGAGTGAGTTAAAAGCTGGTAAGCCAGCCAACCTAAATACTTTCAAATAATTTGATAAGGGATTTTTTGGGTTATTTAAAGTTTAATATGCATCCTTTAACAAAAATATCAACAAGATAGGATATTCAAAATCTAATGGGGATGGTTATTGAGATTTTATAAAAAATTGGCAGACTAATAGAACAAATATACTACATATTACTTGGTAATCAAGATAAATTTCTAAAATATGATTTCATTTATTATTAAAATTTCAAATTCATTCAACAAAAATAGTATACTTATGATCTATGTTAAATAAATACAAAATATTGGGTGGTGGTAACTTTAAGGAGTCACACATGTTCTTAAGCATTATATTATTCCAAGAGTTGAAGTCTTACATTATGAAGTCCCTAATCCCTAATGATACTTATAAGGAGGCATGTGAGGTGTATAATTTTATCATTAAGAAACATGTGGTTGATGAATTGGATGCCCAATGACTCATGTTATCATCCATGATTGGTAATCACTAGAATCTTTATGAAGACATGTATGAATATCTCATCTCAAATATCTTTATCAAGAGAACATAGGACAAGACATGTATTAAATCTCTAAAGAACTATTTACGTCAAATATTAGATAAAGTACTATAGTTATACCTCATGTAGTCAATATTATTGGCTACATTTAGTATTTATAAATCTTGGTTTCAAATGTACCCAAGAAATTATGAATTCACCTCATGATCACCTCACTTCCCCAAAACATCATTGGTTTTATTGTAAATTTTAATATGAATAATATAGATAAGAGTCTCCAAGATCTCATGAATCTGATTAAGCAAGAGTGTAATGATTTTAAACATAAAAAACCTTTAGTCTTTATATTTTTTAAGAGGAAAATCAAGGAGAAAGAATCTAAAAATAATTCCATGTTCAAGTCATCTTCCCACCACCATACTAGGAGGAAGAGAACCAAGGGGGAGGCTAAAGAGAAAGATACAACGTGTTTTTCATATGCCAATAAAATTCATTGTAAGAAGAACTATGCCTTAGTAAAGAATAAAGGGGATTATTTTAATTCATTATTTATCAGATATAACCTTTATATTTATAAAATTTTGTTATTATATATAGACATTTATTATTATATTTTCATCAAAAGAGAAGAACCAAGTAGTTTCTGGAAGGTTTCAAAAGGTTAGGTAATCCTTAGAGTTTCCAATAGAGTAAGATTAGATGCTCTAGCTATTAGATATGGATATATTTACTTTCAAGTTCATAAATAATTTTGGTTAATTTTATAAATATATCTTATTTTAAGATCCCTATATACTATAATATGAAATCAATGTATCAAAAATTGACAAAAAATCAAGTTCTAATGACTCATATCACTCCCAGTTAGGGCATCATCATCTTAATCAAGTAAATTGGAATAACATGAAAAATATATATTAAGATTCTTAGCTAGATTTTAACATCCCAGGTAAATAAAGAAATAATAAATTTTTATTTTAATTAATATTCTGTTAATTAAATATTAATTTTACTTTAACCTAGTTGTTATATTCTATGGCGTACCCGATACACAACAACATGTTTCTTTGAAATCCTACGTTGCATAATAATAATATAATATTATTATTTTAAATGGTAGTTAACTGCTAGCTGTTGTAATAGAGGAAATGAATATAACTATCAAAAATATGATTATATATTTTTTTAAATGTTTTTACATTTACCCAATAATGTTTAGAGGCTTAAAATAAGAAAGAATCTGATTTTAAGCATAATTTACTTTTAAAGGTTGATTTACCACCTTTTGATGGAGAACCCCTTTTAAATATATTTTGGTCAGTTTTATATGTTCTATTGGACAAAATTAAATTCTTATTTATAATATGGACATCAAAATTTACTTTGGGTAAATTTTTGGTATTTTTATGTTAAAATTCAATTTTTAATAAAAAGTGAAAAATATAGTATTTTAAATCAAAAATCCCTTTTAATATAATTTATTTATATGGTTATATTATCTTTTTAATTGGGATTAAAGTTTAATTAGATTATAAATTTACTATTTAATCCAATTTTGGTCATTATAATTAATTTCACTTTGAAATACGACATAAACAAGTGTCAATCTTTTAATAGTTAATATTTCAAAAAAACATGCTTTTCATTTTGACAGTGGGAACTAATTTAAAATAAATTCTGCCACTTCTGTGTTTTGAATTTAGAAAAATGGATTTCATATTTAGAATATGGGGGTCTAAATTTTTTAAATAGGTAACTTTTATTTTTTGACATTATGAATATTTAATTCAGTAAAATTTTTATTTATCATGGTTAAAGGGTGAATCTGGTAAATAAGGGTAAACAAATATTGTTATAATAATATGAAATTACCCTAACATGTGTCTTAATCCTATTGGTTGATACATAACCGACCATGGAAATCTTTGGGTCAATTTCGGGACCCCATGGATCCACATGGGAGTGATAGTGACATTATTTTAATAAACTTAAAGTAAAGACGAACATGACATAAACAAATATCTTTTTGTAAATTAATTTTTACATAGACTTATATAAGTTATCTTTTCAACTATAAATATTATTTGGAAAGATAAAAAGATTTAATACATCATGGTAATTGTTTTATAATTTCTACAGATCAAATCAAATAATTTATTTATGAAACAATAATGATGTAGTGTTTACCTCATTAAAAAAAGATTTAAATAAATAATATTATAAAGATTAAATTAATGTCCAAATCCTGTCCAATTATTATTGGATTATTTTATTTTGACTATGGATTATCTTATATTCTACTTTAATATGTTATGGACATTTAGAAACCAAAAATAATTTTATAATAAAATAATAGTTTCACACTTTCCTAAATAGCCCCTCCTCCTCCTTATAAAAAGTCATCACTTCTAACCCATTCCTCACACCTCTCAAGCCCCTTGGATCATACAAACCCTGCCCAAATAATATCTCAAGATCCCTATCTTCCTCCTAGAAGCCTTAATTTAGGAATAAGGCACTTAAAGTAAACATTTTGGTTCAAACCAAAGGGAGATACCAAATTTAATGGTAACGTCTTCTATTAAGTCCTTTTGTTTTATTTTACATCTCCAACCCCCCGAAATCTTTTTATTAATTTATTTTATAAAAACACCAGTATATTAAATATACTTGGTTGTTTTTATGAGAAGGATTATAACTAAACTTACACAAACCTCCATCTAATGGGTAAAGAACATACTGTTTCTGTGGATGGAAAACTAACACCTCACGAAACATTGATTGTTCAGTTACCTCCTACCGCCTCTTATGGTGGCCATTATGACAGAACTGCATTTATATATGATTTTTAAAAAACTAGGGGTTTTTTACTAAGTTTTGAATCATTATATCCCAATATCATATGTTGTTATTCAATCATAAATAAAGGAATATTATTTTATGATAGGAAATACTCTATGCCATATGATATCAATATTCTTCATTATGAGAAAGATTTCATAATTCTAAAAACATGGCCAACTATGATACCACTGTTAAGTTTTTTATGGATATAATAAAACTTATTAAATGTAATAAAAGTTATTAATAAATATAAATCAAGATCAAACCATAATATAATACATGAAATTATTTATAAATTGGAAAAAAATGATAAATATGTGAACCTTAAAACATTTCTACCACTTCATCATTTTAGAAGATCTTCAAATAAGAATGATGATGATCACAATAGTGGTAGTTAAAAGACACCCAACTGTAAAGGTATCCATAGGATACCGATTCATATTACATTCATATATAACTCATTTTCTTACTACGATGTTCTAGTAATATATACGAAAGATATTATATAGGAAAGGTACAAAAATCTATCATATGATAGGGATAATTATAAATCCATATAGGAATCTACTTGAGTGATATTTCATTTAATCATGAGTTATAACACATGAGTAAATGATTATTTTCCTTTCATGTATTCCTCAATTGAATGCATTTTCTCTCATCCATTAAATATTTTGAAATAGAAAATCTAATGATAGATTATTACATGGGAGATTCACTGGAATATTACGCATAAAATTCAACTACTATGAGACAATATAATTCCAAGAAACATCTTAATGATACACTAGTAGAAACATATTCATAATCATTACATGAATTATATACATGTCACTACCTATGATATAACACATTAAAATATGTCCCAATCATACCCTATGATTAGAAAAAGAAGAATAAAGAAACCAAATTTCATGATTTATGATACACATTAATTAAAGAATATGATTTAGTGATTTTATCACATGAAAAATGGATTTAGGGCATACGACCTCCTTTAAAGAAGACCCAGGAGAGCCGCATTGGGTGTCTATTAAAGATATCCTAAAGTATCTATGGAATAAAATGTATATGATACTGATTTATGAATGATATGAGGAAGTAGTCGATAGGGGGATACATGTATGTTAGTTTTTATATAGACCAAAATGATTTGAAATCATAATCAGGATATTTATTCAACAATAATGGGGGAGTTATGAGCTAGAAGAGTTCTAAACAGCCAATGATCGCTGATTCTATAGTAGAATACAATTATATTACCACTTCTGATGAGACTAATGACGTTGTTTTGATACAAAACTCCATCCATGAGCTTTATTTTTTTACTATAAAGTCTTTGAGGCTCATACAATATTAAAACTTATTCTCATGAAGTAAACACTTGGTAATATCAAGAGAGGTTATGATGACATACATGTAACACCCCAATATTTTTATAAAATATATTTTTAAATAATTTTATTTATTTTATATCTTATTTTTTTGTGTTAAACCATGTTAATTTTTCACTATATGAAAAACCATATTAGGTTGAATTACACATAACATTGAGTCTCTATGAAACTACATTTTATTATTATAATTATATAAGCAAGACAATTATAACCTAGTTGTTATAATTTTGGGTATGCACATGGTTAACTAAATTATGATGATATGGTTTAAATATATATATATATATATAATTAATTTCCTAGTCACTAATTAATTATAAATGAAAACAAAACCCTTCTAAAAATAAAAAGAAAACATTTTTTTGGAAAAAAACTATTTAAACGCGCAAAAGTGTGTTTTATACCAATAAAATAAAAAAACCCTTTTGGGTGATATTAGTGATATATATATAATATTGAATATATTTTTTAATATTAATCCTATGTGTTTTCCATACCTGATATAAAAATAAACAAAATTTTATGCCTAAAAAGTTGTATTTTTCTAAAGGTATTTTTTTCGTTCTTTTGATGGAACACTTGTTTTCAAAATAACATTTGACTCATTTTATAAATTTTATTTTAAAAAATAAACTTCATTTTTGAAATAATTATATTAATATTAATATTTTTTTATTTTCTTTTATTTTTCTGATATGTTTGATTTTTTATAAATAGTGAAAATTACTATATTTTATTTGAAAATTCACTTTTCATATAAATAATTTATAATGTTAAATTTTACTTTAATTTGGTTTTTAAGTAAAATTAGATCAATTATACATCTATCAATCTAATTAAGTTCATTTTCATATTTTTTCATATTGAATTTTGATATAAAAACATTCCAAACATTTGAACCTTTTCACTTTAAAAACCTACTTTCCCGCCCCATATACAAGATTAATTTTAAATTAATTTTAGTCACTTATGTGTTTTGATCTTTGAAAAATGTATTTTATACATGGAATAATTATAACCAAATTTATTAAGTAAGACCCTTTTATTTTTGGAGAACACGATGAGTAAACTTGGTAATTTAATTACCACCGTTAAGGGTAAAAATGAGATTATAAATATTTTAAAAATTATCTTAAAACATGTATTAATTTTATTGTATGTGTTATTTTGGACCAAAATAAACCTTGGAATGAATTTATGACTTCTTGGAGGCACTTGAATGACTTTTAACCCCTTATATTATTTTATTATTAGAAAATCCAAACTTGTTACACTATTATTTTTAATAAATATAAATTTTTTAATATGTGTTCATCTAGAAGATATCTCCTACCATAAATATTATTTATAAATATAAAATATTCATCTCTATCATGGATTGTTTTTTAAATTTTTAGTAAAGAAATAATTATATTAAATGCTTTCACAACAGTGATGTAGTAATTATTCAATTAATGAAATAATCAAATAAATGATATTAAAAATACTAAATTAAATATAATTTTAATTAATTATGGTGATAAAATAATTTTATTTACTCATTTTACATTTTAGTTATTTTTTTTATATTTTTTCAAAGTTATATAGTTATGTTGATATTTTTTAAAAGTCAAAGTGAGGAATAAATTCCAAATTGACATTAATGATATTTTAAAATAAATAATATTTTATTAAATGATATAAAATTATTATAAGTATAAAATTTAGAAAAATGATTGGGATAATGTTTAAAATTTCATCCATGATTTAATTATATATTGTAGTTATATGACTAATCAATTTTATAATATTATACATTTTTTAGAAATTTTTTTAACAAATGTCACATGTCATTTCAGATTACATGGCTGTCATATTGGAATCTATTTTACTATATTCTTACATAATAAACTAATGGGATTCATGATTCTATGGATGTAGGGCCTCTCATTCACTTTAATATTATTTAGTGGCACTAGTCTAATAGAGTCATGCACTAGTTTGGATTTGTTCACCATATTCCATTTCCACATGGACATTTAGCAACACTTCATTCAATGAAGATGATAGGGAGAATGGATGTCGAATGGTGTTGATGAAATGCAGGGTATCTAGAAATATGGTATAGATGAGCATACTTTCATATCAAGGGTATGCATACTATTTGATTTCCTATAGCAGAGTAGGTCAAGTATGATCCATGGTATAGACTGATGTCTATACTATATCTTACTCCACAAATAGAGGTCTCTAAGATCTGGTAAGTTAATAAATTTACATTAGTTTTGTTTTTTATAATTTTTTAATTCATTTTCAATCTCTTTACCTCAAACTAAACTACATCATATTATCTACATTTCTGATCCATAGGTGGATGAGGTTTTTAGCCATACTGCATACCATGCTATAATGAAGAAGATGATTCCTGTTTATCATGTTTTACACAACAATATCTTTGACAATCCAACCTAGGGAGATGCTTTTCCTTCTCAGGGAGTGGAGGTTCCTACTTAGGAAACTCCTCCATTGTCTTCTGATGTTGAAGAGTCATGAAAATGACATAGACAACATCATTCTACACTTGAGGCCTCGCCCGTCACATATGAATAAGTTGAACCTCAAATAGTCCAACCTCAGTCGATTGTGGATGTTCATAATGGGTCATGTGATCCATTTGTGTTTTTAGGACATCTAAAATTTTCTCTGGGTATAGATGATCTAAGCTTCTATCAGGGTTCAATTCTCATGCATTAACCTTTCATGCTCAAGCCTTCACAGGCCTTATGGTTCCCGTGTGTGATGATGGATGGGCCTTCTACTTACATAGTGGGAGAAGGATCAAATGAACATAATAACATCCAGATGAAAAATACTCATGATTATTAATAGCCATAACATATGAAATTTATGATTCTAGTGCCCGAGGAAGATCCCTCTTCAGTTAATTATACTCCACCCCATCATAGAGGTCAGTGATCTTAATACGAATATCCCATTTTCACACTAGATTGTGGGATGAGACCTCATCCTAGAAAACGATTATACTCATTGATTTATATGTGTGCTATTGACTTAAAGGATTTGGAACAACAATGTATTCTATCCTCTATATGATTATCTGTCTATTAAAATGATGAAATTATTTTTTATGTCTTCCATTTTTACATGTTTTGCAACTATTTCAACATTAATTTATATTTTACTAACATTTTATATTTTATAATCTTTCAAAGGAGGTTAAATGAAAGAAATGAAAACTTATTAAATTTAATGTAGGTTAATTTAAAAGAATATAAAATATAAACTATAAAAACAATCTAAATAAAACTTACAACATTGATTAAACATCTAATTTTTTTTTGAAAATAAAAAAAGTTCAAAAATATAATAAAAAATATATAATCTGAATGAAATAAATATTATTGATTAAAAATATAATATTTATATAGTAAAAAAATAAATGAAAAAATTTTAGTATATTAAAATCAAAATGAAATTTAGGAAGTTGTTTAAACATATAATAAATAACTAAAAATGAAAGGAATATATAAATATTATAAATAAAAATGAAATGGTACAAAACAACAATATATTGTACCACTAAAATTAACTTTCATTATTTTTTTAGAAAATGAATTTTATTTTCAATTATATTCTATGTTTTCAGAAAGTGTTTCAAATTTAATTTAGATTGTATTTCTACTTTATTATTTATAAACTTTAAAATCCACCAACTTGAATCATTATTATGTTTCATGTATGTGACTTTAAAAGCATATAAATTATAAAATTAAAATACAATCTAAAGTATATTTAAGAAACTGGTTCGATATATAAAATATAATTGAAAATTAAAAACAATAACTATAATAAACATAAGATAATTTACATGTCATAAAATTTATTTCTTAAAAACAGAACATTTTCACTTTCGAATATTAATGGAAATAATTATAAGTAGAATGAAATAAACACAGTATATATATATATATATATATATCAAAATATAGATAAAATTATTTTTTATTTTTTAATTTAAAAAAATCAACAATTGTGGCATTGGCATTGCCGCATTTGGAAAAAAAACCCAAAGTCAACTTGGCCGATGTAGCCTTTCATTATTAGAATTTAAAAAAATTAACCTATTATTATTTAAATAAATATTTTCCTATAAAAATGCATATAAAAAACTCTATATAGTTTCATAGTAGAGGAGCATCATCAAAATACATGCATGTTGGCCGGAAAAAGGAGGAGGCTGGGTTTTTTAATGGGGTTTTTAAAATTTTTATTTTTAATAAAAGCAATAGGATCCCCAATAATTTTAAATAGGGGACCCAAGAAGCATGAAATCCGTTCATACTTCTCCTATCTGAGGAAGAAGAATGAACGGGGTTCAAGCTTCTCTTTCAAGTGCCAGAGAATCATGAACCCTTTTCACACTTCTTAGGTGGGGTGGTGGAAGCCTGAACCCCATTCATGATTCCTTCAAAAAGATGATGAAGGATTCATGAATGGGGTTCACACATCCTCCCAGCCAAAATAAATAAATGGAGCCCCCAAAAATCACATTGTTCTCCTCTAGTTTTTATTGTGAAGCCCAATAGAAAATATTTTTTAACATTTATTTGTAGGTTTTAAGAAGGTACATTTATTTATTAAAAATGTTAATTGTTTAATTGTCTTTTTTTTTGTTTTATGGTTTATTTATTTAATATATGATTCATGACTCTATGGATGTAAAAATTAGTGTTTGTGTGTATAGTTCATTTATTTAATATGTATTGATGTATGTATGAATTTATAAATTAGTGTCTTTTTTATGATTTAATTTTTGAATGGGTTATTGGTTTTTGTATGATATAATTCATATTGAATGTTTAAAAAAATTAAATATGGTGTGTCTAAAATGTAATTTATATTTAGGGAGATAAAATTGTTTTTCCAAATGTATATATTTTGAATTTAAATGGTGTTTTAAATAGATATTTAAGTATATAAAATATTTTATTTTTAAAGTACTATAAATATAAATTATAATATTATACACAACAACTATATAATTTATTAAAAATATATTACTTATATTAAGTATCTAAATTTATTAAAAAATATATACAAAATTATTTTTGTTAATGGTATAAAAATGTATTCTATAAATAATAATTTTAAATTATATGAAGTGAACATAATTATTATTTGAAGTAATAATGTATGAAATATAATTAATTAAATGTCGGAAAGTATAAAAATGACAAAAAAATTATATATATATATATGTGTAATTTTATTAAATAGAGAACAATATAACTTTTATATTATTTTAATGGTTTTTATGTAAGAGTAAATTATATTAATTTTATTTACTAATAATAATAATTTTAATCGTTAAATTTAAATTATATTAAGTATAAATAATTATTCTTTCATGTAATAAAGTATAAAATATAATTACTTATATTTTGGAAAGTAGTAGAATGACAAAAAAAATATTATATATACATATGAAATTTTAAAAATTGAAAACATAGTAAGTGTTCAGTATTGTAATGGTTGTTATGTAAGTGTAAATAATATTAAATTTAATTAAACTTATTATGTTTTATTATTATATATATATATACATGTACACATTGTAAAGTTAAATTTTTAGAAAACATGTGTAGATATTTAATATATATTTTAACAAATAATAGGTAGAGTAATAAAATATATAGAACATAATAAGTATACTGAGAAAAATGTTAAGATTATTGTGTGAGGACTGATCTTGAGATGACCGACCAATGCATAATTGAAATTGTATTTTTTTGTATGTGGTTATATAATTTATAATAATTGCATTTTCTATTCTATATTGATGAACTACGAGCCATACCTAAGTATGCATGTAAGTACCTATGTGTCTACTTAAAATATGTTATGTATTTTATACCCCTAGAACCCCTCCCATACATGTGAGTAAATTTTTAATAAAAAATTTATTGACAAGAGGTGTTCCCGAAGAGGCATTCAAGAACTGGCGTTCCACAAGATGTGTTCAACAAAAGGAATTGTTGTTTGAAAAGATAATGGTGGTTTCTAAAATATTTGATTATATATATTCTAGGACTACGTTCACCCATAGGTTTTGGTTATATTATCAAATAATGATAATAAAATCCATAGTAAGTCTCAAGATAATGTTATGGTTATTTATCCATAAGTAATTTAAATTTATGAAACATTTGATGATGAGGTATACAAATATATATCCTTTTTTAAATTGGATTTGGTAATAATATCACCATTAATATACATCAACAGTGCAAAACTAATCCATAGAAAAAGTCTCAAGATCAATTCAATTATTTTATCATAACAAATTTAAATAATTTAAAATTTTTATGTAGTATATAATATTTTATTAATTATTTTTTTTCAAGGTAATCATGTGTATGAAAATATATTTCAATAGTGAGATAATTTATACCACGTAGGTATTTTGCTATAGTTTTCCACCTATAAGAGTGTAAAATCTTCATGGTTGTCTGACAATGGTTGAAGTTTTCAATAAGATTCATTGTTGGTTAAAAATGAGGGTTGATCAATCAATTACTTCAATAACGTATCAACTTATTCAATATCCTGAACATTTTGTGGCACACCGAGTACCCTCTGGTCGATAAATAGGATTGGATGGGTGCATTTTTGTGTTTCAGACAACATTTTAGTAATGTTATTACAAAATTTTATGTGGTGATTTGTGATTTTGATGTGGTGAAACCTACTACTATAGAACCATGTTTTTCTATATCTATAGAATTCGGTTTGTCACAAGACTCGTATTCAATCCCTCCTTATAGGTCTCCAATGATATAACCAAATTATGAAGAAGATGATCAGAATTTGGAAGGAAATGTATGGTACATCCATTTTTTTACAACTAATACAGTGAATGGAAGTTTATCTGAGGATGAAGTATCTGTTGAGGCATCATGATATAATGTGGGTGAGGGTGATTTGGGAAATGAGCCTTCTAAGGTTCCTATAGAAGATTGGACTCCATGATAGGGTAATGTGGGAAATGAACCTTCTGAGGTTCCTATGAGAGAAAGGCATCCATAACATCCACCAGTTAGTGATAATCATCATTTAATATTGAGTTCCTTAATTGAAAGAATGTCACATGAAAAACATTTTTATTGGGATGTCATTACACCATCTTCTGAATTCCATAACATTATAGAGAATAGATCTGCATCAAATGATAATGACATCTTTGTCAGGATAGATTTTGATAGTAAACATTCCATGAAAAATTTGATAAAACAATATCACATAGAGCAACATTTCACATTTTTGGTTGATGAGTCGAATAAGACAAAATATCTCATTCGATGTGAAAAATATGGTCCAGATATTAAAATTTGATTATGGGAAATATATGATTTTTTTTCATGTTATAAGATAACCAAATTAGAAGGCCCACACACTTGTGTGCATCCATGCTTGTCACAGGGTCACTCCTCACTTGATGCATAGTTTATATAAATAGTTATTCTAGAGATGATATGAACTTGTTAGTAAATTACCATTTCCCTTGTTTAGGAATGAATTCAACAATTATTTAACTATAAGATATCCTACAAAAAGCTTGAAATAAATTACATAAGGCAATTTTAAAATTGTAAGGTGGTTGGGATGAATCTTATGCAATGTTTCCAAAACTTACCGAATTTTTTCCTCTCAAAAATAAGAATATTTATAATATGGACATTGTTGAGTATGTGTCTAACAATCACCTAGTTGATCGATCAAAGGTGAAGTTCAATAATATTTTTGGCCCATTAATGCCATGTATCTCTACTTTTCCCTATTGCAAACTATTCATTCAGGTCAATGAAAATTTCCTTTCTAGAAAGTATACAGTTGTTTAACTGATTTCATCCACACAATATGGTAATTGTTCCCCTCTACCACTTTCATTCTCTATTTTTGAAAAGGATAATTTTAAATCCTATAGTTAGTTTTTAGCATGTGAACATATTCATGTCACACGAAACTAGGGAGTGTGTTAGATATCTAATAATCATTTAGTGATTATAGAGGTTGAAAAAAGTGATTGGGTTTCATGGATATAGATGAATTCTTATCATCGATATTACATTAAACATATTTCAACTAATGTGCATAAAAATTTCAGATATTAGGCAATAAAAAAGGTGATCCTCAAGTTGGGTATGTTTCTATAAACTTTCTTTTTTTGAAAAAAAATTAGTATCCTTTTTAATAAATTATTATCTTATTGTTTTAGCATATGAGCCCTAACACGAAAGATTCTACTAAGGTATTGAAGAGATTCATAGGAATAATGAAGATGTGTATGAATATATGATGAAAATTTCAAGGGAAAAATGGTCATTAGCATATGATGGTGGCAGGAGATATGGCCACAGGAACACTAATATAGTAAAGTTCATAAATAGGGTCTTCAAGGGTGTTTGTAATCTCCCAATCATAGGGTTAGTAAAAGATTCATTTTATAGACGTGTGTACTAATTTATTGACCAGTCCCAAAAAGCCTATCTAAGGATGGGAAAATAGAATGCATTTTACTCAATATTTCCACAGTGATATTGCTCAGATACTATATGAGGTTTCAAGATGGAGTGTTGTAACATTTTATAGGGTAAATGAGAGATTTTTTGTAATAGAGTGCTATGACTGGGCTACATGAACCAGTGACCGAGTACTTGTGGTCATGTTGGATAATAGATACTATGATTTTAGAAACTTTTAAGCATTGGATATCCCTATACATATGTTGTTTCAGATTATTCTTTGATAAATATATCATGGGAGCCCTATGTTGACCCAATGAATCACATAAGAATTTTGGTTAACTTTTATAGTGAATATTGGACATGTGTTGGTGATATAGATTCTATCCCATTTCATGATGATCAGCCGACTGTTGTCCTTGATATTTCTAGTTTTTGTAACTTGTTTTTGTTTTCATTTATGGTTTTTTTCATTTTCTATAGTTTCTTAAATTATTGGTTTCATTCTACTAGGTTTCACCCCCAAGGAAGAACAAAGTCTATTTTAATCAGAAATGAGATGGATTGGCTTTGACAATGAGGATGGGGACTAAAATGTAGCATTTTCCACAAAAAAGGACATACTCGTAAGACATGTCCCCAAGTGGAAGGACAGAGCTCCTCTTCGGATCATCCAAGATCAAGTCTATGCATTTCATCATGAATGTGTATATTTTGTATCATATGTGGACATTTTAGTAATGAATCCTTTTATTTATGACTTTCTCCATTTCTGGCCTCTTTCAATTTTATATTGTTTCATTTCTATATTCTATCATAAAGAATATTTTGATACTGTAACTATTTTAAAAAATAAACATACAAAGAAGATGAATATATCATACATCTAAATATTCAATGAGGGTTTTCTATCACTGCTAGATAATATAAAAAAATTAGAATAAATTAAACTTCATTGGAAATAAATAAAACAAGAAATTCATAAACTAAACCAACAACACCGCCCACATATATTTGTCTATATTATTTTTCTTTATGTAATTTTTTTAAAAAAAGGTTACAATTTGTAGTGAATTCACTAAAAAATGAAAGGATGATATCATTTTTGTAGGCATAAGGTCTTCTGTTGCTCAAATTCTTAGATAATCATGTTTCATGGATTATTTTAGAGGGATGTCTTATGCCTACTTTGAGTGTAAGGAGATCTCATCATTTCAATCATGATGCACCACCTCCTGACATTATCCCCCATTTTTGTTTTGTTGGGTTATATGGCATGGCGATGTGTGAATTCACCTTTGTTGACCACCATCTCATCACTGCGCTCATATAGCGATGAAGTACAGAGTCACATATATTCAATTTTATAAAGGGGATATGACTATTACACAATAGGATGTGTCTGTTATGTTTGGACTACCCATCGATGATGCTGCTGTGATAGGCTGAGTCAGAGTAGATTAGTTCAAGCTTGTTCATAGATTACTTGGTATCAAGGTTCATGAAGATGGAAGGTTCATCATCAGTGGTATACTATGTATGACCTGGTTAAAACATCACTTCACACATCTTGAAGAGGATGGTGATGACGTCATTGTGCTATGATTTTCACGTGTTTATATTTTGAGGCTGATCGGTTGCACAATTTTTGTTGATCACTCCACTATATTTGTACATCTGATGTATTTAACATTACTAAAGGATTTAGACTAGGTAGATTGATAGAGTTGGGGGTCTTCTTATCTTGAATATACATATAGGGTGCTATGCAGTTCATGTTGCATCGATAAGATGCAGATCACAGGATGTGTTACTCTTCTACATATGTGGGTATGGGAGAAAATCCCTTACTTAGCTTCACAAACACATGCACCAATGCCTGTAAATATTTCAGTAGAGGCTCTATATAGATGATGGTATGTTATTCATTAATTCTAATGTCTAACTTAATTTTATAAGTTTATATTATAAAATGTAACTATAATAATGTTATCTACATGTGGAGTTAGGAAAATTGGCATTCAGATACCTCCAGACACAATTTCCATGCCTACAGACTTATGCTGGAAATAATTAGTCCAGAAAATGTCAGTGATTATTATTTATATTTTTAAGTATTTATTATTTACAATAAATCTCTTCATTTATTAATTGACCATTCATTTTTTTCTTTCAGATTACATGGATTCCATATACTCATGATATCATCTAGATTCTTCCACAGTATTGTACGATGATGCTTGTTATCAGCTTCTAATTGGTTCCATTGATTCATTTTTATATTGTTGAGTGGGATTATATTGATAGTGTTATGAGGTAGTTTGGATTCTTTTGTCCCATCCCTCACCTGCCCAATCAGTTACATTCACTTCATTCCCTAAATATGTCAGTGAAGAGAGACTTTAATTGGAGGAGATATCATGCCACATATATTGATCTATGGGATAGATGATAGGAGTCTTGGTTATGAGGGGCTAGGACATTATGTTTTCATTTATTAGATCAGCTGGATTATGCGTTCTGGTACTACAGGTCCCCAGTTAGATTTCTAACAAGACACAGATATGTCTTTCATCTATTGGTATTCATTCTTCCTTCCACTATTGAATAATTTTTTTATTAACATTACTTTATAATGGGATTTTTTTCAAAGGATTCTCATATCAGTTATCTCCTTCACATATCTCATCCAGTAGAGGGAGTATCATTTGACCAGACAGATTTTCATAGCACTGTGGGAGAGTTGATTCCTTCTACGAATGAGATTTATCATGGCATTTTCTTTGATCCACCACATGATGATGAGGCTGTTGAGTAGGATATAGATATATGAGGGGGTGACGAACCTATTATGGATGTTGATGTTCCATAGAAGGAGGGTGTTTATAATTATTATCCAGATTATCCTCCAGCTTCTCATTCATAGTTACAGGTAGATATAGACATTGATTGGTCTGAGCTGGATGCTTTATTATGCCCTGGTATACAGAAATCTATAGCACATCATCCATCTTCTTCATATGTTGGTGATTGTTCCATCCATCATCCACTATACTTAAAGGAATGAGAGGGTATAGGTGGTGAGACTATATATCCACCACCTATCACATAATTGGATACAAAGGTGGATTTCGATGATGATATATAGGAGCAACGCATGCCTGAGTGGAGACATAGATAGACATGGTGCGAAGACATCCTATATATGCCTAGCTGTGGGATAGAGGATATCCAAGCCATAGGTGTAGAATAGATTGATATTCTATTTATGACACACATTTATGTGCCTTAATGTTATCATTTATAGAGTTTTGTTATTTGTTTTCAATAAGTTCCTTAATATTATCAAATTATCTACCAAAAACAACAATTACTATTTTCTATTCTAATTAATAATTAGTATTTTTATCTATATATGTTAATATTCTTAAATTCACTAATAAATATTAATAATATTAATTATTTTTAATTCAAAAAGAGTTTGGATAAAAATATCTATGAAATTGAAAAATATTATTGAACTCAATGATTTGAAATTGAATGTAAAATCCTAAAAGATCATGGTACATGAATATTTGTTAAAAAAATTAAGTTTCATGAAGAATAATTTGAATGAATAATAGATATTTTTGAAGAGTAGGTGATTATTTGTTCACATCATAAACACCACAACATGAGATGTATGAAATTAAAAGTTTATTTGGTAATTTTTAGAAGTTACATGTTCAAAATTTATAAAAGAAGGGGACTATTTCTACTAGTATACAATCCTCACTAGAGGATTTTAAGGTTAAAATACATCCATCTTGTGATAAAATTATGTACATTATGGAAAATATTGATTTGATATTTTCCAGAATAAGAAAAAATCCTTAAGAGTCTAAATATTTCCTTATACATGAAGGATAATAAGGAAAAAAATATCCACAAAAATTAGAATGTAATGTGAAGTGATCCCTTTTACACCAATATAAATCAAAACAGATGTTTAGATGTTAAATCATGAATAATAGAGGAATTAGACAAACATAATTGAGAAAAAAAATCAACCTTCCCTATTCACATTAAGAAGTATGGAAGATCCACCATATTCTCTAGAGGGATAGCTTCAAAAAATATCTCTTGTAGAAGAAAGATAGGTTAAGTTAAATTTTAAATAAAAGTATATAAGAGATAAGTGTAAAAAGAATGATTATTTTCACCAATAATCGTTAAGAGGAGAAATATGGTAGGGGAATGATAAGGGTTATTATTCATCGGGCATCCCCGACCAACGAATCTGGTACTATTCTCCGACCATGTGAACAACTGAAAATGGTCACCAGAGAGGGTGGTTGGGTGATCGATACTCACATACCGCCATCAGGGAGAGAAAAGATGAAAGGTTTAATCAAATATATGATTGTGAAGGAAGAAAAAAACATATTCATCAATAAGTATCATCATTCAACTATCTGTATAGAATGGGTTGATATTTGCAGTAATTATTAATCCTATTTCAAAGATAATCAGACGTGTTATGATAATGGGCAGGGAAGTAAAGAGAGATGAGGGATTGGAGGAGTAATAAATGAGGGGTGGGGAAGATGATGATCCAAAAAAATAATTCTCCTCAGAGATGGTTATATGTAGCATTAATTTCTATAATCAGATATGACATTCACTTCTACATTTTTTAATGTGAAATTTGAATGATGTTTGAGAATTTGAGACAACACCCCAATTTAATTTCAAATTTATACTGTTAAGGTTCTATTCACTATGAATAAATGTTATAAGGCATTAATTATCCACAATTATTTAATATGTAACATAATCATAATATTATTTTCCATCATTTTGTAATATAATTAATTAATGTATTCAATATTTATATTTTGAGTTCGCTACTACAAAATTGAATTTTATCACCTATCAGAATGAATTTTATTAGCACTTAAAAAGTGATGTTGAAAACACTAATAATAGTCAGTGCTAAAATAATGTTTATTAATAGTCTTTATCAGTACTAAGTTAGCATTGATAAATTAACAATTAACTTTTCCCATATTGTTCGGGGTGTCTTGTCACTACTACAAGTCCCTCTTTTAAAAGGTGTAGAAATAGGATTTGTTAGTGCTAAAAAATAAATGAAATTCCAAGACCCCCTCCCCACTCTCACTCTGGAACACCCCCTTTTGACATTATTTTTCCATTGTCCAACTACCTGTTCACCCACACAAGTTCCTAGATTCGTACATTTGACATCCCATGTTCATTTTAAACACTATTATTAATATTTTTGATTATTTAAATAATCTTTATTAATATTTATTTATATTTATTGATATTTTATAAATATTGATTATTTTTTAATTAATATATATTTATATTTATTTAGTATTTATAACTATTGATGTTTTTTTAAATAAAAATTCTGAAGGAAGCATGAACCCCCTTCAGGATTCCTTCATAAAATGTAAACATGAAGCGTGAACCCATCCATGATTCCTAGTGAGGGAAGAATCATAAATGGGGTTCGCGATTCTCAGGAACCTTTTTAAAAAATACCTAGAACCCTATCCTATTTATCAAAAAAATTAGAAACCTAAAAAAACCCATAAGGTGTCTCATTTTCTTAGTATCTTTATTGGACACAATAAAAACTGTGTCTATATCCCAGTTGAAGTGCCAATCTAGTAATGCGAAACGGGAGGGCTAGGGTGGGGTGGGACAAGCCTGCGTGGGTTTGAGACCGCATGGGTTTGTCTGCAAAAGCCTGAATATAATGCGAACAAAATTTTTCAAGACCGCCCCGCACCACATAAACCTACAGATTTACCATGGGCTTTCCCACATTTACAAAAAAATATACTATTTATAATCATTTAAATACTGTATTTTATTTATAATTCTTAACAGTAGATGTGGTGAGAAGAATTTATTAAAAATAATTAGAGTCTTAAGGGATGTGATTGAACATTTTTATATGGATTAATGGTGTCATGAAGCGATGCCGATGTGGTGGAAAACGGTTGTGATAGAATGTTGGTGAGTGATCAATGAGGGGAGATGAATGATGATGTTGGTTATATGGAATGTGAATGGTTAAACCTGTGAATGAATGAAAACTCCCTAGGTAACGACCAATTTTGTAGAAAGCTATTAGGGTTTCCCTGAGATTTTATCTAATTTTCTTAATAATGTAATAAAATTGAATAATAAAAAAATTAAATCGATCTAAAAATATTATGATTATAATAACTTTTATAGAATTGAAACCATATGAAGGGTAAATGAGTTCTATTTTTCTAGAGATTGGATGACACACCATGTGATATTGAACCCATATAGGTGTATGTGGTGGTTTTCAGCTCCCAAGATGGTCCCCTAAAACGAAATTTCCAACATTTCGTTATACTTTAGAACATTTTATAGTTGTCGCCATCATCACCACCATGCACTGGTTGGTGTCTTCCTCCAACATGAAGTTGAAGAGAAGTAGTAGATGCATAAGAAATGTTTCATTCTACACCCCCGCTCACCTGCATGGATAATTATGTGAACAAACCTAATCACCAATAATGAATTTAGAAATCATAGAAAAATATGAGTACTAAGTTAAGGGTGAACTCATGGAGTCTCTATTATTGCATGTTTCACCTACCATCAGTATCTTTTCAAACATCAGCTCCTCTTTTTGAATGCCTCTTATCAAACACCTTTTTATTACAAAGTTCCTCACATTAAAGTGACGGGGTCTAAGGGTTTGAAATACATAACATTTTTTAGTTGGACATGCAGGTCCTTACATACTTAAAGAGAGATGATTCACAGGTCATCAACAAAGAAAACAAATACAATTATTAAGAAATATATAACCACATACACAAAAGAAGACATGCCATTTCAATTATGAATTGGTCAGTAATCTCAAGATCAGTCATCACACAATACTCTTAACATGTTTTTGTTGTAATTATTATGTATTTAATATTACACTACCACAAATCGGCATTAGTGAAGTACCTACTTTTAATAGTGCTAAACAGAATGCGCTGATAAAAGCCTCACCTTTATCAATTCTAGCTAAAAGCGTTGATAAAAGTTTTAAATAAAAAATACTAATAATATATATAAATATAATATTTATATTAATTTTTTTTATTTATATACATTAACTAAAAAATATATGTTTTCAATTATTATAAATATGATATATTAATATATATTTTTAGAACTCAAATATATATATATATATATAATGTTTAAAAAAAAAGTATTTATAAGATTATAAAAATATATATATTAAAATAATTAAATAATTATATTAATTTTTTTAAATTATTTAATATATATATTATATTTATAATTATATATAAATTTTATTTAAATATATTTATTTATAATTATATTTATAAATATATATATATATTTATGTAAATATTTGTTGCCAATGAATTGGGTGTAGTTATATATATAATGGGATAATGATGATATTCATGGACATGTTTATATTCATATATTGGTGTGTGAGTATAATTGACACTAGCTGTGAGGAGAATAAGTAATGCATGCTAAAGAAAAACAGAGAATGGTGTTTAGTCTGAGAGAATAACAATATTGATCAGGATGATTTTGGGCATCTACACGGAAGGTAATCTCAACCTTCCTATAGGGATAAACAACTATCACATGTTAGGACCTCTTCTATGTTTATTGTATCTCATTTGAAGGCCACTGGTATGCATTCTTAATTCATTCCTCCTGGTCAATAGAGTAAAGAGGGAACCATCTATTTGACCCCGCTAGTTTCTGATAATGTCCCAGTTTATCAAGCTGTTGACTAAAAGGAATGATTATAAGAGGGGGGCTCACCCAATAAATAACTTATTGGTGATCTAGTGACATTGATTGACGATACCTATATGAAAGGAAATAACAATGTAATATTTTTGAATCCTATCTAGGTGAAGTTATAGGTCAAGGTCCAAATTTTACACATTCCTGGTGATTAAAAGGCATGGAATTATCCAAGTACTTGCATTGGGAAGTAGAGCATACAGACTGCAACTGGTGCTTTTGCTACCTATTTAGAAGTTACACCATATATGGATGCTTTAGATTTTGGGAAATTTGGTAGTGGGGATTATACCCCTAATACAGTTTTAGGATCATGATGAGAAGGTTTCATAATCCTTTGAGGGGGATACCTATAGAGACAAGAAGGATCATCAAAATACCCTAGATGTTAGGATTGGAGTGGCATAATGCCTCCCTTATATTCCCATTTCATGCCCTATCAATGATTCCATGTTGGGGGTATATGCTTAAGATATCCAAAATGACAAGGAATTAAATATTTAAACTAAGAAACTGATCAAGCAGGCTGCAGCAGGTGCTGCTTCAACCAGTTTAGAGGTACGAACTCTCATGGTTGCTCTTGGGTAATAGGATGGTTATAGAGGGGAGTGTAACCCTAATGCAGGTATAGTTTTTCAGGGTTTTGAGGTAGATTATCCACATCATGTTGATAAGGACTTAGGATCCATTGATGGGGATATATCTTGGGAGATGAATTCACAAGATCAAAAGACCCTACAATAAAGGATTAGAGAGCCAGAAGGTCTACCTTATACTCTTACTACATGAACCATCACTTACTCCAGGTTGGGTGTGGTTTTTCAGGATATCCATAGCTATAAGAACGAGGGTGTCATTGTACCCAACCTTTTTTATATGATGGAATCCATTAACTGTCTAAACTTTGATGAATTTTATCTTAAGATCCATGAGAAGAAATGCATTGGATATATTAGGAGGATGAAATAAGTATACCTACAACCTATTTTTCATGTTTATTGTAATGTTGATACCTATATGGTTATTATGTAGGTTAAAAATGAAGATCTCAAGGTGGTCTATACTTCTCATTCTGGGATTCCCTCTATTGGGGACACTAAAAAAATTCACGACTTCCCTGGGGATAATCCTACAGAACAAAAAATGATTGATGTTAACTGAGATCATCAATACTTTATATTAGGGAATGATATGGATGTAATTCAAGATTTTGACTCTCATAGTGAGAAAGATGACCTACAAGATATAGATGACCAAGGAGACAATTTGGTGGCCAAACAACAATGGAGGAGTGGTAGACATCCAAAATGTTGGGGCCGTTCATGCAGAAGGGGTGGTAGAGAAAAAAAATTAATTGTGCACGCTTTCGTGTTGTTTTGTGGTGGTTCTATGAGTGTCACTTGTTCAACTTACATATCCATTGACTCTTTTTACTTTTACTATCAATTTTAATAAATTTTCTAGGGCTATGCATTTTAAACCATGGATTATTCCATTCATTGAATATAATATAAATATATAAATATATAGATATATAAATATATATTATATATATAATTATAAATAAATTATTAAAATCAGATCTTTAGCACCACTAGAATTTTAGTTCTAATAAAGACACAATTTATTTGTGCTAAAAAATGATGATTAAGGTCGGTTTTATTAGTGATTTGTGGTTGAACGTCTTTGATAGAGGTGTGTAGGACCATCTCCACTTTAGATATAGTTTTTTTGTTCTAAATCTAGTCCAAACCATTTCATGTCGGTTGTGACATACATTGTGTGAAGATATACTTCTCTTTGAGTAATCATGGCATAGGAAGTGTCCCTCTTGCTCGATGGATCATACCTTCCCTACTCCTTCACAGACCAATCATTCCCCGAAGTAGCCCTGGAATTTGAATTTCTAGATGTTTCAATCATTAATATCATTTCTCTTTATAGCTAATTAGACCATGGAGATTTAATTTTTTCATTGCATCTGAAATAACAACTTAAGCATTGTTTTTAACATTTTTACTTATAGTTCTTATCGTGACATTTTTTCTTATGTGTCGTTTTCTTATTTTAATTTTTGGACATTTCCAATTAATTTATATATTATATATATATATATGCAATTATTCTCATTTTTAGTTTTCCTTATATTTATTCATTCATTTTCATATCTTATTAGGGTCTTTATCTCTCTAATGGTTTTGATTTAAATAGATAGTGCTAGTATGTAATGTATGTTGAATATGTAGAATGTGTGACATTAAGAAGAACCCCTTCATGGGTATAATAGAACATACCTTTTACAAATTATCAGAAATAAAATTTTCATACTATTTCAAGGAATATATATTTGTATAAAATTATGATTTAAAATTAAAAAATTTCTCATACATGTATTTTCAAAGGATATAAGTTTTTTTATTCCAAAAAAATTGATAACTAAAAGTGACTAAAATATATCTCATATAATTTTATAAAACAATTATTAAATTTTAAATATTTCTACAAAATGTTTTTTTCATTATTCGAGATCATGGGATTTTTTAAATTTAAATATATCATAAAGGCCCGATAAAACTAAATATGAAATTTCAATAATGAAAATATTTAAAAATATAGTTTATATTTTAATTTATAATGAACTTTTTTATTTTATATAGTTAATTACAAATATCACTCTCTACATAGAAGAGTATTTCATAGATATTTTTATGGAAATTGAATATATAGATTTTTTTTATTTTATATTTTTCGTATTAATGATATAGCAATCGATTAAATTAAATACATTTTCATTATCCATAATTCATATAGAACTAATTTTATTTTAAATGAAGTATTTTTTCACAACAACCGATTTTCAATTAAAGTAATTTCTATTCATTTAATATGGAAAATCATTAATTATTAGTCTATGGACCATCTATCAGATTAAAAAAAAGGATGAATTACAAATGCATGGTATGAAAATGTCTTTTGACATATTCAAAGTGTTATAAGTTAATAATTTTATAGTTTTATATGGTTTTAAATTTATATTATTTTATAAATTTTATAGTATATCATATTATACTAATATTATTTAATAATAGTTTATTGTTAAATATTTATAGTTTTATAGTTTAATTAATTTATAAATTTAAATAAATTTATAAATTTTATAGTATATCTAATTTACATATATAGTTTAAATATAAAATTTTAGTAATTAGTTATAATTTTAATGTTTTCTAGGTTTATAAATAAATATAAAATTATATTTTTTTTGTTATAAATTATTATACTTTTACACTTTCATAAATTTTACTTTTATATTTTAAAATTTTATACTTTTATAAATTTTTAGTACTATATACTTATATAAATTATTTATACTTTTATAACATATATATACTTTTATATCATTTTATAAATTTATATAAATTTTAATTATATATATTACTTTAAAATATATATTATTTTATAAATTATATATAATTTTATAATTCTATATATGTATATAATTTTATAAATTGATATAAATATATATAAATTTTTAATTTATACTTTTATACCTGTATACTTTTTTAATTTATCAATAGTTTAATACATTTATACTTTCATAACATTTATTTCAATAAATTAGACTTTTTTATTTTTATAGTTTTTAATATGATTAGTATTTTTCAACAAATTCATTTATCCAATTAAGAGATATTTCATTATATAAAATATTTTATATTTTAAATCTTAATAGATAGAAGTTGGATGTATGTTTTTAATTTACAATTGAATGATTTTAAAAATTAGCTTTGTATTTTTTGGATTTTATGTTCACTAATGTATCTAAGGGGAACTTATTCGATTCCTTTCTATAATTTCATCGGTTGAGCATGGTTTACTCATAAATGGTGTTGTCAATATTTATATGATCATATTAACTTTCAAAAGCCTCCTAGATACACATTATATCAACTCTTACGTAATATAGATTGATAATAACACCATTGAATGTGAATGTCACTAACTCTATCCAACCCATAGGATATCCATCATGACGTCACTCCCACAAAAGGTAAATTAATGTTTAAACCCATTTCAACTCCTAAAAATAATTTTTATCCCATGTCACCAATATGGTTTAAATTAGGGGATTCCTCAACAACATTATCTTCTCTCTGATTTGGTGTTATCTTCTAATGGGATGAATCTCGTACAAAAAAATGTAATAATAACTATCATTATCTTCAAATTCATATCCCAAATAGTTATTATTTAATTTTGTTTCCTAAGACCAATCCCCCATCTCTTATGGATGAATTCAGTGGATTATACGTATATCTAGTGGAGTATATTTTCATATATTCAATTACCCATTTCCTTCAAATCATGATGAAATTATTTGAAAAATTTAAATGTTGGGTTCACATTATTTGAAAGGACCCTTTTGTGTATTAATTTTGTTAAATATTAATATTACTGAATCACATAGGATGGGTATGAATAGAAAATGGATGGATTCTAATCAAATGAAAAAAGAGTATGAAGATTGGGTGAAAGAGTTCATCAATATTTCAAAATATCATGCATATAACACTTCTCATATCCTTCTTACATATCTATATTGTAGCTACTCAAGTCTAATTAATGATGAGTAGTTGTAAGAACACTTTTTCTATCATGGAATAGATAAAAGCTATAAATGTTTCAATAAACATGTGGAAAAAGAGAATGTAGCTAGTGACTGGGATAACACATCATTTTATAGGTTATCTGACATGATTACAAGTATGGACAATGAAGAAGACCATATCAAGGATGTGATTATAGGTGTGAATGATGATGAAGATAATATTGAGGAAATTTAAATGACAGTTGAAGATGAAATTTTTTATTGTCCAAAAATGTTTTGAGAAGTTAATGAGTTGTTAAAATATGTCATTGTATGGTGTCTTAACTAAATATAAAACATTGTTAGTTGTACTGAAGTTGTATGATCTAAAACATATCTATGGATAGAGTGACACCAGTTTTACTAAACTACTTGCTCGCACGAATGATATGCTCCAAGAAGATAGTGATCTCCCATGAAAAATATATGAAACTAAAAAAATGGTATGTTTGATGGGTATAATATATGAAAGAATAAATTCCTATCCAAATGAGTATATACTATTTTTCAAGGACTACAAATCACTTAAATAAACCTCAAAGTATTGTGCTTCTCAATACTTGAATGATGAATCGGGTCCTATGAAAGTTGTATAGTACTTTCCAATCATTTCAATGTTTAGGTACCTCTATGGATGTGAGGGTACTGTAAGAAAATTTATGTGTAACATATATACAAGAAATAATGATTGGAAACTTCACCACCCGATAGACTCTCCTCAATGGAAGAGAATCAATCATGAGTATCCTGAATTGGGAAATAAGGCCAGAAACCATCGTCTTGCATTATCTATAGATTCAGTGAATCCTTTATGATTTCAAATCATCACTCACAGTACATGGATGATTATGTTGGTAAATTATAACTTTCCACCATGGTTATTCCTGAAATTAAAATGAATTATTTTATCTATGCCTATATCTGGACCAAAACAACTAAGTAATAATATTGATGTTTATTTGTGTCTATTGATTGAATATTTATAATTATTGCGATATCTAGGTGTTATGTTGTTTCATGCTTACAGAAATGAAGATTCCACTTTGAGATCGATGTTTTATGGGATGACAAATGAATTTTCTTCTTATCAATTTTTTTTTTCAGGATATAGAATTAAAGGAACTCAAGGTTGTCCCATTTGTGAAAAAGGTACACAATCATTTTGGTTGAAACATTCATTGAAGACTATTTTTCTAAGAAATCATAGATTTCTACCCCAATGACATAAGTACCTATCTTGGATGACATTATTAGATTGATGTTTAGAAGAACATACAACACTGTCTCCACTAACAGGTGATCAAATGTTTGAGAAAGTAAAATATATGGAAACTGATTTTGGTAAACCTTTTAAAACAAAACTTATGAAAACTGGTTGGAAAAAGTGATCATTTTTTTGAATTACCATACTATAATTGATTGTAAATCAAACATTTTCTTGATGTTATACATGTTGACAAAAATATTTGTGATAGTTTCATTGGAACATTAGTTAATTCTCCAAAAAAACAAATGATGGAATTAAGGATATGTTGGACAAGATTGATACGGGAATATGGGAAGATTTGACACCAGTGAAGGGTAAAAAATGAATTTTCTTCATCCAGCTGCTTACACACTTTCCAAGTATGACAGATATTAGTTTTAAGACTTCTTGAAATATGTAAAGGTTCTAGATGGGTATTCATAAAACATCAAGAATATATTTTCAATGACTGATTTGAAGTTAAAGGGTCTATAATCACATGAATTTAATGTTTTGATGAAAGATATAATTCTTATATATTTACATTTTCTTTTTACCAAGAAATTTTTTATACATTAACCAAGATCTGTTACTTTTTAGAATCTATATTTAGAAAATTTAGAGACCTACAAAAATTCCAAACTATGGAAAATGAAATTTCTGTAATATTATGTGAATTTTAAATGTTATTCCTACCAAAATTATTTGATATGATTGATTAATTGATGGTTCACTTGATGAGAGAGATTCAACTATGTGGTTCTATACATTATAGATGGATGCACCCCATTAAATGATATATGAATATTTTGAAAGGGTTTGTCAAAAATTGATGTCGGCCAGAGGGTTATATTACAAAGTGATATATTGTTTAGGAATCCATTAAATTCTATACTGACTACCCATCTAGTGTGGAAACCATTAGTCTATCAAAATATCATCACACTAGGCAGCTTTTGGGTGAAGGAATTTTTAGAAGAGATGTTTTCACAATCAATATTAAGGATCATGAGTTGGGCCACCATTGTGTTTATCACATAAGTAAAAAGGTTTCCCTATATATGGAAACCCACAATGAAATTTTTTGTCATTTGAATCCATCAAGGTTTGAATGATGGATATCAAATACACATAATCAATAGTTTATAGGTTGGTTTAGTAACCATATTTTTGAGGAGCCAGATGAGAATCTTGATTCAATTTTAGAATGACTTCGATGGCTAGCTAGAGAGACAAGTGTGTATGTATTATCTTATAATGTTTAAGTAATTAAGGGTTAAACCTTATATTAAAATGAACATGATGAATTTAGTACCATGAAAAATAATGGGGTTACACTTGTGGCAGAAGAGATTCATGTTTCTGGTATTAAGGATCGAAATTCAATTTATGGGAATATGTCATACTTTGGAATTATCAAAAAAGTATGTGAGTTAGATTATTAAACATTCCAAGTGACGGTTTTTTCAGTGAAATAGTGTTGACAACATGAATGTTGTTAAAATAGAAAATTTGGGGTTCCTGAAGGTAGATTTCAATATGGAAGGGTATAAATAAAAACTGTTTACAATGGAATCATAGGAAGTAGAAGTAATTTATGTTCCAGATCCCACAAAATCAAAGTGTTCAATTGTTCTATTATTAACCAAAACCATTTAAAGGTTTAGATGTAAATTAAACCTAGGATGAAACTTTTATTTGGACATTGAAATCATTTCAAAATGGTCCCAATACAGATAATGCTTTGTATATCAGATGAGACCATAATAAAGGGATTTGGATACTCAATAGAGGAGTCAAATACCTTAAACCATTAAAAAATTACATTATTCAATAAATAGGTTAATTTTTTTCTAATATAAATTGTTTTACCTGAAGTTATTATTTGTTCACTGCGCCATTTATGTAATCTAAGTTAAATGTTAAACCACTTCTACAGAAATGACTTCTGCATGTGTTGATGCTCCCAATCCTAAATAACAATGGGGGTTTAAACCTTTTGTTGATCCCAGTGTAGAGGAACAATAAACTTATGCACTAATGATGGTACAAATCTAGATAAATTACCGGTTTCCCAACCTGCTACTGCTCCAAGTGCAGAGGAATAATGACCTTATATAAATAATAGCAGTTCCGTAGCATGATAGTGTTATAAAAAATTATTAATTTGAAATGTAAAGGCATCATATTCAAGGTCAAATATAATACACACGACCAACTTATTAACCCACAAAAGTCTATGTTTAGTAGTTACATTGGGATTATCACTCGGCAGTACATGAATATTGATGTAGATTCAGGGAACTATGTTGCGACCATACTTAATAAACTAATTTGGGAAGAGATGGCAGTAATATTATGTTATACATTATTTTACTAAAAATTGAAATAATGAAACATTGAATTTCACTTCATCATGCATTAAAGAGTGCATTTATAGTAGATGAATCCCATAGGAAATATGTATTAATGATTTATGAAGATTCACAAAGGATTTCACACAATTCTAACAATATTTCATCTAAAAGATGTTGAATGGAAAATTAACCCACACCCATAGATTATTTATGCACACATGATATTCCATGAAATGTGGGATGTTCTTACTAGCCTTCATTGGGTGATATCTTTTCAGGTACATTATGGATAATAATACAATATTTTACAATAGGTGTATTTATCACTTTTATTGTGAATTTTTTATTTATGAAATAGAAACTGAGTGCTAAAAATAAGGAACGAGAAACAAAACCAATGTACCACTACTGTAAAACAAGTATATGGTGCACTTCACTTGAAAAAGTTGGTACATATTTTAAATCAACTATAATACTTTTATGTGACATGAAACAACAACATAATTATGTTCCTATATTTTTATGACTATAGATGAATCCAAATACAAATCCACTTCCACACCACATCATGTTCTATTGAAGGATAAACATGTAACTAAATATGGGATACTAAAAGATGAAAACCCAAAAAGTGTGGGAAACATGTGTAAGTATGTCAAAAAAAAATTCATTAAATCGCTATTACATAGAAGTGATTAATTTTTTTCATTTATTTTATACTAGCCTTAGATAGAAGAATCATCAACCCCTATACAAGATGAACACCCACTATTAGTGGCCTTGATGTGGCCAGAAAAGTACGGTCACATCAGAGGTTCAGGTTTTGGGGTGAAAACCCAAAATTTGCTTAAGAAAAGGATAAATATGGGGATACAGATAAATAAATGGAAGAGATGAAATAAAGATGAGCTACCCCTTAAGAAAAATATTATTAGCAGTCTGAGTTACTAGAAAATGTTATGGGGTGAAGAAAACATAAGAAAAAACTTAACCAAACCCATTTCATGAAGACCCATCCTCTTCCCTCCCCCACCATCTTAGAGGGGATCCATTCCCCTAAAAAATTTATTAGACGAGGTAATAAATACTCTCATAATTATATCTGTAAAATGTGAATCAGACAAAAATTGATAATTTTCTTATACTTATATTATAAAAAGAGAAAATTACTGTGATTTATATCTATGAACACCCACCCATCACCTTATAGTGATGGATACCATGTTAAATATCCAAGAAGACACTCATAATATAAAAATTCCAACAGGTCATGAGAGGGTGGTAATTAGTGTAGCTCATGAGTTGAACATCGATATACCTATTCCATTTGATGAAGCAGGTATTAATATGGTTGAAAAAGTTGTCAGAACATTCATATCATGGCCATCAATTCTTTTAAAAATCATGTCAATAATGAGTAATTCCTTTACAATTTATTTTTCATGTAAAAACATTTTAGGATTGATGAAAAAAGGTCTGATCTAGTGAATCTTATTATATATGGACAATGTTAAGGTGGTGAAATAAAAGGTGGAATCATAAACATCTAAAGGATCAACCAAGTAATTGAAAAAATCTTCAAAAAGCACCTTTATCCCGCCTATTTAATGTCTTCATTTACTAACATTAAATGTTCATGAAAATACAAAGATACAAAGTGGTAGTAATCCAATAGTTAATTTTTAAGAACAAATGTATGAATATTCCATCATATACTACATTTATATTGAGAATTTAAATTAAATACTCAAGTATGAATGGGTAGGAGTCTAAGTTGTTAATGTATACATGAGGTGTGTTTTCATGATTTAATTTTCAACTAGCTGATATAATATGATAATCATGACTAAATAAATTTCATATTTTTTGAAAGTGTATATATAAATACCAAATGAAGGGTTTACCACATGAAAATAAATTTTAAATCTTTAGTTTACACATCACTTCTATAGAAAAAAGAGAAATAGAATCAAAGCAAATGAATGAAATAGTGAAAAAACTAGCCAAATCTTTTGAAAGAAAACTTAATGATGATAAAATCTTCTTAATAACAATGATGCAAGTGTAAAAATATAAAATTTAATAATATAAAATATATTTTCATCTCTTTAATTTCATATTATTTTTGAGTTTTTAGAAAACATTGGATACTCGTTATGATCAATTTAGATACTCCCAGGATTTTTATCCTTGATTCACTACATTGATACCTAACAAAGTGAACCCACATGATGAAATTTACAATTTTTAATACATCACAAAAAAATTTCAGAACTATACATAAAGTTATATATTTTATATTATGTTTTAATGAGAATTATGTTATAATAGGGAAGTGTTTTAAAATCATGAAAAACATGGCATGAGGACAGTCCATATACACAAGGAGCCTAACAAGTTCTACAAGTAGACAAGTATCATGGTATATATAATAATATTTCACTATCCAAACACATTTCAAAACAAATTTCTTAGTTTTCTCAATTTTTTTGCATTATTTTAAAAAAATAATTGGAAAATATTGTGGTTATTATGTTTTTAAATTTATGAGAGAGATCATATTACATCAACAAACTAGCATCCTCAAAGAAGTATATTTGATGAAAATTACTATTTCTATTAAAATATTTATTAATCCCTTTTGTATTTAAATTTTTCTAGTAATACTATGACTGTCGAGAATTATCATATTCAAAAGGTGAAATAGATTTTTTTAGAAACAAATGGGAAGCATACATGATGGAAGTGTATACACATATATTACGATGTAGCTTTTATAGAAGTAATGGAATGTTTCATATTTATGTTTTATTTATTTATTTTTAGTATTAATCAAATAAGAATTTTTTTCTTACACAGGTGTATTATTTAGATAAAGATGCAGTGGTTTTTTGAAACTGGTCTTACTCACAAGAGATCAGGATTTGAGGATCCAACCAAGATAATAAAAATAAGAAAATGGGTCAAGAATGTATACATCCATCATGATACTGTGAATTCCTACTAATTATTTAATTAATCTTGTCATCATTTTATATAATATTTATAAGTTAATTTCCTTATCATTTTTACCTAATAATTATTTTGTTTTTTTCATAGATCTTTTTTGACGTCATATTTTCCTTTCAACTATCTGTAAAAAGACACAAAAGAGATACCATGTTCTTTTCTTCCAATGTTACCATGATTTCCATTGTCTTGGTTTATCTAAATTTCAACAATGCATATTGAGTCGATGTTCTTAGCTGAAAAACCTTTTTATTTTTTGAAAAAAAGAAGATCAGTGGATGTTTTTTTAGCTAAGAAAATCGACTCAAAATGTTGTGTTCATAGTTCGACAAGGAATAGAAAAGGAAACCATGATAGTATTGGTAGTTCATATTGTTTTGATACATTAGGGCAGTGATCCATATGTCATTTCAGACATGTAGAAATTTGATACACATTAATCCAACACGCACAGTGACCGGTATGACTACAATTGTGTATTTTTATTTAAAATTTATATTAATATTTGTAAAAAAGACAACTGACATACTCAAAACCAAGAAAATTCATTAATATTGTTTCGATACATTATGAAAATAGTCCATAAGTCATTTATTACAAGTAGGAATCATCCATAACTCAATTTAATGAACGGTGTGAATGATATAACTCAAAGTAAGTATTTTTATTTAAAATTGACATTAATTCTAGTAAATAGAAAAAGAGGCATACTCAAAATCAAGAAAACACATTCAGATTGTTTTGATACTATAGGAAAATGATGTAAAAGTCATTTGTGACATGTAAGAATCAACCAAACCTTAATCTGACACATGGTGTGGCTAGTATGACTCCAAGTGTGTATTTTTCATTTATAATTGACATTAATTTTAGTAAAAAGAACAAGAGACATACTGAAAATTAATAAAACACATTTATATTGTTATGATACTTTACGAAAACAATCTAGAAGTCATTTTTAACATGTATAAATCGACCACACCTCAATACAATGCACGGTGTGATTGGTATGCCTCCAAGTATGTGTTTTTATTTAAAATTGACATTAATTTTTTATAAAAAAAATAAGTGACATACTAAAAACTTATAAAATACATTCTTATTGTTTTTATTCTTTATAAAAACGATCCATAAGTCATTTGTGATGATTAAAAATCAACCGCAACTTAATCTAATGCATAGTGAGACCGAAATGACTTAAAGTGTTTGTTATCAGTTTAAAGATGTCATTTTAGTAAAAAATGTGTGTCACTCACTGAAAACCCACCAAACACACTTTTATTGTCTTAATAATTTAGAAAAATGATTCATAATTTAGTTATGATGTGTAGGAATAAGTCTCATGTAAAATTGACACACGATGTGACAAACATGACTCAAAGTGTGTGTTTCTCATTTTAAATTATATTTTAGTAAAAATAGAATGTGACATACTAAAAACCAAGAAAATTCATTTATATTGTTTTTATAATTTAGTAAAATGGTCCATAATTCATTTCAAACATGTAGGATTCAACCCCCACCTTAATATAACACATAATGTGACTGATATGACTCTAAGTGTGCCTTTTTATTTAAAATCTACCTTAATATTAGTAAAAAGAAAAGGTGACATACTAAAAACTAATAAAATTAATTCTAATTGTTTGTATACTTTATAAAAATTATCCATAATTCATTATTAACATTTAGGAATAAACCTCACCTCAATGTGATTCACAGTATGACCGATATGTCTGAAAATGTTTTTTTTATCATTTTAATATTTTCATTTTAGTTCAATATGTGTCACTCAATGAAAAAAAAGAAAAAATGCTCTATGTAACACCCCAAGCTTCTACGGTACATTTCCCTTTGAATAATGTAATAGCATGTGTTGTACGCAACATCGAGTTCTAACACCCACCACAACCGATCAAACTAGTCGTTATGAATAGTAATAACTAATTTTTGAAATTATATATATTTTATATTTTAAAATGGACTTAATTTTGGGATTCAGAGTATCAAATTTAGCCTAAGGTGAAATTTTGGTACTTTTCGGATAACTTTAATATATTGATCAATAGTGAAAATTACTAAATTTTAATTAAAAACAACTTTTTTAATAAAAAAATTAATAGTGATAAATTATGAATTTGAGTGGTTTTAAAGTATATTTAGAATATATTTTTACCGTTTAATAAAATTTTGGTCATTGGAAATAATTTCACAATTAAACCGAACATAAACAAGTATCAATCTTTTGATAGTTATTATATCTTAAAAACACGCTTTTTGTTTTAACAGTGGGAATTAATTTTAAATTAATTTCTGCCACTTCCGTGTTTTGAATTTGGAAAAATGGATTCCATATTTGGAATCAGTATGTTCATATTGTGTGAATAGGTAACTTTTATTTTTAGACATTTTGAATAATTACTGTGGTAAATATTTTATTTACCATGGTTAAGGGTAAATCCGGTAAATAAGGGTTAACAAATAATATTATAATAATACTAAATTACCCTAAATCGTGTCCTAACCTTATTGGCAGATACATGTACGACCATGGGAATCTTTGGGTCGATTTTGGGACCCCATGGAGCCACTTGTAGGTGATAGGGACACTTTATTTTAATTAAGTTAAAATAAGTACAAAAATGACCTAAGCATATATCTTTTAGAAAATTTTTTTACATAGGGTTATATATGTTGGATGTTAGACTATAAATATTCATTAGAAATATAAAAATATTTCATACATAATGATAATTTATTTATAATTTTTAGAAATTAAATAATTTAATTTATTTATGACACAATGATCATGCAGTAATTACCTAATTAATGAAAAATTAGAATAATTGATATTATAAATACCCAAATAAATATAATTTGAGACTTTTTATGAATTACACTAATTTTATAGGTTAATATGACATGTTAGGATTCATTTAGTTAACTTTTTTCGAAGTAATAATTCTGTTATGATTTTTACAAAAATCAATTATTGAATAGTATCAAAATTGACATAAAAGAGTTCTTAAAACAAATATTATATTATTAATTGATATTAAATTCGTAAAAATATAAGGTTCGGCCAAGAGACTTATATCATGATAGGATCATCATTAATTGACCACTTGGGGGTCTTTTGGATGTATATGGTAAGTTTATTAACAATATAATATAAAAATACAAAGAGAAATTGTAAAAGTGAAACTAATTAACTAAGAGTTAATACTTAAAGATAAGGTTAATATAATGACCCAAACCTGTCTAAATTATATTGGTTGAGTGGTTTGAGACCCATCCCCACCTTAACCGTTAAATAATTAACTTTTGAGCCATTAGAAACCGAATATGAATTTATTATAAATTAATATTTATAGCTTTTCCAAAGGTGCCCCTCACCCCTCTTACAAAAGGGCACTCCCCCTTCTCATTACTTCACACATTCAAAGCCTTTTGGTTCGGCCAACCACTGCTCAAATAATCTCTCAACTTCCCTAAATACAACCTAGAGGCCTTAGTTTGATCAGAAATCCAACCTAAGGAGGCCTTTTTATCAAATCAAAAGGAAGAACCCGAAGAAGAGGTAATGATTTCACCACCCTTTTTCAAGTTCCTTTCTTCTTCCACTTCTTCTTCCTTTGTTGTTACCATTATAAAATAATAACTCCAGTATCATATATATACTGTGATGTTATTATAAATATGTTACAACCATATTCACTATTCTATCCATCCTTTGAATAACATGTCACCATACGTGTGTACGTACGACTTATCGTCTCCACAACGTGGTGTAATTGTTATTCAATAAATTATTATTTGGATGGGTATAATAATGATGTGTAACTCATGTGAATAATAAATATAAGATGATAATTATTATTTATATATGATATAACATCCAATTATATATTATTTTAATATCAAAAGAATGATATTGTCGCTCGTGTGTACGTACGGACTACCGTCTCCACGAACGCGATGAGATTCATTCTCCATCGTATCCATTCAAGTATAATTATCATTTGATGATTAATAATAGTATCTAAGGACTTGATATCATTCTGGATATGATTAAGATACAACCTATCCATTACAGACATGGCTTACGTAACACAACATATAAAAGAAAATGAGTAAGTTAACACATAAAACGGCGATAATTCTAAGATATTATTATCAAAGAAATGTTAAAAGATCATATATGATATCATATTAATGTATATGATTATTGAATAATTTAATAACAATTATTTCACCATTATACAAGAGGTTAACCTACCCCAACCAAGGAAAAGTACATGGTAAGGGTTTATTTCACAATCTCTTCATTATCCGAGGTTGTTTATACGTAATAATCTACTTGGATTTCTTTATCATCCACATCCATGTTTCTTAAAAATGTATTTCAAAACATTTTTACTATCTACTATGATATGGGTTAAAGTCATTTATACCCTTGTTTTACTTTTTATAAGTGGTTTATAAAATAATGTTTCAGTCGTTTTTCAATCAAGGTGCTTTTTAACCTTTTCGACAGAATTAAGGTAAGAATGTTTTTTTAACTTATACGGCAGGTGCGGCAATTTTCCGCCGTTATAAAATCGTCGAAGCTTCCCATACAAGATTATAATAATATTTTCAAAGAAAATGTTTTATTTTATAAATATATGACTCTTAAATGATTTCAAAATAGAAAGAGATATTTCTCTAAAAAGAGTTTTGATTTCATCTATGTCAACATCCTTTGATGGATTTTACACTTATTTGAACTTGATTTATTATGATACAAAACTTATATATTATATTGATGTTTTTGTGATATGTTTGATTGTGGATGTGCTATTTTTATACCATTCATGGTTTATGGTGAAAGTATTGACATTTCGTGTGCTAGTTTTAATACGAATGTTTATATTATGTTTAATCCTTTTCATATGGGAATGCATTGGACTTAATATGTGACGGGAGGAGCCCGCTATATCTCGTCGATGCATCAGTAGGTCTCATGAGACAAACTAGTGTCTTGGCACAAGGCTTTGGAAAAATATTATCTGTAGTCTTGGCACGAGGCCTTGGCTATGTGGTTATGACAGTCTGGCATTATGCATTCCGTCATTATGAAAGTGGTTATTGGTATTGCATGTGATTATTCGATTAGTAGAATATCCATGTGAATAAGTAAATGGCATTATTTCATTTTATTTTTTCCATAATATGTTGAAGTTCAAGTTTAAAAGGCTTTTGTTTTAGTTATACATTTCCTTAAATGTTTATTATCATTTATGAAAGTTTCTTCTATATTGTTATCCTTACTGGGAATTTGAGCTCACCCCTTTTCTATGTTTTATTTTTTCCAGGATGTGAAGAAGTAAATTATGAATGACCTTCAGGGATATTATGAGGGGATAATAGTGTGGAATATGGAGACAATATGTTGTTGTAGTAGTTTTTCACTTTATGATGTAATGTAAAACTTTTTGAATATATCTAGTGTTTCCAAGGCTACTAAACCAATCGGTCATTTGAGATTTGATCTTTCTTATGATCATTCCAATGTTATGTAATAATGCACCGACTCTGGGTAACTGGGGTCGGGGCGTTACAGTTGGTATCAGAGGAAGTTTAGTACAAACCTTGGAAGCTAGATTTAGATAAACTCTGATTAGAGCACATAGACCTAAGATGGGATTTGAGGATTAGTATATAAGAACTTCCTAGAATTTTGGTATTGTAAAGATTTTGTGAGTTTTCCGAGCAATAGATACCTGTCTGGATATGAGCAGGTAGAGGCGGATCTGGAACAGATGTACCTAGGTGTAAAACTCGAAAACACCGCTTTGAGCTAGACTTGAACGGGAACTGGTGCACGACAATGGGCCTTGCTGCACTCTTGGTTACGACACTCCCAGAGGATATGCTTAGGATAACTCTCATTTTCATTATAAATCATTATGAAGGGTTTATGAGTATATACTTCATCAAAGAAAACATTTTTATGATTATGGATTATATCCATAAATAGTTCAATTTATGTTAAGTTTTTTATAATAATAGAATTACGTATTTTGATTCATAAACTGATCTAGTTTATTCCATTGTTTAGAAATGGTGCCTAGTAAAAGAAATGGAAACCGTATCAATGCACGCACTCCATGTAGGAATTTCCCTCCTGCTCAAGATAATTATAGTGGAGCTAGTGATGCAACTGGTGCCGATCAGCTAATCACCATACAGGGACAACTCACTTAGGTTATGAATAATAACCTTACCCGTATAGAGCACCCTGATCCGAAACGTGGAAGATAAGTGTTAGATCACTTCATGAGGCAACAACCACTAACGTTCAATGGGATTACAAATCCCTTAGTAGCTGAGTAATGGATAAATTCCCTAGAGAGAATATTTCAGGCTTTGGGGAGTAGTGAAAGGGAAAAAGTTATCATGGCAGTTTACCACCTCACTGGAGATGTTGATCAATGGTGGTCATTGATTCAAAATATGAAGGAAGATGATGAAGTATCAAATATGGAATGGAGGGAGTTCAAAGATATGTTTTTAGAAAAATACTTTCCTTGCGACCATTGAGCAGATATGGAAAGGACATTTCCGAGTTTGAGACAAAAGGAGGATGTGAATGTCACAAAGTATGAGGCTAACTTTACAAGGTTAGCAAGGTATTCTAAAGATTATATACGTAACCCAAGAAGTAAGATTGATCATTTCTTTGATGGGTTAAAACCATTTCTCCGTCAAGCATTAGTCCCACAATCCTTCTCGTCATATGAAGACATTATCTCATGTGCTATCAAGACCGAAAAGGAATTCTCTAAGTCTTATTACTTTAAAGCAAAGAAAGAGAAGAAGAGATTTGCTGATCAATCTGGGAATGGAAATAAGGGGAAGAAGGGAAAGGTTGAATATCCGTCCTGTGGTAAATGTGGGAAGAAACACCCCGATACTTGCTTGAAGGGAATGAGAGTCTGTTACAAGTGTGGTGAAAAAGGCCAACAAGATCGTGATTGCAAAGGGAAGAAGGAAGCTACCAATGTTCAATGATACAATTGCAGGGAGATGGGAAATTATGAAAATGAATTTCCTAACCGTTAGGAGAACTTACCTCAGAAAAGGCCAAGGGATCAAGGCCAAGCTTACGCTATCACTACTGCTGAGGTAGAAGCTCCGAAAGACGTGGTGGCAGGTAATTTAATGGTTTCCTCATGTTTATAAAATGCATTATTTGTTTCTGGATCATCGAATTGTTTCATATCTTCCCAGTTTTCTAAAAAATTAGATATTTCCAATTTGATTTAACAAGGGAGTTGTTAGTTAAAACTCCTAAGGGAAGTATCATTGCAACAAAGTTTTGTGAATCAGTCCCCATTAGATCACATAAATGTTCTTTATCTTCTGATCTCATCGTCATACCTATGATTGAGTTTGATATAATCCTTGATATGGACTGGCTTTCGGACTATGAAGTGAATATTTATTGTAAGAAGAAAGAGGTTACAATTCTTGATGATGATGATAAGGAACACCTTATCTTTAGAGAAGAATCGTAACCACCTAATTATTATCTAGATCCACCCCCAGTAGCTCAACTAAATTCAATTATTGGGGAGGAAGAGAATGAAATGACTGTGGGTGAGGAAAGGAATGTTCAAATAGAGAATCTACCTGTTGTGAAAGAATATGTAGATGTATTTCCGGAAGATTTACCTGGACATCCTCCATAACGAGAAGTTGAGTTTTCCATTGATTTAATTCCTAGATCCAGGCCTATATCGAAGACCCCTTATAGAATGGCCACTGTAGAATTAGTTGAGCTAAAGAAACAACTAGAGGAATTGAGTAATATGGGATTTATTCACCCTAGTGTTTCTCCATGGGGATCCCCTGTTCGTTTTGTTAAAAAGAAAGATGGATCTATGAGGTTATGTATCGACTATAGGGAGATCAATGCTATAACAATAAATAACAAGTATCCCCTACCTCACATTGATGATTTATTTGACCAACTGCATGGAGCTCAATACTTTTCAAAGATTGACCTTCGATCTAGATACCATCAGTTGTGTGTGAAGAAGGAAGACATTCCGAAGACAGCATTTCGAACTAGGTATGGGCATTAAGAGTTTACAGTAATGCCTTTTGGATTGACTAATGCTCCCTCTGTATTCATGGATCTGATGAATAGAGTTTTCAAGGAATATCTCAATGAATTTTTGGTGGTATTTATTGATGATATCTTTGTATAATCTAAAATCTATGAAGATCAAGAAAGTCACTTGCGCATTATCCTGAAGATTCTGAGAAGACATGAATTATATGGGAAGTTTAGCAAGTGTGAATTCTGGCTTCATGAGATTTCTTTTCTTGGCCATATTGTCTCTAAAGATGGAATCTCTGTTGATCATTCTAAGACCAAGGCAATCCAAGAATGTCCAGCACCAACGAGTATAACTGATGTACGTGGTTTTATTGGTTTAGCAGGTTATTATCGGCGTTTCGTCTAGAATTTATCCCGGTTGGCTAACCCATTAACAAAGCTCACACGTAAAGGGGTTAACTTTGTTTGGACAAAAGAGTGTGAAGAATGTTTTGACGAACTAAAGAGAAGATTAGTCAATGCTCCTATATTGACTCTACCATTAGTGAATGATGGGTTCGTTATTTATAGTGATGCATCGAAGAGAGGACTTGGTTGTGTCCTTATACAGAATGATAGGGTTATTGCCTATGTATCACAACAGTTGAAAATTCATGAGAAAAACTATCCTACTCATGATCTTGAGTTAGCAGCTGTGATATTTTCTTTGAAGATATGGAGGCACTACCTCTATGGTGAAAAATGTGAGATTTATACTGATCACAAGAGTTTGAATTATATTTTCTCACAAAAAGAACTCAACATGAGGCAAAGGAGATGGATTGAATTACTCAACGATTATGATTGCACGATACACTACCACCCGGGGAAGGCAAACAAGGTGGAAGATGCTTTGAGAAGAAAATATCATGGAGTTTTGAACAATATGAGAATTGAAAGGGATCCAATTTTTATGGATCTAGTGAAGATAGACATGGGAATAACCTGGGAAGGTGAAACATCAATGCTTTTTCAAATGGTTTCCAAACCATATTTACTAGAAAGGATTAAGATTTCTTAGACCGATGATGGAGAATTTCAAAAGAAGATTAAAGCTATGAATGATGGGAGATTGAGAGACTTTGTGTATGAAGATGGAATTTTGAAATTTGGGAAGAGACTTTGTGTTCCCGATATACCTAATCTCAAAAGGGAATTGCTGGATGATGCTCATAGTTCCAATTTCTCTATACACCCTAGGTGCACCAAAATGTATAGAGATTTGAAGGAAGATTTTTGGTGGGACAATATGAAGATGAAGATTGCCGATTTTGTGTCAAGATGTATGGTTTGTCAACAAGTGAAAGCTGGAAGGCAACATTATGGAGGAGTCATGCAACCTCTTCCCATACCGGAGTGGAAATGGGATAATATTACGATGGAATTTGTCATGGGGCTACCAAAGACTCCTAGAAGGAATGACGCAATATGGGTTATTGTTGATCGTCTTGCCAATTCAGCACATTTTCTGGATATAAGAGAAGATCTACCACTAGAACTTCTAGAAAGACTATATATTAATGAAGTTTTGAGACTTTATGGAGTACCCCTATCGATTATTTCTGATCATGATCCCCGTTTTACTTTGAGATTCTGGAAAAGTATTCAGAAAGCCTTGGATACTAAACTTCATTTGAGCACTGCCTACCACCCTCAGACAGACGGACAATTAGAACGGACTATTCGAACCTTAGAAGACATTTTTAGATCTTGCTCACATGACTTTCAAGGTATGTGGAATCAATATTTACCTTTGGTAGAATTTTCCTATGACAATAGCTTCCATTCGAGTATTCAGATGGCACCATATAAAGCGTTATACGAAAATAGATTTCGCACACCAACCTGTTGGGATGACATTGGTGAAAGAAAACTTGTAGGTCCAGAACTGGTGGAGGAAACAATAGAAAAGGTGAAGGTAATCCAAAATCACATCAAAGTAGCTCAAAGTAGGCATACGAGCTATGCCGATAATCGAAGGAAGGATTTTGAATTTCAAGTCGGTGATCATGTTTTCCTGAAGGTATCTCCATAGAAGGAAGTCATACGTTTTGGTAAGAAAGGTAAATTGAGTCGCAGGTACATAGGAACTTTCTAAATTCTAGAATGAATTGGGGCTTTAGCTTACCGATTGGCAATGACGCCAAGTCTCTCCAAAGTTCACGATGTGTTCCACGTATCTTTATTGAGGAAATACATGCCTGACCCAACACATGTACTCACCTATGAAGAATTAGAACTGGAACCCGAACTTTCTTATTGCGAAGAGCCCGTCAGAATTCTTGATAGGAGAGAACAAGTGTTGAGAAACCGGACGACGCGTCTGGTAAATGTTTTTTGGAGAAACCATAAGATGGAAGAGGCAACGTGGGAACCCGAGGAACTTATGATAAAGAACCCCCCGAGTCTTTTCATGCGGTAGTATTCTAGAAATTTCGAGGAAGAAATTATTTGAAGGAGGGGAGAATGTAACACCCCAAGCTTCTACGGTAAGTTTCCCTTTGAATAATGTAATAGCGTGTGTTGTATGCAACATCGAGTTCTAACACACACCACAACCAATCAAACCAGCCGTTATGAATAGTAATACCTAATTTTTGAAATTATATATATTTTATATTTCAAAATGGACTTCATTTTTGGATTCAGATTATCTAATTTATCCTAAGGTGAAATTTTGGTACTTTTCGGATAACTTTAATATATGTATGAATAGTGAAAATTACTAAATTTTAATTAAAAACAACTTTTTTAATCAAAATAATTAATAGTGATAAATTAGGAATTTGAGTGGTTTTAAAGTATATTTAGAATATAATTTTACCATTTAATACAATGTTGGTCATTGGACATAATTTCACAATTAAACCGAACATAAACTAGTATTAATCTTTTGATAGTTATTATATCTTAAAAACACGCTTTTTGTTTTAACAGTGGGAATTAATTTTAAATTAATTTCTGCCACTTCTATGTTTTGAATTTGGAAAAATGTATTCCATATTTGGAATCAGTATTTTCATATTGTGTGAATAGGTAACTTTTATTTTTAGACATTTTGAATAATTACTACGGTAAATATATTTTTTACCATGATTAAGGTTAAATCCGGTAAATAATTTTTAAAACATAATATTATAATAATAATAAATTACCCTAATACGTGTCCTAACCTTATTGGTGGATACATTTCCGACCATGGGCATCTTTGGGTAGATTTTAGGACCCCATGGAGCCACTTTTAGGTGATAGGGACACTTTATTTTAATTAAGTTAAAATAAGTACAAAAATGACATAAGCATATATCTTTTAGAAAAACAATTTTTACATAGGGATATATATGTTGGATGTTCTACTATAAATATTCATTAGAACTATAAAAATATTTCTTACATAATGATATTTTATTTATAATTTTTAGACATTAAATAATTTAATTTATTTATGACAGAATGATGATGTAGTAATTATCTAATTAATAAAAAATTAGAATAATTGATATTATAAATACCCAAATAAATATAATTTGAGACTTTTTATAAATTAAAATAATTTTATAGGTTAATATGACATGTTATGATTGATTTAATTAACTTTATTAGAAGTAATAATTCTGTTATTATTTTTACAAAAATCAATTATTGAATGGTGTCAAAATTGACATAAAAGAGTTTTTAAAACAAATATTATATTATTAATTGATATTAAATTCCTAAAAATCTATTGTTCGTCCAAGAGACTTATATCATGATAGGTTCATCATTAATGGACTACTTGGTGGTCTCTTGGATGTATATGGTATGTTTATAAACCATATAATATAAAAATACAAAGAGACATTGTAAAAGTGAAACTAATTAACTAAGAGTTAATACTTAATGATAATGTTAATATAATGATACAAACCTGTGTAAATTCTATTTGTTGAGTGTTTTTCGACCCATCCCCATCTTAACCTTTAAATAATCAACTTTGGAGCCATTAGAAACCGAATATGAGTTTATTATAAATTAATATTTCTATCTTTTCCTAAGGTGCCCCTCACCCCTCTTATAAAAGGGCACTCCCCCTTCTCATTACTTCACACCTTAAAAGCATTTTGGTTCGGCCAACCACTGCCCAAATACTCTCTAAACTTCCCTCACTACAAACTAGAGGCCTTAGTTTGATCATAAAGACAACCTAAGAAGCCCTTTTGATAAAATCAATATGAAGAACCCGAAGAAGAGGTAACGATTTCAACACCCTTTTTCAAGTTCCTTTCTTCTTCCACTTCTTATTAATTTGTTGTTACCATTCTAAAATAATAAATCCAGTATCATATATATACTGTGACGTTATTATAAATATGGTACAAACATATTCACTATTCTATCCAACCTTTGAATAACATGTCACCATATGTGTGTACGTACGGCTTAACGTCTCCACGTCGTGGTGTAATTGTTATTCAATAAATTATTATTTGGATGGGTGTAATAATGATGTGTAACTCATGTAAATAATAAATATAAGCTGATAATGATTCTGTATATATGATATACCATCCAATTATTTATTATTTTAATATCAAAAGAATGATATTGTCGCTCGTGCATACGTACGGACTACCGTCTCCACGAACGCGATGCAATTCATTCTCCATCATATCCATTCAAGTAGGACTTGATATCATTCTGGATATGATTAAGATACAACCTATCCATTACAAACATGGCTTACGTAACAAAACATATAAAAGAAAATGAGTAAGTTAACACCCAAAATGACGATAATTCGAAGATATTATTAACAAAGCAATGTTAAAAGATCATATATGATATCATATTAATGTACATGATTATTGAATAATTTAATAACAATTATTTCACCATTATATAGGAGGTTAACGTACCCCAACCAAGTAAAAGTACAAGGTAAGAGTTTATTTCGCAATCTCTTCATTATCCGAGGTTGTTTATACGTAATAATCGACTGGGATTTCTTTATCATCCACATCCATGTTTCTTAAAAATGTATTCCAAAACATTTTTACTATCTACTATGATATGGGTTAAAGTCAATTATACCCTGGTTTTACTTTTTATAAGAGGTTTATAAAATAATCTTTCCGTCATTTTTCAAACAAGGGGCTTTTTAACTTTTTCGATAGAATTAAGGTAAGAATGTTTTTTTATCTTATATGGCGGGTGCGGCTATTTTCCACTGTTATAAAATCATCGAAGCTTCCCTTACAAGATTATAAGAATATTTTCAAAGAAAATGTTTTATTTTATAAATATATGACTCTTAAATGATTTCAAAATAGAAAGATATATTTCTCTAAAAAGAGTTTTGATTTCATCTATGTCAACATCCTTTGATGGATTTTACGCTTATTTGAATTTGATTTATTATGATACAAAACTTCTATATTGTAAAGAAGGTTTTGTGATATGTTTGAATGTGGATGTGCTATTTTTATACCATTCATGGTTTATGGTGAAACTATTGAAATTTCGTATGCTAGTTTTAATACGAATGTTTATGTTATGTTTACACCTTTTCATATGGGAATGCATTGGACTTAATATGTGACGGGAGGAGCCCGCTATAACTCCTCGATGCATCGATAGGTCTCATGAGACAAACTAGTGTCTTGGCACAAGGCCTTGGAAAAATATTATTTGTAGTCTTGGCATGAGGCCTTGGCTATGTGGTTATTATAGTCTGGCATTATTCCTTCCATCATTATGAAAGTGGTTATTGGTATTGCATGTGATTATTCGATTAGTAGAATATCTATGTGAATAAGTAAATGGCATTATTTCATTTTATTTTTTCCATACTATGTTGAATTTCAAGTTTAAAAGGCTTTTGTTTTAGTTATACATTTCCTTAAATGTTTATTCTCATTTATGAAAGTTTCTGCTATATTTTTATCCTTACTGGGAATTTGAGATCACCCCTTTTCTATGTTTTATTTTTCCCAGGATGTGAAGAAGTAAATTATGAATGACCTGCAAGGATATTATGAGGGGATAATAGTGTGGAATATGGAGACAATATTTTTTTATAATAGTTTTTCACTTTATTATGTAATTTAAAACTTTATGAATATATCTAGTGTTTCCAAGGCTACTAAACCAATCTCTTTCGAGATTTGATCTTTCTTGTGATCATGCCAATGTTATGTAATAATGCACTGACTCTGGGTAACTGGGGTCAGGGCGTTACACTATAATTGTCTTTATAATTTAGGAAACATTCATAATTTAGTTTTGATATGTAGTAAGAATTCTCAAATCAAACTGACACACAATTTGACCGATATGACAAAAAGTGCGTGTTTCTAGTTTCAAATAAAATTTTAATAAAAAACAGAAGTTACATACTCAAACCTAAAAAAAAAATATTTTTATTATTTTGATACATTAGTAAAATGACCCATATTTTATTTTTTATGCGTAAGAATCTATCTCACCTTAATCTGATACACTGTGTGACCAGTATAATTCCAACTGTGTCTATTTATTTAAAATTGACATTAATTTCAATAAAAAAAACAAATAACATACTTAAAACCAAAAAAATACACTTGTATTGGGTTTATAATTTATGAAAATGATCCATATGTCATTTTTTATTTGTGTGAATCAATCACACCTCAATATGATGCATAGTGCGACCTGTATAACTTTATGTTTGCCTTTTTACTTAAAATTGACATTAATTTTTGTTAAAAGAATAAGTGACATACTTAAAACTATGAAAACATGTTCATATTGTTTTTATAATTTATAAAAATGATCTATAAGTTATTTATGACAAGTATGAATCAACAACACCTCAATCTAATGCATGGTGTGACCGATATGACTTCATGTGTCTTTTTATTTAAAATTGGCATTATTTTTTGTAAAGATAACAAGTGAAATATTGAAACCTAAGAAAACACATTCAAATTGTTTTTATAGTTTTGTAAAATGATCTATGAGTATTTTTTGATGGGTATGAATCAATAAAACCTCAATACAATTCACTGTGTGACCGGTATGACTCATAGTGTCCATTATCAGTTCAAAATTGACATTTTAGGTCAAAACGTATGCCACTCACTAAAAACAAAGATAAAATGATCTGACTATCATGATAATTTAAGAATGTTATTCATAAATTAATTTTGACATGTAGAAAGCAGTCTCTTGTTAGACTGACACATGATGTGACCGTTATGTCTCAAATTGTGTGTTTCTAGTTTGAAATGACATTTTAGTAAAAAAGTGACATGATGAAAACTGAGAAAAGGAATTCATATTGTTTTTATACTTTAGGAAAATTATCCATAAGTAATTTATGAAATGTAAGAATTAGATGAACCTCATTCCAACACATGGTGTGATCGATATAACTCCAAGTGTGTCTTTATATAAAATTGACATTAATTTTTGTAAAATGAAAAAGTGACATACTCAAAAACAAGAAAACACATTCGAATTGTTTTTTTACTTTAAGTAAATGATCCATAACTCATTTGTGAAGTGTAGAAATAAAATGTATCTTAATACAATGCATAGTGTGAACAGTATAACTCCATGTGTGTTTTTTTATTGAAAATTTAAAATTTATAATGTATCCATTCATATAACTGATTAATTAATTTATTTATAGATTTACTGACATAACATTTGTTTTCTTATATAAGTGGATTATCTTAATCAGGTTGAGGTGATTTTTTCATTAATTGATACCATGGGAGGACTTTTATGAGAGGGGATTGTTGGTGTGAAAGACAATGAAATGTTAATGTTTTTAAATGATTGTGCAAAGTAATTGTAAATGTAATTATACAAAACATTGTTTGAAATGTAAATAGTTGTTTTTTTATTTGCGATGTAAAATTTATTTCAATTAAATTATATATTTTGTATACTGATTATAGTCTATTGTAGTGTGTTGTTATTAGAATAGCACATCGCATCTGGTTGGGCTTTTATCAGTGTTATTTTTAGCACCGATAAATGCCCTCGTTTATCAATGCTATTGAATGGGATGATAAAGGTGGGAGTTTATCTGTGCTGATGAAAGCACTGATAAAGGGATGCTTTTATCATCATTTTTTAGCACTGATAAAGGGGACCACCGTTAATGGAACCGAGTAAAAAATCACTCTTTTAGAGTTATTAAAGGCGTTTTTCATGTTGTTAAAGGGAATATTTTTAGTAGTGTTATATAACTTTATCTATATGACTTTTAAAGTTCACAATATCCACTATCTTTGCATTAGACCACCATGGATATCAATAATATTCTATGTATATATTAAATGGTGATGTACCAGGGTTGTCAGTGACGAATAAAAGGAAAATCCATCCCCTCAAAGGGATGGATTGTTGCCTATGCAAGCCAAAAAATGAGAGGAAGAATTAAATAGACAATAAAACAACAATTATTTCAAGATTATATTTCACATATTACAATATGACTTGTCTCAATCCATATATATTTATTTTTCCCACAAAGTGAGAAAATACAGGAAAAAATATAGTAATAAATGAAGAAACAAAAACAAGGATAGAAAAATTAAATAGCTCACATCAAAATAGAGAGGACTCAAAAAAACATAGATAGCCACCTGGGGAAGGAATAAGGATACTTCAACATGCTTCCTTCTACTTTAAAAAACTAACTGATGATTTTGGTTTATATTTACTACACTCCCCTTCAAACTAAAACCAACTTCATTTAGAGCATCATTCTTAATTGTTTGAATATATTTGTGGGTAATGCCTCTATGAAAATATCATCCACATGTTATTTATTATAGAATGATTCCAATTTTATCGTTTTCTACTTCACATGATCTCTCAGAAAATGAAATTGGGTATCAATATGTTTTCTTCTTCCACATTACACAAAATTTTTGTCTAGTTAGATTGCTAACTTATTTTACACATATATGGTTGTAGAGCCATACTATGAATGCTTCAGCTTCTTTTCTAACTTTCTCAACCACATTCCTTCAAAAACAATTGACGATGCTACCATGTACTCTAATTCAGATGTGTATAGGGTAACCACACTCTGATTCCTTTAATTCATTGTGAAAGCAGTCGATCTAAGAAATAATTCATATCCATTGGTGCTTTTTTTTCATCATGGTCACCTCTATAATAACTGTTTGAGTATCCCTATAACGTTTCTTCATCATTTTATGAATATAAAAGACTAAATTCTTTTATTCCTGTAATGTACTTGGGGATTCTTTTTGCAGATAGACAGTGTGACTCTTTTGGTGCCACCATGTACCTGCTTTGAAGGCCAACACTATAGAAAAACTCTATCCTTGTGATTATGAGGTACCTTAGGCTTCCAATCAATCTCCTGAACAAAGCCTATTCAATGCTTATTCCTTTTCTATATTTTTTTAGTTTTAATCCTGTTGCTACAGGAATGTTACAACATTTCAATTTTTCATCTCAAACATTTCAATCAATTCCTTGGCATACTTATTCTGAGATATATAGATGCTGCTATATTGTTTCTTTACTTCTATGCCCATAAAAAAGGACATGAGACCTCCATCAGTCATCTCTAACTTTTTATACATGGCTTCCTTAAATTCCTTGAACATCTATCGATTGTTCCCTATAAAAAATAAATCATCAAATTTCAATCATGGTATAATTACATTTCCACCATCATTATTCTTAAGGTAAACTACATGCTCATATGGAAATTTGGAGGAGCCTTTCTCTTGAATATTGTTGTCGATGCATTCATTCCAAGAACAAGAATATTTCTTCAACCCATAGATATCTTTCTTCAATCGATACACCTTGTGTTCCTCTCATTGCATAAAAAAAGCCTTCAGGCTGGTCAACATAGAACTCCTCTTCTAGAATTCCATTCAAGATTGTAGATTTCACATCCAGTTGGTATATTATCCAACAATTATGGACATAAAAGGAGATGATCATACTCAGAGTGTCAAAGAGAGAAATAGGAATGAAGAATTCATCATAATCCACCCCATACTTTTGTTTATACCCATTTTCTATGAGCCTTTCCATGTATCAATTGATATCACTATCAGCATTTCACTTCATCTAGTAAACCTATTCAATGCTAATGGTTTTTTAGATTTTATGAATTGTAGTCAGCTACCATGTGTCATTTTTCCATATGGCATGAATTGATTTATTCATAGTGATTCTCTAGAATTCTTCTCTTATGTATTACTAAAATTTTAGAGGCTCATTATCTTCATACAGGTAGAAAAGATTTACCACTTCAGTTTTCTCATAAATTCCTCTTAAGCTCTTCATTTTTATAGAGTCTATGGGTGAGGACAAGATGGTCGAACTTTTACTTGATATAGTGCTTTCAAGAGTGATGTAATGTACTTCTTTACTTCTGTCTACTGATGATGTACTCAATAAAGGGGTTGAGGAAATTTTATCCTGATGATAATGTTTTTCTTCAGGATCTTCTATTTTGATTGGAATATTTTTTTTGATTATTCATCATTTTATTTGGAAGATTATTCCTTTCTAAAGATAACATCTCTACTAACCACTTGTAATGTACTGGATCTAACCAAGGTATGAACAATTTAATTTTTTTAAATTTTATGTCCAATTCATTAATGTTACCTTGGGAATAGGCCCGCCCGGTCTATTGCAGGTCTCGAGCAACAATTAATTTTTTTAATGGTTGTACGGGATTATACAAAACAATTCATTGCACCCTAGAACAATGTTTCAGGTTAAAAATAATTAAAAGGATTAAAAAGAATAAAAATAAATTTAAATAAATAAAAAAATGAAAAAGGAATGAAAATAAATATTAACATAAAAAGTGGTTAGGAGAAAAATGAAAATAATTAAAAATTGGCTTAACCGATTATTATTATTATTTTTCTTTTCTTTTCTCATTACCTTTTTATTTTTATTATATTATATTATATTATATTTTCCTTTTTATTCCTTATCATTTTATACTCTCCCTTTTTTCTTTTCTTTCTTTATTTTTTTCTCACCTCTCCCCTCCTTCCTCTCCCACTCTGTATTGTGCCCCTCCTCTCCAAGTGATGTGCCACCCCCTTCACCACTTCGAAAGCCTACTACACCTTCCTTGCTTATCTATATTCAATTTAGTCTGAAGTGTTGTGAAGATCTCCGTAAGGATAATCTTTCCCACTAATATTCTTTGAGATTCATCCTCTCTCTATCACACAATCTACCACCGAAGGTTTTTATTTGAAATTGGGATTTTTCTTAAACCCTATGATTTTTTCTGTTTTTGGTCAAATAAAATGTTTTCATGGGGCATGGGATATACTATGACAAAAATGTTGCATGTATTTATTTATTCCCATCATTTTGTTTCTTCGTTCAATTCACACTATTGTGTCGCTCGTCCGTGCCTATCAGTGAACCCCTAATAATGTGTATTAATTTTATTAAATTGTTTCCCTTAATCCTTGTGATATTTTTTAAGTATAACCCCTTACTAGGTTAATTGACTATCCTTGGAAACCCCTTTTGGTGTGACTACATAATTTACTATTTACCTATGGTTTTGAGTCTTTAAATTATCAATTACGTGTGCCTGTGCGATAAATTTGGGTTCAAGTTTTAAATTGAATAAATTTTTTAGGATGAATCCTAAATCATGAATTTGGTTTTATTTTTATTTTGTTTACATAAATAATTTTTTATATAAGCCTTTTTTATTCTTTACCTTTATTAAATTTTGTTACCTCTACTTTCACTGATAAGTTCCAGTTCTATTTAATATTGTGTTATTATTATTAGTTACAACTGTTGGTCTTGAATAATTAGTAAGCATTACATTAAATGGTTAATTTGATTGTTGCAATCATAAATGCTACTCTGTGAAATATATATGCCTCTTTTTTTGTTTTTAATTAAATTGGGTCAGGGAGAGAACATGGGTCCCGTATTAAGAACCCAAAATTGGACTCTTCGTACTCAATAGGTTACCACACAACGTGAAGATAAAGAAATATTTTAGAATCTACAAGTAAGGGATTTGCATGGGATTTTTACTACACTATTAGATGACACCGGTTCCCTAAGGGGAAAACAAAGATAGACCCACTGGCATTAGGGCTATTCTAAGACTTGGATGATACTCAGTCCCTTACATGTGATATCTAGGACAGACTCATGGTTACCATCCAAGAATGATACTTGGATGGGCTCATGACATTGGTTATAATTAAATGGATGTAACAAATTGATACCATCAGGATGGTCTTAGACTCCACCTTTGAAATTATAATTAATAATATAAATGCTTGAAATGATTTTATTGATACTGAATAAAGTTTCCTTATACATTTTGATACTCCTCTTGTACATTTATTATACATAGTTTTGACATATGAATTATAACCCAAGGAAAATCACAAGCTTGGCGGTATGCCTTTTTCTTTGGTCTGTCACATTACTCTAGAATTTCTATGTATTTATATTCTTCTTTACCAGGTATCTCATTTAAAATTCCGGCATAGGACAAATTAGGTGGTATGGGGCGGGTTTCCTCTTGGGAACCCATACCAAGTTACAATTATTGTTATTTATTTATGATTATTTCATTTATTATATAAATGGCACACTACTATTCATCTATAACATGAAATGGAAAGGTATAACCATCATGGGTTCCGGCCTAAGGAGATCATATATCAAACCCTTCTCAGGAGTTGTTGGTTGCCCGAGTAGACATTATGTCTGTAGGTATGTATATAGGGCAGCGTGACACTCCCAATGCTTGATTGCCTTACTTTTTTGGATGGATCTTTGGGGTAGAGGACTGAGCCTATGCTTGAGATGCCATGTCGTAGTTTCTATTTGGTCTTTTGGTAGTATTGTTATCATGAAACCTATGCTTATACCCCACACCCCTACACTTTTATTTATCTAAGTTTGGCCTCATACATTGATATCATCATGGTGTCTGTTATTACTATTCAGCTTCTGTAGTTATTGTTTATTATGTTGGGTCATTTATCTACTTTTGCTGTTGTCTATTTTTTATCTATGTTTATGCTATTATTGTATATATTATTTACTTTTGTGTAATTCATTATCCATTGAGGGAATATTCTCCACATGGACTTAGTTAAGACCCTCATTTCTAGTCAACAACCTCTAGTGTTTGGGGAGATGCAATTGAGATCTTGTGTCCCACTGTCTAGGGGCCTGGTTCAATGGTACTCAGGGAAGGACATAATAAATTGGTATGAAATGAGTTTTTTCCATTTTTCTTATTGTTTTGGTTAGACAGGAGACTAGGACATGGGAATTTTTAATTTACCTTATGCTTGGACATAGCTAACCCATGTTCAGGGGAAACCCAAATTTCTTAGATTGGGATTTCAGTTATTGATTATGCCATTTATTGTTGATACGACTTCACAATTGGGTGACACACTTGATTTATACTATTACTAGTATTAATATTATTGGGATGATGATTTTGAAAATTAAAGCCCAATTATATTGTGTAATTGCATTTACATGCATCGTATTAGGCACCATAGGGATTAAAATGGAATGCATATTGCCATTCCATATCTACTTTCTGCATGCATCATCTTGTTTGCATGTGAGGGAATTTGTGTTTAGTTGTAATATATTGAAGTAAACTTTTTCTATAAATATGAAGTGAGTATGTGTCTTAGTGATCCATCTAATACCTCTTATCTTTCTATCTAGACCTAGCTCTTGGAGCCGGCTATCTGTTGTGTAAAACTGAAAGGCATGCCATGTACCTTCCCTCTTTACTTGCTTTCCTAACCTGTTGTTACATATTCAGGGAGGCCTTTCACCTGTCCTTTTCATTATTGATCATTTAATTATTTACCTATTGTGAAATAGAATATATTCTATGGTGTATATTTGGAAATTTTAGAGAAATCTCGTTGCGATGTCTTCATGTCGTACTCTAGGAGAGTAGCGATGAGCACATTCCAGAGTTGGTTGGTCTGAAACCACCTATAATGATTCTTGTAGAACCACCTGTAGTTCCTCCTATAGTGCCTCTAGTGAAACCTCCTTCTGATCATCAATTGGACGTCAATGCTCAGTCCAGGCATAATATTCTTGGGTTCATACTGTCAGTTCAGAGTGTTCCCAGGCCTACCCTGACTATGCCAGAGCTTACACAATACTTTCTTTGGTAGAATCATCCCACTTTCTTGAGGGATGGTGGTCCCAATGCTATAGAGTCACAGATACAATCAATGAAATCCATTTTCAACCATCTAGAGATGCTTCCAGTGTTGAGGGTCAATCTTTTTGTCTTTATGCTTTGTGACTCCACCAAGCATTGGTGGGATGTCATTTCTTAGGCAGACCAACACCAAGACCTAGTTTGGAAAAACTTCCAAACATCTTTCTATGAACACTTCTTCCCACATACTATCATTCTAGAGAGTTCTTTAATCTTCAATAAGGATATATGATAGTGTTATATTATTCTACTAATTTCACTAAACTCCATCATTTTGCTCTATCTCTAACCGGTGATGCATAGATGACTACGATATGCTTTGAGGATGGACATGGATATTCTATCCACTAATAGGTGAACATATTTCATTTTTTATACTATTATAGAGATCCTGAATGAGGACCTAATTACAGAATAAAATCTTAGGGAACATTAACCTGTGAGCCATGGCGGTTCAGTTCAAAAGGAGGGTAATGGTTCTTTAGGCAGTAAAAAGCATTGTTTTGAGGATACACGTGGGGTAAATGCTATCCAAATTACACGTACCGACACACTATAATATGTCATCAGTGCAGAAGTATCATCCATAAGAAGACCCATTGCATGAGATACATGATGGAGTGTTGAGCTTGCAGCAAGATGTGTCACCTTCCACGTTTCTTCCATTCATTTCCTTTAGCATCTAGTGGAAGAGGTTCTATTCTAGCGTCTCCATTAGGTATGGGATATATGGCTTGACATTAGGCTAGGAGTTCATTTTCCATAGGCCAATCAAGCTGAGGTAGTGGAGGTCATGGTCGAGGCAACCAAGTTCATGAACACCAGCTTCAGCAGAGTGGACCTAATCAGGATAATCAGGAAGCATCTTAAGGTCGAGGTTCATGACATATTTATGTAGTGAAGCCATCTCTAGTGGAGTAGAGTCTAGGTCCCACTATGGTTAAAGGTCATATCCTTATGGCCTCAATTTAAGTTTCTTCGTTTTTTGATATTGGTGCTTCACAGTATTTCATATATTCTTCAATTATTGAGGGTTTGAGTCTTTCCATTGATTAATTATACAAACTTAAGTCTCTATAAACTTTTTTGGGGGTAATAATGGAGGGAATACTCCAGTGCCTGAAGTGCCCCATGAGATAGGCATGAACCATTTCTTCTAGAATTTCTTCTTCCTTTAGATATCTATCTTTGATTTAATTCTTGCCAGGAACCGGGTCATTCTTTATAATTCCCAAGTGGATTGATCTCTAAGTTGAGTGTATTTTACAACACCTGAGGGAAGAATGTATATACACAAGGGAGAATGGGATATCCAGGAAGATCGAGTTGTACCTAAGTGTTTTGGGCTGGGGAAAGTGACAAATTAGCCAGAAAATATTTTTATGAGTGATCAGGGAATGTAGTTAGTGGAATTTCCTCCCATTATGGATAGTTTTAGGGACATATTCAATGATGATTTATCTTTATTACCTCATGTGAGGGAATTTGGGTTCACTATCGAGCTAGATCCAGGTGTGGAACCTATGTCTATTCCGCTTTATAGGATGGAACTAATAGAGATAAAATAATTCATGAAGTAACTTGAAGATATTAAGTCTAAGCACTTCATTAGACCTAGCACATCGTTGTGGGGTTCACCAGTTATTTTCACCAAGAACGAAGATGGTAACCTTATATTGTACATGGATTACCGTCGAATCAACCAGAATATAGTAATGAATTGATATCTATTTCCTCGTATAGACAACCACTTCGACTAGCTCTGAGGAGAAACCATTTTCTATAAGATCGATCTGAGGTCGGGCTATCATCAGGTGGATGTGTGAACATCAGATATAACATGTAAAACTTTTTTAAGAAGGTATGAAGTGTATGAGTTTTTGGTTATGTAATTTTTTCTGATGAACACACTAATAGTTTTCATGGCTATGATGAATTTTGATTTCCACCAATACATTGATTAATTTATGGTAGTCTTCATAGACAATATCTTGGTGTACTCTCACTCTAAACACAACCATGAAGACCATCTTGAGATCATGTTGAGTACATTAGGAGAGAACCAACTATACATGAATCTTAGTAAATTCCATTTTTGGATCAATAAGGTTCACTTATTAGGTCATATAATATATGAGGTAGGAGTATCATTTGACCTATAAAAAGTGAGAATAATGGTTTCCTAGGAGCAACACAATATTATTTTCAACATACATAGCTTCTTGGGGCTTGTTTCCTATTACAAAAATTTCATCCAGGATTCCTCCCGCTTAATATCTCCTCTTACAGGATTAAATAAAAAGGGTGTATAGTTCAATTTGGTCTGAATTTTGTGATAAATATTTTAAGGAGTTAAAGGTAAGACTAACCTTAGCTCCAATCTAGAGTTTTCCTAAGCTAGGCAGAAGTTATATTGTTTACTATGATGCTTTAGGAGTAAGAATGGGTGCAGTTTTGATGCATGGTGATCGAGTAGTGGATTATAGATCCCGCCAACTAAGGAATCTTGAGTAGAACTATCATTCACATGACATCAAATTAGTAGTTGTGGTTCACGCTCTATGCAGTTTAAGATACTACTTTTTGGGAGAAAGTTTCATTGTTTACACGGAACTTAAAATATGTAAATATATATCCACATAGTGAGTATTCAATATGAGACAATGCAGGTGGGTTGAATACCTAAAGTCGTTTAACTTTGAGATTTCTTATACACCTAGAAACATTAATGTTGTGGCCGCTACTTTGAGCCGCAAAATGAAGAAACAAGTCATCCAGACAGCCATCGCAGAGTAGAAGATGATGTCTTTGTTTACTTAGATTAATCTAGAGGTTTAAGAGCAGTGTAGAAAACGAGTTCTAACAATCCTTACAGTGACTTTCTCTCTTTTGGAGTGAGTCTACATGTTTCAATTATTTGATCCGGAGGGGATCATTTTGAGGGAGAGCATTACGGGAGAGAACTTTTCTCTTGGTTGGATTATTGATGGTAGTGAATATAGCGAAACTAGCCCTTTTCACAAAACATTACATGATTTTATGAATAATTATACATCATTTACAAGCCAAGGATTGTGGAGTCTAGTCTCTTTGATGACTAAGTACACAGTTAAACATAATAACAAGTTTGTATTTGAACTCCATAATGAAATACTATCTTCCATTGTGATCATACATATGAATAGGATATCTTGGGGATAACATGAACAATTAGATGTGCTAAAATCCCATTAAGGGAATAACCATGAGAACAAATAATTAGCACATGGTATAGAATGAATGACATGATGATATAAAAAGGAATGTAACATATGGAATCAAAACATATAAACATGGGATCATTTAAATGTGGAATCATTGAAATATGGAAGAAACATAAAAAATGTATTTATTACGGGTCAAGGGCAAACTCCAATCCCATTTCCCATAGTATTATGGGTCAAGGCTAACCACCAATCCTGTTTCCCATAGTAGCACCAGACAGGGCTAACTGCCAAGACTGTTGCACATAACATCTCATGAGAATTAAAATTACCCAATGAATTGGAGCGTTATCTGGGTGCACCCATCTAAAAGTTTATGATTATTTTTTCCACATAAATAATCATATATAATTAATCTTACCTAAACATAAGGGTTACCCTTGAGAAGAATTTGGTACTACAATCATGACATAAAGCATAATCAATGGGCATATCATGAAAGTGACCCCAAATTAATGTAATTAGAACAAAAAATGGACGTTAATAAGGTAAAATAGGAATATATCATGGATAGTGATGTCAAAAAGAAGTGAAAACATGTAGAAAATGTATTTGATAAATTTTAGCATTAAACCATTTTTGTGCGGTTTAAAGGAAAATACTATAGAACCTTTAAAATAGAAAAGAGGAAAAACTATTATATAAAACTATAAGTGAAACAATAATATTTTCATAATAAAATTAATTATTTTATAAATACAATGGTGGATTAATATACAAGATATGGTGTACTTGAAATCGGGTAAGAAATCAGAAAGTTCCCTTAAATTGAGTTTGCTTATTGGGAAGTATCGATAAAGGAATCAGTTAAAAGCATGTATATCCTTGCAAGATAATGAGGGATGGATATTGAAACATTAGTTTAGATAATATAAACATCATGTAGAAGTTGTAAATAAAAAGAAAATACAACTTTATTTGGGTAAAAAATAAATATAGAGCAACCCGAAGGAATAAAGGCAGCTCGGATAGAATTCCTTACGGATTATCAGCATGGTTTTGGGTGTACATAAGAGCAATTAATAAGAGATAAAGGGGTTTATAATCACTTAAAAATCATCAGGGAGGTTTGTGTGAGGTGATTAATCATACCGTCTCACAAGTAATTAGACATAAAAGGGCGTAACATAGAGGACAATCATTAATAAAAGTGAAATAGAGAGGACCCCTTTGTTTATGTCTGGTGGGGTTCTCCACTTGTTATTAATGACCTGAATAAAGAAATTAAGTTTATTAATTAATAATTATAGAAAACTTTCTATATTTAATTGATTTAGTATAACCCTTTTTCTTAGTTCATTCAATACCTTTTTGATTTGTTATAAGGTTTGATTTTATTGTTCGGGTCCATTTGCTTACTTGGTTTTAATGATCGATTCATGTTCGGATTAACATGTATGATGAAAGTGGTTGTATAGAATTGAAGCTATATTTTAATAATGAACATCTAGGATATTAAATTGTTATAAAAATTTATTCAGTTATTGGGAGTGACGAGGAATTATTATATAAAACCTCAGTGACAACTGTTTTTGTTAAACAGTGGGTTTTGATTATAAAGAACTGGTTTTGATTTATAACATAATACCATTTGTACAAAAGGATTAAAAAACCTTAAATTGGGTATATTACATATATAATGATATGGTTCAACCATAACACAAATAGTTTCATTACCTGAATTAAATATGATAATATAAATTGATAAATCGTAGTCCATGAATGTGCTAAATCAACACATTTCAAACAGTGTTTTCATTTCTTTTAAATAAAAGGTGGGGAAAGGAGAGACAATAATGAAATATCCCATTAGTATAAAACATTCCAGTACATGTATGGTAATTTATGTTTCATACCATTTGGATTAGTAGAGGTTAGGGATGAAAAGAGAACAAAAGAACTTAAAAATGAAAGAGAAGAAAAGAGGAATTTTACATCTTGAATCGACCTTCCTTGAGAGCTTCTTAAGGGAAGAGGTTTTGGCCTTTTTAGGAGACCAAAGAATGTTGGACGTGGGGAGGATGATTGGGGAGATATTTTTTCAGAATATGGGCATGGCAAAAGGATTGAGTGGAGTGAAGAGAATAGGTAAGGATGGGTGGTATTTATATTGGAGGGGAGGATGGTTTTCATAATAATATAATTATTAATTTTTTTATTTCTTCATAATAAAATAAATACTGAGTATTCCATGACCAAGAATAGTAATAAATTCATGTGATTTAGGAAAAATTGGTCTTACATCATCAAATCATCATTAATGACTCAATAAAAACCTTATTTAGCATTTATTGTAAATTGTCGTATTTTACTATTTATCCAAAATTCAAGTATTTTAGTAAAATTCAAAAAATTACCCTAAATTTTTTTTGATGTGTAGAATCCAAAAATGAAATCCATTTTTCAAAAATAATTTTCTAAATATGATTAATTTAATATTTAATTAAAATCATAATTTACTCGAAAAATAAAATTTTTAAAACATATATTTTATTATTCCAAGATATATGTATATCGTACATTTACTTGAATATTATTTATATAACATCATAGGTAAGGTTAATATTCATTATTGTATATCAATATTCATAAGGGTATGTTACTATTCATAAGGTTAGGTTACTATTCACCAAAGATTAAGTTTTTCTTATTGGACTCCAAATAACTTACTGATCGCAACCATATTTGATAGATTTTTGAAATTCAAATAAAATAAGTGATAGACTTATGTTTTAAGGTCACATATCACTTAGTAGTTCATTATGTTGTGATTTCATGTGATTATGACATAATAAATTCATTTCCATTTAAAAACATTGGGTCGTTATATTCTTCAGCCCTTGTGAAATTTCACACTTGAAATTTCGTTTTACATTATAAGCCATAAATAGGTGCTGGTAATTTTCCTGTATTGCCTCCTTGAGTTCCCATGTTTTCTTTTCGTACTTTTGGTTCTACCATAGTACCTTGAACAGGTGAGTATTCTTGGTACGTATAACTTTTTCTCTATAATCCAAGATCTTCACTCGCTACTCCTCATATGAAATAACATCCTCCAACTATACCACCTCTGAAGAGAGTAGATGTGAAGGGTCTTGTATGTAATTAAATAAGGGGGTTACATGAAAGACATCATGTAATTTGTCCATGGAAGGTGGAAGTGCTAGTTGATAGGCCACAACCTAGAAACAATCAAGAATATCAAAGGGGCCGATGTACCTGGGACTTAACATCCCTTTCTTTCCAAACCTCATGAAATTCTTCCATGTAGATATGCATAGGAATACCATATCTCCAACTTTGAACTCAAGGTATCATCGACTATTTTCTACATAACTCTTATGTCGACTTTGGGATACCTTGATATGCTGCTGAATGGTTTTCACCTTCTCCACTATTTCTTCGACCATTTCAGGTCCCATCATCTTAAGATCACTGACTTCCTCCCAACACACTGGTGTTCAACGCCTTTTCCCTTAAAGGGATTCATAAGGTTCCATTCAGATGCTCGAGTGGAAACTATTATTATATGAGAATTCAACCAGTGGAAGATGTTGATCCCACCCCCCTTTGAATTCCATAGAACACACTCTCAACATGTCTTCTAGTGTCTGAATAGTTCACTTATATTGGCCATCAGTCTGAGGATGATAGTCTGTACTAAAGTTCAGTTTAGTGCTTTGAGGATGTTGGAGACATTTCTAGAACTTCTAGGTGAATCTTGAATCACGAATGGATACAATATATAGTGTTACTCCATGTGCCCTTACCACTTCTTTGATGTATATTCGTGCAATTTGATCCAATGAGAATGACTCTTGAATTGTGATGAAGTGAGCTGTCTTTGTAAGATTGTCCATAATGACCCATATAGAATTGTTTCCTCTAGATGTCCTTAGAAATCCAGTGACAAAGTATATGGTAATGTTCTACCACTTCCATGTTGGTATGGGTAGTGGTTGCATCATCCCCTTAGACATTTTCTTTTCAGCCTTCAATTCCTAAAAAATAAAGCACATTGATATATATTTGGCAATATCTCTTTTCGTAATGTCCCACAAAACGTTTTCTCGAAGATATTGATACATCATTGTGCTCCCTAGGTTAATTGAGAAGGTCGAGCTATGTGTGTTATTCAAAATATACTTTTTTATATATAGATCTTATTATACACATAATTGTGACCCAAATATTAAAACTCTATCCTAGTCAATAATGAACTCATAGGACTTCCCATTTCTGATAGCTTCCACCCTTTTAAGAAGTTCCACATCTTTTCTTTGAGAATTCTTTATTTTCTCCATGAGATATGGTTGGGAAATCATTTGAGAAAGGATTGATGATGTTTCTCCCTTAATGATTCCCATGTCTAACCTCATCAAATCTAAGAAGATCAGATCCTTTTCAATTCTCATCATCGATAAAGATGAAGGATCATTTCTACTAAGAGCATCTTCCACCTTGCTTGCCTTATCAGGATTGTAGTGGATTGAGCATTCATAATCCTTGATGAACTCTATCCATCTTTTCTAGAACATATTAATCTCTTTTTGTGTAAATATATATTTGAGACTATTTTGGATAGTATATATCTCACAATTCTCCCCATGCAGATAATGCTGCCAGATTTTCAATGTAATGATCATAGCCACCGACTATAGATCTTGCATGGGATAGTTTTTCTCATGGATTTTCAGATTCTTTTAAGAGTAGGCTATCAATTTATCATTTTTCATTAACACACAACCTAATCCCATCGTTGAATCATCACTGTACACCACAAATAGTTCTACACTTATTGGGAGTGTGAGTACTAGCGCAATGATAAGCCGCCTTTTCAACTCCTTGAAATAGTCTTCATATTTCAAAGTCCAGAAAAACTTTACTCCCTTCCATGTCATCTTGGTCATTGGGTTTTACTATCATGAAAAGTTCTTCAAAAATTGTTGATAATACCCAGATGGACCCAAAATTCTATGGATCTCCATTATAGAAGTTGGCATGGATACTCTTTAATTGTCTTTTTCTTGGAAGGTTCCACAGATATCCCTTTGTTGGTGATAACATTCCCCAAGAATAATACTTCCTCCATCCAAAACTCACATTTAATATAATTTTCATACAACTTCTCCCTTTGAAATTTCTTTAAAAAAGTATTCAAATGCACCTATTGTTCTTCCTTGCTCTTGGAGTATATCAAAATATCATCAATAAAGACTACCACAAATTTTCCAAGGTAATCTCTAAAGAAAGTATTTATTAAATCCATGAAAATTTCTAGATCATTAGTTCGTCTGAATGAGATCAATATGAACTCATAGTGTCCATACATCATTCCAAATAAAGTTTTGGGAATATCATCCTTCCTCACCTTTAATTGGATATATCCCAACCGAAGGTCCACATTAGAGAAATAACTGGCCCCACGAAGCTAATTGAACATGTCATCTATCTGTGGCAGGGGATAATTTTTCTTTATCATGATTTTATTTAGCTCACGATAATCAATACAGAGGCACATTGATCCACCCTTCTTCTTGAAAAAGAGAACTAAAGTTTCTTCTATAACTACTTCTTCATCTCTTCCATCTCTACAGTGACCATTCTATAAGGTGTTTTTGATATAGGTAGATATCCAATAATAAGTTCAATTGAGAACTCAACCTCACGATTAAGAGAAATACCATACAACTCTTTAGGGAATACATTAGCATAATTCCTTATGATGGGCAATTCTCAAAGCATGATTATATTCTTTTTCCCAATGATTTGAGTGAGTTACGATTTCTCAGGCAGTAATATCCACACTTGAGATGATGATTTTAAAGGAGATTAATCTTCCTCCTTAAACTAGTAAAGAATTATAGGATTATTCAGGATTTGGATAGTGATCTCCCTTTCCTAACAGTTAATGTTGGTCTTGTATAAAAATTTCCAATCCATGCCAAAGATTGCATTGAACTCCACTAAAGAAAGTATGATGATATTTTCTGGGAGTTTCAGTCCAAAAATATTAACCGAGGAGGAGTTATAAACCATGGATTCAATATTTTCCCCTTTCGCTATTCTCATATATAACATTTCCTCCAAATTTTGAGGTTGTGCTTGAATATTTCTACTAAAATTATAATATATGAAAGAATGCATAAAACCAGAATCAAATTTCACATTCTCTATTATTGAATGAATATCTTGTGTACCTGTCACCACATCATTCTCTGGATCCACCTCAACAATAGTCATAGCATAAGACCTTTCATGTTTCTTATAGGTTGTTGTTGATTTCCTCTAACAACCCTTGGCTTAGGAAAATTGTTTGCATAATGACCTTTCTCCTTGGAATTGTAACACTACACTAAAGGATGAGTGTTGATATTAACCTTCCTTTATTATTTTCCATTAGAGGGATTCTTCATATCTCATCGGCAGTTTTTTAACAGATGACCAAACTTTTCATATTTGAATAAATTCATGGTTCCCTTCAGATAGTTACCACAACTTTCCATCATGGGATTTGTTTGTTGAACCACCCATGTTGTTCTCCATTTTTTATTTCTTGTCACCGAGCCCATGAGACCACTAAGAGTCTCCATTCTCCATCTCAACCTTGAGGAAAAAAAACAATATCTTTATAATTGTCAAAGTCTAGAATCACAAATTCTTCTTGTAGACTTGTCTTTAGTCTGATAAAGAAGAGATCCACCTTGCTTTCGATGTTCATGACAAATCCAGAGGCATACCTTGCAAGCATTGTAAAGTTTTCTTCATATGACTCGATGGACTCATCTTCCTTCTACTCGAGTCCGAGGAACTCTCTCTCCATCTTGAGATGGATGTTTCGAGGAAAATATTTATTGAAAATCATCCCCTTTATTTTCTCCCAATCCATTTAATCAATTCCTCTTGGGACTTTGTATTCTTGATCAGTGTCCACCGTTTATTAGCTTCCCCATCAAAACGATATACCACTAGTACAACTTTCTCTTCTTATGAGCATCAGAGGATAGAGAATATATTTTCATTGGAGTTAATCCACTGTTCCGTGAGGAGGGGATAAAAAGATCTACTAAACTTGGGAGGCCTTTTCTTCATGAAGGATTATATGGAAAATTTCTCTTTCCATGGAGGAGGATGGAGTTCCACATGAATCAAGTTATTATTCATAACTTGAGCCAGCTGAGAAAGTACTGTCATGAAGTTTTGAGAACCCGTTCCCATCATATCAGGCATACCATTAGGGAAATCACCACATGACCTATAACATTTATTGTTGTAACATGTTCTTATATTTTCCACCATTATATAAGAAAAAGAACATATAATTAGAGGGATTAAATACTTATCTATTGAGAATAAAATGGGAAATATGAACATAAAAGGATAAACTTGTAAAGGAGAAGTATCTCTTAACTTGTGATTCCTTAGGATTGAATATTTTTTAGCCTCAATCTATTTATTATGTTATATTCTTATGGGATTTTTTTTATTCTGTTAATAATTTTTTTCACTAAGCTCATGAATTTACCAAAGCATATCTCCCAAGAGTGTCAATACCAAGAGTACCTCAAGGCTCGTTGTTCTGTACCAGGATAACCCAGGTCAATCTCAAAACTTCTTGTTAGTGATTCCACTCTTATGTACATCTATTTTAGAGCCACCTATACCTGTTTGTATCTTGAAAGTGATGTATTTTCTTGATAAATCACTTACTCTATACTTACCAAAATTTAGCTATGTTTTCTTATAATTTGTCTCATCTTTAAGGTTCTTACTAAAGTTCTCTATTCCTAATCTCAAAAAATAACTACACTATCCTCAGATACCAACTATAGCCACCCTATCCTTTTTCACATAATATTACATGATTTTAAGTATAATTATACATCAGATTACAAGACAAGGATAATGGAGTATAGTGTATTTGAAGACTAGGTACATAATCAAACATAAAAACAACTTTTTATTTGAACTCCACAATAAGATTTTATCTTCCATTGTACTCATAGATCTGCATAGGATATCTTTGGAATAACATGGAAAAATGGATGAGCTAAATTCCCAATAAGAGAACAACCATGAGAACAAAGAATTAGCACACGGGATAGAAGTCATGTCATGATGAAATAAAAAGGCATGTATCATATGGAATCCTAACATCTAAACATGGGATAATAATACATGGAATCATAGAAATGTGGCCGAAACATAAAACATGTCTTTAGTACGTTTCAAGGATAACCTCTAATCGAGTTTCCCATAGTAGTAGGACTCAAGGCTAACTGCCACTTCCATTTCCCATAGTAGTAGAAGCCAAGGCTAACCCCTAAGACCGCTGTACATAACATCTCATGAGACTTAACTTTACCCAATGCAATAGAGAAATATATGGGTAAAAACATCTTACATTTCATGAATATGTTTTCCACATAAATAATCATACATAATCAATCATACATAATCATAAGGGTTACATGTGGGAAGAATTGGGTACCACAATCATGACATAAGGAATAACCAATAGGCGTATCATGAAAGTGTCCATGAAAGAAATAAACTAGAACATAAATATATTTTCATATGGTAAAATAAGAATATATAGTGTCAAGTAATTTCAAATAGAAGTGACAACATTTAGGAAAGGTATTTTAAATTTTTTAGCATTAAATCATTTTTGTGCAGTTTTAAGGAAAATATTATAGGGCATTTAAAATTGAAAAGGGGAAAATATTTTATATAAAACTAGAAGTTAACCAAGAATGTTTTCATAATAAAAATATCGATTTTATAAACATAATGGTGGCTTAAAACAGAATATAAAGTGCACTTGAAATCAGGTAATAACTCGTGATGTTCCCTTAAAACGAGTTTGCTTATTGGGAAGTATTGAGGAGGGAATCCCTTAAAAGCATGTATATCCACGAAATATAATGAGGGATGGATCTTGGAAAATGATTTTTTAGAATATAAATATAATGTAGAATTTTTAAATAAAAATAAAATAAATCTTCATTTGGGTAAAAAATAATGATAGGGAAACCTGAAAGAATAAAGGCACTTTGGATAGAATTCCTTACAGATTATAGGCATGGTTTCGAGGGTACATAAGAGGGATTAATGTGAGAAAAATGTGTTTATAATCACTTATAAATCATGATATAAGTATGTGGGAGGTGAGTAATCATACCCCATCATAATGAATTACACATAAAAGGGTGTAACATAGAGGACAATCTTGAATAAAAGTGAAATAGAGAGGATCCCTTAACTTATGTCCGGTGGTGTTCTCCACTTGTTATTAATGACATGAATAAAAAAATTAGGCTTATTAATTAATAAATACAGAACCTATTATATATTTAATTGATTTAGTATAAACTTTTTTAATTTATTCAAGTCCTTTTTGATTGGTTATAAGGTTCCATTTCACTATTCAGGTCCATTTTCTTACTTGGTTTTAATGATTAGTTCATGTTCAGATAAACATGTATGATGAAGGTGTTTGTCAAGAATTAAAGTTATATTTCATTACTGAACATCAATAATATTAAAATATTATAAAAATTAATACATTTATTTGGAGTGAAGATGAAATATTATATAAAACCTTAGTGACAACCGTTTTTGTTAAACCGTGGGTTTTGATTACAACAAACATGTTTTGCTTTATAACATAATACCATTTATACAAAAGGATTATAGAACCTTAACAAGAATATATTACATATATAATAATCTGGTTAAACCATAACAAAAATGGTTTCATGAAAATAATTAAATATGATAATATAAATTGATAAATTGTTGTCCTTAAATTTTCTAAATCAACACATTTCAAACGGTGTTTCTATTTCTTTCAAATAAAATTTGGGGGAAGGAGAGATGATAATGAAATAAACCATTATCATAAAAACATTATAGTAAATTTATGGTACTAGATGTTATATACCACTTGTATGAGTAGAGGTTAGGGAAGAGAAAAGAATAAAGGAACTTAAAAATGAAAGAGAAGAAACGAGGAATTTTACCTCTTGAATCAACCTTCCTTGAAAACTTCTTAAAGAGAGAGGTTTTTCTAATTTTTGGAGACAAAAGGATGTTAGAAGTGGGGAGGGATCTTGGGAAGATATTTGGGTATAATATTGGCAAGGAACAAGTCTTGAAAGGAGTGTAGATAAAAGGTAAGGATGGGTGGTATTTATAGTGGAGGGGATGGGGGTTTTTATAATATTATAATCTGTAATTTTTTTGTTTCTTCCCAAGACAAGAAATAGTGAGTATTCTATGAACATGAATAGTAATAAATGAATTTTATTTTGAACTAATTTGTCTTACATCAGTAGATCGTCATCAATGACTCAATAAATCCATTATTTAGTATTTATCGTAAATTGTCGTAATTTACTATTCATAAAAAATTGTAGTATTTTAGAAAAATCCCAAAAATTCATCCTAAGCATTTTGTGACAGATAGAATCCAAAAATGAAATAATTTTTTTCCAAAATAATTTTTTAAATATTATTGATTTAATATTTAATTAAAATCACAATTTACTCAAAAAATAACAATTTTAAAATATTTATTTTCTTAATCTAAGATATAGGTATATCGTACTTTTACTTAAATATTATTTATATACTATCATAGGTAAGGTTAATATTTATTATGGTATATCTCTATTCATTAGGGTATTTTACTATTCATAAGGGTAGGTTACTATTCACAAAAATTATGTTTTTCTTATTGGTCTCCAAATAATTTTCTGATCTCAACCGTGTATATTAGATTTTCGAAATTCAAATCACATAAGTGAAAATATTATGTTTAATGGTCACATAGAACTTATTAGTTCATTATGTTGTGATTTCATGTGATTATGAAATAATAAAGGAATTTACATTGAAAAAAATTGGGACGTTATAGTGAAACTCTGATCTATCGTAGCCTTGTATGGGTTACATCTAATATTCAAGAAGATATGATGAGGGAATCTCATGCCTATATTTGGGTAGTTCATCCTGGAATTACGATGATGTATAGATATATGCATCGTTAGTACTGGTGGACTGGTATGAAGAAGAAAATAGTGGGTTTCATTAACCGGTGCTCCACCTATCAACAGGTGAAGGAAGAGCACCAGTGACCTGCTGGACTTCTACAGATTCTATCCATTATTGAGTGGAAATGAAATGACATCTCGATATATTTCGTTCCAGGATTGTCTAGATATCCTCATGGAATCGATGTGGTATGGGTTATCATCGATAGGTTGACCAAATTCTTGCACTTACTAACTACTGGGGAGAACTTCTCTTCTGATGAGTTAGGGGGGATTTATATTTAGGAGATAGTTTGACTTCATGGTGTAACCCTTTCTATCATGTCGGAATGAGACTCATTTTTCACATTGTAACACCCCAATATTTCATAGTAAGTTATTTTCTTTAAATTAATTCAATAGCATGCGCTACATGCAACACCGAGTTTGAGCGCTCCACGACATACCAAACTAGCCGTCCAAAAAGTGGTTATGAATAATATTAACTGATTTTTGAATTTTATATACTGAATATAATTTTATAATTCATATTATATGTTTCTTAGACATAATATAAGAACAAATTCATTTTTTTCAAATAAAAGAAGTATTTTTCAAAAATGAAATTTTACGACCTTTTAATGGAGAACCCTTTTTAATACCAATATTTGACACTTTTATATAAACAATTTAATGAAATTAAATTCTTATTTAGAATTGGGGTATATAATTTTATTTTGGATAAAGTTTTGGTACTTTTCTTATAACATTCATATATTGATGAATAGTGAAAAATACTAAATTTTAATTCAAAAAAACTTTTTCAATCAAAATAATTAACAGTGTTAAATTATTAATTTGAATGGTTTGGAAGTATAATAAGATTATATTTTTAATATTTAATAAAATTTATGTCATTATGAATAATTTCACATTTAAATTTGACATAAACACATATCAATCTTTTGATAGTTTTTACTTCTTAAAAACCCGCTTTTTGGTTTTGACAATGATAATTAGTTTTAAATTAATTAATTGTACTTATTTGTTTTTAATTTTTTAAAATAGAATTCATTTTTTAATTTTTAATTACAAAATTATCTTAGGGTGAATTTTCGGTATTTTTCTGAAAACATTAAAATTTTGATGAATAGTGAAAAACAATACGTTATTGTTTAGAAACCGATTTTTTATTTAAATAATTATTTATTTTATTTATTTAAGTAAATATTGATACATAATACCTATATTAGTTCAATTTGATTCATTGGAGTCATTTTTTAATAAAATTAGATGTATAAAATTTTATTGAACTTTTTACCGTCTTTTACCCACCTTCTAGAAACATTTGTAAATTTGCCGAAAACTTAATTTTACTACTTATGTGAGTTAAATTTCAAAATTTTAGAGACACTATTAACATTAGTAAGTAAAATTTGGTTCAATAAAATGAAAATAATTTTTGGTGAATAGTAACTTTTGACATCTATTTACCACAGTTAAAAGTAAATAGGGTAATTAAAGGTAAAAATGATATTATAATTACCCTAACCCATGTTATAATTATATTGAATAAGTATATTTCGACAAAAAAACCTTAGTAATAAAATATTATCCTTTTGGTTCACTTGGATTAGATTAGGACATTTATTATTATTTTATTTAAAGAAGAGTTAAAAGTGTTAAATTCAATGTTTAATAACTAAATAATTTTTAATAATAGGGTTATACATAAGATAAATTAGACTATAAATGTTTATTAGAAATCTAAAAATAGTTTCTACAAAATTTTATTTTATTTATAATTTTTAGACATTCAATAATTTTATTTTTTTTATGACACAATGATGATGCAGTAATTACGTTATTAATGAAAGATTAATATAATTGATATTATAAATATAGAAATAAATGTAATTTGAGACTTTTGATGAGTTACACTAATTTTCTAGGTTAATATGACTTGTTAGGGTTGATTAAATAAAATTTTATTGAATTAATATTGATGTTATGATTTTCACAAAAACCAAATACTAAATAGTGGGAAAATTGATATAAATGAGTTTTTAAAAAAATACTATATTATTGGTTGATATAATATTATTTATAATATAAGGATCTTAAAAAGGGCTTAAATAATATTATATATGTCATTAATGAACCACTTTTGGTTCTCTCGGATATTTAGACTATGTTTATTAACAATATAGTGTAAGAATACAAGAGGACACGTTAAAAGTTAAACTATTTAACTAATAGTTAAATCTAAAAGATAGGTTAATATGACGACTTAAACATGTCTAAAACCTATTGGTTGAGAGTATTTCTACCCATACCCACCTTATATTCTAAATAAATAAATTTGTATCCATTATAAACTGAAAATGATTTATAATAAAATAATATTTCACGGTTTTCCTAAAGTGACCCTCGCGTCTCTTATAAAAGGGAACTTCCCCTTATCTTAATTTCACACCTCCAAATCCATTTTTCTCGGCCAAAACCCGACCAAATATAATCCTAAATACCGTAAATACATCTTAGATTCCTTCCTTTTATAAAAAATCCAACCTAAGGAGCCCATTTTTTCAAATCAAAAGGAAGCACCCAAAGAAGAGGTAATTATTTCACTACACTCTTTCAAGTTCTTTTCTCCTTCCACATCATATTTTTTTGGTGATTCCATAACAAAATAATAAATTCAATAACTCCTACATACTTTTATGTTATTATAAATATGTTACAACCATATTCATTATTCTATCCATCCTATAAATGACAAAGTCACCATACGTGCGTGCGTACGACATACCGTCTCCACGTCGTGGTGTAGTTTCTTATTAAAAAACATAATTATTTTTATGGGTATAATAATGAAAATAAATGATATAAATAATAAATATAAAATGTTAATGATTCTTTATATATGATATAACAACCAATTATATACGATTTAACCATCAAAAGAATGATATTGTCGCTCGTGCGTACGTACGACTTACCGTCTCCACGATGCGATGAGATGTCATTCCCCATCATAACCAGTCAAGAATAATTTTTATTTGATGATTAAAAATAATTTATAATTAGTAGATATCATTCTGGATATGAATCAAATACATCCTATCCATAAAAATCTTGACTTACGTAACAAAACATATAAAGGATTACAAATCAGTTAACACCCGAAACAATGATACTACTAAAATATTATTAACAAAGAAATATTAGAAGATAATATATGATATCATATTTATGTATGTGGTTATTTTATTATTTAATAACAACTATATAACTATTATACATGAGGTTAATGTTCCCTCGACTAAGGAAAAGTTTACATTAAGGGGTTTTCATCTCACTTATTTTTCTCGTGAGATTCATGCTATATTGCCACTATTTCCTTTTGTGTGGTGCATGTACTGACAACGATTGTATTATTTGTGTAATATAATTTAATTTATAGGTATTCACATATTAATTTTATTATACTTCTTTCATGGGATGTATGTTTCATAAGTTACCAAATCGGTAATGGAATTTCAAATTTCAATTTCCACTAATTGGGCTTTACGCATACTTCATTGATTATTTTACTCCAATATTATGTGTGGAATCACTATTTATTATTTATGTAGTAATTTTCACTCCCTTTTATGTGGATATACCTTTGATATACATAATCACTCCTTTTATAAATTCACATTCCATTGACATGAACTTTTTAAGGGTAATCTTAACTCAATTTCCATTCATTGAGTTAAACATCCAAGTCATTGGTTTTGTTTTTACAAGAATATGTGTGAATGTAATATGATTGATTTACAGAAAATATAAAATTATATTGAGTGTATTTATATTTTTCACACATATTTTTTTCATTGATTCATCCTTAATCTATGGATACGGTCTTTATAAGGCATTTCGTCTCAATTTACATTCCTTTGAGACCTCTTTGTCATTATGCACCAATTCACATTTATATGGTGTATATACTATCCTTTGAAAAAGTATATCATGAATCCATTTATTCTTATGATATTATAATGTTTTGATTAATGTTATTCCTCAATTACTTGTATTCAAGTGTCTTTTATTTGGTTAGGAACTCTTTATCTATAATATTGTTTTAAATGTTTTAAATATTTATTCTTCTAAACATTTCTCATTAATGTCCACGTTTTAAAAATGGATTTAAGTATTCATTTATATGGACATAAATGTTTTTAAATTAAAATTCTTTTTAAAATTTTCAAAGTGGTATGAGATACATTGATTCAAAAATCTCTTTTAAATGACTTCTTTGATAAATAGCGCGACATTTAAATGTTTTCAAGAAAAAGGGGATATTTCTATAAAATAGTTTTAATGACTATTTTCATCTATTTAAATATTCTTCAGTGTATTTTATTCTTGATTGAGGTTGATTTATCATAACACAATCATCCATATTGTATTGAATGAGTTATGTTTGACTGTGGATGCGCTATTTTTACGCCATTCATGGTTTGTGGTTAAAATATTGACATTTCTTATGCTAGTTTTAATATGAATGTTTAGATTATGTTTCAAACATTCATATGAGGAATGAATTAGACTTAGTAAGTGACGAGTGGAGCCTGCTATATCTCATCGATCCATCAGTAGGTCTCATGAGAAAAACTAGTGTCTTGGCACAAGGCCTTGACAAAATCTTATTTGTAGTCTTGGCACGAGGCCTTAACTATGTGGTTATAAAGTCCGACATTATGCATTCCATCATTATGAAATTGGCTATTGATATTACATGTGATTATTTGACGAGTAGAATATCCATGTGAATATGTAAATGGAATTATTTGATTTATCTTTGTCATATTATGCTGAATATTAAGTTTAAAAGTCTTGTGTTTTAGTCTTATACATTTCCTTAAATGTTTATTATTATCTATGAAAGTTTCCACTATATTGTTATCCTTACTGAGAATCTGAGCTCACATCTTTCGTATGTTTTATTTTTCCTAGGATGTAAAGAAGTATATTACGATTAACCTGCAGGAATAGGCTAATGGATATAAGATTGTTTAAACGATACACAATGTTGTTTTTTTATTTCATGATGTAATTTAAAACTTATGTATGTATCTAGTACTTACAAGGATACTAAACTGGTCAGTATTTTGGGACATTATTCATTGTATCATGCCAATGTTATGTAATATTGCACTGATTCTTGGAAACTGGGGTTGAGACATTACAGTTGGTATCAGAGGTAGTTTAGTAGAATCCTTGAAAGCTAGATTTAGAAAAAACTCTGATTAGAAAACACTACCCTAAGTTTGACATTGGGGATTAGTATATAAGAACATCCAAAAATTTTGGTAATGTAAATATTATGTGGGTTTTCTAAGAAATACATCCCTGTCTGGATACAAGAAGGTAGAGGCGACTCTGGCACAAATGTACATAGGAGTTAAAACTCCGACAAAGTGTTTCGAGCTTGACCCGAGGTATCCTAGTACAAAATAACAGGCCATGATGCACTTTGGTTATGAAACTCCCGGGGGATATGCTTGGTGTATTTCATATTTTCTTTACAAACCAATTTGAATAATTTTAATATAAGATGAGAATAAATAACCTTGGTTAATCCTAAGGTGTTTTAGATTTAAAATAAGGTGTTATGATATTCTCTAAATGATTTTATGACTCACACTATGCTTTCTTGTGTTAGTCAATGGATGAATTCAATAGAAGTCATAGTAACATTGAACATGATGTACTAGGTGGTAATAGTGGTGGAAATGAGCAATAGAATGGAATGTTGATAGGTGTAAAAGATATCATGTTCATTCCGAATCAGTTTTCAAAAAATATGATCAATAACATATATATTAACCAACTCCGTGACTCGACCAAGAAGAGAAAGGTGGTGAATGATAAGAGATCCAGCAGTGGAGACTATAGAGAAAAGAAAGCTCAATTTCCATCATGCAGGAAATGTGGAAGTGACACATAGGAACGTGTCACAATGGAACAAATAAATGCTTTATGTGTGAGAAATAAGGACATAAAGTAAATAATTACTGAGGAAAAATGAAGAGTAAGATGGAAGAAAATAAAAATGATCCCAAGAATCCACTTATAGTCATTTGCTGTAAATGTAGGGGACTTGGGCATTACCCGAGTGAATTACCTATTCTATAGGATAACCTCTAGGTCAAATAAGAACCTATGTGGAAATAAATGGAAGGAGAAATGTTTAAAAGTATTAGTGCTCTTTGTTGATGGGATTACATTGGAAGACTTTTCTCTTGTATGTGTTACCCTATAGCTTGTTTTGTGAAAATGCTAATTGATAAAGAATTATATTTTCTATTGTGGATATAGTTATAAATAACTATTTGGGTTTATATGATCCTTGAATTTGTGGAAATTACAAGTTATTAATTTTTTTCATGAAAATGTGAGGTATGAGATAATATTTTTGGTTAAATTAAGTTATGGATATTTTGAGGAATTTATCTCCTTTTGGGAATTTTATAAAAAACTGTTTTTGAAAAAGGACAACATGCAGACCGTGTGATAACCCATCGCGTTAGACAAAGTTGTGGGAATAGAACCCACAACCAAAGTGTGATTGGGATTTATCTCCTACCACTGGACTATATGAAGTCCCTCTTTAGTGTGACTAATTCTTTTTAGTTAAATGATTTTATTGATCAATAATAAGTTGATTTGGGATATTATGTCATATCACATGGATATCCTTAGTATAGGAAAATGATTTGGTGATTAAGTGATAAATGTTATTTTGGAAGTTGTTAGCTCTGTTGGGAACGCTATATGCCTAAGGAAAATAGAATACTATAAGATTTCATTTGAAGAGTAATGGTGGATTTTTATCTATGTTTTTATTGTGGATTTATAGAAATTTGGGTTATTTATGGGACTGATCAACCTAAGATAGTGAATATGTGATTAGTTTAATTAATTTTAAGTATGTGACTTTAAGAGTAGTAGATGTTATTTAGAGATACAATTTAATGTGGAAGATAATGTAATTAAATTCTTCTATGTTTTGGGTTTCAATATTAGTTTGGATTATATTGAAGGATTTTAAAGACAATTGTTTATTGAATGGTATTTATTGAATTTTGTGTATTGTTGGTTTAATTTTAGAAATTAAGATTTGTATTTCTTTCTCTAAATGATTTTCCTTTTTGGGGATAATTTGATCTTGTACTAACCATATTCGTTTTGTTTAATATCTAAAGAAAAGGGAAATATATATTTTATCCTTTGTGGATCATGTGATTCTCTAGAAGTTGATTCTAGCACTTCAGGTGTGACCAAGTCATCTTGAATACTCATCATTTGAGGAAAAAGATGTGTTAGTGGTAGAAATTTATTGAAGGATGAAACTATACTTAAAAAGTAAGTATATATCTTTATGTTATTATTCAAACTCATAAATAAATTCCTCAACATTATGAAATGGAACTTTAAACAAAAAATGTTGTCTGTTTACTTTTCCTACTGGGAAACTAATGACTGTTTATCCCTTCACAAGTTTGTGGTTTTCTTGTTGTTAACTTTTTCCTGATCATGTTTTCTAACAATATCCATCATAACATTACACTTAGTTTATCTTCTATATCCATGTTTTCTTACACGGAATCCTAGTATGGGTTATCTCGGGTGACCTTTGTACATCTCTTTCTTTCTTTTAAAGTTATAGTTTTATTGACTCTTTTTTCGATGTGGGTCTTTCAATGAAGTTACCAATCCCAATTTTGAAATTGAGAGGATGCAATTTCCCAAAATGGGGAAGAATGTAACCCCCCAAGATTTTATAGTATATTATTTTATTTAAAGTTATTCAATATCTTGCGCTACACGCAACACTGAGTTTTAGAGCACCACGACTTACCAAACTAGCTGTAAAAAAAGCGGTTTTGAAAAGTATTAACTGAATTTTGAATTTTATATACTCCATGTAATTTTAGAATCCATATTATATGTTTTTTAGACATAATATAAGAACAAATTCATTTTCCAGATAAAAGAAGTGTTTTTCAAAAATGCAATTGTACCAAATTGTAATGGTGAACCCCTTTTAAAACCAATATTGACACTTTTATGTATTAAATTTATTGAAATTAATTTCTTCTTTAGAATTGGGACATAAAAGTTTATTTTGGATAAATTTTTGGTACTTTTCTGAAAACATTCATATTTTGATGAATAGTGAAAAATCCTAAATTTTAATTGAAAACAACTTTTTTAATTCAATTAATTTACAATGTTAAATTATGAATTTTAATAGTTTGGAAGTATAATAAGATTATATTTTTATCATTTAATATAATGTAGGTCATTATAATAAATTTCACATTTAAATTTGACATAAACATATATCAATCTTTTGATAGTTTTATTTCTTAAAAACCCGCTTTTTTGTTTTTGCAATGGGAAATAGTTTTAACTTAATTATTTCTACATATATGTATTGAATTTGGTAAAATATAATTCATTTTTGTATTTGGAATATCAAAATTATCTTATGGTGAATTTTTGGTATTTTTCTAAAAACTTTCAATTTTTTCTTTAATAGTGAAAAACACTGCATTATTGTTTAAAAACTGACTTTTTTATTTAAATATTTATTTATTTTATTTATTTAAGTCAATATAGATATATAATACATATATTAGTTCAATTTGATTCATTGGAGTCATTTTTATAAAAAAATTAGATGTATAAAATTTTATTGAACTTTTTACCGTCTTTTACCCACCTTCTAGGAGCACTTGCAAATTTGCATAAAACTTAATTTTACCTCTTCTATGAGTTAAATTTCAAAAATATGAGAAACACGGTTGAAATCAGTAAGTAAAATGTGGTTCAATAAGATGAAAATATTTTTTGGTGAATAGTAAATTTTGACTTTTATTTACTACGGTTAAAAGTAAATAGGTTAATTAAATGTAAAAATGATATTATAATTCCCCTAACACATGTCTTAATTCTATTAGATAAGTATAATTCTACCAAAAACAACTTTAGGAATAAAATATGATCATTTTGGTCTACATGGATTAGATTAAGACATTTATTATTGTTTTATTTAAAGAAGAGTTAAAAGTGTTAAATTCAAAGTTTAATAACTAAACCATTTTTAATATAGGTTTATACATAAGATAAATTCAACAATAAAGATTAATTATAAATATAAAAATATTTCCTACATAATGGAATTTTTTTTATAATTTTTAAACATTAAATAATTAAATTTATTTATGACACAATGATGATGCAATAATTACCTTATTAAGGAATTATTAAAATAATTAATATTATCAATATCCTAATAAATGTAATTTGATAATTTTGATGTATTAAACTAATTTTCTAGGTTAATATGACGTTTTAGGGTTTATTAAATAATTGTTTATGAAGTAAACACACTGTTATGAATTTCAAAAAAACGAAATACTAAATTGTGTCAAAATTGACATAAATGTGTTTAAAAAAAACTATATTATTGGTTGATATAATAATCCTAAAAATATATGGTTCATCCAAAAGGCTTATATAATATTATATATTTCATTAATTAACCAATTTAGGTTATCTTGTATGTTTTAAGTAATTTTATTAACCATATAGTGTAAAAATATAATAAGACCCTGTAGAAGTTAAACTATTTAACTATTAGTTAAATCTAAATGATAAGGTTAATATGATGACTTAAACTTTCCTAAAACCTATTTTTTGAGAGGATTTTGACCCATAACCACCTTAGCTTCTAAATAAATCATTTTGTATCCATTAGAAACTGAAAAAGATTTATAATAAAATAATATTTCAGGGTTTTCCTAAAGTGACCCTCACCTCACTTATAAAAGGGTACTTCCCCTTATCTAAATTTCCCACCTTCGATACCATTTTTCTTGGCCAAACCGTGCCCAAATATCCCCCTAACTACTGTAAATACATTATAGATTCCTTAATTTGATCAAAAATCCAACCTAAGGATCCCTTTTGTTCAAATCAAAAGGAAGCACCCAAAGAAGAGGAAATAATTTCAGCACCCTCTTTCAAGTTCTTTTATTCTTCCACTTCCTCTTTATTTGTTGATTCCATACCAAAATAATAACTACAGTACCTCCTAAATACTGTGATATTATTATAAATATGGTAAAACCATATTCTTTATTCTATCCATCCTATAAATGACAAAGTCACCATATGTGCATACATACGACTTACCGTCTCCACATCGTGGTGTAGTTTTTCATTCAAAAACATCATTATTTGGATGGGTATAATAATGAGTATAACTGATTTAAATAATAAATATAACATGTTAATTATTATGTATATATGATACACTATCCAATTATATATGATTTCACCATCAAAAGAATGATATTATTGCTCGTGCGTACGTACGGCTTACCGTCTCCACGACGTGATGAGATGTCATTCCCCATCATAACCATTCAAGACAAATTTTTATTTGATGATTAAAAATAATGTTTAAATATTTATATAATTCTGTATATGAATAAAATATATCCTGTCTATAACAAACATGACTTACGTAACAAAACATATAAAGGAAAACGAATCAGTTAACACCCGAAATAATGATACTACTAAAATATTATTAACAAAGCAATATTAGAAGATCATATATGATATCATATTTATATAAGTTGTTCTTTTATAATTTAAGAACAATTATTTAAATATTATAAAGGTGTTTAACATACCCTCGACTCATGAAAAATACAAGGTAAGGGGTTGTCATCTCACTTCTTATTTCGGTGAGATTCATGCTATATTGCCACTATTTCCTTTTGTGTGGTGTATATAATTACCATGATTTTATTATTTGTGTAATATAATTTCATTTATTAGTATTCACATCTTCATTGTATGATACTTTTTTCATGGGGTGTATGTTTTGTAAGTTACCAAATTGGTATGGGAATTTTAAATTGCAATTTCCACTCATTAGGCTTTACCCATACTTCATTGATTATTTTACTCCAAGATTTTGTGTGGAATCATGATTTATTATTTATGTTGTAATTTTCACTCCACTTTTGGTGGATATAACTTCTATACACATAATAACTCTATTTATAAATTCAAATTCCATTGATATGAACTTGTTAAGGGTAATCTTAACTCAATTTCCATTCATTGAGTTAAACATCCAAGTCATTGGTTTTGTTTTTACAGGAATATGTGTGAATTTAATATGATTGATTTACACTAAATATCCAATTTTATTGATTGTATTTATATTTTTCACACATAATTATTTCATTTATTCATCCTTAATCTAAGGATACAGTCTTTATAAAATATTTCGTGTCAATTTACATTCCTTTGAGACCTCTTTGTCGTCATGCACCAATTCACTTTTATATGGTGTATATAATATCATTTGACATATTATATTATGAATCCATTTATTATCATGATATTATAATGTTTTTATTAATATTATTCCTCTATTACTTGTATTCAAGCATCTCTTATTTGGTTAGGAACTTTTTAACAAAAATATTGTTTTAAATATTTTAAATATTTATTCTTCTAAATCTTTCTCATTAATTTCCATGTTTTAAAAATGGATTTAAGTATTTATTTAAATGGGCATAAATGTTTTGAAATTAAAATTCCTTTTAAATGTTTCAATGTTGTATGGGACACTTTGATTCAAAAATATCTTTTAAACGACTTCTTTGATAAATAGTGCGACATTTAAATGTTTTCAAGAAAAAGGGGATATTTCTCTTCAATAGTTTTAATGACTATTTTCATCTATGTGAATATACTTTAGTGTATTTTATTCTTGATTGAGGTTGATTTATCAAAGTAAAATCATCTAAACTGTATTTAATGAGTTATGTTTGACTGTGGATGTGCAATGGTTACACCATTCATGGTTTGTGGTTAAAAAATTGACATTTCGTATACTAGTTTTAATATGAATGTTTAGATTATGTTTCACCCTTTCATATGAGGAATGCATTCAACTTAGTATGTGACAGGTGGAGCCCGATATAGCTCCTCGATGCATCAGTAGGTCTCATAAGATAAACTAGTGTCTTCGCATAAGGCCTCGACATAATCTTATTTGTAGACTTGGCACGAGGCCTTGACTATGTGGTTATGATGTCTGGAATTATGAATTCCATAATTATGGAATTGGATATTGATATTATATTTGATTATTCAACTAGTATAATATATATGTGAATAAGTAAATGGAATTATTTGATTTATCTTTTCCATATTATGCTGAAGTTTAAGTTTAAAAGGCTTGTGATCTAGTCTTATACATTACCATAAATGTTTACTCTTATTTATGATAGTTTCCACTATACTGTTATCCTTAATGAGCATCTGATCTCACCCATTTCTTATGTTTTATTTTTCCCTGGATGCAAATAAGTATATTACAATTAACCTATAAGAATAGGATAATGGATATAAGAGTGTTCAAAGGGGACACAATGTTGTTTTTTTATTTCATGATTAATGTAAAACTTATGTATGTATCTAGTACTTCCAAGGATACTAAACTGATTATTCTTTCGGGACATGATTCATTGTATCATGCCAATGTTATCTAATAATGCACTGATTATGGGTAACTAAGGTCTTGGAATTACACACATCGCGATTCTAGTAAAGGTTGCAAGAGGTATTGAGTTCACAGGTTCTTTTGAGTACTGCATATGACCCCCAGATATATTGGCAGTATGAGCGGACCATACAGGTGTTAGTGGACATGTTATGGGCATGTATCCTTGATTTTGGTGGTTCTTGGGGGAAACATATTTCTCTAGTTGAGTTTTCTTATAATAACTACTTTCAGTCAATAATTAAAATGGATTTATATAAAGCCCTCTATAGTAGGTTGTGTTGTTCAACTCTATGATGACTCAAAGCAGGTGACATAGCTCTTTTGGGTCCTCCTATCATTTAGGATACTTCTAGGCATGTCTAGCTGATTTAGAAGCATATGGATACAACTCATTCTGGATACAAGTCTTATACCGATCAACGTCGCAGACCCCTGGAGTTTGAGGTGGCACATCAGATCTTTCTACGTGTTTCATATAGATTGGGTCATAGATAGATCAAGAGACAAGGAAAGTTATTATCAAGAAATTTCAGGTCATTCTAGATAGTGAAGAGAGTTGGGAAAGTAGACTCATGGTTGTTTTTACCTCAGAGTTATTATACCATCCATGAATTCTTCCATGTCTCTCATCTTTGAAAATATCATCCAAACCCAACTCATTTGTTTAGTCCTGATGGCATCGAGCTTGAGTTGAACACATCCTTTGAGGAGCGTCAAATTTTTATCGTCGATCATAGAATGAAGGTTATCCAAGGAAGGTCTGTTTTCCTAGTCTGGGTGATATGGCATCATGGACGCATTCACGATGAGACCTAGAAGCTGGAGACTGATGTGTGCACTCAGTGGCTAGAACCATTCCCAAACAACGTTCCCCTACCTTCAGAAGGGAAACTTGGGGATGAGTTGTCTTAACAAGGTGAGGTTGTAATTTTTTATCTTTAACCAAAGTATAGACGATTTAATTTTTTAAAATTTAAGTTTAATTTATTAAAGTGACCTAGGGGGTATGCCTGCACATTCTATTACAGGTCACAAGAAGCACTTATTATTTTTTAATGGTTATACGGGATTATGAAAAATAATTCATCATGTCCTGGCACAATGTTTCAAGTTAAAAATAATCAAAATTAATAAAATGAATAATAATAAATTTAAATAAATCAAAATAAATTAAAAATGAATGGAAATAAATAGTAACATAAAAAGTGGTTAAAAGAAAAATGAATATTATTAAAAATGCGCTTAACCCGTTTCTATAATTTTTATTATTTTCATTTCTCTTTCTCTTTTTATTTTAATTATTTTATTTTATTTTATTATTTTATTTTTCTTCTTTATATATTTTTCCTCTACCTTATTTCTTTTTTCCATTTTTTCTCTATTCTCATCTCTTTCCTCTCTGTATGTGCGTCGTGCCCCCTCCTCTCCAGGTGGTGTGCCATCCACCTTCACTACTTCAGAAGCCCACTGCACCTCCATATCTTCTCCATTTTCAATTTCATTGGATATGATTTAATGATATAGATAAGGATAATCTTCCACACCAATAATCTTTTAGTTTCATCAACTCTCAATTGTGCAATCTGTTGTGGATGATTTTTACCCAAAATTGGGGTGGAAGGGTTTAAATCCTATGATTTCTTCCATTTAGGTCCAATGAAATGTTACCACAAGGCATGGGATATATTGTGACAATGATTTAGGTCATAATTATTCTTTCCCATTTTTTGTTGATTTGTTAAATTCACACTAATGTGATGCTCGTCAGTACCTACCACCGAATCCCTAATAATGCATATTAATTTAATTAAACAGTTTTCCTTGATCCTCATGACCTTTTTTAAGGACTACCTCCTCCTACGTTGTTTCCTTATCGTTGAAAACCCCTTTAAGTGTAATAAAATAATTGTCCTATTTATCTTTTGCCTTGATTCTTTAAATTTTCAATTATGTGTGTAAGTACGATACATTTGGGTTAAAGTTTTAAATTGAATATGTTATTTTGGATGAATCACAAACCATAAATTTGGTATTTATATGATTTTTTCCTAAATAATTATTGCTATAAGTCTTTTCATGATTTACCATTATTAAATTTCTTTGCTTCCACTTTCACTGATAAGTTCCATTTCTGTTTTAATATTGTGTTATTATTATTAGTCGTGGCGGTTGGGATTGAATAATTATGAAGTGTGGAATTAAATGTTTAATTATATGGCTGCAATCATGAATGCTACGATGTGATATATATATATATATATATATATATATATATTCCTTTATTGTTGTTTTAAATTAAATTGGGTTCAAGAGAGAATGTGGGTCCCATATTAAGAACCCACAGTTGGACTCTCCATACTCGACAGGTTACCACACAATACTCCAAGAAAACAATGTTTTAGGATGTTTAGGTAAGGGAATTAACTAGGATTTTTAATATACTATTGGGATACACTAGTTCCCTAAGGGGAAACCAAGGATAGATCAGTTAGAAACATGTCTACACTAAGCTTCATTTTATACCTGGTCCCTTACATGTGATACTTGGGACGAAATCATGGTTACCATCCACGAGAGATACTTGGACTATCGAAAGGATCACCTTGGATGGGAATGTTGAATTTTATATAATTGAATGTATGTACTATAGCGATACATCTAGAATGGGATCAGACTCCACCTATGAAACTTTAATTATTAATATAAATGATTAAGGTGGTTTTATTGATACTGCATAAAGTTTCTTTATGCTTTGTGATACTCCTCTTGTAGATTTAGTACCCCTAGTTTTGAAATATGGATTAGACCCAAATCCAAAGTATAAGATTGGGGGTATGACTTTTTCTTTCATCTGTAACATTACTATAGCCTTGCTATGTATATATAGTTTTTCTTACTAGGTATCTCATTCAGACATCCATCTTAGGCTGAAGTAAGTGGTATAGGATGGGTGTCCACTTGGAAATCCGGACCAAGTTATAGTTATTTTTTATTCATTTATTTTTCATGAATTTAATATATGTATATGGAACACTATTATTTGTATACAACATGAAGTGGAATAATCTAGATACCGTGGGTGATGACCTGCTGAGATTATATCTCACACCATACTCAGGCGTCGTTTGGTAGCTGAGTAGACATTATGTTCACAGGTATGGATGTAGGGAAGCGTTCCACTCCCGATGTTTGATTTCTTTGCTATTTTAGATGGAGTGTAGGGGAATAGGACTGAGACTATGCTTGAGATGTCATGTCGCAGTTTCCATTTGGTCTCTTGGGAGTTGTGTTAGCTTGTAGTCTATGATTGTACCCTATACCCTATCCCTTTTATTTATCTATTTTTGGTATCATAAATTGACATTAACATGGTATCTATTATGACTATTTGACTTCTATGGTTATTTTCTATTCTATTGGAACATTTATATACTTCTTCTATTTTTAGATTCTTCTCTATGATTCCTATATTGTGGTATATATTATTTCACTCTAGGTAATTTATCATAGTATCCCAATGAACTTATATAAGGCCCTTGCTGCTAGTCTATAGCCTCTGGTGTTTGGGGAGATGTGCTAGAGGCCTTGTGGAGTATCGTCTTGAGGCTCATTTCATTGGTACTCAAGACAGGATGATACACCAATACTTTATTGGTTTGTGGATTTTAGTTCTTGTAGGATTTAGATGCTTCACTATTACCGATGAAGATTCACTTTTCACCACAACCATCCAAAATCCTTATTATTTATTCTAGTACATGAGCATAGGAGACAAACCCAAAGATTATTAGGTGCACCATGCTGGGTTGGTAGCCACTCCACATCTCTTATTTTGCCAAATTTTAGATGCTCTTGGTTGGACACCAATTGGGAAGGTAGGCAGTACATGCAACTACCTATTCTCAAAGGCTATATGGTAAGCCTCTATCCTTCAGCATGGTCCCCATCATGTCGAGGATAGTGTGTCTCTTTCATTAGGATATTCCATTATGTTATGGAGTATTGGATGGAGTATATTTATACTTGATTCCTTATTTGCTATAAAAATCATGAAATGCATTTAAATTATGTTATCCACCTCTATTATATTTGAGTACTTTGATATTGTGACCACTTTTTGCTTCAATATAGGCTTTTAATATTATAAAGATAGTAAAAGAGGAATATTTTTCTTTGATACAATAAACCCAAAGTGTTCTGCTGAAACCATTAATGAAGGTAATAAAATTCTTATTTCTTAAATGTCAGTGTGTTTCAAGTGGTCCGCAAATATCAGTGTGAACACATTGAAGTGGTTCCTTTTATCTTGTAGACACTCCACTTGAGAAGGAATTCTCGTGTTTCCTACTGAGTCTGCATGCCTCATATACATGATTTGGAACATCAATCACTGAAAATCCACACAACATTCTTGATGAGGATAAAATTTTAATGTCACTGAAATGGAAATCCTCAAAGCGTAGATGCCATCTCTATGAGTCATTCTTCATGAGTCCAAAAAAAAATCTCCTCATCATTTGTGTTAATATGTGTCAGAAATATGAAATGCTTCACAATTTGTACTTGAGCAACAAGTCTCATGTGGGAATCACATATACCCAGAGAATATTTATCAATGTGTATGATATACCCATTCCCAAGGATTTTGCCAATACTAATGATATTATTTTTCATGTTTGGTATGTAATACACATTAAGGATGTAATTTGACTCACCATTCTTTTGATGGATTTTAATTTTACCTTTTCTAATAATGGGTACCTTTTATGAGTCACTAAAACTCATGTATCCACAAACTCCTTCTATGAGTTCCTTGAAAAGTACTTTGTTACCCCTTATATGTTTGATTTCACCCGTACCGATATACCACACATATGGTTATTCATATGACTTTTCTTTTGTGACAGAGAGCGTGGTTACTTCTTCTTCATGATGAGATTCTTCAGTATAGTTGGAACATTCATCTTGATCCATTTTGACCCAACACTCACAAGAATAATAGTCAAATTTATTATAATTGTGACATTGAGCATTCTATGTGTTTCTATGGCCACGCGTGTACTTGCCACCAAAATTTCCTCTTCCACAAAAGTTGGTAATTTTTTGTTTGTTTTGTGGATGGCTTGGATGATATCCATGTCCTCCGTCTCTTGCACAATTACTAGTTATATGATCTCCTCATTGTGTATGACTATCATTTTTTTCTTTTAGAGTTAACTTCTACTCTAAGGTGCGCTCTAGAATTGAACAAACATTCTTTAGCATTTTTTTCTCTTACACTCACAAAGATCCAATAAATTCTTCATTGGACAATTTTTCCAAATCTTTTTATTCTTCGATTTCCACAACCACATTCTCAAACATGTTTGGTGGATATCAATGTTTCTTTTTCATGAAAGGAATGTATTATACTATTTTACCATTTCTTTTTAAATTTTTAACAATAACAATTAAGCTTGATAAATAGGCATAGATACTCTTACCTTCCTTCATGCACACCGCTTCGAACTCTACCCTTAGTGTTTGAGGAAGAACCCACTTCACTCAATCAAAACCCTTGAAGATGGTGATAAGGGTATCCGAATATTCCTTTCTTGATGTTCATTTGGAAATATTTCCAAAGGTTGATTCATCCAACCCTTGATAGAGGAAAAACAACGCCTTGTTGGATTTCTTATTTTTATTTTTGAGAGACATCTTTTATTCATTTGTGAAGGTGAATTATTCCTCCATAGTGGGTACTATATATCCATCAGTAATGATCTCCCATAATTCTTTTTACTCAAAAAACCCCTTCATTTGGATGAACCACCTTTCATATTTTTCCTTAGGCAACATCAAAACTTTTGGTGACCATCTTTAGAAATTAGAGGATGCCTTGGTATTAGCTCTGATTCCAGTTTGTTAGCAATAGAAGCAAGGACATGAGAGGAATAAAAAAATAGACAAAAACACAAAAATGGTTTCAAGATTATATTTAAAATATTACAAAAAATATGGATGGAAAAATTAATTATCTTGCATCTAAATAGATCGAACTCAAAAAAAGTGGATAACTACTTGGGAATGCATAGGGAGGCTTCAGTATGCTTCCTTCTGCTTTGAAAAACCAACCGATGGTTTTGGTTAATATTTCCAACACAAATATGGTGTGGATCTTTGGTATATTTTTTAAAGAAGTTTTTTATTTTTTTGTTTAAATTGGATAGGGTCCCAATTTTTTTAAAAAGGGGACCCAAGATGCATGATCCCCATTCATTCATATTAGTTATGGTGAAATATCCATGAAACCCATTCAAACATACTTTGTGAAATGGATGAAGTATCTGTGAATGGAGTTCATGCATCTCCCCACTGAGTATTTATAAAAGGACCCCCTAAAATCTCTTTCTTCTCCTCTGAAATTTGTTGAGAAGCCCTGAAGAATTTATTTATCAAAAAATATTTACTGATTTTAATAAGGTAATATTTGTATTTAAAATTATAATTGTTTAATTGTGTTTTTTTATTTGTATGGTTTATTTATTTAATTATTGATGTGTATAAATTATTGTTTATGTGTATGATTTATTTATTTTATATGTATTGATGCATCTATGAATGTTTATATTACATTCTTTTGTATGATTTAATTTTTGAATGAGTTATTTTGTGTTTTAAGAATTCATATTGAATTTTTAAGAAATTTAAATATGGTATTTCTAAAATGTAATTAATATTTAAGGAAATAAAATTGTTTTTAAAAATGTATATGTTTTTAATTTAAATTAAATATTTAACATATTTATATGTATACAAAATATTTTATTTTTATAGAAATATTAATATAAATTATAATATTTTAAACACTAGTTATCTAATTTATTGAAATATATATTAGTTATATTAAGTATCATATTTAAATTTATTAAAAAATATATAAAAAATTACTTTTTCAATGGTATAAAAATAGTTTTATATAAATAGTAATTTTAAATCATATTAAATTAAAATCAAAATTATTTGAATTAATAAATTATGAAATATAAGTAATTAAATATTTTAAAATTGAAAAATGAAAAAAAACATTTATATATATGTAATTTTATTAAATTAATAATAACATAAGTTTATATTATTTTAATGGTTTTTATGTAAGTCTAAATTATATTACATTTATTTACTACTAATAATAATTTTAATCAATAAATTTTAATTTTATTTAGTATGAATAATTATTCATTTAAGTAAAAAAGTAGAAAATGTATTTACTTATATTTTCTAAAGTAGTAGATTGAAAAAGAAATATATATATATATATATGTAATTTTATATGATTGAAAATAACATTAGTGTTTAGTATTGTAATGGATGTTATGTAAGTGTAAATTATATTAGTTTTAATTAAATTTATTTAATATTATTATGTATATATACACATATATACACATGCAAATTTAGAAATTAAAATTTTGGAAAACAAATGTATATATTTTATATAAATTTCCACTAGTAATAAGTTTATATAATATGTAGAATATAATAAGTATATAAAAAAAGTTAGAAGTATTGTGTGATGACTGATCATGATATGGCGGACCAATGCATAATGGATATTTCATGTCGTTTTTTGTGTATGTGGTTATATAATTTGTAATATTTACATTTTCATTTCTGTATTGATGACATACAACTCATCTTTTATTAAATTTGTAAGGACCTACGTGTCCACTTAAAACAAGTTATGTATTTCATACCCCTAGATCCCCTCAGATGCATGTTAGTAAATTTTTAATTAAATGGCGACCGACAAGAGGCATACCTGAAGAGGCATCTTAGAAGTGGCATCCCCAAAGAGGCGTTCAAGAGCATATGTTCGACAAGGTGCGTTGCTATTTTAAAGGATATTGGAGGTTACTATAATATTTTATAATAGATACATTTTGAGTCCACCCATAGGTTTTGGTTAGTTTATAAGATAATGATAAGCTAATACATAGTAAGTCTCAAGATCAATTCACGATTATTTATTCATAAGAAATTAAAATTTATGAAACATTTGATTAGTGGTATAAAAATATATATCGTTATATTAAATTTTCTTTGGTTATAATATCAACATAACTATACCTCAATAATGATAAACCAATACATAGAAAAATTCACAAGATGAATTTAATTATTTAATCATAACTAATTTAAATAATTTAAAATTTTGATGTAGTATATAATATCAGTTTAATTATTATTTTATAGGTAATCATGTCTGCATAAATATATTGCAATGATGAGGTAATCTATACCGAGTAGAATTTTAGCTATAGTTTTCCACCTGTAAGAGTGGAAAATCTTCATGGTTTTCTGGCATTGGATGATATTTTGAAAAAGAATCATAGTTGGTTAGAACTAAGGGCATATAAATCCTTAACATCAATAAAATATCGACATATTCAATATCTTAAATGTTTATGGAACACCGATTACTCTCTGGTTGATGATGAAGATTGGATGGATGAATTTGTGTTATTTAGGAAACAATGACCTAGTGGTTTAATGGAATTGTATGTGGGGATTTGTGATATTGATGTGGTGCAACCTATTACTATAGAACCATGTTCTGTGAGCTCTATAGAATTTGTTCCATCACAATAGTCTTATTCATTGCCTCATTCTCATATGACTCTTATGATATAACAAACTTTTGAAGAAGATGATCAGAATTTGGAAAGAAATGTAGATGGAATTCCTTTGTGTATTGTTGATATTGTGAATAAAAGTTTATCTAAGGAAGAATAATCTACAATGGAATCAAGAGATGATATGGGCGAGGTTGATGTGGGAAATGAACCTTATGAGGTTTCTTTGAGACATAGGCTTCCATGGTAAGGTGATTTGGATAATGAACATTATGAGGATCCTATGAGAGACAAGCATCCACTAAATCCACCGGTTACTGGTAATAATCTTTCAGTATTGAGTTCCCTAGTTGAAGGAATGTCGTGTGAAAAACATTTTTATTGGGATTCCATTACACTAGCTTCTTAATTCCCTAAAATTATAGGGAATAAATCTACATCAAATGAAAATGCCATAAATGTTGGAAAAAAATTTGAAAGTAATTTTTATATGAAAAATATTATAAAGCAATACCTCATAGATAGAAAGTTTACATTTGTGGTTGATGAGTTAAAGAAGTTAAAATATGTCATTCATTGTGAAAAATATGGGGTAGAATGTAAATTTTGACTAAGGTAAATATATGATAATTTTTTTCGGGTTAGAATATTACAAAATTAGAAGGGCCACACACTTGTGTGCATCCATGTTTTTCACCAAATCATTGTTCACCTGATGTAGAGTTTATATGAAATTTTATTGTTGAGATGGTACAAATATGTTAGGATGTTCCAGTTTCCCTTGATCAAGAAATAATTCAAAAGTTGTATAACTATACGATATCCTATAACAAAGCTTGGAATGTAAAACAGAATGAAATTTTAAAAGTGTATGGTGATTGGGATGAATCTTATGAAATTTTTCCACAATTTATGGAATTATTGTCTCTCAATAATCAATTTTTTTATCATTTGGACATTATTGCTTATGTGTCCCGCAATCACTAAGTTGATAGATCGAATGTCATGTTTAATGGGATTTTTGGTCATTCAGGCCAGGCATCGCTATTTTTATTTATTATAAAAAATTCATTATAATCGATGAAACTTTCCTTTATGGAAAGTATACTGGTGTTCTACTCTTTGATTCCACTCAGGACAGTAATCGTGATCCTCTAACACGTGAATTCACTATTGTTGAAAAGGAGAATTTTGATTGTTGGATCTGGTTTTTGGAATGTGTATTCATTCATGTCACACAAAACTAGGGTGTGTGTCTGATATCTGATTTCCATAAAGAGATTATAGAGGCCGTAAATATTTTTGGGGTTTGATGGAAAGATCCAAAATCTTATCATCGATATTGCATTAGATATATTTTCAGTAATGTGCATAGGAATTTAATATATGAGGTAATAAAGAAGGCAATCCTCAAGTTGGGTATGTTTTTATAAACTAACTCTTTCTTACAAAAAATTTAATATCATTTTTAATACATTATTATCATATGGTTTCATCATATGATCCCCAATAGGAATGTTTTGATCAACATCTTAAAGTGATTCTAAGTTATAATGAATATGTGTATGAATATATGATGGAGTTTTCTAAAGTAAAATGGTCATTAGCATATAATGGTGGCAGAAGATATGGACATCTGACCACAAATATAGTGGATTACATAAATGGGGTCCTCAAGGGTGTGCACAGACTTCAAATCATAGGGTTAGTGAAGGATACATTTTATAGATATGTTCACTACTTTGTTGACATTTCCCAAAAGGCCCATCAATGGATTGAAAATGGTATGCATTTTACTCATAATTTCCAATGTTGTATTGTTCAGATACTGATTGAGGCTTCAAGATGGAGTGTAATAACCTTTGATAGGGAAAAGAGGAGATTTTAGGTAAGATATTTCTATGACTGGGCTATATGCACCAATGGTTGAGTAGTTCTGGTGATGTTGGATAACATGTATTTTGATTGTGGAAACATTCATGCATTGAGATATCCATGTGCACATGTTATTGTAGCTTTTTATTTGGTAAATATATCATGGGATCCCTATGTTGACCCGGTGTATCACATGAAATCATTGGTTAACTATTATAGTGCATCTTGGATGGCCATTTGTGACTTTCCTTCTATCCCATTGCCCACTGATTAACTGACTATAATCCATTATATTTCCAGGTTTCATAAGTTGGTTTTGTTTTCATTTTTGTTTTCCCTCAATTTTTGTCATTTTTTAAATTATTGGCTTTATACTACTAGGTTGTGGTTCGGAGGAAGACCAAAGACAACTCGAATCATAAATTAGATTTATTGGCCTCAACAACAATGAGGGGTGCCACGATGCAGTATTTCTCACACAATAGGACACACTTGTAAGAGATGTCCCTAAGTGGAAGGATAAAGCTCCACAACCCATCATTCATGATTGAGTCAATTTATTTCTTCATGAATGTGTTTATTTTCTTTTGTATTTGTATGTTTAAGTAATGAATCCTTTTATTTCTAACTATCTCTATTTTGACATGTTTTAATTTTGGATTTTCATATTTTTGAATTTTATCATAAATAATTTTGTGATACAATAACTATTAACAAAATAAACATACAACAAAAATGAATATATCATGCTTACACATCTTCAATGTGGGGTTTTCATCACACCTAAGTTATATATAAAATATTAGAATAAATAAAATTTCATTGAAGATAAAAAAACAAGAAATTCATAACCTAAACCAATAACACCGCCCACATATATTGTGTACCTTATTTTTCTTGTTGTAGTTTTTTAAATAAAAGTTTAATTTTTTTATTAAATTAACTATAAAAAGGTAATTATGATATCATTTTTGTAGATGGAAGGTTTTCTATTTGTCACATTCTATGATACTCGTGTATCACATCTGGTTTTAGAGGGATGTCTTGGGACTCCTTTAAGTGTCCATAGATCTCATCATTTCCATCCCACCACACCACCTCCCATTATAATCCCCCATATTCGTCACACTGGATTATATGGCGTAGCAATGTGCGGATTCACCTTTTCTGATCATTATCCCATTGGTGCGCTTGTAAGGAGATGGAGGCTAGAGTCATACATTTTCCTTTTTAGATAGAGGAGATGAATGTTACTCTACAAGATGTGTCCATTATATTGGGCCTCCCCATCAACAATGAGAATCAAATAAGTTGGTTCGAGAAGATTGGTGTGAGGTTGTTCATCAATAATTCGGAACAAAGGTTTAGGATGATGGAAGGTCCATCATTGGTGGTAGATTACACATGACCTGGTTAGACTATCACTTCACACATCTAGTAGAGGATGCTGATGGGAATATCGTGCTATGATTTTCACATGCACATATTTTTAGGGCAATCAGTGGCATGATTTTTGTTGATAACTTCACTACTTTTGTGCATTTGATGTATTTACCTCTTCTGGAGGATTTGGACTAGGCATGCCGATATAGCTGGGGGATCTTCTTGTCAAGCATATATATATATATATAAGGTTCTAGGTAGCACATGTCACATAGATAAGATACAGATCATAGGATGTATTGTTCTTCTATAGTTGTGGGTACGAGAGCACATACCTCGTTTATTTCCACATGCCCATAGGCTATTACCTGCAGATATTGTAATAGAGGCTCCACATGGATGATGGTATGTTATTCCTTCATTCTAATGATTAAATTAATTTTATATCTTTTTATTATGAAATGTAACTATAATAATATTTTCTATATGTGGAGTCAGACACATCAACATTTAGATACCATAGACACGACGTCCCCACCTATAGACTTATGTTGGATAAGCTTCGAAGATATGATGAAATTGATTATTATTTATAATGTTAAATATTTATTATTTAGTGTACATATATTTATTAATTAAGTGATTATTAATTTGTTCTTTCAGATTACATAGATTCCCTATATAGATGATATCATCCAGAGCCTTCCACCGTATTGTATGGTGATTCTTTCTACCGGCTCCGACATGGTTACATTGATTAATTTTCAGATATTTGAGTGGCATGAGACCGACAAAGTTATGAGGCAGTTCATATTACTTAATTATATTCTTGACCCACCCAATCATTTTGCTTCAATTCATTCCCTAAAGATGTTAGGGAATATGGTCTTTGATTTGAGGATATATGATGCCACATATATTGATCTATGGGACAGACGATGGTAGTTCCAGTTATAAGGGGTGGGGAAAATACATTTTCATTTGTGTGATCAGCTAGATTATCCAACATGATACTGCAGGTCCCCAATCAGATTTCTGACAAGACATGAATGAGGCTTTCCTGATTTTTTATACATTCTTCCACTATCCTTAGAGGAAAGACATGGTACAGTTGTTGAGACTGTACATCAACTTCCTCTCATAGAGGATGATATGGAGGTTGATGCCAATGATGATATACAAGAGCATCGTACACCAGAACAGACACACATACATACACATTGTGGACACATCTAGTATACGTCTGGCTGTGGCATAGAGGAGCATCCATTCCACAATCATAGATTAAAATGATATTAAATTTATGATACATGTTGTATGTGCCTTACTATTTTTATTTATAGTGTTCTGTTCATTTTTTAATAAGTTCCTTACTATTATCATATTATCTACCAAAATAAATAATTTCCCTTTTGATATTCATAACAATAATTAGTATTATTATATATATATTTATAATAAATAATATTATTAAATTCATTAATAAATAATAATAATACTATATATTATGAATTCAAAAAGACTATAGATGAAAAGATCTATGGACTTGAAGAAATATTGAAAATATTATTGACCTCAAGGATTTGAAATTGGATGAAAATTCATAAAAGATCATCGAATGTGGGTCATTGTTAACAAAATAATGTTGGTGAAGAAGAACATGGATGAATAATGGATATGTTTGAAGAGTAAGTGATTATGATTGAAGATTAGAAAACCCACAATATGAGATTTATGAAATTAGTACATTTGGACAATTTTGAGAGGATACATATTTAGACATTATAAAAGGACAATATTTCTACTGGTTCACAATATTCACAAGAGTATTTTAAAGTTCAAATACCTCCAATAAGTGATAAAATTATCGATTTCCGGGGAGTTTGTCACCACCCTTGTAAAAGAGTGAAGTCATTAAATATATTATCTTAACAAAGATTATATATATATATATATATTGTTAACATTACTTATATATATTCTATTAATATTAATAACTCATGTTTATTAAACATTAATTTTTTGGTCTCTATAAATACATATATAAACATATGTTTAATAAAGTAAAAATTGTACATATATTCATATTTTATATATTTTATAAACATATTTGAGTGTGTGCATGTTTCTTTATATATTTTTAGTTCCCCTATCTTAACTATTTGTAATAAACACATATAGTCTTATATGTTATGGTTCACTGAAAAAAACTCAAGAAATACGGTATACAAAATATATTATTCATATAGTAATATATCATCTCATATAACTAAAATAAAACATGTTTAATCAATTTTAAATTGTATGTAGATAAAAAATTTCAATCACATCAAAAATCTGAGTTCATGTTTAGAAGTCTGGTCTAGAATGGGATTTTATGTATATATTTATAGGTTAAAAAATATTGAATCAAAAAAGTGGAAGAAAAAAACACTAACTATGTCATTGTGCTACCTCTTCCTTCACTCTTGGAGGTTTACCATGGATTCCTCTCCTCCAAAATATCTGAATATAGGGGCCCCTGAATTATTTCCCTCCATCCTGTCCCCTACCTGGTTCCCTCAACCTTCCAACATTCTATTTACAATAATCCATGAATTCTAATAAGGGAAAAAAATCTCCACAAAAATCGGAATGTAATGTGAATAGATTCCTTCTATTATGATCACTATTATTAATATATTTGATTATTTAGTTAATATTCATTATTGTTAATTTATATTTATTGATATTTTATGAATATTGATGATTTTTAATTAATATGTATTTATATTTATCGATATTATCTATATACTGATAATTTTTTTAAATTAATATGTATTTATGTTTATTTATTACTTATAATTATTGATGTTCTTAATTAAAAATTCCGAAGGAAGGGTGAATAGGGTTCACCCTTCATAAAATTTGCACAAGTTGTGTAAATCCCATTCACACATCCTATAAATATGTGATGCTAGGATTCGTGAATATTGTTCATGCATCTCAGGAACCTTTTTAAATAATACCCTACACCATGCCCCATTTGTAAAAAAACCCCATTAATAAAAAATCCCATCTTTGGGGGGTCCACATTGTTGAGGATCTGCAGATCGGTCTCATTATTGTAGTTTTATAGATCAGAGGCTAGTAGGTAGATTCTAAACCCGTACAGGTTTATGGGGTGGTCTTCCCCTCCTAGGATGGTATCCTAAAAGAAAATCTATGTTGTTTCATTGTACTTTAGAACCTTCACCATCATCACCGTCATCATCGCCCTGTACTGGATGGTGTCATCCACCAATGAGAAGCTAAAGAGTAACAACAGATTTTCTGGAAGTGTTTGGTTGTAAACCATGCTCACCTACCTGGAAATTAATGTCAATAAACTTTCTCACTAATATTAATTTTAGAAATCACAGACAATTATGAAAACAAACTTGTCGAAGGCCACCATGGAGAATGAGTGAATATATGTAGATACCTAATACAATCGTTATTGAATAAAGCTGGGTGTAAGGCTAATCAGTGTTTATGGTGCAAATTGATGACATGGAAAATACGGGCATGGGTCACCACTTTTTGCCTAAAATCCGAGTTGGCTGACTTTTGCCTAACTTAAAGGAAAAAAGGTGGCACCCCTTACCGTCTTTCCCTCAAGTCCCTATAAAAGGTCACCCCATTATCACATCAAAATTCTATGATCTCTTTAAATCCTAAGCTCCCTCTCTCTAAATGAAACCTTTTTTGTGTGTGGTCATTTATGTGACCTAAACAAAGTGCCAAATTATTTACGAAGCATCATTTAGACGTATTTTTCTTATTTAATTTAAATTTATTTATTTAATTGATTAGTTTTTAGTGAGTTATAAATATTTTATTTATTTTTTAGTTTAGTTAGTTATATGTAGTTTAGAAATAATAGTAACTATTATTAAAGATTAATTATATATTAACAAATGAACAACATAAGATTAAAGAATGATTACATGTAATGATTAACTAATAATAATTAACTAAAAAATATCATATGATTTACTAATTATTAAGGAATAAATAATTGAGGAATAAGTAATGTTTAACTAATTATTAGTTAATGTATAAATAATGATTAATGTATGATTAACTAATTATTAAAGAATGAATAATTAATGATTATAGAATGTTTAACTAATGATTAATTAATGATTTAGTAATCATTAACTATTGATTATGTAATGAAAAAATTATGATTAAGTAATGAGTAAGTAATTATTAAATTATGATTAACTAATGATTATGTAATGCTTAACTAATGATTAATTAATGATTAAAGAGTGATTTACTAAATATTAAGTAATGATTAAAGAACGATTAAGGAGTGCTTAAAGAATGATCAGTTAATGAATAAATAATCATTATGTAATGATTAAGTATGGATTAATTAAAGAATAAATAATGATTAACTAAGGATTAATTAATGATTAAATAATGATTAAGTAATGATTAAAAAATGATTAATGAATGCTTACGGAATGATTAAAGAATGATTAACTAATGATTAACTATTTATTAACTATTGATTATCTAATAAATAAGGAATGATTAAGTAATTATTAAGAAATGATTAACTAATGATAAACTAATGATTTAGGAATGATTAAGCAATGAAAAATGAATGATTAACTAATGATTACAGAATGATTCAAGAATGATTAATGAATGATTAACTAAGGATTAATTAATGATTAAAGAATGATTAAGTAATGATTAAAGAATGATTAAAATTTGTTAATGAAAGTTAAAAAAATGAATAACTAATGATCAATTTATGATTAAAAAAAAATTACGAAATGATTAAGGAATGATTAAATAATGATTAATAAATGATTAAGTAATGATTAAGGAATTATTATTGAATTATCAAAGAGTGATTAAAGAATGATTAAAGGGTGATTAATTACTAATTAAATAATGATTAACCAATGATTAATGGATTATTTATTGATGATTAACCAATAATTACCCAATGATTAACCAATTATTAAATAATGATTAACTTTGTATTAATATATAATGAAATAAGATGACATATGAAAAAATGGATGACAAAGAGGTTTAACTGCACACATGATTTTTTACTCCAGTCATTAAGATGATTTATCACTTATTTCATTTCTGTTTTCTTAATGTCAATGAATATATTTTAGATGAATCAAATTCTCTTTATAAACCATTCATAAAACCTTTAGTAAAGATAAAAATTGTATGAAAAAACTTTAGTGTCCCAATTGAGGATATAAGAAAATGTTCTAAAATATTGGTAGCATGTTGATTATGTGGTTATCTAAGTAGTAAAATATTTTTATAGAAACTAAAAGTTGATGTGGGTCTAGAACATATGTACTTAGGGGTAAAACCTAAAAAAATGTATTTAGATAGACTTGATTGGGAACTGGTTGACGATAATAGGCCTGGTTACATAACTAGTTTGACACTCCCATGGGATATTCTCTAGATGATTCATATTTTCTTTATAAACAACTGAAATCTCATTAAGAAGATTAAATTTTTTACTATGAAACATTATTATCATATTTTAGGATATAATAAGATGTTGTAAAATTTTAGTATCATAAAGATTATATAGTCAACCCTCATTTTCAATAGTAATCATTGAATGTTTTGGAAACTGAGGTAAAAATAATAGAAAACATTAAATCAGTTTATTTATCCACGATAAAATGAAAATTATGATTATATAAATTGAAATAAACAATAAAAAACCCATTAAATAGAACATGAATGCTTTATAATAGACAAAAAATACCTTGTATTTTTTCAATAGAATTGAGTTTGGATGATATGAGTCTAACTTCATAAGTGAAGTAAAATACATCTTATTTTAAAGAGGTAGCTTAATTAAATCTTCTAAAGAGATGTACTTAACATTTTAAATTTCAAAATATTTTGGCCTTCTAATGATAGGCCTCTCTATATGGTGATGATGTCATTATAAGTTCAAAAGCATTTGGATATTCATTAGTTAATTACATCCTTTTTAAGAAGTCAGTAAGCTACCACTTGAAAATAAGGTGGACTTTACATACCTTCAGAATTCATGCTCATCTCATCCGAAAACTATTTGTTTTTGAAAAATTTCATGATATTTGTTTTTTATTATAAATAATTAATGTACCATTTAATGTGTTTTTTATTATCCATTTAAATTTATTTGATCATAATTTTCATTTCATCATGGATAAGTAAACTGATTTAATGTTTTATCTTATTTTTTACCTCAGTTTCTAAAATATTCTATGACTTATTTTATAATAAAATTTAATATAATGAAACTTATTATCATATTTTAGGATATAAAAATACTCTCTAAAAATTCAGTATCATAAAGATTATATGGTCAACTCTCAATGTCAAAATTATTTACACAATCATAATATTGATAATTTTTTTTGACATAGAGAGTCGTGTTTTCTTGTGTCTACTGATATGCATAGGTTATTCAAACTGAACAAGGAGATTCTTATAATACACAACTAACAAAAATGGTTAGAATATATGATTGTGTATCCCTATGTAAAATTCAATATAGAATTCATGGTTGCTTAAATCTTGGACCTGATCATGATATAAAGTCTACTAGCTATAGAAATTTTTTATTCATAACTACACTATAAAATCTAGCTTGTCCATTGTTTGCTGATGATTAGTGAGTGAAAGAAATAAATTCATTTTCTAAAAATTTATATAGTATCATGATGGAGTTATATGTTGAGGTTTATACAGTACCACAATAATTTTTAATTATACGATTACATAGACTTACAAGAGGGGTTGAAGAAGGTTTGTACCTATAAATTGAGGCTGCTCCCTATAATGTGGAAGACAAAAACCTAGATGATATATCAGATATACATGTAAATCTAACTTTAGATGAATATTTTGTTAATGATTTAACAGATGAAGAAAATAATGCTGATGATGAGGGAACATCCTATGTTTGGTAGGATGTTTTTAGAAATGCAGTACTTGTACAGAGGCCTCGACCCAAAATAAATCATCAACCACTCTTTTTTATCTTGGTCGGAAGAAATGGAATGATTTCATGAATTTAACTAAAATTTTCTCACACTTGAATATGAGTTTCCTGGAGTTGTGTGGATAGTTTTCATGAGTTAGAAAAAACATTATATGTTGGAAGAGATTTTCCAAGTAAAGTTGTTTTGAAAAAAATTCTAAAAAGATATCATATAGAGAGGTATTATAGATATTAGTTTAGAAATCAAGTTATAAAAAATACATCATAAGTTGTGATAAATATGTGGATGATTGTAGATTCTAGTCAAGGGAGATTCCAGACATTGCATTTGGATTTTAGATAATTTCAAAGATTGTGGCAGTTCATACTTGCGTTCAACAAAATTTGACACAAGATCATACATCATTAGATGATGAATTTATGTCATATATTATCATCGAGATGAATATTACTTGCCATGATGTTCCTGCATCCCTTGGGAAAGAGAGGATACAACAAATATTGGTTATATTATTTCCCATAATAAGGCATGGATGGAGAAATGGAAGGCAATTGTGAAGGCCTATGGTGATTGGGATGACTCATATCGGGTGTTACCACAATTTCTGGACATACTAAAGAAAAAAATCCAAGTTGTTTTCTATATTAAAATTAATGAACTTGTGTCTCAAGATAACTAACTTGATCTATCTCATTTTCAATTTCATCGGTTGTTCTTGACATTCCTCTCCTGTATTTCTATTTTTCATTTTAGAAAATCGTTTTTCATGGCCCATCCTAGAGGGACCCGTTCCGCGACTCCCCAATCCTACCTCCCATATGTGAGAGGCTGGAAATTAGTGTCGAGTAGTCATATCACTGACATGGGAGGCCTTACACTAAGTACCTGTACACACACACACACACATATCCAAGCTCATAGAATACAAAATTTTTAAAACAACTGAACAACCATGCATGCATAAATCTTAAACTCATAACCAGAGTATAATAGGAATTAAAGGAAAATATTTAGGGCCAAATAGAATCCCACCACAAAGAGTCTGCTGAAAAAAAAATTCCAACCTAAAAGTCAGCACTAGGACTATATTCATAAATCCATAGGATCTCTCCTCTTTATTTCTAGTCTCATTAAGCACCGTCTTCTCCGGGTTTGCCTAAGAATCTGTTAAAAGGTTGGTCGTCTGTAAAAGACATGAAACATGTGAGAAAATCTTTTGGAAGGGTGAGTATAGCAATACCTAGTAGGACTCCCCGAAACCACAAATCATACGAAAAAAATACAGTGAGCACTACACATGTATATCTCTATAACACACATAACAAGAATATCCAAATATACTAAATAAATACACACAGACTAGAGGTAAGTCACAACCATAATATACCAAACCTGGGATTAGATATTGAAGATTCCATATAGCACTCATCTTAGAGAACACATTCCTATGTCTGATACCACATATGAAATCTCTCCAAGGGGTATTTCTCTTTAGGTCTCCCCATGAGAAAGAACATACTGATAGTTTTAATAGATTATGATACACATATGAGGATTACCACCAAGGGCATGAGGTGATACTAACAACTCAATATGGATTAGAATTCTAAGTAGAGGATCAACACTGACATGGTGTTAGTCACACCAAAACTAATAACTCCACCAAGGGAATGAAGATTAATAGAGGATCTCACTATAAGCCTCTCGGAGGGATTACAATGAATCTGTCCATGAATTAATATAATGTGATCTTAGTCCTAGGGGTAGGAGATGATTCTATACCAACTCTTAATGAAAAGATAAGGGGAATGTACCATAAAGAAACTTGTCAATGATCTATAGTAAAAGTGTTCTAATCCATGTATAAAAGAGTACACAACATGTATTAGGGGTCACATGTCATGTCCCTTGAGCTCGTATTCTACCCATATAAACAGACCATGTCAAAAAAAGTGTCCTTACTGTACTACACAATGTGTAGGGAACCCGTGTAGTCTAACCATGTTCCATTACATGGATCTAGTAAGTATACAAGTTCTCGTGTAGCAGTACATAACTTAGACCATGTACCTAGTCTAGGTCATGTCTATGTGGGGGAGTACATGGTGTGCTCCGACCCATGTAGTCCACCATGTGTCCGTGTACTTCCCAAAGTACATTCCAAGTCACCCGAGAGAGACCACATGTTTTTTGACAGGTGTCACATGCCACATCATATTTAACGTCCTCTAAAAACCCTATCCATGACTCTGGGGGCCCTACATGGCATGTATATATGGAATACACACCATGTTTTTTAGGATTTTGAAGAATCCAAACTCTACTTCCATGTTCAATTCAGTGCCTCTGGCCTTTGATTTGTTGAATGTTTATCCACGAGATGAAATATCCCAACTCATCAAAGCCTCACCCTCATCAAATAACTCATTCCATCATTACTTATTCTCCTAAAATGGATCAAATCAACATTCTTCATTGTTCACCAAATAATGTCAAAGAGTACAAAATCAGGTATCCACCATTACTTGAACCATTATATCTTTATTTTCACACCTCCTTTGTGTCTTGATGATCCTGGATCTATGATTTTGGATCATTTCAACAAGAAATGGTGGAACAATGATCAATTGATTGTGATTTGTCGATTCATTGGCCATATGAAGAACACCCATGATGAATGAAGAACCAGGGGAGAAAATCACAAGAATAGATAAGAGGAATCAACCTCATTAAATGTTATTTTTGATCTTGATTAATTGTTATTATAATAAAATATAATATTCCACAATCACAAAGATTTTATTCAAACAAAACCCCCACAAAATAATCCCATCCCACATATCAATTCTACCACGTATCCATATGTTCATTGATTGATTCTTGTTTGTCTTCGAAATAAATAACGAGGATGAAAATAATAAAAAATATATTCCATACCTCGATTAATATAAAACATTGATGAAGAATTAATTTGCTTCATGTTCATTAGCGATATCCATTGAATCTGTTATGCGTCGATTGTATATCCAAGATCTTTTCATCGTTCTCCTGAGAGAATTCTCTCAAATGTCTCTCCAATGTTTCTTTAACGGTTATAGGGTCATGTAACTAACCTATGATTTCTTGCATAAATATATATTAAAATATTTTTAATCAATGAATCATCAAACATGAAATTAAATAATTTATTCAATTATTTTATTCATTTTGGAACCTATAATGATTTTTCTACAAACAAACCACTCCGAATATTTTTAAGTCGTACCTTGGGTAAACCTCATTTTCTGAGCTCAACAAATCCAACATATTTATGATCCAGAAAACCATATATAATTTATTCATATTTTTTAGGAAAACTGTGTTCATGTTCTATTTAATATGTTTAATATATTTCAAACTTTTATTTCGAACACACCGGGCCTCAGAATCACATTTTGTCACAGTTATTAGTCTCAAAATTAATCCTTATAATATCTAACAATAATACCTGGAAAATATGTGATATTAAATTATTTATACTTTTGGGATTTACATACCTAAAATCCAAAAAAGGATACTCAAGAAGATGTTGGTACTGAGCATAAATCTAAGCCTCTCTCTCCAATGTGATCTCTAAGAGATTCACGTGTTCCCACCAGACACACACTAAAGGAATCAATCACCCATGAAGGATACTCATCTATCGATCCTTGATCTCTACTAGGTACTCAACAAAGGTCTCTCTATCCTTGATTCCCATATAATCATAGTCGATAACTTGTGATGGGTCATGCACGTTCCTCATAAACACTGACACATGGAAGAGGTCATGTACCAAGTCTAACTGTAGAGGCAGTAGGTGGTACACCACCTTCCAAACTCAATGTGGTATCTGTAAAGGGCCGATGAACCATGAATGTAGCTTGCCGCCCCATCCAAATCTCCACGGTCAACATTGAGGTGAAACCCGTAGGAACACATGGCCTCCCTCCTTGAACCCCAAATTTCTTTTTCACCTATTAGAATAAGACTGATGATGGATCTATATAGTCTTCATCTGCTCATGGATGATCTGCACATTTTCTGTTGTACCTCACACTAAATCTGGGTCCATGAGTGCTGACTCTCTTGGGTCAATCCACCAAAGAGTAAACTTATAGGGTCACCCCTAAAAATCCTCAAATGATTCCATACCTATGGTGGAATGATATATGTTTTTGTATAAAAAATGCACCAGTGGTAGGTGATCCTCCCGACTATGTCCAAAGTTTTACATGCAAGCTCGTAGCATGTCCCATGGAGCCTGAATGGTTCACTCTATCTAGCCATCAATTTTGGGCTGAAACATTGTGATCAAGCGTAAATGGGTCCCAAATGGCTCTTGTAATCCATTATACAAAGGAAACATAGATCGAGCATCACAAAAAAAAAATTTATGGAACTCTAGGGAGTCAAACTATCTCTAACATGTAGAGGCATCCCAAGATCTCTATTGGACTCTGGTTCTATATAGCTAGTAAGTGGGCCAACCTGTTGAGTTGGTCTACGATCACGCAAATGGAACCGTGCACCTTGGATGTACATGGTAATCTCATCAAGAAATCCATAGATATCCCATCCCACTTCCATTATGTAACCTTAAGGGGTTGAGATAAACCTTCTAGAACTTGGCACTCTGCCTTCACTTGCTGACAAGTATGGAATTGAGAGACAAACTCAACAACTCCTTTATTAATCTTAGGCCACTAAAATTGACATAAGAGGTCCTGCTAAATCTTTTCCACAACTGGATTTACCACCAAAGTAGATGTATGAAACACTATAAAAACCTTCTCTCGTAGAATCCATGGTACCATCTTATGTCCTAAAAAAGAACGATATGCTCCCCAACTCTAAGCATTTAAGGTCTCACAGTTGGCATCCCCAAGAAATGCCACTATGATTAATTTCATAATGTGAGGGTTAACAACCATTGATTATATTTAAGATTCTCCATATCCATCCAAAATGGATAACTGCAATGAGGCCAAATGCTTTGATTCCTCATTCATAAACTTCAAAAAAAAAATCTCTTGATAAGAGAATCTACTATCACATTACCCATTCTAGGAGAATAGAAAGTTTTGAAGTCATAATCTTGGAGTAAATCTATCCATATCCTCTCTCTGAAGTTGATATCCTTCTGAGAGAAGATATACTTGAGAATATTGATATTTGAGTAGATGATAAATACCTCAACTATTAGGAAGTGTCTCCAAATCTTCAATGTAAAGACCACCACTGCTATCTCAAGATCATGGGTCCCATAGTTCTGACCATGTGGTCTCAACTGGAATGAACCATAGGCAATCATCACCTTCCTCTACATCAGAACACAAACAATCCCAATTCTAGATTCATCATAGAACACTACATACTTAACACCTTCCTTTGGAAATATCAATATCAGTGAACTCATCAAAATTTTCCTCAACTATTGAAAATCTTTATAGAACTTCTTTATCCAAATGAAATGCTTCCCCTTTCAATTCAAATCTCTCATGGGTTATGATATCTTAAATAAATCATTTAATAATCTATGGTAATATCAAACTAACCCATATATTCTCTGTAACTCTATCATACACTTAAGTGAATCCCAAGTTAACATTTCCTTGACTTTGGCTGGGTCCACTACTATCCCATCTGCTGAGATAATGTATCCCAGAAAGTAGACCACCTGAATCTATAACTGGCCCTTCAAGATCTTCATGTAAGGTTTTTTCTATCATAACACATCCAGAAATATCCTTAAGAATCTCGTGTGATCCCCCTTAGATGCTGAGTACACAAGGATATCATAGATGAAGACTACAACAAACTAGCATAAGTAAGGCTAAATGATCTGGGTCATGAGTCCCATGAACACTGGCAGGGAATTTGTCACACCAAATGGAATCACCATGTACTCCTAGTGACCATATAAACATCTAAATGTTTTCTTCATTATATCCTCATATAATACTCACTACTAGTGATAGAATAATATAATTTCAACCTTATAGAACCATCGTAGCCCTATCAACTGATCAAATAGGTCATCGATACATGATAGTGGATAATGTTTATTCATTGTTACCTAGTTCAAGCACTGATACTACATACACAACCTCAAGCTCCCACCCGCCTTATTAGAAACAACACTAGGGTTGTCCAGGGTGAAACAGTGGGTATAAAAAATCCCTTCTGTTGAAAGTCCTCAAACTACACCCTCATCTTGAAAAGATCCGTGAGATCCATCTGATATTCTGGTTTAGATATTGGTTCCATCCCAGGGTGTAAATAAATACAGAAGTCTATCTCTCAGTAGGGAGGTAAACATAGAACATCTTCAGAAAATAATTCCTCATACTCAGACACCACTATTGGTAACTAGGAAGTGATAACATCTACTTCACCAAGCCTTAGGATGGCTCACTGATGAGTAATTTGTTTCACCCTCATATGCATGAGTCCATACTATGTTGTCTTAGTCTTCTTTTGACCAACAAAGGAAAACCTGGTTCCCTCATAGTAGACACACAACACCCTTTGCCTAAAATAGTCAATCTAGGTATAAATTATAGATAACCAATCCATACCAAGATTGATTTCATATGACCTTGGTGCTACTAACAAGATATTCCAATAGAGAATATCACCACCAAGACTCATGTCACAGTATCAGCATATGTTCATGATCACTAAGTATTCTCCATTAAAAGTTTCCAAGTGCAAGGGTTGAGGCAAGGGATCAACCGGAATCTCTAAGTCTCATAAAATGTATTTGGTAAGAAGGAAATGACTAGAACCAGTTCATATTAGTACTATAGATAATATTTAAATGACATAGATTGTACCTCCAATCATTCATGAATCCTCTGGTTCATAAGATTCAACCGCTTGTAGCTATCCCTGACCCTATCCTCCAGCTCCTTGAGCCTACCATGGACCACCTGAAGGTGGTGGTGGTAATAAGTCAAAACATTGACCACCTCCTACCACTCTCACAACTCCTTTGCCACATATGGAACACTGTAAACCTACCTTCTCCTACCATTTTATCTACCTTGGTGGCCCATACACAACCTCTCTATTAGCTGTATAGTGGTTTAGACAATCTTGGGTGAGATGTCCCCTCACGTCATGTGAATAATACCCCCTCTCCTTGGGATATTTGAATCCACCCTAAGATCCCTGAACTTTAGATCCTTTTTATGGGACCACCTCCTAAAATGTCTCACATTTCTAGGTCCCTGATGCAGACATCATATCCTTGCTATTAATGTCTTTTCTCCTATTTCTTCACTACTGACAACCACATGATTTATCTACTCATCCAAGAAACTATAAACCACCAAAGCTCACTCTATCTCCCCAGCATGGGTAGTAATTCATAGAGGGATAACAATAGATCATATGTCTCTACACATGAATTTCTCAAAGGTCTGAGCCCTGAAGAACTGATCACAAAACATATCCATCGAGTACCTAGAGGGGTTGGTAAACCTCAATGAATTCTCAACTACTGTCATGTTTTTCTGTAGGAGTCGTATAAACTCTTGGTTACGTAAACTTCTAAACGTAGCTAGTGAGAACTCCTATCTAAAAAGGAACTCCAACTCTATCTATGCAAGAGTCGCCTCATCATAATACTAGGTAACTAAACTCCACTATCACCCTACTGATCAGTGAAGAAGGTTGGCCACTAATACCAACATCTAACCTGCTGGTGTCCTCACTAGATGAAAAAATTGGGTCACCACCTCAAGCTAGTACTTATTCACCTATGGGTTGGGCTTGCCTCAGAACCTGAGGGGTCTCTATCACTGAAACTCATACAGAACACTTAGCCTTCATTTCCCATCTAATGGTACTGTAGGTACCACGTGCTTCTCGACAGGTGGTGGTATGTATGGTGCACCACATGGAGGTTACATCATGGGAACTGGTCCCTGTATCGATACCTCATCCCTAAGGGAATCATCCTAATGATCCTGTTGTTGAATCCTAGTTGGAATACATCATAGAGGTATCCTGAAACAAACAAGACACACCACAGTCAATGATTATATTTAGATAGATGACACAATAAGGACCCATAGACCACAACTCATTCTTATATGATGCAAGCACCATTGTTTTCCTTGAAACAAGTGTTATCATATACCAAGTCAAGAGATACGTTATCAGAGTCCTGGTGTATGGATATGATGGTTTCTGCACCAACATTGGAGTCCCTGGTCTGAAAGATGAATTTGAAAAGCTTAACACTATTTCCCCAAATAAATATCACGGACTCCCGGTTTTAAAATAGAACCAACTGCTCTGATACCACTCTGTTACGACCCATCCCAGAGGGACCCAAGCTGCTACTCCCCATGATCACCTCGAATTGGCCAGGGGCTGGGGACTATGATTGAGTAGGCATATCACTGACATGGGAGCCCTTATCCTGAGTAACTTTACACACACACACACACCCATCTCTAAGACCATACAATGCTAAAATATAAAAAACAACTGAAGAACCATGCATGCATACATCTAAAAATCCTAACCAAAGTATGATAGGAAGTGATGGAAAGTAAACAGGGACAAATACAAGCCCACCACAATGTGTTTGAAAATAAACTTCCAACCTAAAAGAAAGTACTAATAATGCTAATAGAAAGCCTTAGGAACACACCACATTTTGTCCGGTCTCACTAATCACCGTCTCGTCTTGGTCTGCATAGGACCCTGTCAAAAGGTCAATAATTTTCATAAGATACGACATGTGAAGGAAAATACCGTGAATGAGTGAGTATAACAAAACACAGTAGGATGACCCAAAACAAAAACACATACAATAAAAAAAATTCAATCATCTCTACACATGTATATGTCTATAATAAACATAATAAGAATAACAATATATACTCAAAAAAGACACACAATCTAGAGGTAAGTCACAACCATAGTATACCAACCCTAGGATTTCATCTTGAATATTCCACATAGAACTCATCCTAGAGAACACACTCTTGAGTTTGATAACACTGATTACATCCATATGAGGTGCACTGCTTGTTAGGTCTCATCAATAGAACGAACATTCGTATAGTCCAATGAGAATACAATACAAATATGAGGATCATTTCCAAGTCCATGATGTGATACAAAAAAACTCAATCTCGATTAACCCACTAAGTAGAAGACTGGATCCCACATAGTTTTGGTCACATAGATACCAATAACTCCACCTAGGGTGCAAAGATGAACAGAGGATATCACTCTAGGCCTATCACAAAGATTCTAGAGACTCTACCTGGAAGTCCTACTAAAGGGATAAGAGTCCTAGGGGTAGGAGACTATTCCATACCAACCCTGAAGAAATGGATAAGAGGAACATACCATAACAAAACTTTTCCAAGATATAGAGGACAAGGATTCTAATACATGTATAAAAGAGTACACAACGTGTAGTATGTGTCACATGCCATGTCCCATGACCCTTGGTTCTACCCATGTAAACAAATCATTTCATCAAGACATGTCTTTTAGTACAATGTGACATGTAGGCTACCCATGTAGTATACCCATTTTCAATTAAATGGATCTAGTCCATTTACATGTTCTTGTGTACCAGTACACAGCTTAGCCTGTGTACCTAGTCTAGACTGTGTCTGCATGGGGGAGTACACAACGTGCTCTAACCCGTGTAGTCCACCCCATGACCGTTTACTTCCCAAAGTATACCCTGAGTCACCCAAGGGAGACCACATGCCACATGATAAGTTTTAAACACCGTGTGATATTTAAATTCCTCTAGAAACACGATCCACTGCTAGGGGGGGCACATAGCTTGTAGATGCATATTACATGCTGTGTTGTTCAAGATTTTGTAGAATCTCATGTCTACTTCTACGTTCGATCTGGTTCCCCCAGCCTACGATCCAGTGATCATTTCACCACTAGATTGATGATCCCAACTTTTTCAATCCTCTCCATCTTCAAAAAATACATTTCATCATCATATCTTCTTAGAAAATAGATCAAATAATCATTCTTCATTTTGTGCTGAAGAACAAGAAATTGGGTATCCACTATCATCTGAATCTCTCAGCCTCTTTTGTCACACACCATTTATGTCCCATTGATCCTAGATCTAATATTTCAGATTGTTGAGTCAAGAAAAAACTAAACAAAAATAGATTGATCTGGATTTTTCAAGCCATAGTCCAAACAAATAATGCCCACGATGAACAAAGAACCAGGAGAAAAATGCACAAGAATAGATAAGAGGAATAAACCTTGATCGATGTTTGTGTCGATCTTGATTCATTTCCATTAGAAAAAAATCGAATAATAAACAATCAAAAATATATTTTCCAATCAAAACCCTAAAAAATAATCCCATCATGCACATCATTTTAATCACATATCAATCGGTTCGTTTATTGATTCATTTTCATTATATAAATCAAGAACGAGGAAGAAAAAAAAATAAAAACACACTCCCTACCTCAATTTAGATCAATCACTGATGAAGAATGAATATGTGTCACATTTTATGGAGAGATCCTTGAAATCTGTTGCATGCTGATCATCGATAAATGATTTTGTCGTCGTTCACCTGAGATAATTATTTAAAACTTTATCCAATAGCTCTCAAATGTTTATAAGGTTATTGGAGAAAGTTTTAGAGAATTCTCTTAGGCGAATGAAAACAAGGTCATGGATTGATGATCAACATGCAACATATTTGAGGGATCTATCCAAAAAATGTGACACATATTCATTCTTCATTAGTGATTGATCTAAATTAAGGTAGGATGTGTGTTTTTATTTTTTTTCTTCCTCGTTCTTGATTTCTACAATATAAATGAATCAATAAATGAACAGATTGATATTTGATTCAAATGATATGAATGATGGGATTATTTTTTAATATTTTGATGGGAAAATATCTTTTTTATTGTTGATTATTCGATATATTTATTTAATTTATTCATTTATGCACCCAGAATGAATTTTCTAAAAACAACCCACACCGACTAATGATAAGTTGTGCCTAGGGAAAAAATTTCATTCTGAACTCAACTGTTCACTCATAATTATGATTCGGGAACCTATTTAGATGTTATTACACTTTTTCATGAAATATTTGCATGAATTATATTTAATATATTAAATATATTTAAATATTTTTTTAGACACACCAGACCTCAGAATCGCACACTGTTTGTGTGGCTGGTCTAAAAAATAATCCATATAATATCCAAAAATAATACATGAAAAATATGAGACAGTAAAAAGTTCATACATATTGATGGAAGATTTCTATATGGAAAATACAAGGGTTTATTGTTAATTGCGGCAACCTAATATGGAAATCGTTCAACTCTTTTACATTTATATTTTATTATGGAGAAGGAAAACTATGAATCACAGAATTGATTTTTGGCATATATCAGCAACCATTTCACCCGAATTCAGGGTATTTGTTTGTTATCTAATCAACATCATGAAATCAATAAGGAAATCAATGTGGATACTGATACATGGAGACCCCCAAATTTACATAATTAGTACTGCATCAGACACATATCTAGGAAGATGAAAAAGACATTCTATAATTAAACCATGAAGAATGAAATCATGAGGCTTGGTATGCAATGACTTATTTATTTTTTCCCTTTTCTACGTAAAGATAAAATCAATTTGTTTGAAATATGATAAATAATGTGCAGAATATGAGTCAAATCAAAAATGTTTGGACCAATGTTTTGAAGAAACAAGAAAGGCTAGTCAAGAAGTATATGATTATATGATATTGATTCCCAATAAAAAAGGACATTAGAATATTAAGGGAGTAAGAGGTATAGAAACATGACTATAATCATTATGGAGTGCATCAATGGTGTCTTCATGGGGATTCGAAAGTTACATATAGATGTCCTACTTCAGCATAGATTTCATTATTAGGTGAAATACTTCTTTAATAGAAATATACTAGCCTCAGACTGGATTCATCAGGGGCTAAGGTGTGAGAGGCACTTTCAAGGAGAGATTTAAAAGAACATTGAATAATATTCTGTTTATCATGTTTTCCTTTTCAACTGAAAAGTCTCCCAATTTGAAGTTCAATATTCTTCTGACCCCATTACCAGTAGAAGAGGTGAAAAAATGGTGGTATTACTGGAAGCGAGGATATGTCAATATGGAAACATCTAGGAATTACATTTTCCATGCGCACACTCGATCACAACATGTTCCTCTATGAACATATAATGGGCATCATATTTTGATCTTGTGTACCAACTGGACACCATTGATAACTATTATTCTATACCATGGATGCCTATTGGGTAGTTTTTATACTTTACAATGCCCAAATATATGATAATATTGATACATAACATCAACAAGTTTCATAGACAATGGTGAATGAAGTCCAACATGATATGGAATGAGATGGGTTGCCCTCAAGAATAAGGGAAAATTTTGAGATGAAAAATATGTCATCAAGAAGTTTGTAATTAGAAATGATGCCTTAAAATTGCTGGAATGAGTTCACACTCTCAACAACAATGATACATTGTCTCCCATGTTATATTATCATATTTTTAATTATATGGTGTTAATATAAGATCCTTTATTGTGTAGAACTATTCGAAATTTCTGAAAACTTTTACTATCAAATGAAAATAATCCTTTCATATTCAAATTAAAAGGAATATGAAAAGTATATGTGAGGTGACATGAAAGTACAATCAAAATGGAAAAAGCATAAAGCAATCATGTGATTAAATAATCATGAAACATACCATCATGTGAGAAATCTTACATAAATAACAAAGAACACCATTTTCTAATAAAATTTTAGATGATGAAGAAAAATTGTTTATATATATAAATCTATAAAACCATATCTTACAAAACACCATTTCCTAGGTAAAAACATATCTAAATTCACTTTAGAAATATACTTTGAGAAACATAAAGACATTCCCTTTTCTTTTGGTAAAAAAAAATCATAAAACAATGGGAATAAACATTCAAGTCTTACATTATACTAGTCATAAAATTCTACTAAACATAAGGTTATATTTACATTTTACACTTAAGAATTATTTTATTTTCTTACATATAGATGGAGTATACTATACTACTCACTGAGAAACATACACATGTTCTTGACTCCGTGATAGAGGGCCATCTTATTTGATGGGTCATGGTGCGTTGAGAACACCATAATCATCACATGTTTCGTCCAAAATAAATTATATGATACCTGCCTTGTGTAAGATTCTATGACATTACAGTATCAGATTTCACATTTGTTGATCATCACATGCTTTCTACCCTCCTAAATAGGTGGAGACCAGAGACACACACATTACACCTACCTGAGGGAGAGATGACCATCACCCTCTAGGATGTGGCAGTCCTAATAGTTATTTACATCAAGGGGGATACAGTTATAGAATCCACCTGTCCAGATTGGGTTGATCATGTATGGAGGTTTCTAGGTGATGACATTTTGGATGATGATGTTGCTATAAATGGTGGGTCGATATCTATGAGATGTCTTGAGATTCACTTTTTACATTTACCTGATGATACTGATCACTTAGGTATACATGTGAACATGATGTATCTAGGGCTACTAGAAGATTTTTATTTTTCTAGGACATACTGTTGAGGATCTATGTGCCTGTATTACACTTAATAAGAATTATTCACGGTATTCCACTTAGATATCTCAGATAGCAAGGGATCCATCGTCATTCTTCAGATGTGGTCATGGATGTGCATCCATTCCCTCTTCCCTAATATTGTTGGTTAGTAGATTCCTATAGATGTGTTGTATGATGCTCCACAAGGATGCTGGTATGATCACTCATCTTTATTGGTTTATGATGCTAGTTGAAGTTATTGAATTTAATTTCTTATCATTAATCACTTTCGATGTGGTATTTTATAGGTGGAGTCAGGAACACCACTTCTTCAGCACTCCGACACACCATTTGGGTGCATACCATCTCATGTTTGACAATATCCTACCCAATGAAATAAGTATATATAATCTTTCATTGAATAAAAAATTTCATAATATCACCATTTTTTGTTTTTAGTAAGAATCATTTTAAAAAAATATCACATGCCATTTCAGATATCATGGATGCCAAACTGGGATTTATTCGACTAGTTGCCTATATACTGCACTGGTGAACTTCATAATGCTATGGATATAGTTACAGTTATTTACTTTCATATTATTGAGTGAAATTATCCTAATAGAGTCATGCTCTAGTTTTTCTGTGTTCATCCCTTTCCATTTCAACCGAGATAGTTATAATGGTTTCATTCTTAGAAGATTACAGAGAGGAAGGACGCCGAAAGACATCAATGAAATGCCCAATATCTCTAACTCTTAGTTAGACAATCATCACTTCATATCGAGGGTGTATGTATAATGTGATTCGATCTATTAGAGTAGGTTGAGTATGATCCATGGTATATAAAAAAGTCTATACTATTTCTTACTCAACATGGTGGAGGGCTTCAGAATATGGTTGGTAAATAAATTTCCATTAGTTTCTTTATTGAACTATTTTTTTATTCATTTTGAATCTATTTACAACATAATCGAACACAAAAGATTATCGGTAAGTCTGATCCAGAGGCAGAAGAGGTTGATAGCCTTGCAACGATCCATACTACGACATAGGAGATGATGCTATCATATCAGACAGTTTATGAAAGTATCTTTGATTTTCCACCCTAGAGAGATGACTTTCTTGCCTAGAGTGTAGAGTTTCTTTCCCAAGAACCTCCTCCAGTAGCTGCTTCCGATTCTAAGGAGCCTTGAAAATGAGGATGTTGATTGCATCGTGCTGCATCTATGTTCCCACATATTCTAAAGGAAGAGTTCATCCCTTTATCTGTCTATCCTATGCTAATTAGGGATGTGCATCAGGTGTCATGGGATCAATATTTATTGGAAGGATATCCATAACTTTCTCAAGGTGCAGATTATGTGAGCTTTTATTAGGGGTCAATTTCCATGCCTTAGGATTTTCTTCCAAATATCTCACAGCCTATATGGTTCTACCAGGAAATGATGACAGGCCCTTCTACTCACCTAGTCAGAGAAGGATCGAGTGCCCCAGACAACATCTAGTTGAAACCTCCTCCCACAGAGACATAGGCAGAGCTTCTAATAATTGAGGTTCTTGTGCCTGAGGATCATCCCTCCCTAGGACATCATACTCTACCCAAGCATAGAGGTCGATAATCCGGATGAGGGCATCCCATTAGAACAACAGAATGTGGGATGGGTCCTCACCATAGAGAGTGATTGTAATCTTTCATGTATATGTTTTCTCTCTATTAAAATGATAAAATTCATTTTACTATCAATCATTTTTACATGTTTATCCACTATTTAAATTTTAATTTAAATTTTTATTATAGATTATATTTTATAATCTTTCAAAGTCAACTAATTGAAACATAAGAAAACATATTAAATTTCATGTAGGAAACTTTAAAAGCTTATAAAATATATACTTTAAAAAATTCTAAATAAATATTAAAATATAGAATAAGAATCTTAAAATTTTTTGAAAATGAAATTAATTTCAATGATATATTAAATAATTTAAAATGAAAGGAATATAAAAAAATATTATAAATTCAATTGTAATGGTTTACAACAACAATATATTGTAATAATAAAATTAATTTTCTTTAATTTTCTTTAAAAAATTATTATTATTTTGAATTATTATTCATATGTTCATTAAGTTTTTCGAATATCATTTAGATTGTATTTATATTTTATAATATTTAAACATACAAAGCCACCAACTTCAAATAAAATTATGTTTCATGTAGGTGACTTTAAAAGCAAATAGCTTATAAAATACTATTAAAATGTAAGGTATATTTAACCAAATGACTCAACATATAAAACAGAATTGAAAATAAACAGAATTATAAATATAATAAGTAAAATATAATTTTCATGTCACCAAATTTATTACTTAAAAATATAAAAATTTCACTTTGAAATATTAATGATATAATTACAAAAAATTAAAATAAACATAATATATATATATATCACATTATAAAAGAAAATATATTTCTAAATATACAATCATATATATTTAAAAAAAATTTGTTGAAAGGTGGTGGAGGCCCTGGCGCTTTTCCTCTTAATCGAAAGGCGGTAGGGGCCCTTCTGCCTTTCAGACATAACTTTCAAAAAAAAATTGACCTAGGTTTAATTAATCTTTTTTTCAAAAAACTCAGAAAAAAATCATGAAGTTGACTCATGGGTGGATTATAATTATGAGAATTGTATATAATATTAATGGTATAATAATATAAATACAATAATTTGTATTTATAAAAATATTTACTAGTTAATAATAATAATAGTCTTTTATGATTTTAGTTATAAGTATTTGTTAAATTTTTTGTTTATATAATTATTAGAAATTTTATAATATGTAAATTATTTAATAATTATGAATTTTATTAGTTATTATTAATTAATAATATATTAATTTGGTATTAATATAATTAAATACATCATAGGTAATATTTATTGTCTAATAATGTAAATAAAATTATGTTCATTTATAAAAATATTTATAATTTATAATTATATTATTCTTAATATATTATTTTGTTTTATTAATTAATTAATTATATAAAAATAAGAAAATATTTAATATTAATATTAGTAATATTTATAGAATTTAAAATAATAATATTATAGATATTAAATAATTAATTTATGACAATTTTTAATTATATTAATACTTAGTATTAGAATCCATATTATGTATAATAAATAATCATCTTAAATTAATTATTATTTAATAATGAGTTTTTTTGAATTCTAAATAATAATATTATTAATATTTAAAAATAAATTTAAAATTATTATTTATTATAACTGATATTAATAATAATACTAAGAAGTGGTAATATAAATAAAAATAGTAATTTCTATTATCACCAAAATGGTTATTAATATTAATGTTTTTTTTGTTCAAAATTATTTGTATGAATTTCTAACTATATCAGTTAATTTATTTCGGAATCATTATGTAATATATTAGTATGTTCTTAAATAATGTATAATTATGGATTTAAAAAACATATAACATGTATCAATCTAATCTACAAATAGGGAATTGATGATGTAATGTGGCACAACCATGTATCTATATAATGTGTCTACATCATGTATGTCTAGGTCTTTTCTGTAGCATACACTGCTCTTGTATATCATCCCAAACACCCACCTCCACATCATCTTGTGTTGCACAACAATGGATGTACAATCTCACCGCTAGTACCTTGTCCTGCCTTTATAGAAAGTGGCTTCTAGATAGAACTCTTGCCAATATATAAACAAGATGGATGTTGTGTTGTGGATATCTACGGATCAGAGGATAACAAAGAATGAAGCGTAGACCAGTCAATGTCTATATCTGAAAAAAATATTGAAATCTAATAGACTATATATATGCATATTCCTCTGGTTGTGGTTGTGGATCATATGCAATATGAGATAGAGGATCATTTTGCTTGTCATAATGAACATCCTCCTATTGTGACACATCTGTATCCATAGTAGGTTCTTTCACCCCAAGAACATTTATGTCTGGCTCAACATCCTCAACATCACCTAGATGATAAAAAAATACCATGATATATCTCATCCATGGGAGGAAGAGACTCTGTAATAACTTTATGATAATATGCCTCATCAAATTCACCTCCCTCTATTGAATTAGATATGCTAATTAGATGTGTGATATGAGAATACTATGAAATAAACTATATTGTTAAGTATTTTTAGTAAAAAAATTTCAATAATGGAATAAAGATTTACTACCAAGTCATGACAGCCTCTTCCGTGTCACGAAGGTAATATCATTAAGGACATGTGGTACAAGGGCACATAATCAAGGTAATTGAATAAATTTATACATATTGTGTCGAACCCTCATAATCAAGAAAATATATCACCCTTATGTTAATGAAATGCCACTACCCTAGAGATATTCATCGGAACATGTGTAAGCCTCACACCATCTTACAACACTTGAAGGTTTTTTTATCTATCCTGATCTTTCCATCATGATATACCTCAGATCATCAACCAAGACCCACCACCTGATCAACACTATTAAGAAGACATTCAACTAACGACCCCAATCATTGATCTAGTTTTTGCTTCTTCGAACGTATTAAATGTTGACACGCTAGACATGCTACCACGGGTGCGGTATCCCCCTTCCTGATCTCGATGAAATACATCTTGAACAACTATCCGAGAACCTATCCATGTGTAATAGTTAATTGAATCATTGTCATCCCAAAAAATATTCCACCACATCCTCTTATAAAGACACTAAGTCATAATCACCAATTAATGTAGTCAACATTAAATTTTTCATCCATTAATATTGAGAATTAACTCTCTATTACTGTTTGATGAAAATCATCAATTAATGTTGAGATAAATCCCTCCATTAATAATTTTATATCTCCTCAATAAATTTGATGATTCCCAACATAAGGAAGATATATGGGTTACATAATGTATAATAAGAGTAATAGGATCAGAGGGTATCCACAAATGGTGCGACAAAGCTGATGTTGTTCAATATTGCAGTGAGGTGAGTGTTGTTAGGTCCCTCATAAGACTCATCACTGGAGAATGGATTTGGGTTCACCAACATGGAAATTTACATATTCATATCTATTGTTCAAAAAAGGTTCACTAGGTACAGGTTTCAGAGGCAGTTGGTGAAGTTGATGGTGGTAGTGGTGTCATTGTATGCTGAGGGTTATTGAAGATAGGGGTCTGCAGTGCTACCTTTGAACTAGAAGATGAAAATGGTGGTGTTGTTTTCTAAGGCCATTATGCTGGAGGTGTAGGCAGAGGAATTTATGTAGTACTGGTCATGGATCTAGTCAGCAGTAAAGATGGCATCCATAGTCTAGCCGGGTAGAGTTTTTTTATTCATTTTTATAATTTTTTTAAATGTCATTAGGTTAAAAAAATTATGTTTCATTGGAAATGAAGCAAGGGTTCTTTAAACTTTATAATTTATTGAGAGTTGGTAGACCACCCACCCCACTCCTCCTTTTCCCTAGATTACTGACATGACAAAGGTGGGTAGGGGGTGGCCGCGTTTTGCCTAAAAAAGAGAAAGCCAGATAGGGGTTGGCCGCCATTCACCTAATGTAAAGAACAAAGGCACCCCAACCACTTTTTCTTTAAGTCTATATAAAAGGGAAGCCCCTCCTCATCAATTCATAATTCCATCATCTATCTAAATTCTAGACCATCAATCTCTAAAATAATCTTTAATGTGTGGAGTGGTTCTAATGACCTAAAAGATGTACTAATTTTTTTTACAAAGAATTATTTAGAGGTATTTTTTCTTATTTAATTTAAAGTTATTAAATATTTAATTTAATTTGTTTTAGTTAGTTTAAAATATGTTATTTATTAAGTTGTTTAGTTAGTTATATCTACTTTAGAAATAATTTTTATTATTTTTAATGATTTAGTATAGATTAACTAATACATAACTTAGGATTAGAGACTGATTAAAAATAATGATTATCTAATAATAATTTACTAATAAATATCATATGATTAAATAATTGTTAAGTAATAATTAATGAAGGATTATGTAATGTTTAACTAATGATAATACATTGTTTAAATAATGATTAAATAATGATTAAGTAATGAATAAATATTGAATGAGGAATGAATAAAGAAGTAATTGTTAACTAATGAATAACTAATGATTAAATAGTGATTAAAAAATTATTAAATAATAGATAACAAGTGATTAAGGTATGTCTAATGAGTGAACAAAGAATGATTAACTAATTATTAAATAATAGTTAATCAATGGTTAACAAATGATTAAATATTGATTAAGTAATGATTAAGTAATTATTAAGTATCGATTATGTATAGATTAAAAAAAGGATTAAGGAATGATAAAAGTGTGATTAAATAATGATTAAAGAATGATTAATTAATGAATAAATAATCATTAACTAATTATTAATTGATGATTAAAAAATGATTAAATAATGATTAAGGGATGATTAAAGAATTACTAAGGGATGATTAAATAATGATTTGGTAATTATTAAAGAGTGATTAGAGAATGATTAACTAATGATTAAACAATGCTTAACTAATGGTTTATTGATAATTAACCAATGATTAACTAATGGTTAGTAATGATTAACTAATGATTACCTAACAGTTAAGTAATGATTAAATATTGATTAAATATCGATTAAGTAATAGTTAACTAATGGTTCACTAATGGTTCACTAATGATTAACAAATGATTTGATAATGATTAACTAATGATTAATTAATGATTAACTAATGATTAACTAATTATTAACTAATTATTAAACTATGATTAACCCATTATTATCCAATGATTAACAAATTATTAACCAATTATTAAATAATGATTAACCAGTGATTAACTAACGATTAACCAGTTTTAAACAATGATTAAACAGTTATTAACCAATGATTAACCGATGATGAACTTTGGATTAACATGGAATAAACATAGCACGAATGATGAAAAAATGGATGACAAAGAGGGTTAACTATAAATATGATTTGTTACTCCCATGATTTAGATAATTCAGCCCTTTTTGCATGCCTATTTTGTTAATGACGATGGATATGTTTTAGATGATTCACATTCTATTTTACAAATCATTGTACATATCATTAGAAAAGGTAAAAATTATACTTCAAAACATTAGTTTCATCTTTTAGGATATAAGTAAACATTATAAAATTTTTGTATCATAAAAATTAAGTGGTTATATAAGAAATAAAATACTTGTATAGATACTACAAGGGGACGTGACTCCGAAACAAATGTACCTAGGAGTAATAACTCTGACAAGGTGCGTTGGGCCTCACTCAGCATTACCTAGTACATGATAATGGGCCTTACTACACACCTAGTTTTATACTTTAGGAGAACATTCTACAAATGATTAATAGTTTCTTTATAAAATAATAAAATACCTTTAGGAAGATTAAAAATATTATTAAGAAATAATAATATCATATTTTAGGATATAAAAAACATTCTAAAATTTTAGTATCATAATGATTATGTGGTGAACCCTTACTATTATTAGTATTCACAAATTGTTTTGGAAACTGAGGTAAATAGAATAGAAAACATAAAATAAAATTATTTATCCATAATAATATGAAAATTATTATCTTATAAGTATAAATACAGAAGAAAAAAAAAATTAAATAACACATGAATGATTTATAATAGATAATAAATTTCGTGAATGTTTTTGGAATAATAGAGTTTAGATGAGATTAGCCTAACTTCCAAAGTTCTGTAAAATTTTACTTATTTTCAAGTGGTAGATTAATAACATCTTACAAAGACATGTACTTAACTTTTCAATTTTCCAAATATTTGTGCCATCTAATAACATATCGTAGACCGCATCATACTACATATGAGACCTCAACTGTTCCACAATTATAGATCATCCCTCTAGCAGTCTGGCCTCAACCAATTGGGGGGAGTGCCTCAGGAGGCATCATATCTATATTTCCTTATAGGATATTTATAGTTTTCTCAAGATTATAATCCAAATCCTTTACAGCTTATATGGTTCCCACTGCGATAAAGGAAGGTCATTCTACTACCCTAGTGGGGGAAGGATTAGGTGCTCAGGAAGACATTTAGTTGACACTTCCTCCCTCTGAGGCACAAGAAAATAATCTAATGGTTAACATTATTGTTCCTGAGGATTATCCCTTTCAAGGCCATAAGACTCCACCACAACACAGAGCTTGGTGATCTCGAAACAGGCATCCCATTCTCGAAACACCATGTGGGATGGAACCTCATCATAGACATTGATTATACTCGTTCATGTGTATGTTTTCTATCAATTAAAAAGACTAAATTCTTTTTACTATCAACCATTTTACATGTTTATCCATTATTTAAATTTTAATTTATATTTTAGTCGTAGTTTATATTTTATAAGATTTCAAATTTGAATATATAAAAAATAAGAAAACTTATTAAATTTCAATTTGGGAACTTTAAAATATTATAAAATATAATCAATAAAAACAGTCTAAATAAAATTTTAAACATAGCCTAAGCATAGAAAAGTTGTTGAAAATTAAAATAATCTCATAAATATAATAATTAATTGAAAATGACAGGAATGTAAAAAAAATATTATAAATACCATTGTAATGGTTTAAAACAAAACTGAAATTAATTTTCAATAAAATATTGATGAATTTGAAACATTATAGATTCAAACAAACCCTATATATTGAAACCCTCTAAAATAAAAAATTTCTACCTGAGCTCCACCATTTACTGTTTTATTCTAATTATATAGATTAGAATGGAAAAAAAATCCCAAAAGGGAGTAATATAACATAATAATAGTCCTGAATAGAATAAAAAAATGTCTAGCTAAAAGCACTACTAATCCTTATAAATTGTGGGTGTGAAAAAAATACATAGTTCATGTGTTTGTCATTCAAGTCACATGTTGCTTTCTTATGAGTTTCATTGAAACAAATGAATTGAAATATTGAAAGAAAATAGTACAATAAGTATATAACAAAACAATATATATTTTATATATTTATAATATATAAATTTATAATGAATAATAATATTATAGTTATGTAATAATGACAAAAAAGGTAATATTTAACGAAAAAAATGAAGAATAAAACCATGTATAAGTGATTTATTAAATAAGAAACAAAAAGATAGATATGTTATATTAGTAAGTAACGATACATCTAGGAACATACTAGAAAATAAAACATAATTGAAAATAATAAAAATAATAGATATAATATGTAAAAGCTTATTTACATATCACAAAATATATTGCTTAAAAACATAACATTTTGAATTCCAAATATTAATGAAATAATTCTAAACAAAATAAAACAAACACAATATATATATATATATATATCATAATATACAAACTGATATATTTATAAATATAAAAACATGTAAAATTAAATTAATTTTTTGTTACTACAAGGCGGTATGGCCTTTTTTGCCTTTTGACTTAACTAAAAGGCGATAGGGCCTTACATCCTCTCAAACATAGTTTTAAAAAAAATAACCTAGGCACATTTAAAAAAATTCAAAAAAAAATTTAAAAAAATATGAGTGGGTGTGATCATAATGACGTTGTTGTTCATGGGTGGAAAATCTTCTGTTATATTGTAAAATAAAAAAGAAATTCCCCATATAATGTTGGGGGAAAACATTTTTCCAAAGTATTGTGATGTGAGTGGATTGTTTGTTGAATGAAGAGTGCATATTTTGAAAATCATTCAATGAAAATATATTAAAGATGTTTTTGTATGTAAAAGTGCCTTCTTTAGATAATCAAACCAAAAGGAGCCTACTAATAAGGAACTATCTTAATATTAAGAAGGTGCCTTCTCAAAAGGCTTAAGACAAACATTTAATTAGCCAAATTTTTAAAAGGCATCCACCCTTGTGTTTTTTTTCAAAATAAATGTTTTTTATTTGTATTTATTTGTTTTTTATATATAATATGATGCATTATGTAATTAGCAATAAACATATGATTATGAATAATTTATCACAGCAAATATAAATAATGTAAAGAATAATATATATATATTGACATTAAAAAAACAATGATTAATAATATAATCAATATTAACTATTTTATAATTAGTAAAATTAATAATAATAAGATTATTAAATATTTAAAAAAACAAAAAAATAATAATATTATTATTAAAAATTTAAATAAACTAAAAAAAATTAATATTTTTTAGTAAAATAAATTTAAATCATATTATTATTAAATATTTATATTATTAAATAATAATTATGCACGTATAATCATTTTAACTTAATAATTATTTATAACTAATAAAATTTTTAGTTATATTATTATATAGTATTATTGGATACATAAATAATAATATTATATTTAATATTGAAAATTATTATTTTTTTGGTTTATTATTTAAATATGAATTATATTACTATTATTGTTATTTTAAATGATAAATAATTTTATTTTAAATTTTTAATAATAACTTTATTATTAACAATTATGTTTTTTATATTAAAAATTAAAATTATATTTATTTTAATTTATATTATTAACTAATTTATAAGTTACATTAAGAATTATATTATTTAATAATTATTTATAATTATTATTTTAATTCTTGTAAACATTTTAAAATATATTTACAATTTATTAAAAATTCAATTTATAAATAATAAACAATAATAAGATAACTAATAATAATAATTTATTAATTTTTGATGTTCCTTTTAGTTTCAATTAATTATTATATTCACAGTCATTGTTTTAAATTTCATAATGAATTTATTTATACAATATTTTTTGCACATAAAGGTTTTGAAGTGTAAATGTTATGTTTTTAATTAATGAATGGTGTATCGTTTAAATTATTTATGGTTTGTTATATTTATTAATTTTTAAAACTATTTATTATATGTTTAATTCATCATTTAAGTTTCATTTACATTGGTCTTATAGTTTATATTTTATAGGCTTCCAAATTCACCTACTTGAAATGTAATAAGAAGTTTTTAGAGTCAGACTTTAAAAACCTACTCCATAGATGGGGAGCTGGCCAAATGATCTTAGATTGCTGTGAAATCACAAAAAAAATCATAGAATTATTTTTGAATTTTAGGAATCGATGGTGTGTCATACCAAGGTGTCTTTTTCCTAAGACAACTGAAAATTCAGTTTCAGTATTTTAAAACACTAAAACATGAGTTTCAATATTAAAACCATTGAAAAGGATATCCAATGGATGTGAAATATCATCAAATATATCTTAGAATTATTTTTGATTTTTGTGAGTATATGGTGCATCAATATGATATGTGATGTGCTCGAACGGACTAAATGAGGAGTTATTAGAAAATGATGTTCTTTAAAAATGATTTCCAGAGAGGTTGAGTCAAAAAAATGATCTCATCTTGCTGTGAAATCTCACAACAACAACCATATATTGTTTTTTAAATTTTATAAGTGAAAAGATCATTAAACTGAGGTTTTAGTTTCCTGATATAATATAAAACATAGTTCCCCTAATTTAAAATGCTAAAACATTTGTTTCACTGTTAAAAATGTTGAAAATGGTCTCCAATTGACGTAAAATATTATAAAAGATATATTAGAATTATTTTTGACATGTGAGAGAATATGACACTTCAATGCAACATGTTATGTGCTCAAACATATTAAATAAGAATTTTTTAGAAAATGTTGGTCTTTAAAAACATGTGTTACTATGGGAGAGCTGGCCAAAAGAAATCCGATTACTATTAAATCACATAAAAAACCATGGATTGATTTTTAAATTTTATAAACCAATGGCGTGTTAAACCAAGGTGTCTTTTTCTTGAGATTATGTAAAACATATTTTTAGTAATTTAAAATGATAAAACTTGAAATTTATTGTTAAAACTACTAAAAATGACATCTAATTGATGAAAAATATTATAAAATTTGTATTAGAATTATTTTTTACGTGCATGAGTAGAAGAAATGTCAATATGTTGTGTGATGTACTCAAATGGACTAAATAAAGAGTTATTAGAAAATTTATTTCTTTAAAAACATTTTCCTTATAGGGCAAGTCGACCAAATGAGCTCTAATTACAGTGAAATCACACGAAAATAACCTTATATTGATTTTTGAATTTTAGAAATTGAAGGCTCCTCAAACTGAGGTGTCATTTTCCATAGATGAAAGAAAAAACATTTCAGTAATTCAAAACACTAAAACATGTCCATAACTATTTAAAATTTGTGCACAGAGGAACTTCAATCCGAAGTGAGATTTGATCTAACAAATTAAATTATTAGTTTTTAGAAAATTGTTGTCTTTAAAAATGTGACAACCGGGTCCTAGTGACAGCACAGACACCCCACCTTAACATGGTCGTCGGGTCTTGGCCCACCAGGTACCACCAGTTGCCCCGCAGACACATGGGGCCCACCCCAGGGTCCACCCACATGCCTGAACGGTTCATCTGACTAATGAAAGTCCCCACAGGCCAACACATGTCCTTTCCAGTGTGCTTTGTCCTCACTCACACACACCCTGGAAAACTTCCCAGGAGGTCACCTATCCTGATTACTACTCCAGGCCAAGCACGCTTAACTGTTGAGTTTTAATCAGACAGGCTCCCGAAAAGGAAGGTGCACCTTGTTGACATGAGTCATATCATTTAGTCATTTAACCCTTTATCATTTTGGGGATGTTACAATCACCCCCCCTTTAGAGCACAACGCCCTCGTTGTGGGCCCTACATGTCAACCCAGGCAGTGCACCGCGCACTTAAGTCTGGGTTCCTCCTCTGATACCAAATGTGACAACCGGGTCCCAGTGACAGCACATACACCCCGCCTTAACATGGTCGTCGGGTCCTAGCCCACCAGGTACCACCAATTGCCCCGCAGACACATGGGGCCCACCCCAGGGTCCACCCACATGCCTGAACGGTTCATCTGACTAATGAAAGTCCCCACGGGACAACACATGTCCTTTCCAGTGTGATTTGTCCTCACTCACACACACCCTGGGAAACTTCCCAGAAGGTCACCCATCCTGATTACTACTCCAGGTCAAGCACGCTTAACTATGGAGTTCTAATCACACAGGCTCCCGAAAAGGAAGGTGCACCTTGTTGACATGAGTCATATCATTTAGTCATTTAACCCTTTATCATTTTGGGGATGTTACAAAAAACATGTACACAGAGCGTGAGCTGAAAAAAAGAGATCATATTACTAAGAAATCAAAGGAAAATAATAGTTTATTGGTTTTTGAATTTTAATAATTAACAAGGCATCAAATCGAGGTGTCATTTTCTCGAGAATATGGAAAACATAGTTTCAGTAATTTAAAATTCTAAAACATGGGTTTAACTATTAAAACTATAAAAAATGATCTCTAATTGATGTGAAATAATATTGAAGTGGTATTAGACACATTTTTGATATGTGTGAGAAGATGACGTGTCAATACAATGAGAAATGTGCTTGAACAGACTAAATAATGAGTTCTTAGTGAATATAAGTCTTTAAAAACATGAAACACAAAGGGAGAGATGACCAAATGATCTTATATTACTGTAAAATAACATGAAAAAATCCATAGATTGATTTTTTTGATTTTAAAAATTAACAGTGTTAAACTGAGGGTTCGTTGGATCGAGATGAATGAAAACATAGTTTCAGTAATTTAAATCATTAAAACATGTGTTTAATTTTTGAAAACATAGAAACAAATCTCCAATTGATGCGAAACCTTATGAAAGATGTCTTAGACTCGTTTTTTACGCATGCGAGTAGACATCGCGTCAATCCGACGTGCGATGTGCTTGAATGGACTAGATAAGAAGTTATTAGAAAATGTCAGTTTTTAAAAACATGCACCTTAGAGTGAGAGCTGAAAAAACGAGCTCCAATGATTGTGAAATCACATGATAACAACTATAGATTGAGTTTTGAATTTTAGAAACTGACGACGCATCAAACCAACACGTCGTTTTCCCAAGACGACCGAAAACACAACTTAAGTAGATTATTTTTTTAATAGCACAAATTATTATTAAATAATATATATTATTATACATAATTAGAATTTTGATGTCAATGAAATGTGGAAGTAGTATATTGTTATTTTAAATAATAAATAGCACCAATGTTTAGTAAATAATAAATAACATCAATGAAATGTGAAAGTAATATAGCCACAATGCCTATGTGTACATAAGTGTCCTCCAGTCCCACACCTCACCTCTTTAAAAGGACTCTTATATATACTAGTTTTTTCGGTAGGTTATGGAGTGTGTTCAGAAACACGGTGTGCCTAGTATGACTCAAAGTGTCCATTATTAGTTTTAAATTATCATTTTTGTTCAAAATGTGTGTCACTTATTGAAAACTGAGATAAAAAATTCATATTTTCTTGATAATTTTGAAAAATGATTGAAAGATAATTTTTGACATGTATGAATCAATATCATGTCAAACTGACACACGATGTGACCGGTAAGACTCAAAGTTCATGTTTTTAGTTTAAAATGGAATTCAAGTAAAAATCCCACATTTCATACTCAAAACTATGAAAAGAAAATCATATTGTTTTAATACTTTAGGAAAATTATAGATAATTCATTTTTGAAATATAGGAATCAACCACACCTCAATATGATACACGTTGGTTCTAGTATGAATTAAAGTGACCGTTATCAGTTTGAAATTTTCATTTTAGTTCTAAACATGTGTCACTCACTACAGACTAAGAAAACATGAATTCTATTGATAATTCAGGACAATGCTTCAAAAGAAATTTTTGATGTATAGGAATAAATCACATGTCAAATCGGCACACGATGTGACCGTTATGACTCAAAGATCATTTTTCGGTTTAAAATGACATTTTAGTAAAGAACACAAGCTACATACTCAAAACAATAAAAAAAATGAGATTGTTTTTATACTTTAGGATAATGTTTCATAAGTCATTTTTCATATATAGGAATCATCCACACCTTAATCTGATACATGATGTGTCTAGTATGACTTAAAGTGTTCGTTATCAGTTTAAAAATGACATTTAGTTGAAAACATGTGTGTCACTCACTGATAACTGAGAATACATAGTCAAATATTTTTGAATATTTAGGAAAAAATTCATGAATTTATTTTACATTTTAGTTATTTTTTATATGTTTATTCCATTTTTTAGGTTTTATTTAGATCATACTTATAGTTTATATTTTATAGGCCTCCAAAGTCACCAACCTGAAACGTAATAATGTTTCAGGTAGGTGAAATTGAAAGCCTATTAAATATAATGTAATAAATTCAATATAAATAAAATTTGAAACATTATATAAAAACATAAATAATAATTGAAAATGAAAATAATTTCTTAAAAATTTTATATGTGGAAAAATTTTAATCGAACAAAACATTGTTGTTTAAAAACATAGTATTTGTATTTATAAATTATTTTACACCAAACATTTTTTGTTTAGTTTTTTAAATTTATTTACACTACTTGGTTTTTTAATTAATTTTTATTTGTATAGTTAATGTTTTAAATTTCATTTAAATTTCATTTATTCTATATTTTATGCACCTAAATTTTTTGTAGTGTAAATGTTTGTTTCTAATCAATAAAGTATATTTCTTTTAAATTTTTTTTTTTTATGATTTTTTTTATTTTCATGTATTTTTTATAATATTAATTAATGTTTTTAGTTTAATTGAGATTGTGATCATCGTCATCACATCCACCTTGTACCACGATGGTACACATATCCTTTTAATATTTCAGCAGAACGAAATGTGTGTGTGAAAGAGATAATCATTACAGATACCTAATACAATGAGCATAGAATTGAGTTGGGTGTAAGGATGATCATTTTTGATGATTTGGATAATTCCATGGATGGTGGCGTGTGATCAGTCATTGTGAACATGCCACAAGAGCATCACGAGTCCATCTATAATGTTGACGATGTTGGTGAAGTTTCCCCTCAATTGGGAACTGTGTTATGTTCTATGGTCTGTCATACCAAATATTCCTCGGCTGCTTCACACCGTGTCTATCCCATAGGCCACACTCATAAATGTAACACCCCAAGCTTCCATGGTACATTTATCTTTGAATAATATAGTAGCGTGTGTTGTACGCAACTTCGAGATTCTAACACACCGTGACCAATCAAAGTAGCCATTATGAATAGTAATACCAACTTTTTGAAAATTTTATAAATTTTATCTCTAAAAATGGACTTCATTTTTGGATTCTGAATATTGAAATTAGCCTAGGGTGAAATTTTGGTAATTTTTGGATAACTTTTATATTTTGATGAATAGTGAAAATTACTAAATTTTAATTAAAAACAACTTTTTTAATCGAAATAATTAACAGTGATAAATTATAAATTTGTGTGGTTTTAAAGTATATTTAGAATATGTTTTTACCATTTAATGCAATTTTTGTCATTGGATATAATTTCACAGTTAAACCGGACATAAACAAGTGTCAATCTTTTGATAGTTATTATATCTTAAAAAGACATTTTTTGTTTTAACAACGGGAATTAATTTTAAATTAATTTCTGCCACTTATGTGTTTTGAATTTGAAAAAATGGATTCTATATTTGGAATCAGGATTTACAAATTGTGTAAATAGGAAAATTTTATTTTTAGACATTTTGAATCATTACTTCGGTAAATATTTTATTTACCATGGTTAAAGGGTAAATCCGGGAAATATGGGTAAAAAAATAATATTATAATAATATTAAATTAATTAAAACTTGTCCTAACCTTATGGTTTGATACATTTCCGACCATGGGAATATTTGGGTCAATTTTGGGACCCCATGGAGCCACTTGTAGGTGATAAGGACACTTTATATTAATTAAGTTAAAATAAATACAAAAATGACATAAGAATATATCCTTTAGAAAAAAATTTTTTACATAGGGTTATATATGTTGGATTTTCGACTATAAATATTCATTAGAAATATGAAAATATTTCCTACATAATGGTAGTTTATTTATAATTTTTAGACATTTAATATTTAACTTTATTTATGACACAATAATGATGCAATATTTTCCTTATTAATGAAAGAATCGAATAATTGGTATTATAAATGTTAAAATAAATATAATTTCAAAGTTTGGATGACATCCAAGAATTTTATTGGTTAATATGACATGTTAGGATTGCTTAAATGAATTTTTTTTGAATTAATAAAGTCTTTAATACATTAACAAAAATCAATTATTGAATAGTGTCAAAATTGACATAAATGAGTTTTTAAAACAAATATTATATTATTAATTGACATTCTATTCCTAAAAATATAATGTTCGGCCAAAGGAATTATATAATTATATGTTTACTATTAATGGACCACTTGGGGGTCTCTTGGATGTATATAGTAAGTTTATTAACTATATAATATAAAAATACAAAGTTACATGGTAAATGTCAATCTAATTAACTAAGAGTTAAAACTAAAGAATAAGGATAATATAATGACCCAAACCAATATAAAATCTGTTGGTTGAAAGGATTCAGAACCATCCCCACATTATACTGTGAATAATATACTTTTGATCCATTAGAAACCGACTATGAATTTATTATAAATTAATACTTTAAGTTTTTCTTAAAGAGCCCCTTCTCCCCCTTATAAAAGGACACCACTTCTAACCAATTATTCACACCTTAAAAGCCTTTTGGTTCAGACAAAACCTACCCAAATACTCTTTCAACTTCCCTCAATTCAATCTATAGGAATTATTTTTATCATAAAGCCAACTTATAGAGCCCTTTTGATCAAATCAAAATGAAGAACCCAAAGAAGAGGTAATGTTGTCACCACCCTTTTTCAAGTTCCTTTCTTCTTATACTTCATCTTTCTTTGTTATTTCCTTTCTAGAGTAATAACTCCAGTATCTTCTATATACTGTGATGTTATTATAAATATATCACAACAATATTCAGTATTCTATCCATCCTTTGAATGACATGTCACCATATGTGTGTACATACAGATTACCGTCTCCACATCGTGGTGTAATTGTTTTTCAATACATAATTATTTGGATGGGTATAATAATTATGTGTAATTCATGTAAATAATAAATATAACATTATAATGATACTTTATATATGATATAACATCCAATTATATATTATTTTAATATCAAAAGAATGATATTTTCGCTCGTGCGTACGTACAGACTACCGTCTCCACGAACGCGATGAGATTCATTCCCCATCATATCCATTTAAGTATAATTATAATTTGATGATTAAAAATAATGTTTAAGGACTTGATATCATTCTGGATATGAATAAGATACAACCTATCCGTAACACACATGGCTTATGTAACAAAACATGTAAAAGAAAACGAGTAAGTTAACACCCAAAACGACGATAATACTAAGATATTATTAACAAAGCAATGTTAAAAGATCATATATGATATAATATTAACATATATGATTCATGTATAATTTAATAAATTTTTTTTAACTATTATACAGGAGGTTAACATATCATCGACTAAGAAAAAGTACAAGGTAAGAGTTTATTTCACAGTCTCTTCATTATTCGTGGTTGTTTATACGAAATTATCTACCGGGACCTCTTTATCATCCACATACATGTTTCTTAAAAATATATTTCAAAGATTTTTTACTATTTACTAGAAAATGGGTTAAAGTCATTTATCCCCTTATGTGTTTTGAAAGGAATCTTTTCGTCGTTTACCAAACAAGGTACTTTTTGACCTTTTTGACACATTTAAGGTAAGAATGTTTTTTTTATCTTATACGGAGGGTGCGACTATTTTCCTCCATTATAACATCATCAGAGCTTCCATTACAAGCTTATAAGGATATTTTCAAAGTAAATGTTTTATTTTATAATATTTTAACTTTAAATGAATTAAAAAAAAGAGATATTTCTCTCAAATAGTTTTGATTTCATCTATGTCAACATCATTTGATGGATTTTAAGTTTACTTGAAGTTGATTTATTATGATACAAAACTTCCATATTATAATGAAGTTTTTGTGATATATTTGACTGTGGATGTTCTATTTTTATACCATTCATGGTTTATGTTTAAAGTATTGATATTTCGTATGCTATTTTTAATAGGAATGTTTATGATATGTTTAAACCTTTTCATATGAGGAATGTATTAGACTTAGTAAGTGATGGGTGGAGCCCGCTATAGCTCATCGATGCATAGGTAGGTCTCATGAGACAACTAGACATGGAATTTTCTGAGGCCCTTTCCCATTTTGATTTATGGTTTTGGCCAAGGCCTTAATCATTTTTAGACGTCTTGGCCGAGGCCTTGACAAAATGTTTCAGAATGTCCGACATTATACATTCCCTCATTATGGAAATAATATTGATGGTTCATGTGGTAATTATACTAGTACAATACCCATGATTATGTTTTATTATGGAATTATTTACTCAGCTCATTTTATTTCCATAAAAGTATTCATGTTTATTATTGGTAAAGGCATGAGGTTTCAATTATTTACCATGCTTAATATTTATTTCATTTTCCACTGTATTACTTACCATTACTGAGCATTTGAGCTCACCCCTTTCTTATGCTTCATTTTCCCAGGATATGAAGAAGTTAGTTATGAGTGAATTGGAGGAATTATTTAGGAGGATTGGATGTTTCTAGTGGAATAAATTCATGTTGTATTTCTTTTCAAGTTGTAACGTTAAACTTATGTATGAATCTTGTTTCCAATAATACTAAACTGATCGGTCTTTCGAGACATGATTTCCTTATGACCATGCAAATGTTATGTAATAATGCACTGACTCTGGGTAACTAGGGTCAGGGCGTTACAGTTGGTATCAGAGGAAGTTTAGTACAAACCTTGGAAACTAGATTTATATAAACTCTGATTAGAACACATAGCCCCAAGATAGAATTTGAGGATTAGTATAGAAGAACTTCCTTGAATTTTGGTATTGTAGAGATTTTGTGAGTTTTCCAAGCAATACATCCCTATCTAGATATGAGCAGGTAGAGGTGGCTCTAGCACATATGTACCTAGGTGTAAAATCTAAAAACACCGCTTTGAGCTAGACTCGAATGGGAACTGGTGCACGAAAACGGGCCTTACTGCACTCTTGGTTACGACACTCCCGGGGGATATGCTTAGGATAATTATCATTTTATTTATAAACCATTATGAAGGGTTATGAGTATATACTTCCTCAAAGAATTTTTTTTATGATTATGCATTATATCCATAAACTTTTGAATTTATGTCAAGTATTTCAGAAGTTTGGAATTATAAATTTCGATTCATAAACTAATCTAGTTTATTCCATTGTTTAGAAATGGTTCCTAGTGGATGAAATGGAAACCGTATCAATGCACACACTCTATGTAGGGATTTCCCTCCTGCTCAAGATAATTATAGTGGAGCTGGTGATGCAACTGGTGCTGGCCAGCTAATCACCATACTGGGACAACTCAATCAGGTTATGAATAATAACCTTACCCGTATGGAGCACCCTGATCCGCAGCATAGAGGATCAATGTTAGATCGTTTCATGAGGCAAAAACCACCGACATTCAATGGGAGTACAAATCCATTAGTGGATATGCAATGGATAAACTCCTTAGAGAAAATATTCCATACTTTGGGGAGTAGCAAAAGGGAAAAAGTTGTCAGGGCAGTTTACCGCCTCACCGGAGATGTTGACCAATGGTGGTCCTTGATTCAAAATACAAATGAAGGCGATGAATTATCAAATATGGAATGGAGGGAGTTCAAATAGATTTTATTAGAAAAATACTTTCCATATGACCATCGAGCAGATATGGAAAGGCAATTTCTGAGTCTGAGGAAAAAGGAGGATGAGAATGTCACAAAGTATAAGGCTAACTTTACGAGGTTAGCGAGGTATGATGTAGATTATATACATAACCCAAGAAGTAAGGTTGATAGTTTCTTTGATGGGTTAAAACTATTTCTTCATTAAGCATTAGTTTTAAAATCTTTCTCGTTGTACGAAGATATTGTCTCGTGTGCTATCAAGACGGAAAAGGAGTTCTCTAAGTCTTTTGACTTTAAATCAAAGCAAGAGAAGAAGAGATCTGTAGAGCACTATGGGAAAGGAAATAAGGATACAAGGAAGAAGGGAAGAATTGAATTTCCACCCTGTGACAATTGCAAAAGGAAGCATCCTGGTGCCTTTCTAAAAGGAAAAGGAGTGTGCTACAAATGTGGACAGAAGGTCTATCTAGCTGGTGATTGTAAAGGAAAGAAATACGCTACTGATGTTCAATGCTAAAATTTTAGGGAGATGGTACATTATTCAAATGAATGCCCTAATAATTTAAGAAACTTACCTTAGAAAATGCCATGGGATCAAGGTCAAGCTTATGCAATCACTACTGCTGAGGTTGAATCCCCGAAAGACGTGGTGGCAGGTAATTTAATGGTTTCCTCAAGTTTAACAAATGCATTATTTGATTCTAGATCATCACATTTTTTCATATCTTCCCAGTTTTCTATGAAAATTAGATATTTACAATTTGATTTAACAAGGGAGTTTTCTGTTAAAACTTCTAAGGGAAGTATCATTGCATCAATGTTTTGTGAATCAGTCCCCATTAGAGCACATAAATGTTCTTTATCCGCTGATCTCATCGTCATAACTATGATTGAATTTGATATAATCCTCGGTATGGATTAGATTTAGGTCCATGATGTGAATATTTATTGTAAGAAGAAAGAGGTTACTATTCTTGATGATGATGAAAAGGAACACCTTATCTTTAGAGCAGAATCGTTACCACCTAATTCTTATCTAGATCCACCCCCACTAGCTCAACTGAATTCAATTATCGGGGAGGAAGAGAATGGAATAAATGTGGGTGAGGAATGGAATGTTCAAATAGATGATGTACCTATAGTGAAGGAATATGTAGATGTGTTTTCAGAAGAGTTACCTGGACATCCTCCAGAACGAGAAGTTGAGTTTTCCATTGATTTAATTCCTGGATCAAGGCCTATATCGATGACCCCTTATAGAATGGCCACTATGGAATTAGTTGAAATAAAGAAACAACTAGAGGAATTTAGTAATAAGGGATTTATTCACCCTATTGTTTCTCCATGGGGATCCCCTATCCTTTTGTTAAGAAGAAAGATGGATCTGAGAGGTCATGCATTGACTACATGGAGATTAATGCTATAACAATAAAGAACAAGTATCCCCTACCTCGAATTGATGATTTATTTGACCAACTGCATGGAGCTCAATACTTTTCAAAGATTAACCTTCGATCTGGATACCATCAGTTGTGTGTGAATAAGGAAGACATTCCGAAGATAGCATTTCGAACCAGGTATGGGCATTATGAGTTTATAGTAATGCCTTTTGGATTGACTAATGCACCCTCTGTATTCATGGATCTAATGAATAGAGTTTTCAAGGAATATCTCGATGATTTTGTGGTTGTATTTATTTATGATATCTTGGTATATTCCAAAATTTAAAAAGATCATGAAAATCACTTGCGCATTATCCTGAAGACTCTTAGAAGACATTAATTATATGAGAAGTTTAGCAAGTGTGAATTCTGGCTTCATGAGATTTCTTTTCTTAGAAATATTGTCTCTAAAGATGGAATCTCTGTTGAACCTTCTAAGAACAATGCAATCCAAGAATGGCCAACACCTACGAGTATAACTGGGGTACACAATTTTATTGGTTTAGCAGGTTATTATCGATGTTTCGTCTAGAATTTTGCCCGGTTGGCTAACCCATTAACAAAGCTCACACGTAAAGGGGTTAAATTTCTCTCAAAAAAAGTGTGTGAAGAATGTTTTGAAGAACTGATGAGAATATTAGTCAATGATCCTATATTGACTCTACCATCGGGGAATGATGGGTTCATCATTTATAGTGATTCATCGAAGAAAGGACTTGGTTGTGTCCTTATGCAGAATGATAGGGTTATTGCCTATGAATCACGATAGCTGAAAATTCATGAGCAAAACTATCCTACTCATGATCTGGAGTTAGCTTTTGTAATATTTGATTTGAAGATATAGAGACACTATGTCTATGGTGAAAAATGTGAGATTTATACTGATCACAAGAGTTTGAATTATATTTTTTCATAGAAAGAACTCAACATGAGGCAAAAGAGATGGCTTAAACTACTCAAGGACTATTATTGTACGATAAACTACCACACGGGGAAAGAAAATAAGGTGGTAGATGCTTTGAGCAGAAAGGATCATGGATTTTTGAACAAGATGAGAGTTAAAAAAGATCCAATATACACAGATCTAGTAAAGATGGATATGGGAATAACCATGGAAGGTGAAACATTGATACTTTTTCAAATGGTTGCCAAACCATCTTTACTAGAAATAATAAAGAGTTCTCAAGCTGATGATGAAGCGTTTAAAAAGAAGATTAAAGCTGTGAATGATAGGAGACTGAGTGACTTTGTGTATGAAGATGGAATTTTGAAATTTGGGATAAGACTTTGTGCTCCTGATATACCTGATTTAAAAAGGGAATTGTTAGACGATGCTCACAGTTACAATTTCTTTATACACCCTAGGAGCACAAAAATGTATAGAGATTTAAAGTAACATTTTTGGTGGGACAAAATGAATAGGGATATTGCTGATTTTGTGTCAAGATGTATGACTTTTCAACAAGTGAAACATGGAAGGAAAAAGCTTGGTGGAATCATGCAAACTCTTCCCATACTTGAGTGGAAATGGGATAATATCACTATAGACATTGTCATTGAACTAACAAATAATCCTAGAAGGAACGATGCAATATGGTTGATAGTTGACCGTCTTACCAAGTCAGCACATTTTCATGCTATAAGGGAAGATTTACCACTTGAATGTCTAGAAAGAATATATATTAATGATGTTGTGAGACTTCATGTAGTACCCCTATCGATTGTTTCGGATCAAGATCCTCGTTTTACTTTGAGATTCTGGAAGAGTCTTCAGAATGACTTGGATACTGAACTTCATTTGAGCATTGCTTGCCACCCTAAAACAGATGGACAATCATAACGAACTATTAAAATCTTAGAAGACATGTTGAGATCATGCTCACTTGACTTTCAGGGTATGTGGGATCAATATTTAGCTCTCTTAGAATTTTCCTATAACAATACCTTCTATTCTAGCATTCAAATGGCACCATATGAAGCATTATACGAAAAGAGATGTCGCACACAAACCTGTTGAGATGATGTTGGTGAAAGAAAACTTGTAGGCCCAGAATTGGTGGAGGAAATGATGGAGAAGGTGAAGGTAATCCAAAACCACATCGAAGTAGCTCAAAGTAGGCAGAAGAGCTATGCTGGCAACCAAAGAAAGGATTTGGAATTTCAGGTAGGAGATCATGTTTTATTAAAGGTATCTCCATGGAAGGGAGTTATATATTTCGACAAGAAAGGTAAATTGAGTCCCAGGTATATAGGACCTTTCAAAATTCTTGAAAGAATTGGGGATGTAGCTTACCATTTGGTAATGCCGCCAAGTCTCTCCAAAGTTCATGATGTGTTCCATGTATTACTATTGAGAAAATACATGCCTAAACCAACACATGTACTCACTTAAGAGGAATTAGAACTGGAACCCGATCTATCTTATTACGAAGAGCCTGTCAGGATTCTTGATACAAGAGAACAAGTGCTGAGAAACCGGACGACTCGTCTGGTAAAAGTTCTATGGAGATACTATAAGATGGAAGAGGCAACGTGGGAACCCGAGGAACTTATGATGAAGAACCACCTGAGTCTTTTCAAGAGGTTGTATTCAAGAAATTTCAACGAAGAAATTATTTGAAGGAGGGGAGAATGTAACACCCCAAGCTTCCACGGTACGATTCTCTTTGAAGAATATAGTAGCGTGTGTTGTATGCAACTTCGAGATTCTAACACACTATGGCCAATCAAAGTAGCCGTTATGAATAGTAATACCCACTTTTTGAAAATTTTATAAATTTTATCTATCAAAATGGACTTCATTTTTGGATTAGTAATATTTAAATTAGCCTAGGGTGAAATTTTGGTACTTTTCGAATAACTTTTATATTTTGATGAATAGTGAAAAGTACTAAATTTTAATTAAAACCAACTTTTTTAATCGAAATAAGTAACAGTAATAAATTATGAATTTTAGTGGTTTTAAAGTATATTTAGAATAAAATTTTACCATTTAATACAATTTTGGTCTTTGGACATAATTTCACAATTAAACTGAACATAAACAAGTGTCAATATTTTGATAGTTATTATCTCTTAAAAACACGCGTTTTGTTTTAACAATGGGAATTAATTTTAAATTAATTTCCGCCACTTATGTGTTTTGAATTTGGAAAAATGGATTCCATATTTGGAATTAGGATGTCTAAATTGTGTAAATATGAAACTTTTATTTTTAGACATTTTGAATAATTACTTCGGTAAATATTTAATTTACTATGGTTAAAGGGTAAATCTGGTAAATAAGGGTAATAAAATAAAAATATAATAATACTAAATTACCCTAAAACATGTCCTAACCTTATTAGTGGATACATGTCCGACCATGGGCATATTGGGGTCAATTTTGGGACCCCATGGAGCCACTTGTAGGTGATAAGGACACTTTATATTAATTAAGTTAAAATAAATACAAAAATGACAGAAGCATATATGTTTTAGAAAAACAATTTTTACATAGGATTATATATGTTGTATTTTCGACTATAAACATTAATTAGAAAGATAAAAAGATTTCATACATAAGGGTATTTTATTTATAATTTTTATACATTTAATAATTAAATTTATTTATGACACAATAGTGATGCAATATTTTCCTTATTAATGAAAGAATCAAATAATTGGTATTATAAATGTTAAAATAAATATTATTTGAACTTTTTTTATGACATCCACGAATTTTATTGGTTAATATGACATGCTAGGATTTATTAAATGAATTTTTTTTGAATTAATAAAGTTGTTAAGACTTTAACAAAAATTAATTATTGAATAGTGTCAAAATTGACAAAAATGAGTTTTTAAAAGAAATATTATATATTTAATTGATATTCTATTCCTAAAAATATAAGGTTCAGCCAAAGGAGTTATATAATTATATTGGTATTATTAATGGACCATTTGGGGGTCTCTTAGATGTATATAGTATGTTTATTAACTATATAATATAAAAATACAAAGTGACATGATAAATGTCAATCTAATTAACTAAGAGTTAAAACTAAAAGATAAGGTTAATATAATGACCCAAAACTATATAAAATCTATTGTTTGAAAAGTCTTCGACCCATACCCACATTAGACTCTGAAGAATCCACTTTTTAGCAATTATAAACTGAATATGAATTTATTATGAATTAATACTTTAACTTTTTCCAAAAGAGCCCCTCCTCCTCTTTATAAAAGGACACCACTTCTAACCAATTCTTCACACCTTCAAAGCCTTTTAGTTCGGCCAAAACCTACCCAAATACTCTCTCAACTTCCCTAAATTTAACCTAGAGGCCTTATTTTGATCATAAATCCAACCTATAGAGCCCTTTTGATCAAATCAAAAGGAAGAACCCGAAGAAGAGGTAATGTTTTCACCACCCTTTTTCAAGTTCCTTTCTACTTCAACTTTTTCTTTCTTTGTTATTTACTTTATAAAATAATAAATCCATTATCTTCTATATACTATGATGTTATTATAAATATAGTACAACCATATTCAGTATTCTATCTATCCTTTGAAATACATGTCAACATACATGCGTACGTACGGATTACCGTCTCCACATCGTGGTGTAATTGTTATTCAATACATTATTATTTGGATGGGTGTAATAATGATGTGTAATTCATGTAAATAATAAATATAACATGATAATTATTCTGTATATATGATATACCATCCAATTATATATTATTTTAATATCAAAAGAATGATATTGTCGCTCGTGTGTACGTAGGGACTACCGCCTCCACGAACGCGATGAGATTCATTCCCCATCATATCCATTTAAGTATAATTCTCATTTGAAGATTAAAAATAATGTTTAAGGGCTTGATATCATTCTGGATATGAATAATATACAACCTATCAGTAAAAAATATGGCTTATGTAACAAAACATGTAAAAGAAAATGAGTAAGTTAACACCTGAAACGACGATAATACTAAGATATTATTAACAAATCAATGTTAAAAGATAATATATGATATCATATTAAAGTATATGATTCTTGTATAATTTAATAACAATGTTTTAACTATTATAAAGGAGTTTAACATACCATCGACTAAGGAAAAGTACAAGGTAAGGGTTTGTTTCACAATCTCTTCATTATCTGAGGTTGTTTATATGAAATTATCTACTGGGACCTCTTTATCAACCACATCAATGTTTCTTAAAAATATATTTCAAATAATTTTTACTATTTACTAGAAAATTGCTTAAATTCATTTATACCCTTATGTGTTTTTAAAGGAATCTTTCCTTCATTTTCCAAACAAGGTACGTTTTGTCCCATTCGACAAATTTAAGGTAAGAATGTTTTTTAACTTATACGGTGGATGCATCTCTTTTCCGCCGTTATAAAATCATCAAATCTTTCCTTAAAATCTTATAAGTATATTTTAAAAGTAAATGTTTTATTTTATAATTATGTGACCTTTAAATGATTAAAAAAATGAGATATTTCTCTCAAATAGTTTTGATTACATCTATGTCAACATCCTTTGATGGATTTTAAGTTTATTTGAAGTTGATTTATTATGATACAAAAATTCCATATTGTAATGAAGCTTTTGTGATATTTTTGACTATGGATGTGATATTTCTATACCATTCATGGTTTATGGTTAAAGTATTGACATTTCATATTTTAGTTTTAATAAGAATGTTTATGATATGTTTAAAGCTTTTTATAAGAGGAATGTATTGGACTTAGTAAGTGACGGGTGGAGCCCACTATAGCTCCTCGATGAATTAGTAGGTATCATGAGAAAACTAGATGTGGAATTGTCCAAGGCCATTTCCCAATTTGATTTATGGTTTTGGCCGAGGACTTAATCATTTTAAGATGTCTTGGCCGAGGCCTTGACAAAATGTTTCAGAATGTCCGACATTATACATTCCCTCATTATGGAAATAATATTGATGGTTCATGTGGTAATTCAACTAGTAGAATACCCATGCTTATGTTTTATTATGGCATTATTTACTCAGCTCATTTTATTTCCATAAAATTATTCATGTTTATTATTAGTAAAGGCATGAGGTTTCAATTATTTACCATGCTTAATATTTATATTATTTTTCGCTGTATTACTTACCCTTACTGAGCATTTGAGATCACCCCTTTCTTATGTTTCATTTTCCCAGGATATGAAGAAGTTCGTTATGAGTGACTTGGAGGAATTATTTAGGAGTATTGGATGTTTCCAATGAAATAAATTTGTGTTGTATTTCTTTTCAAGTTGTAACGTTAAAATTATGTATGAATCTTGTTTCCAATAAAACTAAACTGATCGGTCTTTCAAGACATGATTTCTTTATGATCATGCTAATGATATGTAATAATGCACCGACTCTGGGTAACTAGGGTCAGGGAATTACAATAAATACCCTAAAAATAATAATTTTTTTCATTTTTTAAGGAAAATGAGTAACTCAGAAATTAATATATCTATGATCATGTAAACTAATAGAAGACTGCCAACTGGGGAAAAAATCAAACAAGACATGTGGGTCATTCAAGATGCCTCGAGTATCTACATGATGAGCCACTATATTACCCTTCCTTTTGGTAAAGATGAAGGATCAAGTCAAGAAGCGGAGCTGAAGAAGATGGATCTTTGAGTTCAAAAGGACAAAAGGTTGGAGACCTTCCTCTAGAGTGGAGATATCATGAATGATAGTGAGGTAATCATATTCCAAAGTGATGGATTTCCTCTCTCCCTCCAAAGTTGATTCCATTCCAATAATAATAGACTGAGGTTTAGCTACAGTGGGTGGGAGGGATGCTAGGAAGGAAGAATGAAAAGCCTCAATGATCAGCCCGTGGGTTATCCCAGCGATGGCGCTAGAACCTGTGATGTAATTGTCCAAAGGTGATGTATCTACATTAATTTTCAGGGTGTCACCAATGGGAGGTTTACAAGTACATGAATTATTCTTGAAAAGAGGGTCATCAAACATATTCTCACTATGGTCCCACGTTGATAACCAGTGGGATGTGTTCTTGAACCAAAAGGTACATGGATTAGAAATCTAGTTAAAAATAACGTTGGTTCTTCTCCCCTAAATGATCCATTACATTGTAAAATGGGAAGCTAGGTCTTTGTCGGTGGTGTGTGAAGACCATTTTTCAAGAAGAGTCACAAGATCAGAATCCATGTCTAGGAGGTTTTCATCATGGGGGTTAAAGGTTCGCTATAGTTTATTTTCTCCAGGGCAGTGGGAAATGGTGTTCATGGGAGATTTAGTCATGGATAAATAGATAGGACATGTTGGGTCGTCTGATGCATAGCGAGAAACAAGGAACCCCAAAAAAGTAAGGATCCCAGTGAATTCATGCCAACATAAATAACAAGATTTTGGGGGGATACGTAGGTACTAGATGAATTTCCAATGAGTCTCCTCATCAATATTAGGAGTGGTTGAATCAAGAGAATACTCATATTTAAAAGTATAAGTACCGGATTTTTCCCTACTCCAATATGAATGATTAGGACTCAGATCCCTAGTGACCGGGATACTAAGAATAATTTTTCTGTCCCTTTCATTGAATCGGGATGATACTTTCTCAGGGCATCATACACTGCCTTCTTTGTTAAAATTTGAGAGAATATTTGCATCTTCGACACATTTATGGGTGGGGGTGTTTTCCCTGGGCCCATTATCATAAACCTTCCAAGAATCTGTCTATATATTAACAGAGTATCCATTTACAATTCTTCAGTAAAGTCCCTTTAGGAGGCTCTCATGTGATCCCCATAGGCTACACCATAAGAATATGGGTTGGGGGCCTAATGGGAAAATGAAAAAGTCAGTATAAGGTAATTATTTATCTTTTAAAACTTTTTCATAGAGAGAGTTGGGTTTTATGAATAAATCTCCATCCTTTATTGGCAAGAAGTTTTTCATTGAAGAGGAGTAGGTCCCTAAACCCCATACCCCTATGAGGCTTTGGCATATATAGTTTATACCAAGAGATCCACTGAGCCTTGAGTTTTCCATCATTGATCCCCCAACAAAAGTTTGATAAGAGAGAGTGGAGATGATCAATAATAAAATTGGGGAGCTTGAAGAGCGTCCTAAAATAGTAAGACATGGATTGGTCTACTGATTTAATCAGAATTTATTTTCACAAATTAGAGACTCTTTTGTAACTCCAACCATGAATTTTTTATCCATCCTCTCCAAGAGGTTGGAGAAATATTATTTTTTGGAATGACCAAAGAATGTAAGAGTACCAAGGTACTTGTGGCATTTATCAACCATTTGGAATCCAGAATCATATTGGATCTTAGTCCTCTTATCCAGGGGTATGCCTGCGCTAAAAGAAACATCTGATTTTGTGGGGTTAACAACTTTTGCTGAAGCGTTCTCATAGATCCTAAAAATAAGACAAATATGCTTTCATTCTTCCAGGGTGGCCCTAGAGAAAACAAGGCAGTCATCGGTAAAGAAAAGATGTGATATGGGGGGCCTCGATGAGAAGCCTTCTCTCCATGAACAAGTTTATCCTTAACAGATACAGAAATGAGATTAGGGAAATTGTCAACCATTAAAATGAATAGATGAGGGGAAAGGGGGTCTCTATGGAGAAGTCCCATAGAGTGTGAGAATCTCTGAATGAGTCTACCATTAATGTGGATCTTTAATGAGTCTTAGGTAACACATTTCATAATTGGGTCAACCCATCATGAAAAGAAGCCAATTTTTTTTATAACGAACTGAACAAATGGTTATTCAACTATGTTAAAAACTTTAGTCATGTCTAGATTTCAGACTATGATGATTCATTTTTCCACATTGAGAGTCTTCATAGAGTTTAATTTTTCATGCGAAATAATTGTGTTGTCCATGATAAGCCTGCTAGGGACAAAGTAACTCTGGTTTTCTGAAACAATGGAGGGAAGAAAGGCATAATGACGGTTGACCAGGAGCTTGGTGAAAATTTTATAAGTGACGTTCCATAGGCTGATTGGACAAAACTCAAAAACAAAGAGGGTTTTTGGGTTTTAGGAATAAGGCTGATGAGGGTTTAATTGATAGAGGCGAAGTTGGTCTTCCCATGCCAGAGGTCCCTAATCAGGCATGACACATCAGACCCCACATTTTTTCAGAAGTTTTACCAATTTATAATAATTTAATAATTACCCTGAACATTTGAGGTGATGGAACCCCCTTTATGATCATAATCATTGGTCCCAAATACATCCCATTAATAGTTAGCTTGGTCTTTAAGGAACACAGTCTGTTAAAGTTTGTCTCATGCAACTGGCATTCAAAAACCATAAGAAGAATAATAGGGAGGAGATGAATAAATGAATTAGAATGATGTTTTTAGTACTAGTCACAAAGTCAAGAGTATCGATCATGTTGGTTTGAGTGAAAGAGAGCACGAGGAGATAAAAAAGTGATATGAAGCTTAATAATATGAAACCTTCCATGCTTAAATCTGTTTCTAAAGTGTTTCGATATTTCATTTAAATTCTGGTGGGAAGTGGTAGAATGCTATAATAACTATTTATATATAGTAGCATTACTGTAGTGAAAGCATCCCACCAAAATAATCCCTCTCTAAGATAAGTCCATGTATTGAAATGTTTGGTTAATTTTTTAGATGAGTTTTTAATTTTTTTAAAGGGATATGGCTTGGTATATTTTAAAACATAGGTCTGAAGAACATTTACTCTTCCTCCATATTTTTTAATTAATACATATTACACAATGTATATATAAAAATAGATATATAAATAAATACTAAAATAAATATTAATTAAAAGGAATACAAATTAATTAAATATAAATAAATACTAATTAAATATAAATAAATATAAATTAAAAGTACATGAATATTAATTAAATTTTATTAAACATTAATAAAATATTTTTAAATATTAAAAAATATTAATAAACATTCAATAAATATTCATAAATATTGATGATACAAAAAAATATTAATAAATACTATGGAAGGAGAATGAAAGTAGCCTAAGTCTTAGAAAGAGGGTTGTCACCTAAAATATTGTGGTTGAGGACATGGTTGTGATGATTGGGCTACAATGTGAGGGTCTGGTCGTTCTATGAGATAGCTCACTATGGAGCAGTAAGACCTCAGGGATAAGTATTATGTGCTATTCAACTAAGAGAATTCACATTTAGAGTGGGAATCTTGTGATGATATATCTGATCATGATTATGGGGATGGTTCTGATCTTCCTTATTTTGTATGAGGGCTTGTATCCTTATTTGAACCCATATGCTCTCTATGTTGTATAATTTTCAAATAAATTTTTAGGATCTAGTATTCTCGAGTCCTGAACATTACTTTTGATAAATAATAATTAATTACTAAATAAATATAACAGAATAATAATTAATAATTAATTAATATTAATCAATATAAAAAATGTAAAAAAATATTAATAAATAAAAATAAATAGTAAGAAAAGAGAAATAAAATATTAACAAATATTAATTAATTATTCACAAATATTAATTAGATTTTTATAAATATTCATAAATATTCATAAATACTACAAAATATCAATAAATACTAAAAAATATTAACAAATCATAATAAATATTAAATTAATATTCATAAATATTAATTAAATATTATAAAATATTTATTAAATATTAACAAATCTTAATAAATATTAAATAAATATTCACAAATACTAATAAATAATTAATAAAATATTAATAAATATAAATTAAATATTCATAAAAAGTAATAAAATTTTATTAAAAATTCATAAATACTCTTAAATACCAATAAATATTAATAAATATCAATAAATAAAAATAAAATACTAGAAAATATTAATAAATAGTAACAAAATACTTTTAAACATTTATATATATTTAAAAATATTTATAAAAATTTAATAAACATTAATAAACATTAATAAATATTCATGAATATTAATAAATATCCATTAAATATTAATAAATATTCATAAATTTTAATATTTTTTTAATAGGTGGAGGGTTAATCCCACTTTTATTAAGAATATGAATATTAACTAAAAATTAGTGAATATAATAATGTAATATTTAAATAATATTAAATTTTAAATAAATCTTAATATATGTTAATAATTATTAATAAATATTATTAAATAATAGATATCAATTAAATTAATATTCATAAATATTAATAAATATTATCAATTATAAGTAAATATTAACATTCATGAAAATTTATTAACAGTTAGTAATATTTATTAATATTTATGAATATTTATGAATATTTATGAATATTTAATTGATATTTAATCATATTTAATAATATAAATTTAATATTTATTTAGTAATTATCTGTTATTTATTAATAATTTTTAAATTTAATGATATTTATTTATTATTTATTAATATTCAGTTAATATGTATTAATATTATTTTATATTAATTAATATTTAGTAATATTTAACTAATATTTAATTAATATTTTTTAATATTTTTTTAATATTTATTTAAAAAAATTTAGTTTTGGCACAAAGTACAATAGATTACATCCTATTATTGGCTTTGAACCTTATTATAAATACCCTATCTACATTATCATGGATCTAGTGGTCATTTAAGAAAATTGGCACAAAGTACAATAGATTACATCCTGAAGGACAAAATATTTTAGCTGTCTTGGGAGACTAGATTCATCTATGATTCTGACATTACATTTGATTACATAAAATACAACTTAATGAAAATAAATATTATTCATCCTTTCATACATTATAATATTCCTTCTTTATATCTTGGTAAAAGGAAGCAGATATAGTGTGAGCCCAAATGCCTAGTAAAGGAATATGAATAGTGCAATCTATCATGAGTAAATAAGGAATAATCTATATGAAGAGTTAAATAACTGAAAACACATTCCATTTAATCAATAACTTGAGAAAAAAAAAATTAATATTGAAAAAATAAATAGTTATCAAATAATTATATATAAATAATAACATGATATTGAAACTTATCCACAGAAATAATAACTATTCAAATAATAACACAGACATCAATAACTAATATCATAATTATGGAATAGATGTTGTCAAACATCTTAAACATATCATTGATGACTCATTACAGGGTATATAAAATAGATGGGTATGACCTCATCTATATATGAATACTATTTTCTCTCATGAGAAATACTAATTAAAAAAGGATCTATAGTTGTCCCCACCAGTCACTTACCTAGTCTAATGCATTCAACACGTGAAAGGGGTGAATAACATAGTCAATATAAACTATCATATTGATAAACTAGCATAAAGTTTTTAATATTTTTCCTATTCAAACTAATTTGAACCCTTCCAATTAAAAAATAAGGATAATATCATTACAACATTTCCCCAATTGATTATAAAAAAATAATGCTTTATTTTCATTGATAAATAAAAATTCAAAAAAATATGATTAATTTTTTTTAGGAAAATTCATTTTTAAAGTTTAAAATCACTTTTTAAAACATAAAATTGAAAGAATATAATGGGGGAAATTTATTAAAAATAATCATGGAAATTTTTTTTAGGAAACATCAAATCATTGAGAATTCATGATAGTGGGAAATTATGTTTGTGTTGAGCATATTAAAACAAAGATTCATTTCACATTTTAGATAAAAAGTCAAGAAGTACCTCATTCACAAGATAAAAAGAAATTCCATTTAAGTTTTTATAAAAAGTAAAAAATGGGTAAAAATGTCTGTAATAAATCAATGGTTAATTGTAAAAACATTTTTTAAAATATGTCAGGGAAAATATGGACATGGAATAAAAATATTCCCGAATGAGTAGAAAAGAAAATTCTATTTTCAATAAAAACATTATTTTTTGTATGTTGAGTACTTAAAGAGATGAAAAATAAATTAAAACTTGTAATATCCATAAATAACCATCAGATAAAAAATATATTGTGTTTAATATATAAATATCAAAAAATATATAGTAGATACTTAAAAATAAACAATCCCAAATTGTGAGATAAACCCTTACTATTGTAGTAACTCTTGAATGATAACTACCATGAAATAAATAAAATTGAATGAAACATTAAATTACTTGAATATAAAAAGATACATGATATAACATATCAATAGACCATTAAAAGAAACAAGATGTGAATATGGAATATTTCTCATAGGAGTAAAAGTTAGTTGAGAATAACGTTACTGTAGAGACTCGGGTTTTTGGCCCTGTCAGACTTTGGAATATTTATTCGAAAAATTCCAGAGCTAGGCGCGAAGACGTCATGCGATTCCGAGGTCTGGTGTGCCCGGAATTAATTTTATAAAAATATTATATTTTTTTACTATGCACGTGGCAGGGGTGTGATATCTCCTAAACGGTAGCTCAGAATGGAAATCAGAGGGCACGGTTGCGTCCGAAACATTCCGTTTACCCTAGGCGAGGTGTAAAATTTGCGGGCGCGGGCCTATGGTGAGAAACGCCACCAGGGGCGTTTTCGTAATTAAATGGAGAAGTTAGTGTGTGAGCGTCGGCTCAAATAACTTCTAAACGGAGTCTCGGATGGAAAATTTGAGTCCGCCGTTATGTTCATAATGGTGCGTTTACCCTAGGGGTGACTTTACTTTTGTTCGTATCAGGCGTCGGGTCAAAGGCGGGTTTGGCGCCGGCGGGCGACTGATATAAATATCAGTGCCCCCCCCTTTATCGTTCCTCTCGACGTTCTTCACCGTTCTTCACTGCCGCTCCACCGAATCGAGCAAACGAAACGCCCACGAGCTCGGAATTCAACGGAGAACGTTCCAGGAGCGTGCATCGGAATCTCTGAAGCACAGATCTAAGGCAGAACGTCGGCGTTTCGCCCGCAAGGTAGGCGGATTTGAGTTTTAACCCCCAATCCTGTTTTTGCTGCGTTTTACTGAAAATTGAAGCTATAACAGTGTATATCGGGTCACAAGGGTCGTGTAGAATCTTCCGGATCGTAAAAAGGACCACCGAGGTGCCCTCGGCAGTTCGCGGAAGATCCGCCGGCGCCGGCGGACCGCGGCGGCCGGACCGGCCGAGGTGGGCCGGTTCGGGCTGGCTAGGCGGGTCCAGTCCGGTCCAAATTCGACCGGGGGTTCTAAAAACCCCCGTTCTGTGTAATCCAGAGGTCTGATTCGTGCGCCATCCACAGAGACGCGACCCTGGGATTGAGACGGACCTATTGGGATATGTTCGGGTTTTTTTCGGGCTGGGTCCGTGACTCGGGGTCACGAAACGTCGAATAATAATAATATTTTAGTTATTATTCGACTTTGATCGGCTGTAACATTCGCCTGGAGTGTCCGTTTGACGTGCCGTTAGTGGAGTTGAGACCCTGATGGTACGTCAGATTTTTTGAGTTGGTTTCCGGGTGTTGGAACTGAGGACGGGGTGCGGGCCCCACGAGGTCGGGTTTTGGCGTTTGCGGAGAAACGCAGCTTTTGCACCAGGAGTCCGATTTTGGCGGATGATTAGTTGATCATGTGTGTTTTTTTTGAGAGGATCGCAATGGTGCGATCTGTTCGATGTGTTTCGGGATCCAGGTGTGGGCCCCACCCGAGCTGGCTTCGGTGAATAGTACCTTTTTTACCGGGTGTCCGTTTCGGACGAGCGAGTAGTCGATTCCACTTGTTTTTCCGAGGGGATCGTCGTGGTGTGATATTCTTGATGGGTTTTGGGATCATTATGTGGGCCCCGCACGAGCTAGCTATGGTGAATAGTGCCTTTTTCACCAATGATCCTTTTTGGGCGAGTAAACAGCCTATCCTGCGTGTTTTTCCGCGTGGAACGTGATGGTGGCATTGGTTGTGGCCTAGGAGGTGCGCACTGTGGCATTGTGGCGGGTCGCTTGGGTTAGCGACGTTTGGACCAGTAGTGGTTGAGGTTTCACCCTTGGTTCATTCCTACAAGGGTTCGTGTGGCATCACAACCTTCGTATGGGTTTGTGATCCTCTCGTTGGGATGTTTAAACTGTTTGAGTTGTGGCATCCCTCCGGTGGGCCCGGAGCAGATCCTCTAGCATCTTAACCCTAGATCGGGTTCTTGGTATCGTTGTGACCGCTTATTCACGGGTGGCGATCCCCTATCTAGCAGGTTAGCCCTGTAGGGTTTGTGGCATCATCGGGAATATGATCCCCTACGTGGTGGGTCATGCTCAGTAGGGTTGTGGCATCATCGGGTATACGATCCCCTACTCAGCATAAGGTTTATAGTAGGGTTGTGGTATCGTTTGTTATACGATCCCCTACTCAGCGCTTGGTTTCGGTAGGGTTGCGACATCGTCAGTTCGATCCCCTACATCGCGAGTTATACCAGAGAGGGTTCTGGTATCATCGTGACCACCTTTATATGGACGATGATCCTCTATCTGAGTGTTGAGCTTCTGTCGAGCGCCAGATCGGGTTGTGGTATCCCCCAGTGAATCCTGGGTGTGATCCCCTATCAGTGAGAACTACTTATGCCAGATCGGGTCGTGGTATCCCCCAGCGGACCCTGGGAGTGATCCCCTATCTGTGAGCTACGTATACCGGAGTGGGTCTTGGTATCCCCTAGCGAACCCTAGCGGCGATCCCCTATCTGAGGAGTTTGGTGGTTATGTTGTTTCAGAGATGTTTCCTCAGTGATGCTATCCGACGAGCATGATCTCTCAGGTGAGCGTCAGAGAGGTTCGTGAGAAACCCGATGGAGTGTATCTCTCAGATGAGTGTCATCTGGGATGACAGTGATCATGGAGTGTACTCCCTGGTTGTGGGCAGTTGCTGGTGACGAGGTTGGTACCTCTTATGGCTTAGTGAGTGAGCTGAGTATATCTGGATTGTTCAAGGTGTATGTATGGGCATACACATAAGCTAAGCTGACTAGTTGTGTTTAGCCGAGGATGGTCACGAGATGGAGTTTCTCTCTCGTCTGGGTTCCCTATGGCTGAGATGAGCAGACTGATGCCTTTCAGTTTCTCTCTTTGGTTTTGGGTTTTGGGGTGCCTACTGAGTAAGTTTATACTCACCCCTGCACGGGCTTTGCCCGCACATGTTTGTGTCTTGTGCAGACCACAGGCCTTTCGACAGAGTCCCAGGAGGACCCGGAGCAGGCGGAGCTTAGTGAGCGTGTTGACCGGGGTGTTTACCGGAGTTGTGCTGAGGGAGCTTTCTGGCGGGTGTTTGTGGCAGCGTTCCCCTCTTGAGAGAATGTTGGACGCGCTTTGTAGTTTTCTTTTGGTGGGCCCTATTTTTCCCTTTGTACTTTTTCTGTTGCACTCTTGTTTGGGATAGATTGTATGCATGAATTTACTTTTCAGTTTCTATATCTCTACACTGTTGCATGGAGGTGTTTTGGGTGCGTGTGTACAGGTACCTTAGGCTAATGTCTCCCATGTGTGTGATAGCCTACTCAGCGCTGGTCTCCAGCCCCTGGCCTATTGGATGCGGGCTTGGGGAGTCGCGACTCGAGCCCCGTTGGGTCGGGTCGTGATAGAGTGGTATCAGAGGAGGTTCCACCTTTGGGATCTCAGAGCGTAGATGGTCTAGCTATGAGTTTGGTTTGGGTTACATAGCGGTAGTGTTAGGATGTTTCGAGTTCGACTTTTAGGCCAGGGACTCTAGTGTTGGTGCGGCGGCCGACGTATCCATACACCAGGGCTCTGATAACCTTCCTTTCGACTCAGGACATTCGTACACTGGTCATGGGGACATAATGGTACATCCATCATATAGGACTGGGTTTTTGGGTTTTCCTTATCCTTCTTGAGTCAGCTCTCCAAATATACTCTTCGACTGTGGTGCGTCTTGAATGTATTTCAGGATGCCTCCATGAGGACATCCAGTGAGGGTTCCGCAGTAGGATTGTGTTGATGACCCGCCCCGTGTAGAGGCTGTGGAGCAGGGCGCAGGTTCTGAGGTTGCACCTCCAGGTGGTCTGCCAGTTGAGCCACCACCTGTCAAGAAGCTGGTTGTGCCGGAGGTTCATGACGAGGTTTCACGAAGGCTGAGTGCGTTGCACGAGTTCCAGAGGCAGCGACCTCTGAGGTTCTGGGGTGATCCAGACCCCCAGGCAGCTGATGACTGGCTTGAGGCAGTCACCCAGGTTTTCCGCCTAGTGAGGACACCTCCTTATCAAATGGTGGTCCTAGCGGCGAGACATCTGCATGGTTCGGCTGGGCGAGGGTGGAGTTTGGTGATGCAGTCCCATGACAAGGAGACACTCATGTGGGTAGAGTTTGAGCGACTCTTCAGGGAGGAGTTCTATCCGGTGATGCTGAGGCCAGTGCAGATCCAGGAGCTTCTACAGCTTCGACAGGAGGGTCTGACTGTGCCAGAGTACTTAGCGAGGTTTACAGACCTGTTGTGCTACTCCCTGGATATGGTTCGAGACCCGTTCTTTAGGGCTCGGACCTTCGAAATGGGCTTACGTAGGGACATCCGAGCAGGTGTGGTTTCCTTGTACCTTCTCACCTATGCTGGAGTGCTGGAGCGAGCGTTGGTGGTGGAGTGTTTTCTGGCTGAGCAGATCCCCCCCGTTAGTGCTGGGCAAGTGAGAGCTGAGACTTCATCAGTCGGATCGGCATCTGGTAGCCGACGATGGACTCAGGGGTCAGGGCGTGGTCGAAATTTCAGAAGGCGACCCCAGGATGAAGGATCTGAGGTTCAGGGCTCACAGGGCTCGTAGGCCAGTTTTGGTCAGCCGCAGGAGAGGCAGTGTTATGCTTGCGATGGTCGGGGACATCTTGATAGAGATTGTCCGACCCGACGTGCTGCTGAGAGGGAGCCGGTCGATGGACCGCCTTGGCAGAGGCAGCGTCTCAAGCAAGGAGGTCCATAGGGCGGCAGACGTGGCGGCAGAGCGAGTGCAGTAGGAGGAGATGGTAGGTGGTATCAGTTGCCACCACCCCCACCCCCAGGTGGTCCACACCAAGCTCAGGGAGCTGGTGGATGAGGGCGAGGACAGCTGCATGCCCTGGAGGCTCTTGACCCAGAGGCTCCGCGGATTGATAGAGGTACGCCTTGTGTCTTTTCTACTTTCTGTAGTAGTTTGATAGAGACTGTTTAGTGGTACCCTCCTTTTTGTTTTTTGCTCGAGTTTTGTTCAAAAGCGATGGTAAGACCCTGTGTGGGTGTTGTTCGGCGTGCTTCGAATGCGTGGGGAAGAGGGATCCTTCCCCCACCCAGTCGCGTTTTTGTGACGCGACTAAAACCATTCGGGCGAGTCAGTGCCGCCCATAGCGGATAGTATTGAGGTGTGGTGGATGAGTCCCTCTGACTTATGTGTTCGGGTAGGGGTGTTTGTTGGTGAACTCACTGGTGTGAGAGACCCAGTTGAGAGTCCAGTCGTTTTTCTTGTTCTTAGGGGTTTTTGGGGACGAAAAGTTCTAAGGGGGGGGGGAGGATGCAGCGACTCGGGTTTTTCGCCCTGTCAGACTTTGGAATATTTCTACGAAGAATTCTAGATCTAGGCGCGAAGACGGCGTGCGATTCCGAGGTCCGGTGTGCCCGAAATTAATTTTATAATAATATTAAGTTCTTTTTAATATGCACGTGGCGGGGGGTGTGATATCTCCTAAACGGTAGCTCAGAACGAAAATCCAAGGGCACAGTTGCGTCCGGAACGTGCCGTTTACCCTAGGCGAGGTGTAATCTTTGCGGGCGCGGGCCTGCAGTGAGAAACGCCACCAGGGGCGTTTTCGTAATTAAATGGAGAAGTTAGTGTGTGAGCGTCGGCTAAAATAACTTCTGAACGGAGTCTTGGATAGAAAATATGAGTCCGCTGTTGCGTTCAGAACAGCGTGTTTACCCTAGGGGTGACCTTACTTTTGTTCGCATCGGGCATCGGGTCCGAGGCGGGTTTGGCACCGGCGGGCGGCTGATATAAATATCAGCGCCCCCCCCCCCCCCTTTATCGTTCCTCTCGATGTTCTTCACCGTTCTTCGCCACCGCTCTGCCGAATCGAGCAAACGAAGCTCCCACGAGCTCGGAATTCGATGGCGAACGTTCCAGGAGCGTGCAGCGGAAGCTCTAGAGCGCGGATCTAGGGCAGAACGTCGGCGTTTCGCCCGCGAGGTTGGAAGATTTAAGTTTTAACCCCCTATCCCGTTTTTGCTGCGTATTTCTGCAAATTGAAGCCGTAGCAGTGTAGATCGGGTCCCGAAGGTCGTGTAGACTCTTCCGGATCGTAAAATGGACCACAGGGGTGCCCCCGATGGTCCGCGGAAGATTCGCAGGTGCGACACCACCGCCGACGGACCGCAGCGGCCCGCGGCGGAGCCGTGGCGGCCGGCCGCCCAGTGCGGCGGTGCGCCGGGAAGCACGGCGGCACGGTGCGCCGCGCGGCGGAGGACTGCCGGCTGGCGGCGGCTGCGGCCGGACCGGCCGGGGTGGGCCAGTTCGGGCCGCTCCTATCCAAATTCGACCTGGGGTTCTAAAAACCCCCGTTCTGTGTAATCCAGAGGACCGATTCGCGCGCCGTCTACGGCGACGCGACCCTGGGATTGAGATGGACCTATTGGTATATGTTCGAGTTTTTTTCAGGCTGGGTCCGTGACCCGGGGTCACGAAACGTCGAATAATAATAATATTTTAATTATTATTCAACTTTGACCGGCCGTAACTTTTGTATGGAGTGTCAATTTGACATGACGTCAGTGGCGTTGAGACCCTGATGGTACGACAAACTTTTTGAGTTGGTTTCTGAGTGTTGGAACGGAGGACAGGGTGCAGGCCCCACGAGGCCGTGTTTTGGCGTTTGCGGAGAAACACAGCTTTTGCACCAGGAGTCCGATTTTGGCGGATGATTAGTCGATCCTGTGTGTTTTTCCGAGAGGACCGCAATGGTGCGATCCATTCGATGTGTTTCAGGATCTAGGTGTGGCGCCCACCCGAGCTAGCTTCGGCGAATATTACCTTTTTCACCGGGTGTCCGTTTCGGACGAGCGAGTAGTCGATTCCGCTTGTTTTTCCGAGGGGATTGCCGTGGTGTGATCCACTCGATGTGTTTCGGGATCATTGTGTGGGCCCCGCACGAGCTAGCTATGGTGAATAGTGCCTTTTTCACTGGTGCTTCTTTTCGGGCGAGTAAACAGCCTATCCTGCGTGTTTTTTCGCGTGGAACGCGATGGTGGCCTTGGTTTTGGCCTAGGAGGTGCGCATTGTGGCATTGTGGCGGGTCACTCAGGTAAGCAACGTTTGGACTAGTAGTAGTTGAGGGGTCACCCTTGGTTCGTTCCTACGAGGGTTCGTGTGGCATTACAACCTTTGTATGGGTTTGTGATCCTCTCGATGGGATGTTTAAACTATTAGAGTTGTGTCATCCCTTCGGGGGGCCCGGAGCGGATCCTCTAGCATCTTTACCCTAGATCAGGTTCTTGGTATCGCTATGACCGCTTATTCACGGGCGGTGATCCTCTATCTAGAAGGTTAACCTCGTAGGGTTTGTGGCATCATCGGGAATTTGATACCCTAAGCGATGGGTCGTGCTCAGTAGGGTTGTGGCATCGTCGGGTATATGATCCCCTACTCAGCATGAGATTTATAGTAGGGTTGAGGTATTGTTGGTTATACGATCCCCTACTCAGTGCTTGGTTTCGGTAGGGTTGCAGCATCGTCGGTTTGATCCCCTACATCGCGTGTTATACCAGATAGGGTTCCGGTATCATCGTGACCACCTTTATATAGACGATGATCCTCTAGCTGAGTGTTGATCTTCTGTCGAGGGCCGGATCAGGTTGTGGTATCCCCCAGCAGATCCTAGGTGTGATCCCCTATCTGTGAGAACTACGTATGCCAGATCGGGTCGTGGTATCCCCCAGAGGACCCTGGGAGTGATCCCCTATCTTTGAGCTATGTATATCGGAGTGGGTCTTGGTATCCCTTAGCGGACCCTAGCGACGATCCCCTATCTGAGGAGTTTGGTGGTTATGTTATTTCAGCGATGTTTCCTCAGTGATGCTATCCGACGAGCATGATCTTTCGGGTGATTGTCTGAGAGGATCGTGAGAAACCCGATGGAGTGTATCTCTCAGATGAGTGTCATATGGGATGACAATGATCGTGGAGTGTACTCCCTAGTTGTGGACAGTTGCTGGTGATGAAGTTGGTGCCTCTTGTGGCTTGGTGAGTGAGCTGAGTATATCTGGATTGTTCAAGGTGTATGTATGGGCATACACCTGAGCTGAGCTGACTAGTTGTGTTTAGCCGAGGATGGTCACGAGATGGAGTTTCTCTCTCGGCTGGGTTCCCTCTGGTTGGGATGAGCGGGTTGATTCCTTTCAGTTTCTCTCTTTGGTTTTGGGTTTTGGGGTGCCTACTGAGTATGTTTATACTCACCCATGCACGGGCTTTGCCCGCACATGTTTGTGTCTTGTGCAGACCACATGCCTTTCGAGGGAGTCCCAGGAGGACCCGGAGTAGGCGAAGCTTAGTGAGAATGTTGACCAGGGTGTTTACCATAGCTGTGCTGAGGGAGATTTCTGGTGGGTGTTTGTGGCAGCGTTCCCCTCTTCAGAGCAGGTTGGACGTGCTTTTTAGTTTCCTTTTGGTGGGCCCGATTTTTCCCTTTGAACTTTTTCTGTTGCACTCTGGTTTGGGATAGATTGTATGCATGCATTCACTTTTCAGTTTCTATATCTCTGCACTGTTGCATGGAGGTGTTGTGGGTGCGTGTGTACAGGTACCGCATGCTAATGCCTCCCATGTGTGTGATAGCCTACTCGGCGATGGTCGCAGGCCCCTGGCCTATTGGAGGCGGGCTTGGGGAGTCGCGGCTCGAGCCCCATTGGGTCGGGTCGTGACAGTTACCTCAGGTCCTAGTTCCTTCATATGTGTTTGAACATCCTTTTTAATAAATATATAATTATATATATATATATATATATATATATGTTATAGAACAATAAAAATATATATCATATCTTATATGATTTACTTAGAAAAATTTATCACATGTTTATTAACAATTCTCCATTAAAATAACTGTTCTGGGTGATAATTTTTTTGTTTTCATGTATGATTTGGTTTGGTAGTTTTTGACCTCATACTTTGATCATAGTTACATATTATACAAAATTTTAATGATGATATAAATATAATATATATTAATTATATTCATAGTTATAATCATCCAGAAATGGTAGATATTGAAAAATGAATTTCATCATTCATGGGGATGGTAGGTCATATGTACACAAGAACATTGTTTTCACTTCTCAATGTATGGAAAAAAGGAATGAAAATAATGAAACAACATTATATAATTATTATTATATAATATATACCATATATTTTCATTTAATATATTTTTATTAATATCCATTTAATGAGGAATTGTAAAATGAATCACACCGCTTCATGCAGGTGGTAGTTCACACATACGCACGAGTGACGTCATCGTCTTCCAACAGATTAGAAGGTAATATGGTAGATATGATATTATAATTATAAAATAATAATTAAATCATAAAAATCATATATAAATATTAATCCAATCATAATTTCCATCCATAAAATATGGCGATGATAAATGAATTACATCTCTATGTAAAGAAGATAAGTTGTACGTACGCACAAACGATATGTTCACTTACCATTTAATGGAAAAGAGGGTGGATAATGGTGGTTTACTGATCATAATAAATTTTCAGTATATTTATTATAATTAATTTATTATACTTAACTTATTATTTTCTTATTAATACTATAAAGTTTGAGGAGATAAGATGTATGAAAGTGATCTGTTAAGAAGGCAACCTCTTCTTTGAAAGAACTCCTTTAAATCTCTTCTTAAGGACTGTTAGGCTGGTATTTTAAGAAGACAATAACCATTATAAAATTTATAAGTATGTTTCCCTAGTACAAAAACCTTTTTTTACGTCACCATTTTTCACGTCGGTTTTTTAGAACCAACGTGAAAATATCTAAAAATCAATTTGTCACGTCGGTTATTATATAACCGACGTTAAAATACATTTTTGCTGAATTTTCACGTCCGTTATATAAGAACCGACGTCGAAAATCCATTTTATCTGATTTTTCAGGTCGGTTATTATATAACTGACGTGAAAAATTCACAAAAATCGATTTTTCACTCCGGTTATTAAATAACCGACGTGAAAAATCCTTTTCCAGGAAAATATATTAAAATTTTCACTTATTTTTCACATCAGTTATTAAATAACTGACGTGAAAAATATATTTTCGTGACTTTTTCATGTCGGTTATTTAATAACCGATGTGAAAAATGTTTTCAAAAATGTAGTTCATTTCTCAAGATTTAATTTGACAGGTCACCGAGCTCAAACGAAGTTACGGATTAAAAGTTACGACCTTTAGAAGATGATCATCTCTAAACGATGTCTTAAGAATTTCCAACTTCTAAAGGCCATAACTTTTAATCCGTAACTCCGTTTGAGCTCTGTGACCTGTAAAAATAAATCTTGTAAAATAAAATAAATTTGTTTATACTTTTTTCACATCGGTTATTAAATAGCCGATGTGAAAAATCCCTTTCCATAAAATATAGTAAAACTTTCACTTATTTTTCACGTCGGTTATTAAATAACTGACGTGAAAAATCTATTATCATGACATTTTCATGTCGGTTATTTAATAACCGACGTGAAAAATGTTTAGATAAATTTAGTTAATTTATCAAGCTTTAAGTTGACAGGTCACGGAGCTTAAACGGAGTTACGGATTAAATGTTATGGCCTTCAGAAGTTGATCATCTCTAAACGATGTATTAAGGATGTCCAACTTCTTAAAGACCATAACTTTTAATTCGTAACTCTTTTTGAGCACTGTGACCTGTCAAATTAAATCTTGGAAAATGAAGTACATTTTTGTAATCTTTTTTCACATCGTTTATTAAATAACCGACGTGAAAAATACCTTTTAACGTCGGTTATTAAAAAACCGACGTGAAAAATACCTTTTAACGTCGGTTATTAAATAACCGTTGTGAAAAATACCTTCTAACGTCGGTTATTAAATAACCGACGTGAAAAAGTCATGAAAATCAATTTTTCATGTCGGTTATTTAATAACCGACGTGAAAGAGTGATGAATATTGATTTTTCACATCGGTTTTATAATAACCAACGTGAAAAAAAAGTGAAAATTTTAATATATTTTCACGTCCGTTATCATAAAACCGACGTGAATGACATTTTTAATATCCCGTGAACGCGAAATTTCAATTTTTCTACATCGCGACATCGAAATTTTGAATTGCCGCCTAAAATTTTTAATACTGTGTTTTCTCATAGAATCTCAATTATATGTTTCCATTATATACCCATCATAATTTTACGATCATTTATTTCAACCATTATCGTTCCCCCAAACTGACTCCTTTTCTCTCGAACGTGAATCAATTATTTCTTCTTTCCACGATCTCGTCAAGGTATATTTAATCATACATCCATGATTTATCATTTTAATGAATTGTTTTTTAATTGATATACCACTTTATGATCATTTCATTCAACCATCATCGTTACACCGAATCAACTTGTTTTTTCTTCAACGTGAATCAACGATTTCTTATTTCCGCGACCTCATCAAGGTATTTGTAATTATTTTCCCATGATTTATATTTTATATGAGTAGTTTTCTTAATTGATATACCATTTAATGATTTTTAATTTATTATAATGATGGATGATTCTTTATATCATGATAAAACTGAACATCCCCCTACGGATTCAAAAATTCCATCTAATGTGAAGCTACGGTTGGCTCATTCAATCTTTCCTTGAAAAAAATATCAAACTTCTGATGGTCATAACTTTTGATCTATAAATCCGTTTGAGCTCTATGACCTGTCAAATGAAATATTAGAAAATTTTCTACAAGATAGTAAACATTTTTTACGTCGGTTATTTAATAACCGATGTTAAAAATAACTTGTAACATCGGTTATTAAATAAGCGACGTAAAAAATGACTTATAACGTCGGTTTTTTCAAAAACCGACGTAAAAAATGGCTTCTTATCGCCATTTTCCAGAATTTATTTCATGTCGGTTTTCTAAAAACCGAAGTTAAAAACTATATTACCCCATTTTTTACGTCAGTTATTAAATAACCGACGTAAAAAATCATATTTTTAACATCGCTCGCAATAACGTCGCTTAAAAACCGATGTAAAAAAAGGTTTTTGTACTAGTGTTTAGAATAGAATCAGGTAAGTTTTGGTAGATATATATGGAACAATGTTTTGCGAAGAATTGATAGATATATTTTTCCTTTTATAAGGTAGAACAGGGGTACTATTGGAATTTATCAAAAAAGATTAAAATATAATAAATCTATTCTCTATAGAAATGATTCCAAATGAATAAAGATTCAAATATGAGTTAGTTTTAGTATTAAATATCATTAATCAATAAGGTTTTTATAGGTTTATGTGGGTTTTTTAACATTACATTTTCATTTAACCCCTTAGTTAACCTATTTTAATCTAAACTGTAATAAAAAAAATTTCACTCTTAAAGGGATATAATTTTAATTATAATGTAAATATAAGAACATAAATGGTAAAATTATTAAATTTCAAAACATATATTTTCTTTGTTGTCACTTTTAAATTTTTATATAATTTTTAAATAATTTAATAATATATTCTTTCCATAAAATATCATTAATGACATTTGTGAAACTATTCATTTAATTTGACTTTAACGACATAAAAAAAATTTAATTATAATATAATCTTTTCATGAATCAGTAATAAGTTATATTCATATAATAAATCTATATAACCTTATATATAACTGAAATTATATTACATTTAAAATTTTTAAAATCATTAACTTTATTTTTCTCTTAATTTTAGATATATTGTGACAGTGTTCTGTAAGAATTTATATTAATTATCAAATTAATAAAAATTATAAATAAACTAACATCATGAAAATAATTTCATAATGAATAAAATATAAATTAATATTTTTTCACAACATTATTTTATTCCAATGTGAACAAATAATAGATATTTAAAATAGAGTAACATTTTGTATTTTTCATTGCCTTAAATAATATATAGGAAATATTCATGGAAATATTTCCTTTAAGAAATTAAATTTATAGAATATAGTGATAAGGGTAAAATTAATTATATAAAAGAACAATTATGAAGAAAAATGGTGACCTTGCCACTTAGTTTTAACTAAGGTAAACCCAATTTACCCTTTGCAAAGGTGATAAATTTTACCACTGTTACTATTACCAATGCCTAAAAATAAGAAGTGTCAGATTTTTATTATTTGGACCATTTAATTCCAAATATAGATTCAATTTTAAAAAATTAAATTCCTATTATTAGTAGAAATTAATTTATGATAAAAACAAATGCAACAAACAACATTTTTTTCATAAAAATGTATTTTTAAGTACAAAAATATTTTTCTGACCAATTCAACCATAAATTTATTTTAGTAAATTATTTATATTAATAAAAATATAATAAAAAAAATTTTACATTTATTTCATTTTTAAATAAAATGGACATTTTAAAATTCATGAAACAAAAAAAATTTCAACAAAAATCAGTATTTTTCACTATTAATTGGAAAATCAATATTTTTAAAAAAAATCCAAAAAGTCACTAAAATATAATTTTTGAATGATTATTAAAAAATGATATAAATTTTATAAAATAAATTTTCTAAATGTTATATAAATTAATTATAATATTCTCTAACAAAAACCAGTAAATTTTTTTTTTGAGGAAAATGTATTTTGACGAATAGATTGTCTTTAATAAAAATTGAGTGATTATTCCCTAAGAGTTAACCAATAAATTTGTATTTAGTAGTTAATTTATATATATATATATATATATATCATAATATGGTTAATCTAATTAATACCCTTAAATTCCAAAACTAGGTTATAACTGTCATAATATTTCATGGTTTACTTAAGCTCATTGTTGCGTGTTGTATACACTACCTAACATCATGTTCTTATTTTAAAATCTCAGGGTGTTACATTCTACCCAATTAAATATATTACATCCTCAAAATTTGAATTATTTCTCTATAATAAAGGGGTTTAAATTTTAAAATACATTTATTTAAGCCTCACATCATAAAAAGGTTTAATAATAATTCCTATTAAAAATAGGGAAAAGGAAATATGAAGGTCATCCAGAATAACAGAAGAATAGGTTTTAAAATTGTGTAAAATTAGTTGGAAGTGAAAATATGGTCATTGAGGATAAAAATAATTCCCAAGGAATTATAGAGAGTGATATAGAACACGATCAAGATAAATTTAACGACCAAAAAACCATAAATCTCTGATGTGTGAAAAGACCACCGATTCATCAGAAATGATCATAATATGATAATTTTTTTTGTTACAATCCATTTTCCTAGAGTTAAGGAATTACTTTACCATCTATAATAAAAAACATAAGGAAATATAATTAATTGAAAAATATAATATCATCATTTAATTAATCTCCTCCACAATCATATCCTTTCTCCAAATTATGAGTATTCAAGATTAATTTTACAAGCCCCAAGCACTAAAATAAATTTAAAACAGAGTACATAATCCGAAAAAGGATAACAAGATATTCATACTGTTATTAAATTTTAACCAAAACATAAATGGTCACCAAAAAGTAAAATAATATAAAAAATGTACAATCCTTCTTATGAAAAAATAATAAATTTTACATCAAAATGTCTACAATAATACCAAGGATCCAACTTAGATTCTTCCATAAATAAATAACCCTATATCCCAAATAAACTCATTAACCTCAACATTAAACAATGTCTTTCCCTAAATGGTGTTCTAATAACATCCTAAATTCTAGAAAATATAATCATTCCACTTTTAAATAATTTTATTGGGTATAATGTTAATTAACTTCTTTTAGAAGAAATATTATTTTTTAATAATAAGTGAAATAATATATATATATACATGAATATATATATAACAATGCTTTGTAAAATACTATTTTGTTGTGTGTGTTTTTATAATTATATAATATCATGTAGAAAACATATATTGAGTTAAAATAAACGAAGAAAAATTTAGTTTTACATTTTATTCATGTTTTGAATTTATGATTATTCATGATATCATTATTTAAATTGTATTTATGTGTATTTTTTGAAAATTAACATAAATCAGAAAAAAAAAATATTTCTTAAATACATATTTGGGATGCTGTTAAGGCCTATTGTAGTCATTATATGGACGTTATTATAGGCCCCCGCAATATAGAGACCCCCCAATGTTTGCAGATATTGGTAATAAATTTCATTAAAAAATTACAGTAAATACACTCCAAAACATATATTAAAAAAATAATTCATAAATTTTGTATATGTCAATATGATATTCTGAATATCATAAATATATTTGTCCAATTTTTTACAAGCTCTTCACCCATCATATCATATAACTAAAAAATAAATAAATAATAAATAAAAGTCACTATGGTAAAAAGATTTCAAAAGTATAATTATGATAACCCATTATGTTATTTTAATTAAAATATAGTATAATAAATAGTCTATGGCCATATGTTTTTTCATCATATTAGTAATTTATAATTATTTTTTAAATTTATAACTACTTATTCTATCATTCCATGTACACCACATATTGGATTGATGTTTCATCTACTCGTATAAATCATAAATAATTCCAAGAGAGTTTTCCTATGATTTTAAATCAATATGAGTTCATTTTATTTGGTTTTGAATGTTATGCACATTATTTAATGTTTTAAAATACTATAAAGGAATTTTTAGTAATCTTGGGAAAATAAAAACTTAGATTGAAGCACTGCAAGTTCATACATTTCACAAATAAATATATAATTATTTTCTTATTACTTAATAATAATAGGATTTCGTTTACTTTGTTTTGACATCATAATACATGATTTTATATAATATAAGTTCTTTAAGAACTCTGTACTCAGTTAGTCCAAGCACACCACACATCAAATTCATATATTGTTTGATCCTACACATAAAAAATAATTATAATATAATTTTCCATGATTTTAAAACAATATAGCTTGTTTTTATTATTATTTTGACCATTTCATGAACATTTAAGTGTTTCTAAACACTAAATAAACCTTTTTGGTCATTTTGAGTAAAGAACAACTCATTTTGGTGTGGTTTAAGTTCCTACATTTAATAAATCATTATAAACATTTTTTCCTATGATTTTATGGTAATAGAAGTTCATTTCATTGGTTTTGAATCCCCTCCTCACATTTTTAATGATTGTCAATTCTTTAAGAACTGTTTATTCAGTGGGTCTTGGCAAACCACTTGTCGAATTGATGTGTCATCTAATCATATAAAAAAATAATTTAAAGATAGTTTCCCTATAATTTCACATCAATAAAAGCCCATTTCCAAGATTTTTACTTTTAAACACATGTTTTAGGATTTTGAAACACTAAAAATACTTTTTTGGTCATACCGGGAGAACAGAAAGATAGAATAGCAACAGGTCAGTTCATATATTTCAAAAACCATTATACAATTACTTTTATCATGATTTTGTGGAAATAAAATGTCTTTTTTTTGTTCTTCATAACTATATGAATGTTTTTAACGAGTTTTAATTCTTTAAATATCATTTATTTATTCTGTTTTAGAACCATACTTAAAGTTTATGTGTCATCTACTATAACATGTCACAAATTATGTCAGGAAATTTGATCTATGACTTGACATAAATATGAAGCAAATTGATGTGGTTTTTACTACTTCATACATGTTTTAGTGTTATGAAACATTAAAATGGAATTTTTTGAAATTCTGGAAAAATAAAAACCTAGATTGGAATTTTGTCAGTTCCTATATTTCAAAAATAAATATAAGTCAATTTTATAACTATTTCATTGCAATCAAAATTCATCTTCATTGTTTTGAGCCATAACACAAGTTTTTAAAGGATGAAAAATCATTAAGAAAAAATTATTTAAATTTTCATAGAATACTGATCTTCAGATTTATTGTTATTATACTTATATGAATCAATAAAAATATAATATTTTTTCCCAATATTTTATATCAATCTAAATTGTTTTTATAGTTTTAACTTCCACACATGAATTTTAGTGTTTTAAAACTCTAAAAAATATTTTTTATCATCCCAAGCATACCATAACCCTAATAGATACGGAATGAGTTCCTACATTTAAAAAATCATTATGTGGTTATTTTTCTATTATTTCATGGAAATAAAATGTTTTTTTCTTGGTTTTACCACTTGATGTTTGTTTTTTAAGATTATTAATTCTTTCAGAACAACTTATTTAGTCATTCAGAGAAAATATCATGTATTTTTGATGTTATACCTTTTCATACACATTATAAATAATTAAAATAAAGTTTTCCTATGAATTCTCAAAAATATGATACATTTTTTATGTTTTTTACTATTAAATGCACACTTTATTGTAAAAAATGTTTCTTTGGTAATCATGGTTCAAAAAAAACTAGAATTAGCACGTCTTTAGTTCCTATATTTAAAAAGTCTTTATAAGGTTGTTTTTCCTATGATTTAATGTAAATATAATATTTTTTTTACCCCATGATATATATTTGTAAAGATTGATAATTCTTTAAGAGCTTCTTATTTAGTCATCTGATCACACTACATGTCGGATTGACATGTCATCTACTCTTACAAATCAACAATTAATTACATGAATATTTTTATATGATATCTTTTCAATATGAGGTCAATTGATATGGTTTTTACTATTAATCAATTTTTTTAGTGTTTTAAAAAACTAAAAATGTATCATCTTGAGATTTTGTGAATTTTTTTGGAATTAATTTAATCTTTTTGACATTTTTCATTTCATGAAACACTAAATATATCCTATGTTATATGAAAGTACCATGTTATTCTTTATTTTCATGCTATAAAAAGTTAATATTTAGTTATATTCTACACCAACATAAGTTTTCACTACATGATATACTGACTTGGCATGTGTAACACGCTACACTGAGTTCATGCGAAACAACATTTTATTATTATAACTATTTAAATGAAATAGTGATAAAATAGTTGTTAATCTTAGTAACATGAATTGTAATAACAAAATTTTAAATATTATTTATAATGTTTTTATATAAATACAATTTATTGATAATGAAACACAAAATTTTTGGTAAAATATTTATATGTTTGAAAATACTATTTCCTCAAATGAACTCCTTTTTAAGTCATTTTATGAAAAATAAAAAAATTAATTCCAAAATATTTTTGAAATTGAATATGAAAATATAAAAATAACTTTTTAATTAATAATTTTAAAACTATCTTAGGGTAAATTGTTGGAGTTTTATTGAAAAACATAATATTTGGATGAATAATGAAAATACTGAATTTTAATTCAAAACTTCTTTTTTATCTAAGTTATTTTTGTTGTAAAAATTATATTTTATTTTTTTATAGTGTAATTAGATCAATTTTAAAACAATTAATCCAATTTGATTCATTTTAACCAATTTCACATTGAAATTGGATATAAAAAAATTTCAATCTTTTAAACATTTTCGCTTAAAACTCTTGCTTTCACAACACGTCTGCAGGATTAATTTTCACTTAATTTATGCTTCTTCTGTGATTAGAATTTTTAAAAATGTATAAAATATTTGGAATCATAATAATATATAATTTATATTAATTAAAACATACTTTTTGACCAAAAAATATTGGGGAAATCAATTAAAATTTATTACAATGATTAAGGAAAAAATTAGTTTACTTTGGGGTTAAAATTTAATCTTAAGGGGGGAAATGGCTAAGAAACTTTTCCAAAATCCATTTTCTACCCTTATTTAGACAATATATCATATTAGTTCGAATTTTATTTGTTATTGGGACACTATTTCATGAATGTGTCCCATATAATAAGTTAAGTAAGGAAATATAAAAAAACGAACCTTCCATATATTTAACACTTATAAATCCATGGGATATGGAAAAAATACATTAGTTAAGTTGTAAAAGTTATAGTATAAGTTATGAATTGTTTCTCCACATTTAAATTTTTATTTAATTTTTAGAGATGAATTATTTGGATTAATTAATTAATTAATGAAAAATGTGGTAATTATTTAGTTAATAATTAACAAAAATAAATGAGACTAAAAATATTAAAAGTGAATTACATCGATTGATTTATTATATTAAATTTTTTTATATGAATATATAATGTGACATGGTTTTGAACTTAATATATTGAAATTCCTTCTTTTTCATTATTATTATTTTTATTTAAATTAAATAAATAATGTCAAAATGGACATTAATGTTAATTTAAAATATAATATATTTTATTAAAAGATTTAAAATTCACTAGAAATATGATATTATTTATAATTATTTATGATTTTAATAAATATAAAATATGTTCTATTCATGGAAAAATTTATCTTTCATAATGAACATATTGAAATTTAAATTGAAAAAATATTATTAGCATGGTTTTGGGTAGAGTAGTGTTTTTGTGCGTTGCATGTTTTTTTAAATATTAATTTCCAACACATGTGGAATTTATTTTTAGAAAATTAGATATAAAATTTAGAATAAAGTTTGTCTATATTTTATAATAAATCTTACTTTAATTTAATCATAATGGGTAAATTATATAGTTAAGAAAACTAGTTGCCTTAATAAAAACCAAAACTAGAATAATGAGGAAACTTAAAACTGAATAACCAAAATTATAAAAATACATTTCTAAATCCATTTTTTTAAGGAAAATTCTACCCAAATCTCCTCATATAATTTATAACTTGATCCTATTACCCTCTCTTTCAAAATAAATCCAATAAAGGAAACCCTTTGTTCTAACAAAGAGAAGTTACCCAATTAAGGGGTAACATCCTTCTAGAAGATCTTTTATTTTATTTTCATTATCCACCACCTCAATTATTAATATTACAGTATTATATAATAACCGAAGTATTCTTAATACTATAATATGTTTTTATTGTAAGGTTTATAACTACACATACATACACTTCCATCTAATGGGTAACAAACTTACCATTCATGTGTATAATGGACTACCGCTTTGCGAAATGACGTTGTTCATTTTTTCCATTACCACCTATAATACTGGGAATCATGATGGACATACAGTTTTTATATGATATATTTAATGTTTAGGATTTATTTATTATTATTTAATTATTACATAAAATATAACTTCATGCTTTCCATTTTGTGTAAATACGATAAATTCGTTTAAGGACATGTGGACTGTCGCCTCCTCAAAGCGATCTGGTTCGTCCAAAATTTCCATGTAATGTATTAATGATTATTTTCGTATATTTATATTATATGTAGGAAATAATATTTATATTAGAATATATAAATATATATCATTTAGTTTCTTCCTTTCAATACGAAAAGAAAACGAAACATCATTCATGCATATGTACGGCTTACCTTCTCCATGAACGGTGTATTCCATTTCATATTTATAAATTTGATATATTATTATAAATATTTATATAATTAATATATATGATATTTTTATCATGTTTTACTTTTTTTAAATAATTAAATCATGATCTATGTGTGTGGATCAACAATAACATGTCAAAACGTCTACGAAAAACAAAGCAGATATTACTCGAAAGGTAGTATTAACATGGGATTGTTAATAAAAGGGTAATATAAATACATAATAAAATAATATATGGTATTATGTATAATAAAATTATTCTCTGGTATATTTATAATAAATTAATATTTAGTATACATTATCTTTGAACGTGTAAAAATAAATTCAAGACTTAAGGTAAGGTTTTTATCATCTCACTTATTATATATGTGAGATACATGCCCTATTCACCACTCTTATTTTGTGTGGGGTATATATTTTCCATTAATATATTATATGATTATTAAACATAAATTTATGGGTGTTTACATATCTTTTTAATGATCTTTTTATCATGGGTTTTATAGTTCAAAAGTTTCCAAATCGGTAAAGTAATTTTGTCTTGATTGCCCTTATTTGAGTTACATGACATGTTATGAACCTATATTTTACTATGAGGTGCTTATAATGCCTTTGACATGTTATATATTGAATTTTATTATTTTAATTATATTATAAGATTCATTTATTGTTATTCTATTATGGGTTCCATGATTTAAACTTTCAACAGGGGTAATAATTTATTACTACAATCTCATCGTTTATTAGGATTGTTTATGAATGGGATACCATTGATGAAATATAATAATATATATATTAAGAGCACTCATTATTTTTCTTTTCCGATGGTTATTCATTTAATATCCAAGTAATGGTACCATTGTACACTATTTTATACTTGATGTAATTAATAAAACGTTTTTATGAATATCTAAACTTATTTCTCATTTCAGCTGAAAAATTGTGTCCTTTCAAAGATGTGTTTTAAAAAGATGTTTTAAAAGATGTTTTACTATTATCCTATTATTTTTAAAGGACATTTTTTACCTTTTTGTTTACCTTTTTACATGATATTTCTAAAAGGAAAATTCTTGTCATTTTCTAATCAAGGAACATTCTAAACATTTTAAGTTACAAAAGGAATATGTGGAATGTATGAACTTACCTAACATCATAACCATCATGTCCTTGAATATTACTTTGGGAGTTTACATGTTTATTTTTTATGAAAAATGTTTCCTAATTTTTTTGGAATTTTATATTTTAAATTGTATTTCAAAGAAAAATGTTTTAATTTTTTTTCATGTTTAAAAAGTTCTTTAAATGATTTTAAAAGCATATTTTATATGTTTTGAAGTGTTGTTTTAAAATAAAAGGGTTTCCACAAAGCTTTTAAAATGTTATAACATTTATTTATGAGTTTTCAAGGTGATTTAAATGAACAATGATTCAAAAAATATTTTCAAGCTATTTTAAAATAAGAACATTTTCAAAATGTTATATTCTTTAAAAAGAATTTTTGAAGGAAGAAAATATATTTTTCATAAGAAATGTTTTAAATGAAATTATAATAACTTATTTATAATATTTTTTTTGAAATGTTTTATGAAATAGATTTTTAAAGAAAGGCTATTTTACTTAAGAAATATTTCATGTGATATTTCAAAATCATTATAATTTACTATGGATATGATCTATGAATACCGTTCATATTATTTCAGGAAAGTCATTATGTTTATGAAACCCATTTCTCTTCCATGGGTTATATTCTCATGAGACCCACAACTTTACAAGGGTTATGTTTTGAAGTAATGATTATGAAACCTTTATCTTTTCCACAGGTAATGATATGATTACACGTTTATGAAACCCATTTAATTTCATGGGTTATGGTATGAATGTTTATAATCTTATGACACAAGAATGAATTATTTTATTATGTGTTGGGTGGGACCTATATCACCCTCCAATGAATTGGGTAAAGATTTAAATTTCATGAGATAATTATGGGAAAAAATTCTACAAGATTAATCTAATATGGAATATGGGGAATCCCAGTCCACTATAGAAGATGGGGAAACCACTATGGAAGATGGGGAAATCTAATCCACTATATAAGATGGGGATACCTGATCCACTATAGGAAGATAGGGAAACAAGATCCCTAATATGGAAAGGACTTCTACTAGGGATGGTGGTGTTTAATTCCCAATAGGTGTAATCCTTATGAATAAAAATGATATATTATGGAAATGAACCTTGACACATAGGGAATGTTTTAATATGCTTATGTGTTTGCCACAAGTCTATGCCTTAAGCCAACTTTATGCTCTCACAACTTAAGTTCTTTGATTCCCTTATGATTCATGTCTTATGAATTTAAAATATTTATTCTATGACTCTTGATTATGATATTTTATATGAAGTGTATGATCTTATATTGTTATGATCATGTTATAATACCCTTATATTCAAGGTATTCTTACATATCTCTCTTGTTTACACTTTCTGAGCATCTGAGCTCACCCATTTCATATATTTCCATTCCACTTGTTGTGAAGAAATTTTTTAAGTAGGAGTAGTAAATTGGAATATACTTAAGGGATATTTTTAAGATATTTCACCAAGTTTAAAAATTATGTTTCCATGTTTTTAAAGACACTAAACTATTATAGTCCTTAGGCATGATTTTTTTAATGTGATGAATATTCATCTTAAATGATGTAATATCTATGTTTTTATGACTGGGTCATTATAGTTGGTATTAAAGAAATTTGTTATTTAACCTTTTTAAACTAGGATGAGAATGTGAGATCCCTATGGATATTTTTAAGGATATATCTCAGGATGTATCTAAATATAATCCTATAGTGTCTTATATTTAAAGGAAGGTTTCATAATTATAACATCCTAGGTACGGCCTCGGAGCGGCCTCTCCTTTCTCTCCCGCGGCTCCTAGGGTTTCTCCTCGATTCTTCCGTTTCTTCCCTCCCCGGCTCTCCCGTTCCGTCTCTCCTCACTTTGAATCGTCCCTCTGGCTTGGCCGGCTCGGTTTGTCGATGTCGCCGTTTGTGAGACTTGACCGACAGGGCCTGGTTTTTTTTTTCGGAGGTGACTTCCTTTTCATTGTGGTTGACGACAGATCTGGAGTGGTCTGGGGAGGGGGGTTCTGTTTCTTGTTTTCTTTATGTTGATTCTCAGTTTTGAAGGTTTTCGCTTAAGCGGTTTACACTTGAAGCTGGTTCCGCTTGGGTTCTCGCCACGGCCTCTTCCCTCTGGGGGAACTTTCTTCGGAGGTCTCGGGTGCTCGCTACGACGGTCTCATGGCGTTCTCTTCTTGTTGTTGCGTTGCGCATGGACTTCTTCGTCTCCGATGGTCTGATCCAAGGGCGTAAGACCGGATTCACCGGCACACTCTACGGAGCGTCCAAGGGTTTTCCCTTGGTGATGAGGTGTTGTGCTGTGGCGGTTTTTCAACTGGTGGAGATCGTCGTCTGAGCTGCGGCGGTGGAGTGCGATTGAGGTTTTCTGGGGGTTTTCTTCGGTGGTTAGGGTTGAAGCTGTGGGGTTTCTCTTTTATGTTTGGATTTGTGATGATCTGTGGAATGCGTGATGCTTGCGGTCCTTTGATTCTGTGAAGAAGACGACGGGTTCTCTCCGGCGTCACTACGGATGGTTTTTTGTTCAGTGGCAGGTCCGGTGTGTCTCGCCGGCGACCTGGCCGGAGGTGACATTGGGATTCACGAAGGCTCGCATCTCGAGTTCGATGCAGATAGGAACGTGACGCGTCTGATCGGCGACGCAACAATCGAGTGACTTCAGTTTTCGAGGTCGGCGCGTGATATGCCGCGTGTCGGGGCTCGTGGCTCAAGGCGTTGATGGAGATGGAGCGGCAATTTGAAATTTGAATTTGAAGTTGAATGTTTTAAGCTTGGATTTTGAAACTTGAAACTTGAATTGTGGTTTGTTATTCGGATGTGATGATGTAGTTGAAAGACTGTATGGGTACCGGCAACCCCTTAAATCGGCTTCAGAAAATGAAAAAAAAATGATTTCTGGTATATATCTTCTGGTATAACATCCTAGGTATTTATATAACAATAAATAATAATAAATATCAATATTTATTAATAATATATTAATTTTCTGTTAAATAGGAAAATCTTTCCGATATCGTACTTGACACTCACCAATAGGTTTCTCCGAAATCTTACGTTGCACACAACTTTGAGTTATACTGAAAATTAATACAATAATATTATTATTATTTTAAATGGTAGTTAAAGCCTAGCCATTGTATTCGAGGGAATGAATGTAACTAACTACAATATGATTATAAATGTGTTTTAAATGATTTTAATTTTATCCAAGAATATTTAGAGGCTTAAAATGAGAATGAATCCAATTTTAAGCATAAAATACTTTAATATTTTTAAAAGGTCATTCTACCAACTTTTGATTGAGAACCCTTTTTAAATCTAGTGTTTTTCACTTTTATATGTTACAATTCACAATATAAACTTTTTTTTATAAAAGAAATAGAAAAATTTACTTTGAATTAAATTCTGTAATTTTTCAAATGAAATCCATTTTTTAAAGAATTTGGAAAAATAATGCATTCTAATTCAAAACTGCCTTTTCATCTAATTTATTTATATTGTTATGTTTTCATTTTAATTGGTTTTAAATTTTAGTTTTATTTTTTATCATTTAATCCAATTTTTATCATTTTAAGCAATTCCACATTGAAATTGGACATAAACACATGTCAATATTTTTGTAGTTTTTTACTTCTTAAAAACACGCTTTTTGGTTTTGACAAGGAGAATTAATTTTAAAATAATTACTTCAATTTATGTGTTGAATTTAGAAAAATGGATTTCATATTTGGAATCAGAAGGTCCAATTTTTTTAAATTGGTATCTTTTATTTTTGGACATTATGAATCGCAAATTTAGTAGTTATTTTTTTTACCATGGTTAAATAGTAAATCAGGTAAACAAGGGTAAAAAAATAATATTATAATAATATAAAACTCACAAAAAATGTGTCCAAATGATATTGTATTAGACATTTCCAACCATGATAATAATTAGGATGAACTTTGGGCATTTGGTAGCCACTTGGGTTTGAAAATGACATGTTATAATAATTAATTTAAAGCAAAGATAAATATAACATAAACATGTATTTTTTTACTAAAACAATTTTAATATGTGGTTATATAACTGATCTATTGGATTCTAAATTTCAATAAGAAATATATAAATATTTCCTACATAATTTTATTTTATTTATATTTTTAATACATTAAATAAATAAATTTTTTTATGACACATTGATGATACTGTTATAACCTAATAATTAAAAGATTCAAATAAATGAAATTATAAATATTAAAATAAATATAATTTGAATATTTTGATTCCATAAAAAAATTTATGGGTTATTATAATATATTATATTCTATTTAATACTTTTTTTAATTAATCAAGTTTTTATGAATTTAACAAATATTAATTACTAAATAGTGTCAAAATTGAGATAAATGAATTTTTAAAACAAATACTATTTTATTAAGCGATATAATATTAATAACAATATAAGTTTCAGAAAAATAAATTATATAATGTTAAAAATGTCATTAAGGATCCACTTTTTGTTTTATTGGATTTTAAAGTAACTATAGTAACCGTATATTATGAAAATACAATAAGACATGGTAATAGTTAATGTTTTTAAGTAAGGGTTAAAGTTAAAAGATAAGGTTTATTTTTGTGACCAAAACATGTCTAAAACCTATTGTTTGATATTATTTAGACCTACACTCATCTTATCCTATAAATTCATCACTTTTTTACTATTATATTTTCAATATAATTTTATAATAAAATAATATTTTAGGACATTCTTAAAGTACCCATCCCCCCTCTTATAAAAGGCCACCACCTATACCCACTTACACACACCTCTCAATACCATTGGATCGTCCAAGTTCTACTCAAATAATCTCCCAAAATTCATCCTTTCCTCCTAGAGCCATACCTTGGGAAGAAAGAAATTCAAGAAAGCCTTTTGGATCAAATAAAAAGAATTTACCCGATTTTGAGGTAACATCTTCTCTTATGTTCCTTTCCTTAATTTGCCTTTTAAACTCCCTATGATATTATTATTCTTTGATTACATAATAGAAAAATTAACCTCACTATAATAGGATGTTTTTATGAGAATTATTATAACTACACTTACAAACACCTTCATATAATGGATACGAATATACCGTTTCTACGTACAGCGAACTACTACCTCAAGAAACGATGACTATCCAATTTTTTCCTACAACCTATAATAGTCGAAATTATGATGGAAATATATTTATATATTATATTTATTATATTTATATTTTCTCTATACTTCTATAATTTTTATTTACAATATACCTTTATACATTCCATGATGTGTAAATACGATAATTTCATTGGAGGAAGTGTGAATAACAACCCCCTCAAAGTGATATGACTCATTCATTCTATACATGGAATATATAAAGGATGATTTTATTAAACATATGAGACATAAATGACATAAATATAATATTGGTATTGTAATATAAATTTATATCATTTTATTATTATTCTTTTAAAACGATAATGAAATGAAGGTAGTGTTCATGCGTAGGTACGACTTACCATCTCCATGAACGGTGAATTTTATTTCTTGTCTCCAAATATTATCGATATTATAAATACTTATATACTAAATATATATTATCTTTAAATCATTAATTATATTATGGAGATGATGGAATTTGATCACATCGACAATTTACATTAAAACAAGTTCATTTTCAACTGAAGTACCAAATATCGAAAAAACAACCGATATAAATGTAAATAATTATATAATTTTTATAACATGGTAATAAGTGATATAAAAGGAATACTAAACATAGAAATGGTTCTAAGGAAAGTATAAATTAATGTAAGTTATTATTTGGGAACATAACGATTGTACGTGATGAGTCAGACTCAAGGTAAAGAACTTCGTCTCAAACTCCTTTCATTGAGGCATATTTTGATAATATACACCTATTTATTTTATATGGTGTATAATAAACCCTTTTTACTTTTAATTTCATTCAATGTGAATATTTTTTTTAAAAAAACGTTTTAATAAATGATAAAAATTAATGTTTTTATCGTATGCGGTGACAAAAACTCCACCACTACCATAACCATTTTTTGATTATAGGATTCCACTATATGCCTTAATGTTTTAAAAGGAAAAGAAATAACTTATTAACTTTTTATTTGTTTTGGTATTGAATTTTTTTTTCAAAGTGGATTTACTATTTCAATATCTTGAAGTGATATCTTATGATTGAAATTGAAAATTTTTGATTGAAAATTTGATAATTTAAATAAATTAAGTGTTATGATTATATAATAGTTGTAGGATATTTGATGGGTGGTTAAAGGATAAACCCATGATGAGTGGTTACATGAAAAACCAAAGAATTGAGGTTCAGTGATAAACCATGCATAGTTTGTTACCTTATAACCTCCAATGGATTGGGTATGGAAGTCGGTCGTATAGCTATTCCTTTTAGTGATATGTGTGGATGTCGACCGTATGGTTATCCCATTTAAGTATGTTTAAGTCCCAAGTACCTATATATGTCATATGTTTTTTTAGATGGCCTTTATGGTATTATTGTTTTACAAAATGGGTAAGCAATGAGCTTATATTTAGTGAAGTATATTTACTAATTCTTAATGGCGAAAAGAATTACTTTATGATAAAGTATTTGTTGGATCTGAATCTTCATATTATACACAAGAGGGGGGGTGAATTGTGTCTTTTGAAATTTTTTCAATAACTCTTCTCTTGAACGAGTTCTGTCCTTTATAATTTATCATATTTGATCATGCAGCAAAAAAATTAAAATTAAGAACACAAATATGTATAGTGGTTCAGGGAACATAAATCCCCTAGTCCACTCCACCAACGCTCTACTCTATGAGCTTGGTGATTTTCACTATCTGGCCCTCTTTTCCACAGACCGATTCACAACTGATTACAGGCAGTTGAAACCTTTACAATCCAAGGAAAAACATAGCCTTCTAGTTCAAACACAAACCTACATAGCTTAGAACGAGAAGCTGGTTACTCAAGAATAAAAAAAATAATTTCAGAATGAAATTTCCAGTTGATCTTCACACTTGTAACATAATGCAATTGACAGCAGATGGATCGAAGTCTCTAGAAATATTGATCTTCGAGACGAAGCAGTTCTGAGTTGATCTATTTGTAGTAGATATAGAGATATAGTTCACAACCTCAGCAGTAGTAGATGCACAATAGATATTCAATGTAGAACAGGTGAATCTTCTATCAAGTTCCTTCTTCTTGAATAAACAGAGCTTTTATGCTCCTGTGGAACCAACAGATCAATCAGGAATAGTTGCAATCTCTGTTTTCCACCTATTTTAATAATAGATCGATTATACCCCCTTGTACCTGGTGTTTCAGAGAGAGAATATATAATAAATCATATCTCCTGCACATTTAGATCCATAAAACTTGCCTTCTGATTCGCGATATTCAAAAATTTGAATTTACGGAGAAGTCGTAACTTCCCATAAGACTTGGCATAAAAAGATCCTTTTAATTCGATATTAAATCCATTAATAAAAGGGCTTTGAATCAGTCAAAGTCGTAATTTAAAAACGACATTAAATCTGGCTCGAAATCCACCCAGAAATCAGTTTACTGATCGTTGTAGATAAATACCGTCTGCCAAAATTTCCGACGCCAAAATTAAGGTTGATGACTTGGCCTCCAAACGTAGGGTTAATAACACAGTCTTAAAACGTAGGGTTGAAAATGTAAGGTTGATAACAAACGTAGGGTTGATCATCCATAATTTTTCGTCAACAGTCAAACGTACGGTAAAAGATCCATACTTTTACTTGATCCAGACTTTTCCAAGAACATATGGTTGTTTACAAAATTAAGGTTGATGAACCATACTTTTGAGAAATAAACGCAACCTTTAAAATTTACGTATGGTTCTCCTTCCATACTTTTCTGAAAACAAAAACGTAGGGTTCCTTCCTAACGTAAGGTTCTTCTTCCATACTTTGCTGAAAACCAAAACATAGGGTTTCTTCCTAACGTAAGGTTCTTCTTCCATACATTGCTGTAAACATATGGTTGTTTAACCATACTTTTCTCTTATCTCAAAAAGTATACATGCATTTCATCCTTATGCTACGTTTATCCACGTAGGGTATGAATAGTGATTACAGAATGCGCTAAAACAGATTCCACGCTATATTCATCTACGTAAGATGTGAACAGTGTTTCCAGAACGCGCTAAAACAGATTCCGCGCTAAGTAATAAATTATCGTTATTTCAAGAGTAAAATAAATTAATAAACTCTTGAAAAATACTAAGTAAAATCATTGGAAAATAACTAAGGTTATTTGTGAGCATCAAAATTATCATAAAGAGACAGAGTATTCTTTTCAATAATATCCCCCTTTAAATAACATTAATACGCATTGTTGAAAACAATACTGTGCTCAACAATCTTCCCCTTTTTGATGATCACAAAACCCATAAAATAATTAAAATTATTTAAACAAAACAAAATTAACTTTCAAAATTCGTTATAAAGTTTTAAATAAAAACTTCTCCACCAAAAAGATAATTATAAATCCAAATGTCTCATCTAATTTTATCCCTCAATAAAATGAATTCTCCCCCTAAATATTGATGTTGTGTTTATCCAAATTCTCCCCTTTTTGTGATATCAAAAAGAATGAAAAATCATGGATTTTAACACATTTAGTATTGCACTAAACTGTTAGTAAATGCTATTACAGACAGTTTATCAATAATTAAATCTGGAGTACTGGCATACTAAAAATAAAGTTAGTAAAACAAATAAGGAAAGAGACAAATAAATAATGAAGAAAATTTCCATTCAAAAACAGTAGTATATACATGACAATGATATACACAGGAATAAAGGTTTGGGTAAGATAGGCAACAGGGTTTATCTCCTCTGAATTGCAGACTTGATTTCTATAAACTGTTCCCGAAGTCTCTTCATCGTCCTATCTCCAATCTTGATAATGATTTCTCTGTTCTCTTGAGTCATATGAATATCCTCAATTAAATTGACTTTGAAAAAGTCATGCATCCTTTCCTCTTTTTCAAAAAATACATGACACCTTCTCTGATAACTGATCTAACAGAATTCTGATTGATGGCTCACTAGATGTCAGTTGATCCACTAAGAATTTCTGATTGTCCAGCAACACTGAAAAAGGAGCACTGTAACCTTGAAGATCTTGTATCCTTTCATTTATATTACTCAATGCAGCTGTGATATCCTGAAACCTTCTGATTAAATCAAGTGAAGTACCATATCCACTAACAACATTATTTGCAACTGATGCAAATTGGTTCTCCATAAACAACTTCAGATCTGATAAATCTGACTTCATAACCATTTCAGATTTTAATTGTGTAACAGGAGTCAGCATATCCTATTTAAACATTTCAACTTCTTGCCTTGCAACTGTACACTCCTTCAGCTTTTGAAACTTCAAATGTTCTAAGTCTAAAGAATTTATCAGAGAAGCACTATCATATTCCAACTGAGATACTTTTCTGTATAGTTCTTCAACTTCTTATTTCCTTGAATCAGATGCACCCTATGCTTGATTCACATTCTCAAGTTGATGCAGCAATACCAAAGTCAATGATTCAGAATCCGATTTCTCTTTTTCTTTATCTTGATAAGGTTGGTCCACATATTTTTCCTTAGATTTTTCAAACTCCTCCACAGAAAAATCCTCTTGAAGTACCTCTGTTTAAGCTTCAGAAGCATGCTCATCACATTCATCTGCATCTTTTTCTTCCACTAGAATTTCAAGAACAACATTTTCATAAGTTTCCTGAGGTCTGGCCACTTCTTCACCAAGCACTGCCTCTATCTCTTGTTCCTGTTGAAGTGAAACTTCAACATCAGCAACAATATGTTCCTAATTTTCCCTTTAAGCTTCTTCTTGAGCTCCTTATTTCTCTACTGGAGCTGTTCTCTCAGTAACATCTTCCATGGTTTTATAAGCAACAACTTCTCTCACAAAATAATAAGAAAATAAAGGTTCTATTAAAGTTTCCAAAGCAGTGGAAGTGACTTCCTCATTTACTGGTCTTTTTCTTCTTGATTGAAGTCCCTACTGGCTTCTGTCTTCTTCAACATCTTCCATTTCAAAATGAATCTTTCTTGCTACATTGCTGACTCTGGATTCAGCTTGTCCCTCCTTGGACTTAGCAGGTTGAGCCTGAGCACTCTCTGAGTCTTCCTCAACTTCTACTGGAAAAATTTTGCATTTAATTATGCTCCAGAAATATTCAACTTTCCAGAAGGTTCCAACATTAAACATATTACTGTGATGATAGTTAACTCTTGCATCCACTAATCTCACCATGTATTTCTTAAACAGTAGCTTAGAAATAAATCTACCAAAGGGATAGAAATTCATCCCGGCCTCGCTTTGATAGCAGTAACTGAGATACCTTATCATGTATCTTGGAAAGTTTAACTTAATATCACTCAATATAAGAAAAATTATATACATATCAGGGTACAAAATATTATCCATTTCTGCCATCCGTGGAGCTATTCCAGTCTGAATAATTTTACCAAAATCTTCCGATCAGGCTCCAAATCCTTAACAATCATTTTTTATTGTCTTGGTACCGAAAAGAAAAGACATGTTGTCTTCAGATTTAAGCATATAATCTCCTATATTCTTCAAGTCAAAATGAAAAACTCCATCATGAGGGCAGTTGAGAATCTGACTAATCTCTACTGAAGAAATTGAGAAATCCCTATCCTCTATTTTAGCCATTATACTCTCTTCGGTATCTCCCAGACTAAACTGTACAGATTTGTAGAAGTATCTATGTTATACATCATACAAAAATTCCTTATTTTCACTGTTGAACATCTATTCAAGATTCTGAAATGACAGCACTTACTTCAATAAAAGATTCATCTGAAATAACCAGTCAATATAGATTACCTTACCCTATAAGATTTTTCTTCCCTCGGTGCGTTGTTTCTTGAAATTTCTCGGCTCGACCTCACTGGAACTTTTAGTCCTTAATATTACTGTGAGAGTCTCTGAAGGTTTGAAGGTTAGAGTTTCAGAAGTTCAAATGTTAGGGTTTCAGAATAGGTAGTGCGATTTTCAGATTTTGAAAGGGCTTTAATAGAAGTGAAAGGGTTTAGAAGTCGAAAAGGCTCTGACAGCCTTGATTCCCGTGTAATAACACACCATTATATATATTTAAAAACAAATAAATATTTCATACGACGAAAGAAAGAAAATATTAAATAGTATTCAATAAAAAAAATAAAAAAAATCATTTAAAACTAAATAAACCTAGCTCCCCCTTAATAAAATCAAACCTCGCAGTGGGAAGAGGTTTAGTAAAAATATCTGCTAATTGAATTTCTGTATTTATAAATTCTAAAAATATATCTTTTTTAATAACATGATCTCTTAAAAAGTGATGCCTTATATCAATGTGCTTAGTTCTAGAATGACTAATAGGATTTTTTGAAATATTAATTGCACTCGTATTATCACATAAAATATGTGTATTATTAAAATTCAATCCAAAGTCCATAAGAGTTTTTTTTTCATCCACAACACTTGTCCACAACAACTGCCAGCAGAAACATATTTTGCCTCAACTGTTGACAGGGCAACTGAATGTTGTTTCTTACTAGACCATAATACTACGGACTTTCCTAAAAAGTGACATGTACCTGATATACTTTTTCTATCTAGTATACAACTTCCAAAGTCAGCATCTGAATTAGAAATCAAATTAAAATCAGAAGTTTTAGGATAAAGAAGGGATTAAAAAACAGTCCCTTTTAAATATCTACAAATTCTTTTAACAGCAGTTAGATGGGATTCTTTAGGATTTGATTGAAATCTAGCACAAAGACATACTGAATACATTATACCTGGTCTGCTAGCAATAAGATATAACATGCTTCCAATCATACCTTTATATACCTTATTGTCAACTCATTTCCCAGTTTCATCCAAATCAAGTTTTATATTAGTACACATAGGAGTTGTAAATGTCTTGTTGTTCTCAAGTCCAAATTTCTTAATTAAATCATTAATGTATTTTCTTTGATTTAAAACATTTCCAAAATCTTTTTGAAATATTTGAAGACCCAAAAATAAATTTAATTCTCTCATCATACTCATTTCAAATTCTTCTTTCATTAATTTCGAAAATTCATGACAAAGAGTTTTATTAGTTAATCCAAAGATTACATCATCAACATAAATTTGAACCAATAAAACATTATTTTTCACAGTTTTCTTAATGAGTGTTGGGTCTTCCATTCCAATAGTAAAATCATTTTTGAAAGAAAAGAACTTAATCTTTCATACCAAGATCTAGGTGCTTGTTTAAGGACATAAAGAGCTTTAGTAAGTTTAAGAACAGAATCAGGTTTTTGAGAGTTTTCAAAACTAGGAGGTTGCTCAACATAAACTTCCTCCATTAAATAACCATTTAAAAAGGAAAATTTAACATCCATATGAAATAATTTAAAATTCATATAAAATGCATAGGCTAAAAGGATTCTAATGGATTCTAACCTAGATACAGGTGAAAAAGTCTCATCATAATATATTCCCACTTCTTGATTATATCCTTTAGCTACTAATCTTGCTTTATTTCTAGTTATTGTGCCTTGGTCATCCTGTTTATTTCTAAAAACCCATTTGGTTCCTATTACAGGATAATTCTTAGGTCTTTACACTGTATCCCAAACTTCATTTCTTTTAAACTAGATTAATTCATCTTGCATTGCTATTACCCAGCTTTCATCATCTAAAGCTTCTTCTATAGTCTTGGGTTCTTGTTGAGATAGGAAGACAGAGAATTCCACTAGGTTTCCTATGTTTCTTCTAGTTTGAACACCAGTTTCTAAGTTACCTATTACAGTTTCTAAAGGATGATTCTTTAGGGTTCTAGACTGTCTAGGTAATATATTTAAAGGTTCTTCAGTATGATGTTCCTCTGAACTGGACTGAATTTCTTTTATATCATTTTCAAAATCATTCATTAAATTCTAAAGTCTCATGTTATCATTAGAGTCAAGTTCATCCATTTGTTCTGTCCTTTTCTCAAAAGGACCAGATTCATCAAATTTCACATGAACTAATTCTTCAACAATCCTTGACTTCTTATTATAAACTCTATAAGATTTGGAGGTAGCATAATATCTTAAGAAAATACCTTCATTAGATTTTGGATCGAACTTAACAAGATTATCCTTGGTGTTTAAGATATAAACATTGCATCCAAAAACTTTAAAGTAATTTACTTTAGGTTTTCTGTTATTCTATAGTTCATAGGGTGTCTTTTTCAAAATATGTCTAATTAAAACTATATTAATTATATAACAAGTTGTATTCGAAGCTTCTACCCAGAAATATATAGGTAGGATATATTCATTTAACATAGTTCTAGCTATTTCTTGAATTGTTCTATTTCTTCTTTCTACAATCCCATTATGTTGAGGTGTTCTGGGTGCAGAAAAGGTGTGTTTAATACCCATATTTGAGCAAAAAAAATTTTATTCCAGATTCTCAAATTCTCCACCATGATCACTTCTTAATGGGATTATATTGAAACCTTTTTCATTTTGAACAGATTTGTAGAAACTTTTAAATAAAGTAAATGCTTCATTTTTAAATTTCAAAAAGAAAATACATGTAAATCTTGAATTGTCATCAACTAAAACATATACATATAATTTACCAGCTAATCATGCTACTCTTGAAGGTCCAAACAAATCTATATGAATAAGTTCTAGAGGTTTAGATGTAGAAACCTTATTAACAGATTTGAAGGATGATTTGTGTTTCTTTCCAAGTTGACATGCATTACAAAATATGTCACTTTCAATTTTGAGACAAGGTATATAAGAAACTAAATGTTTCTTGGATAAATTATGTAAAACATATACATTGAAATGACCAAGTCTTCTATGCGAGATCCAGGATTCACTTACTTTAGTAGTCAAGCAGTTTACTTGTTGTTTATACAAGGAATTTAAATCCAAAGTATAGACATTTTCAGTTCTTGGTGCATTAAATTTAAACAGTTTATCTTTAGAAACATTACAACAATTGTTAGTAAAATCAACAGTATATCCATCATCACAATGTTGAGAGATACTTATCAGATTGTGATTTAGTCCTTGTACATAAAGTAATTTGTTGATTGAGACTGTTTTTGGATCTCCAACAGCTCCAATGCCAATGATTTTTTCTTTGGTATTATCACCAAATGTGACAGGTCCTCCATCATTTTGAGTGAGTGAAGAAAAATTCAATGAGTTTCCACTCATATGTTTTGAGCAGCTGTTGTCCATGTACCATATATCTTTTCTTCTCTGGTGACCTGCTACCTGCAAAGACATTCAAACAAATTGCATTGGTACCCATATTTTGTTGGGTCTAGGAGTGTTAGCTAGCAATGATTTGGGTATCCATATTTTCTTTGTTCATTTAAAATTAGCTGAATCATATAAGTCTTTTGAAACATAGTCTTTCTTAATACAACAAATTTGAGGTTGTCTTAAGAAACAGTTTTTAGCTAGATGTCCCTTTGCCCCACAAAAATTACAATTAAGCTTTTTAGAGCTACGAACAAAATAATTTTTATATAGCTTTGGTTTTTCTCTTTTACTACCAATTCCAAATATCTCCTTTTTAATGACAGTTTTTCCAACAATTTCATTTAATGAATTCTATCCTTTTATAAAAACCAATGTAGCCTGTTTGTAAGATTCTACTTCATCCTACAGTGATTTTATTCTTGATTCAAAATTAATATAGTTAGTGTTAATAAAATTGTATTTATCAGTTAATTCTTTATGTTGTTTCAGCATTGTGTCTCTTTCATCTGAAACGGCTTTATTTATATTTTTTAGTGACTTATGTTTCTTAAATAGTGAGTCATATATTTCTTCAATCATATTGCAATAGGCTGCAAGTTTTTCATTTGTGTAGCTTGATTCAGAATTTGATTTAGAGGAGTAATATGAGTGTACCTCATCAGTTTCTACCATGAAACACATGTTTTCCTTTAGATTGACTTATTATTTCTCAGAGCTTGATTCAGAAGAGCTACTAGAGTCTTCAGATACACTCCAAGTGGCTTTCATAGCTTTCTTTTCTTTCTGCTCAAAGTCATTTCTTTTGAAGAATTTCTTCTTCTTTGAATCCTTCAATTGTGGGAAATCTGGTCTGATATGTGCCATCTTTTTGCATTCATAACATCTCACTTTCTTATTATCTCCCTTAAAGGGTTTTTTGAAGCCTCATTTCTTACTGTAGAGTTTTCTAAATTTTTTGGCTAGTTGAGCTAGTTCTTCATCTGAGTTGGATGAATCAGAGCTTTCTGATTTAGCTTTGACTTTTTTGCTCTTCATCTTTTTATTCTTTTGTAGTGAAGTTACCTTCAAGGCAGTATCTTCTCTTTTGATAAGCACTTTATGTTCATTAGCTTCATCATGAATTTCAGCTTCATACATCATCAGTGTACCAATCACCTCTCGCATAGTTAGATCTCTGATAGTTGTTGATTGTCTGATTGCAGCAGAGATACAATTCCATCTAGTAGGATGTACTCTCAGTACTTTTAATGCTTGATCAGCCTGCTTGATAGGTTCTCCTAGAGTAGTTATTTTATTGATGATTTCTATCAATCTGCCATTCATTTGGGTAATGCTCTCACCTTCAATCACTCTGAAAGTATCAAATTTCAGTTTTGCAGTAGCATATCTCATTTTCCTTACATTATCTGTTCCTTCATATGCCACAGCTATTGTTTTCCACATCTCATATGTTGTCGGGCACTGAGATACTCTGTTAAATTCATCTGGTCCTAGACCGCAGATAATTGCATTCATAGCCTTCGAGTTCATATCGTACTCTGCCTCAATAGCAGCACTCCATGCCTCAGGATTTTCAAGAATTTCATAAGGAGTCAGAATCTTTGAATAGACTCTATATCCGAGGTTTTTCAGAAATATTATTATGCGCGATTTTCAGAAACCATAGTTATCTGCATTAAAATATGGTTCTCTAACCATCGATATCCCTTCTCTTGTATCAGTCATGATTCTATGTTGTATAATCCTTAAATTCTTCTAGCTTTCTATGTCTCTATTAGAAGCTCCTTCTTTGATACCAATTGTTGGATCTAAATCTACAGATAATACACAAGAGGGGGGTGAATTGTTTCATTTGCAATTTTTTCAATAACTCTTCTATTGAACGAGTTCTATCCTTTATACTTTATCAGATTTGATCGTGTAGTGGAAAAAGTAAAATTAAGAACACAAAGATGTATAGTGGTTCAGGGAACAGAAACCCCATAGTCCACTCCACCAACACTCTACTCCACGAGCTTGGTGATTTTCACTATCTGGTCGTCTTTTCCACAGACTGATTCACAACTAAGTACAGGCATGTGACACCTTTACAATCCAAGGCAAAACAAAGCCTTCCAGTTCAAACACTAACCTACACAGCTTAGAACGAGAAGCTGATTACTCAACAATAAAAAAATAATTTCAGAAAGAAATTTCTAGTTGATCTTCACAATTGTAACAGAATGCAATTGACAGCAGATGGATCGAAGTCTCTAGAAATATTGATCTTCAAGACGAAGCAGTTCTGAGTTGATCTAGTTGTAGTAGATATAGAGATATAGTTCACAACCTCAGCAGTAGTAGATCCACAGTAGATATTCTATGTAGAACAGGTGAATCTTCTATCGAGTTCCTTCTTCTTGAACAAACAGAGTTTTTACGCTCCTATTGAATCAACAGATCAATCGTGAATAGTTTTTAATCTCTGTTTTCCACCCGTTTTAATAATAGATCGATCATACCCCCTTGTACCTGGTGTTTCAGAGAGACCATATATAATAAAGCATATCTCCTGCACATTTAGATCCATAAAAGTCACCTTCCGATTCTCGATATTCAAAAATTTGAATTTACAGAGAATTCGTAACTTCCCTTAAAACTCAGTATAAAAATCTGTTTTTAATTCGATCTTAAATCCATCAATAAAATGGATTTGAATCAATCAAAGTTGTAATTTAAAAATGACTTTAAATCCGGCTTGAAATCCACCCAGAAATCAGCTTACTGATCATTGTACATAAATACTGTCTGCCAAAATTTCCGATGCCAAACGTAAGGTTGATGACGTGGCCTCCAAACGTAGGGTTAATAACACTGTCTTGAAACGTAGGGTTGAAAATGTAAGGTTGATAACAAATGTAGGGTTGATCATCCATACTTTTTATTCAACATTTAAACGTACAGTAAAAGATCCATACTTTTACTTGATCCATACTTTTCCAAGAACGTATGGTTGTTTACAAAAGTAAGGTTGATGAACCATACTTTAGATAAATAAACGTAACCTTTAGAATTTACGTACGGTTCTCCTTCCATACTTTTCTGAAAAACAAAATGTAGGGTTCCTTCCTAACGTAAGGTTCTTCTTCCATACTTTTCTAAAAACCAAAATGTAGGGTTCCTTCCTAATGTAAGGTTCTTCTTCCATACTTTGATGAAAACCAAAACATAGGGTTCCTTCCTAACGTAAGGTTTTTCATCCATACTTTGCTGAAAACGTATGGTTGTTTAACCATAATTTTCCCTTATCTCAAAAAGTATACATTATTTTCATCCTTACACTATGTTTATCCACGTAGGGTATGAACAGTAATTCTAGAATGCACTAAAACAGATTTCGCGCTATATTCATCTACATAAGACGCGAACAGTGTTTCTAGAACGCACTAAAACAGATTCCGCGCTAAGTAATAAATTATCATTATTTCAAGAGTAAAATAAATTAATAAACTCCTGCAAAATAATAATTAAAATCATTAGAAAATAAATAAGGGTATTTGTGAGCATCAAAATTATCATAAAGAGACAGATTATTATTTTCAATATTCTCCCCCTTTAAATAACATTAATGCGCATTGTTAAAAAAAATTGTGCTCAACAGTATTCATGGTTTTCATGTTTTAACAAGAATAATTGTTTTCCTTATTTATGTATACCATACTGGGCTTTTTATTCTCATATCATGTTTTTAAATGTTCTTCATTAGACATAAAGAAAAATATTGTAAAGTATGGGATCAAGGAAAAGTTCTGCTACTTAAACGTGAAACCATACCACATTTCTTTGTAAAGTGTTTTTGTTTTATGAAAAAAAATGGACAGTGAGTATAAGTGTCTACTTGTAATATTTAAGTTTTTATGTAATATTTATTACCTAAGTATCTAAATCATTAAACCTGAAAAGATCCTTTATGTGAATAAAAATCAAATTAATGACTTATCTCAAGATTAAGTTTTTTTATACTGAGGACTTATAATAATTTAGACATCCTAAAAGTGATTGGTCCTGATAATGTGGTTTTACAATATGATAAGTGTTTCTCACACTATTCTTTTTGGTTTTAGTCAATTGAGGGAACTAGAATGAACTAGATTAATCATGGGTGTGATGGTAAATTTGCTGATGAGTGCTCAAATGGGATCCTCACTGGATTGAAGGATGTTGGGATCACAAATAGTAAATTTTCATAGAGCATGATTAACAATGTGTACCTCAACCAACTTTTAGACTAACCAAATAAGAGAATGAAGGAGTTCACTAAGAGTTTGGGTAATGGAGACCATAGAGGAATTAAGATTTATTTTCCATTGTGTCAATAATGTGGAAGGAGTCACCCAAGTGAATGTATTGAAGGAACTAGAAGATGTTTTTGACTATGGGAGAGAAAGACACAAGACAAGTAAATGTAACGGAAAAATGAAGGGTTTGGTTAACGAAGTGGATGGAAAAATTGTCCTCCCTAATACATCATCAGAGGTAAAAAAATTTAAGAGTGTAAGGAATGGTCATTATGAAAATTTATGTCCAAAGCGGAAAGATCCTGAAGAGAATTGGAAAGGTTTGATGAGTAATGGTTATATTTTTTATTATGAGGATACTACAGGTGAAATATAAAAGGGAAGAGGTATTAAGTAATATAATGAGATAGCCTTGTTAATTTCTTTAGTATGAAGTATAATATTTTAAGTGTTTATGAATTTTAATTTAATAACTATGAATTGGGAAATTTATAAGGATTGTTTAGTTTATTTTTTCACTAATGATTAATAATAATATGTTGAATTTTTCATAGGTACTAGAAAAGTGATTTAATGGAAAGGTGATATTCATAAGAAACATATGATTAAAAGAATTATAAACCTTATTATGTTCATAATGTTGAGATAATGTTTTCTAGATAGATATTTTATGGATATAAATATGTAAATTGGATGGTACTAATTACCTTGTAAATAATTAAGGATTTTTTGACAAGTGTTTTATGCTATCATTGATGAAGTTTTCAATGTTTTTGGATTTAAAGAATATATCCAATAAACATTGGAATATGTAAACATGCATGTTTTCAATAAGAATTTTTGGTAATTTAGGTTATTAATATGTTTCAAGAGAATACACAATGATGTTATTCACATATTTGGTATTAGAAAACTTTGAGTTGCTTTATGATATACAGGGGATCAATCTTAAGATATTTTTGAGAAATTTAGTGACGTTATATCTAAAGTTTATGACTTCAATCTTTGGAAAGGGTAATAAGGATAATTATTAATGGAATGATTTATATTAAAATTCATATGATGTTTTAGAGATTAAAGTATTATCACATGAGATGAGGATTTATACATATTGGATAATATGTAAGAACCTATTTTGATTGACAACTAAAGATATATGGAATCACCTATCATTATATTTATGGATATCATGATCATTTAATGCTTCAAGAATGAAAATTTCTCCTTCATTTCATGGAATATGAGATGAAGTGGAAATTGATCAAGGAACATCAAAGTGTGTGTTTGGTATAAAATCATGTAAGTTTATCTTCTCATGAAAATTCTTCAAAATTAGGAAAATCAGTCTTGATATAAAATTTTGTCCTATTATCATCATTTCTATGATACCAATGACCTATTTTATCCATCCAATGGCCCAAATGCCTCTAATAATTTTTATTATAATAAAACACCCTTTTAAAAGAAAAAGGGGTAACCCAAAAATACTTTATGGACATAAGACATACAACAACTCGTAGGTCTTAGAGAGAAAATTCCGACAGAAAACATGAAGTTTCCCCACCCCATCATTTGATCCGGATGAAGATCTCCAACATTGCAAGGCTGTTCGACAAGAAAGTGTCATATGTCAAAGAACAAGTCCGATCCGATGGATGATACCATACCCTCTGAAACATACAAATTCTTCAAGCTCTACAAAGATGAATCGCTAACTATGGATCATCCTATGGGGCCTTTTCAATGTTGTTGAGTACAAGAAAAAAGAATCACCATAAAACCATTCACTTCCATCTCATGATCACCATCAGAAAACACATCACTGTCGAAGATCACATCTTGGACACCTCTCAATGCCATAAATTACCTCCCTACATTGATCTGACGAGGCACCATTCAAATCTGCATCACCAAGCAACCCAAAGGGGCAGTTTATCAAAGATGAAAGATATTAGACTAGTACCTACAAGTGCTGGAATACCTAGAAAACATACCAATGGAGTGCTGCCAGAAAGGTGGACCAAGTTGACCTATACTAGAACCACCACTCTAGGATGAAGCTAGGAAGATAGGGATAGAGGAAGAACCCTCACTAGAATATGAGTTGAGTGAACTAATTGAAAACATGAGTGAGGGGAAGTGACAAGAACTGAGATCTGGGTAATGTAGGCACTGTGAACACCACAAGATTAACCACAGGCATACCAATAAAAAACAACGCAAATTTGAACCAGACGCCAAAGAAAACAAATACCAAATTCCAAATGACTACAAAAAAACCAAATCCAAAATACCTCCCCCCTCCAAGCCTCTTTAGAGTCGGCACTAAACCACGCCAGAAGAATCACAAGCCTTCATCGAGCTACTCCACCCTTGGTATATCTGAGATCTATAAATCGTGAAGCTGAAGATGCCACCAAATATTGAAGCCTTCACCAAGCTACTCCACCCCGAGCCAACCTAGATCCAAAACTCCTGAAGCTGAAGATGATACCACAAGAACATAACACCTAAGCAGATGATTCACCACGCCAAGATCTGTATGAGGACGTATCTACATCTCTCAAGCACGCTGGAGGAGGGGATAAGGAGACTATAGAAGGACGAACCCTAGCCATCATGTCACTTATTTCATGCTTATTCAGTCTATGGTTCTATGATTGTTAACATTCTTTGGATAACCCACTTTCTTATGACCAGTGATATTTATCAATATCTATGACTATTTATTCTTTTCTTCCATGTCCATGTTTTCACTTTCCACATATATTCTCCTATGTGGAAACCTAGTTATGAGTAACTTTGGGTAACCATTATGTTTCAAACATTCTGTTTTTAAAGGAAGTTTTAATATTCATTTTTACAATGCAAGTTTCTATGAAAGGAAATTTAATATATTAAAAATTTAATAACCTAGATGAATTTCAGTGGAGAAATTCATTTTAAGGGGGGTATATTATAACACCCCAGGATTTTGTGAATTTGTTTTGAATTAATTTAAATGTTTTGATATAAATTTCACACAACAATTAATATAGAATGTGTTATATGAAAGCACCAAGTTATTATTTATTTATACATTACAAAAAGATAAAATTCTATTATACGCTACAATAAGATAAGATTTTACTACACACAATATCGACTTGGATTGAATTACATGCGATATCGAGTTCTTATGAAACATGATTTTTTATTAGAATTAAATAAACAATATAGTTATAACATAGCTATTAAACTTAGTAACATGAAAAAAATAAATAATTTTTAAATAATATTTATTATTGTTCTATAAAAATAAAACGTATTGATAATAGAACATATAATTTTTAGTAAAGTCTTTATATGTTTGAAAATACTATTTTATCAAATGAACTTTTTTTATGTCCTTCTGTGAACAATAATAAAATTAATTTTAGAAACTCTCTGAAATTCAATTTAATAAAATAAAAATCATTTTTCAATTTTGAATTTCAAAATTATATTAGGGTGAATTTTTTGATTTTTTCTGAAACACTTCATTTTGGATGAATAGTGAAAAATATTGAATTGTAAATCAAAAGTGATTTTTATTGTAAATTATTTATGTTGTTAAATTATATTTCAATTTGGTTTTAAAGTGTAATAAGATAAATTGTACATCAATGAATCCAATTTAGTTCATTAGAACCAAATTTACATTTTAGTTGGATATAAAAACATTTCAAACATTTAAACATTTTTACTTAAAAACCCTTCTTTCACGAGACATCAACGAGATTAATTTTAAATAAATTTATTCCCCTCCTATGGTTATAATTTTGAAAAATGGATTCTATATATGGAATCAATATAATTTATAATTTCTAGTGCGGTCAATTTAGTTTATTACAATAATTATTAGTGAGATTAATTAAAATTAAGTACAATGATTACGACCAAAATTAGTTTACTTAGTGGTTAAAAATTAATCTTAAGGAAAAAAGAACCTAGATTATTTTCCAAAATAAATTTTCTGCCCATATTTTGACCATATCTCCTATTGGTTATAACTTTATGAGTTAGGGGGACAATATTTCATGAAAGTGACTTACATAATAAGTTATCTTTGGAAAGGCACAAACAAGGAAACTTCCTTACCATTAATATTTATAATGCCTCTGAATAAGAAAAAAAACCCATTAGTTCGGTTGTACACATTTTTTAATGGTAAAATATTTTTTGAAATCTAATTAATTTATATTTAATTTTTAGATATGAATTACTTAGATTAACTTCTTATGGAATGACAAACACTATAATTATAAGGTTAATAATTAACTAAATAAAGTATACTAAAAATATCTAAAGTTAATTAAATTGACTGAATTATTGTCTTTAAAATTTTATATGAATATATAATGTTACACAGGTTTGAACTTAATAGTTTCAAATTCCATCTTTTTCTTGATTGTTATTAAAATTTAAATTAAGTAAATAATATAAAAATGGAAATTAATGTTATTTTATAATAAATGATATTTCATTAAAAGATTTAAAATTCACTAAAAATCATATATTATGACAAATGATATTTATATGTTCAAAAATTTCAAATATGCTATATTTATTGACTAATTGACCTTTTATAATGAACATATTGACCATTAAATATAATGAAATGTTTGCACGGTTCAGGTTAAAATAATATTTTTATGTGTTATATGTGCTTATATTAAAATTAATTTCCATCATATGTGAGATTTTTTTTTAAAATTAGGAATAATATTTAAAATTAGTTGGGTATTTTTTCTGTCAAATATCACTTTAATTTAGTCTTCATGGTTAAATTATTTAAGTTATAAAACTAGTTGCCTTAATAAAAACGAAAATAACAAATACGGGGACACATAGAAGTTAAGGAAAAAAATTATAAAAATAAAATTATATTTCTGTTTTGGAGGGTTTTATTGACCAAAACCCCATTTAATCCATTATTTTTTCATTTTTGAGTCATGTGAGGTAAGGGATGCCTCCCAATACTGTGTACCTTATTCTATTTATAAGAATGTCACTCCTCCTCCTCTATAAAATAACATTCAATATTCTACTTCCTTACACCTCTCGTGCACTTTTGGATCTACCAAAATCTACCTAAATATACTTATAACATCCATATATTCATAATTTAAGCCTCCCTTTTAAAATAAATCATATAAATGAATCCCTTTGGTGTAAACCAAGAGGAGCTACCAAAAGAATATGTAACATCCTTCTACAAGCTCCTTTGTTTTATTTTCATTATTCACCACCTCAATTATTCTCATTTAAAGCTTATTTAATAACCTCACTATCCAAAAGTATCTGATATTTTGTTATTATAAGTGTAATACCTACACTTAAACCCTCTTTAATTAAATTGGTAATGAACTTACTGTTCGTGGGTATGACAGACAACTATCTCGCGAAATGATGATGTTTGTTTTTCCTTTATGACCTCTCACGGGGGAAATTATGTTGGAAATACTATTTTATATGAAATATATATTATATTTATGATTTATTTATTATTATTTAATTATTAAATAAAACATACCTTCATTCTTTCTATTGTTTTTAAATATGATAAATTTGTTTGTGGACGTGTGGACTACTGCCTCCAAAGACGATGTGATTAATTCAAACTTTTATTGGAATATATTAGGAATGAGTATAGTAAATTTATATAATATGTATTAAATAATATATATATATATATATATATATTTCATTTAATTTATTCCTTTCAATATGATAAGAAAATGGAAACAACATTCATGCATACGTACAACCTACCATCTCCACGAACAATTAATTCTATTTTATATTTATAACTTTTACGAATTATTATAATTTTTTAATGAATAAAAATTATATTTATATCATGTTTTAAATTTTGGAAATAATTAAATCATAATCTATTTAATTGGATCAAGAATATCCCTTCAAAACATATAGGAAAAACAAAGTGGATACCATCTGAACCGTAACATTAACATGGAATAGTTAATAAATAAGTAATATAAAGTCATAATAAAATAATATATGGTATTATGTATAATAATATGGTTATGTGGTAGATTTATAATAAAATTATATTTATTATGAAGGAGGTTTAAATGTGTATAAATAAATTCAATACTTAAGGTAAGGGTTTTCTCATCTCATATATTATATTTGTGAGATACATGCCATATTCACCACTCATTTTATTTGTGTGATTTATATACCACCCGTGAATGTATTATAGGTTTATTATAATTAAATTTTTAGTTTTGTACATATCTATTTGATTATATTTTATTCATGGATTTTATGGTCAAAAGTTACAAAATCAGTAATGTAATTTTATCTCGATTTTCCTTCTTGGAGATACATGTCGTGTTATGAACTTATATTTGTCTATGAGGTGTATATACTAAATTTGACATGTTATATCATGAATTTTATTATTTTAATGATATTATAATCATCATGTAATGTTATTATATTATGGTATTTATGATTTAAAGTTACAAAAATGGTAACAATTCATTTCTACAATCTCATCATTTATCAAGATTATTTATAAATATGCTACCATTGATGAAATATTTTAATACAAATATTAATAACTAAAATAAATTTTATTATAATATGTTTATTCATGTTATATCCAATAATGGTACTAATTTTACACTCTTTGGTACTTTATATAATAAAGAATTTGTTTTATAAAAATACAACTCTATTTCTCCTTTTTGTCTGAAATATGCGTCCTTTCGAAAATGTGGTTTATAAATATGGTTAAAAAATTATTTAATATTATCCTATAATTTTTAAAGGAATTTTTTACCAATTTTTATCTTAAAATGTATTTAAAATGATTTTTGTTATTGTGTTACTATCATGGAATTTTTCTAAAATTTTTAAGGTGAAAAAGGAATGTTTGGCATGTATAGACTTACCCGACGTCATAATCATAATTTCCTTCAATATTCCATTGTATGGTTACAAGTTTATTTTTTAGGAAAATATTTTCCTAATATTATGGTAATTGTTTTATTTTAAATTTATTTTCAAATCAAAATGTTTTAAAAAATGACTTATGTTTAAAAAGTGTTTTAAATGATTTTCAAAGCTTCCATTATATGTATTAAAAATGTTATTTTCAAATAAAAGGGTTTCCAAAATGATTTCAAATGTTATTTTTTGGTTTTAAATTTATTTTCCAAGAATAAGGTTTTCAAAATGTTTTCAATATTTAGTTATTAGTTTTTATGTTTTTTTCAAAGAAAAATAATTTCGAAATATTTTTAAGATTCTTTAATAAGTTTTCAAAACTATTTTAAAAGAAGACAGTTTTAAAATTTTATTATATTTTAAAAATAAATATTCAAGGTTGAAAAGATATTTTTATAAATAAATGTTTTAAATTAAACTGTAATTATTTATTTATAAGAAAATAATTTTTGAAATGGTTTTATGAAAGATAATTTCATAGAAATGTTATTTTTCTTATGAAATATTCCATATAATCTTTCAAAATATTCTTATATGTAATATGTCATAAATTGTTATAGTTAATGACTTACTAGGGATATGATCAAAGAATATTGCTCATATTATTTCATGAATGACATTATTTTAATGACAATCGTTTCTCTTCCATGGGTTATATGCTCATGAAACCTGCTTATTTTCACATGTTTTCTTTGAATTAATGATTATGAAACTTGTTTGTTTTCCAGAGGTAATGATATTATTACATTTTTATAACACCCATTTCATTTTATGGGTTTTGATATGAAATCATATGATCCTATATAACATTTCTATATGATTTAATTATGTGATGGGTGAGACCTATATTTCCATAAAAAGCATTGGGTAAAGATTTATATCTCATGATATAATGATGGGAATCAAGTTAATGGGATTGATCCACTATAGAAGATGAGGAAACCCAATACACCCTGGAAGTTGGAGAAACCTGGTCCACTATGGAAGGTGGGGAAACCTGATCCTATGTGGAAATTGGGGAAACCCGATCCACTTTGGGAAGATAGGGATACCTAATCCACTATGGGAAGATAAGGAAACACAATATCTTCTAAGGAAAGGACTAAGACTGGGAATAGTGGTGTGTCCTGCCCAGTAGGTGTAAACCTCATGAAGTTCCCTGATAAGTTATGGAAATAATACTTGACTTACATGTAATGTTTTTCATATGCTTATGTATATTCCACAAGTCTATGTCTTATGCTATCTTTATGCTCTCACAACCCATGTTATTATATTCTTTTATGATTCATGTATTATGAATTGGAAATATTTATTCCATGACTCATGATTATGATCTTTGATATGTAGGGTATGATATTATATTGTTATGATCATGTTTTCATACCCCTATGTTCATTTTATGTTTATTTATCTTTCTTTTTTACGCTTATTGAGCATATCATCTCACCACTTTCGTATGTTTTCTGTGTCTAGGTTATGAATAATGGTTTTAAGTAGGAGTACTAAAGGGTATTATCTTCAAGTTATTTGTTGAATATCTTCCACAATGTTTGACGATTTTGTTTCCATGTTTCCAAATACACAAAACTATTATTGTCGTTGGGAATATATTTTTTCAATTAGCTGAATATTCATCTAAAATGATGTAATATCCATGTATGTTAAGCCCAGTTTCTTAGAAAACATAAATTTTTAGGAACCTTAGGGAAACAAAGACATTGATTGGAATAAAATCAATTCCTAAATTTTAAAAATAATCCTGTGTTTTTTCTTTGATGTCATGGAAATAAGAGGCTATTATATTGGTTTTGAACCTATGATTCATGTTTTTTTATGATTTTCAATTAATTAATAATTTCTTATTCAGTCAGTATGATCACACCACACATAAAATGTATTCATCTTATAGTTTTACATTCCAAAAAAATCAAAGATAGTTTTCCTATGATTTAAAATCAATCTGAGATTGTTTTATATTCTTTTTTACTATTAAACACACGTTTTACTTTTTTGAAACAAAACAATGTGTTTTCTGTCACCCTAGGAAAACAAAATATCATATTGGTGTGATGTTAGTTATTATATATCAAAAATAAATTTATTATTATTTTCCTTAGATTTCACTGAAATCACTGGTCATTTTCTTTGTTTTGAACCTATAACAAATGTTTTTAATGTCTTCCAATTCTTTAAAAACTTCTTATTCAGCCAGTTCGAGTGAACCACACATCATATTTATGTTTCATCCATTTGTAAACATCACAAATAATTTAAGGGATATTTTCTTATGATTTTATTTTAAAATGATGTTGTTTTATATGGTATTGAACATGGCATACACATGTAACTGGCTGTTGGGGAACCTAATAAGCATAAATAATCATGTAATAAATCCATTATGGAGATGAGAAATTTAGGTCGGGTTATTAGGAGGGGAAACATTAATTTTTCATCCTGATCACATAACTTTGAACCCTAATGGCTAGCCATATTGATGAATCTAGGAAGAACTATTTTCTAATGTGTAGCCTTCCAATAAACCCCATCCTAAGAGAGATAGAAGGTTCCTGATTAGAAGTAATCATATTCTAAGTTTAACAAGCCATCAGGGAGTGGTTAAGGATATTAAATTTCTTTATTCCATCTCCTCACATGTCAATGGGTTTGAAACATTTATCCCAATATACCATGAGAATATTACATTCATGGATGCATCCATACCATAATAAATATTTAATTTCGGAATCAAGATGGTTAATCCATTACCTTTCCCATCTATAAACTTAAAATGAGTACAAAAACATCAATGTAACCATATAGTTCATAAGTAAAATTCAACCAGATTATGACAAGGTAATTATTTTCCAACTATTGAGTAGGGAAGTGATATTTCTAGAAATCACTTCTAAGTAGATGGGTATGACCCCTCATGTGAATAAAAAGACACCTAAGTAAGTGAAGGGCTGATATTCTTGTTTGACATGAAGATAATTCAAGATGAATATTTTTCTAACTGTGTATAAAACTTTCAAAAAAGATGATCATAGATTTATTATAAAATATAAAATGTCTGGATACATGTTTATAATGGAAGAAAATACACCCGATGGAATCAAATGATTTTTTATCAGTCTCACTAAAGAGAATAATTTCATATTCATAGAAATAATAATAATGATGATGATAATGATGATAATGATAATATTAATGTCAATAATAATGGATAAAAAACTATGGTTTCCTGTTTTGGTTATTTCAGTAGGATTTTGGTAGAAATTGATCTACGTGTTTCACTGATTGAGAGGGTTGTGATCTCGAATGTGGAGGGGGATATAGATCTTTTAACAAAATTTGAAATGATTATTTACTTTTGTGTTTTGTTCTAATATAATGGGAATTTTTAACATAACTATTTTCAAAATTCTGTTATCTTATATTATTCATTAAAATAGAATGGGGAGAAAACATTTAGGAAGAATAAGATGAAGAACATAAAAGGTTAAAAATTTATGCCTATTCTTTCAGGGGATCAAAATCCTATATATGAAGGTGATTCAAGTTTTATAATGATCTAGGAGAATATGGTTCCTTCTCCTCTGTGGTCTACTTTGGATGATTTTCAAGGACATTGGTTAGTGAGTGCTTCTCCAATCCATTCGGTTACTTCTCTTGAATTGTATGGGATAAGTGCTTTGTTTTTTGGATTTGAAGTCTTGTAGGATGGTCTTATCGAAAAAGGGAAAGAATAATAATTTAGGAATTTATTTTAAAGACTATAAATTTAATGGTATTGAGAGTGATTTGATTGATGATGATAATGATTGTTAGTCTGATGGTGAATGATTTTCATAATAGGTACCCTATCAATTGCTTTGGACAGAGCACAATATGGTTCATTAAAAAGGATAAAAATTTAAATAGAAGTGGAATAATGCTTCTTAAATTAAGAATAAATCTATGTATCAGTCTTCTGCTCCAATGTTTCATGTTCCTAGTGATTTTAGAATGTTTTTTCAAACCCTTCACGATTGATTCAACTATTTCTTATAGTAACAATAATTCTATTTATCCTTGGATAGAAACAAAGACTCATAACATAGCCTCTTCAAAGGGTAGACCCACTTCTCTTACACTTTGTTTACATTATTTCATACTAGTTGTTCTAATGATAAGGAGGATAAGGTTGAAGGTAAAGGGAATATAAATAATCTATATGCCTCAAGCAAACAACAAAATGTGTTTTTAATAGCTTCTTCCTATGATTCTCTCTTGGTTAGTGCTGCTGATTCTGAGTAGCCATTCAAATTTATGGGTTAAAAATTAGTAAATTTTAAGGTTTTCGAGGATAACCTAGATTTTATTTCTCTATAAATTTTGTCATCCCCAATAGGAATAAATTTTCCACTTACTATAAGCATAATGCACTAGGAATTCCTAATTTCTAGGGAACACCTCGGGTTAAAAGTTTTGTTCATACTTCCAATACCATTATAACTCTTCAGGATGATCTTTCACCAATTAGGATTTTGGATTCATGCAATCACTTGAAATTTTAAGTTTGGTAATGTGAAAATAAAATGATGGTAGTAGTTGCCAACAATGTTTATGCCTTGTTAGAAGAAGATTAAGATGAAGACAGCATGCTGAAACCTATCAAAACAGGGAGAAGGGTTCAAGGACCATGTGGCTGTGGAGATCCTAACACTTTTCATAATATGGGTACTTGATATAATACACATAGTGCTATTGAGTTCTGATCTTGTTATTATTCATCTATGATTATCTCTATTACAGTTTTTCCATTTCTTTTATTTTGTGGTTTCTAATGCTTGTAAAGCATCACCCCTCAACTTGTTCTTCATTATTTTAATAATAGGGGAAACATCCCGGACATCTAGTCTTCATGATCAAATTTTTCTATAATAATAATAATAGTAATAGTAATAATAATAGTAATAGTAATAATAATAGTAACAGTAATAGTAATAGTAATAGTAATAGTAGTAATAATAATAATAGTAGTAATAGTAATAAAAATAGTATTAGTAATAGTAGTAGAAATAGTAGAAATAATAATAGTAGTAGTAATAAAAGAATCAAAAATAGTATCAGCATCAGTAGTAACATTAGGAGTAATAATAATAATAATAATCCAAGATGGTCTAGGTAATCAGTCAAAAAGACCCATTCCAATCAAATTTATTAATCAAGAGTGCAGAAAAGTAAGGGAATATAGGGGAAATAGATTTTGAGAAATAATAAAAACCCACTTCTATAAGAATCCAACCAAAAATATTCCTAAAAAAAGATACGTAAGATTAAAGAAGAAGCCTCCTTGTGCCAAAAAAAGAAGAGATTTCATCAATGAAAGAGAGATCGACATCTTCACTGACCTATCGAATGACGGAACCTCATCTTGCAAGAATGGATCAAAGGCCTTGAGAACCTTTTTTATAATCCAATATAGTGGGAACCAATGAGGTCTGAGTATCCTGTTATCTATATAAACCTATTTCAGAAGCCTTGTCAAGCCTATGTCACTCATCTTTAGGTTCAAAACTACAACTTGGATACTGGCGTACTTCTCCATGTGTATCTTGATTGACCATATTAGTAATAATATCATGGTATTTTTCACCTTAATTTAGGAATGATTCCCTAATATTGGCTCTGTTCAGATAGTTCAACACAGAAAACATATTTTCTCACAAGTAGTCAGAAGTTAATGTTCCTTACTATATCACTAGGTGTATCATTTGGTGACATAACAAAATCAACAATACCAATGGTTTGAACTACTAAAGGGGGATACTCATGGACCACTATTGCATTGGACTAAGAACCATATTGATGATGTATCAGATCATGTAGAGGAGTTTGACCTAACTTCAGAACATCAGTTTTAACAGGTTTAAGAGTAACCTATGATCATATGGTGATGTCAGTGATACCCAGGACTGAGATAACACTTGATGGGTCCACATTCTCTACATTGTTATCCTTTCCAACATGAGTAACCTTTATATCAGTAGTATCCCTATGTAAGAGGGTTTTAACCATAGAGGGGTCACCCATGAGTGGACATCCCCAACTATCTATAGCCTTGATGTCTGACTATGATTAGGTAGCATTCCCCTTACTATAATCTTTTTTAGCAACATTATTGGAATTAGGTATCCAAACCATATTTTCATTCAGGATTTTATCAGTCAAAAAATAAGTGCATCCACCCAAATTATTTTTAATAGAGAGATATGAAGGAGTGGGATTCCTAACACTATCATTATTTCTGAAATCTATACTAGAGGAATCACTTCCCAATGATATTATTATTTTCTTCCTCTAATATTAAATGGAGAAACAAACATTGTAATCCCAGACCTAGCCTGTATAATCCCTCCATTAGGTATGGTTATTTTTCATCTTTTCCTTCCATACATTTTTAGTTGGATAGGGGAGTTGAACCCTATAACTTCTTCCTTACCCCTGCTACTTCTAGATGTGAAGAAATGTTCTTCTTATAAATTGCTTGTGTCTAGGTCAGGTTCACTCTTTGAGGGACACATGTACTTATCAATTTTGAGGGAATTGTCATCTTGAGATCTAGTAAAGTTGCAATCTATGTCACATACTTTATAATGTTATGTGTAAAAATCCATGTCAGGGTCATCATTTTGAAATCAATGACCTAGAGAGCCCACTTGTCATGTTATAGGATTGTTTCCTACTCCATTAAGAGTTATATCCTCTTCATTATTTTCATGGTTATTAGTCTGATCCTCATCATCAAAATACAATGTAATTATAACTTTAGTCACATCACACATGCAACCTTTTACAATGGAAGGAGTTGAAAAATTCTTTCTCACTGTCATTTTACACTTTTTTATCTAAATTCCCACTCATTAAATTATTTAAAAAAATTAGTAATTTTTTTGATATTTTATAATGGTATTCCCAAGGTTGTTTCTTCCCATGAAAAATATAGGGGCCTTATCATACTCAAATAATAAATCAATTCTGAATTCCATAACATTCGAGACAATTGTTTTAATTGAATGGAGGCTAAGATCAATTTCAACCAATACCCCTAAAAAATTTCCATACATATCCCTTGTGATTTTTTATCTGAATTAATTGGATATCCAATGGAAGAATATACTTACCATATTTTTTTGGTATTATAGAAACCAAATCAACCATTGAATATAAATCCAAACTTGGGTAATAGAGTATTTCACAGTTAGGGGGTTAAAGAGTGGGTTCCATTCCTAAATTCTAAGAATTCCAGGTTTTAGGTTGACAAACCCATATCCCCACGCCTTAGAAAAGAAACTTGGATAAGTGAAGACAATATAGAAGTATCATTTCCAGAACAATTTCATTATTCAATCATGAAAATCCCAAAATTTCGATAATTTATTTTTAAGATCAGAAAAAATCAATACTTTTTCCTTAGACAACAAAGGTAGGTCCGTAATAATAGCATTCATACACTCTTTGAGAATATCAAGGATGAATATACTTCTCTTATACATCTACTTCAGTTAATATCATCTCTATTGCTGATTTAGGAAAATAAACCATTGATCACCAAATTAATAGGGATTCCGTTAGAGAGAAGCTCTCATTCCATCACCACCCCACAATACATAATAATGAAATAATAATAATACTAATAATAGTAATAGTACTACCAATATTAATAATAACAATACCAATAATAATAGTAATTTTAATACTAATAATATTATTAATAATAAAAATTTTATTAACATTAATAATAATAATAGTAATTATAATAATATGAATAATTAACTAAAAATAATACTAATATCAATAATAGTAAGAGGAATATTTCTCAAACGGAATGTTGTAAAAAAATACTTTATTAAAGAAACATAAAAAAATGTTGAGACATGAAAGGGATGGGGCCAGAAAGAGATTCCTCACCCTCATTAAAAAATCCAAAGACACAAGGAGAAAATAAAAAGAAAAATAAAATAGCTTGAGATTGGGTACTCATATTATCATGAGATATGGGTCTACCTCAGCCATGAGGTTGTCTACCCTCTAATCTATATTTTTACTCGATGCCAAGTTCCACCTCCACCATCAAAAAAATCCTTATCAGGAACAACCTTCTAATTTTATATTATAGAGACACTAATATTTCTTTAGTTATCCTCCTTGCTGATATCAGAGGTAATAAACACAAAAGAGTTGTGCGTGTTAACCTTATCATCCATCTATGATGGAGAATTTTTTTCAGTATTACTAAATGTTTACTTTCCAACTTTATAGTGACATAATTTTGGACCAGTTGATTCAAATGATCCTTTTTCAGAAACATTAGTTCTGGCCTACATTCAACCTGAAGACTATCGACAACACCAAAGTGGGTAGACTCAAAAATTCTAACCTTAGTTTCATCAACCAAATCTACCTTCCCAATTGAGGGTGTAAGAGATGGAGAAATGGGAATAAAAGACTGCTTATTTCTCTAATACTCTTCAGAAGAAACATTTTAGTACTGGGATCTACCATCACCCAAAGCACATTTGTAGGAATCTAGTTCTGGGGAAAAAATAATCCTTTTTATTAGCACGCTACTAAAATACCCATAATAAATAGCAGTAGTCTTTATCAGTGCTATATAAAAGAGTTATTATAGGGTGGTCTTTATTATCACTTTTATGTTGCGCTGATAAAGGTAATATTCCATTAAAAAATTATATTATTGAAAACCATATATTAATATATAAATATATCTATAATGATAAAAATATAACATATTTTATTAAATATGATTTATCTATTACTACATAGACATTTTAACTTGATATATAATATATTTAGTTACAAATTTTATATAAAATCAAATATATATATAAATATATATATAATTTTCCTAAATATTATTTATATAATATCTAATATGTATTATAAATCCTATAAATATATATGTCATATATTATGAAAAAAGTGGTAAATTAATTTTATTAAAAATACATAATATTAATTAAAAGAATTTACTAATTATGTCATTTTGTTTTGTTAATGTCATTTAATTTCTCTATTTGAAATATATTTCATAAAATGAATATTTAATTATTAATTAATAAACTAACTTAATATGTTACACTTAATATGTCATAAACATATACATATATGAAATTAATTTAATTTTATGGAGACAAACATACACAAAAAAATATAAATTATAAATATTATCATTTTATATTTTTATTTATTAATACTTATTATTTAATATAACATTTTTTTAATCATTATATTTTATTCTTTTTCTATATTTATTTATAATGTATAATATTTTTTATAAATTTATAATATATATATATTTATATATTAAATTTACTCATTTTTATATATAATTATTATACTTATAATTTTTTTATTATTTTTGTAATTTTTTTATTTAAATTTTTATTTGTTTAGTAATTCTTTAAATATTATTCATTTTTATTGTTTATTTATATTTAATGCTTAACATTTAATGGTTATAATACAGTTATAATTTACATAATTAATATATTTTCACTTTCATTTAAACATATTATCATTTTTACTTGTTAAACAATTGTATAATTAATCTATTATTCATTTTTTAAATATTTATTAAATCTATTAATCTTAAATTTAAATTTAGTTTATTTTTAAAATGAATTCATTTAAATTTATATATTCATTAATAATGTTAAGTTTTTTTACATTTTTTTTATAATTTATATATTTTAAATATATTTTTAATTTATTCATTTTCATTATTTTATATATATAATTATTTTTTAATATATTAAATATTTTTAACATGTAAATATATTCATATATATATATATCAATATATATAATATTTCCATAAATATGATTTATATAATACAAAATATGTATATTTTTATTAAATAAGTTATATGTTTTGATAAAATAGTTTAGAATAAAAAATCAGGAATAATTAAAATTATTGACAAAATATATCATGTATTGGACATTTAATTAAATGTTGCTTTTTTTCAATTTAACATATATCAAACACGTGCTATATTAATTTCACACATACATATACCTAATTAATGAACTTTTATATATAACGCACACATACACATAATATTTTAGTAATTTATTCAATTTTTAATATTCATTTTATAATTATATTTACTAACATGATATATTTAATATATATTATTTTTATAATTAGTAAATTTTCTTTATTTTGTTACTTTTATTCAATATATACTATTTGTTACTTTTTAAATTTTTTTTTGAATTTATTCATTTTTAATATTATTTATTCACTGATATTCTAATTTTTTTAATATTTTTTCAATTTATTCATTTTAAAATTTTCATTATTTAAAATTTTTATAATTTTATCCATTTTCAATATCTATTTATATATTTTTATTCTTTAAATTTTAATATTTTTTTAATGTAGTTATAATTTATATAATTAATATGTATTCATTTTTTATTTTTTTAATAATCTATATAAATAATGTTGTTGGGTTGTGACCTGAGTGGTAAACCCCACAATCATGCATCCGAATGATCATGTTTTGAATCTGTATAAGTACGTTGAGGGATTTACGATGCAGGCAGTGACACATGCATTATGCAGGCAGGTGGTGATGCAAACATAACACAAGCATAGTGATGCAAGTAGGATGATACAGGCATGAAACTACACTAGGCCTTAGGTCCATGTTCATGGGCCACTTATTCTTGGGCCTACAGGCCATGCAATGGATCTCCCTTTACATTGATATAAATAGTTTTTTGATTTCACAGTACAAAGTGTACTCTCCCTAACTTTTTTTAGAAAAGGTATATAAATAATAACACTTGTTCTTTTTTTAATATTTTTGAAATATAAATTTTCTTTAATTATTAAATTTTACTTTTTAACATTAATTAATTTAATATTATCTAGTTTTATTTATTTACTTAAAATGTTGCTTATTTTTTTTTCATTTATTCAGTTTTAATATTTATTCTTTTAATTTTTTTGTAATTTTTTACGTTTTAATATTTATTTATACTTATTTATTCTATAACATTTAAGGTTTTTAATATAATTGTAATGTACATATTTAATATTTATTCATTTAATTTTAATATATATTCATTTTTATCTTTTTTAATAATTTATATAAATAATAAAACACAATCATTTTTTAAGTATTTTAAAATCTATTTATTTAATTTTTTTAAATTTCACGCATTTTATAACATTTAGAAATTTCATATTATCTATTCATTAATAAGGTTAATTAATTTTTACATTTTTATTATTTATTCATTTTTAATATATATTTATTTAGTATTTTTAAATTTATTTTACATAGTTTTTATCAGTGCTTTCCAAAGAGCACTGATAAATATAGGTTTAGTGAGCCCTAAAATCACAGTGTTGACAAAACCTATCTTTATTAGATCTTTTTGGGAATTGATGATAAATATCCGTTTTTCAATGCTAAAAATGCTGATAAAGACCCATTTTTATCATTTTGAAGATGTAATGCTGACCAAGTCTATCTTTATCAGTGATTTTTGGAAGGTGTTGGTGAAGGATAGGGTTTTCAGGGCTAAGAGGTACAACTGATAAAGATTGGCCATTATTAGTGATTTTTATGTCACCATGGATAAATATTTGGCATTATCAGTACTCTTTAAAAAGAACTGATAAAGTCATTACGATCTTTTAAATTGAACCCTAACAGTTGACCAGATTTCTCTCATCGTTCAAGATCTTACAGAACTACAACTTCACCACCACACTCCCTCAAACTCTTTAGACTCTTTAAGAACATCAATACTTTCAAAACCCACTATATGTGACTTCTGATCCACCATTAAAACTCTATTTTTTTTATGATTTTATCATTATTTTTGGGTGTTTTTAATTTTCCGAAACAATTTTAACAATGCGTGTGATCAGTTTTACCTAGATCTACCTCCCTGATTTTTCAATGAATCTCCCTTGCCTTGAGGAACTCTATCTTAATCCTCTCACTCTCTCTCCTATTTATTAACTGTTATTCTAAAATGAGGATAAGTTTTATTTGAAGCCATTGTTGTACATGTTGTTGATTTATCAAAATAGGATACTCATAAACCTATTTTAATTTTTCATTACTATAAAATTTTATGAAAGTGTAAATAGATTTTGGGCCTAGAAATGGTTATGTTACTATTTTTTAAATCTGTTTATTTTAAAATTTTCAATTGGTACAATGAATTTTTAGATGGACTATATGTGCATATTTGAAATCTAGTTGTGATAAATTTAAAATGAAAACCAATAATCAAAATTTTTTATGAGATTTTGTTGTGATCTAATTTTCACAGAATGTACACTTTTAAGTTAAAATGAATTTTGATTCATATAAACTGGTTTTATGATTTTATTTTCCTGAAAAATTGAGTGGGTTTCCTAAATTTATCTTATAAAAAATATTTTTAATCTGGAATTTTTCGAATTTATATAGAGTGAACCTTAAAATAAAATGTGGGTTATTTTTTAAAATCATGTTGATTAATTTCATAATAAGTGTATATGGTATTATTTTGTAATTTAAATAATTTTTTAAAAAATACCCCATGCCTAATTAATATTTGGAGGTCTTATTTTTTACTAATTTATTGAAATTCCATTTTTGAATATTTTGTTATTATATTTTTGTAACTTCATGTGAATTGATTTATATTAATGTATACACTTTATTTAAAAATATACATCTTTTTTTGACATCCCATGTTCTCCTTTATCAATGTATTTATCCTTGTGATATTATCCTTGACATGTGTCAACTCTACCACACATACCAGATATGGAACTACCATTTCACCCTACTTTCTGTAGTCCTCACAACATCCTCATCAAGAGGGGATATCGCTTGGTTCACCACCAAAATCACACTTGTTCTAGTCCACTTGATTATTCTATACCTTACTATTTTATTTTGATTTCATGTATGAGTGACCAATAATTTTTAGTGTTCAAATGTAAAATTAATCATACATGAAATATGGTCACTGACAAGTGTGGGTCACCAGTGTTTGGCATGTATTTTACCTACAATACTCTGTAAATCTGATTGATTTTTATTCTCACAAATACCCTTTTATGTTTTCTAATAATGTTTCTTTATTTATTTGTCATTAATATATATTATTAATATATCTTTTTGATGGAATAAAAAGTTATGGGATGTGTTTTCCAAAAACTGTTCGTACCCTACATTCCGTGAATGAGCATATGGATCAATATCCTTACACTCAACAGTAAACATAAGGATCAGCATCCCTATAATTGAATAAAAATTTGGAATAACAATCCATCATTTAATACTAGAATAAATATTCATACTTGTTGTTGGAAGGATGAACGTATGGATTCTAATCTCTACACTATGAAAAAGAACCCTACACTACACAAAGGAACCCGATGCTACTCAAATGAATCCTACACTATAAAAATGAACATTACACTACACAAGGGAACCCTATAATGTAAGGTAACCCAATTCTTTCCAGTTGAACCCTACAGTTAACTATTCAACAACAATGATTAAATTCCAAGAATTTATTTGAGATTTCTACACTATTTTTTGATAGAAATGAAGATTCATTGAGAAATTTTATTATGAATGATTCAAAGGGTAATTATGAATAATTCAAAGAACCATATTCAATAAGAGAAAATCACTCCTACTTATAATGGAATTTATGACTATCCAAAATGAATGGAATTTGAATATTTACAATCTATCATGTAATTTTTTTGGATCTACTCAACTGAATGAAATTTGTATGTTATATATATATATTAATGGATTATTTTCAAAGTATGTGTCTGATACACGATATATATACCACTATGTGTTTTGTTAATATATTTCTACAGAACTATTATAAAGACCGAACGCCACTATTATTTTTAATAGGGGATAAACTTTGAAGATATATATATTTAAACCTCGCATTACTATAACTGATGGTGATTAATTGTTTCTATTCATATTAAAGATAATTTTCCACTGTGGTCACTTGAAATATTTTCTTACTTGAAGACGTTCATATTTGAATAAAGAGATGCATTTGCTGTCATTTGTACTGCATCTTTGAAGTTAAACCTATTTCATTGAACAAATCACAATCATTTGATTTTTTAGAGTTTGGACTACTCAGACTCATTCATGTATTAAGTGTTATCTTTTTAGACTAATCTGTGGATAACCTATTCCTTGTAAAATAACCAGAAATATCTATTTATAATTTTTGTAAATGTGTCAACTACATGCACTCAGTTGTGTATGTAATGGTCTTATGATAAGAGATAATGTATAGTGAAAACCAAAAATCTCACATAGGGAGCATTAGTGGAGTAGACTAGGAGATATTTTTGACCCAAACCATAATAAATATTAATGTTTTCTTATTTACTATTTATTAAATTCTCAAGTGCGTATAGTAAATAGTGTTGTATATCTGCATTAATTGCACAGAAAGTCAAAATTCATAACCATTCAAGATTATTGAAAAGACACAATTCACCCCCTCTTGTGTATCTTTGTATTATTTCAAACTAACAATTGGTATCAAAAGAATAATTTTTTTATTAATGTAGATAAATATCAAGAAATAATAAATGAATAAGGTCTATACAATGCAGATGTCAATAGCTTATCCAAAAGAAGCTATGTCTATGATTTGAGCTCAATATTTTAATGGTGAAAACATTGGATGCTGGAAATCACACATGATCATCTACCTGAAGAATCTAGGATTCATATTTTATTCAATGATCATCACTCCTTATGTAATTCATAAGAAACTGGAGACTTGGGATGTGGAAACAGATTCTAAATATGATATCAACTCAAAATTAATGAATGAAATCATCTATAGACATGGTCCTAATGAATTTAAAAATGTATCACAATTTTTTAATGCTTATAAAATGTTCCATACAATAGCTATCACATATAATGGAACATAAAATATGAAAAAATGTGTTATGCTAGTAAAAAACTATAGTCTGACACTATTAGAATGCTCGGTAGTGACATTGTTACACAAATGAATGGATAGTTGAAAAAAATTGTGAACAAAATTACTACCTTGGGAGATTCAATTTCAAAATCAGATCAAGTGATAAAAGTACTTATATTACATCCCTCTAAATTGAATGGCATATCTGTATAAACTCGATAATCATCATCTATAATTAATTTTACTATGATGGAATTAATTGGAAAATAGATGATGTATGAAGTAGAAATGAAATATAAAGTTAAATATCAAGAAATTTTAGTAAAATAAGAAAACAATGAACTAAAGTTGAAACCACTAAAATATGAAATAAAATCAAAACAATATGTCAAAATAGAAAAAATTAAGAATTTTCAGATTTTGAAAGGGAACTGGCTCAGCTAGATAGAATGTTTAGAAAATTATACATGAATAAAATAGGCTTTAATAAATCCTTTAAGAAGGATAAAAAGGAACCTAAAGAAGTAATATGTTATGAATACAAGAATATGGGTCACATCAGACCTGATTTCCCCAACTAAAAGTTGAATTAAGAAGGATAAAAAAAAAATATTATAAGAAAGATGATTATTAACATAAATAGAAGAGATCTATGAAAGCTATGTGGATTGTATATGAATACACTATAATCACTTCAAAATCCGACTCAGAGAAAGATCCTAAAAATCTCAAAGCCAATATGTTCTTTGTGGCTAAGGAAGAGGATGAGGTACAATCCTATTACTATTCTGCCTTTGACTCTGATAATTGATCAAATAGAAAATTGTATTTTTACTATTTAATTCAATAATAGAAATATGATTATTTAATTAAAAAAACATGATACTGAAAAATATTCTCAGTTCTATTTTAGGTGAAATAGAAACTATGCTAAAACAATATCAAGAATTAATTAAAAAATTCAATTCATCCACATCAAATGGTTTTTCACATAAATAATGGATAAAATAATAACAAGATGAAGTATAATATTATAAGAATACTAAAAGTATTTTAAATAAAAGATAGAAAACTCTAAATGAGATTCATGGAAAGAATGTTATTAAAAGAGAAATCTATGTAATAAGAAGCAAGTGAGAGAAATAAATGTTTCACAAAAAATACTCTCAGCCCGATTCTAAACATACTACATGCTTTTATTGTGGAATAAGAGGACACCAAACTAATAACTATTATTTAACAAATACTCAAATAATTAGTATTAAAAAGGATTTCATTACCAGAAATATGTCTGAATAAAGTAACATTAATTTTGGATAAATAAGGTAAATTTGGATTCCAAGATCACTACTTACTATCACAGCTAGACCCAAGAAAATATGGGTACCCAAATAAACATGTTTTTAAATAATTTTTCAGGTAAAATTCAAGAGGAAAAAAATTTTCATTTGGTATATGGATAGTGGCTATTCCAAACATATGAGTGGAGACTCTTCCAATTTCCATATACTAACTCAAATATATTTAGGTATAGTCCCCTTTGGTTAAAATGAAAGAGGAAATATTGTTGGAGTTGGAACTATTTTAGATCCAAATTCAATTTCAATCGAAAACGTACTTCATGTACAAGGTCAAAATAATAACCTAATACATATTTATCAACTTTTTGATGATGTATTTTATGATAATTTCTCTAAATATTCCTATTCTATTGTCAAAGATAAACTGCATAAATTTAGAGCACCATGAATAGAAAATGTTTGTACTTTGGATCTAAATACCATGTTTAAAAATAATTTGAATTGCTTATCTGCTAAGAAAAATGAGTCATAAATCTAGAATATGAGACATGGAAATTATAATATATATGATTTATATAAATTATCTAAGAAACAATTAATTTCTGATTTTCCTAGTCTTAAGTTTTATAATGATATATTTTTTTATTCATATCAAATTGTAAAACAACATAAATTATCTAAATAAAATTTTTTTCTAAATTTAATCCATTAGAAGTTATCCACATGGATTTTTTATAGAATATAAAATAGAAATTTTAGAGTGTAAATTATATGTTTATGTTTTAGTTTATTATTTTTCATGATTTATTTTGTTTTATTTTCTCAAAAAAAATCGAGGTATTCAATATTTTTGAAAGACATTGAAAAATTGTTCAAAACAAAAAAGGATTTAAAAATAATTTAGTTACGATGTGATCATGGTGGAGAATTTGAGAATAATTATTTTAATTCTTTTTTCTCAAATATAGATATTAAAAAACGTTTTCTATACCAAGAGTTCCTAAAAAATTGGATTATTCAAAGAAGAAATAGAACAATTAATGAAATGAAAAGGACTATGTTGGATGAATATAGCCTTACAACCTATATTTGGGAAGAATATGTAACCGCAACATTGTATATGTAGAATAGATTTCTATAAGGACCAATTATTAAAAATATAACCTATGAAATTTGGAATAACACAAAACTTAAAGTAGAGTACATTAACTTATTTAGATGCAAGGTTTATAACTCGAATACTAAGGAAAAACTTGGTAAATTCAATCTGAAAGCCGATGAAGTAATATTTATAGGATATTATGATACTTCTAAACATTATATATTGTTTAATAAAAAAATTAAAGGATTGTTGAAGAATTAGTTCTTGTGATGTTCTATGAAACTAATACTTTTATTAAAAATAAATTTCAAACATATGAAATTACTGACTCGTTTGAAAACATGAGACTTAAATCACATGAAAATGATTTTGAAAATAAAGTAAATAAAATTCAGTCCAGTTTATAAGAATATGAAACTGAAGAACCTGTAAGTGTCTTACCTAGAAAATCTAGAGCCATAAAGAATCATCCTTTATAAATTGTTATAGTAAACATAAACATAAGAGTTAATACTAGACAAAATATAAGAAACCTTGCTGATTTTTCTACATTTTTATCTCAGTAAGAACCTAAGTCTATTAAATAAGCTATAGAAAATGAAAATTGGTTATTATCTATGAAATAAGAGATAAAACAATTTAGAAGAAATGATGTTTGCGAATTAGTAGAAAGACTATCCAACTATCCAACAATAAGAACTAAATGGATCTTTATAAATATATATGATGGTGAAGTGATAATAACGAGGAACAAATCTAGATTAGTAGAAAAGGGATATAATCATGAAGAAGGAATAGATTATGATGAAAAAATTTCACATATAACTATATTTTAAGACATATAAATCCTTTTTTCCTATGCATCTCATGTGAATTTTAAATTATATTAGATGGATGTAAAATCATCCCCTTTAAATGGATATTTAATAGAGGAACTGAAGGTACCAAGGCCTATAGTGGAATTCGTTAGGCTGTGGATTTTAAAATTTTCATTGATAGGATGACATGACTTGTCATCGTTGATGATTTGATCCCCAGTATGATCTGAGGATTTCGTGTATATTAAAATATCACAAAAATTAGAGTTGTAAAAACACCTTTATGGATATGAAGGTGGGGTCAACAATAACTCTTCATCGACAATTGTTTCTTAAAGGATCCATAGTAGGATGCCTCTAGATAATCCAAAAGTGCTTCTTAAATCTATGGGAGCACCGATCATTGAATTTTGTGTGGTAGCATAGTGATCCTACAATATCTTTGATGTCCTGATGATCACTGTGTTCCTCTACCTTCGATGCTTGAAGACATTTTTGGATCATAACATGATGGGGGATACTTTATCTCTTGAAAATGAGTGGAGATAGAGGCTCTCATTCTAAATAAATTAATAGTCTATGGGGAGAGAGCCTCTCTCTATTTATAGTGGAGGTTCTAAATATCCAGTTGGGTTCTGCGACCCCACTTTTATTTAATGTATACTAAATAAATAATTATTCTGAACTAAACTGCCAAAATATTATTTATTATTTGATCACATGCCTATAATATATCTGAAAATAATTACTTAATAATCTTGAGTCATTTATCTCGACTTGTCATTTATACTTGATATTAAACGGCCCCTGAATATTTAAATAAAATTTATTTGATTTATATTTACTCATATTTACTTAACTTGTAAATACAATTAAATAAATTCAACTCAATTATGAATAACTAGAATAATAATGAATTTATTTATTTCTTTTGTGATCGATATCTTGGACAGAACATGGGCCTCGTGGTGGGGCCCACCATGTACTATATAACTATCTAACTGAACATGATGGATTCTTGAATAAGATATTGTGTGTGACCCTCTATTCCCTTATCTCGATAGTAGTGAACAAAATCCACATACCAAGAGCAGAGTCTAGCAACCCATCAAACACCTAAATAGATATGGATTGTCAGAACAACAACAACCAACCTATGAACATGTATTGTGTAATATAATCTCCTTGTATTTAAATATATCATAATGTTTAATGCATAGTTGTGTCATCACCCTTTACTTGATTTATTATTTGTTGATGTTAACATATGGATTTACCTTTTGACTGCTTGGGCCAAAGACTTATGAAGGTATCACCATATGAATCAACTAGCCTTGAGATATATAACATCCTTAACCCAGAGTGAAAAATCCTTTCTTGACCATTCAACCAATGTCATACCACCAATGTTGTACCCAGAAAAAGATACCTTTCAATGATTTAAATATCACATTTTTCCTTGCATGAATGTATGAAATCAAATTGTTCACATTGGTAATGATATCATGTCTGAAGATCAATACACATATTTGTAGATATGAACATCAATTGACACTAAAAACATGTGGTGTTTCTATTATAAGGTCTTTCCTCATGATCTCACTATTAGAGATCACCAAGTGTTATCTTCATTAGAAGAAGTCTCAATACTTATGAGCCCTCATCACATAATAGTTAGACGTCTACTGTGTCCATTTTGTAAGTTTAATCTAGACCATAAGACCTTTGTTTAATATTAATGTCATCGTATCTCAAGGTTCTAATTATTTCTTGGGATCTACTCTAAACTTATGATACGACAATTAATATTTAAACATTACCATTAAATAGTTGATACATAAATATCTACATTATAATGGAAAGAAAACATCATGTATATCTAACTGTATACATGATGTGGTAACCAAAAGTACTATATAGTTTGTTATAAGGAACCCACAATTACAGAACTCCCACTTGAACTAGATCCAACATTCAAACAATAATTATTAGCTATTAAAATGATAAATATCATGTTTCTACTGAGTAACGACTTTTGTTGCTGGGTCTACCACATTTTTGCTGCATGGAAAATCTACTATATGCGACCTCATCTCCTAGAGTAAAACTTATCCAGAGATGATATCCCTGAGTAAATCCCTTTTGTAAACATTCATTACTTGACATCTCAACTAGTATGAATATCATAATTTAAATTGTGATAATACATTACTTACTGGGTGTGATTACAAGAACCAGAACAAATCGTTATGTTTAACTGCTTCTTAGCTGCCACATAAACAGCAACGTACATGGTATTTGTATATATGGATACCAGGGAATTTAATGAGCTTGACTCATTCATCACCTTATCCTAACTAAAATACTAGAGCAAATTGATCTGAGTAAGACTAGTTAATGTACCACCATAACTACTATCTATTTTCTCCACATACCAAATATATATCATTTTTACTTACCGGAGAACAATATGATAGTTCTGATTGCATCCCTTGTAGTTATCCTAGAGACAAATGGTATTTTTATACTATAAATTATATCTCAGCAATATCAGTTCTTGTATATATCATGGAATACAATTTTAATCCATCTATAAATCGAATGGGTTTCAACTTACCACGTCAATATCCTCTCATGTCCCAAACATGAAAACCTGGAGAGATTATTCCAAATGACTTTGGTAACACCTCTTCCATTGAATTTCCCCAACTTTCTTATTTTAAAACCATGTTTGTATATGTAAGATTGGGTAGGTCCGATAAACCATTAGATCTAACTCATTATAACCTGTTCTTTAGAACTTAGGTTTCTACTTTATGTAAATAACTGGAGAATTACTTTCACCATGGTATTAAAAAAACTATAAGACCAATAATTGTTTTCTATATGATGATGAACATATTTGACTTGGAAAAAAATGGTGTTCCCACTAAACTGTGGTAGATTCATGGAAAAAATTTATTCCAAATGAATTTTATAAGACTTGTTTCTTACTTTAATCTGGAACTGGATTTTATTAATTTGAAACCCTTATTGGCATCTAATGGTGTCATCATACCTTTCTGGTTGCATCGTATAGACACCTTCTACAAATGTTGATCTTGAAATCCTATGGCCAATTTAATGATCTTATAAAATAGCCATATCAATTAAAATTCTAATGGATTTATGAATACTTACTTGGTATTACCAATCGATCCTTATTGGTACATATCTTGTACCACCCATGTATCATCTCTCTTGAATATCCACCACATTATTTTTAATAATAAGCCCCTATCCAATTTAATACATGGAAGAGATTATTGAATTTTAACAGATTTTATCAATCTTATAAATTTTCTATATACTTCTCACTTGTAGGAGTAATTATTCACAATGATGAATTTGTCCCTGACTATAATGAATTCACAACCATCACCATGGTTTTCCTTCCTACACAATATGTGTCTCTGGAATATTCTTGTTCCACATGAACTTATAGAAATAGTTTCTATTCCAACAATTTATGCATCTGTAGCATTGACTATATTAATTACAACCTTTCTCCCATTATCTAAAACCAAGATGTGTACCTATATATAAAATTGTAGGATATCACTTGACTACAACTTTTCTGCCTTAGGGATTTATATAATATCCTAAGCAACTGTTATAATAAAACCATAGATGCACAATGTGTTTAACTTGATCCATGTTTGTTTATTTCTTATAAAACTCTTTGTATTTAAACACACATATTATGAAATACTGGATACCCATCATACTTTGACTCATATGATATCCATTTTTCAATTTAGTTGGAATATAGAAATGGGATATTATCATTATTTTAAAATCACATATTGAAATAAGATGAAAGTTTCTACAAGTTTCAACACTGATACTACTTACATCACAACTATGATGTATAAAACATACATTTAAGAATTACTCCATGGTATATTTATTTAATCAATGATAACATGTATGACTCATAATCGATCCTCTTTATTAGCATCAATACTATGATGTAGATTAGATATTGGGCATTTAGGAATTACTCTACACTACATTATCATGATCGATGAATTATTGGTCAGGATATTCTTCGGCATGCCGATATGAAAAAACTCATATCTTTTGACCAAGTGTATACTTCACTATCAAATTACTTAATAAGTTAAAGGAATATTTTGAAGTATATTTTCAACTATATTTCTCTTTTAATAGTCCATTATTTCTTGTTGAACTAGTTCAAAAATCCTTGTGACATACCTTTATTTCTAAAGGGTTTTTTGTCCAAACTAAATACGTTAATTATAAAAAAGGAGTTTAGATGAACCAAGACTAAATATTAATTTTTTTATTTTCTTGACATCCAATTTTAGATTTACTTAAAAAAGATTTATTATTCCACAATTGGGTAAAAATATTACATTTTATATTCATTAGTTTTTTCCTATGATTCTAGTATCACTAATTGATTTGATGAGTATGAGACACCACAAACAACATTCATTACTGAACATGGAATAATGTATCATTATGTATAAAGGGAATGCGATGAAATTTTTTTGGTTATACTCAACAATTGGTCAACTAGATTCATTCTATTCTCAATTTGAATTCATTTACTTCTCACTTATAACATAGGAATCACCCTTTCTCAGCTTCTTGGAGAATGTAACTTACTTATTTAAATGTTTTTATATTTACTTGGGTACTGTATTTGAATAAAAATATATGAAATAAATATTTTATTTAATACCTAACTAGTATGTTAGAAAAATTATAATGATGAATAAATAGTTAAGAAGAAGTAGTTTCTTGCTCATTCAATTCAGTTCATTGCATTTTAAACTTCCATAAATTTATTTTAAGTTATGCAATGAAAATAACCACAAATTCAATAAACAAACACATTATTAAAAGACATAGTGAATGTGCCACTGGCATTTCACATCCCATTTACCATTTCGACTTATCTTCCAATTTATTCTCTATAAGAACTAAACATTATACTTTCATTAATATTTTTATTTTCTTGGGTAACCTTACCTTAATAGGTAATTAATCATTTACTCCAACCTATTCATTTTGTAACCTAAAATAAAACTGGTGTAATTGGGTGTAGGTATGGGATGCCTAGAAATATTGTGAATCATCTTTCAATTTACACAAGCCTACGGTACTAATAACATTCTAATCATACTTCTCTTTCTCCTCACAAACTTCTTGGATATGAGACTATATGTTATATCATCCATGATCTGATGTTTTATCTATAATAAACCTCATTAGTTGATGATAAAATTATGAATGAACTATCATATACTAACTATATGAGTCTCCTATAATAAATTTCTCACCCAAGCTTTTTGAAGTGGCTTAACAGGTATTGGGACACCAACACCTTAAATTTCCAATATTTTAGTAATATGCACAAGATCCTGTACTACACATGGAAATTCATGCTACATTGGACAACTAAATTTTTCCAATATTTATTTCAGTTTTTCTTGTTGTATTTATTGAAATCTTCTAGGAAAATAACACTTTAACAGATGAGATTTTTTATATTGATTACTAAATCAGACATTACCAATTAATTTAATTATTAAGTAACTCATATTATTTTATAGAATTATAGGAACCCTATATGCTAGATTTAGAATACTTTGTTTCTTAAGTACTATAGTGGCAATTATCCCTGAACCTCCCCTCGTAGTCTACAATCTATGGCTATGCCACTACTCGTAGGGTTCAAGGTAGGCTTTTGGCTGGCTAACTACATTTACATAAAGTTCCTTGATCTTTTGAGTGAATTCCCAGCTTCTAAAATTTAAGCATCATTTTTGTTTTTTTTGATAATTTATATAATTAATAATACACGTTAATTTTTTAAATATTTTAAATCTATTAATTTCCGGTTATTAAATTTAACTCATTTATAACATTAATGAATTTCATATTATCCATTAATAAATAATGTTCATTGATTATTAATTTTTTTATTTATTTTTAATGTATATTAATTTGGTATTTTTAAAATTTATTTTTTATAGTCTTTATCAGTGCTTTCCAAAGAACACAGATAAATATAGGTTTTTTGAACAATAAAATCAAAGTATTGTCAAAACTTATCTTTATCAGCTCTTTTTGGAAATCACTAATAAAGATCATTTTGTTAGTGCTAAAATTTGGATAATGAACCATCTTAAAAAAACAAAATAAAAATAAAAATAGGTATAGAAACATAACTCAATTTCATCTTGGATGGGAAATAATCATGATAAAACATGAATTTAGTTCTTGAGAAAAATATCATTTCTTCTTCAAAAATGTTTTGTTTTCTCAAAATGACACGCAATAAAAAAGAAAAAAATTTCATTGAAAATAAACTTGAAATAGTGTATAATAATATTGAAAGAAATAAGGAATAATGAAACTATAAAAATCCATTCATACTTTATAAGTTAAAAAAACATTCTCCCTGTACTTTTTTCAGAAAAGTCAAAAATTACCTCATATAGTAAACAAAAGAAAGATTCCTTCTATACCATGTAGTAAAAGTCAAAAATAAAGAAAAATTAATTTAAAAATACATATATTAATAATAAATATTTTATGATAACATTATTAGAAAACTAGGATATGGATGATAAATATATCCCCAGAAAATACTTATAGAAAATCTCGAATAAAAATGAGATTGAAATATTATCCCTTACCTGGTACTTTTCATTAGTTTAGGGTGTGTTCAACTCTATTATAATGGTTAAATCATGTTATTAAATTATTCCATAAAAATATATATATTTAAAATATCATATATGATCCTATTATATAATTTTTTTAATATTATTTCCATATTACCATTATTTTAGGTGATAAATGCTTCATTTTCCCATTCCTGTTTTGCTGAGTAAGTCATTTTTTTATTAATAGGATGCATTTTATTCATAAAATTAAGTTCATAATTATTATTTTCATTCATCATATAAATAATATAGTCATTATTGATTGTTAACATGGATAAATAATATCACTACATCATGGAGACAGTAGGTCATACGTACGCATAAGCGACGATATAATTCTCTTGACGGTTAAATGGTATTTAATTGGATGGTATATTAATTATAAAGAATAATTATCTTGTTATATTCATTATTTAAATGCATTATTTTCATTAGTATACCAATCCAAATAAATTATTTTTGAATAAAAAATTACACCACTATATGGAGTTGGTAAGCCGTACGTACACTCGCATTGTGATATTGTTATTCGTAGGATGGATGAAAGGAGGTATACAGTTGTACCATAATTATAATAAAATCTCATCATGTAAAATATACTGGATTTATTAATTTATTATAGAATCTGTAACAACTCAAGATTTTATGAGAATTATTCATTTAATTTCATTGATGTCTTTTTTTTGTACGCTACACAAAATGGAGCATGCACTATATGCATCCCTGATTTGGCTTTCATTACACGCAATCACAACCTTCCTCGATACAGTGTGTAGTAAGCAATACCGGGTTTCACTAAACAATGATATATTATTATAATATCACTATGGACTAGTTTTTATGAATAGTATTAACTAAATTTTGAATTTTATAACATTATTATTAATCTTACACATTTTCTAGAACATGGTATGAGAACAAAATAAAATTTTCGGGTAAAATAAGTATTTTTCAAAAAATGCAGTTTTTCCACCTTTTGATGGCACACCCAATTTAAATATAGTTTTGACTTGTTTATAAGTTCAATTTGACAAAATTAAATTCTTCTTTAGAATTAGGATAAAAAAATTTAATTTGGATAAATTTTTCATATTATTTTGATAACTTTCATATTTTAATGAATAGTAAAAACATGCAATATTTTAATTAAAAACAAGTTTTTTCATCGCAATAATTTATATGGTTGGATTATATTTTTAATTGGTTTTAAAGTTTAATTATAATATATTTTTACCATTAAACCCAATGTTGGTGATTGTAATTAATATCACTTTGAAATTGGACATAAACAAGTGTTGATCTTTTGATAGTTATTATTTCTTAAAAACACGCTATTTGTTTTGATAACGGGAATTAATTTTAAAATTAAATAATTCCACTTCTATGTTTTTAATTTCTAAAAATAGACATAATTATTTAATTCAGAATATCAGGTATATCTTATGCTTAATTTTTGGTATTTTTCTGGAAAAATTAAATTTTTGATGAATAGTGAAACCACTTAGTGGTAGTTAAAAAAAATTGACTCGTTCATTTAAATGAAATTTTACCACTTCTGTGAATTGAATTTCAAAAATCCGACATACATGGATGTCATCAAGAAGTAAAATGTGGTTCAAGATGAAAATATGTTTTGTCAAATAATAACTTTTGACTTTTATTTACCACGGTTAAATGTAAATGGGGTAATTCAAGGTTAAAAGAATATTATAATAATTCAAAATTACCTAAACACTTGTCCCAAACTTATTGGATGAGTACTGGCTGACCATGGACATCCTTGGGTCGATTTTGGGACACCATTGAGCCACTTGGTAGTGATAATGACAATTTGGATTAATTAATTTCATGTAATGACAAAATTGACATTAACAAAAATCTTATAGTAATTAATTTTATAAGGGGTTCTATAAATTATATTTTTAACTATAAATATTCATCAGAAATATAAAAATATTTCCTACATTATGACAGTTTAAATTATAATTTTTAGACATCAAATAAATTAAATTATTTATGACACAATAATGATGCGGTATTTACCTCATTAATAAATGATTTAAATAAATAAAATTATAATGATTAAATTATTATCCAAAACATTTGAAATTATGATTGGATGATTTTATTTTGACCTTGAGTCATCTTATATTCATCTTTAATGTTTTATTGACCTTTTTAATGCGAAGATAAGTTTATAATAAAATAATATTTTCACACTTTCCAAAGGTGCCCCTGTCCTCCCTTATAAAAGGGCACCTTCTCCCTCTTATAATTACACAACTTTGAGCCTTCAAGCTCAGCCAACCCCTGACCATTTCACTTCTCCACTTCCCTAGAAACATTCAGGATATTTATATCTTCTCAAAAGACCAACTCTAGTGCCTTAAATGGAAGCTTAAAAGAGGTGCATCGAAGAAGAGGTAATCTCTTCTACCGATTCTTTCAAGTTTCTTTCTTCTTCAACCTCTTCTTATTTAGTTGTTTCATTATAAAGTAATAACATCAGTATAAATAATATAATTTTATGTTATTATAAATATTAAACAACCCCATTTCACCTTCTATCCATCCTACGGAAAACAAAATCACCGCGCATGCGTACGTATGGAATACCATCTCCACGTTGTGGTGTAATTAGTTTTTCCACCACCACCATACTTGGATGGGTATAATAGTGTAATGAATAAATATATATGGTTATTATAACATCATACTTATTCTGAGATATTATATCATCCACTCTAATTCTATTCAATAATTTTTGTAATGATATCATCGCTCGTGCGTACGTACGGACTACCGTCTCCACGAACGCGATGGGATTCATTTTCCAGGATTAACCATTCACGTATGATTATAAGTATATATATAATAAATAATAATGAAAGATATTAAATAATAATGATATTGTATTTCTGTACATATATGTTTCATTTAATTAATTCCATTTAATTCAATAAGGAAACCAAAACAGCATTCATGCGTACGTACGGTCTACCGTCTCCATGAACGGTGTATTTCATTCCATTTATCAATCCATCACATATATATATATTTATATACTGAATATATATTATATATAAATCATGTTTTACATTATGTAATTATTTAAATCACAATAGGAGTAATAATGTCAAGAACAACAAATCGAAACACGTATGATAAATGAAACGACTTTACCCAAAATGCTGCTTTAACATTGAATTTAAAAAAGAATGGGTAATATAAAATCATAAGTGAACCATATATGATATCATAACAATGAATATGATTCTATAATAATTCAATGACATTATTTAAATCATTATACAGGAGGTTCGTATACATACAAATCATACCTAACATAAGGTAAGGGATAACTTTTCCAATCTCGTTTTTATCCGAGATTATTTATTTGTAAGTATTTACTAGGGTTATATTTATCATCCATGTCCCTATATTCTAAATATTGTTTCATGTTTTTTTAAAGTCCTTTTTACCCATTTTTTACTTTTACTACATTATATGTAAGGAATATTTCTTTTGTTTACCATTCGAGGTGCTTTTTGACTTTTCCGAAAAAAGTATGAGAAGAATGTTTTTTTAACTTATACAGCATGAACGGATTTTTACGGTCTCATAACGCATAATTTTCATTAATATTACTCTACAATTTTTCATGTTTATTTTCAATAAAATCTGTTTCTTTTAAAATTTTGTTGCATTTTGTGAAAAGAAAATGATTTTGAAGAAGAAATAATATTTTCCACAATAATTCATTTCAAGTGTTTTATCAAAACTATTTACCATCTAAGATGACATTATTTATCATGTTTATGTTTCTAGTATAATGTCTCAATTATTTACATGGTGTTATTTTTCTTATTAATAAATGATATCCAATTGTTTTAAATGGATTATGTGATGATGGGATGATCTTTATGAAACCCATCTTATTTTTTGGGTTATGATGAATGTTTTATGTTTATTTTGTAGCACAAGTAAGAATGGTCACATTATGAGATAAGTGGGACCTATATCTCCCAATAAATCATTTGGTAAAGATTTATATCCCATAAGATAGACATGGATGGAATGGTAAGCTAATCCAGTTCACTAATAGAGGACTAGAATGAGGAGTGAACTCGATTCAGAAAGGGACTTTGTCGACAAAGATGGTATTGGAAGAAATGTCTTGGCTACTATGGAAATAATATCATGTGATTAATGGTTTGACACAATTACAAGTTTAATTCCCATGATATTTTATCATGATTGATGTTACTTTATGATATATGCCTTACATACTTCCAAGATTTATGTCTTTGCTCATGATTTTGATGTTTTGATTTTATGTTAAAGTTTTTGCATTCAAATGTTTATGGATTGTTTCATGTTCTCTATGTTTACCCTTACTAAGCATTTTAGCTCACCCTTTTTATGTTTTATTTTCCCCAGGATATAAAGAAAGTTTTTAGGTATGAAAACAAAAGTGGAATATTTTTATAGGGGATGTTGAAGATCTTTCACCATGATTTGAAGATTATTTTTCTGAGTTTTGAAAGACACTAAACTATTACGGTACTTGTGTGTTTGTTTTTTTATGTATTAAGGATTCCAAAAAAGTAATGTAATGTCCATGTACATCATGCTTGGGTCTCTACAGTTGGTATCAGAGGAAAGGTTTAGTCAACCTTTGGAAACTTGGATGTGAAAACTTTAGTGAGATCCCTAGAGATATTTCTAAGGTATGTCTAGGGATGTACCTAAGGTTAAGTATAAGTATAGGTTATAGTCCTAGAATTACAGTAACGATCATAGAATTTTACCTATGTTCTTAGATATTTAAGGTACACCCCCTTTATTATATTGTTTTCCCTAGCATGATTTTTGCCTCTCAAACTATTCTTTTTGGGTTTTAGACGATGGTTGGAACCCGAAGGAATCATGTTGATCAATGTAATGGACAATGACATGATTGTCCTTCTGAACAAAACAATGTTATGGGAGATGGAGTGAAAAATATTATTGCTATACTTACACAAGATATGTATCATTCTGGACTTCCAAATGACCAGAGAAAGGAGAAATATTCTCTTGAGTCATTCATGAGGCAACACCCACCTTCTTTCAGTGGGTCTTCTGATCCACTTGTTTCTGAAAAATGGATTAGTACCATTGAAAAGATATTTTCGATACATCGATGTTAAGATCATGAAAAATTCATTTTAGCTGTTTACCATTTAGAAGGTGAAGTAGACCAGTGGTGGACTCTAATTAATAATACAAGGCCCCAAGATGAAATTTAATCCATGTAATGGGATGAGTTAAAGAACTTGTTTTTCAATAAGTACTTCCCTTGTATTATTTGAACAAAGATGGAAAAGGAGTTCCTTGAGATTAAGCAAAAGGATGATGAATTTGTTGGTATATACGAAGAAAATTTTACAAGGCTTGCAAGGTATACATCTGGATTTATCATCCAACCTAAAAGTAATGTTGATTGATTCTTCAGTGGCTTAAAACCATGTATTTGAAGGGCATTAGCGATAAGAGACTTTAGTAGCTTTAAAGAAATTGTGCATTGTGCTATTAAGGTAGCATTGGAAGTTGGTGTTAAATATCCATCTCATGGTTTTGACAATAAATGAAATATGGAATTCAAGGGGAAATCGTAGAACAATGGTGAAAAGAAGATGAATGTTTCTTTATGCTCAATGTGTGGAAAGAAACATGGTGGAGATTGTCTAAAAGGTACTAGCAAATGTTTTAACTGTGGAAAAGAAGGTCATTGAGTAGTTGAGTGTCGATGTAATGGGAAAAAGGTAGCTAATGATTTGAATAGATAAAATATAACAGAGGACGCTCCACCAACACTTCAATGATACAATTGCAAGGAAATTGGGAATTATGCTAACCAATTCCCTAATCCAAGGGTTAATGATGATCGATATCAACAACCTCTTATGGAAAAGGACAAAGGGAAGTCACATGTGATCACTATTGGCGATGTTGAATATGTCAATGATGTGGTGGAATGATTAAGTGTTTATGTAATGAGATTCCAAAATAATGTTGTATATAGTATTGTTGAATATTGGAATATTTATGTATTGGTCTATTGTGGTTTTCAATAAATTTATGGTACCTGTAACCATGAAATTTGATTTTGGAAGGTAGATGATATGATAAGGAGAAAATGAAATGTTTAATAGTATTCATGATCTCATGACTGATATAAGGAAAAAGTGATATCATGGTTTGAGTATATAGAAATTTTGGGATTTTGGTATGTGGAAAGAGTTAACTTTTGACAGCATTCATGATTTCACTATGGTTCTATGGTAATTTACGAGAAAACATAATTATGGTATTCACATGTTTTGAATGTGATCAATAATATATATCTTATGATATATGGGTGATAAATGATGGTATTCACATGATCGGTAGATGGAATTTCTTGTAATTGTTTTCATTATTCTATGAGCTTGGACAGAAGAATTTAGGATAAGTCTTATGGTTGGAATAGATTAAGTTAGACATAAGATAGTATTGTTTATGGATAGAATTTTTTTCGATGTTACTGATGGGATGTTATAATAATATAGTTTTAGAAAAAGGACAACCCGTAGGACGGGCGACAACCCATCACTTCAGACAAGGTTGAGGGAATCAAACCCACAACTAATGTGAAACATGCCTTTATCACCTACCACTGGCCTGTAGGATGTCCCTAGTTAGTAGAAACTAGTTTTATTTTAATCGGTATGATAGATGAATTATAAGTCCATTTTTGGAATCATATACGATTAACCTCACCATAGATGGACTTATGCATATTTGATAACTTTTGCTAAAATTTTGTTTGAGACATATGGAATGACCCATCATTCTATCACACGATCTACTAACACCTCACGAATGAAAAATTCAACTTCATTTATTTTATATATGAAGTGGAAATTGTTCAAGGCATGAAGAACAGTGAGATTATACCGAAATAAAGTAAGTATTTCTTCTAATTAAAAATTTTCAACATTAGGGAAATGATCTTGAAAACCAAAAATATTTTCCTAGTGCTCTTATATCTGATGAATCAGATGGTACCTTATATCATCACAAATTTAAGGCTTTGTGAATATTGGCTTTTTCATAGCTTGTTCTCTACCACTCTCCATCAGAACATTATGGTTAAGTTTCTCTTCCACATCCATATTTTCACCTATGATCTCCTATGTGGAAACCCGGTGATGAGTTAATTTGGTTAACCGTTATGTTTCATACTTCATTTTTTTAAAATTAAGTTTTACTATTACTTTTTATGATGTGAGTTTCTATGAAAGAAACCTTCAAGTAGTAAACCATTTATAACCCCGACGAATTTTGAGGGCGAAATTCATTTTAAGGGGGGTATAATGTAACAAACCGATATTTTATGAGAATTATTCTTTTTAATTTAATTGATGTCTTGTATTGTACGCTACAAAAAATGGAGCTTTCACTACACGCATCCCTGATTTGGCTTGCATTACATGCAATCACGACCTTCCTCGATAGCGTGTGTAGTACGCAATACCGGGTTTCAGTAAACGACGATATATTGTTATAATATTATTATGGACTACCCGTTATGAAAATTATTAACTAAATTTTGAATTTTATAACATTATTATTCATCTTACACATTTTTTAGAATATGGTATGAGAATAAAATAATTTTTTCGGGTAAGTTAAGTATTTTTAAAAAAATGCAGTTTTCCTCCTTTTGATGACGCACCCACTTTAAATCTAGTTTTTGACATATTTATAAGTTTAATTTAACAAAATAAAACTTTTTTTTGGAATCAGGATAAAAAAATTTAATTTGGATAAAAGTTTCATATTATTCTGATAACTTTCATATTTTAATGAATAGTAAAAAAACACTATATTTTAATTAATTTTTTTTTCATCGTAATAATTTATATGGTTATATTATCTTTTAAGTTGGTTTTAAAGTTCAATTAGAATATATTTTTACCATTTAATCCAATGTTGGTCATTGGAATTAATTTCACTTTGAAATTGGACATAAACAAGTGTCAATCCTTTGATAGTTATAGTTTCTTAAAAACACGATATTTGTTTTGACAACGGGAATTAATTTTAAAATTAATTAATGCCACTTCTATGTTTTGAATTTGAAAAAATAGTCATCATTTTTTAATTAGGAATATCAAATATAGCTTAGGCTGAATTTTTGGTATTTTTCTGAAAAACATCAATTTTTGACGAATAGTGAAACCACTTAATGGTAGTTAAAAAAACTTACTCTTTCATTTAAATGAAATTTTATCACTTTTGTGAATTGAATTTCAAAAATCATACATACATGGTTGTTATCAAGAAGTAAAATGTGATTCAATAAGATGAAAATAATTTTTGGTAAATAGTTATTCTTGACTTTTATTTACCACGGTTAAAGGTAAAGGGGTAATTCAACGTTAAAAAAATATTATAATAATTAAAAATTACCTTAAAACTTGTCCCAAACTTGTTGGATGAGTAGTGGCCGACCATGGACATCCTTGGGTCAATTTTGGAACCCCATTGAACCACTTGGTAGTGATAATGACAATTTGGATTAATTAATTTAATGTGAAGACAAAATTGACATTAACAAAAATATTTTAGTAATTAATTTTTATAAGGGGTTATATAAATTATATTTTCGACTATAAATATTCATTGTAAATATAAAAATATTTCCTACATGATGGTATTTGTTTTATAATTTTTAGACATCAAATAAATTAAATTATTTATGACACAATAATGATGCAGTATTTACCTTATTAATAAATGATTTAAATAAATAAGATTATAATGATTAGAATATTATCCAAAACATGTCCAATTATGATTGGATGATTTTATTTCTACCATAGGTAATCTTATATTCATATTTAATGATTTTTTAATCTTTAAAAACCAATGTTAAGTTTATAATAAAATAATATTTTCACACTTTCCAAAGGTGCCCCTCTCCTCCCTTATAAAAGGGCACATCCTCCCTCTTCTCTTTACACAACTTTTAGCCTTCAAGGTCGTCCAAACTCTGCCCATTTATCTTCTAAACTTCCCTAGAAACATTATGGAGGTTTTGGTATTCTCAAAAGACCAAATATAGTGCCTTAAAAGGAAGATTAAAAGAGGTGCGTCGAAGAAGAGGTAATCTCTTATACCGAATCTTTCAAGTTTATTTCTTCTTCAACATCTTCTTATTTAGTTGTTTCATTATAAAGTAATAACATAAGTATCAATAATATAGTGATATGTTGTTATAAATATGAAACAACCCCATTTAACCTTCTATACATCCTACGGAAAACAAAATCACCGCGCGTACGTACGTACGAAATGCCATCTCCACGCCGTGGTGTAATTAGTTTTTCCACCACCACCTTACTTGGATGGGTATAATGGTATAAAGAATAACTATATATGGTTATTATAACATCATACTGATTTTGAGATATTATATCATCCACTCCAATTCTATTCAATAATTATGGGAATAATATCATCGCCCGTGCGTACGGACGAACTACTGTCTCCACAAACCTGATGAGATTCATTTTCCACGATTAACCATTAATGTATGATTATAATGTATATATATAATAAATAATAATTAAAGATATTAAATAATAATGGTACTAGATTTATTTACATATATGTTTCATTTACTTAATTCCATTTAATACAATAAGGAAACGAAAACAGCATTCATGCGTACGTACGGTCTACCGTCTCTATGAACAGTGTATTTCATTACATTTATCGATCCATCATATATATATATATATATTTTTATATACTGAATATATATTATATATAAATCATGTTTTACATTCTGTAATTAATTAAATCAGGATATGAGTAATAATATCAAGAACAACAAATCGAAACACGTACGATAAATGAAACGATTTTACCAAAAACACTGCTTTAACATGGAATTTACAAAAAAAACGGGTAATATAAAGTCATAAGTGAACCATATATGATATAATAACAATGAATATGATTATGTAATAATTCAATGACATTATTTAAATCATTATACAGGAGGTTTGGATACATACGAGGCATACCAGACATAAGGTAAGGGATAACTTTTTCAATCTCATTTTTATTCAAGATTGTTTATTTGAAAGTATTTATTAGGGTTATATTTATCATCCATGTCTATGTTTTCTAAAAATGGTTTCATGTATGTTTAATGTCCTTTATACCCATTTTTTACTTTTACTACATGTTATGTAAGGAATATTTCTTTTTTTTACCATACAAGGTACTTTTTGACTTTTCTGGCAAAAGTACGAGAATAATGTTTTTTTAACTTATACGGCATGACTGGATTTTTACGGTTTCATAACGCCTAATTTTCATGAAGATTACTTTACAATTTTTAATTTTTTTTTCAATAAAATCCTTTTCTTTTAAAATTGTGTTTCATTTTGGGAAAATAAAATAATTTTGAAGAAGAAAGGATATTTACCTTAAGAATTCATTTCAAGTATTTTATCAATACTATTTTCCATCTAAGATGAAATTATATAGCATATTTATGTTTCAAGTATAATTACCCAATTATTTACATAGTGTTATTTTTCTTATGAATAAATGACATCCATTTGTTTTATATGGATTATGTGATGATGGGATGATGTTTATGAAACCCATATTATTTTTTGGGTTACGATGAATGTTTTATGTTTATTTTGTGGCACAAGTAAGAATGATTTCATTATGAGATTGGTGGGACATAAATCTCCATCCAATTAATTGGGTAAATATTTATATCTCATGATATAGACATGGCTAGAGGGGTATGTTAATCCGGTTCAGTGATACAGGACTAGAATGAGGAGTAAACTCGATTCAGAAAGGGACTTTGTCCACTAAGATGGTCTTGGCAGTAATGCCTTGGCTACTATGGAAATCATATCATGTGCTTAATGTTTTTACACAATTACAAGTTTTATTACCATGATATTTTATCATTATTGATGTTACTTTATGATATATTCCTTATGTACTTTCAATATTTATGTCTTTTCTCAAGATTTTTATGTTTAGATTTAATGTTCACGTTTTTGCATTCAAATGATTATGGATTTTTTTATGTTCTCTATGTTTACATTTATTGAGAATTTGAGCTCAACATTTTTATGTTTTCTTTTTCCCAGGATATAAATAAAGGTTTTAGGTAAGAAAACAAAAGGGGAAGATCTTTATGGGAGATGTTTAAGATCTTTCACCATGATTAGAAGATTATTTTTCCGAGTTTCCACAGATACTAAACTATTACAGTACTTGTGTGTTTGTTTTTGTTATGTATTAAGTATTTCAAAAAAGTAATGTAATTTCCATGTACATAAAGCTTGGGTCTCTACATAATCAATATAGAAAGTGTAAGTAGGAAATGAAAAAAAATTGAATTGAACTGCTAAATCAATTACCTCTTGTTCGTTGGACTTCCTTTGGATCTCTTCTTAGGGGCACCAGGGATGGAATTTTTTGGAAAAAAAGACCTAAAAAAGTTAAATAATAATGTTTATAGGATATTGGGTTAGTTATTGGTTGATCTAAAAGGCTCAAGAAGGTGTGAATAAATGTGGTAAGAGATGCCTTTTTATAAGAGAGGAGAGGGGTAGTTTAAGAAACCCTCAAAAATATTAATTAATTATAAATTAAATTTCGATTAAAAATGGTCCAAAACACATTTAATTCAAAGATAAGATGATTTGGGTTCGAATAAATATCTTCCAATAATTTTTAGACAAGTTCTGAATATTCATTTTATCCTTATATTTTTTGTTTAACCCTTATTTTACCCTTTTTATACTTATCATGATATCATGTTATTTACACATTGTGGGTTGATGTAATTACCATATCATGTTAAACCACCCAAAAAAGTTATTTATGATAAATTTTAACATTTATTAATAATTTGAATTAATATTATATTTTTAGGAATTTAATATCATTTAATAAACTATGTTATGTTTTAAGATTTGAATTTTGTCAATTTTGAACCTCATTCATACATGACTTTTTAACAAATTCATAACAAACTGGTTATTTCAAACCAATGGAATTAAATCAAAGATAATATTTCAATATTATCCATCATATTAGTGGATGGCATAAAAAATAATTTTATATTTATTTTAATATTTATAATATTTATAATATCATTTATTTGAATTCATTATTAATGAATCAATCACTACATAATCATTGTGTTATAATTAAATTTAATTATTCAATGTATAAAAATTATAAATAAAATACCATTATTTATGAAATAATTATATCTTTATAATTAATTTTATAGTCTAATATATCCCTTATATAACCCCATATAAAAATTGTTTTAGTAAAAGATATATGTTTAGGTCATATTTCTCTTTACTTTAAATTAATTTTATAAAACGACATTTTCACTTCCCTATGGATCCACGGTGTCTCAAAAACGACCCATGGATGACCATGGCCGTAAATATTTCATCCTATAGGATTAAGACACATTTTAGAGTAGTTTTATATTGTTAAATTATTATTTTTTACCCTTATTTACTAGATTTACCTTTAATGATGGTAAATAAAAATACATACTGATGTTACTACTCATAATGCCCAAAAAATAAAAGGTACATATTCATAAAATTTAGACCCTATTATTCCAAATATGGAATCCATTTTTCCAAATTCAAAACATATAATTTTTAGTAATTAATTTGAAATTAATTCTCGTTGTCAAAACCAAAAAATGGGTTTTTAAGATGTAATAACTATCAAAAGATTGACACATGTTTATGTAAAATTCAAATGGGAAATCATTAAAATGACCAAAATTGGATTAAATTATAAAACATTAATCCAATTACTCATTATATCCAACTAAAAATATAATATAACTATAAAAATAAATTAGATGAAAAATACAGTTGTCAATTAAAATGCACTATTTATAACTATTCTTTAAAATTCGAATTTTATTAGAGACATACCAAAAAATCAAAAAAAAAAGTAAATTTGTTATGTACCAATTCCAAATAAGAAGTTTATTTTTTTCATATTTTACTTATAAATGTGTCAAAAAGTATATTTAAAATTGATGTGCCACCAAAAGGTGGTAAAAATGCATTTTTTTAAAATAAATCTTTTATCTGAAAAATTGAACATGTTATCATATTAGGTTATAGAAAATGTATAAGATTAATGATAATGTATTATAAAATTAATAATATGTTTAATAAATTTCATAAAATATTTTTTATTTCCCATTAAATAATAATATCTTAAAAATGTCATTTTTTAGTGAAACTCGGTATCGTATACAACACAAGCTATCGAGGAAGGTTTCTCTTGCATGTAACACAAGAAAAGTCATTTTTGAATGTAGTGAATGATTTCTTTTTTGATTTATATAACATAATCCAAACATATTTCATTTATACTTAGTGTTGCGTAGAATGAATTCAATCAAAAGAACTTGAAATTGTGTGCATCATAAGCCAAGAATATTGTTGCATATAATATAAGCTAATACAGTGTTGCTTATAGCGCATGATAATCTTGGTGTAGCATACAACAAAAGACATCAAAGAAATTAAAATAACCTATCTCATAAAATATCAGGATGTCACATTCTGCCCCCTTTTAATGAATTTCTCCTTCTAAATTTGTTAGGGTTATAAGTCGTTTACTACTTGAAAGTATCTTTCATGGAAACCCACATCATAAAAAGGGAGACTAAAACATTATTTTAAAAAGGTAGTTAAAAACAGAATGGTTACCCAAAGTAACTAATCACTTGGTTTCCACATAGGAGAACATAGATGGGAAGTGAAAACATTGATATGGAAGAGAAATCTAACCATCATTTTCTGATAGACAGTGATAGAGAATAATTTTTGGAGAAGTTTAACTTCCAGAACGCTATAAATATGTAATTATTTAAGGGACCATATGATTCATCAGATAAGATGTTACTAGGATAACATTTTTGGTTTCAAGATCTTTTTCCTAAATTTGATGATTTTTTTCATGAGAATAAATACTTACTTGATTTCAGAACAATCTCACTATTAATCGTTCCCTGAAACATTTTTACTTAATTTCTTATTTAAAGAAATAAATTTGATTTTTTAATTATTTAAGTGTTTTCAGATCATGTGATAGAATGATAGGTCAATCTATCTATCTCAACATAAATGTTAGAACATGTTATCAAATGCATAAGTCCACCTATAGTTAGATAATACATTAATCTAACAAACATCAACCAGAATATAATGTATACTATCCATAAATGAATAACATTACAATCCTTCCAAAAAACTGAAAATATAAAACTTTATAAAAAGGTGAACTAAATCGACTTAACATTTGTCTCCCATATCTCATTTGGCATTTCTTGTTTATCATATTCCAAACATGTTAATACCTTAATCATGTATTATCTTTAAACATGATAATAACATGAATTATCATAGAACCTAAGTGAAAACATGAATTTTATCAAAACTGACTCTTTCCGTAGACAAAAAATTCTATATACCCAATCCACAATATCACTTTGTCGTTATATCAGTCATGACATCATTAATACTATCAAACATCTCATTATCTCTTTATCCCTTGATTATGTTCATATCATGTGATTTCCAAAAATATTTTAATCACTTTTAATAATTACTGATACCATATAATTATGGAAAACCACAATATACCAATACATAGATATTCTCATATTCTATAATACTATAAATGAGATTCTATAACACTATTTTGGAATCCCATTACATGAACACTTAATCATTCCACCACATCATTTTCATACTCGACATCGCCAATAGTGGTCGCATGTGATATCCATTTGTCTTTTACCTTAAGAGGTGTTTGACATAAATCATCATTAACCCTTGTATTAGGGTATTGTTTATCATAATGCCCCATTTCCTAGAACATGTAGCATTGAAGTCATGGCGGTGCGTTCTTTGCAGTATTTTCATTATTCAAATCATTAGAGTCCTTTTTTCCCATTACATTAGCACTAAACTACTCGATGAAATTCTTTTCCACACTTGAAAAATTTTCTAATCCCATTAAGACAATCTACACCATGATTCTTTCCACACTTTGTGCATAAGGAATCATTCATCTTCTTTTCACCATTGTTTGGAGATTTTTCCTTAGACATTATCTTTTGTTTCTTGTCAAAACCATGAGATGGATATATAACACAAAATTCCAGTTCTACTTTGATATCACAATGCACAATATCTTTATAGCTACTAAAGTCTCTTTTAACTAAATACATTCTAAGACTTGGTTTTAAGACACTGAAGAATCTAGAAACATTACTTTCAAGTTGGATGATAAAGCCATAATCATACCATTCATGTTTTTTAAAATCCACCTCATATGTTAAAAAAGATCAATCATCCTTTTTATTAAGATAAAGGAACTGCTCTTTTAAATTTTTCTGTAGAATATAATGGAATTACTTATTGAAAAAAAGGTTCTTGAACTCATCCCATTCCATGGATTCAATTTCATCTTACTGCCTTATATTCTTAATTAGAGTCCCCCACTGGTTTGCTTCACCTTCTAATCGATTAACAGGAAAAATGAATTTTTTATATTCTGAACAATGAAGGCTGAAAAATATATTTTCAATGGTACCTATCCATTATTCAGCAACAAGTGCATAAAAATACCCAATGAAAGAAGGTGGGTGTTGCCTCATTGAGGACTCAATATAATGTTGTTCTATTCCCTGGTAATTTGGAAGTCCAGAATGATTCATATTTTTTGTAAGTTTAGAAATAAATTTCTTCATTCCATCTCCCATAAAATTTGTTTGTTCATGATGATAATAATTTCATTTCCTTGTGCATTGATCATTAACACAGTTCCTTTGGGTTCCATCCATCATCTAAAACCCAAAAATAATAATGTGAGAGGAAAAAATAATACTAGGAAAACAACATAATCAAGGGGGAGTACATTAAATCAATAATATCTTAGGTTTAATCATATGTTACTGAAGATTGTTACCATAATTTTAGGACTACAATTCATAGTTATACTTAATCTTAGGGACATCCCTAGACATACCATAGAAATATCTCTAGGGATCTCACTAATTTTTTCTTATCCTATTTTTCAAAGTTTAACTAATCCATAACTTGGATAATAACAATAATAAACCAAGATTGACATATATAGAAAATACATTTCTTTTTTGGAATACTAAATACATGACACAAACTAAGGCCCAATACCATATTAGTTTAGTGAATTTGGAAACTCATAACATAATATTATAACTTGGTGAAAGATATTTAACAACCACCATTAAGATATTTCCCATTTTTTTCTTACCTAAAACCTTTATTTATACCCTGGGGAAAAGAAAACATAAAAAGAGAGATATCAAATTCTTAGTAAGGGTAAACATGTAGAACATAAAACAAACCTTAATTATTTCAATGTAAAATCATGAACACAATGTTTAAAAATCAAAATCTTGAGTTGTGAAATCAATCTTGGTTGTACGTAAGACATAGATCATAAAGGAACATTAACCATGATAAAATATAATTGGCATAAAACATTTAATTGAGGAAAAATAATAAGACCATAATATTATTTCCATATTAGCCAAGGTATTCTTTCCAAGACCCTCATAGTGGACAAATTACATTGCTGAATTGGGTTTACTTGTCATTTGAACAATGTATTTCTGAACTAGATTTACTTTCCACTAAATTCATGTCTATCTCATGAGATATAAATCTTTACCCAATTCATTGGTGGGATATATAGGTCCCACCCATCTCATAATCAAATCATTTTTACATGTTCTACAAAAACATAAATCATTCATCATAGTAGAACCCATGAAATAAAATGAGTTTCTTACACATCATTACATCATAATATAATCCATAAAATACAAATCGATTTCACAATTTCATTGTAGACACAATAAAATAAAATTAATAATAGGTATATAAACATAAATCTATGTCATATTATATGGAAAATAGTTTTGATAAAATACTTGTACTTAGCTCTTGAGGAAAATATCATTTCTTCTTCAAAAATGTTTTCTTTTCTCAAAATGCCGCAAAATTTAAAAGAAAATAATTTAGTTGAAAAAAACAAGAAATAGTTCAGAGGAATCCTCATGGAAACACGGAATTGTGAAGATATAAAAATATTTTCATGCCATATAAGTAAAAAAACATTCTCCTCCTACTTTGGTCAGAAAAGTCAAAAAGTACAACGCATGGTAAGCAAAATAAAGATTCCTTCCATACCATGTAGTAAATGTCAAAAATGGGTAAAAATTAATTTGAACATACATATAAGAATAATAAAAATTTTATGATAACATTATTATAAAACATTTACATGAATGATAAATATATCCCCAGTAGATACTTACGTATAAAAAATCTCAGATAAAAATAAGATTACAAAATTATCCCTTACCATGCACTTTTTGTTAGTTGAGGGTTTGGTCACATATTTTATTATGGATAAATCATGTTATAAAATTATAACAGGACCATAAAAATATTTATGATATCATATATGATCCTATTATATCATTTTTTAAATAGTATTTCAATATGACCATTATTTCGGTTGTTAACTACTTCATTTTCACATTCCTGTTATCCATGTAAGTCATGATTGTTATGAATATGGTTTATTTTATAGATTAAATTAAGTTAATAATTATTATGTTAACTCATCATATAAATTTTATAATAATTCTTGAATTATTAATGTAGAGAATGAGTCTCACCGCATCCTGGAGACAGTTTTTCATACGTACGCACGAGTGACTATATCATTCTCTTGATGATTAAATGGTATGTAATTGGATGGTATATTAATTATAAATAATCATTATAATGTCATATAAATTATTTAAATACATCATACTCATCATTATACCCATCTTAATAATGTATTTTTGAATTACAATTTACACCATGGCATAGAGATGGTAACCCGCACATACGTACGCATGGTGATATTGTTATTCATAGGATGGATAAAAAAGGTATAAGGTTTTAATATATTTATAACAACATACCAGCATGTATAATAAACAAGAGTTATTACTATATTATGTAATCCACATAGAAATAGGAAGTAGAAGAAAAAAATTGAATTGAATTGGTAAAGCAATTAACTCTTCTTCGTTGGACGTTTCTTGGATCCCTCTTAAGGACACTAGGGATGGAATTTTTTCAAAAAAAGGAACTCCAGAAGTTAACAAAGAATGTTTATAGGATAATTGGGAATTTTTTGGTCAATATATAATTCTCATGGAGGTGTGAAAAAAATGTAAGAGTAGATGCCTTTTTATAAGAGAGGAGAAGGGCACTTTAGGAAACTCTCAAAATATTAATTTATTATAAATTCAATTTCGATTAAAAATGGAAAAAAACTAATTTAATTCAAATATAAAATGATTTTAGTATTCATTAAAATCATAAAATAATTTTTAGACATGTTTTGAATATTTTTTTATCCTTATCTTTTTGGTTTAACCCTTATTTCATCCTTTTTAATCTTAACATGATATCATGTTATTTACACATTGTGGGTTAATGTAATTATCATATCTTTTCAAAAGACCCACAAGAAGTTAATAATGAAACATTTAGGATTTTATTAACAATTTGGAATAATATTATATTTTTTAAAATTTAATATAATTTAGTAAACTATTTTATGCTTTAGGTTATGAATTATGTCAATTTTGGACAGTATTCATACTTGACTTTTTAAAAAATTAATAAAAACCCGATTATTTCTTAAAAAAGGATTTAAGAAAATATAAAATGTTAATATAATCCATAAAATTAATTAATGTAATAAAAAAATAAAATTACATTTATTTTAATAATTATAATATCATTTATTTGAATCCATTATTAATTAATCAATCATTGCATCATCATTGTATCATAATTAAATTTATTTATTAAATGTTTAAAAATTATAAATAAAATACCATGATGTAGGAAATAATTTCATCTTTCTAATTACTATTTATGGTCGAAAATATCAGGTATATAATCCCATATAATTTTTTTAGTAAAAGATACTTGTTTATGTTATATTTTTTTTAATTTAAATTAATTCTTATAAAATGTCATTTTTACATCCATGTGGATCTATGGGGTGAACAAATCAACCCAAGTATGGCCATGGTTTGAAATATTACATCAAATAGTATTATTTCACATTCTATAGTAGTTTTATACTGTTAAATTATTATTTGTTTACCCTTATTTACCCAATTTACCCTTTAACCACAGTAAATAAAAATAATTACTAAAGTTACTATTCATAATGTCCAAAAAATAAAAGGTTTCTATTAACACAATTTTGAACTTATTATTATAAATATGGAATACATTTTTCCAAATTCAAAACACAGAAGTTTCATTAATTAATTTAAAATTAATTCTAGTTGTCAAAACCAAAAAGTGGGGTTTTAAGATGTAATATCTATCAAAAGATTGACATGTGTTTATGTGAAATTTCAGTGGTAAATTACTTCAAATGACCAAAATTAGATTAAATTATAAAACCTTAATAAAATTAAACTTTAAAACCAATTTAAAAGACAATCTTACTATATAAAAAAATTAGACGAAAAGGCAGTTTTGAATTAAAATGCAGTATTTTTCACTATTCATTAAAATTTTAATTTTATCAGAGAAATACCAAAAATTCAAATAAAGTAAATTTTTATGTCCCAATTCCAAAAAATAAGTTTATTTCTTTTCAAATTTAACTTATAAAAGTGTCAAAAAAATATATTTAAAATGGATGTGCTACCAAAAGGCTTTAAAATTGCATATTTTAAAAAATAAATCTTTTAACTGAAAAAATGATTTTGGTCTCATATCGTGTTCTATAAAATCTGTAATATTAAAACTAATTTTATATAAAATTGAAAACGTGTTTAATACTATTCATAACGGCACGTTTATTTCCCATTAAACAATAATATTTTAATAATATATTGTTATTTAGTGAAACTCTATATCGTTTACAACACAAGCTATCAAGAAAGGTTGCTCTTGCGTGTATCGCAAGACAAGTCAGTGATGTGTCTAGTGAATGAATATTTTGGTGTTTTGTATGAAATAATCCAAAATTAGTTCATTTATACTCAGTGTTGCATGAAATGAATTTTATCAAAATAACGGGAAATTGTGTGCAACACATGCCAAGAATAATGTTGCGTATACTGAAAGCTAATACGGTGTTGCGTATAACACAATCCAATCTTGGTGTAGCATAAAAAAATCAAAAAACATAAAAGGGTATATCCCATTAAATCTCAGGGTGTCACAATCTACCTCCCAAATTCTTCACCCACCCCCTTGCATTGGGTCACTATTTCCTAAGACTCTCTCTCCCCCTAATGATTACAAACTATTATTATGAAATGGGGATAAGTTGTGTTTGAATCCATTATTGTACATGTTGATCCAAAAAGGATATTCATAAACCTCTTATTATTTTGTATTTCTAGAAATTTTTATAACACACAGAGTCTTAAAAACTTAGATAGAATCTGTTTACATGGCTTGATTTGGCAGACCCGTCCAATGCATTGCACCTAGACAACACAGCGAGTACTTCCAAATACACACTGTGTAATCTTGTTTTGTATGGCCAAGAACATTCCAAACCTCCATATGAGATCATCTATTTTATTTTAATCAAAATTAAAAGAAAAAAAATCATTTTTCTAAGGTGAACGAGAAATGAGAGAGGAGGAACAGATCTCGAGATTCATATTTAATGATTGATTTACTTGAATTGAAACAACTAAATTATTAAACAAGTAAATAACCATTTAAAAAATAAATAATTATAATCAATTATATGACTCCATTTGAGACAAATTATAGGTTCCAGACGTTGCGGAAGAGCGTTGGTGGGTGTACCTAACATTAATTTTAGCATTAACAACGATCAATCTGAAATCTGTCGCGATAATAAAACGTTGACTCTTCAAAATAGATTGAAGAATGAAAAAGAAAGACGGGAGTCCCGGAACCATATTAAGGATCATCATATGTTGGTTATAATTAATTTAATTAATTGAAAATAATTAACTTGATGGAATTCATTCTTCATTGATGTCTCTGGTCACGATCTGAAGTGATCCATCATTGCGTCATAGAATCCAAGTATAGAATTTAATTAGAGGTGATCCAAATGTGTTCCATGTATCTCTAAGTGTTTCCAAAGAGATCTCTGATCTCCTTGATCTGGTGGAGGTAGATCTCTCTCTCATATATTGAGAGCGTTCTTGGTGGAAAAAAATTCTCTTTTGGCTTGAGATCTCTTCCAAATCCATTGTGCAGAACCACTCAAAATGGCTAGGGTAATGTGAAATATATAATTGGGTTTTTTAATTACATAGAATAATAAAATGAATTAATTACCCGAAAGCATTATTTCATTTAAATTAATTCTTAGTAATACCCAATGTCTAATAATAACGGTTGACTATTATTTTTACTTGACATGCACCCAGTGAATTACACCTAATATAATTTAATTAAAAAAATAATATTATTTCTCATAAATTCTAAAAAACGACATGTATATATTAATATACATGATGTGTACTTTTATTTTCCATTTTTCATAATTTCCTCCACCACATTTATTAGACATAGAATAATGACTATTTATTTCTCAAATAAATATCACTGTATTACTCACTAATAAATATATTATTTCTCCCAAACTATATTCTATCGAATAACTAGTGTCCAAATAAATGATATTAGGTATCCTTGAATAATTATTAAACCACAGTTGTGAATAATCTTTATTCAACTTGTTAAATTAATATTTAACTAAGATACTTGGACACAGTTAGTGTGTGACCCTGTAGGCCTCTTTCTTAGTGGAATTAGGCGGAGCCTACCTAATGTAACACCCCAGGTAAATAAAAAATATGACATTATCATATTTATCCATATTTGTGAATAAAATATTAATATTACTTTAATGGGGACGCTATGCTTGATGGTGTACCCAACACGCAACAACGAGTTTCTTGGGAATCTTACGTTGCACTCTAATAATAAAATAATATTATTTTAAATGGTAGTTAACATGTAGTCGTTGTATTGGCGGGAATGGATAGAAATAACTAAAATATGATTATATATGTTTTTAAATGTTTTTACATTTATCCAATAAAGGATAAATGCTTAAAATATTGAAAGAATTCAATTTTAGGTGTATATGCCCTAGTTTTCACTAAAGGTTCACTTATCGCCTTTTGATGGAGAACCATCATTAAATATAGTTTTGTTCACTCTTATAAATTATATTGTACCAAATAAAACTCTTCTTAAGAATTGGGACATCAAAATTTACTTTGTGTAAATTTTTGGTATCTTTCCGATAAAGTTCATTTTTTTAATGAATGGTGAAAAATGTTGTATTTTAATTCAAAACCTATTTTTAATCTAATTTATTTATATGATTAGATTATATTTTGAATTGGTTTTAAAGTGAAATTAGAATATATTTTTACCATTTAATACAATAGTGGTCGTTGGAATTAATTTCACTTTGAAAATGGACTTAAACTAGTGTCAATATTTTGATACTTATTGTTTCATAAAAACACGCTATTTGTCATGACAGCGGGAATTAATTATTAAATTAATTAATGTGACTTATATGTTTGAATTTTTTAAAATGGACTTCATTTTTGAATTTGGAATATCAAATATATCTTAGGGTGAATTTTTGGTATTTTTCTGAAAAACTTCAATTTTTGATGAATAGTGAAACCACTTAGTGGTACTTATAAAAACTGATTTTTCATTTAAATGAAATTTTACAACTTCTGTGTTTTGAATTTCAAAAATCCAACATACATGGTTATCATTAAGAAGTAAAATGTGGTTCAATGAGAGTAAAATAATTTTTGGTAAATAGTAACTTATTACGTTTTTAATCGCGATTAGAGGTAATTAGTGTAGTTTATGTTAAGAATAATGTTTTAATAAAATGAAATGACCTAGACACATGTCCTACCCTCATTGGATGTGTCATGGCCGACCAAGACAATCCATGGGTCAACTTGGGGACCCCATGGAGCCACTTTGGTTGGAAAATGACATAAATATCTTTTTATTTAATGTTAAAGTAAAAATGACACAAACATGAGATGTTTTACTAAAACAATTTTTACATGGGGTTATACAAGTCATATTTTTGACTATAAAAAGTAATTGGAAAGATAAAAAGATTTACTACATCATAGTATTTTGTTTTATAATTTTTAGACATTAAATAAATTAAATTATGTATGACATCATGATGATGCAGCGATGACCTCATTATTTAACGATTTAAATAAAATGGAAAAATAATGTAATATCTAATACCTACACATGTCCAAAACCTATTGGATGAGTGGATTTAGAACTCTTATCACCGTATCCTCAAAATACATCAATGTGGGACCTTTAAAATCCGAAACTCTTTTGAAAATAAAGTAACATTTTGTAACATTACAAGAATGCCCCTCCTCTCCTCTTATAAAAGGCCCCCACCTCTACCTCTTTACCCACACTCCCAAAGCCTTTGGCTCGGCCAAACCCTACCCATTTTGTCTCTCCACATCCCTCTATAACTCCATGAAGCCTCAAATTAGGCAGAAGTCTTCCAAAGGAAGCCTTTTAGCTCAAACCAAAGGGAGTTACCCGATTTTAAGGTAATGTCTTCACTTGTGTCCTTTTGTTTTATTTTTCTTCTCCAACCCCATAAAATCTTTTTATTCATTTATTTTGTAACAAATACAGTATCTTCAATATACTAGGATGTTGTTATAAGAATGATTTGAGCTACACTTACACACACCTACATGTAATGGTTAAAGAACATACTGTTTCTGTGGATGGTGAATTTCTGCCTCACGAAACGATGATTGTTCAACATTCTTCTAACAACTTCAAAGGTGGCCATTAAGATGACACTATATTTATATATTTTATATAATATTTTTATGTTTTACTTAAGCTTCTGTATTTTTCATTTATTTCATACCTTTATGGTTTCCATTATGGGTAAACGCGATATCTTCATTTAAGGAAGTGCGGACTACCTCCCCCTCAAAGTGATTTGATTCGTTATTACCATATGTGGTACGTATAAAGGGTATATTTAATGATATTAAATATTATACCATACTGGAATTAAAATCCTATTATGTATCGTTATGTTTTAATTCTATTAAATATGAAATAGAAATGGAAGTAGCGTTCATGCATACGTACGACTTACCGTCTCCATGAATGGTACATTTCATTTCTTATCTCAAAATTTTATGTACTATTATAAGTACATATATATAATGGATATATATGTAATATATTACATCTAAATTATGGATATCATTATGTAATTATAACATATATATATATATATATCTCATTCCATTAATATGACAAAAAAATGAAAGTAGCGTTCATGCGTACGTACGGCCTATCGTCTCCATGAACGGTGCTTTTAATTTTTATCTCCAAATTCTAAGGAATAGTATAAAATGAATATATACTGGATATATATGATATTTAAAACATCAATAATATTTTGGATATGATGTACCTATAACTACATGGAAAATTATTTTCCAACAAGTTCAATTTTTGACTCATGTACCAAACATCGACAAAAATGTCTGATATGAACTCATATTATTAACCAATTATTATAACATTAAAATATGTGATATGAACTAAATAATAATCATTATAAGAGGTCTTTAATCAATTATAAATTGACCAAAGTTTATTATTCAGGAATATAAAGAAACGAACAAGACAAGTTGGACTTGAGGTAAGGGATCCTACACCTCTCTTTCTTTTTAAGTACACTCTTTTATGTCATTCCTTTTAAGCTCATCTTTCTTATGATTGGGATGTTATTGTATATTACTCCTACTATAATTATTATGTTCATATGATGCGAGACCCTATTTCCTCTCATCAATCCATTTTGGAAGTTTTGAGTGGCGCCGTTAGGCTGCCGAATTTTCGTAAGAGATCTAACCTCTATTTTTCTTTTTAAGTCCTCTCCTTTATGTCACTTCTTTTAAGCTCCTATTTGTTATGTTGGGGGATGTTATTTCATATTCCACTTTCTGTAAACATTATTTTAATACGATGAGAGACCCTATTTGATCTCATCAATCCATTTTTGGAAGTTTTAAGTGGCGTCATTAGGCTGCCGAGTTTTCATAAGGGATTTTTCATCTCACTTTTATTCCCGTGAGATTTATGATACATTTGCCACAATTTCCTTTGAGTGGTGTATGTAATTCCCATTATTTTACTCATTGTGTAATATAATTTCTTTTATGAGTATTTACATCAATTTTGTATTGTCCTTCTCTCACGAGGTGTATGTTTTGAAAGACACCCATATCGGCAAGGGAACCTTTCACCCTCCTCTTTTTAAAAGACTTATTTTGTTGGGTATTTTAATCTACATATTGTTATGTTGGGATATGTTCTCATATAACCTTATTGATGTAAATTTTATGTCCAAGTGATGAGATACCCTTTTTTTATCTCTCATCAACCCATTTTGATGTGACGCTGTTAGGCTGTCAAGGGAACTTCTTAACCCAATTTCGATTTCTTTGGGTTCAACATGTAGTTATTGAATATGTCATCCTTTTAATATGTGTGAATTACCTTTGATTATTTTACACTTAATATCCACTTATATTTGGTGTATTCGTTTGTCATACATAATTATGTAATTGATTTATCCTTAAACCAATGATACCATCTTTGTATGGGACTTCGTCTCAATCTCCTTTCGTTGAGGCATATTTTGTTTTAAACACAAACTTCTTTTATATGGTGTATAAACCCCTTTGACTTTTACATTTAATCAAAAGTAATATTTTTTTATACGAAGCGTTTACAAAATGACAAAAGGGAATGTTTTTGTCGTACGTATGCGGCGACACCGAATTCTCCACCGCCGTGACCATTATTTGAGTTTCGGCTTCCTCTACAAGCCATACCCTTTTTTAAAAGAAAAATAAATACCATGTTTTACTTTTCTTTTATTTTGGTATTGAAAATGGTTTTCATAATGTTTTTATATCAATGTGTTGTATTGATATCTTGTGACTGAAAGGTGGAAATGTTATGTTTCCTTTATGCATGTTTTATGTGATACGATTATGTTGAGGTTCTTGGGCATTATTATGAAGACGAGTGGTTCCGTGATAGACTAAGGGCGGGTGAGCCCGTTATAGCTCTCCAATGCATTGGGTAATGCGAAGGAGTGAAACCTTAAGGTTTCTCCAAAGAGATTTAGTTAATATACTGTGATGGGTATTCCAAAACGTAACCAACAGGGTTACTGCCTACGTATGAATGTTATGAATGCCTCAAGTTACCTTTTATGTCTTATGATTTCTATGATTTATTCATGATTTTATGAGGTATGTTAAAGTGCCTATGTTTTATGGGTAAAGTATGATTTCATTCTTATGTATATATGAACTCATGTTTCCTTTCCATATTTTTATATCCCTTACTGAGATTTTTATACTCATCCCAAGTTTTTGAAATGTTTTTCACAGGTCAAGGGAATGGTACGTGATGTGATGATAGTGTTAAGGATGTGTCAAGAAAGAATCCAAGTTTTATTTTAAATATGTTTCCGTTGATGGGAAGAATGAATCCTGTCTTTTATGTAACCATTTTGTTTAAATGTGGAATGTAACGCAAGTTTTATGACCTAATTCTATAAAACTCTATACCTGAAAAGATCCTTAATGTGAATTATTCATTTAATTCAATATTAAGTAAGGATTAATGATGTGGCCTTATTGTTGGTATCAAAGGTCGGTTTAGATAACTTTAGAGGTTAGGGTATTCTTTAAGCATAAGTGACACTACCATAATGGTTAGGATTTTAGAAAGAGTCATAGTTTTTAGATAAAGTGAATGAGTAAGTATATCTTAGTGTTTACCTTCCTCATTAGTAAATTATGGTTTTGTTGATATACTCACACTGGCATTTCTGTTTTTAGTGAATGGATGGACCTAGCAGGCACCAAAGAGACAATAGGTTTAAAGGAAACTGTGGTGGTTCTCTGATTAAGATACTAGATAAAATGGGGGATTCAATGAGGAAACTCGTGGTTGTTCTAAACCAACTATCAAGGAGTCATGATAAACCACTTGAACCTTGGTATGATCTGTAATGCATCATGTACGAGATGACCAACCGATGTGGAAGTTCAGGTAATAATTATAAAGGTAACCATTAGAGTTTATATGATCCTTAATTTTGAAGTAAATATGGGTTATTATATGATATGATGGAAAATGAAAGGCTTGAGATAAACTTGAGGTTAAAATATGTTATGATTATTTTTGAAGATTTCATCTCATTTTGGGGAATGTTTTAAGAATTATATAATTTTGGAAAAAGGACATCATGCAGACCGTGTGACAACCCGTCGCGTCAGACAAAGCTGCAGGAATCGAACCCACAACCAAAGTGCAACTGGTATTTATCACCTACCACTGGACTACGTGAAGTCCCTGGTTAGTTTGACTGATTATTTTTAGTTAGATGATGTTATGAATTAAGAGTAAGTTTATTTTGGGTTATCTATAGATATTTATTAACCTATCATGGAGGATATGTGATTAGGTTAATTACTTATCAATACGAGACATTAAGAGAAACTAATGTTGGTTGGAGATAAATGTTACGATTTAACTTGGAAGAATACGTGACTAAATCCTTCAAATATTTGGGTTTCAATCTTAGTTTGGTTTACTTTGAATAATTTTATGGACAAATTTTTTATCAAATGGTCCATGTTGAACTTTGGGTTTTGTTGGACAAATTTTGGAGATTAAGAATAGATTTTCTTTTTATAAAGGGTTATCCTTTTCTGGATTATCTGATCTTGTACTAACCATTTTGGTTTTGGTTTTGGTTAGAGTCTAAAGACATGGGAATTAAATATTTCTCTTTTGTGGATTAGGTGATTCTATATAAGTTTATTATAGTACTCTTAATGTGAATAAGTCTTCCTAAATACTCGTCTTTTGGAGAAAATATATGTTTGTGTAAGGAATCTAATAAAAGTTGAAAGTCAACATGATAAGTGATTATGTTTCCTTATGAATAAATTCCTTAATAAAAAGTAACATAAAACAAAAATGTTGTCTATTAACTTTTCCTAATGGGGAATTGAATACCGTTTAACCCATCACAAGTTTGTGATTTTCTTATGGTTAACTTTCTCCTAGACATGTTTACTATCACTCTCCCTCAAGAACATGACCCTTTTCTTTTTCTTCCATGTCCATGTTTTTCTACATGGAATCCTAGTATGGGTTAACATGGGTGACCTCTGTACTTATCTTTCTTTATTTTAAAGTGATTTTTTTACCGACTCTTGTTCCGATGTGGGACTTTCAAGGATGTTTCCAAGATCAATTTTAAAAATTGCGAGGACGCAATTCCCAAAAGGGGGGAAGGATGTAACACCCCAGGTAAATAAAGAATATAAAAATTTCATATTTATCCATATTTGTGAATAAAATATTAATATGACTTTAATGGGGATGCTATGCTCGATGACGTACCCAACACGCAACAACGAGTTTCTTCGGAATATTACGTTGCACTCTAATAATAAAATAATATTATTTTAAATGGTAGTTAACATATAGCTGTTGTATTGGCGGGAATGGATAGAAATAACTAAAATATGACTATATTTGTTTTTAAATGTTTTTACATTTATTCAATAAAGGATAAAGGCTTAAAATACGAAAAGAATTCAATTTTAGGCCTATATGCCATAGTTTTCACTAAAGGTTCACTTATCGCCTTTTGATGGAGAACCGTCATTAAATATAGTTTTGTTCACTCTTATACATTATATTGGACCAAATAAAACTCTTCTTAAGAATTGGGACATAAAAATTTACTTTGTGTAAATTTTTGGTATCTTTCCGATAAAGTTCATTTTTTTAATGAATAGTTAGAAATGTTGTATTTTAATTCAAAACCTCTTTTTAATCTAATTTATTTATATTATTAGATTATCTTTTGAATTCGGTTTAAAGTGAAATTAGAATATATTTTTAGCATTTAATACAATAGTGGTCGTTGGAATTAATTTCACTTTGAAAATGGACTTAAACTAGTGTCAATCTTTTGATACTTATTGTTTCATAAAAACACGCTATTTGTCATGACAGTGGGAATTATTTATTAAATTAATTAATGTGACTTATATGTTTTTAATTTTGTAAAATGGACTTCATTTTTTAATTCATAATATCAAATATATCTTAGGGTGATTTTTTTGTATTTTTCTGAAAAACTTCAATTTTTGATGAATAGTGAAACCACTTAGTGGTACTTATAAAAAATGATTTTTCGTTTAAATGAAATTTTACCACTTCTGTGTTTTTAATTTCAATAATCTGATATACATGGTTTTCATTAATAAGTAAAATGTGGTTCAATGAGATTAAAATAATTTTTGGTGAATAATAACTTATTAAGTTTTTAATCGCGATTAGAGGTAATTAGTGTAGTTTATGTTAAGAATAATGTTTTAATAAAATGAAATGACCTAGAAACATGTCCTAACCTCATTGGATGTGTCATGGATGACCATGAAAATCCATGGGTCAACATGGGGACCCCATGGAGCCACTTTGGTTGGAAAATGACATAAATATCTTTTTATTTAATGTTAAAGTAAAAATGACACAAACATGAGATGTTTTACTAAAACAATTTTTACATGGGGTTATACAAGTCATCGTTTTGACTATAAATAATAATTGGAAATATAAAAAGATTTCATACATCATAGTAGTTTTTTTATAATTTTTAGACATTAAATAAATTAAATTATTTATGACATCATGATGATGCAGCGATGACCTCATTATTTAACGATTTAAATAAAATGGAAAGATAATGTCATATCTAAGACCTACACATGTCCAAAACCTATTGGATGAGTGGATTTCGAACTCTTATCACCTTATCCTAGAAATACATCAATGTTGGACCTTTAAAATCCAAAATCCTTTTGAAAATAAAGTAACATTTTGTAACATTACAAGAATGCCCATCCTCTCCTCTTATAAAAGGCCCCCCACCTCTACCTCTTTACCCACACTCCCAAAGCCTTTGGCTCGGACAACCCCTGCCCATTTTGTCTCTCCACATCCCTATCTAACTCCTTGAAGCCTCACTTTGGGCAAAAGTCCTCCCAAGGAATCCTTTTAGCTCAAACCAAAGGGAGTATTCGATTTTAAGGTAATGTCTTCACTTGTGTCCTTTTGTTTTATTTTTCTTCTCCAACCCCATAAACTCTTTTTATTCATTTATTTTGTAACAAATCCAGTATCTTAAATATACTAGGATGTTGTTATAATAAGGATTCTAGCTACACTTACACACACCTACATCTAATTGTTAAAGAACATACTGTTCCTGTGGATGGCGAATTTATGCCTCACGAAACGATGATTGTTCAACATTATTCTAACACCTTCAAAGGTGTCCATTAATATGACACTATATTTATATATGATATATAATATGTTTATTTTTTACTTAAGCTTCTGTATTTTTTATTTATTTCATACCTTTAGGGTTTCCATTATGGGTAAACGCGATATCTTCATTTAAGGAAGTGCAGACTACCGCCCCCTCAAAGTGATTTGATTCGTTATTACCATATGTGGTACGTATAAAGGGTATATTTAATGATATTATATATTATACCATACTGGAATTAAAATACTATTATTTATCATTATGTTTTAATTCTATTAAATATGAAATAGAAATGGAAGTAGCGTTCATGCGTACGTACGACTTACCGTCTCCATGAACGATACATTTCATTTCTTATCTCAAAATGTTATGTACTATTATAAGTACATTTATATAATGGATATATATGTAATATATTAAATCTAAATTATGGATATAATTATGGAATTATAACATATATATATATATATCTCTCATTTTGTTTTAATTCCATTAATAGGACAAAAAAATGAAAGTAGCGTTCATGCGTACGTACGGCCTACCGTCTCCATGAACGATGATTTTAATTTTTATCTCCAAATTCTAAGGAATAGTATAAAATGAATATATATTGGATATATATGATATTTAAAAAATCAATACTATTCTGGATATTATTTACCTATAACTACATGGAAAATTATTTTCCAACAAGTTCAATTTTTGACTCATGTACCAAATATCGACAAAAACGTCTGATATGAACTCATATTATTAACCAATTATTATAACATTAAAATATGTGATATGAACTGAATAATAATATTTATAGGAGGCCTTTAATCAATTATAAATTGACCAAGGTTTATTATTCAGGAATATAAAGAAACGAACAAGACAAGTTGGACTTGAGGTAAGGGATCCTACACCTCTCTTTCTTTTTAAGTACACTCTTTTATGTCATTCCTTTTAAGCTCATCTTTATTATGATTGGGATGTTCTTTTATATTACACCTACTGTACTTATTATGTTCATATTATGAGAGACCCTATTTCCTCTCATCAATCCATTTTGGAAGTTTTGAGTGGCGCCGTTAGGCTGCCGAATTTTCGTAAGAGATCTAACCTCTCTTTTTCTTTTTAAGTCCTCTCCTTTATGTCACTTCTTTTAAGATCCTCTTTGTTATGTTGGGGGATGTTATTTTATATTCCTCTTTCTGTAAACTTTATTTTAATATGACTAGAGACTCTATTTGATCTCATCAATCCATTTTTGGATGTTTTAAGTGGTGTTGTTAGGCTGCCGAGTTTTCGTAAGGGATTTTTCATCTCACTTTTATTCCCGTGAGATTTATGCTACATTTGCCACAATTTACTTTGAGTGGTTTATGTACTGCCCATTATTTTACTCATTGTTTAATATACTTTATTTTATGAGTATTTTCATAAATGTTGTATTGATCTTCTTTCATGAGGTGTATGTTTGAAAAGATACCCATATCGGTAAGGGAACCTTTCACCATCCTTTTTTTAAAAGACTTATTTTGTTGGGTCTTTTAATTTACATATTTTTATTTTGGGATATGTTCTCATATATCATTATTGATGTAAATTTTATGTCCAAGTGATGAGATACCCTTTTTTTATCTCTCATCAACTCATTTTGATGTGACGACGTTAGGCTGTCAAGGGAACTTCTTAACCCAATTTCGATTTATTTGGGTTCAACATATAGTTATTAAATATGTCATCCTTTGAATATGTGTGAATGAACTTTGATTATTTTACACTTAATATCCACTTATATTTGGTGTATTCTTTTGTCACACATAATTATGTAATTGATTTGTCCTTAAACCAAGGATACCGTCTTTGTATGGGACTTCGTCTCAATCTCCTTTCGTTGAGCCATATTTTGTTTTATACACAACCTTCTTTTATATGGTGTATAAACCCCTTTGAATTTTACGTTTATTCAAAAGGAATATTTTTTTTATACGAAGCGTTTACTAAACAACAAAAGGGAATGTTTTTGTCGTACGTATGCGGCGACAACGACTTCTCCGCCGCTGTGACCATTATTTGAGTTTCGGCTTCCTTTATAATCTATACCCTTTTTTAAAAGAAAAATAAATACCATGTTTTAATTTTCTTTTATTTTGGTATTGAAAATGGTTTTCATAATGTTTTTATATCAATGTGTTGTATTGATATCTTGTGATTGAAAGGTGTAAATGTTATGTTTCCTTTATGCATGTTTTATGTGATATGATTATGTTGAGGTTCTTGGGCATTATTATGAAGACGGGTGGTTCTGTGATAGACTAAGGGCGGGTGAGACTGATATAGCTCTCTAATGCATTGGGTAACACGAAGGAGTGAAATGTTAATGTTTCTCCAAAGAGATTTAGGGAATATACTATGATGGGTATTCCAAAACGTAACCAAGAGGGTTACTCCCTACGTAAGAATGTTATGAATGCCTCAAGTTACCTTTTATGTCTTATGATTTCTATGATTTATTCATGATTTGATGAGGTATGTTAAAGTGCCTATGTTTTATGGGTAAAGTATGATTTCATTCTTATGTATATATGAACTCATGTTTCCTTTCCATATTTTTATATCCCTTACTGAGCTTTTTATGCTCATCCCAAGTTTTTGAAATGTTTTTCATAGGTCAAGGGAAAGGTACATGATGTGATGATAGTGTCAAGGATGTGTCAAGAAAGAATCCATGTTTTATTTTAAATATGTTTCTGTTGATGGGAAGAATGAATCCTGTCTTTTATGTAACCATTTTGTTTAAATGTGGAATGTAATGCATGTTTTATGATCTAATTCTCTAAAACTCTAAACCTGAAAAGATCCTAAAAGTGAATTATTCATTTAATTAAATATTAATTAAGGTTTAAGGCTGGGGCCTTATACCTAATGTCCAAGGTTAACATCTAGAAACACACCAAGGAACCTATAGAGAAAGATGTTAATGCTGCAACGATGTTTCACCTCTTATGAATACTTATCGTGTAATGCAATCCCTTTGTCATGATATCTCGAATCAAGCGGGTTGCATGCTAGTGCCATCAACCCATGTGCTTGATTATTCTTTCTTTGACTTTACAGAATGGAACTTTCCCATTCCTCACCATGGCCATGGATTTATTTAGGCTATATCAATACCATCAAAGGGCCTGAGATATATACTTCCATTATGGAACAGAAGGGACAAATACTTTCTCGCATTATCTATTAATAAAATATCACTCGTGACACACCCAACATATCCAACCTCGCTGAGAACACTGTGTCATCACAGTTTCCGTCAATACATCTAAGTGCACGAGTTGTAATACCCATTAATAATAATCTTAAATTCTAAGGACTAATAAACACGTCCGTAGATATGAACATCCAATGACACTATAAAATTTGGATTTCTTACTGGCGGGTCTTGTTCTCATAATATCCTCCTAGACATTACCAAGGGCGCACACCATGAGAAGGTGCCTCAAAGTTTTATGAGTCCTCACCCTTAATGGCCTGTATTATTTGTGTCTCTCAAATAGTATCATCCATCCATAGAACATATATTCAAGAATAATTTTATGGATCTTTTGGGTTCTCATCATAGCAGGTATCCACTATGACCCTTTAATGAAATAACCATCCTTTTGATATTATCACTTGAATTTTCATGTAGAAGAACAATCAAGATGTGATAAGGTATTTATTAATGAATAAAGTAAAAAAGTAGTTGGTTCTAGGCCACTAACACCAAGATAAAAATCTTGTGAATCTAGATTACATTAATGATGCCCATAGTACACGAGGAAATGTAAAATAAAAAAATGATACAGAGAAATAAAATTAACAAAATCCTTGGATGCTTATTTAAATATTTCTTCTTCATAACCTGGGGAAAGAAAATTAATAATGGTGAGAACAGATGCTTAGTATGTGTTATTAAAGAAGAAGAAAAAATGAATCAATGGAAGTAAAAAAACCTGGTGAGGTAAATAACTGATAACACATGCCATTTAATAACTAGATAAGGCAATGTCAACATGGAAAGGTAATAAATAATAAACACATGTCATTAAATGAATGAACTGAAAGTGAAACACATCCATAGATACATCGACACAAAATATCATGGATAATTAATAACTAAATCATCACTGAATTCTATGCTTATTTTTCAAACATCATGTTTCCCAAAAAAATTATAACTTTACCATCTAATGATAGTTTAAAATATTTTACCAACTAATTTGACTCAAGAGACTACCGATAAACCAAGGGACTTTCATTCACCAGCCCCCAACCCATAAGGATTTCCTTTAACAATCCCCAACACATGGATTGAATGTAAAAATAATTCTTCTTATATCAAATAAATAAATTTCCTTATCAAATATCCATATTGAATAATTAATATGTATTTATCAATAATACCTCAAAGGGTTTTGAGTACAACAATGGTTGTGGACATTAAAACATTCTTAAGGAAAAATAATATTAAAATATTCCAACATGTCCCTTTAAACATTGAAAAAATTAAATAATAAGTACTCTAAAATTAATTGAAACTTGTAATATCTTGCGAAGAACTGGATTCATCATATAACATGCCAACATATAGTATATACACCAAATAAAAGTGAACTGATGAATATGAAAAGTAAGTTTCGATTGAACAAAAATTGAGACGAAATCCATTACCCAATCCTTTATTTTTGTCATGTGATCATTAAACTCTTGTATAGTAGTTTAAAATATTTTACTATATAATAATATAAACAGAATCATGATTATAATATCATATATTAAATTATTATAATAATCTATTACCTGTTTTTTAATGGGCTTTCATTATTTTAAATATTTTGGGTGTCAACTGCCGAGTTTTCTCAAGTATGTTTTGTTAAATATGTCACAGTTTCATTATATCCAGAATGTAAAACATGACAAAATTATTTTTTATATTCATTAAATATGTATTTATAATGGTTCATAATATTTGGATATTAGTCATGAAGTTCACTGTTTATGGAGATGGTAGGCCATACGTACACATATACATTATATTCGTTTCTTTTTTGTTTCAATATAATTAAAAATAAATGATAATTATGTATACTATAATTCTAGTATCATATCTATGTTATACAGGTTTATTAAAAACACCTTTTATACACTCCTTGAATGGATGGAAAAAATCATATTACATTGAGGGGGCGGTAGTCCACACTTCCTAAAACAAAATTATCGTATTTAAAAAACATAGACAACATAAAGGTATGTTCTAAATAAAAATTATAGACTCACGAGACATGAAAAATAAAATATATATCATATGTAAATATATATTTCATCATAATTCCACCATGAGAAGTGGTAGGAAAAAATTGAACAATCATTGTTTCATGAGGCAGTAGTTCTCCGTAAATAGAAACAGTATGTTTACTACCCGTTAGATGGAGATGTGTGTAAGTGTTGGGATAAAAATTATTATAAAAAAATCCTATTATAGTGTGGATATTTTTTTATGTAATTATAAATTAATAATATTATAGTGAGTAGAGAATGGAAATAAAATTAGAAATCATGAGAGAAGGTGTTACCTCTTAATCGGGTAACCCATTATGGTTTGTACCAAAATCATCCTATAATTGATTAATGCCCAAGATGAGGCTTCTAGGTAGAAGGGAAATATTTTTTGATACTATTTATAAAGAATGAGAGAAGTTGTTACCTCTTAATCGGGTAACCCTTTATGGTTTGTACCAAAAGCATCCTGTAATTAATTAATGCCCAAGGTGAGGCTTTTAGGTAGATGGAAAATATGATTGGAGACTATTTTTAAAGATTTTTTTACAATCCAAAGTGTCTTTATAGGTGTGAGTAAGTATTAGAGTTCTTGCCTTTTATAGTGGAGGGTGATTGGCATTTTTGTAAATACTGAAAGGTATTCACTATTGGGGGGTTAAAATTACCTGAAGTACCTCACAAATTGACAAGTAATGAAGTAAAGGAGAATAAAGTTCGATAAGAACCTCATTCACACAAAAATATGTGAATTTTAATATTTTGGGTCATTAACTTCTATGATTCCACAATTTTATCATTTTTGTTTTTATTAAAGAATATAGTTTTCTAGTCTAATTGTTTTAAAAAAGTTGGGACCAAAGCCTTAAATTATTATTTTAAATAAAAGACCTCTTTAGACTGGGTAGAGGGAGACCCATTACATATCACAAATACCCAAGGCCAATTGGCCTGAATACAAGGCTTGAAAGCCCAATTTGTTTGGCCCAAAGGACCCCTCAATGAACAGTTCTACTACAGTACCCACGCTGCTACAGTACCAACTATAGTACCGCCACTGCTATAGTATCTTCTATAGTCCCTCCACTACTACAGTGCATCCACTACTATAGTGTTGTCACTACTACTACAATACCTGCTATAGTACCCGGAAATTCTCCCTACCCGGATTTGATCCTGGGTCTTTTGGATGCGAAGTAGGAGCCTGTACCACTATGGTACATGCTCGTTGGCTTTCTAGTCTAATTAATTTGTCCATTAAGACTAAATTAAATAGAAATTTATTAGATAATTTATATATAAATAATTATTTATTATATAACTAATTTATAAAATAAATCCTCCTTGTGTTTTGGACATTAAGTTTATGAAAAACACATGTGATGCACTAAAACGTTACTTCAACCCAGATCATGATGAAAATGGTTTCACAATATATGGATCAATATGATAATTATAAATGATTAATATGTCCATTAATTGACCCTATTTAATATTAATTAACACTTAAAAATAGCGTGGCATAATATATGATTTTTATTATATTTAAATCATTTAATAAGATTCATTTATTGTGTAATGACAATAATATCAATTTTGACATTATTTATTAAATTTTTATTTTAAAAAAAATATTATATTGGAATTAAAATATATTATGTTTAAATGTGTCTAACATAATATATTCATATAAAAAAATAAATAAATAAAATAATTCAATTAGTTATCTTCACTTTTAATATTTATTGTATCATTTATTTTAGATACTTATTAACTAAATAATTTTTATTGTCATTTCATAATCATTTTATGTACCTAAATAATATTTAAAAATTATTGATAACATATTAGGATACAAATAACCAACATATCTTTCAATAGGATATGTATAACCAAAAATATGATGTTTTTTACATATCAGAATGTTTTTTAATTGTTAAAAGTAATCAAAGTTCCCTTTTTCTCTTTTCCCTTACCATTTTATGTATGGGTATTCCATTTAATAATATCAAAATAACCAATATATTTCGAACGAAATTGGTAATTGGTCAAATATTTCATATTCAATGGATTTTTGAAAAGTGTCAATGTTATTTTGGTCTTTAACATTAAGGTTTAGTATTTTATTAAGCTTAATCATACCTTAATCAATGTAATTAATTTTTACTATTCATCAAAAAATAATAATTTTTCTTAATAAAATCTCAAAAATTCACCATAAGCTAATTGAAACATTTTGAATTAAAAAATAAGTTTATTTTAAAAAAAATACATAAAAGTGTCAAAATTTATTTTTAAAATAGGTTATCCATTAAAAGGTGATAAAACTCGATGTTGAGTATGACATAAGCTTTTTCATTATAATAAGATTAACATTCTGTATAATTCATTCAAAAAAAATTATATTTATCCTAAAATGAAAATATTATAAATACATGGGGTGTAACATGGTTATGATCCCTATGATTTGTTTTCTTACATTGGGTTCTCAAGGTTTATATTAAACATCCTATAATAAAAATTATATCAACCTCAAATTTAGCAATCTAGATTCAATATAACGCTCTATTAACTGGGTATAAAATACAAAGAATAGCATCCTAATGGTAAGAATAGTTTATTAGTCTTGAAAAACTAGATACAAAAATGATTCAAAAATTACTTTTGAAAAAAATTACAACATAATATTTTTTCATGAATAACATTATTTCAATTAGTATATCCTTCCATATCAAAAATATTACATTTCATGGATTATTGAGAGATGAAAAAAATAAGGGTGAGCTCAAATTCTTAGAAATGGTTAACTAAAATAGAATCTGTCATGACTCAGTAAACATACTTCACGTGGAAAGGTAAATAATTGAACACTCATGCATTAAAATAACTAAATAAGGTATAATCAAAATTGAATGGGAAATAACTGAAAAAAATGCAATTTAATGAATAAAATAATAATTAAAAGGAAACAAGGTTAATATAATTATGATTTTTTCATGAGTAATAATAACATAATTATTAATTAATGAAATGGTTAAATATTGGATTTAATTCCTCAAGAAAATAATACATTTAGAATCAAAAAAATTCAGAAGATAATTTAAATCTGTAGATAAAAACCAGTTTAATTTTATCTTAATATTTTGTCTCATGGGTATTATGGATGGATCAAAAGGATATATAATACCGGATCCACCCATCATTTTTGTTCCAAAACATTTCTCTTATATCAAACAACTAATTTTATTCATGAACAATTTTCCATATCATCAAATATCTATATTTAGTAAAGGGTGAAAATTTATCAATATTTCCCTATCCAATCCAATAAAATTCAATTCAAAATAGAATATTTGGAAATGTTTTATGTTTTATAAAATAAGTATACCTTTGATAAATTATATTTATATTTAGGGAAAATTCAACCTCCAATGATCATATGAAAGTGAATATTTAATGGGAATGCTAATGACTGAAAAATAAATCAAGAATTTGATTGTTATTTTTATACTTGGTCATAATAATAAAACATTATCCATTAAAATAATATGGATTTCATCAATACAACATGTAACCATTTTATTAAAAATAATGTGTTGTTTTCATTGATGAAAAAAATATTGTAAAAATATCAGTAAAAATATACTTGAGGAAAATATTGGTTACATTTTGAAAATAACTTATAAAACTAAAATTTCACATAATATTTTTAAAATAATTTTCAATGAAATTAATCATAAAAATATATAATGGAATATTTGTATTATTGATTAGTCTTTAAAGCTTGAAATTTCATTCATTACATACACATTAAAACAGATATTCCCTTAAATTTATGGTAAAATACAAACATTTATTATTTTGAACACGACATGAAGATTAATTATATTTTTTTATAATTAATGGGTAAAATTTTATTCATAAAGAATTTATAAAATCCTAAAATCTTTTTTCAAAACGTTTTTTTGAGAACATATTTTTATATGAAAACAGATTTCTGACTGAAGAGAGATGTGAAGTTAGATTTTCTAAAAAAAACTTATAAGTTATTTTATGTACCAGATAGTGAAAAATGGTATTATTATATTAAAATATTTTTAATAAAAAATAGAATAAAATTAAGTGTATTTATTAGAAAATTAATAATTAATTTTCTTTTAATTTAAATTCATGAATAAATAATCTTGATTAGAATGAGATTTTAAAATAAATCATTATAATGATTATAAAATTGAAGGGAACCAATTATGTGTGTAAAAATTAAATAAAAATTAAATAAGTATAAATAAATCATAATATAATAAAAATTCATTACACACATATTTTTTAATATCAATGAAAATAGTGAAGTAATATAACCCAATGAAATGAGACTAAGTTAAGAAATAATTTAACACTTGGTAATTTCTAGGGAAAATCCTCTTGTATGAAATATTTAAATTCAAAAATTAAAATACCATGATATATTAAATTGTCTTGATATTAAATGAAAATGGGGCCGTATGTACACCATATATAAGACACTAGGGTCACAATATTAAAACATGTCTCAATAAAATAAAATTGAGATGAAATCCCTTACCTCACACTTCCTTTTAGTTAAATATGAATTAAAATATAGTATAGTAATTTTAAAATTGTTATTATCTTATTATAGAAACATATTAATACTTAAAATATCATATATGATCCTTTTATAACATCTTATTACGCATTTGTTAATAATGTATAAATATTTTTATTGTTTCAGGTGTTAATTCCATTATTTTCTCATTCATAATTTGTTGTGAATGTTCTAGTGCCTCTATGTATTATATATTTCCATCATCTATTTAATAATAATAATTAAATAATTATAATATTTATAAATAAATTATACATTTAATACTAATCATGAAATATGGTTTTGAGAAACGATGTACGTTACGATCAAGAATACTGTGTTCCAAACTCACTCTAAAGTAATGTTTCCATTTTTCAATGGTCATAATGGAAAAAATTGTAAAATATTTTATCTCTAAAGGAATGATCATAATATAATAAATAATATATTATTTCATTATATATAATTGTATTTATCCACAATGTGGTACTGTGATGAGAAGAGAGTCACATCTCCTTGTGAAGAAAGCAGTACACACATATAAGAACAATGTTATGATTTTATTAGTGTAAGAATAAAAATGATATATTATGTTCTATGAATGAAAGTTATGTAATTAATATATAAATTATTCAATTTATAACATAGATAAATTTTAACTTTATTCTTATTACTTTCCATGTTAATAATTAATGAAAAATAAATCACATAGCTTCATGAGGCGGTAGACCTTCGTACACATGATCAACATTATCGTATCCCATATGGAATGGAAATAAAAAAAATTATATATGTGATATGTTAAATAAATATGTATTATTATGTTATAAATATCATATATATACTTTATATCTGTGTTTTCCTAGACCCGAATTCCACTTCAGGGGATCCTCGAGCCTGGTGGGCTACATGGCCTCAAATGCATCTCCCCAAATGCAAGAGGATGCTTACTAGAAGTGAGGTCCTAGGGTGTGTCAGTGGGGAGACTATTCCCTCATTACCTTAGTGTAGCATAGAGGGTGAGATTAAATAGAGTCAAATCATGTAAGCAATATATATATATATATATATAAATAGAAGGAATAACTGAAAATGGAGACAATATTAATTATAATTGAAAAAAATATAGTAAAATTCAACAATACTACAATTGATAATGATATGTCGTGTACTAGAATAATAGAAAACATGGATACAATACTGAAATAATAACATGTTCCACAAAATTATAAGGTAAAAAAAGATTATCCCAACCATCCCATGTTCCAACTCAGTTCTATGATATCATGCACCACCCTAAACAGAAAGCAATTTGGTGCTTGAAGCTGTATGATTCCCTTTGTCAACACCTACAAAAAGGTAATCTACCCCAGGTACCAAATGGCACCCAGAGAGGGTCTGAGATAGATCTTAGTGGGCCACCACCAATGGTGTCTATAAGATTTGGCCCGTGTAATAAAAATTTAATAGCGTGAAATCATTTAAATATAATTTAAAGCAGTACAATGTAACTAAATACCCATGTACCTGCATCATCCCTTGGGAACTGTCTAAAAAAGTAATCAGATCATTTATTAATCAATTACTAAGTTATATTAATAAGTCAAATGAGTCATGGATATTACTTACATAGTCTTGTGATGTATAGATAGTGAATGTTCCAAGGTAATTACCAAGGCAACATAAACCTCAAGGGTTGCCAACATAGTACTAAATGTGGATTAGCATGGGGTAAGAGTGTAATACAAGGAGTTTAATCCAAGTGATTAAATAATTAGGCACCAACAGAGTCCAAGGTGATTGACCAAGGTAAATGGGGCTATGAAATTACTGTACTTGATGGGATTTAACCATGTAACCTACTTGTCATTGCTAAATGAATGGAGTTTATCCAAGGAATCCTAGATCCAAGGAGTGTATCCAAAGCATCATGTAGTACTACATGAATGATCCTACCATGTAATACTGGGAATACAAATCTATGAAAAATATCATGTTCTTAGTGGGTCTCAACCTAAGGATGCCATATCCTTGAATCAGAATGGGTTTCTCGATTACCCATGGAATTCTTCGATCAGAATCCAAGGTGAAATCGAGTCATGAAATTCCTATTTTATAGTGAAGATATAAATTAATTCAATGGTTCAATCCTTTCCTTTAATTAGTGCGATAATTCCATGTATCATGCAAAAACTTAATCCATTTGTGGAATATTCAACATTCATGGGTCAGTCCTCTAACATCCATTAATGTTGATAGAGGCGATACAAATATGAAACTAATTAATCATTCAAAATTAATTATGAAATTTAATCACATTACTTAAGTGGGTCAAATAGTGCACATAAATGGTACATTCCACTATGAAATTCATGATATAAATCAATCCAATTAATATAGAAATGCTTACCCTTAGAAATGTCAATCCAGGCACACCCAAAAGGTGGCTCAAACGTGTCAAAACACTAAAAACCCTAATATGGCATGACCCTAAAAAACAAGTAGATTGATTTGTGGGTGTAACTACTAATAAAGTAATCAAATATTGGGAAATAGAATAACCATACTATTCTATCATGTATAATAATGGAATACAAATTTAATAAATGGCACCCGATACAATCAGTGGTCCCCACATGAAAAATCCAAAATTAACAAACTTTAGGGATGTGTTATAATCCACCCACCTTAGATTTGTAAAACACTCCCCCACCAGTATTTTACCTTGATTTGGATTAAATTAGAGTAGGTCTAGGGAAAACTCTTATACCCCCGATATATCGATCATGAGAAAAAGAGAAGGAGAACGACTCTAGATGACTGGAGTACTTATAGTTGAGCATCCAACATGTCCTACAAAAGATCTATCATTTTATATATGAAGGAGATATCTTGATTCCAAGGTTAGATCTTCAAAAATCCCCAAATTGAGAGTGAAATAGGTTAATCCTACATAATCTTGTATTAGGGAAGAAGTATGGAACATAATTAGATCATTAAAGGAAAAAACTAAAATTTTACACAAAATATAGAATGTACACGATTTGTCATCATGGTTTGACAACCTATGTGAAAACCACACATGGGTACCTCATGAAAAGTGAGTCTCACATAGTTAGGTCACAAGTCCATGCACCAACTATGTGAGGTGGCTCTATCCGAACAAACACAATCTACATGGTTTCCCAAACAATGCGGAATTCCTGCACTGATTTCTCTAAACCATGTACCAAGCCTTTTTTCCTAGAAATATGGGATCTAGGCTCCGAACATTCCCCAAACACCCTGAGACCTTTTCTAACCCCTTAGGAATTCATATTATTTCAAAAATAAATATTTAGATAGAAATGTAAAGGATCTATACCTCAGTGAAAAATAGGGTTCTTATAATCATCTCCCCATAAAATTACTCATCCTTGAGTTGACCCTCTAAGGTTGGAGAAAAATTTTATAAGAACAACTCTAGCCATTGGGAACATGCTTTGGCCTCTCTATCCCATGTCTTATCATGTACTCAGTTGTGCTTCCATTTAACCTATACTAGAGGGATAGACCAACCTCGGAGAGTCTTCATGCTTTGGTAGAAGATGTGTATTTGATGCTCCTAAAATGTAGCATCATCATCTAACTCAACATCCTCAAGATAAAATTTTTGTGACGGGTTGACATGATATTGGCAAAGCTATGAGACATAAAATATGTCATTCATGTCATGGTACCTTTGAGTTAGTATAAATTTATAATATACATGCCCAACACTCTCTAGGATCTCAAACGACCCTAAATAATGAGGTGACATATTACCCTACATCTGTAACTGTCTATCTCCAAGGATAGGCAATACCCAAAGAAAAAATATGATCCCTTACCTCAAACTAAATAAGATATCGATGATGATTGACACATCATTTTTTCTTAGAAATAGCAGTAGTCATACGCTTTCTGATCAGCTGAACCTACTCTGAAGTCTCTGTAATGAGATGGTGTCCTAGTAGGGCTTCTTTACCAACCTCTAGTCAGAACAAGGGTGAAAAACAAGGCCTAACATAAAAGGCCTTGAAAGGATCCATCTATGTTGTGGCATGAAATCTATTATTATAAGTGAAATCTATGAGAGGTATATTCTTCATCCAAGAACTTACAAAATCTAGGGCACATTCTCAGAGAATATCTTAAAGAACCTATATTGTCCATTAAAATTATCAATTAGTCTGATGGTGAAAATATCTGCTTAAAAGAACCCGAGTTCCCATATCTTTTTACAATCCATGCCAGAACTGGGAAGTAAAGGGGGCATCCCTATCTAAAATTATATTATATGTAACCCCATGTAGTCGTATGATCTCACGTACAAACAGTCATCCAAACTCATCAACTAAGAAAGTATCTTGAATAGCAATGAAGTGGGATTATTTTGAAAGTAATTCAATGACTACCTAGATGGAATCACTATCCCTTAATGACATAGGTAAGCTAAATATGAAATCCATAGAAACATCTTCCCATTTATTTTCTGGGAATGAAAGTGTCTATAACAAGATTTCATATCTCTGGTGCTTCACATTCACCTCTCAACAGGTGGAACAAAAAGTGATAAAGCTTGATATCTGATGTTTCATCCCAGGCCACAAATACCAACGTCACATATCTCAATACATCTTCGAGATTCTTGGATTAACTGCCCTCTGAGGTGTGTAGGAATCCTTCATCAAATCCTCTCCCATATATGTAGGATCCTAGATACGTCCACATAGATAAATGACGTTTTCTATGTCCACATACCAATCTAATGGTGGGTTATCTCTTGATATAAGCTCATGGAGTAAGAAACCTTTAAGATCTAAAAACTTTTTTCTCTTCACCTTATTAAAGAGGGAATAGGTATATGTTAATGATGATAGGTAGTATATTGAATAAATATCATGATACTTTATATGTAACTGTGAAAAGGGAGCCATTAACTTCCATTCATCACTGCCTTCATGTATGAAATTTTCTTGAGTTTTTTTTTGACTCGATGCATTTGTATCCACTTTTCCCTTCGCCGACATATAGGCAAGCTCAAAGTCAAATGATTTTAGATATTCGACCCTTCTCTACACTCTGAGGTTCATGTCATGAAGATATTTATTTTGAGTCTCTTGTGATCAGCGTACACCAACAATTTCTCACCCAACAGATAGTGTCTCCAACAACATAAGCCATGGACAAATACTGTTCAATGAAGGTCATTCAATTGGTAATTTTTCTCATGATGCCTCAAATCCTGAGATCTATATGTGTGACTCTATTTGCCTACATCAGTACAACTCTTAGAAAAATGCATGATGCATCACAGTAGAAGGTATAACCTATAGATGGTTTCATAAGAATTATAATAGCTTCTGATACAGACCTCCCTTTCATCTCCTAAAAGGATTTCTCACATGCTTTTGACCATGTGAACTGGACACCCTCATTTTTAAGATTCATAGGAGGTGAAGCAAGGAAAAGAAGACTTTTATGAAATTCTTATAATATCCAACCATCCCCAAGGAAATATGTATATCACACATGTTCTTGGGATATTCCCAGGAATCTAAAACAATAACCATTTCAGGGTCCACATATACTCCAGATTCTAAGATTATGTGACCCATGAAGTGGAATTTTTTGATCAAGATGTGGAACATAGAAAGACTGGTATAAAGCTGATGTTGTCTCAGTATACTCAGAACAATCTCACGATTTTTGGCATGGTCGCTGTGAGTGCGAGAATACACCATGATGTCATCCACAATGAACAGGAAAAAGGAATCCAAATAGGGTTAGAAAACCATATTAATCAAAGACATTAAAAAAATGGCATGCTTCTAAGACTGAACAACATAACAAATTACTCATATAGACCATACCTGCTATGGAAATCCGGATGATGTATGTCTGATGGTCTGACTCATAGCTGATGATAACCCTATCTCAGGTCGATCTTGGAGAAGGCATTTTCTCCTCAATTTTGATCAAAGAGATCATCTATTATAGCAATGGTATAATGGTTATTGATCATAAGATAGTTCAACATACTAAAATCTAGGCGATGATGCAAGGTTCCATCCACCTTCTTGGTGGAAACAATGGCTGAACCCCAACAAGATGTACTAGGCCATATAAAATATTTGGCCTCTAAATCCTCTAACCACATCTTAAGATCCTGAATCTCTATAGGTTCCATCATGTAAGGAGGAGTGGACATTGGAGCAGATCCTATAACAATATTGATTGTAAACTCTACCTCTCTCTCAAGATGTATGCCAAAAAACCATCAAGAAAGACATCCCTGAAACGATCCACTACTAGAGGGTAATCCACTTGATGTCAAACCTAATTATAAATGAAGAGATTTGATATATGGTATGTCACTCTACCTAGCCCAGGATTATTTGGTCCCACTCTAGTACCTTGGACATCCCACTCACCATTATGAAGATAAATGTTTCCCTCTAGTGATGTAAAAGAGACCCTACAGTGATAGCAGTCTACAAAAGCATGAAAGTGAACCAATCAATCCACCCCAAGAATAAAATCTAATGTTTTCATCTCGAGAAGAAAGAGGTTCCATAAGAAAGTGTAACTGAAAACCTCAAGGGGAAAGTCCCTACACTGTCATATGCCTTCTTTTTGTACCGCTAACGGCGTATATATGGTCATTACACCATAGTGATATTGTATCTCTAGTATGTGACTTTCCACAATAGATACATAGATAAAAGTGTTTGAATCACCTTTATTGAATAAATAATATACCATAGTAGAGGCTACTAGAATAGAACTTCATATTGCAGATGGTCCCCAAACCAGATCCTTGGGTATCAATTGTAAAGCATGCTTTCGACCTTATCCATGAACCTTTGAAATAGATGGACTACAATGATCAAAACTACTATGTTGGTGTTGTTGGTGATTAAGAGCATTGATTACATGGCCATGAACTCATCTTTGGAAAAACCTGTTGGTGCTATTCCAACTACCCACATGACATGATGTAAAAGAATACACTCTTGAAGGTGGAGCTGGTGCAGATCCTGTTTTTCTCAAAGCTGGTGGAAAGGCCTTAAAAAATGCTAAAGGTGCCCCATACAGCCACAAGATCGATACTCCATTGGGAATCTATCAAACTGAGGATTTTAATTCCGAAATCATCCAAACTAATGACACAATTTAGAGTTTTTGAAACAAACACTCTGGTTGTCATGGCCCTGATGAGAAATTTCAAGAGAACACTTCATCACACTGGAAGAGCTAATGGCCTGATGCGGAACTGGTCCTCTATAACTATAATATTGTCAACCCCTTAGGATACAATTAGTGATTAGTGCCTAATTGAATACTATAGAAAATGTAGGAAAGTGAATGACATTGACCTGCATACAGATAGAGTACTGGAGCCCATCCTCAAAACATATAGCAAGTAAAATATCATCATCCGCTAAAAGTAGTGGACAACATTGTAACTCTGTGAAAGGTGCTGAATATTCCCTAACTAGCATAGAACCCTGCTCGAGATGCATGAACTCTATGTCTCTTCAAGATCTTATCATCTGTGGAAAGAACGAATCATATAAGTTTGTATGGAAAGTAGCTCATAACATGCCCATATGATGACTAGAATATGTAATCACATCCCACCAGCACCTAGCTAAGTCCCGAAGAATGTATGTGGAAAGATTTACCCTTCTCTCTGGAGGTTAATATTGATGATCAAAGATAGATAGGGTGGATTCAAGCATAGAATTAGTAGCCTATGTACCTCTATCCTCTGAAAGGATATAGGATGTTACTGATGGAGATCATGTGTCAGATCAGCCATCGTGGGTGCAAGCCCAGGAGCACAATGCATGGACTGCATCAAATGTAGGAAACTATCAGGAACATGGGAATCAGTGCCTAAATCAGGTACAATAGGTGGTTCTTCATGTGGAACTCTTAGAGGTAGGACTGGTGGCTCAAGGCCCACCACACCTAGAGCATGGTCATCACCACCCTCCTTGCATACAATTTGAGGATGTCATGGTTAAATTGTTCTATAATATCCAGAAACACACATTATAAAAAGCTTAGAAGAAGAAAGATAGCTTCACTAGTGGATGCTAAATATAAGAAAACTCACTACCCAAGTCATACTACCCCAAATGACTCACTTAGACAGCCATGAATCAGTTAGTGCTCAAGTATATGTTTCATGGAATTTTGTAGTTAATTTCCTGGTTCACTCATTTATCTTTAATAAAAATGACATAGTGAGATAAGAGTGTGAAACCAATTAATTTTATATTTCATGATTCACATTATAATTGAAAGCCATTTCTGATGAATCAGTGCCCACACACCTATCAATAGAAAGGAAACCCATTTATTTATAACATAATGGATCGAATCAGTAAATTACTCATCCCAACCCATGATGGCTAATACAACTCAGGAATTGAGATATGAAATCACAAAATTTAAACCAAAATTAATATAAATACAATAAAACTATCACAACATCACTCAAAAATCACAACCACATCATATAATGAAAATTAGTGAAATTCTATTATATGGAATGTCAATATGATTGTCATGTGAATTCTAGGATCCTATAATGATGCATGTTTTAATGTTCGTTTCCCCCATATCATCAGGTTGAGGATGAAATAAATCCTTGATCATAGTAATTTTCAATAAAAACACACAACATGTGCATCACACAATGGTGAAATAATATCAACTGTGATAGGGAAAAACAAAAATTAAATTTTGGGTAACTTGGATTTTACCCCGAACTTGGGTTTTCAACTCCCAAGAATGACTTATGACTAAGTCGTAAGCATTCCTAATCTCATATCTATTATCTCCAAATAGTAAGGAAAGAAATGAAAAATACTCTGATACCACATTGTGACGCCCTGGACTCGGATGCCACTTCATTGGTTCCCCAAGCCCTGTGGGCCACTTGGCCCCAAGCAAATCTCCCCAAAAGCTAGAGGCTACCAACTAGTAGCGAGGGCCTAGTTTGTGTTTTTGGGGAGACTATTCACTCATTAAAAACTTATAGGACAGTGGGTGAGATTAAACATAGGTAAATTAGTGAAGAAATATATATATATATATATATATATATATATATATAAACAAAAGGCATAGATGAAAAATAGAGATAACATTAATAATAACTGAAACAATTGGAATAACATTAAACAATACTACAACAGATGATGATATTTCATGTACTATAAAACTGAAAAAAAAGATACAAGACAACAGTCATAAAATGTTCCACAATAGTATAAGGTAAATAAAAGACTATCCCAAGCACCCCAGTTTCAACTCAGTCCTCTGCTAATAATATCCACACTAAACAGTAAAAAATCAATTGTTTGAAACCATATGATTCCCTTTTTCAAAACCTGAAACCATGTAATCTACCTCAGGTACCAAACGAAACTCGTAGAGGGTGTGAGATAAATCTTATTGGGCCACCACCAAATGTGTATATTACATTCTTCCCATTTAATGGAAATGTAACAGTGTGAAAGCATGCACATATGAGGTAAATCATTACAATGTATCTAAATAACCTAGTTCCATTTTTAGCCCTTAGCTAGTGTATAAACATGTAACATGTTCATTTATTAATCAATTACAAATTTATATTAATAGTAAATGTGAGTCATGGTTAACACTGACATAGTTTCATGATTTGTAGATAGTGAATGTTCTAATGTAATTACCAAGGAAACATAGAGCTCAAGGGTTTCCAAATCAGTAGTTATTTCATCCTAGAAAGGGGTAAGAATGTAATTGAAGGAGTGTAATCAAAGGTATTCTACAATGAGTCACCTAAAAAGTCCAAGGTGATCGACCAAGGTAAAATAGGGCTAAGAAATTATTGGGCTTGATAGGCTTTAACCATGAAACCTACTTATCAATGAGGGATCCAATGAGTGTATCCAAGGCATCCTAGATTCCAGAGTGTATCCAAGGAATCCTTTAGTAATACATGGGGGGATCTTATGTTGTTATATCTAGATTCCAAAAATAAGACAATGATCATGTTCTATGAGAGTTCTCATGCCATTACAATTTGATAGTGAAGTAATATAATAATAAAATTGTGACAACTATTGATTTTCATTAGTGTGACAAGGCCATGTAGCATGAAACCCATTTAAGGCATATTCCATATTAAAGATTCGTTCAACTACCTTCTACTAGTGTGGTAAGGGGTGATACAGATATGCAACCAATTAATCAATCAAATTTAATTATCAATTTGAAGAACTAATCTTATGTGGGTCAAATGGTACACACATATGATACATTCCATTATAAAATTCACCATATAAATCAAGACAATTAACATAGAAATGGTTACCCTTTGATAGGTCATGCCAGGAACACCCGAATCGTGGGTTAAACATGTCAAAACACCAAAAACCCAAATAAGGGATAGCCTTCGACAAGGAGGGGATTCATTTGCGGGTGTAACCGCTAGTACCTAATCAAAAATTTGGAAATATCATAACCATATGGTTCTAAAAATTACAATCATGGAATATTAATTTAATAAACCACACCTGATGAAATCAGTGGAACCTACATGAAAATCCAAAATCAATGAACTTTAGGGATGAATTATAGACCACCCACCTTAGGGTTGTATGACACTCCTTTTCCATTAGTGGCTCTTGATATTGGATCAGATTAGAGTAGATATAAGAAAAAGAGAAAAATTCTCATTCCAAGATAAATTGTTTGAGAGAAAAAGAGAATTAAAATGGCTGAAGAGGACTCGATTACGTACCATTGTGCATCCAATGTGACTAACAAACGATAAATTAGTTTCCAGATGATGGAGGCCTCTTGATTCCAAGGTTAGATATTAAAAAATTCCTAAATTAAGAGAGATATTGGTTAATCCCACATAATATCATATTAGGGAAGAAAGTTGGAGCTTAATTAGATCATTAAGAGAAAAACTGAAATTTTATAAACAATTTAGACTGGGTATGGTTTGTCCACTTGGTTTGATATACCATTCACAAACCTTACATGGGTACGTGGGAAAAAGGTGTTCTTGCACAGTTAGGCCGCACGATTGTGTTCCAACCCTGCGAGGTTGATCTATCTAAAAAAACACAATCCAAAAATTTTCCAAACTATGTAGAATTCCTATATGGTTTACTCTGAATTGTGTTTCATGATTTTTTTCCCAAGAAGATGTTTTCCAAGCTTTTAAAATTCACCAGAAACCCCTAAGACCTATTCTAACCCCTTATGTATCCATATTAATTACAATGTAATGATTTAGACTGAAATAAAAAGGATCCATACCTATGTAAAAACCTGGTTCATACAATATCCATCATCATACCCAGCTGTGAGAGGTTTTAATGGAAAAAGGAATTTCATTGGTTCTCGAGGCAGTAGTGCGCCACACACATGAATGACAATTTTGTAACATATTTTATGGATGTGATGATGATTGCAGGTAATTATGATAAAAAAAAATATTAGTATATTTATGATAGTATGGTTTTTATATTATAATGTTTTATTAATAATTAATTTTGGATGAGGATGAAATAAAATACAAGCGCTTGGTAAAGAATGTTACATCTTCTTCAGGTAACAACATTATATTTTCCAAAAATCCTTCCAATGATATATTAATACCAAAAGTCATGCTTATTTGATTAGCTAAGGGAATCTGGGAATTTAATTTGTAAGGTAACGTCCAAACCAAAAGGGATTAATTTTGTAAAGAAGATAGTATAGTGGGTGGCCCTTTATAAGTGAGGTGAGTGTCACACTTGTATGTTTTGAATAAAAAAATATGTAACCATGTTTTCCACATTAAAAAGGTTTCAAAAAATATTATTAACGATCCTTATAAATTAAAGAGTTATAATATTAGAAAAATGTATACTTTAAAAAATTTTAGGTCATTTTATCCACTAACTATTTAGTTGAACCCTCAGTAAATCTATTTTTACTTTAATTGTGGAAAATAATTTTTACTGTTTTTTGTATTCATTATGGTTAAAAATTAAGTAGAACATATTTCATAATATAAATTTTTTTATTACCAATTCGGAATCCATTTTTTCAAATTATATTAATATAATTATGAAATTTTAATATAAATCAATCATGTAGAAATGAAGAGAAAGTGAGTTTTTAAGAGAGAAAATATTGAGAAGTTCATAATGTTTTTATATCGAAATTTAGCACGAGAATTGTTAGAATTGAAAAAATGGATTAATATATATATATATATATAATTTGACTAATTTTAATTTTAAAACAATTCAATAAATAATTTAACTTCATAAATAATTTTAACAAAATGAAAGTTTCTAATTAAAATTCTACATTTATTACTATTCATAAAAAATGAAACTTTTCAGAACAATCCAAAAAATATACCCTATGAAAATTTTAATATTTTAGTTTTAAAAACAAGTTAATTTTATCAAGTAATTATTTTAAAATTGTGGAAAATTTGTTTTAATTTATGTGTGAAATGTGTGACTATACAGTCTTTTTGGAAAAAAATGTAGTTATTCAGAAAATAATTCATTTTTTCTTTCAGATGATTCTTATTTTTTCTATAATAAATATTTAACCTTAATTTTGATAATTTAGTTAGTATTATTCATACCCACTAATTTAATAGCTAGGTTATAATGTTGTACTAAACTATAGATCATTTCGACTCAGGGATGCATGCTCTACAAGCTATGGAATGTATTAAGTTTTTTAAAACATTTTTGGGGTTTTAAGATCAATGTTTCAATCAATACACATCATTGATGAAGATTTTATTCTATTCAAATATATGTTTTTTTCATTTTAATCATGTGGTGTTCTACTCCTCCTGAGGCCTGTTCTTGAAAAGATTGATTAGACATATTGAAAGGTTAACTAGTTTTTGTGTACCACTAATATTTAGATTCAATTTATTTATCTAGAGACTTAATGGGAACAATTGTGTAGAATTATGTATGGGTTTCAATGATTTACTATCATATAGTTATCCTTTTCATTATTTTAACTATTTTTTATTTGTATTAGTTTTGAAATGATTTGAAATTATAGATTTTATTTGAATACATTAATATATGTAATAGGATTTGAAACTATTTTAACTTCTTTACAAGGAAAAGTGGAAAATGGTGAAATGTTATATTATGATTTTATATAAAACCTATTCAAATTATAAAATTTATTGTTTTATTCAAAGTTGAGAATGGCCATATTGTTGTATACGTACTTGATATGGAGCACCCGGATGGGATCCTACTGAGCATATTAGCTCACAACCTATGAACCCATTCAGTGGTTTATAGACCTTTATATGTCTTTTAATGTTTGGAAATGCAAGATGATGTATTCAGGTGTTGAGTTCTCTATCATCCTTTTCTGGTTAGTTGGATGTAATATGGTCATATTTTTTCCATTAAATAAAATCGTCTTTCCATTTTAGTTTTAGTTTCCATATACTATTGATACAATAACATGGAGATTGTTTAACTGAATTGGAGTTATATCACTTCTTATATTTATTTTTTATGGCATATTTTCTTTTTTACTCTTCTATTGTTTGGTCTCATCATGTGTATATATATGTCATTTTTTTCTTAAGGTTTGGTGAAACCATTCCCATTGGTTGTTATTGATGCCTTGGTTCTAGCCTACAGGCCGTGGGGACTGAGAATGCCCATAGGGTATACCATTGGCTAGTTCAAGTACTAGTTTGAGAGGGAATACATGGCCAGTTCATGAAACTTTTTTATTAAATCGCATTTTTGGGCCATTATGTGACATTTCTATACAATATATAGAACTATCGGCACATGAGAGGTATGATGCATAGGGTGCTTGGATATCTCTTACTGTGACAAGACAAACATTAACATGGGATATTGGGATTTGTGTCTCTTGTTTTGAGTTCATGTTCTTAATCTTATTAATTTCATATGGTATTTTGGTTTGGATTTAGATTAGTATGTTTTAAAAAAAATCCATGTTTTGATTTGTTGTGGTATTCCTCTAAGACATGTTTCACGGGTTCCTTAGGGAGTTCAAGGTATGGTCCTCTATAGATTATACCTATACATCATAATATTATTTATAATATCATGTGGTAAGATTATATGGTTGACCAAAAAGTACCAAAAGTCTAGAATTTTGAAGTTAAGTAATAGATTGCTGTTATAGGAGAAATGGATCAATCACATGACTCATACATGAGACTCCAACTTCCTATTAAGTTTAAAATGAAGTTCCAGAGGTAAAGTGTTGGATTGATTAGATTTTCTAAATATTAAATTTCATTCTTATGTATGATTTTATTATGGTTAGGTGTGTGGTATTTAGTCCCCTGGGTACTGAATAGTGGTAGGGGGAATCAATAGTTTGGGGGGTGTACATGTGTGCTTGAACTCGATGGGATTCAAGACTCTCAATTTTTAGTAGTTTTATCTAGATTCATAGATAATGGCAATGTATCTTGAGTTCCTATCTATGAAACATTGGGAATATTTAGTATTAGCATACACCAATAGATTCACATAGTCGGTTCAGTTTTTTTGGAAGTGGTCATGAATGACAAGTTTAAGCCTTAGAAGAACCAACATGGTTGGCGACTGAAATTCAAATATTATTCATTAATTAAGAATATTATGACCTGTGAAGAGACAATTGATAGGTCTCTAATGTAATATATTGATATAGATTAAAAGGTATTTTATTCTTCCCCTTCAATTCAACCTAATGAAAGCTTTAGTTTCATGTTGGAAATGAATAGAAACTGGCATGGCCATTGCAAGAGTGGTGGTGGTGGATCTTAGAAGTGGGCCTCCTATGAACCTTTAGTTATTGATATTAGTGTGCCCCTTAATTTTTATAAGTTTGGAAAGTTTTGTCACATGTAATGTTCTTTTTCCTCAACAGTGAAGACTTGTAACAGGTATGATCATTATGGTCATTAATATCATTTATTTTAGGTTATGTTAATGCATAATTATTGTTAAGTATTTTTGGATCCAAATCCTACATCAATTTAGTCAGATGCTTCAATTACTACAGGGGTCTAGCCATAGGCTGTAGGAGTGATGTGAAATCATGTAGTGGGTGGGATTTTGGATGAGGTATCCACGGTTCTAGTGATAGCGATATGTACCATCTTTATTACATCATCTGTAGGAACTAATTTATTTGATATAGGTTCCTCGAAATAATTTATATCTTCCTTTTTTTTGATATTTTTAATCATACAATAGATCTTAAGTCCATTAATTGAGTTACAAAAATAAATTGGGATGTCGAACGAGTAGGGGTTTCAGTGTGATTTGTGTTCACTATCGATATCCAATGCTTAGTTTTTATATTATTTCATCATTCTCGATATGGATCTTTTATATTTCATCATGGAATTACTTGTCATTTATTAAGATGACATTGTTTTTTATTTTTAATGTGTCTCATTTTTAGGGCTAATGGGGTCACTTGAGTGTTGAAGGGAGTGTGTTATATGAGATCTTATCATAATGAACATTCCTGTCTAGAACATAGGATATATTTTTTCTTCTGTAGTAGTTGAGCCCAATTTTTTCTACTATTATTGATCTACTATTTCTTGGTACTTTCCCGACATTTTAATAGAATATTTCTCTAAAATTCATCCAGAGATGGAGGTATAGTTTACAAGTGATCTATTTCTAAGTGTGCATCCTATTTTGATACCCTATTCTTGTTTTCCACCAATAAAGATGAAATGGATTATGATTAAGTTGGTTGACCTAATAGGGAATGATTTCATTCACCCAAGTTTTTTGGTATTAGAAGACTTTGTTTTCTTTACTAAGAAGGTTGATGGTTCACTCAGATTGTGTGTCCAAAATAAAAAGTTAAACTAGATAATGGTTAAGGACAAGTATCTTTTCCCTTGGTTAGATTAATTATTTAACTCGTTAAAGGAGTAATTTTAGTTTTCAACAGTTTCTATTTAGTCCGGTTATCATTATCATATATTTCTAGAGTCTTATATAACAGAGATGTTTTCAGGAGCAGTTATCTCCATTAAAAATATTGTCTGATGTTTCGTTGTCTAACTAACAGTCCTACATTATTCATAGATTTGATGAACTTAATATTACATAAGTATCTACACACAGTTGTGGTAGTTTTTATATGATATTTTGGTTTATTAGAGAGTGGATAATGAGCAAGAGAACTAATTGATTTTTTGTTTAGAAAATCCTGAAGAGTCGTCATTGGTATAAAATTATTTAAAAATAATTTTTTTTGATCGATGAAATAATGTACTTAGGGAAATGATTTTTGAGAATGGATTATCAACTCATAATGGGAAGGGGGATTATTTCTTGTTATTTAAATATCCACAGAATATCTTTGATATTCAAGGATTCTTTCAAATTTCAAGATACTACCAATGGGTTTTCAAGGATTTATCAATGTTTCCATTTCCTTTGAAAAAAATTACAATGAATGGTTTGATTCTAATATTGGATGAAAAGTATTATTATTCATTCAATGAGCTAAAATGAATTTAGACATATGGTTCTATTATGATCATATCTGAGCCCAATAATGACTCTCTGATTCCCTGTGATGATTATGATGTTGTTTTGAGTTTCATGTTTATAAAAAATGATCACTAGGAGGATTAAGACTCTATAAAACATTGAAATCAAGATAAGAATAACCCCAATCATGATTTATGGGTATCCAAGGTAATATATGTGCTTAAATTTTAGTGGAAGTATATTTTTGGGGAGATGTTCTTTGTATTTTTTACCAAAATATTGTGATTTATTTATTTTCTTAGATATCCATCAATATCATATAGAGTTGGTTGGTGGAATAAATTTAGGCCTTTCGAATCAATATTTCTGACACCCTGGTAAAGGGGAATGCCATTTCATATGATTTTATTATGAAAGCTACATCACCGTATTTTCTAGAATTGAAGGAGGAGTGTAACCTTATGGTAATATTTTCTATGATGCACATGGATACATTTGTGGATGTTTTAGGTATGATTCCAACCATTTTTCAGTTATAATCATATATCCATGAGTATTTTCTAGAGGATGGTCATTAAAATGAAGGTTACAAAAATTCTTGGAAAAAAATAATATAGTTTGGAGACCATTTCTAGTTGGTCTCTCTCTTAAAATGGTATTCTATATTTTGAGGATCAGTCTCTTGTCACAACATCTATGAGGATATTTTTTTAGAAATCATATTTCATTGTGGTTCATTCATCTAGTCACTATAAAGATATATTTTGTTATGAGATGAAAATTATGGTGGTTATTAATGAAGCATGTAATTTTAGATTATGTTTCTAACTATTACCCCTACAACGAGATAAAGGAAAAGAATTTGAAAACTCTTGGGTTTCTCCAGATAGTTTAGAAATGGGATGAGGGGTCTATAGAAATTGTTTTTGGATTACCATGGACTAACTAAGAGATTAATTCTATCATTGTGATTATTTATATATTAAAACATGAAGCACAATTCCATCCTTTCAGGAATACAACTAATATTGATGACCTGTGAAAGCTATATGTGGAATACAATATGGGGTTAACCTAGGGTTCCCTACACGATTCATTAGAAAAAAATCCTAGGATTACCTGATTATTTTGGAATAGTCCCTAATAGGATATGGGGACTCATGTTAGGTTGATTTCATATTTCCATCCAAAAATAGATGTCTAAGAATAGTCTACTATTCAGATCCTAGAGGATCAACTCCTTTCCTGTGTCTTATATTTTTGTGGATCATATCATATCAATCTAGTACTTTTAGATTTTTCTTATAAAAATAGTTATCATTTATTGGTCATAATGGACCCCTTTGTGACATTGTATGGTCTCTTGTGCGGGTCTCATATATTTTGGGAAATGGTTGGTGAAACCTCTCTTATAAGAACGAGTCTCAGTGAGGAATTAAAAATGGGGATTTAGGATATAGTTCTGCATATCCCTGGTTCATAGTGATGAGATACATCATTTGTGTATCAGTATCATAATCAGTTTTAGTTTTTAGTTGGAGATGGTGGTTTTCATGAATGCTCCGTCATGGTTGGGACTTTTTCGACATGAAAATTTTGGAACATTTGTTTTGTGATATGTGGACCATTTTGAGATCAATGATAATTTTAGGTAGGATGGTTATCAATTTTTATTTCCATTTTAGTCAATACGTATTCATGTTTTTTTTTCATAAAAAATCATCTCAAGAAGTACCATGAAGATCCCTCTTATGTTTTGTGTTGGGAAGAGATATATATAGAACTGAACGTTTTTGTTGTGGAGAAACCATTGGATATCATTTACTATAAGGTGAAAATCTTTTGTGAGAAGTTTATTTCAATGTTTATAGTGTTATAGAGGCGCATATAAAATTCTCATGATACATGGGAGTGCAAATAGACCTGCAGTGATCTTTGGATTGGGTTTACTTGTGATGTGATTTAAATTCTATGTGATATTATATGAGAAAAATACTTTGATTTGACTTACTTGAAATATGTTTTATTGTTCGAAAAATTGTTACCTATTAATGTGGGAATTTGAAAAATAGGGAAATGATTTAACCGTATTTTGATATAAAAAATTTGAAACAATTTATCATTACATGTTTCCATTAAGGTTGAGAATGTTATGTATGTGTGTCCTAGCTAGATAGACCTGCAATGATCTTTGGATTGGGTTTACTTGTGATGTGATTTAAATTCTATGTGATATTATATGCGAAAAATACTTTGATTTGACTTACTTGAAATATGTTTTATTGTTCGAAAAATTGTTACCTATTAATGTGGGAATTTGAAAAATAGGGAAATGATTTAATAGTATTCTGATATAAAAAATGTGAAAAAATTTATCATTACATGTTTCCATTAAGGTTGAGAATGTTAAGATTATTAAATAAGGACATTATATAGAACACTAGGGTGGGATCCTACTAATCCAGTTATATCACACCATGTGCACCCCTTCATCGATGCATAGTTCATTCAAAGTCTTTTGACATAGGTAATGATAAGTCCCAATAGTGAGGCAATAAAATAAATGTCATCTTTGTCTTACTAGCCTATGGTTACATTGTTGGAGCTTCCCTATGTTATCAAAAGAAGTAATTGTTTTGGTTTTAGGTTTCCTTTTCAGATGAACTTGTATCTTTGAGATTTTTTATCTAAATTTGAGTTTTATCAAACCTACTATTTACACTTTTCTATGGAATATATTTTTATTTACTCTTTAACTACCATCATTTTAATATGTATATATGTGATCATGTCTGCTTCAGGGTTAGAGGAATTATTCCCAATGGTTTTTTTTGATTGAGAGGTAATAGTATCGAAACTGTGGGGATTAATAATTCCCTTTCGAGTATGTCATAAACTAGGTCTCATACCAATATGAGATGATATTCTAGGTTTATTCAAGGCATTCCACTGGAAATGTTTAAAAAAATACATTTATGTATACCCATTTTGTTGTGATAAATTCAAGAATGCCCAATAACCATTATCTCATATGATAAATACCATTTACCAATGAATTTAAGGGATTTAATTGACCTAGGAAATCTTATAATGCAAAATAATAAATAATTATTCCATATAGTCATAAAACAATCATAATTTCATCATGGACTAATCAACTTGTGGGCATGAAATGGATTTTGTGGAATCTTCCTTAAAACATTGTCACCATTATCCATCTAGAGAAAGAAATGTGATTATATCATGATAACTTATCTTCAGTTCGATATAAGAAATGTCCAAAAATTTAAAAATATATGGAAAAACCCTTATAATATTTTACTAAAATTAATATTGATAAAAAAATAAAGAATTATCAATTTTTTAAATGTTTTTAAACTCTATAAAAATTAATTCTTTTAAAATAAACACATCGATCTTTATAAAAAACATTAAAAATTAATAATTATAACCAAATATAGTTTCCAAAAAATAACTTTTATAGATAAACTATTATTTTATAAACATTATTTCATACAATATAAGAATATTAAATAATTACATCTTAAATCACATTCCCCAAACATCATGTTTAAAATAATGATTTTGTTTTTTGAAATGAAATATATTATTCGAAAAAATATACTAACTTTTCCTTTTTATTTAAAAATCAATAAAATTTAAAATAATTTTCAAAAATATTATAAAAAATGGAATGAAATATTCATAAAAATAATTTCATATAATGATGATAGAAACTGTAATAGTGATTTCTGAAAATGTTTTTCCATAATCACATAAGATGAAATTGTGGAACACATTCAAAATAGATTTTCAAAAAAAATTAAGTGTAAAATTGTCAAAAAATTATTTTTAATAGATTCACTTATAATATATCCATGAATAATGAATAAATTTTTTTAATAAGTAAATTTTGAGTGGAGGAAAAAATGTATAATCAGGAATGGAAAACCCTTTTAAATATTTTTTAGAAAATTGTTGTTGAAATGAACAATGTGAAGACAATGATAAATATTAAAATTTAACAATGTAAAATGTACATTTAAAAATCACAAACATAAAAAAATACATATATTTCAAAGTAATAATGTAAATCATTTATACAAATAGTGAATATCAATTAGGAAAAAATGGTTTCATTTTCAGATAATGGGAATTATTAATAACATCAAAAAAAATATTATCACGAAATAAATTTATCAAGGTAATTCAATATAAAATTGTGTTTGAAGAATATATAATATCATCAAAGATCATTAGAAAACTCTCTTGAAATAGTATATTCAAAAATAAATAATTATGACTTTTGAAACTATGGTCAACCAAGAGAACCCTTTAAAACATAAGAAACATTTTAATAAAAACTCTCATAAGAGAGAGATTGAAATTTAACATTATAAAACCTTATTAAGATTTAATTAATAATAGTATATATTAAATTGACAATATTTGGAACATTTCATTGAATTTAATGGCATTGAAAAAAATCTCTCAATGAACTGAAATAGAGATGAAATACTCTTATATTTTTTTCATGCTTAGTTAAATGCACCATCACTTACTGTATATAAAATATAACTCTTTTAACAACATAATTTAGAGAATTATTTATATTCATTATCTTTCATACACTAATATTATAATTATGTATTTTAAACATAATAGTTAGTTATAGTTTAATCTTGTCACATGATGTTTATAAGTTGAATTTATTTCCAAATAAATATTATTTTTGATTTCGACACTAATTATCATACACCAAGTTCATCATTATAGTTATTTTATGTTTTTATTAAATTATTTATAATTAATTTTAATGTATTAAATTTTATTTTATGAGAGTTTTATTTATTTTATTTTAGGAGGTGAAATAATGTATATGTTTTTTTTGGTATTTTGTTTTTCAAAAAGGTCAATCTATTAAAAATAATTTAAATATTTTTATTGACTTTCTAGAAGCTCAATTTAAAATTTTTTTCACATTTTTTTTCTAATATTTTGACCACTTGTGTTCACATATTCATCCATGATTGAAATTTATATCACTGTTCATGTTTGTCGTTAAAGTGACCCAAATAAGAACATTTTATATTCGATGATGGAGTATGGTTACAAAAGTAATTACAATGAAATGATAACATTATTCTATAACTATTATGATATTATGAATATTTTCTATAATCAAGTCATATTTTAATATAATTTGATAAATAAAAAAAATTAGATGAGAAATGAAAATTGTTTCTTTATGGATGATGTATACTACACATACACCCGAGGGACATTGTCAACATCTATATAATAGAAATAAGTTTTAAAGTTGTTTAAATATTAATCATATTGATAATTTTTTAAATATAATATTAAAAATAAAACACCCATTTATTCCATACATTTAATGTGATAATAAAAAATATATATAATTGATTTCAGAGGTGATAGTATAATTGTAACAGAAGCAAAAATTGTGCCTTTCTAATGGTTAAGGGAAATTAAAAAATAGTTATCCAATAAAAATAATAAAATTTCAATATAGTTATGGTACTGGTTTAATTTTTTCATCATGGATAGATTAGACTGAATGGTTTTAGAGTAAAATTAAACAAAATTCAATGAAAAAGGAGTAATATATAATTTTATCTTAAACCTTGGAGGTTTTACAATGCAAATAAGCCTAAGGATTTTTTAGGTGGAATTTTGAGATGGCCAAAACCTATAATAAGTGGGTTAGAGTGATTTTCAGTAAATTTAAAATATATTAGTTGATTTTAAAAATCTTTTTATTTGAAGAGGTGTGGGGTTGTGATTTATCCTTTTATAATAGAGAGGAGTGAAAATAACTGGTGTGTTAAAATATATTTCAAGTTGGTAATTTTACATCCAATGTAAAAATTTATATTGTTTTAAAAAAATAAAATACAAATCCTAGAAGTATAATATTTTAAACCCAATAAAAAAATGAACAACATATACATAACATGAATGTAGAACCCCTAATAAAATTATTATATCATTAAAATTTGAAATTTAATAATAATAATATATATTAAAATTAAATTAAAACATAATGAAAAACTTGAAATAATCTTCCCATTATCCTTGTAAATTATTCTGCTAATTTTATAAATAATTATGAGGGTTATAAATAAATAAAATTTAAAATAAACCATTTATCATGTATTTCTAATATAATTATAACATAAAGTAAAATAAATGTAATGAAAAAATTAACCATTTAAAATTTATTAATTATACTGGTTCAAATTATTTCACACATAAATCCTAGAACATAATATCAGCATTCCTTCACTCCTTTTGGACAAGAAAATTTTATTTCAAAAATATTTTCAAATCAATATTAAATTATAGGTACATGAGGTTGAATTTTTTTAATTATGACTTAGAATTGACAATTCCAAGAATATATCAGATAATTGATATCCTCGCTACTATTCCTTATGTAGAGTAATCTCATGCCACGTTTGATAATTATATATATAAAAATAAAAAAAAAATTATTTTATAATATACATGTATTCAAAAAATCTAACATACAATTTCAAAAATATTCCCTCACATAACCATATTTCGAGCATAACCAGAATATTGTTTTCTATTTTGGATAAAAATATAAAAAATCAAATTGCTACTGATATATAAAATTAATATAATTTGAGTGGTTATTCAATTAATATAAAAAAATTTAAGAAATATATGTTCAATACTGTTTAAGATAAAAAATGATCCCGCAAAAAAATGTCATTGTTTTCAAAAAATTTAGTAATATATATTTTTCTACTATAACATTTATTTCCTATGTTATTGGTGAAATATATTCAGATTCAATTAATCCATATATTATTTTTGAACCAAACATAATACAATTTTTTTAAATATACCTAAATCAAAACAAATATATGTATTATGTTTGATTAAATTAAAATAATTGAATGAAATATGATAATTTACTTACATAGAACATAATTACATCCCATTGATTATGAAAAAAATTAATTTATATTAATAATGATATATCCCTCTAAAATCATCACAAAAATTTATCTCCCACAAATTCTATCATCCATTGGATGATTTTAAACTCACAATGGTGATGTTAAATATGATGATAATTTATAAAGTTTATAAGAAGTGGTTTATAATGATGTAGTTTCCTATAAGTTTTTTTGTAACAAATATGTCTTTATCTAAACGTATTCCTATAAAAAACAGTTAAATATATTAATTTTATAATGTGAAAAAAATTGAGATATGAAATTATGAATATGATGTATTTATTGACCAGTGGGAATTTATCAAAAACATCTAAATGGAAAAATTAAAACATTGCTGATACATTATACAACTTTAGTGGAATAATTTCTAGGAAATGGTACTCTTATTTATCTATCTATAATATCTTCCACATTAACTATATACTAATCAATCACTATCTATTTATTACAAATTTTGTCGCCAAATATATTATAAATTCCAATATGGAATAATATGATTCCAGGGATCCTTAATATATGACTCACAATTTATGGTAATATATGGAGGATTAGGTCCATGAGTTTATATATAGTTGGATGTGGAAGGGTGGGTTCTACAAATGATGGTGGAGGAGAAATATATGCAACTTAATATTTTTTGGCATGTCTACAAGCAATGACTTTAAAAATGCCTTATTCCTCACCTCAATCATCTCACCGATATTTTGAAAATTATCTTATAATGATTCTATTTCCCCTTAAATATATCCTCCTTTGTTGTTGTTGTAGAATAAATAGAAACTTTTTTCACTTATACACCTGTCTCATATCTTCATATGTAACCTGGGTATTTTCGGTTTCCAAATTAAGTACCTAAAATATCCTTCTTACCCATAGATATGATATCCCTCTATTCTCTTCTCCTAATGGTATTTTTATATAAATATTTTGAATAAAATAGTGGGTCACAGTATATAAAGAGTTTAAATAACATAAATAACAAAAGATGACTAAAATATCACCTTTTAATCCTCTTAGTGTCATCCCTCAAATACTCTATAATATATTTTTACATTTTGGTCATTTAGCCCCTCTTCTATTCCCTATGCCTAGCTAAAAGGAGTAGGAACAACCTCTAGGGATCCTAAAGCCTTGACTCTAGTTTTTTTGGAATTATGTTGTCGTCAATTATTGAACTAAATAGATATACCATCTCCAAGATAAAGTATGAGGGAATATGTTTTTGGATTGGATATCTTGATGAGATCTCCTCTATTAATGTAAATTAAAGGTAAAAAATCATTAATATTATTAATAATATAAAATTATTTCAATAATTTATCATTGTAATCAATAAAATTAATTTTTTATTCTATTTTCTACAAATTGATTCCATTTATTATCATCTAAAAAGGATCTATAACACATGTATTTTCAATTTTTTTATTCCCAAAAATGAAATCTAATGATAGGGTTATATTAACTTCCCTCTATCTCAAAGCTACTAAAGATAAAATTTTCTTCAGGAGATACCTATTAGGCATTATAGCTTATGTCATCTAATAATAAGGTTTGAAAATCTATATTAATAAAATCATCTCATGATATATAAAATAATAATAAAAGAGCTTACAAAAATTTTCTCCCATATTTTAGATATTATCACTTTGTCAAAACATTTCCAATCAAAAATCAAAATGATAACTTTATCCCAGTCTCTAATTTCTAAAAAAGTCATAATTTTTTTTAAAGATGGAACCCTAGGGTTATCAATATCATAATATTGATATATGTACTATGATCTGAGATTTTTTAAATATACAATACTAGTAAATGTGTAATACGACATTTACTAACCATATAAGCCTACTTTATCCCAATGGATGTTAGAATATCTTGTATAGAAATATGAAGAGGCTAATCGTTATATAAATGTTTAAGGTCTTCCCCATATAATCAATACGACTTATTTATTTGATTTTATGGTATTCTACTGATAGAATTAACTAGAAATAAGTAGGTAAATAGAGAAAAATCAACTACTACATTAAAAATAAAATGAAAAATGAAAAATAATCCTATAAAATATAAACTAAAATAAAAAAAATATTTATCTATATTTTTTAAAGTAGTTAAGTAAAATTCTTACTACTATAAAGAGAGATGAAATTATATAAAATATGAAACGAAAATTTATTTAAATGATTTAATAATTCCAATCATTAAATAACAATTAAAATAAAAACTTTAAAATGATGGAAATAAAAGAAAACAGTATAAAACAAGCCCATGCTTATCCTATTCATTAAAAAAACACAAAAAAAATGTTAAAAATAAAACTAAAAATACTCTTTATCTTATTTGGAATCAATTAAAAATTTTAAAAGGATATTTAAATATTTATTAAAAATAATTTCATATCAAACAAATAAAAAATATATTTTTTTAAAAAAATTATACAAATCCAATAATTACAATTAAAGTTGCATATTTTCGATATTATATAAACCAATCTGGACTAATATAAAAAGAATATATCATATTTTTAAATATATTTCTTGTATGTAAAAATATTAAAAATAATATATCATGGATTCCAAGAAATTTAAAAAGATCAAAATCAAATAAATATATGTTACCGATAATATTAAGAAAATAATAATGGTTTTTCCCATATTTCATCCTCATGATCATTCAATATGGAACAAAGCATGTCTATATTATGTTTATAAATATTATTTAATAATCATTCCATGTATTTAGAGATCTCACATATTTAAGCATCATCTTAAAATTTTTAATCACCAAAATAATGTTTTTTTTGTAAAATGATAGAGTACTAAAAATTTCATTGACCAAGAAGAAGAGAAATAATATTTCCATTGTTTTTAATGATAAAATAATCAGTTATACATTCCAATAAATTTAGATTTAATTTTTTAAAACTAATTTCACCAACTGTAATAATTGTTTATTAACTAAACATGTTATGATAAAAAAATAACCTAGAAATAAAATTAATTAATCGCCCAGATTTTTTCAAAAGATCAATAATATAAAAAATATTTAGCTATTAGGTTTTTTTATTTGTAAAATAAAAAATTCATATATTATATTTTCACCAAAACACTACTATTCAAAATTTCAAATATATTTTTTGGTCACTGAAATAAAATTTAAATCCATTAATTTCATACCTTGTAGTATGTAATCATTTTGGGACATGGGTTGACCACTATCTATCTCAACGTTTTTAAACCATATGATCAACTATGAATAATCTCATCAATCCTTGAATTTTGTTTATTCTCATTCAATATCAATGTAACGTTTTTCTTCTGAGGAGTGTTTTTAACACATTGATATACATTATTTTATATCAGTGTGAATCAACTATATTATTCAGGATTTATAAATATTTATTCTTTTTCTTCTCTCCAACGAATGATTTCAATTCTAAACCATGGATCCCCTTTCCCCAAAAATAGAAACCTTCATAGTCATAGAGAAGAAAATTATGTTCTCAAGTGAATATTAGAATTTTATACAAAACTTCACACCTTCCAAAAAATATAATTCTAAATAATGTAGGATTCATGTCGATATTGATTCTTAACAAATCATATTAATATCATTAAATAACATTCAAAAGGATACATCAATCATTTATAAAAAATTCCAATAACCGTTATTTATTGCACAAAATGAACCATTATATTTATAATGACTGAAAACAACAATGGGGGAAATTACCTTTTTTGTTTAATATGTATAGAAACTTTATCATTCTCCACATATTTTAATGAACATAGTTATATAACATTGTTATAAATGAAATTGTAAAAATAAGTCACCATCATGATATTTATTATGACATGGATGAGTAGTACTCCATGGAATTCATCTATTTGGATTTTTCATTATGACATGACAACTATAAGATTTAATTCTAGTTAACTTCATATCATTTAGTGATTTTTTTTTTAAATTTGAATAAAGACAATGTGGAACTTTTATTCCAATGATTAACTATGATAGTCTAATTTTTTTCATTTGTGATAATATATGACAAGTCATGTGCATACACATTCTATATCCATTTTGAGTGGGATATAACTTCAAATATATTCCCATTAAGGGTAATTACAATCTTGTATTCAACTTATTTTTAGTCTTCCCATTATTATCTGACAATGTTATAATCAAACTATAATATATATTCTTCTCCATATTCATGACATAAATGGTATATTGGGAATCATGATATCTTTAATATGTAATCTCAAAATATTTTGATCATTTCTCCTCAATATTCTATCACTACATGATTGTATGGATTTTCTAATGTGACATCAATGATTTTCACCCAATCAAAATACCAATCTATCAAAAAATTATTTAAGGCACTATAAAATTCATGGTATCCTATTAATTCATTTTTAATCATTCATAATATTTATCAGTATGAAAATATATTCTCTAACCTATGTATAATTGTTTCTCCCATGGGTTAGTTGATAATATATTTTTTTATAAATTGGTTGTGATTTTGAACCATAAGATGGTTTTTAAAAAATTTCCATATTCTACAATGTTGTTTTAGTTAATATATTCATTTCATGTGGTTAAAGATTTTATACCTAATATTTATACACTTTTAATCCTTCATCCCAACAAATATTCAAATTATCATTTAATAGTTAAAAGAAATCAACAATATCATTTCTAGACCATTTTGTTACATAAATCAGTAAAATCAGCATGATATATCTCCACTTCATTAAAAAATTGAGAGGTAAGATTTAAATTAATAAAAAAGCATTCTAATTTTTTTTATTATAATTATTCTATATGGATTCAATCTATCTAAGAAAAATCCATGCATGATATTTCAAACATCATTTCCAAATGTTTGAAACTATTGATAAATTTCCACACACAGTGGAAAATCAGCAAGATGGAATAATTTTCCAATATATATTTACTCATATTCACACCTTCATAAATTTTTTTGTGCCATGAATTTGAAAATAAATTTTTTAAATGTTTAATTTTAGGAAGACACAACATTTTCATAGAATGAGTCTTTGTAAATTCAAAATAACCCTATTATTTTTGTTTAATCTTTTATTATTATACCAAACATTTAGGACTCCCTAAAAGACCTTCATATTTCTTACATCATTCATCATATTCATTTTGATAATCATGTATCTTCTTGTAACTCAATCCCATATATAATAATATTTTATTCCCATTATATTTTTTAATCCTTAAGATCACTATCTTTCCGAAATATATATTTTAATATTTAGAGTAACTATATCAAATATTTCTCAATCCATCCATTTATTCAATTAATTCTCACTAATCTTAAAACACATAAATTTAATTCGTCCAAGATAAAATGGGTTTTCAGTATCACCATAAAGGTGATCAATTATCTGTGATTTCCAATTTTTATCTGCATAAATATCAGGAATCATTTCTTTAATTTTTTGAAACTTATAATCAGGAAACACATTACCATCAATATATATTGAATTTCTCCAAATATTGGTATTAAAAATCCAAATATAGTAACTTGGATAACAACAACTATAAATTAATTGATATTTTATTTTTATTCTTTTTAAAATTTTCATATTTATGTATTTAAAACATGAATATAAAAATATTCTATTTTTATATCATTTATAAAATTCTGAAAAAATAATCAATAACTTCCACATATTGATTAAGTAGAAAATAGAATGTTCTTTGTCCCAATATGATGATTCAATTAGTATGATCGTCAATATATATATTATTATTAATCAGAATTTAGAAAACATAAGCCACTATACCTCAAAAACACCCATTGGAAATGTAGGAAACCAGATTCCTCTTACAAACATTTATAAATCAATTAGTATTATTTATACCACTAATTCAATGAATAATCATTTAATCGAATACCAATATCAAAACATGGATTCCTAAATTTAAAAATAATATAGAAATCTCATATTTATAAATAAAAAGACTATTAAAACAATATTATTCATTTTATGGATTCTAAATCATCCTCTTTAGGGATGGGTCTTCGAGTTATAATCTGATTTGAAGGACCCAAAAATAAAGAATCCAATGTTATCATGGAAGGTAGGGTTTATATAGTTATCAGGTAATTACATTTCACATGAAGAACATCAATTCTATATAGAAAAATGTTAGAGAAAATTATTTATTTTTTATTGTAATAAAATGGAGTGGTATGTGGTTTATTTATTGGTCATGTCCTATTAACATTTTAATAATCTTGATGGTCTTGAAATAGATTAAAATAATCTATGGGAAAAATTTGATTATAAAAACCTTGAAATATTATTTTTTTATTACATTTGAGAAATTAAATAATATCATCATATTCTATCACAGAAAATCATTCCACATTGAAAAGGATATTGTGATATTTGATATAACACCTCATTGAAAACTCAAGTAATTAAAAGGTTCCCATAAATTCCCTTTTTATATTGATGACTCATTTTGAGCTCTTTGGTATGTGTATTCCCCCCACAATGTTTAAAATTAAAGGGTTTACATAAAATTGTATTTCGTATAGACATAAATCATACCTTGATCTCAATTAGTATTGTATATCAAACAATGTTGGGGAAAACCATGGATAAAAATTCTTCTATCAATTATTTGGAAACCCTAAAAAGATCACTCAATACCCTCTTTAACCAAATGTGAGATGTGAGAAAGTAAAATAGTAAATATAGTATTTATCAAACAATGATATATATTAAGACCTAATATTCTATCATTACATGAATATTAACAAAGATGAAAAATTATATTTTTTTAAATGATGGAAAGACTATCTGGAAACTCATATATAAGGGATAAAAGAGGATTAAATGGATTAATGTAATGGAGACCATGTGAATCTAATATAATAATGTCAACACCGTCTTGGGGAATAAATTTTATACTAAAAAATCATTTAAATAGTCCTTCTTAAGGATCCTTGGATGCAGGATGGTATTCTTATCAATCATCCTCACTCCATGTAGGAGTTATGTCTATTCCATTATTATATAGATTCCCTCACTTCTAAATTTGATATAAGATGGTATAAGAAGTGAGTCTTATCCCATAATGGGATTTTTAAACAATTAGAGTGTCAATTTCCAACATTAAAAGCATGATGTTTTTCATAATATACAATTTGAGGCCTGCTAAAATAGTGTTGGATTCAGACTGGAGTGAGTTTCCCTTCTCAACAGAATCCATGAAAACTATGATGACTAAGCCTTTAAAATCATGCCCTATTCCACCAAACTGAATGTTACCGAACCAACATGAACCATTTCTATTAAGCTATATCATATTGTTGTGGGGTTTCCAACAGATCCAACGACTAGTATTAAAGATGGGTGAAATTTAATGGGTGTCCTAATGACCAGGATAGATCAAAGAGAGGGGGAATGATCCCAGTTATTAACCAAATGAGCCTGGTTGGCAATCATGATCCTTGTTCTGAACACAATGTTCATCCTTCAGCAATGTATGCACTATAATCATGTTATGTTCCTTCCTTATATTTCAAACCAACATCCACTTACCAGAGTAAGAGCTCACCCTCTTTCCCCATGACTATTAGTCCTCAAAACATGAAAGTAATGATGAAATGGTGGTTAAAAGGTAATAATTTATAAAATATTAAATAGAACACCCTATTAATGTGTTACTAATATTGGATACAGAACTCAATATTGGGGAGGTTTTCACTATCCATGATACATCTTGGACACCAAAAATACAATTTGATAGTGCCTCAATGAGTCTAATAAGAAGAAGGATGGAGAAAATAAAGCTCAATAGGGTTATATTGGTAATTTTATTTACTTTGTGATAAAATAAATTTTTCCCATAATACCTTTGAATTTTCTAAGGATTCACATATAATTTTGTATAAATATAGAAAATCATTTGCAGGACTAGATCTGGAACTATAATTTCATGTGTCTTTAATTAATATCTTGGGATATTTCATATTTCTAATATATAAAATCAATGAATATTTTTCCATCATGAAGGAATATTTGATTCCCTTGATTAATTATGTTTCAGGATTGATAGAAAAATTTCCTTAAGAGTCTACACTACTCTATTTTACTTGTTTATAATTACTATGGATTTCTGTATAACATAATTAATGGAGGGAAATATAGGCAAAAAATGAATTCATAACAATATAATCCCATTTTAATAAATTTTTATAATGGTTAGGGGTGATATATATGTCATTATCCACACCAGTCATGGTTTAATTGATCAATATGGGTTATAGATATTCATATATTCCTAGATTGACATACTGATATCATCAGTGGTAGTCTAAAAAACATCCATCAATGTTGATAGAACATTATTAATATATTACTTATCATATTATCTATTGTATAAATTAGAAGATGACCTAGAAACTTTATATGTATAGGATTATGTGTGTGCATTTTTTTTTATCAAAATTGAATCCTTCATCAAAATGGTGTAGTTAATATAATGTTAGTGATACCATAAAACTAAGGGTTAATGTTTCTAACCATCACACACTTTATATTTCCTGATTCATATCCAATTGATCAAAGAGACTAGTTTTTTTAATCTAAATATTAATAAGAGTCAATTTTTTTTAGTGTTCTCACAATGTATTCTTGATTGAATTAAAATTATTTTAATTAATTTCATCCATTAAATAGAAAAAACTATATGGAATCATCTATTTTACTCTCATTTGAGAGGAATGTAATTTGAGATATCATTTCACTAGACATTGTAACCCTTTTTAGCTAAATATATATTTAATATGAATTGGTTTCCATAATTAATTGATGGGAAAGAAAATATTTCAATGTATTCACCCTTTGAACTAATTGGAGTGATTTACAACACATTAGGGAGAGAACATAAATTTAAATAATTTATCAATGTATTTGACCCTAATTTTTTAATTTTCTTGATTTATATAAGAAGATTAATAAGACTCAATGTGTGTATTATGATAATAGAGTATCTAAAGTTGAACATCAATAAAGTAATTCAGGAAAAATAGTATTGTTATTTGTATATGTATCATCATCATTCAAGAAAAATATTTAATGTTGTTTATTTATGAACCACCATGAATTTATATTCAGAAATTAAATCTCTAAATTTTATTATCAAATTAATTATCCCAAATGGTATGTACAAATTTTTTATATACCCCCAAACTACTAGGATGGAAGGATAAATATTTTCTTTATTATATCTTTGGCACATTATGGTTAAAATCCTGATGATATTGTCCCCAGAAACATTATAAAAAGGGTTCTTATAGCCTCATGCATTTAATATATATACAAGCACCTAGTATTTCCTTATATGGTATTATATTGATCTTTATTTGTGATGTAAATGGATAGTTTTCATTCTGTAGAGATTTTCTTTATACTATAAATTTTGTCTACAACATAGTCCTTTTTATAATTTTAATTGATCTAATGTTCCATGATTAGATCTTCTATGAGACAAATTTATGGGTTAATGGAATCCATAAAAGGGGGAATAGATTTAATGATACTAAGATTCTTTAGAATTTCTCACTTTTATGAGAAGGGTATGATATTACCACCTTGAGGCTCTTTCTCTACAAAATACATGTAAGATGTATCTAACTACAATATTTACTTCCTAACCTTAATATAATTCATTGTAACCATTGGGGACTATGGTTGGGTTTCATTTCAAGGTTCCGAGTAAAACGAAAGCATGTGGATGGCTGTACCCAACATTAGTTTTTCCTTTAACAACGATCAATATGAGATCTATCATGAAGATAAAACACCAGATCATCTTAATAAAAGGAAGAATTAAAGAAAGGAGGGGAGTTTTGGAACCATGGAGAGGATCATTATACGTTGGTTATAATTAATTTAATTAAATGGATAAAATTACCTTGATAAAATTCTCTCTCTGTTGATGTTTCTGGTCACAATCCAATGTGATCGATCAGTGCGTCATAAAAGCCTTGTGTTGAATTCCTCTAGCAGTGATTCACACATTCTCCATATATATATAGACATTGCCAATGGGATCTATGAGTGCTAGTGCAGAAGAGCCTTCACTTTCGATATCTGCCTTTGATCACCTTGAGATCCAATTCCAAAGAACTCTCCATGATCCAGTGAAGGAGGATCTCACTCATATCTTGAGAACATTCTTCGAGGAATATAATTATCTATTTACTTGAGAGGATTCTCTAATATATTGTTCATAACCATAATGAATGTTAAGGTTCATGAGAATAATATAAATGGGATTTTAATTACATAGAAATAATAAAATTAATTAATTACCCAAAATAATTTATTTTTTCATTTAATTATCTGTAATACCACTTGTCTAATAATAATAGTTGACTGTTATTATTACTTGAAATGAACCCAGTGAATTACAACTAACATTATTTAATAAAATAAATAATATTAGTTCTAAAAAATCCCCAGAAAAACTACATGGAATGTATATATTAATATACACGGAGTGCACTTTTGTTTTTCCATTTTCTTTATTTCCTCCACCACATTTATTAGACCTTTAATAATGACATTTTATTTTATAAATAAATATCACTGCATTACTCGCTAATAGATATATTATTTCTCCCACTCTATATTCTCTTGACTAAATAGTGTCAAAAGAAATGTGATCAAGCATCCTTGAATAATTATGAAACCAATATCAGGAGTAATTTTTATTCAACTTGTTAAATGAATATTTAACTGAGATACTAGGACACACTTATTGTATGAACCTCTAAGCATATTTTCCAGTGGAATTAGGCGGATCCTGCCTAAAGTCCAAGGTTAGCATCTAGAAACATGTTAAGGCACCCATAGATAATGAAGCTAACTCCAGAATGACATGTTTCCTCCTACGAACGCTTACCATGTAATGTAATCCCTTTGTCATCATATCTCTAATCAGGTGGGTTGCATGCTAGTGCCATCAACCCATGTGCCTGATTATTCTTTCCTTGACTTCCCAGAATTGAACTTTCTCATTCCTCACCATCGATATGGATTTATTATTCCATATCAATTCAATCATAGGTCTTGAGATATCTACTTCCGTTATGGAACAAAAGGGACAACTCCTTTCTAGCATTATATATTAATGTTGTATTACTCATGATGCACCCAACATATCCTACCTCATTCGGAATAGTGTTTGTCACAGTTTTTTTCAATACATCTAATTGGGTGAGTTGTTATACCCATTAATAATAATATTAAAGTCTAAGGACCAATACACACATCCTGATATATGAATATTCAATGACACTAGGAATGTTGATTTCCTACTGGAGGGTCTCGTTCTCATAATATCCTCTTGAATATTACCAAGGGCACACAACATGAGAAGTTGCCTCAATATTTTATGAGTCCCCACCTTTAATGGCCGGTATTATTTGGGTCCCTCAAATAACATCATCCGGCCATAGAATATACATTCAAGAATAGTGTTATGGAACTTCCAAGATCTCATCATAAAAGGGATATGCAATGACCCTTTAGTGAAACATCTATCCTTAGGATATTATAACATTCATTATCACACAGAAGAATTATCAAGATGTGATAAGGTATTTATTAATAAAATTTTATCATAACATAAAATGCAGTTGGTTCTAGGCCACCAACTCCAACCGAATACCACTTGGACTAGAGCCAAATACTTACAACCTTTAACCCACTAGATCTCACATGATATTCATGCTTCTTCTGAGATTGGCAGTTAGTCATGGGGTCCACTAGGTTATCTTCTATGGAAACTCTACTCACTACAACTTCACCCATTTGATAGAAATAAATCAAGAGGTGATACTTCTGGAGAATGTTCTTTGTCTGTTAATGGGACCATGGTTCTTTTGAAAGATCCACTGATGCAGTATTATCACAATACAATGTGATAGGATCTTTACTACTAGTCACCGCATAAAGCTCCTGGAAAATGTTCCAAATCTAGATGGATTCATTGGATGCATCAGAAGCTGCTAGATATTTGTAATCCACTGTAGAATAAGTGACAAATTTCTACTTTGAACTCTTCTAGATCATAGCTCCTCTGTTTATATAGAAAACATATCCATCTTACGAATTCAGATCATTTTGACCTGTCTGAATCCCATCATCAGCGTACCCTCTGATGACATGCTCCTCGTCTCCTCCATATACCAGGAACATATCTTTAGTTCTTCTTAGATACTTAAGTATAGTCATAACCACAGTCCAATGCTATTATCTTGGATCTACTTGACATCATCATACCATGTTCAGTGCATAGGCAACATAAATCTGGGTACATAACATGGAATACATGATTGATCATATAGCCTAAGCATATTGTATCTTAATCATCCTATATTTCTCTTGTTGTGTATGCAGACCCATTTTCATAGAAAGAATTAAGACATGTGACACTGGAACCAATCCCTTCTTGGATTGTTCCATACTAAATCTCTTTAGTATTTGGTCAATGTATGTACATGGACATAGTCCAATAATCCTATTGGATCTATCATGAATGATCTTGATTCCCATAATATAGGCTGATTCACCTAAGTCCTTCATGAAGAAAAAATTGTTCCACCAGTCTTTAACCGATTGTAGGACTGGTACATCGTTTCCAATAAGTAATATTTCATCTACATATACTACTAGGTTAATGATCACATTCCCATTAAACCACTTATAAACACATGGCTCACATTCATTCATAATGAAACTAAATTCCATTATGGATTTATCAAATTTAATGTTCCATGACATGGATGCTTTCTTTATTCTATAAATGTATTTCTGCAACATGCAAACTTGTTTGGCTTCACCTGGTGTCACAAACACTTCTGGTTGTGTCATATTGGCATCTTCCTAAAGGTTCCCATTAAGGAATGCTATTTTAAACTCCATCTACCAAATTTCTTAGTCATGGTAAGATTATATGTAAATTATTATTCTTATAGATTTAAACATGTCAACTGGAGAGAAGGTTTCAACATATTCAATTCCTTGACACTATCTAAATCCTTTAGAAACTAGCCTTGCATTAAAGGTGGTAACTTGACCATCTATGTCCATATTTATCTTGAATACCCTTTTTCATCCAATAGGATTTACATCAAATAGCTCATCGACCAGAACCTAGACTTGGTTTTGATACATGGAATCTATATAAAAATTCATATCTTCTAGCCACCTTGCATATTATGATATCTCTATTGATTCCTTATAGGAGAGAGGTTCACTATTGTGCAAAAATAATGATTCACCATCCTTGGTGACTATGTAACCAAATCTCTCTGGGTCCCTTACCTCTCTTGAGGTCCTATGCAGTACTTGCGTTTCTAGAACCTCTTTTACGAGGACCTGTGGAACTTATTCCTATCCCGACTCCTATGTATCTTGAGCATCAACTTTGTCAAAGTTGATCTTGCTCAAACTATCCTCTTTGAGGATGTGCTCCCTCTCCAGATATACAAATTGTCTGGTGACAGTCACTTTCTTGTCTGAAAGGTTATATAGGTAATATCCTTTCGTTTCCTTGGGATAAACTATAAAGATACACCTCAGGCCCCGAGGTGCTAGTTTTTTTCATTATAAGGCCTTAACAAACACCTCCCATACCCATACATGTGTTTGCAACAAAATGGGTATCTTTACATTCCATAACATAGAGGGAATTACATCTTCTACCTTAGTTGCTACTCGGTTTAATGTGTATGTTGTAGTTTATAATGCATATCCCCAAAAGGATAAGGGAAGATCTGCATGACTCATCATTGACCTCACCAAGTCTAACAAGGTGAGGTTCCTCCTTTTACTAACACCATTCCATTTTTGTGAATAAGGAATATTGAGTAGGGACTGAATCCCAGACTCTCGTAAAAGGTCGATAAAATCTTGTTTTTGATATTCTCTACCTCAATCCAATCGATGGTTATTTATCTTTTTACTAAGATGAAGCTCTAAATCATTCTTCAATACCTTAAATATTTCCATGGCCTCTAACTTATACCCAACTATATTGATATAACCATATCTACTCAAATAATTAGTAAAAGTAATGTTGTTAATAAATCCACCTCTAGCTTCTATTGAAAATGGTCCACACACATCCATGTGTACCAATCCTAGAAGCTATGTGGCCCTTTACCACTACCCACCAAAAGTTTGTTTGGTCATTTTACCTTATAAACAAGTTTGACATCTATCAATGAGTTTTATCCTAGTAGAGCCTAAATAAACATCTATGAAAAGATTTTTCTAGTGGTTATTATTTACATGACCAATATTGTGATGCCATAAATGGGTGTTGTATGAGCCATGTGAGTTTGTTTCGTTATCGATTTCCAACACTGGGTTTTCATAATTTAATACAAAAAACCATTATTTAAATGCATCATACCACAAAATAAATAGTTCGTCTAAACGAAACAACCCTTATTTCAAAACATGAAAATAAATCCATCCTTATCCAAACATGATACAAAAATTATGTTCTTGTTTACAATAGGAACATAATAACATTTATGTAAAACCTAAAGCATCCCAGTTGGTAATGAGAGATGGTAATCGCCAATGGATAACACACCCAACCTCATTCCATTGGCAACTAAAAGATCCACGTCTCCTCTATAAATATTTATTAATCTACTTGGTTCTTACATTTTAATACATATATGAGACCAACTAGATGTATTTAATACACAATTTTTTGAAATGGAAAGATTAAGATCGATAACTAACACACCATTAGTGTCTCTACGATTTTGGGTGTAGTTTCTCTTCCAATGCAGGAATGCCACATGAAAAACACACCGCCACTTGTTAATTTACCTGCCTTTGGATCTTCCCCTTCTTCGAGGGTTAATGCTTGGGGGATTCAGACAGTTTATAAATACTAAACTCATTTTACTTGTTCATCATTGTCTTATTCACCATATGGACTGTGGGTTTTCACGCCCAATGTCCTTATCTACCTGGATAGTTAATGTCAGATGTTTTGATATACTCTTCTCATTGTTTCTCATGTTTTAGTTGACAATAATTCTAGATAAGGTCTTGGGCAGTGATGATAGGATGAGATTTGTATTCAACTCATCCGAGAACTTAATCCCTTAGATGTCTAGGAATTCAATGTACCAATAAGCTTGACTACATGAGGACCATATAGTGTAGACACTCCAAGATTAGTTGGGAATAATTCATTGGAGTTCTTATATCTCTCATGTCTCACTTTATCTTGATAGAGATCCTTATGGTGAGAGATCATCCTATACACATCCATGTTTTCATGTTTCTTCAAGAGCTCATTAGACATGGATGATAGCATGAAACATTGTACATATGTTGAATCATCAAAAAGTTTTATATAGAGATATAGTTCCTCATTACTGGCCTCTTTTCTAGTCGCAACTAGAATAGGATCCTCCAACACATACACTTTCCTCTCATGGTGAAGGATGACACGTAAATGCCTCTACCACACCTAGAACTTGGTGCCAATAAGAAGGTTTTCCTTCTCGATAATGGTTTGAAATTATATGTTTGAAGACATTTTTATCACCATTTATAAAAATTTAGATGAGAGAAGATTTATTACTTTATCATTATAAAAACTGAGACAAATAATTAAATTAATACTTATTAGTCTTTCTCTATTTTGTCAAAATACAATAGAACTCACCATTGACTTTGGAATATTCTGTTTGAAGAATATTCTAGTGGAAAGGATCTATATTTACCTTCACATTACCCCCAATACAGTTGGTCAAGAAACATAAAATGTTTTAGGTAGGCATTCAAAATGCCAAATTCATTAACTCGCAACTCCATGATCTTCTAAGTGAACTCCCCAATCATGAAATCTATTTATTTTAGATGTCCTCAACCTTTGCCTCTTGGTCACACCATGTCCTACTGTTACAGTCAACCCTTGATGTGAGCCATGTAATGTCAACCCAAAACCATGAATTAAAATTCCTGAATTATTCAGTTCCCCCCAACTAGGGTTGGTCAAGAACTTTGAACTATGGTCTGATTCTAACCAAGATTATAGAAGTCTATACTCACATAAAATTTCATTGATGGATTTTATCCCTATACATAAAATTACACTTTATTATCTTTATTACATACTTTTTAATATTAAGTGAGATATAATTAATTTATTAACAATTTCTTAAGATAATAATTACGCATAAGATGGTCTTATTTTAGTTACATCTTGCATGCTTGTTTAATTCATTAATTGTTTGATCATGAGAAAACACCCATAATAAAAAAACATGCAACTGATAAACAAATGGCATGATAATGAGTTTGTTCTATTTGTTATTTTATCTAATGGTTGATAAACTAACCCAACACCTAGGAGAGAAACACCTTGAGCCTTTGGGGTTTGTGTTTATAGATTTCAACCTGCCATCCTTTGTATCTATTTGGGATTGGTTTCACCTTGGATCCAAACTCTAGCCGCCTCCAGTGGATTGGAATATCCATCCATTACATATGCTTTTATCTAACATTATGGTGTGAGGTAAAATTGGGTTTTACATAAAAGAAACCTTGTGTACGCAGACCCTACATATTAATGAGGAGAAGGATGACAAGCCAACAAATTTTATTAAAATAAATAAATAAAATGATACGATTCACATACAAAGGCCCATGTCTATATCATTATCATCCACTCATGAAATGATATTTACGGATAAATAAAACTAGAATTCAATTCTTTAATCATTCTTGTTTAAGATAAATCCTGCTTGAATCAATTAATTATCTTTAATTAATTAATTATTTTATCCCAAACCATTTTATGAGTTTCCATGAGATTCTAATCAATCATAATTTAAAAAATAATAATTTCATTTAAAACTATCTTTGTACGTAACTTGTACCTTGGATGAAACTTTGTGAATTCTCATTTATAACTACCCAATGAGTAGAAATGAACATTTTGCAAATGTTAAATGAAACATACATATATAAAACACCTATCATGTGTTGTGACTCAGATTTATGCCCACACCATGGTACACATCTCAAGGATTTGTATAATATACTACTGGAATGGGAGGTTCTCCCCACGCTTCTTTACCAAAAGTTTCCTTAAACTGTTGGTAAAGAAGGTCCATGACACCCTTTACCAACGGTTCACTAGAACCATTGGTAAAGGGTACCCCTTTGCCAACGGTTTCTTAAAACTATTGGTAAAGGGGTGTGCAACCCAACCTTTTCCAATGGTTTTTAAAAACCGTTGGTAAAGTTTTACACCAAATACACTCGACCACTCCTCTCCCCCATTCACGAGACAGAACACTAAATCTGCAGCACTCCTCTCTCGACTTCCCCCATCCGAACTGCTAAAACTCCATCCCATTCATCTCAAATCATGTATTTTCTTCTTTATAAACATAAAATATTTAATTGATACCATATTTTTATTGTTATTAATCTTATATTTTAGTTTTAGGTTTTGATTTTGATGTGTATATATTTTTTTCTATTTTGATTTAACCTAGACTTTCTCCATTCCAATCCATTTAATTAATTAAATATTTAACCCTTCATCGAAGACGAAACATCTAAAATTCATTGCGGTTAGATTCCATATTTTCGAAGTATTTGTTTTTATTAATTTTCTTTATCTTGTAATTAATTGTTACTTGGAAATTTATTTATATGTGTTTATTGATTTTTTGAAAAGTTTCTTTGAATTTTTTCCTTGAAATTCCTTGTAAAATATTATTTAACCCTATTCTCTTTGAATTGAACAAGTCATGAATTTGATGACTATAATTTTTACATCTTTCAATTATTTATGAATTATTCAATTCCATGGCTATTTTGATTTATTTTTAAAGAATATTTAAAGAATGAATTGGTGAAATTGAGTCTCTATCTCAAGTTTTTATTCAAATAATGAAATAATTTGATTTGCATAAAATGAGTTGACCTATTTAATGTTTTGTAAGTAGTTTCAAATGATTTAATTTGTGTTGATAATTTATAACAATGATCCATGAGTCATATGTGACATGTACGAGTCAACCCCGCCTCAATCCAAGGCCCAGTGTTTCCGGCACTACTCAATGTGTCTTTTTTTGTTTAAAATGGACATCATTTTAAGTGAAAACAACAACTGACATACAAAAAACTGACCAAATGCATTTTAAATGTGTTTATGCTTTAATAAAACGATTCATTATTCATATGTGACATGTACGAGTCAACCTCTCCTCAATCCAAGATGCGGTGTGGCCGACACCACTCAAAGTGTCTCTCTTTAGTTTAAAATGGACTTCATGTTAAGTGAAAACAACAACTAACATATAGAAAACCATCCAAACACATTCAAATTATATTGTAACATTAGGAAAATGATCCATGGGTCATATGTGAATTTTACAAGTCAATAGTTCCTCAATCAGTGTCACAGTGTGGCCGGAACCACCCAATGATTCTTTTCTTTTTAAAATGGACAACATTTTAAGTACACACGGAAAAGTGACCAAACGGATTCTGATTGTATTGATACTTTATAAAAATGATCCATGGGTCATATGTGACGTGTACAAGTCAGCCCCACCTCAATCTGAGCTGCGGTGTGGCTGGAACCACTCAAAGTGTCTCTCTTTTCTTTAAAATGGACTTAATTTTAAGTGAAAACAACAACTGACATATGGAAATCCAACCAAACACATTCAGAATATGTTTCTTCTTTAGAAAAATGATCCATGAGTCATATGTGACGTGTAAGAGTCAACCTCGCATCAATCCGAGACTTGGTGTGGTCGGAACCAATAAAAGTGTCTCTCTTTTGTTTCAAAAGGACATCATTTTAAGTGAAAACAACAACTGACATATGGAAAACCAACCAAACACATTTGGATTACATTGAAACTTTAGAGAAATGATCCACAAGTCATATTTGATGTGTATGAGTCATCCCAGTCTCAATCTGAGGTGCGTTCTGGCTGGCACCACTTGAACTATCTCTCTGTAGTTAAAATGGACAACATTTTAAGTCAAAACAACAACTGACATACAAGAAACTGACCAAACACATTCATATTCTATTGAAACGTTTGTGAAAATTTAGATAAGTCGTTTTTGATGTGTAAAAGTAAACCCCACCTCAATCCGAGGTACGGTGTGTCCTGCACCACTCAAAGTGTCTCAGGTTTATTTGAAATGGACAACATTTTAAGTGAAAACAACAACTGACATACAGAAAACTGACCAAATGCATTCAGATTATATTGAAACTTTAGGAAAACAATAAATGAGTCATATGTGACTTTTATGTGTCAACCTAGACTCAATTTGTGGCTTGGAGTGGCTGGAACCACTTGAAGTGTCTCTCTATAGTTTTAAATGGACTTCATTTTAATTGAAAACAACAACTGACATACGGTAAATCAAAAAAATGCATTCAGATTCTATTGAAACTTTACGAAAATGATCCATGGATCATATGTGACATGTAAAATTACACCGCACCTCAATCTGAGTCCCAGTGTGGTTAGGATCACTCTATGTGTCTCTCTTTTGTTTAAAATGGACAACATTTTAAGTACATACGGAAAACCAACCAAACGAATTATGATTATGTCGATAATTTAGCACAATGATCCATGGGTCATATATGATGTTCATGAGTCAAACCCGCCTCAATCTGAGATGTGGTGTAGCTAGACCCACTCATAGTTTCTCTCTTTTGTTTAAAATGGACATGATTTTAAGTGAAAACAACAACAAACATACAGAAAACTGATAAAACGAATTTGGCTTATGTTGAAACTTTTGGAAAATGATCCATGGGTCATATGTGCCGTGTACAAGTCAACCCCGCCTTGATCTGAGGTGCAGTGTGGACGACACCACTCAAAGTGTCTATTTTTGTTTCAAAAGGACATCATTTCAAGTGAAAAGAGCAACTGACATACCGAAAACCAACCTAACGTATTCAGATTCCATTAAAACATTAGGATAACTATCCATGGGGTCATATGTGACATTTATACGTCAACCCTGCCTCAATACGAGGCATGGAGTGGCTAACACCACTCAAAGTGTCTCACTTTTATTTGAAATGGATAATATTTTCTATGAAAAGTACAACTAATATACAGAAAACAGACCAAACATATTCGGATTTTGTTGATAGTTTAGAACAATTATTCATGGGTCATCTGTGATGTGTACGTGTCACCCCCAGCTCAATCTAAGGCCTGATGTGGCCGACACCATTCAAAGTGTCACATTTATTTGAAAGGGATAACACTTTAATTAGAAAGTAATGGCATATGGAAAACTGACCAAACACATTCAGAATGTGTTGAAACTTTATCACAATTAGTCAACCCCACCTTAATTCAATTCATGGTGTGGCCGACACCAATCAATGTGTCTCCTTTGTTTTTGAAATGAACAAAATTTTAAGGGACAATAAATAACATATAGAAAACCGACCAAATTCTTTTGGGATATATTGATACTTTATGAAAATGATCCATGGGTCATTTGTGACGTGTACTAGTCAAACTAGCCTCAATCCGAGGCACGGTGTGGCCGGTATCACTCCATGTGTATGTATTCTATTTAAAATGGACATCATTTCTAGAAAAAACACATTTAAATGTGCATGTTTAAATGAATTATGAATGTTTATAATTAAGTTATGAATTTTGATTTAATTCTGGATGTGTATAGTTTAAGATGCATTATATGTTAAATTTGTATGAATTTTTTCTGTATATAAATCTGTTAGTTGGTTATTGCAGGTACATTAATCAGAGAGGAGATTGGAGAATTACACGTATGGATGTGTGAATGGATTGAAACCCTGCCAGTGCTGTGCAAATTGCAGGCTGTTGTGAAATTTGAATAGCATAGCCTATGCCAACACTTTCAAACCATTGACATAAGGTTCATTGAATGTTTTTACCAATGGTTAAAAGGTAATCGTTGGTAAAAATACATTCCCAACTGTTTTAGAAACCGTTTGTAACCATGGTAAAATGAAGGTTTTCCCAACAGTTCAAGGGAAACTGTTGGGAAAAAATTTTCCCAACAACTACCTAAACTAATGGGATAGGATAATTTTTCTAATCTATCCCAACGGTTCTATGTAAACTGTTGGGAAAAGCTATCCCAACGGATTACTTACCAACGGTTCACAGAACTATTGGTATAAGGTATACCAACGGTTCAGTGGAATTTCCCAACGGTTCAGAACCGTTTCTAAAACCCCTTTTTCCAGTAGTGATATAATAATGAATTTTAATAAATCTACATAATTTGGATGAGTACATGGTGTGTACTGTCATTCTACATCCATCTAAAGTACACGCTTGGAAAAACGGCGTGTATATTTACTTCATAAATCATTGGAGTACATGACATGTCTAGTTGGCCACATGCCATTTAGTTTTTGTGTTACATGGTATCCAGACGGGGAAGCTGTGTACGGGGTACACAGTCCGACTATAACCTGAAGGGACTATACGCTATGTCTTGTGGGCCTCATGGCGTGTAATCCAAAAACCGTGTGCCACCTTTTCCTTCTCAACACATGAAGTCATTTAAAACATAGATGAACTCCAAAACACGGCTTGGTTTGGCGGACTACTCCCGATGCATAAATTCTTGACTACACAGAGTGTACTTACGAATACAGATTGTGTGTTCTGGTGTTGTATGGCTAGGAATCTTTGTCACCTCCAGATGAGATCTGCTATTTTATTTCAATAAAAATTAAATGAAAATATCATTTCTATAACGTTAACATGAAATGAAAGAGGGGGAATAGAGCTCGATATTTAGATTTGTAGAATGATTAACTTGAATTTAAACAAATAAATTATTAAATCCATAAATCATCAATGAAAAACTAAATAATTCTAATAAAAAATATTACCCCGCTGATATGACTTGAAGGTTCATGGTGCAGTAGAAGCGTGTGGATGGGTGTACCCAACGATAGTTTTTCCATTAAAAACGATCAATCCGAGATCATTCATGTTGATAAAACACTAGATGTTTGGAATAGAATAAAGAAGGAAAGATAATATAGGAGTCCCAAAACCATGTATAAGATCATCATATGTAAGTTATAATTAATTTAATTAAAATACAATAATTACCTTGATGAAATTCTCTCTATAATGATGTTTCCCATCACGATTCATTATGATTCGTCATTGTTTCATAGAAGGAATGTTTAGGACTCCTCTAGTGGTGATCCACATGTGCTCCACGTATCTCTAGATTTCACCTAAGGGATCTCCAAGTGCTAGCATAGAGGATGATTTGATAATGATGTCTGCCATTGATTTCCTTGAGAGCCACATCCAAGGTGCTCTCCTTGATCCGGTGGAGAAGGATCTCACTCGTAACATGATAATGTTCTTGGAGGAAAATAATTCTATCTTGGTTTGAGAGGATGCTCTAATATACAGTGCACACCCATAAATAATGGGTAGGTTCATGATAATTATATAATTGGGATTTTTATTACATAGAATAATAAAATTAATTAATTACCCAAAAGCATTTATTCATTTCATTTTATTCTTATTAAGACGTGATATCTAATAATAATAGTTGACTATTTTTATTACTTGACATACACCCAGCGAATCACACCAAATATTATTTAATTAGATATATAATTTTATTTCTCACAAATCCCAAGAAAAACTAAACGGTGTGTATGTATTAATGTACATGGAATTAAATTTTGTTTTTCCATTTTATTTATTTCCTCCACCACATTTATTAGACCTTCAAAAATGGATATTTATTTCTTCAATATATATCACTGTATTACCAGATAATAAATATATTATTTCTCCCAAACTATATTCTCTCGAATAACTAGTGATGAAATAAATGGTATTAGGTATCCTTGAATAATTATTTTACCAAAATTGAGAATAATCATTATTAAATTTTCTAAATCAATATTTAAGTGTGATACTTGAACACACATAGTTTGTGACCCACTAGACCTCTTTCTCAATTACATTTGGTAGATCCTTCCCAATGTCCAAGGTTAATGTCTATCAATATTCCATGGAACCCATAAAGAACTAAATTAACGCCGCAATGATGTGTCACCATCCAGGAATGATTACCGTGTAATGAAATCCCTTTTTCACGATATCTCCAATAAAGTGGGTTGCATGGAAGTTCCATCAACCCATGTGCTTGATTATTTTTTCATTCACTTCCCAGAATTAAACTTTCCCATTCCTCACCATAGAAATAGATTTATTAGGTTATATAAATTCCATAAAAGGGCCTGATATATATACATTATTTATTATATAGAAGGTAAAAATCCTTTCTTACATTATATATTAATGTAGTATTACTCGTGACACACCCAACATATCCTACCTCACTGTGAATAGTGTGTCATCACAGTTTTCTTCAATATATATAAGTGTGTGAGTTTTAATACCCATTAATAATAATCTGAATTTTTAATGACCAAAAAATATGTCCATAGATAGGAACATCCACGGACACTATGAAATGTGGATTTTCTAATGGTGGGTCTCATTCTCAAAATATCATTCTAGATATTACAAAGGGTGCACAACATGAGAGGGTGACTCAAGGTTTTTTGAGTCCTCAATCATAATGGCTGTATTATTTTTGTGTCTCAAATAACGACATCCGGCTATAGAACATATATTCAAGAATAGTGTCATGGTACTTTCATGTTCTCATCATATTAGGGATCTACTATGACCCATTTGTGCAATAGCTATCCTTAGGACATTATCTAATGCATTGTCACATAGAAGTACAATAAAGATGTGATAGAGTATTTATTAGTACACATTTATCACAAATTACAAAGTAGTTTGTTGTAGGCCACCCACACCAACAACATTTTCCTTCCCATAACTATAGGTTCACTGAAAATTATTTTTTCATAGACCATGTCTCCTTGTTTTATATTTTTCTGAATGATCCGTATAAGATTATGTATTATATCAATGATTTTGATCATCCCATTAGTGTTCCCATTTTTAGTATGGTAATAATATATGGATCATTTGAAATTAATCCTAAATGTATAGGTATTCTACGGTTTATTCTTCCCTGGAAATAATGGATTATTTCTTAGTTATTTATTTGATACTCTGAGTCATAAAAATATTATTCTTTGATTAAGGTATCTATCAAGTGTATGATGTTCATCTATCATTATCATGACTCTTCATCGGTTTTAGGTCATGTTTGGTTTGATGGTTAATATCCTCCAAAAAATAGTGGTGAGAAGTATTATCAAGTCTAGAATTTATTGGGTAAAATCAAGGGTTATAATCCATGTTTGTTTCTCAATAAATGAGTGCAGTAACTAATAAAAGTCTATGATAATTAAGATGGTTTATATATAGTATTTAATGGTACTAGGATAAAAAGTTATTTATTTAGTTTAATATATAATATTTCTTGTTCCTAGTGGACCCATATCACAGTCTTTTAATCACTGAACATTTGAATCCTTTAGTGGGTAATTCTATACACTCTCTTCCTTCTTTGTGTAGAATGATAGATGCATAAGCCACATATTTTGGGGGTTTACTCTGATTTACCAAACCCAAGAAAATAATATTCTCTAGTATATCCATGAATGAAAACCATTCATTAATGTTTCTCCTTAGAATTTGGTGGAAGGAGAAATAATTAGGGTTAACATTAAACCCGAAATCATTTGTTTTTTAAGATTTTATTAATTGATCATATTTTCATCTAGGGTAGTAATGAACACCCCAATAGGTTTTCTATTTGAATAGAATAAGACTTATTATTTTGGACCATTAATTTCTGAAAACATTGCTCTAACATTCCCTACATATGAGTTTTTTTGTTTCCAAATCTATTTATTAGATAGAAACACATGATATAGAGATGGTATGAGAACTAGATACGGTACTATAATTCGTTTGACCCTGATTATCTACGTTTTTTCATTAAAAATATTATTCTTTTTTTTTGAGTTCATGGTCGAGTCATGTATTTAGAATATGAAATGGAATCCTACAATAATTATTCCACTGTATTAAACTCTTAGATACCCCTATGTTATATCAAGGACATAAGTTTCTTCTATAACAAGTCTTAGAGATTCTCTATGAATTTTTCTTAAATATTCTATTGTGGAAAAATCTTATCTTGGGAGTAGGACGTGTCATTCCACCCAATGATGATTTATAAAACCCTCACAATTTTTAATTTATAATAATTGGAAATTTAGGATCATCACCCTCCTTGGTGAGGGATGTAATGATAAATAACATTTCACTATATTTCCTTGAGGTTAGTGACATAACATGTAGGTAGATTTCAATTAATGTTGAGTACTAGTCATTTAGGTTTCTCAACGAAGAATATGATATTTGACGATACTTTAATAAATATTTCTCCCTTTTTGAGGCCACACTGATACATGGAATGATTAATATTTACCTCTTTATCTACTTAATCATCGAATATTAATAATGTGGGATTTAAATTTTTTTATGTTCGATGGATCTAATCCATCCATATATTTTATGGTTTTCTCTTTTGATAGATTTTCTATGTGTTCCTTTAATGGATTATATTCAGGAAGCGATGGACATGATAGATTCATAATTTTATATTTTAATGATTAACTATATTTACATATAAGTATAGGGTGTAGAAGGAGACTAATATGGCCGGATTTACAATTTCTGACATAGATACCCTTATCAAGTTTTTATATGGTAGCATACTTGAAATTCATGTGAATAAAGCCCTAATTGATGGGATTTGATATCTTTTTTAGGTCTCCATGGTTTATTTAACTCATTATTTAAATCTAGGATTTTTATAATGATTTAATTATGATGAAATGGGGTGAATAGTTCCCTTTTATATAGAGGTATTCATTTAACTTGATATATTGGTATCACTCTCTCAATTTAACTTAGTAGAAGATTTTTCAAAGATTAGTTCACCAATGATTCAATTTAATATCTACAATTATAAATCAAATTATTTCAACCATTTCCTAATGGTGAGAGGTTTGTAATATTAAAGTTATGGGTATAATATAGTAATTAAATTCACATTATTATGAAAAAATCACCAAGAAGGCTGTAAAAGTATGATATTAGGATCTTCTATGTATTGAGTATGCATCTAATGTTCTATAGAACTTCCTCATAGACTTTGAGGAAATATATGTTTCAATGGAATGATTACTCACCCTTATCTTATTTTTTATTATTTTAATCTATGTTATATATTTTTCTAAAAATAAATATACTTACCAATTCATTATGGAAATCCATAATCATATATTCATTCATGCTAGAGTAGTAATGAGGATTATAATCAATGAAATATACATTCATGTAAAAATCACAATCCTTTTTAATATATTCTTTCTTTGGAAAACACTTTGACTTGTTCCTCCTAATAGGGTTATCATTTTATCCCCAATCATCAAAAGAAATTTGTTTATGTAAGGTGTTTTTATGGGAGTTTCTTGACGATTTTAGTAACTTGTGATATTAAACAGAAATTATCATTGTGTTGAAGGAAATTTGAGGGCACTTCTGGATATAAACATCCCAATATATAAACAATAAGTTTTCATATAGGGTAGGATGTAATAATTATAACAACCCTTTAGGATAGTTTTTATGATTCTCTTCCATTATCATGTCCTGGATCCCCAAAAATTTGATTATTCTATGTGATAATGTATAGATAACAATTCCCCCAACCTTACAGGATCATGTTGCTCCTGTAAATATACAAATAAATATTATGTATTTTATTTTTTGTTTTTTGGATCTTTATTCATCTAATAACTAATTGTCACACCTTTCAGGGTGATTATTTCTATTTTTCATGTTTTTGTCCATATTTGTTTTCATTTGATTCAAAAAATTTGGATTCTACTTGAAAATTATGTATCTTGATGTATGAATCTTCCAATGGAACTTTCCCACCGAGTATTCCTTGTACTAGATTTTGGAATTATAGGATTTAACTAGATAAAACAATTAGCATATATAGATATAGTGACCAAAAAATGTTTCAAATCAATAACATTATAATATTCGTTCCATGATGTAATTTATTTTCAAAATGGGGGGGGGGGGGGTTGTAAACCATCATATACACCCAATAATATAATAATTAAATTAAAATAGGTGTTAATTAAAACCTATAAATTTTACTTAAAACTAATTAATGTTGAAGACACTTAAGAAACATTCCAAATATAGGGTTTTAGACCACAAAAATGTATTCAGGTCAGTATTGTGGATGAAATCATAACCTTTCTTTAATGATTATTGTAATATCTATAAGATTGGTATCTAGTCCTGATGTAATAGTATATATCCCACATGTTATTTCATTGATATAGTATAAATGAATCTTTCGATCCCTTTTGAATTTCATATTATAGAGACGATATGGGATAAAACATGAAAATTATTCTTCCGTTATATAGATATTCATATTTTAACATGTAACATTATTCGTTCATTGTTTTTTGTTCATTATCCTAAGTCAAAGATAAGTGTCCACTTCTCATTTTTTTTCATGGGGAGTGGGATGATGAAAAATAATTTTGGGTGCATCTTATGGTAATAATTTAGAAGGAATGATAGAGGATGATTTTTCCCTAGGACAATTTTTTATTTACAAGAGATGTCTCTAATTGATGATGATATTCCTAGTATAATTATCCCCTTTTTATGATGTACTAATTTGAAATATAGATAGATTATAGCATCCTCAAAATTATAATTACCTTCATGTCAATAAAATGAATCATTGTGAGGGGGATATTTTCAATGCGTATAATGATAAGAATATCCATTGTTGTTAATTTAATATGAACCATCATAGAAGGTCCTTAAATTACTATTTATGCCTTGTAATAGGTGTAAATAAAATACAAATACCAATGGTAGGAACTTCATTGTTCTTGGTTGGATTCATACCATGAGGTTCGCGATGGTTACTTATTGTTGATGTGTTTTAATGAAAGGAAATCCTTTTGGGTTAATCTTAAGGTTGTTCTGAGAAACTATAAAAATGGTGTTATGAGGAAATCCTACTTGATTGATCTCTATATCGATTTTAGGGGGACCATGTATAAGTATACTCTTTGAAGACCTTAAAAATTATGTACAACTATGTAGTGGGAATGAACTTTGTGGTTATATATCATTCTCCAATTGATTAAAATATGAAATATTCATAGTCGATTATTGAAACTCACCAAAGCACATCATAAATATATATTTATAAAATAGAATATATTTGTTCATTGATTTATTTTTTTCCATTAAAATATTACTTATAGATGTTCTTGTTTAGAATATCTAGGTGAAATCCCCAATCATAATTGGGTTGACCCTCCTGAATGAGATCCCTCTTAGTTGACACTTGAATTTCCATTATAATATGATGATGGGATTCATAGATAAGAGAAATGATGTATGTGTTCTCATATATTTTTATTGGGATAAATTTATAGGACTCTCAATGTTGGGACAGAATATGGGATTCCTTCGAGGATTCTTCTACAATATTTCCAATGGAATAAAAAGTGCAAGAAGATGCAAGGGGATGCAACCTGACCCCCCTATTATATTAATACTGTCATCTTGAGGGTTTTGAAGAATATTGTCATGATACATGGTTTCTATATTAATATGTCAATGGGGTTCTTAATTATGAATGAGGGTATGGGACTGGACTATTGTTGATATTGGTATATGTAGATGGGGTTATTCAGAATGTGAAATAACATAGGTCTACTCCATGGTTTCACTTAAAAATTGTTGACGTTCTTCATGATTTTGGATGTGTGCATGGACATGAACCTTACCCTAAGTCAAGAAATAAACTAATTGATTACCCCTTGGTGTTAATGAGTGTAAGGATATAGTCATAATATTTGTTACCCAATAGACTATGTCGACATTTTTTCTTTATATTGAAGGGGTATGGATATAATCCAATACTAGGGTTGCACCAGAACATGATTATAGGCTTCCTCCATGTTTTTGGGAGCATAAGTATTTTCCTACTCAATGGTTTACAAAATAAAATGTCTATATATATCATGAATATCGACCAGAATATGGATAAGAACTTTTTTAAGTACTAAAACAATATTCTGGCCTTGGTAAGACCTTCACCTCGGTTCCCTTGTTTGGGAAATTACAGATGGTGCCACTGGGTGTAATCCTTTGAACTTTTTTTATGGAGATTCAGAGAAATAAACTAGAAAGATACGTCTTGGTCAGAATTTATGCTTTAGTTGGGTTATATTCAATACCCTCCTCTACCACTTTAAGGTAAATTTAGTATATATCCCTAAACTCAAAAGATAAAATTCTAATGTGTGTTTTGACACCCCGTGATTTGAAAATATACTTTTCTCTCTAAATTAATACTCTTCTAAATAGATTATTTTACAAAAAACATTGACAAAAATTTATTGTATATTGGAAAGAAATTATTATGAAAATTATATAAGAATCAAACCCCAAGTAAATAAAAATATTTTAATCATTAAAAAGTGTATAATAATATGATTAAGAACACTTATAGAATGAAAAGTAGGTATTTCCAATTTCATGTTTTCATTTTAAAGATAACTTTATAATATGTAGAACTTTAGTTTGAAAAAGTTAATTTAAATTTTCTGATTAATTATGTAAATATTATCTTAAAAACAATTTTAAAAATCTTCTAATATAATTATTTTTTTCTAAATATTCAAAAAACATCAATATACTTAATATGGTCACTCTTAGGATAATATCCAAATTCAATAATGAAAAAAAAAACAATTTTTGAACTAATTTTTATAAAAAAAATTTATAAAGTAAAAAAATCATTTATAACAACTATGTTAAATTTATGGATCTTAAGTTTATTGATTTGGAAGAATAAGTAATAATTCATTTTAAAATTTATTTTTAATCACAAATAATGAAATTCAGTTTTTAACACTAGTATAAATTAATTATAAACAATTTATTTCATATTACTTGTAAATAGTTTCCCATTATTAGGTAATAATAATTTATTTTTTAGGTGTACATATATACTAATAATAACTATTTTAAATTACCTTGATGAAAGAAAATTTTAAATTTTAAAAGAATTGTTTTATTATCATTTCATAGTTTATATCAAACAAAATACGTTAATATGTTCTCAAAAAATTACTATTATAATTTTTTAACATATAAATGATTATATTAACACCCATTTAGTGAGTAATTAATTATAAATATAATTTAAACAACTAATGGTAAAAAAAATAAAAAATCTAAATATTAAATGATTTAATTTATTGTAAATTTATTATATATAGAAATAAAAGTAATATATATGTGAAATATACTTAGTTTTGGAGTATATAAATTTTATATATGGTTTTACTAATATTTTTAAGAAATTATAAACTAATATGGTAAAAATTAACTACCATTGTAAAATATCATTAAATTGTGAAAATAATTTAGTAAAATTATTTAATTTTTTTAAACATTTTTTAAAATGAAATCTGGAGGAGTTATCTCCTTTAGATCACTCTAAAAATCACTATTTAAATCATTTAGAGAAATTGAAAATTTAATAGTGACACACCATTATGAAAAAATAATGTGTATTTACAAAAAAATACTTTTTCTTAACTTATCGGGGAACAAATATACCCCATATAGACACCATAATTCCGTAGAATTTCATTAGAAAACTATTATAGTTTTCTCATCTGAAAAAATATATATATCATTCAAATTTATATATTATTAGTTTTTAATTCTAATCTGTTCATATTCTTTGATACATTCAAGAGAAATTTAAAGGTTCTAATGTGAGTGTTACTTGATTATTGACTTTTTCATCATAATATTATGCTTCCAACCCTTTGAAAACCACTGTAATATAATGAAAATTTTATGACCAATATACTTATGTGTTTTTATATTCATTTGACGGACAATATTTATTCATTCCATTTCAGTTATAAATATAGTATAACATTAATATTTGGTACGTCAGACTACCTTCTGCATGAAATGATGTATTTTGTTATTTTTCACCACATCATGGATGATAAGAGGTATATATATATACTAAATCAAAATGATTAATATTTTTAAATTATAATTCTTATTTTTTTCATTGTGTATCCATTCTATCTCATATTTTCATAAATTGAATCTTTAGTTGTGCCTATGGAGGACTACAGACTCCAGGAAATTTAAATTTGTCTTCTCTTTACCACCAATCTTATATAGTTCTAAAAATGAATTCAATGAGAATATATTATATTTTTTATATGATTAATCTTATTTATATATTATATTAAACTTTTATAAACAAAAAATCATCACCCAAAGTAAATCATTATTAAATGATTTCTTTTGGGTGAGCTATACCACCGACATGATTAATGTTTTAATGTTTACATCATAAATGATTAAGGAATGATATATAATGGTAGTATCATGTAATAATAATTTATTAATTTTTTAAATGATTTTATAATTTTTTCATTGATATTTACATTATTTATTAATTTACATCACCTTTGGATCATTAAACATAATAGAACTAATTCATTATAACATTTGTTTTCACAAAAAATACCTTTATCATTCATAGATTGAAATTGAGATTTTATTAATCATAGATTCAAAATGATTCTTGTAATATGGACAATTTATTGATGATAAACATTTCTTTGAATGATAAAAATTAATTACTCCATTAAAACACTTATAAAAAATAAGAAATTAGAGATTAACATCTAATGATGGAAATAAACCCAAATTGAAAAATACATTTTTAATAAATGGTTATAAATGAATAATATATATGGATATGTATATATATTTATAAATAAGTTTTTATTATAATGTATTAATATCTTTATATAAATCATATAGGAATTTAGAGATTTTTTGAGAGAGTATGAAACAATATAAGAGTTTCTTTTTCTCATTCCAAATTCTATGAGACATGTTCATTATTATAAAACATTATTCATTTTATATGGTGTATAAACTACACCATTGAATTAAATTATAATTAATATATTTTATATCATGATATTTTAATGTCATGTTCATGGTATCCCTCTTAGGTTATTTTAAATTTTGTATTACAATTAATGTATGGTGTTCTTTTTTTCAAATTTAATTTCGTGAGACATGTTTTATATTATCCAACATGAAAAAATTAATATGATGTAACTAATAAATGAGTAATTCATTTTACGATATTACTTTAATTCATGGGGTTTGATGAGCTATGTCATTTGATATCATTAAATGGAATTTTATTCATTGGATAGAAATATTTATAAGGATTATTGTTAACACAACTCCCTCAATTGTGTGATAATAGTTATTCCTGATCATTATTCCTCTATGATTGATTTATTCCACACAAATATTTTTTTGGTAAATTCTTTTTACCTCCGATAAAAATGAATCATTTTATTTGAATCTACATCCTCGATGAATTTATCCAGAATAATGAGTATTTCATTTTTGAGAATAATTTTAATTATATTTACCAATGGTCACCACTCCATGCTGATATTTTGCATTCCCATTAATTTATTCCCTGATGTTTGGGAAAACATTTTTTTGTTTTCTCATGTGACCTTCATATTTACATTCTAATCTTTTCAAAATTAAATTTGTTTTACTCTTTTTACATAGGTGGATTTCAATTAAAGTATTTCAAAATATAAAATGAAAATTATTTTTCAATGATTCAACATTTAATGTTTTATCTCCCACTCCATATTACCTTTCATAAAAAAATTTCATTTCAAGGATAAAATATTGATGTTTTAGTAATGTAAATTTATGAATCAATTATATAGCATATGTTCGAAAAAATTAATTATTTTTAAAGTCCCTTCTATTGAAGATTAATTTTAATAAAATAAAATGTTTTTAAAACCTTTTAATTTAAAACTTTTAAAATATTTATGTATTTTAAAAAGTAAATAATTTATAGTATTTTATAATATTTATTTTTAAATTTATTGTTTTACATTTCATAGAATTAACATTTTTTTGGAAATGGCTTCGTAATATTATGATAACATCATCTTTTACACCAAAGAGATTTTTTTAAAACCCATTAGTGATATATATTACATTTTACTCATTATATAAAAATTCTTTATTTCTATAGAAGATATATACATGAATAAAAATAAAATTATACTATTGAAATAACATTTTATAGTGACAGATTTTTCAAGAATCATCCAATTAAATTATTAAGGTAAATATTTTTGATTCTATTTCAAATTTTGTAAAACTCATTTTTCATTACGTGTTTCCATTGTGATATAATGAATAATTTATTTTTAGTGGAACACATATTTAAAAATGATTTATTGGTTGAGTCCAACATCACCCTCAAATGCATTGGTCTAGGATTTATATCTCATGAGCACAAACTAGTACATTAGAGGATTTATCCCCATGATTAAGGGTAAATGGGAGGATATAACCTAAGAAAAAAGGAGCATGGGATAATTTATTCCATGCTAAATAGTACATAATAGATATTTTATAATGAAAAAATTGTTCACATGAGAATTAATCCAAAATAAAAGGGTAAATGAGGGTATTTATCCAAATCGAAAGCATACACCAAAGGATAATCATAGTCCTAATAATACAAGGGAGTATTGTCCCAACCCATTGATGGAACATAGGTTTCTGTTCCAAGACTTCTAAATGTTTAATTTATTGGTGTGTATCAAGGAAGAATTATTTTTATTCTTATTTTTACACTATGATCATTTCTTACAATATAATGACTATGGTTATACACCTTTCTCCATGTTTAATGCCTCATGATTTTATTCACCTTTTCCATGTTATATGTATTTTTATTTTATATTAAATATCATTATTTCGTGAATTATAGAATCTAATTTTTTTCTATTATATTTATAATACTATATTTCTCCCATAGACATTTTTTAATATTATTATGATCCCACCATTAATAAATCATTGAATGTTTTTCCACTATGGGTGTTTAAGCTCACTAGTGTCTTATTTTATTATTTTTAGTGGTTATAATGATGATTATATCCAAGGATATATCTAAAAATTGATCTAGTGTGATTTGAATAAGGGGAAATGTTTACATGTATCCTAAAAATGATTCTTTTTACGGGGAATAATAAAGACACTAAACATTTAATTAATTATATTATGTGATTACTTATGATAAATAATGGTTAAATAATTGTAACGTTGTAAATAAGGATAGGTTCATATCACTTTGTATCAATGAAAATGTTTAAATATATTTTTTGTATTATGTGATCTATAAGTGTGGTTATAGGGAGAATCATAGTTGGACTTTACAATATGATCCAAGCGTGTCTTTATAGATTATCATTGGTAGGATGGTTGATGGTCCCTTTTCACCAAGAGGAATTCTTTAACCACCACCATGGTTGGGATAAATCGTTTTAGATTATACTCTCACACTAAAGAACTCACTAACATTTTTTGGAGGAACTATGTTTGAGATAATATAAATTAGTTCTCTAATGGAATGACCTTCTTGGTAGTCATGTAATATATATGGTAACTCATTTAGTTATGAAAAATATCCTATGTTTCCCCCAAAATTATACCAATTTTCCTTGGGATCATGGAAATTGATGGTGTACTCAGTGATTCCATATTTATTGGAGGGTGTTCTTTATGGGATGATAACTACAAGAAAAAAACATGTTATTTTAACAAAAGGAATGAAAGTGGATAATCAAACTCTTTCAAAGGTAATGTATTTATATAAGTTTCAAAATTCAACTTTTAATGTTCCCTAAAACCTAATAATTTATAGTCATTAAGGAATAACATTATTATAGAATATGGTCACAAGAAAATACCAGTGATTAACTTAGTTCTATAGAAGTCAATAATATGGGAGGATGGATTTCCACTTTAGGGTTTTTTTATTTATACTCATAAACTTCTTAAAGATTTATTATTGGTTCCAAAATTCATCTGAGTAATAATATTACAACCTATAAAATTCATGACAGAAACCTATAAAAACTATTGAATGATGAAAAATAATGTAGGTATTAATGGGAATACATTTTTTTCTAGTGATTATATTATGCCTGAAATCCAAAAAAATGAGTACCTCCTAAATTTATTACTAAATAAGGATGCATTAGTTTCTACGAGGTTGGGATTGGACCCATCAGAGGAGATTCTTATATATTCCAATCAAGGTTATGAAAATAGGTGATGTTTACTTCCACATAATGGGCTATGACATACCATATATGGTCATTAAAAATGGATCTTATAGTACCTTTTGAGGTTTTTATTCTATGAACTATTTAATAAATAGTATTAAATATCAAATAGTCACACTATATATCATAGTTTATAGTAATAAAATACCACATTGTTTTAATTTCACAATTTATGGTTATATATTAGGACCATCCATTGTTTTTTATCAATGTGTGGCAAAGGAGACTTGAAAAAACAATCATAATGATAGTTTTTTAAACACATAATTTATTATTCCTTTTAGGTTCTTCCTATCCATTAATTTTTATATTTTAACTAGTGTTGCTAGACTCATAGAAGATATATTACATTAAATAATATTTGGGGAATAAATTTAGTTAGAGTACCATGTGTGTATGGATCATTGATAGGGAACTTGGGGAAGTGATCATAAATGAGTTTATGTTTAATGATTATTCATAAGAAGGGTTCTTAATATCCTTACATGTTGTTAACTAGGCACAGATAGAGGGTTAATCTCATGGGGAATGTGTCTTTATGAAAATGACATAAATTATATATTATGTTAGTGGTTTTATATATACAAAGTTCATTGATTTGAAAAAAATTTCTTATATAATAATTAATGAAAAATAGGCTACTTGTTATGAGAAAAACATGATTAACAACTTGATCTAGGGAGGTTTTTTCGATCACCCAACATTTGAAACCCTTCTTAATAATGAGATACACGATTGAAAAAACCCTAAGGGTTATTTTTTCTGATAGAAATTCAAGGGAGTTCCCCATAATCAATCGAATAATTGATCAAATTGGATAAATATAATTTTGATAGCACTATCATATACTTTAAGAGGCCCAAAATGATTTCATGATACATAGATAATGTCAAGGCTTTATCATTTTCAAAAGAATGATAATCTTGTTATTTAGATATATTTAATCTATGTAGTTGAATAGAATGAAAGAATATATGAAAAATTATCTAATATAGCCATAATAATGTTCTTTCAAAATATGATAGACCGTGGTTATAATTTTTTTGTCACGTATAATTTAATAAGAGGCCAAACTATACTTTTCACAACCCTATTTTTCCATAACATTATGGTTTTATCCACTGTGGTAATTTAATTTAATTTAATTTAATTTAATAATAATAGTTTTTCAATGGATTTTAAAAACCCATGTTTTGAATATCCCTTCTTAAAAGCATCACATGAGTGGCCCTATTGATGGATTATCATGGGATCCCTTCAAAAAGGAATTTATTTTGGAGGGCCTATAAAAATTTCATATTGGGGTGCATTATCTTCAATTCCTCTTTCTATTATTTCATCCCTTATCACAAGTTCAAAACCAACATGTTACATAAGGGGCTTCTTTTATTGTTTTTTTAAAATAAAAACATCGAAAATCAAGTGATTTATCTATCATATTTTTATGTGTTAGAGGAATCAACATATTTTATGTTTTCGTTATTTTTTGGAATTTCCATCTATCTTAGAGTGAGTACTATGATATTTATAATTAAAACTTCATAAACACCCAAATGAAACACACAATAACATATGATGTTCATGGTCACCATGATTTAATTCAATTTAAGTGATCACTAGCTCACCCCAAAAAAGAGAATCTCATTATGGAAGGATTAATTTCTTACTACAAAAAATAGTTCCTTATCCATTAATAGATTATTCATCCACATAGGATTCCCATCAAATTGCCTCAAATAGAGTCTCTCATATTATGATATAATAATGTCCCAAATAAGTATTATTATTAATTTTTTAATAACTCATTGGAGGTGAAATTTTTAGAGGATAAAAAAATGATGATTTTATTATGAAGGGGATGATTCATTTATGTTAATATTACCTCTTCCATATTTCCTATCAATTTGGTCATCTTCAAATTGGTGAAAAATATAGAAATAAATAGTGATTTAGTATAAAAATTTAGTTACATAGTGTAATTTAATATCTATTAAACCTAACATAGGTTTATAAACTATTCTATAATAAAATTATATTGTTTTCACAATTTAACATGAAAAATTCGGATTTGTTTTCTGAAAATTATGGTTTATAAATAATAAACATAAAACATCAATTTATAAATAATAACAACATAATATATTTTAAATTTATTTGAATTTTAAAATAATCGATTATTAATTTTGATGATTAAAATAGAATATTTTAACAAATATTTTTTTTCCTTGAGAGACTATATATAGTGTAATGAATTTATCATAACATCATGAATATTTGTTCTCTGTATAGAATTATATATTATGATATAAAAAAGTTAAAGATTCTTAAATTTTACACATAATATTATTGATTTATGTCAACATTTTTACGATAAAATAAAGTTAACATTATTTAGTGGATCAAATGAACATAGGATAAAATTAAGATATCAAAATTCTAGTGTACTCATATTATATATCTCTCTCTAGGTTTTTGAGAGAATTTTTAACATGTAATAAGTTGCTGTAATCTAATGATTATTAATATAAATCATTATAAAGAGTTTTGGATAGTATTCCTACCCATTTCAATCCTTATTGATTATAAGGAAATGGCTACGGGATGTGGGATATCACTCACAAATAACTATGGATTAGTTACTCATAACGAGTTGGTGAGCCATATAAAAGAATTGTTTTCATGTGTTTTTAAATATAATTTTAGTATTAATGACTATTTTATAATTCAATTAAATGATCTTATTCAAAAAAAATAATTAGGTTTATTTTCTTATTATGGGAATGTTCTTTTAACATTGAGTAACCCCCCACACACACACCAATGATCATCATTCCCACAAGTGAACATCAATATGTATTAAATCCTATATTCATGTTAACTGATCTTTTTTCTCATTTTTAATTGAAATATTTATTATGGATCATTTTAATTATATAAACAATAATGGAAATTATTTATTTGATATAAATTTAGATCTTTTATAGAATAATTAGAAGATTCCAATCATCATTTTATTATAATTTTATATGTTCGAATAACATTGAAAGTATTAATTCATTCATCAGAATGAATAGATTATGAATTAAAAAATCAAGAAAATGTTGATGATATTCAATGATCATAAATTTTTCTTATTCCATCAATCATAGAGATATAACTGTTATAGGTTATGGGTTCCAAAATAACCTATTCCATATACATTATATTACAATTTATTTCAAAATATGATGAAATGGTAAGTGATTATTGAATTCATATTTTTTTCATTTCAATTACCTAAGTATAGTCGAGGATAAATTTGTTGATGAATTTTTGACACATTTGGAAAATATAAATATGTATAATAATTGTTATTAAATAACATTTGATGATTTTATCACATCATGACTTAAATATAAGTGAACATCCCAATATTTTCTCCACTAGTTGAATGGATAAAGAATAGTATAATGTAATTTCAAAATCATGGGATTGATTACATCTAATAAATATTTTACCAACTATCATAAAACCAACATCCAGTAAACATGAATAAAATACAGCACTAAAAACATTGAAAATCATATCTATTTCAAAATCATTGAGATATAACTTGAACAAAGAAAAATGAATCCCCCAATACAACTCACAAATCAATGTAAATACAATTGTAATCCTGATGAAACAAAGTTCATCTTCATATCAAGATATATGTTCTGACGACTCTCAAAATATATTATCCATATTTAGGATCCATGATCATTTATCCTCTTAAATAAACTAAAATCCATTAACATAGGGTTAATATTAGCTATCTTAATATCCCAGGGTGGGTGTGATAATAAATAGTATAGACATCCCTGTGGGTGAGTCAACTCAAAAAATATTAAAATTTATCATTAATTTATATGTAATCATTGAATAATTATTCATCACCCAATTTCATAAATAATCCTAAATGTCATCTATTATTACAAACAAATGCGGAGCAATATTTTATCAATCTATCTACATAATAATTCACTCAACATTGAAACAATAAACATATCTTGTGACCCAATATATATTTAATTTTATGTAATTAACTCTAGGTGTAAAAATACAGAAATGGTAGAGTTAACACACATATCTACCTATTTCAAAAAAGATTAAGGAAACAGACATTTCTATTTATCTCAAAACTACTCAAAGAAATACACATCTTTAAATTGAGGAAATATAAATCTCCAAATCTAGTAGTGTACACATATTAAAATCCAAGAGGAAGTACATATATCCATAGAAAATTTTGTATACTAAAATAATATAGGAAATACACATCTTCAACATTTTATATGTATACTAGGTTTCTCTAATCGTAGATTAGTTTGATTGATTAAATATAGTATATGTTATGTAATAATACCCCTTATCAACGTGTTATTGTTGAGAAACTGTGTTTCCAATTAGGAAAATTATTCTTTATCACATTATAATTAATAATATAAGAGTGAAACTACTCCTCTTAACATATACAATATATAATATTCTCACATAAATAATATTATATAAATTATCATACTCTATCAATGTCATATTTTATACATTGGAAAAATTAATAACTGAAAAATATTTTTTTTCTAATTTAGCTTTGAAAAACAATAGAAAAGGTCAATGAGGATATAAAATAGTAGAGAAAAAATGAGTCCCAATTATATGTTTTACAATGTATCGGTGGAAGGGGAAAAAAAATTAATAGACAGTGGGATGTATTTGGGGATACCATTATAAATTTAATAGGTATGTTTCTATTTTAATCATAAGTAGTATTTGTTGAATCAATGCATCTCGAATGAAAATCCTCACAAAAATATATAATATGATAAGAATGAGAAAAGTGAGGTGGTGTGTTACCTATTATTTCACTAATAATAAAAGATAAATCAACTTACAATATAGAGAAGGTGATAACCCTATCCTTTCTGATGTAAATACCATTATATATGTCCTAAGAATCAACATTCATGGGATATTTTATCTTGGTAGAAATCTCAAAAAAATAAAATAACCTAGACACACCCATCAAGAAAAGTACGTAAAAATATCATAATTAATTTATAATAAGACAAGTACTTATTTATATGAATCCATGAAATCATATAGAACTATTGAACCTAATTTTTTTCAATATTACAACCTCCCTACTATAAAGAATTAATAAATACCATAGTATGTCTCAAAATTTAGAAAAAAATGAGACATAAATTATACCAGGAATAATTTAAATCATCTTAAATCTACTATACTAGAAACGTTTTTATGAAGCATATTGTCGTATATAGTTTAAATATTCTAATATAGAAAAATACTACATAAACAAAGTGTAATGATTGAAAACATTTACCAATGGAAACTCCCTTCCTATAATTATTCCATATAGTATAAAACACATCAAATAAATTTCAGAACATAATAAAATCTTTAGAAATTTATAATTAATGTAATGAGAGGTATTTATAGATAATAAGGAACCTATATTGATGGAATTTTAACTTGACCTTAGGAATAGTAACATAACCCTTATGAGAAGTAAATTGTCCAATTGAATAGAAACATCACCTGTGAAATTAAAAATAGAATTTATATATCTTATAAATGAAAATATTTTATAACTATATCATAGTATAATAAAATAAATATTTTAAAAAAATATTAATTAAGTGATGGTGTTTTTGTATGTCATAAATAATTAATTACAATTTTATGATTAATTTAATAACTTAAAAGAAAATTTATTTTCATAAAATGTATACAAAAAATATTTTTTTATCTTATTATTATAATATAATTTTATTAGACAATATTTAATTTTTCAATGTGTTATAAAATCAGTTATAATTTCAAAATTTGTATTTTTTGAGTAAATAACTATTTTCATTAAAAATTAAATTTCTCATATTTATGAAATTATTTTCATAAAATGGAGTTCATTTGGAATTATAAATGTAAAAAAATTGTTAGGGTAAATTTTTTGGATTTTTTAGAAGTACGTGAATTTTTACTAAATAGTAAAATATGGTAATTTACGGCATGTATGCATTATATGTAAAATACACTCTTCCGTGAAAAATTGTTTGTGTAAGCACAAAAAAAATTTAAACATACATAATTATTTTTATATATTTGGTGATAATTCTCAAACTACTCATATCCTCAATCCTAAAATAATAAAATAATGATTAAAATAATGAGAAAACACCCATCTCCTCCACTATTAATACCACCCCTGATAACCTCTTCTCCTCACACCTATCATGCTATGATAATTGTCCAAATTCTTCTTAAATGTCTTGTTAATAAATGTTCCTAGTTCTAGAATATTTTTTTTTCATTAAAATTCAGAAACCTTTTACTATAGTGATTCTAGAATATGATAAATTCATGAGGTAAATTCCAATTTATTTTATTTTAAGTAATTTTCATGCAATTTTATTTTTTATTCTCTCCTAACCTAACCTCATAAAAATAGTATGATATTTATTTAGCATATATATATATATATTTTTATTTTATTATTCTAATGGAATCATCAATCATCGAACCTCTTATCATTTCCTTTTTATTCTAAAATGGAAACATTGTTTGTGAGGTGTTGTTTTATTACCTTTACGGACAAAAAGTTATCATTTTATTTTTACCAAATTCAAGGATAGTATTAAAAATATAATAATGGTTGAATAAAATTATAAAATCTATTTAATAATATTTTTTGTGTTCTGTATGTATCATATGAACATAATAGTAAATGATAAAACAAAATGAGTCTGTTGTAATCAAAACCCACAAAACAATAACCCAAACAATTATCAATAACTATTTTTATAATGAATAATCTTCATTTAATAAAACCAAATTATATATATGAACAATTTTACCTGTCGAAGATTATTAAAAATAGATAATTTAAATTTTGTATAATTACCTCCAATTTATATGATATTCCATACTATTAAAAAAGTAAACCGATCCGGAAAATCAAGGAAACAAATGCCCTCAAATGATAAAACTATATCTTATAACTCATTAAAAAGACCATAAATGAACTTATCATAATTTTAATAAATAAGATTAATGGATAATAGGTTATTAAATTATTAATTAATAAATATAATTTTATTATTTGGGACGTTAAGTAAAAGTGAAGAACTCTTTCAAACATAATGTAATGTATTATACTTGAACCACCATTTATAATCTCGGTTACTCTTTTTATATCATTACTCTAATGTAATGCTTATTTATTTTTTATTAATTAAACCAAATTATATTTATATGTTCCAAATTCAAGTTTCTAGATTGGATCATCATTCTTTGTTGGGTAAATACATGTTTAAAAAAGGTTCCATTCTCAATTCTTCTTGATAAGAAAACCCAAATAAAGGGAACCTCCCGTTTTCTTACCCATTTTCAAGTGATCTCCATAAAAATATAAGACACAATTATTTTTGTAAAATTATTTAGTTTATCATTAATAACTATCATGGTTAATTTCTAGTTTTATGAAATAAAATATGACTTCTCCTCTATAAATTGTATTTAATGTTTTTCAAAAACCATAATAAAATGTTTCTTTTCTAAATTTTCTTAAACAAACATTTTACATGTTTCCTCGTCAATTTCACATCAATTGGACATAAATTATAATTATACACACCTAAATCCCCATATTAATGTCCATGTATGTTTTTAATCCATTATTTAGTGAAAAAAATTATGATATTCTCATTTTATATTCCTTGTAACATGATTATGAAAACAATTTCATTCCATTGGTAACCCTTTTGGTCATTATTAATGTGGAACACATATTCATGAAAATGTTATGATGGGTAAACCTATAAAGAGTTCTATTTCATTGGGTAATGTTTAGTCTCCTAATATTTCATGTTGGGATAGAGAGTGAACCTAATTCCTTTATGAGTATTTTTCCACCATGTGATGTAGTCTTGGTAATTAAACTTCACTCATATTTATCTCATGTTACATATTGTTTCTAAATTCCTATGATGTCATGGTTATATGTTCAAATGTTATTCAAGTCATTATTCCTTATGTTTATTAGTGTTCCATGCCTTTATGTGAACATGTTATTTCTTCTAACCCATGTTCTATGTTTTATACCTATGATTATTCCCCTACCAGGGTTATTTTCTCATCCATTTTGTTCATGTATTTCCGAGATTATGCTATGAATATGTATGACCTCAATGGAAGATAAGAACTAATTATAGAGATTAAATAAAAGTATTTTTATTTTGTTTTATTGTTTTCAAATTATTTTTGTAATCTTCTAAACACACTTAACATTATGATCTTTTTCATTTAATTTGATGGTTAGTTATGATAAAAATCTTGTAAGATATTTTTAAAAGGATAGGGTCTCTATAGTTGAGATAAGATCAAATGTTTAGTAATTTTTGGGATTTGGATTAGAAAAATATAGTGAAATCCTTTTAGATAAGGCTAAGTGTAATAAAATAAGACTAAATATTGGTTAGTATAGAGTAAGTGTTTTATAATGAAAATACATCATTAACTGGACACCACAAGTGGACTTGGTGCTTGACTAGAAATACCTATGAGTAACAACTCTGATAAAGTGTTTTGGTCCTGACACGGTGTAACCAAATTCATAACAACATGACTTATTTCACATCTGGTTTGAAACTCCCTGGGCATATGCTTTGGTAAATTCATTAGCTCACTCTAAAAAATTCTTAAGTATAAAAAATACCATAAGAATATATTTTAGTGAATAGATCATGGATAATATAGATTTAAACCTAGGGTATCAAAATTTAAGATTTTATCTTCACTTACAAGTTATCACTTTAATGTTAACTGTTTCCATATTATGTGTCTAAAAATTCTTACCCCAAATTCTACTTCATACGAAGTAAATGATTACAACCAGAATAAAATTTTGAAAGGTAAGATTATCATCTATGGTTCTATACATTCTTTGATATCATTCATGTTTATTAGAACTACTAAATCACCACATCCAAATTTTCTAGTTGAGTTATTTTTGAGTACAAAAAATGCAAAAATTATTAGATCCAATGATTATAAATCCTCCCCAATTAATATTTTTGGATTAAACCTTTAGGAAAATATTTTCGTACTCCCTTTGGTAGAGTTTGATGCAATATTGGGCATGTATTATCAATATTTATGTAAATACAACATCAATTGTCAAGAAAGGGAGATGAAATTTCAGTTCCTAAAGAATCCTCCAATAATATACAGGTGTAAGGAGGAAGATGAATCTTATTTAGAATAACCATCTCAAAAGGAGATTTTGTTGCATTGTGAGAAAGAATATCCAGCTGAAATGACTGAGAAAAAAGAGAGAATCGTGATCGAAAACATTCCCATCAAGTGGGATTACACTGATGTATTCCTTGAAGAATTCTCTCATCTTCCTCATGATCATGAGGTTGAGTTTTCAATTGAACTTATTCCTAGATCTCTTCTTATATCAGAGAAACATTATAGAGTAACCATCGTTGAACTAAAAGAAATAAATAAGCAGTTACAATAGAATTTGGACAAGGGTTTTATATTCCCAAGTGCTTCACCATGGGGTGTGCCAGTCTTCTTTTTCATGAAGAAGGATGGATCAATGTGCCCCGACCTTGATTATCGTGATCTCAAAAAAACAATGATATGGAATACGTATCCCCTACCAAGGATAGATGACTTGTTGGATCATCTATGTGGGGCTAGTTATTTCCCTATGGTGGACCTTTGGTCGAGATATCATCAATTTAAGGTGAGGATGGATGATATTACTAAGACTTACTTTAGAAATAAGTATGGAAACAATAAGATCATGTTGATGCCATTCTAAATCTATAATTATCTTGTAATTATCATGGACCTAATGAATTGAGTCCTAAAAGTGTACCTTGACCAATTTGGTGTCGTATTTATTGACGATACTCTAATATACTTCAAGATCTAGGAGGAACATTATGAGCTACTGAATACTATAATTAAAATTTTGTGGACGAAAAAACAATATGAAAAGTACAAAAATGTGAGTTCATTATAGAGAAAGTATCATTCTTGGGGAATATAATCACCAAAAGGGATATATATGGACCCTTCTACGAAAAATGAAATTATAGAATGGCCAAGCCCAATATCTTTAATTCAGATCTAGAGCTTCCTTGGTACATCTGGGTAATACATAGGATTTGTGAGGAACTTCTAACTATTTTCAAACATAATAACCTAGATAAATTGGAAGGTAGAAAAGTTTGTATTGAGATATGAATGTGAATACTACAATAAATAGGTGAAAATAGGATTATTACAGTACAATTTCTCACACTACCAACAAGTGGGGAACTATTTATGGTGTACAATGACGATTTAAACAAGGGATTATGAAATGTACTGATGATAAATGATATAGTGATAGCCTACGATTCAAGGTAGTTGAAAATTTATGAGAAAAACTATCACATACATTATCTAGGGTTAGAATATGTGATCTCCGCATTGAAAATATGGTTGCATCATCTCTATGGGGAGATCATTGAAATATATATTGATTTTAGGAGTGTAAAATATATATTCACATAGAATGAGCTTAATATTATTCATAAAAATGGTTAGTCCTCATCAAGGATAATGAATGATCAATTTACTACCATCATGTAAACCAATGTAATGTGGTATATTATCTATGTAGAAAGGATCATGCTTCTTTATCAATGATGAGAATTGAGAAGGATCCACTATTCTTATATATTGAAGGAATATACATGGAAATAATTAAGTATGGAACATCATCAATCCTTTCTCAAATGAATGCTCAACCATCCATTATGAAGAAAAAAAAGGATGCTCAATGAAATGTTTTTTAAATTAAGAATAATGTGGAATCCTTAAGAAAATAAAAATACTCAGAGATCAAAATGGATGAGAAATAAGTTTTGAGATTTGGTTCATGACTATGTGTGTCATCCAATATAGATATAAATAAAGACCTTTTTAAATACACACATTGTTCATCCTTCCTTATACACCAAAGGAGAAAAAAGATTCATCGTGATCTCTAAGAGCACTATTGGTGGGACAATATGAAGAAGGATATCACTTAATATACATAAAATTATCTTATGTGTAAATAAGTGAAGTTTGAATGGAAAAATTCTAACATGATGATGAAACCATTATCGATACCAACATGGAAGTGGGAAAAAATCACCAAGGATTTTGAGATTGTACTTTGGAAGACCTCTAGAGGAAATAATGCTATATGGGATTTTGTCGATCATCTTACAAAGACATCATACTTTATCATAATTCAAGAGGATTTATCACAAGATCAACTTGTACAAATATATATAAAAGAAGTTGTAAGGTTGAATGAAGTACTCATATATATTTTATCCAATAAAAATCTTATATTAACATCTATTTTTTGTAAAAATATTTATCACTCTCTAAACACTAAGATAAAATTTGTTACAGACTATCATACTCAAACTAATGGCCAAACTGAGTGGATGATTCAAACACTATAAGAAATGTTGAAACCATGTTGTATGGACACTAAAGTATGATGGGAATAATATCTAATTCTGATCAAATTCTCTTACAATAATAGTTTCCACCCAAGAATCCAGATGGATCTATATGAAGCCCTTTATTAGAAAATTTTTAGAGTACTAGCATACTAGGATTATGTAGGTGAATGTAAGTTGCTATAACCTAAAATTGTTAAAGAAATGGTGGATATGGTGAAAAGAATTCAACGTCACATCAATGCATCCCAAAGATGACAAAAGATATATGTATAAAATTTTCAATGAGAGGTTGAGTTTATGGTTTGATACATGGTATTCCTCCAAATATATCTAGGTAATATGATCACGAGATATCAAATTAAAAGAAAGATATATAATAGGTAAACTATCCCCTAAAATATTCTTGATCATGTTGGAGTTTTGGCCTATCGAATATCAATTCCACCAACCATGTCTTTAGTGCTTGTTTTATTCCATGTATCCTTCTTGAGGATGTATATACCGTATCCTTCACATGTACTGAATTCATAGGTGTTATAGTTGTAAAATGATCTCTCTTTCGAGGAGTAGCGGGTGAAGTTCTTGGACTATAAAGATAAAGTTATATGCAACAAGACTACTCACCTGGTCAAAGTTATATGATAGAACCATAAGTATGAATATGCAACATGGGAACCTTAGGTAATGCTTAAGGAGAAGTACACACACATTTTTTCATCTTAGATTGAAAAATGAAATTTAGAGTGTGAAAATTTATAAGGGGGAAGAATGTAATGACCCAAATCATTTCTCAATGGAAACACCCTTCTTATAATTCTTCCATATAGTATAAACCATGTAAAACAAATTTTATAACTAAATAAAATTTTTATAAATGAATAATTAATAGAATGAGAGGTATTTCTATAAGTTAAGAAACCTATACCAATGTAATTATAACTTAACCTTAGGAACAGAAATAGAACCCTTATTAATCATGAACAAACCAATTGAATAATAACCTCACCAATGAGATTAAAAATATAATTTATTCAAATTATAAATTAAAATAGGATATAAAAATATCATAATATAGGTAAATAAATATTTTAAAAAATATTAATTAACTGTTGGTATTTTTGTAAGTTATTAAGATTTAATGAATATTTTATGATTAATTTAATAATTTAAAAGAAAATTTGTTTTCATAAATCATATTCATAAATTAATATTTTGTTATATTAGGATTATAATATAATTTTATGATATCTTAGTTAATTTTACAATGTGTTATGAAATATGTTATAACTTTAAAATCTTTATTTTTCATGTAAATGATCATTATAATTAAAAATTATATTTATCATATTCAGAAACTTACATTTATAAAATAGATTTCATTTCTAAATTATACACATTTAGAAATGGTTTTGGTGATTTTTTTGGGATTTTTCGAAAATACTTGAATTTTGTGGTCAGTAGTAAAATACAGTAATTTAAGGTATATATACATTATAAGTTAAATACACTATTCCTTGAGTCAATACTATGGTACGGACCATAATCTTGAACCATACTAAAAAATTTCAATATATTTATTGATTATTATCAAAATAATGAAATTCATGTTCCAAAATTATTAATTACTAATTGAAATAATAAGAAAATACCTCTCTTGTGTGATATAAATACCACCCCTCATCACCTATTCTCATCAAGCTTCTCGGGCTCTTAACCTACTCCAAATTCTACACAAATATCATAACTACCACTATCACATGTAAAGGAACCATTGTACCCATCATAAGTCAAAAACCATTTCCCTACGGAGGTTCTGAAAGAGGTTAAATTCAAGAGGTAAATTCATCTTTATTTTCTTTTAATTTCATTTTAGGTTCATTTATTTTATTATTATCTCCTCACCTCCACTCATTAAAATGGTATATAAAATCTTTTAACATACATTCAATGGAATTTTATTATCCTAATTTAATAAACCATCATCAAACCCCTTGTCCCCTTCTTTTTTTTAAAAATGTAAACGTTGTTTGTGAGGTGTTGTTTTATAACCTTCAAAGAAGACAAGTTTTTATTTTATTTTAACACCTTAAAAGTTGTTCTTAAAACCATTATAATGGTTGAAACATATTGTAGAATTTATTATTTACACTTTTTATGATTTGTAAATAACTTATATAAATAATACTATGTGATAAAATAAAACCAATTTTTTGTAATAAAAAAACAGAAAAAGTTAACCCAAACATTTATCAATAACTATTAATCTAATTATTAATCCACATTCCATGAAAAAAATTATATATATGACAAATTTTACCTCTGAAGAATAATTAATAATATATAATTTCAATTTTTGATAATTACCCCCACATTAGGTGATCTTCCATACTCTTATACAAGTAAACCGATTATGAAAATCAAGAAAAGCAATGCTCCCGAATAACAAAATTGTATGTTATAACTCATCAAAAATACCATAAATGACCTTTATTACGTTATAATAAATAAAATAAATGTATAAAATGTTATTTTATTATTAATTAATGAGTAAAATTTCATTATTACTGACATTAAGTGCATTTGAAGAACCTTTTCATGAATAAGGTATGGAATTCTACCTGAACCTCCATTTTTTCATTCGGGTTAATTATTATCTATCATTACCCCAATGTAATGATTTTTTATTTTTGTTTAATTCTTCTAAATTACATTTATATGTTCAAACTAACATATTTATATCATATCATCCTCATTTGATAGGTAAATATATATTTTAAAAAGCTTAACTTCTCAATTCTTCCCGATAATCAAACCATATTGTAGGGAACTTCTCGATTTCATACCCATTTTCAAATTATCTTAAAAATCTGATTTAATAAACCATTATTTTCATAAAATCACTCATTTTATCATAAAAAAATATCTATTTTCATTACTAGTTTTATGAAAACATGTATTACATTAATTATTTAAATGAACATTAATATTTACCTCAAACCACACAAAATTTATTCAATTATAATGATTATTAAACACACGTTTTACATTTTTACACTTAAATTGGAAATCACTAATCATTATAGATGCCTATTTTACCTTATTAATTTCTATATTTGTTTTTAATCCATTTTTTCCAGGGAAACATTTATGATATAATCATTTATTATTACTTTTTACATGATTATGATGCCCATTTATTTCAATGGGTAAACCTTATATTTGTTATTCATGTGGAACACATATTTGTGAACATTTCATGATGGGTGAATTCAAATATAGGTCAAATGAATTTGGAAACAATTAGTCTCATGAGATTTCATGTTGGGGTAGAGAGTAAACTTGATTCCTTTATGGTAATTTTTCCACCATGTGATATAGTCTTGGTTGTTAGCCTTGTCTCATTTTTATGTCATGTTATATATTGTTTCCACATTCCTATGATGTTGTGGTTATATGTTACTTTGTTATACATGTTAATATTAATTGTGTTAATTCATGTTATATTCCATTATTTCATCATGTTATTCCTTCTATCCCATGTGCAATGTTTTATTTCAATTCATATTCCCTTGCTATACATTTTAGCTCATCCCTTTTATTAATGTATTCATTAAGTTTTCCTATGCATGTGTATGATCCCAATAAAAGTTAGAGGATATTTATGGAGATTATATTAATGAATTTTCTTTTTTTGTTTCATGTTTTCAATTTCTATGCCTAGTCTTATAAATACGCTAGACATCATGACCCTTGGATTCTAATTTGATGGTAAATTATGCTAGAAATAATGTAAAGAAATGTGGAAATGGCTAGGGTCTTAATAAAATGGAAATTTATAAAACCTACCTTTTCGATAATAGGTATCACAAAAATTAAACCAAATATCAAACATGTGATCAAACTATCCCATGGAAAAAACAGAATTCAAGAACCCTTTAAACACGTTCCAAAATGGGAGACCTAGTCTACTTCAAAGAATATATATACTTTATATTCCATTTTTCTTGTAAACAACTAGATAACAAAAAAAACTACTGAATTTCATTGTGATAAATAACGTTTTTAGTCGGGATTGAATGGGTAAAAGGACCCTATGGTTATATGATATATTGTTTAAGACTAAATTCAACACTGATTTCATAAACTCATTCATCAATCCCTTAAGGGTTGTGTTCATCAATCTTTGAAACATTAGTTTGAAGAAAAACCTCACTTACATAAGTTTGGTATCATTAATAGATATTTTAAACTAAAAGATATTAATAAATATATTTTATTAATCATTTTTCAGAATGGATAATTAATGAAGAAATTATTTTTTAAATGCATTATACTTCGGATGGGACCAAGGTTGTGTAGACAGAAGAATAGGGTCTCCAATAATTTATTATTCAAAATAGAAAAATCAAATATTTTAATAATATAACCAGAATAATTGAGTGGAGAATTAGGGGACAATGAATTCCCCACAGAAAATTAGGTGTAAAATTTATGACTATATTAGTTTGAATTAAGTGATTTACCATATATGGAATTGTTGAATCTCACTCGTAAGGTGTCAAAAACCATGGAATCACATCCCATATATTGGTTTATGGACTAAATGGATTATAATATATTATGTTTTCTAATCTATAACTCAATAATCATATGTTCCATGCAGCTAAAAAATCCACAATGAAACTTTCAATCAAGATGAGGGTCCAATATAAATGAGTAAATAGTGATTTTCACACATTTGATGACTCTATTAGGGAATATGTTGACCACTATATATTAATAGGTATAAATTAGAAAATATTTTGGTAATATTAAACCTACATCTAAATGAGATAAATATTATTTTAAAATTATTTATAGGATAATTGATCCAATATACTAAGGAATTATAATGACTATTTTAAATCCTCCCTTTAGATAGTGGTTCTCTGAGTTATTCCATACTGAAAATAACTCTAATGAATCCAAGAAAGTAAACATTATAATGATCTCTATAAAAGTAAAACTTGTGGTAGATTCTGACATAATTGTTAATCATACTGCCATCCAACCCACTCTAAATTAAAATTATATCAATAAACTCTTTTAAGACCTAAATAAATGTACCAATTCCATAAAAAAGAATTATTATAGGGAAATTAGGGGTGTTAAGTTTATATAAATTTATTTTAACTTCAAAAAATAAATAAGAAATGTGGAAAAGGCTCTGTAATGTTTTTTTAGGATTTTTTTAGGAAAAGACCTACATGGTGCGAGAGATCAGGTGTGATTAACCAAAGCCAATAATGAAATAAAAAAAGGTATATTTATAAAAAAAGATGAAATTTTCAGATTAATAATTTCCTAATATTTATTAAATACTTTACATAGATTTATATTCATTATAAAAATATTTTTTAATTTTCATTCGAAAGAAAAAATCTCTATTTCTAACTGAATTGGGCTTTTCTATTATATCATTTTATTTTAAAACATTAATTCAAAATTACAGAATTAAAATTTAAAAATGAGTTTAATTTTATAATTAAAAATTTCCAAATAATCATATTTTTTATTGTATTTTCTAAAAATATTAATTTTTCAATGAAAAGTTAAAAATAATGACTTAAAGAAAACTATATTTTGTTTTAATATATTTACTTTGTCAAATTATATTTTTTCATTAGTTTTAAAATTTCATCACTACCATTTTATTTATTTTAATATAATTATAGTATTTTTAATAAATGTTTTCTTACAATTTGGAAGAAAATTAATTTTTATTTAGAAAATGTATTAAAAAATAGTTTTTTGTGGTGTTTTTTCAGTTTAATTTTAAATTATATTATTATAATATTGTAAAATAAATTTTAAAAAATGGTATACATATTTTGAATTAGTGGATATAAATTTCATAAATAATCTTCTTTTTTGGACATTATGACTAGTAACAATAGTAATTTTTGTTACAAAGGTAATGAGTAAATCTATTAATTAAGTGTATTTTTTTGATAAGGACATGAAAGGTAACATAACACTAGAATTATTTGTATTGGATAATTATATGTCATCCATATTAATCCAAAATTAGTATATTTGTCATTTTTTATATATGGGAATAAATTTGACCATTATAGTTTTTTATTTAAAGAAAAGTATGAAATTTCATTTTCTTTATTTTACTATCACAAATATTTATTACATAGGGATTAATGGGGGATATGTTCTATTATAAAAAAACAGAAAAATAAGTGATTTTTATCATGGTTATTTATTTCAAATTTTTAGATATGAATAAATTATCATAATAGTATATAAAACAATAATATAAAGATAATACAATAATGTAGAAAAATAAAAAAAGGATACTAAATACTCTAAAAAATATTATTTGAGTGGCATATTGTTTCCAAAAAATTATATAGGTAATTATAACCTAATTTAAGTGTTTAAATATTTTATATTATAATTTTATGCCTATCTTTATGTTTTTAATATTATTTTAAATAAATAGAGTTAAAAGTGAGAGTATTGATATTTTATGCCAAGTAATTATTTATTAAAAGATATAAAATTTATAAAAATAATATGTTTGTCCTAGTTAATTCTATATGGTTAATAATATTATACATGGTCCATTTATTGTTCTTTTTCCCTTTTATAGTAATTCTATTAGACTTAAAAGTGTAAAAACTTATTTATTGCGGTAATAATCATATCTTTTAACATTTCAGTGGAATAAAAATGGAGAGCGTATATACATCACATAAACTTGTAAAAAAAATATTTTTATGTGTATATAGACCCATTCTCATACTATATTAGAAATATTTCAATTTTATCAATTTTTACATGAATATTAAATGTTATTAATTTAATATTTTATGTAATTTTAATAATTCTCATCCCCTCACTTATATAGGGTGAACTAAAATCCTATTTTCTTCATAATTAAAAATTATTATATTAAAAAAATACACAAAAACAAATTTCTTTACATCTCTTCACACAAGTTAGAGGATTTTTTTTTATCAGAAAACAAACCTACAAATTCTTATGGTTTAAACCATATGAAGTTTTCCGAAGAAGAGGCATAGTTCCTTACCAAGTGTTTGCATATTATTATTAATTCTACCTATATAAAATAATATTCATACATTATGAATTATAAAAAAATAGATATAATTAGATAATGTTATGTTAATGATATAACCTATATATATCACATATTCTATCAAATGGGTAACAAAATTGATGTTTGAGTGTATAGAGGACTACCGCCTCATGAACTGATATAATTTGTTTCCCATCATCACCTCACATGAATGGTTAAAAATATGGAATTAATGAATAAATATGACATTCCTTACATATTTTTCCTTTTTACAAGATAATATATCATATAATTCTTTACCATTCCATCTATCAATGATTGTTGACTTCATTCATATGTGCATGTGGACTAACACCTCCACTGTGCAATTTGATTCATTTTTCATCACCACATCACATGGATGATATAAATAAGTATATTTAAATAAATAATATGGAATTAAATTAAAATTATTTTGGAATGATAAAATAATAATTTCATTCTTCATTAATGATTATTTAAATATGAAAACATTACTCATCTGTAAATACAACTAATTGTCCCCATGATTGTAACATAATTAAATTTTCTTAACCATGTTTCATTATTTATTTTAAATGTATAATTTTTAAATAAACATGATAATTATTAAATTATTATAATTATTTATAAGATTGATTAATGTAATATTTTACAATAGTAAACCTGGAAAATTTATTTTTGAATTATGAGCAAATTATCATCAAAACGTTATATGTAAAGGTAAATTATTCATTAATTGTATAAAAAAATATATTTAATAAAACAAAAATAAAAATGAAATTAAAAAGTGTTATCAATAAAGTAATTAATTAACATATGTTTTTTATTTAAGAAGATGAATATCGTATATGACAAGTTATACTTGAGGTAAGTGACACATTAACATAAAAACACATTTTGAAAAGATTTTTTAAATATGTTTTATCTATAAACTTTTATGAAAAAACCAAAAATAATTTTTTATTTTTACAGATAATGTGATAAAAAATATATCCACCCCTATAACTTTTTTATTATTTTAGGATTATTTTTCAAGATTTTACTTTTCAATTAAATAAAAACCCTCTATCCCTTTTTCTGGGAACTTTGTTATTAAAATGGATTATTAAAAAGAAAGGATATTTTTGATATCTGAAAATGTTCTTCATGTTACTTGAAATTAATTTTCAATATTTTCATGATTATAATGTTCAAGAATAATTTTTTTTAGATATTGTACTTCCAAGTTATAGATGAGATATGAGTGAGCCTGATATTACTTATATGATGAGTGGACCTCAATTACAGGGCATGATTAATGGATGATCCCAAAATAGCTTATCTGATGGGTGAGACCAATATATCTTATATGATGTTCATTCCCAGATATCAATCTAATTAATTGCGTACTATTTCTTTTTATAATCATTAAAATAAGGGAGTTATTGTGGAGGTTTCACCTACAAATTTAAATATTTTCAAATAATTTCTTATATGAGTGATGAATATAATTCTCTCAGCATTATGAAATGTTTTATTTCATAGATATGTGATTAAAATGATTCCTCTTAATATTTTTAATTTATTTCAAATTTAAAAGATTTATTTTCTCAAATAACATTGATATAATGAAAACATTTTCATGGATTTTTATATTTTTCCACTTTGAAATGGATTTATTATTTTTTATATCCCTTAATAAGATTTTTAAGTCAATCCCATGTTATTAAGATGGTATTCAAAATGTTTTACGAACAAGTATAGGAAAATAAGAAGTTAAATTTATATTCACGATGATTTTTCAGGAAATGAAATCATGTTTTACATTAAATATTTCATTCCAGAAAACTGATACTAGGAAAAAGTTATCAATTTTTAATATATGGTTATATTTTTTCAATATTGTGACTTAATTATTATAAATACTAAAAAAATATTTCATTAGTAATTGAGGAAAATTGATTTTTATTAAAATGAACTATATTATTATATTTTTAATGATTTTTACATATATCTGGTATAAGGGAAAGGTTTAGATAAATTTAGTGATTAGGATAATCATAAAGGAATACCATTGAATTATTTTATATTGAAGAAATTTAAAATGATATATAATTTTAAGATTATATTGTTGATTATCTTAAATAATATTTATACATGTAAGAGAGAAATAATGTTCACTATAGTGAAACATGTCTATAGTGAAGCATTCCAAGAGACAAAACCCTCTAAAATTTAGTAAATATTTAGACTTAGTTATTGATGAAGGATGGATCATTGCCCTGGAATATATATTTTATTTCAAGGAATTTTTATAATGTTAAAGGGTAAAAATTGATATTTATTGCTCTAAAGGTGAGGTTGATTTGTTTTAGTTATTTATTAGGAATTATAAATAAAGAGATGATATTGATTCCATGGAACATGAAACAATTATGATTCATTTTCTAGAAAAATAATACCCTAATATTTATTGACTAATGATGAATGAAAAATTCTTGAAATTTTGATAAATTAGTAAATATTACATAGTTAATTATTATGAAAAATTTATTAAATTAGCCATAAATATACCAAACTTTACTTTGGAAATTGTATTATAATGTAATAAATATTACTTAGGATTGACGCCATGTTTATGATGAACATATTCCATATGATCATTTAAAAAATAAGAGAAAGTTTTTTATTATTCTATGAACATTGAGATGGAGTTTTCTGAAACTTTTATTCCCGGAGAAAAAGAAAATATGAAACGGTCAAGGTGTAAATTAAAGGATAAGACACTAGCTATGCATTTTGATGGTAAGACAATATCATGTTACATTTTTGATAAATGACATTTAAAGGAAAATTTTAATTGATCTAAAATGTGTTATCGGTGTGGTAATATTGTTCACAAGGATCGTGACTATAGATAAACGAGTCATAAACAATACAAGAATGGGGTAACTTCTATCCATCCAATAGTGAGATAATTTATTTGCAATGAGTTTAGTAAATATGATAACGTGTATATGAATTTTGTTACACAATATATAAATCATCAAGATATGATACAGAAAGGTGGGTAAAAATCATTTGAAATTAATAAATTTGATGTTGGACTATCAAATAATCTGGTGACACGTGTCTTATGTGTTTACTAATATTACTCCAATTCCATATTTGAATATTTATCTTTATATTCCATAAATTATTAAAAATTTCAAGTAAAATATAATAAACCCACATGAAATGACGTCAGAAATTTTGGTGAAATCATTAGTTGTAAATATTAAATAAATAATGATTTATAAGAATTATCTTATTGTTATTAGTGGATTTAATTTCTTATAAACATAATTTGACAGACTTTAGATGAGTTTGAAATTATTTTAGGAATGAATTGGATTTTATTTTACCATCATAATATATATTATTGAGCTAATAATGTTTTATTTAATGATTTTTTACCATTTATAACACACCACACTGGTAAGGATTAAGTAGAGATGGTTGCAAAATTTACCTAACTAATGTTGTTGAAAAAAATAATCTATGAAAATTTGATTTGTTAAAACAGTTATTCAATATAATTTTTTTCTTAATTTATATCCTTGTGTTGTTCCTAACTGGTATGTTGAGTTACTATTAACATAGTACCAGATACTAAGCCAATTTCAAAACCCACTTATCGAATATCTAAACTAGAATTTTTGGAGTGAAAAAACAATTTCCAAGAGATGCTTGATAAAGGTTTACTTCACCCATGCACATCCCCTTTGGGATATAATATTTTTTAAAGCATAATTATAGTTAAATCCAACTTTTTATTGATTATTTATCCATGTATGGCATCTCTATTAAAAATATGTATCATTTTCTTCACATAGAAGATTGTAGAATAACATTAGGCATTACAGTATTTTTAAAATATTGATATCAATTTAGGGTACTACCAGTTTATGGTGAGGGAGTCAAATATTTTTAATATTTATTTTTAGACTATATATTTCCATTCTGTTTTTTCATTATGCCCTTTGGGTTGTCTAATACACCATCTTTATTCATAGATCTAATGAATAGGGTATCCATTTCTATTCATATTCTTTGTGGTATAATTTATTTATGCACATTTTTATAATTTAAAATTCATGAGGATCATGAAATACCCATAAGAAATGTATTTTATAGATTTAAATAAATTATTTTTTTTTTGAAATTTTATCAACTGGGAATTTTCTTAAAACCATATTCTTCCCTTGGTTATATTATTTCTAATGATAGTCTAAATTTTGACCTGTATAATGTTAAAGTGGTTTATGACTAAACAATACCTATATTGTTTGTGAGATATATTGTTTTCTTATATTAATATGATATTACTGATGGTTTTATGAAAATCATTCCCAATTATTTATCCCACTGATTAATTCATATCCAAAGGGGTTAAATTTATCAGTAGAATATAATTTGATGAATATTACCAATAACTGAAAACAAATATTGGTAAGCGACACATTTTTTCAATTACCTTAATCAATAGAATATTTTTCATCTTCCATGATTCATAATTATAAGGTCTTTTTTATGTCTTGAAGTATAATTTTCTGTTAATTTCTTATGGTTCACATTAATAAAAGTCACATGAGAAAAATTATCCACCACATATCCTTAATATAGAAGTTCTAGTTTTAAAATTGAAATTTTTTATATATCATTTATATTGATCAATGGCTAGGATATATACCAATGAAACAAAATTGATGTATATATTCACGCTTAATGAGTTTAAAATGAGACATAGCAGGAGGATTGAATTGATAATTGATTATGATTTCACAATTCATTATCATAAAGGTAAATAAATAAATGTAGGTGGTTCATTGAGATAGAAAAATAATACAACACTGACCATGATATTTTTGGAACATGACCTTTTATTTAGTGATATGATAAATTGTTTCATTTAATTTTTTCATATGAGAACATTCTCTATTTTTTAGGAGTCAGTATAATAATCTATGTCAGAAATAATTATAAAATATTATAAGGAAGAAAATTAGTTAGATAAAAAGGTATAATTGGTTTATGAGTGTCTGTTTAATGAAATTAATGTTGAAAAAGTATGTGTTATATGATTTTTAAAAGAGATAATGTGTGCCCTATAATTCCTTATTTAAGAGATATTTTTCGAGTGAAGCTAAGAGTTCCCTTTTTTTATTCAATCTTGGATGTACTATGATGTATAGAGATATTCAAGAGTATTTTTGGTAGGATTGAATGAAAATAGATATTTCTTACTTTAACGTGTAATTTTTAATTCTCTATAACATGAAATAGAAGAAAAATTAATGAAGGGGATGCTTTACCCTTTTCCTTTTCCATATTGGAAATGTGAAAATATTTCCTAGGATTTCATTGTGATATTGGAAAATAAATCTAAAGGTAGTAATTAAATTTTTGTTATTATTTATTGATTATTTAACTCTACTCATTTCCTTACTATTAGATATACTCAATCATTATATCATCTTTTGTAGTCAAATATTAATGAAGAATTCAGGATATATGTAGTTCCTCTCTTCTTTGTGTATGATCATGATCCTCAATTAACATCTTATTTTTGGAAAGGCACCCAGACGTTGTTGGGTATCAAATAAAATTTAAGTAGATACGTTTATCCTCAATATAAAATATAGGATGAGAGAGTGATTAAGGACTTATAAGACCTATTTTATAATATTTCAATGGATTAATAAGAAATGTTTTATCGACATGTCTCATCAATTGAGTTTTCATATAATAACAGTTTTCATTACAATATAAATTTGTAACCTTATGAGGAAATATATGGATCAAAGTATTGAACTCAAACATTTTGGGAAGAAGTAGGTGAATGAATATTTTGTAAAAAATAACTAGTAGAGTAGTTGTTTTAAAAGTTAAATTTGATTTAGAAGAATATGGGGACATCTGAGAGAATATTGAATATTTATAAAATTTACCATAATAAAGATATTTCTTTTGGAATATGTATTTATGTTTTTCTTAATTAATATTAATAGAAAATATTATGTGTTTTAGAAAGGGGGAGTTATATTATCAGTACATTAGACCATATTAAATCATATATAATGTAAACCTAGTTTACTATTTAGTGGAATTTCCTCTAATTTGATCCAAGGTACACAATGGTGTCTATGGTTCTATGTTATGAAAATATGTTTCAGACTCATTAATGTTTTAACCCATGATGTAGTTAAGTTGGTAAACAACCTTAGTAATGTGGAATAACCTATTAATATTCTTCAACACTGATAGAATATATTTTGGAACAAAATTAATCCTCAATTTATAGTTTTTTGGAAAACCATATGGTTGGAAAAGAATGTGGGAATTGAAAAATGATATGAGAGAAACATATTTCTAGTTGTTTTATAAGTGAATAAAATTGCGGGGATAGAATTAAACAAACGGGGGAAGAATGTAACAATCCTGGTAAATTTAATATTAATAAATTTAATATGGTTATTATCTTTATTTTATTTAGTTATATTCATTATATTAATATTAGGTAACATTTTAGTTAAATATAAAAAGCATTATTTCTAACCAAATTGGGTTTTCATGCATTAAATGGTTTTATAAAAAACATTATTTTAAAAAAATATAGAATTTAGGTTTGAAAAAATTATTTTTTATTTCAAAATTACCAAATTATCATAGGGTGATTTTTTTCTTCTATTTTATGAAAATATTTAATTTTCAATGAATAATGAAAAATACTAATTCTTATTGTAACGGTATTTTCATTAAAATTATTTAAAAAGTAAATATATATTTTTTATGAGTTTTAAAATTTAATTAGTTTCTTATTATTAATAATTAACAAATTATGGTATTTAGAGTGAGTTTTATACTGTAATGTGGTGTTAAAAAACTTTAAAAAATGCGTTTAAAAAAATATTTTTTTTGTCGTGTTTTGAGAGTTTAATATTAAATTATTTTTTTCCACTTTTGTTATGGAAATTTTAAAAATTGATTTCATATTTTGAATTATTTGGTCCAATTATGGTAAATATTTCACTTTTATTTTTTTCAGGATGAATAATAACTGCAGTAATTTGTGTTATAATAGTAATGGGTAAATCAAGTAATTAGGTGAAAAATAATTCCATATGCACTAAAATTTTATTCAAAAACATATATTAAATTTTTAGGAATAATATATCTCATATATAATCTTTCAAAAATCTGAATATATGGCCTTTAGTTTTAATTGGGTTGTGATTTTGAGCTTTATATTATTTTATATAATGAAATATAAAAAATGACAGGTTTTTATCATCTCAAAAATTATTTCATATGTATTTAAATATGATTAGAATAGTTATAAGTAATTGTTATAAAAAAATTCACCATGTTAAAATTTTTTTAATTAATTAATTACCTGAAAATATTATGCCACACTAACATAGTTCTTTCACAAGGAATAAAAAATTCAATAAAATCATTTTGAAAATAAAAAATATAATATTTTTTCAGTGATTTATAGTTTGGAAACATCTATATATATCATATAAAACATTTTAGGTATTTTAAATGTTTATATTTTAATTTCATCAAGTTATTTATTTTTTTAATTTCCAATTTATTGAATAGTGTTAGATATTACATTAATGATATTTTATAATAAATAATGTTTTATTAAAATATTAAAAATTTATTATCCTCATACATGTGAATGTTATTTTTTATTAAATAAACAATGGTCCATTTAGGGATTGTTTTCCCTTTTAATGTAGCTATATAAAACACAAAATTGTAAAAATTGTGTTATTATGGTAATTGTTAATGGGGATACATGGGTGAGAAATAAAAAAGATAATGGTCTAAAAATCACATATAATTATCCAAATATTATTCTATAAGTTTATTTTGAACTTTAATAATCCAATATATTAACTATATTGTATTGGATTTGTTTTCTCATGGTAATATTTTAATATTAATTTAATATTTTATTAATTCTAAGAGATCCTATCACCTCACTTATAAAAGACAACTTCCCATACTCTTTTATTCACTTGTCAGAAATACATTTTTCACTTGAAACATACCAAAATAAATTCTTGACATCCATCCTAGTATCCTATAGTCCTTTTTTTATAAAATAATCAAAGGACCGTTTTTGTAAACATTAATATGTTTTCCAAAGATATGGGATATTTTTTATCCAAGTGTGGGCTTTTTCATTCATATTTTACTTCGTTAAAATATTATTATTTCAATATTTAATTATAAAAACCATATAATAAATAAAAATACATTCATTTTTTTAATTTTATATACTATATCTATATCATCTTCTATCCAATGGAAAATGAAAATGTCCTTTATGTGTACGGTGGTCAACCACCTCACAAACTAATGTAATTAATTTTTAATAATCCTATATCTTATATATATAATGATGGATTTATTATATATTTTTTATATTCATAAAATACTTCTAATTATGAAATGAAAATATATCATACATATTCTCACCTTTCCATCCATGGAAAAATTATAATTTCATTCATGCATATATGTGGTGTACGACCTCCATGAAAAGATGTGATTCATTTTTCATCTACACATCACATAGATTATTTATATAAGTACATTTAAATAAATAGTGTGTAAATTATGATATAATTATAATTATTTAATGTTAAAATTATATTTACCTTATTCCCATAATTATTGTTGAAAAATAGAATTTATACTCTTGTGTTTGTATGACATACAATATCTATAATAATGAAACAAATTTAATTTTCATAACCATTATTCATGGTTGTTTTTAAAAGTATATTTTTTTTATAAAATTATTATAATTTAATTATTATTATCCAAAATAATATGTAATAATGACCTCTTTGACCGTAGTCAACCTACTAAATTCAATTATGACATATGGGCTGAACACCATCAAACCATTTGACATAAACATAAACGATTAATAAATATTATATAACATTTTTTTAAATAGAATAATAAGAATAATTAAAATAAAAATTATTCTTAAATAAGTAAATAAATAAAATATGTTTTTAGAAGATAAATAACATTTCTATTGAGTACGATTTGAGGAACGTTGCACTTTAACAAAAAAAAATAACATTTTAATTATTTAATGGATTTATTTTTAAAATCATTACTTTCCATGTTCATATTCATAAAATTATTTTATAAATATATTTATATGGAAATAAATTTTTTATAATGGTAATTTTTTATTGCTTTTATATTTATTTAAAATTATTTTAAAAAAAATATATGTTTATAAAAAATGTGTTAACAAAAAGAAAAAATGAATTTTCTATTTTAACTTATACAATGACAACTACATTCTCTGAAAACATAACTGTTAATTTATTTTTGACATCCATTACAAGAATTAATTTCGAAAATGAAAAACCATATTTCCCTTTTCATGCGTTTTTATTGTTGAAAATTATTTTTAAAAATAATAGGTATTTTGATATTCAAAAATGTTTCGTATACTTTTTCATGGTATTGTTCAATAGTTTTATAATTAAAATATACATTAATGAAACGTTTTATTCATGATATGGTTCATGAAAACTATTTATATGAAATTGATGAGTTTGATTTTTCATATACAAATGGTTAACTCCCATTATATCTCATAGTTAACGGGAGTGCAAAAATAACTTATATGATGGGTACGCTCGATATAGCTTATAAACTGGGTACTCCAAAACTATTATCTAATGCATTGAGTGATGATCCATGACATAAGAGAAATTAGGATAGAATTGTCATGGCTTTCCCTCCATTATATTTAACTATACTTCAGTTATTTTGGAAACTAGTTAACAAAATATTAATATATGCTTTCAGAAAAGTTTTAATTTTATTACTATGGGGTTTAATCATTTGATTGAGAAAACATTTTTTTATTCGATGTGAAAAATACTTATTTTCTCAATGAAAATTGAGATAAAGGTAAATAATTCATGTATTCTACGTTTTTTACTTGACTAACAGATTTATTTTTTATGTTCCTTACCGAGCTTTTCATACTCATTACTTGGTTTTAAAATGATATTCACCAGTTTTAAGGATGGTAAAAGAAAAAAATAGGATGTAATATAGAATTTCATGACTATTTCCATGAAAATAATCCTTTTCTTACTTTAAAATATATATTTTGGGTGAAAATAAATATAAGGTAGATGTGTATACTTTGTAATATATGATATTTTTATGTAAGAGTAATGACCTAATTATCTAAAAATATAAACCTAAAAGATCATCAGTAATAAATGAAAATAAATTATAATCTAAATACACTAAATTATGGAATTTTTATGTTTTTTTAATTATAATATTTCATCATTACCAATGATAATGATAATCATTTAAATGTTTAAAATCAATATTAAAATCAAAACAACTATTCAAATAGGCCAATTTAATTTATGCGATTATTAATAATTCTCCATTATAATTTTTTTATCATCGCTCTGTATGTAGATTATAACCATAATATTAGTACCATGCAAATTAATATTGATTTTATAAATCATATCTTGTTCTAGTCTGAAAAAACCCTAGATACTATAATATTTTATGAGGTCATGTTGCTCACCAAAAACTAATCGTGGAGAGAGTGGAGAGTATCCGTCAATGATTTTATAATATTATAGGAGTATGTTCATATGAAAATGGGATGATAGTGGTTAAATTAATTTGGTTGAATCATTTAAGGAATGATTATAAGGTTAATATAACATATGGATCTGGGAAGAGACCCTCCATTATAGTAAACATAGATTTATGAGATTTGGTGAATCTGGATTTAATCCCAATAATTAATATATAAGTCCCAATGGAAGCCATTTATTCATGGGGAATTATTTTATATAATATTTGTATTATATTAAAAAATTTCTCATCATGGGAAATATATTTAATGTAAACGTTATTTTGATCTTTATAAAGTCATTGATTAACCTTAATGAAAATTTAACCTATCATGTTAATTGAAATCCTTTCCTTCCGATGTTATTCTAAGAGGCTTTATGAATTTTAAATAAGTGTTACACATCCATAAGATCAATAACATTGGTGATATAAGTAAAAATTTGATCCAAAGTTGTAAATAATGTAATTGAATAAATTCTATTTCTTTTATGAAATCATAGATGTAAAAAGTATTCGTATCACCCTAGTTGATACATCAATTACTATACTATTCCATAAGAACTTTTCAATCTTCAAGGAAATTTCTTAATAAATACATTTTTTAGAGAAGATATTAGTAAAGTTGTTATAATCTATGGGATCATGAATCCTTCCATCAAGATACTCTATATTATTTTGTAAGTCCTAGATACATAGGTGTTAACTATATCTTTAGATGGACAAAATTAGAAGTTCTACTTATATCCTTATAAGTATTTTTTCTTAAATATCCTACGTTTTATTTACAAGGATGTAACCTTACTGTTTTAAACAAAATTTATAAAATTTTATATTGATGTAACATCCTATATAAATAAAACTAATATGGGTCACTAGTCATATATTCTAGTTTTATTATTATAAGGGGGTGATCTATAATATATCCCATTGAGAGGTTATTTATGGTATTTAGGTATCCTATAATATCATAAAGGTTAGTGATTATACTATCAAGATGGATCCAAATATTATTATTTCTTCACTTGTTATTTCACCAAGTGAAATGATCCCATAGGTATTTATGGTTCATAAATCTATTGAATGAAATTAAATATATGAATTCCAACACAACATTATTAATGTAAATATATATTCATTTTTATCATCAAATAATGTATTTGTTACTATATATATTAAATTTTATTTAAAAAAATTTGTTTATATATATAGATATCAATTTTTATCATCCAACCATGTTGGTAGAATTTTGTTCTTCATAACTCAATTGATGATGTTTCCATTTCACATTATAACCACCTATCGTATATACATAGTTAAATTTCATTGTTTATTATTTTATTTTCAACCCAAATATAATTACATTATTCATAAAATTCATTTAATTTTTTTATTCTCATTCATTCTAATCACCATGTATACTAATCCTCATAAATTCAATATTTAATATGAATTTTTTTTTCTGCAACTATTTTCATCAATTTTACATGATATCATTAAAATGATAAAATTATTTTCATTTATTTATCATAAATATACCTTGATGACATATGAAAAAACTAAAATATTTTTCTAGAATAAAAATCACCTCCAGTAGTTATTAAATTAAACTATCTAATTAATTTATGTTCATCTAACAAAGATCATTAATACCTTTAAAATATTATAATTTTCAAATAATAATATTTTAATTGGATAACACAAGGAAATAAAATCATCTCTAATTGAAATTTCATGAGATCCCAGTTAATGATATTATTATAAATTTTCATATATCTTATTATGAATTTAATTATTATAATCATTTTAAAAATATTACGTAATTTCTAAATCATAAAGGGAATTGTATTATTTAAAATATAGTATCATTATGTTTTATTTAAAATATAATTTTATATATTATATAATTTTAATTTTTAAAGAGTTTTATTTTGAAAAAATTATATAAAAAATATGTGTGAAAATATGTGATTTTTTTGAAAATATTGATTTTTTTAGTGATTAATGACAATACTGATTTTTTTAAAAGTATATTTTCTTTTAATAAAATTAAAAAATTTAGAGGAATAATTGTTTGTTAATATTATTTTACGTAACCAGACTAATAATTAATTATATTTAATATACTTTATTAATTTCTAATAAAATTTATATTGGATTTTAATATAAGTTTGTTTTAGGGTTTTAAAATTATATTTTTCTGAAAACTGTTTTAAGATGAATAATGATACTCCATTTTAATTAATTAATATAAACCAAAATGTGGAATGTTTTCAATTAAATATATAGATTATATATTAGTAAGTATTACTTTCATTTCATGTAATTTGTTTTAGTAATATAGTTAATATAAAATTATATGTTTCTAGAAAAGTACACTTCTTAAAAATATACTATTTCATCATGTCTATGATATTTAAAAATAATAATATATTACCACTTATATGTATTGAATTTGGTAAAATTGATTTCATATTTTTAATCATAAAAATTTATAATATCTAGTAGTCTCAAATTAATATTTTACTATGATGAATTATGAAAACTGTTAAAAAATATTACTGTAATTAAAGAAAAAATGGATTTACCATGGGTTAAACTCAAAATATAAGGCATCAAATGGCCTATAAATTTCATTAATTTGTAGTTTATGATAATATTTCTCCCTTATAAAGTCTAAATATCAACAATTTCCCATTTTTGAATCTTTTTTTCAGTCAAAGAGGTTGTCATACGTTTTTTTCAATAATTACAAGTGTTCCAATGAACTTAACTATAAAAGGCCACCGTCCACTACCATATTCACATCATGAGAGCCATTTTAATTATCCAATAACTTCCCAAATATATTCCTTAATTCCATACATAATAACCATATCAATTATTTTTATCACAAATCCATCATAATAAGGCATTGGGTTATTACCTAAGGGGGTTTCCCAATGAGGTGGGGTCCTCGATAACCGACCATCTTTATTTTCATTCTTCTTAAAACTCCTTAAAATATTATTCAATTATGTTTATATAATAATATTAGTATATAATATATAATTATAATGTATTATGCCTATGTTATAACCTAAATCTGTATCTTCTTCTATAAAATGGTATACAAAATTATCATCCATGCGTATGACGGACTACCACCTAACAAACTGATGTCATTAATTTTCTATTATTACATATAATGGATTGTTGTAATGATTTATTTAAACAATATATTCATATATATGTTATTTTTATCATATTTAATACTATTAAATAATGATATATCATATATCTTCTTATATTCCATTTCATGAGAGATACAATATCATCACTTCTGTGTACAGGGGATTACCACCATGCGAAGCGATGTGATTTGTTTTTTAAAAATGATTTATATATAACGTAATAAAGATAATGTTATAAATAATATGTTATATAAATTACATTTTAATGATTTTTATGACATAATTATCATTTTTAAAGGATAATATATCTTTTTTATTATTACTTTGAAAAATGATAACATCGTTCATGGACATCTAGACTACTACATCCACAAAGTGATGTGATTAGTATTTTGTTACTAAATCCCATGGGTCATATATATAAGAGTATTTAGAAAATTAATATGATATTTATAATTTTTTGATAATTCAGTAAAAATAAAAGTATACATACCTTCATTCCATAATGATCATTAAAAATGTGAATGTTACTCATTCATATGCACGACCTACCATTTATATGATCATAACATAGTTCACTTATCCTAACCATATTTCATGATTGGTTTTAAAAAGTAAAATTTATATATTTATGATTATTATTTAATTATTATTAATCTATATATGTTGAATAATGACCTCTTTGACCAGTGTTCAACCTACCAAATTCATTTTATCACATTAACCAAATATTTTCAAAACATAAAACATAAATTTATTTGATTAATAAATTTTATATGACATGATAATAATTGAAATAAAAGAAATAATAAAAATAAAAATATATATTAATAAATTTCTTGACATACATATTTTATTTATTAAGGAAGATAAAGAGTGAACATGATGAATTGAACTCAATGTAATAGATTGCATCATAATTTCTTTTAGATGATGAATATATTGATTTTATGCACATATATTCTATTAAGATGTGTATATATTACCCCATTTACATGTTATATCAAGAATTTATTTATTATCATAAAATTTATTGTTTTTTATGTTATTATTTCATTTTTATTATGATTCAAACACTTCGAAAGGGATAAGGGACTTTTCTTTTAAAAAAAATTATTTTTTAATTTTTTCCTTCTAAATATCATTTTATTCCATGTCCATGTTTTTCAAAAGATTATATTATAGAAATTATAGTTTTATAAAGGATTTTTTTTGATTATTTCATTTTCCATAGAAAGGGAATCCTTGTAAGGAATAATTAACTTTGTTTATAAAAGTCAAATGGAATGTTCTATATATATGACATATATGATGATAGTAATATTTCTTACCACCATGACAATTATTTTATATTTGGATTCCATTAAAATAATTATTGTTTTCATCTAATAAAAACTAGATATCCCTTATCCTGGTTATTTTGGAATTGAATATGTGGTTGTTAATAGAAAATGGTATTCTAGTTTAGATTTTTCTAAAAGAAATACTTATTTTAATAGCTTAAAATTAGTTTCATATTTTTTTAAAGGGGTTTCTAAATGTTTAGAGATGAAAAAGTAAATGAATAATTTGTTTTATTTGTTTTGTTTTTGTATTAAATTATATACAATGGGTGCGCCCGGATAGAATTATGTGAGCCCAATATAGCTTATACAGGGGGTATATCCAGATAGGTATTTAATGAATTAGTAATGATTATGCTCTTTTAGGAATTATATTTCAAGTAGGATGTATGGGTATTCCAATTTTGAATGGTTCTATAGTGGTGATATTGGAATTCTATGAGACGATGTACCAAGGAACTTATATTATTTTTTATGATTACTAATGTATTTTATTGGAAATAAATTTCTATAAAATGAATTTTAGAGGATATTTTCAAAATAATGATATTTCCCTTTTGGGTAAAACAATATGTATTTAAGAAAATATTTTTCATTGGTTTTTATATTTTTCAATAGAATAATAGTTTTCTACTTTTATGTCCCCTTATATAATTATTGGACTCGTCTTAGGGTTTTATTATTTTTTCACTGGATTTAAGGATGCGTAAATGAATGAAAGAGGTCATGATTAAAGGTAGGATGATTTTTCTTGAAAAGATATCAATTTTTTTAAATTTTGTATGATGGGGAAATATTATACAGATTGGTAGTGTGAAATTTGTATTGTATAATTTTTGTATGTATGAGTTATAACCTAATTCCAAAAGAATCTATACTTGAAAATATCATCAAATTTAAGATAAATAATTATTAATTTATAAATCAAGGTTCTATAATGTTTAAGGATGGATCTTTATATATGGTATCAAAGTATGGTTTAGATATATATCTAGGATTTTTTAATGTTAAAAATATTATCCTAAAAGGTTTTAAATTGTTATTAATTTATAATTATATATAATTTCAAGATTTTCAAGTTTATACGTAAAAAATTTTACTCTTGAAAATGTTTTTTCATATAGGAATCTTTAACGCTATAGTGGGATGAAATTTAGATTAAAATACCTTTCCAAATCAGAATCCCTAGATGGTTGGAATTGGAACATAACAACCTTTTATAGTTATCAATATGTTAATACAAGATATGTATAGTGGTGGTAACTATGCATGAGATAAACCTGATATACTATGATGGAACATGACTGTAGTGGATCATTTCAGGAGAAAAAATCACCCACCATTCAGTGCATCATCTAATGGTGTAGTAGACAATGTTTGGAGCAATGATCTTAGGAAAACATTTGACATCATGGGTTGTTTGGATAGTCAAAATTTAAATCTTTCTATTTATCATTTTGATGGTTAAGATAATTGATAATGTTATTTGGTTAAGAATACTTGCAATAAATTTGATCTTGATTCCATGGAATAGACGTCATTTAAAGAGTATTTCCTTGAAATATATTTCCCTAATGTTGTTTGACTCAGTTTGGACAAACAATTTCTAGAATTGAGTCAACATATTTAATATTATATGCCCACTTATTAATCCAATTTTATAAGACTATATGGGTACATAAAAGATTTTTATTGTTACATTGATAGTGAAATTAATATATTTTCCTCGGGATTAAAACCAAGTATTTGTAGAGAATTGATTGTTTGAGAATTTAAAATAATGAAACTTTTTTTCATTATGATGGAAAAGTTGAGATGGATATTTCTATCACATATATTCCTCCAGATGATTATTTTATGATGTGGTCTAGATTAAAGGTAATCAGGAAACATACAACAAAGATATATAGAGGTATGAAATTGGATTTTCCATTTTTTGGTAAGTGTTGAAAAATGAACCAAAGAGAATGAATTATGAAATCAGTGAATTGTTTCCATTGTGGAATGTTTATACATACAGCCCATGATTACAAGGAAAGGTATCCTAAATAATCATATAATCGAGTAACTGATAGACACCCAATAGTGAGGTGTTTTAGTTGAAATGATTTGGGATATTATTCTAACATGTACCTTAATATAGTGACTCAGGATAGAAATACTCAATATGAGAAGTAAAATTTTGTGAAAAATATTTTCCTAATACTATAGTTATTGCGTATTATAATGAATTTTTGAAAACTATGTCACTTTTGGATTCAAATTTGGCCAATACGTTGTTTGATTGTGGATCATCATGTTATTTCATTTTGGAGAAATTTAAATGTAAATTGGAAATATCACATCGTTAAGGAATGATAAATTCATTTCTGAAAATGCAATTTATATGTATTGAAGAAAATAAGATTTGTAGGAATATTCCTAATATTATTATTAGGATGGTATTTAATGAAAATATTACTGGACTAGCCATAGTGGATTTTGGTATCATTTTTTATGGATTGGATTTTAGATTATTATAATGATATAGATTTCATATCAAAGATATTTTTATTCAATGATTTTATGTCTTTGAGAACATAACAATAAGTTGATATATTGATAATATATGTTAGTGAATGTTACCTATATCATATTGTTAAAAAGAAAAAAATTGTTTAAATTATTCAAGTTCAAGTATTGAATGAATGCATTATTATTTTATTTGGATTTTTTTCATTCTGTTATTTCTAATCTGGTTGTTGAATTTACTATAGAATTAGTTCTATACGCAATTACTATTTATATAGAATATAATATAATGGCTAAAGTGGAAAATATACAATTTTAAAAATCATTTTTAAGATTTATTAAAAAAATGTTTTAATTGAAATAGAACATCACCAAAAGGCGAACCTATTTTGAATGTTAAAAATAAATATGGTTTAATGAGACTATGCATCACTATATCAAGAAAGTTAACCTTTTCCTTATATCAATTATTTTATAACTCTACTCTGGGGAGCAATGTAACTATTTATTATTGATTTCAATTTTGGGTTACATCAGTTGATATTGATGGAAGTGGATATTCGTAATAATGTGCTCCAAAAAAATATGGGTATTATGAGTTTGTAGTTATTCACTTTGGGTTTTCTAATGCACCTGATGTATTTATGTAACTTTTTAATAGAGTTTTCCTAGATTTTTTAGACTAGTTTTTTATTTTTTTACGAATGACATTTTGGTATGTTCTAAAGGTTAGGATGACCATAAAATGCACAATAGGTTTTTTCAATCCCTGAATGAAAGTAAACTGCATGGGAAATTAATTAGCGAAACTTATTGTTGGAAAAAAATTAATTACAAGGACACATTTTTTCTAAATATGAAATAACTATTCAACATACTAAAACAAAAGTTATTGAAGAATTTCCAACACAAAAAACTATAATTGATATTACTAGTTTCCCTTGATAAATAGATTTATACTAATAGTTTGATGAAAATATTTCTTGGTTGTCTATCCTAATGACCTAGTTACCTCGAAAATGATATAAATTCATATGGATAATAAAATGTGGTTATGGTATGTTGGAACTACAAAGAAGATTGTTTAATGCCCTAGTTTGTTCAATTCTATCCAGAAATGGAAAATTCATAATCAATAGCGATGCTACATTGAATGGATATGGGGGTGGCCTGATGTATAATGATCCGGTAACTTTTTATGGTTGATTTCAGTTGAATCATCAAAAGTTAAATTACCCAACACATGATCTGTAACTTTCTTTTGTGGTTTTTTCTTTAAAAATTTGGATCCATCAATAATATTGAGTAATGTGTGAAATATATACTCATAACAAATATTTTATGTATATATTCACTCAAAATGAATTGTACATGAGATATAGATGATAACTAAAACTGATTAAGGATTATGATTACATGATTCATTACCATCCTAGAAAATAAATAAATGTAGATGATCAGTTTATTCAAAAAAAATAATGTACATTTACTATGTTTCTTTTTGAATGTTACCCATTTGGTTAATGATTTGATAAATTTTCCCCAAAAATTTTTGATGAAGTGACGTCCTATTTTTTTCTTCATATTTCAATATTATTGACATTTTCAGAAAACATTAATCAATATCGTAAGGATTATCATGTTTTTCAAGAAGATACATAGTATTTTAGTAATGCTATGTTTCATGATTTTAATATTTATGAGGATAGTTATTTATTATTTGGAAAAACATTATGTGTTCCTTATGAATCCTAGTTGATGAATAAGTTGTTGAGTGAATCTAATAGATATCCATTTTACATTGGGAAACACCAATATTTAGAAATAACATTATGATTATTACTGGTTAGATGAAATGAAAAGAGATATTTATGAAATTACAATGAAGTGCTTGACATCATGGATTGCTAAAGTGAAACAAAAATTACTGAAGCTAAATATTCCACCTTTTTTAGTTCTTTAGTTGGAATTGGAATATATATCATTTGATTTTGTGGTGGGATTACTAGTTAATTCTCTAGGTAACAATTTTATTTGGGTTATTATTGATCAATTAATTAAAAATGAGAATTTCCTTTCAATTAAAGACATTATTCTTTTAGATTTTATTTCTAAACTATATATAAAGGAGAAAATGAGTATATATGGAGTGGAATTCACTATGGTATCATACTATGATCCCATATTCACATCAAAATTTTGGAAAGGACATCAAATATATTCAGGTAAAAAATTAATATTCAGTACAACATTTCATCCTCAAATCAATGGTCATTCTAAGAAGACAATTCAGATCATATAAGATATGAATTTTTCCTTTTCAATGGATTTGCATCAAAATTTGGATCGTCATATTTCGTTGGTTGAGTTTTCTTAGAACAATGGTTTTTATTCTAGTATAAGGACCCAACCATTTGAGACACTATATGTAAAGAGATGTTAAATTCCAAATTATAAGGATGAAATAGGATAAAATAATGTGATGTGACTGGTGTGGAAAATTAAAATGGTTGAGATGGTGAATTTGATTCTATAATATATGAGGAATTCTCAGATCAATCAAAAACATAATGTAGATAACTAATAGAAATATCTTTCATACAAGGTAGGTGATCAATTTTTTTTTCATAAATAGCCTCTATGGAAAAAAGTTATGTGCATTTTTAAAATGTGTATATTAACCTTGTGGTTCATTAGACCATATGATGATCTAGATAAATTTAGATCAGTTTCCTACTGAGCGACCATTCCTCCATGTTTATCCCAGGTACAAAATATGTTTCATGTATTAATGTTAATAGATTATGTGTAAGATTCATCTCTTTTCTTGACCCCGGATGCAGCTCAGTTGAAGGAGGGACATTCTTATAAGGAACATCCTATTCAAATTATTGATGGTATAGATAATGTTTTAAGAAATAAGTTGATTCACCCGATTAATGTTTTTTTGAAAAAACATGTCGTTGAAGAAAAAATTAAAGAATCTAAAAATTATATGAGCGAAAGATATATCCTCTTGTTTAATAATTGAATATAATTATGAGGATAAAATTTATAAAATGGGTAAGAATATAAAAACCCTTGTTAGTATTTAATAAATAATCATCAAATTTATAATTATGAAATCAATAGATATATTCCCTAAAAATATTATGTAATTTTTAAATAAAATTTATATAGTTTAATTGAACTATTTTATTATATGATTCTGTATAAAATACTAATTTTTAAACTACATAATTTTAATTTGAAATAATTTTAGTTATACTTTAAAATCCTCATAATAAAAATAACTTATAGTGATATTTGGTATTTTTTAAAAAAAAATTGATCATTTCAGTGGATATTATAAAATATATTTTTGATTGATTGTTCAACATATACTAAAATGGTAGAATGGGAGCGGTGATGGAATGAAGAGTAACGATGGAACCCTAGCATGCCTGACGAGGATTTCCCCCCTTCAAGGAGGCGGGAGGGGGGCAGATGGTCGGAATCTTCCACCATTGAAGCCACAAATCCCATTTATCTCATTCTCCAATACTAATTACCTCCCAGAGTTCCAAAAATTGCGCTAATCCCAAAAGTCCTTGATCTTCATCTTAGTAACCCTCATCTCCCGATATCGGAGTCGGAGTTTACTAAAGCGATGAGTCACCTTGACCTAACATTGGTAGCTCAGTTCAATGCTCAGAGACCGTCGGTGGATGAGTTCGATCGATTTGTGTTTAGAAAATTGGATCTGCAAGAGCACGCGGTCGTCAAAATTCTGGATAGTCAACACTTCATGATTCGATTCAGCTCAGAGGATGTCCTAATTCGAGCGTGGTCTAGTGCTCCCAAGCATTGCAATGGTTGAAAATATTTTATTATCCAGTGGACTTTAGACATCGGCATAAATCGTGATCCCCCCCCCCATCCTAATCTGGGTAAGCATTCCTCACCTTCTATTACCTTTCCAAAATCCCGAGGATATTCATATGCTTGGGATCTTGGTGGGTCATTTCTTGTGCTCTTGTTCTCATACAACTGCTGTTTTCCATATGATCAATACTCGGCTGTGTGTTGAAGTAGATGTTTTGAGGGCTCTAGTTGACTAGGTATGGATCTCAGTGGGTGCGGAATTCAGATGGAAGTAAGCAGTGGTCTATGAATCATGGAATGCCTATTGCTCAGCCTGTAGAAGACTAGGGCACTTATAGTATAGGTGTCATTGTGGAGATAAGAACAAGAGGCCTCCTGGTAGGGTTAGGAGGGTAGGAAAAAATGATGATGGGAGGAGGATGACTAATGCGTCTGGGGATATTGAAAACACATATGATGTAAGTTTGGTAGCGGTTCTGGAATAGCCATCAGAAATTCCAAAAAACCCTTTGGTTTCTACTATACTGAAAAGGCTCAGGTAGGATCTGTGCTGGGGGGATGGGGTTGAGGGTGTTGTCATGGGTGCTGTTGTGTCTGGGGGGAAAAAGGAAAAGCTAACATGAGTGCTGTTGAGACTGACGGTATGGCCTTACATGGGTTTGTGGTTGCAGGGGAAAGGAAGCAGGAGAAAACGGCCCATCGTGAGGTCGACCTGAAGGATGGTGGTCTCGTTGAGGGGTGTACTGCTATGGATGGTCAGTGGAAAGGGTGTAGCAATGGTGGTGTGTCTGAAGGGGATCATGGGTCTATCTTGGAGGACAACAGGATGCATGCTGCAGTGAGGTATAATAGACAAGCTAGTGAGGATGGTGGTGTGTTGGTCACAATCTCCATAGGGAATCAGTTCCAAGGGTTGGAGCATGAGGGAGTTATAGCCAACATGGAGTTTGGGTCTCAGGAAGGGGTTGCATTGAATGAAGAAATAGGAAATGGGATGTTTGTGGGGCAGGAGATGGTGGAACACCCGAATTGTCATGCTATGATTGATAAGAATTGCCAGGTTCATCAATATTGAATTGTGAAGTATCAAGAGATGCAGGTTCATGGAAGGTGGGGGGAAATTTCTGATAGTGACAAAGAAAACAAGGGTGGTATAGTCAAGCCATCTTTTAGTGACATCGTCAAGGGAGGGAGGAAGATGCTATTTGGGAATCAGAAGGATTTTACTGCTTCCATATGACAACAATCAAGGAATGACTAATCCTATCTTCTGATGCCAATGTTCACAATAACTAAAGGTATTCCAATTAATAATGAATTCATTTCATTAGAGAGGTTGAACCTTTGAAGGAAATATTCCAAATTCTTAAAGCAGTATGAATGTTCGGAATGGGAGTCGGTGACTGCAGATAATGTTTTTTTATCATGGTGATGGTGATGCATCTGATTTTTGAGGTTTGTAGTTCTTCTGTTTGGTCTGTTCCACTTGTTTTATGAACTTTTCTTTTATTAATAAATGGTCAGAGGTGTTTCCTCTGGAGACTTTCTGTGTATAAAATACATATTGTTCGTAAAAATTTATTTGTTTATCAATAAATCAATTAATTTAAAAGTCAAATTTTGTTTCAAACATTAACTAATGTAACATAGGTATTATTTAGTTATATATTATATACCTAATTACTAATAAAATTTATTTTATATTTTAGTATGAGATTGTTTTTTGTTTAAAAATGGTAATTTTCTAAAAAAACTTTTAAAATACATAATGTTTCCTCACTATAATTAATTATCATTTTCTATAATGTATTATTTTATAAAATAATATTTTATATTATATATTAATATATATTATTTTAAATTCATAAAATGATTATTATTTGTCATAGTGGTAATATTAAATAATTATTTTCTCAAAAAATACACTTTATAAATCACCATTTGTCATTGTATCAGTGGTTTTGTTTTAATTTAAAATTTTCCATGTATATGAATTGTATTTGGTAAATTGGATTCAATATTTTTAATTAGAATAATTTACATTATCGAATGAAATTAAATTAATTTATGATAATAATGAATATTGAAAACAGAAAAAATTGTTTTCCATAGTAAAGGTAATCATTGATTTACCAAGGGTTCAAACATAATATATAATGGTTAAAATTACAAAAAATCCAGTACTAAATCAATCATTATAATGTCCATGTCTTAATGATGGCTCATATTTGTTCCTTTTTTCTAGTGAAAAACAAGGGTAATCATTTATCTACAAGCATATAAATTTATCAACCTCGAAAGGCAATGATAAATAAGATTCTATTTATATAAAACACTTTTGACCTTATTACATCATTTAGTAGTGATGAAGATGAGAAGAAAATTGACACGATGGCTAGTACTAAAGCCTTGAAAGATACAGATCAAGATGGGAAGAATAGAGAAAGAATGACTAAAGTGGAATCTATGAAGGATGACATAGTTACTATATACTCCAATGATTATGATATCTCTTGGGTGTAGGCTAAAACTTGGATAATGGGATGGCATCCTTGAGGTGTGGGCAGACTCATCACGACTCATAGTATGATAACTTTCACAAAAATGATTTTATTTCCTTATCTTTTTCCATTATGTTTCTATTTGTATCCTATAACTTCCATATCATTTACTATTTCAAATAAAGAGGCCTTGTGCCTCAACACTTTAAAAACTATCATTTCTAATACTCAGTTGTGCCACTGACCTCACTTTTAAAATCCCACCCACTATCCTCTCTAGTTCACATCATGAAACCACATTTTCTCATCCTTTATATAATCAAATATATTCCATATATACCTCCACAATCATAGTTCTCTTTTTTATCACAATACCATCTTATAAAGGATTTTGGTGCTTACCTTCGGTGGTTTCTTGAAGAAGTGGTATCATGCCTAACCGAGCATCATTATTTTATTTATTTTTTCATGTCTATGAAATATTAATAAATTATGATTATATAATCACACCATTAAGTCTGATATACTAATATTTTTTCTCTATTTATGTAATATTTTAAATCTATCTCTTCTTTTACTAAATATAATATGAAATTATCATTTTTTGTGTACAACATACTACCACTTCACGAACCAAAGTCTTTATCTTTCCATCACCACCTCTCATAGATTCTTGTAATTATATATTTAAAGTATATATATAATATTTTAATTATATTTATACTTAAATAGTTTTCCTATCACATATACCCTATTACATTCCATTCTTTGGGGTATATGGCAATATCACTCATGTGTAAGGGGGATTATCACCTCGTGAACTTGTGTTTTTATTTTATTTATTCTTCCCCTCATTCAATTATTCTCCACATTTTATGATATAAAAACACTATTATATCCCATATAATTATATGTGATAATATTCTTATAAAAACATACATCCTTCTACTCTTCAATCATGGGAAATGAAACTTTCCATCATTTGTATAACGACTAACGCATCGCGAACCGATGTTATTCATTTTCCAAAACCACCACTCACATATGGTTATAGTGATGTATTTATGATATTTAATTGATTTTAATAACCTAAATATAATTTTTTAGTGATGATATCACATAAATATTCTTAATTTAAAATTTTTTGGAATAAGATAACGTTGCACCTGTGTGCGGCGGACTACACCCACGAGAAGCGATGTGATTTGCTTTTCACTAACACGTTACATAAAAGGTAATATAAATAAAAATAATGAAAATATGATTTATAAATAAAATATTAATATTATAAATTACTTATTTATATTTCTTAAAATATAATATATCATTTCCTTTCATACACTGAAAAATGACTACGTCGTTCATGGATGTGTGGACTACCACTACTAGGAAGTGATGTTACTTTTTTTCATCACTAAATCACATGGATGAAATATACTAGTATATTTAAAGAAATAAAATGATATATGTTATATTCTTATCCTTATTTATATATTAATAAATTTATACATTATTTCCAAAATGATAATTAATAAATAAAAGCGTTACTTAGGCGTTTATACGATGAAGCCACTCCATGATCATAACCTAGTCATCTTTTCATAACCATAATTCATGAATGGTTTTAAAAAGTATAATTATTGTATAAATATGAATTTTTTTATTTTTTTTAATATATATATTTAATAGTTACATCTTTCAAAAAAGTTCATCCAAACAAAATAGTTTTTGATACATAAGTCAAACATCTTAAAATCATATGTTGTAAACTTAGTTGATTAAGTAATATTATATGACAAGGTAAGAAGTAAAATAAAAGGAATAATAATAATTATAAATTATATTAAGAATTTAAATAATTAACATAAGTTTATTATTCATGGATAAATAATAAACCTGATGAATCACACTCACTGTAAAGAAATTCATCTCAATTTCCTTTTGGTGGGGCATACTTTGTTGTTATTCATCTATATATTGTTTTAAATTGTGTATATTCATCCCATTTAACATGTTAAATAATTAACTTATTAATATTAATTTAATTTAAATATTTTATTAATATTATTCATTCATGGGTATTATGATTCAAATATTTCCAATGTGATAAAAAACTTTTCATTAAAAAAATTTCCTTAATTTTTTTTTCAAACTATGTTTTTTCATTATTGATGATTCCAAAATGGTTTTATTATGTACATTAGAATTTTATAAATTAATTTTTTTCTATCATACAATTTTTAATATATGTATATTTTTATGTAATTATTTACTTTATTTACAAAATATATAAGCAATGTTTTTTATTTATACTAAGAGAATGAAATTACCCATCATTATGACCATTATTTGATTTCTTAAATCATATAAATGAATTCATGTTTTATGAAATTAAAAACCCTATTTCCTTTTTTTTTGGTATTTTGGTATTGAAAATGGGGTTGTTAAAATAAAATGATATTTTTCTATTGAAAATTAGGTTTAAAAAAACACATATTTTGATAGGTGAAAATGATTTTTTTTAAGATTAGAATATTCTTTTATCATTTTATGGTGTAATGTTGAAATAAATAAATGTATTATTTACCTTCAGGCTCATAGAAATTATATATTATGGGTGCACCCATATAGCTCAAAGTGAGCTTGATATAGCTTATATGATAGATGCACCCAGACAACACTTTAATGCATTGGGTTATGATTTTGTTCTCTATAGAATTATATTTGAAGTTGGCCATATATTTATTCAAATTTTTAAGGGTTTTGTATTAATTCAGAGATAATATTTCTCAATAAACCTATATGAGTGTTTTATTATTTCTAATGAGTATTTATGGAAATAATTTTTTTTAAATGGAATGAAAAATAATCTTTTTAAAAAACGATACTCCCATTTTCGGGTAAAAAGATATATATTTTTTAGAAAATTTTTTATAAGGGTTTTCTAGTTTTATAATGGGATAATGTTTTTCTTCTTGTTATGTACCTCACTGGTATTTGTTTACTCATCCTAAATTTTCAAAATGTTTTTCATAATATATAAGGATGGGTATGGGAAATGAATTGTCCATGATAAAATAATGAAGTTTTTTAGGAAAATAAATCTTGTTTATTTAAAATTTTCTATTTTTTGTAAAATGGATACTAAATGGATGTTTCATATTTTAAATATATTTTTTTATATGAGTTTTGAACTAATTATATAAAAATATAGACTTAAAAAGATGCACTTATTTAAGAGAAATAACTCTTCACAAAAAATTATGATTATGTAATATTTATTTTCCGGTCCTTACACATTTCATAATTATATGAGACACATTTTTCTACAATGAAATTACATGGGTTTAGTAAAAATCATGTAGTTATTTTATTCAAGACAATTAAAATATTTAAAATATTCATAATATTTATTTTAAAAAATATTTCACCATTATTCTACCAACTCATTAAATAAGCGGTCTACAAATGTCCTAAATATGGTTCCATTACGATGGTAATGCTGAGATTGGAACGATTGATTTTTAAATGTGAAATTTGGTTACTATACACACCTCAAAATGATTGGTATTATCTTTAAAATTCCTTGAATTATAAAAGGTACCCAATGTGTGGACTTTGTGCATCCCATGTATCCCATCTACTTGATCTCTATACAACCACTCGATCGATTATTTTCATGGATCGAAAATTTCTCAAGTGAGTGATGTTTCTTTATTATAAAATATATTCAATAAAATGAATCAAACGTCCCCCATTAATATGAATCTCATTATAGAATTTCTCTACGATATGATTAATGGAGAAATCAGATCATTATTTAATCGAAAGATTACATAGTTGAGTAATCCTATATATACCTTCCCTTAATCTAGACTGCCCAAAATTTTCTAGAGATGAAATGGTATATTATCATCCATATAATATAATATCAAAAGTTCCTTGATTATATGTCCATGATCTACCACTAATATCCATCACCATCAAACACAATGCATTGAAGTTGACCAATGCAGAACACTACTATTTCTCAGCTAATTATAGTGGCTTTTTGAAATTAAACTGCTTATAAAAAATTCGATCTCAGTTTCCTAAAATTAATCATATAGGTTCCCTAAATTTTATATATAATATGAATAAATAAGAATATTATCTGTCAAATATCATTCAAATAATAATTATAATTAGTGTAATTTAAAAATAGTTGGATTCAACGGATTAAGTCCATTCCAATAAGGTATGGAAGGCTCCTTGAATCAATCAAATGGTAATGTTATAAACAGTTTCCTAGTTATTATCATAGGATATCTCTATAAATTATCTTTTAATACATTATTCATGTTTTTTCAAATCCAAATATATTGGATTAAATATTAAATATAACCTAAAAAATTATATTTTATTGAATAATTTGAATATTTTAAAAACTATTAGAATTAGGCTAAAAATAATGAAGTTGGAATTAACTAACTACACCCAGTTTATGGGGATTTAGAGATATTTTGACAAAAAAATTTATTTCCCAGTGAGTTCATTTGGTTGACCATTTATGGTTTCTCCTTTTATAAACCCTAAAACCCATCTAAATGATAATTAATTTGAGGGAGCTCTTAGAAAAATGTAAATGAGAAATATTTTTTATTTTTAATAATTTATTAAAAACACTTCAAACCCACTTCACATAATCGCAATATTTAATTTACTGTATGTATCCATCTACCGTGGGTTAAACACTGCATTATAATCTAAACTAAGAAGCCCATTTTCAAGTCTGACACCCTAATTAAGGTGATTTTTTATATTCAAAAAAAAATTGAACACTATTTTATTGAATAAAATACATGTATATTATTAAATCCACTAAAGAAATTGATTTTATTAATACTATTACTAATATAATTGACGAATCTAAGTCCATCATTAAATTTGATCACTTGAAATGTCAGAATTTGGTGAGATCCAAAGTTTTTGTATTCTACCAATCATAAACCTTTTCATCCTTTAAAATAAAATTACTTCACTCTTGATGAAAAAAATATTCACTATTTATCTATAAAAGAAGGTGGATCTCTCTAAAAAATCATTTTCCAATTTCAAGGGAAATGGGATCTTGAAAAATATCCTGAACTACCACAAAATATCCATAATCTTTACAGGAAATTAAAATTATGCTCTTCATTGTGTGATATCTAACTCAAGGGTTCCATTAAATATAAATTTAGTTTTCCAACTAAACATAATATTTGAAAAAAAATCTCCAAAATCCTTGATCATAAAAGAATATAACCATCAGAAGTCCAAAACATAGTGCTTATATCACAAGTATGACAAAAAAGAATAATAAGAAGTTAGGAAATTCAATATACCATCTTTCAAGAGATTTATTATCATTCAAAAAACTACAAAAAAATGATAAAATCATTTAGAACCCTATCCTCATCAGTTTTTTAATATTTATAAATTTATGGATGGGATACATTTTCATGAAAAAAGTAAAATCACATCCAATCTACCATTACACTTTAAATAAGGGAAAAAACAAACTTAAGAATCATCAAAAAATAATGATTACTTGATGAATTATACCACAAGATCCCAATTATAAAATAGATAATGAAAAAATTATAATATCATCCAATAATCCATCCTTTTTTATCTATGATGAATATCAATTCAAATTTACAACATCTCCAGAAGGGTAAGAAAAACTTTGACTTCATTCAATACTATTTTATCATTTATCTAATTTCTAATCCATAATTCAATGGTATTTGAGGGTGTATTCATGTATTTTTTATAGTTAATCTGAATAATGAAATCATTATATTTGAAACCATACATTGAAACCACTATACAATGATAAATTTTTTGTTGAATAACCCAATTCCATCCCATAGAAAAAAATACTCATATTCATATCCCTGAGAAAACTCTGAAAATCATAGATTTGATGACAAAAATGTTATTTTATTTCAATAAAAAACACTATTATCCTTTGAGAACTACATAAGGTCCCAATTAATACACATCACCCACCAGATAAAGGAAACTCACTTATGTAACCTTTTTATATATACCATAAGAAATTATGATGAAGCCAATACATCTAGATTCTATTGAGGATAAAATTTCAGCATTCATTCTTCTCACCTTTCTTTACCCTATCAGTTTAATAATTAAATAAAACAACCACATCAGTTATTCAGAATCAATATAATCCTTAACCACTGAAATAAACTATTTATATTTTAATGATTCTCGTAGAATAATTCAATCAAGACTCTAGTATAGAAATTAGTTAGAACAAAGAAACAATGCTAAGACCATTAATGGACATGAATTTGTATTTTAATATTAATTCAATAATATCTATAGTTTATTCCACTGATATATGAAAATTTGAAAATATCAAATTGTCTCATCCTGAATGAGAAAAATCACAATACATATACATATAGAGTTCTTTTATCTATAATTTAAATTAAATTCTTCTTTAACGCCCATTTATATAATTTTAATAGTGTATCTATCATTATGGAACTAAATTTATGGAAATAATTCATCAAATATACATTATTAAATTCTAGAGATATCATCTTCTATTATACTCTTATTGATTAAAACTAATCAGAATGTGAAAAAAATGTCAACAATTCCCATTTTTTATACTTCTATTTGTGAAAATTTAAGTGGATAACTCTTTTGTTTATGTACAATTCCATAAAGTATCAAATTTCACTTGGGATGATTTTAATATTTTAATTGGCACCAAAAAAAATGAAAAAATCCAATAACATATTTGAACTTATCAAAAAACCCCCAATGAATCGATAACACAACAAGGAAGACTACTATATGATTCTTCTCAAGTCATCTAAAATTTTTTATCAGGAGGTACGTTATATAACACTATCTTTTTTCGCCATATCAAATCATCATCATAACCATCAGTATAAAATTAAATATTTCAATCCCATAAATCTCATCCAATTTCCCATTTAATTCACCTTATCATGTTTTATAGAAATATATGAGTATGTTGAAAACTAATATTCCTATTAACTTATATATAATATAATTTGATTCAATTAAATAAATCAAAAAAATATTTAAAACATGTCATTAAACTATATAATGAATTTAAACCCATTTATAATATTATTTATATATTAATGTTTCGTTCCTATATAATCAATATGAGTCTCTATCATGATCATATTGGTAATTTAATGATTTCAAAAGTCATTCAATATGAAAAATATACCATATATCTTAAATAAGGTTCATTATAACTATCCAAAAAATAATCACATTTTCAAATTCAGGCCTCTATCTTATCTATCTAACTCTAATCATTCATGCCCCAAATTACATGTAAGTAAACCCCCCATGAATGCACCTACTGGTCTAAGGGCTAGAAGTCGTTAAACATGTATACACACATCATGGGAACTATTACCTATAATCAACATGTATCCTTCATTCATAAATCAAACATTAATAAAAATTGTATAATATATATAGATGTAAAATATTAAAAAGATACATTAAAATATTTATAAGAAATAGTGTAAAATAATAAAAGGTAAATTTTGGACGTAACTAACCTATACTAAAATTTTGTAGTTCCGTTCTAGAAAAAAAGTGTTTTTCCATCATCATGAGATCATTTCTCCACTAGCTATCTAAATTCATTGTCCATACATAGGCTCTATGATCGTTCATCATCAATATCAACTAATCTACATGAATAAATAAAAAATAATAAATAAATTCTCCAAATATAGTGAGTTTAATAGTACCATGTGTGGTTATCAAAAATAGTATCTAAATACATAAACTTTTAGTGTCTCTATGCATCAATACAATGTAAAATACAGACAATCCAACATCAACTAAAATCATCAATAGGAAAAAATGTTATCTATCTTAATCAACCAACATGAAATAATCTTTCATTACACCTTAACAATAAATATTTTCATATAAATGGAATAAAAATATTATCTAAAAATCCATTATATATGTCCGATATTGTAATTTTTCCAGATGCACAACTTATGATATAGTGGAGGAAATCTATATCTCGACCAATCATGGAAATACTTTTTTAAATACACATTTACCTCCTTATATAATGTTATAAAGGATGTAAACATATTCAATGAGTATATACACATCTCCAAAGATAATAAATTATATATTACTTGAGGCCATAAGAAATAAACCACATTATGGATCTAGATTTACACTAGAATACTGATGAAAATATATATCAGAATGAATGTAGCTGTATATCAGGTGTCCTGAATCCAAGTGAATTATAAATTAGTATAGATAAAATATATTTAATAAATTTCTACTATAACCACTATACTTTGTGGGATAATATGTTTCTTCAATAATGGGAATTCTTACCCTATTATTCCTGAAATTGATATGTTAGAGAAAGTACTAATCTCTTTCTATCTTATACATTGTATTATTATATCATGTAATGTTTTTGTATTATATATATCCACACCTCATAAAAATGAGATGTTGAAGTAATTACTCATCCATAATAATCTCATTGAAATTTTTGATGTGTCATATCGTAGTTTTATTGTTGAGTTTAGGTATATATATATATATTTTGTCATTAGTCCATACCGAGATTAGTTTGTAAGATTGAATAGTGTAACTATTTTCCCAAAAAAACCATAGATAGAATATAATTACGAAGGATAATTTCATTAATAATTTATCACAATTTATATCCACATGACTTCTAATGCATCTCATCTTATAAAAAATTGTCACAAATAATCAATCATAATCATGTGTCCCCTTTTCTTACATGCAAGACTCCCTAAGTAGGAATTTAGTAACTGTATCCTTCTCAATGGGTACCCACCTCCTAGAATCATATGGATTGAATAATAATTATATAAAGATAATAGATAATATTGAATTATCTATCTTGGAATGTCTGGACCAATCTGATACAAAATTATTTAATTGGGGATTCACTTCCCTTATCTCTAACAACCAAAGTTACACTATAAAAGATTCCTAAACATCATCCAAAGTTGGGAAAATAATTTCTAAAAGGATTCATCTGACATATACCATATGGATCAATTAACCATTCATTATTATATTTACATCAATTATAATCCACTATTCCTTAATATTTAATTTCTCTTATAATTAGGTCACACTTTTGAAAGGAATCCCATCCTTAGGTAATATCATTTTTCATGTCCAATGTTGAACTTCAAAATTTCTCCAACTATAATTCGTTTTAATTCTAACAATATGTTTACATTTATTATTTGATAATAAATTCCATAATATGTAATGATAATTATTTATTTCAACTAAAAAATAAATGGATTTTTATTCATCATAATAGATTTAATGAAGCCACCAAACCCATTTATCACAAACCCCAATATTTATGTAGTTAAACATATTTATTCAATAATGTTTTACAACCCTTTTTTCCCAAATGTAATCAATTATCTACTGCATTACATTTACTCCATAAAACTTCATCACAACATCTTCATCAAATAAAATTCATTATTTCATAATTAATTTCTGTGTCAGCATTTCATCATATTTAGAAGGGTCAGAAAAATGATTAACTAGTTCCCTTTTCTTTATCATAAATTAATAACATTATCATATCACACCATTGAATTATTAACCTTGATCAAACACCACCTATAACATTGAAGATATATATCCATTAGATCAACTCATATTCATCATATTAATTTAATAAATAACTTCTTGAATATTATTATTATCAAATAAAAATATTATACATAGATGGCATAATAAAATAACTCTATCCATAACAATTGTATTTTTATTTCAATGAAAAAAATTTATTTTCAAACATAATTTTTCAGTTAATAAGGTTTTCCTTATGTCTTTACTATTCCTTCTTGTTTTGAATATCAAAAACATCTTATCTCAAGGCAAATCTCCTTTTACCATTTGTTTTACTACTATAAAGAAAAATTTCCTTCCCCATGGAAATTTATCCTTTCCTTGTTTTCTTTATTCATATCATAATTTTTCCTAAGTGTAAAATTCAGTTTAAAACGAAAACCTCAGAATCCTATAATTACCTAGATATGAAGCATTCTGTTTTAAGATCCGAATTCTCAGAATTCTGATTACGAATTCTGGTTACGAAATCTTCTGAGTTCTGAATCTGAATTTTGATTATGAATTCGGGTTACGAACTCGTCTGAGTTCTTACTCTGATATATGATTATGAATTCTGGTTACGAACTCTTCTGAGTTATGACTCCAAATTCTGATTATGAATTTTGGTTACGAACTTCTCTGAGTTCTAACTCCGAATTCTCGTGAACTTTGACTCCAAACATTGTAAGTTCATATTCTGAATTCCTATAAAACATAATTCGAATATCCTTGTATTATAGACTCCGAATTCATTTTTGGCTAGAATCCGAACCTTTATTTTCCTACATTCCGAATATTGGATTTTGGTTATGTTACCATATTTTTTATTACAATTGTTTTGTTATAAAACAATTTCGTTCATTCTGTTACTAACTAGCCATTTTTTGAGTGACATGTGTATAGGTCCTTCCGAAATTCAAGGAAAAATATCACAGTTGGAAGAGGGATCCAACTGTTGGTGTTGTTCCTATAAATATAATCTCATTTGAAATGAGATAAACATTATTCTATGACTCTATAGATGACATGTTTTTTAAGAGATTTCTAGAGAGAGACTCTCATTCTTAGTGCGTACTGAACTTCTTGTTTAGATTTTCTTCGTGCGACTCTGATTGTTGATGTGTATAATCGAGTGCTTCCGAGGATAGGAAGATAGAGGTGCTGACTACCTTGAAGTTGAGGGCTTCCTTGTTGAGAAAGAGAGAGGTGACGACTACCTTGAAGTTGAGGGTTTGAAGGGATAGCAAGATAGACTCCGATATTCATATTGAGGGATTAACCTAGTGTGGGTAAGATTGGCTTTCTTGAATGTATAAATCAGGGGAACTTTATCCAAGGTTGTTGGATACCCTTCCCTTTAGGTTAAAAGACTTACTACTTGTTACTTGTTTGTTTCATGTTTTCTGTTGTATTTGTATTATTGAGGAAAGTATAACTATCTTATACGTCTTTATATTTATACTCTGATTTTGTAAGATTCTATATTCTTTAAGGTAAAATATTTTTTGTTGTAAACTTCCATTATGTTTCACATTCCAGAACCATCTTTCCGGATCCACTTTATCAGAATCACATTTCCAGAATCTAGAAAGTGTGTTGAACTAGAGGTTTTGTGAATTTCCTTGTTTAAACTTGTCATACATAACCATCTTTAAAAGTTAAAAAGGAATTTTTTTTAAAGTATAAAATCCACCCCCTCTTGTATTTTTAGCATCTTTAGATACTTGATTCAGTATCTCAATTATTTTGATCCTATATTTGGTATTATAGAGTATATCATACTCACATACCATCTCAAAAATTCATATCAGGGGATTGGTTCAATCTGAATTAATCTCACGATTATATTTATAAGAGAATTCATCATATTCTTATTCTCGGAATCAGTTTTTCCGAATCTTATAGTTCAAATTCATTTTTACTTAGAGATAATCTTGTTCTATATTTTCTTTTCTTAGGAATATTTTCCTTGTTTACAAACTTTCTCTTTTTATAAGTTTCTAAGAAAAGAACTTCCTTTAAGATGGCAGGAATTAATGTTGGTTCTATTGATAATCTCAATCCAACTAGACCGCCTATCTTTGATGCAAATTATTATGAATATTAGAGAGATAAAATCAAGACATTAATTATCAATACTGGAGTTGATAATTCTGTTATGCTAACTGGAGGTTATAAAATCCCTGACAAGTAAGTTAGTAAATTCAGAAATCAAGAAATGAATGAATATCAACTGAATTATAAGGTACGGAATACTTTGCTTTTTCCCATGACTAGAAATATATATAGCCAAATTTCATCATGTGAAGCAGCAAATTCTATATGAAAGAAACATGAAGTTACTCACTTTGGTACTTCCAATGTCATTGAAACTAGAAGATCCATGCTCAAAGCTGAATACTATGTCTTTAACTTTCATTATGGAGAACCCATATGTAATGTTCAGAAACGGTTTATGACTATTGTGAATAGATTATAGTCTATGGTAGAAAAAGGTTTGGATGATGAGGCTCTTGTAGATAAGATCATAGACATCATGCCCAATGAGTGGGAATCTAAGAGGAATGCTAATGATGAGAATATAAAGGTTACTCAGATTTCTCTTGATGAACTCTTTGGAACTCTTCTTCAACATGAGACTTGAAAGGAGAGAGGTGTTGATAATTTAAAGAAGAAGAATGTTAATGGAAGTGTTTCTTTTAGTACAGCTTCTAATCATATAAAATCCAAGACTCATGAGAGGGTTACTAGATCCAAATTTAAGAAGGTTTTTATTCAATCCAAATATAGTGGAAGTGAATCCTTGAAGAATGAGTTAGAAAATCTTGCTTGAAGGATGAACAAGATAGCTGGATAGAGGAAATTTCAATCCAGATATAAGAAAAAGGAAAGAAAATATAATATAGATTTAGAAGTCACATGTTATGAATGAAAGAGAGCTGATCAAATAAGGCCTGATTGCCCAATGCTTAAGAAAAAAGAAAGAAAGGAAAAACATTCTGAGAGAAACAGAAAGAAGTACTACAAAGCTAATGCTAAGAATGTATTGAAAGATAACAACACCTGGAGTGATAGTGGTGGAGACTCTTCAGATCAATCTTCAGATTATGAAACTTATGAAGAGAAGAATCTTGGTCTAATAGCCATAATACCTATTTATAATCATTTTTTAATGGATAAGGTACACAATGCTGAATCTATGACCAATATATCTTTGAATTCTAATGATATTAAATATTATGACTCTTCTAATGAAGAATCTTCTTCTGATGAAGACAATACTTTACCTACTTATGAATAAGTTTCTAGGTTTTCCAAACTCCTTGATATTGAGAATTCAAAACTCATGAAAAAACATGATAAGGAAAATTTTAAGAATACTATTCTTACTAAGGAAGTATCAGATCTTTCTAAAGATATTGATAAGAAAAATTTTGATTTTGAAAGTATTTCAAAAAAATCTTGTGGAAGTAAATTCTGAGAAGAATAACATTTCTAAAAATCTAGAAAATGTAATTTCTAAGAAAAACATTTTGGAGCCTAACTCTAGTTCAAAATCAAATATTTTAGAAGACAAGAACTTGGTTATAAAACTAAAATCCGAAATTTATTCCTTGAGGAAGTGTTTGTAAAATTTTACTATAGGTAATTTTTTTGATAAAATGTATTCTCAAATCTGAACTCTAAGGAATAGTTTTGGTTTTGGTTATACTAGTTGTAAACCGATTTTTAGTAAAAATTATTTTGTTCCTCAATTTTCTCCATTATGTACTATGATTCAGTGTGGTGGACACTGGGAAAAATTCGTTCCATAAACAAAACCCAGTCTTTAGAATTCCATAATGCCTATTTTCTAAGAAGATGTGGGTGCCTAAAATTTTGCTTTCGGAGATTTCCAGATCCAGGAATTTTTGGATTCCAACAACCTAACTTTTTCTTATTTTTAGGAAAATAGAGAGAGTACCAATAGTAATACATGGTACATGAAAATTGGATGTTCCTAGAATATGACTGGTAACAAAAACTATTTTGAAAAGATTATCAAGACGAAATGAGGAAAAGTAACTTTTGGAGATAATGCTCAGAGAGAAATTATTGGTATAGGTAACATTGTTCTTCTTGTAAAAACATTGATTTCAAATGTTTTATTTGTTAAAGGTCTTAAGAACAACCTCATTAGCATAATCCAATTATGTGATTAAGGTTACCTTGAGAATTTTAGGAATGAAAATTTCTTAGTACACAATTCCAAGGAAGAGTTTATTCTTTCTACCCATAGGCAAGAGAATGTAGGCACAATTAACTTATAATACCTTAGGATTCATGATCTACCTTGTCTTAGTACAATGAAATATCATTCTTGGTTGTCGCATAGAAGTTTAGGTCACTGTAACCTTAGAAACTAATGCAAACTTTCTAAGAAAATATTTGTTAAGGATCTACAGGAGCATATATTTGATTCTTTAAATTTTTTTGATCCTTGTCAATATGGCATGAAACATATATACAGTTTTAAATCTATTGTTGAATTCTAAACTATCGATGCATTACAGTTAGTGGTTTTGGATCTTTTTGGTCCTGCACAAACTAGAAGCATTGGAGGCAAATATTATGTATTTTTTTTAGTTGATGATTACTCTAGATTTACGTGGGTCAATTTTCTAACAAATAAATCTAAAGATTTTTCTTATTTCAAAATTTTTATATCCCAAGTTAAAAATGAGAAAAACCTTCCATTGAAAACTATTAATAGTTATCATGGAGGAGAATTTCAAAATTCGGATTTTGAAACTTGTTGTAGTAGAAGAGGCATTACTCATAACTTCTCAGAACCTAGAACACCTCAACAAAATGGTGTTGTTGAAAGAAGAAATATAATTCTTCATATGATAACCAGAACCATATTGAGTGAGCATTCTATAGCCAAAAATTTTGGGATGAAGCTATAAGTACTGATTTTTATTCTATAAATCGAGTTTTAATTAGACATTTTCTTTATAAAACTCTTTATGAGTTATGGAATGGTAGAAAACCTAGACTTTCCTACTTCAAGGTTTTTGGTTGCAAAGTATTCATCCTGAATACTAAGGATAGTCTATATAAATTCTCACCAAAATTTGATGAAGTAATTTTCTTAGGCCACTCCAAAACTTTTAAGGCTTATAGAGTTTTTAATAAAAACACTTATACTGTTGAAGAGACAGTACAAGTGAAATTTGATGAAACTAATCCTTTTGTTTCTAATAAACCCAAAACTACATCTTTAGATGTGTTTTCAAAAACTGATTATCAACCGTTGTTAAAAGATCATTCTGATAAGGAAAATGTCTAAGAAGATAATTCTGATACATTTAACCCAGATTATTTCCTACCCTATATTGATGAATAGGTTTTACAAAACCCAAATCAGTTGTTTCTTAAGATTCATCCTAGTGATAGTATCATTGGTGATGTGAATCAACCTATTAGGACTAGAAGTTACTTAATAAATAAAGTAGAATATCTGTCATTTCTATCCCAATTAGAAAAAAAATAACTAATAAGGATTTAGGTGATGATGATTGGATTAAAGCTATACAAGATGAACTAAATGAATTCGAAAGGAAGGAAGTCTGGACCTTGGTTGAAATACCTAAGGAATATTCTATTATTGGAGTAAAATGGGTTTTAAGAAATAAGTGTGATGAAAATGGAATCATTGTTAGGAATAAATCTAGATTGGTTGCTAAAGTCTATAATCAAAAAGAGGTAATGGACTATGAAGAAACCTATACTCCAGTCGCTAGACTTGAATCTATTCGTATCTCACTTACCTTTGCATCTTTATTTAATTTCAAACTTTTTCAAATAGATGTGAAATGTACTTTCCTTAATGGTTATGTTCAAGAGGATGTTTTTGTTGAACAACATCCTGGTTTTGAAGATAAAAAACATCCTAGTCATGTTTTTAGACTTACCAAAGCTTTGTGTGGACTTAAGAAATCCCCTAGAGCATGGTATGATAGACTTACATGATTTTTTCTTCAAAATAACCATGTTAAGGGAAATGAATATCCAACCAATTTTATAAAGAACGATAAGAAAAATATTTTGATTATTCAAATTTATGTTGATGACATTATATTTGGTTCAACACAACAATATTTAACTGATTCCATTGCGAATCTAATGAAATCTGAGTTTGAAATGAGTATGATTGGTGAGTTAACATTTTTCCTTGGTTTTAAAATCTCTCAAAAACCAGAAGGAATCTATATATCCTAGCATAAGTATATTAAATATCTTCTCAAAAAGTATTTATATGAAAAAACTAAGTGTATAAGTACTCTTATTGGTTCCTCAAACACTCATGACCTTGATGAAGTTGGGAAACCAGTAGATCCAACATGTTTTAGAGGTATCATATGAAGTTTACTTTACTTGACAACTAGTCGTCCAGACATAATGTTTTCAGTATGCTTATGTTTAAGATATCAATCCAATCCAATGGAATCTCATTTAAAGGCAGTGAAAAAAAATATTTTGTTACTTAAAGGGAACCATGGATCTAGGACTGTTTTATTCTTCTGGAAATTATTTTATTTTGAAAAGTTTTCCAGATGCTGAATTTGGTGGATGTAGAGTGGATATAAAAATAACATCCAGAACTTGTCATTTCTTTTGAGATTTATTAGTTTCATGGTACTTCCATAACTCAATAGCCCTTTCCACTGCTGAAGCTGAATATGTAGCAACTGGAAGTTATTATGCTCCAGTTTTGTGGATGCAACACACACTCATAGACTATGGTATGAGTTTTACCAAAACACAAATTTTTTGTGATAATACAAGTTCCATTTCTCTTATTATAAACCCTTCACATCAGTCTCGTGCAAAACACATAGATATTAGGCATCACTTTCTTGTAGATCACACACAAAAATGAGATATCATTCTTCAATTTATCAGAATGCAAGATCAACTTGCTGATATTTTCACAAAATTGTTACCCCATGATAGATTTGAATACATTAAACAGATGTTATAAATTATAACCATAAGGTAATCTTCCTTGTTAACTATCTGTTGAATCAATCTCCTTACAGTAATGAACTTCTTTTCATTGGGGGAGTACATTTGGTTTGAAGTTGTTGATATTTTTCATCATGAAGTTTTTCATATTTTTTGTAATGAAGTTTTTCATGTTTTTCTTAATTAAGTTTTTCATGTTTTTCATAATGATGTTTTTCATGTTTTTTGTAATGAATTTTTTCATGTTTTTCATAATTATGTTTTTCATGTTTCTCATAATAAAGTTTTTCATGTTTTTCGTAATGAAGTTTTTCATGTTTTTATATAATGAAGTTTTTCATGTTTTTTGTAATTATGTTTTTCAAATTTTTTATAATGAAGTTTTTTTTTGTTTCTCATAATGACGTTTTTCAAAAAAATCCGTAATGAAGTTTTTTTTCATTATTTTTCGTAATAAAGTTTTTTTCTATTTTTCGTAATAATGTTTTTTTCATGATTTTCATAATGATGTTTTTTCATGTTTTTTGTAATGAAGTTTTTCATGTTTTTCATAATAAAGATTTTTATATTTAATATTTTTGTAATATAAATTTGTGTAATGGAGGTTTTTGTAGTTTTTTTAAAAAATTTCGTCAACAGGAATATTACATATTACGAATAATCTTCCTGGTAATCTCAAAGGTATGATTTCTCTCTTGAGTTTTAGTAATCACATTTTTCTTGCTGGTAGTTTCTTTTGTTTCTTTTAAAGATTCTCAGATTCTTGTTTCCTTAAATCAGAATTTTTTCTTTTAAAAAACCTCAAAAGATCGGATCCTACCAAATTTTTCCTTGCGACTATCATTTCAATCGTTAGAACTGATTAGAAGAATTATCAGCCATTGGATTAATATGGGAAGATGAACCGTTGCAAAAACACCTATAAAAGGGGACCCTCGATGGTTGTCTCACATCATTTTTCATGCTTTTTGCGTGTTGATGCTCTGCCCCACTTCAAATGTCCGTTCTGTATTTTTAAAGGTTTCTCATTTTTGAATGTCTGGTGATGTTCCTTCTCAAGATATGTCTTCTTTTAGGTCGATTGCGGAGTGGCAAGTTTACAGGGAGAGGTTAGTGCATTAGAGTTTCTTTTCCAAGTATGATTATATAATCTCCAAAAACATCAAGCTGAATGGATAGGAAATTGTTGGCATATCAAATCCTGGAGCTCAAGAACTAGTGTATCCGGATATACTCATTGAGTTTTATGAGTTAGTTTGTTTCTTTAAGGAAGAATGGAGAGATAAGTTTTCATTCAAGAGTTATGGAAAAACCTATTCCCTTTAATACACCAAGGATTCTAGCTTGGTGGGGCTGTCTTATGAGGGGGTAGATGAGTTCTGTTCCCACAAGCTGCGAGATGTTAAAGGAAGTTTTGTAAAGGTGAAGGCTATAGAGTTTCTTGGACTTACAAATGTTAAGACTGCAAAGATTTCTCATTTGTCTACAAATAATCGGATCCTTCAGTTATGGGTTAAGGGTTTTATCATACCAAGAAAGGGTGACAAGGACACACTGAATAAAAGTGACATGTTTATCTTTATTTTTAGGGTAAATTTAAGGAAGATCAATATGATGAAGCATATTCTCATTACGATAGAGAATATCTTGAATGGGAATTTGAGAGCACATATAATCATGTATCCTGCCCTACTCTCCAAGTTGATTGTTCGATGGCTTGAGTCCTTCAAGATTCCTTACAGTTCCAAGATGATGAATTTTAAATTTATGTTAGTAAGCGATTATATATTGAAAATAATGAATGTCGTATTTTCTAAGGATTTCGAAGAGTTTTATGATCTACTAGTGGAAGCAGCAGAAGCCGTTCCAAAGAATGAAGAAGAGGTTGAACCATCGAAGAAGGCTGGAAAAAAGAGGAAACTAAAGGAAGTGGAAGAAACACATGAAACCCGTAAGTCCAAAGAAACTCAATCCGCACCTCCAAAGCCCCAAAATCAGAAAGCCTATCCAGATGAGGTAGTTTCCAAATGGAGAGAAGAACGAAAGAATTGGAAGGAAGGAGAGCCATAGTTAGTCTTGGATCCTGAAGAGGAAAAATCCTTGATAGAGAAGGCATCAAATGATCTCTAGAAGCAAGACAAAGAGAAGAAGCTTAAGAAGAAAATTTATTAGTCTGAAATTGTCCAATATCTTTTGTGGGACACTGAAATAGCTTCCGAACAAATTCTAGTACCGGAATCATTCTTGGTTGAACCCTTACCTGAGACTCCGGGGAAGAAGTTCATGACTTCAGAAAAAGTACTTGAAATTTTTTTCGAAAAAAGGAAGTTGTGGAAGAAGTACAAGATGATAAAAGCAGTGATGATACAGCTGATCTGATAAAGCAAGTTGAAGACTTTCATGAGAAGGAAGGTGAATCTGAAAAATATCAATCTCGACTTCTCAATCCAAATCTTCAAAACTTGCTACTCATGGAATTGATGAGAAGGATGGAGAGTAAGTGAACAAGTTATCTGAGGAAGAGATCGATAATCATGACTTCATTCATCCTGAAGATATTGAGGCAGAAGCATTGAAAGAAAAAATTGATGAAGATAGAATTGTTCAGTTGTCTGAAAGTGATCATGAGTCTCCGTATGAGGAAGCAGTTCCGGAAACTAACAACGGAAAACAGGTGGTTGTTGACACACAAACCAAAGTTATTATAAGAAAGAAGGAAGCTGGAAGATCTTCTAAGAGGAAGGCTGTCGATCTTGAAAAAGAACCATCACTAAGAAAAGTTTCATATTCAGAATCATATTCTCTGGGACATGATTTTGTAGTCCAATCCTTGAATAAGATTGTTGGGACAATTCCTATTTTCCTAAGCATAGATTCCAGATGCTAGATGCTTCTACATACGTTGAATAAAAAATTGGATTCAGTGTTCATGGTGATGGAGAAGTGTGTCAAGATGTAGACAGACTTCAAATCTTTTCTTATCAACTATGAATCCCACAAATGATCTTGTAAGAAAATGGTGACCTCGTCAAATACTATAGTTGAATATTTGAGAGAGCATGATGAGTTTCAATGTGATGTAAAGGAATAATTTGATACCAAAGATAGAAAAATCAAGGATCTCACAAATAGCTTTGAGGAAAAGAAAAATATTGAGCGGAATACTCGGATTCAGGAGGTCAAGGATCTGAATTGGAAGTTGTACTCTGTTGCTTAATGATGGAAGAGAGAAATGGATCTCCGGATCAAGATTTATGAGAAGCTAGTAAAGAAAGATGACTTGTTGAAATCTCAGGCAGAGGATCTGAAGGATCGGGATGATAAGAGAAAATCCTTAGAGAAGCAAGTAGAGTAACATCACAAGGATCTAAAAAATTTGAAAACCATTATGAAGAAATTGATACCCAAGGAAAAGGAAGGAAAATAAATCCACTATCATCTTTTGTTGTATTTTCTTTCCTTGCACAAATTCTTCCAATAATAAATGAAATTTGGGTTACTTGTTTCTATTTTCATAATTTGTACTAATATTTCAGGTATTGTAATTTCTCTTCCATTCCCTAAAATGATTTTTGAAAATCACAAATGGAGAGAAAGGAAAAAGATTTCTAAGAAAAGAAGAAATATCCCTACGTAAGGTGGAGTTTATCTAAGGGGGAGTTTTCATTACAGTGATTTATGTACTGAAGATAATGAAAAATCTCATTCTGCAAATCTAGAATATGATCCTTAGAGTTCCAAATCCTAAGGGGGAATTAGTCATATTCATCATTATCCATGTGTAAAGGGAGATAAGTTTTATTTGCAAAGTCTAGATTTTTTTCAAAGTCCTTTTATTATTTTTTCATAAGGACGTTTGTGCTTTCTAAAAAGGAGGAGATTATTGAGTCAATAAGGTTTTTTTATGACTTTTCTATTCCTTCGTACTTGGGAGAGATTGTTAAGTAAATAAGGTTTCCTTATAACTTTACCATTCATTCTTGTTTTGAAAATCACAAACACATTATCTCAAGGAAAATCTCTTTTTACCCTGTGTTTTACTTATATAAGGAAAAATTTCCTTCCCCACAGAAATTTATCATTACATTGTTTTCATTTTTCATATCATAATTTTGTTTAAGTGTAAAATTCAGTTTGAAACCAAAACCTCAGAATCCTATAATTACCTAGATATGAAGCATTCTGTTTTAGGATTTGAATTCTCAGAATTTTGATTACGAATTCTAGTTACGAACTCTTCTGATTTCTGACTCTGAATTCTGATTACAAATTCTGGTTACAAACTCTTCTGACTTCGGACTCTGAATTCTGATTATGAATTCTGGTTACAATCTCTTATGAGTTCTGACTCTGAATTCTAATTATGAATTCTGGTTACGAACTCTTCTGAGTTCTGACTCTGAATTCTGATTATGAAAACTGGTTACGAACTTCTCTTAGTTCTGACTCCGAATTATCATGAACTCTAACTCCGAACTTTTTAAGTTCACATTCCAAATTCCTAGAAAACAAAATCAAAATATCCTTGTATTATAGACTCCAAATTCATTTTTTGCTAGACTCCGAACTTTTATTTGCCTACATTTTGAATATTGGATTTTAGTTATGTTACCATATTTTTTCTTACACATGTTTTGTTATAAAATGATGTCATGAATTCAGTTACTAACTAACCATTGTTTGAGTGACACAAATACAGGTCCCTCCGAAATTGAAGAAAAAATATGACCGTTGTAAGAGGGAGCTGAATGTTGGTGATGTTTCTATAAATATGAGCTCATTTGAAAAGAGTTAAACACTGTTATATGACTCTAGAGATGACATGATGTTGAAGTAATTTCTAGAGAGAGACTCTCATGCTCAGTTCGTACTGAAATTCTTGTTTATATTTTCTTCGTGAGACTCTGATTGTTGTTGTGTACAATCGAGGGCTTCTGGGGATAGGAAGATAGAGGTGCCAACTTCCTTGATGTTGAGGGCTTCCTTGCCGAGGAAGACAGAGGAGCCAACTACAATAAAGTTTAGGGCTTGCAGAGATAGTAAGATAGAATCTGATCTTCGTATCGAGGGCTTACCCTGGTGTAGGTAAGACATACCTTCTTGAAATTATAAATCAAGGGACCATTATCCAAGGTTGTAGGATACCCTTCTCTTTGTGTTAAAAGACTTACTACTTGTTACTTGTTTGTTTCAAGTATTCCACGATATTAGTATTGTTGAGGAAAGTATATCTATCTTATACTTCTATATATGTGTACTCTGATTTTGTAAGATTATATACACTTTAAGGTATAATATTTTTTGTTTTAAACTATCAGTAAGTTTTACTTTCCGGAACCATCTTTCTGGATCCACTTTCTCGGAATCACATTTCCATAATCTAGCAAGTGTGTAGAAATAGAGGTTTTTTGAATTGCCTTGTTTAACCTTGTTAAACATAACCATATTTAAAATTTCCAAAGGAAAATTTTAAAGTATAGAATTCACATCCTCTTGTATTTTGAGCATCTTTAGATACCTTATTTTGTATCTCTATTATTTCGATCCTACATTTGGTATTATAGAGGATATAATACTCACATACCATCTCAACAATAATTACTAAGTTTTTATGGACCTCTTACAATCATTTATTTTTATTTAATATTCATAAATTAGAAATTTATTTATAATAATTTGATTCAAATTATTTACATAAAAAATGTAATAATATTTTACCCAGAAATATCCAACTAACTGAAACATGTGTTCATTGTGTAAAGGATGTTGAGAATATATTAACGTATTATTCATTTTCAAATTAAATATTGGGATGTTCCTAAATGTTCCTAATATCTCTAAGACACTCAAGGAGTTCCACCTATATCCCCCATGCATATTTCACGTGAACCTCGTAAATCCCCCCAACATGACTTTAGCGTATCCATCTAATCCAAATACTTTGTTGATTCCATAATTCTCAAATGATTTTGTTCCTTGGTTCCTATAAATCATTTGTTCAAATGAATCAAAATACCATATACATAGACCATGACATGATTTTAATTTACCTTTTAGGGATAACATGGAATCATTTCTATCATATAGATAAATGATCAGACGATTGAATGATCTCAGGCCATTCCTTCCTAAATCATAAAAACATTATATTATCCAATTATAATGTTACATAATTCTGAATACCTAATGGAATATTGGATGAACCATGTTTTCATCACCAAAATCTACCACCACCACTAATACAATAAGTTTTATGACATCTTTCATAGTTTATTACCATGGTTAAATATGACATCCACACCCATGTGCCACATACTGATTCCCTAAACCTATTTTTCAAGTGACATTCGGCGTGCCTCCTCATACACCAAAGGCTTCCAACTAGTGATGAGGGTCTAATATGTGACATGGGAGACTATACTCTCTTTATACATTTACTATAGTAGTGAAAATAAATAAATTATATCCCATGATAATAAACCATATTCAGTAATCCCCAAATAAAGAAAAATATCTAATGACGAGTCCAAAAATTGGAAAAAATGTCCATATGACAAACTAGTAAATATGTCCTTAAAAAAGGTGTCTCGTATTTTATGAAAATCCAAAATAAAATCAAAATAAAAACTCCCATGTGTATCCTGACATCAAGCACAGTTCCCTCTACAGTGCTCCATCCTGGATCTCATATCGCAAATCTAAAAATGTGCTCTTTCCCATATCATATCCTATAAATATGATTTCTATTTGGGTACCAAATAGGCAGTGTGAGATTGTTGTGAGTAAGAATCATTTTTCCACCACTAATGGTGTCTAAAATAACCTATATTATATAATAGTGTATTAATTTTTATAAATAAAAAACTAAAAATGATAAAGTAAATAGTTTCACATTTTAGATTCTTTAATCTACTACAGAATCCATTAGGTTCACAGTGACTCCTGAACAATCATACCTTCTTTGGCCCATGTTGGATTCTAAACCACATATTATAGTGAAAAAATACATTCCATCATGTATTTCATATATTAATTAATTCCAATTTCATATTCAGGTATCAAGGCCTAGAGTATTACTCTATCACCCCTTCAGATATTGGATCATCCTTTCCTCTCCCACACATCATTATTCATATTCACATATAAAAGTATAATGGGGACCTTGAACATCATTCTGGAACACCATGGGTATTTGGAGCATTATTCCATTTCCCATTATTAATTATTCAAAATCATACACCGGGGGACTGGAGCTTCAGTTCGAAACCCAATGGTTATTTTTAACATCAATCCATGACCTGAACCTTATTGATCAATCAATAAAAAATATCACATATATCACATTCATATAAATATTTAATAACATTAACCTTATATTAAATCATTCACATCATGGTTTTCCATTTTATTTATAAATGACAACCATGGTACATTAATTTAATTGCATGGAATAATACAAATAATTCACCATCAATGAATTCATTATTAATTTGTCACATATTTCAAAAAACCTTCATGGTTATTCCCACCAACACTTTAATTCCCATTACTAACATAAATAAGGATTTCATTCAATTCCAATAAACCATTATTCCAATTTTCAAATTCCATAATCATCATTCCAATTTTATTAGAATACCCCATGGGTTTACATCATGTCTTGTCTCAATAGCCCAAAAGTCCAATGGGATTTGCAAAAGTTCTCCCAACCATATGGTACATAGTTTGTTAATTCATTTTAATTGAAAATTTTACATTTTGGAAAACAAATGGTACAACTAAAAACAAGAAATCATAATCAATAATTTAATACTTATCAACTAGACCACCTACCTAAATATTATGGAAGAATTCTCTCCTGATGCTAATCCTCAATTAGATTGATAATGATCACAATCATAATCGTGGAAGAGATATTGAATAAAAAACAAGTATCTAGATCTAAAGTAACATGTACCATCAATAATTGATTTAAAACATATATAACTTGGGAAAAAATCAACCACCTCTAAAGGGGATAAAAAATGGAAGAGATATAAATCAAAAATAAGAAGATATCACTTACCAAAAAGGATTTTATCGATCAATAGGATATTAAATTAACGAGGAATGTGGTTGAATGAGACTATGATTCCTCTATAGAGCCACCAAGAGATAAGGAGTTTTTTTAGGTAATAATATGGTGACGAGGGATATAAAATATGAGATTTGAAATTTTAACTCAAATGTTGTGTTAATTAAATTATCGTGTGAATGATTTCCAGGGTGGGTTTGTGGGGTTACAAAAAGTATTTTCCCAAAACATGTACCCTTATTAACCATAGGGCACATAATTTCCAATTGAGGAAAATTATTTGTTAAGACATGTGAAAACCATGAATAACACATATTTCCATGGGTAATAGGGTTCATGGTTTTCGGTGGTGTGGGTGAAGGTTTTTGGGAAAACCGTGCACCAAACACGCACTTCCCAAACACCCACAAAAACATCCCAACCTCAACCAAATTCTCCTGAGATAATATCCAACCATTGTAAGACTATTTCAAGGGTACAAAGGTACCAAAAAATACTCTAATAATCGTTTTTAAAGGTTTGGATCTTAATATCTCCCAACTTTATAATAGCTCTTCCTTGATCTTTTCTCTCAAACATCACTAAGCTTATGAAGTAAAAATGTTGGTCCAATAGGCCCACATATCTACTTCTCTTTGCTATGTTTCCTCCTGACCATGAAAATGTTTAAAAAAATCAAAACAATGACACATTCTATCCCGAAAACACATTACAACTATGAACAAAAATACACATTATATGCCCTTTAAATAATGTATCAGCTTCAATCAAAATATAATCAACTTCGATCACATGTGAAGGGATGGGGAGATACTGTCGAACCAGTGACACATGAAAATCATATTTTATAACACTATAAATCTATAAAATATACAATTAAATTGAAATTTTTTTTATTCTCTCCATAATCTCAAAAGGTCCAACAATCTTGGTTGCCAAATTTTGATAACTCTGAATCCTGTGATGTCCCAATCTTGGTGAAACTAGAAGGAACATGTGTTCTACAATTGAGAACTCAATAAGACATAAACATAAATCAAAATATTACATTCTCTTTCTATAAGTTATATCCATACATTTATGAATCCATTAAAGGTGATATGTTTTATCATGCATTTGTCTCTATCTAAACAAGTTATACTCACCAGCCTCCATCCAATATTGAGGTGATATTCATGGTCTATCAGAATGTGCCTCATAAGGTTAAATATGAATTTCCAAAAGATTAATATTGTTCTTGGATAATTCAATGAGTTTTAAGTGCCACTCCTAAGACCCAAATTAAATGAAGTACACATGCTCTCAGTATTTCTTCTAGAACTAGGATACTATGATCTGATTTCTTGTATGTCTATGGGTGAAGATCATTACATATAAATATCTAGATACCGAACACCATCTATAGGATTATAAATAAGAATGAAATAATGAGAAAATCATGGTTTGAAACTATGCTCTGTGGAATCCCATGCAAACAGACTATCTCTCAAACATATTGCTCACCCAAATGTTCAACTATGAAGGTGTTCTGGACTAGCCAAAAAATGGGATACTTTTTTCAATCATTTCAAAGTCTCCCAAATTGTGATATCCCTCCAAGACATCCTCAATAGAATCACCCCAAATTCCTTGGTATCCTCGTTCCACTTCCATTAGGGAATATGAAATATCTATATAAGACCCGGATGTTGTGGATGCTCTGCCTTCACCTACTAACATGTGTAATATCATTTCATGAAACCTACAATCTGAATTTTCATTCCCATAAACCAATACATTTGATATAGATCATATAAAATTTTTATCATACCAGGATACATAACCCAATTCAAGGAATGGAACTCATTCATGAGCTCCTCATGCGTACACATAAGCACAACCACAGGGTACCCAACATAGAAGATATCATCCTCATCAATAGTCTAAGCAGAATTTGAATCCCCACCATCCAAGAATTACCTCAAGAAAAAAATTCAGTTACTCTAATTACCTATCCTTATACTGGACAAAAGTTTCGACTATACTAATAAGGATATAATGTTCATCTTCTCATGGGCCTATTGAACCTAAATATGTATCTTATCATGAAAATCCATCATATTCTATTTAGAACAAGACTTTTGAACTACCTAAATCTATTTCATCTAGCTCAAAGAGTAATAAACATTGTTTACTATTCCCTTTCTATATTCTAGCTCAAAATCAAATGAATACATATACATATCCCATCTATACTACCTTAGATTCAAATCACATTGTGAAAAGATGTATTTCAAACATTTTTGGTCGGTATGGAGAGTAAAATTTCAATCCAACATGTAATTTCTCCAACACATTATGGAATAAACCACAACGTATTACTAAAGATTGTGCATAGGTTAATTCCATTCATGTGGCCTCAACTATTTTGACCCATATGCCAGATTGTGATCCACCAACATGAAAACAACCCCAAACCTAACTCTTAATGCATAAAAAATAGTATAGGCCACATTTGGTGCATGTGTGGCCAAAATTGTTATGTTATTCAAATGCTTATTCAATTACTATAATTCAATATCACACGATCCAGACCATTGATACTTTATCCCCTTCATGTTCCAGACTAAAATTGATGCGACCAAATATTAAATTTCCTAAATAAACCTCTAATAATTGCCTGGTAACCCTTGAAAACATCAGATATCAAAAATATTCTGGATCCTCTTCTAGGAGAAAACTGCATTTACATTTTTGGGTCCGCTGACATAGATTACTTAGAGATGATGTGACCCATTAAATGTACCTTGTTGAACTATAATTGAAAGGTATATATATTTCTGTATAGCTGATGATCCCATAGTATACTTAGGATGATCGTAAGAACTTGGGAATTATCATCATGAGTCTTAGAGTATGCCATGATGTCATCCTGAAAACAATCACAAAATGATCCAGGTACAAGTTAAAGATTTAGTACATGAAGTCCATTAATACTGGAAAAGAATTTGTTAGCCCAAAAATAATAACGATGAGAACATATAGTCTATACCAAGTTATAAAATAAGTCTAACTATATCAAAGGTTATAAATATCAACTGATGATACCCCTATCCCAATTATATCTTATAGTACATGAAACATCTTCTAAACAAGTCAAATACATCATTGATACATAGATGAGGATATATATTATTCATTTTCATCTATATCATCTTCTGTTAGTCAACACATAAGTACAAGATCTCATCATCCTTCTCATTAAAAAATCTTTTAGAACCTTAAGGTGGTGTAATAGAATAGCTAAATCCATCATCCATCAATTATTCTATTTGAGTCTTTATATAATGAATTGATTTTGGACCCATTTAGTATGTGTTGCGAAAAAACTCCCTCAAGGTGTCCTCTCAGTATGTTTTGGGTGTGGTTGTGTTTTTTTAACAAATATAGATGATAGAAAATGAGTATGGTTGGTGTTTGTTGAAGGCAAGTTTTTAAGGTGGCACAGTTTCCCAGTGTTTTCTAATTTTTTGGTCCTCAAAATTAGAATTTTGATGATGGAAAAGGTATGATTTATTCATAAGAATAAATTGTATACAGAATGTTAATGAAAATCGTCAAAAGATGAGAATAACATACCATTATTCATAGACTTTCTACCATGATCCACGAATGGTACACAGAGCAATTGGAATGATTTTTCAGAGCGGTTCATGAAACAAAAAATTGTTCGTGGAAGAAGGTGGTGTGGTACGTGGATTGGTTGACATCGATGGAGTAAATCGACTACATAGGTAAAAATTCAAAATGTGGATTGTGTGAAAAAATAGTTCGAGGGTGGCTTTCTATTCACGGCAGTAGATAGACTAGTAAACAGTTAAGGCTGAATTAAAGATTTGGTAGATCGTAGATTAGTGGATTTTCTGGATATCTATGCCTATATGAGAATATCTAAACCCACTGATTTTTGTGGAGATCGAATAACATTATAAAATCTTTTGTATCAATGATTTCGACAAATACTAAAGGAAGTTTGTGAAGGGAGGTTCGCGAAGGCTGAAGGTGTTCACATGGAAGAAATTTCACCGAAGGTTTTTGTGGAGTAATGAAAACCGCAAAGGAATTGGTATGTGGAGGAGGAATCTCCAGTATGCGAGAGACATAATTCCTCAAGAGGTATACAGAGGGGGATTTTTGGTATGATGAAGTGAAGGCAGTCCATGAATAGAGAACAATTCACGGATAGAGGGTAGTTCGCAGAGGCACAACCAAGGCAGCGGTACATGGAGGCGATAATGGTTCACGAAAGCAGAGGCAGTATGCGTATGATGTGTTTCACATACCAAACCCTATACTCAATATGAAAAAGAGTAAATTGGATTATGATTTGAACATGGAATCTTGAAAATGCATTGAATTAGTTTGAAAAAGTATTTTCTGGTACCTAGTAGTATCGGGGCAGGTGGACTTCATATGCGGGTGAAAATGGGGACTTTAACAGAGCATCTACTTATAGTTTAGGATGCCATAATTCTTGAAACTGAATGTACATATATGTACATAAACCGTACAAGACCTACAATTTGATAAAATGTGAGTGGATTCCTCTCCAGGAGTAGTGATCGATGAAAGAGAAAGATAGTGACCCTTTCCACCATTAGTGAGCCAGAGAAAGATCCATAGGAAGTGACCCATGGGAATGCATTGACCAGAAACTAAACTTTCTAAAGGCAGTGTGCCTTAGCATAGAAGATCTATCCAAACATTTTACTCATTATTTTCCATGATCCTTAGTGAATTTGGTTCATCGGAACATTGTCATTGTATGTTCCTTGGACGTATCTTAGTGAGGGTTAACCAAGTAAAAATCGTTGTGTCCCATGCTTGATTTTATATATGTTCATATATTTCTCTAGGACAATGAGAGACATGAGTTTTGTCTAAAAACAAAACAAGATCTGAATGAGAGAATGTTTTAATCTATCATACACTGATTCACCCCCCTTTCTGGGTATTTTCCCTAGTGGACCTTACAGTATGGTGGAATGGAATCGAGCACACCTCCCTATGTGAGCTCAATAGTGAACATAACATATATCTTTATTGTAAGTCCTAAGATACCTCTATAAATTAATCTAGAAGATAGTCCACCACAGATGGAATAAAACTCTTCTTTACGCCCACATCATCTAACAAAGGACTGTAAACCTATGTGGTGACCTCCCTTAGTTGAGGATGAACTGACCATGCATGGCCTTCTTGGATATTTTATTCTCAAGGATGAAAAAATCTAATACGACCACGAGATGCAAGGATTACTCTCCTATTGTAATAATTGATGTGGGCACGCTATGATACTATCAATTCCATACCAAAAATCATGTCAAAACCTTACATGTAATGTATGTGAATATCTCAATGAAAATATACCCATCAATCTCAAGAGAACACCACTTGAATAAGCATATGTACTTTAACCACACTCCCAATGTGCTATGAATTGTCATATCCCAACTCAAAAACAACACCATAAGACTAAATTAATCATTGTTTGAGAAGATATAAAATATTTTGAGGATATTATATCAAATAATGTGAAATTAAGAATAGAAGAGACATTAATATTACATCAGACTATCAATAGTCTATCCACACTATCCATAATTATAGGCTAGAATTTATAAAACATCCTTATGCATCAACCATGTTTTATGGTATAAGTCCCTTGACCAATAGTACTCTATGGATACATGATATTTTTCACTAAATTATGCCATCCACCACATTGACCTACACATCTAGTTGTACTAAAACATCCAAAATAGTATAGAATAGGAGACCCTCTTCTGGTACTTAGGTTCAGTAAGACACATCCATCACTACACATCTATCATGGGTTCTGACAGAACATAGGGATATTTTCCATCTTACCATAAGTATAGAACTCTACCAGTGTTTGGGGACACTGATTACAATAGTCACCTATTTTAACCACATTTATGGAAAAGAAATCAAGTATTTCCTTTAGTAAATGATCCTTCCCTTTGGCAACTCTACATACATTTACTCTAGTTAAATTTCTTGTAGAGAAGCATCATATTTCTAGAAAATTAACTTCCTAGTCATCCAATAGAAACCGCCTATCCACCACTAGAAGCCTCTTCAGGTTCACCACAGAAACAGGGTCACAATTTACTACCTCACTATATATATTCAGTAGAATGATATTAACTGGGGACTTGATCTCATATTTAATTACAACCTAAAAATTTCTCACTGTATTTTACTCATTTTCTAACAATTCATTTAAAATGTGTTGAAAATTAGCGATGCAACCAATATATTTTACCACATACAAAAACCCCTAGTTCAGTCATATAAACACATCTTTCATCTCTTATTTGAGAATATCTTTGTTAAAGTGTTCTAGGAACTTCCCTTGAAAGTAATTCCATAAAAATCCTTCCATCTTATCTTTTTTATTTTGGACGTCCCAAAACAACATCACTAATACTCTTAAAAAATAATTATCCAACATGAATCTATTTTCCATAGGAGTCTCTAAATGTTCATGAATCATCTCGATAGACTCAATATAGAATTTATCTACCTCAGGTACACCCTCTCTAGTGGCAGTCAATGGATGATCCAAATGGAACTCCTGTGTCCGGTCAGACATATTTCGCACAGGCCTCTTGGGTTCTATATCCATGAACTACATAAATGGAGTTAATTTATCAAATATTTTCTCCCCCTCTCCTTACCATTGAACTATTGAGGCCTCATGTTATACTATTGGAGGCACATTTCAGTTCATGTCATCATGTCATCCTAACAACAAACGTCATCATGGATGCATGCCTATAAAATTCCGAACAAAAATATTAGGACACCAAATATATCATAAAGACATTTAAATATGATGTATTTATATAAATACATTAAAATTAATCCCCCATACACCACCACATGGTCAAAACTAAGGCACTATAACTACCCTCAACCATCCCCCACCTAGTATATGGATAACGTAAGGTAAACCAATATCATATTTAATGTTTCTCATTAGAGACCCATTTTACACATTTCCAAAACAACATAGATAGAGTCATTGTAACCATTCAAATTTAACTTTTTCACCATTTGTTATAAATTACACAAGTAGGGAAAATCATTTCCATATCAACAACTCACCTAAAACCTTATTTCTAATCATTCCTAAAATGAGTCATGTATCTTGAGTTCCTATAATGATGGATGTATACATGACTGTCATTCCATCCCAAAAATGATAAAAACATCATTAAAATAGTAACATAACATAGTGAGTGCATCAAATATGTTGAAATAACATTTGGCTATCACATCAAACTTCAAGAAAAACAATCCCACCCTAGGTATGTGGGTTTTCCACTACAAATGGGTTGGATACTCCCATGAATGAGATCATGAGTAAGGACTGACTCATCCTAGTACTATTTCAACCTTTAATAAATAGTAAGATAACATAAAATAAAGGAAAACCCCTTTGATTCATCCTTGTGACATCCATAACCCGGTGACACATACCGGTGCACTAAGCAGGTTTGTGACGTGACCTCAAGAACACCTCCCCATACACTAGAGGCTACTGACTAGAAATTATTTTTTAATATGCATCATGGGGAGAAAATACCAACATAATTGAAGAAGAACATTAGTGTAAATAAATAAAAAATCGTTAATGATAACAACCAATACATAATAATCCTTAAAAAAGGTCAATCTCTCGTTAAAATCAAAAAATTGGGAAATATGAACATATTCCAAAGAAGCAAATATATCATTATATAAAAATTTCACGTGTCTAATGAAAACCCAAAATAAAAACCCACTGGAACTCCCATGTGATTCTTGACATCATTTATAGTTCCCTCATATATAACCCATCCCAAATCCCAAGTCCACTATCTAACAAAGGGAAATTTCCCTAATATTGTCATACAAAAATGAATACTATTTAGATACCAATCATGCATCCCAAGTAGTGTGTGAGTACAAATAAGTTGTCCAAAAACAATGAAGTTTAAGAAAATATCTCATCCACTACAGTGTATGCAGTTTGATAATAAATAAAGTAAAAATGATGAAGTAAACATTTTTCAAATTTATTATTTTTTAATAAACTATGTAAGAACCTAGATTCATGGTGACACTTGAACCAATCATAAATTCATATTCCAATTCCATATGATTAAAACATGTATCATAGGGAAAAAATTCCATTCATTCATGGTTTTCATTATTCAATTAATTCTAATTTTATATTCATGCATTAGGTCTAGGAATAGAATTCTTGCATAGGATGGTTATTTGGAGCATCACTCCTTGTCCAATACCTCAATATTCATATTCAAATGTAAATATATATTGGGGTCCAAGAGCATCATTTTGGAGTCCCTTGGGTATTTGAGGCATCATTATAGTCCCAAAAATAATTCTTAAATTTCATGCATCGGGGGCTAGGAGTGTCAGTCTAGCACCCTATGGGAATTTTGGTAATCATTCCATGACCCATTACTTATTGACCAATCAATAAAAAATTTCATATATATCACATGCATCGTAAGGTTAAACATAATTAAACGTATATTCAATGATTCACATCACAAAACACAATTCCATTTATCAATCCCGACCAGGGGTCATTAAATTATTCACATGGAATAATACAAACCATTCACCATTAATCCATGTATTATCAATCAATATCAAATTTCATTAACCCTTAAGGGGAATGACATCCAACAATTTAATTCCAATTATAAACTTGTAATAATGATTTCATTAAATTTCAATAACTCATTATTTCCATTTTCATAATCCATTTTTAGCATTTTAATTGTATTAAAACACCCAATGGGCTACCATCATGTCTAGACTCAAAACAATAATAGTTAAATGAGATCTGTGAAAGGTCTAACAATCATATGTGAAACAATTTGTTAATTCAATTTCAAATGAAATTTCACAATGTGAAAAAATGGTACAACTAAAAGTTGGAAATGAAAATAATTATTATAAGGATTAACTGTTACAAAACCTACCTTATCATCATTGAAAAACCCTTGCAAAATTGAAATCCTCAATTTGATCTAGAATTATAGAACATACAATAGAAGAGGATTTATATAATCAAACATAGGATCAATATCAAATGAAAATGTATCCATAAAACCTTGATCAAAAGAATAGAAAATGGATTATAAATCATACCTCCCAAAAGGGGAATAAAAAGGGGAGAGAAATAAATATAAACAAAGAAGAAATCAATTAGCATTGATGATTTAAACCTTCTAGCATATTACCGATTCAAAAATAAAGCTGTTCATGGAGACTAAGAATCCTCTTAAGAGCCTACAAGATGAAAAAATCCATTTTATTATATAATATGGTGATTATAGATATAAACTGTGGGATCAATATTTTATTTCCAATCATTAGGGAATTAAATAACGATGTGCATGGTTTCCTTAGAGCAGATGCATAGTTAAAAAAATCGTGACACCTAATAGATCACCTCTATAGTCTAGAGGGTGAATAGTTTCTTTTTTAGGTGCATAGTCTATTAAACCATGCAAAAACTGGGCATCACCACTCTATCCATGGGTACTGGGGAATATGGTTTCCTAAGGGGTGGGCGCAAGGTTTCAGAAAACCGTTCTCCTACCGTGCACCACCCAAATGCCCTCCAAATCTTCCAAAACTCACTTGAACAGAAATAAGACAATATCAAACCAATTTAAGACTAAAATAAGGGAACCTAAAAACAATTATGATACATATCTATATAGTTTTAGATCTATCATTAACTATTTCCTTTTATCACCAAAAAAATGTGGTTTTATAACATATCTAAAACCACTAGAACCACACTAAGGCCTGCAATATGTTGTTTATTCCTCCTGAAGATCTCCTCCAATATGTTGATGGATGGAGACTAACATTAAGAAGGAATAATTTTACATGGGTTTACTTAGACTCTAATATAGCAAAAACGATATGCAACACAATACATAGATAATATCAATAAATTTACATTAATATAAATGAGAAACTAAAATATACAAATATTAATGCATGAAAAATAACAATATAATTATATTCCCTATATAACACCCTAAAAGATGACTAATACGCCTAAAAACCACAAAAATACAAGAAACTAATAATGGGTAATGCCATCTTCTTAAAGAAGAGTCACTTGGGAAGAGACCCACGACCCATCGTACCCCAAGCACACCTTGTAATCATCCACCACCAACAACTATAACCACATGGAATAATTTTATCCAGAATATTATCTGCATAAATTTCTATCACACATGATCAATAAATCCATCTCCAAACAATACATAATTCAAATAGACACAACATATTTTACCAAAAATTTATCAAGGGGTTGTACAAATATTCTTGCTAGGAAAACTAGATATAATTAATAAAATATGACAAAATCATAGCTTGATAAAACATAGTATAAGAGAGAAACTATATTGGAATGTACTAGATATACATTAAAGGGTAAAAACATAGGAAAAGAATGATGTCTCTTAATCACCGAAACTATATTCGCAACAATAAAGAATGACATCATATAAGAATCCATGAATGAATAAGTATGTTCAAGACATAGAGTACCCATAGTCTACAACATCGGTAAAGGTTAAAAAACATTGGAAATGAAGTATAGTGGGTTCAATTCGCAAACCATGACAATAATACTTCTCATAGACTAAGTCTTGAAGAAAATTGAGAATATCATAAAATCCACATCAAGAAAAATAAATTACACCTATTGATCCTTGCATCACCACTATGGCACTATGAATTGGATATACTCTTTATCATGTAAATGTATATTTATTTTCACATCCGAACTATATGAATGTATAAAACTAGAAAAAAAACCTCAAATACATAATGCACTATATAACCAAAACCCCCAAAATAATCTTATCTATGACACTTCCACATAATTTATTAGTAGTATTAGAAGTAATAGGTACCCAAAAACCATTGAAAAACACCTCAGTCATGAGGGTTAATGACCCAAGTAGACAAACCAATCATTGGTGTGAATAGTATTAATTAACAAATATGTTTAATATTACCATTTGAAAAGGGTCTGCAAACCACTATAATCCATCTTATTCAAGAGAGTAAACAACTCCACTAAATAAATGTAGTACCAAATCTTTGTCATTATGAAATGGTTATATAATATATGACTTCTCTAAATGTTCACCAATATATAAAATTATGACTATAAACCCATAAAAACATACTACTAAAACTACATAAATATGAAATCAATATGGGAAATGTATAAAAAATATCATGTAGTACATTGAGAAATCCTATGAATGAAAATGTCATATGTGAAAAATATAAATCTGAAAAAAAATATTGTGTACTAAAAAATAATTAGTGCATGATGTTCCCAGAAGGATGAATGGTACGTAGAATAATTTTTGAAAAAATTCATATATTATTGTCTCAAAAATTGTGTGAATCTATTAATCATAGTGTGTGAGTCTTACATATATATTTGAAATGTATATTTTACATTGGTTGGGCTACATTTATCACAAAATATAATAAGTTTAATTGTGTCACATGGTATTTCAAGTCAAAAAAAACATTCATAACCCTTTTCTCACAGAACCCAAGTCACATGGTTAGATTATTTAGGGCCATATGTCATGTGTAATTTATATCAATGCATAAAATTTATCTAGTCACTAATAACATGGGTTCCAGATGACAAAATTCCTTATTGTAAAAAAATATATAATGTCGAAAACCTTGTTCTATCATTTTAAACATGGTCTTCCCTTCTACCTCAAGTTATACCTCTATTACTATATTAATTAATCATCATTTGAATATAATTTTTAACTCTCTAGATACATTTATTTATTTCCATAATTTTCTATTTTTTCATCCAAAAAAACATTTAACTACAACTATAAACGATCATATAATTTAGAATTAGACAAAAAACATTGAACAGGGATGAAAAAATTAAGAATTGTGGTCAATGGGATGAAAAACCACCCATAATCATGTCTGAGTTCATGTGAAATATAAATCAATGTGAAAATAAAATTATTTGTCCATTATCAAATTTCCATTAAATGATCATACTTCTATAATGATAATGATCATATTGTTATTTATATTTATTAATAATATCATTTTAAAATAAACTAGTGATAAATCACTCAAGATAGACCATAAGAGAAAATAATAATAGAAAAATAAAAAATATATTTATTGGGAAATACATAATGAAATTTTTCAAAACCATTTTTAATAAAATTGTTAAATTTTAATATAAATTGAAAAATAAATTAATTAATTAAATTCCCCATGGGAATATCATTGTAATGTTAGTATCTCAATTTATATCTTTTCATTTATTATAAATAAATAAAAAAACATAATCACATTCAGAGAAATTATACATTATTCAACAGGTAAAAAATTCCAATGGTTTAAATAAAGATTATCTATTAAAAAATATTTATCAAATATTAAATCATTCAATCACTTATATGATCCTTTATAGATTAATGTTCACTGATTAACAACCTATATGAATATTTTGAGAAAAGATTTACCTGAATAAAATATTCATGCCCTTTATGGTTTTTAAATTTTCAATATTTAATTTCTAGTATGACATTGATTTTCATGATTCAATATTGATATACCCTCATTTTAAATATGACCAAATATTTTAAAAATATTAATTTTTTAGAATCCTTGAATTTATACATTCTAAACAAAATAAATTAGATTATTTCTATTTGGAGAAGGGGAGAAAAAAACTTATCTAAACTATCAAGGCATAAGGACTAGGGTTTGATCCCCACATCATTATATAATCATAATTGTGTCAATATTAATCCATCATAAACACACAGTATAATCTTTATCCCCATGTAAATTCATCATTCATTTTTCTCACCTCTAATGTATGGAGAACAAAAAATCATTCTTCATTACCAAAAAGGTGATATATATTGGTGAGTGATTCACCCATAATTTTCTATTTATTAAATGAATTATATAGGATGGGTGAGTAATTTCCCCCAAAAACGTTCTTTAAAAACTCAATTATTAATTCCACTAATAAGATCATGAATTTATTTATTTTAATAAAACAAGAAAAAATTCTCTAAAAAATTCTTTTCTATAATCATTCAATGATCCATATCATATCACTACTATAAAATCAATTTAATTTCAACACACCATGTTCATTCCAAAAAAATGTATAAAAATAACAAATTATTTTATTAGATAATTTTGTGGTTTAAATTATGACCATGAAATTATACAGCCTAAAACATGACACTCAAGAACATAACATATACAACACCTTGGAGAAATACACCATTCCCTACACAATATTGTGTTATAATTTTTATGTAAACTCACATTTGCGAGATATTAATATTTGTACAGGTGGGGTAAAAAACAATTATTTAATAAATTTTTATTATCCAATAAAATTTAATTAAAATAAAAAAATTACAAAAATTTATCCAAAGGGTTAACAAAATATATGAAGACAAATGGGACAAAAATAAAAAAAATTATGATTTAATTTTTCGTAGTGATGTTTCTATTTTACCCTTTTTAAAGACATGGGACTAAAAAACTCAAGAATAATCTATGTATATAATTAAAAAATATATGTCACTACAAAGTATATAATGACCTATAATATAATATTTAGTTACATATTTTTTAAAATCAGTCTATAGGTGCCCCAAATGTTATATAAAATGAAATGAAAAAAAAGTCTCAATTAAATATATTTCATGTTGAAACATTTATTATAGTGATTACAAATGAATTTTATTCATGTCATTTAGTTCTTTCAAAAAAATTATGGTGGGTATCCACAAAACAAATATTATATATAGACATTCGATTATACCACTATAATTTCTCTATATAATACCATGAAATCTTCTCAATGGAATTTTAATATTCTAATGTAACTAGATGTGTAATAAAAAAATTATTGAAAAATTAATTTTTATATAATAAGTGCATTGTTATTTATTAAAATTATAAAAGATAATTTAGACTCAAAATAAAATAGTTTGAATAAATGAATTATAACTATTTTGGCAATAGACCAGTGATCTTCTTATTGGAAAATACATTTTAAAAAAAATTACTCCGGTCTCTTGTATGCTAAATCCTCTTATAATCCCATTGTCACCGTTGAATGATGTATTAAAAGTGGTAAAGATAGGTGTATTTTAAGCAAATATTATCATATATTTTTAATTATTCTTTAAAAAAATATCACCAATACAACTCAAAAACCCAATTTCCCATAAAAATACCTAACTGCATATCATGGTATAAACACCAATACAAACTCAATGACAAACCCTTTTTCTCAATCTAACACCAAAATATTAGATAAATCATCAATATAATATTTTAATGGAAAAAATAATAATTATCAAACAACTCCCATAGAGATTATACAATCCACTAAAAAAATATAGGCGAATAAAATGTATACAAATATATTTGAAAAAACATAATTGAGAATAAAATTCCAATCCTTGGAAAATTCACCCTCAAGTGAGAAACTAGGCAATTATATATTTTGTAGTAAATAAAAATTAACCAGATCCATACTTGATAAATTTTATATGAAAATTATAGTACTTAATAATAATGATTTGAATGATCATAAAATTGATAAACATTACAATATCATAATTTCTTAGTATATGAGAAGATATACCACATTTAAAAAAGAAAGGTTGAATGGTAAAGGAGATTACACTGGAGCCTCCAAATGTGTGAATATTAATTAATAAAATAAATATCATTGTTATTATTTAATGTTTAATGTGGTTGGAATTAATAAAAAAATTAATGTTAGTTGTGAATAATTATTTTAGATTATAAAAGTCTAGTGGAAGGTTAAAGATCCAATTAAGTGTTCTAATTATTATATTGTTTGAAATTGTTTACATAATTCAAAGGGAATAATAATAAATATGACAAGGATGATCTACCATAACGTTCATCAATGGAGAGGAAGAATGTATCCATTTTTTATGGATAAACAATTGTATAATAATTCCAAGGTAAAATTCTTATATCATTAAAAAAAATTAATATTCCTTCAAAACACAATGATTTATCCTTTGATGTAGAAATCGTTGTTTGAACACAAATTTTTTTTTATGAAAGTGATCTTTATTTAATGTAATAATTAAATAATTCTAATAAAATCCATTATTAAATAAATAATTATTAAAGCTGATGATTATGAATAATACACTAGGTAGACAAACATATACATAAGGGAATTCATGGTTGTCATCAATAATATTACAAAATATGTGAATTCAAAAATATTTTTTAAGAAAACCATTGAGAATACATTATTAAAATGTATGATGATATGGAATAATAATTCATGAGGAAGAATTATTTTATTAATATCATTATCGACAAAAAATGAGATCCAAAATTATCCAAGTACCCTTTTTGTTATGAGGGAATAGGAGGCTCACCCATTTTATGTAATCCAAGTTGATGTTAAAATTTATATTTAAAAAATTCATTTTGATTTAAATTAGTCTATCAATATAGTAGTTCGGTCTTCAAAATCATCCTTGAAATATTTTCAATATACAAAAGAACATGATAGATATCTTAAAAATAGTAAAAACTGACATTGGATATATAAAAAAGTATAAAAAAATTCTATAATCAAAAGAATGGGGAGATAAATGGGTCATAGTGTGGAAAATGTTTTTCTAATGAACAAGAAACAAACCTATAAAATTTATTATTATTAGGTGAAAATATTTAACGAAATTGAATAAAACTTTAATTAATAATATATATCATTATTTATAATGGTAATCCCTCCAATACCTTTTAGATGAGCATGATGGAGAACCCTAAGAGGGAATGTAATTACACCTTTAAGGGAAATCAATGGTATTTTATATATCATAAAATTCATATAAATTATTCCCTCCTACACATAGTTGCTAAGACCGTATTTTAAGAATAAAGGAAAATTAGATATTTAATTTATATGGATTTATAGTAATTAAACCATAGTGAAATTTAAATCTATTTCAAAAGGATTGAAATAATCATTATAGCCATCAAAGAAAAAAGCTTGGATCTTAGAAAAATTATTCACTATTCTCTGAATGTAACTTTTCAAAAACATCTCATAAAGTTACACATTTTTTTTGTGAAAAATAATAATTAATATTCTCCTTATGTAATAGTACATAAACATTACAAAAATTTTCAAGTATTTATAGAATACACTTCCTCAACATGTTTAATATTATAAATTTTTAATAATTAATTTGGATATTTAAAATTCATATGTTATCATCATAAACTATAGATAATAGATTCTAGAATCTTATATGGAATAATAATCTATATTGATAATCAACCCATAATGCTTGGGTTTCAATAAACAAAACTAAAACATAATGAACATCACTATGTTGTGGTTTATAAGAATAAAAACAAGATATTTTCAAGACCACTACATTATGGTGTTATATTTTAGGTATCTTTCTATCAATCTATTACATTCACTAAATTTTTGGATACTTTATTCAATTTAACCATATATCACATAAAATGTACTATACTATGAAAAATAATAAAAATACATTTTGGATATCCTAAAAAAATATTATATAGTCAATCATTAATTTTTAAAATATGTCACATAATATGTAACAACATATCAAAAAAATATGAAAATCTATTTGAATAACCTTAAACACACATTTTGATCCATCCTAAAATTTTTATATACATAACATCAAAAATCATAATCCCCGTTCATATAAAAAAATTATAACCACATAAAAATTTGTAGTACTGAAAATTATTATTAATAAAGTATTGTATAATTCGAATAAATGATAAATCCTTATATAAATGTTACTGAAACTTAAGAAACCATAAGAAGTATCATGTTTTCCACTTAATACTTGTATCCTTATACCAATTTCATATGGTTCTATAATATCGAATATAAATAATCATATAATCCCAATTTCCATGATATCAAGTGAGAAAAATAAATTAACTATCTCAATCTAAAAAACCAACTCTAATGTTCTCAATTGTGTATGTATATAATTAAAGAATAGATGAAATAATTTCTTTCATCCACCAAGATTACATGAGAACATTACACCCCCCCATAAAAAAGTTACAAAAAATTTCACATATATAGTTATGTAAAACACAATATCAATCAATTTAAATTGACAGATCATATGTCATATTTTTCATATATCAGGACAAATTTCAACTTGGTTTAACCCTACCTAATGACATACCATTAATAATAACAAACCAATCTAGATTAGATCATCCAAAGGGTCAGAATTAGAATCATATTAATGTATAAATGATTTCATGACATTTATATTTCAAACCATTAGAAATGGATGTAAATATGAAAATAGATTTTTATTATACCAAGAAAATTGTCTACGAAACACTATGGGGTGTACATATTTTGTTATCCAAGAATCTAAGATATTTTATTTATAAATGATCTCATTATATGTCCTTATATGAAACCAAACACATGATAATCTTGAAATTTTTTTGCAACCTATAATACTCTATGATGACAAATAATTAATTGTAATGAGATATTACCTAGATATGATATTTATTATTTCACTCCATGTAAGATATATATCAATAATGAGTGAAATATAAATTACACATTCTTTTTTTATGAAATGACACATTTTACATTCATTTATGAATACTAATATATATATATATATATATATTTATTTATTTAATTATCAGTTTAATCGTATCCAGTATTACAGAGTATAATGGATACCAAATATTGTTTTCATTTTAACGTAATTTGTTATATTTATTTCATCTCTGTGTAATTGTTTCCACATCATTATGCTACCATATAGTAAATCATCCCACTAGTGTTCATTAATTTTTATAAATATATAAATAATCAATATACAAGTAATAGTATGATTTAGAATCATAACCATTAATGTAAAAATCAATGAAAATAATATTTTGAATAAATGGATACATAAAATATAAATATTTTACATCAATATATATTTCTTTCAAATACATAGTACTCTTTCTTAGATAATCAAAATCATATTAGAATTTTTCCATAATTTTTCCCTTACCATTAAGATCAGTTGTTGTAAATTTATTATAAATATTTAAATTTAGATTATTTTTTATTAATATTTTCCAAAAATATTTAACATATAAATAGAATATCTATTTCAATATGAGTAATAGTATCATTTATGAATTGTAAATTCAACCTATCTATGTCCAATATACTCCCACTAGCTACTCTGAATCTATTGTTTTCTCTAAAATGTACACTTCAATAAAAAAATCATTTATTCCATGAAACAAAACTTAAATAACACAAAGTAATAACAAATAATTATTTTATTAACAATCCCTTATTAAATTGAATTTTATTTTTTTGATTATTATTACAAAAATTGCATTATATTCTCTAATATTATCCACTATTTGGTAGCGGGGACCTTCCCTATCATATACTAATAACTAATCGTATTTAGTATTATATCTTACAAAAAAATCTTTATATCCATTATCCTTTTGAAAAGAATATTGAATTGGATAAAAAATAAACAATCACTATCAAATTATAAAATAAATTTTTAATTTATAACTTCATTTTATTTAAACTAGAAGGTTGTTATAATGGTGAATGAAAATTAGATACAATACCCATAATTTTATGTAAAAGAATATTATATTTTTATTAATCCTTTAACTCTATCTTATTGATGTAAAAACCATTCATGAATTTATTCTAGATTAAAACAGTTGATAATATTATTCCTTACATGTGATCCTAGTTTATCAATGTAATTTTTATACTGAATGATATATATAATATTACTTGGGAACAAATTATTCTTAGGCATTTTACACCAACAAATTCCATTAAAAAATCCATCACTAATTAATATCATTTTCTTCATATAACCACTTCCAGTTAACCATCATTCAGAATTTAAACATATTTTCATTTTTCCAAATCCTTGGATCCATAAAAAATGTATGAAAGATAACACATCATTTTAATATTTATTGTTTATGCTACAAATTTTTTTTCTTCATTACTAGATTCATCAATAGGTGAATCCTTAATATGTTCTTTTTCTAGATGATGGATTTTTCCCATTTGATTCAGAATTTTATTGATCTTCCTAAACAATTTTATTAATATATTTCTAATGGACTTTTCTTTTTTAACTATTTATATCAAATTTATGTCCATGATGACATCATATGTATCTAAAATAAATATTTTTATTATAGGAGTAATATGTTTTATAATAAATAAATATGTACTTCAACTAAATGTGGTCCTACTAAAATGATAATTCCTTTTAAATGATATTATATACCTCAGTCACACATGATCTATGTTTCAACATTTCTTTGAGTTATCTATGGTGATCCACTCATTTCTTATGAATTTATATGGAGAATCACATCAATCATATCCCATACACAAATTAGATAGTTTTCTTTTAACACACAATGTCCAAATCAATCATATGTTATATACCAACTGAATTCATATGGTATAATAATCATTAATGTTTTCAAAAATGTTTAATAGAAATATTATTCCAATAATAGGCACCTAAACTGTATGTTGAATTTTGGTATAAAAAAATAGGAATGACCTTTACATTAAATACCATTATATGATCTACCCCATGATGACATTAATCAAGTTTGGAATTAAGCTATACAACCTACCATGATGGTAGTTTAATTTAATAATCCTTGTGTTTCAGGATTGATAACACAACGATGTATTAATATTATTTAAAAATGTTTTATAATCCGATGGGATAAAGGTGGGAACCTATATATTGTAGTATGATATGGATTTCATATATAGAAATTGTATGCATCATTAAAGGCCTTATAGTGAAATATTTACTCACAAGAACACAGTTTATGATTATTATTAGGAGAAATAAGGTTCCTCATTTTGTTAACATCAATTTTACATCTCATAGAGAAAAAATAGACTACCAGATTAAAAACCATGGTTGTTTAAATTTGGAACATTCATAGAGTCATTATAAAAAATTTATGATATAGAACATGTTCCATAAACAATGAAGGTTGTGTACCCTACTATTTATTAAGTGTAAATTATGATCATTTTTAGACACACATTAACATAATGGATGATTTCAATGAATATAAAAAAATGGGGAAACACCAAGTGGGTGTATAATGTGCCATTAGTGAATATAATAAAGTATAATAATGAAATTGTAGTGAAAAAACAACCCTTTTAAATAAATATACCATTCATTTATAGATTCACTAGAAAGAGAATGTTTATGCATATATTTAATAAAAAGGGAAAATAACTCCATGATTTGACCTTGAAAACTCTCTAACACCCCTCCCCACATCATTATCATTTAAAAAATAGGGGGGGATATATATGATGAGTGGATTTGAGTCATATGAAGTGTTTATACAATGCATATTTATGAAAGATTACTCTTCCTAGGACATAGATATAGACCGTGGAAAAATGAAACCATTTAATAATGATATTATAGAATGATGGATGATGTTTATTGGTGCATTTTCCCCATAAATATATGAATATATCTCTATGATAACATGTATAACTACAATTTTATCCTTCATCCGACTACCCTACATAGGAAACACATGTATATCATTCTATAAAATCCATTTTGAATATAACGGTTTCATTTTTCATAGCTATCAACCCCAATAAAATTACTTTCCAATCCAGTCACCACTATCGATATAATCTCAAGATTCATAAATTTTACATAATCATGTGGCCCACTGAATCATATAAACATTTTAAAGAGAATAATTAAACTTATAGAAGATCAAAACTATTGAATTCATCTTCATATTATGGTTCGTCAAAACATTTCAAATCATATATAAATTTGATTATGTGGAACTATTATATTTTGTAACACATGGAATATCTCATAACCTCTAATTATTTCATGTTGATGGATGTAGAGATCTATATTCATGGTTTATCTATTAAAATGAATATATTACTTTAATAAATTAACAATTCATAAAAAAACTATTTCATAATGCATGTTTTATTATTTCAATATAATGATGCAACACATATCAAAGGAAACACTATAAAATTTCATTCATAATTATGAATAAAATTTAATGTGAAAGGAAAAAATTTCAAAATATGGAAAGACCACAATATTTTACATTAAAGGTTCATAATCTAAAAAGAATGAAAAATATATATGATACACATCAATTATGAGTAAAATAATAAGTAATAAAAAATACAATATATTATAACATAGAAAAGGATATGAGTAAATGGGGTGTTATAATGAACTACATAAATGAGGTATAATCTGACTATTATACAATATAATTATTGTTCATTATGAATGTTGGTCATTATCACCATCGAGCATTATCACCAATGGCCACTATGTTAGTTGGGAATTATGAAAATTGGGAATAATAAGTGAATGGAATTATGATGGTCAATCATTATAAACATTTGGCATAATGACCATCGTCCACTATGACTATCAGGAATTATAAACATTTTTCAATATGAATATTGGTAAAATAATTATCATTTTAATTATTTCATATATGTTTAATTGAATTGATAGATTTGATGTAGAAGAGAGAAGCCACAACCTCAACTATTATGGAGAACCCTTATGAATTTCACCAATCAGAGCTTGGGTGGGAGGTTTAAGCACATGGGTTCTCCCAATACCATGCCCAAGACACAATTCAATAAATGATACTTGATAAGAATCATCTATAGGATATGTTCATGTTTATAGAGATCAATATTAGATCAATCTTAGTTAAATCTCTTCAAAAAAAGTGCCATTATCACACACCTAACCCTAAGGGATTATTCTATTGTGATATGTGATTATGTATGTAGTCCGTAAGTGGTGTTATGTTATAAATTCTTTATAAATTGAAATAGTTGAGACACTAATCCAAAATATGTATTTAATTCAATAACCATATATTAAAAATAAACAAAAAACTATTAGATGATGAATATAATAAAAACTTTTCTTTATTATTTTTAATTGAAGTTATATATTTTTTTAAAATATATATGTATATATTTCTTTAAAATTTACTATAATAAATAAATAAATTCATTGAAATAAGATAATATTTTAATAAATAGTTTGTAAATAACAATATTTCTTTTTATCTAAACAATAATATATTTCTATGAAATATCATTTACATAATATAAGTGTATGAAATTTTATTGTGTGATAAAATTAAGAATTCTTCTACAAAGGGTTTACTGTTTTAATATCAAATTTATAATATTTGCCAAATTATTTGGTAAAAAGGGATTTTTTAGAAATCTTCTGGAAAATTTTTCTAATAGAATTTTTCATTATTTTCATAGATAGACTAGATTTTTGGTAAAAAATAAAATACAATATAAATATATAGTTATTATTAAGAAATCATAATGACCAAAAAATGATGTAATAAATTTTACAACTAATATCAAGGAAATTTGGGGTTTCAATTAAAATAATGGTTTCCAAGTAATAAAATTAATTTCTAAAAGAAATAAAACATATACTTACACCAAAAGCATATTTTATGAATTTAAAAACAATTCTGTAAGAATAATAATATCATCCATATCCAATATAATATTTTATAAAGGTGTTTTGATCATAAAATTTATTATTTTTAAAATATTTCCTAACATGTTAAATTTCAGGAGAGTCTATTGGTTTTCATTGTTTTCAAAACCTAGTGACTAATTCCTGTATTTAGATATGATTTAAAAACTCCCCATAATTTTCTATAAATACCTACCCATTCTCTAATTCTAGTAAACTCCAAATCCATTTATTTTTAATACCCTATCACTATAATTTTTACGAGTCACTCAAATTATGTTATATTGTTTTATATATCCCTTGAAAATATTTAAGAAGATAACCATTAAGATAATGGTTCCTAACATCTTTTTTTAATTATTTTTTAAAATCTTACAATTATATTTTTTCTAATGAAAAATGTTATTATGATTTCTGGTTATAAATTTTTTATTATATTAAAAATGATATATCACTGTTCCCCTCATTATGCTAACTTCATAAGAAATTATAATGATCACATATTCTTATATCCATAAAACAATTAAAACCATTAGGTAAGGATGTTGTGGTTTCCTATAAATGAAATCTGTATATGGATACAATTATATTAAGGATGGAACCTATATAGATTAATATATGTGTAATAACCCTTAAAAAGATATTTCTGGATATTAATTTGATATTAACTCAACTCATAAGAAGTGGGATTGTGTCTAATCTACATAAGACACTCTCAGGGGGAATGATTTTAAAAATTCCTATACTCTACACATGGAATAATAAAGTATAATTTCTTATTAATATCCCTAAAACATTAATATAACACTCACTAATTATTTTATATCATTTCATTGATTAGGGAACTTTCAATTTTATTTTGAATATAATTGATTTAGTATATTCACATAGTTACCCACAGTATTACGTCTAATAAGAAAATATTGGTAATCCTTAAATCTAATTTATCTAGACGTGTAAATATTGATAAAATTTCAATGATTATTTCTAAGGTTACATTTAGAACATTATGATATAAATTTTTTAATCAATTACTACATATGATAGATGCATTAGACATAAAATTTGAAAATTGGGCCTTAGAATTGTATATTCCCTTGATGCATTTATGGGTCTCATGAGAAAACTTTTCTGCATTATTTCATTTATAATTTAACTATTTATGTATGATGTATTGTTAAGGGGTCCTTCTATAAATTTTATGATGAACATAATTATGAATTACATCGCTATGAGATTAGTTATTATTGTCCATGTGTTTTTATATATTTATTTTATCTATGGATACTTTATTCTCATTTTTTCATTTTATATGGAATTTTTATTTATTCATTTGGTATAATCCATGATACACTTATTTTTTGATATATTATATTGTATAGAACCCCTAATTGATCACATGATCTTAACATAATTTTTTGATTCTTTTTTCCCATAAAAACCATGAAGATTACTACATAATAGATATGGACATAACTGTAAAAATAATAAACTTTTCCTGTATATAGATGTTGTATTCTAAATGAAAAATTGATGTAAAAATCATATATGTATCAAGATTAATAATATTAAAAAATTATTTCATACTATGAATTATGATATAATTAATGTTTACTATTGTAATTAAATAACCTCTATAGTCATTTTCCTAGAGTTGAGGATTCTACTTGTCATGACCCGATCTAATGGTGCTCGGGCCCTATGTCTTAACCCCTCCTCCAATAGGATATGTGCTGGTGATTATCACTGTGTAGAGACATCACTAACATGGGAGGCATTTCTTATGTACATGTACACATCCACACATCTACAAGCTCATGAAATGATGAAATGTAAAAAACAAAAGAGACCAGTTCATAGAAACTTCTATACCTTACAACGATCATAAAATAGATGTACTAAAGGAGAAAGAATAGAAAAATAACCCCCACCAAAGAAAACAGAAAAAGTGTCCAACCTTCTCAAAAAGAGGGTATCATTGTCAATTGAAACTATCGAAAATCTCCTCATCATAGCTCTGGTAAACACCTCATTCTGAATAACTCAGTAAGATCTCTATATCTCGGGTCCTCTATAGACTCTATGGAAAGACATGTGGTATGAACATGACACAAAGCATGTGCAGAAAACTCCATGCAATGTTGAGTATTTACGTTCTCAGTAGGAACCCCAAAACCCCCAAACAAAGGGAGAAACTAAAAGGCATCATTCCACTCAACCTAGAAAGAGGGAAATATAATTGAGAGAGAAACTCCATCTCAAAGCATCCTCGGTTTTAGTTCACATGATAGCTCAGTATACAAGGGATTTCAACCCCAACATGTGACAACACTTCAAGGACTCCCTGAAATCACCCAGATATATTCGTTTCAGACTCCATGTCTTTTGAGGTTCCAACCTCATGGCCAACAATAGAGTGTCTACTTGAGGCTCTAAATGTAGTACATGAAACCCTGAGAACTCAATCTATGATCTCTACCATACTAGATTCCACCCATCTTAGAGATACACTCCATAGGGAAGAACTCTACCATTCTTAATGGTATATCCAAGATAATTTTCTCCATCTGGAACATATTTATAGATACAGCTATAGTGCCTAGTTCTAGAGGTATTGTCTTCATTAACTTATGTCCAGCACAAGCTGTAGAAACCCTAGTGGATAGTCTTACTCTTCACCAATGCACACAGTCAAGGGATCACCGCTCTAGACTATGCCCCACGTGCATCCTATCTAACAAGAGGGAAGGGAGGGACCTAAAACTCACCACTACCATATATTCAAGGGAGCACTACTCTTAAGTAACCTTAAAAAAATATTTTGATTATATCTGGAGTGTCCAAAACCTTATTCCATCGAGTGAGAACTAACTCATATCTTTGTATTATTTGTATCATGTAGAGGGCCCCGATCCTTGTAACTGTATCCCACAACTGTGGGAGCTACAAATCCAAAGCAGGACCCATTCCTCGCTACTACTCAGAGATGTGGGAGCACTAATGTGAAAGTGAGGACCCACGCCCTGATCCAATAGGGGAGTACTACATAGATAATGGAGTACCCTCACCCTCTTTCGATAGTTGAGTATTACTCTCTGGATCGAGGAACCACACCCAAACCAGGTAGGGGAGTTCCAATTAGTGGCTAGAGGACCCGCACCCTATTGCAATAGGGGAGTACCAACTCTTCCAAATCATTTACTATTGGGCCACACCTTGACATGACTGGGGAGTCCATTCCCCCTGCAAGATGACTCACTTTATGGAATGGAAGAGGAGTAACGACTCGGCTATAATAACACTTATGAAGGACCCATTTGATGGAATGATAGAGGATTACCAACTCGTACGATAGATGATTCAAACCCTAACATTGCGTGATAGTACTAACTATACCAATATGTCATATATGGAGGACTCGTGCCCTGGTATAATCATGCAGTACTGTCGATCATCACAAAAATCATGAAGAAACCTGCACCCTAGTTAATCGGGTGAGTAACACCCCTGGAAGAAAAAACCCCAAGGTAACGAACCTGTACCCATGAAGTGAGGAGTCTCATCTGAACCTAGGATGATAAGGAAGGGAAAATCACTCCCTATTCCATCAGGGGAGTACCATTCCAAGTGCCACCCTACACAAACCATGTCAATCTCCAACATCATCTCAGTATATATTCACAAGAATAATTATTTATTTACACCACATCATATGTCCTAATCCATAATAGAGTCCATAATCACATTTTAAATGGAAAATTTCTCATGATAGACTACTCACAAGCCTTTATCTAAGTTCTAATTAAGAAGATATGGAATGAGGAATATCCTAGGAGGATCTACTTGGAGTACATGGTGTACAATAGGACACACACAGTGTGTGAGCCTGCTCAAGAAGCCAGACGTGTATCCTATCTACACAGTCTACCAATTCATGTATGGGTATATAACATGTAATGGAAGTACATACCATGTCCTTGATCACTCATACCTTGGATGTGTCTCTCTTTAACACAGACCATCCAACCATGTCCCTTACATTTGGTTCATCCCATACTACATGGCTTGTTTAGGATAAATAGACACCTACCCATGTAGTTTTCCAAGGTCTGGGTACTGTACCCCATGTTTGTGTACCTTGGTCGTGTGTTAGTATATGGCTATGTGGTTTCACATAGTTAACCAACTTATTACCCCATGGTAAAATGGTTTAATGAACTACGTGGCACATAACCCCAAAACACGACATGTAAAACCAAATGTTCATCTTCCTCGAATAGGACTAGCAACATAGTGTGTATTACTGAACTATGCTCAATGTTGATGGAAATTCTAGTCAATGATTACCTATAAAACCCCTCAATTTATCTCGTTCTTCCACAAACCTCATAGATATACCTATATAAGATCAATTTCATTTATATTTGGGCTATATAACCTCAAAAAAATGAATAGAAAAATGAATCGGAACAAAAACTCAAATCTACCTACCTCGTTGGGAAGACGCTAAAACTTTGGATAAAGAACAAATCAAGGATTGTGCTTCTCCTCGATCTAATGATGATTTGCATAAAAAATGGGGAACTATGGAACTTCAATAAATTGATTAGGTTACAGTTTTGTATTTTCCAATGAGGGATGATGAGAAGGAGGATATAATTGATTTAATTAATTAAAAACATTAATTCCCATTTTAGAACCACTTCACCGAAACACCCTTGATTGAAACTCCTAGGGCAGATGACCTTAGTTCACACCTAGGGTAACCATGATGTTCTGAACTCAACAGATCACTCAGAAATCCAATTCGAGACTCTTTATGAGATATGTTTACTAATAAATAGAAATTGTGAGTCTGTGATAAAATATGTTTGATATTTTTAATATCACCGCACCGAGGATCCTAGGGCCCCATCTTCAAACGAAGACTCGATGCCCGAAGTTAGAAATAATATAAAAAATATTTCGATGTATTTTGGGTAATAACCTGAGTCATTAAATTACCCACACATAAGGGTTTTCATCCCCAAAAAGTGAAAACCTAATCGCAAGGGAATAAACTGAGCTCCCCAGTAGACTCCAATCCCTACAACCTCCCCAAGGTTTCCTATACCTCCCCCAAGCACAAAAACTAAGAAAATACCAAGATAAGACCACTATTTTTCATGATTATACCATGCAAACATTGTGAAATAATGGGAACATTTCTTCATAGCTGTGATAGGTGGGAAAGCACCAATCATTGTGGTCCATCTGTAGTCATGGGGTGTAGAAGTACACCACCTCATTAACCCAATATAGACATGAAAATAACCCTACACTTCACATACAATGCTATATGGATTGTATAATAGCCATCTCATGAATTTTTCATTATTGATTGACACTGACCAAATGAGGATATTAAAAAAAACTTGGTTGTCCAAGAGTAAAAACTAGGTATTGTTAGGCACTTTGTCTACAAACCTCTAGCTATAACAAATATTTCCCAAATAGAACACTGCCACACCCACTAGGGACATCCCAACTAATGGTGAATGGTAGGAAACCAATACATAATGTGGAAACAACATATGGTCCAACGATTCCACTACGGAACAATTTTAGGCAAAGTTGTCCCCCTATTAGGGCCGATAAGATAACGGGGTTGAGCAGAGAAACTTTTCTGGAATGAACAGAACTTTCTCCAACACTCTGTCACCTAACCTCAACCTGAACATGAATGTCTAAGGAATGCATACACCATACCATCACACTATTTACTTTAGTCATCACTGACTCACTGGCATAGTTTTGGTCACATCATAAAAATATGTCTCAAAGGGGAAGAGCATATCCCTTGTGAGTTCAAGTCTATGTCAAACTGCACTAAATCCATCCCAATAATTTCATGTACAATTCTGATTCGAAACACATGAGAATACTAACAGAATACTAAGATCCATCCAAAAAACGCACAATGTCTTACTGGGACCTCTATCACAACTACCAACACAGGGTTCTACCGATGCCCCGAATCAACCTAGTTGAACCTGAATCATAAGAAAATGAAAATAGTACACACTATAGTGTCAAATATTTGCTACTGCAGATAGTATAAAGGACACAATTTGTATGTCTATTTACACTCACAACTTTTGGGTCAAAGGCCTCTACAGCCTGCAGCTGTCCTTCCCCACATCCTCCCGCTCCCTGAACCTGGCGCGGACCACCTAGGGTGGTGGTTGCAACACGTCGAACTTCTTGACACCGACTACCGCTCTTCCAGCTCCTCCTCGCCATCTATATCTGTAAATAACTCCTTGCTCCTAGTGTTGTCTCTTCAAAGGAATCTTGTTTTACAAATCCCTCTCAGCATCATGGTGGGTCATGAAATCTCTTGTGAGATTCCCCCAGCTGATTAAATCATAACACCACCTCTCTTATAGTTGACCATATCCCTGATGCTTCTTCCACCCTACACACCAATGTGTCTGTGTCTGGTAATGGGAATGCCTCCGACACCATGATTCTATTACATATCATATTCCATCTCCATTAGATGCCTCAGCCTTATGGCCACTTCTATGGGTCACATATACATATTACCTAGCCATGAAACTCTCCACCAACAGACCTCGCTCCAACACTCTAGTGTAGGTGGGAATGCAAAATGGAATCACAGAAGTCATGATATCCTAATAAAATTCTATATCGATGATCCATTCTATAATAAACAGATGAAGGATCATATCCAAGGAGCATCGCTACAAGTCCATAATCCTCGCTGAAAATGATGACTTTGTCCTTCCACCCTTTTAAAGCTTCACAGGCTCTTGGATACACACTGAACTCAATGTTTCTTGGTAAATAATTTTCCTAAAGAGTCACTTGAACTCTTCCCAGGTGAGAAGAACCATTTCATGGGATTGTATCACCATACTCCACTATCACCCAGATAAACCCTACAAAAGGTTCGCTTCTTGAACCACCATTTGTTCATGAGGTTTCCCTGCTAAGAGAAAAATTTGTACGACTACCTCGACCAATTCATATGTTGTATGGGGGGTCTTGATCACCCCAATACTTTTAAGGTTGCATCTTCTAGAACTCATATAGCACACTCATACTATGCTCATCCTCAGCCTGAACTACCAATAAAACCTGCTGCTCAAGAGGTCGTGGCACTACTACAGGTCCACCCTGAGGTAATGCCTCAGGATTAGTTCCCTCAACTAAAACCTCTGCATTGGGGGGATTTCCATCATTGTCACACTATAGAATCATGTCTAGAAATCTTCACAGATTAATCCAAGAATATAACTAGGACACACCACAGTCAAATATTTTATATTTAGAGTTAAATCATGAAGGACATGAAAAAAATAGTCTTATATGATTCATGTCCAATTTATTTCCCAGCTAATAGTTTCCTAATGTACCAAGTTGAAAAGAAGGTTATCAATGTCTCGGTGAACTGAGGCATTGGTTTCCACACCAACACTAGAACCTATGGCTGAAAATTCAAACATGAAGCATCTTGAAATTGTCGTTATGCAACCAAAACCAATATCACAACACTACTATTACAATGTGGAATCTACCTACTCTGATATATCTCTACCATGACCCGATGTGATGGGACCTGTGTGTTAACTCCCCCAATCCACCTCCAATATGTCCGGGGCTGGATACTACTGCAGAGTAGGCATGTCAATATCATTGGATGCATTTCCTAACTTCATGTATGCATACCCACAAACATTGAACTCAAAAAATAATTAAATTTAAAAATAAAAGAAACCAATGATTGAATACATCTATATCCCCCAACCAGAGTACAATAGAAGAACTGAAAGAAAATGATGAAAAAACCAATGCCCACCAATGAAAATTGTAAAATAAACCAACCTAAATAGAAGGAGGGGATCACTATCAACTGTAACATCCCGAAATATCATTAACATAGATCTGAACACCTATTTCTATCTATCTAAATAATATCTTCCTGCATCGGGTTGTCTATTGACTCCGTTGAAAGGCCTACGGTCAAAAAATGAAAGAAAAAATATCCAAAAAAATCCCATCTAGGGGTGATTATAGAAATACTAAGTAGTCTACCCAAAACCCCCAAATAAAGAGTGAGAAACAAAAAGGCAACCATCCTCTCAGACTAGCTATATGGAACCCAATTGAGAGATAAACTTCATCATGAACCATCCTCAGTTTTACTTGACATGTCTACTCAATCTAAAAGGGGTGTCAACCTCAACATGTGAAGACACCACATGGTCTCCCAGAAATTACCCAGATATACTTATATCTGAATCCAAGTCTCATGAAGTTCCAACCTCATGGACAACAATATGATTTATACTCGAGGCTCGAAAGGTTGTATATAAAACCAAGAGAAGACACACCAGAAGCTCAACCATCCTTTATAGAACATGTCTGAGAGATAAAATAGTTCAGTAACAACACTACCATTCCAAGTTTTAATTCTAACTGAATTTGAACTACTATGAACATATTTAAAGATCCAGCAATACTTCCCAACACCAATGGTCCTTTGGTCATTACCTTGTGCTTGGAACATGCTAGAGAAACCCATGTGAAGATCCCCTCACCTCACCACTACACACTGTTGATGGAGCATTGCTCTAGACTATGAACCACATGAATCCTCTCTAACTATAGAAAAATGAGGGACCCCCACCCAGCCACTTCCCCACGGTCGAGGGAGTACTACTCTAAATTAACCCACTAGACATCTATTTCTCCTATTGGAGGGGATCACGCCTCAATCCATTGAGGGAGGACTAACTTCTATCTTGGTATCATTAATATCATTTAGAGGGGGCCAATCCTCATTACTTTCTCCCACAACTATGGGATCCCTAACACAATTAGAGTACCCTCTCTTCAGTAATACTTAGATGTGGGGAGTACCACTCAAAAAGTAAGCACTGGTGCTCGGATACAACAGGGGAGTACTACTCAAAGAATGAAGGACCCACACATTATTATGATAGGGGAGTACTACTCTGTGCGTCATGGATCTGCACCCTATCCTAGTAGGGTAGTATTGCTTAGTGTTTAGAGTAACTTCACCCTTTCAAGACAAGGGACTACCGACTCTGCCAGCTCATTCACTATGGGTGACCCACACCCTAACATGATATAGGAGTACTAACCCCATGCAAGAGGACATTCTCCCTAGAATAGTGTGGGAGTATGGACTCTATTGGAATAAGTTGTTTGGAGGACCCACACCCTAGAATGATAGGGAGTACCGACTCCTAGGATAGAGGACCCACACCCGAACACGGTAGTGGAGTTCTGGCTCTACCGATTCATCATATATAGAGGAATCACTCCCTAGTCCAATAGGGGGGCACTATCTATCATCACAAACATCAAGGGAAAACACAAACCCTAGTCCCTTTGGGGAGTAACACCCCCATAGGAAACTACAAAAAGGTAATGAACCCACACCCATGATGTGGAGAGCCCAATATCTACCTAAAAAGATGGGTAAGGGAAACTTGTTCCCTAGTCCATCAAAGGATTACTAGTCCCATAAACTCTATACATGAAGCAAACTAATTTCGAACATCATCTTAGTACAACTTCACAAGAATATTGATTGATTTATGCCACCATGTATCTTTTAATCCATAATGGAGGCCCCCATAATGTTCTCTATGTATAAATTTTTATGATATAATACTGAAGATCATGAATCCGAGTCCAAGAGAAGAAGATATAAAAGGCAGAATATCGTAGGAAGATCTCATAGGAGTTCACGAAGTGCACTAGGACACACATGTCATTTGATCTCACTCGAGCACCTGGATGAGTATCGTTTCTACATGGTTTACCAAACCATTTATGGGTACAATGTGTGTAATGAAGGTACATGGAATGTCTCTCATCACTCAACCCCTAGCTGTGTTCCTCTTCTACCCATAATGGTCTAACGTGTCCCTTATATGCCATTCATCCCATACTACTTGGCATGTTGAGGCTATACAACCACTTTCCTATGTAGTTTTCCCATGTTTGGGTACCAAAACCTGTGTCTATATACCTTGGCGTTGTGTTAAAACACGGCCATGTGTTTTCACACAGCTAACCCAAGCCATGTACCAACGTCCCATAGTTTAAAGAACCACATGGAATGTAGCCCCTATACATAGTGTGTATTAAAATATGTCAATATTCACTAAATAGTAAGAGCTACATGGAAAGTTTCACTAAACTGCTCACATTTTTTATGGTAATTTTAGTTGGGAATCTTCTGAATAACATCTCGATTGATCCCATTCTTCCCCAAAACTCACAGATCTACTTAGAAGAGATCAATAACTTTTGTATTTGAGATCTAAAACTATAAAACAATGCATAACGAAAGGGATCATGGACAAAAATGAAATCCACATACCTCATTGGAAAAAATATGATGATTTGGATGAAGAAAGATGCCCAGATCATGATACTGATTGACTAATGATGATTTGTATCATAAAACGGGATCAACAACACTTCATCACTTCGATTTGGTGTTTATTTCATTGTCACTAAAGGGGGGAAGAGGAGAGTGGAGGAGATGCGGCCCTCCTCTACTATGTTGTATGCACCATGGGTTTAGGTGTATAGATTTTATTTTAATTAATAAAAAATAATTAAATCTACATTTGGCCCAACGTCACCAAAACTCTCTTTATTGAAGCTCCATCCTCGGATGATCCTAGGTCATGCCTAGGGTCGACATGACATTATCAAATCAAACATAACCTCAAAAATCCAATACAAGACACCATATAATATTTATTTATTTTTTAATTAAAACTATGTATGCGTAAAAAAATATTTAATATTTTTAATATGAGTACACTGAGGATCCCTAGGCCCTGGATTTCTGTGTCAGCCCAACACCCCACATAAAAAATATTCACTAAAATATTCCAACTCATTTTTGTCAAAACCTGAGTAATTACACTACTATTTGTATCTGAGTGAGTCTATAAAAATACATAGGAACTAGATTTATAAGAACATAGAGGGAGAATATAACCCTATAATGGTCTTTTAGGTAATTTTGGAAGTATATAAATATTTCATGACGTGAAGTAAAAGAATATTTGTTATGTACTATGATTCATAGTGTTATTAAGGGACTAATTATGTATATTACATTATTTAGAAATGGTGTCTATATGAAGGAATAAATGTTGAGTCATTTCCCAAAATCAATGTTGGTATTACCCTACAAAGTAGTCTAAATTTTATTATTCTATAGTGGAGCTGATTATAACTATATCAATGTTGTTGAATCAGGTTGTGATCAATAATATCTCTCATATAGAACAACATATTACTTTATATAATGGTGTAAAAATGTTGGAACAATTGATGTGGAACCAAACTCCATCATTTAATTGATACACTAATGCGTTAGTGGTAGAAAAATAGATATACTATTTAGAGAACGTATTTAATTCTTTTACATGTACTCAAATAAAATATATCATCATTATTGTGCATATTAGAAGAGGAGATATTGATCAATGGTGTTATTTTATTCAAAAAATTAATATGGTGGAAAAGATAAAAATCATTTTTTGGAAAACATTTAATGAAATACTACTAAGGAAATAATTTCTTAATGGGAAAAGAGCTAAAATGGAATGGAAATTACAAAATTAAAGATAAAACATGGAGGAATTTGTTGATTAATACATATAAATAAATTTTAAAATAATGTGGGTCATTAATCACATTATGTATGCAACCTTGAGAAAAATTTATAGTTGGTATTTTATTGACAGAATCCAGTCCTTTGAGTGGAATTAGTTTCATTAAAAGTTTCTTAAAATGAGAATATAGTGACTAGTTCCATAGAGGCAAATAAATATTTCTACATGTAATTTAATTTCAACTGAAAGAATGATAAGAAAAATAACGGATTCCCTTTAGAAAAGGAAAATAATGGAACGGTTGAATTCCCAACATGAAATAACTATCATAAAAACATCACAGATAGCGCTTGAATGTATTTGTATACTACTTTTACAGTAGAGATAAGGGATATAATTCTCATGAATATATAGGAAATATATAATTCACTGATGTACCATTGTTGAATTACAATGATAAGGTATATTAATAAAATTAATTCATTTTACACCAATGTGATTTAAATAAAAGTGGACATGGAATATTTCTCATTATTTTGTAATCAAAAACATATTAATTGAGGTTCAAAATTATGTCAACGAAGTAACATTGATCAAAAACAATGTATAGACATAAATTATTTGATTCTTTATCAACTCATTCATGCATATCATGTTAATATGATAAAAAAATGTAATCATCTACTAAATCATAAATGAGGGATTTTTTAGTTAAAAAATATTGTGGAAGTCTTATAGAAATGAAATTTTATTGATATGTATCTATTAAAATGTTTTTAGGTTATTTAGTGAAACATTTAGTAGTAATAATGATGGTTAATATTGATAAAATTCATTTTATGGATTGTATCTCAATTTATAATGCAATAATTTATTTTCATGGAATGTATATTATAATATCTAGTGTGGAATAGAATCATTCATTTTTATAGGAGATACTTAATTACATGAGTCTTGTTCAGAAACACCTCATATAGATCATCATATTGAATTTATTAAATTATACTAACAATCAAATAAATATTATATCATTAGAATATATTAGTTTTCCATTATGAGGAACAATATTGATGTGTTTCCAAATGAAATAGATTTTTTACCCACCGCTTCTGAATTTTAGTTCCCTATTGGACTTATAAATAATTCAAAACTCATATCTAAGATATTTATAGAATATCTTCATTACAATTTATTTAATTAAAAAAACTACTACAAGTTTTGGGTGATTATAATTGTTTATTCCAAATAGTATCACCATGGAAAAAATATATCTTATTTAAAAAATGATTATTCTATTTGTTTCTGAATCAATTATAAAGATATTAGGTCCATTAATATAAATATCAAGTACAATTTATCACACACTTATGATCTATTTACCCATGTTCAAGGAGATAAATACTTATCAAAGATAGATCTCTATGCGTGATATCATCAATTAGAATTCAATAATCATAATAAAACAAATTTGGATTTTTGTACATGATATGGGTAGTATAAAGTCACTATATACACTTATGTGTTAAGTAATATACCCATGGAATTCATATATATTTTAAAATATGTATTATTGTATTGTCATGTCCAATTTGGTGTGTATTTTATTAAATACATCTTGATATACTCTATGCTCTTTGAAGAGAATGGATATGATTTCTAAATCATCGTTGACACTCAAATGAAGAAGGATTTACATGTGAATTTTATCAAGTGTGAGTATTAGATTAAAAAAACATGGACTATATAATCTCAAGTCCTAGATTATTAGTTGATCCCACAAAAAATAATGTTGTGAAATAATAGAACACACCAATGAATATAATTATTTTATATAGTTTTATTGTCTATACTAGTTTTAATTTGTGATTTAATGAAAATTTTCTCTAATTAGCTAACATTTTTACCATGTCGACACATATATGAGTAAAATTAACATGGTTTAAAGAGTGTGAAGAATTTTATGAGGAAGAGATGAAGTGGTTAATAATTTCAATAGTATTTACTTTACCATTCAAAAAATAAAATAATCTTTGTATATAGTGACACATCAAATAAAGGAATAATTATTCTCTATATATAGAATGATTTAGTTGATGTATATATATCAATGTAGTCTAATACCCATGAGAAAAAATCTAAAAAATAACCTTGAGTTGGGAACTATAATTTTCACTTTAATTATATATGGACCCAATCTATATGGAAAAATATGTGACATCCATACTGATCACATGTGATTGATGTATATATTCATAGAAAATGTACTCAATATGTGACAAATAATATAGATGGAATTACTCATGGGCGATAACTATGAAGTACACAACAACCCTAAGAAGGTAAATAATTAGGAAGACACATTGGGTAAAAATGATCATTAAATATTATTTATGATGAGGATGCAAAAGAATAAAATATTATGGATATTATAATGTTGGATATGTATGACATTAAATAAGGTAAAAAAATCAATTTCAATTTATTTTCACAAGAAATACTATAATATATATTTACATATCAAAACAGGTAATAAAATTTATAAAATAATATTAAATCCATGAATATGGGGAAATCGAAATGCTTTTATATAAAGATGGCACATTGAAATTTTCTATGAGAATATGGCCACTATAAGTATGTGAGATAAAGAATGAATTGTTCAACAAATATCATTACTCAGAAATATACATAAACCCTATTTGTAAATTTTTTATTAGTGATCATAATTAACACTTCTAGTGGGAAAACAAGAAACTTGAAAATAAAGACTATGTCTCAACATGTTTTGTTTTTAAACTAGAAAATGATACATGAGATCATCTAAAGGTTTTCCTGAAACCTCTCCATATACCAATGTGGAAGTGATGTAATATCATGATTTATTTTTAACTAAATTTTTTAATACAACTAATATGATTCATTTTATATTGTATATTTTGAATCACCTAACTGAGTTAGCACATTTTATTGGAATATTGGAGGATACACCCTATAAGTGTCCTTCATGAATTATATAAATGATGTTTTTTCCAATACATGGTTAAAATTAATCTATTTTATATGATTGTGATAAAATATTTACATTAAAATTTTAGAGGATACTATAGAGGTCTCTTAACAATACGGAAAATCTGATCCCCACCACCATCCCCAAATCGATGGGCAGTCTGAAAGGATATTTCAACAAATAGAGGACATTTTGCTACAATTCTAACATGGCTTCCCAGGAACATGGGACTAACAATAACTTATTTTTTAATTTCTATAAAGAATAATTGATTCCATTATATTACAAAAATATCATCGTAAGGTGTCTTGTATGGAAAATGATGTTGTTCTCCAACTGGTTTGGATGCTGTTGGGGAAAGGATGCCGGTTTTTTAAAAACTCATGAGGGAGACAACTGATAATGTTTGATATATCTAGAATCATATATATAGTTCATTGTAGAAAAAAAATATTGATAATTTAATAAAATATTGGAATTCATTTTGTGATATCATGTATTCTTGAATGTATCACCATTTAACAGAGTTATAATGTTTCGAATGAAGGCGAGATATATCTAAGGAATATTTTGGATTTTGATATTTTATAAAGAAATAGAGATGTTGATTATCAATTTTATTTTCTATTTAATATCTCTAATGTACATGGTATCTTACATGTTTTGATGTTGAGAATGTAAATGTTGATCCCAACACAATTAATCACCACTATTAAAATAAAGTTATATCTTGACTAGTCAAATAATGAAGAGAATTCTATGATTTTTTAGATTAGAGACTCTGTCTTTTAGAATCTGACAACCCAATTTTTAAAAGTCATTTAGAGGAATTAATTTTTTTTGGATATAATAATGGAGACTCGAGATGATATGATAAATGATTACACTCATTTGATCATGAATGTATTTATACGCTTGTATTTAGGATGCAATTATTGAATGGTAGAAATGTAATACATTAGATTTTATTACAATAAATAAACACTTTATCACAAAAATTATCAAAAAACACCCATTATTTTATTTCATTATAATTGTAATATGCATAATGCAATAGAAACTCTATGAATTAATCTTCTAAGGTAAAGATTCCAAACCACATATCTGGATCTAATTTTGAAATTATTATAATTCTTTTTCAATTAAATAAGAATTTTCTTATTAATTATTATCAATTACTAATTATATTATCAATGAGAGATCATCACTCCATATCATTATACACCCATAATAGTCAATTATAATTCTCAAAAATTATAACAACCACAAAACTCCCTAAAATTTGGTAAATTAATATATATGTGTTTTTTAAGAAATGGAATCTCAGATTGGATACAAGAATGTGGATGTAGATTCAGGACCAGATATGCCTTATGGAGATATCCCTAAAATTATTAGTATATTATTAACTCGATCTTCACTTCATGCAAAATAAGTGGGATAATGTTAAAAAAATTGACACTCTCATAGGATATGTTCTGGATGATTCACAAGTTATTAATGAACCATACTTAAGGACCATTTAAAGTTGATATCCATACACAATGAAATCACCCCTCACAAATATATTTTTATCATTATGTGGATAAACATATCTTTAATTTCAATTTTACTAACCCTATATTCATATATTTACTATTTTAGATAGAATTTTTCATTTAATGGGGTAGTATTTTTAATCCTCTATTCTATTACTTCTATGTCGAACACTATTGACTACATTCAATAGTATTTATGTGCTTACATATAGAACATTAATATATGTATTTTTTTTTAATAATAATCATTATATAATGGATGCATTTGAATTATTATGTAATGGGTGGGTCCATAAATTATTTATCCCCTCAATACATTGATAGAGCTTATTAGAAAAATTATTCCTCAAATTTGGTGTATTACATACCTGTTTATATATTATGCCTTAGAATAAAGACTTGACTATATGTTTATCGTTCTTTTTTGAATTTTGTAACTATGTGATCATTTCCTGTTATCCATGTGTTTATTTATTATTATTTTATGTTTGGAAATATTATGATATCATCTTCTTTTGTTATGATATTATTCTATTTATTTTTCCCCTGTATTATTTATCTCATGATTATTCTATGATAGGTTCCAGTGTATAAAAAATCATATAGAACTCTTGAACTCACTAATTTATATTTTTTCTCATTTCCCTACGCAAACATTAAGATTACTACCATCAATAAAAGGACATTAATATAAAAATAATAATTTTTTCTTGTACTCAGGTGAAGTATCTTATGTTAAAAAGTAATATAATGATACTTTATCGATATAAAATTCTGTGACACCAAAATTAATAGATCCTATTCATTTTTATTGATTTATTCCCTATAATTGTAATAAAATAACACCTAAATTCATGTTAATGGAGTTGGGGTTTTTTCACTACAATTCAGTAATAAGTAAAAAACCTCCTCTCAACTCCCAAACAAAATCATTTTAATGAAAATCATAGATAACAATTATTTATTTTTAGAAATACCAAAAATAATAGATTATCTATTTTTCGGTATTTAATAAATCCATACATACTCATTTGGGTGTCCCATACCTTTGATATCCTTGTATATGTTTCTCCTATATGGGTTTTTAAATGGCCTTAATCTGAAAGAAATATTTTAACGGGACCCATGATATTAAATCACCGAACCTATATTTATGTTTAAAGACCATAAATTTATCAGAATTGGTCCTTGATACATATCATTATGACATAAAATATTATTTATTATCACACAAACATATTTTTCTATAAATAAAATGTATATATAGTCCAATTAAACATTATTCTGATTCAAGTTCATATATCTTTACAGAATATATGATGCCTTATTTCATGGCCTAAAATTTTATTCCATATTTACCTTAGTGTAATACCATTTCATATGGATTTATAGTGTAACATTGAACTATGTATGTTTTTTCCTCCTCAAATAGATATATAATAATTCCTTTGAAGAAACATTACCATGTGAATGATTTTGAAAATTAAAATATAATATTTCATTAGAAAATTAAACCATTTCATTTTTTAAAATTAATTATATTATAGTTCTTCGCAATGTGAAATCAATTATAGAATACACACATTATTGTTTTTGGGTTAAATACATTTTTCCATAAAAATAGAAAAATTTGAAATAATTATGGGTTTTTATCAGCTTTATAATTGTTATCATATAGAAATATTATTACCATGTACACCATGAATTTTTTTTAATAATTTAGTTGAAATTATTTTATGATTATATTTTTTCATGAAACACATCCCATGATAATTTTATTAAATTAGGATATACATTTATAATTTGTATAACCAAAATTATTTTTTATAGAAATCATTTTCTAGCAAATAAATGTTTCAAAATCCAAGATCATATTTCTTAATACATGTAATGGTTATATAAATGGTCTTTTTCTAAATTTATAATTTTATCATACCTTTTAAAAATAAATATTCAGTGTTTTTCTAATAGAATAATTATTTTATAACATGGGAAATCATTTTCAAAAGGTAGTAGAAACACTTCAAAAACCTATTTAAAAAAAATCATAAATTTGATGGATTTCAATAAATAATAAATTATGAAAAAACATATTATATCATATGAAGTTGATCGGTCTAGGTACTAAAATGTAATTATACAAAACCATTTTATTATATTTTTTAATTTTTAGAGGGAATTTTAAATTTTAGTGTTGGGATAATAGTTCTTTGAAAACATGTATTGAGATTGTAGTTTAATGATTTTAACCTATTAAGGTGATGTGTTTCAATGTGTTTTGGGAGTTATCCATTGGATGGGTATAAGGAACCAGCCTTAAACATTACATAATATTGAATTAAATGAATAATTCACATTGATGATCTTTTCAGGTTTATAGTTTTAGAGAGTTAGGCCATAACTATTACATTTCAAAATACTACAAAGTAGACACTTCTACACAGTTTCCATTTTTTTACAAAACATGAACTCTTGAAAAAAAAAAGTCATGTCTAGTTCCATATTTAAGATAGCATGAATTCTCCTTGATCCCATTCTTTACCCTATTCCACAATATGTCCTATGAAAAACATTTCAAAAACATGGGATGAGAATAAAAATCTCAATAAGGGATACACAAAGAAGTAAAACTGTTAGTTTTTCAAAACAACAAGTAAACCATGAATACATTAACATAAGTAATACTTTTCACCTTTATGAATTAGTAAATACTCTTCACAGAATAATGTATAATTACTTACCCTTTTGTAACCAAAATATTACCATAAAACCCATATAAATAACACATAACATATAAAGGTAACTTGGGACATAAACATACATAAATAGAATAACGATACGGTTGACTTCCACACATATCACTCAATGGAATATCCATATGACTAACTTCCATACCCAATGCATTGGAGGTTATAACGTAACCACCCGTCCTGGTATTCATGGAACCACCTGTCATTTGGTTTATCATATAACCACCCATCAAATGTCCAAGTACCAATATAAAACCATAACACATACGAAAAATATAATGGAAAGAAAACATTTCCACATTTCGATCAAAATATATCACATAAATATATTGACATAACCAATCAATTTTCAATACCATTTTCAATTCCAAAAATACCTAAAAGAGTATATGGTATTTATTTTCTTTTAAAAACATTACGGCTTGTTGAGGAAGCCAAAGATCAAATAATACTCGCGGTGACATAAAAGGTCGTCGTCACCGCGTACGTTAAAAGAAACATTCTTTTTTTATTATTTAGTATAACACTTCGTATAAAAATATTCCCAATGAATGAAATGAAACTTTAAAGGTTTTTATACAGCATATAAAATAATGTCTTGTATTAGAACAAAATATTACTCAATGAAAGGAGATTGAGACGAAGTCCCTTACCTCGTGTCCGACATGACTCGATCGTTCTTTAAGATCAACAATAATAAACTAAAGTTAATTTATACTTTATTAAGAACTTTTTTCAAGTTTATTATTCCTTTTAATTCACTTATTACCATTTTATAAAAATTATTTAACCATTTATGTTAATAACTTTCATTTTGTCGATATTTGGAACTTGAGTAAAAAATAAACACCTTATATTTACAAGTTTTCCATGTGGTCAATAGTACATTATATCCAGAATTATATTCATGATTTATAAATCATATATATCATATATATCCAGTATATACATGTATTAATAATATTACATAATATTTAGAGGTAAGAAATGAAATTCACTATTAATGGAGACGGTAAGTTGTACGTACGCCTGAACGCTACTTTCATTTCTATTTATTATTTTAATGGAAATAAAAAATAATTATACATAGGTATATTATAATTCCATTATTATATCATATATAATGTCATTAACACTATCCTTTATACATCCCACATAAGGCATTAAAGAGTCACATCACTTTAAGGGGGCGGTAGTCCGCACTTTCTCAAATGAGATTATCATATTTACCCACTATGGAAACCATAAAGTCATGATATAATTTGGAAGTACAAAAGCATAATGAAATCATAAACATAATATATATCATATATAAATACAGTTCCATTGTAATGGCCACCATGAGAGGTGGTAGGATAAAATCGAACAATCATTATTTTGTTAGGCGTTAGTTTGCCATCCATAGAAGCATTATGTTCTTCACCCATTAAGTGGAGGTGTGTGTATGTGTAGTTCGATTAATTCTAATAAAAACATTCTAGTATATTGAAGATACTGATGTTGTTACAAACGAAATGAATAAAAAGAGTTTGGGGTTGGAGAAGTAAAATAAAAGAAAACAATTTAAAATAAACTGTTACCTTTAATTTGGGTAACTTCCTTTGGTTTGAACCAAAAGGACTTATTGAAGTGCCTTCTGCCTAAGGTAATGCTTCTAAGAGGAGTATAGGGATTTATGGGGCTTAATTGGGAAGAGTTTGGATGATCCAAATGGCTTGAGATGTGTGAGGAATTGGTTCTAAGTGGTCTCCTTTTATAAGGGGGAGGAGGGGCTCTTTAGAAAAAGTGTGAAGATATTTTTTTATAATTTAATTATATTCAGTTTCTAATGGTACAAAAATCATTATCATAGAAGAGAAGATGATTAATGGTCGAAATAAAACCATATAATCATAATTTTACATGTTTTGGATAATATTTTAATCATTATAATCTAATTTATTTAAATGATTTATTAATGAGGTAAATACTGCATCATTATAATGTCATACATAATTTAATTTATTTTGTTGTCTAAAATTTTTGAAATAACTACCATGATGTAGGAAATCGTTTTATCATTAAAAATAATATTTATAGTCAAAAATAGTACTTATATAACACTATATAAAAAATAATCACTAAAATGTTTTTGTTTATGTCATTTTGGCCTTTACTATAAATTAATTAATCTAAATTGTCATTATCACTTCCAAGTGGATCAAACGGGTCAAAAAATAGACTCAAGGATGCCAATTGTAGTTAATGACTCAACCAATAAGGTTAGGACAAATGTTAAGGTAATTTTGAATTATTATAAAATTCTTTTTACCTTAAATTACCTTATTTACCTTTAACCGCCGTAAATAAAAGTCAAAAGTTACTATTAATCAAAAATTATTTTCATCTTAATAGACAAAATTTTACTTCTTGATAACAACCATGTATGTAGGATTTTTGAAATTCAATTCACATAAGTGGTAAAATTTCATTTAAATGAAAAAGTTAGTTTTTTAACTACCACTAAGTAGTTTCCCTATTCATCAAAAATTGGAGTTTTTCAGAAAAATACCAAAAATTCAGCCTAAGATATATTTGGTATTCCGAATTCAAAAATGATGTCTATTTTTTAATATTCAAAACATATAAGTGGCATTAAATAATTTTAAAATTAATTCCCATTGTTAAAACAAATAGCGTGTTTTTAAGAAACAATAACTATCAAAAGTTTGATACTTGTTTTTGTCCAATTTCAATGTAAATTAATTACAATGACCAAAATTGGATTAAATGGTAAAAATATATTCTAATTACAATTTAAAACCAATTAAAATGATAATCTAACCATATACATAAATTATGTTAAAACATAGTTTTGAATTAAAATACAATTTTTACACTATTCGTTAAAAAATGAACTTTATCGGAAAAGTTCCAAAAATTTACGCAAATAAAATTTCGATGTCCCCATTCTAAAGAAGGATTTTATTTGGTCATATAGAATGTATTAAAGTGACCAAACCTTATTTAAAAAGGTTTCTCTTTTAAAAGGCGATAAATCATCCTTTTAATGTAAATTATGCTTCAAATTAGATTCATTCACATTTTAAGCCTCTAACTTTCTATTAAATAATGTAAATACATTTAACAATCATGTATAATCATATTTTAGTTAGTTTCATTCATTCTCACCAATAAAACGGCTATAAGTTAACTACCATTTAAAATAATAATATTATATTATTAGTGTGCGACGTAAGATTCCAAAGAAACCCGTTGTTGCATATCGGGTACGCTATCGAACATAGAAACCCTTTTAAAGTAAAATTAATATTTAATTCAAAAATATTAATAAATATGAAATATATCTTATTCTTCATTTAACTGGGATGTCACATCCTTCCCACCTTTTGGGAATTGCGTCCTCGTAATTTTTATTCACTTATCAAAATAATTGGGGGTATTTATCCCTCATAGAATTTTCAGATTACCATGTTGGCTCTTCAACCATATTGTTTTTCCACAAAACCTCTACCTGGTGAATTACCTTATTCTGCAACACTTGTTCTCTATGGTCAATAATTTGGACCGGTTGTTCTTCATAAGAGAGATTCGTATCCATCTGAACGACCTCTGGGATCGAAATATGAGATGGACCTGGCATATAATTTTTCAACATCAAAACATGGAAAAAATTGTGTACCAGGGATAAACATGGAGGTAAAGTCAATATATATGCAACTGATCCAACTTTTTCCATAATTTCATAAGGTCTAATAAACCTCGGACTCAACTTTACCTTCTTACCAAAACGCATCATACTTTTCCATGGAGAATCTTTGAGAAAGACATGATCACCTACCTCAAAAGAATTATCCTTCCTCCGGTTATCTGCATAACTTTTCTGTCTGCTCTGAGCTGTTATCATGTGCTTATGAATCAACTGAACTTTCTCTGCCATCTCTTCTACCAATTCTGACCCCATCAGCTTCCTTTCACCTACTTCATCCCAAAAAGCTGGAGTTCGACAATGCTTTCCATATAATGCCTCAAATGGAGCCATCTGTATACTAGAATGAAAATAGTTATTATTTGAAAATTCAACCAAAGAATGATGTTGCTCCCAACTTCCCTGATAATCCATCGAGCAAGCTCGTAACATATTTTCCAATGTCTGAATTGTTTTTTCTTGACTGCACATCAAATTGGGGATGAAAAGTTGTACTAAAATTTAATTCAGTACCCAATGACTTCTGAAGGCCTTTCCTAAAGTTAGAAGTGAACCTTTGATCACGATCAGATACAATGGAGAGAGGAACACCATGAAACCTGACTATCTTCTTAACATACAACCAAGAAAGTTTATCTAGAGACAAAGTATCTCAAATAGGAAGGAAATGATAAGATTTAGTCAATCGATCAAATATAACCCAGATTGCATTATTACCTCGAGATGTCTTTGGTAATCCCACAACAAAGTCCATGGATATATTTTCCCATTTTCACTCTAGCACTGGTAAAGGCTGAATAATTCCTCTCGGTAACTGCCGCTCTTCTTTAACCTGCTGAAAAGTCAAACACTTCACAGTAAAATCAACAATATCTCTTTTTATACCATCCCACCAGTAATAATCCCGAAATCCTTGTACATCTTAGTACTACCAGGATGAACTGAAAATGGGGAACTATGAGCTTCACATAACAACTCATTCTTCAACTGTGAATCACAAGGCACACATAATCTCTTTCCAAATCTAAAAAAACGATCATTATCAATGTTAAATTCAGGTAACTTACCCTTCTGAACCATCTCTACCTTTTTCTACAACTCACTATCTTCTTTCTGTGCTTCCTTTATTCTGTCTGATAGAGACGACTTCACTGACACCTGAAACAAAATAGAATAATTTCCGGCACCAACAAATTCTATTCCAAAGTTCATCAAATAAAAAAACCAAAGGATCTCATTCCAAACGTAGCATGGTTAATGAAGCATTACTTTTTCGACTCAATGAATCAGCCACTTTATTTGTGTTTTCCAGATGCTAATGGATCGTGCAATCATAATACTTGATTAATTGAAACCATCTCCTCTGTATCATATTCAATTCTTTTTGAGTGAATATATACTTTAAACTTTTTTGATCACTATATATTTCACACTTCACTCCGTACAAATAAAGCCTCCAAATTTTTAAAGCAAAAACAACAGCAGCTAATTCCAAATCATGTGTAGGGTAATTTAACTCATGAGGTTTCAACTGACATGAAGCATAAGAAATTACCTCATCATTCTGCATTAGGACACAACCCAGTCCATTCAATAAAGCATCAATGTAGATTACAAAATCACCATTTCTAGAAAGCAGTGCCAAAACTGGAGCATTAACCAATCTTCTTTTCAATTCCTGAAAACAATCATCACATTCATTTTTCCAGATGAACTTAACACCTTTTTGAGTTAACATAGTCATTGGACTAGATAACCGTGAAAAATTTTCAACAATCCTCTGGTAATAACCTGCCATCCAAAGAAAACTACAAATCTTGGTTATATTTGTTGGTCTTGGCCATTCGTCAACAACTTTCATTTTAGTAGGATCAACAGTTATTCCATTTTTTGAAACAATGTGACCAAGGAAAGAAATTTTTTGTAACCCAAACTCACACTTTCGGAATTTCCCATAACGTTTCTTTCCTTTTAAGTTTTTCAAGACAACCCTTAATTGAATTTCATGTTCCTCTTTACTTTTGGAATAAACCAATATATGATCAATGAACACAACCACAAAATTATCCAAGAACTCACGGAAAATTCTATTCATAAGATCCAAGAATACAGTAGGTGCATGGGTTAACCTAAATGGCATAACAACAAATTCATAATGACCATATATAGTACGAAACACAGTATTTGGAACGTCTGTTTCCTTTAATTTCAACTGATGGTACCCCAACCTCAATTCAATCTTCGAAAAATACTGAGCACCCTAGAGCTGATTAAACAAATCATCGATATGAGGAAAATGATACTTATTCATAACAGTGATGTTATTCAATGATCTATAATCAATGAAAAGTCTCATTGAACCGTCTTTCTTTTTAAAAAAAAGATAGGATCACCCCATGGTGACGTGCTAGGTCGAATGAAACCTTTATCTAATAACTCCTTCAATTGCTTCTTTAACTCAAAAAGTTCAATTTGAGCCATTCAATAAGGGGTTTTTGAAATTGGATTATAATCAGGAACTAAGTCAACAGTAAATTCAACTTTCCGATTAGGTATAATACCATACAACTCATCAAGAAAAACATCAAGGTACTCTTTTACCAATGGAACATCATTAATCTGAACAGTTCCTTTTTTCAACAATATGGGCAAGGTAACATTCATTTCCATCTTTTACTAGTTTCTCAGCTTCCTGAAATGTTATCAACAGCAAGGGTTCATTTTTGTATACAAACTGAAAATCATTCTGAAAAGAAACCTCTTTATCTCTTCAATCAATCTTAGTATGATAAACAGAAATCCAATCCATGCCCAAAATTACATCAAACTCTACTAGAGGCAAAACAATATGGTTTGCAGGTAGATTCTTTCCGCAGACAAGGACATGAAAGTTCTTATGTTTTACTTTTGTCTCAACATTTCCTCCAAGTGTTTTTACCATATGTTTTGTATTCATATCATTATTTGGAATTCCCAATTTACCAAAAAAAATCTTAGAAATGAAAGAGTGTGTAGACCCTGAAGCAAACAACACATTGGCATAATCTGAAAAAACAAACAGTGTACCTGATAGAACTTCATTTGATGGCCCAACATTTGCTGAAGTAGTTACAAAGGATTTCTCCACCCCTTTTTTCTTGTAGTCTGGCTGCTTTCCCTCAGTTGAGTTCTTCGCTGGACACTCATTTGCATAATGACCCATTTCATTACACTTAAAACATCTTACCGATGGTTTTTCAATGCCTTCTTGATCATCTTCCTTACAATTACGAGAAATATGACCAGACTTACCACATCGGAAGCACTTTCCAGACTTCGATAAAAATTCTCCAGGATTCTCTTTACCACACTTCTCAAAAGTTGGATATTTAGTTTTCTTACCTCCAGTCTTCTTTTATGAATTCTTCCCCTTTGCCTGCCAACTGGACCTTCTATTTTTTTGTTTTTCAAAGAACACTTGATCATTAGAAAACTCCATTTCCACCTTCTCTGCACAATGAACAAGTTTTTCATAACTTTTGAACTCATAATAGGACAATTCTCTACGATATCATGGATTTAGTTTTGAGTAAAATCAATTTATCTCAATATCAAGATCTCGGATGAAATTTGGTGCATACCTTACCAGTCGAGTGAACTTTGCTTCATAAGCGGCCACTGAGTCATCCTCCTGCCTCAATTACAGGAATTGTTTTTCCATCCTAAGATGATCCACCTTAGGAAAATATTTCTCAAGAAACATACCTTTGAATTAATCCCAAACAAGAGCATAAATCTCCTCACTATCCCTAATATTTTTCACCATCGACCACCACTGATCAGCTTCACCTTCAAAACGGTAAACAGCGAGACTAACCTTTTGAAGTTCTGAATATCCCATAACATCAAAAATCTTTTCCAGTGCTTTAATCCACCCTTCTGCTAGCACAAGGTCAGATGATCCTCTGAATGATGGGGGATGTTGCCTCGCAAAATGCTCCACTACTGACATGTTCCTCTACGGTTGATCTGGATGATCTCGTTCATTAATACCACCACCATTTATAGCCCGAGTCAACTGTGCCATCACTGCAACAAACTATTCAGTTCCGATTCCGACCATCCCAGGTTGCTGATTTGGATGGTTATCTTCCTCCTGATGTCGTCCCAACATATCGGCCCTATTTACTTTGAGGAAAACCATTCTGAACATAGAAATATCTTAGGCGAAGCAACATGGTAATTTGGAAACGCTACATGATTTCAATATTAACATAAATTACTTTATGGATATTACTTTAATAATACCCTAACACGCAAATTTATCTAAACTGGCCTCTGATACCAACTATAAGAATCTGGCCTTGAACATTACATAATATTTAATTTAATGAATAATTCACATTGAGGATTTTATCAGGTTTAGAGTTCTATAGAGTTAGTCCATAACTATTACATTTCAAAATATTACAAAGTAGACACTTCTACACAGTTTCCATTTTTTTAGAAAAAATGAACCCTTGAAAAAAATGAGTCATGTCTAGTTCCATCTTTAAGATAGCATGACTTCTCCTTAATCACATTCTTTACCCTATTCCACATTATGTCATGTGAAAAACATTTCAAAAACTTGGTATGAGCATAAAAATCTTAGCAAGGGATACACAAAGAAGTAAAACTATTAGTTTTTCAAAAACAACAAGTAAACCATGAATACTTTAACATAGGTAATACTTTTCACCATTATGAAGTAGTAAATACTCTACACTGAATAAAGGATCATTACATACCCTTTTTAACCAAAATATTACCATAAAACCCATATAAATAACACATAACATATAAAGGTAACTTGGGACATAAAAATATATAAATGGAATAACAATACGGCCGACTTCCACACATATCACTAAATGGAATCACCATACGACCAACTTCCATACCCAATTCATTGGATGTTATAACGTAACCACCGGTCCTGGTATTCATGGAACCACCCGTTATTTGGATTATCATATAACCACTAGTCAAATGTCCAAGTACCAATATAAAACCATAACACATACAACAAATATAAAGGAAAGAAAACATTTCCAAATTTCGATCACAATATATAAATTAAATATATTGACATAAAAAATCCATTTTCAAAACCATTTTCAATACCCAAAATACATAAAATAGTATAAGGTATTTAGTTTCTTTTAAAAACATTATGACTTTTTGAGGAAGCCAAAGATCAAATAATACTCACGGAGGTGGAAAAGGTCGTTGTCACCGCATATGTTAAAAGAATCATTCTTTTTTTTCTTTTAGTAAAATGCTTCATAGAGAAATATTCCCTTTGAATGAAATGAAAAGTAAAAGGTTTTTATACAACGTATAAAATAAAGTCTTGTATTAGAACAAAATATTCCTCAATGAAAGGAGATTGAGACGAAGTCCCTTACCTCGTGTCGGACTTGACTCGATCGTTCTTTAAAATCATGAATAATAAACTAAAGTTAATTTATACTTGATTAAGAATATTTTTAAAGTTTATTATACCTTTTATATAACTTATTACCATGTTATAAACATTATTTAATCATTTAAGTTAATAACTTTTGTTTTGTCGATATTTGGAACTTGAGTAAAAAATGAACACCTTATATTTACAAGTTTTCCTTGTGGTCAATATTCCATTATATATAGAATTATATTCATGGTTTAGATATCATATATATCATATATATTCATTATGTACATGTATTTATAACAGTACATAACATTTATAGGTAAGAAATGAAATGCATTGTTCATGGAGACAGTAAGCCGTACGTGCGCATGAATGCTACTTTCATTTCTATTTCTTATTTTAATGGAAATAAAACATAATTATAAATAGGTATACTATAATTCCAGTATTATATCATATATAATATCATTAACAATATCCATTATACATTCCACATAAGGCATTAACAAGTCACATCACTTTAAGGGGGCGGTAGTCCGCACTTCCTCAAATGAGATTATCGTATTTACCCACTATGAAAATTATAAAGGCATGATATAATTTGGATTTACATAAGCATAATGAAATAATAAACATAATATATATCATATATAAATATAGTTCGATCATAATGTCCACCATGAGAGGTGGAACGATAAAATCGAACAATCATCGTTTCGTGAGGCGTTAATTTTCCATCCAGAGAAGCATTATGTTCTTCACCCATTAGATGGAGGTGTGTGTATGTGTAGTTCTAATCCTTCTCATAACAACATCCTAGTATATTTAGGATACTGGTTTTTTACAAAATAAATGAATAAAAATATTTTAGTGGTTGTAGAAGTAAAATAAAAGAAAACAATTTAACAGAAACTATTACCTTTAATTTGGGTAACTTTCGTGGGTTTGAACCAAAAGGACTTATTGAAGTGCCTTACGCCTACGGTAAGGCTTCTAAGATGAGGATAGGAATTTAGGGAGCTTAATTGGGTAAAAGTTGGATGAGAAATATGGCTTGAGAGTTGTGAGGAATTTGTTAGAAGTGGTCTCCTTTTATAAGGGGGAGGAGGGGCTCTTTAGGAAAGTGTGAAATATTATTTTATAATATAATTATATTCGGTTTCTAATGGTCAAAAAATCATTATAGTCAAAGATAAGATGATTAATGGTTGAAATAAAATCATCCAATCAGGATTGGACATGTTTTGGATAATATGTTAATCATTATAATCTTATTTATTTAAATGATTTATTAATGAGGTAAATACTGCATCATTAATATGTCAAACATAATATAATTTATTTTTTGTCTAAAAATTATAAAAAAATACCATGATTTAGGAAATCGTTTTATATTTCCAATGAATATATATAGTAGAAAATAGGACTTATATAACACCATATAAAAATTAATTACTATAAGATTTTTGTTTATGTCATTTTGGCCTTTACTTTAAATTAATTAATTTAAATTGTCATTATTACTTCCAAGTGGATCAAAGGGGTCCCAAAATAGACCCAAAGATAGCCATGGTCGTTAATGACTAAAACAATAAGGTTAGGATAAGTGTTAATGTAATTTTGAATTATTATAATATTATTTTTACCTTAAATTACCCTATTTACCTTTAACCGCGGTAAATAAAAGTCAAAAGTTACTATTCACCAAATATTATTTTCATCTTAATGAACCAAATTTTACTTCTTGATAACAACCATCTATGTCAGATTTTTGAAATTCAATTCACATAAGTGGTAAAATTTCATTTAAATGAAAAAGTCAGTTTTTTAACTACAACTAAGTAGTTTCACTATTAATAAAAAATTAAAGTTTTTCAGAAAAATACCAAAAATTCATCCTAAGATATATTTGATATTCCGAATTCAAAAATGATGTCTATTTTTTAAAATTCAAAACATATAAGTGGAATTAAATAATTTTAAAATTAATTCCCATTCTTAAAACAAATAACGTGTTTTTAAGAAACAATATCTATCAAAAGACTGATACCTGTTTATGTCCAATTTCAAAGTGAAATTAAATAAAATTACCAAAATTAAATTAAATGGTAAAAATATATTCTAATTACACTTTAAAACCAATTAAAAAGATAATCTAACCATATAAATATATTATATTAAAACATAATTTTGAATTAAAATACAATATTTTCACTATTCATTAAAAAATGAACTTTATCGAAAAAATTCCAAAAATTTACACAAAGTAAATTTTGAAGTCCCCATTCTAAATATAGATTTTATTTGGTCATATAGAATGTATTATGGTGAAAAAAACTAGATTTAAAAAGGTTTCTCCATTAAAAGGCGGTAAATCGGCCTTTTAATGTAAATTATGCTAAAAGTTAGATTCATTCACATTTTAAGCCTCTACCTTTCTATTGGATAATGTAAGTATATTTAACAATCCTTTATAATCATATTGTAGTTATATTAATTAATTCTTTCCAATACAACGTCTAGGAGTTAACTACCATTTAAAATAAAAATATTATATTATTAGTGTGCAACGTAAGATTCCAAAGAAACTCGTTGTTGCGTATCGGGTACGCTATCGAACATAGCAACCCATTTAAAGTAAAATTAATATTTAATTCAGAAATATTAATAAATATTAAATATGTATTATTCTTCATTTACTTGAGATATTACAATGGGTATTTCAGAGTCATGTGGAACCTAGGCTAGAAAGTGACATATTAGAAATTAATTATTAAATAATACTAGAAAATGTATTTTTAAATCATGTTTTCATGAGTTTTTTACATTGATTTCTGGCAGCTGTTATTTATGAAAACATTTTAAATATACTTTTTATCATTTAGATGTTGTGGAAATTTATTTAGAAATCATTTTGAAGCCATATATGTATATAATTGGCATGAAAAGGTATGTTTTTGTTCTATTAAATATATAATAGATATAAGAATGTGGTTTTCACTGTTATATATATATATGATTTAAAAAGTCATAAAAAATCCTTAAAACTAAATTTTTTGTCCACATTACAGAACATTGATCAAAATATAAGATAACAGTAAATAAAATTATTTCAATAAAATAAAAAATATATGGTTTTCATTTCTACTTCTCCATAAAAGTGCTCATTCCCACTAAATTTAGAGATTATTTCTAAATATTAGTTTTCTTCTTGATGAGAAAATCATAAGTAATTTTAAGAAATAACTATCAGATCTTATATAAAATCCTAATCATCATTGAAGTAATCATCTACATAAAAAATTATTATTTTCACAATAATATACTCATTGAAAAAATATAAAATATCCATATAACATAAATTTACACACATTAAATAAATTGAAACAAACAATATTAGTAGATCAAGACAATAAAAAAAATGGAAATTAAATTTTGAGTGAAATGATTTATAATGATCGTTTTGGTAAATTTAATAGTAAAAAATCAATAAACTCTTATATTTATATATGGTGAATATAAAAGTAAAAAAACTCATGATATAAAAAATTGGTAATTATTAACACATTTGTTTTAGAAAAATTCTCATTAAACATTTTATATGGATTTGTAAAAAACCTATGATAAAAATATACTATAAACATCAATTTCTTACTAGATAAAGCTGAGTGTACACATAAATTTTAGGATTTTTAAATAACATTGTAAAATTATAGCTTTAAGATTAGTTTTCATAAAAAAAACAATTAAATTATATCGACATTATTTTTTTAAAAATTGAGCTTAAAGTAGATTATAAAAGTACATTTGGACATCAATGTTTAAAAACCAAATTTAATTGATGAACTTGGATAAAAATATTTCTACTACTAAGAAGAAAATATAATTAGCTTTCCTTATAGATTAAATGGTGGTTATAATTGAATGATCTACATTGATTTGGTTAATAACATCCATTTGTTTTTCAATTAATGAAAATTTATATTATAGTAGGTCCGCTGAATTTATATTTCAATAACTATAGGGATAAACTTTATTCGGTGGTAAAATTTGAGTGAGAGGGGTGACATGTTAAGGATAAGACAATTAGTAGAGGTATATAATTAGGCCTAGGATACTCATGTTATTGGGTCATGAATGAGGGTAGTCATTTCCCTTGGGTGTCTTTAGTATAACATAGTTTTCTTATTGAGATTTTATTCTCTTTCATTGTCATTGAGAACCAGACGGATTGATATGAGAACATATGAAGTGTATAAATAGCTATAGGATAGTGATATGAGGATAATCTTTTATTGATAATAGTTTTAAATTTAATAAAACAATGATATCATTAGGTCTATATATTGTTCTTGTTTATTTAAATCATTTAAAATAGGACATGGTGTTCATAGATACACCATAAGGTTCATTAGGATACTAAAATTGATTTTCGGTATTTATATGATGTTACGGTAAGTATTTGAGAGGAATTACATAATATTTCATCTTTTACGTGATAGTATTAGTGGATTTTGTTTTTCATATGTATGATCTAGGGGTTGGACTAGTGTTTTAAGGATATATGGGCCAAAATGATTACATGTGTTCTATGTTCAAAGGATTAGATGATAATTGTGGATGGAGGGATTGGTCAGGGAATTGGTGAGGAGTTCTCTAGGAGACCTTCTATCATAGATCTATGTAGGATTTTATGTGCATATAGCTAAGGTATTTGATACTGTATATGTCAAAAATGTATTTACTTATTACCATACAGTGATAATTTGAATAAAAATAAGGATGACACCAATTGATACCTCACTCTGAGTGTGAGGGATGAGGTATATGACATTTTATATAACATGGGATTAGAAATAATCTTCATTAAATGGTTGGTTGTGTAATTTAGGTTTTGTGATATGATAGTATATGTGGTATGATACTATACACTAATGTAAAGGATAATGGTTTTAGATATTTTATATGACATTTTGTGAATCCTCACACAAAGTGAGAAGGTGGAGGTATGAGTTTGGGTATGAGAATGGGACTCAATACCATAGACTACGCTAAGTGATAGGGTAATGTTCTGAACATAGTTGTATGTACATTTCCTAAGTATTCAGGAAATGGGATAGTGCATACAATGGGATTATTCTCAATGATAATTTGTGGAAAAATAGATTTCATGTAACATAATATCCAAGTTAGAACATAGTTAAATAATATGATTAATTTCATGTTTTATATTGTTTCATGATTTATTTACTCACACATGAATACAGTATATAATATGGATTATATTAAGGGAAATCAACAAGACTCTACTATATTTTATGGTTTCAACATACATGTGAAATAGATTCATTTGACGATATTATGATTGGTCTTTTAGTAGATGGTAGTTTTGGTGATACTACAAGAGTAAGTAGATATATATTGGTTGATTGAATGTTCTAGGGAGGGTCTTATGATTATAATTTTAATCCCCCTTAATTTTGTATTCTATATGACTTGAATGGTAGAAGATCCTAGTTTTGTATTTTTACATGGGTAATTGTCAACTCTGTTATAAAATAATTTTATATAATATTTTCTAATGTTTTTCATTTAATTAATATTAATTAAAATAATTATGATTTTTTATTATTTTATTATTTACCTATTATTTCATGTTGTGGTATAAAGAGTATGGTCTATACATATTTAACCATGAATATATCCATTTCTTAGTAGTCTCTATTGTAGGGGGTAACACATGAGTTATTGTGGAACTCTTCATAGAGTGTTGTAAATTTGATGCTAGTCTAGCTATTTCAATGTTATATCAAATAATTATTTTCATTAATAATATTTGGGACTTGTAGGTGGATCTTAGATATTGTTGATACATTGGACAGAACATATTCTATGGTATAACTAACTTATGTATGAGGAGATTCCAACCTTCCATGGATGGTAATGTGGTATTTTAAAAAAATAACTTTAGGATTGAGATGTTTATTAATATTTTATTTTATTCTTAAAATTTTTATTTAATTTTTTATTCTTGGTCTTAAGCTATAATAAATCATGAATTCAAGAAATATAATGGACATGTACATATCATTTTCATTTTCATAACTTGTTGTGGTTTGAAATTGTTTAATATAATGGAAAATTATTATTGAAAAGTGTGGAAAGAATTGGGTAAAAATTAAAAAAGAGGTCTTAATTAGTAAAATAATTAAAAAATAATGTAATTTTTTTAAATAACTCGTTGGTGGTGCCTCAATTAGTTTATAATGTTTTGTTAATTAAGTTTTTTTTGGTTTTATAATCCATGTACTTTTTTCTCATTGTGGATGAAATCCATATAATTGGGAGGCTAGGTTTGTGATGTAACTTTTATCAAGATCAAGCACAAGTAAAGTGAATAGAGTTATGTTTAAGTCAGAGATTTTATATGATGAGGGGCCCTTATGTGGGTTGATAGGATGCTATTGAAACTAGTGTGATAGAATTATTTGTGTATCTATTATATAAGTATAGATGTTCCTTGGGGAAGACAGAATTAGTTATTTATAATGTTATATGGGTTATTGATCTCACGGTATATGTTTATTAAGTTTTTTACTAGGTGTGTTGGAGGATTCACAATGGGATAAAGGAACAATGGGAAGAAATTTTAGAATTAAATGGAATGAAAAAATGGTGGGAAATAGGGAGTTCAATATTTTTAGGAACATCATTAGTTATTATAGTAATAGTGGTGCCATGGGTATATGTGAGGATAATTTTTTACTTAGAGAATTGGTAAAATTGTTTTTTGATTCTGGTTTTTGCATGGAAACATGATTTGGGTTTATGTTCGATTTATCAAATGTTTTGGTAACTCAATGTTTATGTCTAGTAAGCATTACATAATCTAACAAAAATGTTTTAGAATGCCAACTGGAATTGGATACGAGTAGTTCAGGTAACCATTGGATGTTGTAAAAAATGATGGTATAACGAGATTGTATAGGTTATAGGAATTTGGACATCACGAAGAAATCATGTTTTTAATAACAATTGATCGGTATGTAGTTTATCCATGGATACAAAGTGATGTTATTTAACAACTCTAATGGGTAGTAAAATAGTGAAACTACCTTGTGAGTGGTCATATCTTTAGTATTTATAAAAATTAGTGGTGAGACCATAATGATAAATGATGTTGGGGATTGGTCATACTCTTAATCCCAATACAACTAGTTTCTTTGTATAACATAAGGTAAATCGATGGTGGTCAATATAGATTTAGTAAACAGGTATGGGTTGTAGTGGTTGATTAAAAAAAATTAATCAGGCATTCTGTGTGTTGTAGTACCATCATCTAATTGTGTATAAAGGTATTTCTTAGTTATTGTGTGTGGGGAAATTTTTAAGGAATTGTGGGCTAGTTATTACAGATTTTTTCCTTATATCCATCAATAATAAGGTAATTATGAACATAGTAGCTTGAACAAATAATAGGAATTTATAGAGATATTTTGGACAAGGAATGTCTACCCTTGGGGATTAGTGGGTTAATTTTTTGTTATTTTAAATATGGTATTATCAAATAATATGTATATAATTTGTTGTATTTTGAAATACTAATCGATATAGGAAGGTTATGTGGTTTTAGATTGATGGTATTTGACATGAAGGGCTCATGTGAGGGAGATCAAGACTAGATATTAATTTTTTTATTGTTGTATTAGTAGGATAAAGTAGAATATAGTTATATGGTTGAGATAATTTCATTTATTTTTATTGTTTCAACCATGTTACAATTAATAATCGATCATTTTAATTGATTATGGAATGTTGAATGTCACTGATAATTCAATGAATCTTGTAATTCCTGTGATGAACTGATGATGAGCTATAACTAGTCCATAAAATTTTATTGTTTTTGAACTATTTTCATTGTGGTAATTACCATTAATGAGTTCAGTTATTAATGGATGATATTTTTTAATGAAGGACACTAAAATCAAAAGATATTATGAAATATACTTTTTCTAACAAATTTAATTTTATTGATAAATTCTGTTAGAAGAAACATTTTGTTTTAATGAACCATGAAAAACTATTAATAAAATTATTTAAGCATAGAAAAAACATAGAGATTAAAAATTTGTATTGAAATATTGATTACTATTAATTAAATAATAAATATATGGTATTTCTATAACAAATTAATTACAAAAAGTACTCAATTTAGGTTAATTGTTTTATATGTTTTGAAAATAATATTTTCCCCAAAAAATGTTCTTTAATGAATTCTGTAAAAAAATAAAAAAAAATAACTTTTAAAAATTTTAGAAAATTTTTCTATCAAAATAAACATAATTTTGAAAACAACCTGTAAAAAAATTTTGGGTGAATTTTTTATATTTTTTAGAAAAAATACATTTCTCATCGAATAGTCAAAAATACCAGATTTTATTACAAACTTCCTCTTCATTCAATGAATTTAAAACACATATTTTATTTTAATATAGTTTTAAAATTAAAATTTGTTCCATTATATTCCCATTAATCCAATTTAGTTCATTGGAATCAATTTTATAATTAATTTTGATATTTAAACTTTTTAAACTTTTTATACTTTTCTCTTTGGAAAACATCTTTTCTTCTCATAAATTTGATTTGATTTCAATTAAATAAATTCATATCTATGAAAATAGTTTATAAAAATGGGTTCCATGTTTTTAATTATTAATTTGTATATTTTTTATTAAGGTAAAATTATTTTTGACTATAATGAATAGTAAAAATAGTAAAAAATTTATTTCCACAATTAACGTGAAATTGATTTACTTTGGGTTAAAATAAAATGTTTAGGGGTAAAATGAATTTGAAAAATGTAAAAAAATTATTGGATATAAATATTTCAATTATATATTCTTTAGGATTCATAATAGTTTATTTTGCAGCCTTCTGTCATTTAAAAAATGTGGGCGGGCCAATTTATTTTAAAAAATTACTAGATTTCCCGTCACCTCATTTAGAAAAGGCCACCGATCTCGTCAACTCTTTTAAATTATAAAACCCTTTTTTCATGCAATACCTACCCCAATCACATATATTCATCCATCCTCTCATCCTATATGTCTTAATTTGACTAAAAATCCAACCTTATAATGATTTTGGTGCAAACCCAAGGTGGTTTCTAAAAGATGAGGGGGTTTGAAAATGTATAATGGAACTTAAGACTTAAGTTAAAGAATTTTAGTATCACTTTTTTATTCTATAAGACACATGATATATTAAAAAATATTTTTAATGGGTATATATACTTCCGGTGAATTTATTTTTATGTTGTTTTCCTAAAAATTATCTATATTTTCATATCCATTTGGAGATATCTCTTTTGGTGGTGCATTAAATTAAATGTCACCAATGTTGTAGTGGATTTATGATATAAACTCATCATTTATCAGAAATTATTATTTTTACATCCAACGATAGAATATTATTAGCCATCCAAAAATTCATGAATTTTATTCGATCATGGTTTTGTCATGAGAATACATTTTTCCCTTCATTATCCACAACTTTTGTACTCAACATATCAAAAGAATGTTTTTATAAAAATCAAGTTTATATTTTTTATTCAGTCGAAAAGTATTTTTTATTCTATTCCAATGTTTTCTATATATGTTTTAAAAAATGTATTTAAATTCTCCAATTTAATTACTAATGACTTTTACACATTTTTTACTTTATAGAAAGTGTTTCAAGAGGAATCATCGTATATTTTTAAAAATAATTTCTATTGGGAATTTATTTAAAATGGGAATTGAATATTTGTTTTAATATTTGTGATGTTTTTCAACTTCATGGACACTAAATGTTTTAAATATTCATTTACAAAATTTCTAGGTTATTGTAAAATAAAAAGATTTTAAAATTACTTATGTTTGAAAACTGTTTTTCCAAGTGGAAAGGAAATTTTTCAAAAGAAGTGATCAAATAGATTTTTCAATATCATATTCCATCTATGAGTTCATAATTTTATATTTCTTATGATTTATTAGGGATATGATCCAATTATAAGTTTTTATTTTTCCTCTATATGGTTTATTATTATGATGAAAATAATTTTATGAAACCGATTTCCTTCTATGGGTTATATATTAATGAAATATTTATTGAACTAGACACCTTTTAGTGGTTATTATATGATGAATTGTTTATTATATTTTGGAATCCATATTTATGTATGATGTTTTTTGTGGGACCTATATCTCCCTCCAATGTATTTTGTAAAGATGAATAAATAATGGTAAATATGATATGTGTGAACCTCATTACATGTTCTAAATGTCATGTGTGAACTTTATTACATGTTCAAAATGTTATGTGCTAACTAGATGGAATGTTCATGTGTTATTAATGGAAATATATTTCATGTCCATAAACTTATGCATAGACCTAGATACCTTTATATAAATTTAAAAAAGGTCATTTTTTCAAGTCCTTAACTTAATGAGTAAACCAGAATATATTTATACATGAACAAAATATTATAATATTTTGTCTATTACAAGAATATTTTTCATTTTCCAATTTTATGTTCTCATGAAACATGGTCTTTGATTCCATTATTATTCATATCTTTTGAACATTAATCACTAGGAAATTAAATTAGTTTTTTTCTTTGATATGTAGGGTATTCCTTTCCTATGCTACGATCATGTTCGTATATGTTTATTCTCTTGATCTATTTTCATATTTACTATGTATACCCTTATTTTTAATCTGATCACATGTATTATTATGTTTCATTCCCTAAATACAAATAATTATTTTAATTAGGGTATGTTTTTATTAGTATTAAAGGGGATAATATTTATAGTGTATGTTGATGATCATTCAATAAATAAGATGATTTTTTACCTTGTCTCTAAAGGCACTAAAACATTATGGTACCTGGGAATGTATTCGATAAATGTAATAAATATTTCTATACTAAGATGAGATATCACTGTATGAGATGTTTAGGTTTCTACAATTTGTATCCGGGGACGATTTTTATTAACAATTTGGAAACAATAAGCAAGAAGTCATTAGTAATATCCCAATGAAAATGTTTATCGATGAGTCCAAATATTGTAAAATGTTATATAATTTTTGGTAAAGTATATAGAGAGTTGTTTCCATGAAATTACATCCCATTCAAGATACTATAAGTGAATGTGGATCTAGCACATAGGTACCTTGGGTTAATATATCTGAAAGAGAACATAAAGTTACACTCAATCATCACATGGTGAACCAAAATTAGCATTTATATACACATAGTTTGACACTCTTAGAGGATATAATCTTGAAATTAAAAAACTAATTATGAACTATCAAACATGATTTAAATAGTTGGTGACTATGAATGACCTTTGATAAACCTATGTTTACAAGATTTAAATTTTTTCCAGCTTTAGACATTTTACAAGTGATTTATCATCATTAATTGGTTACCAACTATGACAATTGTTTCTTAAACATTTATTTATTTATTTTTTTATGTCAATGGTTAGAACATGATTTAATGGGGTTAAATTTTTGTGTGATAGAAAATAAAATAATTTTTCCCATGAGTAACCAATCATTTTTGGAAGCTACAAAGAAACATCTCATATCCATTATCACAAAACGTTCTAAATATACGAATCATGAATATCTTCCAAATGATCAGGGGAAATAACATTTTAATGTTTACTTTGTTGGATCGAATAGTAGATATAAAAGTCTATTAGATGGAACAATACAAGAGGGGGGGTGAATTGTAGGTTTAAAAACCTTTGAGTTTTAGTAACAAAGAGATTAGTTTAAATGATCTTAAACTAATACAAATACAAACACCCACAATTGTATTGAATGTAAAAGGTATGATGTATTGTAATACTATTGTAAAGCAAAACAATTGTATTCAAGGTGAACACAATAATCAGAGTAATACAAATGTTAATGATTCTACCTTAAAGCGTATAGAACCAATCAATACAAAATGTAATAGAATGATTGTAATTGAAACAATTACAATTGAATATGTAAAGAAGAAAGGAAACAACACAAATCTCTTTCTAATACAACAGCGGAAGTGTAAAAGTAACACAATTCTTTTAACCCAAAGAGAAGGGTTATCCTTTCACCTAGGATAAAAGTTCTGTCTCACCAACACCTTGGTGAGCCCTCGATACGATGATCGGCACGTCTGTCTGCCTATCCCCGGCAGCCCTCGATACGATGATCGGCACGTCTGTCTGCCTATCCCCGGCAGCCCTCGATTTTGCAGGTAATCGGAACCTCTGTCTTTCAATTACTTGAAAGCCCTCGATACGATGATCGGATGCACAAAGCTGATGAGAGAAGTCACAGTGTCTCTCTCTAGAATCTTCGTAGTTCACAGAGTCTCTTCATTCGTTCTCTTTGTTCATCGTTGTGTTCTCAGCTTCAAATGACCTCCTATTTATAGGCCTCGGGTTCCAACGGTCATATTGCCTCCAACGGTCATATTGAAACAGAAAGCACGACATCGTTTTGATTAGTTTGTAACTAACTCAATGACATCGTTTTGTTAGGACAAGAGATATATAGAAATGTAAAACATGAGTACGATTCATATGCAGAGAGAGTTTTTGACAAAGACCCAAAACAAATAATGATCATCTGAATAGCAGAGTCAGTACGATACGATTGACCGAGTCAGTACGATACGATTGACAGAGTCAATACGATACGATTTGGTCGGTACGATCAACATCGTACGATACGATAAACATGATAAAAGACAATTTGTTATTTACAAACATATGATAGAATACATTGGAGATTTCCAAAACATGACAGAATATATTTGTGATTTCCAAAACATGATGTAAAAGCCAAAAGAAGACTTTTTACTTAACAATATCCCCCTTTTTGGAAAGCACAAATCCACAAAGTAAATGAAACAAGAAATAATTATCTCCCCCTGAGTTATTGAAAACTCTTCTGAATAAGAAATTGAATACAACTAACTCCCCCTTAGGTATGGACTTTCCTAAGGATTGTATTCATAGATTTTCCTTAAGAGCATTTTAAAGCATTCTCCCCCTTTGTAAAACAATCGTTGCTTTGTAAAAATTCTCCCCCTTTGTGATTTACAAAAAGAAAGGAGTAATCTTGATTTTTCTGAAAGAGTTAGTGAAGCAATCCAAGACAATGGATAAAAGGATCATAAAAGTTATTACAAAATAGACAAGTTCCAAAAGAAACAAATACAACAATCATTTGTTTTCTCTTTCTTTCTCTTTCTTTATAAGCTCATGAAGCACAACTTTCATCTTCTTGATCTCCTTCTTGTCTTCAGAAATTGATTCACCCTGAGTTTTGAGAAGCTCCTGTTGATCCGCAAAAATCTGATCTTGATTTCTGATGGTTTCTTCCTGGACTCTGATTACTTCTTCAAGAGTATCAATTCTGATTTGCAGAGTCTTTTTATCCTTGGATAACACAAAATTTTGATTCTTCAGTAAAACCATTTCATCTTTGAAAGATGAAACCTTCGAGAATTCAGATTGGAAAACATTCATCCTATCTTGCAAGTCTTTTACTGAAGGAACATCGGCTCTTTGAGAAGATAAAAGGTTCAGCCTTTCAACCGTTTCTTTATCAAGCTTGTTGAAAGCAAATGCTAGCTCATTTGATAACCTCCTTATATCTTCAATAGCTATTTCATGATCATTGATTGAGCTCTCTGTTTTGTATGACCACTTGGTCATCTTGTTGCAAGCTTTCTTATGAGCAACTGAGCTTTCCGAAAGAACTTTCAGATCGGCTTCTACTGACAAAACTTTCTTTCTCAATTCTTTTACAGAGCCAAACTTTTTCCTTTGATTTTCAGTAATAAAATCAATCTTCCCTTCCAGCCTCGGAAAATAAGGAATTGTTTTCTCCACCCTTCTCAAAACATGAACAATGTAATCACTCTTCTTGAGAGAGATTGTATGCTCTGAATCAGTATCTTCATCGTACGATGCTAGTTCATACGATCTGCTTGAATCAACAACTGGTTGTTTCCCTTTCGCTTTTTCTTTCTGTTTTCTTTCATCTTCTACTTTGTCACTAATGACAACTACTTTATCAGACTGAGAAGATTGAGCATCTTGCTTTTCTCGAGATGACATCCTGTCCGGAGATCTTTCCTGATTGGCATGAGGAGTTTGTTGAACACCTTCGCTCAGCTTTTGAAGCGATTCCTCTCTACTTTTCTTTGAACTTTGAAGAAATTCTAACAGAAAATCTCCTTCTTATACTTCCACTTCTTCTATCACTTGTTTTCCTTTTTCTTTCTCAGGCAGACTCTGTACGATGGGCTCTTGGTGCACTTCCACAGTTAGTTGAGCACGAGCATCTTCAACTGCTTTCAAGACTTTAGAGATATCAAAGTCCTGAGCCTTTCTTTTCAAAAGAGTCTTCTTTTTCTTTTCAGCTTGAAGGGTTTCTTCTACCCTTATTCTTTCTGCAAATGCCTCAGCAGGGTCAAGACCAAACTTCGGATCACCTTCCTTTCTCTGTTCTTTATCCTTTCTCCATTTGGCTACAACTTCCTTACTGTACCTTGGCTTCTTCTTTGGTTTTGAACTAGTTTGAGGATCAGACTTTCGAGTAACACCGGTTGATTGATTTTCCTTGGATGGCATAGGTGCCGATTGATTTTGAGCCAATTCAGCTTCTACATCTCTGACAAAAAGTTTTGAATTTGAATCAAAACAAACATTCAGCTTTTTCATCGTAATCTTATTAATCAAAGATGGCCTAAAATCCATAGGTTCTCCTTTCAAAGGAATGTTACAAAACTTCATACTCTCAAGAATGAATTTCGTAAGGATGGCTGGATACATTATTATCTGGGATTTAATCCCTCCTTTCTTTACATTCTTGATGGTTTCAAAAACATATCCCATGAGATTTACTTTCCTCATATTCACAAGATAGTCAAGCATAAAGACATCAGAAACTTTAAGGGTTTATCTATCCCCTTTCCTTGGGATAAGAAAACCTTGCATCCATAAAGTGACAAACCGATTTTCCGGTGAAAGATGAGAAACTTTCCTCTTTTCCTCATTAATAACAAACAAAGTTTTTTCAGCACTTTCTCTATTAAACGTACCAACTTCCTCTGGTAGTTTGTGAGATGGACAGAATGCATCGCCTTCTATAGAAACATTCAGAAAATGTGCCGCTTGTTTCACAGACATAGATAACTTTCTATCGTACACAGCGAAGTTTATAGTCATATCTTTGTCGAAAGAAACGGTTTTATAAAACTGACAAACTTCATAAAAAAGAACTGGATCTTGAATATAAGGCTTTTCCACACAGATATGTTCCCATCCTTGAAACAGAATGATCCTCTTGATTGTAGAATCGTACATATCGAAAAAGTCTCGGGATACTAACCTTTCTCTGTGAAAGTCTTTCTTTGTAAAAGTCTTTGAAGACATTTCGGCAGGAGTATTAGCAGAAGATTGAGACATAAAGGTTCTGCCGATGAGAAGATCGTATGATTGTTTATAGCTGGTGGAGCAGAGCTTCGCCTCAAATCCTGAAACTTCAATGTGGGTTTGGGGAGGGGAGGGGGGGTATTTATAGGCGATAAAGAGATGACCGTTGATATTCTACGGTCAAGATTAGATAATACCAGATCAATGGTTAGGATTAAAGCAAAAAAAAAATTAAAAAAAATGAAAAGAAACCTGTCGGAGAACATAAGGTGATTGCTGGTTTTGGTTTGAATCAAAAGTAAACACAATCGTAAGGAGAAAAAAAATATGATGCCGATGGAAAACAACGTCATTACTATGATCGGACCATACGATAGAAAATAATCTTGTTACCATGAACTGACAGTACGATGGAAAACAATCTCAATACTATCTTCGGTCGATACAAAACTATTTGAATGGTACGATGGAAAAGAATTTCAATACTATCATCGGTCGATTCAAAAACTATTGAATGGTACGATGGAAAAGAATTTCAATACTATCATCGGTCGATTCAAAAACTATTGAATGGTACGATGGAAAAGAATTTCAATACTATCATCGGTCGATTCAAAAACTATTGAATGGTACGATGGAAAAGAATTTTAATACGATAAACAGAAAAATTGAAATGGTCAATACGATAAACAGGAAAACTAAAATGAAACGATAAAACTGTCAATACGATAAACAGAAAAAGAAACATATAAATAGAGTAAATAGTTAAAGATCAGAAACATAAAATAAACATAAAGACAGAAAGAAATGTCCTCCCCCTTTCTACGAGGAGTTTCTTACTATTAGGATAGATGTAAAACAGGAAGTAGATATGAATGATTATTTTAATGTAATCGTTCCTAGATTCTGTTTTATAAATTCAAATCTATCGGAAGGTAATGGTTTTGTAAAAATGTCAGCAAGTTGTTCTTGTGTTCCGATGAATTGTAAAATAATATCTCCTTTTTGTGTGTGATCCCTAAGAAAGTGATGCCTAACATCTATGTGTTTTGCACGAGAGTGATGTGCTGGGTTTTTACTAAGAGCTATGGCACTTGTATTATCACACAGAATTTGAGTTTTGGAGAAACTCAAACCATAGTCAGTGAGTGTGTGCTGCATCCATAATACTTGAGCACAGCAACTTCCAGCTGCTACATATTCAGCTTCAGCAGTGGAGAGTGCTACTGAGTTTTTGTTTCTTGCAGGACCAAGAAACCAAAGAGTCTCCTAAGAAATGACATGTTCCAGATGTACTTTTTCTATCCATTCTACAACCACCAAAGTCAGCATCTGAAAAACTTTTTAAAACAAAATCATTTCCAGAAGAGTAGAAAAGTCCTAAATCCATAGTGTCTTTTAAATACCGAAAGATTCTCTTTACGGCTTTTAAGTGAGACTCTTTTGGATTAGATTGATATCGTGCACATAAGCATACAGAAAACATCAAGTCGGGTCGACTAGCTGTCAAGTATAGCAAACTCCCTATCATACCTCTAAAAATTGTTTGATCTACTGGTTTCCCAGTTTCATCAAGATCAAGAGTATTTGAGGTACCAATTGGGGTGCTAATACTTTTAGTTTTGTCAAATCCATACTTTTTGAGTAAGTCTTTAATATACTTATGTTGAGATATATAAGTTCCTTCTGGTTTTTGAGATATTTTAAAACCTAGAAAGAATGTTAACTCACCCATCATACTCATTTCAAACTCAGATTTCATTAAATTTGCAAAAGAATCGGTTAAAGATTTCTGAGTTGATCCAAATATGATGTCATCAACATAGATTTGGACAACCAAAACATTTTTGTTTTCCATTTTGATAAAAAGAGTTGGATCATCTGTACCTTTTCTATAATTGTTTTTTAAAAGAAATCCTGTAAGTCTATCATACCATGCTCTAGGGGCTTGTTTAAGACCATATAGAGCCTTGGTAAGTTTAAAAACATGATCAGGATGTTTTGGGTCTTGAAAACCAGGAGGTTGTTCGACAAAAACTTCTTCTTGAACAAAACCATTTAAAAAAGCACATTTGACATCCATTTGAAATAGTTTGAAATTGAAATATGCTGCGAAGGCTAATAGAATACGAATAGTTTCAAGTCTAGATACTGGAGCATATGTTTCTTCATAGTCTATTCCCTCTTGTTGATTATAGCCTTTAGCAACAAGTCTTGCTTTATTTCTTACAATGATTCCATTTTCATCACACTTGTTTCTGAAAACCCATTTTACACCAATTACAGTTGTTTCTTTAGGTCTTTCAACTAAAGTCCAGACTTGATTCCTTTCAAATTCATTTAGTTCATCCTGCATTGATTTGATCCAATCATTATCACCTAAAGCCTCACTTGGAATTTTAGGTTCAAATTGGGAAAGAAAAGCAAGATGTTCTATTTCATTGGAATTTCTGGTCCTTACAGGTTGATTTATATCACCAATGATATTATCACTGGGATGATTCCTAAGAAACAATTGATTTGGGTTTTGTAAAACCTGTTCATCAACATATGGTAGAAAATCTTCTGTGGTAAATGTTTCAGGAACACTTTCTTGAACATTTTCCTTATCAGAATGTTCTTCTAATATAGGTTGATAAACATTTTTGGAAAACACATCCGAGGATGTAGGATTGGGTTGGTTGAAAACAAAAGGGTTAGTTTCATCAAATTTTACATGTACTGTTTCTTCAACAGTACAAGTGTTTTTATTGAAAACTCTATAAGCCTTAGAGGTTGTGGAATAGCCTAGAAAGATTCCTTCATCAGATTTTGGTGCAAATTTTTGTAAATTATCTTTTGTATTCAGAATGAATACTTTGCATCCAAAAACATTGAAGTAAGAAACTTTAGGTTTTCGGCCAGTCCATAACTCGTAAGGAGTTTTATTAAGAAATGGTCTAGTTAAAACACGATTTATAGTATAACAGGAAGTACTTACAGCTTCAGCCCAAAAGTGCTTAGTAATTGAATATTCACTCAACATGGTTCGAGTCATTTCCTGAAGAATACGATTTCTTCTTTCAACAACCCCATTTTGCTGAGGAGTTCTTGGAGCTGAGAAATTGTGAGTAATACCTTTCTTACTACAAAAAGTTTCAAAATCTGAGTTTTGAAATTCACCACCATGATCACTATGAATAGTTATCAATGGTAGGTTTTTCTCATTTTTAACATGGGCTCTAAATGTTTTGAAATAGGAAAAGGCTTCAGATTTCTTTGTGAGAAAGTAGACCCATGTGAATCTAGTAAAGTCATCAACTAAAACAAATACATAGTATTTGCCTCCAATGCTTCCAGATTGTGAAGGACCAAACAGATCCATATGCACAAGCTATAATGCATTAGAAGTTGAAACTTCATTAATTGGTTTAAAGCTAGTTTTATGTTGCTTGCCAAATTGACAAGGATCACAGACTTTTGAAGAATCATATCTAAGATCCGGTAGCCCTTTTACAAGTCCTTTCTTTGAGAGTTTTCTTAGGTTTCTCAAATTACAGTGTCCTAGTCTCCTATGCCATAGCCACGATTGGTCTTCTATTACACTTAAACAAGGTAAGTTTTGGTTCCTAAGGTCTTCTAAGTTAATAGTGTAAACATTCTCTTGCCTATGGGCAGATAGAATGATTTCATCCTTGGAATTGTGAACTAGACACTTATCATTTCTAAAATTCACAAGGTAACCTTCATCACATAATTGACTTATGATGATGAGATTGTGCCTAAGACCTTTTACAAATAAAACATTTGAAATAATAACTTTTCCAAGAAAAACGATATTACCTATACCAACAATCTTTCCTTGAGCATTATCTCCGAAGGTAACTTTTCCACCTTTTGTTTTGATAACCTTTTCAAAGAAATCTTTGTTTCCAGTCATATGTCAAGAACAACCACTATCCATGTACCAAATGTTCTGATTGGTACACTTCTGATTTTCCTGAAAAAGAAACAATTAGATTTTTGGAATCCAAACTTGTTTGGATCCAGAAGGGTTAGATAAAAGAATTTTAGGAATCCACATTTGTTTTGCAAAATGAGCTTTATGAAATCCTAAGGATTGAGTTTTGTTAAGAGAACAATCTCTTCTCCAATTTCCACCACATTGACACTTGGAACAGAAAATGGTTTTTTGAGGAACAAAATAGTTATTACTAAAAACAGGTTTGGAATAAGTATAACCAAGACCAGAACGATTTCTCAATGGTCTAATTTGAGAATACATCCTATCAAAGTTTTCTTTTCCATGAGTAAAGTTTGACAAACACTTTTTCAAGGATAAAATCTCTGACTTTAGTTTTAAAATTAAATTCTTGTTTTCTAAAACATTTGAATTTGAACTAGAGTTAGACTCTAAAATATTTTTCTTTGAAATAGCAGTTTCAAGATCCTTAGAAAGTTTATCCTTTTCAGATTTGACTTTCTCAAGGGTTTTCAAAATACTTTCAAAATCAGAAGTTTTCCCATCAAGATCTTTAGAAAGATCTGATACTTCTTTAGTCAAAATAGAAATTCTAGAATTTGCTTTTTCAAATCTCTTTTTGAGTTTAGAATTTTCATTTTCAAGTAACTTAGAAAATCTAGAAACTTCTTCAAAAGAAGGTAAAGTATCATCTTCTCATGATGAGGGTTCATCATTTGAAGATTCATAATATCTATTATCAACATAATTTGCATTTAAAGAGACATTTGTAACAGCTTCAGCATTATGTACCTTAGCCATGAGACAATGATCTTCAATTGGTAGTCTGGCTAGAAGTCCAATATTCCTTTGTTCTGACGTCTCATATTCTGAAGAATCATCTGTGGAATCACTACCACTTGCACTCCACGTATCATTTGCTTTCAAGACTTTCTTTGTCTTATAAAACCTTTTCTTGTTTCTTTCAGAGTGTTTCTTATTTCTATCTTTCCTCTTCAGTAAAGGACAATCAGGCCTTATATGTCCTGCTTTCTTGCATTCATAACAAGTTACCTCTGAATCTTTCCTATCTTTCCTGTCATTCTTTTTGAATCTATATTGAAAATCTTTCTTTCCCACAATCTTGTTCATCCTTCGAGCAAGATTAGCTAACTCATTGTCTGAAAGATTACAATCACTTGAATCAGATACAACAACTTTCATGGATTTAGACCTTGTAACCCTTTCAGGTGTTTTAGCTTTAGATGCAAAAGCTACACTTCCATTCCCATTTTTCTTCTTATTGAAATCAGCATCTCTCTTCATTCTTGTCTCATGCTGTAGAAGAGTTCCAAAGAGTTCATCAAGAGTAATCTGGGAAACTTTTCTATTTTCATCAATAGCTGTTCTTTTTTACTCCCATTCATTTGGCATAATATCTATAATCTTATCAACAAGAGCTTCATCATCAAGACCTTTTTCTCCCATAGATTGTAAGCTATTGACAATTGTCATAAACCTTTGTTGAACTTTACATACTGGCTCTCCATAAGGAAAAACAAATCCATGATACTCTGCTCGAAGCATTGCTCTCCTTGTTTCTATAACCTTGGATGTACCAAAATGAGTGACTTCTAATTTCTTCCAAATACAGTTGGCTGCTTCACATGAAGATATTTGACTATATATATTCCTGGTCATAGAACATAATAAAGTATTGCGTACCTTGTAATTCAGTTGATATTCTTGCTTCTCTTGGTTGGTGAAAGTGCTAACTTCTTTGTCAGGAATTTTGTAACCCCCAGTAAGCATAATAAAATTGTCTACACCGGTATTGATGACGAAAGTCTTCATACGATCTCTCCAATACTCATAATCATTCCCATCGAAAATTGGTGGTCTAGAAGGATTCAGATTATCTATTGATCCGATATTCATCCCTGCCATCTAATATAACAAAAACAACTTTTCCACTCCACACGTTAGTGTAGTAAGTATTCAAGATAGTAATAAGAAATAAAGCTAATAATACAAATCAGTGGAAAACCTCCTCTGATACCAATTGTTGGATCGAATAGTAGATATAAAAGTCTATTAGATGGAACAATACAAGAGGGGGGGTGAATTGTAGGTTTAAAAACCTTTGAGTTTTAGTAACAAAGAGATTAGTTTAAATGATCTTAAACTAATACAAATACAAACACCCACAATTGTATTGAATGTAAAAGGTATGATGTATTGTAATACTATTGTAAAGCAAAACAATTGTATTCAAGGTGAACACAATAATCAGAGTAATACAAATGTTAATGATTCTACCTTAAAGCGTATAGAACCAATCAATACAAAATGTAATAGAATGATTGTAATTGAAACAATTACAATTGAATATGTAAAGAAGAAAGGAAACAACACAAATCTCTTTCTAATACAACAGCAGAAATGTAAAAGTAACACAATTCTTTTAACCCAAAGAGAAGGGTTATCCTTTCACCTAGGATAAAAGGTCTGTCTCACCAACACCTTGGTGAGCCCTCGATACGATGATCGGCACGTCTGTCTGCCTATCCCCGGCAGCCCTCGATACGATGATCGGCACGTCTGTCTGCCTATCCCCGGAAGCCCTCGATTTTGCAGGTAATCGGCACCTCTGTCTTTCAATTACTTGAAAGCCCTCGATACGATGATCGGACGCACAAAGCTGATGAGAGAAGTCACAATGTCTCTCTCTAGAATCTTCGTAGTTCACAGAGTCTCTTCATTCGTTCTCTTTGTTCATCGTTGTGTTCTCAGCTTCAAATGACCTCCTATTTATAGGCCTCGGGTTCCAACGGTCATATTGCCTCCAACGGTCATATTGAAACAGAAAGCACGACATCGTTTTGATTAGTTTGTAACTAACTCAACGACATCGTTTTGTTAGGACAAGAGATATATAGAAATGTAAAACATGAGTACGATTCATATGCAGAGAGAGTTTTTGACAAAGACCCAAAACAAATAATGATCATCTGAATAGCAGAGTCAGTACGATACGATTGACAGAGTCAGTACGATACGATTTACAGAGTCAATACGATACGATTTGGTCGGTACGATCAACATCGTACGATACGATAAACATGATAAAAGACAATTTGTTATTTACAAACATATGATAGAATACATTTGAGATTTCCAAAACATGACAGAATATATTTGTGATTTCCAAAACATGATGTAAAAGCCAAAAGAAGACTTTTGACTTAACATACTTAATGAGGAAACACCATTCTTATTTTAGTGTTTTATCGGATCCACCAGTTTCATGAATATTTGATCAGTACCATTGATAATATATTTTTATTCATCCGCTATTTTGAGAATGAAACATTAATTATGGTTGTCTACCATTATGAAGGTGAGGAGGATTAATGGTTTAATCTTATTAACAATTTGAGTACATGAGAATAAATTGACACAATAGAGTTGGAATATTTTAACTGATTTATTTATAAAAAAAGTACATTCTTCTTATTATTTGTATGAAATTGAGAAGGAACTTCATGTGCATATGCAGAAGGATAGTGAATATATCAGAACCTTTGAAAAAATTTGACAATACTTTCAAGGTAATATAATTTGATTATAATTCATACTTAAATAAAGGGTTATAGATTTTTTTGTTTCTAAAAACCAATTCTTGGAAGGGAATTAGAAATAAGGGAATTTGGAAGCTATGATGAAATCGTTCACTGTGAACTAAAAGTATACATTGAAGCTATAAACCCACATTATGTTGGTGATAAGAAAACTAAGATTGGGTTTTATGTAATATCCAATGTTATGTCACTTGTGAGGAAAGAAAATATTCAATATCATACATACCAAAACTATGGAAAAAAGAAGTAAGGACAATGCCTAAAAGAAATAAGAATATGTTTCAAGTATGGTAAGACTACCCGTCATGAAAAATAATATAAATATTGTGTGAATAATATATTCAAGTAATGCAATATATGGATATCTAAATAAAATGAACAATATATATTCATGTGTTTAAAATTAAAGGAGTATGTCTACGATTCTATATAGTGTGCTAATCTGATGGTTAATGATAGGGATCAATTCCAGCAACCTCGTATGATGAAAGGAAATGGGAAATAAAATTCACATATATAATTAATATCCAGTATAGAATATATAATATCTTATTTTACTTTATACATACCCATTATTTCATATATGGAGTGTTTTCCAAGGGTGTCAATATTCCACCCAAATGATTCTATATAGAATTATCACATAATTCCTCTAATGGTACTATGATCACATCTCGAGTAACTGATTACTCCCTAGTTGATGTTTGTGAGAATGAGATTCCTTCAAATCAATTGATTCCCCCTATAGTATAATTTGATATTATCTTAGGAATGGATTGGATTTCTATTTATAAAGATTGTGTTAGTTTTTGGGGAAGGTAAGTCACTTTTTATATTCGAAACCAACCTATGATTATTTATTAATATGATGATGTATATCAAATTATAATTGGAATTAAATTAATTGTTTGGGTTTTGATTCTTATTAAAAAGTGGAATTTATCCCATATGGTTGGGGAGAAACTAAACAACGATTTTATGCCTATTATGTGAAATTATGTTGATGTTTATCTTTAATATTTTTCTTGTATTCAAATTAAAAGATCAGTTGAGTTCCCAATGGAACTCATATATTGTACCGCAACTATTTCAATCAATCCAAAAAGAATGGATGGGATTGAGTTTTGGGAATTAAAGAACAAACTCCCAAATAACCTTGATATGGGCTTTATTTGGCAAAGTGTGCCACCGTTTTGTGAACATTTTGTATTTGATAAAAAGAAACATGTTTCGATGAGACTTTGAATTTATTATCTAGAGTTGAATAAGATAATAATCCCTAACAAGAATCTTATATTACATATTGATATCATTTTTGATCAACTACATGGAACTTCATACATTCATGTGATTGAAAATCATTTTGAATATCATGAATTGAGATTCAAGAAGGAAGAAATACACAAGACAGTGCTCCCTAAAATGTTTGAACACTATGATGATATAGTAATGATATTTTGTGACATAAAATAACATTAAATTTTTATTTCTTTAATAAATATATTCTCTATAATGTACATTAATCATTTTTTGGTAGTCTTTTTAGATGATATTATAATTTATTTAGTGAGAATGTTTGAGTATGATGATCACATGATAGTGGTTTTAGAGGCCCTAATGAAGGAGAAACTGTATGTAAAATTAAAATATTATAATTTTGGATATAAAATGATTCATTTTTGGGATATATAATATCATTAATGAATATATTCGTGGATCTATTAAATAATGATGTTATTGAATATTGGCCCAAACTGAACATGGGAACTATGATATAAATTTTTCGTGGTTTAATTTTATATTATCAATGTTATATAAGGAATTTAACAAGAATATGTAATCCAATTACCATGTTAAACTTAATAGGAGCCAAGTTCCTATAGAAAGATGAATTTGAGGAAAATTTCTATGATCTGAAGAGAAGATTATCATGTGCACCTATTCGTACATTACACTGTAGTGGAGAAAGGTTTTTCATCTATCGTAATTCATAAAAGAATGGACTAGGATTTGTTCATTTGTATAATTACATAGTTATATATTATTCCTCATATAAATTAATTGTTTATGAGAATAAAATAACCAACTCCTTATTTGGAGTTAGTGGGGTATTTTATGCATTAAAAACTTATAGTCATTATCTTTATTTAGAAAAGTGTTATATATATATATATTCAGATCAAAAAAGTATGAAGAATATATTCCCTCATAAGTAGTTAAATAAAGACCATAGAATAAGGTTAGAATAAATTAATTAATATGAAAACTAAATACATTACCACCTGAAAAAATCCAACAAGGTGGTCAATTTTTTGAGTCAAAAGGGTCATTCTAGAACATCCATGATGAGGATCACAAATGATCCATTATTTATAGATATTAAAAAGATATATATTTAAATCATATAGAAATGGGAGAAATCATATCATGATCAATTTAATGTTCAATCAACAATCTAATTTAATATTAAAGAGGAACAAAATAAATATTTAAGTCTTCAAAATAAGGTTAGAAATGTCCCTTAGTTTATCCTTGATCGTGATGGAATAATAAGGTTCAAGAACCATGTATGTTTTTCATATATATCGGATTTAAAGAATGATATACTAAAAAAATATAATAGTTCAATATTCTATTTTAATCTATTGAAAACTAATATGTACAGGGATTTGAAAAAAAATGTATTTATATATCTAGTAATACATTTTTATCCAACCACATATGCAGAGTTTTGTTCTCTATAACGCATTTGACAAAGTTTCCAATTCTATTTATCAACACATCACTTACATATGTTGTTGGATTTAATTAATCATTTTTTATATTTCAAACCAAATTTCATTAAATTATGAACAAAATTCATTCATTTACATTTTTATCATCATCCATTCCAATCACCATGAAAACTAATCATCTAAAATTCAAAATTTTATTATAAGTTTTTACTGAAAATAAAAAAATTTAAATTATATAATTTTATTTTCTTCAAAAAAATTCAATTTTTAAATCATTATATCAAAACTAACAAGGGTGAAATTTTGGGATTTTCCAGAAAATATGTATTTTTAGTGAATAATGAAAATACCATTTTTTTTGAATAAATGTCTTTTCGTTAAATAAAGTTTATAAATTCAAATTAAACATTATTTTTTGAATATTATTTAATTTGAAATAAATATTTTCTAGTAATATTTAATAAAATTATATAATTTTTAATTATCATTTTATTGAATTTTACCATACATGTTTTTGGTTTAAAAATTCGTATTTTTTCTTAAAACAATTCTAATCTACATAATTGTTTTCTATTATATTTTATTTATATTAACCATAATGTGGAATGTTTTTAAATTAAATTTCTATAGTAGTTATCGATATTATTTTTTTTAAATTCATTTAATAATAATAATTATTATTCATAGAAATAACATAAAATAATCATTTTCTCGAAAAATACACCTCATGAATATGCATTATTTTATCAAGTCTATGGGTTTAGTTTTAAATTATATATTTCCACTACTATGAATTTAATTTGGTAAAATTTATAAAATATTTTTAATAATAATAAATTATATTATATAATAAGTTAAACATAGTTTTTTATAAAAATTAATAGTTTAAATAGAAAAAATTAATTAAGGCAGTAAAGGTAAAAACATATTTACTAGGGGTTATGCTAAAAATATAAGGGCCTGAATGACCTAAAACATCTCTAAAATAATTTTATGGAAATATTTCACCCTTATAATTTCTATTAATTTATAATTTCCCATTAAGGTTCCTTTTTCATGTGAAGTATGTGGGTACACCTTTTTCTTTTTAAAATTTACAAGTGTTCCAGTCACATCACTTAGAAAAGAAACCCCCCCTCTCATCTCTTATTCACACATTCAAATCCATTTTTATCATCCAAAAAACCCCAAATATATTCCTCACATCCATTACCAAGGCATATATCCCTTATTTGGAACCTTAATCCTTTATATGAAGGCATTTTAAGCATACCTAACAAGGTTTCTGGAAGAAGAGGCACTGTGCTCAACTGAGTGACTTTATTTTATAAATTATCCCCATTCATTAAAATAATATTCAGCTATGATTATATAATAACCACAATATATCCCATATAATGAGATTTTTTTATGTTAACAATATAACTTATATAATTTTCTAGTTCTATAAAATTTGATATGAAATTACTATTCGTGTATATGGTGGACTACGACCTCAATAACCGATGTGATTTGTTTTCTGTCATCCCATCTCATGGATTCTTGTAATAATGGATTAAAACTATATATATATATATATATATATATATATATTATTAATATATCTGAACATATTACTTAATAATATCACTTGTAAATTTGTACTTTTTATTCCATGGAGGATATAATAATGTCCCTCGTGTGTAAAATGCACTACCACCTCAACAAGAAATGTTATTAATTTTTCACTAACACTTTACGTAAATGGTAATAAGGACACATTTTACTAAACATATGTGATATAAATTACATTTTAATAATATTAATGAAATATTTATCGTTTTAATGGATAACATATAATTTTTATTCTTACACTAGAAAATGATAACATCGTTCAGGGACATGTGAACTACCACCTCTACAGAGTGATGTGATATTTTTTCATCAATAAATCACCTTGGAGATATATAAGAATATTCATACTAATAAAGTGATATTATGATATTATAAAAACTCTATAAAGATAAAATAATGGAGACCTTCTTTCCATAATGAACATTGATAAATTGGAACTTTACTCATGTTTAAGTACGACCTAATTTTTATATGATAATAACATAGTTCACTTTTCATAACCATATTTCATTATTAGTTTAACAAAGTATAATTTATGTATCAATATTATAATTATTTCATTATTTTTATTCCAAATATGTTTAATAATGTCCTATTGAACCAACAATTATCCTACTGAAGTCATTTTTGATACATCATCCAAATATCATAGAAACAACATACATAAAATTAATTGATTAGGTAATGGTATGTGACATGGTAATAAGTGAAATAATAGGTTTAATAAACTTGAAAATTATAATATATATGTAATTAATTAACATAATTTTTTATTTAGGAATATAAAGAACGAATGTAACAAATTGAACTCATACGAATGGACTTCATCTCAATTTCATTTCATTGAGACAAAAATATGTTATGAACCTATATTCCACTTCAAGGGGTATATACATCCCGATAGACTTTCTATATCATGAAATAATATATTATCATGTAATTTATTTATTTTTAAGTAATTATTTTGTGGTTCTTATGATTGAAATATTTACACTGTGATAAGGGATGTTTTATTTAGAAATATTGTATTTTAATTATTTTCTTCTAAAAATATTTTTCTTCCACATCCATGCCTTTAAACTGATTTGATTATGGGCATGATTTTTTATAAATTATTATTTGTTTTTTATTTCATTTTTTAAAAAAAATGGAATCTTGATAAAGAATTTTTATATTTCTTTTCAAATGATAAATGGATTGTTCTATTTTTTAATTTATACGAGAACAAAAAAATTTCCCACCCCCATGATCATTATTTTATTTGTGGATTCTATTACAATCATTAATTTTTTATTCAATGAAAAAAAAATTCCCTTTTCTTAGGTATTTTGGAATAGAATATGGGGTTGTTTATAGAAAATAAAATTTTGATGTTGAGAATTGTTTTTATAGGAAACCTATATTTTGATATATATATATATATATATATATAAATTATATTCATATGATATTAAAAGTCATTTCATCATGTTCTATGATGAATATCTGGAAGTATTAAATTTTTTATTCACATTTTTATTTTTGGACATTAAATATGATGGGTGCACCAAGAGAGAATAGTGTGAACCTAATCTAGCTAATACGATAGAGGTACCTAGATAGTGATCCAATGATTGGGTAATTGTTATGTCTCTCAAGAATTATATTTCATGTTGTCTGTGTGGTTATTTCTATTTCCAAGAGTTTTGTAATGGTGCTATAAGCATGCTACGATATTATGTACCAAGTCACCTATATGAAGTTTCTATGATTTCTAATGAGTTTTCATGGAAATCACTTGCATTCAAATAGTATTATAAATGAAATTTTTTAAAGTATGATAATTCAATTTTTTGGGTAACAATACATGTTATTAATAAAAAAATTTCTTGGTATTTCATGTTTTCACAAGAATAATATTTTCCTTCCTTTTGTGTCCCTTATTCATCTTTTTTTTTCTCATCTCACATTTTTTATATTTTTTTCCCTAGGATTTAATGATGGGTAAGTGAAAGGAAGGGGTCCAGTTGAATTTTTTGAATATTTTTCCTGAAAATAAATTATGTTTTGTTTTGAAATTTTATATATTGCGGATAATTGATACCGATTTGAACAATAAACTTTTTATTATATGGTTTTTCTATGGGTGATTTATGACATGATTATACGAAAATATATACATGAAAAGGCCGTCAAATGTGATAGAATGAATAATTTACATAAAACTAATTTTTATGTATTGTTTATGTTTGGAAACTTATATTTGGTACTATAGGAAATTTTATATATATTTAGGGATTTGGATAATGTTAACAGTGTGAACTTGAATGATTTTATGTCATTTTTATGTTGAGATGATATATCATTTTATGATTACAGAGTTGATTTATCCAAACATTAATGACCCATGTATTTATTGAAAAATAGTTTTTATTTTTTATTAATATCTATGAATAAGATATTAATTTTACATTAAAGGGGATAATTTTTCAGATAGAGTACTCGACACGTAAAAACTGGTTTCTTCGATGTCATATGTTGCACACAACATTGAGTTATAACAAAAAATAATACAGTAATAATTTTTCTATTTTAAATATTAGTTAACGTCTAGCCATCGAGATGGATTGAATTAATATTATCAACTGAATTATAAAAATATGGTTTAAAAATATTTAAATAATTATTAATTGGTTACAATTGTTTTTATAAATGGAAATAAAAAACCAGTTGAATATAAAGGATGTGTTTTTATGAAAACCAATTCAAAAAGAGAATAATTATGTTTATAAAATCATATCTCTCATTATGGGTTTTCATTTAATGAAAAAAATATTTTATATATTCAATGAACTATTTTGAATTCATCTTATACATTTTCTAGATATGATATAAGAACAAATTCTATTTTTCAGATAAAAGCAACATTTTTCTAAAAATACAGTTTTACCTCCATTTGATAGAGAAACTATTTTAAATGTAGTTTTTGTCACTTTTATAGGTCTTATTTGAAAAAATAAACATATTCTATAGATGTGTGAAACCAAAATTTTCTTTGGATAAATTTTGGGTTAATTTCTTGATAACGTTCATTATCAATGAATAGTGAAAAATACTGCATTTTAATTCGAAACTATCATTTCATCTAATCTATTTATAATGGTATGTTGTTATTTTTATCAGTTTTAAAGTATAATTTGATTATGTTTTTATTATTTAATCCATTTTTAATTTTTCAATTAATTTCCCATTAAAAATTTAGAAAACACATGTCAATCTTTTGATAGTAATTAATTCATAAAAAACCCACCTTTGGGTTTTTACAGAGAGAATTATTTTTAATTTAATTACTGAAAATTATATGTTTTGAATTTGGAAAAATTTATTCCATATTTCGAATTATAAGTTCTAAATTGTGCGAATAGGTACCTTTTATTTTTGGATATTATGAATAGTAACTTTAGTAATTATTTTATTTACCATGGTTAACGGGTAAATCTGGTAAATAAGGGTAAAAATTATTATTATAACAATATTAAATTACCCCCAAACATGTACTAATTAAATTTTATAAAATATTTCCAACCCTGTTACTCCTTGGGTCGAATTTAGGACCCCATGGAGTCACTTGCATGTGAAAATGGCATTTTATAACAACTAATTTAATACAAAGAGAAAAATAACATAAAATTGTATCCTATTCGTAAAACATTTTTTATATGGTTTTATATAGGTGATATATTAAACTATAAATATTCATTATAAATATAAAAAAATTTCCTATATAATGATATCTTATATATAATTTTTAAAGATTAAATAAATAAATCATTTATGACACAATGATGATGTAGTGATTGCTTCATCAATAAAGAATTCAAATTATTGATATTGTAAATATTAAAATGAATGTAATTTCAATATTTTGATGCAATAAAATAATTTAATATATTCTATGGATATATTTTTATTGTCTTAATGCCATTGGTTTGAAGGAATCAGGTTGTTATGAATTTGTAAAAAAGTCAAGTATGAATAGTTTCCAGAATTGACATAATTCATAACATAAAACATAAAATAGTTTATTAAATGATATTAAATTTATAATATTCTTAAATTATGCCAAATTGTTAATAAAAGTTCAAATATATCATAAATTAATTTTTTTAGGTCTTTAGACATTATATAAAAATTACATTATCCCACAATGTGTAAATAACATGATATCACAGTAAGATTAAAAAGGGATAAACAAGGGTTAAAAATATATAATGATAAAAAAATATTCATAAATTTACCAAAAATTATTGGATAAAGTTTATTAAAACCAAAATCTTTTTATCTTCGAATTAAATGAATTTTGGACTATTTTTAATCAAGATTTATATTATAATAAATTAATATTTCATGACTTTCCTAAAGTGCCTCTCCTCCCTCTTATAAAAGAATACCACCTCAACCCATTTACTCACACATCTAAAGCCCCTTATATCAACTAAATTATGCTCATATAATTTCCCAACTTCCCTACCATCCACTTAGGATCCTTACTTTGGGCAGAAGACAATTTAAGAAAGCCTTTTTTTCAAATCAAAAGAAGTTACCTAATTGAGAGATAACATCTTCTGTCATGTTTTTTCTATTATTTTCCTTCCCCACACCATATGATCTTATTATTATTTGATTACATTAAAACACCAGTACCCTAAATATACTAGGATGTATTTATGATAAGTATTCTAACTACATGTACACCTACTTCCATTTAATGGATAAAAATACCATTTCTATGTACGGTGAATTACTACCTCACGAAACAATGATTGTTCAATTTTATCCTACCACCTCCCATTGTGTATATTATGATTGAAATTTATTTATATATAAAATATATTATATTTATATTATATCTATTATTATGAATTTTTTATTTACATTATACCTTAATTATTTACATAATGTGTAAATAGAATAATTTCATTTCAGGAAGTGTGGACTACCGCCCCCTCAAAGTGATATAACTCATTCATGCCATACATAGATCATATAAAGTATGTAATTAATGAACTTATGTAACATATAAAAAATATATATTATTCTATAATTATAATATAGGTATTTATTATTTATTTTTCATTCCATTAATTTGAAAAGAAATGAGAATAGCATTCATGCTTACGTACAGCCTACTGTCTCCATGAACGGTGCATTTCATTTCTTATCTACAAATGTATTGTAATATTATAAATATAAATATATATATTCTGGATATATATGATATTTAAATCATGAATACTATTATAGAGATATTATAATTTTGATTACATGAACAATTTGTAATTATAACAAGATCATTACCGACTCAAGTACCAAATATCAACAAAACAACCGATATGAACTTGAATAATAATATGATTGATATAAAAAGGTAATAAGTGATATATAAGGATTAATAAACATAAAAAAGGTTATGAATATATTATAAATTAACTTATATTTTTTATTCCGAGAGATAAATAATGAACAATACATGTCAGACTAAAGGTAAGGGACTTCATTTAAATAACCTTTCATTGAGGCATATTTTGATGTTATAGGCCACCTTCTTTTATACGGAGTATAATTATACCATTTATCTTTTAATTCAATTCAATTTTTTTCAAAGGGAATATTTATATATGAAGGGTTTTAGTAAACTACATAAGGAATGTTTGTTTTTAATGTATGTGGAAACAACGACCTTTCTGCTGCTGCGGGCATTATTTGATATTTGGATTCCTTAACTAGATGTAATTTTTTTGAAAGAAAACTAAATACCATATACCCTTTTACAATTTTTAGAATGGAAAATGTTTTTGAGAAATAATTCATTATGTAAATATCTTGAAATTAAATATTGTGGTTGTAATATAGAAATGTTATCTGTCTTTTATGCTTGATTTATGTGTTGTGATAATGTTTTGGTTCTTGGGAATTGCTTATGTATATGGGTAGTTCCATGATAAATCGAGGGTGGGTGATCCATTGATATATATCTAATTAATTGTTTAACATGATGGAGGTAAATGATAATGTTTCTCCTAAGAGATTTGGGGAATATACTTTTATGAGTTTTCCAAACGTAATCAGGAAGGTTACTCCATATGTGGATGTGAAATTTACAATGTAAGTATGATATAGATGCCATAACATTACATTATGTTTAATGTTTTATATGATTTATTCATAAATATTATTATTTAGTGAGGTATTTTAAAGATATTATCTTTTATGTGTAAATATTTTGATTTAATTTATTTGTATGTTTTCATGGACTACTGTTTTATCTACTTATTTTATATCCCTTACCGAGCTTTTTATGCTCATCCCATGTTTTTGAAATGTTTTTCACAAGGTATAAGGAAGGGTAATATAAATGAATAATTCATGAAAATTATTATCAAGAAAATAATTCTTATTTTATTTATGGAGTTTTATTATTTTGAAAAAATTGGATAGAGTATAAGTGTCTACATTATAATATTTGAGATGTATTATTGTAGTTTCATACTAAATCTAAAACATAATACCTGAAATGATCCTCAATGTGAATTCCTGACTTTAACTCAGGATTATGTAATGTTTAATGATTGGGAATAATAGGTATCGGAGGTCGGTTTAGATAAATTTCGAGGATAGGGTATTATCATGGTGTAGGTAAAGGATCCCATATAACCAAGTGGGTTATTATAATAGGAAAACTTTTGAAGGGTTGTGGAAAAATAGGTTGATAGGATGGAAACATAAAAAATTGAGATATAAGGAGGTTGATGGATTAAAGTAATATTAATGTTTTATGTTATCTTTACCCTAGAGAGGATTATTTTTTAATAGTAATAATTTGTTTCATGTTTAAATGTTGATTATTTTCATCAGATTAAGGATCATTAGTCAAGATAGAAGGAAAGAGATATTTCAAAACATTCTTATCCATCCCTATCTTTTTGAAAATCACTATTATGTAAAATCATGTTCGAATGATTTTGATAGCTTCTTGAATATTCAAATCTCCTGCAAAAAATTATTTCAGATATCCAACACCTTCTCATTTATAAAACAATTTTATGGGTCATGGTATCTTTTTCATATGATTTTAAGATCTCAACATTTAAAACTCTATCAAAAAGTGAAATTATAGAATTAGAGAAAACATTTACATTTTCTAAGTATGAAAACATGCCGAAAGATAATGGGAACATCCTAAAGATACTGATATCTGGATTCAAGGTAAGATTTATTTTCTTATCCCTAAAGAATGAATCATCTTTGGATTGATATTTATAAATGATGAAGATATTTGATCTGTAATAATGATTTATTAATAAATAATATATAAATGCATCATCTATGGATTAAGAAGAATGCTAAATGAGTAAGAAGTCTACATATAAGGGATTCAAGAGTTATGGGAGATTGTGGGATGATGGAATTTTTAAAAGTGTGAATGCTCTTTTAATGATGGGATTACTTTGGAGACTATTTATATTATGTGTAACCATGATGTTTAATATGTGAAATTTTTATTGAAGGAAGAATTATCTTATCTTGTGTGGACATGATTTATAATATTAGGGTTTGACAGGATTTTTATATTGAGGTGGTTAATGGTTATTACATTTTGGGATGAAAAATAAAAGGTATAAGATAATCTTTGAGGATAAATGAAGTTATGGTTATTTTTATGGAAATTATTTTATTATTGATAATGTTATAATAATGATATTATTTTATATAAATGACAACCCACTTGATGGGTGACAACTCGTCATGTCCGGAAAGGTCATGGGAATCAAACCAACAACTGAAGGGTGATAAGGATTCATTGCCTACTAGTGGCGTATGTGAAGTCACTGGTTAGTATGAAGTATTGTTTTAGTTAAATTATTTATGGATAATGAATAAATTGATTTTTGGAGCCCATATTTTATCAAATTTATATTCTTAGTATATGAAAATGATATGGTGATTAAGTGGTAAATGTTATTTTGGAATAAATTCTCTCTTTTGGGAACATTATATGCCTATGAAAAATAGAATAATATGGGATTTCATTTATGGAGTAATGGTTGAAATATTTTTTTCCAAGAATATATGATTTTCTGTGGATATATAATGATTTGGGTTATTTATGGAAATTATAAACCTATTATAGAGAATATTTGATTAGGTTAATAACTTTTCAGTATACGAAATTAATAGATGTCGATGTTATTTGGAGATAAATGTTAAGATTTATCATGGAAGACTATGTGATAAAATCCTTGTGAATTTTGGTTTTCAAACATAGTTTGTATGATTTTGATTAATTTTAAGGACACATTTTTATTGAATGGTTTATGTTTAGAATTAGGTATTTTCTATTGGATTTTGGAGAATAAGATTAGTATTTATTTTTATAATGTATTATCCTTTTTGGGGATTATCTAATCATGTACTAACCATTTTGGATTTAGTAACTATCTAAAGATAAGGGAAATATATATTTCATCTTTTTTGGATTATGTTATTCTATAGAGATTGATTCAAGTTCTTTAGGTGTGGATAATTCTTATTGAATACCCATCATTTGGAGAATAGATGATTTTGTGGTAGAAATTTATTAATTGATGAAACTATAATTTAAAAGTAGGTATATTTCATTATTTTCTTAGTCAATATCATAAATAAATTCATTAAAGTTATGAAAATAAACATAAAACAATGAAAATTCCATTTACTTTTCCTATAGGGGAATCAAATACTATTTTACACATCACATGTTTATGGATTTCTAGTAGTTAACTTTCACCTGGTCTTATTTTATATCACCCTCCATCAAAACTTAATGGTCAGTTTTCCTACCATATCCATGATTTTCTACAAGTTATCCTAGTATGTGTTATATTTAGAGACCCTTTTACATAACTTTAATTATTTTAAAGTGATTGTTTTATTGACTCAATTTCTGATGTGAGATTTTAATGAAGTTTCTGAGCCCGATTTTAAAATTGTGAGGATGCAATTTCCAAAAGGGGGGAATTATGTAATGACTCGGGTATTTATAGAATAATACTTTTTATTTTATATTAATTTTTATGAAAAAGATTTTAATATTACAATAAAGGAGAAACTTTTTTTATAGTGTACTAGACACAGAACAATGAGTTTCTCAAAAATCTTACGTTTCACACAACATTGAGTTATATAGAAAAATAATACAGTAATAATATTATTATTAGTAGTAGTATTTTATGCCTAGCCATTAAGATAGATGGAATTAATAGTATAAAATGAATTATAAAAATATTTTTTACAATTGTTTAAATAATTATCCATTGGTTACAATATTTTTTATAAGTTACAATAAAAACCGATAGAATATAATGGATGTGTTTTTTATGAAAACAAATTTAGAAGGAGAATAATTGTGTTTATAAAATCATATAATTATTTATAAATTATTATTTAACGAAAAATATATGTTATTTATTCAATGAAATGTTTTAAATTTATCTTATATGTTTTCTAGATATTATATAAGAAAAAATTCAATTTTTCAACTAAAAGAAATATATTTCTAAAAATGCAGTTTTATCGTCTCTGGAGAGAAAACCATTATTAAATTAAGTTTATTTAAATTTTATATATTCTATTTGAAAAAAAACTTATTATATACAATATTGACACAAAATTTTATTTTGGTTACATTTTGGGTAATTTTATGATAATGTTCATTTTTTGATGAATAGTGAAAAATACTGCATTTTTATCTAAAACTGTATTTTCATCTAGTTTTTTATACAGGTATATTTTCCTTTTAATTGATTTTAAAGTTTAATTAGATTATTTTTTTATCTTTTAATCCAATTTTGTTCATTGTAAGTAATATTCCATTGAAATTGGACATAAACACATGTCAATCTTTTGACAGTTATTACTTCTTTAAAACCCACTTTTTGGTGTTGACAAGAGGAATTAATTTTAAATTAATTACTGAACATTTTGTGTTTTGAATTTGAAAAAACTGATTAAATATTTTTAATTAGAATGATCAAATTTTGGACATAGCTATGTTTTATTTTTGGACATTATGAATTGTAACTCCAGTAATTATTTAATTTACTCGGGTTAAAAGGTAAATCTGGTAAATAAGGGTAAAAAATAATATTATTATTATAATAAACTACCCTAACACATGTATTTATCCTATTTTATGATATATGTAGGACCATGGACATCCTTGAGTTGATTTTGGGACCCTATGGAGCTACATGGATGTGAAAATTGACATTTTATAAGAATTAATTTAAATTAAAGAGAAAAATAACATAAACATGCATCCTCTTAATAAAATATTTTTTATATAGGGTTATATAAGTGACGTATTTGACTATAAATAGTCATTATAAGTATAATAATATTTAATACATCATGATATTCTATTTATAAATTTTATAGATAAAATAATAAAAAAATTCATGACACAATGATGATCTAGTGATTGATTCATTAATAAAGTATTCAAATAAATGATATTATAAATATTAAAATAAATATAATTTGAATATTTTGATTCCATACACGAATTTTATAGATGATATTACATATAATTTTTCATTTAATTACTTTTTTTTAAATAATCAGGTTGTTATGAATTTTTAAAAAAAGCCAACTATGAATAGTATCCAAAATTGACATAATTCCTAACTTAAAACATAAAAAAGTTTATTAAATGATATTAAATTCATAAAATTTTAAGATTAATCCAAATGGTTATGAAACGTCCAAATATGTCATAAATTAATTTTTTGTGGGTCATTTGAGATGATATGGTAATTACAAAAACCCATAATGTGTAAATAACATGATATGACTATAAGATTAAAAATGGTAAAATAAAGGTTAAACCCAAACAATAGTGAACAAAATATTCAAAACCTACCTAAAAATTATTTTATGATGGTCAATAGAACCTACATCATCCTATATCCGAATTAAATGAGTTTTGGACCATTTTCAATTGAAATTTAATTTATTATTAATTCATATTTTGAGACATTCCTAAGGTCCCCTCCTCCCTCTTATAAAAGACCACCAACTCTACCCACAAATGGACACCTCTCAATCCCTTTGTCTCATATAAATTCTACATAAATAAGATCCAAAAATCCATATCTTCTACTTAAAATCCTTTACTTGGTTATAAGGTAATTAGATAAATCTTTTTGGCTAAAATAAAAAGAAGTTACCTGATTTAGAGGTAACGTCTTCTTTCAAGTTCTTTTCCATTATTTTCCTTCTCCACCCCTATGATCTTATTATTTTATTACATAAAAAAACAATTATCCTAAATATACTAGGATATTGTTATGATATATATTCTAATTACACTAACACACACCTCCATCTAATGGATATGAACATATTGTTTCGGTGTAGGACGAACTACTGCCTCATGAAATGGTGACTGGTCAATTTTATTCTACGACCTTTCATAGTGGCCATTATGATGACACTGTGTTCTTATATGATATGTAATATATTTTCATTAGCTTTATCCTTATTTATTTTATATTTACATCATACCTTTATGTTTTCCCTAATGTCTAAATACTATAATTTCATTTGAGGAAGTTTGCACTACCGCCCCCTCAAAAGGAGATGACTCGTTAATGCCATACATGGAAGTTATACAAGATGGAATTAATGAACTTTTATAAAAAATATAACATATATATTATACTATAATTATAATACACTTATGTATCATTTATTTATCATTCTTTCAAGATGGAATAAAAATGAAAGTAGTGTTCATGCGTATATACATCCAATCATCTCCATGAATGGTGCATTTAATTTATTATCTCAAAATGTTATGTACCATTATAAATACATATATATACTGGATATATATATTATTTATATTATGAATACAATTATGGAGAAAATATTCTTTCGACCACATGGACAATTTGTAATTATAACAACTTTATTTTCAAATCAACTACCGAATATCAAAAAAACGATCGATATGCACAATAATAATTATATGACTTATATAACATGGAAATAAGTAATATAAAAGGAATAATAAAAGTGATAAATGTTCTAAAGAAAATATTAATTGACTTATGTCTATTAATTAGTGATATAAAGAATGAAAAAGTAGAGTCCAACTCAAGGTAAGGTACTTCGTCTCAATCATCTTTCTTTGAGGCATATTTTGATGTTATAAACCACCTTCTCTTATAAGATGTAGAATTATAACATTTTTATTTTAATTCAAAAAAAATCATTTCAAATGGAATCCTTTTCTGTGAAGTTTCTTAGTAAACAATAACAAGAATTTTGGTTTTTAACGTACGCCGCAACAACGACCTTTCTGCTACGTCGAGCATTATTTGATATTTGGATTCCTTAACAAGATGTAATGTTTTCAAAAGGAAGATAAACACCATATACTCTTTTTACGTATTTTGGAATTGAATATGGTTTTTAGAAAGCATTTATTATGTTAATATCATGAAATTACATATTTTTATTTCAATATGGACATGTTATCTTTCCTTTATTCTTATTTTACGTGATATGATTATGTTATTGTTATTAGGCATTTCTTATCTATACTGGTGGTTCCATCATAAACCAATGGTGGGTGAGCCTGAGATTGATCTCTAGTTCATTGGGTAATGTGATGGAGGAAAAAGATAAAAATTCTACAAAGAGATTTAGGGAAGATACTATGATTGGAATTCTAAACAGAAGGGTAAGGGAAAGGAAGAATTCAAAAAGATTTCATTGATTTTTATGTATTCATAGACTAATATTTTCATTACATATTTTATATCCCTTATTGAGATTTTTATGGTAATCCAATGTTTTTGAATTTTTTTCACAGGGTATAAGGAAGGTTAAGGGTAATAAAGAATTGAAAAGGATTTTCATAAAGAAAATAATTATTTTTTATTTAAGGAGTTTTATTATTGTGAAAAAATTTGATAGAGTAAAAGTGTCTACTTTGTAATATTTGTGATTTAATGTAATAGTTCTGGTATAATTATCTAAAACTCTAATCCAAAAAAGATCCAAAATGAGAATTCTTGACTTAAACCAAGATTATGTAACCTTTAAGGATGGGGAATTATACAAACTATGACTATTGATAATGGATTTACATTGAGGAAACATGGATGTTTTACTATGGAGGAAATGATATTAAAATATCCTTGTAAATCCTGATCTTGGGATTTTTTGAATTTGAACAGAATAGTTTATTGTAGTGATCACTCTATTAAAACATGTTATAAATGGTGTTGGTATCCACGCCGGAGAGGAACTCCTTATTCCAGGATGGAACATGTCTATAGTGTATCATTACTATGGTAACATCCCACCCAATTCAGTGCATCATCTGACCTTGTATTAGACAAAGGATAGATCAATGATCTAAGGATGATATTTTATGTCACGGGATGTTCAGACCATTAAAAATTACACTATCAATTTATCATTTTGAAGCTGAAGATGAAATATTGTGGTAATTATTTAATAATACTAGAGAGAATATAGATCTTGATTCCATGGAATTGTGAACATTTAAGGATACATTCCTTGATATATATTTCACTAAGGTTTTCTAACTCATGATAGAAAAACAATTCCAATAATTAAGGGAAAAAATGAAAATTATATGGCCACTTACGAATCCTATTTTTCAATACTTTCTAGGTGGGTATAATATTTTTATCAAGACATTAATAGTAAGATTAATAGCTTTTATTCAGGATTTATACCTATTATATGAAGATATTTGACTACATTAGAATTTAAAATCTATTCGAATGGTGTTCATTTTGTTTAAAAAGATGATATGGATATTTCTCACACTTATGATTCTCATGATGATGATTGTAAGAATCATTCAGGATAGATGAAAATGTGGAAACAAACAATAAAGAAATCGTGAGGTATAAAAATCCTATTTGAATATTGTGGTATGTTTGGTAAAAATAATCCTGTAGAACGTCTTATAAAATCAAGGAAGAGTTTCCTCTTTGGAATTCTTGGACTTATAGCCCATGATTTCATAGAATCAAAACCTAATGAATCTAATAATGGGGTAACTAATTCCACTCAAAAGTGAGGTATTTTAGTCAAAATGAGTTGGGGCATTACTATAATATGTTCTTGAATTTAGTAACTAATGATGGAAATCATCATGATTAGATGGAAAAGTGTGTATAAAAATAATTTTCTACAACTATAGTTGATGTTGGGTCATCCAATGAAGTTTTAACAGGTATGATACTTGTGTATTCAAATTATACCAATAAAATTATTAACTCTTGATCTTCAAATTATTTCATTCCTTATAAATTTGGAAGTAAATTTGGAGTATCACCTCATGATGCTATGATAGATCTTTTTGTTAATTCTCTATGTGAGTGTATTAAAGCAACCATGATTTATAGGAACATACGTATTTCAATTAGTGGGATGGTATTTCAAACATATCTTATTGAACTAGACATAAAAGAGTTTGATATTAATTTTTATGTTGATTGGCCTATATTTTAAAATGATAATAATGTTTTCAGAGCCAAAAAATTTGTATTCAATTATATCATGAATTTGAAAAAATTACACGAAAATGGGAAAGTGATCATAGATGGTAGTTAATGTTACATAGATCATATAATTAAAAAGAAAAAAATATAATTAGTGATGTGTCGGTCGTGAATGAATGCATTAATTTTTTTCTTGATGTCTTCATAGTGTTATTACTTATAGGGTATTTCATTTACTATAGACTTAGATGTTGATGATATGACTATTTAAAAATACCCTTATAAAAGGATCGAGTGCAACATTTATAATTTTAAAAACCATTTTCAGGAGTTATTAAATAAAGGATTAAATTGACTTATAACATTACCATTGGGTGAAGATGTTTGTTTTGTTAAAAAAATGGTTCAATGAGACTTTTCGTTACAATATACATTTGTATAACATCACAATTAAGAAAAGGTATCATTTTCATCATCTCTATGATTTGTTTCTGAGCTTTTGTCATCACAACATTTTTTATGGTCGATCTCATGTTAGAGTATTATCATTAGAATTTGATGGAAGTATATATTATTAATACTATGTTCTAAATAATATATAGGAATTATGAGACTCTATTTATTCCCATTGGGTTTTCTGATTAACTTGTTATGTTTATATACCATGTGAATTTAGTTTCATGAGTTCTTGGACTGGTTTTTTATTTTTTTATTTATTACATTTTGTTATATTATATAAGTTAGGAGAATCAAAATTGTCAACTAGGGGTTATCTTTCAATCCTTAAATGATAATAAACTATATGGGAAATTCAGTATGGGTGAAATTTGGTTGAAAAAAATATCATTCCATTGAAAAATTGTTTTAAAATATGTAATTACTGTTATCTTTTCTAAAGAATAATTTCTTTAATAATTTTCAAGATAAAAAATTATAATATAGATCAAAATTTTTATTGAAATATAGGGTTTCTACTAATGTTTTTTTGAAAACATTTATATATTGTCTATTCAAATGATTATTTTAACACCAAAATGATTAAATTAACATAGAAAAATAATGTGAGTATTGATTCTAGGAACTAAAAAGAATATTGGGGAATGATCTAGTTTTGTATATGCCTACCGGAAATGGAAATTCATCATCTATAATGACACTTCATTTAAAGGACATGGTTGTGTCCTAATGTAAAATGATCCAGTAATTTTTTTATGCATAAGTTTGTTGAAACCTCGTGAGTTGAATTACCCTACACATTATATGGAATTTTTTCTATTGTTTTTTATTTAAAGAATTTTATGAATAATTTTTATAGAGTAAAGTGTTTAATATATACACATTAAATGGTTGATGAATTTATTCACTCATAAATAATTGAACAAGATATAGAGAAAATAGAAGAAAGTGATCAACGATTAGGATTTCATGATTCATTACAACCATAGAAAAAATAGATGATGATTTGAGTCTCAAAAATAATTCTACGTTAGACATGACAAATTTTTAATGTCACCCTTTGGTAAATTATTTCAATATTTTTCCTTATAAGATTTATTGATGCAGTTACATCTTATATTTTGTTTTATGTTTCAGTGCACTTGAATTTTTCAGAAAAAAATTAAGCATGCTATGAAGGAGGATGATGATTTTCATGAAAGATTAAAATCTATTGAAAAGGGTAGGCTGTTTGATTTTAATATTAATGAAGAAAGTTATTTGTCATTTCAAAAAATATTTTTTTTGCCTTTCGATTCCCAATTAATGAATGAGTTATTGATTTAATCTCATATATCTAACTTTTGTATTCATATAGTAATCACTACAATGTATAGATAACATCAGGATGATTAGTGATGGGAATAAATCAAAAGAGATATTTATAACATAACTATGAAGTGTTTGATTTTTCATCGGGTTAAAGAAGAACAATTATTACTAAAGTGAAGGCTTCAAACATTTATAGTTCAAAATTGAAAATGATAAAATATATCTATGGTTTTTGGGATGGGATTACCAAATACTTCTCTAGGTAATACTATGATTTGGGTTATTATTGATCGATTAACTACACCTTTTTATATCTTTTCATATCAAGAAACAATATCTTTATAGTGTCTTTCTCGACTGATTCTAATAGACATAGTTAGTTTACAAGTACTTACACTATATATAGATTCAAAATGTGATACCATATTGATAGAAAAATTTTGAGAATGTCTTAAGAATATTTTTGTACTGAATTAAATTACAATAAAACTTTTAATCCTAAAAATGATGGCCAAACTATGATGAAAATTTATACAATAGAAGACATAATTGTTTTTCATATTAAATGTATTAATAAGGAATTTTGAATAATTATATTTCTTTTCTTGAGTTTTCTTATAACAAGATTCGTCATTATAGTATATATATAAAAATTTGAGGCACTATATGTATATGATTGTTCAATGACATATTTTTTGGATAAATTTGGATAGAGGAAGGACACAATTATTAAGTTTGAAAAGGAAACGGTTGAGGTGGTTCAGCTGAGTCTACAACTTATGAGTAAGACTTAGAGAAGTGAGAATATTTAAGAGGATAACTAGAGGAAAATATTTATTTATAGGGTGATCATGTCTTTCTTAAAGCAACACTAGGGAAAATGGTATTCATTTTTGGTAAAATGTGGAAGTTATGCCAGTGTTTCATTAGACCATATGATGTCCTATATAAATTTGGATCATTTTCCAATAAATTATCCTTTCCTCTGAGTTTATAATATGTACAAAATAGGTCTCACATGTCAATGTTAATGAAGTATATATGGGATTAACTTCTTGTTTTTTACACATAATGTAGTTTAGATGGAAGAGAACCTTTCTTATGAGGAACATACAATTCAGATTATTAAATTCGGACACCATGTTTTGTAGAATAAATTTATTCACCAGGTCAATGCTTTACTCAAATACCATTTGGTTGAAGAGGAAACCTGATAATCTAAAAATTCAATGAGGGAAATATATACCCTCTTGTTTAATAAGTGCATAAAATTGTGAGGATATTATTTTTAAAAGGGGTAAGAATGTAATAAACCCGGTTGTGATATAATAAATCATTTTCATATTTTTTATTAAGAGTTATATATTTACATTCATTATAAAAATATTAATTATTTTTTCTATCAAAAGGAAAATTGTTTAGATTAAACATTTTTATTATCATTTTTTATTTAGAAGACTAAATTTTAAATAATAGAATTTTAATTTGAAAAAATAAATTTCATTTTTGGGATCATAATATCAATATTAACTTTTTTATATATCAGGACTTAAAAAAATGTTGATTTTCGCAATGAATAATTGAAAATACAGAATTTTGTAAAAAATGTCTTTTCCAATCAATAAATTACATAATATTAATGTCCCATTATGTTTTAAATATTATTTAAATTAACATAAGTAATATTTAGTTACATTTAATATATATAATTAGTAATCAATTTTTTGTTATATTTTAGTATAAATTTGTTTTTTATTTTAAAAATTGGAATTTTCTAAAAACTGTTTCAAAATGGATGATGTTGATCATTTATAATATATTTATATAACAATTAATGTGAAATTTTTATATAAAACATCTATACTACATGTCAATAAATATTATTTTAAATTCTCATAATGATTATTATTAATTAAATTGATAATATAATATCATTTTTTAATCAAAAAATACATTTCCTGAAAACCCTTTTTCTCATTATATTAGTGGATTTTCATTTAAATTAATTTTTTTCACCTATATAAATGTAATGTGGTATATATATTAATTATTTTTAATAATAATAATTTATAATATATAATAATATCGAATTAATTTATTTCAATAATTAAAAGTGAAAAAAGTAAAAAATAATTACCGCAGTAAAGGTAAAAAGATATTTACCAAGTGTTTAGACTAAAATGATAAAGTTTCAAATGAATTAAAAACCTATCATCAATCCATTTTTCAAAATTATTTAAACCTTATAAATTCTATGTGTTGATAATGACCATATTAAAATATTTAATTTAGAAACATGGTTATATGATTTTCTTTTCAAAAATTACTAGTGTTACACTAACTTCGCTTTTAAAAGGTCACCCCTTATCCTCTCTACTTCACATACTGAATTCATTTTTTATCATTAATTATATACCCAAATATCTTCCTTAATTAAATCACCAATATGATGATACATTATTTTAATCATAATTATAAAATATAAATGACTTTGGTTCTTACATAAAGATATTTTCCAAGGAAGTGGTTTTATTCTTGACCGAGCATATTTATTTTATTTATTCTTCCACCTCAATGAAATATTCATGAATTATGATTATATAAAAAAAGTATATAAAATATTTTATGATTTTATTATGTTTTTGTAATAATATAAATCCACCTTCTATTCTATCAAATGGTATGTTATATCATCATTCGTGTGTACGGAGGACTACCTCCTTATGAACTAATGTCATTCGTTTCCATAATCACCTATAATAGAATCTTGTAAAGATGGATTTAAAGTATATATATATATATATTATATTTACAAAATATTTATAATTTTTTCTTTTTTATATTCATATATACCTTATTACATTTCATTATATGGGGGATATGATATCATCGCTCATGTGTATGATGGACAACACAATTGCAATTTTTTATTTTTTTTATTTATATTTCCACGTCCTTAAAATATTCTATACATATAGTGATTTCCAAACAAAATTATATCCTATATAATGATATAATATTATAATAAAGTAAAAACTTATATCAACATCCTCTTCAATCATGGTAAATAAAACCATCGTTCGTGTATACAGAAGACTACGGCCTCAAGAACTTATGTTATTAATTTTCGATCACTAACTATAATGGATTTTTATAATGATGGGTTAATGATATTGAATATATATTTATTAAATAATTATAATTATTTAATTATGATATCTCATATACATTCTTACCATCCATTCTGCTGTAATATGATAACTTCATAGGTGTGGGCAGCGGACTACGGCTTTGTGAAGCGATGTAATTAGTTTTTCACTAATGATTTACATGGAATGTTTTGAAGATAATGTTAATGTGTATATGTGATACAAATTACATATTAATTATTTTAATTTAAAATATAAATTTTATAAATGATAATATATCATTTACTTTCTAACACCAAAAAATGAGAATGTCCTTCGTGGATGTGTGGACTACCACCTCTATGAAGCGATGTTATTATTTTTTTCATCACTAAATCAAATGTACGATATGTATATAATATTATAGATATTATATTATGACAATTATGGAAATAAAAAAATAATTCATTCATTTTTTTTCCATAATAATCATTGAAAAATAGAAGCATTACACATACATATGTACAACCAACGTTATCCATGATCATAACATAGCCCACTTTTCATAACCATATTTAATAATTTTTTTTAAAAGTATAACTGATTTATAAATATTAAAATTATGTCATTGTTGTTTTATATTGATGTTAAATAATGATTACAATGGCCAATGGTCATCACACAAATTCATTTTGGGCACATAATACAAATATCCCCGAAACATCTGACGTAAACATCATTGATTATGATATGATATATAACATGCTCATAAGTGAAATAAAAGGGGAAAAAATTAAAATGGTTATTGAGGTTGTTAATAATTAACATAAGTTTATAATTCATGAATATAAATAATAAACATAGTGAATCAAACTCAAGGCAAGGTACATTGACTCAATTTCCATTTGATGGGGAATAATTTGATGTTATACACCTATATTACTTTATAAGAAGTATATAAAGCCCGTTTGACATGTTTAATCATTAATATCATTATTTTAATAGTATTTAAATATTTTTTTACTCTCACTCTTTCAGGTGATTTATGATTCAAATATTTCTAAAGTGACAAGGTACTTTTCAATAACAATTTATCATTTAATTTTTTTCCTTCTAAATATCTTTTTCTCCCAATACCATGTTATTAAAATTATTTTATTATAGATATGGTAGTTTTATAAATGAAATTTTTATCTATCATTCATTGTTTTTAAAGAATATTTTTAGGTAATTTTTTACATTCATTATAGTCTATATAAGTATTGTTTTGTTGTTTTAAAATTATACATCTAGAAAGTATTAACCCGCCTCCATTAACATTTTTTCCCATGATTCCATTATTTTATTTCATTTTTTATTCATAGAAAAACATTATTTTCATTTTTTAGGTATTTTTTTAATGAAGATGGGATTTTGAATAGAAAATGGTATTCTTATATTGAAATAGGTTTTAATATAATATTGTATTTTGGTATCTAAAAATTATTTGCATAAGAGTTTGATATATTTAAATAATTTTATTTATTATTATGTGAAAGACTTAAATAATTTATTCATTTTGTGTTACATGGAAATAATAAACATTGGGTGTACCCAAATAGAACCAAATAATATTAATACATCTTATATTATGGGTGACCCAAGACAATACTCTAATTAATTGTGTAATGATTGTGTTTTAAATATAATTATATTAATATTTGGTCATATAGTCATTAAAATTCATACATTTCATTTCTGTAACAATTCAATGAGATTATTCCAATGGAACCTACTTTATTTTTCTATTCATTTTAATTTCATTCATCGATATCACTTTTTTAAAATATAATAAGAGTGATAATCTTAAAAAATGATAATGTTGTTTTTCAATAAAAATTTGGTTTTTAAGGAAATGGGTTTTCATGGATTTTCATTTTTCACCAGTCTAATGGTTTTCTTCAAATTTTGTACCATACTAATATTTTTTTTACTCATCCCAAATATGAATAAACAATTCAGTTGATGTACTTATGGGTAAGTGAAATGAATTAGTCATGATGAATGTCATGAAGATTTTTCATGAAAATAAATCATTTTTTGTATAAAATTATTTATATGGTTGGAAAAAATTATACTGATTGGAGTTCTCCACATTATATTATATAGTTTTTTATATACAATTTATGGCCTAATTTAATCAATCTATAAACCTGATAATATCCTCAAATTTAATAGAATTAATTAATGACATAAAACATAATATTATGTAATTTTTAAGGTCGGGTCATTATAAATTTTATGTTTTTATGAGCAAAATTTTTCTATAACGTAATTACTAGTATTTAGTATCCATCCTCCAATTATTTATTTTTAATATTAACAAAAATATGTACTATATTCATAATAATATTTTCAAAAATTATTTAATATTTATATATTAAATCCATCAAATATTTTATCTCTGAATGGACCAAATATAGTTCAGTTATGTTCGGGATTCTATAAAAATACCAATTATTTTTTTTACATTCAATTTGAGCCACCTACAAATGGTATGTATTGTCTTATACATTCAATGAATTCCACATGGCACCACAATGTGTGGGCCATGTGCATACCATGTATCTCCTCTACTTGACGGCTACAAAACCACTTGATCGATGATTTTCGTAGATTTAAAAACTCTTGAGTGATCCACGTTGCTCATTTATAATTTATATTAAATAAAATGAAGGAAACAACCCCTATTAATATGAATCACATGGTATAGTTTCCATTGAATATTGATAATGTGTCATGGTGTTCATTGTTTGATCACATAACTAGGTTGTTGAGTAAGCACAGACTGAACATTCCTTAATCTTTTATACCCCATACTTGTTAGGGATAATAAGAAATATTTTCATCCATCTGTTTGAATATAGAAAGGCCCATTATGTAATAAATGTTATATAATACTCATTTCACTCACCATCGACCACCATGCATGGATGTTATCCAAGGTACTACTGTTTGTCACATATTTTTAAGGTATTATAGATATTAAACCTCTTATTCTAAATATGATCTTAGTTTTGAAAAAATAATCTTTAAGGTGCCCTATATTTTTGATATAAAATGAATAAAGAATAATATTCCTTGCTAAATATCATTAAAACTACAACTATAATAAAATTAATTTTTAAATAATTTGATTCATCATATTAAGGCCATTCTAATAATTTATGTCATGGTTCACGAATCAATGAAATGGTATAGTTATAAATTGTTTCCTAATTATTCTCTTCGGATATCTTTCTAAATTATCCTAAAAACCATTATTCATATTTTTTCAAATCTAATTAATTTGGATTCATTATTAAATATATAATAAAATATTTAAATTTTATAAAATAATTCAAGTATTTTAAAAAAGTAAAATTTGGCTCAATATAATGTATTCATAATTAATTATCCAAACTCGGTTAGTGATGATATGGTGATCTTCGTACAAAAATCTTTATTTCCCAATGATTTTATTTAGTTGATTTTCCTTAGTGGATCCTCCCTTTAACCATGGATTCCCTCTAAATGAAAAATTATTATAGGGGATATCTTTTCCAAAAGTAAATTAGAATTATTTTTTATTTTTATCAATTTTTAAAAATAATTCACTACCATTGCACAGAATATCAATGTTTCTTAAAAAGTATGTAACCATCTACCCTATGGAAAACAATATATTTTTAACATGATAAAGTAGCATATTCCCCAATCTGACACCCTGGTCTTCGTGAATGTATATATTCAAAAAAAAATACAAAAAATACATATATATTTAATAAAAAACATTGATATCATCTAATACACTGAATAAAATAATTCTATTAAAATTAATTCAAACTCATTCGAAAAAACAAAGTCCCACTTGAATTTAGTTCATTGGGAATGTTATCATTGGGTGAGAACCAAATTTGATATATTCTACTGATGAGAAAACTTTTCTTCCTTGATATGAACAATAATACATTCTAGATGAAAAAATGTTAATTATTTATCTTTAATAGAAGGTGGATCACTCTAAAAATCACCATCCAATTTCAGCAGAAAATGTATCCTGAAAATTATCCATAACAACCAATAAAATATCTATAATATTATAATAAAATGAAATTTCATATCTCTTATATGTGTTATCCATATAAAGTGTTTTCTTTAATAGAAATATAGTAGTAAATGATAAAAATATAATTAGATTCATATCTAAAAAACCTAATCACAAAAGAATATAACTATTATAAGTGTTATCTATAGAAGTTTTCTCAAATGTCTAACTAAAACCCATGTTTATAATTTATGGAATGACTGATATCATCTATCAAGAGTGAAACTCTCGGTATTCACACTCATCCAAATATTATCATCATTTACAACCCTATGTTAGGAGGAGATTTAATTTGTATACCCTTAAAGAAATGATACAACATCTTCAAAAAAATATATTCAATCACAACCAATCTCTCATTACCCATTACTCATGAGTTACACTAAACTCACTAATCAATGAGAAATAATTATTACGGGTTAAATTACACCACCTAATACCAATTATATAAATTTTCTCATGACCAACTAATATAATCATCCTAAAATAAATCCTTTTACATCCTAGAAGACTATTAATTAAATTTTAAAAGATCACAAAAATTTGTAATAAATACATTGGATTCATTTAAAAAATATTTTATCATTTATCTTATTTCAAAAACCACTATCAAATGTTATATATTTTTTCCACTTATTCCTCTTCAGAGTAAATATGAACAACGAAAACATGGTATTCTACATCGTAAATTGAAACCAATAATAAATTTATAAAACATAGTAGAATCACCCAATCCCATCCCATGATAAAATATTATAAACCTTAATCATATCCATGAGATATCTCTAAAATGAATAGATCCAATGATAAAAATATTCTTTCACTTCCTCAAAAATAATTACTCTTTGACAAGAACTGTACATGGTCACAATGCACACACATCACCTTAACCAAGAAAGAATATAAATTATGTTACCAAAGTCAATATACCCACACTTAATGGTCATCAAACCACATCTTCTAGCTATTTTTATAGATAAAATATCAGTAATCATTCTTCCCAAAATTCAGAACCCTAAAACTTAAATACATCAATAAAATTACTACATTAGCCATTTGGATTCCATATAATCCTTCAACACTAACATAGACCATTTATATTTCATTAATTCCCATAGAATACTAAATTAAATACTATATCATATCACCTAGATAGTTTAGAAAAACAATAATGAGGCCACAAAGTAGAATTGATTATATATTTTATAATTATTATAGTAATATCTACAGTGGACTCCACTAATATATGAAAATTCAAAAATAATATAATTTCATAAAAAAATTAGAAGAATCACAACACATATAAAATTAGAGTTACCTTATCAATATTATAGGATAAATTCACCGTTAATACCCTTTTAAATAATTTTATAGGTCTATATATCCATCAGCAACACCTTTTAAGGAAATCAGTATTCTAATTTAAAATAAAAAAATCTATATATTTAATCTTCCACTATATTTATATTTTTCTACACTAATAAAAATATTCCACTAAATATAAAAAACAATCACCCTTGACACTTCTATTTGTGATAATTTTATTGGATAACACTCATGTTAATATAGAGTTTTTTAGAGTCTTAAATATCACATGGTGATCAGATGGGACTAAATTAAGTTATAGAAAATAGGGGTTGAGTGTTGGTGATAGCTCCCAAGAAAAGGTTCCCATAAAGATTATAGATTCTATGACTCCTCCACCACCCTAGAAATGGCTGGTTTTAAGGAATTCAGATGGTCAGAAGAAAGATCTAAAATCTCTTATTCCTTAAAGGGATACCTTGGGTTACGTTGACACATTTCATTCTTCCTCTGATGGTCCCGTCTTTCCCACCCATTCAGGTCTCCCTGGCATCTCCTACTTCTTTAAAGGGTTCTCTGACACTTGGGATGTCGATGGCGATGTTCCATGACGTGGAATCCTTTCTTTTTCACACCCTTATTTCCATATTTTTCTTCTAAATGGTTATCATTAAGGGTCTTTGAATGGTATTGTTGGAACCATGATTGTCTTTGCATGAATTGGAGTATGTTTTATGATTGTTTTCAATCCTTAGTGGATGTTCAGAATATGTGCCAGCAAAGTGATATTATCATTTAAGAAGATAACAGTATTGAAGGTGGAACTGTTTTCCAGTGTTTTCCAAATTTCTAGACCTCAAAATTGTTAAATGGATAAAAGTGTTTTTGGAAAAGGGACTTGTGTGCCGATTACTTGGAGGTTTGGAAACTTTCACACCATTTGTTCTTCAAGATCAGAACATCAATATATATAAAAGGAAGAAGGGGCGCCCAAGTTTTGATTTTGGTCATGCAAGTGACTAGCGCGGCGGAGACTAGGGTGGCTGGACTTGTGTGCTGAGAGAAGACTTGTACACCGTTGCGCAGGGTGTCCAGAATGCCAATAAATAGAGGACCACCCCTCCACTGTTGGAGAGAAGTTAGATACTTAATGAAATTTAGAGCTCCCATCGCGCAGGTGCAGTGGTCACGCAAGTGGTTTGTGGTCGCACAAGTAGAATTTGCGTGATAGTTGTTTGTTGTGCATCCAAGGTGGTTCGGGCGAGAAATTGTATGAGTCTCCCATGTTTGGAGTTGGAGAAGGAGGTGTCATGCAGGTGGTTTAGTGACACTAGCGTGCCAGAATTTGAAGTTGGATGAAAGTTGAAAGTTGCGTGCCAAAAATGGTTTGGACGAAAAAGAGTGTATGTCACGCAAGCATGAGGATGACAAAACAAGTGTCATGCAAGTGGTAGAGGTGAACTTGTGTGCCATCTTAAAACTTGCGTGCCGACTTGGAGAAGCACGCCAGGTGTGGTTGAAGCACGTCAGTCTTTTTGGGGCTGCATGAAATCTGGAAGTTTGCCCAATACCTTTGGTGCAAAGTGAGATTTGTCTATGAGTGGAAGTTGGACTTCAATAGAGAATCTACATACAACAAAGAATGTATTCATTAGAGATGATGAAGAGACCTTCACGTCTATAAACTGAGTGGGAAATCACCAAAGGTAGTGAGCTAGGGGGAGTCAATGGGAGTGACCCGAGGCACGTAGTGAGCCATACCTAACCTTTTGTAAAGGTAGTGTGCCTGGGACAAAGTGACTGTACCAGAACTTTTTAATATGCAGCTAGTAATGCCTAGTGGAATTAGGTACGACTGACAACCTGTTGGCGTATGCTCCTTGGATGTAGCCCTTTGTGGTGAACAAAGTAAAAGTGTTGTGTCAACTTCCTACTTTCATTTGTTTGACAGGTTTAACATGTACCTACCACCTTGGGAATAAGATCAACAACATTAAAAAGAAAAAAATTACACTATGATTCACGCCTCCACTCTCTGGCTGTTCTAGGGTCCTTCAAGTGGTATTAGAGGGAGGTTCACTAGTGTTTGATCTATCTTTTACCGTTATGGACAAATCAGCCAATATCAGAGGAGTCCCTCTCTTTGATGAAAGTAATTTCCAAATCTGGAAGAACATAATGAGATATCATCTAAGATCTCTTGGAATGGATGTCTTTTTTTCTACTGTTCATGGAATACAAGTCACTGATCCGACAGGCCTGGTTATGACTGACACAGACAAGAAAATTCTTGATGCATATGCTAAAGCACAAAATTCTATCACCATGGCCCTTTTGGATCATATCTATATAAAGGATATGAGTTGAGCCTCAGCATAATCTATGTGGGATAATCTTGAAAATATTTATGAATTATATAGAAAAGTGAAGGAGGAAAAACTGCATGTCATACACAATAGGTTTGATGATCTGAATACGCATCTGGATGAGAATGCAGACTTATTCTTCAATCGAATTACTGAAGTGGTTGGAGATATTCGGGGTCTATGAAAATAAATCAAAGACATTGATATTTTAAAGAAAATATTAAGAATACTTCCACCCCTATACAATAAAAAGTTGTCATCCCTTGAGGAAAGAGATCTTTTAAAACTTTCACTGGATGACCTGTTGAGCAGTTTGGTGGCATATGAAAAGAGAGTCAAACGAGAAGATTCTTTGACTTGAGTGACCAAGGAAATGGCGTTCAAATCCATTGATAAACTGAAAATCACAAAAGATAGTAGTGGTGAATATGGAGAGGAAAAAGAAAGTATTTCTCTCCTTTCAAAGAAGTTTCAGATGGGAAAAGGGAAATTTAAAGGGAAGTTACATCTTTCTTTCTTTCATTGTGGAAAAGTTGGTCACATTGCCTCTCTATGCTTAAGAAAGATCGATGGTGATAATAGTGATGCTGAAATCATTGAGAAACCTCAGAAAAGATTTTTTAAAAAGGGAGACTTTAAATTCAGAAATAATGCACCAAAGAAAAGTTTTGTCTGTGAAGAGGAAGAAGATGATAATGAATTTTGTGATGAAGATGAACTAGAATTTAAAACTGGGAACCATGCTTCTATGATTTCCACTATTGAAAAATCAAAAGATACCGGTGGAGAAAATTAGAGGACAACTAGATCCAATCCCAAGTTACAACTTAAGGATGCTGTTAATAATCTTAAGATTAAATGTAAGAGTTTCAATAAGTGGAAATCAATTGTACAAGAATCAATTGAATATGTTGATCAACATAAAGCTAAAATTGAACAACTGGAAGAATTGGTGAAGGTACCGTCTAAAATACTTGAATGAAATGATGATGTAGTGGATCTGAAGCTGAGAATTGAAGAGCAGGAAATGGTCATAAATGACCTCACCTGCAGACTAGAGGAAAAGTACAATACTGCTAATCATCTTAAGGAGGAAGTTGTTACTATTAGGAGTAAACTTGAAAAAGATTCAATTTCAAAAGAATCAAGGAATAAAATATATTTTGGTAGGTTCTCAGGTGCTGAGCTATTAGAGAAAAAAAACATGGATCTAATGGAGTTGAAAAGATTTTAAATGATATGAGACCTGCCTGTATGGGAAATAGTGGAATTGGTTGTGAGGAAGAGTCGTCATATGCTGCAAATAAAGGTAACAAAAATAAAATAATTCCGAAAGTGGGTGATGTGGAAAATTCATCTGAAGTGCTGAAACAGAAACCCCCAATTCAATCTGAAAGAAGAAAAGAAGATTATCCACCAGCCTTTTTGAAAAAGGGGACCTCAAACTATTATCTTATCGAAGAAGGAATGAGGATAAACAGAAGTGAGAAGATATTTCCTCTCCTGAAGTTTCAGTTCTTTGGATATTTGGACCATACCATGTCTTATTATGAAGAGGCAATAAGCTATATGAATGGAGACACTACTGGAAATAATATATTTCCCAACAATTCAGAACTGTTGGGATAGGCTGCAAAACCGTTGGTATATCTTATACCAATGGTTCTGCTAACCATAGGGATGTAAGCCATTGGGAAAACGTTTTCCCAACGGTTTATGTAGAATTGTTGGGATAGGTTAGTTACGGTAACCTATACCACCAGTTTGGTTAAACCATTGGTATAAGTTTTTTCAATGGTTCAACTAAACCATTGGTAAAACCTCTTCTAGGAACCCTTTTCAAACGGTTTGTAAACCGTTGGGAAAGGGTTTTTACCAGTTGTTCACATAAAACCATTGGTAAAAACTTCCTACAAAATTTATGCCAATGGTTTGAAACCGTTGGAATAGGCTATGTTGTGAAAATTGCACAGCAGATTGCAATTTTCATTGCAGGGTCTACAATCCCATTCTTGCATACTGTAATTCTGTCCATTGTGCTATAATTCTCCATTACCTCAACTTTCCAATTATTTAACATACAATTCATACACATTTAACATTGCACCCTGGAACTATACACATCCAGAAATAAATCATAATTAATAATGTAATTATAAACATACATAATTTATTTTGAATTCAATTTAAAACATGGATGACAATTATACGTAGAATCCGAAATTAAATTCATAATTAAATACATATATAATTTAATTATCAATTATCAATAAAATACTTAAAAAAATGAATAAGTAATTATATGTGTTATACAAAATTAAGAATACATACAAGTGGTTTTTACTAAAAATGATGTCCATTTTAAACATTATACATACACTTGGAGTGATACTGGCCACAACATGTCTCAGATTGAGGTGGGGTTGACTCGTACACGTCACATATGACCCATGGATCTTTGTCCTAAAGTATTAACATATTCGGAAAGCATTTGGTCGGTCACAAAAGAGATACACTTTGAGTGGTTCTCGCCACACCATGCCTCATATTGAGGTGGGGTTGACTCGTTCATGTCACACATGACCCATGGATTGTTTTCCTAATGTTTCAATAGAATAAAAATCTGTTTGGTCATTTTTCCGTATGCCAGCTGTACTTTTCACTTAAAATGTTGTCCATTTCAAATAAAACTGAGACACATCAAGTTGTTCCAGCAAAACCGCACCTCGGATATAGTCAGGGATTACTATTACACATCACATATGACTCGTAGATTATTTTAATAAAGTTTGAATAGAATCTGAATGCTTTTGGTCAGTTATTCATATGTCAGTTATTGGTTTCACTTAATATGATGCCCATTTTAAACAAAAGAGATACCATTTGGGTGGTGACGGCAACACCGCCCCTTTTATTGAGGCGGGGTTGACTCGGACACATCACAAATGAGCCATGGATCGTTTTCCTAAAGTTTCAATAGAATCCGATTGAGTTTGGTCAGTTTTCTATATGTCAGTTTTTGTTTTCACTTAAAATGATGTCCATTTTAAACAAAAGAGAGACACTTTGAGTGGTGTTGGCCACACTGTGCCTCAGATTGAGGAAATGTTGACTCTTACACGTCACATATGACCCATGGATCATTTTCCTAAAGTTTCAATGGAATCTGAATACGTTTGGTTGGTTTTACATATGTTAGATGTTGTTTTCACTTAAAATGATGTCCTTTTGAAACAAAAGAGAGACACTTTGAGTGGTGTCGGCCACACCGGGCCTCATATTGATGAGGGTTTCACTCGTACACATAAAATATGACCCATGGATCATTTTCCTAGAGCATCAACACATTACTAATGCGTTTGGTTAGTTTTCCGTATGTCAGTTGTTCTTTTCACTTAAAATCCTATCCATTTTAAACAAAAGAGACACAGTTAAGGTGCTACCGGCCACACCGTGAATTGGATTGATTCAAGGTTGACTTGAACACGTCAAAAATTACCCATGGATCATTGTAATAACGTTTCAACAGAATCCAAATGCGTTTGGTCAGTTTTCCGTATGTGAGTTGTTGTTTTCACTTAAAATGATGTCCTTTTGAAACCAAAGAGAGACACTTTGAGTGGTGTCGGCCACACCAAGCCTCGTATTGAGGCTGGGTTGACTCATACGCATCACATATTACCCATGGATCGTTTTTCTTTAGAATCGACACATTCCGAATGTGTTTGGTCAGTTTTCCATATTTCATTTGTTCTTTTGACTTAAAATCCCATCCATTTTAAACAAACGAGACATATTTAGGGTGCTACCGGCCACAAGGTGCCTCAGATTGATGCATGATTCACTCATACATGTCAAAAATGTCCCAAGGATCATTTTCCTAAAGGTTCAATATAATCTGAATGCTTTTGGTCATTTTTCTGTATGTGAGCTGTTGTTTTCACTTAAAATGATGTCCTTTTGAAACAAACGAGAGACACATTGAGTGGTGCCGGCCACACCGGGACTCGGATTGATGTGGGGTTAACTCTTACACGTCAAATATGTCCCACAGATCATTTTCCTATAACATCAACACATTTAGAATGCGTTTGGTCGGATTTCCGTATGTCAGTTGTGCTTTTCACTTAAAATCCCATCCATTTTAAACAAAAAAGACACAGTTTGGGTGACACCGGCCACACCGTGCCTTGGATTGATGCGAGGATGACTCATAAGTGTCAAAAATGACCCATGGATCGTTGTACTAATGTTTAAATAGAATCCTAATGTGTTTGGATGGTTTTCCATATGTAAGTTGTTGTTTTCACTTAAAATGATGTTCTTTTGAAACAAAAGAGAGACACTTTGAGTGGTGTCTTCCATACCGGGCCTTGTATTGAGGCAGGGTTGACTCTTATACATCACATATGACCTATGGATCGTTTTCCTATAGCATAAAGACATTCCAAATGCGTTTGGTCATTTTTCCGTATGTCAGTTCTTCTTTTCACTTAAAATCCCATCCATTTTAAACAAAAGAGACACAGATAGGGTGATACCAGCTACATCGTGCCTCAGAATTATGTGGGGTTGACTTTTAAATGTCAAAAATGCCCCATGGATCATTTTCCTTAAGTTTCATTAGAATGAAAATACGTTTGTTCAGTTTTTCATATAACAGTTGTTTTTACTAAAAATGATATCCATTTTAAACAAAATACATACACTTGGAGTGATACCGGCCACACCATGCTTCAAATTGAGGCCTGGTTGACTCTTAAACATTACATATGACCCATGGATTTTTTTCCTAAACTATCAACATATTCTGAAATCGTATGGTTGGTTTTCCCTATGCGAGTTCTTGTTTTCACTTAAAATGTTGTTCATTTCAAAAAAAATTAGATACTTTGAGTAGTGTCGGACACACCATGCCTCAGATTCAGGCAGGGTTAACTCATACACATCACATATGACTCATTGATCTTTTTTCTAATGTTTCAAAAAATTCAGAATGTGTTTGGTCAGTTTTCCGTATGGTAGTAGTTTTTTTAATTAAAATGTTGTCCATTTCAAATAAACGTGAGACACTTTGAGTGGTTTCGGCCACACCGGGCCTCGGATTGAGGTGGGGTTGACTCGTAAACATCAAATATGACTCATGGATAGTTTTCCTAAAGTTTCAATAGAATCCGAATGTGTTTCGTCAGTTTTCCATATGTCAGTTGTTGTTTTCACTTAAAATGATGTCCTTTTGAAACAAAAGAGAGACACTTTGAGTGGTTCCGGCCACACCGCACCTCAGATTGAGGTGAGGTTGACTCTTACACATCACATATGACCCATGGATCGTTTTTTTAAAGTTTCAAAAGAATATTAATGTGTTTGGTTGGTCTTCCGTATGCCAGTTGTACTTTTCACTTAAAATGTTGTCCATTTCAAATAAAACTGAGACACTTCGAGTTGTAACAGCCATAGTGTGCCTCAGATTTAGGAAGGGTGGACTCGTAAACATCAAATATGACGCATGGCTCATTTTCCTAAAGTTTAAATGGAATCCAAATGCGTTTTGTTGGTTTTCCGTATATCAGTTTTTGTTTTCACTAAAAATGAAGTCCATTTTAAATAAAAGAGAGACACGTTGAGTGGTGCTAACCACCCCAAACCTTGGATTGAGGTGGTGTTGACTTGTACACATTACATTTGACCCATATATCGTTTTTCTAAATCATCAACAAATTTAGAATGTGTTTGGTCAGTTTTCTGTATCTTAGTTGTTGTTTTCACTTAAAATGTTGTTCATTTCAAAACAAATGAGATACCTTGAGTGGTTTCAGTCACACCATGCCTCGGATTAAGGCAGGGTTGACACATAGACGTCAAATATTACTCATTGATTATTTTTATAATGTTTTAACAAATTCAGAATGCGTTTGGTTAGTTTTCCGTATGCTAGTAGTTGTTTTCAATTAAAATGTTGTCCATTTCAAATAAACGTGAGACACATTGAGTGGTTCCGGCCACACCAGGCCTCAGATTGAATCGAGGTTGACTCATACACATAAAAAATGATTCATGGATCTTTTTACTAATGTTTTAATGTAATATTAATGTGTTTGGTCAGTTTTCCATATGTCAGTTGTTGTTTTTAATTAAGATGAAGTCCATTTTAAACTATAGAGAGAAACATTGAGTGGTGTTGGCCACTCTACGCCACAGATTGAGACCGGGTTGACTTGTACACGTCAAAAATGACTCAATGATCATTTTTCTAAAGTATCAACATAATCTGAATGCGTTTGGTCCCTTTTGCGTATGCCAGTTTTACTTTTCAATTAAAATGAAGTCCATTTTAAACAATAAAGAGACACTTCGAGTGGTGTCGGCCACTCCGCGCCTCATATTGAGGCTGGGATGACTCATAGACATAAAAATGACCCAAGGATCATTTTTCTAAAGTATAAACACAATCCAAATGCTTTTGGTTGGTTTTCCGTATGTCAGTTGTACTTTTCACTTAAAATGTTATCCATTTCAAAAAAATGTGAGACACTTTGAATGGTGCTGGCCACACCACGCCTCAGATAGAGGCAGGGTTGACTCGTACACGTCACAAATGACTAATGGAACATTTTCCGAAAGTTTCAATAGAATTTGAATGTGTTTGGTCAATTTTCCGTATGTCAGTTGTTTTTTTCAATTAAAAGGATGTCGATTTTAATCTATAGAGAGACACTTCGAGTGGTGTCGGCCACTCCACACCTCAGATTAGGGCTGGGTTGACTCGTTCACATCACAAATGACCCGAGGATCATTTTACTAAATTATCAACACAATCCGAATTCATTTGGTAGGTTTTCCGTATGTCAGTTGTACTTTTCACTTAAAATGTTATCCATTTCAAACAAAAGTGAGACACTTCGAATAGTGATGGCCACACCACACCTCAAATTAGGGGGGGGGGGGTTGACTTGTACACATGACAAATGACTCTTGGAACGTTTTCCTAAAGTTTCAAAATAATCTGAATGTGTTTGGTTGGATTTCCGTATGTCAGTTGTTGTTTTCAATTAAAATAATGTCCATTTTAAACTATAGAGAGACACTTCGAGTGGTGCCGGCGACTCCGCGCCTCAGATTGAGGCTGCATTGACTCGTACACATCAAAAATGACCCAAGGATCATTTTACAAAAGTATCAAAACAATCCAAATGCGTTTGGTCAGTTTTCCGTATGTCAGTTGTACTTTTCACTTAAAATGTTATCCATTTCTAACAAAAGTGAGACACTTTTAATGGTGTCGGCCACACCACGCCTCGGATTGAGGCGGGGTTGACTCGTACACATCACATAGGACCCATGGATCGTTGAGCTAAAGTATCAACACAATAAAAATCCATTCGGTTGGTTTTCGTATGTACTTAAAATGTTGTCCACTTTAAACAAAAGAGAGATATTTAGAGTGATCCCGACGACATTGCGACTCGGATTGAGTTGGGGTTGACTCGTACACATCACACATGACCCATGGATCATTGCGATAAAGTATCAATAGAATCCAAATGTGTTTGGTCTTTTTTCCGATTGTCAGTTGTTCTTTTCACTTAAAATCCCATCCATTTTAAATAAAAGAGACACAGTTAGGGTTTTATCGGCCACACTGCGCCTCAGATTTAGACAGGGTTGACTCGTACACGTCACAAATGACCCATGGATCATTTTCCTAAAGTATCAACACAATCCTAGTATCCCTCATCTAGAAACCAAAGCATACATCCTGGAATTTGAACTCTAAATTCCCTGAGCATGACGAGTCCGTCCATGAGTCCTTAACATATAACCCATGTCTTATCCTAACAATTGACAAGTAATCCAAATCAAACAAGGCATAATTCACATAACATGGAAAATGTATAACAAGGATTTGTATTGAAATTAAAACATATCATCACATGCATTTGATGAGACTGATCTAATAAGATTACCAAGACATTCATATAATTCAAGACATACAAAAATGGAATAATCCTAAATAACATTTCATTATCAGAGATATAAAAAAAGGCATGTGAAATCAAGGAGGGTGGGGGCGGTCTGGGGGTCCAGGGAGGAGGGTGAGGGGATTTCCGGGGGGATTGTCTGGGGTGTTGTCTGGGGTCCCGGGAGAAGGGTGGGGGGCTCTCCGGGGGCTGTCCGGGGGGTTGTCTGTGGGGTGTCTGGGGGTTATCCGGGTACCAAGGAGAAGGGTGCAGGGGCTATCCGGGGGGCTGTCCGGGGGGTTGTTTGGTGTCCAAGTAGGATCGTGGGGGGTTTCTCCAGGGTCCAAGAAGGAGGGGGGCTATCTAGGGAGTTCCCAAACACACAAAACTCTATAAACATGCTCAAGATACACCGCAACCACTAAAATACATCCACATCCATGAAAAAGAACAATATTTAAAAATAACTCAACTCCAATACTATACTACGGGTTTAGATAAAACCAACAACTAGAATAGATTAAACATCAAATCTCAGTAATATTAGTATAAAATGTTATAGATCAACTTTTCCCACATCATCATCACCATCATCATCACCCTCGTACTCTTCCTATCCCTCCTCAACACCCTCCTCCTTTCCCTCCTCCTCGTCCTCTCCATCCGCCTCTCCCTCCGCCTCTCCCTCCTCTTTCGCATCAGACTCCTCACCATCATCATTGTCAGGATGGAAATCATGTTGACCACCACTAGAAGTGCCACCTGGTGCACCATATATAGAACGTATCGATGACATATATTCATCAAAAGCTGGGATGTCCTCTGGTAGAAGTGTTGGATGTAGAACCTCAATAAATTTCATAAATGCACTATTTTCCCTAGAAGACTATTCTGCCGTCTATATGGACCTTTTTTCAGCCTGTTCTGCCTATGCCCTAACTTTCTGCAGCTCAGTGGCACTAAAACATGTACCTAAGGAGGACCAATACCTCGTCAGGGCTATCCTAGGTCGGCAGCGTACTCTGCTAGGATGCTCCTCTCCCAACACCTGATGTAAGTGATCAGTTGGCCCATAATTGTCTGGTTCATGGGAATCTAGGGCCTCTAAAGAATCCTATTACAAATATAAATATATTATGAAGTTACAAAATAGATATTAAAATATAAAATCAACAGATTACAACTTACAATCTGCTGCTGAGTCGCTTCGTTGACGGCACTTCCATCATTTTTCCATCTACTCGAGCAAAACAGTTTTTCTCGAGGCACATGTCCTTCAATATTCTGTATTTGCCTCTACAATGACATTGAAAACTAAAGTTATATGAAAACTTTATCAGATGATTAAATAATTGAGGAAAAAAAGTGTAATTCATAAAGAAAACTTATAAACAATTGTCATACGTACTTCCTCTTCTGATCTGTCATCATAGTACGTTCTAGTGTGTGGAGGTATTTTTTTGCATCAATGTTTTTTTTTGTTTTTTCCAGATGATTCCTAAATAAAATTAAATAATGAAAGAGATAGTATTAATGAAAAACATGAAAGTTGTTATTTAAATACCTCAAATGTAATTAATACCTAAAACTGGGTAGTCATCCAATGAGAAATCATCTGACAATACTGCTCTATAGGACATTCATCCACGACTGGTACCACCTCAAACTCAGTGCCAACTCTAGCACGCTAGCCAATATACAACTCATGCTTGTAGGCTCTCCAAATCTTGCCTAAATCATTTAGACATTTCGACATGTATATAAGGACCCAACCTTAAACATTACTTAATATTGAGTTATTTTAAGAATACACATTGAGGATATTTTCAGGTTTATAGTTTTATAGAATTATATCATAAATCATGCATTACATTTCACTTGTAACCAAGGTGGTTACATCAAAGACAACATTCATTTTTTTCATCAAAGGAAACATATTTAAAATAAAACATGGGTTCTTTCTTGACACTTCCTTGACACTATCATCACATCATGTACCCTCCCATTGACCTGTGAAAAACATTTCAAAAACGTGGGATGAGTATAAAAAGATCAGAAAGGGATATAAAAATACGGAATGAAAACATTAGTTCATGTTGACATAAGAATCAGTGAAATCATACTTTACTTATAAAACATGAGAACTTTAACATACCTCATGAAATCATATTATTTATGAATAACCCATATAAATCATAAGGCATAAAGGTAACTTGAGGAATTCATAACATTCTTATGTAGGGAGTAACCCATATGGTTACGTTCGGAATACCCATCACAGTATATTCCATAAATCTCTTTGGAGAAACCGCAGTGTTTAACTCCTTCGTGTTACCCAATGCATTGGAGAGCTATATCAGGCTCACCCGCCCTTAGATTATCATGGAACCACCCGTCTTCATAAACAATTCCCAAGAACCATAACATAATCGTATCACATAAAACATGGATAAACGAAACAAAAAATTTCCACATTTCAATGACAAGATATCAATACAACACATTTATATAATAAAAACATTATAAAAACTATTTTCAGTACCAAAATAAAAGAAAAGTAAAACATGGTATTTATTTTTTTCATTTTAAAAATTTATGGCTTGTAGAGGAAGCTGAAACTCAAATAATGGTCACAGCGGTGGAGAAGTCGTTGTCACCACATATATAAAACAAAAACATTCCTTTTTTCGTTTTAGTAAAATGATTCATATAAAAAGAATCCTTTTTAATTAAAGTAAAAGGCAAAGAGGTTTATACACTGTATTAAATAATGTTGTGTATAAAACAAAATATGCCTCAATGAAAGGATATTGAGAAAAAGTCCCATACAAAGACGGTATCCTTAGTTTAAGGATAAATCAAATACATACTTATGTGTGAAAAATAAAAATACACCCAATATAAGTGGATATTAACCGTAATACAACCAGATTCATTCACACATATTCACAGAATTACATATTCAATGGGTTCTATTTTGACCCAAAGAATTGAAATTGAGTTAAGAAGTTCCCTTGCAAAAATTCGACAGCCTAACAACGTCACTTTAAAATTCAAAAAATTAGTTGATGAGAGAGAAAATGGTATCTCATCACATGGACATAAAATTTACAACAATAAGGATTTAGAAGAACATATCCCAACATAATAATTTGTAAATTTAGAGACATAACAAAAGAAGTATTTTAAAAAGAGGAGGGTGAAAGGTTCCCTTATCGATTTGGGTAACATTCAAAACGTACACCCCATGAAAGAAAGACTATACAATGTTGATGTAAATCCCATAAACGAAATTATATTACACAAAGAGTAGAATAATGTGTAGTACATACACCACTCAAAGAAAATAGTGGCAAATGTAGCATAATCCTCATGGGAATAAAAGTGAGATGAAAAATCCCTTATGAAAACACGACAGCCTAACGGTGCCACTTGAAACATCAAAAAATGGATTGATGAAATAAAATAGGGTATCTATTCATATGGACATAAAATTTATAGTAAGAGTAATATAAAATAACATCCCCCAACATAAGAAATAGGATCTTAGAATAAGTGACATAAAAGAGAGTACTTAAAAAGACAGAGAGAGGTAGGATCTCGTACCTCGTGTCCGACTTGACTCGATCATTATTTAATATCCTGAATAATAAACTAGAGTTAATTTAAACTTGCTTAAGAATCTTTTTAAAGTTCATTATTCCTTTTTATATCACTTATTACCATGTTATGAACATTATGTAATTATTTAACTTAATAACGGTCATTTTTTTTATCATTGGTACATGAGTCAAAAATAAACTTTTTATAATTTCAAGTTGTTCATGTGATAAAATATCCATTATATCCAGAATTATATTCATGATGTAGATATCATATTTTTCATATATATCCATTATGTGCATTCATTTATAATATTACATAATATTTAGAGGTAAAAAATGAAATGCACCGTTCATGGAGATGGTAAGTCGTACGTATGCATGAACACTACTTTCATTTCTATTTCATATTTAATGGAATAAAATCATAATGATATAAAGGTATATTATAATTCCATTATAATATCATTTATAATATCATTTACTCTATCCTTTATACGTCCCACATATGGCATTAACGAATCAAATCACTTTGAGGGGGTGGTAGTCCGCACATCCTAAAATTAAGATATCGTGTTTACCAATAATGGAAACAATAACGGTATGCCATAAATTAAAAATACAGAAGAATATATAAAACATAAACATAATATATATCATATATAAATATAGTGACATCTTAATTTCCACCATGAAAGGTGTTATAATAATATTGAACAATCATCGTTTCATGAGGCAGAAATTCGCCATCCACAGAAACAGTATGTTCTTTAACCATTAGACGGAGGTGTGCGTAGTTTTAGCTCGAATATTTCTCATAAAAAATCCTATTATATTGAATATACTGGTATTTTTACAAAATAAAGGAATAAAAATAGTTTAGGGGGTTGGAGATGCAAAATAATATAAAAGAACATAAGAGAGAACATTACCTTTAAATCGGGTAACTCCTCTTGGTTTGAACCAAAAGGGATTCTTGAAGTGCTTTCTGCCTAAGGTAAGGCTTCTATGATGAATAGAGGGATGTGGATAGATGAAATGAGTAGAGTTTGTCCTAGAAAAAGGATTTAGAGTTGTGGTTAAGGTGGTAGAGGTGGTGGCTTTTTATAAGAGGGAGGTGGGGCACTCTTGGAAAGTCATGAAATGTTACTTTATTTTAAAATGATTTTCGGATTTATAAGGTCCCACAAAGATATATTTAAAGGATAAGGTGATACAGGTTCTAAATACACCCATACAATGGGTTTTTGACATGTATAAGACTTTGATTTTACATTATCTCTTTATTTTATTTAAATCGTTCATTTATGAGATAATTGCGGCATCATCATGCTGTCATAAAAAAACTAATTTATTTAATGTCTAAAAAATATAAAGAAAATACCATGGTGTGGGAAATATATTTAGCTTTCCAATGACTATTTATAGTCTAAGATATAATTTAGTTAGACATAATTAAAATTGTTTTACTTAGGTGTTACATACTTTGGTTACATTTTCCTTTCTTTCAAAAAAATATGAAAAAAGGTCACTATCACACTAAAGTGATTCCAAGGGGTCCCGAAGTTTGGTACAAGGCATATCATGGTCGGAAATGACACAAAAAGTAGAATTAGGACACATTTTAGGGTCATTTTATATTATTATGATATTATTTTATTACCCTTAACTACCTGATTACTAATTAATCATGTTAATTAAAGATAATTACTGTCGTTACTATTCATAATGTCCAAAAAACAAGAGTATTAATTACATAATTTAGACCTTCTGATTCCAAATATGAAATCCTTTTTATCGAATTCCAAACACAGAAATTTCAGTAATTAATTTAAAATAATTCCCATTCTCAAAACCAAAGACAGGTTTTTAAGAAGTAAAATCTATCAAAAGATTGATTTGTTTTTACATCTAATTTAAAATGGAAATTACATCCAATGGACAAAATTGTTTTAAATTATAAAAACATAATTAACTTACACCTTAAACCTAATTAAAATTATAATCTAAATATACAAATAAATTGGATAAAAAGGTAGTATTGAATTAAAATGCAGTATTTTTCATTATTCATTGAAAAAATGAACTTTTTCGGAAAAATAAAAAAAGTTAAACAAAGTAAATTTTGATTTCTTGATTATAAAGAAGGATTTTATTTTTTCAAGTAGAACATATAAAATTGTCAAAAAGTGGATTTAAAAAGGGTTCGCCTTCAAAAGGCAGTTAATCGAACTTTTAAAGAATATTAGAATATTTACGCTTAAAATTGGATTCATTAGCATTTTAAGCCTATAACATTTATGGAATAAATGTAAAAATATTTCAAAAGCATATATAATCATTTTTTAGTTAGTTCTTTTCATTCCCGCCATTACATTGGCTAGGATTTTACTAACATTTACAATAATATTATTATATTAATAGTATGCGTTGTAAGATTTCAAAGAAACTCGTTGTTGCGTATAGGGTACGCTATTGAACATAGAATCCCCTTTAATGTAATATTAATATTTTATTCAAAAATATTAATAAATATGAAAATGACTCATTCTTTATTTACCTGGGATGTTATATCCTTCCCCCTTTTGGGAATTGCATCCACGAAATTTTTTTTAAAAAAAATTGGGCTTGGAAACTTCATTGAAAACCCCACATAGAAAAAGGAGTCAATTAAATTGTCACTTTAAAAGAATGAAAGGGAAGTACAAAGGTCACCCAAGTCTACCCATACTATGATTCCATTTAGGAAAACATGGACATAGAGGAGAAAACAAAGGTTCATGTTCTGATGGAGGGTGATAGAAAACATGTATAGGAGAAAGTTAACCCCCAGAAAATCACAAACTTGTGATGGGTTAAACAGTATTTGATTCCCTAGAAGGAATAGTTAAAAGACAACATTTTTGTTTTAAATTTCTTTTCATTGAAAAATTTATATATGGGATTAACTACAACATAAGGAAACAAACTTACTTGTCATGTAGACTTCATCTTTTAATATATTTCTAACAAAAACTCATATTTTCTCCAAACAATGAGTATTTAGGATAACCTGTTCACATTAAGAGCGCTATTATCAACTTCTTGAGAATCACATAATCCAAAAAAGATGAATTATGTATTTCCCATGTCTTTAGAAGCTAACCAAAACCAAAATGGTTAGTACAAGATCAGATAATCCCCAAAAAGGATAATATTTTAAAAAGAAAAACTAGTCTTAATCTCCAAAATTTGTTAAATAATACCCAAAGTTCAACAAAGACCATTCAATACAAAAGTTTCCCATAAAATTATTCAAAATAAAACAAACTAATATTGAAACCCAAATCAATGAAGGATTTAATCACGTAATCTTCCAAGATAAATCTTAACATTCATCTCCAAATAACATCAGTTACTCTTAAAATCTGATACTGAAATCTAATTAACCTAATAACATATCCTCTATGATAGGTTAATCATTTCCATAGATAACCCAAAATAAAATTATTCCTGATTCATAAGATCATCTAACTAAAAAGAATTAGTTATACTAACCAGGGACTTCACGTAGTCCAATGGTAGGTGATAAATACCAGTCGCACTTTGGTTGTGGGTTCGATTCCCACAGCTTTGTCCAAAGAGATGGGTTGTCACATGATCTGCGTGTTGTCCATTTTCCAAAACTAGATAATTCATTAAACATTCCCCAAAAATAGATAAAATCTTCAGAAATAACCATAACATAATTTAACCACAATGTTATCTCATGCCTTTCATTTTCCATCATATAGAAACCCATAATTACCTCAAAAGTGCGGATCATATAAACCCTAATGGTTACCTTTATAATTATTTCCTTAACTTCCACATCGAGTTAGTTATCTCGTACATTATGCATTAGAGAAATCACCAAGGTTCAAGTGGTTAATCACGAATCCTGATATTTGGTTGAAAAAAACCACAAGATTTATCATTGAAGCTCCCATATCATTCAGTTGTTCTTTCAGAAAACCATCAAAGTTTTCTTCACATCCACTGTTACATTGGTGCCTGTAAGATCCATCCATTTACTAAAACCAAAAAGTTTAGTGTGGGTATATCAGAAAAATCATCATGTACTAATGATAATGATAAAAACCAAGATATACTTATCCAAGCTATCTCAATCACTTTCTAAAATAACGACTCCATCAAATATACTAACCATTGTGGTTGTACACAACTTGTCAGTTATGCTTAATGAATAACCTAACCTCTAAAGTTATCTAAACTGACCTTTGATACCAACTATAAGGCCCTAGCCTTAAGCATTATATAATATTTAGTTATTTCATGAATACACATTGAGGATATTTTTAGGTGTAGAGTTTTAGAGAATTAGATCATAAATCATTCATTACATTCCACTTGTAAACAAGGTGGTTACATCAAAGACAACATTATTTTTTTCATCGAAGGAAACATATTTAAAATAAATCATGGGTTCTTTCTTGACACTTCCTCGACACTATCATCACATCATGTACCTTCCCCTTGACCTATGAAAAACATTTCAAAAACATGGGATGAGCATAAAAAGCTCAGTAAGGGATATAAAAATATGGAATGAAGAAATTAGTTCATGTTTACATAGGAATAAATGAAATCATAATTTACTTATAAAACATGATCACATTAACATAACTCATTAAATCATATGATTTATGAATAACCCATATAAATTATAAGACATAAATATAACATGATGCATTCATAACATTCTTACATAGGGAGTAACCCTCATGGTTACGTTTGGAATACCCATCACAATACATTCCCTAAATCTCTTCGTAGAAACCATAGAGTTTAACTCCTTCGCGTTACGCAATTCATTGAAGAGATATATCAGGCTCACCCTCCCTTAGTTTATCATGTAACCACCTGTCTTCATAAATAATTCCCAAGAACCATAACATAATCGTACCACATAAAACATACATAAAGGAATCATAACATTTCCACATTTCAATTACAAGATATCAATACAACACATTTATATAATAAAAACATTATCAGAACCATTTTAAGTACCTAAATAAAAGAAAAGTAAAAAATTGTATTTATTTTTTTCATTTTAAAAAGTTATGCCTTGTAAAGGAAGCTGAAACTCAAATAATGGTCATGGCGGCAGAGAAGTCGTTGTCACCACATACGTAAGACAAAAACATTCCTTTTGTCGTTTTAGTAAAATGCTTCATATAAAAATATTCCTTTTGAATAAAAGTAAAAGTCAAATGGGTTTATACATTGTATACAAAAATTTTGTGTATAAAACAAAATATGCCTCAATGAAAGAAGATTGAGACGAAATCTCGTACAAAGACGGTATCCTTAGATTAAAGATAAATCCAATACATACTTATTGTGACAAATAAAAATACACAAAATATAAGTGGATATTAAGTGTAAAACAACCATATTCATTCACTCATATTCATAAAATGGAATATTCAAGGGGTACGAGTTTAACCCAAATAATTGAAATTGAGTAAAGAAGTTCCCTTGCAAAAATTCGACAGCCTAACGATGTCACGATAAAATTCAGAAAATGTGTTGATGAGAGAGAAAATGGTATCTCATCACTTGGACCTAAAATTTACATCAATAAGGATATATAAGAAAATATCACAACATAATAATATGTAAATTAAAAGACATAACAAAAGAAGTCTTTTAAAAGAGGAGGGTGAAAGGTACCCTTACCGATTTGGGTAACTTTCAAAACATACACCCCATGAAAGAAAGACTATACAACATTGATGTAAATACCCATAAACGAAATTATATTACACAAAGAGTATAATAATGTGCAGTACATACACCACTCAAAGGAAATAGTGGAAAATGTAGCATAAACCTCATGGTAATAAAAGTGAGATGAAAAATCCCTTAAGAAAACCTGGCAGCCTAACGACGGCACTTAAAACTTCAAAAAAATGGATTGATGAAATAAAATAGGGTCTCTAATCATATGAAAATAAACTGTATAGTAATATGAATATAAAATAACATCCCCCAACATAAGAAATAGGAGATTAGAAGAACTGACATAAAAGAGAGTACTTAAAAAGAAAGAGAGAGGTAGGATCCCTTACCTCATGTCCGACATGACTCGACCGTTCTTTAATCTACTGAATAATAAACTAGAGTTAATTTATACTTTCTTAAGAACCACTTTTAAGTTCATTATTCTTTTTTATATCACTTATTAACATGTTTTGAACATTATGTAATTATTTAAGTTAATAACAGTCGTTTTGTTGATCATTGATACATGAGTCAAAAATAAACTTCTTATAATTACAAGTTGATCATACGGTAAAATATCCATTATATCCAGAATTATATTCATGATGTGGATATCATATTTATCATATATATCCAGTATATACATGCATTTATAATATTACATAATATTTAGAGGTATGAAATGAAATGCACCGTTCATGGAGATGGTAAGTCGTACGTACGCATGAACGCTACTTTCATTTCTATTTCGCATTTAATGGAATGAAATCATAATGATATTAAGGTATATTATAATTCTAGTATAATATCATATATAATATCATTAAATCCATCCTTTATATTCCCCACATATGGCATTGACGAATCAAATAACTTTGAGGGGGCGGTAGTCCGCACTTCCTAAAATGAAGATATCACGTTACCCATAATGGAAACCATAAAGGTATGACATAAATGAAAAATACAGAAGCATATGGAAAAAATATACATAATATATATCATATATAACTATAGTGACATATTAATGGCCACCATGAAATTTGTTAGAAGAATATTGAACAATCATCATTTCGTGAGGCAGAAATTCACCATCCACAAAAATAGTATGTTTTTTAACCATTAGAAGGAGGTGTGTGTAAGTGTAGCTCAAATACTTCTCATAAAATATCCAGGTATATTTAAGATACTGGTTTTAATACAAAATAAAGTAATAAAAAGATTATAGGGGGTTATATAAGTAAAATAAAACAAAAGAACATAAGAGAGAACATTACCTTTAAATCGAGTAACTCCTCTTGGTTTGAACCAAAAGGGTTTCTTGAAGAGCTTTCTGCCTAAGGTAAATCTTCTATAATGAACAAAGGGATGTAGATAGATGAAATGAGCATATTTCGTCAGAGAAAATGTAGAGACCCGAAGCTTAACGTACATAGACATTACATTACTTTTGCAGAATACTTAGTACATAACAATAAGACACACACAAGGACCGTAATAGTTTAGTGTCTTTGGAAACTCGGAACGTAATCTTCTAATCATGGTGAAAGATCTTCAACATCTCCCATAAATATCTTTCCTTTTTTTCTTACCTAAAACCTTTCTTTATATCATGGGGAAAAGAAAACATAAAAGGGTGAGCTCAAATGCTCAGTAAGGGTAAACAAAATAAATATGAATCACATCATATTCATAAGAACATAACATTTTGGAAGTCTTAATCTGAAAAAGAGAGCATAATTTCATAACATGGGATAAATAATAGTAGTGAAATGAAATATAAATAATCATAACTTAAAACATGAAACTTTGTGGAATACACACACAATCATAGAGAATCATTTTTTATTAGTCAAGACTCATTTCCAAGACTATCTCAGTGGACAAAGTCCATTTCTGAACCGAGTCACCCTCGTTTCAGTCCTGTTTCACTGAACCGGTATAACCTACCATTCCAGCCATGTCTATCTCATGAGATATAAAATCTTTACCCAATTCATTGGAGGGAGATATAGGTCCCACCCATATCATAATGATACCATTCTTATGTGAGCCACAAAATCATAAACCATACATCATAGCATAACCCATGAAATAAAAATGGGAATCTTAAACATCATGACATCATAAAACAATTCATATAAGATAAAGGAATTTATAAAAATAATTCCATCACCACATAATAAAATCAATTTAATAATAGGAATAGAAACAGAACCCTATATTATCTTCGATGCAAAATAATTTTGATAAAACAGTTAAACTCTATTCTTGAGGAAAATATCCTTTCTACTTCAAAAACACGTTTCCTTTCGTAACATGTCATACAATTTGAAACTAAAAGAAGTTTATTAAAAATAAACTTGAAAACATGTAAATAAATCTTCTTGTAAATAATGTTTTAAAAATCCATTCATGCCGTATATGTTAAAAAAACATTCTTCTCGTACTTTTGTCGGAAAAGTCAAAAAAGTACCTCGTACGAAAAACGACAAAATATTCATTTCATATCTTTTACTAAAAACTCACCGAAGGGTAAAATAGGATTTAAAAAATTGTAGGTGTATGGAAATAATATTACATATTTAGGAAACATGGATGTGGATGATAAAATACACCCCAGTAAATACTAAAGTATAAACAATCTCGGATAAAAATGAGATTGTGATATTTCCCTTACCTTAGGTCCGATAAGCTTCGTAAGTGTCCGAACCTCCTGTATAATGATTTAAATAATGTTATTGACTTATTCCGGAATCATACTTATTGTTATGATATCACATATGGTCATATTCTTAGCTTCTTATTAGTAATATTTCATTACTACTTGTTATTCGGGTGTTTGTTACTTTTTGTTCTTATGCGTGTTTGTTGAATAAATTCTTATTCTTCTCTTTAGGTTATAGATACCTCATTTACATGATAGTATCAGTGTAACATATATCATATTCATTCATTCAATTCATTTATATAAGCATTATGAAATGAATATCACATAGAACGAGTCGCATCACATCGTGGAGACGGTATTCAGTACGTACGCACGAGTGATGATATCATTCCTATGATCGTGGAATTGTATTGGAGTGTATGTATACTATTTAAAAATCAATATTACTTTATAATAGTCATATATAGTCATTATTTACACCATTATACCCATCCAAGTAAGGTGGTGGGGGAAAATAGATTACACCACGGCGTGGTGACGGTATTCCGTACGTACGCACGCGCGGTGATTTCCTTTTTCCGTAGGATGGATAGAAGGTTAATTAGAGTTGTTTCATATTTATAATAACATAATTAGTATATAATAAATACTGATGTTATTACTTTATCATGAAAAAACTAAAGAATAAGAAGTTGAAGAAGAAAGAAATTGAAAAAGATCGGTAATGGATATTACCTCTTTTTGACGCGCCTTCACTTATCCTCCACTTAAAGAACTAAGGATGGTCTTTTAAGAAGACCAGGACCTATAGGATGATACTAGGGAAGTGGAGAAGAGATTTCGTCAGGGGTTGACCGAGCTTGAATGCTCAAATTGGTGTGAGGAGGAGAGGAGGAGGTGCCCTTTTATAAGGGAGGAGAGGGGAACCTTAGGAAAATATCAAAATATTATTTTATATTTAAGGTCAAATTCGGTTTATAATGGTTCCAAAGGGTATTATTTCAAATCTAAAGTTGGTATGGGTCGCAATCATCTCATCCAATAGGATTTAGACAGGTTTAGGTTATTATTTTAACCTTATCAATTAGATTTAACTCTAAGTTAAATAATTTAACTTTTACCGTGTCTTTTTGTTTTCTTACACTGTATGGTTAATAAACATACTATATCAAGCCAAACGAACCCCAAGTTGTTTATTATTAATATATATAATCTTATCTATGTCATTTTCAAGAAACTTTTATTTTTAGGAAAAAAATAACAATAAATAATATAATATTTGTTTTAAAAACAAATTTATGTCAATTTTGACACTATTTGGTACATGATTTTTATAAAATTCATAACAGAATGATAAGTTCGAACCAAGTTTCTTATATCAACAATAACATGTCATATTAACCTATAAAATTAATTTAAGGCATAAAATGTCTCAAATTACATTTATTTGGGAATTTATAACATCAATTATGTCAATATTTCATTAATAAGACAATTATTGCATCATCTTTGTGTCATAATAAATGATAATTATTTTATCCCTATAAATTATAAATAAATTTCTATGATGTAGATACTTGTATTAGATTTCCGGATACTATTCATTTTCTATGTTTGATGAAGTTTATCACTAGATTAAAATTATTATACTTATAAGATTTAAGAAAGTGACATGTTGTCACATTCTTTGGTTTTAATAATAATTAAATTATTTTCATTGAAAATTTTTAATTAAATGAATCTAATCTGACACTTATGTGATATGGGTCGACTTTTAGTCATCCAATAGGATTTTGACATTTGTTAGGGTAACTTTAAAATATTATATTTACCCTTAATTACCGATTTACCTTTAACTATGGTAAATAAAATTTACCGTGGTTACTATTCATAATTCCCAAAAATAAAAAGTAGCTTATTGACATAATTTGGATCCACTTATTCCAAATATGGAATCCATTTTTCCAAATTCAATACACAAAAGTTGCAGAAATTAAATTAAAATTAATCCCGTTGTCGAAAGAAAACGGGTTTTTCATTAAAACATTGCGAAAGATTGAATTGATTTAACCTACGAATTCAAGGTAAAATCAATGCTAATGACATACATTATATTAAATGGTAAAAATATATTATATTTATACTTTAAAACCATTCAATATTATAATTTAACCACATAATATATTACGATGAAAAAAGTTGTTTTTAATTAAAATATAGCGTGTTTTTACTATTCATTAAAATATGAAAGTTATCGAAAAAATATCAAAACATTATCTAATGTAAATTTTTATATCCTGATTCAAAAGAAGAATTTTATTTTGTCTAATTGAACTTATAAACATGTCAAAAACTAGATTTAAAGTGGGTGCACCATCAAAAGGCGGCAAAACTGCATTTTTTTAAAAATACTTATTTTACCCGAAAAAATTATTTTGTTCTTATACCATATTCTAGAAATGTGTAAGATGAATAATAATGTTATAAAATTCAAAATTTAGTTAACACTATTCATAACGGCTAGTTCATAACAATATTATAATAATATATCATTGTTTAGTATAACCCGGTATTGCATACAACACACGCTATCGAGGAAAGTCATGATTGCGTGTAATGCAAGCCAATTTAGGGTTGCGTGTAGTGCACAACTCCTTTGTTGTTTTGTATAACAGAATCCAACCATATTTCATTTATATATTGAATATATATATATATACTCAGTGTTGGGTAGAATAACTATTATCAAAATTGTGTGTAACATGATCCAAGAATAGTGTTGCGTATACCGCAAGCTAATACGGTGTTGCATATAGTGCAAGGTAATCTTGGTGTAGAATACAACACAAGACATTAATGAAATTAAAAGAATATTTTTCATAAAATCTTGGGGTGTTACATTCTACCCCCCTTAAAATGAATTTCTCCCTCGAAATTCGTCGGGGTTATAAATGGTTTACTAATCGAAAGTTTGTTTAATAGAAACCCATATCGTAAAAAGGAATACGAAAACATGGCTTTAAAAAATAAAGTATGAAATGTAATGGTTACCCAATTTAACTCATCACTGGGTTTCCACGTAGGAGAACATATGTGAAAATATGGATATGGAAGAAAACTCTAACCATCAAGTTCTGATGGAGAGTGGTAGAGAACATGGCTATGAAAAACCCAACAATCGCAAAGCCATAAATTTGTGATGATCTAGGGTACCATCTGATTCATCAGATATAAGATCACTAGGACAACCTTTTTGGTTTTCAATATCATTTCCCTAAAGTAGGAAAATTTGAATTAGAAGAAATACTTACTTGATTTTGGTACAATCTCACTATTTTTCGTGAATTGAACAATTTCCACTTCATCCCTTAAAGAAATGAAGTTGAATTTGTTATTCGTGATGTGTTAGGAGATCATGTGATAGAATTATGGGTCATTCCATCTCTTTCAAACAAACGGTTAGAAAAAGTTATAAGTCCATCTTATGGTTAGATTAATCGTATATTGTTCCAAAAATTAACTTATACTTCATATATCATACCGCTTAATAAAAAAAACTAGTTTATACTAACCAGGGACTTCCTGTAGGCCAGTGGTAGGCGATAATGGCCAGTCACACTTCGGCTGTGGGTTCGATTCCCACAGCCTTGTCCGACGTGATGGGTTGTCGCCCGTCCTGCAGGTTATCCTTTTTATAAAACTATATTACTATAACATCCCATCAATAATATCGAAAAAACTTCTATCCTCAAACAATACTATCTTATGTCCAACATAATCCATTCAAATATTTAGTCTTATCCAAAATACTGCAGTCCACTCTCATAGTATAGAGAAAATGATCACGTGAATGCCATCATTTATCCCTCATATATCTTGTTCGTCACATTCCAGCCATGTCAATACCATAATCATTTAATCTCTTGAAAGATGAATACCCATTGAATCTTTGTAAAAACATGAGTGCTGTCAAAAGTTAACTCATTCCACATACCAAAAACCCAAAAATCTATATACTCAAACCATGATATCACTTAGTCCTTATATCAATCATGAGCTCATGAATACTATCAAACATATTAGATTCTCTTTATCCCTTCATTATGTGCATATCATCTGCTTTCCAAAATATTTGAATCACTTTTCATGGTTACCAGTACCTTAAAATTATTGAAAACCACAATAGACCAATACATAAATATTTCAATACACTATAAAAGTACCTCAACAACATTATTCTTGAATACCAATACATAAACACTTCAGTCCATCCACTTAAATGACTGTCCTGGAATAAGTCCTTCCTTTATTTAGAAGTAACTTTTTAGGTCAGGGCATTGAGTTGGGTAATGCCCATGTTCTCCAAAAATAATACATTGAACTCCATAACAGTCTGTCACTCTATGACTCTTTTCTCCACACAGATAACATCGGTCCCTCCATTTGAGGTACTCCTCAAGGTTCTTCTTCCCTTCTTTATAAATCTCAATCTTCCTTTCTTTATGCTCCTCAACATGCGAAAATGAATAATAGTTTATCTTCCTCTTCTTTGATGAATTAGGCATACCACTAAATTTCACCTTGTTAATCATATATCGCGATGACTGATTCGGAATAATCACAATATCCTTCTAGGAATTACACAATTTTGTTGCTCATAGTTACCAATTTTTCCATTGGATTCAATGTTAACCGAATTCCTTCTGGTTCCCTCCATTAACTAAAACACAAAAAGAATCTTGTGAGAGGAAAAAATCATGCTAGAGATAACAACATAGTAAAGGGGGAGTACCCTCAATATCTAACATCTTAGGTTAAATTCTAATATCGTTACCGTAGTTCTAGGACTATATTCTATACGTATACTTATCCTTAGGGACATCCCTAGACATGCCTTAGAAATATCTCTAGGGATCTCACTAACGTTCCCACGTCATAGTTTCCAAAGTTTGACTAAACCTTTCCTCTGATACCAACTGTAGAGACCCGAAGCTTAACGTACATAGACATTACATTACTTTTGTTGAATACTTAGTACATAACAAAAACACACACACAAGGACCGTAATAGTTTAGTGTCTTTGGAAACTCAGAACGTAATCTTCTAATCATGGTGAAAGATCTTCAACATATCCCATAAAGATCATCCCTTTTTTTTCTTACCTAAAACCTTTCTTTATATCCTGGGGAAAAGAAAACATAAAAGGGTGAGCTCAAATGCTCAGTAAGGGTAAACAAAATAAATATCAATCACATCATATAAATAAGAACAAAACATTTTGGAAGTCTTAATCTGCAAAAGAGAGCATAATTTCATAACATGGGATAAATCATAGTAGTGAAATGAAATCCCAATAATCATAACATAAAACATACAACTTTGTGGCATACACACACAATCATAGAGAATCATTTCTTATTATTCAAGACTCTTTGCCAAGACTATCTTAGTGGACAAAGTCCATTTCTGAACCGAGTCACCCTCGTTTCAGTCCTATTTCACTGAACCGGTATAACCTACCATTCTAGCCATGTCTATCTCATGCGATATAAAATCTTTAACCAATGCATTGGAGGGAGATATAGGTCCCACCCATCTCATAATGATACCATTCTTATGTGTGCCACAAAATCATAAACCATACATCATAGCATAACCCATGAAATAAAAATGGGAATCTTAAACATCATGACATCATAAAACAATTCATATAAGATAAAGGAATTCATAAAAATAATTCCATCACAACATAATCAAATCAATGTAATAATAGGGATATAAACAGAAACCTATATTATCTTAGATGCAAAATAATTTTGATAAAACACTTAAACTCTATTCTTCAATAAAATATCCTTTCTACTTCAAAAACACGTTTCCTTTCGTAACATGTCATACAATTTGAAACTAAAAGAATTTGATTAAAAATAAACTTGAAAACATGTAAATAAATCTTCTTGGAAATAATGTTTTAAAAATCCATTCATGTCGTATAAGTTAAAAAAACATTCTTCTCGTACTTTTGTTGGAAAAGTCAAAAAAGTACCTCGTACGAAAAACGACAAAAGATTCATTTCATATCTTTTAATAAAAACTCACCGAAGGGTAAAATAGGATTTAAACAATTGTAGGTGGATGGAAATAATATTACTTATTTAGGAAACATGGATGTGGATGATAAAATACACCCCAGTAAATACTAAAGTATAAACAATCTCGGATAAAAATGAGATTGTGATATTTCCCTTACCAAAGGTCCGATATGCTTCGTAAGTGTCCGAACCTCCTGTATAATGATTTAAATAATGTTATTGACTTATTACAGAATCATAATTATTGTTATGATATCACATATGGTCATATTCTTAGCTTCTTATTAGTAATATTTCATTACTACTTGTTATTCGGGTGTTTATTACTTTTTGTTCTTATGCGTGTTTGTCGAATAAATTCTTATTATTCTCTTTAGGTTATAGATACCTCATTTCCAGAATGGTATTAGTGTAACCTATATCATATTCATTCATTCAATTCATTTATATAATCATTATGAAATGAAGATCACGTAGAACGAGTCGCATCACATCGTGGAGACGGTATTCCGTACGTACGCACGAGTGATGATATCGTTCCTATGATGGTGGAATTGTATTGGAATGTATGTATACTATTTCATAATCAATATTAATTTATAATAGTCATATATAGTCATTATTTACACAATTATACCCATCCAAGTAAGGTGGTGGTGGAAAATAGATTAGACCACGGCGTGGAGATGGTATTCCGTACGTACGCACGCGCGGTGATTTCCTTTTTCCGTAGGATGGATAGAAGGTTAATTAGAGTTTTTTCATATTTATAATAACATATCAGTATATAAGAAATACTGATGTTATTACTTTATCATGAAACAACTAAATAAGAAGAAGTTGAAGAAGAAAGAAATTGAAAAAGATCGGTAATGGATATTACCTCTTTTTGACGCGCCTTCACTTAACCTCCAATTAAAGAACTAAGGATGGACTTTGAAGAAGACAAGGAACTCTAGGATGATACTAGGGAAGTGGATAAGATATTTATTTAGGGGTTTTCTGAGCTTGAATGCTCAAATTGGTGTGAGGAGGAGAGGGAGGAGGAGCCCTTTTATAAGGGAGAAGAGGGGCACCTTAGGAAAATCTCAAAATATTATTTTATATTTAAGGTCAAATTTGGTTTATAATGGTTCCAAAGGGTCTTATTTCGAAGGTAAAGTGGTTATCGGTCGAAATACTCTCATCCAATAGGATTTAGAAAAGTTTAGATTATTATTTTAACCTTATCAATTAGATTTAACTCTAAGTTAAATAATTTAACTTTTACCGTGTCTTTTTGTTTTCTTACACTATATGGTTAATAAACTTACTATATCCAGCCAAACGAACCCCAAGTTGTTTATTATTAATATATATAATCTTATATAAGTCATTTGGCCGAACCTTAGATTTTTAGGAATAAAATTACAATTAATAATATAATATTTGTTTTAAAAACTAATTTATGTCAATTTTGACACTATTTGGTACATGATTTGTATGAAATTCATAAAAAAATGATAAGTTCCAACCAAGTTTCTTATATCAACGATAACATGTCATATTAACCTAGAAAATTAATTTAAGTCATAAAATGTCTCAAATTACATTTATTTGGGCATTTATAACATCAATTATGCCAATATTTCATTAATAAGACAATTACTGCATCATCTTTCTGTCATAATAAATGATAATTATTTAATCCCTAAAAATTCTAAATAAATTCATATGATGTAGATACTTGTATTATCTTTCTGGAGACTATTCATGTTCAAAGTGTGATGAAGTTTATCACTAGATTAAAATTATTATACTTATAATATTTAAGAAAGTGACATGTTGTCACATTCTTTGGTTTTAATAATAATTAAATTATTTTCATTGACAAAATTTAATTAAATGAATCGAATCCGACTCTTAGGTGATATGAGTCAACTTTTAGTCATCCAATAGGATTTTGACATTTGTTAGGGTAATTTTAAAATATTATATTTACCCTTAATTACCCGATTTATCTTTAACTATGGTAAATAAAATTTACAGTAGTTACTATTCATAATTCCCAAAAATAAAAATTAGCTTTTTAACATAATTTGGATCCACTTATTCCAAATATAGAATCCATTTTTCCAAATTCAATACACAAAATTTGCAGATATTAAATTAAAATTAATCCCGTTGTCGAAAGAGAATGGGTTTTTCTTTAAAACATTGCAAAAGATTGAATTGATTTAACCTACGAATTCAAGGTAAAATCAATGCTAATGACATAGATTATATTAAATGGTAAAGATATATTATATTTATACTTTAAAACCATTCAATATTATAATTTAACCACATAAGATATTACGATGAAAAAAGTTGTTTTTAAATAAAATATAGCGTGTTTTTACTATTCATTAAAATATGAAAGTTATCGAAAAAATATCGAAACTTTATCTAATGTAAATTTTTATATCTTGATTCAAAAGAACAATTTTATTTTGTCAAATTGAACTTATAAACATGTCAAAAACTATATTTAAAGTGGGTGCGCCATCAAAAGGCGGCAAAACTGCATTTTTTTAAAAATACTTATTTTACCCGAAAAATTTATTTTGTTCTTATACCATGTTCTAGAAATGTGTAAGATGAATAATAATGTTATAAAATTCAAAATTTAGTTAACACTATTCATAACGGCTAGTTCATAACAATATTATAATAATATATCGTTGTTTAGTATAACCCGGTATTGCGTACAACACACGCTATCGAGGAAGGTCGCGATTGCGTGTAATGCAAGCCAAGTCAGGGTTGCGTGTAGTGCACAAATCCTTTGTTGTTGTGTATAACAGAATCAAACCATATTTCATTTATACATTGAATATATATATATATATACTCAATGTTGGGTAGAATAACTATTATCAAAATTGTGTGTAACACGGTCCAAGAATAGTGTTGCGTATACTGCAAGCTAATACGGTGTTGCATATAGCGCAAGGTAATTTTGGTGTAGAATACAACACAAGACATTAATGAAATTAAAAGAATATTTTTCATAAAATCTCGGGGTGTTACCGACAATGTCTTGAGAGGTGTGGGCAAGGTGGTAGAGGTGGGGGGCCTTTTATAAGAGGGAGGAGGGGCACTCTTAGAAAGTCCTGAAATATTACTTTATTTTAAAATGAGTTTCGGATTTAAAAGGACCCACAAGGATATATTTTGAGGATAAGGTGATACTAGTTCAAAATCTACCCATCCAATAGGTTTTTGACAAGTTTAAGTCTTATATTTTACATTATCTTTTCATTTTATTTAATTTTTTCATTGATGAGATAATTGTTACATCATCATGGTGTCATAAATAAATTAATTTATATAATGTCTAATAATTATAAAAAAAATACTATGATGTATGAAATATTTTTAGATTTATAATAAATATTTATAGTCTAAGAGATCATTTATGTATAAAAAATTAAAATTGTTTTACTTAGGTGTTACATACTTTGGTTACATTTTCCTTTCTTTAAGAAAATATGATAATAGGTCACTATCACACTAAAGTGATTCCATGTGGTCCCAATGTTTTGCACAAGGCAACCCATGGTCAGCCATGACACAACTAGTATCATTAGGACACATGTTGGGTTCATTTTATATTTTTATGATATTATTTTATTAAGCTTAACGACCCGATTACTAATTTATCACGTTAATTAAAGATAATTACTGTCGTTACTATTCATAATGTCTAAAAAAAATAGTATTAATTACATAATTTGGACCTTCTGATTCCAAATATGGAATCATTTTTATCAAATTTCAAACACATAAATTTCATTAATTAATTAAAAATAATTCTTGTTGTCAAAACCAAAGACTGGTTTTTAAGAAGTAAAATCTATCAAAATGTTGATTTGTTTTTAAATCCAATTTTAAAGGGAAATTACATCCAATGACCAAAATTGTATTAAATGATAAAAAAATAATTAAATTACACATTAAAACTAATTAAAATGACAATATAACTATACAAATAAATTGGATGAAAAGGCAGTTTTGAATTAAAATGAAGTATTTTTTACTATTCATTAAAAAAATGAACTTTATTGGAAAAATAACAAAAAATTACAAAAAGTAAATTTTGATATCTTGATTCTAAAGAAGGATTTTATTTTTTAAAATATATCATATAAATAATTCAAAAAGTGGATTTCAAATGGGTTCTCCATCAAAAGGCGGTTAATCGTCCTTTTAAAGAATATTAGAATATTTGCACTTAAAATTAGATTCATTCGCAATTTAAGCCTCTAACATTTATTTATTAAATGTAAAAAATATTTTACAAGCATATATAATCACTTTTTAGTTAGTTCTGTTCATTCCCTCCATTACATCGTCTAGGAGTTTACTACTATTTACAATAATATTATTATACTATTAGTGTGCATCGTAAGATTTCAAAGAAACTTGTTGTTGCGTATTGGGTACGCCATTGAACATAGAATCCACTTTAAAGTAACATTAATATTTTATTCACAAATATTAATAAATATGAAAATTTATTATTCTTTATATACCTGGGATGTTATAGTGCACCCTCACCATTGGGAAAATTAAATCGAAGATGACATCAAAATATTAATTAATATACATATAAAAATAATTCATGGCATTAAATAAAACATATTTTTTACCCATATCTCTTCCCAAGCTATATCCTTGACCTCATCTTCCAAGTTTCTCCATGATAGCGGACTTACGGTAATGATGTCAGAGTATTTGGTAAGCTTCACAAAAAACTCCGTCATCGCTGCTCTGTTTACTCAACTGTTTGGTTGTCTTAATTGTAATCGACCATAACCAGTGTGCAGTGGTTCCACACCACACGCATGTGTGTACGCCCCTGCCCCTGCCTCATGTCAGAAGATGTATCTGTCATTAATGAAAAAGAAATATTTTATCAAAACATGTTATAATGAAAATACATATTTCTATAAAAAATTTAGAGTTCTATAAATATATCTATGCCAGTCTGATCGCTGAGCACCGCTGGATCCCCAGAAACTGATGGAACACCCTGTGGTGGAACAGGAGTCGAAGACGATGAAATATAGAAGCTCAGAGAAACCGAAGTATAAGGAAAAGAAGATGAGATAGTTGTATGACCGGATTCTGACTGGGGAGTGGGAATCATCATGGGATATAAAAAAGATGGTCCAGAAGATGCAAAAGGTGGAAAAAACAGGGGAGGCCTAAATATCCCATGTGTCCCTAACAACCCATCGGGATCAGAATGTGGGAAGGATGACATGTCAGTGGGAGGGGTAGGGTCTAGTCGGGTACGCGAAGCTGCTCATTCAGCTCTGGTACGAACTCTCCTCGTACCACCAGCCTGAGTACTAGGACCAGTACTAAGCTCCTCGTCGAATAACTACCGACGTATAGGTGGATCATACAAAAATGTTAACAAAAAAATTATTCACATGCCATTATATATTCTCTAAATATATATATTTGAAATAAATTACTCAGTGTAGGCACTAATGGTGGAATGCCCATCTCCGTCATTCGACGATTGTTCTCCATCATTTTTCTCCTTCGTCTCTCTTCAATTGGATGCATTTCCTGCTTTTGAAAACAAATACATAATTAGTTAGAAAAAGTAAACTAATGTGTAACCCAAAAAACTAAATATATGAGGGAATATGGGGATTCATTGGTAATTTATCTTTCAATTGTTTTAGAAAAGCTTGAATGGATTTAATAAATCATACAAGTTATAATGTTCACCAAGTTAGAAATATTGTTTGACTAGGTTTGAATACAGTTCAATTCCAAATTAGAAAATGCAATTCAAATAAAACTACAACCAATAAACATTGAAAAATCACATAACAGTCAAGTAAGCTAAAAAAAATTTCTGATCAATACTAAATCAATTTGAATATTACCAACCTTAACAACCCAACTCGAGGTAAAGCAAAAGAATTGAGAACATGGATGAATGATTATATATATTTTCAACCAAAAATCCAGGTTCACAATTAACTCTGACAATTGAGATATTGGAGTCATCAAAAGAAATAAATGGATTGGTACCAATGGCACTAGGGAAAGTGTCAATTCCATCATCGCTATCATCAAAAATATGTCTTCGAATTACTTCAACTATGACACCAAATTCAGGTCAAAGTAGGTCTCTAACATAAAAAACTTGTTTATCCATTGATTCCAACACATATGGTTCTTCGGTAGCAAGAGTGCGAGTCATATTAATTACTCAAAATCCACAATCATGAATAAATGTTCTATGTCTCGTCATTGAATCAAACCAATGGAATTTCATCATTATGACTCGTCCATGAGAGTAATAATCCAATATTATTATTTTCGCAATGACTCCATAATAACCCACATTTTCAAATAAAAAAAGGAATACAAATAGCAAACACTTTTTATGTTATCCCACAAAAAAAACGATCACGAATGTCCCTATACATTTTCATACTTCCATAATTTGTAGAGAGTTTATAGTCATGAGCTTCATCCACCTGCACACCCCCACCCCACTTGGACAGCCCTACCCCCACCCCACTTGGACAACCCAGCACCCCCCCCCCCCACCCCACTTGAATAGCCCTACCCCCACCACACTTGGACAGCCCTACCCCCACTACACTTGGAAAACCCAGCCCCCCCCCCACCCCACTTGGAAATCCCTACCCCCACCCCACTTGGACAACCCACCCCCACCCCACCCCACTTGGAATTCCCTACCCCCACACCACTTGAACCCCCCCCCCCCCCACCCCACTTGGACTGCCCTACCCCCACCCCACTTGGACAACCCAGCCCACCACACCCCCCACCCCAGTTGGACAACCCCCCCCCCCCAACCCCACTTGGACAACCCAGCCCCCACCCCACTTGGACAGCCCAACCCCCCCCCCCCCCCCCCACATGGATAGCCCTACCCCCACCCCACTTGGAAAGCCCCCCCCCCCCACCCCACTTGGACAACCCTACCCCCACCCTACTTGGACAACTCTGCCCCCCCCCCCCAGCCCACTTGGACATCCCTACCCCCACCCCACTTGGACAACCCAGCCCCCCCCCCCCCACATGGACATCCCTACCCCCACCCCACATGGACAACCCACCCCCCCCCCCACCCCACTTGGAGATCCCTACCCCCACCCCACTTAGATAGCCCTACCCCCACCCCACTTGGACAACCCAACCCCTCCCCCCCCCCCCACCCCACTTGGAGAACCCAACCCCCACCCTAGCCCCCCCCCCCCACCCCACATGGAAAACCCTACCATCAACCCACATGGACAACCCATGCCCCCACCCTACCTAGACAGCCCCTCTCCCACCCGACCTTCACACCCTCCCCACTACACTTGGACAACCTTTCCTGGACACCCTCCCCTACCCCAAACAGCCCTACCCCCTCCCCATTTGGACAACCCAACCCCCTCCCCCACCCTACCTAGACAGCCCCTCCCCCACCCCACTTAGATAGCCCTCGACATCCTCCCCCACCCCAAATTGAAACAGAAATTCATCCAAATCAAAATACAATTTTCATCTAAACTAAATTCCACAAAAGTACCATATCAGCCCTCTCAACAACTCTTTACCATGTTTGAAGTGTAGAACAAAAAATAGAAAACAAATCCAAGGGTTCCGTAGACAACAACCCTAATTTATCCTAAATCAAAACATCAAACACCAAAAAAAAGATGAATAACGCTAAAAATAAGGTAACACTTACTAATTTGAAGTGTGAAATAAAATTTTGTTTGATTGAATATGGATATTTGATGGAAGGAGTCTCGTGGATGAGAAGAATTCAGGAGGAGCTCGATTAGGGTATGTTTGCAATCGGGCGGAGTGGGGGCTCGGGTGATCTGTATTTGGAGGAAATCTTTCTCAACGGTTATTAAAAATTATTGGGAAAGACTATCTTTACCAATGGTTTAACAAAACCGTTGGTATATGTTAAATAAAATCATGATTTTCTAATGGTTTTGGAAAACCTTTGGTAAATCTGAAATTAGTTTACACATTTCCAACGGTTTGTTCAAACTGTTGGCAAAGGTTGCCTTCTATACACTATTCCAACAGTTTCTTTAAACCGTTGGTATACTACCGTTGGGAAAAATCTAAATTCCATTAGTGAGAAGATATGGTAGTTCAACTGAGGAGAACATATTCATATACAAATTCTTTTAGAAGAAACAATTTCTATAGATATTGTTTTTATTCTAACTTTGGTCATAAGGTTGTTAATTGCAGGCATAGAAGGGACATGGACACCTCATACTGGAGTTCGAGACAAGTCAAATCTCTTCAACAAGATAGTGTTGCTCTTAAAAAAGGTTTTCTTCTCTCATAGAAGACTCGAACTATGAAGAACCAATGTACATAGATGAGATAATTGAAAGGCCATCAGTGCTCTATACTCAATCTAATGTCTCATGGAATGAAAAAAAAAATTGAGAAATCTGACCTTGTAAAGGTGGCCCTCAAAGCTACAAAAAGAAATAGTACCTGGATTCTGGATAGTGGTTGTTCATCTCACATGATAGGTAATGTTGTCCTGTTAATAGATATCAAAAATAAGGTTGATGGTACAATATGATTTGGTAATGATGGATCTCTAAAAATTAAAGGCATTAGAAGTACTGAATTAGCTAATGGAGAGCTAAATAAGACTTAAGTACTTTATGTAGATGGCCTACAACATAATCTTCTAAGTATGAGTCAACTCTATGACTCGGGACTTATAGTTACTTTTAATCATAAAGGATGTACTATCAAATGAAAGATAGGTAATTCACTTATAAAGGGATGTAGAATAGAAGGAAACTTGTATCAGGTTGATAGTAAAGAATTTTTTTTACATGACAGTTGAAGAAGAAAACAATTTGTGGCATCGAAGACTGGGACACATAAATCAACAAGTCATGGAGAAAATATCAGAATTGAGGATTGTCAGGTTCATTCCTAACCAGAAGCATGAGCGTGAAATGTCTTATGATTCTTTCATTATTGGGAAGCTGGTTTGCAGTTCATATCGGCCAAAGAAGAAAAGGGCATCTCATCTTGTTGATCTAATTCATACAGATGTATGTGTGCTGATAAATGTTACTGGAACTCATGGAGAAAGGTACTTTGTCCTTTTCATAGATGATTACAGTAGAATGGCATGTGTAATGGTCATTCACAAAAAACGAAAAGTGCTTGATTGCATGAAAACATATCGACAGATTGCCGAGAATGATACTAGATGAACAATCAAAGTGTTGCGATCTGAAAATGGAGGGGAATTAACGTCCATTGAATTTGAAAATTACCTGGAGAAGCATGGGATACAACATGAGGTAGCTGCTATGAGGACTCCACAACAAAATGGAGTTGTTGAACGTAGGAATTGACAGGTGAACAACATGGCATGAACTATACGGATTGAGAGTCGTATTCCATGACATTACTGGAAAGACGGTGTGAAAGCTGCAATGTATATTCAAAATCAAACAGAACATTATATGGTTGAGATGAAGACACTATATGAATTGTGTCTTGGAAGGAAGACCTCTTTGAAATACTTCCATGTTTTCAGAAGTAAATTATTCATTAGGAACAAATAAGGAAATCAAGGGAAGTATGGTGTCAATGGAGATGAATGAATTTTCCTTGGATACTCAATGAACAAAAAAGGCTATAAGTGTTTCAACAATCGATTACGAAGGATCATGGAAAGCAGTGATGTGAAGATCATTGAAGAGAAACCCATAAATGCTTTATATATTTCATATGCTGATGTGATAGAAAGTGAGGGAGAAAATGAACATGGAGTAAATACAAATACAGAAATATAGGAAGGTGTACAAAATAGTCATGGGTCACATCATGATGTTGACATAGAAGTATAATATGAAGAGGAAATCCTGGGTGGAGAGAATGTGACTGAACCTCACAGGAGAAATCGAAGAGCTGAGATTGATCCATCTAACATAATTGGGGACAAGAGTGCACCCACACAAACAAGGAGGATGAGAAATAACACACAATCAGTATTTTTTTCAGTCATGGAGCCATTCTCATTTGAAGAAGCTGCAAAGGATTAATCTTTGGTGAAAGCCATGAATGAAGAGTTAGATTATATTGAAAATAATCAGACATGATATATTGTCCAGAGACCTGAAGGTCCCAATGTGATTGGTACAAAATTGATCTTCAAGAACATGCTTGATGAGCATGTAAGTGTTGTTAGAAACAAGGCATGACTGGTATGTAAAGGATATTCCAAGATTGAAGGTATTCATGTTAAAGAAACCTTTGCTCCTGTGGCTTGAATGGAGTCAATCTGGATTTTTATTTCCATGGCTCTCCGCAGAGGATATAAAGTATATAAAATGGATGTCAAGACGACATTCTTGAATGGTTTACTCGAAGAAGAAGTCTATATTGAACAACCAGTGGGTTTTCTTCTTGGTACTAATGAAACCAAGGTCTATAAACTAAAGAAAGCTATTTATGGTTTGAAACAGGAACCATGGGCATGGTACTCCCAGCTAGATTCTTACCTCAAGAAGATGGAATTCAAAATAGGAGGAGTAGATCACAATCTATATGTGAAGAATTCCCCAAAAGAACAGTTCAAGGTTCAAGTCTACGTTGATGACATTATATTTGGTGGAAGCAGGTAGAAATCAGTGGATGAGTTTTCTAATCACATGAAATCTGAATTTTAAATGTCTATGATTGGGGAGATCACATATTTCTTGGGGCTGCAGGTGATTCAAAGGAAGGATTACACTTTCATTTCTCAAGAAAAGTATACAAGAGAGCTGCGAAAGAAGTTTAATATGCAAGACTCCAAACCAATGTCAACTCCGATTGTAGTTTGAACTAATCATGGAAAGAATGAGGATGGGATATCTATAGACCCCACCATGTATAAGAGAATAATTGGGATCCTACTGTACCTGATAGCGACACGACCATATATTGTATTCGCAACATGTATAGCAGCCCTCTTTTAGGGTAATCCAAAGGACAAACATAGGGAAGTAGTAAAAAAATCATGAGGTATATTCAAGATAATCATAATTATATCTTATACTTTTCTACAGGAAGGGATAGTGAATTATCAGCATTTTTTGGTGTTGATTGGTATAGAAATGTAGTGGATAGAAATTCAACCAGTGGTGGAGCATTCTATATTGGGAATAAATGTGATGGATGGTTGAGCAAGAAATAAGAAGGTACTTCTCTTAGTACTATTGAAGCTGAGTATATATCAACCACAAAGGCATGCACTCAACTACTATGGATGAAGAAACAATTAAAAGATATTGGTGATGAGGTAAATAAACCAATGGTTATTTAATGTGATAACAAGAGTGCAATTGATCTTACGTAGAATCCGGTTCCACATTATTGTACAAAACATATTGAAATTAGGTATCACTTTGTCAAAGAGAAAGTTGAACAAGGCGTGATTAGAATGGATCATGTGGGAACTGATGAGCAACTGGCTGATATCCTGACCAAGCAACTGTCAACAGCTGTGTTTGAGAAGCATCGGTTGAACCTCGGTGTTCAGCCGCCTTCCAGTGCATAAGGAGGTTACAAAAAACCCCTCTCTCCAGTTATGTTAACTGTTTTTAATCTTTTTATGGATATGATGCAGGTTTATGGGGGAGATACTATCCAGGGGGTTTGTTGAGATGTTCAATGAGAAAATACAAATCTTTGGGTTTATTCCCAATGGGGGAGAAGGAATAAATTTACGATATGTTTGGTATCACGATGAGATTTCAGTGCTAGGATATGAAGGAATTCTTTGGACATGTAATGCTTCTGGGAAATTTTAAGAGAATTTCTTGGGCGTCATTGAGAAATTCCAAAACAAAGGATCCCAATTCATGCTTCCCCTCTTATTTTCTACACTGAGCATTGCTCATGTAGAATTAGAGTGTTGGTTTAGTTAATTCTTTTGTTTTTGGTTTTCATGTGGCTGGTACTATATTGAATTTATTTACTGATTTCCAAAAAAACTAAAGGGGGAGATTGTTGGGACCATGAAAATATTTTCATGAATTGGAGTATGTTTTGTGTTTGTTGTCAATCCTTAGTGGATGTTCAGAATATGTTCCAGCAATGTGATCTTTTTTTTAAAAGATGAGGGGACAAGCCGCAAATTTTTTTTATAAAAGACGGTCAAAGGGAGAAATACATGAAAATAGTGCAAGAAAATAAATTAAATTTCCCTCCCTTAGAGACCAATATTTTTCCTTATCTTGTCACCAATTTTACATTCTTGGTCTCTTAGATCATTCCACTTTTTTCTGCTGAGACGCCCCCGACCTCTTCCTCCAGAGTAGCGGTCTGAAATCTCTTGAGCTTGCTACAATAGCGTTTCAATATCTTCATCAGAGATGACAGTTTTATCATCTTCCTTATTCTTCATTTCTTCCTTTCTTTGATTTTCCTTTTGGCTTCTTATTCTTGCTTGTTGCCACTTGCAATCCCCTATTTCTGTTTTGTCATCTTCATTCTCTGCTGAAACAGGTACCTGCATATTGGCAATTTTAGATTCACAATACACTCCCCTAGAAAGATTAATGATTCCAGCCCATGATGATGGCTCCAAATCTCATAGTACAAGAGAAACAAGATCAGTATTAGAAGAATAATTAACAGATTTTAAAGGAGAAACAGTGTGATCAACATCCCTGCACTGCACACTATGCAGTGTTTCCACCGAAGAAACCAGATTAGAGTTGGCTGGCCGTTTCTCAGCTTGGGGCTCTGAGCATCCTATATTCATAATCCTCTCAACATCAGGAACACAGTCCATCTTTTCCTTCTTTTTTTCATAAGTATCATTGCTAGTCCTAGGTTTCAGAGTCTGAGATGTAGCCAATGCTACATTCTGTTTTTGTCTAGAATCAGACCCAATTTGAAGATCCTGCTGAGAGTTCCCTTTTGATCCCATATTAGTGCCAATCATATCAGTGGTAGTCTTAGGTATCAGAGTCTGAGATGTAGCCAATTCTACGTTCTGTTTTTTTTTCAGAATCATACCCGGTTTGAAGATCCTGCTGAGAGTTCCTTGGTGATCTCATATTAGTGCCAACCACCTCTGTGTTAGTCTTCTCTGTGCCCAATTTTTCATAAAAAACAAAAGTATAAGCTGGAGATTCCAAATCCAAAACTGCCCTATCCTCTATCATATTCAATCATATAACAATATTGAAGGTGGAACCATTTTCCAATGTTTTCCAAATTTATGGACCTCAAAATTGTCAAATAGAGAAAAGTGTTTTTGGAAAAGGGAGTTGCTTGCCGATTAATTGGAGGCTTGGAAACTTATGCACCATATATTTATCAAGATAAGAATATCAAAATATGGAAATGGAAGAAAGGGTGCCCATGTTTTGAGTTTGGTCGTGCAAGTGACTAGCACAGTAGAGACTAGGGCGGCTGGACTTGCACGCCAAGAGAAGACTTGTGCGCTGTCGCGCAGGGTGTCCAGAATGCCTATAAATAAAGGACCACCACTATTACTTTGTAGAGAAGTTATATAATTAGATAAATTCAGATTTCCTGTCGCATAGGTGTAGTGTTTTCACAAGTGGTTGTGTGGTCGCACAAGTAGAAGTTGTGTAACAGTTGTTTGATGCGCAACCAAGATGGTTTGAGAGAGAAAGGGTCTGAGTCACCCAAGTATGCAGTTTGAGAAGGAGGTGTCGTGCAGTTGTCTTGGTGACACTTGTGCACCAGAATTTGAAGTAGCGCGAGAGTTTACAGTTGCATGCCAAAACTGGTTTGGGAGAAAAAGAGTGTGAGTCGTGAAAGTTTGTGGTTGAAAAAACAATTGTCGTGCAAGTGGTAGAGGTGAACTTGTGCGCCATCTTAAAACTTGTCTTACGGCTTGGAGAAGTGCGCCAGGTGTGGTTGAATAACGTCAGTCCTTTCGGGGCTATGCAGAATCTGTAAGTTTTCCTGATTCCTTTGGTGCAAAGTGAGATTTGTCTACGAGTGGAAGTTGTACTTCAACAGAGCATTTACATACAACAGAGGATGTATTCATTAGCGATTATGAAGAGACCTTAATGTATATAAACTTATTGGGACTTCACCAAAGGCAGTAAGCCAAGGAGAGTCAACAGAAGTGACCTGAGGGACTTAGTGAGCTATCCCTGAACTTTTGTAAAGGTAGTGTGCCTGGGACAGAGTGACTGTACCAGATCTTTGTAATCCATAGCTAGTAATTTTTTGTGGAATTAGGTACGACCGACGACCTGTCGGAATATGATCCTTGGGCGTAGCCCTTTTTGGTGATTCAAGTAAAAGTGTTGTGTCAACTTCCTACTTTAATTTGTTTGACAGGTTTAACAAGTTCCTACCAATGTGGGAATAAGATCCAGAACTTTAAAAAGAAAAAGGTAACCCCCTGATTCACCCCTCCCCTCTCAGGGTGTTCCGGGGTCCTTCAGGTATGTCCTCAAGACATTGAATTTGATGTTCTTGGATACTTTTAATGTTCTATATAACCACAATTTCAGTGTCCATATTCACTATGATGATGCTTTTCTCATTATTGGTCATCAAAATCTTGACATTGCAATGAGCATAATTTTATTCTCCTCCATTGGACTATTGAATTCAAAAAGGGATAGGCTTTAAAAAGGACTATTTTTTGTTTTCCCCTATAGAGGCTACCTATATACTTCAATAATTCAATCATCCTCAAAGGATCTAGGGGGTATTCTAGGTTTCTTCCTTCTTTTAGATTTTATAACCCTTTTTTGAAGCACTCTCATAGGTTACTCAAGTGTTTTGAGCTGGGTATCTCAAATTCGCACCCAAAGTGGCTTCATTTGTGGGTCAGTGATAAGGAAGAATTTTAGAAATCGGTTAATTATGATGGAAAAAATGGCTATTGTCTTAGTTTTCATCATTAAAGACACTGTTGAAATCATTATAAGAATAAAAAACATTGAGGAAACTAGTTCATGGATGACTGTTTGATTCCTTCTATGTTCATACCTCAGTACGAGGATATTGAAATATATCTTGCCCATATGTCTTCATCTTCTACCTGAAAGGTCCTAGCTACAAGAGGCCTTGTTGGTATAGGAATTCAACATGTCAAGTCTCACTCACCCAAGTATAATTTGGGATATTGGGTCCCACCTGATCATGTCGAGGTGGTCACTGCATCTACATCTCAATTTTCTTTTAGGGTTCTGTCTTATTCTACACATACCCACGCAGATGGTGGGGGAGACTATTGATACTTGTTGGTACCATATTACATCTCCAAAGGGTAGTCTTACTCAGTTGGTGGTGAATGGTTAATCACTTTAGGATAATAAAGGAAACGAACTAATTGATGATGGAAAAGGCTTCACATTATATAAAGGGACAAAAACAAAATATTATAATGTCAAAAGGAATCCACATGGGGTAGCCTCAACTGAAAGGAGTTCTAGTTATCTCACACTTTCATCTGATATAGTAAATTATAAGAAAACTGAAAATCCTTTCATGGCTAGTGGTTCTGGAAGAAATACAATTGGTAATATCAAGGGGGTGGAAGGAGGCATCAAGGGGAATAAAGATAATTTTTATTAATAATGTTTTGGAAAAGAGAAGAAACCACCCTTATGAAACCATAATATGAATATATTTATTTACCCTATGCTCTTCTAAAGGTTTTATACCCAGAATATAGTACATGAAAGATCTGATAACCTTATTTTTCACAAGGAGTTTAACAAGATGTTAATTCAAGTGATCAATTTAATGTTTTACAAGATGAATCCTGGTTTTTGACTTCTAAAAAGGTATGATTGAGTAATTAAATGTTAACCAAAATTTAATTATTTTGTTATTTTTTTTGGTGTTTGATGAACCTATATTCTGATAATTTTTGGTTCCCCTATATTTCCACAAAATTGTTTTCAAAAAGTAAAATTTTATTTTTTTAGTCAGTCATATATCACAGGGGAATAAATCAAAATTTTAGTTGTCTAAAAAAAAGTAAAGATAAAATCCAATAACATAGATTAAATTCTCAAAAATAAAAAAATAAATCGATAACATAATCATGAAAGACTATTATATAGGTCTTATCAGTTAATATATAATTATTTATCGGGATCTGTTTTATAGAACATTATTTATTTTCACTGTCTCAACTCATCATGAGAACAATACATAAAAAATTATATATTTAAATCTAAGTAATCTCATTCAATTATCTATTTAAATCACTTCTCAATAAATTATAGAAACATAAGAGGATGTTGAAAACTAATGTTCCTATCAACTTATAAAGACTATACATTTATTGAGATAAACTAATCATAAAAATAATCAAAACATTTCATTGAATTATATAAGGAAATTTCCCCCATTAATATTATGATTTATATATTAATGTATTAGCCTTGTAAAATAAATAATATTCACTCTCACAAGATAATAGGTAATTTCATCATTTACCATGTATTTTACTATAAAAATATAAAATGTTCTTAATGAGTCACTTTCTATCTATCTCAAAAAATAATCACATGTACTTAACTCGAGTCTCTATTTTATCACTCTAACTCAGAAAATTCTTATCCTAATGTAAATATATGTAAACTCTCTAGGATTTCACCCACTGGTCTCAGGGCTAGAGGTCGATATAGATGTATCAACACATTATGGAAGTAGTTACCTCAAATTAACATGTCACTTAAATTCATACATCAAACACCCATAACAATTGTGTAAAATATATATGAGAAAAATATAAATAATCCTATATAATAAAAAATATCAAAAAATAATGTAAAATAATACAATTAAAATTTTGGTTATAATACACATATCCTAAAAATTTCAATTCATTCTCTGAAAAATATGATAGTGGCCATCAACATGAGATATCAGCTGGAATGTTTATCCAAATTTGGTGTCCATACATTGTATTCATGATCATCCATCCTCTATATCAGCTAATCTACATGAATAAAAGGTAAAAAATAAATAAGTTTGCATAATATAGTGAGTATAACAATAATGTGTATGTTCTTATAATGTAGTACCTAAACACATAAACACATGTTGACTATGTGCACTAATATAATGAAAATTTCAGACAATCCAACATTAACTAAAATCATCAATAATAACAACCATAATCTCACCCAGTCAATCAACATTAAATACTCTTTCATTAAAACTTCTATGTAAAAATATTTTAAATAAGATAATAATAATAATATCTCAAAAAACATTGTATATGTCCCACCTTGTAATTCTACCTAGAAATACTAATTTATAGATACTGTAGGAAAGCCATATCTCCACCCATAGTGGACATACTTGTAGAAATACACATCACCATCCATCATTAATGTTATGATGTATGTATATATATTAAATGGTGAAATAAAAATATATATAATATTATACATTTATTGAGAACATTGAAAATAAACCACTCTAGGGATACATATTTACACTGGAATACATGAGTAAATAAACATCTCAATGTATAAAGCCATATATCATGTACCCTCTATCCCATAGAATTTTTTTAGTAGAGATAAAATATAGTGCATCATTTTTCACTGTAATCCCTCTATTTTTAAAGATATTGGGACTTTTCAATCATGATATTGTTTACCCCTTAAATTCTTATAATTGATATTTTAGAGGAACTACTCATCACTAGCTATCATATACATTGTATTCTCATACCATGGATAATGAATGAATTATCCAACTCCATCAATCATAAACATGAGTTGTTAAAGTAATTCCTCAACCCCAATAATATAATTTCAAGGTTTGATGTGTCATTTCATTGTTTCACAGTTTAGTAGAGGTATATACTTTTGTATTTCATCATTATTATCTACCAAGATTATTGTGTAAGATAGTATAGTGTAACTATTATCTCACAAAACCCCTATATAGAATATAAGTGTAAAAGATACTTTATTTCATAACCTATGACCATTTACATACATATGTCCTAGGAAAGATCTCATATAATTGAAATAGGTACACATAATCAATCATAATCAAGGATCCCCTTTTTATTCTTGCATGACTCCCTAAGTACAAATTCAGCTTCTATATCCTGGTAAATGGACACCCACCTACCAGAATCATTTGGATTGAATAATAATTGTATAAAGATCAAAGTTATTATTGACTTATCTATGCTATAATTTATATACCATGATGATACTAAATTCTTTACATGAAGATTAATTTTTTTATCTCAATCAATCAATATTACTATACATACTTTTCCCAACTATAATCATATTTGGAAAAATCATTTTTAAAAGGATTCATCTAACTAATATCTATAGTATTAATTCACCATTTATTATTATATTTCCATCAAATATACGCCTCTATTAAGTAATATTTTATTTCTCTTATAATTTTATCCAATTTATATTAAAATCTAATAATCAGGGTAATATCATTATTACAAGTCAAATGTGGACCTAAAACATTTCCCCCAGTTATAATTTCTTTTAATTAAATCATTATGTCCACATATATTATTTGATAACAAATTTCATAACATGTAATGATATACAGTTATATCGACTATCCAAATATATGGTGTTTTTTCATCATAATACTTTAATGAATCCATAAAATCCTTTTATATTAACTTCCCATATATAAGTATTTATATATCAATATTCACTATATGCATTATAACCCATTTTTTCTATTGTACTCAATTTTTTACTAAATTACTATTTTACCCATCTATTTTGACCACAGCATATGATAATATTAGAAATTTATTAATTTTTAAGGATTTTATTTGATTTGATAATTTTCTAATCATATTTAGAAGGGATTATAATAATGATTAAATAGTTCCATTTTTTGTCATCATTTAATATCTATAACCTATTACACCATTGAATTGCTAACCTAGACCGAAGACCACATTAGTTGTTTATAATATATATCCATCAGATCAATTAATTTTTATCACCTTAATTTAATTTAAATATATTTGAATATTATTATTATCAAATAATAATATTGTTTATAGTTGACACAAAAAAATTAAATCATTACAAAGCGTTGTTATTTATTTAGATGAGACCATATACTTGGTAGAATTATTATGAGGTTTTTCTCCATTTTCCACTCATTTATTTTCTTTTAATATTTATAAATTTTTAATATTTTTATAATAATATGATTCAAATTTATTACATAAAAATTCCAATAATTGTTTTACCCAGAAATCTTCAACTACCATAAAATTGTATAATTATGTCTGGGATGGTGACAAGGCCTTATATTTTGAGTGTGGGATTTAGTTTTGGGATGTACCTTAATGTGCCTAGTATCTATATGAAATTCACTGATTTCCATATGCATCCCCAATGGAAATTCCACATGCACCCCATAAATCCCCCAACATGACATTATCGTAGCCATCTAATCCACATATTCTGTTGATTATATAGTTGAAATCTAATTCTTTTCAACAATTCTTCTCGATCATTTTTTTTATTTATCAAAATACATAAGATAGAGGGCATCACATGCATGTGTTTCCCCTATCTAGGAATAACATGATATCCACACTATCATATAATTAAATGAGTAGGGGATTGGATGATTTGGGGCCATCCCATCCTAAATATTTCAGAAATTATATTTTTCAATTATAATGTGGTATAATAATGACAACATAAATGAATATTGGATGACGTTTTTCTCATCACCAAGATCTAACACTTCAACCACCCTTTTATGTTTTAAGAAATTATTCATCGTTTCTCGTCATGACCCCCTCCCCACAAGGTGTACCACTCCTAGGCCGACAATGTGAGATGGGAGATAATGACCCCCGAGTCCCAGCTCCAGTAGGCCCTAGGTTGGTGACTAGCACTGAGTGTATAATAAACACACAGATGGAAGACATTACCCTCTAAGAGAACACATGCGAAATAGAGAGATAGGATAGAAACCAACCAAGTTTAACTCAGAATGAAATATAAATTAAACCCCAAGTGCACATATTTTATGTCATGAAAAACTACTAAAATTGGAAGGTGGAAACTATAAGTACCCAAAATAAAGTAAAAACAGTAGAAACTACAATCCCGAACAGCTCCTGCAACCCCAAGCAAGTAGAAACTAGCTTGATCTCCAACCTTCTCCAATTGACCTGAAAAACAGTTTATATATACATATGGTGAGTATAAGGCCAAATCAATTTTTTTTTAATTTTCATAAAACCCACTTGGAAAAGAGGGAAACATGTTACACCATATAATACTGGAATTCAAAATCATGGTTGAAATTCAAAATTCAAATCAGTAAAGGTACCACCGCGGGAACTAAATCCCGCAAATCACGCACTACTGGTAAACTCACTGACGCCGTAATTATCATAACACAGTAGAAATCATTAAACTATTGCCATCCCTTCCAAACGTAGATATGTTGTCATGCCATCTTCTCTACACCTTCGTCAGAGTCAATACACCTATCGCCGGAGAATATATCCACTATCAAACACCATACCACCAGAACACCATCCATCATCCACACCATCCTAATGCCACACCAGAAAGCATGCTAAAGCATAGTGAACAACAAGTGAAAATAACCCATCACCTAAAAAGGTATACTATGTTCTCAGCCTCACCATGCCTAATCTCACCATGTAACTCATATAATAGTATATTATATAATAAATAATATCAAGGGTACCTCATTACTACTTCCCCACTGGTTTTCTTTTTTTCCCCAACATCGCACATCCTAAGCATATCTCTCCAAAAGAGATTTCCCATAGACACCTAGAAAAAGCACCACAATATTCACCTCATGCAACAAAACCACCACATCCATGTAAGAAAAGTAACCAGGTAGTACCTAAGACCCACCACAGCTCACATAATGTCTATCATATGTTGGGTATTATACCTCAAGCCATTACAACCCATACACCAAGTAATTATCCTCAAGGCATCACATCTTTTACACGTCAGACCTATAGTAGTACATATGAAATTATATCTAGAATATATGTGTGTGAATAACCACAATCCATTACATCCCTCTACACACATATATGGGGAAAAAAATTATTGTGCCTACCAGCACAAGTAACTACCAAGACAAGAGAGTGGGGCTAAAGGGAGTAGTCATCCATCCATACTCCCATGAGAATTTTGGAAAAAACACCCCCAGGGCTCAGAATCCCCGGGGTGTCAGTTTCCCTTAATCACAGGTAAAGCAGTGTATAAAAACAAAAAAAGTATAGAATATAATATATCTCACAACAATACTATGGGAATAACCTAGTCTTAGACTCAACTGCAGCTAACGTCTCTCAGACTCATGGGTTCCACTTCTAAGAATAGTTATCCTATAAGCACACAACCATTTAAAGAACTTTATTTCCTTAATTCATTACCTTTTTATCAGTTCTACTTTACGTTAATTAATTTATTAAACATTAATTAGCCATTAACAATTCCATATTAAATTTCATTATCATCACACTCATTTTCCACTACCCCTTTTTAAAATTGTAACCTTAGCATTGCATCACACAAAGCTACCACCCCATGTGTTAACATCATTTATTAAATTATTTATTTACAACATTACTTTACAATATTCCCATGAATTATAGAAAAAAATTCTATGCTAATAAACTCACAGGGGATCAACACGGTGAGTAGATGAACTACCCGTATAAACTTTTCCACTTATAGAAAAAGCGTAGACCCATCCTACCTTGAGATGATGGACATGGAAATCACCTGGCATACCCCCCCCCCCCCCCCGCATCTTCGCCCCTTTTGGAAGAAGGGTAAGCAAGACCATCTGCCTTGAGTAGTGGGGAAATTAATGTAGATAAGCAATCAAGGAATCAGAAAGCATCGAAACATTGATATCCATCCCGTTCCATCATCCTTGGTGTCCTCCCCAACACCCACATGCATAAATCGATGCATCTCTCCAGTCTAGGCATCAACTACTACCGCAACCAATAGGCCTCCTTTACCCCAAAAAATAACAACAACCATCCAGGCTGACACCATGACACAAGCACCAGGAAAATGAACATCTTATCCAATGCGCTCTTATTCCTTAAGTAAACAAGAGGGTAACTAGGAACTCTATAAGGAATTATCTTTTATCAAGCAACCAATTCTTTAATACATCATAGATTAACCGATTTATTATTCATACGTTCCAAATTCAGTAAACCTAACTAGTAATCTATAAAAAATAACTAAACATGCTTACTGCCCAAATTTTATTATAATCAAATTGCAACAAGAAGAACCAGATTCATTTACATGACTCTTTATCTATAGCCATACAATTACATATTAATTCTGGCTTTATGTTCATTACTAATTTCATCAAGAAAGAAAAGATAAACATTGCATGAATAGATATTACAGTATCTAGAAATACAAGTTGTAATAACATATGATCAATATCCATTTATTTATACAGTTCAAAGATTTATTATGTAAATTCCATTATGATCCAGTGGGATAAAACATGCTAACTATATAGTTGCATGTAATAGAAAATAGAATCAACAAATACCCTAACTCAAACAGTTCATGACATTATTTATACGAGAACGAGCCACACAATGGGTTATGATCTCCTCCCCAGTGACAACTGTATCTACCTGAGGATGCATATACGTCACCACATAGGTCAACACCCAAGAAAATCCCATTAAGAACATGGAGATAAAATTACATAAAAAGGGTAAGGATAAAGAAGGATATGAAGCAGAAATAATAAAGATAGATTATACCTTATATCTAAGATTGAACGATATTACTTGGTTGCATCAAAACAGAGTAGAACAAATCCTAGGAGGAAAGTTTTATTATAAAAATCCTATAAGAAGGAATTGCATGTTCGAGCATCTCACACCTGAGAACAAGGAGGAAGAACGAGGGAGGAAGATATCTCATCCCATTAGAAGATTTAATGGAGCAGTGGTTTAAGATACTCTAGGTTTTCCAATAAAAGGGGGTCGCATTAAACCACGCGGTTTAAGAATGTAAAAACATCTCAAGCCTTAGTTGAAATTTATATAAGAGTTACAACCTTTTAATCGGCCATAGGGTCCTTAAAACAAGGATTCAAATACATTTTACATCATAGGAAATGTTAAAGGGGAGAAACTGTAGGAAGTTGGAAACACTATTCACAAACACAAAATTTGGAAAAGGGAGAACACTATTCATGAACCTCACCATTAAAGAAACACTATTCATGAAATCAAAATTTGGAAAAGTAAAAATGTCACCGTTGGAACCTCAACATTCTAGAAACACTTTTCATGAACTCAAAATTTGGAAGAGGAAAAAGTTCACCATTGGAAGCTCACTATTCTGGAAACACTGTTCATGAACTCAAAATTTGGAAAAGGAAAATGGACACCATTGGAAGCTCATATTTCTTGAAACACTGGTCATGAACTCAAAATTTGGAAAAGGAAAAAAGGTCACTATTGGAACCCCACCATTCTGGAAACATTGTTCATGAACTCCAAATTTGTAAAAGGAAAAAGGTCACTATTGGAACCTCACCATTCTGGAAACACTTTTCATGAACTCAAAATTTGGCAAAAGAAAAATTTCACCATTGGAAACTCACCATTCTGGAAACATTGTTCATGAAATCAAAATTTGGAAAAGGAAAAAAAGTCACTATTTGAACCTCACCATTGCACTGTTCTCATAAGGTCACCATTGCAATGTTCACATAAGGTTACCGATGACACTGTCCACAAAAGTTCACTAATGACACTATTCACATAAGGTCACCAATGTCACTATTCACATAAGGTCAACGTTGCATTGTTCACATAAAGTTACCGATGACAATATTCACAGAAGGTCACCGATGAGACTGTTCACATATGGTTACCAATGCACTGTTAAAAATGGTCTACTATTGGACCTGTTAACCGATGCAACTATTCACAGGAATGTAAATTAAGAAAAGTGTTTGGGATGAGTCACCTTGACCTCCCGATACACCTCATACACCTGATTTTTCCAAAGCAATGGACTAGAGAGGTCCAAGTCATTACATTTCTTACCATGGTTAACTATGAAATCTAGACCTGAGTTCCACATATCGGTACCCCAAGGTTTTTCATCATATGACCTCATATGAACCTCCCTAGAGGCTTCTGGCTAGAATTGAGGGTGTAATATGTTACACAAGGATACTATACCCTCTTTATCAAAGCAGGATAATAGTGAAAATAAATAAACAATTTCTAATGATAATAAACCATAATCAATAATACTAAAATAGAGACCAATACATCATGATGAATTGTAAAATAAGAAAAAATTTCCTAAAAAAACTATTAAATATTTCGTCCCATAAAGGTGTCTAGTGTTTAATGAAACCCCAAAATAAAGACATTATGAAAAATACCAAGAGGGTAATGACATCATGACTAGTTCCATTGTCCATCATTTTTCTTAAATCCCAACTCTACCACCTAACACAGGTCTTTTTACCTTATCATGTCATGTAAACATGATGTATATTTATGTACTGATCAGGAAGCCCATGTAGGCTATGAGTAAAACTCAACATGCCACCAACAACATTGTCCAATAAAATATCTAGTCAATTTTAGTGTATATAATTCTATAAAAAATTAATTAAATATGATAAAGTAAACAATTGTCATATATATTATTCTTTAATCAACCACATAATCCCTAGGGTTCATAGTGACTCCCGAACCAATAATACATGCTTTAGCCCATTCCAGAGTTTGAACTATATAACATAATTAAACTCAATCCATTATTTCTTGGATTACATTATTTATTTGATTATAATTTCATATTCAGGTATCAGGGCCAAAAGTAGATGTCCCACACCACGTTTGTATTTTGAGAATTAGCCCATGTACTATACCTCATTGTTTATATTATCATATAAATATATATTGGGTCCCTAGAGTTTCATTATAGAACCCTGTAAGTATTTGGATAATCTTTCCATGTCCTACAACTCATTGTTCAAATTCATGAATTAGGGGCTTGGGGAATCTATCTGGCACCCCATGGGTATTTAGAGCACAAATCCATGACCTAAGAATCATTGATTAAGTTATAAAAAATATCATATATGTCACATTAATATCAAGGTTTAAAATAATTAAACTTCTATTAAATCATTCACTTATTGGTGAACCACTTTATTTATTAATCGTAGCCTGTACCCTAGTGGTTCAGGCTCCTGTATGGCATCCAAAGACCCAAGATCAAATCCGGGCAGGGGATAATTCCTGAGTACTATAGTTGGGTACTGTAGCAGCACTATAGAAGGTCACAATAGCAGTAATATAGCAGCAACGGACTGTAGCAGCGGCAGCACTGTAGCCGTAGAGGGACTATAGCAGGGTATTGTAGTTGCGGTGGTACTGTAGCAGGTACTGTAGTTGCGGGGGTACTATAGAAGTATTGTTCACCGATTGGTAATTTGGGCCCAAAAATGGTCTTTCTAGCCTTGTATGCAGGCCACTTGTCCTTGGGCCTTCGGGCTATGTAATGGGTCACCCTCTACCCAGTCTAAAGAGGTATTTGCTTTAATAATAAATTGCGGCTTCAACCCCAACCTTTAAAAAAATAACTCGATCAAATCACAATTAATCTATTTATCATCAATTAATCACATAATTATTTAACCATTCAATGTTGTTCCAACATACACATTAATTCACATTGTTAGCATGAATCAAAGATTTATTTCAATTCCAATAATCCATTATTCCCATTTTTACATTCCATTATAATTGTTTCAATTGTATGAGAACACTCCGTGGTTCCCATGATGTATAGACACAAAACTCAGAAGGTCAAACATGATCTACAATGGGTCTCCCAATAACATGGTATAGAATTCATTAATTCAATTTAGAATGAAATTTTATATTGTGGTAATGAAATGGTATAACAAAAAACACGAAATCATAATCAATACTATGGTAAATAGAAATTATAACACATAACTCAATATCGTTGATGAAAACATTCCAAACCGCAATACTCAATTAAATGTAGAACAATTAAATTCATAATGGTGGAATAGATCATCATCAAAAAAATTGGATCAAGATCCTATGAAACATGATCCATCAACAATAGATTTAAATTATTTTCCATGGATGAAAAATAATCACTCCACAGTGGGGGAGAAATATGAGAGAAATATAAATATAATCCAAAAATAGATTTCTTATAAAAGAAGGGTCGATCCTTCCACTATATTGTTAATTCACTATCAACGAGGTGTAATGAGCCCATGAATCATAATAAGAGCCTCAAAGTTTGCAGGAATTTGTGTTCTGTTGTAATAAGGTTATTTGGAATATAAATTGTTTGTCTACTAATTTTTAATCTAACTTTCATGATACTAAATTACCACACACATTGTTTCTTGGGTGGGGTGGAACTATTATAAAAATCGTAATCCAAACCATGTGACTCTACTTTTCATAAGAAGCATAGTTTCTCTTTATGGAAAACTATTTTTTTATCCAGGTGAAAATTTTAAATCAACCCTATATCAAAGGTTGTTGTGGTGCATGATATGGGGGGTATTCACATGGTTTGGGAAAACATTACACCCACTTTTCACCTCCCAGACACCCTCCAAAGATTCTAAAACTCACCTAAATGCACCTGAGACAAGCTCCATCCAATGTACCACTAAAACATATATAAAAAGTTACTTGGAAGTTATTATGAGAAAACTCATGAGAGTTTGGGATATTATACTCTTCCCACCTCATAATATATCTTCTTTAATATGTACTCCCAAGCATCACTAACATACTAATGTAAAAAGGTCGTTCTACTTGGCCCACATATCTTCTTCGTTCTCCCATGTTTCTTCCTAAAAATGACCATGTTTCCATATCATTAATACTAACATCACATTCTGTCCCCAGAAATTTTTATCACTCTGATCAACATTATGAATTGGATTCTCCTCAAGTGATGTATCTTCCTGAATCTCAACATCATCTGCATCAATCGCATGAGAAGGGACGAGCTGATAACACAAAAGCTATGAAACATAAAAAACATAGTTCATATAATTATACCATTATCAATGATCCAATTATAATTCCACTAGTCTATTTCTCTCCAAATTCACAAATAATTCAAAAACACTTAGTGCTAACTTTCACATCCAGGGAATCCAATCTTGACCTATTCATATTGACCACTTAATGAACAAATTATCTTGAAATTTAAACCCAATAGGTCATAAACATTGATAATCATATGACTTTTTCCTATCTTAATCCTTATACATTAATTTTTTAATCAACTGAGCATGATTTGATATATACTGTATGTGAATCAGTAAAAAAACCCAGACTCGCCAATCATCATCTAACATAAAGGTGATCGATTTTTTATAATATAATGTAACTCAGATGGTGTTATATGAAGAGTCACGTGATTAATTTTGTTATATAAAAACTACATAAATTCTACGATCTTCTACTAAGAACAACCAAACACAAGGACACATACTCTTTGTAAGTCCTCTAGAACCCAAATAATATGCTTTGATTTCATATATTTTTATGGGTGAAAATCCATAATAAAAAAACCAATTTACCCAATTTATTTTGAAGACCATACCAAAAGGAAATAGTCAAGAACAAGCCATGGTTTGGACTTATGATCTATAGAACCCCATGAAAACAAACTATCTCTCAAAAATTTAACTCACCCAACTGATCACTTGTTAAAGTGTCAAAGATTGGCATGAAATGGGATAATTTATTCCATCAGTCTACAATCACCCAAATCATTTCAATATTATAAGGTATACTAAAAAAATCACCCCATAACCTATGGTAACTATGTCTAACTCTTATTTCAGAATGCGCAATAGATGTTGCAAACTACTAGGTCATTGATACTCTACCAAGATTTACTTACATGTGTAGTGTTCTATCACTAAAACATCAATATCCTTCTTCATCTAAGAACAACAAATACTTTTGATGTATATCGTATAATATTTTTGTCAAAACAGGATGAATCTCATGCATAGTATCCTCATAAATACTCGTAAGCACAACTATATAGTATCAGACATATATGATTCCATCCACATAAATAGTCTTATTGAATGGTGAATCCCAACATTCTATACATTCCATAAAGTAAAAAAATTATTTATCCCTATACTGCCTCACCCTAGCCTAGTTTAAAATTTTGGACTCAATAGATAAGGACTGTTATTTATGTTTTTTTTAATTTTTTAAAAAAATTTGTACAGGTTCAAAATGTTTTTAAAACTATACATGAAGTATGGATGGTGGCCAACCGCCTTTAAAAAACATTAAAAAATATTTAATTATATATAATTATATTTATAAATTAATTAATTTTATATTATGATATGTATATTCTATTTGTTTTTTTAAAATTATGTCATTAACATTTGAAAGTGAATTTTTTTTAAGAAATAGCTTTTGTGGCACTCAAATTTGTATTCAAATACCAAAAAAATTATATTTTGACAAATTTTATAAGGATATATGGATTTACGTGTTTCTAATGGATGTAGGTTGGTTTCTATAACCATTAGAGCTGACCACCACATATTTATAACATGACTTATTTTGGTTTTAAAGAACTATTATTATATATTCAGTTTTATGAAGAACAACGTATTCATTTAATTTCATGATATCGAATGATTTATTATCATGTTTTAAAATAAAGAATTATATTTTTATAAAAATTAAAATTTTCATGATATATCACAACTCTATAATGGTGTTTATATATTAAATTATGAAAACCAAGTTTTGAAAATTGATAACAAATTTAGTTTGAATGACTCATTTCAGACCTATTTATGGCATCACTATATTGGTTATGTTAACGATAATCATTTGAAAAAGATATAGAGAGATGATTACTTAGATATTTTTTACTTAAAACATAATGAAAAATGTCACACTTTTAAACAGGAAAAAATAACCAAGCCACTATTTGTTGGACAAGGTAAAAGGGGTATAGAGCTTCTAGAATAGGTACAAATTGATGATGATGATGATCCAGGAAAGTATTTCATTATACATTTACAGATATTCAATAAAAAATAAAAAATACACACTAAAGGTTGTGCCATATATGGTTCCAAATGGTATCTCATACCAGTTATTTATGGATCAGGATGAAAGCTATTTTTCCATATGTGCATGCATTGGAATTTGAGACAATTTTTTTGGAATTACCATGAAAAAAAGTATCCCCCAAATTCATGAAGTGTATCATTATTGGATATACTAATAAAACTAAAATATAATATTATACAACCCTTTGGATAAAATATTTGTGTTGACCAAATATAGTGACATGTTATTAGTAGAAAATAATGACCCTCATTCTTATAAAGAGTCAATTGAGAGCTCAGAAGCTATGAGATATAAGGAATCTACGAATTGAAAAATGGATTCCATGTATTAGAAATATATGTGGGTTATGGTTGATCTTCACATTGATATAAATATAATTGGTTGAAAATGGTTCTTTAAGAAGAAAATATACAGGGATGTCAGAGTGAATAGATATAAAGAAAGGCTACTGACTAAATGGTTTAAGTAATTATAAGGTATTTGAAAAAATGATTTTTTTTTCTCCAGTTTCAATGTATATATCCAACAGAATTATAATTTCCATAAAAAGTATTCATGTCAGCAGGTTTAAATATATAGGGATTGTTTGAATATATAATGTTCAAACATCATAAATATTTTATAAAAAATTTACTATTGTTTTAAAACATTACAATAGTATTTATATCATTTTTTTACCTTCCATTGCTTTTTATTTATTTATTAGATTCATTTTTTTCACCGATTTTTATATTTTTAGCCTATGTTTTAATTTTTTTTAGTTTTTTTATAAAGTAGGTTTTATTAGATTTTAAAGTTACCTACTTTAAATTTAATAAGATTTCCTATATTTCAATTATTCAACTTTGAATGATTATAAAATATAACCTACACGTAAAGTATTATTGAAAACTGAAACACTGGCACAACATGTAGAAATTGATGATAGTTATAGAAATATATTCATTTCAATTAACATAAAACATATACATGAACAAGTACAATCAATTTATATGGGGAAGAGATTACGTACGACATGGTGGTCTACGAATGTTACATGTGTATCAAGATCACATAGATCCATGTTGTGGTGGAGTCTGATAACCTTGAGAGGGATGATCCTCATGCACTAGAACATCAACAGTCATGTGAGCCACTAATGTGTTAGTGGGAGGATGTGTCCAATGTGTGTTGTATTGTGCTCCTGATGCTTCTTCCACTAGGGTAGTAACAGGATCTACAATCATTGTAGTAGGGAACCAAATCTATAATTTATCCAGACCCCAAGTTGGAGATAACTACAGATACCTTGTCAAGAAATATGGATCCAATGCCGCCTGATGCACATCCACAGTCATCTGAGGCTGGACTGCAAGAGGTTCGACCTCTTCTTATAAAATAGGCGAGCAATCATATGCAGGATGACACAGTCTAAATCATCATTGTTGCATATATTTTGTATTAGTAGCTACTGGAGGATGTTCTTGAGCACAGAAATCTACTCCTGTGTCTGGAACCTCCACTATCTAGGATATACCCTTGAAGATTCTCTCATAAATCACATGATAATATGGCATCATCTCCAGTGTTGTAGCATGTATCGCTGCCCAAATAAGGACCCCCTCCTCCTCTTGATCATGGATTAAAATAATATTCTATGAGTTAGTATACTATAAATATATTCAAAATGAATTATAAAATAGTTCAATAAAAAAACTAATAGACATTTAGTTACATACCATATTATAAAGCTCTCTACCGTGTCAGGTAAGATACAGTAAAAACATTAGGATTACCAAATCTCATAATCATCCTACTCTAAAATATATAATCACATTCTAGGTAAACCCTAGATGTGATTCTCTGCATATATTTTCCAGTGTTCTAGGTAGTTAGCATGTACTTGGTGTCAGCCCTCATCATGCCTCCCTGTCAGCTTCAAGCGATGAAACTACCCTATCTGTCTTGGCTATAATGGAATTGGTTGGCCATAACCAAAAATTCGTATGAATATAGTAGGATGATACCGCTCAATAATATGGAAGTGAATGAGATTCACTACATCCATAACATCATGAAGTACAATAGTGCATTATGATGGAATCTTGTCCAATATAGCCTAGTATGGAATCCATGAAATCTGAAATGACATGTTACCTTTTCCAAAAAACGATCTTTAATAAAAACCCAAATTGACGTTATTATTAATTTTTTAGAAAGTGATAGGTTATATATACTTACTTTTTGGGGTAGGATAATGTCAAACCTATGGTGGTATGAACCCAAATGTTGTATTAGAATGATGATGAATCTGTTTCTCAGACCCCACATATAAAATACAACATCGAAATTCACACTTACATGGTTCATGGAAGCACTCCACTACCCTTAGATAAGTCATGCTTACCCAAACATTATAGATTCTACTCTTACACAATGTCTTGAGTACCCTTTCATGATGAATGATAACCTTATACAATGACTTATGTACCTTTTCACAATGTATAAACCTATAGATTTTCCCATATGAAAGTCTATTTTACCCTCACACAGTGTATGAATATCCTAATAACAAATAAAAAACTAATATATATTTTGATTTACCATTATAGAACTCAAGGAAACTCACATTTACCTATATGTAACACAATAAACCAAAATTAAGGGTATTTTATTGAAAAAAATAATTTTACATAAAAGACTTATAAATTTATACCAAAAGGGTTTATAAAAATGAGGATGTAAAAATTCTCCCCTATAATGAATTTTCATTCTCAAGAAGTATCTCTAGATCATGGAACCAATTCTCCCCACCATTTGAGTTCCTTAAAATTATAGAATTTTTTTATATTAATATTATTAATTCCATTCGAACTCATTGAAACATATTTCCCAAAAACATGCTTTTCAGAAAAAAAAAACATGGGGAACAAAAATCCCTCAAAACCACCACTCCCACCAAGTGATAGCATGATCATATTTATTTATAAAAACCAAGTGACTTTAAGGTATATAAACAATTTAGTAAATAAAAGACAAATAGATATCCATAATGAATTAAATTCAAGGAATAAAACAAAGAAAAAAACATACCGCCCATTCGTGGCTCATGTCATTATTACTGAAATTTTCATGTTATCCACAACCATATATATATATATATATATATATACTCAAGGATACTTTAATCAATATTTTATCATTATAAAAGAACAACTTAATCATAATTTAATATATACTTATTAATTAATAATAATAACTATTATTTTTAAAGTATATATAACAAACTAGTCTATATAATCAATAAAATATTTTAAACTAACTAAATATTGTTCAATGAAATAAATAAATAAAATAAAATAAAATAAGAAAAAATAAATCTAAATGATGCTTAAAAAAACTAAGACTTCTTTTTGGCCCCCAGATCCACTATGCCTCAAGAAAGTGTCTTCTAAGGATAGAGAGGGGCGAGAATGTAGATAGAAGGGTTGATTTTGAAGTGAGTAGGATGAGGGGGGTCTAGAATTTTTTAGTGAATTATGTAAAATGTAGTAGGGGTGGTTCCACCATTCCTTATACCATAGAAAAAATGCACCCCCTACAACCGATTTTTTCATTCTATTTATGATAACGACATTTCCCCTACTATCTTTTCCACATCACCGATCCGTAGAAAGGCGGTCTGAGGGGGAAGGAAACACCCCCTCTTCGGCCTTTCAATCATACTTCTAAAAAAGATATCTCATACACATATACAAAAATACAAAAACACATTAAAAAACTCAATAAGGACAATTGGTTCCTTGCTCCTAGCCTTCCAGAACCTCAATTTGCATCTCATTTTGAAAAAATATCATCTTTCACTCAGATCTAGACTCCTTAACTTCTTTAATCTAGGTATTCTAACTCAAATTTTCATAAAAACTATTTCCCTTTTCCATTTTACATGATAAATGAAAATTAAAAGGTTTCATATACTAAACCCATATTCTATGTTGGAGATTCTAATCTCATTGAGAAAAAATGTATTTAAAAAACTTTTGTCGGTATATATTGTAGACATTTCCCCCTATATGTAATTTCTCTAAAACAATATAGTATAAACCACAAAATCCTACATGATATCATTTTTAGGTTGATCTTGTTCATGTGTTCTGAACAATTGTTACCCATATGACACAACTTAATCCCCCTACATCAATAGTACTCTATTTATAACTTCATATGCATCTCAAATCACTGTATATGCCTCACCCGACTTGGGTATGATTAAAATTAGTTTGGTATTGAAATTATTCATCAATTATTGGAATGTATTTTCACATGATTTAGACCATTAAAAAAAGATCCCCTTCTTGGTCAAACCTAAAAGTGTTTCTTCTAAATGGGGGAATTCATGAATTAACGTATTATAATATACTACTAAACCCAGAAAACATCATATATCAAAATAATTCATTGGATTCTTCTATGAAAAAATATTCTTATAATATTTATTGGTTCAATAAAAAACCATCTGAATAGATTAGAATACCCATTAAATGTACCCTCCTTATCCATAATTGAAACTCATGTATCTTATCACTTAGTCAATTATCATTCAATGTACACCGTAAGATGCCAAGATATTGGGCATGGTCATCATGAATCTTAGAGTACACAAAGATATGATGCAAAAAAACCACAATCTATTATAGGTATTAGTGGATGATTCAATTCATCATGTAAATAAACACAGCTGAATATTTCTATAACCCAAATGACATATCGACATTCTCATATTGTCCATACTTTCTTCTAAAATTTGTTTATGCTATATAAAAAGTTATAACTATGAAATAATGAGACACATATCTCAATTAAATCATGGAGAGTACAAAATATCCTATCAATTAGTAAAATATATCATTGATATATGGAATAGGTTTCCAGTTCTTAATTGTTCTCAAGCTCAAATTCATATAATCAACAAATAAATGCAAGGTCCCATCAACATTCTCATAAAACAACATCAAAGAACCCCAAGTAGTCATACTCAGATAAATAAATAATATATCAATCAATTTGTCCCACTCATTCATAAGATCATTAATATCCTCTGGTTCTATTTGGTAATGTGTAATGGAAATTGGTTTAATACCTATCTAGATCTCAATGGAGAACTCAACATCTTTCCCATGTGGAATTCCTGAAAATTATTCAAAAAACCCATACAAAAAATGGTCCACCATGGGTAGAATGACACTTTTCTTAAAACATATGTCATAAAGAAATATTGGAATCCTAGGTGGTGAGATCCCCCTGTTAGGGATGAATAGTCCATGTATGGCCTTACTGGATATCCCCTTCTCCAAGGGGAACACTACTATTATCCACTTCAGACATAAAGGCACTCTCATATGATAATAATAGATGTATTATAAATTTTATTCCATCCATTCCATTCAAAAAATAGAGTCATAACCCGACATGTCATGTATATGAATATCCCAATTGAAAATATATTCTCCAATCTCTATAGAACACCACTTTAATGAACCGATATTCCTCAACCGCACACCCAATGGTGTGTCAATCATCGTAACCTCACTCCAAACTCCACTTTCAGAATAAGATCATTCATAATTGATAATATATAAAAAAAATTGAGTATATATTACCAAATAAGTTTCAATAAATAATAGATTCAACAAGAATATATTGTTTGGAAATAGACAGTCTAACCGCGCTATACATAATTATTTGTTGGAATGCGTGTAACTATAGTATACCTTTCCACTATTATATAGTATGAGTCCCATCAATTGCACTAATCTACTAATGTAGGAGCTCATTCTTAAATGTAATACATCCACCGCCTCAACAAGAATAATAAATAATAAACCATTTTCCAGACCGGTAAGGTGTATAAGACCCTCTTCCTGTACTCTAGTTCAATATAGCTCCTCCGTCACTATTAATAAGACAATGATTCTTAAAAAAACTCTATAGTTATCTCAGAATACCACAAACAATGCACTCTACTAGTTTTTGTGGAAACTAATTCTGATAGTCACTCATCCTAACCAGACTGATAGAAATGAACTGACATATTTCCCTGTGTAGCTGATCTTTCACCTTATGCACTCTTCTTTCCACCACTTTAGTTAACATTCTCATATAGATGACTTGTGCCCAAGAAAAATAAACCTACTAGTCATCTAGATAAACCACATGTACTTCACTATATTACTACTTCAGGTTCCCTTTAAAAATGATGGCCAGATTTAAAACCTTAATAAGCTTCTTTATCATAATTACATTAACTGGTAGGTCGGTATCACAATTAATTCTATCCTGAGAATGATGATCGTAGTTGTCTCATTTCATACCAATTCTTGTACAATGTTCTTGAAATTAGTGATGTGACCATCATATTCAATCATAATCATTATTTCCAAGGTTGACCATATAAACTCAAATTGCCTCTCCAACCTAAGTGTCTCTTGGTAACATTTCTCTTGGAACATCTCATGGAAGTACATCAATACCATGACTTCCAACTAATCTACCCATGTTAGGATGTCCCACCAATACTTATCTATTCATAAAAATATATATGTATCCATATAAACTATATTTTCTATATTAATATATTAATGGTCATGAATCATTAGGATAGAATCAATCTAGATCTCAGCTACCTCATACCCACCCTCTCCAAGGAAGGTCACAAAGTGATACAACATGACCTCCAATGTAAGGTAAGACATATTTGGAAATACCTCCCTTGGTCTATATCCATGAACTGTATAAAATGAGTGAAGTTCTCATAGAAATTATCTACTTTTACATCACTCAAAACAATTGGGGACTCAAGTTCCACTACCAGAAGAACATTTATATTCATTCCTCTTTTCTTCATACCAAACAAAGTCATCATGGAATCATGTCTATAAAATTCTAAGAAAACATATTAGTAAAATTAACCCAAAATAAAACGTTAACATAAGAGGGATTAATATAAATCTATAAAAATTGTACCCACATACACCGCTACATGGTCAAAACTAAGGAATTACAATTACCCGTAAACATCCCTCACCTGGTCCATAGATAACATATGGAAAATCGTATTCATATTTCATGTTTTTCAATAGAGACCACTTTTTTCCATTTTAAAATAATACCACTTTAGAAAAATTTCAACCATTTAAATTCATAATTTTGAACAATTTATTTTCAATTACCCAAGTAAAGAAAATAATTTTAATTTCAAAAATACACCATAAATATTCTTTTCCATGAATTAATAAAATGATGCATGACATATAATATCCCAACTTCCTAGAATAAGGGATGTATATTGAAATACCATTTTATATTGGGAAATGATTAAATTATTATAAAAAAATAACAACACAAAAAAATCACCCAAGGTAAAATAAACATCAACATTCATATAAATCATCATGAAAAATTATCCTCCCATGGGTACCTTGGTTTTACACTAAACATGGGTCAGCTAATCCCATGCATGGGAATATGACTGAGGCCTGACTCATCTAAGTATTTTGTAATCCTTTCCCAAATATTAATACAACTAAACATAAAAAATATGTTACCATTGATACAACTCTGTGATGTCCCGACCACAGGACCACATTCTGGTGAACTGAGTCGGTTTTTCACATGAACATAAGGGAACCTCCCTGTATACCAGAGGATTCTGACTAGAAGTGATGGTCTAATATGTATCATGGGGAGACTATATCCTTATTATCAAACTAACACAATAAACTAAATAAATATAAAATAGCTAATGATAATGAACATTAATAAGTAATTTCCATATGAATATTAATATCTCATTTTGAGTCCCAAACATTAAAAAATTGACCATATACCAATTTCGTAGATATGTCATGCCATAAAAGTTTCATGTGTCTAATTAAAACACAAAATAAATACACATAGACCACTCCCATGTGGGTCCGTACATTGTGTCTGGTTCCCACATAATTGATTCTTCTTAAATAACAATTCAACTATATGACATAAGGTGATTTCCATTATCATATCATATAAAAATTATGTCTATTCATGTACTAGTCCGAAAATAAAATCAGTGTAGATTACAAAATAGATTTCATCCAAAATGATGTCTAATGCAATATACAGTCTATTAATGTGTATAAAGTCTATAAAACATAATTTAAAAATGATAAACTTATCCATTGTCATAATTAATGTTCTTTAATCAACCACATAAGACCTTGGCTTCATGGTAACACTCGAACTTATCATACCTAATTCAGATCGTTCCTGTTTCAAAACCATAAACAACAGGTAAACACAATCCATTCATTTATTTCATTCATTATTTATTTAATTCCAATTTTATATGCATTCTTTGGGTCTAGGAGTAGAAGTATTTCACCACATGGGTATTTGTGGCATCACTCCATGTACCATACCTTATTGTTCATCTTCATATGTAAAAATATATTGGGAGACTACATCATCAGTTTGGAACCTCATGTGTATTTGGTGAATCATTCCATATCCCACAACTCATTTATCAAATTTAAACATTTGAGGCATGAGGCATCAGTCTGGAACCCCATGGGTATTTAGAGAATTAGTCCTTGACCCACACTTGATTGGTCAATCGATTAAAAATATCAAATATTTCAAATTCAACTCAGGGTTCAAAAACATTAAATTTTTATTATATCATTCAGATCACAGATCACCATTTCAATTATTAATAACAACCATTGGTTATTTACATTAATCTACTAGAATAATATAAGCGCTTCATCATTAATCTGTCTATCATCAATTAATCACATTTTCTTTAACCCTTAAATTTTATGACATAAAACCATTTAATTACCATTATAAACCTAAAAAAGGATTTAATTTTAATTTAAAAACTCATTATTCTACTTTTACTAGTCCACAATCATCATTTCAATTTTATTGGAACACCCCATGGGTTTCCATAAATTTTATTCTCAAAACTCCAATGGTCCAATGATATTTGTTAAGGGTCTCACAATCACATTGGAATCAGTGTTCTAATTCGATTTAACATTAGATTCCCCAATATGGAAAAAAATTGTGAAAATAAAAACGAGAAATGATAATCAAGATAAAAGGTATTTTCAATTAGAAAACCTACCTCATGATTGTTAATGAACACTCTCTAAACGGAAATCCTCAATTTGAGGTAGAATGATCGAATTTAGAATGATGTTGGAGGTATAGAATCAAAACATATAATAAAAATCACATAATAAAAAATCCATCAAAACTATATATAAACCATAAATAATGGAATAAATATCATCCCTGCCCAAAGGGGAAGAAATATTGGAGTTGGAGAAATAAAAATCAATAATAAATCACTTACCATAGCAGATTTGATCCTTCCAATGGACCATCGATTCACCAATAATGTTGTTTAAGGAGACTAGGAATCCTATCAGGAGACCCCGAGAGAGAACTAATTCATGTTAGACCATTATATAGTGATTATTGATATAAAATTGGGGTTTTAAAAAAATTTACCCAATTCTTGGGAATTAAAAAATTTTGTGAATGAATGAATTTCTAGGTGGGGCCACATAGTTCGGAAAATTGTGCACCCTAACCATGCACCCCTACAATCTAGAGGTAACATGGTTTTTCCTAGAGGTGCATGGTTTTTTATACCATGTAAAAAATATTTTGAACCACTATATTCAATGGTGCTGTGGAACATGGTTTGCTAAGGGGTTGGTGCACACTTTGGGAAAATTGTTCACCAACTGTTCACTCCCCAAACACCCTACAAAGCTTCCAAAACGTGCATGAATGTGGCTGAGAAAATATCCATCCATTGTAAGACCAAAACAAGGGGAAACTTTTACCTGAAACCATGTACAAGACACTTCTATAAAGGTCAAGAACTTGTATTAACTATTTCTATTTCTCACCAAAAATCACAGGGTGGTAATACACAACTGAACCCACTAGAACCCCACTAAAGACAAAAAAAAATTATGTATTTATCCACATGATTTCATAATATATGTCGAGGGTAAATAGCTAACATCAGGAAGGAATAATTTTACATGGGTTATCATAAAATATAGTAGCATAAAAAATATATTCAATACAATTCATATATAATATCATTAAAATGATATAAATATACACAATGAACTAAAAAATATAACAATTGATGCATTAAAAATAACCATAAAATTATATTCCCCAAGGGACACAACAAAATATTATCAATACAAATGAAAAACCTCATTGTATAATAAATTTATACCGGGTAACACCATCATCTAATAGAAGATACTTCTAGTAAGATACACTAGCTTCCATATTACACCAAGTAATCTTATAGATAATCCAACAATAAAAATTATAACCATAGGGTAACTTGTTTTGTTGTCATGAATATTCTCTAAAAACATCACTAACTCCCTAATCAATAAATCCATCTCTAAAATATAAATCATTGAAATTGACACATCATGTATCATCTCAAACCAAATGTAGGGGGTGAAAATATACCTAGTGGGATACCATAATATGATAAATCATAGATGAATAAAATGTTATCTTGATCAACCTTGGTGTAAGAGAGTAACTATATTATAAAATACTAGATATTCCTTAAAGGATAATGGCATAGGAACACAATGATGTCTATTATTCACCATATCTTTATTTACCATTTTAAAGAGTCAAATCATATAAGAATCCAAGAAATAATATGTAAGATCAAGACCTAGAGTATCCAAATTATACATCATGGTTGTATGTTACACCTCATTAGAAATCAATTATAATTTGTTGAATCCTCAAACAACTATATTTTAACATCTCATAGCCTAATACATGAGGGAAACCAAGGATATAAAAAATCAACATTAAAATAAAATAGTATCAGATGTGGATCCTCACCTTTACACTATGGAACTATGAAGTTGAAAAAATGCTTATCAGGGAAATGTATATTTATTTCCATTACTCGACTCTATGGATTTCTAAATCCAGAAGGAAACCTCTAATACATAATATACTGTATATCCAAAAACCCCATAATCATCTCAACTATACAACTTCCACATCATTCATTAAAAGTATCAGTAGTATCAATAGTAGTGGGGGACCCAAACCCAACTGGAAAACACCTCATCCATGAGAGATAGTGACCCAAATGGAGGAACCACAATCTGGTGTGCATAGTATGAATTAACCAAGATGGTTACCATTAACATTAGTAAAGGACTGGAATCCCACTAGAAATCATCTCAGTACAGTGGGTAAGAAACTTCAATAAATTTATGTAGTACCTACAAATTATCATTATTAAATAGTTAAATACACTAAGAACACTCTAAATGTTAACCCACACATAATAATTCACACTATAAAACTATAACTACTCAATCTCCATAAATAAAAAATCAATATGAGGAATGTATAAGAACCCACATATTATAAAATCATAAATTATATTAATTAACATTTCATGTTTGAAAAACATAAATTTTAGTAAAAATGATTGAAGTGTACAAGAAAAATAACAAGTACATTATGTTACCAAAATAATACATGGGATTTACAATAACTTTTGACAACATCTCATTTGTTTTTGTCTCCCAAATTTATTGAATCCATTATACATGGTGTGTGAGTATTATATTTATCTTTATAATTTGTAGGTTATACACATCGATTGACCTTTATTGAAGAAGATTAAATGTATCATGGAGTCACATGGTATGTTAATTTTAAAAAACATGATTTGCCCATGTATCTCTAAGTCTGAGACACACTGTGACATTTATTGTGTGTCATATGTCATGTGGAATTTATATCAATGCATAAAATATATAGAGGGACCAAAAACCTGTGTTCCAGATGAAAAAAAAAACTTTTTTTGTAAAAAAAGTTAGAATGTCAAAAACCTTTCTCTCTCATCATATATAATTTTGTCACCTATAATTCTATATAGACCTCTACTACCATCCAGATTAAATACCATTAGAATCAAATTTGTAAAACCCTAGAGGCATTTCTTTCATTCCATCATTTTCTAGTATTTTTATTATCTTGAGGTTCATTTGGCTAGACCCATAAACTGTTATATAATTGAAAACTAGAAAAACCACATAAAAAGTTGATGATAAAATTTAAGGATGGTGGTCAATGGAATTTCCAACCACACATAATCTTTCCTGAGTTAACGGGAAACACAAATCAAAGTGATAATAAAAATAGGTCATTATTATAAAATTTTCATGAAATGATCATACTTCTATAATGATAACAGTAATAATATTATTATTTTTTACTCATATTGTTATTTTAAAATTAACTAATGATAAATCACCTAAAGATAAATCATTATAAAAAATAATAACATTAAAATAAATAATAGTAATATTTGGAAATATAAAATAAAATTTTTATAAAAAAACTATTTAATTAAAATATAAAAAATATCATGTAAATTTATAGTGAAGTAATTTAATTTAGTCCACCAAAAGAAAATATAAATGGAAAATTTTTCTCTCAATTTATTTTTCTTTTTTATTATATTTAAATATTCAAGAATCATTAAAAAATAAGAATAATTAATACTCAATGATCATGGAAAATAATTCAAATGGTTTAAATAATGAATCTCTATTGAAAAATACATATCAAATATTAAATCATTTTATTATTTATAAGGCCATTTATAAATAAATTTCACTTATTAGAAACCTATATAAATATTTTGAGAACAATATTTACATAACAAAAATATTCATGACCTTTATGTTTTTAAAATTTTATACTATGCATACCCAGATTGAAATAGATTTTAAAGAGTCGTTATTGATAATACATAATTTTAGATATTATCTAACATTTTAAAAATATTCATTATTTTTATATTCCATTAATTTATACATTTTATCACTAAATAAATTAATGAAATTTTGTTTTTAAGAATGGGATAATGAACTGCTCATATTTATTGCTGAATAAGGACTACGAATGTATCCCCGCCTCAACTTGTAATAAAAAAAATTAGCTTTGATTCCTCATCAACACATAGTGTGATATTTAACCCCATGAAAATTCATTATTCATCATTTTCTTGTCTAATGTGAAGAAAAAATAGAATCATTATTCATTCACCGACATGAAATATGTAGAGGTGAGTGATTTTATAATAATATATTTTTTATTGATTGAATTAAAGATAAGGGTAGAGTAACTTACCTCCTAAGAGTAACATTAAAAACTCACTTATCAATTCCCTTAATAAGGCCGTCAAATAAAATATTTTATTAAAATTCGAAAACTCTCTCAAAAAAACATTTCTTCTAAAATATTACAATGATCCATTTCATTACACTCTTATTATATCAAATTAATATAACTACAAATCATTCATTATAAAAAAGATTTCATATAAAAAAATTATTATTTTATTTGATAATTTAGTGGTTTAGATTTAGACCTGGTAATTACATAGACTACAACATGGCACTCATGAATAGAACATATGCACACCTAGGACAAAATACATCATTTCCTTCACAAATTTACTATTATAATTCTCATCAAATATACAATATAAGATATATAAATATTTTTACAATTTGAAAAAATCTTTTTTATTTGATAATAATTATTTATCCAATAAAATTCATCTATCATGGGAAATTATGAAATTTTAACCAAAGGATAAAAACTATATTTCGAGAATAATATAAAACAAAATTATGATGTTATTTTATATAGTGAATTAACAATTTTACCCTTTTCAAGGATGATGCTGAAAATAAAGAAAAATATAATTCACAATTTAAAAAAATATAGGTCACTAAAAAGTAAATCATGACGCTTATTTCAGGATTTAGGCTTATATTCCTAAAATTCATTCTATAAGTGTGCCAAATGTTATAGAATATATAATGAGAAAAATAAATTCCCCTAAAAAATATATGTCAAGTTGTTACTATGATAGTAATAATTCCAAAGTAATTAGATTTTTATAATTGAGTTCATTCAAAAAAATTATGGTAGGGATCCTAAATTAATAAATAATATATATATATATATAGAATTACAGTTATTCAATTATAATTTTACTTTATAATAAATTTAAAGTTTTGCCTTTGATTTTTTTTAATTCTAATAGAACTAGATGGATAGTTAAAAAAATTTAAAACAAATATTTTGCATATAATACTTTAAATATTATATATAAATATATTAAAATAGAATATGGACAAAAAATAAAGGTTGTTAAATCAATGAACTATACCTAATTTTTGATAGACTTGTGATCTTCTTCTAAGGAACTCTATTTTGTAGTAATTTATTCAAGCATATAATCTATGGTAAATCCACCAACAAACCCAATATCACATCTTAATGAAAATTTTAAAAGGGTGATAGATAGGTCATGTTTAAATAAATAATAACAAATATTTTTAATTATTATTTAAAAATGTTCTCCACCACAACTCACAATCTAAATCACCCATAAAAATACAAAACCACATAACCTATGATAAATACCCATCCAAAATAAATTACATAATAGGTTTCCAAAATTGAACACCACAATCATAAGTAATTTTCAATATAATATTCTATAGAAAAAAATATTACCAAACATATCTTATAGAGATTATCCAATCTAGTAAAACACAATATTTAAATAAAATGTGTAAAAATATATTTGGAGAAATTTAATAGATAATGAAATTCCATTAATTGGAAATGTCACACTCAACTATGAACCTGTGAAAATATATATTCAGTAGTAATTAATAAATAAATAGATCGATAATTGAGAAATTTGAAATTGAGATTCTAGTTCTTAAGAATAATGATTCGACTAAGATAAAAATTGATAATATTAATAATATAATGATTTCAAAGGATATGATATGATTCCCCGTATTGTGAAAATATGTGTGAATGGGAATGGAGGTTACAATAGATCCTCCAAATGAATTTTGATTAATTAAAAAAATCAAAATCAAATGTTTATAATTTAGTGATTAATGGGATTTATTTGGAGTACACAAAGATATGAACCAAGAAAACATCAACAAGATATTCTAGGTATGAGTGGATTTTTCAATTCGTCATGTAAAAAACACATTTGTATAGTCCTCATAGGTAGGTAGACTAATTCATCTATCTATACTTGGGGATTCCACAGATATCCACACATCCATATCAGATGGTTCCCATGTAGCTTCTTGAATTGATGGAACAATTGGATGACTTGAAGTGGAATGAATTCGTTAGACCTACAGTTTCAGCATGGGTAGCCCCAGTGTTGATTTCCAAGAATGAAGATGGGAGCTTGAGGGTATGTGTGGACTTCTGGTGCCTGAAGCAGGTTAACATGAAAAACATGTATCCACTTCTAAGGATTGATGACATCTTCGATCAGCTAAATGGAGTGAGGTGGTTCTCGAAGATAGTCCTCAGATCTGGCTATCATCATCTTTTGGTACAGGATGAGGACATATTGAAGACAACCATTATATGATGGTATGGCCATTATCTGTTTTTGGTGATGCCTTTCAACATGACCAATTCCCCAGCATTGTTCATGGGACTCCTGAGCAGGATCTTCCAGCCTTACCTTGATTGTTTCATGGTGGTGTTTATTGAAGACTTCTTGGTGTTCTCGGCCTCGGAGGACAATGCTACAGACCTGAAGATAGTCATACATACACTCCGAGAGCACCAACTTTACGATTATCTATCAAAGATCCAATTATAGATACGGGAGGTCCAATTTCATGGACACACCATCTTGGAGGCTGGATTTTTAGTGGATATGATGAAGAAAGAGGCAGTTCTTTCAAGTGAGCCACCCATGAGCATGACTAAAGTGCATAGTTTCTTGGGATTTGATGGATACTACCAGTTGTTCATGCCCAAATATTCTAGAGTAGCATCATCCTTTTCATCTTTCATAAATATGGGACATCCCTTCATGTGGACATGGACGTTTCAGTGGAGTTTAAAAAATTAGAGATTGATACTGGCGAGTGCCCTCATCTTGAGACTACCAGAAGAGGGAATTGGGTATGTAGTCTTCTGTGACACAATAGAGAGAAAAATATCATATTTTCTCATGTAGGAGTGAGCAATGATCTCCTACGACTCATAGAAGTTGAGGCATAATGAGAAGAACTACGTGACAAATTACCTAGAGTTAGCAGTAGTGGTCTTTTCTTTGAAGATGTGGCAACACTACTTGATGGGTTAGCGGTTTTCCATCTACTCTGACCACAAGAGTCTCAGTTACATTTTTTCACAGAAGGACCATAAATTGAGAAAATGATGATGGCTATAGTTCCCCTAGGACTATGAAATTGAGATAGTCTAGAGTCCTGGGATGGGGAACTTGGTGGAAGATTCACTCAGTAGGAAGTCTGGTTTACATCTCTTGAATAAGATGAAAACGCATCTAGCCACGATGAGGATATACTTCAAGGATGTTGATAGAGATGCTTACATTTACTCAATGACTATATCACCCCCACTCTTATAGTGAGTTAGGGAGGCACAACATGTTGATGTTGACTGAAAGGGACAACGCACTCATATATCCTCAAGAAAGGAACCTGATGGATTTTTTATAGAGTGGGAGCACATCATCCATTTAAAACGATTCACCATAGTACCAGTGATGTTATGGGAGGAGGTGTTGAGATAGTTCCATACTTCCCCTTTGGAGGCACATCCTGGTGTGGCGATGATATACCAAGACCTCTGACGTCCGTACTTGTGGCCAGGGATGAAGAAAGTGGTGGCCGAGTTCATTTCACAAGGCCTCACTTGTTAGCAAGTGAAGACCAAGAATCAGCTACAAGGTGGTTTGGAACAGACCCTTGAGGTACCAGAATGGTAGTGGGATGGTATCTCAATGGACTTCATGTTGGGCTTACCATGCATGCCTAGGGCCACGATTCTATCGGGGTGATCATTGACCGACTCCCCATGTCGGCTCACTTCCTACCAATCTGGGAGTAGAGATCGATAGGGGTCCTAGGACGCCTCTACAACAAAGAGATAGTGCGACTACATGGGGTTACTTCGACTGTCATCTCAGACCATGATGAATGATTGGCATCGATGTTGTGGATGGGATTGTTGGAGGTGTCGGGACTCAACTGTGCATGAGAAGAACCTTTCACCCTTAGATATATGATCATATAGAGTGGACCTTAAATACCTTGAAGTAAATCATTCGTGATTTAGTCCTTGATTTTGGCTGTAGTTGGGAGGAACACCTACTAATTGTGGATTTTTCATACAATAATATCTACCACTCCACCATTGGCATGGAACCATTTGAGGCCTTGTATGGGCGGTTATGCAGATCACATATATGCTGGAAAGACCCATGGGAGTCAGCACTCTAGGGTTTGGGGATGGTACGGGCTACCACTAAGAAGGTTCAGATCATCTAAGAGTAGATGAGTACTGCACGAAGTAGGAAGGAATCATATGTAGAGAGGAGGTGGAGGCCCTTGGAGTTCGAGGAGGGAGACCATGTTTTCCTTCAGGTCTCACCCTAACAGGTATTATAGAGTCTTGGATGGGGATAAAATTTTTCTCCAAGGTTCATCAGAACTTTTTAGAATCTTATCAGAGTTCCATATGTCATGTATTGCCTATCTGTTCCCCCACAGATGCATCGTGTGCATGATATTTTCCACATGTCGTAACTAAGGAGGTACATGCATGACCCATCACACATCATCAACTGGGGAAAGCGTGAAATTGATGATGGGAGATGTTTACGGATTTCCTAAAGGATATAGGGGACCGACAAGGGAGGGATCTTCATGGATGGTCGATTACTCTAGCTCACATTTTGTGGAATCATGAGAATCTCTAGAAGAACACATGGGAGTATGAGGGTAAGATTCGGGCTCAGTACCCCCATTTTTTGGATTATCCTTGGTTTTATATTTTGGGGATCTAAATACCTAAGGTGTGGAGAATTTAATATCCTATAATTTCCATGTAATATTTTTTAAAATTATATGGAATTATTTCAAGACCACACGATTTGATGACAAGTAATTCTTAGGCCTGGTGGGCCCGAAACAGAATTTTGAACATTTTTTTAGTTTATTTAAGTAAACGTGCAAGTGGGTTTTGTAACATAAAAACAGGTTCTAGGATCAAATATCTGAGAGAACCATTGAATATGAAATGTTGGGATTATCCTAGAGATGACCTAACTTTGATCGACAAGGGTTAGAAAGAAAATTTAATTTCCTAACTTTTTAAAAAATAATCAAATGACTAAAAAATATATTTTTTTCTCACCATTGAGTGGTGGATAGTAGATATGCGGTGTAACGGTGTGGCACATTAAATGAAACACTTTAATTGATCATTTTTCTACAACATAAACAAACATTAGTTGAATTTTAACAATGTGATGTCACTGCGTAACAGAAACATTGTGATGTGTTTTCTTTTAATAGGATAACGCATTTGAGAAACGAGACTTAAACTATGGAAATTATATAACAATCCCAAAACAAGGATTCCCTCCAACAATGACCAAATATTTCCAACTGATCACTAGAAATTCCAACGCTTTATGAAGAACTATATAGAGAAGAGACAAATGCCCACAGAGCTTGAATCCTCATGGGCTGCTCACTTCAACGACGCACATCGATCGACGTCAGGATTTTTTTTCAGTTTCTTAGTTATTTATTCTAAAAAAAACAAACATGGATCAATCCATGAATAGATTGATCCTTGGATCATGAATTCTTGAGGGAGGGTGTGTTTCTTTGGTTTTTTATCTAGGGTATAATGATATTGCTGATAGAACTGTAATCCCAAACTTCTCCTATTTTAAATTTCTAATGAGGAGGGTGTGGGCCAACACGAATAGGGCCCAAGCCCACTTCCTTGATTTTTCTCCATGGAAGATCATTTGAAATGGTGTAAAGTTGACTTTGAGGTCTTCATATGGAAGGAGACACCCCACGGAGGACGGAGGCGCAGTATGTTTAAAGAACGGACCACCGGTGCAGACCCGGTGGCCCGCAGAAAGTCCTGCCGATGGTGACTTGTGGCGGCACACCACGATGGTGCACCAGAGGTCACTATTGTGGCAAGATAATGCCACAATGAATTGGGAGGATCCTCTGACTAGTTCAGTATATGGCGGAAGGGATGCAGCTCGCAACCGAGGGTTGTGCTTTTTAGGGGCACACGATCTCTTGACTGCGTGCGAGAAATACGGTAGGCCAAAATGGAAGCATGCATAGTAGCTGGGGAGTTGACCCCATGGATGACCTGCGGGGTAGGGGTGTGTCAGAAATAGCTTCTAGCCATGTCCTGACTATTCAAAGGCTAGTCTGCCTTCAGCAGACCAGGCAGGGCATGGGTCACCACAGTGGGCCAGACCCTCCCCTATAGGCCAGACTCGCCCTAGCGAGCCAGTCCCACCCCGGCCGGCTAAACACGCCCCATCAGGCCAAGCCATGTCTAGGGGGTCGATCTGACCGAGTCGGACTAGACTCAGACCCAACGAGCCCCTTTTGGAAAATATACTTATATCTTTCAAACTGAGCATCACATTGACGAGCTGTATGCATCATTGGATCCCTCCAGATGAGGTGGATCATTTTGAAAACTATATAGAGGATTTAATGGAAGATAAAATTCGATGAATGAATTAAGGAGCGGTTCTCCTGAAATAAATTTGACTTCACATAGAAACACTATAGTTGGATGGGACCTAAATACTTCTGACAACATACCCTGTGTAGATCAGATAATATGGCCCGGTGGAAAGAAAATTTTGTGTGACCCAAAAGGCCCATGGTAGGGAGTATCTTTTGTGTGGCCCTGACGACCCAAAATTCTTGATAGGAGGAGTACCTCAGTATGGCTAATGTGGGAAGCAACTTTTGTGTGACACAAAATTCCCACGATGGGGAGTGGATTCTATGTGACCAAACATACCCATGGTACTAACCAGGGATGAGTAATACAATAGTCTTAGGTTTGTGGGAAGCAGTATCTGTGTGACCTAGAATGCCTACTATACTAATTGAGGAGTATTTCTCTAGCATCCCATGGTGTTCAACATTATGAATGATGGTCTTACATTAAAATTTTAGAATATAAATGGTGAGTTCTATATTACTTTATGATAATGCTTTGTGGTCGTGCTTCTTGGTTTGTTTTTGGATTGCTTTGTGGTCTTTCATTGTTTGTTTGGGGTCCCTACTGAGTATTTTGTTACTCACCCATGCATGGTATTTTCTTCCATGTGTTGTGCCTAGTACAGATGATGGAAATCTTCATGGAGGACCTAGTGGCCCAGGACCTGGTGGTCGAGGACCTGGTGGTGCCCAGTGAGACCAGGTATGCGGGGAGTAATTCTACGACTTCTAGTTGATGCTCTACAATTACCCATCAGGTTGGGTTTCTAGTGGAATGCTTACAACGATTCCCTTGTACATTACTATTTTTAGTTTATCTTTTTTTACGTTTGAATTCTGGCCCATTTCACCTACATTTTGTATTTTTACTCAGTAGTTGTTTAGTGGCATGGATGTTTACTTTTCAATATTTGGGACATGGTTGTCTGTGCATGCGTACAGGTAGTTAGGATAATGCCACTCACTTGCAGGTTGACTTCTTCGACACTAGTCTCCAACCCATGGCCTTCGGGAGGCGAGTTTTGGGTATGTAATGTCATGGGCCCTGAGGGACCAGTCATGAGAATTTTTTTATTCATAATTTTATTTCAAAATAAAATTATGATCAATCACCCCAAGCAGAATCATTAGTAAAATAATAACATTAAAATAAATTATATTAATATTTGGAAATCTAAAATAAATATTTTATCCAAAAATTATTTAATGAAAATATTACAATTACCATATAAATTTATAATTAAATAAATTAATTTACTCCACCAAGGTAATATCAATATAAAATTTTTACTTCAATTTATTTCATTTTTTTATTATAACTATATAATAACGAATCACTAAAAATAAAAAAAAAATATCTTATTGATTAAGGAAACTAATTCAAATGGTTTAAATAAATATTCTCTATTGAAAAATATATATCAAATATTAAATCCTTTAATAATTTATAGGAACATTTCTAAAATAAATTTCACTTATTAGAAATGTATATAAATATTTGGAAAAAAAATATTTACATAAAAATAATATTCATGAACATTATGGTTTTTAATATTTTATATAATTTATATCCAACATGATATATATTTTCAGAATTTTTTATTGATAAAACATCATTTAAATATTAAAAAATATCTTTAAAATATGCATTATTTATAGATTCTATGAATTTATACATTCCATAACCAAATAAATTAATGTAATTGTGTTTTATGACTGGGATTACGAACTGATCAAATTTATTGAGGAATGAGGACTATGAATGTATCCCAACCACATTGTGTAATCATAAAAGATTCATAATTCATTCAACATCAACAAATAGTGTGATATTTTCCCCAATGTAAATTCATTGTTCGTCATTCTCCTCACTAATGTGAGGAACACATTGAATCATTATTCATTCTCTGACATGAAATAAGTAAAGGTGAGTTATTTTACAATAATATATTATTTATTTAATGAATTAAAGAGAAGGGGAGAGTAATTTACCTCCCCGGAAAAACATTAAAAAATCACCTATTAATTCACCTCATACAACAATCAACTAAAATATTTTATTAAAATTAAGAAACTCTCTCTAGAAAATTTTTCTTATATAATCTTGCAATGACCTATTTCATAACCCTCCTATTATATCAAATTAATATGACTACCAAGAATTAATTATAAATAAGAAATTATATAAATACAAATTATTATTTTATTAGATAATATAGTGGTTTAAATTAAGACATGGTAATTACACAACCTACAATGTGGACCTGAAGAACAGAACATATGCCACACCTTAGAAAATACATCATTGCCTACAAGAATTTACTATTGGAATTTTCATCTAATCTCTAATTTGAGATATATAAATATTTTTTCAATTATAAGAAATCTATATTTCTTTGAAAATATTTATTTATCCAATATAATTCAATTATCATGGGAAATTATCAATTTTTAACCAAAGGATAAACAATATATTTAATGAAAAATATAAAACATAATTATGATGTTATTTTCTATTGTAAAATAACCATTTTACCCTTTTCAAATATGGTACTAAATACAATATAACTATCTAATTAAATGTTAAAAAATTATATGTCACTAAAAAGTAAATCATGACCTATATTGCAAGATTCAGGTTTATATTTGGGAAATTAATTCTATAAAGACACCAAATGTTATTTAAAATGTAATGAAAAAAATAAAATCCCCTCTTAAATATATGTCAAGTTGAAACTACTTTAGAGTAAATTACAAAGTAATTGTATTATTATAATATAGTTCATTAGAAAAAAAATTGGTGGGTATCCTAAATTAATAAGTAATATATATGTATATATATAATACCAATTATTCCATTATAATTTCTCATTATAATATCTTCAAATTTTTTGCATTTCTTTTCGATAATTCTAAGGAAACTAGATGGGGAGTGAAAAAAATATATACAAATATAATTTTTATATAATAATTTAATGATTATATATAAAAATTTAAAGATAGAATATGCCCAATAATGAGATGTGGATGAATCTAAGAACTATACCTAGTTTTTGACAGACTGATGATCTTCGTCCTAGGAAATCCAATTTGTAAACAATTATTCTAGAATATACTCTGTGGTAAATCCCCACAAAAACCCAATATCACATCTTAATTATTAATTTATAAGGGATATATATATTTCATGTGTAAATAAATAATAGAATATATATTTAATTATTATTTTAAAAAATTCATCACCACTACTCACAAACTCAATCACCCAAAAAAATATAAAACCAACTAAACTAGGATAAATACCCATCCAAAATTGATGACATAACATGTTTTCAAATTTAAACCCACAATCATAGAGAATTTATAAATATAATATTCTAATGATAAAAATATATCCAAAAAACTCTAAAAAATATTATCCAATCTCGTAAAACACCACATTTCAATCTAATGCATAAAAATATACATGAATAAATTTTATTTTAAAAAAAACTTCCATTAATTGGAAAATAAACCCTCAAGTTAGAACACATGCTAATATAGATTCATTATTCATTAAAAATTAACTAGATCGATACTTGAGAAATTTGAAAAGAATATTGTAGTTCTCAAGGATAATGATTTAAAAGAGCTCACATTTAATAATCTTGATAATATTATGATTTCATAGGATATGAGATGACTCCCTGTATTAAAAAGGAATGGGTGACTAGGAATGGAGACTACATTATATCCTCCGAAATAATGAAGATTAATTAAAAAAGGAAATCTCATTTTTATTGATTTAGAGATTAATGGGTACGGATGAAATAAAAATGATTTTATATCTATTTAGAATAAGATTTTTTTAGTAGATAAGTGAAGTGGAAGGTTAAAAATCCATTTAAAGTTTCTAATTTTTATATTGTTTGTCATTTTTATATATTTACTAGAGAGTAAAAAATGAATATTATGAAGATTATCTACCCAAAATATCATCATTGGAGAGGAAAATGTACCGAGGGATTGAGGAGGAAAAATTATATCATGATTACAAGGTAATTTATGTATGTCATTAAACAACTTAATTTTTATTCAAAATATAAAGACTCATCTATGTGATGAAGAAATTGTAGTTGGAATGCAAGATTCCATTTACGATAGTGATATAGCTTTCATGTAACAACACAATATGTCCAATCAAATATACTATTAGTTAAATAAATATTAATGATGATAATCTAGTATAATACTCTAGCTGTAAATATATCTACAAAATTAAATTCATTGTTTTAATCAACAATATTACCAATCATTTGAAGAAGAAGATGTTTTTATGAAAACCATTGAAAATAAAATGTCAAAATGTATATTGATATGGAATAAAAATTATTGATGACTAATTATTTTATTAGTATCATTACTATATATAAAAAGAGATAATAAATTCTATGAGTTCTCTTTGTATGAGGGAATAAGAGGCTCACCCATTTTAATAAAACCAAATAGAAATAAAAAATTAAATTAAAAAATTATTATCAAAAAATATATAAATGTATTTTTTGAATCTTAAAAATCATCATTTAATGATTTAAAATCAACTAGATAATTTCATAACTATACTAAAAATATTAATAACTATATTTTGATAAAAATATAAGTATAAAAAAATTAACTACTAATTTTAAAGGTAAGATTAATGGTTCTTATTTTGGAAAACCATTTTCCTAATGTATAAGAAACTAACCAAAAAAATGTATTATTATCATATAAAACCACACACTATAATTGAATAAAAAATATCAAAAATATAAATATTTTTTATATAATGATAATCATTGGAATATCTTTTAGATGATAATGTTGAAGAACGCAATAGGGGAAATTAATTTCAAATACTAGGGTAATAATTAGGATTTTATAAATCATCATATTTATTGAAATTATTCTCCCCTAGACAATGTTTGTTAGAGCTTTAGTTTAAGAGAAAAATAAAATGATATATTATATTTATAGAAGTTTATATTAATTATATCATTGTTACATATACATAAATTTCACATGGAATGAAAAAATTTAATTTCCCTTAATGGATACATCTTGGATATCAAAAAAATATGCATTGTCCTTTGAATGTAAGTTTAAAATAATATTTCATAATTATTTAAATTCTATTTGATTTCAAAAAAATCATTTTTATCTTAATTAATCTTTTCATAAAAATTAAAATAAATTAAAACATTTTTTAGCATTCACGTCATAAATATGTTTAATTTTATTAATTTTAAATAATTAATTTGGATGTTTAAAATTTTTTATTTTTCATCATATTATATAAAAACATATTATGGTTTCTTATATGGAAGAATAATTCATTTCAATAAATTTTTCAAAATGTGTGGACTATGATGATATAATCTAAAATATATTTAACAACATTATGATTTGGTTTTTCTCAATAAAAAATATGGTTAAAAACACTACATTACGGTATTATATTTCATGTATATTTATATCAATCTCGTAAATTTACTAATGACATGAAGGATTTATTCACATTTATCATATGTCACATAAAATGTAATAAGCTACGAAATTTTTTTCAAATACATATCGGATATCCTGAAAAAAAAAACTATTAGATAATAAATCATGAATTTTGATAATGTCACTTAATATGTAACAACATGTGGAAATGAATCCATAAAACGTTTTGGATATCCTCAAATACACTTTTAGATCAAATCTCAAATTTTCACACAAATAATATTATAAATAATAATTCCCACTGATATAAAATGTATAACCTCTTTCCACTTTGTAGTATTGAAAATAATTCTAAATTCTCAATTATGTAATTTTAAGAAAATATAAATACTTACTAAAATATTAGTGTATCTTAAGAAACAATAGGAACTATCATGATTTACACCAAAATAATGCATCTATATACCAATTTTATATGTTTCTAACATATTCAATATTTGTAATCATATAATCCAATTTTCTTTGACATCTAGAGAAAAAAATATATGAAGTATCTCAATCTCATATAACTAAATCTAATGCTCTAAATTATCTAAGTATACAATTAAAAAATGGAATAAAAGTGTTGGATTTCATTAACAAATACTACACAAGAATATCCAATTCCTACCCCAATAAAAATATTTAATTACATCACCTATCACATATATAGTTATGATAAAAAGTTCCTAAATATATTTAAATTGGAAGAGTTTATGTCATATTTTTCATATAAGAGGTAAAATTCCATAATCATTTAATCCTAACTGATAACATGTCATTAAAAATAATCAACCACTCTTTATTAAATCATATATAGGGTTAGAGTTAGAAAAATATTAATATATAATGGATTTGATGACTATTATCTTGTAAAATTTTATAATGGGAATTATATATTAAAATACATCATTATTATACAAAATACGTAGTATAATAAACTTCATTTAGTGTCCATAGTGGGTCATCCAATAAACTATTTTGTATTCCACATGAGATTATTAAATATCCCTATATGAATCTAAACCCATGATAACCTTAAAATTTCTTCACAACCTATAATACTCTACGATGACCAGTAATTAATAATAACAAGAAGTTACCTAGAGAGGATATATACCATTTCACTTTACATAACAAATATATATATATATATTATGAATGAATTATATATTTGACATGCCTCTTCAATGACACGATACATTTTACTTTCATTTAAGAATAATATCAAGAATATATTTAATTATCAATTTAATCAAATATAATATGATAGAGTAGAAGGGATAGAAAATAATTTTGTTTAATGATTCATTGAACTCATTACATGTCTATATAATTATCACCACATAATTAAGTGACCATCAAATAAATCATCCCAATAAGATAAATTAATTGGAATAAATCTATGAGTAACTAATATATAAATAATAATGGGATTTGGATTTTTAATAATCATTTAAAACTCATTGAACATGATATTCCAAATATAATAATTCATAAAAAAAATCTTACATTAAAAGTGTTATTTTTAAAATATATAAAACAATTTGTTAAAGAATCATCATCATCAAGGATATTTTTCATAACTTTTATTCCTATAATTAGGAAAATATTCAATAAATTTATTATAAATAATTATATTGATATAATTCATGAACATTATGACCCAAAATTATTTATTATATAAAGAGAATAACCATTAAATTTTTTCAATATTATCATTTATCTAATTACACATTTAACATCTCTAAGTCAATCATACTCACACTAGATACATTGACAATATTTTTTCTTGAAAATGTATATTTCAATACCATAAAATCATTTGTGTTATGAAATAACACTTAAATTAAATAATTTAAAAACTAATAAATAATATATTAAAAAAACTATATTAAATGGAATTATATTTTTGAGAGTAATATTAAGAAAATGCAATTGTATTTTCCAATATTGGATAGAACACACATCCTTTTTTTATAAATGATTGATATTTCTAGTAATCATTTGGATTTATCTTCTTGATGTAAAACACTATTCTTTATCAATTTAATTTAAACATAAAGATCAATCCAATACATTTATTTTGTTTTAATGTCACATATATATATATAATTAAAATATTTAATCAATATCACATAAATCTCAAAATGGATGAATTTATTTCTATTTTATTAACACACAATGTCAACCCTCTGAAGAGGTTTTATAGATCATTTGTGTATTCTATAAAATACTCTCACAAATATACACATGTTTCATAGTGGAAAAATTATCAATTATTAGAAACCGATTTCTTCAATTTCATACATGTATTTTAGACTTTCCATGGAATCACTTATTATAATTCAATATATAAAAAATTTCCATTCCATTTCAAAATATTCAAAGTGGACCTTATTATTAACCCTTAATTATCATTATCACCAATGATTATTATATTTAGGATATCATGTAAAATTTTAATGAAGTCAATAAGGATAAACTATATAATGAGATATCACAAGCATTCTTAATGTGAGTGAATATTAAAATATATGGTCAAATAATGCCTTATTTATGACCCAAGTCTATCAAAGTGACTTTTATGCCTAATGATATAGACAATATTACTTGTTACCAATGTCCTATTAGTCTTATTACACCATAAATTCTCATTAAATAATCCATAAATCATCACATTCATACTCTTTATATAACAAGTTCATGCTCACCATCATTAAAAAATTATAAATATCATCAATTTTCATAAATCATTGGATATATAAAAAAAGTACCAAAGTTAACACATTATGTTATTATTTATTTTTTATAAATTTAAAAACATTTTTCATTACTATATTCATGAATTCAAGATTTCTCAAGAATCTAGTTATCTAGATGATGGAATTTTACTTTTTATTGGGAATTATATTAATCCTCCAAAACAAGACTCATAATCTATTTCCAATGTTCTCCCCTTTTTTGTTTTGATATCAAAATTATTTCCTTGATGACATTATATATATCGAAAATAGATTTTGTTATAGGATGAGTATTATTTTTTAAATAAATAAGGGATTTTATTAAATGTTTCCATACTAATATGATAACCAATTTTAAATGATATTATATTCATTCGTACTAAATGATCTATTTTTAACTAATGATTTTAGTTCTCTATAGTACTCTACTCATGTCATAGGAACTTATATAGACAATCACCTCAATCATTTCACATAAAACAACTTGGTTGTTTATTTAGAAAATCAACGACCAAATCCATTGTATGGATTATCCGAACTAAATTCATATGGTATCATAATAATTCATGTTTTCTAACTATATTTAATAATAGTCACATTACAAGAATATACACCTGACATTTATGATTAATTTATGCATAAAAATTAGTCATTCACTTTACAGTGAAAACCATGAAATGGAAAACACCATTATAACATGGTTTATGTTTTGTATAATGGTATTTGAATCATCATGATTGTAGTGAAATTAAATTATTCATGTGTTTCATCATTTATAACACAGAGAGGTATGAATATTCTTCAAAAATATTTTATAATCAGGTGGCACAGTCGGAGGGAACTTCTATTCAAGAATATGACACGGATTCCAATCAACATTTAATGGATCATTAAAGGAATTATTGAACAAATTTTCCTTATAAAAACATAGTATATGATTATTATTAATATAAATAAGGTACTTTATTCTGTTAACCGTGATTTTACATCTCATGGAGAAAAAAACAGACTACTCGATCCAAAATTATGGTTATTTAATGTATGAAATTTCATAATAAGTTATCAAAATTATGACACTGAGAATGTTCCCTCCTCAAATAAAAACCAATACCCTACTGATGTTTGATTATAAAATATTAAAATTATTGGAAACTCAATAATAATATTATGTATGATAAAAATGAATGGAAGGAAACAATAACACACAAAGAAGGTGGATATTATGCAATTGATTAGGCTGGGAAGGGAAAATAATGAGGCTTCATTGTATAAGATTCCCATTCAATTAAATATACTAGTCATGATACAGATTCAATATAATTGAGAAACTATATTAGTAATTGAAGAAAATGAAAATAACTCAAGGATAAGGCATTCCAAATTCACTAAACTCTCTCAAGTGAATTTCATATAAAAAAGGAGCATGAAAATGATGGAATAATTTCATTCATCATAAGTGTCTATAGATTTATAGTTTATGAAAGATTACTCTACTTAGGTCATAGATAATGAGAATGGAAAAAACCATTTCATAAAGATATTGAGGTATAATGAATGATGGGTATTAGGGCCCTAGACTTTTATATATAAGAATGTATCTCAATGATATATTGTATAACTATAGGTTTACCCTTATTCCAAGTACCCTACTATAGAAACACATGCCTATATTTCTCAAATAGTCATAAATTAATTTTTTCATTTTTTCTATGTCTCAAACCCATGAAAATGGATTTTCAATCCATTTAGAAGTATATATATACTATAATGATTCACCCATTTTCCATATTTGTGTGGCCTATTGAATCATATAAACCTATTAAAAATAGAATCATTAAACATATAAAATATCAACATCATGGAATTCATCTTCTTATTATGGTTCTTCAAAAAGTATCAAGTCATATATCAATTTGATAATGATGACCTTTATATTAAAAGACTCTTTGAATATATATTTGATTCTATGTCTTGCATGGGTATTTATGTAGAGATATATTTTCTTGGGACACCTATAAAACATATGATTATACTATAATAAATGAATAATTACTCACCAAAAACAATTTCATAATTCATGTTCTTTATTTTATCATAAAGCTACAACATATATCAAAGAAAAAAACTAAAAAATTTCAATCATAATAATTCCTACAACTACTGCTGAATAAAAAAATTTAATACAATGAAAGACCACAATATTAAACCTTAATGTATCATTATAAAAAACGAATGAAAAATATATACGATACAATTTAATTATGAGTAATATAATATGTAATGAAACACACATGGTATTATAACTTATAGAAGTATATGAGTAAACTTGATTGCATAATGAACATTATATATATCTTATAATCTAACCTTTACCAAATATTATTCTTGTCCATTATAACCATTGGTCATGAACATAGGAATTTTTTTATCATCAGGGATTATGATAGTTGGTAATTATGAACATCATCAATAATTAGTGAAGGGAACTATGACAGTCATGCATTATTACCATCAAGAAAAATGATCGTCGTCCATTATGATCGTCATGATTTATAAAAATTGTACAATATCACCATTGGAAATTATGACCTTTGGTAATATAATTATAATTAGAATTATTTCATATAAAGATAAATTAATATAAATAGTTGATGTATAATAGAGAAACCATGGCCTCAACCAATATGAAACACCCTTATGAAGATCATCAATTAGAGCTTGGGTGGGAGATGGAAGCACAAGGGTTCTTCCTAAACCAAGCCCAATCCAAGATTCAATAAATAATACATCAGTGGAATCATCTAAAATAGATATTGAAGGTCATATAGGTCACTTGGAGACATATCATAGTTGAATATCTTCTTAAAAGTTCAACCATCCCACACATTATACATAGGGATTATGCTTTTGTGATAAGATTTTATGTATCTTTCCCTTAAGTGGTGATAATATGTTAATTTTTTTAGAAAGGAATTAGTAGTTACACTAATCCAAAATTTTTATATAATGAAAAGTCATTATATTAATGTTAAAAGACTCAATATTAGATGATTAAATGACAAATTATTTTTCTAATTAAATGTAATTATAATAATAATTTCTATAAATATATATGTTTAATTTTCTTCAAAAATATTTACAATAAGTAATAAAAAAATAAAATAAGAGTCTATTTTCATTATAAAAATTGTAAATACAAATATTTAATTCTATAAAAACAATAATATATATTTATTCAGTATTATATAGTTAATATAATAGTTAGAAATTTGATCATGTGATAAAATGTAGTAATTTTTTAGAAAAAGGAATTATATTTAAAGAATAAAATTTGCAAATTTAAAAAATTATTAGGTAAAAATGGATATTGTTTTTGAAATATTAGGGTCAAAATTATCAAATTTTATTTTTCATAATTTTCATATATAATCTTTTTTCTCAGAATATAGTAAAATACAGTGTGAATATAATATTATTATTATGATATCATAATGACCCAAAAATACTATAATAAATTTTACAATAGATTTCTTGGGATAAAAATAAGGTGTTTAATTAAAATAATGCTTATAAGGTAATATAATTAATTTATCAAAGCTATAAAAATATACCAAAACCAATAGTATATTTTATGATTTAAAAAATCATAGGGAATAAGAATCACTTCCACAATCAAAATAATATTTTATAAAGTTTTTAGTTTATAAAATTGAATATAATAGTTTTTCCACAAAATTAATTATTTCATGAGATGTAGAATTTTTTTTCAATATTTTTGGAACCTAGAGTCCAATTTCTATATTTAGAAATTAAAAAATATATCATCCCCATTTACTTTAAATTACAATCCATTATCTAATTCCACTCCACTCAAAATCCATTGATTATTAATTCTCTGTCATTATCTCTCTTATGAGTCTCTGGAATTATTTTATATAGTTTTATGTGGACCTTATCACTATTTATCAAGATATCCATCAAGGTAAAGTATAACATACCAGGTAAATAAATAATATTACATTTTATTATTTATTAATATTTTTGAATTAAATTTTAATTTTAATTTAAAGGGGATTCTATGATCAATGACTTACCCGATATGCATCAATGAGTTTCATTGAAATATTACGTAGCACACAACATTGGGTTATACTGAAAAATAATAATATAATATTATTTTAAATGGTAGTTAATGCGTCACTGTTATATTGGTGGGAATGAATAGAAATAACATAAATACAAATATACATGGTTGTTAAATGTTTTTACATATATCCCATAAATTTTATAGGCTTAAAATAAGAATAAATCTGATTTTAAGCATAACTACTCTAATATTCATTAAAAGGATGATTTACCGCCTTTTGATGGAGAACCATCTTAAATATAGTTTTGGTCACTTTTATTTGTTTTATATAAAAAATAAAATTATTTTTTAGAATCAGGACATCCAAATTTACATTGGGTATATTTTTGGTATTTTTCTAATAAAATTCATTTTTTAATGAATGGTGAAAAATACTGTATTTTAATTCCAAAATTCCTTTTAATATAATTTATTTATAATAATAGTTTATCTTCTTAATTTATTTTAAAAAGGAATTATATTATGTTTTTACCATTTAAACCAATGTTGGTCATTGGATGTAATTTAACTTTGAAATTAGTCATCAATAAGTGTCAATCTTTTGATAATTATTGTTTCTTAAAAACACGCTTTTTGATATGATAGTTGGAATTAATTTTAAATTATTTTTTTCAATTTTGTGTTTTGAATTAAGAAAAATGTATTCCATATTTGTAATAATGAGGTCCTAATTGTGTAAATAACTAACTTTTATTTTTATACATTATGAATATTTACTTCAGTAAAAATTTTATTTACTATGGTTAAAGGGAAAATCTAGTAAATAAGTAATAATATTATTAAATTATCCTAACTTGTGTAATAATACTATTGGTTGATACATTTCCGACCGTGGGAATCCTTGGTTCAATTGTGGGACCCCATGGATCAACTTGAGAGTGATAATGACACTTTATATTTATTAATTTAAAGTAAATACAAAAATGACTTAAACATATATCTTTTAGTAAATAAATTATTACATTGGGTTTTGTAAGTTATATATTCAACTATAAATATTCATTTTAAATCTAACAAGATTTACTACATCATGATATTTTTTTAAAAATTTTATACATCATATAAATAAAATTATTTCTGACGCAATAATGATGCAGTGTTTACCTCATTAATGAATGATTTTAATAAATAAGATTATAAATATTACAAAAATATCCAAAACCAATCCAATTGTTATTGGATGATTTTATATATAACATTAATGATATTATATTCTACTTTAATACGTTTTTTACCTTTATAAAATGAAAATTGTTATATAATAAAATAATATTTGTAAACATTCCTAAAGAGCCCCTCCTCCCCCTTATAAAAATCCCTCACTTCTTGGCAATTACTAACACTTCTCAATACCTTTGACTCGTCCAAAATCTACCCAATTAAGCTCCCAACATACCTATCCTCCTCATATAATCCTTCCCCTAGGAAGAATGCAATTCAATTAATCCTTTTGTTTCCAAACAAAGGGAGATACCCGATTTAAATATATCATCTTCTCTTATGTTCTTTAGTTTTATTTTACTTCTACAACCCAATAAAATATTATTATTACATTATTTTATAAAAAAATTAATATTATAAATATAGTATGTTGTTTTTATGAGAAGGATTCTAAATACACTTACACACACATCCATCAAATGGGTAAAGAACTTACTATTTCTCTGGATGAGGATCTACTACCTCATGAAATGATGATTGTTCAGTCTCCTCCTACAACCTATTATGGTGGCCATTAATATGGGAATATATTTATATGTGATATATATTATAGTGATATTGTTTCAATGCTTCTTTATTTTTCATTTCTATAATTTCTTTAAGGTTTCCATAGTGGGTAAATATGATAATTTTATTTTAGGAAATGCAGATTACCGCCCTCTCAAAGTGATATGACTTGTTTAATCCATAGGTGTAATGTATAAAGGATACAGATAATGAAATTATATATTATATTATACTGTAATTATAATATTTCTATGTATAATTATGTTTTTTCCATTAAATATGAAATATAAATGTACATAGCGTTCATGCGTACATACGACTTACCGTCTCCATGAACGGTACATTTCATTTCATATCTCCGAATGTTATGTACTATTATAAATATATTTATATACTAGATATATATTATATATATATGATATCTAAATCATGAATATAATTTTGGAGATAATGGAATTTGGACCACATGGAAAATTTATAATTATAACAAGTTTATTTTTAACTCAAGTTATGAACATCGACAAAATGTCTGATATGAACTCAAATAATTAACTAATTTTTATAGTAAGGTAATAATTGACATAAAATTTATAATAAACATGATAAGGTTCTTAATCAAGTAGAAATTAACTTTAGTTTATTATTCAGAAGAATAAAGAATGATTGATTCAAGTCAGACATGTGGTAAGGGACTTCGTCTCAATTTCCTTTTATCGAGGCATATTTTGATTTATACATGACTTTATTTTATACGTTGTATAAATACATTTTAATTTTCATTTCATTCAAAGGGAATCTATTTTCTATGAGGCGTTTTACTAAACTACAAAAAGGACTATTTCTTTTTAATGAAACCGGTGACAATGACCTTTCTGGCCCTGTGAGTATTATTTTATATTTGGATTCCATAACAAGACAAAATGTTTTTAAAAGGAAAATAAATACTATATACTCTTTTACATATTTTGTTATTGAAAATGGTTTTGATAATTGATTTGTTATGTCAATATATTTAAATGATATATTTTGATTGAAATGTAGAAATTTTATCTTTCCTTTATGTTTGTTTTATATGTTTTGAATATGTTATGGTTCTTGGGAATTGTTACATATATGGGTGGTTCTGTGATAATCCTAGGGCGGGTGATCCCTAGATAGCTCTCCAATGCATTGGGTAACAAGACGGAGGTAGAAATGAATGTTTCTCCTAAGAGATTTAGGGAATATACTATGACGGTATTAAAACTTTAACTCCCTACATATCTTTGAAAGCTGCAATGTAAGTATGTTATGGATGCGACAAGTTACCTTGATAATTTTTGGTTTCTTTGTGTTATTCATAAATATTATTATTTCATTGGGAATAAGCTTATGCTTGGTATGTATTTATGGTATAATGTTATCTTTCTATATCTTATAACCATTACTGAGCTTTTTATGCTCATCCCAAGTTTTGAAAAAAAATTCACAGGACATAATGATAAATAGGGTCAATGATGAGATCAAAGAAAAGTCTTTCTATATAGAACATGGAACTATACATTAATCTGGTTTTTGAGAGTTATTGTTTAATGAAAAAATGGAAACTGAGTAGAATTGGCTACTTTGTAAATTTTATATGCAATGTTATAGTTATGAACTAATTCACTAAAACTCTAAATGTGAAAAGATCATTAATGTGAATTATTCATTTAATTCAAGATTATGTAATGTTTTAAGTCCATGTCCTTATAGTTGGCATTAAAGGTCGGTTTAGACAACACTAGGAGTTAGTATATTGCTAAATTAAATCCATAAATTAATGTGAGTTTAAATTATTATTGAAATGATAATGAATTTACAGATTACCATGTTGCTTTTCCTAGGTTATTTATGTTATCAGAATGCTTTTTCCTAGAGGAAAAAGAGCAGTTAGGATGGGATGACATCAGAAGGAAGACAACCTTCCAAATCAACAACCGCAGATGGTTGGAATCATAATTGAATAGTTTGTAGCAGTGTTGGCATAGTTAAATCAGGCAATATATGTTGCTGGAATCCATGCACAAGATTATCTAGATCAACCAAAAAGGAAAATGTCAGTATTGGAGCATTTCATTCAGCATCATCCCCCATCATTCAGAGGATCAAATTACCCTGTGATATCCGAAGGGTGGATTAAAGAACTCAAGAAGATTTTTGATGTCATGGGGTGTTCAATACATCAAAAGTTTAGTCTCGCTATTTACCGTTTTGAAGGTGAAGTCGATCAATGGTGGTTGATGGAGAAAAATATCAAAAATAGTGAGGAAATTGATTCTCTTGATTGAGATGAATTCAAAGGTTTGTTTCTTGAGAAAAATTTTCCTAAGTTGGTTTGTCTTAGGATGGAAAAACAATTCTCAGAATTGAGGTAGGAGGATGAATCAGTGGCTACTTATAAAGAAAAATTCACTTGACATGCAAAGTACGCTCCAAATTTTATACGATATCTTTATAGTGAAATCAACTATTTTTACTCAGGATTAAAGACAAATTATCAAAGGGATATATCTTCGTGAGAGTTCAAAATATATTAAAAACTTGTTTTATTTGAGGAAAAGGTGGAAATGGAGTTTTATGATGATCATGTGTTCTTTGAAAAACAACAAAATAATTGGTCGAGGTGGGAGTTAAAAGGAAAGAACTCTTCAAAAAAGTCTGATGGTAAGAAACTCAAGATTACTGTTTGTGAAAATTGTGGTAAAAATCCTGATGGGGAACGTCTTTTGAATTATGGTAATTACTACCGATGTAGTAAAATTCGACATAAGGCTCGTAATTTCACTGAAATAAATCCAGGTAATGTTAAGAAAAAATCTGATTTATACTGAGTAAAATGTTTTAAGTGCAATGAAATGGGTCATTATGCAAATGACTGTCTGATGAAGAACTCAATTGAAGGAAAGCAGCCAGACTACAAGAAGAAAGGGGTGGTGAAATCTGTTACAACTACTTCAGTAGATGTTAGTGCATCAAATGAAGTAATATCAGGCACACTGTTTGTTTGTTCATATTATGCTAATGTGTTTTTTGATTCATGGTTTACACACTCTTTCATTTCTGAGAAGTTTTCTGGTAAATTGAGAATTCCATCTCAAGATATGAATCATGAACTTATAGTAAAAACATCTGGATAAAATGTTGAGACAAAAAGAAATTAAAATAACCTTTATGTCCATGTGTGTGGAAATAATATACCTGCAAAAATTATTATTTTGACTCAAGTAGAGTTTGATATAATTTTCGGCAAGGATTGGATTTCCATTTATCATGATAAGATTGAATGCAGTGTTAAAGAGGTCTCTTTTTCTAAATAATTTCATTTTGTGTACAAGAATGAACTCTTACTTTTGATAACATATCATGAAGCTAAGAAACTAGTAAAAGATGGCAAAGAATGTTACCTTGCACATATTGTTGAAAACAAAGGAATTGTTCATATTAATGATGTTTCAGTGGTAAATGAGTACCTTTTTGTTTTTCTTAAGGAGTTTACTGATATTATACTTGATAGGGAAGTTTAATTTACTCTTTACATAGTTCCTGATGCAAATCCAATTTCAAAACCCCCTTATCGAATGAGTCAAATTTAACTTTTAGAGTTAAAGAAGCAATTACATTAGTTATTAGATAAAGTTTTCATTTGACCTAGCACATCACCATGGGGTGCTCCTGTCTTGTTTGTTAAAAATAATGATGGATCGATGGGACATTTCATTGATTATAGAGCATTTAATAACATCACTTTTAATAAAAACTATATTTTTCCCCATATTGATGATTTGTTTAATCATCTTCAGGGTGATTAGTTTTTTTCGATGATTGGCATGAGTTTAGGGTACCATCTGTTGAAATTAAAGGAAGCAGACATTTTGAAGACCACATTTCATACTGGATATGGCCATTATGAATTTTAGTTATGCCTTTTGGGTTAAAAATGCACTTACTATATTCATGGGTCCTATGATGAGAATTTTCTGTGAGTTTTTGGATAGTTTTGTGGTTGTGTTCATTGATGATATTTCGCTTTATTCTCAAAGTAAATAGGATATTTAAATTCATTTAGGGGTTGTCTAGAAAGCTATAAAAGAAAAAAAAACTATATGATAAATTCAGCAAGAGTGAGTTTTGGTTACAACAAAAATCATTCCTTGGTCACATTTTTTCAAAAAATGGCATAACTATTGATCCTATTATAAAAAAAGTTGTTGAAGAATGGACAAGACCCACAAATATAACTGAGATTTGTAGTTTTCTTGGATTATTGGGTTATTACCATAGGTTTGTTGAAATTTTTTCATGGTTATCTATCCCACTGACTAAGTTAACTCGAAAAGGTGTTATTTTTATCTGGACAAAAGAATATGATGATTGTTTTCTAGAATTGAAAATAATATTGGTGAATGATTTAGTTTTGGCACTGCCTTCTAGAAATGGTGAGTTTGTAATATGCAGTGATACTTCATTGAAATGACTTGGCTGTGTCTTTATGCCGAATGATCAGGTAATTTCTTATGCTTCATATCAGTTGAAACCTCATGAGTTAAATTACCCTACACTTGATTTGGAATTAGCTGCTGTTTTTTTTATTTTAAAAATTTGGAGGCATCATCTATATGGAGTGAAATGTGAAATATATATAGACCACAAAAGTTTAAAGTATATATTCACTCAGAATAAATTGAACATGAGACAAAGGAGATTTCTGGAATTAATCAAGGATTATGATTTCATAATTCCTTACCATATAAGAAGGTCAAATAAAGTGGATGATGCTTTGAGTCGAAAAAGTAATTCTAAATTTACCTTATTAAATTTATAATGAGATCCTTTTGTTTTTGATTTGATAAACATTGGAATAGAATTTTTTTGGTGTGTTAAATTCCTCTGTTTTGTATCAAGTGTCAGTAAAATCATCTCTATCAGAAAAAATTTAGAAAGTTTAGAATAAATACCGTGAGTTCCAGAAAAAGGTAGAGTTGGTTCAAAAGGGTAAGTTGCCTAATATTGATAATGATTGTGTTTTGAGGTTTGAGAAGAGATTTTTGGTCCCTTGTGATTCACAGTTGAAAAATGAGTTGTTATGTGAAGCTCATAGTTCTCCATTTTCTGTTCATCATAGTTGTACTAAGATATACTGAGATCTTCGGGAGTATTACTGGTGGGAAGGAATGAAAATAGATATTATTGATTTTACTATGAAGTGTTTGACTTGTCAACATGTTAAAGTATAGTGGTAGTTATCGAAATTAATGCTTCAATCATTACTGGTGCTATAGTGGAAATGGGAAAATATATCCCTAGACTTTGTTATGATATTACCAAATACATCTCGAGATAATAATGCAATATGGGTTATTTTTGATCAATTGACGTAATATGCTCATTTCCTTCCTATTCGAGATAATTTTTCTCTAGATCAAATTTCTATGTTGTATGTTAAATAGATAGTTAGGTTGGATGGTGTTCCCCTCTCCATTATATCTGATCATGATCCCAGATTTACTTCTAATGTTTGGAAAGGACATCAGAAGTTGTTGAGTAATGAGTTAAATTTTAGTATAGCTTTTAATCCTCAATCAGATGGGTAGTCAGAACGAACAATTCAGGCCTTGAAGGATATGATACATGTTTTCTTAATGGATTACCAGGGAAGTCATGACCAATATATTTCTTTGGTAGAATTTTCTTATAATAACAGTTTTCATTCCAATATATAGATGGATCCATTTGAGGCATTATATGGGGAGTGGTGTCGAAATCCACCTTTTTGGGATGGAGTAGGTTAAAGGAAACTGATGGGACTAGAATTTGTAGAAGAGAATGCAGATAAAGTGTAGTTTATTTATAAGCACATAAGAACAGCTCTGAGCAGGCAGAAAATTTATGCGGATAATGAGATGAAGGTTCTTTCTTTGGAGGTAGGTGATCATGTCTTTCTCAATGTTTCTCTATGGAAAAGAGTGATGTGTTTTGGTAAGAATGGAAAGTTGAGTTTGAGGTTCATTGGACCATATGAAATCTTGATGAAAGTTGGATCAGTTGTATATAGAGTGGATTTACATCCATGTTTATCCTAGGTGCATAATGTTTTTCATGTTTCAATGTTGAGAACATATATGCCAGATTCATCTCTTGTCTTGAGCCAAGAGGTAGTTTAGTTGAAAGAGAATCTCTCTTATGAGGAACAACCAGTCCAGATTCTTGACCGAAGAGAGAAAGTGTTGCAGAATAAGGTAATTCATCAAATAAAGGTTTGTGGTAAAACCATATGGTTGAAGAGGCAACATGGGAATCTGAAAATTCTATAAGAGATAAATACCCCCACTTATTTGATAAGTGAATAGAATTGCAGGGGCGCAATTCCCAAAAGGGATGAAGGATGTAACATCCCAAGTAAATAAAGAGTATAACATTTTCATATTTATTAATAATTGTGAAAAAAATATTAATTTTACATTAAAGGTTATTCTATGTTTGATAGAGTACCCAATACGCAACAACGGGTTTCTTTGAAATCTTATGTTGCACAAAACATTGGTTCATACTCAAAAATAATAATATAATATTATTTCAAATGGTAGTTAACGCTTAGTCGTTGTATTGGTGGGAATGGAAATAACTAACTAAATTATGAATATACATGTTCGTTAAATGTTTTTACCTTTATCCAATAAATTTTAGAAGTTTAAAATAATAAAGATTCTGATTTTAATCATAAATACTCTAATATTCATTAAAAGTACGATTTATCACCTTTTAATGGAGAAACCTATTTAAATATAGTTTTGGTCACTTTTATATGTTTTATTTGATAAAATATTATTATTCTATAGAATCAGTACATCAATATTTACCTTGGGTATGTTTTTTATAAAATTCTGATAAAATTCATTTTTTAATGAATAGTGAAAAATACTGTATTTTAATTCAATAATGCCTTTTAATATAATTTATTTATAAGGATGGATTATCTTTTTAAGAGTTTTAAAAGTGTAATTTTATTATGTTTTTACCATTTAATCTTATGCTGGTCATTGGATGTAATTTAACTTTGAAATTATACATTAATAAGTGTCAATCTATTGATAGTTAATATTTCTTAAAAAACACGCCTTTTTGTTTTTACAGTGGGAATTAATTTTAAATTAATTTCTGCTAGTTCTATGTTTTTAATTTTGATAAATTGATTTCATATTTGGAATCAAGAGTTCCAAATTTTTTAAATTGGTAAATTTTATTTTTGGAAAATAGGAATATTTACTTCAGTAAAAAATTTATTGACCATGGTTAATGGGTAAATCTGGTAAATAAGGGTAAAAAAATATTATTATAATAATATTAAATTTCCCTAACATGTGTCATAAACCCATTGGTTGATATAATTCTGGACATGGTCATTCAAGGGTCGATTTTGGGACCCTATGGAGCTCTATGGGAGTGATAATGACACTTTATATTAATTAATTTAAAGTAAAGGCAAAAATGACTTAAACATTTATCGTTTAATAAATCAATTCTTAAAAGAGGTTATATATGTTATATATTAGACTATAAATATTAATTTGAAGGATAAAAATATATCATACATCATGATATTTTTTTTATAATTTTTAGACACCAAATAAATTAAATTATTTATGACACAATAATGATGCAGTGCTTACCTGATTAATGAATGATTTAAATAAATAGGATTATAATGATTAAAACATTATCCAAAACCTATCCAATTATTATTGGATGATTTTATTTCAAACATTATTCTTTGTATCTTAGACATTAATATTTTTTGGACTTTATAAACCGAAATTAATTATATAATAAAATAATATTTTTAAACATTCCTAAAGAGCCCCTCCTCCCCTTATAAAATCCCTCACTTTTAACCCATTCCTCACACTTGTCAAGCCCATTGGTTTGTCCAAAATCTGCCCAATTAATCTCCATGCATACCTCCCATCCTCATAGAATCCTTCCTTTAGGTATAATTCAATTCAATTAATCCTTTTGGTTCAAACAAAAGCGAGATGCCCGATTAAAAGGTAACGTCTTCTCTTAAGTTATTTTTTTATTTTACTTATCCAACCCATAAACTAATTTCATTCCTTTAATTTATAACCACACCCATATACTCAATATAATAGGTTATTTTTATGAGATTTATTCAAACTAAACTTACTCATACCTCCATCTAATGGGTAATGAACATACTGTTTTTGTGGATGACGAACTACTTCCTCACGAAACGATGATTGTTCAATATTTTTCTACCACATCTTATGGTGGAAATTAAGTTGACACTATATTTATAAATGAAATATATTATATTTATAATTTTTTATGATTCTGTATTTTTCATTTATAGAATACCTTCATGGTTTCCATAGTGGGGAAATACGGTAATTTCATTTGAGGAAGGGAGGACTACCGCCCCCTCAATGTGATATGACTCATTCATGCCATACGTGGAATGTATAAAGGATGGAGTTAATGAAATTATATATGATATTATACTAGAATTATAATATACCTATTTATAATCATGCTTTTATTCCATTAAAAATGAAATAGAAATGAAATTAGCGTTCATGTGTATGTACGACTTACCATCTCCATGAACGGTGCATTTCATTTCTTATCTCCAAATGATATTTACTATTATAAATACATATATATACTGGATATATATAATATATATGATATCTAAATCATGAATAAAATTCTGTAGATAATGGACCTTCAACCACATGAAAAATTTATAATTACAACAAGTTCATTTTTAAACCATGTTCAGAACATCAACAAAATGTCCGATATAAAATCAAACAATTAACTAATTTTCGTAGAAATGTAATAATTTATATAAAAAGAATAATAAACTTGAAAAAGGTTCTGATGCAAGTATAAATTAACTGTATTTCATTATTCAGGAGATTAAAGAATGACCGAGTCAATTCAGACACGATGTAAGGGACTTCGTCTCAATCTCCTTTTATTGAGGCATATTTTGATTTATATACAACTTTCTTTTGTATGGTGCATAAACACCTTGGAATTTTCATTTCATTCAAAGGGAATCATTATTTTACGAGGCATTTTAATAAACTATAAAAACGAATTTTTCTTTTTAATGTAGGTGGTGACAACGACCTTTCCGCTGCCGCAAGTATTATTTGATTTTTGGATTTTTTAACTAGACAAAATGTATTTAAATGGAAAATAAATACCATATACTCTTTTACATATTTTGGTATTGAAAATGGTTTTGATAATGGATTTTTTATTTCAATATATTTAAATTCTATATTGTGATTTAAATGTGGAAATTTTATCTTTCCATTATGTTTGTTTTATGTGTTATGAATATGTTATGGTTCTTGGGCATTGATACATATACGGGTGGTTCGGTGATAAACCTAGGGTGTGTGAACCCGAGATATCTCTCCAATGCATTGGGTATCATGACAGAGTTAAACATGAATGTTTCTCGTAAGAGATTTAGGTAATATAATTTGATGGTTATTCCAAATGTCACTCCCTATGTATTAATAAAAGCTAAAATGTAAGTATGTTATGGATGCCAAAAGTTACTTTACGATTTATGATTTCTCTCTATTATTAATAAATATTATGATTTCATGAGGTACGAGCTTATTCTTGGAATGTATTTATGAACTAATGTTATCATTATTTATCTTATAACCCTTACTTTGTTTTTTATTCTCATCCCATGTTTTGAAATGTTTTTCACATGACATAAAGTATAATAGGGTCAAGTATGGGATAAAATAAAAGTCATGCTATATAAAACATGGATCTAGACATGACTCTTTTTTCCAGGAGATTTTATTTTTAAAAAAAATGGAAACTGAGTAGAATTGTCTACTTTGTAATTTTTGATGCATAATGTAATAGTTATGGCCTAATTATATAAAACTATAAACCTAAAAAACCTAAATGTTAATTATTCATTTAATTAAAGATTATGTAATGTTTTAAGGATTATTCCTTACATAAGTGTTGTTAACATCTTTGTATCCTTTGTTTTTAAAATACTTCCATTTTTATTATTTAAGAAATAAATGTTAATATGATCAATTTTTATAAATTCCTTATTTTATTAAAAATGAAACATCACAATTCCAAATTATTATAGTACCATAAGAAGACATTATGATGATAAAATATTACTATATCCACAAAACATCATAAAAAATATTTAGGTAAAGAGTGTATGGTTTCCTTCAAATTACATCCCTATATGGACACAATAATTTTGAAGGAGGATTCCATATAGATTCACATATGGGTTATAACACTTAAATTGTTTTTCGGTATATAATTGATCTTCACTTAGTGAATTAAAGTGTCCCTAACTACATGTTGTATTAGAATATATCAGGGATATGTTTTGGATAAATCTAATACACTATAGAGAACACAATGATGGATAATTTGTTATTGATATCGCTAAACCCTTAATATAACCTTCACTACTAAGTTTTTATAATTATATTGATAAGATTACTCCCCATTGTATTATGAATATAATTATAGTAGGATGTTTACCTAATTGCCCATATTATACCCTTTAATGGGGAAATTTTGGTGATACTTATATCTAATGTATCTAAATGTGAAAAATTTGATTTAATCTCAATTATTGTTTATGAGGATACAAATAGAACATTATGAAATGTATTTATAAACCATTATCTTCATATGATATATGCATTGGACATAAAATTTGAAATTTGGGACCCTACTGTCTATAGTATTTGGATGCATCAGTAGGTATCATGAGAAAAACTAGGTTCTCTAATTATTTTAATCCTTAACTATTTATGTATGATGTGTAACGCCCCGACCCCAGTTACCCAGATTCGGTGCATTATTACATTACATTGGAATGATCACAGGAATGATCAAATATCGAAAGACTTATTGGTTTAGTAGCCTTGGAAACACTAGATATATTCATAAAGTTTTACATTACATCATAAAGTGAAAAACTACTACAACAACATAGTCTCCATATTCCACACTCATATCCCCACATACTATCCCTGCAGGTCATTCATAACTTACTTCTTCACATCCTGGGAAAAATAAAACATAGAAAAGGGGTGAGCTCAAATGCCCAGTAAGGATAACAATATAGCAGAAACTTTCAAAAATAAGCATAAACATTTAAGGCAATGTATAACTAAAACAAAATCCTTTTAAACTTGAACTTCAACATAGTATCACTACTAGAAAAGGGGGAATTGAAGCCCCCCAGACTCGGGCGACCGCCATTGGCGGTTGCTATAGCTAACCAATAGCGACCGCCAATGGCGGTCGCTAACCTACATAAAAAAAACGGGGGGCTTCTGCGCCCCCCCCCCCCCCCCCCGTGCCCCCTCGACCCCGATCCCCCGATCGCCGCCCTAACCCCCTCCCTCCCTCGCCGCCCTCCCCTCCCCCGCCGCCCGGCCTCCCCCACCGCCCGCCCTCCCCCGCCGCCCGCCCTCCCCCGCCGCCCGCCCACCCCCGCCGCCCGGCCTCCCCCGCCGCCCGGCCTCCCCAGCCGCCCGGCCTCCCCCGCCGCCCGGCCTCCCCCGCAGCCCGCCCTCCCCCGCCGCCCACCCTCCCTCTCCGCCTGCCCTCCGGCCGCCGCCCTCCGCCCTCGGGCCTCCCCCCCCCCCCCCACCCCGGATGACACCCGCACCCCAGACAGCCCCCGTCGCGCACTCCGAACCGCCCCCCGCACCCCGGACGCCTCCCCGCACCCCGAACAGCCCCCCCCCCCCACCCCCCCCCCACCCCTTCCCCCCCCCCCCCCCCCCGCGCACTCTGGACCGCCCCCCCGCACCCCGGACGCCTCCCCGCACCCCGGACATCCCCCCCTGCACTCTGACACCCCCCTCCGAACCCGGATAGCCCCCCCGCACCCCGGACAGCCCCCCCCCCCCCCCCCCCCCCCCGCACTCGGACACCCCCCCTCCGAACCCGGACAGCCCCCTCGCACCCCGGACAGGCCCCCTGCACCCCGGACACCCCACCCCGCACCCCCGACAGCCCCCCTGCACCCCAGACAGCCCCCCCCCCCCCCCGCACCCCGGACACCCCCGCACCCCGAACACCCCTGCCCGCACCCCTGACAGGCCCCCGACACCCCGGACACCCCTCCCCGCACCTCGGACAGCCCCCCCCCCCCCCCCCCCCCCCGACCCCGGACACCCCCCCCCCCCTCGCTGCCCGTCCCCCATCCCCTCACCGCCTCCTCTCCTCCAGCTCCCCGCCGCCGCCGCCACCCGCCCCCTCCCTTGCCGCACCGCCTTTGGCTTCGGCTCCCCTTCGCTGCCTCCTCTCCCTCGCAGCACCGCCTTCGGCTCCCCTCCCTTTCAGGTTTGTAGCTCAATCAGGTAACATGAGCTTTCAGTTACATTATTATTTTATCAATGGTTCATAAACAAATGGTTAATATTTATTTTGAATATAGTTGATTTGAAAAATGTAAATGTAATAAGTATTGTGTAAATGTTTGTTATACAGATATTATTATGGATAAGAGTTGGATTGATCTTCCAAATCGAACGTCTAGAGAATATTTCAATGGCATTATGCAGTTTATTGACTTCACGAGAGGATTTCAAAGTGACTATATTAGTTTTCCATGTAGAAAATGTGCTAACAGATATCAATTCACACGAGATACTTTGAGGGAGCACCTTTTCTTTAATGGATTTCTGAAAAATTATAAGAGTTGGACTCGTCATGGAGAAGAATATGTTCGTTGTCAAAATACAGATGCAGCTCAGATGGATGTTGATGCAAGGATGACTGATCCAATGCATGAAATGCTTACTGAAATGGTACGTGGGTTTGATCCTAAAGGCATTGACATCCAGAATCTTGAGACCGGTGAGATAAATCTTCGCTCTGGTGCAGATCGTGATTCGAGGAGGTTTTATGAAGTACTTGATGATGCGAAAACAGAATTATATCCTGGATGTACTTCTTACAATAAACTGTCATTTATCGTGGAGTTGTTGCATTTGAAGACTTTGAATAATTGGTCAGACACATCATTTGACATGCTTTTGGTTTTATTGAAAAAAGTTCTTCTTGTCAATGCTAAGATTCCTGAGTCGTATTACTATTCTCGTAAGTTGACAGAGAACTTAGGTTTTACATATGAGACTATAGATGAATGTGCAAACAACTGTATGTTGTTTAGAAATTAAACTGCTCATTTGGATATTTGTACGGTTTGTGGCGCTTCTAGGTGGAAAGAGAACAGGGGAAATAAGACTCATCAAAGTCAGATTGCGATACAGGGGAAACCGATTGCCGTAAAGAAAATGCGTTACTTTCCCCTTAAACCGAGGTTGAAAAGATTTTTTATGTCATCTAAAGTTTCTAATTTAATGAGATGGCATGCAGAAAGAGTTCATGAAAGTGACATGTTAACCCACCCGACAGACTCTCATGCATGGAAGGATTTTGATAAGAGACATCCCGACTTTGCTAAAGATGTTCGTAATGTCTGATTGGGATTGGCAGCAGATGGTTTCAATCCATTCAAGTCTATGGTTGGTGCAACTCATAGCACATGGCCCGTGGTGTTGGTTCCATATAATCTTCCTCTATGGCTTTGTATGAAGCAACAATTTATATTACTTTCCACTCTTATTGATGGACCTAAAAGTCCGGGGGATAAGATTGATGTTTACCTTTAGCCATTGATTGATGAGTTGAATGAATTTTGGGGCGATGGTGTGATGACTTATGACTGCGAAACGAATGAAATGTTCAAACTGCATGCTGCTTTATTGTGGACAATCAATGACTTCCCAGCTTATGCAAATTTATCAGGCTGGAGTACGAAAGGGGAATTTGCTTGCCCTTGTTGCAATAAAAGTAAAAAATCTGTATGGATTAAACATTCCAAAAAATGGGCATACATGGGTCACAGGCATTTTCTCCCTCCCCAGCACAGGTTCAGAAAGGATAGAGTGGCATTTGATGGTTCTAGAGAGTTCAGCCCAGTACCAAAGATCATGACAGGAGTCGAAATGTTATCGCAGATTGAGGAAGAAAACATCCGCACGGTATATGAAATTCAGGATTTGGTGGCTCCTCAAGTACGTAATATTCGTGCTGCGGGTATGCAGCGCAGTCACAATTGGAAAAAGAAAAGTATTTTTTATAGTCTTTCGTATTGGAAAACTAACATGTTGAGGCATAATTTGGATGTCATGCACATTGAAAAAAATGTTTGTGATAACATATTGTGGACCATTTTAGGTGTCAGTGGAAAGTCAAAGGACCATGTTAATGCATGCCGTGATTTGGAAGAAATGGGTTTAAGGAAACAGTTGCATTTACAGTTAGCTGAGGGAAACAAGGCATATATGCCTGCTGCACAGTATTCGATGACTACAGAGGAGAAAGAGACATTTCTTTCCATTTTGAAGATGGTCAAGGTGCCTGATAGTTACTCTTCTAATATTTCAAAGTGTGTGAATCTAACGAGCAAGACATTGCAAGGGTTAAAAAGTCATGACAATCACATATTACTTCAGCAGTTGATTCCAATCGCAATTTGTGATTGTTTATCCCCCAATGTTGTTCAGCCCTTGATTGAGATGAGTAATTTTTTTAGACAACTTTATTTAAGAAATAAACGAATGAGTGATTTAAAAAGTTTGTAGGACCGAATTGTACTTACGCTTTGTCACTTTGAGAAACTTTTCCCCCCTCATTTTTTGATGTTATGGTCCAGTTGACAGTGCATCTAACTGATGAAGTAATGGCTGCTGGTCCAGTGCAATTCCGGTGGATGTATCCTATTGAACGATATTTGAGTACATTGAAAAGATTTGTACGCAACAGAGCTCGTCCAGAGGCATCAATAGCCAATGGTTATTTGATGGATGAGTGTACTAACTTTTGTGCAGAATATCTTATGGATGTTGAAACAAAATTAGATAAGCCCTCTCGGATTCATGATGGTCCAGTTGGAGAAGGAACCACATTTTATATGGACAACATCGAGTGGATACAAGCACATCAATATATCTTGTTCGATACTCCATCAGTTGCACCATTAATGCAGTAAGTATCTTATCAATGTGCTTGTATAACTTTTACTTGTTTTTTTTGCATAAGTTGATCTTTTAAACATTGTGTAATCATTTTCAGGAAACACATTAATGAGATAAAAGAAGAGATGCATCGTGCGACTGAGTTGTAAATTCAACAATCTCATTATGCGGCATTTCATGATTGGTTCGAGGATTATGTATGTATAAATTAATTTTCATTATGAGTGAAGTATTAAACTAATTCTTTCTGCATATATCAGTATTGATTTTTATAAATTATGTAGGTTCGTAAGCTGAGGGAGTTAGGGGACCCCACGCTACCTGAAGTATTTATCCAACTGGCTGAGGGTCCATCTATAATGGCTCGTCGTTATAAAGCTATTGATGCTAATGGTTTTCGATTTCGCATTAAAGATGTTGACGAAAAACGAGAAACACAAAAAAGTGGCATCGGTTGTCCCTTTGTCGATTCTGGTTATTACTATGGTCAATTGATAGACATAATTGAAGTTGTATACACACACGGTTTGAAGTACATATTGTTAAAGTGTAATTGGGTTGATCCAGTGCGTGGATGTAAAGTCGATCAATATCAGTTTTCATTGGTGAATTTTAACTATATGTTATACAAAAATAATGAACAAGTTGAGAATGAACCTTTCATTTTGACATCACAAGCGGAACAAGTATTCTTCATTACTTTGCCTTCGGATCCAAGTTGGAAAGTTGTTGTCAAAATGTCTCGGTGAGGAGTGTTTTTATTTGAAGAAGATGAACCCGAGACTGTTCCGTTTGTTTACCTACAACTTGATCAACATACCGTAGTTCAACATGAAGAAGATAATTATTGGGTCAGAGCGGCTGTTGAAGGAGAAACGGTCGATTTGCATGCTTAATGAAAGGTATAATTGTTTTCCCGCTATTCAGTAGAATGTCCTAGGATATCATAAATTATCTAATCATTTTATAAATCCTTATAAGTTTTAATCCTCACATTTTTAAGTTAATTCAGTCATAAATATTTAGGTTGATTAACTTTCTGATTTTTTAAAATTCATTCACAACTAATTATTCAATCCATTTTTTGTTTGATTAACAGTTGTACAAGTTTGATTTATTAAGAACAATCCAATTTATCTTTTAAACACTTTGGACTCATTACTGATATTTTATATGACTGCAGACATGTCAGGGGAAGAGGCAGAAGATCCACATCATCCATCTGAGGCATCTACGTCTCAGGGTCGAGGTATGTTTGAATGTCATTGTCTATATTTTTTATGTAATTGACATATATATATATATATATATCATTTGTCAATTTATATATATAATTGTTTTCAACAGGATCAGACTCGGCTGCTTCTTCCTCTCGTAGGAGAGGCCCTGTTCGTGGCATATTATCATGGAATTCCGACACGACGATAGATGTTTCATTTGATGAGGTATTTCATCCCGTGGGACCGAATGCCCCGGCATTTATTCATTAGTTGGGTCATATCATACGTGACCCACATCGATTTCCATTTACCACGCGGGATTGGGCTTCTATCCCTCAGGACACATTAGATCGTCTATGGAGGGAGGTTCAGGTAAGAAAATAATTTTACTTTATTTTCTATTTATAAAGAATACTAATATGTTTGATTATTTTCTTTATAGAAAAATTTGAATGTATGCCCTGAAAAGTTTCGGCCCGTGTGTATGAGCAAATGTCGTAAGATGTGGAAAGATTATAAAGGCAAAGTGAAGAGGGACCACTGGGTACCAAATGTGGGAGCCCTTGACATTTTGGAAAAAGTCCCGAGAGGTGTCCTCCCGGCTCAGTGGCGTGACTTGGTTGCATATTGGTCTACTGAGGGTGTTGCGGTTTGTATATTAATTATTTTTCTGTATATATATTTTCAAGAATATGTGATTTCTTTGAAATTTGAATGAATTGAATGTAGGAGGTGTCAACACGCCATTCAGAGAATCGAGCGTTGCAGGGACCAGCTCACAGGCTCGGGACTCGTCACGTGTCTCAGATCCGACATGAGGTATATATTATTCATTTTTTAATTTATTAATTAATATGGTTTTGTGTTTATATTCTTTTAATATACAGTTGCGAGGGCAAGGTGCAGCAACTGATAAAATGTCGGTGTGGATAAGGACTCGTGATCGCAATGATCCAGAGGTTGCAGCATTGATAGTAAGTGTCTGTACTTACCAATAATTACATAAATCTATATATGAACATATATATATTTATATATATTTAAATATTTCACAGGCTCAATTTGAAGCTGAGTTAGAACATCTGCCAGAGGACCAGCGACAGCTTCCCATTCGACGGGATGAGATCTTTCATCGCATTATTGGTCGGGACGGGCATGGCTATAGTTTGACCTATGGAGCAGGGATTCCTCATTCTGTAGTGTCACGCGCTGCGGTTGTCGGTCCTGCTGTTGCACATATGACACAGCAGATGTCAGATTTTACAAATGCGCAATTGACAGCTGAGGTTAGAGCACTGCGGGAATATGTGCGTCGAGCTGATGGTACAGGGGATCATACGACGCAGGTATATACTGTATTTATTTATTTAATTTAAATTATTTTTGTTATTAAAATATTTATAATGTTTATTTGTTGTAGGCACCTGGCCCACCAGAAAGAGGTAGCAAGTGATGACAACGTGTGACGCACCATATATTCACGAGATATGTTTTTTGTTTTTACTGGTAGGGTTGACATTGATGTACTGTCATTTATTCATTTAAGTAATGCATTATTACCATCCATGGTGGTCTTTTAAATATTTTATACACATATTTAGTTTTGATCAGATAATCTTGAATGATTCTACATTTGAAAAAGTCGAACTAATGCCAACAGATCAATAAATCTGATATTATAGATTATGTATTATCCAATATATTTTTTATAAATTTCTGTATGGTATCGATAAAAGAAATATGTATTAATTAGATGTTATCACTTTATTTTTCACTTTTGTACTCAATGGGATGGCCTTTGCACCCCCGGAGAGCCCCCTGCACCCCCGTACAGCCCCCCGCACCCCCAGTACAGCCCCACCCCCCTGCACCCCCGTACAGCCCCCCGCACCCCCGTACAGCCCCCCGCACCCCCCGTACAGCCCCCCCCGCACCCCCGTACAGCCCCCCGCACCCCCGTACAGCCCCCCCGCACCCCCGTACAGCCCCCCGCACCACCGTACATCCCCCCCGCACCCCCGTACAGCCCCCCCGCACCCCCCTACAACCCCCCGCACCCGCGTACTGCCCCACGCACCCCCGTACTGCCCCCCGCCACCCCCGTACAGCCCCCCCCCCCCCCCCCCCGCACCCCCGTACAGCCTCCCGCACCCCCGTACAGCCCCCCCCCCCCCCCCCCCCCCGCACCCCCGTACAACCCACCGCACCCCCGTACTGCCCCCCGCCACCCCCGTACCAGCCCCCCGCACCCCCGTACAGCCCCCCGCACCCCCGTACAGCCCCCCCCCCCCCCCCAGCACCCCCGTACTGCCCCCCGCCACCCCCGTACAGCCCCCCGCACCCCCGTACAGCCCCCTGACACCGCGTACAGCCCCCCCCCCCCCCCCCCGCACCCCCGTACAGCCCCCCGCACCCCCGTACAGCCACCCCGCACCCCGTACACCCCCGCACCCCCGTACAACCCCCCGCACCCTCGTACTGCCCCCCCGCACCCCCCGTACTGCCCCCCCGCCACCCCCGTACAGCCCCCCGCACCCCCGTACAGCCCCCCCCCCCCCCCCCGCACCCCCGTACAGCCCCCCCCGCACCCTCGTACAGCCCCCCGCACCCCCCGTACTGCCCCCCGCCACCCCCGTACAGCCCCCCGCACCCCGTACAGCCCCCCCCCCCCCCCCCCCCCCCGCACCCCCGTACAACCCTCCGCACCCCCGTACTGCCCCCCGCCACCCCCGTACAGCCCCCCCCCCCCCCCCCCCCCCCGCACACCCGTACAGCCCCCCCCGCACCCCCGTACAGCCCCCCCGCACTCCCATACAACCCCTCGCACCCTCGTACTGCCCCCCGCCACCCCCGTACAGCCCCCCCGCACCCCCGTACAGCCCCCCCCCCCCCCCCCCCCACACCCCCATACAACCCTCCGCACCCCCCGTACTTCCCCCCGCCACCCCCGTACAGCCCCCTGCACCCCCGTACAGCCCCCCGACACCACCGTACAGCCCCCCCCCCCCCCCCCCCCCGCACCCCCGTACAGCCCCCCCGCACCCCCCGTACAGCCACCCCGCACCCCCGTACACCCCCCCGTACCCCCATACTGCCCCCCGCCACCCCCGTACAGCCCCCCCCCCCCCCCCCCCCCGCACCCCCGTACAGCCCCCCACCACCCCCGTACAGCCCCCCCCGCACCCCCCGCACGTCCGATTGTGTCCTTTTCAGCAGCGCGGCGCGTGCTGAAATGGCGCGTTGGGGGGTCCAAAACCACCCGAATGACCTCAGAATTCCGCGAAACCGTACGACAACATCCGGGGCGTGAATTGTGAAATGGTCGGCCAGACAGCACCTCATTCGGAGGTGCCGTTTGACCGCGGCGGCCGGAAACAGCGTTTCCGGCGCCCCAAAACACCAAAACGGCGTGCGGCGGTCCCATTCGGAGCAAACGTGCTCCGAAAGACCGGAAACCACACGGTAACGATAGAAATATTATTCCTGAGATGCAGTAGGAGGCAGCACGTCCAGCGGACGAGCGGTGCGCGCGGCACGTCCGATTGTGTCTTTTTCAGCAGCGCGGCGCGCGCTGAAATGGCGCGTTGGGGGGGTCAAAACCACCCGAACGACCTACGAATGCCACGAAACCGTACGACAACATCCGGGGAGTGAATTGTGAAATGGTCGTCCAGACGGCACCTCATTCGGAGGTGTCGTGTGACCGCGGGTGGCCGGAAACGCGTTTCCGGCGCCATTAAACACCAAAACGGCGTGCGGCGGTCCAATACGGAGCAAACGTGCTCCGAACGACCTGAAACCACACGGGAACGATAGAAATATTATTCCTGAGATGCAGGAGGAGGCCGCACATCCATCGGACGTGCGGTGCGCGCGGCACGTCCGATTGTGTCCTTTTCAGCAGCGCGGCGCGCGCTGAAATGGCGCGTTGGGGGGTCAAAACCATCCAAATGACCTCCGAATGCCACGAAACCGTACGACAATATCCGGGGTGTGAATTGTGAAATGGTCGGCCAGACGGAACCTCATTCGGAGGTGCCGTGTGACCCTGGCGGCCGGAAACGCGTTTCCGGCGCCATTAAACACCAACACGGCGTGCGGCGGTCCAATTCGGATCAAACGTGCTCCGAACGACCTGAACCCGCACGGGAATGATAGAAATATTATACCTGAGATGAAGAAGGAGGCCGCACGTCCAATCGGACGTGTGGTGCGCGCGGCACGTCCGATTGTGTCTTTTTCAGCAGCGCGGCGCGCGCTGAAATGGCGCGTTGGGGGGTCAAAACCACCCGATCGACCTCCGAATGCCACGAAACCGTACGACAACATCCAGGGAGTGAATTTTGAAATGGTCGGCCAGACGGCACCTCATTCAGAGGTGCCGTGTGACCGCGGTGGCCGGAAACCGCGTTTCCAGCGCCATAAAAACACCAAAACGGCGTGTGGCGGTCCCATTCGGAGCAAACGTTCTCCGAACGACCTGAAACCGCACGGAAACGATAGAAATATTATTCCTGAGATGAAGGAGGAGGCCACACATCCATCGGACGTGCGGTGCGCGCGTCACGTCCGATTGTGTCCTTTTTAGCAGCGCGACGCGCGCTGAAATGGCGCATTGGGGGGTCAAAACCACCCGAACGACCTCCGAATGCCACGAAACCGTACGAAAACATCCGGGGCGTGAATTCTGAAATGGTCGGCCCAGACGGCACCTCATTCGGAGGTGTCATGTGACCGCGGCGGTCGGAAACGCGTTTCCGGCGCCATAAAACACCAAAACGGCGTGTGGCGGTCCAATTCGGAGCAAACGTGCTCCGAACGACCTGAAACCGCACGAGAATGATAGAAATATTATTCCTGAGATGCAGGAGGAGGCCGCACGTCCATCGGACGTGCGGTGCGCGCGGCACGTCCGATTGTGTCCTTTTCAGCAGCGCGGCGCGCGCTAAAATGGCGAGTTGGGGGTTCAAAACCACCCCGAAAAACCTCCGAATGCCACGAAACCGTACGACAATATCCGGGGTGTGAATTGTGAAATGGTTGGCCAGACGGCACCTCATTCGGAGGTGTCGTGTGACCACGCGGCCGGAAATGCGTTTTCGGCGCCACAAAACACCAAAACGGCGTGCGGCGGTCCAATTCGGAGCAAACCGTGCTCTGAACGACCTAAAACCGCACGGGAATGATAGATATATTATTCCTGAGATGCAGGAGGAGGCCGCACGTCCATCGGACGTGCGGTGCGCGCGACACGTCCGATTGTGTCCTTTTTAGCAGCGCGGCGCGCGCTGAAATAGTGCGTTGGGGGATCAAAACCACCCGAACGACCTCCGAATGCCACGAAACCGTACGACAACATCCGGGGCGTGAATTGTGAAATGGTCGGCCAGACGGCACCTCATTCGGAGGTTCCGTGTGACCGCGCCGGCCGGAAACGCGTTTCGGGCGCCATTAAACACCAAAACAGCGTGCGGCGGTCCCATTCGGAGAAAACGTGCTCCGAACGACCTGAAACCGCACGAGAATGATAGAAATATTATTCCTAAGATGCCGGAGGAGGCCGAACGTCCATTGGACATGCAGTGCGCGCGGCACGTCCGATTGTGTCCTTTTCAGCAGCGCGGCGCGCGCTGAAATGGCGCTTTGGGGGGTCAAAACCACCCGAACGACCTCCGAATGCCACGAAACAGTACGAAAATATCCGGGGTGTGAATTGTGAAATGGTCGGCCAGAGGGAACCTTATTCGGAGGTACCGTGTGACCGCGGCGGCCGGAAACGCGTTTCCGGCGCCCTAAAACACCAAAACGGCGTGCGACGGTCCAATTCGGAGCAAACGTGCTCCGAACGACCTGAAACAGCACGGGAATGATAGAAATATTATTCCTGAGATGCAGGAGGAGGCCGCACATCCATCAAACATGCAGTGCGCGCGGCACGTCCGATTGTGTTCTTTTCAGCAGCGCGGCGCGCGCTGAAATGACGTGTTGGGGGGTCAAAACCACCCGAACGACCTCCGAATGCCACGAAACCGTACGACAACATCCGGGGCGTGAATTTTGAAATGGTCGGCCAGACGGCACCTCATTCGGAGGTGCCGTGTGACCGCGGCGGCCGGAAACGCGTTTCCGGCGCCATAAAACACCAAAACGGCGTGCGGCGGTCCAATTCGGAGCAAACGTGCTCCGAACGACCTGAAACCGCACGGAAAGGATAGAAATATTATTCCTGAGATGTAGGAGGAGGCCACACGTCCATCGAACGTGCGGTGCGCGCGGCACGTCCGATTGTGTCCTTTTCACCAGCGCGGCGCGCGCTGAAATGGCGCGTTGGGGGGTCAAAACCAACCGAACGACCTACGAATGCCACGAAACCGTACGACAACATCCGGGGCGTGAATTTTGAAATGGTCGGCCAGACGGCACCTCATTCGAAGGTGCCGTGTGACCGCGGCGGCCGGAAACACGTTTCGGGCGCCATTAAACACCAAAACGACGTGCGTCGGTCCCATTCGGAGCAAACGTGCTCCGAAAGACCTGAAACCGCACGTGAACGATAGAAATATTATTCCTGAGATGCAGGAGGAGGCATCACGTCCAGGGGACATGCAGTGCGCGTGGCACGTCCGATTGTATCCTTTTCAGCAGCGCGGCGCGCGCTGAAATGGCGCGTTGGGGGGTCAAAACAACCCGAACAACCTCCGAATGCCACGAAACCATACGACAACATCCGGGGCGTGAATTGTGAAATGGTCGGCCAGACGGCACCTCATTCGGAGGTTCCGTTTGACCGCGGAGGCCGTAAACGCGTTTCCGGCGCCCTAAAACACCAAAACGGCGTGCGGCGGTCCAATTCGGAGCAAACGTGCTAAGAACGACCTGAAACCGCACGGGAACGATAGAAATATTATTCCTGAGATGTAGGAGGAGGCCGCACTTCCATCGGACGTGCGGTGCGCGCGGCACGTCCGATTGTGTCCTTTTCAGCAGCGCGGCGCGCGCTGAAATGGCGCGTTGGGGGGTCAAAACCACCCGAACGACCTCCGAATTCCACGAAACCGTACGACAACATCCGGGACGTGAATTGTGAAATGGTCGGCCAGACGGAACCTAATTCGGAGGTGCCGTGTGACCGCGGCGGCCGGAAACGCGTTTCCGGCGTTATAAAACACCAAAACGGCGTGCGGCGGTCCCATTCGGAGCAAACGAGCTCCGAACGACCTGAAACCGCACGGAAACAATAGAAATATTATTCCTGAGATGCAGGAGGAGGCCGCACGTCCATCGGACGTGCGGTGCGCACGTCCATCGGACGTGCGGTGCGCACGGAACGTCCGATTGTGTCCTTTTCAGCAGCGCGGCGCGCGCTGAAATGGCGCATTGGGGGGTCAAAACCACCCGAACGACCTCCGAATGCCACGAAACCGTACGACAACATCCGGGGCGTGAATTTTGAAATGGTCGGCCAGACGGAACCTCATTCGGAAGTGCCGTGTGACCGCGGCGGCCGGAAACGCGTTTCCGGCGCCATAAAATACCAAAACGGCGTGCGGCGGTCCAATTCGGAGCAAACGTGCTCCGAACGACTTGAAACCGCACGGGAACGATAGAAATATTTTTCCTGAGATGCAGGAGGAGGCCGCACGTCCATCGGACGTGCGGTGCGCGCGGCACGTCCGATTGTGTCCTTTTCAGCAGCGCGGCGCGCGCTGAAATGGCGCGTTGGGGGGTCAAAATCACCCGAACGACCTCCGAATGCCACGAAACCGTACGACAACATCCGGGGCGTGAATTTTGAAATGGTTGGCCAGACGGCACCTCATTCGGAGGTGCCGTGTGACCGCGGCGGCCAGAAAGGCGTTTCGGGCGCCATTAAACAACAAAACGGCGTGCGGCGGTCCCATTCGGAGCAAACGTGCTCCGAAAGACCTAAAACCGCACGAGAATGATAGAAATATTATTCCTGAGATGCAGGAGGAGGCAGCACATCCAGCGGATGTGCGGTGCGCGTGGCACGTCCGATTGTGTCATTGTCAGCAGCGCGGCGCGCGCTGAAATGGCGCGTTGGGGGGTCAAAACCACCCGAACGACCTCCGAATGCCACGAAACCATACGACAACATCCGGGGCGTGAATTTTGAAATGTTCGGCCAGACGGAACCTCATTCGGAGGTTCCGTGTGACCGCGGCGGCCGGAAACGCGTTTCGGGCGCCATTAAACACCAAAACGGCGTGCAGCGGTCCCATTCGGAGCAAACGAGCTCCGAAAGACCTGAAACCACACGGGAACGATAGAAATATTATTCCTGAGATGTAGGAGGAGGCATCACATCCAGAGGACGTGCAGTGCGCGCGGCACGTCCGATTGTGTCCTTTTCAGCAGCGCGGCGCGCGCTGAAATGGCGCGTTGGGGGGTCAAAACCATCCAAATGACCTCCGAATGCCACGAAACCGTACGAAAATATCCGGGGCGTGAATTGTGAAATGGTCGGCCAGACGGAACCTCATTCGGAGGTGCCGTGTGACCCCGGCGGCCGGAAACGCGTTTCCGGCGCCATTAAACACCAAAACGGCGTGCGGCGGTCTTATTCGGATCAAACGTGCTCCGAACGACCTGAACCCGCACGGGAATGATAGAAATATTATTCCTGAGATGCAGAAGGAGGCCGCACGTCCATCGGACGTGCGGTGCGCGCGGCACGTCCGATTGTGTCTTTTTCAGCAGCGCGGCGCGCGCTGAAATGGCGCGTTGGGGGGTCAAAACCACCCGATCGACCTCCGAATGCCACGAAACCGTACGACAACATCCAGGGAGTGAATTTTGAAATGGTCGGCCAGACGGCACCTCATTCAGAGGTGCCGTGTGACCGCGGTGGCCGGAAACGCGTTTCCAGCGCCCTAAAACACCAAAACGGCGTGTGACGGTCCAATTCGGAGCAAACGTTCTCCGAACGACCTGAAACCGCACGGAAACGATAGAAATATTATTCCTGAGATGAAGGAGGAGGCCGCACATCCATCGGACGTGCGGTGCGCGCGTCACGTCCGATTGTGTCCTTTTTAGCAGCGCGACACGCGCTGAAATGGCGCATTGGGAGGTCAAAACCACCCGAACGACCTCCGAATGCCACGAAACCGTACGAAAACATCCGGGGCGTGAATTCTGAAATGGTCGGCCAGACGGCACCTCATTCGGAGGTGTCATGTGACCGCGGCGGTCAGAAACGCGTTTCCGGCGCCATAAAACACCAAAACGGCGTGTGGCGGTCCAATTCGGAGCAAACGTGCTCCGAACGACCTGAAACCGCACGAGAATGATAGAAATATTATTCCTGAGATGCAGGAGGAGGCCGCACGTCCATCGGACGTGCGGTGCGCGCGGCACGTCCGATTGTGTCCTTTTCAGCAGCGCGGCGCGCGCTAAAATGGCGAGTTGGGGGTTCAAAACCACCCGAAAAACCTCCGAATGCCACGAAACCGTACGACAATATCCGGGGTGTGAATTGTGAAATGGTTGGCCAGACGGCACCTCATTCGGAGGTGTCGTGTGACCGCGGCGGCCGGAAACGCGTTTTCGGCGCCACAAAACACCAAAACGGCGTGCGGCGGTCCAATTCGGATCAAACGTGCTCCGAACGACCTAAAACCGCACGGGAATGATAGATATATTATTCCTGAGATGCAGGAGGAGGCCGCACGTCCATCGGACGTGCGGTGCGCGCGACACGTCCGATTGTGTCCTTTTTAGCAGCGCGGCGCGCGCTGAAATAGCGCGTTGGGGGATCAAAACCACCCGAACGACCTCCGAATGCCACGAAACCGTACGACAACATCCGGGGCGTGAATTGTGAAATGGTCGGCCAGACGACACCTCATTCGGAGGTTCCGTGTGACCGCGCCGGCCGGAAACGCGTTTCGGGCGCCATTAAACACCAAAACAGCGTGCGGCGGTCCCATTCGGAGCAAACGTGCTCCGAACGACCTGAAACCGCACGAGAATGATAAAAATATTATTCCTAAGATGCCGGAGGAGGCCGAACGTCCATTGGACGTGCGGTGCGCGCGGCACGTCCGATTGTGTCCTTTTCAGCAGCGCGACGCGCGCTGAAATGGCGCTTTGGGGGGTCAAAACCACCCGAACGACCTCCGAATGCCACGAAACTGTACGAAAATATCCGGGGTGTGAATTGTGAAATGGTCGGCCAGAGGGAACCTTATTCGGAGGTACCGTGTGACCGCGGCGGCCGGAAACGCGTTTCCGGCGCCCTAAAACACCAAAACGGCGTGCGGCGGTCCAATTCGGAGCAAACATGCTCCGAACGACCTGAAACAGCACGGAAATGATAGAAATATTATTCCTGAGATGCAGGAGGAGACCGCACATCCATCAGACGTGCAGTGCGCGCGGCACGTCCGATTGTGTTCTTTTCAGCAGCGCGGCGCGCGCTGAAATGACGTGTTGGGGGGTCAAAACCACCCGAACGACCTCCGAATGCCACGAAACCGTACGACAACATCCGTGGCGTGAATTTTGAAATGGTCGGCCAGACAGCACCTCATTCGGAGGTGCCGTGTGACCGCGGCGGCCGGAAACGCGTTTCCGGCGCCATAAAACACCAAAACGGCGTGCGGCGGTCCAATTCGGAGCAAACGTGCTCCGAACGACCTGAAACCGCACGGAAAGGATAGAAATATTATTCCTGAGATGTAGGAGGAGGCCGCACGTCCATCGAACGTGCGGTGCGCGCGGCACGTCCGATTGTGTCCTTTTCAGCAGCGCGGCGCTCGCTGAAATGGCGCGTTGGGGGGTCAAAACCAACCGAACGACCTCCGAATGCCACGAAACCGTACGACAACATCCGGGGCGTGAATTTTGAAATGGTCGGCCAGACGGCACCTCATTCGGAGGTGCCGTGTGACCGCGGCGGCCGGAAATGCGTTTCGGGCGCCATTAAACACCAAAACGGCGTGCGTCGGTCCCATTCGGAGCAAACGTGCTCCGAAAGACCTGAAACCGCACGTGAACGATAGAAATATTATTCCTGAGATGCAGGAGGAGGCAGCACGTCCAGGGGACATGCAGTGCGCGTGGCACGTCCGATTGTATCCTTTTCAGCAGCGCGGCGCGCGCTGAAATGGCGCGTTGGGGGGTCAAAACAACCCGAACGACCTCCGAATGCCACGAAACCATACGACAACATCCGGGGCGTGAATTGTGAAATGGTCGGCCAGACGGCACCTCATTCGGAGGTTCCGTTTGACCGCGGAGGCCGTAAACGCGTTTCCGGCGCCCTAAAACACCAAAACGGCGTGCGGCGGTCCAATTCGGAGCAAACGTGTTAAGAACGACCTGAAACCGCACGGGAACGATAGAAATATTATTCCTGAGATGCAGGAGGAGGCCGCACTTCCATCAGACGTGCGGTGCGCGCGGCACGTCCGATTGTGTCCTTTTCAGCAGCGCGGCGCGCGCTGAAATGGCGCGTTGGGGGGTCAAAACCACCAGAACGACCTCCGAATGCCACGAAACCGTACGACAACATCCGGGACGTGAATTGTGAAATGGTCGGCCAGACGGAACCTAATTCGGAGGTGCCGTGTGACCGCGGCGGCCGGAAACGCGTTTCTGGCGTTATAAAACACCAAAACGGCGTGCGGCGGTCCCATTCGGAGCAAACGAGCTCCGAACGACCTGAAACCGCACGGAAACAATATAAATATTATTCCTGAGATGAAGGAGGAGGCCGCACGTCCATCGGACGTGCGGTGCGCGCGGAACGTCCGATTGTGTCCTTTTCAGCAGCGCGACGCGCGCTGAAATGGCGCATTGGGGGGTCAAAACCACCCGAACGACCTCCGAATGCCACGAAACCGTACGACAACATCCGGGGCGTGAATTTTGAAATGGTCGGCCAGACGGCACCTCATTCGGAAGTGCCGTGTGACCGCGGCGGCCGGAAACGCGTTTCCGGCGCCACAAAATACCAAAACGGCGTGCGGCGGTCCAATTCGGAGCAAACGTGCTCCGAACGACTTGAAACCGCACGGGAACGATAGAAATATTTTTCCTGAGATGCAGGAGGAGGCCGCACGTCCATCGGACGTGCGGTGCGCGCGGCACGTCCGATTGTGTCCTTTTCAGCAGCGCGGCGCGCGCTGAAATGGCGCGTTGGGGGGTCAAAATCACCCGAACGACCTCCGAATGCCACGAAACCGTACGACAACATCCGGGGCGTGCATTTTGAAATGGTCGGCCAGACGGCACCTCATTCGGAGGTGCCGTGTGACCGCGGCGGCCAGAAAGGCGTTTCGGGCGCCATTAAACAACAAAACGGCGTGCGGCGGTCCCATTCGGAGCAAACGTGCTCTGAAAGACCTGAAACCGCACGAGAATGATAGAAATATTATTCCTGAGATGCAGGAGGAGGCATCACATCCAGCGGATGTGCGGTGCGCGTGGCACGTCCGATTGTGTCATTGTCAGCAGCGCGGCGCGCGCTGAAATGGCGCGTTGGGGGGTCAAAACCACCCGAACGACCTCCGAATGCCACGAAACCGTACGACAACATCCGGGGCATGAATTTTGAAATGGTCGGCCAGACGGCACCTCATTCGGAGGTGCCGTGTGACCGCGGCGGCCGTAAACGCGTTTCCGGCGCCCTAAAACACCAAAACGGCGTGCAACGGTCCAATTCGAAGCAAACGTGCTCCGAACGACCTGAAACCTCACGAGAACGATAGAAATATTATTCCTGAGATGCAGGAGGAAGCCGCACGTCCATCGGACGTGCGGTGCGCGCGGCACGTCCGATTGTGTTCTTTTCAGCAGCGCGGCGCGCGCTGAAATGGCGCGTTGGGGGGTCAAAACCACCCGAACGACCTCCGAATGCCACGAAACCGTACGAAAACATCCGGGGCGTGAATTTTGAAATGGTCGGCCAGACGGCACCTCATTCGGAGGTGTCGTGTGACCACGGCGGCCGGAAACGCGTTTCCGGCGCCACAAAACACCGAAACGGCGTGCGGCGGTCCCATTCGGAGCAAACGTGCTCCGAACGACCTGAAACCGCACGAAAACGATAGAAATATTATTCCTGAGATGCAGGAGGAGGTCGCACGTCCATCAGACGTGCGGTGCGCGCGGCACGTCCGATTGTGTCCTTTTCAGCAGCGCGGCGTGCGCTGAAATGGCGCGTTGGGGGGTCAAAACCACCCGAACGACCTCCGAATGCCACGAAACCGTACGACAACATCCGGGGCGTGAATTTTGAAATGGTCGGCCAGACGGAACCTCATTCGGAGGTGCCGTGTGACCGCGGTGGCCGGAAACGCGTTTCGGGCGCCATTAAACACCAAAACGGCGTGCAGCGGTCCCATTCGGAGCAAACGAGCTCCGAAAGACCTGAAACCGCACGGGAACGATAGAAATATTATTCCTGAGATGTAGGAGGAGGCATCACATCCAGAGGACGTGCAGTGCGCGTGGCACGTCCGATTGTGTCTTTTTCAGCAGCGCGGCGCGCGCTGAAATGGCGCGTTGGGGGGTCAAAACCACCCGAACGACCTCCGAATGCCACGAAACCGTACGAAAACATCCGGGACGTGAATTGTGAAATGTTCGGCCAGACGGAACCTCATTCGGAGGTTCCGTTTGACTGCGGAGGCCGTAAACGCGTTTCTGGTGCCCTAAAACACCAAAACGGTGTGTGACGGTCCAATTCGGAGCAAACGTGCTCCGAACGACCTGAAACAGCATGGGAACGATAGAAATATTATTTCTGAGATGCAGGAGGAGGCCGCACGTCCATCGGACGTGCGGTGCGCGCGGCACGTCTGATTGTGTCCTTTTCAGCAGTGTGGTGCGCGCTGAAATGGCGCGTTGGGGGGTCAAAACCACCCGAACGACCTCCGAATGCCCCGAAACCATACGAAAACATCCGGGGCGTGAATTGTGAAATGGTCGGCTAGACGGCACCTAATTCGGAGGTGCCGTGTGACTGCGGCGGCCGGAAACGCGTTTCGGGCGCCATAAAACACCAAAACGGCGTGCAGCGGTCCCATTCGGAGCAAACGTGCTCCGAACGACCTGAAACCGCACGGAAACAATAGAAATATTATTCCTGAGATGCAGGAGGAGGCCTCACGTCCATCAGACGTTCGGTGCGCGCGACACGTCCGATTGTGTCTTTTTCAGCAGCGCGTCGCGCGCTGAAATGACGCGTTGGGGGGTCAAAACCACCCGAACGACCTCCGAATGCCACAAAAACGTACGACAACATCCGGGGCGTGAATATTAAAATGTTCGGCCGGACGGCACCTCATTCGGTGGTGCCGTGTGACCGCGGCGGCCGGAAACGCGTTTCCGGCGCCATTTAACACCAAAACGGCGTGTGACGGTCCAATTCGGAGCAAACGTTCTCCGAACGACCTGAAACCGCACAGGAACGATAGAAATATTATTCCTGAGATGTAGGAAGAGGCCGCACGTCCATCAGACGTGCGGTGCGCGCGACACGTCCGATTGTGTCTTTTTCAGCAGCGCGGCGCCCGTTAAAATGGCGCGTTGGGGGGTCAAAACCACCCGAACGACCTCCGAATGCCACGAAACCGTACGAAAATATCCGGGGCGTGAATTTTGAAATGGTCGGCCAGACGGAACCTCATTCGGAGGTGCCGTGTGACCGCGGCGGCCAGAAACGCGTTTCTGGCGCCATAAAACACCAAAACGGCGTGCGGCGGTCCAATTCGGAGCAAACGTGCTCCGAATGACCTGAAACCGCACGGGAACGATAGAAATATTATTTCTGAGATGCAGAAGGAGGCCGCACGTCCATCGGACGTGCGGTGCGCGCGACACGTCCGATTGTGTCCTTTTTAGCAGCGCGGCGCGCGCTGAAATGACGCGTTGGGGGGTCAAAACCACCCGAACGACCTCCGAATGCCACGAAACCGTACAAAAACATCCGGGGCGTGAATTTTGAAATGGTCGGCCAGACAGCACCTCATTCGGAGGTGCCGTGTGACCGTGGTGGCCGGAAACGCGTTTCGGGCGCCATTAAACATCAAAACGGCGTGCGGCGGTCCCATTCGGAGCAAACGTGCTCCGAAAGACCTGAAACCGCACGGGAACGATATAAATATTATTCCTGAGATGCAGGAGGAGGCAGCACGTCCAGCGGACGTGCGGTGCGCGTGGCACGTCCGATTGTGTCATTTTCAGCAGCGCGGCGCGCGCTGAAATGTCGAGTTGGAGGGTCAAAACCACCCGAACGACCTCCGAATGCCACGAAACCATACGACAACATCTGGGGCGTGAATTTTGAAATGGTCGGCCAGACGACACCTTATTCGGAGGTGCTGTGTGACCGCGGCGGCTGTAAACCCGTTTCCCGCGCCCTAAAACACCAAAACGGAGTGCAGCGGTCCAATTCGGAGCAAACGTGCTCCGAACGACCTGAAACCGCACGAGAACGATAGAAATATTATTCCTGAGATGCAGGAGGAGGCCAAACGTCCATCGGACGTGCGGTGCGCGTGGCACATCCGATTGTGTCCTTTTCAGCAGCGCAGCGCGCGCTGAAATAGCGCATTGGGGGGTCAAAACCACCCGAACGACCTACGAATGCCACGAAACCGTACGACAACATCCGGGACGTGAATTTTGAAATTTTCGGTCAGACGGCACCTCATTTGGAGGTGCCGTGTGACCGCGGCGGCCGGAAACGCGTTTCCGGCGCTATAAAACACCAAAACGGCGTGCGGCGGTCCCATTCGGAGCAAACGTGCTCCGAACGACCTGAAACCGCACAGGAACGATAGAAATATTATTCTTGAGATGCAAGAGGAGGCCGCACGTCCATCGGACGTGCAGTGCGCGCGGAACGTCCGATTGTGTCCTTTTCAGCAGCGCGGCGTGCGCTGAAATGGCGCGTTGGGGGGTCAAAACCACCCGAACAACCTCCGAATGCCACGAAACCATACGACAACATCCGGGGCGTGAATTGTGAAATGGTCGGCCAGACGGGACCTCATTCGGAGGTGCCGTGTGACCACGGCGGCCGGAAACGTGTTTTCGGCGCCATTAAACACCAAAACGGCGTGCGACGGTCCAATTCGGAGCAAACGTGCTCCGAACGACCTGAAACCGCACGGGAACGATAGAAATATAATTCCTGAGATGCAGGAGGAGGCCGCACGTCCATCGGACGTGCGGTGCCCGCGGCACGTCCGATTGTGTCCTTTCCAGCAGCGCGGCACGCGCTGAAATGGCGCGTTGGGGGGTCAAAACCACCCGAATGACCTCCGAATGCCACGAAACCGTACAAAAATATCCGGGGCATGAATTGTGAAATGGTCGGCCCGACGGCACCTCATTTGGAGGTGCCGTATGACCGCGGCGGCCGGAAACGCGTTTCCGGCGCCAAAAAACACCAAAACGGCGTGCGGCGGTCCAATTCAGAGCAAACGTGCTCCGAACGACCTGAAACCGCACAGGAACGATAGAAATATTATTCTTGATATGCAGGAGGAGGCCGCACATCCATCGGACGTGCGGTGCGCGCGGCACGTCCGATTGTGTCCTTTTCAGCAGCGCGGCGCGCGCTGAAATGGCGCGTTGGGGGGTCAAAACCATCCGAACGTCCTCCGAATTCCACGAAACCGTACAAAAACATCCGGGGCGTGAATTGTGAAATGGTCGGCCAGACGGCACCTCATTCGGAGGTGCCGTGTGACCGCGGCGGCCGCAAACGCGTTTCGGGCGCCATTAAACACCAAAACGGCGTGCGACGATCCCATTCGGAGCAAACGTGCTCCGAAAGACCTGAAACCGCACGGGAACGATAGAAATATTATTCCTGAGATGCAGGAGGAGGCATCACATCCAGCGGACGTGCGGTGTGCGTGGCACGTCCGATTGTGTCCTTTTTAGCAGCGCGGCGCGCGCTGAAATGACGCGTTGGGGGGTCAAAACCACCCGAACGAACTCCGAATGCCACGAAACCGTACGACAACATCCGGGGCGTGAATTTTGAAATGTTCGTCCAGACGGCACCTCATTCGAAGGTGCCGTTTGACCGCGGCGGCCGTAAATGCGTTTCCGGCGCCCTAAAACACCAAAACGGCGTGCGGCGGTCCAATTCAGAGCAAACGTGCTATGAACGACCTGAAACCGCACGGGAACGATAGAAATATTAATCCTGAGATGCAGGAGGAGTCCGCACGTCCATCGGACGTGTGGTGCGCGCGGCACGTCCGATTGTGTCCTTTTTAGCAGCGCGGCGCGCGCTGAAATGGCGCGTTGGGGGGTCAAAACCACCCGACCGACCTCCGAATGCCACGAAACCGTATGACAACATCCGGGGCGTGAATTTTGAAATGGTCGGCCAGACGGCACCTCATTCGGAGGTGCCGTTTGACCGCGGCGGCCGGAAACGCGTTTCCGGCGCCATAAAACACCAAAACGGCGTGCGGCGGTCCCATTCGGAGCAAACGTGCTCCGAAAGACCTGAAATGAGATTATTTCTTGAATCAAAGTTTTTAAATTATTATAGCACAATGATTTGATATTATATATATATTATATATATATTAAAACATTTAAAATATATTATATATATATATATTTAAAATATTGTATTTAATAGTATATATATGAATATATATATATATATATATATATTTATATATTCAATTCAATAAAAAAAATTTAAATTTTTTTTTTAGACTAGCGACCGCCTCGGTCGCTAAAGGCCGGATTTTCAGTAGTGTATGGCAAAAGTAAAATGAAATAATGCCATTTACTTATTCACATGGATATTCTACTAATCGAATAATCATATGCAATATCAATAACCACTTTCATAATGATGGAATGCATAATGCCAGACTATCATAACCACACAGCCAAGGCCTCGTGCCAAGACTACAAATAAGATTTTGCCAAGGCCTTATGCCAAGATACTAGTTTGTCTCATGAGACCTACCGATGCATCGAGGAGCTATAACGGGCTCCACCCGTCACATATTATGTCCAATGCATTCCCATATGAAAAGGTTTAAACATAACATAAACATTCGTATTAAAACTAGCATACGAAATGTAAATACTTCATCCATATACCATGAATGGTATAAAAATAACACATCCACAGTCAAACATATCACAAAACCATCAATACAATATAGAAGTTTTGTATCATAATAAATCAACTTCAAATAAGCGTAAAATCCATCAAAGGATGTTGACATAGATGAAATCAAAACTATTTTTAGAGAAATATTTCTTTCTATTTTGAAATCATTTAAGAGTCATATATTTATAAAATAAAACATTTTCTTTGAAAATATTCTTATAAGCTTGTAAGGGAAGCTTCGGCGATTTTATAACGGAGGAAAATAACCGCACCCTCCGTATAAGTTAAAAAAACATTCTTACCTTAATTCTGTCGAAAAGGTTAAAAAGCACCTTGTTTGGAAAACGACGGAAAGATTCCTTTATAAAACTCTTATAAAAAGACAAAAAAGGGTATAAATGACTTTAACCCATATTCTTTTAAAGATTAAATTTTTTTTGAAATACATTTTTAAGAAACATGGATGTGGATGATAAAGAGATCCCAATAGATTATTACGTATAAACAACCTCGGATAATGAAGATATTGTGAAATAACCCTTACCATGCACTTTTCCTTGGTTGAGGGTAGGTTAACCTCCTATATAATGGTGAAATAATTGTTATTAAATTATACAATAATCATATACATTAATATGATATCATATATGATCTTTTAACATTGATTTGTTAATAATATCTTAGTATTATCTTTGTTTCGGGTGTTAACTTACTCGTTTTATTTTATATGTTTTATTATCTAATCCATGTTTGTAATGGATAGGTTGCATATTAATCATATCCATAATGATATCAAGTCCTTAGATACTATTATTAATCATCAAATGAGAATTATACTTGAATGGATATGATGGAGAATGAATCTCATCACATTCGTGGAGACGGTAGTCCATACGTACGCACGAGCGACAATATCATTCTTTTGATATTAAAATAATATATAATTGGATGGAATATCATATATACAGAATCATTATCATGTTACATTTATTATTTACATGAATTACACATCATTATTATACCCATCCAAATAATAATTTATTGAATAACAATTACACCACGACGTGGAGACGGTAAGCCGTACATACGCACGTATGGTGACATGTTATTCAAAGGATGGATAGAATACTGAATATGGTTGTACCATATTTATAATAACATCAGAGTATATATATGATACTGGAGTTATTATTTTAGAATGGTATCAACAAAGGAAGAAGAAGTGGAAGAAGAAAGGAACATGGAAAAGGGTGGTGAAATCATTACCTCTTCTTCGGGTTCTTCCTTTTGATTTGATCAAAAGGGCTCCTTAGGATGGCTTTCTGATCAAACTAAGGCCTCTAGGTTGTAGTGAGGGAAGGTGGGAGAGTTGTTGGGCAGAGTTTGGGCGAACCAAAAGGCTTTGAAGGTGTGAAGTAATGAGAAGGGGGAGTTCCCTTTTATAAGAGGGGTGAGGGGAACCTTTGGAAAAGCTAGAAATATTAATTTATAATAAATTCATATTCGGTTTCTAATGGCTCAAAAGTTGATAATTCAAAAGTTAAGGTGGGTATAGGTCGTAAAACATTCAACCAATAGAATTTAGACAGGATTGGGTTACTATATTAACCTTATCTTTTAGTTTTAACTATTAGTTAATTAGTTTGACATTTACCATGTCACTTTGTATTTTTATATTATATAGTTAATAAACTTACTATATACATCCAAACGACCCCCAAGTGGTCCATTAATGATACACCTATCATGATATAAGTCTCTTGGCCAAACCTTAGATTTTTAAGAATATAATATCAATTAATAATATAATATTTGTTTTAAAAACTATTTTATGTCAATTTTAACACTATTCAATAGTTGATTTTTGTGCAACTCATAACAGAATGATTACTTCGAAAAAAATTTATTAAATCATTCCTAACATGTCATATTAACTTATAAAATTAGTGTAATTCATAAAAAGTCTCAAATTATATTTATTTGGGTATTTATAATATCAATTATTTTAATTTTTCACTATTATGGTAATTACTGCATCATCATTGTGTCATAAATAAATTCAATTATTTAAAGTCTAAAAATTATAAATAAAATATCATTATGTATGATATCTTATTCTCTTTCTAATTAATATTTACAATCGAATTTATCTTATGTATAACCCTATATTTAAAATTTTTTAGTAAATAAACTTTGATTTTAACTCTTTTAACTCTTCTTTGAATTAAATAATAATAAATGTACTAATCTAATCCAAGTGGACCTAAATGATAATATTTTATTCCTAAGGTTGTTTTTGGTCGAGATACACTTGTACAATATAATTAGGATATGTGTTAGGGTAAAATTAATATCATTTTTACCCTTAATTACCCTATTTACTTTTAACCGTGGTAAATAAATGTAAAAAGTTACTATTCACCAAAAATTATTTTCATCTCATTGAACCAAATTTTACTTCCTGATATTAACCGTGTATCTCCGATTATTGAAATTCCATTCACAGAAGTGGTAAAATTAAGTTTTATGAAAAATCCAGTTTTTTAACTACCACTTAGTAGTTTCACTATTCACCAAAAATTGAAGTTGTTCAGAACAATGCCAAAATTTCACCCTAAGCTATAATTGATATTCCGAATTCAAAAATGATATCTATTTTAAAAAATTCCAAAAATATAAGTTGCATTAATTAATTTTATAATTAATTCCCGCTGTTACAACCTATAGCGTGTTTTTAAGAAACAATATATACCAAAAGATTGACAATTGTTTAGGTCCAATTTCAAAGTGAAATTAATTCTAGTAAACACCATTGGATAAAATGGTAAAAATATATTCTAAATATACATTAAAACCACTCAAATTCATAATTTATCAATATAAATTATTTCGATTAAAAAATTTGTTTTTAATTAGAATTTAGTAATTTTCACTATTCATCAAAATATTAAAGTTATCCGAAAAGTACCAAAATTTCACCTTAGGCTAAATTCGATATTCCGAATCCAGAAATGAAGTCCATTTTGAAATATAAAATATATATAATTTCTAAAAGTAGGTATTACTATTCATAATGGCAAGTTTGATCGGTTGTGGTGTGTGTTAGAACTCGATGTTGCGTACAACACACGCTATCACATTATTCAAAGAGAAACGTACTGTAGAAGCTTGGGGTGTTACATTTTCCCCTCCTTAAAATAATTTCATCCTCTAAATTTCTAGAATACTATTTTATGAAAAGACTCAGTTGGTTCTTTATCATAAGTTCCTCGGGTTCCCACGTTGCCTCTTCCATCTTATGGTTTCTCCACAAAACTTTTACCAGACGCATCGTCCGGTTTCTCAGTACTTGTTCTCTCGTATCTTGAATCCTGGAGGGCTCTTCGCAATAAGACAGATCGGGTTCCAGTTCCAATTCCACATAGGTGAGTACATGCGTTGGGTCAGGCATTTATTTCCTCAATAGAGATACGTGGAACACATCGTGAAATTTGGAGAGACTTGGCGGCATTGCCAATCGGTAAGCTAAAGCCCCAATTCATTCTAGAATTTCGAAAGGTCTGATGTACCTGGGACTCAATTTACATTTCTTACCAAAATGAATGACTCCCTTCCATGGAGATACCTTCAGGAAAACATGATCACCGACTTGAAATTCCAAATCCTTCCTTCGATTATCAGCAAATCTCTTCTGCCTACTTTGAGCTGCTTTGATGTGATTTTAGATTACCTTCACCTTTTCCATCGTTTCCTCTACCAGTTATGGACCTAAAAGTTTTCTTTCACCCACATCATCCCAACAGGTGAGCGTGTGACATCTCTTCCAGTATAACGCTTCATATAGTGCCATCTGAATACTCTAATGGAAGCTATTGTTATTGGAAAATTCTACCAAAGGTAAATATTGATCCCACATACCCTGAAAGTCAAGTGAGAAGGATCTCAACATGTCTTATAAGGTTTGAATAGTCCATTCTGATTGTCCGTCTGTCTGAGGGTGGTAGGCAGTGCTCAAATGAAGTTCAGTATCCAGTGATTTCTGAAGAATCTTCCAGAATCTTAAAGTAAAATGGGGATCATGATCAGAAACAATCGATAGGGGTACTCCATGAAGTCTCACAACTTAATTTATATATAGTCTTGCTAGACATTCCAGTGGTAGATCTTCTATTATAGCAAGAAATTGTGCTGACTTGGTAAGACGATCAACAATAACCCATATTTCATCGTTCCTTCTAAGAGTCTTTGGTAGTCCTATGACAAAGTCCATCGTAATATTTTCCCATTTCCACTCTGGTATGGGAAGAGGTTGCATGACTCCTCCAGGCTGTTGCCTTCCAGCTTTCACTTGTTGACAAACCATACATCTTGATACAAAATCAGCAATCTCCCTCTTCATATTGTCCCACCAAAAATGTTCCTTCAAATCTCTATACATTTTGGTGCTCCCAGGGTGTATAGAGAAATTGGAACTATGAGCATCATCCAGCAATTCCCTTTTTACATCAGGTATATCGGGAAGACAAAGTCTCTTCCCGAATTTCAAAATTCCATCTTCATACACAAAGTCTCTCAATCTCCCATCATTCACAGCTTTAATCTTCTTTTGAAATTCTTCATCATCGGTCTGATAACTCTTAATCCATTATAGTAAATATGGTACGACAGCCATTTGAAAAAGCATTGATGTTTTACCTTCCCTGGTTACTCCCATGTCCATCTTCACTAGATCCATCAAAATTGGATCCCTTTCAATTCTCATCACGTTCAGAACTCCATGGTCTTTTTTGCTCAAAGCATCTGCCACCTTGTTTGCTTTCCCCGGGTGGTAGTGTATCGTGCAATCATAATCCTTGAGTAATTCAAGCCATCTCCTTTGCCTCATGTTGAGTACTTTTTGTGAGAAAATATACTTCAAACTCTTGTGATCAGTATAAATCTCACATTTATCACCATAGAGGTAGTGCCTCCATATCTTCAATGAAAAGATCAAAACTGCTAACTCGAGATCATGTGTAGGATAGTTTTTCTCATGAATTTTCAAATGTCGTGTTGCATAGGCAATAACCCTATCATTCTGCATAAGGACACAACCAAGTCCTTTTTTCGATGCATCACTATAAATAACGAACCCATCATTCCCCAATGGTAGGGTCAATATAAGAGCATTGACTAATCTTCTCTTAAGTTCTTCAAATCAGTCTTCACACTCTTTTGTCCAAACAAATTTACCCCCTTTACATGTGAGCTTCGTTAATGGGTTAGCCAATCGGGCAACATTCTGGACGAAAATTCGATAATAACCTGCCAAACCAATAAAACTACGTACCTCAGTTATACTCGTAGGTGATGGCCATTCTTGGATTGCCTTGGTATTAGAAGGATCAATAGAGATTCCATCTTTAGAGACAATATGGCCAAGAAAAGAAATCTTTGCAAGCTAGAATTCACACTTGCTAAACTTCCCATATAATTCATGTCTTCTCAGAGTCTTCAAGATAATGCGCATGTGATTTTCATGATCTTCGTAGCTTTTGGAGTATACCAAGATATCATAAATAAATACCACCAAAAATTCATCGAGATACTCCTTGAAAACTCTATTCATCAGATCCATGAATACAGAGGGTGCATTAGTCAATCCAAAAGGCATTATTGTAAACTCATAATGCCCGTACCTAGTTCGAAATGCTGTCTTCGAAATGTCTTCCTTCTTCACATAAAACTGATGGTATCCAGATCGAAGGTCAATCTTTCAAAAGTATTGAGCTCCATGCAGTTGGTCAAATAAATCATCAATGCGAGGTAGGGGATACATGTTCATTATTGTTATGGAATTGATCTCCCTATAGTTGATACATAACCTCATATATCCATATTTCTTTTTAACAAAAAGAACAGGGGCTCCCCATGGAGAAAACTAGGGCGAATAAATCCCTTATTACTCAATTACTCTAGTTGTTTCTTTAGTTTGACTAATTCTAAAGTGGATATTCTATAAGGGGTCTTCAATATAGGCCTTGATCCAGGAATTAAATCAATAGAAAACTCAACTTCTCATTCAGAAAGATGTCCAGGTAAATCTTCCGGAAATACATCTACATATTCTTTCACAACAGGTACATCCTGTATTTGAACATTCCTTTTCTCACCCACAGTTATTTCATTCTCTTCCTCCTTAATAATTGAATTTAGTTGAGCTACTGGGGGTGGATCTAGATAAGAATTAGGTGGTGATGATTTTGCTCTAAAGATAAGGTGTTCCTTATCATCATCATCAAGAATCGTAACCTCTTTATTCTTACAATAAATCTTCGCATCATAGTCCGAAAGCCAGTCCATACAGAGGATTATTTAAAACTCAATCATAGGTATGATGATGAGATCAGCAGATAAAGAACATGTATGTGCTCTAATGGGTACTGACTCACAAACCTTTGTGGCAATGATACTTCCCTTAGGAGTTTTAACTGACAACTCCCTTGTTAAATCAAATTGGAAATATCTAATTTTCTTAGAAAAATGGGAAGATATGAAACAATGCGATGATCCAGAATCAAATAATGCATTTTCTAAACTTGAGGAAACCATTAAATTACCTGCCACCACGTCTTTCGGAGCTTCTACCTCAGCAGTAGTGATAGCATAAGCTTGGACTTGATCCCTTGGCCTTTTATGAGGTAAGTTCTCCTGACGCTTAGGAAATTCATTTGCATAATTCCACATCTCCCTACAATTGTAGCACTGAACATTGGTAGCTTCCTTCTTCCCCTTGCAATCACGAGCTTGGTGGCCTTTTTCACCACACTTGTAACAGACTCTCGTTCCCTTCAAGCAAGTACCGGGGTGTTTCTTACGACATTTACCACAGGATGGATATTCAACCATTCCCTTCTTCCCCTTATTTCCATTCCCAGATTGATCAGCAGGTCACTTATTCTCTTGCTTTTCTTTAAAGTCATAAGACTTAGAAAATTCCTTTTCGGTCTTGATAGCACATGAGACAATGTCTTCGTACGACGAGAAGGATTGTGAGACTAATTCTTGATGGATAAATGGTTTTAACCCATCAAAGAAATGATCAATCTTACTTCTTAGGTTACGTATATAATCTCCAACATACCTTTCTAACCTTGTAAAGTTAGCCTCATACTTTGTGACATTCTCATCCTCCTTTTGTCTCAGACTCAGAAATTTCCTTTCCATATCTACTCGATAGTCGCGAGGAAAGTATTTTTCTAAAAACAGATCTTTGAACTCCCTCCATTCCATATTTGATTCTTCATCATCTTCCATCGTGTTTTGAATCAATGACCACTATGGATCAGCATCTCCAGTGAGTCGGTAAACTGCTATGATAACTTTTTCCCTTTCACTACTCCCCAAAGCCTGAAATATTTTTTCTAAGGAATTTATCCATTGCTCAGCTACTAAGGGATTTGTACTCCCATTGAAAGTTGGTGGTTGTTGCCTCATGAATCGATCTAACATTGATCCTCCACGCTGCGGATAAGGGTGCTCCATACGGGTAAGGTTATTATTCATAACCTGAGTGAGTTGTCCCAGTATGGTGATTAGCTGATCGGCACTAGTTGCATCACCAGCTCCACTATAATTATCCTGAGCAGGAGGGAAATCCCTATATGGAGTTCATGCATTGATACAGTTTCCATTTCGTCCACTAGGTGCTATTTCTAAACAATGGCATGAACTAGATCAGTTTATGAATCAAAATACATAATCTCATACTTATAAAACACTTAACATAAATTGAACTATTTATGTATATAATCCATAATCGTAAAAATGTTTTCTTTGAGGAAGTATATACTCATAAACCGTTCATAATGATTTGTAAAGAAAATGAGATTTATCCTAAGCATATCCCCCCAGGAGTGTCGTAACCAAGAGTGCAGTAAGGCTCGTTGTCGTGCACCAGTTCCCGTTCGAGTCTAGCTCAAAGTGGTGTTTTCAGGTTTTACCCCTAAGTACATACATGCCAGATCCGCCTCTACCTGCTTGTATCCTGACAGGGATATATTGCTCGGAAAACTCACAAAATCTCTACAATACCAAAATTCTAGGAAGTTCTTCTATACTAATCCTCAAAGTTCATCTTTGGTCTACGTGCTCTAATCAGAGTTTATCTAAATCTATTTTCCAAGGTTTGTACTAAACTTCCTCTGATACCAATTGTAATGCCCCGACCCCAGTTACCTAGAGTCGGTGCATTATTACATTACATTGGCATGATCACAAGAAAGATCAAATCTCGAAAGAACGATTGGTTTAGTAGCCTTGGAAACACTAGATATATTCATATAGTTTTACATTACATCATAAAGTGAAAAACTACTACAACAACATAGTCTCCATATTCCACACTCATATCCCCACATACTATCCCTGCAGGTCATTCCTAACTTACTTCTTCACATCCTGGGAAAAATAAAACATAAAAAAGGGGTGAGCTAAAATGCCCAGTAAGGATAACAATATAGCGGAAACTTTCAAAAATAAGCATAAACATTTAAGGCAATGTATAACTAAAACAAATGCCTTTTAAACCTGAACTTGAACATAGTATGGAAAAAGTAAAATGAAATAATTACATTTACTTATTCACATGGATATTCTACTAATCGAATAATCACATGCAATATCAATAACCACTTTCATAATGATGGAATGCATAATGCCAGACTATCATAACCACATAGCCAAGGCCTCGTACCAAGACTACAAATAAGATTTTGCCAAGGCCTTGTGCCAAGACACTAGTTTTTCTCATGAGACCTACCGATGCATCGAGGAGCTATAGTGGGCTCCACCCGTCACATATTAAGTCCAATGCATTCCCATATGAAAAGGTTTAAACATAACATAAACATTCATATTAAAACTAGAATACGAAATGTAAATACTTCATCCATAAACCATGAATGGTATAAAAATAACACATCCACAGTCAAACATATCACAAAACCTTAAATACAATATAGATGTTTTGTATCATAATAAACCAACTTCAAATAATCGTAAAATCCATTAAAGGATGTTGACATAGATGAAATCAAAACTCTTTTTAGAGAAATATATCTTTCTATTTTGAAATCATTTAAGAGTCATATATTTATAAAATAAAACATTTTCTTTGAAAAAATTCTTATAAGCTTGTAAGGGAAGCTTCGAAAATTTTATAACGGCAGAAAATAACCGCACCCGCAGTATAAGTTAATAAAACATTCTTACCTTAATTATGTCGAAATGGTTACAAAGCACCTTGTTTGGAAAATGACGGAAAGATTCCTTTATAAAACTCTTATAAAAAGTCAAAAAAGGGTATAAATTACTTTAACCCATATTCTTTTAAATAGTAAAAATGTTTGAAATCCATTTTTAAGAAACATGGATGTGCATGATAAAGAGATCCTAGTATATTATTACGTATAAACAACCTCGAATAATGAAGAGATTGTGAAATAACCCTTACCTTGAACATTTCCTGGGTTGAGAGTAGGTTAAACTCCTATATAATGGTGAAATAATTGTTATTAAATTATACAATAATCATATACATTAATATGATATCATATATGATCTTTTAACATTGATTTGTTAATAATATCTTAGTATTATCGTTGTTTCGGGTGTTAACTTACTCGTTTTCTTTTATGTGTTTTATTACGTAAGTCATGCTTGTAATGGATAGGTTGTATCTTAATCATATCTAGAATGATATCAAGTCCTTAGATACTATTATTAATCATCAAATGAGAATTATACTTGAATGGATATGATGGATAATGAATCTCATCACGTTCGTGGAGATGGTAGTTCGTACGTACGCACAAGCGACAATATCATTCTTTTGATATTAAAATAATATATAATTGGATGGGATATCATATATACAGAATCATTATCATGTTACATGTATTATTTACATGAATTACACATCATTATTATACCCATCCAAATAATAATTTATTGAATAACAATTACACCACGACGTGGAGACGATAAGCCGTACGTACGCACGTATGGTGACATGTTATTCAAAGGATGGATATAATACTGAATATGGTTGTGCCATATTTATAATAACATCACAGTATATATATGATACTGGATTTATTATTTTAGAATGGTAACAACAAAGGAAGAAGAAGTGGAAGAAGAAAGGAACTTGGAAAAGGGTGGTGAAATCATTACCTCTTCTTCGGGTTCTTCCTTTTTATTTGATCAAAAGGGCTCCTTAGGTTGGCTTTATGATCAAACTAAGGCCTCTAGGTTGTATTGAGGGAAGTTGGGAGAGTATTTGGTCAGCGTTTGGCCAAACAAAAAGGCTTTGAAGGTGTGAAGTAATGAGAAGGGAGAGTGCCCTTTTATAAGAGGGGTGAGGGGCTCCTTTGGAAAAGCTAGAAATATTAATTTATAATAAATTCATATTAGGTTTTTCTTAATGGATCCAAAGTTGATTATTAAAAGGTTAAGGTGGGGATAGGTCTAAAACCATTCAACCAATAGAATTTAGATAGGTTTGGGTTACTATATGAAACTTATCTTTTAGTTTTAACTCTTAGTTAATTAGTTTGACATTTACCATGTCACTTTGTATTTTTATATTATATAGTTAATAAAATTACTATATACATCCAACCGACCCCCAAGTGGTCCATTAATGATACACCTATCATGATATAAGTCTCTTGGCCGAACCTTATATTTTTAGGAATTTAATATCAATTAATAATATAATATTTGTTTTAAACACTCTTTTATGTCAATTTTGACACTATTCAATAGTTGATTTTTGTGAAACTCATAACAGAATGCTTACTTCGAAAAAATTTAATTCAATCATTCCTAACATGTCATATTAACTTAGAAAATTAGTGTAATTCATAAAACGTCTCAAATTATATTTATTTGGGTATTTATAATATCAATTATTTTAATTTGTCACTATTATGGTAATTACTGCATCATCATTGTGTCATAAATAAATTAAATTATTTAAAGTCTAAAAATTATAAATAAAATATCATTATGTAGTAAATTTTATTATATTTCTAATTAATATTTACAATCGAATTTATCTTATGTATAACCCTATATTAAAAATTTTTATATAAATAAACATTGATTTTATATATTTTAACACTTCTTTGAATTAAATAATAATAAATGTCCTAATCTAATCCAAGTGGACCTAAATGATAATATTTTATTCCTAATGTTGTTTTTCATTGAGATACACCTGTCCAATAGAATTAGGACATGTGTTAGGATAATATTAATATCATTTTTACCCTTAATTACCCTATTTACTTTTAACCGTGGTAAATAAAAGTAAAAAGTTACTATTCACCAAAAATTATTTTCATCTCATTGAACCACATTTTACTTCTTGATATTAACCACGTCTCTCGGATTTTCCAAATTCTATTCATAGAAGCGGTAAAATTAAGTTTTATGAAAAATTCAGTTTTTTAACTACCACTTAGTAGTTTCACTATTCATCAAAAATTGAAGTTTTTCAGAACAATGCCAAAATTTCACCCTAACCAATAATTGATATTCCGAATTCAAAAATGATGTCTATTTTACAAAATTACAAACATATAATTTGCATTAATTAATTTTATAATTAATTCCCGCTGTTACAACAAATAGCATGTTTTTAAGAAACAATATATACCAAAAGATTGACAATTGTTTAGGTCCAATTTCAAAGTGAAATTAATTCTAATGAAAACCATTGGATAAATTGGTAAAAATATATTCTAAATATACTTTAAAACCACTCAAATTCATAATTTATCAATATAAATTATATCGATTAAATAAGTTGTTTTTAATTAAAATTTAGTAATTTTCACTATTCATCAAAATATTATAGTTATCCGAAAAGTACCAAAATTTCACCTCAGGCTAAATTCGATATTCTGAATCCAAAAATGAAGTCCATTTTGAAATATAAAATATATATAATTTCAAAAATTAGGTATTACTATTCATAACAGCTAGTTTGATCGGTTGTGGTGTGTGTTAGAACTCGATGTTGCATACAACACACGCTATCGCATTATTCAAAGAGAAACGTACTATAGAAGCTTGGGGTGTTACATGATGTCTTGGTACATGTCACTTGTGTTATGTTTTTATGTCCAAAAATATAAATTCCATCACTATAAGATTATTTATTGGTATCAATTTTTTTTTAATTTTTATTTTTTTCAGGTATATATTTTTGTCAATTTTTCATTTCGTATAGATTTATTATATTTACTTATTCAATCAATATTATCTATGATATTATTATTTTTTGATAAATTTTTTTTATAGTTCCCCTTATTAATAACTTTATCTTAACAATTTATGTTTTTTTCATTTCACTTGGAAACCATAAATATTACTACTTGATACATATTGATATACAAGTAGAAATTAAAATGTTTTCCTCTATATAGTTTGAGTATTATTCATTTTAAATTTACCTAACAGTCATTTATATATTAATACTACTAACACTAAAAGATTTATGCATCCTATAAATTATAATCTTAGTATTATGTAATATAGTAATCAAATAACATCTAAATTTATGTCACTAGAGTTGGTGTTTTTACTACTTTCATTAGAGTATAGTTGAAACCATAAGACCTATATTTTGAAGAGCATATAAAGAGACCTCAAGACTATGAACAAATTTTAAGATACGTTGGAAATATATCATGATTAAAATAAATGAATTAAAATTATAGTCATTATATAATATTATTAAAAGAGTTATGCACTGACTAATTAATAATATTAGATTATTGATAAATGAAACCTAAATTAAGGAATGAATGTTGTGTCAATTCATTTAAACAATGTTAGGATTATGCTATATATTAGTACAGATTGTCTTGTGTTATAGTATAGAAGCTTATAACACTATTAGAGTAGTTGACTGAGGTTATGATTAATAATATAACTCATATACAATAACCTATTTCTTTATATTTTGTTGTAAAATTTATGAATAGGGTGATAAAAATCTAAACATCATCCTTCAACTACAATTATTAGGTACAATATAAAAATCAATTCACTATACACCTTGGAGATTTAAATAAAAGAAACCATTGGATATTTATTAGGATTTTGAAATTACAGAAAAATATTTTGAGGTCCTAAATGACGTAATGGAAGTCACATTGATCATAAAAAATATAAAAAATAATTTATTGGATTCAGGATACAAGCATTAATTCATATCATTTAGGTTTGGTAAAAATGTTGAACAAAACCCTAAATCACAAATTAGGGATTTTTTTGTCATAAATCATGTAGACGTGTTATAGAAATGAATGTGTGTTCATATGTATATATTAAAATGTATTGAGGTTATTAAGTGAAAAATTTATTCTTCATGCTAAAGGTTGTCTTTGATGTAATCCATTTTATGTATTGTCTCTCAATGTATAATTAAAGAATTTATTATCATGATATGGATATTATAATATTTATGTTTGGAATATAACTCTTCATTTTTATAAGATCTTACTAATTTTTAATGTCTTTGTATGGTAACACACAATAGGGATATAAAAAATGAATTTCATGGAGGATATCAATCATCAAATGTAGAGGATATCATTTGAATATAGTATTTTTTATATTATTATAGACTATATTGATGTGTGTCTTAATAAAATAATTCTGAAAGTTCATAGTACAATAATTGAGTTCACTATTTACCTTATCATATATTCAAAACACATAAATAATACCCTTAGATAATATATTCATTCCAATTTATTGAATTATTTAATCAATTACAATTTTTGTGTCATAAGCATGTTTTATTCCATAGAGTTTCACCTTGAATATCACATATCTTATTTGGGAAATAGATGGGTTAATGATTTAGCACATTGATTATAGAGATATAATTTAAAAAATGTTAAAAACAAGTACCTTTACCTCTCATTGATGATATATTTAATCAATTTCTAGGAGATAAATATGTATCAAAGATAGATCTCTATTTTGGAAATCATCAGTTATGATTCATAAAGCATGATAAACCAAATATGCATTTTTGTACATGGTATGGGTAGTATTAGCTCACTGTAAACTATTTTATGTTAACTAATATACCCTTTGTGGTTATAGATTTGTTGAACGATGTATTCTAGTAAAATCTCAATAGATATTATGTGGATTGCTTTTGAAAATATCTTGATATACGCTATGTTCTTTGAAGAACATGTAAATGATTTCATAACAGTAATTGTCACTAAAAGGAGAAACTTATTTGATAAATTTAGAAAGTGTGGATTTTAAATTTAAGAAAAAATAATCTTTATATCATCTAAAAGGATATAATATTAGTTGATCCCATAATGAAAAATCATTTTCAATAATAGACCGCACTGATGAATATAATTTTGATATGTTTTTTCCTTTGTTATACTCATTACTGTTAGTGATTTATTTAAATTTTCCCTGATTGACAAACATGTTTACCATATGTAAAAACAAATGGGTAACATTCACATGGATTAAAAAGCTCAATGAAATATTTGAGGAAATAATTAAATGATTAATCATTTCACTAGTATTTACTTTACCATCCATAAAATAATGATTTATTGTATATAGTGACTTGTCATAAAAAATGATAGTTTGTGTACTTATATAGAATGAATCAATTGATATATATACATTAAATATATTGCAGATCCATGAGATAAACAATATGAAAAACAACTTTGATCTTGGAAATGTATTTTCCCTTTATTTATATATAGATCCTATCTTTATGGTGAGTTACGTAACATCAATATCGATCACATAATATTGAATTATATAGGAACTCAAAAAGATATCAACATGAGAAAAAGTATATGGTTGGGATTAATCATGGGCTATAACTATGATGTATGTAAAAACCATTGGAATGAAAATAATAATGATGATGCATTGAGTAAGAAGAGTCATTGAATCCCATTAATAAAGAGTGTTTAGAAATATAAAATATTCCAGGATCTAGTACTGTTGGATATCGATGCTATTAATAAAAGAATAAATAAAGAATTTTCATTTAAATTGTCACACCCCAACTGGGTTTAGCACGCGACTTATAAAATTGTGCGTTAACACGCAGTTTGGTTTTCTAGGCGGTTGGTGCTGGGTGGCGCGGCCCGAGCGCAGCTCGCTCGACTGCGCACTTGACGGCACACGAGCCGTGTGGTTGCCCGACATCTGAAATAAGTAAATAAATTAATTAAAGGTAAAGCGAAATGAAATGAAGTAAAATAATTTTTTTTAAACAAAATTTAGTTTGATAGAATAATGTTTAAGCATAAAATAATAATGATGTTATAGTTTTAATAATAATAATAATAATATTTTGGTTGTTTTATTGTTATTATTATTATTATTATTATTAAGATTTATTATTATAATTATTAAGATTTTCTTATCATTGTTATTTTTATTATTGTAATCATATTATTATTAGAAGGAAAATATATATAAATTTTTATGGGGTGAAACCTAAATCCCGCCCCCCCCCTTTCTATTTCCCTTTCTTTGCGTGAGTAACCGCTTGGTTTTTCCTCTGCACTGCGGCGCTTCCTGCTCGCTGCCCCGCGCTTCGCCCCTGCCGCCATCACATTCTTCTGCCTTGGCCCTCCGTGATCGCCCCCTTGCGCCTCACCTCTCGACCACCTCCTACTCACGCCCATGCCCTCCGTCGTCGGTTCCCGCTTGGACCTCCCCTCCCTCACCAGCGCTTCGCCCTGCTTCTCCAGATCTGCACCAGCTCGTTACCTAGTAGCCCCCTCCGCGCTCGCCTCCGGCTTCCGGCCAAGCCGCCTCCGACCTTCGTTCCGCACTCCCACAGGTCGCCGCGCCCAGGCCCACACTCCGCGCTCCGACCTGCACGAACCCGAGCCCTCTCCAACACCCTCCGACTTGCCCGCGCACCACCTACTGTCCGGACGAGGCCTCACTGGCGATGTCCGACTTGCCCGCGCACCACCTCTAATCTGGTTGTGTCCCTCGCCAGCGGTTTCCGGCCGCTCTCTCCCTCTGGTAGTCTTCCGGCCACGCAACTCCCCCTTCTAGCAGGACTCCCCTTCCGGTGATGTTTTCTCTTCTTTTTTTCCCTTTGGTAATTGCTTCTTCATTTATGGTTTTAGTTTTCCCAAACCCTAGATGTTAAGATTTTAATATTTTTATGGTTTAATTTCAAAAAAATTGATGGTCCGATGTTGATGTCTATAGTTGATTTTGTCTCTCGCTAGTGCGGTTGAGGTGCGAACGGCGTTTCACACCATTTTCGGGGTGTTTTTCATCGGTTGAGGTGGGTTTCCCCTTGCTCAAATCCTTTTGATTTGAAATTCACTTGTTTCATGTATTTTTCCTTATTATTGATAATTATCCGGTGCCTTGCGATGTTATTTGAAATTGTTTTATAAACGTCTAGCTAGTCTATTAAATATTGTGTGTGGTGTGAACTATGTTTTGGAAATGTTTTGAGGAACGCTATGTTTTGCATTTGGTTTATGTGAGTCTCAGATACCTTTTTGGCCATGCTTTGGTCCTTCCGCATCAATTATTTTTGGGTGTTGTTTAATTTTTGTAGGGTGTTTCTCCGACGTGGCCGTGAATCCCCTTGCTGGGTTCGCAAAGGGTGTCTCGGGTCACGTCGGATTGCGCTTCGTCCACCGCCATCGAAGGTGAAGCGATTCAGATTGCTTCGGATTTGTTCACCTTTATTTGCGGGGCACACCTTGTTTTACCGCATGTTTTGGGTTCGTTCTGTTTCATCTGCACCGGTTTCAAGGTGGGTTTTACTCTGTTTATTCATTTGGATTATTTTTTTTTAGATAGTGTTTATGTGTTTTTAGATACTTTGCATTGTTGCAGTGCATTGGCGAGGTTGTTCTATGATATTACGGTTGTCGGCAAGTAGCGTGTGCTTGTGCGCAAGTTGGGACGTACCGCATCGCCGTCATAACCAAGTTGCGAGTCGAGGTAGGTCCCCCATTGCACTTACCTTTAGATTTAGAATTTATTAATTTCTTGTTGTTTTATTAATTTTTAATGAATTAGAAATAATATTAGATAGTGAAACTTTAAATTATTATTTAGTGCGAAAAGAGATGTTTATTTTATACCGAACACATTTGACATTTTCTTGACGGGCGGACACCCAGTTTTGAAAGAATGCCAGTTTGGCCTTTAAACATAATTCACGGAACTTTAAATGTGCATCTAGTTTTAAAAATAAATAATTTCTTCTAAACCAGTGTTTTGAAATTTTTGAGAAATGAGGTTTTACTTTAAAATTGGTGAAGGCCCGTTTGGCACTTTAATGAAATGGATTATCTTGGAAATCCCACTCGGGGGTGATCTTTGGTGTGCGTTGTTTGCGTGAGCTGTACGTGATGTTTGTGCATCGTGACTGATTTATTTACATTGTAGACGCACCCCCTTTTTATTGCTTGTGATGACATGGGAACCTGGCATATTGAGTGAATTTTCTGAGAACGATTGCTGCACTAGTTTAGACCACGCACTGGCTAGTGGCCCCATAGCAGGGGAATACTGAGTTATTGCTGCTATGGGGATTGGACCCCTCGGTTAGGCCATGCAGGGCTATGCCGGGTAGTATTATGGGCGTTATGACGTCATCAAGTTATGGCATGCCTCAGGATGAGTCACACGTATAGTACGTTCTGGATTGTTCACGATCTCCTAGGTTCGACCCATGTTTCTTTTAGTGTTTATTTGTGTGTGGCGGATGATTGAGAGGTCGAGTTAGGTTGCTGACCCATGTGTGCCACTTTTTCCATTGCCCTTAGTGTGTGTTGGGTGTGATTCTCCTCTTGACTAAAAACTAAAGTTTGGATTTCTAAATTGTTCGCAAGATGTTTTAAAAATGCAATGCACCTGTTTCTTTCAACATTAAATTTGTTTTAAATCAAAAAGGGCAATGGAATGTTACTTGTTTTAGAAATGAATGTGTGTGGAAACCATATTTTATATAATTAAGTTCAAACCTGGAATTGATAAATTCTTTATTTATTGGTATGTGCATTGGGATAGAATTAGTCGGGCCTACCTACTGAGTTTTAATACTCACGCCTATAGTGTTTTCTTGTTTTTAGTTCTGTTGCAGGTTCCAGATTCAGTTGTTCGCCTTGAGCGATTTTGGTTGTGGTATTGGAGAGTGACCCATGGGGGTCACCTGGAGTTTGGATCGTGGTCAGGTTAGTAGTGGTGTTGGTTGCTCTTTCTTTATTCATTTTGTTGTTCTGTTTTTTTTCTTTCGCTGTTTAGTTTTTTTTTTCATTTCGGCCAAATCGTTCCCACCTGTTTACTTTTGATGCCCGACACTAGTTGCCAGCCCGTGGGGATCGGGAACGCCCTTCGGGACTTGCCGCAGACCGGCTCGGGTGACCGGTTCAGGGTCGACCCGGGTTGGTTCGTGACAAAATGGTATCAGAGGGGGTTCTTGTTATTTGGGTTGTCTGGTAGATGGAGATTAGGATTGTCGGGACTTGAGAGGTAGGTACGGGAAGGACGTCATGAACCCTCGCCCGTTCTGCACCTCGAGTCGCCAGGGATAGTCCGGGAATCGAGTCTTTGTTTCGTTTTGGATTGTTTTGGATTAAGGGATGACAACAGAGGTAAGCCGATGTTACATCGCGATTTCACATGGAGTAGTGACCCATGTGGATTCTGGGTACATGGTTTGAATTCCTCCTAGTGGTCGACGCCTACTTGGGACATGGCCCACTACCATGTCACCAGGTTATGCGTGACTACTAGTCCCTCACTGCGGTGTTTGATGCAATTTAAGTGCCGTTTTTGTTCTGGTTGGTGTTAGTGCATTTTTGGAAATGGAAAAAAAAGGGTTTTGAAAATGAGACTGATTTATTTTAAAGGACTTTAAATTTATGAAATGAGTTTTAAAAGCTAAAAACATTTGGTTTGGAAAACTGATGTTTGCTTTGAAATTGATCGAGAATGGTTTGGGGTGAAACCTCAGGTACTCCTTATGGACGTTTGCACATGTGAGAAGATGCGTGGAAAGTGCGCGTTGGTGCGTATGAATGAAAGTGGATGAATACATGTGCAACGATTCATGAGATTACCTGGGTGTGTTTGAAATTTAAGGCTTGACCTGGTTTTGTAAATTGGCTTTTAAAGAGGAAAATGGTTTTGGAGAGCGGTTTTGGTTTAAAAAGTGGAGTTCGTATTTGGAAAGTAGCCTTGAAAGAAGGTGGTTTTGAAATATATAGTGAAAAGCGGTTTTGGGGTTGTGTTTGTTTTTGTTTGGTTTTGAGCTTGTTGTTTTTGGATGAGGGTGCTTTATTGATGTTGCTTCGATTGATATAAGTTTCGTCTCGGTGTTCTATATGTTTTTCAAAAATGCCGCCCAGAAAGGTCCCTAGAGTTTTGATGAGTCATGCCCAGTTTTTGGTCCTTCTTGGAAGTTGTCCGTACTTCGTGATGATTGGAGTCTGTTAGAGACAGTGCAGTGGCTTGAAGAGGTCGAGCGCATCTCCAGGGTATTGGGAACTCCCGAAGCAGTTAAAGTGTATGTGTTTTGGGTCTGTTCGAAGGACCAGCTCTGGACGAGTTGGAGTTGTTCGCCCCGTCATTACTGTAAGTTGGGATGATGTGGTATGTCTTCAAATCCATCTTCGTTCAATGATTTATACTTGTGGAGGTGAAGACGAAGAAAATGAAAGAGTTTATACGTGTTCAACATGGCCAGAAGATGGTGAAAGCATATGTTGAACATTTCAAGGATCTTGTGTCTCTTTTTCCGGGGGTAGAGTCGCAAGACTGGATGAAGACTTCTCTCTTCATCAAGGGTCTTCGTTTAGATATCAAGGAGCGGGTCCTCCTTTCTGAGGACCATCACTTTGAGAAGCTGGTGGATAAGGCGTTCTTAGTTGAGTTGGTCGTTGGAGTGGATATGGTTGGCAATCCAGCGTATCAAGTTGCTCGTCAAGGTCCCCCATCTGGAGAGCAGGGTGTGCCAGAGGGACCTATTCCTAAAGAGTCCTCTGCAGTGGTTCTAACTTCTAGTGCGTCGAATCGTCTATTGGTGTACCGTCAGTATGGACGGTTAGGGAATACAAGCCGCTATGTCACACCCCCCCCCCAAGACATGCCATCATTGTATGTTTCTAGATCATCTAGAGAAGCTTTGCAGGAAGCGTTGCCTGAGGAAGACACTGTGACTAGAAGATTCTAGTTCCTGGATGTGAGGCAGGAGATGCTTCAACCATCAGAGCCCCAACCACAGGACTTGGGGTGAAGCTCGCGCGCAGTCAGGAGTTGACGGGGGTGTGAAGCCTCAGTTCAGGTTTGGGTGTTTAGTGTTTCCAACGAAACATTTAATGACCTCCCGTTCTCTTTCTTTCACTGTTAAGGTTTTGGCGTTGTTGTCGGTTCATTGTGTTGTCGTGAGGTTGGGACGAACGTATTCGTTTGTAATCCAAACTGTCTTGTTTGTCGGATTATGGTGTTTAGGATTGTGCGTTTTTCTTAGAGGTATGTTTGGACCTTGCGTGGGTTAATCTGGGTTTGGCGATGTTCGTTTGGAGATATAAGTGCCTGCGGTGGAGTCCAGGCTTACTGTTATGCTCGGGTTTACTACTTGGATTAAGTTCTGCTTGGAGATTTTTCTATCGTCTTCGGGCTTTCTTTGGTCTGAGTCGAGAGTTCCAAGTTTTGGCGGAGGTGCTGTTTCGCTCGTGCTATAGAGGTTAGTCTGGATCGGTTGAGAGTTCCCGCATTTCCCCCCTTCCCGAGAGGGTATGTTTAGGTATTAAATTTCTGCACTAGTTGAATTCTTGTGGTGGGGAGAACCCTCTCGTGTTCTCCCGTTCCCTTGTGTTGTGTTTTCTTTCGGAAACAATTGGGCTTGGATCCTTGTTAGGTCTGTTGAGTGAAGCTTTTTGAATCGTTCGTTCTTTATTATTAAGTGTGTTTAAAACCTTATGTGGATTGGTTTTGGGTTGGGAGTTCCCACGTTGACCCCCCTCCCCGGGGCGGTGTATTTGGGTTCTAAAAGCCTCCGTGTTGGTCGAGCTCTTATGGTGGGGAAAACCCTCCCGTGTTCTCCCCTCATTTTATGTCGCGGTTTCTTCATGATTGGTCTGGTGTGACCTGTGGAGTAAAAGTTCATTTCAAATTTCTTAGCTTCTCGGTTTTGGATCGGGCATGAACTCGAGTTTTGGATATCTTTTGTCTTGGTGACTTTCTGGGGGTAGAAAGTTTCTGTGGTGGGGAGAATTGTCACACCCCAACTTGGTTTAGCGCGCGACTTATAAAATTGTGCATTAACACGCAGTTTGGTTTTCTAGGCGGTTGGTGCTGGGTGGCGCGGCCCGAGCGCAGCTCGCTCGACTGCGCACTTGACGGCACACGAGCCGTGTGGTTGCCCGACATCTGAAATAAGTAAATAAATTAATTAAAGGTAAAGCGAAATGAAATGAAGTAAAATAATTTTTTTTAAACAAAATTAAGTTTGATAGAATAATGTTTAAGCATAAAATAATAATGATGTTATAGTTTTAATAATAATAATAATAATATTTTGGTTGTTTTATTGTTATTATTATTATTATTATTATTATTAAGATTTATTATTATAATTATTAAGATTTTCTTATCATTGTTATTTTTATTATTGTAATCATATTATTATTAGAAGAAAAATATATATAAATTTTTATGGGGTGAAACCTAAATCCCGGCCGCCCCCCCCCCCCTTCTATTTCCCTTTCTTTGCGTGAGTAGCCGCTTGGTTTTTCCTCTGCACTGCGGCGCTTCCTACTCGCTGCCCCGCGCTTCGCCCCTGCCGCCATCGCATTCTTCTGCCTTGGCCCTCCGTGATCGCCCCCTTGCGCCTCACCTCTCGACCACCTCCTGCTCACGCCCATGCCCTCCGTCGTCGGTTCCCTCTTGGACCTCCCCTCCCTCACCAACGCTTCGCCCTGCTTCTCCAGATCTGCACCAGCTCGTTACCTGGTAGCCCCCTCCGCGCTCGCCTCCGGCTTCCGGCCAAGCCGCCTCCGGCCAAGCCGCCTCCGGCCTTCGTTCCGCACTCCCACAGGTCGCCGCGCCCAGGCCCACGCTCCGCGCTCCGACCTGCACGAACCCGAGCCCTCTCCAACACCCTCCGACTTGCCCACGCACCACCTACTGTCCGGACGAGGCCTCACTGGCGCTGTCCGACTTGCCCGCGCACCACCTCTAATCTGGTTATGTCCCTCACCAGCGGTTTCTGGCAGCTCTCTCCCTCTGGTGGTCTTCCGGCCACGCAACTCCCCCTTCTAGCAGGACTCCCCTTCCGGTGATGTTTTCTCTTCTTTTTTTCCCTTTGGTAATTTCTTCTTCATTTATGGTTTTAGTTTTCCCAAACCCTAGATGTTAAGATTTTAATATTTTTATGGTTTAATTTCAAAAAAATTGATGGTCCGATGTTGATGTCTATAGTTGATTTTGTCTCTCGCTAGTGCGGTTGAGGTGCGAACGGCGTTTCACACCATTTTCGGGGTGTTTTTCATCGGTTGAGGTGGGTTTCCCCTTGCTCAAATCCTTTTGATTTGAAATTCACTTGTTTCATGTATTTTTCCTTATTATTGATAATTATCCGGTGCCTTGCGATGTTATTTGAAATTGTTTTATAAACGTCTAGCTAGTCTATTAAATATTGTTTGTGGTGTGAACTATGTTTTGGAAATGTTTTGAGGCACGCTATGTTTTTCATTTGGTTTATGTGAGTCTCGGATACCTTTTTGGCCATGCTTTGGTCCTTCCGCATCAATTATTTTTGGGTGTTGTTTAATTTTTGTAGGGTGTTTCTCCGACGTGGCCGTGAATCCCCTTGCTGGGTTCGCAAAGGGTGTCTCGGGTCACGTCGGATTGCGCTTCGTCCACCGCCACCGAAGGTGAAGCGATTCAGATTGCTTCGGATTTGTTCGCCTTTATTTGCGGGGCACACCTTGTTTTACCGCATGTTTTGGGTTCGTTCTGTTTCATCTGCACCGGTTTCAAGGTGGGTTTTACTCTGTTTATTCATTTGGATTATTATTATTTTTAGATAGTGTTTCTGTGTTTTTAGATACTTTTCATTGTTGCAGTGCATTGGCGAGGTTCTTCTATGATATTACGGTTGTCGGCAAGTAGCGTGTGCTTGTGCGCAAGTTGGGACGTACCGCATCGCCGTCATAACCAAGTTGCGAGTCGAGGTAGGTCCCCCATTGCACTTACCTTTAGATTTAGAATTTATTAATTTCTTGTTGTTTTATTAATTTTTAATGAATTAGAAATAATATTAGATAGTGAAACTTTAAATTATTATTTAGTGCGAAAAGAGCTGTTTATTTTATACCGAACACATGTGACATTTTCTTGACGGGCGGACACCCAGTTTTGAAAGAATGCCAGTTTGGCCTTTAAACATAATTCACGGAACTTCAAATGTGCGTCTAGTTTTAAAAATAAATAATTTCTTCTGAACCAGTGTTTTGAACTTTTTGAGAAATGAGGTTTTACTTTAAAATTGGTGAAGGCCCGTTTGGCACTTTAATGAAATGGATTATCTTGGAAATCCCACTCGGGGGTGATCTTTGGTGTGCGTTGTTTGCGTGAGCTGTACGTGATGTTTGTGCATCGTGAATGATTTATTTACATTGTAGAAGCACCCCCTTTTTATTGCTTGTGATGACATGGGAACCTGGCATATTGAGTGAATTTTCTGAGAACGATTGCTACACTAGTTTAGACCACGCACTGGCTAGTGGCCCCATAGGAGGGGAATACTGAGTTATTGCTGCTATGGGGATTGGGCCCCTCGGTTAGGCCATGCAGGGCTATGCCGGGTAGTATTATGGGCGTTATGACGTCATCGAGTTATGGCATGCCTCAGGATGAGTCACACGTATAGTACGTTCTGGATTGTTCACGATCTCCTAGGTTCGACCCATGTTTCTTTTAGTGTTTATTTGTGTGTGGCGGATGATTGAGAGGTCGAGTTCGGTTGCTGACCCATGTGTGCCACTTTTTCCATTGCCCTTAGTGTGTGTTGGGTGTGATTCTCCTCTTGACTAAAAACTAAAGTTTGGATTTCTAAATTGTTCGCAAGATGTTTTAAAAACGCAATGCACCTTTTTCTTTCAACATTAAATTTGTTTTAAATCAAAAAGGGAAATGGACTGTTACTTGTTTTAGAAATGAATGTGTGTGGAAACCATATTTTATATAATTAAGTTCAAACCTGGAATTGATAAATTCTTTATTTATTGGTATGTGCATTGGGATAGAATTAGTCAGGCCTACCTACTGAGTTTTAATACTCACGCCTATAGTGTTTTCTTGTTTTTAGTTCTGTTGCAGGTTCCAGATTCAGTTGTTCGCCTTGAGCGATGTTGGTTGTGGTATTGGAGAGTGACCCATGGGGGTCACCTGGAGTTTGGATCATGGTCAGGTTAGTAGTGGTGTTGATTGCTCTTTCTTTATTCATTTTGTTGTTCTGTTTTTTTTCTTTCGCTGTTTAGTTTTTTTTCATTTCAGCCAAATCGTTCCCACCTGTTTACTTTTGATGCCCGACACTAGTTGCCAGCCCGTGGGGATCGGGAACGCCCTTCGGGACTTGCCGCGGACCGGCTCGGGTGACCGGTTCAGGGTCGACCCGGGTTGGTTCGTGACATAAATATTCCAAAAAAATAATATAAAATATAATGTGGTCTCAAAATAGATAAGGAGAGATTATGAAACTAGATTAAAACCATGAATTTGTGGAAGCGAACAACATTTATCTATGATGATGGGGTGTTGAAATTTTCTAAGATACCATGGGCACAATTAGTACCAATTCCAAAGAGGGAATTTTCCAATGAATCACATAGCTCAATTATCTCTATAAACCCTATTAGAACAATAATTATTAATGATTTAAATTAGCATATATAGTGTGAAAACCAGAAACATGAAATTTATGACTATGTGTCAATATGTTTTGGGTGTAAACTAGTAAATGTTATGTGATAAATTATAAAAATTTTCATACAGAATTTTTCTTTAGCAATGTGGAAGTGATGTAAAATAATTATTTAATTTCGAATAAAATACCTAATATAATGAATATAAATGATTTTATATGGGTCATTGGGAATCTCCTTACAGATGCATGACATCTTCTGGATATATTGGAGGATCTAATATGTAATTGTCATTAAAGACATTAAATTAATGATATTTTTTGAATTTGTGGTGAAAATGTATCATTTGTATATAATGGTGACCACAGATTCACAATTAAATTTACAGGAGTCTGTAGATGTCGCCTAACAATAAGATAATTTTGCTCTCCATTTACTATCCCCAATCTGATGTTTTGTCTAAAAAGACTTTCCAAGACATAGAGAAATTGTTGAGGTAATAATTACATGACTTATAAAGGAAATGAGACTAATAATAACTTCCTTTTGAATTTTTATATAACAACTGCTCCCATTGTATCACCTAAAAACATCATAATTGGGATTTTATAGAAACAAAATGTTATTATCTAACTTCTGGGATGAATTTATGAAAAGGAGGATAGTTGGTCAAAAACAAATTGACGATAAAATTGAGATTCTGTGATATATCCCGAAACATATATACAACTTGATGTATAAAAAATTAAAAACTACTAATTGATGGAAGGACTGATAATTCAATGATAGAGAGAAAAATATTCTTGAATTTATCACCATTTCTAATGGAGTAACGATGTTTGGAAAGAAGGGGGAGTTATGTCCAATGTATATTGGTCTTTTAATATTTTAGAATGAATTTGAGACATGGATTATCAATTGGGTTTTCCACATAATATCTAAAAAATACATGGTGCCTTCCATGTTTTGATGATGATAATGTATATGTTGAACCTAACATAGGTAATCTCTATCTTTGAAATAGAGTTATATGCCAACTAGTCATACAATGATGAGTACATTAATATTATTTAGATTAGATACTGAGTGTTATGGAATTGGATAACCCAATTGGAAAATGTTAATTAGAGGAATTACAATTTAGAGTATATAAAATGAGATCCTTAGGAATATATGGGAAATAATTACCCTCTTTTGATCATGAATTAATTTATACCCAAATTTTTTGGATAAAATTATTTAAGGGGGAGAATGTAATTTATGAGATTTTATGATAGTAAATGACCACATAAACACAAATATTATTGAACAAAAAATTATTTTATTTCTTTTTAATTAAATTAAAAATATTTCAATATAAACTATATGATGTTATCCTTTATATTAAGGGTTCTTAACCCCTTCTCTATATCTATTTTTGTAATTATTGAAATATCGTATCTTTAAAACTGGATATGTTTTCATAGTTCATTGTTCTAAATTGGTTTTATATTATCATCGATATATCATCATTCCCTATCATTATACTAACTACATAGACCATTATAATGAGAAACATTCTCATAGAACTAAAAAGTCTAAAATTTTATTAAATTAAAATGTATCTATATTAAAAATAATTGAACCTGAGTCTGGATACAAGTGTTTGGATACAGGTTATGCAACAAATATACCTAGAAGAAATAAATCAGATAATTATTACAATATTATTAACACAATATTAACTTATGAAATAATAAGTGGGCCAATTTCTTGTTCTGTTCGAAACACACATAGGATATGTTTTGGATGTTTCAAATGTTATTAATGAAAAATAATTAAGGACCATTTCCACTTGATATCCATACACGATGATATTACCCCTCCCTAATATATGTTTATCATTCCATTATTAATTTTAGCATCATTTTCATTTTGAATAATCATATAGTTGGATATTGACCATGTTAGCCACAATATTACATAGATTGGGGAAAATTTTAATCCTTTTATCTATTATTTTTATATGGAACACTATAGATTACATAAATATGATTATTTGTGTGGTTACTTAGGGAACACTAAAATATGTATTTTTAAGAAATAATCTTTATATTATGTATAAATTGGAATTAGTATGTGATGGGTGGGCCTAAAATTATATATCCCACTAACATTGATTGGTTACATGGGACAAATTAGCTTTGGAATATGGGGTATTCTCTACCTATAAATATATTATGTCTTGGAGGAAGGCCTTGAATATATGTTTTTTATGTTTTTTATTATGAATTAAATCACTATTAGATCACTTATTCTTATAGAGGTTTTTTATTATTATGTTATCCTTGGATATCTTCTAATATCATTTTCATTTGTCAGGAAATTATTGTATTAAAATTTTTCTCCCATATTATTAATTTCATGATTATGAAATGATAGCTTCCACTATATAATGCACAATACTAAATTCCTGATCTCATCTATTTATGTTGTTTCTCATTCCCCTAGGGAAACATTAACATTACTATATTCAATATAAGTACATTTCTATAATATAAATAAATTTTCTAGTACAATGGTTATGTGTTTTATGGTATAATGTTTTGTAATGATCCTATATAGATCTAAGATCCCAACACTACTAAACAGGTAGATCCTATTATTTTTTATTTTTTTATTCTTTATAGTTTTCATAAAATAACTTCAAAATTAATGTTACCAGATTTGGGGTTTCTATACATCAATTTAATTATATGGCTAACACCGCCACTTAGCTCCTAGAAAACTACATTAAATGAATATCATAACAAAACCTTTTGTTATTTTTAGATATTCCAACACCAATTGATTATATATTGTCAGTTCTTTCCGAAATCCATCATTATTCATGTATATTTTCCTTACTTATGATATCACTAGGTATATTTCCTCTGTAATGCCTAGTCATTTTTCCTTAATCAAAAATAAATATTATTCCTAGACATAAGATATTACAATTTTAATATAAATTTTGGTTTATGGAAATATATTTCACAACATTAGTCATTGATAATTAAAATTATAACATATAATATTATTCGTTATGACATGAATGTAAATGTCTATAAATTAAATATATCTCTCACCAAATTAATCTTCATGATCATCCATGTTCATATAAAATTACCCAATATATTATCCATTATTTTGTGGCCTAAAATTTCATTACTTATTTACCTTTGTGTCAAAAAATTTCATATAGAGTTCAATTATAACAGAAAACTATGCTGATTTTTATTCCTACTAAAATAGATATATAAGAAACCCTCTAGGGATACGTTCCCAACATTATCTAACCTTAAACCAATTTATAAAACTATTTTTCTTCCCAAATTGATGTAAATTACAAAATGTCAACCTAAATGAATTTTCATTATATATTAATTTAAATTTATTATATCCCCAAACACTCAAAATTGGATCATGATAGTACTTTTGTGTATTGTTATTGAAAACTATTTGGGTTAGTTTTATTAGATTCACCAAAAACCCAATTGTTTTTTTACATGGATGTAATTTTTTAATATTAATAAATATGTACATGTGACCAAAAATAATCAATAGTCACATTCATAGGATGACTTTTCCTCCCATCCTATTTTTTGAGTGATTAATACCCTTAGAAACCAAAGCAATATGTGTATATATATGTGTTGGAAACAAAATTCAATTATATCCATCATATATTTCATAAGATAATAAATTAATTATTTTATTCGATATCAGCCTACCCATATTGAAAATTGATATATTGAGTTTTTTCAATTTAAATGAATCAATCACCTAGTATATTTAAAAGTGTTTTAAAATAATTTTATCTTACCTTAGGAAATATGTATATGTATGTTTGATTCAAATGATTTATTTTTTGATCTTATAACATAAAAAAATAATATTTAGAAAAAATTTAAATCTATAATAGTTTCTATCTTTTTGGAATTTTTTAGCAATATAAAAATTTAAATTACCTTAATATATAGCCAAAAAAACATATTATAAGTGTACCTGAACAAATTTCATGTTAATATTTAGATTCAAGTAAAACTAAAATCATCATTACTACAAGTATGGTTCCACTAGTTTCCAAATACAACATTTTATACATACAATATGATTTTTTATAAATCTATATGTGAAACCTAAATTCACACAATCCATAGATTTGTACCCAAGAGAAAGGTTATTTCAAATAAACACCGGGCACTTAATATATATAAATAACGAATACTATATTATATCAATTCTATAACCAACAAACAAATGATAATTACAGTTGATGAAAAAGAAATCATATATTATAACAAGAATATAACTACTAATATTATTGGAATGAAATATATCATAATCATAATAACAATTTTTACTCGAGAATTAATGTATTCATAATCTAAAATTTTATATTAAAGAATTAAAAAAAATAAACTAGAACAATAAATAAATGAAAAATTTATTTATTTATTAAAGAGATAGTTAAAGAATAATATTTATGGATATAAATTGAATTTATTTCGATAAAAGTAAGAGTTCATATGATAGAAAATCATAATCAGGTATTCATAGGATAGACCCCAACTGAATTCTGACAACAGAATCTTTATACATTTGTCAATCTTCTCAAAAAACTTCAATATAAGAAGATATATGAACGAAGTGGGATTCTATTATCTTGAATTGTATGATAATGAAGATGGAGCCTAAGAAAAACGATGTTAAGGATATTATTATTCTTCTCTAAAACAATAATAATCAAATTAAAACTGTAAAAAATAATGCTTCATACAAATTTCCATCAATTAATTTCGAATAATTAATTTTTATCCAAAATGGAGAATCAATGTATTTTCCTTGTTGTAAATTATTTTTATGAAAATTATATCCAATTTAATTAACTAATCTTTATAAGAATCCTTGAAAATGGGATGTATCTAGTGATGAATATATATTTAATTTTGTGTTATTTTTTTATTGTCTATGTTAAATTCTATATGAGGAAATATCTCTTTATCATTATCTATTTCAATATTTCATCCTAAATGCTGACTCTATCTAAGAAAATTATTTTTCATTTTTATTTGGTTGAATCCTTATTTTCATTTTAATTCTATTTATTTTTAGTTATTTGGGTTCCTTTTAATATATACTCGATTCTCTATTTTCATAAATTATTCATTATATAAATTATTCTTTTTTCATAAAAATAATTCAACAAAATTTCCTCTATATTCTAATTTAATAGGTAATAATTTTTACAATCATTCATATTTAAAATATTTAATATTTTTGAATACATAAACCATTACAGATTTAATCTAAAAAATCCTTATTTTATGAAAATATTTCATTTAATATACATATTTAATATATAATTTCATTTTAGAATTAAATAATTCCACAGAATTACTATTTGGAATCATTAAAATAAAATTCCAAGTAAATAAAGTTTATATGGAAATTTCATATAATTTTTTATAAATATTATATAAACAAATATAAGCTCAAAAATATTTAATAATATTTTTCAATTTTTATATACGTTATAAAATATGCAACCATTTAAATTCTTGGAATAAAATATGGATCTAAGAAAAATAAAAAATGCTATGGTCCAAATTCTCCATTAGATTTATATCAAGACTATAGGGCTCATCCAAGTAAAATATTTTGATAATTATAATATAATGTTTCATTAAAAATATAAATCATTTCATTTTTCATGATAAATTATGTCATTGATCTTCCCAATTTACAATCATTTGGAGATGAACCACAACATTATTTCTTAGTGAAATAAAATTTTCTTCTTAAAAATTCAAAATTTTAAAAGCCTGATGTGTTTTTTCTCATAAATGTAATGTTTTTTTTATAGAAATGTTATTCCCATAAATACCATGATCATTTAATTTAAATACATGATTAGATGTTTTTTATTGTACTATTTTTAGGGACACACATCCAATGAACATTTTATTGAATCATGATGTTATTTTATAATTATTATAAACCAAATTATTTTTTAATAAAATCACATTTTAGTCATGAAAATATTCATAAACCAATATCATTTTTATAACACAAATCATGGTTCTAGTAATGAAATTTTTTCGACATTAATAATCGTTTTTTTTTTGAAGAATGTAATCAATGTTTCTTTAATATCATTATTCTTCATTATCCTAGAAAGTCTGTTTTAAAAGGTAGTAGAAACTAAACACTATGTTAGATTGAAACAATATTAAGGAATTTAATGGAATTCATTAAAACATAAATGATAAACATTTGTATCCTATCATATGATGTTTATTGGATCATTTACTACAATACAATTGTAACAAACAATATTAATATAGATTTCAATTTTAGAGAGAATTAGAAATTTGTTCCCTCAGATAATAATGAGTTGAGTAAAGGGATTGAGATTGGAGTTTAAATAATTAGATGATATGATGTGGTTCTGTTTTAATATCTTTTTGGGGTTATCCCTAGGATAATTATTTTAGAGACATGGGGAATCTTAGCTATCAAGGGATGCATTAGAAAAACAATTTTAAAAAAGTAGTAAAAAATTCATGTTTAATGATAATTTTTTTCATTTTTAACATTTATATTTTACAACCCATATATATAATAATGTTGTAAATATATTTTGACCTAATTTTTAAAAAATTGTGTTGAATGGTATAGGAGAAACACTTTTAAAGCGACACACACTCATATATATAATTGGCTTCTAAAATACGTGTTTCTATTAAATTAAATATATAGTAGAAATATGAATGTTTTTTTTCAATTTATATTATAGGAAAATGATTTCATAAGTAATACTAATTCATTGGAACTTAATTTTTAGTAAAAATTTCCTTACATTTATCAAAATAAAAGGTAATAAGTAAAAAAAATTAAAGTAAAATAAAAAAATTAATTTTATCATTTCCCCTTATTCTAATTATATTTTATAATTTCCACCAACATTATAGATTAGTTCTAGATAACTGTTTTTCTATATGATAATCTCATTAGTAATTTTGAGCATCGGCTAATGGATCTAATCCAGAAGCTGAATCACCAATGAAAGCACCATCTAAAAAAATTATTTTTTTAAAAAATAATTATACAATGAAAAAACTATGAAAATGAATATATTAAAGAAATTATTCCACATTAAATCAATCAAAACCTAAAAATTAATATATCATAAAACTAAAAAATTAAGGAAATATATTTTTACTATTATTATTTATAATGATCTGGTAGACAAATTTAATGGAAAAAAACAATCAAAAAATGTAATCATATATGAGAAAGATAATTTTCAAAAAAAATATTGCTAAAAAATGAGAATTAGTTACCCATTTATTTTAAAAAATTTATCACTACACTTTTTTATATTGAGTTTAAAAAAACCATTGAAAAAAATATCATTTTGAAATCTATTTTTTACTAAAAATTGTTAAGTGTATACATAAATTTTAGGTTTTTTAAAAAGTAATGTTAAATTATATATCTAATGTTGGATTTCAAAAAAATCCTATATTTACCTTATATTAACATTGTTTTTTTTGAAACTAGGCTTGAGGTATATTATATAACTATATTTTTACAATAGTTATTAATGAAATGTTAATAGCCAAACATTGAAAAAAATATACAACTGAAAAGACAATACATTTAGAATTCATTATATGGTAAATAGTGGATTTCTTAGAATAAGAAACATTGAGTGGGTAAACAATATTAAATTTATTCTAAATTAATTAATGAGTACATTAGTTTGGGTCCATGGAAATTATATTTCAATATCAATGGGGATATAATTGGAGCCATGTAACCCTTTGAGTGATAAGGGTGAGATGTTGAATATTTGTCAAGAAAGAGAGGTCAGTCATTTGTCTTGGGACGGTCATTTTTTTGAGGAAAGGATGAGGGTGGTAACTTTACTTAGGTGTCATTAGGATAACCTAGTTATCTTAAATAGTAGGCATGGTCTTTCAATGACCATGAGATTCAGAGGGAGAAAGATGAGAACATAAGAAGTTCATGGGTTGCTAGTATGTAATTATGTGTAGATCTTCTTTTATTGATAGTAGTATTTAAATAATTCAATTTTTTTTTGTCATTCAACATATATAACATGTGTACTGAATGAATTTAAAAGTGGACATTGTGTTCACTACGACACCATAGGGTAAGGTATGTTACAAAATTTTTATTGGGGGTTAGATTTCATATTAGTGTATGTTTTTAAAAGGCCTTACAATATATTTCATTGATCGGGTGATAGGATTAGTGTATTAGTGTTCACACATATGATCCAGGGTATGGGATAGTGGTTTCAAGGCCTAATGGGATAAAATTATTATATGTGTTATAAGGTAAAATGATATGATGATAATTATAGAGGATGGGTTTAGTTAGGGAAGGATGATAAGTATTTTGGGATACATTCTATCAGAGATATTTATAGTGTTTGGTGAGTGTCTTGATAAGGTATTTTCTATGGGATATTTCAAAAATGTAGTTTATTAATAGTATACATTTATCTTTTGAAAAAAACTAATTATGATTTCGATTAGGACACAACACTATGTGCGGGGGTGGAGGTATATGTCATTTTATATAATGTGGGATGAGAAATCACCCCAATTGAATGGTCTGCTATGGGAGATAGGGTATCAGATATGACTATTAATGTGGTTTGATATTATACACTGAGTTAGAGTGTGATGGTTTTAGATGTGGTATGATATATAGTGTGGAACCTCACCCAAAAGTCAGTGTGGGGAGTTATAAGGCTAGATATGATAATGGTATTCAATACCAAACACTACACTGAGGGATAACTTCATGTCCTAAACTCGGTAGTAGGTATGTGTACTATGTAGTCAGGAAAAGGGAATATGTGTATTATGGGATCCTTTTCTTCTATCCATGGACAAATCAATGGTTATCATGTATCATAAAATCTTAGTTATAACATAATAAACTGATATTATTAATTTCCATTTGAATATATTTTTATAATTTATTTAACAATACATGAATACACTATATATAATGTAGTATGTGAGGGTAACTCGACATGACCTTATTAAGTTTTATAGTTTCAACTTTTAGGTGAAATGGATGCTTTTCAAAACATTTTTATTTGATTTTGGGGGCGGTTAGTATTAGGGATTCTCCTGGAGTATTTTGATAGATATTGGTTGATGGAATATTTTTGGGAGGTTCATAGTAATTATAGTTGAATCCCTTTTATTTTATTTTTCCATACTGACTATCATGTTAAATGATTTTACTTATATATTTCTATGTAGATCATTGTTCATTTTCCTAAAACATAATGATACTTAATATTTTCTAGTGGTAATTTTCTAAATACAATTCCATAATCTCATTAGTTTTTTTAATTATTGTATTATTTAGCTAATATTTCAGGATATGATAAAGATAGTATAGTCATACCATATTACCCCTTGAATCTCTTCATTGGTCAGTAGTTTCTAGTGTATATGTAGGAACAGCTGAGGTATTTTGTTATTTCATTCCCATATATAAGGACAGTCCAAATTACCATGGATGGTAATATGGTTTTTTAATTTTTACTTTTAGGATTGAGATGTTTTTTACTATTTTATGTTATGTGTAAATTAATTAATTATTATTTTATTTATAGTCATGTGTTGAAATAAGTCATTAATTCACACATTATACCATTTATGTACATATCATGTACATATTCAAGAATTTTTGTTATGTGAATTTGTTTTTAGAAATGGAAAATGATTAATGAAAAGTGATAAAAAAATGAAAAAATAGATAATAAGTCTTAATCCGTAAAATCATAAATAAAAAATTATTTTTAATTTTTATAAATAAGAGTTTCTTGGTGACTTTATTAATTGATAATGTTCTCGTAATTTAGGTATGATTTTTTTGATATTTAAATCCATGTAGTTTTTTTCATTGCAGATGAAAACCATGTAGTTGGTATGTCAGGTGTATGAAGTTCCTTTCATATGGATTAAGGATGAGGGATGGGTATAGAGTTATTCCTCAATCATAAATTTTGGTTGATTAGGTAACCTTATGTTAGTTGATTTGAATCTAATGAAACTAGTGTGATAGGATTATGTGTCTCCCTCTTATGTAAGTATAAAAGGTCTTTGGGGAAGAGGGATTGTGTTTTTTCAAACAAGATATGGGTTATGGGTTTCATGGTATATGAGTTGGGGGATTTTTACTAGGGGTGTGTGAGGATTCAACATTGGATAAATGAATAATGGGAGGATATTTCTATAATCATAAAAATGTAGTCTTTATAAGAAATCATACATTCAATATTATTAGGAATTTATTAGGTTTTATTTGAATGATTTTACCATGGGTCTATTTGAGGAGAAGGATGGCCTTATAAAATTGGGTAATTTCTTTTTTGGATTGTGGTTTGATTATAGATATATGATTTTGGTTTTTGTTCATCTTAGATATTTCTTTGGTAATTTCTGACACTCCTCAAGAAGGAAAATAATTATGAAAAATCCCTTTGGATATTTAAAAGTATCAATAAGAAGCAAATGGATGTAAAAGACATAAATTGAATGGGACCTACACGAGACATCTATATTAGGTATCTACCCAGATTACCTCTGTATTTAGAAAACTAGTGCACGTTCTACTCATACATCCCAGTGTGCAACCCCTATGCCGTATACCTATGCTATAGAGCTACACTGAAGAACTATGGAGAAATATAATTTACGGACCCCTACATAGAGGATCTACGGTGAATAGATATGTCACCAACATAATACTTTTGACCAAACCTCTTTTTTCTTATAAATAAAACCCTTAGGATCTCTATTTGTGAACTGAAAAAAGTTGGAAGAACTCTTGAAGCTCCAATCGTGTGGCTATTTCGACCAGGTCCCCAAAATTTTCTTAGGTGTCTCTCAAAAAATGATACAAGAGATAATTATATGGTATAAGATGCTTGAAATTCTTTAATTGTTTGAAGCACAAAAAATCTACCTAAGAACACTTCTTTTATAAATAAGAATCTACCTCGGTAATGCCTATTTCTTAAAGACTGATGTAGGGCACTTCCCAAGATACCAAAGGAGACCTGAGGTGTTTAGATTTAAATCTCACCCAAGTGTTATCTTCTTAGTAGTCCCTGTTTAAGAATGTATAGGATTAGTTATTCTATGTTAAGTATTTTTTAGTAATTACAAGAACCATCACGACACATCTATGTGACATACCTATGCAGTATAGCTACACTGCATAGATGTGCCTAGGACCTACACATATCACTTTGTAAACCCACTTTGAAGCCCATCATGGTAGGGTATCTCCTTCCTTGGTTCCCTTATCTAAAAGGGACTAAGTTAAAGCCTCCAAAAAAACCTCATGACTTATCAAACCTTTTGGGAAAGGCACGTCAGCATGTCTCCCATTTGGATTTGTATATCTACAGTCAGAGGTTTCCCACATTTGTCTTCTAAGGGATTCAGGATCATTTGGATGTTTTTAGGGTTGTATATCTATAGTCACATGGATCCTTACCCTAGATATGGTGTTTGTAAGTGATAGTCTTCAATTACAAGGATGGGACTATGTCCACCACTTTTTATCTCTATGATTTGAAGGATTTGATTCCCAATATGGAGAGTGAGGGTTTCACTTGATTTTCCATTCAACAAAAGAAAAGTTTACCTCCTCTCCTAGGATCCATCAAGGGAATCCCTCATGGATTAAGCCCCAAATTCTTTCAGACCAGACCAAATGACCATCAATTTTATTTCACATTGATGGGTTCATTTCAATGTTCCCTAACCCAACATTGCCTCAGTTTCTATCATTGTAGCCCCGACCTCTTCCATCAGCAGAAGAGAATGTGTTTGGTTTGCTAAATCTTTTACACCCTCATATTTCTCACACCGTGCATTACTCACATGGGTTTAGAGAGTTTCTATGAGTACAACATCAATAAAATTAACTTCAAATATTAATCTATGAGAACTGTAATTCCTACCCTAATTGGGATATGTAGGGACCCTTCACCTAGGGCCTGAGATCACTAGATATCTGCTTCAGGAATCCTACCATAATTTCCCAAATCCGGACATCCTTCTTAAGATAAAGCCCCGAATTAATACCCCCTAAATTTCTTTGATTTAATACATATATCATCTCCCTTGTTACAAGGGAATAATCATTAAGAGTAATCCTTAACCTATATCTCTAAAAGGGTCATAGACCCTTATGATATTTATTGAACTTCATAGGCTTCGATTCCCATCTAAGTGGGATACGTAGGGAGACTCGCTGAGGTAAAAAACCCAACACTCTAAATCAACCATGTTCCTCTTGGGATATATTCCCAGTAGGGTCAGTAAAATTTGGAAACTAATATCACTTCCAATTTCCATGGGCTGCTTAGACATAAGTCCGACAACAAGATTTGACTAAGAACCTTCCTCTTAGATTCCCTTAACACCAAACATTAAACTGAATGGTTAGGTCCTTATAACATGATGTTAAATGGAATAATGTGTCCCATTAAGTGGAAATTAACCATGAATTTAATTATTCTTTTCACAAGGATAAGTAGGTAGCCCATTAATTAGTATTATCACAATATCAAAACAAACTTTCATCTCCCCAGATGATAATAAATTCCAACGTGCCCCAATGAGTGGATTAAAAACTAGAATCATTATAAAAACGGCTAAAATAATCTCAAAATATTATATTAGAGGATACCATTGTTAGATAACCCCGAACACATTCAGATATATTAATTAATGTAGAACCTCAAATACATACGGATTATTATAAATTTGACACATGCTAATAATTGATTTCCAATTTCAATGGAAACCTACGATATACTTATTAAATTAAAAAGGGTGTGATGATCCCGACTACCCATCCTCTTGACTAATGTGAGTACTATTGTATTGAAGGTCTAAACCTAATGAACACGTGCCTTTGGAAGGCATGTCACATTGGATATAGAACTATTTGATGTTTCAGATTCCATTAATAAATCCATTTTAAACCATCTGGAAGTAGTGATTCCTCACTAGTACACATGTTCCAGGGGAAACGGTAACTCATATATTTGGTCTAAGAAGCATATAATGGTCAAAAAATATTTTTATTTGTTTTCCAATTCATTTTATATACATTAATTTTAGGGAACATTGTGATGTGTAACCAATGTTGGCATAATGAGAAAGTATATATTATTGGAATATGACCATCAGGAAGTTATAATGTTGTTGATAAGAAATGATTGGTTTTTATTTTAACCATGTACATCAAGTGATGTTTGTAAATAACTATAAAGGGTAGTGCCTCATTGAAATTACCATGGTAGTGGTCATATCATCAATATTTAGAACATTAATTGGTGATATCATGATGATAAGATATGTGGTGAATTGATAATATTACCCAACCTAATACTTATAGGTTCTTTGAGGAAAATATTCTAAATATACAATGGAAAATATTGATTTAGTAAATAAGTAGCAGTCTTAGTGGTTGATTAGACAATTTAATTTGGGATTCCATGTGACGTAGTAACATCAGATGATTTTGGATAATGGTATATCATAGGAAGAGGGTATTAGGATATTTGTATGTATTACTAGGATTATTATTAAAGATATTTATTATATATCCATAAATAATCTTGGATTTATAAATATATTGGTGTGAATACCTAAGTGGAATTTAGAGAGATCATTTGCATGGTAAAGGATTTCCCTTGGGGTCAGTGGGGAATTTTTCTTGTGATGTTAAATATGGAATATCAGTATCATAAAAATATAATTTGGGTTAATTTAAATGTTAATAGAAATAGGTAGGTAATGTGTGTTTATATTGATGGGTTTTGACATATAGGGATCATGTGAGGGGAATCATGACTGGAAACATGGGTTTTTTTCAATGTATTAGTAGGATAACAATAAAGATATCTCTCTTATGGGGATAATTTATCTATTATTTTTGTTCACCCATGTTCCAAATGATAATAGATAATTTTTAGTGATTATGGAATTCTTAATGTTTCTTTTAAGTTAATGAGGGTTGTTATTCTTGTAATAATGTTTGGACGAGCTATAACTGGGTCCTAGAATAGAATTTTTTTGAAACATTGTGCATTGAGGTAGTTAAAATAAATTAATATAGTGATTAATTGGTACTTTTTTCAATAAATGACCACAACGCCCATATATACTATGAAATATTTATTTTCTAATAAATTTATGTTCTTCAATAGCTTCTCTTACATGCTACACTGAGTTTTAATAAACCATAAAAAACTATTAATATAATTATATGCACATGAAAACAATAACCTATCCATTAAACATAGATATATGAATAGTAATAACTAATTTTTAAATAATAATAATAATTTTTTTGTATAAATAAAATATATTTAAAACAAGTACTTAAATTATATCAATGTTTTTATATGTTTCAAAAATACTATTTTACCAAAAAATTATTTTTATTACATTTTTAAGGTATGTTTGACCACATTGAAAAAATTTATATGTAAAAATAAAATTCTTTTTTTAAATTAAAATGTAAAAAAATTTCCTAATGTAAATGTTTTATTTTTCCTGAAATTATAATTTTTTCATAAAAAATTGAAAAATAATGGTTTTTATTAAAAATTGCAATTTCATTCAAATAATTTACAAGATAAATTTTATTATAGTATAGTTTTGAAAGTAAAATTATTTAAACTATATATATACACAAATATATATTATTCCTATTTTTCTAATTAGAATCAATTTCATATTGATTTATGATATAAATAGTTTTTATACTTTTGAAACCATTGTCTTTAGAGAACAAATTTTTTATCTCCTATGAAAGATTTATTTAAATTAAATAATTCCATTTCAATGAATTGAATTTTGAAAAATGAATTCAAAATTTGGAATTATAATAATCTATATTATCTAATAAGTTCAATTTAACATTTGACACTAATGAATATTAAAAATAGTAGAAAATTAATTACCACAATTGAGGTGAAATGAGTTTATCAGGGGATAAACTAAAATGAAACGGGGTAAAATGTCCTAGAAACATATACAAAACCTATTGTATAGAAATATATCAAACATGTCTTCTATAGGATTGATAATTGTCTATTTTTAGATTTTTGGCATGTAAAATACATGGGTACACCTATTTATTTTCAAAAAATACTAGTGCATCACTCAACTCACTTATAAAAGGTCTCCCCCTCTCCTCCCCTCTCCACACTTCCAAAAAACCTTTGTTTCATCCAATACTAACCCAAATAACTTACATAGTCACCCATCATTATAAAATCCTTAATTTGATCATAAATCTAACATTAGAAGGCTTTTGGTAAAAACATAAGATGCTTACCCAAAGAAATGGAGGTTAGAATGTGTATAAAGGAAGGAATTACATATAGTAAGGGAATTTAGTCCCACATTTTTCTCCTATGAGATAAATTCCATATTCACAACCTATTTCATTCATCTGGTATATATACTTCTGATGAATTAATTTTGAATTTTTATCCATAGAGGTATGGGAATTAACATATCCATTTGAGGGGTCTCTTTTATGGGACTTGTAATTAAATTTTAACAAAGAGGTAATGGTTTTATGATACAATCTCATCATTTGTAATGAATTATTATGGTTATTCTTCCAATAATGAATCATTATAAACAATCTATATATAATCTCAAGAATTTTCTTCTCATATAATTGATTCATGATAATACATTTTCCCTTCATTTTTGAATCATTATGTACTCAAGAGTTCAAAAAATTGTTTTTATGAAAAACTGACTTTATATTTTCTATTCAATTGAAAACATTTTTTTCTTCCATTTCAGTGTTTTCAAAAAAATCAAAAAATTATTTACATTACCCAAAGGAATTATTAACATGTTTTACCCATTTTGAATTTTTAGAACCTGTTTCAAAAGGAATATTCAAATCATTTTCAAAATAATTCATGTTTGGATTTTACCAAAAATTCAAATGGAATATTTATGTTAATGTGTATAAATATTTCACCATCATGAACACTAAATGTTGTAGTGATTTAATTACATGTACCAATGTTTATTTTCATAGAAAATTATTTTATAAATTTTTATGTTTTAAAAATATTTTTCACAATAGAAAGTTTATTATTCACTATAAGTGTTAAAATATAACTTTTAATATCATTTACCATTTATTATGACATCTTTTTATCTAGAATAAGAAATACCAGGGATATGATTCAACAATACAATATTTTTTATTCCACTGGATGGTTTATTATTATAATGAAAATAATTCTATGAAACCTATTGGTTTCCATATGTAATACATTAATGAAATTTTAATGGAACTAGACCCCTTTTATGGGTTATAATTTGATGAATTTTTAAAATATTGTGGGACACAGATATGTGTATAATGTGATTGGTGGAACCTATATCTTTTTCAAATGCATTGAGTAATAATGGATATCTTATGAGTGAACAAGATATGTCTGAACCCGATTACATGTTTCCAATGTTATGCATGAACTTGACGACATGTTAACAATGTTATGTGTGAACCAGAGTATAGATTCATTAGGTTATGTGTTCACCTTTCTTTAATGTTGATGATGTTATGTGTTGACATAGTTTCTTATCCATAAGCAAATACAAGGACTTAATATCATTTATATTGTTTAATGATTGAACCTATTTCTATTTATACATTATGACAATGTTATAATCTTATGTGTATTTTCCAAATACATGTTGTATTCCAATTGAATGTTCTCATGGAATATTTTATTTGAATCCATTATGATTCATGTCTTCTCTACTCCAAATATTTATTCCATGACATAAGATTTTGATCTTTGATATTTAGGGTATGGCTTTATTATATTATAATCATGTTCTCATACCCTAATACTCACGTTATGTTTGCATATTTCCATTTTATACCCTTAGTGAGCATCTTAGATCAAACTTTCTTATGTTTCCTTCCCAGTTTATGAATAATGGTTTTTTATAGGGTATTGTTTCATGAGTACCAAAGGGAAAGAGCTTTATGTAAGATATTGAATAATTTTAACTAAATAAAAAGATTGTATACCTTAACTCCAAAATCATGAAACTAGTATAGAAATTGGGAATATATTTGTAAAATGTATTAAATAGTTTTATAATATGATGTCATATCTATGAGTGATATGTTTGGGTCTTTATAGTTGGCATCAGAGGAAAGGTTTTATAAAAAATTTGAAACTATGATGAGAAAAACCATAAGTATTATCCCTATGTATATGTATAAGGGAGAGTCAATGTATAGTAAAAATTCCTAGAATTTTTGTAAATGGGTATAGAGAGTTGTTTCCAAGAAATTACATCTCATTCAAAATACAACAAGTGAATGTGGCTCTGTAACTGAGGTACCTTGGGTTAATAACTAAAAAAAGGGAACTCTAAGATGGACGCGATCATCACCAGGTTTGCAACAATGGTCCTTGTTGTACACCTGGTTTGACACAACTAGAAGATATGCTTTGTGAATTCACAAACTCTTTAAAAAACATCATAAAGGATTTAAATAGTTTTTGAATATGAATAACCTAGGATAAAAAAACTTTTACATGATTAAAAAATAATGTGTCACAATTTATTAATCCTATATGTTTTTTGTCTTTATTTGGATCCCCACAATGATTATAGTTGACTAAATTTTTTTAGTTGATGGGTGTAAACTAAATTAACCATATTAATACTGATTTTTATAGATAATGTAATAATTTTCTTGATGTGAAACAAAATTGTATGGTAGTTGGAATAAAAAATCACATTTCAATTATCTAACAACAATATCAAACTATGAGTAATTTTTATCATCTAAATTGTGAAGGGAGGTGAAAATGTTCTTTTAGATTATTTTTAAGGAAACACCCCCTTTTTTGGTGGTTTAGTTATTCCACTAGTTTCTAAATAGTGGATTAGTACAACTGAAAATATAATTTCTATAATCTAATGTACAATGCATGATAATATAATTTTGTTTTTCTATCATTTGGGAGATGAGGATGATCAATGGTGGTGTCTTATTAAGAATATGAGGCCAGGATGATAAATTAACTCTATTATGTGGGTTGAGTTTAGGTGCTCAATTTTAAAGAAGTGAATTATTCTTATTAGTTATACAAAATTAATAAGGAAATACATGAGCCTAAGAAGAAGGCTGGTGAATTTATCAGTAGCTATGATGAAAATTTTAAAAGACTATCAATTCACTCTTCTAGTATTATCTTCCATCCATAAATTATGGATGATCGATTCTTTAGTGACTTAACACCAAATCTCTGCAGTTCATTAGCCCAAAGAGAATTTGAAATCATTGGATAATTTTTTTTATGTTCACTAAAATTTGACATGGATGTTTTATACCCTCTTGGTACTAATAATTTAAAAATTAAGATTGAGATACATGGATATTTCAATGATATATCACCAGGAAGGAAAGAAACCCTCCAAATTAAAACATACTAAAACAATGGGAATGATCATTAATGTGATTTCCAGAAATAAACAAGAATATTTTTTCAGTGTGGGAATCCTAGCGATCATGAAAAATAATGTTGAATTGTTGTGAATAATCCAGTCAATGAAATGAATAATGAGAGAGCTCAAAAAATTACCCACTAACAATAAAGTGTTTCAAATTCAAAGTGAATGGCTATTATTCTATCTAGTGGTGAAATCTGAGGGTAAATAATGGATCTCAATTCTAGAAACCTCTTAAGTTGAGAGACAAAGGGAAATATCATGCATGGGTACAATTACCATCCACTCATGAATTGATAATGTCTTATTTTACTCTATATCTATCCATTCTTTCATATCTAAAGAGTCTTCTAGGGGTTTAAATATTCCACCCAAATGGTTTGATATAGAATTAAAAGTGAATAAATATAATGGTATGATGATATCAAACCATGTATATGATTACTCTCTAGTTGATTTTTTGATATTTTCATTCCTTTAAATCAAGTCATTCTCCCTCTTGTTGAATTTGATGGTATCTTTGGAATGGATTGGATTTATCTATAAAAACAAAAATTAATTTTTGAGGAAGATAAGTCACGTTTAATATTCTAATATAACCTATGATCTTTAATCTCTGTGATTATAATGTAAACATCCAATGTAAATCACATCCATTGTTTAGGTTTTCATTTCTATTAAAAATTTCATTTATCTCAGATTGTCAGGGATAAATTCGACATCCAAGTAATGCCTTTTGTGTGTTTGTTTTTTTGATGTCTTTCCCAAAGAGTTTTCTATTATTCCACATAAATATGAAGTTTCATTCTCAAAATATCTGATCCTAGTGCCATGCCTATTTCATATAATACATAAATAATGGCCTTGATTGAGTTTTAGGAATTGAAGAAGCAACTCCTATAGAAACTTGACAAGGGATTTATTCGGGAAAGTGTTTCACCTTTGGGTACACATATTTTACTTGTTAAAAATAAAAATGGGTCAATGAGACTCTACAGTGATTATCAAGAGAATAATAAAATCATTATCATGAATAAGTATCATCTACCCCATATTTATGATTTGTTTGACATGGATATTAATACATTTCCAAGATTCCCCATCATTATTCATTTCATGAATTGAGGGATAAGAAGGAATAAATACAAAAGAACATGTTTTTTAAAAGGTATGGACCCTATGAGTATATAGTGACACCATTTGGTCTTATTAATGCAAACTTTATCATTATTGTTTTACTAAAGTGTCTTTAGAGAGTATATCAATCAGTTTGTGATAGTATTTATAGATGCTGGTCTAATATATTTAATATTAAAGTAATATCATGAAGAAAATTTGATAAATGTATTAAAAACCATAAATAATGAGAAAATTTATTTATATTTTACAAATTATAAATTTTGGTTAAAAAGGGTTTCATTTTTTGGACCATATATTCTCATGAAAGGGTATATCATTGGATCCCCCAAACACAGATGTTTTTGAACATCGGCCCGGACTATCCATGGTGATTATGATCTATAGCTTTCTTGGTTTAATTTGATGTTATCATTTTTATATGGATAAATTCATAGGAATATCTAAACCCCTCACCATTTAAACCTAAAATAAATCCATGTTCTTAATTACATATGAGTATGAGCAAAATTTAAATGAATTTAATATAATATTAATTATCACTCCTTTTATTACATTAACCTATTGTGGAAATTATTTTCTAATCTATATTGATTCATAGAAGAAGGTATTGGGACGAATTATTTTTTATAATGACATGTTTATATCTTATGAATCATGAAAATTAAATGTTCATGTGAAAAAATACCCAAATCAATATTTTTAATTAACGGTGGTATTTTCTTCCTTAAATATACAGAGGCAATACCACTATGGGGAAACGTATGAGATATATATATATATATATATATATATATAATGGTCATAAAAGTTTTATAAATATATTCAATTATAAGTATTTGAATATATATTAGACAATATGGTTATAACTAAATATTGATTATGAGTACCCAATAGCTTACCACCCCAGGGAATCCAGAAAGGTGGCTGATGCTTTGAGTCGAAAAGAGCATACAATTTTATCTAGTATGTGGATCATAAAAGATCCAATATTTATTAATATTCAAAGGATCCATATATAAATCTTTATGGAAAGTGTAAAATAATATCTTTATCAATTAAATGTTCAACCATCTATCCTTTTGAGGATGAAATAGTCAGAGAAGAATGTTTTAGAGCAATAAATAATGGTTAAAAATGATCCTTAGTTTATCCTTGATCATGATGGAATAATATGATTCAAGAATTCTGTATGTGTTCTATCAATATTCAATTTGATGAAGGAGATATTTTCATAAGATCATAGTTCACTATTCTCTATTCATCATTGGAAAATAAATATGTATATTGATTTGAAAGAGTATTTCTAGTGGGATGGAATGAATAGATATATTGTAGAGTGTGTATGATGGTGTTTGGTATGTCATGAAATGATGGCTAAAAGAGTTATTATAATTATTTTTTACAAACATTACCCCAATCAAAAATGGAAAAGGAAAACGATCACTATATATTTTGTTTTTAGACTCCCCAAAATATCTAAAAGCAAAAATATTTATTTTTTATAGATGAAAACCTTAAAAAGTCATCACAATACATCTCTATTAGAAAATAAAGATCTATTAATCAGGTGTGAAGAATATAAATAATATAATTATTAATATGACATGGATTACCACATTCTATTTTTTCAAATATGTATATGTTTTCCCCCTTGATGTTTTGAATAATTCATCAACATTCTAAGAATATAGAGTTATATTTTAATACTACATATAATTTTCAAATCGATGGTCAATATAAAAGAACAATTAAAACATAATATGATATTTTATGATATTTTTTTATTTATTTTAAAGTTTTTTGGGATCAACAACATCCTCTTGTTGAGTTTTCATTTAATAATATATTTCACAGAAGCATTGATATGGAACTATATGAAGTCATCTATTGGAAGATGATTAGAACTCAAACATTCTAGTATGATATTGTAGGTAGAAATATATGTTTATATAATATTGATGAATAAATAGAGGATAATGTTAGAACTATTAAAAAACATATATGTGGGGCACAAATTCAATAGAAATTTTATTCTATCAACCATCGATGTGATCTAAAAATCATAGTTAGTGATAAGGTGTTCCTATGAATATCTCCATGGAATAATGTTATGATATTTGGTTGGAATGGGAATACAATTAATATTTATAATTATCACATTTAAATTCTTGTTTGTATCGGGATGGTAGTCTATATGTTGGGACTTCCACAAATCATGTATCAAGTTCACAATTTGTTCCATGTATATCTTCCAAGAATGTATATACCTAATTTATCTCATGTACTAACATAGAGTTCATACTATCAGAGCATGTTATCTCCTATAAGTAACTACCGGTGGAGATTATTCATCATACAATGAAATTTTAAAAAACTATAACCACTCACCTGGTCAATGTTTTCTGGAAAACCCACCAATATAAGGAAGCAACATGGAAACCTCTGAATGAAAATAGTTAAAAGTATCCTCAGTTTGTTTGTACCTAAGAGACAAAAGTTTGAGTGTGAAAATAAATTTTGGGGGTCTATAATTTAACATATCAATACTTCCTGAAAAATATTTTTGAAGAAATATTATTTCTCTGAAAGCTTGTGTCACATATAACCCCATGTTTTATCAAACCATGAAAAAGGAATAATATTTTCATCTAAACATGATCACTATAACATATAAATTAATATTAGTCATATTCATAGTAATAAATAATTTATAAATATTCATTATAATGGTTTTATATAAATTAAAAGTATTTATAAACTGTATTTAATTTACAAAAATATATTTATATGTTTCGAATGTACTATTTTCTCAAAACAATTATTACATTTTTTGAAAAATATTATTACCTTTTTTAAAAAAAAATTAATTATTACAACTTTTAGAAAATGAATATCATTAAAATAATTCATATTTGAAATATAAATGTACAAATTATCTTAACATTAATATTTGGAATTTTTTTATGCAAATAAATTTTCAAAAACTACTAAAAAATACTGGTTTTAATTAAAGACATTATTTTCATTCAAATAATCTTAAAGATATTTTTTATCATGATATTGTTTTAGAATTAAGTTTATTAAAATTATATATTTAATAGTATATTTTTTATCATTTAAATAAATTTCATAATTAAATTTTATTTAAATACTTCTTAAACTACTGAAATATTTCAATGAAAAATAGCTTTTTCAACCATTGTCCAGGATTAATTTTAAATTGAATTTTAATTCTTATATGAATCGAAATTGTATAAATAAATTTCATATATATAATTATAATATTTTATATTATATAATAAAGGATAAATTATTTTATACCATATAAAATATAATAAAAGGAAAAAAATAATTACTATATTTAATGTGAAAATGGGTTTACCAGAGGGTTAAAATAAAAATTTAACAAGTAAAATGACCTTGAATCTCATGAAACACCCATTGAATCTCCATATTCAAAACAATTTTTTTATAATATATATAATGGTATATTTTTTATCCTTGATTATTCTAAACAACATGTGTATACTTTTTTCTTTTTCAAAGCATTACAAGTGTTCCACTCATGTCACTTATTAAAGGTCTCCCCTCTCATCCCCTCTTCACACAACTAAAACCCTTTGGTTTCTAAAATATATACTCATATCACTTACTTAATAACCTTATATAATACTATAAACCATATTTGATCATAAATCCTACTTATAGCCTCTCTTGGTGATAAAATAAGGCGGTTACACATAGAAGATGAGGTTTCGACATGTAAGATAGAAGTTGAGAATTAAGGTGAATGGTGTGCATTATAATTTTTACTATTATGCGAAACATTCCATATTTACCACTTATTTATTATATGTTTTGTATATACTACCCATGATTGTATTGTATGATGTTATTTACAAAATATTATGGGGATTTATAAATCAATTAAAGGATCCCCCTTTTACAGGGCTTACGATTCAATGTTACCAATATGGAAATTGTTATATGATACAATCTCATCATTTATCAGGATTGATTATTTTTTAGTTTCAAATTATAAAATCATAAGATTCATATACTTAGATAATAGTTAATTTTATTTTTCTCAGGGTATGTTAGAAGAATACATTTCACCTCTATATTTCCTTCCCCTTATGTATTGATGATTTAAAAATAACGTTTTTATAAAAAATGAATTTATTTATCCATTCATTTGGAAACCCTTTTTTCTTCCATATAACTATTTTCTAAAGATATTATAGTAAAAAAATTTAACATTCCACAAAGTATTTAAAAAATTATTTTTCCCATGTTTTAATTTTTACTAAGTGTTTTAAAAGGATCCTTCATGCTGTTTTCATAACAGCCCCATTTGGATTTTTTCAAAAAATGTCTAAGGAATAATGGTTTTAGCATTAATGAAATTTTCTTCCATCATGACCACTCATTGATTTAAATATTCTTTTATATGTTTACAAGTTTATTTTCCATGAAAATGATTCTAAAAATGTTTTTAATTTTTTTTTGAAGTAGAAATTGATTTTTTTCAACAAATGTTCCGAGTGATTTTTCAATAACATTTTCTATTGATGATGAAATCCATTTGTATTACTTATGATTTAACTGGGATATGATCTAATGGTACCATATTTATTATTTATATAGATATTTTATTATTATGATGATAATATTTTTTATAAAACCCATTTCATTCCACTGGTTATGAATTAATTAAATTGATACGGAACCAAAACCCATCTCATGAGTTATGATAAGATGAATATTTTTTGTACTTTTAGAACAAAAATATATAGATAATATTCTGGGAAATACCTATATCATAATCCAATGAATTGTGAAATGGAGGAAAACGTAGGATTAAATATGATATTCTTAACCCTATTACATGTTCACAATGTTATACGTGAACCTGATGAAATGATTACAATCTTATGCATGAACCCAGTTAAATTTTAATAGTTTTATGCATGGAAATGGGATACATGTTTTTATAGATCTGTGTCGACCTCATTTAATTTTCATAAGTTTATCAATGGGACTTATATCATGTCTATAACATAATGAGTGAACTTATTACAATCTATACATAGCCAAAATGTTATAATCTTATGTGAACACCAAAAATTTAGGATTTATGCCAATATTATTTTCTCATGGATCATGTTATTTGATTTTAGTATGATTCATATATTATAAACTACCAGTTTTTATACTATGGACCGTGATATTATCTTTGTTATGTAGGTTATGGTTTTCATATGTTATTCTCATGTTCACAAACCATTATCAAATTTTTGGTTTATGTATTACCCATGATTACCCTTGTTGGTCATAAGAGATAATTTTTTATATATTACCGTCCTAGGATTTGAATTAATTCTTTCAGTAGGGATTGTTTTTTGGACAGTACAAATGGGTAATAATATTATGTGAGATGTTAAATATCTTTCATGGAATAATAATATTTTTTACATAGTATCTAAAAGCATAGTCCTTGGGTTTATATTTTTAAAATATAATGAATATTTTTATTTTAGGATGGGTTATCTATATATGAAATTTTTGTGTCTCAGCAATAACCATAGAGGATGTTATGTGTTCCATGATATTTTCTAAGAGAGGCATCTTATTATAATTTGGGTGTTGACCTCATGACAAATCACTAATGTATTTTGAAAAATTTATATATTTAATAGATGATGTGACATATTGAACATAATTAGGCATATAGAGTAAATTTTTCGATTACATAGCTCATTAATATGATGAATTTGGCATGTTCTATGTTGGTTTGGGTCTTTTTAGAGACAATACCATGAGGTTAAATCAAGTATCAGTACTGGAGATGTGACTATTTGGAATAATTTATGAGAAATTTAAACCATTTTCTATTATTATATCAAGGATTGAAGAATCATATAGGGTGGTTCTCATGTATGATAATCCCTATTGTGTGGAGTTAATAATAACCTACATCATTCTATGTTTTGTTATTTAAAACAGATTTAAAAATGGAGATTCTTAGTCAGCATTGTTTTCTGATTAGTGATTCATAAAATAATTTAAAGAGATAGAAAATTAATCAGGGTTTATTGATGTTTTGATGTTTTTTTAGTAGTCTGGTCAGTTCTTTAAGAGTTTGAAAAATTTAATTTGATGAAGGTGAAATTAAAAATTTGTGTAATTCCCACAAATTTCCCTGTGTAATGTTATAAGGTAAATAATCACATGCTCAATGGTCGTATAGGGTATAATATCCTATTATCTTACTGGTTAGGGTGTATCGAGTCATAGATAATCTATAATATACATTATACTATCCAAATATATACTAGTTATAGTTGGTGTAGTTTATTATAGATTTAAAAATAATCATTTTCCATTAATTTTTATAACCCCTTATTATGTTAGTCATTATTTTCAATCAAATATATGTGATGGTGGTCCTCTTACAACCTCCTTTCTGTCTATTTTATTCTCATGGATCCAAGGTGTTCAAAGGGTTATATTTCAATTTTAATCAAGGAATTTATTTTTATTGCACTCCATATTTCTCCATCCACTTATATTATTCCATTTTTAGTTACTATGGGTTTGTGTTTATGTTAAATTTAAATGTGGCTAGGTAAAATCATATATTAAAATTGGGTAATATGTTTTGGTGTATTGAGGTTGTCTAAAGAGGAGGAATGTTTCATGTTTATCAATGTCTTGATTAAGTTTTTTGACCAATTCATTTTTGCATGGATTATGAAAAACAGCATAGATATTTGGGATTTTTTTATTATCAAATACTAATTATTTCATTCATGGGTGTGTTGGTATAATTCCATTGTTGATGGTGTTTTGTTTTATAAGGTTATCTAAATGGGTGGTTGATCAAATAGTCTTCAGAAATTATGTTTTGTTTAATTAAATTTTAAAATGAATTATAATTTAATGTAATAATTTTTTATGTTTTGTGGCATGAGATAGGGGATTGGGAGTGGGGTGATAGTTTTTCTATAATAGTTCAATTTTTTTGAGAATGAATTAGGATGGTGACTCTATTTTGAAGGAATAATTTCCATTTAATACAAATTAAATGCATGAATTCTTGTGAATTTCATATATGACCATTGGGTTTTCTTTTAGAAAATAGATGTGGGGGTCGGGTTGTCTATTATTATAGTATAGGTATAAGTTTATACTTATTTAAATAACTATAAAATTCTATTCATTTGTATGGAACTTGAAACTTTTCTGAATATAAATATCCAAGGGGATTAGCATCGAGAATTGACCATTCCATGTGTTTAAGTTGTATGGTAAATGGATGATAGAAAATATAGTCCTCAATGAGTAGGTTATTGGAATCCTTGTTGTATTACCAGGAATAAAATTATATTTAGAGTTTTCTAGAGAAATTGTGTGTGATAATCTAAGGGGATAGCCTTCGAACACTAAACTATTTCGAGAGATTTGGGGGAATTATGAAGGATGATTTTGTTAGCCTATGTAATATATTTGGTTTTAGATAATAACATATTTTTCTCTTATATTACGGTAATTACTCAAAATATGTGTGATTACTGGAACCTGTATAGCGACCCGGATTTTTCATACATTACTATTACATCATTTCAAAGATAAAAAACATAATATTATTACACATGGAGGATCCAGAGGTTTAGTGTCTTGGGAAAACTAGGACTACACATAACAAGTACAACATCAAGCATAAAAATTCATTTAATCTCTTCTTCTATAGCTTCTTAGTAGCACTTGTCCTCTCCTTAGTACATGTAGACACCTGAGGATATACATCAAAAGGGGTGAGCTAAATGACCAGTAAGAGGATAGATAAGAACGATATAGCATGGGGTGAGCATAATCATGACATAGGAATAAGATCTTGAACATGAGAGGAGCATAAACAATAAACTTTAAATGTGGTAAAGCATAAAAATGAAACATCATGTCTTAGTGGTTAACTACCACACATACTTGTGAACAAAGCTAGCATCATGTTCACGCATCATTTCACATTTACTAATGAGATTCATCACTTTACCCAATGCATTGGAGCGCTATATAATTCCGGGTGCACCTGTCACATTTAAACATTCATATTGCGCTATATAATTCTGGGCGCACCCGTCACATCATAACATTATCATTATCATGATTGCCATATAGAACACATATCAAACATGTACATAAGTAACCCATGGAAAGGAATGGGGTTCATATCATAATAACACATTCATAAGCTTTGGGTTCCCAAAACAAAGAGGGAACAACATACTTGATATAAGAACCATCAACCTTGAATAAGAGGTAAAAGGTGAGATCTTGAAAGAAGAGTTCTTTTGGAAAACATTTTGATGGACATAAAAACCAGTGAAAGACATGTATATCCCAGAAAAGTAAAGTAAATGATGAACAAATGATCGTTGAGGAGTAACCATATCAAAAATGGAGTGAAAGAGGGAGAACCCAAAGGAAGAAAATTGGGTTCGAGATTTCTCCTTACCTTTTACTCGAATGCCTCCTTCTCTTTAATTTCCTGTATAATGACATTATATTCATTAATTAGAAATTCCAGAACCTTTTATACATTAATAGGGTTCATTCTGGTTTCATTATTTCAAATTATGTTCCTTTGGATGACTTATAGAGTTTAAAAACCATTGATCGGGGATGCTCGTTTTCATGGTTTTCTTGAGCGATCCACTTGTATTCTTAATTTGATGTTTTGGTAGATCATGGGTAAACATACAGAACTGATATTACATGTAATTAATGATATTACATAATCTTGAATGATTTTATTATGAGTTATATTAGATCCATGTGGCCGAATCATTAGGTAAGAATTAAATGAAGATTATTTGGGCCAATTTGAGCGGTTTTTGGATCACAACCAACTCATTTTAACTTTTCACTTAGTAGTATGGCCATAGGTTATTTCCAGAACTTAAAATAGAACATAATACATATAAAACATTCTGGTTCAACCATAAAAATGGTTTCATGACCAGATTGAAGGTATAAATGGAAGAAGAGAGCATGTTGTTTTTGAAGGTGATAAATTATCACCACATGAACAACGTTCTCTTTAATAAAATAAAAGGAAGGGGGAAAGGGTGTGGGGTGATATAATATAACATTAGAATCATAATATTACAGTATATATATAATACTAGATTTAAAAAACAATTTGGATGAAGATAGATAGAGAGAGATCAAGAAAAGAACTTGAACTTGAAAGGAAATTAAAGGAGAAGAGAGAGAGAAATTACCTTTAGAATCCTTCTCTTGAGATCCTCTTTAAGGAAGTTAGGCTTGGTCTTTTGATAAGACCAGAAGATTTTGGACGTGGGGGATGATCTAGAGAAGGTGTTTGGGCAGAATTTAGAGAAGTCTTGGAGCTTGAGAGGTGTGAGGAAAAGAGGGAGTGAAGGGTGGCTTTTATAGTGGAGGGGAGAGGGGTTTCCTTAATATAAAATTGATTAGTTTATTAATTTCACCTAATACAAGGAATAGTGAGTCTTGGATGACTAATAATAGTAAATTTGACTTGTGAATTCTGGATTTGGGTTCTTACATCACTTGTGATGTCAGGAATAGTGGGTTTTAATTAAAATGTATTTATATGATAAATTAATGTATTCTACTATTCATCAAAAATTCAAGTATCTCAGAAAAATCCCAAAATTTTACCCCAACCATTTTTCGACGTGTATAATCCAAAAATGAAGTCCATTTTTGAAAAATAATTTTCTAAATATTATTAATTTAATATTTAATTAAAATCATAATTTACTTAAAAAAACAGTTTTTAAAATTAAAACTGATTTTTCAATTATTTCAAAAATTACTTAGGGTCTTATAAAATTATCTAAAAACTATTAGACATTGATTCAATAATTTATGAATATATTTCAGGAAAATAAATATTCTTTTAAATTAAATAATTATAATTAAATATTTATGACTTATAAAATACCAAAAATGTTTACTAAGGTCAAATTGTCACTTTCTAAGATGTCTAAATTTTATTTTATTATTCATTGGTAATGTTACTCTTATTTACTATTCACAAGGTTCATATTACTATTCACAAGGGTAGGTTACTATTCATAAGGGTATGTTACTATTCACCAAAAATTATTTTTGTTTCATTGGACTCCAAAAACTATCTTGAACACAATAGTGAATGTTGGATTTTTAAAATTCCAAACATAGGGGTGACAAAATTATGTTTAAAGGTCACTTATCACTTAGTAGTTCATTATTTTGTGTTTTTATGACATAGATATAAGAAGGGAATTTTCCATTGAAAAACTTTGGGTCGTTACATTCTTCTCCCCTTAAGAAATTTCACCCCCGAAATTTCACTTTACACAAACAGGTGAGGGTACTTCTCCTTCATTGCCTCTTCCGGTTCCCAAGTTGCTTCCTCAAACTTTTGGTTCCTCCACAACACTTTGACAAGGCGGGTTGTCTTGTTGCGTAGAACCTTATCACTTCAGTCCAGAATTTTTACCGGCTGCTCCTCATATGAGAGATCATCTTCCAGCTATACCACCTCTGAGTTTAGTACATGTGAGGGGTCTGGAATTTACTTCCTCAGCAGTGATACGTGAAACACATCATGAACTTGAGCCATATTCGGTGGAAGTGCCAGTCGATAGGCCACGACTAATATATGATCAAGGATCTCAAAGGGGCCAATGTACCTTGGGCTTAGCTTCCCTTTCTTCCCAAATCGCATGACTCTCTTCCATGGAGATATTAGAAGGAAGACTTTATCTCCAACGTCGAACTCCAATTCCCTTCGACGATTGTCAGCATAGCTCTTTTTCCGACTTTGAGTAGCTTTGATGTGTTTCTGGATGACTTGAACCTTCTCTGTCATCTCTCGAACAAGATCGGGACCAAGTAGCTTTCGTTCTCCAACTTCATCCCAACAGGTTGGAGTTCTACATCACTTCCCATAAAGAGCTTCATATGGAGACATCTGAATACTCGAGTGGAAGCTATTGTTGTATGAGAACTCAACCAATGGAAGGTCCTGATCCCATCCACCTTTGAATTCAAGAGAGCAGGATCTTAGCATATCTTCAAGTGTCTGAATAGTCCTTTCAGACTGGCCATCAGTTTGGGGGTGATAGGCCATGCTAAAATTTAATTCAGTACTCAAAGCATGTTGAAGGCTCCTCCAGAATTTAGAAGTAACCTTGGATCACGGTCAGAGACAATCGAGAGTGGAACACCGTGCAATCTCACTACTTTTTCACATATATCCTTGCAAGTTGTTCAAGGGAGAGGTCTTGCCGAATAGCGATAAAATGGGCAGTCTTGGTGAGTCGGTCAACCACAACCCATATCGCATTATTTCCTCTTGACGTTTTCGGGAGACCCATGACGAAGTCCATAGTAACATTTTCCCATTTCCACATGGGTATAGGCAATGGCTGCATCATACCTTTGGACTTTTTCCGCTCAGCTTTAACTTGCTGACATACCAAGCACCTTGATATATATTCCTCAATCTCCTTCTTCATGTTATCCCACCAAAAGTGTTCTCGGAGATCACGATACATCTTTGTACTTCCAGGATGAATAGAGAAAGTTGAGCTATGTGCATTATCCAATAACTCCTTCTTTATTCCGGGTGATGAAGGCACACAAAGCCGCGTTCCAAACCGAATCACACCATCATCGTCGATATGGAACTCTTGCAGCTTCCCTTCCTTTACTGCATTCACCCTCTTTTGTATCTCTACATCATCCCTTTGTGCTTCCTTAATCTTCTATTGGAAGGATGGTTGCACAATCATTTGGGCATGGTAGGATGTATCCCCTGCCCTTACGATTCCCAAATCCATCCTTTGCATATCCAAGAAGATAGGGTCTTTCTCAATCCTCAACATGGATAGAGTAGTAGGTTCTTTCCTTCTTAGAGCATCAGCTACCATGTTCACCTTTCCAGGATGATAGTGAATAGAGCAATCGTAATCCTTGATTAGCTCTAACCATCTCCTTTGACGCATGTTGAGCTCCTTTTGTGTGAATATATACTTTAGGCTCTTGTGGTCGGTGTATATGTCACACTTCTCACCATAAAGGTAGTGCCGCCAGATTTTCAAGGCAAAAATCACGGCTGCCAGCTCTAGATCATGTGTTGGGTAGTTCTGCTCATGGATCTTCAACTGTCATGAGGCGTAGGCTATCACATTATCATTTTGCATGAGTACACAACCCAAGCCATTCTTTGAAGCATCACTGTATATCACAAAACTTTCTCAACTTTTCGGTAGTGTGAGTACATGTGCAGTGATCAGCCTTCTCTTTAGCTCCTTTAAGCTTCCCTCACATTCTTCCGTCCATACATACTTTACCCCTTTCCTTGTTAACTTAGTTAGCGGGCTTGACAATCGTGAGAAGTTTCTCACAAAACGTCGGTAGTACCCAGCTAATCCAAGAAAACTACAGATTTCTGTGACACTAGAGGGCCTGGGCCATTCTTCAATTGCCTTTGTCTTTTAAGGGTCCACAAAAATTCCCTCGCTTGTGATCACATGTCCCAAGAACGTGACTTGATTCATCCAAAAGTCAAACTTGCTGAACTTTGCGTACAACTTCTCCTTTCTCAATGTCGCCAACACAAGTCTTAGATGTTCTTCATTTTCCTCCATGCTCTTGGAGTAGATGAGAATATCATCGATAAACACTACCACAAATTTGTCGAGGTAATGTCTAAAGAATCTATTCATCAAATCCATGAAGATTGTAGGGGCATTAGTAAGTCTGAAGGGCATCACCAAAAACTCATAGTCCCCATACCTTTTACGGAATGTAGTCTTCTGAATATCCTCCTTCTTCACCTTTACTTGATGATATCCAGAACAAAGATCCACCTTTGAGAAGTATTGAGCTCCTCTTAACTGATCGAACAAGTCATAAATCCTTGGGAGAGGATACTTGTTCTTTATGGTGATCTTGTTCAGTTCCCGATAATCGATACACAGCCGCATGGTTCCATCCTTCTTCTTCACAAAGAGCACTGGCGCACCCCAAGGTGATGCACTAGGGCGTATGAACCCTTTGTCCAGATGCTCTTGCAGCTGCTTCTTTAACACCTCCAGTTCGATAGGAGCCATCCTATAGGGGCACTTCGAGATAAAAGTAGCTCTGGGTATGAGTTCAATTGATAACTCTACCTCACGATCCGGGGGAATTCCGGGTAACTCTTCGGGAAATACATCGCTGTATTCCCTTACGATGGGCATTTCCTCAAGGTTGGAACTTTCCTTTGACTCAAACATTTGGGCGAGGTATGATTATTCATAAGGAATCATCACCCACACCATTGAAGGATTTTTCAAAGGATATTCATGATCTTCCTTGCATTTTTAGTGGAGCATGGGATGGTTCGGAATATGAAAATATATTTCCTTTTCCTGACAGTTGATATGCGCTCTATATAAAGAGAGCCAATCCATTCCCATTATAGTGTCGAATTCCACCAAGGGAAGTATTACGAGATTTGACGGAAGAATCTTCCCACATACGTTAATAGGAGAAGAATCAAACACTTGGGTTGAAAATATTTCACCACTTGGTGTTTTTATAGATATATCTACTTCAAGGTTTCGGGGCTTCGATTCTATAGTTCTAGCAAACTTGCAAGATATAAAGGAATGTGTAGAACTGGAATCAAATAAGACTTTTTCCATTATTGAGTGAATAAGAAGTGTACCTTGTACGACTTCATTATAATGTTCCACCTCTGTAGTAGTGATGGCATAAGCCTTCCCTTGTTCCTTTGGCTTTGGTGGTTGTTGGTGCTGATTACCCTCGAAAGCTCGAGGTTTAGTGCACTGGTTTGAATAGTGCCCTAGCTCCTTACAGTTGTAGCATTGAACCACGAGTGGTTCTCTCCTTTCATCGGCTACATTATCCTTCCTTTTCATGTCTCTTCGACACTCGTGATCTAGGTTTCCTTCTTTCCCACACTTGAGGCATTTCCCCATCCCTTTGAGGCAGTTCCCATTGTGCAACTTCCCACATTTTTGGCAAGTGGGTCGTTGTGTTTTCTTCCCATCTTTATCACTAGATCCACCAGCTTGAAACTCCATCTTTCTTTACTTATCACCATATCCATGGGACCATTCTCCAAACTCCATCTTCACCTTGAGAGCACACCGAACAACTTATTCATAACTCCCAAAGTCTCGAATTTCAAGATCTTTTTGAAGATGTGGTTTTAATCCACTAAAGAATCTATCAATTTTTCTATCATTGTTGATAACAAAACCCAAATCATACCTTGCGAGCCTTGTGAAATTTTCTTCATAGGTTGTGACAGATTCTCCTTCTTTTTTCTTCAGCTCTATGAATTCTCTCTCCATCTTCGTGCGAAGAGTTCGTGGGAAGTACTTATTAAGAAACATTATCTTAAGTCTTCCCATTCCATCTCTTCAATTTCCTCCCTTGGATTGGTGTTCTTAATCAAAGCCCACCATTGATCAGCTTCTCCATCTAAATGATAAACCTCTAGAGTCACCTTCTCCATCTCGGAACAGTGAAGAACAGAAAAGATCTTCTCTATGGAGTTGACCCACTGTTCCGCAACTAGTGGATCGGAAGATCCACAAAACGTCGGTGGTCGTTGCCGTATAAAACATTTGATAGCTAGTTGCTCCCTCTTTGGTGAAGGAGGATGTTCCCCATTATTATGGTTATTATTAATAACCCGGGATAATTGGGTAAGCATCACCATGATGTTTTTAACTCCACCTCCAAAATCATTGGGGATGTCATTCGGGCAATCGTTGCATTGGCCTTCGCAAGAGTTGTTGGCCTGATTTCTCCTGGTTCCCACCATTTTCGAAAATAGAAAAGGTTAGAACAAAACATAAGTAAACAAGTCATGAATAACTTATCCTTTTAAACAATTATACCAAAAACATAACATATGGGATCCCTAGGTAAATATCCTTTTGTGCATATTTGTACTTAGTCTCATGCTAGAGGTTTTCTTTAGGGTTCACTAATTCTAATTCCCAAATTAACTAAACCTTTCCTTTGATACCAACTATAGTGACCCGACATTTTATTACATTACTATTACATCATTTCAAAGATAAACAAAATAATAGTATTACACATGGAGGATCCAGAGGTTTAGTGTCTTGGGAAAACTAGGACTACACATAACATGTACAACATCAAGCATAAAAATTCATTTAATCTCTTCTTCTATAGCTTCTTAGTAGCACTTGTCCTCTCCTTAGTACATATAGACACCTGAGGATATACATCAAAAGGGGTGAGCTAAATGCTCAGTAAGAGAATAGATAAGAAAAATATAGCATGGGGTGAGCATAATCATGACATAGGAAGAAGATCTTGAACATGAGAGGAGCATAAACAATAAACTTGAAATGTGGCAAAGCATAAAAATGAAACATCATGTCTTAGTGGTTTACTACCACACATACTTGTGAACAAATCTAGCATCATTTTCACGCATCATTTCACATTTAATCATGAGATTTATCACTTTACCCAATGCATTAGAGCGCTATATAATTTCGGGCGCACCCGTCACATTTAAACATTCATATTGCGCTATATAATTCTGGGCGCACCCGTCACAGCATAACATTATCATTATCATGCTTGCCACATAGAACAGATATCAAACATGTACATAAGTAAAACATGTAAAGGAATGGGTTTCATATCATAATAACACATTAATAATCTTTGGGTTCCCAAAAGAAAGAGGGAACAACATACTTGATATAAGAACCATCAACCTTGAATGAGAGGTAAAAGGTGAGATCTTGAAAGAAGAGTTCTTTTGGAAAACATTTTTATGGACATAAAAACCAGTGAAAAACATGTATATCCCATTAAAGTAAAGTAAATGATGAACAAATGATCTTTGAGGAGTAACCATATCAAAAATTGAGTGAAAGAGGGAGAACCCAAAGGAAGAAAATTGGGTTCGAGATTTCCCCTTACCTTGTACTCGAATGCCTTCTTCTCTTTAATGTCCTGTATAATGACATTATATTCACTAATTAGAAATTCCAGAACCTTTTATACATTAATAGGGTTCATTATGGTTTCATTATTTCATATTATGTTCCTTTGGATGACTTATAGAGTTTAAAAACCATTGATCGGGGATGTTCGTTTTCATGGTTTTCTTGAGCGGTCCACTTGTATTCTTAATTTGATGTTTGGGTAGATCATGGGTAAACATCCAGAACGGATATTACATGTAATTAATGATATTACATAATCTTTAATGATTTTATAATGAGTTATATTAGATCCATGTGGCCGAATCATTAGGTAAGAATTAAATGAAGATTATTTGGGCCAATTTGAGCGGTTTTTGGATCACAACCAACTCACTTTAACATTTCACTTAGTAGTATATCCATAGGTTATTTACAGATCTTAAAATAGAAAATAATACATATAAAGCATTCTGGTTCAACCATAAAAATGGTTTCATGACCAGATTGAAGGTATAAATGGAAGAAGAGAGCATGTTGTTTTTGAAGGTGATAAATTATCACCACATGAACAACGTTCTCTTTAATAAAATAAAAGAAAGGGGGAAAGGGTGTGGGGTGATATAATATAACATTAGAATCATAATATTACAGTATATATATAATACTGGATTTACAGAACAATTTGGATGAAGATAGATAGAGAGAGATCAAGAAAGGAACTTGAACTTGAAAGGAAATTAAAGGAGAAGAGAGAGAGAAATTACCTTTAGAATCCTTCTCTTGAGATCCTCTTTAAGGAAGCTAGGCTTGGTCTTTTGATGAGACAAGCAGCTTTTGGACGTGGGGGATGATATAGGGAAGTTTTTTGGGCAGAATTTAGAGAAGGCTGGAGCTTGAGAGGTGTGAGGAAAAGAGGGAGTGAAGGGTGGCTTTTATAGTGGAGGGGAGAGGGGTTTCCTTAATATAAAATTGATTAGTTTATTAATTTCACCTAAGACAAGGAATAGTGAGTCTTGGATGACTAATAATAGTAAATTTTACTTGTGAATTAGGGATTTGGGTGCTTACATCACTTGTGATGTCAGGAATATTGGGTTTTAATTAAAATGTATTTATATGATAAATTAATGTATTCTACTATTCATAAAAAATTCAAGTATCTCAGAAAAATCACAAAATTTTACCCCAACCATTTTTCGACGTGTAAAATCCAAAAATGAAGTCCATTTTTCAAAAATAATTTTCTAAATATTATTAATTTAATATTTAATTAAAATCATAATTTACTTAAAAAAACAGTTTTTAAAATGAAAACTGATTTTACAATTCTTTCAAAAATTACTTAGGGTCGTATAAAATTATCTAAAAACTATTAGGCACTGATTCAATAATTTATGAATATATTTCAGGAAAATAAATATTCTTTTAAATTAATTAATTATAATTAATTATTTATGACTTATAAAATACCAATAATGTTTACTAAGGTCAAATTGTCACTTTATAAGATGTCTAAATTTTATTTTATTATTCATAGGTAATGTTACTCTTATTTAATATTGATAAGGTTCATATTACTATTCATAAGGGTAGGTTACTATTCATAAGGGTAGGTTACTATTCACCAAAAATTATTTTTGTTTCATTGGACTCCAAAAACTATCTTGAACACAACAATGAATGTTGGATTTTTAAAATTCCAAACATAGGGGTGAAAAAATTATGTTTCAAGGTCACTTATCACTTAGTAGTTCATTATTTTGTGTTTTTATGACATAGATATAAGAAGGGAATTTTCCATTGAAAAAATTTGGGTCGTTACAACCTGGTTATCATAAAAATGGCATGTGGGCTTCCTTGGACATAACTCTTCCCATCAGGTGAGATGAGACCATAATAATGGTATGGGAAGCATATAGGGCATCATGTGAGGCTATCATAGTGTACATCAATATCTTTATATTTTTATTTTTATGGATTTTGAAATTCTTTACAAGGAACAAACACATCATAAGTGTTGAGAGGAGGACCCGAACTCCAATGTGACACTTTACTGTGTGGTAGGGTACAACTAATGTTGCAGATATATGAGTTGATGTTGGCGTGTATCTACCAGAACCAATATGAGTTAGTGATATGAATAATTGATTTTGTTAATTTGAATTTGTATCCATGCAATAATTAGGGGTATAGATATATTTATTTAATTAATATGAGCTTAAGATGATCAGTTGTATTGTGTGCTTGTAGATAATGTTGATGGTTATATATGAAAATATTGGCCAGTTTACTGATGTTTGGTTATGTGTGCTAACACCTTGAAAGGATCTATGCATAAATTGTGTGCCAATATAAGGGATAGGATTGGAGATATTTCTATAATTTATTTCCTTGTCATTATATATTTTTATAATCATTCATTTTCTAATGAGAACATTTGGTATCTCACCCAATGCGACAGTGTCAACATATATGATATAGTATATAGTTTTTGATAATACCTAAACCACATTAAGATGATGATGTATGTGATAACATAATTGAAACAATATAAACACTTACCATATATTGGAGGGTGGTGGTACATAACTGATTACATAGTGTGGTAATAGAGAACAACATAAGTAATAGGGTGTGATGTGAGACATGGTATAACACATGATATGTTACAGTGTATGGAACATCACCCTATGTTTTTTGGGTGGTGGTATGAGACATGGTGTGGGATGTGTTGTATAACTATAAAATTAAAGATAGGGATACGACCTGAGGATGTATATGAGATCAAGAATAGGAGTTATTATAATGTTTTAAAGGATAGTGTTCAACACATAGTTTCACATACATAATCTAAGTAATGAGGAAAAGGAAATAGTTTCACAATATGATGGAATATATTTTGGAATTTTACAATGTAAAAGATATTAGGTCGCATGATATCCTTGTTAACATGGAATAACCTCATGTGATTTCTTATTATATTATATTTATCTATAATTTATTTTATCATGCATCATACATAGTATATGATGTAGTGAATGTGGGGAACATGGTAAAATCTTACTCATTTTTATTTTCACACCCTAAATAAAAACCTTGTTACATGTGCATAACTTATAAAATATTGTTATCTGTTAAGTAATATAGGGTTTATAGTTGGATTAAGTTCCAATAAAGCTATTAAATATATTTTACTTGTTGGAAAATCCATATCAGATATTTGTGGGGAGCCTTGAAATATATTCAAGATATTCATAGATGTTGTTTCAATGGATTGAATGTTTTTAAGTTCATTTTTTAAAAATTCGGATGAACTATTTTGTAGTTGAAAATTGGATGAGGAAAATGAATTATAAGGAATTTATAAAATTTTTTTTGAGAATCAAGTGTGATAAATGACATAATAAATTGACATAAAAAATCGAAAAGAAAATTAACATAATTTTATTAATTTTTAGCAGTTCTTATCAAATTTAAACTACAATGAAGTAATTCTAGGTAGAACATCAAATAATTTACATTAATGTGATATTTTGGGAAAATAGAAACTAAATTTTGTTTAGGTGTTTGTGATTGGGACATCATGTAAGAGATTTAATTTATGAAAAAAATTATCCCTTGTATAAAACATTTGAGATGTAATATGACATTTTTTTAATGTTATCTATGAAAATAAAATTTCATATGGCATAACACATCTCAATTGGCCAGAGTATGTTAATTATAAGAATAATAAATCTATAGTGGCACATTATATTTATGTGTAGTGTATGATTTTTTAGTATAAATTTCATGTTGATAATCCCAAAATAAATATTAATTCCATTTAATATTGTTTATGTTAAAGTAAATCTAATGTTTTGTGTATTTCAATAATTTTAGAAGGAAATATTTGAAGAATAAATAACTGACTCATATGATATTTTTATAATGTTTATAATGGATTTATTTTCACATTAATATAAAAAATTATTATTATTTTTGATTTATTATTGTAATAGAGGTATACACTAAAGAGATGACATTGTTAATCTATGTAGATTGTTGGAGTTCATTGAAAATCGAAAGATTGCATGAACCATGTTGTATCGATGACTATTTTTTGTGAGAAGATCCCATGTGTAAAATAAATATGTAGAGCTTGTTTTGATGAATTAACAATAAATATATTTTTTTATCATGAACGATTTAATGAATAAATTAAAGGGTATATTTTATATGAGATTCTTGGTGATTATAACTAAAATGATCATGTTGATTTCATGGTGGGTTAGAAGTTAAATATTAAACAACATTCATTATAAATGTTTCTACTACTTATAATGTAGTCTTTATCAATGGTCATTGATGCAATCAGAAATGGTGGAGTAAGAAAATTATATTTTGGAAACATTATACACATTCAATGTGTTATAATAAATATTTTAAAGGAATATGAAAATGGGTTCAATAATTTGGATACTAGTTGAAACTTTTTTATATTGAAGATAGGGAATATGAGAAATATTAACCATTTCTACATTATTGTTTTTGAAAGAGGTCAAGTTAAGGTAATTCATTTCCACTTGATTTAAATTATTTCTATTGATAAAGAAGACAAAAATTTCATGCATGTATTCTATCATATATAGGTTCTTCATTTAAAATAGGTGACAAGAATTTTGATCTACATTTTCATCACATTATTGGTGATGGAAGTCAGGGAAATTATAAAAGTCGATCTTGTATTTAATGCAGATGTATATTGATTTACATTGAGGATCTTATTAACTCTCGAGAGATGGGATAATCATTGAGTAATGGGTAGTTTTTTTTGGAATAACTCACATGAATTCAAAATGGTGTGTGGATAACGCCTTCCCATGTAGAGTAGTGGATGACACCGACATAGACTATGTGGGGTAATTTTAAATATTTGTAATCACTGTAATTCAGAAGTGATACAAAAATCCACATATATGAGAATTTTCAAACATGTCATGGAGTAATATTTTATCAATACTACAAAACATAACATTAATAGTGCTTCTCTTTATCGGTGCTAGAATTTTTTTTTGATTAAAGGTACATTTTATCACTGCTAAAAAGGCATTGATAAAAGGTACCGTTTATGAGCCTTTTATTCAGCTCAAATAATGGGTAACCATTATCAATGCTATTCTATAGTGTTGATAAAAGATACCCTATATCATCAATTTATTTTTAGTACTGATAGTGGCACCAAATAAAATAAAACAATTAAAAAAATAAAAATTTAAAATGTGTAATATTTTAAAAAAACATTAACAATTTTATTAATTAAATATTTATTGAAAAAAAGAATAAATTTATTATAAATTTATATAAAATATAAATATTAATACATTGTACATATAAGATATATAGATATGTAAAATGAATAAAATAAAATAATTAAACAAATAAAAATTAAAAATCAGTAAATTAAGAAAGTGGTTTAAAAAGTTATTAATTAAAGAATTATTGATAAAAAAATAAATATATTTTATATAAATATGCATAGATAATCAACATTAATAAATAATATATGTTAAATATAAATATTTAAAATGAAAAAATTGTAATAATTAAACTAAAAAAATTAAATTGAATAAGTTTTAATAATTAAACAAAAAATTACAAAATTTATAAATTACCAAATTATTAAAAACATTATTAATGAAACATTAATTAATAAAAAATAATAAGTTTAATATATATATTAATTATAAATAGTAAAATATAAATATATTAAATATAAATTATGAAAATGAATAAAATGGGATAATTAATCCCATTATAATTTTCAATTATTTTTTTATGATTCTTTACAAAATTATTCTTTAATATAATTAATATAGAAATATCTTCATATTTCTATATTTCTATATATATATCAATATATATGATATTTCCTAAAATGTGAATTATATAATAAAAATATATATATTCTTAGATTAAATGACTCATATATTTAGTGAAAATTGGTTTATAACTAAAAGTTAATACTAATTAAACATACTCAATAATTACATCATGTAATGGACCTAATTTAATTTTGTTTCATTTTTCCATTTTACATATATAAAATGTCTATTACATTAATTTCATAGACATATAAATAATTAATGTTTTTTAAAAAACAATGTACACACACAAAAATTTAAGCAATTAATGAAATATTATATGGAAACACATACACTGAATATTAAAGTAACCTATTCAAATTTAAGTATTAAATTTAGAATTTCATTATAAAATGATACATTCAATATATTATGTTTTTCTTCGGTAAATATTTAAATGTTATTATAGTCAAATATTATGTATTCATTATTAATATTATTTATTATTTATTACTTTTTTGAAAATAGTCATTTTATATTATTTATATAAATATTTTTATTTATTATGTTTTAGTGTTTATAATATGTATTCATCTTTAATTCAATATATTTCTATATTTTTTAAATAATTTATACATAATTAATAAAAATAATTGAAATTTCTAAATATTTTTATTGTGTACACATTTTTAATTATTTAATTTCACTCATTTTTAAGATTCATTCATTTAATATTATATATTCATTAATAAGATTAATAATTTTTTTGTAAATAAACTTTTAAAAATATATAATTTTATAAATGTGTATTTACTATATTTATCAATTTATATATTTATAATTATAAATAATTATATATTTCTTTTAAAAAATATTTATATAATTATAAGGAAATAATTATATATATTTTAGGTATTGTAATATTATAATAAATTTATTTCAACAATAATTATATTTATTATATTTATATTTATATTTATATTTATATTTATATTTATTTACTAAATATATATATTATTATATAAATATATAGAATGATATAAATATATAAACATAAATTTATAAAGTATTTATATATCTATAAATACAATAATATATATTTATGAAATTGTAAAAATATACTAAGTAAATTTAAATAATGAATATATTTAACATATTTATATTTATATTTATATTTATATAATAAATATATATATATATATGTAAATAGATATAGTGATATAAATATATTTATAATTATAAAATTATATTAAATATTTATAAATAATGAATATATTCACCATATACATATTTATATATATTTATTAAATATATTTAAAATTAAATAAATATATATATATAATATTATATATATAATTATAAATAAATAATTATAATTATATTTAAGTGCTAAAAAAGATGAATTTTTTCTAAGCTTATATAGCAATGAAAAATATATAGCATTATCAAGGCTACAAAGCGTTGATAAATAGAATATTTATTTGTGGTAAACCATTAGCCCTTATAAAGAAGTCTTTTATCAACACTTATTAAATTATCAATGATAAACAGTATCTTTATATGTGCATTTCTGGAAGCGCTTATAATGGTATCCCTGATCTTTTTAAAAGAAGCATAATCGGGACAGATTGAGTTTTGATTAGCAAGCATTCGCAGAACCCACCTAATAACGATCCTCCTCCTCTTTGTTCTCCCGAATAAATCAAGGATTATATCTAAGGTATGTTATTTTCTACTCTGCCTCACTTATTAATTTTATGTTTGGGTTTTGTGGTTTGTGTTATAGTGATGTTCTCATACAAGATGAACCCTACGCCTCTTCTCTCATAATTGTAGTCCTGATTTGTCTCTCTTATTCTTTATTGCCGTTACAATTTTTATAGACTCCTTCCCTCATGGATCTTTCCTTTATTAGTGCTATCGATGTCAACATCACCACTACCATCAACACCAACCCTTTTTATTCCTCTACCACTACTTCTCTTTGATATTTATCCATGGGTTTCAATAATAGTTATGATTTTTTCACACATCCATGGTTAGTTTTATTTGAAAATAGTTTTATTGGCTAATGGTTTTCTTGTATGATTATTTGATGAATGTGTGTTATAAATCATGTATATTTACTTATAAATGGTTGTCTATGGCGTTTTAGTAGGTGTTATCTTGTATTTAATGATTAATTGAAGAGTGTAAAGATGATTATGTTATGTTTAATTTTCTTGAATTATTATTTCACTGATGTTATATTTGGGTAATGTGTTTTTTTGAATTAGTGTATTGAAAATATTTTAATTATTTTCATTAATTTTAATATATGTTTAATTTATGTATTAATGGTTTTAGAGAATGAATGGGTTATTTAATTTATTAAATGAGTGTTTTTATTATTAATTAATGTAGTTTTCTTGCATTGTGAATGGTTTTTTTGAAGCCATAATGTATTATGGTGTCTTGGTATTGAGTATTGATAACATATATTTAAATGATCATCCACAGAAATATTCAGCTGAGTTGATTGTGTAATTTTAGTATATGGGAAATTAGTTCATAATTAAGTTTCAATAACACAATAATAATATAATATTTTTTAGAGTTATTCACCATTTATCTTACATTCTATAGTTTAATATTTATATAAAATTATTTTGGGATTTTTTCAATTTAAACCTCATCAGGTACAATAACTATTTCATAAAAAAACATCACAACCCAAGTGTAACTTTTTACAACATCTCTTGTCATAGATTATACAAATATTGATAATTATAAAATTATATGATAAGGAAAAATGATTGTAATTTAGTTTGAAAATAATTAGAAAAATATAATCAAATTATCTCTCTATTTATTCTGGTTTTTATTATATATAACTTTTGTTTTACTATAAGAAGTGACATATTTATATTCATTATCATATATGAAATTTTATGTATTTTTTGGATCTTTATCAACATCAATATTTTTTTCATCACTAATATATTTTCCCTGATGTTTTTTTTATAATTTATATTTTTATATATATTTAGAAAATAATAATTACCAAATTATATAATGAAACAAAAAAGGGTTATTTTTAATTGTGATCAACCTTTTAAAATCAATATTAAGATTTTATTTTTTCTTTTTTGAAAATCTATAGGAATATATTATAATTGAATTAGTCGATGGAAATAACATTATTTAATCTATTTCCTTGATTTTATTTATGAATTATTTTTAATTTTTTAGATTCTATTTTTATTTACAAATGTAAATTTGAATTTAATTTTTCTAAAAAAATTATATTTAACAATTTAAATTTATAATAGGGGACAATGATTCATAGTTTATTTAAAACATTTTGAACAAGTTATGTATATGAGGAAAGGGTTGATGAATTTTTATAATTTTTAAAAGAGAATGTTCCAAAAAGTGAATTTTTTTCTATCTTTGGATGAAATGTTTAAATAATAAAGAGTGGAAAATTTGTGAAATTAAAGAAGGCGTAAATTTATATTTTCTCGATACATATTAAATTTCATGGATTTAGCATGGTGAAATTGTGTATAATTCAAGATATATTAATGGTTAAGATTATCATGATGATAAGTTTGATAAAATAGAATAAATTATTTTAGATATTAAAGTAGTGGAAATTTATAAGACACCAATGATCAAAAAAATATAGTTATACTGAGAAATTGTTGTATTTAGGTTTTAGAAAAAAATTTATTTCAATAATGAATTTCTAAATCAAATCCATAGTAATTTTTTGGCTAATGTATTAGGATGTTTATTTAACCAAATATCATCCTTTTTCATGTTCTAGACATTAAATATTTAAGGGAAGGATCTGGATTGAATTGGAATATAGAAAACGACGTCTAATATATTGATCTGGTTACCACTTTTGTAGTTATACCTAATGTGTCTATACTGGAAACAATATATGGACCAAATAGTGGTTTCCAATCTTGTGAGATCCAATTTATTAGACCAAATATATTACTACTACATTCATTTATATAACATAAATTATTAGGAGATTATATAACTTCTATACAAGAACATATATATATATATGAGAGAATATAAATAATTATAAAACACATTTCCAAAGATTAATTTCATATAATAAATAATTTTAAAATAGGTAAACAATTTTAATATATATCACACAATAATCCAAGAGTGAAAATATAATATAAAAAACATACATGATGTGGTTTTTATCTCACCACACCAAATATCATGAATTAAAATTGTTCGATAGTGATGTCAAAGGAGGGAAATAAGGGTAATTATGGCCTATAAAAGATTACCATAAAGGTAAAACAAATATATGAATTTCCCTATGAATATCTTAGGATAGTGATGTGTTGTGAGGGATTATATGATTCCCTTAGTGGTGATTTGATATGTGGTTTGAAATCAAGTATAGTCCCTCAAAACCCAATGCGATATCCTATAATGGTTAGAATAGAATAGTTGAACATATAGCTTATTTTATCTTGATAATTGAGGTGTGTGAGTTTTTAATTATGCCCTATGGACTATGAGATTGTCTAGTGAGTGATTTTTGAGAAGGATGATCAATTATTAATATAGAAATTCTTTGAGTATCATTTATTATAATACGATGGGAATTATGTGAGGTTTATGTAATGTATCAAAGAATGTGAGTTACTATAGACAATTTAGTAATCCATAAAAGGATATGGTGAGGGTAATGTTAAATTTTTATTGTCATTTTTTATTCATATTAGTTTTTATAAAGATATGATTAACTAGTTTAGTTTGTCACCCATTGTGTGGTTCTTTCATAAGGGAACCAATTAAAAGAATACATAACCATATTTAAAATGTAATTCCATTAAAAATTGACATGTTATATACATTTCATAATGCTTATGCAATAATTATATTTGACAGTTATCCCAGAGGGTTAGTCTTGGATTCCAGGAGTATGAAGTAGAAAAAATAATGCTATGATTAGTACAATTCACAGGTATGAAATTAAGTAGGTACAATTGTTTATCATGGTGTCCGAGTTAGTACACGATGAATTGAATTACATGTTTATTTTGAGTGTTTCTATATTGAACATATCATCAAATATATGCATTGTTTTATATTTTAGGGTCACTGTTAGTATTTACTTGTTTATTGTTAAATCAGACCCTACAGATGAACCTAAGTGGACATATAGCTCTTATATTTGAGGTATATGTGATGGGAAAAAAACTATTAACACAGATTATAGATTTTGCATCTCAGTGGGGATGATTTTATATTCTAATGGTATTGTGAGAGACAATTTTGAATTTTGAGACTAGATTTGATATTTTAAATTATGTTGTCGTAATTTAAAAACATTTAATGTTTAAAAATTAATCCATACCAAATTATTCTCCAGAATAGTTATTATTACATTTTATTTCATGAGAGTTATCCCAATCTCTTTTATGTTTCTTGAAATACTCAGAGCAGTTGTCATCCAAAATGATCACAGGTTCCCAAAATACGAAGACAAAAACTCAGTGTAGTTTGAGCAACATATTTCATGTATATAAGAGATAGAAGATTAGTGTTAAGAAATGAAATTAAATAATAACTATTTGGGAGACAAAGATGATGATGATGACATTTTCCTATAACTATTACCTTTAAATAAATTTAGTGGATAACAAATACTATAGTGGAGTGATTATTATTTTAAATTGAATTACCAATTTTATTCACAATGAATGTATGAGAATCATTTAAAAAAAGGAGTATGAATATGCAGTTAATAATTTCATTAAGTTTACAATAGATATTACATACGACCCTCCTATAATAAATTATTTGTGTTTACGTTTTTGTTATTCAAGAAAAAATAAATGATTTCCTAATCATGTCATTAATGTCTTCATCACATGAAGATGTTACCAATCCAAAATAAAAAAAATCAGTTGATGTTGAAACAATATAATTATTAGGGGATCAAAACCATGTTAATGAAAGAAAACAAGAACAACACAACATCTCAGTGTTGAATAAAATTATCAAGTAAATATGTAATGGTATACAATTTGAGGAGGGTTGGAATCAATGCGGCTAAGATAATGACACCAAAAATCAATGAACATTAGTTATATTGTGGTTATAAAGAGGATGGATGGGTTGGTTTATATTTCTTAATAGAACAATGTCCATCCTTAAATGAAGGAAAGCCTTTGGAAAGATATAACGGTAATGTTATCGTATACATTCTATTTTAAAAAAAATATATATATAATGAAATATTTATGTGATTTTTACTATTCCTTTTAATTTTTACTTATTTTCAAATATTTACATATGAAATATTTATTATTGACTTCTAGAAAGAACCATTGAGGCTTCCAAACTCTTATTAAGAACTTATATCTTACAGATGTGAAGGAGAAATTAAATCCCCACCCCTAGTTAGTTATGTACACATTATAAAGTAGAAAACGTGGAATGGTTTCATCAGTCATCATGATGCGAAAATATTTGAGGCCCATTATAGTCGATAATGTATTATTTAAAATCATTTATCTTATCCAATTTGATTCAAAGTTTTCAATTTATGAAATAGAAAAAGTGTGATGAAAACAATAATGTTCATCAAAACCAATATACCCTTATTGCAAAGCAATAATGGGGTACGATAACTAAAGAAGAAATTGTTAGGTATTTTAAATAAATAAATTTTTTTTATGTGGTATGAAAAAGATATGTTTCTTTATTTATATTTATATTTACAAATCAATATATGAAACAACTTACAACCCATATCATGTGATATGGAAGGGGGCTCACATAAATAAGGATGGTAAACTTATTGATTAAATCACAAAAAACCAATATAGGAAACATGTGTATGTATGGAATAATAGTAATTATTTATTATTTAAATAATATTACATAAAATATATATTTATATTATATTTTTCATATAGTTTAGACACATTAAACCATAGCGACCATTACAAAAGAAGAACTACTTTCATTAGTTTTGATGTGGCCAGAATAATAGGCTCACATTAGAGAATAAGATTTTGGGGTGTCTCTTCAAACATATTTCAAGGAGAAAATAAACACAGGAACATAGATATAATATGGTGAAAGGATTTGAGTAATACATAGATTCATTCAAAGATATTACTTTTTTGTTTTGGTCTGGAAGACCAGTGTATGAGAAATGATCAAATCAAACCGATGATTGAAAAATATTTTGCATAATAACTAAATATCCCTGCTAGCTTTGAGGTTAATCAATACCCTCAAATTAAAACCTTACCAGAGGTAATCAATTTTTCCATTATTGTTTCTTTATTATTTGAATAAAAAACATCCAAAAATAGTATATTAATAAAATTCTTCAAGGTACACATCTATGTGATTTTTATATTTCAACACCTTTGCACTACCATGTTGTGAGGGGTACGGTGTATAATATTATAGGATATCAGATATGCAAAAAAAACTCTAAAAATATCAAATGATAGGGTGGATTGAGGTACAGATTGAGCCGAATTCTAATTTTTCTATTCCACTAGATGATCTAAATATTACAATGGTTAATGACGTTATTAGAGCACTCGTAGAATGGCCTTCTAAAATTAAAAAGACACATGAATAGTGTATATTTCTGAATTTTTTATATTAAAAACCTATAATAGGTTATGAGAAATGGTATGAAGGGAGGTATGATTTTAAATATGGATAAGGTGATGGGGAAATAGAAGGTAAGATCAATACAATCTAGTTAATTGACTCTAAAATCAAAATGAAAATTCTATTGTATCTTTTCCCTAAAAATTCTAGAGCAACATTTAATATCATTAGAAATTCATGAAGTGACCACATTTAAGGATGAAAATATGTATTACATTCCACATACAATTATATGAAACTTATATAACAAAAGTAGTTAGTCTCAAGATTATAAATGATATTTTCATGAATGAATGGTTATGATCCCCAGTTATTAATACATATATATGGTATATTTTTATAATACATCTGTCAAAATAGGGGAGAAGATATTCACTTTAGAGTCACACAACACCAACGAAATCATCAAAGTGGTTTATAATCTAGCTCAAATTTATGAATAAATATGTCTATAATCAACCAATGAGTATAGTAGGTGTTGGAAATAACTATTAGAGGACAACCATTATTGATAGTTCTTGATCATCAATGAGGGATGGTGTTAAAGGATACATGGAATCAAATAAAAAGAAAACTCTTTATAAAGAAATTCCCAAAAATGAAAAGCATTATTTAAATGAAATCTCAAGCCACTAAAAATACAAACAATGAATCCTTTTAAAAATAATATTGTACCTTGATCAAAAAACATAAAAAATAAAAAATCAAAAAATTCATCAAATGAATCATGAATTTTTAGAAAATAACAGTATAGTGGGTTCACTTTGGAGGGTTGGGGAAGTATTTTTATTATTTGATCATAAATTTTATTCAAGATATAATATCACAAGTTCTAGTGAAATCAATAAAAGTAACATTCATTATTTATATGCAGATACATTATGTTAAATGATGCATGTTCTCAAGTTCATCAATAAAGCACTCATAATCATTCCCATTACAAAAATACCTAAGATAATGGATATTTTCATTATGATTAAAAATAAAAATATGATATTATGCTAGAGTTTATCATTATCCTGAATATTTAAAAGGATTTAAAAATCTATATCCCAATCCAGGAAGAATTAATGTATACATTTGATTTTACTGTCATTTAGATTACATAAAGGTATATATTGATGGTTAATACTGTCAAAAGGTGTAAAAAATTTTTTATAGAGTCTGTTTCTTATAAAAATACATAGTGGTTCATAGTGAAAATTTTACCATCAAATATGGTAAATGGTTTATCATGCAGTTTTTATTACCTATAGTGGGGAAAGGGAAAGATATATTTTACAATGTTCCATAAAAAATCATATTTAAATACTTATTTTAGTTCAATCAATGAATTCAAATAGTTTTACACTAATGTTTGAAATTTTAGGAATAAATGGCTTCATCAACAAGGATGATTTACTCTTATACTATTATAGTGCACTCAATAAGGTTGATTCACTCATGATGAGGTAATTTTCATTTTATTCTCAAATGCAGTCAACAGTATAGGTTATCAAACTTCGATATTGTTAGATAAAAAAAAGTGTTTAATGCACTATAGGATAAAAATCCATGATGGAATCACCCATACCTCTAATAAATACATTGTTTACACATTATGAAACAAAATGCGTGGTTTCAATGTAAAATTGACATTTTTCAATGTATTGTTTCATATTTATATTTAATTTATTTATTTATATTACTACTATTATAAAGAATTATTCTATTATATAAGTGGATTATTTTTCTCTTGAGTAGGGGTGTATTGTTAGAATATTATTTTTTCACGAGAGATTATACTTAGAGGCGGTAACTGAGATAAAAATAATAAGGAAATGGGTCAAGAATGTATACAATCATCATGAAAATGTGAAAAAAGTACTAATTATTTTGTTCATTTTGTCACTGTTTTATCTACATTTTATGGTAATTTCATAATAATTTTTATCTAATAATAATTTTTTCACATATATTTTGGGAGGTAATATTTTTCATTTAATATTCTGTAATAAATCTAGAAACAAGAGACCATGTTTTTTTGGATGAGGAATTTTTTAAAGCATTGAGCATCCTCTTCCATCCAAATGAAAAATTTATTTCTTTTTGACTTGGTACACATGGTTAATAGAGAAACAAAATTCACATACTTAATCAGTCAAACAGCAATACGATGCACCATGTGATTTTTATGATGGAACTATATGTTTTTTGTTTAAAATAAAAATTTTAGTTCAATACATAAATCTCATACTCAAAAAATAGTAAATGCATTAACATTATTTTGATACATTAGTGGAAAAATAAAAAATTCATTTAAATTGTTTTTGAATTATCCAAACCTCAATCTAATGAATGAGATGACTGAAAAGGCTTAAAGTGTCGATTATTAGTTTAAAATCGATATTTTAGTTCAAAAAGTGTCATTCACTTAAACCTAAAAAATACACTTGGATAGTCATGATAGTTTCAGAAAATGATTCATAAGTCATTTTTGATGTGTATGAATTAATATCATGTCTAACCAACACACAATTTGACCGGTATGACTCATCAAATATGTTTCAATTTATAGTGGATGTTTTTATAAAGAAACAAAAGTGACATACTCAAAACATAGAAAATAAATTCATATTGTTTTTAAACTTTCAAAAAAAAATCCATACGTCATTTGGGAAATGTAAGTATCAGCCACACCTCAATTAAATGAATGGTGTGACAAATATGATACCAAGTGAATCATTTTATTTAAAATTGATATTAATTTTAGTAGAAAAGAAAACTGACATATTAAAAAATTTGTGTACTCATTCGGATTGTTTTGATGATTTTGGAAAATAATCCATAAGTAATTTGTGACATATTGGAATTAGCCTCAAATTAATCTAATATATGATGTTCTAGGTATGACTAAATGTATCTATTATCAGTTTAATGTTTACATTTATGATAAAAAATTAACTCAATGAAAACCAAGAAAACAAGCTCAAATTGTATCTATAATTTTGGGAAATGATTTATTAGTAATTTTACACACGATAATAACATTCTCACATAAAACTGACACACAATTTGACCAGTATGATTCAGTGTGTGTTTTTATAGTTTAAAATGACATTTTAATAAAAAAACACGAGTGACATTCTCAAAACCAATAAAAAATTAATATCGATTTCATAAATTATCTATATTTTCCATATGTCATTTGGAATCTATAGGAATCATTCTTACATTAATCTCACACACTGTGTGGCCATTATAAATCCATGTGTGCACTTTTACTTAAAATTGACATTAACTGTAGAAAAAGACAACTAACATTATAAAAATTGATAAATGAATTGTTATTGTATTGATACTTTAGGAAAATGATACATATGTCATTTTTTGACTTTTAGTAATCATCCACACCTCAATATGATACATGATGTGCCCAGCAAGACACAATGTTTTGGTTATTGGTTTAAAATTGTTTTTTTAAGTTACAAAATTCTCACTCCTATAAAACCAATAAAACTCATTGAAATTTTCTTGATGATTTTTGAAAAAAAACATAAATACTTTTTTATGTGTAGAAATCAGTATCTCATCAAACCAGCACATGATGTGACTATTATGACTCAAAGTGATTATTTACAATTTAAAATGATATTTTAGTAAACAAAATTGACATATTTAAAACTAATAAAATTAATTCCAATAGTTTTTATGTTGTCATAAAATTTTCCATATTTCGTTTGGGATATTTCATATTTATCCTCACCTCAATATGATCCATTGGGACATGAAGGAATCATCAAAACCTCAATTGTATGGACATTGTGACCGGTATGAATCCATGTATGAATTTTTATTTAAAATTGACATTAATTGTAATAAAAAAGATAGGTGACATACAAAAAAACCAAAAAAAAACAACTTAAGATTTTTTTTTTAAATTTATTAAAATTATCTATATGTCATATGTGACATGTATTAATCATACTAACATCAAAATGAAATATAATGTTCCTGATATGACTCAAAATGTCCGTTATTAGTTAAAAATTGACATTTATTTTCAGAAATGGCCACTCACTAAAAATTGAGCAAACATGCTTGAATTATCCAACTAATTTAGGAAAAGGATCTATAAACGATATTTTACATATAGGAATATGTCTTATGCAAAACTCATACATTATGTAACTAGTATTACTCTAAATGTATGTTTTAAGTTTAAAATTAAATTTTTGAAGAAAAATCACAAGTGACTTACTTAAATCTGATAAAACACATTCTGATTGATTTTATATTTTAAGAAAAAGATTCATAATTAATTTGGGACATGTAATAATCATAAAAAGATTAATATAACTCATTTTGGGACGGGTATGAATCCATGTAATTATTTTCAATATATAAGTTTCATTGTAGTTTAAAACCCACATCACATCACAAAAACTGAGAAAATGAACCTAGTTTTTTACACATTATTATATATGCCATTAATCAATTAATTTTCATATCATGTTTATCCTATAATTTTTTAAATAATTTTCACAGATATACTTCTTGATTATGAACAAGAACGGTATGACGTGCATGAATCCACCAGAACTCAATTAGATACATAATGATCCTGGCATGACATAATGTTTAGTTTAAATTGAACACATTGTGTAGAGACCCGTATCTTGACGTACATTGACATTACATTACTTTTCCGGAATACTTAGTACATTACAAAAACACACACACAAGGACCGTAATAGTTTAGTGTCTTTGGAAACTCGGACTATAATCTTCTAATCGTGGTGAAAGATCTTCAAAATCTCCCATAAAGATCTCCCTTTTTTTTTACCTAAAACCTTTCTTTATATCCTGGGGAAAAGAAAACATAAAAGGGTGAGATCAAATGATCAGTAAGGGTAAACAAAATAAATATCAATCACATCATATTCATAAGAACATAACATTTTGGAAATCATAACCTGCAAAAGAGAGCATAATTTCATAATCATGGGATAAATTATGGCAGTGAAAAAAGTAATCCCAATAATCATAACTTAAAACATGAAACTTTGTGGCATACACACATAATCATAGAGAATCATTTCTTGTTAGTCAAGACTAATTGCCAAGACTATCTTAGTGGACAAAGTCCCTTTCTGAATCGAGTAGCCCTCGTTTCAGTCCTGTTTCACTGAACCAGTATAACCTACCATTCCAGCCATGTCTATCTCATGAGATATAAAATCTTTACCCAATGCATTGGAGGGAGATATAGGTCCCACCCATCTTATAATGAATCCTTTCTTATGTGTGCCACAAAATCATAAATCATACATCATTTCAAAACCCATGTAATAAAAATGGGAATCTTAAACATCGTGACATCATATAACAATTCATATAAGATAAAGGAATTCATGAAAATAATTCCATCACAACATAATCAAATCAATGTAATAATAGGGATAAAAATATAACCCTTTATTATCTTAGATGGAAAATAATTTTGATAAAACACTTGAACTCCATTCTTGAGGAAAATATCCTTTCTTCTTCAAAAACATTTTTCCTTTCATAACATGTCATACAACTTTAAAATAAAAGAAGTTGATTAAAAATAAACATGAAAACTTGTAAAGGAAGCTTCTTTGAAGTAATGTTTTAAAAATCCATTCATGCCGTATAAGTTAAAAAAACATTCTTCGTACTTTTGTCGGAAAAGTCAAAAAGTACCTTGTACGAAAAACGACAAAAGATTCCTTTCATACATATTACTAAAAACTCACCGAAGGGTAAAAATGGATTTAAAAAAAATGTAGGTGGATGGAAATAATATCACATATTGATGAAACATGGATGTGGATGATAAAATACACCCCAGTAAATACTTACGAATAAACAATCTCGGATAAAAAGGAGATTGTGATATTTCCCTTACCTTAGGTCCGATTTGCTTTGTACGTGTCCGAAGCTCCTGTATAATGGTTTAAATAATGTCATTGACTTATTACAGAATCATATTCATTGTTATTATATCATATATGGTTCACTTATCACATTATATTACCCGTTCTTTTGTAAATTCCATGTTAAAGAAGCGTTTTGGGTAAAATCGTTTCTTTTATCGTAGGTGTTTTGACTTGTTGTTCTTGACATTATTATTACTTATATCATGATTTACTTACTTCCAGAATATAAAATATGATTTATATATCATATATATTCAGTATATATATATATATAATAGATAGAGAAATAAAATGAAAAACACCGTTCATGGAGACGGTAGTCCGTACGTACGCATGAACGCTGTTTTTCTTTCCTTATTGTCTTGAATGGAAGTAAGTAGATGACATACATATATATATATATACATAAATCCAGTATCATTATTATGTCATATATTTCATTAGTAATTATTATATATACTTTATAATCATTCATGAATGGTTAATCATTAAGAATGAATCTCATCGCGTCGTGGAGACGGTAGTCCGTATGTACGCACGAGCGATGATATCATTTCCATAAATATTGAATTGAATTGGAGTGGGTTATACAATATATCAGAATCAATATGATATATTAATAACTATGTATAGTTATTCTTTACACTATTATACCCATCCATGTAAGGTGGTGGTGGAAAATAGATTACACCACGGCGTGGAGACGGTATTCCGTACGCACGCACGCGCGGTGATTTCTTTTTCCGTAGGATAGATAGATGGTGAAATAGGGTTGTTTCATACTTATAATAACATATCGATATATGAGTGATACTGATGTTATTACTTCATAATGAAACAACCTAAGAAGAATAAGTGGAAGAAGAAATAAAGATGAAAGAATTGGTAATGGTAATTACCTCTTCTTTGAAGCGCCTTTTGGAGACCTCCTCTTAGGGAACTAAAATTGGTCTTTGAGGAAGACCAGAACATCTAGGATGTTTCTAGGGAAGTGGAGAAGAGATTTTGTCAGGGGTTGGCCGAGCTTGAGTGCTCAAATTGGTGTGAGGAGGAGGGGGAGGAGGTGCCCTTTTATAAGGGAGGAGAGGGACACCTTAGGAATATCTCAAAATATTATTTTATATTAAAGTAAAAATCGGTTTATAATGGTTCCAAAGGGTCTTATTTTGAAGCTAAAGTGGGGATGGGTCGAAATCCTATCAACCAATAGGATTTAGAAAAGTTTAGGTTCTTATTTTAACCTTATCAATTAGATTTAACTCTAAGTTCAATAATTTAACTTTTACCGTGTCTTTTTGTTTTCTTTCACTATATGGTTAATACACTTACTATAACATGCCAAACGAACCCCAAATTGTTTATTATTAATATATATATCCTTATATAAGTCATTTGGCAGAACCTTAGATTTTTAGGAATAAAATAACAATTAATAATATAATATTTGATTTAAAAACTATTTTGTGTCAATTTTGACACTATTTGATATATGATTTTTGTGAAAGTCATAACAGAATTATATGTTCGAACCAAGTTGATTAAATCAACACTAATATATCATAGTAACCTAGAAAATTAGTGTAATTCATAAAAAGTCTCAAATTACATTCAGTTTGGTGTTTATAACATCAATTATGTCAATATTTCATTAATAAGATAATTACTGCATCATCTTTGTGTCATAAATAAATTAAATTATTTGATGTCTAAAAATTACAAATAAAATACCATTATGTAGGAAATCTTTTTAGATTTCTAATGAATATTTACAATCTAATTTATCTTATGTATAGCCCTATATTAAAAATGTTTTAGTAAATAAACTTTGATTTTAACTCTTTTAACTCTTCTTTGAATTAAATAATAATAAATGTCCTAATCTAATCCAAGTGGGCCTAAATGATAATATTTTACACTTAAGGTTGTTTTTGGTCGAGATACACTTGTCCAATAGAATTAGGACATGTGTTAGGGTAATATTAATATCATTCTTACCCTTAATTACCCTATTTACTTTTAACCGTGGTAAATAAAAGTAAAAAGTTACTATTCACCAAAAAATATTTTCATCTCATTGAACCACATTTTACTTACTGAAATCAACCGTGTCTCTCGGATTTTTGAAATTCCATTCACAGAAGCGGTAAAATTATGTTTTATGAAAAATTCAGTTTTTTTAACTACCACTTAGTAGTTACACTATTCATCAAAAAATGAAGGTTTTCAGAAAAATGCCAAAATTTCATCCTAAGCTATATTTCATATTTCGAATTCAAAAATGAAGTCTATTTTACCAAATTCATAACATAGAAGTTGCATTAATTAATTTTATAATTAAATCCCGCTGTTAAAACAAATAGCGTGTTTTTAAGAAACAATATCTATCAAAAGATTGACACTTGTTTATGTCTGGTTTAAATGTGCAATTACATCCAATGACCAACATTGTATTAAATTGTAAAAATATATTCTAAATATACTTTAAAACTACTCCAATTAATAATTTATCACTATTAATTATTTCGATTAAAAAAGTTGTTTTTTAATTATAATTTAGTAATTTTCACTATTCATCAGAATATGAAAGTTATCCGAAATGTACCAAAATTTCACCTTAGGCTAAATTCGATACTCCGAATCCAAAAATGAAGTTCATTTTGAAGAATAAGATTTACATAATTTTAAAAAGTGGTTATTACTATTCATACCGGCTAGTTTTAATAATATTTTAATAGCATATCGTTGTTTAGTGAAACTCGGTATTGCGTATTACACATGCTATCGAGGAAGGTCGCGATTGCGTGTAATGAAAGGCAAGTCAAGGATGCGTGTTGTGCAAGCTCCTTTTGGTGTAGCGTACAACACAAGACATTAATAAAATTAAAAAGAATATTTTTTATAAAATCTTGGGCTGCAACATTCTACCCCCCTTAAAATGAATTTCGCCCTCGAAATTCGTCGGGGTTATAAGTGGTTTACTATTTGAAAGTTTCTTTAATAGAAACCCACATCGTAAAAAGGAATATCAAAACCAATCTTTAAAAACAAAAGTATGAAACGTAACGGTTACCCAAATAAACTAATCATTGGGTTTCCACATAGGTGAAAATATGGATATGGAAGAGAAATCTAACCATCATGTTCTGATGGAGAGTGGTAGAGAACATGGCTATGGAAAAGCCAATAAACACAAATACATAAATTTGTGATGATCTAAGGTACCATCCGATTCATCAGGTATAAGATCACTAGGACAACATTTTTGGTTTTCAAGATCATTTCCCTAAAGTTGAAAATTTGAATTGGAATAAATACTTTCTTTATTTTGGTACAATCTCACTATTGTTCGTGCCTAGAACAATTTCCACTTCATCTCTTAAATAAATGAAGTTGAATTTGTTATTCGTGAAGTGTTAGCAGATCATGTGATAGAATGACGGGTCATTCCATCTGTCTCAAATAAAAGGCTAGCAAAAATTATATACATAAGTCGATCTATAGTGAGATTAATCATATATAGTTCCTAAAATGGACTTATACTTCATATATCATACTGCTTAATATAATAATACTAGTTTCTACTAAACAGGGACTTCCTGTAGGCCAGTGGTAGGCGATAAAGGCCAGTCGCACTTCGGTTGTGGGTTCGATTCCCACAGCCTTGTCCGAAGCGATGGGCTGTCGCCCGTCCTGCAGGTTGTTCTTTTTCTAAAACTATATTACTATAACATCCCATAAATAATATCGAAAAAACTTCTATCCTTAAACAATACTAACTTATGTCCAACATAATCCATTCCAATCTTTAGTCCTATCCATAATACTGCAGTCCATTCTCATAACATAGTGAAAACGATTACCATAGATTTAATACCATCGTTGATCCCCATATATCATAAGATATATCTTGTTGGACACATTCCAAACATTTAAAGGCCTTAATCTTGTACTCTCTTGAATACCCATTGAACCTTAGTGAAAACTTGAATGCAGTTAAAAGTTAACACTTTCCACATACCAAAATCCTCAAAATTCTATATACTCAAACCATGATATCACTTAGTCCTTATATCAATAATGAGCTCATGAATACTGTTAAACATTTCATTTTCTCGTTTTCCCTTCATTATGCGCATACTATCTCAATCACTTTGAATACCACATTAGACCAATACATAAATATTCCAATATTCCATGATACAACATTATTTTGGAATCCCATTACATAAAAACTTAATCATTCCACCACATCGTTGTCATATTCAAAATTGCCAATAGTGATCGCATGTGACTTCCCTTTGTCCTTTGCCTTAAGCGGTCGCTCATGTCGATCATCACTAACCCTTGGATTAGGGCATTTATTGGCATAATGTCCCATCTCCTTGCACTTGAAGCATTGAAGTGTTGGTTGTGTGTTCTCTACAGTGTTTGCTTTATTCACTTCATTAGAATCCCTTTTTCCATTACTTCGACACTCAGCTACTCGATGACCTTCTTTTCCACACTTAAAACATTTTCTAGTCCCTTTAAGACAATCTCCACCATGCTTCTTTCCACACTTTGTGCATAAGGAAACATTCATCTTCTTTTCACCATTATTCCGAGATTTCTCCTTGAACTCCATCTTTCGTTTCTTGTCAAAACCATGAGATGGATATGTAACACCAACTTCCATTTCTACCTTGATAGCACAACGCACAATTTCTTCATAGCTACTGAAGTCTCTTATAGCTAATGCCCTTCGAAGACTTGGTTTTAAGCCACTGAAAAATCGATCAACTTTACTTTCAGGTTGGATGATAATGCCAGATGCATACCTTGCAAGTCTTGTAAAATTCGCTTCGTATATACCAACAGATTCATCATCCTTTTGCTTTAGTTCAAGAAACTCCTTCTCCATCTTCGTTCGAAGAATACGAGGGAAGTACTTACTGAAAAACAAGTTCTTGAACTCGTCCCATTCCATGGAATCAATTTCATCTCTTTGCCTCGTATTCTTGATAAGATTCCACCATTGATCAGCTTCACCTTCCAAACGATATACTGCTAAGATGACTTTATCATGTTCAGAACATTGAAGAACTGAAAATATCTTTTCAGTAGTACTAATCCATTGTTCAGCAACTAATGGATCAGTAGACCCACTGAAAGAAGGCGGACGCTGCCTCATGAAGGATTCAACAGAATGTTGCTCCTTCCTTTGCTCGTTTGGAAGTCCTGCATGATTCATAGCTTGAGAAAGTTGTGTGAGCATGGCTACAAGATTTCTCATTCCAGCTCCCATATCGTTTGGTTGCTCAGGGGGACAATCATTGCATTGTCCATTGCATTGATCAACACGGTTCCTTCGGGTTCCAGCCATCGTCTAAAACCCCAAAAGAATAGTGTGAGAGGCAAAAATCATGCTAGGGAAAACAACATAATAAATGGGTAGTACCCTCAATATCTAACATCTTAGGTTAAATTCTAAGATCGTTAGAGCAATTCTAGGACTATAACCTATACGTATACTTACCCTTAGAGACATCCCTAGACATACCTTAGAAATATCTCTAGGGATCTCACTAACGTTTTCGCATCCTAGTTTCCAAAGGTTGACTAAACCTTTCCTCTGATACCAACTGTAGAGACCCGTATCTTGACGTACATTGACATTACATTACTTTTGCGGAATACTTAGTACATTACAAAAACACACACACAAGGACCGTAATAGTTTAGTGTCTTTGGAAACTCGGACTATAATATTCTAATCGTGGTGAAAGATATTCAAAATCTACCATAAAGATCTCCCTTTTTTTTACCTGAAACCTTTCTTTATATCCGGGGGAAAAGAAAACATAAAAGGGTGAGCTCAAATGCTCAGTAAGGGTAAACAAAATAAATATCAATCACATCATATTCATAAGAACATAACATTTTGGAAATCATAACCTGCAAAAGAGAGCATAATTTCATAATCATGGGATAAATTATGGCAGTGAAAAAAGTAATCCCAATAATCATAACATAAAACATGAAAATTTGTGTCATACACACATAATCATAGAGAATTATTTCTTGTTAGTCAAGACTAATTGCCAAGACTATCTTAGTGGACAAAGTCCCTTTCTGAATCGAGTAGCCCTCATTTCAGTCCTGTTTCACTGAACCGGTATAACCTACCATTCCAGCCATGTCTATCTCATGAGATATAAAATCTTTACCCAATGCATTGGAGGGAGATATAGGTCCCACCCATCTTATAATGAATCCTTTCTTATGTGTGCCACAAAATCATAAATCATACATCATTTCATAACCCATGTAATAAAAATGGGAATCTTAAACATCGTGACATCATATAACAATTCATATAAGATAAAGGAATTCATGAAAATAATTCCATCACAACATAATCAAATCAATGTAATAATAGGGATAAAAATATAACCCTTTATTATCTTAGATGGAAAATAATTTTGATAAAACACTTGAACTCCATTCTTGAGGAAAATATCCTTTCTTCTTCAAAAACATTTTTCCTTTCATAACATGTCATACAACTTTAAAATAAAAGAAGTTGATTAAAAATAAACTTGAAAACTTGTAAAGGAATCTTCTTTGAAGTAATGTTTTAAAAATCCATTCATGCCATATAAGTTAAAAAAAACATTCTTCGTACTTTTGTCGGAAAAGTCAAAAAGTACCTCGTACGAAAAACGACAAAAGATTCCTTTCATACATATTACTAAAAACTCACCGAAGGGTAAAAATGGATTTAAAAAAAATGTAGGTGGATGGAAATAATATCACATATTGATTAAACATGGATGTGGATGATAAAATACACCCCAGTAAATACTTACGAATAAACAATCTCGGATAAAAATGAGATTGTGATATTTCCCTTACCTTAGGTCCGATTTGCTTTGTATGTGTCCGAAGCTCCTGTATAATGGTTTAAATAATGTCATTGACTTATTACAGAATCATATTCATTGTTATGATATCATATATGGTTCACTTATCACATTATATTACCCGTTCTTTTGTAAATTCCATGTTAAAGAAGCGTTTTGGGTAAAATCGTTTCTTTTATCATAGGTGTTTTGACTTGTTGTTCTTGACATTATTATTACTTATATCATGATTTACTTACTTCCAGAATATAAAATATGATTTATATATCATATATATTCAGTATATATATATATAATAGATAGATAAATAAAATGAAAAACACCGTTCATGGAGACGGTAGTCCGTACGTACGCATGAACGCTGTTTTTCTTTCCTTATTGTCTTGAATGGAAGTAAGTAGATGACATACATATATATATATACATAAATCCAGTATCATTATTATGTCATATATTTCATTAGTACTTATTATATATTCTTTATAATCATTCATGAATGGTTAATCATTAAGAATGAATCTCATCGCGTCGTGGAGACGGTAGTCCGTACGTACGCACGAGCGATGATATCATTTCCATAAATATTGAATTGAATTGGAGTGGGTTATACAATATATCAGAATAAATATGATGTTTTAATAACTATGTATAGTTATTCTTTACACCATTATACCCATCCATGTAAGGTGGTGGTGGAAAATAGATTACACCACGGCGTGGAGACGGTATTCCGTACGTACGCACGCGCGGTGATTTCTTTTTCCGTAGAATAGATAGATGGTGAAATAGGGTTGTTTCATACTTATAATAACATATCAGTATATGAGTGATACTGATGTTATTACTTCATAATGAAACAACCTAAGAAGAAGAAGTGGAAGAAGAAATAAAGATGAAAGAATTGGTAATGGTAATTACCTCTTCTTTGAAGCGCCTTTTGGAGACCTCCTCTTGGGGAACTAAAATTGGTCTTTGAGGAAGACCAGAACCTCTAGGATGTTTCTAGGGAAGTGGAGAAGAGATTTTGGCAGGGGTTGTCCGAGCTTGAGTGCTCAAATTGGTGTGAGGAGGAGGGGAAGGAGGTGCCCTTTTATAAGGGAGGAGAGGGGCACCTTAGGAATATCTCAAAATATTATTTTATATTAAAGTCAAAATCGGTTTATAATGGTTACAAAGGGTCTTATTTCGAAGCTAAAGTGGGTATGGGTCGCAATCCTATCAACCAATAGGATTTAGACAAGTTTAGGTTCTTATTTTAACCTTATCAATTAGATTTAACTCTAAGTTCAATAATTTAACTTTTACCGTGTCTTTTTGTTTTCTTTCACTATATGGTTAATACACTTACTATAACATGCCAAACGAACCCCAAATTGTTTATTATTAATATATATATCCTTATCTAAGTCATTTGGCCGAACCTTAGATTTTTAGGAATAAAATAACAATTAATAATATAATATTTGATGTAAAAACTATTTTGTGTCAATTTTGACACTATTTGATATATGATTTTTTGTGAAAGTCATAAAAGAATTATATTTTCGAACCAAGATGATTAAATCAACAATAATATATCATAGTAACCTAGAAAAGTAGTGGAATTCATAAGAAGTCTCAAATTACATTCAGTTTGGTGTTTATAACATCAATTATGTCAATATTTCATTAATAAGATAATTACTGCATCATCTTTGTGTCATAAATAAATTAAATTATTTGATGTCTAAAAATTACAAATAAAATACCATTATGTAGGAAATCTTTTTAGATTTCTAATTAATATTTACAATCTAATATATCTTATGTATAACCCTATATTAAAAATGTTTTAGTAAATAAACTTTGATTTTAACTCTTTTAACTCTTCTTTGAATTAAATAATAATAAATGTCCTAATCTAATCCAAGTGGGCCTAAATGATAATATTTTACACTTAAGGTTGTTTTTGGTCGAGATACACTTGTCCAATAGAATTAGGACATGTGTTAGGGTAATATTAATATCATTCTTACCCTTAATTACCCTATTTACTTTTAACCGTGGTAAATAAAAGTAAAAAGTTACTATTCACCAAAAATTATTTTCATCTCATTGAACCACATTTTACTTACTGACATCAATCGTGTCTCTCGGATTTTTGAAATTCCATTCACAGAAGCGGTAAAATTAAGTTTTATGAAAAATTCAGTTTTTTTAACTACCACTTAGTAGTTTCACTATTCATCAAAAAATGAAGGTTTTCAGAATAATGCCAAAATTTCATCCTAAGCTATATTTCATATTCCGAATTCAAAAATGAAGTCTATTTTACCAAATTCATAACATAGAAGTTGGATTAATTAATTTTATAATTAAATCCCGCTGTTAAAACAAATAGCGTGTTTTTAAGAAACAATATCTATCAAAAGATTGACACTTGTTTATGTCTGGTTTAAATGTGAAATTACATCCAATGACCAACATTGTATTAAATTGTAAAAATATATTCTAAATATACTTTAAAACTACTCCAATTAATAATTTATCACTATTAATTATTTCGATAAAAAAAGTTGTTTTTTAATTATAATTTAGTAATTTTCACTATTCATCAGAATATGAAAGTTATCCGAAATGTACCAAAATTTCACCTTAGGCTAAATTCGATACTCCGAATCCAAAAATGAAGTTCATTTTGAAGAATAAGATTTACAGAATTTTAAAAAGTGGTTATTACTATTTATACCGGCTAGTTTTAATAATATTTTAATAGCATATCGTTGTTTAGTGAAACTCGGTATTGCGTATTACACATGCTATCGAGGAAGGTCGCGATTGCGTGTAATGCATGGCAAGTCAAGGATGCGTGTTGTGCAAGCTCCTTTTGGTGTAGCGTACAACACAAGACATTAATAAAATTAAAAAGAATATTTTTTATAAAATCTTGGGCTGCTACACATTGTGTTTAATATAGTTATTTATAGTACTAAGGATATATTGAAATTTTTCAAATATAGGTGATTAGTTTTTTGTAATAAAGGTTTGTTTTTTCTTTTATACTGGTTAATTCTTTTCCTCTATAATAGAAGTTTTTTCTTATATTTGTGTTGTTAATTTTTTTATTTTTTTTAAGTATTGGCATCTAATTATTCAAATTTCTAGTGATATTTTTAGTTATACAATGTTCAATTATAAAAAACTATAGTAGTCTCCAGTCTTGGGTCTATAGTTTGTTGTTACAACATACTTTAGTATAACCCTTTATTGGTGCCACTAAATAGGTAGACAATGGTTTCCATTACGAGCTCTTCTAAAAGAGCTGATAAATGGGTCTTTTATCCGCATTGATAATGACCCAGAAACTTTTTCATGATCTAGCAGTTAGAAATTTTTTAGTGATGATAATGGCTAATTATAGGGTTGTAAAATGAATTTTTTGTAGAAGTTCATATCGAGGAAGAACTGTGTAATAACATCATGTGTTCGATCATCCCATTATTATTCTAACATTCTAGTGAGGAATTTTTTCAACATATTAAATCATGAAATTATCCTATCTCTATGGTTTAATTCTTAGAGATGAATCTATCAAGAGAAAAAGGTACCAATAATTCACCCTCCCCTCACTCCCATCTTAGCGGTACACTAATTGGATCTCGAAGCTACAAATTGTATGAAAAAAAACCATGTTCCTTGATATTTTTCTATGAAGGGATAATTATGGATAATATGTGTTCTATGAGTGTAAGAGGGGTTACATTTTTTTATTGAATGAAATTTCATGGTTTGAAGAAACACTAAAAACAATTTTTTCTACCATAAGAAATTAAATTTAACGTTGTATTTTTTTTTGGTATATCGATTGATTAAAGTATATGGTGTTATAAAATTGATGGAGAATAATAATCATGGGTTATTTCTATGGATTGAAATGATACACTTTCTTCCTTCTCATATAATGTGTAATCTAATGTTATGTGATTTTAGGAAAATATATATTTGTTGGAAAATCTATATAACAAGAATAAATTAAAATTCAATATCAAGGAGGATAAATTTAAATTATAAAGAAAAAAATTTTAAGATACGATAATGGTAAATGATGAGACTCTATATGATTACCTCATTAGGGTTAATGAGGTAGTAATTAATAATAGTTGTTTTATAGAAATGATTGGGGACTCTATAGTAATTTTTGAAATTAATGGGAAACTTCCCAAATTAATTTGATACTAAAATAATTTCTTTGAATGATTGTGATTCTATTTCATTAAATGGTCAAAACACCCTCTTGAATTTTCTAATGTGAACAGATATAATTTTCAATAAAATATTTAATGAATAAATGGACTTCAAATATTTAAACAGTATGAATATCATGGAAGAATAATATCTTTGGTCCCAATGTGACTTATTTTAAGAAGATTAGAGTTATGAGAATCATAATAAAAGCATTTCTATCATATCTAAAATTATAAAATGGTGAAACATAAAATATAATGGAACATTTCCACTCAAATGGTTTATATGTGATGTAATGGTAAATTTAGTTTTGAAATTACCTATGAAGAAGAAATATATAGATTCACATATCAATAAAGAATAAGAAGAATCACAATGTATCTAAAAGAGTAAATGGTCTAAAAGATATATGAAACATGATAAAACAAATATCATACCAGAAGGTAGAAGATAAGAATGCTTAGAAATAAGAAACAAGGTATCCTTTCATAAAATAGTGAGTCATAAGAGGAATGTTCTAGAAAATAAACTAACTTTATTACATATTTCGATATTAATGAATACACCTCAAAAAGTGTAGAAGAAGAAGATAATTACTATATAATTGACAATTTTATGGAATAACCTACGATATAAGAAAAAAGGAATGATGTGCCGATGAATAAAGTGAAAATGTTCATTAAATTAGTTCCCATATTGATGAAAGTTGAAAATGTGTTTCTAATAAATTAAAATTTTAGTGTCCCTAGCCCAAGAAGAATAGAGCTCATGTGTTATTTCTTAGATTGACATTATATACAAGGAATAACATCACAAATGACTATATAGATTAGTAGTCTTAGTATACTAAAAAAATACTTGATTTACATATTATATTTGAGTTCAAAAAATAAAACTTATTTAATTATAATATCATTATTCCGTATAGAATATCTTTTCATATCATTCATAGTATAGTTATTGGTTTCTTGGGAAGGAAAAAAATAATGGTGGGATCAAATTATTAGTAATGGTAATGTACAAAGAAAGGTATCATGAATCAATATAGAAAATAAATATGGTAAGGTAAATAATTAAAAACACATACCATTTAATTCTATTGAATATAATGATTAGATAATTCATAATCAAAATGTAAAGGTAATTAACTCAAAACATGTTCCATTAAATCAGAAAAAAAAGAATGAAATGCATCCAGTAACAATGTCATTTTGGAAGTCTCAGGGAAAATAAACACATAACCTCTATTGAATGAAATACATAATCATTATTCTTCATGATACAACTACTTCAATGACCTTCCACAATATAGTTTAAAATTTATCGGTGGGAATACACCAAAAACCCTTTTAACTAATTTTTTCCAAATGATTTAGGTTATGAGACTACTTCTACATTGACGGGATATTTATAACAAGGCCCCACTAGTATCTTCTTGACCAAAATATGCCTCATATATATAATGATTTATATAATTCATGAACAATATGGCTTATCATCAAATTTTTGTATAGAGTAATGAACAACATTTTACAATAATTTCCACAATCAATTAAATAACATCTAAAGTAAAATACCATTAGTGGAAATTATATATAGTATAATTACTAGTTATATCCATGAAAAATAAAATGGATACAAAGGGGAAATGTAATGTCTAATGATATCAAAAAATTGAATATTTCAAGGGAAAGTTAATGATTACAAAAATTAATCAAGAAAGAGGATGATAGTGGTCAAACATGTCATAAACCATCAAGATAAATAATAAAGGCGTTATTTATATGATATATCCCTAGTGAATCCTCAATACAATAAATTTTGTATATCAGTAATGAATAAAATTACCATAAAAATGTCATTAATAATATTCTTGAGGAAAATAACCTTTTCACTTTGATAATATCTTTCTAAACTAAATGTTAACAAAATATTTTCAAAATAATTTCCATTTAAAATAACATTTTAAAATTATAATTTAATCTTTAAAACATTGATTGGTCCTGATGATAATAAATTATATTCATATCATACACATTAAATTAAATATTTTTTTTAGATTTTTGGTAAAATCCAAATGGGGATTTTTTAGAAAATGATATGAATATTATATTAAAAAACATTTTAACATAAAAAATGGTAAACATGTCATTAATAAGTCATGTTGATATTGTTAAAAACATTTTTTAATTCATTTTTTAATACATGGATTTCTATGAGAAAAGTTTTTTCAACCGAATTGAGAAAAAAAGTCTTTTTTTTAATGAAATTTTATCAATATTTTTAAATTGTGTTTTCAAAAAAAATGTTGATATTACATGAAAATTTCATGAATAATTGTAGAATAATAAAATTAAATTGGTTTATTATATAATTATCATGTAATTTCTTTTATTAGAAATTAAATCATAACTAATACCAATTATTATGAGATTTTTGTAATAAACCCTTTCAAAGATCATACAGTTGATGTGAGAATTAAAATGTAAATCAATTATCTATATCAAATGTAAATTTAGAAAAATTGTAAATATATCATAATATATTCAATATTCCTTAAACATATAATATTATAATGTTATATATAATGATTTATAATGAACATAAATTGAGTTATGAAATACATTACTACTTCTTAATTTTTATATTAGATCTCAATAGATGAAATAATTAAAATTAAAACATAAAATATCATTAATTATGACATATTCATGATATTTAAGGAAAATGTGTAGTATATATGTTATATAAATTAAATTAGGTGCATAACGGTACAATATTACTCAAGGAAGTGAAATTGAGATGAAATCCCTTACCTAACACTTTCTTTTGGTTGATAAAGATTTAATCTCATTTATAATGGTTCATAGAAAATTATAAATTTATAAACAAAATATATTAATTTTTAAAATATCATATATGGTTCTCTTATAATATTTTACCATCAGTTTGTTAAAAATAATTCATTATTATCATTTCTTGGTGTTAATTACTTTGTTTTCTAATAAGTGTTTTATCCTGAATGTTCAGGTTCTTAGTAAGAAAATATAGATCCATTATCTAGTGAATTATATTAATATTAGAAATATATTATTAAATCATTATATATTTTTTTTGATTCATTCTTGAATATTGGACATGTAAAATTAATCAAATCACTTCATAGAGATGGTGGGTGGTATGTATGTATGGGAAATGATAACCTTCAATTAATAGGTAAAAGGGTAAGGAATTGTGTGGTATATTAATATATCTGAATGAATATCATATAATATATATCCCATATAATAATTAAATATATCTTTATTACCTTCCATGTAAAAAATATGTGAAAATTTAATCAAAAAACTTCGTGAGGTAGTGGTCCACTGTATACACGAGTAAAGTTATCTTATTTTAAATAACATGGAATATAAGAAGGATTATGTTAATTTATAAATCAATAATTATCAAAAATATCATAAATATCACACACACACACAATATATATATATATATAAATTATTTAAATACATTATTATATCCATCCATTAAACACGTTGATGAAAAAATGAATTACATCGGTCTTTCTGGTGGTAGCCTTCCCTATAAACGATTGACATTTTTGTTTCACATTTTATAGAAGAAGCGATGAATATAGGTCATTGACATAACATAGTAACATTTGAATATATATAAAATAAATGATATATTATAGAATCATGGTTTAATAATACATTAATGAGGGGGTAGAATAAAAAATAAAAATTCTCATTTAATAACGTTACATCCTTTTTGAATAACCTCTTTAGGATTGCACAAAAGGATTTTCTAGGTTGGGTTTATGATAAAGGAAATGGATAAAAATTGTATCGAAGGGACTAAATAATTTATTTATAAAGGTATTTTCTAAAAAAAAATATTTTGATGTGTAAAGAGTGTAGGATATGGTGTGTGATTTTAAAAGTGGGGGGGGGTAGGACACACATGGAATTTTGGAATTGAATGAATTACAATATTTTTTATCATTCAAGACAACTATAAAATGGGTCTTTATAACAAATTATATGTTATAAGGTCACAATATATCTATACAATAGGTTTTGGAAAAGTTTTACATTATTTTAAACCCTTATTTTCATAGTTTGATACCCCCCCATAAAACCATTTTTACCTTATCTATGGTAATTAATTTTTTATGATTCCAATGTTCACTGAGGTTAAAAATTAATTTCACCTAATTATAAAAAAATACATATATATATATATTTTTAAATTTGTAATATATATTTAAAAATTCAATTCCTATTTGTGGAATAATAAAATTAAAAAATTCACCTACAATCATGATGAGAAAGTGTCTTTCCAAAGAAAAATTTATCTTATGTATACAATATATTAATATAAAAATTCATTAAGAAAATGATTCCATTGACCAAAATTTAGTTATTATAATATATTGGAATCATTATAATTTTAAATAAATAAAGAATTCAATTTTTCTTTTGTTAATAATTTAAATGAAAAGGCACTTTTCAATAACAAATTTTTATTTTAGATGATTCATTGAAAAATGAAACATTTCATAGAAATAATAAAATTAACCATATGAAAATTTTAAAAAAATGAATTAAAAATGAATATATTTTTTTAAAATAAAATTTTAAAATTAGAATAATTTAAAGTGAAATTATGTTTAAAAATCACAACAAACTATCTTTTAGAAATTTATTGTTTTTCATAAAATAATTTTTTCCCTTTTAAATGAATATTATTTTATTTTTCATCAATAGATAACCACAATATTCAAAAAAATTGTAATATTTATTAAGTCTAATTTAATGGATATGTTTTAATAATATACTATATTATAGTTCATTTAGACTTAGGGTTGCGTGTTTTGGATGATATCAAAGATATTAAATTTATTTAAAAGGAAATATATCATAATATCTTGGTGTGTTACATTCCTATCTATGTTTAGTTTTGTTTTTCATATAATGTATCAAAACCAAAAAATTTCTTTCTAGTATACCATGTTGTTACATTCTCCACACTTTTAGTAAATTTCATCCTCAAAAATTTAATCATGATCTTAGTAATCAAGAGAACTCTATTTGAAAATATGTATTTGAAAAAATCACATCATCAAATATATTAACAAAAAATCCTTTTAAAATTGAGAATGGGATGTGGGAATGTTCATCAATAATAACACATAACTATAATCCCATGTAGCATATCATAGTTTGGATGTGAAGATATAGGCATTGAAGAAACTCATAATTCCCATATAATGTGACAACCCGACCCTACCCGGGCTCGATCCGCAACTACCCCAAGCCGGCCTCCATTAGCCAGGGGCAGGAAACCAGCGCCAAAGGCACAACAACTCAAGGAGGCCTTTGCCTAAGTAATTGTACACACACACGCAGCACACTCAATGTAAAAGTGCAGAGTGAAAGAAAAGACAAGCAGAGTAATGTGAAACTGCAATATATAATCCACCAAAAGTGCATCGACCTCTAATCAATACAAAGCAAGAGCTGAAGGTACAATGAAAAGAAAAGGAAAAAAACCTGCACCCAACCAGAAAAGTGCCACAACCCGACAATAGGTAAACAAAAGTAAACAGCTGTAAGGGTCCCCCACATAGAACCCAACTCCGACCACCATACGCGGTCCGAGCTCTTGAACTACTAAGCTCCACTGAAGTCACGACCAACCTGTCCATCATCTTCAAGGGCACACCATGTGCGAGAAAAGCCCAAGCAGGGGTGAGTATAACAATACTTAGTAGGATACCCTGAAGGCTTGAGGGAGCAACAAAGAAGGTACCGAAGGGTGAGCAGTAGATCGAACAGGGAATGTAAAGTGCAGTAAAGAGTAGAGTAAAGAGTCCATCTCAACCCAACAAGAGGAAAGAAGGAAGACTCATCCAGAAACAAGGAGCTGAAAATGCTGAGAAGATGAACTTCCCATCGAGTCTTTCCCACCTATAGCAAGAGAGTAGACTCATCCAACCATGAGAAGCAAGACACGGAAATCACATGGCATACCCCGTGCGGCTTCGCCTCCCCCGGAGGGAGAGTAATCAAACCCAAGAAGTGGGTACTAGAACAATGTATATACATATCTTTATGCTCAATAAAGAAGCATGAACAAGGTCATAAGGGGATCTCCATACTGTAGCTCAGCCCAAGAAAAGTGAGTCACTAACAGTCCCATAAGTAAACACCATCGATGCCCAGCATCCCGCACGTCTGCCCAGTACTACAAGTCAAGGGGCTCAAACCACTTCACCTCGACACTATCCGCTTTGGGCGGCACTGACTCGCCCACACGGCTTTAGGTCATGTCACAAGGACACATCTCAGTGGGGGAATGCTCCCCTCGTACTTGAAATTTCTGGGTTAATTCAAACCACATCTCGTCACTGCCCCGCAGTCGAGAGGTCTCCTCAATGTCAAGGTCGTTCCATCACTGACTCGTACAACCAAGGGTCCCGCTTCAGTAATCATGGAGGAAAGACACAGACTAGCCTACTAGAAAGAACTGAGTCTGAAAATCTAATGGGTGACCCACTGCCCATCCCTACTGGAGGATAAACCTGGAATAAGTCGTCAGGCGACCCACTGCCCAGCCCTGCTGGAGGGTAGACCTGGAAGGAGTCGACGGGTGACCCACTGCCCAGCCCTACTGGAGGGTAAACCCAGAACAAGTCGACAGGCGACCCACTGCCCATCCCTGCTGGAGGGTAGACCTGAAACAAGATGACGGGCGACCCACTGCCCAGCCCTGCTGAAGGGTAGACCCTCAAGAGTCATCGGGTGACCCACTACCTAGTCTCTACAAGAGGGTAAACCCTGACACTAGGCAGTGGGTCACCCGACGAATCTTGAAGGAGGGAATGATGTAAGAACCCAGTTTCTTCCTAATCTCTACTGGAGGGTATACCACATCTCCATCCCTAAGGCAATCGTGCACACGGCACCCCAACGTCAACGCGAAGGGCGTAAACATAACTTCCCCAACTTGCCACCTCAATGGTTGTGGCATGGCCAACCACATCTCTTTAAACACCAACATCACTCTCTCGGGAGTGCATGTGATCACACGACAAGGGCCCGCTACAAGCATAGTAGGATGAACCACCACCGGTACACCCTTCATGCTTCCACATTTAATAAGATCACGTAAGAGGCTCCGCTCACCTGAATAGACTACACTGTTGTAATCCTCAAAAAAAAACACTTGAGATTGACTACTTACTCGCCTCTAACGGATATCCGACGGAAAATTAGTCCAACACTACTTTACGCCCGAACAGCGTCCCGTGATCCCAAGCCTCGGCCCCGAAAACAGTCGGGCACATTGCACCATTGCGATCCCCTCGGGAAAACATGTTAAAAGGACTGCTCACTTGAGTGCAATAGATATCTGAGGAAAATGATGCATTCCGGCGCATCGTACACGAGCGGTGCTACGTGGGACCCACATCCTAGTCACGAAACACCACGAACATATCGAACCGTTGCGATCCTCTCGAAAGAGTTCACAAGATGGACTATTCACTTGTCCAAAACAGACACCTGGTGATAAAGTTGGAAATCACTGATAATTCCCGAAACGGCCCTCGCGTGGCCCGCACCATCGTGAAGAAATAATGCGGGTTGATTGCGCCAATGCAATGCCTTCGGAAAAACACCAAAAAACAACTGCTCGCACGCCCCAAACGGACGACCGAAGAGGAAGTCACTATAAGCTGCTCGTAGCTCAACAGACGGCCCATGGGACCCACATCTCAACTACAGTTTCAATGCCCGAAACAACACTGGAAAACTCTATCTCAACGCCAGGGTCGCAACGCCACTAACGGCGCTCAATTCGGACATCGGATGTGTTCGCGCCGTCCAAAACAAGAATCTCGGGAAAAAGCACTAACTACTTAACGGGGTGTCGCACCACAGAGTCCCTTGTTTTAGGGATTAAAAATCCCCAAAACCACCTCAAAATATTCGTCGTATCTTAAGGGGTGCCTCGCTGCAGACGGTGGGAAAAACGGATGCCCGGTCTATGATTTATTAAATATAAACCATTTTCATAATAATAATAATAAAATTATTATTATTATTATTATTATTATTATTATTACCTTATCATTTAATTTTATTTTATTATTTTATTTTTTTTTCTTTCGGTCAGCCTGTCGCCAGCCTGGGTCCAGAGACCCAGGTCTTCTCTACCGACCACTAGGACCACCCCTGCGGGTCTCCCCCTGCCGCTCGCTCCTGCCGGCCGATGCCCCTACTGCTGCCTACTCGCACCGAAGACAGCCGAAGCCCCCAGCTGGCTGTCTCGCCGTCCGGCCTCCTACCGTGTCGCGCTCCCCGCTCGCGGTGACTCCCTGGCCACCTTGGCCGCTCAGACACCTGCACCGACAACCGCCCAGCCTCCTCGCTCCACTCGGACACCCGCGGCCGTGAACCGCCGCCTCTCTGACTCGCCCACAGCATTTGCGGACCGCCACCGCAGGTCAGCCGGACTGCCAAAAAAAACGCCGAAAACACTTGTTTTGGACGGAAAAATACTCCAAAACCCGCTGCCTTTCGGAAAGCTTTTGCGATCGTCTCGAGGCTTGGATTTCAATTCTGAAATATGTGTTGGATAGGTTATAAAAACTACTACGCATTTTTGGGGTTTGTTCGAAGATTCAACATATATTCAATGCAAGATAAGCAACTCAAAGAGGGATGTAGTAATTAAAATATGAAGCAAGAACCCTACTCCGTGGGTGTAGCCCGAAGCTTCGACGTCAATCTGCCGACCACCGCACTTGGAGAGGAGGAGGTGATGGAGGAGGGCTTATTGAGGACCTCTCCTTGTTGAGCCTTCTTCTGGTAGGGAGCTCCAAAATGAGTAGGATAGGATGGAGTTAAGGCTTTAAGTAAGAATTAATTAATCAAAAAGTTTAATTAATTAATCCTTAATTTAACCCGCATCTGAAACCCTCGACGGGGTCAAGGTTAAGCCTCCCCTAGGGTAAACAAAACCTCCTGAGCACAACGACAGTCTCATAATTTTAATCTGAGACACTGATCAAAATTTATTAAAATCTACCCCTGAGGCCGCCAAATTATGAAAATGCCCCTAGGGCCATTATTCACAGACGGACCGCGCCCGCGAAGATTATACCCCTCCTAGGGTAAACAGAACATTCCGGACTCAACGTTCCCTCGGATTTCCTATCCGAGCTACCGTTTAGGAGATACTGAGTTTAACCATTAAACGGATAAATTAATTATTTAATTTATCCATTTCACGTTCTGAAAGTGATCGAGGGGTCCCAAAGTCCCGCGCCAACATGCTTTATGTCGTTCCTAGGGTAAACTCCCCATTTTGGAACAATCTGTACACTCAGATCTCTGATTCAGATCACCGTTTAGGAGTTAACCCATTTATTTGGCATTCCCAGTGTGAACACACTGAATATTTAATTCTGGCCAGACCGGGGCTCGGAATCGCACACCGTCTGAAGCCGCTGCTCTGAAATAACATCAAGAATATTCCAAAGTCTTTCGCAGAAAAAACTGGGTTTTTACATCATTCCCTCATTCAAGATTTTTGTCCCTGAAAATCAAAACCAGGGAACAACTCATGGTACTAATCCCACACCTGGCTCTCCCGTACCCAGAAAAACTCTTGCACAATTCTGCGCCACCGTACACAGACCAAAGGATTTGATCTGTTCACGCAATTTCGGCCCTTGCCGATGACGTGCATAGGGGAATGCACGCATCTCCTCAGGTAAGCCACGTGAGATACGTCGTGCACCCACTTCCGACCTTGGGGTTAGAGCAAGGCTGCAGGGATCCTCGCTATCCCTTGGCATAGTCTCAAACGGCCCGAAGGCTCTCGGGGGTAGCCCACCTCCCCAATCGAACCTCTACATCGCAAGCTAGGACTGGAATCACCGCCCACACATGGTACAAGGACTGATGATTCCCTCCTTCAGAATATCCATTTGCTGAAACATGCAAGGATATCTGGGCACGCAAAGTTTCACAGTCGATGTCTCGCAACCAAGACTCTCTTACATGATCAAAAGTCGAAGGAGTCGCTACCATAGACTAAAGAGAAAGGTTCAACACCTTCTACCATTTTGACACAGGGCCATACCGATGCCCTACGTCACCCTGGTAACACCTCAAGAAAAGAGAAGGGAGGAAATCATTCCCCACAAAGATTCTAATAATTCTACTGCATGAAGTAGAAGACCTGTAGAGCGTACCTCTTATCACCTCATACTCTGTAGGATCATAGAAATTCAAGGCTGGTGGCTGTCTGTGGTCCCAACTGTCAGCTCCCGAAGCCTGATGTGGACTGCCTAGTGGTGGTGGGAAGATCTCGTAAAGTAGTCCCCCACTACCAGCTCCTCCCACTCCTCTTCTAGCACCACTTCTCTGGGAACTAATCTGATCATGGAACTGCCTCCGTCGTGGTGGTGCACATGCTGCCTGCCCGAAGCTCTCTACATGTCTGGTCGGGCAGTCCCGTTCCAGGTGACCTCGCCCATCACAAGCATAACACCGACTCCCTCTGGGATGAACTGGTTCCCTCCGGTGCCACTGTGGTGTACGACCACACCCCAAGGTCCGGTTGTCATAAATCCACCTATGTCAAGGTTCTACCTATCAAAGCTCGCTAGCTGCGGCAGACATCTCGGATCCAACATGCCTGCTGCCACCACCAACTCTAGAACGTGACAGGGAGCTCTCTGTCACCAGCGCCTGCTCTATCACCCCGACATATGTGGAAATTCCCAAGGGTACTATGACAACACAGATCTATCAGTGGAGACTCTGCTCAAACTTTCACGCTCGGGAGTTTCCGTCATGGACCAAGTCTGGGTAAAAGCGTGCACGGTTTGCAAAACTAGTCGTGTACTCGGCCACTGTCATCCCTCCCTACTGAAACTGCAGGAGCTCCTAAATCCGAATGGAGCGTAAGTAGGAGGGAAAAAACTCCTCATGAAAAAACAATAGAAATTAACCCCATGAAAGCGACGACTCATCAAGAAACTAAGTCATCAGACTCCACCAACGCCAAGCTACTCCACGGAAAAGGTTTGCTGCCAATGCCACTCTCTGATCTGCCGACATCTGCACTAGCCTGAAAATGCGAACCCCTGTCTCTAACCAAACCTCTGCTGCCTGAGGGTCTGGCTCACCACTAAACCTCAGCGGTCTTAGCCACTAGAACTCATGGAGCATGCTCAACCTGGGCTCATGCTCAGCCTGCTCTGCTGAAGTTTTTGCTGCTCAACAGGTGGGGTGCTACTACCGGCCCACTCGAAGAAAGGGGCTCACATGATGGGTCCTGGACTGAGGCCTCGTAGCCCATAGGGTCGTCGTCACACACCAAAGCTGGTATCATGGATGGCTTTCTTCATGGATACATCCTGAATATTATCAAGGAGTGTCGCGGTCAGATGAGCATATATGTATATCACAACAACAACAACAAAGGGGAGCTGGATCAAGAAGGAAAGTCAAAGACTCAATCCGATGTGATGCACAAACCAATTTTCCCTGCAACATGTGTCTCAGCATGCCGAGTCAAAAAGTGGGTTATCAAGGTCCTGGTGAATGGATACGTCGGTCGCTGCATCATCACTAGACTCCCTGGCCTGAGAGATGCTCTCGAGACTCGTTAACACTGTTTCCCTAAATCCCAAACAATTTTTTTTAGGGACGTCTGCACAACGTCCCAAGGAACAAACCACCTCTGATACCACTTTGTCAAAACCCGACCCTACCCGGGCTCGAGCCGCAACTACCCCAAGCCCACCTCCATAGGCCAGGGCCTGGCGACCAGCGCTGAAGATAGAACAACTCAGGGAGGCCTTTGCCTAAGTACCTGTATGCACAGACATGCAGCACACTCAATGCAAAAGTGCAGAGTGAAAGAAAAGAAAAGTGAAACTGCTATATATAAACCACTAAAAGTGCATCAAAGTATAATCAGTACAAAGAAATAGCTGAAGGTACACTGAAAAGAAAAGGGGAAAAACACGCGCCCAACCAGAAAAGAGCCACAACCTGACAACGGGTAAACAAAAGTAAATAGCTGGAAGGGTCCCCCACCTAGAACCCGACTCCGACCACCATACGCGGTTCAAGCTCCTGAACTCTTAAGCTCCACTGAAGCCACAACCAACCTGTCTGTCGTCTGCAAGGGCACACCAAGTGCGGGCAAAGCCCAAGCAGGGGTGAGTATAAAAATACTCAGTAGGATACCCCAAAGGCTCTAGACAACAATAAAGGAGGTACCTAAGGGTTAGCAGTAGATCGAACAGGGAAAGTAAAGTGCAGTAAAGAGTACAGTAAAGAGTCCAGCTCAACCCAACAAGAGGAAAGAAGGTAGACTCGTCCAGACACAAGGAGCTAGAAATGGTGAGAAGATGAACTTTTCATCAAGACTTTTCTGCAGATAGCATGAGAGTAGGCTCGTCCAACCACGAGAATCTAGACACAGAAAGCACGTGGCATACCCCATGTGTCTTCACCTCCCATGGAGGGAGAGTAACCAAACCCAAGAAGTGGGTACTGGAACAAGGTGTATACATATCTTTATGCTCAATCAAGAAGCTTGAACAAGGTCGTAAGGGGATCTCCATCCCATAGCTCAGCCCATGAAAAGTGAGTCGCCAACAGTCCCAAAAGTAAACACCATCAATGCCCAGTATCCCACATGTTTTCCCTGAACTACAAGTCAAGGGGCTCAAACCACCACACCTCGACACTATCCGGTTTGGGCGGCACTGACTCGCCCGCATAGTTTTAGGTCTCGTCACAAGGACGCGTCTCAGTGGGGGAAAGTGACCCTCATACTTGAGACTTCTGGGTTAAGTCAAACCACACCTCATCATTGCCCCGTAGTGGGGAGGTCTTCTCAAAGTCAAGGTCGTTCCATCACTGACCCATAAAACCATGGGTCCTGCTCTGGTAATCACGTAGAAAGCCACAGACTAGCCTAGTAGAAAGGATTGAGTCTGAAAAGCCAATGGGTGACCCACTACCCAGCCCTGCTGGAGGGTAAAACATAATAAGATTTTGGGGGACCCCATTCCCAGCCCTGCTGGAGGGTAAACCCTAATACATCATCAGGCGACCCACTACCCAGCCCTGTTGGAGGGTAAACCTAGAATAAGTCGTCAGGAGACCCACTGTCCAGCCCTGCGGGAGAGTAGACCTGGAAGGAGTCGACGGGTGACCCACTGCCCAGCCCTGCTGGAGGGTAAACATGGAACAAGTCAACAGGCAACCCACTGCCTAGCCCTGCTGGAGGGAAGACCTAAAACAAGACAATGAACGACCCACTACCCAGCCCTACTGGAGGGTAGACCCTCAAGAGTCGTTGGGTGACCCACTGCCTAGTCTCTGCTAGAGGGTAAACCTTGAAATGTCCATGAGCAACCAACTACCCAGCCTTGCTGGAGGGTAAACCCGAAGAAGTCGATGAGTAACCCACTGCCCAGCCCCGCTGGAGGGTAAACCCAGAACTGCTCTGGCTATCTCTACTGGATGGAACAACATTGGCCAACCGAACACGAAGTGGGTATCGCGCTACCATCCGTCTCCGGAATAAACCATGGAAAACCACTCAACCTTGCTGATCTAAACGATCGAGCACAGAGCCGGGGGAAAAACCCAACCCTGCTGGTCAACAATTGAGAACCGAGGGACCCTCTAAATCGCGAGAGGTCAAAAGTACACAATGTTGAACACAACACGCACATGGGACCCACATGACGTGTGGCCCCAAGCCAACTCCAACCAAGCGCACAAACATTATCAGGTACAAACATCCCCAACATGTACCTACAAGAATTCTCGTATACTCCTAGAGTATACCACGTCTCCAACCCTATGACTATCGTGCACACGGCACCCCAATGTCAACACGAAGGGAGTAAATGTAACTTCCCTAACTTGCTGCCTCAACGGTTATGGCATAGCAAAACACATCTCTTTAAAAACCAACATCACTCTCTCAAGAGTGCATGCAATTAGATGACAAGGGCCTGCTATAAGCATAGTAGGGTGAACCACCACCGGCACACCCTTCATGCTTCCTCATTTAATAAGATCGCTTAAGAGGCTCCGCTCGACTAAATATATTACACTGTTGTAATTCTTGCGTAAAAACATGCGAGATCAACTACTTATTCGCCTCAAACGGATATCCGACGGAAAAGTCATCCAACACCGCTTTATGCCCGAACGGCGTCCCGTGATACCGTGCCTCGGCCCCGAAAACAGTCGGGCACATCACACCATTGCGATCAATTTGGGGAAACACATCAAAAGGACTTATCACTTGAGTGCAACATATATCTGGAGAAAAATATGCATTCCGGTGCTCCGCACATGAGCGGTGCTAGGTGGGACCCGCATCCTGGTCATGAAACACCATGAATGGATTGCACCGTTGTGATCCTCTCGAAAAATTACAGAAGATGGACTATTCACTTGTCCAAAACAGACACCCGGTGATAATGCTGGAAATCATCAACAACTCCTGAAATGGCCATCATGTGGCCCACACCATCATGCAGAATTAAAGCGGGCGGATTTCACCAATGCAATGCCCTCGGAAAAACACCCAAAAACGACTTCTCGCATACCCCGAACGGACGACCGATGAGGGAGTCGCTAAACGCTGCTCGCAGCTCAACAGACAGCCTATGGGGCCCACATCTCAACTGCGGTTTCAATTCCTATAACAACACTAGAAAACTTAGGCTCGATGCCAGGGTCGCAACGCCACTAACGGCGCTCAATTCAGACATCGGATGTGTCTGCGCCGTCCAAAACAATAATCTAAGGAAAAAGAGCTAACTACTTAATGGGGTGTCATGCCACCAAGCCCCTCGTTTCGGGGATTAAATACCCATGAAACAACCTCAAAATATTCGGCGTATCTTAAGGGGCGCGTCGCTGCAGACGGCGCGCAAAACGGACGCCTGGTCTATGACTTATTAAATATAAACTATTTTCTTAATAATAATAATAAAATTATTATTATTATTATTATTATTATTATTATTATCATATCATTTAATTTTGTTTTTTTATTTTGTTTTTTATTTTGTTTTTTGGTCAGCCAGTCGCCATCCTGGGTCCAAAGACCCAGGTCTTCTCCACCGACCACCCGGACCGCCCCCGTGGGTCTCCCCCTGCCGCTCGCTCCCGCCAGTCGACGCCCCTGCTGCTGCCTCCTTGTGCCGAAGACAACCGAAGCCCCCAGCTAGCCATCTCACCGTCTGGCCTCTGGCCTCCTGCCATGCTGCGATCCCCACTCGCGGTGACTCCCTGACCGCCTCGACCGCTCAGACACCCGAACCAATGACCACCCAGCCTCCTCGCTCCGGTCGGACGCCCGCGGCCGTGAACTTCCGCCTCACCGACTCACCCGCAGCCTCTGCAGACCGCCGCCGCATGTTAGCCAGACCGCCCAAAAAAATCACTGGAAACACTTCTTTTGGCCGGAAAAATACTCCAAAACCCACTGCTTTCGGCAAGCGTTTGCGATCGTCTCGAGGCTTGGATTTCAAATCCAAAATATGTGTTGGATAGGTTATAAATACCACTATGCATCTATGGGGTTTGTTCGAAGATTTGACAGAGATTTGACGCAAGATAAGAAACTCAAAGAGGGATGTAGGAATTGAAATACGAAGCAAGAACCCTACCCCGTGGGCATAGCCTGAAGCTTCAACGTCGATCTACCGGCCACCACACTTGGAGAGGAGGAGGTGATGGAGGAGAGCTTCTCGAGGGGTTCTCCTTGTTGAGCCTTCTTCCACTATTGAGCTCCAAAATGAGGAGGAGAGGATGGATTTAAGGCTTTAAGTAAGAATTAATTAATTAAAAAGTTTAATTAATTAATCCTTAATTTAACCCGCATCTGAAACCCTCGACGGGGTCGAGGTTTAGCCTCCCCTAGGGTAAACACCACCTCCTAAGCAGAACGGAGGTCTCGGAATTTTAATCCGAGACACCGATCAAAAGTTATTAAACTCTACACCCGAGGCCGTCAAATAACGAAAACGCCTCTAGGGCCATTTTTCACAGAGGGACCGCGCCCCTGAAGATTACACCCCTCTTAGGGTAAATGGAACGTTCCAGACTCAACAATGCCCTCAGTTTTCCCGTCCGAGCTACCATCTAGGAGATATTGAGTTTAACCTTCAAATGGATAAATTAATTATTTAATTTATCTGTTTCACATTCTGAAAGCGAGCGAGGGGTCCCAAAGTCCCGCACCGACATGATATATGTCGTTACTATGGTAAACACCCCATTACGGAACCATCCGTACACTCAGATCTCTAATCTGGATCACCATTTAGGATTTATCCCATTTATTTGGCGTTCCCAGTGTGAACACACTGAAAATTTAATTATGGCCACACCGGGGCTCAGAATCGCACGCCGTCTGAAGGCGCTGCTCTGAATAACATCAATAATATTCCAAAGTCTTTCGCAGAAAAAACTAGGTTCTTACATATAATGATTGTGGGTGATAATGATAATTGATCACAAGAATGTTAATTATTATGATAAGTTAACAACCACAAAACCAAATATCTATGTTGAGTGATAATACCATTGGTTTATCAAATATTAATGTAATTAGATAACAATTTTATTTCAGGATATTTTTATAAAGCGAAGAAAATATTTTATTGTATAACAATATAGGGAAATATACTCAGATGATCCATTTCTATTTTATAAGAAAAACTTCATCCTTAAATTTTTCTTTGATAAATTTACACTTTATCTATTACTCTATGAAATTAAAATACAAGACATATCACTATTCCTAAATCATTGGAAGTATTTTTTTTAATTTATATTATAACCCATAAAATTGTGACAAGTCTTTCCACCAATTTATAATTATTTTCCAAAACCAATATGGTTAGAACAAGTTATTAATTTATAATCCTCAATAATAACATAACTAGATCATTATTAAAATTAATATGTCAAATTATTTAATCAAAAATAACAACATGATAACCAGGACATCACATAGGCCAGTTGGAGGGGCTAAAGCCATATCAACCATTAGTTGTGGGTTTAATCCCCATAGCCTTTTTTGGATGCAATGTATTTTCAATGAGCATGTGGGTTGTCATTTTTCAAAAATAACATTAGTATATTTCCTATAACATTCCAATGTTATGATGAGACATAATTATTAAAACATCAATGATATGATAAACCTTAAAGGTTACCAAAACCTTTGAACTTGTGTCCTAAAAAATTTAATATAATTCCTCCTAAAATAAGTTTATTATATACAAAACCAATGGGTTGTATTCCATTAAATGTTTTCCAAAAATATCTTCAATTCAACAACAAATTTTTTTTGGAGGGATGTTTATGATTTTGAATGTTTGGTTAACAATAATCTCATAAACAATTTTGGTATACATAAATCTTATGTTAATGAATCCATATATACTTCGGAATTCATACATTAATCAAAATTATATTTTTATTAAAAAATATAGTACCACAAGAACCCAACCAAGGGGGTCTGAAATAATACATGACAAGGGAATCCCCTCTAACTAAAATCACGCCCTCTGGCTTCAAGATATTATTAATGAGAAGAGAAGTAATAATAGAGCTATGGTCTGCAAATAAGGCCATAAAATCTACCACCCTATTTCCCTTGTGCCAAGTATGATTTACACAGATGTGGTCTCCTAGAAGAAATATGAATTTGCGAACAACGTATTCAATAGGCTAGGGAGATGAACCTCTACAGAGTAGGGAATTGTGAAGGATTATTGAGTCGGTCTCCCCCTGAGTTATGTTAAGGTTATTCTGCATGCAAAGAGAGAGCGCAGTGAGCATCACGTTAGCCTCGTTCTGAATAGAGGTTCCATCTCCATTGAACAAAGAGTAGTCCAGAACTACATTATCCCTAGGACTATAAACAACTCCCCCTCCAGACATGGCTCCCATCATACATGACTCATCAGAATTCAGTTTTTAGGCCTCTGATGAGAGGATTCTAGCAATATACTATAAATGGATCCCAATGATTAAACTTATTTTCTTCTATCATACTCTTAAATTTTCATCATCAACTTGTTTCATTATGGAAGAAATTTACATATATAAAAAATCATCCCATTATATTAACTTAACTTCTTGGGTGTTTCTTTCCACATTTCATATGTGAAGGAAATTGATCCTTCTTTCATTCATGGTCTCTACTAATCAAGTAATTAGAGAACATTAACCATCTATTATATTCTATTATTTTGTGTTAGTGAACATATTAGATGATAGTTATATTTTGGATAACTGATTAGGAATAATAATGATAACAATCCCTCCTATCATCATTCAATTTTGATTCTCGTAGTAAATATATTTTCCTTCATGTTAAATTTTAAAAATATTTCTACTAGTTATATCCATTTAGTAAAACCAAAAAGTATAGTTCTTTCAAAGATAATCATTCTAGGAAAACTGTATAATCATTTATTGGATTTATAAATAATGACAACTTCTTTTCCATCTAATACAACATAGGTTTCAACTAGGTTATTCATATTTATCATCAATTAAATCCTAGAAGATAGTTTCTAAATCAAATATTATTTTATCAAAAGAATATCCCCTAGAACTGTCAGTCTTAGCGCATAGTAATGCCTATTTTCATGTACCAAGAAACACATGAGTCAACTTCTATATTCCTTTTTTTGAGTTGTTACCACTTGGTAAATATGTTATAAAAACATATCCAATTATATTATCCATATACAAATTATCTTCCAAGAAAATAAACATAATATAAAAATTAAAAAAATCATTAGGATGTTCTTGTATACTTATCATCAAATTACATCAAAGGTCTATATTCCATAGTTTACATTTATATATAATCTTTTTCCCATTGTTTCTATTAAACATCCACTAATACCAAAAACTCTGACCCTAAATCTAGTACCCTAGAGCTAATGTTTTCATTATTAAATTGGCATAAGATATAAGGAATCACATCCTGATGGATCATATCAATTATTAGTTTTGGTAAACTAAATATATACCAGATTCCCAAATAACAGTTTAACACTCAAATTACACCCTAATTTTTTTGTAATATCATTATCCCCTCTACCATATCCTTGTATATAATTCAAAGAAAACTTCTTTTATTCTTGGGAAATGAAATAAAATAACGGAGAGCTCAAATGCTCAAAATAGTTTAAGTAAACAAGAATATATCATGAATAAATACAAATAATCTACTTGGAAAGGTAAATAACTGGGTACACATGCCATATAAATAATATTACTATCATTATTAGATAATTACTAATCAATATGGAAATATAAATTACTGAAAAATACAATTTATTTAAAAAATAAAATGAAAATAAAATGTATTCAAGGATAATATAATTTAGAAAATATCATGATTTCTAGAAAATGAATTCTTAATGTATGAAATTATTTATTATCGCATGGAATGACATCGGGGACTATGATCCCATATTGTAAGTACCTATCACAATATAGTTTATAATTGATTGGTATCTATATAATAGAAACCCATTTAACTAAGCCTAGACAACTTAATTATATTAAGATACTGTTATTGCATCGACAGGATGTATATATCTAGTACAACTTGTATCTATATGTATAATTTATTTTTCATATATTGAATGGTCAATTTAATAAGTGAATAATATGCCTTATCATCAAGTTTCTGTATCGATTAAGGGATAATTATTCATAATAATTTCCATATTAAATCATATACATTTTAATGTAAAATACCATATTTAGAAATTATATAAAGTTTAAGTAATAAATATATAAAATATAAATAATATAGATATTTAGGAGTAATGTGATTCGAAATGATACCAAGGAATTGAATATTTTATGGGAATGTTATTGATTACAAAAATTAATCATGAAGGGGAATATAAACACTTTCCCTATTGAAACTGATTGTAAAACAGAAAATAAAATAGAAAGGATCATATCAATGAATGATATATCTATTGTGTCATAATAAAAATAGATTTATTACATTATTGAAGGAAATAAATACCATCAATAATCCATTAAAAATATTCTAGAAGAAAATAACATTTTTTTACTTTGAAAATTTTTTTTACAAAAAAAAAATTTCAAAAAAAAAAATTAAAAATTATATAAAATATTATCCTCTGAAAATTATATGTAATGATTTGTAACATTGAGAGGTTATTAAGTTGGAAAATTCTATACATGTTTTACATTTTACAATTAATATTATCTTCAAATGTTTAGTAAAATCCAAAAATTCTTTTTTCAAAAATGACTTGAAGATTACTTTTCAAACATTTTTTAAAATTAAAACATAGTAAACATGTCTTTAATAAATAAATTGAATAATATTTACAAAATTGAAAACATTTTTAGAAAACATAGATTTATATTAAAAGGTTTTTTTATCAAAGATAGAAATAAATTCATATTTTCTTAAATACAATTTCATATTATTTTTAATTACCAAAGAGTGGAAAAAGATTACATGACATGAAAATTTATTGAATAAACAGATGTGATAAATATAAATTGGATTTATTAGATAATTTTAATATAATTTCATTTATAGGAAACTCACAAATGAACAATCCCAATTAAAATTTGATTGTGAAATAAACCCATTCAAAGATCCTATCATTGAAGTGATAAATAATCAATGTGTTAATTCGGTGTATCAAATATACATCCTCATAAATATTATGGAAATAAATCAAAATATATTAATGGTTATTTACTCATATTATCATACAATTTCAATGGAAATGAACAAATAATATAACCCAATGAAGATAAATTTGGTTATTATATTCTTTACAGCTTGATAATATTAAAATGAGATCCACTTAGATGAAATAAGACCAATTAAAATATAAAATACAATAAATGATAATGTATTAATGATATTAAATTTAAAAAATTTCTTTATATAATTTATATAAAGGAAATTAGGTGCATAACATTATAATATTCCTCAGTGAAGATAAATTGAGAAAAAGTTACATAACTTACACATCATTTTGGTTAAACATGATTTATTTTCATAAATATGTTTATTAATAATGATATTTATTTATAATATAAACATATTAATTTTTTCAATATCATATTTGATCATATTATAACATTTTACCACTCATTTTTTAATAACATTTCTTTATTTTCTTGGTTTCGTTTGTTAATTACTTTGTTTTCTCAAGCATGTTTTATGATGAATGTTCCGATTCATGGTTATAATATATGGATAAATAATTTAAATATTTATATTAATTTTTTTAATATAATATTATAATATTACATGAATTTTTAAAATTATTATTTGTTGTTTGATGTGGGGAATTAATCACATCGCTTTGTAGAGATGGTAGGTCGCATGTACGTATAAGAAACAATATCATTCCATTTACAATTTAAAGTGTTAGAATTTTTTGATATATTAATATTATAGAATAAATATCATGTCATATATATTACATATATTTATTATATTTATCCTTATTACATTCAATGTAAATAGAGAGTGGAAAATATATCAAGTCACTTCATGAGGTGGTAATCCACCATACAAACAAGTGACGTTATCATATTTCCTATGGAAAAAAAAGTAAGAGGTTGTTTGTGATTTTATAATTCCATATGTATAATAATATCATAAATATCTTATAAATTTGTTAAATAAATCATTATATCCAGACTTGAAAGGTAGTTATTGAAACTAAATTACATTATTTCGCGAGTTGATAGTCTTCCGTACACAAGATCAACGATTTGTTTTCCCATTTTATATAAGAGGGGGTGTATATATGTCATTACCATAACATAATAAAATTTAAATATTTTTAATTTATTATAATTAATATATTTCGTTTATTTTTTAATATTTTATGGTGGTGTTAGAAAAAAAACAAAAACACTCATTTAAGAACGCTACCCCTCTTTCCAAAAACATCTTTATGTTTGCAGAAATATTATTCCTAAGTTGGATTCATGATAAAAATGGTTTTGGGAAATTTTTAGGGGAGTAATAAATTAATTTGAGTATATATTTACCAAACCATATGGAATCATATGTGCGAATAAAGGTAGATATGGGTGGCCTTTTATAAGTTTGGGAGAGGGCACACATTGAATTTTTGAAAAGAATCAATTTTAATATTGTTTTAATCATTAAACAAACCGCATACATCTATCATTATAGAACCATATAGGTTATAAGGTATACATATGTCCAGAAAATGTGTTTTGGACAAGTTTAAGGAAATTTTTATCCATTATCTTCCAATATTAACCCTCTGAAAAAACCATTTTTACCTTAACCATTGTAATTATTTTTTATTATTTCAACAATTCAATATAGTATAAAATTATGTTGACCATATTAGATAATGTAAATTATTATGGTTCCCAATATGGAATTTTTTTTGAAATAAATTTATAGTTGTATAAAAATAAAATAAAAACCTATATATGCAAATGTGATGGGAAAATGGGTTTCTAAATAAACAATTCTCATAGTATAAAAGGCTGTAATATAAAAATCCAATTTGAAATTCGTTTCAAAGACCTAAATTAAATTTATAATAATATTTTTAGGATAATTTTATGTTTTATGGAATTTAAAATATAATTATACACTGTTAATATTTAAAATGGAAAACAACATTTCATAAAAATCACTATTCATCAAAAAATGATACTTTTAAAAGAAATATAAAAAATTATCCACAGGATAATTTTGATATTATGATTTAAATAACACAGCTATATTTGTAAAATAAATTTCTTATAAATAAAAAAACATATATTTAAATTATTTGTGTACTGTGTGACTGGACAATGTTTCATAAAATATTTCTTTTCCCTATAAAATATTTGTATTTTATTTGTAATCAATATATAATGGTAATTTTTATAATTTAGTTATTAATATTAATACCATCCTATTTAACATATAGGTTATAATTTTATATAATATTACAGTTCATTTAGAAATAAGGTTCTGTTTTTGTAAGATATTGAAGAGATCTAATTTTTTAAAAAAAAATATCAAAAAGTATTAGGGATTTACATTATTGTCTTCGGTTGGTATATCATGTCATATATGATATAAAAACAAAAATTATTCTTTTAAAATATTAGGGTGCTATAAATATTAATACATTGACAAGATCAAATTTTCTCAATGTGGAACTAGATGAATAAAATGTGTTATAAATGATGAATTAGATAAAAAGAAAACCAAAGAATAATAAAAAAGAAATATTAATAAAGGATTCATAATTAATATAATTTCCGTGGAATATATAAAATTGATCTTGAAAAAGTTATTTATGTAAAGACTAAGTCATCACATAATTCTCAAAACAATTTATGGATAATAATCAATTTTTGAAAAATATTATTACCAAAATATTAAAACTATAAATCATAATAGTGTAGGTTCCATAACCAATTCTTGAAAAACCATGATTACCAGAAACCCTTTGAGGATGTATAATCTAGTTAAATTTGAAAAGAGAGATGAAAATAAGAAATGTTCTTCAAAACCTCTAAAAATAAGTCTAAATTTAGGTCAAAATAGCGTGAATATTTTTAATGGAATACAGAGTAAATTAATGGATGATAAAGATTTAGGGGATACTATTGGTGTTTGGATCTTTCATACGAATAGATGGTGTACTTTTTTATGAAATTTCTATCTCTTAGAAATCAGTTAAGTCTAAATTTTGGGGTTTAGTCTCAGATAAAAGGATCTGAGGATACCCAGACAATAAATTTATAAATATTACATCATTTTATATGAATATTAAATACATAACTCAATAATAAATTCACTAGAACTGTAAATGATTCGGGTCCTTTTTTAATAGATATATAATCAATATTTTTTTTAATATCTTATAAGTCTCCCATAAAATACTTCTCACATAGAATTATTCTTAAATATGTCTTCTTTCAAATCATTAATCATAACCATGGGATATAGAAAGAATAGTAATTTTGAGATCAAATTATTAGTAAATTTATTCATAAGAGATATCAACCAATGATCACAATTTTAAATAAAATAATAATATAATATGATAAATTGATCATAAATTATGAAAGTAAAACCCATTTATTCAAAGATCATTAATCTTTATTCATGGAATATTCCTTTTTTTCAACAAAATTCACATGTCATGATATTGATAAATAATCAATAAAAAATCATCTACTATGAGAACATTTCACTACCATAAGACATAAATTTTTTGAATAAAAATAAGAAAATAAAATCATTTACATAATCATATCCCAATGATAAGACAATTATATTAGAAATATTGCTATAATATATTGGGTTTACTCAAGATTTTAATAATTCATTAGCCAAGAATCACATCCATGACTATATTAATAGATCAAGTCTAATGAAAAATAGGTTTCACTCTTTATTCTAGTTCAGATTATCTCAGTAGATATTAATATTTACCCAATATATGTTGATTTAAAAAGGTTTTCCATATTATTTTTCCATTTCTTCATACATGGGGGAGATTGTTAAGTCATTAAGGCTTTCCTTATGACTTTGAAATTCCTTTTTATTTTGAAAATCACAAACACCTTATCTCTAAGGAAAATCCCTTTTTACCCCTTATTTTACTTCTATAAGGAAAATTTCCCTCCCCAAGGAAATTTATCTTTACCATGTTTTCATTACTCATATCATAATTTTTCTAAGTGTAAAATTCGACTTGAAAACAAAAATCTCGGAATCCTATAAATACATAGATAAGAAGCATTCTGTTCTAGGATCCAAATTCTCAGAGTTCTAGTTATGAACACTTCTGAGTACTGACTCCAAATTCTGAATCAGAATTCTGGTTACGAACTTTATGAGTTCTGACTCTGAATTCTGAATCAGAATTCTGGTTATGAAATTTCTGGGTTCTAAATCAGAATTATGAATACGAATTCTGGATAAGAATTTTTTGAGTTTTGACTCTGAATTCTGAATACTAATTCTGGTTACAAACTTCTCTATGTTCTGACTCCGAGTTATCTAAAATTAGACTTTGAAATCTTATGAGTTCTGACTCCGAATTCTCATGAACTCTGACTCTGAACTTTGTATGTTCAGGTTCCGAATTATTATGAATCGAGATTCTGAATTTCCTTGAAATTTAGACTCTGGAATTCTATAGAATTTAGGTTCTGAATTCCTTGAAAACAGAATCCAAATATCCTTGTATTATAGATTCCAAATGCATATTTGGTTAGACTCCGAACATTCATATTTCGTTATATTCCAAATTTTTGATTTTAGTTATTTAATCATATTTTGCTTACACTTGTTTTGTTATAAAATGATGGTGTGCTTTCAGTTATTAACTAACCGTTGTTTGAGTGACACGTTTACAGATTCCTATGGTATTTAAGAAAAAATAGGACCGTTGGATGAGGGAGCTGACCGTTGTATCCATGCCTATAAATAGGATCTCATTTGAAAGATCCTACAAATGTTTAATGACCCAATATATTACAAGATGTTGAAGTGATTTCTAGAGAGATACTTTAATTGCTTTGTGTGTGCTAAACTTCTTGTTCAGATTTTCTTTGTGCAAATCTGAATGTTGCTGAGTATATTCGAGGGATTATAGAGATAGAAAGACAGAGGTTCCAACTACCATGAAGTTGAGGGCTTCCTTGGTGAGGAAGAAAGAGGTGCCGACTACCTTAATGTTGAGGGCTTGCGGGGATAGCAAGACTGAATCTGATCTTCGTATCGAGGGCTTACCCTGGTGTGGGTAAGAAATACTTTCTTGAAAATTATAAATCAAGGGACCTTTATCCAATGTTGTTGGATACCCTTATCTTTGGGTTAAGAGACTTTCTATTGTTACTTGTTTTTTACAAGTTTTCCGCTGCATTTGTATTGTTGAGGAATGTATAGATATCTCATACATCCATAAACTTGAACTCTGATTTAGTTAGATTCTATACACTTTAAGGTAAAATCTTCATCTTTGTAAACATTCATTAAGTTTCACTTTTCATAACCATATTTCTGGATTCACTTTCTCGGAATCATATTTCTTGATTCATGCATGTATGTAGAACTAGAGTTTTTGTGAATTATCTTGTTTAACATTGTTAAACATAACTATCTTTAAAATTTACAAAGGAATTTTTAAAGGTATACAATTCACCCCCTCTTGTATTTTGAGCATCATTAGATACTCCATATAGTTTCTCTATTATTTCGATCCTAAATTTGGTATTATAGAGTATATCATACTGATACATACCATCTCAACAATTGGTATCAGAGGAGGTTTCTGAAATACTTATATTCACATATATGTTTGTCTTGCTCACGTTTTTTTTATATAGAGTACCATGTACCCTGTACCAATTCAACAATTGGTATCAGAGCAGGTGACCTTCAATCCTGATCCAATCTAAAAATTGGCTTTATAATTTTTGTTCAATATGAATTATTCTCATTATTAGATTTAGAAGAGAATTCATCTTCTTCTTATATTTTTCGGAATCATATTCTCATGATTCAGTTTTTTGGATTTGTATAGTTCGGATTTATTTATTTTTTTTGCATAGAGATACTCTGGTTCTTTATTATCCTTTCTTAGGAATATTTTACTTGTTTACGAACTTATTCTATTAACAAGTTTTGTGTTGAAATAAATTTTTCATTAAGATGGTAGGAAAAAATTTTAGTTTCATAGACAATCTCAATCCAACAAGACCACATATCTTTGATGGAAATGACTATAAATATTAGAGAGATCGAATGAAGAATTTCATTATCAATACTGGTGTTTATAATTTTGTTATGCTTACTAGAGGGTATAAAATTCCTGACAAGGAAGTTAGTACATTTACCAATCAAGAAAAGCATGAATATCAACTGAATTATAAGTATGCAATACTTTACTTTGTTCTATGACTAGAAATATATATAGCCATATTTCATCTTGTGAAGAAGCAAATTCTATATGTAAGAAACTTGAAGTTACTCTCTTCTGAACTTTCAATGTTATTGAAACAAGAAGATCCTTGCTCAGAGCTGATTATCATGGTTTTAATTTTCCTTATGGAGAACCCATATGTAAGGTGAAACAAAGGTTCATGACTATTGTAAATAGTTTACAATCAATGGGTGAGAAAGGAATAGATGATGACGCTCTTGTTGATAATATCATAGACATCATGCCCAATGAGAGGGGAATCCAAGAGGACTGTTATTGATGAGAGCAGAGAGGTTACTCAGATTACTCTTGATGAACTTTTTGGAAATCTTCTTCAGCATGAGACTAGAATGAAAAGAGATGCTGATAACGTAAGAAGGAGAATTGAAATAGTAGTGTTTCTTTTACTACAACTTCTAATCATATGAAATCCAAGACTCCTGAGACAGTTACTAGATCCAAATATAAGAAATTTCTGTTCCAATCCGAATCTAGAAGAAGTGAATACTCAGAAAATGAATTAGAAAATCTTGCTCGAAGGATGAACAAGAAAGCTGGACAGAGGAAATTTCAATCCATATATAAGAAAAGGGAAAGGAAATCCAAGAAAGATTCAGAAGTCACGTGTTATGAATGAAAGAGAGTTGGACATATAAGTCCCGATTTTCACATGCTTAAGAGAAAAGAAATAAAGGAAAAGAATTCTGAGCGAGATAGAAAAAAGTATTACAAGGATAAAGCTAAGAATGTCTTGAAATCTAATGACACCTGGAGTACCAGTGGTGGTGACTCTTTAGATGAATATTCAGATTATGAATCTTCAAGACCGAAGAATCTTATTCTAATATACAGACTACCTATTGAAAATAATTGTTTAATGTATAAGGTACACAATGATAAATCTATGACCAATATATCTTTGAATGCTTATGATAATAAATATTATGAATCTTCTAATAAGAATCCTCTTCTGATGAAGATAATAAGTTACCTACCTATGAAGAAGTCTCTAGGATTTCCAAAATTCATGATATTGACAATTCAAAACTCATGAAAAAAACTTGATACGGAAAATTCTAGGAATAATATTATTACTATAGAAATATCAGATCTTTCTAATGATCTTGATATGAAAAATGATGATTTTGAAAGTATTTCAAAAAAACTCGAGGAAGTAAATTCTGAGAAGAATAAACATTCTAAAGATCTAGAAAATGTAATTTCTAGGAAAAATGATTTTGAACATAGCTCTAGTTTAAAATCAAGTATTTCTGAAGATAATAACTTGGTTATCAAACTCAAATCTAAAATATTTTCCTTGCGGAAGTGTTTGTTAAAATTTACCTAAGGTAAGGAAAATTTTGATAATATTTATTCCCAAATCCGACCTCTAAGGAATAGTTCTAGTTTTGGTTATACTAGTTCTAAACCTATTTTTAGTAACAATTATTTTGTTCCTCAAAGTGCTCCATTAGGCACAAAGTGTCAGTGTGGTGGACACTGGGCAAAAAATTGTTCCTTTAACAAAACCTAGTCTTTGGGATTCCATAACGCTTATTTTTCTATGAAGATGTGGGTGCCTAAAATTTTGATTTATGAAATTTCTGGATCTAAGAATGTTTGGATTCTGAAAGTCTAACTCTTTAATTTTTAGGAAAATGGGGAATGTACCAACAGCAATACGTGTTACATGGATAGTGGGTGTTCCTGGCATATGACTGGTAGCAAAAACTATTTTGAAAATATTATCAAGATGAAAGGAGGAAAAGTAACTTTCAGAGTTAATGCTTAGGGAGAAATTATTGGTATATCTAACATTGTTCATCTTGGAAAATCTTTGATTTAAAATTTATTATTTGTTAAAGGTCTTAAGAATGAACTCATTAGCATAAGAAAATTATGTGATGGAGGTTACCTTGTGAATTTTAGGAATGAAAAGTGTTTAGTACACAATTCCAAGGAAGGGTTTATTCTTTCTGCCCATATGCAAGAGAATTTCTACATACCAAACTTAGAATACCTTAGGAGCCAAGATATATTTTGCCTTAGTGCAATGGAAGATCATTCTTTGTTATGGAAAATAAGGTTAGGATGTTTTAACCTTAGGAACTTATGAAAACTTTCTAAGAAAAGATTAGTTAAGGATATACCAGAGCTTAGATTTGATTCTTCAAAAGTTTATGACCCCTGTCAATATGGAAAGAAACATAAATCAAGTTTTAAATCAGTCGGTGAAGTCACAACTACTGATGCATTATAGTTGGTGCAGATGGATCTCTTTGGTCCTACACAAACTGGATGTATTGGGGGAAAGTATTATGTATTTTCCATGGTTGATGATTACACTAGATTTATGTGGGTCTATTTTCTAGAAAAGAAGTCTGAAGCCTTCTCTTATTCCAAAAGTTTTATATCCCAAGTTAAAAATGAGAAAAAACATCCATTGAAAACTCTTCATTGTGATCATGGAGGAGAATTTCAATATTCTTATTTTGAAACATTTTGTAGTAGAAAAGGAATTACTCATAACTTCTCAACACCCAGAACACCTCAACAGAATGGTGTTGTTAAAATAAGAAATAGAATTAACAATAAATAAGTAAAACCATGTTGAGTGACTATTTTGTAGCAAAATATTTTTGGGCTGAAGCTGTAAGTAATGCTTTTTATACTATAAATCGTGTTTTGATTAGACCTTTTCTTAATAAAACTCATTATGTGTTATAGAATGGTAGAAAAAATAGACTTTCCTACTTCAAGGTTTTTGGGTGAAAGGTATTCATTCTAAATACTAAAGATAATCTTCATAAATTCCCACCAAAATCTGATGAAGGAAGTTTCTTAGGCTACTCCACAACTTCTAAGGCTTATAAAGTTTTCAATAAAAACACTTGTACTGTTAAAGAGACAGTGCCTGTGAAATTTGATGAAACCAATCCTTTTGTTTTTAAACAACCCCTAACTAGATCTTCAGATGTGTTTAAAAAAACTGATTATCAACCTTTGATAGAAGATCTATCTGATAAGGAAAATTCCCAAGAAGATACTTCTGGAACATTTACCCCAGAAGATTTTATACCCTATATTGATGAACAGGTTTGACAAAACCCAAATCAGTCATTTCTAAATAATGATCCTAGTGATAACATCATTGGTGATGTAAATCAACCTGTAATGATGATAAGTTACTTAAGAAATGAAGTAGAACATCTAGCATTCCTTTCCCAATTAGAACCAAAAAGCACTGATGAGGATTTAGGTGATGATGATTGGATTAAAGCTATGAAAGATTAACTAAATGAATTCAAAAGGAATAAAGTTTGGACCTTGGTTGAAAGACCTAATGAAACTTTTATTATTGGATTAAAATGGGTCTTTAGAAATAAGTGTGATGAAAATTGAATCATTGTAAGAAATAAAGCTATATTATTTGCTAAAGGATATAATTAACAAGATGGAATAAACTATGAAAAAACCTATGCTCCAGTATCTAGACTTGAATCTATTTGTATTTTACTTTCCTTTGCAACATTCTTCAATTTAAAACTTTTTCAAATGGATATGAAATGTGATTTTCATAAGGGTTATGTTCAAGATGATGTTTTTTTTGAACAACCTCCTAGTTTTGAAGATAAAGAACATCCTGATCATGTTTTTAGACTTACCAATGCTTTGTATGTCCTTAAAAAATCCCCTCGATCTTGGTATGATAGACTTACATAATTTTTGCTTCAAAATAATTATGTTAAAGGAAATTGAAATCCAACTCTTTTTATAAATAAAGATAATAAAAATGTGTTGATTGTTCCAATTTATGTTGATGACATTATATTTGGTTCAACTCAGTAATCTTTAACCGATTCTTTTGCGGATCTAATGAAATATTGGTTTGAAATGAGTATGATGGGTGAGTTAATATTCTTCCTTGGTTTTAGAATTTCTTAAAAACTCGATGGAATATATATCCCAATATAAGTATATTAAATATCTTCTTAAAAAGTATGGATATTACAACACTAAAAGTATAAGTAATCACATTTGTACCTCAAATACACTTGATCTTGATAAAGCTGGGAAACCAGTAGACCAAATATATTTTAGAGGTATGATAGAAAGTCTACTTTACTTAATAGCTAGTCGTCCAGACATAATTATTTCAGTATTCTTATGTGAAATATATCAATCAAATCCTAAGGAATCTCATTTAAAGTTAGTAAAAATAATTTTTCGCTACTTAAAGGAAACCATGGATTTAAGACTCTTTTATACTTTTGGAAATGATTTTGTTTTTAAAAGTTTTTTAGATGCTGACTTTATTGGATGTAGAATGGATATAAGAGTACATCCGAAACTTGTCATTTCTTAAGAGATTTATTAGTTTCTTGGTCATGAAATAAACAACACTCAGTAGCACTTTCCACTATTGAAGCTGAATATGTAGCAATTGGAAGTTATTGTGCTCAAGCATTGTGGAAGCAACACACACTCACAGATTATGGCTTACATTTTACCAAAACTCATATTTTGTGTGATAATACATGTTCCATTTCTCTTAGTAAAACCCATGCATATCACTCTCATGCAAAGTACATATATATTAGGCATCACTTTCTTGGGGATCACACACAAAAAGGAGATATCATTCTTCAATTTATCAGAACGCAAGATCAACTTACTGATATTTTCACAAAATCATTACCCTCTGATAGATTTGAATAAATTAAAAAAAAAGTTTGGAATGATAACCATAAGGTAATCCTCCTCATTAACTTCACGTTTAACAAATATCCTTACAATAATAAATTCTTTTTCATGGAGAGATTACATTCTTAATGAAGTTTTTCATATTTTTCATAATGGAAAATTTTGTATTTGAATTTTTCTTACTGGAAATTTTTGTACTTGAAATTCTAATAATGGAAATTTTCATACTTGAAATTTGCGTAGTGATGTTTTTCGTAGTGAAGATTTTCATACTGAAGATTTTAGTACTGAAGATTTTTCTACTGAAGATTTTCATAATGAAGATTTTCATAATGAAAATTTTCGTAATGAAGATCTGTGTACTCAATTTCTTTTTCATGATCAAGTTTTTTTTATCTAAAGTCCTTCAAGAAGAATTTTTCCACAATACAAATAATTCTCTTTAAAATCCAAAAGGTATGATTCTTTCTTGAGTTTTTGTAATTATCTTTTACATACTGTTAGTTTCTTTTGTTTTTAAAATTTCTCAGATTCTAGTTTCCATAAATCAAAATGTTTTCTTTTAAAAACCTCAAAAGATCTGATCCTAACAAATTTTCTTTCCGGATATTATTTCAATCGTCAGATCATATCAGAATGATTCTAAGCCATTGGATTAATATGGGAAGCTGAACCATCTCTTAAATGCCTATATAAAGGGGACCCCCAATGGTTGTCCCCCATCGGGTTTAAAATCTTTTGCGTGTCGAAGCTCTTCCCTTCTACAAAATCCCATTCCGATCTTTTCAAAAGTGATCAATTCCAAATGTCTGCAAAAGTTCTTTCTCAATATATTTCTTCTGTCAAGCCTATTTCAAAGTGGAAAATATACAGGGAGAGGTTAGTACATCCAAAATTCTTCAACAAGTATGACTCTCTTATCTCCAATAATATCAAGATTAATGTATGGGAAAGTGTATCCATATCAAAGACAGGATCTCAGGATGTTGCCTATCTGGATTTGCTGACAGAATTTTATGAATCAGTTTGTTTCTTTAGGGAAGAAGGTAGAGAATACTTTCCTTCAAAAGTTATGGAAATATGTATAAACTTTCCTACACCAAGGCTACTAGCTTGGTTGGTTTATCTTATGAAGGGGGAGCCAAGTTTTTCTACCACAAGCTACCAGATGTTCAATGTAGTTTCATAAAGGTGAAGGCTATGGAATGCCTTGGAATTACTAATGTCAAGACCGAAAAAATTTCCCATCTGTCTACAAACAATTGGATCTAATAGTTATGGGTTCAGGGTTTTATCGTACCGAGAAAGGGTGACAAGGACACACTTATGAAAAGTGATATCTATTTCTAGGATTTTTTTAGTAAATCTAAGGAAGATCAATCTGATGAGTCATATTCTCATTACGATAGAGAATATAAAGAATGGGAATTTGAGAGCACATATTATCATCTATCCTGCCCTACTCTCCAAGATAATAGTTCGGTGTCTTGAATCATTCAATATTCCTTATAGTTCTATGCCGAGGAATTGAAAAGTGATGTTAGTCATTGATGACACCTTGAAAAGAATGAATGTTGGATTTTTTTAAGGAGTCAGGAGAGTTTTATGATCTTCCAGTCGAAGAGGCATAAGCCATTCCAAAGAAAATAGAGGAGGTCGAACTAACAAAGAATGCTGGAAAGAAGAGGAAGCTAAAGGAAGTGGAAGAAACAGAGAAAACACCTAAGGCCAAAGAATCTCAATCCGCACCTCTAAGGCCCAGGAAACAAAAAGCGTATCTGGATGAGGTAGTAGCCAAATGTAGGGAGGATAAAAGGAATAGAAAGGAAGGGGAGCCACAATTTGGTCTAAACCCCAGTGAGGCCAAGGCATTGAATTAAAAAGCAGCTAATGAGCTTGAGAAGAAATCCAAAGATAAGAAGCTCAAGAAGAAGATGTTTGAGGCAGAGATCATCCAATCTCTTTTAAAGTCTACTGAGGTAGCATCCGAAAATATTCTTGTATTGAAAAATTTCTTATTAGAACAATTTCTTGAGACTCTGAGAAAGAAGTTCATGTCTCTGAAAAAAGTTCAAGAGAAGATTGCTGAGCAGATAGAAGCTATGGAACAAGTGCAAGAAAAAGAAAAAAGTAGTAATCACACTGATGATCTGATTAAGAAAGTTGAATATTATCATAACAAGGAAAGTTCTTCCGAGAAATTCACAATCCAGACTTCTCAATCCAGATCTTCAAGACATGATACTCCTACATTTTATGGGAAGACTAAAGAGGAAGTGAACAAGTTGTATGAATAAGAGAGTTTTAATCATCACTTCACTCATCCTGAGGATATTGAGGTAGGAGCTAAAAAAGATAAATTTGATGAAGATAAGATTGTGCTGTTGTCTGGAGGTGGCATGAATCTCCCAATGAAGAATCTATTTTAAGAACCAATAAGGGTAATCAAGTGGTTGTTGATACCCCAAAAAAGATATTTTGAGGAAGAAAGAATCTTAAGGATCTTCTAAGAGGAAGCTGGTAGAGCTAGAGGAAGAACCATCTTCAAGAAAAATGTCAGATTTAGAGTCATCAACTTTAGGAAAAGATTTTTTCATTTAGTCCTTGAATAAGCTAGTGGACACATTTCTGATATTTCCAAAAATTGATTCTAGATGTCAGATGCTCAAGCATAGCATGAATCAAAAATCAGATTCTCTATCCATGGTGATGGATAGGTGTGTAAAGGTTGAGGCTGAACACAAAAATTTCCCTATCAACTATGAAGCCCACAAAAAATCTTACAAGAAAATGACCAGCTGGTCAAAAAAAATCGTTGAATATCTGAGAGAGATTGATCAATTTCAAGTAGATTTCAAGGAAGATTTTGATACTAAAGACACCAAAATCATGAATCTTTCAAACAGCTTTCAGGAAAACCTAAATCTTGAACATAATTCTCTGATTTAGGATGTCAAATATCTGAATGGGAAGCTGAGTTATATTGTCCAAAGATGGAAAATAGAAAAGGATCTTCGAATTGAGATTCAAGAGAATCTAGTGAAGAAATATGACTTGATAAAGGCTCATGCATAGCCTATGAAGGATCAAGAAGACATGATCGAAGAATTATAAAAACAAGTAGAGGAGGATCACAAAGAGATTATGAAGCTAAAAACCATCATGAAGGAGTTGATTCCCAATGAGAAAGAAGCAAAATAGATCCAAATCTGATATTTTGTTGAATCTATTTTTCCTTGTATAAATACTTCCATTATTAATGAATTTTTGGATGCATGTTTTGTTTGGATGTTTGTACTAATATTTCTGGTACCATAATTTTTTACATTCCCTCAAAATATTTTTGAAAATCACAATGGGGGAGAAGGAAAAATAATTATAAGTAAAAGAAGAAATATCCCTAAGTAAGGGGAGTTTATCTAAGGGTAGTTCTCATTACGAATATTTCCATTCTCACGATAATGAAAATTATCATTCTAGAAATCTAGAATATGATCCTTGGAGTTCCAAATCCTAAGGGGGATTTAGTCGTATTCACCTATGACCATGATTAATGGGAGATAAGTTTTATTTGAAAAGTATAGAAAAATATTTTCTATGTCCTTTTATTCTTTTTCGTAAGGATGTTTTTGCTTTCCAAAAAGAGGGATATTGTTGAGTCAATATGGTTTTCCTTATGATTTTTCCATTGCTTCATACATGTGGGATATTGTTAATTCATTAAAGCTTTCTTTATGACTTTACAATGCCTTCTTGTTTTGAAAATCATAAACACTTTATCTCAAGGAAAATACATTTTTACCCCTTGTTTTGCTTCTATAAGGAAAATTTCCTTCCCCAAGGAAAGTTATCTTTACCATGTTTTCATTACTCATATCATATTTTTTCTAAGTGTAAAATATTGTTTGAAAACCAAAATATTGGAATCCTATAAATACATAGATAAGAAGCTTTCTGTTCTAGGATCAAAATTCTCAGAATTCTGGTTACGAACAAATCTGAGTTCTGACTTCGAATTCTGAATCAGAATTCTGGTTACGAACATTCTATGTCATGACTCTGAATTCTGAATCAGAATTTTGGTTACGAACTTTCTAAGTTCTGAATCTAATTTCTGAATACGAATTCTGGATATGAACTTTCTGAGTTCTGACTCTGAATTCCAAATACGAATTCTGATTACGAACATCTCTAAGTTCTGACTCTGAGTTCTCTAAATTCAGACTCCGAACTCTTATGAGTTCTGACTCTGAATTCTCATGAACACTGACTCCGAACATTGTAATTTCAGGTTTTGAATTCTTATGAATCCAGATTCTGAATTTCCTTGAAATTCAGACTCTGGAATTTTATAAGAATCAGGTTCCGAATTCCTTGAAAACAGAATCCGAATATACATGTATTATATACTCTGAATTCATTTTTGGTTAGACTCCGAACTTTCATATTTTCTTATATTACGAATTTTGGATTTTAGTTATATAACAATATTTTTCTTACACTTGTTTTGTTATAAAATGATGTCATGCTTTCAGTTACTAACTTACCGTTGTTTGAGTGACATGTGTACAGGTCCCTCTGAAATTTAAGGAAAATATGACCGTTGGTGGAGGGAGACGATCGTTGTAGCTGTGGCTATAAATAGGATCTCATTCAAAAGAGCCTACAACTGTTCGATGACTCTAGAGATTACATATTTTTGAAGTGATTTCTAGAGAGAGACTTTCATTTCTTTGTGTGTATTGAACTTCTTGTTCAGATTTTCTTTGTGTGACTTTGAATGTTTCTGAGTACATTTGAGGGCTTCTGGGGATAGGAAGAAAGAGGTTTCGACTACCTTGAAGTTGAGGGCTTCCTTGTCCAAGAAGACAGAGGTCCCGACTACCTTAAAGTTGAGGGCTTGCGGGGATAGCTAGACAGACTTTGATCTTTGTATCGAGGGCTTACCCTGGTGTGGGTAAGATAGACTTTCTTGAAAAGTATAAATCAAGGGACCATTGTCCAAGGTTGTTGGATAACCTTCTCTTTGGGTTAAAAGACTTTTTATTATTACTTGTTTTGTTACAAGTTTTCCGATGCATTTAAATTTTTTAGGAAATTATATCTATCTCATACTTCCTTACACTTGTACTCTGATTTAGTTAGATTTTATAAGCTTTAAGGTAGAATCATCATATTTGTAAAATTTCATTAAGTTCCACATTTTGGAAATATATTTCTAGATCCAATTTCTCATAATCATATTTCCTTATTTGTACAAGTGTGTAGAACTAGAGGTTTTGTGAATTACCTTGTTTAACCTTGTTAAACATAACTGTCTCGAAAAGTTCCAATGGAATTTTTAAAAGTATACAATTCACCCCCCTCTTGTATTTTGAGCACCATTAAATAACAAATATAGTATCTCTATTATTTTGATCCTATATTTGGTATTATAGAGTATATCATTCTCAGACATACCATCTCAACAATATATTATTGGGATATATTATTCTAGTCCCAACCATCACATAAGGCGAATAGAAAACAAGTATGTAAGAAGATACTAAAAAATCAACATTTCATTATAACGACCCAATATTTTATTAATGAAAATTACTCTTGATCTAATTAAATGTCTTATTTTGTAAAATGGTTATATAACATATGCACTTCCATGGTTTTAAGTTTTTGGATTTTAAAACACCGTTAAGAATTCTAACCATTTATAATATTGTTGTTGAACAGTGATCACATGATTAGTATAACTATTTGGATTTAAGAAATCCAATTTACTCAAACAAATGAAGCGATGGCCTCATCTGGTAGAATTTATCTATATGAATCCCATTTATCTGATCTCAGAAATGAGGTGTCATCACTGGGATTCACTCTTTACCAATCCCAAAACGAGCTTCAACACGTTAATCTTGAATGGAACCACATATGGGATAAGTGGAAGTTAATGGAGACTACCACCTGAGCGATGTTATCTGAGCCTCCCCAGTAGTCTGTCACCATTACACACCTTACCATTAGGTCTTATATGGGTGTATTAAGTGGTTTTGTAATAACACCATAACACTATGATTGTGTGAATTATTTTTGTATAGATAATATACATTCCTTTTATTATTGTTACTTTGTAAATGTATTTGATATGACATATAGTTTTTTAGTAAATTTTCAATTTAGAAATATATTTTTGATGAATTAATGTATTTTTCAATTTAATAGTATTTTATTAAAATATTATTACTAAATTAATTTTTCTTATATATAAATGATCGTATAATTTTTATGAATACAATTGTATTTTTTTATTAAGGTTTGAAAACTCTTTTTATCAAAGCCCATGAATTTTCAATAAATGATGGTTTTTATTTTAAAGGATTATATTCGATTACAGATAAAATTATTTAGATAAAAAAGTGAATTATTTTTTTAATCAGGACGTAGAAATTATCCAAAGGTGAATGTTTTATAATTTTCTTAGATAGTCAAATTTTTTGGTAAAAATTAAATACCATTTAAATATATAATTTGTTTTATGAAATCATAATTACACAATAGTGATGTCATAAAATAAAATAAATTCATTGTTTGGCCAATAAATTTTTATCCTTTAAAATAATGTGATTTTATAATTGTTTTACTAATTTTATAGTGCCTTAGGGGACCCTCCATGATTTCTAAAACATTTTAACTTTGAAAATTATTTTCTTGAGAGGGTGACCCACCTCCATATAAGAAGGAGTAATATTTTAAGAAGTTCGGATATTTTCCTTATAAAATAATGTTTTCCACTTCTATTTGAAAAAAAACATGGGAAAAAAACTGTTGGTTGGTTTTGGGTTTTGACTAGCTAAATGTGTGGTGTCCTAAAACTAAATAATAAAGAGTTCCCTCTCTTTTCCTATATAAACCCACCCATGCTCTCACATCTCTTCACTCAGATTCATTAGAGCACAACCCTACTCTGCCCTCTTCTCTCTAGTATCCTTATTAGGTGCCCCAAGCTGCCTAGATTCCTCTCTCAATCCTCTCTCAAACCTCTTTCAAGCCTTTGGATCACACTTCCAAGAAATGGATATCTTCCATTCCTATTTTTCCCAAAGATCATTATGTTTTTATACATTTTTTTTCAATTAAAAATGTTGGGGTATGGTTTAAAACCTCTCCCACACTAACATACTAATTTTTGAATGATGAAAGACCTCTTTCTCTCTCATTAATTCCTCCTATGTACACCTGTTACTATGCTGAAATTTTGTAACTAATTTCTCTTTTCTCATTTACATTCAAGAAATTATTTTGTATTATGAATCTAAATTACATTACATATGTTGTAAAATAATATATATTACCCCCTTACTTTCTATTTCATGTACATATTATGAGAAACCCCTTTCTACTTCATTAACCATTTTTATTAATTCTTATGTCATGTTGTTATGTGTCTAAAATTACACAGTGATTTTCCAAGCCAAAGTCATTGTGTAGTGAATACCATGAAAATTTCTCTATAAAGGGTATTTAAACTTATGAAAATGTACTTATTGATTGTATAGTTTCATGTATGAATTCCAAATTCCTTTATCATGGAATAAATGATGATTTTTAATGAATCCATGTTATATGATCCATGTGGCAAACTAATGCATGAAATGAAATGATTAATAAGGGTGCACCCTGATAGTACTCCAATTTGTTGGGTAAATATTAGTATCATGATATTTCAAGTGAAATGGTGGTTTACTCATTATAATTCATGTCAAATGAGATTTTTATCATTCTAATTCAAGTGCAATGATCGTTTACTCAGGCTAATATACTATTAATTGTTAATGACACATTTCCAAGTTATGATAATCATGTTATATCATGCCTTTATGTTCATGTTTTTGTTATGATCCATTGATATACCTATTTCCTCACATGTAATTTATTATTCATGTTATTAATTTTTTACTCCCTTAGTGGGCTTTATATCTCACCCTTTTCTTATGAATTTCCTCAAGTTATCTCTTGCAATGCGATGTATGATGAAATTTGTGTGTTCATGTAAAATAAGTTTTCAATAAAGATGTGTATTTCATGTTTTATGTTTTTATGTAAAGTTACTAAGCCCAAAATACACTAGATCTCTTGATCCTCATAGTTTTTTTATGTTCATATTTATGCAACAAATAATGTTAAAGTGAATAATAAAAATCAGGGTTATTATTGTTGGTATCAGATGATAGGTTTTTTTGGATCAGGATTAGAAAACCCTAGTGAAATACGTAGGGATAATACTAAGTATAATAAAAACATCGCAAAATTTTGGTGAGTATTCAGTCACTGGTTTATCAATAAAATATATCCATGTCTCGATACGAGTAAGTAGAGGTGGCTCTGGCACAGATGTATCTGTGGGTAAAAACGAAAAAAACACTTTGAGCTAGACTCGAACGGGAACTAGTGCACACCAATTATTTTTGCTGCTCTATTGGATAAGAAACTCCCATGGTATATGCTTTGGTAAATTCATAAGCTTATTATCAACCATTAATAAGGGAATTTTAAAAACTGCCCCTAATAATATATATTGGGAATTAGATCATGGATAACATAGATTTAAGCCTACAAGTTCATAAGTTAAGGAAATAAAATTAATTTATAAGTTATCCCTTTTTATCATTGGATTCCCCTTTATGTTTTCCCCTTAACATTCCTTTTATTCTAGCCAATGGTCAGCAATATGTGGACTCAGATTAACAATTGATGCAAAGATCAATGTGATGACTATTCTAATGAGATCCCCAGTCCGAAGGGAGCGGGAATCACAAACTTTGTCATGATACTCTCACAGTTAACTCAAGTTTTGAATATAAACATGGGTCAAGAGTAACATTCAACCCCCCCCCCCCCAAGAAAGATCAATCCACAATCGAGAGATTCATGAGACAAAGTCATCCTACTTTTAATGGATCCTATGATTCCTCAATCTCTAAACAATGGATCAAATATAATGATAAAATCATCTCCATCATTCAATGATCTAAAAAAAAGAAGGTACTTCTGGATACTTATCATATTGAGGGTGAAGCTGATCAATGGTGGACATTTATTAAAAATATGAAGTTCGAGGAGGATATCAAGGCATTGAAATGGAAGGAAATTCATAAAATGTTTTTAATAAATATTTTCCTCGCACCCTCGGACTTAAGATTAAAATGAAATTCCATCCCCTCAAGAAAAAAATAAGATGAATCCATTGTAGAATACAAGTAAAACATCACATTTCTTGCATGATATTCCCACGACTTTGTCATTACCCCTAAATATATGGTTAACCGCTTCTTTGCTGGGATAAAACCTAGCCTACGGAAATCCCTATCGATCCGTGACTTCGAGAGCTATACATAAATTTTATGATATGCCTTTAATGTATAAATGGATATCATTTTATCATAGGGGTATTGTGGGGATAATAAGATTAAGGTGGACATTTTTTATGGTGGTCTAATGAATAAATCCCATAGTGCGAAGAAAATATGGAACCCCACATTCTAAAGGTGGTGAAAGAAGCACCCTAGAAATTTCATGAAGGGGATGAGCAAATTCTTTATGTGTATAAGAGAATGACACCTGTGTATTAAATACTTACAAAAAAACCACAACTGTGATAGAGGAGAGGAATACTCTGTTCGACCCTCATTGAATTGTTCATTGCTTCTACATCAAATAACCAGGGAACTTTGAAAACCACTTCCCTAAGCCAAGGGTTTTTTGAGACAACCAAAAACCTCCAAGGCATCAATTTAAAGCTTTTTCCATCACTACCACTAAAGTGAACCTCGAAAACAATGTGTTGATAGGTACACTAGTTATTAATTATAGAATAGTGAATGTACTTTTTTGTTATGGTTCTACACATTCTATTATATCCAGAACGTTTTGTTGAACAATCCCAATACAACAACAAATCATGGAAGTAAAGATGTCGGTGATAATGGAAAATTGAGAAACCATTTCATCTCATGAATATAGCTCCTCTCCTATCATAATTTGTGGATTGAAATTCCTAGATAACCTCATCATACTCTCTATGGTATAATTTGATGCAATTCTTCACATATATTGGCATTCCTTATATAGATAAAACATAAATTTCCATGAGAGGAAAATCACTCTCCATATGAAGAATCGACCTCCGATTGTGTAACAGTGAAATGAGGATGATGAAACTTCTTTAGCACCATAATATCAAGCATGGATATTACTTCCTTATGAGCACACGTATCTTGGTTAGATGTTCGACTCTAAGGATGCAACCATCCTTGAAGACATGCCTATTGTGAGGGAATTTTCTAAATTGTTTCCCGAGGAATTTCATATTCTTCCGCCTGGAAGATATATTGAATTCTAAATTGATCTTATACCTGGGGAGTTCCCAATATCCAAGACTCCACAAAGAATGGCTATTATGGAGCTTGAGGAGATTAAAAAAACTACAGGAGAATCTGGATAATGGGTTTATATTCCCAAGTGCTTCAGCATGGGGTGCACCAGTCCTCTTCAAAAAGAAAAGGGATGGGTCAATGAGCCTTTGCATTGATTGTCGTGAGGTCAAAAAATTCACAATAAATAATGAGTATCATCTACCATGAATTTATTACTTATTCGATCAGCTATGTGGATCACAATACTTCTCCAAGGTGGATTTGTGGTCAGGATATTTCTAAGGGTGAAGAAGGTGGACATCCCCAAGAATGATTTTTTACAAGATATGGGAACAATGAATTCATAGTAATTCCTTTCAGACTCACTAATGCTCCATAAATATTCATGGACATGATGAATAGAGTCTTTATATATTACCTTGACAAATTAGTGGTAGTCATTATAGACGGTAATCTAATATAATACAAAACTAAAGAGGATCATATAAGCACTATACTAGAGTCCTTGTGAAAGGAGAAGATCTATTCAATGTGTAACAAGTGTGAGTTCTGGTTAAAGGAGTTCTCATTCTTGGGTAATATCATCACAAGAAATGGGATATTTATTGATCCCTCTATGAAAGCTACAACTCAGGGATGGCCAAGGCCAACATCACTAACTGATGACTGTAGCTTCCTAGTGTTAACGGGATATTATAATAGATTTTTGAGAACATTATCATTATTTTCAAACCCTCTTACCAAGCTAACTCAGAATGGAGTAAAGTTTTATTGGAGTGATTAATGTGAATATAGATTCACGTAGTTGAAAATGAGTCTTATCACCACACCTGTTCTCACACTACCCGAAAGTGGAGAACTGTTTTTGGTATTTAGTTATGCTTTTATGAAGGTCCTAGGATGTGTGTTGATGAAAAATGAAAAATTCATTGCCTATGCTTCAAGTCAATTGAATTTTCATTAGCAAAACTATCCAACACGTGATCTACAGTTGGCTGTAATAATCTTCACATAGATAATTTGGAGACATTACCTATTTGGGGAGATGTTTGAAATACATACGGATCACAAAAGCCTCAATTATATATTCACAAAGAAAGAGTTGAATATGAGCCAATAAAGATGGCTAGATCAGATCAAAGACTATTAATACTCAATCCATTACCACCTAGGTAAGGGGAACAACGTGGAAGATACTCTAAGAAGAGATGACCCATAGAATCTTTCATTGATGAGAATTGAAAAGGATTAAATATTCATATATTTAATGATGATGGAAATGGGAATCATAATAATGGAACATCATCAATACTTTCACAAATAATTTCTCTACCATCTCTTTTGGAAAAGTTAAATGTTTATCAAAAGAATGATGTGAAAATTCATAAGAAAATGGAAACTACCAGAAAAGGGAAATCCTTAGAGTTCGATGTTAATAAAGAAGAAATTGTGAGATTTGGGACATAAAAATATGTTCCTTCCAATTTGGTGTTAAAGAATGTACTTTTGGATGATGCACATAGTTCAAATTTCTCCATTCACTTAGGAAACAAAAAGATGTATCGAGATATATGAGATCATTATTAGTAGGATAACATAAAGAAGAAGATTGCTGACTATACATCAATGTGACTGGTATATCAGCAAGTGAAGGCTGAGAGGCAGATGTCTAAGGGGATGATGCGATCATTACTCATACAAACAAGGAAATTGGAGAACATCACCATGGACTTTATCACCGAACAACCGAAGACATCCAAAGGAAACAATGTTATCTGGGTTGTTGTCAATCATCTTACAAATACTACACACATCAATTCAATTTGAGAGGATTACCCATTGGATCAACTGGCACATATATATATCAGAGAAGTGGTAAGGCTGAATGGAGTTCCAATATCTATTTTATCCGATTGAGATCAAACATTCACCTCTATGTTCTGGAAGAGTCATCAACTTGCTCTGAATACTAAGCTGGACATCAGTACGGCTTGTCATCCTCAAACTGATATCCAATTGGAGAGGACTATCCAAACACTTGAGTACATGTTGATAGCATTCTTAACGGACTTCGGAGGAGGATGGTATCAACATCTTGCTCTGGTTGAGTTCTCTTACAATGTCAATTTCTACTCACAAATCCAAATGGATACTTATAAAGGCATTTATGGGATGAGGTGAAGAACACCCTCACATTGGGATGAAGTTGGGGAGTGAAAACTTTGTAGTTCAAAAATGGTCAAATAAATGGTAGAGAAGGTGTAGACTATCCAACATAACATTAAAGTTGCTCAAGGAAGACAAAAGTGTTATGCTGATAATCGTTGATGAGACATAAAGTTAGATGTTGGAGACATGGTATTCCACTATATATCACTGTGGAAAAGAGTTATGAGATTTGGGAAGAAGGGAAAGTTTAGTCCAAGGTACATCGGCCCTTTTGAGACCATTGATCGCATTGGAGAACTCACTAACTGACTATCACTCCCATCGAACCTATCTCAAGTACATGATGTACTCCATGTATCTCTCTTGAGGAAGTACATAACTAACACCACACATGTACTCAATCCAGAGGTGGTACCATTATAGAATTACCTCTCCTATAAAGAGATTCTGGTAAATATCTTAGATCACAAATAAATATTTCTATGAATTAAGACAATTCCCCTCGTCAAGGTGTTGTGGAAAAAATAACAATTTTGATGAGGCAACGTGGGAACTGGAGGAAGTGATGAAGAAGAGTTACCCTAATCTATTTTAGTTTGGTAGAAGGAAATTTTGATGGCCAAATTTCTTAAGGGGTAAGATTATAATGACCCAAACATTTATTAATGAAAATTCCTTTTGATCCAGTTAAATGTATTATTATGTAAAATGGTTATATGACATATGAACTTCCTTGGTTTTATTTTTATGGATTTTACAATACCATAATGAATTGTTACCGTTGATAATATTTCCATTGAATAGTTATTAAATGATTAGTATAAATATAGGGTTTTATCAAATCCAATTTACTCAGATAAAGGAAGCGATGGATTCTGTAGTGCCCGGATCAGTGTGATCACTGAGAGGGGGAGGGGGTGAATCAGTGATCCTTTAAAACTTTTTACTAATTGATTCTTTATCAATTAAACCTCTATGTCTTGTTAAGGCCTCAATCCACTCTTCTTGTATCTCTCAGCCTTTCCTCGAGTGATGCAGTCAATGTAAAGGCACATGATACAAGGATTTACAAGGTTCGACACCAAAGGCCTACGTCCTTGCCATGTTGGTTATACGCCCCAACATGGTTTCTCCCATTATAACCTGTTAGTATTAAAATGGTCGATACAACATCCCACTATATCTCTCCTGAGTCCCACAGGAGGGTCTTTATACTGCGTCCCATAGTGTTACCAGAGTCCCACTGGCCTACTCCAGAATCCCACTGAAGACTTCTTCCACCCTGAGTCTCACAGGGGGCTTCTCCTGGCTCCTCGAGTCGCACGAGTAGCTCTTCTTCTCTTTAGCTCTTCAAGTATCCTCAGCAGCCTGGGATAAAGGCTAGTGGACTTGCTCTGTACCTCTGCTCACTTGTGATGAACAGGTCTTCTCGTCTTGCTCAGGATTTATCTCCTTTCTCTTAGGATGACCTGGCTTCTCTCTTTAAGAATCTTCAACAGCCTCTGAAAAGGTCTGTTGGTCTTGCTCAGCACTTCTGATCACTTCTGTTGATCAGGCTCTTCTCAATTACTGAAAACTCAGACAACTGATATCTCTAACTTTAGTCTGGCTTCAGTCTGACTTCACATCAACTTCATGCACTGAGTGCATGGAATCTCTGCATCCTCATGCACTGATTGCATGGCATCTCAAAACTTTTCAAGAACTCCTGGTCTTGGACAACTCAAATTCACACCACTGATTTAAGCTTTATTCACGTGTGCACATGCATGCATGCATGCATGCACTCTCCTTCTTCTCTTCTTGGTGCAGTAAAACCCTCAAAGGGTGTAAACACTTTCAGCACACACACCTTCCTTGAACTTCACACACTTAATTCAATTTGTTTACACACACTTAATGTGTGTTATACTTTAGTGTGAGAGTCTTCAACTTCTTCAAAATGTACACACTTTAATTGTGCACACACTAGGTTCGGCCTTTTGTTCTATTGGACACACACCACTAAGGTAAGTCTTTGGCCTTCTTCCTTCACTTTTCACACACACAAAATGTGTGGTCTTCATTTGGTGCTTATGCACAAACTTGGGTTCTAAGGCCCTCTTGTCTTTCCACTTGGCTACGGCCTTCCTTTTGTTTAGCACACACACAAATCTAAGCCGTGGGGCCTTCTTCACTTGGCACACACACAAGGCACTAAGGCCTCGGCCTTCCCTTCTTCTTCAAAGCGCACAAGTGCAATGGGTGCAAGGGCCACTTCTTCTTTAACACTGTCGCGCAAGGTGCACTGGCTGCGGGCGCGCAAGTACGACTGCCGCACAGGGGGCGTGGTGCACAGAGGGAGCGCGGAAGGTCGCGTTGCCCAACCTCTCCTTCCTGTCGTGCAAAGGGGTAGCGCGCAGGGGACCTCCCTTTCTTCTTTCGCGCAAGGAGTACGCAAAAGGAACCTCACGAAGCCAAGGTGGCTTCGGGCTGCTTCGTCGTGAAAGTAGGTTGCGCGAAGCTTACTTCGCGTAGCTAAAATGGCTCCGCGGGACTTCAGATCTTCAACAAAGATTCAGCAAGCAATCCAGAGGTCTCGGCCTCTCTTTATATAGGTATAGATCCTCGGTTCATCCGCGTGGGATAAATCTTGAACCACCGAGATTTTCGGTTCTTTGAAAATCTTTAAACGCGATCCGCAAATCACATTTTTTTCTTCTTTTCTGTTTCACGCGGACTTCTTCCTTTATTTTCCTCTACGTGCATGCGACATAGAACATGTCCCTGCCTTCTGTTTAAGCCGAATCATGCAAAGACATAAACCACACAAGGTCTCACACCTTCGGTTTGCTTCGGCCTTCTTCGAAATTTCCCATACGTTGCATGCATGCCCATATTTATACATGGATATGTCCAGTAGGTCCAGAGGAACTCCATGGATGCTTCAGTTTGTTCGGAGGTGTCCTGGAGCTCGACTTCAGTGCTCGGGAATCCACTGGAACACGGCATGTCCGCGGGAGAAGACATAGCGTGTCTCAGCCGAGCTCGAGGTACACGACAACTCGAGCGCTGTTGGATCCAGTGTTTAATGAAGGTGGACGGCTGAGATTATAATGCGGGAAGCGAGATGCGATGAGCGGCGGAGATCACACGCAGGATCAGATGGATGGCTCATATTCACTCCATGGCAAAAATGCACGTCCCACATCGAAATGGCCCGTGGATTTTCCGCGACTTATCAACCAGCCGCTCCCTTCCACTCTCCAATTGAACTTCCCCCTCCACGATGCTGCCCCGCACCGTGTTCTCTCTGCGGGATTGCTCTTGCGCCCACACCTGCCTCTCGCGGGCATGCTATATGCCCACTATGCACTCTCAGGCACGCGCTCTAGCACCCACGCTCCGCAGGCTTGATCCCCCTGCGTGGCCCGGGGCTTAGACACGGCCCCGGCCTCCTCTTGGGCTGGCCCCATGGAATCCCCATGGGCGTGGTGACCTTGAGTCCCACAAGAGCCTTGGGTCGAACCCTTGAGGTTGGCATATTTTTTTCGTAAGTAATAGTTAGTACATTGGGTAAAAACAATTTTAACCAAATGTAATATGCCAAGCCAGAAATCTTCTTATTCTCATCTCCATTCCTTCTTCATCTTCAAACAACATTCCTCATCTTCTTCATTAGAATTCATCTAATTCTTATTTAACATGTATTCATCACTTCGGATTGGAATTCCCGAAGGTTCTTTCTTCAACCGAATCACTTGAATAAATTAATTCTTCAATGTTCTTCATTGATCTAATCAGAGATCAAGTTGGATCAATTTCAATGCATCATGCACTAAGAGACAGTGCATGGTCTCCATTAATCCACATCATCCACTTAGTAGTTGTGGATGGATCATCTTCATCTCCTCATGCATTGTTATGACAATGCATGGTCTTCAAACAATTTTGTGACATTGTATCCTCTTGATACAAGTTCTTGGAAATTAAAGATCAGCTCATCAATCGTCTGATGTAACGATGATGCTCCATCATCATCCATTCTTCAAGTGGTGTAACTTAGTATCATCTTGATACAAGTATTGAAACATTAAGATCAGTTATACAATCGTCTGATATGGTATGGAGAATGTTTCAACCATTACCTCCTATGCCACTTAGTGAATCTCCTAAGTGACATTAATATTAGTACCATGTCCATTCTCCATTCATCACCAACACCATCACATCCTTTGTCATTCACATATTGAAACTCCTTGACATCCATCCATTACTTGACAACAACATACCTCATTGACAACAAATGCAACACAGTGCACTTCAATCTCCCCCTTTGTATTTGTTGTCAATACACTTCTTCAGCACATATGAATGGGTCAATATGTGTGCCAATATTTTCTCCCCCTTATTGGAAATCAAATGCAAAGATGTGGTGTGGTTCACTTTCAAAAATCTCTTCCTCCCTTAGAAAATCATTTTCTTCAAAATCACTAAGAGAGGGATGATGTCACATGTTCTCTTTAGAAAAGAACCTTTAGTAGATCAACTCTAAGTCTACGTGGGCTAACCCGGTGTAGAAAACAAGAGTGATGTAACCAAGGAACTCAATGCTGTCCAAAATTCACTGTACATGTGAGATAATGCTTCAAGGGGTTTGAAATTTTTCAGATATATCAATGAATTGCTAAATCCTGCACATACTTCACAAAACTCATTAGAAAGTTCAGGTGCAAAGATAAAGCTCCCCCTTTCAACCATTTGTCTTCAATCAATACTCCCCGTTAATTTTCATGCTGAATACAATTAAGAGACAAGGGATGAAAGTATGATTGGAATACCTTCAATTTTCTCAAGATGGTATTAAATCTTAGAATACCATCTTCTCCAGATTGGCTCCCCCTCAAGGGGTGCACTCCATTCTGTCCAAACCATTTTCCAGTTGAGAATGATCATCATCTTCAATTCCCTGTAATGTTAGCACATGTAAATACAAGTGATTAGGGAATAAGATGGAACCTCCTTGGTTCATCAATGTGAACAACAAGGTTGAGAAGATTCTCTCAACCGAGATTTCCCATTTTCACCATTCTTCACACTTGCACATTTGATCTTCAATGATGTTTGTGACGGTGTGGATCTCAACACCTATTTAACTTATTTGTGTGTGACTCCTCTATTTCTAGGTGCCTTCTGAGAACTAGAGTCTCCTGGTGCAATCTTCATTCTTTTGAAGAATCCCTTCTGAGCTGGAATGAATATCATGCATTTATCACTAGTATGTCCAGCTTGATTTCACCTCACACACAGAACATGGTCTTCATGTGAAATCTTTTTCTTTACTTTTTCCTTAGCTATTGCCAGTGCTTTATCTTCAGCTCTCTGCAGCTCTCTGGCAAGTTGCAACTGATTAGGCCATATGACTAACAAGTCATTTGGAAGTGAGGCCTCAGTTTTGGAAATTCCACATGGTTCTTTTGATGCTGTTAAGATACCTTTATTAGGAAACTTATTTTAAATCAATCCCTTCTGCTTCTTCTGGATTGATTGTCTTTTTGAGTCCAGTCTACTTGTATTCAGTTCCATGGCTTGTTCACAAAGATCCATGATGTGTCCTTTCTTTCCACAGTAGAAGCATGTTTTCTTCTTGGTGGTCCTTCTGGATGCATCACCCTTCTTGGATTTAAAATCCAAGGACTTATCTTCCTTTTTCAACATCTTCTTGGGAGCATTTTCTACTTTCATCTTGCTTCCCAAGGATTCTCTCTGAGCCAGGTTCTGTGATCTTTTCTTCTTTTGAGCTCTGGATACAGTTGGAGATTGACATGTATCTATTTTACCACTTTTGCACACATCCCAGATGTTAACAAGCAATCCAAATCTGTTAGCAGTAAACAGATGTCTCTGGACCTGTGGATGTTGCTTCTTTCCTTATGGCTTGCTCCCCCTTGGCATGGGCTTCCGTTGTGATTTGACATTCAGTGGATTGTACCAACAATCCTTTTCACAGTGCCCATACTTATTACAACACCAACATTGACACACAAATCTTGACTTTTTGAGTCCTTCTGGTTGTTGCGTACTTCTCTTGACTTGTTATGTTGTTTCAGGAGAGCTCTCTTTCTTCATTGTCTTCATCCATACTTGTTTGGAGTTATTCTTCCATCCTGCACTTTTTGTGGAAACACATTTAGAAACATGAGTAAAAGATGGGATGGATGGTACCTTATTTTTAGAAGTTGTTTCCCTTTTATTAGAGGATGTCTTTCTTTTAGAATCATCCTTCTCAATGCATACTTGAGTAGGAACATTTCTCCTTTCAGCTGACTGGGAGGCTTTGGCTTTGGGTGATTGCTGATTTTTCAATATCACCTCCAGTTCTAAGCATTTCATATTGAGGGAGTTCTTCTCATCCTCAATAGTTCTTAGCCTTCCTTCCGATTTCTCTTCCAACTGCTTTATCTAGTCTTCATGCACCTTTTTTATTTCTAGTAATGAATTGTCCAGCTCCTTCACCCTTTTGACGTTGTCTTCTAGTTGAGCATCTTTGACAACCATTGAAACTCTGTGCAATTTTTCCAGTGCATGGAAAACTTCACTGACCATTGTCTTAAAGAATTCTTTCTCAGAAAGGCTTATTTGCAATTCTTCACAAGTATCTTCATATCTTTCATTGCAAAGAGAAACTGTTTCATCCTTATCCTTCACCAGCTTTTTGAGAGTGTTGGTTATGCCAACCCTTTTTGCCAACTGATCTTCCATTGCATTGGCTTCTTCTTCTAGCTGTAATTTTTCTTCTTGAAGATCAAGGATGCCAGTAGTAATACAAATTGCCACTTCCTTGGGGACTGTCTTCTGAAGATATTTGAGTGCATTTTGAAGATCATTCATTGTACCAACTTCATCACAGCTAGGACAGGCTTTCTTCATCTTCTTTGCCTGTTTCTTCTTCCTGTTTTTCAGAGTCTTGGCAGATATCTCCATTTGAGGGTATTCACTCACTTCTTCAAATCTGCACTTCATAAAGACTCCCTTGGTTCTTTTAGAGGTAACCTACCTCTGATACCAATTGTAGTGCCCGGATCAGTGTGATCACTGAGAGGGGGAGGGGGTGAATCAGTGATCCTTTAAAACTTTTTACTAATTGATTCTTTATCAATTAAACCTCTATGTCTTGTTAAGACCTCGATCCACTCTTCTTGTATCTCTCAGCCTTTCCTCGAGTGATGTAGTCAATGTAAAGGCACAGGACACAAGGATTTACAAGGTTCGGCACCAAAGGCCTACGTCCTTGCCATGTTGGTTATACTCCCCAACATGGTTTCTCCCATTATAATCTGTTAGTATTACAATGGTCGATACAACATCCCACTGTATCTCTCCTGAGTCCCACAGGAGGGTCATTATACTGCATCCCACAGTGTTACCAGAGTCCCACTGGCCTGCTCCAGAATCCCACTGAAGACTTCTTCCACCCTGAGTCTCACAGGGGGCTTCTCCTAGCTCCTCGAGATGCACGAGTAGCTATTCTTCTCTTTAGCTCTTCAAGTATCCTCAGCAGCCTGGGATAAAGGCTGCTGGCCTTGCTCTGTACCTCTGCTCACTTGTGAGGAACATGCCTTCTCGTCTTGCTCAGGATTTATCTCCTTTCTCTTAGGATGACCTGGCCTCTCTCTTCAAGAATCTTCAACAGCCTCTGAAAAGGTCTGTTGGTCTTGCTCAGCACTTCTGATCACTTCTGTTGATTAGGCTCTTCTCAATTACTGAAAACTCAGACAACTGATATCTCTAACTTTAGTCTGGCTTCAGTCTGACTTCACATCAACTTCATGCACTGAGTGCATGGAATCTCTGCATCCTCATGCACTGATTGCATGGCTTCTCAAAACTCTTCAAGAACTCCTGCTCTTGGACAACTCAAATGCACACCACTGATTTAAGCTTTATTCACGTGTGCATGTGCATGCATGCATGCATGCACTCCCCTTCTTCTCTTCTTGGTGCAGTAAAACCCTCAAAGGATGTAAACACTTTTAGCACACACACATTCCTTGAACTTCACACACTTAATTCAATTTGTTTACACACACTTAATGTGTGTTATACTTTAGTGTGAGAGTCTTCCACTTCTTCAAAATGTACACACTTTAATTGTGAACACACTAGGTTCGGCCTTTTGTTCTATTGCACACACACCACTAAGGTAAGTCTTTGGCCTTCTTCCTTCACTTTGCACACACACAAAATGTGTGGTCTTCACTTGGTGCTTATGCACACACTTGGGTTCTAAGGCCCTCTTGTATTCCCACTTGGCTACGGCCTTCCTTTTGTTTAGCACACACACAAATCTAAGCCGTGGGGCCTTCTTCACTTGGCACACAAACAAGGCACTAAGGCCTCGGCCTTCACTTATTCTTAAAAGCGCACAAGTGCAATGGGTGCAAGGGCTACTTCTTCTTCAACACTGCCGCGCAAGGTGCACTGGCTGTGGGCGCGCAAGTACCACTGCTGCGCAGGGGGCGTGGTGCACAGAGGGAGTGCGCAAGGTCGCGCTGCCCAACCTCTCCCTCCTGTCGCGCAAAGGGGTAGCGCGCAGGGGACCTCCCTTTCTTCTTTCGCTCAAGGAGTGCGCAAAAGGAACCTCACAAAGCCAAGGTGGCTTCGGGCTGCTTTGTCGCGCAAGTAGGATGCGCGAAGCTTAATTCACGTAGCTGAAATGGCTCTGTGGGACTTCAGATCTTCAACAAAGATTCAACAAGCAATCCAGAGGTCTCGGCCTTTCTTTATATAGGCAGAGGGCCTCAGATCATCCACGTGGGATAAATCTTGAACCACCGATATTTTCGGTTCTTTGAAAATCTTTAAACGCGATCCGCAAATCACGTTTTTTTTCTTTTTTGTTTCACGCGGACTTCTTCCTTTATTTTCCTCTACGTTCATGCGAAATAGAACATGTGCATGCCTTCTATTTAAGCCGAATCATGCAAAGACATAAACCACACAAGGCCTCGCACCTTCTGTTTGCTTCGGCCTTCTTCGAAATTTCCCATACGTTTCATGCATGCCCATATTTATACATGGATATGTTCAGTAGGTCCAGACGAACTCCATGGATGATTCAGTTTGTTCGGAGGTGTCCTGGAGCTCGACTTCAGTGCTCGGGAAGCCACTGGAACACGGCGTGTCCGCGGGAGAAGACACAACGTGTCTCAGCCGAGATCGAGGTACACGACAACTCGAGCGTCGTTGGATCCAGTTTTTAATGAAGGCGGACGATTGAGATTATAATGCGGGCGGCGAGATGCGATGAGCGGTGGAGATCACATGCAGGATCAGATGGATGGCTCAGATTCTCTCCACGGAAAATATGCACGTCCCACATCGAAATGGCCCGCGGATTTTCCGCGGATTATCAACCAGCGGATCCCTGCCACTCTCCAATTGAACTTCCCCCTCCACGGTGTCGCTCCACACCGTGTTCTCTCGATGGGATCCCTCTTGCGCCCACCCCTGCCTCTCGCGGGCGCACTATGTGCCCACTATGCATTCTCGGGCGCGCGCTCTGGCGCCCACGCTCTGCAGGCTTGATCCCCCTGCGTGGCCCGTAGCTTAGACACGGCCCCGACCTCCTCTTGGGCTAGCCCCATGGAATCCCCATGGGCGTGGTGACCTTGAGTCCCACAAGAGCCTTGGGTCAAACCCTTGAGGTTGGCATATTTTTTGCTTAAGTAATAGTTAGAACTTTGTGTAAAAACAATGTTAACAAAATGTAATATGCCAAGCCACAAATCTTCTTCTTCTCATCTCCATTCCTTCTTCATCTTCAAACAACATTCCTCATCTTCTTCATTAGAATTCATCCAATTCTTATTTAACATGTATTCATCACTTCAGATTGGAATTCCCGAAGGTTATTTCTTCAACCAAATCAATTGAATCAATTAATTCTTCAATGTTCTTCATAGATCTAATCAGAGATCAAGTTAGATCAATTTCAATGCATCATGCACTAAGAGACAGTGCATGGTCTTCATTAATCCACATCATCCACTTAGTAGTTGTGGATGGATCATCTTCATCTCCTCATGCATTGTTATGACAATTCATGGTCTTCAAACAATGGTGTGACATTGTATCCTCTTGATACAAGTTCTTGGAACTTAAAGATCAGCTCATCAATTGTCTGATGTAATGATGATGCTCCATCATCATCCATTCTTCAAGTGGTGTAACTTAGTATCATCTTGATAAAAGTATGGAAACATTAAGATCAGTTATAAAATCGTCTGATATGGTATGGAGAATGTTTCAACCATTACCTCCTATGCCACTTAGTGAATATCCTAAGTGATATTCATCTTAGTACCATGGCCATTCTCCATTCATCACCAACACCATCACATCCTTTGTCATTCACATATTGAAACTCCCTGACATCCATCCATTCCTTGACAACAACATACCTCATTGACAACAAATGCAACACAGTGCACGTCAGATTCATCTAGTAGAATTGATACATATGAAGCCCATTTGTCAGAGATCAGAAAGGAGGTGGGGTCACAGGGCTTTACTCTTGACCAATCCCAATTCGAGCTTTAACTCGTTAAGCTTTAACAGAACCACATATGGGAGAAGTGGATGTAAATAGAGATTACCTCCTGAGCGATGTAATCTATGCCACCACAAGAGTCTTTCACCATCGTACACCTTACTCTTAGGTCTTATGCAGGTGTTTTAAGGGGTTATGTAAGATGAACCTAGCACTATGATTATGTTCATTGCTTTTTTATAGAAAATATACATTCATCTTAGTATTGTTGTATTGTAAATATATTTTAAAGAATAAATAGTCATTTTAGTTAATATTAAATTATGAAATCTAATTTGATGAAGTAATTGAAATTTTAATTAAATATTGTTTTAATAAACTAATATTAGAAAATTAGTTTTTATTAAATATAAATGATTGTGTCATTTTTATGAATATAATTGTAATTTTTATTAAGGTTTGAAAGTTGTTTTTTTCAAAACACATGAATATTTTCTAAATGTATTTTTTTATTTTAAAAGAAAAAATTTACATGTTTAGAAAATTATTTAGATAAAATAAATATTCTTTTTCAAATCATGATTTCGAAATTATCCAAAACTGATTTTTTCATAATTTTCTAAGACGGTCGAATTTTTGGGTACAAAATAAATATCGTTTAAATATATAATGTGTTTTATGACATCATAATGACCAAATACTGATATAATAAAATATTATAAATGGCATTTTACGCCAATATATGTTTTACCTTTAACATTATGTGATTTTATATTGGTTTTATTAATTTTGTTGTGCCTTAGTGGACCCTCCGGGATTTATAATAAAATTTAACTTTTAAAATTATTTCCATGAGAGGGTGACACATCTCCACATAAGAAAGCATAATATTTTGAGAATTTAGGACATTTTACTTATAAAATATTTTTTTTAATCCCCTTTGAAAAAACCCATGGGTAAAAACCAATGTTTGGTTTGTGGTTTTTATTTGTTTAATGTGTTATGCCCAAATCCTAATAATAAAACATTCATTGCCTTTTCATATATAAACCCACACAAGCACCCACTTATCTTCACCAAAAACCCTTATATCACGTCTCTAATCTATGTTCCACCCACTAGTATCCTCCCAAGGTGCCCCAATATCCTATTAATCCTCTCTCATGCCTCTCTCAAGCCTTTGGATCACACTTCCAAGTAAGGGATTTCTTCCTTTCTCATTTTTTCCCAAATTTTATTATGTTGGTATACCATTTTTTTCAATTAAAAATATTGGGTTATTATTTCTCAACTCCCCCATAATTTCCTCCTTATATTTTAAGGATTATATACTTCATTATATATCATTAATTCCTCCCATGTCCACCAGTTACCATGCTAAAATTCTGTAAGGAATTTCTCTCTTCTTATTTACAATCAAGATATTCTTTTGTATTATGAATCTAAATTCCATTAAATATGTTAGTAAATGTATATATATGATACACTTACATTCAATTTAATGTTCATATGATGAGACACCACTTTCTCTCTCATTAACCATTTTTATGAATTCTGATGTCACACCGTTATGCTGGGGAAATTGCATTGCTATTTTCCTAGCCATAGTCATTGTGTACAGAATTTCATGCCTATTTATCTATCAATGGTATTCACTATTATATAAATTTACTTATTTATTGTATATTTTGGTTTATTAATTCCACATTTTTTTATCATGGAATAAATTATGATGTTTAATTAATCCATTTTTTATGATCCATGAGGATCACTTATGCATGAGATGAAGTGATTAATAAGGGTGCGCCCTAATAGCACTCCCATGCATTGGGTAAAAATTAGTATCATGATACGTCAAGTTAAATCAGGTTTGACTCATGATAATTCAAGTAAAATTTGGGTCAATCATGCTAATTCATGTTCAATGAGGTTTTACTCATGCACCATGTGCAATGAGCCTTGGGTCATGCTAATATCATGTTAAATGTTGATGCCACATATGCATGTTATGATAATTATGTGATATCATTCCTTTATGTTCATGTTTATATTATGATTCATTGATATTCTTATTGTCCAATATGTACTGTATTCTTCATGTTATGAATTTGTTTCTCCCTTACTAGGGTTTATAGCTCACATTTTTCAGGCATGTCCTTAGGTTATCTCATGTAATGCTATGTACGAAGGAATGTGTGTGGTCATGTAAAATAATTTTTCAATAAATATGTGTATTTCATGTTTTAAATTGTTATGTAATGTTCATAAGCCTCAAAGACACTAGACCTCTCAATACTTAGTGTTTTCTTAAATGAATGTTTCTATAATAAATCATGTAAAAGTGTGTAATAAAGAGAAAGGTTTTTATATTCATCATAGCATAACCTGAAAAAATGGAAGGGGTTATATAAATATTTTAAAAAAAATCATCAGTCATCTAATGAAAGTAAGTGTCTAGTATCATTGAAATATTCATTAATTTAATATAACATAATTGACCCATGGAATGAAATAGGTTTCATAAAAACTTTTTTAAATTATAATTGTCATAATAAATCCTTTGGTATTAGGAGGATAGTACCATAATGATATATACCCATTTATGCATAAAATCATTAAAATATGTTGAAAAATATGAAAATTTCTCATAAAATTGAAATTAAATATTTCATTGAAATTTAGAAAAATAAACATTTTATTCAGTATATTTAAAATCTAAAATCGTCATAATTTTTAAAATAATAATTTCATTGAAAATAACCATGTAAATATATACTATAATATTCATGTTAGGGACTTATAATGATGGTTGTAAATTCAATTCAAGCCATATAAGTTAAATTTAATTACTTTTTCAAACATTTAAAAAATGTGAAAAGTTATTCATACCTAAAAAATTTGAAAATAATTCATGGATTAATTTAAAATATGTAATAAGGAAGTAAAAATATTTTTTCTAAAATATTTAACTAAAGAGTAAAACTTCTAGAAAATTGTTTTATGAACACAGTCATAGAAAAAAATTATTTCCGACCTGAAAAGAAGAAATGGTTGAATTTTAATAAAAATATTCCAGAATATATCTAATTAAAAATATATATAAATGGTAATAATTATAAAATTTTTTTTAAAGTATTATAGAATATTTTTTTAAATGATAAGGATCATATAATTTCCCCAGTGAAAATTTATCATAGATAATCCGAAAAATAAATCACATTATAACATGAACCCTAACCTCAAATCCATCATTCATAATATGTATTAAAACAAAATTTATAATAAATATATTTTTATTATAAATATATACTATAAAAATATACATATATATCACACTCTATGTCATTTCATTTTAATTTTCAATTACACTTTAATTAACAATACTACATTAAAACCATTATTTGTGTGATGATTATTCTATTTTTTGGTATATTTCATTTTAATGGTTCTATTCCATGAACCTTGGTAGTGGTTTCATCAGATTTATAATATTAATAATTTTTTATATCATACGTAGTCATTATATACACTTTTATTACTATCCATATTGGCTGGTGGTGAAAAATGAATTACACCAATTCATAAAGATGGTAGTTCGTACATACGTATGAGTAATGTTTACATTTTTTTCTTTTTTGAATGTATGAAGGGTATCTGATATTTAAATAACCAATATTAATTATTATATCAGAAATATCATATATATCATCAAATATATCCTTATAACCATTATTATAAAGAGGAAATGAAATCAGAATCACATCTCTTTGTGGAGGTGGTAGTCAACACGTGTGCATGAATGAAGTTATCATTTCTCAATGGGTGGGAAGGATATATAAAATGGATATAACATAAATAATAAGTACTAAATACAGAAAATATACTCATTCAATCATGATAATATGATTAAAATGAATTTTGATGACATTAAAGAAAAAAGAAACATGAAAATGCTCAATAAGAAAATAAACATATTCTTTCTAAATATTCCCATTAAAAGAAAATTATGGACTATTGGATGTGTATTTACGAAGATCAGTACATCATGTTCATAGATAAGGATTTTTTAAATTTAATTAGGTAGATCATCATTCAGATAAAGGAATCATGTAGTTTGTATAAGTGAGAATAGGATGCGCTCTCTTATATTTGAGGTGGGTGAAAAGCTTTTATATACATAAATAATTTTTATATAATATGTTTCATCATCATATAAATAGTATAAATAATTAAAATAATAAATTATTCAATGTCCATAGTAGATATAAAATCATCAAATCTAATTATTTCGTCTGTTTAAAGATAATTAAAAACATGTCTTTTAGATTAACCCCCTATTTAACCCTTTTTTACCCTTGCTATAGTGGTAAATTCTTACTAGTGTTACTATCCATTATGACAAAAAATTATGTTTGCTAACATAATAATTGTTATTATGATTAAAAATATGGAATCCATTTTTTTATATTCAACTAATAAAAGTTTTAAAAAAAATAATTCTAATGTTAATGTAATGAAACTATTTATAAGAAAAATGTGTTTTCAATCATAACAAGTATTTACATTATTTGGATTTATAATTATCACCATTAAATGGATGTTATTTTATTTTTTAGATTAAATTATCTATAAATTTTATTAAATTCATTCATAAATGGTTTTTAATTTAATTTACATAGATAGATTTACTTTCTGCATAGGAAAAAAAATTAAAATTCAACAATTTGTACTTTTAAATGATATCTTCTTGATAGCTCACCGAATGGTAATCACCATATGAATGGTTCTTAATTTCATTTAGCATAATTAAAAATATATTTCACCTATTTTATTGGTTATTTTTTATAATGGTATATAGAGTATAGAAAAATACATCATATTGAGAAATTGATCATTTAATAGAAAATGATATTTGAAATTTAGTACTTATTTAAAAAGAGTTAATCAATACTTTTTCATTTTTGAAAAAATTTATACACGTTTTCAATAATTGTTTTAGTAATATTCATACACTAAAATCCAATACATAGTTGATAATAGTTATATTGAATAATAATTTGACAATAGTAAATGGTGGTTTGTTTAAGCATTGTGTTTCATGTGACACAAGCTATCGAAAAGAACATTTTTATTTGGAAAAAAATACCTCATAAAATCAAGAAGTGTCACACTCTACACCCTTTATAAAAGTTTCTCTATCAAAAATATGACACTATAACATAATAAAATTAGTTTTTTATGGCTCATCGTATCCTTAGGTTCCAAAATAGATGTCACGACCTATCACACAGGCCCCAGACGTGACTACCCCAAGCCTACCTTCTATAGGCTAGGGGTTAGTGATGAGCACTTGAAAGCTTTTCCCGAATAGGGAAGACAATTCCATAAAGATCTGTAGACACTCAAAAGGGGGAACTAAAGTAAACAACCAACAAACATAATACATAACAACGAGTGTAAAGTACAGCCACAAGTAAAACTGAAAACTGAAAACAGTGGGCTGGAATACAATCTGTAGAAACAAAAAAAAGTAAATAGTTGTCGCATCTTCCCTAGAGCTCTACCTGGAGGGTAGAAGCTGTAAGTATGAAGTCAAAGAAGATGATCTCGACAACTAATGTCACACCAAGATCCACAAAGTCCTGAACCTCCATAGTCTTCCTCAAAGCATTAGTAGTCTACACCAGACACACACGTGCTGGCGGAGCCTGTGCAAGCATGAGTATAACAAGTTAGTAGGGGACCCTGAGACCCACGAAGGTCTCTCAGTAATCCAAAAAGGAAAAAAACCCAATAAATACCACCAAGGTAATATCACAAGCGTGATCTAAATCATTAAGCACAAAGAAAAAGAGACATCTCACTCTAACGGTATGACTTTAAGGTTTTTTGGATATGGATGACTAGTCGTAAATCCAGATCATCCTATCCGTAGTAACTATATTTTTGACTCGTATAGGTCATTGTATGTTGACACGTATTGGTTTCTAGATGCTGACCCGTATTGGTCACCGGAGCTGACCGCATTGGTTGCGGGTGCTGACCCATATTGGTCGCTGGTACAGAGGTAGGGATGATTATTCATAAAGAAAGATCATCCCACTCTAGAGTTTCTAATACTGACACATATTGGTCGCTCTTCTTCATTATGTCCCATCCATCCACTTAATTCCTGCACGAAGCACACCTAATTTTCAGAAGACTATATTCCTTAAGAAATTTGTCATATTTCGTCTTGTACGAAGTCCTAGAAAACCCCATAACCAAGGGACCGCCCCACCATAGGGGTCCCAACGTGACAGATGACGCGTCTATCGGACACTCGGTCTATGAGATATGGGCACTTTTGTAAAAAGGCCCCAGCTAGATTGAAGTATGATCCATCCTAGGTCGAACATAAAACTATTTAAAAACTCACTTAGATTATCTCCATTGGACCACTTTGTGAAAAGGGTCCTTATGCCACAAATGGCGCGTTGGTCAGACGCCTGGTCTGTCAGTTACACCTCTTTCCGTGAAATGGGGTGATCACACCTCAGTCCGGCCTGGCTCAGTCAGGCATGCCAGAATATGCCTAAGAAACTTCTTCTCAAAAAGGTCTCCCAACACCACTAACAGAATGTCAAGCAGAAACTCGGTTCGTCAGTTATGGGTGTTTCTTTATTCGGGACCCGGTGGGTTTGGGCTCAGTCCGACTCGGTCAGGTTGGCCAGAAGCAACGGGTCCCATGGTCTACCAAACCCCACAGGGGTCTGGCCCATTAAGGGTTGGCCTAGTTTGGATCATGGTTCGGGCCATGGTTGGCCCAGACCGCCTGGTGGGGCTCGGCCCACCCGCGCTGCCCCACTAGGCCGCGGGTCCGGTCGCCATCCGACACTGTCCGCCTACTAGCACGACCTTCGCGGGGCGCGTAGCTCAACTCCCTTCAATCTGTGGTTCCAAATTGCATCACCATGTGATATGCGAAACCCACGGGATGCGAGTCCCATCCTCCTCCACCGCATCTTTGAGAAATGACTTTCTTCAATCAGTGGTGAACAATGGCCTGCAACCTCCGCCTCCGCGTCCGTGGCCAACCGAGGTATTGTCCACCACTTACAGCCATTGTGGCATGATTATGTGACTACCCTCCATAGCGTATGAGGGTGCTCCACCCATTGTCATCGTGTTCGGCTGTCACTGGCTGCCTCCGTCACTCGCAGGCACTGATCTCTACCGTCACAGTGCCTTTTCCATGCCAGTTTATCTTCTGCGGGGCTCCGTTAGTGCTCTGGAATGTTTTTTCTACTCCCTTCTGCACCTACAGGCCTCTTAGGATGCCACCATCATAGCTAGTCCTGCTATTTCATGTTCCCATTGAGTTGAGGAAACTATCCCTAAAGAATGCAGTATGAGTGAAGTGGCGGAGGGTTCAAGGCTTGTTCGTTTGGACTATGCCCTCCTCGTTGATATGGTAATAAGTGGGAGCAAAGAAATAATCATATAAAAACTATAATAATTAACCCCCCTAACTAGATGTGACATCCACTGACGACGATCGGTGGAACCTCCTTCGTCATTCTTGTCGGTTCGACATTCGGTGGCGCTCATCACCACTCGCTAAATCGGGTCTCGTCCTCCAGGTGGTTCTTCGCCGACATCTGTAGTTCTTCATTGAGGAATAAATCCATCAGCATTTCTTCGCTCTCGGATCACTACCACCCGAGCATCCATCTCTGACAGAGGAAGATGTTGTGTCACTTCGCCAGAGGTTCCTCAATTGAAGAAGCCATGTCAAGACTCCATGTCGAGCCTCACTTAAATAGAACGGAGATAGGGTGAGTAACGTGTCGAGGAATTAATGAGGTTCACTGAAGAATGAGCCTTATAATTCCCCATCTATATAGTTACAAATGAAGTAGAGTCATGCCATTAATTATATTGAAAATTTATTGGTCACGCCACCGACGCTCATCCATTGTGGAAAAGAAAAGAAATTAACAATTAAATATTATTTTATTATTCTTTAAAAAGTCAAAAACAATATTTGTCTCCTCACCAACTATGGTGGAAGTGAATATTCCCTTAATAGAATCCAAGAACTGCATATTCAATGGTGATCTCATATTTCAATTCTGAGCACTGGTTCAAAAGATAGAAAATGATGCCCGCGTGTTTACTGAACTTACCTTAAACAACATTTAGTAATTCATTTCGGGCACACCGGGCCTCCGAATTACACACCAACAATTTTCAAAGACATGCAAATTTCCCATATAATTTAAAAAAACATGGAATTTTTGGGTAATAACATTCTACCAACATTGGGGCTTTAGGTCCTCAAAATAAAAACAAGGATACATAAACAATGAGGGGTACTGGGCACGCATATGAGCCTCTTGCTCCCAAGTTCTCTCCTATAGATTCTCGTGCTGCCAAAAAATGTTCCCTATAGTTATCGACCACCCATGAAGGATACTATCTTTTCTATCCTCTACCTCCAACAGGTACTCTATGAAATTTCCCCATCTTCAGTCTCCAGCACTCCATGGTCAATGACATGAGATAGTTCATTCACATATCACCTCTAATGGGATGCATGGAAGATTTCATGTGCCCTCTCCAACTGCAATGGAAGCGCCATATGGTACACCACCTTGCCAATCCTCCAAAGTATCAGGAATGGTCTGATAAACCACATTGAGAGTTTTCATCCTTAGACAATCCTCCGTAGTCCCAATCGAGGGGAGACTCAAAAGAATTCGTGGTCCCCCTCCGAGAACTCATGTATTCTCCATCGCCTATCAGCATAGGACTTTTTCCGGCTCTGTGTAGTCTTCATCTGCACTCAGATGACCTGCACTTTCTCAGTGGTATCATGCACCACCTAGTGCCCGACCTTCACTTACTGGAAAGTGAGGTATCTAGAAACAAACTCCTCTATAACTTTCTTCAACCATGGAAAATAGTACTGACATTGGAGGTCCTGATACATCTTCATCACACCTAGATGTACTGCCACGGGGGACATATGGAACTCCCTCAGCACATCCTATCATAGCACCACTGGTACAACTGTACGTCCTCTAAAAAGGTTAGTGTACTACCCACTGTCAGAATATCCATCAGGTGCATGGCCTGGGGATATCTAAGCACGTGTAGTCTAGAAACTACTATCTCCGAGTTGCGCCTCCTTGACTCGTTGAAGGAGTGGAGGTTCAACTACAATCAACTTGAGGTAGAATCTCTCATCCCTATCCACATAGGATATCTGAAGCGAGGCTAACTACTCTGAAGCCTCGTTCAGTAGCTGTGAACTCAATCTTTGGATAAGTGCATCTACCACTAAGTTCCCCTTACCATGAGTATAGACTATCTCAAATTCATAGTCCTAGAGGAACTATAGCCAACGTCACTGTCTCATATTCAGATCATTCTATGTGAAGATATATCTACGACTCTTGTGGTCCGAGTAAACAATGAACTGTTATCCCATCAAGTAGTGTCACTAATTCTTCAGTGCGAAGACTACTGATTCTAACTACAAGTCATGAGTCGCATAATTTTTCTCGTGAGGCCTCAACTGTCGTGAGCTATAACCAATCACTGCATCACCCTTAATGAGGAGGCAACCAAGTCCTATCCAGAATGCATCATAGTAAACCACATAGTTAGTCCCCTCCTCCAGAAACCTCTGGATGGGAGTGTTGGTCATGTTATGCCTTATCTATTGAAATATCTCCTAGAATATCTCTCTCCATAGGATGGCTTTCCCTTTCTTCGTCCAGGCAGTCATAGGTGCTTCTACTATGGAGAAATCAGGTACGAACCTCCGATAGTAGCCTGCTAATCCTAGGAAGCTCCACCTCTCAGTAACACTTCTGGGTGGCTTCCAAGAAAGTACTACCTCAATCATCTAGGATCCACTGCAACTCTAGCCTATGAGATGACGTACCCCAAGAACCGGACCTTTCGTATCCAGAACTCACACTTTGAGAGCTTCCCATTTAACTAGTGCTCCCGGAGTGTGTCCAAAATTATTCTCAAGTGTACAGGGTTCTCTTCCTCGAAAGATGAGTATACCAAGATGTCCTTGATGAAGACTATCAGAAAGATATCGAATTATGGCTGAAAGATCATATTCATGAGCACCATGAACACTGCTAGAGTGTTGGTCATGCCGAAAGGCATCACTAAGAACACGCAATGGAAATACCAACATCTGAAGGCTTTCTTTGGTATGTCATCATCCCGTACCTTGAGATGATGATAGCCTGATATGAGTTCGATCTTCAAGTACAACTTTATCTCTTTTAACTTATAAAACAGATCATCAATCCACGGCAGAGGAAACTTGTTCTTCACCGTCATCTGGTTTCGGCGCTCGAAGTCCATGCATGGCCTCAAAATTCCATCTGCCTTTTTGGACAACAACACCGAGGATGCCCATGGAGAAACACTGGGCAATAAGAATCTCTTCCTATGTAAGTCCTCTAACTATACCCTCATCTCCCGGAGCTATGTATGGGACATCAGATATGCTGGCGTAGATATGAGTGTTGTTCTGGGGTACAAGTCAATGCAGAAGTCCACCGCTCTATGAGGAGGTAGTTCTGGGATATCTTTTGGAAGGATGTCCTCATACTCATCCACCACTATTGGAAACTATATATATGCCTCATCCTCCATGTTGAAGGTCATGCAATCCAACTGATATGTAATCGGCTACACCCTCTTGATAGCATGTCCATCTCGTTTTGCTATGTTTTCCTTCTTACCAACAACGTAAAACTGGCCTCCATCTCTATGTGTACATCACACTGTACGTCTCAAGTTGCCAATCTATACATGAACTGCTAAAAGCCAGTCCATTCCTATAATGATGTAATAGGGATTCAATTCCACTACTAGAAGATCCCATCTAAAACTCTCTCCTACGAGAGTAAGATCACACTGTCGGAACCGGCGTGTGACTATTGAATCTCCTCCCGTAGAAGTATTCAAACACAAAGGTCAAGCTAAAAGATCATTCAGAATCTCAGAGTCCTAAACTATGTCCATGACAAGGATATAATGGGTAGCACCTATGTTGGTAAGAATTACTATTAATGTAGAAAAGATACAGATCGTACCTCGTATCATCTTCGGGACGTTAGTATTGCGAGCATATACTACCTGTAGCCGGTCCTGTCCCCATCCACCAACTCCCAAAGATCATGGTGGACCACCTGGGGGTGTTGGTGGTAGTTCTTGGTGACCCCAACCACCTCTTACAACACGTCCTACTCCCCTACCTCATCTTCCACCTTGCTGACGCTCATGCTATTGCCAATTTCGCTGCCTCGGTGGCCCCTCCACTATCTGCTGGTCATTCGTATAGTGATTCAGATAGTCAAAAGCTTTGTGACCCTGTCCCCCACATGAAAAACAAACCATTACTCACTGGTGGTTCCCTCAGCCTCTTAGGCCTCTCACCTCTGACCCTACATCCTGGGGTCTCGCTTCGAAATCTCTAGCCCACTTGGGCTTCTGCGTTGTCTGTCTACTACCAGCTATAGATGAATCAACTACCTTTCATCTGGTAGGGGATCTCACTATAGATTCCAACTCTGTAAGGAGGATATTCATAAGTAGAGCTTGCTCAAGCACACCATCATGGGTTAGAATGCTGAGAGAAACTGTATCAGCTCTGAACTCTCATCAGAGCCCCTACTAAAAGGTCTGGGCCCTGATGTAGGGGTCTCATACCATGTCGATGGAGTATTGGGAGAGGTCAATAAATCTCACTGAGTATTGAGCCACAGTCTCGCTACCCTCCAACAGATGCAGAAGATCATGAATACACATAGAGTGTAGTGTGGCTACCGTGAAATCTACCATGAAAAGGTTCTCAAAGTCTTGAAAGGTGAGGGTTGTCTCATCATGCACCTGGAGTGTCGAGATCTACCATAATCCTTCCAAGCCTTGAAGAAGGATAAGGCCAAGATAGCCATCTGCTCGGTGAGTGTCTCTAATAAGTGAAAGACCTGCGAAACTTCCTCAAGACAGTCCTTTGATGCATGGGGGTCAGTCTCACCTTGAAGCCTCAGAGGCCTCTATCTTTGGAACTCATGAAATGTGATCAGCTAGAATGCATGATTCACTAGTAGAATCTTCTACTCAATGAGTGGTGGTGCAGCTAGTACACCACCCGAAGGTGCCATCACTGTGAGTGGTCCTTGTACCAACACCTCGTCGCTCACTAGGATAATGTCATGACCATTAAACAGAATCTGGGATGGCTATCTTTGTGGAGGCATCCTATAAGAAACAGATGCACCATGATCAATAAGTTATACTTGGTGAGCGGACTCAAGAATGATCAAGAAAACTTTATCAAAACACCAGTAACCAGTGTTTTCATATACCGAGTCAGAAAACAGAATACAGGTTCCTAGTGTATGGATACATCAACCGCCACACCAACACTATACTACAAATACTAAAAACTGAACTCAATATAATTTACATCATTTCCTCAATTAAAGTAGACTCTTATTTCTTCTAGTATAACTGACCACCCTCTGAAACCACTTTGTCATGAACAGTCCCATGGGGCCTGGATGTGACAACCCCAAGACCTACTTCAATAGGTCAGGGCTTGGTGACCAGAACTAGAAGGATTTTTCTGAATAGGGAAGGAATTTACTTAGTGATATATGCACACTCAAAAGTAAAACTGAAGTAAACAACCAAGAAAAGTAAGGTATAACCATGAGATTAATGTTCAACCACAAGTACAACTATAAACTGAAAACAGTGGGCTGAAATACAAGCCCTAGAAAATGAAAAGAAAGTAAAAATATGCCGCATATTCCCTAGAGCTCTACCTGGAGGGTAGTATCTGTATGTATGATGATGAAGAAGATGATCTTGACTGCTCTCTTCACACCAAGCTCCAACATGTCCCGAAGCTCAAAAGTCATCATCATAGGGTCTGTAATTTTCACCGGACACACACGTGTGGGCATAGCCCATGTAGGGGTGAGTATAATAACTCATTAAGGGACCGTGAGGCCCTTGAAGGTCTCTTAGTAATCTACAAAGGAAAACACACAAGAAATACCACTATGTTAATTTCACAAGAATGATCTAAATCATAAAGCAAAAAGAAAAAAAAGACAGTTCGCTCTAACGGTATGACTTCAAGGATACTGGTATAGGGATGAATGGCCAAAAAGATAGACTATACTATCTGTAGTAATTTATAGTGGAACTGTATAGGTCACAGAATGATGACCCCTATTAGTCGTTAGATGTTGACCCGTATTGGTGGCTGGTGATGACCCGTATTGGTCACTAGTGCTGAACCGTATTGGACGCGTATGCTGGACTACATTAGTCACTGGTGCTGATCTGTATTGGTCACTGGTATAGAAGTAGGGATTACTAGTCATATAGCTATATCATCTCACTCTATAGTCTCTAATGCTAACTCTTATTGGTCACTCTTCTTCTTCATGTCACACCCAGCCACTCGATTCCCACACTGAGCACGCCTGATCTCTAAAAGACTCTTCCCCTCAAGCCATTGGTCATACTTCAACCTATATTTTGTCCCTCAAAAATCATCCCCAAGTTAACTCCCTAACATATAGGTCTAAACGTGACGGACAACGCGTCGATCGAACACCCAGCCTGTGAGATATGGGCACTTTTTAAAAAAGGGCCCAGTTGGATTCAAGGATTATCCAACCCAGGTTGCATGTCAAGCTCCATCAAAACCCACTTAGAGTTTCTCCAAAGGACATAATTGTCATAAGGGTCCTTATTCCATATACAACATGTTGATTGGACTCCCAGTCTGTGAGTTACACCCCTTTCTGTGAAAACGGGGGTGATCCCACCTCGGTCTGGCCCATCTTAGGGGGACCCACAAAAATATGTCAAAGGGACCGATTCTAAAAAAAGGGATCCCTATTCCACTGAAAGAATGTCAAATAGACACTTGGTTCATCAGTTATAGGTGTTTCTTTATTCGGGGACCGGTTGGGTATGGGCCCGATCCGACTCGGTCAGGCCAGCCCGACGCAACGGGTCCCAGGGTCTACCTGACCGCGCCTGGGTCAGGACCATTAAGGGTCGGCCTGGTTTTGTTTGCAGGATTGGGCCACTATTGGCCCGACCTACTGGGTGGGACTCGGCCCACACGGACTGCCCTGCTGGGACGGCCCGGTAGGCATGCTGGCTCTCCCCGCACGGGGCGCGTGGTTCGCCTGCCGAATGGATCTATGGAGTTGTTCGACTTCCTTCAATCAGTGGAATCACATGGTCCTTGGAACCTGTGGGATGAGGGTCCCATCCTAATCTATGGTGGATTTTATCCGTGACATTATCCAATCTACAGTGTGCGATTGCGCGCCGCCTTCACCTCCGCGTCCGCGGTAGGCCGAGGTGCCGGTCGCTGCCTGCAGTTGTCGTGACATGATGTCGCAGATCCCTTCTGTGGCATGCGACGGCGTGCCACCTACTATCATTGTGACCCATCATTTTTGGCCACCTCCATTGCTTTCCAGTTCCTATTGTCTCCACCACCACACTTGGCCTGTGCCGCATCGGCGGATCTTCCGTGGGGCTTAGATGCTGCTTTGGAGCTCTGTTTCTACTCCAATTTGTGGCTACGGGCATCCCAAGATGCCACCGTCATAGTGTGACCCGCTATTTCAAATTATTGTCGAGTTGATAAAACTATCCTCGAAGAACAAAACATGAGTAAAGTGGTGGATAGTCTGGGGCTTGTTCTTTTGGCACCCACCCTTCGCGTTAATATGATTACAATATGGAGAAAAGAAATCATCACAAATAAACTATAATAATTAAACCCCCTACCTGGATGAGATACCTGCTGACGATGATCGATGGAACCAAATTCTTCATTGTCATCAGTTTGTGATTCGGTAGTGCTCGTCACTGCTCGTTGAATTTGGTCTCATCGTCCATGTGGTTCTTCGCCGACATCTCTCATTCTTCTTTGAGGAAAAAATCCATCAGAGTTTCATCGGTCCCGAATCATTACCACTTGAGATTCTTTCCACATTGGGGGAAGGTGTCACGTCACTCCTCCAAGGGTTCCTCAATTTAAGAAGTTGTGTCAAGACTCCACCCCAAGCCTCACTTAAATTCAGGGTAGAAAGGGTGAGTAACGTTTCAGGGAATTAATGAGGTTCATTAATGAATGATCCTTTGAATTCCCCAATGATGCAGTTAAAAACAAAGGATATTTAGGCCATTAATTAGCTATGAAAATCACCAGTCCAGCCACCGCTGGTCATCTGTTGGAGAAAAGAAAACAAAATAATAATAACATATTATTTTATTATTCTTTAAAAGTATGAAAACTATCTTTTTTTCCCTAACAACTGTGGTTGAATTGAATCTTCCCTTAAGATAATATCGGCTTTGTGGATTCAACAGCGTTCTCGAATTTAAATTCCAATCACCAGTTCAAATGATAGAAAATTTCACCCGCATGTTTCCTGAACGTACCTTAAAAAAGTTCATAAATTCATTCCGGGCACACCAGGCCTCAGAATTACGTACCATTAATTTTCACAGACTCATAAAAATCCCAAATTATTTAAAAAAATATATAGTGAATTTTTGGGTCTTTACAATAGAGTTCTCAAATTTATGGTTAACCATAAAACTTTTAACAAGTGAGTGATCTTATTCCATATCACATTATTCCATCATTATATATTCTCAATTAGTTGATAATCATTATAATGATAATTCTATAGTAGTAAAATAACTATGTTCATTACATGTTAATGATTAGGTATGTATATCCTAAAAAAATACATCAAACCTAGCCTGGACTTGAGAGAGAATCAATTGAAGTGATAAGCCACTGTCTTGATACAAAAAGGAATCTCAATTGAACTAATATATCATGGGTTCAAATATCTATTCATTCCAAATCTCATAACATTCATCAATAGATATATTTTAATGAATACCTTGTCACAAACATCAAACTCTATATCTCATGACCAATTGTCAACATAACTCATTGGTGGACTCAGATCTTTTCTAATGTGATGTTGAATTCCATTTACCTTCACATACATTTACTTACCCATACTACGTACTAGTATCATCCATTCTCCAACATCATCCCATCACATTAGAGTTATTCACTACCTTCCAAAGAGGGATTCATAAGGATTCAATTGAATTCTTATGTGAAGTCATTATTCGTAGAAAATTCAACATAAGGAAGGCATTGATCCCAACTAGCATTGAATTACATGAATAATGATCATAATATATAATATGTGGTTTTGATGGTCCAAAAATAAGGATCATCTATATGGGAAAGATATGTAGTGTTAATTTTTAACTCTATATTAAATGCTCATAGGATACTTATCTAGAACCTAGAGGTAAACCACTGATCCTAATTACATACAACAAAATGTGGTACTCTATGATTAATTACAAATTTATTAATATATATCTTAGATAAATGATCAAGATAAAAATAATATCTGATATTAATAAAATGTGATGAAATCATAAGGTGATTGAAAAGAACCTAAATAGATTTCTGGTATTTAGATGTTTTTGGGAGTCTGACAACAAAATCATTGGCGATGTTTTCCCATATTCATTTAGGTATGGGTAATGGTTGCAACATCCCCTTATATTTCTATCATTAAACCTTATCATACTATCTTACTAAGAAATGATATATATACTCAATAATTCCATGATTATTGGATTTTGTTTTATCATCATCTTGAAAAAACTAGAAATCTACTTCCAACTCAGAGCACTATCCACCTTGTTCACATTTCTGAGGTGAAAATATAATGAGAATTCATAATATTTTATAAACTCCTAGCATATCTATTGGTTATTATTAAACATAACCTATGTGGATATAAATTTAACACATTTATGAGTTGTATATATATCTCAACATAAACCATAAATATAAATGTCTATATCTTTTCAATACTAAATTTAATTATGGTATCTCTATATCCTTAGTCGGGTAATTTTTCCCATGATTATTTAGTTAGAATGATGTATAATCTCCCACCATATCATTCTTCCTAATGAAGCATCCAACTCCCTATTATGATTCATCATTATAGATCACAACCCCTTCTCCACTGTATGGTAGCGTGAAAGCTTCTTCACAAACCAACCATATTTTTAAATCATTGATATTTCCCTCACATTTATGAATCTAAGTGAACTTATCCACCTTCTGAGTAAAATTTGTAATTAAATTTGAAATCCTTGATATGTTTATAAACAGTTATGGGCATTTTCATGGAAATTGAACATAAATATGAATCAATTACACCTTTTATATTCTAATTAATTACTCAATAAATTTTGTATTTTAGGAATCTACTGATATACCTTCAAATGATATTTTATAAACCAATAACGAAACATTATGTAGCCAAAAATTATGACATCCTAAATTTGGAATACAGTTTCTAATACCTCAATATCTTCAATATAATTTCAAGATGATCTTCATTTTATTCCTTTCTATTATAATATATAAGAATATAAGCTATAGATAATACTGAAAACTGATCATTTTATTCACTAAATATGCTATTTATTAAGTCCATAAATATGGAAGGGTCATCGGTAAGACCGATTTTCATCACATTAAATACATAATGTATATACCTCATGTAGACGTCTATCTTGGGTATTCATTACATTTTAACCTCTTTTGGTGATATCATGATCAAATATAAATCATTGAAATATATTAATATCCTTGTAAATGACCAGACATATCATTGTTATTGGGTATAGGATACAACTTCTTGATAATAATCTTTTCATGTACCCAAAAATCAATGAAAATTGTTTCTAAACTGTCTTTCTTCATAATTGATTGTATAGAAGAATCCTATGGTGACATACTAGGGATTATAAGTAAATTTTTATGATTCTATTAGATTTTATTCTTCATTTCCTATAACTCAACTAGATCCATTTTATAAGGGGTCCTTGAAATTTTAATAGGACAATGAATGATTTCTATTGAAAACTCAAATTCATGATTTTTAGGAACACTATGAAACTCCTAAGTAAATGCAATAATATATTCCTAAAAATAATATTTTTTATCAATGTTGAATTTCTCCAAAACCATTTGTGAAAATTTATCTCATTAATAGTAAGTAATAACAATATATCAGATGTATTTGTTTTTAGAAGTTCATTTTCATTGTCACACTAAAAACCTATAATAGGGTGACTCATAAAATCAGATATGGGATCTCTAAAAATTAGATTAATTTAGTATCTATATGAAGAAATAAAATTCATTACCAATATTAAATAAAATTTTATTATATGGAGAAGAATAATACTTATATGCAGAACATACAAAAAAAACCTCTACCAGAGGGGACCTATTGACTAAAGTTAAAATCAGCAAACAACTTGATGTTTTTTATTTATAATTATTAATCTATTAATTAAGGTTGAAATTTTATGTTCATATAAATCATATTATTATTAATTTATTAGGTAGAACAATAATTCAATATAACACTCCTAATTCATGAGTGGATGAGCAGTGCGTTTAACACCCCATTATTTAATGGAACTACACCAGTTATTTTTATTTTATAGGATTTCCCTTTTTACATTGACATTAGAGTTTAATATGGATTATTATCTTCTCTATCCCTTTAATTATGGGATTGAAATAATAAATTCCCATATTACCCACAATTAATACATTGAACCATAAGTGTTACCATAGGATGAATATTATTTTCCTCTATCAAATTATTAATTTTCCATGGTAATTAGATAATAAATTCACTTCTTTTCCTATATTAAACCAGTCACACTCCATTTATATCTTTAATATAATTCGGATTCCCATATTGAGAACATATATGATGTTTATGCTCCTTCCCTCTATGGTCAGTATCAGTTGAAAATTCCTAAAATGACATTTTTACCTTATTTAAAATATGAACTATATTTATGTTGTCAATCATATTTTGAGATAATTTATTAAATATAACCATATTTTTATTATCTCAACTCCCATACAATTTTTTTAATCATGAGGATGTTCATTTCATTAGTCATTACATTCACTTTTCACATGATTATTTTTGGTTCTATCCAATTATTAAAAAAACAGATGATGTTAGTATCAATCAACATTAATTAGATTAATAAATCATAAGATAATGAAAATTATTTTCTAAGTTCCTTAAATTTTGAATCATTTTCACTTACCCATGAGTGATTTGGTTTATCCTATCTCACATTTTTTATTATATATTTTCATAGAATACATCATCTCATTTTTTGAAAATGATCATAAAGAGAATTCAAATTAACCAATAAATATACCCTAGAGGTGTCAAACCAGGTGTATTGTTAGGCATATATTTTATGTACAAGATAAATATAAAGTTAAAACTGAAACTTCCATTTTCATGTTATTACCCATTAGATTGTGTAAACTAGAGTCTACATATACATTGTTTATCCAAAAAGTGATTTTTTACTATTAAAACACATGATATATATCGTACCAAAACATAATAGTGATATTATATACATAGATATATCCCATTAATATTCACAAAATATTTTCTAGTCCTAATATAAAAAAATAATTTATCCTTTCTCGGATACAAACTAAGGAAACCCAATCATTTCATACATAAATATTACATCGCTTTTTATGAATATACAAGACATCACATAACAATACATTCACTAGAACCATAATGGTTCAATATATTAGGAGACTAGATATATAGTCAACTTATTTTAGGAAATATTTTCAATATCTCCTATAGTGTTCTTCTCACATAGTATCATTCATAGAAAACCCTATTTAGATCATTTTTTTATTACATGGGGGAAAAACGTAATAAAATGTGAGAATATCTCTTGTAAAATGCTAAACAATTGAGATATAAATCAATGATCAAAATTGTGCATAATATGAGAATAATATTTTTATTCAAAGATAAAAACTTATGAAAATCATACCCATTCATTAAAATGTCATTAATCATGAGTCAAAATATACATCAATATCATAACAAAATACCTAAGTATTATGTGTTTTAAATCATAAATAGTCAATTAGGATCTCTGAAAATAATTAATAAACATAAGACATATGTTTTCGGAATGCATATAAAAAATGTAATTCATATACATTGTCAAATATCACTTCCAAGAATGTCATAGTGGATAGAGTCTCATAGTGAATTCTTTTTACCCATATTCGATCATTTTAATAATAAGGGATCATTACCAATAATATTATTGTGAATTGAGTCCATTAATAAACTAGGTCTACTCCACATTCTAGTTCTTACTATCACATGATATTTCAATCATTACCAAATCCATTGGAAGGCTATATACTATCAGGTCCACCAATCGCAAAATAAATACTACAAACAGTTATGCCAAATAATCATAAAAACATTAATCTTTACCACATAAAATAACCCATGAAAGAGAAATAGTTTTGATAATTATTTAATCATCAAGTCATAATTATCTATCAAAATAAATAAACTAGATTGAGTCATAAACTAATTCATTATTTCATCATAGATTAATTTACGCATAGAAAGACAATGATTCATAAGATCCTTATTAAAAATATCATTATCATAAGTCATTCAAAAAAGTAAAGTGGAATTTATCATAAAAAAATGTCCCATATAAATCATAATAATCCTTAAATTATCTTCTATCTGTATGATAAATACCTTTAAAACTGAACATGAAAATTTATTTAAAAATTTATTTTCTTTTGATATCATTTGGGAATAAAAAAATAACATAAAATTGAGAAAAAAATATAACAAAATTACCATAAATTCTTGTATATTAATAATTAATTCTAAATATATTTATAACAATAGAAAAGTTTGTTTATATTATATATGTTAAAATATAATATTTTTTTTAGAATTTTTTAAATGTAAAAATTGGTTGCTATAAAAAGTATTTGAAAATATTCTATTTAATAATTTCTTAATAAAATAAAATAGAGTAAAAATAATCATTCTCAATAATTTATTTATATATAACATAAATATTAATAATTTTCCAGATCATGAACATGGAATTGAAAGATTCTCAATGTAAAAAGAAGAAATAATATTGGATTTTTCATAAAAAAATATCTCAATCATTTTATGTACCAAAGGTGATAAATGGTAATAATAAATGAAAACATTATAAATATGAACAGTAAAATAGAGTATATATATTTTAAAGGCAGAGGATAATATTATTTCCTTCATTTTAAATTTAACATAGACAATATTGAAAAGAAATAAGATTGTCAAATATACCCTTACCTCAATTCTTTTGTTTCTTCATATACATTCATAAATAATATATGAACACTATATATATAATATATATGCATTTAAGAACCATATTCATATAAAAATTACTATTTATAATTCACTTTTAATTTTTGATTATCCATTTATTAACATTTCACAATTATACTTACTGTTTTGGAGAAAATTGGTATGTTTACCATACACATTACATATTTTTGGTTTGATTCCTAGAACCCGGTACATGGTTCCATAATATCATATATTTTTTCATATCATAAATTCCAAAAATATTAAATATATATAAATTTTTAACTAACCATATATATTTTTGATCAAAAATTAATTACATCACTTTGTAGAGATGGTAGTCCATACATACAAATTATTAATATTTCCATTTATAATATATTGGAATAAAATAATGATAAATAATAATTCAAAATTATATAAGAATTATTATATAATAAATAAAATATGTATTCATTCAATATATCCTTGCAACTATATATGTAAAGTGGAAATGAAAAATGAATCTTATTGCTTCATGGATGTGGGAGGCCACATGTTTCCATGAGTGACATTATCATATTTTAAATAATGATAAAAAGATAGAAAATTGATATAAAAATGGAATGATAAAATCAATTTATAGTTAATATATGTACTATATGACATTAATATAGTTATTGAACTTTTGGGGTATGTTAATGAATAAATATACTTAGAAAGGTCCTGTAAGAACATATACCTCTTCTTCGGGGATCCTGTTTTAAAAATCACCATAATGCTACCTAGATGGGTATTTTTGAAAAATAAGAAAAACATGGACATAGATATAGATGTTTTTATAATATTTAAGTATATCTTTGAAGAGATAAGATACTCAAGTTGTGTGTAAAAGTTATAATGGGAGGTTGACTTTTATTAGTGAGGTGGGTGGAAAATAGTTAAGTACTTTAAATTTTATAATATATATATTTATATATATCTTACTCAAGTCAGGATGATATAAAGTAAAAAATAATATAACACATAAAAGTTGTAGACTAAATATAAAATTCTAAACAAATTAAGGAAATAGTCTTTAATAATCTAAACCATTAATCTTAGCTTAACCAACTCATTAACCCCATTTAACCCTTACCATTATAATACATTTTTACCATGGTTAATATTCGTTGTGAGAAAAATTTATAATGAACTTATAGAATAAGATAATTTATGTTGATTCCAAATATTGAATCCATTTTTCTAGATTAAATATCTATATTTTATATAATTTTTTATTGTAAATGTACAGAACGTGATAATACATTTCTTAGAAAAAATGATTATTTCAATGATAAAGTGAATTTACTTGAATTCGATGCATATTTACCAGAATTAAATGAATGTTAATTTATTTATTTAATTATATTTTTCATACAATACAGTAAAATCATTAGTTAATACTAATTAACTTAATTTACTAAAACTAATAAACAATATTCTCATCAAAATTTTTATTTTGGGAAAATAAATCATTTTACCTTCAAATGATTTTATCATCACATCTAACCAGAGGATAATAATAGTTATAATTATTACTTAATATTGAAATATTAATATCATTATATTTATTCATAATCATTATATATTAGTGGTCATGGTACATAACCGATGGAAAAATAAAATACATAGAAATATTCATCTTATAATATAAAATGATATTTAAAATTGAGAACATATTTCCATTTCATTAATAAATACTTTTTCATTAAGGATGTATTTTATAATTTTTCTCATAATTTAAATATTCTTAATCATACAATCTAGTCTAATGGTTGGGTGATAAAAGATACATTTAATTATAATATTTCAATAGTATAACATGGTTCATTTATGTTCAGTGTTATGTGTAATGAAATCTATCAAATACATCCAATTTATATAAAGAGAAACATATCATAAAATCTCAAGGTTTATAGGAGACACAATCTTGTGATGATACATATAGAAAAATTGAACTCATATGTCATGCTATAACTAATAATGTTTTAAGGGATTGAAAATACATTTGGAAGATGTGACTAAAAAGTTCACTTTGTGTAGAAATGTGTGACTACTCTTCCAATTCAACAAAAAACTTCTAAAAAATATAATATCCCATAATGAAACGTAACTGAAAAATAATTTATAGTGGGGGGTATTATTGAAATTTAGAATAAGAAGAAAACCATATATTCTTTATGATGACTAATTGTCATGGGTTTGAATAAAAAAATAAAAAACGAAAATATTTTTGAGAATGTTGATGGAGTTAAGACTTTGAAGTGTGAATGGTCATTGAAAATACGGGGAATATAAGTTATAAAATTAAGCAAAAAAAGTAAACTCATAAAAGTTTTTTTATGAATGACTCAAAGATAATGTATTGAGTATATAATAACCAGAGTATTTTTTCATAAATAAATTCTATTTTTTATTTCTTAATCCACATTTAACATAGATACCAAAAAAAATAAAGAAATTTATTATGTATTCATATAATTGGAATGCTTAAATATGGGTAACATAATAATGAAATATATATATATATAAGAAGATTCAAAATAAAATAACAGTCAATATAAATATTAGATAAAGTTGTAAAAATAATAAAATAATAAAATTTTATCTATATCTTACTTATTTTAAAGTAAAGAATATTTGTATATGAATAATGTCCTAAAATTATATTAATTAGTAATTTTTTATAAAAAAGAATAGTTAATATACCTAAAGTCATTTTCCTATAAAATATTTTTTCTCTATATTTAATGTATTTAATTAAAAATAATAATTATACTATTTTGGTTGTGAATTTGAAAAATATAACATCATTTTGGATTTATATAGTAAATATTATTTTATGTTTAATGGTTTTGAAGAATCTAAAAATTTTTCTTTTGGGGGAATATGTAAAAATAATGTTTTACCAAATCACACGACTTTTTGAACATTTTTCTTATATAAGTACGAATTTAAAATTCATGAAACCATTTCCAAAGACAAAATATGTATTTTATAAGTTACTTCACAATTTTATTAATGTTTTTATTAATTTAAATCCATTTGTTTAACATTTTAGATCATAAGTTATATATTTCCAAAAAAAGTGCATTAAATAATTTAAATAATTAATATTTTAAAATTTACATTCATCACTTTTAGAAAATAAATAAAACCAATTTTTTTTAAAATTTTGATTAATTTTTTCCAAATATTTACAATAAGATCCATTTTATTTTTGGTATAAAGGATAAATTACCTAGACAAAAACTAGTTTCTATGGTAAAAATAGAGATGTTAAAAATGAGTAACCTAAGAGGTAAATAGAATAACATGTTAAAAAATGTATTTAATTTGGTTCTTATGGAATTGTTTTAAATTATCTAATAAAATCATCATCATTTATCTATTTTTGATCCAGTATCCTTTATAGTAAATTTTTATTATTGAAAGGTTTTTGGAATTTTAAAAAATTCCATTTCCTTACCCTTATAAAAGGGGAACACATATCTTCAAATACCCTCACAAAAAACCCCAAATTTTCCACCCAAAATCTTAACAAAATATTATGAACAGTACAACAAACCATTCATATTTTATATTCTTCTCAAAATATTGTCCCTTACAGGCTGAGCTCCTTTAAAAAAGAGACATTGTAATAAGTGATGGTCATGTTTTAACCGTCTCATTCTAATTTCTATTTATTTTTATGTACTCCTTCATAAAATTTCATTACCCCATATTAAAATAGATAAGATAATATTCATTTTTTATAATTATATATTATTAAAATGATTTTGTAAGATTTTGTGACATTTTACTTTTCTATTAGAAGAAACACAATTTAAATTCGTGTGGTGTGGGGATTACAAGCTCCATGATGCAATGTGTTTTATTTTCCATGACCACATTAAAAGGTATTACATATTAGGAAATTAATATATCAGTATTTTATTTAGGAAATATTTTATATTCTGATATGATAAACCGTATTAATAGTTTTTCTTTTTTCTATTTAAAACAAAATCAATATCCATGAATATGTTAACACTAACACCTCTATGGAATGACACATTCCATTTTTCATTAACAACTTCATAGATTGATTTAGTTTATATATTATGTGGATATATAATCTGTATGAATAATATAAATTATTAATATAGTTCCCTATATATTACACCAAATTTAATAATTGTTATAAATTTACCCATCGACATCTAAAAAAACAAAACAATTTCACTACTAGTTTCGTATTTTATAACCACAGATAAAACTCCCAGGTAATGGAATTATAATATTTTTTATTGCTATAAAAAATTTATTTTAGTACTGTTAATTATTTTTGAATTATTAAAAATGGGGAATATATGATTATCAACACATCTTTTTATAAAATTAGATCAAATGTTGAAGATTATTGATACTTGATGCTGATAAGAGTGAATACGAATCTAATACACGATTATATTTTTTATTAATGAAGAGTATAAATTTAAATATATAGGAATAATGTTCTAAAAGAAGTGATTTTTTATGATATAATATTTTAATGAAATCTAGTTTAAATAAAGGGTAATGGTAATGGGAATGGTTACTAAAACTCCTTTTCCTTGAGTTATACAATTTCTTATAGAATTTTTTTTTCAATTATTTCGGTATTGAATGATATTATCTTTTCTTAGGAAATATTTTTTTATCCAAATCTATTTCATAGAAATGATTTATTTTCACTAATAAAGAAATGAATTATTTTGGAAAAGTACTCATAACTATGATATTTACAACGATGAATAAAATTTTTTATTAAAAAGCATATTCCATGATTTGGTTTTCATTTTTTTCAAATGATCTATCTCCAATGGAGTTATGGTTCTACATCACAATATATTTTAATTTTCTATGTCATTATTTTGAGAAATCATGTTTTTTTGTTAAATGATTTAATTTGAGATTTAGTTTTATTGAAATTTCTATATTTTATAAAACCCATCATATTTGAATGGATTGATCTAGGAAAGTGAATGATTTCTATTTTGATGATTAAGAAACCCAGTATTTTTTCATGGATTCTTTACGATATGATGATGATTGAATTTAATATTCCCATATATATAGGTACTATAAATTGTGGGGACCCACTACATCCTCCAATTTTTTTTATGTTCTTATATCATGAGATAATCATTTATAAACATATTGAGTTTTTTTATATAGTATTTGAAATGATGAATTTTCTAAATTTGTAGGTGTGGACATATTGAGTTTTTTCACATATGCAAGATAATAATAGATTTCAACCAAAAAGGTTTTCCTATTATTATCATATTTCTAAAATTCATTGTTTTTTATAGAGTTATGCCACATTTCAAAGTTTTATTTCATTTTCATGATATTAATTTTTCATGATTTCACAATATTTTTAACATATTCGGCACTTTAATATGCTTCTAATGTGTTTTATAATTGTTAATATGTGTTTCCAACCATGAAATAATTTATAAAATTTATTAATGTTATTTTATGATGTCAAGATTCTCTATCTTTTTTTATAGATTTCAATTACGATATTATGATCTTTTAATAATATATTTAGGTATTCCCCTTGTTCTCCTTCATTATTATGATTTGATACATTATGATATGATTTACACTTACTGAGCATCTAATCTCAACACATGCTTATCTTATCTATCCCTAAAGATAGAATGATGATTTTATCATGTGATCTTGTAATGAAATTGTATAGGGAAGAATTATTTTGGATAAATATTATCCACTTTTGAAAAATATGTTTCTTATATAAGTAATCCCCGTGAAGCTAAACCTTTAGGTCCATGGGTTTTATGGAAATTCATGAGATGTATTATTTAACTCATGTAAATTTATTATTTATGTCAAGTTAATCATGGTTCACTTTAGTTGTTCATATATCCATGATTAGTTACTTTTTATATTAGTGTAGAATATTTAGAGAAAACGCAATAGAAATACTAAAATAAAATTCTGTGTATAATATAATATTATGATATTATGCTAAACAATTTATTCCATTGGACTACAAAAATCATATTCATTTCCTAAAAATGCATGTTGATAAAATCTCTAGTTTAGATGTACCTATGGGTAGTAACCTAGAAAATGGTAGATTGTGTATTAACTATATCATCACTTAGTGCATGAAAAAGGGGTCTTAGTATACACCTATCTTGAGACTATTAGAGGAAATTATTTCATTAATTACATTCACTTTATGAACCATTATACTATATTTTAAAATAAATAACTAGTTATGTTCTAAAACTAACCATGGATAACATATTTTAAACCCTTTATATTTACAATTTAGGGTATGCACATCATTTTTGTTTTACATAATTTAATCTCTTGTTTCCTTCATTTTATTTACTAACTCTTGTCGTTAATTATTCTTTCACGTCGTACAAGTTTTCTATAAATTTGGAATCTCCAACTCATGTAATGGTTATTGAAATAATGTTGGGTATGGATTTGTTATTCCAACATAGATTCAATATTTATTGTTAGCATATTGAAGTCTCATTTCATATCCCAAACCTCCATTTTATCAATCATCAATGAATGTATGACTATGAAATATATATGGAAATAAGTGTATAATATGGGTTATGATTACGAATAATGAGGTTCTCTTGACTAAAATGGTCATGGGGGAGGTCAATCATGAATAATTAACTATTGTAGGGAATATATGGATTTATTTCTGGATAATCTTTTTTTATTCCCTTATAGAATGATGTGATTTTTTCAATCAAAAACATACATAGATCTATGAATATCTCAAATATTACATTTGTAATGGATCCCATTATATCATACGAGTTAAATAAATACAAAAAGAAAATTTGGAAACGTCTTTTAGTATCTTGTGCCTTACCATGGAGTCTACCAAATCTCTATTTCAAAAAAGAATAATGGACTAATCTGTCTCTACATTGATTATCATTTCCATAAAAAATTAAAAAACATGAATAATTATGCTCTACCCAATATCAAGGATCTATTAATCAAATAAGTGTATCTCAATACTTATTAAAGGATCACCATTGGTCTTGATATCATAATTCATGGGTTTAAAGGGGGGGATAATTCAAAAACAACTTTCTAAATGAGTTATATGCACTTTGAATTTATAGTTATTATTTGTGAATTTACCAATACACTCACCATATTTATAGATCTAATGAATAGAATATTTGGATACTACCTTGATCATTTTGCAGTTGTTTTTACAGGTAATATTTTTAGGTTCTCAGTCAGAAATGTAGATCAAGAAAATCATTTGTAGATTATGCTGATGGCCATAAGAAAATAGAATCTGTATATAAAATTATGAAAAATTTAATTCTAGCTATATAATGTTTCATTCATGAGTAATGTAATCTCCAGTACAGACATATCTAATAATCCTTTAAAAGATAATGTTATTTCCAATTTATTTTTACAAACCATAGTAACTAAGATCAATAATATTTTATGGTAAGAATTATATTATTAGTCATTTGAAAGAAATTTCTTAGGACCATTGAATAATATAACCATGTTAACATGGAAGGGATGAAATTTATATTAGAGAGAGGATTGTGAATAATGTTTTATTTATCTAACAAATAGATTGGTCACAATAATTATACACACACTACTATTAAGTGGGGTAGAATATGAAATATATATAGATTCCTCAATGAAGGGATTGTGATGAATCCTTATAAAAATAGAATATTTAATTTCTTATGCGACACAGTTATTAAAAAATCCTAATAAAAATTACAAAATGCATTATTTTGAGATAGTGTTGGAAGAATTTTCATTAAAAATTTGTTTTAATTTTTTCAATGGTGAGAATTATGAAATTTATACCGAGCATAATAGATTGAAACATATATTCACAAAATATTGGTTAAATTTCTGTTAGAAGTGATGGATGGAACTGATCAATGACTGTGGATACAAAATATATTACCACCATATGAATGGATAAAAGTTGGTTTATGCATTAAGAAAGAAATATCTTGCTACCTTATCTATAATTCGGATTGGAAAGCATAAAATATCAATCTATTTGTAAAGGATGAATCATTAATTCATCGAGTATGGTTAGAAATCCATTCATGACCACATAGAAGCTCAGCTAATAATTCTTATGATGACCGAAGAATAAGATAATGATTATGTGGAGATATAGAAATTGGTAACGAATATTTTATAGTTAATATATGGTAATGATGGAGTTATAAGGTTTTAATATGGGATTGTGTCTCGTTAGAACCAAAATAGAATAATGGACTATTGGTTGATGCACACAGATCCAGATTTTCCTTTTATCTAAGAATTATTAATATGTAAAGGGATCTGAAATCCCTCTGTTGGGATACTATAAAAAAAATAAATCCCTTAATATTTATCTCGACTCTTGGTTTTATATAATGTTATGGTTGAATGACAATAGTCTATGGGAATGTTTAAACCATTATTAATACTAGTTAGGAAAGGAGAAAACATCTCCATAGACTCTATCGTAGGGCTCCCCAAAACATTAAAAGTCTACAATTCTATTTGGTTGTAGTTATTCACCTTATAATGTCTTAGAATATTGTTTTTATCAAAGTAGATTTATCTCTAGACCAGAGACCATAATATACATACATGCATGTTTTAAAGCTACAATGTGTCTCATGATCCCTTATATATGATCAGTATATGAGGATTGCCTAAATATTCTATTTAACTATTCATAAATTATTGGAGATAGAGATTATTTTTATTAATTTTTACCATCATAAAATAGATGGTCAGTTTGAGGTGACAATTCATACTCCATAAGATATTGTTTAATTATGTCTAATATCTTTACCACGATGTTCTGACCAACACCACCCCCTGGTAGAGTATCTGTATTATTCCATTTTCTATTCTTGTAATCAGATGGTGCAATAAGTGGCTCTATATGGAAATAGATATAGAACTCCGAAATAATGGGATGATTTAGGAGAGAGGAATATGATACGTCTAAATTATTTCTAAGAAATAATCAGAAATTATAAAACCATACAATAGAATATGAAATTATCCCAAAGGAAACATAAGAGTTTTACAGATAATCATCATTGTGAACTAGAGTTTGAAGATGGTCAGGAGTTGTGGCACTGAATATATCAATGGAAGTGGGTAATGGGTTTTGGTAATTATGGGATACAAAGAATTATATACATCATACCCATCAAGATGTGATGTTAGAAAAGTACCCACACTTGTTTCCATCCATGTAATAAAATTTTGAGGATAAACTTCTATTTAATGGGGTATAATTATAATACCTAAGTTTTCCTCTTTAAATAAATAATTTGACCGATAACTTCCTTACACAAAAAAATATACCATTATATGTTAACTATATAATTGGAATTTATAAATTTTTTTCAACGCTTTATGAAATATATTTATATATAACAAAAATAAAACAAAACAAATTTTTCTTTAAATGTCTACTTAATTAGTAAATCTATTGAACTAGAAAAATAATATTTTGAAATATACTTATTATCAGTTATAATATATTTTATTATGAATAAATGATTAATAATAGATTAATTAGTAATTTATAATAAAAATAATTTATAATATTCTAAAATTATTTTCCATATAAAATAGTTTCTCAGTGTGTGTAGTGTTTTTAATTAAAAATAAAATATATAATTTTTTGGAATTGAATTTATAAAAAATAAATTTATTGTTATATTTATTAAGATATATTATATATCGATTAATTCTTAGTCTCCTTTTTAATTGATTGATTTTTAGTTGAATTTGGGAAAATATAGATTTCATAAATAACATAATTTTTGACATTATAATTATATAATCATTAATTTTAAATTCATGAAGATTTTTTATAAGAAAAAATATGTATTTATAGGTGATTTCATAATTTTATTAATTTAGGTTTTAATTTATAAACCCATATTCTATTTTTTCTAACATAATTTATATTTTTTCAAAAAATTGATTATAACACATTAAAGATTTACTGTTTTAAAATTATTTTTTATCACTTTAAATAAATAATTCGAATGAAATGTATAGTATATTTAAAATCATTATGTCTATAATAATTAATAAGGTCTATTTAACTTTTGGGCATAAATTATGAATTACCTATATAAAAACTTATTATCGTGGTGAAAATGAAAATAGTAAATATGAGAAACCTTAGTGGTAAAGGGCATCAAATGTTAAGAAATTGTTTTTAAATGAGTTTCATCAGTGCATTTATACCTTATATATTAAACCTCTAATATTACTCAATTATAATTCCAGTTTATTTTTTTGTGGCTTAACAATATTAAGAAGTTATGGGAATTTAAAAAAATTGAAGAAGGAGATTCACTCCCAAGGTGACGCAAACACCTCCCCACATGGTTTTATTTTATCCATTGTTGATAAAATAAGTGAACTCCTTTAATATTCAATTTAGAGGAGTTTCATTGGTGTCTTTGTGCTTTAGATATTTTCTGACCGATCTAGTTGTGGATCCATCCACTAATCGCTACTTTTGGCATCTACCATTTCTGGTTCCTTTAATTTTTTCCACGATCATCCTTAATCTCTCTTCTACCAGGGATGTGTATACCCTCCCTAATGTCTTCTTCTTTCAGCGATGGTTGTGGCAGCACCATTACATTATCTTGGTCAATACTAGAGGGTTCTAAATCTTGTTCAAATTAGGATACCTTTCTCATTTTGGTGTAGGTTTCAAAGTGGTTGATGTGGTATAAACAAAGGGTGTTTGATAGGAACACTAATGTTTTGTTGAATTTTATGATCGATGTTTCGATGGATATGATTCCTTACTATGTGGTGGTCTATAAGAATTTCCCCTTGTTCATTGCTTGAGATTGAGTTTGGAATATTGGGGTGGGCCCGATGGTGGTGGTGCATGAATTCTAATGGTTGTTAGTGCACGAGACTAAGAATATGTCACTATCTTGGCTAGCAGCTGAGAGGTGATGTAATTTCTAGGGTAGGCATCATTGTTGTAGCCATAAAACTGATTTTATTCCCTAGATTTTGGTTTTTTATTTTAATCTTTGTGGGTGTGATTCAGATGAATTCTTCACATTGTTTCTAATTTATATCCGGATTATGATGAATATTTATTGTTGTGTATTTGGGACTATTTGATCCATTTGGTTATAGGTGGATTTATCATCTTTGGATCTGGCTACATTTAATTTGGTTTTGGTAAAACTTCGTGTAGGTTCTAGTGGGTGGGATACCTCGAAATTGGGATGGGTGGGTTGACACCCATCATTCATCCATCTATTATCCTTTATAGATGGATGGGCACTCTAACTTTACCTTCCATAGTGATTTTTTTCTTAATTTTAGTTTCATTAGGATGAATTGTTTTGATATTCTCGCAATCATTGTCAGGTGAATGGCTTGAAAGAGATATAGGTGTATGGGAACCTAACATCTAGTACATCATTCACATTCCATGTTGGTTTGGGTGTTCGAACATGTTGTGCTTCCATCAGGGAACAAATTCTTAGTATAAGGGTGACACATTTTCATGGACAGGTTTCAATGATACATTATCTATTGGGGATGATGAAATTTTTTCCTTTTCTTATCTAGAATTTTTTCTCTCATTGGACACTCATGACCACTTATTCGTTTGGGTTTCTTTTTCTTGGCAATTTCCTTGGATTTTCTAATAGGCTCCTCTTACACCATTTTTCAAAATAGGGTCTCTTGTTTTTTCATTTTTAATAAAGTGTTCTTGACCCTCAATCTATTTAAAAAACAAAAGTTTCTTTACTTTTCACTTATAAAATAGGGACTCATCTCCTCACATACCCTTAAACCGAAACCCCAAATGTCCGACCATATATCTACCTAAACACTTACCAACAATCATTTCCAACTAAAATTGGTTCTATTATTATCAATAGACCACCCATTAATGGATTAATCCCCTTTATAAATAAGATTTTTGAAGAAGTGAGGTATAAGTCCCTAACATCTCTTCATAAGTTCTATTTTTCTGTGAAATCCATCTAATTTAAATTCCACTAAAAAATCCATCAATAATAAAATAACTATCATTGATTAAATGACATGTTATTATAATGACAGTGCAATAATTGACCACATTTTTCTTTTTTCTATTAATAAAAACAAAATTTTCATTCACGCATTGTGTAGACTACCACCTCCACTACACAATCTATTTCATTTTCCTACACTTATTTAAAAGGATGGCCCTAATAGAGAAATTAATATATAATTATTATTTCAAGAAAAATTTAGATATATAAATGATAAGAAATATTAATTATTTCTCCCATTCAATTGAAAACTGTATCAACATCCCTACGTATATGGAATATTGCCTCTATTGAATGATGCATTCTATTTCTCAATACCACATTCATAGAGATTTGAGTATATATTTAATTAGTATATGTTCTTTATAGAATATATATATATATATATATATATATATGGTTTTATGGGTATAATAAAAAAATTAATTATTTTTATAAGGTATTCCATCGATCTTGGAAGCTAACTTGAAACTAGTTCAACAATGATGTTGTGTTTATAAAATATGAGTAAAACTCACATGTGAAAGAATTAGAATATTATAATATATAATAAAATAAATTCTAGTACATTTAATGGTTTTTAAATAATTAAATTTGGTATAAGAATGATGATCGACACCACCACTAAAAAATGAGTTTAAATATTCAGGATTTTTAAAATATAATGTTGAAATGATATCATAAAATTATAATACATGATGACAATTATTATTAATTACGAGTATTAATGGAAATATTTAATAATAAGGTTCTAAAATAGGTAAATAAAATTTTAATCTTAAGGATACTAGTTGTTAATTTTATCTAATGAATTGAAGGGGAAAGATAAGAGACATGGTAACTCAAAATCTTTACTTTGAGTTATATAATTTCTTACTAAACTCTATTTTCCCTGAATTTTTTTGAATGATGATATTTCTTAATTTATAGGAAAAATATTTGATCAAAATATATTTCCAAGATTAGAGTTCTTTTAAATTCTCATTTATAAAATACAATGGAGACTTTATGAAATGGGACCCACAACAATGTATTATACAAAGAGGGATACCAATTATGCTAAAAAAATATCCTTTAAATATATGGTTTTAAATTAATAAAATATAATAAACCTCAAATGGGGTTTTGTTTCATATTTCACCTTTCATTTTCATTAATTATGTGATTATTTTGGGTGATGATTTTTTTTGTATCAAACATTTTAATTCGTGACTCTATCTTAAACTATGTTGATGTTTTATGAAACCCATTTTATTTCAATAGATTCTTAATGAAAATTAAATGATTTCAATTTATATTTTTGAGAAAACCATTATTTTTCCATAGGATATTTATTATATAATGACGATTGAATTTAAGTGGGATACATATGTATGGATGATGATGGGTGGGGTATTATATCTCTATCCAAAGAATTATTTTATGTATACATTTATTAAGATAGTCATGAATGTAAATAATTTGTTTTTCACATAACCCTAGGAATGATGGTTTTTCTCCCATTTTCACGCATGGCCATAATGTGTTTGTTCACATAGGTGATTAAATAAGTATTTTCCACACAAAGGTTTTCCAATTTATATGTTTTTACCATAATTCCATGTTTTTATCTACTTATTTCACATTTCAAAATGATTTTTATTTTCACAATATGCCATATTTTCAAGACTATGACTTACTTTTAATGTATTTATCACTTTAATATCTTTCATATATGTTTTCATATTACTGATATTTATTTTTATCCATTTTATAACTTTTACTATCCCTTAATGATCTTCTAATGGTATAATTTTTCTCTATTATGTTTTATGATTATCATATATGTTCTGGAAATAATTTACAAAGGTATTTATGTCGTCTATAATTCTCTTATATATTTATGATATGTTAAATAATTATAGTTTTTCCCATTACTGAGTGACTGATCTAAACTATTTATTATAGTTTCATCCCATTGGTTATGGTGATGATTATATCATGTGAGATATATAGAAGAGGGACTACAAGATCATGATTATGAGAAATTATTTTAAGTGTTGTAAAATAATATTTTTTATATAGATAATTATCTGGGACTAATCCTTTAGATCATTGGGTTGTATAATTATTTGAGATATATATTATTTAATAGTAAATATTATTGTATTATTTATATCATATTTATATTAGGTCACATTAAATTGTTATCCAGTTATGTGGTCACCTTAATAAGATATTATTCATAAAAAATTTATATATCATGAAAGAATTAATAATATAATAGTCATTTCTCATGTAGAAATAGTTTCTTGGAATATTTCTATAAATGAGAGATCCAATAAATTTATAAGATCATAATTATAAGGAAAATCATTATATTTGGAATATAATAAATTTACATATTATCCAAAAAACCATAGTATGTTTTTTAAAGAAAATTTTGTGGGGGATCTACTTATTGAATTAGAGATGGAGACTGGGTTTCTACATCTAGTAAGAATGTGAAAATATTCCATGGATAACATCAGAGCATGGAGATAAAATCAACAAGGTATATTGAATTAATTGCCTCATATATTTTTCTGGAATGTGAGCTATTAATATAAAAAATGTGGCCTATATTGTATCACATTAAAGGATTATTTTACAATAATGAAAATTGTTTTATTTTTAAAGAATAAGTCCTTGGTATTGGATATGTTCCCGATATATAGAACAAAATTTTATATTTATATTTTCATCTGTATCAAACAATTCATATATAAAATTAGAAAATCATGAATTAGAAGACCTTTTAAATATTATCTTATAACGTATGGTATTGTACATAAATATATTACCCCTTATACACTACAACAGTGTGGGGTTACTGAAATGAACTATAGAGTTATTCTAGAAATACGGAGAACCTTACAAACTCAATATAGAAGTTCATAAATCATTTGTTGAGAATAAGTTTTTATGAATGTGAACATTCAAAACTAATTATTGTGAGGCCAAATCCCAGTCAAATAGTATATGAAATTCAGAATAAATATTTCCCTGAATTGAGACTCTTTAGGGTGTTTATAATCTTCTATATAATAAAAATCAAAGACTCTGATCTATAAAATATTTAATAAAAAATATGATAAATGTGTCAATCGTGGAAACTTGTATAATAATAAATATTATAGATACTGAAATAAGATACTTGAAAATGTTTTAGGTAACATTTATGTCAAAATTATCTAAACTAGACCCTAAATCATGTTCTATATATATATAATATTAAAAATAAGGTTAAAATACAAGGAGTGTTATGAGAAAAATATGTAAAATTTATCATGATGTTGAACATTTTGATGGAGGGAATTAATCACATTAAATAGATGATTAAGTGAAGGTTATTGGTAATTGAAAATGGAAATATAAATATATGAAGATGATTGTGGGGGAAGAGAATATTTTTATTTACCACTCACCACCAATAAGGAACATTATTAGAATGCATGTTAGAGATTGAATATCATTAATCTATCATGTTGACTTCCATTTAAAAGATGATTCCTTAAAGTATCAATATTTTATTGACTCTTAGATTAAGTATTTAAATTATATTGAGAATAATTCCAATTGGTACCTTCTTCTAATAATTGTGGAAAAAATATAATTGGAACCAATAGGATTTTCAGAAATAAATAATATTTTCAGGGTAGGGTTGTTAGGAGTAAATATATACTTGTGTGAAAATGGTACTCTCATATAGAAGTTGTTTATTTTGAAAAGACCATTTCTCCATTTGTAATCATGGGAGATATTACAGTTCTACTTATTTCATCAACCTATAAGTAGTTAAGTATTTATTAAATGAATCTCAAGTTATCCTTTCTAAATGGTGATCTTTAGAAATCTATGTATATTAAGCAACATGATGGGGATTTTCTGTATATTAATGGACAAAGAGTATAAAAATTAAACAAATATATTTATGAATTAAAATTGGACATAGGGTCCTAATATTCATAGTTGTAATGCCACTTGAAGGATCCAAACATAATGAATATAAAAGTAGAAAACAATGTGTATATCAATGAAATTAATGCATGAACACATATTATAATTTTCTAGGTTTATAAAATAGTTTTTCTATGAAATAATTTCAATTCATGTCGTGATTATAAGAAACAAATATAATGAAAAATTTATAAGGTCGTGTTTTTTGAGAAGAGAGACTTCCTGGAATTCCATGTAGAGAAAAAAATAAAATTTTATTTTCTTATCTCGATGGGAGTATTCTAGATTGTGATTGAAGATGTTGGAGATATATGTTTCAAATATATTGTCTATACCCATTCAAGGGGAATTTAAATTTTCTAATCATTATGAATAGGATAGTATAAATCAAATAGAATTTAAAATACTTATTTGGAACCTGCATTAACTCAAATCTTCTAGAACTGATATTGTTTATACTTTCAATCTCTTTGATAGATAGTAATTATCAAAAAAAGGTAATATATTATGGGTTGAAAAAGATTTTTCAGATATTTCAAATGATCTTTCAGTTATGGGATTATTTAAAAGAAGAGAACCTATTTGAATATATATAGGGAAATGTTTACTATTTGGGATGGTGGTTGAGATAATATAAGGTAATCCATAGGTGTAATTTTATAATTCAAAAATAGTTTTTCCAATTGGAAATGCAAGAGACATAACTTAATTTTAGTATCAACTAATGATATGGGATATATTAATTCTTCTAGTATTTATTTATCAATTATTTCAATAAAAGAGAATTTGAATGATGCATGGTTGAATTTTGGGAGATCTATCAACACTCATTATGATAATTGGAGTTTTATTGAACCTTATAAAGGTATTTTAAAAAAATTATGGCCCAAGAATATTTGTATAAAATAAAATTTCATCATATAAATGGAAAATATAGGAAAAAATATAATTTCATCCTAACTAAGAATAATTTTTAGAAATCATCACATTGGGTGTTTATAAGGACGTATTTGTGACTTTGAGTAATAACCTCGGAACATATCCACTACCATATCAATAATGAGCTTTGAGAATGACCCGAGTAATCCATGGACTATATTTTGAAAGGGGGATAATAATATACAACCCTTTTCTTGATATTTATTTTTTAAAATTTATTAAGAACATTTTTATACAAATCATTAAATTGTTTAGTTTGTTTTTCAAAGAGATAGTTTGTTTGAATAGTTTATTTAATGATTTAATGAGGAGAGAACATTATCACTTGGATAATATTTATCCTTTCATTGAGAGACTACCCTCCCTCAAAGTAACTACTCTATCGTTTGGTGTGGATTCATGATATTGACCTTTTAAAAAAAATTGGTTTATAGTTTAATGTATAAGAACATAGGATTTATAATGATGTTTAGAAAGAGTATAATTACACGAAAATAAATCTGAAGGTGTGATTTTACTACCCATGAATAAATTTAATATTATTCATTTTAGAACTCAATATAAATTATATGGTGTGATCTTGATAAGTGTTTTTGAAATAAATACATGTGATCTGATAGGTTTTGTCAATATTCATTATTTATTTTGATGTTATATGGAAGGAACGTTCTAATGATTAAAAGTAGTTAAGAATTTAATATCATGGATCTATTATAAGAAAATTATTTCTTAGGGTATAGGATAATTATGATAAATTAGGTGTTGAGATAAATAGAAATCGAATTTATCCTATAAATATGAAATTTCAGTAGTGTGTGGGACATTTCATCTATGAGGAATATATTCTACCATGCATAGATGATATTTTTCGTCTATAAGTCATTTAAAAATATATCTTTTGAAATTAATCTTCATTTTTTTGAGTAGTCCATTACATAAGGCAATTCATCTTTGTTGAGGATATTTTTCTCACATGCATTATTTATGAGATGTCAGATGATATTTTTTTTAAAAAAAAATATGTCAAAATAAAAATGTAATACAATGTAAGTCATTTCCATATGAAATAATATTTTTTTCCTTCTCATAATAAATTTGAGACATCAAATTATATTTATTATTATGTATGATTTTTTATACTTACATAAAATTTGGATTCCTATAAAATATTTTATTTCCATCATCAATATCTTATATTGTGTGACTCATAATGTATTGTTCCTTTTGTAAATTTCATAATATAATATCTTCAGTATAATTAAAAATAATAATAATTTTTTATGTAATTTTATTCATGAATTATTCTTTGGAATGAGGTAAAAATTTATTGTGATGGGAGATGTGTTATTCTAGTGAAAGAGGCCAATGGAAAAATTATGAAAAAGGTTGTGTGATAGTGAAGGTCCGAGTTAATAGAAAATGGGTAGACTATGATAAATATTTCCTAAGACTGAAAATTTTACAAATAAATGTCACCTTTGGACAATGAAAACATGGATCACACCATTGGGAATTATTAATGGGATTTTTAGTCATTATGATGTATTTCATGAAGAATTTTAATGGGATATTTGTTTTAATATTACTGGTAGTATTTAATGATATGATCATTTTCACTACGTTTAGATTTGTAATTCAAATATTTGAAATTTTTAATACTTAATATTGATACTATTTTAATGGATACCTTTGACCAATATTTTTTATTCATCTTAGAATATGGGTTCCTAAAAAAATTACATTGGAAAAAAGTTTATATTTTGTGTGAAAATATAATTAAAAAGGATTAAGATGAAAATTTATTCAATAATTTTAAAACAAGTTGACAGTCTTCTATATCAAAGATACATAATCATAAAAATATTTATTAGTGTCGAAATATTGTCTATTTATTAATTAATGTCCAAATAATTTTAAATCCACTTATTAAAATTAATTCTTATAAAATTAAATATGATGAAAATATTCATGCATGATCTAATGGATTGGTCTCACATTCTAATCATTATAGAGGATATTTTATTTATTTTCTCCTTAAATTAATTTAATCTAGTAGTTTAGGACCTTATATAATAATATCAAGTATTTAATGTAGAAGAGTCAAATAAGACAATGAATATCAAATTCATTTCAGTGTGAAGGATGTATCTTTGATAAAAAAGTGGATCATGTATAAAAAAACAATGGAATCAAAAATTGTGAAATTCATGATTCCTTCCAATATATAAATTTTTATGATACCTTTTCAAATCCTATCAGTTAATTTTAGGAATTTTTAATATTTAAAATTTTATAGTGTTAATAAAATTAGTGTACTAGATTAAACATTAACACAACAAGGAGTTGTCTCCCACACTATTTCAAAGATAATAAAAATACATATGTGATATCTTTAATTTATAAGTCTTGGATACATGTGGGTATGTATTACTAAAGATAGAATAACTATATTTAACAATCACATTAGTTAAATTAAAAAATAAATAATTGAAAAAATAATTTGGTACCACTCATTAAACCTCCCCATCTTAGTCGTACACCAACATTAATGGAGAACAACATTATACATGCTTTAATTTTGTAAGGTAGATAGTTTGAGGTGGGACCAATGATTTATAATGGAGTCCCCAATATTTGTTTTCTTTTATTTGTTTTATACAGGTAGTACATGTGGGTGATACTTTTTTGTGTGTGTATAAACAACATTAATTATTTTGATATATTTTATTTATATTTACTTGTTACAAAGAGTTGGAATTTATCTATAGTTCCTTAATCATAATATAATATTATATGATGTTCTATTATTTTTTAGAGATTATATGTGATGGTATAGAGAGTAAACTCTATCCACATTCCTCTTAGACTATCATCACATGTCGGTAGAATCTAGCATACTAGGAGGTGTGTATGAGGTATTTTGGTTCTATAGATAGACTATAATAATAGTTATTTTATTCTAGATTTTACAAAATCATAATATATATTTCAAATATGAAAATTTAATCCCCATATTAGCTTATTATAAAATCTTTTTATTCACATAATACAAGGTAAATATTCTATCTTCTTTATGTTACTCAAAAAATTAATTCACGAAAATGAGAAAATGGGATTTCCTATTAAAAGTGTTTCAAAATAATTAAACAATTTTAACACAAATAACCATTTCACAAGTAATGAAACCAATAATATATCCCATAAATAAATTTTAATGGATACCATATGTTTCTAAAATATTCCTTTTTGAGTGACATGTTTCATAAATATTTATTAATGTTATAAACCATTATTACTTTATTCTTATCATTATGAATACTTGTATAAGGTTTAAACAATTTATTTAGATATTTAATATATCAACCATGCTCCTTATTACTCACTTTAAAATTATTTATTAGATAAAATATTCACTTGATACAACACAAAATATCAATAGGACTTGCGTCTTTGGGGCTTAGGAACATTACATAACGACTTAAAACATGAATCACAACAACTTTATAGGAAACTTCCTTTATATGACCACTATATTCCATCGTACTTAGCATTGAATGAGATAACCTAAGAAGATGCATAAATATAGTGAGCTATAAATCCCAATAAGGGAGTAAACATGGAATAATAATAATATTACAATACATGTTATCAAATAGTCATTTCAGTGGAGAATAAAATAAACCTGAACATAAAGGCATGATATATCCTAATTATCATAACATGGGAATGTGGTAAGAAAAATTAACATGGTATTAGCACGATCCAAGGTTCATTGCACATGGAGCATGGGTAAACCCCCATTATACATGAATAATCATGAGTAAACCCTCATTTCACTTGATGTATCATGATACAAATCTTTACCCAATGTGTTGGAGGGCTATCAGGGTGAACCCTTCTTAATCATTTCATTTCTTTCATAAGTGTTCCACATGGATCATATAACTTGGATTCAATAAACATCATGATTTATTTCATGATAATTGAATGTGTAATTCATACATGAAACTATATAATAAATATGTAAATGTGTATAAAGTTGAATACCCTGGATAGAGGAATGGGCATGGAATTGACTACACAATGACTTTGGCTAGCAAAATCCCAGTACAATTTCGACAGTATAACAGTGTGACATAAGAATTAATAAAAATGTTGGATGAGAGTGGAATGGGTTTATAATAATTTATATATTAAAGGGAAAGTAAGGGGGTGATATATATACAAGTTCCAATATATTTAATGGAATTTATAATCATAAATCAAAATAATTTCTGAAATGTAAATGAGGAGAGAGAAACCCCTTACAGAATTTCGGCATGGTAACGGGTGTACAAGAGAGGCATTAATGGGAGATAAATGGGTCTCCCATCATTAAAAAATAATGATGAATGTTTGGGGGTGGTGAGAAATCATACCCAAACTTTTTCAATTAAAAATAAAATGGTATATCAAAATAAAGAAACATGGACAAATATGAGACAAGAAGAAATCCCTTACTTGGAAGTGTAATCCCAAAGGCTTGGATGAGTCTTTAGAGAGGATTATTGGGAGCTTGGGGCACCCTATTAGGATTATAGAGAGAATATTATATAGGTTGGCCGATCTTGGAATTCTTTATGTGAAGATGAAGAGGGAGCTTGGGTGGGTTTATATAGGAAAAGAGAAGAAATGCTTTATAATTTTGGTTTCGGACCCTACATATTAAACTAATAAAAACCACAAACCATCCCATTTTTTCCCATGTTTTGGCCAAAGGGGAGTGGAAAAAAATATTTTATAACAAAAATTTCTGAACATCTTAAAATATTAGGCTTGGTTATGTGAAGGTGAGTCACACTCTCAAGGAAATCAAATTAAAAAGATAAAATGTTTTATAAGTCTTGGACGGTCCACTAAAGCTTTCTAAAATAAATAAAATAAACCTAAAATCATATAATTTTAATGGTAAAACGTATATTATCTGAACATAATTTTTTTTATTTTATTACATCACTATTGGGTCATTATGATGTCATAAAGCACATTATATAATTAAACGGTATTTAATTTTAAACCAAAAAATTGACTGTGTTAGAAAATTATAAAAAATTCACCATTGAATAATTTCGACATCTTTTTTCCAAAAATAATATTCATTTTATCTAAATAATTTTCTATTTATGTGAATTTTGACTTTAAAAAAATGGAATTTATCAAAAATTCATGGGTATTGAAAAAAATGGCTTTTAAACCTTGATAAAAATTACAATTGTATTCGTAAAAATTATACGGTCATTTATATTTAATAATTTAGTAATAATATTTTATTAAAATATTATTTAATTCAAAAATACATTAACTAATCAAAATAGATTTTTCAATTGAATATTAACTAAAAATACTCTTTTCATATTAAAACTATTTACAAATTAACATCGATAAAAAGAATGTATATTCATTATATAAAATAATATTCCTTGTCATAGTTCTAGGTTATTGTTACATAACCATGTATAACACTCGCATAAGACCTAAGGGTAAGGTGTGTGATGGTGACAGACTTTGAGGGTGGCTCGGATAACATCATTGGGTTAGTAATCTCTATAAACTTCCACTTCTCCCGTAAGCGGTTCTGCTTGAGCTTAATGTGTTCAATCTCGGATTGGTCATAGTCAAGAGCGAATCCCATTGATGCCACCTTTTTCCCGATCTCTAAAAAATGGACCTCATATGGATAAATTCTACTAGATGAGGCCAACACTTCCTTTTTTAGAGTAAATTGGATTTATTAAAGCCCTATATTTATACTAATCATGTTATCACTGTTTATTGGCTATATTTGCAATGGTCACAATTTATAATGGTATTTTAAAATCCAGAAATATAAAACCAAGGAAGATCACCTTTTATATAACCATTTTATATAATAAGACATTTAATTGGATCAAGAGAAATTTTCATTAATAAAAGTTTGAGTCGTTACCGTCTTTCTCCCTTAAGAAATTTTTCCCTAAACATTCCTTTTACACCAATAAAACAACTGTGGTTAACTCTTCTTCTTCACTTCATATGATTCCAATGTTGCCTCTTCAAACTTTTTTTTTCTCCACAATATATTCAAGAGGGGCATTTTCTTATTTTATAGAGCTTTTTTCCTAAGATCTAAGATCTTCAGAAATACTCTTAATATGAGTGTTCATTCTCCAATGGTTCCACCTCTATATTGAGTACATGTGATTGGTTGGGTATGTACTTCCTCAAGAGTGATATGTGGAATACATCATGTAATTCAGATAGGTTCGATGGGAGTGTTAGTTGATAGGACACTACTCCAATGCGATCAAGGATCTCAAAAGAGAAGATATACCTTGGTCTATGCTTTACCTTCTTCCCAAATCCCATAACCCCCATCCATAGTGATATACGGAGAAATACTATGACTTTGACATCATACTCTAGGTCTCATTGATTATTACAACATATCTCTATTGTCGGATCTAAGCAGCTTCAATGTGTTGCTGGATAGTCTAAACCTTCTCCATCATTTCTTTGACCATTTCTGGACTTAAGAGTTTTCTCTCCCCAACTTCATCCCAACATGTTGGTGTTCTACACCACTTCCCATACAGGGCTTCATACGGAACCATTTTTATGCTTGGGTTGAAACTATTGTTTTCAGAGAACTCAACTGGAGGAATATATTGATCTCATCCTCCTTTAATGTACATTAAGCATACTCTCAACATGTCTTCAATTGTTTGGACAGTATGCTCAGATTGTCCATTAGTTTAAGGATGATAAGTTGTACTAATTTTTAGATCTATATCCAAATCAAGTTGAAGACTCTTCCAAAACATAGAGGTGAATCCGGGATCTTAATCGGATATAATAGATAATGGTACTTCATTCATCCTTACCACATCTATGATGTATATCTGTGCCAGTTGATCCAATGAGAAATCCTCCAAACTTTCAATGAACTGTGCAGTATATGTAAGAGAATCCACCACAACCTAGATATCATTGTTTCCTTTGGATGTATTTGGATGTTTGGTTAAAAATTCCACAGTTATGTTCTCCCATTTCTATGTTGGTATGGCTAATGGTTGCATCATCCCCTTAGACTTCTTCCTCTCAGCCTTCATTTGCTGACATACCAAGAACTTTGATATACACTCAGTGATCTCATTCTTCTTGTTATCCCACTAATAATTCTCTTTAATATCTTGATACATATTTGCGTTTCCTACATGAATGGAGAAATTTGAACTATTTGAATCATCCGAAAGTTTCTTTTTCATCTCCGGACTTGAGGGAAGACATAGTCTATTCCCAAATCTCTAAAATCCTTCTTCATTAATATTTAACTACAATTATTTCCCTTTTCTAATTGTTTCCATTTGATTTTTAATTCCCACATCATCATTTTGAGCAACCTTTAACCTTTCCAAAAGAGATAGTTGGGAAATGATTTGTGAAAGGATTCATGATATTTCCTTCTTTATGATTACCATGCCTATCATCATCAAATCTATGAAGATTGGATCCTTTTCAGTTCTCATCAATGATAGAATTTCTGGATCCTTTCTACTTAGATCATCTGTCACCTGGTTCGCTTTCCCAGGGTAGTAATGGATTGAGTAGTCATAGTCTTTGATCAGCTCTAACCATCTTCGTTGGATCATATTCAACTATTTCTATGTGAATATAAACTTGAGGCTTTTGTGATCCGTGTATATTTCATACTTCTCCCCAAAGAGTTAATGTTGCCAAATTTTTAAAGCGAATATCACTGTAGCCAACTCCAGATCATGTGTTTGATAGTTCTTCTCACTAACATTCAATTTTTTATGCTTAAGAAATGACTTTGTCATTTTTCATCAACACACAACCCTTCACCTTCTTCAAAGCATCACTAAATACCACAAAATGTTCTCAACTTGTGGTTAATGTGACCAATGGTGTAGAGATAAGTATCCTTTTTAAATCTTTGAAGCTCTCTTCACATTCATCACTCCAAGAAAACTTTACTTCATTCCGAGTTAGCTTGGTAAGAGGGTTGGACAATTGTGTGAAATTCCTCAAAAATCAAGGATAATATCCAGCTGGCCTAAAACAATATGTGGATATCTGTCACCAGTGTTGGCCTCAACCATCCCCCAATTGTAGTTGTCTTGGATGGATCTATAGATATCCCATTTCTTGTGATGATATGGTAAAATAATGAGACCTCCTTCAACCAGAAATCACACTTTTTCTACTTTTCATAGAGCTTATCCTTTCTCAAGTTCTCTAGTGCAGTGCTTAGTTCCATCTCATGTTCTTCCTTGGTTTTGGAGTTTATGAGAATATCGTCTATAAATACTACCACAAATTTTTTGAGGTAATCACTAAAGACTCTATTCATCAAGTCCATGAATATTAACAGAGCATTAGTGAGTCCAAAAGGAATTACTATGAATTCATAGTGACCATAACATGTAAGAAATAGTAGTATTGGGGATATCCTACTTCTTCACCCTTACTTGGTAATATCCTGACCGCAAATCCACCATAGAGAAGTATTTTTCTCAATGTAGCTAATAGAACAAGTCATCAATTTGTGGTATATAATACTTGTTTTTATATTGATTTTTTTAGTTCACAATAATCAATAAAAATGAACATTGACCCATCTATATATTTGATGAAGAGGACTGGTGCAGTCCATGGTGAAGCACTTTTGTTTATAAACCCTTTATCCATATTCTCCTATAGTTTATTATTCATCTCCTCGAGCTCCACAATAGTCATTGTATACGGAGTCTTCAATATTGGAAACTTCCCAGGTATAAGGTCAATTGAGAATTCAACATCTCTTCTAGGAGGAAGACCAGACAATTCCTCAAGAAACACATCAACGAATTCCCTCACAATAGGAATTTCCTCAAGGATGGTTGCTTCCTTAGACTCAATCATCTAAGCCTGATAAGCGTTCTCGTCGGGTAGTGATATCCACGCATGAGATGATAATTCTAAAAAATATTCATCTCCCTCTTTGCACTTTTATAGAATCAAGGGTTGATTCTCCATATGGAGAGTGATTTCCCTCTCACAACAATATATGTTGGCTCTATATAAGGGTAGTCAATCCATGGTGATAATTGCATCAAATTTCACCATAGTGAGTATGATGAGGTTCCCCATAATGGTTAGTCCAATTATTGTGACTGGTGAGGAGTTATATTCATGGGATGCAATGATTTACCCATTTGTCGTACTCACCGACATCTTCACTTTAATTATTTGTGGTGGTGGTGGAATTATTCTAATAAACATTCGAGATACAAAATAATCTGTAGAGACAGAATAAAAAATTATGTTCGTTATTCTTGAATGAATAACTAGCATACCTATCACCACTTCATTGTTGGGGTTCACTTGGGCAGTAGGGAGGGAAAAAGATCTCCCTTGCGGCCTTGGAGGTTTTTGGTTGCTTATGAAAACCCTTATCTTAGGGAAATGATTTTCAAGTTTCCCTAGTTCTTTGTATTTGATTCAATGAACAATGCATTTAGGGTCAAATGAATCATTCCTCTCCTCTAACGTTGCCGCATGTTTTTTTTGTTAGTAGATAATGGCAAGGATCCCTTCTCTTCTACACTTAAAACATTTCCTCATCCCCTTCAGGTAAATTCTAAGATGCTTCTTTCTGCACCTTTGGAAAGTGGGGTGCTGTATTTTCTTAACATCATTAGATTTATCCATCAGACCTCTAGAATTGAATTCCACCTTATGCTTCTTATCCCCAGGATACCCTTGAGATTATCTGATATTTATTTATACCTTGGGGGGAACATCGGAAAAGTTTCTCATAGCTATCAAAGTCACGGATCACCAGGGCTTTCCATAATCTAGGTTTTTTCCCACATAATAATCATTCAACCTTGCATTCAGTGGTAATGACAAAGTCTAAGGCGTATCATGCAATACTTGTGGATTTTTTTGTGTACTCTCTGATGGATTTGTCATCTTTTTTCTTGGGTCAAATGAATTACCTTTTTATCTTAATTAGGAGGGTGTGCAGAAAATATTTTTTCGAATTTTTTTTATAGAAATCCTTCCATTCCAATGCATTGATATACTCCTCAGGCTTTGTATTTTTGATCAATGTCCACCATTGATCGGCTTCACCATCCATATAATAAGCATCCAGAAGAACCTTCTATTTTTCATATCATTGAAGGATAGATAAGATCATTTCAATGGAGTTGATACATTGTTCCGAAATTGAGGGATCAGATGAACCATTAAAAGTAGGTGGCCTTTGTCCAAGGAATCTCTCAATTGTAACATGTTCTATCATAGGGGGGTTGAACATTCCTCTTCACCCATGTTTCTATTCAGAAGCTGACTTAACTGAGAGTGTATCGTGACAATTTTCATGATTCCCACTCCAATCAGATTGGGTATCTCATTAGATTCATTGTCACATTGATATTTATATCGATTGTTAGCCTGAGTCCTCCTATTAACGACCACTGGATGGAATAAATGGAAATTTAGGGGTAGCACATAAAGGGTAATCCAAAGACAAAAATGGATGACTTATAAATTTCTTTTATTTCCTGACTTATGAATCTATAGGCTTCAATCTTTGTTATCCACTATATACTTCCCAAAATATATTCTTAGGTGAATTTTTTATTCCCTTAACAATAGTTCATAAAAAGATTGTGAATTAAAAAAATCATATCCCCTGGGAGTGTCAAAACCAATAGTGTTGTAGGGCCCATTGTCATGTACCAAGATACCCCAGGACATGTTTGGAACTCGTTGTCAGAATGTTCACTCCAAGGAACATTTGTGCCAGTGCCCCCTCTACCTGCTCATATCCAGACAGGGAAGTATTTTCTTGATAAACAACATACTCAATACTCACCAAAATATAGGTTTCTTTTTATTATACTTAGTCTTATCCCTAAGTCTTTCACTAGGGTCTTCCAATCCTAATACCAAAAATAACTAAAACTATCCTCTGATACCAACTATAACAACCCTGCTCTTTATTACACACATAGAAATGCTTTATTTCATAAAATTATCACTTGATACAACATAAAAGATCAGAAGGTATAGTGTATTTGGGGATTAATAACATTATATAACGATTTTAAACATGAAACACAACATTTTTATTGAAAACATCCTTTACACGACCACTACATTCCATCATACTTATCTTTTCATGGGATAACTTGAGGACATGCATAAAAAAGGGTGAGTTATAATGTCAAGTAAGAGAATAAACTAGGATTTAAATGAATATTAAAATACATTTTAGTAAATAGGAATATAAATGGATCATAAAATAAACATTAACATAAAGGAATGATATAGCATGATTATCATAACATAGAAATGTCATAACAACACTTAACATGGTATAAGCATGAGCCAAGGCTCATTGCACATGGAAAATTAGTAAAACATCATTTCACTTTAATTATAGTTATTATAATATCATTTCACTTGATGTATCATGATTCTAGTCTTCACCCAATGCATTGGAGTGCTATCACGGTGCACCCTTCATAATAATTTCATTTCAAGAATATGAATGTCACATGGATCACATACCGTGGATTCAATAAACATCATCATTTATTCCACGACATATGAATTAGGAATTAATAAATGAATATCTATAATTAATAAGTAAATGTTCATAAATGTGAATCTATTTGATATAGAAATGGTCATGGTATTCACTACACAATGACTTTGGCTTGGAAAATCATGGTGCAATTTCAGCAGCATGATAGCGTGACATAAGAATTCATAAAAATAGTTGATGAGAGTGGAGAAGGTTTATCATAATATGTAAATGAATAAGAATTCAATGGGGTGATATATATATAAATGTCCTAAAATATTTAATAAAATTTAGATTCATAATACAAAAGGATTGCTTGAATGTAAATGAGGAGAGAGAAATCCCATACAGAATTTCGGCATGGTAACAAATCTACATGAGAGGAATTAATGAGAGAGAAAGGGGTATATAATAATTAAAACATAAGGAGTACATTATGAGGGAGTTTAAAAAATAATACCCCAATATTTGTAATTGAAAATAAAAGGGTATATCAACATAAAAAAGCATGGGAAAAAATGAGAGAGGAAGAAATACCTTACTTGGAAGTGTGATCTCAAAGGCTTGGGAGAGGCTTGAGAGAGGTTTATTGGGAGCTTTGGGCACCTTGGGAGGATTATAGAGATAATATGGAAGAGTTTGGTCGACCTAAAAAGGCTTTTAGTGAAGAGGAAGTGGGATCATGTGTAGGTTTATATAGGAAAATAGAAGGAATTCTTTATTATTTAGGTTTTGGACCCTACACATTAAACTGATCAGAACAACAAACCATCTCGTGGTTTTTGCCCATGGTTTTTATCAAATGGGAGTGGAAAAAAATATTTTATATTTCCAATGAAATAACTTCTTAAAATATCAGGCTTGCTTATGTGCAGGTGATTCACACTCTCAAGAAAATCAATATAAAAAGATAAAATATTTTATAAGTCTTGAATGGTCTACTAATGCTTTGTAAAATAAATGAAATAAACATAAAATAAAATAATTTTAATTTTAAAACATATATTGGCCGAACATAATGTTTATAATATTTTATTATATCAGTATTTTGTCATTATGATGTCATAAAACACATTATATAATTTAACGGTATTTAATTTTTACCCATGAATTTGACTGTCTCAGAAAATTATGAAAATTTAACCCTTAGAAAATTTTGAAATCCCGATTAAAAAAATAATATTCATTTTATCTAAATAATTTTCTAAATATTTAAATTTTTTCTGTTAAAATTATAACCGACATTTATTGAAAATTCATGGGTTTTGATAAAAACAGCTTTCAAGTATTGATAAAAATTACAATTATATTCATAAAAATTATACGATAATTTATATTTGATAATTTAGTAATAATATATTTTTAAAATATTATTTAATTTATAAATCCATTAATTCATCAAAATATATTTCTTAATTTAATATTAGCTAAAAATACAATTTATGCATTAAAACTATTTACAAAGTAACTACGTTAAAATGAATTTATGTTTTTTATAAAAAATAATGTACATAATCATACTATTAGGTTCATGTTAGATAACCCTATATAACACTTTAATAAGACCTAAGGGTAAGGTTAGCGATTATGAAAGACTCTTGGGGTGGCTCGGATAACATCGCTGGTGTGGTAATCTCTATAAACTTTCACTTCTCCCATAAGCGGTCATGCTCGAGCATAATGTGTTGAAGATCTTCTTGGGCTTGGTCAGGAGAAAAGCCCAGTGAGGCAACCTACTTTATATTATTAGAAATATGGGCCTTGTACTGAGTAATTCTAATTGATTAGGCAATTGCTTTCTTTATCTAAGTAAATTATATTTGTTAAAGCACTATATTTATACTAATCACGTGATCACTATTCAACGGCTATATTAGCAACGATCACAATTTTTAATGGTATTTTAAAATCCAAAAACATAAATCCACGTAAGATCACATTTCATACAACTATTTTACATAATAATACATTTAATTGGATCAAGAGGAATTTTCATTAATAAAAGTTTGGTTCGTTACATTTAAACAACTTTTAATAGTATGATAAAATATTTTAAATTGATTATGCTATCATAAGTACAAAAATAATCTAAATCAAGCATTATCCCTTAACGAATGTAATTTAATAGAGTAAAATTTTGTGTAATGTTCTTCACTGCAATGTCATTTAACCCAAAAACAACTATGATTTGGTTAATACGACCACATCTGGGTGTAATTATTTGTGCATATTTTTATCAAATATTATTATAGTTTCCAATGAAAAATGAATTATAGATGTTATAAAATCATTTATATTTAAAGAAAACCACAATTAAAATGGATTATGGAATAAGGTTTTGAATTCAAACACACGGGATAAAATTCCTATGATGGAAAAAACGTTTTATAGAAAAAACATATTAGATTAATTACAATAGAATGGGAAAAATTATATTTTAAGGAATACAATGTTATGAATTTGAAAATATTTTTATTTTAAGGTACATGTTTTAATTTTACAATTCAAAGACACTAATAATACATTTTTTGTTTAAAATATTCATTTTTTTAAAAATATATTATATTCTAATTAAAGGGATAAGAAAAAAAAACTAAAAATTAAAACCAATAAAAAAAATTACATAAAATAAAAGTTAAATTCAAAAATAGTTAGTGTATATATAGCGACCCATTACAACCAAAAATAAAATGTGTAATTTTCTTGTGATTTAAAAACAATTATATTAGATTAGGTGAGGAAAAGTTTCTACTTAAAATACTATGAAAATATTTTTTACCTATAGGAAGACATTATATTATAGGTTTTTAAAGAGTTTCTAAGTGTACAAGGATAAAATGTGGAAAAGTCTATTAATAAATCAATGATAATAATTTTATTATTTATAAAAATAGTATACAAATCTATAGTCATTATCACAATAATATCAATAAGTCTCTATATTTCATTGAAATTATTTTATGGAAGAACTTGTAAATTAATGAATGCTATTTTTATTTTATAATCAAATAAAAACGTTTTATAGAGAAAACTATAATCATTAGGGTAAAAAATATATTTGTATTGTAGGATTTAATGATTCACAAGAATATTTCAAGAATTAATGTGATGAATAAATCATATAAAAAATTTGATGTATTTTATCAATGTAAAAATAACATCTGTGAGGTTAAAAAATTAATTGAATTTTGTAGATATATATTTAAAATATGATGAATAATGAGTAATTCTTAAAACAAAAAAATAAATTCCCAGAAAAATCAAGTCATTTTATAATAAATTTATTGGTAAGCTATAATGGAGGATGCTATAGATATAATATAAAACAATTAAACATGGGAGTTAGTGACACATTCATAGAATATGAATGTGAGTGGGATGAAATGAGTTTTCTAAAATAAACTCATTGAAAATGGTGGGGGGAATGGAATGATTTTTTATACTTTACAAATAATACCCCAAATATAACTATATTTATTTTTATGAATTTATTTTATATATTATTATAAATAATTATAATATTTAGTTTAAGTATTCCTAAAAAATAATCGTATTACAAATTAATTTCACATATACATTAAAAATTTATAACTTATTGATGTAATGTACAATAACTAAATAGAATGAGATAATATTTTTTATAGTGGTTGGAATGTGTGATTGTTTTTGAATGAAATATATAGGTCAAGTCAAGTTCTTTATTGAATGGTATTTTCTGTTAAATAATATCTTGAAGAGCATGGAATGTATGTTACTAAAGTTTGTTAATAGATTATAAAAAAATATACTACTCTGAATCCCTCATAGTGATAGTCATGGTAGATGAAATTATTTTTTATTAGAAATGATGTAAAATTATAATGAAATTATAGAATAAATAATGAAATGATTTATGATATCATCAATTAATACATAATTTGTTTCTTTTGTTTTAAAGTGGTGTAAAGAGAAGGCTGTATTTTTTATCATAAATAATATTTATTGATTTGTCTTGATATCTAATAACCAATAAAGGTTTCTTATACAATATCTTTTGGGGAAATTATTTCCATGGAAACTTATGAAAAGTATGTGTATTAATAAATATTAAATGATTAACTGATATTTTTTTAACAACATTATAAAAACTATTCAGTATCTATGCTTTTATAATATGTTCACAATACCCGATTAATGTGAATTAAAGAAGTATTCATTCATTTTTAGTATGATGTGTTCATTATAGGTAACACTTTAGAATATATTGAGGTATGAAAAATATAAATCAATTTATATTTATGATTATATTTTATATGGGCCTTATAGGATATGATTGAAATAGAATGTCAATTTCTATAGGATCAATATTTATTGGAGGATGATGTATTATATAGAACTCAAAGAAGAAAATTTTAATCATAAATATAAAATTTTAAAAAATATTTTATAGTACCATAATATATAAATGGGGATGTTCAATAATTTGTTAAATGTTATTGGAATTTAAAATTGAGATCAATGTACTTTTAAAAAAAATCAATGATACCATATTCACTTCAATAACATAATTTATGTGTAGAAAACAAATTGTATATATTGTCAATGAATATTCAAATGGGATATATATGTTTCATAATATTGATCACCCAATAAGGTATAGGGATTCTATAAAAAGATAAACTAGCCCGATGGTGTGGTAGTGGGAGCCTCCCAAAGATATTTGGCAACATATTTCATCCACTACTCAAGAAAATGGATTTTGAAACCATAAAACCAATTCCATAGGGTCTTTTGTACACGTTATTTCCTTAGTAATCATTATTTATGAGGGTATTTCATATCTATATTCATATCTCATTTTATACTCCTTTAATTTACTAATAATGGTTTCATGATAGGAAACTTGATCATATCACTACTACAAAAACGGGCAAGGGAAGCGCGCCCTTATAACAGCGCTAAGCAAAAACGCTGATAAAGGATACCCTATATCAGCGCTAATATTACAGCGCTGAAAAAGCTAATTTTTATCAGCGCTTTCTTAGCGCTGATAATATAAATATTTATCAGCGCTAGAAAAGCGCTGATAAATATGATCTGTATCAGCGCTAAAATATTAGCGCTGATACAGTTGGTCTTTATCAGCGCTTTTTGAGCGCTGATAAAGGTTTCCTATATAAGCGCTAAAAAAGCGCTGATACAGAACACCTCTATCAGCGCTCAAAAAGCGCTGATAAAAATTATCTTTATCAGCGCTAAAAAAGCGCTGATAAAGAGACCCGTTATCAGCGCTATAATTGTAGCGCTGATACGGGGAATCTTTATCAGCGCTTTTCTAGCGCTGATAAATCATAATATTATCAGCGCTAGAAAAGCGCTGATAAAGCTAGATTTTATCAGCGCTATAATTTTAGCGCTGATAAAGGTAGCCTTTATCAGCGCTTTTTTAGCGCTGATAAAACCTTAGTCGACTTTTTTATAAAGTCGGTCGCACAGTGCCCTCGTTTTATCGCAGCTAAAGCTCTCGCGGAACCGTAACCCTGCTACTCTTCTCCCGAATACCGCTGCTGTGTTCGCTTCGCCGGAGCTTGCCGCCCTCGGTACAGTCGCCGTCCTCCGCCGCCCGCAACACCCTCGGCCGACCTCCACCGCCTGCCGCCCTCGGCTGCCCGCAACGCCCTCGGCCGCCGTTCTCTGCCGCCCTCGGCCGCCCTCCGCCGCCCTCGGCCGCTCTCCACCGCCTCCGTCGCCCTCCGCCTCACTCGGCCGCCCTCGGTCGCCCTCCGCGGCCGCCTTCCGCAACCCGCAACGCCCTCGACCAACTAAGGGTATGAATTCTATTCTAGTTTTATTTATTTGTTTCAAACATTCATGGAATCCCTTCAAGTTGTTATGGAATGTATAAAACCTACTAGAATTTGTCTTATGTAATGGAGAGTTGAGGCATGGTGTAGTTTAATGTCCTAAAACCAGGACCTTTGTGCAGGTTTCCATTTTGTTCTGATAAGGAGGGGAAATGATTCACCCTTTTCACTATAGTATAACCAAGAATGTTCTACCATAATCATGCATGAGGGGGGGGGGTGGTAGATGTAAATTTTAACCCAGGGGTTCATGAATCCAAGGATTGATATGGTACTTAAATGTCATAGGGTGTTTGATGGTAGTAAAATCCATTATTGAGGACGAAATTGTCTTTGGTTGACATGCCTTTTTAGTGGGAAACATATGCAGATCCACCAGTGCATATTGTGATTAGTCAAATAAAGGTGACCTTAGGACGATGACCGCTCATTTCCGATGGCCATGGAAGGATATGAGGATTAAGACCTTTTTGTGCATAGTGTATGGTTTTTGAAAGGAAGAGACCTTTTTGGCTCCGACATAGTGACAATGGGGAAATTTATGTCTCATGAATAGACCCTAAATATGATGTTTATGTATCACCATGTTTCTTGTGATGGAAAGAATCAAGCTGTACATAGATATTTTAAGTTAAAACTACATGCATGGGTCTAACCCACACAAAGGGAGGGGGAATGTTTAGTTTTTGGGGTGTCTGGACTAGAACATAATGACTTAGGCATTACTATAGAATCAAACCAACTATAGTACTTGAAATCATGCATTTTAGAATCATGCAATTAGAACTATGGTAGAACTTTTTAGTGTCATATTGTGGGGACTGATTCCTTGAAAATCCTGAGTAACTTAATGGAAAATCAGTCTAAGATAATTTGACATGCGCTGGACATGAAGGTGGAGAAAGGTGTAGACTATGACACCATGGATTCTCGAATCGATAAGAATAAGTCCATGCACGCAACTTTTTACCATGCACGCAACTCTCTTTACAAACTCCTATTGAATGCAATTCTACGCGATTCAAAGCCTCATATTTTCTATAAAAGTTGAGATACTAAATTAAGGGGGTATCCTATTATTTATAATCGTTTCTGAACATGAACACATGTTTATCCCAAAGTGTGTAAAACCATGTTTGATGTCACATTAGGTGCATACGTATCTTTTTCTCCTAATAAAGTGATAGATAATCATCTTTTTAGTGAATCTAATATTCTTTTTTATGAATCTTGATTATAGGTTAGACTACTTGATCTCCTTCCAAGGAAGTGGTTCCCTTCTACTGTATTTGGAAGTCTTCTTTTGTGTACTTGAACCATAAATACTAATATTTGAGATTCAAATAGGATGAAGATGAATAAAGATTGGATGGATTCTAATCGTTTAACAATAGAGTACGAGAACGGAGTGAAAGAGTTCATCAAGTTTGCAAAGGATCACACAAAGGATCCTTCTCAAATCCTTTGTCCGTGTTTACGTTGTTGTTATTCTAGACTACTTACTCCAGAGGAGTTGGAAGAACATTTGATATGTCACGGAATAGATCGGAGTTATAAATGTTGGAATAAACACGGAGAAAAAGCGAATGTAGCTACTGGCTGGGATAAAACTGCGTTTTATGGATCGTCAGATATGAATACAAATATAGATAATGAAGAAGACCGTATGGAGGATGTGATTACAGATGTCAATGATGATGAAGATCGTATTGAGGAAATGACAAAGACAATTCAAGATGAACCCCGTGATTGCCCAAAATTGTTTGAGAAGTTAAAGAGTTGTGCAAAGACGCCATTGTATGCTGCTTGCACTAAGTATACAACATTGTCAGCTGTACTGAAGTTGTATAAATTGAAAGCAGGCAATGGATGGAGTGATGTCAGTTTTACGGAACTACTTGCTCTCTTGAATGACATGCTTCCGGAAGATAATGAGCTCCCAAGCCGGACGTATGAAGCTAGACGAATGCTACGCTCGATGGGAATGATTTCTGAAAGAATACATGCCTGCCCGAAAGACTGTATATTGTTTCGAAAGGAGAACAAATCACTTACAGAATGCCCAAAGTGTGGTTCTTCTCGATACAAGAAAGATAAATCCAATCCTACGAAAGTTGTATGGTACTTTCCAATCATTCCAAGGTTTAGGCGTTTATATGGAAGTAAAGAAACTGCAAGACAATTGTCGTGGCATGCAGATAAAAGAAATAAAGATGGGTTATTACGTCATCCGGCCGACTCTCCTCAATGGAAGAAAATTGATCATGAGTATCCTGAATTTGGAAAAGAGCCGAGAAACCTTCGTCTTGCGTTATCTACAGATGGAGTGAATCCTTTTGGTTTTCAAAGCAGCACTCATAGTACATGGCCTGTTATGTTGCTAAATTATAACTTGCCACCCTGGTTATGCATGAAGCGAAAATTCATCATGTTATCTATGCTTATATCAGGACCAAAACAACCAGGTAACGATATTGATGTTTATCTGACTCCTTTGATCGAGGATTTGAAGTTATTGTGGGACTCAGGTGTAATGTTGTATGATGCTTATAAAAGTGAATACTTCACGTTGAGAGCGATGTTGTATGGGACAATAAATGATTTCCCTGCTTATGGAAATTTGTCAGGCTATAGCATTAAAGGAACTCAAGGGTGTCCCGTGTGCGAAGAAGATACAGAATCAATTAGGTTGAAACATTCATCGAAATCTGTGTTTCTAGGACATCGTAGATTTCTACCTCGTCGGCATAAGTACCGATCTTGGACGACATCATTCAATGGAAGTTCAGAAAAACGCACAACACCGTCTCCACTAACAGGTGATCAGCTGTTTGAGAAAGTAAAAGATATGAACACTGTTTTTGGTAAACCATTTTCGAAAAACCTTACGAAAATCGGTTGGAAAAAGAGATCAGTTTTTTTTGAATTACCATACTGGAATTGTTTGTACGTCAGACATTTTCTTGATGTGATGCATGTGGAAAAAAATGTATGTGATAGTGTTATTGGAACGTTGCTAAATGCCCCTGGCAAAACAAAAGATGGAATTAAGGCAAGGTTGGACATGGTTGACATGGGAATACGAGAAGAGTTGGCTCCCGTGAAAGGTGAAAATCGAATGTTTCTTCCTCCTGCTGCTTATACTCTTTCTAGGGCAGAGAGATATCAGTTTTGCAACTTCTTTAATGATGTAAAGGTTCCAGAGGGGTACTCATCAAATATCAAGAACATTGTGTCAATGAATGATTTGAAGTTAAAAGGTTTGAAATCACATGATTGCCATGTTTTGATGCAAGATCTAATTCCTATAGCTTTACGTTGCATTTTACCCAAGAATGTTCGTCATACGTTAACCAAACTTTGTTTCTTTTTCAAAGCTATATGTAGCAAAGTTTTAGACCCGGGGAAATTGCCAGCTATGGAAAAAGAAATTGTCATCATATTATGTGAATTAGAAATGTTCTTCCCGCCAACATTCTTTGATATGATGGTTCATTTGATGATTCACTTGGTGAGAGAGATTCGACTTTGTGGTCCTGTGCACTATAGATGGATGTATCCTGTTGAACGGTATATGAAGATTTTGAAAGGATATGTCAAAAATCGAAGTCGGCCAGAGGGTTGTATAGTGGAGCGATATATTGTTGAGGAAGCCATTGAATTTTGTATTGAATACCTATCTGATGTGGAAAGCATTGGTCTCCCGAAATCTCGTCACACTGGACGCATTGAGGGTGAGGGAATTTCTGGAAGAGAAGTTGTAACAATCAGTATTACAGATCGGGAGCAGGCTCATCTTTATGTTTTGCATAACAGTTGGGAGGTTGCTCCATATATTGAAACTCACAAAGAAATTCTTAGGCAGTTGAATCCATCGAGGGCTGAAAAATGGTTAGCAGATACACATAATCACCAGTTTATAGGATGGTTTCAGGACCATATTTTTAAGCAGTTGGATGAAAATCCGAATTCAATTTCAGAACGACTTCGATGGCTAGCCGCTGGACCAAGTGTGTATGTATTATCTTACAGTGGGTATGTAATTAATGGTTATACATTCTATACGGATGAACATGATGAAGAGAGTACCATGCAAAATAGTGGAGTTACACTAGTGGCTGAAGCGATGCATGTTTCTGGTAGTAAGGATATAAATCCAATTTATGCAAATATGTCATACTTTGGCATTATCAAACTAATATGGGAGTTGGATTATACGACATTTCAATTGCCGATTTTTCAATGCAAATGGATTGATAACAATAGTGGTGTTAAAATAGATGAATGGGGATTTGTGAAAGTTGATTTTAGTAAAGAAGGGTACAAAGACGAACAGTTTATAATGGCATCACAAGCGGTACAAGTTTTTTATGTTCCAGATCCCGCAAACCGAAAGTGGTCGATTGTTCTGTTATCGTCCAAAACTATTGAGGGTTCCGATGAAAATTCAGTTGAGGACGATCCTTTTAGTGGTACGTCACAATCAATTCAGAGCGGTCCCAATGCAGATGATGTTTTGTATGTTAGAGGAGACCACAATGAAGGGATTTGGATTGTCGATAGAGGTGTCAAATCTCTTCAACCTTTGAAAAAAAGAAAGAGAGTTCAGTAAACAGGTTATATTTTGTTTGTAATATAGATCTTGTTATCTCATGTTATTATCTTATCATTACAGAATTTATGTAATTTGAATGAACTGTTCAACCACTTTTGCAGATAATGACTTCTGCACATTCTGGTGCTCCTAACCTTGAGACTGAACAAGTCTCTCAAGCAGCTGCTGCTGCGGCTGCTGCTGCTCCTGCTGCTCCTGCAGCTCATTCTGCTGATACTGTTGCTCCTGATGCGGCTCCTGCTGCTCCTACTGCTGTGACTCATACTCCTCCTCCTGCTGTGGCTCCTGGTGCTCCTGATGCGGCTCCTGCTGCTGCTCCTGCTGCTCCTACTGCTGCTCCTGCTGCTGCTCTTGCTGTTGCGGCTCCTTCTCTTAGTGTTGAGGTCCAACAACCATCAGCACATGCCGTTGATATCATAGTAGATGAACATATAGATGATGTTGATATCGATGAAATGGTCGGGAATGAAGGACCGAAGTCGCAGAAATCACAGGTGCGTCGTAGTTTGACAGTGTTAGCCAAAATTCTTAAGGCGAAAAGCAAAGGCATCAAATTTGAAGTCGGATGGAATGCACGAGGCCAACATGTGAATCCCAACAAGGCTATGTTTAGCAGTTACATTGGAGTTGTCACTCGGCAACGCGTGCCGATTGACGTAGATTCATGGCACCATGTTGTGTCCGGGTTGAAGGCTGTGATCTGGGAAGAAATTACGGTAACATTATGAATTTATTTTTTTAATTAACTAGCAAATAAAATGATGAAACAGTGTCTTACTCTTCTCAATCTCTTGCAGAGTACATTTATAGTAGACGACTCACACAAGGATTATGTACTAAGGCTTGCAGGAAAGATTCATCGAGGTTTTCGTACTATTTTAACAAGATGTCACCTGAAAGATTCTAAAGGTAAAATAAACCCGCACCCACCCATTGTCTATGCGCACCTGATATCCCAAGAAGCATGGGATGCATTTATTGGCCGTCGTGGGGATGAGAAGTTTCAGGTACATTGTGAGTGATAATACGCTGTTTGAGGATACCTGTATTCATCACTTTGATTGTCAATATTTCATTTATGAAACAGAAACTCTGTACTGAAAATAAGGAACGTGCATCAAATCCAACATACCCCTATCGTAAAGCAAGGATGGGGTACGCTTCATTAGAAAAGAAAATGGTACGTATTGTAAATTTACAGTAATATTGTTAGGTGCCAATAAACAACATCATAATTATCTTTCTATGTTTATATGTAGATTGATGAATCTAAAACCAAATGCACTTCTATCCCACGTCATGTGCTATGGAAGGAGGCACGTGTGAACAAAGAAGGGAAGTTAATAGATGAGAACACACAAAAAGTGTGGGAAATATGTGTAAGTATGACACGATGATAAAAAGATTTGTTTAAAATTGCTATTACATAAAAATAATTAGTTTTTTTCCTATATCTGACAGTCACAGGAATCAGCTACTCCTGTAGCTGATACAGACCTATTATCGACGGCTTTGAAGCAGCCGGAAAAATACGGTCGTGTCAGAGGTGCAGGGTTTGGGGTGACACCCCGAGTATATTTTGAGAAGAAGAAAAAAATAGATGATACAGAGAAAAAATTGGAACAAATGAGCGAAAAAATAGCAACCCTTGAAGAAAAATTGCAATGGCAGGGAGAGTTGCTAGCAACTTTTATGGGTGGGAAGCAAAGGGAGGACACAACTCAGGAAGAACCACCGCATGAACATCCTGCCCCACCCCCCACCAGCTTTGAGGCGAGCCATTCACCTAAAAAAAATGTCTTAGCCGTGGTAATCAATATTCTAATAACGGTTCCCATTAAATATGAATCAGACAAACACTGATAATTTATCTGTACTGATCTTCTACAGGGTGATAATGATTGTGATTTATATCTGTCAACACCCACCTATCACCTTGTAGCGAGGGCTACAGTGTTCAATATCCCAGATGCCACACTGCATAATAGACCACTTTCAAAAGATCATCTGAAAGTGACGATTACTGTAGCTCATGAGCCAAATGCAATGCTACCTATTCCACTTGATGACGATGATATTCATACGGTTGAAAAGGCTATTGGGACATTCATTGCATGGCCGGCAGAACTTGTAAGAGTACATGCAGACAAAGAGGTATTTATTTCCTTTTATTTTCAAGCTAAACCCTTAACAATTAATGAAAAGAGTGTCTGAATCAATGATTGTTGTTATAGACGGAGAAAGGAAAGGGGGTGACTAACATCGGCTCGAAACCATCTAAAGGATCGACCAATCGATCCCAAGGAGCTACTGAAAGCACAATAACACCACCTGTTCTCTTTCCACATTTACTAGCATTGAAGACTCATGTGGATACGAAGCTAAAAGATGGTAATAGTCATATAGTGATTTTCGAAGATAATATATACGGAGAGGAAAGTCAAGATTTCGTTGCTGCTGAAAATGTAAATGAAATCCTTGAAAACGGTTGGTTAGGCGTCACTGTTGTAAATGTATATATGAGGTATGTTTCCATGAATTGATTTTCTAAAAGCTGATCTAATGTGCAAATTATGACTAAATGCATTTTATATTGTTGACAGACGCATTTATGAAAAACAGTTGAAGGGATTTTCCCATGAGCCAAGATTTGGACTGGTTAGTCCTCATATCACATCAACACACCAAACAAAAATAGAGTCATCAAAAAGGGATGCAATAGTGAAGGACTTGCTGAAAACATTTGAACGCAAGATTACAGATGACAGACTTTTCCTAATACCAACCATGCAGGGGTAATACTCTACGATTAAAGCATATCAATTATATTTTCACTTTTTTTATTACTTATTCCTTTTTGTGTTTTTAGGCAACATTGGTTGCTAATTGCGGTGAACTTGGATACTCCGAAGATTTACTTTCTGGATTCAAAGTTAGGATATCCATCAAACCGACCATACATGATGGAGTTTGTGAATCTGTAAGACACTACATCTTACGTTTTAGGTCTAAACATCAATTTATATAATATATATTATCTTTTACTGAGGATTCTGTTATGATAGGGCGGTGTACCAATATCGTCTAAATCATGGTATGAGGACAGGGGCTAAGCATAAGGAGCCGAGCAAGTACTACGTCTGGACAAATATCAGGGTATATATAATAAAATTTCACTATCCAAACACACCTCAACACAAGTTATTTATTCTCCTAATGATCAATTTTTTTGCAGTGTCCAAAACAAACAAACGATAATGATTGCGGTTATTATGTTTGTAAATTTATGAAAGAGATCGTTTTTCATCAGCAAACTAGCATCCCTAAAGAGGTATTTTCAAAAACAATTACTAGTTCGTTTAAGTTATTTATTAATTCTTTATTTTTTTATTTTGCAGTACTACTATGACTGCCGAAAAGCCTCATACTCACAAGACGATATAGATGTGTTCAGAAACGAGTGGGCCGCATACCTGATGACAGATTGTACACAAATACAATGATGATCTGACTTGGGGACATGTACAATTGGTGGTCATTTTTGAGAGGGGTTAAGGGGATCAAAAGATAAAATATTGTTGTATGTAAATGTTCGTAGCAAAATTGTAATTGTTATTAAATAAAACATTCTTTCTCCAATGAGTCATTTTTCCATTTTAACAGATGATATGCACCAGCAACATGCAAGAATGTTGAACCACTAAAATGGTCGCTCTCTTGTTTAAAATGGACACCACTTTAATTGAAAACAACAACTGACCTACGGAAATCTGACCAGACGCATCTGGATTGCCTTCATCCTTTAGGAGAAGGATCCACGGGTCCTTGGTGACGTGTACGAGTCAACCCCGCCTCAATCCGAGGCACGGTGTGACCGCTACCACCCAAAGGGTCGCTCTCTTGTTTAAAATGGACACCACTTTAATTGGAAACAACAACTGACCTACGTAAATCTGACCAGACGCATCCGGATTGCCTTCATCCTTTAGGAGAAGGATCCACGGGTCCTTGGTGACGTGTACGAGTAACATGCAAGAATGATGGACCACATTTCTTTGGCCTTTGGACAAAAAAACCAGTAAAATCTCCAAAATACCTTCATATCATGCATGAACCAGTAAAATCTCCAAAATACCTTCATATCACGCAGTTCTGAAAAGAGTCACTATTTAAAAGAAAGTCACAAATTTAGATACATCTCGAGATGGTCAGTTGTTGATTTCACTTAAAATTAAGTCCATTTTTAACAAAACAGTGACACTGTGAGTGGTGTCGGCCACACCGGGCCTCGGATTGATGCGGTGTTGAATCGTACACGTCACACATGAGTCATTGATCATTGTGAAAAAGTATCAACGCAATCAGAAGCCGTTAGATCGATTTGGCATATGTACGTAAAATATTGTCCATTTTAAACTAAATACATACACTTGGAGTGATACCGGTCACACCGCGCCTCGGATTGAGACCCCACCCTTTCCCCTCGGCTGTCAAAAATCATAACCAGATAGTCGAAGGGTGATTTTGACAGCCGAGGGGAAAGGGTGGGGTCTGAAGACATTGTAGGATATGTCGAAGGGTGATTTTGTGTGTGACTGGTATCACTCCAAGTGTATGTATTTAGTTTAAAATGGACAATATTTTACGTACATACGCCAAACTGATCTAACGGCTTCTGATTGCATTGATACTTTTTCACAATGATCAATGACTCCTGTGTGACGTGTACGATTCAACACCGCATCAATCCGAGGCCCGGTGTGGCCGACACCACTCACAGTGTCACTGTTTTGTTAAAAATGGACTTAATTTTAAGTGAAATCAACAACTGACATACGGCAAACCGACCAAACACATTGGGATTCTATTGAAACTTAAGGACAACTATCCATGGGTCAAATGTGACGTGTAAGATTCAACCCCGCCTCAATCAGAGGCGCGGTGTGACCGGTATCACTCCAAGTGTATGTATTTAGTTTAAAATGGACAATATTTTACGTACATACGCCAAACCGATCTAACGGCTTCTGATTGCATTGATACTTTTTCACAACAATCAATGACTCATGATACATAGAGAAATTCACTGGCCACCTTCGAGAATGATCTGAAGCACAAACCATGACAGCATTATGTTTTTAACTTCAGCACCTCAATTGAGAATGTGACACCTTTCAGGACTTGGCGCCATTGTATGTCGTTTCGTCCACTGAATGGGTCTATCCTTTTATTTAATTTTTTTAACTTCAGTCAAATATTCTAGAAAGATGTCGCGGCAGATCCTTCACCATTTTGTTTTGCTGAACATCTCATTACATTGTTAAAAAAAAGCAGGGTGTCTTGCATGGGCAATACGTTCTTGTATTGAAGATGATGCACTCCCATTTATTCGAACCCACATGGTTAATTATTTTGTTTAAGCCTAATGATTGATTTAATTATTGTGGAACACATAATCATGAAAATCGTATGATGGTTGTACCCAGATAGGACTCCAATTCATTGGTTAAATCTATTTTCTCATGAGATGTTATGTATGAGATTAGGGAGTAAACCTAGTCCATTAAAATGGGAGTGCATCATCTTCAATACACGAACGTATTGCCCATGCAAGACACCCTGCTTTTTTTTAACAATGTAATGAGATGTTCAGCAAAACAAAATGGTGAAGGATCTGCCGCGACATCTTTCTAGAATATTTGACTGAAGTTAAAAAAATTAAATAAAAGGATAGACCCATTCAGTGGACGAAACGACATACAATGGCGCCAAGTCCTGAAAGGTGTCACATTCTCAATTGAGGTGCTGAAGTTAAAAACATAATGCTGTCATGGTTTGTGCTTCAGATCATTCTCGAAGGTGGCCAGTGAATTTCTCTATGTATCATGAGCATTCTAATGCATATCTTGTTTGGAAGATCATTGTAGTAGACAACGATCTAAAAGTGGGGGATGAGTGCATATCTGAGCATGTCTTTAGTAGTGTCCCTCAAAATGTCTTTAAACTGACCATCTTGAGATGTATCTAAACTTGTGACTTTCTTTCAAATAGTGACTCTTTTCAGAACTGCGGGAGTTAACATTTCTCCAACATATTCACACACAAAATCACCCTTCGACATATCCTACAATGTCTTCAGACCCCACCCTTTCCCCTCGGCTGTCAAAAAAACCTAAAAGACCATGGCTAGCAATGATCATTCCAAAATGCATTTAAACTGAAACCTTCCAGAAAAAAATAGAGTAGAATACTTGCAAGTTGTAACTTAGGTCGCTTTGCACAAGCCGATTTCCACATTGTTTGTAGCAACCACATTTGCTCCAACACTCTAATGATCTTCATTGCTTCATGTCTTTTATACTCTTCCATAAACCCTTCTCTAAGAAGGTCAACTATCGTGTATGCATACTCACCTTCAAATGTGACGTGTACGAGTCAACCCCGCCTCAATCTGAGGCCTGTTGTGGCTGACACAACTCCAAGTGCCTCTGTTTTGTTCAAAATGGACTTATTTTTAAGTGAGAAATCAACAACTGACATACGGGAAACCGACCAAACGCCTTCGGATTGTGTTGACACTTTAGGACAACGATTCATGGGTTATATGTGACGTGTACGACTCAACCCCGCCTCAATCCGAGACGCGGTGTGACCGGTATCACTCCAAGTGTATGTATTTAGTTTAAAATGGACAATATTTTATGTACATACGCCAAACTGATCTAACGGCTTCTGATTGCATTGATACTTTTTCACAATGATCAATGACTCATGTGTGACGTGTACGATTCAACACCGCATCAATCCGAGGCCCGGTGTGGCCGACACCACTCACAGTGTCACTGTTTTGTTAAAAATGGACTTAATTTTAAGTGAAATCAACAACTGACATACGGCAAACCGACCAAACACATTGGGATTCTATTGAAACTTAAGGACAACTATCCATGGGTCAAATGTGACGTGTAAGATTCAACCCCGCCTCAATCAGAGGCGCGGTGTGACCGGTATCACTCCAAGTGTATGTATTTAGTTTAAAATGGACAATATTTTACGTACATACGCCAAACCGATCTAACGGCTTCTGATTGCGTTGATACTTTTTCACAACAATCAATGACTCATGTGTGACGTGTACGATTCAACACCGCATCAATCTGAGGCACGGTGTGGCCGACACCACTCACAGTGCCTCTCTTTTGTTCAAAATGGACTTATTTTTAAGTGAAATCAACAACTGACATGCGGCAAACCGACCAAACGCATTTGGATTCTGTTGAAACTTAAGGACAATGATCCATGGGTCAAATTTGACGTGTAAGAGTCAACCCCGACTCAATCCGAGGCCCGGTGTGGCCGACACCACTCAAAGTGCCTCTATTTTGTTCAAAATGGATTTATTTTTAAGTGAAATCAACAACTGACATACGGGAAACCGACCAAACGCCTTAGGATTGTGTTAACACTTTAGTACAATGATCCATGGGTCATATGTGACGTGTACGAGTCAAACCTGGGGTGGATTACATGGCTTTCCTACATGGAATATATCCCACTACACGTCTTTAATGAGCCAGCTACGCAGTTTATCCCTTGTACAGATACACAGGAAGAATCACACGAGATCGACGTCATGTACTAACATAGGGCAAGGGTGCATAAGAGGACACAAGATCAAAGGGTAACACGTATATGTTTTTTAACATGCCATGTAATTTCCTATTGATATGACATGTATATTCACACAGGCAGCTGAACATTGGAGTTACCCAGGGTAAAGCGACAAGGCATGTGACCCTTTAAATGACACATAATTTTATGTACCATGATTGATCTCTTTGAACACTATATCAAGGACATATTTCATTAGGGTTGGCTCCCATGATCCTTCCTAGGATGGTTTTGGTATCTTTTCCGACTTACGGTAGTACGATCGCTTCAGCAGGACGTCCTAGACATAGTTGGAGTCTCTCTGAAAGTCCTGGAGTGAGATCATATATCTATTTTTGAGGTCCAGGTAGAGTCATGTATCAACGCAACCAATCCTACCAGACATTGATCCTATATATAGAATGTTAATCTTGATGTCTCATTACAGTACCCCAATTTATGATATGTTACCTTTTTTGTATTAATATACATAATTACTAAGGGTGATGGTTGGGAGAGTTAGGATATCCTTTTTATGTATTGCAGAATGATTCAAGGAGCACGGGCTCTGCACGATTTGTCAAAACCAAGTGGCAATCCAAGGAGAAACAATGCATAGTGGAATGTTCTAGTATTTATCTTCTGAGTTGTGTAGGAATATTTTGTGATACTATGTAATGAGGTAGTTTTGCTTTCTGGGTAGATGGTATCTAACTCATGGTAAGAACACTGTTTGGTTGGGTTGTGATCGGTTGATGACATGCTTGTGGTTGATATACTGGTTTTTGTGCAGGTCTGTGGTTGATATACTGGTTTTTGTGCAGGTCTGCTCGGCTGGCTGTAATAGTGCAGGTTTTTTATTAGCAGCAGGCAGGGATTTAACAGCGCTTTTTTAGCGCTGTTAAATGTCGCCTTTAACAGCGCTAAAAAAGCGCTGTTAAAGGAGATATTTAACAGCGCTAAAAAAGCGCTGTTAAAGGAAACATATAACAGCGCTTTTTTAGCGCCATTAAAGGTATCCTTTAACAGCGCTTTTTTAGCGCCATTAAAGGTGACATTTAACAGCGCTTTTTTAGCGCTGTTAAAGGTGACATTTAACAGCGCTAAAAAAAGCGCTGTTAAAGGACCCCTCCTTTATCAGCGCTGAGCTTTACAGCGCTTTTCTAGCGCTGTTAAAGCCCGATTTTAGCGCTGTTATTTCCCGTTTTTGTAGTAGTGTATGTTATGGTCGTTTGAAGTGGAATTGATATTTATAAAATTATTATTTTAGAAAAAATATATACTCCCTAAACCCCCAAGCCCCGTGCATCCCAGGTATATGCACATAATCTACACACACTATACTATACATAATCTTCCTCCCATTATCATTCCATGTATTCCAACAATCCACCCACTATACACTACACACTCTGTCTCACATTCCTTAGGATCTCGCTCCCAATTTTCGAACACTCTTACTCTTGTTCCCCAGCTTGATGCACCCTTTATCACACACCTAGGACATGATTTTCTTTATAAAAAAAACCAAGTCCCCATTGTAGATAATGAAATTAGAACTAGAAAAATTAAGTAAATTAATTACCCATATACACACCTGATTATTCAATAGATCCCCTTCCATGTTTTTTATAATATAATTTTAAGGATGAGGCATATAAATTATTTTCCCTAGGCCCCCCTAATTGGGATCAGTACTTGGGCATAGAAGATACTATTAAAACAACTTGGGCACCACATCATTGTATTTATTATGGTTAGGGATCCCACTTTAATTAGTTCCCATTGAGACTAAAAAAATATTTTAACACACCCCCTTCCCTAAACGGTATATCTGGGAAAACATTACTAGGACACTATACTTATTTTACACATTCTTCAGGCCTCTCTGAAAGGCCACCACATTAATAACAAATCATTAAAGGGAGAAAATTTATCCTGTTCTATATACTTAGGTGACCACTCATCTTGGATTCTATACCTAACTTCCCCTTTCCCATTCCTCCTATTTAAGAACCTATTTATCCATGACTTCTAGGATCTACTTTTCCATGGTCCTATATTTGTTTTCCAATTCAACCATATCACATAAAATTATATTACTTTTCTTACCTTTCATACCTAGACAATAATTTTCAAGTGTGCCACAATTTGGTAACCTTACTAACAAATCCTCCTCTATAACCTCTTAAAATACATGATGGGGTTGTGAATACTAGAGTTAACCCATTAAATAATGAAATACAATGATATTAGGGACAATAAATCGTATTAGAGATCATTACATGGTTTTTCTCTCTAACCATTGTTACCATCAGGGTGATAATGATCATGTTTTACATGGATAAGGAATGTACCTATCATTAGATGATGGATAAAAAATCTCATGGATAATTATTCTATTCCTTGTTTGATAATGATCTAGTCGACCTCCCCATTCATCTAAATGAACTTGGTACCTCCAAATGGTAATTATTCTGTGAATAATTTCCAATCATGTCATTATTAATACCCTCATCCCTTATCCCAACAATGATCCACTAACCCTTACATGGGACTTGTATTGGGTGTATTCCCTAACCATATTACCCTATCATAATAACAACATATGGGATAAACAAGATAGTATTTACCTTATGATGTTGGAATATATATACAAATCATTTGACGTACTTATAAACTATGAAACAAAACCATCATTTTTAATCATTATTTCAGTACGATATGTTGACCTCCCTGCTAAGGATAAATCACACACCCGTTACATATACATCTATCACTTGATATGCAGTATCATCCAAATGTATCCATCATTTTTCTGATTGAGGCTAGAAAATAGAAACAATATGTGATGATCACTAGATTAACTATGTTATAATGATAAAATTTATTCATTATATGAAAAACATAATATCACTTATCACCCTGTTCCTTATGTGACAAGAAAAAAATCCCTTATAGCTTAAAGTGAGGATTATAAAATGAACTCTTTCCAAATTTAGACCCCAACCATAACAACTCATATCTACTCACCAAAAACAATATGAGAATGAGAGAGACCCTTATACATAATTCCAAAAAAACCATTTATAGGTACATATGTCCATGTAAACTAGTTTGTGTTACATTAATATACCTCATACTATTCATTGGATCATGTAATTAAAAGGTACCACTATAATTATTTAAACATGAACTTAAAAGGGACCCCATTCCTATTATGTGGAACCAGAAAAAGTGGGTTTTGATTCCCTAAATGATGAGAAATTGGAATCCCCTTTCATAGTCATGATTTCTACCCGAAAACATCACATAACTCCTTTTATAGGACCCAATGCCCCATTTTATGTCAATAAACGATAGAGTTCCTTTAAATATGGAATCAAGATATAGATTGGTAACCTATTTTGTTTAAATTAGAGATTGAATAATTACCTTGTATAATATCCTATTAAATACATGTTTTTATTTATTCAATTTCATAAGGAATCAGATATTATTACTGTAAAGTATTTAAAAACTTGTCTTAAATAAATAATAGATTCCCAAAATATTTCTGAAACCCCCTTTTGCGATGATCCAACCAGTTATCCTTTCAATTAATGCACCTCTGGAACCATTATTGGTATCTCTCAGTGACTACCATTTGATGGAAACTGGGTCTACACCTACTCAAAATATAGATTGATATTGCATAATTTAATAAATATACCTTATGTATATTATCTATAGCTTGTGGGAAGATATAGAGATGTTATAGTGTATAAAAATCATCTTGAAGGATCCTAAAACGTTTATTAATTATGTATGACCATAGATGTGATAAAGTGAAATTTTATCAAACTGATTTTATCCATACTGTGTTGAATGATATATAAATTTCCCCAATATATTTATATGTATAAATAATACAAAAATTTACATATTTACATCAAATGTTTAAATTTAGCATGTGAGGTTTTATTTAACAAGTGAGAGGTTTGTGGGACTTCCCAATGCCAAAATATATTATTTGAAGACAAAAACCGCATGAAAATATCAACTATAAGTGGAATCCATAAGATCAAATAATAAAACCATAAAAAATCATTCTTCAAAATCCATGATTTTGATACTCGGTATATATGTGTTTTATTAATATCCATTAAATGCAACCAATAGGTTCATACCTCTAAACTTTTCCACCTACCACGGAAATCATTGAATGAATAAATATGATATCTTCTCTACAATAATTTGTTTTCAATGCCACCTTAAAGAAAAATAAATACAATAGAAGTATATTTTGTTATGAAAAACAGAGGATGACCTCTTCTGCACAAATTAAAAAGTAAAAATATCTACTTTGTAGGAATCCTTTAATGAATAAATATGATATTAGAGTTAAAATATAACGAAGATTTTAAAAAATCTTAAACCATTGACTTCTACCTTATTTTTTAAATTTCTTATTGAAACTCATTTTTATAATCATTAAATATATACATCATCATATAATGTGTCTTAAGATAAAATATGTGTGATATTCAACATGGACGATTCAATGAGTTGATATCATATATCATTCCACATGAGCACCATTATATAGGTAGGATGACCATGAAAAGACATTATCCATTGTATGATGACTTACATAACATCATGGTAACTACATTATTTCACAATATTGAAAATATTACTTCATTCAATAAATCCTTTTTTAATTTACAAAAAATATAAAATATTTTATTGAATCAATCAAAAATCCTTATGATAATGTTACTGTAATTTATCTCAATTTTTAGAAAAATACATTTTACAAAAATTAATCATCATTCCCAAATGTTATGTGTGATCCTGGGTGTCATTTTTTAAATGAAAATAATCATGAATTCCCTTTTCATACATTTTATAAAATAGAATCATCTGAACAATTTATTCTCAACTATCCTATAAAGGGATCTAGCAATATTTGATTCAAGAACACACACACACACACACACATATATATATATATATTAATATTTCCTCCATAATATCTCCATATACATATGAAGCCCATACTAATATAGTCATCTTTCTAAGATAATAATTGAAAACTGATCTACAAACATGTAAATATAGTATGGGTTATATGATAATTTTATGATTCTACAAAACTAATTGACTAGTTTTGATGAATACAACACATATCATTCAATCAAGTAGTTATGCTAATCACATATCAATCCCCGTGGAATGGCTGTGCACTTTCTCATTTTAACTCAATAATGGGACCATAAATTATACGTGAAATACAATAGGGAAAATGAAAACTCAATTAAATTCAATTAATGGAATTGTCATAAAGAAACCCATCCACCCACCCCCAATAAATCCATTATAAGGTTGTTTCATAAAATTTAAATATAAAAGGGATAACCAGGTAATTATCTTATTATCTTAAGGTAATGTTCATTCATATTAATAATACACGCCAATGTATATCAATGACCATATGACATTTCATGTAAAATATATTCACATCTAAATAAATATATTATAACTCTGATTAATATTTTACTATTATAATTTATATATTATATATTATTCTACTCAACTTGTTCTTAACATATCATTAAAACCCATAATAATACTCATGGGTCAGTGTTTAAGGTGGAAGCAAATTCAATATTTTAGGATATTTTTTCATTCCTCTATTCATGTAAAATATACTGCATAATTAAGTTAATGATTAATACATATCCCATTTATTTTAAAACCATGATAGAATATTGATAAAAATAATCTTTATTTCTACTGTCATGATTATATAATCCCCAATAACTTGACATGGCCCCATACTTCCTCAATCAAAATATATTTTTCAATTAATTAGACATATTTTCTATTGTATCTACCTAATTTATATTTATATCACCAATCTTATTGATATATTTAATGATAAGGTATTTTTAATGAATTTTTTATTCCTTTATTGACATTAGGGATCCCTAACTTTAGTAGTTACTCCATTACAATCAGAATAAGACCAAATTTCCCCCACATAACTTAAAACATCTATTAGTTTATTATTGAACCTCTTATACCAAGCTTCATTTGTAATATAATTTAATGTATCGATATACTCTACAATGTTTATTGATTTTTCCACCATGTAATATTTCAATCAGTTCCAATTAAAAACTCCACCATTAAGTAAAAATAAACATTCATACTAAGATATTATATTAAGCATTTTTATTTGTAAACCAATATTAGTGAAACAGCTTATAATTTATGTTTTCTCCTATAATGATTTTGAAAAAATACTCATATTCATTTATGTACATAATAATTTTCTTCATAAAAATATAATTTCTCTCACTAATATTATATTTAAATCCATAAATTATTCTTAATTTAAAATTTACATTAGGTTGTAAAAAACATGAAAGGCATGATATATCATATAGAGGACACATAAGGAACAATATATATCCATTTATACATATTAGCCATCTCTAAATTATTTTAAAAACATATTCCATTTAGTATCGATAAACACCCCTTTCTGAGGTTTTAAATGTTCTACCTATTTTCACATTACTAGTATATGTCTTTTAAATCATTCTAAGAAACCAGTATGATATATCTCTACAAATATTTATACACTATATGTAAGCTTATTTTCACATTTATTTCATAAACAAGTACTTTCATGGATATATAATTTAAAATTTTAAATATTATATATCATTTTTTATTTGTAATATTTCATTCATGTACAATAACAAAATTTTCAAAACACCCTTTCTGACATGATTTCATAAATAATAATTATATTTATTATGGATAAAACCAACCTCTTGGATTTCATCACTAAACAATATGTTCCATATTTTAGAAAAATGACTTAGTCTATATTTGATCAATTATAATGTCTAAACCTTATAAGGCTTATTTGTAGCATTAAAACCTTAAAAAAATATCATATAATTTTTCTAAACTAAATTACAAATAAGGAATGTTTCTTTTAAATCCATTTGATATATTTTATAATCAAAATAATATACTTGGTAAAAATATCCTAGTGAACATTTCCATACGAGTTAGTGAAAAGTAATCCTCACAGTCCTTACCTAGAATGTTTTTTTTAAAATTTATCTTCTATATGGTATTTAAAAGTAAACATTCTACCATCCATTTATATTGTATTTTGAAAACCCCATTTACATTATATAGGTATCACATCATAGATGAATCCAATAATTTATAATAATTATGATGTCTCATGGTGCCCAGTTTAAATCTCATAGATATTAACCATTTCATAGAATTGGAATGAAAAATGGCCTACCAGTAGGTTGTTGTTTCATCATTTATGAAATTGAATTAATCCATATATTCAATATATATATAACTCAATACCCATAAATATACTACTGTAAATTTAATGATATCATATATCCTAACTCATCTTTCCCTAAAAACCCTCATATGGAATCTATGACACCCTCCATGTCATAGGTATGCATTAGTTGATCCCTAGATTTCTTATTTTGGTATCTGGGATTTATTTGGGGATCAAGGTATGAAAAAAAGGGTAATTTATGATAAAATAGAATGGCATAGAGTTAAAATAAACAGTTATTTTAACATTAAGGTGATAGTGCAACAAGATTCTATGAGGTTCCAATGGAATTTCACATGTCTTTAGTATGGTTATAAAAATAATTTGTCATGCCCGGTGAACAATGTAATTTACTTTGTATGTTCAAGGTTGTCACACACATATGCCACAAGTTTAGTATAACCATGTATCCTTGCTAATAAGTGTGAACAATCCCAAATAAAATAGAAATTATTGGTGAATGAATTAGGTGCATGGTTAGTTTAATTATGTTGTTTCTCTAGGAAAACATGTGGGCCCGCTCTAAATGGTTATGTATGAAATTTTTCCATTTTTTCATGGCCATTATTATACTTAATAAACCCATAATCTCGTATTGGCTCATCATTATCCTACCCCATCTATTTGGAGGTGTGTCCCCATGGATTCTTGGAATAATCTTTTCATTTATAACATACCTCATGAAGGTGTGATGAGTTTTGGATCTATTTTATGCTCTTTTTTATAGAAACTTGATAGATTTATTATCTTCCCATATTATGCAACCCAATTGGTCTATGTAGGGTAGGTCTACCCGGATTTATAGACTATTTATGTACAAAGGGATAGTTCATTGAATTACATATTTTAATTATAAACATGTTTTGATATATTCATTGGTTTGATTTTATTTGTTGATTCATGGTATTTCTGAGATAGATAAATGTTTTTAATTTTATTTTTCATAAAAAATGGTTCTTTTCACACCATGAGTTTTTTTAAATACTATAATAGTGGGGTTGGATTGGTATTTGGTTTCTAAACACTGAAGAAGATTGGATTGGCTTTAAAAATGTTTTATAAATTATTTGAATTGTTTTAAAAATACATTTATAACATTGGAACATTGGTGACCTTGTGTGCCTTAGAAAATAGAAAGAGTTTATCATACTGTGTGTGTCACCACTAAGGGATTATATCAGGATATCAATGGATTTTGGTATAAATCAATATTTATTGGTACCAAAATTATGCCTAGTTTCAGATATATTAAGTCTAATATGTATTCCCATATTCTAGGGAACAATGTGGAGTGATTTTTCATTTACGGTTATTTAATTCATGGTGGATTTTTTTCATGAATTTTTTTCTCAGATATTTATACTTGAGAATCTATGTCATGGTATCACATGATGGATTATGTCATTGATGTGTGTTTACTTTCTTATCTTATGGGAGTGGATATGATTTTCTATTTTTATCACTTCAATTTTTCCCATTTCTAGATTTGTGAATTTGAATAGATTTTATTAAAAACAAAGTCAAAATGATTTAAAAATATGTTTGGTTATATGAAATTTTTTGTAAATCATTTTTTTGTTTTAAAATCTAAAACTGATGTGTTCTTGTTATTAGACCTTGTGTATAATCTTTGGTCGAATTCTACTAGGATTTCTTCTCAAAAAAAAATTTCCTTTTCGGTGGTTATATATGTTTTATTTCAATATCCAAGTAAAGAGAATGAAATATTATTATAGTTAGACTTCTCATCCTTTCACCACCTTTTGTTTGGGATGGTTTACAGGTGATAGTTGGTCACACGGAGACTTTTTGGTCTTGTCTGATTCATACATTTATATTTTATCCTATTTGGTTGGTTTGTTTGGATATAGTTGTATCCGTTTAATATTATGTGTAATCTGGTAGTATATATTATATTGTTTATATTCAAGACTTGTTTATATTTTCTTTATTTAACATAACTGTAACAGGATATCTTAGGTGGATTGTCTAGTAATTTAGGGTTGGTATTTTACAATTTGGTAACAGTGAGAGGCTCAACCTGATGTATATTTTCACAAACTGATCTTGGTTCTATGTAATTATAATATAGGATTTAGATCAACTATAATTCATATAATAAGTGTGGTAGGGTTCATAGACATCTCAATTTCATTTATCAAATCAAATTACCATTAGGTGTCAGAGACTTTTAACCCATTTAAAGACTTGAGGATTAATGTTATTTGAAATAACTGAATGGGATTTTCATATAAATGATCTTGTTCCTTATTAAATTATTTTCTTTTATTTTCTTAATTATTAGTCAATATAAGTTTTTTTATTTTAATGTGTGGTTGTGAATTCTTAAAAATGGTGTTATGATGTTGTAATATGCTCTAAATATGATTGTCCATTCTTGTGTAATTAAAGGAAAATTATTCAAGGATCATTTTAATAAAAAATTAAAAGTCATGAGATAGTATCTAGAAGAGAATTATTTATGTTACCCTTCATTATTTGAATTTTTATTCCATACAATTCATACTTTGGGTCATGTGGCTGTTAGGAACTCGAGACATGTGGTGGATCATGGCCCTGAATTCCCTGAGTATAATAAACCTGTATTCCTTGGTGGAAAGGGTACATAGGAATATGAGGTGTGTTTGAATGGATTTATATGATCTATAACTTCTTGAAGACACCTAAAGATTCTATGTTGTGTTTTCTCACATACATGCTTGAGGGACTATGAAGGAGATGGTGAGAATCTATTGTAAAAGATATGTTAAATTAGGATCTTATGTTGAATTAAATCATGAAAATATTCAATTAGCTATTTTATTGAGATTTTTTATTTGAGGAGAAGGCCCATGAGTTTCTAACATTCGTGTTTAGAGAGAATACCATTCTAGATTCTTCTACTCACTTTATTGAGTTTGTGCTTATGGTGCAAGAGCTAGTTACCAATGAATAATGGAGGCCTGGAAGTTGGATTTCGAAATGAGTCTTGTTAATTAGTTGATGTTTAATATCATGGTTATTCCATCCATTTTGTATATATTTAATAAAATAACATTTGGATGAGGTGTATATAGCTGGGATGACTTGTTTGAGTGGGGCATTAGTTGTTGTAGTTGTTAGTCGGGGTATTTCTTCTAACCGGAAAAAGGAGCACAAGTGCGGTTAGATTTCATGTGGATAGGTATCATGGAATTCATCTAGATAAAAAAAATTATTCTAGATTTGTGGAAGGCTTGTTCATTTCAAGACTAATTATATTGAGGCTCTGTTGACTTTTCATCATTTCAGGTTATTGTTCTCTCTAAATCATTTTTGTGAATAGATATCCTAAGGATGTAAGGTTGGATCAAATATCACCAAGGGTTCATAGGCTTTTACAAATGATTCCAAGGGAGGTTGGTCTAAAATAAAATCCAAGGGGGTGTTCATGTGGCTAAGATAGAATTTATTTATGTGACTGAGTATGCTCTAATTGAATCTGATGTAGGTTTAGGTAATGTTTGAGGTGCGATGTTTAATTCATATTCTATTTTGATAGATTTGTTCAATTTAGGTTCTAATAATTTTTTTAAATAATCCAAATCAATTTATCTATAGATATTATGTTCATAAATTATGCCATATAGGTTTCATCTTTCCCCATTGGTGCGAAATAGGACCAGTCATGGCATCATGTGTCCCACGTGTTAGGTGATGATAATTAACTATAATGTGATATGATATTTTTTTAGTTCTAGAACTTGGAATGTTCATCGTGATATATAGAATGGATTGGGTGATCAATGTTAAGGCCTTGATATAATGTTAGCATCTTCAAGTTTAGTTCTTATTTATTAATGAGGTCACTTATGTTTTTTATGATGAGTGGGACTATATATCATGAAGGTAAAGGATAATTGTTCCTCATGATGTGATAATCTAATTTCAGTTCTCAGAAATGATTCTTGATTCCATTATCCCTTTTCTATATAGTCAGCATCCTATGGTGGTGTGTGACTACCTTGAGATCTTTTAGGATGATTTTTCTGGTTTACCACTATAGAAAGAGGTCCAGTTTACAATCGACCTAGTCCCTGGTATGATGCCCATTTCTATGCCTTATTATCGAATGGAACATGGTGAGTTGGTGGAACTTAAAATTCATCTTTATGAACTAAATGGTAAATGATTTTTTTTTCACCCTATAATGTCACCATTTCCATCATCTGTAAACTTTACTAAGAAGGAATACAGGATTCTCATACATTGTATAGATTATCAAATGTTTATTTAAGAGATTGTTGAGAAAAAATACCATTTTTTGAGGATTGATGTTCGCTTTTATTAGATTAGAGTGGATTATTGGTTTAAAATATTGACCATCTATTAGGGTTCCTCTAGTTGAGAGTGTTAGAAGAGGATATATGTAAGATGGTGGTTAAATGTTGATATTGGAATTTTGAGTGTCTGGTTATAAAATTCAGTCTCACTAATGCTCATACGGTGTTTATTTACTTGATGAACTAAATTTTTCATTCTTTATTGGATAGTTTTTTTTCTATTGATCATGGATTATATTTTCATGTAATTCATGACATAATGGGAGTATATGAACCATTTTAATATCAATCATCAAACATTAAGAGAGCACCATTTATTTGATGGCTTTACAAATGTGAGTTTTTTAGCTGGGAAGTCATATTTATAGGGCATGTGATATCTGATAGGCAAGTCTCAAATGAAATATTAAAGATCCAGGCTGTTATTTACTAGGATATTCCCAAAAATGTGTTCGAGATTTTATTCAATTGGGTTTTAATTTGTTATTATATTTTTTTTTAGGATTTATCCAACCTGACATCATTGATGAAAACATGAAACTTTAGTGTTTTAAAATTTTAATGGAATGAAAACTATTAGATACATTTTCTGGCAATGATAGTGAGGCTGAATTCAGCAGGTGTTGTGATTCTTCTAGAACCAGGTTTGGGTTATGATGTTTTCTATGGTGCTTTTAGTACATGTTCAGGATGTTTCATGATGTTATAGAAAAAACCGTTGGCTTATGGATCATGCTAGTTATTATCACATGAGATGAACTACACTATCAATGATCTTGAGGTGTAAGAAGATATAAATGAACTCAAAAGGATGTGTCACAGTCTCTTTAGGGAGATGTTTATAGTTTAATCTAATCATAAAATCCTGAAATATATTTTTACTCATATGGATCTAAACATGAAAAAGTGGAATTAGGTGGAATATTATAAGACTTTTGATTTTTTATTGTATAAACTCTTTAGATAGGGAATGAGGTTAACGATTCATTGATCATAGAATCACCTATATGAGATGTGAAGGAATTGTTTAAGGAGTGGTCTCCGATGCTTTTTTTGTTGAGAATCACTTCAGAGTGGAATATATTTATGGAAAGGTGTACTTGGATTCAATGAAATCTAACACTTATTTTGATGATTGATTCTAGATCTATAAGGTGATAAAAATTGAGTTCCAATGATTTAGTAAATTTCTTTCTGGTGGAGTGACATTGGGTGAGTGGTCTCAGTCTCATATTAGATCTTTGTTCTTTTATTGAAATCTGGTTATTCAATTTTCCTTGAGGAAGGAGTTGATAGACTGTGGAAACCAGTCATGATGGGCCATTCACCCTAGTTCTAGAAAGATATATCATTACTTGTGATTTTGGAATTTTTGGAGACTTATGAGTTCATAGATTTTGGATTGTGTTTCTAGGTGTCTCACTTTTAAAAATATTAATGTGGAACACTAGATACCTTCTAAAATAATGAAACATTTTCTCATTCCTCTATGGACATGGTATGAGACTTACATGGATTTTATCCTTATATTTCCATAAATAACCATTTTTAATGATGAAATTTGGGTCACCATTGATTGACTTATGAAATTGAATAATTTCATACCTATCAAGGATACAATAAAGGTAGAACAAATCATATCCTTGTACATCTGATAGATTGTGTCAATTCACGGGGCTCCCTTTGTGATTGTATCTTAAAAGTAAACAAGTATAAAATCAAGGTTCATGAAAGGAATTTAAAAGGTGATATTTTCATATATATATATATATATATATATTATCCTAAGTTATCATCTACAGATGTATTGATAGATATAGAGAGATATAATGGTTGTTAAGTATATCTTATAGGATTTGATGATTGATTTTAGAGGATCACGGGAAAATAAATTTACTTTGGTTGAATGTTCCTATAAAAATAGGTATCTAAATTATATAAATATGGAACCCTTTTAATCATTGTATGGGTGGCCTTGTAGATACCCCTTGTGAAAGGGAGATATGAGATAATATTCCTTGATTGGCCTGAGTCTACTTAAATACATGATAGAAAATGTGATGTTAATCTAGAATAGGTTGGTCATATCAGAGAGGCATTATAAAAAATATATTGAACATTGTTAGTAGATACTGGGGTTTGAGGTTGGTGATCTAGTTTTTCTCAAAGTTTATCCTCTATTAGGAAAGAGTCAGATGGGTAAGTATGGTATGTTGGCACTGAGGTTTGTTAACCACTTTGAGATTATCAAATGACATGGAGTGGTGATATATTATTTGGACTTACAATTTAACTTGACTTCACTTCACGATGTGTTTCATGTTTCCTATCTGAGGATGTATCACTTGGATCCTTTCCATGGTATTGGATGTGAGAATAATGATATTGAGATAGATGACATCGTTTTTGAGAAACCAGTTCAGATAACAGATCTCAAGAATAATGTACGTTATGGTAAAATGATTTCCTTGGTCCTAATTCTGTGGAAGAGTAGATAGTATATCCAGAAGTTTTTGTTTTTTGGAATTGTTGTAGAGGCTGTATTAGCCCTATTTTTTCAGATCATGAATCCTGAGAAATTTTTGGGGGATGAAACAACTTATGGTGGAGAGAATTGATATTCCCTATAGGTAACATATACTCTTCCATTGAGACTTGTTTTTTCTCTTTTGGAGTCCATGAAGTTTTTGGAGATGAAATGTAAAAAGACAATTGCATTCAGGAGATAATTGAAAGGAACATAGATTATTTAACCCTAAATCTCATGTCCAACTACACACCAATATTGCAACGGTACCATAATAAATCTCAAGCATCAATCGAGAGTTGACACTAACAACTCATACTTTCTCGAAGGCATTCTAGGATGCATGTATCCATGGTGCTTCATCAAATCATGTTGCACTTGTTTGATCCTTGGACTCAGGCTGACTCTCAGTCTGTGTCTGAGACGTTGTGACGTCATATAACTCCTTCAATTGAAATTTAAAATTAAAATAGTTAAAATATTATTTGTAGTTAATTGTAGAACTCAAAAAGAAAATATACTAACCATAAAATGATGCTAGGGATCACCTCTAATCTTTTCAGATAGAGGATTTTTGTACATCCTTCTATAAATGTTGAACTCTGTAATATCAAGTTGTTTGACTACCTATTTGAGTAACAATTTAAAAAATTACAATTAAAGTTATATAAATAAATTAAAAAAATGTACTTACCATATGTTCCATATGTATACTCAGTTTCCAACTACCAGCTCAACGGGTCACCTCCTGTCTCCCTGAGTTTTGTCAGATTATTGATGATATCCCATTAAAATTACCAACCAACCAGTTTGAACATAATACATCCCGAACCAAAGATGAAATGTAATCAAGTTAGTGGGTGAAACATGAATCCTCAAACTCTAGGACTCCTGCATTCCTTATTTTTGTGCTCCTCAAATTGTGCCAAAAATGACATCAACGATCATGTATTCAACCCTCTGATGCCTTTCAGATTGAGTCAAATATTCTCTTATTAATGGGATACCATAAACCATACAAGAAATTAATAATATCATGTTATTACTTAAATAAAATTAATACAAAATATTACATATTTACATACCATCCCTTGATCAAACATGATGGAATGAACATCAATGGGAATCTTATCCCATGAGACCTATTCTTGAGAAAAATAATTTGAAAGTATAGCACTCCCCTATCCAATAACATTATGTGTAAATATATAAAAGAATATCAACCAATTTATATAAAAATAAATTAATGATAATTAACGAAAAATAACAAAAATAAAAAAGTGAACATACCTATGTAAGCATAGATCAAAGACAAGATGTGGAAATCACTCTAAGATAGGGTTAGGATTCATCAATTTCACAAGACCAAAACCTCTCTAAGTCCTCACTACATCACCACCAGTCTGAGGGTTAGATGATCCAACATTCATCTCATCATCAGGTAGACCACCCTTTTTAATCTCTTGAAATAGATCTGATTCCACCAGAAACATTAAATAAAATTTGTTAGAAAATAATGGAAAACGAATACTACATATAGATATATATTATATTTTATTATAATCAGAATTTATCTATGTCAATATTCATCTTCATCATAATCTTCATTTATAATGGTGTCTTCATATTCCTCCTCAGTATCAACAATTTTCAAAGGTGTTTCTATTTTGTTTCATCAATAAAAATATCTTCACCATCGAACCTTAATTGTGGGGAATCATCATCAATATTAATGTCTCTTCATGAAAAATATGGAATTGGAGTAGTCTCTTGAAAAATTTAAATTTCATGCACATTAATGGAACCACATTAACATTGAATAACCTGATTTTCCTGATATTTTTTTTAGAATTCTCAACCAATCACCCAACTCTCTTATAGTAGCACAGTAATTTTCATAATAAATTTTTATATTCCTGATGATATAATAAAAATGGTTCATTTACTAAAATAATGCTTTTATATTTAAAATTAATGATCCCATGGCTTTGATGAACACACAATCCTCTCCCAGTATCCTACCACTAACATTTAAACATCATTTTTTAATTATGTTCTTGATAACATAGTTCAATAATTTCTTCCAGAATGTCATAAAAGTCAACTTCAATTTCTCTATGATGAGATTATCCATTGAAAAAATCACTATTCATTTTTTTGAATTCCCTATATGCATGTGTATGAAATAAAAAACCATTCACCACATAAGAATTAAAATATTTAACCATTTTTAATGATTTATTACTCTAAAAATAATCTATTATTAATTTTATCAACATGTTGAGATACCTAAAAATTATAAAAACGATTATCAATGTAAAAAGTAACACATTGATTTCATATGTTAAACCATTAATAATTATTTGATACCAATTTTTGAAACCAGTTGAAATAATTATTTTTGAAACATTCTTCAAGAGCAGCTATTATAATATGTTGAAACTATTTCTTGATAATATTATCATAGAACATACAAATAAAATAATACAAATTTACTAAAGCAAATAATATAGAAAATTTTATGTGATCACTCTCAATACAAAGTTTTTCATTTCTACACAGTTGAGTAGAAAATATGTATGAGATCTGTGATTTCCATTATCCAAAAGTCATCACTCGTGAACTCCACCAAATTCATACTCTAGATGATTAAATAATAATAATTGATTTCTCATTTCATAGACAAAATTTCCCTCATTTTGGACCATGTGGTTATTTGTTTAGGGATATTCAGATTCAAAATAATAAGAGCATAAAAAATAAATTTTCTTCTATAAATAAGCCTCTGTAATTAATTCTTCAACTGATCCTCTGTTATATACTTTTTTCTTCAATTTATATGTGAATATACCTAATGTGTAGGTCCATTAGAACAGTACTAGACCTCCACATTTTGTTTCAAGTAGAAAATGAAATATCAAATATTACATTAAGTCAATGAAATATTGCGGGAAGATTTTTTCCATTTTAAACAAAAATAAAATTACATATTCTTGCATTATTATTAGTTCATTGTAGTCTGTTGTTTTTGAACAAATGTCTTGGAAAAAATGATATGTATGTTAGGGTATCCCAAATCATAGAATTAAAAAATATTTTAACTCAATTAGTATAAGTATTTTCATTCTAACATGAAATTCATGACTTTTTAATCTTGTAATATAACCATTTATGATACATCTTCCCAAATTGGAAACATAAACATCTAAATGTCTCAAATATACAATATGATGATAAAATAATAAATTATTTTATTAGAAATTTTATAATATTTACTTGGATTCATTAATTTTTATAATATGATATTTTCAAAAAGTTTATGTTTTGGTCACCTATAAAATTGGGAAAGATCTAATTGTAACTTTACATTATATTTGGTCATACATAGTGTATCCAAAACTTATAAAATATTTTTTCAAAACTATTATTCTTAATATGTATGCCATCCAACATGTGAAGGAGCAAAAAAATGAGAATAATTTGACAGATCCAAAAAATGCCTCGTTTTATCCAAATGTGTTCTTTCCCAAAGGCATCAATTTTATGTTGATTTATAGTTGGTCCAAATGTAATGGGATATAATAAAGAGACAAATGATTTAAACATTGTATCTGAGATCATTATTGGAGGTCCATCTCTTTCAATTGTGGCTTCTCTGAAATCATATCTGGTCCTCAAAAATGGATGATTGGTTGGAAGGAATCTATTATAAATTTTGAAAAACAACATTTTATTCCATCAATGAGCATAAAAGATTTTTTATCTCTCAAATAGTTTGAACATGATTTTAGACTATGTTTACTCCATCCAAATATAATTTTATATGATGGTAAGTCTGTAATTGTCTACTTCAATGTAGCTTTTTGTAGAAAATTTTGTTTTTCCAGAACATAATATGTACTGACACAATTACTTCATAATATATTTCACTCATCAATCAATGGTAGAAAATAAATATCAATATTCTTTTTTGGATGTCTTGGAATTTATAATATAAAAAATATGTATGGCTCCTTCTTCAACATCCATGGACATCAATTGTACAGAGGTATAATGACAGGACAAGAAGAATATTGACTACCATAAGAACAAAATCTTTAATACTGCCAGTATAAAAACTTAATCGCATGTTTTGAGCTTCTGAAGAAAATAAAAAATGTACATGGTCAAAATGATTCCTTGAATCACCATCAGAGGTAGAATTTTAAATTTTATTATTTGAAATATCATTTTACTATATGAAATTAAGGACATTGGATTCTAAGACATAAATAAATGCTACAATCTAGATGTAAGTCTATTTATGAGTAATCTGTATAGACTTCCCTATTTGAGTATCTTTATAAATCGATTTTCTAAATATAGGAAAATTACCCAATGACTGATTTTCACCATAATATAAGATTACATCATTTGAATATGCACGAATTATCTAATAACCAAGACATGGATTATGAGCGAGCCTCTTATTATCATAGATTTTTGTAGGCACCACATTTTCTATAGGTAATAGTGTTTTAACTAAAGATAACATCTGATCAAAACAACTATTTTTCATTCCATTATCTGATTTAATATCCAAAATTTTTACAACTACTTCAAATTTTCTTATCTTCCATCCAGGATATAAGGAATCCTCATCAGACCTCAACAACTCATAAAATGGACATGGATCCAACTCAAGAGTTAAATCAATTTTATCCTGAGTTTCAGTTTTTTGAAACGATAGACCTACCACATCATATACTAAATTTTAAAACCGTGATAGATCTAGAACCAAATTATTATTATATTATCTAGAACTATGTTCACCATATTAATACCAAAAAACATATTCAATAGGAAAACCAAGAGGCAATAGATCACTCAAATTTTTTTTAATGTGTCAAACATCCTCACACCACATTTTTAACATCGATAATTAATTTTCCTTTATTATAAATATTCTAGTTTTGATGATGCAAATGATAAAAATGATTGAACACTATCAATATATATATGATTTATACCAGAACTATTTGTATTCGTTCACTGAATTATCCAAACATGATCATCTAATAGTGACTGTTTTAACCTCATTATTTCATGATTCCCTAAAAAGTGAAACATAATTATTTTTTATGAATAATTTGATATAAGAAAAAATACAATCCAAAAAAATAAAAAAAAAATTAATTATTCATATGTATTTCTAATTATTGATAACTACACCTATGTATTATAAATTATTACTAATTATTGTTAATTAATGCTGATTATTCCTAATTACCACTGATTAATGTAAATTATTACTAATTATTACAATTTATTACTACATATTAATATTTATTACTATTTATTAATAATTATTAAGCTTTATTACAAATTATTACATTTTATTACAAATTATTACAATTTATTACTAATTATTATTAATTACTGCTATTTATTACTAATTATTATTAATTACAACTAATTATTACTATTTAATACTTTTTATTACTATTTATTAGTAATTAGAACCAATTATTCTTCTATATTATTAATTACAAAAAATTACTACTAATTATTCCTAATTACCACTATTTATTACAAATTACTATTTATTATTACAAATTACCGCTAATTACAACTAATTACAGCTACTTATTACTAATTACTGTAAATTATCATTAATTATTACGAATTACCGGTAATTATTACTAATTACCACCAATTATTACTAATTATTATTAATTACTACTAATTATTTATAAAAATTACTAATTAGTGATATTTATTTCTAATTATTAATATTTATTAATATTTGTTAATATTTATTAATATTTGTTAATATTTGTTGAAAATTATTATTATTTATTACTAATTATTTATATTTATTACTAATTATTATTATTTATTACTAATTATTATTATTTATTACTAATTATTTATATTTATTACTATTTATTACTAAATATTACTAATTACAACAAATGATTAATAATTATCGATAATTGTTTACTAATTATTACTAATTACAACTAATTATTATTATTAACTACAAAGTATTACTATTTACTGCTATTTATTACTAATTACATATATTAATACATACTTATCAATAAATTATCACTAATTACTGATAATTACTCTTAATTAATGCTAATTATTACTAACTACCGCTAATTATTACTATTTATTAATATTTATTACTATTTATTAATTTTTATTACTATTTATTAATATTTACTACTATTTATTACTATTTATTACTATTTATTACTAATTATTAATAATTATTACAAATTACATCTAATTCGTACTAATTAAAATTACTTATTACTACTTTTTACTAATTTCCACTAATAAATCTTAATTACTGCTAAATATTCCTAATTACGAAACATTACTCCTAATTATTTCTAATTACAACTGACTATGACTAATTACTATTAATTTCCACTATTTATTAATATTTTTTAATATTTATTAATATTTATTTCTAAGTATTACTAATTATTTATAATTATTAATATTTATTACTATTTATTAATATTTGTTACTAATTTTTACTAATTATTACTAATTAAAACTAATTATTAATATTTAATGATAATTATAACTAATTTTTACTAATTACAGTTAATTACAACTAATTATTACAAATTACCTCTAATTATTACTATTTGTTAGTATTTGTTACTAATTATTACTATTTTTTACTATTTTTTACTATTTATTACTATTTATTAGTAATTACTGCGAATTATTTCTCATTGTTAATAATTGCCGCTAATTATTACTAATTATTACTAATTATGACTATTTTTACTATTTATTACTATTTATTAATAATTTTACTAATTTTTACTCATTTGTACTAAATTTTACTATTTATTACTAATTATCACTAATTATCGGTCTTTATTACTATTTACCATTATTGTTTACTATTTATAGCTATTTACCGCTAATTATTGTTATTTATTAGTATTTTTTATTAATAACTATTACTATCGTTTACTAATTATTACAAATTTCAACTATTTTTTTATATTTATTATTAATTTTTGCTATTTTTTATTATTCATTACTAATTATCGTTAATTATCGCTAATTATTATTAATAACAGCTAATTATTACTATTTACTGCTAATTATTACTATTTAATAATATTTATAACTACTTATTAAAATTTGTTACTAATTATTAATATTTATTACTATTTATTAATATTTATTAATAATTATTACTAATTAGTGAAAATTATTACTATTCACTACTAATTATTATTTATTATTACTGTGTACTTCTTTTTGTTACTATTTATTGTTATTTATTATTGTTTATTACTATTTATTACTATTTATTACAAATTATTACTATTTATTACTAATTATTATTCGTTATTATTATTTAAAACTAATTATTCCTATTTATTACAATTTATTCCTATATATTACTAATTACGATTACTTATTACTAATTGCTACTAATTATTACTAATTACTAATAATTATTAAAAATTATTGCTAATTTCAACTAATTACTGCTAATTATTACTAATTATCGCTAATTATTACAATTTATTACTAATTAATAAAAATTACTATCAATTACAAATAATTAATAATAAATACTACTAATTAATAATAATTAATTCTAATTAGTACTAATAAATAATAATTAGTACTAATTACCGAAAATTATTAATTTTTAATGAAATTTGAACAAAATTATTACAAATTAATAATATTTACTTTTAAAAAACTAAATCTTAATGAAACAATATATTTATAAAAATAAATAAGAAAAAATAAGACTATTTAATTCTGATATAATTTAATTACTGAAATTTACAATAATTTTAACTCATATAAAATAAAAAAAATTAACTAAAAAATAAATATATAAGATGATTATCTTAAAATAGAATCTTGTGTACGATGTAATGAATGAAAATTGCTCTGATGTAAAATTTTGAACTTTGAAAAAATTGAAGAAAATAATGTGAGAGCCGGGAGGGAGAGAGGAGTTGAGAGAGTTGTGAAATGAAAACATGGATTGGGGGATATATATAGGTTAGATTATTTGCGATATGAGTATTTTGGATGATATTCTCATCGCAAATAGTAGTATTTGCAACGGAACCCATCACAAATGTTAACCCCTTATTTTTTAATGATGGTTGTTAAAAAGGAACTTGCGACGAGTCATGTCGCTAAAACCTACCTACCAACATTGCATTTATAATGGGGGATCAAGGCTGTCACAAATGCTACAGAAACACTTAAGGGTATTTTCAATGAGTGTATCAACCCATCGCAAATACCCTTCTCGCGTTTTGGTGTGTAGTGCGCACCAAACCATTTGCAACGAGACACCTATTCTCATCACCAATAATCTGCCGCAATAAACGTTTTTTGTAGTCTATATTCAATTCCTAACAATTATATATTTCCAAATCACTCTGTATATTCTTCCTTTGCATTGAGAGATACAATCATATCTATGTTGAAAGGAGAATCCATTCTAAGATTTGAGTGACTCATCAATCTATGGTTACCCTATGAGAATGGATTTCTTTTCATTCTTTAATATGATATTGAAATAGATTGTGGCTTAACATAAGACACATTACTATCATTGGTGCATGATGTTTTTTTAATTTCAGTTTATGCATGACATAAAATTTAATAGAATAAATGATACTTCCAAATAGTTTATTAACTTTTGAATACTTGAAAAATGTTATCCAATCCTTACAAACCCATCGGTAGTTTCTGAGAAACTCCATATAAGGAGACAAATGTGAAACTTTCCCTCATTATACCTAATTTCTATATTTAATTCATTACATTAAATAATAAACTGAACATCCCGGTAATCGATAGGTTTATTGTCATTGGAGACTGGCTACATATGAAACATGTTTTACCCTTATTATGATAATTACCATAGAGTTTCATCATACTAGTTAATCTTATAAACATATCCCAAGATAAACATCACATCATTCCATGGGAAATAGAAACATAAAAAAGGGATAAGGTCAGACACCTTGTAAGATAGAAATATAAATATCAACATGTTACCAATTTTGATATCAAAATCATATGAGAAAACATCACTAATAGAGAAATATCTATTTAACGGAAAATTGAATCATATAAATAGTTCATACTAAATGAATAGAGAACAATTAATCCCATATAATCATACATGTAACACAATTTAATGATTGAAAAAATATGAGACATAAATCGTGAGTCGGGGAGAAAGCATAGTGTTATATCAAAGGAGTGTGAAACCAACATAATCATTGAAAAGAAACATGTTTTATTAGGAATCAACACATATTTCCCAATGTGGATCTGGAATCATAACCTATTTTTCATAGTGGATATGGCATCAAAATCGGTTTCTAGTAGGGAATCAGGAATCACAACCAGATTCTCATTTTGGAACAAGCATCGGATCTCATTCAACATTTATCTAACGAGATTTAAATATTTTTCCAATGGATTGGAGTGATATATATGTCCCAATCATCACATAAATTTTAAATATGCTCTTTTGTGGCACTAGAAAAACATCTAAACATAACGTTATTAAAACTCATGAGGAATATTGTGTTTCATATTACATTTCAAAATGTATATATTAAATAATAACATAAACTAAATAAATTGATACTAAATTCAATCACTACAAATGGGACCATTATATAATCATTTATAGTGTGATTTATAAAATATTTTATAATGAAAAATAGTTCCCTATTAAGATATAGAGAAAAATAGAAGAAATAAACATAAATAATATTAATAATGATTATCATTCAATGGGAAATATTAAAATATAATGAAATGGCAATACTTTTTATTTAAAAATAATAAAGGAGTATATTGGTAATAAGTGAAAACATAGTATTGAATGAAAGAACAATTTAAGAGAAATAAACACTTTCGAGGTTAAGAATTATTCAAAACATATTATAATTTTATTAGAAAAAAATAAAACATGGGAGGGGATTTCAGTTAATAATGAATTTATATAGGGAGATAAAAGTGGAAATAATATAAAATATGAGTTTACTTATTATATATAACATTTATGGTTGAAGTTCAAATGAAACTACATTGATCATAGAAATAGATATGAGTTACCAAAAACCCTTACATCTCAAGGAAGGTTTAAATCAAAAGAATATCTTGGTTAGGTCTCATGAAATGTAAGGTGATTATCACACATTATTGAAATTTCCACATGAATGCAAAATCCAAATTAAAAGGTTTATAATAAGAAGTTTGTCTTAATGGAATGAAAATTGGAATTAGTAACCACTAACCCTGATCTTTTTTCCTAGAATGTGGTCTGACCTCAAATATATAAAAAATAATTATCTTAATTAATTCATTCAAAGCCATATTTAAACCAAAAAACTAATTATTATTTTCATTTATAATCATTATCTATTATTATAACTGTTATTCTTTACCTATTTTCCCACATCGAGTGTTTATAGTTTTGACCAATTGTACTGATTTCATTAGAGCAATGCTGTAATTATTATTTTTATAAAATTAAGATTTCCAAGACCATTTATGTTACAATAATGGATGAATTATAATGATTTTTTATATTTAATTTTTTTTCATGAGTGTTTCATTCTTTATCATTGAATATGAAATTGACAATCTACAAACTTCAGTGATTTTTATAAATAATTACTGTTTTTATGAATTATTTTGTTAAATATTTATGTATCCATGACAGAACTAAAACCAAATGATTATAAAAATATTTATATTTTATTATAAAATTATTTATATATTTATAAACTTCTATAATATATTTACTTATGATTTTTCTTGTTGGTGGCCAAACTGGCCAGAATATGAACATAAAATGATTAATGGATTATTATAAAGGGATTTAGTTGAAATATCACCATACAAGAATCCTAATGATATTATTTAGTTTTCATTAGTTTTATATATTACATTTTTTATTTATGAGATGAAGTGATCGATAAAATACAACTATATAGTATAAATACTATTTCCATTCTCCGTGTGCCTGTTTAAAATGGTAAATTTTATAACGACTACTTATCAATAGTATCATTAATGGGTTATTTAGTATGTTTTACCAGAAAATTATTTATAACAAAAAAATAAAGTATATCCTTTAAAATAATTCTTATAATCATGCATGAAATGAGGAAAAGAAAAAAAATAGCATGATAATTCAGATGGTGTTAGTCCATACACAACCATGTTTGAAGTTTTCATTTTTATTAAAGGAATAAAGGAAGGTTGGTTTATTTTGGTACCATAATTAAAATAAATTATCAAAAAACTATTAATATAGTTGTTATTATTTTCCAATGGTGTAATATAATTTCATAAATAATAAGTGTACATAATGATTTAGAAAAATAAAAGGTTCGGTTAGAAATTTATATATCCCTATAGAAATTATCACCTCTGAAAATGGGGTGAAACTATTAAGGGATAGCCTTTTGAAGAGACCAGAACCTCCTCAAGGTTTCTAATTGTGTTGAGTGGAGGGTCGAGTAGGGATTGTTCAAAACATATGGGGTTACTTTGTGATGATAAATGAGGATAGTATACCCCATAAATAAGTTAAATGGGATGGTATTTTTTAAAATAACCAAATCATTTTAAAAATGGGAATTCATCCTCAAGGAATGTGGATACAAAATTGAGAAAAATAGGAGGAAAAGTGATAAAAAGATAATGAATTAAAAATAAATTAGTCCCCATTATATAGTTAAACCAAATTATTCAATATTTGATATACATTTATTTTTTTTATTATTGAAAGTCAAATAAATTAATTATAAAACAATAAGTATATAATGTATTAAAAACAATTTCATGAGAAAAATATTTCATATGTTCTGAATCACTAAATATATTTTTTTTAAATTATAATCACTATAAATAAATATATAATATAACCCATAAAGTGAACAGTTTTAGTGAAAGTTGTTAAATAAGTTTTAAAATTATTATTATAAACAATGAATTCAATAAAATTCCTAGTATTGGTGAAATAAATATTTTTTAAAAATTCAACTAAAAAATATCAAAAATTGATCTTAATATCGAATTTAAATTAAAAATCAAATGATTTTGTTAATTTTTTTCAAATTCAATTTCTAAAATAAATTAATTTTACTTTTAAATTAAATTCATAAAATATAGTGAAATGTTGTTTTAGTAGGAAAATCCTTTTTTGTGAATTAACTATTCATTTTTACTATAATTTACTAATAATTATAGTTTCATCTTATTATTAATAAAATCAGAGTATATAGTTATTATTCAGTCATAATAAACCTTGTTTCATGAAATAGGGTTTTAATTTCCAGAAAATGTATTTTTTATAAAAAAGACAATTGATAAAAAAATTCTTTTAAAAAGTTTAAAAATTCATAGTATAGCAATACATATAAATATTTTATTACATGTTGATATAATCCTAATTTCAAATTATATAATCCCTTATGGTCTCAACCTAATATCTACCCCCAGTGGTGATTTAGCTATCATCAGTCTTGTGGAAATATTCACAAGCATGAAAATCTATTTTAAATGGTTTTATCTGACCATAATTATTTGATTTAGGATTTATCATGGTCAGGTAATCTATTTACCTTCTATTATTAGAAAAATTAGAATCATAAGGATGAATTCTACATTCAGATTCTATTTCATCCTACATTTTTTTTATTTTGTAATACGATTACTTCAATTTATACCAGCTAATTTAATGGATTTGTTTTAATATAATGTTAAATATTCATTAAATATATCATTGTTTTATGTTTTAGTTTGGTATATTATGTCGAACATAGTTTCGAATGTACTTTTTAATTAATGAAATGATTGTTCATTACATGATCCCACCCACTAAATAATTTGTGTCCTATAAATTTAAATTATTACTAATTAATTATGTTGGATAAGGGTGACTATAAGATGATTCATGATTAAATTATATAATGAGGTATCATTCACATCTATTCAATTATAATGAGAATGATCTTAATAATGTGTTTCTTACAAATCATTTTTATGAAATACCTCTCATGGTTGTTAAGACTAATTTTATTATTACTTGAGATCATTGTATGACATGTACTAAATTTTAATCAAAAAAAGGTTTTAGGAATGACATGAGATCCCCTATTTTCTTAATAGATATGACATTCACATCAATCTTCTGTCACTCATGCTTCATCAACATAGAATTGTGGTGATAATGTTGAGGTCGAATGATGAGGCTATCAAAGATAGATTCTTCTTCCCATATGGATCATTTATATCCTTGTTTAGTTCACTATCAACCCTTTCTAGAGTATCCCCCTTTACTGTATTGGCTTGTTCCTTATCTATAATATCTTCCACCCACATCACTATCCTCAAAAGATAACTACCTATCACTTTTATTGTGTGTATCACCCATTTATGCACTTCCTAATCCATGAATCCACCCAAGATAAAGGTTAATAGGGGAAGCAAATCTCACCACATATCATTATGAGTGGATCTTCATGTTCTCAAACAAATAATTCAAAAACCTTAACAATTTTCTATACACACCACATGGTTTCATGTGATCGGTGGAATTGAACATGAATTGAAAACTACTCTAAGTCATGAGGCTACATGGCAGAATAGTTTTTCAGCTAACCATTGAATCTTATTGTAATATAGGATGTGGTGGGAGGTTGTATTAAACACACCCAATTAGAATTGTACTTTCCTTATCTCTAGAAACATAAATAATTATTTCTGATAGTGTTTCAGAAATAGATGATGATAAAGATGATCAATTGTTCTTCTCTTCTATTTTAGTGACATTAAAATCAATATATGGTGCTAATTGTTTATTTTCTCCACCACATATGTTTTTCAATAATGAATATGTTGTGGGTAATATAACCATTATTAGTGAATATGGATTTTATGTTGAAATATTTAATCCTTTATCGGAATAACGTAAAAACATAAAAAGTACCCATAATAATATTTCATTTCCCATAAAGAAAATTAATGGAAAAAATCATATAAATTGATGTTTTATTTGATAAAAAATAATAGTGTTGCACATAAAAAATAATTTAGGTAGCATATATTTTCTAAAATAAAGACCCCATATTCATATTTTTAAAGTGGTGGATTTAGATATTGAAATCCATCTCATCGGTAGTCGTCGAACTAGCCCAACCATGATCCCTTGCTTGCAGTGATTGTCCATATTTATCATCCTTTTCATCCATGCATTAATTCATTGACTTGGATAATGTCCTTGTTTTCCCTAGTTTGTAATTAAACCATTAGTATAATTGTTTCCTGAATTTTTTCTATTCCCATTATGGTATTCATCTCTTCATTAACCAATGGTATTTTGATGCTTTATGACCACCTATCACTCAAATAAATCCTCTTCTAGTCCCATTGATGAAATTCAATTTTTTTATTATTCCATCATTTTTAAAAAATAGGGGGTTAAATATTACCTCCTTCATGATCAGCATCCTCATCTCAATTTCCAGTTTCCTCTATAATTCTCTTCTTTGGTGAACCCAGGATTTTAACTATGGATACAGTTTTATTCATGTTTTACAATTGCTGGTTTGGAACACTCACCTATTTTCTCATTCCATCAATTATTCTAATTGGTTGATCATAGATAGAGATTCTACATTTTCACTCACAATAGTTATTGAAATAGCTTCATCAAGATAAATCCATCAATAAGAAAAATGGTTAACATAAATGATGATAAAATAACATTATGGGAGAATTGGTATAATCATAAAAGGAATTACACATCAAAAGAACTAGTTATTTTACATTATGATATTGGATTAAAATTCATTTTTTCAGCATATTTGATTCATAATTTAGCCAACATTATCATATTCATGGTTATATCATTTACCATAATCTTATCTCTAAATATAGCTGGCCAAACCCCTATATAGAGGATTATGAAGATCATTTTATAAACCAAATAATATCCCCATAGAGTGACTATCCAAGTGTTTGTTCTTGGGAAACCTGTATTCCCTTTCTAGTTTCTAGACATGGATTTACTTTATAGATATCCACTTAGTCAATAATTTACCAATATTTTATTAGAATATCCTCTACTTATACTCATCTTATAGGTTTTCACTAAGGTTTATGTCATGAAATGGTTTCAAATCATGAATATTTATGTTTAGATATTTTTTGTGAACTATAAGGATGGTTAACCATTCATTTCATGTCGAAGATTTTCTCTTGAGACCTATGTGCTCTTCCAAGAAATTATGTGGATCACTTATCCATCTTGATCGTTCGTTTGGTGATTGATCATCAGGGTTATTTTTGTTAATCTATTTAGGTAAAAGATCCATCATGTTATTCATTTATGTTGAATTTGGTTGAACTATTTCACTACATTTAAGGATCCATTGATTTTTTATAAAAATATTCTTGACCCTTTCTAGATATTTTATGTGATATTACTGTGAAGGCTTATTTTCAGGTTTGTTGTGGTGGGATGTGTGTCTTTCTTGATGTCTATGTTGTTTTATCTTCTCCAAATACTGTTTTGTTTGTCGAATTGATTCTGATATGTGATGATTGATAGGGCCTCCATTTTTACATTTCATTATTCTCTGTAAGTGGATCCTATTATGGGAGTTTGTGGCCAAAGTGTGAGGTATGTGTTTCTATATCTATCATATATTGGATGAACATAATTACATTTTTTTATAATTTTTTTATAAATGAATTTTCATTATTGAATTATGTGTGTTGAAATGAGTTTTTTAAGAAACGATGGATTTCCTATTATTTTTGTAAAAGAAAATGGGATTTTCAATGAATTGTGAAATGGTTTTTTAAAATGATTTTTAAATCATTAGTTTTTTTGGAAAATTTAGTACATGATAACACTTAGTGACTTAGGTGGAAAAAATATTAATAGGTCACATCCATTAATACTATTTAGGGGTAACTCATGGGGAGTTCCTCTACACCCTAGGACCATTGTTCTAGGGACTTGTTAGATCTATTGGGGGTTTATCATTCAATGGATTCCTCTCCTATCTAGATTATACACTTATATATAGAAACTTGTTGTGCATGACTGTCTATAATTATGTATGATTGTCATAGCTAGCATGACCTGCAGTGGTCATATGTGGTCTTTTACCTTTTATTTTGATATTTATTTAATTGTATATGATATTAGATACATAATTTGGTTTGATTACTTTGATTTATATGATATTCACTGGAAAACATTTCTTTCGAAATGTGGAAAATGTGTGACAAAATTTCTTTACATGATTTTGAAATAAAAGTGGTTTATTGATTGCCATGTATTGTATTCATTAATTCTTATCATGTTCAGATTAGATTATAGAGACTTTATATAGAAAACCCAGTTTGAATCCAATTGATCATATTTATTCCACAACCTTTTCAAAACATTAGCAATGCATTGACCTTGTTATGGCTTTCGATGAAGCGAAAGAAAAAATACTCCATAGAGGTGGTGAGGTTTCTATCATCTATGTCTAGGTAGTAGGGGTTTATATGGTGGGAGGTTTCCTAAGCTATCACATGGAGTAATTTTTTCTGTTGTAGTTGTCATTTTATATATGACTTGAATCTTGGGTAATGTTTAGATAATTTTGAGTTATATTTTTTATATTGCTTCCTTTTTTACTATAACATATATTCTTTTTTACTCTTCCAAAGTTTATTCCTACCAGGTATATATATATATATATATATCTTTCCTGAAGACTTCTTTGTGGATGGTGAAATTTTTCCCTTTATTTATTTTTGATGCTCGGGTAGTAGTCGTTAACCAGTGTGGATCAGGAATGCCATTTTTTGTTTTCCACAGACTGGTTTAGGCACTAATTTTAGGTCGGGTTCCTAAAAATTAAAATAATTTATCCACTATAGAAATAAATTTTATATAACCATTCAGAACAACTTATTATCTCAATGAAAACATATTAAAGATACAAAAAAATCGAGATAAATTTTTTTATTATCCACTACATAAATAAATATAAATATTATAATCAATGGATGATGGAATAAAAGTGCGATATTTCTAAATATAAGGTTAATATAATCGAAATTATCTCATCCAATAAGAATTATGATTAGATTTTGCAACCCCATACCTATATTTCAACATTATTTAATCTTTTTACCATTCATCGGGATGAATTGTTTTACCACAATTACTAGTCATTATGGACGAAAATGATGTTCAAATCATTACTAAATTTGAGCACAAAAATTTAAAATATGAAATCTATTTTTGAAAATTAAATTTCCCTAAATTTATGAAATTAATTTTAAAATAAGTTGTCAAAATGTAACAAAATCTCATTTTTTATAGAAATACTAGTTTTCAAAAAAAAATTATTTTATAGAAAAATATTGTTTAAATTTTATTATATATAAGTAATTAGATTATGTTTTAATAAATTAAAAATATCTGAATTTAAATCAAATTCAATAAATTTAACATTGAATTACTTTTATTAAATGAAAAAATGATAGTTTTTAGGTAAAATAGTTATTTCTCACTATTCTATAAAAAGTAATCCTATTAGATTAATCAAGACAATTGTTTTATTATTACTTTAAAATTATTATTTCAAAAATTATTTCTATTTTATCGAATTGAATTTGAATAAAGTTTTATAAGTTATTTTTAATTTCAATGCACATGATGAAATAAAAAACATTTTTGAATATAATGAATCTTGATGTATAAAATGAATTTATTAAAATTCCATTGATATTAACAATATTGGATGATTGATAATTTATTTTATTGATTATTATTTCAATAACATTCTTCAAAATAATTTATCACTAACGACTAATTTAATTTATCATAAACAAATACTTTACACACTTAAAAATATTTTTTAAAAAAATATACCATTTAGCTTCACGTGATTTAATTATAATTTTTACCAAATAGTTAATGAGACTATGAATGATTATTAAATTTATTAAGGATAAATGTATATATATATTTCCTTATTTGGTTACTATTTTTCATACCCTTGAATTCAATAATTAGGTTTTAACAATTACATATATATAATATTCTCTCAATAGTATATCACGATTCTCTTAATATCAATTTTGTGTGTTTTACATGAAATCAAACATATCTATATTTAAAAAAATAGTTTCTAAAATCATAGTATGTAACATTATACCCCCATTTAATAAATTAACTCATCTCTATTGTATTGAGTGTCTGATATGAATATATTGAAACATTTTAATAATTATATCCATCAAGTTTAAGGTCAATATTAATATAAGTTGATAGATATTAATTTTAATACAAATTTATAGAATTTAATTTTCAAAATATCATTAATCATTAGTTTATGGAAGGAATATAATAATTTCCTTTTTATTACATGAAAATGAATTTAACATAATGATACTCATTCTAGTGAAATAGTTAAATTAAGCATACCTACTTAGTTATGAAATATTTTCTATTAAAAATATATATATTTATTTAACTTTTTTTAGTTAAGGAATCCATATACCCTTAATTTCATGAAAAATAGAAAAAAAACATACATTATATCATTCCATACCATAATAATAATTTAATCCTTATATAGTGTTTCATGTAGTTTTCCACCTATGCTTCATCAAATATTCCAAAAGGAAAATATCCCTAATAAATTTTTCATTCATTAAGCACTAAAATTGCCTTCAAACTGATCAGAATATCCAAAAAGGGATAACATTTTACTTCTCCTATTTTTATCTCATAACCAAAACTAATAATTGTTTTCACAAGGTATGATAATATTAAATTTGAAGAAATACTAAATTAATTTCTAAATCCTCAAAATAAAATACCCAAAGTACAACATAAGTGATTTTGTAAATAATTATCCTTGAGACTGTTCAAAATAATCAGGAAAAAGATGAAAACCCAAAAATCATAAATCTTTGATCACATATTCTCTGACATAAATTTATAATTTATCATTAAACAACATTAAAAACTCATAAATTCTAATACCAAAACTGTATTCTCCCTTTTAATAAATTCTCTCAAATCTAATAATATCTTCTATAAATAACATGAATCACCATAATTCCAAAGTAAAATCATATATGTTTCTTAAATTAAAATCATATTTTATTCATGAAATAATTTTCATCCACTTTTACCCTATGTCTCATGTTGTCCAAAAAATATTTTTATCTTATTTATATAATATTCCCAATATATTGATATTCATCATAAATAATATTAATCACTTAGTCAAAAAATAAAATTTTCAATCCCATAGTTATCTATAGGGTTGTTGATATATTCTGAAAATGTAATAACCTTTTATCCTAATTCAACTAAATTAACTCAATATTGAATACCATATTAACAATAATTTTTATCATTACATTTAAAATTATATTTATAAAATATAAAATCATTGTTTTTCAATTGTTAAACATAGGGGTTACATATAACAAAATCATCTATTTAAACTCAACAAATTTCAACCATAGTAATTTCATTAAAAAAGTATCAATATAATTTCAATGTATACAAAATTATTATAATCCTTCAAAATTATGAGTCAATATAATATTATACTACACCATAACTCTTAAACATTTATATATATATAAATTAATCATTCAAATATATTCCTAATATATTAACCAATTATTTTCATCTAATTAAAAAATGCTTCCTTCTGACAATAAAAAATGAGTTTAAGATATAATAATATTAATATAATAATGTTTCCAATTTTAAACATAAGAAAATTGATTAAAATAAAACATAACTCGTATATATCATTCAATGATTATTTTTCATTAACATATAACCTTACCAAAAATTTATTCATACAATCATACTGATCTCTGACATGATATTTTATCATACGACATTAATTATCATAATTGATTCACTCTCTATAATAGAAGAATATTCATTTTACTTTGACATATTTCTCCAGGTACATCTTCCAACAGTCTTTCTCTTGTGATATGTAACTTTTTACTAATATAACATATATTACATGAACCCCCTTAAAACTCCATTTTTTAATTTTTTTTGTGTGTTAGTAAACTCACCATTGTTTAAGTAGTTAATCATATATCAAGATATATAGTTAGGCATCACCACAAGAGTTTTTAATCAAGTGATTCTCCTATTTAGTTACTCATTTGAGCAACATAACCCTTCCCATCCATTATTAACTTGTATCCTATTGGATCAAAATATTTACTAAACCATAATAGGCCCTAAAAGTATATCATATAAAATAATAAAATAAATTCATATAAAATACAAAAATTGTAATATATCCTTAACCATATCATATTTCATTAAACTATTTTTTTTATTAAAAAATAACTATAAATATCCTTAAGCTACTTACCTTTTGGGTTATAGATGTCATCTAAAGTATTCTAACACTACATCCTGATGTATAAAATTGTCTAAACCCTTCCAATTTTATATTGTTTAATGTATTGTATTTCAATAAATATCAAATAATGAGTTCAATAGATTGGTTTTTAGTTATTTACTTTTCTATGAAATTATAGGATTCAAGATTTAGATAATTAAGCTAAAGTCTTACATATGAAACCCTTAAAAAAACTAGACACATCCACTCAATTTATAATTTTCAAAAAAGGGAGTCTTATATTAGAAATATTATTTCATGCCAATTTTTTTTTAAAATTTGTACATAACAACATTAAATTATATATTTTCCATTAGTATACTTCAACCGTATGAAATAATTTTAAAACATTGTATGATAATAAAAGAACATAGTATGGGATATAAAAATAAATAAACTTGTTAATCTATTTTAATAATAATGAAATCACACTGAAAATTTCACTTGTTTACGATTAATCTTGATCTAAAAATAATCATTTACATACTCATGATATTAAATTCCAATCCCAAATATTTTCATAATACATCTCCTAATAAAAAATAATAGTGAAATCATAATCATAGGAGTTTATTATACACTATGATTACCTATGGAAATATTTTCATTAAAAACGTACTTTTCTCCTTTAAAATGTACTTAAAAAATAATATGAATATAATATCATTATCTTAAATTATAAAATAAATATAAATCCATGAAAAATAATTGATAAATATATAAAATTCATGTATATATCTCAGGATATCATCTTCAAATCACTCTCATAATAAACCTTATAAGTACTCATAAAAATTAAAAAACCTACTTATTTAAATCCAACACAATTCTTTAGATAAATAAATAATTACCTAATTCATTAGAGAGATATATATTGATCAGGAATCATAAAAACAATTTATAATGTACATAAAATACTTAATAATGTAATATTTTAATTAGGTAATAAAAAATAAAAAAAATTCTTCTTCCAAGAAATACAAATTTACATTCGAGCTTCACATAAAAAATATAAAAATCAATTTCCTTTAAAAAATAATTAAACAAAAAATTCCTAGAAAAATTTGAAATAGATTATTCTTATAAAACCCCTAAATCCTTTCATAGGAATCTTACTAATGAATAATTATTATTATTTTTGGAAATTTAGATAATACTGTATATATTAAAAAAATATTGTTTCCACTTTTGTAAAAAGACTCAAAAGTGACATGTGTGAAAAACATAAATTAGATTCCATTTTAAATAAATTTTAGTAAAATTAAAAATTATTTTTATATTTACTTTAACAATATTAAATTCAAAAAGAAAAAAATCTTAAATCATTAATAAGAACCTTAAAATGAAAGAGAATTATTAGAATGGAATACTTTAAAAATATTTTTTATCAAAAATCTCTTTCCTTGAGTCTAAATCACCATATAAATTCATTAAATAACATATAATAAAACTAAATTAGTTATTATCATTATGAATAATATTTTTATGTGTATTAACTTATTTTTATTCCTTATATATCCTTTGTTATCATTAAATGTATCATTACAAAATATATTAAAATCTTGTCAAATGTTTTGGGGAAGTTCGATTCCAAATCCAATAACAAATTTTGTGTTTTTTACATGGTCAAAGGTGTAATTGTAACATAATAAAAAAATTATTAATAATGAAATTTCTTTCATATTAATACAAAAAATTCTATTTTAGATTCATTCATGAATTATGAACCTGAAAAATAATTTTCATCAATTTGTGGAGGTGTAAGTCTATATGCCCATGCGAGAGATGTTGTCATTTTAAAACAAATTACAACATACACACAAGCAATATTTTAATTTCTCATAGGGTGGGAAAGGAGATAAAAATTATTTTGACATAAATATAATAAAATATAAATATATTTTAGAATCTAATGTTATATTATCAGAATGTTTATAGAATATGTGATGGTTGTGGATGAAAAAATAAACATGAAAACACTCTGTTAGGAGTTATATGTAGTATTTGATAAATTGTTGTTGTCTTGCACATTAATATTTATCTTTAGGTATTTTTATTAGACTATAAACTCTATGAAATTGTTAAAATGGTTGGTATTGTATTTTGGTAGGTAATGTTCCACATTAAAGTCTCATAAGGTGTACAAAGAAGATAATTTTATGTTCCCATTTATAAGTGATGTAGGTGGAAATATTTTAAATACCTGAAATATTAATATATAATATCTATATAACTCATTTAAAATTTATATAGTGTTACATATATTCTAAGATAAGTTTAATATGTTTTAAATTAATTACTACAAAAAAATTGAGAGCTATAAAGTTTCTTAAAACTTATACATTGGTTTAACCCCATTTTAACTATATTAACATTTACAATGGTTATGAATTTTTCAATCACTAACTATCATGAACATATTTTTTTAAATTCGAAATATAACTTAAATAAACCATTAATTATATACTATAAACATTCTAATCTAGTTGATTTAATATTTTATTTCTATGTTTTTTGAAATATTTAAAAATAATTTCTTAAAATTAAATATCTTTTAATGTTGTTTATTTTGAAAATTCACAAATCTTGACTACAAATACATCAAGATAAAGATGAAATTATAATATAAATAAATTAAAATTAAATAAAGAATTAATATTATTTTATTTAGTTTAATTCCATAAATAATCCAAAACATTTTACTTTTATATTTTCAATGTAATTTACATTTTCTTCTTTTGTTTCTACAAGCATAGAGTGGAAATTCCAAAAGCAGTCACACTAAATATGGAAACACTAAAAACTGAAAATAAATTTCCATCATAAAAAATTTATTCATATTCAAAATAAACATCATCAAAATTCATGGCTTCTTTATATCAATATGAAATCATATTAGGAATATTACAAGAAATAGATTTATATTTTGTAATTTTCCATTATATAAAATAGTATAAATGTTATAATCACAAAGAAGTGGAAACAATGTTCCATATTTTAATTTATAAGTTTTTATATATCTATATATTCTCATTCAATATTAATGAATATGATATTTTATGACCTTACAAAAAAGGCATAACCATAATTAACTTATCTTACCACTACATGAAAACCACCATGTAGCGGCAGGTTTTTTTGCATTTAACGGTGGTTTAAACTCCCACTACATGGTTTGGTAGCAGTTTATTGAAACCACCACTAAATTTGGATTAGGAAAACTATTAATGGTGGTTTTTTTTCATTTAGCGGTGGTTTAATAAAATTTTCATAGTTGCCGCATTTCACGACGGTTCTCTCCACTTTAGCGGCGATTTTTAGGAAACTCGGATTTTATGTTATTAGAAGCGGTTATAACAACTGTTAATAAAATAAAATCTATGTTTCATAAAAACCCCCGCTAAAGTCCCATTAACCGCCACTACAATCTTACCTCTATACTATTCACAGTGGTTTTAACCTCCGCGAAAAGTTGACTACAAAAAAAATTGTTGCTTCCACTGCACCACTACCCTGAAAAATAAATCAAACTAGACAAACCAGACACAATCTCATAAAATAACATCAACTCAATGATCTGTTGGACCTTTCAAGGATATAAAATTGGAATAGGTAGTTGTTTATCAAAACTTTAATGGTTAAATGGGTTGTGAGATAAGTAAGGGAATAAATAATGAATGGAAAATATGGGAATATCCATGTTATAATATGGAATTTAAAATACGTACAATGGTTTTTATTATGAATAAATAGTAAAATAGAATAGTTATGGAACTAAGTTAAGTGCAGTGAAAGTGATAAACTATGTGAATATTGGTGAAATGAAATAGGTTCACCCTTAATATTGTAATTTGTTAAAAAGGTCAAGTGTGTTTGACCTTGTGGAATGTGTATTGATGGATTAGTAAATAATGAGGGACACAGTAGATCCCAACTATGGATAAGAATTTTTTTACAAGGAATTTCTTATCTTTTATGTGGGATGGATAGACATGGAATTTGACATAATGGACTTGATATGATGTATATGGAGTTTTCTATGCATGGATAGTGTATTGACATGGCTTTCCAGACACTAAAGCCTATGTGTATGATATGACTGAACTGATTAGTGCACCACATTATATGAATTTGAAATGATTAATGCATTACCATTGTTTTTAATGAAATTTTAAAACCCATTTATATTAATGGAATATAATTTTGACATGGCTAAAGAAGGTTTGGTGGGATTTGATGTCATCATAAAACCGAAGGATATACAGGGTTAAATGGTTGATATTTAATTATGGAACTTGTTTAACTTTTCTCCCTTGTTCATTATATAATTTTACTTATGTATATAATATTGTTGTTATTATAATATTTATTTTTTTAGACACTATTGGTGGTGTCCTATTAACCTATACCAACACCCTTTTTAGGATTCCATTGATACCTGAGTAGATCTCATGGTTATAAGGAAGTATATGGGAAAAATCCTTTTGATAGATGGTTGGTTTTGGATATGGAATAGAGCATGTATGGGGGAACTGGATGGACATCGAGACCCATTTTAGGATTTTTATGGGGTTTTTTAGTTTGTTTTTTCCTTAACACATGACACTTGTATGAACTGACATGTTTACTATATTGGTTGTAGGGATTTACCCAATTTTTGGAATTGAATACATCATGCATGATTATTCTTATAACATACTTGGTTATCATTTAAATTTATTTATAATATTTTTTTAAAGTGGTAAAGATGGTATATTATCCCCACATACCTCATTGGACCCTCAATAATAGTAGGAAGCCTCTTGTATATGAGGAGGCGTTCCTATGGTCATGTGGCACATTCGTTTGGGGAACTAGTTTAGTGGAACCTAGGTAATGGTGTCACAATGTTGTATCAAAGCCATTTTATTTTCTATTGAATAATTTTTTTGAAAGTTTTATATGATATTAAGGTGTTTCAGTCCTTGGTAATGTGTTTTTTTATGGTATTATCTAACCTATATATGGGGGAAAACCTAGGTTCTCAGTGTGGGATTGTTGTTCTTGTTGTTTGATGTTATAGTGGGATGTTATTTTACCTTGGTTGATACACTAGCTATGAGATATTATTGTTTTATAAAGTTTTATTCATGGAAATACATGTAATTTTTTATATATTCACGAATAATTTTAGGAAATCAGGATTTATATAACATGAATCATATTAGGCTCAAATATAAAATAAGGTTATGTTTGTGTTATGGAAAATGAAAAATCATTTTCTATTGGTTTCATAGAAAATATTTCCTAATAAAGAGTTATCAATCCACATATTTGTGTGATTCACGGTGTCATAGGATACCAATGCCAGAAGGGTTTTCCTTCTCGGATGATGATATTGAATAATTACATATTATAATATTAAGCATCGTGAATTTGTTCGACACATCAACAATGGGTTTAACTCCTAGTCATCCAAAATCTTGACTACCAATTCAAACACAGGCCTAATTGGAATGATGTATACCACACTCAATAAATCAAGACATAAAAGGAAACATCAGAAATCAATCAAATGCATAAAAGGAAACCTGAGAAATCAAGAAAATGTTAGGAAATGAAAATGTGTGGTGTAAAATATGTGCCACACATGGTACATATATAAACCAATTTTTCCCATATTTTTTCAACACATCAACAATACAACTCTACTCACGGTCTGATGATGCATCATCACCCTCTCCACCTCCATCTCTACTTTCTACTGTCACCTGTAAGAACATTATATTGAAAATTAAATATTATTGCATATTTATATTAAAACTAAAAACCAATGAAATTTTTCTAACTAAATGATTTTGATTTTGTGTGATTTACCTAATAACCACCAACCGATGTACTACTATCGGGGGTATATCTTCTCATCTGTTGATCTATATCAGTCATCGATTGCTACAAAGTGGGTATCTGAGCGCCCTGATCTTGAATTGTGGTTTGTAGATAATTTATCTCCCTCTGAGCATATTCGGGTATGGACTGACTATAACCAGGAGTTGATGCAGCTGGAATCCCTGGTGGCATGCCAAAGAACGTAGATGTTATGGGTTCAAAACCCCTCCCACGCACTCTACCAGGATGCTCCTTCCCAAGGACTTTAGCAACTGGGTCACCCTGGGAGACTGAGTAGGACTGCCTAGGATTGGAATCCCATAGTTATTTAATTTTTTCCTATAAATCATATATCAATATATATTAACACATTAAAAACTGATAATTAGTTATTATAATAAAAAATTGACTTCATACCCCAACTTCTTTGGCAGGATCATTAACAAAACTTCCATCTGATTTTTTCTGAACATCCAACCATAGTTCAGTTCAGGATGCTTCATTCCCTAAACTCTGTGACTGCATTAAGAAAAGATAAATCAACAATTAAATATATTAAACAGATAATACTGTCTTATAAATATTTAAAATAATTAAAAGATTACCAATGTCGTTCGGCTTCTAGAAAAGCTTTTTGAGCCCGTAGTGCGAGGGATGACTTGCTTAGCCCGGTTTGATGAATTCTGTCTTGAGAGATCCAAAAATAAATAAAATTCAATTTAACAGTAATGTATTAAATGTCATATCCTCTTCATATACATGTATAAATTTAAAATGAGGATAATATAATAATATATATTTCAATACCATCCGCTTCTCATCACGATGTCTGTCAACAAAACCATTCCACTGTTTTTTCAGTAACCCACTAGGTAGCGTCTCATACATTTGTTGCACGGTCAACAAAGTATCATTGACATCACACAATAATATCCATTTGAAATCTATCCATTTATTACCAAGATTTTTCAACATCTACTTCCCTGCTATCACATCAGAACTATAAAGTGGAAGAACATCTGTATACAGAAATTTATTTTGAACATATTAGTAACATGACATTCAATTAAACCATAATGTAATAAAATTACCTTTATTTGGGAATCAAAAACTTCATTTTTCAAGATTGGAGGCATATGTCTCCAATAATCATAAGAAATAGGAAGGGAAATGGGATCTGCTACCAGATGGCCTAGAATCTGGCCAAGTAACCCCACAACGTCATCCGTAGGGACCCCATAAGAATCAAATGGCATGACTATCATCTCGCCATTCAAATTACAAACATCTGAAAATTTTAATTTTTTCTTCACGGTATCATTTTTTTCATCTTCAATGAGAAAACAATTTGTATAAAAAAATGTAATAAATTTATTTAATTAAAATTTTTACATATGATAGTGACACTCTAGTATGTCCGTGATGAACTGGAAGGGGCATGTCGCCGCCCCACTGCTAATGCTTCTGAAGGGGGATTCGATGATTTATCCTCAAATGGGATACCCACATATGGTGTGAGAGATGGTGCAGGGGGAGATAGAGCAGGGTTATAGGCAGTTGGTGCCTCAGATGCCATGGGGAGGGAGCCAGATGGACCGTCATCTGTCGTAGAACTATATGAAATAATGTACCGTTTTTTCCTTGGCATTCCTGTCATTTAATCAAATAAAATTTAGTTCAGAATATATATATTTCAAAAAAATTATGCAGAAAAAAATTAAATATGATAACAGATGCCCAGTACTAACATATAAAATATATATAACAATGATAATGAATGACTATAGAAATGAAAAAAGTGGTTATTGAATGAATAAATAATTGTACATACAATCGTTTTACCCTTCAATCATGTTAGTTTAATGCTTTATTTCATCATCCTCTTCATTATTCATTACTAGACTAATATTTTCAATATCATGATGGAAAAATAATTTTGTTTCCTACTGTTGATGATATTCAATTTCAGAGGTCGAATCTTCCACTTCATCACCCATATCATAAAAATATCTTTGTATTATGTGAACAACTACACTCCACCCTTGATCCACAACATCATTCACATAATATACAATTTTTTCTTGTGATTCTAAGATATATGGATCATCCAATTCACGTTCACCAACATCCATAAAGTGAGAGAAGTTCACAGAAGTAAATTGCAAGGAATCTCTTTTAACACCTTTGATAATATCGACCAATTTTCATTTGAATAAAACAAAAGAAAAATATATGTGGTAGTTTAATTCAATAATATAATGCAGCTCTCTATAGTATCCCACTTCATCAAATGTAAATATTTCACTATTCTATGTTTTCAATCCCACTTCTCGATCGACTGTACGAAATCTAAATCTATTCACATTATAAGCATCGAACTTTCTAACTTGTTTTATAGGTCCTCTGGAAAGAAACTTCAAATCTTCTAACAAGTCTTCTCGAGTATCAGTATTCATGATCTGAAAAAAGAAATAAATTTTAATAGATTTACATAATGTATGTGTCAAATTAATATTCATATTTATTTTAATATTTATGAACTTACAAGTCATGCAAACCATTCTACAAGCCCTTTATTCACAGATTTCGTAATATCTTTCTCATTTCATGTTAGGCCTCTCATTCGTCTCTTTGTTTGTATCCACAACTCTTTAATAAATGGATCTGCAATTTCACTATTCAAAAGCACATATCTATGTGCCTGTGATAATTCTAATTCTGTCAGTATCACATTTGAGGTCTTCCCAAGTGATCGGCCAATAGCAGGAAATATTTTTGATTTCTGATTCATTTGAGATTGAGTTGATGTGTCGTCAACATGTCCAACTTGGTTAAATATTGTCTCAATATCATCCAAATATCTAGAACAAAAGGTAAGACACTCCTCAGCCAAATAGCCTTCAGCAATAGAGCTTTCTGGTTGAGCTTTATTTCTCATGTATGCTTTCAAATGACCAAGATATCTGTGAAATAAAATAATAATATTATTCATTTATTAAATTGAAAAAATTGTTTAATTAAATGAAAAACATATAAATAAAATACCTCTCAATTGGATACATCCATTGATAATGAATGGGACCTCCTAATTTAGCTTCCTCAACCAAATACATAGTTAAATGCATCATGAAAGTAAAAAACGATGGAGGAAGATCATCTACATTGCAAAAAGGGTCAATACAAACCTCTCTTGAATGTTGTCAAGCTGAAATGGATGTAGAGATTTCTCACATAATTGCTTGAAAAATGTTCAGAATTAGAGTACAACAACAGTAACTTTTTCAGGTAATAATGTACACAATGTCAATGGTAGTAACTGATGTAACAAAATATGTGAATCGTGACTTTTCAATCCATGTAACTTACAATTTTTCAAGTCAACACACCTCAAGATGTTACTTGAATACCCATTAGATACCTTCACATTCTTTAAATTTCTAAGGAATGTATCTTTATCCCTATTTTTCATTGCAAAAATGTCTGGAGAATACTTTTCATTCCCATTTGGCTAGAGATCACATTTTTTGTTCAATACTTGTAAGTCTTTGCGAGCATTGAGATGATCCTTCGACTTTATATGCTCATTAAGTAATGTGAAAATAAAATTATCACAGACATTCTTTTAAATATGTATCACATCACAATTTTTCCACAACAAATTAAATTCCCAATACAGGAGTTTGAAGAATATACTTTTTTTCTTCCATTGTTGCGTTCTGATTTCACCTGATGATGCACTTCGGACCCGTTTTCCGCTATCATTCAAATGATGAACCTTCCCAAATTAGGCTTCATCATTTTCAAGCAGTGTCAATATTTCAGAACCAGTTAACAACTTTGGAGGTGGTCTATGATCAATGGAACCATTAAATTTTGATCTGTTCAGCCGAAATCTATGAGATACATCGAGAAATCTTTGATGGCACAAGAAGCACCATTTTCTACTGTTAGGTAGTCGTTTGGGCTCAAACTCCAAGTTAAAAAAAGGAAAATACAAACCCTTGTAAGTGTTCCAACCATATAAATTCCCAAGCCCAGGGAAGTCACTAATGGTCCACATTAAAGAAGCAGGCATTTTGAACATTGTTTTAGAAAAGGCATCAAATTTCTCGACACTGTTTCTCCATATCATCGGCAATTTTTCAATCAAAGGCTGAAAGTACACACCAATATCATTTCCAGACATTTGTTTTCCAGGAATAATCATCGAAATGATAAAAGATGTTTGTTCCATACACATCCATGGAGGAAGATCATAAGGGATCAAAACAACTGGCCAAATGATATAACTGTTACACAAAGTCCAAAATGGGTTGAATCCATTGGAAGCCAATCCCAATCAAACATTCCTAGGATCAGCTGAGAAATCTAGATGTAATGAATCAAATTACTTCCATGTTTGTGAATCTCGTGGATGTCTCATTAACCCATCAGTGTTTTTATCTACATAATTCCACCTCATGTGTTCGACAGTTTTCGATGACATGAATAATCTTTGCAATTGGGGCTTCAAGGGAAAGTAATGAAAAACCTTTTCAGGTGTATTCTTTTTTTTCTTCTCCAAGAAATTATGTTCATTCAGACTTCCAACATCACCCTTTGACTGTCATCTAGAAGAAGAAAATTTCTTGCAATTCTGTCTACTTGAATCCTATCCCCAATAAAGCATACAATCATTGGGACATGCATGTATTTTTGTATAATCCAGAATAAGATTGTTAACAAATTTTTTCATATCATAAAAATATTCTAGAATTTGTGCTTCAATAAATGCATCAAGATTCAATTCCAATATCATGAACATTTCCTTATTTTTAATTCCACAATGACATTTGAGATGGTACAACTTCAGCAGAAATGAAAGCATTGAATATTTCAAACACCCACTATACAACTCTTGATTTCCATCGTCAACTAAATCATGAAACACATTTTTCACAGTGAGGTTTTCTCTTACATTTGGATCCACATAATCAAGAGGAGGATCTAATGATATGTTACAAACATGATCCACTTGTGTTACAGTCTCAAAAACCTCACTTGTCATGTTGAAATTTGTAGCACCCTCTTAAGATTGTTTTGATATGTTTTGATGCTGATAGTGGTGTCTTGCAGTTCCGAAGGAATCATTTATGAGGTTTTGCATTTCATTTTCCATTATCAACGAACTTGGGACATCATTCTATGGATTAACATCAGTACTCAATATTTCTGTAATGTTCAATTCTCCATGACAAACCCAACAAAAATATTGACCAGGGAATATCTTCAGTATTAAATGTTCATAAACTTCATCTCACTTCAACCATGTTCTAATTTTACATTTAGTACATGGAAATCTTATTCTCCATTCAATGGATCGATTAGAATTTGCAAAATCTAAGAAATCATTCAAACCCTTCACATACTGAGGTCTATTCCTCGGTAATGTGATCCATCTTTTATCCATGTATATCACAATGTGCCTACACAATAATAAAAGAAATTAGAACACATAGTTACTGCTAAATAGACAAAGAGATTCATATATAAGATAGTATAAGATTACAGAAGCATAATATAATATAGATGATCCCTTGAGTTAGATATGGATCCTCTGGTGTTTGGGATAGGGGAAGTTTCTTTGGTAAAGAGACACAATGTGCTAACAATACCATATTACTCAATTACTACTTGATGAAGAATCATAGAAATAGTAGGATGTAACCCTTAATTAGTCATGATTGTGTGACTCTGAATCACAAAGAAAATGGTATGGGATTCATGACCATAAACTAAATGACCCATGTTCCAAGACCATATCTACACATTCATTTTTTTGGAATTATTGGGAAATTTGAACTGTTTTCCTTTTTTTTTATAAAAATGATTTAATGATTATCAGGGAATTATTAAATTAAAATTAGAATAGTACTATTATTTTACAGAGACATATTCTAGAACACCTAGGTGAGATCCTACTTATTCTACTATCTAACACCATATTCCCCTTATATGTGGTCATTATGATTAGTTTTATTGAGTTATAATTAATTATGAGATCATCCATATTCATGATACCGTATTTTACCAATTCATATCAGGTTAACTTGAAACATCTATTCATGTAGGATACCCTAGCTTATGATCCACACATAATTAACTTAAACAATGTGCACAATTGTAAAGAGAAACCTTAAACATCATCTATATCGGTACAACTTGGATGAACTAAAACTATATAAGTAAATAGAAACACAACTCATCATGGTGAACAATTTTAAAGAGAAACCTAGGTAAAAATTGATTCTCCACAAATTGGATATGACGCTAACCTAATCTAAGATAAGCATTTGTAATTGAAAATTGGAAGAAATCATGTTAGGTTGAAAATACATAAAGGGAAACCTAATAAAAAGACAATTCCTTGTGAACTAGGACTCCCCAATATGAGGATCAAGAAAAATTTATGGTGATAAAATAAATAACATAAATCTTGTGGGGTTCATAATATTAATCTAAAAGAAGTCAGGCTTTACTCACTAGGCCCTTTTGAATATGAAATATTTTAAGCATTCACTTGTTCTCTCATCACCATTTTATCAGAGGTATATTGAATAAGAGAAGGCTATATTCTTGGACTACCTATTCCTCTCAAGAAGTGATAAAATGATGGATAAGAGCATATTAGTTCCATTAATTGAACCCAATTGTGCTCAAGCCATAAAAGAGTTAGAGAAGAAACTACACTTTATCAATATTTTCCTCTATCCCCGTGATGATAGAAAAAAATTGGCACCAAACACATTTTATCACAGCTTAGTTTTTTACAGTGATGTTGGGATCCAAATATTATTTACTTGATTATATAAGTATGAATCTAACGATATTGTAGAAGCCTCCCTATTTTATCGCCCCCATGATGCCACTATAACCAAAAGATAGTGAAAATAATAATTTAGATGCTCTAGGACAAAAAGTAAACTAGGATATTGTTCAGAGTGTAGAACATGATTTTGTGGAAGTTTTTAAGGGACCTATAAATTTGGAACTTCATTTAGGTAAATCATTTAATTGAACTTCTAAAATATAATCCAGTGATATTTTAAAAAGATTTTAGACCCAATAAATCAGATGGGTTTTCGTATAGGAGGTCCAGTTTTTTTTAACATTGATGGGAAACTAAATGACATAAACGTCAAAGTTGTAATGAATATTCTTGAGTACCCGATGCTAGAATGGTTAGACATAGTTGTTTTGGATATGGAGTTTCAATAACATACTTGGAAAGGATTTATATACTTTTAATGTAAAATAATTATTCTTGAAAACCATTGGGGTAATAAATGTAGAATAATTTGTTAAATTTGAACATGTATGTGTATATAAGATTAAATATACTTCAAAATTCACTCACTTTTTTCACTGTTGATGAGAGGTAACACCTAGAAAAGGACTGAATGAATAGATCATTATTTAAGGTTTCCAAACTAAGGATCTATCAATATTTTTAATGTTCTATATTACATGCCACCTAGAAATTGATAATAAGGAGTTGCTTGGAGGAACAGACTTTGGATGGAATATTAGCATAGGAGACACCATTGTTCAGCTATGTGAAACTAGGATCATCAACATGGGATTTAAACACAATATGTAGAGTCATTCCTATGATAGTAATGTAAGAGAAAATCAATCAATGGGTTGAGTTTCTTATAATCAATATCACATCAATTGACCAGTTTTTTTACAGTGCATCTTGAATTTACACATGAATAATTAATTTATATCACCACTATAGAATTTACACCATTGTTCCATGAATGGGAATCTTAGAAAATATTTTCATAAAATTATATGACCAGTTTGAGAAACAAGATCAACTCTACCTCTGGTTTTGTGTACTCAGATGGAATACTCCTATTAGACTAGTTCTTAACAAAAGACGTAAGAATACTAAGAGGCATCTAGGAACAATTAATTTAATTAGGATGGGCCTCATTAGAGAAGAAATAACTATCTTGTGACATTTGAGAAGTAGTTTTATACATAAGTGAAGGATATCATGAACAAGAAACATAATTCCTATATGGATTAGGGTACCATTTGTCTAAATATAGAAATTATTGATATCATATATGATATTTTTGATTTAGATATATCCATCATTCTTATATTGTTAATAAACATGTCAAAACTATTCCTCAAACCATCAGTGTCAACACACCTCATAGATAGTGGTAGTGAGGAGGATTGAAATGGATAGAATTTTACATGACTATTATTACAGTATAATTTATATAGTTTATTCAGATCATTTACATGTAATTCAATGATTTAATCTTCAGTATGAACTACATGGTGGGATTTAAAGCTGGTATAGTCCACCAAGATTATTAGGTAGTGTTCACATCCCTATAGGGAGATCTTCATTAATTCTCTTAGGATTTAGTTCTAAATACAGTTTGAATTAAAGATATACTTATTGTGGTTAGAAAAATCAAGGACTAGTTAGTGTTAAACAATTTGATTCCTGCTAATGAAACATGAAATGTAACTCTTCCTATCATAGTAGATTGACACCCCAACATCTTTCCAAATGATTTGTCTAGGTTACCATCCAAGAATGAAATAATACATTATATCAATCTACTTCAATGATCATTCCCATAACTGATTATTTTTATCCCATTTATAATGATTAACCCATTAACATATATTTTATTTACAATCACAACTCATTTATCACATATATCAATTCTGTACCTTAACCCATTTAACACAATCACATTATATCAAATTCCCCCTTATGTTATGTCATCAACAAAACACATTTATCACTTATTTCATTTAATAAAACAAGTTAAAATGCCAACCTAATTGTCGGGGGTTCTATCTCACTAACCCATATATCATTTAAATTACTATGTTCTCAACATATCTTTAAAATCAAACCATGGAATAAAACAAAATTCAAGATACTCAATTGAAAAAATATTGAATCCACCCTTCAAAAAATGATTCTTCCTCTTTTAAAACCTCAACATGTCCCAAGAATTTCATTTCTATTTACAACCATAAAAGGATATTTTAAATCATTTTCAAAAAAGGGGAACCACACCCTCATTTCTCATTGCAATTTGAAATCTATTAAGATAAATCCTTTTTTCCTCTAAAATTGAGGTCAATACCTCCTTTTCAAAACAATACCCACCTTCAAAACATTGTTGTCCTTCATGGAAAACCATAACCAAATCAAATTGAAAAATGATTATTTTAATACACTTCTGAATCCAACTATCCATTTCAAAAAAAAATACCAATTCCATATTTGAAATATCCCATTAACCTTGAATACATACCAACTTACAATTCTATACCTATTCACTTTCATAATTATATTATTGCAACATTTTAAAAAATATTTCACCGACCTTAAGGGGTTTTCATAACCCAAGGGTAGTCCTAGGTACGATCTCAAACATCAATGGGCCCAACAAAGTCCTTATAGGGTTTAATACATCAATCTAAGTCCTAATATCACTTTTCTAACTCAGTAACACAAAACATAATAAAGAATTAAATTGGAACAACCACATATGCATATAATACATAATGTTTAAGAGAAAAATCATCAATACGACCTGGGGTCGCGGGGTCGCTGGGGTCACGGGGGGCCGGGGTTGCAGGGCCACCGGAGTCGCGGGGTCACCGGGGTCGCGGGGGGCCGGGGTCACTGGGGTCGTGGGGTCACCGGCGTCGCGAGGTCGCGGGGGTAAGAGGGGGCCCAGGTCGCGGGGGAAGCGGGGACAGTGGGGACAACTGGGAGAAGTGGGGTCGGGTGGGTGGGGGGAATTGACGGGTGGGTTAAAATAAAAAAAATGTTTCACCAAAGTTTATAATATACCGTCCCATAACCATTTTAAAAAAACATTTAGCGGCGGTTACCATAACCACCTCTAAAAACAATTTTTTTTGTAGTGTGCCCTTTTTATGGGATAACTTTTTAAAATATTTAATATTCATTATTATAACATAAAATATTTACCTCATTACTCAATTTGAAACTCATAATTATAAATATGGAATCCATTTTATAAGATTCAATTTCCATTATTGGATTAAATTATGTTTAATATAAGTTAACAAAATTTAGAGAAATAGTTTTCTGAAAAATACATATTTTAAGCATAAAAATGATTTTATACCAAAAAAATAATTAATATTGATTTTTATCAATTAAAATGGATTTTATATAATTATATATAACTTATGTGACTATAAAAACATCCAAAACTAAAATTAAATTCAAAATTATTGCTATAAAATGTAATGAAAGTTTATTTTTTTTACTAAATTGAAAATTTTCACAATTCACACACAAAACAACCATTTTATAAAAATTCTAAAAACAATGTATTAAAATTATTTTTAAATGTTAATTGTAAAAATCATATCTAGTTTATCAATTAAAACTTCTAAATGTTTTAGAAATTTATAATATTATCCATTCACAAAATAGAATAAAAATCATTTTTAATTAAATGTGTATTGAATTATAAAAATAATTTATTGTTATTTAAGGTCTTGTAATAACAATTTTATGATAGTATATTTCTTTTATTGAATATTTTATACTTAGTAATAATAAAATATTAATAAATTATGATTAAATTAATTTATTAAGATAAAAAATATTGGGCACATAAGAACGATTTTCAAAAAAAATATCTATTTTACATTCAAATGACTATCATAATTTTTATCTAATATATAATTAATGTAGGAATGATTATTAATATTTTTATGGAAAAACATTATACATATATTTCATAATGTCGTTACTCTTATTCATACACTCCAATTCAAAATTTAGTTTATAAATTTCATATACGAATAATAACATTTTAGTTGTATATCACATTTAATTTAGGATCATTATTGTTCATGGAACATACAGTCAAATATAGAATAAGTGAAACAAAAAAATTTCAAAATCATGGGTTGTTACATGATCCCTTCATTTCATACATCTTTTACACCAATATTTAAATTAAAAAAAAATTTATCAGCACTACATCTTTTACAATAAGAGTGCAAGTATTCTCTTCATTCTTCTTTTTCTTTTCAAAACCCCCCTTTCATTCAAAAATCATAATTGTAAAATTAAATCTTGAATCGATATTTTTCTATAGTCTTCATAAAAATGTTTGGTAATTATCTACATAAGGTTACTTATATTGTATGATAAATATTTTTAACTACTTAAAATCTAGATGAAAATAGATTATTCTTTATCTTTTTCGTGAAATCATTTTTTTCCCTTAGGACACATATCTATAACATCCAAAACTATAGGATTGGACAACTATTTATAAATTTATTTTTATAAAATTGGGCTATCCCAAACCAATTATAATAACCATATTTTAATATTTAGTATTTTCCCCATAAAACTTAAAATTATGAGGATTAAACACTTTTTTTATAATCATTTGAAACTTTTAAAAATATATTGTTTTTATTAGATGGGATGAAACTCTAAATTTTTAGTCTTTCCTTAATTCCACTAGATGATAAAAAAATTTCAAAAAAAATTGTTCTATATTTTTCATCTTATCCTAAGAGTTGATTGTTGAATAAAATAATTCCATATTTACACCATTCAGACACCAACACACTATTTCATATATATCTATTTTTTACTAAATGAGTTTTAGAGAGGAAAATTACCAATTGGAATTAAGTAATTGAAATATCCTAAAATATTAACTAATCGGAACATAGAGTATAAAAAAAGAATTTGAGTCAACATCATCTATTTTATCAACATCACACACATACATATATAGATACTAGCCATTATAGTTCTCACATTCTTCAACATATCATTATTTGATCTTAATAACACTTACACAGAACCATTAGTATGTAAACAAAAATAGATATTTTTATGAGAAACACAAAATGTAGAACCAACTAATATAACCTTTTCTTATAAACATGTGATAAAACTTAATATCCATGACCTTCAAAACATTACATGGTAATTTATCTTCCGATGAGGCTAAATAAACTATTGAGTTCTCATAAATAACTCTACCTAAATGACATGATCCCTTAACCAAAATTCAAGATATAATTTTTATTATAGGAATTAACTTTTTAATATTTGTATTTTTATCCAAATATTATTGGTATTCATTAAAATAATTATTTAATACACTTTTAAGTATTAAAATAGATAATAATAAATTCTATAATCATTAAAATTTATTCTCTAGAGTTGGATAATTAATCATGGTGGCATGATAACAGATTTGAAATTTCATTGTATCATTTTTTGACATAAAATGCTGGGATGATACCACTATAATTTTCAAATACTAATTTTGAACATCTTTAATTTAAAATTAATAATTGAACTATATATTATTATTTATCAAAACATGACATTCATTAATTTTTCATTCAAATAAAATGCAGTTTCTCTTCTTAAAATATATTTTTAATTCAAGAAACTAATATAATTTCTCTATTATTTTACAACCTAATAGCATTTATTAATTGAAATTTTTTTGAATCCACTCTATATATTTAACTACTTCAAATAAAAAAGTTTAATCATTCATCTAAATTCATTTAATGTATATACCCCATGGAATCAATCTCCCAATTAAGCCTTTGGAAAATAAAATAGATATTGGAATCATTTTATTTAATTAACCGAACTCCAATAACCTATATTCAATGTCATCATTATTACAATTGAATAAGATTCAAAGATTCAAATCAGAAATAGATAATAAATTCAGCAATCATGATGAACTAGATAGAATCTTGTGACCCATTATTCCTTGATAAAAAAATAATGCATAATAAATATCAAAATAAAATGATTTTAATCATTGAAACTAATTCCAAATTTTCTTCTTCATGTCATGGGGAAAGAAAAAAAACAAGGATGAGCTCAAATTCTTGTTAAGGGTTACATAAAGAAAAATAATTCCTATTCAGATAAATTTTCCATAATATGGAATGGAAAATAACTAAATAAACATTCAATTTAATCAATTAACTATGCATGAAATAAGGAATAATCAATATAAAAATGTAAATAACTGGAAACACATGTCATTTGATCAATACAATAATATTTACAACCATATAAGGATAATATCAATGGAAAAATCACATGGATGGTAGTGATAACTATATTCTTAATGTAATGAATTCTTAATTATTAGATTTTATTTTCGCATGAAGTATGATACCTCTACTATCAAGGCAATTCACAAGACAGATTAAAACTATGGGAAAAACCCCATCTAAATTGGACAAAACAATTTGTCACATGAGACCAATAAATGCATTGAGGGACTATATATAACTGGGACCCACTAGTAACTGCATGTCCATAGAATTACTAATTATTTAAATAATCAATTTAATTCATGAGTTAATATGTCTTATCATCCAATGTTCATATTGAGTAAAGGACACTTTTTTATAAATATTTTTATAGTTAAACAAATTACTTTTATAGTAAAATAAATATATAAAAATGGTACATGGTTTAGGAAACAATTTTATCTATTATTCAAGAATATTTATATTTTATCGAAAAGTAGTTTCTAATGAAAATTGTTCATAAAAATATTATAGTTTCAATATAAAGTGAGGTTGTACATTAATTTTTTTAACTCTAGTAAATTTTAATTTTTAACCCATTGAAGAATAAAAATAAAAATAAATTACTAAAATTGAATAAATCGGTATTGATGTTTTATAAATCATAGATTTCTAATATAAACCAAATAAATTTGAATAGGATCATGTCGAAAAATGTGTCTCGATAAAATCGAAAATGAGGCAAAATATCTTACCACATGCTAACATTCAAGTAAAATACCCCTAAATAAAATAATTATAATTAAAACATAAAATACCATGAATTATTAATAATTCATTATATAATATATTAAAGGGTATGTATATACACAATTGGAATGAAATTATGTGTTTGACATTATATTATGCTTTAATGAGGAGAAGTTGAGACCAAGTCCCTTACAACTTGATTTACTTTAGTTGAATGTGATTTAACCACATATATAATGGTTTTTTTCATGTTATTAATTTATAAAATAACATTACACATATTACTTATTTCTTATACGATTCTATTATACCATTTTACTACCTATTTGTTAATAATAATTCATTATTTTCACTGTTTTTTGTGTTAATTACCTTGTTTTCAAGTGTGTGTTTTGCCATGAATGTTATGGTTATTGTACATTGTTTATGAATAAATCATATCCAAAATGATAATAATTTTATAAATAAATTTTTTTAAGTATATAAAATATTATAACCATTCATAAATTTTGTTCATGGAAAATGAATCTCATCGCCTCATGGATATGATATGTTGTATATACACCCGAGCAAAAATATAATTTTCTTAATGGGTGAAAGGGTATGGAATTGTATAATATATTTATTGTCCATAATTTATAACATGTCATACATATTTATATATATAATATATTGATTAAATTTATCCTTATTATATTCCATGTAATGTGAATGTAAAAAAATTAATCGCATGGCTTCTTGATGTGGTAGTATTCTATACATATAAGAGCCCTTATCATATTTTAAATATATTTGAATGTGAAAAGATATATGTGATAAAATAATTTAAAAATTAAAATTATATCATAATTATTATATATATATATATATATTAAACCCATCTTTATATATGAGAATAAGATATGTTGATGGAAAATGAGTTACATTAGTTTGTGAGGTGGTAGTCCACCATTCACACTATCAATAATTTCATTTCCCATTTGATGGATGTGGAAAATGAGAAAGGATATGACATTAACATAATAAAATCTTGGTATATTTTATATTATAGAGTTATTATATTATCATTATTGAATAAAATATTAATGATATGAGAGAATAAATAAAATAAAAACAATTAATTAAGCACACAACCTCTTCAAAAAACGACCTTTTTAGGTTTTCACCAAAAGCCTCTCTAGGATATATTTATGATCCAAATAGTGGATTTCAAATATTTTTGGGGGATTAAGTAACTTTTTTGGGATGTAAATGGCTGAAAAAAAGTCATTGGATGTCTGGAGTGGGGAGGAGACATGGTGGAATATTACGAGTTTGGTAGAGGACACACATGAAATTTTGAAAAGAATAAGTTACAACCACATTTTTATCAAGAAATAAATCCTATAAAATGTATCCTTAAAAACTATTATATGTTATAAGTTCTCAATATATCCATCTAATTAGTTTGGTAAAACTTGGTAGGTAAGTTTAAACATAATCTTTTTAGTTTAACCCCCAGTAAAATAGTTTTTACCTTAACCGTAATAATTAATATTAATTACTTTTACTATTCATAATGTTTATAAATCTAGTTCATAATATAAGATAATATAAATAATTCTGATTCTAAATATGGAAACCATTTTCCAAATGGAATTCATATAATTTCTATAATACAATTAAATATTATAGCTACACACACGATTAAAAAGTGGGTTACCAAAGTGAAAATTCTCATAAGAGTAGAATGTTTAAATATAAATGTTCAAAATAAAATAAGTTAAAATAACCTAAATAAAGTTTATTATAATAAATCTTAACTAATTTAAATTTGAAAAAAATATTATATAATTTAACTTCATAAATATTTTGAAAAAATCGTTTAAAAAAATAGTATTTCTCTGTATTCTTCGAAAAATTAAACATTTCATAAAATTACCAAAAAATCAACCTAAGTTAATTTTTATATTATGATTTAATAAATTATGTTAATTTAATAAAATAACTTTTATAAATGTTTTAATAGTTAATTGTAAAATATTTTTACAAAGGGTGACTAAACTTCCATTTAGAAAAATATAATTTTTCAAAAACATTTATTTTTCTTCCATATAAGTATTATTTTATATGACTCAGTAGATAACCAAATTATTTATAATTTAGAAATTATTATTCATACCTTCCAAATTAACATGTAGTTTATAATGGTTATGTTTAAATAATAATTTAATATAGCATCACATATCATTTGAACTCATTGTAGCATGCATCGCAAAATAACAAAGAGATGGACTTTATTTAATAGGAAATAAATTATAAAGTATGAGGGTGTTACATTATGAAATCAAAAAACAACATCCTCAATATTTAATGGATATTACCTACTAAATATAATGTTGTAATTAATATTTATAACATCCTCTGGTTCCCATGTTGCTTCATCGATTTTTCAATTTTTCCAAAGAACCATTACCTGTAAAATCCTTTTTTTCCTCAGCACTTTCACTCTACTATCAAAAATATGGAAGGTTTATTCTGAGTAAGATATATTAGGTTCTTATTATAATTCATTATTGGTGATAACATGTGTTATCTTTGGTATGAACTTCCTTAACAATGACATATGTAACACATCAAATTCTTCTGGGAGACATGGTGGAATTTTAAAATAGTAAGCAACATATCCAATTATTCCAAATATTTCAAAGGTTTCAATGTACCCGAGGCTTATTTTTAATTTATTACTTAAACTTATGAAATCTTAAAATATATATACTCTCATGAAAACATGATCTACCACTTGGAATTGCACATCCTTCCACCGATTATCAGCATAAATATTTTGGTTCTTTGATATTCTTTAATATGATCCTAAATAATATATTCCATTATTATTTCCTATTTAAAAATATTAATTCTAGTAATATACCTTTCAAAAACATCATCCCATAAATTTGGATTATAACATTTGTTTCAATATAATGCTTCATAATAAAAAATTTGAATACTTGCATAGAAAATTCTATTATTGGAAAACTCTACCAAACTTAAATGATGACGCCACATACCTAGAAAGTAATGTGAGATTTACCTAAACATGTCTTCCATTATATGAATAATACTTTTATAACTATTCATTAGTTTTAGAATAAAACTAGGTGTTCCAATAAAGCCCAATATTAAAATCTATTTTAACAATTTTTCCAAAGTTTCGATATAAAATGGGGATCAAGATCTTACACGATCGAAAGAGGTTAACAATGATGTCTTAAAATTTAATTAATATAGGGCCTTATGAGGAGATAAAGAATTAAATCTTCTCTTATAGAGAGAAAATATTTATATTTATTTCAGATATATACAATAGCTTATATTTTATCATTATTTCTATGAGTATTTCATAATACTATAATAAATTCTATAGTAATGAAATCCCCTTCATATATAGGAATAAGAAGATGCTACATAACCCCTATAGGATATTGTCTCTCTACCTTATACTTTTGAAAAATTAGTCATCTTGATACATAGACTGAAAATTCATACATCATTTTATCTCACTAAAAATATACCCCAAAATCCATATACATCTTAGTTCTACCATAACGTATAGATAAATTTGAGTTATAAGTTTTATCCCACAATTTCGTTTTTAGATCATGTATGGATGTAACACATAAACTCTTTCCAAATTTTATAACACTATCTTAAAATTTATATTTTTCTAATTTCCCACCATTCCGAGTTGTAATATTTTTCCAAACAGTCTCAACATCATCTTGATAAATTTTATCTTTTAAAATAAATATTTTTTTACAATCATTTGAAAAATTGTTTATATATCTTCTTCATTAGTAATTTCCAATTCCATTGTTACTAAATCCATGATCATTGGATCCATCTGAATCCCCATTTTTATTTGAAATCCAATATCTTTCCTACTCAATGAAACCTCTCCCTAATTCTCATTTACTAAGTGGTATTGTATCATGCAAGCATAATCCTTGAGTAGATTAAGGCTATTCCATTGTATTATATTGAGCACTTTCTATGAAAAGTTTTTTCTAGGATTTTATGATCGATGTATATTTCATATATTTATCTATAGATATAATTCATCCATGTCTTCAAATAAAAGTGTACAGCTCCAAACTCAAGATCATGAGTTGGATAATTGTGTTTGTGAGTAATCAATTTCCTTGATGCATATTCAATAAGATTTTCATATTTCATTATGATACCTAAAAGTTCTATATTTAATGTGTCACTATATATCAAAAACTCATCATTTCTATATAGTAGAGTTAGAATCATAGAATTGACCAATCCACTCTTCATTACATCAAAACGTTCTTCACATTAATTTTTTTTAACAAACATAACCCCTTTATTTGTAAACGTGGTTAGTGGATTATAAAACTAGAAAAAACTCTAAAAAATCACTAATAGTAACATTCCAAACCATTAAAACTACACACAATATTTATGTTCATTGGTTTATGCCATTCTCTAACTACATTTATCTTCATATGCTAATATATAATTATATCCTTGGATACAATAGAGACTTAAAAGGTAACTTTCTGAAGCTGTAAATCACACTTACTAAATTTCTTACATAACTCATTCATCATAAGAGACTCAAGAATGATCTGTAAGTGATTATCATATTCCCTATTTCTATTATAATACACCAATATATCATTAATGACTATCATAAAAATCAACAAGATATTCCATGAATACTCTATTCATTTAATCTATAAAAATGGTGAATTAGACTATCCAAATGACATTACGATAATTTCAACATGTCATTAGAAAATATGTTTTTGGAATACCTTCCTTCTTTACTTAAAATTGGAAATACCCATAATGATGGAAAATTGTTGAAAAGTATTAGTCTTCATAAAGTAGATCGAATTAGTAAATAATATGTGGTAGAGGATACTTTTTCTTTATCATAATATGATTGATTTTGATATAGTTAATGTATATCCTCATGGATTTATATTTATTCTTAATGAAGAGAATAAGGGCTCTCCATGGTGAAACACTAGGGTGAATAAATCTCGTATTTCATTAATCCTAAATTTTTTCTTCAACTCCCCTAATTCCATAGTGTATATTTTATAATGAGTTTTTTATTAGTCTATAATTTTTCATTAAATCATTGACAAAATCCAATCAAAATCTGGGGGATGTCTAGTAAATTCCTTATGAAATTAATCAGTTTAGTTTTTATAATTGGATCATCCTCAATATTATGATTACCTTTTTCATATATAGATTGTGTCTACTCACTTCTCAAACAATTTCATTCATTAGATCAATCAGGGTGGATCTAGACATGACTTTTATGATGATACATTTTCTCTAAGGATGGGTAATTCTATATCCCCATAATGAATGGTAATTTTCTTCTTATCACAAAAATTTTTTGCATAATATTTTGAAATCCGGTCCATAAAAATAATGATAATAAAGATAACCATAGTTGTGATAATAAGGTCACCAAATAAAGTATGTTTATCATTGAAAATGGTGACTTCCAGACTCATCTATAATGTAGGGAGACATCCACTGTGATTTTTTTTCTAAAAAACTCCTTAATTTTCTAGGTAAATGAATAATTTTATTGGTTAACATGGAAAATAAAAAATATTTTTTTGATCCCGATTAAAATATCAATTTAAGTAGATTTTAATATATTATTAAAGTATCTTCCACCAAAACATTGGTTACTTCCACCTTAGTTGTAGTGATCCCATAAGCTTGAACTTATCCCCTTGACCTCTTCTATAGTAGATTCCCTTAATGCTTGGGAAATTTGTTTGTGTGGTTCCGCATATCCCTACAGTCAAAACACTAAATAATTGTTTTTCCATTATTCATTTTTCATTATATAGATTTATTTCCTTTATCTCCACACTTATATCAAACTAATAATCCCTTAAATAATTTTGTAAGATGATTATTTATAATGTTCTCAAAAGATGGAAATTTATTCATTGTCTTCTTCTTCTTTGATTCATTATCTTTATCTTGGTACTCATTTAACCTCATATTTTATTGATTTCCCATCAATATATATGGTATAGGGAAGTCCTTATGAAATTTTATAGTAGAAAAAACTATTTTAAAATATGAAAAATATGCTTGATAGAATAGTTGCCTTCAATGAAATTTATTAAAACCTTTAATAAAATAGTAAATTATGCACTATGTATTTATTATTTAATCCGTAAAATATGAAGATAACCTTATTAATGTAGAAACATACTCATTTAAACTTTATTTGTACTTTTTATTTATGTTGTGTAACTTTATCATTATTTAAGGTTATTTCACATGAGTGAATTATTTTCAACATGTGTCTCTATAAACGCTTTTCATTCCATTAGTTTTATTTCCTCTTCCTCCATAGTGTTATGTATTAATGAGTACCAATTATCAGCACTACCTTTGAGACAATAAACAATAACTATAAAAATTTTATATTAATTTTTCCCAATGGTATAAATATCTTATTGAGATACTTATTCCATTGATCAGATAACATTAGATTAATAGTCCCACAAAATTATGGGGGATTATATCACATGAATCAATCCAATATAGGAGATTCATATTATTTCACAATACGTTGATCCATCTAAGAAATTTTATTTACTATAAGCTGATTCATGTTCCCTAATATATCAATGATCTTCTATGTTCCAATACTAGTTTTATTAGATTTTTTAAGGAGAATCACTACATTGGAAATGAGTATTGATACCCTTCTTCCTTCTAGGAACCATCATTAATCAATATAATACACTGGATTAGATCAAAATGAATTCAATTTTAAATCATAATGTATATTTCTAAATATTGTATAACCCTTAAAATAAATTAAATAATTTATGCATAGTTAATCTCATAGTCATAAACATTGTTTCTTTGGGGATATATTTCTTTTCAAATTAATCATATTGATTTATAAAAAAAATATGAATTATCCAAAGCATATCTCCTAGGTCTGTCAAACTAGGTGTGCAGTAGGGCCCATTTCCATGCATGAAGTTACAATTGAGTGAATCCTAATGTTACCTTTTCAGAGTTATTAATGATAATAACATCTATTCTAGAACCCCATATACTTGTAGTATCAAAACAAAGGTGTATTTAATAGAAAAAACACATAATATCTTCTTTACCAAAACATTAATTTGTTTTTATATACTTATCTTAAATGTATGTCATAGGATTATTTTTCATAATATATGTTTTCTTTAATCATGTTCTTATGTTTTCTACTAAACATCCTCTGATACCAAATATTATAACCCATATATAGAAAGTTGGAGTTGATGTCTACATTATTACATTTTTACAATATGAAAACGGTCTAATCACAAATGAAAAATCAAAAGAGTAGTTTTATGAAACAAAACATTTCATGATACCCATTTTACATTGGCAATAAAGATAAAACATAATAAATAAATAAAAATACAATTTCTTTTATCCTTGAAACTAACCCAATAATGTTTTCTTCATATAGTGGGCAATGGAAACAAAATATGGTTGAGATCAAATGCTCATTTAGGGTCACATAATGTGGAATGTATATTGAGAAAAAAATATATTCAATATGTGAAGATCAATAATGGAAAAAACATTCCATTTAATAAATAAAATGAGATTGAAATACCAGATAACCAATATGGTAAGATAACAAATTGAAAAAAATGAATTTAATTATTAAAATTAGAATAAAATGAATCCATACTTCTTCTTATGAAGGTGGGTAATACTATAAAAAGCTTGGATATTTATTCTAGGATATCTATGAAAGACTTTATACTCTATGTCCATTATCATTATTCCACTCTCCACTCTTTTTAAGTCATTCTCATTGGGTTACTATTACACTATATTGAAGGAAGGAACTCCTGTGGGGAAATTCTCGACGTTGAATTTCGAGGATGCTTATTTACTTCTCATATGGACCTTAGTGGCCCACTTCAGAATGGAAAAGCCTCCATTGGGATAATTCATGAAAATTTTCTTTAATTTGGGTTTAGAATGGTCATCCAATGTTTCAACATTGAAAATAAAAGACTTATTCATAGTTCTTTCTTCGCAACAGTACATCATCCAAGATTGTAGTAGGAATCCTTACCCGATTAAACAGTATTATTTCTAGATCACTCACTTGTCAATAGAGTCCCATCATATATTGGACTCTACATCCATGGTTATTTAGATTAATCATCTAGTATTACCTCTCCCCATCTAAAATTTTGATTTTATGGAAATGATAGGGAACCTCTTGTGCATGTTTTTTTCTGAGGATGAATGCTTGTTATGGATAGAAGAATCCTCCAGGGATTGGATATATGTCTCTATGGATCTATCTTCCCCTCCTTCAGTGAAGCTTCTCCTATAGGTTGAGGATGGTTTGGAGGGGAGACAATATCTTTTTTATATGCCAGATCCTTGGTATTGTACCTCCTATCTGCTTCATGGTTACTCTATAATAGCGTGAAGGAATAAATCATACTATTATGTATCATGACGTCAGATGAGTCCCTCAGAAAGTAGAATATCAAATTCAAAGTTCCATATATCACCTCACCCATTCTATCATCAGTATAGACTGGCCGATGCAGATAGAGGTGTCCTCTCAGATCTGATCCATATTAACTCATCTCTCCTTGTAGTTTCGACTCTACAGAGAGATGCACCATGCATGTCCATTTTTTCATTTCATTTGAGGGTTGTCATGGGCATAAAATATTTTAGACTTCATTCCAGTTTCTCCAATCTAGAACTATTATCACTCAAAGGGAAATAGACCACCTGACCTTATTCAGGCACTCATTCTCTTTAACTATGGAAACCAAGTCTCTCTAGTTATTTATTGGTTTCAACTTCAAATAGTTATAATGAGTAGTTTTATTTATTGGAATGCATGTATCTCTTATCTTTAATCTATGATATATATTTGGATCTCACTCTATTTTCAATGGATGGGGTTTAGTATTCCCTGGAATTTTTTACCACTCAAAGGGATTTAAATTTATGAATTCACCACTAGTGACATATCATACATATATATTTTTAACTCAGGAATTTAGTTACCTTGACTATCTTATTAGTGCAGTTTAAAAAAGGTCCCATTCCAAGTAGGAATGATTTCTTTCCCTCTAAGTGGCATCTTTGAGACATAGAGTGTTGGAAAAAATCTAAGATCCCCCTATTAAAATGATCCCATTTTTTGTTTTGAATGCCCATGGAAAGAGATCTTTTTTAAAAACAAATCTTGATGTTTATGAAAGGTAGAAATATAACGTGTCATTTATTATTATTTATGAGACAAAATTATTTTGGATTTGGATTAATGGGTTTTTTCATAGGCTTGGTTTTCCTTGTTATATGTATGGTGATCTAGTAAACAACCACATTTGGATCTATATTCGACCACTCTCCCATTATCATTATTCATGAGTCTAGAAGAAATGATAACAAACATATTTTACTTTTCCAGATGGTGGACCTCAGATCCAACCTTTGGAAATTTGGTTACTTTCTCTTGGAGTAAACCCATATACGACACATCATGGGTGGATTTACATAAAAAATATGATGCATTAATTTAGAGCTTATTATTTTTACTACAAAATAACAATCACCATCTGAACGTTTAGAGTCCACAAAAATGGATATCATACAGGCTAAGAAAATATTTGTGGAAGAATGGTATGATGGAATTTTTGGAGATCTTATTAGTTATATGATAACATTATGAGTTATTATTTTGGAGGATGAAAGGGTGGATGATGAATTCTCTAAGGGATTGTGCATCAAGGAGGGAGACTATAACATTGGTCTTTTCCATGACTGAATCAGGGTGAAAAATATATCATTTTCTCATAACCTTTGGGTGGAGGATGAATATTTCATTAATGATGTGAATACTATTATAGGAATGGTTTTATATCATTTCAAATCTCTTCCTTGTCAAGTTAATCCCTCTATGAAATATGGTTACCCAATAGGGAATTTTGTTCCTTTTCAAAACATCTTAGGGGTGGTTCCATATTCGATGAACTATTCTATTGAAAACATTCTGGATGATGAAGATATTTTGGATGTAGTCAAATATATCAATCCTAAGAGTGCTCAAGGTCTTGATGAATTCCCTAAATAATTCCACGTTGCATCATAGAGTAGCATTAAAGTAGATATTATTAGAATCAATCAATAAATATTTAGGGGGTGGTCAACCAATGGTGGCATGTTTTACAATTATGATCCTTATTTCAAAGGTCAAGAATCCTTCCTCTATTAGTCAATTTAGGCACATAAGTTTTTCAAACTTCTCTTATGAAGTTTTCCCCTGTATTATTAATAGAAGGCCATATCCTCATTTTCAGAAATTTGTTTTAGAGGAGTAACAAGTTTTTATTAAAGGTAGATCAATTTAGGGTGCAATTTGATTAATGTAGGGGTTGATTTCATATATTAACATCAAAATGACAGGATCTAATATTTCAATTAATGTCAATATGGAAAAATTATATGATATAATGTAATGGATCTTAATTATCATAGTGATGTCGATGATTGGATTTTTAGAGTGGGGGATTGACAAACTTTTAGTATTTTATAGTTTCACATGGTTTTCTACCATTATTATGGGGAGAAAATGTAATTTTTTAAATATATTAAAGGACTATGATAGGGGATGTGTTATCTCTATTAATCTTCATCCTAAACTAGGATGTTCTCAGTAGATACATCATAAGGAGTATTTCCAATGGATATTTTCTACCCTGTCTATGTAGACCGAATACCACTGGTATATCACACTTAATTTTTTATGAGGATATTATAATTTTTTATAATGGAAGAATCACGCCTATCCTGAGCCCAAAAATTTCCTAGATGAATATAGAATGTGGAGCAGGAAACTTAATTTCAAACAAAAAAAGAAAAGTTTTAATTTCAATCAAGAATCCAGAAAGTGGAAGTAGAAAAATTTTACACTCTCTTAATATCTCAAGAAACCAGTTTCTGATGAAATATATCATTCATCCTATTGATCTAGTTCAAATGAGTATTCATTATTTTCAAGGTATCTTAGATAGAATATCATGTTGGATCAACAATTAGAAAAATTAGTTTCTTTCTTTTGGTGGATTAATTAACTTAGTTAACTGTGTTCATTTATCCATCTTGATGCATATATTTTACTCCCTTCTTATAAGGCCCCGGCCTTAAAGATTACTTAATATTGAATTAAATGAATAATTCACATTGAGGATCTTTTCAGGTTTAGAGTTTTAGAGAATTAGGACATAACTATTACATCTCAAAAGATTACAAAGTAGAAACTTTTACTAAGTTTCCATAAAATAAATACTCTTAAAAAGAAACATGTCCAGTTCCATGTTTTAGGTTGCATGACTTTCCCTTGATCCCATCCTTGACCCTATTCCACGTTAAGTCCTGTGAAAAACATTTCAAAAACTTGGGATGAGCATAAAAAGCTAAGTAAGGGATACACAAAGAATGAAAACTGTTAGTTTTTCAAAACAACAAGTAAACCATGTATAATTTATCAAAGTAATACTTTTCACCTTTTCGAAGTAGTAAAAACTCTTCACTGAATAAAAGTTCATTACTTACCCTTCTGTAACCAAAATATTACCATAAAACCCATATAAAGATCACATAATATATAAAAGTAAATTGGGACATAAACATACTTAAGTGGAATAACCATAAGGTCGACTTCCACACATATCACTTAATGGAATAGCCATTCGGACAACTTCCATACATACTTAATGGAATAGCCATACGGCCGACTTCCATACCCAATGAATTGGAGGTTATAACATAACCACCCATCCTAGTATTCACGGCACCACCCGTCATATGGTTTATCACGTAACCACCCGTAAAATGTCCAAGTACCATTATAAAATTATAACACATAAAACCAATATAAAGGAATGATAACATTTCCTTATTTCAATCACAATATATCATTTAAATATATTGACAAAATAGAATCCTTTATCAAAACCATTTTCAATACCAAAATACATAAAAGAGTATATGGTATTTATTTTATTTTAAAAACATTACGGCCTGTTGAGGAATCCAAAGATCAAATAATAGTCATGGCGGCAGAAAAGGTCATTGTCACCGTGTACGTTAAAAGAAAAATTTCTTTTTGTCGTTTAGTAAAATGCTTCGTAGAAAAATATTCCTTTTGTATAAAAGTAAAAGTAAAAGGTGTTTATACATCGTATAAAAGAAAGTTGTGTATAAAATGAAATATTCCTCAATGAAAGAATATTGAGACAAAGTCCCTTACAAAGACGGTATCCTTGGTTTAAGGATAAATCAATTACATAATTATGTGTGACAAACGAATACACCAAATATAAGTGGATATTCAGTGTAAAACAATCAGAGGTTATTCACACATATTCATAGAACGACATATTCAAGGAGTATAAGTTTACCCCAAAGAATCAAATTTGGGTTAAGAAGTTCCCTTGCAAAAATTTTACAGCCTAATGGCGTCACTAAAAAATTCAGAAAATGAGTTGATGAGAGATAAAAAGGGTATCTCATCACATGGAAATAAAATTTAAATCAATAAGGATATATAATATCATATCCCAACATAATATTATGTGAATTAAAAGACATAACAAAAGAAGTCTATTAAAAAGAGGAGGGTTAAAAGTTCCCTTACCGACATGGGTATCTTTTGAAACATACACCCTGTGAAAGAAGGACAATAAAACATTGATGTAAATACTCATAAATGAACTTATATTACACAATGAGTAAAATAATGGGAATTAAATACACCACTCAAAGGAAATTGTGGAAAATGTAGCATAAATCTCATGGGAAAAAAGTGAGATGAAAAATCCCTTACAAAAACTCGGCAGCCTAACGGCGCCACATAAAACATAAAAAAATGGATTGATGAGATCAAATAGGGTATCTAATCATATTTACATAAAGTTTATATAAAGAGTAATATAAAAGAAAATCCCCAAACATAACAAAGAGGAGTTTAAAATAAGTGACATAAAGGAGAGTGCTTAAAAAGAAAGAGAGAGGTTAGATCTCTTACGAAAATTCGGTAGCCTAACGGCGCCACTCAAAACATCCAAAATGGATTGATGAAAGAGAATAGGGTCTCTCATCATATGAACATAAAAATTACAGTAAGATTAATATAAAATAACATCCCAATCACAAGAAATATGAGCTTAAATGGAATTACATAAAAGAGTGTACTTAAAAAGAAAGAGAGGAGTAGGATCCCTTACCTCGAGTTCGACTTGACTCGATCATTCTTTAACGTCCTGAATAATAAAATTTAGTTAATTTATAATTGCATAAGAACCTTTTTCAAGTTCATTATTCCTTTTATATCAATTATTGACATGTTATAAACATTATGTAATCATTTAAGTTAATAATGTTTGTTTTGTCGATATTTGGTTCTTAAGTCAAAAGTGGACTTCTTACAATTACATGTTGTTCATGTGGTCAAAGGTTCCTTATATCCAGAATGAAATTCCTGATTTGGATATCATATATATCATATATATATATAGAATATACATGTATTTATAATATTACATAATCATTTAGAGGTAAGAAATGAAATGCACCGTTCATGGAGATGGTAAGTCGTACGTGCGCATGAACGCTACTTTCATTTATATGTCATATTAATGTAATTAAAACTAAATGAGAGATGTGTATATTTTTAATTCCAGAATTATATTCATCATTTATATTTATCATAAATCATATATATCCATTATATGTTCTTATAATAGTACATTACATTTGAAGATAAGAAATGAAATGCACCGTTCATGGAGACGGTAAGCCGTACGTACGCATTAACGCTACTTTCATTTCTATCTCATACTTTAATGGAAAGAAAACAATAATGATATAAAGGTATATTATAATTCCAGTATAACATCATATATAATAACTTTAAAATCATCCTTTTTACATCCCACATATGGCATTAACGAATCAAATCACTTTGAGGGGGCGGTAGTCCACACTTCCTAAAATGAAGATATCGCGTATACCCATAATGGAAGCCATAAAGGTATGCCAAAAATGAAAAATACAGAAGCTTAAGTAAAACATAAAAATATAATATATCATATATAAACATATTTACATCTTAATGGACACCTTTGAAGGTGTTATATGAGTGTTGAACAATCATCGTTTTGTGAGGCAGAAATTCGCCATCCACAAGAACAATATGTTCTTTAACCATTATATGAAGGTGTGTGTAAGTGTAGCTCGAATACTTATTATAACAACGTCCTAGTATATTTAGGATACTGGATTTGTTACAAAATAAATGAATAAAAATAGTTTAGGTGGTTGGAGAAGCAAAATAAAACAAAAGAGCACAAGTGAAGACGTTACCTTAAAATTGGGTAACTCTCTTTGGTTTGAACCAAAATGTTTCTTGAAGAGCTTCCTGCCTAATATAAGGATTCTAGGATTAGGAGAGGGATGTGGAGAGACAAAATGATCAGAGCTTGGCCGAACCAAAGGCTTGATAGTTGTGGGTAAGGTGGTAGAGGTGGGAGCCTTTTATAAGAGGAGAGGAGGGGTGCTCTTGGAAAAGTATAAAATGTTACTTTATTTTCAAATGGTTTTCGGATTTTAATGGTCCCACATTGATGTATTTCTAGGATAAGGTGATAAGGGTTCTAAATCCACCCATCCAATAGGTTTTTGACATGTTTAGGTCCTAGATTTTTCATTATCTTTCCATTTTATTTAAATCGTTAAATAATGAGGTCATCGCTTCGTCATCATGATGTCATAAAGAATTTAATTTATTTAATGTCTAAAAATTATAAAAAAATACTATGATGTAGGAAATCTTTTTATATTTCCAATTAATATTTATAGTCAAAATTCTGACTTGTATAACAACATTTAAATTTTTTTTTAGTAAAACAAATCATGTTTGTGACATTTTTATTTTAACTTTAAATAAAAGGCATAAATGTCATTATCAAACCCAAGTGGCTCCATGGGGTACCAAAAATAGACCCATGGGTTTTCTTGGTCGGCCATAACTCATCCAATAGGGTTATGACAAGTTTCAATATATTTTCATTCTATTATAATATCATTTTTACCTTAAATCACACTAATTACTTTTAATCGCGATTAATAAAACTTAAAAGTTACTTTTCATCAAAAATTAGTTTCATCCCATTGAACCACATTTTACTTAAAAATTAAAATCATTTAAATTTTATTTTTAAAATTCAAATCACAAAACTGGTAAAGTCCCATTTAAACGAAAAATCAAATTTTGTAACCACCACTTTGTGGTTTCACTATTCATCAAAAATTAATGTTTTTCAAAAAAATACCAAAAATTCACCCTTAGCTATATTTGATATTCTGAATTCAAAAATGATGTATGTTTTACCAAATTCATAATATTGATGTTTCATTAATTAATTTTATAATTAAATCCCGCTGTTAAAACAAATAGCGTGTTTTTATGAAACAATATCTTTCGAAAGATTGACACTCGTTTATGTCCAATCTTAAAGTGATATTAATTACAATGACCACCATTGGATTAAATGGTAAAAATATATTCTATTTACACTTTAAAAACAATTAAAAATATAATCTAATCATATAAATAAATCAGATTAAAAAGTGGTTTTGAATTAAAATACAACATTTTTCACTATTCATTAAAAATTGAACTTTTTCGAAAAAATACCAAAAATTTAAACAAAGTAAATTTTGATGTCCAGATTCTAAATAAGAATTTTATTTTGTCAAATATAACACATAAAATTGTCAAAAAGTGGATTTAAAAGTGGTTCGCCTGCAAAAGGTGGTTAATCGACCTTTTAAAGAATATTAAAATGTCTACGCTTAAAATTGGATTCATTCGCATTTTTAATCCTCTAACATTTATTGAAAAGATTAAAAATATTTGACAAACATATATAATCATTTTTTAGGTAGTTCTGTTCATTCCCACCATTACAACGGCTAGGTGTTAACTACCATTTAAAATAATATTATTTTATTATTAGAGTGCAATGTAAGATTCACAAGAAACTCATTGTTGCGTATTTGGTACGCCATCGAGCATAGCATCCCCTTTAAAGTAATATTAATATTTTATTCACAAATATGGATAAATATAAAAATTTCATATTCTTTATTTACCTGGGGTGTTACATCCTTCCCCCCTTTTGGGAATTGCGTCCTCAAAATTTTAAAATTGAGCTTGGAAACATCCTTGAAAGTCCCACATCGGAACAAGAGTCGGTAAAACAATCACTTTAAAATAAAGAAAGATAAGTACAGAGGTAACCCATGTTAACCCATACTAGGATTCCTTATAGGAAAACATGGACATGGAGGAGAAAACATAGGGTCATGTTCTGATGGAGAGTGATAGAAAACATGTTTAGGAGAAAGTTAACCACAAGAAAATCACAAACTTATGAAGGGTTAAATGGTATTCAATTCCCTAGTAGGAAAAGTTAATAGACAACATTTTTGTTTTAAGTTACTCTTCATTGAGGAATTTATTTTTTTGAGCCTAAATAAATCATAATGAAACATACTTACTTGTCACATAGACTTCCAACTTTTACTATATTCCTTAATCAAACACATATTTTCTCCAAAAGATGAGTATTTAGGAAGACTTGTTTTCATTAAGAGTACAATAATCAATTTCTAGAGAATCACCTAATCCACAAAAGAGAACTATATACTTCCCATGTCTTTAGACTCTAACCAAAACCAAAACCAAAAACGTTAGTAAAAGATCAAATAATCCGGAAAAGGATAACCCTTTATAAAAAGAACATATATTCTTAATCTCCAAAATTTGCCCAATAAAACCCAAAGTTCAATGAGGACCATTCAATAAACAATTTGTCCATAAAATTATTTAATGTAAACCAAACTACGATTGAATCCCAAATATTTGAAGGATTTAGTCACATAGTCTTCCAAGTTAAGTCGTAACATTTATCTCAAAAAAAACATCAGTTGCTCCTAAAGTCTCGCATTGAAAAGTAATTAACCTAATCACATATCCTCCATGATAAGTTAATCATTTTCATAAAAAACCAAAATCAACTTACTCTTAATTCATAAAGTAACCTAACTAAAAAGAATAAGTCATACTAACCAGGGACTTCACGTAGTCCAGTGGTAGGCGATAAATACCCATTTCACTTTGGTTGTGGGTTCGATTCCCGCAGTTTTGTCTGACGCGACGGGTTGTCACACGGTCTGCGTGTTGTCCTTTTTCCAAACTATATAATTCTTAAAACATTTCCCAAAACGAGATAAAATCTTCAAAAATAATCATAACATATTTTAACCTCAATTTTATCTCATGCCTTTAATTTTCCATCATAACATATAATAACCCATAATTACCTCAAAAGTAAGGATCATATAAACTCTAATGGTTATCTTTATAATTATTACCTGAACTTCCACATTGATTGGTCATCTCATACATGATGCATTACAAAACATACCAAGGTTCAAGTGGTTGATCATGGATCCTTGATAGTTGGTTTAGAACAACCACAAGTTTCCTCATTTAATCCCCCATTTTATCTAGTATCTTAATCAGAGAACCACCACAGTTTCCTTCAAACATGTTGTCACTTTGGTGCCTGCTAGATCCATCCATTCACTAAAAACTGAAATGTCAGTGTTAGTATATCAACAAAACCATCATGTGCTAATGAGGAAGGTAAACACTAATATATACTTACTCATTCACTTTATCTAAAACTAGGACTCTTTCTAAAATCCTAACCATTGTGGTAATGTCACTTATGCTTAGAGAATACTCTAACCTCTAAAGTTATCTAAACCGACCTCTGATACCAACTATATGGACCCAGCCTTAAACCATACTTAATATTGAATTAAATGAATAATTCACATTGAGAATCTTTTCAGGTTTAGAGTTTTAAAGAATTAGGACATAACTATTAAATCTCAAAAGATTACAAAGTAGAAACTTTTACTAAGTTTCCATAAAATAAAAACTATGAAAAAGAAACATGTCCAGTTCCATGTTTTAGGTTGCATGACTTTCCCTTGATCCCATCCTTGACCCAATTTCACGTTAATTCCTGTGAAAAACATTTCAAAAACTTTGGATGAGCATAAAAAGCTCAGTAAGGGATACACAATGAATGAAAACTGTTATTTTTTCAAAACAACAAGTAAACCATGTATACTTTATCAAAGTAATACTTTTCACCTTTTTAAAGTAGTAAAAACTCTTCACTGAATAAAAGTTCATTACTTACCCTTCTATAACCATACTATTACCATAAAACCCATATAAATATCACATAACATATAAAGGTAACTTGGGACATAAACATACTTAATTGGAATAACCATATGGTCGACTTCCACACATATCACTTAATGGAATAGCCATTCGGCCAACTTCCATACATACTTAATGGAATAGCCATACGGCCGACTTCCATACCCAATGAATTGGAGGTTATAACGTAACCACTCGTACTGTTATTCATGGCACCACCCGTCATATGGTTTATCAAGTAACCACCCATAAAATGTCCAAGTACCATTATAAAATTATAACACATAAAACCAATATAAAGGAATGATAACATTTACACATTTCAATCACAATATATCATTTAAATATATTGACCAAATAGAATCCTTTATCAAAAACATTTTCAATACCAAAATATATAAAAGATTATATGGTATTTATTTTATTTTAAAAACATTACGGCTTGTTGAGGAAGCCAAAGATCAAATAATAGTCGTGGTGGCGGAAAAGGTCGTTGTCACCGCGTACGTTATAAGAAACATTCTTTTTGTCGTTTAGTAAAACACTTCGTAGAAAAATATTCTTTTTGTATAGAAGTAAAAGTCAAAAGGGTTTATACACCGTATAAAAGAATGTTGTGTATAAAATGAAATATGCCTCAATGAAAGGAGATTGAGATGAAGTCCCTTACAAAGATGGTATCCTTGGTTTAAGGATAAATCAATTACATAATTATGTGTGACAAACGAATACACCAAATATAAGTAGATTTTAAGTTTAAAAAAATAAAAGGTTATTCACACATATTAATAGAACGACATATTCAAGTAGTATAAGTTTATCCCAAAGAATCAAATTTGGGTTAAGAAGTTACCTTGCAAAAATTTGACAGCCTAATGGTGTCACTAAAAAATTCATAAAATGAGTTGATGAGAGATAAAAAGGGTATATCATCACATGGAAATAAAATTTAAATCAATAAGGACATAGAAGAACATATCCCAACATAATAGTATGTGAATTAAAATACCTAACAAAATAAGTCTTTTAAAAAGAGGAGGGTGAAAGGTTCCCTTACCGACATGGGTATCTTTCGAAACATACACCCCGTGAAAGAAGGACAATAAAACATTGATGTAAATACTCATAAATGAAAGTATATTACACAATGTGTAAAATAATGGGCAGTACATACACCACTCAAAGGAAATTGTGGAAAATGTAGCATAAATCTCACGGGAATAAAAGTGAGATGAAAAATCCCTTACAAAAACTCGGCAGCCTAACGACGCCACATAAAACTTACAAAAATGGATTGATGAGATCGAATAGGGTATCTAATCATATTAACATAAATTTTATAGAAAGAGAAATATAAAATAACATCCTCCAACATAACAAATAGGAGCTTAAAATAAGTTACATAAAGGAGAGTACTTAAAAAGAAAGAGAGAGGTTAGATCTCTTACGAAAATTCGGCAGCCTAACGGCGCCACTCAAAACTTCCAAAATGGATTGATGAGAGAGAATATGGTCTCTCATCATATGAACATAAAAATTACAGTAATTGTAATATAAAAGAACATCTCAATCACAAGAAATATGTGCTTAAATTTAATGACATAAAAGAGTGTACTTAAAAAGAAAGAGAGGAGTAAGATCCCTTACCTCGGGTCCGACTTGACTCGATCGTTCTTTAACATCCTGAATAATAAACTTGAGTTAATTTCTACTTACTTAAGAACCTTTTTCATGTTCATTATTCCTTTTATATCAATTATTGACATGTTATAAACATTATGTAATCATTTAAGTTAATAATGTTTGTTTTGTCGATATTTGGTTCTTAAGTCAAAAGTGGACTTCTTACAATTACATGTTGTTCGTGTGGTCAAAGTTTCTTTATGTCCAGAATGAAATTCCAGATTTGGATATCATATATATCATATATATCCAGAATATACATGTATTTATAATATTACATAATCATTTAGAGTTAATAAATGAAATGCACTGCTCATGGAGACGGTAAGCCGTACGTACGCATGAACGCTACTTTTATTTCTATGTCATATTAATGGAATTAAAACAAAATGAGAGATGTGTATATTTTTAATTCCAAAATTATATTCATCCTTTATATGTATCATAAATCATATATATCCATTATATGTACTTATAATAGTACATTACATTTGAGGATAAGAAATGAAATGCACCGTTCATGGAGACGGTAAGCCATACCTATGCATGAACGCTACTTTCATTTCTATCTCATACTTTAATGGAAATAAAAAAATAATGATATAAAGGTATATTATAATTCCAGTATAACATCATATATAATAACTTTAAATCCATCCTTTATACCTCCCACATATGGCATTAACGAATCAAATCACTTTGAGGGGGCAGTAGTCCGCACTTCCTAAAATGAAGATATCGCGTATACCCATAATGGAAGCCATAAAGGTATGCCACAAATGAAAAATACAGAAGCTTAAGTAAAACATAAAAATATAATATATCATATATAAACATAGTGACATCTTAATGTCCACATTTGAAGGTGTTATATTAGTGTTGAATAATCATCGTTTCGTGAGGATGAAATTCACCATCCACAGAAACAGTATGTTCTTTAACCATTAGATGAAGGTGTGTGTAAGTTTAGATCTAATAATTATTATAACAACATCCTAGTATATTGAATATACTTTAGTTGTTACAAAAGAAATGAATAAAAAGAGTTTAGGGGGTTTGAGAAGAAAAATAAAACAAAAGAGCACAAGTGAAAACGTTACCTTAAAATTGGGTAACTCCCTTTGGTTTGAACCAAAAGGGTTTCTTGAAGATATTCCTGCCTATGATAAGGCTTATAGGATGAGGATAGGGATGTGTAGAGACAAAATGATCAGATCTTGGCCGAACCAAAGGCTTGAGAGTTGTGGGTAAGGTGGTAGAGGTGGGGGCCTTTTATAAGAGGAGAGGAGGGGTGCTCTTGGAAAAGTATAAAATTTTACTTTATTTTCAAATGGTGTTCGGATTCTAATGGTCCCACATTGATGTGCTTCTAGGATAAGGTGATAAGGGTTCGAAATACACCCATAAAATAGGTTTTTGAAATGTTTAGATCCTATATTTTTCATTATCTTTCCATTTTATTTAAATCGTTAAATAATGAGGTCATCGCTGCATAATCATGATGTCATAAAGAATTTAATTTATTTAATGTATAAAAATTATAAAAAAAATACTATGATGTAGGAAATCTTTTTATCTTTCCAAGGAATATTTATAGTCAAAATTATGACTTGTATAACCACATGTAAAAATTGTTTTAGTAAAACAAATCATGTTTGTGACATTTTTATTTTAACTTTAAATAAAAGGCATAAATGTCATTATCAAACCCAAGTGGATCCATGGGGTACCAAAAATCTACCCATGGGTTGTATTGGTCGGCCATAACTCATCCAATAGGGTTAGGACAAGTGTAAATATATTTTCATTTTGTTATAATATCATTTTTACCTTAAATCACACTAATTACCTTGAATCGCGATTAATAAAACATAAAAGTTACTTTTCATCAAAAATTATTTTCATCCCATTGAATCACATTTTACTTAAAAATTAAAATCATTTAAATTGTATTTTTTAAATTCAAATCATATAAGTGGTAATGTCCCATTTAAACAAAAAATCAAATTGTGTAACCACCACTTTGTGGTTTCACTATTCATCAAAAATTGATGTTTTTCAGAAAAATACCAAAAATTCACCCTAAGCTATATTTGATATTCTGAATTCAAAAATGATGTCTGTTTTACCAAATTCATAACATAGAATTTTCATTAATTAATTTTATAATTAAATCCCGCTGTTAAAATAAATAGCATGTTTTTATGAAACAATATCTTTCAAAAGATTGGCACTCGTTTATGTCCAATCTTAAAGTGATATTAATTACAATGAGCACCATTGTATTAAATGGTAAAAATATATTCTATTTAAACTTTAAATACAATTAAAAATATAATCTAATCATATAAATAAATCAGATTAAAAAGAGGTTTTTAATTAAAATACAACATTTTACACTATTCATTAAAAATTGAACTTTTTCGGAAAAATACCAAAAATTTAAACTAAGTAAATTTTGATGTCCCGATTCTAAATAAGAATTTTATTTTGTCAAATATAACACATAAAATTGTCAAAAGTGTATTTAAAAGAGGTTCTCCTTCAAAAGGTGGTTAATCGACCTTTTAAAGAATATTAGAATGTTTACGCTTAAAATTGGATTCATTCGCATTTTTAATCCTCTAACATTTATTGTAAAGAGTAAAAATATTTGAAAAAAATATATAATCATTTTTTAGTTAGTTCTTTTCATTACCTCCATTACAACGTCTAGGCGTTAACAACCATTTAAAATAATATTATTTTATTATTAGAGTGCAACGTAAGATTCCCAAGAAACTCATTGTTGCGTATTGGGTACGCCATCGAGCATAGCATCCCCTTTAAAGTAATATTAACATTTTATTCAAAAATATGGATAAATATAAAAATGTCATATTCTTTATTTACCTGGGGTGTTATACTTCTTGTTCCATAGATGGTGATAAGAATAATAAAGAAACTATTTTTGATGTTATTGTGGGATTATAACAATAATGGGGTATTTCGTTATGATTCAAGGGAGAGGATTCCAAAAGATACAGAGGGTGGGGGAATTAATGTGGGAAATGTGGAGGATTCCATGCTCTGTATGTAAGAAAGACTATCTTGACAGGTTCTTGAAGGACGATCCTTGTTGGGTAAATTCATTTTTTGAAAGTATATATTTGTTATGAATGTCCTAAATAACCTGGCTATGTGAATGTGGAAAACAATTCAAGGCCATTCTTTGGATATCCATTAACATGTGCCTGGGGTTTTTGGATGTGGTGATATTAGATTATGGAACCATAATTGGGAAATATTTATGGTCGGGTTCACGAGGTTCCTAATAACTTATATTTCCTTCAAGATGGATATCAAGTATCCTTTGTTCATATAAGATACTATTAATTCACATCAGTGATTATTTTTCAATAATATCATGATGGATGATAAAGATGATAGATTGGTGTTCACATTCTCTCTATCGAGTATCATCAATACAAAATCTTATCACTCTATATATCTCATCTCTATTTCTATGGATGAATGGGAATATTCTTTGGTGTGCGTATATTCAAAGAAAAATTATGCTTTCTAGTTTTGTGAATCAGTAATCATTCCCTTCCCATAGATAATGATATATAATAGAAAGTTATCCCCTTGATTATAAATGTCCCTCTTGCTCAAAGCCATGTGAAGAAGCAACGCTTCACATTATATTTCATGGGGAATGTGTGTATGCTTCCTGGATGAGGCATGGAGAGTTATTCGGGTTTAGGGGAAATAATGGATCTTGTGATGATTTCCTCCATAACATTTTTTTCAATACCAATAAAAATAAATAGGAGAATATGGTGATATTACGGCTTCTTGCTATGAGGTGTTTTATCATATAGAATGAAAGGAACAAATATCAGTATGAGGGAGTTAATGGCTAGTAACTTTCCCTAAATGAGAGGTCATGTGGTTTGGAAGTTGTTCTAAAATTTATCTTATAGAAGAGGAATAAGGCTCCATCATTGAGGAATCTGTGTTCCAATAGATATCCCTCTTCTCTGTCTCTATGGTTTCTATCGTAGGTATGATGGGTGAAATGGAAACTTCCTTGTGTTTCTCTATAACTAAACTATGATACTTCATGAATGAATAATAATTTATGATGTGATGGTGTAGTTTAAGATGGAAGGGTCTTGGTGGTGCTTTCTATCTATTCTGATTATAGTCATGGTGATGGTATTCTGGAGGATTCTAGAGAAATTCTCAGTGGTATGGTTCTCTTAGTAGCCATAAATCTGAATATAAAAGTAGTATAGATAGATTAAATAGTCATTTTTAATTCCCATTACAGGAAATCATTTATCTCATTGAACATCAATTATATCATCTGAAGCATTAATCTTCTCGTCAAGGAAAAAGTGAAGGTGATCCACACATAGTGTGAACGTAATAAGGTAGCATACATCCTTACCTATAAAATTATGAATAATGGGAACCTATTTGTATTTACTGTTGTGGGATCACTCCCCCCAAAATATATTAGTTTTGTGAGAGGTGATTCACCTAGCTTACACATTTTTCATCCACCGTGATGGTCTTGGTTTTTTTTTCTCTTGAAAATAAGAAAATAAACTCCAACATTCATTCCAAATACATCCAGATATAATATTAGTGAAAAATATAATGTATAATAATTCTAATAACAAATAAATTCTCAATGAAGAAAATTAATAATTATGGACATCATGATCTTGGGCATCATGATACCTCTACTGTCAATACCTTTAGAAAGGTTGTCTAAAACATCTGGTAAAAATCCATATGATATGGCCAACTGTATTTTATCATGTGACATGTCTATAAATCTAGGGGATGTCTATAATCCGACCCACACATTACCTCATGCTCAAATTATTCTTCATATACAAAATAATCGATTTCATTCATGAATCTTTATTCCTTATCATCAAATATCTGTATTGAGTAAAGGATAAATATTTATTAGTATTTCCCCAGTTAATAAAAAATGCTTCATTCAAACACCATATGTGATAATTATTTACATTTTAGGAAATAATCACATACATATTACAATAACATGGATATTTTTATCATTTTTATTTTCTAATGAAAAATGATCCTAAGAAAGTGGTTGTTTAAAGAGAAGATAAATAATGAAAAAATAAAGTGGTATTTTATTATAATTTTTTAACATGTGGAAATGTTTAAATTTTATCCCCTTAAATAATAATCATGAAATAAACCCTCAATAATTATGAATAAATTTTTATTCATGTTAAATTGGGTGGTTTTAACATGTATGTCTCAATGAAATGAAAATTGAGACGAGATCCATATCCATTTAGTAGCTTTCAAGTAAAATACCCCAGGTTGAAATAATTTATATTAAAATAAATTCCATGAATTATAATGGTTGGATAAAATAGTATGTATATAGTGTATTATATACACCATTGAAAATAATTTAGGTTCATCACATTACAATATGCCTCGATGAATGTAAATTGAGATGAAATGATTTACAACATTCTTTCCTTTGATTGGATGTTCTTTAGAATCCATTATACAATTTTTATAGTTGTTATTAATATATAATAGTTAGAAACACGTAATTGTGATATAATATTTAATTCTATTATGACATTTTACCACCCTTTTGTTAATAATATTTCATTATTTTCTTTGTTTTTTTATGTTAATTACATTACATTATCATGCTTGTTTTATCATAAAAGTTTTGGTTCCTGAGAATACGATATAAATATATCATCTAACGAATGATCATAATTTTATAAACATCACATATATATAGTAAATATATAATTATAAAAATTCCTTATATTTGGTAATGGAAAATGAATCACATTGTTTTTGTGGAGATGGAAGTTTGTATGTTTATACAAGTAAGGATATCATTCCATTAACTGGTGAAAGGGTACGAAAGTGTATGATATATTAATTTTAAAGAATTAATATCATATCATATAGATCACATATATTAATTAAATATTTCCTCTTTACCTTCCATGTAAATTACAACTTAAAAATGTATCATATCGCTTCGTGAGACAGATCTCCTCCATACACTTGAGCAGTGTTATATTATTTTAAGAAAAATGAAATATAATAAGGAATATGTGAAATTTTAATTACATCAGTATAAATGTATCATAATATTATATATAAATATACATTGAACATATCATTATGTCCAATCATGATAGTTTTTTATGGAGAATGAGTTACATCGCTTCGCGTGGCGGTAGTCCACCTTATACAAGATCAACGATTTTCTTTCCCAATTCATAGAACATGAGATGGATATTGGGGATTATATTAAGATAATAAAATACAAGAATATGGGATATAATTTTATTATTATATTATAAATATTGAATCGAATTTTATGGAGTTATATGAATAATTAAAATTAATACAATCCTTTAAGAACATTACCTCTTTTCTCGATTCCCTCTTTAGGTTAGTAATAAAATCCTCCCTAGGGTAGTTTTCTGAACAAATCATGGGATCTGAAATTTTGGTAGGGTATTAAGTAAGTGATTTTGGTATGTAATGGCAGACCCAACATTTTTTATGGTTGATGATGGGAGGAGAGAGTTTCCCTTTTCTAAGTATGGGAGACTATACACAGTGAATTTTTAAAAGAATCAATTATACCCACATTTTTTTAGGATAAAATACTCCAAAATGTGTAATAATCTCCCCACAGAGGAGATTATTTCTAAATAAATGAATCCAATGGTTTTTGGAAATTGAAACTCTTTTAGTTTTAGTTTAACCCCCGGTAAATCATTTTTTACTTTAACAATTGTAATTAATTTTTAATACTTTTAATATTCAAAGATGTCTAAAATTAATTTTAACATAATAGAAAATATAAATAATTATGATTAAAAATATTTAATGAAACTTTTTTAATTTAATTCATAGAATTGGTATATTATGATTTTAAATTATACCCACAAAGGCGATGAAGAAATGGTTTTTTCAAAGACAAAATTCTCAAAGGTATAGAATGTTTTAATATCAAAAATTAATATTCACTTGATAAAACTAACCTAAATTGTATTTCTTATAATATATTTTAATTAATTTTACTTTATAGAAAATTAAAATATAATTTTACTTTGTAAATAATTTTTCAAATAAGGCAGTTTTTAATAAAAATTATTATTTTTCATTATTCATCAAAAAATGTAACATTTTAGAAATAATACCAAATGTTAATCCTAAGGTAATTTTTATATTCTTATTTAATTAATGAACTCAGTTTAAGGATATAAAGTTTCTAAAATTGTTAATGTTTAAATTTAATTCATGTACACAAATCATGTCTAAAGTTCCTTTTAGAAAATTACAGTTTTTTAGAAAACATTTATTTTTCATTTAAATGATGCTTATTTTTTTTATAATTAATAGATAATAATAATTTTAATAATTTATTTATACATATTCATACCTTATAAAAAATACATAGTTTTAATGTTCTTGTCTAAATAATATGACAATAAATTATCATATTTCTTTTAAACCCAACGGGGCGTACATCGCAATCTAATAAAGAGGTTTCATTTCTTTAAATAGAAATAAATCATAAAATTTCTTGGTATTAAATATCAGTACAAGGTTCAAGGGGTACCTCTAAAATCCCATATATATGTAATGTGTTTGGTTATGGTTAACCAACCATTTTTTAAAATTCCTTTTGAGGAATTCATAGTTTTTATAGTTGCAATATAATTGGTAAATATTAAATATTCATTATCATCCATGGATGGGGCCTTATCTCTATTTTGTTACCACTAAAAATTGTGAATGCTTATTATTTTTATGAGACACTGGTTCATTGTTCTTCATACTTTCTCTTCCAATTGAGGTATCGTCTACAATCCTTCATCGACATCCTTGTGCTATATTTTTAAAAAACACATACGCATGATTTGTGTGCATTAAAACTGCTTGGGTTGTAATTTTATATACAATTAATAATTTTAGTTTTACTTTACCTTCATTATAATAGGATTCCCTCCCTTTTTCTTCAAATTTCTTTTATTTCCCTCTATTTGGGATTCTATGTGTGTAACTTCATAGTTGTTTGATTCTCTTTATGTTGAGCTCTACATCTTCCAAAACAGTGGTGAATCTATTTTCCATCATAATAATATTTTTTTATGTATAAAATCTCCCTTCACTTTTAATAAGAACATAGGATTATGACATGTAATTTTTGTTTAAAATTATTTTTTCTTGTCATATAACCATTGTTATAATATATGAGACATATCTTATTCAACGAATACTGAGTGTAGTCATTTTTTTGTCGAGATATTCATGTAAATTTTTTCTATTACCATAGCCACATATGCCCCCAATACACACACTTTTAGAGTGCCCCTATTTTATAAAATAATAACCCTTTGGGTATAATTTCCTATAAGATAATTCACTTTAATATTATTCATTAATATTCCTTATATTCGTACATTCTATATCTAGGTATTTCCAAGAACCAATTATTAAGGATTCCTTGGAGTGAATTTCTATCTTTTCTTTTCACATTGTGGATTTAAGCTATGATTTATATAACCCCTCATGAATTTAATATATTTTTTCCTTTAATCATTGTGTCTACTTCTTGTTTAACATTATAATTTTAATTGAAATGAGGAACCTCATATTTAGTGAATATTATTAAAAAAATTACATACTAAAAAAACCTCTAGTAAATAAAAAGATATTAACAAACTAACATTTCATATAGTTACAGGAAAAATAAATATTATGATTTAATATTGTTATGATCATGCCATAATAAATTATTATGATTTAATATTAAAAATTATTTCTCTCTCTTTGATATTTAATTAATTTAAACAATTGTATATTTTAACCAAACAAATTACATTTAACAATGTGAAAATATTATATGAAAAATTATCTTATGAATTTTGTAACTATAAATATATATGAAATAATATTAAGAACACTTTAAAATGTCATTTTTATAATAAAATATCACATTCTCTATATTTTCTAATCTCATATAAAAACTAAATTTTAAATTTTTATAGTATGAATTTTATTAATTAAAATTATTTTTGAGTATAGGATATGAAAATTAGATTTGTTTTAATTTTTATGATAATTTCGAAAAGGTTTAATTTTGAGCAATTCGTAGAAAATAATGATTTTTCAAATACTATCACTTCTATAATATTTCTGTAATAAAATATTGAGTTCAAATTTTTTGATTAATTTTTTTAAAAAATATATATTTATAAATTTAAATAAAAAATTTATAAAACAAATAAAATAATAAATTTATAAAAATCATGATTAACATTCTTGAAAGTTATGTAAAATTTTCCATTAATAAAAACTATATTTGGTCTGTTTATTTTAACAATGTATTTAGAAGTTGGATTTTGATATGGTTTTCTATTTAAATATATATTAGACTTATTTAGTCAATAATAAACAAATTAATTTCTTAGAAATCAATAAATGTAATTATTTTGTCACAATCATATTTTTTATGCATGCAAATTCACTTTTTTCTACATATGGATTTTATGCCTTTTATGTCCTCATATTAATTTTAATTTCTCGTACCGTTAAAATTAGTATTTGAAAAATATGTTTTAATATTTTTAATTATTGTTACCTAATCATGTACTATGTATTTTTTCATTTGTATGGAGTAAACGTATATTACTTATGTATAAATTAATTACCCCAATAAAAAGGAGAACATGTTAAAATGAAAAAAAATATTCAAATACATAAAAACATGTTAAAAAATAATTTTGAAAATATATGGTTAAATATTTCTCAATACTACACCTTATCCCTCTTAATTATTTTCCATTATCGTGAATATTTAATATTTCCATAGTGTCATAGTCTTCTACATTGTTAAGAAAAGTACACTCAGATCCATATAAAAGGATGGAACACCACCCCACCTTTACTCACACCATAAACCACTTATATTTTACATTAATCAACCCAATTAACACCAAAACTTGCCTAAAAATTTATTTTATGTTATTTAGTTCTTAAAATACTACCTTTTAAAGCATTAATACAATTTTCCAAGGAGTAATATAAAATTCTCAATGTGACATAAAAAATGTCTCCTAAGAATGCGACATACGCACCATTGAGAGTTTCAATTTTTTGGTCCATTGGGTCACTTTCTGCACACCCACTGAACATCTCCCTCGGATGATCAGCTCTCAATCTATCCAATCAATCTGTCGCTGACCCTTTTATTCCTTCCTGGAGTGGATCGTTTATGTATGCTCTTTGTGGATCGCTTCTCACTGCCCATCGTCTTTGTTTTCCGATTGTCTGTGTGTCGTCCTCAAATTTATTGTGTGAGGATGGAGGTATATCCCTGTACATCCTATCATCAGCCTTCGCAGAGGTGGAGGTGGGCCTAAAATGGACACTAGTTTCACGTTTTAGCTCTGTGAATCCCACCTTAGTGGTGTTATAGAGTTTTTCCCACTCTTGGAGCCTTTGATCCCCCATCCAGATCTCAGCTATCCACATGAATTCTTTCTTCCTTATTATTTATTCGGAAGAAGATTTCTTGCATGTTTGGTTTAGGGCCCCTCGGGCATTTGGATGCTGGCAATTCAACCTTTCTCGTTGGTCTCTAGATACCCATAGTAGAAAATAGAACCCCCATGCGTCCATGTTGATTCACCTACCAGGTCTTCCTCTTCCCTTACAGAATGGAGGATTTTCGATGTTGATTAGTGATGCTCAGGGTGGCTTTCTGTGCTTCTATGTCTAAACTATAGTAAGGGAGAATGTATTGATGGCTCTTATTTGTGTGGAGATAAATTCTTCTCTTCCCCCTCCAAACTAGTGATCTCTTTGTGTGCAGAATGTTTTTTCTTAGAACCAGAAGATTCTCTACCATGTGTTTCCCCATTTCTGCTATCATTGCCTCCGCTAGGGGCAACCTATATAGGTATATCGAAGACGGAGACAAAATGACGGGAATCATCTTCCCAAGGCCTCGTTCAGTAGGGGAAGGTCGTTGGATTCCACCTTCCTCTATCCCACTTATGGTCTGCCATGGGGAGCCCTGGCCACTAAGGACCTCCCAGTGCAGGATCTTCCGTTTGAGGATTTGGATCCAATTTTTTCTTCAGGATCCCTTATCAAAGAAGGTTCGGTGTATTTCAAGGCATTAGTTCCTTTCATGACTAAATATGCCTCCAATCTCATGGATGGTATGTCCATGCCCCTTCTGCTTTCATATTTGATGAAGGATGAGTGCATGGACTCATGTTTTTATGGGTTAAGTCCCTTCCCATTAGACCTTCTAGCCCTGCCGCACCCGCCTTCTGGCCTGATAAAGGACACCTCAAATCCTTGGGGTGTCTCCTCTGGAATGAATATTCACAGCAATGATATACGCCCTGGGTTAGCCCCCATGGGTTTTGTCAAGAGTTGCAGATTGTACCCTAGTTTTCCTTCCACCCAGATTTAGAGAGCACACTCCCACCTATCCTTAAGGGTCGAGGCTCATAAAAAATCTTTAATACATAGTTTTTTTCATCATATGGTAGAATGGTGTCTTTCCATGAGGTATTTTTCACTTTCTCACAAGAAAGGTATCGTAAGGCGGGATCACTCTCCCACTTCAAGGTGGCTACTAGCTCTGGGGCCAATGCCAGAGCCTTATCCTTCCAATGATTTCTATACTCATTTGGAATTCCCATTGACATGGTTCTTGTGTTAAATCCTATTTATTCTCATATTTCTTAAGAAAACATAAATCTGTTGTTTTTTTCATCATCGATCACAAGAAATCCCCTACCAGAACTCAAGAATTCACTTGGATGTTTAAGATGCCTAGTTGTTTTCTTGTGGAACCTTCTGATAGCCATATCTGAATTTTATAAAATAAGAGTATCTTAGTGGAGCATATTCAAGAAGGTTACCAATTCATCACGAATAAAGTGAGTATTTTTGATCTCTCATACTTCATTTCTGTTATGTTTTGGAGCTTTGATCCCCTCCAACGGACCAAGCTTTGGAGTGATCATAATTCTTTTCTCTTAAGAAATCAGCCATGATTTTTCGGGGGTGATTTTAATATCATCTCCAATCTAGAATAAAGGAAAGAATGTGGGCCTTTTCAGAAGAGGTCCAGCAGGGAGTTTACATAGTTCTGGGTGGGGAGTGGCCTTATTTATTTTGGATTCTGAGCATATTTCTTTACTTTGTGAAACACCCAAATGGTCCATCACCATTTTTGGAGAATATTGGATAGATTTCTATCCAATATAGAATCAATATCCAAGTTCTCCAATACCATGTTGAGCCATCTGGTTTGCAGTATTTCAAATCAATCCCCTCTACTAGTTTTTTTTCCAATCTGGATCATCAGAATAGGTTCTATTTCCTCCAATAGTGGGTAAATAAAGTGGGATATAAGGACATGTTTAGTGGTATATGTAATTCTCCTTGATAGAGTGGCATATGGGTTTCCTTTCATGATAAATTGTGTTGCCTCATGTCTCAACTCCAGTCATGGGTGAAAGGCCTCCCTACGGTTTATAGTGAGATCAACGATACCATGAAGAAGGTTGATAGGCTCAAAGTTCGGCTTGAAGAGGAATGTGAAGACCATACATTTGAGAATTTTGATATCAGAAAGGAATTTATAGCCATTATGAACATGGATCAGGAGCGCTTTTCTAGGGACTTGGTGAGAATCTAGTGGCTCTTAGAGGGTGATAGAAACACATGATTTTTTAAAGCATGTATTAAATAGAGGAAGAGGCCTATCAAACCAAACATTATTCTCGACGATGGATCTTAAATGGATGATAGGGATATTGTTGGAGGGATGGAACTATCCTATTACCAGGATTTTATGGCTGGTCTCAATAGTCGTATGCCCACTGGTTATATAAAAAATTATAACTGGACTTTCCAGGTTATTTCCTATAGTGTCTCGGACTAGGAAAATGAAGCATTGAGCTCTCTTCCAGATGAAAAAGGGATTCATAATTCCATGATTTATCTTTAGTCAGATAGTAACCTGAGACCGGATGGGTTCCTAGGCTCCTTTAATTATACATCATGAGATGTGGTGAAGGGGGACCTCATTATGCCCATCTAGGACATCTTTAGGGGAAGTATTTTTTCATAGATTGCATGTGGCACTACTATGATTCTCATTAAAAAGGACAAGAATCCCTCATATATCATGCACTATAGACTTGTGTCTATGTAAAAATTTCATTATAAAGTGCGTACAAGTGTTATTAATGACAGGATTTTCATACTTCTTCCATGGTGGATCTCCACGGAGCAGCATGGTTTTGTTAGGGTTAGGTCCATCCAAGGTGTTACTGCGCTTTCCAGAGAAATGATTAGAGATATTAAATTCAAATACCAAAGATCTAATGTGGATCTCAATATGGACATGAATAAATCTTACGATCAGGTGGAATGTGGATTCATCATCAAGGTGATGGAATGTATGTGTTTTTTCCTAGACTATCAACCTTGTTTTTAGATGTTTCATCTCCCCAAGGATAACGATCTCATTCCTGGGGAAGTCCTTTGGGTTCTTCAAATCCATTCGTGGGCTAAGACATGGTGACCCTTTTTCCCACCAGTATTTTCATCATAACACGAGAAGTGCTTATCCAGCTCATTCACAGGAGCACCAATAGTGAAGAGATTCTACCCTGTAGGAGGAGCATGAGGGCCATGTCTATCCCTCACTTAATGTTCGCAGACCAAACCCAAGTCTTTATCAATGGGGGAAAAATAAATCCAAGTCCTGAACAACATTTTGGAGGATTACTACTACTAGAGTAGCTAGCTTATCAATAAAGAGAAGAGCATATTCTTCATTACAAACAACTACTCCCCTGGAAGGTCTTTGGATATATAGCTCACACTTTCCATACAAAGGGGTGTGTTTCCCCATGAAATACCTTGGGGCTCCCATCACACTTAGTAGAATATGGATTTATGATTTTGAATTTATTTCCAGTCAGATTAAAGACCACATACATAACTGGAAAAACAGCTTTCTGTCTTTTGGAGGACACATCGATCTCATTAATAGTGTTCTATTAGCAACTCTAATTCACGCACTCTTTGTGGTCAAGTCACTGAAGGGTGTAATTTACAGTATTGAGAAGCACCTAGGAGGATTTCTCTAGGATCCTCTTATAGAAAGGAAGAAGCATTGGGAATCATTGGGAAAGGTTATGAGGCCTTTTAGCACTACTGGAAAAACAGGTATTTGCGACGGGCTATTTGCGACGGGGTCCCGTCGCAAATAGCCCGTTGCGGAAAACGCCGTCGCAACTAAACTTATTTGCGACGGGACCGTCGCTAAAGCCTTTTTTTGCGACGGGCATTCTCCCCGTCGCAAATAGTATTCCGTATTTTTGTAAAAAACTTTTTAAACAGTTATTGCGACGGGACCCGTCGCAAATAGTTTTTGCGACGGGCCCGTCACAATAACGTTTTTTTTTTAAAATAAAAAAAATTAATAATACTAGTATTTGCGACGGGAACCGGGACCCGTCGCAAATACTATTCATATTAATTGCGACGGGTCCCGTCGCAAATACTCTTTTTAAAAAAAAATAAAAAATTATTAATAATACTAGTATTTGCGACGGGCATAGTATCCCGTCACAAATACTATAAAAAAAATAAAAAAAATAAATTATTAATAAATTATTTTAATTAATATAATAATAGAATTATAATTTACAAATGAAAATAATAAATTATTTTAATTACTATAATAATAGTAGAATTATAATTCAAAAATAAAAATAATAGAATATTAATAAATAATTTAATTAATATAATAATATTATAATTATAATTCATAAATAAAAAAAATATTAATAAGTTATTTTAATTAATATAAAAATAATAGAAATATTTTACATTCAAATATTAAAATAATTCAAGTATTACAAAAAAATAATTAAATTATAATATTATAAAATTTTAATATATATATAAAATTTTATTATATAAATAAAATTTTAATATATATATAAAATTTAATATTATAAAATATAAATATTATTATTATTCATATTAATATTGTTATTTAAAAATATAATATTATTAATATTTTATAATGAGACAGAAACTACGAATAGAAAAAAAAATATTTTGATTTCACAAATTTTATAACAGAAATACAAACTCTAATCTGTAGGAGGGGGGGAGGTGGGGGATCTGCAGATGGTGGTGGAGGAAACTCCATCCCTAAAGCATGAGTGAGTCGGCGCATGTACTCCATCTGCTCCTGATGCTGCTGCTGCCACCGACTCGTCTGCTCCTCGTACAGCTGCTGCTGGCGTCGACGCTCCTCCTCATGCTGCTGACGTATCTGCTCCTGCTCCTGTCGGAGACTCTCTATCTGTGCAGTCTGAGATCGCAACTGCTCCTCATACTGTGTAGAAGAAGATGCACGAGCTCCCCTCGAGCTGGACGCCGACATCGCAGCACTGCCATAATAATCTCCGGGAGTCAGTCGAGAGCCGATACCAACTACCCGGCCCTTCTCGAAGGCATACTGGGTGGCCTGCATCCATGCCGCCTCATCAAACTGACGGGCAGTGGTCTGATCTGATGACTCGGCCTGACTCTCAGGCCGGGCCTGTGCCGCTGCGGCCTCATATGACTCCTATAGTTGCAATTTAAAATTAAAATTGTGAATATATTATATGCAGTTAATTTTTAAACTTGAAGACAAATAATACTGACCACGATGTGATGCTGACGATCACCTCTGAGCTCCCCAGTAGCAGGATCACTATACATCCTCCGATATACGTCGTACTCTGTAATATCGGGGTGCTCGACAGCCTATAAGAATAAAAAATAAACTGTTAATATTTATAGTTATATAAAATATTTATAAATAATGTACGTACCAGATGCTGTCTATGAGTACTGAAAGAACGACTCCCAGCTCGATGAGTCACCTCCTGCCTCCCCCGATTCTGCCTCCCCACCGATGATCTCCTCTGAAATGCACCACTCAACCAGTGCGCACATAATCCATCCCATACATGGGATGAAATGTACTCTGGTCGGTGTGCTCTACATGACTCCTCAAAATCTGACACTCCTGCTTTCTTCATCGCAGCTTTTCTTAAATTGTGCAAAAACTGACGAAGGAGATCACGCATGGCCACCTCCCATGCCTCGTGGATGGCGTCACGCATGGTATCCTCGATCGGATACCATAAACCCTACAAATAAATCAAAATATCAAGTTAGAAATGAAATAATTTTCAAAATAAAAATTATTTATTTACGTACGTACCAACCAATGGCCGAACATGGCCTGCTGCACATCAATGGGAATCTGCTCCCATGTGGTCCACGGCTGAGAGAAATAGTTGCGCAAAATAGCGCTGCCCTATCCGACTGCTATATGCGAAAAACTGAAAAAATAATAAACATTTATTATGTGAATAGATTAATGAAATCTTAGTCAAATTCACAGGTTATTACACAGGTTATCACACCTCCGGGTGCGCGGATCAAACCCAAGACGTGGACGTCGCTCGGGGACGGGGTCAGGAATCATCAATCGTGCAAGACCGCGCCCCCTCCGCGTACTCTCTGGAGCGCCTGCAGGCTGAGGGTCATCTGCCAGCAACTCATCCGCATCGAAAGGCAGGTCAGCCTCCGTCAACTCACGAAATGTGGCCTCATCCATCTGAAACAGAAAATATTAATATTAGCAAATAATTGATAATTACTATTATATATACATATATACATATTATGATTGTATATAAATACCATGGAATTCTATAAGTGTTCATCTTCATCATCATCTTCATATATGTCAATGTCATCTTCATATTCCTCCTCAACATCATCGATATCCATTCGAGTTGCAGTTGCTTCATCTCTTACCATTTCAAATTCATGTGTGACATCATTAACATCATCGTCATCACCGACTCTTAAATGTGGGGTGTCGTCATCGATACTCATATCTCTTTGTAAAAAAGATTGATTTTGAGTACTCTCTTGAAAAACTTCAATTCTTTTCACATCAGTGAAAGCACATTCACTTTGACTAAACTGATTGTCTCGAATTTTGATTTTTATTACACTCCACCAATCAGTCAAGTCTATTGATGTTGCACAGTACTTTGCATAATAAACTTGATATGCCTGTTGATCCAATAAGAATGGTTCATTTACTGCGAGAACACTTTTACATTTAATATCGATGATTCCATGAGTCGGATGAACACGCACGCCTCTCTCTGTATCCAACCACCGACATTTGAACATGGTTATGTAATGTTGTCCAAGATAACAGAGTTCAATGATTTCATCAAGTATGCCATAAAAGTCAACTTCATTTTCTCGATGATGAGATCCTCTCAAGCTAACTCCACTGTTCATTGTTTTTTTCGATTCCCCATATGCATGCGTGTGGAATCGAAATCCATTCACCACATATGCATTATAAGTTTTAACAAGTTTGGAAGGTGGGTTACTCAATACACACAGCCGTTTGTCAATTTTATCAGCATGTCGAGACACCTGAAGATTTGTGAAATAATTATCAATATAGTAAACTATACATTGAATGAGTTGCTAAATGATAAAGAATTTATGTTACCAGTTTTTGAAACCACTAAGAGAAATTTTTCAGTCGCCGTTCTTCGAGAGCAGCTGCTGTAATTTGTGGAATTTGTTTCTTGATATGATTATCATACAACCTATAAAAACCAATGTTATTTACTGTAACATAAATGATAGAATAAGTGATATAAACACTTACAGTACAACTGATGTCATCTCTTCACAGTTGAGCAGAACATACGTATGAGCTCTATGATGTTCATCATCTGAAAGCCAGCGTTCAGAAACTCCACCAAAACCAAGCTCTGACTGGTTGAAAACAGATAATTGATTGTCGATTTCATCAATATTCCTCTCATTCCGTCCCATTCGGTTGTGTTTTGAAGGATACTCAGATTCAAAATAATGGGAGCAGAAAAAAGATATTTCCTCTTGCAAATAAGCTTCTGCAATAGATCCTTCAATAGATGCTTTGTTGCGTACTTTTCTTTTCAATTTTTGCATGCATCTTTCAAATGGGTACATCCATCGAAACTGTACCGGACCTCCACATTTGGCTTCATATGGCAAATGTAACATCAAATGTTCCATTGAGTCGAAGAAAGACGGCGGAAATATTTTTTCCAGTTTACATATAATTACAACAACATCTTTTTCAAGTTTGCCTAGAGCATCATAATCTGCCGTAGCCGCACAAATTTCCCGAAAAAAATGAGACATGTCTGTTATGGAATCCCAAATCACAGAATTCAACAGACCTCTTAATCCAATGGGTAGAAGTCTCTCCATTATAACATGACAATCATGACTTTTCAATCCAGTAATATGACCATTCTTTACACATCTACCCAAATTGGAAGCACAGCCATCTGGAAGTCTCAAATCTGCAATCCACTGACAAAATAATAAACGGTTTTCTTTAGACAGTGTATAAGCTGCTTTTGGTTTCAGTAACCTTTCTGTTCTGACATTCTCAAATAGTTCCAATTCTGGACGCCTGCAAATTTGGGCAAGATCTAAACGTGCATTTACATTGTCTTTGCTCTTTCCTGGCGTATCCAAAACTGTATGAAACAAATTATCAAAACAGTTCTTCTCAATATGCATGACATCTAACATGTGTCAGACCAACAAATCAGACCAATATGGCAAATCCCAAAATATGCTACGTTTCATCCAATTGTGTTCTTTCCCAAAACCAGAAATTTTCTGTTGGTTTATTGTGGGACCAAAAGTGATGGGAGGTAATGAAAATACAACCGATTTTAACTCCGAACCTGATAGCATTTTTGGAGGTCCATCCCTTTCAGCTGTTCCTTTTCTGAAATGAGATCTGTTTCTGCGAAAAGGATGATCAGCTGGAAGAAATCTGCAATGACAGTCAAAATAACAAGGTTTCTTTCCATGAATGAGCATAAATGCTTTGTTCTCTCCCATACAGTAAGGACATGATTTCTGACCATGTGTACTCCAGCCAGATAACATCCCATAAGCCGGGAAGTCACTTATTTTCCACATCAATGCTGCTCTCAGTATGAAATTCTGTTTCGTTGCAACATCATATGTACTGACACCAGTACTCCACAATAAATTTAATTCATCAATCAATGGCTTCAAATAAACATCAATATTTTTCTTCGGATGTCCTGGAATTAGTAAAGTCAAAAAGATATATGGCTCCTTCATCAACATCCATGGAGGTAAATTATACGGAGTTAAAAAAACAGGCCAACATGAATATTGACTACCATAAGATCCAAACGGGCAGAAACCATCAGTGGAAAGGCCCAGTCGAACATTTCTAGCTTCTAAAGCAAATGATGGATGCACTCTATCAAAATGTTTCCATGAATCACCATCGGCTGGATGATTCAAGCTTTTATCGGTTGAAATATTCTCTTTATGCCATGACATCATTGTCGCTGTATTCTTAGACATGAATAAACGCTGAAGTCTGGATGTAAGCGGAAAATATCTCAACTGTTTTACAGGAATCAAACCAGACTTCCCGTGTTGCCCTTCTTTATATCTCAGTTGCCCACATGTGGGACAACTATCCAACGACTCATTTTCCCCTGAATATAAAATGCAGTCATTTGAACATGCATGAATCTTCTGACAAGTATGTCCCAAATTTCGAACCAACCTCTTACTTTCATAGTAATTTGCAGGTAAAACATTTCCTTCGGGTAACAGTGTTTTCAGCAAAGAAAATATCTGGTCAAAACATGTGTTTGACATTCCGTTATCCGATTTGATAGCCATAAATTTTTCAACTGATTCTAATTTACTCATCTTGCAGCCAGGATATAATGCATCCTCAGCAGACTTCAACAACTCATAAAATTCAGACCGTCCCAACTCAGGATTTGAAGCTATATCAGCCGGAGTTTCTGTATGTTGAACAGATGAACCTGCAACATCATGTACTAAATCTTGAAACTGGGATGGATCCGGAATCAAGTTGGTATCACCTGCTCTGGAACTGCGTTCACCGTGTTGATACCAAAAAACATAATCTGCTTGAAAACCAAAACGCAAGAGATGTTCCCCCACTTTGTCAAACGTGTCAAACGTTCTCAATGCACATTTTCTACAAGGGCATTTTATCTTTCCTTCTGAAACAAATTCTGGATTTGATGCCGCAAATGATAAAAAACTCTCCACACCCTCTATATATACTGGATTTAAACCAGAACCATTTGGATTTCTACGTTGATTTATCCATATGCGGTCATCTAATAATGACTGTTGACGACCTCGTTGTTCCATATTTTTCTATAAAATATAAAAGCATTACTGGTTTTGAATAATTTGTTAGAAAAAACACAAGCAAGGATTGAATATATTGAGAATAAAGCAAAACCTGTTACAAATATTGATAATTTTAATATTATATTGATTTTTTATTTTTTTAATAATACTAATATAATTTTTTTCATAAATATTAATTATATAATAATAACATCATTACATTATTAGTATATTTTATTATTAATATTAAAATAATATAATTTTCTATATTATATACAATTCTCCTTTCATCTGTGTGTTTCATAATCTGTCTCCACATGTAATATTGGCATTCACTTTCACCTCTCCATTGGCAAGTAGGTTGATAATTTTGAAAAAGAATGCCAATATTACATGTGGAGACAGAAAAAACACAGAAGAAAAAAGAATTGTATATAATATAGAAAATTATATTATTTTAATATTAATAATAAAATATACAAATAATGTAATAAGGTAATTATTCCAAATTATTGGTAAGTATTTCAAATTATTGGTAATTATTCCAAATTATTGGTAATTATTCCAAATTATTGGTAATTATTGGTAATTATTGCTAATTATTGCTAATTATTGCTAATTATTGCTAATTATTGCTAATTATTGCTAATTATTGCTAATTATTGCTAATTATTGCTAATTATTGATAATTATTGCTAATTATTGCTAATTATTGCTAATTATTTCTAATTATTGATAATTATTGCTAATTATTTCTAATTATTGATAATTATTTCTAATTATTGCTAATTATTGCTAATTATTGCTAATTATTGCTCATTATTCCTAATTATTGCTAATTATTGCTAATTATTGCTAATTATTGCTAATTATTGCTAATTATTGCTAATTATTGATAATTATTACTAATTATTGCTAATTATTGATAATTATTACTAATTATTGCTAATTATTAGTAATTATTGCTAATTATTGTTAATTATTACTAATTATTGTTAATTATTGGCAATTATTGTTAATTAATACTAATTATTAGTAATTAATACTAATTATTAGTAATTAATACTAATTATTGGTAATTAATACAAATTATTGGTAATTAATACTAATTATTGGTAATTAATACTAATTATTGGTAATTAATACTAATTATTGGTAATTATTGGTCATTATTGGTAATTAATAATCATTATTACTAGTTATTGGTAATTATTACTAATTATTCCTAATTAATACTAATTATTCCTAATTAATCCTAATTATTCCTAATTATTGTTAATTATTACTAATTATTGTTAATTATTTCTAATTATTACTAATTATTTCTAATTATTACTAATTATTTCTAATTATTACTAATTATTTCTAATTATTACTAATTATTTCTAATTATTACTAATTATTTCTAATTATTACTAATTATTTCTAATTATTTCTAATTATTACTAATTATTACTAATTATTACTAATTATTTCTAATTATTACTAATTATTGCTAATTATTTCTAATTATTGCTAATTATTCCTAATTATTGCTAATTATTGCTAATTATTACTAATTATTCCTAATTATTGATAATTATTCGTAATTATTACTAATTATTGGTAATTATTACTAATTATTGGTAATTATTGGCAATTATTGTTAATTATTCCTAAATATTGATAATTATTGGTAATTATTAATAATTAATACTAATTATTGGTAATTAATACTAATTATTGGTAATTAATACTAATTATTGGTAATTAATATTAATTATTGGTAATTAATACCAATTATTGGTAATTAATACTAATTATTGTTAATTAATACTAATTATTGTTAATTAATACTAATTATTGGTAATTAATACTAATTATTGGTAATTAATACTAATTATTGTTAATTATTACTAATTATTGTTAATTATTACTAATTATTGTTAATTATTTCTAATTATTGGTAATTAATACTAATTATTGGTAATTAATACTAATTATTGGTAATTAATACTAATTATTGGTAATTAATACTAATTATCGGTAATTAATACTAATTATTGGTAATTAATACTAATTATTGGTAATTAATACTAATTATTGGTAATTAATACTAATTATTCCTAATTAATACTAATTATTCCTAATTAATACTAATTATTCCTAATTATTGTTAATTATTCCTAATTATTACTAATTATTGGTAATTAATACTAATTATTGGTAATTAATACTAATTATTGGTAATTAATACTAATTATAGGTAATTAATACAAATTATTGGTAATTAATACTAATTATTGGTAATTAATACTAATTATTTGTAATTAATACTAATTATTGGTAATTAATACTAATTATAGGTAATTAATACTAATTATAGGTAATTAATACTTATTATTGGTAATTATTACTAATTATTACTAATTATTCTTAATTATTGATAATTATTGATAATTGTTTCTAATTATTAGTAATTAAATGAATAATTATCAATAATTAGAAATAATTATCAATAATTATAAATAATAACATTATTAATATATTTTATTATTAATATTAAAATAATATAATTTTCTAATTTATATACAATTCTTTTTTCATCTGTGCGTTTTCTATCTCCACATACAAATAATACATGTGAAGACAGCAAACACACAGATGAAAAAAGAATTGTATATATATAAAAAATTATATTATTTTAATATTAATAATAAAATAAACTAATAATGTAATAATGTTCTTATTCCTAATTATTGGTATTTATAACTAATTATTAATATTTATTCTTAATTATTAAAAATTATTACTAATTATTCCTAATTACCAAACAATACTAATAATTTAAATTTATTAAATAATAAAACAATGTAAACATAATTAAATTACAACTAATTAATAATAATTGAAACTAACAAAAAATTAAAAATAAATAAAAAATTAAAATGAAGATAAATACCTTGAAAATTGACCTGTTCTGATCGTTCTTTAAAACTTTAATATCAGCTCCGGAGAAAAAAATTAAACTGGAGAAAAACTCAACTCTAGAAATATAATTTTGAGAGAAGGAGAAGCTAAGGAATGAGAATGAAATGAAAAAAACGGATGGGAGTATTTATAGGTTAGATTATTTGCGACGGGACCATTTGCGACGGGATTCCCGTCGCAAATAGTATTATTTGCGACGGTACCCGTCGCAAATACCTTAGCCAACATTTATTACGGTCAACCGGTAAATAGTTATTTGCGACGGGACCCGTCGCAAATAACCCCTGCCGACATAGTATTTGCGACGGGGGGATATTCCCGTCGCAAATACCTTTTACCGCCGCCGGTTATTTGCGACGGGGAAAGCAATCCCGTCGAAAATAGTTTTACCGCGATTTGGCGCGCATCGCGGGAAAACTATTTGCGACGGGGAAAGAAATCCCGTCGCAAAAGCCTCCTTATTTGCGACGGGGAAATACCCCCGTCGCAAATAAGTTTTTAACATGACTATTTGCGACGGGAATAAATCCCGTCGCAAATAACCCGTCGCAATTGCTCATTTTTCCCGTAGTGTAGGGAGGGTGGAATTAATATTCACATCTTGAATGACACACCTAGTTTCATGCATGCACGATTGGCTTGGGAAGCACTGGAATAGAGTACGATGTGGGGGAAATTTTTCAACCCCTATTTAGTATTCACTCCCCAATGGAGGGTCGAGTTTCTTCATTATAGACTATTATTGCTAACCTATTTTCATAGATTCTCTTGCACTCTCAGTGGATCATCTAGAGGGGCCATTTATTTTTGGCACCTCAATTGGGTTTGGACTCTGCTCGGCTTCCCGGGGTGCCCTACTCACAACATTTAATTTATAGAAGCCATTATGCACCCATATTTCATTAAGGCTATTCTAGACGAGGATTAGTAGGCTTTTTCAATCTCATTACTTTTTCCCATGATCCTAACCAATGTGTCTTCACTCCATCTTTATCAGGTGTTTTCTCCACTCAGGATTATCGATGGTCTCGTGTCATTATATTGGGGTAAGATAGATGGAATGAAATACATTGGACCAAGGTGGTTCCATAAAAATAGAAAAAAAAAATTGGAGGATAAGGTATCAGGTTATCCCCAATGACAAAAATATTGAACGCTATGGAATCCCTCTTACTTCTCTGTGTCCCTACAGTAACGACTTCAGGGAGAAAAGTGCTGACCACCTATTATTCCAGGGAGGATGGGCATGTGATGTGTGCCATGCCTTTGGGGATTTCACATTCCTTCATGACATTAACCTGCTGGAGCTTCTGTTCTTGGATAGGGGGATCCATGGGTTGGGTGATAGAGTACTGGAGAAGCTGGTGCACGTGGTGATCCTTCTGGTGGGGTGCTGGTCTATTTGGAAACCCAAAAATAAGTTTAGACATGAGGGGTTTTATCCTTTTAGAAAGTCTATAATCTTTAAGAGTAATAATACCTTCTTTGATTTGAATCAGCTCTCTATAAACTGGAGGGATGCCCCCTCTTTATGGTGGATGATCCCTGCTTCACACGTTGCACAGGTGCCTAAAAACGGCTCTCATGGCCTCTAGGTGAGATGGAATCCTCTCTCTAGGGCCCTTAAACTCAACACTAATGGTTCTTTCTAGACAAGAGTCTTGTGTGGGCATGGAGATGTCTGAGACTCCAGGGGTTTGGTCCTCTTGGTTTTTTCCTCTTACTTGGGATATGGTTCCTCTCATCAAGCTGAATCCAATGTTATGCTCATGGGTATCGACCTTTTCCACCAGTAGGGTTTAACCGTATCCATAGTTGAAATGGACTCAATGATTCTCCATGATGCCGTGAATGATTTCCCCTGCTTCATGGTATATAAGCTATATTACCAGAAAGTGCAAAGGTATGATCAACAACAACATCAAAGTAATACATTCTTGGCGTGAAGGTAACAATGTGTCAGATTACCTGGCATCATTGAAATTCCATGGCCATCATCCAGTTGGTCTATATGATATCTTCTCATTGAAACCCAATGGGGTCAATTTTATTAGTGGGGATTCATTGGTATTCACCATTTCAGGCCCCCATAGACTTCTTGGTTTCTGTTTCTTATATTAGATGTATTGTTTCCTCAATTACCCTTTTTCATTTTTTTCATTCATTCTTATTCAAGATCATTTAAATAAAATTGAAAAATGATTATATAATTATGTTAGTATTATAAGTACACTAGAAATTTTATTATTCTTATGTGATTACTATTTTCTACATCTTGAAAAATTAATCAATAAATTGAAATATTATTTGTGATGTGTGCGGACTATCTCCTCCATAATTTGTGTGAGCCATTTTTTATAACTACCTTACAGAGCTTGTTCAAACTGTCTATTTAATGAATAAATATGATATTTAAAACAAAAATGATATTTAAAAAAACATATTCTGACATTCTAAAATGAGAATGTCTCTTGTGTGTATCTACTAATAACTATCCCCATAAAGTACCATATCTCTTTTTTCATATAGATTTTTATCTATATAAAACACTAAAATTAAATTTATCCACATTAGATTGTATTTATATATTATCATTATGATTATTTGATAATTTTATTATGATAAAGGAATAAATTTCTTAAACACACACATATTAATTAAGGAATGTTCTTTTTGGTCCAGTTTAACCACCAACATGAACAATGTTATAAATTTCTATCATGGATGAATACAGAAAAAAAATATTTTTGTTATATTAAATTAATGAGAGAGAAATTACTTTATGGTTTAGTAAACAATATAATAATATTTATCTTATTATTAATATACAACCTTAATCTCATTACAATTACTAAAGTCAGCTCGTCACAGACTCTGATTTCGCAAATCATAATTGAGTCTCTTTAGAAATTAAATTAGGAATACACAAATCATTATAAATAATATCTTATATTAAACACTATAATCAAGGTATGATGAACTTATTTTCAATCAATATGGATCTTCATTAAAAAAAATTATCTGAGAATGAAAAAAATAACCATAAAACCTAATGATTATAATAAACTATAAATAACCAATAAATGGATGATAAATGATAATATAAGAAGATTTCATAAGTTATTTGATTTTAATAAGGTTCTAAAACGAATTATTGATATAGTTATGTTTATTATACAAGATTATAATTCACTTTTATGGATTCCGGGTAGTAAGGTAAGGGGTTGGTCATCTAATTATTAGTATATTGAGATATATTTTTTATTAAAAACATGTTTTATTTTTTGGGTGTTTATACCACATTATGAATGTTTCAATATGAATTATGTGAAATTAAAGGTATTTACCTATCCATATCAATTTATATCTTTCATGGGACAAGGTTTCAAGAGTTACCAATGTTGCAAGGGGTTTTCTTGACTAAACTTATTTTCTTGATTTAAAATAATTATACTTTGTCTATGGTTTTAGAAGATGGTTTTCTTATTTTTCATGATGATATTATAATTTCTTAACTCTTTATTTTTTTTGAGAATTTAATTAATGTATTTATAACTAAATAAAATTTAAAGATGTCAAGAATAATTCTCACCCTCCCTAAATGAGCTCCTTGTCTTCCAAATCCATACTCAAACTTCTTACCAATGTTATCCTTTATTATTTTTTAATCCAAATATGTTTTATTTTTGGTTGTATTAAAATTTAAATTTACCTTTTTTAAAATTAATGGTTAATATATCTCATTAAGATGTGGGTTTTAGAAATGGAATTTCAACAATATATATAAATTTTATCTTTTATAATTGAATATTTTGTCTCCTACTCCATATTTTCTATGAAAAATGTATATTAATTTTTTAAGTATCCAATATAAAATATTATTTTTAAAATAAAATAGCCCAAAATATTTAACTTCCCCTTTTAGGAAATTAATTTTAAATATTACTTTAACATTTTACATCACGACAACTATAAAAATGGTTTGTAAAAAATATTTTTTAATTTATTTAGATGTTTTGAGAATAATTTTTTATGAAACATCCTTTATATAATTTAAATATTTTCAATTTTATTTTAATTCTAATGGTTTTTTAAATAAAATGAAATATTGGTATAATTTTCAAATGTAAAATATTGATTTTATGAAATAATTTCTTATTTTTAAAATGATATCATATTCTCATGATTTTTAGAATTATTTATTAAATTCCTTTATGTATATTCAGTTATATTTTTTGAATGTATATTTATTTTATAAAATATAGTTTCTAAATATCCTTTTTATTTTTAAATAGTTTTTTTATTGTCTCTATCAAACAAAAAATTAATTTAAAAAAATAGTTTTATTAGTTATCAATCCTTTCAAATAATGATAAATCTTCTTCTTATTCAATGTGATGTATCCAATTTATATATAATGGTGTTTGAAAAGATGAAAATTTAATTTAAAATTAGTTTTGTTACAATTTAGATATGTTATTATAATACCATCCAACTAATTTCACCAGATGGATTATGAAATGTTAATTGAGTTTTTCTCATATATGTCAACATGTTGGGATGTTAATTACATTAAAAATGGTATATGATATTATGTTACCATCCACCTTATATCTTTTTATTTCTTAAGAGGATAATTTTTTATAGATGATTTCAAAAAATTCATTTTGTTACAAAATTATAATTAAACTATGGTGAACTAATGAGACATTTTGTATTCTTGTGTAATACATATGAGTGTTTTTATATTATATGACAAGTTTAGTTGGATAAATTTGTCCAATTCATTGGTAATATTTATATTCCATGAGATTAAATGATTTCTTAATAGCTTCTACCATGACCAATAGTACATGGGTTGTATGCACAATCTAAGGGGTATGTGGGTGGTAAACCTATGAGCGTGGGCACATGAGTTATAAGAAAATGTGAAAAGTTACTTGGTTGGGACCCCAATCCCAAGGGTATAAGGGTCATTAAACCATTATTAATAAGGTATGGGGTTGGTTATCTTAATATCACTACATAGTGAATTTCTTGGATGGAATACCTAAGATATGATTTTTATTTTTATGTATATTCCACACTACTATGACATATTCAACTGTCAATGTGATACTATTATATATTTTAAATTATTATTGATTATTTCACATTCTTATGTTTAATATCTTTTTTTATAGAGAATAATTATCCAATGACCCATGATTTATGATATATGAATGTTTGGGAATGATTTTCATAAGTAATGATCATGCTATTATCCCCTTATGTTCTTCTACTCACTTATGATCGTCATTTTTCATCTCTTATATTTACCTTTAATGAGAATATAATCTCTCAATTTTTTTATGATTTTCTTCCAATTTTTATGTATATATCTATGTATTTTGATAAGTATATGATGATTACTACTATAGGACTATTTTGGGATAATTTAATAAGTGTCAAAAAAAATATTTCTTATATAGCTGATCCAAAATTCCACTAAACCTTTAATTCATAGGATTGAATGATTATTGTGAAATTTAATGATTAAATTTTTCAAATATATATTTGATTAGATTAATCCATATCACCTCATATTCAAATAAAGAATATAACTAAGTTATTTTTATCACCATATTTGGGTGTACATGTGTGTGGATTCTTAGTTCATATCAGAGAAATGTATTGTTTTTTACAATTAATTCCAATTTTTTAAAGATTAGGATTAGATAAATTTTTTAGAAAACCTATAGATATGTCAAGGTATATGATATTGTTAACAAATTATTATATTTATAGCTTTTAAAGTTTCCATAAAAATCTAATTCATATCTAGATACAGACAATTAGACGTAGGCTCTAGCATAAAGCCACCTTGGTGTAATATCTATAAAAAGAATGGTTGGTTATTATCTCGATCATAACATAGTGAATACCAAATTAGACTATTTTCACACCAATTTTGAAACTCTCAAATGAAATTATTTGGTTAGTCTACATTATTTTCTAGGATCATTTTAACTATTTAAATATGTAACATGTTCAATTAGAAAATTTAGATGGTGGTGATCATTCATAAGTTTCTTCTGAACTTAATTATTCATAAGTTAGTGTTTATATGTCATTTATGAGTTTTTAATTCTACATACATATTATTAGTTATATATATTTAAAAATTTATCATTCCTAAAATTACTTTTTTTAAATTAGTATAATGAACCTAGAGGACCAAGTTAGTAATGGGTATAATGGATAATGTGGAGATTATCAAAAAGGGAAACAAAAAGGGACTGAAAATAGATTGAATTTTTTTTTGAAAATGTTATCCTTGGATTTTAACTGTAACACAAACCATATAGAGCTTCAAAACACACCAATGAATGAGTTATTTGTTATTTATTATTTTAATTGAAGTGGACCATCGAATATTAGTGGGTCTCTTGATCCAAAAATTACTAACAAATGGATCAGTATTGGGGGAAATATGTTCATCAATGTCCTTAACTGATTTAATAAAGAGGTTGTTTTAGCTATGTATAATTTGGAAGATGAAAATGATAAATGGTGGGCCCTAATCGAGAACATGAGGAAAAAAAGAAATTGACTCTATGAAATGGGAATATTTTAGTGAAGAATTATTATGTAAATAGTTTCCATGAACTCTTCATACACAAATAGATAAATAATTATTTATTTGGACTAAAATGGAAGATGAATTTATTTTTATCTATGAATAAAACATCACTATATGTGAATGTTATATATATGGTTTTAACTAACAATGGATGTATGATATATCATTTCTATAGAAATTAAGAAGATAAGTATTTCAAAAACATGGGATATATTAGATTTTGGAGGCTATGAGGATATTTTCGGATATTAACATTGGATGTAAATGGAAACTGAAGACTCTCATTATTCTCATAGTCTTGTAAAAATAAAAATGAAATGGGGTTTCCAAGGGAATTAAATTGAAATAACCATGGATGAAAGAAAATTAAACTTTTTATAAGTAGAGTAGGTTTTAAGAATCATGGTAGACTATCTATAAGAATTATGTAAGTAATTAATATGTGGAAGATAAGGTCATAAATTAAATAAATACCTAAATTATATGAAGAGACCAACAATTTAAATGGATGTAAGAAAAACCTAGGTTAATGAGAACTCCTCAATCAAATTCATTCATTGAATAGAGTATAGACAAAATAAAAATAAGTCTACTAAAAACAGTTTTGAGGGAGATGATTAATGTAAACCTAAACCAAAGGCATGTAAAGAAGTAAAATAAAATAAAATCACTAAAAATGAAGTAAATTAGGATAAAAAAGTTCATTCTTATAGTTAATAACTACTTATCCTCCTCCCTAGATTGGTGGATTTCTTATTGATTTTAATTTCTTGAAACTATAGAACGTTATGGAGCTTTCCTAACTGAGTCGTATCACTATGATAACTATTTTATATTGAATAAAATGATTGGATAAATGATTATTATCCCAAGATGATTTTTATTGGTATATTCATTATTATTTTTTTATAATAAAAAACATATTTTTCAATGATGAAAATTATTTAAGGTGTAGATAATGTAACTTTATAAGATTTTATTATATATTTTCATATAAGAACTATGTTGATAGCTTTTATCACGTGAAACATTGAAATAACATGAACATAAAAAAATTATATCATTATTATTAAGAAAATAATATGAATAATAAAACCACTATTAGATTAGAAGATATCAATCAATGAAACTAAATATTATTTAAAGGATAAATAATTAATACAATTTAATGTTAAAAATGAATCTTCTTTCAAAAAAAACTATTTTTAAAGAATTTATATTTTTTTCCTAATAAATATAATTGACCCAATTTAAAATATTACATGAAATGATATATTAACATTATCTAAATTTGAAATCTAGAGGACATAATATGAAGAACACTTTAAAATATATATTTTTTTTAAAATCATTTTTATTTATATTTTATATACATGTTTAAATATTAAATTTATAAATATTATAATAAATATTTAATAAAATGAAAATATTTTGGAATTAATCATGCCAAAATTACATTATTAATACTTTTTTATATTTTAAAAAATAGTAGAATTTCGGGTGAAAGATGAAATGCCACGATTTGTAAAATACTATGACATGAATGACATTGTCATAATATAAAAATGAATTGAAAGATTATAAAAACATGTTTATATACCAAATATATATTTACAATTTAAAAAATCTTCATTAAAAATATAATTTATAATTTATACAACCTATTTTTAACACTTTAGAAACTAAAATAATATTTCACTTCAAGAAAAATTATTTATGGTTTTTTTCTTTTAAGTAAGTATCCAAAAGGTGGAATTTGGTTTTTTATTATTTTCAAAGCTAAAAACTGTTATATTGTTAATAACAAATAAATAAATATTATATAAATAAACAACATTGAATTTTATCATAATCATAATCTTTATCTAATAAATTCACTTTTATAAAATTTGTTTTTGCACGATATGTGATCTTATATTAAAAATAATTGTCAGTACCATTTAAAATTTAATTTTAAAAAAAAATATTTTATATTTGGTATAATTATACCAATATTATGTAGTAGGATAATTTTATTTTTATCCAGTATAAGAAATGTACTTCTTCAGAATTATTTATCATGATAAAAAGAAAAACAATGTTTAAGGTAAAAAATTCTAAGAGTAAAAGTCATAAAAAATGTTAAAATATTTTTAAAAATATATTTTTAGGGATTTATCAACCATATACCTTAATTATTTCACTACTAGATTATTTTCCATTATTATATCCATTTTAAATTTGAATAACGACTTGTCCTTTAATATTATTACAAAAATGGTACTCCTCTACCTTATAAATGGTTCTATCACCACTAAAATTCTCCTTACACCACCGTTGTATTTTATTAGAATATACTCTACCCATGAAAATATACAAAACTCATATACATGTTCTCTAGGATATTTTATTCTCATAATACCACCTATCAAAATCCAATTTTGAATGGAGTTCTTATAAAGAGTAAGGTAAATTTCTCAATTAATAATTTTTCATTTATTTTAAATTCTTTCTTATTCTACATTCTTTTAATCTAAACTAACGATGTTTATATAATAAAATCAGTATCGTAAGTATTTTAAAATTTAATTATGTTTATTGTACATCCATTTTCTACCTTTATCCCAACCATTCCAAAAAATGAAAATTTGGTTTGCTCTACATCTATACTACCACCTCCATAAGCGACATGATTTTTTTCACAACCGTCTTACATTATTTTATAAAAATAAATAATTTAGAGAGTAAATATGATATCTTAAACAATATTAGGATTTTTATAATATAAAACAACTCCTAAATTCATTCCATTCTATGGAAAATGATAATATCTCATGTCTGTTCTTGATATCAGTCACCTCCCCAAAGTATGGTATTTCATTTTTCTTATAAAAAATTTATATATTTACAACACACTCAAAATTTTATTCAAAAACGTGAAAATATCAATATAATATCATCATACTTATATAATAATTATATTATTCTAATGGAATCACTTTATTAACAATACTCACCCATCTATTATAAATGTTCTTATTTCGGTTTGGTTTTCCACATTCTTGAGGAGTCCAATACAATTTTATCATGGATAACTATTGATATAAACTACTAGTTTTATTCAAAATTAATTAAAAATTAATATTTTTTATTGTTATATAAATTTTATAATAATATTTAATTTATTAGTGACATATCACACTTATTTCATTAATATTTATTAAACAGGCTCATTAATGACTCTATTATCAAAAAAACATAATTAAATATACAATAAAATTAAATTATAATTCCATAAATCACTATGAAAAATATATCCCATAACCTTATTAATATATTAATTATGTATGTAGTATCAGAGAATGGGGATCAATATTGGAATTCTTAAACCAAGTGTAAAATAGTCAAAATCCCTAACATATGATTATGAAATAAAACTATAACTAAATAATAAATGAAATATAGATGAATATAATTTAATATTATATATGGTAATCGATATAAATATTTTTATAAATTATTTATTTTGATAGTTACTGTATTTTGATAAGTGCTTAAAAAACATTCATGGAATCTCAGAATTAAGGAATGCAGTTTCTCATCTCACATTGAATTATTTGTTCTATATTATTATTCCCTAGATGATTTATAATTTTTACTTTTTGTAGTACCCGATCAATGTTTTCTTTATAAATCATTGAATATCAAAATATTTACATATCCATCTCAATTTTTATATTTCTTGTTATTAAGATTCATGTGATACCATTGTTGTCTGGGGTTTTCTTAACTCCATATCTTTTCTTGAGCCTTAATTATTTATCTTCAAAAACAATGTTTTGAAGATAAATATCCTCTATTATACAAATATATTATATTTCATTTCCACATTAATTTACAGTTAATTAAATTTATGTATTTCATTCATCGTAAAAGTTTAAAAAAAATTAATAATTTCCATCATCTCTAAATGATCACTTTCTCCTCTATATCATTATCCAACATTCCCATAAAAGACCTCCATTATGATTTTTTAAAAAACTAGTTTATTTTAGTTAATATTCATATTCAAATTTACCTCTATTTTTAAGGATGATTAATCACACTATTTACAATGTAGTTTTCATTAATGGTATTTTAAAATTTCATTACATTCATAATAGTTTATTTTATTTTCTAATCAAATTTCCTAGTGGGAATACTTTGTATATTTTTATGGATAAATTATGATTAATTATAAAAATAATTCAAAATCTTTTAACTATCTCTTATAGAAAATATGTTTTGAATTTGTATTGTAATCTCATAATTATTGATAATGGAAAAAACATTTTCCAAAAACTCTTTTGTGGTTTCTTTCACTACTATGAGAATTATTATTTATGAAGCTTTATTTTCATGATTTAAAATGGATTAAAAAATGACTTCAATTCATAATAATTTTTTAATTAAAATAAAATTTAGTAACATTTTTCAAATATAAATTTTTTATTTTAAAAAGGAATTATTTATTTTAAAAATGATAATATATGATTCTATTATTAAGAAATAAATCATTAGTATTTTTATGTATTAACAATACAAAATTAAAATAATATCATTCATGTAGAAATTTTTTCTAAACACCCTTCTTTATTTTAAAGGTTTATTTTTAATATGTTATTTCAAATTCTTATTTTGTCATTTTAATGAAAAAATTTTAAATAGTTCAAAATTATTTCAGAAAGGGATGTTTATTTTTATTTTTCAATTTAATTTATCAAATAATACTAGAAGTTTGTTTTCACTAATCTCACCATATTTTGATATTCCTTATCTTACACTACTACTATATTCTTATAATAATATCCACCTTTTTTCTTTTTATGGCTTTTGAAATTTTGAATAAATGTTTTTCATCTATATCAGCATCTATTGATGTTATTTATTTTATACCTAGGATTGTATTTTAGTATGACACATAACTCTTTTCACTCAATGGATTATAAAGAAATGTTTTTTTAATTAAACTTTTTTCATTACCATTATTAAATTATTAATTAATGAAGTTATAATTTTTTTGTGTTCTTGTGGAATAAATATGAATGGACTATTATTATATGAAAGGTTTGAGCTGTTAAATCCCTTGAATACATTGGTAGTTTTTATATCTAATGAGCTCAAATGGGTACACATGAGTTTATCCAAAGCTTGAGGGTATAAAGGTTTGATGAAAAAGACTAAGGGTACATGGGTGTTAAGCACAATACCAAGGGTACATGAGTGGAAAGCCAAAGCTGAAGGGTACACGGGTGGTAATACCAAGCCATAGTTTACACGGGTGGTTAACCCAAGCCAATGAATGTTCCTAGGTGGTTAGACCAAGCCAACAGTTTGATGAATTTCAGAGTTGGTGGCCTTAACATATGATTTATATTATTATATTCATAATAAACTATGATTTGATATTATTTTTCATATTTCATTCTCACATAGGACATGATTTATTATTTGTTATTCACTACTCTTATTAATTATGTAGTTTTTTTGAAAAAAAAAATTATTCCATGAATATTTTTTTTGTTATATATGACATGTTAAGTATGATTTTTATAATTTATAATCATATTCTTATACCCATTTGTTTTTATTATGATCATTTAGGATAATGAATTATTATATTTAACATTTACCCTTACTGGAAAGTTAATAAAAACCCATATTTTTTCCCCAGGATATGAAGAAAAATAAATTTCAAGAGACTTAGGGAAGGGGATCATCTGGGGTTAATTATTGGAGGAATGTTTTTAATTGTTTTAAGATTATTGGCTTATGAAGATGATCCTAAAAGACACTAAACCACACATTTTTCATATTTTTTGATTATTGATAGATTTAATGCTTAAATTATTGAAATATATATATGTTTATATTTCACCATCTCACCTATAATTCAAGACTGGTATGTAATAAATGTATTATTAGCACCAAATCTAGGGGTGTTAGTTTAGGGTGTCACAATTTGATCCCATTAAACCACTCATTCTTATCCTGTAGGCGGGAATCCATATCCTTAATTATATATTTATCTTCAATTCAAGATGTTATCATATCTAATTTTTGACTATAAAGTGGTAAAATACCATATTTAATCACTTTTAATGTGGGAATTCATTTTCATATTTCTTTTGAAACTTATTTATGAATATCACTTTGATTTTTCATCTTTTCCTTAATGTTCATTATATATTTTAAAGGAACCCTCTAAATTACCTAATATTTTTTCCATTAGTATATTTTATAGGAAATATATTTCAACTTAGTGAATGATTTTTGATTGAACTACCTTATAATATATTGGTTGAAACTTATCTGGATAATTTCATGAAAAATTACTAAACGAAAATTCTAATCTTATTTCTAGGCCACTATTATAATCCACAATTCTAGCTATCTTCATTAGAAACCATTAATATTTTTGTTCCATATATCATCAAAAACATTTTTATAATTTGACATTATAATTTATCAAATCTATATATGTTCATGTATTCCTAATAATCATATAATATTTCTTCTTCTTATTTTTTTACATGAGGTGGTATTAAAAACAATTAGATGATAAATCATTGGGAATAACATCACATTTTCCCCCAGAAATAATTATTAGTGTATTATAAATAAGTAATGTAGTATCATAATTAGTGGTGTTCTTGTTAACTTAATTTGATAGTGATTTAATATTAAATTTTATATCCCTTTCCTTACAAATTCATTCAAATTTTTTTGTTAAAACAAAAAATAATATAAGGTAATCCATTACCTCTATGAAAAAAAACCTCTATGAAAATAATAATTATAATCGTATATCTATAAACATTATTTTATTTGATAAATAGAGGCATAAAATTTGATTCCATGAATAATATATATATATATATATATATATATATTGAATAACATGTCAGAACCATTTGTCTCTAATGCCATTTCTTATAACCTAATTCGCTATGATAATAGGTCAAAATCAAAATGTATGAGAAATTAAACATACTCATTCATATAATTGTTTTAATTTAGAATATTTTTCTTGGGTTATCATGAAATAATTCTAAACCAATTAAATAATTCTATTCTATTGGATCCACTCCAATATTCAATCATGTATAAATAAATTAGAATTTTTCATTGGACATTGTTATTTCACTTTGTTCATCATAAAGAGATACTCTAAGAATCTTACATTGATGGTATGTCAATGTAATAGAGATGTAATACTAAAAAATGCACTAAATTGAATTATTTTGTAATGTAATAGTACTGACCCCAGGGATGATTCCACTTCTTCCCTTACTACACTATATTAGTATTGGATATATCAGTTAATAAAATTGACGACCTCTTCAATAGTTTATCAACTTTAGGATCTCTTCTTGTTGATCATACATTTTTTATTAAACTTTAATCTAAATATCCATTTAGATTCACAATTAAACGCTTTTTTCACTAAAAAAATCCAACTATATCTGATTAAGGTTAGTATATTATAGATATATGGTTCTTTTACTATGTTCCTTAAAAACATAGAAGTGAGAATCCAAATCATATAAGGATTAATCTTTGTCCTCTTCATATCACAATGAAAGATATTACTCTCCAAATGATGGTAATTAAAAAACTATTATAATCATTTTATGATGTCAATATTCTATAGTTAGATACATAGATGGTATTCCTTCCCCTTCATCTCATGTTCACTCTGATTCACTAAAATGTATATATTAGTGAATAAATATTTATTAAAAATCTTTTTTTTCTTCCCCAAATCATAAATATTTTAATAGTCTAAAATTGTTTTCTTGAACTTTAATAGTCAGTGATATAAGCCATTAAGAACCCAACACCTTGTTCTATGGATTATTATAAATACACCATCTCTTGATTATATCCATTCTTGCATGATTGAACACAAGAATTTTGGTTCATCATAGATTATATTATATCATACAAATTACTAAAATCAAATTTAGTTTTTGAAATATATATATTCCAACTAAAACTTCTAGTAAATGAAAAACCACCTCTTTTTAAAAAAACTTCTTCCTTTATGGGGTGGCCATCTTGACTACAACCTATTTCTAATTTAGTCATCATAACTCTGTCATGGTCTCTATCAAAAATTATATCCAATAAAATACACTATTATTATTTTCTTATTAATTATTATAAATATCACAATGATATTTTTCAATTAATATAAAACATAAAATCTATTTTATTTTAATCTCTTATTTCATGAAGTGAATGACCTACTACTGTTGAAAAATTATGGTATAATTTCTTGATGTCCTAGAGGCCTCTAAATAACTAGTTCCTTTGAAATTAACTATAAAATTCATCATGGGTCTTAATGTAACCTAATCCATATACTTCTCAATAATAATTTATGATTGATCATATTTTAGTATCACACTATTTTTATGAAATAGGTATCTTGATAACACTAAAACTATTGAAACAAAAGTAACCATCATATAGGTGTTTCCATAAATCTGATGGAACGACCAACATGTTCCCATAAAATAATAAAGGATAGACCTTTACAGTTACAAATTTGATCTTTCAAAAATCATAAGTTTTTTCTCTATAATATTTTTTATATGAAGGAAATTTACTATTTTTTAACTCAAACTATGTGGTGTAGAAAATGTGGTCATCATGTTATTTCATCCTCTTATATCAATAATGTATACCATATATCTCATTTAAACTTTTATCTTCATTAATGCCTTTTTCATTAATTCAATTTCCATACTTAGATGTATAGAGATAATAAGGTCCATTATTTAATTTCATTACTGGTTTTTTATCTACATATTTTCTCCAAATATTCCTTGAAACATTCTCACATAACTTATTATTTAATAAAGTCATGATCCTAGTGTTTTATGACAAATGTGAAACTAAAAATAAAAATAGTCACAACATTTTCTCCATGTTTTTTATATTATTACTACTATAATAAAACTATACTCAATCAAAAACCTCCTAGGTTATAAGGTGATGGATTAATGATATATTGATTTCTTCTTCCTAGGAAATCAAAATAAAAGAGGGGACAATCCATCCTCTGCATTACACCATATACATTAATCAATAAATGGTACTTCTCATCAATATTTTCCTTTTAAAATATATTCCATTCCGTAATTAATTTATAGTGGTTATTTAATTGGATTTATAACCCAATTTTACTTAACAAGAGGACTGGTTTTTCAAAGAACTCCAAATATTTCTTCTTAGGGAAATATGATTCTTCCTATATTTATGAAATCTTGATAATTAGAGATTATTCTCCAATATTTTTAAATCCTTTTTCATTCCACATGACTCTTAAATCTGACATCAAAAACACTTATATATGTTATATTTTTAAAAACATATTCTAAAACATTGGTTTATAAAAAACCACTTCCAAAAAAACTATTATTCTCTATTCCAACATTTTCTATATTTAAATACAAATGTGATACCCAACCACATTTTTATTTATCCTTTACCACTTTAACTACTTGATTGGAAGTTTTTTATAGAACGCAAATCTATAAATTCATTTCACCATTGATTATATTTGATGATAAAACTTATTGAATAAACACCAAATATATTCTTTTTTTGTTCATACATTTATTTTATTTTTTAGAAGAATAATTCAATATTTAAACCCTTTCTTGTTTTAGGAAACATTCTTCACTACAACTCCATTATACTCAATGATTTATAGTAAAAAATATTAACACATGGAATTGAATCATTAAAAAAATCTCTAATCATAACTAGTCATAAATGCATTTCGGAAATAATAATTTTAATGAATAGTTTCAAAATTTTAAATGCAACCAACATAAATATGTAGATTCTAGTTACTAGAGATATTTCATTCATAAATATTCTTAATTTTATTTCAATCACACTTAAACTAGAAAATCATTAAATAAAAAATGAATCATAAGTGTTTTTGAGATACCACATGTTGAACTAACTATTATAACTTTCTTCGGATAATATTTCCATACTACTTGTGGTAAGACACTGAATTTTTAGGTAGTTATAGGTAATTATAATATCATTTAAATCCTCTTTTTTAATTTAAATTAGAATTCCTAAAGTACTAAAGATGGTATTGGGAGAATATGGTCCTTTTTGAAAGTCATGAGCTCCATTTTTTACAGAAACATGTAGAGGCACATGACTTTCTTATGGTTAGTAGTAACCATGTTTCTTAATCATGTAGACCAAAGTAAGAGGTGAAAAAATATTTTAGACATGCGATAGATGATAGACATTATTGTGAAAACTATAATAAATTACACGTATATGGTTCATATTTTTTGTAGTGTTTGTTTAATCATGGGAGGGGGTATCGATTTTTGGGAATGAATTCACGAAGGATAGGTATGGTTTTCAAAACCATGAACCTATATGTTTAGTTAGGTTTAACACTTAATCAGTGTTGGTACATATATGGAACATGGTTTACAGAATTATGCATGCAAACTATGTGCACAATAAAAATGTGTCAAATTGTGTTTTACCCCTTGAATTTAACTCTTATTCTCCAATTTCCTCATCCTTATTTTATATTAGTGTCCATGTGTAGATAGATCATCCCTTCCCTCTTATAGGTTCTTTTGGATATCCATGTTATGAAGCCCATTTCAACTGTTGTACTCCCATTGGATAGGAAAAGGTAATTATGTTATCACATTTCCTTCCTTACTTCATTTCTCTCATTATAGGGAATAACAAATCCATGCAAGATAATATTACCAATTTCTAGGGTGTTGGTCTATTTAACCAATTAATACCATTCTAGAATGTATTACTATCCAATACTAAAACAATGACTTATCTACCAGTATATGGTAGCTAGTCTTGCTTATTTCGCTAGATTTCATGATTTGTATGTGACATGTCACAATGCCATGCACCACACTTTCCAGGCATTTTTCTTAAAAAGAAAAATTAATTAACTAAATTTGAATGACATGTATTAGTTATACTATTCAACTCAAATTACACACTTGTTATTCGCCCATCTCTACTAATATCCCCCATTTTAAGGATTGTTTAATTTGATTATAGTTATTATGATATGTGTTACTTGTAAACAAACCACCATATAAGTGGGTTTTTATTGTTTCTTAATTAAAATAGATAAATAATATTGCAGTAAAAGGTGGATGGTGGTGAGACACTTTCTTTTAACCTATGTTTTTCACATATATTTTGTTAAGAATTCCATTTTAATTGAAACATCAAATTTTAATTAAATGAGTTATAATTGAATCATGAAATTTCATGAGCGACACTTGGGTTCTGTTATGGAATTCCTTGAATGGTCCTAGTATACATTTGAGTGGAATGATTTTTTAGTGGAATTATGATCTGTTGGGGGAGATTAGTTGATTATATATAGAATTCTTGGGACACGATTACTGAGAATATGATATTACATTACTCTATGAGTGGCACGTGGGTTTATTTTTTATAATTCCATGAATGGGATTAGAGGGATATTCATATGTGTGTGTGTGAACACATGTGTATAAACCCTTACAATGGTGATACGTAGGTTCCTATGTGAAATTCCTTTGATAAAATTGTAATTTGATGGGTTTTTATAGTATATATAGAGTGATACGCAGGTTTCCTATATTCAATGCCTTGTGAAAGCTCAGATTGCAAATCAATTAAATGTTGTTCATGTCAGGAAAAAGAATATAATTGGATTCAATAATTTCTATATATACATGAATACCTTTTTTTCTTCAATGTTGAGTAATAAATGCAATGGGACTTACTTATCCCATATATGAGTATCATTGTCTAGTGATGCATTAGTGATCAGTCTCAAGTACCAAGCGTGTAATAAAAATTATATTATAAATTATTAATTTTTCAAAAACATTATATCTTTGGAAGAAGTATGTAGTATGAGATGGTTGACCCATGGGGGACCCATACCAACATTGGTATTTTATTTTTATTTTATAGCCATTAATTTTATTTCTTCGCACTAATCATTGTGTGTCCAAATATTGGATTACACAAGATTTCATTGGCAGTTGTCTACTAATTATTACTCACACCCATTTTGGACCATCATTTGGTATCCAAACAAACATAATGGATGCATGTAGGGATAAAGGGAAATAACATGTTGTTAATGATTGATCATTCTATACTAAGATGTACTATATGAGTAGAGGACTATTCTAGCTCTTTTGAATCTATTGGAGGTAGATTTTGTCCTTTTTTATATTTTTATAGGAATTTATATATGTATAATGCTTGGTGTCCCATTAATCTCTCATTTTTTTAACATCATATCATTCCACCTTTTTCTATATGTTACTTATATGATCTATTTTCATTGTTTACTCACTTATTATACCACTATGTTGCTACTTTGAAAAACAAGGGTATAGAACCATCACAATCCAATTATAGACCATCGATGTTAATAGAATGTCTCTACTATATGGGTATGTAGTTTTAAGGCCATATGACAAACCAGGTTCAGTTATATATTATTGAATTGGGTCAAGTACATTACACTTAATATCCAAGTTAATTCTCATTTTATTTGGGGTATTGTTTTCTAATGGGGAAATTTTTTTGTTTAATTATCATAATTAGCTCCCCCCATGAATTAGATAAGATCTTCACATAAAATGTTGAGATTATTTTTATAATTTGGATAACTTATTAGTAATAATATTTTTTCCCTATAGATTTTGGAATCTTTGATACAAATCAACTGATGCAGGTTATTAGAAAAAAAAATATGATCATAATTTCCATAATCCTTACTAGTTATTCTCTTGAGATTTATAATCATTCATGGAAGTTAGATACCACTTAAAAAGTTCACTATTATCAATTTTAATTTACAATGGTGGATTTTCACTGCTATAATTTTCAAATAATTACCTGACACCGCATCATCTTCAAATAAAGATTTGATTCATTTTTTATTCTATATCATAATATGAAACTTATTGATTTATATTGAAAATATAAAGATGTTTATTTTCAATTATATTTAACTAAGATCAGATACGGATTTCATAATTTTATTTTATTCAAGTCATGATACCCATTATGTAATGAAAATATTCTGATTCAAAAAAAAATTCTTACTATTTCAATTTAAAGACATTCAAATTTTCCATCCATCTAATTTGAGTGCTTATATCACATATATCATACCTTCGCCTTAGGATTGGACTATTTCCAAATGATATTATAAAATTTTAACTACACAGGGTGTGGATACCTATGAAATCCTCAAGTAATGGAATTAGTTTGTTAATGATTAATTAAAACCATTCTTCTCACCTTGTTTTAATACTTCTTAGAGGTTATTCTACAAATACTACTAGTACAAATTTCAGTTGGGATACTCTATCCTGGAATCTTTATCTTCCTTTTTATGGGATCAATCTATATTATGAAACTACTCCCAATTGTAAAATTTTCTTCTTTTGAGAAAACATAATTTTATCTTGATTCCTTCTTCCTCAGATAAATATGGTATCTTTAACTAACCATCACCACATTCATAGTGGTATGATTTCAGAAAGTACTATGAAAGTCCTCATGTATTATTTATTAAACTACTATTAGATCCACATCAATCCTCGTTGTCCTATGTAATTTTTTTTGTTAATATATTATATCTCCCTCAAAATATGAGATGATTTTTCAATTTTAAATATTCTTTTAATTTTCTCTATGATGTCAATTTCTAGCATAATACCATAGGTAATTGGATATCCTTATCCTAAGATCAAATTTTTTTATAAAATTGTAAACCTGTTTTCTAGAATTATATAATCTTTTTGGGGTATAGTTTATATACATTATTTATAGTAGTGGATAAATTCCTTATGAGATCTTCATCTTTTTTCATATTTCACTTCTAATCTATTTGACAATGGTTAGAACATAATAAATAGTTCAAATTAAAATAACACTTCATGTATTTGTTTCTCAGATTAGATTATTTTTAATAGTTATCTTTCCACCATAAATCCATTGGTCCTATCCACACACAATCATGGTGTTCCCAAAATTTATATAATAATAAATAAATTTTTCTACTTTCCTCTTAGATCCATTACTTATAAATTTGGAATGAATCATCCTTCATGAAAATATTCTATATTTGAAACATTGAATTATACCATTATTTTGATTCCCATATAGTGAATCTCACACATCCCTTTTCGTATTGGGGATTTGATCGTTGATTATTTTTCATTAATCTTTTAAGAATTATCCTCTTTTTGGTTTTTCATATTTTTTAACTAATATATAAATTTCTTTCTATATATTCTTCCTCTTCATGTTTTTTTATAGCTGTAATGCCTAATTATAGCACTTTATCTATGTCCAGTTTTATCCTTTTATGTTCTTCATGATAATAACTTTGATTGATTTAATTTTCAATCATATTTATTATTTTTAAAATTAGTTCCACCCCCACTTATCTCAATATAAGTTTATAATATAAATATTTTTTTATTAAATATAGATCCACATTGTGAATGAATTCCGAGTGATACACTTTCTCAAATAGGGAACATATCTTTTTTTAGTAACTTCATCTACATTAAATAAACATATTATGTAATATCAATTCAATGACATCACTAGAATACACACTCATATCAATCTCAATAGGAATCACTAAATTTTCAAATTTGATAAAATAATAAAAATAATAAAAAAATTTAACAACAAAATTAGAATTTTGAACCATATTTTTAGTACTTGTTTTTTTAAAGTCATCTTATTCTGATTATTTTTCCTTCATTTTCACTATATATGTGTTCACTAGTTATTTATGATGATACCTATTTCATATTCACATCCCCTATTCTAACATAAATATTATAGTGATTCTTCCACATATTAAATACTATAGAACAACAATAGGTCTTCTTTTAAACATTATTTTATGTTGATCAAATCAAATATTATCTGCCCTTTCATTGGTAATTTTGTCACTGTGATTCTTCAATTAATTGTCTTGAGGAATTTAGTCCATGAAATCTATATCACAGGCCTCTAAAAAGATAGTCATTTATTTATACCAACAATAAATTTTAGTTCCTATAAGAAATGCGTGCTTAATTAATCATTCTATGTAGTAAATCCAAAATGTATATAGAGACTAAACAATATGTTAGAATGTTTTGGCTATTATAAAACATGTTAAAATAAAGATACACTAAATTTAAATTCATTCATTAAAGTAATTTTTATCATATAGGAAGTAGATCTCATTTTAGTAAGAAATAGCATTCATGTTGTTTCACATGTATCTTCAAGCGTGTATGACTAAAAAAAGGAATCATAGAATACATGAATTTTACATGTTTTCCAACAAAGGGATAATTCAATTAGAAGATTAATATAGTGTTTCAACATACCTGATTGGTAATAAAACTCAGTAAACTTGTTAAAAATATTTTGAAAAGTTATACCATCGATACTAGGTACACTACCTCTTCTTCTATCTAGGGACTACTTTGATAAATGGTAGATTAGTTTATATAAATGAGTGACTCAACAATGTTTTAGAGAATAGAGGGTATCTTCTTGGTCATAACATGTCACTAATACAACATGTATTCTCATATCCAAGTATATTCACTCTAAACCTCCTTGTTCATTGTATTCTTCTTCTTTACGATATATAAAGTCTAATATTTATAAATAGTTGATTCATGAATCAAATTCATTCATAAATCCAAATGGGAGAATCGTTATTATATGACCATAACTATTTGTCTTCCACTGATAACTCTATAAAAACGTTTCTTCTCAAAATTAAGGTAATTAAAAAACTAGAAATATCATTTTACAATCATCTTATTCTACACCTAAGTATAGAAATGTAATTCCATCCACATCAAATCTTGTGACTTGTCTTACACTAAAATGGATATGTTAATGAATTCATATAGGTGGATCGTATTGTATACTTCTCTAAATATTATTTATTTTAAAATGATTCACATATTCTCCAGAAATATTTTAGGAAATTATTTATGACATCATAGAAATGACCCTGTTCTCTAATGGTTGGGATAAATCAATACCTTATTCACATTATTCAATCATTTTAGATATAACACATGACTTTAGTGTGGTTATTAGAGAGATAGTTAAAATCTTTTCCTTGAAGGAAATCCTCTTTTATTTAAAAAATCATGATTTTAATTGTTTTAGATAATCACTTTTACGTCAATATTTATGAAAAAGGAAAATATGTAAACTAGAAATAAATTAGACCTAATAATGCCTTTTCCAATCACCCCCACTATTCGTAAGTCTATCATAAAATAGGTTTGATTCAACGTATGAATGTGTAATGATAAGGTTCATAATCTAAATAGGTTTTAATCATTCAATCCAAATGGAAATCATTTTCCACAAAAGAAGAATATGAATATTTATAATATCATGGATGATGGTAGTAGATTCTTAATCTAGACCCAAATTATTCCAACCACTTTTCATTTATTTGAAACCACATTTACCTTACTAATAATTTCACCATCATGGGATGAGTAAAATCTATATAGACTTTATAGACATACTATTACATCACCATTATGATTTCCAACGACTACTCCAAAACTGAATGGCCCTGAATTCCCTCTTGATACCCCATCTATGATCCATTTGAATCTTCTATGAATGATGGGATTCTATTTAACTGATAATGTTCCTGAGAGAGGCTTTACATTACTTTTAATTTCAATATTCTTATGAAATGAAATGGCATGAATAGAGTAATAGTAATGATTATTTTGAAGGGATATTTCATTCCTCACCATAAATATAATCATTATATCGGTCAATTAAATTTCAAAAATATCATGCTCATATCTTAAATTTATTTAATAGTTTCATATAACATGAATCAACTATAAACTCTCCACTTTATGTACATGTGTAACAGTGTAGAGAGAGAAATAATATGGAAGGATTTAATATGCTCTTAGATAGAGGATATCTAAGGATATTCCACCTAAAATATGTTATAGAAGACATTTCATAATGTTTAGGTTGTGTCACAATTGAGGAAAAGGTGGTTGAAGTCCTCCATATGTTTGATGCATATGATAGGTTTAGATAAAACTATAATGACTATTGATTAAACAAATAAGTCAATTATTGACCTAGAATATACCAACCTATATAGATACATGAATTATTATTGATATATCATGAATTTATTCATCCTTAATTTCTAGATCTATCCATACCAATCTAATGAATTTAGGTAGTACAATTTGAGGTTGATTATTCCTATAGCTATTAGTTCTTATATCATCACATCATCTCTATTAATGAATTTATAATTTCCAACCATATATCTGATCTCATCAGAAATCATTTCAATAGTGACTTCTATTTTCTCATTAATCATATAATTATAATAAAATATTGGACCAGTATATTTTAAGAATTTAATTATGGGTGTTTATTTCAAGTTATCTAACCAAAATTTGATTGAGTAAATTTAATTAACTATCCTATGTGATTGTGTTGAAATATTGGTGAAGAAGGATCTGAAATTAGGCTTTATAGACGATTACACATAATTTATATTTATAGACATGAACATTTATATACATTTGGAGCTATAAAATCCCAGAGTCTCTGATTTACCATTAGTAAGCCTCCACATTAAATTATCTTATAGATATTGATGGACATTACATTTATTTTTTAATTACATGACCTAGAAGAGAAAAGTTTTCACAACATCTATTTTTAGAGATAATAATTAAATTTCTTTCAAGAATTCTACCACTCTAAATGATGTTTAAGATAGACATATTAATTCTAATAAGAATGACAACCACCCAATTGTAAACCATGGTAGAATATAAAAACATATTAACAATGAATAATTTCATAAGATAGTCCTAAATGGCTATTTAAAAATATTTTCCCTTATAAGAATATAGTATTTTTCTAATATGTCCCAAAATGAGAGTGAAACGAAATGCATGAGGTCTTCCTCAAAACATTAGGGTACCGTAAAAATAAATAAGAAACACCCTTTATATTATTCCTAACACATTTATTATAGAAATTTTTTTGAATTTAATAATATTATCTATAAAATATAAATATTATTCATTCTAACTAATCTTTTAACTAGAGACTTATTCATAATAAATATGGGAATCATGGATATTTTTAATGTTTTTATTGTATCGCTAAATATGGGGAAAAATATAATTAATATATATAATTTAATAATGATCAGATAATCCTATGCAGAGTATGATGGGGATCATATTATCATATCTAAAATGTTTTGTTATAGGCTACTTAGGTAAACATATAAAATAGAGAAAAAAATGGCTAAAATAGGATCCATTTTCTTGATACCTATAAAATATATGAAATAACCCTATGAAGAGAAATTAATAAGAACTGAAATATAACCAGATCCTAGAAACATTTTGGTCCACTTAATGAAATTATCATCAAAATCGAATCTATTTATTTCCATTAAAATAAACCAGTAGACTATTTTATCAAAGAATTATTTAACATTAGGATTTTTTAGAAGTACGTTTTATTCATTAAGGTAATTCTCATCTCTTTTTTTTAGTATTATTTTCAGCATTTTTAAATGGGGGTATATTTGTTCAGAGAAAATGACCTAATTTTTTAGGATTTATGTTCGTTTTAATTAATGGAGTCTATGTATAAATGTTTTAAGGTTTATATTTGATTTCACTTTATGTATAAGGATATTTTTAGGTTGTTTGGTTCTGTGAGTAGGTTTATTTTTCACGACATTGGCAGTAGAAACAATTTATTCCATAAATCATTGATTGGAAACATAAATTGAATTCCTTCCACAAACTCTAAAATTAAAATATTGTGAAAAAATGTTTTACATTTTAAATAATAAAATTACACTATATTTCAATTTATTAGACTTTTGATCCTTAGGTGACAATTTTTTTATCGTATGTGAAACTTCATGAATTTACACTGTAAATACAACATTTCAATTGTAAATATATCATGGACAAAGCATTTAATTTCTATTATCACCTAATATTTTTTTTTTACTCTATAGAAAAACCTCATATTAACCCTAGGATTTCTCCCTGGCATAATGAGTGGTTTTATCCTTTCTGTACATCTTATTTTGGAGTTTGTTCCCTAGTGACTTTCATCGCTTTAGTTTTCATCCTCTCTCCACTATCTATCTTTTAAAGGTATATGATATTATTTTTCTGATGGAATTAATTTTGATCATGATTTTTAGTGATCTAAGGTTTCCTTGTGGGTCTCGATCACCATTTTTCATCATTTTTGTTTCCCATTTATGGGTGTTCATCTTATCTCTAATTAATGATAGGTTGTTCTATATGACATTTTTTATAATTGAAACCTATAATTACTTGTAAAATTTGAATTGATTTTATAAATGATTTAAAAATAAATTATTATATATTAATGATGGATGAATTTGAAATGTCCATGGAGATTTTTAGAAATCCCCAATTTTAATGGAATTGAAATTGTTGAGTTGATTTGAAAAAAAATTGATTTCTTGATTTTAAAATTTATTTGATAAAATGACCAATATTAGGTTAAATTGAAAGATAAATTGAGAAGGAAAAAATGATAAAAACCTACTATTTTGTTTTTAAATGAGAATGGATTGTTGAAAACTAAATGTTGAAAATAGAATTCTGAAATGATCTGAAAATATTGAATTGACTATAATTGACTGATTGATTTACTGAAGCACATGTGATTCTATGTATTTATTTGGTAATTGGGATAATCACACTAGGATATAACTCCCTAGAACTGAATTAATAATAAAAACACTAACATAAACATATAATTTTATGATTTTTACCCTGATGAGGATTTCAGCTTGATAGTTAGTGTAATGGGACATGTGCACACATTGAGCTGAGATAATTGATGAGTATTGTGTGGATCCAATAACAAAAAACTAACATAACTCATGTCTTTATACATGTTTCTATGACATATTTGATTTGATTGATATATTCCATTGATTTATAGAACTATTTTATTCATGCAAAATTCATTATATAATTTTTTTATATAAAATTTTCATTTAAGCCTTCAATGATATATCTTCCATAATTTTGAATTGAAATCATGTTTTAGTAAAAATATGTTAATTACATGTCATGCCTTGTTTTATTTAATTTAAAAGAATATCTAGATTCATTCCTATGGGATTGATAATTGAACACTAAGTGAGAACATGCTATGATTTATATCTCACACCCTACCCTAACCAATAGAATTTTATAGAGATTCTTATGCCAAGTCACAGAAAATGAAAATAGATTCTTAGAGGTTGTGGATAATATTGATTCCTTGGGCCTAGAATGATGGATATGGATAGTTAAGTTGTGATAAATTGGTCACATGGGTCTATATTTGATAATATCTTGGAATATGGTGTTCATTTTTATGATTTCTTAGTGGTGTAAGGTTTTACAAGTTTGATCCTAGTAATTTATCTATTTTTTGTGTTGATAATTATGGATTGTTTTTTAACATACACTTTTTTGAGGAAAAAATGGTGTCGTCTTTAATCTTGTATGATGTTATGTTCATATCCCCATACTATGGGGATCAGAAATGCCCTTCGAGATAATCTTTGTTGGATCAGGTACCAATGCATTAGTGTAACTGGGATGGTTTGTGAAAATTATTATTAAAGGATCAAGTGGTTACACATTCCATGATTTCAGTGTTCAGTTGGGTTGTCATGGTAGATGGGATGTAGGATTTGTGGGTCATAAGAGGTATTTTCAAGAAAGTGACTTCCATGTCTATTTATAACAACCCTTAATTTACTATGGGTTTTTGGGAAAAGTGTATTTATGAATGTATTGGCCAATTTTATAGGCTTGACCCTTCTCTTTAATAGAGTACTTTGAAATCCCAATCATGATTTATACATGATGGAAAAGATATCCAAGTGAATCTTTCTTGAGTGGTTACTCTCTATATACATTCCAATGATTTTATATTTTTCAATTGATGTGGTAGAGAATAATATTTATGAGAATTTGTTTGAATATGTCACAGGATGAAGATACTTATGAATAATAATAGTTTAATCCTCTAGTTTACCTAAAACATGTTGAGATAATATTCTCTGTTGGCTAAGATTTTCAATACCTATTTTCATTCAAGTTCATGTTTTGGAACATCGAAGGGATTAATCTTGAGATCATGATCAAGTGTTTCTTCATAAGAATCCAATATCATTTCTAGGTTTGAATTATCCCCATTTGGATAAGTTTTAAATTTACTGAACTTCTTTTTGAGTTATTGGGATTTATTGAAGATATAAAGGTGAAAGGTGCTACCATTAGTCTTTGTGGACCTAGAAGGAGATAGTGGGATTCAATGATGACAAAGAAAAAGCATAAGTGTTTGGAGTTTAAGGGGTTTTGTCTTATTTTCATTGTGTATTTTTATCTAGAGTCAGTTTTCTTGAAATTGGTTATTGAGTTTCTCAACCTCTAGAAGGTTGAAAGGATAGTGACACAGTATGTGAACCATTTTGTTGAGATTGTTATGTTTTCTCCTAAGGTAGTAACTAGTGACATGTTGGAAGCACTATTATTTGGGAAGGTTATTTATTATGATATCCACTCATTGAATTTATTTATAAAGATCACTTATTATGATGATATTATTGATAGATCAATAATGATTGAGCTTTAATTGGTAGGTATGGCAGGGTTGATGGGAGTTCCTTTTTGTCATAGTGGATGTTCTATGAGTTCCTTTAAAGGAAAGAGGATTCTCGATGAGTCCCATGATAGTTCTTGATATCAGGGGTCATACAAGCCTCCCAGAGTATCTGGAAGTGTCCCCATTACTTTCTTCTAGTGTGAAAATTTTGGTTATTAGAGGAATTTTTCCACTGATTCACTAATGATTTATAGTTTCTATGGTCTCTCAAGAAACCTGTATAAGTCATTTTATTTCATTTCTTCTCTATATAGTGTTTTGTGATCATTAGAAAAAAATTATTGTTATGGAATCATTTGCTTCTAGAACCAATGTATTCTATCCAAAGGAATCCATAATGATGATTCCTCACATAGAGGATGAGTCTCCAGTGGAATATGATTTTGGTTCAGCAACTGTGAGAGGTACCATCAGTATATCTTCCTCTTTTGTGACATTTTTATTTGATATAGATTTATCTAACACATTTATATAAACCTCATTTTATAATTTTTTGAATCTTCTAGTATATCTTCTATCTTGTATGATGGTTATTACTACACCCCATTGAACAAAGATAAGTAAGGGTCTTCTATGTATTACTTGTTTTTTCTCTTTATTATTGGTCAAGTTTACCTAGAGATTTTGGGTTCTCAAATGGAACCTCTCGAAATAATTTTTGAGATTGGTTGGTTAATGGATCATAAGGACCATATTAATAGTTACATTTGGCATGTCTCTTTTAATGATCCTAAAGGGGTGTGTCTTGTCTTTTAGGTAGAATGGTACCCAATTTCAAGTACAATCGGACCATATTTATCTAATTTGGGTAGGGTAATATCAGTTGTTTCTTCGAAATCGGAGTGAGAGTATTTGAGTGATGATCTCCCTTTATATTTCATTAAGTTTACCAATATTTTTCCTTCTGGTTTCTCTAGTTTTTCCCTAGTATGAGAGATGGATTTTTTTATTGATCTAGTAGATACTACTCATCCAGTGTCTTTTCATTCAATCAATATAGAACTATCCCTACTAAAAAGGTGAAATATTAGTTGCATGATTTGATAATTAATTTTTTCATATGATAGAGTGCTTCACCATGGGAGGTTATTATTATATTTTCATTGAATACTGATGGGGAACTTCATATATCATTCAATTAATAGAAACTCAATAAATTTATAGTAAATAACATGTGTATTTTATCATATATTAATGATATATTTTCATATTTGAATGGGGAAAATTAGATTTCAATTATTGATCAAAAATTTGGTTATCATCCTTTGAGAATAAATGTGTCTAACACTCAAAAGGCAACATTCATGATTAGGTATGTACATTATTACTGTCTTTTTATTCCATTTGTTCTAGACAATGCTCCATCATTTTTTACAGATTTTATGAACATGATATTTCATGACTAAAATCACTAGTTCATGGTGGTATTTTCAGATGACTTCTTATTCTAATATCATACTATGGTGGACCATGTGGAGAATTTGAGAAAATATCTATTAACCGTGAGAAAACATTGACATTATGATCAGTTATCAAAATTCAATTTATATATTTGAGAACTGAAATTATTAAAAAATATGGTCTTGGAACAAGGTATTTTAGTTGATCCTAATAGGGTGAATACCATTATAAAATTTGATAGAAAAATTAATTTTTTCGAGGTTGACATCATTTGGGGTCTGGAAAAATGTAACCATAGATTTTTTAGGGATTTATAAATAGTGAAATCTCGAATGACCTCTCTCACTCATAAAAGAGTTACGTTCATTTGGGATGAGAAATATTAGATTCATGTTGTTTAAATGAAATGAATTTTGACTTCAATGATGGTTTTGACACTTATAGAAGCTAGGATAGACAATGTGGCCTTTAGTGACTCTTCAGGATTGGATTTGGGTCATGCCCTAATGTAGGGTGATCATGTGGTGGCCTATGGTTCCAGAATGTTTAGTGAAAATAAGAATAATTATCCAACCTCTGATATAGAACTCTCTTATAAGATGTAATAAATCAATATTGTGGGAATTTTTTTCTATAAAATGGTTTTTTTTAATATATTTACAAATTATTCACATATATCTTTTCAAAAATAGATCTGAACCTCAAACAGAGGTATTGGGTGGAGGACCTATAGTATTTTTGATTTCAAAATTTCCCAATACTCTGGAAACAGGAGGGATATCTATGATTCCATTACTAGGAAACAACTAACCCCCTACATGAAAAAATTATTAGAAGAGTAGAATCTGATGGATCTATTTTCTCAGTTTCATTTGGGAGTTGGAGAGAATGAGTTTGAGGGTCTTTTGGGTGAGTGTGAAATTGAATTCTTCTATTCTTGAGATAATTCGATAGGGGTAAAAATTTGGTGATGGTTTTTGTGTAATCAGGTACTCTCTTTATGGTGTGGTGACCATTGGTGAATGCTTTTTGTCCCCAGAGGAACCCTATGTTTCTAGAACCAGCATGTAGTTACTTTTCTTATGGGAAAGATGGTAATGGGGGACTATCATAGTTATTAATGGGTTTTTAATCCTAGAAGAAAATAGGTTTAATATGAAATGCATTGATGATTCTAGGATTTCAATGGACTCTATGGTTTGGTTTCCATGAACCCATCAAGGGAAGAATGTGATATGGGTTTTTATTGATATGGTGACTAAATTAGATCATGTTATTCCTTTTCAAGATACCAAAAAAATATTTAGGACTTGGGATATCTCTGTAAGGAAAATATTTTTAGATTTCATAATGTTCGAAAAACAATAATTTCTGATTGGTATCCCTATTTCACTTAACATTTTTGGAGAGTCATCTAAAAGGAAATGGGATCCCATGTCAAATTGATCAGTACATATCACACGTGTATGGATGGATGGATATTGTAAGCTACAAAGTTTCTAGAGGACATGGTGTGTCCTTTCACTTTGGACATTAGTGGAGCTTGATATTACAATTTGGGGATGATTGATTCTTTCAACAAAAATATTTAACATTATAAAACTAGAATTTTTTTATTTTAGTACTTTTATGTCTATAAATACAAATATTAACTATTTTGGTCATATATTGGATAAGGTTCCCTATCCGGACCATGTTTGGCCCTTTAGATAATGATAAATATTATGTTGATTAATTAGAGAGAATTTACAACACCAAGCCTATATAAATCCTATTTCACTTGATGTCGACTACTATTGGTGTATTATGTTTGATATGATGTGTTTTTTATAGTTTCACATTGGTTGGGACACTATATATTTGGAAAATAGGGAATGGTTATTCTGATATTTTTTGGTCCATTTGATATTGTTGAGAAATTGGGGAATACGTCCAACTGATTGGAAATTCCACCATAGTTCACTTTCATCCACAACATATTTCATGTACTGAAGCTCCATAACTATCTTTCTGACCATTCACATGTTCTGATATAAGATTATTTTGATGTTGAACCTGATTTAGCTATTATTGATCATCTAGTAAGCATTGTTGACTTGAAACCACATGTTTTCCTTGGGAATAAGATGCACTTGGTCCATGTTCGATGGAATTATGGATCTGATTCACAAGATAAATTGGAGAATGGGGCATGAATGAGAGACTAGTGGCCTCATATATTTGATATGGAATATTTTTGACGTTATTTATAGGGATAGAAAGTGTTTATAATGTGGAGTTCATAACACATACTCATCATATTTTAGGTACTTCTTAACACCTATTTTGTTTCCCTTTTGATTGGGAGTATTTCAATATTTTTAATGATAAGGGTATTTTTTTGAAAAATTACATACTGTTTGGGGATTTTTTTAATTAAATTAATGGAATATATGTATGGATTTTTTTAAATATTTTAAATGATTTCATTTTGGGTTCAGGTTGAGTTTGATGATGTCTGGGTGTTTCTATCAATGTACGTTTCTCATAACTAATTGTAGAAAGTATATTCACCCAACATCCTTAATTTATGAAATGAACTATCTTCTAAAAACAATCCATGAAAATAACTTATGGTGAAAAATTATATATTCCCAAAATAATAAATTTACTCTATAAATTCACCAATAATTATTTTTAGCCCAAGGTGATCCCTTTTGGCATATGTGAAACTTCATAAATTTATATTGTAAACCCCAAGATTAATATGTATATGGATCATTAGAATCAGTTTTAATTTTTATTCTATCCTATTTCCTTGGTACACATTTAAGGAACTCCTCTTGGGAACTCTAGGCTTCCTCATGTTAATAGTGAGTGATTTTTTCCCTTTTAGACGTCTTGTTTTTCATTTGATCCTTAGTAATTTTCCTCATTTTGGATTTCTTACCTGATATGATATCCCTATTTGGTAATGATTTGGCCTCTCTTTTTATTTAAATAGTGTTGATATTGACAATTTGTGATCAACTATTTCTTTTCTTAACTTCTTATACATAATTTACTGTCCTTATTTTTATATTTTGGGGGTTTATATTATCACATATTAACAGTAGGTGGTTTGATATAAATTTTACCTATAATTTAAACATTTAATTTATTGATTGATTTTAAGTGAGTTTTTAAATGATTTAGAAAAACATATATTTTTAATTACTCAAGGATGATTTTGATAAGGGAAAGAAGATTATTAAAACCCCCAAATTAGATGTAATAAAAATTGTCAGGTTGTCTAAAAAAATTGGTGGATTTATTTAAAAAATGATTTGATGAAATTATTTCCAATTTATTAAATTGAACTTTTATTTGATAAGTTTTTAATTCCCAAAAACATATGATTTGGTAATGAAATGATAATAGAAAATTCAAAATAGAAAGTGTGAAATTGTATTTTAAAATATTCTGAAATGATTGATTTTCACATGATTAGTTCATTGATTTATTGAAGAACTTGCGATCCTAGGTAGTTATTGGGAAATTTAGACAAGTACCCTAGGATATAATCCCCTATCATTGGATTTATGATGAAAACACTAACATAAACTTACTAAGGTGTGATTTTTTACTTTATAGGGACATGAGTCCTGATGGCATGAGTCATGGGACTTGTGCACACATTGATCCTAGATCACCAATTAGTAATGTAAGGATCCTACTACATGGAAGTAACATATTATTGGTCCGGATAAATATTTAAATGATATAACTAATTTAATGATTACATTCCATTGAATTATTTAACTATAATATTTTTTCCAACCACTATATATAAATCTATGACATAAAATGTTCTTTTAAACCTATTTTGATATATCTTACTTCTTTTTGATTTGAAATCCCTTTTTTGAAAATAAATAACTACTATGCCATTCCATATTTTTTAAATGGAATCATGTATGGATTAATTGTTGAAGCATTAATTATAGAACACAGAGTGAGAACCTTATGGTATTTATAGATCACACCCTACGTTTACCTTGAGTAATTTTAAGATATTATTATGTCATGTCTATGAAAATTAAAAGTGTCGCATAGAGGTGGTGGATGGTTTGATCCTTGGTACCCATAATGATGGACGGGATTAGTGGAGATATAATACAATTTTAATATGGATATCTATTGGATTTTTATCTAGGGGTATGTTTTTTCTTTTGATGATATACTATTTGAGTATAGTTTTACCAATTTTATTCTTTTATTTTCTCCATTTTGATTTTTCGGTCATATAAATTTTTATTATATTTTTCTAATTTGATTAAAAAACATTACCTATTTATTCTTTTAATAATATCTTTATACTCATCAACCCATGGGGCTTGGGAATGCATTTTAGGCCATGTCAATATTTTTTCGGGTATCAGGGTAATAGGGTATTTGGGAAATTTTTTGACTCTTTCAAAGAAATATTAAATCCTATAGTGGTTTCTTTTATAAGGTTTACACAATGCGATATGGTGATGAATTATTCTTGTATAGTACTTCCATTAATTATGATAATTTGAATTCAAGAAAAATATTTTTTAATGTTATTTCAAGACTATTTGAAATAATTTAACCAATAATTTTGTGGATCATGTTGAACATACATACAAGCCTATAGTGAAGAATTTTACTTTCAGTTTCTACTTTTCAGAATGAGGGAATGAAATTGGGAATTTATTACCTATATAAGATTACCACCATTAAATAAATGAATGAAAATAATTTATACATCATGTTGAATGGATTCAAAAAATGTTGGGAAGAAGGAGTTGTTGAACCATTCAATCCTGGAGAACATCCAACATTAATTATAAACATTGCTTATTTGATCTCCAAAAAAATGGAATTGAAGTAAGATTAGAATTATCAGCATGATTATTCAAAATAGGGGTGATAAAATCCTAAAAACATATAGCTGGTAGTGGGTCAATTAAAAATTATATATATAATGAGACAATATGATTACAATGATAATGCCTTTTTATAAAACTAATCACTATCATTAAGAAGGGAAAAGGTATAAATAACATTTATTTCTATTTGAAGTTACTTGAAAAAATATAATTCATATCATTATACATAATTCATTTTTCAATAAAATTTTATCTCTGAATTATTTTCTAAAGGATTAAAATTCTCTTCTATTTTTAGGAGATCGTATTTTCTTTCTAAATGTCATTAGAGAAGTCATTAAAAGTGTTATTCCCCTGAATGAGTTGAAGGTAGGATTCATGATGAGAAATATCCTTGTTAAGTGAGATGAAACAATATATAATCCATTATTTCATTTTTATATTAACAATAATATTCATAAAGACATGAGATAATGGTCATTCCTTATAATGAAGAGATCCCCAAGTATATTTAACTATCTTACTACATTCAGTTTTCATAAATTACATATTGTTAAATATGAATGAGAATTATGGTTTCAAAACTCTTCTAAAAAGACTGAACAACATTGTATGATGATATTAATTGATTCTTGAAATGGTGAAATAAGAAATTGATGCCCAAACATTAAGGGATTCAATACTGTTAAAAGCCTTGTCATGTATGTAGGAAACCATGTTGTTAAGGTTTTTTCTACAGCAAGTGTTCTTGGAACCCACATGATATATTTCCTAATGGTTGTTTTATTCAATACAATCTTCTAATTCCCTAGATGAAGAGGAGAAATTAACCATACCTAGTCTCTCATTATGATTGAGAACATCATTAAATAATCCAAGTAATATCCATGGACTAGATATTGGACCACTCAATTATTGAGTTCCATTCAATATGTCCCTTCGATCTTGATTTCTATTGTTAGCACTGATGTAAGAGAAAACTAGGAATTTCCCATTCATTTACAACTGAATTTAATAATTTGATCTTAATTTTTAATCATGGATATATCATCCATATTTTAATGAGACAATATCGATATCCTTTTAACATATATAAAGGACATATTTGTGTCAATCAAGTGGTAACCCATTATTTCATAAGGTATAGTCCTAGAATTGAAAAGTCGTTTAGGTTCAAACAATGATAGAAGATCAAGTTTATGTTTTCTAATATAAATATAAATTTACATGCCATTTATTTTTCGGTTAAATTCCAACTTAAATACCACTTAATCTGCATACCAGCTTCTTATACCTTACATATTCAATTGTGGGATGGTATTCTAAATTCCAACTATTTTTTACTATAATCAAATTCATAGTATATTGGTCTTGAGTCAAAAATTTGATACATTATATCCACCATAAAATGTTTCCTTATAATTATCTTGAGTATCATGGTTAGAGAATTCAATTCATCGTATCCTTCAAAAATATTATATAGTTGAATGTTATTATACTACAAAAAATACCTCTTACTCTTAATTATTGGGAAATAATCATCCTTTGTAGAGTGTGTTAGGTCATATAGGGTAATGGATGATAGTATAGAGGGGGGTGAATGAGGCATATTAAATAAAACATCAAATGAATTGATTAAATAAATTATTAAGCACCGTTAATTGTTATAGATAATAAGAAGTAGAAAAGGTAAATAACACATAGATGTTTTTTACAGTATTTTGGTCTAAAGGGGGTCTACTATACTATTATACATATCTATATAGAGAGAGATATGTGTACACAAAATATGATTTTCAAGGGGAATCTTAAACTAATTAGAGAATCCTTTTCCAGCGGAGGGATAACCAGGACACTAACTTTTGTATGGGGAGTCACAACCCTTACAACCTGACTTTATACACTGGGAGTCACAACCTAAACAATCCATAATTTGGATACAATGGGTCACAAACCATAGATCCGTACATTATAATCCGAGAGTCACAACCTTGGGAAAAATAATAGAAAATAATGTTTTGTGTGTATAAGCATAAAAAAATAAAAACTATCTACGAGAGATGATAAAGAGTGTCACAAACACATAACCAGATAAATGAGAATATAAATAATTAAAGCACATATATTGGTTGTTTATTATTAGGTTAGATCATCTCATCAAGTAAGTAGAAGAAAAAACATAAGAAATTCACCCACTGAGAGATCGTACATGTGATGAAATAGAGTGTCAAAGAATGATGAAAAATTTACATTAGGATCAAAGTTCACAACACTTTCTATTTGAGAAAAAAGAGTATCAAATTTGTTATCCTTTATGTGTATATTTTCTACATGGGAGATATATATATATATATATATATTCAATAGTTATATCAACTCCTCTTCCTTAAAAAAATCATAATAAATTATGTGAGGGTATTTCATAAATATCTACAAAAAAAAATCATAGCACCATTGCCTCTTTATTCATAGAGAATAATTTGTAAATAAAACAATTTAAAATAATTTAAATAAATCATCCAATAATTTCCCTAGAGAAAATAATTGTGTTGAATGATTTTAAAATTTTGGTTTAAATCCATTCAAATTTTTTTATATGTTGAGAAAATAGTTCTTGAAATCATGTACCATAATCCAAAAAAAATTTAAATATTTTAATTTAAATAATCATGTTACCTCTTATTTTATTATAAAAAGATGTTAAAAATTATATTAATTTTTCTATTTAAAATGACGCACCAAAATCAAAAAAAATCTTGAATCATTATCAATATATTTGATGTGAATTTTTCAAGTAAAAAACTTGTTGATGTAATACAAATATATATGAAACAAATAAATGTTCAAAAAAAAAGAAGAAAGAGGCAGCATCAATGTTGGATAAAAAAATTTCAGTACATGAATGTGGGGTATAGGAAAGTACTGTACACAAATGTAGGGTATACAAACATTGGGTACACGAAAGTAGGGTACACCAAAAGTAAGGTTCATTGAATGTTTGGTATACAAAATTAGTGTTCAACAAAAGTAGGGTTAATCAAATGTAGGTTATATGAAAGTATGGTACACGAAATTAGGTTACACAAAAGTATGGTATATGAAATTAGGGTACACGAATGTATGGTACATGGAAGTAGGGTTCATAGAAATTAGGGTACACGAAATTAGGGTTCACTAAATCCAGGGTTCACTGAAAGTGGGTTTAATGAACCATACATTCATAAAAGTATCTTAGGGTTAATAAATGTAATGTACGGTTTACTAAAATAATACAATGGGAATTAATATAGCATAGGGTTCATCAATGTAACATAGGGTTTTTTCAAGGAACGTAGGTTTCATAAAAGAAACATAAGGTTCATTAATGTAATGAAGGTTTCATCAATGTAGTTTAGGTTTCACAAAAGTGGTATAGAGTTCATCAATGTAAATTTGGATTCATCAATGTAATGTAGGGGTCATCCATGTAATGTAAGTTTCGTCAATGTAATATAGGCAAAAAATACTATTCACTATTGCGAAAGTTGGGTTTCCAAAGAATACTTTTCACTTTTTGGAATGTAGGGTTGATAAACCATATTTTTCACAATTTCAAATGTATGGTTGATGAAACATACTTTTCACTATTAGTAAAGTAGGTTTTTCAAACCATAAATTATGAATACATTTACAACATACTTTGAAAAAATTCAACAAATTTTTAATATATTTTAATAGTATATTATGTCCTTGTTCAAAAAGGATAATTTGTTGAAAAACTTATTATATTTACAAAGAATCATGAATCGAATAAATATGACAACAAAAGCTCAGTAAATTATCTAAATATAGAATCAACAATATTGTAGAAATATTGTAGCTATGAAACAACATTTCCAGAAACTCTTATATTTAAATGATCATTCATACAACCTTTTTATACTTCAATGTAAACTAATGAAATCAATAAAAAAATGTTTTATTTCTATAAAATCAATTTTCATGTGAATCTAATATCTCTCGACCTAAAGTAAATTAAATAATTCATGTTTATAAAACTATATACTGTAAAGTTATATTCTGATTCTGGGGAGGATAAATCAAACAAGATACTCAGAAGTGTTAAACCAAGTCTGGATGATAATCATAACAAAAAGATCACAGATATTACTACCCACAAGGAAATACATTATGCACTCTTTTCTCTAAATATGGATAGTGTTGTTGGCCCTGATAGCTTCACCCACAAATTTTTTATGTTCTATTGGGATATCATCCACACTAAGGTGATTAATGTTGTAAGATAATTCTTTCATTACTCTATTATGCCATTTGGGATGAATTATAATTTTATTGCTCTGATTCCTAAGAAAGATAAGGAACTGGATATTAAAGGCTTTAGGTCGGTTACTATTGGGAACTCCATTTCCAAAGCAATTAGTAAGATCATGGCAATCCGGTTAGGTGAGGTTGATAAAAATCTAGTTTTTGCTAATCATTTTGTATTTGTCCCTGGTAGAAACATTCAGAATTGTCGTTTTACTACCTCAGAGTGTGTTAATATTATGATAAGAAAGGTTCAAGATGGTAGTATGGCCTTAAAGGTTGATATATCAAAGGCCCTTAACACAATAAGGTGGGACTTCATTTTTAAAATTCTAAGCATGCATGGATTCTCAAGAAAATTCATTGGTATGGTTTGTTCCATTTTGAAAAGTGATAGTTTATTTATTCTTATCAACAGACCCCCTAGGGGTTTCTTTCAATGCACTAGAGGTGTCGTGGAAGGTGATATATTATTTGGGCTTCTGTTCTCTATGGATGAGGATAATTTGAGTGTGTGTCTTCATGATCTTATTAAAATTGGTTTATACCAAAGAATGAGAGCAGGTAGGAACTACTTTGCTCCTTCACATTTGTTCTATGCTGATGAAATAATTCTTTTCTGTAAAGATGATAGGAAAACTATATCTTGCATCAAGAGCATGTTTTCACATTATGAAGAAGTAGCAATCCATGTCATCAGCTGGAATAAATCCTTTGTTGTCTTTGGAGAAGGAATTCGAATCTTGAAGCAAAACAGGGTTGCTCGCAGGCTTGGTGTCAAAAGAGGTACATTGCCCTTTAATTATTTGGGGCTTCCTTTGTTTTGGGTATGGGTGAAACGTGTCCACATAAAGGGTATTGCTATAAAAATCATCAACCAGTTGGTGAGTTGGAAAGGTAAGACTATGTATCAGGCTGGTAGAGTTTGTCTTGTCAAATCTGTCATCACTTCAATGTTTGTATAGTCCTTTTCATTATATAGATGGACAAGAGCTCTTCTTAAGGAATTTAGTGGAATGATACAAAATTTCATTTGGACTGGTTCAACTCATCAGAGGAAACTTTTCAATGTTGCTTGGAAAGATTGTATAAAACTGGTGGCTATGGGAGGAATGGGAATTAAGGATATTAGAATATTTAATGATGCACTTCTTCAAAATTTTACTTGGAGGCTCTTATCCAATCCTGAGTTTTCCATGGAGTTTCTTGTAAGAAGGTTTGTTGGCAGATTACAAAATAGTCATTGTATGTACCTGAAATCCCCAGTTTGTCCCTCGGTCAAGAGAACTTATTTTAATATCATGACTCAGTCCATAAGGTTGGTTTGTGCCAGATCTCATCTGAATTGATGGAACACCCCATGGATGTCCTCTCCAATTAAGGAATCCATTACTATCCCAGTTTCTTTGAAAAAACTATCTATCTCTGACCTGTAGAGGAACATAGATGTTTCTGAAAACATTCCTAGTAATCTTCGTATGAAGATTACTAATTATGATTATGTTGATTGTGATGTACTGATTTGGAAACCTCCTAAAAATGGATATTTTTTCAGTCAGGAGTATTACAAGCTACAATGTGGTGTTCCATCCGAAATTCCTTCATGGGTGGAAGGTGTTCACAGATCCTTCATACCCCCGGATGATGTTATGCTGGTCTGGAGAATCTTGAAGCGGTTCTTTCCCATCCAGTGTGCTCTACAACACATGGGCCTTAGAATTTCCTCGGTATTTCCCCTTTGTCTTAATGGTGAAGAATATTTCATACATATTTTCATCCATTGTACCTTTGCTTCTTGGTTATGGAATTATGTGAAAATAACCTTTCATTGCAGCCTAAGCTTCTGTTCTAAAGAATATCTGCTCATCTCAGCCTTCTAGACCGATTACAGTGAGCAAGTAAAGTCTCTGTTCATTGCAGCTACTATCTTAGTCTTCTCTTATATTTGGAAGACTCAGAATAACATCATCTTCAACATTGGAAGGTCCTCGATTTAGGAAGGTGTTATGGCGATACATCGAAGCATTAAACTTGCTTCGATGAATTAGATTGGACCAATGACTAATGATGTCCTTGACTTTTTTATTTTGAGGACTCTGGGTATTAGTGGTAGGAAAAGGAAGCCTAGAGTGATAAAGCACATTGGGTGGATTCCACCAATTTCTAATTGGCTGAAATTGAATGTGGATGGGGCGGCCTCCGGTGCACCAGGTCCAGCTGGGTGTGGTGGAGTCTTCCAAAATCATCGGGGCTTCATTAAAGGATGTTTCTTCCATTATATTGGTCATGGTCATGCGATTGAAGAAGAGATGTGGGCCATGATAAAGGCGATCAGGTATATAGTTCGTTATGGTTGGCAGAAAGTATGGCTAGAGTCAGACTCTTCTATTACTGTGTAGATTTTGAAAGATCACACTCGGAATGTTCCATGTAGGATGTTATCTTCCTGGATTTCTTGTATTTGTATTGTTAAGTGTATATGCCTTGATGTTTCTCATGTCTATCGATAAGCGAACCAGGTTGCAGATGCTCTCTCTAAAATGGCTATTATGAAGGTCAGTTCCATTTGGTCATTTGTTTTGCCTAGTTATTTTTATAGTTTGGTCTGAAATGATAGCATTGGTGTTCTCCACACAAGGATTTGTAAGGCTCCCCTTTTTTGAGTTGTATTTTACTGTTTAACCTTTTTATATATTAATTTGTTTGGAGTAGGTTTCTTCCTGTCTCTCAGACATTTTGGCTATAGACTGTAAAGTTACTAAAATCTATAGCTGCAACTTTGTTTAATTTTTTTATTACTATAAATGCATTTTAAGACTACCTCATAAGCTAATGATGTTTAGATAATTCTACTATCTATCCATTATGATAAAAATAACACAAATCCAAACACTATGGATTAATATATCATCAAAATATAGAGAAAAATTAATCATACAGAAGAAAAACATGCACATGCACAACAAATCCCCCCCCCCCCCCCCGCCCCATTTTATTTGATTTCAAAACTACTACATTTAAAACATTTAAAAAGAAGATTTAAAATATTTAAAACAAGTTTTTTTCTCCATTTTTTAAATTAAAAATTGAAAATATAACCGCTAAATATTAATTATTAAATTCTTAAAATTCCTTAATACCAAGATCAAATTTAAGTTTTTTTAAAATGAACAGAGTCTAAAGGCTTTGTAAAATAATTTTCAAGATAATTTTAGAAATTTATAAATTAAAAAACAATATAACCCTTTCTCACATGATATCTAATAAAATAAAATATAAGATCATTATTCTTTGTTCTAGAATACCATAATGGGATTTTAGAAATTGAAATTGATGATGTATTGTCACAATAAATTGGCAGTTTATCATGATAAACACAAAAATTTTATAATGATTTCTAAATCCATAAACATTGATCACAAAAACTAGAAGAATATATATAATCAGATTTTTTTGTATATATAGAAACCGATATTGGTTTCAAATATTTTTAGGAAATTAACCATTTTTCAAAAAAATTACACATATCTCATGTTCTTTTCCAATCAATTCTATATACTCCAAAATTAATGTTATAATAAGATGTCAAATCAAACTAGTTATATTTTGGAGAAAATAAACCAAAATCAATAGTTCCTTTAATATATCCAATTATTCTTTTCATATATTTAATATGAAGTTCTTTAGGATCATCTTGAAATCTAAAACATAATAAACAATAATAAAGAATATCTGGTCTAGGTTAAGTTAAATATAGTAAGATTTATATCATGCCTCTCTAAACAATAATGTCAATATATTTACTAGATTGATAAATATGTAATTTATAATTAGTACTCATAGGGTTTTTAATATATTTTAATTACTCAACACTAAATCATTTAACTAACTCTTTAGCATACATAGATTGATTAAGAAAAATTCCATCCTTTCTATGAAAATATGAAGTCTAAGAAATAACTTCTTATTACCCCATTAAACTCATGTCAAAATCATAATACATTAAAGTAGAAAATATATTGAAAATTACTTCACTAGAGTATCAAAAACTATTTCATCAACATATATTTGAACAATTAAAATATCATCACATGTTATTTTGATAAAAAAGTATTGGATAGTCATTTCCTTTCTTAAAAAAATTATTTAACAAAAATAAATAAATTCATTCATAACAAGAGTGAGGTTATTTTTTGAGACCATACAAATAATTAGTTATTTTAAAAACATAGTTATTAAATTGTTCACATTAAAAATTAGGCGGTAGAGAAACATAAATTTCATTAGTTATAAAACCATTTAAGTAATCACTTTTTAAATCCATTTGATATAATTTTCATCCTTGAAATCATGAAAAATCCAACAATATTCAAATTTTCTCTAACTTGTAAACTGGTGAAAATGAATCTTAAAATTCTATACCTTCTTCATGAGAATATCATTGAGAAAAAAATATAGATTTATTTTTGAAAATATTTGCAGATTCATCTATATGGTTTTGAAAGATTCATTGTGCTCAAATTACCTTTTCATCATTAATAAATTCTACTAGAGTACAAACATTATTTCTAACAGAATTATTTAATTAATATTGTATAGAAATAATCTATTTTGAATCATTCAAGGAATTAGTAACATTTATAGGAACAAAATCAAAAATAAAATCAGATTTAACACAAAAAATTAAAATAGAATTTACAATTTTCAGACCCGAATCAACATTGCCAAATACATTTTGAATAGGGTGATTTTTTTGAATCATCCATGATCTTGGACTAGGTTAAGAAGGTGTATAATTAACCTTAATTGATTAATTCTTATCTTGTAGAATTTCATCACTAAAATTAAAATCTATAAACTCATTAGAAAAACATTTCCAAAATAAGTTAATTTAACATTATTTTAATCAAACATAACTTGAACAGATTCAACAATAATAATTGTTCTTTTATATTAAACTCTACAATATTTACTATTATTAGATTAACCAAGAAAAATAACATCATCACACTTAGCATCAAATTCATATAAATGATCTATTAAATTTAATATAAAACATTAAAACAAAAAAACTCTAAAGTATTATACTTATTGTTTTTATTTTAAATTAATTATTTAAGAGTTTTCTTTAATAATGTTCTAAAAATAATTCTATTTGAAATATAACATGAAGAAAAATTTTCACAGCCCAAAAATATATAGTAAAATTATTTCCACATAACATAGTTTGATAATTTTCAATAAGAATTATATTTTTTCATTCTACAAAACCATTTTGTTTTGGTATTCTATGAGTATAAAAATTATAAAAATATCTATTCTTTTAAAAAAAATTGAAAATATAAATTATGAAATTAAACTCTATTATCACTATGAATAGAAATAAACATACAAGCTTTTTCCTTCTGAACTAGTTTATAAAAAACATAAAATCTTGATAAAGTATCATTTTTATGAGAAAGAAAGTATACCACTGTAAATATAATATAATAATATACTATAACTGAGGTATATTTCGTTCAAAAAAGGATGAAAATTTATGTAGGGATGAATAAATCAAGATGTAGTATCTTTAAAGGTCTATTAGTAAGTACTAACACATTCTCATATATTGAGAGCTTATGTAACATTCTAAAATTCACATGACCTAAATGTTTATTCCAAAGGATGTTGTAATTATCTAAAATATTGAAACACTTTACATTTTTTAAATTTAGTTTATTATAATAAAAAATATAAATACTATCCTTTTTATTTGCATAAAATAATATTGAATCATTTTTAAAAACTAGACATTTATCATTTTGAAATTTAACTTCAAATCCATCATCATATAAATGTGACATACTAATTATAATTTGATTTATGAATTCAACATATAATAAATTATATGTAAAGGTAGAATTTGGAATACCAAATTTACCAAAGCCTTTTACTTTTCCATTGGGATTGTCTCTAAATGTAATAGTTCCTCCATCGTATGTTTTGAAAGAATTAAATTTTGATTGGTATTCAGTCATATTCTTATATCATCCACTATCCATGTACCATATGTCGTTCTAGAGACATCTAAAGAATTTTTCCTATATAAATTGATCACTTGAAAATTTTTGTACCCAAGCTACTTTGGGTCCAATATGATTATAAATAAATTTTGTAAGTACCTATACATAATTTAAACGTTTATTGTAAGGTAATCTAGAGAATATGAATTTTGAAAAATTGGTTATTGTAAATCTGAAATATTGTTTAAATATTATTGAACCATCAGTTGCATAATGACCTTTGATGTCACATTTAAAACAAATAATAGTTGAAGTACAACCATGTTTACTTAAAAAAAACAAGTTGTATACATTTGGGGTAATCTTCTATTATAGCCAAAAATATCTATATTTATATAATTTTTAGTCAATGACGTCATCTCATGATATTTTTTATGACCATGAATGAAAGTATATGAACATTTTTAAGTCATTAAAATTCCATTTTTAAATTTTCATTCAAATTTTGAAAATATTTTAAATTTTCATAGACTTTTGAATGAAAATTATAGGTAGTGTTAATTAGTTTTTTATTATACTGTAAAAGTTTTTTTATAAACTAGTTTCTCAATATATTCATTAATATTATTATATAAATCTGCATATATGAAAATAACTTTTCTTGATCATTAAATTTCTTCATGTAATTCCGAAATATTCATAAGAAAAAACAAAACATATAGAATAAAAAGTAGATTTAATGACTTTATCTGGTGATTCTGTGAAGCATAAGTTAGCATATTCATTTTCATTTCTATATTTCTCACTAGAATCAGATTCTTTTGTATAACTCCAATTTTTGGTCAATTAATTTTTTCCTTCTTTTTTTACTTTCCTTTATTCTTTTGTTTTGGATAATCTGGATTGATATGAACTTTTTTCCATCAGGCATAACTGGTTTTATATTATGCATTGTAATTTTTTACTACCTTTATTAAGTCTATTATATTTTTCATTTGGGGGGTTTCTTTTACATCGGTTTTTAAATCCTATATTTTGATTTATTTTTTAAACTCTAATCACAATATGAGTCATATCTTTTTTTTCAGTATCCAGTTGATCAGAATTAGAAGTGTCAATACCAACAACATTCACATATTTAGAAGTCATACCTTTTCTTAAATTGGGTATCTTTATCAGATATGTTCTTCAATTCTAGTTCATATTAGAGTAGTGATTCAATTAATTCATCAAGTGTGTACTCTTTGAAATTATTTCAATCATTAATGGAAACCTTCTATGCATTCCATCTCATTGGTAAGATTCATCGTAATATTTCAACAAGTATTGGGTTTCCAAATATTCTCCATTTGAATCCATTCCATTAACAATTCTTCTGAATCTATGGAACATTTTTTTACTATTTCATATTTTGATATATTTAATTCCTGGTACTCAGCATTAAGAATTCAAAGTTGGTTCAGATCAACTTTTCAGAGCCATGGTGATTGAATTTTATAATCATCAATATTCCATGAGCTATCATACAAGAGGACACAAGAAAATAATAATTTTTGTTAATAGTGAAATATAAAATATTAATAAATTTATAATTTAAAACATATCTAGTAGAATCATTTCTAGTAAAATTATCTGGGTTCGATTTAGGTAGTGTGTACGATTTTTACATTATAGACCAGTGCTCAATGTTCAATTGTTTTAGGTAGGCCTCCATTCAAGATCTCCATCATCCATAATCATTTCCATCAAAGTGTGTTGTATTTTCATGAATCCAAGCATCATTCAGGTTCAATATAGTATATTATAATATATTTATCCTTAGACTATAAAGTTTATGAATAGGTTAGCACAATTAATTAGAAATGTAGACTCTATAAAATGGTTGGATAAATTCATGAAGGAACAAATAATGATACAAATGATTGTTATTGAGAAAGGCAATGAAAGAGATAAACTATTCCTAATAAAGGTATCCTCTAATACCAATTGCTATGTCATATAGGGTAACGGGAGACAATCTTGAGGGGTGAATATACTAGATTAAATTTTTTTATCAAATGAATTGATTAAATAAATTATTTATCAGATTTAATTTTTAATGTTAATGAGAAGTGACAAAACTAAATAATACAAGGTTGTTTTTATAGTCATTCAATATAAAGTGGTCCTACTTTACTACTATACCTCTCTACTCGGTGAGAGATAAATTTTCACAGAAAATTATTTTGGAGGGGGAATCATAACATAGTTATAGAATCATTTTCTAGTGGAGGGAAAACCATGAAACTGTATTTTGTATGGGGAGTCATAACCCTTACAACCTGACTTTAGACAATGTGAGTCACAACCCCCAATAGTCATTGATTTAGATACAGGGTGTCACAACCCTTTGATCCTGATAATGGAATTTCGGAGTCACAACCAAAGCAAACTGAATAAAAAATAATTAGTTTTTTGTAAACCATAAAAAAATAGAATGTGCATGTGAGATTTGGGAAATAGTGTTAAAGACTCAGAACCAAAAAAATGAGAAGGTAAATAATTAATTTATAGGTACTGGATGTTGAGGGTTAGATTGGCTGCTCTTTTCAAGGCATTATAATTTGACGTAGAATACATTATTCCCTTGAGAGATCATGCAGGTGATGAAACAGAGTGTCACAAGATGTTGCAAAATGAACAACAGGTTCAAAGTTTACAACATAATCTATTTTGAAAATAAATAGAGTATCAAATTTTTGAACCCTTATATATATATTTTCATCCTGAGATAGATATATATAAAGAATAAATATTTATCAGTTTTAACAGATATTCTTCCTTTATAAATTCAAAATAAATTGATTCCATAATGTTCATAAAGATCTCTACACAAAAAATTGCAGTACTATTACCTATTTATTTCTGTACAATTAATCTTATTTAAAATAATTTAAAATAATTTGATTAAAACTTCCAATAATATCTCAAGAAAAAATAATAGTGTTGAATGATTTTAAATCTAAAATTTAAATCCATTCAAACATTTTTAAACATAGTTAAAAATGTTCTTGGAAACTAGTAGCACTGTCTAGAAATAAATCCATATATTTGAATTTAAATAATCTATTAAACTCGGATATTATATTAAAAATACATTTAAAATGTTATAAATTTTTTTCTTAAAATTTTTTCACCAAAATAATAAAAATATATTTGATCATAACCATTATATTTATTGTGAATTGATACAAAAAAACCATTGAAAATAATTAAAATATATATGAAGTAATTAAATGGTCATCCAAAAAGATCAAAGCGGCAGTAGCAATGTAGGGTAAAACATTTAGGGGACATGAAAGTAGGATATATAAAAGTGGGGTACACAAAATTAGAGTACATGAAAGAAGGGTACACCAAATGTAGGGTTCAGAAAAATTAGGGTCCACGAACATAGGGTTCACCGATAGTAGGGTCCACCAATTGTAGGGTAGATGAAAGTAGGGTACATGAAAGCATGGTACACAAAAAATTGGCACATGAATGTAGGGTTCATGAAATTGGGGTACACGAAATTAGGGTTCATGAAAGTATGGTTCATTGAATGTAGGTTTCACCAAATGTATGGAATAAAAAATTAGGGTACACGAAGGAATAGTACACGAATGTAGAGTTCACCAAAATAAGGGTTCACCGAATGTAGGGTCCATGAACCATACAATCACAAAAGGAGCATAGTGTTCGTCAATGTAATGTAGGGTTAAAAAAATTAAAATATAGTTCATCAAAGTAACATTGGGTTCATTAATGTAACATGGGGTTCATGAATGTAATGTAGGTTTCATCAATGTAATGTATAGTTCATAAAAATAGCGCAGGTTTAATAGAAGTAGGGTAGGGTTCATAAAATTAATTTTCATGACCCGCTCCATCGAAATATTTCCCTCGTGATTTGGAAATAAAGGAATATAGAGAAAGAAAATTGAGTACCTCCTCTAGAACCCCCCCCCCCCCCCGAGGTAGTGACCAGCACTGAGAGTATACAAATCTCACAAAAAGGGAGGTATTTCCCTTTTTAAATAAACATGATCAGGAGATAAGGTGGTTCATCCAAAAACATCTCCAATATATATATATATATATATATATCTAAATTCAAAATACATAACTAATGCATTTTTAAAACAAAACTATTACAAATACAATGAAATATAAAATGTAAATACATAAATAATGCTAATCAGTGACAAGAAAGCTATCCCAAAGTCTGACATAGTAATGTCCTGCACGATCTAAGTAATCCTCCTGAAAACCTGAAAGCAGTTTCATATATATAGGGTGACAATACAAGTATTCTCAAATGAAAAACCAAGTTCCTTCTTGCACATGTGAAATAAGTATACTAGTTCCCCTATGAGAAATCAATAGAAACATGAAAGAACTAAAGATGTATACTAACTGACCCAACCGTAGTAAGGCATGATCAAAAAATAAATAATTTCAAGTAAGGTAATATAATAAAAACATAGATTATTTGGGTACCCCGAAACCCTAACCACTGGTTTATCCACTCTAACACCCTAATGACAAATTTCTTATATCTCCCACCTCTTCCGAACACTCCACATCACAACCCACTCACACACACCTAGGCCTTATAACCAGACCTTGTCCCATCATCGGGGCCATAAGAAAATCACAACTCGCCCACAGACACCTGAGCCCAAAACCACATCACATCCTGCCTGCAGACACCTAGGACACATACCAAGTCACATCCCAAAAACACCATGTAAAGAACACCACATCTCACCAAGAAGACTCCTCGGAAAACAAATCACTTCTCATCCTGAATACACATATGAAAACACATCTCACATTCACACAACTATTCCTTATAAAAAACCTACAAAAGAGTTTTTGACTAGCACCGCCTGGATAAAGGAGCTGGGAAGAGTGGGTGGTTAGCCATCTGTCCTCCCATTGTAATTTTTTGGAAAGCACCCTCCCTCGTGAAGATGGTGGTGTTTGGAAAAAAGTTCTCATCTATTATGGGGTGTTTATAGAAATCACAAATTTAATATTTTATATATAGATATAATACCAAACCCTCTTTCCCAATATATGGGTTCCCCAAAAAACAACCAAATCACAATACTACCAACTTCACCGCTAAATCTAATAAAATAACCACACAACAAGACACAATTACTTTCCACTCCCTAATCAATCTTGTTAGACCATTACCATTACTTTTTCACAAATAATGTATTCATTACATTAACCAAACCAACCGAATCCCACTCCAAAAATTATTAAACAATTATTTATTAATTTATTCCATTATTATTCGGGAACCTACAAATCCCAACACACAACAAGCCACACAGAAAGAGAAACACATGGAGAAAATCTTGGTTAATTACCCATACCAACCAAAACAGGTCTCAAACTATGAACCACATCTAGAAACACAACCAAATCACAACATGATTTCATCCCCATTTCACATCACTGATCATCCATTATTCAATCAATCAATCTCTCTACATGAGATTACATTCTGCCTTCTGAACTGACAAATAAAGCATAATTGTGCTCACAACTGTATCACCACACAAACCAAATAAATCATAAATTCTATATTTGATAAGTCATCCCCAATTTAATTCCACTTTTTAATTTTGGGGTTATCACATATTCTTTACTATTATGGGGAATATATTCATTAGATGGGTGTACACGATTAACAATTTTTATATATAGTAATTCAATAAAAATATCATCATGCATCCCGTGAACAATTCTGTGCAAAAACACGGACCCCAAACGACCATGATTTTTAGTAGTGGTTAGCCCATAAAAATCACAATTACCACTAAAAACAAATAACATAATGATTACATGTTAGTTTTCCCCAGCCCCTACATATTGATCTTAAACTGATTCAATTATCTTAATTTGATTTGTATTGAACTATATTCACAATGGAAACATTTTTACACCCACCCCACATGATTTGCAATTATGAAAGATAACAGAAATATGACTTAGAAGAAAATGCAATCAACACTTCTTGATTGCACAAAGATAAGGCTATGTATGCAGTAGGAAATTCCCAGGAAAACACAAATCTACTGGAGCAACACAATGTCACAATTCTTATAGGGATAAAGGTTCTTGGGTACTCATACCAAGAGATGAAATGAAGGAATTAATAAGGAGAAAGTTGTTTTGATCCTTTTAATATTTAAAATAGGTCCACAGTTTAAATACATTTTTTAATTTTCAATTAAAGTCATATCAACTCCAGATTACATGATTTAACTAATTTAAATCTGTCAGACCCTTAATCATTTAATGATATTACTCATATCCATTAAAAAAAGATCCAAAAAAACTTAAATATGGTATTGAAATAATTTTATGTTAAATAATGTATTCAAAAGGGAAAAACTGGAAAACTGTAAAAAAAAAGAAACAAGTTGGAAAGACTCACTATTAGAATACTGACCATTGCGATTCATTGGTGTGAGTCATCATTGGTGAGTCACAAGTGCGAATCACCATTGTGAGTCACTAGTGTGATTCACTGTTGGCGAGCTGTAATTGCGAGTCACCATCGTGAGTCACCGGTGTGATCCACTATTAAGATTCTTCGTTGCAAGCTACCATAGCGAGCTACCGTTGCGAGTCACTATCGTGAGTCACCATCGTGATTCCCCATCATGAGCTACCATTGTAGGTCATCTATGCGAGTCACTGGTGAATATCACCGTTGGTGGGTCAGCATCATGAGTCATAGGTGCGAGTCACTATTTGTGGGATACCGTTGCGAATCACCATTACGAGTCACTATCGAGTGCTACCGTCACGAGATACCATTATGAGTCACCAATGTAAGTAACCATTGGAAATATACTGTAATAAATCTTGAAAAAACTAGAAAAAAATTTCAAAGTGTTGAAATAAGACACCTTGATCTCCCAGAACACTTTAAACACCATATATTCACAATGTAATGGACTGGATAGGTCTGATCCATTACATTAGAACCATCTAATAACACTATCGTATTTCTTTAAAAAAGGATATTCCTCCTATTTTGTGAGATTTTTTACCCTTGGTACTGGTTCCACCATGGGGACTACATGAGATGGGACTTAGGGGGGTCTTATCTCTCTTCATTCATTTCTATCTTAGGAGGTGAATCATTGTGTAGAGGTGGTCATGACATAATGGTATCAAAGGTGATTTTTGAGATATAGTTTGAAGTTTGGAGTTAGAAATAGTGAGGATTTGATGGGTTGGTAGGGAAACAATGTTTGGTGAACATGGAGCATGACATAATCCATGGAAGACCGGCTAGGACATGGGATTTTAGATCTCTTTGTGATCCAATGAAAGGACTTTGAGCCTGATTAATGACCAAGTGAGGCTACAATGTTTCTAGGTAAGGACTGAGTAAAGGTAAATGCATCATAATTACTTGTTTTATTTTCTTATTTAGGTTTTTTGGATGGTTAAATTGATAAGAAGAATAGAATGAATTAAACTGAATATTAAATAAAATTACACACCACTTGGGATAAGGAATTCCTTCTTTACCTTTCATCTATGGCACATAGTCGATGACCATGTGTTGGTCAAGTTTTGGGGCTTAGTTGGTTGATCTGGTTGATTGGTGGATGGTTGATCCAGTGGACAAAGACCAGTGGTAGATAACCATATATCCATTCTAGTGGAAGTCCCTATGAAAGTACAGGGGTAGTGTTTTGAACATGGATAGAGAGAGACGACTCTAGGAACATGATATCACCTTTAGTTTGATTCGGCCTCCGATAGAGTACTAGGTTCCTTTAGATATTATCTTGATGTGGGAATCTAAAAATTAGTGGAGGATACTTTAAATGGGAGAGAGGAAAGAGGAATATGTGTTGTGGGTTTTCTTTTTGAAGGAGTTAGGGGAAGAGTTCCTTTGATGGACTATGAAGACTGAGAAGAGGTAGAAGCTACTCTCCCTTTATTAGGGGAGTATGTCAGTCCAGGAACACGGTATCAAGTTCATAGAACTTCTTAGTATCCCTATATATCTCTTTCTGAATGAGGAGTCTCATGGAAGATGGTATGATGAGGCCCTCCAACCTTCTCTCTAGTATCATCTTACTCTTTTTATGTTACCAACATATCTGGAGGTTTAGAATAAGAAACAGGAAATCAAGGGGATTCACTCGTGAGTACGTTTACCATGATAATTGAGACAATATAGTTATTTGAGGGGAAGGGTTTTTAATAATAGGTCTCGGGCACCAGGACCTTTGATGTTTTGACTGGTAGGGAGAAGACTCAGTAGTTTCCCTTCTAGCCTTCTAGGACCAGTGGTTCCTATACTATTTCTATGGGCTTCAGGTAGAGGTGTTTTTAATGTGGGTTCCATGACCATATTTATAATTATCACCCAATGGTTGTTTATGCTTAGGTTATTGGAGGAGGATAGGTTCAACACCCGCCTCAATAGTATTTTCTAGTCTAGTGGTTTCTATAGTAGGGATAATATGCATTTTCCTTATCGAGGTGAGATGGAGAAGGTATGGGCTAACCTCATGGTGTCACTCTAGAAGCTCGACCCATGAGTTGTCATGGATGATGTCATCGGTAGAGGGGTATAAGAGCTAGGTGTGTTCAGTTTCATACAGCAGAGGTAGAGGTTCTAGAAGGACCAGAGATCGTTATAGGCATGATCATATTCTTTAGTAAACGTTTTTGGGCTTTGTTGGATTCTAGAGCTTCACACTAATTTGTTTCACCTGATCTATCCTATTCTATAGGACAAGATGGAGAAAGATTTCTTCTGCCCCTGCTGTTGAGTATGCTAGTCAGTGGTTATACCAACTTGTTTGATGTGTGAAGGGGATGTAGACTGATGATGGGGCCACATTAGTCCTATGGGGATCTCTTCTTGCTAATGATGAAACCATAATATGTCATTCACATCATCATATAGTTTTATTAAATGAATTATATTATCGACTTCATTAGGAGAAGAGTTGTGTTTTTATATGTGGATGGTCAGAATGTGGATTTCATTAGAGAGTGAGGCTATCAGGTGGGTAGTTGGTGTATAGAACCCCTTCTTTCCTTGTTGGATGAGCTTTCATCAAAATCAATAGACATTTTCATGATAGAGGTTACCTGAGTTGTTGGGGAGTTCCTGGATTTTCCCCCCGAGGAGGTTGTAATGATACCCCATCGATGTGATGTAGAGTTTTGAATAGACTTGCATCCCAGTGTATCTCCTCTTTCGATGGATCCTTATTGGATATTCCATTGAGAGTTGAAGGAGTTGAGGATTCAGATAGACAATACGATTCAAAAAGGTTTTATTTGACCTAGTGTGTCATTGTGAGGTTCTCCAATCTTGGTTGTGAAGATGGTAGATCGTGGTCTAAGGTTGTCCATAGTATAATGGATCTTGAACCAAGTAAAGTTCAAGAATATTTACTCTCTCTCATGGATATAAAATCTTTTAAACTAGTTTATGGGGGTATGTTGGTTTTATAATATCAATTTTATATCGGGATATCACTATTCTAGGGTGATGGAGGGAGATATTCCAAAGACTACATTTGGATGCAGGTATGGGAAAATCAAGCTCATTCTCATGCCTTTTGGTGTTATAAACACACCTTCCATATTCATGGGACTCATGAACTCCATGTTCTGTGAGTTCATTGATCATTTTATCATCATATTTATCGATTATATCCTGATTTACTAGAAGATATATTAGGATCATGTTGAGTATATCGGAACCATCCTACAAGTTCTTCAATGACACGAACTCTATGGAAGGCTATCCATGTGAGATTTTTGGACATGTGAGGTACATTTACTGAAACATGTGGTGTCTCTGTAGGGTGTAGTGGTGGAATAGTAAAAGGATGAAGCAATTGTTTCTTGGGAAGCACCCAAGAGTGTGGTAGATGTTTTCATTTTTCATGGTCTCACAGTCTATTTTCAAAGTATTTTACTTGATTTCTATCACGTTTCAACCCTATTGACAGATCAGGAAAAAAAAAGAGAAAATATTTTTTGTTGGTTGATCAGTGCCAGGCAGTGTTCGGTTACCTAAAAGAGAAGTTGGTTAGTTCCCCAATGCTCTATTTTCCTAAGTAAAAGGGTTGTGTTTGAGGTTTTTTGTGACACTTCATGTATGGTTTTGGGATATGTGCTAATTCTATAGTAGGGTGTGATCTCTTACGGGTCTAGGAAGTTACATCCCCACGTGAATTACTACTCTACCAATGATCTCGAGTTATCAGTAGTTGTTTTTATATTTATGTTGTGACAGTATTACCTTATTATAGAGCATTTTTCTGGTCTTCATAGACTTCCAGAGCCTAAAGTATATCTTTTCCTACTATGATATGAATATTTTTCAATAGAGGTGGATGTATTTTCATTATTAATATGGTTTTGAGATCTCTTACACCTTAGTAAATGGGAATTTTGTGGCCCATACATTGAGTATGAAGTCATGGAAAGAGGTTGTTTGGGAATCTATAGATTCATGGAAAGTGATGTGAAAGTTGGAATCCCTCAACATAGATGAGATAATGGATGATGGAAGATGTTTTTTTATTCATATGATAGTTAAGTATTCTTTGATGAAGCTAGTGGAAGTTTTTCTGTGGGTAGACTTGGAGTAGGAGGTGTTGCGCAATCATGTTGGCCATGGTGATGCTTTGGAGAGATGATCATAGAATGGTCAAAATCATATTTTATTCCACTTGAGGTTTTTTTATTATGTGTTCAATGCATGAGGATGTTCATCATGAGATTCAGAACACACTATTATATGTACAAAAATTAATTTCTAAAATATATCATGGCTTGAAGATGCATTTTTGGTCGTCTAAGGTGAAATAAATAGTGGTGGAGTTTGTAGTGAGATGCATAGTCTAAAATTAGGTAAATGCTGAGTACCATGATCCTCAGGGTTTGTTGAAGCCCTTGTATATCCCCAAGTAGAAGTGTTATGACATCCTAATGGATTTCATTAAAGTGTTACCCAGGTCTTAGGGAGGTTTTGATTCTATCTGGGTGGTGGTGGATCGGCTGACAAAATCATCTCACTTCATAGAGATCAAGGAGTTAGATGTAGTGAATGCCTTATCCATAAGGTATTTGGATGAGATTTTATGGTTTAATGGTGTTTTGAGATCCATTGTATTATATTAAGACACATGATTTACATCATGAGTCTATTGGGGATTACAGAATTCTTTTGGCACGTAGTTACGCCTCAAAACTACATTACGCCCTCAAACATATAGGAAATAATAGAGGAATATCCATACATTTGAGGATATGTTGTGGGCAGGAATCTATGACATTGGAGGATCTTGGTTGTAATAATTTCCGATGGTATATTTCGCTTGTAATAATAGCTATCACTCTTCCATTGGCTTGAGTCCATTTGAGGTGTTGTACTAGAGACTATTCCATTCTCCATTGTGTTAGATGAAGGTTGGGGAAACATATGTTCTTGGTCAGAAGAATTAAAAATAAAAATGAAGGGGAATTATATTGTTCATGAGAGGATGAAGGTGGAATATGACCAGTTTAATTCATATGTTCTTCGAAGGAGGAGGCCCTTGGAGTTCATGGTCATGAACCACGTGCTCTTGAAGGTTTCCCCTCAATGTGGTCAAAGGAGGTTTGGAAGATGGAGAAATTTTTCTCGAAGTTTTTTTTGGACCCTTTGAGGTGTTGGTACGATTTGGAGATGTGGAATACCAGTTGTTGTTGACACAACATTTAGAGAGGAACAATGACATATTCCATGTCTTTCAAATTCATCACTATCTTCACGAAGAATCCCATGTCCTTAACTAGGGGGAGATGGATATCGGAGACGACACAAAATGTGTGGAATAGCTGATAGAGATCCAGTATCTTCATGATATGGTTCTTTAGGGACGAACCATTTCTTTGGTTCATGTGTGGTGGGTCATGTTGGCCTGGAGGAGATTACTTTGAGTGATAATTATAGATGTGTGGCCAGTACCTAGAGTTTTATTGAGTTTTACTTGCCCTGTTTTATTTTGAAATGTAATTTTTTAACCTTGTAATTGTGAAATGAGTTATTGTCCCTTGTGTTGAGATGTATATGGGTAAATGTGTGATAAATACCTAACATTTGAAAAGGGGAAGACTAAACTCCTAATCTAGACACATTAACTGCGACGCGATTGAACCTATGTGGGGGAGTCAAGGATCCCTAGAGAAGATAGTATCTTGACATGGAGGATATGATTCCTTGATTAAGGTGTTTAACATTGCATGGTTATTTTTTACTCCTAGTGTGTTTTGTGATAATTTAGGTTGGTGTGTTCAGTTGGTGGCAATGCGTGAGGAGTGATGATAGTCTTCAGAGGTATCTCACAGTATGGTTTTTCATAGCCCTTTTCCCTTATGGGCTTCGTTTCAACTTCTCGAGGTCATGAATAGTTTGAGGCATATCTAATGTAATTTCTCGGTCCTCTCTTTCCCATTAATTTGTGAAAATCATTTGTTTGATGTTTTCTGGGAGGTCAAGGTGACTTATTTCAATGCTTTCCAAAATTTCCCCAATTTTTTCATCTAACCAACTGTATTTATACACGGGTGACTAGCGATGGTAGATCGCAATAGTGACTCACGATAGTGACTCTTCATGGTGACTTGTCATGGTGACTCGCAATGGTAGCTTTCCAATAGTTAGTCGCACTGGTGACATGCCAGTGGTGACCCACACTAGTTACTTGCAATGGTATCTCACGACGGTGACTTTCAATGATGACTCACAATGCTAGATCTCTAATGGTGACTCACACAAGTTTCACATGATAGTGACTCACATCGGTGACTTGCCAATGGTGACTCACATTGGTGACATGCATCGGTGACTCTTAATGTTGAGTCATCTAACGACAAGGCATTCTAACATTTTTTCTTTTTTCCAGTATTTCTAATTTACCAGTTTTTTCCTTTTGATGCCTTTTTTTATGTAAACTATTTATAATACAATATTAAAGTGGTTTTTATCCATTTCAAGGGATATAAATCATATCATTAAATTCCTAATAGTCTAAGGTATTTTTATTTGTGAAAGTGTGTAATCTTGACTGGATCTAACATTAATGGATAATTGATGATGTATCTAAATATCATCCTTATTTTAGATATTATGAGAGATGAAACACCTATCTCTTTATTATTATTTTTCTTATTCTCTCTTTTTATGAGGTGATCAGAGCCTTTATCCCCATTAGATTCATGATATTATTCTACACCACCTAGTTCGTGTTTTCCTTGGAGTTTCATATTCCATACGTGTCCTTGTCATGGTGAAATCATGGTTTGTTCATCACCCTTTCTTCAAAGTATGATTTACTTCATATTTATTAATTGTGTATCATGCAGGGTGGGTGTATAAATTTTTTCCATGTGAATGTATTGGAATCCAACTCAAATAAATATAATTGAATCTTTTTAAGATCAATACAAAGGGGTTGGGGAAAAGTGATGTATGATAAGCTTGTTATTTTTTTATTATTATGGTGATTTGTATGGGCTAACAACCCACTATAAATCATGGCCTTGGGGGTCCTTATTATCACACAAAATGATTACTCGGAAGCATGATTTTTGTTTTTCATTGTATGAATATATATAAAAACTATTAATCATGTAAACTCGGCTAATGAATAGAATCCCCAAGATTATACAACATCTATAATAACCCCATAATTAACGAGATAAATTAAATAGGGGATACCTTATTAAATCTAGAATTTATGTTTTGTTTGGTTTGTGTGGTGATATGTTTTTGAGAACAGTTATGTGTTGTGGGTGGTTTGGAAGGGGGAATGGAATCTCGGGTATTGAGATTGATTGATTATAGAATGGATGAGTATTTTTTTGCATCGGGGATACAATCAGATTGTGCTTTGGTTGTGTTCTTGGAGTTGGTTTCGAGTTGGGGACTTGTTTTTCTTAGTAGGGATAATTTTCCTAGACTTTCTCCACATGTGACTTGTTTGTGTGGTTTGATGTGTGTTTTGCTTCGTAGTTTCCCAGATAGTAACTGAATAAATGAATGAATAATTGGTTAATAATGTTTGGAGCTATCTTTGGTTTTCTAGTCCAGAGAATGAATAAATGAGTTTTTAATAAATAATGGTAATGGTTTAACCAAATTGTTTGTGAATTTAAAAGGAGTTGTAGCATGTTGTGTGGTAATGGTAGTTATGGTATCAGTGATGTTAGTATTATTTTGAGCTAGTTGTTTGTTTGAGAACCACTAGGTAAGGATGGAATGTTTTGTATTAAATCTATATAGACATGTATTTAATTTTTTATTTCTATAAGAACCCCACCATAGTTGATCACAATGTGCCAAATACCCCCATCATCATAGGGTAGGGTGTCTTTCCTAAACATCCTGATGGGAGAATGTATGGTTGGCCACCCGATATTCCCTAAAATTTCTTCCAGGCAGATGTAACCCAATATTAATTAGGAAGGTTGTGGTTTTTAGTTCCTAGGTTTGTGATGGAAAGTTGTGTTTTTCATGGTGTCCTTGGGATGAGGTGTTTTTTGTTTTCTCATGTGTCTTAAGGATGAGATGTGTTGTGCCTTCCCAGGGGTTTTCGAGATGTCACATGTTATGTGAACTAGGTGTATATGGGTGGGATGTGATGTGGTATGGGTACAAGGTGTCTACGGGTGATATGAGATGTGTCTTGTGTCCCCATTGATGGGATGAGGTGTGGTTGTGAGGCACGGGTGTGTTCGGGCTGGTTGTGATTTGGTGTGTTCAAAAGAGGTGGGAATGACTGGACATTTTCTATTAGATTTTGGGAGCTTCTTAACCAATGGGAAGGTGTATAGGTTACCCAAATCATCAATGTTATTACTACAATAATTTACATGACTTATGTTATTTGGTGAGCATGCCTTGGTGAGGTTCGGTGGTTACTATACAAGTTTAGGTGTTGTTTGGTTATACTATTTTTTCAAAAGGGAATTAGAATGCTTCTTTCACATGTGCAGAACAGTAATTAGTTTTCCTAATAAGTATAATTGTATGCCCACCCTACGTATATAAAACTTCAATCAATATTCCAGAAGGATTATGTGGACCGTGTTGGACCTTACTATCTCAAACATTGGGATAGTTGTTCTGTCACTTCTTAGGATTATTTTGGAATTTACATTGGAGTTTTCATTGTATTTGTAATAATTTTTTTTAACATGAATGTGGGATGTATTTTCATTACGTAAATATATATATCATGGAGTTATTTTTTTATGAACCATATTATCTCCCGATCTAGTTTAATTAAAAACAGAAATGCCTCCCATTTGATGAGATTTGTATAGCTCGGGTGTTGGTTGCCACCACGGGGCCTACTAGAGGTGGGAATCGGGTTTCATTATCTCTATTACTTCATTTCTAGCTTATTATGGTCTACATTGGATTGTGTGGGTAGTGAGAGTAACATATGGTTTTTCTAAATAATGTAGGGTTCATTAATGTAACATAGGGTCCATCAAAGTAACGTAGTAGAACCATAATTTTCACTATTTCAAAAGTAGAGGTTCTAAACCATATATTCAATTATAGTGAAAGTAGGGTTTATGAACCACACTTTTCACAATTACGAATTTAGTTTTGATGAACCATAATTTTCACTATTTCCAATGTAGGGTTCTCGAACAATACTTTGTGAAAAACTGGAGAGTATACCTTAACAATCATCAATGAATTTTTATAGTATCGTAAAAGTAGATTCAGTCTTTGGAAAAATGGAATTATTTTTTAAAAAACTTATTATATTTTAAAAAAAGAAAGTATTGCATAAAACCGACCTCAACAACTCTTGAAATTATGAAAATATAGAAGAAAAAATATTTTGGAAATATTGCAGCTATGAAACATCATGTAAGAACTTCAAATAATTAAAATAACATTAAAAAAACTTTTTAAACTACGATGTAAACTAATGAAATGAATATTAACATGTTGAATTTCTATAAAATAAATTATTGTGTGAATACTATATATGTATAACTTTTTTTAAATTAAATACATTAAATTTTCGTAATTGTAGACTGTAAAATTTCTAAAATCTATAACATCACCTTTATTGAATTTTTAGAATACTAGAAAATCATTTTCAGACATCCTTATAAACTAATTTAGTTTAGATAAATCAATTATCCATCCAATTTCAAAATAATAACACAAATAAAAAAATTATAGATTGAGATATTATCAAAATATAGAGTAAAATTAATATAAAAAAAAGAAAACATGCACATGGACAAATTGAGTGGAGATCACAAAATTTTGAATTCCTATAATGTTAGCCAAAATTTTATTCATGGTGTTGCATGAATACTATGTCATGAATTCTATAATAATATTTTATTATTTAAAATATTTTTGAGTGGAACACCTGTTTTGTGTAGGTAAGCTTAAATATCATGAATAAATTAAATCTACCTTAACATATTCATGAAATTCACATATCTCCAAAAACATGGTCTCTTATCTTACTCAAAATAATAAAATGTGAAATCATAATGAATACCACATTCTACTATCAATGCCTATATCAATTTTATCATAAATACGTCATATATTATGAGAATTCACTGTTTTTTGATATCTGACTCTACTCATGGAAAATCCATTGTGTTCACTGTGTGGTTTCATTATAGAACCTGAAGAATATAACTCAAAAGTCCCATTTTAACTTTTATCATATTAAAAATAATCACTTCAATGACCATGACGTTGAGTTATAGATTTATCAATTTTCTATATTCATTTTGATTATTCCATGCGATAATCTTCTAAAAGTATTCCTTGAAACCACGTTAAATTACCAAAATTATAATTTATTCAACATTCTAAATATTGAAAATAAATCTAGTACAAAACATACATTAATTTAATACAAACTTAATTGATATGTGAGATAGAGAATATGATCACATAACTTATCATAAAAAGGTAAAAATCCTTCAAACTATAAATAAATATATTCTACCACTAATGGATTTAAAATCATATAATGAAAAAAATTATTCCGGACACAAACTTAATTAAAACACATAAATTAATCAATATTAAAAGTATCCTAACCACAAGGATGTTGATTATAACCGCATGCTATCACCTAGGTGAGTATCGTTATAATGAAAATATATATCCAAGCCCTAGAATAATATTGTGTTCATGTATTTATTAAACCACTAAAATAATAGTATAAAATTAGATAAAACTAGATATCTAGGCATTAGATAACCAAAAATAGACATTTGTATCCATTTTATTGTTAATTTGGTTGATGAAATAGGCTGGTGTATAAGGGGATTTAAGGAGAACCATGAGAGAGATCTAAAGGGGAAGAAATATTGAAAATGATATTGGAATCCATTATAGGAGGATAATTGGTGGATAATTAACGGTGTGAAAGGAATAAAAAAATTCCATAATGATATTTTACCTAAGAGTATAAAATACACCCAATGGACTCAATAGAAACACTAAACCCTTGAAAACCCTGTCATGTACCAGGTATTAGTACATTGAGTACTCCATTATTCAGTAGTACCCAGGGTCCCTCTTTATTCCTCCACATCCCTCTCAAAACCATTAACCCATCATATACATATAATAAATATTTATTTCATATTATAATGATAATATTTTAAAAGAAAACTAATGTGATAGTTTATAGGTCTTTAAAATGTCTCTGCCATCAACAAATCATCCAAAAAATAATTAGATCACTCCCTAATAGAAAAAACCACCATTTTTAATTCATCTCATATTTATATACATATATATCATTTGATTTTTCATTTTTCTTCAATCATACTCATATCAAGTTAATGATCTTTATGTGCAGGACATTCCCACTTTAGATGATAATAGAAACTGGTTTCCCCACCAAGGTTCCATCGTACTCATACTCATTATCATTATTCCAAACAACATGAGTTGGGATTTCTACATATTTTCCTTATTCATGAGACAAGGAATTATTTTATATTCTATTAAAGAATGAATAAAATAAAATCATTATTAAAAAGTCCATGTATGATCTATTATTTTAAAGGCTCTAATGAAATGATGAGAAATCATATTTTAAATTCTTGTACTTAGATTACCTAATTTGGGAGATACCAGAGGAACTAATTGATTCAAAAATGAATTTATCGAATCCATAATATTCTTTCATTAGATGATTTTTTACGATTTTGGGAAATAATCAACCATTTCTAGATCAAATTCACCCACATTGTTCTACCAAAAATTAATATACTAGTAAATAACTAATCGATTATATCTTTAAGGGATAGTAGTGAATGAAATTTCCATTCATAGAGTGTATCAAAAGGGGTTATTTGAAAGTATTAATAATATTTTATATTATGGGGTATTCTAAAAGTAGTATATTATTATTCTAAGATAAAACAAACATGGGGAAAAAATATGCAAAAAATATTCAAAAATATGAATCACCTTCACTAATTAACCATAAAATTGAGGGTGATATGTATTGATTATCTTTAATAATGATTAATGATATATTTTTAACACTTTATAAAAAAATGTTAACCTGGGGCCTCCAAAAAATTCAATTATTGACACCTCCCCCGTTAATTTTACATTCCATAAGACATAAATCATTACCAAATCATCAATAAGATAAGATTACAAAATCTAAAAAATGATCATCACCCATTTTTAGGGATTCTATAATTATCCATCACGTATACTTTAATTTTATAAATATAGGTTGTACCATTATGAAATACCAGATAATTTCATCTTATTTTCATTCAATTATTGGAAATTTTTATAACCAATATACAGTTCGGTGATATTATTTCATGACCTAATGACAAGTGAGACACTAAGACATGAATCTCATTATATCCCATATCATATGATTCCACCATAACAAACTATAATTATAATTATAAATCTTTTAAATTCATAGGTGTACAATCCAATGAGAGTAGGAAAATTGCCTCATAACTTCTTCTTGAATGGTTCTTACATCCACTAATCTTGTATTGACATAAATGAAACAGCTAGAGTCATGCGACCATATTTACCATAGAGACCCTCTATCGTCTAACAATTGAATGAGGATATTGTCTTTGTGTCGAGTCTAAGAATCCTACAGCCAGCCTCACACTAATCACTTAAGAATAATTAGTTCTAAATACATTTTACCCTACTCTCTAGAGAAATATATTTGAAGCTTGACTAGTAAAGACCCCCCATTCATCATATGTTTAATTCACATTTTGAGGGTGATTATTTTTACTGAGGGTATTAGATATATTATTGGCCTTGAATGAAGAATAAATAATCTATAAATAAAATAATTGGTGATACTAAACCAATAAAAAATTCATGATAATTTTATCCCCTTTATATATGACATATTTGATTCTTTATGGGTTGGTATACACTTTAAATTACTCTCTAAATAGATTATGACACTTATACTTTTTTAAATGCATTAATAAGACTTTCAATAGTTCATGTGTTATATAATTCCAATCATGCGGTTTTAAAAACCGAGAGACATAGGACATCACATAGTGATCATAAATTATATTTCATCTAGGGCCCATATAAGAAGAATCATTACCTTCTTAACTGATCTTACACAATTCTAGAGAAATCCATAATGGTGGTGATGTAAGCCTTTTCAATATTTAATGAATTTACATTCAACATTGTTCCAGCCTAATGAATTTAACTCCCTTATTTTTTAGCATGGTCATACAAATAACTATTAGAGAAAAAACATGAATGGGATTGATTAAATACCTAGTATTCCATAAGAAACTCTGAGACTAAAATAATTTATATGTAACGTATCAAGATATTAAATAATTTTATTTTTAATGATCAATAATTATTCATGATTGATACACCACATAGTCTAATAATATATCTTCACAAACCCAAAATGAGAATTTCTATACTTTTTTTATAAATCATAAACTCTTTTAATGTTCTAATAACCAATTAAATTTATCGATTTTTACATTCCATTGTCCATGAGTATACTAGGTTTTTATCCCCAAATAGTAAAAAAATGAGTAGAATAATAGATGTAATATATGGTTAGTGAGAACTATGAAATCTATCTTCACACTCATCATGACAAAAATAAGAAACATAAATCCAAAATTCTCATAATAACTTTGAAAATAAATTTTCGTGATGTTGTCAAGTATCACATGTAGATGGTGATCCCCATATTTAAAATTAATTACTGAAACAAATATCCCCTTTAATTGGTCAAAATATTCATCAATTCAAGGAAATGGGTTTTGGTTATTTATATTTATCTAATTCAACATTCTATAATTTACTCAAATATTTTGACACCCATTAGATTTCTTAGAAAATGAAAACATGTTCACCCAAAATATAAGGAATACATTATATACATTCCTCAAAATAAATCTTCTAATATTTACCATTAAATTCCCTAAAAAATATTGTGGTTCCATGTCATATGGATGAATTGAAATTGGATATCTTCTCTTACATGGGCCAACTTGATTTAGAACTAAAAATAATTTTTTGATGAAATGTAGAAAACTCCACATAAAAAAATTAAGAAAGAAATATATGATAAGAGGTAATGATTCAAGTATCTTTTTTTGACCACTCAAATAATTAAAATTTCCATTAGAGAGGTAACAGTTAAAAATTAATAACATTCTCCTCAAAAAATGATTCCTTGTTAATAACATTCTCCCAAAATAATGTATTGGGTTATATTTAGCGAAAAGAAAGAGACTCTTCTCTAGAAAAATTATGTAATGGACTTAATTAATTCAATAAGATCATGTACAATAAGAGATCAAAGATATTTATACTAAGATTAATATGGTCATATCGATATTACAATGATCCTAACATAATTCCCCTTTGTATATACACAATAGATCATTTACCATTCTTCTTACTAAATTATTTTAGTGATTCCATGTTATTTTTTAAACTGATAGTTATGAGATAAAATAAAAAGTTTTATAATTACATAATAATTCAAATAATCCCACATACATCACTGATGCATCATTAAGGTATCCTTATAAATCACCATGTATAAGGAATAACTAAAAAGTATTTTTCATATAGACACAAAATAAAAAACATCTAATGGAAATTAATATAGATCAATATATTGTATTTTGTCCATTTAAATGTGAAGTTTTTAATTACAAATTAAAATTTTTTAAAACCATGAAAACAAGGAAGAATCCCACACTTAATTTTTTCAGTTTGAAATACTTTTGAGAAATATTTGATTCATTCTGCATCTTGTATTCTTTTATTATAGAAGCAAATTTTTATTTCATGATTCTATGCACTAAAATTATATCATAATGAATAAAATGTTCATGCTTGTTACATACTGCCCCGAACCACCGCATCCAATCCAGAAGGTCACATGACCTTATGTTCTTCTACCCTTAATGAAGAGACTATCAATTAAAAGTGGGGGTCTAAATATATTAGTAGGGAGTCTATACCATCTATAACATGTCATCATTCATGATAATATTGAATAATAATAAAACAAATAATAAACAATAATAGTAAACATAAGTAAAAATGAATAAATGGAATGCATGTTTAATAAATAAAAGAATCAACTGTATGTGGAAGGCCTATTTAGAGGAATTATAGTAGATAATGTATATAAATAAACATAAGGTCCTCTACAATTTATCCTGGTCTACTACTAACTCTGTTCTCCACAACTCAACCGTCCATCACAAGGCCCTTTCCTTTCACCAAATCCTTTAAGAAATAGAAAATTACATTGATATTCCATGTTAAGGTGTGTGTACAAGACTCACTAGGACACAATCAATGTATCCTTAGCATAATGTGATCATGTATAACTATGTATGTCATAGTAATGATCAATGTGTAACCGACATTGACATACATTCCCAAACCGAGCTTTTGGGTGGTAGCCAAGCCGAAAAAACCCCCGACCGTACCTAATTTGGCTTCATATCGGAAAAAAATGGAACAGTTATGGGAAAATATTAATATAAGTGCCACCCTAAAGCTTCTTAATAGCCGTACAGGAACCTGTCCTCTAAGTCAAACCACAGTAGGAAACCATTACCCAGTACTCTATATATCACAATAGATAAAGTCTCATCCTTCCTGGTGGTTGTACAAGCCCCATGACACTAGATTAGACCACACTATGCCATCATTCCCCAGTGCAATCTCTAGCTGAGGTCACCTTTACCATCATTCCCCACTATTACTATGTAGGTCAGATAACTCATGATAATCATTTCCCATGGTCATAACATACAGTTCTAACCACTCATGTTCATCATTCCCTAAGGTTAGGCTACACTAGGCCACCATGCCCAATCATCCATCTTGGACTTGTTATCACGTAAAATTAAAAAACTAATCACACTCCACCTCAAGGGATACCGATCCATGTTGGGTCCACATGTCTCACAAGTACCATGCTCATGACAAAATAACATATCACATAATAGACATATGATAAAGAAATAGTGACACCATATCAAGAACATATATTAAGGAATGCTAATCAAGGAACGTGTAATAAGGAACACATCATGATAAAATATAGTACCATCATAAATAAAACATGTGAATAAAAAATCAACATGGAATCTATCTATATCAATAATTCTTATTGACTAAGGCCATACATTGTCATAGGATACACACACCCATAAGAAATAACAAGACAAACATGGATATAAAATATTCCACCATGATAATCATACCTTGGAAACATGTATAAAGAGGTCCCTAGAATGTAAGAAATTTCCAACCCTAGAATTCATCAATGTCAATGTAAGGATAATAATCCATGTATGGTTCGATAGATGGAGTGGAAACCCCAAAATTATAGATTATCTTTTTGTGGCCCTATTATTGTAAACATAAATATGTTAATATTTGAAGTTCAAAAATAATTCTTATAACCAAAACTAGATATTTTATTTCCTGAAGAGATAAAATATATCATTTAATGATAATTTCGCTCCCTTCGATAAATTTTGAATTATCATTCTCGACAGGTTCATGAACTCACATTATTTCATATAGAAATAATTATCATTTCATAATTTCTCATAACTTATCCTTTTATTATTATCTTTTGATAATTTATCCTAATTTATCCTTTTAAAATTGTCTTTTGATAACCTTTTCAAAATTATTCTTTATATTTATCTTGTGATAATTCATCCTAAATTTTCCTTTTATATTTTTTATCATTTTAAATAAATTAGCCTTGATAATTATCTTTTGATATTTCTATAAATTACATATTAATAATTCTTAACTTGTTTAAGAATGATCGTATGATGATTTCAAGATTATAACTGATAATTTAGGTTTATGAATTTATATAAATTCAACCAATTTTTCCATAATTTATAAAATAAGAAATCCTTAAAAAAATTTAAAAAAATAAGAAACTCACATTTTTGAGGCACCATTCACATAGTATGTATAATAAGAATTTGGCTATCACTTTCCTCAAACAACTAAATCAAATATAATGGTACCTAAAATGATCAAGAAATTAGTTTTAAATTTTTTTAACATTACCAAACTCTTCAGTAAAATATCTGTGTCATTTCAAGACCAAGATTTACAAAAGGGTATTCAATGTTTTGTCAAGAATTATTTATAATGTTTATATGTATTTTCTATAAAAAAAACTTCATAATTGTTTCAATATTTCTTTATATGTTTTCAAATTACATTTGAAAAATTGTTTTTAAAACATTTTGAACATTTATTTATAAGTATCCAAATTATTTTCCAAGAAATGATTTTTAAAAAAATAAAAATTTATTTATAGGTTTTAAAATTATTTTCAAATAAATGTTTTTAAATTTTTTATCAATATTTATTTATAATTTTTTCAAGTATTCTTAAATAAATGGTTTTTCAAAATATTTTTAATATTTTTGTTATATTTTTTAAATGTTTCATTATGGAACAGACGTTTTAGAATGTTTTGAAGATAATTTTATATGTTTTCAGGGAAAAAGGTTTTCAAAAGGTTTTCAATATTCATTTATATGTTTTTAAGAAAAAAACATCTTTAAAATTATTTCAATCCTTCTTTCTGGGTTATCAATGTATTTTTAAGGGAAATTGGTTTGAAAAGGTTTTACATTTCAAAATGTATTTTTCAAAGAAGAAAGGACATTTTCATCAAGAAATGTTTTTCAAAGATATTTAAAAATTATTTCCCATCTATATTGACATTCATTGATGTTACTCATTATTTTCTAGGAAATTATTTGAAGGTTACATTAATATTCATTCTCTAAATTGTTTATGTTTTGATGGAATGAAGTTTATAAAAGCTGTTACTCTTTCATGGGTTATATTCTTAGGAAATATTCTTCTTTCCATCAGTTATAATTTAATAAAATGATTTTGAAACTAGTATTTTTCCACAAGTTAAGATAAGATTATTTTTTATGGAATACATTTCATTTTATTGGTTTTGATAGGATGTTTATGAATCCCATATATTTTTATTTTTCATGATGTGATGAAAGTTTTCTAATCCTGTGGAAAATGTATGAATGATTTTATTATGATATGGGTGGGACTTATATCTCCCTCAAATTCATTGGGTTGTGATTTATTTCTCATGATATAATGATAGGAATCAAGTCGATGGATCATAACCACTTTGGGAAGATGGGGAAACCTGATCCCTTACAAATAAGAGGACTGTGACTGGGGATGGTGGCATGCCATGCCTAGTAGTTGTAGTCACCATGAAGATGGAATATTTGGAAACATGATCCACTAGGGGATGATGGGGAAACTAGATCCACTATGGAAAGATATAGAATCATTATCCCTTATAAGGAAAGGAATGTAACTAGTGATGGTGGTGTGTCATTACTTGTAGGTTTAGTCCCCATGAAGTTCCCTAACAAGTTCTAGAAATGCATCTTAACTAATATGGAATGATATTACATGTTTATTTGTATGAAATAGTTATATGTATTACTCATATTTTATTCTTTCTAGGCATATTTGATTATGTTCGTTATGATTAATATCATCTAAATTTCTAATCATTATTCCATGATTTATTGTTATGATATTTGATCTATGGTGTATGATATTCGGATTTTAGGGTCACATTATTGTACCCTTATTCAAATGTTTATACTTATATATATCTGATGTTTACCCTTACTAATAATCTGAGATCACCACTTCTTATGTTTTCTTCACCAAGATATGAAGATATAAATTAATTATGATGTGTCTTAGAAGGGATCTAGTCATGAATAACCTATTGGGAGACAATTTGTCTCTCTCGTGTTCTAGTGTTTATGTTTCTATATATCCATATGCATAAGACTAATATAGTGTTTGGGTTTTTTTGTGTATTGTTCTAAGTATTCCAAAAAATGATGCAATGTCTATGTATGATAAGACTAGTTTGTTATATCAGAACTAAAATAATTTATAACATTTCATAAATTATATTCCTTAAAAAATAAAATTAAAAAATAATATAGCTCATATTTTGAATGATTTTAAAATTAATTTAGGAAATAAATGTTTTTAAACTATTATATTAAAAGAATACTAAATTATTTTTCCCATGGTACATCAAAATATCATATTTATGAAATAAAATAATTAAAAACCAATAGTTTCACACTATAACATAACCCTTACATTCTCATTCAATAAAATAATTAAACCAAAAAAATAAAAAAAAATAACATGAAGACAATGGAATATACAAATTTAGCTAGAAGAACTAGAAAATAAATCTATCCAAGTAAAATATTTAAAATAATATAAAATACACCACAAGTTATGTAGGGTATGGTAGTATATAGTTATTGAAGATAAGGGAGATAGGTTGAGAGACGTGGTTGATGGTGTTTGGTGTTCAGTGAATGATATTTAATGTTGGGATTATAGATGAATGAGGGAAAGTGGTTTAATTTGAGAGAGATGGTATTCTTATGTTGTTTAACAGAAATAATAAAAAATTCTAATTCCAATAATTCATCATTATAAATATTTTCAAAATCATTTATTTATAAAATAAATGATTAAAATTATTTTATCAACTCTGTAATATAATTACCAATATAAGAACTATTTTTTCACATTGGTTATATAAATAACTATGTAAAAAACATTATTTGACAGTTTTCAACATTGATTATATTATTAACCAAGTAAAAACACTTTTATAAACGTTTATATAAAAAAGTAACATTATACATTTACCAAGTTAATTAGCTTCAAAATATTAAAAAATTAGAAAATATAGGAGATCTCACCATAGGATAACCAAATATGGAATTCTATTGACACGTGATGGTGAACATAGTTGAGGATTTATGGTGAAGATAAAGGATATTAAATTAGAACTATAAAATATCCATAGATGCATTGATATTATAAAAAATTAAATGGGAATCTGGATTAGGAAGATAATTATGGATTAAATAAAGATATAAAAAGGCAAAATTACCCCTATTTCAAGGGATTTTTTCAAATTATTGTACAAGTAACTGGTACAGGTCCTTTCGGTATGCAGTGTACTCAACAGAAACACAATACCCTTACTACCCACACTATGTACTCAGTCTAAGCCCATTAGGTAGCTGATGATTCTACTCTATCTCCATATCAGAATCCTATAATCCCTCCTAAGCATAGAATTAAATATAAATTTCTATTACGAGGTCATAATTGGAAAATAAAACTAAACGAAAATTGTAGGTTTTTTACACATGTTTTATCATGAGTATGGTATAGTGGAAATGGATAAACCTAAGAATTGGGTAACTAAATCCAACTATAATATTTGGGAAAAACATTCTAGGAATCCCTATGAATTTTTATACATAATGGAAAATGTTTTTAAAATCCATATGATAAACTAGGAAAAGAGTTTTCAACTCAAGAAATAAATTTTTATAAATGATATGATTGGAATGATGTCCTACTGTAATATCTAAGTGGTGAGAGGAATGCGAAAACAAATCACATATTTTTAAATTAGTCTTATTCTCCCACAAATGGATATGTTCTAAAAAGTTGACATTATTTTTTTTGTTGGAAAATTGACAATATACCTTATTAAATGAATGTAAAACATTATATTCATAAGATCAAATATTCTATTTTAGATAAAATGATGTTATAATTATTAAAAATTATTTTCATATCAATCATAGAAATGGAAAATCTAAAAGGAATAAACTTATTAGGCAAGTAAATAAATATTATAATTTTTCATAACAAAAAAATGGGAAATTTATATTTTATAACAACCCCTTCTATTGAATTCAGTAATGAGAATCGGAGAAAGATTCACATATCATTTATAAAATTGTTATTTAGAGTATAGATAGTCAATGGAATTTTAGTCTTCACTCATTTAAAAATTGGTTGTGTAAATTATTCACTTATAGTAGTCGAGGTCCCCTTTAATGCTTGATCTAGCTTTGGAAATCATTGTATAATTATTATTGTACAAGTTCTGATAGTTTATTTTGATTTATAATACGAATGGGTTTAATAAATTATTAAATGTATTATCAATGTGTTGAGTAACTGATCATGGAATTGGAGGTCCAGGATGATGTGGTATATTTAAAATAAAAAATATATAACTTCCTAAGATATAAATAAATTATTACATGGTTTAATAGTCATTGTAAATAATTGAAAATGAATAATGTTTTTAAGAATAATCGGTTGTGCTTCTATTGTTACATTTTTATTCATTTGTGGAAGTTCTTGGAATACATGATGTAGTGTTAGAAAATCATTAAGAGTCAACATATTTTATAGATATTATAGAAAACAAATTTCTATTTTTTTTAAACATGATAACATCTATAAATAAAATAATTCATATGGCATTGTATATGGGTTTAAAATTGAACATGAGAGAATGGTAAAATATAAAAATTTTCAATCAAGAGATCAAGAGAAATTCACTTCTATATTATAGTGTTATATATATTGTATTAATTTAAATCATTAGTTAATCAAAATAATTACATTATAATGTCAAATTATTCTCTCTTATGGTGTAAGAGGATTTATTGTAATCACTTACTATAGGAAATAAATGAGATGATACACGTGGTTTAGATATATCCATTACTATTATATGGTTTGAAAAAAATAAAATCATATAAGTATTTCTATTAATGGTAAAAGTTTCTATCCAATATATTTCAGTCCCATGTGAATTATTTGATCTTACCAGATTATAGTTTCATATTTAAAATAATAATGCCATATTTTTAGAATATTAATCCAATAAAATAGAATAGGAACTAATATATAAGGGTTAATGATTGTTTTGTACTATGAATAATAAATAAAATTTTTGTTATATCCTAACAAAAAATAATTTGTTATTTATAGCATGATATTTTTGAGAAAATAAATCTTTTAAGAGGTTAGACTATGTATGTTTTTACTTGGATATTTTCAAGTTATAAATGATTCAAAATGAAACTATTCAAATTCTACGTGAAAATCACTTTATTCAACAAATGAGTTTAGTATGTATTGATAAATGTATAAATGTTCACTATTTCATTTTTTTACCAAAATGGGTTCAAATAAATATTTAAATGGAGAATTTAAATGAGTTATTATTTTAGTGAAGCTATAATGATTTTTGTTATGATAATGAACATTGAAAGACTTATAAGTAGAAAATAAAATTAATTTAAATTAACATACAATATGTTGTGAAGTAATAATGTTTTAATAATTTCTTAAGGTGTTGATAATTATGAATATGTTTTCTAGTGTCATCATTATTAAAATAAATAATTCTTTATATATTTTACACACTAAAAGACTATAGTGGGAGGTTTTATTAATTAGAATTATAGAGATGTTAAACCAATTACATTGTTTTCTAATGAGATTATTAAAATGATAATAGTGAAGAAAATATATATACTTTATTTTAATTTATTTTATAAGAAAATATTATATGTATTTTAGGTGGTTTTTGTAAATATTCAAAATGAAGTTTATGATTGTGACTTTTATTATGTCATTCAAACATAGACTCCACATTATCAATATTTCGCATTTTTTGTTTATACAAAAGAGGTTTAATAATAATTAACTCCTCAAAGTATGATTTTGGATTACCCATTATAGATTCTCAAGTTGGTGAATTATATAATATGATGAAATTTAAATGTTACTACATTTTGGATTTTTAATAGAGATTCCAAAACTTTTAATTGAACAAAAAAATTAATTTTGTAAACTTGGTGACCCAAAAACTATATCACATAGAGTTACATGAACAATTTCATCTGTATAGTGGAGTATTTTTTCATATTGAATCCCTTAAATGAGGTTAAGAATTATATCAAGATTTAAAATCATGATACATTAAATTATTTATTATAAGGACCTTAATTTTGAGCTAATCAGGGGTTAGTTATTTTTCTTATTGATCATGTCATCAGTTAAGGTTTAACCAAGCTAGGAATTTTACATAATATTAAATTTATAACATTTAGTCCCCTAATTGATATATTTTGGAGGAGGGTATAGTTGATACTATATTATGAAATTTTATTTGTTCTTATCTTTTAGTTGAGGGGAATGTTTTATGATCATCTCATTAATTTATTTTTTTATAAAAGTCTATTTTACTCTATTATTGGGAACTATAATGGGAATCATAAAAAATGCCAATAATGGAAAATAAAAAAATGGATTGACTAAATTATTTCCCAATCCCAAAAAAATAAAATTATTAACTAAAAATATCTAGGGGTTATTGGTCTATTTGAGCATAAATCAATAGAATCATCAGAATCCAAAATGTGCAATCATCACTTCACTCCACAAGACCCTATGAACGCTACATATTCTCGATATCATTTAAATTTGTCCAACCTCACTGATACACTATCAATTATAAATAGTCCTCATTTTATCATCAATATAGAAGCTTTTATGATACATAGAGTAGCTAAAGAAGAAAAAAAAATATAAAGAATATCATTAGATATTAAAACATTGATTTTTACATATAAATTATCTCCATAAAATTATACTTCATCATAATCAGTTATTTAATTAACATCGCAGTGGAAAAATGATTATTACAAAAATAACCATATAATGAATCAGAAACAAAACCCATCCAAAGAAATCAATCCACAGATAGAGAATATACACCAATACCTTTTTTGAGTAATGAAACATTTTTCATGAATTATTATCCATTGAATTTTTCCTTAATAAACCCTATTTTTTTGAAAACAAATATATCCCCCAATATATTGAATCAATCCCCTAGATGAATAAAAACTTAATGAAAACTTCACTATAGAGATAAAGAAGAATAGTGATATTCATATCCTAAAATCATGATTATTTCAAATTAGAGTTATCTCTGGGTTGATCTAAAATAATTAAGTGAATAACCATGAAAATTAATAAGGATTGAAAGGAAAGAAATATAAATTACACAAAACCTAAATATATATGAATTAGTAAAATTGAAAGAATACAATGAGAAACAATTAAATAAGACCAACATATGACTACTAAGAAAACAAGAATTATACTAAATATTTATACATATCTTACCACCCCCTATCATACATATTGTTTTATCTACCCTACTATATATCCAACAATTTTGATTAGTGATAAAAAAGATCACACCTGGAAAAATTGATCCAAAAGCCCTATGATGATGGAGTTTCTCATTTTCACCAAATGGGTTTGAGGAAACACGTCATCATAAAACCATGTTCTAAAAGAATCCTTGATGTAAGGAAACAATGAAAAAATGGAACACTTTGATATTATTTTTTGAACCATTAGAGAAATAATGATAAATAACTATCCCAAAAAAGTTTAATGAATGCCTATAATTTAATGGTTTTATTTTTATATGGAAACATTTATAAACTTTTCAGTTGAATTACGACCTTATAGTGTGGTTTTTAATTCGATTTCATAATTGTTGTTTGTTAATTGGGATCTTGTAGATTACATTGTGGGTTTTTTATTCAATGGATTTAATCTCACATTAGAGGCATGAAATTTTCGGATCACTCAATGTTATCTTATATAGATGAATTTAACTATGATGTTTTAATATTATTGTTTTTATCTTATTTGGTTGGTCTAAGAGGTGTGATTTTCACACCATGAAAACTAGTGGATTGCACTCAATCAAACTAGAAAGGATGAGTTATATATGGTTTCATTTTAACATGGCATGGCATGTAATGTTACAACATAAGGGATCATGATTTCCCAACATATCCATTGATGTGTAAACACACAACAACATTGTATGTTTCAACATATTCATCTATTCCAAGGGATATGAATGAGTATAAGGGTGTTTATCCTCTGTAGAGACTATATAATCTAAATCTTGCTTAAGTATGGTGTATCATGATATGGATATACCAGTTGTGATGTGAAGGTGGAGAATAAATCAAGAATAAGTATATTTTATTTTATATATGATTACAATATCCACCATCTATGTCACCTGGAGAATCAATTGCATTGTGGAACCAATGGGTATATCGCTTCTGGTGTGAAAGTATATCACATTCCATTATATTTTTGATCCCATGTTAAAATGACCCAACATGATCGGTTAAATGTAATTTATATATATTTTTCATCTGTATTGTACTTCCCATGCCTAATGTAATCACTGAGAGAGGGAGGGAGTGAATCAGTGATCCAGTTTCTTTTAAACAATTTCTTCTTTCAATCCAACCTATGTGACTAGTTAATATATGATCCTCCAATTATTTTGAATCTCATCCTTCCTTAAGTGGTGTAGTATACAAAATAAACTTTCTATAATTTTTAACATTAATATCATTATATTTTCTTGGTTCATGATGATTATATCATAGGTAGGATAAATAGATTCATGATTCTCACATTCTCTCTGGATTGAACATTATAAAATCCGGGTTGGTTTCCTCTCCTTCTTCACATACCCACTTAATTTTCAAGATACAATCAGATTCTCCTTCCTCAGACCACAATATCCTTTTACATTTTTCTAGTATCATTCTCTCTATTAATTTACAGATCTGTAAAACTTTATTTCATCATTCTAATTTATTCCTAAAAAACACATTAATATTACTTCCAAAATGTTTTGTGGAATATTATTTAATGGTAATAGGATATTCTAACTTTAATTTTAATTCTAATTATATTCAATTTTATTATCTGAAATATTTTTTAAGATTAGGTGGTTTCCTTTTAAAAAAATAAATATCCATTACATTAATTAATTGGGAATCTTAGTCCACATGTGCATGGACTCAGTCACTATGATTAGGGTGTGTCACTATCAGTGTGAAAATTATCTTAGCACAACCTAAAGTACTTTTCATTTTATGTCAACTAGATAATAGTTACCAAGAATAATGTTTGTATTTGAATCATAAATAGAATCACATAGAATAATCTCATTTATTTTTTAATTATACATAATATTAATTATTTGATTGATATCAAATATGCACACTATTAAATATAGCTTATATGTAGTTTTTTGTCACTTGAATGTAATACATGAATGATTTATGTGTTTTCAAGTTACGTATATTCAGATTCGATAACTCATATGAAGTCTTATATATGAAACATAATAGAGAAAAATCACTTACAAAAAGTCATGACTAAATCACATGTTTCTCCAATTATCACTTATAGAGTCTCTATAATTTCAAATTTTTATTATTCCATAGTAAATAAATCTTATAATGATTCCCAAATTAATCCTACACACCCTTCAATGAATCAAATAGAGTATCTTTTTTAGTTGGAAATCATTCATACAAAATTCCAGACATTTCCAATTTTAAACCTTAATGATAATATTATAATATAGTTAAAACATACTCAAATAATCTGCAATTGATCTAAATGTATTCTCAAAACATAATAAATCATAATCCAATAAATTTTCCACAAATCGATGGACTATTCACAATTTATCTCAACTTCAGTAGGAAACAATCCTTCTTTAATGTATATCATCAATTTATATACTCTCTAGTTTCTTCCGGACTCTCTAAACTATTGTATATTATATTCTGAACAACAACATGCATCTCAAAATTTAATAATAGCTTAAACAATAATCATGAATAAAGGCATCCAAAATCTATTTAGATAATATCTTTATGAATTATATCTGACCACTTCTTCTTTTTTTCATTCCCAATGGAATCCATTAAAACTTCTCATCACATTATCCCCACATATATTGGATATTTTCTTCATCATCATCGTATACATAATAATGGAGGAAAAATAAAATAATCTTCATTGTACCTTAATCTCTCCATATGTATTTATTATCAATATCATATAATTTAATTGAAGTAAATATGTTTTATTTGTATCTCTTATTAATCTTCTCCAAGTTAAAAATAAATGAAATATTAATTCATGGTGGAATCTAAATAATTTTCTCTATAATCAACCTGATAAAAATAGGGTATCCAAAAATTATTCATCCCCCATTTCTTATTCATAATTTTATCTTGACTCACTTATTGTAAGAAGGATGATACAACCATTTTTTATAAATTAAAAATGATCGTTATGTTAATAAAATAAATATTTATGTTGTATATCCCAGTTTAGAAAAACATATCTATTTATCCAATAAATTAATGATTTAAAAAAACAAATTCATTATGTGTATTCTTATTAATATTTTGTTTTAGTATTTGTATAATTTATATTTTGAGAATTATTTTTCCTGCACTCAACACAACTAATGTATAAGAAAATTTCAATTTTAAATAATGGAAAAAAGTACCCCTTAAACTAATATCTTTTATGAACAATCGTTTCCTATTAAAAATCAAATATGATATTAATAATGAATGTTTTAAAAATGTGATTGTAATACCCTTATCATTAATTTTTTTGAGCTATCCCCATTTTTATGCTCATTATAGTATAAATATTTTGATATATTTTCTTTTTTTCATCACATTTAATTAATATACTCAATTAATCTTATCATTAATGAATATTACAACATTGAAATTATAGGATGTATTATTCTCCATGTTTACCAACTTATATTTCATAAACTAGATCCCTATTTGTTTATGAAGATTAATTGCATGTATGTTAGTGATAAAATAAATAAAAGGGAATAAATAGGGGTTACAATTTATCCTCAGTAAGAGATTAATATTTATTATATTTCTACTAATATAAATTATCTATTCTCCAAAACATTATCCAATGAATAGATATTTATTCATCATTAAAAAAAATAGTCATGTGTCTTCATTGTTATCATGATTACTTATTTTAAAAAAACTCCTTCCATATATTTGTACAGATTCTTATAGTGAGAAAAATGAACACTTTTACTGCATATTTACCCCATATTTTTTAGTATTTTAATTGAATATGGTAGAACAAATGGATCAATCCCTAATATCAAACTATCTTACACATTTGTCCCACTGATCACTTCACCTTCACGGCCCTTTTTCCTTTTCAAGAAGCATTTTATTTTCCCTTTTTATCTCTATCATTTTATGAGAAAAACCTTCACCCCAATTTTCAATCATACGCTTTCATTCCTTGATCTTTCTTCACATTAGTTTCCTATAAACACCATCCTAAAATATTTCCATCTCCAATCTAGTACCTTCTAAAAAAAATCCTTCAACCTAGGATTATTCCATTCTTTTTAGGTCTCCTAATTATTGATTCATGATAGTTCTATATAAAATAAGTATTGTAAGATTATTTTTTTATTTTTTACCCATATGTTATAATTTCTGAACAATATACCTTAAAGATATTTCATTAAATAATTTTATAAAAAATATGAAGAACAACTTGATATCAAGATGAACTTATGACCTTAATTAATTTCTACATTGTGAAAATTCCTATTCACAACTCACATCTACCACTCTTACTCATAGTATTGATATTTTCTTAACATTCCTTATCCTGAACTCTTCTAGTTTGTATTTTAAAAATTTTACATCTATATGAAATATATTATTTGTAATATAAAAAAATATGTATCATTTTATTTGGTCTAGTATTAAAATAAAATTATGAAGATTAAACATAAATCTCCACATATTTTTCATAATCTTGTATCTAGGTATATAAGGAATTTATATCTTTAATATAACAAGAATTTTCCTCATGTTTCTTTCCATATTTTTCATCTTTTTTGTTTTATGATCTTTTAGAATCATTTAATGTTTGATAATTTTTATTTTGTATTTTCTTAACTCTTCTATGAGACCACTCTTCATCACATAATAATTTCATTACTCATTTTCAACCAGCTTTACCAACATCAAGTGTAAGAATTTTTTCTAAATTCAGGAAATGATTTATTTTATCTCAATGTGTATTTATTGTATTCATATCCTTTATCCTCCTATTCACTTTTTAATAAAGTCTTAGACCTTTTATGCTGAGCTATGGAGAATTATTATTTGTAAAAGATAACTACATCACACTAAATCAAGGATTAAGTGTCTTTAATTTATTATTTTCTCCACAAATTCCATTATTAATTTTTTTTAAAGATTTCTTATTACTTATGGAATTATTTTTTTAATATTATCTTGATCTACACATAGAAAATTATTCTTACTCATCATAACTTTCACAAACATTAAATTTTTACACTAAGAAGTAGTAAAAAATTTCAGAATAACTTCAATACTAATGAATTTAATAAGAATAATACTATTTTTTTCATATTCACCTTCTAATGATCTTGATGATAAAGATCATGGATCTATTTTGATCCACACATCATTTAGTGTTACTTTCAAAATCTGAATCAAAATGAACCTTTGTTTCCTTTTACTTATATTCTATCATAGATTTGAATTAAAATACACTTTTTTATATTTCATGATCATTGGTTCTTTCCTAATTTAATAATTTATTAGTGTTTTACATAGATCATCAACCGAGTGGTCCATTATCTCTTCTTGAGATAAACTCTTTAGGCTAAATAAATTATTGAAATTACTAATCACCAACTTTATAATTTTTGAATCCTTCATATTATATATAAATAATTTATTGTCACAATCTATCAAATATAACATTATAAAATATACAGTTATGGTCACATCATTATACATATATATGTGTTCCAATATAGAACAAAAAATCTAATGGTTTTCCTCTGTAATACTTATATTTTCTTTATATGTGTTCTAATTCTTATCTGACACTTCCTTGGTGATTTTAATTCCATTTATCATCATGTATACATTATAAAGTATAGATGACTTGATGAATCTTATAAAATTACCATCCATATAAAGATTCTTCTTATAAATAATTCTTGGGAGAATCACTTTTAAATGGAGTAAATCCCCGAGTAACAGCATCACTCACATCGACCCCTAGGATAGAAAATGTTTAATTATAAATTTATACAATCAATGAAAGTTCATGATACAAATTATTAATACATCAATTTTATAGATAGTATTTATATTATACATAATTTTCCAATAATAAAATATATATCATTCAATGGAGAATATAATTAAGTCTAATAAAACTTATAGTTCCCTGGTATGGTGAGTTCACTGAGTGGGGGAGGATTGAATCAGATATCACATTTATTTTATTAATTTATTCACATTAAATTTAAAAAAACACTTTTATGTTTCATTGTATCTTTCTTATGACACATAGATTTAATCAATTGATACAACAAACAAGGGTAGGAACACAACTGATTTACAATTTTGATCCTTTAATTTCTACTCCTTTTCATGTTGGGATCATTTTATAATGATTGGTTTCACAACTATAAATAACATTGAGTGTAATTAAAATCTATTTCACAAAAATTATGAAATTTATTGTTCCAGGATAACTTGTTCTGGATTGATTATAGTATCCTCCACCCAATGGTTAATTTATAATGAATTACACCAATAGATGATATCTCCTAAAAAGATACTCTTTATCACTTGATAGGGTCTTTATACTACCTCTAGATAGTAATTTAATTGTTATTTAAAACCTTCATCAAATATTTATTTATCTTTTTGGGAGGATAATTCTATTTCCTTTCACCCAAAATTCATTTAATTGATTTAGATTACTAGTTTTGTGATCACTGAATTTTCATGTTGCTTGATGTGAAAATAAAAATGTAAATTACATGGGTAATTGGTTAATCAGATGTTCACATAATCATATGTTGTCATGTTGGAACTTTATAGTTCTTTAATTTCATCAAAATTATTGGTTATCAGGTGGTTAATCAAGTCAAGGTAGTCCTTTTTAATGATATGTGATTTCAGGGGGAAATTTATTACTTGCTAACTAGATGGAACATAATATATAAAAGTTTTAGACCTCCTTGATATGTAATGATATTTATAACATTAATTATAGAGATGATAAATTAGTGTGTATTGAGTGTATTTTTTGAACTATTTATAATAGCATGTATCCTATTGTTATAATGAAATGAAATTGTTGTGTTTCTTTCATGAACATAACACACAACATGTTATTCATGTAAAAATTTTATTTAATTCATTTGTTCTATATTTTTATTTTACTTGAATGTATTCATGTTTTTTTATGCGGTCAAAAAATTAAATTGTTTGGTTAGTAGGATTCAATGTCTACATTCTTTTGGTATATTTCTTTAATGGGAGATGATTTAGATGTTTGGTCTTTCCACTATGTGGGTTAGTTTGGGAATATCTGGGGAATTGTTTTTATTTTATCTATTGATTTTTCAAGAAGCACTTATTCGATATTTTTCCCTAAAAACTAGTATCATTTCCCCTAGTTTTAAAAATATTAGGTTATATATTTCCTTTAAGATATCATTAGTCTAGTAAGATTTATCTATTGTTAGAACATATAGTATCATATTATAGAACGGTATGGGTGGATTTGAGTTATGGAACAAAATTTTTCATTTGTAGAATGAAGAAAAAATATCATACTATTCTGAAATACCTTTATGACATACCTATAATTGTTTTTCAAGAGAAAATAGAAAATGTTGTATGGGAATGAATGGATTGGAAATTATTGGCCTTGGTGAGGATATATTTTGGGAGGAATTTTGTGTAAATCATTTAATAAATAAATTCAATGAAATAAATTGTGAAGAAAATAGTGGATTTGTATGAGAAACAGATAGTATTAAATTGAGTGTTCATGATATGGAGGATATTTTGATTATTATTATCAGAAGGAATGCCAGTAGCAGATCATTTGAATGAATTTAATATGAGATAATGGCTTCTCTAATTGATGAATGTTATGTTTAAGGATAATTTATGGGAGATTATAATAGTATAATCACTAATATACATTGGGGATATGATGATGATTATAATTATTAACTCTATCACAATGATATATATTTTATATGATGATATCAATAATTTGATACTCAATGAAGAACACTATTAATGTGTTGTTCTTGAACCATTTGGTAAAGCTCATTATGATGATTTCCAATTGTGGTAACCTCAATAGAATAAATTATATTAAATTAAAACCTTATATAAAATTACACTTGATACTATCTAGGAAAATTTGGCTGGACTAAGATCTATATATTGGGAGTGTGGTAAAAGGGGACACTTCAAGAAGGATTAAGAGAGTTTCCTATAAATATCCAGAAATCCTTAAAATTCAAAATTAAAAAATTTCATTCATGGAATGGGTGGAGGTCCTAAATTATAATTATGTGTCAACATTTCGGTAGAATCATGGGTATTTGACACAATCACAACATTTTATTCATTGGATTATAAGATATGCACTAAAGACGTTGTAACAAGATGATTTTGTGAAGTTTATTTCAAGAGTGATGAATCTATAGAGATCATTGTAAATGGATATTTTAATATATAGATGAATAATGATGTATTATTGAATATAAAAGAATATATTAATATACCAAAGATATGGATGAATATGATTTCTACTGGAAAACTAAGATCATTATGGTTTGGAACTACCTTTGATGATGGGGAATGTAAAGGCTATGGAAGAATACGATTTCTATTGGAAAACAAGAAACAATAGGGAATGAAATTAACATTAATGATGGAGTATGTAATGTTACAATAGGATCCATAGTGGTTGTAAACAGATAAAAGGATGCAGTGATCTGTTTTACTATAATTGCAAACACAATTTCATTGGCTATAATCTTAGTAAATCCAAAGGTAGGGCATTTTAAACATTGATATCATCATAGAAAAAACATTAAGGTCCTAATAGAGAAAAGAATATAGAATCATGATTATACTTAAATTTTATGATTTTAAACCTATATATTAAGGGAAAAATATGGTTTCATTCAATTTATATGTATGGAGTCTCATAGCCTAGAATATAGAATATTTTCATAATGTAGGTTGTGGATTTACCATATTCAGTCACTCGGGGGTTCACATTAAATTTTAACCATGGTGGATGAGGATATAAGGAATGTTTTTATTTACATTTTGAATCATAATTATGATGTTTTATAGGTTTTCATCTAATTTAAATCGATATTATAAAGTGTGTGTGGTTGTATAATAAAATTCCTAATTTTTGAGAATTCCTGTGAGTACCCCACATATAACTTTCAGAACATATTCCAGATAAATATGATGATTAATGAGAAGACTATTCCTTGAATTACACAACAGAGTAAAGTGGCGTATATAATGAATCAAGAGATTATATTTATGTATTTGTGTATGAGTTTGCACAAAAATATTTCTCAGGGATATTTAGTCCAATTCCCTCAAAATAGTGATATAACTCACCAAAAATTACATTAATTGGTAGTTAGGTAGCAGGTTCTGGGGGAATTATGGTCAAATAAACAATAAAAATTTCATCACCATAAAGTCATTTGAATAATGGAATATATTAACATTGATGCTAAGAATATATAAAGTATTGAGGATAAGCATATAGTCTATTATTTATTTGGTAATGTTATTATAAGTTTGGCCATCAACCATGGGATGAAGAAAAAAGTAAATTCATTAAGAGCTAAGATGTTTACTTCATAAAAAGGGTATTGTGGAAAAACAATGGTGGGAAAAGATGTTGAATTTAATAAATAAAAAATAAAAATCAAATTTTATTTTAAAATAAACACCAAATGATCAAAATTTATAGAGAAAATAGTTGAAGGAGCTACAATTATTGAGGTGATTATGAGATTATATGCTCAAAAGTTCAAGGGTATTTGAATCTAGAATGGGACCAATAAAAATTATAGCTATTGAAATAAGAATATTGTATGTTCTGATATGGATAGGGAATGATGAATGAATATGTACATAATAGTTAACTCAATTAAAGAGATCACCCATAGTTTGACATCCAGTCCATAGATTTATATCTCACATGAACAATAATAATCTAATTAATAGTGGATATCTGGAAATATTGGAATAGGAGGTAAAGATTTGTGTTTCTAAATAATATAAGTTAGTTATCAATGAGGAAATAGATTCATTAATGTTAGAAATAACATAGAAACTCATTGAATTATCCAATGGCAGAAATTCACTTGAAAATAAGTTGGTATTCCAAATAAAACATGGTATTAATGGAAAGATTTTTTATAAGGAACAACTACAGGATGAGGGATTTCAAAATAAAGAATAATTTTTTATTGAAAATATTATCATCTGAAGTTAAACATACAACTATCAAAATAGCTCTATGAATGGTAGCATTAAATGATTTTTACCTCAAACAAATGGATGTAAATATGAAATTTCATCAAGGTGAATGAGGGGATGTAATTTAAAATAGTATAAAATGTGTTTCATGCATAATTATGGTCACAATTTGATATTTAAATTAAATAAAAAAATTATATGTTGAAGAAAGAATTTTGACAATGGATATCAGGTATTTTATTTATTTATTCTGAAAGAAAGATTTGATATGTAAAACATATATCATTGTTATTACTCGAAGTAATGGAGTGATACTGTATTCATAATATTTCTTTTTTATGTGGATTAAATATTATTAGCTGAATAAAATACTAGAAATATCCAAAATCTAAAATGTTACAAGGATTTAATATTCAAAATGATGAATATAAGGAAATCTAAGAAGATTTATTCAATGAAGGTCAAGAAAGATAAGTGTAGAACCCTAATATAATACAATATATATCTTTTAGAATAATTTTATTTCTTTTGAAAGTTTATAATGCACAGAACATTGAGTTATTATACATTACACACAAGAGAAACTTTTATCGAACAACAATATATTATTAAGATATTATTATGTGTATAATAAGATAAAAAATAGCTATTAAATTGATGGTTTTAAATAGGAATACCTAATTTATATATATATTTTTTAATTATTTAGTCAATAACTAAATATAAATGAGTATCTAAACTATTTTATTATATAAGAAAAGTTTTTTTGGGGAAGCATTTTGAAGCTTCCAAGGGTATTTCATAATAATATATTAAATTAATTACTATTAGTGAATGATATTAATTAAATATATATATAATATACTTAATAAAATATTTTTTTCATTCATATGTTAGATTTTATAGAAATCATAAAAAAATAAATTTTGTTTTATTCTTTAAAATCTTCTTTTTCTAAAAAGTCAATATTTCCACCTTTTAAGGGAAAGCCAATTCAAAAACGGAATTTTACCACATTTAAAAATATTTTATTAAAAAATAAATCCCATTTCATAAAATAGAAACATCAAAATTTGGTTTGGGTGAACACTTTTTATTTTTCTAAGAAGTTTCATTTCTTAATGAATAGTGAAAATAATGAATTTTGATTTAAAACTGATTTTCCATCTAATTTATTCTTATAGTTAAAATGTATTTTTATTTTTTAAATCTATTTTTCTATTTATACATCAATTAATTCATTTTAGGTAATTGGAATCAATTTTACACTGAAATTGGACATAAAAACATTTCAAATATTGGAACCTTTTTACTTTAATAACATGATTTTCTGTCCTGTTTGTGAGATTAGTTTTAAATTATTTTCTGAAACATATGTTTTTAGAATTATAAAAAATAAATTCCATATTTTTAATTATTAAAATTAATTATTTATAATAAGTTTAACTTATTTATTCACCAAAATTATTACCGAAAGTAATTAAAATTAATTACAATGATTTAAAGAAAAATTAACTAAACAAGTGAATAAAGCTTAAACATAATGGATATATTGAACTCGAAATTTTTCAAAATCCTTTTTCTGGGCATATGTCGACTATATATTCTATTTTTTAGAATTATTTATTTATTGGAGCTGATTTATGTGAAAAAAACATTGGCGAAATTCCCAAAATGAAATCCCAGGTAAGGGATTTTATCTCAACTTACATTTTATTGATAATTATTTGTTGTTATACACTAATTCACTTTAATTTGGTTTATATACATCCAGTTTTTAATTAAATATAATTTTTAAATCATAATTCATGGTATTTTATATTTCACTCTGAATTACCTCACCTGAGGGGTTTAACATGAAAATTACCAAGTGGTAACATTTATCTTTGATATCTCACTTACTTTTATGATTTTTAACATTATCATGAAACAATAACTTTATTATATTAATTTTTCATTGTAAATTTCATTAAATATACAAATTATTTGGTTATTTAGCACATTGTTTCCTAAACCGTATACCATTTTTAAATATGGAAATTACTTTGATAGTTATATGATTACCAAAGAAAATATTGATAGATCTTTAGTCTTTATTCAATATATATAATTGATCAATCATATTTTATATTAATGAAATTGATTACTCAATATTAGGAATGATTTTTACTAGTAGTGAAGGGTGGTTATTATACTTTATATACCCCTTTATGTATCGATAGGTTATCATGGCACAAATCTATTTTCCAAATTAAATGGGTTTCTACTTGTTGTTTTAAACCATCTTATGAAAGGACTTGATGATATATGTTTTCATGTTCCTCAGACAGGATGTCTAATAATAAACAATTATATATGTTGATATTTTTGTTATTAGTATTATTATTATCCATGATATTTACATATGATAAAATATATGTATACATTTCATTCTCTTTTTATTGATTAAATGGAATGTGTTTCAGTTACATAACATGCCATAATTATTATTCTTTATCCAATTATTTGATTGTCATGTATTCAAATATATTTACCAGGACATGTTTATTATTATTATTGATTCATTATTTCTTCCACTTTACATAACCATACCGAGATTTTGAGATCACCAATATTATGTTTCATAACCCCATGTTATCAAGAGTCCTTTGAATGTGTTTCAAGGATACAGATATTTTACTTTTGTAATTATTTATTATCATTTCCCAATGTATTATGGATATCATATATGTTATCTATATTTTCAAAAATGATAAAATTTTAATTCCTTTGAGATTTTAATTTAGTATCAATGGTAATGTGATAAAGTAAAGCACTATCATCAGGCTACTATGGTTAGGTCATTACAGTTGGTATCATAGAAAGTTTAGTAGAACACCTTGAAATTAGATTTGTAAAAACATAGATTATGGAACATAACCCTAATTTAGACATTGAGTATATGTAGAGAAGAACATCTTATAATTTTTATATGGTAGAGATTATGTGTGTCTTCCTAGAAATAAATCAATGTCTGGATACTACAAGTGGATGAGATTCTAGAACTGATGTACCTAGGGGTAATGACCCTATAAAATTTTGTTGGAACTAACTCCAGTAGAACTTGGTACACATCAACGGGCCTTAAAATAGACCTATTCTGACACTGCTATGGTATATTTTTATCATAATTCACTATTTATTTACAAAACATTATTTAGGATTTGAAAGTAAAGATATCCCTAAAGAAACTATTATTATTATTATGATTTTAGATATGCATAAACATTTAAATTTATGTTATGTGTTACATAATATTTATAATTATATGAATTTCATAACATTATGAGCTAATATAGTTTATTACATTGTTTGAAAATGTAATATGTAAAAAATAAGTTTATCAGTACTCATGGAAAATGTAGAGTTTCCCCTATATATAAAGTTAATAAAATTATTTTTGGAACTAAACAAGTTATAGATATATTAGGGAATAATAATCAGGTTATAACACATAACATTACCCAGATCGAGCAACCACTTCCATAGTGAGACTCTCTAATGTTTGATCACACTTTCTAACAGATCCCCCCATTATTTAGTGGGAATATTAATCCAATGGTATCTGAGAAATGGATTAAGTCTCTAGAGAAGATATATATTTCATTGGGATGCATCAAACAATGGACTTGGTTGTTTCCTAATGAAAAATTAAAAAGTTATTATATATTCATCATGTTAATTGATGAATCGTGACAGAACTAACAAAACCATGTTATTGAGTTAGTGGTTGTAGTCTTCTCTTTGAAAATATGGATACATTACCTCTATGGTGAATTATGTGATATATACATGGATCATAAGATCCTAAAATACATCTTCTCACAAAAATATCCCAATTTGAGATAGAGGTGATGGTTTTACCTACTCATGGATTATGACTTCTCAACAAAATACCTATCATAGAAAGAAAATAATGTAGTGGATGCATTTAGCGGGAAGGGTCCTGATGTACTAACCCAAATGAGGATTGAGAAAGATCCAATTTTCATAGATTTGGCAAATATTGATATGGGAATTTTTAATTATGAAGACACATACATTTTTTCAATTTATTGAATGAAAATATTTATTAGAGAAGATAAATAATTATCAATATAAAGATATGATCTTTCAATATTTGAATCTAATAATGATGGAAATTTGAGAAACATTTTTTGTGAATATGGTGTTCTAAAATTTTAAAACAAGCTTTGTTGTCTGTCTATAAATGAGATAAAAATGTAATTATTGGATGATTCTCATAGTTATAATTTTCCTACAAACCCGAGTATAACAAATATGTATAGGTATTTGAAGGACCATTTTTCCTAAGATAACATCAAGAGGTAAAATAAAGATTACGTGTCGAGATGTTTGGTTTTTCAACAAGTTAATGCTATGAGGCAGAATCATAATGGATTCAAGAAACCTATTCCTATTATTATGTGTAAATGGGATGAAATTACTATTTATTTTCATAGGACCACTAGGTAATCCTTGAAATAATGATATAATATGGGTTATCGTTGATCACCTAAAAAAATATGCACATTTTCTTTCCATAGTCGAATATTTACCTCTTGATAACTTCACAAGGAAATATATTAATTAAGTTGTAAGAATTCATGTATAAAAACCCCACACTATATTTCACATTAATAAATTATTTATTGCATAAAATTACACTAAATAAAACCTATAAGATTGGGATATATATTTTATTTGGTAATTAGGTACATTACATAACAATTTAAGAGAAAATACATCATTATTATTGATATCTTCTTTAATATGTTCACAGTTAAAACTGCATGGGATAACCTAGGGACATATATAATAAAGTAGTGATCTATAAAGCCCAGTTAGAAAATAAACATGGAATGACATGAAGAAGATGATACATGTTAGAAAATTTGATTATCTATGGGGAATAAAATGGGTAATGATCATAAAAATGAAAAATGATGCATGATATAGCATGACAATACTAATAGAAACATAAGAAATGTAGTAACATCTTAAAAACCAGTATCATAAAAATAAATCATTGCTTACTTCCAATACATCATGATTGAAAAATTACCATAAAGGATACAAATTCATTGCACGTTCCAACATGATGTATCATGAGACTAAACATTACCCAATTCATTGGATCATTATATAATTTTGGGGGAACCCGTCACTTTCATTTCTTTCTCATGCTTAAATGTGCCACATATATCATGAAAAATGGATTCATTCACCATAATATTTTATTCCACGATTATGCATTGTGTAATAAATATAACTATGAACCATTTAAAATAATAATAACTTTATAAATTTGAATACCCTTAACAGTAAATCGGTATGGTATTCACTACACATTTTTTTATCTTGTAAAACCGTAGTGAAATTTCGATAGCATAACTTCATCGCTTAAAAATTAAAAAAATTGGATGAAGAAATAAAAAAGGATCTATAATTATATAGTAATAAATTTTATAGTAAGGGATATATGGAATAAAATATCCCATTATAAGGAAATGATGATAAAATACATAAGGTAAAGAAGGTAGTTGAATAAAGAGGAGAAAGGATAAGACCACTCACTAGAGTGTGTGATTCTATATTCTTGGGAAAGATTTATTTAGAGCTTGGGTTCCTTGGGAGGTCTCTTGATACAGAAGTACATAGTAAGGATATGATCCATGTAATTTTAGGGATGATAAATGGGATATTGGGTGGGTTTATATAGGAAAAAAGTGAGGATTTCATTAATATTTTTCAAAACCATTGTTTTGGACTCTATATAAGAAAATAACTGAAAACAAAAACCATACCATCTTTTTTTCCAATGGTTACTTCTAAATGGATGTGTTTTTAATTATTTTATAAGTACAAGGTCTGAACATAGTAAGATAATACTTGTACTTTAATATAGGAGAGTCAATATGTTGTCATAATGCACGCCCTATGTTTATATGGTATTTAGTTTTTACCTAAAAATTTGACTATCTCATAAAATTATAAAACATTAAGCATTGGATAATTTCAATTTTTTGACTCAAAAAATAATATTAAATTTATCTATATATTTTTCTAAATATATGGATTTTAACTTTGGAAAATAACCTCAAAATTTATTAAGAAATTATAGGATTTTTATACAATAATATTTAACAAAACCTAATAAAAATTAGATTTGAATTCATAAAATTATATGATAATTAATATTTATTAAAAATTATTTAATAATAGTTTTTTTGAAATATTATATATTTTAAGGATCCATTAATTCATCAAAAGAAATATCTTAATATAAATTAAATGTTAATTAAAAATACAATTTTTTTATTCTATAAAAATAAAAAATCATTTTTAAATTATTTATAATAAGAAAAATATAAATTTTATTCTATTGAAAATAAAATATAATTATTCATATTATTGTTCTCTTTATAGATATCCCCTTAATACACCATCAAACTCCCTAAGAGTAAGGTGCTTAATGGTGATATTTTCATTGGGGGGTTTGATTAACATTGTTTGGGTCATGATCTTGATGATCTTGAAAGTATCCAATAAATGGAATCGATCATTTTTATATTTTTAGATATCATTTTAGTCTTGTTCAAGGTCAAATGATAGAGATTTTACCTCCCTTAGAATCTCTAATAAATGGTATTTATCATGTACAACCCTACGGATTGTGGTCATCACTTCATTTGTCTTTGTCAATTGGATTTTTTCAAATCCCTATATTTATAATAATAAAGTTATCACTATTAAATGGCTATATTATAAATGGTAATGACTCTTATCATACATATAAATCTAATAGAATATAATAATACCAAATAAGTGAATGTGTTTTCTATAAAAATTTAACATAATAAGACATTTAATTAAATCAAAAGGAGAATTTTATTTATAATCATTTGTGTCATTACAATCATCCCCCATAAGAAATTTCACCCACGAAAGTTATTTTTCTGACATTAAAAAATATGAGGGTAATTTTATTTCATCAACTCCTATGGTTCACATGATTCTTCATCAAACATGTGGTTTCTCTATAACAATTTGACCAAGTGCATTGTATCATTCGGTAGAACTTTGTCTCTATGATCTAAGATATTCACAGGATGATCCTCCTAGGAAAGGACATTCTCCAGTGGTACTACCTTTGAATTGAGTACGTGTGATGGGTAAGTTATGTACATTCTCAATAGGGATTCATTGAATACATCATGTACATGAAATTCATTAGGTTGGAGTGCAAGTCGTTATGATAATGCTCGGATTCAATCAAGGATATCAAGGGGATGATGTATCTTGGACTAAACTCTCCATTATTCACAAATATCATCACATTATTCCATGATGATATGCCGAGGAATACCATGTTTCCAACATTAAACTCTAGGTATCTTCGATGATTATAATCATAGATATTATCTCAACTCTGAGCATCATTGATGCCCTGCTGAATGGTATTGACATTTCCACTATTTCCATGACCATTTCAGGACCTAGTAGTTTGTGTTCCCCAAATTCATCCTAACATGAAGGTAGATTAAACCTCTTCCCATAAAAGGATTTTCAGGGATCCATTTTTATTCCATATTAGAAACTATCATTGTATGAGAACATAACTAGAAGAAGTTGTTAGCCCCATCCTCTTTTGATATCCATCGATCATTCTCATAACATGTCCTTGGGTGTCTGGATATTCTACTCAGATTGGACATCTGCTTGGGGATGTAAAGCCGTATAGACGTTTAGTTATGTTTTTAGGTAATGTTGGTGACTTTTCAAAAACATTGAGGTGAATCATAGATCTCGATCAGATACAATTGATAATGATACTCTATGAAGCCTCAAAACATATCTCATGTATATTCATGCAAGTTGATGTAGTGATGATTCCAATTGAATCACAATGAATTTTGAAGTATTTGTAAGATAGTAAACTACAACTCAGATAGAATTGTTTTCATTCGATGTCTTTTTAATACCGGTGAAAAAATATGTGGTGATGTTTTCCCACTTCCTTGTAGGTATGGGTAATGGTTGCATCATCCCCTTTGACTTTTTCCTTTCTTCCTTCACCTGCTGACATACAAGACATATCAATTTATATTCTACACTCTAATTCATCATATTTCCCATTAATAGTGTTTTTATAGATATTAATACATCGTTTTGATTCTAGGATTGATAGGGAAGGATGAGCTATGTGCATCATCACACAACTCCTTCTTTAACTAAGGATTTTACGGTACACATCATCTTAACCCAAATCTTACAACACCTCCTTCCACTACTAAAAAAATGGTTTTTAATACTTTTGGTATTTATCAGCGCTAGAAAAATGTGATGCTAAATGGAATATTTATATGCGATAAAGAAATAAATGATAAAATTAACCATTTATTAGTGCTTTTTTCAGTGCTGATAGATGTATCATTTATCAGCGCTTCATTTTTAGTGCTGATAAAAGGATCCCTTTATTAGCACTTTATTTTTAGTGCTGATAAAGAAGTCGTCTATAAGTTCATTATTTTTAGAACTACTAAAGGTTACACTTTATCAGTGATGAATTTTTAGTGCTCATAAAAGAGTCATGTTTCTGTGCTTTTTTAGCACTAATAAAGTTACAAACAAATAAAGTGATATAATGAAATAAATAAATATTAATAAAATGAATTTTTTAAAAAACATGTTACAAGTTTTATTAATTAACTAATTATTGATAAAAAATAATAAATTTATTATACTACATATAAATTATAAATACTAATAAATAGTATGTATTAAAAATATAGATATAGAAAATTAAAATTAAAAATAAGTAAATTGAAAAAATATTAAAAATTTATTAATTAGATGATTATTGATAATATTAATAAATCGTATAATTTAAATATATAGACACGTAATATTTTATAAAAATATGATTTGTATATTAAAAATATTTATGCACTTTATATCAAATATTGGTATATTTAATGAATATGGTTTTATAATTTAAAATTAATATGAAATAAAAATAATGACTAATTGCATATATTAATGGACATATAATTGAATGTCATTTGATATTTCCATTTAACATATATCAAATGTTTTTTATATTGATTTCACATAAACTTTATTAGTGAATTTTAATATACAATGAACAAACACAAAACATATCCATTTTTTCAGTATTATTAAAGGGTGTTTGTTTTTAATTTATTTAATTTAACTCATTTTTAATAGACCTACACATAAAATTACATATTCATTAATAATTTAAAAAAAGTTGTAAAAAAATATTTATAAAAAATATTTAAAATTAAATATATTTAAAAATGTTCATGCTTTAATTATAATATTAAATATTTATAATTATAAATAAATAAATATTTCATTATAAGTATTTATAAAATTATAAATAAATAACTATTAAATTTATACTAAATTTTCACATATAATGAATATATTTACTATATTTATATTTACACACATATATATATTAAATATATATACAATTATATAAATAAAAATATAGATATAAATATTATTTTTAAAAATATTTATATAATTATAAATAAACTAGAATATATGTAAATAAATATAAAACTATAGTAAACATATTTATATAAGGAATATTTTTACTATATTTTTATATTTTTATATATTTATCATGTATATATATATTTACAGGTTTTTTTGTTTAAAATTAAAATTATAAATCATTTATCATTGCTTAAATAATATGCACTAATAAAAGAAATCATTATCAGATATTTCTTTAGAACTGATAATGATGAGGCTTTATTAGTGCTAATAAAGCACTGATAAATATTCATTTTATTACTGTTTAAATAATAAGCGCTTATAAAATTATCCCAATCTAATTAAAAAAACCTAACTTGTTGCAAACCCATTGCGATATAAGAAGCTTTTGTGGAATCCACCTATTATCGATAGTCCTCATCGATGAATCAAATATCAAAACACAAAAACCCATTCGATTCACACAAACACACTACCTCCAATTGCTCAAACATCATCCATCTCTCGGTGTTCAGTTTTAGTTAGGGTTTATGAGGAAAACATCAAGATCTGGATCCATGTTTCTCGTATTTTCGTCAACAAATTGAGGTAGGCCTTTATATTCTTTTATAGGTTCCTTTTTTCTTTCTATATTTTTTATTCAGAGATCAAGATCCTAGGGTTTTTGATTTTCCTTTTTAGGTTCCAATTTTCTTTCTGTATTTGTGATCTGATTATTGTATTATGTTTTCTTTTTATTTATGATCTGTTGTTTTCTTGACTACTATTATGGATATCATTTTTTTTGAAATTATTTTTTTGAATCAATTTTCTTTGTTGTATGCATCTATACCCTTCCTTGATTTTCTATTTTGAATCAATTTCTTTTATAAGTTCTGAGAAAATAAATTTGGAAAACCAATTCTCAGTCTGATGATGGTGGGAATTAGCAATAGAAGATGATTTTATGAAATTCATGTAAGAGAATTTGTTTATATAAATTTTGTTTTAATATTATGATGTAAAGGCTTTTCCTTAAAAATTTATTTTCTCACAATTATTTTGTTTTATTTTAAGAGAAATATTAGTAATGGCAATACCATATTTATTTATTTTCAATGGATCTCTATTTCCAAAATTAGTATGGTGTTGTATTTATTTTAATCTCTTTTGATATTCTACTATAAGGGTTATATGAATTTTTTATCAAATTATGTTTATTTTATAATGATATATATATATCTATGTGTGTGTGTGTGTTTTTTTGTGTGTGTCTGTATATAAATATATATATTTCTATCTATTTATATGTTATTTCAGAAATTTTAATTTAAGAGTGATTTTATAATTATTTATTCACAAATTATGATTCTATATTTATATATTAAGAAGGGATTATATTTATTTTCCATAAATATTATGTTTAAATGTGAATTTTATTGGAAATTGTGAGTATTGTAAATTCTAATATGTGTGTGTGTGTTTGTGAGTTTAAATCGGTATGGGATATATGTTCCAAGGGTTAATGTTTTTTCTCTTCTATTTCTGATATATCGTATTGATGTGTATTGTTTCTTTGTGCCAATTTATTTATAGACCTCTCTAGAATTTCAAGTCTGGTTCAATGTGTATTAGATGTCCTAAATATAATCCTTAGGATTCTACATCATTTGATCCAAAAAATAGAATCGAAGTAACCAAATTCTATATATTAGACATTATTTTCAGGTTTTCATCATTTTAGGTCTATATATAAATTTTAGGTGTATATATACATTTACATAATTGTAATATAATTTATCCTTAAATAACCAATAAAATATTGTAAACTCATGTTACATTCCAAATAATAAAATTTGGTAACTATATATGCATTTTTTTTAAATAATTAATCATTCCAAAATATCAATAATTATATTTTATACAAAATTACCCAAAATAATAATTATTTACGATTAATATAAATTTTAAAAAATTATTATTATTATATAGTTTCATTATAAAACAATAGTATTATAAATATACACATCGAATAATATATTTTATATTAGAATAAATTTAAATATGATAAATAATATATATTTATAATAATATTCAAATAAGTAACTTATATAACACATATATATATCATATATATATAATATTTAGGTAGATTCACTTTTACTAATCTATGTATTGAATGGGGAGTGACCTCTATTTTATTGTTTATTATGGTGGAAGGCATGAACCATATTCATGTTTATTACTTATTGAGGTAAGTGTGAATGAAGTACACAGCTCCATCGACCTCTTTTTCCAATCATATAAAACCCTAAATTTTTTTAATAAAATAATACCTATTAAAAAACCATGTATTATAAAAAAATATATAAAAAATTCTTATACCAATTATTCTATTAAATATGTATTTAGATCAGTTTGTATAAATTCGAGGATAAAGATGAATGCAATTCATCCTTAACTATGCCTCTACATATAATAATATAGTTTTATTTTATTAATATACACTCATTATCTGAAATTACACTGTAACAACCCAATACCCTCAGGCTACAGTGAAATATTATTGCATATTCTAATTCTTTTGTCACCACCCTCTCTAACTATTATATTCCCTTTACTCTATCATTTATCTAGTTGTGTACAGATTTCTTCAAGAAGGATTTAGTGAAAATGGAGGTGTCGAGTTAATAACTACCATCAATGGTTTAATTATCACAAATGGGTGGTATTTTCTATTTTAGATAAAATAATGATTTAAATTGGAGGCGTTGTCCCTTATAATTCATTGTGTTCTCTAAAATGGGTAATGCCTCCAATTTTTTAAAATTATCCCATTGACACTAGTTATTGACTTGACGCCTCCATTTCCACCAACTCCTTCATAAAAACCCACACCAAAACTAGATAAATGATAAATCTAAGAGCGATAAATAAATGAAGAGGATAGAGATGGAAGAATAAGAATACGCAACTGTAATGTTCCACGGCCTGTGGGTCTTTGGTTGCTATAGTATAATTTCAGCTAACGAGTGTATGTTACTAAAATTAAATTTTTTAATTTGAAGTGGAGGAATAGTTAATGATGAATTACTTTCATTTTATTCCAAGAATTTATCTACAAGGATCCTAATAGAAATTTAATAAAAATAATCGATTTATTTTTTATATATTTTTGGGATAAAACATGGTTTCTCCTAATATATTTTATTTTATTAAAAATTCATAAGGTTTTAGATGATTGGAAAAATATTATTATGGAGGATTTTACTTATTTGGAACTTTTGGAAATGATACAGATGTCATTATAGATGTTTCTAAATCAGTTGCACCTCAATTTAACGCACAATGTGGCTGTTATGACATAATGTGCATGTTATCGTTTAAAATTGATAGTTTAGTTCAAATAATTTCACACACCAAAAACAAAGAAAAGATGCATGAATTTATATAATAATTTATGAAATCAATTAATTAGTCCATTTGGATATGTAGTAATCAGTCTCACATCAAACTGATATGTGATGTGATCAGTATATGTCAAAGTGTGTGTTTCCAGTTTAAAATGACATTTTTTGTAAAAAAATAACTGATGTACTCAAAACTAATAAAATTCATCAATATTGATTTTATAATTTAGTAAAATGATCCATAAGTCATTTTATATGTGTACGAATCATCCATACCTTAAAATAATTCCATGTGTGACAGGTATGACTCCAAGTGCGTCTTTTTATTTAAAAATGTCAACAACTTTAATAAAAAGGGAAACAAGCCAACTCAAAACTAATGAAACACCTTTTGAGTTTTTGATACTTTAGGTAAATGATCCATAATTCATTTTGGTTGTGTATTAATTATGCACACATCAATATGACGGATGGTGTTCCCGGTATGACTCAATGAAACAGTTATCTATTTAAAATTGAAAATTTAGTTAAAAAACATTCACTCACAAAAAACCAAGAAAACATACTCTTATTTTCCTGAAAAATTAGTAAATTTATTCTTAAGTCATTTTTGACATGTTTGAATCTTTCTTCCATTAAACTAATAGATGATGTGATTGTTATGAGTCAAAGATAGTGTTTCTAGTTTAAAATATCATTTTAGTAAAAAAGATTATTGACGTAATAAAAATAGAGAAAACTTATTTGGATGGTTTTGATACTTTATGAAAATAATAAATAAGACATTTGGGATGTGTATAAATTAGACACAGCTCAATCCAATTCATGGTGTGATCGATATGACTCAAAGTTCATATTTTTATTTAAAATTGTCCTCAATTTTAGTAAAAAGGATAACTCACGTACTCAAAACTGAGAAAATGTTGATTTAATTTTCATTATTCCTTATAGAGTTCATCTATTTTGGATTATTTTTATCCATGTGTCATGAATTTAAAATAAGAGCAATGAAACTATCTCTACCCAATAATATATGTTATCTTAATTTTTTCACAGTAAAATCATGGTCCATAGAATTAATGTATTGTTTCATATTTATATTTAATTTCATTCTTTTTAACATTTCACATATAATAACTATTTTCTTATATATGTGGATTATTTTTTTCAATATGGGGTTGTCTATCCATCTTTCATGACTTTATACAGTAAAATATCCACATACATCTTCTCCCTCAAATAATTTTCACCCCTACAGTGGTGCATTTATCACATCCTTTAAGGTTCCCTCCACTACCTTTGTAGGAATAGAAATGATGATACCTCTGCTCAATCACATAGGTAATATTGATGTTTGCACATTAAAATCATTTTCTATAGAATTAATATATTATTTCCTATTTATGTTTAATTTATTTCTTCTCATTATTACTCATATAATGACTGTTTTCTTATAAAGGTAGATTCTTTTGTTCGATTTGGGGTTCCTTATCCATCTTACATACATTTATGCACCAAAACATAAACATACTTATTATCTTTCCAAACATTTTCACACCTGAAGTGTTAAATTTATTACTTTCATTCTTATTCCCTATACTACCTTTACTGGAAGAGAAACGACTCTGCCTTTTCTCAATCACAAAGTAAATATTGAAATTTTCACAGTAAAATTACTATATATGAAATTAATGTGTTTTTTTATATTTGTGTTTAATTTATATATTTTTTTATTACTCACATAAATATTTTTTCCCTATATAAGTGTATTTTTTTTTGAGATGGGGTGCTTTGTCAATATTTCTTGTCCTTATACACTAAAACATCCATAGACTTCTTCTCCCTCAAATCATTTTCACCCCTATAGTGTTGACATTTATCACATTCTTTCATCTTCTCTCTACAAACATTGCAGGAAGACAAATGATGCTTCCTTTTCTCTATTATAGAGGTAATCATGATGTTCTCATAGTGAAATCATTTTCCATATAATTAATTTATTATTTCATATTTAAGATTAATTAATTTATTAATTAGAATTACTTACATAGTAATTACTGTCTTATACATGTAGATTATTTTGTTCGAGTTGGAGTGATTTTTCCATATTTTGTGACTTTCTGCATCAAAACATCCACAGAATGTTTCTCCCTCAAAACCTTTCACCCATATAGTGTTAAAATTTATCACTTTCCTTCAAGTTTCCTCCACTTCTCAATCACATTGCTAATCTTGATATTTTCACAGTAACATAATCATCCATAGACTTAATTTATTATTTCATATTTAATTTTAATGTATTTCATTTGAGTATTACTCAAAATAATTGTTTTCATACACCTAAGGATTATTTTTTTCAAGTTGATGTGGTTTGTTCAAAGATTCTCATACATTGTTAGTATTTCAACAAAGAATGTTAATGAAGATCATGGTAACAATGATAGTTAGGATTATTTTGAGACTTTTGGATGTATATGAATCAGTCACACCTCAATCCAACACACGATGTGACCGATATGACTCTAATACTTCATTCAATTTAAAATTTCCCTTAATTTTAATAAAAAAAATACAACTGAATCAGTGTGTCTGTTATGAGTTTAAAATTTACATTTATAACTAAAAAGTTTCACTCACTAAAAACTGAGAAAATATGCTCAAATTTTCTTGATAATTTATGTTGTAGATTTATAAATCATTTTTGATGTGTAGGAACCAATATCAAATCAAAATGATACACAAAGTGATCTTTATGATTCAATGTGCGGGTTTAATGTTTAAAATGACATTTTAGTAAAGATGTCAAGTGACATACTCAAATAAATGAAAACAAATTCAGATTGTTTGTATACATTATGAAAAAACCTATAAGTGATTTGGAACATTTAGGAATCAACCACACTTCCATCTGAAGCATGGTGTGATCGGTATAACTCTATGTGTGTCTTTATTTAAAATGAACATCAATTTTAGTAAAAAAACAAACTAACCTACTCAAAAAGGAATAAACACACTCATATTGTTTGGATACTTCTGTAAAATGATCCATAAGTGATTTGATACATGCATGAAACAACCACACCTCAATCGGATGCACGTTGTGACTGGTATGAATCCAAGTGCATGTTTTTATTTAAAATTGACATAAATTTGGTGAAAAGTCCACCTGACCTATTCAAAATCGAGAAGAGAAATTTAATTTGTTTAAAAACATTAATACCATGATCTATAAGTAATTTTTGATATTTATAAATCATTTATACCTTAATAAAATACACAATGTGATTAGTATGAGTCAAATTTCATGTTATTATTTTATAATGACATTTTAGTAAATGAGGTAAATGAAGTACTCGAAAGTAATAATACACATTCAGACTAATTTGATACTTTATTAAAATGATTCATCGATCATTCGGGACATGTAGGAATCATCCAAACATTAATATAACACACATTGTGACCAGTACGACTCAAATTCTATCTTTTTATTTAAAATTTTCATCATTTTTAGTAAAATGAACAGTTTTCCTACTCAAAAATGACAAAACATAATCAAATTGTTTTGATATTAAAACATTTTTTAATTTAATTATTATATTATTAATAACACACACAAAAATTTCTTATACATGTGTGTTAATTTTTTTTGAGAAGAGGTGGTTTGTTTTTCAATAGCATGATTCGGTTTAGGATTAAAGAAAAATAGAACATTGATGTTTTTTAATGTATGTAATAATTTGTGTTTATGTAATTTTATAAAACAATGTTTGAAATGTCTATAATATATATTTTTTCTTGTGTTTTTGTTGTAAATTTCATGTAATTTAAATATTGTATTGGGATTTCTTTTGGTCGATATCTAGTAATTTTTTGGTGCTATGGTGTGCTGTTACAGAACACCGTAGTTTTCTATTAAACCACACTACAATATAAGAATTTATCTGTGCTTTTAATACCACTGATAAAATTTTATTTGTCAATAATTTTATAAGTGTGGATAAAGGTATCATTTATCAGTGCTTCTATAAGCACTGATAAAACACCCTTTATCAGTGGTTTTATAAGAACTGATAAATAGTTCCCTTGGCATTGCTAAATTAGAGCTCTAATAAATTATGCATTTATCGGCACTTTTTCAGAACTAATAAAAGGCCAGTCTTTTAACCTTTCTAATTTATTCACCACTTTTATTTCACTTATAAAGGCCATTTATATCACTCTTAGAGGATAATTTTATAGTAGTATTAATTAATATTGAACTTCAAATATTTCCATCTTCTTATAGTTTCCACTTTATTTTGAATTTCCAAATTATCTATTTGATCATCCTTTAACCTCTCTTGAATAGATGGTTGGGTAATAATTTTTAAATGATTTATAATGTTCTTTCATTTATGATTCCCATGTCCATCCATTCAAAATCAAATAATATTGTACCTCTCTCAATTATAATCATTCATAGAGTTGTTGGATCATTTGTACCTAGAGAATATTCCACTATATTAAATTTCCTAGGTTGGTAGTGAATTGAGAATTTTTATCCCGTGATCATCTATTGTCATCTTTGTTGGGACATATTTAACTCTTTATATGTGAATATATACATAAGTCTTTTTTGATCCCAATATACTTCACACCCCTCCTCAAATAGATAATGTTGCCACATTTTTTAGTGAGCATCCCTTCAGCCAACTCTAGATCATGCATTGGGTATTTCTATTCGTGAACATTCAACTTCCTTGAAGCATAATATAAGATGTTTTCATTCTAAATTAACACACATCCAAATACCTTCTTTAAACAATCATTGAATAATATAAAAATTTATCCACTTCTAGGTAGTGTAAGTACATGTGCAGTGTTAAGCCTCCTTTTCATCTCCATGAATCTCTCTTCACATTCATCATTCTAAGAAAACTTTACTTCCTTCAGAGTTAGCTTCATTATATTTTTTGACAATCATAAGAAATTTATCTCAAATCACTGTTAATTCCCCATTAATCCAAGGAAACTAAGTACTTATATCAAAGATATTTCCCTCATCCATCCTTCAATTACTTATGTTTTTAAGGGTCCATTGATATCCCATTTAATGTGATAATATTCCCCAATAATGATCATTCCTTTAACCATAACTCGAATTTTTTATGCATATCATAAAGCTTCTATTTTCACATGGTCTTTAGCACAGTTCACATATACTCCTCCTGCTCCACCTTGGTTCTGGAGTATATTAAAATATCATCTATAAAGACTACCAAAATATTTTCTAGGTCATATCTAAAAACACTATTCATAAAGTACATCCTGATTTTTGGTGTATTAATGAGTCTTAATGGAATTAATATGAACTCATATTGCTTATACCTTTTAGGAAAATAAATCTTGGGGATATTCTCCTTCTTCACCTGAACATGGTAATGTCCCAACAATAGATCCACCTTGATTAATTATTATACTCCACAAAGATTATTGAACAAGTAATAAATCCATAATAAATGATAATTTGTTATATATCGATCTTTTTAGGTCATGATAATAAATGAATAATAGCATTGACTAATCCTTATTCTTAAAGAAGAGGACTGAAGCACCTCATGGTGAATCACTTGGTATATGAACCCTTTGTCCATATTTGCATATAGTTGAAACTTCTAGTCCTTGAGTTCCACAATATCAATTCTATATGGACTATTGGATAATAGAAATTCCCTAGGTATAAGATCAATTGAAAATTCAACCTCTCAGCATGCAGGAAGACTAGTAAATTCTTCAAGAAACATATCTTTGTATTCCCTCATAATGGGTATTTCTTAAAGCATGATATTTTTCATAGACTTGATAATTTGAGATAGATATGCTTTCTCATAGGAAAATAAAATCCATTAATGAAATTTTGGTGATAATGAAATTCATCCTTCTCCTTGAACATATATATAATCAAAGGATGGTTCACAATATGAAGAGTGATTCTTTCCTACCAGAATTTAAGTTGGCTCTATATAAGGAATTCCAATCAATGCCCAAAATTTCATCAAATTCCCAAAATGGGAGTATGAAAAGGTTCACTGGGAAGTTCAACCAACAAAATTTGGTAGGAGAGGAGTTATATACTTGGTCTATAATTATCTCCCAATTTTACATTTTCATTGATACCTATAATTCCATTTTTTGTGGTCTTTGAATAGTTCTAATAATCCTTCATGATATAATGAATACATCGAACCATAATAAAAAAGTATGTTCTCTATTCTTTAATGAATAACTATTGTACCTTTCACCAAATTATATTTACGATCCACCTCAATAGTTGTGACTGATAAGGCTCACCCATGTTACCATGGAAGTTGTTAATTGTCTCCGAAAATCCTTATCTTAGTGCATTGGTTTGAAAAGTCCATGGTTAATAGTAGTTAAAGAAAATAAAAATGTGATAATGTTTGACTCGATAAATCCTTTAATCCATCTTAGTAGTGGGTTTCTCATGTCTGAAAATGCTAGCTATGTGTCCCTCCTTCACGCACCTAAACCATCTCCTCTTTCCCCTTATGAAATTTTTGGGGTTCTTATTTATGCAACTTTATGAAGTAGGATTTTGAAATTTTGTATCAACATTATATTTCTTCTTCAAACCACCATAATTATACCTGAGTTTTCACATCTTATCCCCCATTATACCCTTGTGATTCAGTAATCTCTATTTCGACATTGATGGAACATCATAAAATTTCCTCATTTCAATTTAAGACATAAATCCCATGAAATTTTCATAGACAAGGTTTTATCCCACCAAATAAGTGATCAACCTTTTATTTGGGGTTAAGGAAAAAGTTGTAGGTGCATTGTGTATGTATTTTGATTTTTACCATGTATGCACTGATATATTCTTCATTTTTTTCTTGAGATAATAGAAATATCTTTCCATTTTAATTCGGAGAGTATGAGTAAGATATTTATTAGCAAACATTTTTTGAATTTCCTACCTCCCCATCACATTGATCTATTCCTTAGGTTTCTTATTGTTAACCAATGTCCAACAGTAATCAATTTATCTGTCCATATGATAAACATCCACTACAATCTTCTCTAGTTAAAAACATAAAACGATGGAGAAGATATTCCTAATAGAGTTTTTCCATTGTTCAATGATTAAGGGATTAGATTATTCAATGAAATTAAGAGGCATTTTTATCATAAAGGAATCCAGAGAAAGTTTTTACCACTTATGGGGGTTTGGAAACTCCTCCTGATATAGGTTTATATTCATAATCTAAGTCAACTGAGAGAGTTTCATCACAAAGTTTGTGATTCTAACTCCAACCGGGTTGGTCATCTCATTGGGGCGGTAATCACTTTTCCCATCGCATTGATTATTTACCATATTCCACCAATTTAAATCCATTTGATATAATAAAGTTAAAATTAAATATGAGTATATTTTAACTAGTAAACACATAAACAAAAATTTAATGACATTAAAGGGATAACTTATGACTTACATCTATTTCATTAACATATGAATCTCTTGGAATCAGTCTATGTTACCCATGATCAACTTCCTAACATATATTATTAGGGAATTTTTTGTTACCTTAATAATGGTTAGTAATGAGCTTGTGATTTTTCCAAATCATATCCACTAGGAGTGTCAAACCAGATGTGTAGTAAGGCATGTTGTCATGTACTAGTTTACTCCAAGTGAGACCCAACGCACTTTGTCGGAGTTTTTACCCCTAGGTACAACTGTATCAGAACCACATCCACTTGTAGTATCCGCAAGAGGATGTATATTCTCAATAAATCAATTACTATATACATACCAATATTTATGTTTGATTTATTATACTTATTCTCATCCTTAAAGCATTGACCACTGTTTCCTAATAATAATCCCAAAAATAAGTAAACTTTTCCTTCGATGCCAACTATAACAACCCTAGTCTTTATTTCACATTAACATATGATTTATTAGATTAAATTAAAGTCAATAGAACATATAAAATAAATAATTATAGATTCTTTAGTAATTAGGATAATTATATAAAAATTTAGAACAGGAAAAAAAACAACATTATTGGAAATTTCTTAATATGCTCTCACATAAAACTATATAGGATAATCTGGGGACATACTTAAGAATGGGGTGATCTATAAATCCTGATAAGGAAATAAACATGTCATAAAAAGAAGATGATAATACATGTTATAATATATGAATATCAAAGGGTTATAAAATTGGTGAGAATCATAAATAAAAACAATGAGTCATGATATAGTATGATAATCATAAATGAAACATAGGAAATTTGAAAACATCTTAAAACACGACATCATAAACATAAGTCAAGGATGACAATAGAGAAATCCAAATGGATAAGTCACATAAATTAATTAGGTTTAATCCATGTCCCAATATGATATCTCATGAGACTAAACATTACACAATGCATGGGATAGCTATATAATTCTGGGCACACCCATCACTTTCATTTAATTCTCATGCTTTAGTGTTCCACAAATATCATACAAAATGTATTCATTCATCATAATATTTTATTCCATTATTAAAAAGTGTGGAATAAATACATTTATGTCCCAATAAAAATATAAATAAGTGTATAAATCTGAATATCCATTATATGAAATGTTTATGGTATTCACTACACAATTATTTTGGCAAAGAAAATCGCAGCGAAATTTCAACAGCATAACGACGTCAATTGAGAATTAATAAAATGAATTGATGAGAGTGAAATGGGTATATCATCATTTGTAAATAAATTGGAAAGTAAGGGTTGATATGGAATAACATGTCCCAACATAGGAAAATAAACATAAAATACATAAGATAAATAAGACACTTGAATAAAGAGGAGAAAGGAAAAGATCCATTACTTGAGTGTGTGACTCAAAATGATTTGGAAGAGCTTCTTGAGAGCATGGGGGAACCTTGGGATGACTCTAGAGAAGGGAATTATGATAAAGGACGTGATAAAAATATTTTTAGTGAAGATAAATGGAAATTTGGGAGGGTTTATATAGGGAAAGAATGGGGATTTCTTTAATATTTTTCAAATTTTGGTTTTGTACTCTATATAATAAAACAACCCAAAAAAAATCCATCCCATGGTTTTTCGGATGGTTTCATAAAAATATGAGTAATTTTAATTATTTTATAATTATAAGGTTTGAACATAAAAAAAATACATTTTCTTATGTGGAGGTGAGTCACACTCTTAAAGAAATTATTTTTAATCCATAAAATATATTAATGGAATTGCTGAATTCAAAAGGATTTATAAAATTAATAAAATAAAAATAAAATCACATTATTTTAAAAGAAAAACATATATTTGGTCATAGATAATCTTTATAGTATTGTTTATACTGCTTTCGTGTCATTATGATGTCAAATTTCATACTGTATATTTATACGATATTTAACTTTTACCAAAAAAAATTATTATCTCAGAAAATATTAAAAATTCACCGCTGGATAATTTTAAAAAATATGATTGCAGAAATAATATTCATTTTATCTAATTAATTTTAAAAATATGTTAATTTTCATTTTTAAAAATGAGATTGACATTTATTATGAAATACCGGGTTTTTGACAATAATAATTTTCGAATCCTTATAAAAATAGTATTTGACTTCAAACAAATTATATGATTATTTATATTTAATAAAACTTATTTAATGATAATTATTTATTTAAATGTTTTTTATTTCAAAAATCAATTAATTCATCAAAATAAATGTCATAATTGAAAATTAATACCAATTAAAAATAAAATATGTGTTTTATTGTATAAAAATACAAATCATTTATAAAGTAATGATAAGAAAAAAATATTAACATTATACTATTAAAAATAAAATATACATAATCATATTATTATAATCTTGAAACATATCCATTTAATACACTAGAAAAATCCCAATGATTATGGTACATGACTATAAGATTTTCATGGGATGGTGTGACAAACATGGTTTGCATCGTGATCTCAATAAGCTTGAACTTCTCCCTTAGACAGTTTTTCTCATTATTAAGTTATTGGATATTATCTTGGCCTTGGTCAATGGAAAATATTATAGATTATATCTCTATTATAAGATCTAATAAATGTGATTCATGGGGTAAAATCATACTAGTTGAGGCCACCACTTCCTCTATTTATGTCAATTAGATTTAGTAAAACCCTCTATTTTATATTGACCATGTGATCATTGTTTAACAGATATATTATCAATGGAAATAATGTGCAATGGTCCTTTAAATCCGATATAATATAATAAAACCACAAAATCTCATTTTTTCTATAACCATATTACATAATAAGAAATTTAATAAAATCAAAAGGATAATTTTTTCTTATAACAATTAGGGTCGTTACATCATGAATAACCATTATCAATTTTTTTATCAGGATCGCCACATTACATCAAACATTTTGAAGAGTTGTCAAAAGGATCTTGATTATGAGATTCATTTAGGAATTTCCAAATATTACCCAACCATGATTCATGTATCACTGAAGTTGGAGTGGTGAATTAGTGATATCTTTTTCTTTTAATATTACATTCTTAACAAACAACCTTCACCTGCTATTAAAGATTTGTTTCTCTACTGAAAAAAAATCAAACAAATAACCCCAGGAACACAATAATTTACAATGGTTGCTGTTCTATAAGATTATATAGTCCTTGGTGTGGTTTTGAAATAATCAAATACAACATAATCCATAATAAAACAATCATTTTGTGTGAAAAATAATGAGTAGGATATGAGTTTACACTCATGTAACACAATTTTCAATATAGTTGTACATTTTCTTTAATTATAAATAAATTTTGTAATACAATTATTTTACTTCCTAATCAACTTTCAAAAAAACATAAACATTCAAAACAATTCTTTAATTCCTTACCCAGGAGAAGGTAAGAGCTTCATGGACTTAGTAATGATACTCATTTGGATTCCCCAATATGATTCCCAAGTCTGGTTGTTCAATAAAACAACATAACTTTGATAGGATACCACTTAAAACAAATATAAACTTTCTCTTCCTCATTCTGTAAATATAAATACGATTTTCCTAGTTTGATTATCTTCCCCAATATGATAAGAAGATGAATACGATCTTTAAATTATTTTTCTTTTGTTTAGATAACATCATTAATAAAGAACAATCCAGAAACCATCTTCACACTCTAGAAATTTGGATATTCTCTCTTCTCTTTATTGATTGATTCAAGTCACATAATACCCAATGTACTCTCCTCATATTTATAGTCTCATAATAATGGTTGAAAGGGTATTTTTAAAAGTTTTCCCTCTTCAACAAGTTTCTCGAATCAATAATATTTCTTAAATATTTGATCTCTCTTTGACTCATTAAATTCTCCATGAAATATGGATTTTTATATGACTCATCCAATATTCCTTGAAATCTAGATCTTTCATTGACTACTTTAATCGTCCTTTAATTACATATCTTCTCTTGACTTCGTCATACTTCAGTCTTTCCAAAAATACTTCAATCTGATTCTTATTTATCATTCTGATTTTCCTATTACAAATCTCTATTATTATGGTCATCCATATTTCTTGACCAACTTTTGAATTTGAAATTGATGACTTCTTAACAATCTTCAATCTGACTTTGATTCCTAATTCTTATTGATGAATATAATTACTTCATTGTGATAAATTCATTTTCAGAATCAAATTTCCTTGACACACTTTAAAAAAAATCAAAACTGAAAATGTTTAATTTCATTGCTTAGAACCACCTAAAATACTATATTCCCATTAATATTACTAAATTAATAAGAAATAATATATTCAACACCAGTTTCATCATTACATTTTACTATAAAAAATGTAAAAAACATATTTTTTCTCATTATGATTCTTAGAACGAATTGTCATTATAATTTCTTAATTATGATTGGGGAATCAGATTCATTCATACGTCTTCGATTGCTTATAATTATTCTTGTTGGAATATGAATCCAAATATATTATAGAACTCAACGTGTTCCTCTTTTTTATTATGATATATATTATATTCAATCTTTTAATACATGAATCATTTGTCTTATGTTCTAACTAAAAACCACAAACGATAGCTTCTTTCATTATGATCAAGAATACCTTTCTAGGCTTTGAAAAAACCAGACTCTGATGGTATGAAATAGGAAATCCTTTACTTTAGTATCTTCCTTTTTCTACAAAATTCTTCATGTCTGCATGACTCCCTTCATGACTTTTATTATGTTGAAGATCAGATTCATCATTGTCTGAATTACCAAGGAAATTATTGTAACTTGCATATCATCTAGTAGTATTTTTCATTCTAATCAAACCTGAATATGATTTTCCTGAATATTATTACCCTAAATAAAATAGACATCAACTTTTCTCCCAATATACTTCATAAATATTGCATCAAAAATTGTCTAAAAAAACATTTGATATTTTTGAAATATAAATCATCAAAGTATCATCATTTTATTATCAGAACCATGATGAATCTATTTTATCTTTTTTATTCTGATCAGAACCATGTTCTGGTTCTTTGGAGATTCGGATGTTCATTTTCTTCCAGAAAACATATTATCAATATGATGGACATTATTATGAAATGTGAGTTTGATTTCTAAAATATTATTTTTGAGTATGCCTTATACCCAAACAATGTGATCTAATTTCTCCTTCATTGTTATTTCCTTGACAACAAAAGAAAATACATGAATATAATAATCTTCCTCATCAGCCTAGTCCAAATAATATCCCCCTTTATATTTTTTTATCAACTAATATTCATAAATCATTGAAAATTGTAACCTCAATATATGTATTTAAATGTTAATAATTCTTTTACTACATCGGCAAAATAATTTTAGGAAACAATAATTATTAATAGAAAAACCATTTTTTCCAAAAGTATTGACTCATGAAATACATACTTAGCTTACATCCTCAGCTTTTCTTACTCATGATCCTCTCTCATATTTTCTTCATCCGTTTTTATCATTAAATTTTACTCCTCATATATTATTCTTCATCTTTTCTCCACTTCTTTAACTTCTCTATAATACAGAAAAATTATTTCCTACAACAACTCAAAAAAATAGTTCAAATATTTCACACACATACTTTCTAGAATAATTTCTTTCCCACAAATCCCCCATTGCAAATTCTTCAATAAGTATAGATCTGTGATTCAATTCTCCACCTTTACAACACTATCAAAATGTAAGATAAGATAGGTGACCAAAAAACATTCCTTAACCTTGATTAGAAAGAGGTTTCACACATATGTTAAACCTCAATTTATTAGAAAGGATCCTTTTATAAATCTTTTTTGAATATGTCAGCAACTTTTTCTAATGTTGAAATATAATACAAAGTCACTTCATTCATATCCACATTCTCTTTGATGAAGTGGTACTTTATGTCAACATAATTTGAACATAAATGTTGTACTATATTCCTTTTATGTTTTATTTCACTTTTGTTTTCATATCCTAAGATAAAAGTTAACTTTCACTTCAATAGGTAATTCTTCAAATTTTGTTTTCATCCACATATGCTGGGTAGCAACTTGACTGGTAGAAACATACTCAGCTTCAGTCATTCAATGGGTTACTAAATATTGTTTCTTTATGTGATAACTACTATAATATTTTCCAAAAAAAAACTCCACCATATGTGGATATTATATCATCAATATTTCCTTCCCAATTAGCATATTCATACATAAAAAATCAATACTTTCTGAAACATCATACCAAATTCCAAAATTATCTATTCCTTCGATATATCTAAGAAATATTTTTCCATTATGTAAATGTAATTCTTTAGGATCACTATGAAATATTTCACATAAGGTAACAACATAAAAATATTGGTTCTTGAGGAAGTAAAATATAAAAAAATTGCAACCAACATCCAAAGTTTTTTCAGATCAACTATTTTTCCGTCACCATCTTTAGGAAACTTGGTTCCCTTTGAAATCAATGATGTAAATTATTTCAAATTTTCCATTTCAAACATCTCAAGAAGTTTTTTATCATAATTTTCTTGAGATAAGAATTTGTTTCTTCATTTGTAAAATTTTTTACCCAAGAATTTATTACATTTCTCCCTTCATGGACATCTCAAAAAAAATTCATCTCTTCAACATATTCTTCACAGTTTCATTCTTCCTTACCAACAAATATAAGTTCATCAACATAAAAAATTACAATGATTTAAAAATCTATACATTATTTAATGTAAATGTTTCTATCAACTCATACATTCTTGGAGCATTTTTTCTTGAAGAAAGTATCCAATTTTTAATAGTATACACTCAGATATTTTTTTATCTCAAACAACACTTTCTTTAGTTTACACACATAACCTTCACATTTCACAAAACAATGCCACAAGTCTGGTAAAGGTAAACATCCTCATCAGGAAACCTATTCAGAAATGAAAATTTCACATCCATATGAAAAAATTTATAACTTCATTGTATAGTAATAGAAATAAATATTTTTATTGTTTTTAACCTTTCCATAGGAAAAAAAGTTTCATCAAAATCAACACCATAAATTTGTGAGTAACCATTTCACATTAATCTTTCTTTGTTCCTTAACACATAACCTTCTCTATTAAACTTTTTTAGAAAACGCACTTTGTACCAATAACATTTTTATTATCTGTCTTTGGTATAAGTTTCCATGAATCATTATTTTTTATCTAATCAATATCTTCATTCATAGCCTAAACCCATTCTATATGCTCAAAATATTCATTCACATCTTTCATCTTGAATTTTGAATACAAAGAATAATATGTAACAATTTTTTATATTATTCTCTTTTGAAACTTATGATGTTGATCACCAAAAATGTTCTGAACCTCAACTAGATTTCTCATACTAGGATGTGTTATTGGTGTTTTATCCCCTTCACTATAAATAACTAAATGTGGTTCTAATTATTGAGTAGTATTTCCATTTTCAGCATCCTTATCAGAATTTTTAACAAAAATTTCCTTTTCCTAATCAATATCCTTATCAGCTCAAGTATCGTTATCTTCCAACCCTATTCAATAGCATTCACTTCTACAGAATCTAAAATTATTTATTTCTTTTTTTTCAAATATCATTATCCTCTTCTTTCCATACCATAGCCAAGAAAAATTCCATCTTCACCTCTCTTCACAAATTTACAAGGTTTCCATATTTATTCTTTATAATACATGTACTCATGAAAAATATTATGTGATTCCAACATGTAGTTTTTCTATTAAACATTTCATAAATGGTTATATTTCATCATAGATTTTAAAAAAATGTTTTGAATATACACAAGGGAACTCGTTGCTTGCCTCCAATAATAATGAGAAAGGTCATGTTCAAGTAACATAGTTCTCCAAATTTCCACCAAAATTCTATTATTCCATTCAATAACCCCATTTTATTGAGGATTATATGGTGAAACAAACCTATTATAAATTTCATGATTTTGAATATAGCTTTCAAATTTTTCAATATTTTATACACCACCATTATTAGTTATTAAATTCTTTATGAAATAATCACATTCCTTCTCAATTTTCCTCCTAAAACATTTATACATTTTTATATAATCTAAAGGATATTTCATATATATAACACAAGTAATGTGAATAATGTTATCACTGAATGTGAGGAAGTACTTATCTACATTAATTGATATTTTTTACATTTACCCATGGATATCGAAATAAAAATGTTGCAATGGTTGTTCTGAAAAACTATCAACATTATTATGAACTATGTTAGTAATTTTTCCCTTTTCACAAATATTGTAGCACCAATTTCTTCTTCTTGACATATCAATAATATATCATACATTGTATAGCTTTGATAACATGTTAATATTTCTTTGGGACATGTGTCTTAGACTTTTATGTCATAACTAGTTTTCTTCCACCATTACCAAGTAATAATATATTTGTATTTCACTAACATGGAACAAGTACCCTTTTCTAAATTATACTCTTGTAACTATCGTTCAATATTCTTTACTTTTAAAAAAACACATATTTTCTAAAAATAACATAATCTTTTTCATAATGAAGTTTTGAAACACATAGACTGTTTTTTTCATCCCATAAATATAAAAAGAATTCCTGGATTTAAACTTTATATCCCAATAATGGTTAATCAAAATCCATTGATTATTAGGGATTCATCATTACCAAATTTCACTATTAATTATTAAAAATAATTCAAATTGATTTGTAAAATTAAGTATAATTTCATTTGAGATTAAAGACCACTATCAAGAATCCATGGATTTTATCCTTTTATAGCATTCAAGGAGGTTTCAACAACAAGATCATTTTCTTTTCCCTTTTTTTCTTCACCTCTATCTTATGATAATTGTTACGAAACTTTTTATGAGATTCCAACAAAATAAGAAAACCCTTAGTAGTATTTCTAGGTTGTTTGTATCATTCAAAAATAATTTCAAGGGGTTGAAACCTATTTTCAACTTTCAAAACAAAATTATCATGTTTATTCTAAAATTCATTCTCATACTTCTTCTTTTGAGAGGTTTCTCTCCCCCTCAAACATTACATTCTAAAACATATGGAAGAGTAGTAATGTTGTTTCTTAATCACAAAAATATTTTCTATATATATGATTCCACCAGAAGAACTGATTTATCCATTGAAATATTCTTTGACTCTGACACTTTCAGATTGAGTAGTGTTTTGAGTATGTTTTTTAGTAATTGTCTTAACAAAACTTTGTTGACCACAATGCTTTCTATTTTCAACTGGAATATTTTTCTCAACTAGGTTTTATTTTTTCATTGTTAAAACTAAAATTAATTGAAACATTTTAAAACTATAAATTTTTATAAATTTCAGACTCAGAGTTTTTAGAAACATATAAATTTTCCACTGTTAATATTGTCCGCTGACATAATATTCCCATCATTCTTCTTCTCAAGAACAAATATATATTTATTAAAAACCATTTAAGTTAATTTTATTATTATTATTAGGTTCCTATTTATGATATTTTTCACTAACATTAGAGATAATATTTTTGGAAACTTATATTCCTATTTTTAGATTTATAATGTTTTTGTTGGAAAAGTTCATACTCATCCTCTATTGACTTTAATTTTACTTCCATATGATCATTAAAATAATTTTTTTTCTCAAAATTTTTATTCAAATAATCAATCTCTTATAACTACATGAATTTTTCATAAAAAAACAATCTTGATTATTTGATGAGGAATTTTCATTTTTAATCTCCTTGATTCATTTTTCAAGCCTTTCAATCATCCTAAAAAATTCGTTCAACTCATCTTCAAGATAAAACTATAATTGGGTTTCTTATTCATTAGAACTTTTTTTAGAGACCCTAAATTGTATCACATGAATATTACATGATTTTTAGGATAAAAAAATAATAGAATTGAAAATATAGAATCAATCTGTTTACTGTCTTGGAAAAATTAATCTTATACATAACATTTACACTATAAAACATAACTATTTATTTAATTCCTTCTTCACTATCTTCTTATAAGCCTGAATTTTCTCCTTAGTACAAGTATTCAATTGAGTATATACATAAAAAATAAGGTTTGAGCTATAATCCTAATAAACAAATGAAAGGAAACATGAAACATGATGACCATAATTATCATCATTATAATATAAACAAAGGATCATAATCATAATCACGAGATGAAGCATTTATAAAGGCATAGAATGTGGAAATTCCTAAAAATGAAACATCATTATTAAAAGAACCTATTTTTGTTTATCATTTATTATTATTTCAATATATTAGTTCCATAACATAATAAGGGTTTCAAAATACATTTACAATCTATTTGGGGTATTTTTTGTGGTTTTTTATCACAACAAACTCATTTTGTTTTATCATTTAGAAATAATTAAATATATTAGTTCTAAAACATAATAAAGTTTACAAAAAAATTTACAATATGTTTCATTCATTATAATGGTGTTATGATCATCATTGAAGGAGTTAATGTAAAATGAAAACATGTCGTCTTTTAAGGGGACAAATCAACACCTCACGAACAATGCTTTAATATTAAGAATAAAAGTGAGAGGATTAAAGGGTTGATGATGGATTAGAATAAAAAAATTAAAGTATATATAATAAATTAGAGTTATCATACCATTTGGATAAGGTTATGTGAGGATAGAATAATAAAATAAAATACATTAAAAGAAAATATATGAAAAGAAAAATTATATTGCCACATGAATCTTTCTCCATAAGAACACTTTTAGGGGGACTAGTTTTTTTGTTTTGTTGAGACCAAAGGATCATGGAAATGTGGTATGGTCTTGAGAATTTATTTGAATATAATTTGAAAAATTATTAATGCTTCATAGTTGTGAGCAGAATATGTGGTTAGGGTTGGTATTTATAAGGGAGGAGAGGGGTCTTTTCTAATTATTTTATTCATTAGTTTATTATTTTGTCTAATACTATGAATAGATTTAGAATTATCACTAAATAAATTAAAATAATTAAGGAGGCTTTGATTTTAGGGTTCTTACATCAGATATGACTCAAGGAATTGTGTATTAAACCTATAATGTATAAATACCAAAAATTACTATATTTCACTATTCATAAAAAATTCATGTATTTTAGAAAAATACCAAAAAAAACTCTAAATATTTTTTGTATAATTAATAAATGAAATCCATATTATGAAAATAATTATCTAAGTATTATACAATTAAATTTTAATTAAAATCATGGAATACTTGAAAAATACAGATCTTCAAATTTTTAACTCATTTTGTAACAGTTTGAAAAATTAATTAAAGTCCCATAAAATTACCCTATAATCATAAAAAAACAAAATATTATTATATGAATAAATTTTATGATAATATATTATCTTTTAAATAATTATATTATTTATAAAATTGTAATTAAATATTTATGATTTACAAAACTACCAATAATTAATTAATAGTTTTAAAATATTTATTTACTTATAGTGTGATATAATTATGTCATATTTTCATTTATAAGATGCGTAAATTTTATTTATAATTTCCTAGGTGAGGTTACTATTCTTTCGGATGGTTTACTATTCATAAGTTTCACATTACTATTCCAAATATCATGTTATTATTCTATCAGTATAGGTTTCTTTAACTTATAAAAATACCTTTTGTTTCATTAATTCATCATTTATAATGTTTGTATTGTGTTATCAGAGTGATTTTATGTGGTTTAAACTATATGTAATAATTATAAGAAGGGAACTTCCACTTATAAAAATTTGGGACATTACATTCATTTCCACTTAAAAATTTCACCCTCATAATTTTATTTTAAATAAATAGGTTAGTTTATTTCTCCTTCCTTAATTACATTGGTTCCCATGTTGCATCTTCGTACTTATGGTTCTAACAAAGCAATTTTCTCAGGTGATTAGTCTGGGTACGTAAAAATCTATCTCTATTGTCCAATATCTTCATCGCCTTCTCCTCATAAGAGAAATCATTTTCCAGATGTACTACCCCTACATTTATTACATGCGAGGGATTCAGTTGTACTCCTTCAAGATTAATACATAGAATATATCATGTAATTGATACATGGTAGGTGGAAGTTCCATTTGATATGCTATAACTTTGAGACGATCAATGATATCTAAGGGGATGATGTATATGGGACTCAACATTCATTTCATCTTAAATCTCATGATCCTCTTCCATAGAGATATGTGGAGGAATATCGTGTCTCTAAACTTAATCAAAAGGTATTGTCAATGATTTTATGTATAGATCTTCCATCGAATTTGGGATTCCTTGATGTGTTGTTGAATGGTGTTCACTTTCACCACTATTTCATCATTCATTTCTAGTCTAATAATATTATGTTCACCGAATTCATCTTAGTATGCTAGTGTCCTGTACCTTTTCCCATAAAGGTATTTATAAGGAACCATTTGGATTCTTGAGTAGAACTTCCTACTTTAATAGAATTAAATCATAGGTAGTTGTTGGTACCATCATCCTTTAAAGTCCATATAATATTCCCTCAATATTTCTTCTAGTGTCTGAATATTTCATTCAGATTGGCCATGAGTTTGTGGATGATATTCTGTACTAATGTTCATCTAAGTGTATAGAGCATGTTGGATATTTTTTACAAAACATGGAGTGAATATTGGATCTCAGTCAGATATAATCGATAGTGGTACTCCATGAATACTTAACACTACTTTAATGTATATATGTACAAGTTGGTTTAGTGTGAAGTCTTATCGAATTGTGATAAAGTGAGTTTTCTTTCGAAGACGACCCATAAAAACCCATATAGAATAGTTACCTCTAGATGTCTTCAAAAGTTTGGTGAGAAAGTCTATGCTGATGTTTTCTCACTTCCACATTGGTATGGGTAATGTATTAATTAACCCCTTATATTTTATTCTTTCTCCCTACACATGCTGACATACCAGGCCCTTTTAAGTATATTTAGTGATATCCTTTATATTTTCGCACCAATAGTTCTCTCAGAGATCTCGATACATATTTGTACTACCTGGGTGAATATAGCAAGTTGATCTATGTAAATAATTAAGAATATATTTCTTTATATTCAGATTAGATGGTATATATAGTCATTTTAAAAATCATACAACTCCTCCATCATCAAATATAAACTCTAAGTACTTCCCATTTCTCATAACTTCCACCCTCATCAAAAATTCCACATCATTTCTTTGAGAATCCATTATTTTATCCATATAGTATGGTTGAGAAATAATTTTAGAAAGGATTGATGATGTTCATTCCATAATGAATCACATATCTGTACATTGAAAATATAAGAGGATTGGATCATTCTCAATTCTCATTGTTGATAAAGATATAGGATCTTTTCTACATAGATCATTTTCCCCATTATTTTCCATTCTAGGATGATAGTGGATTAATAAATAACAATACTAAATTACCTGTAACCATCATTTATAATGAATGTTAATATCCTTCTCTTTGATTATATACTTGAGGCTCTTCTATTCAATATATAATTCACCCTTCTACCTATAGAGGTAATGTGGCCAGATTTTCAACACAAAGATCATTGATGCCAACTCCAGATCATTTGTAAGATGGATTTTATCCCAAAATTCCTACTTCCTTGAGGTGTAAGCTATCACTCATCATTTATCATTAGTACATAGTATAATACCTCACATTAATGCATCATTGTATACCACAAATAGTTCCCCACTTGTTGATAGTACTAGTACTTATGTAGTGATAATCCTATTTTTGAACTCTTTGAAGCAGTGTTCAAATTCACTGGTCCATACAAAACTTTCTCCCTTATAAGTAAACTTGGTTAGTGGGTTTTAATAACATGACATGTTCTCACATCTGATCATTAATACTCCGCTATATCATGGAAACTATAGATCTCTATTACAGATGTTGGTCTAACCCACTCATAAATTTTCTTTTTCTTAGAAGGATCCATAGATATCCCCTTTCTAGTGATAATGTCCCCCAAGAATTATACATCCTTCATCTATAACTTACATTTACTGTACATTGCATAAAGTTTCTCCCATCGCAAGGTATTTAGCACAATATTCAAATTCTTCTCATGTTCCTCCTTGAACATGGAGTATTTCAGAATAACATTTATAAAGACTACCACAAATTTTTCATTGTAATATCTAAAGAATCTATTCATTCAGTTCATTAATATTGTTAGAGCATTGGTGAGTCCAAAAATAATCACTATGAACTCATTGTTTCTGTACCTTGTTTTAAATGTAGTCTTAGTAATATCTTCCTTCCTTAACTTTAATTGGTGATATCTCGACCGATGGTCTACCTTAGAGAGATATTTGGCCTCGTGAATTTGATCAATTAAGTAATATATCCATATAAGTGGATACTTTTTATTTATCATGGTTTTGTTTAGTTCAAGATAATCAATTATAATACACATTGATCTATCCCTCTTCATAATGAAGAGGATTAATGCACCACATGGATAAGTACTAATGCATGTAAAACCCTTGTATAGATTCTCTTGTAACTGCATCTTTAGTTCCTCTATCTCAATGGTGTCCATTATATATGGTGTCTTCGATATACAAAGATATCTGAGAATAAGTAAAATTGAGAACTCAACATTTCAATCAGGAGGAAGACCATTCAGTTATTCTGGGAACACATCAGTGTAGTCCCTAATCCTAGAAATGTCTTAGATTGTGATTCTCTCTATTTTCTAAACCATTTGAACAAAATTTTATTACTCATAAATCAATAATATACACACTTAAGACAATTCTTATGAAATATTTTCATATTCCTACTTACACTTATACATAATTAGAGGATGATTTGGGATGTGAAGAGTGATTTCCTTTTCCCGATAGTTGATGTTGGGTTTATATAATAATAGCTAATCCATTACCAAAATAGTATCGAACTCTACCAAAAGATGTAAGACAAGAATTTATTATACGTTTATTCCACAAACATTAAATTGGGAGGAGTTATATTCTTTGGATGAAATAATTTCTTTGTTTTATGTTCTTGAAAATAACTCAACCTCCATATTTTGAGGGGGTGTTTGAATAGTTATACTAAAATTACATGATATGAAAGAATGAATAGAACCATAATCAAATATCACACACTCTATTCTTAAATGAAAAACCAAAGTAATTGTCACCACATAATTATCAGGCTCTACCTCAGCAGTAGTGATGAAATAAGACTTACCTCGATCCTTTGTCAATGGTGACTATTGAAATTAATTACCCTCACAGACTTGACATTTAGTGCACTATCTATTATAGTTCCCTAGCTACACACAAAAGAAACATTAAACCATGGGTGGTGCTCTCCATTCATCCACCAAATTATCTTACTTCCTCATGCATCTTTTACATTCATGAGCTTGGTGGCCTTTACTCTCACACTTATAGCATTTCCCCATCTCTTTTAGACAGTTCCTAGGATGCTTCATACCGCATTTATGACATGTGGGTGGTTGATTTTTCTTTCCATAATTATCATTAAATCCACCATCTTGAAACTCAATCATTTATTTCTTACCAACATAGCCATGGGACCTCTCTCCAAAATCTTTCTCCACTTTGAGATCACATGGAAAAAGTTATTCATAAGTCCCAAAGTCTTCAATTTCATGAGACTTTTGAAGGATTATTTTTATACCAAAAAATAATCTATCAATTTTTCATTCATTATTGATAGAAAAAACCAAATGTGTACATTGTAATCCTTGTGAAATTTTCTTTATAGGCCCTGAGAGTTCCACCTTCCTTTTTCTTCTGCTCTATAAATTCTTTCTCCCTCTTTATATGAAGTGTTTTAGGTAAATACTTATTACGAAACATTATCTTAAAGTCTTCCCACTCAATCTATTCAAATTATTCATATGGGTTGGTATTCTTAATCAACACACACTATTGGTCATACTCTCAATATAAATTACAAAATTCCAGAGTCCCCTTATCCATCTCATAATAGTGAATCCCAAAAATGATATTCTCCATTATGTTGACCCACTGTTCTATGATGAGTGTATCGTAAGATCCACAATATTTTAATTTTAATTTTCACATAAAATACTCGATAGCTAGATTCTCCCCCTTAGGGGAAGGAGGGAATTCAATATTATTCAGGTTATTTTTCATATCCTGAGACAGCTGGGTAAGCATCACCGTGATATTTTGAATTCCACCTCCTAAGGAATTAGGGATGTTATTCAGGTAATCACTGCATTGTCCCTCACATGGGTTGTTGGCCTAGTTTACCATTGTTCCCACCATTTTATAAAATAGAAAAGGTTAGAAAAAAATAATTTAACAATTCATGAATAAAAAAGTTATTCCATAGTGAAATTAATACTAACGAAATTTCTTATGGGATACCTATGTTTAACCTTTTCTAAAACAAAGATTCCTAGGTGATTACATATACATAGTCTCATACTAAGGGTTTTTATTAATATTTTCTAATCGTAATTCAAAAAAATTTCAAAACTTTGATCTTATCCCAAATATAGTAACCCTACTTTTTATTCCATTACAATTAAATCATTTTAAATATTAGAAAGATAGAATTTTTACAAATACATGCTCAAGTAGTTTAGTATATTGGGTAAATTAAACTTATATATAACTTTTAAAAAATAAAACAAAAAATCTATTTAATTCCTTATACTCTAAATTATTATTGGTCCTCTTATTATCCTCAGTATAAGTATTCACCTAAGTATATAACTAAAAATAAGGGGTGTTCTAAAAGCCAAGTAATATGATGAAAATAAGACATGAAATATGGGTGAGCATAGTCATCATCGTTATAATATAAAAAAGGATCATAATCAAAATAATGATATGAAACAATCGATAAATTAATGGAATATGTAAATGCATTAAAATGTAACATCATGTCTTAGTGGTCATATACTACACACATTTTTGAACATATAAATAATAATGTTCATGTATATTTCACTTACTAAGTTCTATTTTGATGGCACCTCACTCGCCTGGATTTTCTCGGGAGCTCTTATCTTATCTCTAATAGGGTTTCTCTTTCCTCATAGTGATGATGGAGTTCTTTCTCCTCGCTTCACTCCCCTTCAGATCTCTCTTCACTCTGGATTCCTCTCCTAGGTAAGTGCTGTAGAGACCCAAAGCTTAACGTACAGGGAAATTACATTACTTTAGCGGAATACTTAAAAACAGACACACAAGGACCGTAATAGTTTAGTGTCTTTGGAAACTTGGAACGTAATCTTCTAATCGTGGTGAAAGATCTTCAACATCTCTCATAAAGATCTTTCCCTTTTTTTTCTTACCTAAAACCTTTCTTTATAACCTGGGGAAAAGAAAACATAAAAAGGGTGAGCTCAAGTGCTCAGTAAGGGTAAGCATGGATAAAATAAAACATACCATATACATTTGAACTTAAAAACATGAACATAATGTTTAATCATCAAAAGCTTGAGAAATGACATAAAACATGGAAGTACGTAAGGCATAGATCATAATGAAACATTAAGAATGACAAAATAGAATGGGAATAAAACATGTAATTGTGGAATCCATTAAGGACATATAATGATTTCCATAGTAGCCAAGGCATTGCTGCCAAGACCATCTTAGTGGACAAAGTCCCATTCTGAATCGAGTTCACTCCTCGTTTCAGTCCTGTAACATTGAACCAGATTAACTTACCATTCCAGCCATGTCTATCTCATGAGATATAAAATCTTTACCCAATGCATTGTAGGGAGATATAGGCCCCACCCATCTCATAGTGAAACCATTCTTACTTGTGCCACAAAATAAACATAAAACATTCATCATAACCCAAAGAATAAAATGGGTTTCATAAACATCATCCCATCATCACATAATCCATATAAAAGAAATGGATATTTCATCATAAGAAAATTGAAACCATGTAAATCATAGAGACATTATAATTAACACATACACATATGAAATAATGTCATCTTCGATGAAAAATGGTTTTGATAAAGCACTTGAAATTAATTCTTGAGGAAAATATCCTTTCTTCTTGAAAATCATTTTCTTTTCACAAAATTCCATGAAATTTTAAAAGAAAGAGATTTTGTTGTAAATATTTATGAAATATTTTGTAGGAATCTTCATGTAAATAAGGCTTTATAAAATTGTAAAAATCCTTTCATTCCGTATAAGTTAAAAAAACATTCTTCTTGAAATTTTTCTGGAAAAGTCAAAAAGAACCTCGTAAAAGAAAGATTCTTTACATACCATGTAGTAAAAGTCAAAAATGGATAAAAAGAACTTTAAACATACATGAAAACTTTTTTAGAAAACATCAGCTTGGATGATAAAGATAACCCCAGTAAATACTTACGAATAAACAACCTCAGATAAAAATGAGATTGATAAATTATCCCTTACCTTATGTCTGATATGCTTCGTACATATCCGAACCTCCTGTATAATGATTTAAATAATGTTATTAACTTATTACAGAATCATATTAATTGTTATTATATCATATATGGTTCACTTATGACTTTATATTACCCGTTCTTTTGTAAATTCCATGTTAAAGAGCGTTTTGGGTAAAATCGTTTCATTTGTTGTCCGTGTTTTGACTTGTAATTACTCATATGATTACTTAGATAACGATTACATAATTCCAGAATATAAAAAATGTTTTATATATAATATATATTCATAATATACATATATATAATAGATCGATAAATGGAAAGAAATACATCATTCATGGAGATGGTAGGTCGTACGTACGCATGAACGCTGTTTTCGTTTCCTTATTGAGTTGAATGGAATTAAATAGATGAAATACATATATACATAAATCCAGTAGCATTATAATGTAATATATTTCATTATTATTGCTTATATATTCTTTATAATCATTCTTAAATGGTTAACATGGAGAATGAATCTCATTGCGTCGTGGAGACGGTAGTCCGTACGTACGCACAAGCGATGATATCGTTTCCATAATTAATGAATTGAATTGGAGTGGATGATAAAATATATCATAATCAGTATGATATTATAATAAATATGTATAGTTGTTCTTTACACCATTATACCCATCCATGTAAGGTGTCGGTGGAAAACAGATTACACCACGGTGTGGAGACGGTATTCCGTACGTACGCACGCGCGGTGATTTTGTTTTCCGTAGGATGGATAGAAGGTGAAATGGGGTTGTTTCATATTTATAATAACAAATAAGTATATTAGTGATACTTATGTTATTACTTTATAATGAAACAACTAAAGAAGAAGAAGTTGAAGAAGAAATAAGCTTGAAAGAATCGAGAGAAGAAATTACCTCTTCTTCGATACGCCTCTTTGAAACCTCCTCTTAGGGCACTAAGATTTGTCTTTAAAGTAGACCAGAACCTCTAGGATGTTTCTAGGGAAGTGGATAAGATAATTTTGCAGGGGTTGGCCGAGTTGGAAGGCTCAAAGTTTTGTGAGGAGGAGAGGGAGGAGGTTCCCTTTTATAAGGGACGAGAGGGGCACCTTTGGAATTCTTAAAAATATTAATTTATTATAAATCTAACCCCACTTAAAAACCTCAACAAATGGCTCATATTCGAATATTAGATGATATAGGGTTGTAATCGCATCAACCAATCAAATTTAGACATATTTGGATCTTATTTTAAACCTTATCATTTTGATTTATCCTTATTTAATCTATTTAAGTTTATTTGTGGTAATAAAATTCTAAATTTTAAATTATAACAAATAATTACTTATTTGTTGTGAATTTTTCATAATTGTTTACTTTATAACATTATAGACCATATAAAGTTAAATTTATAATTTTTAAATATTTTTTTGATTTTTAAACAATTTTATAATATGTTATTTTTATAAAATAACAATAGTGTCAATTTTGACACTATTCATTTATTTGAATTTAAATAAAATATATACAGAAGATATGTTCGAACTAAAAGCTTTAATAGATTCATAAAAGGTCATATGTATCTATTAAATTAGTTAATCACATTAAATAGTTCATATAATATTTATTTTATTATTTTTAAAACCATTTATTTGGTTTATCTCTTAATTAAATAATTACTACAACATTTTTGTATAATTATTTAATATACTGATTTGTTGCATAAAAATTTAAAATAAAATCCTATGATGAATATAAATCTATTAAATTTCAAAATAATACTTTTACTCTAATTTATCATATTAAAATCACAATATTTAAATTGTTATATTTATTAAATTATGAAGGTGACAACTTTGGCATCATTTAAAATAAAATAATATAAGTGTCATAATTGCTTGTATAAGACTCAAAATGGTCAAATAGTCGACCATTGGATGATTATAGTTTAAATGTACATGAACAATAAGTTTTGGTCAGGGTTTTGTGCCTTTTATGGTCACTATTAGTTTAATAAAAACTATATTCTTGATTTTTCACTAGATAAATAATTTCTGCATTACTATTGTGCCACAATTAATGATAATTATTTAATCCCAAAAAATTCTAAATAAATTCTCATAATGTATATACTTTTGTTAGATTTATATAGACTATTAATTTTTGATGTTTCATGAAGTTTATCACTAACGTAAAATTATTATACTTATAGTATTTAAGAGAGTGACATGTTGTCACTTTCTTTGGTTTTAATAATAATTAAATTATTTTCATAGAAAAAAGTTCATTAAATGAATCTAATCCGACCCTTAGGTGATATGGGTCGCCTTTTAGTCATCAAATAGGATTTTTCCAAGTGTTAGGGTAATTTTATAATCTTATATTTACCCTTAATTACCCTATTTACCTTTAACTATAGTAAATAAAATTTATCGTAGTTACTATTCACAATGCCCAAAAATAAAAAGTAGCTTATTAACATAATTTATACCCACTGAATCCAAATATTGAATCCATTTTTCCAAATTCAATACACAAAAGTTTCATAAATTAAATTAAAATTAATCCCGTTTTTGAAAGAAAACGGGTTTTTCTTTAAAACATTGCAAAAGATTGAATTGATTTAACCTACGAATTCAAGGTAAAATAAATGCTAATGACATACATTATATTAAATGGTAAAAATATATTATATTTATTCTTTAAACCCATTAAATATTATAATTTAACCACATAAGATATTATGATGAAAAAAGTTGTTTTTAATTAAAATATAGCGTGTTTTTACTATTCATTAAAATATGAAAGTCATCAGAATAAAATGAAAAAATTATCCAAAGTAAATTTTTATTTCTTTATTCAAAATAATAATTTTATTTTTTCAAATGGAACTTATAAACATGTCAAAAACTAAATTTAAAGTGGGTGCGCCATCAAAAGGCGGCAAAACTGCATTTTTTGAAAAATACTTATTTTACCTGAAAAATTTATTTTGTTCTTATACCATGTTATAGAAAATTTGTAAAATGAATAATAATGTTATAAAATTCAAAATTTAGTTAATACTATTCATAATGTCTAGTTCATAATAATATTATAATAATATATCGTTGTTTAGTAAAACCCGGTATTGCGTACAACACACGCTATCGAGGAAGGTCGTGATTGCGTGTAACGCAAGCCAATTCAGGGTTGCGTGTTGTGAAAGAATCCTTAGTTGTTTCGTATAATAGAATCCACCCATAGTTCATTTATACATTGAATATATATATATATATATAATCAATGTTGCGTAGAATAACTATTATCAAAATTGTGTGTAACACGATCCAAGAATAGTGTTGCGTATACTGCAAGCTAATACGGTGTTGCGTATAGTGCAAGGTAGTATTGGTATAGCATACAACACAAGACATTTAATGAAATTAAAAGAATATTTTTCATAAAATCTCAGGGTGTTACAAGTGCTCTCCTGGTTCCCCCTCTTCTCACTCGCTCTACTCAGGCTCTTCTCACTCGATTCCCTCTTCTCTGTATTGATGCTTTGGTCCTCTCCCTATCCACCTCTCTGCACTCTAACTTTGTGATCCACTGCTCCTCCCCAGGTTGGATCTAGAGCAACTGACTCTCTAATGTTTTGGGATTTGCGGTTGGACAGCTGTGGGTCTGGCCGGTATTTCCTTCCTTTTTCTTCTTGGGTTTCTTTACCATTTCAATTATTCCTTCATTTTCCCTTTAAAGGTTTTATCCCTGGATTGTTTTAGGGTTTCATCCCCAGTTCTATTTTTTCTATTTTTTGTTTTGATGGCATTCTTGTCTTGTTTCTCCTTGGGGGCCTCGACATTGATCTCCACTTCTACCTCTTTCTTTTCACTAGCTCCAGGTATCAACCAATCCCTTTGAGGTGTATTTGTGTGGTTGCCTCCCTAGGGATTTGGGATATGAGATCAAGTGAGATGTGTGGTGGCTTATTCTTCATTGGACTTGGTAAATTTTTAGTGTTTGTTTGGTTGTTTTTGGTCTGTGATGACTTGGTGCTGGTGATTTTCAGCAGATTTGATGGACATTCCGGTGACAGGTGTGGTGCTCTGATGGTGGTGATGGTGGCGGTGAGAATGGAGATGTCGAAGGTGGTACCTCATAGTGGAGATTATGTTAGGCGATGGGTCTCTGGTAATGCAGTTGATGATAATAGTGGATTTGATATGGTTGATGCATGATAGATGATGTGGATCTTACATGAAGCTGGAGGTGAATCCCGGATCAGAACTCATGGCATATTGAATTTTTTCAAACTGTGAATTTCATGATTTGGGGTGTTATCGTTATTAATTTTAATCTCATTTATACGGTGGATATTTTTTTAATTGTGTAATATGATATAATGTGGTCTATATTTTGGATTGTCTGGTTCCCACTGATCCATGAAGTGGTTTTTTAGAAAAGTCAAAAAAAGGATTGTGTGTGTATATTTCACATTATCACAGGATATTTATCACATTTCCCAATGCATTGGAGTGCTATATAATTCGGGGCACACCTTCCACATCATAACATTTACATTATCATGCATGCCACATATAAATCATATCAATATTGGACATAAAATAACCCATATAAAGGAATGGGTTTCATTTCCAAAATCATACATTAATAAACACTGGAGTTTCCAAGGAAAAAAGATTAAAAATTTTGGTATCAATCTTGATTGAAGAAGAAACAATCTCAAGATAAGTTAAAATATGTTTTCTAGAAAGAAGAGTTCTATTGAAAAAATATTTTCATTTTTCATGAAAAAATATTTGAAATATGTATATCCCATAAAATAAAAGGGAAGTAAAAAATAAATTATATTTATAGAATAATAAAAGAACATCCATACTACAATTGATTGAAAGATGGAAACCTCGAAGAAAGAGAGTTGGGTTTGAGAATTCCCCTTACCTTATGTCTAAATACTTTCTTCACATTAATATCCTAGATATTAAAATTAAATGAATTAATTTAAAAATTAAAAACATTAGTACAAGTATTTTATTCATTATAGTTTTATTATGTTCATTTATGGGATTTAGATTAGTTATAGTTTAATTTTATCATTTTTGAGTGTTCGTTTTCTTGGTTTTCATGATCGATTTGCTTGTATATGAGTATGAAAGTTCATATATAATGGTAATGATTCTAAAAAATTTACATTTTATGTTATTAATAATCCCGAAATGGTTCTATTGGTCATATATATAATTTTTTATATGGAATGAGGATAAATCATTAGATAAACAGTTAGTGATAATCATTTGAATTTATTTTGGAGGTTTTCAATCACAACGAACTCGTTTTGTATTATCATTTAGTATTATTTAAATATATTAGTTCTATAACATACGATGGGTAATAACATACATTTTAAAATTATGTTAAACAATTAAAATGGTTTTTTGAACATCCTTGAAGGATTTAATGTAAAATGAAATCATTTCATCTTCAAAATCAATAAATCAACACCCCACGGATGATGCTTTCATTTTAAGAATAATAGGGAGAGTAGAAGAGGGTTTATGATGTATTATATCATTAACATAATGAAATTACATTAGATATAAGATACTGTAGTTATCATACAATTTGGATAAAGGGTTTGATGAGAGAATAAGAAAATAAAAGAACGTGAAATGAAAATAAAAGAAGAGAAAGATGATTTTACCTCTTGAATCCTTCCCCTTGAAAACATCTATAGTGGGATTTGTTTTGGTCTTTTTTTAAGACCCAAAGATCATGGAAATGGGGTATGGGCATGGATAGTTATTTTAGAAGAATTTGGAAAAGGATCAAAGCTTGATGGGTGAGAGGAGAAGTGGTGTCAGGGTGGTATTTATAAGGGAGGAGAGGGGTGTTTTCTCATTATTTTATTCATTAGTTTATTATTTTTCATCAAGACTATGAATAGTCTGATAATTATCACTTAATATATTAAAATATTTAAGGGGAGCTAGATATTGTGGTTCTTACATCAGTGATTACTCAGGTAATAATGTAATTAACTTATAATGTATAAATACCATAATTTACCGTATTTCACTATTCTCCAAAAAATAAAGTATTTATGAAAATTATGAAAAATTAAACCTAACTGTTTATTGACGTGTATAATTAAAAAATAACTCCATTTAATGAAAATGATTTTCTAAATATGATTAATTCAACTTTTAATTAAAATCATAAATAAATCAAAAATACAGATTTTCAAATTATAACTAATTTTATAACACTTTTAAAAATTAATTAAGGACTCATAAAATATTCTTATAATAATAAGATTGAAAAATATTATTATATGAATAAATTTTATAAAATTAATTTTCTTTTAAATAATTATATTAATTAAAAAATTGTAATTAAATATTTATGAATTACAAAAAACCAATACTTAATTAATAATTTTAATATATTTATTTACTTATAGTATGATATAATTATATCGTTTTTTCATTTATAAGATGCATAAATTTTATTTATACTTTCATAGTTGAGGTTTTTATTCTATTTGTTGGTTTACTATTCACAAGGGTCACATTACTGTTAAAGAAGTCTTATAGTATTCCATCAGGATAGGTTTCTTAACTTCTAGAAATACCTTTTATTTAATTCATTCATCATTTAAAAAGTTTCTATTGTGTTCTAAAAGTGATTTTATGTGGTTTATACTATATGGAATAATTATTGAAAGGGAATTCTCATTGAAACAGTTTTGGTTGGCTACATGATTCTTCTAGATTCTTCTTTATTCAATGTTGCAATGAATGTAGTTTCAACCTCATCTATAGAATTTTCAGATTCATCTTCACTATATTCTTTTTCATAATATTTAGATAATAAACTACTTCTTTTGGACTTGAATTACTTTTTTCCTTTCCATTTTGAAAGAGGCTTAGCCTTATCATCCAGATTCATCTATGATCTTCATGGCCTTGTTTCTTCTTCATCGAAATCATATTCCATCTTTATTCAAGTACAAGTAGTCATAATGTTCCCAATGCATTTACATTGAAAAAAAATTATGGGTAGTTTCCATTTTTATTTCCATGAACCTATTCTCTAATTTTTTGAAAAAAATGATAAAAATTCATCAATATTTATACATACCTCATTTTATAAATCAGAATCACTAGGTTCTTCTTCAATAATAATAATATTTTTTTACTTCCCTTTCTTAAAATCCTTAAGGGAAAATTCTCTATCTACATCTGTTTCCCTTCCATATTTTTCTCCATTCTCATTTAATAAGTGATGATAGTGCTATAAAAATTATCTCAAGATAATGTTTTAGGATCTTTATCTTCTAATGAATAAACTTTAGCATCAAACATTTAAGAAATAATTCTTAATATCTTTTCCACAACAATATAATCATTTAAATTTTCACTAGGTTATATGATAGTGCTAATAATGTCACTCACCCATGTAAATAAATCACTAATATATTCATATGAACCATTCTTTCAATATTTACACTTTAGACTCGAAATTACTAAATTTTCTTTATTTACTATTTTATTTCTTTTGTATATGTTTTTTTAACTAATACAATATACCATAGGACATGAAAAAACCTTTCACTCATAAAAACTAAATTCCAAAAAGTGATGTGAGTAAAGAATTTTCTTATTTTCCAACATTATCAAGATTATTTTGAAGATATGTGTAAGAGGAACCTTATCGTCAATATGATGAAATCTATCTGTTGTAGCTTCAAGAAGATCATACCCAAGAGGTAAAAAATAATGCATCATTCTATCTTTCTAGATGTGATAGTTTATTCAATCAAAGATCAAAATCCCCTTACTATTCACATAATTTAGATTCACTATCTCAACTTCTCTTCAAAACATCAATAAAGAATAAATGAAGGGAACATTCATATCTGATTCTAATTAAGATTACGCAACCAGGATTAAAGTATAAATGAGAGGGGATGGAGTGAATCATTTGTATATTTTTATATTACATTTCCCTTCTTCACAAACTGCCTTTGCCTCCTGTTAAATATTTCCTTTTCCATGAAAAAAAAATCAAACACGTAATTATGGTACCACAAGAATTTACTGGTTTCACTACTCAAAAAGTATATCTAGTCATTTATATAGTTCTAAAATAATCTAATAGCATAAAATCCACTAGAAAATAATCATTTTTTGTGGAATACAGTGAGTCGGATATGTCAGGACACTTGTGTGGAACTGTGTTTAATAAAATAGTGAATGTTCTTCATGTAGATCAAAATCATTCCATACAATTTTTTTACTTCCTCATCAAATTTCATAAAAACATAAACTTTCAATAAAATCCTTCACATTATTACCTAGAAGAAGGTAAGAACTTCTAGGAGATAGTAATGATACTCAGTCTATTTCCCTAATCTTATTTAATGTTTGATATTTCAATATTAAAATTTAACATTAACAGAATACAGCATAAAACAAATATGAACTTAGTATTCCTCAATCTATAAATATCAATACGATTTTACCTATTTGGTTAGCCATCCCAATATGATAACCAGGTAAATATGATCTTTTATTTTTTTTATTTTTCCTATCCAACATCATTAAAAAATTACAATCTAAAAACCATATTCACATGCCAAAAATGTGGAGCTTATCTCTCCTATTTCAAAATTGATACAAGTCAAAAAAATACACAAAGAAATATCCTCTTATTTATAGGCTCGCAATAATGGTTTAAGTAGTATTCTACAAAGGTTTTTCCACATCACCAAGTTTTCTGAATATTTAATCTTTGTGAAATCTCATATCTCTCTTTGACTCATTCATTTCCCCTTCAAATCTATATCTTTCTATTAATCATTCAATTCTTCTTGAGATCTGGATCTTTCTTTGACTACTTAAACCTTCCTTGAAGTTTGGATCTTCTCTTGACTCCAGCTTCCTTTAGTCATTAAAAAAATTCTTTAATCTGATTTCATTATTTCATTCTGATTTTCCCATTATGATTCTCTATTATGATGTTCATCCTAATTTCATGACCCACTTCCAAATCTATAACCAAATACCTCTTAAAAAACATCATTCTGATTCTAATTTTGGATTCTGATTATTGAATAATATTCCTTCATTATGATAAGGGAACTTAGTCACTCCAATTTTCTTGAACCACATGAAAACTAATCATTACTTATGATATTTCATTATATTAATCTACACCACCTAAAATGAAATCTTCCCATTATAATTTCCTCATTTCAATGGAATCATATGTTCAACAACAGTTTCTTCATTGTGTTTATCTATGAAAAATGTAAGAAATGAAAACATATGTCTTCTCATTAGGACTTTTATATCCAACACTCATTTTGATTTATTCATTAAAATTGAGATAACATGGTCTTGTAAACTTCTTCAACCTCTTATAGATATTCATTACTAAATACAAAACCAAATCTCATTCAACACTCAAATTCTTTCTCTTTTTTTATTATGATACTTATTAAATTCATTATTTGAAGACAAAAATAATTTTTATTTTGTCCTGACTGAAACCATCTCCTTAAGTTTATTTATTTATGATCAACAAACCCTTCTAAGACATTATAAAAAACCTAAGTCCGATGATCTGATACTAGAAAAAATTTACCTTAGAAACTTACTTCCTCCACAAATGTTTTCTTGTAAGCATAAGTTACTTCATGGATTTAATTGTGTTGAATATCAACATTAGCATCACATGATTTACCAAGGAAATTATTTTAACTTCCTTATCTTCCAGCAAAATTTTCCTTTCCAATCAGACCAAAATATGATTGTCTTGGATATGATCAGACTGAATATGATTAGTAACACCTTTTCTCCAAAATTCTATTTTAAGGATTACATTACATGTTCTCCAAAAAAAACTTATAGTATTTTTGAAATAAAAATCAGAAAATCAACGTCATATTATTATCATATCTCTATTGAATATATTTTCTCTTCCTTATTATGAGCATATTCTCATTCTAGACCTAAGGTGAGTCTACTAAGCCGTTTCATCCAGAAAATATATTATCAATATGGTGGAATTTATTAATAAATTTGAGTCATATTTCCTATATATTTTTTTCGAGTCCCCTTTTTACCAAAAACAAAGTGATGTGATTTCTCCCTTTTTGATATTTCCTTAAAAACTAAAGAGAATACATGAATATGATAATATTCTATATTAGTTTGGTCATAACACTGCCTACCATCATCAAAATGATGGATAGTCTAAAAGAAAAATTCAAACAATGGATGCCATATTAAGGTCATTCTCATTTATATTTAAAGTTATATAGGATCAGTATTTAATGCTGGTAATGTTTTTCTATAATTTTAGTTTACATTTATGTATTCAAATAACACAGTATGATATATTATATGGTAAGAGATTTCATACTCCAACTTATTGGGATGAAGTTGGTGAAAGGAAACTAATAGGACCAAAAATTTTGAAGAGAAAAAAACAAAGTTAAAGGATATTCATGATATTATTAAAGCATCTCAAAGTATGAAAAATATTTATGATGATAATCAAAGGAAATATTTAGAGTTCCATCTGGGGGGATCATATTTTCTTAAAAGTTTCACCATGGAAGGGTGTTTTAGGTTTGGTGGGAAAGGGATACTGATCACCTGGTATATCTGACCCTTCACTACTCTTGAATGAGTTGTATTTTTTTCTTATAATTTTTAAATGCTTCCAAGTCTCTCAAAAATTACACGATATGTTACATATATCTCTCCAAAGGAATTAAATTCATGATCCAATGCATGTTCTCACCACTGATGAAATATATTTGAAACTTAATATTTAATACTATGAATAACTCATCAATATTAGTTATAATATAGAGAAATTATTAAGGAAATAGATGAATTATCTAGTAAAGTTACTATGGAGAAATTACAAAACTTATGAAGTAACATGGGAACCAGAGGATGTTATGGAAGAGAACTACCCAAAACTTTTATAAGGATATACCCCTAAAATTTTGAGGATGAAATTTTTATAGGAGGGAAGAATATAGAACCCTAATGCTTTACAATATTTTCCATTTAGAATAAATTTAATTTTTTGATAGCTTCCTATGCACGCAACACTGAGTTAGGTTACACTACACCCAAGAGAGATATTTTCCAAACAGTAATATATATTTTTTAGAAGATAATTTGTTATATAGTAACATAAAATTTAGTCATTAAATTGATGTTTAAAAATAGGAATAAATAATTTATAAATATAATTTTCAATTCATTGGTTAATAACTAAATAGAAAATAATATCAAAACAAACTAAATATATAGGAAATTTTTTATAATAAATCATTTTTATTATTCAAATGCTGTTTTATCATAATAAATTAATTTAGTTTCTATTTTTGAATGAAACTAATTAAATTTTTATATTATAAACTCAATAAAATATTTTTTTATTCATCCAATTGAGTAAGTAAGCATATTTTAAGAATAAATTATGTTTTGTGCTTGAAAATTATATTTTTTCAAAAAAAATCAACGTTTTAATGGCCCACATATTTTAAAAATTACTTTTTATAATTTTATAAATTTCATATGAAAAATTAAAGACCAGTTTTAAAATATAAAATTCAAAATTATGTTAGGGTGAAATTTGTTCTAAGAAGTTTCATTTTTTGATGAACAATTAAAAATATAGAATATTAAATGAAAATTGTTTTTTCATCTAGTATATATTTATAGATAAATTATATTTTAATTTGGTTTTAAATTATATTTATTTAAATTATACATCAATTAATAAAACATGATTCATTGGAATCAATTTCACTCTGAAATTGGACATAAAAGCATATCAAACGTTTGAACATTTTTACTTTAAAAAACCACTTTCTTGCCCGGTCAGCAGGATTTATTTTAAATTAATTTATAATAATTTTATGATTGAAATTTTGAAAAAAGGATTACATATTTTGAATCATCATAATTCATAATTTTTAATAAGCTAAAATGTTTTATTGGCCAAAAATAGTTTTGAAAGTAATTAAATTTAACTACATAAATTAATAGGAAAGTTATCTTAATAAGGGACTAAACCATAATCATAAGGGCCAAACAGGAATAAAAAATTCTAAAAAACATTATTTGGTCATATTATACCATATATTACATTTTATAAATTTTTTTCATTATTGGATCCATGTGACATGGAAAACACATGGGGGGAACTCCCTCTTTCAAAAATTTACAAGAATTCCACTCCGCCTCCACTATAAAAAGGCACTCACCCCTCCCACCTATTTACACCTATCAAGGCCTTTGGATCATCCAAAATCAGACCAAATAATCCCAAAAAATTACTCAACTCATATTAGATGCATTAATTTGTGAAAACAGTAATCCAATGATGTCTTTTCATATAAACCAAAAAGAGTTACTCGAATAAGTGGAAACGTTCTTGAACTATCACGTTTGTTTCATTTTCATTATGCACCACTTAAAATTTATTTATATAAAGATTATATAATATTGTCAGTATTTTAAATAGAATTATATGTTTTGTTCTAATATTTCAACCTAAACTTTTAGAAATATCAATCAAATTGGATACCTAATCATCATTCGTTTCTACGGATAACTATCGCCTCACAAACTGATGTCATTTTTCCTTCTGTTACCACATTTCATGGTTGGAAATAATGATTTATTTATATTTTTTATATTATATATATTATATTTATAATTAAATAAATCTTATTTAATAATTATATAACTCAATCCTATAAGTTTTCCATTTGTTGGGGATACGATAACATCGTTTGTTAATGTGTGGACTATTGTCTCCTCAATGTGATGTGATTCATTCACGCAATACATGGAATTAATTAAAGACATATTTGTCAAAAAATATGCCTTATATATAAAATAAAAATAATAATAAAATTATAATATACATATACATATATATAGATCAAATAAATTTTAAATACGACATGGAAATGTAATTAGCATTCATTTGTTTGTATGACCTACCATCTATGTGAATAGTAAATTTCATTTCCTATATTCAAATTTTATAGATTAATATAAATACATATATAGTGGATATATATGATATTTTCATTTTGGTTTAAATTATGTATACATTGAAATCATGATCTACATAAGTAAAAAAATAAGAGGTCAAAACATACTCGAAATACTTGCCTATTGACAATTGAAATATTTAAAATAATTTAATACTGTTAAAAAACGGGTAATAAAATATTATAAGAATATAATATATGATAATATAAATATTAATATGAACATTTTATTAGTTAATAACACACATAAAACCATTATATATGAGGTTAAATGATTTTCACCCAAAATAAAGGAGAAGTTAGGGGATTTAATCGCTATTTACATTCCATTGAGACATATTTGTTGTTATGCACGAATTCACTTTAATGTGGTGTATATACATAACATTTGTTATTTAATATCATTATTCACAAATAATTAATTTTATTTCAAGTTTCAATTTGAATAATCTCACCCAAAGGGTTTGTCTTGCAAATAACCATGTCCTAGAATATATCTTTTCAATCTCCCTTTCTTTTGTGATTGTCAACTATATCGTGAAACAATTAGATTATTGTAACCATTTTTCATTTTAAATCTCATTAAATATCCACATTATTAGGTGATGTGTATTATTATTTAAAAAAACATATTCCACTTTTATATACAGTGTTTACATTCATAGTTATTTAGTTATCTGTTGAAATATTGATAAATCGGTATTCATTATTTTATATTGGTATTTGATAAGGCATGTTGTTTATCAGATAAATTGATTACTTGATATGTGGAATGATTTGAATTTTAAGTTATGGGTGGGGACCATAAATTATATATCTCCTTTATGCATCAACAAGTTCCCTTGAGAAAAATTAGTTTTCAAAATTAAATAAGTTTTTATATATAGTTTTAAAATGTCTTATGAAACTTATTGGTGGTATTGGTTTTTATGTGCCTCAAACATGATGTCCAATAATTAATAATTTCTTTAATTGATATATTAGTTGTTATTATTATTATTATCCATGATATTTTCATATGATAAAATCTATGGATGCATTTTATTCTCAATTTATTTATTAAATGTAATGTGTTTTAGTTATTTACCTTTCCATATTTATTATTCAATATAATTTTATCCGAGTGGAATGTGTTCTTAGTTATTTAACTTTCCATTTTTATTATCTTTATTTATTAATTATTTCTTTTTGTTTTATAAACCCTTAATGAGAATTTGATATCACCCTTATTATATTTCCTTTCCCCAGGTTATTAAGAGAAATTGATTGAATAACATTGAATGATGGCGAGGTTTTAATTTCTTTTTCATTATTATCATTTCACAATGTATTATGGGTATCATGTAAGTAATATGGTTTTCCAAAACTGTTAAACTACCTGGTTATTTTAGATTTTAATCATTAATTTATTCTTATGTAATAAATTTTGGCATAGGCTCTAAGCTACTGGGATTGGGTTATTACAATAAGAGATATGGGTCATTGGTGTTATCTCAGAATGATTATATATGGATGGTCATTATTCTGTTGGGAATATTTGGATAAAATTAATTCTAGACATTAAAAGATAGAAACTTCAAACAGACAAGGGATAAATCACCCAAAATGAAAGAATATGTTTCATATATGGATAAATTTTCATGTTCTTTGGCAGAATATATTTTATTGTATAAAATTAATTTCACATAAATAAAAATGTCTAATGTAGTAGGAGTCATAAGTGGCCTCATGTAGACACTAAAAGAGGAACATTAAAAGGTTTTTCAAGTGTATCTTTAGATACATTGTGGAATGAAATTTATTTCATTATTCTATAGGATGGATGATCATTTTCATATATATATTAATTTGAAAAAGATTTAACACTCAAAAACCTATAGTGGAATGGAAATAATTTACTATATAAATATAGTTATATGTTTGAGATTAAGGATATAATAGGTTTTGACTCCAAGTATAATAAAATAAGAGTATATCACTATAATATAATATCCTAATGAATTGATTTAATTCATGATATTGTTGAAGAATGTCAAAAGAAGTCCAAAAGAGGTATCTTGTTATTTGAATTACAATGTACAATACACATTGATAAACACCTAGTGTTTAATGAATGGAAAAACCACATAAACCTAAAGAATACATTCATAATAAATTTTTTAAAAGATAAGGCATTAGTTCTATATATGATATATGGGGCATAAAATCATGAATATATGTTAACCAATGTGATATCCCAATAACTAATGTGGTGGTATCATGCCAACGGAGGTCATGGATGAAGAAATTATGTATGGATAACCTACTAATGTGTGTTGTGGGGATTTTATTTTTCCAATGTTGTGAATAGTTTCCAATGTCTCGTGAAACAAGAATTATTGTATGATATTATTAGGATTTATAGAGATTTTGTTTCATTTGAAGATCATTAAAAAGATTTATGTTATCATAACTATGTTCACCAGATGTTTGAGTGGAATAATGTATAGATAGATACAACATTCTATATCCATGGGTAGTAGGATCATCATATGTTTACATCATCCTATGATGTTAGGTTGTGACACTAAATTCTGAATGTTTATCACATTCAAAGGGTCACCATGTTGGTAATTAGTTTGAAGATGCCGGGTTCAGGGATCTGTGGTATTATGAGAGAATGTATTACATTTTGATATGATGATACATAGTATATAATTATGGCGTACCTTACTACAATGTACCACGAGATAGTGAACTAATTTCATAGATGATAATTTGATTAGGATAACTTATCATTTTTAATATATTTTTAACCATGTGTGACTTATAGTCATAAAGAAAAATCAATAGTGGGGTTTCCCCCATCCATTGAGGAGACATTGTTTGAATCTTATGGTAGTGTGTCTTGAAATGTAGAACTCATCTCACCATGACCATATGTATTCATACATTAATCTTCTTTGGGATAAAAAGTTACATGAATTACTATGATATTTTATTCATGAATAGTATTTCATAGAATCATCTAATTTATATTTAATATTTTAATATTAATTCTTAATATCTAAGATAATTCACCCTTCAAAAATTATAAATGTGTTGGCTATAAGATGGTCTATACGATGTTTAGGAGTACTCATATTAAACTGATGAATTTATCTTGTTTTTATCTAATGTGTGATATAAAAATTTGATAAAATATAAGAAATCATCTCAATGACATATAAATAGGGTAAAATCAGTCATCCAAATTCAAAATTAACCCATTAATTCCACCAAAAGAGTCATGTATAGTCTTAGTCATATCCAATTCCCATTATATTAATGAAAATGATGCTTACATTTACAATAAAATAACTTTTATACACCCTTAAATGAATTATACAGGGTCTTTTCCATTTCATAGAAATCATTCGTATGAAAGTTTTTACTTTTCTAATTCTATGCCTTAACATAAAAAATTTATTTTATTCCAAAAAACTAAGAACAAGTTCATTTTATCTAGAAGCCTTCCCAAAACATCTTATATAATTATAAAAAGTTCTTTCTATTAGTAGATGGAATCTACACTATTTCTAAAAACTTAATCTAACCTACTTCATTCATTATTACAGATCTTCAATTTCCTTAATAACTTGTCGATTCAAAAATAGTTAAATACTATTGTATGTAGTAATCTCACCATTAGTACATATCTTTGAAATTGATAAAAACTCCCCAATCATCACAAATAAAGTATTCATAAATCTTTTTAAATGATATATTCAAGAAGTAGTTCTAACATATTTATTTATTCTTTTCCATGAATACTGGTAGCTACTCACTCTTATCCTCTAATACACCATAATCAGATTGCATGGTTTATTTATATTCTCAGTATACTTAAAAATTAACACCAAATTCAATATTATTCAAAGAAATTCACACACATTCTACTAGGGTGAAGGTATAGCCTATCCTGATATTATATCACATAGGTCATGATGTTGTGATTCTTTAGGCCACTGAAGGATATTTATAAAATATTTTTGGAAGGTTTAGAATTTATATATAAGTGGTTTATGATGGGGAACACACATGATTAATGGATCATCTCCTACAGAATGGTACCCCACTAGTGGAATGTGGGTGACATGGAAAGGGTCCCCCATAGAGACATATTGATTGATATACATCAATATACATATGTGGTGGGTACCCTATAGTTTAGGAATGGATTTAGTACTCCCTTGTACATTCCATAAGAAAGTTTTTATATAGGGTTAATAAATTTTCATAGTATATTTATTAGTATTCTAGGAATCATCAAGGTGAGGGTACCCTATTTAATAACCTAGGAACTCCCTCATTTAATGAACCTGTTTGATATGGATGATTTTTTCTATAAATGTTTCATCCCTACCTCAACTAACACTTATCATGGAATGGTGTGGGTCACCCATTATTATCATTGAGATGATATGGGGTTTTGTTTAACTGTGTACAACTGATTATTAGTTTTCTAAGGGTGATCATTTCTATTGATTGGGTATATTGAGAATATGGAACTATGTGTAAAAAGTTATATATGTTTAATCATTTTAGGGTTGGTTTCTTGTCTAATTGTTTTTTTACCATTGTAGGTTATCTTCTACCTCAATTTTTTTTGATATTATTGGTGGTTTTTGTATTCCTTCGTGATCTCAGTATAATCTTATATGATATTTTTATTATCAGCCTCATATAGGTGTTTTTCTTGCACATGTGATTTCTTATATAGATAAAAAAACTATTCAGTGTTGAATTTTATATTCATAGTGTTTTTACTGATAGATAAAAGTGGTTCATATAAGTAAAAAAATATATGTTCATCTTATCAAGTGCTAGAATATTGAAAATACCACCCCCATCAGTTACATTTTTTGTTCTTCCCTTTTTTTATTTTTGGGAATGTATTTTACCAATTTAAAATTTTGGGATTATTCACATTCCCTCGTATGTGGATCCCAGAATTTTTCGCATGCATATAAACCTCACTAAAAGAGGGTTAGTTAGTAAAAATTTGGTTTTTTCAAAATTAATTATTTCTAATGAAATATTCCTTTTCCACATGTTAGAGTGATCGTTATCACTGCATAACTCACATATATTGAGGAAAGAAAATAGACAATGTAAATTTATGTATATGGTTTAATAATAAAAATATTTTGTTAATAATTAGATTGACTAGGAGTCAAGAAAGAAAATATTATCCACTAGAATAACCATGGTAGATAAAAACAATCCATGAATGTTATTAATTTATTATTCAATTATATAAACAGCATTTTCTATTTAAAATTTTTACTTTTTTTACTTTACTAAGGCATGGATGTTCTTTCCTCTCTAAGTTCATTGTATCTTCAAAATAATATGGTTCTCCAATTATTTTTTAATGTGAGGAATATGTTAGAATTCTTCCTCCTCAACACAAAACAATGTTTTTATAATCACACGCACAAGAAAATTGTGTACACTTTCTATTTTTCTTCTTCTAACTACAATGATTAATGTAAAATTCTCCTTCTTATCTATTCTTCCCTCTTATCATACACACTACACATCACACTCTTATTCAATTATATATTTGGAATAGCTCTTTTTATTATTCTAACTATTTAATACATTCATGGAATATCCATGTTCAATTTTCTTCTAGAGTAATAGTAGAATATTTTCCCTCTTAAATTGAATATATAAAATTTGAATCTCATGACATAAATATCCATCAACTACTCTTAGTACCTTATTCTTATGATATTGATTATTCTTATGTTATGAAAACTATACAGGTTAACATGGCACTAATCTATCTCAGAATCCACACTTCATTCTTGGAAATTATGTCGCCTTCTTCATGCAGTATTATTGTGTCATAAAACACTAAGATAACTGTAATAATTTTTTCATCTATGTATTTACTAATTTTCTTTCTATTTTCATTACATAAAACCACCAATCCCCAGAAATTTCTATCATAATTTAGCTTTGTGATACTTAATCCTTAAAATAATAGTTTCTATATTATCATTTGTTTTAATCACAAGAAGGATTCCGACATTTATACGGACATATCATATAATTTGAGTTATTGACAACATACCTTACAATTATCATAACAGTCAGATCTATCTTCAAGCGAGTCATCAACTACTAAAATTTTCACAAACTAAAAATACTTATATATACAACCAATAAGAATTATGTATGATTTTTTTATTCATATATACACATAACAAACTTTTCTATATTATTTTTTACATTTAAAAAAAATTATGCATCAGATAAAAACTATTAGGTAATGAATTTCTTATATAGGGGTTTTCTTATGAATCAACCACATCAATGTACTTTAATAATATTATTAAACTATAAAAAATATCTTAAATTTTTTATTGAAGAACCTTAGGGATCATAGAGGCCAGAAAAGCCATATGCTTTGATGAATTTGACATTTTTCAATAGTTTTATAAGAGTAAAACCTTACACATTAATGAATTTTTCATAATTCATACCAAAATATATTCATATCCTTATAAATCAAAACATCTTCTAGAAAAAAATTAAATTATATCAAACACATCCAAACATCATAATAATCATCACCATAAATAATATACATTATTATTTGTGACTTTGAATATGATTTATGTATTGAAAAAAAATCCTACATAATAACCATATACACTCATTCCCTTATCAAAAATTCTTCAAATTCATTATTCATGGTCACAACACTGAACCCTCTCGTATTTCATGACATGCCTACATAATGATAGGAACCATCCCCTAGCTTATTAAAGCTAAACTTGGGGTGGCATGTTTGGATTATTATCGTTCCAGTTGGGCTTTAGTGAGTTGGTTCATGTTAAAGTGTTTTCAAAGTGAGTTTTAATTATGGATAATATTTTTTCTTAGGTATAAATAAGGTTTTTTACAGATCATAAGGGAATAGTTTCAATAAATTTTGACATAAAAATTCAATCCATTGAACATAGCGTTGGTGTGGTGGTCGAAATATCCAATTACAAGGAATATGAACACCTCCTTAGGGACATTGGGTACTAACACACTCATTTCTATAAATAATAAAATTCTACAAGCATCATTGGAGATTAGTTTAAATTTTATATTTAATTTTTTATTAAGATCCTCATATATGATTTAATAAATTTCATTGAAATATTAAATTTTAATCTTCCACAAAAAAATTATATCCAACTATGATCCTAATTTATGGTTATGAAGTGCATGTTCTGAAACATTATCCTCTTATTACCAACCTACTAAGTGATGTGGTTATTTTCTAATAACAAGACCATTTGATGTCCAGACCAAAAGAATTAGGAGTAGTTTCTTTTACGATAGTACTCTAAGAAGACCCAATACCCACATCCTAAGATAAAAACCATCCATCTGTTGGGTAGTAATTGATTCTAACGGAGATATATTTGGACATAAATAGGTTGAGTATTCTTCATGAGTTTTTCTAGTAGTGACATGACATGTTTTGAGGTGATTTTGAACCTTAGGAAGTGGAGTATTAGATATAGGTGATGATATGAGTGTTCCTCCTTATCCAATCAGACTCTGATCAGATGTTGGGGTGAGTATTTAACCTTTTACAATGATTAATGATTAAATGGTGGACCTTTAATCTCTAGACCCATGGTGAGGTGACTCTCCCATTAATTGAATATGATCACCTATTTCGTAATGATGTTACTTAGTGATGTTATTCTATATATCCATCCATGAGATATTAGAGTTATAACTAGGTATAATGATTGTTTATAGTAAATTTCAAGCTTTATAGAACATATGAGGCACTCCCTTGAGCTTGTTCCCCTCTATATCCATAACAATGTCAGGGGTACTAGAGATTGAGCTTTTTATTGAGATATTTGAAGTAAAGGATAAGTATGTAATTAGATTCGATGGTATTTTACAAGGATAAGATCCTTCATCTATAGTAGGACATTTGTTGGCATTAGGGTTCTGAAATCAGTTAACTAATCACTCCATGGCTCATACATTAGGATAAGTAATGTATGAGTCACATAAAGAAACAATATATATTGGAAATATGTTATTCAATTCTTATAGATTATTAGGTTATTTTTTTGTGACTACCTAATCCAACATTTACTTAATATAAGTTGGGTTTTAGTTAGACATCCACATCAGAGGAACCGCTGTGATCAAGGACCTCACTTAGGTATGCAGGGTAGCACTCATATACGAGACTTTAAAAATTGAATTAAAATTTTATCAGGAGAGGGATCTATAGTCATATTTCATGGTAATATATTTCCACTACATATAGTACTAGTATTTCCCTAACATTATCAAGTAGATTATGGATATCAATTAGGTGAGATATAAAAAATGGACAATTATGACTAGTAATATCCCACCATGACTCGAGTTATGATTTTCATCTACTCTATAGTGGAACCCATATTCATAGATACTGGTATGAGTTATTGAATTATTTTTTTTATCCTAAGTGAAAAATCCTAAATTCATAGTGGATAGCCTTACAAAATCTATTTCTCAAGAGAATACTACTAGAAGTGTTTATATACTCACACTCATCTATCAATTAAGTGAGTTAGAATTAATTAATGAGAGGAATTCATGTGGAAAAATTGTTTTTGACATGAATTCCTATGATGAAATCCTAGTTATGGACTAGATATATTCTTTTTTCTCAGGGACACTACTATAATATGATAAAAAATTAGTGGTTGGATTGTGTTTTTCCTTCATGGAACAGTTGAAAATTTTGTTGAGATGAGCAAGACATGTCCATGTGAAGATGAAATAAATCACCCAATATTTGGTTAGTTTGACTCAATGTGAGGTGGTCACTTTAGTTTATAATATTTATTTAGGCATGGAGGAGTGCATGGATTTCATTACTGATCATGTTCTAGGAATTATCACCTATAAAAAGAAAAACTTATTTATTGAAATGAACCATATTACAACTTTCATATCATCTAAATAATATTAGATGGACCTCATAGAGTTCATATTGATGAAGGATTAGTTTGTGGACCTTATGGAGAAATGATTTATCAATCCTAGTGTTTTCCTTTAGGTGGCTCTAGTATTGTCTATAAAGAATGAGGATTAGAGATTATGGAATTTTATGTTATAGAACTATCTAGATCTCTTGATAGTTAATAAATGATAACTTTTATTTATGATTGAAGACTTCTTCAATCAATGAAAAGGTATGAATTGGTTCTCATTGATTGGTACTTTTTTCAGTTAACAATTTCTTTAGGATCACAATTAGGATATACCAAAGATATAATTCAAGTGTCTCTATGGATATTAGTTATCAGTTTCGATAATTCCCTTTATCAAAATGAATGGTCTGGAAATGTTCATGGATCATAAAAATCTTATAACTAATCCTTTCTTATATCGTTTTCCAGAATTCATCATCAATTATATCCTTGAAATAATCATCAAACAATGAGGAAACATGACATTTAAGGTTTATTAGGAACATTATTCAAGAGCTCCAAATCATTTCTAGTCTCTGAATATATCAATTCTATATTAAATAGGCCCATTTCCAATAAAAAAACATTTCCAAGGGAGAAGTAGCAGTATACATAGTGATGATCAAGACATTGATTTCTTGGAAGCTAATCTGGAGCAAGTTTGGGGAGTGAATCTTACTTGGGATCATATGATACTATTAGAGATTTCTATCAGACTTATCTAGTATTATGGATCTCATAAAAGAACATACATGAAATGGTTTTTGATTCATTTTTTATGAGTTACATTAAATAGTTTTTAAGGATTTTAATTGTCAATTAATGAGTAATAATATAATAAATTTTCTCACAGAAGTAGTGAATTGTGTTTTGTTGTATGAGGCATCTAGCTCAATGTATGGTTTTGTGTATATTTATAGGAATGGGGTGACTTTTAATGGGTATAGAATTCTTGATACCTTTCATTAGGAATTACATGGATCTTGAAATATAGATTGTAATTTTAGTGTTGTCCTCAAAGGCTTCGATACATCACTATCTTAATGAGATGTCTTTTATTTTATGTAAACAATAACAACATCAAATAAAACCTTAACTCATAAACTCTTAATAATATGTAAATTCATTAGATATAGTTATTTTAAGACAATAAATTTCAAATTATATTTACTTTAGTAATGAAAATATGGTAAATGATTCTTTTACTAGGCTATCTCAATAAAACTTAATGGGGTAGGAATCTAAAAATTTGGTAGTGAAGTATTTTTCCTTAGTAAACAAGGGATGATTGGATAAACATTATTTAATACTGGTGGAACCTCAAATTCTATATCATTTGAGTGAGAACCCTTTAGGATAATCCTATTTCAAGTTCTCAGCTGATCAAATATCCTAATGTGATAGACTAGATTTATTTTCTTATGGTCTAGAGCATGACATACATTTATAATGGTAAAATATTTTCTAGATGATCAATGTTATAATGTAATGAGGGAGTTAAAAAATACATTTTTGATATATATAGGTTTCAATAAGATGAACTAATACCTCATGAATTATTTTTGGGGCCTGGTATGAAGCAGAGTGTATGTGAGTTTATATCATGATGCCTCACATGTTAGCTGGTGAAGGAAAACCCCAAAAAACAATTGTAGTTTTGGGTCAAACTACTATGAATATATAATGTAACTGTGGTATTAAATCAATGTTATTTATGAAATAACTTCAAAAATTATCAAATTTTCATCATGTGATTTGGTTGATCATCATCTGTATAAACATGTCGACCAACATCCATCCTATCTAGGATAATAGTTCGGTAAAAATATTTTCATTATTTTTTAACTGAAAGATCCTCTAGTTTCATGGGGTATATATTATTATAATTTCTAAATATGATGATTTATTCCTTACTATGATATATAGTATCCTGTAGGAGGATTACATAATCAATATTTATAATATTATGGCATTCCATCCACATACAGATAAACAGATTGATATAATCATCAAATTTCTCATGGATATATATATATTTTCTAAGTTGGGTTTTGGATGATATTTGGATGACTTACTACCCCATCTGGATTTCATGTACCACAATTGTTATCATTACACAATTTTTCTAACAATATTTAAGGCTCTATAGTGGACACCCTGATGGGTACCCTAGTGAGGGATGTTTATATTAGTGTCATCATAGATGGGAATAGGTAGGGTGTGATTGATTATCAACAAGGTGTATGTGACACAAAAGTGGATTAGGATTGCTCATATCGATCTTAAATTCAATTGGAACTAAATATATATTATCTTAGGGATCAATGATAGTGACCATGTGTTTCTAAAGGGCTTGAAAAGATAGATTTTATGGAGGCATCATCAAGGAATAAATTTTCATTAAATTTCATCGATTCATTCCAGATTCTATGCATGGTTGGTGAGAATATATACACCCTAGAATTTCCCTAATAGTTACACTACATTCAAAATATCATTCATGTGTCATAACATAAAAGTTATGTATATTACCCATGACAAATAATCAATTATTGTGAGTTATACATCAACAATAATGATACCTCCTCGGAGTACCTAATAGTGCTCAAAGACAAATAAGATATAAACCATTAGGGTTAGGTGATAAAATTAGTGTTATTATTTTTTTAATGTGGGAACGATTATTATTATAATGTAATAACCTTAAAAGTAACATAATCTCAAGTTCACAGTCAATAAATCATTATCTTATATTTGAGGATCTTTCCTAGTTTATTTTTTATAGAATTGGACCATAAATCATATATAAAAAATATTATAATACATACCAGATTCATCCAATTAGTATACACATTTTAAATAATATAAATATTTTAAAATAGAAAATAATTCTTATTCATAACAAATCTTCATGAATTTCAACTTCACCACTTTATTTCCCTTACACATCCTTAAAATTGTGAAAAAACATTATAAAAAATGGTATGAGCACAAAAACCATGACAAGGTATATAAAAAGATAAAAATAGTTAGCCTATTGAATAAACAAAAAAAACAATGAAATATTTACCTTTATAAAAAATTTCATTGAAATAATGAAATAAAATATTTACACATGTGAAGCAAAAAATATTTTTTATTAATGGAAATCATTAGAACCCATAGAAAAAAAATAAAAACCCTTTTTGGAAACACAGTACATAAAATTCCCTATCTATTTTAAACATGTATCATATAAAATTAAGGAATAGTTAAATCCATGTGAGATATCCTCTAGTACCATAATAATTCATTAATATTAAGAAAATGAAAACTAAAAAATGTGTTGGAGTGCCATCTGGGAACACATATCACATAATCTATACCAGGCTTGGAGCACCCATCATATTATCTATATCAGGCTCACTCATGATATATAATGGGTATAAAGCCTTTGTATAAGATGTATAAAGTTCACATATTTCTCATGTTTAATTCTTAAGTACCATTTCAAGAATAGAAAATTTTATTCATACACTTTTTTTTTATAAAAACATTTATAACACTTTTAAACTCATATAAGAATCACTTCTAGATATAAAAATAATTTTATTTAAATTCCTATTTTCAATACCAAAATACCACTAAATAAGGTTTTTCATTTAATAAAATAATAAATATTATAAAGTAATTCAAAATTCAAATAATTTTTTTGGTGGTGGGAAAAATATTCATCATATGTGTCAAAATAGAACATTCCATTAGTTGTCTGTAATGAAATCCAAACATTCAAAACATATATTAAATTTTTTAAAGTAATTGAATGAAATAAAAAATTTAATTTATAAAACCATAATTTAAATATAATTACATTAATATTATAATATTAAAAACATGGAAATGTATGAAAAATTTAGTTTGAAGGAAAATAATAAAAGTGATTTTTTTAAAATAAAAGACCCTTACTACTTTGGAAGAATTTGAATCTTATTCCCTAGGAAATAATAACAGTAAAAAATTATTAAATATAATTATAATAGTGAAATTAATGTTATAAAATGTCAAATGGGTCTATATATACACTATATAAAATATTATAGGTGCATAACACTGAAATAATCCTCAACGAAGGGAAACTGATAAGAAGTCACTTACCACATTGGAAACATTTAAACCATTAGACACATGAAATAATAACATTAAATATAACAATTAATATCATGATAATATATAAATTCATGATATAACATGTGGTAGGTGTCTATATATACACCTCATAATATTATATAGTTGTATAACATCAAAATATAGCTCAATGAAAAGAAATTCAGACAAGGTTCTTTTCCTTGAGTCCTACTCATCACGTATGTTCATTATCATCCTGAGTAATAGATTTATTTTAATTATTTTCTCTCTTAATAAACGTTTTAATGTTTATTATCTATTTTATTTCACTTATTACTATGATATATATTATTACTTAATCAATTAAGTTTACATCAGATGTTTTGATGATATTCTGCTTATGTGCCAAAAAATGGCATTGGTAGGTAGACAATGGGAAAAGATGCCTTTATTAAATAATCTCTAAAATAATAATCATGACTCAATTATCATTATTATATATAAGTTATTATTTTAAAACCAATCATGAAATATGGTTATGAAAATGTAACAAAGTGACAATCATTGAGATAGTAGGTTGAACGTACACATGCGTAATGTTTTCATTTTTCAATGATCATTATGGAAGGATGATAAGTATTATCAAATATTGAAATAAATACAGTTATATCATAAAATATATATTTTATATTTAACTAAAGTTATATATATCATCCACGTGGTAGGGTTATGTGAAAAAATGACCACATTCCTTCATCTAGGCGGTCGTCTACCTGTACACACGAACGATATTGTCATTTTCCAATAAGTATAAATATAGAAGTAAAATGATATTTTATCTTTTTAGAATTTTAAATATGTCATGATATAATAAAAATTTCAAATATATCAAATATATTTATTAATATTATCTATATTACCTTATGTGTAATGATTTAGTGAGAAAAGAATCAAATCACTTCGCTAGGTGGTAATCCATTGTACACATGAGCGTCATTATCATATTAGCCTAAAAATTGAATGTATGAACTTATTATTGTAAACAAGTATTTTCATAGATGGAAATAGAGTTAATTTTTTGTTTATTTTCAATTCACACTAGGGTTCATCGGGAATTATGTAAGGTAATATATCTTATTGTGTAGTTGGATTCTATGATGAAGGTGGCATCATTTTCCAATGTTTGCAAAAACAATTATTGTAAAAATTAATAGGAAGGTTAAATATCCATTAAAATATGTTTTCTTGTCCTAAGGAATCCTTAATATGTTTATTTCTTTGTTTTTTTTTTGAGGTTCTGGGTCTCAAAAGGGTATGGAACTTCACAAAATCATTATGTGTCGTGAAGGATAGAAGGTTGACGAATGCGCGATGGGGTGATAGTATCTATGGGACTATGAGAGGATCTATGAATGGGTAACATTTATATGGATATTTTTGATGACTAGTATAATTTCCAAAAATAATATATATTTTATTGATAAGGATGTGGTGTGAATCAAATCAAGTTAATCTCATCCACATAGATATATGTTGTCCAATAAATGATGATAGAACATATGAAGAGAGGTGCGTCATTATTTTAATTGATAATTATTTTATAATTTCTTGTGTGATGTTTATTCATAATAAATGTAAAGTTATTGATCTCATGTGGGCTTATCAATAAAGATATTAGAATGAAACTGGCTATGGAATCAAGATTCCAAGATATTCCAATTGAAGAGATTACACGTCCATAAAATATGAAAATTAACTTGCAAAAATGGGACAATTCAAGATGTTTTTTAGTAATAATGCCTCAAAAAATTGGGTTTGATTAATGTGTGAATAAATATGTGAATAATATGTTTTGACCTATTCCAAATCAGAGACTTGTTTCTCATATTTACTAGAAATTGGTTGTCCATGTAGCGTCGTACACTCAAAATTGAACATGAATTTTTATATGATAGACCAATATAATATATCAGATTTGGTAAGGAAGGAATCACTCATTAAAGTATTTTTGTGTTTTTGGAAGTAAATTTTTCATTTTAAACAAATAAGTAAATCAAGTAAAGTATGGTGATTATGTATATGGGGGAATACTCCTTGGATATTTACTGAAAATTAAAGCCTAAATATGTTACAATAATTATATTATAAGGATTTTCAAATTTAATGATGTCAAGATCGTTGAGGCTAAACCCGTAAATACCTCAACTATTACATATGTTGGTATGGTTTAAGATGAAGAATAAAGTGGATAAGGGATATATTCAAATGAAGAAATATTGTAAGGCTTTTAAAATAATCAGGGCTCACAAAATGATGATGATTCAAAAGAAGAATTTGAATGGGAAACCAATATATAAGAAACATTATTAAAACCTCACTGGATATATAGAAGAGAATAAATTGATCAATCCAACCTCATTGGATTTTGGACTGCACCTACTCCAACAAAAAGATGGAATAATGAAGTATATTATTCCTTCCAATCAATTGTGGAACAGACAACATTTGAATAAGTGGTAAAATATGGATCATGGGTTATGACCATGAAAGAAAAAATGGATTTGATTTAAAAGAACCAAACCTAGGATATTGTTAACAAACCATAAAATCACAATATAATTACAAAAAGATGATATTTAAAAACAAATTTGATGATCATGTAAATGTGAACAGAAATAAGGCATTCTTGGTGTGTAAAGGATATGCATAAATTGAACGAATTGGTGTTGAAGAATATTTTTCTCCAGTATCTAGAATATATTTAATCTGGAACTTTCTTGGAATTTGAATTCAAAAAGTTTATAATGATTATCATATGGATGTCAAAATGGAATTCATAAATGCAGTTCTTGAATAAGAATCCTACATTGAATAACTAGTGCGATTTTTCATTGGAAATGATGAGACAAAGGCTTATCCATTAAATAAAGCGATATATGGTATGAATCAGACACCCTGATAGTTGAATTCATCTTTGGATGCTAATATGAAAAATATGTAATTTAAAAGAGGAGGTGTTGACCAAATTCGTTATGTGATAAATTCTCACAAATATCAATTTATAATTCTTATGTATATTTATGGTATTTGTTTTGAGGAATTAGGTAGAGATCAGTGGAATAATTTTATGATCACATAAAATTTGACTTTAAAATTTCTATGATTGGTGAAATAAAATATTCTTTGGGTATGTAAGTGGTTAAAATAAAAACTACACCTTTATGTATCAAGAAAAAAATTTCAAGATAAATTCTGAAGATATTCAACATGCATGACTCCAATAAAATGTTAACTCTGATTTCGGTTCGTAAAAAACATGTAAATCACAAGGATGATAAATATTTAGATCCCACCCTATATAGGAGGATAATTTTATTCTTATTGTTTTTTACTTAAATAAGAACAAATATTGTCTATGAATCATGATTAGTGAATATATTGTAAAGCAATCAGAAGGAAGATCATTTTTCATATGTTAAAAGATTAATGAGTTATATTCAATATAATCTCAATTTTGGGTTATAATTTGGATCAAGAAAATATAATAAATTATCGGCCTTTTCTAAGGTTAACTAAATAGGAGATGTTGTGGATAGAAAGTCCACAAGTGGGGGAGCATTCTTAATTTAAAATAAATTTGTGGTGTGGTTGAAAAATAAACAATATATCACATCTATTAGCATGGATGAACAAGAGTACATCCTAGCTACAAAGGCATACACTCAAATATTGTGCATGAAGAAACAAAACATTGATATCAGTGATTAGGTTAATCAAATGATAATGATTCAATGTGACAATAAGTGTTAAATGTATTTTACGCATAATATATCTCAGCACTGTCACACCAAACATATTAATTTCAAATATCACTCCTTCAAAGAGAAATTTTAAATAGGTGTGATTAAAATGTAATTTGTTGGAATTTATTACCAAACAACTGAAATACTAACTAATCCCTTGATAGCACCAATGTTTGAGAAACATCAGTTGAACCTCAATTTTCATCTGCCTCAAATTGCATGGTGAAGTTATCATTTTTTCCCTCTACCCACTAGTGTTAACTACTTTAATTTGTTTGTTTATGTGATGCAGTTATATAGTGAGATATGATCCAAGGGATGTTTTTGTTTCACAACTAAATTAAACATATAGGTTCTTTGGTTTTATTGGAAAATGGGGAGAATGAGAGTGAAATTCAAGTTTAAAAGATATCTGGATTGGTCGATCGAGGAATGGAAATCTTGTTTTCCATGCTTTTTTTCAACAATTAGTATTTATTATATAGACTGAGAATGATGGATGAATTATTTCATGTCTATAAAGTTTATTTTCAAGGTTATTACTGATTCACGCTCAAATTTACCCAATAGATGAATGTATAATGGTTCTTGTAGTGTAGCTTGGGTTGTCGAATCCTTAGAGACCTAAGAAGAAACCTATAGACACGTACATTCTATGGATTGTTTTGGATATGATGTTTCCAACTTTTGGTTGATTTTTTTGGGGTTTTAATATATAACTAACATAATTTAGTTAATTCAATTTCAAATAATGATTTGATCCTAGGTTATCACATGGGGTGGATTGGATGATTTTTTTAACAGTTTCAACTTCTTTTATTCGAGATGGGTTTATTCAAGAAGATCAAACAACTTCATCACTTACTGGTTTAAAACCAACACAATGTAATACAAATCACCTATACACATGTGGGATCAAATATATAAGCACCTAAAGGTAAAGGTTTGTATTATCACTTGAAGAATGTGGCCTTAGAATTCAACAAGGACAAAGAATTTTTAAAATCATCAAATAAAAATCTCAATTAAAATAATTGGTTAGACATTGATGGGGTGATAAAAAATATTTAATCCATACCCTTTCTACTCCCTTGGATCAACTCATAAGTGGGTTATCCCTTCATTTATTCTATGGCTTCAATGGAAGCGGGAAGTAGACTCATGAGGGAGGAATTGAAGAAGTAAGAAAAAAATAAAAAGAAAATGATCACTCCACTGTTGTGTGAATAATTTCAAAAATGTTTCTATGAATAAATTCACTCATTGTGAAATGGTATCAAAGTGATATAAATAATAATATAGTAATAGTAAAGTAATAAATTTTATTAAGAAACTAATATGAATTAAAACAACTTACAATTGAGGAAGAACATTACAAAGGAAAAGTGGCAGCATAACATTACAATGAATGAAAGCATCCAAGATGCCCAAATCCTCCACAACCACTGCATTAAATAGGAATTTTTGGAGCCTTAGGTCTAGCCTCCAATATTTAAAGTCATACAACTTTATTATGGTAGGAATAGGGTGGTGGAAATCTTGTGGAACTTGGACTTTTCCAATCTTGATCCGAGGTGGTAGCCATCTTCCATCCACCGAACAAAAGCACAACGATAGACTTATAGATGGCCGAATTGGAGTGGTCCATAGAATCCAAAAGTGAATATCCTGTTATGTCTGAACTCTTTGTGAAATTTCAGCCCAAATAAATTTTTGGTTGACGAGATATGATTAAATTGTGGGGCTATTTTTCTGGGCCCTAGAATCTAGCCCGGAATTTTATCCCTAACTTGGGTCGCCTGAATAACAACCATGGAGGCCGAATTAGCATTGTATCTTGAAAATTTATATATTCCTAAAACTTTCTTCTATCATATCAAAAATTTTAGTTTTTAGGGGATCTATATTATGGGCCCCACATTCTCATTAGTGGGCTGGTATCCAATATGCCTTCTCCAGAATTGTTTCCTTTCATCGCAAAATATCACCATCATAATTTATGAATCCTCCACTGATTCTTGAATGAAAACTGTTCATATTCATGTTTAGATACATTTACCAAAATATTAAATTAAAATGTGGATAATTACATCCCTTAAAATATGATGAATCATTGGGCCTAAATTTGTGTACATTAGGCATCAAGTGCACAAATGATGAGAATAGATGTTCAAAATTAAAATCCACTAACGTAGGCCCATAAGATCAAAAATGAACATTTAATACCATTAAAATGTAATTAATATATGTTTATTTATTCTCTAATCACCCCCCCCCCCTACTTGAGATTTTCTAGTCTCGAGCAAAATGTATCTCAACAATATGAAATTTGAATTCCCATTTCGAAAAAATTTTTAATACCCATTGACCACCAAGAACCCTTATCCCAAACAATCATGAAACCCATCAAAATATTCTAATACAATATTTTTTCATAAACATATCTCATTCCCATTCCTGTGTTCAAATTCATCACTATATTTTATCCAATATCAATTAAGAGTTATGATGTGTTGTGCATCGCATTAGACATGGGGGTTCATCTTTATTCAAGGGGGAAATGATGAATGCGCTAGGTGGAATCATATTTCAATATTAACATGAGTATTAAAAAAAATTATTGTATTTCTTTTATTGTATTTTATTTCTAATTTTTCCATGGTAATTGAAATTTCACTCAAAAGAGTCATCCCATGTAGCGAGACTTTGCCGATGACTCCCAAGCTCAAAGACCTTAGGGCACCAAGTGAAGCCCACATACTCAGGAATCATCTCGAGTTAACTCGGTCAAAAACAAATTCAAATTAGCATAAGTAGAGATAAAATTACTAACTCCATCCCAGACAATTATGGAGTCAAGATCCCCAAGTGCAGAAAGCCACACATTAGGTCATTTCATTGTTCTACGGGAAAATTTATTGTTTTTTTATTTTTTTTATTATTGATTACTCATATTAAAACTAAAATGACATCCAAAACTATTCTATTTATTTAGGGGACCCCATGAACTCAAACTAATACTCTAATATACAAAGGATGTATGTTGTGATCTTTTTTTTATTTGGATGAAAATATAAATGATGAAATTTTACATTAGACAGCCACACTTTCCCAAATCTATACTCATGAAATTATACATGGATTAAAATCATAATCAAGGCATGATAAATTATTTGATATTCAGTTTCAATGTGAAAATGTATGTTATCAAGTTCAAAGTTAAAGAAATTTTTCCTTCCAATAAGGCACACTTTTTTTCAAATAATTAATTTTTTTTACACAAAATCCCAAAAAATTATTTTATCTCCTCCCCCCAACTTAAAATAACATTGTCCCCAGTTTTTAAAGAAAATAAATTTTATAAGGGGGTATAGGCAGAGAATGGGAGTTCAAAAATAAAATTTAAAAAGAGGATCATGGAATGAAGTCACCTGGTGGTTGAAGTTGATGGTCGTGATAATCCAAATTAGTTATTTGATATCCATGTCATTCGCAGAGTTTCCTAGTGGAAAAAGGGAAAAAAACAAATATATATATATATATTAAAAATAAGTTAAAATATATGTATATATACAAAAATTATAGAATAAGGAAGCACTATAAGTTGTAGGTCAGTGGTAAGTGTGCGCCCCTATCTCCATTCTGTCCTAGGTTAGAGTCCATGCGGCTTAGCCGGTTGTGACAGAGTTTTAACCACAACCTAAGATGTGACCCTTTAATTTTATTATTATTATTATTATTATTTACCTACAAACACATAAAAATAAAATTAACTGATGATACATTGTCTTATTTGTAAATTTTTGTGTAAGGTATTACTCAAGGATCACACCACGTGACATGGATGAATATAGAGCACCCCTTTCATACCCATCAATAATGATAATTGAGGAAGAGGTCAACAGTCAATTTTTTATATTATTTTTTAAATATTTAAATAAATCATTAATCTTATTTAAAAAAATGATTCAAATAGATGAAAACCACTAGTTGCCTCTTGTGCAGCGCTATAGTTTAATGTTTCTAGCTTGACATAGACCCTAAATTATTTAAATATTTTCTTCATTTAAGGTTGGTTCTCACATGTTTTCATCAACATCATTTTTTTGGAATGGTTCAATGAATGGTTTGACTATATGACCATTAACTTTAAATGTTTGACCATTGGTGGGATCTTGAATTTCTACATCCCCATAGGGGTACACCTTATGCACTATGTAAGGACCTGACCATCTAGACCTCAACTTTACTGGGTGTAAATGAAGTTTATAACTATACAAAAGAACATTTTTTTCTTGATATAATGTGTTTGGTTTTAATATTTCGAGATTGGTAGGCTTTTAATTTAGCTTTATTGATCCTTCAATTTTCATAAGCCTCCATCCTAAGTTCCTCATGTTCATTGAGATCAAATTTCCTTTTTTCTTCGGCCAATGAGTGGTCCTAATTCATTTTCTTAATTGCCCAAAAATCCTTATGTTCAATTTCCACTATAAAATGGCATGCTTTACCATAAACCAACCTTTATGGGGAAATTCCAAAAATGGTTTTAAATGCAATTTGATAGAACAAAGATGATCTAAGAGTTTTTTGACCAATATTTCCTAGATGGATTAATAATTTTCTTATAAATATTTTTTATTTCTCAATTGGATAACTCAGCTTGACCATTTGTTTGTGGGTGGTAGGTGGTGGACACTTTGTGAGAAATTCCATACTTGTCCATGAGTGATGAGAATGGAAGATTGCAAAAATGAGTTCCACAATCACTAATGATAGCCCCGGGAATTCCAAATCTAGAGAAGATGTTTTCTTTTAAGAATATAATCACAGTTTGATGATAATTGGATTTTGTGGGAATGGATTTAACACATTTGGAGACATAATAAATAGCTAAGAGAATGTAAAGATATCCCCTAGAGTGTGGGAAGGGACCCATGAAATCAATTTTCCAATAGTCAAAGATTTCAACCAATGAGATGTGAGTGAGTGGAATTTGATTCCTTTTTGTGATGGAACCTACTTGTTGACACCTAGGACAACTTTGAAAAAATGTGTAAGAGTACCTTGAGAGGGTGGACCAGAAGAGACCACACTGAAGAATCTTAGAAGATGTTTTCTTAGAGGAAAAGTGACCTCCACATGCCTCACTATGATAGAATTTAAGGATGGACTCTTGTTCAAATTTTGGGACACACCTCCCAATGACTCAGTTAGGGTAGAACTTATAGAGGTATGGATCATCAAACATATATTTCCTAACATCAGAAATAAATTTTCTTCAAGCTTGAGTCCCTATGAATTTTTTAATGACGCCTGTAACAAAGAAGTTGCCCATGTCGGCATACCAAGGGCAGTCACTTAAAGAGTATAGGTGTTCATGAGGGATTGAATCTGACACAGAAAGATCATTTGAGTTTTCTTTGAATTCCATCCTAGAAAGGAGATCATCTAAAACATTTTTAGAACCCTTTTTTTCCTTTATTGTGATGTCAAATTCTTTTAAGAGAAGGACACACCAAATTTGTCTAGCCTTGGCATCTTGTTTTTTCAAAAGGTAAGTGAAGACAATGATGGGTGATCCTAAGAGATAGGACCTGAATTTATTTAAGGGAAAGAAAATAGCAAGTAACTCCTTCTCAGTGTTGGTGTAGTTTATTTGGGCATTATTTAAGGATTTTATTGCATAATCAATGACATATGGAGGTTTATCACAATGTTGTCCTAACCCAGGCCTTACAGCAATGTCAATAGTATCACACATAAGTTCAAAAGTAAGGTTCCAATTTGGATATTTCATAATGGGAGGATAGGTGAGAGAGGATTTGAGGGTTGAGAATGAACCCTCACAGCTTTTTGTTCAAAAAAATGGAGCATCCTTTACTAGGAGAACTCAAAGGTGACGTAAGATTGAACTAAAGTCCTTGATGAATCTTATATAGAAACCAGCATGTTCTAAGAAAGACCTCAGTTCCTTAACAGTTATGGATTATGGAAGGTGACGAATGATGTCAACCATTGCTTTATCAACTTCAATCCCCCTACCTGAGACTAGATAGCCTAGAACTAGTCCCTATTTATCCATGAAATGGAATTTTTCCTTGTTTAAGACTAGATTATTTTCTTCACATCTTGAAAAGACTATCTCTACATTCCTCAGACATCCCTAAAATGTATACCTAATCATAGAGAAGTCATCCATGAAGGCCTCTAGAAAATCTCCAACCATGTCTGGGAAGATTCCCATCATGCACTGCTAGAAGGTTTTAGGGGCATTGCATAACCCAAAGAGAATGTTTTTGAAAGCAATGGTGAAAATGGACATGTGAATGTATTCTTCCCTTGATCCTCTAGGGAGACCTCAATTTGATTATACCCCAAGTACCCATCTAATAAATGGTAGATGGCATGTCCCACGACCCTCTCAAGGACTTGGTCAATGAATGGTAATGGGAAATGGTCCTTATTGGTAAATGTGTTTAGCTTCCTATAGTTGATGCATACTCTCCAGCCACTACTCACCCTAGTTAGAAGAATCTCTCCATCCTTATTGGTTATCATTTTGATTCCTACCTTCTTGGGAACCACTTGGATTGGGCTCACCCACTCACTCTCTGCAATGGGATAGATGATACTAGATTTTAACAATTTCATAACTTCCTTTCTTACTAACTCCATGATATTAGGATTGAGTCTATGTTGAAATTGATGACATGGCTTTGAATCAGATTCTAGAACAATCCTATGAGTCCCAATTAGTGGTCTAATACCAGGAATATCAGACAGTGTCCAACCAATGTCTTTCTTATGTTTCCCTAGGACATATAGAAGCATCTTCTCATGATTGGATTCAAGAGAAGAATAAATAACAATAGGATGAGTTTTATTGTCCCCTAAGAAGGCTTACTTGAGTGCAGTAGAAAGTTCCTTCAATTCAAGATCATGTTGCTTCCAAATTTTAGCAGAAGATTGAGACATTGGATCAATATTGATTTTTTTTCTAGAGTTTTAGATAGAATCTAATACCAATGTGTAGAAGTTTCTACTACAATATTGGTTTGATTAGATTTTAGGAAGGAAGTTTTATTGGTCTCTATGAAAGTGGTTTCATGAATGGTTTCATAGATTGTTGGACCTAAGACTTCATTATAAGAGAAATTTTAAAATTATTCAAGCCATGGAGATAAACTTTCTTCATGTGAAAAAAGGAAATAAATCTCTTCCAGACTTAAACATCCATCAAATATTCCTTGATGTTCTATGGATTCATTATAGATACTTCCTATCATGTTTACTTCATGAATGTCATCATAATCCCCTATTTGTGAGCTTTCATTATAGATGTTCAAGTCTAGACTCACGTTTCAAAAGGTGATGGTCGTCTTCCCATTTTGAACTCACATAACAGAGTTGATTGTTGCAAGGAAAGGACAACTAAGGATGATTTGGGTTTGTTCCTTATTTCCTATGTTTGTATTGTTATCAAGGAAAAATAATTCAACAGGGTAGATGAAGATTTCAACCATTACCAGAATGTCCTTTAAAATCCCCTTTGGAACCATAATGTTATGATCGACAAGTTGAAGTGTGATAGATGTGGGTTGGAACTCTTTTAGGCCTAACTGATAGTACACAACATAAGATATGAGATTTCCACTAGCACCTAGGTCACACAAGGCCTTGAAAACATTTCCTAATCCTAGTTCAACATTGATGTAAGGGCAAACCGAGTCTTTCAACTTAGGAGGAATGCTCCCTTGAGTGGTGGTACTCACATTAGCATCCAAAAGGACATTGTTTTTATGTGAAAAGTTTCATTAAAAAGTGCACAAGTCCTTAAGGTACATTGATTAGGAAGGTATGGTTTGGATTGAATCGAGAAGTGGAATGTTCAACTTGACTTGTGAGAAGATTTCCCTTAATGTTTCACTCAATTCAGGCTTGGTTTTTCCCCTCATACATTGAGAAAATGGTGCAGGTTGTGGGGTTTTTTGTTGAAGAGTTGTTTCTTTGACAATGTTATCATGTTTTTCAGTTTGATCATTTGATTCATATGAATTTTCATCCAAGTTTTAATATTCATTTTTGTTCTGAATTAGTTTTTCAGGTTTCTCAATAGATTTCCCACTTCTTAAAATAGTCACAGCCTTCAGTTGTTCATGAGTTGTTTGAGTGCAACTTGACTCTCCCCTTACTGTTTATTGTGGAATGGATTTTGTAGGCATGGTTGCCTTTCCAGTTTTGATGGTTTGAAGTTGTTGTTTTAGTAAAGATACTTCTGAGTTCATCCTTTACATTTGATTTCATAGTTGTTCTAGTAGGCTTTGTGGAACAGTTTGGGTTGGTTCTTGAGAAGATTAGTTTATCCTAGGGAGATATTTTAGAGGTGGGATGGTTTGTTGAAAATAGACCAGTGGATGTTGGTATTGGATAGGTTGGGTTTTTAATTGGTTATGGGTTTGGTAGTTCTTGATGGGGTAAGTATTTTGTCCCTTTGGTTATCTAGGTTTTTGGTTATCTTTCCAGCATAAGCCAGGGTGGTCATTAGACCTTAGGTTGAAGGTGTTTTGGTATTGAGGATTTTGAAAGTTCAAGGCATTTACATCCACTGTGGTCCTCCTAAGAGAACATCCTTGATGGATGGAATGGTTGGGCAGTTTTCTGTCTTTTGGTCATGTTTGTCCCAAATTTTGAAAATACGGTCTGCAGTTTGGATTTCATGGACTTTCCTAAGGCCTATCTCTTCAACCTTCTTAGAGAGTGCTGTGAGTTTATCCCTAAGGATTTCCTCTTCTACGAGTATATGAATTTTAGTAATTCTTTGTTACTTTTCATAATAAGGTGAAGTTCCCTATGTTTGGTTTTGTTCAGAAAGTCTTTCCAGATACTCGTAAGCATCATTTAGGGCTTTGTTTTTAAAGGTTCTATTACACATCATGTCAATGAATTGTTTGTTCCCTGGACCAAACCCTTGATATAAAATTATCAGTTGTTCGGGTATAGAAAAACCATGATGTGGAACCATGTTTAGGGTGTCTTTGAACCTCTACCATATTTCATTGAATGACTCTCCCTCTTTTCCAAAAAAAATGGATACTCTTTTTAAGTGCAATTGTTTTGTGGTGGGGAAAGTATTTTTTGTAAAATTCTCTTTTTAATTGGTCCCAAGAGTTTATGGATGGTGGTATCAAATTGTTTAGAAATATTTTAGCTCAATCCTTCAATGAAAAAGTTAAGTGGCTCATATTATCTAATTCTAGTTGATGTGGGGGACACCTGGTTTCTACAATGTCATTGAACTCTTTAGCGTGACTGTAGGGAATCTCAGACTCCATTCCATGGAATGTGGGAAGGTGGTTCAGGACATGGGGTTTAAATATGTAGTTAGAATCTATTAGGGAATTGTGTTTAATTCATGAGGGTTCATTGGTCCAGGCAGGTGTGAGGTAGTAATTCAGGGTTTGATCGACTGCATTCACTATGTTTGGGGCTGCCTCATTTGGATTTCCATTTTGGTTTCCACCCAGGTTTATGAGTTGGTTCCTTTGAAGACATTCCATTGAAATGGGATCAATTCTTGACTCTGAAGTATCAAAGATATTAAGATCTAATGGAAACAATCCCCTAGTTTCACTTGACTCCCCTATCTTAGGACTTTCCACCCTAAGTAGTCTGTTTGAATTATCACGGGTGTAGGTGGACATAATCCAAAAGAAAAAAAACGAGAAAGGGACAATACAAGAGATCCTGGGGGTGAGAATAGAATAAATGGGGGAGAATAGAATGGGAGTTTAGATTAATTACATGGTTTCTCAGAAATGGTGCCAAAATTAGATTCGTGCTCAAATTTACCCAAGAGATGAAGGTAGAATGGTCCTTGTTGTGTAGCGTGGGTTGTAAAATCCTCAGAGACCTAAGAAGAAACCTGCAGACATGTACACTCTATGAATTGTTTTGGCTATGAAGTTTCCATCTTTGGGTTGATTTTTTATTGGTTTTAATATATAACTAATAGACTTAAGTGAATTAAATTTGAAATATTGATCTGATTCTAGGTTATCACTTGGGATAGATTGGATGAAATTCTTTTTTTAACAGTTTCAACTCCTTATATTCCAGATGGGTTTATTCAAGAAAGTCAAACAACTTCATAACTTACTGGTTTAATAAAAATACACCATAATACGAATAACCTATAAACTTTTAGGATCAAATTTATGATCACTCCAAGGTAAAGGTTTATATTAGAACTTGAAGTATGTGGCCTTAGAATTCAACAAGGACAATGAAGTTTTAAAATCTTCAAATAAAAATCTCAATTAAAAAAAGTTGTTAGAAATTAATGGGGTGATAAATAACATTCAATATTTCTCCTTGATACTCCCTTGCATCAACCCATAAGTGGATTATCCCTTCATTGATTCTATTTTTTCAATGGAAGAGTGAAGTATACTCATGAGGGAGAAATTGAAGAAGTAAGAAAACAATAAAAAGAAAATGATCACTCCACCATTGTGTGAATAATTTTACAAGGGTTGGGGTGAATAAATTCACCCCATGAGGAACAAATATCAAAGTGAGACAAAGAAGAACATAATAATAGGAAAATAAGAACTTTTATTAAGAAACTAAAATGAATTAAAACAACTTACAATTGAGGAAGACCATTACAAAGGAAAAGTGGCAGCATAACATTACAATAAAGAATGAATCCAAGATGCCCAACTCCTCCACCACCACTACCTTAAATAGGAATTTTTTGAGCCTTGGTTAGAGCCTACAATAGTGGAATTCATCCCAATTGATTATGGTAGGCTTAGGGTGGTGGAAATATTTTGGAACATAGACTTTTCCACTCTTGATCCCAGGTGGCAGCCAGCTTGCATCCACCAAACAAAAGGGCCTAGGTGGCCTTCTAGATGGCCAAATTGGAGTGGGCTATAGCAGAAAAAAGTGAAGCTCTGAATTTCTCCAATCTCGCTGTAAACTTTCATCCCAAATAAATTTGTGGTTTCTGAGATTTGATTAAATTGGAGGGCTGTTGTTTTGGGCCGTAGAATCTGGCCCATAATTTTATCTCAAATTTGGGATGCCTAACTAACCACCATGGAGGTTGAATTAGAACTGGATTCTAAAGAAATATATGTTCCTAGAAATTTATTCTGCCATACCAAAAAATGTGGCATTCAGTGGATCTGTATTGTGGGACCCACATTCATATATGTGGGCTGGTGTCTAATCTACCACCTCCAGAATTGTTTCCTTTCATCACCAAATATCCCCATCATATTTATGAATCCTCCATTGATCCCAGAATGAAAAATGTTCATATTTAAGAGTATATAAATTTACCGAAATATCAAATTAAAATATGGATAATTACATTCCATAAAATCATATGAATCATTGGGCCTAAATTGGTGTACATTTGGCATTAAGTGCACAAATTATGAGAATAGATGTTAAATATTAAAATCCACTAAATCAAGCCCATAAGACCAAAAATAAACATTTAATACCATTAAAATTTAATTACCATATGTTTTTTTATTGGATAATCAATTAATTAATTGAATTTTTATACTGATTGCCAATAAACCCAATGGGAGAGATTATGGGATGAAGGTTTCTTAGAGTGGGAAATAGAGTTTATTTAGTGTTTATTGTCAATATACACTAAGGTTGATCAATGATTTTTTAAGGAAAGTTATCTTATAATTCATATGGATTCATTATTGAAAGTTGTATCATTTCCCAATGTCATTTGGATTTTGGGAGAACAAAATCAGAAGGAAGGAGAAGGCTCCACAAAAGGTAGTTTTCTAGGACTATGTCCTCAAAATTATGTTGAAGGTGTGGTTTTTTAGAAGAGTGTAGTTTCAAAAATGTATGGAACTTTCAGTAAGATTCCAATGTTGTTATGTACTAAATGTTCATGAATGTGTGATGGGGTGACAATATCTATGATACTATGATAAGATTCATGAATGGGTAAAATTTCCCTTGATCTTTTCATGGACTAGAATATTTTCAAACATGAACTTAGATATTGTAGAAAATTATTGGGTGGGGATGAAAGCATTAAAAAAGGATATTTACATAAAAATAAGGCCACACACATTATTTTCAGACATATATGATTTGAGGAACGATTGAATAGCTATGAACTCATGAAGCCTAGGAGCTTTGTGAATCCAAAAACTTCACAAGCACAACCATCATCAAAGGTATAGTTAAAATTCATCTGATGCAAAGACAATTTAGAAAAGAGAGTTTTGCAAATATTGATAGTTTCATAAATACTTAGAGTTCTATAATGATTAGGAATTTTGTGAAGGATGTTATATTTTTGAAGGTTGGTAGTTTTTTGAATGTGTGTGGGTTCAAAATCATTGGTATTTCTTTGAAACATAAAGTTGTTTTTTTAAATGCTGGGAAAATCACAAAAAAGTAGTGTTGATAACTTGGTTTATGTGAATAGTTCATTCATGTGGTTCTACCTAAGACTACAGTGCAAGAAGACACACATGTTAATCATAGAAAAAGGCATAAATACTCAATCTACTTAGGTGACCTTCATATCAGTAAACTGAGAATGATTTCACCCAAGTAATTGAGATATAGGAAGTTTTTATAAGTGTTCTGAGGAAAGAAACATGATATTCCTACAATTCATATAATTTTAGTCCTCCTATAAGGGAGTGATCAAGTTTGATCTACTATACTCTATAATAACTAGTGATGTTGAGTGGATTTATGTACGAATGAAACGTATTTGGAATGTGCTCCTTAGGTTATCCTTTAGTAGTGAACCAAGTAAAATTGATTTGTTATCTATATACACATGAATGTTTTATAATTGCATGATTACAAAAAAAATGTTTTATATGTTCTAAAAAATTTTGGAAAAATATCTATCACTTTAAAAGAAAAAGATGACACCCTAATTCAACCCTCCCCTCTCAGGGTGTTCTAGGGTCCTAAATGGTGTGTTGGGGATAAAATTTTATTAGTTTTATATTTGTCCTCTATTATTTTCAAGGAGAATTTAGTGAATATTAGGTGATTTAAGCTCTTATATGGAACCAACATCACGATTTTGATTAATAGGATGTTATCTCATCTAAAATTCCTAGTGAAGGAAGTTCTCTTTATCACAACTCTAGGGATTCAAATCACTAATACAATGGGTCTTTCTATGACTAAAATAGAAATTAAAATACATGGTGTAGCTGAAAAAGCACAAAATACCCTTACTAGAGCTATATAATATCAAATCAATTTCAATTTGATGAGTTTCACTTCAACAAAGTCTATTTGAGAGAAACTAAAAGATATATATGATGGTGTCAATTAGATTTGATAAAACCCTCCATTTTATACTGATCATGTGATCACTATTTGATAGATATATTGTCAATGGTAATGATGTGTAATGGTCCTTTAAATATTATAGAATATAATAAGACCATAAAAGTTCATTTCTTCCAATAACCATATTACATAATAAGACATTTAATAAAATCAAGAGGACAATTTTACTTATAACAATTAGGGTCGTTACATCATGACTAACCATTATCTGTTTTTTTATAATGATCCCCACATTACAACAAAATTCTTGAAGAGTCACCAAAATGATCTTGATTATGAGACTAATTTAAACATTGCCTAAGATTACCCAACCAGAATTCAAGTATCAATGAAGTGGGAGGGGTGAATCAGTGACATCTTTTTCTTTTAATATTATATTATTAAGAAACAAAGATCACATGCTATTAAAGATATGTTTCTATGATGATAAAAAACAAATAGATAACCACAGGAACACAATAATTTACAAGGTTCACTACTCAATATGATTATAGAGTACTTGTTGGGGTTTTGAAATAATCAAATACAACACAATCCAAAATAAAACAATATTTTCATGTGAAATAAAATGAGTAGGATATGCCTTTATGTTCTTGTAGAACAATGTCTAATACAGTAGTTCGTGTACTTCAAGTATAATGAAATAATGTAATACAATTATTGTTCTTCCTGATCAACTTTACCAAAAACATTAATTTTCAAAAAAAAATCTTCTATTTCTTACCCTGGAGAAGGTAAAAACTTCATGGACATATTAATGATTCTCATTTGGATTCCCCAATCTGATTCCCAAGACTGATTGTTCAATACAACAACATATATTTGACAGGATACCACATGAAAAATATAAAAACTTACTCTTACATATTCAAAAAATATAAATATGATTTTCCCAGTCTGATTATCTTGCTCAATTTGATAACCATCTGAATATGATCTTTCAATTATTCTTCTTTGGTCTGACTAACATAATTAATAAAGAACAATATAGAAACCTTATTCACATTATAGAAATTTGGATATTCTCTCTCCTCTTTAATGATTGATGCAAGTAATAGAATACCCAATGTGGTCTTCTCAAATTTATTGTCATGCAATAATGGTTAAAGAAGGATTCTGAAAAGGTTATCCCTTTTCAAAAAATTTCTCGAATCAATAATATTCCTTAAATCTCATATCTCTCTTTGATTCATTAAATTCCCCATGAAATATGGATCTTTCTTTGACTCATCCAATATTACTTGAAATATGGATCTTTCATTTACTTATTTAACCATCCTTGAATTACAAAGCTTCCCTTGACTTTATCATTCTTCAGTCTTTCTAAAAAACATCAATCTGATTCTTATTTTTCATTTTGATTTTTCCATTATAAATCTCCATTTTGATGGTCCTATAGATTTCTTGACCCACTTTTTGAATCTAGAAGTGATGAATTATTAAAAAAACTTCTATCTGATTTTGATTCCTAATTTTAATTGATAAATATGATTACTTCATTATGATAAAGTCATTTTGTCAATCGAATTTTTTGACCCACTTTCAAACAAATCAGAACTAAAAACATTTCATTACATTTCATAGAACCACCTAAAATACTATATTACCATTCATATTACCACATTAATATGGAAGCATATATTCAAAAACAGTTTCTTCATTGCATTTGTCTACACAAAATGTAAAAAAGCCTATTTTATCTTATTATGATTTTTCGAACAAACTATCTTAATAATTTATTCATTATGATTGAGGCATCAGATTCATTAAAAAAATTGATTACTTATACTTCTTCTTTTCTAAATATGAAACCGAATATCTTATAGAACTCAACTTATTCCTATTTTTTTATTATTATATTTATTATATTCAATATTTGAATACATAAATCTTTTTACTTTTGTTCTAACTAAAAACCCCCACTTTTAGTTTCTTTCATTACGATAAATAAAACCTTCCTAGACTTCAAGAAAACCCAACTCCGATGGCCTAAAATAGGAAATCCTTTACTTCAGCAACATCCTTAATCAAAAAACGTATTCTTATAAGCATGAAACCCTTAATGACTTTGATTATGTTGATGATCAGATTTATCATTTTCTGACTTACCAAGGAAATTATCGTAATTTCCCTGTCATCCAACAATATTTTTCTTCCCAATCAAACCTGAATATGAATTTCCTAAATATGATTAGATTTAATACAACAGAAATCACCTTTTCTAATAATATCCTTTATAAATGTTGCATCACAAATTGTCCAAAAAATTATATGATTTTTCTTAAATACAAATCAGAAAAGTATCATCATATTCTTATCGGATCCAAGATGAATCTGTTTTATCTCCCTTATTATGAAAAGAACCTCATTCTAGATCATTGGTGAGTCTGATGAGCCTTTTCTTACAGAAAACATCTTATCAATACAACAAACATTATTATGAAACGTGAGTTTGATTTCCAAAATATGATTTTTTTCAAATTTTTACCAAAAACAAAGGGATATAATTTCTCCTTCATTAATATTTCCTTGACAACAAAAGAAAATAAATGAATATAGTAATCATCCTCATTAAACTTATCAAAATAATATCCCCCTTTATATTTTTTTATCCACCAAGATTCATAAATCACTGAACATTGTAACCTCAATCCGTGGATTACATGTCAATAATTCTAAAACTACATTAGAAAACTAATTTTAGGAAACAAGTATTATTAATAGAAAAACCATGTTGTCCAAAAGTATTGACTCATGAAATATATCCTTAGCTTTCTTCTTCAGCTTTTCATACTCAGGATCATTTATCATATTTTCTTCATCAAATTTATTCTTTACAGTTTTTTCCTTGTATTTTATTCCTCATCTTATCTCTACTTCTTCAACTTCTCTAGAATACGAAAAAAAATTCCTACAACCACTTGAAAAAATAGTTCAAATAGTGCACACAATTTCTTTCTAGAATAATTTCTTACCCACAATTCCCCCCTTATGCATGCTTCTATAAGGATAGAACTATGATAAAATTCTCCACCATGATAACACTATAAAAAGTCAATATAATATTGGTGACCAAAAAACATTCCTCAAACTTGATGAGAAAGAGGTTGGATACCTATTTTTAACCTAAATTTATAAAAAATGTTCCTTTTGTAAAGTTTTTTTGAATATGTCAGCAACTTGTTCTGATATTGAAACATAGTACAACTTCAGTTCATTCATATCCACTTACTCTTTCATGAGGTGGTACTTTATGTCAACACATTTTAAACATGAATATTCTACTATATTCTTTTTAAGGTTTATTTCACTTTGATTATCACATACTAAGATCAAGGTTAACTTTACTTCAATAGGTAAGTATTCAAATTGTGTTTTCATTCACATATGTTGGGTTTCATATTGAGTGGTAGAAACATAATTATCATCAATCATTCAATGGGTTACTTAATATTATTTATTTGTGTTCTAACTAGTACAATATTTTCCCAGAACGAAGACTCCATCATATGTGGATCTTATATCATCAATATTTCCTTCCCAATTAGCATTTTCATACCTAAAAAAGTCAATACTTTCTGACACATTATATGAAATACCAAAAAAATTGTTCCTTCGATATATATAAGAATTAGTTTTCCAGAAACTAAATGTGATCCTTTAGGATAATTATGAAATATTTCACATACATTAACCACATAAAAATGGTCGGTTCTTGTGGTAGTCAAATATAAAAAAATCCCAACCAAATTCCAAAACTCTTTCAGATCAACTATTTTTCCTTCACCATCTTTAGGCAATTTGGTTCCCTTTGAAATCACTGATGAATTTTTTTTAAAATTTTCCATGCAAAATATCTTATGAATTTCCTTAGCATACTTTTCTTGAGAAAATAATTTGTTTCTTCTTTTGTAAAATTTTTAACCCAAGAAAGTATTACATTTCTCCCAGCATGGACATCTCAAACAAATTTCATCTCTTCAGAAAGTCCTTCACATTTTCTTTTTTTCTTACCAATGAATAAAATTTAATAAACATAAATAATTATGATGATGGAAACCCCTATAATTTATTTATTGTAAATATTTTCGTCAACTATTACTTTCTTGAAACCCATCTTCCTAAAGAAAGTATCCAATTTGTAATATTATACTCTCGGGTCTTATTTTATCCCATACAATACTTTCTTCAGTTCACACTCATAACCTTCATCTTTCTAAAAAAATCCACAAGTTAATTAAATGTAAACATCCTCATCCATAAACCTATTCAGAAATGCAGATTTCACTTCCATCTGAAAAATTTTGTAACATCATTGTATAGTAATACAAGGAAATATTATCATTGTTTCTAACCTTTCCATAAGAGAAAAGGTTTCATCAAAATCTAAACCTTCAATTTGTGAGTAAAAATTACACATTAATATTTCTTTGTTCTTTATCACATCACCTTATTCATTAAGATTATTCTATAAAACCCACTTTGTACAAATAAAATTTTTATTATCCGTCTTGGGTACTGGTTCGAATGTATCATTATTTTCTATCTGATCAATCTCTTCATTCATATCATAAACCCATTACAAATGCTCAAAATATTCATTCACATCTTTCAGCTTGACTTTTGAATATAATGAATAATGTGTAACAATTATTTATGTTATTCTTGTTTTAACCTTCTAATGTTGATCACCAATTGTGTTTGGATCCTCAACTAGCTTCCTCATACTAGGATGCGTTATTGTAGTTTTATCCTCTTCATTGGAAATAACTAATTCTGGTTCTACTTCTTATGTAGGATTTCCATTTTTGGCATCCTTATCGGAATTGTTAAAAAAAAATTCTTATCCTGGTCGAAATTCTTATGAGCTCAAGTATGTTTATCTTCTCACCCATTTCAAACACATTTACATCTACATAGTCTAAAATTATTCCTATATTTTTTTTCAAACATCTATATCCTCTTCCTTCCAGACCATAGCCAAGAAAAATTCCATCTTTACCTCTCTTCTCAAACTTTCCAAGGTATCTATATTTCTTCTTTATAATGAATGGACTCTCAAAAACTCTCAAGTTATTCAAATATGGGGTTTTTCTATTAAAAATTTCGTACATTTTCATATCTGATCATGGATTGTAAAAAACGTTACTTTTGAATATGCACAATAGTACTCATGGCTTACCTCTAATAATAATTAGAAAGGCCATGTTCAAGTTATATAGTTCTCCACATTTCCACCAAAATTCTATTCTTCCATTCAGTAACCCCATTTTTTTAGGATTATATAGTGAAATGAACTCATTCTAAATTCCATGATTTTGAATATATATTTCAAATTTTCAAATATTATACTCACCACCATTATCATTTCTTAAATATTTCATGGAATACTCACATTCCTTCTCAATTTTCCTCCAAAAAAAATTATATATTTTTTGAGAATCTGACATATATTTCATATAAATAACAAAAGTAATGTGAATAAAGTTATCATTGAATGTGATGAAGTACTTATCTCAGTTTTTTAATGTTTTTACATTGACCCATAGATATAAAAATTAAAAAAAATCTAATGTTTTTTTTGAAAAAAAATATCAACATTATTATTAACAGAGTTAGTAATTTTCCCCTTTTCAAAAATAGTGTAGCACCAATTTCTTATTCTTGAAAAATCATGAATATCTCACACACTATATAAAATTGATAACTTGTTCATATTTTATTTACACATGTGTCTCAAACTTTTATTCCAAAACTAATTTTCTTCCACCATACCCAAGTAAAAAAGAGATTTTTTTTCACTAGCTTGGAATAAGTTCCCTTTTCTACATTGGCCTCTTGTAACATTCATTTAGTCTTCCTCACTTTTCAAAAAAAACACATCATTCTATAACTAACTTTTTCTCCTTCATCATGGTGTTTTAAAACACATAGAATGTTTTTTTCATCCCATAAAAATAAAAAGAATTCTTGGATTTAAACTTTTCTATCCCAATAATGGTTAATCCAACTCCATTGATTCTTAGGGATTCATTATTACCAAATTTCACTAATACTTCTTTAAAATATTTCACATTACTTATTAAAATTAATTCTCATTTCATATGAGATGAAAACCCACTATCAAGATTCCGTGTATTTTATCCTTTTATAGAATTCAAGGAGGTTTCAACAACAAGATCGTTTCTTCCCCCTTTTGTTTCTTCGCCTACAACATCTGATAATTGTTATGAAACGTTTTTTGATATCACAACAAAATAAGACAACCCTTAGTAATATTTCTAGGATTCTAACATCATTCAAAAATAATTTCCAGGGGTTGAAACAAGTTCTCAAAATTCAAACCAACCTTACCATGTTTATTCTAAAATTCATTCTCATACTTCTTCTTTTGAGAGGATTCACTCCCACTCAAACCATGCCTTCCAAAACCTATGGAATAGTAGTAATGTTGTTGGTTGAACCAAAAAATATTTTCTATATGTATTGACATAAATCGTCATTGAAGCCGGTCAAATTTTAATATTTATATTCCTACTAACTGCAGTATATGTAGAAAGCAGGGTTGAACCCACAGGGAAGGCAATTATGACCATAATTCTTCAGAAAAACATCAAAAACTCCACTGTTGTTTATAGCGGTGATGATATTTATTTTTATTACTTTTTATAAAGAAGTAGAGTGATAGAATATTTCAAAACAATGTATCAAAACTAAATTGAATCTTGAGACAGTTGAAAACGAAAAGACACAGATATATAGCACAATGTTAAGAGAACAATCTATTAAAATGCCCGGGGAAAAATCTCTATTCTACTGGTTCTAAAAGAAATTCAATTCACTTAAAAGATATCACAGAGTGACACAATAAGAAAATGATTTACCTCCCTCTCCAGATGTTAATTCACACTAGTCAATCTATTATAGTGTTTTCTACTCTAAAATAAATCTACTGTGAACAGTTTGAAAAATGACCACAAGATGAACTCACTGTAAGTCTTGTAGTCTTAAGAATTTATTATCTATTGAAAAATGTATTCACATCCAATCTCAGAAATTGATTATGAAATTTAAAAATTAAATTTTTGTGGAACAATGCAATTGAATGAATTCAGTATCGATCTCACCGATCAATACTGATTACATCTAAAGATGAAGTGAAAAACAACATATAAAAGCAACCAGTGAAACTTCAATTTATCCCCGAAATAGAAGGTTTAACCTGGCATAATATAAATTACATATACTAAAACCATTAAATTACAAAGGAGAAGAATTGAAAGAAAATAGAGGAAGAAAACTCCCTCTCCTAGATTGAATTGCTACTGCTCGAGACCCTCAGATCTCCAGAGAATGGCTCTCCAAGGAATGCTCCAAGGTTCACTTTAGGTTCTTGCTTCGCTTCCCGGATGAATGATCGAATGAATTTCCTTTCTAATGTCTTCCCCACAAATTCTACTATAACTCTGTTTCTATACACTCTGTCATCTGCTGAATGTCACCGGTCGGTTTCCACCGACTTAAAGTGTCCTTCATGTGTGCACCGCACACGTGCGTTTTTTCTTGACTGGCATGTAGCACTAGATTTTCCATTGTAACTAACTCCCACTAAAATATTTGGATGTATCTGGACATTTTTTCAGATCCTGTGTGAAACTGCATAGTTAGAATAGAAAATAAATTAATGAAATCGCAATGAAAGTAAAGTAGTTATTTTTTTAATTTAATGTTAAATTACTTGTTAAAAAGTTAACTAACGTTGATTAATAAAAATATTAATTGATATTTATTATTAAATATTATTTTTATGATTATTAATTTACTATTAAATCTAATAATAGGTAAACTTATTAATTATTTAAATTATCCTTATTAATTAAATTATTTTATTAGTGTTAGTATTGTTCACATTTAGTTTGTAATAGTTAATTGAATTCTTAAATTTGATTAATATTAATGACTTAATTTAACTATTTTGTTTATTCTGTTGATATTGAATTAAAATTAAAGTGTTAAAATATTTATATTAATTAATAGTTTTATAAATTATGATCATTTATATTTAAATTTTATAAATTTTTACTAGTTTGTCTTGTATTTTATTTTTTTATAAGAGTTATATATTATAATATTTATTTAATATTTAAATATAAGTTTAATTTAATTTATTAACTATTAGTTTATTTTAATTTATTATTTTGTTTTGTATTTGTTTTTATATTTACTCTTCTCTCCCCCCCCCCCCCCATCTTCTTCTCTAGTGCGCTGAAAGGGGGGAAAGTTTCTTCTCCTAGAAGCAGCGCGGAGGCTCCCTTCCACCAGCATCAAGCGGCAAGTCGACGCAGCGTTTCTCTTCCGCATCTGGAACAGGTGGGTATCTCCTCCTACAGTATGGCGAAACCCACACCCCATCAATGGCACAACCCCCCTCCAGTAGAGATGAACATGAGAAACTAGCGACAAAGGTAGCGCACTATCCCAACCTTGTGCGATGTGGCGTTGACAGTGGATCTCTTCGACTGTAGTGGGAATCCTCCCTTTAACTCACCACCTCAATCACAATCCTGCGAACCTCCTGTGGTGGACCTGGTGATGCAATGGTGGAAAAAAGTAGGTACTCTATACAGTTGAAGTGGGGATTTGTAATTCAGTTGATATCATAAATCTGAAACAGTGATTGGAATATGCTAGGATTAGAAGAATTTGGGTTTTCGATGCGTTGTGTTTTTTTTTTTATGGATCTGGTTTTATCTGGATTTGATGGGGGAATGGGGTGAAAGTTTCAGCACTGGTGACCCATGGTGGATGTGCGGCGGTGAGAAGGTAGTAGTGGCGGAGCGGTTCTCCTCGCCTCGACCAGTGGAGACGCGGTCTTCTTCACATAGTGACAATAGTTCCTCAGATTCATGTCGAAATCCTCTACGACACCTTTCAATTTCTTCTGTGTTGACAGCGCAAAACCTCTCCCTTCTCAATAGTGGAAAGCATTCGTAGTAGTTAAACAATTTTGAATTGCTTCTTTGATTGAGTCTAAATTGAAATTCGCGTTCAAGAGTCCGAGTCAGGAAGAATGGTGAGAGGGATAGTAGTACAAGGTCACCGATATGCAAAACAGAAGGTCACCGGTATACTGCATAAAAAAGGGTCACTGTTAGAAAAGGTCACCGATAGGCTTAGATTAAAAAGAGAGGTTACTGAAAAAATAAAATAATAATATAAGAAGAGTCACCATTAGTTAAACAAACAAAAGACTGAGCAGCGGAAGGGGGTCACCATTAGCTTAAAAACACAAAGGATCACCGGTAGAGAAAAAAAGGGCACCGATGCAGAATAAAAATTAAGGGGCTACCGATACACTGCATTAAAGGTCACTGTTGGGCTAAAAAGTCACCGGTATACTTAATAGTTAGTGTTATATAATCTCACCAATACTTAAAAGAAAATTTCACCGGTGCAGAATAAAAATTAAGGTTACCGATAGAAATAAAATTAGAGTCTCACTGTTAGAACAATGATAAAGAACCAACGGTGACCTTCAAAAATTAAAAATGCATGAATTGAACTTATAATTAAAAGTTATGTAATCTAAATAAAAAGATTTAAAATAATTAATTAAAATAATGCTAAACACCATTAATTTAAAATAGAATTTTTATTAGACTTAAAACTTTAAAGTCGCAATTAAAATTTTTAATTGATAATACTTAAATTAAGAACTACATAATTGGTAAACCAAAATGCTAAAAGACTTAAAGTAAAATTACTGTATAAACTAATTACAGGGTATGCAGTGAGTTAAAATGAATAGCAACGGTGACAGAATATGTTGTCGATAGCACATATTTGTCTCACTAGTAGACTAAAAGCAAAAATTAATGAATAAATAATCTAACTGCATACTTAAGATTAAATAATTGATGTTTTAAAACTCTTAATTAATTATTAAACAACTAAGTGAATACTTAAAGTTAAAATTACACTATTTCATTTAATTAAAACTAAAACTATTAACTTTGTTAGTTAGTATGACGGTTATAAATATTATTTAATGAAGTTGACATATTTTAATTAATCCATATTAAAGAATAAAATATTAAAACAAAGTCTAAATTGCCATATAATGATTAAATAGTAGTTTGTAAAAATGTTAATTTACTAACAAGTCAAGAATATTTTAATTAACCAAAATAAGTAAGAAATTATTAAATTAGAAAAGTAAAGTAAGATTAAAATTATTATTTTAAAGACAAAAAATACATAATTAATTATAAAAATTGTTTAATTAACAGAATTAATTATAAAAATACAAAAGTACAATTATTTAGTTAAAAGTGCTTAAATAATTGATTAAACCATTAAAAATCAAGTAAAAAAGATGCGGAAAAACTATGTAAAAATAGAGCCACATAAAATTCTCCCGCACTTAAGCATTGTTTTTCCTCAAACAATTCCATGATTTATTATCATTGAAAAATAGATTGTGGTATTTATAATTCAGCTCAAAAAGTAACATGTCCAACACTCAAAAACAGAGAATAAAAACTGCCAAAAAGATTTTTGAAAATATTTCAAATGATGTCTTTCCTAGAACAAATAATCAAAGAGTAATCTAAAAAGCTAAGAATTATAAAGAAATGAAGATTTCATGCCTCATATGTGATACAACTTAATGACTCACTTCAATCAAATCTTAGGTTCTAATTTCAAGTGTGACAAGAGGTAAAATATCAATGGAATTAAGAGCTTAACCTAGGAACTTTGTACTTTGACAGAATCCTAGGTTCCAAAAATAATTAATTTCTTTTCGAATCGCCTTAATGATACAACCTAAATGATTTCCATATAAACCAATTTTACACTTCTTCATTTGGATTTCATCATTCCCCTCACCTTAATGAACTCATTTTTGACTCTAGACACTTTATTTTATTTTTTGACCCTAGAACTTATTCAAGGTGAACAGAGGGCTTATAGTAAAGAGAAACACACCCAGTATCTAGGGTCTCAGAGACTCACAGTGGGATCCCAGATGCCCAAATTACTCTAGTTCCAAAAGATTTATATCAAAAATCATTTATATTGGCTCATTAATGTAATTACATTAATAATTAAAAAAATGAATGAGGCCCCTAAGATCAATTCAAACTTCCAGTTCCAAGGCTATGATCATAACTCCACAAAAATACACCCCAAATCACTTTGACAAGTAGTTACTAAACAAACTTTCTATAAAATCACTAAGTAAGATCACTCAGCAATCATCCAAACTCATTAATTTTAGATTCATTGCAGTTCTTAACTACCAATCAAAGCACTGTTCAAAGGCAATACCTCATTGAGTACATTGTAATGGTTAGAAATATAAAAAAAAATTGTAAAAAATTAACCATTTTTTACAAAAAAAAATTGAAGTGAAATGGAATTGATGAGATTTCAATTAAGAATAGTTTAGCATAGTCAAGAATTGACCCGTCACTCACACTTAAAACCTATCTTTGTCCCCAAAGTTGACTTCTAAAGTGGAGAAGAACAATTTAGAAATTAAGGTTCAAAACATATTTTCAATTAAGTAGATTAATGACATGTATAAAGGGTCTCCTTGATGTTCAAAAATATTGTTCGCCACAATGAATAACTTATCAGCATGTTTATTAGCAAGTACACTCATTAACATTATGTCTAGTGACACAAAGATTCCATTAAAGTTCCAACCAAGAATGTAACTTGTGGGTGCAAAGATAATTGGGTGTAAGGAAATTCAGAAAATGTGATTCAATTAGATGTTCAATAACACATAAAGTAAGCATTTCTAACACCCCTTAGCAATGCACATTCAACAAAAAACATAAGAACCAGCAAGCATATACCCCCCACACTTAGTTTCATACAGTGAAATATTAATTCAATATTTATAAATGAATTCAAATTTAAGCCAGAGGCACATGCATAATTTTTTAATTAAACATAGTAACATGCAGAAAATGTTTTTTAGTATGCAAGATATGCAACAGATTTTCAGAAAATATGTAGTACAATTTTCTATAAGCAGGATTTTTATGGAAACAATCATTGTCTCACCAATAGTAATTACTGTGACTGAATTTTTTTATTAAAGTGGACAGGAGAAGAAAAATGAGTACAAACTAAAGGAGTCAATACTTTCCAGAATAGATTTATCATTAGTCCTTAGCTTGAGAATTATACTCCCTTGATGACACAACACCAACATCAATTTATCCTGAAATAGAACCAAGAGACAAAGAACAAGAAGTAAAACGTATTTCACAAAAATAGAGCATATAAGAAGCACTTTATTCAATGTTAAAATGTAACAAAATAAAGACAAAAAGAACCATGGGTTGCCTCCCATGCAGCGCTATGGTTTGAAGTCTTCATCCAGACATTATTCAAGATCAGTTTCCAAGCACAGTGAAGGTAACCAGGCCCTTCAGATGTCCTTCAAAATAGTGTTTTACTCTCTACCCATTAACTAACATGGGTTTGTTCTCTCCACCTATAATTTCTACAGCTCCATTATTTCGCACCCTCACAATTGTAAAAGGTCCAGACAACTTGGACTTAAGTTTTCTAGGAAAAAGTTTAAGTCAAGAGTTAAAGAGAAGGACCTTTTGTCCAGGTTTGAATTTTTTAGTTTGTATAATATAATAATGATAGATTTTAGTCCTCTCTTTATAAATCCTTGAATTATCTTAACTCTCTCTCCTAATCTCATCATGTTCACTCAGGTAAAGTAATGTCCTCTCACCACCACTCTTAAAATAAATGTTTAGATCCTTAACTTCCCAATAAGACTTGTGTCGCAACTCCAAAGTTAAATGAAAACATTTCCCAAACAATAGTTTTTAAGGAGACATACCAATTAGGGTCTTGAAAGCAGTTCTATAAGCCCATAAAGCTTCATAAAATTTATCATACCAGCCTTTCCTAGAGTTTGACATAGTTTTCTCAAGTATCTGTTTCAGTTCACTATTTGAGATCTCCACCTGTCCACTGGACTGTGGATGATAAGGGCTACCATTTTTGGGAACACAACCATATTTCTCCATCAAATCTTTAAATTTATAATTCTTAAAATGTGTTTCATTATCAATAATAATGTCTTTGGGAACTCCAAATCTTGTAAAGGTGTTCTTCTTCACAAATTTAATTACATAATTGGCTTGATTGTTGGGTAGTGCCACTACCTCAACCCATTTTGAAACATAGTCTACAATAATAAGAATATACTTATTCCCATGAGATGATGGAAATGGACCCATGAAATCTAAACCCCAGACGTCAGAATTTTATACTTCTGAAATTCCTTTTTGGGGTAACTCCTGCTTCCTACCCACATTTCCTAGCCTTTGGCACATATCACAGCCAACCACAAATCTCCAAGAATCCTTCAAAAGAGTAGACCAATAGAAACCAGATTGTAAGACTTTTTGAACAGTTATTTCACCACCATGGTGACCTCCCCAAGGTGAGGAGTGAAAAATATCTAAGACAAGAAACATCTCTTCCTCAAGCACACATCTCATAATAATACCATCAGCACACCACATAAACAGCAGGGGATCATCCCAAAGGTAGTATTTAAGTTCAGAAATGAATTTCTTTCTTTGCTTATTGGACTGATTTTTGGGAAAGACACCTACTGTGAGGAATTTGGAAAAATTGGAAAACCAAGTAGATTGCCTAATAGAAACAGTGAGTATATTTTCATCAGGATAAGAAGAGTTAATTTCTGTTGGATATTTAGATTCAGATTGATTAAGAGGAATCCTAGAAAGGTGGCCAGCAACTAAATTTTCAACTCTCTGCTTATCCCTAATCTCTATATCAAACTCTTGTAGTAATAGAATTCATCTAATTAGCCGGGGTTTAGTTTCGTTTTTAGACAACAAGTACTTCAAAGAATAATGATCAGTGAAAATGATGAATTTTAAACCTAACAAATACTGTCTACACTACTCTAGAGCAAACACAACAGCTAACAATTCTTTTTCTGTAGTGGTATAATTATTTTGGGCAGCATCTAACAGTCTACTAGCATAATACACCACATGTAACTTCTTATCTTTCCTCTATCCAAGGACATCACCTACATCCATATCACTATCATCACACATAAGTTCAAAAGGTAGTTTCCATTCTTGTGTAGTGATGATGGGTGATGTAATGAGTTTCTCTTTAAGAAAATTGATTGATTTCAAACAGTTTTCATCAAAATTGTATGGAGAATCGTTGACCAGCAAAGAACATAAGGGCTTAGTTATTTTTGAATCATATTTTATGAATCTTCGATATAAATCAGCATGCCCTAGTAAACTTATAACTCCTTTAACATTTACAGAAGCATGTAGTTTTTGAATAACATCAATCTTAGCCATATCAACTTATAAACCTATTTTGGACACCTTATAACCAATCCCTATACCTTCTGTGACCATGATTTGGAACTTATCCCAATTAAGAACATGGTTGGTTTCAATACATCTCTCTAAAACTAACTCAAGATTTCCAAGACAAGTATCAAAAGTACTTCCCACAATGGAGAAATCATCCATGAAAACCTCAATAATTCTCTCAATCATATCTGAAAATATATCCATAATATACCATTGAAAGGTGGATGGAGCTCCACACAACCCAAAGCGCATCCTCCTATAGGCAAATTTCCCAAAGGGGCATGTGAAAGTGGTCTTTTTCTGATCCTTTGGAGAAATAGAAATCTGGTTGTAACTAGAATACCCATCCAGGAAACAAAAAAACTAATTATCAGCAAGCCTCTCAAGCATTTGGTCCAAAAAGTGCATTGAAAAATGATCATTCCTTGTGGCTGCATTAAGCTTCCTATAATAAATATAGACTCTCCATCTTGTGGCTTTCCTAACTTGGACGTCTTCATTTTTTTCATTTTTAACTACTGTGAAACGTCCCTTCTTGGGGAAAACCTGGACAAGTCTGACCCAAGAACTATCTGAAATGGGATATATCATTCTAGTGTCTAGAAATTTGATCACTTCCTCTCTTAGAACTTCTTTCATGTTTGGATTCAACATTCTTTGACACTCTACCCTATGCTTATGGTCAGGCTCCATAGGTATTTTATACATACAAAATGAGGTACTAATACCATTTATATCGTCTATAGTCCAGCCTAGGGCAGATTTAAACTTCTTAAAAACATTCAACAATCTTTCCTCTTGATTTTCATTTAGTTCAGAAGAAAATAGAACAGGAAAAGCGGAGTTCTCACCCAGAAATGAATATTTAAGATGGTCAGGGATTGGTTTCAGTTCAAGAGTGGGTGGTTCTACACTATAAAGATGACTCTTAGTCCTGGGTGGTCCAATATCTTCAAAATATCTCTTGTAATGAGTTTAAAATGATTAATGATTTCCAATTTCTTGATCATAATCAGAAATAACAATGTTGTTGTCCAAAGTGGTCAGTACACTGTCCAGATTTTCAAGATCATATTTTAACAAATTTATCAAATAAGAATCATATAATTGTCTTAAAACTTATACCACTACATCATAAAAGTGTTCAGCAAGGTTCGTGTTAATAGTAGCACCCAAAAATTCCCTCAAAATTTTCCAAAGTTCATAAAAAGAGGACCCTTCTACAGGAGAAACTGGACAGTTGTCCAGTTCTGGAAAATTTTCCAGATTGGGTGTTTGAGAAGAATTTTCAATTTCTAAGATAGATTCAACAATATTTTCATCTTTAAAATTATTTTATTCAACAGATGACTGATTTTAAAATTTATCTATGTTTTCAAGTTGACATTTATAAGAAATTTCAGCTTCAAAGAACTCAATTTTAGAACAGTTTTCAGAATAAGTTGGTCCCTTAATATTCTTAAACATATTGAACTCTTCTTATTGTTCTCCAATTTTGAAAATTAATTGACCCTTTAAAACCTCTATAACAGTACCACCTGTGGACAAGAAGGTCCTACCAAAGATGATGGACACCTCTTGATCACACTCCATGTCTAAGACTAAAAATTCTACAGGTAGAAACAGCTTTCCAACCCCAACTAGTAAGTCATCTACCCTACCCACTGGATGATTGAAATATCTATCAGCTAACTGTAGTATGACTATGGTGGGTTGAAGATCACCCAACCTCAACTGTTGAAACAGTGAGTATGGGAGAAGATTAATACTAGCACCTAAATTAGAAAAACAGTTATGCTGATCAGAATTTCCTAGTGTACAAGGTATGACAAAACTACTTAGGTCTTTCAGTTTTGGTGGTATTTTCTTTTGGAGTACAGCACTGCACTCTTCAGTGAGGCTTTAAGTAGAAAATTATTCCAGGGTTTTTTGTTAGAAATAATTTTTTAAGAGATTTCAAGTAATATGGAATTCTAATTAAGGCTTGAATGAATGGAATGTTTGCCTGATGTTTGGAAAGGAGACAATGGAACTAAAGAAGTTCATCCATGGTATTACTTTGAGGTTTTAGCTTCTCAGGTAATGGGATGGGTGGGGAAAAATTTTTAAGGACAGTAGGTATACCCCTCACCTGTTCCTCAACTTTTTATTTTCGTTTATTCTTCTAATTTCTAGATGAATTTTCATCTTGAGTTTCAAATGAGAAATTTAGATTTTGATCATTTTCTTTCCTTTTCTGAGAATTTCTAGAATGTGTGCAGAGAATATTTTTATTTCCATATTGAAGCAGATTTTCATTCTGGGCCTTTTCATGGACTTTATTAAGCCCACTTCTAGTAACAATAGCCATGTAATTCTATCTAGGGATAAGCTCAATGGTACTAGAAAGTATACCTTTTTTCCTATATGAAAAATCCCTAGCAAGTTGACTAAGTTGGGTTTCCATGTTCTGTATCCTCACATCAATTTTCATTTAATCTGAATCATATTGATTTTGATGTTTGGTTAGCTGAATCATGTATCTTTCCTCTTGGGAGTTGATTTTGTTCAAAATTATATCAAGATTAGAAGACATGTGACTATCATTGTTTCCTTGTACATTTGAAGACTCACCCCTTTGTTGATTTTGAAAATTTGGTCTTGGTTGATTAGAGTAATTAGGGGCAGTGGATTGTTTAATTAAGCCTTGATCTTTCTATGACAGATTAGGGTGGGTCCTATAGCCTTGATTGTAATTATTTGAAAATTGATCATCTTTGGAAGGCATCCTAGGACCATAGTTGACCAAGTTTGAGTTTTCTTATTGTTGGTCCATCATATCAAAATTAGGACAAAAGTTTTCAGTATTCCCTAACATACAACACTGGACACACTGTTCCCTTAAAGATTGGTTGGTGTTTTGACATCCAAGTTGGTTAACAATTTGTTTTGAGTTCTGGTTCATTAAGGATTAAATTTGGTTGGTGATATCACCAAGTTGAGCTTGAGTTTCATTCATTGAACCAGTGAATGAATTAACATTTCTATTGATTCTTTTTCTTCTTGAATTTTTATGTTGTGAATTCAGTGCAAGATTACTAAAAATTTGTCTAAGTTATTCATCTGTTTTATCATTATAATTACACCCAACTATTTTTTCTACTAGATTCTATCCAGAGGAGGAAAGCCCTTCATAGAAGGTATCCGTAAGAAGGTGATATGGGAGATGATGATGGGTACACTGCCTAAGAAATCCCTTAATCTATCCCAAGCTTCATGAAAAGCTTCTCCATCCTCTTTATAGAAACTAGTGATCTTATGTTCACCTTTCAATATTTGGGGATAGAATTTCATTTTGAAAGAATTATACACTTGATCCTAGTTTTCGAAAATGTTCTCATCTAGACTTAGAAACCATTTCCTAACATTCCCTTTAAGGAATAAAAGGAAAGACTCTAATTCTTATCTCATTTTTTGTGAGTCCTAGAAGAGGTAGTTGTTGCACAGTATTATAGAAGTTTCTAATAAAATCAAGAGAGTCCTCATTAGAGAGTCCATTAAAAGCAGGAAACAGTGAGACGTGCGATTGTTTAAGTTCATAATTTCGGGCCCTAGGACTAAGTCTAATGGATGATGGATTTCTTGAAACTTGTGGGAGTTGGAATTCCCTCATCCTAGGCCTTTAATTTTCTTCTACGACTTCAGGATGGTTTTGAAAGTTGTTATCAGGAACTCTATTATCTAAGTTTTTCATTTCAGTTTTGTTCTTCTTTCTTAGAGCAGTGAGATGTTTGTAGATTTCTATGTTCAGTGGCTCTAGACTAACAGTAGAGTGTCTTGTGCTCATACAAACATCAATAGACAATACTCAGTAGTAACAATTTTGCAATAAGTGAAACAGATTTTTTTTTACAGTTTTAAAATTTTTATATATGTTTTTTTTATTTGTTTTTAGATTAATAGATCGTGCCTTCCCCAGAAACAGCACCAAAAATATAACCTTATCCATCGTTGAATCCAGTCAAGTTTTAATATTTATATTTCTACTAACTACAGAATATGTGCCAAGTAGGGTCGAACCTAGAGGGAAGGCAATTCTGACCACTATTCATCCAAAAAACATAAAAAAACTCCACTATTGTCTGTAGTGGAGTGGATATTTATTTATTATATTTATTTTGATAAAGCCATAGAGTGAAATAATATTTCAAAAAATGTATCTAAACTAAATTGAAGCTAGAGACAGTTGAAAACAAAGCGACACAAATATATATCACACTGATAAGAGAACAATCCATTAAAATGCCCAGGAAAAAATCTCCATTCTACTTGTTCTAAAAACAATTCAATTCACATAAAAGATATCATAGAGTGACACCATAAGAAAATAATTTACCTCCCTCGCCAAGAGTTAAGTCACACTAGTCAATCTATTCTAGAGTTTGTCACTCTAAAGTAAATCAACTGTGAACAGTTTGAAAAATTACCACAACATGAACTCACTGTAAGTCTTGTAGTCTTAAGAATATATTATGTTTTGAAAAATGTATTCACAACCAATCTCAAAAATTGATTTTGAAATTTATAAATTAAATTTTTGTGGAACAATTCAATTGAATGAATTCAGTATCGATCTCGTGGATCAATACTGATTACATCTAAAGATGAAGTGAAAAAGAACATATAAAAGTAACAAGTGAAACTTCAATTTTTCCTTGAACTAGAATGATTATCTAAGAATCATCACAATTACATATACTAAAACCATTAAATTACAAAGGTTAATAATTTAAAGAAAACAATGGAAGAAAACTCTCTCTGTTAGATTGAATTTCTATTGCTCCAGACCCTCAGATCTCCCGAGAATGGCTCTCCAAGGAATGCTCCAATGTTCACTCCAGGTTCTTGCTTTGCTTCTCGGATGAATGATTTAATGAATTACCTCTTGAATGTCTTCCCCCCAAATTCTACTACAACTCTATTTCTATACCCTCTATCATCTACTAAATGTCACCGGTCGGTTTACAGCGACTTAAAGTGTCCTTTATGTGTGCACGACACACTTGCGTTTCTTCGTGACTGACAAGTCGCATTAGATTTTCCCTTGTAACTAACTCCCACTCAGTTATTTGGATGTATCTGGATGTTTTTTCAGCTCCTATGTGAACCTGCATAATTAGAACATAAAATTAGTTAATGAAATCACTTAGAAAGTAAAGCAATTATTTTTTGAATTTAATGTTAAATTACTTGTAAAAAAGTTAACTAACGTTAATTAATAAAAATATTAATTGATAATTATTATTAAATATTATTATTATGATTATTAATTTACTATTAAATATTATAATAGGTAAAATTATTATCTATTTAAATTATCATTGTTAATTAAATTATTTTATTAGTGTTAGTATTGTTAACATTTAGTTAGTAAAAGTTTACTAAATTCTTAAATTTGATTAATATTAAGGACTTAATTTAACTATTTTTTTTATTCTGTTGAGATTGAATTAAAATTAAAGTGTTAAAATATTTATATTAATTAATAATTTTATAAATTATGATTGTTTATATTTAAATTTTATAAATTTTAATTAGTTTGTCTTGTATTTTATTTTGTTATAATAGTTATATATTATAATAGTTATTTAATATTTAAATTTAAATTTAATTTAATTTATTAACAATTAGTTTATTTTAATTTATTATTTTGTTTTGTATTTGTTTTTTTATTTACTCTTCTTTCCCCTATCTTCTTCTCCAGTGCGCTGAAATGGGGGAAAGTTTCTTCTCCCAGAAGCAGTGCGGCGACTCCCTTCTACCAGCATCAAGCGGTGAGTCGGCGCAGCGTTTCTCTTCAGCAGTCGGCTTAGGCGGGGATCTCCTCCAGCTTATTCTCAACAGCGGGTGGGTGAGGTTCCTCATCAAGGCGGCGTGACTCATCTCCTTACGACGACGTAAAATCACTACGGCAATGTCGACCAGCGGCGACGCGGTCCTCTTCACACAGCGACAACAGTTCCATAGCTTCATGTTGAAATCCTCAGGGACTCTCTTCAATTTCTTCCATGTTGACAGTGCAAAACCTCTCCCTTCTGAATAGTGGAATGCATTCGCAGTAGTTCAATGATTTTTAATTGTTTCTTTGATTGAGTCTGGATTGAAATTCTGGTTCAAGAGTCTGAGTCGGGAATAACGGTGAAAGGGATAGTAGCACAGGGTCACCGAAACACAAAATAGAAGGTCACCGGTATACTGGATAAAAAATGGTCACTATTAGAAAAGGGTCACCTATTAGCTTAGATTAAAAATTGAGGTCACCGAAAAAATAAAATAAAAATATAAGAAGAGTCACCGTTAGTTAAAAACAAAAGAGGAGCAACGTCAGGGGGTCACTTTTAGCTTAAAAACACAAAGGATCACTGGTAGAGAAAATAAAAAGGGAACCGATGTAGAATAAAAATTAAGGGGCTATCGATACACTACATTAAAGGTCACCATTGGGCTAAAAAGTCACCGATAGATTGAATAGTCACCGTTATATAAGGTCACTGATATGTAAAAGAAAAGTTAATCAGTGCAGAAAAAAAATTAAGGTTACCGATAGAAATAAAATTAGAGGCTCACCATTAGAACAATGATAAAGAACAAATGGTGACATTCAAAAATTAAAAACACCTGAATTGAACATAAAATTAAAAGTTAAGTATACTGAATAAAAAGATTAAAAATAATTAATTAAAATAATGATAAACACAATTAATTTAAAACAGAATTTTTATTACACTTAAAACTTTAAAGTCACAATTAAAAATTTTAATTGATAATACTTAAATTAAGAACTTGATAATTGATAAACCAAAATTCTAAAGTAATTAAATTAAAATTACTATATAAACTAATTATAGGATAGGCAGTGAGTGAAAATGAATAGCATCGGTGACCTAATAGGTTGCCGATAGCACATATCTGTCTCACCAGTAGACAAAAAAACAAATATTAATGAATAAATAATCTAACTTCATACTTAAGAGTAAATAATTAATGTTTCAAAACTCTTAATAAATTATTAAACAACTAAGTGAATACATAAAGTTAAAATTACACTATTTCATTTAATTAAAACTAAAACCCGTAACTTTATTAGTTAGCATGACGGTTATAAATATTATTTAATAATGTTTATATATTTTAATTAATCCATATTAAAGAATAAAATATTAAAATAAAGTCTAAATAGTAATACAATGATTAAATCGTTGTCTGAAAATTGTTAATTTACTAAAAATTCTAACAGATTGTATTTAACAAAACTAATTAAGAAATAATTAAATTGGAAAAATAAATTAAGATTAAAATTATTATTTTAAAGACTAAAAATACATAATTAATTATAAAAAATTTTAAATTAACAAAATTAATTATAAAAATACAAAAGTACAATTATTTAGTAAAAAGTGCTTAAATAATTAATTAAACAATTAAAAATCAAATAAACAGATGTGGAAAAACTATGTAAAAATAGAGCCACATCATGTATTAATCCACAAGAAGACCAAATGTATTCATATAAAGATTATTTGACTCTAAAACTTTCAGATTGACTGATGTTGTGAGTATGTTTTGCACCAACCTTCTTAACAGAACTTTTTTGACCTCCAATATTTCTATTTTCAACTAGAATATTCTCTCTCAACTATGATTTAGTTTTATCCTTGTCAAAACTAGAAGTAATAGAAACATTTTTAAACTGTGAATGTTTGTAAATTTTAGACATAGTGTTTTTAGAAACATCTGAATTTTCCACTTTGTCAATATTGGCCACAGACATAACTTTCCCATCATTCTTCTTCTCAGGTATAATAATATATTTCTTCCCAAACTTTTAAGGTAATTTTTTTTTATTATTCGGTTCTTATTTATGAGAAATTTTACCAACATTAGAGAAATATTTTTTGAACTTATATCCCTCAGTTCAGATTTAGAATGTTATTGTTGGACAAGTTCCTACTCTTCCTCTCTTACCTTTAGTTTTACTTCTATATGATCATTAATATTATATTCTTTCTCAACATTTTTCTTCAAATCATTATTTTCTTAAAACCACTGGAATTTCTCATCAGTAAAATCCTCTTGATTGTTTAATGAGGAATTTTCATTTTTCATCTCCCTAATTCCTTTTACAAGCCTTCCAATCATCCTAAAAATTTACTTCAACTCATCATTAAGATAAAACTCTAATTGGGTTTCTTATTCACTAGAACTTTTATTTAAAGGCCCTATATTTTATCACATGAATAAAAAATTATTTTGAAGATAAAAATTTAATAGTTTTGAAAATCTAGGATCAATCATTTTAGTGTCTTGGAAAATTTTATCCTATATATAACATTTACACAATAAAACATAAAAATTTATTTATTTACTTCTTATCTAACTTCTTATTGACCTGCATGTTCTCTTTATTACAAGTATTCACTTGATTATATACACAAAAAATAAGGGGTGATCAAAAATCCCAATAAACTGATAAAAAATAAACATGAAACATGATGAGGATAATCATCATCACCAAAATATAAACAAAGGATAATAATGATAATCACAAATTATGGTTATGAAAAGGTAATGAAGTGACAATCATTAAGATGGTAGGTTGAACGTACGCATGAGTAATGTTTTCATTTTTCAATGATCATTATGGAATGATTATAAGTATTATCATATATTACAATAAATAATATTATATCATAAAATATATATTATATATTTAATTAAAATCATATATATCATCAATGTGGTGTGGTAATGGGAAAAAATGTATCGCATCCCTTCGTGGAGGTGGTAGTCCACCTGTACACATGAACGACGTTGTCATTTTTCAGTGAGTGGAAATTTTGAAATAAAATGATATTTTTTCTTTTTATAAAGTTAAACATGTCATGATATAATAAAAAATTTATATATATCAAGTATATTCATTAAAATTATCTATATTACCTTATTTGTAAGGATTTAGTGAGAAAATGTCAAATCAATTCACTAGGCGGTAATCCATCATACAAATGATCATTGTTATCATATGCCCCAAAAAATAGAAAGTAGGAATTTATTATTGTAAACATGGTTTTTCATAGATGGAAACAAAGTTTATTTTTTGTTTGTTGTCAATTCACACTTGGGTGGATTATGAATTTTTAAGGTAATAGATCTTATGGTGTAGTTGAATTCTGTGTTGAAGGTGACAACATTATCCAATGTTTGCAAAAATTATTATTGTCAAAATTAATAGGAAGGTTGAATATACCTGAATTGTTGTTTTCTAGGACTAAGTCCTCTTAAAAAAATTTATGTCATAGTTTATTGCTCTTATGGGTTTCAAAAAGGTATGGAGCTTCACAAAATCATCATGCGTCATGATGGATTGAACGTTCATGAATGTGTGATGGGATGACAGTATCTATAAGACAATGAGAAGATTTGTGGATGGGTAAAATTTCTATAGATATTTGTGATGAGTAGTATAATTTCAAAAAAGAATGTAGAATATATTGATAAGGATGTGATGGGAATCAAATCAACTAGATCTCATCCACACAGATATATGTGGTCCAATAAATATTGATAGAACATATGGAGAATGGTACGTCATTATTTTCATTGATGATTATTTTATAATTTATTGTGTGATGTTTATTCATAAGAAATAGTTATTTATTGATCACATGGAGGGATATCAAAGATGATATGAGAATGAAACTAGCCATAGAATCAAGATTCCATGATGTAAAAATTGGGGAGAATATACATCCATAAAATATGAAAATTAACTTGAGAAAATGGGATAATATAAGAGGTTTTTTCAGTAATAACCCCTCAACAAAATAGGGTTTTTTAATGTGAGAATTTATATGTGAATAATATTTTTAGACCTATGCCAAATCATAGACTTGTTTCTCGTCTTTAGTAGAAATAGGTTGTTCATGTAGTGGTGTACACTCCAAATCGAACAAGCACTTTTATAGGATATACCAATATAACATATGAGGTATGGAATGGAAGGAATCACTTTTTGATGTATTTTTATTTTTTTGAAAGTAAATGTTTCATATGAAACAAATAAGTAAATCAAGTAAATTATGGTGATGATGTATATGAGGGAATATTCCTTGTATATTCGATGAAAATTAATGCCTAAAAATGTTACAATAATTATCTTAGAAGGATTCTCAAATGAAATGATGTCCTGATTTTTGATGATAAACCCATAAATACCTAAAGGATTACATTTGTTGATATTATTAAAGATTAATAATAAAGTGTATAAGAGGTAGATTTAAATGTTGAAATAGTGGAATGCTTTCAAAACAATCATGGGTCACCAAATGATGACGATTCAAAAGAAGAATTAGAATGGGAAACCATTATAGAAAAACCTTTATTAAAACCTCACTAGATAAATATAAGAGAATAAATTGATCAATCCAACATCATTGGATATTGTACTGCACCTACTCAAAAAAAAGAATGAATAATGAAGTATATTATGCCTTCCAATCAATTGTGGAACCATCCACATTTGAAGAAGGGGTAAAAGATGGATCATGAGTTATGACCATGAATGAAAAAATGGATAAGATTTAAAAGACCTAGACCTCGGATATTGTTAACATACCATAAAATCACAATTTAATCTGACAAAATCTGATATTTAAAAACAAATTCGATGATCGTCAAAATGTGAACAGAAATAAGGCATGCTTGGTGTGAGAAGGCTATATATATATATTTATGTAATTGGTGTTGAAGAAAAATTTTCTCCATTATGTTTAATAGATTCAATCAGGCACTTCCTTGGCATGTAAATTCAATGAGGGTACAATGATTATCATATTGATTTCAAAATGGAATTCATAAATGCAGTTCTTGAATAAGAATCCTACAATGAACAACATGTGGGATTTTTCATTGGAAATGATGATACAAAGACTTTTCAATTAAAGAAAGTGATATATGGTATGAATCATACACCATGATAGTTAAATTGATGTTTGGATGATAATATGAAAAATGATATAAATTAAAAGAGAAGGTGTTGACCGAAAGATTTGTGTGATGAATTCTCAGAAATATCAATTTATGGTTCTTGTGTATATGGATGATATTTTTTGGGGAATTAGGCAGAGATCAGTGGAATAAATTTCTAATCACAAGAAATTTGAATTAAAAATTTCTATTATTGGTCAACTCATATTCTTTTTAGAGATTTAGGTGGTTAAAATAAAAATTACACCTTTGTTTATCAGGAAAAAATTGTAAGATAAATTCTAAATAAATTCAACAAGCATGACTCCAATACAATGTCAACTCTGATTTCAGTTTGTAAAAAAACATAGAAATCATAAGGATAATAAATATTTGGATCCCACCTTGTATAGGAGGATAATATTATGCTTATTGTATTTTACTACAACAAGGAAAAATATCATCTTTGAATCATGATTAGTGGATATCATGTAAATCAATCCAAAGAAAGATCATTTTTCAAATGTTAAAAGATTAATGAGGTATATTCAATGTACTCTCAATTTTGGATTATAATTTTAATCAAGAAAACATAATCAATTATTGGACTTTTCTAATATTGACATAGCATGAGATGTTGTGTATAGAAAGTCCACAATTGGGGGAGCATTCTTCTTTTAATATAAATGTGTGGGGTGGTTGAGAAATAAACAAGATGTCACTTCTACTAGCATGGATAAACAAGAATATATCCCAGCTACAAAGGAATACACTCAACTATTGTGCATGAAGAAACAATACATTGATATCAGTGATGAGGTGAATCAACTGATAGTGAATCATTGTAATAATAAGAGTTATATTAATTTTATGAAGAATCTAGCTCAGAACCCTTGCACCAAACAAATTGATATCAAATATCACTCCATCAAATAAAAAGTTGAACAAGGTGTTATTAAAAAGAATAATGTTGGAATTGATTACCAAACGGCTGACATCCTAACTAATACCTTGATAGAACCAATGTTCAAGAAACATTAGTTGAACCTCGGTGTTCATCTGCCTCGAATTGCATGGGGAAGTTATGATTTTTACCCTTTTCCCAATGGTGTCAACTATTTTAATTTATTTGTTTATGTGAGGTAGGTATATGGGGAAGATATGATCCAAGGGATGTTTTTGTTTCAAAAGTAAACTTATAGGTTCTTTGGGTTTATTGCAAAAGGGGGAGAATGAGGGTGAAATTCAAGTTCACAAGATATCTGGATTTTTCGGTCGAGGAAAGGAATTCTTGTTTTCCATTTATTTTTTCCAAAATTAGTATTTCTGATATATAATGAGAGTGATGGATGAATTATTTCATGTCTATCACGTTTTTTTTCAGAGTTATTACATTATTTAATTTTTTTAGCGATTTCCAATAAACCCAATGAGAGAGATTATAAGACCAAGGATTCTTAGAGAGGGAAACAAAGTTTCTTTTGTGTTTATGGTCAATCCACACTTGGGTTGAACAATAATTTTATAATAATTCTTATCTTATGATTCAGATGGATTTGGTATTGAAGGTGGTGTCATTTCCCATTGTTATTGAATTTTTGGAGAACAAAATCAAAAGGAAGGAGCGGGTTTCGAAAAAGGTATTTTTCTAGAATAATGTACTCATAAATATGTTGAAGCAATGGTTTTTGAGAATACTGGATTTTAAAAAAGGTGTGGAACTTTGAGTATGATTACTATGTTTTGATGTACTGAAGGTTCAATAATGTGTGATGGGGTGATGATATCTACATGACTATGATAAACATTGTGAGTGGTTAAAATTTCACTTGATTTTTTCTAGGACTAGGAGCATTACAAACATGAATTTAGATGTTCTAGAAAAGGATTTGGTGAGGATGAAATCTTTGAAAAATAATATTTACATAAATAGGATTCCACACACATTGTTTTTAGACATATATAATTTAAGGAAATATTGAATCCCTCTGAAATCATGAATCCTAGGAGCTTCGTGAATCAAAAACTCTTCACAAGCACAACCATCATGAAAGGTCTAGTTAATATTTAGCTGATACAAAGAATATTTAGAAGAGGGAGTTTCGTGGAGACCGATTGTTTCATAAATTCTTAGAGTTCCATAAATATTGGGAATTTTGTGATGTATGTGATAATTGTGAAGGTTGGTAGTTTTGTGAATGTGTGTGGGTTCGAAAATTTTGGTATTTCTTTGAAAAAAATTGGTTTTTTCAAAGGATGGGAACATCACAAAAAGTAATGTTGATAACTTTTTTATGTTAATAGTTCATTCATGTGCATAAAACCAAGACTACTGTGGAAGAAGAGTCTAATCCTAATCATGAACAAAGGCTTAAATACTCAATCAACTTAGGTGACCATTATATCGGTAAAATGAGAAATATTTCACCCAAATTATTGAGATACCAAAAGCTTTTGGAAGTGTTTTGAGGGAGGCAATGTGATATTCCTACAATTCATATACAGGTGGTCCTCTTATAAGAGAGTGCTCGAGTTTGATCTACTATACTCCCCAATAATTAGTGATGCTGAGTGGATTTATGTACGAATGACATGTATTTGGCATGTGCTCCTTGGATTATACCTTAGTAGTGATCCAAGTAAAGCTGATATGTTTTTTATCTACACATGAATGTTTATTATTACATGATTACAATAGAAAAGTTTTATATGTTCCAACCAATGTGGGAAAAAGATCTATCAATTTATAAGAAAAAGTTAACACCCCCATTCAACCCTCCTCTCGGAGGGTGTTCAAGGGTCCTAAAAGGTGTATCAAGGTGAAAATTTTATTAGTATTATATTTTTCCTCTATTATTTTCATGGATAATTTAGTGAATGTTAGGTGAGTTCAACTCTTAGATGGAATCATTTTCCATATTTTGATGAATAAAATGTTATCTCATCTAAAATCCCTAGTTAATGAAGTTCTCTTTGCTGCAGCTCTAGGGATTCAAATCACTGATACAATGGGTCTTTCTATGACTAAAATAGAAAGGAAAATGCATGGTGTAGATGAAAAAGCACAAAATTCCCTTACTACTGCTATATAATATCAAATATATTTAAATTTGACAAGTTTCACTTAAGATAACTCTATTTGAGAGAAACTAGAAAATATATATGATGGTGATAAAAATTTGAAAGAGGCCAAACACCATGTTTTGTAAAATAAGATAGAAGATCTAAAAATTCTTCTTGATGAAATGGAAGATATATTTTTTATACAAATTGCTGAATTTTTTAGAGAAATTTTGGGAATTGGTAATGAAATTAAAGACATTGACATTATGAATAAAATCATGAGAAGGATTCCACATTTGTACAATACAAAAGTGTTGGCCCATGAAGAAATGGATCCTTCTAAACATCCTCATTATGACTATCTATGAAGTCTGGTGACTTATGGAATGATTGTAAAACCAGATGAAACAAAAATTTGAACAAAGAGGGAAATTTCATTCAACTCTATGTAAAATCATTAAATTTCCAAAGGTAGTGATTATGGTGTTGAAAAAAATCTATCAAGGCATCCTCTTGGTGTTTTAGTTTTGATTAGGTTTGTTGATAAATCCATATGATCGTAAATGATTATGGTTGGGTTTTTCTGAAGTAAGTGTCTAAGGTGGCATAATTTCTTAGTGTTTTCCATATTTTTTGGCATCAAAATTTGGATTTTGGTTTTTGGAAAAGGAATTTTTTCATAGAACTAAGTTAAAGAACTATAAAAGAAGTATATGGAATGGACATGGAAAATCAGAATAGGAAGGATTTATTCATATCAGCGGTATGGGGACTCTGAAGCACAATATGCAGACCACGTACCAAAAACAGTTCATGGGATAATCATAGTTCATGGGAAGATTATATTCCATGGGAGAAAATTATTTTGCAGAAATGATGTGGTGATCCATTTTTGGAAGAGATCATTCACCATATAAGAAATAAATGACCTATGTGGACTGTGTAGGGAAAAACAGTTCCTAGGATGAACATTGTACATAGTGAAGTGTATATTACATCAAATATTTGGGAGATTTGGATTATCAGTATTTTCAATTATATTTTTCTATATAAAGAACTCTATTGATATCATTATGTATAGAGTGAATTATTTTAGAGAATATTATTACATTGGGAATAATTTGGCTAAGTTTAAAAGTGGTTCATGAGGAAGGATTCTTTGAAAGAGAGAGTTCTTGAGGAAGAAATTCCAGGAAGGGTGTTCATGAAGACAGTTTGCGAAAGGGTTTTTTTGGCCATTCTAGACAACAATGGAAAAAAGGATTCATAAAGGAGAGGTGGTCTGTAGAAGAATAATTCATCTGTGAAGAAGGGATGGTCCATGGAAGACAAAGGTGCTCCATGAAGCACTTCTGCCACATGGTGAAAGGTAGATTATGTAGGACTTGAGGAAGTTCATGAGGGAACCAAAACAATTCACAAAATTAATTTCCTTAAACTAAAATTATGCAGAAAAGTGATTTACATCTATGGGTGGAAAATGACTTCAACACAACATCTAGCTAAAGTTTAAGATGCATGTTTTCATGGAATATAAGGTTCCTACAAGTCTATAAATGATGAGTGGATCACTTCCAATAGTATTGAGAAATGAAAGATGAATATGGTGATCATTTCCACCAAAAGTGATCTAGAGAATGAGACAAAGGGAGTGACCCTTGGGAAATTTTGTGGGAAGACCATAAACCTCGTAAAGGTGGGTGGACTAGGCCTAGAATTAATCTAGGACAATCCTTGTAATTTTGTGGTGAGACTTAATGAGTTTTTTACATCAGAACACCATCATTTTATGCTCCATGGATGTACCCTAGTGATGGTGAACCTAGTAAAATCAAAGCATCTTGTGCATGATTTCTTTTCTGTTCATACATTTTTACGAGAGAATGAAATAACATGGTGTTTTTAATTATGAAACAATATCCTAAGGGGTATTAGTTTAAATATTTAATACTTTAAATCACCCCCAATAGTATTAAACCTAATTGGGATAATATATATAGATGTTTTTATGATGAATTTAGTTCTCTTATTTCTAAAAAATTCAAGATAGGAAAAGAGATATTTTATGGAAATCTTCCCTTGGATTGTTTTCTGTGCAGTAATGTAGGTCATAGCATCGCTCAATGTGAAAGGAAATTTTATAATGTAGAAATTAATTCATAAATAATGAATTAGCCTCAAAATAGGTTCCCTAATAATGTAGAATTCCGGATAGAAAAATAATTATAGAGAAAGATCTATGTCTGAAATGAACCACAATATGACAATGAAATTTTGGAGGATATAGAACCATTGTTTAAAAATGAACCTAAAGCATCCATAGTGGCTATAGTTGAAAAGGTATAACCTAAAAATGATGAAGACAATTATTTTACTGGTGGTTTTTTTCCGAAGGTGGAAATTGATGGTTCTCATGATGATATTTACTTTAAAAAAATAAAAAACATAAAGATGGGAGCTGTGATAAATGTGTTGTCATAGTATGTTGATCGGCTTGAACGAGACATTGATAGACTAAAAGGAGAAGCATAAGAACATTTAAAATCTCTTGAAATCTTAGAATAGGTTGTGTAATATAAAATTAGGATTGAAGAACATGAAAAAAATTTCAATCACTATGAATTGAGAATGGTGGAAAAGTCTATGATAGTTAAGGGACACAATGAAGTCGTTTTTACTTTAATGAGAAAATTGGAAACTAAATAAAAAATAAGGTAAATAAAGAATAAATTATAGTGTTTAAAATTTTTATATGGATAGATGTTATAAATATCTAAATTTTGTATTGAATGAGTATATAACGCCTTGAATGATCAAGGGTCAATATTTATGGGGAAAAGAGAATTACTTGTGATATAGAAACATTAATAGATACAAACGGGATGACACATAATAAAGGGAAGAATAAATTTTCACATATCACAAAGTATCATGTTGTCCTAACAAATAAATCATTGATTCAAATGTAAAATAGTACTGAAAATAATAATCAAGTATCATGAGAGGTTCACTAATCAAAAACCCTTAAAAAAGTTTGTAAATGTGGCGGAATTGAAGTGAGAAGATTTTGCCTTTATGGAATTTTAATTATGAAGACAATACATATCAATATGTAACGAAAATAACATTGAGAAAATTTGATAAATAATGAGGGGTATACAGTGATAAACCCTCAAAAAATGAGCTTGTTGAAAACAAAAATCAATATGTGAATAATATGGATAAAACTATACTGATTGAGAGTCATGTTTCTCTTCAACACTAGAAAATGGTTATTTATTTAGTGGTGTAAAATTAAAAGTGAAGAATCATTTTTATTGGAGAGACCAAGAAAACATATAATAAATTCTATGGAAGGATTCCCTCTCCATAGTATTTTCATGTTTTTTGAAGTAAATGTTTCTTTTGGAAGAAGGAAGGAAATCAATGTATATATGGTGATCCTAAATATGAGATAATATTACCTTAATATTCAATAATTATTAATACCAAAAAATGTTACCATAATATTCATAGAAATGTTGTGGAAATAAATTTTTTCATTATCATTGAGGATAAAACCATAAATACCTCAAGCATATAAAATTTTTATATGAATGATGATGAAGAAGAAATTTGAAAATGGGATATATTCAAATGTAGAAATAATTGAAGGCTTGAAAATCATTTTGGCCTCACAAAATGATGATGATTCAGAAGAAGAATAAAAATTGGAAATCATTTTGGAATAGACATTATTAGAACATTGAAGGGGAGATAGAATAGAATACATTGATCGATCCAACATCATTGGGGATCAGACTACACTTATACAGAGAGGAGAATGAATAAGGAAGCACATTCTACCTTATAATCCATTATAGAACCAACCACATTTGAAGAAGTGGTCAAGGTTGTATCATGGGATAATTCCATGAATGAATAATTGAATCAGATTGATATGAACATGTCATAGGATCTTGTTATTAGACAATAAAATCACAATGTAATTGGAAGAAAGTGGATCTTAAAAAAATCGACGATCATGGACATTTGACTAGAAATAAGGCATTGTTGGTTTTGAAATGATATTCATATATTTAAGGAATTGATGTTGAAGAAATATTTCCTCTAGATTCTATACTGTAGTCAATTGGGAACTTCCTTTCCATCTCAATTCAGAGAGGGTAAAATATTTATCAGATGTATGTCAAAATGGAATTCATAAATGATGTTCTTGAAAAAGATTAATCTATTGAACAACCAATGGTATTTTTTATTATAAATGATGATTTTATGGTTTTTATATTAAAGATGGATCTCTATGGTTTCAAGCAGGATCAATGAGTGTAATTTTCTTGATTGGATTATTATCTGAAAAGTTTATAATCTAAAAGAGTATTTTTCGACCATAATCTCAATGTGGTGCATTTCTAGAAAGATAAATTTATAGTGTTTGAATATGTAGATGAAATTATTTTTGGAAGAAGTACTAAGGTATCAGTTGAAAAATTTTCTAATCACATGAAATATTAATATGAAATGTATATGATTGGTGAACTCACCTACTTTTTGGGGATTTAGGTGGCTCAATAGAAACATGACACCGTCATTTCTCAGGAAAAATATAAAAGTAATTTTATGAATAAATTTAACTTGTGTGACTCCAAACCAATTCTGACTCCAATTTTAGTCTACAAAATACATGGAAATCATGAGTATGTGAGAAATTTATTTCCCACCTTGTATAAGAGGATCATTGGAAGACTGTTATATTTTATTGTAACATGGATAGATATCTTCTTTGAAATATGATTAGAGACACACTTACAAAGTAATCTGATGGATGAGAATTTTGAAACTATTTAAATAATTATGATATATATTAAAGGTCCTCTCAATTTTAGCTTATACATTGAATTAGGAATAGATATGGTATTAGAAGAATCTTTTAATTCTGAATAGGTTTGAGATGTGGTGGATATAATGTCCACAAGAGGTGGATCATTTTTTATTTGAATAAAATTTTTGTGAGGGTTGAGAAAAAAACAAGAAATAAATTCCATTATAGTGTCTAAATAAGAGTATATCTAGACTATAACAGAATATACAAAACTATTTTGGATGATGGAACAACTAACTAATATTCGTGATGAGGTGAAATAGTCGATGGTGATTCATTGTGACAATAAGAGAACGGTTGATCTTATAAAGAATCAAGTTTATCACACTCATACCAAATATATTAAGATCATGTATCACTTAAACAAATAAAATGATGAATAATGTGTGATTGAAATAGAGAATGTTTGAATTGGTGAACAAGAAACTAACATCTTGACTAATTCTTTGGCCTCATCATGGTTTGAGAAACATTCGTTGAACCTTGGTGTTTAGCCACCTCCCATTTTATGAAGACTTTATGGTTTTTCTTCTCTCTCCATTAGTGATAACTATTTTAATATGTTTTTGGATGTGATGTAGGTTTATTGGGGAGATATGACTCGAGGAGAAGTTTATTTCAACAACTAAATCAACTTATAGGTTCTATGGGGTTGTTGTAAAATGGTGATGATGAGAGTGAAATTCATGTTTAAAGGATAATTAGATTGGTTGGTTGAGATTCTGAATTATTGTTTTCCACTCTTTTTTTGTACACTAATCTTTTATCATGGATACATAGAGTGACGGATGATTTATTTCATGTCAATCAGGATTCTTTTCTAGGCTGGTGCTTTATTTAATTTTCCTTAGGATTTCCATCAAACCTAAAGGGGGATATTTTTTGGATCATGGTTTTACATAGATAGAAATGGACTGAATTTTGTGTTTTTTGTCCATCCACACTAGGGTTTATTTGGGATTTTTACAAAAAGTGATATTAAAGTGTAGATGGATTCTAGGTTGAAGGTGGAATCATTTCCCATTGGTTGCCTACTTTTTTATCTCAAAATTAGAAGGAAGGAGAAAGATTCGTGAAATATGGTTTTTAAGGACTAACTACTGGAAAACATGTTAAAGGTATTATTTCCAATTTTTTTAAGGTATGGAGTCCCACAAAACAATCTACTGTTGTGAAGTATTGATGGTTTTTGAGTACGCGATGTGGTGGTGGTATCAACACAACAACGATAAGCTTCGTGAATGTGTAAATTTTCTATAGAAAATTCGGAATACTAGTAGCTTAAAAAATTAATTTATAGGTTCATAAAAATTCCCTATTGGACTCAAAATATTCATTAATAAACAAGTCTATAAATAGGCAGCCACATTTATCATTTTCACACAGAGATAATTTGAGGAAAGGGTTAATCTCTCTAAATTAAATATGGTTGAGAGGTTTGTGAATCATGAACTCTTCATAAGAATAAGTATCTCAAACCCTCTATTTAATACATAACAAATATTAAGGATTTTTATAAAAAGGAGTTTTATGATGACTAAGAGTTTTGTGAAGACCTAGGGTTCCGTGAAGAATAGGAGTTCTGTGATATTTGGGAGCTTCGTGAAGGGTATAATCTTTGAGAAAATGAATAGGTTCATGAACACTAGTATTTATTTGAAGCATGAATGGGGTTTCTCCAAGGCTGGTAGTTAAATGAATAGTAGAGTTGAACATGTGGTTTAAGTGAACATTTCTTTCATGTGAATCAACTCAAAACTAAGGTGCATGTAGAGTCTCATACTAATAAGTGACTAAGAATTAAATGATAAATTTACCAAGTATACCTTTATGTAAATTAAATTATTAATAATTCACCCATGGAAGTGAGCTTGGCGGAGTTATTAGAAGTGTTCCAAAGGAGGCAGTGTTTTTCCTTAAATTTTTTTTACAGTGTTCCTAGAATAGAGTGATTGTGTCTGATCTTCTGTACTCTATAATAACTAGTAAATATTAGTGGATTTAGGTATAGGAGGAACACTACAGGCATATTATCCATTGAATATAACTTAGTAATGAAGTTAGTAAAACTTCTATTTTTTTCTCTTTACATTAATTTTTAATAGAGGCATGATTCCATGAGACAGGTTCTAAAAGTTCATACTAATGTGGGAACAAGATCTATCACTTTAAAAATAAAAATTTGACACTCAGATTCACACCTCCCCTCATACTGTGTTCAAGGGTCCTAAATTTATAATTCATATCATATCTCCAAAATTATAATTATGTTAAAAATATTTTATGTATACTTTAAATCTCACATTATAACAATCCAGGAGAGGAGATGATAAAAACTAATGACAACAGTTCATGATGTGGTTATATATCATATATATGAATGATGGTTTCATTTCAAATTTTATGGAAGATGATATGGATTTAGGTTCTATAATTAACATAATAACAAGTCATTATATTTTAGATGCTAGTGTTTTTATGTTATAATAAGTGAATAATACTTAAATAATGGGGAAGATAAACAAATTAAGAACTCTCAGTTAACCACAATAACTCTTATTCAGATAGACTCCTTAGGTTTTAACCAAAATCCTCAATAAGATTGATATATGATAAAAAAAAAGAGATCTTAATCATGTGAATATAATTATGGAAGTTGTTTGGGTATGTATTTTAGGAACTAAATGGATTTGATGGTGTGAAGCACAGAGGAGAGGGGTGGCCTTCTATATCTTAGGTGAGTGGCACACATGTAATTTTTGGAAATAAAAAAGAGTACCCGTGTTTTTCACATACCAAAATGAAAAAATGGATCACTATAGATAATTTTACATGTTAAGGTACAAATAAGTTTATATATTATATTTTAAACAAGTTTTTGGCCATTTTAACACTTATATTTTTAGGTTAACCCCTGTTAAATCCATTTGTACCTTAACAGTGGGAATGTTTTTAACTATTTTCACTATTCATTATGGGAAAAATTAAGTTGAAATTATTAGATATTATAAATTATACATGTTAAAAAATATTAATTCATTATACAAAATTCAATTAAACAATTGGAATAATTTAATTTAAAATTAAGCACACATATGTGATGAATAAGCGGTTTTTTAAGAAGTGAATTTTTGAGGCATAAGATTGGTTTATATTAAATCTTTGACTAATAATCATAAATATAGGGATTTCAGTTAATATTTATTTATATATAATATATAAATTTAATTTATATCATCTTCATTAGGGAATTTTAAAATTAATTAAAATGAATAAAACATTATGCACTTTAAGACAATTTTTTCGAAAAAATAAATTTAAAAAAATTAAACTAATAATAAATTTCATTATATAGAATATTAAAATATAAATAATTGTGTTAAATATAACTATATAATACTTATTCAACTTAAAATAATATTAAAATTATAATGTAACTTTTAAATTACATAATTTATTTGAAATAAATTACTTTTTTACAAAAAACGCAATTTTTCTCTATTCACCTAGAAAATATTATATTTTGAAAAATGTGAAACTTTCACCCTATATTATTTCTGGTACGTTGGTTTCAAATATGAAATTCATTTCTTCAATATAAGGCTATATATTTTAGAAATTTCATAATCAAATAAAAACAATATAAGAAAATAGTCTAGCTAAAACAATTTCTATTTTGTTTTAAAAAATAATTAATATTTTTAAAATTAATATAATTACATAATTCATATTATTGAACATGAAAAGTATATATTATATCATTAAATGGTAGTTAAATTCTTCCCCCATTTTTGAAATTTTATCCATACAATTTTATTCACTTATTTAACAAGTCGATATATCATTCACTCAGTGTATTTTTATATTCCCATGTTTCTTCTTCAACATTATGGATTATTTATGAAACAATAACTAGATGAGTTAGATTAATCCAAACATATTATATTTATGGTAAATAATATAAATAGTATGTTACTTATAAGAAATATTCTCATAAAACTCAACTACTTCGGGGCTGAAAATACGAGATGAATCTGGATCTGACTACATTGACATTGAAACATAAAATATGTTGTGGGTCTCGGATAAAATCAGAGGAAAAGAAACTATGTTGGAAACTGATCCAACATTCCCCATGATTTCATATGGTCCAATGATCTGTGTACTTAACTTCCCTAATTCACCAAAATTCTTAACACTTCTCCATGGAGTTAACTTAAGAAAAATATTATCATCTACCTTGAGAAAAATATCATTCCTCCGGTTATTCATATAACATTTCTACCTAATCTGAGTTATCCTCATATTTTGTTGAATCAAATATACCTTATCATCCATTTCCACTACCAACTCTGTTCACATGAACTTCCATTCTCCAAAATCATCCCAAAAATATATTGATGAAAACTTTGTTCCATATAATTCCTCAAAAGGTGCCATCAATACAAAAGAATTAAAATTATTATTATAAGAAAACTCATCCAATGAATTATTATAATCCCAAAATCCTTGATAATATATTAACCAAGAATTAATAATATCTTCCATGTTCTAATTTTTTTTCTCAAAATAACATTATTTTTTAGGGTGAAAATTTTTACTAAAATTTAATGTAGTGGAAAATGAATTCTAATGTCTTTTATAGAAATTAGAAGTAAATATGGGATCACATTCAAAGTAAATATAGAGATAAAAACCTATGAACTGAATATATTCTTAATATATAGTCAATAAATTTGATCCAATGACATTGTATCCTTAATGGTAAGGAAATGTAATGATTTTTTAAATCAGTCAATAATAACTAAAATTTCATTTCTAACTCATGATTTCATTAGAAATACTACCATGAAATCTATTAATATATTTACCCATTTACACTTTGTAACTTTAAAATTTTGTATAAATCCCTTTGGTAATTTTCATTCTACATTAACATGTTTAAAAGTAAAACATTTTAAGGTAAATTCAGAAATATCTCTTTTAATTCCCTCCCACTAGTAATATTATCAATGGTTTTTGTACATCTTATTGATTCCAAGAGGAATAAAAATTGTATAACTATGATATTATCTTAAGAATTATCTCTTCAATTGGAAATTGTAATGCACACAAAATCTCTTTCCAAATCTAATAACACCTTCTTCATCAAAATTAGACATAGAAAAAATACCATTATTAACAGATTCTACCTTTTCGTTCAAAGAATGATCCTCCTTATGAGTATGCTTATTTTATTCTGATAGAGTTGACCACAATGAATACTAAAATCAAGAAGAGAACTTCCATACATCCAAAAAACCTATGAAAAAATTGATCAAATCATTAAAGAATGGTTCATGTTAAAAATGTGACATGGTTAATGTGGAATTATATTTCTGACATAAATCTTCATAATTTTTTTTATTTCCTAAGATAGTAATGAATTAGGCTATCGTAATCCCTAATCAATTCCATAAATCTTATATATATCTTGTTAAAATTTTTATGGGTGAATATCAATATTAATATTTTTTATCGGTATATATTTCACATATTACAACATAAAAATTATGACTCCAAAATTTTAAAAAAATCATAGAAGATAATACCAAATTATCTGTAGAGTAATTTCAATCATGATGATTCAACTCACATGAAGTATAAGAAATTACATAATCATTATACATCAATATGTAACCAATTCCCTTAAATAAAGAATAATTGTACATTAAAAATTCATTATTTCTGTAATACAGTTCTAAAATTGGAAAATTCACAAATCCACTTTTTATTTTCTCAAAACAATCATAAAATTATTATTTTAGGATTAATTTAACTTCTTTTTTAGTTAACTTTGTTAATGGGATGAAAAACCGTGAAACATTTTCCACAAACCATCGGTAGTAACCCACTAAACCATGAAAATTATGAATCTCTATGGAATTTTTTATTCTATACCAATCTTTAAAAACATTAATTTTAGAAGTTTTGATAGTAATTATATCTCTAGAAACACTGCTCCCTAGAAAAGAAATTTATTGCAACCAAAAATCAAACCTACTATCTTTTCCTTATAACTTCTTTTATATTGAGGGTAGAATAACAATCCTTAGGTTTCATTAATACCCTAAATTACTTTTATAATATAAAAAAATATCATCAATAAAAACTACCAAAAAATGATCATTGAACTCATTTAATTTTCTATTTTTATGGTCCATAAATAAAATAAGTACATTAGGTAAACCAACCGACATAACTATAAACTCGTAATTAATATATCTCTGTTGAAACTCTATATTTTGAATCCAATCCTCCTTAACATTCAGTTGATGGTACCCAAACCACAAATGATCCTTAAAAATTACTATGATCATAGATATGATTAAAAAATCATCAATATAAGGCAAAGGAGACTCGTTTTTAACAGTGTTTTGGTTTAATGAATGATAATCAATGTAATGTCTCATTGAGCCATATTTATTTTAAACCAATAAAAATGTAACACACCATACTGAAGTGCTAGGATGAATGAAACTTTTAGCTAACAAGTATCCCAATTATGTTTTTAATTATAAAGGATACTATTGAATAATTTAATAAGGGGGTATTGAAATAGGCTTAGCATCATGTACTATTTCAAAAGTAACATTGAAATTTTGATATGTAATAACACCATGTAAATAATTAGAGAAAAAATCCATTAATTTATTCACTACTAGAACCTCATTAATTTGAAAATTACCATTCATTTCAACAATACGGTAAAAGTAACATTCACTAACATCTGTAATAAATTTATTAGTTTCTTAGTATGTCATTAGTGGTTTGTAATCATTAATTAAACATTATTATCACTAAAATCAATCTTATCATGATAAATTGGAAGCTAATATATACCCAAAATTATATCTGTATTTAGAAGGGTATGTTCAACTAGATTATTTAGGAAATAACATCCCACTAATAATAATTGGAAAATTCTAATAAATCATGGTTTCTATAATATTTTCACCATGACATTTCCCTAAAAGTTCTATCTACTTTTGATGTGGGTATATTGACTTTTAAATGAAAATTTCTTAGAAATGAAAGAATGTGATTATATTGATCAAAACATATTTTCATAATTTGAATAAACATTTTTCATTCCAATCACCACTTAATTTGACGGTCAAACATCAATAGTAGTAGTAGAAAATTGATTTTTTAAACCTTTCATTTTCTAATCATGGTGATTTCCATCTTATGAAACTAACTTCAAAAATGTATTATCATAATAACCCAAATCATTGAATATAAATCATATCACTATTATATGACTATCATTTACCCAATTATTTGATAGTTTGAGACTCTTTTCATTATAGTCACGAGCCTTGTGCCCAAACAGAACACACCATAAATACTTTCCATATCTAAAAAAACATTCCCTGAAATTTCATTTTCCACAAATGTAATATGTTGTGGGCTTCCCTCTAAACTTAATAGATGGTTCCTTCTCTGTTTACTACCACTTTGAAATTTTCTTAATATTTTCATCTCTAGGAACATAAGTTTCAACAAACTCAATCTTATATTTCTTATCATAACGAACCACTTTCTGAAATATTTTATATTCTCGTGTAGAAAAATCTCTTCATAAACATGGTTAAACCATGCTAGAAATGTATTAATTTTTCTATAATTTTCCCATATAAAATATTGAAAATACCTGGAAAATCTTATTAATTTATATTTATACATATCCATATAATCTTTGTCATTTCACCTCAATTAAAAAAATTGTTCCTCCATCCATAGCTAAACTGTCTCTGTGAAATATTTCACGATCAAAATCATAAATGTTTCACATTCCATGAAATAAAGATGTTATTTCTCTCTTGTATTATTAATCAAAGACTACTATAGACTATCTTGACCTTAAAAATGACAAAATAAAAGATTAATTTTTTGTGTTATGAGCACCCAATGACATCAAATATATTCTCCAGTTCATTGATCCCTCCTTCGACCACCAAAGGATATGAGGATCTATTGAAAGTTGGAAGATTTTTTCTCATAAGATGAGCCACAATCAATATTTTCTAATATGGATGATCTTTCATCTCTCTATAATTAATATCACCATCATTTTTAGAATCTTTCAATTGAACCATCACTATAACAAACTACTCAATACTAACTTCAACCATCTTGTGATGCTGATTTAGAAGGATATTTTCTTATCAGGGACATCCTAATAAAACATCAATTTTTCTAATTTGGAAAAAAATTCATAAAAAACATAGTTTCTATAATGTATCATGTTAATATTAAAATTCTATATCATTTCAACTTATCTATAAAGTTTAATATTTAACAGTTATACTAACAATATTTTCCAAAACACTAACTTTATCTGAACATTTAATTGGATAACAAATGTAATGACATGGCCTTAATCATAAAATTATCATGGTTTTTAAGTGAAGAATCCATTATCTTACATTTGAGAATATTTTTATGTTTATATTTTTATGTAATTAGGTTATAATTGATACATAACAAGACTATATAACACAAAGTAAATACTTTTTATTAGTATCTTTTTTTTCATAATGTATGTTTTTAAAATAAAACATGATATATTTTCAGAAAAATTCCTTAAAAAATTCAACATGAACTCTTCTTCTACCATTACAAGCATTTAACCCAATGAAATATTTTAAAAAACATGTGATGAGTACAAATAGTTCCGTTGGGGACATAAAATGAATTAAAATTGTTAGTCCAATAAAAACATTATAACCTATGAAATTCATAAATTTTTATCAAAGTTAATTGAGGGAATAAAATAATATATTTTCAAATGAATAATACACTATCATTTTTCTCAAATATATTCATTAAAACACAAATCAATCAATTAAACCCACTTTTTGGAAACATAGAACATAATACACATAATATTTTTCAAATCCTTAACAGAAAATACTAGAGACCAATTAAATATATAGGAGAAACACTATATTAAATACCTCTTTCTCTCATATTAAGACACTAAATATTACCCATTTATTTGGAGCTCAATCTGGGTCACCCATCGTATAATTTATTTCATGCTCACCCAACACAATCTAGGCCTACCAATTATATTAGCTATATCGGGCTCATCCACGAGCTATAATGGGGATCAACAATTTGTACAAGTAATATTTGGAACATTAATTTCTCATGTATAATTCTCAATTACTATTTAAAGAATAAAACATTTTATTCCTACATATTTTCATCATAAATATATCAAAAAACACTTTTAAACTCATATAAAAATCACTTTTGGATATCAAAATGCTTTTTTCTTGGAAAACCACATTTTATATTCCAAAATACATATAAATAGTTTTATTATTTGAATAAAAAAAGACATATTATAATGTAATAAAACTTAATATAATAGTTACTATGGTGGGAAAATCACTGTCATCATATACACTAAAATAGAACATTATTTTTTTTATTTATAAATATAGTAAAACGTTCCGTAAAAAGATTATTTTTTTTGAAAAATAGTTAGAGAATAAAAATAATTCCATATATGAATTTCTCTTACCCCTGTGAATATATTCAACATATAATTTTAAAAACATTATTGTGGATGAAAATGAGAGTTGGAAGGAAATCTTTAAAAGTGTATTTCTTAAATAAAAACCTCTTACACCTTGGAACCATATGTATCATATTGTACAAGAAATAATAACATTAAACAAATAATTAAATATAATGGAAATGTATGAATTCATGATATAATTTTTCAGAGTGGTTTTTATATATAGGTCATAAAATAATAAAGGTTCGTAACAAAAAAATATTCTTCAACGATAGAAAATTGAGATGAAGTCCCTAACCACTTTGGAAACCATTAAATGATTAGAAACAGGAAAGAATAAATTTTAATATAACATTAAATATAAATATAATAGATAAATTCATGATATTAAATATAAACTATGTCAATTTATAAAACTTATAAAATAATATATGTTCATAACATTAAAATATTCGTTAATGTAATGAAATTGAGATGAACACCCTTACCTTGAGTTTTACTAATTACATGTGTTCTTTATCTTCCAAAATAATAAAAGTATGATGATTATTTAATTTATTAAGAATTTTTTTTAATTTTTATTATTCATTTTATTTCACTTATTACCATGATATAAAATATTACATAATCAATTATGTATACATTGGATTTCTTGATGATATTAATCTTATTTTTTAAAAATGATTTCGATAGGTTGACTATGGTCAAAGAGATCAGAATTACATCAAATCCAAAATAATAATAATGTAATAATTATCATTTTTATTAATAAATTAAACTTTTAAAATCTATCATAAAATATTTTTATGAAAAATGATCAACGTTAAAAATATAAAGATTGTAGGTCATATATACAGATGAGAAATGTTTCCACTTTCTGATGACCATTATAGTAAGAAGCCATGTATTATTATATATTTAAAAAATGATCCTAATATCATAATTAAAATATTATTTTGTTAAATATACTTATATATATCATTCATATGTTTTGATGATGAAAAAAATCACATCGCTTCGTTGATGTGGTAGTCTACATGTATACACGGACGACCTTATCATTTTTTTAGTGACTATAAAGGTAAGAATTGAAATTATATATTATCTTTTATGAATGATAAGTATGTAAATAATATAAAATTAATTTAATATATATCACAAATATTCATTAAAAATATCCTTATTATCATCCACATAAAACCTTTATGAAAAACGCCTCGCATCGCTTTGTGAGGTGGTAGTATGTTGTACACATGAGCAATATTATTGTATCCCCCAGAGAATGAAAATTCATAATTTATGTGTTATTATAATAAAATAATATAACAATGTTATTTATATCATATATATACATTAAATATATCATAATAACATGCCATGAGAGGTGTTGGTGAATAATGAATCACATCGGTTCGCAAAACAGTACTCCATTGTACACACGAATGATGGTTTCATTTCCCATTTGATAGAAGGGGAGATGTATTTTGGTTATGAAATTAAAATAATAACATATCAGTATATGTGAGATTATATTTTTATCATATAATAATATTTTAAGGATAATTATATGATTTCGGAAGAAGAAGAAAAATTAAAATGCATGGTTAAGCACGATAACACTTCTTCTACCAACCTCCATAGGATAACACCAAAAAGATTATTAGGGTGCCATTATGATAAAAATAGGGATCTATTTCATTTTTTAGAATTAAATAATTTGTATATAAAAGTATTGGTTGACAAAAATTGATTAAAATTTACAAATAGGTGAGGAGTGGGAGTGACATTTTATAAGTGAAGTGACTTCTACACTTTTAATTTTTGGAAGGAAAAATGGGTACCCATGTCATTGACATGACACAGTCTTATAAAATAGAAAATTATCATGAATTATACGTGATATGTTATAAATATTTCCATAAAATATATTTTATACAATTATTCAGGGAATTTTATCCCTTGTCATTTTAGTTTAGTCCCCCAGTAAATCTAATTTTACATTAACCATGGTAAAATATTTTTACTGCTTTCACTAATCATTATGATAAAAAACTAATTTTAAAATATTAGATGATATAAATTATTCTGATTCAAAATATGGTATCCATTATACAAAGTTCAATTCACAAATGTGTAATAATTTAATTTAAAATTAAATCCAAAAACATGACAAAAAAGAGGTTTTTCAAGAAGTGTATTTTTCAAGGATAAGATGGTTTTATATTAACTATATGACTATGAATCATCACTTTATTGATTTAAATTATTATTTATTGATATATAATATATAAATTTCAAGTAAATAGTTCCTCAATAGGGGTTTTTCTACTTAATTATAATAGATAAACATTATGCACATTAAAACTGTTTTAAAACAATCCCCTTTTTAATCCCAAAAATAAACTTATACCAAAAACCAATAAAAATTGACTCAAATATAATTAAGTTGGTTAAAAATAATTAATGAATAATTATATTATTTTAAATTATATTATAGACATAATTTTACTTTTAAATAACATAAATTATTGAAAATTAATGATATTTTTACAATAATATGTATTTTCCACTTTTCATAGAAAAAATAATATTTTTTGAAATATTTCAAAATAAAAACCAACATTACATTTGGAATTAAAATATCATAAAATAACATAATTTTGTAAATTCAAATTTTATAATTTATTAATTTTTCTTTTACATTAAAACCTTATAAAAAAGTTTATAGTTATAAAGATTTCATTTTTCATTTAATTTTTAATTTATATTTTTATAATGAAAATAATTGTCTAATTTATGTTAATAGACATGAAGGTAATTTATTAAATTATTACTTAGTCTGCTATAAGTATACCATATTGGATCCCAAAGATCAAATTCAACTTCAGTACCATCACCACTAGGAGTAGTTTAAGCTTTTCCAGATTAAATGACTTGAATGTGGGGAGAATGAAATGGAATATATATTTTTTATAATTACCTTATTTATTTTTTTTATTTTAACTGTTCCCTTATAGAATGGTTTTTCATAATATGTTATGATATATCCCTATATATTATAGTCTTTCTAGTTGTAGTGTGAAATGTTATTTACCTTTCTATTAATATCAAATGAGTGGTGTGAGATGTGTAGAACCCTAGTTTTTATTTAACATATGGTAATTACACCATGATTGTTGGAGATTTTTGGGTTGTACCATTATACCTATATTTTCACCACATTGGAGACAACACATGTGATTTTAATATGTGTTTATCATGTGTTTTTTGGATTTTGATAGTTTTTTGCATCACTTATTTTTCTAGTCTTTTACTGATCATTTTTTGTTTCAATTATATGATACCTGTTTCACTATGGTCTTGTTCTATATTTAAAGAATTACATCACAATAATTATTATTTTTTCTTAATTATATTGGGTTGGGATTTTATTATAAATAGTATTTGAACTATCTATCCCTTTTAATTTTCTACTTTTCCACTCAAATTACTGTATTTCAGTTCTTTTTTCAATTACTATTCATTTTAGATAATCCTCCAACCAATGAAAATCGTATAGTGATCCAGTGGAATTATTAGGATACAGATTCATCATTTATCGATGAATGAGATCTCAAGTTGATATCTTTTCTTATCTCATTCAATGTTATAGATTGACAAAAATTTTAATCTGGATAAAATTTTTCATCATTTTATTATTATATTATATTTTTTAATCCATGTAATTACATTTGTATATTTCCTTTCCTTTGGAAATAAAAGCTTTTTAATTAGTTTATTATATTTGGTATCATGTTCCTCATGGCCTAGGGTAGTGGAAAATGTCTCTGTGGGGTATCGAGGAGGTCTCATTGTTTAATATCTATAGATTCTTTTATGTGTTCCATTTCATGTTTATTTATAGCATTGTAGTTCGCATTCCCCATCCATTAGTAATATATTTGTTATCGTGTTCTAAAAATATCTCAAAAATTATCTCTTTCTTTTCGTGGTTCAATTTAGTTGAATCCAGTAGCCTATATGACAGTGGATAACATCATCGATGTATGATGGTAGATTCAATGAACAAAGGTGGTGATTTTAATGGAATTCATGATAGAGGTAATTATTTTTTGTTTTGGGTTGTTTTTTGTGTGAAAATGCATATCGTATCTCTAAGTAGGGGTTTTATGATATCTACCATTTCCACTGTTGTAAGATCACACTAAAATAGTATATGTGTCACTATGGCCACCCCTTCACAGTTGTTTGTATGAATATAATTGAGGTGATATGATATAGAGGTTTCATATTCTAAATGAATCTTATATTTAATTTATAACAATATGGAAGTAATGATTATAACTTGAATGGGATGGTTGTGGTGAAAACATGTGAATTACTGCATAGAGAATATGGAAATAGGAACTTCCTGTGACACTGGGAGAGTCAATTGTGAAATATAACTAGCTTTTTGTTGTTTATGGTATAAAATAATGTTCAAAACCATAAATATTTTGAGTCTATGAGATAATGGCTCTATTTAATCCCATTAGAGATATTTACATACCTTCAATTCTTTTCTTTCATAATAGGGTGAGGAGCTAGCCTCTCCTAAGATTTTAATACATAGAGCATGAGGGTGTTATACTTTATTCTATCAAATTTAACTTATCTTATGTATTTGGTATATTATTGATTTAACTTCATATGGTTAGTGACTGAGTTCAGTTGTGATGAAAGGAGTGTGTGTTAGGATCCCATACACTTCACATGACGATTATAGGGTGTGGGTTTTTCATAGGGTCATATAGCTTGGTACAAACCCATATTCATGATTTATGGGTACTTTTCTATTTTATATAGGAGATTATACTCCCTTATTCACAAAAGGTGTAGGTTTTTCAAAAGGATAATAGAGATTTCCACTCCCCATATCAGTTATCCAAGAGTCATCGGGGTTTGAGTCCTCAATTAATAGAGTTAGGTACTCCCTCATTTGATGAACATTCTTAGAGAAATGACGTTAATGTAAATAAAAAATAAACACCCCCATATTAATATATATTAATTATATTTAATATACTTATATTCATTATAATATTATTAAATACTTTTTATTCAAAAATAGAATAATATTATTCTTAATATATTTGATTACATGTATTATATTATTTTATTTAAAATATTAATTTTTAAATTTTATAATTTGAATTTGAAATAAATTATATCATTTTATATCATCACGAAAAAATTAACTTGGAGTTATTTTTTGTAAATCTTAGAAAAATTTGATTTTTTCGATAAATAGTAAAAAATACTCATGTTTATGAAAGCATTGTTTTTTCATATATTTACCAAGTCATGTTATATTTTTTATTAGTTTGGTAATTCCATTAGTTCATTTTGGTTATAAATAATTGAATTAATTTTATTTGAACCATCATTAAACTTCATTTTGGTATAAAATAATTATTCATGAAAATCATTTTTTTCTAGAAAATAGTTTTTTTTCGCGTTTTGTGGTATTATTTTCAAACTAGTTTCATTTAATTATAGAAATAGAATTTGGTAAATGGTATACATATTTTAAATAATTATTTCATAATATTTTAATAACCCCACTTTCATTTTCATTCCTTTTTTATAGTAACTTTGGTAAAAAAAATTATTCCACACAGTAACAGTTAAAATGGGTTAAAATGGTTTAAACTAAAATAATAATGGTTAGAATGAACATATACCTTTTCAAATAATATTGGTTTGTTATATTTATCCCATATTTAATATCATTATTTAATTTGAGTAAATTTTGATCCACTTTAATTAATTAATACATTAATATATTTTAATCCTTTTAAAATTTCAATGTGTTTCATCTCCCTCACTTATAAAAGGAACCCCAATATATTCTCTTATACAGACTTCAAGTTCCTATAATATTATACAAGACCTAATCAAATCCATTATTAACATCCATAATATCATCCTAGAGGTCCTTTTGGATTATAATAACATCCTATTGATTCTTTTAGTATAAACCTAATGTGGTTGTCCGAAGATGACTTGTAGTTTTAATCAAAAAAAAATTATTTATTTATTTACCTCATTTAAAACTCTTATAAGATCTTGGCATTTTTATTGGTATTTACCTTTCTAAATTTTGGTTTCAAACTCTTGTTTTGGGTTAATTAGATGTTTCTATAGAGTATGAGGGTCCTCAAGGGTGTTCTGAGGGTTCGGCATATGAAAGGAAGGAAAACTGGGCCAACATATGCAAAGAGCATGGTTTGAGAATGGTTAAGTAAACTATGTGGATAGTTTAAGAAAACCATGCAACCATATACAATAGAATATTACATTCCAATTGCATGTTATTTCAAACTATGTGACCTTACCAAGTAACTGTGTAACCCAACTTCCCTCGGATGATGGCTTTCCCACAGTTTTTGTACGGTATGGAATATTGTACGGGTAAAATGTTTTCCCCTATAAAATATGAAAAAATTACAATGTTTACCTTACGAGATTTTAAACCTCATCTGATTTTGTCCACTCATTTCCTCTTTCGAACCCTAGTGATGAAAAATAATTGTAAATGGCTTCCAAGGGTGATTCTCCTTCATCTCTAGGCTGTTTGGAGTGTCACCAGTTGCAGTTTGAAGCCCCTAGTTTGTTTATTATCCTATTTCCTTATATTTTTTGGTTAGGGTATGAACCTTGGGAAATCTTATTTCAAATATAAAAAACCCCTACTTCTTGGTGGGATGTAGGTTGAAGCTTAAAGATGTTGTTGAATCTGGATCTAAGACCACGTCTACAAGTGTGTTCATCAACAGATTTGAGGTAGGTGGTCTACAAGTTATATCCTACAGTTTTATTGTATATTTGGGCATGTTTGGATTTGATCATTGTCTCCTATTGTTATTATTTTTATTCTTTTGATGATATTTCAAAAAATATGTGTCTAAATAATGAATAGAAACCCTCATGGTCCCCATGGATAGCACCGAGGATGATTGGACCTATTTAGGGCTACCCATGAGGTTTGTTGATATCCCTAGACCTAGAAATTAGTTAATTGAGTGAAAATTTGTTGGTTGATGATGTAGATCCCTTATTGAGTATATTGATATGATTAATATAATTGAAAATGGATTATTGGAAATGTTTCTAGTTTTGGTAATGGATTAAGGGGTTGTTTGGCACTGTATGGATATGGTTTGATTTGGTTAATTGAGATTGTGACATGTGGCTTATGAATTATATAATGAATCCATAATAGATTTTGTGCATATGAAATGATGAATGTGTAAATCAGTGATGGAATGTGAAATTAAAAATATATTAAATGGTATTTCATAAGGGAATTATATAAAATGGGATGATATAAGGGAATTATTGAGTATTCTTAATGAGTTAGGCAACAAAATGAGTACTGGAAAAAATTGGACATATAATGTAAATGGAAGATTTTTTTTATGGTTTCTGGAATAATATGAATTACCATGTCGATTGGTATGGATTATTATTGTCATATGTATTGGTTGTGTTTGTTGTGATATAGTTTATGTGTGGTTAAGGGATTAATATGAATGTGCACATGGCTTGAGGTGTGGGATAAAGGGTCAAGGCTCCCCCCATAGATCTTGTTGGACTGAATATCTAAATCCACCCACAATGAATTGGTTAGGGAAGGGTATAAAGTTCTATTCCAATAATGGTTTCAGTCCACCCAGACTGAGGCTTCAAGGTGAGTAAACTGTGATTTATTATCTCTAGTTGGATATGGACTTGACTTATTCCCTTATGTAGAAATATAAATGATGTGAACCTTATGTGAAGGATGTAAATTCCTAACTCATGGATTATATGTCGATGATGAACTATGTAATGAATAAGATACAAATACTGAATTCGGCACTATGGTTAGTAATATGTAAGTAAATATTGTAAACTAGTGGAACCTGAATTTTCTTTTATTTACATTTCATGTATTTCATACTTACATGAACCATATTTTTAGACTAGTTATTTTATATACACTGTTGGTAGTGGACTACTATGTTGTACTCGCACCCTACTTAGGCTACCATTGGGTACCCCCAAGTATATTTCTTGGTTGAATGTTAAAAAAAACAAAAGGATAAATGCTTGAGAATTGTGTTGAAATTGGCATGTGCAATGATGAGGTTCCAGATATATAATGTGGACTATTTAGGGTATTCCTCTATTTTCTTTATTTTGGGTTTGTTTACTTGGAACATTAACAAGACATGACATACTTACTGTTGGTTGGGCTGTGTACCCAGATTTGGGAGATGGTTATTTATGCATGGTCATTGATTATTATATGTTTTTACACTATTCTATATGTTTGTTTCTATATATTACTCTTGTAAAAAGGGTATTGAATCCTCACATGACTTTTATTTCCTCAATGTTTTTCATCAACCTCTGGCATATAGGGATCCATGATTTATGTCATGTGACAACCCAATTCGGGAAACCGATTTAGTGGATCCTGGGTCAGGGGCATTACAAATTGGTATCAGAGTAGGTATTTTCTATGACTTACTATTTGGGAATGGTAGACTGGGGGTTAGGAAGGTGTCTGACCATGGCGATGAGCTCATTGTTGGAAGTAACTAAACCATTTATGAGAGAAAACACAAGTTTCACAGTGTTAGAATTGTTGTTCTTGTTACATTTTGTTACATTAAAAAATATTTCTCTATTTGGTGATGCACTTGTTGTCTGATGTGACAATTTTATGATATTTTTATTGTGTTCAGAATGGAATGAGTTTGTGTATTAATGCATCATTTTATGCATGATATTAGGTTCCAAGTTAATATATTCCTTCTGAAGATAATTACAGAGGTAGTGGACTAGGCCCTTATCTCAGAAGGGAAACTAGAAGTATAATTTAGTGGTGGACTTATAGTTCCGGTTGGGTGGAGAGGTGGTACAACTTATGAGGGCAGGAAGCGTCGTTTTGGTAATTTCCAACATAGTGAAATTATTCAGAGTAGTCAAAAGATAGGGTCAGTCCCTCAGGGTGGTGTTCAAGTGTTCATTTACTAGTGTGGATGGTCGGGGAACATGCGAGGTTAGTGTCCCCAACCACTAGTTGAGTGCCAGTCATGTGGTATGTTGGTACATATAAAGTGGTTCTGTAAGAACCCTCAGAAGTCGGTCACATATATAGGTCAAAGGTAAATGTCGATTGCGTGAATGGTGTTGGTCACTTCGTATCAGGTAGTGTAGTTACTAGGATTTTTTAGTTTTATTTTTAGAAAATGTTTGGGAAATATCCAAGACCAGGAGATGAGACAGAATGTGATTTCGAGGCCCATTGTTCCTGGAATGGTTTGACAAAAATGTTATATTTTTAATGGCCTGCTTGAGTGATTCTCCTAAAAAAGGTGGATAACTCTTAAATGGGTTATAGAATTATAAATATGAAGGAACCATTGAATTTAGGATGCTGGGTTTACCCTAGGTAAAACTTAACTTTTGTCGGCATGAGTCTCCAGTGAGAAAACCCAAAAAGGACGTAACTGCAAATAAATTATTAAATAAAATTATTTTTATTTTAAAATCATAATAACTCATTAATGGTTACTTGTATTGGAAATCTAAGACCACTGTTGAGTTCATAATTCGGTGTTTCCTTAGGTGGGGGATAACATCGACCGGCATAGGTCAACTATGAATGTTAATTTTTTGGACATTTTAACAGGGAATAAAATAAACTTAAATAAGTTTATTGTATTTATTTTTAAACATTTTGTAGTGAAAAATATGATGCATGAATAAGTTATCCCATTTCTTTTCTTAAATAAAATAGGTTAGCAATGTTGCAATGCTACAATGGGCCAACAATTTTTCTTTTCTCCCTGATTAAATAGGAATTCAGGGTTAAGACATAACCACATAATTCCATAGAAACACTGGAGAAAGGTGTTTTTGGTTCCCTTCCATTGGAGAATGACAAACGATGAAGAACACTGGAATTTTGTGGATCATGGATCACAGATCAAGAATCGAGGATCGACGAGATAAAGGATTATGATGACTCTCAAAAGATCACCAATAATGATTCAACCCCAACATCGACCGATCCAAACTCCAGGTAGGTTTTAGGTTTTAATCTGTTTTCCTTCACCGTTATTTATCCCTATGAAAAATGTGGATTAATCGACCAATAGATTTATCCATGGGTTGTGAATATTTTGGGTTGGGTTTTACCTTGTGGGGTTTATTGGCGGTTGTTTATCTGATATTGATTATCTTTTTTGTGGATTTTCATTAACCTTTCTAATTGAAAAAAACCCACGATCAAAAGGAACATCAATCGAGGTTCCTTCTTCTTTGTTGGTTCATGCCTTTGGCACTCTATTATTCATTCATCACGACCATTCTTTGTTTAGCCCATGACTCGAAAATTCATGATCAATCGATCATTATGATACCAATTCATGGCGCAGTGATCCGATATCACAGACTCGAGATGGATGTTGGATGACAGCGGAGTGATGAAAATGGTGTAAAATGGATTAAAGTGGTGCTGGATATATTTCCGCTCAAACATATTTGCACTGGGATGGACCATGGAATGAATCTAAGACCATTTTAATGAAGGTGGTGACCTAAGGATCGCGAAACATCATTTAGAGAACTTTAGAGAACCCAGTGTCCTGTGCATGTGGCCACAAGGGAGTCGACACCGATGATCTGCATCTAAAGTAGCATGCGGTGTTGGATGCATGTGGGTATAGTGGTGCATGATGGGCCACTGGTAGGCAACCATTAGTGGAGGAAATACTAGCCCAGCGGCATGCCCTGGCTAGGCAGAACCGACAGGAGGCCACCGGATCAAAGGCCAGCGGTGGGAAACATTAGTGAAATTGGTTATGAGAACCACTATCCGCATCATCCATGGGTAGTAGCATAAGGTTGTAGGAGGAGGTCGCGATAGTGGAAGGATGTGGCCTATCAGAGCCAAGTCAGATGGTGAACCTGTGGCAGAGATGATGGTGGGTGCTGGTCATATAGACTGGTCATGCACTGTGGTCTAGGAGCACAATGTGGTCTAGTATGGAAACATGGTCTGACCGCATTGACAAGGGCTCCAACTGGCACATGGTCACGCGACTATGTTAGCTAGAGAGGAGAGTGGCCATTGTGGTTGTATCCAGGTTGACTTAAATGGGATGCACAAGCAGGATGGACTACAGCAGGAGAATCAGGTTCTTCCAGGTCGGGCCCTGTAGTTCGTGTCAACCCAGTGGGTTGATTCCGTATGATCGGGTCGGACCCGACCCAGAGCCAACCATCGCATTTTTAGTAAAAATCATGTAACTTTTAAATTGTATGTCTATTTGATGAGTCATTTGTGGTGTTGGGACCTTCGCGATGAGGCATTGTTTTTGAGAACTCTAAAAGTGTTTTTTTGAGGTTGGAGTATAACAGTTTTTTCTCAAGGGGTGTGTGTTCCCAAAAAGATAGTGTTAAGACTGGAATCCTATGGCTGAGACCTACACTGAGTATGTCTCCTGAGAACTGTGACACACACAGAGTAAATATTTAGTGAATATATAGAGTATATCTCCTATGAAGATGTGGAGTAAGTCTCATGTGAATATGCAGAGTAGGTCTCCTACAAAGACAATGAGTTGGTCTCCCACGAAGACGTAGAGTTGGTCTACTACAAAGACGTCAAGTAGTTCACCTTCAAAGATACAGATTTAGTCTTATTAAATGACAATATGTCTCAGTAGGTTTTAATTTTCCATTAGGAGAATCATTTTGCTACATATTGGATGTGATATTGAGAATCCTTATCTTAGCAAGTTCGGATGTCTCAAGAAAACTTCATGACGTTCAGAGACCAGGAGTTGTCTTGCATAATTTTGGTAGAATAGTTCTACGTGCTTACTATAATATAGATCGAGGAGTGAGATATCTCATATCGATCATGCTAAGAGAAGCACGATAAGGTAGACAGTGGATGAGACCCTGAGTCTTGGAATTCATTACAAGTATACTAGGATGTTTTGTTGTATGTGTTGTTGACGCATACCTATGTTGAGTTGACTTTATCTTCTTAGTGGTGTTTCCTTTTGAATTTTTTACTTTATGTTTCGGGGTTCCCTACTGAGTATTGTTTTACTCACACCTATGTGGAATTTTCTCACACATTTCTTGTCTTGTGTAAATGATCGATTATTTGATTAATTCTTTGGTGGACTAGGGCTTCGGGGTTCTTAGAGTGACCTAGAATATGAGGTGTGCTTATGAGGATTCAGACAGTTGTTTCTGTACCTACCCTTAAGGTAGGGTTTTCTACAATGTAGTTCCATACACTTGTACTTTTTCTTTTTATTGGGATTTTATTCTGGCCCCATTTACCTTTAGTTTTCTTCTTTCATACCTTATGTTTGTTTACTTAGTGTTTTCACTTTCTAGAAATTGCATCTTGGAGTTTTGTGCGAGTGTAGAGGTACTTAGGAAAGTTCCTCCCATTTGTTTGGGATATGCCTACTTGGCACTAGTCATTATCCCTTGTCCTATAGGAGGCGTGCTTGTGGTAGTCACGACATGGTCCCTACAGGATCGGTCGTGGCTGAGTGGTATCATAGGAGGTTCATTCTACCTTAAGAACCCAGAGTATATGTGTTTGGTTTGGTTCAACAGTGTTATTTGTTTTGACTCCATCTTTCAATCCAGAGAATCCAGTGTTGGTGTGGTGACTGATGTATCCATACCCCAGGACCCTAAATTTTGCTTTTCCAAATTGGTACATGAAAACACAAGTTACAAGGGAAATATTAGTTCATGCATCGTATTGTAATTTGTTGTTTTTTCCATGTCCTAATTGAGTAATCTGACCATGTATACTCTATTTATTGTGGCATATATTATTTTGTTTTAAGATACTTCCACATAGAGAGACAACCAAGATTCCACCGCATGATCATGAGGATCATCTGAAGGGTGACGACATCAGTACAGAGATTTTTACAAGATACAACAGCTTCGGGTGGTGTTCCAGTTATACCACCACCTATAGAGTATCACATGGAACTATTAGTACTGGTGGATGAGATGTGAGGTCTGAGATAACTTCATTAGTTTTAGTAATAGAGACCTCTCAAGTTCCGAGGTGAGCCCGAATCACAAACGAATAAGGACTGGCTTGAGGTGGTGACTGAGTTTTCCATCCATTTAGGGAACCAGAAGATCATATAGTGGTCCTGGTGGAAAGCCTTCATCATGTATTAGTAGGGTGATGGTGGGGTTTAGATTACCCGATATTATGATGAGGTGACTCTTTAATGATAAGAGTTTGATAGCCTTTATCAGATAAGGGTATCTCATGTTAGAAGCTAAGGGATATGTGTTCCCAGTAGATTATATAGTTTCAAATGGAAGACATGTTGGTATCTGAGTATTCATTCAGGAATAACAATATTCCCATGTACTCGATGGATATGATACATGACCAGTGGTTCATAGCTCAAACCCATGATCATGGTGTTTTTAGGGAAATTCAAGCTATTTTTATTCCTCTATGAATTCCTACTTTTTCTAGGGTGCTATAGTGAAACTTTTTGGTTGAAATTCCTTTGGATGAAAAGATAAAAACTAGTGGATGTGAGTGGTGGAAAAGTAGGATCAAAGACCTCAGGGGAAAGAATATGATATTAGTTTTAGAGACATGGACGCGTGATTCATTCTAAGAGGAGGTCCCTAGATAGGGGATCCAAAGCTTTTGGATCATAGGGTTAGTCTAGTCAGCCTAGATAGAGGCAATGATTTTCATGAGATGGAAGGAGACATCTCGTTAGAGATTGTCCATCCTGTCGTGCTACTGACAGGGAAATAGTGGATGGGCCACCAAGGTAGATACAATGATAGGAATAGATGGATTTATAGGGTGTAGATGTGGCATAAGGTCTATGAAAGAATAAGGAGGTGATATAAGTATCAACACGTTACCACCATTACCCACATTTAGTCCACACGAGGCTCAGGGAGCTGGAGGATTGGGGAAGGGGCAGCTACATGAGGTCAAGGATTATGAACCAAGGGATCCTGAAATTATTCTATGTATAATCTGTGTCTACTCTTAGATGTCATATTAATAAACACAGGTGATAACAATTCTTACTTGTGAAGGATCTTTTATGATACCTGTAGATTCTAGTTAAATCGTTGAATTGATCCATGCATATAGAGATAACTATGGGAGGGGACTCAATAATCACAATTATTCCAATAGTGTGATCTAACCATTGAGGTGAGAGTTTTAGTTGGAACCTCTTTGTGGAAGCATTGAGGACTTACTACATCATTATTTGTATGGATTGGTTACCGAAAATCCTTGCTCGGATTGACTATTTTAGAAAAAATGGTGGGGTTTGTCCGTAGAGATGGAATGAGGTTTTCCTTGTTCAGAGAAAAAGGAAACCCACACAACAAGATATAGAATAGGGCATAGGAGGGTGAAATCGATCACCCTTGAGTTGCCTAGCCATGCCAACAGGGCAGTGGATGTTATGAGTTTTCAGTTCCTAATATTAGTGGTGGAGTATGAAGACATCTTTTCATGAGATATTTCCAGGTTTACATCCCAATAGGGTGATAGACTTCTATATTTTTCTACACCCCAACATGTCATCAATATCATGATCAGTATATCATATGGCTTCTATAGAGCTTTGCATGCTGAGGGAGTAGTTTGAGGACATGTAGCAGAAGGGTTTAGTGAGACCCATTGTTTGTGGTTATGGGGGCTTAGAAACACCCAATGTTTGAAAAGAACCCCAATATAAATTTTTTTTGAGGAGGGAGTCAAGTACATAGTTTTCTGTGATGCATCAAAGGACAAACTTGGTTGTGTCCTAATTCAGATGCAAGTGGTGATTTCCTATGGTCCACACTTTTTTAGACCACATGAGTAGAACTACATAACCCATGATCTTATGTTGTCAATTATATTCCTTCCATTGAAAATTTGGTGACACTACTGAATGGGATGGTTTTTAATCATCTAAGCAAACCACAATATTCTCATGTATATATTCTCTCAGAAGGTATTAAACTTATGATAAAGTTGTTGGCTAGAGTTCCTCCATGTCCTGAACCAAGACAGGTCACTATCCGACCCAACTCCTGACCCTATCTTCGGCAAGGCCCAATGGGTGTTCCCCATCCCCACTAGCTATCACAGGATCCCAGGAATTAAATAAGATGGGAGGGAACAATTTACCCAAAGTAATAAGCATAAAATAACTAACAAATTTAACAGAAAGAAATTAAATTTATACAACCATACAGGCCCTTAACACATTTCAAATTTAATGGTTTATAACTTGAACCAAAAACCCAAAAGAAACAACAACAAAGGAATAACTAAAACCCAAACTCAACCCACCAAGAAACAAGAGAAGCCACATCCCCAATCTATAAACACCAAACATCAAAAAAAGACCATCAGCAACCTAAACCACCATTACTATGCATGATGCCTCCACCTAGAATACAAAAATAACAAGGTCAACACACACCCAAAGGTGTATATAGGGTGTCATCCAAGAGCCCAGTAGGGTACCACCCAATAAAAATATTCCATGCCACATCATCAAGATATAATTTAATATGATTATTCAAAATCAAACTATTAAAACACTTTTACGGGAAAATATTTACAAGCTAAATTTTTAAAAGGAAAACTTGAATAAAACCCATTTTAGAAACACTATTTTAATGTGGAAGTGGAAAAAATCATAAAGAATACACTTGCACCCAAGTGGTATACCATATGCCAATGGAGGGCACCACATCATAAATAATAGAGAACTGCGGGTGAATCCCCTAAGGTAGCTAGCATGTGTGGGATTCTAGAGACATCATACATCGGTGTAAACATGGAATAGAAACCACAATGATCTACGTTCTCATACATGAGCCACTTGTAGGGAATCACATCCATAACCTAGTGGTCTCCAATCATCATAGAAGTTTAGTTAGGGTTGTAACGTCAATGTTACTAGATGAAACTGGGAAGAACCACTTATGTATCATCTATTGCACTAGTCGTAATCCACCCACCTAGATACTTGGGGTCCCATTTTGTGCACAATCAAGTTCCACATTCACATAGTATATCATTTTCACATATCACAAGGCAAACAAGACATTAGACACACAAAATCCAACCCTTGCATACCCAAACCCATTTTAAAAAGACACGCACACCAAATAATTTAACAAAAATGTCTCACATATCTTATGAAGTTTAAAATTTCATTATAATAAATACCAAAATAATTTCTGAAAACACCACAAGTCTTTACAGTCAAAGGAATACCCAAAATCCCATTTTTTGACCAAATGCACCATAAAAACCATGTCATAACATAAATCACATCACATGCATGACTTAATAAGTTATTTAAACAATTTAAATAACATTTCTAAATAGCACATCAAGGGTTTTCACATAAAAATGTCACCCACACACCACCACATTCATAAAAAAGACAAACTTTCTAAAGAAATCGCCCTTATTTACAAATCCACTTTCCATTTTAACACACCATGTAAAATCTCCTTTCAAACACTTTTTCCGTCAGTTTCAAAATACCAAAACATTATTTTTTATAACACAAAAAAAAATCCATAAAACTCAACCCAAAAAATGGGCCAATCCCCCTTCACGAAACCCATCAAACTTTAAACTATTTTAAAAAAAAGTTTTTACCTTTCAAATATTTCAAAATTTATACACCAAATGTATAAAAAAAATCTAACATACTTTAAATGATCTATTTTTTTCTTTTTTAAATCCCCATTTTAACATACATACCTCAAGTTCCCTTTAAAATATATTTCTCACCTTCTAAACAATTTCAAAACCCCATTTTAGAGACACTACACCAAAACGAACACAACGATATAGTCATTACCTTTGGTAAAAATAAATTTCCAAACTATAAACACACAAATCATTTTAAAACACCACACAAAATAAAAAATTAGTACAAAAAACAATTTTACAAACATAGACAAACAAAGGAAATTTATCTATTGATGTTAAGGCATGAAACCAACTACCTCAATCCAACAGGCTTTCGAAAAAATGGTGTGAACCTCAATCTGCACATTGACCACACTGCAAGAAAGTTGGGCCAAGAATCCAATATAAAATATCAAACTTTAAGAAGAAATAATAATCCAAAAAAGGAAATCCTACCCAATTAAAAACTAAAAAATCCAAGAAAATGGAGAAAAAGCTTGTTCGGAGGGAAGTGTGTGTGTCGGAGGAGATCGGGGCACCTGCGGAAGGTTGGGGTCACTGGAGGAGGACTGGAGGTATGTTTTTCTAGTGAAGGTTCGGCCAGCATGGGAGAGGTGCATGCAGAGGTCGGGTGATGTGAGCAAGCTGTCCAGGAGGAGTGGAGTGGTTCACTAGAGAGACATGGGAGATGGAGGAGGGGACTTCCGAATGGATCGGGAGGTCACCGTCCATGGGGGAGGTGCGGCGCAAGCTGGTGGGTAGGGAGAGGGGGATGACCAGATAGAGCAGGAGGTTTCCGGCCATTCAATTTTGTACTAGGTGGGGGGGGGCACAGGCCAAGGAAAGTGGGAGGGAGGGAAAATTTATTTTGGGTTTTACAAAAATAAAAATTGGGGAAAGGGGATCAGGGTTATGGTATTTTTAAAAATGGTTCTTGGATATGTGAATGGTGTTCACACATCGTGGCCCCCATTGAAGATGCGTGAACAGAGTTCACGCATCCTTCAGCTGGTCTACGAAGGATGCATGAACGACGTTCACTCATCCCACCAAGAAATTCTATAAAAGGAGGGGTCCCCCCCTCAAAAAACCATTGTTCTCCTCTGAATTTTGATGCGGATCCCTGTAGAAATTCTTTCTCAAAAAATATTTTCTGATTTTATAGAGGTAAAATTTCTATTTAACATTTTAATTATTTTAATTATGTTTATTTATTTCAAATGTATGTTTAATTGTGTGTATGATTTATTTCATATGTTATGCATGATGTGTAATGTTTTGCATGATTTAATTTCTGGATTTTGAATGTTTTGTATGATTTAATTTTTTGAATGTATGTTGTATGAATATTGAATGTTTTATGTTATGTCTAAAATGTTGAATGTTTAGGAAAAGTAATTTATGTTAGAGAAGTTTATTTTAATGAATGGTTTTGATATAAGTGTAAATTATATTACTTTTATTTACTAGTAATAATATTTTTAATCAATAAAGTAGAAAATATATTTACTTATATTTTGAAAAGTAGAAGAATGGCCAAAAAACATTAAAATTTTAGAAAATGTAAAAAAAGAAAAGTGTTTATTATGTAAATCTCAATTATATTAGTTATATTAAAATTTATTAAATGTTATTAATAATTATATATATATACACATGAAGTTAATTTTTTTGGAAAAGAGGTGTAGTATATAATATACATTTCATTTAGTAATAGATAAAGTTATATAATATGGATAATATAATAATTATACCAAAAAACATGGTATGAGTGATGACTGATCTTGAGATGACTGACCATGCATAATTGAAATTGCATGTTTTATTTTTTGTATGTGGTTATTCGATTTGTAATAATTTCATTTTTTCCGCATTGATGACCTGCAAGTCATATTTCAGTAAATTTAAGGAAATTTGTGTCTATTTAAAAAAATTTATGTATTTCATACCTCTAGAGCCCCTCACATGCATGTGGGTAAATTTTTAATAAAAAGACAGAAGCCCCCGAAGAGGTCTCCCTGAACATGCTTCCCTGAAGAGGTGTCCACGAAGAGGCATTCGAGAACTCGTTCGAGAGGAGGTGTTGCTGTTTGATAGGAGATTGGTGGTTGCTGAAATATTTGATAATAGAGATAGGAGTCCACCCATAGGATGTGGTTAGTTTATCAAATAATGATAAACTAATCGTAAGTCTCAAGATCAAGTCATGATTATATATTCATAATTAATTAAACTTTATGAAACATTATATTAAATTTGATTTTGTGAAAATATCACTATCACTATACCTTAACAGTGATAAATCAATATATAAAAAAGTCTCAAGATAATAAATTATTCAAAACCATATTAAATAATTTAAAATTTTAATTTAGTATATAATATTTTTTAAATTATTTCTTTATAGGTAATTATGTCTGTGAAAATATATTACAACGGTGAGGTAATTTATACCGAGCAGGGTTTTAGCTACAGTGTCCCACCTACCAGAGTGGTAAATCTCAATGGTTGTATGACATTGGATGCAGTTCGTAATAAGATTCATAGTCGGTTAAAACTGAGGGCTGAACAAGAAATCACTTCAATTAAATACTGACATCTTCAATATCTTGAGCGCCCATGGAACATCGAGTACCCTATAGTTGATGAAGAGGATTGGATGGAGGCTTCTCTGTTATTTAGGCAACATTGTATTAATAGTTTGATGGATTAATTTGTTTTCATTTCTGATATTGATGTGGTGTGATCAATTACTACAGAACAATGCTTTGTGAGCTCTGTATAAGCCGGTCCTTCACTGCAGTCTTATTCATTGCCTCTTCCTCATATGACTCGTGTGGAATAATGTTATGAGGAAAATGATCAAAATTTGGAAGGAAATGTAGATGACATCCCTTTGTGTGCAGATATAGTGCATGGAAGTTTATCTGAGGAAGAAGAATTTGGGGAGTCATCAGGATATGATGTGGTTAGGAATGAACCTTTTGAGGTTCCTTTGAGAGATATACATCCACTACATCCACTAGTTAGTGGTAATCTGCCTTCAGTTTTGAGTTCCTTAGTTGAAGGAAGGTCTCGTGAACAACATTTTGATTGGGATGTCATTACACCAGCTTCTGAATTCCCTGGCATTATAGGTAATATGCATGCATCAAATGATAATGACATATATTTTGGGCAGGAGTTCAAAGGTAAACTGGACATGAAAATTTTGGTAAAGCAATACCACATTGAGAGACATTTCACATTTGTGGTTGATGAGTCAAAGAATACCAAATATCTCATTCGTTGTGAAAAATAGGGGTCTGAATTTAAATTTTGATTAAGAGAAATATTTTTATAAATATTATGGATGTTAAAAGATAACCAAATTAGAAGGCCCACACACTTGTCTTCATCCCAGCTTGGCACAAGATCACTCATCCCTTGATGCAGAGTTTATATCTGCTGTTATTTGAGAGATGATACGAGCATGTCATGATGTTCCTGTTTCCCTTGTTCAGGGAAGAATTCAATAGTTGTATAACTATAATATATCATACAACAAAGCAAGGAGTGCAAAACAAAAATCCATTGTAAAAGTGTATGGGGATTGGGATGAGTATTATGCAATGTTTCCACAACTTATGGAATTGTTGTCTCTCAACAATAATATTGTTTATCATTTGTACAGTGTTGAATATGTATCCCATAATCATAGAGTTGATCGATCATAGGTGAAGCTAAATAGGATTTTTTGGGTATTCAGATCGTGCATTGCTGCCTTTCCCTATTGTAAACAGTTTACTCAGCTAGATGGCACATTCCTTTCTCGAAATTATACATGTGTTATACTCATTACTGCCACATAGGATAGTAATCGCGCTCCTCTACCACTTGCTTTTTCTATTGTTGAAAAAGAAAATTTTGAATGCTGGAGCTAGTTTTTAGCATGTGTAAGTGTTCATGTCACGCAAAAATAGGGCATGTGTCTGATATCTGATTGACATCGAGCAATTATAGAGGTTGTGAGTAGTGATAAGGTTTCTTGGACTGAGCCGAATGCTTATCATCATTATTTCATTAGACATATTGAAAGTAATTTGGATAATAATTTTAGATATGAGGCCATAAAGAAGGTGATCTTCAAGTTGGGTATGGTTTACTAAACCTTCTCTTTAAAAAAAATTTAATATCTATTTTAATACATTATTATCTTATGGTTTCAGCATATGAACCCCAACAAGAAAAATTTGATCGACGTATTGAAGAGATTCGAACTGTTAATGAGGAGGTATATGAATATATGATGTAAATTTCAAAGGAAAATGGTCCTTAGCATACAATGGTGTCATAAGATATGGGAATATGACCACTAATATAGTGGAGTTCATAAATGGGGTCCTCAAGGGTGTGCACAAACTCCCAATCACAGGGTTAGTGCAAGAGACATTTTTTAGATGTGTTCACTACTTTGTTGACCGGTCCCAAAAGGCCTACGAGAGGATGGAAAATGGAATGCTTTTCACTCAGAATTTTCAAAGTGATATTGACCAGATACATAATGAGCCTTCAAGATGGAATGTTATAGGCTTTGATAGGGAAAAGAGGAGATTTTGGGCAAGACAATGCTAGGACCAGGGTACATGAACTACTGATGGAGTGTTTGTTGTGAGGTTGCACAACATGTACTGTGATTGAGGCATCTTTTAGGCATTGAGATATCCATGTGTACATGTTATTGTAGCTTGCGCTTAGGTAAAGATATCATGGGAGTCGTATGTTGACCCAGTGTATCACATGAGCACTTTGGTTAACTGTTATAGTGCTGCTTGGATGTCTGTTGGTGACTTCCATTCTATCACATTGCCTGCTGATCAACCGACCATCGTCCCTGATATTTCCAGGTTTTCATAAGTTGGTTTTGGTTTCATTTATGATTTTGTCAATGTATGTCATTTTTAAAATTATTGGCTTTATGCTACCAGGTTGCGGCCCCGAGGAAGACTGAAGTCAACTCGCATCAGAAATGAGATGGATTGGCATCGACAACGAGGAGGGAGAATACAATGCAGTGTTTTTCAAGCAGAAGGACATACTCATAAGAGATTTCCCCAAGTGGCAGGACAGATTTCCACATCTCATCATCCATGATCAAGTCTGTGTACTGTATCATTAAAGGAATGGTACATCCGCCTATCACCCTGTCCCAATGATCCAAGATATCTATCAGTTTTCTATGTACTCCACATCATCATAAACATACAACTATCCCAAATAAATTATTTTGTTTTGTCTCATTTTTTAATTTGTGTAGATATGTGTTTAAATCCATCAAGATATCAGACAATATCCACTTGGGGAAACCATGGGTTGAAACAAGGCCCTAGGATAATGGTTCTCAACCATCACCTATAAGAACACTATGCATTTTGCCACAAACTCCACCACATCCAATTACATCAAAGAATGTTGTATCATAATATGAAAAAATTATCCTCTACCACTATCCACCAATAAATCCAAGTTCAAGGATACCAACTCCTATATTACTTTCCAAGCCTCTATAGATTCCAAAATAATCTCCTTTTGTGACTCGGGTATGAAATTTCCTTCCTTGAGGTGTTAGAGATCTCCAAAAGATTGTTTTGAAAAAAAATCCATCTACCACATTTGTCTCAAGCTCATATCTAATTGGAAAAATATGTACCTAAAACTCTTGTTATCATTGAATACCAAAACGTGCTCCCCAATGAGGTAATGATACCACAACTTCTATGAAAACACACCATATTATAGCTCCTAATCATGGGTTTCATAGTTACGTTTTATGGGACATAACATTATTAGTGCATAAAATATCACTCCCTACTACTTCATCAATATTGATCCCAACATAGACATGAAACATCAAAAAACACCAAAAACATTTCCTCTTCCTCTAAAAACTAGTGAAGTATATAACTAACCAACGTCCCCTTCGGGGAGCTGAAAGCTGCCTAGAAATAATTACTCCACACAAACACATTGTATTTCCGGACAAGTCCATCAATTAAGCCTAAACTGAAGTGAATTCAGGTACAAATATCTTGTAATATCCTACTAGATAAAGAAAATGTCTTATATCATCAACATTTTTGGGTTATTCCAAAGAAAAAATCGCTTCGGCCTTCAATAGGTCCACTGTTAGGCATGCTCCTCCATGGACAACTTTTCATAGAGATGGTTGTGTTGATGGACTTAAAATAATATTTTGAGATTCTAGGCATGATCCTCCATTGACATTGTGTAATTATAGATATCATCAATGAATACTATGGTAGCCTATGAGCAACCTCATACAGGTTTTTCATCCCCGCTGCTTTATTTTCTTCCTTATTTTTCTTTTTGTAGATTTTTTTTAAATAAAAGTTTACAATTTTTGGATTTTATCATAAATAATTTTATGATACTAAAACTATTAAAAAAATAAACATCGAGCGAAAATGAATATATCATGCTTTGATATCTTCAATGTAGGATTTTCATCACTGCTACTTTATTTTCTACCTTATTTTGCTTGTTGTAGATTTTTTTAAATAAAAGTTTACAATTTTTATTCAATTCACTATTAAAAAGTAGCGATGATATCATGTTTGCAGATGACAGGTTTTCCATTGCATACATCTCAGGCTAATCATGTATCACATCTGCTTTTAGAGGGACGTCTTATGCCTCCCTTGAGTGTATGCAGATCTCACCATTTCCATCATACCGCACCACCTCCCGCTATCGTCCCCCATCTTCGTCGAGCTGTATTCTATGGAGTTGCGATGTGCGACTTCACATTTATTGATCATCAGCTCATTGCAGCACTTGTAGAGGGATGGAGGCCAGATTCACATACGTTCCACTTCGGTGAGGGGGAGATGAATATTATGTTACAGGATGTGGCCATTATGTTGGGCCTCCCTATCGTTGGACATGCTCTGACAGGCCAAGTTACATCAGATTTACCTGAGATTTTTCATAGACTACTGGGCATAGAGGTCCAGGATGATGGCAGGACCATCGTTGGTGGTATATTGTGGAAGCCTTGGTTAGACCATCACTTCACAAATTTACCAGATGATGCAGATGATGTCACCGTGCTGTGATTTTCACGAGCATGTATTTTGAGGCTAATAGGTGGAACACTTTTTTTTAACCACTCTACTACTTTTGTGCACCTGATGTATTTATCTTTTTTGGAGGATTTGGACCAGGTAGGCTGATATAGATGGAGGTCTTTCTTCCTAGCATATACATACAGGGCCCTATGCAGTGCATGTCGCATCGATAAGATGAAGATCACATGATACATGGTTCTCCTGCAGATGTGGGTATGAGAGCACATCCATCATTTAGCTCCACATGCTCATGTACCATTACCCGTTGATATTGTAGCAGAGGCTCCATGTAGATGTTGGTATGTTATTAATTCCTTCTAACATCTAACTTATTTTTATAAGATTATATTATGAAATTTAAAAATAAAATTTTTATCTACAGGTGGAGTTAGGCGCATCGACATTCAGATTCTCCCTGAAATGATGTTCATGCCTACAGACTTATATTAGACAGCATTCGACCATACGATGTAAGTGATTATTATTTATATTGTTAAATATTTACTCTTCACTATACATATATTCATTCATTAATTGATTATTCATTTTTTCTTTCAGATTGCATGGATGCCATATAGAGATGTTTTTATTTCAGAGTCTGTCGCCGTATTGTACAGCGATGTTTGCTATCAGCTTCTACAGGGTTCCACTGATTCATTTTCATATAGTCAAGTGGCATTAGATGGATAGGGTTATGAGGCAGTTTGGATTCCTTCAGCTAGTTCCTGACCCACCCAGTCATTTGGATTCATTGCATTCCCTGAAGATTTTAGGGAAGAGGAAATTTGATTGGAGGAGCTACCATGCCAGATATGTTGTGTTATGGGACAGACAACATGAGTCCCAGTTGCGAGGGGCAGGGACATTACATTTTCATTTGACGGATCAGATGGATTATACAGGCTGGTACATCAGGTCCCCGGTCATATTTCTAACACGTCATGGACGGGGCTTTCATGAGTTGGTTTGCATTCTTCCTTCCACTATTCAATAGATTTTTTATTCATATTAGTTAACAACGGATTTTTTTTGCAGGATGCTTGTATTTTTCATATACTTCATATGTATGATCCATTGGAGAGTTCTGCCTTTGACCTGACATATTTTCACACCCTTGTGGCACAGCTTCTTCCATCGATGGACGAGATTTATCATGGCATTTTCTTTGATCCACCACCTACTGTGGAGGCCAAGGAGCCTGCTGAGCCTCACATAGATGTACCTGGGGGTGACGACCCTATTATAGATGATGTTGTTCTACAAGAGGAGGGTGTCCAGCTTGCTCGTCCATGTGCTATTGTTCCACTAGAGGAGGGTGTTCATCATGATTAGTCAGATGCTCTTCTAGCTTCTCAGGCATAGCCACAGGTACTTACAGACGATGACTGGATTGATTTCAATGCTTTATTGCAGTCATCCGCAGTAGAGCAGCCATCTACTTCCTATTTTGGTGAGAGTTCCAGCTAGCTTCCACTATCCTTAAATGCGGGATAGGGTTCCGGCGCTGAGACTGTACATCCACCGCCTGCCACATAGGAGGATGTAGAGGTGGTTGTCGATGAGGATGGGCAATGTACGCCAGAGCATAGACATAGACAGACATGGCGTGGGCGCATCCAGTATATTCCTGGCTGTGGGACAGAGGATCATCCATGCCAGAGGCATAGATTAGGTTGATATTTGATTTATGATACATTTTGTATGTGTATTATTGTGGTTATTTATAAACTTCTATTCTTTTTTAATAAGTGTCTTACTGTTATCAAATTATCTACCAATATATATATGTATAATAAATAATATGATTAAATTTATTAATAAAAATTAATTATATTAATTATTTTATAATCAAATAGATTCTAGATGAAAAGATGCGTGAACTTGAAGAAATCTTGAAAATATTATTTATCTTAATGATTTAAAATTAGATATAAAATCCTAGAATATCATGGAAAATGATTATTTGTTTAAAAAAATTAAATTGCCTGAAGAAGAATTTGAATAAATAATGGATATTTGTGAAGAGTAAATGATTATGATTGAAGATCAGAATAACTACAATATGAATTAGAAGTTAATTTATCCAATTTTGAGAAGATACATATTCAGACTTTATAAAAGGAAACAATTTATACTAGTATGCAATCTTCACTAGAGGATTATACTGTTAAAATACCTCCATCATGTCATAAAATTATTGATATTATGAAAAATATTGAATTCATATTCTTCCAGAATAAGAAACAACCCTTAAGAGGGTTAAGATTGCACCATCCATGAAAACTAATAAGGGAAACAAATCTACACAACAATCCAAATGTAATGCGAAGGGATCTCTGCAACACAATATAAATTAGAACAAATGTTTTGATGTACAATCATGAATACTGTCGAAACAGGATAAACTCCATTGATAAGGAAGAAGGTCATCATTGATGAATTTTATGAATATATATTAGCATATCCAAGACAATAAGTATAAAGAAAATATCATCATGGTTAGATCATGTTTTGGTATCCTGAAAAATAAGTATTGAAGAAGATCATCCTTGATGAAGTTATATAAGTTTTCAAATCATGACATTCATTAACCAAAGATAAATTATAGTGTATTCTCTGTATTAGAACATCTTAAAACCCATTATTGGAAAAATTCACCATTATGAAGATGTTAATGAGTGTTTCCCTTGAGGGGGAGATAAATGAAGAAATATGAAATTACTACCAGAATTAGTATATTAATTAGAATCAAACCTAATTACTGTAGAATGTTCATGAAGATCATGTTATTAAAAGAGGAGTGTTTTACTAAATCCATCTTTTTTTGTTAACAAAAAAATCAACTTTTCACTAGGTAACTTGTCATGATAGTTGAATACATGGGTTAATTTTTTTACAATAATTTACATCAGGTCCACTATTTCTGAACTATCTCCAACAAGTTTAGTTCATGGAGTTGAAAATTCCTAATGGATATTATATCAATGATTTATGGACCTACAATCCCAAGGTAAGTGTTCACTAGGATACTTGTCCAATGACACATAACAAATCACATTGGTTGAGTGGATGATAATTCAAGCTCATCACACCCTTTTGGGTAGAACTATTCCTATTCCGAGACTGTCTTATAGATTTAAGATATGTTCATGAATACTTGGTTTATTCCCAAGTGTGTAAATTAAGGATAACCTTGACATAGTGACCAATCATTGGTATTCATGGGTTTGGAATCATTAGTAAGTATTTGAGGTTCTCTATCAATGGATAAATCTACATGTATTCGAGGTTCACCATCAATGTATTATTTTGTGGATGGATAAGGTGTTTCATGTGACAAGGAAATATAAGATATAGGTTCCTGGTCAAAGTATATTATGGGACTTATAACAAAGATCTTAAGAAACCCAATATAGATATGCTCTCCTGGTTAGATGTGACCCTACAAGGAATGTTTCCCATATAACATTATAAAGGACTTGGATGTTGGTTTTGGACCTCATGCAGGATTCCTACGTATCCTAGTTTGTTGGGAATAAAATCCCACATAGTTCAATAGTTGATATGTATGCATGGAAGATGACCATTTGAGGGGGTATGATGGTGGTATACGCTATATATGAGGCCCATTTTAGAGTTGGGGCTTACATCAATGGAGAAGGTTCATTTGATGTTGGGGATTATTTAGGGAATTTTTCCATTTGAGGGCTTCAGGATCATGGGTATGTCATGATCACCACGGACCTATAATCTCACGTGATTCATGGTCAGTGTGTGAAACAATAGAAAGAAATGGATCTGAAGATTGTGTGACCATCCTATCCGCTGATGTATGGTTCTAGATCCCAAAGGGAGAGAGAATGAGATTTGATTGTTCATATATTATATTTTGTTTTCATATCATATATATTCATAGGTGATGACATATCCATATATGTCTCAGGAAGAGGTGACGAGGATAAATAGCATGACCTCCTCCAAGAAAGGATAATGGATTACCTGAGGAGGGGTGCCCAAAAATTGATTCTGGGGGGGAGAGGAATGTTCATCACCAATCCTCATTTAAGGTAATGGTTAGTGGTTCCCCTCAATCCCAAGAATGGGGAGGTTTACATAGCACCCCATGGTCGGGACCCGTGTTACCAAGTGAATGTAAAATTGAAAACAATTTCATAGTTCCACCTTTCTGTATAGGTTACACACATGAATGCACTTACCATGGGTATGAAAACTCAATAGGGGACACAGATGTTCTTGATGGTCTTATCATACATGTAATATGTCTTTGGAAGTGGCCATAGCCTAATGATGTTGGAATGGTTCTTGGAGGGGACAACATGGGGGATGATGACATGACAAAAGAGGAATGTTTTTAGCTCTCTGTGGGATGCATGAACGACGTTCACGCATCCCTCCTCTCGGTTGGATGCGTGAACGACGTTCATGCATCCTTCTACGGCGAAGGATGTGTGAATGGAGTTCACGCATCTAGGACCCATTTTTAAAAATACTGGAACCTGATCCCCTTTCCCCATTTTTTTTTGCAAAACCCAAACAAAATTATCCAGGAGGGAGTGTGTGCCGAAATTTGGGGGAGGGTGAAACCTGAACGAAAAAAGAAAAAAATAAGACTAAAATAAAAACAAATATATAAAATAAGATAAATATAAAGATATAAATAGAACCAATAATAACAATAATAATCATCATAACAATACTTAAAAACATGTCACTAACAATATTATTAATAATAAAACCTTTAACAATAGACTGAACAATCATAATAATAATATAAAAATAATGGATAAAATATTTCTAATCAATTTACTTATTAGCGGTATTAATATCAACAATATTTTTTTTAATAATAGTGTTACTAATTGTTTTTTGAAATACTATAAACAAGAACAATATTAATAAAGAATACTATTAGTAGAAGTGATAATAGTGTTATTATTTCTGTTAAAACATCTACTTCGTATTAAATTAATATGTTGGTCACACTTCGATCCATTATATTTATTAATTTTGAAGTGTCGGTAAACCGTGCGGGTACGCCGCACGGCTCATAAAAATTTTAATAGTAAAGATGATAAGAATTATTTCACTCTTAATAATAATAATAATATAAATAAATTTTTAATAATTATAACAATATTAATAGATATTTTAATTATAACAATAATATTAATCATTTCATTATTCTTTTAAAATTTTAAATTATTTTGAAAACCGGCCAGGCTGCATGGTCTCCAAACTGCACCCTGCCCGTGCGCCTAGTGATGATGAACCCAAAACGCAGGATTTTCTCAAAAAAACAAAAAAATATTAAACAAGGGCTCACCCTAAACCCAACCCGAGCTAAAATCAAAGAAAAGATGTAACTCAGGTGTGATAATTCTCCCCAACATAGCGCTTTTCGTCCCTGGAAGGCCACCACTAATACCAAACCCCATAGTAGAAATTGATACCCCATTAAGGATGAAAGGGGATCACTATGAAAAAAAAAGTAAAAAGTGGAAAACGTACCATTCTTAGGGAATGTGACTTAAATGAAAACTCTAGGAAACCTGTAAAAAGAATTTCTGCTGTGTGTAACCCTCCCTAAAGAGCATGAACACCTCTAGTTGATTGATCAAGGAACTCTCGCACCCACAAAAACCAACATCACAAACTGAAACACCTCAAGAATCAATATATGGGAACCACACATTTGACTAGAATGAACAAAAAATACATAACCACATCCAAATAATACTCTAATCACCTACCACTGAGCCATATCAAGGAATATAACCAAAAGTCCAACATGGGGAATCCCTAAGGGACTCCCCACCACAATAGATGGGATAACACCAACATGTTCAAGAAAAATTTCAATGAGACACACGGTGGGTCTCCCCACAATTAGGACCAAAGGAAACACACGAACTCAAAGGATTCCAAAAAATGAACAAACACCCCACCATAAGGAGTGGGGCAGGGAAGGGCCCAACTACTTGGGCATCAAAACCACAGCTAAAGAAAAACAAACATCTTAACATCCCTAGATAAGCACTAACCAAAATTGAAACCAATTTACCCAAAAAAACCCATAAGGACAACTAAAATAGATTACGACTGATGGAACACAACCATCGTGACATTAGGGTAATGAGATGACCACTCCTCCTCATAGCCACATGAAACCCCTTGGGCCCAAATGGGTCATTCAGATGGGAATAGCTACATAAAACAATTTAAACTACCTTCACCTTCAATAATAATGAAAAAATAAGGTCGGGGCCCCATATACTCCCAGTGTTCCTGACCACATGTCATCTTCACTCTGAGGCCTATGGCTAGATCCATAATGTTCGAAATGTCTTCTTCCACGCAGTCAGGCATTGAAGACTCCTGAAAAGAGATCCTTCTTTCTGGGATCTGCAAGCAACCGTACTACAACCAAAACAACACCATTAGACGCAACACACCCCTACATCCCCTTACTCTCACACAGAACATTCAACAACATAAGAGCTAAAATGGTTCCTGTGCATCACCCCTTGTTACACTGAATGAGAACACAACACCACAAATCATCACCGAACATGACTATAGTTGTCGAGAGAAAAATTACACGAAGCGAGACTTTATACTGAGACTTAAGGAACACATGATTCTTGTAAACAACCATAGTAGCCTAATGTGATTGGGTCTACCACACTAGTGGCCTAACAAGAACCCTTTATTAAATGAAACCAAAAAAGGACCAAAGGTTGGTTAAAGCAGCACCCCACACCAAAAACTCCAAGATGCTTCCACCTTTTCCAACTAGAATCATCTTCACCACTTCCAAAGAGTACCATCAACATAACGAGGTCTAACTTCAACCTTGACTATCAAATGACTCAAGGAAACCAAAATTTCATTAAACCCCTCTCGCATCCACCCTCCCGATGCAAGAAGATCTTCATGATTGGAAACAAAGGGAGGTGGATTCAATTCTATAATTCAAGAATAGAGTCCTTAATTTGATCAACTGGTGGGCTGGAAAAAGGTGGAATGTATGTGGATGCATGTAAATTAGATATTAACTTCATATGGGGGCATATACTAGCAGAGAAAGAAGACGAAGGACCCAATAAAACTGGTCCCTCATCTCACACATGTCACAGACAAACACCAAACGTGCAATGGAAACCGCCAAAAGTTTCCAAAAAACACTTCTCAAAGAGACCACTAACCACCACTTCAAACAGACTCATCGATGAAACACAAACCTGAAACAAATTTCAATCCAGATAGATTATAAAGACTCAAAACACCCAACTACAAGATTCTCAAACTCACCTCAGAACCATCCATGTTTTCATACCCATCAAGTTTATAAATCTGCAAATTTCAATACTAAAAATCCAATCTCATTTCACACAAAAACTATTTCATAAAAAATCCACATTTCTAGGACCTCACTCAAAATAGTTCTAAAAGAAAATGTTCTACCTTTTTGAAATTCAAGTCATTTCCACTTAATATCCAGATTTTCATAAATTTGCAACTAGAGGGTTTTAAAATGATTTCCAAAACCCATGGGGCACAAGGCAACACAAGGGGAAATTAGTGCGATTGGGTGACTTGGGCATATGGTTGATGGTAATAGGAGAATCACTCAACCATTAAGTAGAGCGTACTAGGGAAATAATTCCATCTCCACATAGCTTTCCAGGCCCTGTGAGCTTGATGAGACCGTTGACCCAACTCCCTTTTCATTTCCCCCTGATAAGGTTAACCACAAGTACCAAAGACTAAGTCAAACCTCAACTTCCCCTGGTAATGTGATTCCCACCATGAGGTTTGCTGTCTAGGAACCTTACTCATAGCTAGGACGTCGACTCCCGATAATCCTATCTCCTGTATACCATGACTCTTTACCATGAAACAATACCCAATAGAGTATAACCTCCATCTAATGCCATTTTTTCATGATCTAGGCCAGGTCACTATCTGAACTGATGCCCGACCCGGTTCGTGGAAAGGCCCAAAGGGCGTTCTCGATCCCCATAGGCTGGAAAAGGTTCCCAGGTATCAAATAATATGAGAGGTAATGATTTACCACATACATTAAACACAAAACAACTAACTAATTTAACAGAAAGAAATTGAATTTATACAACAAAACAATCCCTTAACACATTCCAAATTTTATGGTTTAAAACATAAACCAACAACCCAAAAAAACAACAACAAAGGAAGAACTAAAACTCCAACTCAAACCTCCAAGAAACAAGATACGCCACATCCCCAAGCCATCATCACCAACCTACACAAGAAGAATATCAACAACCTGAACCATCATTTCTAAGAATGATGCCTCTACCAAGAATACACAATGAACAAGTTCTATATACACCCAAATGTGTATATAGGGTGTGATTCAGGAGCCCAATAGGATACCACTCAATTAAAATATTCCATTCCATAACATCAAGAGATAATTTAATATTCTTACTCAAAATCATACTTTTAAATATCTTTTAAGAGAATACATTTAGAAGCTAAAATTTAAAAAGGAATACTTGAAGAAAACCCATTTCACAAACACTATTTTAAAATTGAAGTGAAAAAATTCATAAATAACACACATGTGCCCAAGTGGTCATCTATATGCAGATGGAGGGCACCAAGTCATGAATAGTAAAGCCATGTAGGTGAATCCCCTAAAGTTTCTAGAACGTGTTGGATGCTGGTGAAAACATTCCATATGAACCACAATGATCTATGTTCTCATGCACGATCCACTAGTAGAGATAAACATACATAGCCTAGTGGTATCCAATCAACACAAAAGTTAAGTTAGTGTTATAACTTCAATCCAGTTAGATGAAATTGAGATGAACCGCTTACATATCATCTAGTGTACTAGTCTTAATCCACCAACCTAGATACTCGGGGTCCCTTTTTTATGCTTAATCAAGTTCCACATTTACATAGTATATCATTTTCACATATCACAAGAAAAACAAGACATTAAAGACAGAAAAGACACCCCTTTCATACCTAAATCCATTTTAAAAACAAACACACTCCGAATCATTTCACAAACATGCCACACATCTCTTATGTAGTTTTACAGTTCATTAAATGAAATTCCAAAATAATTTTCGAACACACCGCAAGGCTTTAGGCTTGAAGGCATACCCAAAATCCCCTTTTCACACCAAATGCACACTAAAAACCATGTCACACCATAATTAACATCACATTAAGGAATTAATAAATAATTTAAAAAAATTAAAGTACATTTATAAACAGAACATCAAGAGTTTTCCCATAAAAATGTCACACACACACACCACCACATTCACACAAAATCCAAAATTTTCAATCAAATCATCGTTCATTACAAAGAATTCACTTTCAATTTTAACACACCCTATAAAATCCCCTTTCAAACACTTTTTCAATCAATTAAAAAATACCAAAACATTCATTTTTTTAACAGAAGAAAAAAATCGATAAAAACTAATGAAAAACAATGGGCCAAGCCCCCTCCATGAAATCCATCATACTTTAAACAATTTTTAAAATATGTTTTTAACCTTTAAAATATTTCAAAATTTATACACCAAATTTAAAACGAAGATAACATTATTAAAATGATATGTTTTCCCCTTTGAAATCCTCTTTCAAACATACATACCTCAAATTCTCTTAAAAATATATTTCAAACCTTCCAAACTATATCTAAAACTCATATGAGAAACACTACACAAAAACACACCCAACGATATAGCCATTAACTTTGGTGAAAATTCATTTCAAACCAATAATCACACAAATAATTTCAAAACACCACACACACAACAAATTTCATCCAAAAAAAAATTTACAAACTTAAACAAACACAAAAAATTTATCTATTGATGTTCTGGAATGGAGCCAACAACATCAAACCAAGAGGCTTTTGAAAAAATGGCACAAACCTCTATCTTCACCTCGACTACACCAAAACAAGGAAATACCAATCATATGAAATAAAAATAAAGACCTATAAAACAAGAACAACCCTAAAAAAGGACATCACAACCATTGAAAAACTAAAAATGCCATGAAAATGGAGAAAGAGTTTACCCAAAGGGAAGTGCATTCATCGGGGGAGAGCAGGGCGCCCATAGAAGGTCGCGGTCATCGGATGAGGACCATGTGTCATTGTTCCAGAAAAGGGTTGTCCAGTGTGGGTGAGGTGTGAAAGGAGGTCGAGAGGCATGAGTAGGATGGCCGGGAGGAGCATAGGGGTTTTTCGGTGAGATATGGGAGAGGGATGAGGGGAACCGCCAGACGGAGCAGGAGGTTGTCGGCCATGGGGGAGGTGCGGCACTAGCTGGTGGGTACAGATATGGGAACTGATGTATAGAATAGGAGACATGCGACCTTGCAGGTTCGAACCAGGTGGGGGCCAAGGGGGGTGGGTGTGCACGTCGAAATAGGGGGTATGGTGAAACCCGAACACCAAAATAAAAAAATAAGAATAAAATGATAAAAAAGATAAAAAAACAAAAAAAAAATATAGAAATAGAACCAATAATAATAAATATAATAATTACAATGCTTAATAAAATGTTACTAATAAACTTATTAATAATAAACCCTTTAATAATATAACTGAAAATATTAATAATAATAGAAAAAAATGAAAAAAAATATTACTACTCAATTTACTTATTAGCAGTATTAATATCAACAATTTTTTTTAATAATAGTGTTAATAATAAATTATTTTAATACTATAAAAAGAACATAATTAATAAAAATACTATTAATTGCAAAAATAATAGTATTATAATCACAGTTAAAAAAACTTCATCATATTACTTTAATATGTTGGTCAATCTTCACTTCGTTCTTTTTATTTATTTTGAAGTCTCGGGAAACCACACGACTCTAAAAAATTTAATAGTAAAGATGATAAAAATTATTTCACTCTTAATAAAAATAATATAAATATAGTTTTTAATAATTATAATAATATTAATATCACTTTTAATTATAAAAATAATATTGATCATATCATTATTCTTTAAAAAATTTAATTTATTTGAAAACCAGGTAGGCCGCACAGTCTTTAAACCGTGCCCTACTCATGCACCCAGTGATGCTAAACCAAAAACACATGTTTTCTCAACAAAACACAAAAATGTTAAATAAGGGATCACCCAAAACCCGAACCAAGCCAAAACCAAAGAAAAGTTGAAACCCGCGTGTGACACTCCAAGAATACAAATTGGAGAGATTCTAGACTCTGGGTAAGAGAAAGGTGGTAGAGGATTCTCTCAGCAAGAGATCCAGTTCGTAGTTGATAAATGAGGAAATAGAGTAGTTTCATTCTTTACAATTATCCTTCATGGATAGAGATTATGGAGCATACTTCCAGTTAGTGGTTGTTACCCCTCCACTCTTATATTGTGTTAGGGAGGCACAGTTTGGTGATACTAATAGTGAGATATTATGTGATCAGTTTTCCATGGATAATACCCCTAATGGATATTTGAAAGGTGGGTATCATGTCACTACATTCAGAGGACTCACATTAGTATTAGTGGATTCCTATAGTGGAGTGATTCTTGGGGATATGCATGTGGGTGTCAAGGTGGACACTGAGGATGATGGAACAGTTTGAAGATGGGTTACCTGTTGGTATAAAATTTGATCACCTGTTTGAATCATTTTAGTGGTTTATCAAATCACTATGTCGAGCCCCTATGCTTGGAAGGGGTTTCCCTTTTCCTCAATGGGGGGTTCCTGGAAGGGAGTGAGAAAGGATATTGATAAATATTGTCATGGGTTTACCATTTACATCCAGGGGACACGATACCATCTGAGTGAACATTAACTGACTCACCAAGTCATCTATATCTTATCTTTTTAAAACCAATGTCCAGTAGAGAGCTTGTGATACCTCTATGTGCAGAACATAACTCGACTCCATGGAATCCCATAGATGATAGTTTTAGATCGGGATGCTAACATTGCATCTTGGTCATGGGGATTGAGTATCAGCAAGAGAGTGCCCTTCATGGGAAGTTGATTCCATTAGTTCATACTTAGTGGAAGCACAAGAGTCTTTGGAATAGAACATGGGAGTAAGGGGATCAGGATCATGCTCATACCCTCATCTGTTTGGGTATCACTTGGTTTGGATTTCAAGGACATAAATCTTTACGGTGGGGAGAATGTAATGACTCATATTTTTCTGGTTTTATTTTTATAAACATTAAGTAAAAATTTCAAAACTAAGAAATAAAACGGCGTGTGATTCCAAGGCCCAGTGTGCGTGGAATGGTTTGAAGAAAATGTTAAGTTTTTAATAGTCTTTGTGAGTGGTTTTAATAAAAAAGTGGAATAACTATTAAATGGATGCCCATATCAGAAATCTGAAGGCACAGTTGTATTCAGGATGGTGTGTTTACCCTAGGCGTGCCTTAATATTAGTCATCGTGGGACTCTAATGAGAAAACCAAAAAGGGTGTAACCATAAATAAAATAAATAAATAACATTATTTTATTTTCAAATCATAGTAACTCATTAACTGTGAATATGATTGGAAATTTGAGACTACTGTTGAGTTTTTAATTTGTTGTTTTCCTTATATAGAGCCTAACATTGACCGACATGGGTGGAATATGAAAGATAATCTTTGTATGTTTTAAAGAGAATAAAATAATCTTAAATAAATTTACTTTATTTATTTTTAAATGCTTCACAGTGACTTAGGGATGCTTCAACGCTGCGATGAGTAAGCCTATTTCATTTCTGAAATGAAACAGCGTGGTGATGTTGTGACGCTACAATAGGCTGATGTGTTCTCTTTTCAACCTAATTAAATAGAAATTAAGGTTTAATGCATAACCTCATTATTCCTTGGAAATTTTTGAGAAATGAGTTGGTGGTTACCTCCTATTGGTGGATGAAAAAGGATAGTGAATATTGTTGGATCACGGATCACAGATCACAGATCGAGGATTGAGGATCGACGAGATGACAGATCATGATGACCCTAAACATATTTCCAATGATGATCAAACCCCAACGTTGAATGATCCAAACTCTAGGTTGGGTGAGAGTTTTAAAAAGTTTTTCTTCCCCTTTCATTATTCCTGTGAGGAATGTCAATTAATCAAACAACATATTAGTCCATGGGTCATGAGTATTGTGGGTTTGGTTTTACCTTGCAGGGTTTATTGGGGATTTTTTATCTGATATTGATTATCCTTTGTTGTGAATTTTCATTAACTGTTCTAATGAAAAAGAACCAAAATCGACATAAACATCGATCATGGTTCATTCCTCTTTATTGGTTCATGCCTTTCTCCCTCCATTCTTTATTCATCATGGTCATTATTTTTTTGTCATGCGACTCAACAATTCAAGATCGATCGATCATTTCACAACTGATTTTTGGTAGAACAATTCGATATCACGTACCTGAGATGGATGTCGTATGACGGAGGTGCAAAGGAAATGGTGGAAGATGGATCGAAGCAGTGTAGAATATATATATTCTCAAATAGCTTTACATTGGGATGGATTGTGGCATGGATTTGAACCCACGTCAGTGAAGGTTGTGACCCGGGGATCTTATAACATCTTTAGGATCAAGAATTAGAGCAGCTGAGCAAACCTAGTGGCCCGCTTAAGTGGCCATCTGTGCTCGACACTGACATCTGAAACTGAAATCGACAGAGGCACATGGAAGTGGTCTCCTAAGGGTGTGGTGGTGTGTGATGGTCCGCCGTCAGGGGGCTGACTGTCGAGGTGACATCGACCTGGGAGTGTGGTCAGGCTAGGCAGAGTTGATAGTAGACTACCAGCATGAATTCCAGCAATAAGAACCAGTGGTGGTAGTGTTTGTAGGTGGCAGAAGAATGTTGCTCCATGAGGCTATGTGGTGTATGGATGTAGCTTATCGGAGCCATGTCGAACGAAGAACCAGCAATGAAACCATGAGTGTGCACCGGTCACGCAGACCGACCGCGTTGATCGAGGCGCCGGCTGGCGCATAGTCAGGCAATCACATGGGCTAGGGAGGGTCCCGGCCAACAGGGCCAAATTTGGGTGGATCGAACTAGGCCCCTTGAGTGGGATGAGTTAGAGCAGGAAGGTTGGGCCAGCAATAGGCTGGGCTGGGTCGGTCCCATCGGGTCCAACCAGACCCGGACCCAACCGACCCCTTTTTTACTAAAAGGCTCGTAACAATCAAACTTTATGTCGGGTTGATGAGTCGTTTGTGGAATTTAGACCCTCGCACCGAGGTGGTCCTTTTGAGATACTCTACATGATTTTTTGTTGAGGTTGGCATATGACCATTTTGGCACGAGGAGTAGGTTTTCCCAGAACGAGCATCCTAAGAGCAAAATAATGTGGTAGATACGTACGTGAAATAAGTCTCATGTGAACTATGACATACTTGGAGTATGTCTCTGGTGAAGATACAGAGTAAGTATCCTTTGAAGAGTGAGATTAGGTCTCATGTGAAGGCATAGAGTAGGTCTTATGCAGTGACTCAGAGTAGGTATCCTATGAATATGTGGAGTAGTTCTCCTACGAAGACACAAAGTAGGTCCCTTGTGAATATGTGGAGTAGGTATTCAGTGAATATATTGAGTGAGTCTTCTATAGAGTCTATATATCTCATTATATAATAATATCCCTTGAAAAGAATCATATTCTTAAGGATTAGAAGTGATATTGATACTCCTTTTTCTTAACGAGACCAGATGTCTCTGGTAAACTTTGTGATGTATTGAGGTCAGGTCTTGTCTCAGATACTTTTGATAAACTAGTTATACGTTCTTACTATCATATAGATTGAGGAGTGAGATCTCTTGTATTTATCATGCTAAGAGTGGGACCATAATGCTAGCAATGGATGAGACCTTGAGTCTTGAATCATTTACGAGTATACATGTTTGTCCTTGTTATATTTTTTATTGACACATACATATGTTGTGCTGACTATATCATCTTATTCGTGTTTACATTGTGGTCTTTTACTTTTTGTTTCAGGGTTCCTAACTGAGTATTGTTTTACTCACCCCAGCACGGTCTTTTCCCACACATGTCATGTCATGTAAAGATGATTGATGCATTGATGGAGTCCTTGGTGGACTGGGGCCAGGTGCTGTTTAGAGTGACCTGACAAATGAGGTGTGCTTCTGTGGCTTCAGACATCTTATTCTGTACCTTCCCTTCATGTAGGGTTTTCTACAGAGGAGTTCCAGAGACTTGTAATTTTACTTTTCCATTTGGATGGGATTGTATTCTTTCCTTGTTTACTTAGAGTTTTCTTCTATCATACCATGGGTTTTTTTTACTTAATTTTTTCACTTTCCATCATCTGTGTCTTGGAGTTGTGTGCATGTGTAAAGGTACATAGGAATATTCATCCCATTTTTTTGGGATATTACTACTCAGCACTAGTCACTAGCCCCTGTCCTATCGAAGGCAGGCTTGGGGTTGTCACAGCATGGGCCCTAGGGGATGATTCATGATGGGTATGTAGTTGGAGCTCCATGTGTTGTACTGATAGAGGTGGTAGATGTAGAACACCGGGGTGAGATCTTCCATAAAAGTAGGGAAGTGCAGTGAAAGGTACACAGTCTAAGACCCATGGTAGAGGGGAAGGTCATCTTCTCATAGTTCCGTATGCACTTGGAGGTGGCGAGGTTGGACTATCTACCATTAGAGGTATGATTCTTGCATCCTCCCTGATCACTAATTATTTATTTGACATAGCTGCCACACATGCTTTTATCTATTCTCAGTTTTTATTTTGGTTGGGATTAGTCGTGGAATGGGTGTGTGGGGTTTTGTTGATTGATACATAGTTTAGGGTGCGAGCTGAGAATATCAAACATTATAAAGGTTGTGATTTTGAGGTTGGTGGTTATCATTCTCTATGGAACCTTTTTGTTCTCAATATGTCATGTTTTGATTGTAATTTAGTCATGTATTTTCTAGTGTTGTGACAAGACCACATCTATTATTAACATCATAAGGTAACATTCACGTCTCTTGAGGGATACACTTATATCCTTCATGGTGAGTGGGATATTTGAGAAATATGTAGAGGGTCAGTTTTCCATAGTTGGGGGAAGTCACGTCCCATGTGGCATGCCTTATTCTTGATTATGGGAGAGTGGGATAGCATGAATTTCCTCCTGTGGTGGATTGGTTTCAAGATTTGTTTCCTAATGATTTCTTGGGACTTCCACCAAAGAGGGGTGTTGAGTTAATGATAGAGTTTCTGCTGGGAGCGAAGCAAGTTACCTTTCTGATATATAGAATGGAACCAGAAGAACTCCATGAACATAAATCTCATTTGGAGGAATTGGAGGATAATGTGTTAATCTGTCCTAGTATGTCACCTTGGGGGTCTCTATACTATTTTCTAATAAGTTTGATGGTCCATTGAAGTTATGTGTTGATTATAGGAGGCTAAATAAAATGATGGTTTAGAACTGATACCCTCTTCCAAGAATAGATTATATGTTTTCCTACTAAGAGGTTGTTCAGTGTTTTTTAAGATTAATCTTAGATCGAGGTATAACCAAGTGAGGGTGAGAACATCTAACATACTGCAGACTACCTTCAAGAGTAGGTATAGGTCATATGAGGTTGTGGTGATATTGTTCAGGTTGGGTAGTGAATGGGTTGTGTTCATGCCTTTAATAAACCAAATATTTCACCTATATCTATATAACATCACAGTTTTCTTCATTGATAACATCATAATGTACTCTATAACTCGTGAAGATCATTCCAAACATCTTAATATCACTTTGAGTACACTAAGAGACAATAGTATTTATGCCAATCTAATGAAATTTCAATTATTGATTGATAAATTTAATTTCTTGGGCTACATTATTTATGAGGTAGGTGTGTTGGCGGATCCGGAGAAAGTGCAGTATGTGGTGTCATGGGAGCATCCTAAGAATGTTTCTGGTGTTCAGAGTTTTGTCGGGTTTGGCTAGTTATTACCGAATCTTGATTAAATATTTCACCTATTTTTCTATTCCACATTTGGGACTAACCAATAATGGATTCATGTTTAAGTGCTCTGAGTTATGTTAGAATTCCTTTTAGGAATTGGAGAGGTTGTTGAAAACCACGCCAATCCTAGTCTTACCCAATTTTAGTAAGAGGTACACATTGTTTTTTGATGCATCTTGTGTTGGACTCAGAGTAGTGTTCATGCATGATTATAGGCATTACTTTCTGGGAGAGTGATTCACGGTGTTTACCCAATATAAAATCCATAAGTATATCTTATCTCAGCATTATTTTAATATTCTGTAGTGATGGTGGGTCAAATATATGAGTTATTTTGACATCGATTTTGTTTACATGCTCGGAAAAGGGAATACTATTGCGGATGCTCTGAGCTGGAAGACTCATAATCAGGTGGATCAAGAGACTAGATTTGGGTGGAGAATGATGGCCCTGTTTGTTGGAAGGCATCTAGAGGTGTATGATAGGCATGAGATGATAACCCTTGTATCCATAGTAGTTGATTCTTAATATTTGAGATGATTTATAAAGATATCTCTTGAGGTCCTAGTTTTTTTTCTCGGAAGTAAAGTCTTAAATGTGGGAAGTCACTTTCTGGTTGGGATGTTTGTGTTGAAGTAATTGATTATGTTCAGGGTCATGTTATTGTCTCAGCAGTTCTATGAGAATATTTGATGCATGAGTTCCATGCATCGAGGTGGGATGTACATCCTAGTTTGACTAAAATGTATCATGATCTTCTTTGGCTGTATTGGTGGCTAGGAATAAATAAATAGTTTGTGGGTATTGTCACGTGATGCCCTACCTTTCAGCAGATGAAGGCCGAGCAGGAGTTCCTAGGTGGTTTGTTCCAAACATTTTCCATTCCATAGTGGAAGTTTGATGATAAAATAATAGATTTTTTGTTGGGCCTTATGAGGATGCCCTGGAAGAGTGATGATGCCTCGATGGTTGTAGATTAGTTGACTAAAGTGGCTTATTTATTTCAGATCCAGAAGACATAAAGAGTTGATCAGTTTGGTGAGTTATATTTTCGAGAGATAGTGTGGTTTAATGGTGTGATGATAACCATAGTTCTAGATCATGTTTTTTGTTTCACATAACGGTTTTGGTAGGGGTTACATAAGGCACTTGGTATCCATGTGTTTTTGAGTATGGCCTATCGCCCATAGATGGATGGGCAGTCCGTGCATACAATTCAAGTATTTGAGGATATGTTGAGATATTGTGTTATGTATTTTGGTGGTTCATTTGAAAAATCACTTATATATCATTGATTTTTCATACAGTAAAATATTTTAGACTATGATTTAGATGGTGAATTTTTAAGAACTCAATGGAAGACCATTTATATCTCCATTATGTTGGTTTGAAACTGGTAATACTGAGCTATTGGGACTGAGTTTCATACAGGAGACATCAAAAATGGTTCATTTGATTTAGAAGAACATGATAATGGCTCAGAATATATTGAATTCGTATGCATATCTGCTTCATATACATCTTGAGTTTTTGGCATATGATATGGTGTTTCTCCAGTTGTCTCCAATGTTGGGTTATCATCGAATTTCTAAAAAAAGGGAAAGGTGGAACTTATATATGTGGGGTCGTTTGAGATCATGGAGAGGATCAAATTAGTGGCATACCGATTGGATCTTCCAAAATAGTATATCGGAATGTATGATTTTTTTCATGTTTCAAAACTTTGATAGTATCACCCTAATCCATCTCATGCGATTGATGTTGAAAATGACGATTTTTAGACCAATGAATCCTTTGAGGAGTATGCAGCTTGTATTTTGGAAAATAGTGAAACTGTATTTTAGGGAAATCCTATGCCTTTTGTTCAATTTTTATGGAAACATGTAAACATTTAGAAAGAAACATGGCCATGATAACGGGATATATGGGCCCAGTGGTCAAATCTATTTTCTTTTGAAACTTAGTAATGATTAGGAAGAGGGGCATGAGGACGAGCCATTTTAAGGTGGGGAGGTTGTAAGATCCCATACTTTAGGGAAGTAAGTCCCTATTTAAATTTTGTATTCAATATCTTTTTGGGTTAATGAGATGTTTATTGGGAGTATGAAGGGCATCGAGGGTGTTATGGGGGTTTGGGACCTAAAAGGAAAGAAAATCAGTCCAACCTGTGCAAGGCACATGGTTGGCACAAGGTTAAATAAATCTTACAACCTATCCATGAAAAAATTTCATCCTTAGATAGTGGAATATCAAAAATCTTATGTATGGTTTATAAAACCGTGTAACCTACCAAGATAACCATGTGACCCAAATTCCCTCAAATAGTTCCATTCATACATTTTTCACATGGTTTGGAAAACTGTTTGGGTAAACCGTGCGCCCCTATAAAAGGTTGAAAATTTAAAAAAATTACCATATTATATTTTAAACCCTCACCCAATATTTCCCCCAATTTCCACATTTGAACACTAGTAATGAAAAAGAACCCTCAAGTAATTACATGGATGATTCTCCATCATCTCTAAGCCATTTGAAGTGCTGTCAGCTGTGGATCAAAGCCATATGTCTAATCTCTTCCTTCCATCTCTTTTTCAATTCGGGTTTTCAACTTGGTCACTTTTCTTATGAATATATTAAACCATTATTTTTTGTGGTATTTAGCTTCAAGATTAAAGAGTTGGATGAATCCATATATAATACCACATTAAGGATTTTGTTATTTAATAGATTCAAGGTAGGTGGTGTACAAGTTATATTCCGTAGTTTTGTTATAGATTCATGCATGTTTAGTTTTGTTCTTGGTTACGTCTTGTTATTTTTTGACACTTTCTGTGATATTTGGTAAAATGGATGTCTAGATGATGAATTGAAACCCTCATAGTTACCATGGGTTACACCGATGATGATTTGACCTATTTAGGGCCACCCATGAGGGGCGCTGATATCCCCAAACCTAAAAATTGTTTATGTGAGTAAAAGGTTATTGTGTGATGATGTGGATAACTTATTGAGATTATTGATATGTATAAGATAAGTCCAAATGTAATATTTTTAATGTTTCTAGTTTTGGTAATGGCTTAAGGTGTTGTTTGGAATGGTATCGAAATGGTTTAATTTGGTTAAGTGAGATTGTGACATGTGGCTTATGACATATATTTGAAATGCCTAAGAGAGTTAGTGAATTTGAAATGATGACTATGTAAATTGTTAATGGTATATTAAATAAAAAATATCTTAAATGGAATTTCATAATAGAAAGTATTAATATATGAAATGGGGTGATTTAACGGGATTATGGAATATGCTTACTAAGATAGGAATGAGAGTGAGAGTTGGGCCAAATGAGATAAGTAATTTAAATGGAAAATGTGTTCATGGGTTATGGAATAATATTAATTCCCATGTTTATTTTTATGGATTATGATTGTTATATGCATGCGTTGTGATGGTTTCGATATGATTTATGTTTGGTGAATGGATGAATAAGAATGTGCACATGTCTTGAGAAGTGGGATAAAGGATTGAGGTTCCTTCCACAGGTTGAGTTGGACTAATTCTCTAACTCTACCCCCAATACACAGGATAAGGAAGGGGGCAGATCTCTATTACCCTAATAGTGGTATTCCACCAGGACTAAGTCTTTGAGGGGAGGACATTGTGATGTATTATAACTAGTGATATAGTGAATTGACTTATTCCGTAGTGTAGAATGATAAATTACATGAACCTTGTATGAATGATGTAAATGAATAAACTAATGGATTACATGTTGATGATGAACTATATAATGAAGAATATTCACATAATGAATTTTTCGTTATGGTTATTAATATTTATGTAAATATTTTTAATTAGTGGCCCCTAAATTTTCTTTTATTGACTTGTCATTTATTTTATACTTGAATGCACTATATTTTTAGACTGGATATTTTTTAAACACCATTTGTGGTGGCCTACTGAGTTTTACTCACACCCTATGCGGGCCACCATTGGGAAATCAAGTAGATTTCATGGTTATAGGTTGGGCAAAGAAAAAAAGGCCCCATGATTGGGAATTGAGTCAAACTTGGGATGTGCATGGATGAGGTTGTGGAAATGGAGTCAAGATTATTTTATGGATTCCTCTACTTTTCTTTATTTTGGGTTTCTTCACTTGGAATTGTTACAAGACATGGAATACTTACCGTTGGTTGGGGTTTGTACCAAGTTTTGGGTGATGGTTATTTATATATGCTCATTAATTATTCTATGTCATTTTATCTATTCTTTATGTTTTATGTTGTGGCTTACTATATAAAGAGGTTATAGTCTCCGCACGTGATTTTTAGACCCTCAAAGCTAGTCTGAAACCTCTAGCCTATAGGGAGGTGTGCTTGGGGTCATGTGACAACCTGGATCCATGCACCAGTTTAGTGGATCATGGGTCAGGGAAGTTACACCACTCCTGGAAATTCTGATAAAAGAACATTAGTGTGTCTCATAATCATAAATTTTATTATTTTTATATTATAACCCCTTTTCATCTCTTTTTCCATCTTATAGGAACTATAGACTATGCTATTGCATATGTGTGGACGAACACATCCATGAATCAATGTGTTTTTTTCATCTCAGAATCATATAGAGGGTTAAGATGATTCAAAAATAAATATATATTATAGTGATTAAATAAGTATAATTATTCAAAGAGTCTATATAATATATTTTATTACCTTTAAATCTACTGAAAATTGATAACATCATTTGTGTGTACATGGGGAATACCACCTCTATATAGAGAAACATATCATTTTCCATTTTCACATTATAAGTATGGTCATAAATATTGGAATAATAAATAAAGTTGACATTTATAATTTATCTATGATTCTATAAATGTAAAATCTAATCTAATTTATTTCACTTACACACCATAGAAAATGGAAACATCGTTCATGTGTATGTATGGACTACCTTATCCATGAAACGATGTGGTTAATTGTCCATGACCTCTTTAATTGCTTCATTTTAAAAGTATATATAATTTATAAATATAATAAATACAAAAATATTTTATACTATAGAGATAATAGAAACATTACCCCTTTGACCATGATCAACATACTAATGGGATTTTTAAGGTTATATGTCAAACGACCCCAAAATATCCAATGTAAGCTTATCCATTTTAGTAACAAAATAAAAAATTAAAAAAAGAAATAAGAGGAATAATAATAACGAAATTAACATGGAATGGGTTATTAATAAAATAGAAGAGTGATATAATTTAATTATGGATGAACTATATAATGTACGAAGGTGGGTGAGACTTAAGGTGTGTGATTTTCTTTCCAATCATTATTTAAAATGTTTTAAACTCATTAACCACTATATTTATGTTATATTAAATGATTAAATAATATTTTATTTATTTTTTAAAAAAATTAATTTTCAGTATTTAGTGCATTTTACTTTATTTAAAAATGTTTAAAAGGGAATATTTTCTATTTTTTTCTATATTATTTACCTTAAAATTATTACTAAATTATAAATGTAATTTTTTTAACAATATCTCTTGACTAAATATTCCCACCATTATAAATGTTATTCATTATCATTATTCCTCTACAAGTTTTCATGATTTTTCAATGAATAACTAATATTCACACAATAGTTAATTCTATATTTTTATGAGTTTTTTTAAGTAGAGATACTTAATGACATTTTTATATGAAAATAAAATGTTCTTATCTTAGGGGTTTAAATTAGTATTTAAAGGATTTAATGATGTAAAAATGAATGCTTACATGTGTTTTATTCATGATATACTACATTTTTATTATGGATTATGGAAGGTTTGTAACAATATGATATTTCACTATATATTCTTCTAAAATAATTTTTATATTAAATAGAATGGTTTATACACTATAAAAAATGAGAAACAATTAACATTATATATTCTTAATATTAAATAAGTATTGAAAATCAGAGAAAAAATTAGCTGGAATAAATTGAAATAACCATAATGAATAATCAATAAGCATTTAAGAATAAATGACATATGAAAGAAATAATAATACTTATGAAGCCCACTTATCTAATATCAAAAGGGAGATAACTTCCTTGGGGTCTTCCCCAGACTAGGTCTATATCAAACTTATGAAATTATAGGTTTGGAAAATTCATTTGAGTGAAAATCTTAATCTTTTTAGAACACGCTATGAAATCCCTAAAAGATGAATCACCACATGTGCTTTCGACTTCCAATTATCATACCCTTAGATATTATGCATTGGTTATAAGGTGACCTATAATTATAAATTATTATGATATCAACATGTAATTATTACCTATAGAATCCACTGTGTGTATCAATGTAAATGTCATTTTGTTATTAATTTTTTTTTCAAGTTATGGATTTCTAATTTAAAATGAAAATATATAACATCGAGATAGGAATTTAATGTCTATAAAAAAAATTATCAACCATAGAATATAAATTGCGTTAAAATAAATAAGAAAAAAATCACATTATACTTAAAAATTAGGTTTCTCTAAAAATTCTGTTTGTACGAATTGCGTATTTATATTGTAAATTTTTTTAGATATTTCTAAAAATATTAATTAATAAAATTAAATTGTTATTTTAATTAATCATATCATAATTTTTTTTGATATTTTTCTAACATAATCAATTCAAGTGAATACTGAGAATACTAATTTTGTTAATTCCATCATTATTATTTGACATAGAATCTTTTAAAAAAATTAGATATAAAAAATAATATTTAAAATTTATAATATATAAGAAAAAAATATGATTTTTATTTATAAATCACTTTAATATAATTTTTAATAGTTATGTAACAATTTATGAAAAATATATTTGGTTTTTTTTCTATAAATAAATTTATAGATAGGGAAATTAGGTTTTAGGATTGTTTTTAATGTACATAACTCTTAATTAGAAGATAATTTTTTTATTATAATCATTATAATCATTAATTTTAATCATTTTTTCCTCTAAATAAATGTTTTTCTTAAGAATACATTTTTATTAAAAATGGGATTTTAATTCTTAAATGTGCTAACGATAAATTTAATTTCTCTACACATAGAATTTTAATTTTTTTTAAAAAATTAATTATTTAAGATAATAATTTTCATATTATATAATAATGTAAAAATTATTTTTTGGCATAAAATTTCAATTATTTGGATTAATGATAATTACTATGATAGTTGTGAAACGAATATTTTATAAAATTAAAATTTTATTAATATCATGGAATTTTTACAGATTCAATTTCAATAAACTGATTTAAATAATTAATAATTTATTCTTTATAAACATATAAATAAATAAATTAACACTAATTTAATTTTTAATTGATATGAAATATTATTCATAATCCATACTTTTTAAAAATATCATTTTACTACTAAAATCATTTATCTACACATTAAATTTTTTATTTAAAATTTATTATTATAATGTTTACATGTATAATTTGGTTAAATAAAGGTTACATGTAGTTTTATAATACCAAAAAAATTTATATGGTTTATGTGATTATTTTAATAAAACATAAAATCACTTTGTTAAAAACAAGTTACCTAGATTAAAATTAAAATAGTAAAATAAAAAAACATAATGCTAAAAACAATATAACATGTTTAAAACAAGTGTGTAATATAATTTTTGAGTATTTAATAAAACAAATCCACTGAAAAATCCATTATTTTTGAAATTTTGAACCATTTACCATGAAATAGTGTCATGGAATCATTTAAATATAAAGGGTGTTTGCAAAAGGTCGATTGTCCTTACATATAAAAGGGTGTCACTTAAACCACTTCATAAATAGACATAATATTCTAAATTTATTATAAAACATAAAAAAATATACTATATTATAGTTCTATCACACATTAATAAGCCCCAGGTCTCACTATATTTCTTAAAACGTTAAATTCAAAGGGTCTTTCAAATAAAAAATAAAGTCTCCAACATATGTTTTATTTCCTTAATAAGTTTTTCTTCTTAATATTCCCCTTCCAAAAATATTATATCCATAAAAATATTACTATATAAATATAATTATCATTATTATATGTTATTATATTAATTTAATAACCATGATCTTTTCCCCTCCATTCGCCAATAAAAATAGAAGCGTCGTTAGTGCGTTATTCGGACTACCGCGTCCTCAAAGAAACGTCTTGAATTTCTCACCCCCATTATTTATAGATGGTAAAATGGTTATAATGGATTAATATATATAATATATATAATATTTATATGATTATAAATTAAAAATTTATCACATTCTTGTATATTCCCTCTCATTCACTATGAAATGAAAACATTAATCGTGCGTATGTGTGAACGATCGCCTCTATGAGAAATGAGTTCCTTTTATTATCACCACCTATAATGGTTGGAATTAAAAATGTATAGTTTATTAAAATTGGAATATAAAATATCTATGAAACTTTTTCTAGTATATATTTCTAATTAAATTATTTTTATTATTTAAGATGTTAACAGGAACTTTAGAGCACTTTCAAACACTGTTATGGGTTTTCAAGTCAATGTAACTTTTTTGAAACGTGTTTTCATGTTACGACCAAATTTCATATTTATATGTTGTATATACTATTATAGAATGTATTTTTGAACAATAATTGATTTAATTAAAAGAATATATTGAATCATATGACTTTAAATCCCCCAATTATCTTCTTATTAGAAAATTAATAAATTCGTTAGGGTTTCATCGCAAAATTTCCTTCTTTGAGACAAATTTTATTTTATACACCTAATTTTAGTTAAATAGAGTGTATAAAACCAATTGTATATATAATATAATGAATAATAATTGTTAATTATTTTTTTATTTAATTAATATCACTCTCTCTTTCAATTGGATTTATTAGAATATTTCGTTTGTTGTAAAATTGTTTGTCTCAAATTCCATTCCTTGTGAATTTTTTTTATTTTCAAACCAATTTACATTTACATGGTGATTAATATTATTATTATTATTTTTATTTTTATTTTCATTAACTCATTAATTATATTCTATTTATATTTTTTGATGTTTTATTTCATGCTCTATCTATATTTTATGTGTTTTGATTTAAGTGTTACTCATGTAGTAAGGGGTCGTCAATACCTCTATTGTGACTAGTAACCTACAAGTTATTTTTTTTTATCATGTTCACACAATATTATTCTCATAAAAATTTTCTATTATTGAATATATTTCAATTAAATATATATTTGGTTAAATAACCCTTTCATTTTATGGGTTATACATCTTTTTAGATCTGTTCAAAAATCCCACTTTTAAGTTAACCTAGTTTAATAAAAATTTCTTATTTCTTGTCTCATGTAAAGAGTTAACCCTATAAAACATTTCTAAAACATGAACAGAGTATAAAAACCAAAATTATTTTATGGATAAACCAAATTTATCAATTCATTTTTTGAAGAAAAACATAGGGTATTTCCTTCATTTAATGGATATGATACTGATTTCATAAAACTCCACTCTAGTGGTATGTTTTTATTCATTCTTCCTCCTGATATTTCTTATAAAAGGTCTATATTGGAAATAAATTATAAATACATAAGATTAATTTAAAATTAAGGGAATTCAAATGATTTAATTCCTTATTTTATGGGGAATCATAATGATTTAGCCATCAGTTATTCCTTGAATAATTAATATGAAACTTTCTTCATTATTATTAGTTTGATCATACATAGGATTTATATATAGTTTATTCTCCTCAAGTGGAACACATATATATTATTTACATTATGTGTATGTTTTTTTGTAGAAGTATGTGTCCTAATAATGCATTGTGTGAATCATTATTTCTCATTATATGTTATGTGTTTGATTAAGTAGTAAATCCAACATACTATGGAACTTTGTCAATGTTATGATAATTATCTTGGGTATAACCCTTAAATTGTGTTTATGGTATCCTCTATTATTTTATTTCCACATGTTTGTGATTCCATAATATTTTGATATAATTTAATTATTCTAAGTTTCTATTCTTATGATCAACCTATTCATGATACCTTGTTACGTCTTTAAACCTCATCATAATATTTATTACCATATTAACACTCTTACTGTGATTTCTAGTTCACTCTTTTCCATATTCATTTTACCCATGATATCTCATATAGTTATAGATGATCTATGGGAGTTGGGGGAACTATTTAGATATTCAAATAAAGAAGTTTTATTATTTATTGTTATTTATTTGATGATAAACATTATAATGACACTTGACTTCTAGATCCTTTTTGGAAATTTCATGAATAAAATGTTAATAATTATGAAATAAATTATTTTTATATATTTAGTTTCTATAGTTGAAATCAAAATAATTTCTTGTTACTTTTAAATATTAGTATGATAAAACCATCATGAAAAACCTAGAGACAAGTCTAAGGGATAATCCTAACTATGCGATAACATCTTACAATTTAAAAAAAGTTTGGATTATATGGTGTTCATAGAAATAAAATAAATGTATAGATACTATAACTGTATTTGATTTTGGAACAAATGTATCTAGGTATAATAACCCCCAAAGGGTTGGTCTTGTATCTCTATACCATCATTCAGGTGCATTTATAAATGTTCCTTATTGTGATTTTAATCTGACAATATCTAAGGATATGATTTGGTTAATCATATTCTATTTATGAACTTCTATAAAAGATTTATTTTCTAGTTACTATAAGGGAATAGGTTGAGAAGTATAAGATAACATGTGTTAGACAAACATTTGATGAGCCAGAAGAGTTATTGTGATAAAGAATTGTGATAGTGATTAAAGGAATGTTTCATTGGTTGAAACAAAGGTTTCATTTAAAAATACATCTTAGGACCATTCTTTAATATTTTTATGATAATTTAATCTAATTATATTGATATTTATTGTGGTTTTTAATATTTTAATGAATCGTGATTAGGGAAATAAAGATAAGAATGGTTTTTACCTAGAAACCAATATGTTTTATAACTTAATAAGGGAGTATACTTAAACGGTTGAAAATTTTGGTACATGCCTGTTATGAGGGAAAATAAATGTTTCTTAGTCATACTGAAGGAAGTGAGGTTAATATATAAATAAAAATTAAATCTTGGAACTCTCATTTATTTTTATTGAAAACATATATTGATCAATGAAATTATTTTATATTCAAAAATAAATGAATTTTGTTGGAAATGTTAAAGTATTTATAGGGATTATTCTTCAGAAGTGTTTCCTTAATTTTATAAAATGATATATTAATTTTTTTCAATCATAATGGAAAAATATTCTATGAAAATTTTATATTTTTTGGACTAATTATTTAATAAAAAATGATTAATTTAGGGATAAATCTTAGGTTTAATATATTCATGATGTGGTGGTAATAAAGGGTTGATTTACTTTGAAAAATCAGTTTATATAGTATTAGTAACCTTGGTATTTATAATTAATGTTATTAATGGTCAATCATATCTCATTTTTAGGATTATTATATGTGTATATATATATAAAATAGTGTGTGAAATTATTATCTAGTGTATAATAAAATTTGATTGTGAAATATAGAGTTATTTTTTAAATGAATATTTAATTTCACACTTTTTTAATGTATTAGATATCTAAATGATTTTGGATGAGGTGTGTAATAGTGAATATATGACTACATTATATATTTACTGGGTTACATTTTAATTTTAATGATCAATGTTGTTAGATTAAATTTAATTGACATTATGTGGCATAATAAATTATAGTATATTTCATATTAGAAGTTATATCTTAAATGATAAGAACTTTAAAAATGTCGTCACCAACATCAATTTGTTAAGAGTAATTAAAATTGCAAGGATGAAATTTATTTAAGGGGGGAATGTAATAAACAGATATTTCATTAGATATTATCATTAAATAAATAACATATTAAATAAATAATTTCAAACATTATAAAAAACTAAAAGGAAAAAAATCTTGATAAATTTTGAATATTAAATATGACCATTGAAGCACAATCATTAAAATAGAAGGTATAAATTAAGATAACCATATCAAAATATCAATTAAAAAGTATGATTAAATATAATCTAAAAGAATAAGTATTCTTTATGAATCCAATTTTTTTCAAGCTCAAAATTGAGGTAACTTCCCTATGGTTTCCCTTAGAAAAATCCCAATAGGAACTCAAGAAATTAGGGCTTGAGTGATTTTTTGTGTGGAAAAAGCATATTATTATAGATATGGTTGTAAAATCTATCCTAATTTAATTACCACCTACAACTACCATTTCCAATAATATTACCCTTATATTATATGTGACGGTTATAAGAATATTTTTAGTAGATACTAGTACGATATCAACATGTAATTATTATTTATAGAATCGATTGAGTGTATCAATAAAAAAATTATTTTATAATTAATATATTTTTTCATAATTTATGCATTTGTAAAATAAAATAAACCTACATAACTAAAATATAAGAATTTAATATATAAATAAATTTTTTTCATCCATCAAATATATATGTCATGACACGATATAAGATTATATTCACATTATACTTAAAAAATATGTTCTTCAAAAAATATTTGTTATGTACCTTTTGTAATTATTTTGTTTTAAATTTAAATGAATTTAATAATTTTAAATTTATAATATTAGCTTCATTTTTGAATTTATCATATCAGAATTTAGTTAGTTTGAATTTTTATACTTTTCTAAAATAATCGATGTTTAGGTGAATAATAAAAATGCCAATTTTTTTAATAGTGTAACTTTTATATCACATATATGTTTTTGAAATATTTATTGTTTAATATATATATATATATATATATTAAAATAAATACTTTGAAAATACTCTATAAATATATAAAACGATATATATAGTTTTTGAAAAATCTAGTAATATTTTATTAAAACTATTTTTCATCTTTTTCTTTTATTAAGTTTTTGAAAGGGAAATTAGTTTTAAAAATTTATTTAAATGAAAAGTTACTTTTAATTTAAAAATAATATTATTATAAATATAATTAAAATAAGTGACATTACTAATTGTTTTATATACATAAACGTTTTCGATAAAAAATAATTCTTTCTTACAAATTAGTTTTTATATCTTGCAAGGCTAACGTTATGATTAATTTCCCTACTCATATAAAGATATTTAATAAAATGATTCTTATATTATAGATACAAAATTTCATATTATTTCATATGGAAATTTAATCTTTCCGGTATAAAAGGTAGATTATTCTGATTAATGTTAATTATCACAGTAATGCAAAAATAATTATTTTTCAATTTTAAAATTTCACTAACATCGTGGGATTTATATAAAATAATTAAAACAAAATAATTTAAATATTTAATATTATATTATTTATAAATAAAACATTAAATATATTAATAATAATTTTGTAACATCCCAGGTTTATGAATCGGGTTGAAAAACTCTCACTTTTTCAATTTTTGAATTAGTGGGGGTTCCATTTTATTTTTTATTTTTTGACCAGAACCAAATTCTAGGAGTTCCTTTAGGTTTATAACATTTTTTTGTGGTTTTAGAGTCTTGGAGACTTCCTCAGGTGTTCTGATTGGGTTTCAAGATCATCAGAGGCCCAAAAGCCTATTTTGGAGTTTCATGACAAAGCGCACGGTTTGGGGTAAACCATTTGGCCTCTTCCAATAAACAGTTCAGCACAAATTTGAATTATGGAACTATTTGAAAATCTATGTAGGTAGGGGAACATGGTTTTGCAACATTCCCTGCATTTTTTATAGAGGGATCACACACGGTTTTTACACTATTTGGAAAATATCACATAGTAACCTTATGGAATTGGAGCTTTGGGAAGTGGGTGTCGCACTGTTATCTCACATTTTGGAAAACCTTGTGAACTAACCATGTGGCCTCATTAAAAAGTGAAATTATGGTTTTCCCTTCTTCCCTATTTCTTTGCCTTTATCCTCTTTTCCACCTTCTTGGCTATGTAATCCTTCATGAGAGGAATTATCTTCTTCCTACCTTGGTTTTTCTCCTCCTCCCTCTATCAAACTGAATTTTTAGATCCATTGGTTGAATTTTAACCAATGTGGTAAGTCTTTCCTCACCCTTTCAAAAACATTTCTTTGTTTTTGTCTCATGATGTTATAAATATATTATAGCTATTTCCCCTATTTTATTGGAATGTGATAGAAACTATAATTTCCTCCAAGAATCTTGGAGTTAAAGTCCAATGTCAAACATTCCTATTTCTATGAATCTAAGGTAAGTGTCTCATACCTTTATTAATATTTTTATAGTTATTTTGTGTGATATGATTTTAGCACGCCATTGGGTAATTGAGTTAGAGCGTGATGTCTTGTATTAAATTGATTTTATGAACCCGTGGGATGTTTTGGGCATGACCTATCCAAATCTATATGTGTGAGATTGAGTTATAGGTCACCAACCACCATGGGTAGTTAGGACGGGGTGTGTTCTTTTATTAATTTGAGTTTTCCATTAAATTTAATTTGAATAATTCAATTACATTGAATTGTTTTTTAATATGAATGGTTTATTTTAAATTAATCTATTTAATTCCATTACATTGAATTTGTTGTTTAGATTGAATTTATTTTTTAATTGAATTGGTTTATATATATGTGTATTATTACATTCGATAATTTATTGAGACATGGGGTCGTGGAAGTCTTGGCCCAAGAGAATGAGGCGGAATGGAAATCATGATTAAGGTGACTTGGTCTTCTGGTTGGGTTTGGCCCGGATATTTAAATGTATGTTAGGTGTGTTGATCACAGGATTAGGTGTCATGGACTTTGGATTTAGGTGGAAAGTTTTTCATCTTTATGGAAAGGCCCGTGATATTTGATGGCATGAACATTGGACTTGAGCAACATGGTTCTAGGGGAATGAGGTTTCAGTTGGATGTGTCTTATGTAATAATTTGGAAATTTCCTTTCACCTGTGTTGTCCAGATATCAAATTGAAGTCATGTGCACACTGGTTGACTTAGATGATGCGGTGTTTTTGACCACTTGTGTGGGTAGAGGCCCCTGTTAGTGTGGCTTAATAAAATGTACTTGGGGTGATTTTAATATAATTCTATGTGGAAGGTGAGGAGCCTTCGGATTATAGCATTGAGGCTATCATTTAGGGTCTAAGGTTTACCATATTGAGTCCATTGGACTAGAATTTATATTGGAGGATGGACATAACCATTCCTTGGGATGTCGTGCAATGAGCTGATGGGGCATTTAATTCGAGAACAAGTATCGTTGTTCCTCTGGAAGACAGGATTTGAGCCAACATGTGATTTGGATTAGGGGTCTGTGGGACTAGTTAATTTATTTGGGCATGCCTTTGGGATGTCAATACATTTTGATACATTAGCTGTCATGAGCTATATGGTGTTGAGTTAACGTATTTTATGTTGAAACTGAGGGTTCACCTAGGCTATTTTACATTAAGGGACACCTTTGGCTATGGTCCAAGGATCCACTCCTCTTCAAGGATTCCAGTATTGACGGAGGCCAGTGATAGCGTTCTAGTTCCTATTGAACATGAGGGAAGCCTTTGTTTACTTAATACCTCAACTACTTTAATTTTTATTACTTTCACACCTACTTAAACACTTATGTTGGGTATGCACACTTGGTTGGTATCCTACTAGCACATGTTCTCACACCCTACACGGGCCCTTTGGGACACATGTAAACTTTATTTTATTTTATACTGGTAAAGCATCATCCATATGATATGTATCATAGTAGCTATTTTTCACGGGTTGATTGGAAGGGACCTTGAGGTTATTTCCACTACAAGATTTACTTTTGAAATTTTATTTTCTTTCCTTTTGAATCAGCATGCGTGGTGTATGTATATATATATATATGTGTGTGTGTGTGTGTGTGTGTGTGTATGTTTTACTATTTTTAACCTTGGGATACCCTTTTGGATATTGTATTTATGTCCTTTATTGTATGTATTATCCCTTTTAGTGCTAAAAGTATTTTGTATGGATGTCTATTTATTTACAATGCCTATTTAGTTATGCTTCCACAGTTTATTGATATTGATTGTGCTTCTTCCACTGTTGGGTCTAGTCCGAATTTGTTGAGTCATGCTTTCTGATGAATGTTATATATGTGTACTTGGACCATTATAATATCTTTACCGAAGGGTATAGTCTCCCCACTATTACTCATTACACCCTCGTTGCAAGTCGGTAGCCTTTGGAATTAGGGGAGGCACTCCAAAGGCCAGTTTCACCAAGCCCAATGGAACTATTTGGGTGGCTAATTAGGTTGGGGATGCTACATGTGGTACCAGAGCAGTTCTTGACTGGGATTTAGTAGAAGTGTAATGCTAGATACTAATGAAATTGATAATTCCTTTACCTTTTTTTCTACTAGGCTTACTATTTGGGTTGTGGTGGAATGTAGATTAGTTTTTTGTTGGAACTTGGTTTAGAACTTTTGATTGGGTTCCTACAACCCCCTGTATAGGGGACCATCCAAGTTACCATGTTTGGGGTTTTCTATTATATTTTTCTCATTTTATAGTTTATATGATTTCCACCTTGTGAGGTATTCTAGGTATGTGATTGTTAAATTGTTTATATATATAATCTTTGTCCTAGTACGACAAGGAATGAGATTCAAAAAAATTTCATGGAAAGTAAATGTGTTTTTGATATGTTATGATTGTTTAATATTTTTATTAGGCATATGGTAGGTTGTTTTAATTATGTATCAATATGCGCTTAGGAAATTTATTGTTAAATATGATATTTAGGTATGGATTCTTGTGCCATGAAATGAAATTATTTGTTAAAAAATATAATATTCCATGTGATATGGGTTAATTGGGCCTAGACCATATAAGAGAATGAAGGTGTTATGGAATGGGGTGATGTTGATCACTAGGTTAGGAAACAATACCATTGGCTTGTGGCAATGTTGGTTGTTAGGATGGGCATGGCCCAAGAAGAACATTGATACATGGATCTGTTGAAATTAGGTGAAGAGGCTATGAGGGTGGGATTATATGGGCCATGGTTATGAATGTAAAGGGTAAGGGTAGTAAGGATTCACTTCACGTTATTTATTTCCCTATCTGCAATTATATATATGTTATTGATCTGTCTGACCATGTGATGGAATTCGGTGGGTACCTCCTAGATGAATTAGATAGAGAATTATGTGGGTGATGGTTTAGTTCCTCAATATCATGATTATGTTTAGGCCCCTAATGTTTAGTCAGAGCATGATCCATAGGTGCAACCAAAAGTACAGACTCAGACTTAGGATCTAGTGCATGTGGGGAAGCTTCCAAATCTTACTTCTTTTGGTGCTTTGATTGATGAAAAACTCTGAGCATGCTTGGTATGGGTGATCCAGGGTATCGATTAGGGTGCTCAAAGCGAATATCCATATATGGTGTATCTTACATGATATTTCCAGCTGTAGAACCCACTTCTTTTCCAAAGTGAGAGTATTCCATAGGCATATGTGAATTAGATCAAGTCCATGCATATTATCTTTGAGTTGTTAGAGACACCTCCAATGAGGAGGGTAACAATGGTAACCTATATGCTCAGGGGACTACCTATGAACTGGTGGGACATTCAAGTTTAGGTAGGTAAACACGAGGGATTTTCCTAAGAGTATTTTTAGGTCAAATTCATAAAGAACTTTTTTTGGATATGCTGAGGGTGAGTAGGGCTTGGGTGTTCTTGAGCCTTCCATATGGAGACATGTCTGTCATGGAAATTGCAATGATCTTAATCTAATTGTAATATTTTTCACCTGACATGGTAAGTTATGACACCTTCAGGGTGAGGAACTTCGAGGATAGTTTATGAAATTATATTCAGTTGAACATAAACATCTTTAGGTTGGAATCATTCTTAGAAAAGATGAACCAATAACTCATAGCAGAGGGAAACCAGATGCAGAGGTTGTAATCGAGTCATGTAGTGTCATTGGGTGATTTTAGAGGTGAAAATTTAGATAGTATGAATTAATATATAGATGAGTTCAAGTAGGGCATTCCAAAAAATTAATCATGATGAGCACATTGAAATGGGTATTTTACAATTTTATTTCTGTGTGGGAAGATAAGACATGTACATACACAGTGTGAGCAACCTCCAATGGAGTGTTGGGCATATTGATACATTAGGAATCTTGAGAGGTTCTCCAAGAAGACTTATTGCATAGATGGAAGTCAGGGACTAAGGCATACTCAAGGTTCTGTGATTAGTTCGAGATTGGTACCAAGTGATGGTAGTAGAGGTTCAACTGCATGCAGAGGCCATGGTAGAGACAGTGGGACCCTATAGTAGGGTCAGTGACTAGTGGATTGTGTATCACCGCAAGGAGGTCAAGATTCTGGTAGTCGAGCTTTAGTCTAGGTGTATGTCAGGAAGATACTATTAGCTGAGCAAGCTAGTGAGCTGATGAAGTTTAGAGTTACTTTGTAGGTGTAGACTGGTTCCTTTTGGTACTCTATAGCATTTATTATAGAAGAATGTATATTTTTCATGAAATTGGTCCATGAGATATATGTATGAACTAACCAGATTCAAGTTAGTTGGTTGTAAAATTATCGGATCTGTTGTGTGTGTGTGTGCGCGCGTGCGTGCGTATGTGTTTATGTGTGTGGGTTTGTGTGTGTGTGTCTGTCTGAGGTGACTGGAACTAGTTTTTATGTTTGATTATCGATGGATGCATGATTTAATAAGGCAATTTGGAATCTTGGGATCATGTAAATGTGGTTTACTTTAGGTGTGTTGGAATCTGGTATTCTTTGGATACGGTACATTATTGAGGTATGAGTCACCCAGATTATTTTGAGCATCTTTTGAGATGAAAGAAATCATTGGTACCATGTGTGACATGGGAATGAACTGGGAACTGATGCGGTGTAGGATACTAATGGGTTTCAGGTAGGATAAAAGAGTAGCATATGAGGTGCATGAGTGAGGATGCTTAATGGGATGACTTTTGATTCCAAGAATTTGTTGATAAAAAATGTCTTCATTATGTTTTGGTTGGGTTGATATCGGGGTTGGTAACTCCTAGGGTGGAAAGCCTCCCCTTTAGGTAGTTGACATGTTCCCTTAAGACTGAGGTAGTCTGTATTAGTTAAAATGGTATGGGTAAGTTTGGTACCATCTCTATGATTTGGTCGATAGATCAAGGATGAGCTATGTGAAGGTGGGGAGATTGTAATGTTATGGGTTTTTTTAATCTGGTAAAAAATCTCCCCCTTTTTAAATTTTGAATTAGTGGGGGTTCCCTTTTCATTTTTTTATTATAACTCAATTATGATAGTTATTTCAGATTATATTGTTTTTTATAGGTTTAGAGGCTTGGATAGTTCCTTGAGTGTTTGGAATGGGTTTCAGGTGTTTAGGAAGCCCGAAGGCTTGTTTTGGTGTTGCATGTCATGGTGCATGGTATGGGGTAAATCATGAAGCCTTTCCGACTAACTGTGTGACCTAATTTTGAACTACCACTTGTTTTGGAAAACCGCGCGGGTAAGGGTGCACATTGTTGAGGCCTTCTCGATATTTTTGAAAAGGGATCACAAATAGTTTTTATATGGTTTGGAAACTCTGTGCGAGGTAGCCATGAAGACCTAGATATTTTGGTAGTGGGTTTCCATAGTTGTTGAATGGTTCGGTAAACTGTTTGTACTAACCATGGGGAATCATTAAAGGGTAAAATTAGGGTTTTCACATCTCTCCTATTTCTTTACATTCTTCCTCTTTTCTTCCTTCTTGGTCATGTACAGTAGTGTGGGAGGCCCCATCTTCTCGCTCCATTTATTTTACTCCTCCCTCGATTGAACTATATTTTTTTGATCTATTAGTAAATTGGAATCATTGTGATAAGGCTTCCCTCACCCTTGCATCTCTTTTTTTAATTGAATTCTCCTCATGGATTAATAAATCCATTTGATTCATTTTTCACTATTTTCAGGGAATATGAAAAAAAACTGATTTCGTCCAAACCACTTGTAGATAGATTCTAATACTGAACATGCCTACATCTATGAGTACATGGTATGTGGGTGATATATTTATTCATGTTTTTTGGTATTTTTGCAGGAGGGTCTATTAACATGACATTGGATAATTTAGAGAGACCTTGATGCTTGGTCTAATATTGATTATATGACCCTATGGGATGTCGTTGGGCATGACCTAGAAAAATCCATACATACGAGGCTAGGTTAGAGTCCATCGACAAACTTGGGTAGTTTGGTCGGGTTTCCTTCAATATTTAATTTTAGTTGTTTTTCAAATTGGATTTGAACAATTCAATTACTTTTAATTGTTACTTTTAAACCAATCTATTCAATTATATTACATTGAATTTATTGTTTATATTGAATTTCTTATTTTAATTTTAATGGTTTATATATATATATATATGTGGTTTCATATAATAATTTGTTGAGAACCATGGATCCATGATAGTCCTGGCTCAAGAGAATGTGGTGGCATGAACATATGGACTGAGATAACGTGGTCATCTAGTTAGGCTTGGCCTGAATATATAAATTTATGTGAGTGATGATTATCACAGGATTGGGTGTCATGATTGTCAGTTTAAGTGAAAAGGTTGACGGTTTGAGGGCATGGACCACAATATTTGATAGCATGGCCATCATACAAGAGGTACATGGTCACATGGCCATAATGTGCTGATTGGTAGTGGCTTAGGTACTAATTTGGTGATTTTCTCTCACTCATGGCAGCCAAAGTGCTGATTGGAGTCATGTGTACATAGATGGAATATGATAATGATGTTGTTTTAACCACTCGTGTAGGTAGAGGTCCGCCGATAGTGCATCTTAAGAAAATTTACTGGGGGTTCTTGTTGTAGAAAGCCACATAGATGGTGTGGATACTTTGGATGATATCATTGAGGCTATTGTTTAAGGTATGAGGCTCCCTATATTGTATCTTTTGGGGCCAAGATATATATTGTAGGATGGAAATCATTATTCCTTAGGATGTTGTGCTATGAGGTGGTGGTGGTTTTTATTTAATGATAGGTATCATTGTGCCTCCATAAGTCAGAATTTGAACGAACATGTGATTTCGAGCAGTGGTCTGAGGAAACATTTAATTTTCTTGGGTATTCCTTTAGGATGTAATTACTTATTGAGAAATGAGGTTTTATGAGAAACATGGTTTTTGGTTTCTTAATTTTATGTGGAACATGCGGGTTCACCTAGGATATTCTACTTCATGGAATACCTTGCGCCATGGGTTAAGGATTCACTCTTCTTTAAGGGTTTTGGCATAGGCTGAGGAAGCTGATGGCTTCCTGGTAGCTGCTAAGCACTAGGGAAGCCTGTGTTTACTTTATGCGCCTTCTATTTTAGTTTTATTACTTTCACACCATCTTAAACAATTGTGTTGGGTACACACACTTGGGTGATATCCTACATAGACACATTCTCACACCCTACACATGCCCTTAGGGATGTGTGTAGACTTTATGTTGTTGCATCCAGGTAAATAATCAACCATAGGAGATGGATCTTAGTAGCCTTTTGGAATGGGATGTTAGAAAGAGACCTTTAGTTTATTTCTTTTATATGAGTGATTTTTTAGTTTTCCTTTGGTTTCCTTTTGTATCAGTATTCGTTTCATATATATATATATATATATATATATATATATTACTGAGGTTAGCCAAAGGCTACCCTTATAGATATTGTATGAATGGCATGTATTGTATGCATCCTATGTTTTAATGCTACTCGTGGTATGTTTAGATTTTTATTTATTTCAACTTCTTATATAGTTATGATTCCCTTATTTATTGATATTGAATGTGCTTCCACCATTGGCGAGTCTCGATGGATTCTGCTGAGTCTTACTTTCTGCAACATTTTATATATATGTGCTCATACCATTATTATATCTTTTCCTAAGGGTGTAAACTCCCCACTATTACTCTTTACACCCTTTTTGTTAGTTGATAGTCTTTAACATATGGGGAGTTGGGCCTATGGTCTTTGGAACTTGGCCTGATAGCACTGTTTAGGTTTCTAATTGGATCAGGTATACTAAAATTTTTATTTTTAATCAATACTGAATAATATTAACAATCCAGGATGGTTAATGATTCAATTTTCTTCTAAAATAATTTTCCTACACATTATACATTTTAATTTAAATTTTTGTGACCTAACCCCAAAGATCTTGAAGCCAGTGTCTACTACCATTACATTGGCATGGTTATAATGAATCAAATCCTGAAGAACCGAAGAGTTTAGTAGTCTGGGTAAACAATAGACATATATGAGTTTTGTATTATAAAAAAATACTCTAATTAAAACATTATTTTTTTCTTTCTAGGACATGTTTATTCTATCTAGTATATCTGTTCATATCTTTCATAGTATTATTCTTATATTACTGGTGAAATTAAACATAATTAGGGTGATATCAAATTCTAAATAAGGGTAATGTATAGTGAAAAAAATAACGAGTAAATGAGAATAATAATTATGGCATGGTAGATAACTAAAAATACATACCATGTAATCAAAAAATGAGGATGAATTTCATAAGCAATATGGAAATGTTATAACTAGAAACATATTCCATTCAAATAACATGATAAAGAATAATAAATATGGAAAGGTAAGAAATATAAACATATTCAATTTAATAAATGAAATGAATATAATATGAATCCATATATATGTCGTAAAAAATCTAATGGATGAATAATTAATTAAAATAAATCATAGAAATGATTTATTATTGGACTCCATATTTTCTAGTTATATGGAACCATTATCATCAAGACCCTTTACAAGAGGGTTTAGTATATCAGGTAGAAATCTATATAATTTGGGAAACTAATTCAACTCATGAGATAATGGATACATTGAGGGGATTTCATTAACAGGTCAACAACCCATGGTACATACCATAAACAGTCCCTAACCCTTGTCTTTTATGTCCAAATCATTCATTATATTGAATAAAAATATGTCGTATCAAATTACTGTATTAAAGAATGGATACATATTTATCAATATTTCCCCAAATAATAATATAACTTTCCAAGTAAAAAATATGAAAATGGTATATTTTCAGGTAATAATCATATACACAAAAAAGTATATAGATATTTAGGGGAAATTCAATGTCTAATGATTATAAGAAATTAAATATTTAAAGGGGACTAAAAGGAATAAGTGAAGTGAATGTGAATATTACCCTTGGCCAAATCAATTATAGACCATCCAAATAATGGTATCAATAAAAAAAATCCCATGTGGTGTAGAAACAAAGGGTTATTTTCATTAAATAATAGAAATGATATAAAATATATCTTAAAAACATTCTTAGGGAGAATCACCTTTTTATTATAAAAATTTTTCAGAATACTTCACATTGAAAATCACTTTTAAAATATATATTTAAAAATTAAAATTTTAAAAATGAAAAGGAATATTTTAGCAAATGATTGTCGGTAAATCGATAGATGTTGTATGATGTATGAAGAATTTTCCTTTTTCATGGTAATAGGTTAGAAAAATTCCTTTTGAAAAGTGAATATAAGATTCATTTGAAAAAATAAGGTACAATAAAAAAAAAGAAAAATAATTATATAATAAAATCAATTTGGAAAGGTTAATAAATGTGGAAACCTTTTTAGAAAACTGGGTTTTTAGAAGAAAACAAGTTCTTTGAATAAAGAGATAAATAAATTTGGGTTTTCTTAGAAACATTTTCTAAAACATTTTTACTAACAATGAGTGGGAAATTAGTATTACTACTTTATAATGTTCATGAGTAACCCAAGGAGAAAAACATTTAAGGGTATATTAGAAAATGATAAAATAATTTCCACTTATGGAAATTCAACTGTAAATAATCCTGAACAAAATGATATTGTAATGTAAACCCTTGAAAATATTATAACAATTAGATTTTAATCAATCAATGAGTATATTGTGTGTATCAACTATAAATACACATAAATAAGTGTAAATAAATCAACAGATAGTCAAATTAATTATACATATAATCATATAATTTTAATGATAATTAGTAAGTAATGTAACCAAATGAAGTGAAATTGGGTTATAAAATTATTTTCCATTTGCTAACTTTTATCTTAAATACCCATAGAAGAAATAATTCAAATTAAAACTCAAAATAACAGGAATAATGAATAAAACATGATATTAAAAGAAAAAGTGGTAATATTTAAACTCTATCTAACAATTAGGTGCAAGACAATAACATTATTGTTTCAAGAGAAAGTTAAAAATCACAAAAGTAAGTGAGGTTGCAAAGATAATCATTAAAAATGTTCTTAAGTAGAATAATCAATAAAAATTCCAAAGTGTCTCATACCACTTTGAAACATTTGAATCATAATATCAATGAAGGAATAACATGAAATAAAACTTGTAATATCATGATAATATATATATTCATGGTATAACTTGTTAAAGGGAAGTATATACACCATATAAAAGAAACTAGTATAATAATAATAAATAATTCTCAAAGGAATGTAAATTGCAATGAAATCACATACCTTGTGTTTAATTTTTTGTGAAAAAACATTAAACTTTTTTATAATGGGTTTTAGAGTGTTAATAACTTATCAAATAACCATATTCATGTTTATAATATCATATATCATCTTCTTATAATGTGTTATTACACATTTGATGAAAATATTTTATTATTTTTAATATTTTATGTGTAAATTGCCTAATTTGTTGAGTATGTTTTAACCTGTTATTTGTTATCTATATCATGGTTTCAACTTATACAGAATTTAAACCACATTTTAAATATAATATATATTAATTACATATTCTTTTATAATAATCAATAATATTTAGAGATAAGAAATGGAAGGCACCATTCACGGAGAAGTTAGGTCGTACATACACAAGAACACTACTTTCAATTCTTTATCGTATTGAAAGAATGAAAAATAAAAAATATATATATTATAACTATAGTATCATATTATTTTCATATATGTTAGATAGGTTTATTAAAACCATTCGTTATTCATTCTATGTATACTATGAATGAATCACATCTCTTTGAGGGGTGGTAATACACACTTCCACAAACGATGTTATCGTATTCCCAAAAAATGGAGAGCATTAAGGTACATGTTTTAAAAAAATTATATAAGTTTACATAATTTATAAATATCAAATTTAACATATATAAATAAATTTTCCATCATAATTCCTAACCATGATATGTGGTAAAGAAAAAAAAACAATCATTGTTTTGTGAGGCGGTAGTTCGTCGTACACATAAACTCTACATTTGTTACCCATTAGATGGAAGTGTGTGTAACTATAGGTAAAAACCATATCTTTATATATTCATAGTATATTAAGGATACAAAAGTTGTTATATAAACATAGAATAAGGATAATTTAAATAGTAGTGATGGAAATAAAATTAAAGAGATTTAGGAAGCATGTTACCTGTTAATTGGGTAACTCCTTTTGGTTTGTACCAAAGGGAATCCATTGATGGACTTATAAATAAGGTGAGGCTTCTAGGTTTAGGTGGTGGACTTTTAGGATATATTTCTTCATTCCAAGTTCAATCAAAATATTCTTGAGATTTGTGAGGAAGTAGGAATAGAGGAGGCCTTTTATAGTGGGTGAGGAGTGACACTCTTTTAAATTTTAGAAAATGGAATTGTACCAACTTTTTTCCCTTTTAAAGTGTCTCCAATAATTGGAAAAATTAGATAAAAGGGGTTATAGGATATAAATTTTTCAAAAAAATGTATTTTTTACAATTTTATAAGTTTTTTTGGACCATAATTTAATGGTTTAGTCCCTTTTTTAGCTTAATTTTATCTTAAAAAATGTAATTAATTTTAATCACATTCACTGATAGTTTTGATAAAAAACTTAGATGAAATTATTAGAAATTATAAATTATTATGATTCCATATATTGAATAAAATTTTCCAAATTCCCATCATAGAAGATTTAGAAACTAATTTTAATTTAATCCTGCATGCGGGACAACAATGTAGGTTTTTAAAGTGAGAATGTTCAAAAGTATGATAAGTTTTCATATCCAATTTCAATGTGAAATTGATTAAAATGTCCTAAATTGAATTAACTAATAAATAATTGATATATTTTAATTTTAATTTTTTTTAATTTAATTTAACATTACAAATAAATTAAATTAGAAACATTTTTAGAGTTAAAATTTTGTATTTTTCATTATTCATTCAAAAAATGAAACATCACAGAGAAATACCAAAGATTCACCCTATCCCAATTTTTTTGTATTACATAAAAATATGAAGTTTATTTTAACATATAATATATATTAAATATCAAAAAATTTTGATTTAAAATAGGTTCTCTATTAAAAGGTGATAAAAGTGCCATAATAAAAATGTTGGTTTTTATGTGTAATATACAGTTTGTTAATAACTTATGTCTATATAATAAAATTAATCATTATAAAAATATTTAATATATAATATATATCTATTACATCATTATCACTCACTAATTTTAGTTAATATAATTTATTTGGATAAAACAGGCTTTGTGAACATAAAAATAGTTTTCTATAAAAATATTCTCTTTTATATTCAGTTGGTTCATATATTAATTTCCAATTAGGTTATAACCAATAAATTAGTTTATTATTTGTGTAATACATAGATTTTCATTAGTTAGTTAATACTATTTTTAAACACTAATTTAATTGTTTGGTTATGTCTTATTATATTATATATTAATTCTTTAATAATATATTATTATTCGATAAAACACGATCTTACATATAACGGAAGCTATTAAAGAAAGGAGATCTTGCGTGTAATGAACACTAACTCAATATTCCATGTATTTCAAGAAAAAAATATTTAATTTATTTGAAATAGTAAATATATTATAAATTCTATTTATATTATATTCCTTTACAAACTTCGTGCTATGTGTCATACATGATATTGAATACAATGTTCCTAGATTATATTTTTGGGTTGTTACATTCTCCACACCTTAGTTAAATTTCATCCTTACAATTTACAGTTGATCTTAGGAATAGATTGTGTGATGATTCCAATGTTTTAAATCCCATAGTGAGAGAAATGTTCAGAAGAAATCCTCTAGGAAAAATAGAACAGGGATTACAAATCTCATAAAGAATAATATATAAACTGGCCTTTATGTTGCAGGTCATTAGTGCAATGTTGAGATACGTACATGGAATAAAAGCACAAACAATTATAGGGAGTGATTAAGGTCATCAATCAAATAAAAATTATTTATAAATGGAAAGTTGAGGGCCTCAAATCCATAAATCTGTAATGATTTGGAAAACAATCAGTTCAATAAAAATTAAGATATTAGGATAACGTTTTTTATGATCATTTTCCTTGTCTAGAGAAATTACTTTACTACCTAAAAATATATGCAAATTTAATTACATGATACATTTTAATTTCATATGAATAATTCCATCTTTTGGTTATTCTTCGATCAAATTCTTATTTAACCATTCCATTAAGGAATGGTTATCAGAAATTTAACCTTGATGCATGAAGAACTAAAATACACATTTAACAAATCATAAGGCCCATAAAGGGTGATAAGTATAACTATTCTCTATAACTACTTTAAAAATACAATATTTTTAATACATTAATATCTAAACCTAAAATTTAACACTATTGGTTCAACATTAATATTATTTATAAAATTGTTTATATAAAAACAATGAAAAATTGTCTAGGACCTTGCATAGGTCAGTGGTTGGCGTGAAACCCTTGTCGTCATTTGGCCATAGGTTAATTACTCGTTCCTTGATGGACTTGATTTTTTATCACCTAATATACATTTTATCCTTTTCTAAAACCAAATTAATAATATTTAAAAAATAAATATGATGGAAATACTTGAAATTTAATCATTAAATAACTTATAGTTTTAAATACAACCCTAAAACATAAATACTTCATCTCTTTATTTCACCATAGTTCCTTCCATGGCCAAGATGTTATCCTCTTGAGGAGGTAATTTCCTAAAACCAAAAAACATAGTCTAACCATCAATTATCATATTGGAAAATCTATATAATTATTTTTAGGATATCAAAATATTGAAAAATTATTTTCAATCTGAGACACCTCAGGTTTAACCTAGACTGTTCATATTCATCATATATTCAAATCTTTTATAATGGATTGTGATGAAAATGTAAATTATCCAAAAAATATCCCACATGAGTGTCAAATGAGGTGTGTAGTAAGCCCCATTTTCATGTATGAGGTTACACTGAGTCACACTCAATGCACCTTGTCGGAGTTATTACCCCAAGGTACATCTGTTACTAAACCACATCCACGTACAGTATACAAACAGGGATATATTTCTAGGAAAACCAAATAATCTCTATCAAATTGAAACATTAGATTATTATCATATTCTTATCTTCAAATTAAACTATATGGTTATGTTCTCCAATCTATGTTTTCCTAAATATAGTTCCCAAGGTTAATACTAAAATTATTTTGATACTAACTATAGGAACCTAACCCCAAAGAGCCCAAATATAGTGTCTACTAACATTAAATTTATATTATTATAAGGAATAAAATACAAAAGTACCAATGAGTTTAGTATTTGTTGTCAACTTGATACATACATGGGTCTTTTATTATAAATGAATACAATAATTAAAATATAACTTTTTTTTATTTTGAGGATAAATTTATTCCAACAAGAATATCCTTTCATATCATTCATAGTACACTCCTTAGATTCCTTGTAAAGGGAAACAAAATTAAGGTGATATCAAATTCTCACTAAGGGTAAAGAATTGTAGAATAAATAATGAATCAATGAGAATAATGATTATAGAAAGGGAAATAATTGAACACACATACCATGTAATCAAAAAATTGATATGGAACTTTAAAAAAAATATGGAATGGTAATAAATGGAAACACATTCCATTCAAATAACTAGATAAGGAAAAATCAATATGGGAAGTTAAAATATGAAAAATATCCCATTTAATTAATTAACGTCAAATGAAATGTATCTATATATATGTCGACACAAAATCTCATGGATGAATAATAAATAAAACTAAAATATAGAAATGATTAATTATTAGATTCCATGATTCCTAAGTACATAGAATCAATTACATCAAGAAATTTCATAATATGTTTTAGAATTTTGGGTAGAAACTCATTAAATTTGAACAAAAAATTCATCTCATGAGACTATTGATGCATTTAAAGGATTTAATTAAATGATCCCCAACCCGTAGGTCTCACCTTAAATGGTCCCCAAACCATATCTTTTATGTCCCAAGAATTAAACGTATCAAATAAACTATGTCACTTATCAAATATCGGTATTAAATAATGGATAGGGATTTATTGATATTTCCCCAAATAATGAAATAATGTTCAATTTAAACACTTTATAAGAATCATATATAGTTCAAGTGGAAATCCTATAAAAGAAATATGATATGGATATTTAGGGGGAATTCAATGTTAAATGACCCTAGGAAATTGAATATTTCAAGGGGACTAAAAGTAATTATGGAAGATAAGATGAATACTATCCTTATCCAAATCAATCACATAACATCTAGAGGAAGAAAAAGGATGGTATCATTTACTTTAAAATTATTTTTTAAAAAAATATTTAAAATTTTCTTTCTAAACATGAAAAGGAAGATTAAATGAAATCACAATAGGTAAATTCGTACATTTCATACGAGGTAATAAGAACATTATTTTTTCATAGTAAAAGGTTAGAAAAATTCCTTTTTTGAAAAGTGACATGAATATTTTTTTGAAAATAGGGGTAAAAAAGTATAAAAATGAATTTTAAAAAATCATTTTGGAGGGGTTAAAAAACATTTTTGAAAAAAATTAGAAATCCGTGTTTTTTGAAGAAAATAGTGTCTTCAAATAGAGAATGAAATAAAGTCAGGTTTTCTAAAAAATCATTTTAGAAATCATTTTTTGAGTACCAAAGAGTGGTAAAATGGTATGAATAATTCATAACGGTCATGAATTACCCAAGGATAATAATATTAATGGGTTTATTAGAAAATGATACAATACTTTTCTATGACATAAATTCATGGCTAAACAGTCCCAAAAAAATGGGATTGTATTGTAAACCCTTGAAAATATTATAACGTTGAGGTGAGAATCAATAAATGATGAGATTATGTTTATCAACTATAAATCCACACAAATAAGTGAAAATAAATCAATAAATAGTAAATATAATAATAAACATAATCATAGAATATTAACAACACTAAATAAGTAATATAAATTAATGAAAAAATTGGGGTATGAATTGTTTTCCACTTCATTACTTTTAACTCAAATACCATTAGAAAAAATAATTAAAAAATAAACTCGAAATAACATGAAGAATGAATAAATAAGGATATTATAATACAAAGACATAGTATCTACACAATATATAAGAATTTAGAGGCACAAATATAAATTTATTGTGTTAAGAGAAAGTTAAAAATCCCAAAATGAAATGAGATTGTAGAGATAATCACTAAAAATGTTCTAAAGGAGAATAATCTTTATGAATTCCAAAGTGTCTCATACAACTTTTAATATTAAATAATAATATCCATGAAGGAATTAAATTAATTGAAACATATAATATAATGATAATAAATAAATCTATTATATAACATTTCAAAGGTATGTATATGTACCATATAAAAGAAACTAGGTTCATAACAACAAATAACTCAAAATGAAATGTAAATTGAGATGAAATCAATTACCATGCATTTACTTTTGTCTAAACTTACTTTGACCTCTCGTATTTTTTTGATAGTGTTATTACCTTATTAAATAACCATATTCACATTTATAATATATTATTAATCATTTGATAATAAACATTCATTATTTTCACTATTTTGGGTTTAGATTTCCAAGTTTTCTAAGTATGTTTTAACCTGTTATTTATTGTTTCAATCATGGTTTCATCGTCTAATAAATTTATACAATTATTTAAATATAATATATATTCATTATATATTTATTTAAAATTTCCATAATATTTGTAGAAAAGAAATGTAATGAACCATTCATGGAGATGGTCGACCATGTTTACGCATGAACGCTACTTTCATTTCTTTTATGTATTAAAACTATAATAAATAAATGATATATAGATATATATATATTAATTATAATTATAATATCATATATTTGATATATAATTTACATAGTTTTTTTTAAATAATCATGTATACATTCCATGTATACTATGAATGAATCACATCGCTTTGAGGCAACAGTATTTCGTACTTCCACAAACGATGTTATCGTATTCCCTAAAAATTGAGTGTATAAAGTTTTGTGTTATGAAATAATGATAGTTATTTAAATAAATTATAAAAATCATATATAACATGCATAAAAATATTTTTAATCATTATTCCCAACCATGATAGCTGGTAATGGAAACAATAAACTATCACAGCTTCGTGAGGCGGTAGTTCACCATACACATAAACTGTATGTTTATTACTCATTAGATGGAAGTGTGTGTAAGTGTAGGTATAAGAAAAAACATAAAAAAAATATTTATATTTAGAATACTTATATAATAATGAAATAATTATAATTGTAAGAGTGGGAAAATAAATAAAATAAAGAGATTGATGAAGGACGTTGCCTCCAAATTTGGTAACTTCTTTTGGTTTCCACCCAAAAGAATCCATGGATGGATTTATGACCAAGGTAAGGAAACTAAGTTTGGGGGATGATTTTTTAGAGGATATTTGGGAAGATATTGGTTGATAAAAAGTGTCTTGAGAGGTGTGAGGAAGTGGGAGGAGAGGTGGCCTTTTAAAGTGGACGAGGAGTGTCACTCTGGTAAATTTTGGAAAAGGGAATTCCACTAATGTTTTTTCCATTGAAAGTGGATAGAATAATGGGAAAAATTAGGTCCAATGGAGTATAGGGTATATATATTTCAATAAAATGGATTTTTGAAAATTTTATAGGTTTTTTTGCCTTTAAGTTGAAAGTTTAGTCCCTTATTAGGATTAAGTTCATCTTAATCTATGTAATTAATTCTAATCACATTCACTAATATTTTTGGTGAAAAAATAATTTGACATTATTAGACATTATAAATTATTCGGTCTCCAAATATGGAATAAATTTTTCCAAATTACAATCACATAATTGAAATAAATTAATTTAATTTTAATCCTGCGGGCAGGATGACAATGTGGGTTTTTAATTTAAAAATGTTCAAACAATTTCTCGGCTTCCATATCCAATTTAAAAGTGAAATCGATTAAAATAACCTAAATTAAATTAATTAATAAATAATATATTTAATTAAACATTAAAACTAGTTTAAAATATATTTTATCCTTATAAATAAATTAGATGAAAAATCATTTTTTAGTTAAAATTCAGTATTTTTAAATATTCATTAAAAAATAAAACTTCACAGAAAAATACCAAACAAATCAACGATAACCCAGTTTTTATATTTTCATTTCAAATATAATGTTTATATTGAAATATAAAATATATTAGATATCAAAAAAATGTATTTAAAATATGTTCTCCATTAAGAGCCGATAAAAATTCCTTAATAAAAATATAGGTTTTTACATGTAATATTGGGGTTGTTCTTACCTTCTGTCTATAAAATTTGTTGGATTATTATAAAAAATATTTGATTGAATAATATATATATATATATTACATTAATATGACTCAATAATTTTAAATTATTTAATTTATTAGGATAAAACATCTTAGAGGGCATAAAATTATTTTTCTACAAAAATATTCTCTTAATATTCAATTTGTTCTTATATTCATTTAAAATAATGTTGTAACCAATGGATTTGGTTTATATTTGTGTAAAATATATATTTTCATAATTTAGTAAATAATACTGATAACTACTAATTTAACTGTTAGGTTAAGTCTTATTATATTAAATAATAATATTTTAATAATATATTATTGTTCAGTAAAACTCGGTCTTGTGTATAACGCAAGCTATCGAAGAATGTCACTCATACATGTAATGAAAGATAACTCAGTGTTTTTTGTATTAAAAGCTAAAAAATATATTAAATTTATTTAAAATATTAAATATATTATAAATCCTTATGATATGATATTCCCTTACACGCTTGGTGTTGCCTGTCATACATGATATCGGATATGATGTTCCTACTTTAGATTTTCAAGGACTTACATAAATTATTTTTTTATCCAATTTAGAAAATAATTTTTTTAATTAAAAGATAAATTTAGTTTTTTAACAGAAAAATTTTCTTATATGGGTTATTTTTTGTTTTTAATAAGAATCAAAGTCACTTCGTAAAAAATAAATTACCTAATTTAAAATTAAAATTGTAAAATTTCAAAAATAATGGTAAATTTTAAAAAATATTAATTCATTTTTTAGTCATTATAAACCCATATAATCTAAAAAATAAATTATTTAAAAAAATTAGCAATTTAGATTGAACTACTATCACCGTTATATTAAAATATATACGGGTTTTCCAAAAGTTCCCATTTACCATCTTGTAAAACGGGTCACCTTCACAATTTCAAACATACACTGACCATTCATATTTCCATTTAAATTTTTCCCCAAATATACTCTACTATATTTTCCTCACATGTAATCATTCCACTTGGCACACTTTTTAAGCATAATCCCTTTAATTTTAATGAGTGTTTTAAGGAAATATAAGTCCTTCAACATAAGTATTATCTCCTTTTTAAGTATTTCTCCTTAACATACCTCTTAAAAATATATAATATCCATAAAATTAATATTAAATTGGTACAATTATTATACTTATATGTTATTATAATAATGTAATGACAAATATTTACTCCTTTCCATCCTCGGTGAAAAAGAAAAGTGTTATTACAACATGGTGCAGACTACTACCTCCACAAAGTGGCACCTTCTATTTTCTATCACAACAATTCAGGGATACTCAAAAGGATGTAATGGATGAATAAATATTTTATATTTTATATTAATTTCATTATAAAATTAAAATTTATATTATAATTAATTTCTCTCTCGTTCCTTGAGAAATATAAGCATTAATCATGTTTATGGTTGAATAATCTCTTCCAAAATTAATGATTTTATTTTTTCATCACTATCCATCATTGTTTATTTTAAATTTATATATTATTATATAAAAATTATTCCTATAAAATTATTAAGATTATATATTTTATTAAAATATTTTACAATTCCTATAAACCATTCTCAACATATATAAGGAGTTACAATAAATTGATAGAGCATCCTCAAGTAAGAGGCATTAGTAAGAAAAAAATATGATAAACAAATAGAAATGTCTAGTTAAAGGAAATTGTAATATTAAATATATATGAATAATTTTAATGGGTATATATATAATTACATTAATTTAATTATTCATTAATTTAAATGAAAGTGCAGAGCACTTTCAGACACAGGTAATGGTTTTCATCTCAATTTCTCTTCTTTGAGACATGTTTTAATCTGATCAACCAATTTATTATTTACATAGTGTGTATACATTCAAATAATTTAATTTGGGTTAATCAATTATTTTGTTAATGATAATTATATAACCATATGGCTTTCATGCATCAATTTTTTAATTCAAAATTTACTAAAGACATAAGGGGTTCATCTCAAAATTGATTTTCAAGACATATTTTATTTCATTCAACTAAATTTATTTTTATGGGGTGTGTACTACCAATTTAATATATAATATAATAAATTATAATTATTTTGGTTATTTTAATTTCAATTTTAAAACTTATCTCTTTCAATGGGGTGTTCAAAAAATATTATTAAGACATAAGGGGTTTTGTCTCAAATTCCCTTCATTGAGACATGTTTTTATTTAGTAACAAATTTACATTAAGATGGGGTATTTAAGTCATGTTTGTCATATTTTATCATTAATTATACTATATTAATTTTATTTTATATTCAATTTCCAAATATACCTCTTTTGACTACTTTTATTTAGTTATTACTCAAGTCGTAAGGAATATTCTATTCCTCATTTGTGGCTTGTTAGTCACAATTTCTATTCATGTTTCTCCATTTTATAAAATATTATTCTCATGAAACTCTTCTATTTTTGAATATATACACCTTAGATATAATCTTGGATAAATAAACCACACAGTAATAGGGTTATACATGTTTTTAGTTCCCTTTTAAAACCACAATTTTATGTAAACCTGGTTTACATAAAATATCATATTTCTTATCCTCTGTCAAGAATCACCCCATAAAACAATTTTAAACCATGAATATCCTCTAAAACCATTTTTATTTTATGTATAAACTTATTTTTTCAATTATGGTTTTTTGGAAAATAATAATTTATTTCATTCCTTAGAATGATCTTTTTCGTATTTCCTAATGATTCCCAAAAGTGGTACATTTTTTTCTTTCTTCTCAAATATCATTTTCAGGAAATATTTATATTGGAACTCAATGATAAATACCCATATTAAATTTTAAAATACAATCATATAAATTATTTAATTACTTATTATCTTTTGATTCCTTAGGATTTATCCTTCGGTTATTCCTTGATACAAAATTATAAAACCCACCTCCTTCTCATGGGGTTGATCATGTTTTTTATTTTTTTATTGTTCATTCTCCTCATGTGGCACACATTTGTATGATTTTCATTACACCGAGGGGGTATTGGAATTATATATCCCTAAAATTATATGGGGTAGAACTTTATATCTCATGATATGTTAATCATCATGATTGAAATTAAAAATGAGTGGGAAATTATTTTTCAACTAATACAGTTGATGTTGGGCTATCTAATAATGAGGTTATATGTATGTTACTTTTTTTATTAAATTTATGTTGATTCCTTCATTTAATATTGATCTTTATATTCAATAATCTCTAATAAATGTACAAGTAAAATGAGAATGTCACCTCATTAAATAATGATATAAAATATGGAGGAAATTCATTGGGGATGAATTAAAGAGACAAATATTTATGGTAATATTTTAATTATTATCAGTGGGATGATTTTTTATCAAAATATTATTAATATTCCCATAGTAGAGTTTTTTTTATTTTGGGTATGAATTGGATTTTATTTTATCATGATAAGATATATTTCAGAGATAATAAGGGTATACTTAATTATTTTATTCCTTTGATAACTTATAAATAAGTCTAGAAATTGATTAAATGTAGAAATGAATTTTTACTAGATCAAATTTGTAAAAATGAATGATATTATTCAAATTACTGATATTCACATAGTGAATGAATATATGGATGTTTTTTCTCAATGGTTTCACAAGTTTTATTATGGATCTGGATGTTGAGTTTATTGTAAACTTGGTCAATGATACTCAACTAATTTCCAAACCTTCTTATCAAGTGGATGAAGTATAAATTTTGGAAATGATAAACAACCAACATGATTTCCTTAATAATTGTTTCATTCATCAAAGAAAATCACCATAGGGTGCACATCCTTTATTTATTAAAAGGAAACCTGGTCTAATGAGGTTGTAAATTTTAGTATATCCTTCTGATATCATCATTGTTAGGAACAATCGTAATTTTCGTCATGTTTAGGATTTTTTTAATTAGCTCTAGGAATCATAGTTTTCTCAGTGATTGGTGTGATACCATCAGTTGAAGGTGATTGAAAAAGATGTTCTTGATATGTTGTTTTATACTAGATAATTTCATTTTAAGTTTGTGGTTATTAAATTTTTGTTGGCTTATTCACAAGTTTTATTCATGGAATTTATGAATAGAGTTTTAGATGACTGTTTAGAAAAGGTTTTGGTTGTTTTCATTTATGTGATTTTGATATATTATTATATTCATGATGATGATGAAATAATCCTAATTATTGTTTGGTAAAAATAAAATGAAATAAGTTATATAGAAAATTTAGGAAATTTTAATATTGGTTGCAATATCATTGATTTTATGGAATATTGTTTCTAAAGATTTAATATTATTCACCCTGTTAAAACTATGTTGGTAAATGAACTTCCATGACTAAATAATTTCATAGAGACTCATCATTTTCTTATATTAGTGGGTTAATACCAGTGGTATGTTTAGAAATATTCCCAGTTATCTAGCCCACTAATTAAGTTAGCTTAAAAATTAGGTAAATTCATTTAGACTGAAGACTATGAATCATGTTTTGATGATCTAAAAATAATATGGGCTAATGATCTAGTTTTAGACCTTCTCTCTAGTAATGGTTAATTTTTTATCTATAATAATTCATATTTTAGGGGATATAGATATGTTTTGATGTAGAATTTTTAGGTATTTTTTTATAAATCACATTAACTTGAAACATCATGATCCAATTATCCTATACATCATCTGAAACACATAATGTGATTCACGATCCAAATTATCCTACACATGATTTAGATTAATATCTTACTATGTATCCTTGATTATATGATTATTTCATGTATATTATGTGTTTTATGTTTCATTATAATGGAAATATTTATTGTATTAATATCATATTTTTATTCTGGATGTAATCCAATTGGAAGAGAATATGTCATATGAGGAACAACTGGTTCAGATTATAGGTCATATAGGGTAGTTTCTGTAGAATAATTTGATTCATCAACTAATGGTTTTAATTTTGAAACTATATATTTCAATAAGTAATATAGGAATCAAAAAATGTTATTAAGGATAATATTCCCTACTTGTTTAACCAATGACTAAAATTATGAGGATGTAATTTCAAAAAATTGGGAATAATGTAAAAACCCATTTAAAATTAATAGAATATAAAAATCATGGCTTATTAGATTTCAAAAATTATACATTATTGACTTATAATAATCATATAAATATTATGTAATTTTTTAATCAATAAGGAAATAGTTTTTATCCTTGCCGAATTTTTTAACATGTATTAGACGATTCCATATAAAATGTTGACTTATAAATTTTATAATTATAATTTGATAAAAATTATATAATTTTTGATATCATTAATCCCAAATTATCCAATATTTAATTTCTAGTAATTTTCTAAAATGTTTTATTTTTTGGTGAATAGTAGAAAATAAAAATTTAAAAGATAACTGTCTTTTAATTTAACATATTTTAATGGACACATTATATTATGTCCTGGTTTTAATATTTATAAAGTTTATTTTTATTAATAATAATCCAATAAATTTCATTTTAATAATAATTTCACTTTATTTTCATATAAATACTTTTTATATATAAAAAATGATTTTCTCTAGAAAACTGTTTTTTTCAAGTTTGATGAGTTTATAATAAAATTGATTTCTATTAGTTTTAAAAATTAAATTTTATAAAATTTAATATTTATTTTTAATTATAAATTAAAATTTATTTAATGAGTCCAAATTTATTTTGATTCATTGTCAATAGTATCATTGGTAAAAAAAATCATTTACCACGATAAGAGTTAAAATGGGTTTAAAAGGTTTAAACTAAAATAATGTGGAATAAAATGACCAAATTCTTCCTTATATCCTATAATATGATCCTAAATAGAAAATATCACATCTATTTTCATATTATGATTAATTTTGGATCCATTTCTCTTCATTAATATGAAAATATATTTTTTTCTTTTGAAAATTTCCAAATGTCTCATCTGCCTCACTTATGAACGAATACTCCCTCTAATCTCATCTATAAATATTAAGAGCCTCTAGTCCTTGATAATAATAACCAAAATAGAATCCTAACTTTTCTATTCACCTCCATGATTTCCTATTTTTATAATAATACCATCCTAGGAAGGCTTTCAATATAATCCTAATGAGGTTATCTTAGGAGGGGGTACAATTCATAACTGAATGTTTTCTATTTGTTTCTTCAAATAAATAATTTAAATATTAACTAAACATATTTATATAATATAATAAGTATCTATCTCATATATATATATAAATATATATGTCTATGTTATAAACATTTATCTTCTACTTTTCTATCATATGGGAAATTGAAACATCGCTTGTGCGTACCTGTGGACTACCACTTCCACAAAGTGATGTGTTTTGTTATTTATAGCTGAGCTATATGGTAGAAAACAATTCTGTAAAATAAATTATATATTATATTAATGGAATAATATAATTCTGGGAAGATATAATTTCATTTATTGTTTTACCTTAATGTCCATTGGAAAAAGATAATGGTGTTCATGTGTACGTGTGGAATACCTCCTCTGCGAAGTGATGTGATTCAATTTTCTTTTTCACAATATATGAATAATCATATGGAAAGGAAAAATAAATAAATATGAAATTTAAAAAAATTTATTATTCTAGAAAATTAAAATATTATCTATTTTATTTCTTTTCCACCTGTTAAAAAATTAAAATGTCGTTCATTCGTACGTTTAGACTACTACCTTCATCAAATGATGAGGTTTATTTCACATGACCACCATAAATGGTTGGATTTATAATTTAATATAATTTATAAATAAAATAAAAAATCCATATTTATGATTTTATAAATAATGTATACATAACCCCTTTAACCAGAGTCGATGTGCTGACCTAGTTTTTAGGTTTTAAACCGAACGAACCCAAAACATCAAACATGAACATAACCATTTTTGTGAATAAATATAAAATGGTAATAAATAAAATAAATGGGATAATTATACTTAAATGAACATAAAAAATATTCTTAAACAAGTAAACAAACTAATAAAATTTTATTATTCATGAGTTAGAAAACGTATAAAGCTATATGGGATATAAGGTATGATATTTTCTTTTAAAAAGTTTTTAAAATGATTTAAACTCCTTATCATCCATATATATATTCATTTAAATGATTAAAAAATTTATTATTTTTCTTTCAAATGATTCTAAATTAATTTTTTTAATATTTCAATTTCTTTTTAGAGATAAAAAAAATAACATTTCCATCATTTAGTGTATACTTTGTTTTCAAATTTTAACAAAAGTATAACAATAATGTTTTTTAAGGAATATAACATGACTATCATTTCTTATAATCATATATTTTATTTGATTTCAGGATTCATAAATTAGTTAAATTGGATTCTCAAAGATTACAATATTCTTAAAACTCAATGTATTTATCATTCATATGATTTTTTTATGAGGAAAACATATTTATCATTATTTTTTCTAAAAATTGAAAGTTCTTTACTTATTTTATAAATGAGTTTTTAAATATTTTATTGATTAAAAAGTTAAATATTGTAGATTTTTTATTCATTATATGGTACTTTAGAATTATATAAGATGATAGGTGGTCTCAATATATCTTATATGATTGATGATCCTAGGACATCTTATATGATAGTTATGCCCGATATAGCTCAGAAATGTAGTGGGTAATGTTAATTGTTTTCATAAGAAAGAATGAGGGAGTTGATTAGGGAGGTTTCTTCTATGTAATTAAATGGGATCCTTTTATTTCTTACATGAGTATTTAGGGGTTCAGAATATAATGCTCTAAAATGTATACAAGGGTTTCAATTTTAATTATATGGGTTTTAAAGGTTTTCATTATAAATTAATGTTTTCCCCAATTTGGATGTGGCTTATTTTATATACTCAATGAATAATGTGTAGAATGTGACATTTTATGGGTTTTCATTTTTTCTGTAAGTTGATTAGGTTTCATTCCATTATTTCCCTAATAGATATTTTGGTTCTCATATGATGTATGAAATTATTTTTTACAAGTTTTAAGGATTAAAACAAATGGAGATGATGATAAGTTTAAGGCCATAAGTCTTTTTCATGAAAGGAAAACATGTTTAATTTTTTTTAAAAAAATTAAATTATATAAAAAATGGACCCTGAGGAAAATTATAAACTTTTTAATATATGGTTTTTCATATAATTTTTATGAACTAATTTAATAATACTCTAAAGCATAAATATCCTCTAATTTTAATAACGTGAATTATTTAATAAAATAAAGAGATTATGTAATGTTTCAAGTTTAGGACCTTATATTACCCAAAATGGAAAATTTATTATGTTAGGGATTATAAACTCCCCCTAGAAAATGAATATTTTAGTGTCACCTGGATCCCATACCATAGTTGGTGCAATAACGTATCTATAGTTTAGTTGGGAAACTAGGATTCTTAGGTTTCTCTAGTTGATGGTTTCGTTTACTTTTTTTTCTATGAAAGTTGGATTTATTATTTCGGATTCTCTATCATTAAGAATAAATTATATTATTCTTCCTTTTCGTATAATTATAACCTAATGTAATTATATTTTTCCTTAATATTTCTCAGTTGACTTGTCCTTTTTTGAATACTCATTCTTTTTTAGGGCATCCTACTGAGTACACATATACTCACTCATTTATGGGTGTTTTTCATAAAAATGTCATATATTATAAAAAAAAGTCGATCATTGATGACTTTTGGTGACATAGTATTGGTGGAGTGGTAGATAAGCGGTTCCAATATGTGATAATTTAAGATGGAATGCATGTCCCTTTCTGTTTTAATATGGAGATCCCTTCACCTTAGTTGGATTATGTTGTTTTAAAATTTGGATTGTTGGGTATGCATTTTTTCACATTTAACTTTTTAAATTATTAACTTATTATATAATGTGGTATCATAATTTTTATTAGGGATTATATTTTATATTTGGATTTATTTCATATCCCACATTCATTTATCATATACGGATATATGTATTTGTGTATATGGGAATTAGGATTAGTCCTCCATTCATGTGTGAAATGTCTACATGGTTCTTTTCATCGATCCATGGACTACTATAGGTGGGATTGGTATACCAAACTCAACTTATTTCTAATCCATTTGGTAACATTGTGGATTGGATCTGGTCAAATATAAATATCCTCAATAGAGAAGAATAAATAGTGATAGATAAAGAAAATAGGAACCACCCATAAATAATGTGGAGTGAAATATTTGAGGAATTAAATACTTACTAAATGAGGTGAATACATCATATAATATCATAAAAATTAATAAGAAGTTACAAATAATTAATCAAAGTAGTGGAAATGTTCCTCCATGGGGTGAATAGAAAAATATATCTTGAGGGAAAATAGGGTGATTGTTGTTCCCTCTTGGAGTAGAAACCAAAATATTAATGTGATGAGCTCATACAACAATATTTTTTATGTGGTTTTTTATATTTATATTCAATATATATATATATGGAAAATCAAGAATATATGGGTATATTTATAACTTTGAAATACTCTACATTCCATGATTATTGGATATCTAGAAAATAGAGATTATATGATTATGTACACATTCAAATGATTCCATTAGTGGGAACAATTATCTGACTGAAAATTATTTTTTTTATTAAGAAAGAAACTTTTGAGGGAAAAGTGAGAAACCATAAAGTTCAACAAACACCAAACAGCCCCAAACAGAAAACCAGAAACGACCTCTTCCAAGCATAAGTAGCAACCGCCAACTCCAATGAAGGACCACTCAGAGATCCCATGCAAGCATGGTCCCTCCCGATGGAAAGCCATCCCTCTAAGTCAACCACATCCGAAATGACCTACAGAGGAAATAGCAGCGTGCTCTAGCCCATCTGAGATGATATGACCCTCAAAAATTTCCACACACAACAAGGGCGATAGCGCAACCAAGCATCAGTTGGAAAAGGAGTAAGAAGAATCATTGAAAACCAATTGAATTCTGCCAGAGTACATATCCCTAAACAACTTCCAGGATATGTTAGATACCTGAGAATGTGGATCTCCCCTTATCAGGTCTTCAAAAGAAGAAGTCAGTTTATTCCAGACCTGAATGTACTCCTCAAGCCTGATCAAGCCCTTATTGAAGCCCCCAACCGGGTTCATGTCATGTTTGTCAACCAAAATATATTGCTCTTCATTAAGATCCACTTTGAGATTCTGACCCATCATCTTGGCTGCATCCTCTTCCGAGGCATTGAGAAATAACACCTGCTCTGTCACCAAATCATCTGAACTCAAAATCAAATTCAAGGATAGTTCAAGATGTCCAAGTGGTTTTAGATGACACCTTACCTAGTTGTCCAACTTCTCATCCATTAACTTCTTTGCTGACCAAGTCCTCATAGGGGGAGGCAAGGAGGACTAGTCCTTCCTACCCCTCCTCCTCCTATTACTCTTGTTGCTCCTCGAACCAGGATTCTCTTCAGAAAAACCCTTACTTACCTCAATGACTACTTCCTCCCTGCCTCTGTTAGCACACTTTGGGTAATCAGGCCCCATGACCCGACCTTCTAAATCGAATCCATCGAGTTTCTTCCTGCTGGATTTACCTTCCTCAACCAGAAAATATGTTTCATCTCTCAATTCTACCTCATGAAGTACTTCAAACCTGTTTCTCAAGATGAATGGGGTCTGGGTTAAAGAGTCCGCACCCCCTGGAAGATTTCCATGGCCCAAACCCCCTGATTCTCTAAAACTGGTCTGGAACGGCACCTCCAAGACATTCCCATGCAGTTAAAGAGGGTCGCTACCCAATGCCAGCGCCACCCCACTAACCCTTTCCTTTCCCTTAACCACTGCTTCCTCTTCCCCGGTCTCCTACTGAGTTGCAGATTGATCAAAACCCATGCCCATGTATTGAGGCTGAGGATTCTGATCCTCCCAATCCCTGATAGAACCACAGGTGGCCTCAGGTCTGGAAGGTTCACCTATAGAGAGAGAAGTCCTCGCCAAAGCCCCATCCACATGGCCCTGATTCTCTTTCCCCATACTGTTGGTCACCTGACATCCACCCAAATCCCTCCTAAGATGATCAAACACTGCCTCCACTTGAGCTCCCGAGATCTTTGATGAATCCTTCAAGACTGGGCATGTAGGCCTCACCCTCCACGAGCCAGTAGGATCCACCGTAGAAGAATTAGAAAGACGGGGCTTCTTCACCCATGTTTACTATAAGGCCCCAGCTCCTGAACACCCCAAGGTGCCTCAACATGATCAAAGGTATCCGAAGACATCTCCCTTGACCCCTATTTGCACGCAGCAGGTTCAGTACCATGGCCAGGACAGGCTCCATCGCCCTTAACCTGATCTGAAACATTATTATCCGCCGATGAAGTGTCAACCAAAACTGCCGAAGACCTTTTGTGACACTCGTCAAAACAATGGCCCTGTCTATGGTAAAAGCAACAGAACAATGACCATGATTTATAGAAAATACTTTGCACGTACCTGTATTTCCCATCAATCACGGTCCAAACCTTCTCGGGAGGAGGTCAGGAGAGCTCCATTTCAACACAAATGCATGCAACGATCGGGTGCACCATAGAATCATTTTTCCAATCTGCACAAAGGAAACGGCCCAAGGAATTACCTATTGAACGAAGGAGAGCTGGATTATGAAAGGGCAGTGGTAACCCCAGAAGCTGGATACAGATTGCTGAAGATGAAGAATCACGATTCATGTGCAAATCAAACATCCAACGATGTAGATGAAATGGAAACCCTCTAACGGATTTGCTTGCACAAGACCAGGCCAAAGCCAAGTTGTCTTCATCAGCGAGGCAAATAAGAAATTGGCACGGCCCAAGGATCCCGACGACCGCACGATGACCTAAACCCCATTCCTGATTCACGCACCTATCGAACACCTCAACTAGAGGCCTATGACAAGTGAACTTTGTGACCAGAGCTATGGAAAGAAGCGAAGAATCTTCAAAGAATTCCTTGGAAGAAACTGGAATGACTAGATGACCATTACAGACTCTCGGGACCTTTGGAGCGACATCAATTCTAGGGAGGTAAGAACGCCTCTTGGGTACTGAAACCCCATGTGAAAGATCCTGCCCCTCCCCCTGAGGAGGAGGGGCCATCGCCACTGCCATGGAAGCTAGGGCATCACATCGCGAGCCCGAGGAGGAGGGGCCGTAGTAGCTAGGGTTTCTAGTTGAAATTATTGGGAACAATTATCTTAATAAATGAATCTAATGGAGATCATGATATTTCCCTTGATATCTTGAATGAACAAATTCTTTTATATATATTAATCTTAACATGGATATATGGATTAGAGAATTTTTATTTTAGTTCAATGTTAAATAGGGCATTGGGGTCAGACATTGTGATTGGATAAGTGGGAGGTATGTTTTAAAAAAACATACATAACTACTCTAAAAGTGTTTTAGCGTTTATAAAAATGGTTTTCTAATATATTTAAATAATGTATTGAATATGATGTGATACATAATAAAATTGAAAACAACTTTTTGATGGATCATTGGAAACATACTAACAAATTTATGGATATTATTTTTTTGTGTCATTATTTAAGGAACAATGTTCAGGGAAATGGTATAAAGTATATGAGTCATTAGTGAAAGTGAGATATTTACAAATATAATCCTAAAGTTCTAATATACATATGATATAATTTTCTCATATTGTATGAGATGATATAAGGATTCCATATGGTATAACATTCTAAATGAAAATATTCATCATTTTTCATTGTTGGGTATATTGTTTGTAACACTCAATATTTAATTATAGTAAGTGAACATTTTAATTTTATTAAATTAGTGAAAATTAAGATTTTAATATTTCATGGAACAAAATTTATATTATTATAGAATGATTTTTTATTTTTAACTTACAACATGAAAGTAGTCCTAATTTTTTTTCGAACATTTCTTATAGATATAAGAATTTATGAATAATTTACAATGTTGTATTTAAATAACCATCCTTAAATATATAATAATGTTTTATAGTATTTATTATTTTCCCTTCATTGGTTATTAATTTGATATAAATAAATATATGAACATTTAGAGGTAAAAAAGTTATTTTTCATGAAACTGTTTCTAAGTACATAATGTATTTATATTTTAATTAAAAATAATAATTTCTTATAAATACAATTTAAATGAAATTAACATATTATATATATAAAAATAATTATTTAAATTAATGATATGATTAATACTTTCTATATAGGTAATCTCAGATCATCTTGTTCCTGAAAAATGAATTTTCCTAAAACACGGTTTTTCGTCATGTTTTGCCGATATATTTCTAAGTTGATTTCAATCACTTAGTGGAATTTAATTATATAAAATGTTTTTAATATTTAATATATACATTTAATTTTATTTTATTTAGTTCTCATTCAGTTTTTGAAATTATAAATAGTAAAATGGTAAAAATTGGTTACCATAGTTAAGGTTATGACATATTTATAGGGGGTTACTCTTAAAGAATTAGAGCTTAAAAGACCTAAATACTTGCCTAAATTCTACAGGATAAATTTACTAATACCTTATATTATCTAAACATTAAAATAGACTCAATTTTATTAACTTTTACATTATTTTAAACTAACAATATTTCAAAACATTCTCAATTTACAAGTGTGTAACCAACCTAACTTATAAAAGGGAACCTCCGCCCCATAAATATTCACACCTCATGAGAAATTTATCTTTAAGAAAACTGTAAAAAATATTTACCAAAGAACTTTTTTCATGTAATATATGTTATTTTATTCCTATGATACTAACCCTAAGGCCATTAACAGGACATCTAAAAGATCTATTTAAAAAAAGGTAATCATCTTAACCGAATACTTTGATTTTGTATAATTATTTTACCACCATCAACTAATTTTGATCCATTAAAATATAATAAAGATTTTATATTAAATATATTAAGATTTTATTATGTTTTATTATTAATATTTATCCATATAATTCTAAATCTAATGGGAGATAAAACCATCACTCCTGTTCGTAGTGGATTACTACCAAGAGAACTGATGTAATTTGATTTCAATCACTACCTCACATGGATGGTCAAAATTATAGAACTAATGAATATTTATGATATTTTTGAAAAACAAATTGATTATAAATATATAATATATCATATAAATCCTTTCCATTCAACCTATTAAAAAATGATAACATCACTCACGCGTATTTGTGGACTACCACCCCCGCGTAGCGATGTGATTCATTTTTCATGTCTTCTTTTCACATATGATTATAAATATAAATATATATATATATATATATATTTGTGTGTGTGTGTGAAATATTTATTATTTTAATATCATGACTAAAATTATGGATATGATATCACCATGATCAAAACACAAGGACCATAACTACCGAATCATGAGACCAATGAAGAAATGAACCAGTTAACACCCAAAACAATGATAATAATCAAATATTGTTAATAAAAGGTTGATAAGATGATATAATTTGATCATATATGATATTATCGACATATATATGGTGTTATTATGATTTATAAAAAATAGAAATTTATTATATTGGAGTGTAAATCACATTTAACCAAGTGTATGAATGAGGTAAGAAATTTCATCTCATCTTCCACTCCATTGGACATATTAGAATTAAGAACCTATTTTATTTTATGTGGTATATATACTCCTGAATTCATGTATATAAACTAAATATATGTTTATTCATAGAAAATAAATTTTAAATTATTGTTTAATCTTTCATGGTGTAACAATTTAAATGTTTCCAATGTGATAATAATTTATTTTATATTCTCATTTTTTGGGATTCATTATATTTTCATTAATTTAATCCTATAATATATCCTTTATAAACTCAATATAATTTCTTATCCTCTATATTTTTAATTACATTTTATGATTTCTTATAACTTTTTATCGGTTTTGAACTAGAAACAAGAAAAAAAATATTTTAAAGAAAATATGATCTTATATCTTTTTTTTATTGGGTATATTTTTCTTTCATGTACATATTTTTCAGAATTGTTTTACAAAATTAATTTTTTATCAGGTTAATTTTTATGTAAATTTTATCTTAACCTTGATTTTTTAAAATGTTTTAATGTAATATTTATTATTTTTATTAAAGTATCCTTTCAAACATTCTTTTAAAAAAGTAAAATGGAATTTTTCTTTTCAATGTATACAGCCTTATTGGATTTTCACACAATGATTAATATTTTATACTATATGTATTATTTAACAAGTTTTTCATGGTTTTATAAATGATTTTTATAATTAAAATTTAATTTAAAATTTTCAATTCTATTATATTCTATTCTCTGGAACACATGATTTTATTTCAAAATCTGTTTTTTATGAATTGATAGTCATTTATTTCTCATGATTATTTTTTCAGCCATTAAAATTATCTAGAAACATTCACTTTATTGTGATTATATTTAATTTCATATTATGTTTCAATTCCATATATATTTTTTTTGTATCATGGGTATTCTTATTTACTAAGGAGTATATTAATTCAACAAATGGTGTTTATTGAAGAATTTTTTCTATGAAATTTGTTTAGTTGAATGGGGAGATCAAGATATTCTATATGAAATAATAAATAAGAATATTTTTACACAACTAATATTTCTTATGAATTAAATTGATCATTAAATGTATGATTAATTCATTGTACATGATTTTATGGGAGGGTCCTAGTTATAGATATCCCTTCGATGCATCAACAAGTCTTATGAGACAAACTAGTCTGGTAGCCTTATTAAATGGTTATTTTGAGTTAACCTACACCTATTTTAAAAATACCTTCTAAAAATTCCTTCATCCGGACAACTTATATTATTCATTTTCATCATTAAGAATTTATTTATTATTTTCCATGATATTATTATGTAGATATTATCAACAGATGCATGATATCTCAAGTTATAGATTAAATGGAATGTGTTTTCAGTTATTTACCTTTATATATTAATTATTCATTATTTAATCATTATATATTACACTATATGAAACTCTTACTTTTCATTTTAGATCACACATATTTTTTTATTTCCCAAAAATATGAAGAAGGAACCATTTAATTCATTTTAAGGATTCATAATATTATATATTTTTATGTTCTGTATCTTATTTCTAATGTTATATAGGAATCACGTATATAAATAGTTATTCATGACTACTAAACTGATCTTCCCTTTGTGATGAAATCTCATGTATCTTATGAAAATTTATGAAATTAGATATAGTCTCTAGGTTACTCTACTATTGGTTGTTACATTTGGTATCAGAACATGTTTTGTAGAAACCATGCGTATAAGATATTGGAAAACATAGAATAAATAACATAACCCTTTAAAATAATATGGGGATTAATCTAAAAATAAGATAATATCAAAAGATATAGTAAGGTATATATTGTCTGGTTTTCTATGAAAATAAATCCTTGTCTGGATATTATCATGTGGATACATTAGTGGTACAGTTTCACCTTGGGGTAAGGAATCATAATGGGGAAGATCAAGTATCAACTCGATCATCACTAATGCATGATGAGTGTGATAAAGTCTTTACACTTGGCTAGACACTATTAGGGATATTCCTTATTTGATTCACATTCTCATTACTCACCATTATAAATGATCTGATAATATATTTATGTTTTGATTATATCCTGAAATAAACCATATTTATGATTCTAAGATTATATATACATTTATTTTCAATTTATGATATTTATTACAAAAAATATATACTATAATTTTAAATTTATAATTTTATGTTATAATTTGGTATATTGCATTTTTAGAAATTTTTCCTTGAAAAAATAAAGGTAACAATACTCATGTCTGATGTAGATATTTCCCTATCGATCCAGCCAATACAACTGTTATTGGTGATGAGTTGATCATGTCCATATTAAAAAATATTACATATGTTAAGACTAATAATCATGCACATATGTATGAACATGACATTCCAGGAAATAATACACCAATATTGGATCACGTAGAATAATATAATTCGCTATATTTTTGGGGAAATACTAATTAAGTGGTTGATATGAAATGGATTATGTCTATTGAAATGATATTTTTGACCATAGGATGCAATGAAAAGGAAAATGTTATATTATTATTTTATTTTATTAATGGGGGTCCCAATCAATGGTGTTTGTTAATATAGAATACTATATATGAATAAAAAATTAATATGGAATTGATAGCTATAAAATTAATATTCTTTGATAAATATCTCTCTTCTGAGAAACAAAACAAAATGAAGAGAATGATCCTCAACTTAAAGAAAGGTATAAGAGAGTGTGGAAGAGTATTAGGATAAAATTAAAATTCTTGATAGGTATGTGTAAGATTATAGATGTAATCCAAAATTCTAGATTGGCTCATTCATTAAATATATTAATCCAAGCCTCCAAAATCCATTGGGTTCACAAAATTTTCCATCATATGATTATATAGTATTATGTTACATCAAAATAAAGAAATAATTTTCTAGATCCTATATCTTTATGGGAAATTAGTAGGGTAAGAGGGTGGATTATAATAGTGAAAAATTAAATATGTAAAATAAGAATAATTTAATAAATTAATTTCCATCTTGTAAAAAATAATGAAATAACCATCCCATAAAATGCTTACAGGGATTGAGATCTTGATACATGTTTATAAATAAGGTTTTTTTCATAGTGAATTAATAGGGAATAATGAAACCATTACAATCCAATGTTTATGTGGTAGATAAAAAGGAATTTAATCATACAAATTTATCATGAGTTAAGTGATCCAACAACCAAAAATCATAAGGGGAGAAGGCCAATATTATCAAATCACTATAGTTAAGGATAAATTTCTTGATGATGTGGTTGTAGGTACTTTAATAATATCCTTGAATTTAGTTAATTAATTTGTATGGTTATTTATATTCAAATTTTTTTATATATTTTATTTTTATATGAATATTATAAATTTCAATTGAACCTTAAAAGGAGAGTCATTAGTGAAGACTCCAGGTGGAAATATTACCACAATAAGGATTTGTTAGCTAGTTCCCATTATGACACATAGAAATGCCCAATTTTTAGACATGATTATTATAGATATGGTCGACTTTTATTTAATTATTAATATAAATTTTATTAAAAAATATATATAATACAAAAAATTATTTCTAATGTTAGTAAATTATCATTCTTGAGGAAGATTTGGAATTATATCGCATTAAATGGGACACCCCATCAATTGGTTCATGTCTAGATCCACCTCTAGTAGCACTTATAAATGATATTCTTATGGAATATGAGAATATTCAATATAAGGATGGTAAATTTAATATTCATATTCTAGATATACCTATCATATATGATAATAATGATGTATATCTATGGGAATTACCTAGACATTCACCGTAGTGTGAATATGAGTTTTCAATTGATCCAATCCCTGATGCGAGACCAATATCAAAGACTCTGTATAGAATATCCATTGTGAAATTAGATGAAGTATAGAAAAAAAATACATGGTTTGTGTAATTAGGTTTTTATATTCCATATTATTTCACCTTGGAGAGCTCTGATTCTATTTTTAAGACGAAATATGTTTTTATTAGGTTTTCAATTTATTATTGGGAAATGAATACTATTAATATAAATATCATGTATCATCTAATTAATATTTATTACTTTTTAAATGAAGATAAAAGAGAGAAATATTTTTCAAATATTAATTTACATTATTGTTCTCATTAATTTTAAGTAAAGAAAGAAGATATTTTATAGATAGAATTTCTAATCATGTATGAACATCGTGAGTTTGTTGTAATTCCCTTTGGATTGACTATGGATCCCTTTATTTTTATAGATATAATGAATAGAGTAATATGAAATGTCTCGAGAATAAATTTTGGTATTTATTAGGGATATATTGATATACTCTAAATTTTATGAGGACTATGAGAATCACCTATGGATAATTATTCAAACACATAGTGGAATAGAGTTACATGGGAAATTTTGAAAGTGTGAATTATTGATTCATAATATTTTTTTATTGGACATAATATCTCTATATAAGGAATATAATTTGATTCTTAAAAGATAAAGGAAGTCATGAAATGTCATAGACAAATGAACATAATTGAGGTATGTAGTTTCCTATGTTTTGTCAGTTACTATAAGTGATTTGCTCAAAAAAGTTCCCAATTGGCTAAAGATTAATCAAATTTGACACACAAAGGGGTTAATTTTATATAGAAAAACTGATGTGAATACTGTATTGAATAATTAATTATCAGATTGTTCAATGATCTAATATTGCATCTATCATCACAAAAGGAATGATTTGTGAATATAGTGATGCTTTAATTAAAGGACTTTGGAATGCCTTTATAACTAAGGATAAAGTTATTTCATATGAGTCAGGGTAGTTATATACTCATGAATTATACTATACAACCCATGATCTTAATTTGGAAACTATAATATTTTCATTTACGTTATGGAGACATTATCACTATGGAGAGAGATGTGATATATACATAGTTCAGAATAGTATGAAATAAAAATTTTCTAGAAAGTCCTTTACATGAAAAAATTTTGATCGATAAAAACTCAAAGATTATAATTATTCAATACACTTCCACCCAGGGAAGGAAAAAATGGTAGCTGATGAAATTAGTAGGAAATATCAAGGGTTTATAACCAAAATAGTGATTAAAAAGGTTTTATGTTTATGGATTTAGTAATGATTGATATGGTAATTATTATGGAATGGGAAACATCACTCCTTTTTCCAATAATTTTATAAAAAAATTTATTGAAAATGATAAAACTTTATCATCATAATGAAGATAATTTTTAAAATAAAATTAATAATTTAAATAATTAAAAATTGACATACTACATTTTTAAATATGGTGTTCTGAAATTTTAAAAGAGTATGTCTTCCTTCTATATGTGTAAAAAATGGAAAATTATTTGATTATTCTCATAGTTTGAATTTCTCTATACACACAGGTATAACCATGATTCTTAGGGATTTGAAATTTTTTTGGGGATAATAGAAATTGGTAATTTATGACTATTTATCAAGATACATAGTCTTTAAACAAGTAAATATTGATAGATAGAATCCTATAATATTCTTGAAACAAGTACTTATTCCTATATTAAAATGGGATTAAATTACTATATTCTTATTCACTATATTTCTAAATTCTCACAAGAGGTATGATGACATATGGGTTATCATTTCTCGTCTTATGAAATTCTCATATTTATTAACTATGAGAGAACATTTACCAATTTTTCAGCATTCATGTAACCATATTAATAAAGTTGAATGAATTCATTTTTCAGTACATTAAATATTTTCTGGTTAGTATCTAATAATTAAATTGAAATAATGGAGATGTCATTAGAAGTCTCTTGATATCGAGCTTCACTTGAGAAATTCCTATCATCCTCAAATATATGGATAGTATGAAAGGAAAATTCAAAAATAATAAGACATTTTGAGGTCATTCTCACTTGAAATTAAACGTATGTGGGATAATTATTTACCATAGGTTGATTTTTTTGATCAAATTATCATCCATTAAAGTATTTAAATAGAACAATATGAACCATTATAAAGTAAGATAAGTCATGCAATAACTTTTTTGAATAAAGTTTATAAAAGAAATCATATAGAAAAATAACATATTATGGAAAAAATAGTGAATAAAAAGACTATTCAAACCCATATTAATGTATCTCAACTCATGAAAAAGATCAATTCCAATTACTAAATGGAATATTTTAAATTTAAGTGGGATATCATGTTTTATTAAATGTATCTATATAGAGGGGTGTTATTTGGTTTATTAAGAAATGGAAACCCCTCCCCAAGTACATTAAGACAATTGATGTTCTATAATGAATTTGGTATATGGATTTCCATTTGGAAATTCCATAGATCCTATCTAAAGTTCATTATCTGTTCCATATCACATTATTAAAGAATTATATTCTAGACATAATGCATGTTCTCACCAATGATGAAATAGAATTGTAACCAAATATATCTTACGGTGAATGGCCTATCCAGATTATTAAAACTAGAGAACACGTGATGTGTAATTTTATGACTCAATTGGTAATGGTAATTTGAAGAAATTAGAAAATATAAGAAGAATCATGAGAATAATAGGATGTCATGACAGTGAACCACCCTCGTTTTTCTAGAAAGAAATATTTATTGAAATTGTGAGGAAGAAGTTTTCTATGGAGGGGATACTTTAACACCCAATATTCTATAATTTAATGTGAAAAAATTATTTTCATAAAACTATAATAAAATTCATAGTTTAATTTTTCATTGCCCAAAAATTCTAATTTGATATGATGAATATCGATTTGGAACTTACTATTTCAAAATAACTCTAATGAGTTTATCAAAATTTCCCTTAGAAATAAGATTATATGAATAATTGAAAATGTGATATTTAAGTAATATTTATTTTATTTATAATAACATTACATAATATGTAAAATAAAAAATTTATTTATTATCATTTTGATATAAATAAATGTCAGACCACTTGGAGGTAAAAAATTGATTATTTTAAAAAAACGATTTACAAAGGAATATTTTTTTTTTAATTTTTATTAATTAAAATAATATTTAATAATATATTACTTAAAAAAATATATATATATTATACACTTAACTATATGAATTTAAATTCATATAGTGGTGATTATTATTCATAGAGATAATGTTAAATCATTTTATTCCTAAAACAACTATTTCCAAGAAATATCGATTTTTTCACGTTTTGTGAGTTTATTTTTAGAGTAATTCCCACCACTTATAGGAATTGAATTTGATAAAAATTTATACCATATTTTTAAACATCATTTTAAAATTTTCCCATCATTTCACTTTCATTTTTTCATTTTGAATAATAGAAATTCTAAAAATTGGTTTCCACGGATAAACATAAAAATTGTTTACCGAGGGTTAATCTAAAAAGATATGGGTTAAATTGAAAAAAACATATATAAATATATTAGATTGGATTTATTTAGAATATACCTTATCTAATCATATAAATAGACTCGATTTGGGGCCATATTCCTAAGATATTGACATAATGGAAATTTTGAAAATTGTAAATTTTTAAGTGTGCCACCCACATTACTTATAAATGGGGAACACATCCCCTCACATATTCACACTTATTAATCAATTTAAATTTATTAAAACCAACCTAAATAATTCTTCATAATTATTGGTCACGTTTTAGAGGATTTGGCCCTCACAAAATACTAACCCTGGGGTCTAAATGGGTATATCTAATGGATCACATTCCATGAAGATATAATCATCTTAATCGAACACTTACACATTTTCTTCTTCATTTTCCCCCATAAAGTTTTTTCTCAATCATCCAAATATAATGAAAAAATTATCTCCCATATACTATGATATTCATATGTTTATTTGATAACATTTATTTATCATTTTCTATATCAAATAGGAATTAAAACAATCGCTCATGTGTATAGCGGACTACTGCCTCACGAATTGAAGTAATTTGTCCTCAATCACCTCCTCATATGGTTGGACATAATGATGGAGCTAATGAGTATATGTTATATATATGTAGTAATTATTATTTTTAAAATTTATTATATCATGTAGTTCTTTTCCATTCCACTTGTCATAAAATGATAACATCGCTCAGGTGTACATGTGGACTACCACCCCTACGAAGTGGATGTGATTCATTCTTCATGACCGCAATTCAAGATTGATTATAAATATTTATATAATGGATATTTATAATTTTTATAAAATTATTAAAATTCTGGAGTTGATATAACCATGATAAAGACACAATGACCATAACTATTGAATAAAAATATACATTAAAAATGAAGTAGTTAATGCTCAAAACAATGAAAATAATGAATGTTTTTAACAAATAGGTGATAATATGTTATAAGTGGATCATATAAGATATTACATATATTTATATTAATTTTTATTTAATTATAATGCTATAAAATTTATTATAAAATATGTTAAATCATATTCAACTATGTTGAAGCATGAGGAATGGAATTTCTTCTCAAAATTCACTCCATTGAGATATATTTGGTATTAAGTACCTATTTTATTTTTTGTAGTGTATATAATTACCCTATGAGAAATATAACATAAATAAATATTTATTCATGGTATTTTAATTTTCAATTCATATTTAATCTTTCAAGGGGTTTAAATTTAAAAGTTACGAATGTGATAAAAATTAATTTTACAATTTCAATTTTTGGGATTGAAATTATTTCCATTAAAGGAATCATAAATTATATCCATCATAAAAGCCATATATTTTCATATACATTGGATATTTAATAAAATCTCATTCCTTATTACAAATTTTAAACTCTTTCTTAATTTAATTAAGAGTAAAATCAATAAAATAAATGATGATTTTTTTCTCAATATCATCGGGTATATTTTTCTTCCATGACCATATTATTAAAAATGATTTTGTAAAATTAATTTTTATCTAATTAATTAATATGTTAGGAAAATTAAAATTTTATCCACAAATTTTTAATATTGTTTTAAATAAATCAATCTAATGTTTTACAAAAAAAATTTAGCATTTTGTACAGAAAGTCAAATGAAATTTTTTTATCATATATGGTGTTAATGGATTTTCTTGATTCCATAACCATTTTTTATAATTTAGCTTCCTCAAAATGATTCCCATGTTTTTACAGAGAAAATTATTTAAGGAAAATTATTCTTAAATTTTCTACTTCTATATTACTTTATTATCTAGAAGATGTGATTTTATTAAAAAAATATACGTTTATGATGAATTGATTATAATATTTCATCTCTTGAATAATTTTGGGATAATTATGATTATCTTGAAACAATCACATTATTATGATCATATTTAATTTTAAATCACATTTCTTTTATTTATTGAGATTTTTTATCATGGATATCCATATTTCCTAAACCATATATCAATTATAAAAATGATTTTTCTTAAAGAAACATTACTACGAAAATTATTCGATTTACTGTGAAAATATTGATATTCTATAATATTTACTTAATATATATATTTCTTGATAAGGGATATTGTTTGTGAATTTAATTTATCATTCAATTTGTGAAGAATTAATTCTATATGAAATAATTGGTGATTCCCATTATAAATAGCCCTTTGATCCATCGATTGGTCTTATGAGGCAAGACAGTTGGCTATCCATATTAAATGGTTTTTTGGTGTATATCTACCCATATTTGGAAATATCATGGATCAATTCCTTGATCATAACTTACATCATTATAAATTTTCATCATTGAGAATGTAGTCATTATTAATTATACTATAAATAACTTTTATTGAACATTTAATCTCACCAATAACATATTTTAATTTCTCTAAGATATTAGAATAAAACATAGAATTACTTTCAAGGATGAAATATTTTTTTCTTATGATTTATATATTATTTCTAATGTAAAGGAATACAATATGAATATGGTTATTCAAGAATAATAAATTGAACGACCATTGGTGATGAAACCCAATGTATCTTATTCCAATGTAACAATGTTGACATCGTTTATAGGTTACTGGAGTAAGGGTAGTTAAATTATGGGATATGATATATTTATATAAAATCAAACTCTCTCTAGACATATAATATTTTTTGATATTAGTATATCACATGTGTTATGATCTGTATCAATCATATTATATAATTAATATAAAAAATGAACATAAAATACTAATATTTAGGTTTTTTATTTCATTTAATATTTCACAAATCATTAATAATTTATATGAAAAAAATTATGGGAATTAGTTGAAACCATTTATATTTGAATTTCATATTTTTTTATGTATTCAAGTTGTTTGTAAATAAGGGAAATACTCATAGGTTTCATTACATTTTAGAAGATTATATTAAGTATTGGGGAGCATCCTTTGGGACTATATAATTATTCTACAATAAAGAGAATGGTTTATAGGCTACTTATCAATTATGTATTACCCAAAATATCTTCACCTTATTCCATTAATTTAGGTTGTACTAACATACCAAGGTATAAAGTATAATCCTACCCAAACAATAGTTGATTTATAAATTTATGGATAACTTGTGTGGAAGGAGTCCTTTAGCTATTTATATGTAATCTTACATATGTTTTGGTTGAATCTAGCATGCTTGAGTAACATTATATAATGTTATGCTATTCATTTTTTTATGACATGGTTTTAGTTTTAATATAAAGGATGATCAAGGAATTTATTCTATTAAATTATGTTTAATAAAAATATGTTATCTCATCTGAATAAAATGATCATCTATAACTCAAATGATTAAGATGAAATCTTATCTTGGGTATATGAGAGTTTATGTAATATATTAATTAGTTATTAAAATTTAGCACAATATTCGAGTTCAATAAATATTTACAACAAATACCATTTCATCGAGGATAATATTTAATATAGTTAACTCAACATGGAATATTTAAAGACAAAGGAATGAGTCATCTAATGTTATGAATACCTAGATAAAGGATTCTTTACAACAGATATGAGTATAATTGGGAGTAAATTATCTCCCAAATATCTTTGTGGTTATATTTTAAATAATTTTCCATATGTGTTACATTTATTTCATTTGAAGAATAATATATTTAAGAATTTTACTAAGAAATTCATGGGATTTTATATCCAGTTTACATAAGAAAAAAGAGGATAAACACAGATTCAAGTGTATATTACTTAAAGGTGGGTACCCAATGTCATTCTTGAATTATTTAATAGTTCAATGCATATTTCCAACTAATTAAAATAGTAGGATTGAAGATAAATAAATAATATTTGATTATGTTGGTAAGTGATGAAATTTAAGTACCCTTGAGATAACTAATATATCACAACCCCCTCCCCACAACGTGTACCCCTCCTCAGCCGGCAATGTGAAAAGGGAGATAATGACCCCCTGAGTCCTGCTTCCAGTAGGCCCCGGGTTGGCTACTAGCACCGAGGATATAATAAACACACAAATGGGAGGAATTACCCTCTAAGAGAACACATGCGGAAGAGAGAGATAAGATATACACCAACAAACTCCAACTAAGAACTGAAATATAAAATAAACCCAAGTACATATATGAAATTCCATTAAAAAGTACTAGAACTGAAAAGGGAAAACTGCAAGTACCCAAAAGAAAGTAAAAAAAACAGCAGCGACCACAAGCCTGAACAACTCCTGCAACCACAAGCTAGTAGTAACCAGCCTGACCTCCAACCTGCTCCAAGTGACCTGGAAAATAGTTTATATTTACATAGGGTGTGTGTAATAGTATACTCAGTTGGATCCTCCCCGAAGCCTCTCATGAAAAATTAAGGAAAGCATGCTAAAGCACAGTAAACAACAGTGAAACTAAGTCGTCACCTTGCAAGTATACTATGTTTCCAACCACACCATGGCTACTCTCACCAAGTAACGCATACAAGAGTATAATATATAATAAAGAATATCAAGGGTACCCCGCTACTACTTACCCACTAGTTTGCCGCTTTGCCCCAACGACATACGTCATGTGCATCTCTCTCTAAAGGCTTGGTCGTATAAATTTGGGCTAAGCTCCACAATCTACACCACATGCATCACAAAGGCTTTCCCGTAGACACCTGGGCTAAGAACCACACCATTCTCACAACCAAAAGTAACCTGGTAGTTTCTGGGAGCCACCACAGCTCGCATAACGTGTATCATACGTCGGGTATTATACCTCAAGCCATTACAACCCATACACCGAGTAAGGATCTTCAAGCCATCACAGCCCATACACGTTACACCTATAGTAGTCCATAGGACACTATATCCAGAATATATGTGTGTGAGATTACCACAATCCATTACAGCCCTCTACACACATATATGGGGAAACTAACCGCTGTGCCAATGGCACTAGTATCTACCAAGAGAAGAGAGCGGGGCTAAAGGGGGTAGTCATCCATTCATCCTTCCACGAGAATGTTGGGAAAAACAACCCCCCAAGTCTCAGAATCCCCAGGGTGTCAGTTTCCCTTACTGACTGGGTGGATTAGCGTATAGAAACACCAAAATTAAAGAATATACTATATCTCACAACCACACTATGGGAAAAACCTAGTCTTATACACAACTGTAGCTAACGTCTCTCGGACTCTGGGCTGCCACTTCTAAGACTAGGTATCCTATAATCACACCACCAATTAAAGAACTTAATTAGATTACATCATCCCTTTTTTCATCAATTCCACTTTACGTTAATTAATTCTTTACAAATTAATTAACCAAGAATAATTCCACATTAAGTTCCATTAATAGCACATCCGAAACCCACTGTCCCTTCAAAAGTTCTCAACCTCATCATTAAGTTTCATCAAACTCTAACCCCAAAGGTTAACATTATTTATTCAAACATTCATTATAGATTTACTTTCCCATATTCCCAGGCATTCTAGAAAATCAACCTATGCTACTAAACACAGGGGGGCTCAACATGTTGAGTAGATATACAACCCATCGAGTCTTTCCCACCTATATCAAGTGCGTAGACCCATTATCCCTCAAGAGGCTAAACATGGAAAGCACGTGGCATACCCCATGTGTCTTTTCCTCTTTCGGAAGAAGGGTAAGAAAAACCAGCTTCCTTGAGCAGTGGGGAAAAGTAAAACAGGTAAATAACCAAACAAAGCACCTAGAATCCAACAACCACATCCATCCCATTCCATCATCCCTGGTGTCCTCCCTGACACCCACATGTATAAACCGAGAATCTCGCCACTCTAGGCATCATCCACTTCCACAACCACAAGGCCTCCCTGCCTCCACATATCACAACACCCCTCCAGGGTCACATCACAACACAAGATATTACAACACCCGTCCAGGGTCACATCACAGCACAAGCAGCAGGAAAACAAACATCACATCAAATTGGGCTCTTGTCCCTTTAACAAGGCATCTGTATTCAAACAACAAGAACCAAAAAATTTCAGGTTTACCAATCAACTAAGTTAATCACGTACATCAGAATCAATTTATTAACATCAATTTGGAACAACATCCACAACGACAACAACCATATTCATTTACATTCCACTTTATCTTTAGCCAATTAATTATCAATTAATTATGACTTTACGTTATTTATCAATTTCATCAAGAGAAACATGCTAACTGTTGGAACCACGTTGTGTATAGGTTTGTATTTGTTGTCAATAGTTGTCAATGGAATATCAAAATGAAGGAGATCATGAAGTACTCTGATGAAGTAGAGGAGTGGTGATTCAGACGATTGTTGTACTGGTCGGAAGTTCAAAGAACATGTGTCAAAGGTGATACATTGTTTACAACAATGCAGAATGTGAGGTATAATCCATCCAAGGATGATTAAAGAAGAATGAGGTCTTTGGATGAAGTCCATGCAATTACTCATGATTGCATGAGAACCATGCAAGAGACTTCCGGATGAATTGAATCGGTTTGCATGAAGTACATCATACCGGTTGATGAAGAAGAAAATGTGCAATGATTGGACTTCTGAGATAGTCATGAACATCACATTGTCATAGAAGATGATGATGCTAAAGCTGTTTCTTCAAAGACTACATATCACAATAGTGGAGGTTGTGATAAAAGTAGAAGAGTTGCTGAAGTATACAGATCACCAAGATGAAGCGCTGTTGAGGTGATCGTCCTTGTCGACAAAGAAAACAAACGACATAAAAATTTGTTGGCAAAATAGTTTCTATGGAGGCAGGTCGAGTTCGAGGGATGTGGTTAATGATCCATGTTTTGTTAGAGAACGTCGACAAAGGAATGGATGATCTGGAGGCGGTACAAAAAGAGCAGATACAAGGTGGCGCTGTTTCCCAGTGTTTGCCAATTTTTTAGGTCTCAAAATCAGAAAATGAAGACATGGATGGTCTACAAAAGGAGGTGCGCGCTAGGAGGAAGGCTTGCGCGAAAAATAAGAGGCTTGCGCGAAATACTTAAGTTGGGCGCGGAAAACAGCGGGATGCGCGAAATAGTTTTTCGCGCAAACAGTGTTTCAGAATCAGAACGTTGTAAAATGGTAAAGGCATGGGCTACGCGAAAAACTAGAGTTGTGCGCGAAAAACCAGAATTGTGCGCGAAAAATGTTGTGCCCAGAAAAGCTGGGTGAATTTTTCGCGCAATCAGCATATCGAATCAGAAATACAGAAAATTGGCAAAGGCAAGAGGCGCGCGAAAAATCAGAGATGTTCGCACCATGCGCGCGGAAAATCGAACTGGTGCGCGTAAAGTTAGTTGTGCGCAAGAAGGGGGGTTTTACGCGCAGGATCAAAGACGTCTATAAATATGAGGTGAACCCCTCTCATTCGGAGAGGCTCGACAATTAGACAAATCCTGAGCTCCGGCGCACGGAAAAATTAAGGTACAGAGGGTTGCGCGAAAAAGAAGGCATTGCGCGAAAAAGGGAAGTTTTGCGCGAAAAAGAAGAGTAGCGCGAAAAGCCTTTTACGCGACAAAAGTTATTTTTACGCGAAAGGTTTGAATTTTACGCGCAAGCCCCCGGGAAGGGTGCTCGGAAAATTTGGGGGTCCCGCAGGCCTTTTGACAGGTGCTTAGCACTCTCAAATCTGCTTTGCGAAGAGAAGAAGAACGATCGTGCAACCAAAATCTGATCTGCACAGAGAGAGAAATATATCGATACACTCAGGTGTCAGAACTGGGAATTGAAGGAAGAGAAGGAGATTTAGTGCATTCAGGTATTGCACTGAAGTAGAATATTGATTTCAAAAGAGCATCAACTCAGGACTCTGATGCAAGCAAAGTCTCATGCTGAACAGGAGACAAAGACTTTAATGCATATCTATTGAACAGACCTTCACGTCTATAAACTGAGTGAGACTTCACCAACGGAAGTGAGCCAGGGGGAGTCAACGGGAGTGACCCGAGGGATGCAGTGAGCTATCCCTGAACAATTGTAAAGGCAGTGAGCCTGGGACAGAGTGTCTGTACCCGAACATTTGTATCCGCAGCTAGTGAAGCATAGTGGATTTAGGTACGAACGGCAACCTGTCGGCGTATACTCCTTGGACGTAGCCCTCAGTGGTGAACCAAGTAAAAATAGCTGTGTCATCTGTCTCTGCATGTGAATGTTTAATTGCTGATCATATCCATCATACAGTTTTAAGTAGTTCCTACCAACGTGGGAACAAGATCCACAACTTTAAGAAGAAAAAGTTGCCACCCTGATTCACCCCTCCCCTCTCAGGGTGTCCCGGGGTCCTACACTAACAAGCAAGGCATATATATCACACTATCTAGAAAATCAAGAGGCGAAACGTTATCACGGTACAAAGAAACAACATGAGATCGAAAATTCTTTTAATCTTGTTCAAGTATTTAATTAGGTCAATCCCATTATGATCCAAAGGACTAAATTATGCTAACTCTACAATTTCACATAAACAATTAGAGAAGCCACGAATCCCCTACCTCAATGGTTTTCGAGGGAAACCACAACGGTCGATGAGCGCCCAAGAAAACGGGTCGATTCTCCACGAATCCTCCTTAGATCTCTTCTACTAACACAACAAAGACCAAATCTCATCATAAACGACACCCACACACTTAGATATACCCATAACGGGTGTAGATCTAAGATCCTGAGAGAAGAGGAGGATTAGATCTATGTAGTTCTAAGAAACCAAACAAAAGGATCACATACCTCGAGAAACCAGATTCGATTCGCAAAGAGAAGCCTCATGATCGCCTCCAAAATGCTTGGGAGAGGTTCTTCTACCTCTAAGGAAAGGTAATCCCGAGTTATGGTCGATTAGGGGCTTAAACGAGGTGATTAAAGGAAAACGTGTTAGATCCACAATTTTAGGATCTAACTTTATGTTCCCACACGGTTAGTCCACACGGTTTAACAAACCGCATGCTAATCGTTTGTTAGCTTCTACCTTGACAATCACTCCTCGCACGGTTAGTCCACATGCTTATACAAACCATGTGCTAACCGTGTGTTATCCACTGCCTCCAAGACTAGCCTTGCACGGTTTGGCCGCTCAGTTTAGGCAAATTGTGTGCCTCTCGTGCGAAGGCCATAACCATTTAGATTTCCTTAAAAGTACACCCAAATGCACCCCCAAGTCACTTTGAACTCTCAGAACACCTCTAGCACCACATTTTCACAAAGTAATAGACCGGAGAGGTCCAGGACATTACATCAGATACCTCTCAAAACACTCTCTTCCTTGAGAATCCAAAACCCACCTAAAGAGAAAACGAAACAGGGTCTGAACAACCACCCAACGAGATAACTCTCAAAAGAGATCAATCCACCAAAGCAAAAAATGATGTCATCTCATAAAAATGAAAGTCCCACAACCACATAAGTTACAATGATACACGAAAAGAGTTAAACATCAAACAACTCTGGGTACTGAGTGTGTATCTGTGGCTCACGTTCCCATGTACTCTCTTCCAAGCCGTCATGTCGCCAGAAGACACGAACTAAAGGGATAGATCGCCCGCGCAACACCTTCTCTTTGCTGTTTTGGATCTCCACAGGTCACTCCACAATGGTGGCATCATCATCAACATCGATCTCTCCCCAATCGATGATGTGGGAGTCGTCATGAAGATAACGATGTATCTGTGATACATGTAAAACATCATGTATCTGAATCATCTGTGGTAGAAGTGCTACTCGATATTCCACAGCTCCAACACGAGCTAACACATTGAAAGGCCCAACAAAGCGGGGAGAAAAATTACTCCCACGACCAATCCTTCACTACCCACGATGGGAAGTCACCTTCAGAAACATGTGATCCCCAACATTAAACACTAAGGGTCTCATTCTCTGATCGGAATATGATTTCTGATGATCTTTCACTACCTTCATCCTCTAACGAATCACCTGAACCATCCCTATTTTATTCTGCACTAGTTCTAGTCTGAGAATTGCTGACTCTCCGACCCCATTCCAGCACAACGGAGAATGGCAAGGTCGGTCATACACGGCTTCAAACGGTGCCATACCGATGGTGGAGTGAAAACTATTATTGTAAGAGAACTCCACCAAGGGTAAGTTCCTCATCCATGAACCTCAAAAATCAAGAATACAAAAGCGTAACATGTCTTCAAGAGTCTGGAGGGTTCGCTCTGTCTGACCATCCGTTTGAGGGTGAAAAGTAGTGCTAAGGAATAGTTGAGAACCGAAAGCATGCTGGAGACCCCACCATACCCTAGAGGTAAAATGAGGATCTAGATCAGAAATGATCATCCTAGGGACTCCATGAAGTCTCTCCACCTCCTCCAGATACTGCCTTGACAAAAATTTCACTCATCTCGACTCCTTGATTGCTATGAAGTGGGACGATTTTGTTAAACGATCCACTACCACCCAAATAGCATCATGTCCTCCTGGAGATTGAGTTAAACCTATAACAAAGTCCATTGAGATGTCCTCCCACTTCCACTGAGGAATCTATAATGGATGGAGAAGACCACCAGGAACACGGTTTTAGACCTTCACCTTCTGGAAGAATAAACATCAAGACACAAACTCCGCAACCGCACGCTTCATCCCAGGCCACCAAAACTAACTCCTCAAGGATTGGTACATCTTTGTCACACCAGGATTCACCACTAAAGGAGGACCATGGAACTCTCTGAGGATCGTCTCGTGCATCACTAAGGGAACAAAAGGCCTTCCATGATACAACACTCTGTGTTGTTCATCTTCAGACCAACCATCAGGGGCCTCACCACAAACAACTAGGTCTCTCCAGACCTCCACCTCAAGATCCCCAAACTGGGACTCTTCCACCTTCTTTATTAGGGATGACTGCACCATCATCTGAAAAAGACAACCTCTACCTTCGATTTCTCCCATATCAAGATGTAATGCAGACAGTTCTTCCATTACCCTCCATGAATCACCGGATTCACGCACAGCATCACTACGTGATTTTCGGATCATCGCACCAGCTACAACATTACCTTTTATAGGTTTATACGATAGTTTAAAGTCTTATTCCTGTAGGAACTCCATCCAACGACGCTTCCTCAAGTTCAAGTCACGCTGGGAGAAAACATACCTCAAACTCTTATGATCAGTGAAAACCAGAAAGCGATCACCAATGAGGTAATGTCTCCACAAATTCAGAGAGAACACCATGGATGCCAACTCAAGATCATGGGTGTAATAGTTGTGTTCATGGGGATGCAATTTCCAAGACCCATAAAAAACAACTGACCTCTGCTGCATGAGCACACAGCCTAACCCCAGATGTGAATCATCGCAGAAAACATCAAACTGAACTCCCACAGCTGGAAGACAAAGGACTGGATCACTTACTAACTTCCATTTTAGATACTCGAAAGATGAGTGACACTGATCAGTCCATATAAAATCCTGATCTTTCCTGGTCAAAGATGTCATAGGAGTTGCAACTCGGGAGAAATTGGCTACGAACCTCTTGTAGTAGTCTGTGAGACCAATGAAACTTCGCACCTCTAACACTGTCTTGGGTGATTCCCAAGACACAACAGCTTCTATCTTCGATGGATCCAGAGCTAATCCTTGTTGGGACAGAACATGCCCCAGGAAACGGACTTCTCGAGCCCAAAACTCACACTTCGACAACTTACCGAACAGCTGATGTCGACGAAGAACTCCCAAAACAGCATGTCGATGCACTGCATGCTCCTCTTCAGATGTGGAGTACACAAGGATGTTGTTGATGAAAATAACAACAAACTTGTCTAGGAACTCACAGAACACATTATTCATCAATCCCATGAATACAGCTGGAGAATTCGTCACACCAAATGATATTAAAACGAACTCAAAATGCCCATGACGACAATGGAAAGTAGTCTTCGGGATATCTTCATCCTTCACACGCATCTGATGATATCCTGACTGCAAGTCAATCATTGAGAACTAACTTGAACCTTTCAGTTGATCGAATAAGTCATCGATCTGCAGAAGAGTATAGAGGTTGTTTATTGTCACTTTGTTTAAGAGACGATAATCGACACACAACCACAAACTGCCGTCGACCTTCTTCACAAATAAAACTGGTGCACCCCATGGTGACACACTGGGTTGAACAAAACTGCACTGCAACAGACCATCAAGCTATATACGTAGCTCTCGTAACTCAAAAGGGGTCATCCTATATGGAGACATTGATATAGGAGATGCTCCTGGCTGCAGCTCGATCCCAAACATGATCTCTCATCGAGGGGGTAAGGCTACAACCTCTTCTGGAAAAACATCAGGGTACTCCTCTATGACCCTAGGAAACACCAACTGCCAAACCTCTGAAGAACTCAGCATCATATCAGCCACCATGGTTGATAAGGATGGAACTCACTTGTGACCCATCCGAGGATCTCACTCACCAACAAACACCACTTTCTCTCTATCTGCATCAAAGAAAACAACCTTATTCCTGTAGAAATCCACAATAGCCTGCACTGAATACAACCAATCCATGCCGAGGATGAAATCATATAGTTTTATTCGTAAACATAGGAAATCTCCCCAAGAGCAGTTCTTCCCCAACACTAGCTCACAATCTTTACATACTTCAAACAATTCAGCTCAACCTCCAACTGGCGTAGTCAACGCCAAGGGCACTAGAAGCCTCTCTACCTCAAGTCCCAAGGCATTGACAAGGGTAGGTGATATGAAGGAGTGCATCTCTCCTGAATCAAACAAGGCATGCACCATGGTAGAAAACAAGAAAAGGGTACCTCGAACGATGTCAGGCTCATCTGTAGCTGGCAAAGCTAGAGCATGAAGCTGACCACAACATCCTACATGGCCTCTCTGACCCTGATGACGACCACCACCATGGATACTCTCTGCTCTCTGAGGATGGGGAGCATCATGGGGTTGTCCTCTGCCCGCCCCATCTCCCCTCTGCTGATCGAAAGCTGGTGCAACCTGCTGCTGCTGCCTCAGCTGGAACTGCCTCAATGGAGGAACCTGGAGCGGAGCACCTGGTGCACAATGACCGCTCTGAAAGGTCAAGAACTCCCACTACTGATGACCACGAACACCACAAGAAAAACAAGTGCCTTATCCTTTAGCATAGGCCTGGGATTTTCTACCTCTATAGAAACAAGATGTGAAGGGTTGGGACCTACCCTCGGCTGAATGGAAACTCTTCTACCCTGAAAACCGGGAACCCCGGACCGCAACCTTTCTTTGCGAGGAATCATGTTGATTCCCCTATCGTGATGATCCAGTCCTGGCCAAAGTCCTCTCAACAACCTCTGCCCTCACCAACACCTCCATATATGTGTTTAACATAAATGGGGTGACCTAGCGTTGGATCTATGGACACAAATCCTCTTCGAAATTCCTCGCCCTGGCCTCCTCATCTGGTAATAGGTCCGAAGCATATCGTAAAAGGTTCCTAAAATGGATTCCAAACACTCGAACAGTGGATCACCCCTGTCAAAGGGTAAGAAGCTTCTAGAAACTAGACTTCTTCACAGTCGAAGAAAGGAACTCGGATCTAAACTTGTCTCGGAACTCCTCCCATGAGATCGCTGACTCCTTACGATCAACGAGGAACAAAAACCACCACTGCCTTGCTCCTCCACACATCATCGTCACAACCAAGAAAAACTAGTGCTCCTTCTGAGCACGGATAAACTGAAGCCTATCTCAACCTCCTCCAACCAGTCTTCCATGACTACATCTGAAACGGAGCCCTCATACTTCTACAGACTCTGGCGCTGAAACTCTCGGAGTGTCTTCCTCCAAGTGTCGTCGTCGTCAACCTCTACCCTGCAGCAACCTGCTAGAATAGCCTACTGAACGTCTTCTATGCAAACCTGACAAGGAAATCGACCTGGAGCCATACCTGAAAAATAACAAACAATTAGAGCTCCTAATCCTGGAATATGGAAGACTCAACATTAATTAATTAATTTTTTCCTTTCATTTGTTTTAGGTTAACCTATCCCAAGGTCTACCCATTCAAACACAGGCACAAAGAAGAATGATGCATGATCCTTTCCTAGGTCTCTACCCTGCAACCAGTATCACCCTGTTTAGTAGCCATTGTAAACTTAAAGGCCCATACAACAGATCATAGGGGGCCCTAAAAGCCTATGTCTCAGGAGGTCTCCAGTGTTTACCTCACTTTCTAAACATGAATGACATTGTTGCCCTACCAACCCATGTAACCTCACCTATGCCTAACTCCAAACTCCATCCTATCCCTCAACCAGACATCTAATACCAATCTATCACGACCCCCTCCCCACAAAGTGTACCCCTCCTGGGCTGGCAATGTGAAAAGGGAGATAATGACCCCCCGAGTCCCACCTTCAGTAGGCCCCGGGTTGGCGACTAACACCAAGGGTATAATAAACACACAAATGGGAGGCATTACCCTCTAAGAGAACACATGCGGAAGAGAGAGATAAGATAGACACCAAAAAACTCTAACTAAGAACTAAAATATAAAAGAAACCAAAGTACATATATGAAATTCCATGAAAAAGTACTACAACTGAAAAGGGAAAACTGTAAGTACCCAAAAGAAAGTAAAAAAACAGCAGCGACCACAAGCCCGAACAGCTCCTGCAACCACAAGCTAGTAGTAACCAGCCTGACTTCCATCCTTCTCTATGTGACCTAAAAAACTATTTATATATACGTAGGGTGAGTATAATAGTATACTCATTAGGATCCTCCCCAAAGCCTCTCGTGGAAAAGTAAGGAAAGCATGCTAAAGCAGAGTGAACAACAGTGAAACTAACTCATCACCAAACAAGTATACCAAGTTCCCAACCTCACCATGGCTACTCTCAACAAGTAACTAATACAAGAGTATAGAATATAATAAAGAATATCAAGGGTACCCCGCTACTACTTCCCCACTGGTTTTCCGCTTTTCCCCAACGACATACGTCATGTGCACCTCTCTCCAAAGGCTTTCCCATATAAACTTGGGCTAAGATCCACAATCTGCACCATGTGAATCACAAAGGCTTCCCCACAGACACCTGGGCTAAGCACCACACCATCATCACAACCAAAAGTAACCAGGTAGTTTCTGGGAGCCACCACAGCTCGCATAACGTGTATCATACGTCGTGTATTATACCTCAAGCCATTAAAACACATACACCAAGTAAGGATCCTCAAGACATCACTTCCCATACACGTTACACCTATAGTAGTCCATAGAACACTATATCTAGAATATATGTGTGTGAAATTACCACAAGACATTATAGCCCTCTACACACATATATGGGTAAAATAACCGATGTGCCAATGGAATTAGTATCTACCAAGAGAAGAGAGCGGGGCTAAAGGGGGTAGTCATCCATTCATCCTCCCACCAGAATGTTGGGGAAAACAACCCCCCAAGGCTCAGAATCCCCAGGGTGTCAGTTGCCAGTACTAACAGGGTGGAGTAGCATATAGAAACACAAAAAGTACAGAATATACTATAACTCACAACCACACTATAGGCATAACCTAGTCTTAGACACAACTGCAGCTAATGTCTCTCAGACTCCGGGCTGCCACTTCAAAGACTAGGTATCCTATAAGAACACCACCAATTAAAGAACTTCATTAGATTACTTCATACCTTTTTTTTCTTAAATTACACTTTATGTTAATTAATTCTTTACACATTAATTAACCAAGAACAATTCCTCATTAAGTTCCATTAACAGCACATCTGGAACCCACTGTCCCTTAAAAAGTTCTCAACCTCATCATTAAGTTTCATCAAACTCCAACCCCATGGATTAACATCATTTATTCAAACATTCATTATAGAATTACTTTCCCATATTCCCAAGCATTCTAGAAAAGAAACCTATGCTACTAAACACAAGGGGGCTCAACACGGTGAGTAGATATACTACCCGTCGAGTCTTTGCCGCATATAGAAAGAGCGTAGACCCATTCTCCCTTAAGAGGCTAAACACGGAAAGCACATGGCATACCCCGTGTGTCTTATCCCCTTTCGGAAGAAGGGTAAGAAAAACCAGCTGCCTTGAGCAGTGGGGAAAATTAAAACAGGTAAACAACCAAACAAAGCACCAAGCATCCAATAACCACATCCATACCATTCCATCATCCCTGATGTCCTCCCCGACACCCACATGCATAAACCGATGCATCTCACCACTCTAGGCATCATCCGCTGCCATAACCATAAGGCCTCCCTGCCTCCATATATCACAACACCCCTCCAGGTTCACATCACAACACAAGATATCACAACACCCCTTCAAGGTCACAACACAGCACAAGCAGCATGAAAACAAACATCACATCAAATTGGGCTCTTTCCCCTTTAACAAGGTATTCATCCTTCAAACAACAAGAACCAATAGATTTCAGGTTTACCAACCAACTAAGTTAATCACGTACATCAACATCAATTGATTAACATCAATTTGGAACAACATCCACAATGACAACAACCAGATTCATTTACATCCCTCTTTATCTTTAGCCAATTAATTATCAATTAATTCCGGATTTACGTTCTTTATCAATTTCATCAAGAGAAACTTGCTAACAAGTAAGGCAGATATATCACACTATCTAGAAAATCAAAAGGCGAACCGTTATCATGGTACAAAGCAACAACTTGCAATCACCAATTCTTTTAATCCGGTTCAATTATTTAATTTGGTCAATTCCATTATGATCCAAAGGACTAAATCATGCTAACTCTACAATTTCACATAAACAATTAGAGAATCCACGAATCCCCTACCTCAAAGGTTTTCGAGGGAAACCACAACGGTCAATGAGCGCCCAAGAAACTGGGTTGATTCTCCACGAATCCTCCTTATATCTCCTCTCCTATCACAACCAAGACCAAAGCTCATCATAAAAGACATCCACGCACTTATATCTACCCATAACATGTGTAGATCTAAGATCCCAAGAGAAGACGAGGAGTAGATCTGCATAGATCTAAGAAACCAAACAAAAGGATCACATACCTCGAGAAACCGACTTCGATTCACGAAGAGAAGCCTCCGGATCACCTCTAAAATGCTTGGGAGAGGTTCTTATACCTCCAAGGAATGGTAATCCTGAGTTATGGCCGATTAGGGGCTTTAACGAGGTGATTAAAGGCAAAACGAGTTAGATCCACGATTTTAGGATCTAACTTTAAGTGCCCGCATGGTTAGTCCACACGGTTTAAAAAACCGTGCGCTAACCGTGCGTTAGCTTCTACCTCGAAAATCACTCATCGCATGGTCAGTCCGCACGGTTAGACAAACCGTGTGCTAACCGTGCGTTAGCCAGTGCCTCCAAGACCATCCTTGCATGGTTTGGCCGCACGGTTTAGGAAAACCGTTCACCTCCCATGAAAAGTCCATAACCCTTTAAATTTCCTTAAAATTCCACCCAAATTCACCCCCAAGTCACCTTGACCTCTCAGAACATCTCTAGCACCAAATTTTTACAAAGTAATGGACCGGAGAGGTCCAGGACATTACATAATAGATTCATTAAGGTAATAAGACATATTCAATGTAGCAATATTCTTCATATCGAGAGATGAATCTCTCTTAAAAAATTACTCTATCTAGTTATGTTGAATTTATATAATTATGTAGTCGGAAATTTTTAAGGATCAGTTTCTTGATTTATTAATTAATAAGTTGTAAAAAATCATTTTATACTTATTTTAAACATTCTCATGTATTTGTTTTCTTAAATAAGGCTATATAGAATTCAAATGGATATAAATTTAATTATAAGACAGTATAATTATGTAGTATAATTTCATCATGCTGCAAAAAAAATAGAATATATGATAGATGATTTTATATCTAAATTAATGAAGAATTATGTATAGAAAATAATTTTTTTAACATTATGATAAAATTACATCATAATTCATGTCCTTATCCAAATATATTGTTTTTAATAGACATCGTTTCAATTATATTTTGATATATATATTAGAGTTGATAAGAAGAACAATAACATCATAATTAATATGTCAATACAATGGCTTTGTAACAATGAAATAATTAATTAGTGTCATCTACAAATAATATTGAATTAGATACTGGAATGGATGTGATGGAAAACTTATCATAATTATTTATAATATACGATAATGATTTTTATCAAATTATTCAATTTGAGGAAATCATCATTCCATAATTTCATATCTTGTTTTTGTGGGAATAAACCCATCACAAAATATATTAATAACTCATATCATAATATATTTTTGATAAATAATGATCCGGAGTGGTTTTCTTGTTAATTCTGAGTATTTCTAATAAAGAATTTATATAATGACTATATATATGATATGTGGAATAGAATAAACCATTATTTAAAGCATCAAAATTTAGTTTATAGATATTTATAAACAAATGGATATTATTTTAGATAAAAAGATGATCTAACCATCTAAATTTCACACATTAATTCTCTTGAATGAAAAGTTAGGGTTTTTAAAAAATCAAGTGAAATCTTATACTATTGATTAACATCAATTATAGTGGAATGATGAAAATTATACATTATTTTTTTCATAATTATTTATCTTTCTTCATGTTTTAAAATTATTATGTTATCACAAGTGATAGACATGAGGGTATTATCAGTAGAAATCATTTTAATGATTTTATAAATATATTCCTTATATATTATCTCTTTATTAATAATAAAACAATGAACATGTGATATATAATAACAACCAAAAATCCTCAAGGATATGCTAGTCATAAAGAGTATAATAAATTGAAAAACAAATTAGTGTGTTATTATTATTTTTCTTATTATTCATCATGATTATAGAGGTCTACTGGATGATCTAAATCCAAATGATTTTTTTTATTAAATATCATGAAAATAGGGACTGACACTTTTAAGGGTTTAGTGGGAACTTCAATGAGATATTAAAAAACTAAAACCAAAAAGTGAGAAAAACTATAATCGACACAATTTGAGATGATCACTACATATACAACACATCTAGCTAAGCTCAGTTCTTCTAGGATAAATCCTTGATATTAAATTCTTTGTGTCATAGATAGTATCAATAAATATTCATAGAAATAAAGATAACTAACTCAAAATAATACTGTTTATCAAATAGAAATAGAAAAAGGTACAAAAATATAAAATAAAGTGGCAAAGTGAACAACAATAATTTATTTTCACAATTATTCTAAGGTTGTATCCATTTTCCATGTTCATTTCACTCCTAAAAATTTATATAAAAATCCAAAATTTTTCTTTGTTGTTTTATATCTATGTATCCTTTCCAAACTTGTGAAAATTAACGTTCATATTGTCCTTATGAATCAGAGTACTTGAAAAAAACAACATATTTTTTCCTTATATGAAATATACTACCTTAGAAGGCCTAAAGGATCTACGTTAATTTTTTTATTCTTTCAATTAAGCCTTTAAAATATCAAATGTTCCCTCTGATCTCTAATCCACATATTCTTTATGTACACTAATTTTCCCCATTTCCCCATTGACTGAGTCCTTGTCGTATTGGGGGGATAGGAATAATATTTATATATTGTGTATTCTCTTTAACAGAGGATAAAACTCTCCTAGAATACTTGATGATATTTTTACCTTCAATCCTTCATAGTCAGAACAAAACTTTTACATTCCAGTTCTCTTCAACATTTGATATAGAATTATATCTGAATACTTCACCTATACCACTAGTATGGTTTGTTTCCATGTGAAATAACTCATTTAGATTTACCAACACATATCGTATTATATCCATTTGTATTTTTTTATTTTCTTCTAATAAACTTTTATGTGTCAACCAAACATCTTATTTGAGTTTCTATTGACCACCCTTTTGATTTGGGAAATGTTTTTTTCTGTGAACTAATCCAACCAATGGTTCTTATTTTCACATTTTCACCTAAGGATATATAGCCTAGAATTTAATTCAAATTGTGGTGGTTCTTTCATAGTGATATTAATTCCATATGTTCAAACTCTACATGATTGATTTTGATATAAACATCATAGAATGTCCCCCAATCACGTTGAAAACTTACAAACAATGCATATATCAACATGACCATATCATATTATAGAAACCATTTACTCTTTGAAGAAAATATTAAATTTGTGATGTATAAAAATAATATCTTAGATTAATATGTATGTATAATAGAGATATTTTGGGGTCTTTTTACCAATAAGAATGAAATTATGTAATATCATAAGTTACCAATTGAAAAGAATATATATATAATGATTATTATTATTCAACTGTAACAACAAGATGAAAAATTTATTCCTACTAATTTGTGATGATAACATGTTATTATTTAGTTATGGTATTATAAATAATCTTCACCTAAATAAGTTAAATCCCACCTTCCCCACCAATCACCAAATCAATACCTTCAAATATAGATACTTTACTCAAATTGGTTTTATATTTTGGTCATATGAGGTTCCACCACTATATAAATAATATATTACTACAAAAAATGAGCTATATTATTATTTATATTGAGCCTATAATTTATAATTATTCAATAACCATTGTGGATATAATTAACATTCCTATCATCTCATGTGATTTATTTTTCTATTTTTGCATTTACTGTAATAAAATAAAATATATTCACAATCAATATTTCTTATAAAGGTAATGGAATAGTTTATCCCATATACATATTCATAAAAACCTTATTTAGTATATTAAAACAATTATTATTTATTTCATTAAATGATTCTCTTAAAACTATGTTTATAGTAAAAGCTTTAGTTGAAATAAAAATGAATCACTAAATAAACTTTTAAACAACTAATCATACAAATTATAAGGATTCCAAAATTTGTTTCACACTTGTTTAGTGTTGATTAATTTATTTTTTAGGAGATCAATTTCTATGTCCTTTAACTAAATATATTTATTGTTAAAATGAGTTTAATGAAAAAATGATTTATCATTTTTTTAAAATAACATATCAATATTTAATACAAGGATAATAATTAAGTGCATTAATCTGAAAGAAGAAAAAATAAAACAGATTGCATCAACACAAGGTATTTTAAAATTGTAATATTTTTAGATTCATGTATTATTTTCAATATTAAAATCTTACCTAATTAAAATCCATCACAAAACTTTTTTATAAAAAAATTATCATTATTTTTTTTTTAAATTTCAAACATTAAAAATTATAAGATTTATGTTTTCACAAAATAAATAACATAAAAAATATAACAACATATGGGGATAAGGATAGAGTTTTAATAATGTATCACAGATTCAGCGACATTTAATTAAGGGGAATCATTGAAAATAAATTGATTGGGAAAATAGAGTTGATGTTAAAACATAGAGTTTCTTCTAGATAATGGGATGGGGTCAAAAATCATCAAGAAATGAGATATGTGTAAGTACAAAGGGATTGGTGCCTTAGTGTCAGATTAAAAACATAAATATATTAAAAAGTCAGAATTGAATAAGGAATGCATGAATTCAAAACTATAATAAATATTATTAAAAAAATTACTAGAATATATTGTCACACCCATAGATTTCAGAATGTAATTATCCTTTAAATAAATTGATGTTTGATAGATTATGTTATACATGAAAGAAAACATAAATATTGCATTAATAAAATAAAATATTAAATACATTTCATGTTATATAGGTACAAAATAACTAACACAACAAATTTTTTGTTAAAAAAACAATATTTTATTTACTTTGGAAATTGACATTAATTTTTGAGGACCTTTTTTTAATGAATTATTTATTTTTGATAAAATTAATTATTTTGAGTAAATGATATCAATAAAATGTGTTGATAAAATTCCAATATGTATTTAAAAAAATTAATACATCCTAGAAATGTTTAAGATACTATATTTAATATCAATTTAATTATTTATGTTAGAATAAAAATGTTTTACTCAAACATGTTTTTATTGTATATTATATATGCTTTATTTAAAATATAAATTTCTCAAAATTTTGGATTTAAATTTTTGAAAATAGAATCTATTTTTTATTGTATAATGATTAAATTATCTAATACTAATAGTTTCATATTTTTATGATTTTTTTACTCTTAGGTGAATGTTGAATAGTATCATTCTTAAAAATACCATAACATTTATGAATGAAAAATTATATATCAATGATGTAAAATAATTTGAAACCATTTTCTCTAAGAAAATATCTATTTAATTAGTAAAATAAATCATTGAAATTTATTATTATGTATTTTAAAAATCATTCAACACTCTTTGGAACCCATTTAATATATTTTTCTAATAATTTTTTTTTTCATTTTCATTTAATTAAGTATTAAAAATTAGTGATTCAATTTAGGATTTATTTTAAATTCATAAAAATATTATTTTTATCCATATTTTAATAAATGACATGGATATAATTTCTACAAAATTTTTTGATGTAAAAACATTTTTTAGTGTGAAAATTCATATTTCTAAAAACTGATTTTCATTTCTTTTTACATAGTTTTATTAAAGGTGTTTAAACTAAGGGATATGGCTTCTAATATCTCACATAATGAAATTAATGTCTTAGGGAATGGTTGATATTTAAATATCACTTTTTATAAGGTTTATCTATATTGTAATTTACATTGAGGGAAATTATATATTTTTTCCACTAAACCCCATCTGTTTTCTTCTCCTATATTTATTTCCGGGGTACTCATGTATTATTTTGTACTAAAAAATACTGAAAGAATGATTTAAGAAAATGAAATATCATTTCTCCATTCATGTTTGGGAATAATTATCCTTCCTAGTAGTTTTCATTAAATTTATTGTATAGAAGTTATTATACACTTTTAAATGACTGATAAAGGTATTTTTCAATATTTGTTTTACTATACTTACAATCATTTTAAGGTAATATTATTTAAAAATTTTATAAGGATCGGAATTTTATTTTTATAAAATTATGGGATGATTTTTTTTAAATTTATCAATTAAAAGTTATTTCCCACTATTAGGTCTATTTTATTAAAAAAATTACATGCATCCATGTAATATAAAAATATATAATCCCTATTTTCCTCATAATTTAATTCTATAGGTTTCAAAATAATGATATTGATTCATATTTTTCAAATAATACTTATATTAATCTTATAAAAAATCATCTATGTCAACATACATTAAGGAATATTATGATTCACTAGATATATCTTTTAATTATAATTTAAGCATTCTTTATTTCAATGGAAAACGTTTATTATGTTCTAATGAATTTTTTATGAAAGATTTTTAATTCTCATGGGTTAATTAAGCTATAAAGAGATGATTATTGTTTTTTTGATATTATAATATTCATATATATTATTTTCATTATGTGGAGAGTGGACCTAGAATTATATATCCCTAAAATGAATTGGGTAAACACTAATATCTAAATAAATTATATGAAATTGAAATTGGATTTAACCTAATGAACTATGGGACTTTATCAAGTATGCTTATGGTATTAAAGAGTGAACCCAATCCACTATGGGACTCTATCTACTATGACAGTTTTGGGAATGATCCTTGACTAAGGAAGGTATTTTCTTCTACTATTTGTATGAAAAAACATATTTATTTTTATTATGATATTCTCTCAATTATCTTGATACATTATTTATGATTCCGTACTCTTTTGAATCATGTATTTTGTTGTTACATTGCATTATTCGATGAATCATTATTTACGGTAAATGAATTATTAAAAATGTTTTTAAAAGTTATGGTCATGATATTACGCTTATAAATATATATATATATATATATATATATATATATATATTATCCTTTAATATAATCATCAGTTGATATCAAACTTATTCAACCTTACTGAGAATGTGATTTTCCTCTACTTATGTTACCATTTCCATAGGTTAAGAAGAAAGTTTATATGTAAGATATGTTTATGAAGGTTTCTATGTGGGAAGAACATTATGGGAGAAGCTGAAGATCATTCATGCAATAAGTTTACTATGTATCTAATAAACAATAATATTAGTCCTTTACAATTCTCAAAAATCAATTATTGCGAGAGGTATTGAATATTCATTTAAAATTATTTAATATTTATAAAAGTGATTCTCAGGTTGCCTTAGTGGGTATCAAAGTAGAGTTTAGTTCTGTATGGATATTAGGTTATGAGAAATTAGAGGATAGAACCTATGAAAAACTAAACTGATATTCGGTGAATATAACGTTTCACATAGTGATAAGAAGGTTCTATAATTTAAAACATATTTTTATTTATTTTCGTTATCATATGATTTCTCATTCTCATAATTTTTTCTTAATACTCACACTAATATTTTTGGTTTTTGTCAATGGATAGAACCAGGATAAATTATGTTAATAATAAATGTAATGTACAATACAATGAGCAACCCCATGAAAAACCAAATGAGATAGGAGTTGGTGTGAATAATCTTGTGGCTATACCTGACTAATTATCAAGATTTATCAATGAGAATCTGGAACAATCATGTAATGACCCACCAATTCTCATTGGATTGAGAGTACAATGAGTCATTACTAGGCCTTAAGTGACATCCCCAAGGTGCCAAAGGCTGGAAAAAAATTCCAAAGGGTTTCAATGTAAGTGGGGGACGATTTACCCTTTAAGAAAAACCCATAAACCAACCAAGACATCACTAAAAACTACTATATGATGCATGTTAATGAAACAACCAACTCATTCATTACCAAAATAGAATTACATTGTTCCAAAACCAATCCATAACCAACACAATATCATAGTGCCAAGTGGAAGAATAAACAAAATACCCAAAACAAGCCAAGACACACTCCACGGCTCCAGACCGATCTCCATGCACCAAGAACCACCACATCTCCCAAGCATCACCATGAACCACTAGCAGTAAGATGCTTTACCCTTACCTGTGTCCTGGAATACGACATCTGCAAAAGCACCAATGTGCCAAAGCATGGGTGATTATAAAACTCAGTAGGTTTTCCCCAATGACTTCCCTACTCACGCCACTAGGATAGAAGAGTTTGCAACAATTATATAAAAACAGTTTATATAAAACATTTTCTCAAAAGTAGTTTATAACTAAATATAAACAAGATTCCAAAACCATTTGTAACCAAAAGCATCAAAGAGAAATTGAAACCAATTTTCCAACAAGTTATTTTTCTAGAAAAATACCCAATCCAACTTTAGAACCATTTCACAAAATCCCTTTTTGGCATACCCAACCATTTCAAAATCCCATGAAATCAACCATGCATGCTACGTTATGATAGTTCCATAATCATGAGCAGTCTCTCATCGATCTACCAAGTCATTAAAAGGTATTTTTTCCCATGTGGCATTACACCTTTGGCACCGAGCACTAGGTCATATTTCAACCAAGACTCGTATGAGTAGTTACCATGTTCCATTAAAAGTTTGGCACCGAGAACAAGTTCATATTTCAACCAAGCCTCATGCATGAAACATGAACACACACCACATGTTCCCAACAATCATGCCAAAAACCACCCTTTCTATAAAACAACTTTTATTAAAAACCATTTCCATCAAAACCAAGTATGTTCAACCAATTCAAACCATTTCAATAAAACACAATTTTTATTGAAACCCCATCTTTCATCAAACAATTTACAATTCCAGAAAATCCATAATTTAAAATCAACATTTTAAATTCAATAAAGAAAATCAATTTGCACAATAATTCACTAAGATTTCAAAATTTTATCAAAACCATAAATCTTCACTAATGGAGATTTATTCCATGATTTTCAAAATCAATTCCATTCAGATAAACAATTTGAAACTAAGAAAATCATTTATAGCAAGAGGAGTCGAGAGTGAAGCCTCCTACATCATAGGTTTTGATGAAAACCACAACGGTCGAAGAACGCTCAAGAAGATTGGGTTACTTCTTCAAGAACCCGCCTTAGATATCTTCTCCTAGAAAGATCAGGACCAAATACCATCATATTTGGAATCCACACACTTAGATCTACCCATAACGGGCATAGATCTAAGAATCTGATAGAATATGAGAAGTAGATCTAAGTAGATCTAAGAAACCAAACAAAAACAATCACATAACTCAAGAATCTGGCTTCAATTCACCAAGATAAGCCTTTAGATAGCCTTTGGAACAATGAGAGAACCCTCATTGACCTTAGGAGAACCAAAATCCTGATTTTGGTCCACTTAGAAGAAAAAACGAGCTACATAGAGGCAAAAATGAGTGAGATCAACCTTTGTAGGATCTCGTTTAAGTGGCCGCACGGTTAGTTCTCACGGTTTGATAGACCGTGCACTAACTGTGCGTTATCTACTGCCTCGATCTCCCTTCTCGCATGGTTTGGCTGCACGGTTAGACAAACCGTGCGCTGACTGTGCAGAAGCCACTACCTCCAAGACCCACTGCGCATGGTTTGGCCGCACGGTTTAGACAAACCGTGTGCCGCCCGTACGACTTCCCCTTTGCCTCACAACATCATTCCAAGTTCTCCCGACTCTCCCATTCAAAACACTTAAATTTAAAACCATGAAAAGCATCAAGTAAGGGTTATATACCAGAAACCGGGGGTACTAAATTCTCCCCACCATTGGTCTTTTCATCCTCAGAAAGTAAAAAACCGTCACCCAACTGAAAGAGTTATGGCCACTGCTCTTTCATTTCCTTTTCACGTTCCCAAGTCTCTTCATGAATCTGACCATGCTGCCATAAAACCCACATTAGACTGATGCTTTTTCCATGCAAGACTTTCTCTTGCCTATCCCCAATCCATACTGGGATATGTATCAATGAAACATCCAGCTCTAGTACAACATGATCCGATCTGATCACATGGTCAGGATCAGGATGATACTTTTTCAATTGAGATACATGGAACACATAATGCACCGAACTAAACCGTGGTGGTAATGCCAACCGATATTCCACCTCTCCAACCCATTCCAGTATCTCAAAAGGTCCAATGTATCTTGGAGATAACTTGACCTACTTCCCGAAATGACGATGTCCAAGCCTTAGAGAGATCCTCAAGAAGACATGATCACCCACAACGAACGACAACGGTCTTCGACGGTGATCTCTATAATATTTCTAACGACTCTGAGCCTTCTCCATCCTCTTTCTAATCAACTGAATCTTCTCTATTGTTTCATGGACAAGGCCCGGCCCAACTAGTGAAGTTTCACCTGTTTCCACCCAGCATAGTGGAGAACGACAAGGACGCTCATACAATGCTTCAAACGGATCCATGCATATCAAGGCTTGATAGATATTATTGTAAGCGAACACCAATAAGGGTATATGCTCCTCCAATGAGCCACAAAAATCTATTACACAAGCCAGCAACATGTCTTCCAATGTTTGAATCGTCCTCTTAGATTACCCATCTGTCTGAGGATGATACGTCGTGCTCATAGTCAACTGAGTTCTAAGGGATTTCTATAATGATTTCCAAAAACAAGATGTGATCCTCGGATCTCTATTAGAGACTATAGACACTGGTACACCATTCCTCTTTACCACTTCTCAGATATATATTTTTGAAAGATCTTCTACCATATGGGTTTCACGAATAGGGATGAAATGGGCCGACTTGGTTAGACGATACACTATGACCCAAATGGCATAGTGTTTTTGAACCGTTCTTGGAAGACCTATAACAAAATACATTGTTATCTGATCCCATTTCCACATTGGGATAGGTAAATAATGTAACATACCAGCTGGTCTCTGATGCTCTACTTTAACCTGCTGACAAGTTAAGCAACGTGAGACAAACTCAGACACCTTCCTTTTCATCCTGCTCCACCAAAACGGTGCCTTCAACGCCTTATACATCTTATGTGTACCTGGGTGTACATCCCATCTTGAATGGTGGTAAGAATAAAGGAGTTGTTCCTGAAAAACCATAGGTACAACCATCCTATCTATGAAACACAAAACTAAACCCCCATCAAGTTTCCAGCCATCAATGGTCTCCCCGCCATTAAGTTTTGAACTTACAACCAGACATTCTGCATCAGATATGTGTGCTTCTTTGATCATCTTTACTAAATCAGGAACAGGTGTAGCTGAAAGTAAAATAGAAACATCACCCCGGTCTTCACATTTCACATGCACGTCGGCTAAAACCGACATCTACTGCCATTCGTCTGAAGCTTCTTTCTCCAACTGAGCATATGAATTTCTACTCAATGCATCTGCCATCAAATTCCCTTTTCCAGGTGTGTACATCAAGTCGAAGTCAAACATTTGGAGATACTCCATCCATATCATTTGCCTGAAATTCAAATATTTCTATGGGAAAATGTTTTTCAAGCTTTTGTAATCCGTAAACACAGTAAATTTCTCACCAAAGAGATAATGTCTCCATGTTTTCAAATCATGGATGACTACAGCCCACTCCAAATCATGTGTTGGGTAATTTTTCTCATGCACTCTCAACTGCCTTGAACCATAAGAAACCACATGATCTCTTTGCATGAGAACACAACCCAACCCTGATCCTGAAGCATCATAATACATCACACACCCCTATCATAATTCTGTAAATATCAAGATAGGTGCCGATGTAAGCCGGAATTTTAGTTCATAAAAGGATTTTTGACATTCTTCCGTCCATTGTAAGAGAGCATTCTTCTTAGTCAGGGCTGTCATTGGTGAATCTAGTCATGAGAAATCACGCACAAAGCGTCAGTAATAACCAGCTAGACCAAGAATACTATGTATTTAGAACACATTTTTCAATGGTTTCCATGAGATAACTTCTTTTATATTTTCAAGAGCAACAGAAATGCCTTTATCAGAAATGACATAGACAAGGAAACGTAGTTCCTTTATCCAAAAATCACACTTTGATAATTTGGCATACAACAGATGATCTCTCAAGATTTGTAACACTGTTTCCAGGTGCACCTAATGATCATCCCTTGTCTTTGAATACACCAAGATATCGTTGACAAACAGTACAACAAAAGAATCCAGATATCGTTGAAATATTTGCTTTATTAAATCCATGAAGACTGCTAGTGCATTCATTAGACTGAAAGGCATGAGTACATATTCGTAGTGTCCATACCTACTTCTAAAAGCAATCTTTGGAATATCCTCCTTCTGAACTCGCAATTGGTTATATCCTGATCACAAGTCAATCTTGGAGAACCACTGAGCTCCCTTTAATTGATTGAACAGATCATCAATGCATGCAAGTGGATATATATTCTTTATCATAACTTGTTATGTTTATGATAATCAACACACAACCAAAGAGTTCCATCTACCTTCTTTACAAACAACACTGGTGCTGCCCGTGGAGAAGTACTTGGTTGAATGAAACCCTTGCTTTCCAGCTCTACTAACTGCACTTTCAATTTCTGTAATTTTGTTGGTACCATCCTATAAGACATAAGGGAAATAGGACTGGTCTTCAGAAGGAGATCAATTGTAAACTCCACTTCCCTTAGAGGTGGTAACCTTGAGAAGTTTTTGGGAAAGACATCTAGAAATTGATCCACATCAGCTGGAAAACTATTTTCCTCAATATCTTCCACTGATTCCAAAGTCAACGCTACCAGTTGGTGAGAGATCGTTCCCACCATTGGTTCCAAAAAGCACTTTGCATATTTAATTACCATCCTATCTCCTCTGAAGAGATGTTTGATGTCGTCCTCAGTCATGAAACTAACCGTTCTACTATAACAGTCGATGTGATCCTTAACGATTTTCAACCAATCCATACCTAGGATTACGTCATAGACATCCATGTCCAACATCAAGAAGTACCATTTTAACTCAACTCCATAAACAGTTATAGCACATGTTCTACACACAAAGGCTTGACGTTCTCTTTCACCAAGAGGAGTTTTTAGTTTCAAAATAGAAGGAATCATTTATAGTTTTAAACATAGAAATTCAACAGTACTAGAAGCAATGAAGTAATGTGATACATCAGTATCAAGAAAAACATGAACAAGGGTAGAATTCAAAAGAATAGTACCTCTCACTGTAGATGGTCCCACATGATCATCAACCATCATATTCTCAGCTCCATACAATTTCTTCGTCGCTGCATTGTTCTCCCTGTTGCCTTGTTGAGATTGCCCTGGTTGAGGAATCATGGTATTTCAAGAATCACCATGGATAGCTCTTTTATGCTAAAGAGACTGATTCTGATGTCCTCATCCTGTCGAAGCATACGATGCTTGTGATGCCTAAGAAGTGTCACGTGCACCGGACCTCAGAGCATTCCTACAATAGACTGTAGATGCCCCATCTTGTTGCAATTATGACATGATCTAGGTTGTGTCGTACACTCTCATTTTATGTGGTCAGGCGAACCACATTGAAAGCAACCTACTTTGCTCTGGGTTCGTGGAGGAAGGTTCACTGATCCTGTTGTCTGATAGTGATTTCCACTTGCACCGTGGAAATAGGTGTTCCTTTTCCTCTTTTTCTTAGAGGTTGAGTTCCCACCATTTCCTTTAGGTATCAATATTCCACCTCCTATCGATCTCGAGATATCACGTTCAATAATAGTCTCTCTTTTCACCATCTCTGTATAATCCGTAATACAGAGCATCACAATCTTTGATCGAATCTCTTTCCTTAGTCCCAATTTGAAGATGCGTGCCTTCAACGACACACTTTCTGCAACATCTGGTGAAAAATAGACTAAATTAATGAATTTAGCTGCATACTCTATGAAAAATAGACTCTCTTGATTCAGGATGAATAAGTCCATCGTTTTATAAATCTTGAACGTATGAGGACAGAATTGTTTGTTGAACAATTCTTCAAAATCCTCCCATGTTACGCCTTCATCCAATTTAGCATGCACTGCTAAATCCCACCATTAAAGTGAAATATCCTTGAGAAAATAAAATTCCAACTTGACCTTGAGCTCTAATGGTGTGCTGATGAAATTGAAGATATGATTCATCCTACTTAGCCACACCTCTTCCTTTTTGGGTTCAACATCACCACGAAAGTTCGGTGGATTCTGCCTCATGAATTGGATGGTATGATCCACATGCCTTGGTTCATTCCTCTGGTTCCATGTATCCATAGATTGAAAATCTTGGATGATACTCTGAACCAGCTCTTGGTTCACCAGTGGTTCAGGTGAAACCACATTCTCCGCAGCTTCTTCGGGTTGGTTCTGATGATGCCTACTGGGTGCCATTTTCTAAACCAACAACAACCTCCATCAATATCACTCTCTAGCAACTGATGGCTTATAATTTCAAATTATATCACATCATATATCAAAACATTGTATTCCAAAACATCCTTTTTCCCATGTTCAAATATTTTTGAAAATATTCCTCATGCCTTTTGAAAATCAACCCATTTTCAAAATACACGAAATACCCAGTTTTCAAACTCTTTTACTTGAAATCAATTTCTGCATTTTTCAAAAATTCACACCTTGCACAACATCCTTATTCATTCCTCATAATGAGATATGAAATCCTAGTGGGAATTCATTCCTCTATAATTCGTGTCATGCTCATCTCATTTGCTAAACCCATGACAATAAGATTTCCAACATTCTAGAAGTGTATCTAAAACACTTATGTACCCAACACCCTGGTAAATTGAAGTTCGGCATAAACGGGTTAGCAACTTCCTTTTATGCTATACATTTCAAGTTTCGACAATCCTACTCCTGTCTATGATTTCCCAAGGAATATACAAGAAATAATTTTAACTCCAAGACTAAGAACACCGATGACCACTTGTTAGGCAAGGACCGAACAAACTGATACCATTTGTAATGACCCCCCAATTCTCATTTTCTTGAGAGTACAATGAGTCATTACGAAGCCTTAAGAGACATCCCCAAGGCACCAAAGGATAGCATTAAATGCCGAAGGGTTTCAATGTAAGTGGGGGACGATTTACCCTTTAAGAAAAACCCATAAACCAACCAAGACATCACAGAAAACTACTATATAATGCATGTTAATGAAACAACCTAGTCACGCATTACCAAAATAGAACTACATTGTTCCTAAACCAATCCATAACTAACATAATATCAGAGTACCAAGTGGAAATATAAAAAAAATACCCAAAACAAGCCAGGACACACTCCACGGCTCCATGTGGAGCTCCATGCACCAGGTACCACCACATCTCCCAAGCATCTCCACAAACCACTAGTAGTAATATGATTTACCTTTACATGTGTCCCAGAATATGACATCTACAAAATCACCAACGTGACAATGCAGGGGTGAGTATAAAACTCAGTAGGTTTTCCCCAATGACTTCCCTACTCACGCCACTAGGATATAAGAGTTAGCAACAATTATATAAAAACAGTTTATATAAAAAAAATTCTCAAAAGCAGATTATAACTAAATATAAACAAGTTTCCAAAACCATTTGTAACCAAAAGCATCCAATAGCAATTGAAACCAATTTTCCAACAAGTTATTTTTCCAGAAAATTAACCAGTGCATCTTTAGAACCATTTCATAAAATCATTTTTTGGCATACCCAAACATTTCACAATCCCATGAAATCAACCATGCATGCTACGTTATGACAGTTCCATACTAATGAGTGTTCTATCGTCAATCTACCAAGTCGTCACAAGATAATTGTTTCCCATGAGCCACTACACCTTTGGCACCGAGAACAAGGTCATATTTCAACCAAGCCACGTACAAGTAGTTACCATGTTCCATTAAACGTTTGGCACCGAGCACAAGGTCATATTTCAACCAAGCCTCGTACATGTAACATGAACACACACCACACATTCCCAACAATCATTCCAAAACAACCCATTCAATAAAACACCTTTTATTGAAAATCATTTCCATCAAAACCAAGTGTGTTCAACCAATTCAAACCATTTCATTAAAACCGTACTTTTATTAAAAACCAAAGAATAAACCAATTTCAACAATTCCATTTCTAGACCAACCATTTCAATAAAACACCCTTTTTATTGAAAACCCATATTTCATCAAACCATTTAAAATTCCAAAAAATCCATAATTTAAAATCAACATTTTAAATTCAAGAATCCAAATCACCTTGCACAACAATTCACTAAGATTTCACAATTTCATCAAAACCATAAATCATAACTAACGAAGATTTATTCCATGTTATTCACAATCAATTACATTCAAATAACCTATTTGAAACTAAGCTAATAAATTCTAACAAGAGGATTCAAGAGTGAATCCTCCTACCTCAAATGTTTTGACAAAAACCACAATGGTCGAAGAACGCTCAAGAAGACCGGGTTTCTTCTTCAAGAACCCACCTTATATCTCTTATCCTAGTAAGATCAAGACCAAATCCCATCATATTTGGCATCCACACACTTAGATATACCCATAAAAGGTGTAGATTTTTGAAATAGAGAGAAGATGGGAAGTATATATAAGTAGATCTTTGAAACCAAACAAGAACGATCACATAACTCAAGAATTCGGCTTCAATTAACCAAGAGAAGCCTTCATATCACCTTTGGAATGATGGGAGAACCCTCCTTAACCTTAAGAGAACCAAAATCCCGAGTTAGGGCCGCTTAAGAGGAAAAACAAGCTACATAGAGGCATAAACCTATGATATCTACCTTTATAGGATCTCGTTTAAGTGGTCGCACGGTTAGTTAACACGATTTGACAAACTGTACGCTAACCGTGCATTAGCTACTGCCTTGACTTCCCTTCTCACATGGTTTGGCTGCATGGTTAGACAAACCATGCGTCGACTGTGCGGAAGCCACTGCCTCCAAGACCCACTGCACACAGTTCAGCCGCACAGTTTAGACAAACCGAGCACCGCCCGTGAGACTTCCCCTTTTCCTCACAACATAATTCCAAGTTCTCTCGACTCTCTCATTCAACACCCTTAACTTTAAAACCATTAAAATAATCAAGTGAGAGTTACATACAGGAAACCGGGGGTACTACAAAACACAATTACCTAACTCAACAAATATGATAATAATGTATTTTTATTAATATTATTGAAATAGTTATCATGAATATATGACTATTAAATATCATATGAATCAAGAATTTGGTAAAACATACCCATGGAAATTTATCATAATAGTAAGAATATGTTCTATATATTGAAAATATGGGAATGGAGAAATAAACTACTGACGGAAAATGAAGAGTTTGGCTAACTCAATGGATGGGAATAAATTTTTTCCTAAGGTATCCCAAAAAAATTAAATATGGGGATTATGGGAATGTTTGAATTCAATATCCTACGATGATATCTCATGAAGGGGTTCAATATGATCTTATGAATAATAATTTATCAAGGACATATGATGAATTTGAATAAACTAAAAATTAAATATAAAAGGTAAGAATAATTTTTTAAAAATTCTATATGTTTAAAGTATAATACATGACTACATTGAGGTTGATAAATTATATAACATGATTCATGTTTTTTATAATTAGACTGATGTATTAAAAAATAAGATGGTAACACTTCGTTAAAAGTTTATAAATGAATTTTATCGACTGAAGTATCTCCATTTAGGTTATCAAGAGTTATTATGTAATAATATTTTTAAGTGTTTATAAATTTCAGGAGTATCATAAGTTAAGAAGTATATATACACTTCTTGAGGCCATAAGTGATTGTATTTAAGGGTGATTGATAATATTTTTCTAATTTATGATTAGATTTTACAAGGAGTACATAATTATGGGATATATTTCCTTTAGGGTTTTTAAATAAAGATAAAATTTGGTTATGTTAGAAAAATGTTTTTAGGAATATATATTGAAGAGATACAAATATCCATGGTTGTTGAAAATTAAGACGGTGACTATGAGATTAAATTTATTTTGAAACAATTTAAATATATTTTTTTCCACAAAATATGAATTATGTTGTATGGTATGTTATGAGATAATATGGGATTTTATATTAGTGTGGTTGATAATATTTAGTTAACCTATGGAAAAATATGTTAAATTTTATTAATTACTATGAAATGTATTTTTTGTGATTGGTTGATATTTTCATAAATATTTATTAAATTATTCATGATTTGGGTTTAGATTAACCTTATGGATTGTAATTAATTTAATGAAAAGTTTGTTCATGATATATTTTTTTATGTTTATTGAATATTTTTTGAGGTTTTATTGCATTTTGATTCAGTTTATTTTGGATATAAAATTTTCATATTTTATGGAATATATGATTAGGGAATATATAATTTTATTATGTTACATTGTGAGTGTTTAATCTTGTTTGGAGATATTAGTCAAGTAAATTTTAGAAGAATATTTGAACAAATAATTCTAATCAATTTGGGTTTAATTTGTTTATGAATATTTTAAATAATTTTTTGGTTAATTATTTAGGAATTTTTTTATGTTTATATTTAGATATTAATTTTGAGGCTTTGAATATTAATTTTTTTTTCAATTCAGTATTTATTTATATTTCATTACATATTATACTATCTTTTGATAAATATTTTCTAGTTTAGTAAATGTATAGATATAGAATGAATAACCATATACCCCTTTTTGGGACGTACTATCCATTAAAAATTAATTTTATTTCTTCTGATAAGACTAATTCGGGATGGTTATTTATCGTTTATAATATGAGAAGAATGGGAGATGGAAAACTGCTTGAAAGAAAATCAAAGGATGAAATTTTCCATCCAGAATTAAATAAAATCACATATTTATATTTTCTCACATTATATATCTTGAGGGTATATAAATTACATAAATTAAGTATGATGAAGATAAATATATTAACTCTTATATGTAAAATAATGCTCAGTTATCAAGGTATGTTTTTTGAAACTCATTCAAAAGTGTGACACTTATAATGATACATATATAGTTATAGAATTATTAAATTAAGAAATAATAATTTTTCAAGTAGTGGATTAGAAATAAATTATCAAGATAAAATCTAAATAAGGTTATATTACAATGTCTTGATACACTATTTTTGATATGAACAAAATAAAATTATAAGGATGTAATTTATTTAAGGTGGGGATAATGACATGCCATGAGATTTCAATATGATATTCTTCATTAAATAATATTATGTTGAACAGAATATGCTTCATGAACCAAAAACATTAGAGAATACTAATTTATAATTAAAAAATCAATGCAATTACATGATATTTAAATGAAATATAATTTACAAAATAAAAAAATTAAAATTAATAGGGGTGTATTTTACTTTGGAAAATATCAATACTTTTAGCGATTCTATTAAAATGAATAAAATATTTTCTGAAACATTATTAATAAAAATATAATAATGATTATAAAAATAGATTAAAAACATTAGACGAATGATTAAGAAATTATAAGGAATTTTAATGTAATTATTCATGGCTAAAAAAATAAGTTTTATCTAAAAATAATTTTTTTATATAATGTATATTTAACTAAAAAATCTAAATTTCCAAAAAAAATTAAATTTTAATCTAATGAGAATAGTTTTTATTTTTAATTCACCATGAAAATAAAATATTATGGTGAATTTTATAGGATTTTTCTATAATATATATTATTTAGTTTAATGGTGAAAAATATAATTTTTTTTCAAATACTGTAACTTTTATGATATCACTGTGATAAAATCATGACATAAAATTATATATAAAACAGTTAGATTGACCAAATTGGTATTTAATGAAAAAAATAATGAATTTAAAACTTTTATTTTAATTATTGAAACTTATGCTGAACTTTATTTGAAACCTATGTTATATTTTACTCAAATAAAAAACTTTTTCTATCCTTTTCTATTAGTTACATATTAAAAATGATCCATTAAATTTTGGATTCCTATTAAATTCATAAAACTATTATTTATTTATCTATAATTCAATAATGTTTATATAAATCAATTATATTCAATATTTTTGTGGAAATTCATTTTTATGATTAAAAATACATTCAACTAAAAACTATTTCTCATTGTTTTTTGTGTACTTATATCAAAAGTAATATCATACACCTTCAGAAATTTAATGTAACAAAACTTACTCCATATTTTGGAATAGAAATTTCAACAAAAAAAATTATATGATCAATTTCATTTCCAACATTAAAATAACTTTCCATGGTAAATATTTTTTGTTATCACAAAAATGGTTAAAATGGGTTATAATAATGGATAGAGATGTTAATATATAAAAAATAGACCTTTTATGATTTTTTGGGTGTATTTAAACCTTACCTCAATATGGATTCAAAATTAGACATATATTTTTCTAATTTTACATGAAAATGACATTATATTCTTTTAACATTAATGGTATTTACCGTGGTACCAATCCTATCAATTATAAAAGGGGACGTTTTATCCTCTATTCTCTATAAACATTAAGAACCATAAACCCATAAAATTCTAATCAAATGAAATCCAAAATATCCTCTTGACTTATTTAAGTTTTTTATCTCATTAAAATACCATCCTTTGAATGCCTAAGTGAAAGCCAACAAAAGATACCAAAAGAAGGGGTAATTATCTTCACAAAGTTCATTAATGTTTATTTCTTCTTCCACATATTAAAAATATATCATATAAATCCTAAAATAATCAATTAATTAACATAAATATAATTAGAAAATTATTTTCATGTAATAACCATTATCTACTTCTCATCCATCAAATCAAAAATTAATGTGTTTCTCTTACATATGTGAAAATTATCACCTTATTAAGTCAATGTATTTAATATATAACCATTTTCCTTCATGTATGTTTATATAAATGGATTTAAAGAATATATATTATATTTATAAAATAATTATTATTTTATAATGATAATTTATTATTTACCGTTATTTGTTTCCATCCATTTAAAAAATAAAACATCACTCGTACGTATGTACTGACTGAAACCTTTATGAAGTGGTGTAATTCATTAATCATAACCTCCCTATATGGATTATTTTAAAATTGAATATAATGAATAAATATGGTGTGTATTACATTATTTAGAATCAATATATGATTAAACCATGACCAAGGTGTAAGAACTGAAATTTATGAGCCAAAACATGTGTCAAAAATCGAACATTTGACACTCATATATTGATTTTAGTGAACAATTTTTTATAAACGAGTAATTGTAATATATAATGGAATGATATATAGTAATTATAGTTATAATATAAATCTATTATTTGTTTACAATATGTTTTAATTTTTTTATGTGGTTAGATAATGTAAAAAACAAGGTGGGATGTAAGGTAAGGGTTTATGTTACTATCTTGATTTTTATCAGGATTTTTCTTATTTAAATTTACATTATGGGAAATTTTATTCTATTTACCTCCTAAGAAATATTTATTTTCTCCTCCATTTTTTGTTTCTATTGTATTCAATTATTCTATTATAGTCAAAAAATCTGAAAGAATGTTTTCGTGGAAAATTTGGCCTTATTTATCCTTATTTGTAAGGAATATTTATTCTACATATAAGTGTTATAAAAATTGATTTATATAAGTTATTGACAATTTTAAATGATTGATAATGGTATTTTAAAAATATCTCTATCTTTTTATAAAAAAAACTAAATTAATCTTATCATTATTTTTAATACAGATTATATTTTACAATATATAATAGTTTGAAAAAATATTTAACATTTACCGAATGAACATATTTTACCACTATCATATCTTTTATTTGTTACAAATAAAAGTTTATTAATATTTATGGTTTTTAAAAATAAAATCATATTATTTTATTTTAGTGAATTATTTTAAAGCTAAAAAATCAAAGGATATTTCATTGTGATTTTTGAAGAGTCGTTCTACGGATTTTAAAAAAGTATTTTTCATTTATGAAAACATACTTTATAGAATAATATACTTATCTAGTGATATAATATAATTTAATATCCACTTTCTTTCTTTGGATCACCAATTATTATTATGTTATATGGTTTTTTAAAACTCATTTATTTCCCATGGGTTCATTAAGCTATGATAAAATGATGAGTATTATTATGATCATTTTGTACACATATAAAATATTTTTATTATGTGAATGGTGGGCCTATAATTATATAGTTATATGATCAATTAGGTAAACCATTATATGTCATTAGATAATATTAAGAGAAATGTGGAGTAAAACTAATCTACTATAGGACTATACCAACTATGTTTAAGGGAATAGTGAGTGACCTAAATCCATTATAGAGATTTTTCCACTATGATAGTGAGGTTCCACATACCCACAATCCTAGATAATATTCTAAGAATAATAAAATTTAAAAAATATATTTGATAAATATCCTTAAATTTATGATATTCCATAAATAATATAACATTTACATTCCAACGACATTTTTAGGATTAGATTTTAAGATAGTTAAGTCAAATATTTTACAAATAAAACCCATATTATTTGCAACAATTGAACTTTTACCACTATATAAAAATATACTACATACATAAATATCCTCCAACATATCCAAAAAATTCACCATAAAACAAAATCATCTTGAAACAACTTATACAATTCTTATCTTTATAACTGAGTCAAATAGAAATATAATCAAGATCTATGATATGGTTCTCAATAAGGGTAAATATAATAAATAATAACTAATGAACTTAAGTGGCTATTAGATCTGTATATGATTGTAATTAGGATACACAAGAATTTTTTCCCCAAAAATTCATATATCTCAAATCATGGAATAATTATTAACATAACATAACACACGAATCAAAATATTGTGGAAACTTGAGGTAAAAAATGTGATCCATGATAAAATAGTATAGTCATGTATAAAAAACATAAAACTATGTAAAAATATATGAATAGGAAAATCTTGTTAGAGAACTCATTATAACCATTCATATGTGAACAAAAACATTATGTCCATGTACAAAAATTTGAAAAAATTCATTATGGCCATGACTATTTGAAAGAACTCATTATGTTAACACTAGATTATCTCATGAGATATAAATCATAAACCAATGAATTATAGAAAAATATATGACCCCGACTATAATCATCCCAACATCTGTGTTCCAGATAAAATAAATTATCATTATATAATGAAGAAACCATGGAATGAAAATTAATTTCATAACCTTCTCAAATGGAATCATATATAGAAAACATTCATAATTCATTAAAAAACTATATCATGATATTCCCATGGAAAATAAGTCGGTATAAAATATTTTAACTAATTTTCTCGATAAATAACATTTAATGAATATAATAAATCTTTTGGTATTTATACTCTGTATATTGAGGTTATACAGTTGATTAAACCTTTTACCCAATTAATTCATGTAATTTCATCTTTGTGAACACCCTTTAATCAATGGAATCAAAAATAAGTTACTTATGGTGGAAATTAATTGGAAGAATAATCATGGTGGTAAAAAAGTATGATATGGAAATACAAATGTAGAGAAAGATCATGCCAATTATAGGGATTTAATGGTTCTCATTTGTGAAAACTCAGGTAAAGAATAAACTTGTATATAAATAATAATTTTATAATTATTGTCAAATTTTACTTTGAAATGAATAATGAACATGACCATTTTCCCTGAATGCCTTTTAAATAAAATTCATAAAATAATTGGAAAATAATTTATATTATAATACCATGAATCATGGGATAAAACATTCCAAAATACGGGAAATCCATTCTTAGGGAAAGATTATTAAAAAAAATTCTTTAATATTTTTATAAATAAGGTATATGTGAAAAATTCCCAATCTTCATTTGAAAAATCATTTTAAACAATTCTCTAAAGATAAATTTTGAGATTTATTAAACATTTCATTTTAAATAATCAAAAATAAAAATTTTATGAAATAGACATAAAATTGTTACAAAGAAAACATGGATTTGAAAATAAAACATTTAATTTTGATAGGATGGAAAACATTTGAAATATTATAAAATAACAGTATTAAAAACACATTATAAAAAATAATTATTAAAAATAAATTTTAAAAGTACATAAAAGAAATATCATGGTATCATGTTATAATACAGTCAGTTTTATAATTATAATGTAAACATTACCGAGAATAAAAATATGGACAAATAGGGGAAAATATTTTTAAAGAGGATAAAAATTATTCTTAAAAATAATATAAATTTTATGGGGTTAAAATTAATCATAGAGGAATATTTGAATAAAAGATTAATTTTATAAGGGGATAAGTATATATTACCATGAAATAAAGTCTTAATGTGAAAGAAAACATTATTCTAAGACTGATTTTTAATAATAAACGTTTTAACTCAATTGATGGAGTTGATTTATAAAAAACCTTACAGTAATGGTAACCTAAGAATCCAGAGAACATAAAGGAGTTAACATTAAAATATTATAATTGAATTAAATAGGGGAGTGAATACCATATAGATTAACTTATGGTGTGTAATAAAAAACATGTCCAATGGATTTAAAAATGATATAAAGAAACCCTTAAGACATTAGTAAAATTTAAATCAAAACACATTAAATGATATGATTTCAAATGAAATGTTAAATATAATTAAAAATTAGAGGATAATGATTTGAAATATTATGGTTGAAGTAGATATATTGTTCTAAATAAAATATAGTGTCTAAAAATAAAAATATCTTAAAGATTTAAAATTTATTAAAAAAACTTCTACCTTGTTCCAGCTTCATTTGTTGTACTCACATAAATTCCAATATAATCAAATTAAATTTACTATTTACATTTGTAAGATACTTATTCTTATAAATTCACTTAATATGGTCCATTAATTATCATATTATATTTATTTATGATATATTTATTTCTTATGTTCACATGAAAATTGAATCAGTGTTTTCTTATTTCGATAATTATAGTGATCGAAGATGATATTATCATAATAAGTTATATATATTATATAATATTTAAAAAAACATAAAACAATTTTTATTTACATGTTATATTATAATAAAAATATTATTTAAGATCTCATTTTCATTCATTATATTGTTTTATTTCATAGGTGAAATAGATGATTAAACTGGCCCTAAACATGAAGATGATATATATCGATGGGTGAGTATCGTTAAAGAAGTTTATATTTTCATTAAAAAATATTTATAATATTATCTATATTTTCAATTTTTTTGACTCATGTTTTATATGGTTTGGATAAAAATAATATGAATATGAAAATTGAAAAATGTTTGTTTAGGGTGGTGGTAGTCTGCCCAACGCATATTTGTTTTTTAAATCTATTTAGAATGAACGAATAATGGTTGTTCAATTATGATAATTAAATTTAGTTATATAAATTGTAATTATATTATTATATTTCTATAGTTACTGTATGTTTTTAAGATAAATAATAAAAAAAGATAAGGATTAAGTAGTACTAACTTTTGGATCCTGAACATTCTCTTGAAAGTTTCCTTGGAAATAGAGCACATATGATAAATAATTGAGAGAAGATTATTATGAAAAAGATATAGGTTAAAATTAGGATTCAAATATAATAGGTAAAATAATTAATTTTTATTAATGGTTGTGGATTGATGCTTTGGAAATATCCACTTTTATAAGTGAAAGAAATGGCACTTTAAGAATACCCTTTACTTTTCAATGATACCAGTACACTATTCAAGGGTCAAAGACTCAAAAATTCTGAAATAAATGATTTAATGGTTATATTGAGTAAATAATGAATCATCCTTGTATTTACACACATAATTTTATCACGTTGGAGGACATTTAACCATATATTATTACTTTTACATTTTTTTACAGGCATAAGTAATTTTTACCCCTAATAACTTATGCTTCACAATAAATAAAAAATAACACCTATTGAAATATATATTCGCTATGAACCTAATTTTTTTTTAATTTAATCTAAATCAATTTATAAATAATACAAAATTAACTTCTAAATTAATATATTACATATATATAAATAATTATTTATAGAAAAATGATGTTTTAACAATTATTTATTTGTACTCTCATTAAGAACAAGATGCCAAAGAAATATAGATTAATATAATTGTAATTTTTTTTTAACATAATACTATATTAAATATTTAAAATATTTTATTTTTATTGGATAAAAAACACAAAATCTTATTAAAATAGTTTTTTGAAATTAATAGTTTTACTATTATCATGGTCATTAACATTAATTATAGATATTAATTGTTTATTCCCAAAAAAAAGTTCAAATACTTAAATAATATTTAATATCATATGTAAATTAATAAATAAATTTTTTAAAATAGTATTTATAAATTTTAAAAAATATAATATTAATATTTTCACATATAATGTATAAAAATCATTTTTAAAAAATGAGTTTTTATAATTAAACATTATGTGCAGTAAAAATTCATAAATGTAATTAAACATCAGGATGTTAATATTTTTTTATAAAAAAATAAGATCTATATGTATTCTAAATATAGGTAAAAGCGAATATTACCGATAAGTGTTTTAGTTTAAATATGCGACTAAAAATTTGAAGGCAATGGTACTTATATTATAATATTTAGAATAATGGTTTTATATGTTAAAATTTATATTTTAAAATATAAATTTTTACTCCTTTAAGGAATATTTAATCAGTTAATAAATTTTATAAACTTCTTTTTATTTTTAATATATTGTTAATTTCATAAAATTTTCAATTTTTTTAAAAACTGTTTTATTTCAATATTTACTTAAAATAAAATTATTTTACAAAAATATCAAAAATTAACACCAATAAATTTTTTACATATCTAATTACAAAATTAAGTTCATTTTATAAAAAAAATACTAAATTTTTTTAAAAAATTATTTTCTATTAAAATACTGTATATAAATAAAAAATACTTTTATTAAAAAATAAAAGTTTTAAACCTTAATTATATTGTAATATTATTTCATATCATTCTCCAATTTTAAAAAAAATTAACATATTATTTCATATATTTTAATACCACATATTATTAAAGTTTTATTTTAAAATTTGTGTACAAAATTTATTATGTTAAATTCCACAATACTTTCAAAAATTGTTATTTGGAAAAATACGTTTTTAATATTAATTATTTCGCTTATAAATTTAATCACTTAAAATTGATTAATAAAATTTTATTTCCATGTGGTTTTATTATTATTATTATCATATAATATATCATGACTTGGTTTATATAATTTTTTTTATGTGTTCGGTGTTCATTCTGACATTATTTATCAATAATAGTATTAATTTAAAGAATCTGAAATCTCAGAACATCACATTATACCCTATATAAGTAAACTATGCCCTCAAAATTTTGAATTATTACATAATGATGAAATTTAGTAAGGATATTAATAATAAATTAATCAATTAATATATATAACTTCTAATATAACATCTACCATACTTTCTTATGATATATCAAGTTACTTATCATTCCTCAAACAACATTAATCATTTATACAATCATATACCCAAGTATGTATATAACATATTACTTAATTCATCATATCATACCTTTCCCAAAATAATTTAAATCTATAAGAAATTAATCCAGAATGAAACAATATATTCCTCAAAAAACTTACACTATCATTAAAACTCAAATTCTATTTATCGTAAGGTCATATAATAACACATCAAGAAATATATACCACAATCCCAAAAATGTGATGAACTTATTCAAAAAAATCCCAAGAATCAATTATCAATCCCAAGGATACCAGTATTGTTTAACTAAAATTTAGAAAATTACACAACCCTTTATTTTATGAACATCAATGATATATTAATCCTAAGGGTTATCCATTAATAAATCATTTTTTCTACAATAGTTATCCCAGAATATCACTTTTTCATTAAATCAATTTTTAATTTTATTGATATCATTTTATATTTGTTTCCATAAATTTAAAGTTAATATACTTACAAAAAAACCTAACATATTTGAAATAATCCTCATAAAATTTATATGTTCCAGAAAATATTGAAAATTTCACATGCTAATGAAAATAACTAAGAGTATTATGACATAATTTCTATTAATATCTCAACCTCACTACCTTAGGAAAGACTAGGAAACTCACATTTTACATCATAATAGGAGTATTCTAGGATTATAAACTATTTAATTATACACTCTTATTTTGTTGTAAGAAATAGTGGTTACTACATACATACCATATGGAGACCCAGGCCATAGAAACATATTATTTCTTACTTCTTATCATACTCCTCCAAAAAATACAAGTTGATGATTTGGAGGTCTAATATCTTTTTAAGACTAGATATACAAATACATCTTTATAAACATTAAAACAAAATACTTATTTAAAAATACACATAGTTCTCTTAACTTTTATAGATCTTCAAAAATGTCATGGGATATCATGGGGAAAATATATAACGAAAAGGGTGAGCTAGAATGCCCTGTAAGGGAATAAACATGGAAATAAAGCATAATATTATTGTCAAGAGGCATAACATGATATAATAAAATGGATGATATTAATCAGGGAAACATAAAATATTTAAATTATTCTATAATAACAAAAACATGATTTAATAATATTAAACATGATATTATAATCATAATTCAAGGGTCACTCCCAAGAATATCATCATAGAGGGTAAAAATTTCGGTGGTGGATTAGATTCACTCCTGGATAACATACATAACAACTCACGATATATAATGCTTTAATTGATGAATTATAAAGATATAAAATTTATGTCTCACCCATCACATTAATTAAAGACATACAATTTTATTCAACATGGGTAAAATAAACCATACATAAATCATAAGAATAATAAAATGGATGATAAGGAAGTGGGATTCATTATTATATTTTAAGGCATAACATAAAGATAAATAATAAGTACTCTAAATAGAAGAAGTAATGAAATAATTTGGATGTTCATATATAAAATTTAATCATATTTCACTATCCTTGAGTTTTAATATAGTGATTTCATGACAAGGGTCTAGGAGAAGAAATAATAAAAATGTACCACTTTGGTGTATCATTGCTATAAGTAGAGAATATTTTTAATGAATGAGTGGTATTCTAATTTTATATAATATAAATTGAACCAATTGGGTTATCTATAAAATAATTAGGTTTTTTAGAATATATTAATGGTTTAAAATCATTTTATAAGGGATATTCTCATCATGATATAGGAAATGGGAAAGTTCCCTTAATCTAGTTTTACATAAAAGTGATAATTTAAGAGGGAAATAAAATCATGTATAAGATGAATAATCAAAAGGGTAAATAACTAGGAATATTTTTGAAGTGCCCAGATCAGTGTGAATCACTGAGAGGGGGAGGGGGTGAATCAGTGATCCCTTAAAACTTTTTACTAATTGATTCTTAATCAATTAAACTTCTATGGCTGGTTAAAGCCTCGATCCACTCTTCTTGTATCTCTCACCTTTCCACGAATGATGCAGTAAATGTAAAGGCACTGGACACAAGGATTTACAAGGTTCGGCACCAAAGGCCTACATCCTTGCCATGCTCTCCCAGCATGGATTCTCCCATTATAACTTGTTAGAATTACAATGGTCGATACAGAGTCCCACTGTATCTCTCCTGAGTCCCACAGGAGGGTCTTTATACTGCTTCACACAGTGTTACCAGAGTCCCACTGGCCTGCTCCAGAATCCCACTGAAGACTTCTTCTCCCTGAGTCCCACATGGTCTTCTCTTGGCTCCTCGAGTCACACGAGTAGCTCTTCTTCACTTTAAGGTCTTCAAGTAACTTCAGCAGCCTGGGATAAAGGCTGCTGGCCTTGCTCTTCTCTTCTGATCACTTGTGGTGAACAGGTCTTCTCGTCTAGCTCAGGCTTTATCTCCTTCTTCAGGATGACCTGGCTTCACTCTTCAAGAATCTTCAATAGCCTCTGAAAAGGTCTATTGGTCTTGCTCAAATCTTCAATAACCTCCTGGTCTTGGACAACTCAAATGCACACAACTGATTTAGCACTGTTCACGTGTGCGCGTGCATGCATGCATGCATGCACTCTCCTTCTCTTTCTTCTAGGTGCAATAATCCCACAAAGGGTGTAGTCACTTTAAGCACACACCTTCTTCCTCCTTCACACACTTTATCCAATTTGTTTACACACTTAGAGTGTGTTCTACTTTAGTGTGGGTCACTCCTTATTTCTTCTAAGTGTATACACACTTCTTAGTGCACACACTTAGGTTCGGCCAACTTGTCTCCTTACACACACTTATTTCATTTTGCACACACTTGAAACTTGGCCTATTCTCCTCTTCTTGTTGCACACACCCACTTTAGTGTTCTTTTAATTTGTTCTTCGAAGTGTGCACACACAAGGTCACAACCCTCGGCCTCTTCAAATGCACACACTTAAAGTGTGTTCTTCTTTGTTCTTCAAAGTGTGCACACACAAAATGTGTCTTCACTAGGAACACAAAGTCACACGTTTCTTGTATTGTCCAAGTGCACACAACCTATAGGGTGTAATGCTTTTATTCTTCTTTGCACACACACCCAAGCACTAAGGGCTCGGTTCTTCCTCCTTTGCACACCTACTGCCAACAGCCTTTCTCCTTTGTTTGCACACACACAAAATGTGTGGTCTTTCACCTTTCTTTTGCACACACTTCCTCTCGTCCTTCAACTTTTACTTTGCACACACAAGAGGAAAAGCCTCGATCTTCTCTTGCTTATGCACACACTGCCCGACCGCGCAAGGTACTCCTGCCGCGGGGCGCGCAAGTACTGCCACCGCGAGCTCCAACCAAGGGCGCGCAAGGCTAGGTGCGACCCCGGTTCTTCCTGCCGCGCAAGTGAAAGGCGCACAGGGAACTTCTTCTTTCACGTAAGTATGCGCAAAAGGATCTCACGGAGCCTCTGATGGCTCCGGGACAAACTTCCGCGCAAGTGGGTTGCGCGGGGCTTCGGCTTCGCGAGGCAGAGGCTTCGCGGGACACAAATCTTCAACAAGAACTTCAGCAAGCTACAATGGGGTCTCGGCCTCTCCTTTTATAGGCAGAGAATCCTCAAGACTTCCGCGTGGGATATCTTTTAATCTCCCGAAGATTTTGGGATTTCAAGATTTCCTTAAATCTTGTTTTCTTCTCTCTGTTCACGCGGGTTCCATTTATTTTTCGCTCCTTCTCATGCAAGAGTCGCGGAACGTGTGCATGGCCTTTGTTTAGGCCATCCCATGCAAAACATGAACACCCGATGCCTCGGCAACTCCGTTTGCCTCGGCCTTGATCGTATTTTCTCTTTTGTTGCATGCAGGCTCATTTTAATGCATGGTCGTGTTCGGTGTGGAGAGACGAGCTCAATGGAGCCTTCAGCTTCGGCAATGGTGGCCGGGAACTCGAAATAGTCGTTCGGGAGGCTCCTGGTTCAGCGGCGGCTTCGCGGGTGGCTTCGGCTCGAGCTCGAGGTAGAGGATGGACGGGGAGCCGTCGGATCGGGCGATCAAAAGACATCGGACGGCCGGATTAAATCACGGCGCGCGGCAGATGAATCGTGTGGCGCAGATCAAGCGCGCGATGAGACGGACGGCTCAGATATGTCCCGGGTGAAATTTCTGCATCCCACATCGAAGTCTCTCGCGGAATTTCCGCAGTATATCAAATAAGCGCTGCGGCCATATGCTCAATTGAACTTCCTCCTCCACGGTGCCGCCCCGCACCGTGTTCTCCCTACGGGCGCGCTCTGCGCCCACTCTCTGCTCCTGCGGGCGCGCTCCTAGCGCCCACTCTACACACTCCGGGCGTGCTCTGGCGCCCATGCTGCGCAGGCCTGATCCCCTGCGTGGCCCGGGGCTTACACACGGCCCCCCTGCCTCTCGGGCTGGCCACATGGGATCCCCCCTTAGGCGTGGCGCCTTAGGCCCACATGTGCCTTGGGGGTTGAACCCTTAAGGCTGGCCCTTGGTGGCCTAATTTTTGGCTAAGTCTTGAATAAGACTTTGTCAAAAAACAAAGTCCTCCATGAAATCAAGCCATTCTTCATCTTCTTTATTTCTTCTTCTTCATTAGAATTCATCATCCTTCTTCAACATATAATCATCATTTAAGAATGGAATTCTTGAAGGTTCTTCCATCAAACGATGCTCCTGAATCAAATAGATTCTTCAACGTTCTTCATTGATCTAATCAGAGATCAAATTGGATCTTCTTCCAATTCACATGCACTAAGAGTTAGTACATGGACTTCTTTATTCCACTTCATCCACTTAGAAGTTGTGGATGGATCTCGTTGCTTCATCTCCTCATGAATTGTCAATACAATGCATGGTCTTCAAACATTGTTATGACTTTGTATCATCAGGATACAAGTTCTATGAATTTAAAGATCAGCTCAACAATCGTCAGATGTACATGGAGAATGTTTCAACCATATTCTCCAATGCCACTTAGTGAATCTCCTAAGTGACATTCCTCTAAGTTCCATGTCCATTCTCCATTCTTTACCAACACCATCACAACCTTTGTCATTCACATCTTGACATTCCTTGACTTCCATTCATTCCAAGGCAACTTTATGCCTCATTGACAACAAATGAAACATAGTGCACTTCAATCTCCCCCTTTGTATTTGTTGTCAATACACTCCTTCAGCACATATGAATGGGTCAATATGTGTGCCAATATTTCTCCCCCTTATTGGCAATCAAATGCAAAGGTGTGGTGTGGTTCTCTTTCAAAAATCTCTTCCTCCCTTTGAAAAGTATTTTCTTGAAAAACACTGAGAGAGGGATGATGTCACATGTTCTTCTTTAGCAAAGAACCTTTAGTAGATCAACTCTAAGTCTACTTGGGCTAACCCGGTGTAGAAAACAAGAGTGATGTAACCAAGGAACTCAATGCTGTCCACATTCACTGTAAACATGTGAGATCATGCTTAGGGGTTGAATTTTTTCCAGATATTCAATGAATTGCTGAATCCTGCACATACTTCACAAAACTCATTAGAAAGTTCAGTGCAAAGATAAAGCACCCCCTTTCATCTACTTTCTCAAGATGATATTAATTTCAGAACATCATCTTCTCCAGATTGGCTCCCCCTCAAGGGGTGCACTCCATTCTGTCCAAACCATCCTCCAGTTGAGAATGATCATCATCTTCAATTCCCTGCAATGTTAGCACATGTATATCCCAAGAGTATAAGGGAATAAGATGGAACCTCCTTGGTTCATCAATGTGAACAACAAGGTTGAGAAAATTCTCTCAACCGAGATGTCCCATTTTCACCATTCTTCACACTTGCACATTTGATCTTCAATGATGTTTGTGCTGGTGTGGTTCTCAAAACATCTTCATGTGAAACCTTCTTCTTCCCTTTTGCTTTAGCAATTGCCAGAGCTTCATCTTCAACTCTTTGTAGTTCTCTGCCAAGTTGCAACTGATGTGGCCATATGACAAGTAAATCATTTGGAAGAGTGGCCTCAGTTCTGGAAGTTCCACATGGTTCCTTTGATGCTGTCAAGCTACCTCTCTTAGGCAACTTGTTTTCAATCAATCCCTTCTGATTATTCTAGATTGATTGTCTGTTTGAGTCCAGTCTGCTTCTATTGAATTTCATGGCTTCTTTACAAAGATCCATGATATGTCCTTTCTTTCCACAGTAGAATCATTTCTTGGTGGTCCTTCTGGATGCATCACCCTTCTTGGACTCAGACTCCAAGGACTTCTCTTTATTTCTCAAGCACTTATTGGGAGCATTTTCTACTTTCTTCTTGCTTCCCAAGGAATCTTTTTGAGCCAGGTTCTGTGATCTTTTCTTCTTTTGAGCTCTGGATACAGTTGGAGACTGACATGTATCTTTTTGACCACTTTTGCAACCATCCCAGATGTTGTAAAGTAATCCAAATCTATTTGCAGTAAACAGATGTCTCTGGACCTGTGGATGTTGCTTCCTTCCTTCTGGCTTGCTCCCCCTTGGCATGGGCTTCCTCTGTGCTTTAGCATTCAGTGGATTGTACCAACAATCCTTTGCACAATGCCCATACTTGTTACAACACCAACACTGACCCACAAATCTTGACCTTTTCAGTCCTTCTGATTGCTGGGTACTTTTCTTGACAAGTTGTGTTGTTTCAGGAGAGCTCTGCTTCTTCACTATCTTCATCCATATTTGTTTGGAATTATTCTTCCATCCTGCACTTTTTGTGGAAACACAATTAGAAGCATCAGTACAAGATGGTATGGATGGTACCTTCTTTCTAGAAGATGTTGCACTTTTATTAGAGGATGTATTTCTCTTAGAATCATCCTGCTCAAAGCATACTTGAGTAGCAACATGTCTTCTACCAGCTGACTGGGAGGTTTCAGCTTTGGGTGATTGCCGATTTGTCAATATCACCTCTAGTTCTAAGCTTTTCATATTGAGGGAGTTCTTCTCATCCTCAACAGTTCTTAGCTTTCCTTCCCAATTTTTCACCAGTTGTTTCATCTGGTCTTCATGCACCTTCTTCAATTCATGCAATGAATTGTCCAGCTCCTTCACCAATTTGACTTTTTCTTCAAGTTGAGCATCTCTGACATTCATTGAAACTTTGTGCCTCTTTTCCAGTGCATGGAAAACATCTTTGACCATTATGTTAAAGAATTCTTTCTCAGAAAGACTTCTTTGCAATTCTTCAGTAGTGTCTTCATATCTTTCATTGCAAAGAGATACAGTTTCATCTTTAGCCTTCACCAGCTTTCTGAGAGTGTTGGTTATGCCAACCCTTTTAGCCAATTGATCTTCCATTGCATTGGCTTCTTCTTCTAACTGTGATTTTTCTTCTTGAAGATCAAGGATGCCTGTAGCTATACACATTGCCACTTCCTTGGGGACTGTCTTCTGAAGATATTCGATTGCACTTTGAAGATCTTTCATTGTTCCAACTTCATCACAGCTAGGACAGGCTTTCTTAATCTTCTTGGCTTGTTTCTTCTTTCTATTTTTCTGAGTCTTGGCAGATATCTCCATTTGAGGCTGGTCACTCATTTCCTCAAATCTGCACTTCATAAAGACTCCCTTGGATCTTTTAGAGGTAACCTCTGCTCTGATACCAATTGAAGTGCCCAGATCAGTGTGAATCACTGAGAGGGGGAGGGGGTGAATCAGTGATCCCTTAAAACTTTTTACTAATTGATTCTTAATGAATTAAACCTCTATGGCTGGTTAAAGCCTCGATCCACTCTTCTTGTATCTCTCACCTTTCCACGAATGATACAGTAATTGTAAAGGCACTGGACACAAGGATTTACAAGGTTCGGCACCAAAGGCCTACATCCTTTCCATGCTCTCCCAGCATGGATTCTCCCATTATAACTTGTTAGAATTACAATGGTCGATACAGAGTCCCACTGTACCTCTCCTGAGTCCCACAAGAGGGTCTTTATACTGCTTCACACAGTGTTACCAGAGTCCCACTGGCCTGCTCCAGAATCCCACTGAAGACTTCTTCTCCCTGAGTCCCACAGGGTCTTCTCTTGGCTCCTCGAGTCACACGAGTAGCTCTTCTTCACTTTAAGGTCTTCAAGTAACTTCAGCAGCCTGGGATAAAGGCTGCTGGCCCTGATCTTCTCTTCTGATCACTTGTGGTGAACAGGTCTTCTCGTCTAGCTCAGGCTTTATCTCCTTCTTCAGGATGACCTGGCTTCACTCTTCAAGAATCTTCAATAGCCTCTGAAAAGGTCTATTGGTCTTGCTCAAATCTTCAATAACCTCCTGGTCTTGGAAAACTCAAATGCACACAACTGATTTAGCACTGTTCACGTGTGCACGTGCATGCATGCATGCATGCACTCTCCTTCTCTTTCTTCTAGGTGCAATAATCCCACAAAGGGTGTAGTCACTTTAAGCACACACCTTCTTCCTCCTTCACACACTTTATCCAATTTGTTTACACACTTAGAGTGTGTTCTACTTTAGTGTGGGTCACTCCTTATTTCTTCTAAGTGTATACACACTTCTTAGTGCACACACTTAGGTTCGGCCGACTTGTCTCCTTACACACATTTATTTCATTTTGCACACACTTGAAACTTGGCCTATTCTCCTCTTCTTGTTGCACACACCCACTTTAGTGTTCTTTTAATTTGTTCTTCGAAGTGTTCACACACAAGGTCACAACCCTCGGCCTCTTCAAATGCACACACTTAAAGTGTGTTCTTCTTTGTTCTTCAAAGTGTGCACACACAAAATGTGTCTTCACTAGGAACACAAAGTCACACGTTTCTTGTATTTTCCAAGTGCACACAACCTATAGGGTGTAATGCTTTTATTCTTCTTTGCACACACACCCAAGCACTAAGGGCTCGGTTCTTCCTCCTTTGCACACCTACTGCCAACAGCCTTTCTCCTTTGTTTGCACACACACAAAATGTGTGGTCTTTCACCTTTCTTTTGCACACACTTCCTATCGGCCTTCAACTTTTACTTTGCACACACAAGAGGCAAAGCCTCGATCTCCTCTTGCTTATGCACACACTGCCCGACTGCGCAAGGTACTCCTGCCGCGGGGCGCGCAAGTACTGCCACCGCGAGCTCCAACCAAGGGCGCGCAAGGCTAGGTGCAACCCCGGTTCTTCCTGCCGCGCAAGTGAAAGGTGCACAGGGAACTTCTTCTTTCGCGCAAGTATGCGCAAAAGGATCTCACAGAGCCTCTGATGGCTCCGGGACAAACTTCCGCGCAAGTGGGTTGCGTGGGGCTTCGGCTTCGCGAGGCAGAGGCTTCGCGGGACACAAATATTCAACAAGAACTTCAGCAAGCTACAATGAGGTCTCGGCCTCTCCTTTTATAGGCAGAGAATCCTCAAGACTTCCGCGTGGGATATCTTTTAATCTCCCGAAGATTTCGGGATTTCAAGATTTCCTTAAATCTTGTTTTCTTCTCTCTGTTCACGCGGGTTCCATTTATTTTTCGCTCCTTCTCATGCAAGAGTCGTGGAACGTGTGCATGGCCTTTGTTTAGGCCATCCCATGCAAAACATGAACACCCGATGCCTCGGCAACTCCGTTTGCCTCAGCCTTGATCGAATTTTCTCTTTTGTTGCATGCAGGCTCATTTTAATGCATGGTCGGGTTCGGTGTGGAGAGACGAGCTCAATGGAGCCTTCAGCTTCGGCAATGGTGGCCGGGAACTCGAAATAGTCGTTCGGGAGGCTCCTGGTTCAGCGGCGGCTTCGCGGGTGGCTTCGGCTCGAGCTCGAGGTAGAGGATGGACGGGGAGCCATCGGATCGGGCGATCAAAAGACATCAGACGGCCGGATTAAATCGCGGCGCGCGGCAGATGAATCGTGCGGCGCAGATCAAGCGCGCGATGAGACGGACGGCTCAGATCTGTCCCGGGTGAAATTTCCGCGTCCCACATCAAAGTCTCTCGCGGAATTTCCGCGGTATATCAAATAAGCGCTGCGTCCATATGCTCAATTGAACTTCCTCCTCCACGGTGCCGCCCCGCACCGTGTTCTCCCTGCGGGCGCGCTCTGCGCCCACTCTCTGCTCCTGCGGGCGCGCTCCTAGCGCCCACTCTACACACTCCGGGCGCGCTTTGGCGCCCATGCTGCGCAGGCCTGATCCCCTGCGTGGCCCGGGGCTTACACACGGCCCCCCTGCCTCTCGGGCTGTCCACATGGGATCCCCCCTTGGGCGTGGCGCCTTAGGCCCACATGTGCCTTGGGGGTTGAACCCTTAAGGCTGGCCCTTGGTGGCCTAATTTTTGGCTAAGTCTTGAATAAGACTTTGTCAAAAAACAAAGTCCTCCATGAAATCAAGCCATTCTTCATCTTCTTTATTTCTTCTTCTTCATTAGAATTCATCATCCTTCTTCAACATATAATCATCATTTAAGAATGGAATTCTTGAAGGTTCTTCCATCAACCGATGCTCCTGAATCAAATAGATTCTTCAACGTTCTTCATTGATCTAATCAGAGATCAAATTGGATCTTCTTCCAATTCACATGCACTAAGAGTTAGTACATGGACTTCTTTAATCCACTTCATCCACTTAGAAGTTGTGGATGGATCTCGTTGCTTCATCTCCTCATGCATTGTCAATACAATGCATGGTCTTCAAACATTGTTATGACTTTGTATCATCAGGATACAAGTTCTATGAATTTAAAGATCAGCTCAACAATCGTCAGATGTACATGGAGAATGTTTCAACCATATTCTCCAATGCCACTTAGTGAATCTCCTAAGTGACATTCCTCTAAGTTCCATGGCCATTCTCCATTCTTTACCAACACCATCACAACCTTTGTCATTCACATCTTGACATTCCTTGACTTCCATTCATTCCAAGGCAACTTCATGCCTCATTGACAACAAATGCAACACAGTGCACTTCAATTTTTAATGGAAACATATATAGAAATAATAGATTTTTATGATATTTTTATTGCATAAAATGGAGAAAAATAAACAGATTGTGTAACTGACAAGTAATGAGCATTTGTGGGAGATCCATTTTAATATTTGAAAACAATTTTGTCAAAATCCATGTCAACAAATGAGTTAATAAAACATTATTTTGAAAATATGTTATAGTAAATATTATTTTCACAAGATATAACACTTAATTTTGTTTCTAATTAAAAATAATAAAATCTGTAGGATGTGAAATTATGGATAATTATTTGTAATTATCGTTTAAATTGATGGGAATTCTTCTTAACAAAGTCGAATTTTTCGAAAACATACTTCAACTCTCCAGTGAGGAATATTTGAATCAAAAGTGATCTTACAAGATATATATAGGGTATACCATAGGAAATTAGTTATGAAACCCAATGAGAAAGGTTTTAACTCAATAAGTCATATTGATTTTTGAAAGATCTGTATATTTTTTGTAAGACATCAATCATAACCCACAAAAACTAAGATAATGAATATAAGTGATATTTACCAATTCAACAATAATTTATTATGTAACAAGTAATGGGGGAAGTATTTACACCATAATAATTAATTTTTTTTATAATATCAAATCATTCATCAATGACGGGTGATTGAGATAGAAACACTAATGGATTAAGAAACATTCTAATAAAACCCCATGAAGGAGATAATTCATTAAGTTTAAGTAAAAATAAGATGAATAAATATAATTCATGTTATTATATATCCAATTTTATGTATAAAAAACATTTAAAATGATTGTTTTGTATGAAAGAAGAGGTTTCTCAATGAAATAACTTTTGAGATTAAACCCTTACCATGTTCCAAATTCATTTTTCACATGATCCTAACTTCCTAAATAACACAGTAAAATTTATTAGATACCTTATTGGGAAAATTATTAATATATATTTAAATTAATATATATCATTTATTATCAAATTTCGTTTATTTATTATATATCACATGCTTATGATTATGTAAAATTTAAATTGGTGTCGTCTTATTTTAGTAGTTTTAACGATTAAATATGATATTTTAATAAAAATTTAAATAAATAGTATAAAAATTATGAAAAACAATAATTTATTTATTTTTGACATATAATAATGTTTTTATTTAAGTTCACATGGCCTCCCATGATTTTTTTATTGTATTATTCAACAAGTGGATTAAACTGACCTAGAAATGAATTCAATATATATTGATGAGTATGCGTGGTTAAAGAATTTTATTAATTATTATAATGAATATGATATTTTTTATAGTTTTTATGTTTTTTTCTAATTTTATTTTTTTTAATAATAAAAAAATCATTTCAAAATATTAAAAATGTTACATTACGGAGGTGGTAGTCTACACAAAGCAGGGTTGATGTTTTCTTTTCCAAAAGAAAGATATAGAATTAATATATATGACAGTATCTAAATTTAGAACCATATATATTGTATATATAATAATTGTTCTTCATCCTCATCATTAAAACCATCCATGATAGGCAATTCAAAAAATTTAAGGTATTTTTTGGTGGAGATGGTAGTCTGCACAACGCACTAAAGATGCTTCTGTTTTTCATAGCTATTTGAGGGGAATAAATAATGGTAATTCCATTGATTTAATTAAATATATTTATACTTATTATAATTAATTAATTATATTTTTTATATTTAAGATAATTTCATGGGAATGATTAAGATGAAAATATTATATAAAAGGTTATACTTATGTTGGAGACTTGATCTTCTCTTTGAGACCACCATGGGAGTGAAGGCTTTAGGATGACTTTTAGAGGCCATAATCTTCTGGGTGAATAAATTAATTATGTAAAATTTATTTTGAGGATAGTTTTAATGGAAATTTTAATGGGAGGTGTAACAACGGAGGCGAGTAAGCGATCCCCTTTTATATGTGAATAAAATGGAACTTTTTTTAAACACATTAAAATTATAGGATATCAATACATTATTATTTGGCCAATGACTCAAAAAAATTATAATCATGGTTTTTGGGGTTATATATGGTGTATAAATCATCATTCCAGACTTTTTACACATTTCTCTTACATGTTTCAAGTCTTTTACCATAGATTTTTATATTTTTATATTTTATTTTTACCTTCGAAACCAGTTTGTAACTAAGTAATTTTATATTTATTTAAAAATATATGTTAACCCATATTAAGAAATTTCCATTTTATGGATGTGAATTTAATCTCCATTTAGTCTAATTCAATTTAAAATATGATAAGTTCATATTTTAATGTAAATTATATAAAATAAAATAAAAGTTTCTATATGAAATGACTTTGAACTATTATGTGTTTTTAATCTTATTCTTTATTGATTACCAATTGAATTAGAATTAATATAATTATATATATGTTTAAAATAATACTATATTCAAAAGTTAAATTATATCAATTTAATTTATTGGATGAAAAATTACTCTTTATTAATAAAACAATTCAGTTAAAAAAACACTTCTTCACCATTATGGTGGTAATTAAATTTATGATAACTAATTTTATATTTATTCCCAAAAATGAAATTGAAATTGTTAAATAATATTTATAAGTTGAAATAAATCAGTAAATATTTTTTTATTTAATTTTTAAAATTTTAAAAATATAATTTTCAAAATAAGCGGATAAAAATAGTTTTTAGTTTGAAATATTATTGTGTTTCAAAAATATTAAACATGGTTTTTATAAATTCAACATAGAATTTTGAAAATATTTATACTACATATCAGATGTATAATTTTTATATCAAAAAGAGTTTCTTAATCATTTAATTCATTCCTTTATTATAAAATTTAATGTTTTTTAAGAATTCATATTTTTATTTATCACCTATAAATTAATGATTTTCTTTGAAATCACAGTAATTAATTTTAAGATTATATTGATATAATAATTCTAAAAAAGTGATACTAATTTGTTAAAATTAAAATTCAAAACATTATAAATTCAATTATTGGATAAAATCATTACATATTATGAAACATTTTTTTTTTGGAAATTAATTTTTTCAATTATTAACTATTTTTATTTTTATTTCACATTATTTACCAACTAAATTTGTATTAACAAATTATTAATATTTATCGTAGTTTATCATCATTAATCATATGTTTCTTTAAATAAAAACGTATATCACCTGAAAAGAAGATAATACTTTCTTAAAATAAAAAATTATCATATTAGTCATTTTAGGTAAACTAACTGAATTTCTTAAAATAGGTTGGGGACCAGCCTATTTACTAAAAATAGAAAGAAAAATAGATAGAAATCTCTTTTGGGTAGGGTTAAGAGAGAAACCATTACAAGCCCAAAGGCCTAGAGTCACACAACCTTAGATTTTAATGGCCCAAAATCCCATTAACACAAATATCATTATAATAAAACCCATACAAATTCAAAACAGACCTGAAAAAAGGCCTAACACACTTCCAAAAATATCAAAGCAAAACCCTGTTGATGCCTCTACACTATCTATGCCCTATCAGGATCACCTAGAAACCACCACCGACACTGCTCACTATAGACAGATTTATTGCATAGTTCACCATCGTGCCAGTACTGAATAAAATATGAAGCCTTTCACAAAGATGATGATATATGCCATTAATGCCTCACGTAGTCCCCATCCACACTAATCCGAAAATAATGCCAGAAACACCATCTTCCCACAATAACAATTCCTATATGAGATATCGGTAAAACCTTCTACCTTTGAATCCCCCAGAGGAAGGAAAACCTCCTACATCCCTGTAAATAGTAGATCTAATATGGAAAGAAGCAAGAAAGCTACCTAGGACCCTCACCAGTCACTGAGTCCCTATAGGAATGATATCCACCATCTGCACAACACACCATAACATATCATCAACACCATCATGATTCTAAAAACATCAACATGCCTACCTATACTAAAGGACAACCATATGGTTGAAGTAGTCAATATCCCGTCTACAATTCCAATGAGTAGTCTAGAGAAGATGTAAGATGGAGGCACCCTGAATCTAGTGAAGATAAACCTATCCTCGATTAATAGACAACGAAACCAAAGAGACGGAGGAGGAAAACATGATAAAGTATATATTAAAATATTTGGACGTAACATTCTCCCCTCACCCCTTAAATAAATTACATCCTTAAAATTATATGTATTAATTAAAAATTAAAACATCTAAGGGTTTCTTGCAGATAGACGTGATGAGATATATAATTTTGACCAGTGTTATCAACCTTACAATCTTACTAAACATATCTTTTTTATAAGAATGTATTCAATACAAATATTGAGTTTTCCTCCAGCCAATTGAGCCAAGTTTCTCTTATTATACGATATAGGGAATCACATTTTATAATTTCCTTATAATGTTTGTTCATAATCATCTTTGTATAGACTAACATAGGTTGATATAAATGAGACTTCCTTATTCCAAATAATATTTCTACTATTTGGAGAGAAAAAAATCATTTCCAAAATCTATTTAAATTTCTCAAGAAAGAATAATAAGTACTTCTTAATACACTTTCCAATAAACATTAACTTGTGCTATAATAATTGTACTATTATAAATATTTATTAATAAATCAATATCTATTTATCAATGGGATAATTTCATGTTCATATAAAATTTTTCAGTAAATATTAGTCATTTGAACAAGATAGAAATTTGATACTCACCATTATTGAGTCGGTGACTATTGTTCCTCACACCCCATACATTTCAAAACTCACTTCAGTATTTTTTATTTCATAGGATTTCTCTTGTCCCCATAAAGTTAGAAGTTTTTTATATATATCATCCTTTTTTCCTCTAGATTATGTCCTTGAATTATAAAATTACCAAATTTCCACACATAAATAATTAATCCATTTGTGGTGCATTTAGATGCACATCTTTCTCTCCCATCATGATAAAGGATCGTTGTATTTTTATATGGTTATTTAATGATCTATGACCCCTCTTCCATAAGGAATTCATTTTCTAGACCACTTGAGAAAATTTCATTTGATCTAATTCCCACATTTTTTAGAAATAGGTGGTTGACTATTCATTCTCTCACTGTCTTTATCAACAATGTACCCTCGAGACTCCACCCTTATCTTCTTTGGTGCACTCATGATTTTATCTATGGTAACATTTTTAATAATGTTAAACAAAAGTTTTTTGTTTATTATGTTTGTATTTCTGAATTTTACCCCCTTTAAAATTGGCTTATCATGGGAATAATCATAATATTGTACCACAAAAAGACATTTAACTCATTTCCTTCTAGTTCTATTAATCATTAAAACCATATGGGTTGACATGAGTGATGAATATTAACCATCATATGTGGTTATTATAATTAAAACCAAAAAATGGTTTCAACCATAAAACCTTTTACCCTATTACATTATTTGGACATCTCAAAAATACCTTAGTTAAACTTATATCAATATAAGTATAACCTAGGTTACTTTAATTTTGGTTATACTATACTTTCAACCTAGACCCTCAACGTGACATGGAAATCATTCCTTTGTAGTAGTTTGTATAGAGCATCTAATTAATCAAAGAATAAGGCCAGGGAGTGTCTATCTAGGTTTGAAGTTTAGCTTTATTGTGATGCAATAATTCATAGTTCAGTAAATACCCCAAATGCCACCTTTATGGTTCTTAACTCTAGATAAAAATGATACATATCTTGAATCTACATTCCAGTATCCAGAAAGGGGTTTATTTTCTAGGAAAACCACATAACACATATATTACCTAACAATCAAGTTGTTAACTTAAACATATAATTCAGGTTCTCACCAATGTATTCTCAACCAAGTCTCTAAAAATAACTATTCCTTACTTTATTTCAAACTATTTAAACCTAAACATTATACATGTCTTATTTAATAATTCTTCATATATGTTTTTAATAAATACAAGTCAATGACCTAGATATTTAGTGTCTTTGGAATACTAAACCAGAAAACATGTCATCATAAAATTTTAAACATCATCTATATTAAAAATTACACATAGTGATCCTAAATCCCATAGATCATCTAATACTTCATGGGAGAAATACATAAGGATTAGTGTGAGCTAGAAAGACTTATAAAGTAATAAACATAGAAATAAAGCCTCACATGACAGTCAAGAAGAATAACATGATATTACAAAGAGGTTGATCATAGTCATAGATAAATAAGAGTTGAAAATAATTTCATAAGACCATAAACATGTGGAAATAACATAAAACATGAGTTTATAAATACAATTCAAGGTTCACCCCCAAGACCATCAACATAAAGTTGACAGATTCCTGTGGTTTATAATGTTCACTCCCTAAAACCTTTTATAATATCTCTTGAGTTGTAGATATTTACCTAATACATTAGAGGTATATATAAATATTTTAAAACATGGAACATAAATTAAAATTATATATATTAATTTTAGATGAAGAAAATAAACCATACACAAACATAAACAAAATCAAACCCATGAGAAGGAAATTGGATTCATAATTCTGATTCAAGGCACAAATAAAGAAAAAATCAAAAGGATTACCATTATAATAAAGAAAAAAAATATTTTATATATTCATATTTTAAAAATAAAGATAGTTCTTGATCATTGAGATTCAATATAGATATTTACTAATAAGGGTCTAAGAGAAGAAATAATAAAAATGCATCACTTGGTCAAAACTTTATGAAATAGGTAATGAGACATTTTAAAGAATCAAATTCCATATTATTTTACAAAAAAAATAATTTTACATATATTTTTATCTATATAATGACGAGGGTTTTAGAGTCTGTTAATTATTTAGAAACATTTGATGGTTGTGATGCTCGACATGAGAGAGAAATAAGAATGTTCCGTAATACTGGTTTTATATAAAAGTTCAAATATCCTATGGAAATAAAACATGTATACCCAAAAAATTAAAAGGATATTAAAATAGGTATATATTTATGGGAAATATATAAATATTATAATAATTTCATGAGAAAAACACTGAATAAAGGGATAAATTAAAGAGAATGTGTAACTAACAATAATGAGGGTGTACAAGGGATCTATTTTTATATCTGAAAGAAATTATCAAAATAACACATCATAAAATAATATAATAAATAATTAATTGGAAAGGTAATAAGTTAAACATTATTTTCACATGAGATAAAAATTAATGAGGTTTCCAATTAAAATGGTGAACATTTTCTAGAATGGAATTGACAATGAGAGAAAACAATCATTTAAATGGATAGGAATTGTTCTCAACATTATCTCTTTTTCAAAAAGGATTTTAACTCTCCGATTTGGATGATTAAAATCAAAATTGATATATCAAGATATAAAATTTGTATACTATATTAATTGAATAATTTACCTCAAGAATTAAAATTTTAACTCAATAAATAAGATTGAGTTATGAAAGGCCCTTATATTCTAGAGAAGACATCGGTTATTTCCCATAGAAAAGAGGACCACGAATGGAAGTGATGTCATGTCATGATCTGCCTTCTTCTAGATGATAGAAGGGAAAAAATTTCTTACCCTTCCTTCTTCAAGATGAAAGAGAGATAAAGACCCCCGAGTCCCACATTCAATAGGCCTCGGAATAGATACTAGCACCAACGGTATAGAATCCCACACTATATGGAAAGCATTACGCTTTTTATAGAACAAGATTGGGAGATAATATGGTAAATCCCAAGTTTATCTAAATACTGAAAGTAAAAGAAAATCCAAAATGCATTCTCACATGCATGTTCAAGTAAAGATAATACAAAGTACAATAAAACCTCCAAATTTAGGGTACCAAAATAAATGAACTAGGTAGCAATAGAAACTAATCCCAACACCTAAGATAATAAAGTCTCGCATGGTCCACAACGTCCTCCTAGAAACCTAAAAACATATTTACATACGTAGGGTGAGCATACAAGTATACTAAGTATGGAAACTAAAGCTACATGTGCACAAGTGGGTGAATATACTAATGTTCCTATGATAAAATAGTAGAACCTCAAAGAACCCACCAAGTAGTACTAACTAGCTCAGCCTCACCAAGGCACACTCACTAAATAACGCAAGTCAAGTAAGGTAGTAGTATAAGAACATCTACATTTTTGTTCCTATACCACTTTCCCGCTAGTTAATTACTCATATAAAACAACTACCATATTTAAGCTACCACTATTCCCATATGCAGTCTGACTGTAACAACCTACCTAAAAACACCTAGGCCTTAAACTACACACAATCCCGACTGCAGACACTTGGGCCACAACAACCACACCTCTCACATGAAAACACCTGGGCCACATCTTGAAGACACTTGTAAAAACAACCTTACTCCACATAAACCTTGGCCTATCATCTAAAAAAACCCCTACCCAAATTATCTTGGATGATATTAAGACTCAAGCCATTATAGCATGATAGAATGCACATGAGAGGTAAGAACCTAAAAGAGGGTGTGAGGAAGAAAGTCAGTAACCAACCATCTGTCCTCCCTCTGGGATGTTAGGAAGGACACCATCCCAGATAAAATCGGGGTGTTTAGAACATGGTTCTCATCAAGGGTGGGGTTCATATATAAATCACAAGGAACTACAATTTCTATATGTATAGGTAAGAAAACACTCATCCCAACCAATGGGTCCCCACAAAAAAATCTAGCTCTTACAGAACCAAACTTTCTACTACACCTAAATCCACAACCACACTACACCCACTTCCAAAACATAACCCCACCCCCTTTCATTTAACCACTTTTCATTTATTAATTAAGGGAATTCACTTTAATTTATTCCATCACTATCGAGATACTACCAACCACAACTATATGAAATCAATAAAAAACCAGATTTTCAGTCCCATTGCATGCCCACGTTCATCCACCACCAACTATCATTCTTCAATTGTATACTGCACATTCCTAATATTTACCTTTTCTATACAACTTCTTAAAAATTCTATAACCACTCCACAGTCCCACTTCCCAACATCACTCTGCGACCACATCACAAACAAATGAAGTTCTGCTACCTATAAGTCCATCCATTTTACAATCAATCAATCAGTCTCTCAACCTGAGATTCCAAAAAACCACACGTACCCCCCCCCACACACACCAAACCCACAACAACTATCATTTTAACCATATCCCCATAGCACACACATTGTACACCCTAATCACAGAACTAACTCCTATATCCACCCCTACACCCATAATTGTGCTCCCAATAGCATCATCACACATCTCACAATAGGACTCAAAACCCAATAGAACACAACACTCATCCACACCTATAAAATAGTACAAATCCAGATTTTGGTAAACACTGTTATTTAATCCACTATGATAAATAGGGGTTATCACACAAGGGTTTTCATCCTGGGGATTTCATTTCATTTAACCATGTATACCTGATTAAGCATATTTTATATTACAACCAATTATTAAACAACATGATGAAAACAAATAGAATATCACCAGTGTTCAAGAAAAGACCACCAACGACCATGATTTTGAGAAGGAATGAATTCTCAACAATCCATAAGGAAATAAGGATAATAATATAAAATAGATAATCAAACATCAATCCACTCATAGCCCTTTATTTCATTGACCTGGTTATCTTTTGATCATAATCCCTTCTGATTTATTTCTTGTTTTAAAAAGAGTATTCACTATTATTAACAAATAATCATTAGTACGACCACCCTTCATTATTCAAAATTAAATAGTGGAAGAATTAATCCCTAATTGAATGATCAAAGGATCAAAGTTCCTCATTATGCCAAGAACAAGGGATCGTGAGTGTATCCAGAAAGAACTCCAAGAAAATGAGATGGAGGGGCTCTAGAACAGACACAAAACTCTTCTTGGGATGAAGGCTCTAGAAGTTACAAGGGGAAATGGAAAACACACTAGGAAGGGGAGATCTCAGATTTAAAAATCCAAATCCTATATTAAAGGAATAATGGTTTCCAAAAGTCATTAACGTGGGATCGTGGTTAAGTTCAAGGGGTTCGAGTTTCTCAAATCCAACAGAATGTTATGATACTAAAGATATATTTAATATCCTTTGAAACAACCTTAAAAACTCTCAAACATGCCTTTAAAAACATTTTACATCAAACAAAATGCATGAGGAGAGAAACTAGAAAACTGCGAAAAACTGGGAAAACTACAAGTGAGTCAACGATGGGTGAGTCACTGACACGGAGCCACTGATATGTGAGATACTAACATGACCTACTGATGATGATCTACTAATGATTAGATACCAATGAAATGACCTACTGATTCCTTGACCTACCAATGCCCTGACCTACTGACGCCCTGACTCGCCGACACCAATGCCCTGACTCGTTGACATCAACGCCCTTGACTCACCAACACTGACTCCCCTCACTCACCAATTTTGATGAAATTGAATCACCAATGAAATTTTATGTTGATGCACTAATATTTCAACACTGACATCCTGAGTCACCAATGGAAAAACTGGAAATTTGTCCAACTTTTGAAATGAGCCACCATTACCTCCCAGAACACCCTAAATACTAGTTTTTGACAATGGAAATGTCTGAAGAAATCCAGTTCATTACATCAGATGCCTCTCAGATTTTTATGATCCTCAATAATTTAAAACTGACCCAAAATAAAGAGGGTTCTGAATAACAACCACGTAAGATACCTCTCAGGAACAAACCACCTTGTGCTATTCTAAAGCTGGAGTGAAAACCTCGGCATCCCATAAAAGATCATTGTCATCTATCTCAGGAAAAATTATAGAAACACTAAGGCTCTCACTACCCCAAACAACCATGAAAACACCAAGTTCACACCGTCCAGAAACATGGATTAGTGATCTCCTTCTTCCATATTAAGATACTACCCGTTTTGGGAAGCACTGACTCGCCCACATGTGTTTAATATCATCAATATTAATGAGTCTTGATTAGGGATCAGGTACTCCCCTACCCACTATAAGTACATTTAATGAGTATTTAAGGAATAAGGAAACAGATCATGTCATTGAAAATAAGGTCAAGAATTACATCATGAGAAAATAATAAAGAAAAAAAAGTGAAAAAACTCATAACAGATCTGGGTACTGGGCATGCATCTATGCCTCTCGCTCTTAAGTACTCTCCTTAAGGCCACCATGCCTCCATAACACAAGAACCAAAGGGATGGTCTATCCATGGATAACCTTCTCCTTAAGATCCTAGATTCTTACCGTTCACTCCATGAACGTCATGTCATCCTCTATATCCAACTCTCCCAAGTAAATTTTTTGGGAATCGCTGTGTAGATATTGATGGAGCTGAGAAATATAAAAGACGTTGTGTATTCTCTCCAACCATGGTGGAAATGCCAACTGATATGCCACATCACCAACTCATCCCAACACCTCAAAAGGTCTGATGAACCTAGGAGAAATCTTTCTTCCCCCACTGAACCTACACATCCCATTATCCTATGAAGTCCAAGACACATGCTCAAAGTATATCCTCCAACATCTAGATAGTCCTCTATTTTTCCCATCTGTCTAACCGTGGAAAGTGGTTCTAAGGCGTAACTAGTGCCAAAGGCATGCTGTAATCCCCTCTGGAATCACAATTTAAAATGAGTACCTCAATATGATATGATGGATCTTGGAACTCCATGAAGCTGCACCACCTCATCCACATACCTCCTTGCCAAGGAATCTACTGTGCTCGACTCTTTGATTTCTAGGAAGTGAGCTGATTTCGTCAACTGATCCACTATTACCCAAAGAAAATTGAATCCACCCTAAGTCTTGGGTAATATAATAATAAAATTAATTGATATTTCCTCCCACTTTAACTTGGGAACATCTAAGGGATGTATCAAACTTCTAGTAACATAGTGATCGGCCTTCACCTGTTGACATTATAGCCACCTTGCCACAAACTTTTCATTTTCTCGGTTCAGACTGGGCCACCAAAACTGTTCCTTCAAACCTTGGTTCATTTTATAAACTTCCATATGTACAGCCAGGGGTGAGCTATGGAACTCACAAAGAATTAACTCATTCATTTTCATAGGTACAAACAACTTCCCATAAAATAGCATTTGATTCTGACTATTCTCAAACCATACCCCCAGAGCATTCCCCTGGACAGTGCAATAACACATCACATCAGTCTCTATGTCTCCCTAATGAGACTTCTCCACCTACTATGTTGGGGAAGACTGCACTATCATCTGAAACATATAGCCTCATCCATCATCCTCTCTCTCATCTAGACACAAAGTGGCCAACTCCTCCATTGCCTTCCAAGAATACATTGATCCCAGAACTACCTCTTTCTATAACTTCTTTCTCTAGGTATCGGCCACCAAATTCCCTTTTCGTGGTTTGTAAGATATCTCAAAGTCGTAGTCTGGGAGAAACTACATCCACCTTAACTGTCGCAAGTTCATGTATCATTGGGAAAATATATACCTCAATCTCTTATGATTTGTGAAGACCACAAAGCACTCCTCGATGAGGTAATGCCGCCATAACTTCAGAACAAAAAATGACCACTACAAGATCCAGATCAGCGGTATAATATTTACGTTCAGGAGGAAATAACTTTATAGATCCATAAGAGATTACTCCTCACTTTTGCATCAGTATTCATCCTAAGACAAGGATGGAAGTGTCATGGAACACGATGAACATAACTCCTTCCTCTGGAAACCTAACCACTAGGACACTAACCAGTCTCCCATTTAGATAGATAAAATATACCTGACACTAATTACTCCATATGAAGGCCTTTTATTTTCTGGTCAAAGTTGTCCATAAAGCTGCAACTCAAGAGAAGTCGAGTACGAACCTCCAGTAATAGCCTTCCAAATATAGGAAACACTGATCCTCCGCCATTTTCTTGGGTTCTTTTCAAGAAAAAACTTCCTCAACCTTTGACGGATTCACTACTATCCCTTGTTGGGACACAACATGTCAATGAAAGTGCACCTCTCACATCTAGAACATGCACATAGACAACATTCCATAGAGATGGTGGTTTCATAAAACGTATACGACAACCCTCATATAGTTAGAGTGCTCCTCCTTTGACCTTGAGTAGATCAGGATATCATCGATGAAAATGATGATGAACAAGTCTAGGTACTCATGGAAAATAGAATTCATGAGCCCCATGAACACAATGGGCTCATTTGTAATTCCAAACAGCATGACCACAAACTCAAATTTCCCATAACCGCACTTGAAATTAGTATTTGGGATTTAACCCTCTTTCACCCTCGACAGGTGATATCCAGACTGTATATCCAGACTATATATTCATCATATATAACCAACTTACTCTCTTAAATTGGTGTAAAATGTCGTTGATCCTCTAAAGGGGTAACGGTTCTAGACTGTCACCTGATTCAGTCCCCCATAGGCTATACACAATCTTAGGCCACCATCTGCCTTCTTTTCCAACAAGACTTGACCACTCCATGATGGTACACTTGGCTGGATAAAACCCTTCTTCATTAGTTCATCAATCTAAATCCTCAACTATCGTAACTAAGAAGGCGTCATCTGATAGAAAGCCATTGAAATCAGAGAGGCATTGGGTTGCAATTCTGTCCTAAAGTCACCATCACGTTGAGGGGGTAGATTCACAACCTCTTTTGGGAAGATGAGCAGAAACTCTATGATAACTCCTAGAACCTCCATAATCTCTACATATTCAGATTCTACTACCATCTCTTCTAACAAGGAAAGAAGATTCTCCACACACCGGCTACCCACCAAACAACCCTGCTCACCGATGAAATCCACACATTGTCCACCCATATATGAGAATGCAACTCTTCTCTTGAAGCAGTCAATAACTACGTACATAGAAAAAAAAACTAGTCGATTCCCATGAGGACATCGTATGGCTATATCTGTAGCAGAAGAAGATCCCCACTAGAAAAATGTGGCACCAACATCAGTCTACATCCCCATCAAACATCAAGATAACTAGTCTGAACTCTAATTGGAATGCTCAACGCCAGGGGTATGGAAAGTATCTCTACAACTAGGCTTGTATCATGGGCTAGACTGGGAGCATCAAAGAAGTGTAAAGCTCCTGAATCAAACAAAGAACATGCAAAGGTACTAAACATACTGATCATACCTCGAACATCCTACGGACCTACTAGAAATGCTACCTCAAAAGTGTGCAACTGTCCATGCCCAGCTTCTATTCCCCTTAGTTTTTGACAACCTCCCTGACCATGCCCTAGTCAAGGATCATGAGGAGTTCCTTGAGGTCAGCCTCCCCCAGCACCGTCTACCCTTGGTGGAGAAGCATCTCACTTCCCCAGCTACTGGAAGGTTCTGACCAAAAACTGCTACTACAAAGGTGGCTGTTGAACCTTCCCACCCCCATTATATGGTACTTGAACCGAGAAATAGTTCTAATTATTTACAAAGCCTCCATAGAAAAATAACATCGGTCTCTAGCCCATGAGAAAAGGGTGAAGACCAGGATATCAGAACTGGAACTGCTGAGGCCTACTCCCTGCTGGCCAAAACCTTGAAGGCCTTGATGTTGGAGACATACTACGAACGACCTTCACCTTCAATGAACTCGACAATATCCATCTTAAATAACACCTCCCAGTGAGTACATCCTTTCCACTACATCATCCTTCATCTGAACCTCAAATTTTGGTGGTAGAGTAAATGGAGTGACAACGTACTAAAGAGAAGGTAGAAGTGCCTCCTCTAAGTGTCTCGTTATGGACTCCACATCCGAAAAAAGATTCGGTGAGAGGATTAGTAGATACTTGAAATTGATCCTCAGTTTCCTTATCGACGTACTCCCTACCTGGAGAGAGAGAAATTTCTACCTCTTCCTGGCCTTCATTATGGAAGAAAGGAATTCCTCCTGGAACTCTTTATCAAATTCATCCCATAAAAAATTGGTCTTCTTCCTTTACCCAAGGTAAATCATCCACCACTGATGTGATTATTTCCTCATCTCGATCACCTCTAGAGGAACCCAGTACTCTTTTGGAGCCTGAATCAATGTGAAAGAGATCACCAGCTCTTCAAGAAAACTCTCTGTCTCTATGTCCGAAATTATTCCCTCGAACTTTCCCAAAGTCTGCCACTGGAAGGAACAATGTGTCTTCGGACACTGGTCATCCTCCTCCACTCGATCGGTTCTCTTATGATCAATTAGGTCAACCTACTAGGCCAGAACTTCTCCTACCAAATTTGGATGACATATAGGTGCCATAGAAGAAAAATCAAACAGGGAACTCTTAAGCCCGGGTAGTATGAAAATTTTCCATTAATATTTATTTGTACTCTATTTAAATTAAATTCCCAAAACACCAAAGAAACATAAGAAAAAAATTAATTATAATGTATGTACCTTTCATAGGGTCTCTACCATGAAAATAGTGCAACCTCACATGGTTGTTCAGTAGGCATAGAGTCCTTACATTAGATCACAGGGGGCCCTAAAATCCCATGCCCTAGTTGTTCTTCCCTTTCCTATTTCATGTACCAAGATTCTCGAACATTATTTCCCTACCATCACATGAAATATTCACTATGCCTAAATTCGAACTCTATCCTATCCCTCCAACAAAACTTTCCAAAACCTACCTTTGATACTATTTTTCATGACCTTCCTTCTTCAAGATGTGGGATGGGATAACAAATTGACACGTCCTTCCTTCTTCAAGATGAAAGAGAGATAATGACCCCTGAGTCCCACCATTGATAATACCTAGAGTGGTGACTGGAACCAAGGGTATAGCATCTCACTTAATTAGGAAAGAATTACCCTTTTTATAGAACAAGATTGGGATATAATATGGTAAATACCAAGAAACTCCAAATACTGAAAGTAAAAAAAATCCAAAATCCATTCACACATGAATGTTCAAGTAAATATAATAAAAATTACAATGATACTTTAAAGGTAGGGTACAAAAAGAAAATAATTTGGTAGCAATAGAAACTAATCCAGAAGCCCAAGCTAGTAAAGTCCAGCACAGTCCATAAAGTCCTCTTTGAAACCTGAAAACAGTTTTATATACATAGGGTTAGAATACAAGTATACTTAGTAGGGAAACTAAAAATACCCATGCACAAGTGGGGGAATATACTAATTTACCTAAGAAAAATAAAAAAAACCTCAAAGCACATACCAAGGAGTACTAACCAGCCCAGCCTCACCAAGTCACACTCACCAAATAATAGAAGCCAAGTAAGGAATTAGTATAAGTACATCAACATTTGGGTACCCCACACCACTTTCCCACTGGTTAACTACTCATTCCAAATGGATAACATCTTGACACTTCTAGTCATCCCGTATGCATTCCCACTACCACAAATATCCCACAAACACCTGGGCCTCAAACCACTCACAATCCCTCTCACAAACACCTCGGCCACAATAACCACACCTCTTCCCCAAAGAGACATGGGCCTCATCACAGATACACTTGGGAAAACAATACTGGCCCATATACACCTAGGTCTCCCATATATAAGGAACCCTTTAACAAATGATCTTGGACTATGGTACGACTTAAACCATTACATCCTACTTGGAAGTGCTCGAGCGGTAAGAACCAGGAAGAGTGTGCAAGGAAGAAAGTTAGTAACCATCCATCCATCCTCCCAACAGAATGTTGGGAAAGACACCCCCAACATGAAATGGGGGTGTTCAGGACATGGTTCTCAATAAGGTTGGGGTGCATATATAAATCACAAGTAACTAAAATTTAAATATTTATAGGTAAGAAAATACGCATCCCATCCTACGGGTCCCCACAATAGTATACCAGCTCATACAGTACCACACTTTTTGTTACACCTATATGAACAACCACACAATAGCCACTACCAAAACATAACCCAACCCCCTTTAATTTAACTATATTACATTTATTAATTAAGTTAATTCACTTTAATTTATTCCATCACTATTGGGAAACTACCAACTTCAACCATATCAAAAAAACAAACAAAACCAGATTTGCAGTCCCACTGTACACCCCCATTCAACCACCACCAACCATCATTTTTCAAAGTTATACCACACAATCCTAATATTTCACAATGTATCAACAGTGCATACAAATTGCATAACCACCATGCATTACCATTGCCCAATGTGTCACTAATTCCACATCAAAAGAAAAGGTAGTTCTACTACCAACAAGTCCATCCATTCTGCAATCAATTAGTCTCTCAACCTGAGATTCCAACACACCACATGTACCACCCCACATTCCAAAACCACAAAAAATACCATTTTAAATATAGCCCTACTTCACACACATCCCACACCCTTATCATTTAACCAAATTATTCTTATTCCCCTATACCTATAACCATTCTCCGAAAAATAGCACCACACAAGTCACATCATGTCAAAAAACCCAACAGAACACAACACTCATCAACACCTATCAAACCAGACATATTCAGATTTTCTTAAACACTATTATTTAATCCACTTTGATAAATAGGGGTGATCACACAAGGGATTTCATCCTGGGTAATCCATTTCATTTAATTGGGTATATGTGATTTAACAGACTTCATGTTATGACCAATTATTAAACAACATGACGAAAAAAAACAAAACACCACAAGTGTGCAAGAAAATACCACCAAAGTCCATGATTTTCAGAAGTCATAGAGTCAAAAAAATCCATAAGGAAACAATGATAATGAAAAAAAATAGACGATCAAACATCAATCCAGTCCCATCCCATTATTTCATTGACACTATTATCTTTTGATCATATTCCCTTCTTATTTATTTATTATTTCAAGAATTAGTATTCACTGTTCTTCAGAAAGAATCATTATTACACGCACCCCTGATAATATATAACTAAATAGAGACAAATGAAATCCCTACTTGAATGATCAATGGATCAAAGTTCCTCATTGCGATAATAAAAGGGGATCACACGAGTGGCATGAAAGAACTCTAAGAAAATTGAGTAGGAGGGGCTCTAGCACATGCACATGAATCATATAGGGAGGAAGGATCTAAAAGTACCAAGGAGAAATGTAAAACACTCTAGGAAGAAGAGATCCCATCTTTTAAGAGCTAGATTCTATATTAACAGAATAACAGTTTCCAGAAGTCATTAATGTGGGCTTGTGGTCAAGTTCACGCATTTTGAGTATCACAAATCCTCCAGAACGTTAAGATACTAAATATATACTTAATATAATTTGAAACATCAATAAATACACTCAAAAAAGGCTTTAAAATTGGTTTCCATCTAACAATATGTAAGAGGGGTGAAACATGAAAACTGGAAAAACTAGGAAAACTGGAAATGAGTCACTGATTGGTGAGTCACCAATGCGGAGCCACCGACGGGTGAGCTATAGATGCAACCTAAAATTTTTGAGCCACCGATGATGAGATATCGACTAAGATCTACTAATGAAATGACCTACCGATGCATTGACATATCAACGCCCTGACCTTGTAATGCCCTAACCTGCTGACACTGATTCCCTCGACTCACCGACACTGATACCGTCGACTCACCGACATTGATGCCTTTAACTCACTGATTCTAACACATTTGACTCACCAATGCACTGAAATTTTAACACATTGACATGTCTATGTTGTCACCTAGAGTCACCGATGAAAAAAATAGAAATTTGGTTAACTCTTGAAATGTTCCACATTTTCCTCCCAGAACACTATATACACTGGTTTTTCACAAAGGAAAGGTATGGGGAAATCTGGTTCAATACATATTTCTAGGATAAAAAATAACTTATAATATTATAAGTCATAGGGGCAGTAGTTACACCATGAAAATGAATATTGTTTTATAATTTTAATGCATTCCCTAATGACAATTGATTAATACATATTCTATTATGACATAAGAAACATTCAAATAAAACCCATTGAAATATTGAAATATTGAGTTAGAAGTAAAAAATATAATGAATAAAGATAATTCATGCTATTAAATATCCTATTTCAAGTATACACAACATTTATTAATAAATTGTGAGTGTAAAATAAGATGTGACTCAAATAAGGAAATTTTGAGATGAAACTCTTACTTTGTTTCAAATTCACTATGCTCATCTGCCTAATGTCAAAAATAATAAAATTAAGTTTTTTAGATACCCTATTAGGAACATTATATTTTCTATTTAAATTAATATGAAAATTTAATATCATATTATATTTATTTATCATATAGACTATGCTTATGTTAAACTGAAAAATAAATTGGTGTCATATTATTTCGGTAGTTTTCAGGATTGAAGCTGATATTTTAATAATAAGATAAATACATAATGTAACAATTACATAACCAAAACACCAATATTTAGTTATTTATTACCTTATAATAATATTAGTATTCATGTTCTCATAGTCATCTATGATAGTGTTTTATAGAATAATTCGAGTAGGTTGTTAAACCAACCCAAACATTAACTCCCTATATCTCGATTGATGAGTATGGTTATAAATTGATTAATATAATTATACTATAAGGATAAATATATTATCTATATATATTTATGTTGTAAAATAATAATTTAATTGGTTTTTATAAATGATTAAAATAAAGATAAAATATGAAAAAAAATCATATTGGAGGCGGTGGTCCACACAATGCATGGTTGACGTTCTCATTCCCCTTAGAATATGAGGGAATTAATATATATGGTAATTTTACTTTCCATAATCATTGTTAAATTATATATATAATATTTATTCCTTAATACCATCATTAAACCCTTCCATGAGTGGTGGTGCAAAAATGTAAGATATCTCTTTGGGGAGGTAGTATTTCACTCAATGCACTAATGACATAATTATTTGTGTTATAGGATGAGTAGGAATAAAAAATGGATATTCCATAGATTTAAAAACATATCATAATAATAATTATACTAATTTTTTTATATTTTTATGGATATAATATAATTTTAAGATAAATACTAAGGAAAAAAGGGTTTCCAAAAGGTAATACTTACATTAGAGATATTATATTCTCATGAATATCTCCTTAGAAGATATGGCCTTAAACAATATTCTAAAGATCATGTGATTATTGAGGAAAATATAATTTTAAGAGAGTTGTTTTTTCATAGTTTCAATGGAATAATAATGGTCTGTTTACTCCTAAAGGGGAGTAAGTGATTACCTTTTATAAGTGATTAAAATTGAAATTCTTGGAAATACCCTTTACACTTACATGATATCAATACACCATTTCTTAGTCAATAACTTCAAAATTTCATAATAATGGATGGTGGAGTGATATTAATTTATCAAATCAAAATCCATTAATTTACACGTATCTTTAAATAAGTTTCAATTATTTTAACAAAGGATTTAAAATTTTGGCATTTTGTTTTTTACAATGGTAACTATTTTTTTACTAAGTAATTTATATTTTATTTTAAAATATAAGGTGAACCCTATTAAAATATTATAATTTCTTGAAAATAAATTTATTCACAATTTATTCAAATTATATTTATAAAAAATAGAATATAAAATTTTAATTTAAAATATATAATATATAAAAAATGGTTTTTGTAAGAAAATTACTTTTAACCATTATGTGTTCATAGTCTTATTTAGTATCGATTACCAATTAAATGAGTGTTAATATAATTATATATAGATTTAAAATTTATAGTATATTTTTCATTAAAATAATATCAATTTAATTTATTAGACAAAAAAATACACTGTAATAATAAAATAATTAATTTAAAAAATTGGTTCATCATTATTGTAGTAATTAACTTTTATCAAAATAATATTATATTTTTCCATAAAATGAATATAAAATTTATAAATAAAATAAATATTTTGAAATCAATTAAGAAATATATTTTTTATATTTAATTTCAAAAATTGATAAATTATAATTTTTAATATAAGGGTGTAAATACACGTTTTTAGTGTGAAATATTACTTGAGATTAAAAAATATTAAAAATGTGTTTTATAAATTCAAAATAGATTTTTTAAATTTTTTTAATTACTTATTCAGTATATATTTTTTATATTAAAAGGGTTTCATAAACTTTAATTCATTCATACATTATAACAGTGATAACTTTTAGCGAAATCATTATTTCTACTAGTCAAATAAAAATTATATAAATTATAATAAAATCCCAAAAAATATTATTAGTATAATACTAATTTAGAAAATCCAAAAATTATTTTAATAATTTTAAAATAAAATTAGATAACTTATAAATTAAATTTTAGAAAAAATCATAAATTATACTGAAAAACTCATTGTTATAAGAAAATGGAATTTTCAATTTTAAGTGTTGTTATTCTTATTTTATTCCATTTTCATTCTAAATTTGGGTTAAAAAATTAATATCAAACATAATTTATCATTATTAATCTTATATTTTTGGAAATACAAAATAATATCTCATAAAAATATAAAAAAAATTATAAACACTAAATTATATTATTAATCATTTAAGGAAAACTAATTGAGTTTCATTCATATTAAATGTAGAATTTATTTTATCTAAATAAATATTTCACAAAATATTTACTCAAATTCATTCATTCTAATTAGTTTTCATGGTATTATTAGTCATAGATAAATATTTATATTTTATCTAAATATATCACAATTTTGTTTAAGTTTAGTGTTGTATATAGAGAAAGAAATCAAACACATCGATTTAATTAGACAGAAAAATATATTAAAATCTCAGGTGGTTGAATACCATTATGATATTTAGATTCATGATACTATTTTAACAAAATACTAAAACAAAAAAAATATGATAATATATAAAGTATGTATATGAAAACATCAACATAAGTTGACTACCTTCTTCACACCTTTATACTTGACATATGATGCTTTCAGTTGAACCTAGGACTCTATTTGTTAATATTCAGTTATCCAAGAAAATTTTACTTCTAGGTTATCTAAACTAATTATATAAAATCATACTCAAATCCTTCCTAAAAATTTATTTGATATAATTTTAAATAATCATATCATATCACTCGAGAGTTTCAATCTATTTCTATAGTTATGTCACTTTGTCATGTAGCAGGTGATGATTGAGTTAATAACCAACACACACATTTTGGGTTAATTAAACCTAGGTATATCCATTCTAGAACGAACATTCACTTGAAGTGTCTATATGAGGATTAAATTACTTGGATAACTATACAGTCTCAACAATACCTATAATTTAGTATTTTATCCTCTAATTATACATATTCCTAGGTGATTATCTAATGTTCTGCCATCATAACCCCAAGTCAAAATAAAATATTCATTATAACCAACATAAAGTTTCATTTTTACCATTGATATTTTGATAATACTTTTCCTATCAATCCTTATTGGCCTTTACATCTCTTAATTTATCTTCCACTGATAACAACCTAACCTCTATTGTTGTTTAATCACAAATATAATTCCAACTGAGGCATCTCATATATTATTTACTGAAAAATAAATTTTTATTTAGTATAATCAAAAAGAACAATAGGGTATCAGGATGGCTAAAAATATTGAACGTCATGGGATTCATCAGGAAGAATAATTTTTCAAACATGGTTCAAAGAGCCTAAAATTGAAAATATAGTGAGGGGGTAGTACATGTCACCGTTAGAATTTTTTTTACCACTTTGTTACCCACATTACATGTGTATTATAATCTTACATTATTTAGGTTGTTTTTTTATTTCCCAGTGATATAGATTACCAACCAATGGGTGACCTAGTGCACAGTCATGTAGTTTGTGATAAAAGTAGAATCTGACTTAGAACCATTGAGAGATAGACCTCTATCAGGAAGAATATTGAGACTGAAAAGTATATATTTGGATTATATAAAGAGTTATTTTACTTCACAGTAAAATGTGATGAAATACAAAACTACATAGTCAATATGGTTCTAAATGATTCCTCCACTTCTCTTATATCTTTTGGAATATGTGAAATATGGCACAGAAACTCAGTCCGAGATCCAGTGCTAAAAACAAAAAACTTAACACACTAACTTTGATATATATATATATATATCCTTAAATACAATATCATTATTATATAATGTAACATTTAATTTTAAATGACCTATTTATGTTTATATTTTTAGAGAGTTTCAGAAAATACTTTACTAGTAAAACCCATGTTCTTTGTAATGAATATAATTTTTTCCACTATAGAATAAACTACTTGATCTATAAAATGCCAAAAAAATATCCCACATGTCCTACTTCCATGATACTCATGTAATAACATATTATATATTAATTTTATATATAAACTTGGAAAATGGAAACATAAGATAGGTGTGAGATTCAATTTTTTTCAAGGGTAAATATAAGAGTTAAATATCAAAGATCATAACTGAGTATAATATGTGCATATGTCTATAATCAGAATAAGAAATTTTTACCCAACAAATCATCAATCATAAATCACTGAATAAGGCTTGGAATAACATAATACTTGAATAAAAATATAGTGTAAATATGAGTCCATAATTATCATACATGAGAACATAGTAGGGTCGTGATAATAAGAATAAAATTGTGTCACAAACATAACTATATGAAACCCATGTGTGGAAACACATTATTCCCTTTCCCATTCCAAAATATCTCAATATGTACATGACTTAATTTTTTTTTAGTAAACTCCTTATGACCACACCTATGTGAAAAAACTCATTATATTTATGTCTGAATATCTATTGAGAAATAAATCTTAAACTAATGAATTAGAACATGATATAGAGACTCGCCCATAATCATGCATAAATATTTGTTTCATATAAAATAAATAAATGAAATATTGAAAATAACCCATTGAAAGAAAATGGCTTTCATATCCTATTCAAATGAAATCACATAATAAAAACATTCATATTTCCATCATTATTAATAAAATGATATAATCATTGAAAATAATTAACTATCTAAATAAATTGAATATCATTATAGGTAAATACCATTCAATTAATATTAAAAAGATACTTTTATATTCATTATATAGATAAAGGCTATATTATAAATTATATAATTTCCCACAACTATTGATGTCATGGAATCTAGGTGAATATCCTTCCATAAAATCATTTAAAGATTGGTTATTCACATATATAAGGAATTTGAAAAGGAAACATGGTTATACATTGAATATGATTAAGAAATACAAATACAATGACAGGTTATTTCCCTTTAGAGATTTAACATTTCTCATTTTTGAAAACACTGGTAAAGAAACAAATAGTATATAAATAATACATTTAGAATAATAGTAAAATTTTACTTTGAAAAACATAATGAAAATTTCCTGTTTTCAAATAATTTTTTTAAATATAAATAATATAATAATATAAAATAATTTATTATATAATACAATGAAACATGGAATATAAGATTAAAAATTATGGAAAATATATTCTTATTAAGAAGTTTTAAAAAAAATTATCATTTCATACTTGTATAAATAATTTTTATGGGAAAAAGAAACAAGTATACTTTTAAAATTCTATTTCAATGATTTTATAAAGAAAACATATAATATATATTAAAAAATAATTTTTTAAGAAATATATAACAATATATTATTGAAAATTACATAATTTATATATATATATATAACCTAAAGGTGAAGATGAAACATTTGATTTTGAAAGAATGAAAAAAATTGAGAATATTTTGAAATAAATTTCTTAAAAGACCAAATAATATAAAGAGAAATAAAATATAATTTTTTAAAGAGATAAGGAATATATTAAAGTAACATGACATAACACATAGTAATATTTCCAATTATAAAGAAGAATATTGGATGAAAATAAAATATGGACAAGGAATGGAAAGCTTCGTTAAATAGTATGGTAATAATTCTGAAAAAATGATAGAAATTTTATGGTGATGAAATTAATCAAAGAGGATTATTTGATTAAAAAAATATTTTTTCTAGATATAAGTATAAAATACCATGAAATAAAATTATATAGTGGATGAAATACATCTTCGAATAAAGAAGTTCATGAAGTAAAATTTTAACTCGACTGATAGAGTTGAGTGGAAAACCCCTTATGGTTATGGAAACATAAGAATCAAAAGAATATGAAGGGGTTACTATTAAAATTTTATAGTTTAATAAAATATATAATTTAGTTACCATAAATAAAATTATGGAACATAATAATAAAAATTTCACATAGATTTAAAATTGAGGACAAGAAAACATTACGAAATTATAATTGTTCGAATCAAACCCCCTTGAAAGATATTATTTAAAATGAATCATTATATATCATGAAAATTGATAGTATTATGATAAAAATTATTAATGGGGTAGTAGATATCCAATTACATATAAAACATGGGGTATAATAAGAAATATGCCTCAAGAAGTAAAAATTGGTGAAAAGAAAATCTTACCTTGTTCTTAATTCATTCGGCCCATGGACCTAACATTTTGAATAATAAAACTAATATAATTATATATCCCTATATATGTAGTATTCTTCTATATTTAATTTAATAATGTCTTTTTTTTATAATATTCTATTATATATATATTTATTTATTTATTTATTTATTCATGAAAATAGAATCTATGTTGGTATATTTCAGTAATTTTAGCGATTAACAATGACATTTTAAAAATAAGTTCAATATAGATTATAATTTTTAAAAAAAATAATACATTAAATATTTAATTATTAAGTTATAATATCATATTTATATAGTTTCCCATAGTAATCCATAATAGGGTATTATATCATTCTACAAGTAGGTGGACAAACCAACCCCAAACATGAACACACTATATCTATATGGATGAGTATGGTTATGGAAGTCAATAATATCATTAAAAAAAGAATAATGATGTTATTTAGATTTTTTTAGATTAATTGAATCATATATTAAGTGTTTTGTATAAATAATTAAATTCAAGATGAAAAAAAACATTACTTTGTGGATGCAGTAGACCACTGGTGTGCCTTATTTGAGTATACATTTGCACACATTCTATTAATTATAAAACATGTTTTCACTAGATACCTATTGTTTTTTATAAAAAAAGATTTATTTTTGTGTTCATGGTACTCTTCAAGTATTTTCTAGACAAAGTCACAAATTGGGAATGACCAGAACAAAAAAATTACCTATACACGGTGTGTACTTTATATACACATGTTCGACACCTTTTTTTATACACGAATCGGCCAGACTGGGTACATTCCTATATAAATAGCTAGATATTAAACAACATGTATGACCCATTCACCCACTATGTCAGACCTTCTAGATGCATTTAGTGGCTAAAGTCAAAATTACACACCATGTGGGGCGAAACTACACAGTGTGTACCCCCACCATCTGGGTGCCAACGTGTTGAAAGTCATTGGGCAGCTTGGCGGATCACCTACCAGTGGAGAAAACAAGTCCAAACCAAGTTGACCTGAGTATATGGTGTGTCCTTTATTATACACACTTTTTAGTTTTAAAATCTATAAATAAGAGGGAAGTCCTCCATGTTTGTGTTGGATGGCCAGGGGGAGGTGTTTTCGATCTATCATTTTATTTACCCTAGCATCCAAATAATAGTTGTAATTTTTTTTCATTTTTGCTTTAATATAATTATCCCCTACCCCTTCTTCCTCTCATATACATGATAGTGATTGAGTTTTCTCTCAATCTGCACATCGTGACCTTGGTCATAAGATGAAAGATTCCCTCATGTTGGGGTTTTAATAAGATTCTAATTTGATTGCAATTTATTTTCTAAATTAGCGATTTTATTATGAATTTGGTTTTACAATTCGTTTTTAGAACATAATTCCAAAATCACCATTGATTTCATATCAGTCCAAGAATAACACCAATAGTAAAAAATTAAAGGAGTTGCAATGAGATAATACATGACCATTGGGTCAGTGCTTTGTTGCTTTCTTTTTTAGTAAATAACCTAAACATGTTTTATATATTCAATTACAAGACCAAGAAATTAAAGTTTTAAATACACAATAATAAGTTTTTAGAACAAGAAATTGTGATAGAATTGAATCCATTTGGTATACTATTTTCATATATAATCTAAATACTAAAGAATGAAATTCACAATAAAACTTAATGAGATTATACCCTTGATATGATTGTATTAAATTTTCTTTGTTCTTCTCTTGTTTTTATTTTAATTTTCATAAATTTTTTTAATGTTCCATATATTCCCATTGTATCTTCTTCTTTCTGGGAATTGATTGAAACTCGTCAACTTGCGATTTTCCATTGATTCTCCATTACCCTCATTATATTTACCACAACTTCCACTAACTAACTAGTTAGTTGGTTCATAAGAGAACTTTAATTTTTAATTTGGACCTCGCCCTGTGTTGAGAGTGATACCAAATTCTAGCATTATTGCCAGAGAGATGAGGAAAATAATAGTAAATGTCTGGGTTAAAGGTTGGTTTACCGATAATTTAAAATTTATCTTTTCTTATTCTTGATTATTTTTGTTGGTAACATCAATACCGCATCCCATTGATTTTTATCTTACTAGGGAGTGATACATTCTACCTTGAGATGATTTTTATCCATATAAACCAGCATTTTCATACCCACCCTCAGAGAAGTATTATCCGTACATGGAAGAAGGGTTACAATATAAGGAAAACCCATGTATATTCTTCATCCCATCCTTCTCTTCTTCTCATCTAGAAAAATTTTATGTTAATACCGAATGGTTATTATCGATGATGGAGAAATTTTCCACAATCCAGTTAAACCAAACCAAAAGGATGGGATGACTATGAAATATGGTAGAATAGCTCTCCTGGTTAATTTTCAATATATATCCTTCAGTTGAGTTTGATTATGGGTGTTCTAACTTTGTTTCAACTAAGGATACATGTTGTGAAGTTAGACCCACCTAACATTTATTAAAAAGTTCAAAAATTAATTTTCATAAACCAAATTTTGAATGTGGGAACCCATCATGTCATGTTAATAGGGAACTTAATCATAAATTTATTTCAGAACCCCCAGTTGATTACATACGTTCTTCGGAGGATATATGTAATTAATTTCATGTTTTTATCATTTCAGAGAAGGAACATTAGAAGGGGAAGGACATACCGGATCAAACCAAGAACCAAGTCCACCTTCGGCATCTTTTGGCCATAGAGAATAACTACTAAAAGACACCACCCATACCACATGAAGTCAAAAATATTGGATACAAGGTGAGGGTGTTAGAAACATGTGGTGGTTCACACTATGAAATCCACATCCACATTCATAATATGAGTAAGTAACCCTAACTTAGATCGATCAGAAGAGCTAAAACGAAGATTTTTTCTAGGAGTCAACTTAGAAACTCTTATTTTCTTTTTTTATTTCTTACTTTTTCATTTTTAATAAACACACGGTGTGTATTTTCCTCTCACACACCATGTACCATCACTTCATCAATCCACAATAGAAATAAGGGAAAAATCTATTACATGGAATGTCTTTCTTATTACCCAACATGTACTTATCTTTTTAGTGAATATTAAAATAATACTTTTTGAATAAGAAACAATAAATTAAGATAATAAATAGGGATGAGGAATGTTCCGATGTCAAGGTTATTGAGATATATACAAGTCATCGTTGGTTCGAATAACTCAACACCTACTTTCAGTATAGGGATCATTCTTTTAGAACTTGTGTTTTGTTTAAATGGCATGTGAGATATTTTCAAAATTAATAAAATCATTTCAAAACAAAATAAATCCCATGGTGGGGAAAAATCGGTTGGCAGGGTCATACCCCATGGATCCAAAAGACTTGGGTTCGAGTCTGGAAAACAAGCCTAGTGCCATCATTTTTCATTTAAATAAAACTGCCCATCATTAATTTTAATACACATTGTTTGATTCATATTTTCAAAATAACATAAAAATGTTTTTTAAAATAAGAAATCACCTAGGATGATGTAGTTTGATTGGTAGAGACATAGAATAGGGTCTAAAAGACCTCGGTTCAAACTCGACTAATATCCCTACTTCATCATAATAATTGAATAACTAAAACCACAAGATGTGTGTTTTTCCCATGTAGTACTGCACCTATAATTTAAATATTAAAGGTTAATAAAATTGTGTAGTACTTCAACTGTCGCTCCAGTTTTTAGGGTGTTTATTTGGATTGAAGTGCCCAGATCAGTGTGAATCACTGAGAGGGGGAGGGGGTGAATCAGTGATCCTTTAAAACTTTTTACTAATTGATTCTTAATCAATTAAACCTCTATGGCTGGTTAAAGCCTCGATCCACTCTTCTTGTATCTCTCAACCTTTCCCGGATAATGCAGTAATGAAAAGGCACAGGACACAAGGATTTACAAGGTTCGGCACCAAAGGCCTACATCCTTGCCATGCTCTCCCAGCATGGATTCTCCCATTATAATCTGTTAGTATTACAATGGTCGATACAGCTTCCCACCGTATCTCTCCTGAGTCCCACAGGAGGGTCTTTATACTGCGTCCCACAGTGTTACCAGAGTCCCACTGGCCTGCTCCAGAATCCCACTGAAGACTTCTTCTCCCTGAGTCCCACAGGGTCTTCTCTTGGCTCCTCGAGTCACACGAGTAGCACTTCTTCACTTTATGTTCTTCAAGTAACTTCAACAGCCTGGGATAAAGGCTGCTGGCCTTGCTCGGTACCTCTGATCACTTCAGTTGATCAGGTCTTCTCGTCTTGCTCAGGATTTATCTCCTTCTTCTGAGGATGACCTGGCTTCTCTCCAACTACTGAATACTCAGACAAATGATGTCTTTAACTTCAGTCTGGTCCAGTCTCAGATGCACACCACTGATTTGGCTTTCTTCACGTGTGCACGTGCATGCATGCATGCATGCACTCTCCTCTTTCTCTTGGTGCAATAAACCCACAAAGGGTGTAATCAAATATAGCACACACACCTTCTTTCTCCTTCACACACTTTAACCAATTTGTTTACACACTTAGAGTGTGTTCTACTTTAGTGTGGGTCACTCCTTATTTTACTTCTAGGTGTTTACACTTTTAGTGCACACACTAGGTTCGGCCTTTTAGTTCTTTTGCACACACAAATTTCTATGGCCTTCTTCCCTTCTTGTGCACACACCTAGGCTTCGGCCAACTTCTTGCTCACTTTATACACACACTTAATGAGTGTGGTCTTCTAACCACTTGGCATACAAAAATGCCCGTAGGGTGTATTTGCACTTTGCACACACAATCTTGGCTATGACCTCTTCTTTCTTTGACACACACTAACTTAGGTTTAGTTGTGGTCTTCTTGTTCACTTAGCACACACACAAGGCTACTGCCTTTTCTTCAAATGCACACACAGAGTGCAAGTCTCGGCCAAGGTGTGTTCATGTCCACTTTGCACACACACTGCCCATGTGCTTCTCCTCTTCTCCACTGCCGCGCAAGGCTTCGGCCTTCTTTGGCACACACAATGTGTGTAAAACACAACCCGAACTCCTTCACTTCACACACACACAAAATGAGTGTGGTATACTGCCTTGATCTCAAAGGAGGCGCGCAAGGTGTCTTGGTACAAGGGGCAGCCGCGCAAGGTGTGGTGGGCTTAAGCCACAAGGCGCACACGTGCAAGGCACAAGCCACGGGTGTGCAAGCCTTCGAGCGCGCAAGGAGCACGGCACAGGGGCGTGCAAGACCTCGGGTGCAAAGCACCTCGGGCTTCAACCGTGGGCGCGCAGAGTGCCGCGGCCCTGGGTTCTTCCTGCCGCGCAAGGATTAGCGCGCAGGGGTCTCCCCTTCACTTCTTTCGCGCAAGGGATGCGCAAAAGGGACTCCTTCGGGCCTCAGATGGCACCGAGAACAATAGCCGCGCAAGTGGGATGCACGGGGCTTCGGCTTCGCGAGGAAGAGAGTGCTCCGCGGGACTCCGGATCTTCAAAAAAAATAATCAGCAAACTCAATGAGAGCCACGAGCTCTCCTTATATAGGCAGAGGAATGCCTTTGATCATCCGCGTTCAAAATCTTGAATCACCGAAGATTTCGGATCTTCAAAATCTTTCCAAAGTTTTGCGTTTTATTCTCGGTTTGACGCGGGCTCCCTTATTTATCGGCCTTCTTCACGTGCATGCGACTTAGAACACATGCACAGCCTCTGTTTAGGCTCATGCATGCAAAGCATGCTCTCCACGTGGCCTCGGCAGCTTCGTATGCCTTCGGCCTCGACTCGAATTCTCCCTCGATGCATGCATGCAACATTTTAAGGCATGGTTGTGTTCGATATGCTCAGACGATCCCAATGGACACTTTGGTTTGATCGGAGGTGGTCGGATACTCAAAATCTTCACTCGGGAGGCACTGGTTCAGCGGCGGCTTCGCGGGTGACTTCGGCTTGAGCTCGAGGTTGAGGACGAAGCGGCAGCCGTCGGATCAGGTGATCGAAAGACATTGGACGGCTGGATCAGATCGCGGCGCCGCGGGATTAGATGAGCGGCTCGGATCGGCCGCGAGATCAGATGAGCGGCTGGGATTCGCTCCGGGTGAAAAATGCGCGTCCCACATCGAATCCGCGGCCGGTTTTTCCGCGCTTTATAAGCCTGGCGCTCCCTCAACCCGCCAGTTGAATCTCCTCCCCTCTCGGTGCCGCCCCGCACCGAGTTCTTTAGCGGGCGCGCTCTTGCGCCCACCCTCTGCTCCTCGCGGGCGCGGTTCTAGCGCCCACTATGCCTCCTGCGGGCGCGCCACTGGCGCCCACTATGCACACTGCGCTCCTGCGGGCGTGCCCCTAGCGCCCTTACGGTGTCCTTGGGTGCGCCCTGCCACCCTGGCTCGCCCCACGGGGTTCCCCCGGGCGTGGTGCCCTAGTGCCCATGCCTTGGGGTTGAACCCCCCAAGGTGCCTTGGCTGGCCAATTTTTTGGCAAAGGGACAGAATAGGACTTTGTGAAATACAAAGTTCTTCTCCATATAAAACATGCCAAATGCCAAGTGCCACTTCAAGCCTTCTTCCTCATTTATCCTTCTTCCTTTCTTCTTCTTCATTTTAAAATTCCTCCATTATCTTCAACATGTATTCATCACTTATGAATGGAATTTCAAACGGTTTCTTCTTAATCTTCTTCATCTCCTCTTCCATATGTGTTCAATACTTAGGAGGGACTTCTTGAAGGTTTTTCATCTTCAACCGAACTCCTGAATCAAATAACTTCTTCAATTCTCTTTGTTGATTTAATCAGAGATCAAATTGGAACTTCTTCAAATTCTCATGCACTAAGTGATAGTGCATGGACTTTATTAATCCACTTCATCCACTTAGAAGTTGTGGATGGATCTCTTCAACTCCTCATGCATTGTCAGTACAATGCATGGTCTTCTATCATTGTTGTGACATTGTATCATCAGGATACAAGTTCTTGGAACTTAATGATCAGTTCAACAATCGTCTGATTTTCATGGAGAATGTTTCAACCACAATTTCCAATACCACTTAGTGAATCTCCTAAGTGACATGCATCTTAGTACCATGGCCATTCTCCTTTACCACCAACACCATTACAACCTTTGTCATTCACATCTTGACATTCCCTGACTTCCATTCATTCTAGTGACAACTTCATGCCTCATTGACAACAAATGCAACACAATGCACTTCAATCTCCCCCTTTGTATTTGTTGTCAATACACTCCTTCAGCACATATGAATGGGTAAATATGTGTGCCAATATTTTCTCCCCCTTATTGGAAATCAAATGAAAAGGTGTGGTGTGGTTCACTTTTAAAAAAAATATCTTCCTCCCATTGAAAAGTATCTTCTTGAAAAACACTAGGAGAGGGATGATGTCACATGTTCTTTTTAGCAAAGAACCTTTAGTAAATCAGCTCTAAGTCTACTTGGGCTACCCCGGTGTAGAAAACAAGAGTGATGTAACCAAGGTACTCAATGCTGTCCACAATTCACTGTACATGTGAGATCATGCTTCAGGGGTTTGAAATTTTTCAGATATATCAATGAATTGCTAAATCCTGCACACACTTCACAAAACTTATTAGAAAGTTCAGTGCAAAGATAAAGCTCCCCCTTTCATCCATTTGTCTTCAATCCATACTCCCCCTTAATTGACAAGATAAACTCAATTAAGAATCAAGGGATGAAAGTATGATTGGAATACCTTCACTTTTCTCAAGATGGTATTAATCTAAGAATGCCATCTTCTTCAGATTGGCTCCCCCTCAAGGGGTTCACTCCATTCTTTCCAAACCATCCTCCAGTTGAGAATGATCATCATCTTCAATTCCCTGCATTGTTAGCACATGTAAATACCAATGCATAAGGGAATAAGATGGAACCTCCTTGGTTCATCAATGTGAACAACAAGGTTGAGAAGATTCTCTCAACCGAGATGTCCCATTTTCACCAGTCTTCACACTTGCACATTTGATCTTCGTTGATGATTGTGCTGGTGTGGATCTCAATACATATTCATGTGAAATATTCTTCTTCCCTTTTGCCTTAGCAATTGCCAGAACTTCATCTTCAGCTCTTTGTAAATCTCTGGCAAGTTGCAACTGATGTGGCCATATGACAAGTATATCATTTGGAAGAGTGGCCCCAGTTCTGGAAGTTTCACATGGTTTCTTAGATGCTGTCAAGCTACCTTTCTTAGGCAACTTGTTTTCAATCAATCCCTTCATGGCTTCTTTACAAAGATCCATGATATGCCCTTTCTTTCCACAGTAGAAGCATTTCTTGGTGGTCCTTCTGGATGCATCACCCTTCTTGGACTCAGACTCCAAGGACTTCTCTTCATTTCTAAAACACTTCTTGGGAGCATTTTCTACTTTCTTCTTGCTTCCCAAGGAATCCTTTTTAGCCAGGTTCAGTGATCTTCTCTTCATTCCAGCTTCGGATACATTCGGAGATTGACATGTATCTTTTTGACCACTTTTGCAATCATCCCAGATGTTGTCAAGTAATCCAAATCTATTTGCAGTAAACAGATGTCTCTGGACCTGTGGACGTTGCTTCTTTCCTTCTGGCTTGCTCCCCCTAGGCATGGGCTTCCTCTGTGCTTTGGCATTCAGTGTATTGTACCAACAATCCTTTGCACAATGCCCATACTTGTTACAACACCAACATTGACCCACAAATCTTGACCTCTTGATTCCTTATGATTGTTGGGTACCTGTCTTGAATTGTTGTGCTGCTTCAGGAGAGCTTTCTTTCTTCATTTTCTTCATCCATACTTGTTTGGAATTATTTTTCCATCCTGCACTTTTTGTGGAAACACAATTAGAAGCATCAGTACAAGATGGTATGGATGGTACCTTCTTTCTAGAAGTTGTTGCACTTTCACTAGAGGATGTCTTGCTTTTAGAATCATCCTTCTCAAAGCACACTTGAGTAGCAACATTTCTTCTTTCAGTTGACTGGGAGGCTTTGGCTTTAGGTGATTGCTGATTTGTCAATATCACCTCTAGTTCTAAGCATTTCATGTTAAGGGAGTTCTTCTCATCCTCAACAGTTCTTAGCCTTCCTTCCCAATTCTCCACCAGTTGTTTCATCTGGTCTTCATGCACCTTCTTTAATTCTTGCAATGAATTTTTCAGCTCCTTCACCAATTTTACTTTGTCTTCAAGTTGAGCATCTTTAACAACCATTGATACTCTATGTCTCTTCTCCAGTGCATGGTAAACATCTTTGATTATAACTTTAAAGATTTCTTTCTCAGAAAGGATTCTTTGCAATTCTTCAGCAGTGTCTTCATATCTTTCATTGCAAAGAGATACTGTTTCATCTTTGGCATTTACCAGCTTTCTGAGAGTGTTGGTTATGCCAACCCTTTTAGCCAGCTGATCTTCCATAGCGTTGGCTTCTTCTTCTAACTGTGATTTTTCTTCTTGAAGATCATGGATGCCTGTAGCTATACACTTTGCCACTTCCATGGGGACAGTCTTCTGAAGATATTTGAGTGCATTCTGATGATCATGAATTGTTCCATCAGCATCACAGCTAGGACAGGCTTTCTTCATCTTCTTGGCCTGTTTCTTCATTCTATTTTTCTGAGTCTTGGAAGATATCTCCATTTGAGGCTGGTCACTCATTTCCTCAAATCTGCACTTCATAAAGACTCCCTTGGATCTTTTAGAGGTAACCTCCCTCTGATACCAATTGAAGTGCCCAGATCAGTGTGAATCACTGAGAGGGGGAGGGGGTGAATCAGTGATCCTTTAAAACTTTTTACTAATTGATTCTTAATCAATTAAACCTCTATGGCTGGTTAAAGCCTCGATCCACTCTTCTTGTATCTCTCAACCTTTCCCGGATAATGCAGTAATGAAAAGGCACAGGACACAAGGATTTACAAGGTTCGGCACCAAAGGCCTACATCCTTGCCATGCTCTCCCAGCATGGATTCTCCCATTATAATCTGTTAGTATTACAATGGTCGATACAGCTTCCCACCGTATCTCTCCTGAGTCCCACAGGAGGGTCTTTATACTGCGTCCCACAGTGTTACCAGAGTCCCACTGGCCTGCTCCAGAATCCCACTGAAGACTTCTTCTCCCTGAGTCCCACAGGGTCTTCTCTTGGCTCCTCGAGTCACACGAGTAGCACTTCTTCACTTTAAGTTCTTCAAGTAACTTCAACATCCTGGGATAAAGGCTGCTGGCCTTGCTCGGTACCTCTGATCACTTCAGTTGATCAGGTCTTCTCGTCTTGCTCAGGATTTATCTCCTTCTTCTGAGGATGACCTGGCTTCTCTCCAACTACTGAATACTCAGACAAATGATGTCTTTAACTTCAGTCTGGTCCAGTCTCAGATGCACACCACTGATTTGGCTTTCTTCACGTGTGCACGTGCATGCATGCATGCATGCACTCTCCTCTTTCTCTTGGTGCAATAAACCCACAAAGGGTGTAATCAAATATAGCACACACACCTTCTTTCTCCTTCACACACTTTAACCAATTTGTTTACACACTTAGAGTGTGTTCTACTTTAGTGTGGGTCACTCCTTATTTTACTTCTAGGTGTTTACACTTTTAGTGCACACACTAGGTTCGGCCTTTTAGTTCTTTTGCACACACAAATGCCTATGGCCTTCTTCCCTTCTTGTGCACACACCTAGGCTTCGGCCAACTTCTTGCTCACTTTATACACACACTTAATGAGTGTGGTCTTCTAACCACTTGGCATAAAAAAATGCCCGTAGGGTGTATTTGCACTTTGCACACACAATCTTGGCTATGACCTCTTCTTTCTTTGACACACACTAACTTAGGTTTAGTTGTGGTCTTCTTGTTCACTTAGCACACACACAAGGCTACTGCCTTTTCTTCAAATGCACACACAGAGTGCAAGTCTCGGCCAAGGTGTGTTCATGTCCACTTTGCACACACACTGCCCATGTGCTTCTCCTCTTCTCCACTGCCGCGCAAGGCTTCGGCCTTCTTTGGCACACACAATGTGTGTAAAACACAACCCGAACTCCTTCACTTCACACACACAAAATGAGTGTGGTATACTGCCTTGATCTCAAAGGAGGCGCGCAAGGTGTCTTGGTACAAGGGGCAGCCGCGCAAGGTGTGGTGGGCTTAAGCCACAAGGCGCACACGTGCAAGGTACAAGCCACGGGTGTGCAAGCCTTCGAGCGCGCAAGGAGCACGGCACAGGGGCGTGCAAGACCTCGGGTGCAAAGCACCTCGGGCTTCAACCGTGGGCGCGTAGAGTGCCGCGGCCCTGGGTTCTTCCTGCCGCGCAAGGATTAGTGCGCAGGGGTCTCCCCTTCACTTCTTTCGCGCAAGGGATGCGCAAAAGGGACTCCTTCGGGCCTTAGATGGCACCGAGAACAATAGCCGCGCAAGTGGGATGCGCGGGGCTTCGGCTTCGCGAGGCAGAGAGTGCTCCGCGGGACTCCGGATCTTCAAAAAAAATAATCAGCAAACTCAATGAGAGCCACGAGCTCTCCTTATATAGGCAGAGGAATGCCTTTGATCATCCGCGTTCAAAATCTTGAATCACCGAAGATTTCGGATCTTCAAAATCTTTCCAAAGTTTTGCGTTTTATTCTCGGTTTGACGCGGGCTCCCTTATTTATCGGCCTTCTTCACGTGCATGCGACTTAGAACGCATGCACGGCCTCTGTTTAGGCTCATGCATGCAAAGCATGCTCTCCACGTGGCCTCGGCAGCTTCGTATGCCTTCGGCCTCGACTCGAATTCTCCCTCGATGCATGCATGCAACATTTTAAGGCATGGTTGTGTTCGATATGCTCAGACGATCCCAATGGACACTTTGGTTTGATCGGAGGTGGCCGGATACTCAAAATCTTCACTCGGGAGGCACTGGTTCAGCGGCGGCTTCGCGGGTGACTTCGGCTTGAGCTCGAGGTTGAGGACGAAGCGGCAGCCGTCGGATCAGGTGATCGAAAGACATCGGACGGCTGGATCAGATCACGGCGCCGCGGGATTAGATGAGCGGCTCGGATCGGCCGCGAGATCAGATGAGCGGCTGGGATTTGCTCCGGGTGAAAAATGCGCGTCCCACATCGAATCCGCGGCCGGTTTTTCCGCGCTTTATAAGCCTGGCGCTCCCTCAACCCGCCAGTTGAATCTCCTCCCCTCTCGGTGCCGCCCCGCACCGAGTTCTTTAGCGGGCGCGCTCTTGCGCCCACCCTCTACTCCTCGCGGGCGCGGTTCTAGCGCCCACTATGCCTCCTGCGGGCGCGCCACTGGCGCCCACTATGCACACTGCGCTCCTCCGGGCGTGCCCCTGGCGCCCTTGCGGTGTCCTTGGGTGCGCCCTGCCGCCCTGGCTCGCCCCACGGGGTTCCCCCGGGCGTGGTGCCCTAGTGCCCATGCCTTGGGGTTGAACCCCCCAAGGTGCCTTGGCTGGCCAATTTTTTGGCAAAGGGACAGAATAGGACTTTGTGAAATACAAAGTTCTTCTCCATATAAAACATGCCAAATGCCAAGTGCCACTTCAAGCCTTCTTCCTCATTTATCCTTCTTCCTTTCTTCTTCTTCATTTTAAAATTCCTCCATTATCTTCAACATGTATTCATCACTTATGAATGGAATTTCAAACGGTTTCTTCTTAATCTTCTTCATCTCCTCTTCCATATGTGTTCAATACTTAGGAGGGACTTCTTGAAGGTTTTTCATCTTCAACCGAACTCCTGAATCAAATAACTTCTTCAATTCTCTTTGTTGATTTAATCAGAGATCAAATTGGAACTTCTTCAAATTCTCATGCACTAAGTGATAGTGCATGGACTTTATTAATCCACTTCATCCACTTAGAAGTTGTGGATGGATCTCTTCAACTCCTCATGCATTGTCAGTACAATGCATGGTCTTCTATCATTGTTGTGACATTGTATCATCAGGATACAAGTTCTTGGAACTTAATGATCAGTTCAACAATCGTCTGATTTTCATGGAGAATGTTGCAACCACAATTTCCAATACCACTTAGTGAATCTCCTAAGTGACATGCATCTTAGTACCATGGCCATTCTCCTTTACCACCAACACCATCACAACCTTTGTCATTCACATCTTGACATTCCCTGACTTCCATTCATTCTAGTGACAACTTCATGCCTCATTGACAACAAATGCAACACAATGCACTTCATGGATTAGCCGATCACTGGTTTGAATCGTGCCCCAAGCACCAGATTGAAGGTTGTAGTTATCTTTTTCAAATTTTAGAAAACAATAGATGTTTTTCTTTGATTCATTATGTGTATAGGTTTATTTTTAGTTTGTACACACATGGAGTGTACATTCACTTCACGCCATTTACAGTACCTTTGATCAGAATTTAGGAGAATACCATGTACTACAAACACACGAACCCAATCCCATGAATTCGTACACTACGTGTATGATCGGTGTAGGTAGTGTACCCTATTTGACCAACAGTAGTCCATGTAATGGAGGGTACACGTACTGAACACCTTGTTCTAACACCCACCATGTAGTTCTTAAACACGGTGTGTATAATATTTTATGATCTTCCTTAGGGTTAGATCTCTTTAAAAGAACATAGACATCCACCACCCCATGTTCTCACATAGAGTGTGTACGCTTTACTACAAACCATGTACTAGCCATTTCCTAAACCCAGGCCCACTCCATGTGTTTATCTAGAGTATACGGGTTCCTAACCTTCTCACATTACATGGTGTGTTTCCTATATCTGAATGTCGTGTACTTTTCATTTTTTCTGATTTCTCACTTTTCTTCCATATTTTTCATCCTCTAATCATTATTTGTTTTCCTTTCATTCTATTTTAGTTATGGAATATGGATATCATACTAGTGGGAATAATCCTTCACCCGCTTCTGAGGTGGGGGAACCAGCTAGCTGCCAGATCAGACTTAGGCCTTCTAGGACACCATCCATGACTGCGACTCTCAAAGTCTCCAAATCGCCATCTATGGTGATGTTGGATTGCCTTATACAAGCGCCATCATCTTTGACACCTTTCGTTCCTACTACCAAACCATCCACAATAGTTGAGGTCTCTAGTATAGAAGCTCCCACCTCCAATGTGGCCCCTTCAGAGCCATCCAACACTTCAGGTGGACCATACTATGCAAACACTTCCTTCCACGACTAGCACTACCTCAGAACCAGCTTTGACATCAGTTTCTCTATCCACTACCACCATAGATAGACCCTCCACCTCTAAAGATGTAGCCCCACATTAGCCTTCACTGGAAGCTGGAGGACCTCTATTTCATCCCTTCCTGGTATTTTCTAAGTGAAATCCTATAGAAGATAGACTACAACATCTTTAATGATGAATGATCCAGTTGAGCGGTCGTTTCCTAGATATCATAGTTCCCTAGCATCTGGGTTCCTGGGAGGATATCGAGGAGATCATCGGACACCCACTTCTTTTAGACACACTCTAGGTTAGAACTCCATCCATTCAAGATTTATTTACAGATTTATTAGTGAACATCATGTTCGATGGGCCCACGTGCTGCTAGACTCCCACTAATTAGGCTACTGCAGTCTGATTTCTACTAGGCAGACGTCATTTCTCATTCCCCATGGCCATGATTGGCTGAGGGTATGAATTCTACCCAAATCATTCCACCCCACCTCATGTTGATGGTTTATAGACCCTTGATGGCAAGGGACTATCAAAGTGATGATACCCTTTTAGAGGTCTTAATTGGGGATGCATTTTTCATTGAGATATAATATTAAATATTACACATTGTTAATTAATAATTCATCATCCTTTTTCATCCTCTAATATTATTTTTCACATCAATTCCTACCAACCAGAATCCTCAGAATCATTTGAACCTTATTGAAACACCTCATGATTTTTGTAAATTTATTTCTTAAGTAGAGAATGATAATTCTTTCAAGACCATGGATAGAGTGCATATACTTGATTCATAACTCTGATTAAATAATCTTGAGTAATGAGTGTGGTATTTTTTGGTGAGGTAAATCATCATGCGACATGTTTATATATGAAAAGGTTAAAAAATGAGAATAAAAGATGATGAGAATATTTAACTGAATTATATATGGGGCATGATTAGAATATATTTGAAATTTGAATAGGTTTAGTGCCTTTTAAAATCCTCTACTATTGTTATATAATTTATAAGTATAATTAGTTTAATTCTTCCCTTTATAGAGTATGAATGAAAATTAAATTTGTATTATTCAAACACTTTTGAGGAAAAAGTGAGAAACCATACAGGGAATCACGACATAAAACAACCAAACCACTATGGTACAAAAGTTAAAGGCCCGACAAAATCAAGACACCATAGAAGAGCCCCTACCAAGAATAAAAAACAATGAGATCAGTTTTCATCTACTCCTCATTGTCACCAAGCTGTCCCGTGCAAGGATGCACGGGCTTGGAACCGATGGAAAAACCATAGCCTCTAAAATATCCAATTCCAAAGTGAAGATCAGCAGAAAACCCTCTACTCTAAACCTCATCTAGATCAACCCCTTATGTGCCAGATTCAATGACATTTAATCTTCTAAACACAGGGTTGCATGGATTTACAATTCAAAGAAACCATTTCACCAATTAAACACAAACATCCAACAACTGCACAGTTTCAAATCCTACATTAAACTGCCAAAAATTCGCAAAACCATCCTTCAGGATCCACAATTGTCAGAACAAACTGCCACCACAATGCCGGAACAGTCCAATCACAAACCATAAATCCAGATCCAAACCACAAACCAACAGCATCCTGAATCAACCAAGCATAAACCCTACAGAAAACACATAGCTGCAAGATCAAAAAACCTCCCCCTATGGAACTACAGATCGACGTCGTGCCCCACAGAAACCCACCGAAACCACTCGAGGCACCGCCAGGATAAGGTGGAAGAACCGAGATGGAACACATTCGGTACAAGAGGAACCGATTCAACATATCGTAGAGAGACTTTTCCGATAGAATGGGCAATGATAAGAACACCAAATCACCACAGAGACTTCGTCGAACAAATGTCATCATCCGAAGGCATGGGCACGCCAAACCGCACACCAGAACACCACCGATCTGATGACACCAAGAGTGGGAGCTGGAGAATCGAACCTCAGAACCCATACGTTTCAAATAATAATGCCCTGCCGAGTTGGGGCTCGAAGGAGCTGAGCCGATCTAGGCCAGTGGGGAAGGGGAAAAAGAGAGGAGGTGGAAACCTATCCACCACAGGTGCTCGGGAAGACACTGCTCAGGGGCTTATGATGGCATTATGTAATTTATTAATTAGATGTTGATATTTTTCTTTGAGGGAAAGAAAATTACTATATTTGGGGAAGTTTGATGTTCTGAATTTTTTTATATCTTATCATACATTCTATTAAGTATATTTTTTTTTCTATAGATACATGATTTTTTTTAGATAACATGCTTTATTTCGGCATTCATGGTACATTTATGTATTTTCTAGCCAATGTTAAAAAATGGAAATGAACAAAAAAATTGACTATACATGGAATGTACTTTATACACTCATGTTGTGTACCTTTGCCTAATCACGGATCGGCCAGACTGAGTATGCACCAATGTATCCGGATAAAGATTACACACCATGTACAACCCATTCACACACTGTGTTGGACCTTAAATATGTGGTTTTAGTCTGAATTCCATACTACACATCATGTGGGGTGGAGCTACATGTCATGTACCCCCACCATCCAGGAACCAAAATGTTGAAAGTCATTGGGTGGCTCGGCGGATCACCAACCAGCAGAGAAAACAAGACCTAACCCAGTTGACATGAGTACACGGTGTGTACTTTATGTTACATGCCATTTAGTTATAAAATCTATAAATAAGTTGTAATCTCTCTGTGTTCATGTTGGAAATATAGGGGATGTTCTTCCACTTTGTTGTTTAATCCTCCCAAGGATCAAAATTCTAGTTTTGAATTTTTTTTTCATTTATGTTCTAGTATAATTTTTCCCTTACCCATATTATTCTCATATCCATGGTAGGGATTGAGGTTTTCCTCAATCTGCACACCATGACCATGGTCATAAGAGGCTAGTTTCCATCCTATTGGGATTATAATAAGATTCTAGTTTGATTGTGATTTAATTTATAAAGTGGTGATTTTATTAGGAATTTGGTTTTATAATTCCTTTATTGGACTTAATTCCAGAATTTACCATTGATTTCATATTGGACCAATAATGACACCAATAGAAAAAATGATGGTGTTTAAATGAGTGAATCCATGAGCATTGGGTGATCCCATGGCCGCTTGATTTTGGGGTAAAGAACCTAAACATTTTTTAGGTATTCAATTACCAGACTAAGGAAATGAAGTTTTAAAAACATAATCACAAGTTTTCTGACCAAGAAAATATGATAGAATTGAACCCATTTCATAAAATATTTTCATATATAATATAAATACTAAAGAATAAAACACTACTCGAAAAACAGGCTATACCCACCCGTGGGTATAGCCCCCAAAACTGTGGGTATAGGCTATACCCACGGTTCTGGGAACCGTGCAGCTGAATGGCATCGGGATAGGGGTCTTGACCTATACCCATGGTTTGGTTGAACCGTGGGTATAGGTGTGTGTACACATGGCACACATCATACCCCATGGTTCTTAAACCATGGGAATACATTTAAATTCAAAAAATCCTGCATGGATTGGGGATCGAACCCGGGTCTGCGCTGGGGGATGCAGTGCACTGCCCAACTGAGCCAAGTTTCATTTTACTATATATGCTAACACTTTCTTTAATATATTAATACAGACATGATAAATTAATACATACGCAGAACGAATAAAAATCCCGTGCAGTGGGATTCGAAGACCGGATCTGTTACCGAGAGACCAAGGGCGCTAACCAACAGGACTAATTGAATTTTGTTATTTCGTTATTGCATCTGTTATTATATATTGATATTTATAATATATTATTAAAAATGATTTGCCGGTGATTTGATCAGGCGACTGCAGAAATATGAAGGAATTAATATACCAACCAACTTAGTAGAAGTTTCTGATAATATATTTATATCTTTATAAATATATTCAAACACAACGCGAAATTTTTTTATCCCGCCAATTTTTTTCCCATTTCCCGCCTAAATTTTTTTCCCGCTTTATCTAAAACCGTGGGTATAGGTCTTAAAAAAAATTATCCAATGCCCACGGTTTTTCAAAACCGTGGGTATAGATCTTCAAAAAATAACCTATACCCACGGTTTTGGCAAAAACCGTGGGTATAGGTCTTCATAAAAAATACACCTATACCCACGGTTTTGTAAAACCGTGGGTATAGGTCTTAAAGAAAAACTATACCCATGGTTTTGGGAAGAACCGTAGGTATAGGGTCCCATACTAGCCCTATACCCACGGTTTTTTCCAGAACCGTGGGTATAGACCCATTTTCCAGTAGTGAAATTCACAATAAAACCTAATCATATTTAGACCCTAAAATGATTTTCTTTTTTGTTTTATGTTCCTCTCTTTTTTTATTTTAATTTTTACAAATAGTTTCACTATTTCATTTGTTCCTTTCATTTATTCTTCTTTCTGGGAAATTATTTAAACTCATTAACTTGTGCTCTCTATTGATTCTTCATTATCCCCATGGGATCAACCCCAATTTCAACTAACTTTCTAGTTAGTTAGTTCATAAGGGAACTATAATTTCTAATTTGGACTACACATTGCGACGAGAGCGGTACCAACTACACAAAACACGGTTAACATTGTTTTGTATCTCTAAGTGGTTATAAAGGAATATATAATGATTTATAATAATATAATTAGAAATAATTATACTATTGATACATAGGTAATTATATTTCCATATTTATATATGTTTTTTAATAGTTAGAATAGGAAGAAATAAATAAGAATTATGTAATACACACTTTAGGACCACGAACATTATCCTAAAAGTATCCTAGAAATGAATGCTTTAATCGAAATAATTGAGACATGAGTCTTAATAATATGTGAGTTATTTTTTTAGTAAACAAAATTTTATAATTTTACCAATAAATTCATATATATTTGGTTCTGGAAATAAGGGGTGGATATGTACCATTTTATAGGTGAAGTAAATGAAACGTTTTTGAATACCATTTAATTTTCAATGATATCCTTAGACTATTAAAGGGTAAAATACTCAAAAACATATATATTATAAAGTTTGAGTGATATTGGATCGATAAATCTTCAAAAAAGTATTTTCAATCATGTTTTAAACATTGTGGAATCTATTTATCCTTATATCTTTTCACTAATTTTTTTTATCAGGGAAACAAGTTTTTACACAAGTAACATATGTTACCCTTAAGATATAAAATATCCCTATTACAACATTTGTGTGTTATGAAACTAAATTTAATAACCATTTAATAGAATTAAATCTCTATATAATATGATATTAACTTCTATATTAAGAAATTTAATATATAGAATAACAATTTTTCTATAAAAATTATGTTTTCACTATTATGTGATATTAGACATATTTAACAATGGTTAAAAATTAAATGTGTCTTAATATAATTATATATGTGTTTATACATCATATTTTTATGATTATTTTTATTATTTTTATCAATCTTTTAGATCAAAATTACACAATTTTAATAAGACAGTTTTTAAAGTAACTCTTTTACCATTATCATAGTTATTAAATTTCATCATATTAATCATAATTTTATGCCAAAAAATGAAATTGAAATTATTAAATAATTTGAAATTTTTGATCTAAAATATGAAGAAAAAATTAATAAATAAAAAATTTTATGTTTCTAAAAGTTAATTTTAATATTATTTTACATGATGCATACAAACAGTATTTAGAAAAACTATATTTTTAAGCGTAAAATTAATGAATACTGTGGATTTATCAATGTAAATGAATTTCATGGTATAAATTTGTTTATTATAAAAAAAAGATTTTTGGGGCTTAAAAAGAAAAATAGAACTAAAATTTTCCATTATTTCTTATTTTTTGAAATAAAGAACTTAAAATTAAAATAAATTGATATTTATGTTTTAAAATTATTAAAAAAAGTATTTCCAAGTAATAAATGGTATTCTAATATACATAGTTCTAATATATAAATAAATATTTAAACAATTAAACATTTCTATAAATCTCTATCTCTTTCTAATTTTTTGATAAAGTCATAAAACCTGCAATTTTTATGAGAACTATATTTTTCACTATTTACATTAAAATCTATTATGTTTAAAAAAATATCAAAAACACCCTAAAGTAATTTTTTTATTTTTAATTCAGAAATAAAAGAAATTTTACAAAAATAAAATAATAAAATCTATTAACATAGATTTTAGATGGAATTACAATATATATAGAAAAGTGGTTTGATTAAAACATTTCTTTTTGAACATTAAGTGTTTTTATATTATTCATATTGATCTCTAATTTTAACAATGTTAACATATCAGTGTATATATGTAAATCTCATATATTATTATTATAATATTTTAAAATTGTTGATTTTAATGTATTATTATAAATTAAAAAATACATTATAAACACTTATTTCAAGAAAATAATGGTTCTTTTTTATATTTATTATTTATCTTTTAAATATAATCATTTTAAAATGATTAATATAAATTTATTTTCTAGTTTTTTTTCTTTAAATCATCTAATATATTATAAATCATTTTATTTCGATATTTTATATGTTATGTATTGTGTTTCAGATGAGTTATCATTGATATATTTCATTTATAGGATCTAAAATCACAAGTCATTATATATTTTCTTGGTAATAATCCTCAAATAAAAAAGAATTTTTAATACTGATGTTTTTGTTAGAAAATTATGTTTTATGATTTTGTTATACTCTAATCTCTAATGATTTATTATTCATGATTAAAAACTCTTAGATTCATGTATTTTTATTATGAAAAAGCCTTCTTCCATGACTCAATATCTATGGTCTATGGATTATTCTATAGTTTTTAAAATTTATGTTTGTGTTCTCATTCCCTAATACTTATGTTATGATCACTTGTGATCATCGATTTATATCTTCCATTTTTACCCTTATTGACTATTTAGGCTCACCATTTTATAAGTATTAGTTTACATATGGTGCGAATAAATGTTTTAAATAGGATATATTTCATAATACAATAGTGTGAAAAACAATTATGGGATATGGTGAAGATATTTCAGGAAATAAGTTGATTTCGTATCAACCTCCAATGTTACTAGACCTTTATAGATCTTTATTAAGTATTATTATGAGATGTATTTAATATTAATATAAAATTATTTAATAACTATATAAATAATAATTGGGTTTCATTAGTTTTAATCAATGAAAGGTTTGGTTATCTTTTGGGATTAGTTTATGATAAATGATAAGATAGAAACTACAATAACTTATGATAAGCCAATGTGGTATTGGATGATCCTATTGTGTCATAGATTGATTAAGAAGGTCCCAAAATTTAGGATATATTTGGAATTATTTTCATTATCAAATGGTTTTTCAATATAATTATTGATGATTAATACTCTTTCTAATCCTTTTGGTTTCAGTAAATTATTATAACTAGAACAAATTTTTTAATAGTGACTATAATTACCAATGCAATAAGTTTCCTCCTAAGAAACCAAATGGGAAAGAAGTGGAGTAAAAAAAATTTGGTTATTCCAAACATAATTTCCTGGTTTAAAATTAACAATATGAAGTTATGTGACATTAATAACTCACAAAATAAGAGAAAAATATATTTTAATGGATTTTTAGGTAATAATGATCCTAAAAAAAGATCATTAAATATCCTATACACTGATATTTTGTGAAGAATCACCCAAGTAAATGTCTTAAATTAAAAATAAGGTTATTTATATAATAAAAAGTAGGTAATGGAGTATTAAACTACTGAGTAAAAATGAATTGTTTGGTTAAATCAATGTAGGGGAATAAATTCTTTCTTGTGTTATCCCAAAAATTGATATTTTTATATAGTGGGTATGGGAGCTTCGGAAATCGATACCCAAGAAGAAAATATCAAGAAGGGAATAAGAAATATCATAATAAAAAAGGTTTAGAAATGTCATATACTGAAGATGAATAAACTATAAAAAAATATAAAAAATTAAAAATTCATTATAGAAATTTTCATGCATTTAAGGTTGGAGACATGATTTGATTTAGGTTGACGAATCTTAGGACATGATTTGTATTTTTGAATATGGGAAACATGTATTAAGGAATAAAAATTAAATTTTGTTAAAATTTTATAAAGTAATTATAATTATTTATTCATATACATATAATGATTCAAGTGTTATGATGTAATGGTATTTTATTTTAGTGTCGATAGATTTAAAAAGGATCATAAGTTAAAATTAATAAATAGCCTTTTGAGGAATTATGTGATTTTTTCTTGGGTGATTTATGAAAAATATGGAATAACGTTTTCAATTTCAAAAAAATGATTACATGATATTTAACCTTTAATGTTATTATTTTATGTTATTATTTAATGTTATATTTATTTAATTTTGGAATAAAGTTTATAAAAAATATGATAAAGTGATACAGATAACCTTGGTGATTTCAAAGTGTTTTTAAAAATATGTTATTAACATTATTGTTGAAGAATTGTTTTATATTTTTTGGAACACTATAAGAATTAATGTGAATGGGATGTTATAAGATAATGCATTCTTTTTTTGTTAAAGTGGTTAATATTATTGGTTTAACATTTAGAAACATATGTTAAACTGTATTAATAACATTAAAATGTAGTTTTGTATCAAAGGGGTAATTTAAGAGGTATTTATTGAATAATGTTTCATTGTGGTATTGAAAACCCATAATTTAAGTATGTAATATATTGATTAGGGAATACAAATTTTTATTATGTTACTTTATGAGTGATTAAAGTTGTATAGAGAAAAGTGTTCAGTAAATTTCTAAAGAATTTTTTATAAAATATTTCTAATATTTGGGTGTCAATTTTGATCGTGTATATTTTGAATACTTTTAGGGTTAATTATTTATTGAATGATTTAAGTTGAAATGTGGGTGTTATTTTTAATTCTTCGGTGATCAATGTATTATGTATTAATTTAATGGTTTTTTCATATTTAATTGTGTATTATCTTTATTATGCAAACCATTTTTTGTTTTAGTAGTTTTCAGGTAATAAAAATAAAAAAATTTAATTCCTTTTGTGTAATTTTTCTCCATTAAAATTTAAATTTTCTACTTAAGCCACAAAAAATTAATATGGTAATTCACCATATAGAATATGTTATGAAATATATATGGAAAACTACTAGATATGAATCCAAAGGATGATATTTTGATTATGGAATGGAAGGGAATCCTGAAATTATATTTTCATATTTAATATATATTGATGGTTTAATAATTACTTAACTAATACAAGAAGAAGATAAATCCACTGACTATTTATAGAAAATATCATTCACCTTTTAAGGTATTCTTTTTGAAACTCATTCAAAAGTATGGGTCTTAAAATGAAACATGCATGGTTTTAGAAATATTTAGTTGAGAAATACTATGTTAGGTCAAATTGATATAGTAATTAATTATTATGATCAATTAATTACTATTTCATGATACAAACATTTTGGTATGAACAAATTAAAACTGTGAGGATGTAATTTATTTTAGGTTGTGAAAATGTAACACTGTGAGATTTCAATATGTAATTATCCATTAAACAAAATTATATTTGATATCTTAATTTTCATGAAATGCTTAAAATATGTGAATAATGATTTATTAAAATGAAAAATTAAACAAAATACTATATATTTAAGAAAAAAATCTAACAAAATAAAATATTTTATAAAAATAAATAGGTTCAATTTTACTTTTTAAAATATCATTAATTTTAGATCAACTTGTTTTATGAATTACATATTTTTAAAAATTTAAAAAAAATATTGGGAAATGATAAAAATAAAATTAATTTATAGAAATGACAAAAACTATTAGAAAAATAAATTTAAAACATATGTAGAATTATTAATCAACAACAAGTAATGTTAATTAAATTATTCATGACTAAACAAAAATGTATTTTTGAAACATTATTTTAATGGTATAATATATATTATTTAAAATATATATTTCTAAAATTTTATAATTTTAATTTATAAACATTTAAATTCATTTTTTAGTTTGGAATGAAAAAACTTAGCTTAGGTTAGATTTTTGATATTTTTTTGAAATGATTTATTTTTATATGAATAATTAAAAATACTATTTTTTACAAACATAATAACATTTATGACATAATTATCATATAATAATGACCTAAAATATAAGAAACCATTTTCTCAACCAACTAGGTATTTAATGAGTATAATAAATCTGTTTAAAATATTTTGTTGAATTTTGAAACCTATTCTTCAATTTTGGGGACCTAAGTAATATTTTATTATAATAAAATATATTTGAGTCCTTTTCCTTTGACTAAGTAATCACAATGATACATTCATTTTATTTATTTATATAATAATCATAATAAACTAAAGTTTTATAAAAAATTCAATAAATTTCATATAAATCAATTACATATTTGATTTTGTTGTAAATTTAGTTTTCTTATTAAAAATAAATTTTAATATAAATTGTTTTTCGTTGTGTTTTACATAATTATATTAGAACTAATTTATTCCAATTTTATAAAATCAATATGATAAAATGGATTCCTTATTTTAAATCAAATTGTCCAAATTTTTTATATGTTCAATTTCATTTATGTTAATAAAAAATTATCGTGGTAAAAATTTAAGTTAGCAGGGTTATTGTTAAAATGGGTCAAACATGGTTAAATTAAATAATATGGCTTAAAATATTAAAAAAGACATATATTTTATGGATTTTTTTAGATTACATAGGCCATGACTCACCATATATTCTAAATTGAGTTTTTTTATCCATGGTTCAATGATAATAAATTTAAATTATTTTATTTTTTAGTCCATTTAATGGGGTTCCACTCCCATCACTTATAAAAGGGAACCTACTACACTCACATATACATACACTTTTCTTACCATATATCTATAAAACCAACTAAATCACATGAAATCTTAACCACACACTTATTAGAGGTTTGGTTGAACAACAAAATATCCTAATAATGCTTAAGGTGTAAGTTGAAGTAGGATACCTCAAGAAGTGGTAATGGTCGTAACCGAGTTCATTCAAGTTTATTTCTTCTTCCACCTTCTGTGAATATATTATATCCATACGAACTTGATAAAATAAGTATCATAAATAAACCTATATTTTATTATTTATATAAATAATCATCATCTACTTCTCATCCATAAAATAGAAAATGAAATCATTGCTCATGCATGTGTGGAAATTATTGCCTCTATGAAGTAATGTATTTCACTTTTCCTCAACATAATTCATGGATATTTATACATATATATTTAATTAATATATTATATATTTATAAAATAATTATGATTTTATGAAGATAAATTATTATTTAACTTCCTTTTCTTCCACCTATTGAAAAATGAAAACATCACTCGTGCATACATGTGGACTGCCACATCCACGAAGTGTTATAAATAGTTTTTATACCCTACTTAAATGGGTAGTTATAAAATTGTATATAATTAATAAATATGATACTATGAAAATATTAAAATTATATAAATGATGATTCCCCAACTAAGGTGCCTGGACCTTAATCACCAAATAGAAACATACATAGAAAATTGAACAGTAGACACCCACATATTGATTTTAATAAAGAATTATTTATAAAGTGATAACTAGAAATTATAAGGTAGTTATGATTAGTAATATGAATATGAAAATGGTTTTTATAGATTTATAATAATTTTACATTTATTTTAAATGATTTTAGATCATGTTTTAAGAATGTTAGGACTTAAGGTAATGGTTTCTATTATAATATCACTTGTTATCTTGATTCTTTATATTTAAATTTATACAGTAAAAAATTTTATTCTCTTTATCTACTAAACCCTATATATTTTCTTCTAATATAGTTATTTTTTAAGATTTCATGTATAACTTTATATTTGAGAGTATTGAATTAATGTTTCTAATAAATTTGATTATATCAATGTTTTTTTGTGTGGAATCATTATCCTCCAAATCTATGTTGTTCAAAAAAATATAATGTTATTATAACATCACTACCAATCAAGGGAAAAGGATCAGTTGGAATCCTCCCCTATTAGGGTACAGACTGAACATGGATGGCTCTTGTATTATGGACTCTATGCATGGAATAGGTGTTATCTGATATCACAATGGGTTAGTTGTTATTGCTTTCTCTTTCTTCTTTTGGTGTGGGGATTCTATTCAAGTGAAATCTCATACCATGCTCATAGGTCTCGTCGTTTTTAATTAGTGAAGAATTTATATCAGGTAATTCAAGATAGAATCCTTGGTTATCATCAATTCAATTTTAGGAAAATGTCGTACTTCTTGGTCCATTTAATACACCAGCATAAGATACAAGAGGCTCATGGATAATCACTTGACTATTCTTCACACATGGAAAGAATGAAATGTAGTGGATTACATTATAACATCTAAATAATCTCAAAGTGACTGTCTCATTGTCTTTTCTAGCCCAGGGTCTTTCCCCCTGAGAGTAACAACTTTGTTCAAGTGGATTCCCTTAGTCCTCATTATTATAGACCCCCTTAGTTGTTTTTCTATAGGCTTTTCAGCCTTCTCTTCTATAATAATAAAGAAGTCTCGTGTGGTTATAGAATTTTCATAAATTACGTATTTTCCAATCATCATATCTGTTGGTCGGAGTGGATACTCAAGAGGGGCGTGAATTGAGTTCCAATTAAAATTTCTGTTTTAAAAACTTTGTCTTAAAACCCCCAAATAAAATACTGAATTAAACTGTAGTGAATTTATATCAAAGTAAAGGTTCTGTTGGGTTCTCAAGGGATTGATTATTTCCCAGTTAATCAAAACAGAAGAGTTGATTAACTTTTGAAACTAACTTACTGATTTACAACTAATATAAACACTTGCGAGTTTAGTTATCAAAGTGACTTTAAAATAGTTTTGGTTTTAAAGTAATTAGCAGCAGAATAAAAAAAGCTTTGAAAGATATAGCACAGTAGATATAACCAAGAGGTTCAGTCTCAAGCCGAGACTTAGTCCTCTCAACAATTTATATAAATTTGATCCACACCCTGGATCGGGGTTCACAACAGTTTACAACTGTCCAGGTCCAAGACCTCTACCACTGTTATTCGTGGGAAACAAAACAACAGCAACCAACTATCCAGGTCACACATGACCTCTACCACTATCCCAGTGGGAAATGAAAGATGTACGAGATTGAGTGAGGATTTAAAGATCTTCCAGTTAAAGTATAGGAGACAGTGTGTGTGTTAATTACAGCAGATAACACACACTGCTCGAAATGTAAAATAATGAATCACAGAGCAGAGATGTATAGTTTAGAAATGGATCTAGTGATTGTAGTGAAGCTTTGGACACCTTAAGTTTTATCAGAAATGGTTCTGAGTCCTCTTCTGGTTTTTGTCTGAAAAACAGAGTGTCGTCTGCTTGGCATCCAGGTTCAGAGATAGTGAAGAAATGTTGTCGATGAAGTTATTTAATGTCCTCGTGAATGTACAGAATTCTTCTTGAGTAAGCTTGAGTGTGTATGAGGTTATGTGTCTTCTGCAACTATGTCAGCCACCACTCTTTGCACTCATATATGTTTCGTCGTCCTTCGTCCTCTTTCACATCTCTTTGTTCTCTTTCACGTCTCTTTGTTCTCTTTCACATCTTTGCACCAACAGGGACTTCTTGTATTTATAGCACAAGCTCCAGCAAAAGAAATTATTTCTTTTTGTAGGTACGAGGTACGGTTCCCTGACATCCAACAACCTTCATTAAATAAATGATAGAGCATTAAAATATTACTAATATGACCGTTGGTTAGATTAAATAAAGATAAAGAAATTCAAACAGCTGTTTATGACTATTGCTGAGTCAAGTGATCGGTAGGTCATCAGCATCCGCATCGGTGGCTAGACATCGGTGTGTCCTGATCAGTGACTTAGATGATCAGCATCGATGTGTCGTGATCGGTGACTCATTTTATCAGCATCAGTCTGTCATGATCGGTGACTCATTTGATCAACATCGGTGTGTCATGATCGGTGACTCATTTGATCAGCATTGGTGAGATATCTTCGGTGAATCAGATGATCGACATCGGTGTGACAGTTGTCTTTTGATATGAATCGGTGTGACAATTGTCCTTTGATACGGATCGGTGCGACCGTTGTCCTTTGATATGGATCAGTGCGATCGTTGTGCTTTGATATGGATCGGTGCGACCGTTGTCCTTTGATATGGATCGGTGCGACCATTGTCCTTTGATATGGATCGGTGCGACTTTTGTCTTGACAGAACACAAAGTGTCTGTTTGATCTAGAAGACTTCCAGAATACTTGTAAATCAATAGCAAGAACAGATAAAAGCATGATCCAACCAATAAAAATAGATTCACTAAGAGATTGTGATTATGTATATGAGAAACCCAATCGAATTAAGTAACAATGATTTGTGATTATTAAAACAGCAATCATAGGAAGAATTCAACAATCTTCCAGAGGGCTCAACAATCTCCCCCTTTTTGATAATCACAAGTCTTAGTCATAAATAAAAATAATATATCATCAATAATAGTGACAAAGCATAATAAGAATAAAAACACAATGAGATATAAATCTCCCCCTGAATTTATGCCTTTGTATATTTATGTAAACATTGCTCCCCCAGCCATAGTATGTTTCTCCCCCATAGATATAAAGTTTCTCCCCCCATAGATATAAATCTCCCCCTTTGGGATAATAAAAAATGAGGTAAAACATATAAATAAGAGATTAAAAGAAGGCATCATAGAGGATAGAGAGAGAGAAAAAAGTTTTTGCAAAGTACATCAAGGTACAAAAATAACACTTATCACCCTATCAACAACAAGACACAACTATTTCTTGGGATGTAACGGGGCTTTGCCTTTGTCAGAAGGATCAATTGTTGGTAAGTTGGATGGCTTGGAGGCAGGTTGAACTGGGCGAATTTGAAAAGGTGGTAAGATGACTCTGGAAGGTGGAGGAGAGGATGTCTCAGGGATTTTCTGTTGAGAAGTAGTAGCTGGTTGAGAAGATTGCTGAGGAACTCGTCGTAGTTGAGATAGAGCTTGAGCAACGGAGATCTGATTTGGAGCAACATCAGAGGCACTGAGAGGGTCAGCGGTAGGAAGCACAATTGCGGTGGCTTGTGCATTCAGATAAGGCTTCAAAAGATTTATGAAATTCTGAATAACTTCTGCACCATACTGCATAGCCTTCTCAAAATCATCCTTATTCTCCATGAACTGTTACAAGGTAGGAGTAAAATCTTGCAACTGATGAACTTGAGTCTTGAAAGCTTGAGTGACTGGAGGTAGTTTTAGATTATCAGTCAACACTTTGAAATTCGCGATCATCTCATGATTTGTATAAATCTTTGAAAAGTAATGGTCAACCTTTTCCTTGATCTCTCTCTGAGCTTTAGTGGCATCTGCTGAATATAGTGTCACCATATTATGAATGTGATCATTGTGCTCCTTCATCTTCCTCAATGAGTCCAAATCAAGAACTTGTCTAATGGCGACCAATTCATCATGCACAATCTTCCTTAGAGCCTCTAGCCCATGAGTAGTGATCTTGGTTACTTTGGTTGTATTGGCTTGAGAAACTATCTGTGTTATCTCAGCTTTCAACTTTCTCAGATCAGACTTCTTAAGATGTTCAATAAGATTCCTCAAAACTTCCATCATACCAGAGATGGTTGATCTAAATTCGTTTGATAAAGAAACTAATTCAGGTTGTAGATCCTTTAGAATCTGATTTAGAGAGGCTATGTGCCTGCCAATAAACTCACCAGTATTGGCCAAGTCTGGTCTAATATCTTTTGAAATTTCTTCTCTGACTGTGTCTCTCATAGAAGCAAGCAACTCAATTTTGAACATATCAAAATCAGACTGAGATACAGTAGAACTAGGTAGATGAACATCTGCAGCATCAACAACATGAGAAGACCTTGTCTCAACTGGTTGGCTTTTCTTCATAACCGCAGTAGATTCTTATTCTTCCTCTTCTTCTTCGGAATACTCTAAACCCAAAACAGCAAAACCAGGGTAATCATCCCAGACAGCAGCACACAGAGTATATTTCGGTTTATCATAACTTTCTTTTCCACTGATTTCTAGAGAATATCTCTTGCCATTGGCATTTGTTTCTGGTACAGTTTGATGTGTTTCTGTTGGAGGTACAACAATACCATTCACTGGTCGGTTGTCACCATCATCATCATTATCATCATCAGCATCATCATCTCCATTACCATTTCCATTCTTCACAGACACTTCACTGTCAGATACTTCAGTGTCACTTGCTTCATCATCACCAAGAATTGGTACTGATTCAGGTAAGGGTAAAGGTGGACTGGTAGGTCCAAAGTCTATTCTTCTCTTAGGGCTCACAGTATCAGGATCACTCCTATCATCAGGAGGTGACATACTTCCTTCTTCTGTTTCTGCTTCTTCAGTGTCCTTATTCCTTTCAACATCTACTTCTTCCTCATCATCAGAATAAATTGGCTCCTCATCTGATTTCAAACCAGGGTCTCTCAAATCCTTCGGCCTCTTTCCATGATCAGTGGGATTATAGGATTCATACAACTTGTCCTTATCAGCAACCCATCATTTCTTCCGTGGGTTCCAATTTATTTTCATCCTTTTACAAATTTCTTTGTTAACACAAAAAGCACCATCAGATTCAGCTATCTCATCAGCTTCATCAACACATTCCAGATTCTTTAACATAACAGAGATCACTTTGGAATAGAACAGGGCAATGGCTTTCTTAGAAGGTTTCACCATTCTAGATATGTGCACCATTAGATATCTACACAAATTGATCTTCTCATGGGTCTTTATTAAAAACAATAGAAAAAAATCCTAGTATCTTACATCAGCAAAATCACTTTTCCTAGGGCAAATTTGGTGCTGAATAAACTAAAAGAGAAGTCTACATTCACCATCCAACTCTGAGGTTGTGATTCTTCTTGACTCTCTGTTTCCAGTCAAAAGATCTAAAGCTAAATCATAAGAGAAGTATTCAGTGGTTGGAGGAATGTTTCCAGCATAATCCTCATACCGACCCTCATGGGGTACATTTAAACATTCAGCACATTGTTTAGATGAAAAAGATATTTTCTTTCCTTTCACTTCAGAAGACATTCTGGCAGCCTCTACACCATCTAAAGTAACTTGAAGATTTATATAAAACTCATGCACTAGCTTTGGGTAGTATACACGAGTGTTATCTGAGAACCAGGCTTTCCATCCTTGCGATTCTAAAACTTGTAACAACAGCGACTTACTTGTCAAAAGCTAGGCGGAACTGACTTCCTTTTCTACAGCAATAATCCGAGTTTCTAGGTTTGGATTTACTGATCTTTGAGTGGTACTACTCGACTCGCCTCGAGCACTCTTTGAAGGTACATGACTTTCTGATCCTTTTCTTGGTCTCTTTTGCTTAGCCATTTGAAGATTCTGGGGAATGCAGGAGTTTGAAGGTTTGAAGTAGAGGAGAAGAGAGGAAATAAGGCTTGGCGGGAACGAAATGAAAGGTTGACGGTTCGGGGAATAGAAATAGTCGCGTATCATTTATTTCATCATTTAGGGTTTCCATAATAAATATAAAAGTAGTTAATTAATTACAAAATAATAAAAAGTAATTGAAAGATAGATTGGTTTCACAGATCGGTTTCACAGATCGGTTTCACAGATCGGTTTCACATATCGTTTTGACAGATCTGTTTCATAGATCTGTTTCACAGACCAGTTCCATAGATCAGTTTCACAGATCAGTTTCACATATCAGTTTCACAGATCAGTTTCACAGATCGGTTTCACAGATCAGTTTCACAGATCAGTTTCACAGATCGATTTCACAGATCAGTTTCACAGATCAATCATACACAACACCTGTTTAATAAAATTCATTCTTTCAGAGCATAAAGGCTTCGTAACAATATCATCTAATTGATGTTCAGAACTAATAAATTCTAGGGAAATATCACCTTTCTGATAATGATCTCTTAGAAAGTGATGTCTGACATCAATGTACTTAGTCCTAGACTGAGACACAAAGTTCTTAGATATGTTGATCGCACTAGTGTTGTCACAGTTAATTTAAACATGTTGAAAATCAAATCCATAGTCCAATAAAGTGTGTTTCATCCACAGAATCTGTACACAGCAACTACCAGCAGTAATATATTCTGCTTCAGCAGTAGACAATGCAACTGAGTTCTGTTTCTTACTACACCATGATACTAGGGAATTTCCAAGTAAATGAAATGTTCCAGATGTGATCTTCCTATCTAACTTTAATCCAGAAAAGTTAGCATCTGAATAACTAGTTAGGTCAAATGATTGTCCTTTTGGATAAAACAAACCTACATTCACAGTATACTTAAGATATTTAAAAATCCTTTTAACAGCCAGTAAGTGTGATTCTTTAGGATTAGCTTGAAATCTAGCACACATACACACACTAAACATAATATCTGGTCAACTAGCAGTAAGATAAAGTAAACTCCCAATCATACCTCTGTAATTGGTTTGATCAACTGGTTTTCTAGTTTCATCAACATCTAATTTACAGGTAGTACTCATAGGTATATCACTTTATGTAATACTATCCAAACCAAAACGTTTTAATAAATCCTTAGTATATTTTCTTTGATTTAGAATAATACTATCTTTAGTTTGAAAGATTTTAAATCCAAGAAAATACTTAATCTCTCCCATTAATCTCATTTCAAACTCATTTTGCATAACCTTTGAAAAATCAGTACATAAAGAGTTTTTAGAAGATCCAAAAATAATATCATAAACATATATTTGTACTATTAACACATCTTTTGAAATCCTTTTTATGAAGAGAGTGGGATCAGCTATTCCTTTTGTAAATTCTTTTGGAATAAGAAAGTTTGAATGTCTTTCATACCAAGCTCTTGGATCTTGTTTTAACCCATATAAAGCTTTAGAAAGTTTAAACACATGATTTTGAAAATGAGGATTTGAGAAACCTGGTGGTTGTTCTACAAAAACATATTCAACAATAAAACCATTTAAAAAAGAACTTTTCACATCCATTTGATATAAATTGAAATTCAGATGTGATGCATAGGCAAGTAAGATCCTAATATCCTCTAATCTAGCTACAGGTGCAAAGGTTTCTTCATAGTCAATTCCTTCTTCTTGATTGTAACCTTGTGCAACTATCCTAGCTTTGTTTCTAATGATGTTTCCAGATTCATCAACTTTGTTTCTAAACACCCATTTTGTGCCTATGGTTATAGTGTCCTTAGGTCTTTCTACTAATTTCTAGACTTTGTTTCTTTCAAATTGATTTAGTTCTTCTTGCATAGCCATTACCCAAAATTCATCATTTATAGCATCATTGATATTTTTAGGTTCTAACTGTGAAAGAAAAGCTTGATGTTCAACCTAATTTCTTAGAGAAGCTCTAGTCTGTGTTCCTCTATCTAAATTACCTACAACAATATCTAAAGGATGGTTCTTTAGAATTATAGATGGTCTAGAAAAGGTAGGGCTAGAGATTTCAGATTCATCTACAGGTTGAGGTTCAATAGAAGCAGGTTCTGGAAAATTTCCAGAACTGGATGTTTTAACTATAGGTCCATTGTCTTTATCATTAGGGTTCAAAACAGATAGATCATCTTCAGGATTTTCAAGAGAGGTCTTAGGTTTATGTGGATCAGTTTCATCAAATTTGATGTGAACAGATTCTTCCACACATTTGGTTCTCTTATTGAAAACTATATAGGCTTTACTAGAAATAGAGTAACCTAGAAAAATTCCTTCATCACTCTTGGATGAAAATTTGTTGATATTGTATTTTGTATTAAGAATAAAGACTTTGTAGCCAAAAACTCTGAAGTAGTTAACCTTAGGTTTCCTATGGTTCCACAACTCATAAGGGGTCCTCTTAAGAACAGGTCTGATCAAGACTCTATTGATAATATAGAAAGCTGTATTGACAGCTTCAACCCAAAAATAAATAGGTAGGTCATACTCATTAAGCATAGTCCTTTCAATTTCTTGTAGGGTTCTATTACTCCTTTCAACTACACCATTCTGTTGGGGTGTCCTAGGGGCAGAGAAATTGTGACTATAGCCACTGTGTGAGCAGTAAGATTCAAACTCGTGATTTTCAAACTCACGGCCATGATCACTTCTCAGGGTTTTAATTTTAAGTCCACTAAGTTTCTCTACAGACATGGAATATTTAACAAAGCAAGAACAATCTTCACTTTTGTGAGCTATAAAATATACCCAAGTATATCTAGAAAAGTCATCTACAAGAACATAGACATAGTGCTTCCCATTTAAACTAGAAACTCTGGAAGGTCCAAATAAGTCCATGTGAACCAACTCGAGAGGTTGAGAAGTTGAAACTTCTTTCTTTGCTTTAAAAGAAACTTTATGTTGCTTTCCCTTTTGACAGAGATTACAAACTTTGTCTGCTGGAAATTCAAGTTTGGGTAGGTCTCTAACTAAGTTCTTTCTAGCAAGTTTTCTAAGTGAGTGTACATTGCAGTGTCCTAATCTTCTGTGACAAAGCCAATACTCTTTATGAAAAGCATTTAACCAAGTAATATTTTTAATTTCTAAAGAATTCAAATCAACAACATAAACATTTTCATTTCTTAAGGCATAAAATACTAAAACATTTTTATAATTAAAAACATTGCAAGAATAATTTTCAAATTTAACATAAAAACCATCATCACATAACTGAGAAATACTTAACAAATTTTATTTCAGTCCATGAACAAATAAAACTTTGGAAATCAATACTGAGTCAGTGTTACCAATTTGGCCTAAGCCGATGATTTTTCCTTTTGAATTATCACCAAAAGTGACAAATCCTCCATCAACTCTGACTAAGCTTTTAAAGCATGAGAAGTCTCTTGACATATGTCTTGAACGTCCACTTTCCAAATACCAAGTCTTTCTACAAGAGTTCTTTAAGCAGGTTCCCTACAAAACAGATTTAGATAAGAAATGATTTTGGTACCCAGGTCTTCTTGGGTCCAGACAGGTTAGCCAATAAAACTTTAGGTACCCAGATTTGTCTAATGGGTCTCATAAGATTTGTATAATAAACGGATTTTGAAAGTTAAACCTTATTAGATCTGTAACTATGAATATAACTAGTTGAAGCATATGAAGTTTTAGAACTAGATACATTCTTTCCAGATTTAGGAATGAATCTAGTTTTGGTAATTTTCCTTTGTCCAGGTTGGTATCCTATACCAGTAGTGTATCTAGGTGCTATTTTCTTACCTAGAATCTGAGTAAGATTATCTTTACCATTTGTAAATTTCTCTAAGTCTTTCTTGATTTTCTCATTAGATAATTTCAGTTCAGTGTTTTCTTTAAGCAACTGAGCATTCTTTTCCATTTCAATATCAAGATCAGATTTATGTTTAACAGTTAAAGCATATTGTTTCTTTAAACCTTTGTATTTATCTTTCATCTCATTACAGGTTTCTTCTAACATATCACAGTATTCAAATAGTTCAGATTTTGACATGTTTTCTGAGTCAGAATCATCTTTGGAATAATATGAATTTAAAGCATAAGTTTCAGATGTTACCTCAGAGGTGTTTTTCATAAAACACATGTTTGCCTTATTTCTGTTTTCCATTTCAGAAACATCAGATTTAGTGGATCTATCCTCAGAAGCACTCCAAGTAGCCTTCATGGATTTCTTAAACTTATTGTCCTTGTATTCATAACTCTTCTTGTACTTCAACTTTGGACAGTCTGCTTTTATGTGTCCCTTTCTTTTGCACTCATAGCAGACAACTTCATCTGATTTGTCAGATTTCTTCCAATCCTTTTTCCAATGTCCCTTGTTGTCATACTTACCTTTATAATTTGATTTTCTGAAAAACTTTTTCTACCTATAAAACTTCTTAAACCTTATAGAAATGTGAGACATCTCAACATCACTATCATAAGCACTTTCACTGTCTTCACAGCTTGAACTTTCATTTATGGCTTAGAGTTTCTCTTTATCCTTCTTCTTTGAAGTTGAAGATTTGAAAGCAACAGACTTTCTTCTAGGTTCATCTTCTTCTTCTTTGTTAACCTTGAGTTCTTATTCATACATCATCAACTTTCCAATTAGTTCCTTGACTGGAAGTTCACCAATATCACATGATTCTCTAATGGAGACAGAAGTTCCTCTCCATCTTTCAGGTTGACATCTCATAATTATCATAATTTGTTCCTTTGATGGAACATCCTTTCCTAGAGAAGCCATTGTGTTGAAAATTTCATTAAACCTGAGATACATATCAGAAATGGGTTCATCATGCTTCATCTTAAAATTATCGTACTTAATAGTATAAGTGTTCAATCTCATTTCCTTAACATTAGTTCTTCCTTCATGAGAAATGGTTAAGGTATCCCAAATTTCATAAGAAGTTTTGCAGGTAGATATTTTATTAAATTCCTCATCTCCTAAAGCACATTACAAGGCATTCATAGCTTTGCAATTATTATTGTAGGCAGCCTTAGTAGCTTCATTCCAAGTAGTTCTAACAGTGGTTGGAATTTTATATTCAGATTCTATAGCAGTCCAAATATCAAAACCCATGCTCTCTAAATGAATTTTCATCTTGATTTTCCACTGATCATAGTTAGTGCCATTGAAAAATGGTGGTCTATTGGTAGCAACACCTTCAAGTCTATTATCCATGATAACTAACTTAAAGCAAATATTTTAAAGAGATAAAAATTTAGAAATAACATATATTTTAAGAACTTTAAAATACAACTAAAATCACAGTTGAAAAATAGAGTACTTTAGAAAATATTTTGAAACCTCTGATACCAAATGTTGGTCGGAGTGGATACTCAAGAGGGGGGTGAATTGAGTTCCAATTAAAATTTCTGTTTTAAAAACTTTGTCTTAAAAACCCCCAAATAAAATACTGAATTAAAATGTAGTGAATTTATATCAAAGTAAAGGTTCTATTGGGTTCTCAAGGGATTGATTATTTACCAGTTAATCAAAACAGAAGAGTTGATTAACTTTTGAAACTAACTTACTGATTTACAACTAATATAAACACTTGCGAGTTTAATTATCAAAGTGACTTTAAAACAGTTTTGGTTTTAAAGTAATTATCAACGGAATAAAAAAAGATTTGAAAGATATAGCACAGCAGATATAACCAAGAGGTTCAGTCTCAAGCCGAGACTTAGTCCTCTCAAAAATTTATATAAATTTGATCCATACCCTAGATCGGGGTTCACAACAGTTTACAACTGTCCAGGTCCAAGACCTCTACCACTGTTATTCGTGGGAAACAAAACAACAGCAACCAGCTGTCCAGGTCACAGACGACCTCTACCACTATCCCATTGGGAAATGAAAGATGTAAGAGATTGAGTGAAGATTTACAGATCCTTCAGTTAAAGTACAGGAGACAGTGTATGTTAAATACAGCAGATAACACACACTTCTCGAAATGTAAAATAATGAATCACACACCAGAGATGTAGAGTTTAGAAATGGCTCTAGTAATTGCAGTGAAGCTTTGGACTCCTTAAGTTTTATCAGAAATGGTTCTGAGTCCTCTTCTGGTTTTTTTCTGAAAAATAGAGTGTCGTCTGCTTGGAATCCAGGTTCAGAGATAGTGAAGAAATGTAGTCGATGAAGTTCTTTAATGTCCTCATGAATGTACGAAACTCTTCTTGAGTAAGATTGAGTGTGTATGAGGTTCTGTGTCTTCTGCAACTATCTCATCCACCACTCTTTGCACTCATATATGTTTCGTCGTCCTTCGTCCTCTTTCATGTCTCTTTGTTCTCTTTCGCGTCTCTTTGTTCTCTTTCACATCTTTGCACCAACAGGGACTTCTTGTATTTATAGCACAAGCTCCAGCAAAAGAAATGATTTCTTTTTGTAGGTATGAGGTACGGTTCCCTGATATACAACAACCTTCATTAAATAAATGACAGAGCATTAAAATATTCTTAATATGAACGTTGGTTAGATTAAATAAAGATAAAGAAATTCAAACAGTTGTTTATGACTATTGGTGAGTCAAGTGATCGGTAGGTCATCAACATCAGCATTGGTGGCTAGACATTGGTGTGTCCTGATCGGTGACTCAGATGATCAGCATCGGTGTGTCCTGATCGGTGACTCATTTGATCAGCATCGGTGTGTCCTGATCGGTGACTCATTTGATCAGCATCGGTGTGTCATGATCAGTGACTCATTTGATCAGCATCGGTGTGTCGGGATCGGTGACTCATTTGATCAGCATCGGTGAGATATCTTCGCTAACTCAGATGATCGGCATCAACGTGACAATTGTCTTTTGATATGAATCAGTGTGACCGTTGTCCTTTGATATGGATCGGTGCGACCGTTGTCCTTTGATATGGATCGGTGCGACCATTGTTCTTCGATATGGATCGGTGCGACCGTTGTCCTTTGATATGGATCGGTGTGACCCTTGTCCTTTGATATGGATCGGTGCGACCGTTGTTCTTTGATATGGATCGGTGCGACCGTTGTCCTTTGATATGGATCAGTGCGACCCTTGTCCTTTGATATGGATCGGTGCGACCGTTGTCTTGACAAAACACAAAGTGTCTGTTTGATCCATAATACTTCCAAAATACTTGTAAATCAATAGCAAGAAAAGATAAAAGCATGATCCAACCTGTAAAAATAGATTCACTAAGAGATTTTGATTATGTATATGATAAATCCAACCGGATTAAGTAACGATGATTTGTGATTATTAAAACTGAAATCATAGGAAGAATTCAACAATCTTCCAGAGGGCTCAACAATATCTTCTCTTTTTAAAAAAATCTTCCTTCATAATATTCCATATTTTTTAAAAATAAAATATTATTCCCATATTTTTTTGGAATTATTTTAAAGTCACAAAATAATGAAAAGTATATTCATACTTGTTTATCAAAGATTATTTCTAATGCTGTTATAAAAGTATTTTTCATATATCTAAATATTCATTTAGGAATATTATGCTTCACTGGGGAAATTTTCTAATGATTCCATCCACCTTCTTTTTCTATATGACCTACAAGGATTTTGTTATAAGGATGTTTTATATGAAACTAATTTCCTTCCAATGGGTTATTTAAGCTATGTTTAAATGATAAATGTATTTATGATATTATAGAACACATAAGTACACTTTTTATTATGTGATTGTTGGGACCATAATTTTATAACCCGCCAATGAATTTAGTAAATCTTGATATCTCATGATATAATATTGATGGTATTGAGGATTGAACCCAATCTGTTTTGTTACTCTATCCGCTAGAGTTAACGGAATGGGGAGTAGACCCAATCCACGATATGACTCAATCTACTATGTTGGTTTTTTGCATGATCCATGAGTAAGAAACTTATTTTTTATTCATTTTTTTATGATAAGAAATTATTAATTGTGGTGATAATATTCTCTCATATATCATGATTGAATATTGATTATTTTCAACTCTTATGACTCATGTCATTTGTTTTTAAAAATCCTTTTTCCATGAAGACATATTTATGGTCTAGGACTTGTTGGGTTTGTTGTTATATGTTTTATTCATATTCTTAAATGCTTATTTTTATTTTTTACTCACCTATGATTATTGATTGATATATATCTTGTTTACCATTATTGAGTATCTAACCTCACACTCTCTTATGTATCTATTTCACCTGTTTATGAAAAAAGTTTTTAAGTAGGATTTTTCTTATGGTAGTATCCAAAAAGAAATTTATGGTACATACTGATGATATTTCATGAAATTATTTGACTCATTATCAAGTATCTGAATAAAATAAACCTTTTCGGCTCTTGGGTGTGTATTATTGTGATATTTATTTAATTTTCATCTAAAATTTTGTAATATATATGTAATTGAAATTCGAGTCACCTCATATATGTTTTCTGGTTCAAAACTTATTAGAAAATTTTTAAAATAATATTAATTTGAATTTAAAACAAAACACATTTATTTTGTGTGATGTTTTTATAACTAAACTGGTTATTGAACAGATAAGCGGGTGTTTCAAGGTCAGGCTGGTTAGAATGGTTAAGTATTGTGGTCAAACTAGATTTATTATTTTTTTACTTCTTAATTTTTTATCATATATTTTTATTAATTACAGTATATTTTTATTATGATAAAATTATATTCATGATAATAAATTAATATTTTTCCTTTTTAAATCATATATTTTTTTTGATTTTTTTAATTCATTTATTCTCATCTTTTTATTTAAATGGTTTTTTATTAAAAAAACATTAGAACTTTTTTTACTACTATAGTGTGGAGTATCACATTAATAACTAAAAAACTAAAACAAAACCAATACAAGTAAAAAAAAATTGGTTAAAATCTCATATTAAATGATTTAAATAATTTTTAAGTACTATACACATATAAAAGGATAGTTTGGAATGTTTTTTTGAATTATTTATATGATTTAATTTATAAGTATTAAATATAATTGTTTTGAAAAATTAAATTTATATATATATAATGAAATAAAATTTTAAAACCCTTCGCCCTAAAATTACAATAGATTTTTAAAAATTATATTAATTTTATTATGTTATAATGATTTGTGGATTTCATTATTTTTTATACAAGGAGTGATTACCATATAATGAATTTCTAACATACACTCTTCATATAGTAAATCCTTCATTTAATTTATACCTTGAGAGTAAATATTAAACATTAAAATTTACATACGAATTGGGATAAATCTTTTTCATTGATTATATTATCACCTATCCTATATATATGCCAACATGATAATTGAAAAATGAAATTTTTTATCAGTTATTCTTTATAGACCTTATATATACATTATTTCTATTTTGATTTTGATTATATGTTTGTATTTATTATCAATACTTTTTTCCGATGTTTGATATTTTAATCGTCAAGATTGATAGTGATGTTATGATTTAAAGATCCTTTGTTGTTTCAATTGGTGTTTAACCCCTCTTTCATAACAACTTATTAAGATGAGTGATGCAAGGATATAATGTTTCGTAATATTAGGTAAGTCGTGTTTTCCATGGTGAACATTATTAATTGATTTTTTATCTCTTAAATTTTATTATAAGTAATTTTTTCATTCATTCTAGATATTGATATTCACCTAGATATCAATTACCTTGGTGGCATGATCAATGCTGATAACCATGATTTTTCAAAAGACGATATTTTTTCTTTATATTCCTCTTCCATAACCTCCATTTTCACCTAAAAATGAATAACTAATTGAAAAGGATCCTCTATGGTTAAAGAAAAATATCCAAGAATGGAATTATCTCCTAAGGACAGTAATATTTCTATATTGAAGATATCAATTGAGTCTTTTCCAATTTTAGGGTTTTAAGATGGTATGTGCATATAAAATTATAATGATTAAAATTACATCGAAATCATAATTTATTATAGAAATTATAACTCACAGTTTTATGTTAGAAAAGAAGTTCTCAACTTTTTGTACTTAAAATTTTATTCTGTAATAAAAATTGTATGATATATGTCTTAATAAGTATAATAAAATATGTTATTTTCTTCTTATAGTGGAATAAAATAATAGTCACTTTATGTGAAATCATAAATTTTTACTGAATTTTCTAGAACCATTACCTAAAACAAATGTATAAAAATGAAATTATAACCACCTAGGTCATGGGATGCTCAACCATTCCTTAACCAGGGAGCTATTTGGGCCACAGGCTGGCCTACTTGTATTCCAGAGACTATTGAGTAGAAACATGTGTCTATAATAGTATCATGGGAAGACTATACACTGATATTATAGTTTACAAAAAAACATCCACAAAAAACCAAACATCATTCATATATATCCATCAGACCATAAAGAATATATAAAATTAGTAAGCATCCTATAATAAATAAAATGTGGAAGAAAAAAATTCATAGAAACTCCTAGCCATACCACATAAAATAATTATTCCCCATGTCATGGTTTTAATATATAAAATAAATACAATTCAACATTGGTAGTAATATTATCACTGAGCCTCGTCACATCTAGTCGCCAAATATCACTCACATTTTTCTACATGATCATGCACCACTAGGTTAGTGTAAAACCAAAACCAATAAAATATGTGATGAATTTCTGGGTACCAAATTTACATGGCCACAAGAAGGTTGTCAGTACAACTCAATAGGGTAGCACCAACATGGTATAGTACATAACCAGTAAATGTGGTGTATGTTTTAAATAGATAACCATTGTCGATCATCGAGTGTTAGCATACCACAAAAGATAAACCATACTAGTTTCCTCCAGTAATGTCCTATAATTTTCATGTATTTTTTTAAAATTATATGGAATTATTTCGAGACCACATGCTCTGACGACACGTGATTCCGAGGCCCGGTGATCCCAGAACAGAATTTTGACCTTTTTTAAGTTCACTTAAGTAAACATGCGAGCATGTTTTTATAAATTTTTAACCAATTCTTGGATCGAAAATTCGAGGGCACGGTTGAACTCGAAACGCCCATATTCTCCTGGAAAAGTCTTAACTTCGACCAGAAAGGGTCGGACAGAAAAGTAAGTATTCAGACTTTTGGTAAAATAATAAAATAACTTAGAAATATTTTTTTTTCTTTCACACCATTGAGTGATGGACTGCAGCACTACGGTGCGGAAACGAGGTGCATTAAATGAGGATCATTAATGGATTTTTTTTCAAGGTTAACTATTAGGTTGTTTCATAAATGAAACAACGTATTAGAAATGTTTTGACATGTTTTCTTTTTATTAGACTAATGCGTTGGAGAGTTTGGAATGAAACTGTGGAAATTCCCTGATGAACCTATGGTAAATTTCCTCCCCTATGATGAACTAATAAGGTCGGCATATCACTTGCAATGACATCTCTCTAAGAAGAATGGAGCTAGGAAGCAATAAATGCTTTCAACTTCTTGAACCTTCGCAGGTGGACTACTTCAATGTCGAACTGCTTTGAGGTTGGGATTGATTTGTGCTTGAATTTCCTGTTCCTCATTCTAAAACAAAAAATGTGAATCAACCCACGAAAAGGTTGATCTACGGATCTGGTGTTCTATGGGGGGATGATTTTCCTTGGGATTTTTCATTGTGATTGTTGATAGATTGATAGAACTATGATCCTAAACCTCCCTGATTTCAAACTTATAACACAGAGGGCACGATCTAACACGAATAAGGCCCAAGCCTCTATACCCTATGCATTATTTGTGGAAAAATTCTAAAAATTTTGTTAAGGTGAGTTTGATGTTTTCATAGTGAATGTGGAATCCCTATGGTCCAATAGGCACAAACATTTCGAGAAACGGACCGCCAGGGAAACTCTGGTGGCCCACAGAAGGAACTGTCGAAGCAGAAGTGGCCCACAGCGGCGATTAGGGGTGGAGGGAAGTGGCATTCCCATTGGAGGCCCATAGTGGAAAAAGGTGGTGTTCAACTAGAAATAGCGGTGTGAAGGTGTGGCACCGACCGCCGCCCTGTGGAGGGGTAGCCCACGTTCGAGACTCTAGGACATGCTTGAGGCACACATTCCATCGACCGCGTAATGGGGGAATGATTGGATTCCTACCAGCCGTGCTGGAAGGAACAAACATGGTAAAGCTGCATACGATTGGAAAAAACTAATCTACTATGTGGATCAGTTTACATGAGGTGACAGTGCGAGCTAGCACCGTCGGGGGATAAATAGGACGCGGCTAATCCATGTCCGGGCTAGAGAAGCCGGAATACCGTAGTGATCTGGGTTACTGTGGGTAGGCTATGTCCCAATAGGTGGGCTGGGAAAAACTGTTGGCCAGACCTCTAGCCAAGAGGGCTGGGCCAAACCTAGTCGGGTCGGGCCAAGGTCAGACCGGCCCCCGACACAACTGGCCCCTGTTTCACTGAAACGCTTGAAACTAATAGATTGGGCGTCTGATTGACGCAAATTCTATAGAACGAGGACCCTTGCTATGAGTAGGTACTTATGAGATACTCTATATGAGTTTTTATGGAGTTTGGTGTATGTACGAGTTGGATCAGAGTCGAATCTAACTAGGCCATTTTTAGAAAAATGTCCATATCATACAGATAGGGCGTCTGTTCAACGCATTTTTTGTTGCGTTGGGACCCATACGATGAGACGATACATTAGGTAACTCAATGTGGGACTTCCTAGTAGTTGAGGTACGGCCAATGGATTGAGGAGAAGATCCTCCCAAAATCAAGCGTGCTACATGTGGGAATCCAGTGGCTGGCTATGACGTGAAAAATGAAGAGTGACCCTTCGTGGATCAGAAATGGAGTGACCCTTCATGGATCAACATGAGAGCAACCCTTCAGGGATCAACATGATAGAAACACTTTGTGGATCAGCATGAGAGTGAACATTTGTGGATTATGAATAGAGAGACCCTTAGTAGATCAGCATGAGAGCGACCCTTTTTAGATCTGCATGAGAGAAACCCTTTGTGGATTAGCAGTAGAACGACCCATCATGGATCATCTACAGAGCGACCTGTTGTGAATAAACTATAGAGAAACCCATCATGGTTCACCAGCAGAGCGACCCTTCATGGATCAGTAATAGATCAACCCTTTGTGGATCAGCAGCAGATCCTCTCAATAGAATAATATGGTCTATCTTTATGACTAATCATCTTTACTTTTGTACTTAAGTTATACAAGGAGTGAGATGTCTTTTACTTTGTTCTATGTATTTGAGATTTTTCACGGTGGTATTTACTTTATGGTATTTCATTCGTGGTATTTTACCTTGTGGATTTCTAAGAGACATTCGGGGGTCTCAGGGTCCCAACAGAGTTTTTATACCCACCCCTGTACAGGCTTCACCCGTATGTATTGTGTATTGTGTAGAAGAACGATGATATGATGTAGACCTTGGTGGACTGGGGCTCAGTGGAGCTCAGTGAGGTAGGGGAGGACGAGGCATACTTCTAAATCTTCAAGCTTTAATACCACTACCCTATAGGTAGAGACTTCAGGGTGGACTTTGATAGTACTATTTACTTTGTGGGTTCTTGGTCTTGTATTCTAGCCCCTTTACTTTCAGTTTACACCTTTTACCCTCTATGGTGGTACTTTTTGGTGGTTGTACTACTTTTTTTCCTTTCTGGTTTTCTTTGTGCAGTATTCCAAGTCTGTGTGTGAACATGTTTAAAGGAAATACCTTCCCTTTTTGGGATATGCCTTTCCAGTGCTAGTCACCAGCCCCTAGACTATGGAAGGCAGTCTTGGGGTAGTCACAGCATAGGCCCTCAGGGATAGTTCATGATAAAGTGGTTTCTGAGGGCAGTTGGTTCTACCAGAAGAAATAAGAGTCAGTAATTTAAATGGGGGAAATAGTGTTAAGTGTGTTAAGTTCGGCTTTCAGTCCGTTGAGTCCAATGTTGGTGGAGTGGCCAAAGTACCCATACACCAGGACCCTTAATTCTTTTTTTCGACTCGGTACATGAAAACACTAGTTTCATGTGTTTTAGAAATGTTTTTCCCTTAAAATGTTTTGAGTCAACTGAACATGAATAACTTGTCAACAATGGTGCATTTATTTCCCTACAGGATGCCTCCAAGAATACAACTAGACAAGATTCCAATGAGGGATCACGACTATGGCCCAAAAAACGATGAGGCATCAATATAGGGACAACTTATAGTGATATCACTTTTGGGTGGTGCACCCGAAGCACCCCCACTCATAGAGCAGCAGTTTCTACTAGCCCAACCAACGGACAATGCACACCGACTGAACACACTACAAAAGTTCCAGAAATAGAGGCCTCCACGGATTTGAGGTGAGATAGATCCTTAGGCAGTTGAGTACTGGATGGAGGAAGTTATATGGATTTTTCACCTAGTAGAGAAACCTATAGGCTAGATTGTGGTCCTAGCTTCCAGTCTTTTTTTGGGAACGGAAGAAAGATGGTGGAGCTTCACACTCCAGACACATTATGAGGCGACCCTGTCCTGGTTTTACTTTGAGAGCCTCCTTAAGTTAGAGTTCATACAAACGATGCTACGCTCAGCTAGTATTTAAGAGCTGCTATACCTACAGTAGGGCATCCTGACTGTGGCCTAGTACTCTGAAAGTTTTACCAACCTCTCACGCTACTACACTGAAAAGGCATGGGACCCTTTCATCAGAGACCGCACCTTTAATAAGGGAATTCGACATGAGATAAGGGTGTTGATGATTTTTCTAATCATCCTAACACATGATGAAGTTCTAGAATGAGATCTACTGGTAGAGAGCTTCCTATCCAAGCAAGAATTGACGGCGAGAGCCACCACCAGACTACAGGTGGTCGATTCATCTGTAGAAAATAGTAGACAGATGAAACAAAGGCCCAAATGGGCTAGACCTTCTGAAGGACAACCCCAGGACGCAGTGTAGGAGGTGTAGATATCGTGAGGTAGAGGAGGTCAGCTGAGGGCTAGAGTTTTTTACTCCTGTGGTGGGCAGGGACACATGGCCCATGACTACCCGACCCACTCCAGAGATGATCAGCAGATGGTCGAGGTACTGCTAAGGCATAATAAGAGGTTTGAGCGAGGAGGTCCACAGGGCGGCGTACGTGGAAGGGGAGTAGGCCGAGCGGCAGGCGCTGGATGACAGTTCGAGGTGCTACCTCCACCACCCCCAAGTGTTCCACCATGGGCTTAGGGAGCCAATAGACAGGGGTGATATCAGCTTCATGAAGTAGACACATATGACCACGATGATCCTGAGATTATTATGGGTACGATCTGTGTCTTCTTCACCTTAGTTTTAGTTCTTATAGACATAAGTTTCAGCCACTCTTTCCTTGCCACAGACCTCATTCGAGGATTAGAGATTTCAGTGGATCTGTTGGCTCAATATTTACAATTTGAGACTCCTATGGGAGGGGATTTGATGATTAAACACTAGTTTCAGCAGTGTGAGCTTACTCTAGAAGGGGAGAGATTCAGCTAGGATCTCTTAGTAATAGCGTCGAGGACTTATGACGTCATCTCAGGTATGGGCTGGTTATCTACAATCCATGATCATATTGATTGTTTTAGGAATAAAGTGTCATATGTCCGCGAGGATGGGACCATATTTTCCTTCACTGGCGAGAAGGGAACCTTTGCAACATAGTATGGAAATTCTTCGAGGAGGGTTCAGTCGATCACTCACTAGTTGTCCAGCATCACCCTCATTGCGGTGGATGAGAGGAGTCTGAGCTTTGTTGTTGTAGTGGAAAACTATGGTGATGACTTTTCTAAGGATGTTTTAAGACTACCACCTTGAAAATAGGTATACTATTTCATTGAAATGTACCCTGGGATGGTGATGATATCCACACCATCATATCATGTGGCTCCCATAGAGGTATGTGAATTGAGGGTATAGTTGGAGTAATTGTAGGAAAAGGGGTTTGTAAGGCCCAGTGTTTCACCATGGGCAGCCCCGGTGTCACACATGAACTTTTAGAATGATAATATTTTATCATTTTATCACACTTTGAAACTTTTTATCGAGCTGCAGGCTAATCCTATTTGAAATTTTTGAATTTTTTTGATGATTGAATGCTTTTCCCTTGACAGTGTCCGGTGCATGGGCAGGGTGTATTCAAAGTCGTGTGGCTTTTCCTGGGTTTAAATTTTTTTCCTTTGGTTATGACTCAGGTTAAGTTTTGGGTGAAACATGTTTAAAACTTTGAGTTTTTTGGAGAAAAGAGCATCTATGTGTGTTTGGAAGTGTCTATGCTTGAGCAGAACTCGGTCGAGGGATAGTGTCGTGACACCTGGGTCATCGCTCAACCTGCCCAGCGTGAGGGAAAAACTAAAAGTTTTATGAGGAATGAAAATGGTGGTTAAAAATATTTTATATTAATTATCCAAAAATTATTATTATTATTATTATTAATGAAATTTTTATTATTAAAAGAGTTATTTAATCATTATTAAAATTTTAATAAAGTTATTAGTACTACATTTATTATTAATAATATCATGTGTATTTCATTATTATCTTATTAATCTTGTTTAATTATTATTATTATTTTAATAATTATTATTATGTTATTAAATTTATTTAATTAAATTAAGACAAAATGGGGAATTAGGGTTGAGCCGCCACACATCTCCCCCCTATTGATTGAAGTAGATCACGCCCCCCCCCCCCCCCCCCCCCCCGTATGAAGGCAGTCGAGAAACCCCTCTCTCCCAACCTAGCATGTGAGTAGTAGCTGCATGGCCCCTCTCCCCCCTTCGCTGGCGCACCGCCCTCAGTTGGTCTCCCTCTTGTCGTTGTACCCCTCAGGCGCGCCCTCTATTCCCTTTCGGCCTCCTCCTATGTGATGAACCACCCGGTTTCCGCTCTCCATATCTCGACCCCCCAGCCAACGTTCGACCTCCATACCATTGCATCCCACTGGCGTGGATCCCAGCTTATGAACCTTTGTCACATAAATACTTCCCTTCTAACATCCCTACATCATATGATCCTTCCCTTTCCAGTGAAACCCTGATGCAACCATCCTTCTTCCTAACAACAACTAGACCCACGACCACTCATTTCCCTCACCAGAGCGGCCACTACTGGCGGTGAAACTCCCCCAATGCATCCCCTGCTTGTCGATGCAAAAACCTCACCCTTTGGTGATGTTTCTCTCCCTTTTTGGTAAGATATGTTTTTTTAGGGTTAAATCATAATTTTTGTGAGTTTGATTTGGTTTTTGTGTGTTGGTTTTGGCTTCCCACATGTCTAGTTGTGGTGCAAATAGGATTTCGCACCGGCTTCGGGAGGTCCATCCACTTTGAGGTAGGTGCTTATGCATTTAACCATTGTTTTATGAATTAATTTTATTCTTAATTAATTTAGTATATATATAAATTAGTTTATTTGATGCAAATAAAATTTTTAATTGAAGTTGATATGTATATAGGGTGTATATGTGTTTTCTGTGAACAACCAAGCTGAATTGTTTATTTGAATTTCAAAACCTATGCAGATTGTGTTTTGGTTTAGCATCAATGTACATGGAGTCATAAAATAGGTTTTTGAACAAGTTTTGGTGTGTGTAAACTGGATAGTGGTTTGTTATAAAAAGCGGTTATTTCCTGGTATGTTTGTAATGTCTGGGTTGTGGATTTGAAAATCGGTGTGTATGATGAAAAGAAGGGATTTTGAGCTGGTTTCATGTGTGTAAAGCTATGGTTTACTTCTCAAAATAGATTTATAAACTTTTAAATTATTTATTAAATTATATGGATGCTACAAGTCTGAGTTTGAAAAAGTGTTTAATTGTGCATGCTTTTAAATGTAGTTTCAATGTACCATGCACTTTTTTCAGGTTGTCCACTCTACGTGTTTTTTTAAAATGGCCTGGTGGCTCTTTAAAATGATTAGTGAATCATTATGGTGTGGTGTGGTTTTTGTAAACACGTTACCAATTTTAAATTGGTTTAGTAAATAATGTAGATGGTGAGATTTGTATTTTAAAAACATGTCTAGTTTCTTATTTTGTGTTTGTTTTCTGTTTGGATTGTTTTATGTCCATGTTTATGTATTTTAGTTACCTATGTGGTTGCAGCGAATTGACAAGATTTTTTTCCCTCGGTCTTGTGATCCTCATCTTGTACGTGCTTTCTCTCCCATACGAGGCATGCTGCGTTGTCATTTCTAGTTTTCAAGTTGAGGTAGGTCCCCCATTGTACTCGCCATTAAGTTTAGAATTTATTTATTTAATGATATTTTATTGAATTTCTATTGATAAATGAAAAAAAGGTTAGATGGTTTTTTTCAATAAATATTTGATGTAAATAAAGCTGTTTATTTTATGCACATCACTTGAATTATTTTCTTGATGAATTGACGCACAATAGTAAAATAATAACCCTTTGGCCTTTGAACATAATTCATGAACTCTCATGTGTGGTTTTGGATTGATGTCAAATTTTTTCTTTTGACATGTGATTAAATATTTTGGTTTCTCTTGAGAAATGATGTTTATTTTCTTGAACTTTGGTTAAGGCCCATTTGGATCCTGATAAAAGAATAGTGTGTTGAATATTTGAAAATGGTTTTACTTGTGATGTGAAGGTGTTGGTTTCTTTTGGAAGATGGGTAATTTTTGAAGGGTGTTTAAATCCAGTTTGGCAGTTTAACAAAATAAATTATTTTAAAAAACATTCTTTGACGTGACTCAGGGGTTATTTTATGTATATAATGATTGTGTGAGTTTGAGCGTGATGTTTTTTCACATGTTGACATGGGAACCTAGAATAGAAACTGAATCTTCTGTGAAGTATTACTACACTATTTTCGATTACGCACTGGCTAGTGGCCCTTAGTACAGTTTATACTCTACTGGGGGATTGGGCCCCTCGGTTAGGCTAGGTAGGGCGATATTGAGCGTTTGGGTGTTGTGACGTCATCGAGAGTAGGCATGCCTTCAAGATGAGTCACATTTATGGTACCTTCTAGATTGTTCACAAGCTCGTAGGTTCAGCCAATGTTTTCTTTAGTGTTTATTTTTATGTGGCGGATGATTGAGAGGTCTAGTTAGGTTGTTGGCCCCTATGTGCCACTTCTTTTCCATTTCCCTTATTTTGTGTTGTGTGTTGTGATTGGTTTTCCATTTTACTAACAACTAAAATTTAGATTTCTAATTTTTTCACAAAAATGTTTTAAAATGCAATGCACCTATTCCTTTAAAAAATTAAACTTGTTTTTAAATTAAAAAGGGAAATGGAATGTTACTTATCTTAGAAGTGAAAGTGTGCTTGTGGAAACCCAGATTTTGTATAATTTAGTTTAAACCTGGAATTAGTAAATTTCTTTATTTAAAGTTAGTACATTGGGAAAAAAAAATTGGGCATGCCTACTAAGTTTTAATACTCACGCCTATAGTGTTCTCCTATTTTTATTTTTGTTGCATGTTTGACTTGATCTTGCTCGCCATGGGAGAGAGTTGGTTGTAGACTGGTGAGAAACTCTCAGAGTCATGAGGAGTTTTGGTCGTGGTCAGGTTAGTTTGTCGTTGTTGGTTGTTCTTCCTTTTTCATGTCATTTATTTGCCTTCTGTTATTCTACTTTTCCCCTGTTTTATTTATTTTCAATGGGAGAAATAATTCCCTTTTGTATTCTGTTGATTCCCTTGCGCTTGTCGCCATCCCAGGAGGATCAGTAATGCCTCTCGGGCCATGTTGCGAACCAGCTCGGGTGACCGGTTCAGGGTCGACCTGAGTTGGTTCGTGAAAAAATGTTATCATAGGAGGCCCTTGTTATTTGGGGTGTCACGTATCATGGTGATTAGGTGTGTCAGGACTCTAGAGGTAGGTGCAGGAAGGACGTCATGAACACTTTCCCATCCCGAGACTCGAGTCTCCAGGGGTTGTCTGAGATTTTAGTTTTTCTTTTGCTTAGTCTGTGTAGATGAGGGATGAAAAAGGAAGTGATCCAGTGTTATGTGATGTGCTTTCATGGAGTAAAGACCCATGTACATCCTGAGTGCACGATTCAAGATACTTCTTGTAGTGGATTCTTTCTCAGGTTATGGTCTGCTAAGACATGTTACAGGGTTGGCTTAGCCACTAGTCCCTTATTTATGGAATTTTTTATGTGATTTATGTTTGGGATTAGTTTTGACTGACTTGAGTGGATTTTAAAGATGAAATTGGTTCATAGAAAAAGGGGTTTTCAAAAAGGAATGTGGTTTTGGAGTGGAAAAAGTTGTTTTGAAATGGAAATTGTTTTCTTTTAATGGAATTTGCGGTTTCAAAGGAAAAAAATTGCGGGTGTTTTGGAAGTTGTTTTGGGATATCATTAATACTTTTTGGAATGTGAATTGGAAATTTTTTTGGAATTTGTAAATGTATTTCTTTAATGATAAGTGACTTTTTCAAATTGGTTGGGAATTTGTGCTTTATGCTAAATGACCAGTTTTGAAAATGAGAAGTGTCTTGAATCAAACCTTGGTATTCCTATGAGGGATCACATATATAGAGGTACGCATGTGGCATAAGGATGAGTTTTGTATGTGTGGATGGGTTCATGAGCTAGCATAATGGTATATGTATATGTGAGACTTCATGGGATACCAATGGCGGGTACTTAAGTTGTTTTTCTTTCTGAAAAAATGTTTTCAAAAAGGTAATTTAAATTTTTTGAAAGGTAAGAAATTTTTTAGTGTTCTCTTTTCATGTTTGTATTTCTTTTTCATGGGATCTTCGATTTGACATATTGAATTCTGGTTGGAATAGTGATTTGAGTTTGATATTTAGTTTTTTATTGAAATGGGTAATTTTGATTTATGATAAATTTTGATTCGGATTTGTGCCTCTTGTTTTTGAGTATACTACCTAGAAAAGTCCTTGAGGTTTCTAGCGAGTCTCTTCTAGTTGTTGGTTCTACCTAGACTCTTAGAGGAGTTATGGAATTGAATTATTTTTGGTTGTTGTCCATCTTCCAAGGTTATTGTGATCTATCGAAGGTAGACTACTGGCTTGGTGAAATCATTGGTGTTTTTAGGTTATTGGAAACTCCCAATGCTATGCGAGTTCATGTGGGTTTGAGTTCATTTGAGGGTTCAAATTTGGATTGGTGTGGGAGAAAATCCTAGCGTCGTTGCATGATGGGATGTCTTGGAAGGTGTTTAAGACCACTTCTGTCCGATGTTTTATACTTAAGGAGGTGATGGTGAGGAAAGTGGAAAACCTCGTGAGTGTCCAGCGAGGCCAACAGAGAGTGAAGGCTTGCATCAGGTATTTCAAGTGGTTGATTTCCTTCTCTCTGGATGTAGCATTGTGAAATCACTTAAATTTTCTCTTGTGTGGGGTCTGTTATGTCCGGTTTAGGTACTTTAAGTCTCCTTGTCACCATCCTTTGAAGACTTACTGTCGGTGTGACCGTTTGGGAAACATAGAGAGTTTCCTCTAGCGGCATTGTCAGAAGGAGTCTCAACAAAAGGATGTCATATCCTGACTGCAGGGCAACAGATGCTTCAAGACATCAGAGCTCCAAGCACATGTCTTGGAGTGAAGATTTTCACGTAGTCAGGAATCATTTGGTGTGGGGCCCCTTGGTCTAATGTTTGTCTTCAATGCTAAAATAGGGATGGTTTGAATTCCTCTATTGTAGCTTCCTCATCTTTGAAGGTTCTGTTTTTCTGTAAGAGGTGCAGAGATCTTTTTTCCTTGTGGTGGTATTTGTTATTTGAATACACCACCTTGGTTGTAAAAATGTGTGGTGGTCGTGTTTTCTTGTAATTCCAGTTGTTGTGCCTCCTCAAATATGAGCTCAGAAGTATATATCTTTATGGTTGTGAGTCTCAATATGATTGTCTCTATTGTGTGGCTAGCTCCATTGGTGATCTGTTCTTGTTTTAGGATGTGCTCATTTTGGAGACACATGGTCTTGGGAAAAAATGAATAGGGGTTTGGTCCGCTATTCAGTTTTGGGTCTTTCATCGAGGAACCCATATAGTGGAGGTCTGGTTTATGCAGAGAGTTCATGGGTCGGTTTATGATGGGTTTCTCATACCGGTCCATGCTAATTGGTTTAAACTAGTCAGTTCTTAAATGGTGGAGAGACCAACCATGAATCTTGTCATGCCTTCTTCAAGTTTTGGTCTGTGTGGCAGTTTCCTCTTTGATAAAGTTAGCAGTTCCAGAGTTATCCCATGCTGAGAGTAACAATGTTGGTTGTTCTAGTCAGATTCTTATGGTGGGGAGAACCCTCCTCATTTTCTGATTTCTCTTCTCTTCGTAGTTTCCCTTAGAATTGGTTAGGTGTGACTGATGGGGTTAAAATTCACATCGATTTTGTGTTTTTGATGGCCTCATTCAGTTTCAAACTCGAGTTTGTTTCCTCTTTTGGATGGGTGACTTTCTAGGGGAAAAAAGTTTTTATGGTGGGGAGATTTTTCACACCTGAAATTTTATAATAATAATTTTTTTATTTTATCAGACTTTGAAACTTTCTATCGAGCATTGGTCCAGGCCTGTTTGAAATTTTTTCATTTTGTTGATGAATGAATGATTTTCCCTTGACATCATTCAATGCATGGGAAGGACATATTAAAAGCCACACAGCTTTTCCAGGGTTTAAATTTTTTTTTCCTTTGGTTACGACTCGGGTTGGGTTTTGGGTCAACTATGTTTAAAATTTTGAGTTTGGTGGAGTAAATCGCACGTATGTGTGTTTGGCAGCATCTACGCTTGAGCGGGACTCGGTCGAGGGACAGTTCCGCAACACCAGGGTCACCACGCGACCTACCCGGCATGAGGGGAAAACTAAAAGTTTTATGAGGAATGAAAATAGTGGTTAAAAATATTTTATAGTAATGATCCAAAAAATAGTATTATTATTATTATTAAAGATTTTTTTATTATTGAAAGAATAATTTAATCATTATTAAAATTTTATTAAAGTTATTAGTACTACATTTATTATTAATAATATCATGTATATTTATTTATTATATTATTAATCTTTTTTAATTATTGATTTGGTTTAATAATTTTTATTATGTTATTTAATTGATTTAATTAAATAAAGACAAAAAAGGGGAATTTGGGTTGAGGCACTGCACATCTCCCCCCCCCCATTGATTGAAGCATGCCCCCCCCCCTTTTGAAGGCAGGTGAGCAGCCGCCCTCTCCCGACCTAGCCCGCACGCAGCACCTGCATGGCCCCTCTACTCCCTTCACCGGCACACTGCCCTCGGTCGGTATCCCTCTTGTCGTCGCACCCCTCAGAGGTGACCTTCCTTCCCCTTTGGCCTTCTCTTTCGTGATGAACCCCCCAACTGCCGCACTCTATCTCGTGACCCCCCCCCCCCCCATCCATCGTTCGACCTCTCTACCACCACATCCCACTTGTGCGGATCCCATCTTCTGCACCTCTGTCGCGTCAATTCTTCCATGCCGACATCCCTACATCAGACGAGCCTTCCCTTTCCGATGCAACCCTGACACAACCATCCTTCTTTCTATCCCCAACCAGACTCACGACCACTCCTTTCCCTCACCGTCGCAGCCACCGCTGGCCGGTATGACTCCCCCCGGTGCATCCCCTGCTTGTTGGCGCGAAACCCTCTCCCTTTGGTGACGTTTCTCTCCCTTTCTGGTAAGGGATGTTGTTTTAGGGTTAAATCATAATTTTTGTGAGTTCGATTTTGTTTGTGTGTGTGTTGGTTTTGGCTTCCCGCAGGTACAGTTGTGGTGCGAACAACGTTTCGCACCAGCTTTGGGAGGTCCATCCACGTTTGAGGTAGGTGGATATGCGTTTAACCATTGTTTTGTGAATTAATTTTCTTCTTAAATTAATTTATTATATATATTAATTAGTTTTTTGATGAAAATAAAGTTCTTAATTGGATTTGATACGTAAATATGATGTATGTGTGTTTTCTGTGAACAACCATGTTGAATTGTTTATTTGAATTTCAAAAAATATGCAGATTGTGTTTTGGTTTAGCGTCAATATGCGTAGAGTCAAAGAAGAAGTTTTTGAACTGGTTTTGGTGTGTGTAAACTGGAAAGTGGTTTGTTTTGAAAAGCAGTGATTTCCTAGTATGTTTGTAATGTCTGGCTTCCAGATTTGAAAATTGGTGTGTATGATGGAAAGAAGGGATTTTGAGCTGGTTTCATGTGTGTAAAGATATGGTATACTTCTCTAACCATATTTATAAACTTTTAAATTATTTATTAAATTATATGGATGTTTCATGTCTGGGTTTGAAAACGTGTAGAGCCACACATGTTTTTAAATGTAGTATCATTGTATCGTGTGCTCTTTTCAGGTTTTGCACTCTACGTGTTTTCTTGAAATGGAATGGTGGCTCTTTACAATGATTAGTGAATCATTATGGTGTGGTGTGGTTTTTGTAAACACGTTGCAAAATTTTAAATTGGTTTAGTAAATAATGTGGATGGTGCGAGTTGTATTTTGATAACATGTATATGTGGTTCTTTTGCACTGGTTGTCTGTTTGGATTGTTTTAAGTCCATGTTTATGTATTTTAGTTACCTTTTCAGTTACAGCGCGTTGACAATATTTTTTTCCACGGTCCTATGATCGTCAGCTTGCGCATTCTTGCTCACTCGTGAGAGGCATGTCGCGTCGTCATGACTGGTTTACGAGTTGAGGTAGGTCCCCCACTGCACTCGCCTTTATTTTTAGAATTTATTAACTGCATGATATTTTACTGAATTTCTTTTGATAAATGAAAAATAAGTTTAGATGTTTATTTTTGGAATAAATATTTTATGTAAATGAATCTATTTATTTTATGCACGTCACATGAGTTATTTTCTTGATGAATTGACGCACAATAGTAAAAGAATTCCCCATTGGACTTTGAACATAATTCATGAACTCTTATGTGTGGTTTTTGTTTGATGTCAAATGTTTTCTTTTGACACGTGAGTAAATATTCTGGTTTCACGTGAGAAATGATGTTATTTCTTTAACGTTGGTTAAGGCCCGTTTGGCTCCTGATAAAAGTAGAGTGTATTGAATATTTGAAAATGGTTTTACTTGTGATGTGAAGGTGTTGGTTTCTTTTGGAATATTGGTGATTTTCAAATGTTTTTTAAATCCATTTTGGCACTTTAACAAACTAAATTATTTTGAAAAAATTTCTATGACGTGACTCAAGGGTGATTTGTTGTATACGATGATTGTGTGAGTTGTTGAATGTGATGTTTGTGTACGTGTTGACATGGGAACCTGTCATAGTTAGTGAATCTTCTGAGAACTATTGTTGCACTAGTTTAGATTACACAATGGCTAGTGGCCCTTAGTATGGATTATACTCTTCTAGTGGATTGGGCCCCTTGGTTAGGTTAGGTAGGGTGATACTGAGCATTTGGGCATTATGATTTCATTGAGAGTAGGCATGCCTTCAAGATGAGTCACATGTATGGTACGTCCTAGATGGTTCACGAGCTCCTAGTTTCGACCCATGTTTTCTTTAGTGTTTATTTTTATGTGGTGGATGATTGAGGGGTCTAGTTCGGTTTCTAGCCCCAGTGTTCCACATCTTTTCCATTGCCCTTATTGTGTGTTGTGTGTTTTTTGTGGTCTTCCATTTGACTAACAGCTAAAATTTGGATTTATAAAGTGTTCACAAAATTTTTTTAAAATGCAATGCACCTATTCCTTTCAAACATTGAACGTGTTTTTAAATTAAAAATGGAAATGGACTATTACTTGTCATAGAAATGAAAGTGTATGTGTGGAAACCCATATTTTGTATAATTTAGTTCAAACCTAGAATTAGTAAATTTCTTTATTTAAAGGTAGTGCATTGGGAATAGTTTGTTGGGCACGCCTATTGAATTTTAATACTCACGCCTATAGTGTTTTCCTATTTTTAGTTTGGTTATAGGTTTGACTTGAGCTTTCTTTCCATGGGTGAGAGTTGGTTGTGGACTGGTGAGAGACTCTCGGAGTCCCGATGAGTTTTGTTTGTGGTCAGGTTAGTTTTCTGTTGTTGGTTGTTCTTCCTTTTTCTTGTCATTTATTTTCCTTTCATTATTCTACTTTTTCGCTACTTTATTTATTTTCATTGGGAGAAATATTTCCCTTTTGTACTCTATTGATGCCCTGGCACTTGTCGCTAGCCTGGGAGGATTAGGTACGCCTCTCGGGCCATGTCGCAGACCATCTCAGGTGACCAGTTCAGGGTCGACCCAGGTTGGTTCGTGACACCCAGTGTTCTTTTCCAAGAAGGAATATGGGAGACTGAGGTTATACATGGACTTCTAGATACTGAACTAAGACACCCTAAAGAACAAGTATCCAATTCCTAGGATTGATGACTTCTTCGATCAGATGAACGGAGAGAGGTGGTTCTTGAAGATCGACCTCAGATCAGGATATCATCAGCTTTGGGTACGGGATGAGGTTGTACCAAAGACAAACTTCTAGATGTTGGTACAGCCACTATTATTTTTTGGGTATGCCTTTTGGTGTGACTTATGACCAAGTAGTGTTCATGGGGCTCATGAATAGGATCTTATAGCCTTTCCTTGGTCATTTCTTGGTAGTCTTCATTGATGACATCTTGGTGTACTCAACGTCAGTGGAAGAGCACCCTACACACCTATGGATAGTCCAGGATACACTCTGAGAGCACCAACATTATGGTAAGCTCTCAGAGTTTTAATTCTAGATTCAAGAGGTCCACTTTCTAGGACACATAATCTTGGTGACTAGAGTTTCAATGGATCCAGTGAAGATAGAGGCATTGCTTTCATGGGAACAACATAGGACCGTGAGTGAGGAGAGAAGTTTCTTGGGGTTGGTTGGATAATATCGGAGGTTCATACCCAGCTTTTACAGAGTAGAATCACCTTTTCCAGCCCTGACATGGAAGGTACCACCCTTTGTGTGGATAAAGAAGTGCCAACAGAATTTCCAGGAGCTGAGACAGAGACTAACGAGTTCCCCCATCTTGAAACTACCAAAAGAGTTATTTGGGTATATAGTCTTCTAAGATGCATCAGGGACTAGAATGGGTTGTGTCCTGATGTAGGAGCGAGTATTGATCACCTATAGATCATGGTAGTTGAGGTAGCATGAGCAGAACTACGTGACCCATGACCTTGAGTTAGCAGCGGTGTTCTTTTCCTTTAAGATGTGTTGGCACTACTTGATGGGTGAATGTTTTACCTTTTACTCTGACCAAAAAGTGTCTCGGTAATATCTTCTCATTGGAGGACCTGAACTTGAGACACTGTCTATGAATGGAGTTCCTCCAAGACTATGAATTTGATATATTCAATACTCCTAGAAAGGTCAATGTGGTGGTAGACACGCTCAGTAGGAGGTCTGGTTTATAGCTTCTGAGTCAGGAGATGGAGCAGCTAGCCGTGATGCAGATATCCCTGATGGATGATGATGGAGAAACTTACCTTCATTCAAGGATTGTCACTCCCCCACTCTTGGAGCGATTTCGGGAGGCACAACTTGTGGATGCTGATTGTGAGGCCCAACATCCTCAGTGGTCCTCAAGACAGGCTCCTGATAGATTTTTGATAGGTGGGGAGCACGTCATCCTTTTTAAACAATGCACCATAGTACTAGTGACATTGTGGGAAGAGGTGTTGAGATATTTCCATATGACCCCTTTTGAGGTACATCCTAGTGTGGTGAAGATGTACCAGGTCCTCCGACGTCAGTATTGGTGTCCAGGGATAAAGAAAGTGGTGGCATATTTTGTTCATGATGCCTCAATTGTCTGTAGATGAAGGCTGAGCATCAGGTCCCAATAGGGTTGACACAACCACTTGAGGTACCGAAATTGATGTGGGATGGTATCTCTATGGAATTCATGATGGGGTTACCACACACGTCAAGGGGCCACGATTATATCTAGGTGATCATTAACCGACTAACCAAGTCATCTCACTTCCTACCAATTTGAGAGAAGGGATCAGTATAGGGCTTGGGAAACCTCTACGTCCAAAAGATAGTGTGTCTTCATGGGGTTTCTTCCATAATCATCTCATACTGTGATTCATTCTTTACATCCCAGTGGTACAAGGGGTTGTAGGAGGCATTCGAGACTCATCTGTGCTTGAGCACATCTTTTCACCCCCAGAAATATGGTCAGACAGAGTGGACCATACAGACCTTGGATAACATGTTTCGTGCTTGTGTCCTTGATTTTGTTCGTAGTTGGGAGGGCTAACTACCACTTATGACATTTTCGTACAATAATATTTATCACTCCACTATTATCATGGAACCGTTTGAGGCCTTGTATGGGTGGCCATGCAGATCACCTCTATGCTGGAAAGCCCCAAGGGAGTCCACACTCATGGGTCCAGAGTTGGTATGAGCTACTATTGAGAAGGTCCAGGTCATCTAGGAATAGATGAGGACTATACAGAGAAGGAAGAAATTGTATGCTAGTAGGAGACGGAGACCCTTGGAGTTTGAGGAGGGAGACTATGAGTTCATTCGGGTCTCACCCTGATGATGATTGTGAAGATTTGGTCAAGGTCATGTTATCTCTAAGATTCATTAGACCTTTTCAGATCCTGAGTAGAGTTGGCGGTGTGGTGTACCGCCTAGGTCTTCCCCCACAGATGCATCGGGTGCACGATGTTTTCCACATGTCGTAATTGAGGAGGTACGTGCATGATCCTCTGCATGTCATCGACTGGGGTGAGCTGGACATCGATAATGGGGAGACATTTGTAGAGTTCCTGGGGGAGATAAAGGACTGACAGAAGTGGGTCCTCCATGGATGGTCAATTCCTCTTCTGTGCATTCGATGGCATCACAGGAATCTCTAGGAGAGCACATGGGAGAGGGATGCTCAAATTCATACTCAATACCTCCATTTGATTGTTTGAGTATCCCATGTTTTGGATTTTGGGGATTTAAATCCCTAAGGTGGGGAGAATATAATGTCCTGTAATTTCTATGTAATTTTTTCAAAATTAGATAGAATTATTTCGAGAACACACGCTCTGACATCACGTGATTCTTGAAGCCTGGTGAGCCCGGAACATAATTTTTAACTTTATATAAGTTCTTTTAAATAAACGTGAGAGTGGGGTTTTCTAAATTTGAACTGATGCTCAGATCAAAAATTTGAGGGAAATATTGAACTCAGAATGATGATATTCACCTAGAAAGGACTTAACTTCGACCAAACGTTTTTGGAGGGAAAAGTTAATTTTCATACTTTTTGGAAAATAATAAAATAACTTAGAAACGTTTATTTTATTTTCTTCCATACCATTGATTGATAGACAGTGGATCTATGGTGTGGAAACTAGGTGACGATGAGGCACGTTAAATGAGGGTCATTAATGGATCTTTTGTGCAACCTTAACTGCTACACTGTATCATAAATGAAATAGCGTAACGATGCAACGTCGGGGCGTAACAGAAACATTACGATGTGTTTAATTTTATTTAAACTATCATGTTGAAGATTTGGGAATGAAACCATGGGAATTCTCTGAAGAACCTATGGTGAAGTTCCTCCACTACTATGAACGTCAAATATCGGTGGATCACTTGCAACATTGTCACTCTATGAAGAACGGAGCTGGGAAGCAATGAAATCCTTTGACTTATTTAACCTTCACAGGTGGACTGATTCAATGTCAAACTACTTCGAGGTAGGGATTTTTTTTTCTTGAATTTCCAATTCTTTACTCTAAAACAACGATGGCGGGCCAACCCACAAACAGGTTGATCCGTGGATCAGGTGTTCTTGAGAAAGGGTGCTTTTCTGTGGGATTTTTCATGGGGATTGTTGATAGCTTGATAGAACTATGATCCCAAACCCTCCATATTTCAAAATTCTAATGCGGTGGACATGGGATAACATGAAAAATTTTGGAACCCCTCTGCCTTGTGCGTTCTTCGTGGTTAAATTATTAAAATGGTGCAAAGATGAGTTTGAGGTCGTCGTAGTGAAGGTGGTAGTCCTACAGTCACGTAGGTGCAAACGATTTTAGAAATGGGCCATCGGAGAAACTCTGGTGTCCACATAAGGAACCAATGGAATGCCGGTGTTGGCAGCGGTTACTGGCGGTGTCCTGTAGTTTCGTGTAGATGAGGCACTGGTCGGCGCCGCATGGAGGAGCATCCCGCATCCGGGTCACTCAGATGCGCTGGAGGCATGCGGTCCATTGACCGTATGTGGGAGGAATGGTCGGATGCCTGGAAATCGTGATAGATGAAACAAAAATGGAAAAGCTATGTCCAATGGGACCGAACTGGTCTTCTATGCGAACCAGCTAACCCGAGGTGCCGACACCAGCTGGCGTCATTGGGTGATAAACTGGACGTGGCTAAGCCGCGTCTAGGATAGACAATCTGGGCCGCCTCTATAGGATGGGTTACTGTGGGTAGGTTGTGTCCCACCCAAAATTTAGGGACAATCGTGGGTTAGATCGACAACCAAACAAGAGAGGTAAAACCTAGTCAGGTTGGGCCATGGTCGGACCGGGCCCGGACCCAACCGACCCTCGTTTCACTGAAACGCTTATAACTAACAGATCATGCATCTGATTGATGCGCCGTCTGTGGAACGAGGACCCTTGAAATTAAGAGATACTTATAATATACTCTACATGAGTTTTTTATAGTTTGCATATGGTTGGGTTGTATCAGACTCGAATCCAACTGGAGCCTTTTTACAAAAATGCCCATATCTTACAGACCATGTGTCTGTTCAATGCACCGTCTGTTGCGTTAGGATCCTTAGGACAAGACGGTCCATTAGGTTACACTACGGGGGAGTCCTAGAAGTTTAGGTAAGACTAATGGCTTGAGTAGTATATCCTCCCTGAATCATGTGTACTAAGTGAGATAATCCAGTGGTTGATTTTGACGTGAAGAATGAAGAGCGACCCTTCGTGGATCAGCAACAGAGTGACCCTTCATATATCAACATGATAGTGACCCTTCCTGGATCAACATGATAGCGACACTTCATGGATGATCATGAGAGAGACCCTCCATGGATCAGAAATGGAGAAACCCTTCATAGATCATCATGAGAGAGATCCTTCACGGATCAACATGAGATCGAACCTTCGTGGATCAGTAGTAGCTTGACCCATCATGGATCAGTCGCAGAGTGACCCATCATGGATCAGTTGCAAAGTGACCTGTCATGCATTAGTAGTAGAGTGACCCTTCATGGATCTGCAACAGAGCATATCTACAGAATAAGATGATCTAGCTTTATGACTAATCATCTTTACTTTTGTACTTAAGTTATAACAGGTGTGAGATTTCTTTTACTTTTTGTTGTGTATTTGAGATCTTCCGTGGTGGTATTTCCTTTGTTCTATGTTACGTTGTGTATTTCTGAGAGACCTTCGGAGGTCTTGAGGTCCCTACTAGGTTGTTATACTCACCCCTTCATGGGCTTTGGTCGCACGTTTTGTGCCTTGTGAAGATCACTGATGCTATGATTCAAACTTTGGTGGTCACAAACTCGGGGGAGCTCAATGAGGTAGGAGCAGATGAGTCATACTTCTACAAATTCAGTCTTTACTACCACTACCCTATCAGAATAGACTTTAGGGTGGACTTTGATAGTACTATTTACTTTGTGGGTTCTTGGGCTTGTATTTTGGCCTGTTTACTTTCTTTTTACACCTTTTACTCATAGTGGTGGTACTTTGTGGTGGTAATACTATTTTTTGTGGTTTAATTTATGAATTATTACATGTTTGTGTGTGTATAGTCTTAAAGGAAATGCATTGCATTTCTGGTATATGCCTTTCTAGTGCCAGTCACCAGCCCCTGGCCTATGGAAGGCAGGCTTAGGGTAGTCATGGCACAAGCCCCATGGGACGGGTCATGACACAACCAGTTTCAAAGTTTCTATGAGCATGTTAGCCATCCATCAAGGATAAAATCTTATCATGGGATTCTATGAGAATTAATACACTAGATATAAAATTGGATCTTGGGGAGTGTCTTATAAATCCCAAATAATAGAAGGCTCTGTAACACCCGAGACTTCTATGTTATATAAATCATCAAAGGAATCTTTTTCTACACAACACTTTCTTGGCTTGTTTTACACGAAATCGCGACCTTCCTCGATAGCTTGTGTCGTACGCAATACCGAGTTTCACTAAACAACGATATGCTATTAAAATATTTTTAAAACTAGCCATTATGAATAGTAATAACCACTTTATGAAATTTAAAAATTTTATTTTTCAAAATGGACTTCATTTTTGGATTCGGAATATCGAAATTATCCTAGGGTGAAATTTTGGTATTTTTCTGAAAACTTTCAATTTTTGATGAATAGTGAAACCACTAAGTGGTAGGTTAAAAACTGAATTTTGCATAAAACTTAATTTTACCGCTTCTGTGAATGGAATTTCGAAAATCCGACAGACACGGTTGATATCAGTAAGTAAAATGCGGTTCAATGAGATAAAAATAATTTTTTGGTGAATAGTAACTTTTTACTTTTTTTACCGCGTTTAATAGTAAATAGGGTAACTAAAGGTGAATATGATATTACTATTACCCTAACACATGTCCTAATTCTATTGGATAAGTGTAATTCGACCAAAAACAACCTTATGAATATAATATGACCATTTAGGTCCACTTGGATTAGATTATGACATTTAATATTATTTTATTTAATGAATAGTTAAAATAGTTAAAATCAAAGATTAATAACTAAAACATTTTTACTATGGGGTTATACATAAGATAAATTTGACTATAAATATTCATTAGAAAGATAAAACGATTTCCTACATAATTATATTTTATTTATAATTTTTAGACTTTAAATAAATTAATTTATTTATGACACAACGATGATGCAATAATTACCCTTTTAAGGAAATGTTAACATAATTGATGTTATAAATGCTCAAATAAATGTAATTTGAGACTTTTTATGAATTCCAATAATTTTCTAGGTTACTATGATATATTAGTGTTGCTTTAATCAACTTGGTTTGAACATATAATTCTGTTATGACTTTCACAAAAATCATATATCAAATAGTGTCAAAATTGACACAAAATAGTTTTTTAAATCAAATATTATATTATTAATTGTTATTTTATTCCTAAAAATCTAAGGTTCTGTCAAATGACTTAGATAAGGATATATATATTAATAATAAACAACTTGGGGTTCGTTTGGCATGTTATAGTAAGTATATTAACCATATATTGTAAGAAAACAAAAAGTCACGGTAAAAGTTAAATTATTTAACATAGAGTTAAATCTAATTGATAAGGTTAAAATAATAACCTAAACTTGTCTAAATCTTATTGGTTGATAGGATTTCGACCCATCCCCACTTTACCTTCGAAATAAGACCCTTTGGAACCATTATAAACCTATTTTTACTTTAATATAAAATAATATTTTGAGATATTCCTAAGGTCCCCTCTCCTCCCTTATAAAAGGGCACCTCCTCCCCCTCCTCCTCACACCAATTTGAGCACTCAAGCTCGGCCAAACCCTGCCAAAATCCCTTATCCACTTCCCTAGAATAATCCTAGAGGTCCTGGTCTTCTTCAAAGACCAATCTTAGTTCCCTAAGTGGAGGATTCAAATAGGTGTTTCAAAGAAGAGGTAATATCCATTACCGATCTTTTCAATTTATTTCTTCTTCAACTTCTTCTTCTTTAGTTGTTTCATGATAAAGTAAAAACATCAGTATTACTTACATAATGATATGTTATTATAAATATTAAACAACCCTAATTCACCTTCTATCCATCCTACGGAAAAATGAAATCACCGCGCGTGCGTACGTACGGAATACCGTCTCCACGCCGTGGTGTACTCTATTTTCCACCATCACCATACAAGGATGGGTATAATGGTGTAATGAGTAACTATATATGATTATTATAAAGTGATATTGATACTGAAATAATATAAATACACTTAAATACAATTCCACGATCATGGGAACAATATCATCGCTCGTGCGTACGTACGGAATACCATCTCCACGATGTGATGCGACTCGTTCTACATGATCATCATTGCATAGTAATTATATAAATGAATTGAATGAATAAATATGATATATGTTACACTAATACCATTATCGATATAAGGTATCTATAACCTTAAAAGAAGAATAAAAATTTATTCGGCAAAACACGCATAAGAACAAAAGGCAATAAACACCCGAGTAACAAGTAACAATGAAATATTACTAATAAGAAGGTAAGAATATGACCATATATGATATCATATCAATATGTATGATTCTGGAATAAGTCAATAACATTATTTAAACCATTATACAGGAGCTTCGGACACGTAAAAAGCAAATCAGACCTAAGGTAAGGGAAAATATCACAATCTCATTTTTATCCGAGATTGTTTATACTTTGGTGTTTACTGGGGTGTATTTTATCATCCACATCCATGTTTCCTCAATATGTAATATTATTTCCATCAACCTACAATTTTTTAAATCCAATTTTACCCTTAGGTGAGTTTTTAGTAAAAGATATGAAAGGAATCTTTTGTCGTTTTTTCGTACGAGGTACTTTTTGACTTTTCCGACAAAAGTACGAAGAATGTTTTTTTTACGGAAAGAATGGATTTTTAAAACATTATTTCCAAGAATCTTCCTTTATAATTTTTCAAGTTTATTTTTAATCAACTTCTTTTAGTTTATAATTGTATGACATATTAAGAAAAGAAAAGTTTTTTTTTGAAGTAGAAAGGATATTTTCCTCAAGAATGGAGTTCAAATGTTTTATCAAAATTATTTTCCATCTAAGATAATATAGGGTTCTGTTTTTATCCCTATTATTACATTGATTTGATTATGTTTTGAGGAAATTATTTTTATGAAGTCATTTACCTTATATGATTTGTTTTATGATGTCATGATGTTTCAAGAATCCCATTTTTGTTACATGTGTTATGCGATGATGTATGATTTATGATTATGTGGCACACATAAGAAAGGATTAATTATAAGATGGGTGGGACCTATATCTCCCTTCAATGCATTGTGTAAAGATTTATATCTCATGAGATAGACATGGCTGGAATGGAAGGTTATTTCGGTTCAGTGATACAGGACTTAAATGAGGAGTGAACTCGGTTCAGAAATGGACTTTGTCCGCTAAGATAGTCTTGGCAATGAGTCATGACTAACAAGAAATGATTTTCCATGATTATGTGTGCATGCCACAAAGTTTCAAGTTTTATGTTATGATTATGGGGATCTCATTTTCACTTCTATTATTTATTCCATGTTAAGATATTATGATCTCTTTTGCAGGTTATGATTTTCAAAAATATATGATATGATTTTTATTTCCTTTATTTGACCTTGCTAAGCATTTGAGCTCACCCTTTTTTGTATGTTTTCTTTTCCCCAGGTCAGGAAGAAGATTATTAATTAGGATATGGAAAAAAGGGACTCTATATATGATGAAATAAGTGGGAGGCAAAGTTGATGCTTTATGAACCAGTTGTTTATGTTTCCCAGTTTCTAAAGACATTATACCTATACGGTCCTTTCGTGGTTTTTGTTATATGTTGTAATAAGTATGCTTCAATTTTGAAGTATTAACAATGTATGTAAAGTATGGGTCGTTATAGTTGGTATCAGAGGAAAGGTATAGTCAATCTTTGGAAACTAGGATGTGAAAGCCTTAGTAAGAACCCTAAGGATAAGTCTAAGTATAGAACACAATCCTAGTGTTTTAGAAATGGCCATGAATAACCTATGATAAGACCTTAAGTGGGAAATTTGTTTCTTGATTATGTGGTTTTCCTATTATAATTAGTGTTGCTCACACTATTCTTCTTGGTTTTAGTCAATGGCTGGAACCCGAAGGAATCGTGTTAATGCGGAATGTGATGGGCAATGCAATGATTGTCCCCCTGAGCAACCAAACGATATGGGAGCTGGAATGCAAAATCTTGTAGCCATGCTCACACAACTTTCTCAAGCTATGAATCATGCAGGACTTCCAAACGAGCAAAGGAAGGAGCAACATTCTGTTGAATCCTTCATGAGGCAGCGTCCCCCTTCTTTCAGCGGGTCTACTGATCCATTAGTTGCTGAACAATGGATTAGTACTACTGAAAAGATATTTTCAGTTCTTCAATGTTCTGAACATGATAAAGTCATCCTAGCAGTGTATCGTTTGGAAGGAGATGCTGATCAATGGTGGAATCTTATTAAGAATACGAGGCAAAGGGATGAAATTGAGTCCATGGAATAGGACGAGTTCATGAAATTATTTTTCAATAAGTACTTCCCTCGTATTCTCCGAACAAAGATGGAGAAATAGTTTCTTGAACTGAAGCAAAGGGATGATGAATCTGTTGGTACCTATGAAGCAAATTTTACAAGACTTGTAAGGTACACTTCTGGTATTATTATCCAACCTGAGAGTAAGATCGATAGATTCTTTAGTGGCATAAAACCAAGTCTTCGAAGGGCGTTAGCCATAAGGGGCTTCAATAGCTATGAGGAAATCGTTCGATGTGATCTCAAAGTCGAGATGGAGATTGGAGTAACCCATCAGTCATATGGGTTTGATAAGAAGAGGAAAATGGAATTCAAAGGAAAATCTAAAGAGCACACTGAAAAGAAGATGAGCTTTCCCTTATGCTCAAAGTGTGGAAAGAAACATGGAGGGAGTTGTCTTAAAGGGACAAGTAAATGTTTCAAATGTGGAAAGGAAGGTCATCGGGAATTTGAATGCCGCGATAATGGGAAGAAGATGTCTAATGATGCAAACAAATGAAGGGATACACAGAATGAACCTACTACACTTCAATGTTTCAAGTGCAAGGAGATGGGGAATTATGCCAATAAATGCCCAAATCCAAGGGTTGATGATGATGGTCGACGTCAACAAACTCTCAAGGGTAAAGACAAAGGAAAGTCACATGCAATTTCTATCAGCGATGTAGAGTACGATAACGAAGTGGTGAAAGGTACACTTATCTTCCACTCTAAAGTAGCAAATGTTTTATTTGATTCTGGATCCACCCACTCTTTTATTTCTGAAGAATTTTCTAAGGGTATCACCGTATTACCTCAACAATTAGATGTTGAGTTAGCTGTGACAACACCTAATGGCACATCAATCGCATCAAAAGTTTATAATTCTTCTCCAATTGACGTTTGTGGGAAAGTGCTTCCTGAAAATCTTGTGATCCTTCCTTTAGTGGAATTCGATGTGATTCTTGTCATGGATTGGCTTTCTTTATACGGAGCTCATATCAATTTCCAAAGAAGGGAAGTCACATTTCATATTCCAGATCAATCTATGATCGTCTATCAATGCAAGGATGAACATAACCTTCCAGTGGAAATTTCTTCCATTTTATGGGTATTGATTCCACTAAATGAAGGTTATTTATCTCAAATGGTTGGTGAGAAACTTGTGATTAAGAATATTCCCATCGTACGAGAGTTTGATGATGTCTTTTCGGAGGAATTACTGGGTCTTCCACCAAATCGTGAAGTTGAGTTTTCAATAGAACTCGTACCGGGTGATTTGCCTATTTCAAAGACACCTTATAGAATGGCCTCAATTGAGTTGCAGGAATTGAAGAAGCAACTCCAAGAGAATCTTGATAAGGGATTCATACGCCCTAGTGTGTCACCTTGGGGAGCACCTGTTCTATTTGTTAAGAAGAAAGATGGATCAATGAGTCTCTGCATTGATTATCGAGAACTTAACAAGATCACTATCAAGAACAAATATACTCTCCCACACATTGATGACTTATTTGACCAACTACGTGGAGCTCAATAATTTTCCAAGATTGATCTTCGTTCAGGGTATCATCAATTAAGGGTCAAAAGGGAGGATATACCAAAGAAGGATTTCCGTACAAGGTATGGACACTATGAATTTATAGTGATGTCATTTGGTCTTACTAATGCCCCTGCTATCTTCATGGATCTAATGAATAGAGTTTTTAGAGACTATCTTGATCAATTTGGGGTAGTCTTTATAGACGATATTCTTGTCTATTCAAAGAGCAAGGAAGAGCATGAAGATCACTTGAGAATTATATTGAAGACCCTGAGAAAGGAGAAGCTTTATGCCAAATTTACCAAGTGTGAATTTTGGCTTCAAAAATTTGCATTTTTGGGTCACATAATCTCAAAAGAGGGGATATCTGTGGATCCAGCAAAAACAGAGGTTATCGAAAGATGGTCGAGACCAACAACAGTAACTGAGATCCGATGTTTTCTTGGTTTGGCTGGATATTATTGACGTTTTGTAAAATATTTTTCACGATTATCTAATCCACTCACCAAGTTGACTCGGAAAGGAGTTAAGTTTGTTTGGACAGAGGAATGTGAATATAATTTCAAGGAGTTGAAAAGAAGGTTATCCAGTGCACCTGTGCTCACACTGCCTTGTAGTGGAGAAAGGTTTGTGATCTACAGTGATGCATCTAAGAAGGGATTGGGGTGTGTTCTTATGCAAAATGATATGGTGATAGCTTATGCCTCACGACAGTTGAAAATCCATGAGCAAAATTACCCAACACATGATTTGGAGTTAGCTGCGGTAATCTTTGCATTAAATATTTGGTGGCATTACCTTTATGGTGAAAGGTGTGATATTTATACTGATCATAAAAGTTTAAAGTATATTTTCACACAAAATGAGCTGAATATGCGTCAAAGAATATGGTTGGAGCTGATTAAGGATTATGACTGCTCAATCCATTACCACCCTGGGAAAGCAAAAAAGGTGGCAGATGCATTAAGTCGACAAGACCATGCTAGTTTATCCATGATGAGGATCACAAAAGATCCAATATTTATGGATTTACAAAGGATGGATCTTGGAATTATAATGGAAGGGGAAAAATCTTATCTTTCTCAAATGAATGTTCAACCATATATACATGTGAAGATTAAAGAGGCACAAAAAGAAGATGTCAAGTTACAAAAGAAGGTGAGAAATGTTCCTGAATTCAACCTTGATTGTGATGGGATAATAAAGTTCAGGAATCGGGTTTGTGTTCCTACCATCCCCGAATTAAAGAAGGAGCTGCTGGATGAGGCTTATAGTTCTTCATTCTCTATTCATCCAGGAAGCACGAAGATGTATAGGGACCTGAAAGAGTACTTCTGGTGGGATGGCATGAAAAGAGATGTTGCTGAATATGTCTCTCGATGCTTGGTTTGTCAACAAGTTAAATATGAGAGACAGAAGTCTAAGGGGATGTTACAACCATTACCCATACCCGAATGGAAGTGGGAAAACATCACTATGGACTTTGTCACAGGACTTCCTAAAACATCCAAAGGCAATAATTCTATCTGGTTCATAGTTGATCGTCATACAAAGTCTGCACACTTCATTGCTATTAGAGAGGATTTCTCTCTGGATCAGCATGCCAGGATATATGTAAAGGAAGTGGTAAGATTGCATGGGGTACTACTTTCTATTATATCTGATCGGGATCCGAGATTTACCTCGAAGTTCTGGCGAAGTCTTCAGCATACTCTGGATACAGAGTTGAGTTTCATCACTGCTTATCATCCTCAGACAGACGGTCAGTCTGAGAGAACAATTCAAACCCTAGAAGATATGTTGAGAGCTTTCTCTATGTATTTCAAAGGAGGTTGGGATCAACACCTACCTTTGGTGGAATTTTCTTATAATAATATCTTTCACTCCAGTATTCAGATGGCTCCTTATGAATCTCTCTATGGAAAGAAATGCAGGACTCCAACTTGCTGGGATGAAGTTGGGGAAAGAAAGCTTTTAGGACCTGATCTCGTTGATGAAATGGCAGAAAAGGTCAGATCTATTCAACAACACATAAGGGCAGCTTAGAGTCGATAAAAAAGTTATGCCGACAACCGAAGAAAAGACCTAGAGTTTGAAGTGGGTGATAAAGTGTTCTTAAGAATATCTCCCTGGAAGAGGGTTATGATATTTGGAAAGAAGGGGAAGTTGAGCCCTAGATATATCGGTCCTTTCGAAATACTGGATCGTGTTGGAAAGGTAGCTTACCGATTAGTGATTCCACCGAATCTCTCTCAATTTCACGATGTGTTCCTTGTATCTCTCCTGAGAAATTACATACCTGATCCTTCACATGTACTCAGCTCAGAAGTTGTAGCGCTGGAGCAGGATCTTTCTTATGAAGAACAACCGATAGAGATTCTGGATCGTAGCGAAAAAGTCCTACGAAACAAGACCACTCGCTTGGTGAAAGTTTATGGAGGAACCACCAATTAGAAGAAGCTACTTGGGAGCTTGAGGATATGATGAGGGAGAGGTACCCTCATCTGTTTGTTACAAAGTGACGAATTTCGAGGGCGAAATTCATTTTAAGGGGGGTAGAATGTAACACCCGAGACTTTTATGTTATATAAATCATCAAAGGAATCTTTTTCTACACAACACTTGCTTGGCTTGTTTTACACGAAATCGCGACCTTCCTTGATAGCTTGCGTCGTACGCAATACCGAGTTTCACTAAACAACGATATGCTATTAAAATATTATTAAAACTAGCCGTTATGAATAGTAATAACCACTTTATGAAATTTTATAAATTTTATTTTTCAAAATGGACTTCATTTTTGGATTCGGAATATCTAAATTAGCCTAGGGTGAAATTTTGGTATTTTTCTGAAAACTTTCAATTTTTGATGAATAGTGAAACCACTAAGTGGTAGGTTAAAAACTGAATTTTGCATAAAACTTAATTTTACCGCTTCTGTGAATGGAATTTCGAAAATCCGATAGACACGGTTGATATCAGTAAGTAAAATTTGGTTCAATAAGATAAAAATAATTTTTTGGTGAATAGTAATTTTTTACTTTTTTTACCGCGGTTAATAGTAAATAGGGTAACTAAGGGTGAATATGATATTACTATTACCCTAACACATGTCCTAATTCTATTGGATAAGTGTAATTCGACCAAAAACAACCTTATGAATATAATATGAACATTTAGGTCCACTTGGATTAGATTATGACATTTAATATTATTTTATTTAATGAATAGTTAAAATAGTTAAAATCAATGTTTAATAACTAAAACATTTTTAACATGGGGTTATACATAAGATAAATTAGACTATAAATATTCATTAGAAATATAAAAAGATTTCCTACATAATGATATTTTATTTATAATTTTTAGACTTTAAATAAATTAATTTATTTATGACACAACGATGATGCAATAATTACCCTTTTAAGGAAATGTTAACATAATTGATGTTATAAATGCTCAAATAAATGTAATTTGAGACTTTTTATGAATTCCACTAATTCTATAGGTTACTATGCTATATTAGTGTTGATTTAATCAACTTGGTTCGAACATATAATTCTGTTATGACTTTCACAAAAAACATATATTAAATAGTGTCAAAATTGACACAAAATAGTTTTTTAAATCAAATATTATATTATTAATTGTTATTTTATTCCTAAAAATCAATGGTTCGGCCAAATGACTTATATAAGGATATATATATTAATAATAAACAACTTGGTGTTATTTTGGCATGTTATAGTAAGTATATTAACCATATAGTGTAAGATAACAAAAAGTCACGGTAAAAGTTAAATTATTTAACTTAGAGTTAAATCTAATTGATAAGGTTAAAATAATAACCTAAACTTGTCTAAATCTTACTGGTTGATAGGATTTCGACCCATACCCACTTTAACTTCGAAATAAGACCCTTTGGAACCATTATAAACCGATTTTGACTTTAATATAAAATAATATTTTGAGATATTCCTAAGGCGCCCCTCTCCTCCCTTATAAAAGGGCACCACCTCCCCCTCCTCCTCACACCAATTTGAGCACTCATGATCGGCCAACCCCTACCAAAATCCCTTCTACACTTCCCTATAATAATCCTAGAGGTCCTGGTCTTCTTCAAAGACCAATCTTAGTTCCCTAAGTGGAGGATTCAAAGAGGTGTTTCAAAGAAGAGGTAATATCCATTACTGATCTTTTCAATTTCTTTCTTCTTCAACTTCTTCTTCTTTAGTTGTTTCATGATAAAGTAATAACATAAGTATTACTTACATAATGATATGTTATTATAAATATGAAACAACCCTAATTCACCTTCTATCCATCCTACGGAAAAATGAAATCACCACGCGTGCGTACGTACGGAATACCGTCTCCACGCCGTGGTGTACTCTATTTTCCACCATCACCTTACAAGGATGGGTATAATGGTGTAATGAGTAACTATATATGATTATTATAAAGTGATATTGATACTGAAATAGTATAAATACACTTAAATACAATTCCACGATCATGGGAACAATATCATCACTCGTGCGTACGTACGGAATACCGTCCCCATGATGTGATGTGACTCGTTCTACATGATCATAATTGCATAGTAATTATATAAATGAATTGAATGAATAAATATGATATATGTTACACTAATACCATTCTGGATATAACGTATCTATAACCTTAAAATAAGAATAAGAATTTATTCGGCAAAACACGCATAAGAACAAAAGGCAATAAACACCCGAGTAACAAGTAACAGTGAAATATTACTAATAAGAAGGTAAGAATATGACCATATATGATATCATATCAATATGTATGATTCTGTAATAAGTCAATAACATTATTTAAACCATTATACAGGAGCTTCGGACACGTACAAAGCAAATCAGACCTAAGGTAAGGGAAAATATCACAATCTCATTTTTATCCGAGATTGTTTATACTTTGGTATTTACTGGGGTGTATTTTATCATCCACATCCATGTTTCCTCAATATGTAATATTATTTCCATCCACCTACAATTTTTTAAATCCAATTTTACCCTTCGGTGAGTTTTTAGTAAAAGATATGAAAGGAATCTTTTGTCGTTTTTTCATCCGAGGTACTTTTTGACTTTTCCGACAAAAGTACGAAGAATGTTTTTTTACGGCAAGAATGGATTTTTAAAACATTATTTACAAGAATATTCCTTTATAAGTTTTCAAGTTTATTTTTAATCAACTTCTTTTAGTTTATAATTGTATGAAATATTAAGAAAAGAAAAGTTTTTTTTGAAGTATAAAGGATATTTTCCTCAAGAATAGAGTTCAAATGTTTTATCAAAATTATTTTCCATCTAAGATATTATAGGGTTATGTTTTTATCCCTATTATTACATTGATTTGATTATGTTTTGAGGAAATTATTTTTATTAAGTCATTTACCTTATATGATTTGTTTTATGATGTCATGATGTTTCAAGAATCCCATTTTTGTTACATGTGTTATGCGATGATGTATGATTTATGATTATGTGGCACACATAAGAAAGGATTCAATATAAGATTGGTGGGACCTATATCTCCCTCCAATGCATTGGGTAAAGATTTATATCTCATGAGATAGACATTGCTGGAACGGAAGGTTATTTCGGTTCAGTGATACAGGACTGAAACGAGGAGTGAACTCGGTTCAGAAATGGACTTTGTCCGCTAAGATAGTCTTGGCAATGAGTTGTGACTAACAAGAAATGATTTTCCATGATTATGTGTGCATGCCAAAAAGTTTAAAGTTTTATGTTATGATTATGGGGATCTAATTTTCACTTCTATGATTTATTCCATGTTAAGATATTATGATCTCTTTTGCAAGTTATGATTTTCAAAAAGATATGATATGATTTTTATTTCCTTTATTTGCCCTTGATGAGCATTTGAGCTCACCCTTTTTTGTATGTTTTCTTTTCCCCAGGTCAGGAAGAAGATTATTAAGTAGGATATGCCAAAAAGGGACTCTAGATATGATGAAATAAGTGGGAGGCAAAGTTGATGCTTTATGAACCAGTTGTTTATGTTTCCCAGTTTCTAAAGACACTATACCTATACGGTCCTTTCGTGGTTTTTGTTATATGTTGTAATAAGTATGCTTCAATTTTGAAGTATTAACAATGTATGTAATGTATGGGTCGTTATAGGCTCATACCATATATTATGTATTATCCTAGGAATCCAAGAATATTCACTGTAAGAAAAGGATCATAAGTATCCTTAGAATCCTATGTAATCTTTGGGTAGTATCCAGATCTTTTGTGTCTTGCCCATATCATAATTCAAGACATCACCACCATGTCTTAGGCATACAAGGTGTATAATGTATTACCAGACGTATATGTCTGATACCTAGAATCAATAGTTGTCTCATAAAACTGTCACCAACAATCCCACCAGATCCTAGAATTCACTAGGACTCTCATAAATTGTTACTAGGAAACCCACATGATATTTGGAATAACTTGGAATCTATCTTGACATCATGAGGTATGACCACTGCATCGTATGTAAGTGATTCCTAGAATCACCCAATTACCATGTATCCCTGGATCCAAGTTAGGTAATCCTTATAATCCCACATTGATTACCATGTTACATAAAATCCAAGAGAGGTAATCTATGAAATCTATCATCACCAAGAACCATCAGATTATAGGGAGGTAGTCCATAGATGTAGTCCCCATATATTTAGTTGTCTATATCTGGAGAGTAACATCTCATCGTAATAACAATAGAAATTTTTGAATATGATTTTTCCATATGATTAACCCATATCCCATAACTGAGTTTAACCTCTTAAGTTAAAGTCTTATCCCAACTATTATAGCAATATTATAATCGCAACATCCATTCAGATCCAAATGTGATACCTTCAATCATCACTACCCAGTCCCATACTAACCCTCACAAGTTAAACATAAAATAAGGCACCTTCCAAGATCCCTTAGGTTACACAATATCACATACACCCTACATGGAATACATAATCTAAACACCACCTCTTAATACAGTCTCATCAATCAGAGGTCATTTTCTCCATCATCATTATCATAGACACAAAATGACATCATCAAATAAGCCTCTCTATATTTAATTAAGAAAGACCACATAAATCCAATCTCATTCAATAAGTATTCATAGGTTGTTCCACTCACCCAGTCCTGCCATTAATATAACCTATGGAATTCCTACCTAGTGCCCAATTACTAAGGGGGTAGAAATGCTCATAGTAGCTCTCACCTTAAATATCCCAATGGAAACTAGGAATTTGAAGGTTCTATCATGGACTACTAGGGCCTATGAGTTCTAATTTATCACACAACTATACTAAAGGGATATAAGGGTACCTATTCTATGGGACACTATGTTCACACAATTTATATAATTTATACCCCCATGGGTTCATGTATATCAAATAAATGTTTCTTACTTTATCCCTCATCCATCATCGTCGAAGCTATCAAGATAGTTCACAAGGTCCGTCAAGGACCTTGGAATATTATTCTATCCAATCACAAGCTATTTTTAATAATGAAAGAGTTTAATAAATATAAAGAGGTCAATTTCCATAGTGTTTATACAACATACCACATGATATATAGGTAAATAAGTTATTCATATACCAACTGGTGTTTCTAGGGACCACATTACAATTACAAAGTCATACACATTATAAACGAATCCCAACAAACCCTATAAAATATCGCCGATGTTCAAATTGTCATCATCCATTAATTTTAGGCCCTAATTCCATTTACATAACATTCATTAATTATAAAATATTTATGCAATTTATTTAATAATTAATTTAAAAATTAATTTATTTATAAGGAAACTATTTCTTATACTCCACATTTTTATATCATAAAATATACACCTATTGTAACGCCCCAACCCCATTTACCCAAAGTTGGTGCATTATTACGTAACACTGGCATGATCACAAAAGATCAAGTCTCAAAAGACCAATTATTTTAGTATCCTTGGAAACACTAGATACATTCATAAATGTTAAATTACATCATAAAGTGAAAAACAACAATAAAATAGTCTCCATAGTCCACACTCATATCCCCTTTAGACTATCCCTACAGGTCAGTCATAAAATATTTCTTCACATCCTGGTAAAATAAAACATATAAAGGGGTGAGCTCAGATGCTCAGTAAGGATAACAATACAGCGGAAACTTTCATAAATAAACATTAACATTTAAGGCAATGTATAACTAAATCAAAATCCTTTTAAACATGAACATCAGCATAATATGGCAAAAATAAAAATAAATAATGTCATTTACTTATTCACATGGATATTCTACTAGTCGATTAACCACATGCAATATCAATAACCACTTTCATAATGATGGAATGCATAATGCTAGACTATCGTAACCACGTAGCCAAGGCCTCGTGCCAAGACTACAAATAAGATTTTGTCAAGGCCTCGTGCCAAGACACTAGTTTGTCTCATGAGACCTACCGAGGCATCGAGAATCTATAGCGAGCTCCATCTGTCTCCTATTAAGTCCAATGCATTCCTTATATGAAAAGGTTTAAACATATCATAAACAGTAACATAATCATATCACATAAAACATGCATAAAGGAAACATAGCATTTCCACATTTCAATCAAAAGATATCAATACAACACATTGATATAATAAAAACATTATCAAAACCATTTTAAATACCAAAATAAAATACAATTAAAACATGGTATTTATTTTTCATTTAAAAAAAGTTATGCATTATAGAGGAAGCTGAAACTCAAATAATGGTCACAGCGGTGGAGAAGTCGTTTCGCCGCATACGTAAGACAAAACATTCCTTTTTTAATTTAGTAAAAATGATTCATATAAAAAGATTCATTTTGAATAAAAGTAAATGTCAAAGGGGATTATACACCATATAAGGGAAAGTTGTGTATAAAACAAAATATGCCTCAATGAAAGGAGATTGAGACGAAGTCCCTTGCCTTATTTCCGACTTGACTCGATCATTATTTAATCTCCTGAATAATAAAGTAGAGTTAATTTATACTTGCTTAAGAACCTTTTTCAAGTCCATTATTCCATTCATATCACTTATTACCATGTTATTAATATTATGTAATTATTTAAGTTAATAACGGTCATTTTGTCGATCTTTGGTACTTGAGTCAAAAATAAACTTCTTGTAATTACAAGATGTTAATGTTGTAAAATATCCATTATATCCAGAATTATATTCATGGTGTAGATATCATATATATCATATATATAATATATATCTAGTATATACATTCATTTATAATATTACATAACATTTAGAGGTAAGAAATGAAATGCACCGTTCCTGGAGACGGTAAGCCGTACGTACGCATGGACGCTACTTTCATTTCAACTTCGTATTTAATGGAATGAAATCATATTAATATAAAGGTATATTATAATTCCAGTATAATATAATATATAATATCATTTACTCCATCCTTTATACATCCCACATATGGCATTAACGATTCAAATCACTTTGAGGGGGTGGTAGTCCGCACTTCCTAAAATGAAATTATCGCGTTTACCAATAATAAAAATCATAAAGGTATGCCATAAATAAAAAATAAAAAATCATAAGGAAAACATAAACATAATATATATCATATATAAATATAGTGACTTATTAATGTCCACCATGAGAGGTGTTAAAAGAAGATTGAACAATCATCGTTTCATGAGGCAGTAATTCACCACCCACAGAAACAGTATGTTTTTTAACCATTAGACATAGGTGTGTGTAAGTGTACATCAAATAATTCTCATAAAAACATAATATATATTTAAGATACTGGTGTTGTTACAAAATAAAGGAATAAAAAGAGTTTAATGGGTTGGAGAAGCAAAATAAAACAAATAACTTAAGAGAAGACATTACCTTAAAATCAGGTAACTCTTTTTGATTTGAGCCAAAGGATTCCTTGGAAAGACTTATGCCCAAATTGGGGCTTCTTGGAGTAAGAGAGGGAAGTTGAGATAGTATTTGGGCATATGTTGGCCGAGAAAAATGGCTTTCAAGGTGTGAATAAGGTGGTAGAGGTGGGGGCCTTTTATAAGAGGAGAGGAGGGGCACTCTTGGAAAGTCAAGAAATGTTATTTTATTATATAATGAGTTTTGGATTTTAATGGTCCCACAATTATATATTTAAATGATAAGGTGATAAGGGTTTTAAATATACTCATCCAATTGGTTTTTGACAAGTGTAAGTCTTATATTTTACATTATCTTTTCATTTTATTTAAATCGTTAATTAATGAGGTAATCATTGCATCATTAGGGTTTCATAAATAAATTTATTTATTAAATGCCTAAAAATTATAAAAAAATTACCATCATGTAGGAAATATTTTTATCTTTCCAATTAATATTTACAGTCGAAAATTTAGTTTATATAACCCCATGTAATAATTGTTTTAGTAAAACAGTACATGTTTGTGACACTTTTATTTTTACTTTAAATAAAAAGTTGTTAATGTCATTTTCATACCCAAGTGACTCCATGGGGTCCCCAAGTTGACCCATGGATTGTCTTGGTCTGCCATGACTTACCCAATAAGGTTAGGACAAGTGTAAAGGTAATTTAATATTATTATAACATTATATTTACCTTATATTACTCTAATTACCTTTAATCGCGATTAATAAAACTTAAAAGTTACTATTCACCAAAAATTATTTTCATCCCATTGAACCACATTTTACTTAGTAATGACAACCATGTATGTTAGATCTTTGAAATTCAATTCACAGAAGTGGTAAATTTTCATTTAAACAAAAAGTTAGTTTTTTAACTACCACTTAGTGGTTTCACTATTCATCAAAAATTGAAGTTTTTCAGAAAAATACCAAAAATTAACCCTAAGATATATTTGATATTCCTAATTCAAAAATGATGTCTATTTTAAAAAATTCAAAACATATAAGATGAATTAATTAATTTAATAATTAATTCCAGCTGTCACAACAAATAGCGTGTTTTTAAGAAACAATATATATCAAAAGATTGACAATTATTTATGTCCAATTTTAAAGTGAAATTAATTCTAATGACCACCATTGGATAAAATGGTAAAAATATATTATAATTATACTTTAAAACCACTAAATATTATAATTTATCACTATAAATTATTTTGGTACAAAAAGTTGTTTTTAAGTATTTTTTCTATTCATAGAAAATTAGAAGTTCTCAGAAAATTACAAAAAATTCAACTTAGGATAATTTAGATTTTACGAATACAAAAATGAAGTCCATTTTGAAATATAAAATTTATATAATTTCAAAATGTGGGTATTACTATTCATAACGGCTACTTTGATTGGTCGCGGTGTATTAGAATCTTGAACTTGCGTACAATGCAAGCTATTGCATTATTGAAAGAGAAGTGTGTTGTGGAAGCTTGGGGTGTTACATTCTCCCCTACTTCAATAAATTTCCTCCTCACAATTTGGAAATGTTCTTCGAAAATAAAAGGTTGAAAATAGAAAATACCTTTGTGGAAAACCCACATCGGAAATAAGGTTAATTAAATTTAGCCTTAATAAGAGGGAAAGGAAAATAAAAAAGTCACCAACAAATTATGATCTCGATTAGGAGAACATTAGTGGAAATTAGAGACATATAATTGGATGAAAAAAGTAAATATTTTTAGGGAGTGATCAATCACAAACAAGTGTAAAATTGAGGGCCTCAAAGCCTTCAATCTATGTTGATTTCAAATATCATCAGTTCAACAGAACATAAGGTATTAAAATAACATATTTTTTGTTTTAATATCCATTTCCTAAAGTTTTAAGAATTAATTTATTCATAAAATAAGAGATAGGTATATATATATATATATATTCTTGACAAGTAGAGTTTGAACCTTCAACTATTTTCTACCACAAACTCATCTTTCTCTCAAAAAGATAATAAAACTCAAAAATATTATATTTATCCTAATCGTACTAGGTTAAAAATATTAACACATACCATTTAGATTAGGAAAACTATTTTCTAAAAACAAGGGACTTTCTGTAGGCTATTGGTAGGTAATAAAGGAATGTCTCACTATGGTTGTGGGTTAGATTCCTACATCTTTTTCCGACGGGACGGGTTATACCCCGACCTACAGGTTGTCCTTTTCCTAAAACTATAGTATTATAATATTCTAAAAATAATCTTCAGAAATGTTTTATCCTTAAACAAAACTATCCAAAGTTAAACTTAATCAATTCCAACCTTTATATTTACCCAAAAAACCTCTGTCTATACAATTTCTAAAAGGTCTCTAAATTCCAAAATCAATTCATCAGATTCCCCAAACAAAGTAAAGTTTCTCTTATTGTCACATATTAAAAATATGATTACCTTAATCATATTAAAACCTTAATGAAAACAACATGTACTGAAGTACAATCCTTATATATATAACATTATTCTTATAACCATAATATAGTTCTTGAGTCCAAAAACACAAATAGAATAATTATTCCACTTCAACTGCAGTAACAGCATAAGATTGCCTTGGTCCCTTGGCCTTTTCTGAGGTAAGTTTCCTTTGGGCTTAGGGAATTCATTTGCATAATGCCCCATTTCTCTACAATTGTAGCATTCAACATTGACAGACTCATTCTTTCCCTTGTAATCACGATCCGGGTAACCTTTTTCTCCACATTTATAACAAACTCTCATTCCTTTAAGGCAAGTATCAGGGTGATTCTTCCCACAATTATCACATAATGGAAAATCCTTCTTTCCCTTTTTCCCTTTATCTGTCTCTTGTTCCACCATTATTTTCTTCTCTTGCTTTAATTTATTGTTGTAAGACTTAGAGAATTCCTTTTCTGTATTAATGGCACATGAGACAATGTATTCGTATGACGAGAAGGATTGTGAGACCAATGCTCGATGGAGAAATGGTTTTAACCCATCAAAGAAACGATCAATCTTACTTCTTGGGTTATGTATATAATCTGCAGCATACCTCGCTAACCTTGTAAAGTTAGCCTCATATTTTGCGACATTCTCATCCTCCTTTTTTCTCAGACTGATAAATTGCCTTTCCATAATTGCTCTATGGTCACGAGGAAAGTATTTTTCTAAGAAAATCTCTTTGAACTCCCTCTATTCCATACTTGATACGTCTTCATCTTCCTTTCTATTTTGAATCAATGACCACCATTGATCGACATCTTCAGTGAGGCGGTAAACTACCATGATAACTTTTTCCCTTTCACTACTCCCCAAGGCATGGAATATTTTCTCTAAAGAATTTATCCATTGTTCAGATACTAAGGGATTTGTAATCCCATTGAATGTTGGTTTTTTTGCCTCATGAACTGATCTAACATTGATCCTCCACGTTGTGGATCAGGGTTCTCCATACAAGTAAGGTTATTATTCATAACCTGAGTGAGTTATCCCAGTATGGTGATAAGCTGATCAATACCAGTTGTATCACCAGCTCCATTATAATTATCTTGAGCAGTTGGTAAATCCCTACATGGAGTGCATACATTGATACAGTTTCCATTCCTTCCACTAGGCACCATTTCTAAACAATGTCATAAACTAGATTAGTTTATGAATCGAAATACATAATCCCATACTTGTAAAACACTTAACATAAATTGAACTATTTATGGATATAATCCATAATCATAAAACAAATGTTTTCATTAAGGAAGTATATACTCATAAACCCTTTATAATGGTTTGTAAAGAAAATGAGAATTATCCTAAGCATATCCCCCAAGAGTGTTGTAACCAAGAGTGTAGCAAGGCCCGTTGTCATGCACCAGTTCCCGTTCGAGTCTAGCTCAAATCGGTGTTTTTGGGTTTTACCCCGAGGTACATCTGTGCCAGAGCCGCCTCTACCTGCTCGTATCCAGACATGGATGTATTGCTCGGAAAACTCACAAAATCTCTATAATACCAAAATTCTAGGAAGTTCTTCTATACCAATCCTTAAAGTCTATCTTAGGGCTATGTTCTCTAATCAGAGTTTATCTAAATCTAGCTTCCAAAGTTAGTACTAAATTGCCTATGATACCAACTATAACGCCCCAACCCCAGTTACCCAGAGTCGGTGCATTATCACGTAACATTGGCATGCTCACAAAATATCACGTCTCGAAAGACCGATTAGTTTAGTAGCCTTTGAAACACTAGATACATTCATAAATGTTACATTACATCATAAAGTCAAAAACTACAATAAAATATCCTCCATAGTCCACACTCATATCCCCTTCAGACTATCCCTACAGGTCAGTCATAAAATATTTCTTCACATCCTAGGAAAATAAAACATAGAAAGGGGTGATCTCAGATGCTCAGTAAGGATAACAATACAGCAGAAACTTTCATAAATAAACATACACATTTAAGGAAATGTATAACTAAAACAAAAGCCTTTTAAACATGAACATCATCATAATATGGAAAAAATAAAATTAAATAATGCCATTTATTTATTCACATGGATATTCTACTAGTCAAATAACCAGATGAAATATCAATAACCACTTTCATAATGATGGAATGCATAATGTCATACTATCATAACCACGTAGCCAAGGCCTCGTGCCAAGACTACAAATAATATTTTGTCAATGCCTCGTGCCAAGACACTAGTTTTTATCATGAGACCTACCGATGCTTCGAGGAGCTATAGAGGGCTCCACCCATCACTTATTAAGTCCAATTCATTCCTTATATGAAAAGGTTTAAACATATCATAAACCATAACATAATCATATCACATAAAACATGCATAAAGGAAACATAACATTTCCACATTTCAATCATAAGACATAAATACAAAACATTGATATAATAAAAAACATTATCAAAACCATTTTCAATACCAAAATAAAAGAAAAGTAAAACATGGTATTTATTTTTCAAATAAAAAAAGTTATGGCTTGTAGAGGAAGCCGAAACTCAAATAATGGTCACGGCAGCGGAGAAGTCGTTGTCGCCGCATATGTAAGACAAAACATTCCTTTTGTTGTTTAGTAAAAATGCTTCATATAAAAAGATTACTTTTGAATAAAAGTAAAAGTAAAAGGGTTTTATACACCGTATAATGGATAGTTGTGTATAAAACAAAATATGCCTCAATGAAAGGAGATTGAGACGAAGTCCCTTACCTCGTGTTCGACTTGACTCGATCGTTCTTTAATCTCCTGAATAATAAACTTGAGTTAATTTATACTTTCTTAAGAACCTTTTTCAAGTTCATTATTCATTTCATATAACTTATTTCCATATTATGAACATTATGTAATTATTTAAGTTAATAACGGTCATTTTTTCGAACTTTGGTACTTGAGTCAAAAATAAACTTCTTATAATTACAAGTTGTTCATGTGGTAAAATATCCATAATATCTAGAATTATATTCATTATGTAGATATAATATATATAATATATATCATATATATCCATTATATACATTCATTTATAATATTACATAACATTTAGAGGTAATAAATGAAATGCACCGTTCATGGAGACGGTAAGCCGTACGTACGCATGGACGCTACTTTCATTTCTATTTTGTATTTAATGGAATTAAATCATAATGATATAAAGGTATATTATAATTCCAGTATAATATAATATATAATATCATTTACTCCATCCTTTATACGTCCCACATAAGGCATTAACGATTCAAATCACTTTGAGGGGGCGGTAGTCCGCACTTCCTAAAATGAAATTATCGTGTTTACCCATAATGGAAATCATAAAGGTATGCCACAAATGAAAAATACATAATCATAAGGAAAACATAAACATAATATATATCATATATAAATATAGTGAAATATTAATGTCCACCATGAGAGGTGTTAAAAGAATATTGAACAATCATCGTTTCATGAGGCAGTAATTCACCACCCACAGAAATAGTATGTTCTTTAACCATTAGACGTTGGTGTGTGTAAGTGTACATAAAATTCTTCTCATAAAAACATAATAGTATATTTTATATACTAGTGTTTTTACAAAAGAAATTAATAAAAAGAGTTTAAGGGGTTGGAGAAGCAAAATAAAACAAAAGAACATAAGAGAAGACATTACCTTAAAATTGGGTAGCTCTTTTTGATTTTAGCCAAAGGCTTCCTTGAGAAGACTTCGGCCCAAATTGAGGCTTCTATGAGTAATATAAGGAAGTTGAGAGAGTATTTTGGCAGATTTTGGCCAATCCAAATGGCTTTCAAGGTGTGAATAAGGTGGTAGAGGTGGGGGCCTTTTATAAGAGGAGAGGAGGGGCACTCTTGGAATGTCAAGAAATGTTATTTTATTATATAATGAGATTCGGATTTTAATGGTCCCACAATTATATATTTTGAGGACAAGGTGATAAGGGTTTGAAATATACTCATCTAATAGGTTTTTGACATGTGTATGTCTTAGAGTTTACATTATCTTTTCATTTTATTTAAATCGTTAATTAATGAGCTAATCGCTGCATCATCATGGTGTCATAAATAAATTTATTTATTTAACGCCTAAAAATTATAAAAAAAATTCCATCATGTAGGAAATATTTTTATCTTTCCAATGAATATTTATAGTCGAAAATTTAACTTATATAACCCCATGTAATAATTGTTTTATAAAAACAACACATGTTTGTGACACTTATTTTTACTTTAAATAAAAAGTTATTATTGTCATTTTCATACCCATGTGGCTCCATGGGGTCCCCAAGTTGACCCATGGATTGTCTTGGTTGGCCATGACTTACCCAATAAGGTTAGGACAAGTGTAAAGGTAATTTAATATTATTATAACATTATATTTACCTTAAATTACACTAATTACCTTTAATCACGATTAATAAAACTTAAAAGTTACTATTCACCAAAAATTATTTCCATCCAATTGAACCACATTTTACTTAGTAATGACAACCATGTATGTCGGGTTTTTTAAATTCAATTCACAGAAGTGGTAAAGTTTCATTTAAACGAAAAATTAGTTTTTTTAACTACTACTTAGTGGTTTCACTATTCATCAAATATTGAAGTTTTTCAGAAAAATACCTAAAATTAACCATAAGCTATATTTGATATTCCTAATTCAAAAATCATATCTATTTTACAAAATTCAAAACATATATGTAGAATTAATTAATTTAATAATTAATTCTCATTGTCACAACAAATAGCGTGTTTTTAAGAAACAATATATATCAAAAGATTGACTATTGTTTATGTCCAATTTCAAAGTGAAATTATTTCTAATGACCACCATTGGATAAAATGGTAAAAATATATTATAATTATACTTTAAAACCACTCAATAGTATAATTTATCACTATAAATTATATTGGTTAAAAAAGTTGTTTTTAAGTATTTTTTTCTATTTATAGAAAATTGGAAGTTTTCAAAAATTTCAAAAAATTCAAATTAGGAAAATTTTGATATTACGAATAAAAAAATGAAGTCCATTTTGAAATATAAAATTTATATAATTGCAAAAAGTGGGTATTACTATTCATAACGGCTACTTTGATTGGTCACAGTGTGTTAGAATCTCGAACTTGCGTACAATGCAAGCTATTGCATTATTGAAAAAGAAGCGTATCGTGGAAGCTTGGGGTGTTAAAACTATACTCCCTAAATTAATTATAAAATAATTTCACAATTTTTTTAGTTTATACCACCATTAACTTATAAAAAAATTAATAATGAGCCTTATAATTTATTCTATAATTAATACAACAATAAATAAATTTTGAGTGAATAATAAAATAATTTCTACCTACATCCCTTTATCATACCATCATATAATCATTAAAAATGATAGAAGAGTAAGAGACCAATAACATTATATCATATTTCTTGTTTACGGGAAACTTCAAATTATCCTTACATAGGTCCTCCTGGCCATAATAACGTTAACAAGAGATAACATAATATAGTGGAAGTCCCTCCCCTAAGGATAGTCTAAAATTAAAATATTAAATCTTTATCCTTTTCTCCTCCTTCAAAAAGTTCACAAAACAGACAAATAAAAAAGTTGTATAAATTTTTCAAAAATATTAAAAATAATTTATAATATGATAATTGGAACACTTATAACCCAAAAGGAAAATGGAAAACTAGTTGTAGTCCATAATGATGAGGAATGTTTGAAATAAAAAAAATGTGGGGAATTGGTGAGAAAAAATATCCATCTTACCTCAAGTTAAATAATTGAATATTCGAGACTATATATGTGCTCTACGGACAAAAAATCTGGATCTAGCATTGATCATGAATCCCATCAAAGATCTTATCTCTTATCCCCTATTCATCTATTATCTCTAGTGGATTCCATAAGGATTTCACCTTTCCCTATTTAGAAATGAGTAAGAGAGCATTAAGTGAGAAATAAAATAAAAGTTTCATTTAATTTAATTTTATGGCCCGCTTAAATAGTTCAATCCCAGTCTGGGAATCCCTACTTCTATAATACCTCGTCTTGGTAAAATACAACAATACGAAATTAAATTTGGAGTAATAATTCCAAAATGAGACTTTTTTTAAAATATATCAGTCTATTCTTAAATAGAATAATGAATATTTATTTGAAAATATTAATATATTTTGAAAATTTTACTTAGCATAGAATCTCACTAAACATCATCCCTAGGGTAAAAACCCCATTCGATGATCAAATAAACACACCAAAAATATTTTCTTGATCATTTTTATGGTGTAATTACCATTTATCTCCCCATAATCACTTAAAATCACAAATGATAAAATTTCCTTTCATTTTCACAACATGGAAAGAATATAAAGCCTTTAAAATAATTATGGTTGTTGAAATAAATTTAAAGATTTGAGGTCAATATAAATAATTATTTGAGTTCTCCATACAACCAATGTAAATAGAATGTTTGACCCCCATATGTGTTTAAATTAATATAATTACAACCAAATAAAACAAAACATTATTTGCTAATGTTTATTCTATTAGAAAAGATAAACTGATCATGTACATTTCAATTATTGAAGATTCTTTTTATCATTTTAAAATATCAATTAATCAGAAATCAAAAAATATTTAAGAATTTTTTTTTGAACAAGTGTAAAGTATCATGTTGAAATAATGAATTTATATACATAAAATTATCTTATAAATGTTGAATGTATTAAGATTAATGAGAATCTATGAATTCTAAGGGTGGAGATTATCCCTATTTTTATAATTTTATAATAAATATTGTGTTTCTTATTTATCATACATATTTATTTTAATTATTATATATATATTTTATTTTATTTTATAATATATAGAAACAATTTTTTTGGTATTATATTAATGAAATTTAAGTTAATAAATATTTTTTCTTTTTATATAAATATTGAAAAATAATAAAGTAATTATTATTTCTTTATAGATTAACAATATTATCTTATTAATAGCTGAAACTACTATGAGGGAAATTTCTTTATTATTGGAGGTCATCTCTCAGGAACATGAGGACATATTTCCATCAATACCTTTCACAAGATGGTTTAAAAATAACGGTAGAAACCCATTTTCACAATTATTCATCTCATGATCACTTGTTGATGCATCGAGGAGCTATATAATTTTTGATATTCGCCTATCATTTCCATTCCATCGTATTTATCATTTTGAATAACCAAAATAAATAATATTCCTTAAAAAATAACCGTATTGAATGGGATATACAAATCTATCAATAATTCCCCAATTAATCAAATAATTGTCAAAGTAACCACCGTATGAATAATGGTATACAGTTTAGGAAATATTAACATCCATTATATGATAATATGGATATTCAATTAAATTTACATGGAAAAATGATTATAATAAAGTGATTTCTTCATGGTAAAGTTAACAATCACAAAATTAAGTGATATATAGAACATTCTTCAAGAGAATAATATGTAAACATCCCAAAGTGTCTCATACCACTTAGAAACATTTTAAATCGTAACCTCCTAAAGGATACAAATTGAATGCAATTAATAATATCCTGATATTAAGGATATTCATGATATAGAATTTCAATGGTAATATATACACCATATAAAACAAACTAAGTGCATAATAATAGAATGTGCCTTAGTGAAATGAAATTGAGACGAAATCTGTTACATAAGAATCAAAAGACCCAAAAGTGATAATAATAAAATGAAATATATAAATTCAATGAAGATAATAGGGTTTATGATTTTATATGTTAATGTAAAAGTACGAAAACATTATATATAATAAATTAGGTGCACAAAAATAAATTACGCCTCACAGAAAGAATAGTGAGATAAGAATTCCTTACTAATGTGGTAACAAATGAATTGGAAATCCCAAAGGTAATAATAATTAAATAAAAAATTTAATTACCACTAAGATAATATAATTAATGATATTATATGCCAATGTTGAAATAATTACACCATATATAATAAATTTTGTGTACAATAATTAAGTATGTCTCACGTAATGAAAATGAGAAAACAATCCCATACCTTGTTTTTCTATTCAGGTGAACGTCCTTTAAATTTTTTTATATTAAACTTATTTTTAATTTATACTTGTTTCAGAACCTTTTTCATGTTTATAATTAATTTTATTTCACATATTACTATGTTGTTTACAAATACTCAAATAATTAATTTTACCTCATGTGTTTTCGACAAAATTTGGTTTATGTGTCAAAACAACTATTGTTGGTCAACTATGGTCAAAAGGTTATTTAAATTACCTCTCCATAATAATAAACATTAAATAATTATAATATTTTAATGTAAATTATATTTTTAAAATCAATCATAAAATATGGTTATGAAAATTATAATATGTTACAATCATGGAGACGGTAGGTCATACGTATGCATGAGTAACATTCCCATTTTTAAATAATCACTGTGGAAAGAAGATAAGTAACTAAAATATTTAAAAAATTATAATTATATAATAAATATCATATTATTTAATAATATGTACTTATATATAGAATTATGTGGTGTAAAATGAATCACATCATGTAGAGAAGGTGGAAGTCCAAATATCCATGAACAACATTATCTCTTTTAAAGTGTATAAAGGGGTAATAAAGAATATATATATATATATATATAAAGCTAATTATTTAAAGAATATATTATTTATTATTTAATGTAACTTATTTTTAATTAAAACCATCCTTTATATGTTCCATGTTTAGTGTGAACGAATCACAACACCTTCGTGGGTGGTAGTCCACACTTCCTCAAATGATGTTATCAGATTAACGTAAAATGGAAAGTATTAAAAGTAGGTGTAATAAAAGAATTGAAGAGGTATAGATAAAAAAAATATCACATTTGATATATATAAAACAAATTCCACCATAATGGACACCATGAGAGGCTGTAATGGAAGAAGTAACAATCATCATTTCGTGAGGCAGTAGTTCACCGTCCACATAAACAATATGTTTATTACCCATTAAATGGTGGTGTGTGTAGGTGTGGGTATAACTCTCATAATAAAAACATCCTGGTATATTGAGGATATTTTTTACACAAAAATAGTATAAGTATATTTTAGGGTCTGGAGAATGGAAATGAAACTAGAGAGATTGAGAAAATACATTACCTATTAATCGGGTAACTTGTTTTGGTTTAAACAAAAAGGAAATACATGGAAGGTATTCTTCTCATAGACAGGATTATAGGTATAGGGAAGGTATATTGGGAGGTCATTTGGGATTATATTTTACAAACTTATGAGGTTGGAGAGGTGCGATTAATGGGTAGAGGTGGTGGCCTTTTATAAGGAAGGAAAAGGACTCACTTGGTATTCTTGAAAAGAGGTTAGGTATGAACATTTTCTTACCTAATAAAAGTAATAAAAACCCAAAAAACTCATTATTTGAAGGTTAATGGAAGAAATATGGCCATAAAATGGGTTTTGGGCAAGTGGATAGGTCATTTGGGCCCTTAAACATTGGTTTTTAGTCCATTATTAAGCCTAATTACACCTTAATTACTATGATTAATTTTAATCACTTTCACTAATAATTTTTTCAAAAATTAAGTTGATATTATTAGACAAAAAATATTATCTAGATTACAATGGTGTTTGTTTAATTTTCAATTAATACTAATTATTCAATAATATATTATATTTGATAGATAAATATTCAAGAAATAATACTTATATTTCATGTCCATATATAATTATTTTCTTCTTATTCATGTTATAAACAATGTGTCATCATTGACAGAAGACTTTGAAGTTAAGGAACGCCACTAAAATCATCAGAATTGATATATAGAACATTAATTCTCCATGCTTCTCAACTTCATGTACTCTTATAATCTAAAACACATATTGACCCATTATTGACAACAATTACAATTCATGTCCATTGGGTTCAAAAATCTACCCCTTCAGATTTTATTCAATACCTCTTCACATTTTTTAAGTCAACATGTGTTCTCAATCGTCCTACCCATTATTAAAAATAATATTCAATGGAAATGTGGGAGATTTATAATCTCATAAATATTCACAAAAAAGTTCTCCTCCCTTAAATTAATATTTATTAAACAATTCTGAGAGAGGCATGATATCACATGGTTCTCTTTCCAAATAAAATTTAGTTAATAAACTCTATATATATAAGGTCTAACACGATGTATAAGAAAAAGATATATATAACTAATTTTTACTAACATATCCATCAAAAATAATCACAAGTGAAACCATGATCATAAATTCTCAATTCTCAAGAGAGGGGATGTTAAGACAAGAAATACATAATCCTGCACACACTTTAACCAATGCATATGAAAGTTTAGGTTCATAAAAATTATTCACCTCAATCTCATATTTCTGTAAAAAATATCCCTATAAATTATTAGAATGATATAATTGAATAAGGGGTAGAATGTGTGATTTTCATCTCATTTATCATGTAATATCCCCCTTAATAGAATCACTCATCTTCTTCATCATAGTTAGTTTCCAACCATGAAACTCTAGGAAATGACTCATCATAATTCCTATCTAGAAGTGACACTAACGACATTCTCCTTAAAGTCCTTACATGTTATATCAAAATACCTAAAATAATAGGGAATAAAGAGAAACCTCTGGTTTCTTTAGAAAAAAACATTCAGGGTTAGAGTTTCCTCTCATCCATACTCTCTTCTTCTTTCAAAGCTAAGTTATTAATTTTATGTTAGAAATATTAAATCTTAAACTTTTACATAACATCTCATCAAAACTCCTACATACTTATTTAAACATTCTTATAAGAGACAAATTACACCAAAAATAATAGGCTTTTGGCCATACCTTCATCAACACCAACAATAGCCTCTGAATATTGATCTTCTAGATTGATTATAGATCAATTAAAAATTATATTATTAATTTATTATATCCGTTTATGACATATGTTGATTATGGTGAAATTATATTCTTGAAAAAATTCCTTCAATTCTTGGGTAATAGTATATATTAATCTCATTATTGGGTTTTTAAAACTATTCATATAATGATTCCAATTTTTCTTTTAGTTCCCACTCAATATATATCATTTATTCTCTTTAATAATCACTGAATAATGAATCAAATACTTTATAAACTTGAACATAGAGTGAATTAATTATCTAAATAACTAGATGGATCATCCTTCCCTTTTCTTCTCATAAAACATCTCATTTTTAAGGTGGAATAATTATTCTTCTTATCACCTTTCTTTCTCCTGGGTCTCTACACATCCTCATTAGATTGAGATTCTTTTTCTATCTTTTCTAGAAAATCATTGTAAAAGTGTCCAAGGCTATTAAACTACCATCTCATCTATGATTATTTTTATTTTCCCATAATATTATATTTTTAAATCCATTTTTGAAATAATTAAAACAATATTATTGAATTCATCCTTACCTAACTCATCTTTATAATAACTAAATTAAAAACCATCTTTTTCTTTAATTTTTCATTTTCTCATTACTTCAATGTCCATATATATATTTTATTTCTTCTTAAAAACCATAATTTTAATAATTTCATAAGATAAAATTATTTTATGTAATTCATCCAGAGAAAATTCTCTCTATATATAAGGGATGAATTTTTTAATCAAAATGATCTAGAATATTTCAAATCAATTTTTTAACAATTATTTAATCCTTTAGATTCTTTCCAAATCCCCATATATTTCTCATAATATCATTTACCCAAGTAATATGTTCATCAATAGTCTCATCACCATCCATCATTATATCTTCATATTGGATCTTATAAACTTGAACATTATCTTTTTTGACGTTGATATTTAATTCAGAGTTTCTTTTTAATTTTCCCTTTATTTTATATGAATCTTGAATACCTCTGACCCTATAATATAAATTTTCTAACAAGGACATTAAGATTGTTGTTTCTATTTTTCTATCAACCTCCAAATTCCACTTTTCAAAATAATTCATATGATTATCTTCTCTATTTGGTGGAAAACCTATTATGGAATCGTCCATTATATTAGGGCCATGTGAAATGATATAAGTTATAAACCTATTCCTACAACTATTGTAATTTATTCCATTGAAAGTAAGAACTTCTCGGTTGTTTATTGAATTGATATTCTCTAACAATATTGTAACTTCTTTTGGATATTTTGAGTAACATGTTTTTTAATACTTATTATCGAGACTAATGAATGGTTAGGTACCATGGAGAAGGGTAGTGAATCAATGGTACACTAATTTTATGAATTTCTCACATTTTAAATTAAACAACTGGAACTAGTTATAGTTCTCGATCCACTCGATAATATTTCTCTCAATATCATCTTGGGCGCTGTTCTAATATAATAGAGAAAAGAACACGTTATTTATAAGGTTTTACATAAAAGATTTATCCATTATATGTTGGTTAAACATCCCATCATTTATTCTCCACTACCTTTATAGGAGAACACAACTGCTAAGACACCCAAATTACAATCTCTCAACAATTGGTTAGACACCCTAACTTCTCCTCTTATATGATTGGTTAAATAACCCAATAACAAGCCTCCATTATCTAGAGAGACAACCCATCTCCATGTCTCTTATTTAATGATGTTCCATAAATAAAAATATATTTTTTAAATATTCTTTATCTATAAGAAAACTAGATTACCTTTCCTTGTGAACTATTATTTAAGGAAATTTATATTTGTTTAGAATAAACTTGTTGGCTTTGAAATTAATTTGATATTGAATGATCTGAATTCTTTTCTTCAAATACATGATACCATGTGATATTTTTATTGAATTATTTTTCATCATGTATCATTTTCTCTTAGATACAAACATGTCTTGGGATTCTCAAAATATAGTTCTGCAATGGATATAGGGAATGTTATAATTTTTTATAATATAATTATTCACCACCTTCACGAACATATTTATCCACAATAAAACCATTTTTGTGCATTTTATATTTAATTTATTCCATCGTTTAGAATTTTTTTAAATAACACATTAATTTTTTTCAATTTAAATTTGAATATCCAAAATGTGTTGCTTATTGTATTTCCTCGTATTAAATATCTGATTATTTTGTGGCTATTCTAAATCTATATGAAGCTTAATTAGAATACCAAAAGGATTAATGTTCTCATCATTCTTTACATAGAAAATTAAGTATTATTACCCATCTCATATTAATGTAGTATTAAATAAAGAACATTTAACCATCATTTAATCACTTTAATAATTTACATGGTCTCATTCATGCATTCATACTATGATTAATGAACATTCGTTAATTATTAGGTAAAATTCCAACACTACTCAATATTTTATATTTTTATAACCATGCATTTATTATATTTAAAGATTAAGTCATGCCTATTTCTCCATGTCGTTTCTTCATTATAGAATACATGTGGATTCAAATTTCACCATGAGATTTCATTATTTGATGAGTCCATTGACCTTACCTCATCCAATAATCCATTCATACAATTTTAACTAAATGAATGTGAACTTATCTCAATCTTACTCATGAATTTATCAATTTTCTATTTTTTTAAGGATCAGTTTCATTTCAGGAGATATCATGGCTCAAGTTATTCTATTCATGTATATAATATACTATTATATAATCATCCCATACCTTTATGTTGTTATTAAATACCCTTCAAAAATTAGTGGATACCCTTACATGATTTTCTATGTACGATTCTAAAACTATTATTCATAGTCCTTACCCTTGTGTAAGGATAACATACCCCTACACAACTCCTTTATACATTGACAACCTTTACATAAGGATAGTTAACCATTACGTAGCTTTCATAACTATAATTTTACCCTTACGGGAGCCATATTACCCTTACATAGGTGTCATAGGAAGCTTATGTGAAATTTTTATTGATAATATTACTCTGATGTAAGTCATAGTGTACCTTTACATAGGATATTCACTAATGGTCTACCCTTACACTAACTGATCTACCCTTACATAAGTGAGAGAGTACCTTTATGTGAGTGGAAATTGATCCATAAATAGCTAGTTTATACCATTCCATAGTGAAATTTACCCTTATATAAGTAATAAATTTCCTTTATATAGATGTATATACCCTTAAATAGATTCATGTTTCTTCTATATTTTAGTCTATGAAAATCAATACCTTCATAAACTCACTCAAGGCCTTCTTCAAAACATTCATTTATGAAAATAAATATTTTCCTGGTATTCATATAAAACTCCTCATAAAATCATAATAATATTTTAGGGAAAACTACCTATGTTATAATATTTATATTGAATGGCCTTCTATAATTTCTCTTCTTCTTCTTGATATTTTACCCAATGTTTCATCATTAAAATAAGACTTGGACATTAAATAACACTTTAATAATCATCAGAATTGGTATGGATAATAGTAATTATACATAATTCAAAACTTCATCTCCTATCATAATATCTAAAAAATATTGACCATTTATATATAAAAAATACAAGTCATTTCCATTGGGTTCCACGCACTTAAATAAAAGTAGGGGAATAATAAAAAATTGCCTCAAAGAGATAAATTAAAGATGGAAAACCCTTACCTCTAGTACGGACTTCCATGAATATACTTCACCCTCCTATATCAAAAATATATATATCATAATCACTGAATTAATAACCTTACACGTATCCATTTTAGTTTATACTCTTCTTAAATTTTCATAATCTTAAAGAATCATACCTATCTTCCACACTCAATGATTATGGTTTTGATCATTTTTAGTGGTTTCATAATAATGGTGCCAATATTGATTCTTCTTCAAATGTTATTCATTAAATTTTCATTAAATTTATTATTATAGTTGTTTTATAATTATTTATATTTTATCAAATTCCTTTCATGAGACTTTTACTCTATATCCTTGAAGATAAAATCGATAGCATGCATGTTTTGGTGATTTTTGATGATCGTAGGCTGTTTTTTTAATTGATGAATTAAATAATAATATAACATCTCCAAAATTTATAAAAAATAATTATATAAAAATTTATAATATATTTTACCAAAAATTAAGTTCTTATATTCATTCAAGATAAAAATTCATAGTATCATTCAATTGGGTTGTAAAATGGATCCAGATAAGAATACACCCTGATTTAATAACTGATTATGAGGTGGTTTTGTTGTAATATAATTGTACCAAATGAAAAGTGAACATATTTATTGTTTATTAGTTTAATATTTCATAATTATAATTTAATTATAATAAGAAGTTATAGATATGAAAATATTACATTATTTGATTAAAAATAGTGTCCACTCAGTATACTTTTTTAAATGATTGAATTAACGATAATCATTTTTTGATCATATCATTTATAGGTTCTATAATTTTTCATTAAAAAATAAATAATATATCATTAAAATCATATTTATAATTTAATAAAATATATATATATTTCCTTTATTTTGTTGCATGAAAATGAAACACATTGCACCATAGAGGTGGTAGTCCATACAATGCATGAATAGAGGATTCATTTTTTCTATGGGAATGGGGAAAGGTTGTTAGTTTTTATTTAAAAAATATAAAAATAATTCATTATGATATATGTACTGAATTCATAATATAATATTTGGAAAAATAAATTTTAAATGGATAGATGAAAGGAAAAGATGTTAGTGAAAAATGTACTTATATGGATATCTCTAGGTTTCTCTTCGAGGATTCCTTTTAAAGTAATATAATGTTAAAATATATTGGGAATAAAATATTATATGATTGAAATATTATTATAGGGTAAGGAAATAATATATATTTTTATTAAGAGACCAAATTTTAGAGTTCTTTTATGGGGATGGTGAGAGGCCTCTTTTATAAGTGTTCATAAGGGTATTTTTGGAAGTATTTATAAATAGAGAACATGTTAAACATATATTGTAGCTCCAAAAATAGGAAATAATTTATTTTTTAGTTATGTAATATTAATAATATCTCAAAAAATATTATATACATGTTTATATCAGGTTATATTTTCCATTTTAGCTTTTATCGCAGTAACTGGTATTTATTTAAAGTGACATCAACTTTATGCCTAAAAATAAAGTGGTACCATTAAAATAATTTTGACCCGATGATTATAAATTTGAAATACATTTTATTTAACTAAATTTAAATAACTGAAAAAAATTATTTTTAATAAACTAAATGTATAATATATTAAAACATTTTTTGTGAAAAATATGACTTGAGTTTTAAAATGTCAATCATAGGATTGTAAACAATATTCAAAAATAAAAAATATATAATTTAAAGTATAAAATAAATATTTTATTCAAAAAAATTATTTTATAAATTTATAATCCACTAATATATACTATTAATCGCATAAAATTCACAATGTTAATAAAACGCTATATTGCACTATTCACAAAAAATCGATTTTTTTTTTAAATCCCAAAAATTCATTTTCATATAATAAAATTTTTGTCAATTAAAATAAATTTTATTTTATAAAAATAATATCTTAAAATTTTTAAATTAATCATTTAAAAACACTCATGGTTAAAGGATCTTTACATTGCACATTTTGTGACAGTTCTGGTTATGGTATTTACATGCTATATTAGGGTCTTGGGTATTACATCAAAAGTGTATTTCTTGACACCCATGAACTAGTTTCTAGACTATGGGGATTGATAACTATTTTAGGTACTTCCTATGGATAGGATCTAGTTTCTATGTCTAGGGTATCTTGATTTGGTTTTTGAAACATACACTAGTTATTAACACTTTAAATTTTTATCACATACTTATAACATCAAAACAATACTATGTGATTAAAACAAAAGTCACAAACATGAATTTTCCATCTTATATTTTTTATTTAACATTTAATGCATAATTATCATTTTAAAAAAATATCATATTAAATTATATTAACTTAATTAATACATGAATAAATTGTAACATAAATTCAATTATTATTATTCTGAACATCAATAAAAGAACTTAATTAAATTTTATTATGATCATTCACATATAGGCGTTCAATAGTCCAACATGGGGGGTAAAACTTCTTTCTAAGAATTAATTCATCTGAATTGGTAGAAATTTTGGATACACTTTCTGTGTATCCCACTAGAACATTATCTTAATAGTAGTGAATCGTATTCACAGAACATGAGTTTTATCTATCAAAACATCATGGATCCTAAAGAAAAAATGACAACTTATATCCATGAATACTTACTATTAACATGTTAAATATAATATAATCTATCTATCATGTGATATATAATAAATTTGGTTTCCTTAATTATGTCATCATGCTTTGATACATTATTTATCTTCTATGAAAATATTTGATTGGATTTCCATCATCTATAATGGTCATGGATTTTCTCAATATATTATTATACCTGTAATGTGGCCAAATATATCTCCTCTTATTGAGAAGAAACTAATCCAATATTGATGATTTTATCAATTCCATAAAATTAATGATGCACCCAATGGTTGATAACTTACCACAACCTAATATTTAATGGTTTTCACCATAATCAAATGAAGTGATCAAATAATTCAACTTAATAATTATATCATGTCAAGAAAATAATGCACATGGTTATTGAGTGAAACATCCAAAAACACTAAAACATGTGTTATTCCTATCGGTGGGTTAGTCCCCATGATCTTCATTACTTAGGATCAGAAAGTGAAATCTGTATGAGATGACTTCTCAAAACTTATGATCCCCATCACAAAATATATTGATAGTATCTATGTAATTATTATTGGTAGGCTAGTCTTCATGATCTATTTTAACAATACTATCACATGAAATAGAACTGACTTGCTAACCATCAACTTATCAAATATCAAATTATAAGATTATCCCTTTATAGAGTTATAGATTTAGTCATTGGGCCAACCATATTCTCTTAACAAGAAACTATTTTATTTCCAACTTTACCTCCTTTAGTAAAACTCCATCATGAGATGATATCACCAATTATGCACATTTATCAATTATCATAACCATTAAATCATTGAAATTACTATTATCATTATATTATCATAATTTATATTCCTATAATATATTACTTATAAGGAAAAATTCTAAGAATTGGAAAATAAATAATTGTATATTATAATAGCTTATTTATCTCTATTAGTAGCCATAAAAAATTAATCAATTTAAGATATTTCTAATATTTTAATTAATTATATTCTCGTTCCCATTCCCTAATCCAAAATACAATACTATATCCATTGATCTTTATGAATACTAGTTTTTCCCCTTGATATATAGAATTTCTTCTTTACCAAGTACCAAAACATTATCAATTGTACCTTTTCAAGTACTATTATATTATTATAACTTTCTTCCTACATAGTTCTCTTAGATTAAACTGGTATTTTTCTATAAAAAATTATATATTGGATTTATAAAATATATTATGTATCATTGTATATGATATAGATCCATCACTGAAGTATATTGATATATACTCATCATCTTAATCTACACTAGTGTCATATACATGTCTTCTTATAGAGCATATTTCCATGGGATATAGAATTAAATTCCTTCTAAACTTTTTTAAACTAGTATTTTCAAAACCATTCCAATTTATGTTCTTTTATTTGGTTTATGTAACTCTTATATCTAACTCATAAAATATTATTCCCTAGAAAATAGGACACTAATATATGTAATACTCTTGAAATTTTATTTCATGTAATGTCTGATCCCTTGCTATTCTATTTTATTAATAAATTCTAGGAAAATATTTGTCCATGCCCTAAGTCTTTTTGGTAATATAGTAATCATTGTAGCAATTATGACTCACTAAACTCAAATAGATTTTAGAATCTCTATCATTGAATATGTTTTGACCCAATCAACACTCTAACAGTTATTAACTATATAATAACCAATAATACAGTATTGTTAATATCTTTACTAATCAACTCATGATATCCCTTGAATATATAATTAGACCCAATGGTATATACATAAAATAGAGAAATTATAAAAATATAACCCTCATTTTGGTATATGAAATCCATTTTTTTAATTCATATCTGCTTTCCATTTTAGTTTATTATCAATTAAAAATTCCTTTTAAGATAAAGGTTCATAATTATCAATGAAAAATTAATTACCTAATCAAGTGATTATAAAATAAGACTAATTTATTTTTACCTTTCCTATACATTAGTGTCTCTGGAATACTTATTTTCCACAAGATCTTATAAAACTTGTTCCTATGAAAAATTATTTGAAATATCTAGCCTTAACTTTATCATAGTGAATATTTGACCCACTATCTAAAATAGATATTTTCACCCTTCTCACGGAAATTTATTATTTTAATTGAATAAAATTTTTCTATCAGACAACTTTATGATAATTAATTGAGATACATTTTTTGTGGAAATTTTGTTTAATTTCATAGTTATGGAAAAATATTTTCATCTAAACTAATTAATTTTATGATATAATGTATTTTATCATTTTATAACTCATATAATATCCATATGATGGAATATAGTTAAAGTTTTATTCCTTTATTCATGAAACATATTTTTAAAGATAATATAAGACTTAAAAACTTATCATAATCATTATTGATCCTCCTTTTACTCACTTCATAAATTTAATGTGGATAATAAAATATGATATTATGAATAATCCAATGTATATTTTAATGATTGATAAAATTTTCATTAAGATATTATTTGACTCACCTATTTTAATAAAATTTATTATTCTTACCATTCTTATTCATTACTTCACTGTTAAATTGATAAAAATACTCAATGAAATCATAGGAAGTACATGAATTTACCTCAAGCTTCTACATGAAATATTTTTTTAATATTATTGAACTATTTATAAAATAATTTTGGTTTTATTACATATAATACCAAAAGTTTTCATAACTTTTATACAAGATAATCAATCATGTCAAAAACATACAATTTTTAACTCCAATGAATCTAAACATCATACTTAGTATTTTTTTACATTTTATTCTAATATAACATGACTAAGTTTAATCATACCTAGACTTGGTACTATTTTATCCTAATATTATATATTAATTACTAGATTAAAATATAGTTCATATGTGATTCAATTATAATAAAACTATTAATTAAGTATGTTATACCACAACAACTTTATTTCAAAGATTAAATAATATATCATTTTTTTGAAACTCAATTATGAGAAAATGTTTTTGGTAACACACATAAAATAAAAATTAGTTTTTTTAAGTAGAATAATATTTACAAATTGAGACAGGATATTATGATTTTCTCTTGATAAAATAGGAGTCATGTTCTATTAGTTACTTGAACATCAGCTTAAATCATGTAATATTTTTTTAACATACATGGTTCTTGTATTTATATATAATTATGTAAGTAAAAAATTGTATATTATAATCAAGAAGTAAAATAGAATTATTTTATTCAATGATTAATATACCTAAATGAGATAATTTTACTTACTTCTCCTTTATTTTCTTACAATTTATCTTGAAGTGACCTTTCTTACCAAATTAAAAGAAAATAGCCTCATGATACACTCTGTTTTTATTTTTGGTTTCATATAAGGACACTATAACAGCACCTTAGTGTCACACTTACTATTGGCCTTTTCACCATTCCTTATTTCCCATTCCCCAAAATAAATAAATATATTTATTTTTATAAGTTCTTATCAGTTTGAAAAATCCTTATAAAAAATATATCAACATTATTTCTACATGCTTTTTTTATACTTCTCAATGAAACTGGGGTAATTGGGCTAATGGATGAGAAATTGATATACATTGAAATATACATGATTCAAATTTAATATAATTTTTTTAATTAATAAATGTACTATATCATATTGATTATATGAGTTTAAAGTTGAATTCCATCATTCAAATTATACTTTTATCATATAAGGATAATCTCATTCATTTCATACATCACATTCCTCACAAATACTTCTTATTGATGAGACAAAATGGTTTAACTATACATTAATTCATGTTTCTTTCTCAACACATTGGACATTGATGGTTCTTTAGTGTTTTTAGGTTGAGTGAGAGGTGTCATTTCGTGGTTCCTTCCTTATCATCATTCTTTCGCTTTTCTATTCTCTTAATTTCGATCCCTTTGTTCTAGACACCACTCTAGGTCACGCTCATAAGTTTTTGTGTTTTCTTGGTACTGTGCTAGTGGGGGCAGTCTACGTCAATGTGTGGGTCCTACTTCCCTAGGTTTTCCTACTACTATCATCTGGTGGTATTTGCTTGTGCTTGGTCTCATCTTGGTACTCTTTTTCATTTTTCAGTGTTTTTAGTGTCTTAATTGTTTCTTTGTGATTTTTTATGGTTTGTTTCAAACTCTAGTTCATGGTAAAGATTAGATTCGTGGTATTCCATGTTTATGGATCCTCTTTCATGATGTTTTGGTGGTCTTGAATGCTGGTTCCCCCTGATAGTGGATTCTCCTAGAGGTGTTAATAATTTTGTTTTCTATTTTTTTAGTGGCTCTGTTCAGATTGTGGAGATAACGGTGATGGTGTCAGCCGGCATTTTAGATGGTGTTATGAATATTTTTTGGTGATAATGATTGTTTCCCACAAGATATTTTCAAGTGAGCTAGATCATATGATGGTTTCTTGTGTCATAGTATGCATCGTGAGGTGGTAGGCTCATGGAGGAGATAATGGTATCTATTTTCAAATTTGAAATCAGTCAATGTGTTAGGGTGTGCATTACAAGGTGGTAAAATTGCAGAGGTGATGATGGTATCTCATTTGAACTTTTAAACTCAATGGATGATGATGGTTCATTGTGTAGTGTTGATGTTTTTGTTTGATATAATGAAATTGGAAATATATAATGAAAAATTTGTTTTTGGGAGGATCCCTATAAGTTCATGGTTCAGTGATTGTTTCTATAGATTACCACTTAACATTAAAGTTATTTTTTAGTAAAATATAAATCATTTATTGGAGTTTCATCTATGAGTCACCTATAAGCTTCATTTTCAACTCACTTACTTCAAATAGTGTATAATTAAATAGTGGGGTTACTATTACAAAAAATATTTTATATAATAATATTTTTCACAAAAACCTATAATAATCTTCAAAATTAGTTATAGTTAGAACCTGTCTATTATACAATATTGATCATTGTGAATTTTGGGTTTTTATTTCTATTAGTCAAAAAAATTTAAATTTATCATATTAGTACATTTATCTTGGTTACCATTATTAGACATTGAACATTTATTAATCTTTAATATCCTCCACTACTTTATTCTAATCCGAGTATACCTATACAACTATATTCAGATCACTCAATCGCATGATTATTTTTGTGGGAAAGGATCCTTAAACCTCTATTCATAGACCAAGCTATGGAATCGTCACTACTCCAAGAGTCTAAGTAATCATTTTTACTGGCCAAGCAAATTAAATCATTCCTTCTTGAGCTATTGATTATAATACCATCTCTTATAAATTCATTACATATATTCACTTAACTCTTGTTTCAAAAATCTCACCAATTGATATATAAACAGTTATTTGATTTTAAATTTAGTTTCATCGCCTCAGTAAAATTTCTAGAAACCCCCAATAAGAAGTTGCACACTCCACTATGCATTGAGGGAACCCCTAAACTATAGAATCATTTTAATTATGGTGTTGGAAGGGGTTAATCCATTAATATTTACTTTGAAGGATATTTAATGTTATTAATTTACTTCATGAATAAAATTATCTTACTATATTTCTTTCCTATAACTATGTGATCATGATCACAACAAAACCAAAAATAAGTAGAAAACATTCATCATGTATTTATTAATTTTTATCTTCACTTGCTTGTTAAATATCTTATGTTATTCCAAAAATTCACATAAGTAAATATTTAACAATTATTTAAAGAAATAAATAAATAAAAAATATGTTATCATGATATGTTTTCTACTGGTGGATCCATCAAGCGGATAATGGATCAACTGACACCTAGGGAAATTCATTAGGTCATGTGATAACTTGAATTGTACCACTCATCAACTGCCCATGTGGTTTTTCATGTTTTGTTTCATGTTGATACTCATTCTCAAACCACATCAATGTGAAATCATTTTATCATTACAATTTATAGTCACACAAAGGTGAGTGTGACTCAATATGGGATAATTACAGGTCAATCAATCAAATATGGACCTTAAGGACATTATACATTTAAATATGGAGTGAAAATTCACATATTGTTTAAACTCAAATTTAATAAATAGTTATTACTAAAAATTAACTTATAAAAATAATTAAAATCAATAAAAAAATATATGATAATACCCAAAGACACCATAAGAGGGGGTGATTCAGGTTGAAACCAATTTAACCACATTTAAAACTCCTCGCATATTATTTTTTATATATATTAGTCCCACATAGATGGAAACTATGTTCATCATTTTGAATTACCATCAACCTCACCAAATGTAGTAAATAAAATGTTTAAATGAAACATATATTTTTAATAGTTCTTGAAAACAGGGATTCTCCATGGTGTATTCTATCGATGATGTGTTACGGAACCAAAATATATAACTACACTAATAAAGGGGATATAATGTGGTTTTGGACACTCCATCTCGTATCTCACTTCCAGTAAAATTATTTTGGTTCAATATAACTTTCTAAATAAGGCTCACAATACATATTACCCATCACACACTACACTAGTGTAGATCATTCATATTTTATAGAATTTTAAGTCTACCATTATTTAAGGACATGTAGTTACACCATTATCATCAACACATGCATCCTCTATTCTCAGATGATGCATTGTTGATCTCCATAGATTCTCCTTTATAGTCATGATGTGAAATCACCATGAATAGAAATTAAAACCTTTCTATAATAGGTCAAGAAAAACTCCATTAAATTTCTATTTTTATTGTGACAACCGGGTCCCAGTGACAGTACAGACACCCCGCCTTAACATGGTTGTTGGATCCTGTCCTTCCAGGTACCCCCAATTGCCCCGCAGACACGTGGGGCCCACCCCAGGGTCCGCCCACGTGCCTGAACGGGTCATCTGACTAATGATAGTCCCCACAAGCCAACACATGTCCTTTCCAGTGTTCTTTGTCCTCACTCACACACACCCTGGGAAACATCCAAGAAGGTCACCCATCCTGATCACTACTCCAGGTCAAGCACGCTTAACTGTGGAGTTCTAATCAAGTAGGCTCCCGAAAAGGAAGGTGCACCTTGTTGACATGAGTCATATCATTTAGTCATTTAACCTTTTATCATTTGGGGATGTTACAATCACCCCCCTTTAGAGCACAATGCCCTCGTTGTGGGACCTACATCTCAACCCAGGAAGTGAACCGCACTTAAGGCTGGGTACCACCTCTGATACCAAATGTGACAACCGGGTCCCGGTGACAGCACAGACACCCCGCCTTAACATGGTCGTCAGATCCTGGCCTTCCAGGTACCCCCAGTTTCCCCACAGACACGTGGGGCCCACCCCATAGTCCACCCATGTGCCTGAACGGGTCATCTGACTAATGATAGTCCCCACAGGCCAATACATGTCCTTTCCAGTGTGCTTTGTCCTCACTCACACACACCCTGGGAAACTTCTCAGAAGGTCACCCATCCTGATCACTACTCCAGGCGAAGCACTCTTAACTGTAGAGTTCTAATTAGGTAGGCTCCCGAAAAGGAAGGTGCACCTTGTTGACATGAGTCATATCATTTAGTCGTTTAACCTTTTATCATTTGGGGATGTTACATTTATGACTTTAATTCATTCACCTTTGATTTTTTGTAGCAATATCCATCCCCATAATCTCCTAGAAATTATATTTTCAAGGATAGTAAACGTTCTTTAATTTAAAACATATATATTTCATCAATGAATGATAGAATAATTTAAAAAGTTCATTCATTCTCTATCTATTATTATTAAAGAAATAAAAAATCCCAATATGATATTACATTCCATATTTTATAAATAGAAACCTCAAAAATTCATTATTATGTGATTCCTTGTATTAACTTTACCATTTTCCTTGACCCACCTATAAAAATATAACAATATGAAATTACTTATATATTTTGATATATAAATTTATTGAGAAAAACTTCCTATATCAAATCCCATAAATTATATAATCGCTAAAAATTATATAGAAATAATAAATAATCTAATGGAGTTTTTTAGGTAACTCATGTGACTCATTATTTCTCATACATGTATCTGATTTGTTGTGTACCTCTCTCATTTTCAGTGAGATATCAATTATTTATTTAAACCACCAAAATAAAACCAAAAAATAATTTTAAATTCACTTGATTCATTTATTAAATTCAAATCACACAATATTTTTACTTTGAAGAATGGTTCATGCATCATCTGACATAGTTATACTTTCATATTTTATGACTCACTCCCACCATTAATTTTTATTCATCACTATAGTGTTTTAAAGGAATCTAAAGACAAAAATCTCAATAACATTCCATTCTCCTTGAAACCATAGTATAGTGTAGTGAATCCTCAAGAAAAAAATCCTTTTGAAATGATCGACACTAAGGATACTTGTCTATTCTTCCTAACCCTCCATGGAAACCTGATTTCTGAACTCATTTTTTCATACACATTTTCAACACCTCTATGTCTATTCGCATATTGGGATTACTTTTTTTCACATTCATTCATCTATTTCACCAAAACAAGCCCCAAGTCTTGGTTACCTCCAACTAACCACATTAACATCTTTAGTTCTTTCACATAAAACACATATTTTCTCATGGTCATCATAATACTATGTGAGATGATGTGAATTCTTTTATTAAATCTATATGTCTTTAAAAACATTTCTAACTCTAAATCCACCAAAATACTAACAACTCCAAGATGCACCTCCATATCATTTTCCACAAGAGTAATCCATAACAATTACATTAACTAAAATTTCAATTATACCAAAACTCTTGTAATTTTAATATCCAAATTGGATTATCCAGCAACACCATAGCATGGTTCAAGACAAAGTGAAGGTTTTATATCACCAATCAAAATTCATTCATCTCATTAAAAATTACAAAAATTATTTCTATGGTTCTAACTCCCCTAATTTCAAACACCACTTTTTGTAGACAATAAATCGAAAACAAAACTATCATACTTTTTCATTAATCACCATATTGTTTCCTATTTCATCCCTAAAAATCATCCAATAATAAATTGATTCATTCTATGAATATATTTCCAATAAAGAACCTTATTATGTATTCATGACATATTTTCAAAAATTCTTCTTACTTTGCCTATCACATATATTGTCAACAAATCCAACACAAACCCATAGGTTTTTAAAAACCTTCCCCTTTGGATTTTTTTTGAAAATTTAAACTATTAATCCTCTACCATAGAAATTAATTCCAAATGGTGGAATTCAACTTTATATATCAGGAATTTTTCTCCCCCTCAATGTGTGATTATCCTGGGAAGAAATTTTTGGTCTCCCAAAAATTATTATATGCCTATTGATCCTAGACTTGGTATTATAAACAATAGTCTAAGTTAAACTCTTCAAAGATATTGACAGAAAAAATTTATGTGCATATTTTATGTGTTAATTAAATGGTTTTAAATGCACCATATTGTAATTTAATGAGAATTTATCACATATTTATGTGTTTAAAGTATTTTTAGCTTAAATGAAAATATGGCCTAATTCCGGATTTTAACATATTTTCATGACTTTAGTATTAAAATCATATCTCTTTAAATATTTATCCTAATATAGTGACTAATTTTTTATAAACAATGATTTGTTTGAAAAATAAAATTCAACTGGATCATATATTGATTTTAAATTCTATGGCCCCAAAAAATAGTTCTTTGTGGAAAGTTTTTCTGAACATCATTGTGGACCCTACATCACTAATGGAGTCATAATTCTGGACCCACATGCTCAAATTCATTGATTCTACTAGTGTTGTAAATCCAACTCATAAATGATCACCCATGATAAATTTCAATTAAAAATTCATTCATTAAAAAATTCATTGAATGGGTCTAACAAGTAGTAAATTTAAGAATCTTATTAATAGAAAAAGTGATGTTCATTAATTAAATAATAAAAATCTAAACACATTTCCAAATTATCTGAAATTTTTAGGGTATATAAGAAATTTAATTTGAACAAATGTCAAGAAGAGTCCAGAGGATTATTCTACCAAGAAAGGGGGAAACATGATGTTTAACCCAATTACACGTCGTGTACCTATCGACGCACAAAAATAAATGAGTTCGAAGTGGACGTGGCAGAGGAGAACTCATATCTGAGGTACACATCGTGAGAGAAGAGTAAACTTTATGAAAAAATCAAGGAGTTGAGAATTTAATGTGACGTTGCGATCTCTCTACGGGATTTCACCTATAAATAGAGTCCTCTATCATCCTTATAAGGTATTTCTAAGTAGCCTGGACAACAAGGGAGCTTGGGACTGTGTCCATCTTTAGAATTTTTTATTATTTCTTTTTATTTTAGTTTTCTTTCTCTATAACTCATTCTTATTTTTAATTGAAATTGTTTTCTTTTCTATTTTACACAACTAATCTAATTACTCTCTCTCTCACATATTTCCACTGTGATCTCTATGCACTTCACCATAGAAAGTGACTAACCTAAGGATTGGCCCTGGGGGAGGTTTCACGGTGTTCTTTGTTATTGCACATCCATTAAAAATGTGTTTATTTTATTTTTGATGGATACGAGAATATTGCATGGGTGCGGTCGTCATCCACCAAGACAATATTTCCAAATCCATTAATTTTCTTTGATTCATCATTTTCCCTTCCTTTTCTTAGACAAACTCGTCATACGGTGGAGTTGTGGTTTACTTAAGGGTTGAAATGAAATACAATGGTGCTAGGTCTTGTAGGAATAACATTATCAGTTGAGGTGTTATCCTACTTTACTACTCTAGGAGGTTTCATAAAAAAAATTACAAAATTGAATTTAAACAATAAATAAATAATGAATAAACCTGTTTTATCAACCCTAAGACCAAGACCTTTCTTTATAATCTACATTTTGTCTTCATCTGCATTTAGATTTAAATTCTGCTTTGAATTATTCCACATTTTCTAAAAAAAAATTAGATTAGGTGAATTAAAATTTTTGGTTGAACCAACTGTGAAGCTCCTCAAGTGAGACAACACTAGTCATCCACTGTACTACACTAGGAATATAAATTTTCTTTTTCCAGCCCTACGATAGGCATGCATCCAAACTGGCACCGTTTCTAGGGATCTAAGTGGTTATTTTAATCAGTTTTTCAAAATTCATATTTTTTTTAATTATTTATCTTTTCAAAAAAATCTAAAATAATATTTTCCATGATTAATTAAAATTAAAATTATTATGCATGGAATAATTAATCATAGGTGCAGGAGGAAGAAACTGACTACACTGAGGAGGCCCTTCAATGAAGGGCAGGTGCTTTGATGATAAGGTTTAAACAGAAGAAAATATGACTTGCAATATGGATCTCACATGATGATTTGATGGCCATGGATGATGGACTCAAAACTGACATTCAAAGATTCATGGATAATATTGAAGTGCCCCAGGTCTTCCTGGATTTCACTGAAGAAATCCATGAAGTTGAATTCAAAATCAAGGTGGAGGAGCAGTACTACCTACATCCATCTAGTGATAATCAACTCCGAGAGGCACTTTTAACTCAAGAAGATATTGAAGTTAAACCAACTCAGGGAGTTGAACCTTTCATTGACTCTATATATTCTGGTTTTATTGAATATGAATTTTATGTCACTCCCACTTATTTTATAAAATCAGATAGTATTTTATATGCCTTGGAGGAAGAAGATTAAATTGCACCATTTGAGTAACACCTGGAGCTCCCTGAGGACATTGATCATCTAATTGATGAATCCCATGAAGAGATTCAAGTGGATGTGCATGAAGAACCAAATCTACAAGAAAATTACCTTAAAAGGGAAGATTTTTAAATTAATTGTACAAATTTAAATTTTTAATCTCCCTTTGATTATTCTTTTCATGCAGCACATCTAGAGAAACAAGTAGATTTAAAAGAAGATGTTTCACAAGTAAAAACTGAAGAGGAGTACGTTCTATACATCATCCTACCCCTGCAAGTCAAGTTGTACCACATTGCGAGGGGGGGATATGGTGTACTATATCTATGGATTCCTCTTCAACAAAAACAAAGAACTACAATCTGGGAAGAATAATATGTTGTGGTTCAATTCGATGAAACTCTACCCACCATCATACTTCAGATAATAGCTGGTACTGCCCTCTAGAGGTAGTAAAAGTAGTTAGGGCCCACTTGGGGGGTCATACCATAATTTATATTTACAATATTTCTAATAATTTATATTTAATTTTCATTTCTTAGTAATTAGTCAATAATTCATCCCACTCCCTCTATATTTTTGAGCTTTAATGACATGATCCTTGTACTTAACTATGTAATTCTTTTTTGAAGAACAATAATGGTAGAAGGAAGCCTAAAACAAAAGGAAGAGGACTATGTTTCATTTCAAAAGGGATATTAAATTTACTATTTAGACGTTTACACTCCTTAAATTTTTTTCCTACAACATGTTTTGATCATTAAAGTGAAATTGCAAGCTCACACTTGAATTCGTGTTTTACTCGACTTATCTAGGAGACATGAGTTTCTTAGGAATCTAGTGATGTCACGTTTTAGATTTCAATGTTAATAATATTGAATGAGTAAAATGGATAATTAAATTTTTAAAATGGGTCATGGATATTGAAATAATTACTCATGATTTGAATGAATTAGTTGATTCATGTAAATGAAATTTCCCTACCATATTTTATGCTTTGAATTTCTAAAGTGCATGTGAATTGATTTATTATTATTATTCATGCCATGAGTGATTTTCCAAAGTTATACTTCCCATTCCCAAGAGTATTTCTAGATCATGTACTTCCTATTTATCTTGAGCATATTTCTTTAGTGATCATGGGACATGTCACCTACCAGAACATGTAATGGAACTTGTTAAAGCTATGACTGTGCAAAATCATATTTAAAATGATTGAAGCATATTTTGAAAAACCCTTATCCTAAAATATCACATTAACATTAATACTTCTATAGCCCATAGAATCTGTGAATGACCTTTATAGGAATGAGACACATTTCAATCCATTTTTATCCATTCCTACCCTACTCTTGGTATTTTCATGATATTTTAAAGATGAAGTGTGTGGGTGAATGGAATCATAGAAAAAGGGATGTCATACATTGTAAAGAAAAAGTGTGAGGGTGATATTTTTGGGTAATTATAAAGGTAATTTTATTCATTCATTGTAATCTTTTTTGTTTTCCTCCTGTTGAATAAAAAAATAGAAAATAAAAAAAATGAGAAAATGGGTTTTGATTTGGGAAAACCAAAAATCACCATTTTCCAGACCGATGAACTCTTTATCGTATATGGTTAGGTGATGGTTGTGAGGTTTGATCTAATCATAAATTTCAAAAAAATAAAATAAAAGTATAAAAAAATTCAAGAGGGTGCACAAATCATTTATTATTCTTTATTTGATCATGACCTGACTTTGAATTTGGGGGAAAGTAGGTGTTGCTACATTGAAGGGGAGAATTTTATTACACTTTTAATTTTGATATCATGCAATTTACTTAAGATATTAGAATCCTCCTTTAGACTTAATTTTTAATGCATCAAATCCTACAAACCTTAAGCCTTAGAGTCATTTAACCCATTATTGAAAGTCCTCACGATTTTACATGCCTTTTTTCTTTACAAAGTGGGGAAAGTAGTTCATTAACAAGACTATGGATAAAGAGCATGTTCTCATGATATGAGAATAAAAATACTTGAATTTTATCATGAGATAATATATAAAATATTAAGGTGAGGTAAATCATGACTTGGAATGTTTAATAATAATGAATTTAGGAGCATGAATTAATGAAAGGAGAAGTTCCCTCAATTTTCAAAGGGGAAAAGTAAAATAAATGAATTGATTATTTCATTGAAAAATGAGTAATTGAATTTATAATTCATGTGGAATTTGAAAATTTTATTTTACATTGATAATTGTTTTATTTTTATTACTTTGAAATTTGAATATTGGTAACAATTTAGTCCTATGAATTCTATGTTTAGGTCTTATGCTTGAGGAAAATCATGGTTTAAGTGTGGGGGTATTTAAAAGAGAAAATATTTGTTCATATTTTATGTGTTAATTAAATGGTTTTAAACCAATCATAGTGTAATTTAATGGTAATTTATCACATATTTTTGTTTTTGAAGTCTTTTGAGCTTAAATGCAAATATGGCCTAATTCTAGATTTTAAAAAAATTTCATGAATTTAGTATTTCAATAATATCTTTTTCAATTTTGTTCCAAATAGTGTGATTACTTTGTTTTAAAAACATTTATTTTTTGGATAAATAAATTTCAACTAGATCAGATATTTATTTGATATTCTATATCCCCAAAAAATCATTCTTTTTGTAAAAAATTTCTGAACATCATTGTGGACCCTACATCCCTGATGGATTCATAACACCAGATCCACATGTCTAAATTCATTGATTACACTTGTGTTGGAAATAAAACTTATTAGTAAGAACCCATGATAAATTTCAATTAAAAATTCATTCATTAATAAATTAATTGAATGGGTCAAACAATGAGTAAATTCAGGAAACGTTTGGATAGAATAAGTGGTGTTCGATAATTAAAACATAAAAATATACCCACATTTTAAAATGATCAGAAATTTTAAGGGTCTATGGGAAATTCAATTTCCAACAACTCTCAAGAAGACTCTATAGGATGATTCAGATATTCAAGGGGGATACACGATGTGTAACCCAAGTACATGTCGTGTACCAGTCGATGTGAAAAAATAAATGAGTTCAAAGCAGATGCGGTAGAGGAGAACCCATATCTGAGGTACACGTCATGAGAGATTAGTACACGTCATGAAAAAATTGGAATTATTAAATTTAATGCAATGCTGTAAGCTCTCTACAAGATTTCACCTATAAATAGAGGCCCCTATCATCTTTCCAAGGAATTCTTAAGTATCCTGAACCACAAGGGAACTTGGGACTATGTCCATCTTTAGGATTTTTCATTCTTTCTTTTTATTTTAGTTTTCTTTCCCTTTAATGCATGATTATTTTTAATTAAAAAAATTTCTCTTTCCATTTTCCACAACTAATCTAATTAATCTCTCTCTCTCTTCCATATTTCCACCGTGATCTCTATGCACTTTTACATGGTAGGTGAATAACCTGAGGCTTGGCCCTGGGGGAGGTTTCATGGTTTTATTTGTTATTGTGCTTCCATTAAAAATGTTTTTATTTTATTTGTTATGTATATGAGAATATTGCATGGGTGCAGCAGTCGTCCTCCACGACACTATTTCCAAATCCATTCACCTTCCTTTATTAATCATGTTCCCTCCCTTTTCATATGTAAACTCGTCATACGGTGGAGTTGGGGTTGTCATAAGGGTTGAAACGGAATACGGTGGAGCCAAGTCATGTAGGAATAACATTCTCGGTTCATGTGTTACCCTATTTTACTAATTTAGAAGGTGTAGTTTGGTGTGCCAGACACATGATAAAATCACACACTTAATAAATCAAGGGAAAGTAATTTGTTAATGAGGTTTCATTAAACAAATTATGAAATTGAATTTGAACAATAAATAAATAATGAATGAACCCATGTTATCAACACTAGGACCAAGACCTTTCTTTATAATATGCATTTTGTCTGCATTTGCATTTATATTTAAATTCCACAATGCATTATTCCACATTTTCCAAAAATCCAAAAATAATTTGATTAGGTGGATTATAATTTGTGATTGAACAAAATATGATGCTTCTTAAGTGAGACAACCCTAGTCAGCCACTTTGCTACACTAATAATATAAATTTTATTTTTCCAAGCCCTATGAAAGGCATGCGTCAGATATCCATGTCACCTAATGCTACAAATTAATCGATGGAATATTTAAATATTACGTCATCATGTAATGCATGTTATCTCAACCACACTAACAATATATTATAAAAAATAAATAGTTAAGAATAAAAGTGTGAGGTATACCACATCATGTTTTAATTAATAAAACATTTTAAAAATTTATTGATACAACTAGAACAATAAAAACATAATGGGAAACTACATCCATAGATGAATCTTAGAAGCCTTTGAATATTTTACCCTAACTCCCCAAGAATTATAGAATCATATCTTCTAATATTTTTCATAGTTAGGGACACCAAATTTTGGGAAAAATATCACTGAAAAAATATTTTTTTATATTGAAATAATAAATAGCTAAAACCAAATGATATAATATAAATAAATGTAAATTTCATCCATGTTATTGCTTCTCATATGTTCTATTCATTTATAGTGTCTTGCTACTTGTTAAATTATTTAATAATTAAAATAGATATTTACTATATTTATCAAGATACAACTAACTATTTAAAGAAAGGTTTGATACCTTATCTTATCACCATTCAACACATTTTTTATATAGTTTTCAACATGGAAATTTTCCTCTACAAGACACTTTTAGATCCTATATAGATAAATTATTGGAACAACTTGTTTTATGTACAATTATATTATAAATAGATAAAATTTCATCCCATTCACATGTCTATTTTTTGAAACATTTACCCCATGAATAGTATCTCTCCCTTAATTATGCACAACTTCTAGAATAGTTATAAAAAACTAAATAATATTGGGAGGGGGTACCATAAATTTCTTCAAACTAAAGAATATATTGATCTTGGTGGACCATAATTTTATGCTCACATATTACTTTTCCATTTTTCAGATTATTAGATTGTAATTCAATAATCTCATCAACTTATAATTCTTCTTAAACATTTATAAGTGTGATATTATTCAATTCCTTACATGAGGATTCTCTTCCTGATATCCCACTAACAAATAATTCTTATCAAATTTTTATTTTAGGGTTATATTTTCTTGGAATTATCTTCTTTTACATAGTGATAGAAATATCAATTCTTCTTTACACCACCTCTAATGCCTTCTGAATACTTTCTCCATCATTTTTATCTAATCAATTGAAGGATTCTTCGACCAGTCTTATATTCATACCTTATAGTGGTTTTTTAATGCCAATTAGGAATTCATATTCATGATGTACATTACTAACATATCATAATTATCTTATCTTGGTGGCTTCTTATTCATATTTTCTTCAACCTTCATCATAACCACATAATGTACTTGTATTTACTTCTGTATTTTTGTTCTTACATTATAAGAGAGTTTTTGTGAGTGTTTAGATTTTGGTGACTAATGAACCCTTTTTCAAGATCACATTTTTTCCATCCAAAAAATGGAACCTATTTTTTCATCTTAATGGTCCTTTTATTAGATAAAATATTTTCTTTTATATCATCATAGTGGAGGACATCCTTATGTTATCATTTTCCTTCCATGATTGCTTCCAACTATAATGCATTTCCATATAACCATATTTAGAACATATAAATAATTTTACATAGTAAACATACAAAATTTGGTTTTCCCCAGATGAATATGTTATCATATTAGGTTTTATTCCATATTTGGTCATTTTTTATTTAAAATAAATACTCTTAATATTCATATGAATTTTTTAAAAATATAATTTCTAAGTTACCATTTATTATTGATCATTTCTTATAAATTTTGAAAGAAAAATATATTTTTTATAGATTATAAATATCATTACATCACCAAATAACTTCTTGGGGTTCTATTGAGGGAATAATCACCTTTTTCATTTTAAGTAATTTAGTTATGTCTCTACTTCCTCAGTCTTCTCATCTCCCTTTTTATGTTTGGTATCCATCAAATTCATACATGAAGTAGCATCATTTCCATATTGTCTTATTTATTCCAGAATTATTATGAGATGAGTGAATATTTCAATTAATAAATTCTCTTTGTTCATATAATTTATGATATCGTGAAAAATATATTCAAGTATGTTCACGTATTACAACATTTTGGCTCCCATTTTCTTAATATGAAACTTTAGGGTTGTCTTAAGTCTTTTTAGAAAGAATTTTTTCCAAAGAAAAATCATATAAATTTGCATGATAAATTTTATACATAAATCCCATTTCATAAACCTAATCATATAGGGCTTTGAACCTTTCTTTGTGACCACATACACATTTATTGGATTGGGAACTTGATGTTGTTTCCACTTCTTCACCAGAGTCATGAATCATCTAAACCAAGGTTTGAATAAGATAAAACCAAAGATTTAGAATTTATTACCTCTATTTGAGACATTTCCTTCTAGAAATAATTATTTATAATTTTCTTCTTATCCCTTAAGACATAAGACAATTTTCATTCAGCTTATCATTTTTCCCATGATTATATAATCATTTAAATATTAATTCAATTCCAAATGATTCTTCCAATTCCATTCAAACATCTTTGGAAAAATTGTACTATTCCACCTTGAACAATACTTCTTTTAGAACCCTATTTGATATTTCTATAACCAAAGAATAAATCTCTAGATTTATCTGATATGTTTCAGAGACAATTCGATGTCACCTCAAAAGAGAAATTCCTTCAATAAAAACTTCATAAGGGAACTCAAAAATGTATTTTATGTGTTCTATTAACTCTTTTTCCAATTTTATAATTTAACACCATTAAAACTGGTGGTTTAACAAATAATTCCATGTGTGTTCCAAATCCAATACAAGATTTAGATATTGAACTCTAGTTATAATCATTAGGCTTTGATACCACCTAATAGGTATGAAAAACTATAGATATAACTATCTCATAATTAAATTTTTTAAAGAAAATATTTCATTACAAAATATTATTAATCTCTTTTGTGTTTGTATTGTTATAGGATTAAGACAAAACAATAACTAAACAAACCCATTTTTAGTTCAACTAATGTGAATTTTTTCTATTACATATCAAAACAAGCCTTCAACAACTCTTATAATATTTGTACGCAAGATACTTTTCTAAGTAAATCACATAGATTTATTTTATTTATAACCTAGGGAAATAGAAACATATAAAAGGTGTGTTATCAAATTCTCATTAATGGAAAACAGAAGTGATAGAAATAAAAGATCATATGTAAGCATTAGATGAGGATATGGGTATAATCAGGATATCTAATAAAGGTTTATCCCCATTTGGTTAAATTCCCTAAGAGGGGGAGGTTAATAATAGTATAAAAATTTAAAACAATTCTCCCTTTAGATCTTGTTTTTTCATTTAACCAAACTCTATTCCCACCCCTTCCCATAAAAAAGTATGAAATTAATTGAAAACATTTTTGAGGAATAGATATTTTACTTTATTCACACTTAACTAGGATATTATAAAGATAATAAAAAGGTAATGTGCCAATGTTCTGAATCAACTATAGCATATTTTTTTCGTAAAGTTTAAAGTGGACCCACTATACCTCCTGGTTTATAAAAATTCAATCATTAAATTCTCATAACTATCTCCATTTAAATGAAAACAAAAATCCATTATATGATGCTTTTAATTATCTATAATATCTCAAAATTGGTTCACACATATTGGTGTGTTAAATGAACCTCTTTTTTCAGTTGAGGGATATAATTCACATTACTATGTACTGTTTTCTTTAATAAATCATCATTCATGAACTAGTCATCTTTCATTGAAAAATGAATTAATCCCTATGTGTGTAGCCAATACACCACATAGAATGAGTTCTTCATGAAAATCCTTTTCCTCATTTATAAATAATACCACATGAATAACTCCTCTTTCACAAATAAAATATAGTCAGCCGACTATTCCTCCTTTAAAAACACCATTATTTCATGAAACAACCTTATTCATGAACTCATATCCATTACAGACCACTTTAAAACTTATCCAAAATGTTCCGGTGATGTTTATATTTAAAAAATAATTTTTTAATACATTGATCAGGGCTCCTTAATAAAGGAAAAGAAACCCCAAAAAACCAACGAATCATTAATTACATTTAAACACTTCGTGATCATCCTCCACTGCATAATACACCAGCTATGTGGTTCGTATAGCATAGAAAATTCTTTGTGGTGGTTTCATAATTACTATCATAAATTTTTAAATGATAAGGCCCCTCTATGAACATTCTTTGTGATTCACAAACATACTTCTTGAGGTCAATGACTTTGAAAAATTTTCTCTCCAACAAACTTCCAATACCTTTCATAATATTCTTTTACTATCACTGCACACTTTATATAAGGTTTGTAAATATATAAGAACCTAATTTATAGTGTTTTATACTTCTTATGTGGTCTGTAAACATTAAAATCAAGAATATATCATTTTTTATAATATCGACTTTAAATTTTTACACCAACCAATTTGGAAAATTTTGTGAAATTTTTCCATCTTCAAAATTCCTTCTTTTGTAACAAAACTACTAAAATTATTTAAACAATATTTTTAAATAATCACAATAAACCCATAAATAATGATAGATATTTTTTTCCAATAATATACCCCAATGTGTCTATTGAAAACACTTCAAAACTTATTAAAAACTTATATCGATTAATACATGCAAACCTTATTCATCAACCACCACTCACACTATTCTACTCCAAAAATTGATAAAATATTAATCAAAAAATTCTCTAAGAACACATGAAACTTTATTAGAATAAGAATCAAAAGTATCATGAAATGTTCATCAATAAATCACTTCATTATCAGTAACAACTATTCTTGATAGTTAATACAAATTGTTTATTTGTTTTAGAGATTGATATCAAGGGTTATAGAGCATGTGTAGTATAAGAAAGAACAGTTTCTTCAACAACTTTATGTAATAAAATTGCATAATGAACCTCTTATAGGGTTTATCTTCATTAAAAGAACTTCTTGAGAATCTTTATATTTAAAAAAACTCCACCTATTTCATTTCTCCCCATATCTTCTCCCCCCAAACCGGCCTTTCATGATCAAGACTTGTCCACCTTTTTCAATGAACCCAATGGTAAATCCTTTGTGGTGTGAAACATGGTAATTAACACATATAAAAACATTGGGAAAACTCACCAAACCAAAAATAGAGGGTGTCCAACATATATACTATTAAATTTGGGGATTTTACATGACTCTGAGATCTAGAATATTTTATTTATACTATTATTTGGGTAAATAATTTTTTAAAATTTATGTAACCTGTAGTTTAGTATGTACGTACTCCAAATTAACAAGACCATGCTCTACTATCTCTTTGATAAAATTAAAAATCATTTCAATTTAATTCGTCTATGTGTGATGGATTGGATTTTTATGGTTCATAGGATATGAATTATATCAATTGATTCTCATCAAAAACTTTTCTTCTGCACCCATATATTCAATATTTTTTTCATCCACTTTAATTATGTGTAAGATTGACAAGTCGCAATATATTCATCCTCTAATTTGAAATGATAAATACAAACTTGTTTCTTTATTAACCAAAAAATCATAGATTTACAATAAATAAAAAACCACATAATGTTGACTTTCTATCATACACTCAACCGGCCCAATATCTATCTTTATAACCTAATAAATATTACTATGATTTTTCAATTTAAATATAACTAAAATACATTGTTCTATTAATATAACAATTTATTCTTTTCATCACAAGTATGTTTCTTTCATTGAGATTACTTTTACATCATTTCACCTAGATTACATTAAAAAATATAATATTATTTCACTATTAATTACAATAAACATTGAAATGTATTTTAATAATTTGAGATAATGAATATGTTTCCCTTGTCATCTATTGACAGTTTCATATAGATAGAAACTAAAGTTTTGGTCTCTTGGTAATTATACCTTATAAATCTTATTAGAACCTCATTAGCATATTTCTATTGGGAAATGAATGCACCATTCCTTCCTTGTATCACATGTAGGATAAGGAATAATTTTATCTCAACAATCATCAACATTTTGAAATCACATTTCATAAATGTTTTAAACTATTTACACTGTTCGTTTTCTGGTATACCAAATATTATTCCATCCACATACACTATAAAAATCATCCTTTTTTTACTCTCATTGTTGATATAGAGTCTACAATCAACTCCATAAAGTTAGAAAAATAGCTTCTTCAAGTGATGTTCAAGTCATCAATATCATGCCCTTGATTCCTTCTTAAATTTATACAAATACTTCCTAATTTGAAAATAATTTTTCTTATCTTTATGGATAGGGAAACCATGCTTTTTTTATATGTGCACCTTTTCTTTCAGGACTCCATTTAGAAGTAATAACATGAAATCTATCTTGGAAACATTAAATTTTCTCTAAATTTCAATGGATAAAATATATTTAACAATTTCCATCCTTTCAATAGGATAAAATACCTCATCAATAATAATGAAATCTATTTGACAGTACCACTCCAAAACAAGTTGTGATTTTTTTATAATCATTATAAAATCTTTATTTATCTTTTTATGAAAGAAATATTTTTTTATGATGTTTCTATCTGTTAGACTCAAAATAATCTCCCAAGTTTTATTCTTTTTAGATTTTTTAAAGCTCTTCATTCAATACCCAGCTGCTTATTTAAAACATTTTGACTCGACCTCTATCATGAAATTAAAAAACACATGTTATGTGATGCCCAGGAGAATTCATGTCCAATTCAGTGAAAATAAAATCCAAATATCAAAAAATACACCTTAGGGTCTACGTTCAAGAAGGTTAAAACCTTCACGAACATGTGGCATCTTGAATTTTTTTCCAAACTACCACATATTTTGTGGTGGTAACTTCCGTACATTTGATATTCATAAAAAAACTCCACATCCTAATGCAACCTTTACAAAACAAATATCTAAGGTGTGATATTTCATGAAACAGACCTTCTCACATTTATATTACCTATAAATACCTCCATTTATTAAACCCTTCGTGGTACATCACTATTGGGTTTCCATATTAGGCTCTCAATTCATGAAACTCTTACCTTTATGGGAAAAATCGAAAAAAGATTCCTAGAGGCACCCATACTTCACAAAACAATCACCCATGGGTTCGTGAGAACCTAGAAACATGGTATAGTTTTAAATTTTCTATGTTCTTATAATTAGAAGAAATTTCATTTCAATTCTTTGTGTTTCATGAGATAATTATCCTTTGTGAAATCAACCTCAGGGGAACCCAGACATTACACTGAGGTAGGGCCACACTGTTTCATGAAAGATACACCTTCATGAGAACCATTCATTTCACTATAACCTCAAACTTTGTGAAACCCTAAAATGTTACAAACCCACAACCTATGAAAAACCCATTCACCAGGACTACCCATGGTGTCTCCATTCATTAAATACACTCTCATGAATGTTGAGTGCCCGGGCACCTTGTACCCATCCAAAACCAGTTCATCTGCACCCTGATCTTTCATGCATCCAGTATCTTCAACCCTTATGTTTAACCACTTTTGTTTAATAATGGTCTAGACTAATACCTAAACTTTTTCTCCTATACATTGGAAAGTTAATAAATCTTTCTCTTAATCATAATCATCCTAATATCAGGGTCCCCATTTTCCATTTCGCCATGGAATTGTATATTCCATGAACCATATGGAGGTTCCTGAGCAGTATACACATAATCCCCAAAGGTGGAATTATAGAGACACAATATTGACATAAATATAAATTATATTACTTTTGCAGAATGCTTACTACATAACAAAAATAGACGCCCAAATACCGTATTATTTTAGTGTCTTTGGAAACTCATAACACAATCTTCTAATCGTTGTGAAATATCTTCAACATCTCCCATAAAGATATTTCCCTTTTGTTTTCATACCTAAAAACATTCTTTATATCCTGGGGAAAAGAAAACATAGAAATGGTGAGCTCAAATGCTCAGCAAGGGTAAATATAGAGAACATAAAACAAACTATAAACATTTGAACGTAAAAACATGAACATAAAATTTAAACATCCAAATCTTGAACAATGACATAACTATTGGCAGTACGTAAGGAATAGATCATAAAGAAACATTAACCATAAAAAAATAGAATTGGAATTAAACATGTAATTATGTAAAACTAATAAGAACATATTATGATTTCCATAGTAGGCAAGGCATTTCTTCCAAGACCATCATAGTGGACAAAGTCCATTACTGAACCGGGTTTACCTGCCATTCCGTCCCTGTATTACTAAACCAGGTTTACTTTCTGTTCTAGCAAGGTGTATCTCATGAGATATAAATCTTTACCTAATGCATTGGAGGTAGATATAGTTTCCATCCATCTCATAATAAAATCATTCTTACGTGTGCCACAAAATAAAAATAAATCATTCATAATAACCCAATAAATAAAATGGGTTTCATAAACATCATCCAATCATAACATAATCCATATAAAACAAATGGATATCATTTCATCATAAAAAAAATCAAACCATGAAAATAATAGAGACATTATACTTGAAACATAACCATATTAAATAGTGTTAACTTAGATGTAAAATAGTTTTGATAAAACACTTGAAATGAATTCTTGAGAAAAATATCCTTTCTTCTTCAAAATTATTTTCTTTTCTCAAAATGTCAGGAAATTTTAAAAAGAAAATAATTTTGTTGAAAATAATCATGAAATATTGTATAGTAAGATTCATGGAAATAAGGCGTTATAAAATTGTAAAAATCCATTCATACCATATAATTAAAAAAACATTCTTCTCATACTTTTTTCAGAAAAGTCAAAAAGTATCTCGTACTGAAAATGATAAAAGATTCATTTCATATCTTTTAAGAAAATTTCACCAAAGGGTAAAATTGGATTTAGAATTATTTTAGGAGGATAGAAATAATATTACATATTTAGTAAATAAGTACATGGATGATAAATATTCCCTAGTAAATACTTAAGTATAAACAATCTAGGATAGAAATGACATTGCGTGATTTTCTCTTACCTTAGGTCTGATATGATTTGTACGTACCCAAACCTCATGTATGATGATTTAAATAATTTAATTTAATTATCCAAGAATCATATTTATTTTTATGATATCATATATGGTCATATTCTTTTTTTTTATTAGTAACATTTCATTGTTAGTCGTAATTTGTGTGTTAACAACTTTATGTTCTTATGCATGTTTTGTCGAATAAATACTTATTACTATTTTTAGGTTATAGTTAAATTATTTACATAATGGTATTATTATTATATATATCATATTTATTCATTCAATTCATTTATATAATCATTTTTCAATGAATATCATGTAGAACGAATCGCATCACATCGTGGAGACGGTAGGCGTACGTACGCACGAGCGGCGATATCATTCCCATGATTGTGGAATTGTATTTAAGTGTACAGTTTATAATATTTTAGAATCAATATCACATTAAAATAATCATATATAGTTATTTCTTCCATCATTATACCCATCCAAGTATGTTGGTGATGAAAAATAGATTACACCACGGCGTGGAGACGGTAGGTCGTACGTACGCACGCGTGGTGATTTCATTTTTCATAGGATGGATAGAAGATAGAATATGGTTGTTTCATATTCATAATAACATATCAGTATACAAGTGATACTGGAGTTATTTCTTAATAATTAAACAACTCATATAGAGGAAGTAGAAGAATAAATAAGTTTGAAAGAATTGGTAAAGGATATTACCTCTTCTTCGGCGTGCCTCTTCTAAACCTCCTCTTAGGGCACTAAAGTTTGTCTTTGAAGAATCCCATGACCTATAGTATGTTTCTAGGAAATTTGAGAAGGTAAATGGTCAGGGTTTGGACGAATATGAAAGCTGAAAATGGAGTGAAGGGGAGATGGAGGAGGTGCCCATTTATAAGAGAGGAAAGGGGGCACTTTTGGAAACCTCAAATATATTAATTTATAATAAAAACCAACCCCACATAAAACCCTCAAAAATGACTAAAAATAAAATATTAGATGATATAGGGTTGTAATATAATCAAAAAATAAAACTTAGACATGTTCGGATTGTATTTTAAGCTTTCCCATTTTGATTTATCCTTATTTAATCTATTTTATTTTATTTGTGGTAATAATATTCTAAATTTTAAATGGATGTAAATACTTAATTATGTGTTTTAAATTGTCCATAATTTGATACATTAAGTCATTTTAGACCATATAAGTTTCAATTTGTAATTTTTAAATATTTTTGTGATTTTTAAACAATTTCATAAAATGTTAGTGTTATAAAATATCAATAGTATCAATTTTGACACTATTCATTTATTTGAATTTAAATAAAATCCACACAAGAAGATATATTCTAAAAAAATATTTAATAGACTTATAACATGTAATATTAGTCTAGAAAATTCTTGTATCACATTAATTAGTTCATATAATATTTATTTTAATATTTTTAAAACCATTTATTTGATATTTCTCTTAATAAAATAATTACTACAACATTTTTGTATAATTATTTAATATACTTATTTATTGTATAAAAATTAAAAATAAAATACTATTATGAAGATAAATCTAATATATTTCATAATAATACTTCTAGTTGAATTTATCTTCTAAAAGACCAACTTTTAAAATATTATATTTATTAAATTATGAAGGTGACAACTTTGACATCATTTAAAATAAAATAATATGAGTGTCATAATCTCTTTTATAAGGATCCAAATGGTCAACAAGTCGACCCTTGTATGATTATGGTCTATATATACGCGACAAATAAGTTTTGTCCATGTTTTTGGTCCTTTATGGGTATTATTATTTTAATAAATACTATATTATTGATTTTTACTAAATAAATATTTTATGCATCATTAAAGCATAAGCTTTTAAGGTAATTATATATTTCATAAAAATTACAAATAAATTAACATGATAAATAAAAATATTTTAGATTTCAAATAATTATTTATAATCTAATTTATATTCTATATAACAATATATTAAAAATAAATTAATCATTGAAGTTTGAGTTAGACATATTTCACTTTTCTTTAAATAAAATGTATTAAATGTCTTAATATCATCCAAGTGGGTTCCAATAGATTCCATTTCTACCCAATTATGTTTTAGGGGAAAATATCATCAAATTATATTAACACAAGTGTTACAGTAATTTTATAACATTATTTTTACCCTTAATTACCTGATTTACCTTTAACTAGGGTAAATAAAATTTACCATAGTTACTATTCATAATGCACAAAAATAAAAAAACATATCCTATTAACATAATTTGGACCTACTAATTCTAAATATGGAATCTATATTTCTAAATTCAAGAAACAAAAGTTGCACTAATTAATTTAAAATTAATCATGTTGTCAAAAAATAGGTTTTTGTTTAAAACATTGTAAAAGAATGAAATGTTGTTACCTATGAATTCAATGTAAAATTAATGATAATGGCATAAATTAAATTAAATGGTAAAAAATATATACTATTTATACTTTAAAACCATTCAATATTATAATTTAACCATATAACTTATCTTGATGAAAAAAGTTGTTTTTAATTAAAATTTAGCGTATTTTTACTATTCATCCAAATATGAAAGTTATCAGAAAAATATTAAAAAATTATAAAAAGTAAATTTTTATACCCTTATTGAAAAGAATAAGTTTTTTTTAAATAGAACTTATAAACTTGTCAAAACTAGATTTAAAGTGGGTGCGCCATCAAAAGGCAAAAAAACAACATTTTTTGAAAAATATTTCTTTTATCTGCAAAATTGATGTTGTTATCATATCACATGTAATATGAATGATAATATTATATAAAATTCAAAATGTGGTTAATACTATTCATAACGGCTAGTTTATATCCCATTTAAATAATAATATAACAATATATCATTGTTTAGTGAAACTTAGTATCGCGTACAATGCAAGCTATCGAGGAAGGTTTCTCTTTCGTGTAACACAATCCAAGTCAGTGTTGCGTGTACAAAAATATTTCGTTAGTGTTGAATATAAAATAATCAAAACATAGGTTATATATTAAAAAAATCTATAATAGGTGTTACGTGAAATGAATTCAATCAAAATAACTTGGAATTCTGTGCAACACAAGCCAACAATAGTGTTGCATATATTGAAAGCTAATACGGTATTGCATATAGCGGAAGATAGTCTTGGTGTAGTGTACAACATAATACATCAATGAAATGAAAAGGAATCTATCTCATAAAATCTTGGGGTGTTACAGGAATCATCAAGGGAAACTACCCACCTTTCCCATTGATTTGGTTTAATGTTGTATTGTCCTTTCCTACCTTCATATGGAATCCTCGATTATAGTCACATACAACATTAAATATGCATGATATAGAACTTCCTACCTCAACATCCTAGTCATGAATAATTAAACATTGTGAAAATATACTCATCACATGATGTAAATCTATATCCCTACCTTTTGTTGTGAATATATGATGCCTCGTGTTTGAATGGCATGGGATGACCCCACACCTACCGCCTTCAGTGATAAATACAAGATGCATCATGTAAAATCTTCATGGGATAGAACCTACTTCCCTATAATGGGATGATCCTCCTACATAATGAATCCCCATGCATAAGACCCACATTTTCCTTTTATATCACTCTTATCATGACATGAGCATCTTTACTTCCTGACATTAAACTACATGGACCGGTCTCATCACATGACCTTAAACTGTGGCATCTAACTATGTGAGTTTTTATCCATATTATATAAAGCAGGGTACGTATGACACCGCCTTGAGCCTCAATCATAGCATCCTGAAAAACCTTGGATACCATCCTAAGGTTTAATCTCGACACCCATAAATTCCCACCAAATCTACAAGTCTTCCTATCATAAGACTACAACTTTGAAATTTGATCATCTCCACTTTGGGACACACTCTCACCCACCTACATATCCCTACAAGATATTAAACCTCTAACCTTTATATCCCCATAAGATGTTAAACCTATTACCCACCTTTCAACATAAGTCCATAAAATTTTGAACCAATCCTGAATATTTAACCCATAGAATAAACATGGGATTCCCAGTTTAAAAAACCTCATAAGTCTTATGACTCTCTAGAGTCAACTACCTTGTCGACAACATGAGATTCCTTGGGTTTTTTTGATTAAGATTACTCAAGTAAGAGATGACCTAAACATCAAAATATAAGGCCTTTACTTATTCCCAACACACCCAAAGTCTGAATGATGAAAATATATTTCCAACATTACCATCTACTTTGACTATAGGTTTCTTCCCTATCAAGATATAAGTAGTGTAATTAACTAGTTTCCACCTATGTATGGAATCAGGAAAGTGTTTCATGAACATGAATCAAATATTTTTAGGGGAATCATACTAAGTGACAAGATCCAAGAATGAATCCATGGAAGGATGAACTGATATCTTATCATCCCATTAGGATTAGGGATCTAACTGATAGCTCGTAGTGTGTCATTAATTTCTTAGGGATATTCAAAATAATAATAATTTGTAAAACTCATACAACATGACTATATATGTTTGGTACTTATAATGTTCGAGTGTTGAACCCATAAGGAGGGTCTATATCCTCTAAATTAATTCAACTAATTGAGAATTCAATTCATTGTCTATTTTGAGAGAGGGATAAAAGGGAAAAAACATATTTGGGTTTGAATCCGAATGATGGGGTGTGTCAGTTTCAGTGATTCTTAGGTTCATACACTATATATTCAATTGATTATGGACTCATTCAAATTTTTTTATAATTGTTACATTAGGGATCCTTGGAATGGGTACCCTATACTAATCCAAAAACCAAATTATTGGCATGGTCAACTATTAGGTCATATTATTATATTAGAAAACCCAAAACCATATTTAAGCATACCTGACCTATAATTAATTATGATTAAATTAAAACCAAGGCGATTAATTTGGTAAATAAAATAATACCCCTTGATTTGAATTACAATGGTCATGCAATTTTAAAAGGAGAATAGGAATTCATAAATAGTGTTGTAGAAAATGAAAACATAAATATAAAATAGAAATAATCCCTAAAACCCCATCACCCTATAATCACATCACCTAGAATAGAATAAAACTACTCTCTCATGCTAGATGATGATAATAAGCACTATGGATACCTATAAAATAATTATTGTGAAGACCACCAGTAGCAGCAGGGCTCCAAAGTCAAGTACACATCTCTGGAAGGAATCCTAGGTTTCTACCCTAGCCCACCAGTCCCCTATTTTACGGCCTAAAGGATGAATAATTACATATCTACATAAAATGTATTTATTGAGCTAGGTATCTAATTTTCAATAGGTTCATGATGTGATATGGGATCATGTCGAGTAAGATGTGGCATTGATCTTATCTCATGTCCCAATAAACTTATAACATTAATGGGTTACATGATTATAATGGATTTAATTATCATATTATGAGAGGGAACCATGAACTTTGTAGTATTCTATCTCCACCCCATGAATGATACTCATGAAGTGAATTTAGTTCATGACATGAAAACACATTAATCTAGGTTTTGAAGTATACTATGGCTCCATGTGATTTTGGATTCTGGATTCAATATTCCTGTGTCATTCTACACAACTTCACATCATAGTGTCAAGTTTATTTTTTCCCCTTAAAATCACCACTTTTTCCTTCTCAAAATATTGGTTGTAGCCTACCACAAATCAAATAACAAGTTAAATAGTCCAAATGTATTTAAGAATGTTAATTATTTTATATAAATTAGTTTATTAAAATAATAGAAACTATATGCATGTAATACACATACCACAAACATCACTAACCATGATTATAGAGGCCACCCGCATTTATAAAGCGAGAATGTGGGGATAAGAAAAAGATCATCAAGAATGTGACCCTACAGAGTCTGCCAAAAAAATGGTGAACCCTACATGAATTTATACTCCTTAAATATTGAGTAGATCAATAATGTCGGGCACTATCATATATGAACATGATTAGATCCAGGTATCCATCTCCAGGCCTCTACCAAATAGTCGGTCGGCATGATGTGTAACTCTTCTCTTATAACTAGGGGAAAGTGAAGGGAATTGGGAATCCCTGATTTGATACATCATCAATATGGATCCTCCCTCCATCTTAGAGGAGGGATAATGATATTAGGATCATTGGGAATCGAATTCATGGTGCACTTACTAACAGATGGTTTCATATAACCATAAGACTGAATCCATAGATAAGGAATAACAAACCACCACAAAAAATAATGGGGTTAGGGGGATAATGGTGTGATGATCCCACACCACCACACACCTTCCCTGATGTCCAACTATTCCATGAATATCGAGCAGCCTCGTCCCATATCCCATCATGATCTTGTTCAAAGAGGCGTCATCAATTCCCTATTCATTATTATAATAAATAAGGGTTCATACCAACTAGGGATATACAATGACATCATATTGAGGATATGGTACTGTGGCTGCACCACCTCAATGTCATTCATTAATAGTGCAGGTGGGTTAACATGTTAGTGCTCTTAGTATCTTATCACCCAGATGTGTACAGATATCACCAATCTTTCCAATAGACCTGCATCAAGAGCCTCAATATACTCAGTGAGTCATTGAATAGACATATCCAAATTTTTAGATAAGAGGCTATGAGAAATATTTTTACCTCAAATTTATCCCCATACCAAAAAATCAATAGGATCTCTATTCTAGCTCAACTATTGATGGAGTAAGTTTTTATCCACTCACTACTTCCTTGAATGTCATCAATATTCGTCATCTGGATGATTGAAGAAAATGAACCGCCGATATGGGGAATGATAGGGATAATCCACCCAAAAGGGAGGTAAAATGCTTGGTGGATCCTATTGTAGGTGCATAAACTCATCAGTATAGATAGGTATTGGTCCTTCAATGTCTCCTCTATGAAATAATACCTCCTTCCCATAGACATCCTGAAAAAGATCAGGGGTCAATTGAGCCTTATTTTTATATGATATCACACCGGAAACTAAATTAGATGCAAGGTTGGACACTTTTATCCAGGATAATGAAGACTAAAATAGTATTACTATTTTTCTTCTTTTTTTTAGCATCTGAGGGGTTATGATATCAAATAGGACCTCACCACTCTCCCAGTTGGTCACTCATTCATCCTTGGACTGGCTCCCAGGTTTGATTGAATAGGCCCTATGTAACCAATCTAAGAATAAGTCATTGGATATAGAGAATGAGCATGATATGAGTCACTCACTCTGGCTAATTAGTGAGAATACCCACCCCAATTTAGAGTCTACTTGACCTCCCAAACCAATGAGTTGGTTAAGTAATTATTGACCACTAACCCTCACCAAGATGAAGTGATCACCTTTCTCATCGTCTGTCATGAGGTTATGGATACATGGTAGGTTTTAATCCCACCTAAGGGGATTTCATAACTTGTATAGGTGGATCACATCTGTCTACCCCTAGAATTCAAAAAATAAAGATTTACCCCATTTAATGGGGTGGGTGGTCCAATGCAACATCGATCCCACATTACAACACGGTGCAGCCCGATTCTAGGGACTCCAGAGTATAATGCGGTCTCTAAACTCTAATGATTTGTCCAAAATCTAGACAGACCTACCTTTTTTTGGTATATAATGTTTTCCCCATGATGTATTTTCGGTTGAGAGGATCTCCGTAGGCAATTCCACTACGAGTTCAGCTCCACCATCCACAAGACCAGTATTGCATACCTTTCCAAGTACAAGCAGGAGTTGACGAGTGTGTTGTTGAATTCATCACCTGAATGAAGTGGATAATGTATTCTCTCAATAAATAGCTTCCAAAAATGTAGCTATTAATAATGTATGTGGATAATTTCAAAGATGAGCTTGACCCTACCCTAATCTCCCTGAATTATCGAGACATATTTTGAGAATTCACCAAAAAATATCTATGATCGAAAGAATCCTTGTAGCGAACCATGACATGGTTTCACCCATTACCCTATCCATATACTATGAGAAGACTTTGGAAAATATAAAAAAAATCCCTTACACGTAGAGGCTCCCAATTTGGTTCACCTATAAGACCCTTTTCCTAAAAAACCTTTTCAAGTGTAACCTTGACAAGTGCACCATCACTAATGGTAACATCTTCAATCACAACCTCACCAAGAGAAATTTTCCCCGGACCTCTATCTAGGCCAGGTGCCTAGGGTTTATCTTGCAGAATGAAAGAAAACTACCAACCCAATCAAGGATTCATAGCTCCTATGTTACTAAATTTGTTCCCAAGAAAATTAGATTTTGAAGCTGCCATGATATAGGAGACCCTAAGAGGTCGAGCGTACTAATTGTTTCAACAACTGTGTGTACAATAGGGTCCTGTTTTATAACATAAAAGAATGGTTATTTTTTAAATATTGTCTCTATGAACGATTGGAAATTATTGTTGTATGTTGGTAAACATCCCACCATAGGGATTCCATGCCTATATCAACTCTAATAGTGACTGAGACTAAACAGTTAGCCTTACATAGGGCTCATCCAGAATGGCCCTCCCATGTCATTCTATTGGACATGCCTCTATATCCAACTATCATAAAAAACCATGGGACTCTATCATAACCGAAACATAATTAGTCATGGCCCTCCAAGGAATAACCTTATCCATCTAGTTATCAACCATCATGTGTTCATAAAAGTCCAATTAACTAACATCATTGTTTGGAAAATACATTCTAGACCCCGAAACCTCAACCTGTGGAACCCTCTACACACCCTATCAAATATTTACCCTTATTATGCATAAATATTCCACTCTCATGAAAATAATATGTGTTGGAACACCTTTTCAGTATACTAGTGAGTATTTATATCCTCAATGTGCTCCACCTATCAAATGATATTTTTGAGGCCCTTATTGAATCCCTAAAGATCCCCCCATTAGTTAGAGACATGGGTAGGGATCACTAGGGACAATAACACAGAATAAGATATTGGGAAGAATACAGGGCCATCATTTAATTTTCTAAATAACCTGGGGTGGTACCATTCATAGGAACATACACCCACAATATATCACCAGTAATTTTGATGGATTGTAAATACACCACTCCCTTATAGATACTGGCTCTAGGATCAATCTCATCACATCCAAGAAAAACTTCAAAATCTGGGGCTTACGGAAACATATTTGACTCTCTCCAACCTGATCATTTAGGGTTATGATAAGAGAGAGAATAATTTGTGTGGAAAGATGCAGATAAAGAACTAATTTCTTTGGTTGGGTACCATGTGCTTAATTTATGGTAGTATTGAATGATACTGCTTATGGCACCCTATTTGGAAGGCCCTGTCTTAATTTTCATGTATTGGTCCCCTCTTCATATCACCAGTACCCCAAATAATCTCTCAATGGTTGTGTAAGAGTACTCCAGGGTGATGCTTCTCCCTTCAACTCTTGTGAGGCTCACTACTTGGATGTTGGTTACTATAACACCCCGAAATTTTATGAAAAATATTCTCTTTAATTTCATTAATGTCTTGTGTTGTATGTTACACCAAAAGGAGCTTGCACAAAACTCATCCTTGACTTGACTTGCATTACACGCAATCGTGACCTTCCCCGATAGCGTGTGTAGTACGCAATACCGAGTTTCACTAAACAACGATATGCTATTAAAATATTATTAAAACTAGCTGTTATGAATAGTAATAACCACTTTTTGAAATTTTTTAAATTTTATTTTTCAAAATAGACTTCATTTTTGGATTCGGAATATCGAAATTAGCTTAGGGTGAAATTTTGGTACTTTTCGGATAACTTTCATTTTCTGATAAATAGTGAAAATTACTAAATTTTAATTAAAAACAACCTTTTTAATAGAAATAATTCATAGTGATAAATTCTTAATTTGAGTGTTTTTAAAGTATATTTAGAATATATTTTTACAATTTAATACAATTTTGGTTATTGGATGTAATTTCACATTTAAACCAGACATAAACAACTGTCAATCTTTTGATAGTTATTATCTCTTAAGAACACGCTATTTGTTTTGACGACGGGAATTAATTTTTAAATTAATTAATGCAACTGATATGTTTTGAATTTGGTAAAATAGACATCATTTTTGAATTCATAATATCAAATATATATTAGGCCTAATTTTTGATATTTTTCTGGAAACTTTCATTTTTTTGATGAATAGTGAAACCACTAAGTGGTAGTTAAAAAAATGAATTTTTCATAAAACTTAATTTTACCGCTTCTGTGAGTGGAATTTAAAAAATCCGAGAGACACGGTTGATGTCAGTAAGTAAAATGTGGTTCAATGAGATGAAAATAATTTTTGGTGAATAGTAATTTTTAATTTTTTTTACCACGGTTAAAAGTAAATAGGGTAATTAAGGGTAAAAATGATATTATTATTACCCCAACACATATCCTAATTCTATTGGATAAGTTTAATTCGACCAAAAACAACCTTAGGAATAAAATATGACCATTTAGGCCCACTTGGATTAGATTAGGACATTTATTATTAATTTATTTAAAGAAGGGTTAAAATAGTTAAAATCAAAGTTTAATAACTAAATAATTTTTAATATAGGGTTATACATAAGATACATTCGACTATAAATATTCATTAGAAATATAAAAAGATTTCATACATAATTATATTTTATTTGTAATTTTTAGACATTAAAAAATGTAATTTAGTTATGACACAAAGATGATGCAGAAATTATCTTATTAATGAAATATTGACATAATTGATGTTATAAATAACCAAATAAATGTAATTTGAGACTTTTTATGAATTCAAATAATTTTATAGGTTAATATGACATTTTAGTCTTTTATTAATTAACTTTTTTCGAACTAATAATTATGTTATGATTTTCACAAAAATCAATTACAAAATAGTGTCAAAATTGACATAAAATAGTTTTTAAAAAAAATATTATATTATTAATTGTTATTTTATTCCTAAAAATCTAAGGTTCATCCAAATGACTTAGATAAGGCTATATATATTAATAATAAACAACTTGGGGTTCGTTTGGCTGATTATAGTATGTTTATTAACCTTATAGTATAAGAACACAAGAAGACACGGTAAAAGTAAAATTATTCAACTTAATGTTAAATCTAAATGATAAGGTTAAAATAGGAACCTAAACTTGTCTAAATTATATTGGATGATATTATTTCGACCCATACCCACCTTAGATTCTAAATAGATCAATTTGGAGCTATTTAAAACCGAATTTGGCTTTATAATAAAATAATTTTTTTAGTTTTTCCAAAGGAGCCCCTATCCTCCCTTATAAAAGGGCACCTCCTCCCTCTCTTCCTCACACCAATTTGAACCTTCACGCTCGGCCAACCCATGCCAAATTCTCTTCTAAACTTCCCTAGAAACATCCTAGAGGTTTTTTTCTTCTTCAAAGACCAATTTTAGTGCCCTAAGAGGAGGACTCAAAGAGGCGCTTCAAAGAAGAGGTAATGTCCGTTACCGATTCTTTCAACTTTATTTCTTCTTCCACTTATTCTTATTAGGTTGTTTCATTATGAGGTAATAACATAAGTATCAATGATATACTGATATGTTATTATAAGTATGAAACAACCCTATTTCACCATCTATCCATCCTACGGAAAACGAAATCACCGCGCGTGCGTACGTACGGAATACCGTCTCCATATCGTGGTGTAATCTATTTTCCATCACCACCTTACTTGGATGGGTATAATGGTGTAAATAATAACTATATAAGATTATTTTAAAGTGATATTGATTCTGAAATAGTATATATACACTCAAATACAATTCCACGATCATGAGAACGATATCATCGCTCGTGCGTACGTACGGACTACCGTCTCCACGACGCGATGAGATTCATTCTCCACGTTAACCATTAATGATTATAAAGTATATATAATAAGTAATAATGAAATATATGACATAATAATGATACTGGATTTATGTTTATATATATGTATTTCATCTACTTAATTCCATTCAACTCAATAAGGAAACGAAAACAGCGTTCATGCGTACGTATGGCCTACCGTCTCCATGAACGGTGTATTTCTTTCCATTTACTGATCTATTATATATATGTATATTCTGAATATATATATTATATATAAATCATGTTTTATATTCTGTAATTATGTAATCATGATCTAAGTAATCATATGAATAATTAAAATTCAAAACACAGATGACAAATGAAACGATTTTACCCAAAACGCTCTTTAACATGGAATTTACAAAAGAACGGGTAATATAAAGTCATAAGCGAACCATATATGATATCATAATAATGATTATGATTCTGGAATAAGTCAATGACATTATTTAAATCATTATACAGGAGGTTCGGACACTTACGAAGCAAATCGGACCTAAGGTAAGGGAAAATATCACAATCTCATTTTTATCCAAGATTGTTTATACTTTGGTATTTACTGGGGTGTATTTTATCATCCACATCCATGTTTCCTCAATATGTAATATTATTTATATCCACCTACAATTTTTTAAATCCATTTTTACCCTTTGGTGGGTTTATAGTAAAATATATGAAAGGAATCTTTTGTCGTTTTTCGTACGAGGTACTTTTTGAGTTTTCCAACAAAAGTACGAGAAGAATGTTTTTTTAACTTATACGACATGAATGGATTTTTAAAACATTATTTCCAAGAAACTTCCTTCACAAGTTTTCATGTTTATTTTTAATCAACTTCTTTTAGTTTAAAATTTTATGACATGTTAAGAAAGGAAAAATGTTTTTGAAGTAGAAAGGATATTTTCCTCAAGAATGGAGTTCAAGTGTTTTATCAAAATTATTTTCCATATAAGACAATATATGGTTCTGTTTATATCTCTATTATTACATTGATTTGATTATGTTGTGATGGAAATATTTTTATGAATTCATTTATCTTATACGAATTGTTTTATGATGTCACGATGTTTAAGATTCCCATTCTTATTACATGGGTTATGCTATGATGTATGGTTTATGATTTTGTGGCACACATAAGAATGGTATCATTATGATATGGGTGGGACCTATATATCCCTCCAATGCATTGGGTAAAGATTTTATATCTCCTGAGATAGACATGGCTGGAACGGCAGGTTAAACCGGTTCAGTGAAACAGGACTGAAACGAGGAGTGAACTCAGTTTATAAATGGACTTTGTCCACTAAGATAGTCTTGGAAATGAGTCTTTACTAATAAGAAATGATTCTCTATGATTATTTGTGTATTACACAAAGTTTCATGTTTAATTTTATGATTATTGGGATTATATTTCACTACTATGATTTATCCCATGTTATGATATTATGATCTCTTTTGCAGGTTAAGATTTCCAAAATGTTATGTCCTTATGAATATGATGTGATTGATATTTATTTTTTTTACCCTTACTGAGCATTTGAGCTCACCCTTTTATGTTTTATTTTCCCCATGATATAAAGAAAGTTTTTAGGTATAAAAAAAGGAAGATCTTTATGGGAGATGTTGAAGATCTTTCACCATGATTAGAAGATTATATTCTGAGTTTCCAAAGACACTAAACTATTACGGTCCTTGTGTGTGTGTTTTTGTTATGTACTAAGTATTCCGCAAAAGTAATGTAATGTCCTTGTACGTCAAGCTTCGGGTCTCTACAGTTGGTATCAGAGGAAAGGTTTAGTCAACCTTTGTAAACTAGGATGCAAGAACTTTAGTGAGATCCCTAGAGAAATTTATAAGGTATGTCTAGGGATGTCCCTAAGGTTATGTATAAGTATATGTTATAGTACTAGAATTACGGTAACCTAAGATGTTAGATATTGAAGGTACTCCCCCTTTATTATGTTGTTTTTTTTCCTAGCATGATTTTTGCCTCTCACACTATTCTTTTTGGGTTTTAGACGATGGCTGGAACCCGAAGGAACCCTGTTGATCAATGCAATGGACAATGCAATGATTGTCCTCCTAAACAAACAAATGTTATGGGAGATGGAGTGAAAAATCTTATTGCTATACATACACAAGCTATGAATCATTCTGGACTTCCAAATGACCAGAGAAGGGAACAATATTCTATTGAGTCCTTCATGAGGCAACGTCCACCTTCTTTCAGTGGGTCTTCTGATCCACTTGTTTCCGAACAATGGATCAGTACTACTAAAAAGATATTTTCAGTTCTTCAATGTTCTGAACATGATAAAGTCATATTAGCAGTGTATCATTTGGAAGGTGATGCTGATCAATGGTGTAATCTTATCAAGAATACAAGGCCAAGAGATGAAATTGAGTCCATGGAATGGGATGAGTTCAAGAACTTATTTTTCAATAAGTACTTCCCTCGTATTCTTCTAACAAAGATGGAGAAGGAGTTTCTTGAAATAAAGTAAAAGGATGATGAATCTGTTGGTATATACGAAGCGAATTTTACAAGGCTTGCAAGTTATGCATCTGGATTTATCATCCAACCTGAAAGTAAAGTTGATCGATTCTTCAGTGGCTTAAAACCAAATCTTCTAATGGAATTAGCTATAAGAGACTTCAGTAGCTATGAAGAAATTGTGCTTTGTGCTATCAAGGTAGAAATGGAAGTTGGTGTTACTTATCCATCTCATAGTTTTGACAAGAAACAAAAGATGGAGTTCAAGGAGAAATCTCAGAATAATGGTGAAAATAAGATGAATGTTTCCTTATGCTCAAAGTGTGGAAAGAAGCATGGTTGAGATTGTCTTAAAGGGACAAGTAAATGTTTTAAATGTGGAAAGGAAGGTCACCGGGCATTTGAATGCCGCAATGATGGGAAGAAGATGTCTAATGATGCAAACAAAGTAAGGGATACATAGAATGAACCTACTACACTTCAATGCTTCAAGTGCAAGGAAATGGGGAATTATGCTAATAAATGCCCTAATCCAAGGGTTAGTGATGATCGACATGAGCAACCACTTAAGGCAAAGGACAAATGGAAGTCACATGCAATCACTATTGGCGATGTTGAATATGACAACGATGTGGTGGAATGATTAAGTGTTTATGTAATGGGATTCCAAAATAATGTTGTATATAGTATCGTGGAATATTGGTATATTTATGTATTGGTATATTTTGGTTTTCAATAATTTTATGGTACTGGTAACCATGGAAAGTGATTGAGATATTTTTGGAAAAAAGATGATATATGCATAATGAAGGGATAAGGAAAAATGAAATGTTTGACAGTATACATGAGCTCATGATTGATATAAGGACTACGTGATATCATGGTTTGAGTATATAGAATTTTGAGGATTTTGGTATGTGGAAAGAGTTCACTTTTAACAGCATTAATGTTTTCAATAAGGTTCAATGGGTATTCATTTTTTTTCTAGAGAATACATGATTAAGGCCTTTGAATGTTTGTAATGTGACCAATAAGACATATCTTATGATATATTGGGATCAACAATGGTATTAACATGCTAGTTGTATGAACTCTTTGGTAACCGTTTTCACTATAATATGAGATTAGATAGCATTATTTTGGATAAGCCTAAAGATTGGAATGGATTATGTTGGACATAAGTTAGTATTGTATAAGGATAGAAGTTTTTTTTCAATATTATTTATGGGATGTTATAGTAATGTAGTTTTAGAAAAAGGACAACCTGTAGGATGGGCGACAGCCCATCGTGTCGAACAAGGTTGTGGGAATCAAACCCACAACTAAAGTGCGACTGTCCTTTATCGCCTACCACTGGCCTACAGGAAGTCCATGTTTAGTAGAAACTAGTTTTATTATATTAAGCAGTATGATATATGAAGTATAAGTCCATTTTAGGAACCATATATGATTAATCTCACCATAGATGGACTTATGTATTTTTTGATAACTTTTCTAACCTTTTGTTTGAGACAGATGGAATGACCCATCATTCTATCACATGATCTGCTAAAACATCACGAATGACGAATTCAACTTCATTTCTTTAAGAGATGAAGTGGAAATTTTCCAAAGAACTACCAACAGGGAGACTATACCAAAATAAAGAAAGTATTTCTTCTAATTCAAATTTCATCAACTTTAGGGAAATGATCTTGAAAACCAAAAATGTTGTCCTAGTGCTCTTATATCTGATGAATCAGATGGTACCTTAGATCATCAGAAATTTATGTCTTTGTGATTGCTGGATTTTCTATAGCCATGTTCTCTACCACTCTCCATCAGAACATGATGGTTAGATTTCTCTTCCATATCCATATTTTCACCTATGTGGAAACCCAGTGATTAGTTTATTTGGGTAACTGTTATGTTTCATACTTTTGTTTTTAAAGATTGGTTTTGGTATTCCTTTTTACAATGTGGGTTTCTATTAAAGAAACTTTTGAATAGTAAACCATTTATAACCCCGACGAATTTCGAGGGCGAAATTCATTTTAAGGGGGGTAGAATGTAACACCCCGAGATTTTATGAAAAATATTCTTTTTAATTTCATTGATGTCTTGTGTTGTACGCTACACCAAAAGGATCTTGCACAACACACATCCTTGACTTGCCTTGCATTACACGCAATCGCGACCTTCCTCGATAGGGTGTGTAGTACGCAATACCGAGTTTCACTAAACAACAATATGCTATTAAAATATTATTAAAACTCGCCGTTATGAATAGTAATAACCACTTTTTGAAATTTTGTAAATTTTATTTTTCAAAATAGACTTCATTTTTGGATTCAGAATATCGAAATTAGCTTAGGGTGAAACTTTGGTACTTTTCGGATAACTTTCATTTTCTGATGAATAGTGAAAATTACTAAATTTTAATTAAAAACAACCTTTTTAATAGAAATAATTAATAGTGATAAATTATTATTTTGAGTGGTTTTAAATTATATTTAGAATATATTTTTACAATTTAATATAATGTTAGTTATTTTATGTAATTTCACATTTAAACCAGACATAAACAACTGTCAATCTTTTGTTAGTTATTATCTCTTAAGAACACGCTATTTGTTTTGACGACGGGAATTAATTTTTAAATTAATTAATGCAACTGATATGTTTTGAATTTGGTAAAATAGACATCATTTTTGAATTCATAATATAAAATATACCTTAGGCCTAATTTTTGGTATTTTTCTGGAAACTTTCATTTTTTGATGAATAGTGAAACCACTAAGTGGTAGTTAAAAAATGAATTTTTCATAAAACTTAATTTTACCGCTTCTGTGAGTGGAATTTCAAAACTCCTAGAGACATGGTTGATTTCAGTAAGTAAAATGTGGTTCAATGAGATGAAAATATTTTTTGGTGAATAGTGATGTTTACTTTTTTTTACCACGGTTAAAAGTAAATAGGGTAATTAAGGGTAAAAATGATATTATTATTACCATAACACATGTACTAATTCTATTGGATAAGTGTAATTCGACCAAAAACAACCTTATGAATAAAATATGACCATTTAGACCCACATGGATTAGATTAGGACATTTATTATTAATTTATTTAAAGAAGGGTTAAAATAGTTAAAATCAATGTTTAATAACTAAATCATTTTTAATATAGGGTTATACATAAGATAAATTAGACTATAAAGATTAATTAGAAATATAAAAATATTTAATACATAATGATATTTTATTTGTAATTTTTAGACATTAAAAAAGTTAATTTATTTATGACACAAAGATGATGCAGTAATTATCTTATTAATAAAATATTGACATAATTGATGTTATAAATACCCAAATAAATGTAATTTGAAACTTTTTATGCATTCCAATACTTTTATAGGTTAATATGACATGTTATTCTTGATTTAATTAACTTTTTTTGAAGTAATCATTTTGTTATGATTTTCACAAAAATCAATTACAAAACAGTGTCAAAATTGACATAAAATAGTTTTTAAACAAAATATTATATTATTAATTGTTATTTTATTCCTAAAAATCTAAGGTTCGGTCAAATGACTTAGATAAGGCTATATATATTACTAATAAACAACTTGGTGTTCTTTTGGCTGCTTATAGTAAGTTTATTAACCTTATAGTATAAGAACACAAGAAGACACGATAAAAGTAAAATTATTTAACTTAATGTTAAATCTAAATGATAAGGTTAAAATAGGAACCTAAACTTGTATAAATTCTATTGGATGAAGGTATTTCGACCCATACCCACCTTAGCTTCTAAATAGATCAATTTGGAGCTATTTAAAACCGAATTTGTCTTTATAATAAAATAATATTTTTAGTTTTTCCAAAGGAGCCCCTCTCCTCCCTTATAAAAGGGCACCTCCTACCTCTCTTCCTCACACCAATTTGAGCCTTAAATCTCGGCCAACCCCTGCCAAATTCTCTTATCCACTTCCCTAGAAACATCCTAGAGGTTTTGGTATTCTTCAAAGACCAATTTTAGTGCCCTAAGAGGAGGACTCAAAGAGGCGCTTCAAAGAAGAGGTAATGTCTGTTACCGATTCTTTCAACTTTATTTCTTCTTCCACTTCTTCTTATTAGGTTGTTTCATTATGAGGTAATAACGTCAGTATACATCATATACTGATATGTTATTATAATTATGAAACAACCCTATTTCACCATCTATCCATCCTACGGAAAACAAAATCACCGCGTGTGCGTACGTACGGAATACTGTCTCCACGTCGTGGTGTAATCTATTTTCCATCACCACCTTAATTGGATTGGTATAATGGTGTACATAATAACTATATAAGATTATTGTAAAGTGATATTGATTCTGAAATAGTATACATACACTCAAATACAATTCCACGATCATGAGAATGATATCATCGCTCGTGCGTACGTACGGACTACCGTCTCCACGACGCGATGAGATTCATTCTCCATGTTAACCATTCATGATTATAAAGTATATATAATAAGTAATCATGAAATATATGACATAATAATGATACTGGATTTATGTGTATATATATGTATGTCATATACTTAATTCCATTCAACTCAATAAGGAAATGAAAACAGCGTTCATGCGTACGTATAGCCTACCGTCTCCATGAACGATGTATTTCTTTCCATTTACTGATCTATTATATATATGTATATTCTGAATATATATATTATATATAAATCATGTTTTATATTCTGGAATTATGTAATAATTATCTAAGTAATCATATGAATAATTACAAGTCAAAACACGGACGACAAATGAAACGATTTTACCCAAAACGCTCTTTAACATGGAAGTTACAAAAGAACGGGTAATATAAAGTCATAAGAGAACCATATATGATATCATAATAATGAGTATGATTCTGGAATAAGTCAATGACATTATTTAAATCATTATATAGGATGTTCGGACACTTACGAAGCAAATCGGACCTAAGGTAAGGGAAAATATCACAATCTCATTTTTGTCCGAGATTGTTTATACTTTGGTATTTACTGGGGTGTATTTTATCATACACATCCATGTTTCTTCAATATTTAATATTATTTCAATCCACCTAAAATTGTTTAAATCCATTTTTACCCTTTGGTGAGTTTATATTAAAAGATATGAAAGGAATCTTTTGTCGTTTTTCGTACGAGGTACTTTTTGACTTTTCTGACAAAAGTATGAGAAGAATGTTTTTTTAACATATACAGTATGAATGGATTTTTAAAACATTATTTCCAAGAAACTTCCTTTAAAAGTTTTCAAGTTTATTTTTAATCAACTTCTTTTAGTTTAAAATTGTATGACGTGTTAAGAAAGGAAAAATGTTTTTGAAGTAGAAAGGATATTTTCCTCAAGAATGGAGTTCAAGTGTTTTATCAAAATTATTTTTCATCTAAGAAAATATAGGGTTCTGTTTCTATCCCTATTATTAAATTGATTTGATTATGTTGTGATGGAAATATTTTTATGAATTCCTTTATCTTATACGAATTGTTTTATGATGTCACGATGTTTAAGATTCCCATTCTTATTACATGGGTTATGCTATGATGTATGGTTTATGATTTTTTGGCACACATAAGAATGGTATCATTATGAGATGGGTGGGACCTATATCTCCCTCCAATGCATTGGGTAAAGATTTTATATCTCATGAGATAGACATGGATAGAACGGCAGGTTAAACCAGTTCAGTGAAACAGGACAGAAACGAGGAGTGAACTCGGTTCAGAAATGGACTTTGTCCACTAAGATAGTCTTGGCAATGAGTCTTGACTAATAAGAAATGATTCTATATGATTATCTGTGTATTCCACAACGTTTCATGTTTTAAGTTATGATTATTGGGATTACATTTCACTACTATGATTTATCCCATGTTATGATATTATGATCTCTTTTTCAGGTTAATATTTCCAAAATGTTATGTCCTTATGAATATGATGTGATTGATATTTCTTTTGTTTACCCTTACTGAGCATTTGAGCTCACCGTTTTATGATTTCTTTTCCCCAGGATATAAAGAAAGGTTTTAGGTATAAAAAAAGGAATATCTTTATGGGAGATGTTGAATATCTTTCACCATGATTAGAAGATTATATTCCGAGTTTCCAAAGACACTAAACTATTACGGTCCTTGTGTGTGTGTTTTTGTTATGTACTAAGTATTCCGTAAAAGTAATTTAATGTCTTTGTACGTCAAGCTTCGGGTCTCTACAGTTACTGTAAGTGGGTAGCTCTATACTAATGGGGTCAGGTTTATTAATTCCCTTAATTACATGAATGATTCTACCACATATTCTTGGGTAGACTTGAAAGACAACTTCATCATACAAATCTATCAATTGGAAGACATATCACCAAACTAGGAAAGTTTTTTTATATTTTATAAGAATAAAAAGTGCTCACGGTTTAACTCATACTCATACAAAAGATTGGATAGGAAAATACCATAAAATCCTACCCCTGTAAAGTAATGATAGGTTCTCCCAGTGGACTTTAACCCGTGTCATTCTTGAATGTTCCACAAAGTAGGTTTGACTCAATAGAAGTTGACCTGTCATTATTTATTCAACATCAAGAGTGGATCCCATATCCATAAACAAAATTTAATTGGATTGTAATCATTTTTCATCATAGTATCCAAAGAGTATGGTTTCTTTGTTAAAAACTCTCCTCCAATCATATCGGATTCCATTTCCACTCATGTACCCTTAGTTTTGAACAAATTTCCTTCTCTATCTATCCCTTGCACCTCAGCTGATAAAGAATATTCATATGTTTCCCCTTATACCTTTGAATATAGTGTATCTACCACTTTTTATGAGATAAATAAAGAAAATATCAACATTGAGGATGATCTATGGTTGACATTGGTAATTGAAGTTATGTCACCAGAGGAACAACAGCAGTATGTTTTTTTCCTAAAATAGCACCATGTTGTGTTCACCTAGAGAAAAAATGAGATTCAGGTCTTGATTTCTAGGTTTTATTCCATAACCTTGGCCTCTTATTAGGTCATCATGGGTTTAAAAAAATACATAGTAAAATTGACCCTTTCTATTGTGTCATGTTTGAGGTTGAAGTTGACATGATTATTAAAGTCAACTTCATCAGATAGGTCTAGTACCCAAATTAGTTGGCCAACACTATCTCAGTTAAAAAAGAATAATGGGAATATCGGAGACTACATTGACTTCTGAGACTTAAAAAACCATTATTTGATAGATGGAATTCCCCTTTAGATGATAGATTTGTTGATTAATGTTATGGCTGGATTCTAGGACCTCTCATTCATGGATGGAAGTTCTTGGTATAATCACATATGGATAGCCTATGATGATGAGGAATCCACTTCCTTTTGGTCATCCTATGGTACATTCTATTTTCAAGATATTCCTTTCAATATGAATAATTTTGGGGATACATACCATCATTCCATACACCATATATTCAATATTCTCCTAGTGACATTGAAAGAAGTCTTACATGGATGATTTGGTGGTAATGTATCTCCAATTCTAGGACCATATCAAAGAACTTGAAAAAGTGTCTAGCTTTCTCTTCTCCTATCACTTGACGATGTACCCCATTAAGTTTGTGTTTGGGGTTACCTGTGGAATGTTTCTTGAATTTTTTTCATATATAGATGAATTGACATTAATCCTAAGAAAAAAAATCAGTGAACCAAATTCCTCCTCAACTCAACCTGATGGGGTTGGGAGTCCTTTAAATCAACATAGCCTATATACACTAATTTATTTTAAATCTATTTAGAAATAGTATCACCTTTTCAAGTCTTATGATCAAAGGAACCACTTAAAACTTGGATCAGGACTTCCATACCACTTTTAAGGACATTACTTATTATATCTGCTGATCCAAATGCCACATACCCTAGTAAAGAATATGGAAAATTATGTTACTACCCAAGAATGATCTCTTGGAAAACATCCAATATATAATAAGAATGATGTTCAAGAGAATATCTTATGTTACTATACCTTAATTCTCCTCAACATAGAGACAAGATACCCCCCCCCCCATCACGAAGAGTTTCCTCACACTTTCCTTTATAGTGAAGAAGGGGAGACATTACTTGTAAAACTACGAGGTATAGATGGTGTCTAAGGATGACCCACTACAGTAAATTAGTAATCTCCCCATGCTGATAGGGAACTTAGTGTGCTGGTAAGAAATATTTTAGTAGTTTTACATCATGTTTGTTCCCTAGAAAGCTGTTAAGGGCCATGTACTAGTAAATTTATTGGTTTTTCACTAGACCTCTGAGTTGGTACATCTAGATGTTGATTTCCAAAATGAATTCATCCTCTCTATATATCATACTTCTCCTTGGTGGTAAATGAAATTTGATGGTTTTTTATGTCGATTGATGGGTAGAAGGATCAAAAACCCCAAACTAAACATGGTAGGCATGTATATTGTCTTTACCACTACCGTACTAGACATCCTTACATACTTGTTCCTTTTTTATGGCTTCACCAAAAAAAGCTCAATATAGGGCTCTTATTAGTAGTCCTTATTTATCCCTTGAGATTGATGTCCCCTATTTGCATGTGAAGGGAGACTCGGAACTTCTCATCAAGTAGATAAAGGGTGAATATTTCATTAGAAGTAAAGAAATTGTACCACATCAAGAATGGAATCATTAGTTAACGTAACAATTCCCTTCCCAACAAAAGGTGGCGCATGTTTCTATAGAATTAAATAGACAAGATGATGCTCTAGTTGTCATCGACACATATCTAGCATAGCTCGACCATAATGAATTGGTCATTCAAGTGACACACTATAGGTTTATTTACAATGTCTCGTTTAATGGTAGTCACTAACAATTAAATCTGCTGACTCTTGGTAATTATGGACCAAGTGCCTCAAATTCCCCCATAGTCAAGTAAAATCCCTATCAAAAGACTCCCTTCATTGTGTATCTCTAGTATGGAATTATTCCTGTAGGTCTACCCAGTCATGAGTGAATCTAATATCGTGAAATATGGTTTACCCTCCAGAATGGCCCTATCTTTGAGAATCCTCTCTAAAAGCACTTTTTTGATAGAAATCTTTTGTGTTTAATCCAGAGGAATGAGATACATATGGTCATAAAAGATGTTCATGTTAGAGCTGGTAGAGCCCATCAATAGGGATTGAATTTATCCAACAAAATTTTAATATTGTGTTATTTCAAGAATGTTATGGTTCATGACAACATTAATTTCACCAAGGGGTGTCATTCATTCCAAATTAATTCCAACATTTTGAATAAACCTCTAGAGCTTATCCACAACACCAAATATTCTTGTCCCTTTACAATTTGGGGAATCAATATTGTGTGACCCTACAAACCAGTGAAATCTTGATAGTGAAGATTCATTTTGACGACAAAAGACTTATTATCAAAATAGGAAGAAGTGATTCCTATAAAAGTAGTCATAAACTGGTTCATGATTGAGTTCATAAACTCCCACATCAGTCATCAGTTTAGGGTCCCTCACACAATAATGATAGAAAATGGCACTAACTTATGAGCTACCAATTTAAAATTATTTTCCAAATTCATCATTTATTCTAGCCACACTTCCCACTACCATGTGAAAGAAAATTGGTATATTGAAGAATTAAAAATACTCTCTCTAACATACAGAAGAATATATTAGAAAAAAATAAAAATAGTTGTAATAATAAACACCCAAATTTCATATGGGAATATTGGACGCCAATTTGAGGCTCTGCCTATGAGACCCCATACTCCCTGGTTTATGGAACAGAGCTTGTTTTAACTACCATCACTTTGGATAGTGTTATATGCCCAGAAAATACTATATGGGGTATCGTTTCCATTTAGGTGAGTTGGTATCCCTCGAGATTAATAATCTATAGGCACTGCATAACATAGAGAGGCTCCAAAACTGGGTGGTGTGGTCCATCAATAAGAAAGTTCACATTCGTTTCTTTTTTTAGGGTGATGTGGTACTGGCTCTTAGGATGCCAATGGTACATGAAAGGAGCCCATTGAAGCTGGATACCAATTAGAAAGGACATAACATTATTCATAAGGTCTATTCTAATGGGTTATAATCATTGATCACCATTGACAGGGAGTATGTTACACCTCATACAAATGCTAGGTTCCTTAATAAGTACATTGCACGAACCCTTTAGTTTGACATATTTGAAGATAAACAAGTATATGCCATAGTCTAATTTTAATGAATTTAAACTATAAATCCTAACATTCTGATCTCATGACATTAAACTATATCCTTACCCTATATGAAAAACACAATATGAATCAGATAACAAATGTGAGATGACCAAAACCAACATCCTTAGTACATGACATTAAACTAGAGCCTTACCCTATGTGGAAAACATGGGATACCTCATGCAATAAGTATGAGATGAATCTTCATCCTCATTACATTACAAGAAATTGTATGAATCCATGGGAACTCACTAGATAGAGTACTTATCACCTAGGATTGGTTTCCTACAATACTATTTTCTAGAACTACTTGTGGCTTCATTCCCTATTCAGTGGGATATGTAGTGACTCTTAGAACTTTTGTATTTGGGCTCATACACATGCTTACTCTGTATAATTGAGGTTATCATTGACAATATTCCCTTCATGAACTCTTACACAATGTAATAAAAAGATAATCATGAGACTCCTAATCAGATGACAACCACATTCATAGTCCTCAACCCCTGAGCTGATTGATATGCACTCATGACATGACATGGGGAAGAAAGAATGGGAACGTCAATATGTAATATCTGCATGAAAATTCCTAGAACACTAAATTAAACTATATTTATACCCTTTGAAATGGACATGGTATTCCCTGTGGGATAAATTTGGGATTCCTTGTGTGACGAGATATGGTATCTCCTGCAAAAATAATGAGATATTTACCCTATCAGTTGGATGGAAAAGGTATGTCTTCTTTGTAAGACTATAATCTATGTGTCCAACATCCTTAAAAAAAGAAATTAAACTATATGTTAAATATCACAATCACATGATGTGAACTGCATGATACCCTACATCCTTACTATAGAGGATCGTGCACTTTTGGTATTGTACTTCTACCATGCCATATTCCATAACTACATGTAGCTTGATTCTCAGTCTCATGAGATATGTAGTGATGCTCAGGTCTTTCACACTAAGCCAAGCCTCACCACCAACCCAAGGTCTCTCCCCTGAATGTTTAACATAAGAATTTATAGCTAATATGCTCATCTAGTGCATTTAGGCGCATAGAGGAATAGCTCCTAAAGTGTTTATCTTCCCATGGGATATTCATAAAATCATTATTACTTTAATTTGGATCTTCATCCTCCTACCTATCTAAATAAGAACCTCTTATAGGAATGGTGCCTGGACAAACTGGCTCACCCACCATCTTGGGTATATTCCTCAAAGGATATTTAGTGAAATTTGGAAGCTCTTATGTTTCAAATATGTTAAAATATTGATCTCTATTCTATTTTACCCATCCATGATTGGTTTAGTTTTGGGATCTATCTTTCAAACATGGTAAACAGTCATTCCATACCCATCAATCACCACTCTTTTATGATATGAGTTTTACAAATCTTGATTTTTATTCTTTCCCACCTCATAGTCTAAACTATATGACCTTAAAATAGCAACTATGGTCCGACTGGAATAACTTTAAACTATCCCAAGAAAGAGGTGCATATGTCTATCCAATTGAAAACCCATAAGGTAAACCTAATGAAAAGTTAGAGTAGGGACCTCCAGATCACTCTCGTGACTTGGGAAAAAATTAATGCGTAAATAAAAAGGGTACAATTATAGTGGGTCCCGCCATGTTCCCTATTAAAAAAAGTTTGTGTTTGTGAACCCACAGGTTCATGAAACATTTAGGTCTAAACCTTAACTCCTTCCATTCACGTCATTTTATATGTCTTAGACACAACAGATTAAACTGTACTATACAAATCTTGACCAAATGAAGTTAAACTATGTGACATCATGGTTAAATCTATATAAACATAAACAACAGAAATCATGTCCTCATCATATAAAATTAAATTATTTGTTAAACTTACTTACCTCAAGATGATATAGTTCACATCCTTCATCCTCATTACATGATATAAGACTGAAAATAATCTCAGGCCCTCACTTGATATGCCCTTTTCTCCCTTATGGGATTGGTCTCCTACTATGCCATGTTCCAGAATTAAGTGTGGCATGATTCTAGATACAATGGGATATATAATGACACATATACCCATTATCCCTTGTCCAGCTATAATTTTCCCCATCTTAGACGTTTCATGTGATACTGGGTCTGTTTGGCCCTCCATTCATGTCAGGTTTCTTTTCCTTATATGATACATAAACATCCCTAGAACACGTATTTACCCCTTAGTTAGATCTATGTAACATTAAAAATATATAAGTAATGTCCTCACTGTGTGATATTAAGCTATGTTTTCAATTTATTTATTTCAAGATGTTAAATTTTGTGCACTTCGTCTTCATTGCACAATGTAAAACTACAAAGCATATCAGGAACTTGCATGAGAACATCTTTCTTAAATTTGTTTTATGTAACCTACTAAACCATTAAACTTCCTATATAGTAACATATAATTAAAGATAAACCTTTCCTTATAAGAATAGTTTAGAATTTATTCAGACTAATAATCTTGCCTGATGTATTCAAAAGCATGATGGTGTAATACCAAGAGTGTTGAACTGCATTTGAACATTCCATCAGTTCATCCCCATGCTTCATGCCATCGATGATTAGGATATTGATAATCTTCCATGTATGAATGATCCCCATAATAGAAATGGTACCTATCCATAGTGTATTAGTTATTATCTTATTTACATGCTCAAAAAGACTTTCGATGAAATTTTAAAATGTAACATGTTTCGAGCATTGTCAATGGTCGACCCTCATTTGTTTATCCCCATCCCAAAAGAACTATAGTGGTTTCTATGTTTCAAACATGGTCAAAATAAATTCAATATCTTCTTATCACTCCTCTTGTGTACTATATCCTAAGAATATTGATTCACATCCTTCATCCCTTCCTTTAATATGAGTATAATGAAATTCCCCTATAGTAAATCCATTCATGAACCTAAGAATTTTGTGTAAAAAATATGGTTATGTAAATTTCTTCACTCTCTAACAAAATATTTCCTGGTTAGGAAACTCTTATGTGGTTAATAAGAAATCCAAACCCCGAGTGTTCTACCTCTATCTGAATCTCTCATATAAGTGAGTAATCTCTTGTTTTTTCCTTATTTCCCATACCGAGCATGTCTCACGTGCGATTCAAGATTTTTTTGTATCGTTAATATGATTGGGATACAATAAAAATGTCTACATGTAGAGGATTTAGACAAACAAATTCAAAAAAAATTGAGAAGATAATCCTTGTGTTGGACCCTCTCTTTTATTTTGAACTAAGAGAAAATATTACAAGGTTTGGCATGGGACAAGGATTTCTCTAACCTAGCCATAATTTTTCATGAAGCCTCCACAGTCTACTGTAACTTGTCCATCCCAACTTATTCCTCCTAGAAAGAAGATAGAACTCCATCATCATGAACTGACACTTGGTCCTACTCATCTCGACACTCAGTTACAAGTGATTTTTTCCCATGTGTCCCTTTCCTCATCCACCAGCAACTGCACCCATTGTTTTTTGATAGACTCATATTTAGAATGGGTGATGAACACATATTACTATTACTACACATACAATGTGGTGATCTCACCATTGACCTCCTAAAGCACCATAATTCCATTAGAATTCTCCTTGTACTAGGAGACATCAAGCTCCTTTAACTCCAACTAGACTTGTTTGGTGGGGAAGTCATATTCTAGAGCATAAACACCATGGGAGTGTATGTCATCAGTCCCTAGGTTCACAATCCAGTGGTGGAGGGATCCCAACCATCTTATTAAATCATACCATGGATTATGGTTGATGATGCTCCATACACTCCTCTATGCTCGGTGATGCACTATTGGCCACACTTTAATCCACTATTTTATTTCACCCTTACATTGTTGTATTAAACTGACTTTGTATTGTAAATTCCAAATATAATAAAAAAGTTCACATGATATTTTATTCTATTATTTAAAATTTATCACTTTTAAAAGTGGAAATTATATTTGTTTTGTTTTAATTGTAGGAGGAGGTTATTTGGAGGGCCGAAGATGGTGTGGAATGAAAATGGACCAAACTGCCTAGAAGCCCATGAACACATTTCCACTATTTTGCATGTTCCAATAAATTTTGGTATCCAAATGGGATGAAATTTTGTGGGCTGATCAAAAACTCAGGGGGGGTATAATTTATCTCAAGAAACCAAACCCAGTTCTTCCATATGTTATCCCATATGAACTAATATTTCTAGGGGATAGAATCTGCATGATTTCAAAAGTTAGGTTTGGTATTTTAAAAATATCTCCCAATAAAAATTTCTAATATCCACCACATTTGACATAAAGATATAAAGGTTTCCTTACAAAAACTGTCATATTTTTTAAAATTCATGATATATCCATCTACTAGTCCAAAACTAAGATGCAAGTGTTATAACAAAAACTGGGTGACCAAAACAACTTCCCATTTTGGCTATAAAAGGGTACCATGGGAACCTCATCTAGAATTTTTACCAAGGGATTTACATTCTTCCAATTTGCAGTTCCATAAGAGTACTCTTATCCCCTTTGAGGTTCTGTAGATCCATGTCCACATAGGATGAGCTGAAATGAAGAATAAGTTCCACCCGAGTTTCATCCCCCTCCCAATGTCAAGATAAACGGTGGGTGATCTTTTTTTAGGGAGCTACACAGTTGAAAAGGGAGTTATGACACATAATTATCTACTGGTTTGTGTTTATATTTTGGTTTTGAATTGATCTATTATATGTAAATAAACTTTTTTATACATTTAATTGAAACAATTCTTATTTCATAACCGATCAGTCTATAATTTTAAGTGTGCGACTTGTGTTGTTCTGATTGGACAATATAATAATCCCCTTAATTCCCAAAAATTTGATATTTTAGTGTTCCTTTACAATCCTTAATGAATCTTAAGTTTATGGAACTGGAGTACAAGATATTTATGTCAAGGTTTGGTGCTATTTTCATCATTTTAAGAGGCTTGTTGGTACCCAAGTTCTTGGTTAACCCTTAACAAAAATATTACAGCAAAACCTAATAGTTAATTAAGAAAAATGGACTTTTCAATTGGTGTAGTAACTTAGTAATGATCACATACTTATCATATATTTTATCAAAATACCCTTATTTTTTAAATATTAAACTCTTAAAATTAAGGTATTTTGTTTTTAAAATTGTTTTCAAAACCACCCCCTCTTTTAGTTATTTTTATTAAAAACACACAATTAAACCCTACAACACTCCTTGAAAGATGAAATAGTGTATTACATAGACTATAAACTAATATATAAATAATAATAAATTTTATTTGTCATGAAAATTCATTCAGCTATTTGGTTCTCCTCAGTAATGTCAAAGTCAAAGTCTTCAATGTATTTGGGTGTAATCGGGTTATATTCAGGGAAGTCCACCAACACATCATTCTTATGATCATCCATAGGAATTTTCACAAAATGACTGGGATCCAAGTGTATAAGAAAGTGGACCTCATCTAACTCTCCTATTTTGGATTTGGTCTCCACCACTTCAAATACTTTTGGGAAAGGGTTCACTATCGTAACATCAACTGTCTTTGTTGGTGGAACAATCTCAACCACCTCCATTGAGACCTCATCTCTAGAATCTACCTATTCTGGCATCTCTATTGTAGTCTCGTCCAATATAGCTTCCTCAACCAATTTTTTTGAGGGTATAGGCTCATATACCTCCATTGGAACCATAACATCAGCTATCATAACCTTGACTATAAGCCCATCTAGATCAATCATCACTGGTTATGGTTAATCCCCTAACATAGTTTTCACTTATGTTTAATGTACAAGGTTATCTGAGTGTGACTTGTGGGAGGAGAAACAAAAAAAAGATTCAAGTGGAGAATATTTACATGAGTTGTAAATATCGGCCAACAACTAGGTGAGGTTTATCGGGATCCCCCAGACATACACCACCTTTACAAAAAATGATTTTTCCACATATGAAAATAATGTTGGGGGGAGTCCAAGGACCCTAACCTATAAGAATTGAGGATCTATCATGATCTACTAAAGGTTTGTCACAAACCTACCCTTCCTCGGTGCTCTCTAATTCATGAACTTGAAAAAAATAGTTAGGTAGTAATAATAGAGGTGTAGATGTTACTCAAAGTACCCAAAACTATAAAATTTATCCAATTAATAGTAGGATCTCCCTCACTAGAGGATTCAAGTTATGAGTCACTACCATAGGATTCCTCTTCGATAAACCCCTCTTGGCCAGCCGCATGTGTATCCAAATTGATCCATAAGAGGATCTAGCGGAGAAGGTTTGACTGCATCAAATTCACCCATCTAGTTAGGGTACATGTGACACTGTGATAGTGGACTATGTCTTCCATATCTATAATATATTACACCACCTTGGATCAAGGATCATGCATGACTACCATTACATCGTTCATCCCAAGAAGTTGTATCCTATCATAATGAATACTCATCCATATGCCATGAAGATAGGTGAGTTGTATGTGGATCCCCCTTATCTCCCAGGAGTCTAGGAAAATAGTTTCATTGAGTATATCTGGGTAATGAGGCCAATTCCCTGGATCCAAGAGTTATTCCATCAGAACCTCTCTAGAGGTTCCTCCTTTATCTTGATTCCATTTTCCTAAATATTATGGACATGGAGTTGTTCCTCCTTCTATATCTAAAGGAGATACCACCGCTACACTCTATGCTACTTGTCCAACATGCTCTTCCCACTACAGGAATCCCCAAACCACGTGGTTTCTAGGGACCTTTCTATTAATCCCTCCTTGTGACCCAATTCCTTAGTATTTCCCCTAGATTGTGCTTTCCCAACTAAAAAACTATTCATGGAAGAGTCTCTATGTGGAATTTGATGGTAGTATCTTATTCTTTCCCCTTCTGTCTTCTCAAAAAAGCATGAACCGTATCTGTTAGAGTATATTGGAATGATTCCTAGCACGTACCTTTGTGTACACCTTCAGATTGAGTTTCTAAAGGCACCTGGACTTCCAAGAAAATTAGTATGGGGTGTACAGTTTACATATTTCTTTGTGGTTCACCCTATCCACCAGTACCCTACCTTGAAAATCTAGGAGGTATTACAACTTATCCACTTTCCTTTTCCTATCATATATAACCATCCACATTGCAAGGGTTAACAGGTGTAATATAAAATGGTCAGGTAGATTGATCCTTGTTAGCATGCTAACTGGATCCATCTCAAGATGCTGATTCTCGGTGATTTTGAGAATTTGATGTGGGAAGTTTGTGCTATGGGAGATAATATTTGAGTTCTCATCCACGCCCCCATGTGTGTGAATACCCATATATTCTCAAAGTAAAAGGTTACATGCACATAGAAGTGCGTCTTCCTATGGAATATGTGGTGAAGAATCTTATATAGAATCACCAGCATTGTTATGGCCAGGTTGATATACAGACCCACTACTGGAATCATTTCCATTATGAGGGTTCTTGGAAACACCCCCATGTTATCATCCCAAACTAGTATCATCCACCCTCAGATAAGTAAAAAATATACCCTTATAGTCTAACAATTGGGGCTCATGATTTATTCTATATCCCCACAGGCATCATTTTCTCACCTCTAGAATTTTCTTGTATGAGTGATACTTGCCTCACTAATACAACTTTAGATATTTCCACAACCTCTCTGGAATATTTTACATGGTTTTGTTTAAAAATAACCCAACCATTGTTTTAATGGGATGTCCTTCATCCCTTTCTTGTTATCATTACCCCCTATACTAAACACAACAAAATACTTATATGTATGACATTTACTCTGGGGCCTCTCTTACATACTCCATGGAAGAGAACCCATCTCACATTTCCCACTATCTGGGGATCCTCATAATTTTATGGAGATCATAGATACTGACATCAACCACCCCATGGTGCAGGTTGAAATGTATTAGTCGTAAGAGACCACCAGATCAACAACTCATGCATGATATTTGGGTGATGGTAGACATAGAACCAAAAAGTACTTGTCACTTCATATAGACCCACCCTCTTTAGCTCCTCCTTGAACTCATGAAAGGATATGAATGCCCAATATGCTTAGGCCCACTCATCCAGAAAATTTCCACCATAGCAGAAATCATAACCCTCTTCCCATCATTAGAGATCTTACAACAGACCTTCCTTGGGAATAATCTCATATTGGGGGTCTCTACAACCATTTCTTTATCATTGATGTTATTCGCATGGTTCTATAGTGAATGGGAAGTAATTGATGTGTGGTCCTTCATGCAGTGACCCCCAGCAGCACTATACAGCTGGTGCATCCCAGTCTTTAAAAACATGAGCCACTAAGGCCACCTAGATAGTGGAAGGACTATCCATCAAAATCCCAAGCCCTCCTCCAATTTTCTATAGGATGTATACAAGTCCAAATAAGGAATAATATAAATTATGAGGCCTTATCCTAAAGTATTTATATGAACGCACCCAACCATATCCATGAAAATTGTATAAGAATAATAAAAAGACTAACATATAAATCAAAACCATTAATACAATAACTTCTAGGGAATATGTCATAAGAAGATATTGTCAAAACAATTAAATGGTAAAAATACATGCCCAACCAAAAATGAATTCCCAACCAGAAAACCACTGAAATAAAGAAAAATTGAGAGTGCACCACTCCCATAACCAAGTCTGGCTATTGTACACAGTCTATACACCCATGAATCATTATACTCCACTAATTTCACAACTATTCTATCCATAATCTATATAAGAAATGAAAATTGTGGGAAAATACCATGTAAGGGTTAGTATATACATACCTGGTAGGATTCCCCAAAAGCTACAAAGGGAGCAATAAAAAGATACAGTAAAGGTAAGATCGTCCCATAAAAAGAAGTAAATGAAGCACATCATAGGTGTATATATATATAATCTCAAAAGGAAACCTGAAAAATATATAAATGGATCTGTATCTCCACAAGTATACCTATAGCTCCATGGTCCATCACTAATGTACAACATCTCACGTGTCTATCCGAGAAATCCATGTGGAGGACCCACTCCTCACCACATCTCCAAAGCCAGAGGGGGTGATATATAATTGAAGACCCACACCATATTATGGTAAATGGGTTCCACTCAATAGATATAGGACCCATACCCTATTGCATCAGGTGGTACAACTCAGTTGGTAGATGACCCACACCTAGTCCATTAGGGGGTTCCACTTAGTGAACTGAGGACCCACACCCTAGTGCATCTGGGGGGGTTCCACAGAGTAAGTAGAGGACCTGCACCATATTCCATTTGGAGTGATGATCAGTAAATATAGAGGAATATGGGTGACCTATTCCGTATAGAGATAGAGGGTTTTCCAACCCATGTATCTCTCAGATGATATGTCTTAATCACCACAGTCGGTCAAGAATTCCCTAAATAAGGATCATGCTTGAAAAACCTCATGTCATATATCAAAATCAATTAGGAAATCTACAATAAAATTGTTTATGTTGAACTTATTAGGATAGTCTACTCATAGAAAAAATCTAATTCCATAAGAAAAAGATGTGTGAGGTGGAATCTCTTGAGAAAAGTATATGGTGTGTACCAGGGTCACATAGCATATGGCCACACATAGCATCTTGATCATTTACTCAAGATCACATGACCTAGATAGACATATAGTACTAAATAGAATTTAAGGATACTACATGGAATGTTTTGGCCTCCCTAGGTCATCCTGTGTGCTCCTAGTGGTGCCTGTGTACTTTGGTTTGTGCCCATGTACCTGGTTATGTACAAGGTCATGCCCAGGTACTGAACCATATCCATGTACACCCAGAGTACACAGCATGTCTTAACTCACAAGTCCCCAGGCATGTATAGAAAGAGCACAGCATGGCTGCCTTGGGTGGGGTCACATAGTGTGTGGTCTAGGCTACATAGTGTTAGATCCTTATATTCCCAAAAACCCTTGATTCCATAGTTAGCGGACTACATGGAATGTGTTTCTAAACTACACTCTGTTTACTCATGTTTCTTGGAGAAACCCATGTATGTCTTCATGAGTCATCTTCATGCCTCCAACACAATTTTTTATCCATAAAAATTCATTTTAGTTCTTCATCTTCAATATCTAATTCCTGATACATCATATGTGGATGGACTCCAGCCACACGAACCTCGCACGACTCCTTCCCATCACCACTGAAAATATCACATTACTTATCACCATCTAAAATCCACAGAGGCCTCACACAAAACCCAAAACATTCTTTTATTTTCTTAAAAATCCCAAATCCTCTCATCATTCAGGAAACCTCATTGAATTCGGATGATCTATCACACTCGAACCAACCATAGAAATATCAAACTACGACCTCATGGTCCAATAGTGAAGAACACAAATAATAGAGGGGGAATGGCACATAATCAAAATTGTTCTATCATTTTCCAAGCATGTCCAATGAGCATAAATTTAGGGTTCCAAGGATGATAGAACATGTATCAAAGGATTATAAATGGATCAATATAGCTAATAAATTGTGGTGCTCATGCGAAGAAAAAATATCGCATATCAAAATCAGATAATTATAAATCCATGCTCGATGTTATAATAAAAATGGTGGAAAACAAAATTGATGATCCCTGCGTCAATTTGGATCTATCTTTGTTGAATAACATATTCTCCAGTGATGAGGATGATCTATTGTGTTCGCTACCTCTTGATCCACAATGATCTAATCATTCATCGTCCTCTAATTTGATCCTCCAATGAAGAACATCAAAGAATCCTCTCAAAAGATCCCAGGGTCATGTGGCTAACTGTAGAAAAAATTAATAATTACATATATATAGAGTCTTTAATTTAACTTATTTAAAATAAATAAATAAATTTAAAAACTTATTTTAATTAAAGACACCTTCCAATGGGTGCCTCAACTGGACGCATGATGACATCCAATATTATGTTAAACCTAGTGTAAAACCCATATTCTTGAATCAACCATGGTTTCAGGTTTTCTATCTGAGGTCTTGAGTAATAGTAAAACCATGTAACACTACAAATATGTGCACACATTCACTAAAATATATTAATATTTTTAATATTTTAATTTATGGGTCAGGAGACACTCAAACCCCTTTCCAAATCCAAGAATAAATCTAGATATATATATATGGAAATATAAAAAGGGAGAATACAATAAAATCTAAGTTGTTACATTCTCCCATTCTTTATGTTTTTTCACCCTAAAAAGAAAAGTATAAAAGATAATTTTGGCATAATAATCTTGCATCTATCTCTCACCCTCAAAGGATATCTCATGCATGTTCAAGTCCTTCCAAAGCATATGTACCAAAGGAATGGTCCATCCTCACATGAGCCTCTACTTATGATATTTTATCACCACTGAGTATTATATGAAGGTGGAACCATACTCGATGTTAGATTACCCCAGTCAATAACATGTGTAAGGTTATTCCTATATCTCCTCAGTTGCGACATATGGAAGACGTCATGCACCCAATTCAACTACGGGTGTTGGGATAGGTCGTAAAGAACCTTGAAAATCCTTTGTATGATATCAAATATTTCAATGAACTTGTGGATAGCTTTACATCCTAGATTACTCTCTATAATCATTATTATAGTGATATTATTAGGAAAACATGGTCTACCTACTCAAACACCAAGTGGATAATATGTCAATATGTGTATGATTTCTTTCTTTCTCTGGACTATCCTCATTACCTCGTAGATCACATGAACCTTCTATATCACCTCCTACACCATATCTACCCCGACTAGATATTTATCTCCAATCTTAGTCTAGTATAAGGGTAACCCATAGAGTCTCCTGTATAGGTTCTAAAAAGGTTTCATGGTGATACTAGATTGATAGCTGTTATTATAAGAAAACTATACATATGGAAAGTGACCCTCCAAGCTCTAGCCAAAGTTCAACACATAGGCCCTCAGTATATCCTATAACATATATATAGTCTAATCATTCTACCCATTAACATAGGGGTGTAATTATGCGATCAACCTCAACTAGGTACCAAAGGCCTCATGAAAGCCTCTCTACTACCACAATGTGAACCAAGCATCATAGTTGGAGATAATCATCAATTAACCCCATGAAGTAGAATGATTTACCATATATACAACTACAAAAAAATCTTCAAAACTATTATTCCTAATGGAAATAAAGTGTTTTGACTTGATGAGTCATTCAAATATCACCCATATGGAATCATCTCCTCTCACAGTCCATGAAAGATTTATCACAAATTCCATGTATATGTCATCACATTTATACTCTGAGATTTCCATAGGCTTTGTAAAACCTACCAAACACTAGTGCTCATCCTTCACCTGCTAACATGTGAGACACCGAGAGATGATCATGTCAATAATCTTGTAGATGGTGAAAAACGCCCAAGGGCTAAATAAGGTTGGGGCGTGATAAAGAGAAGCCATATTTGGAACCGGCAATCCATTCCAGGGGGTCCGGAGGGGCCGCGTGAAAGAAATTCAGCGGAGCACGAAAAAATCAGCTCCACGCGAAAAAATCTGGGATTCGCGAGAATTTTCTACGCGGGCACAGAAATTTACGCGCCAGCACCCCGCACGGTTGAAATTTCACGTTGCTGACCTTGGTGCACAATATTTCACGCCAGCCGATTTTCCATGCAGATCCACGACCCCGAGCGCCTATAAATAGAAGGCCAGCCCCTTCAACTTCAGGGAGAGGAATCTGAACCATCTCTCCAGTGAGAAATTCACATCCTGTGCGTGCAAAAGATGGCCCTTAGGTACTGAATTTTTCACTCCAGGTCACCCGGGGGTCCGCCTTTGCGCGAGACTACTCGTGCTTGATCCACGTCCAAATTCCACTAAGCTCTGTCCCCCGCACCAAATCAGTTCTTCGGTGTGCAATTCCTTTTGTGTGTCGCCCTAGCTGATTTCGTGTGCCCAATTCCTTTTTCACGCCATGGCCTCTTTCGTGCCCACATCCATTTTTTGCACACGCCCAGCTTTTTCGTGCACGCCGCTCAATTGCACGCCAGCCCCGCTATTTTTCGCGAAGTTGCCCCTTTTGTGCACACGCCTCCTGCCTTGTGCGCCCGTGATATCCCTCTTCCAGGCATTATCTTTGGGAACCTCCCATGCCCAAAACACCTTCTCCATATACCCTTTTCCCATGAAACCTCCTTGGTTGCACAAAGTAATTTCAAAGTCCCATGGACGATACTAACCGTTGTGTTGCTTTGCCTCATGATTCTTCGCATAGGCATGCTAACGGCCATTGCTTCTTCGCATAGCCATGATAACGTGGACCCCCCAATGGTTCACTCCAAAACACCCCTTGTACATGGAATTGTCGTTGCCTTCCCTTCACCAAGGTGCAGCAGGTACCAGTTATGTAAGTCCTAGGGGTGTGGAGTGAACCCACCTCGTCCGAGCTGCATGATGTTAAAATATCAAGCACCATCGTTCTCAGCACATGACGTTAAACTGTGACCTTGCCCCGTACCTTGCACATTGGGTGCCCCCACCTTGGACATTCTGCACACCCACTGGTATTCACTGGATTGAGATCATTCCTCACATGGAATGAGATACTCTTTATTGGAGCGGAATCTATCTGTGGTGAAAGGGAAACCACCTTGGTGTAATCCCCTAGATTTTCTTACAAGAGGCAGCATCTCTATCACTCCTTTCTTCGGTGCCAAATCCCTCTCTTGCTTGGATTGTCTCCATTGGGCCTCCATCCTGGAGTAAGTCCCAACCTCTTCAGGATTTTAACCACACCTAAGCCTATGTTTCCTCTTTGCGTTGCGATCATGTGTAAGACCCACATTCACCTCTCACGGACACACCTTTTGCAATGTGATCGTCAGGTCTCTGCTACCTCTTGTTTCTCACACCGAGCATGACTCACATGGGCTTAGAGAAAACACCGACCATGAAATCTTCCTTGGGCAGCCTAGAGTGTAAGCCTCACCCCATACTTGAACTACGTGGTCTTTGATCCTTGCCAAGGTGAGGTATGTAGGAAGCCTCTCTATGGTTCAATCCCACCACCATACATTAGCACCGACCACCTTCACATCGGTGCACCAAATACCCCCATACTTGAACTACATGGTCTTTGATCCTAACCAAGGCAAGGTACGTAGGAAGCCTCCCTTAGGTCCAACCCACCACCCATTGGTCGCTCCGAACCCATTCACGTCGATTCACTAACACCTTGGGCTGCCTCAGAGCATAATCCCCAAATACCCCCACATGAACTATGTGGTCTTTGATCCTTGACAAGGCAAGGTATGTAGGAAGCCTCCTTGAGTTTCAATCCCACCACCCATTGGTCGCTCCGAACCCCTTCATGTCGTTTCGACCCCGTCTGGCATGACGTTAAACTGTGGACCACAATCATTGGTAAACCATTGTTTCCCCAGTCAGTGGTAAGCTATTGCACACAAGCCCTACCTGAACTACATGGTCTTTGATCCCTGTTAAGGCATGGTATGTAGGAATCCTCCTTGGGGTTCAATCCCACCAACATATGGTCGTCCTAACAATCTTCACGATGGTTCGACCTCTTCTAGTGGTAAGTCGATGCACTCCATTCAGCAGTAAGTTATTGGTAACTCAATCAAAGGAAAGTCGTTGTCACTCCATCCAACGATAATCCATTGTCAGCCTTTTTCAACAGTAAGTCGATTGTCACTCCATTTAACGGTAAGCTGTTGTTAGCCCTTTTTAGTAGTAAGTCATTGGAATTCCAACCAATATTAAGCCATTTTCAAGATAAACTATGTTCACCGAACTATACAGACTTTTATTCCCTACCACGGGGATACGTAGGAAGTCTCTTCGAGGCTCAAACCCAACATCATCGTCGCCCTTGTGATGGTCCCATCCCATTCACCACCCACTTCATTCATCTACCCATCATCCATCCTGATTCTTACCTGGGCCGCTACATCCTGATGGGATCATGCCACCTCATACTCTATTCCATTTAATGTCATTCAGGAATCCAACCACACGTTGGACCCAATATCTTTGTTCCCTACAAGGGTTTGCACATAATTGATACACTCTAGTCAGTGTTCTGGATAGGAAGATCCATCTCTGCTGGATGTTAAACTTGTGGTATACCCTATGTTAAACATGGGAAGCTAAGGAAAACCTCAGATACATGCCCATGGAATATGATTCTCCGTCTTCTATGTGGGATTCCTCGGGATTCCGCACCCTTGAGAAACCCTATAATAAGGGACAGAAGACAGACATGTCAGTGTCCCAACACCCAGACACATCAGTGATACCAAACATGACTACTCCTCTGACCGAAGGTTGCTGCCCTGACTGGACCACATGGAATGTCCTGATAGAAGCAGTGTAATTAACTGGTGTCCATGAAGATATGGAACTAGGAAGAGTTTCATGAACAACATAGTAAATCTATAAGGGATACCCGGACTAGGTGACGAGTTCCAGGGAGGAATCCAAGGAAGGAAGAGCTGACATCCTATCATCCCATTTCGATCAAGCAGAAAACATCCTTAAAAAGTGACAGATGTCACCCCCCTTAGGAAAGCGGGAATGCGGGGCAACAAGACCGTGCCTTTCGTCCCCGAACTAGATGTGACGTGCGCGCCCTGATGAAAGCATCAGAAATAGAAATGGTGAACCCAAAGTGAAGTTCTTCTCCTCAGTATAGAGATTAGTAGTGCTCGAGGCATCAATGGATTGACATGTCACCAGATCCTGTTATCTGGCACCGGTTCCCGCTAGTCAAATAGCGGGCCTGGTGTGAAACTCACCAGAAGTTGAGGCAGTAGAACATTGGAAATCCCATTTTGTGATGTTGTCAGCGTGGATCCCTCTTACTGTTCATGGAATAAGGGATGGAGATGGGGCATTGGACTTCAATTCCTTTTTCTTTCACTACTAATGAGTTAATCTCCCTACTTCTCCGGAATCAAGTTGCTGCTCCAAGGACACGATCACCTCCTGCCCATCGACGCAGGGGCAGGGGCAGCGCCAATATGGTCATTCCACATGGCTTCACCTCTTCCACAATGTCCTCTACATCTACGACCATGGGGCACCCATTCCCCCTCTCCCCATCTAAGGTCATCCAAAGAAGGGTGATCTAAGACCTCGTGCACCATTACGAGGAGGAGGGTATAATCCTGATCTGAGATATGGCCTTCCTGGACTTGGAGGCATCCGTGCCTCGCCATCAATGCCACCCCCGAGGGCCGCAAAGGGAGTCATTGCTCCCCACCGTGACATACAACTGTTTCGGGGGCATCTCCTCAGAACGCTTTGACAACTCGCTGCCTTACGCAGATGAGGTAAGTGAGGTCTGGGATAGTCCGGTCAGAGTCCCATTCCAGGGGCTCCCAGTGAGGACTCCCACTCGACCGTGTCAGCACCGCCACTCGATCTTGCTGGATGAGGTGAAATTAAGCTACATACCTGCACCACCGGTTACGGTTTGTCCGACCTGACGCCAGCGTCGAGCGCAAGCTGAGGATGTCCTCCAAGGGGCATCCATATCGGTAGCTATTGTGGCCCAAGCCACCTTAGACGCATATCATCAGTTCCCTGTATACACTGAGCAGGGGCACTTATACGCCCAACCAGGATCAAGGCCCCAACTGCCCCATGGGTAGGCTGGGTCGACTATCTTGGTCACCGGCACAAGTAGTGGCCACCACGAGCTATCCCACAGTGATGCCACCCAGTACGGAGGTCCTCCTCGTACCACTACCACAGAGAGCTTAGGCCTTCCCTTCTTTGAGGCTCGGCATGGAGGTATGCCCCATGCCACCCTCAATCCTAATGAGGGCCTTCCCCGTGACGGTGATACTCGATACGGAAGCCTCTCTCGTGCCCATTACACTGGGTATGGAATCATTCCTCCAGCCCCCGACCGTCGGTGTAGGGACATTTCCCATTCGGTCTCTCTTCAACGTGGGGGATCCTCCCTACGTCCTTTTAGTATCCGTTGAAGTTCCTCCTCACCTCGGCAACCAAAGGGGCAAAGGCCAGCCTCGCTCCACCCACACCCAGCACGGAGGACCTACTCGTGTTCAGCTAGACCATTACAAGGAACCTCCTCATACGAAGGTTTCCTGAGAAAACAAGCATGGAGGTCCTCCCCAGGCTTCTGCCAGTTCTAGCGGAGGTCTTGCCCGCTCTAGAACTACCCATGAAAGTCCTCCCCATGTCCCCTTTGACATTTGTCCTGGTGCTCCTCGCACCCCGGCTTTATCGGGTGGAAACCCTCTCCGCCCCAGCACCAGTGCAGCTGAAGGACCCTGTGTCAGAAATCAGCCTTGTCCCGAGGAGCCACCCAAGGGAAATAAGGTGGGTCGTTGCTTCCATAAAAAGAATTCTGGGAAGGCCCGGACAGAGATCAAATAGGTCCGATTCTCAGACTCTGAAGCAGAGTACGCCTCAGTAAGGGAACCCTCCTCTCACTCATCAGAGTCAAGGGCTAGGGCAGGAACAAGGCACATCAGCCTAGTACTCCGAGAATGCGAGGTCCACAGGATTCCCATCTCCCTCCACATGTATATCTAGGAGGATGAAAATATTGCGACCCCGCGGGTTAGGGTTGTGCAATCACCGCCATCGTCACCGGAAGCACTCTCTACCTCAACAAGAGATCACGAAAAACTATTATGGGGGCCAATGGCAGGCGAGCAGCATCACGAACTATCACCAGTAGCCCTATCCCTTAAGCCAGGAATTGTGGTTGTCATCCCGTCTTATCACGACATAGCGGCCAGGTCGCTACACTCTTCGGAGGACAGCCCGAGAATAGGCGTCCAGTCAGCCCGCTCGTCGTACTCTCCACCGGCTAGCCTACCATCACAGCGGTCTACCTCAGTACCGCTTCCAGTTCATTATCCACCTACAGTTGATGAATGGTTCAATCTAGGGCCAAACCCTGAATCCGGGCCTAGGAGCTTATGAAACATCCTTGTGGAGGACCACATCCTCGAGATGTTCTAGCCCGTGGCAGAACCAAATTTTCGTACACCAGAATACCTCACCCCAAAGGAGGTTGTATGTTTCTTCCAAACCCTCTGGGCGACTCACTTTTACCTTCGTTATAATTGAGTGGTTTATCCCAAGATCCAAGTGCATTTTGAAGATATTGGAGAGAAATGTCGACTGGTCGATCTGGCTGTACTCCCTATGGCCCAGCGCCCTGAGTCACCAGGACACCATACGACCCTTCAACAATAATGCATTCGGAGTATCAATATACTTCGCAAAATTATCAGGGAGGATACCCCCTTGTGAAAATCCGTGGATGGGGGCAGTATGCTGCCCTCCTCTTCAGTCCTATCCGGTGGTAGCCTGACTCGCTAAGAGACATCGAGGACATGCCCCAAGGGTGGGTCACGGTCAACATGGATGATATAGTGGACGATGAGGATGAGTTGGAGCTTCTTGATGGGGACTTACCCCCCAAGGTAGTTCCACCATTATTGGACCCATCGAGGAGGGTTACATGCCAGCAAAGGAACCTTCTAGGTATCCCTGTGCCCACTAAGGCAATGGTACTCAGCCGGAATGTCGGTAAGGGAAAAGAGCACGTCAGAGCTGTCATGAAATATGACCCATCCACCTCAGTGAAGAAGACAAAGGAGGACCTTGAGAAGTCCACATTGCACCAAAAACATTCTAAGTAGAATATGTTGGTCAATAACCTCTTGGATGAACGCACTGCGGAGCGACGACCCAACTATGACAATTCTAGGCCAGTACAGCAGGGGCAGGAACAACTCCCCCTTAGTGAGCTACCTCCAGTCAACCCTGATCATCCTTCCCCCACAGATAGTGTTGAAGCTGGAGCTTATGGAAAAATGGAACGGTACGTCTCACCAAACCCTCCCGAACGGCACGACAATCCAAGGTACCCAGCTTGGGTTCCCCCAACTGCCCAGAGGCTCGTGCTGTCAGCCGTTCCACGAGCTACTGAGCCTATTTACCATGTTGAAGAACCCTCCAATGCACTCGTATTTAGGGATACCCGTCAAGATAGGGACCCCTACCCAGATAATCCTATGGTGACACTCATAGCCCACCTAGAGGCATTGGAAACATGACAGGTGGCAATCCCACCTGATGGTAAGCTATACCCGGCATGGGTGGATGATATGTCGGCACCTCCAGGTTTTGGGAATCCCACCTTCTCCCCCTTTAATGGGATGGGGGACCTGTCGCAACACCTGGTCCACTTAAACTCAAGGTGTGGGGCCATGTTATTGACTCTAGCACAGAAGAGGCTGCCAAGCTCTGATGTTTTGTTCAAACATTGTAGGGGCCAATATTCGTCTTGTACAGCTAGCTCCTTATTAGAACTGTAACTAGCTGGGAGAACGTTCGTAGGCAGTTTCTCTACCAGTTCAGCTCCACCACATGGAAAACAAGTATCGCAGACCTCTTGAAGTGAAAAAAAAGTCCTAACGATCATGTTGTGGACATTATCGTCGGGTGTAAAGGGATTACATAATCTTTTGATATGCCATTGACTCAGGAGAAATTACTGAAGATGTGTGTAGGAAATGTCAGGACTAAACTGGTTCCCTCTCTGATAACCCAGAACTACCCTAGGGGGTTTTGAGACCTCTCCGATAAGGCCCATCACTGGAATAATTCATGCAACAAGACATCCAAGCATGATCGTTGCCTCCTACAATTCCTACGAGAAGATTTGTTAGAGCTGAGCCCGCCGAAGTGGCCCAGAAAGAGGCCCCCAGATAGCTGGAATTATTACCAGTGGATCCACCTACACAACCTCGCAGAGTCTCTCCACCACAGGCGCAGCCTCCGACCCAGCAGTGACCACCTCAGAATTGGCAGGTGCCCCAGCATAATGCGCCGCCACCGCCTAGGCAGGACAACTAGGCTTCACCTCCCTAATAGGATCCTCCAACTCCTCGTTAGGGCCAGGCTCTGATGGCCCCCTTTCCAAACAGAATAATCCAGACCTACTCGTTCAATAAGAATCAGGTTCCCAACTATTTCATAAGTGCCTTGGAACAAGGGATCGTGCAGTTGCCTGAGTACAGAAGGCCAGAAGAGGCGAACCTCACTGATCGCCCAAACTATTTCCCCTATCACCGGATTCTGGGGAACACCCTCAAGTAGTGCTATGTGTTCAAATATTGGCTTCAAGACCAGGTTGATAACAACATATTCAGGCTGAGCCCAGCCCTAGCACAAGTGGCGGGTGTCTTCGTAAGGCCAGATAGCAGCAGTGACAGTGAGGGCGAGTGGCAGCAGGTTTCCAACTGTGAGACCCAAAAGTTTGACGACTGGATGGCTCAAAAAACGATCTTCCATGCCCATGGAATCATTCATATAGGACTAAATCCGTCGAAGCCTTAAGAAGACACAACCACCACTTCTGCTTCATCATCTCAGTCGGCCTCTTCCCAAAAGAGCAAGCATCGGCGGTGCAAGGGAAAGCAACGCGCCCCGCCAATACCATCGTTGCCCCGCACTCTCGGTGAATTCATTCCCCCTGAGATGGGTATTCCCCCTAGAATCCACCCAGTAGTGGATGAATCTTCAAGTGATAGTCAAGGGTATGCTTCGGTTAACACCATGGTGTTGGTAAATCCCTATATGACTCCCGAAGACAGGGAGCGCCAGGCGAACCTCCCCAACGTCCCCAGCCGACGCCAACATCGGTGGATCCGTGGACATATGGGTTGTTGAGGAACATCAGTTGGCACCTCCATCTAGGTAGTGCATTCCACTGAGACCAGACATCAGGCTCAGCGCAGATTTCAACATGCGCAGCCTCTTTATCTGATGTCATCAGGCCCACCTCCACCACCGTTTGTGTTACTAGATCAAGAAGATCTTCCTCAACCATGCCGCGACCAGCCTCACCCTGTTATAGGCCGGTCTCAGTCATCCTTCCCTCATCCGGTATCCACTATCTGAGCTTTGACTAGTGAGCAGCGGGATATGCTCAGCACCAGTCAGCCGCCGGCCCAGCCGGCAGGGCCCGCCATGCCTCTCCTCACGGAGCGACCTCCTGCAAGCAAAAGTTCTCACCTGGCGCAGAAGTATGATGTTCTGAAGCACCTCGTCGGCATCCCAGTAATGCATTCCATCCTTGAAGCCCTTCTCTTGTCGCCAGATATGTGTGAGGCCCTTGCAGAGGCTTTAAGAAGCCCCCTCCAATTTGAGATGGAGGTAGCAGCTGTAGAAGCCTTTCATGCTGAAGTGGTCGAGAACACTGAATGTCAAACCATCATTTTGTTCTCTGGAGAATATGAAGGCTCTCCCATACAAGGGAACATCTGTGCACTATACATCACCGAACAATTTAACGGTGCAGAAGTTAACCACTATCTAGTTGACACCGACTTCGGGATTAACCTTATCCCTACACGGACGCTGTGAAAGCTAGGGTTATCTTAAGATGACCTGATCCCATTCAATTTAAGAATCCAAGGATACAATAGGATAGAACAGTCTCTAGTTGTTATGATCCGTTTGAAGACCCAATTCAGTGGCCTAGTTTCCAGTACCGATTTTATGGTCGTCTCCCAAGACATCGCGTACAATGCATTGATGGGAAAACCATGGATCCACCTGCACGCATAGGTCCCCTCATCGTATCACCAATGCCTCAAGTACTCCCTTAATGGTCGAGTAGGTGTACAATAAGGTGATGCATATCCTTTCACCTCTTGTGAATCCTGCTATCTGGATGCTGATTATTACAAGATCAAGGATAAATAGATTCAGGCAAGTGAGGTTGAGCCCGTCACGGTCGTAACTGACCCCTGGGCAGGTTTGGATGACGTCAACGTCTTCCCGATCCACTGATTGGAGGCCACGACCCCCGACATGGGGAAATGATTAGTTATCTCAGGTAAAAGGGGGAATAATATTCCCAATTCTAAGTGACGGTGGAAAATCACCTCATACTCCTATACAAATCAGGCTCAGGTGATCCCGGAGCCTTCTACCCCCGTAAGGTAGCGAGATGTCCTCACCATGGAAATGGAAGTACGTAATATGTGTCTATTTCACTAGGATGGAATTAATCGGCTCAAGAGGATACGCCACTATTTCTTGGATATAATCAAGTGTGTCCCCTTGGGCCGATGACCATATGGTATCGGATTGATAGCCTTCATTGCTAGGGTTTTGGTAGTGCCGGAATCTCCCGATGCAATGACCACTACTGCCTAGGCTAGTACCGGCCTCCTGTCAGAATCTACCAACCCAGAAGAAGCTCCTCCTACTGGGGATCCCTCCGAAATTGAATAAGGGGATTTATAGGATGATCCCACTCCCTTTGTAGAGGGTGTCTCCACCAAGGTCGATGAGCTGGTACAGGTAAACCTTGGCAGCAAGCCAGATCCGAGACCCACATTGATCAGTTCCGCCATGCCCCTCGAGGAACAGCAGTAGTACGTAGACTTCCTAAAAAAGCACCTTGACGTGTTTTCCTAGAGTTACAATGAGGTTCCAGGACTAGATCCTCAGGTAGTTGTCCACTGCCTTGGTCTCCCAACAAATCATCACGGGTTCAAGCAGCCTCCCATAAAGATGCACCCTTCTCATGGTGCCATGGTTAAGGCTGATGTTGACAAGCTCATCAGATCCAACTTCGTCAAGGAGGTCTAGTACCCCAAGTGGATAGACAACATTGTGCCAGTCAGGAAGAAGAATGGACAGATTAGTGTTTGCATTGACTTCTGGATCTCAAGTGTCAATGTTCGAAGGATGATTTCTCCCTTCTTGTGACAGAATTATTGATAGATGATACGACTGGGTTCCAAGCCCTCTTCTTCATGGATGGTTACTCCAAATACAACCAGATCCAAATGGACCCTGAGTATGAGGAGTCCACAGCTTTCAAGGATCCCCAAGGTACTTTCTATTACCAGGTTATTCCCTTCATCCTGAATAATGCACGTGCTACCTATCAGCGGGTCATTCAACGCATATTCAACCCAATCCTTGGGACACTGGTGGAATGTTATGTGGACGATCTATTGGTCAAATTTATCTAGCACTAGGACCATATCAAGGACCTTGAGAAAGTGTTCATCTTCCTCTGTTCCTGCCATCTGAAGATGAGGCCGCTGAAATGTGCCTCTGGGGTCACCTCTGGTAAGTTCCTTGGCTTTATTTTCAAGTACTGGGGCATCAAAATTGACCCAGAGAAGATCAAGGACATCTGCCATATGTCTCCCCCAAGAAATATTTGGTAGCTTTGAGGGTTCCAAGGCCACTTAGCCTACATACGCCGATTCATTGTGAATCTGGTCGGAAAGTTTAATCCCTTTTCTTGGATCATGAAGAAAGGCTCCACCTACGAATGGGATAAAGAGTGTCAGACCGCGTTTGAGGAAATCAAGTAGTATATGCTCCAGCCTCCGGTCCTGATGCCACCCATCTTTGGAAAGCCACTAATCCTGTAGGTGATTTCCCTGGAATGATCTATTGGCGCCTTTCTCACCCAGAAAAACAATGAGGGGGCGGAAAAAAGTCTCTACTACCTCAGTCGTATGCTCATAGATACGGGGAAAAAATACTCCCCCATCGAAAAGAGTTGTCTTGCACTGGTATTCACAGTACATAAATTGTGACACTACTTGCAGCACCATGAGGTACAACTAGTGTCTCAGGTAGACCCGCTAAAGAACATTCTGAACCGCCCCATGTTGAAAGGCTGACTAGCACGGTTGGTGGTAATCCTCCAGCAGTTTGACATCAAGTTCGTCCCTCAGAAAGATATCAAGGGACAAGCATTGGAAGATTTTCTTGCTGCCCATCCAACCCCCGCAGACCAGTCCTTGGACCTGTATTTTCTCAACGATGCAATCCTCTCGGTAGATCATACCATCCCGTGTTGGAAGATGCACTTTGATAGTTCTTCCCAGAGCCCCACCGGTATGAGGCTCAATGATCCCAGGCTCAATAGGGTAGTCCTATGTATTTCTTTATTACCCCGGTGCAAGCCATTCTGCCATACTCATTCCTATTATTAGAAGGCTACACAAACAACGAGGTAGAGTATCAGGCTCTTATCACTAGCCTCGAGCTGGCCCTCGAGATTGATGTGCCCCATTTTCTTATGAAAGGGGATTCTGAACTAGTCATGAAGCAAATCAACGGTGGTTACGCTGTTGGGAAGCCAGAACTTGTACCATTGTTGGAGCGCACCCTCCAGCTAATGGACCAGTTCCCATCTCGGCTGGAAGTTACTCATGTCCCTCGATCTCAGAACAGTCGAGCGGATTTTGTGGCTATCCTGGCTGCATCACTTGTATAACTTGAGCAGTATGATATGATTATACATGTGTAACATTATAGATCCATTGCCCCCATCACCCCAGATGATGACTATGGCCTGCGGGTAATCCATATTACTATTGGAGCCTCCATGTCAGGACCCAAGGGTTCCTCAGATGTAGTGGTTAAAGTGATTCCTGACTAGACAGTTCCTGAGTATCTCCAAAAAGGTTTCATCCCAGCTGATCGGGCCGAGCGCGAGTGAATCCAAGGCCGCACGCTACAGTTTACCCTCCAGAGTGATCCCAATCTTGAGAATATCCTCTACAAATGTAGATTTGATGGTGTTCTCCTCCATTGCATCCAAGGAGTCAAGATTTATAAATTCATGCAGTAGGATCACGCCGGTTCCTATGGGGGTCACCAGACTGGGCCGAAGCTGTTCCACCAGATCCGGAGATTGGGATATTTCTGGCCCTCCATGATCCACGACTGCATCGATTTCACCAAGAGATGTCACGTGTGCCATATTCATGCTAACTTCATGCATGAGCTTCCAAAACCTCTCCACTCCAATAGGTACTCTTGTTCGTTTTCGGTGTGGGGACTCGATGTTGTGGGACCATATCCACTAGTGACAGCTCACCAATGCAGGTTCGTCCTAACCACCACGGATTCCTTTTCAAGTGGGCAGAAGTAGTGCCGCTCAAGGAGGTCAAGGCCCATTCTATTGTCGACTTCATGAGCTCCAATATCATCCACCGGTTTGGATTCCCTCATTCCATACTCACCGATAATGGCACCAACTTCCGAGCAGTTTAGTTGAAGAAATTTTACGACAAGTACAACATCTGTTCAAACCATACCTCCCACTATCATGCACAGGAAAATGGATAGATCAAGGCGTTCAAAAAAACCCTTTCTAAAATTATGAAAAAATGGTTGGTAAGAACAAGAAGAGTTTTCCGGACAATCTCCCCAACGACCTCTGGGCATATTGGACGATGCCTCGTAATTACACCCAGGTGACTCCATACTCCCTGGTGTACGGAATTGAGGTCGTCCTGCCCATCGAGATCCAGCTGCCTTCGTTACACACAACAGTCTATGACCAGAAGGTGCCAGATAAGGTAGCAGAAATTCGTCTGGCTGAATTGGAATCACTTGACAAGAATAGGTTGTGTGCCCTACACAATCTGGAAAGGCATCAAAATAAGATAGCTAGAGCCTTCAACAAGAAGTTTCGCCTCTTCTCTTTCCTGCAAGGAAACTTGGTATTGGCCCTCTGAATGCCAATGATCCCTAGCAGGAAACCACCCAAGATGAAGCCCAAATGGGAAGGACCTTACATAATCCATAGGGTTTACCCTAATGAAGCATACTCCCTGGTGACCATGAATGGTGAGTTTATAACTCCTCCCACCAATGTCAAGTTTCTCAAGAAATACATTTCCTGATCCAGTCAGTCCTGCATGAACTTAAACTGTTTGGTCCTACATGACCTTAAAATATTCGGTCCTGCTAGACCTTAAACTGTTCGGCCCTGCACAACCTTAAACTGTTTGGTCTGGTATGACTTTAAACTGTACGGTCCCACATGACCCTAAACTGAATGCTGGTACTACATGACCTTAAACTAGATGATGGTCCTGACTTACCTTAAACTGATCAATCCAACATGACTTTTAGTTTTGCATCATCTTGCATGAAGTTAAACTGCATCTTAAGAACTACGCACGGCTTGATTCCCATCCTTATGGGATACATCATAACTCTCAAGCATATCATCTTGAGTCCATCCCCAAACTCTTCTCTTTAAATATCCCCCTGGGTATAGTTATCCTAGAGGGTCCTTGCATGATATGGTGTAGGCTTCTTTATCCCCACTCATTCCAGGATTATAACAGTCGCACCATGTTCTCACTCCCTGTTCTTCTATCCTACCACATCCTTACCATACGATGTTAAACTGCATGGCCTTCAAGAACTACGTACGGCTTGATTCCCATCCTCATGGGATATGTAGGAATGCCCAGAAATTTCGTCTATTGGCCCAGCCCAAATGCCAGAATCTCCCCTTGGGTCAAGACATATGGCATGGTGTAGGATTTTGCCTTAATTCACCTTGATCTCATCTCGATGTTTTCATACGTCCCACTCCCCAGAGGTGTCCACCTCTTTCCCCACCCTGCTTGACTTTAAGATGTATGGGTACAGCTATGCTTCACCCACTCCTTTGATTGGGACTCCATCATCCTTCCCATCCAGAAGGGCCCCTGGATGGCATAGATGTTAGTCCCAAGGGCTCTCCTACCACTTCCGGCTAATGCCCTCGAGGATGTTGAGCAAAAAATTGATACAAATCTCGTGTTGCAAATATGGTCAGTGGTCAATGCTCATTTGTTGTTCCCATTCCAGGTCACTATAAGGATGCTATGTTTTGAACATGGTCAACTTCTATCCTTTTTCATCAGGGCCACCCCAAGATGTCCCAAACACTGAGTGTAGTGGTCAATTCTTCCATTTTGTATCTCCAAGTTATGAACTTTCTTTGGGCGATGCCAGCTATTAGACACCTATATGGCAGGGAGAGCCGAGTTCGGCTCCTTGTTTCCTACACCGAGCATTGCTCATGTGGGATTAGGAGCTGTGATGAGGCGGGAACCGCACAATAGGTCATATGGCTACCATTTAATGGGACGTCCAGCCTCAAGCCTCTTGGAATTTTCAGTCCCCTTGGCCTTTTCGTGCCCCAAGACCAAGTTCTCACTTGGGAATATATGGTGTGGTATGGGATTATGTCCTCATTCACGCCGGGTTACTCACTGAACTATACACCTCCCTTATTTAGAGTATCTTACCCCTTTCTTCATCCTCATTGCAAGATGTTAAACTGCAAACTAGTTGGGTCTTTCTGTCCACGGCCCAGCCTCAGGACCCTTGGCCTTTTTAGGCCCCTTGGCCTTTTCGGGCCCCCAACCTAAGTTCTTAATCATGATTGTACGATGTGGTATGGGATTATGTCCTCATTCACATCGAGTTACTCTCTGTGTCGTACACATCCCCGGATGAGATACATTATCCATACTCATCCTCATTGCAAGACGTTAAACTACAAACTGGTCGGGCCTTTCAATCTGAGGCCCAGCCTCATGCCTCTTGGCCTTTTCAGGCCCCTTTTCCTTTTCGGGCCCCCGGCCCAAGTTCTCACTCGGGACTGTATGGTGTGGTATGGGATTATGTCCTCATTCACGTCAGGTTACTCGTCATGTCGTACGCCCCCCTATTTGGGGTATCTTACCCCTATGTGATTCATTTCTAGAACTACGTGTGGCATGATACCCATCCTCATGGAATACATAGAACCACCCGAGCATCCCATCTTTGGGTCCAGACTCATCTTGGACACTTGGCCTACATTCCCCCAGAGAGAGGAAGATATGGTGTGGTATGGGATTATGTTCTCACCCACATTGGGTGTTGTAACAACCATTCCATTTACCTCCTCCTCCTGATAGTTTTCCATCCCATCGTGCTACCCTCGTCTTTTAAAATCATAATCTCTCAAGATGAGCCCCCCTGACCCATTTTTGCGATTCACTAATGTGCCTAAGGGTACTCTAGTTTAGCACCTGGAATGTTGGATTCTACCCAGACATGCTTTCACCCATTTCTCAGGCTTCGTATTCCCCCTCATTAGGGCTTCCATCACCTTTCACATCCCAAAGGGACCCCCAAATGTCTGGGATTCTATGATTAAGGGCTATCTTACTATCACGGGCCAACGTCCTCAAGGGTTTCAGGAAACAAATCGATACAAGTCATCCATTGCAAATATGGTCAATGGTCAACACTCACTTGTTTGTCCCCACTTCAGGCTAATGCGATATGGATGATGTGTTTCAAACAAGGTCAACAGTTTTCCTCCATCGTCACACTGACCCCATTAAGCCCAAAATGTCGGTTACATGATTCACAACCTTGTCCACTTCATCATGTCCAGGTAGAATTTTGAAACACTTTGTATTATTCCTCATTGTACATTCATATGTTAGGAGGAGAAAGTCGCGATAAGGCAATCAATTGGGACCCCACACCGATTTCCCCTTTCTATGTACTCCATGTATTGAAATACCATACCCTCCTTTGTTTCCTACACCGATTTTGACTCATGTAGGCTTAGGGATCAAGGTAAGGTATGCACTTTCTTAGAATAGTCCCGCTTTTCCATGGTCCAAGTTCTAAGACCTTAAACTAAGATTATTGCATATTCCCCCATTGAGAGAACAGCGTACATCTTGATTCACATCCTTATGGGATACGTAGGAACACCCGGACACCTTGTCTACGGGTCTAGATTAATTGAGAGCCAGTCTCTCCTACTTTCTACTTTTTTCCCCTTGGCCTGAGGCTTCTTTCTCGGAATCGCGCATGGTGTGGTGTGGACCTCATCCTCATTCACGTCGATTATTCTTTATTGCACCATGAACACTTCCCCTTTAGCCTCATTTCTACTACGTTTATGCCGCACGAAATTAAATACATGGATGGTCCCATCACATGACCTTAAACTGTGACAGTATCGTCCTGGACGCACGACAAAAAACGGCACTGCATTGTGGTTCCCTTGCACACGGGACATCATGTTTGGTATCGGTCAAACACCATACCATTTTTCAATGACTTCATTTGGATTGATTCTTATGGCGATGCTGGGACTCTCTATCCTAGGCCTTTCACTTCACAAAAAAAATCATTCACCCTAAAGGACAAACAAGATACATAGAATACTGCTTCTTTTGGTGCAAGGGCGAGACCCACACACCCCTGCTATCCCTGGCACTAGTACCTTACCATTCCACCCTCCAGAACTACATATACAAAAAAATTACATATAGCCACACATTTATAGCCAAAACATAAATGGTCCATGGCTATAGATTAGATATAGCCACGAGCAGTTCGTTCCCCATGGGAATAGGCTTCTTCATTTTTTATCCTCCTTCGAGGCTTTATTCTCCACTCACCCACTCCCCCAATCTCTCTCTAGAAACCCTTCTCCTTCGATCGTCTCCCGACTGATTTCCCCCTCATTCGATCCTCGCCGGATTCTCCTTCACCCTCACCAGCTTCTCAATTCACAACTCCTCCATTCACGACATCTCCATTCGCAGTTCCTCCACCCCTCACATGTTCCTCTCCTCCCACATACCCTTCTTCAGGAGTACCTCCTCTATCTGGTGCATCAGCCGATGCTTCCCCTCTCTGAGATTGAGCCCCGTGTCCTCCACCTGATCGAACTTCCCTTCCCTGCCTCCTACTCTTGTGAGGGACTCGATCGGCTCCCTGATCTCATGAAATTGGCTCACGCAAAGGAACCCTACCCGCTCCCTCGCTCCCTCGATCCTTGCTCTTGTGACATCAGCTCAGGTGAAGGAACCCTACCCTCTCCAGATATGTCAATGGAGCCCTACCTGCTCCCTGCTCTCACGGATGAACCCTTCCTGCGAATGGAACGAACCTTCTGGCTCCCTCCTATCATGATTCACCCCTTCCTATAGGTAATCAAAATTCTTACATCTATTTGAATGATATGAATCCTCATCTTCCATTAATTTATTTCTGACCAAATTAAACAAATTTTGAGATATTCATTATAAATTGTCTTTCTTTCATGTTGTAATTTTTACTTTCATGATGATTGATATATAATAGAATGTTTTCATGTTTCGACTGGCCTGTTTCCAAGAGTTATTTTTATTTTATTTTCATTAGGGAGATTTTCATAGAGAATCAACTTGTGTTGTTTCCATTGTAAAATATATAATTATTTGTTCTTGTAATTATATTTTTTCCAATTATTGAGATCAAATAGATATGATATAGAACCCAATTTTTATGATAATTCATGACGAAGAGCTACTTCTGATCCATTGATAGTAACAGATTAAATGGTTAGTATTAAATTCTTCATTTATTAGATTGGTGAAGGGAATTTTTTTGTGGAGAATAGAGTGTACAAGGAATGGTTGTTGATATATAACAATGGGTTTTCAGTCGAGGAACATCTTGGGGACAGTATTGAGATACCTTGGATTAGGTTACAAATCACATGTCTTCATATTTGTATTTTTTTGTTAATTGATATGCATTAGGGATATTAGAGTTGTTACTCAATGCATTATTATTTTTTATATCATTTATTTATAATTTCTATTGTCAACATTCTATTTGATGAACTATTTTAATAGTTTTATTCACCATATATTTATATTGTACTATGTTGTTCTGTGATTTGATTGGAAGATTATATTATCCGGTCAACATAAACAAGTCTAGGATGACTGTTTTTTTTGGTTTTTATTTCACAATTCTCACCCTTTTATAGTTTCATATCATATCACATCTAAAACCAATAAAATATACTTTTTTGTAAACTAAAATGGAAATTGATTTTTTCATCTAAGAGATTAATCAATGACATAGCACATCTGTCAAATAAGAATAGAAAGGCTATAATTCTAAGCTCATTCTCACTCAATCATTGAAGAGGAAACTGTTGAACCACAATGTAAAATTATCTAATGAATAAAAAAGTTTCTAATTAGGAAATTTGGAAAAATTTGGCAATATTGACAGGTAAAATTTCTTGAGTTCTAGTGTGTTATCTAATGATTCCTTCTTATCCCTCATTATTTTAATGTTCTCCACTTTAAAATATTTTTCTCAAGCTCATTGCCTCGTAAACCAGCTTAACACTACACATCCTCAACATCCACTCCATGGAAGTCTTAACTGGGAACTCTTACTATCATGTGATAAGAACTCATCCCTACTAACTAAATGAAAAAAACCCATTTTATACTGGCTAAGTCATTCTGTCTGGTATACCTGGATAAAATTTTATCTTAATTCACACTTCTTTTACTTCTACAAAAAAATTCCAAAAACTTCTCCTACTATCAATGATCAAAATTCCACGTATCATTAAACAATAAACATGTCAGATTCTTTCATCCATAGAAAACTTCATTAAGCACATAACCAAGTACAAAATAATTCATCCAACCAGATCTCAATCATGACTTACCTTGCCCGAAACATTCTCCAAGGAACTCAAGAAATCTCCATAAACATTAAACATCTTCACTCACTAGCTCAAGATCAACAACATTGCCTCAAAATTAAATTTTCAATTATAAATTATGGATTTTTTTTCAAATCATTTTTTGTACCCTTCTATAGTGCCCTTGGAACATGGGTTACCATGATTAAAGTGACATATCTCACTTATGAAAGTCATCTTAATCATCCAAAACCTTATCTCCAACCTATATCAGCATCATACATGGATTCAAGCTTCCCCATATTTCAATATCCATTCTTTCAAAAGACAAAACACCCAAAAACCCCACTTTATTAATATCCATCAACCATTTAAACTCAAAACCAATCATAATTTTTTGGTGAATACATCTCGGACAGCAACATTTGAATTGACATACCACTACCTTTATTCGACACCACTCTACTCATCCTCGGTAAAACATAGTAATTTAATTCGTTAAATATTCTAAATTTATGAAACTAAATTAATAAAGAAATTGGAGGCTCTAATATTTCATTTTTATTCAACCAGAATAGGGAACACTATCCATTGAATAAAAAACATTGTCTTTAATAGCCTCATAATGGAATGATTATTGCCTTCAATTCCATATCCATGGAAATTTACTTAAATACATTCTTTGGAAATCGATTAAATCCTATCACTTTATTCATTCATCATTGTTCCCATTTTATTTATACTGAAATTCAAGGTATCTTCTCTATTCCATTTCTTGTTCTCCACATCATCATCTTCGATCATCACATTTAAAATTCTTGCATGACATCCCATTGTTCCACAATCTCTTTTAAGTTTGGGATATCTTTATTTACATAGGATGAACACATCCTTGATTGGAACTTGATTTTTTTCACTTGTTCACAATAAATTCTTTTTAGCATCATAATAGTCTAAAAAACCACATCCTTTCTAAAAATCAATTTTATAATCACATGAATTTAAATGGGTTTTGATATCTATTTTGGTGAAAAATATTTCTACACCAGCATTATATTGACAAAGACTAATCCATTGATAACTAGTAACTACATTGATCTATATGAAATTATTATCTATATAGTTATATATTTGTATTTGTTTTCCATTATACATATTTAGGTATGCGCTTATTTTTTGTTTTCATTACCAATTTTCACTCACATAGAAAATAAGTGTGACATAGCTAATGTATGCAGTGATTTTTTACTATGGAGTAATAGTATGCGCTTATATAGATAATAAGCGCATTAATATTAGTGCCTTCCAGTATACATATTTTTTTTGTGTTGAGGTTTTTTTCATGTTTGTCATGAAAAATATACGGGCTTTCAACTTATTATATGTTGGTCACATGTGGAAGCTTTTCACTAGTTGAAGGAGTGGGTGGATAATAAGATTTATGGATATAAAGGGAAAATTTTATCTAAGGAGGGGAAGAGAATTTTAATCTACATAGTGTAATTGTCTCTTGTTATTTTTATTATAACATGGATTCATATTTTATTATATACATTTGGGATTTTTTTAATTATTTGATTTTTAACTGTTGGCGGGGAGGAGAACCAGGTATAAGACCTCTATACTAGGTTAAGTGGGAGGTTATGTGTCATGAGAGATATTGTGGGAGACTTGGGTTGAAAGATATTAATGCATTTAATCTATTTATTTTGGATAATCAAGGGTGATGTCTTCTGTATGAACCAAATGACCTTTAGTGCAGAGTTTTGAAGGGAATATGCTTTTTGTGGACTAATTTTATTTTAGTACATCTCATACTGAAACCATCATATTTTTGGATGGGGTTGATATAGGCTCAGGTGATCCTTAAAAAAGTTTTGTGCTAAAGGGTGGAGTATTGAAGTACTATTCATGTATGTAATAACAAATAACTTCCCTTTCCAACTATTTTGGGTGATTTTTCCTAGGGGTGGTTCTAATAGTGACATAAGGGTTTTAGACCTCCTCCACAAAAATGAGCACTTGGTTTTTTTTCTCAATTATCAGTAGATTATTTGTCCCATGTAAGGATAATTTGACTATTAGTATTCCTTTTATTATTATTAACACCACTAACACTCTAATTTGGGATCCTTATTCCATAGTGTGTTTTTTAGTTAGTTCTTCTTACTCAATGGCTTGGAAAGTGTAGCATCCACCCAATCCAACTTCAAAATTTTACTTGGGATGAGGAGAAGGAAAGAGATAGAATGTAGGGATAGCTACCCTACTATTTGGAGGAAAATGAGGTCAAACCCTCATTTTATTAATTAATTAAACATATTAACTGACATTTAAAAAACTGTAAAGGAAGTACATTATGGTGCGACTCATAGGTTTCATGACACAATGCCTCTGCAAAACCCACCTTGTGATGGGGCCCTTCAAGTCATGCCATGACACATATCCTCTACTGCTAACCCAAGAACTTAACTCCACTACCTAGGACCATGTTACGACATGATCCTTCCATTCACATTGCAACCACACTTTGTGGCTAGGGCATTATGGAGCAACACTATGGGTCATGGTGTGATCCACCTTCAGATCAACAATGTAACCTTACTTTAGAAGAATTTATTCTTATGAAAATAATCACAATGTTGCAAGGTCCTTGGCTGTAGCGTGGTCCTTCACCAGCCTTAAACAATCTATTATTATGAAACTACACATCATGTTATGGTTCGCTTGGGTGTGGTGTTACCATTGAATTCCTATAGAATTTTATCCTTGAGCCCAATCAAAATTCTTAAAACTTCACTCTTGGTCTATGCCAAAACCTCTAAAACATCAAAAAGGTTCAAATACACCTCTAAAACCTCAAAAAGGTTCAAATACATATGTTTAGTCTAAAACCTCGAGTTGTATCTAGTTATGACACTGACCAACCTCAACTGAAACCTAAGTGTCTTCTATACAACACTCCCAAAATATCGAGGTGAGGCTGAACACAATTATCTACCCCTAGTCACATTGAAAAATAGACAAAAAAATCCTAATTCCAACCATAAGAACTCCCAACTATAAGAGTCATCTACTCAATTTCATCACCACCAACTACCTGACACGTCGATGGTATCATACCTATGTTCTTTCCACCGTTGTATGCAGCCTATTTCTATTTCATGTGTTATTTTAGTTTTTTAATCTATTTTTTCACTAAATTTTCTTGTTTGGTGTCATGATTTTTTTTCAAAACCATGAATTATTTCAATTTTTTAGAACCACACACTTTCATTTCATCCATTTTATGTTATCATAAAACAGGTAAACATTATTTGATGATTCATTATGGCTAACCTTATAGTTCTGGATCTCCCAATACTGAAGATGTTGGTGCAAAAAGCTGAATGATGAGCTTCAACCTGGATTTACAGACTGCTAACTGCATGCTCAATAATGATCTACCATTAAAATGTGCTGCTGAGATGATATAATAGATGGCTGCCAATGCCTTTATGAAGATAGACTCTGATAACTGATCCGGAGCCCCTTTCTATGTGATTTCACTTATTAAATCATCACTAACATGGGTTTGAGCTTACATTCATTTCCAAAGTAGGTTGATTTATTTCTTAATAACAAATAAGGGTATGAACTTGTTGTCTTGTCACTAGTGGGTTGATTTATTATCTTGTCACTAGTGGGTTGATTTATTATCGTGTCACCAATAATGGGTGTGAGCTTACATTCATTTAACAAGGTATAATATAACATTTAAGGCCATGTGATAAGAGTCATATTGCTTCATTTTAAGGGGTTACATAGATGACTAATGTTGTTCCGTTAGAGGTTATATAATCAATGGAACATTGTGCCTATAGTTTATGGTTCCTTCGTTGAGTTTGAGAATAATTGTTAGGATTTGAACATGACAATTGTGTTTTAGTATATTTCCCTCCTCCCCAGCTGATAATATTTCTAATTTTTGGCCATCAGATCACGCACTTATACGGCCTTCGGTTGTGAATCTTTCCTGGAGACACTTGTTGAGGAATCCGGTGAATGGTGAACCTATATGGGGAAGTTCAATTGTTCCTCGTCTCTGTCCCTGATAGTCTTGTTTCATCGCATGTAATACTTTAAATTTCCCCATAGATTGTAGATCCCCTTTTGATTTTATGGTGAGGGGAACTGTTAATGCTTTTTTCAGAAGTAGTTGAGAGAGCATCAGTATTTGTTACACTCATCACATGCCAAACTTGATACTTGTAGCTTCCAGAAAAAACACTACACTCATAGCCAATTTGAGAATCTTTTATGGTAGATCTGAGCTCACATTAAGAAACTCTACAAGTCTTTTCATATCTTTCCTCCAATGTTTTGAACTTTTGTGAGTCGATTATCACAAGGAAAATGATCCACCGCCTCACTACATTCTTCATGTCCTGTTCTCTTAGAATGGTGAAGCATTCTACATGGTCACAGTTAATAGTAGGTGAGATGTATTCCTCCAATCCTTGTCAATCATGTACAGTGGAAAGAATTTTTGGACTCACCACTTCTCTAGAAAGTAGTTCTACGTTCAACTCTAGACCCAACTCCTACATAACTCGACATTGATAAGATAACTCAGTGAGTTATTGTACCTATTGCTTCATGTTCTTCTGCTGATCATGGTACTATTCATGCACCCTAGAAAGGGATTTAACAAATTTTAGTATTTATTGAATCTTGACCACCCATTAATGGAACAACTGCTCAAACTATGACTACTCTGTAGCAACTCTAGTAACTATTCTAGTAGAAACACTTCAATAGAAATCAGAGGAAATAATCTTGAATTGATACACTACAACAACGAAATTTTTTGGAAAAATCCTACAACAAATCATATCAGCACCTCTTCCTCTTTCTATGCGGTAAAAAAATCACTGAAAGTTATCACAACTTCCGCTCTATGTTTGGCACTCAAGATACAGCACACAACAAATTTTTTGGTGTCACGACTTTATTCCAACATTTGGCCAACATAGAAGATGTTTGGTAGAGAGGATAGAACTTATTGAAAGTTGGAACCAACATGGATGTCTAACAGTGATGACTCTGATAACTTCATGTAGTAGAATGCATAGTTAAATCTGTTTTTTTTTTGTTTTTCAATAGTGATCATGTGTGATACAACAGAAAAAATGGCCCTCCAATTCATTTTTTCAGAAAAAAAAATTTCACTATGATCGCATGCACTCAAAAAAAGTCATATATCAGCTATGATTGATCTTTCACCATGATTTCTTCATCCAAATATTAGCATAAATCCTCTAAGATGTTAATAAAAGAACCAAATTGTTAGGACTTAACTAAAAATAGACACACAATAGAAAGTGTAAAAGGAAAGGAATTTTTTTTGGTATTCAAAATAATGACAACCTTTTCAGTAGATTATTGTCTCCAAATGTCTATTATCAATGAGACTTCAAAACTTTATAATTTTTATATATTATACCATGTTTATATTAATTCTTTGTTTTTTCATTAAATGTCTATTGTCCAATGATATGTTTTAAATATATGTTAGCTTCAATATGCAATAGCTAAAATTACAATTATTTCAGGTAATTCTGATGCTTCAAATTATATCAGGTACATTCTACACCACTTCATTCTTCTGACCTCATAAATTTTGAACTGTTAACATCTTAAAGTTTGACTCTTTCTCTTTGTTCACTATTTCATGATTTTAATTTTCTGATACCCGATTTTCTTTTTGTTAATTTAGACTTTTTATATTGGAATTACATGCACTATGGCACAACTATGATTATAATGTATGCATAATTCTACAGTTTTTTGATGATATCCAAGAGGCACTCTTCTTTTTTTGTAATATATTAATTTGAGCATTAGCAGGGAGAAGGGCCTGTTTTTTTCTACTATTTTTTTTGTTTTAGCTGGGAGTAGGAGGCAGGAGGCAGGGAGTAGGGCACGGAGGCAGGAGGCAGGGGGTAGAGAGCAGGGAGCAGGGAGAAGTGGTTGAGGTAGGAGTAGGGGGCATGGGGAAAGGGTCATGGGGAAGGAGGCAGGAGGCACTGAGATAGGGAGAAGGGAGCAGGGAGCTGCGTTGAGGCAGGGAGCAGGGAGCAGGGCACGGAGGTAGGAGCAGGGGGATGGGGGCAGGGGGAAAGGGCCATGGGGTAGGAGGTAGGGAGTCAGGGAAGCAGGGAGGTAGGGATCAGGAGCAGCGTTGAGGTAGGGAGGCTGGGAGGTAGGGAGGCATGGAGGCGAGAGGCACGGAGGGAGGGAGTAGGGGGCAGAAATGGTTTTTTTTTGTTTTCTTGGAAACATGGTTGTTGTAGACTAGATTTTGCAGTATTAGATTTTATTTCTGTATACTGCATAAGGTAGCCACAGTTTACAACTGAGGCAATAGGGTTAATTTCCCTATTATAAACCAGGAAATAGTAAATCTATGTGGCAGAGTCTATAGCCACGGTTCCAAACCATGGATATAGGTCTATTACCACAGTTTCGACTGTGGCTATAGGTCTATTGCTACGGTTTCCACCATGGCTATAGACCTATAGCCACGGTTCCAAACCGTGGCTATAGGTTTTTCTCTATATCCACGCTAATAGGTGCCACGGTCGGTGAAACTGTGGTTATTACCTATAGCCATGGTTTCGGTGTCTATAGCCACAGTTTAAAATCGTGGTTATAGCCTTATTTTCTAGTAGTGGCTTGATTCACATCCTCGTGGGATACATAGGGAAACCCAGGGATTTTGCCTCGGGTCCATCCCCAGAAATCATAAATCATGTTCCTCCTCATTTATGGCCCCCTGTCTTGACCCCTTGGGGGAACCAGGTAGCTGCAGCTTTGCCCTAAACAAGTTTGGGATGCCCCATAATGATATTGGGAAGTGACATCTCCCTCTTCAGAGAGTTCCTGCCTAAAAGTAGGAATGAGACGTCCATCTAATGTGCTTCCACCATGGTGGCGTAATTTCAAGAGTGTTGGAATCTATTCGAACAAACCATCAATCCACATTCCATGCTTTGTGTGACCCTTATTCAGACCCCTCATCCTTTTTCACGTCTAAAGGAACCCCTAACAGTATGGATTCTCAGACTATGGCCCACCTATTTCCCTGGGCTAACGTTTTGGAAGACTAATGGATGACATTTTGAGTCAGGCCCCGTGTTTAGAACATGGTCAGCGGTCGGCCCTCATTTTCTATCCCCATTCCATGCTAACACGATAAGGATACTGTGTTTCAAATATGGTAAATAGTTATCCTTCATTGTTAAGCCACCCCCATATTGTTTCGAATCCTGGGTATCGTGATTCACATTTTCCATTCCCCTATGTTCAAATTTATTCTAATGCCCCTGGAACTATCCTTATCATGCACTAGAGCATGTTGGGAAGATGATATGTCGATTGTTTGAGGCCCACTTCCTTTAATTGGACCTCCCTCTTCTCTTCTCGAGAATTTGAATTGGATATTTGAATCTTTAAGGCCTAAAGCTTGACTAACTCCCCCACAATAAAAAGAAGTAATAGTACGAACATCCCATGTTTCCCACATTGGGTGCGACCCGCGTGAGCTTAGGAATGGACTGCTACTTATTTTAATATTGTGGTTGGATGAATTAAACCAAACGAACATGTAAATAAAATTATACATACATGAAATTCAGAATAAGAAGCAGTGAGGAGAAATGAGTTTATGAGTTCGCCCAAAACATGGGCCTTAAGGGTCAGCTTCTTGGATGGATCGTTCCAGCGCCGCTACCTTTTGGCTGGTGGCCTCTAGGACTGCCTCCTGCCCCCTGATGGCTCTCTCTTCATCAGCGGCCGCAGATCATAGTCCACTGACCCTAACTTGGGCTTGCACCTGTTCTGTTTGAAGTTTGGTCATTTGGTGACCCGCTTCCACTAGTTTCTCTTGGGCGTCTTCCAATTGGGCCCTCAACTACTTCACAAGATTAGATCATTTTGCAATGAATATCTCCTTTACTTTCACATGTGCTTCAAGGCGTCAGGTTTCTTTTTCTACCTTTATGAACGCTTGGGTACTCCCTGACTCCTCCCGACACTGGGCAATGCTGGAGCGTCGGCTGATCTCGCGCAGCTTCTCATCCATGTAGTCACAAACCGTCGAATAAAGGCGTTGAGCATCCACCCCTCCAGCACAGAGAAACCGAATCCAGGTGTGGAGTGATCCTATCCGCTTTATCCATTCTGTCTGAGGATGACCGAGAAAGTTCTTGATGCACTCCCACCCCTTGCGTCGCATCATCTGGATCTCCTCGGCCACATCTGAGTCTGAATCATCAATCTCCTCAGGGAATGCAGGCCGATAGTCATGGAAGGTATCCAACAGGCTAGCAGCAGGGTCCTCTTCCAGGGTTCCTCCCAAGGGGTTAGGCTCTTTAACACCTGGGCAACCTTCCTCTCTAGACTTGGTCCTGGTAGTTTCTTTGTTAACTTCTAGCCTCGTCCCAACAATGGTACCGCTGATATCCGTATCCCTTTGATCACCGAGCGTCGGGGCCGGCTCAGTTTGAGAGGTGTGTCCTGAATGGGACGGAAAATTCGCAGTTGAATCAATTGTGGATGACCCGGGTTCGACAGCCCGACGAGCCTCCAAGGATGTGATAACTACACAAACAATGAACACCCTGATCAACAGGGCTCTACGACGGTAAATACCGGCATTGAAGTAATGAACTTACATGATCCCAAAGCATCATCCTCCGGTGTTCTAGCCGATGTAGGAGATGCCATTATAGGGGATTCCCTCAGTGCTCGTCAGCTCAATAATGGGTGTCGGCTCCCCACCTTGTTCTATCGGCGCCTCCTCCCCTTCGAATGGAGACCCTTGTTCGGTGCTCATATTCTCCTAAACAGGATAAGGAGATCTGATTGAGGGATACAAAAATGATGAGGGGAAAGGATAGATAAGGTCTGAGATGTACCTCAAGCATCTCAGTGATATCTACATCAGATCCGACGATCTCGCCACTCTCCTGAATACTCCCTTGGTGGGAAGCCCCCTGAGATCCTCCACCTTTAGCCTCCTCTTCTTCTTCGCCCCCTCCTTCACCTTCTCCTTCTTCCTACTCTTCTCTCTTGGCACCCTCTGTCTCATCGTTGCTGTCATCATCATCTGACGGAATATTTTCTGGATCATTCTCCTGGTCGAGCATTAATTTCACTAATAAATACGACTCATCACGCCGACCCCATTGGCATGAATACACATCCATTGTCGTCAGATACGCATGCCAATGATGAAAGTTCACCCTTTCGACAACCCGAATGAGTCCGACCTCTGGCGGCTGGATTTTCTCTCGTACTATCTTTTTCCAAAGAGCTTTAGTACCCATTGAATGTCACAGGGTCATCCAGGATGACCACAGAGCTAGGAAGATTGTGTCATTGGAAGGTTGAAGAAGATACCTTATCTACTTCCCGGGAAGGTCCTTGTCCGCTACATGATCCCCTCTCTCCCTAGGAGATGAGGGTCCGGCCACGCTGCATGACGTCCCCGCTACTGAAGTCCCGACCTATGTGGGCCCAGTTTCCCAACACGCTTCTGAAATCTCCCCCCCCCCCCAACATCACCTTGTCTTCTCTCTCGCTGCCTAGGCTCTACGCTGGCTTCCTTGAGTTGCCTAACTCTCTTCTGAAAAATCCCCTCAGGGTATGCTATGGCCCAATGTTCAGCATATTCGGTTGAGAGGTCAGCATCAACTCCGGTGAGAGGAAAGCCAATAACGTCACTAGAGCCTTGGGTCATGAACATCAGCCACATTTGGCGAATAACGTAGGGATGCCTTTCCTCCCAAACATATGTGTGCACTTTCTTCGGAATTCGCTGAAGGAATTTGAACTACCTAGCGAACCTGGACGGCACGTAGGGCTCAAAAAAATCTTCCCATCAATTTGGGCCACAAGCACCCCACCTATGATGCTCTGGAAGTATTACCTTTGCTCTAGTGAGCCTTTCCCATTATCTATCATCTGGGTAGTCAGGGTGGGGAATGGCCTAAAAGTGAAGTTTTCATGATTGCTGATTCTGATCCTTACTCCCTCCTCATTGAGCGTCAACAGCATGACCCCAGCAATGTTCAGAAAGGAATGTCACAGGCCATTACCTAGAGGACGAATGGTGTTTGGGAAGGTATACTCGCCGCAATGAGCTACAACCCGGCCATAAAAAATTTGGAAGGGACCACAGATCCTCCTCAGTGACCCTCCTCTCAAAATGCGTCCCAAAATGGCTTACAGACAAGCCGACATGGGGACTCCAAGATTATAACTTTGATTAGCGACCATGATGTCATCTATCACCAGGGTCGCTGGACAAACTCCCATCCTTGCGTCCCTCACCGGTAAGAGCCACCCACTTAATAATGCGGTAAGAAACCCGGTGTACAAAAAGTTTAGGTCTCGGCTCTCATTTATGATGAAGCGCCATGACTGATAGTCCCCCACCTTCAGGATCCTCTAGTACGATCCACTTTTTCTCCTCTACACTGTGGTCAGACATCATATCCCTCACCCCGACATCTTAACTTCTGGATCTTTTGGAAAGAATAAGCTAAACCATTTCTTATAAGATATGTCCTTTAAAAAATCCTTGACCCCCAACCTCTCCTTAGCCATCTCCAACAGGTTCCATGTCAGCATAGGGGTTCGTTATCCATCTCCCCAGATGTTCTTTGGTGGGAGGAATTCATCGTACTATTGCCCATCAAAATGGATACCCTCGATGTAATGAATGTCCCAAAGGTTGATGCCAACTTCCCCATGATGAAGATTAAAGGTATTGGTATCGGGGGACCATCAAGTAAAAAACTCTAGCCTGAGCTTGTTCTGGTGATATAAATGAAACTACAACATCCACACAACCTCGAACAAAATGATGTGTCGCAGTTCGGCCCCAAACTGGTCACACGTCTAGAATACCCAATACGCCTAGGCCCATTCACTAGTGAAATTGCCTCCAAACCAGATATCCAAATCCTACAGCCAGTCTTTGGTCTCGTCAGTAACACTTTGATGGAAGGTGCTTGCATAAAAGGCCGGAGAATTCTCCACAACAGGGTTACTCCCCAAAATGGTCCTGGTCTTGGGATTCAGGATGTAAATTTCCATGTTAATGGTTTCTCTAGCAGGATGGCCATTGCAGGTGATATTATACCAGGGTAGGTCATCCTCACAGGTCACCAATGACTGCGGTGTGTCGACCTCAAAATTTGGCATGGGTACCTCCTCCAAGATACTGAAGTCCCACATCGGCAGGTTGTAAGATAGTGCATACTCATTCTATTTTGGGTTCAACATGTTGAAAAGAGTATGGTTGCTAGATATGATCCTTCGGGTACCATAAACCTTAGGGTTGGTGACCATCTCAGCCCTTCAAGCAGCGAACGCGGCTTCTCCCTCAATTTCAGCCCGATTGGAGGCCATCTTCTTCCGACAAGGTCTTAAGAGTTTGGTGCGAAAAATCAGAGTTCGGCGCGAAAAATCAGGGCCAGCATGAAATATCGGAAGCATGCGCTAAAAATCTCGGGTTGGCGCGTAAAATGAAGGCTGACTTCGGTGGATTTTGTGAAACCAAAGCATTTTTTCGCACAGGGTAAAAGAAATATTTCGTGCACCAGATCTCTGATCTTATTGAGTGAAAAAAATCTGTACGGAATGAGGGGCATGTGGGGATTTTATAGTCTCGGAGATGGGTTTCTGTGCGCATACGAAAAGCGGATTGTGCGCCCGCATCGGTTTTACTCGCTGCTCCGGTTTTGAGCATGCGTAGGCCCCAGGGAGTCCTGGATCTCGGTGTTTCCCTCAGAATCCGACCTTTGTGGCCCCTCGTTGATTCGATTTTGAGGGGGGGCATTTTTAGACGCCGAAAAATTCCCAAGGGCTGAAGAAGGTTGGGTCTCGAGAAAGAGAAACCATATTTGGAATCAGCGATCCATTCCGGGAGGCCAGGAGGGGCCACGCAAAAAAAAATTAGTGGCACGGGAAAAAATCAGTTCCGTATGAAAAACTCTGGGATTCGCAAGAGTTTTCCATCTGTGCACGGAAATTTACGCGTTAGCACCCCACGCGGTTGAAATTTTGCATTGCTGACCTCGGCACGCAATATTTTGTGCCGGCCGGTTTTCCGCGCGGATCCGTGACCCCGAGTGCCTATAAATAGAAGGCCAACCCCTTCGACTTCGGGGAGAGGAATTTGAACCGTCTCTTCAACATGAAATTCACATGTCATGCACTCAAAAGATGGATTTCAGGTTCTGAATTTTTCGCGCCAGGTCGCCCAGAGGTCCGCCTTTGCGCGAGACTACTCGGGCTTGATCCTCGTCCAAATTCCATCGAGCTCCTTCCCCCGCTCTTAAATCATTCCAATTGCATGCAATAATTTCTTCTGTGCGCAATTCCTTTTGTGTGCCTCCCGGACCGATTTCATGCGCCTAATTATTTTTGCACGTCGTGGCCTTTTTCGTGCCTGCAGCCCATTTTCATGCATGCCCGACCTTTTCACACATGCAGCTCAATTGCGCGCCGGCCCCGTCGTTTTTCGTGCCACTGCCCCTTTTCCGTGCATGCCTCCCACCTTTTGTGCCCATGATGTCCCTTTTCCAGGCATCATCTTCGGGCACCTCCCATTCCCAAAGAACCTTTGCCATATACCATTTTCTCGTGCAACCTCCAAGGTTCGTACGAAGTAATTTCAAAGTCCCATGGATGATACTACCCGTTGCGTTGCTTCGCCTCATGCTTCTTTGCATAGGAACGCTAACGGCTATTGCTTCTATGCATAGCCACACTAACGTGGACCCCCCAATGGTTCTCTCCACAACACCCCCTAGCCACAGCGTTGTCGGTGCCTTCCCTACATCAAGGTGCAGCAGGTACCGGTTATGTAAGTCCTAGGGGTTCGAAGCAAACCCACCATGTCCGAGCTGCAAGATGTTAAACTACCAAGCACCATCATCCTCAGCACATGACGTTAAATTGTGACCTCGCCCCGTTCCTCGCACGCGAGGTTCCCCCACCATGGACATTCTGCACGCCCACTGGTCTCCATGGTAGTGAGATAATTCCTCACAGGGAATGAGATCCTCTTTATCGAATCGGCGTCTGTCTATGGGGAAAGGGAAACCACCTTGGTGTAAGCCCCTATCTTTTCTTGCAGGAGTTATCATCCCTGCCCCTCCTTTCTTTAGTGCCAAATACTTCTCCCACTAGGCTTTGTCGCCATTGGGCCTCCATCCTATAGTAAGTCCCAACCTCTTCGGGATGCTAACCACGCCTAAGCCCTTGTTTCCTCTTTGGGTTGTGATCACGTGTAAGCCCCGCATTCACCTCTCACAGATGCACCTTTAATGACATGATCGTCATATATCATCCCGCCTTTTTATCACATAAACTTTCATTACATTATACAAAACTTAGGATCTTTAAGGTTTAGTGTCTTGGAAACCAAGAACTTAATACATGAAACAAAAAAAACATTATTCTTAAACACTTGAAAGGATTATCCTTATGTTTATCCTAGGTTCATTACTGCATCTCATAACCTGGGGAGATACATCAAAAGAAAGGGTGAGCAGAAGGCCCAGTAAGGGAAACAAGAGGAACATTTTACATGTGAACTTGAGATACTTCAACAATGTCATGAAAAAGAACATTAAGGCATGAGAAAGAAATAATGTGGCATATCATAATAAAAATAAAATTTTTCATAACTTGAAGATGTGGATACATCATTTAACATAGACAATCATGAACATATCACCAAGGTCCATCCCCAAGGTGTCATTTGAAAATTACCAAGGTTATTCACCAAGATATCGTGAAAATTGTAATCTCTAGTGGTTACATCATTACCCAATGCATTGGAGCGCTATCAGGGCGCACCCTTAAATTTTCCTTTATTATCATGTGAGCCACATATATCATCATCAAACATTTCATAAATAACCCATATATCATAAAATAAATGGGTTTCATTTCATAATCATAACATTTTAAAAACTACTTTAAAGACATGATCTTTATATCACTTTAAACCCACGGAAAGGGAAAGCGGGTTTCATGTATGTAAATCCTAGAATTTAAAATAGAAAATTTTTATATATATGTGAATACCCATATAGAAATAAGAGCTTTTAGTATTCAATTAATAACATAAAATAATTTTGAGAAAAAGAGAGAGGCATTTTGAGACGAAAATTCTGCAACATAACGGCTATGTTTCGGGGTTTTAGAAAACATTGAAAAGAGAGGGGACATGGGTCAAACACTCATAAATGACCCATAACACAGTAGAGGAACAGAATATAAAGGATTTGAGAACATGTTAATGAAATTTTAAATATATACCATATGAAATGAAGAACATGAAAGGAAGACAAAAATAATATTTCTCTTATGAAAATTTGGCAGCCCAACGGCGTCACTTAAACTTCAACAAAAATGAATTGATGAGATCAAATAGGGTCTCTCATAATATGAACATAAAAGATCAGTATGATAGATATAGAAATCATACCCCAACATAATACAAAAGGAACTTGAAATACTTTACATGAAAGTAGATCTTTAAAAAATGAGAATGGCGAACGAATCCCTTAAAAATTCGGCAGCCTAACGGTGTCACTTAAACTTCAACCAAAAATGAATTGACAAGATCAAAATAGGGTATCTCATCATATGGACATAAGGGTTCAGAATGATAGATATAGAGATCATACCCCAACATAATAAAAAGGAACTTGAAAGACTTGACATGAAAATAGATCTTGAAAACGAGAAGGGTGAAAGAATCCCTCAAAAATTTCGGCAGCCTAACGGCGCCACTTAAACTTTCATAAAATGAAATGATGAGAGTAAGAGGGGGTATCTAATCATATGAACATAAAAAGTAAATTATAATGAATACAAAATAACATCCCCCAACATAAGAACATGGAGCATAAACGGAATGACATAAAATAGATTACTTGAAAAGAAAGAGAGAGGTCGGATCCCTTACCTTAAAACGTAACTCTTAAAACTCAAAGGTTTGGACCTTGAGGGCTTGGGGGCACCTTGGGAGGACTCCTTGGGAGGTAAGGAGACTAGAACTTAGTTGGGGGAGAGTTGGGAGTGAAAACTAAAGGAGGAAATGGTGGGTATTTATAGGGAAAGTGAGGGGACAAGGCATTAATGGCCAAGGGACACCTCACAAGTGCTTTTCTCAAAACCATGTGCTCTCTCATGGCATTTACCATGGAGTTAGGCCACATGGGGCCCCCAATACAATAATTAATCACCTTTGTCCGACCATCCCTTAAAATATCTCATGACATCATCATGACACAGTTATGAGATCATTAAAGATACTGAAACCCTAAAACTGTATTTTTACTATTCACTGAAAATTCAACTTTCTCAGAAAAATCCCAAAATTTCACCTTAACCAAATATCAATGCTCTGATTTCAAAAATGAACTCCATTTTATAAAAATAATTTTTTAAATATTTTTAATTTAATTTTTAAATAAATACACTATTCACTGAAAATTCATTTTTTCAAAAAAAACCCCAAAAATTACAATAACATAATATCGACGCTCTGAGTTCAAAAATGAAATCCATTTTATAAAAATATTTTTATAAATATTTTTAATTAAATTTTTAATTAAAAAACACTATTCACCCGAAAAAACTAATACTTGAATAATAATATATGAAACCGTTATTTAACCATTTTATTGAATCACATTACTTAATCAAGGTTCCTATATTATATTAATACTTTCTTTAAGTGAGATTACTAATCCATTTGGTCACATTACTAATCCTAAGCATAAAATCACTATTCATAATTTACTATTCATAAAAAAATTAAGTTGATCTTATTAGACTCTAAATTTCGTAATGAACATAATTGTAGAAGACCATTTTTTGAAAATCATTACACATTTTTAATTATTTAAGGTTTACATAAACATTTTTTTAAAATATCCTTTCTCTAAAATTCACCAAAAATATTCATACTATATTTATTCGGATGTTTAAAAAGTCATAAACATCATTATAAGAAGAAATCCCAATTTTTATTTAAAACAAAGGATTACACAAGGCAGTTACGGTCTCCTTACATATCCCCTTATCACACCAGCATATAACCTAAGTGTAAGGTGTGCTAAGGTGAGAGAATCTGAGGGAGGCTCAGCCAACATCGCACGAGTAGTAATTTCTATCAGTTTGAACTTCTCGCGGAGGCAATCCCGTTCTAGCTTCACACGATGAAGTTCATCTTGGGTTTGGTCCAGAGCAAAGCCCAGTAGTGCTACCTCCTTCCCAAGTTCTGTTAGATGGGCTTCGATCGGTCCAAGACTACTGGGTGAGGCCATCGAATCTTCTTTCTATATTAATTAACCAAGATTACTTGTATTTAGAGACAATAATCGAAACGTTTAGTTTCCAGCGCTCATATTGACCAATGGTCATATAATAGTCAAAACCCAATGGTCTCATTTTAATTATACTCATGTTATCAAATGAAATAGTTTTTTTGAGTATAAAAATAATAATAAAATAAAATAACACAAAAAATCAGGAAACAAGATTTATTCAAAATTTCGGGTCGTTACACGTCAGGTCTCTGCTACCTCTTGTTTCTCACACCGAGCATGACTCACGTGGGCTTAGAGAAAGCATCGACCATGACATCTTCCTTTGGAAGTCTAGAGTGTAAGACCACCCCCATACTTGAACTATGTGGTCTTTGATCCTTGCCATGGCGAGGTACGTAGGAAGCCTCTCTGAGGCTCAAGCCCACCACCATCCATTAGCACCGACCACCTTCACATTGTGCACCAAATTCCCCCATACTTGAACTACATGGTCTTTGATCCTTGCTAATGCAAGGTACGTAGGAAGCCTCCCTAAGGACTAAGCCCACCACCCATTGGTGGCTCTGACCCCATTCACGTCGGTTCACCAACACCTTGGGCTGCCTCAGAGCATAAGCCCCAAATTCCCCCACTTGAACTACGTGGTCTTTGATCCTTGCCAAGGTAAGGTACGTAGGAAGCCTCGCTGAGGTTCAAGCCCACCACCCGTTGGTCGCTCTGACCCCCTTTATGTTGGTTCTCCCCCATCCTGCATGAAGTTAAACTATGGACCCCAATCAGCGGTAAGTCGTTGTTTCCCGAGTCAACGGTAATCCGTTTCACACAAGCCCTACCTAAACTACATGGTCTTTGATCCCTGTCAAGGCAAGGTACGTAGGAATCCCCCTTGGGGTTCAAGCCCACCAACATCTGGTCGTCCCAACCATCTTCACGACGGTTCAACCTCATATGGCGGCAAGCTGATGCACTCCATTCAGTGGTAAGCTGTTGGGAACTCAATCAACTACAATCCGTTGTCACTCTATAGAGGGATAAGTCGTTATCAACCTTTTTCAGCGGTAAGCCGATTGTCACTCTATTCAGCGGTAAGCCGTTGTCAGCCCTTTTTAGCGGAAAGTCGTTGGAACTCCAACCAGCGGTAAGTTGTTGTCAAGATGAACTATGTTCACTAAACTACACAGAATTTTATTCCCTACCACAGGGATACGTAGGAAGTCTCTTCGAGGCTCAAGACCAACTTCACCATCGCCCTTGCGATGATCCCATCCCATTCACCACCCACTTCATTCATCCTCCCATCATCTATCCTAATTTTTACCCGGTCCGCCACATCCTAGTGGGATCATGCCACCTCATACTCCATTCCATTTAACGGCATTCGAGAATCCAACCACATGTTGGCCCCAATATCGGTGTTCGCTCAAGGGGTTTACACCCTACTGATCCACTCTAGTCAGTGTCTTGATTAGTTTGATCTGTCTCCACTGGATGCTAAAATTGCAGCATACCCTGTGTTAAGCATGAGAAGTTGAGGAAAACCTCAGATACATGCCCTTGGCATATGATTCACCGTGTTCGATGTGGGATACCTCGGGCTTCCACGCCCTCGAGAAGCCCTATAATAAGGGACAGAAGACAGACGCGTAAGTGTCCCAGTGCCCAGACACGCCATGGATGCCCAACGTGACTACTCCCCTAACCAAAGGTTGCTGCCTTGACCAGACCCCTTGGAATGTCCCGACAGAAGCAGTATAATTAACTAGTGTCCATGAAGATATGGCACTAGGAAGAGGTTCACGAACAACGTATTAAATCTATAAGGGAGACCCGGACTATGTGACGACTTCTGAGGAGGAATCTATGTAAGGAAGAGCCGACATCCCATTATACTGTTTCGATCAAGGAGAAAATGTCCCTGAAAGAGTGACAAATGTTGCCTACCTTTGGAAAGAGGGAATGCAGGGCAACAAAACCGCGCCTTTCGTCCTTGAATGAGACATGACGCGCGTGCCTCGGAAAAAGCATCAGAAACAACTCTATTTCATGCCTATCCACAAAAACTACTACTAAATTTCCAAGTAAATATTTTCCAAATCGAGATGTAAATCCAAGGGGTAAGTATTAAACTCTCTCATCACCTCCTCAAGTAAAATGACCATAACCATTTTCCATCCATTGAAAATTATTTCATGCTCCCCTCTATTATAAAATATATTTGGTTCATCTACTAAGGAGATATGGTCACATAGAATCTCACTTTCAATGTCTCCCAATTTTTTTTAACTCACATGATGAACGAGTGGAGGATTCACCCCCATCAAATAATGAAAATTTATATCCCACTCATCTTCTAAGGTTATTTTCAAAGAATACAACTATTAAAATTCATCCTCCACCAATCTATAATGGGACTTACTAAGGGAATATTCCACCACATTTCCCTTCCCAAGAGTAAATATAATCTTGAATTTTTATTCCTCTAGAAAATTTAACTAATGAATTTGTATTAAGTGGAGATATCTCTGATTGAAGATGTACATGAGACTCTGATGGTCAAAGTATATAAAAAACACTCACCCTAAATATAGTGCCTCCATATCTTCATATCAATGACCACTACTACGAACTCTAGGTCATTAGTTACATTGTTCTTCTCATGGGGTCTTAACTACCTCAACCCATATGGGATCACTTCCTGAATTTTCATCAACATGCAACTAATCCTTTCTCTATAGGCATCACAAAACACTACATTATCTATGCCCTCCTATGGTAATCTTAGTATAGAAACACCGGTCAACCTCAGTCTGAACTCTTTGACGGATCTCTCACACTTCTTGGTCTATTTAAATAGCTTCTCTCTCTTAATTAGGGTGGTTAAAGGGGGTTCAATCCAAAATAATTCTACCAAAAAACCTCTTGTAGTACCACATTATGCCATGAAAACTCTACACCTTCGACATGAACTTGGGTTGATCCCAAGCAATAACTACATCAGTATTTTATTATTCCACAACTGAAACATAATAAAAAATTATAATACCTAGAAATTAAACCTCAAGGTTTAAAAAATAAAACTTTGATAGCATAAAAAATGTTGGTTCAGCCGGATTAAGTCTACAACCAGCCTCAGATGCTCTACATTTCTACCTCTAATACAGAGTAAATGAGTATGTCATCAATGAAGAAAACCAAAAATCGGTACAATTATTTCTAAAATATCTAGTTAATCAAATCCATAAACATTGTCAGAGTATATTTTACACCAAAATGCATCAGTAGGAACTCATAGTGTCTATAGTGACATCAGAATTTTGGATTTGAAATATTATCCTTGTGAACTCTCAACTGGTTGTAAGTGAACCTGAGATCAATCATCGATAAGAAAACCACATATCGGAACTAGTTAAACTAGTTGTCAATCCTCATAAATAGTTACATGTTCTTTACCATAACCTTATTCAACTGAGGGTAATCCTTGAAATTCCTCAAGACCTCATCCACCTTTTACAAAGAAAAATCTGGAGCTACTCAGGGGGAAATTGTGGGTTTGATGAAAACTTTCTCTCAAATGTCCCCCAATTGTACCCCCATCTATCATAATATGGTAGGGGGAATCTGTTATAATTTATAAGTTATTGATGTTTTCCCAGGTTGAAATTCAATGCATAAGTCCATCTCCCACCACATAGGTACTCCCAAAACGTCCTTGGGGAAGACTTTAATGTAGTCCTCAACTACCGAAAGAATCAAAATTCTTGAAGAACCTACTGCTACAATTAATAATCTTTTAAACTGATGGGTGATAGGTTACAACTTCCTTCTAATAATTCCAACTTACTATGTCTTGATATCTCCCTTACAAAAAAAGGAGAATCTTGTCCCATTATCCTGACGACTTCTATCATGTATGCGATAATAGTCAATATGGCCCCAAATCAAAGAAAATAAATCCATATACAAGATGAAGAATAATTTTTTATAATAATGACTAAGAGGTCCCATGAAAAACTCCATCCACTTATTTCTAACTCACACTATTGGCAGATATGTGATATTGAAGAATAACTCTAGATAGAAACCTCTAGCCTTTGCTGCTAGGGTAATGACTCAATAATAAGATAAAACACTAAAACTATGTATATGGGGATGAATAAGTGAATCACAACTATTTCTGTAAATATTGGAGAAAGTGTAGAATAAACATAGATTATACCTCAGATCATCTTGTGTGAATCATGGTCATAGCCCACCATAGATAAAAATTTCTTGTAGCCCTGACTTCCTACTCCCTGAGCCTAGTGTGGGCCAGCAAGAGGAGAAGTATCTCATAGAATAATACCCCACTAATGCTCCTAGATCTAGAGATACACCATTTAATCTTCTTGGAACTCCTCCCATGGATCTACCCTAACTATACTAGGAAGATCCATTATTACGATGATACCTCAATCATTGTGGTCTATCTCCTTCCACTATTCCCTCCTTAGCACAATAGTTTGGGAAATCATGATCCATGTGTCATCGCCCATCACTTATATAAAATCATACCTCTTCAGGATAACTGAAACCCCATCATGAACCCTACACCTCATGTTCAAGTGACTAATTATTTCCATGATGAGGTCTCCTATATTGAGACCTAGGTGACTAGTGCCTACTAGCTATTATAGATGTATCAGCCTCATTGTGCCCAATTCCAACTCCAGCTTCCTAGAATACCCTTAATCGGAAGCTCTCTATAACTAGGGTTACTCTCTTTTACTACAGCATATGTTGGAATGCATAGGTAGACCATGCTGTCAAGGATGTTTCTATAGAGACTCTACTTAAACTATTATTCTCAGAAGAAACCATCTTGTATCATGTAGAGGGAGTAATGAGTATAGTCTATAAAACTCAAAGAATAATTATAAACCAATATACTACCCTAATGAAGCAAAGGATTTTCCCGGAACCAAACTAATCATAATAATGGGGAGTAATACTCCTCATGAAATAGTTGCTGGAAGTTAGACTATGATTGCATCATATCATCATGAGTCCACATGACCAAACTCCACCAGCACCCAACTGCTCAATAGAAAAGACTAGATGCTAATGCAACCATCTAATCTATTGAGTTCCTCACTAGACTAAATACATCGATCACCATCTCAAACCAATATTATGATGCCTATGGATGTGGATCATAGTATAACCTCAACGGTGACTAATGTTGGAACTTCTGGTGTGCGCAAAGCATATGTGCATCATTATTCTAAACTCTCAGTACTATCTTCTACTATAAAGGTGAGGGTGATACTCTCGGCCTTCCTGTAGGACAAACCCTATGATATGGACCCTCAAATGAGGCCTATTCACTCATAGGATCTTCATCACAATCCTGAATCGATAATTTTTTGTGGCTTTTTTGCAGAGGTATCCTGAAAGTGATCAAGACAACCCATGGTTAGATGAGAATTTACATATGAGGAACTGGACCAAGAAGGACAATCAAAGGACTCAATTTTTTATGATCCATCTACCATTGATCCCCATAACCATGGCCTTGTTATGTCGAGTACAAAATTAGGTTATCATATTCTAGGAATATAGATACGTTATTCTCCACACCAACACTAGGTTCCATGGACCTAATACCACACTTGAGATACTTCGACAATGTTTCCTTAAGTCCCAACCAAATTATCATTAGAGGAAAACTCCAAACATCATCCCAAGGAATTAACTTCTCTAACACCACTCTATAATGACCTAACCTTCCAGGTCCTAGATAGTAAGTGTATGGGTTATCCATCATATCCCCAAGCCCACCACTAATAGTCAAGGGGCTAGAGATATACCTTAAGAAAGAATAATATAAAATGGGGGTCCTTAACCTAATGTACTTGTATGCATGCACATATCCTTATTCAAAAAATAGTGTATAGTAATAATAAAAATATTACAACATCTAGAGAAAATCCATGTATAAAATAACATCTAGTTAATACATTATAGTATGATAGAGTAAAACCAAATATTAATGACGAAAATTCATACCCAGCAAAATATAAATTCCCAATCTATAAACTATATAAATAAAGGAAAAATGAGATATCCTGACTCTTGATATCCATTTCCAACCACCATATGTAGTCTTCACACCCAAGTATCAATATTATCTATTGATGTCACTTTCAAACATTATAATATATATATATAAGACAAGAAAAAATCAGGAAAATATCATTTAGGGGTGAGTGTATACATAGCTAGTATGAATCCCTGAAAACTACAAACGGTGTGATAGAAGGATACAAAAAATTTCATCTGAACCCATAAAAAGAGGTAAACAAATCCCATAATAGAAATATATATATACCCAAAATGAAATCCAAATGAGATAAAAAGGGGGTCTCCTTCTCCACAACCCAGCCTAGGACAATGATTATTCCAACAACTCCAATGGTCCAACACCGATGCCCATCATCTCATGTGTTAATATGAGAAATCCATGTGGAGTCCCCACACCTAGAAACTACTCCATATACCAAGGGGTATTATCTCCAATAGATTAAACATTCCTTTGTATGATAATGGGGTCCTACAGAATAGATAGAGGATACATACCCTAGTGTATCAAGGGGCTACCACTCGCAGGTTGTGGACCTGCACCCTAGTCCACCAGGGGGGTCAACTTAGTAAAAGTAGGACATGAACCCTATTTCATCAGGGGGATACCAATATATAGGTAGATAACCCATTCCTTATTCAATTTGGTGGGTTTCACTCAATAGATAGAGATGAATATGGGGGACTGATTTATTGGTTCGATATGGGGTTACCAACCCCATAATCTCTTAGATAACCTCACATAATTACTATTATTGTTCAAATTCTACCTGAGGAAGCATCATTATACCAAAATATCATGTCATATCATGAATTACACTATTAAATATACCATCATGTTCTATAGAAAAAACTATTCAGGATAGGCTACTCATGAACCAAAAATTGAGTCTAGAATAAAGGGATACACAAGGTGGAAGTTCTCAATAAAAGTACAAAGTGTGTGTCTAGGGTCTCATGGTGTGTGAACACATCTATAATTATATAAGTTTCCTTACCTACACATGAATTTTATTTCCATTTAGTACTACATGCCATATAAGGATATACACGACATGTATGGACCACTTAGGGCCTACCTGTGTACTTCTAGTTGGGCATGTGTAATTTGGGTCATTATCGTGTACCTAGATATTCTTGGGAACTAGACCATGCCTATGTAAACCCTAAGTACATAGCATGTCTTTATTTATAGGATCATAGGTGTGCTGATCTGGCACATGGATTAACTTCTATAGGTGGGATCCCATAATATGTGGTCCTGACTACATGTCTTATGATCTTTATCTTCCCTAAAACCCAAGAATCAATAGCTAGGGGACTATATGGTGTGTATTCTTGGACTACCCACCATGTATTAAGGTTTTTTTAGAATCTCAGGAAAGTATTCACCAATCATCATCACACCACCACCTCATCATTTCCACCTCTAAATGCGATGGGTCTTTCGAATAAGGGGTCCTTCATGCCCAATCCATTATCGATGGCCTGATTCAAGTGACCCTAACCCTGGAAAACTCTTTCCAATCACCACCAAAAATATCATGTGTCCATTCTAGATCCCTAATCTATCCAGTTCTTACATTTAACCCATATAATTTTCTGATTCATTTTCATATCTCTATTATGTTCATCGTTTATGAAATGTCCATGAATACAGGGGTACAATCAAGCTTGAACCCTCCCAATAAATTTCGATATGTAGCCTCATGGGATTAAGATGAAGAATGATAAAAATATAGTGGAAAGGATATATGAAAATTGAATCCATCGTTCGTCAAGAGTTCATGGAAAATGATCATAAAGATGAGGTACCCATGGTGATATCATGTGAAATGAAGGAGTATGATTTGATCAATATAATCAATTAATAATGAGGATCATGAAAATAATAAATATCAAAGTTCAAAAGAAGTTATTATAAATATATTCTTAATATTTTAATAAAAATGTCAGAAACCCCAATTGATGAGCCCCGCCTCAATTTGGATTGATTATTGTTGAAGAACGTGTTCTCCAATGATATGTATGATCTGTTGCATTTTCTTCCTCAACAGAATACCGGATATACACTAATATTAACTAGTAGATAGGGTAAACCCCGTGTTCTAAAATAAATAGTGGTCTTTTATTTTTCATCTGATGTCTCGTGCAATGCTAAAACTAAGAAACACTACATAGATTCATGAAAGTGAATTAAAATATATTAATATTTTTTATATATTAATTTTGGGGTCCCGAGATACCCAAACACCTTTCCAACTCCAAAGATAAATAAAAATAACTAAATGTAAATATTAAAAGGAAAAATTTTGATAAACCCTTATTATTTACATAGTAGAACTTCTAAAATAGTAAGCAGGTTCTTTCGATCAGCACTAGGGATAGACACATCATCCCTCATCCTGAAGCTATATAACAGCAGCCTCTTACATAGCCAGTATACCTATTGATCCTCCATGAGTAATTCAATGAGTGTGTCATAATCTAGCACACTCAAAAATCTATCCCCAATCATGAAATATCTATCAATCACCATCTATAAATTATTTTAATCAATATAACCATAAATATCCATCTTCCAAGACATATAATATTTTTAGGAACTGTTTCTTGAAGGTTTACTCATGATGGTAAAGTCATGAAGTTCGAGTTTATGAATGTTAACAATCATGAAATATGACTTTTTTGCAAAAAAAATCACAAAGGAGTCAAATTTTCACAATGAGTAAGGATCGAAATAACAGAACACTTGAAAAGGTCCTCATATTCATGAAAAGAGATAAAGGGACTATATTTTTTGAAATTACTATTCCCCCTGTAAACAAAATCCCTATATATGGACATATATATATATATATGAATATTTTCATGAATTGGTATTTTATATCACTATTTTTTAGTTGTTTCCTCTCAAAATCTGACACTCCTCTCCCACGATGGATCCCATTCTGAAGGGGGGTATTTCTTTATGCCAAAAGCCACATGTTACAAGAGACATTAGGTAATTCACTATTGGTTCAAAGTGATTCCAAGCCAAGAAATCTTAAAATGATCCTAAGGTTATATTTTCATGAATTTGAAAACCTTTACAAACTTTTGTCCCCTCCTGAAGGTTACCAACCTACCATGGAAGAGGAGGTGATAACTTCCTCATAGTGGATGTTATTTCACAGAACTCCACATCTTGATGAGACCTTTTAAAATAATTTATCTGAGGTGTGATCCTTCATTAAACATACCTACCTTACTTTTCACTAACTATAAATACCTCCCTTCATTTGAAATTTTAGGGGATGTGACCTTTGGTATTTTGAAAAAGGCTCTAAATTTGAGAAAATGTGACATTTAAGAGTAAAATTCAAGATGGATTCTTGGATTTACCCATCTTTCACTAAATATAATTCCATGGGTTCTTGAGAACCTCTAACCATGGTAGTGAGGACTTTTAAAAAGGTCCATGGCCTTTGCATTAGAAGAAATATCATTATGGATCCTAGGGTTTCATAATATAATTATACATTGTGAAACCAACCACATAGGAACCAAGACATTACACAAAGGTAAGGTCACCCTATTTCGTGAAAGATACACCTTCACGATAAACCTACCCTTCATGAAAAACATATACCATTATGAAACCATCATCCTTTTAGAACCGATAACCTTGATGAAACCCATACACTATGACTCTTAATTTTACCTCCTTTGAATAGTCACAAAATTTTAAAATTTGAGTGCCTAGGGACCCTATACCCATCCAAAACCTATTCATACACACCCAGATCATCTATATGATCAGTATCTACAACCCTTGTGTATAGACACTTTGTTACAAGAATAACTTGGACCAATATATAAACTTTTTCTCCTAAGCATTGGAACCCTAATGCATATTTCTCATAAGTATATGATCCCTAACATCAGGGTCCCTATTTTCAACTTCACCATGTTAGTGTTTACACCATGCACAAACCAATGGTTCTTGACTAGTACATAAACCCTGAAGGTAGAATCATTAAGGGAAACTTCCCACCTTTCCCTTTTATGAGGGCTAGTATTATATCCTCCTCTCTTACCTGAATATGGTCTCCCCAAGTGTAGGCCCATCCAACATCCAAGATGAAATACATAATATATCCTATCCCAAAATCCTAGTGTTGTGACATTAAACTTTATGGAAAATTCCTCAACATATAATTTAAATCTATAACCCTACCCTATTTGGTGAACACAAGATTACACATGTATAACTTTCATGGGATGACCCCATGCCTACATAATTATGAAGTAAACATAGGATACCCCAAGCACAATCATCACGGTATGAAACTGCCTTCCCCACCATTGAATTATTGTCCTGATTTGTTCATCCACCATGCATAATCCTTACACTATCCTTTTTTTTATCCTTTCGTGATTTTAGCTTCCTTAATACATTATGTTAAAATGTCTAGACTAATCCTAACACTTGACCTTAAACTATGGTATCAAACCATGTAGGTTTTGATCCATGCTTCCTAAATAAATTTATTTAGGACTCCTACATATGTTTTAATCCCATCATCCCAAAAAACATATAATACCTCATTAATATTCAATATTTACACCAAAACATTCCCAATAAATGTGCATGTCTTCCTCTCAGAAGACTGTAACTTTAAATTGTTACCATCTCCCCATTAGGACACACTCACGACCATCTATTGATCACCAAAACATGTTAAACATGTGACCTACTTATCCCTAAAATAAGTCAAACATGTGACCCACTTATCTTCACAGGACCTTAAACCTGTAACCCAATATATAATATTTACCCCATAGAATAAACATGGGATGACCAAGGTAAAAATCCTCATAAGTCTTAAATTCCTCTAGCATCAACTACCTCATGGAAAAAAAGAGAAGCCTTGGGTTCCTTACTTAATATTACTTACACATGAGATGATCTCAACTTCAAAAGAGTGGGACTTTATATGTTACTAACCACCCAACATATAATGAATTATTAGACATGACTAATGTTACCATATAATCTGACTATAATTCACTAACCTATTAGGATAAAAGTAGTGAAATTAATCTATGTCCTCCTTGAGATGGCACCAAGAATGTGTTTCACAAACAAGACTCAAATATTTTATGGATAAATGGACTAGGAGAAGAGATCCAAGGAGGTATCCTTGGATGCGGAAATAACATCTCAAAATCCTGTTTTGATAATGGATCAAACATCCCTAACCATGTGGGAAGAAGCTTCCTACCTTTGTAAAGTAGGAATGTGGTGCCAAGAAAGATCACATCTAGTGTGTGGCCCTAGTGAAAATCATTGGAAAACACTCTAATATAAAGGATATTTGATTTAGAGACATAATTCTCCTCATTTTCATTGGAATTTTTTGATCACTAATGATATTCCTCATATCTATATCATTAATACTCTTCTATTTATATATAGATATAATTCTGAATTTATATTTCTCATCATTAGTATCTTCTTCTAAATTAAAATTATCCACTTATTCTACCCCTATGATTATTTCCTCATAATCACTTTCATTAGGAAATTTCTTATTATGGTGTTGATGTTTCTATTCATTTTTTCACCAAAACAATATCATTTATCTCTAAAAACATTCTTACCAGCTTATTAAAGCATTTATAAACTTTTAGTTTTCTTAAGTAGCTAAGGAATATCCCTTTATATTCTTAGGATTCAAACTTCTTGTTTTTTAACTAATTAATAATAAATAATTTTCTTCTAAAAAAATAAAATTATTTTAACATCATATTATTTCCATAACACATATCGTATACTTTCTTTTCTTATTTCAAGCACAATAATTACCTATTATAGATATAGAATGATGTCAAGAGTGTTCGTTACAAAAAAATTATTGTATTTCATTTTCAATGAGTATTTTTATGTTCATATTGTTTGTGATAAAATTTATTCCCTCAACCGTACCAATTTATTAAGGAGTTCTCACTATTGAAGCTTTGTCCCTTATCCCATGTTTTTTAGATAATCCTCCACCTGGATGTTGGTAAACACCATGAAATTTTCAATTCATAATTTCTTCATTTTTATCCAATCATATTTTCAACTTATCTCTGATATTATGTTATGAAACTAATTACCTCAAACTTATGGGAGATTACCACAATCCAATCTATCCTATTATAGTAATCAATAAAGAGAATATAGTATATATTTCCATTAATAACTCTAATATTCACAAGTTCAATCACTCTTGTAGAAATTTTCTCTTTTTCTTTTTACATCTTTTTTGTAATAATACCTTCTTTACATGCATCACACATATGTGTATGATCATGTGATGTCTTTGGGAGATATTAATCATAATTACTTTTAACCAAATATTCCAAGGTTTATTAACCAAAATTTAGAATCACTTTATTCCATAATTTGTTTTCTTATTACTTAGATATAAACAAAATATGTTTTTCTCAATTAACTCAGTAGAGATCCCCCTTCATGTTCTTCCCTATCATAACAACTACTCTTTCTTTCAACTATATGATACTAGTTTTCCTATTAATTTTTATTTCATGTCTTAATTCAAAAAGTTCACTAACACGTAGTAAGTTGTGACTAAGATTTTTATAAACTAAGGTATCTAATTTTCTCATATTCTTTCCTCCAAATTTTTATTTTTCATATCCAATACTCTTTAATACTTTATCCTTTCCAAATATATTGATTAATTCTTTGTTTTTCTTGGTTTCAATGACAATATCCTGATCTCCCATCATATGGGAAGTGCATCTACTATCATGGATGCACACTCCATAATGATCTGATACTATTAGGTTAATTTCTATAACCACTGAAATCTCTACACTCCTCCTTTTAATGCATGTATTTGGAATCACACCTGGTGATGATTGAAATCATTTATATTCTTTTGATAATGATGGAAAAACTTCATCATCCAATGTAGAAAATCATTTTTTCAAATCAACCACTCTTTATGATTAATTTATCTACTATGGAAGACCAATTTTAGTTTTCATGGACACATTATTTTTCATAATTTTTAATAAATATCTGGTCATATATCAAAATCCTTCACACCAAAAATATTTTCCATCTAAAGAATCCATGGAGTATTGAACACTTTATGGATGAATTTGTTGCTCTTGTGCCCTTTGGTACATATTTTTTATAGAATAAAAATTTTAGGAATTCCCCCTCTATCCAAAATAATAACACCCGATACCTAGGGTATTATTGTGTTTAATTATTACAACATCTATTGTAACTTGGGTTTTTATAAAGTTCTCATTCTGAGTCCTTCCCACATCAACCTTTATATTCAGAGTGGGTTTTTGTGGTCTAGAATCATCCATTATAGATTTTTTTTGTAATCAAGATTTATTTTAGATTTGTTGTTCTAATATGTCTTTTAATTATATTTATGGCCTATTTCAATTTTTTGGACCCATGTGCTCCACTTTTACTATATATGTTGCCTTTTTGATCTAATTACACAATGCCGCATCGGGAGTTAAATGTGTCTCCCTGTTTCATCTTTTAATCACAGGTAAAAAACTTCCTTCTCAAGATTTTGATATTTTTTACACTATATTTAATTTTTTTAATATCGATAACCCAAGTCTAATCATCAATTTTGATCCTGTACTCCATGACCTTCTCTAAGATTTCAACCATTAAAATTTTTTGATTCTCAAGTTCTTCCTCCAGCTCAGACTTATCTCCTTCTTGTTTTAATATATAGACTTCAGCATTATGATTAAATCTATTGGATTTATTTATTTTATTCTTTCTATACATCTATCTCTTAAAATGTGGCTTCCATTTCTACCTAGATATCAAACCTTTATTTTATTTCTCCTTAATAAATATCACTCTCTTCCCTTATCTATGAATTTCCCAAAATGGCCACTATATCATTTTCATTGTGTCCATTGAAATATTAAATTTATTCTACCACTATTTCTTCTGAACCATTATCTTCTTGAGAAAGAAGACTCATTTTATTAAATAAATATCTTTTTTTAACTCTCTTTCATTTATTAATGGTTAAATTTTTCTTTATAGAATTTCATCATCCCCGTTATCATCGTGAAATTTTGGGAAACACTTAGTTGAATTATGTCCAAACATTCCATATCAAAATCATGCAAGGTGGATTTTCCATTTTACATTCTTTTTCCCCATTATATATTTGTAGAAAAGAAATGCATGACTTCATCCACCTCTTGTTATTCTTGGACATCCTCCATTATTTTCCTCTTCATGGCCTTCGATTACTCCTCAAAAGATTTTCCATTTTCCACATCCTCATTATTCTCATTTATCATATCATATACGAAAAGAGTATTGTGAAAACTATACAATGTCATCTCCTTTGGTTATTTTTACTCTAAAAAAGCCTTTAGGATTGAATCAGGGAAAAAATATACTCAGGAAATTCTTGATGATTTTTATGTAATTGAGGTTTTCTCCAAGACTACACATGTCCTCCACAATAATATTTACCCAATTAAATAATGCAACAAAATATTCATTTAGGTGAAACCTCAAGTGCTCAAATGTGTTCCACAAAACCTTTAGTTTGGATTCATGAAATTTTTAATCACCATGGTAGATTTTTATTGAGTTTTCCCACATAGTGTGTGATGATTTATATGAAATGAACTTTATATAGATAGTGTTCAATAAAGAACCTATTAATTCATTAATTCCTATGGAATTGAATCCAGTTATCTATATCCCTTTTGATAGTGATATAGAATCCATACTATCCATAATACCATGTATCGTGATTTTAAATACATTTATTCCTAAACATTGGAAGTAATGTTATATTCGATTATTCCATGGCTTAAATTGTTTTCATTAAATATTGAAATAAATTTTTGTTTGAATTCTTCCATCTCTTTAATATAGAGAGATCAAATAACTATAATATTTTAATCTTATACCAATTATTTTCAAACTAGGTCAAATAGACTGATAGTGGAATTAATAAGTGTATAAAATATTAAAACACATCCCAATTTGGATATTAATTCTTTATTAAACAAATCTCTCTTTTCTCTACATCCCATATAAAATTATTAACTTAAATTAAAAAAATACTCCTGTAAAAGAAGTTTTACTTAATTCAATCTTAACTATACTAATACAATTAGAATATAAATGAAATTTTCCAATATAACAAAATAATTATAGTGCATTGCTATTATAATGTTTAGAGTGAAATCATTGTCCCTCCTCATTAATAACCATTCATTCTTTTAAATATCACCCCTCTATAAATTTATGTGAACACAATATTCCTATATAATAAAATACTAATGATCTATAACACTTTATAATTGGTTCACATATTTATGAGTGTTCAATAAATCTCTTTTTTCACTGAGAGATAGAATCCACATTACCATGTAGTATTTTCTTTGCAGAACAACTAATCATAAATTATTCTTATTCCTTTGTGACTTTCATTAATACCTAATAAAACATCATATTCACCACATATCATGAGTTCTTTATAAATCCTATTTTCATAAAAAATGGATAACATTGCGATAAAAATTCCACCTTCATAAATAAAATCTTCTCCGTGAAAAAAATCTTCTTTTTGAACTCCACTATTTCATAAACCAAACTCCTTCGAAAAATCAACTTCATTATGGAACACATTTAGACATAGCTAAATTTTCTGATTATTATAATATCTAATAATATTATTTAATTTTAATGTAGTTATTAGGTGTCCATTATATAGGAAAAATAATGAAAACCAGACATATCCAGAATTTCATTTAACCCCTTAATGATCAGCCTCCACCGCATACTGTATCAACTTTATGGTTCACATAGTGAAAAACGTTATGTACTGTGGCCTCATAACTACCATATTTCAATCATAAATGATAGTTCACCTCTATGAACTTACTTTGGAGTTCACAAACATGCTATGAAAACTCAATTCATTTTTCAAATGTCCACATCTATGAATATCCCATATGATTCACATAAAACAACCCACAAATGTAACCATATAAATTACATAACTCAATGAAAATATTGAATTATAATACCTTTCTATGACCTTTTAGTTTTAGAGTTTTACAAAATTAGGGAAAAAATAACTAAAAAAACATGTGTCTTCTCAACTAATGGAAATATTTTCCACAATATATACAACTGATTAATACATAACTTGTCTTCAATATATTTTATTAATTATCCAAAAAATATACTCTTCTAAACACATCATATATATTATTTTTTTTAACCTAGGGAAATATAAATATATGAAATGTTTTAGATTATAAACTTAATAAATGTAAATATAATTAATAATAATCAAATGTCATAAGTGGTCATAGTATGAGTGTATTGGTATAATCAAGAAACATAAAAAATCCTACCAAATAAATATTATATCATAAAACATGAGTTATATAATCCGACATGTTATAGCATATGAAATGAATCAAGAGAGAGTGGAAACATGAGTCATTAAACATGATCCATGAGAACATAATATATTCATAAGTATAAGCATAAAAGTGTGTCATAATAAAGAAAATTAGCATAGCCTGAAATGAAAGGAACCATAAGAAAGTGGAATAACCATAATCATAGGAAAAAATTGTAAAAAAATATAAGTGTGTCTACAATTTAGGTTGTGAAAAAATTAAAGTACGTACACCATTTATATATTGAAAAAATCTACATATGTCTACCCTTTATAATACGAAAAAATACATGTATGTCAACAATTAATTATATCATGAGATATAAATCCTAAACCAATTCATTTTAGGGTAATATATGACCCCAATTGTCAATCATCTCTACATATATGTTCCACATAGAATCATTTCATTCATCATATCATATATAACCCACTGGAATAAATTGGGTTTCATTAATTACATCATAAAGAACCAATAGAAAGAAAATGGGTTTCATATACTTTTTAAATGGATTCACATAATGAAATACATTATAATTTTATAAATAATCAAACCATGATAAATCTTTGGAAAATAAATTGGTATCCAAATATCTTTAGTTGTTTTCTATGTAAATACCCTTTAATCATGATTATATCATAAATGGTATTTAGACCATATAGATAATGGTTTTACCATTAAGTAAATAATTTTCCCATTCAATCAATGTAAATAATATAGGGGAACACCATTTGATCAATGGAAGGAAATATAGAGTGTTCATATAGGAAATAAATTATAAGAAATATTATAAACATTAAAGGGAGAGGAAAGAAAATGGTATTTATAAATTTTTATGAGTTTAATCTTCCAAAATAGTATAAGATAATTTATTGGATAATTCTCAAAAGTATATTTCCAAGGAAAAACCATTTTAAGATAAAGTGGAAAATGTAAGTGAAACTATAAAATAGATTTTAGAAAATATTCATATAATTATCATAAAATAAGAATTTTTTGATAACATTATAAATTCAAATTCAAAAAAGGTAAATAAAAAACATTGAAAATTATATTCACATTAAAAAATAAACTTAGAAAATACATCCTTAAAAATATAAAAAGGATTTCAAAATAAAATGGGAGGTTTTAAATTAAAAAGTTTGATTTTGAAATAATAGAAAATATTTTTAATACTATATAATACCCTTACTAAAAATAAACATTATTAAAAGAGATTTAAAACATAAATTTGAAAAGAATATAAGGGAAATATTAAGGTCACGTGTGATAAAATATAATTATATTTACAAATATATGGTAGAAGATTCACATGAAGGAAAATTTTGACAAGGATAGGAAACTATTGTTAAAGAGGATGTGGATAATTCTAAAAAATGGTATATTTTTTGATAATGAAATTTTTCAAAGTAAAAGATTTGAATTAAAAGGTAATTTTCCACAAGGGAGGAAGATAATTTATAATGAAATAAAATCTTATAGTTGAAGAAACCAGTCTTGTAATAAATAAATTCAATACGAATAAGTACATATCAATGAAGGGATCTGAGTTAACAAAAACTGTTTTAACTGTTAAAGAACATTTCATTAGAAGAAAGAACATGATATAGCAATTCAAAACCCATGAATTAAATGAATATGGTAAAGTAAATTCATTATACATTAATCAAACCATATTCAATACATCATGGGGCACAATAATAAACACATCTGAATAACTTAAATATGAGATAAGAACCCCTAATCATGGTGTTGATTCACACCGTTCATGTGCCTAACTTCGTGAATAACAAAATTATGTTTATTAGATACCTTGTTAAAAAACATATTAATGTATATTTTATTTACTAATTACCATTTTTCATATTTTATTTATTTATTACATATTTTTTCTTATAATTGTTATTATACATGTAAAAGTGAATAAGTGTCAACTTATTTCAACAAAATACATGATTGAAGATGATATTTTAACAATAAGATAATTAATTTTTATAACAAATTTATATCCAAAAACTAGTCATGATTATATTATATACTTATAATAATATTATTGTTTATGTTCTCATATTAATCCATTCTAGATTTTTCTAGATTAATTTATATAGGTGGTTAAACCAAACCAAACAAGAACATACTATAAATATATGGGTGAGTATAGTTAAGGAAGTGTATAATATCATTATAAAAAATGATTATATTATTATTTTTTTAGTTTTTGAATCATATTTTATGTGGTTTATATAAATAATGAAAATGAATATAAAAGATGAAAACTATTACTTCATGGATGTGGTAATCTAGACAACGCATTGTTAACATATTCATTTCCTAAATAATGATAGAGCATGAAGGTATATTATAATTTTTATATTCATAATCATCATGATATTATATGTGACATATTTATTGTTCCTTTTGTTCTATTTTTTCCTTATGATTAGCGAAGATAGAAATAGTTGAAAAACATAAGGTGTTGCTTCATGGAGAAGGTAGTCCACACAATACAAGATTGACATTATTCAGTTTTTATAATTGGATGTGATGGAATATATAATTTTTTACCTTAATATAATAAAAAATAAATATAATGATGATATTTAGTTCATTATATTACTCTATTTAGGGTTGGTTTATAAGAGTAAGATTAAAAATAAATGGTAATGAGTAAGTAATAATTACATAGATACCTTGAAATTTCCCTTAATAAACTCCTAATAATTTAAGGAATTAGGATTTCCTGTAATATATAAGAGCTTTAGGAAATTTAATTAAATTATAGTAGAGGAAAATATGGTATGGTTTCAAGGATATTTAAAATTGAATGTGGATAAATGAAAGGGTTAAAGTTATCCTTGTTTATAAGTGAAGAAAAGGGGACTCTTTTGAATACCCTTTAATTTTTTATGATATCACTATACTATTCAAGGATTAATGTATCAAAAAATTATAAATAATGGATTTTGGGTTGATATTGGGTTGTAAAAGACTCAACCATGTATTTCCAAACAAGTTTAAAACATGTTTGATCTCATTTACGCTAATATGTTTATTTTTACTTTTTTATCAGGGTAATTAGTTTTTAACCAAGTAACTTATGTTTTAATAAACATAAATTATAACCAATTTTAACAAATTTGGTTTTTATAACCCTAAATTTTATCTCAATTTTATATAATTCAAATTCTAAAAAATGGAAATTAACTTTTAAAATACCAGACAAGTCCAGCCAGAAGCAAAGCTTCTGACCATTTATTAAAAAAAGAAAAAGGTACATAAGAGTAGCAGATGGGGTCAAACAAACAGAAATGACCTCATCCACTAAGAACAGGTCTAGAGATCATAATACGACATATCATTTCCATAATCAGAGTCACCAGCTGTCTCCCACTCTGATTGAGACTTATCCCGATTTAAGATTTTCAAAATATTTGTATCCACCTTCCTTGACACCTTAGACGACGATCTGGTAGACACGTTTCTATGAACATTAGAATAATCCTTGTGTGGTCTCTGCTTTACGGGAACAAAGGTGAAATACTCACTAGCAGCACCCTTTGTATTGCCACTTAAAACGGAATCCTTATAGGAGGTGTGACCGCCACTACCCGAGACCCTAATCAGGGTACCCAGATTCTCCAACTCATCCTCAGAAACGTTCCCCCATTTGTTAGGTAATTCAGAAACATGGAAAAGTTTCTGGATTTCCAACTGCCAATCAAAATTTTATTGCGCATCATTCTGCTTAGAGTCGTCAACCTGGAGAGTATCAGGGTCCACAACTGGAGTAACCTCTTTTTCCAAGCAAATGGAGTCTTAGAGGGGCCACTATGGGCCTTCATCGGAGAATCGTCAATTAACAACCCTTTTCCAGTATCAATCCCATCAGGAACATTGGGAGTGGGCTCACTAAGTGGATCACCATCATGCACAGTAGATTTTGGAAACATCGAGTCCTTCCCCATTGACTTCCTATGACAGAGAGCTACTGAATGTCCTCTCACCCCACATTCCCCACAAGAAACATTCCTCTGACATAACTCCAATGACTGTCCAACGACCATACATTGATTGCAAAAAAAGAGGTTTTTTTCATACTCAACATCAATTTGAATGTTGTCATAAGGAGTGAAAATAGTTACCTTGTCAATCAGAGTGGTGCTAAGATCAACCTCTACCAGCATCCTAGCAAAATGACCAAACCGAACATCCTCAGTCTCTTTGTCAAGCCGAATCGGAGTCCCAATTGCCATGCCAATATCATGCAGAATTTTTGAATTCCAGAGGACCCAATTGAGTCCATGAAGACGAGTCCATATTTGAGAAAAATAATTTCTTGCACGTGAGACATTAAAATCCAAGTACCATTCATGTAAATGAAGCCATCCAGGTTTCAGAAACAAGGTTCCCATGCTCCATGCTCGAAGCATCAGATCATCAAACAGAAAAAGGCATGGCAAAGATCCTCGACCAAGCGAAACACATTTCCAATTAGAGAAACCCCACAAAAGCGAGGTTCTACGGATCAAATAATCAAACTTACACAGTTGCGCACCTTTAGGAAGGACAATTCATGCAATCATTGATTTTTTTCCAATTGATATTCTCTCATCAAGCGTTGCAGGATTTGCTTCAACATGAGCTGATGAACCCTTGTGAAGAATTATACTAGGGCATGAGTCCTTCAACCACGCAAAAGAACAGGATCCATCCAATTTCAAACCTGCATTTGATTGTTTCATCACATCATAAGATGAATTATAACCATGAAGAGTATCATCACGGGGTAGAACCGAATCACGCATCAGCGCCTCACGGGGCAGAACTGGATCTCGAAGCACCGCCTCAGCAGAAGCTACAGCCACATCAACCGACTCCCGATTTGCTGAAGTCCACAAGTCACCTCGGGTCGCATCAAACAACAAGATCGGATGATATGACTTTGAAGCTTCTGCAGGTCCAGTGTGAGGCTTCGAAACTGCATGAACACCGACTGACGAAAGCGCCTTCACCACAACCGTAGGGTTGAAAGCATCGTCTGTTCGTCGCGGATCGCCAGCAGACGTCAAGGATGGAGCAGCTGATGCCACTCTGCCAGAAGGATAAAGATGATTGAAGTTGAGGAATAAAGGGATCTCCATGGCCAAACCAAACCCTAAAATCCATTGAAGCAAGAGGGAGTTCCGTCTCCCATAGCCCGCAATGCCATCACCATAACTTTTAAAATAAAACATTTTATATATAAAAAAATGTTGTTATTTCCATTATGGGTTCTTATTTATATTTATCACGGGTTACTAATTAAATGTGTGATAATATAATTATATTTTTACTTAAACATAATATTATAGTAATTATTTAAAATATACTAATTTAATTTATTAGATAATAATTACATAATATTAATAAAACAATTCATTGAAAATGTCAATTTTTCCATTATTTTGGTAATTAACTTCAAACCAAGAAATCATAATTTTATACCTAAAAGTTATATTGACCTTTTTAAATAATATAAACATATTGATATAAAATATGAAATCCATTTTTTTGGAATTAATTTCAAAAAATGATTAGAGCTAGTTTTTAGTATAAGTGAATATAAACAGTTTTTAGAGTGAAAATCACATAAGATTGCAAAACATTAAACATGGGTTTTATAAATTAAATAATTTATTTTAAAATAATTTATTTTAATTTATAAATATATATTTTTTATATAAAAATGGAATCAAAAACCTTAATTTCATAAAAAATTAATATATTAGAAAAATCGGTAAACATTTTACAATTCACCTAAAAATCAATTATTATAGAAATGTCTAATAAGTTTATCCTAAGATAATTTCAACATCTTAAATTCAAAAATTAAGTCAATTTTTCCTAATTAAAATTCTATAATTTATAAATTTATCTGTTAAATGAAAATATAATATAAAACAAAAAACTACATCTATTGAAAAAATTCCATTTTAAAACTCTAAGTGTTATTAATACTATTTTTTAATATTTTTCAATTGATTATTTTCTTTTTATCAATAATAAGTTTTATTATTGTTATAATTTTCATAAAAAATATGTCACAGATCATTTCTGTGTTGCATATAGAACAAGATTTTAAACTAATATTTTTTTAAGGAAAATTCATATTGAAATTTAGAATTATTACATTCCCCCAATTAAATAAATTATTTCCTCACAATTTTAATTATAAATAACATAAAAATAGAGACAGGTTTCCATAATAAATACATGACTTTTGATTTAGAGTCTAATGAGGTTTCATCCTCGCCATCCTTGGTATAAAAAAGTGAGCTCATATTTTCCTTTGTAATAGGAATATAATAAATGTAAATTTTTTCCTTTAACAATTTGTGCTAAATACCCCAATATAATGGGAAAAAATTTCATAGTGAATTTATATTCATCCATGTATTAATGGGTAATCATAGGTTAATTTTTAGATGTGATTTTCCAATCTTGGAAATTACCATGGCCTATACATCATGATCATCCATACATATTAGCACATCAAATTTTGTTAAAGGAAGGATAATACAATTTTATAGAAATTACATTCCAATAAACTTATATTATAGTGGATTTATAGACATGGGGCATTATAACCATATCACTTAAATTTTTTGTCAACAATTCATTATTTAGTCATTAGGATAGAGACTTGATGTTATTATAAAACATATTACAATCATAGGAGTAAGTTGAACATCATATGAATATAATACTCATATTTCATGAGTGGTTGATGGGTCTTCCTATTCTATATCATTTTTAAACACAAATATATAATTTTGGTTTCCAAGGATTTCCATTTTCATGTAAATTACTGGTTCTTATCATCTTTATTAGCCTCTGGATTAGGGAATTGACATATATAATATCCAAGTTTACCACTTTTAAGATATTAAACTTTTAATTCTATATCAAAGTGAACTCTATATCCTTTCATTGTGCCCATTAAGCGCCTCAATTTTCCTCATTAGTTTTTTTATTTATTCCCACCTTTACCTCTGATTGAACATATTAATATTCCTTTGGGACATTTTCATCGGTGATTATTTAAACATTTTTTACACAAAATAAATTAAATATTCTTTCTATTATCATCATCATCACTGAAAAAATCATAAGACTCAATCATTAACTTATTTAGTGTGTTTAGAAAATCATTTAAGTCTATATTATTAACCATAATTCTTGATAGTTAGTTCGATATATTCACATGGTTTCTCACTTCATTTCTAATAATATTATATTTCTTATTGGGAATATTTCTTCTTTTTCTAGCACATCAAATGTAAATTTGGTTCCTTTAATATTTATCCATTACTAAAAACAAAAGGATTTAATCGTGAGTGATGGAAAATTAACACTATAAGAGAATTATTATAAAAATATTATAAAAAAAATCAACATCAAAATGTCTAACACTTTGAAAGTATAACATTATCATTCAGTTGAACATATATCACTATTAGTTCAATCTTGGTTTTTGGTGTTGGGTTTTCTAATTTTACATACCATAATCCCTTAAAATAATAAATCATGTATAATAGCATGTAAAGAGAATGTGATTAACCAAAGACAATTCCTCTAGTGTGTCTATAAATGTCTTGATTCTTAGGACTACTCATCATGTACTAGAGTGAAGATTAAGTTGCTACTCAACCAATATTTTCATGGTGATTACCCCCACAGGTATCTTTTCCACAGCCACATCCACTTTCTAGTATCATGATAGGGATTCAATTGTGACGAGTACCAAAAAATATGTACTTTACCAAAAATTTGGGATGTTATCCTATAAATAGAAATATACCTTAGACTTATCCAAAGGGTTTCCACAATATCTCTCTTATACTAATCCTTAAAATAATAAATATTTCCTAGTCTAACAAAAATTTTGACCCATAACCTTTAAATTATGATCAATATTAACTTATCAAATATTAAATTATCCTCAACTAATATGATAACCTCTATAATTTTCTAAACCATGCTCTGATACCAACTATTACAGCCCAAAGATATGACCATCTCAATTACATGACTTAATGAAAATATATAATTATAATATATTTCCAATACCTTTTCGGTTTAGAGTTTTATAGAATTGTGAAAAAACATTAAAAAATGGAACTCATGGATTTTTAATATAATGAAATTTTTTTCACTATATGTGAAACTTCATAATCCAAAAAAATCTTCAATATCACCCAAAAATTATCCACACAAGATACTCATCTATAATCCTCATGTGTATTACTTTTCTTCATAACTTGGGTAAATAGAAAAATAATAACCAAGTAAGGTCATTTAACTGGTAAGGATAAAAAAATGATCAAAATCAAAGGTCATAAGTGAGAGTAAGATGATCATATTAGAAAATTAAAGATAAATAATAAAATCATACCCAAAAAAATATTGAACATAATAATGATTCTCATCATCTGATATGGAATAACATAAGAAATGAATCAAGAGAGTGTGGAAACATGATTCATTATACATGATCCAAGAGAGCATAACATGTTTATAAATATAATCATAAAACTATGTTATAACAATAAAAAGTATCACAACCTGAAATGAAAGGAATTATAGAAATGTCGAATAACAAAAAACATAGAAAATAATTATAAACAAATCCGTGTATGTATACTATTCATGTCATGAACAAATACAAGTACCTCCATCCTTAATATTGTGATCAAATAAATGTATGTTCACCCTTAATATTTTAAAAAAATATAACTATATCCAAGATTTATTATCTCACAGGTTATAAATCCTTATCCAATCATTATAATGTGATATCAGACTCCACCCTTCAATCATCCATAGATATGTGTTCCACTTAAAATCTTTTTATTCATCATATAATAAAAAATCATGGAAATAAAATGGGTTTCATTCATAACATAATTGTGAACCTATGGATGTAAAATTATTTTCATGTCCTTTTAAATTTGATTCATATAAGTAAATAATTTATAATTCCATCAATAACTATGACATGAAAAACCCATGGAAAATAAATTTCTATCCAAGGATATTTAGTTGATTTATTGGTAAATACCCATGAATCAGGATAATATAACATATAGTACATTAAATGTATAGATAAATGGTATACTATGACGTCAATAGTTTTCCTAGTCAATCGATATATATCTTCTATGTAAATTTTCTTTAATCAATGGAAAGAAATCTAGATTTTTCATTAAGGACATTCGACGAAATAACATGAATATTTAATGGCCAAGAAAGAAAAGGCTAGTAATATATTTCCATGCATTTAATCCCATAAAATGGAATAATATACTCGATAGGGTAATTTAGGAAATGATATTTTCAAGGAAATACATATTTTTTAGATAATGAGGAAAATGGAAGTGAAACCATATGAGTTTTTGGAAAAATTTCTTATTATTGTCATAAAATAATAAGTTATTAATCAAATTCAAAGGTTATTTTTAAAAATTTGAAGTTAAAACATTAAAAATTACATTTACTTTAAAATAATTAACTTCAAAAATATATGATATAACTTATATAAAGGTTTTAAAAGGGTAATTTAGATTGGAAGATCAAACATTTTGATTTAAAAGGATGGAAAACTTATTTATTTTTCTGAAATACCATTACTGAAAAACCACATCATAAAAAAGAAATAAAAAATATCCTTTTGAAATAAGATAATAGAAATATTAAATTCAAATGAGATAATATATAATTTAGTTTCCAAATATAAATTATAACATTGGTGGGAGAGAAAATATGGGTAATTAAGGGAAATCTTCATTAAAGTGGATGAGATTATTTCTCAGTATTGGTAAACTTTTTGTAAAAAATAAATTTCCTAGAAAAATATTTTAACTAAAAGAAAATTTCTAATAGTATAGGAATATAATGTAATGTTAAATAAAATATTTTTGTGGAAGAAACAAATATTTGAAGAATTATAATCTAAAAGAATCATTAGATCTCAATAAAGGGAGTTTAGTTAATAAAAACCTAGTTCAACTTTTGAAAATACATTTTTTTAAGGAAAGAACATGATATTATTATTGAAACCCCATGAATTAAATGAGTATGGTAAAATAAATTAATTATAATATACTCAAACAATATTAAATATATCATATTTCATAATAATAATTATGTCTTAAAAAATTAAATTTGTGAAATGAACCCCTTAACATGGTCTTAATTCAACTTATCCATGCACCTAACTTCTTGAATAATCAAATTAATTTACAAGATAACTTCTGATGAAAATTATTATAAAATATTTTATTTATTATGGTCCATTTTTATCATATTATATTAATTTATTATATAGTTTTTCCTAATGTCTGTTATTTTTAATGAAAATTGAATCGATATCAACTTATTTTAATAATATTATGATATAAGATAGTATTTTAATAATATGTCAAATAAATAATATAAAATTTAAAAAAACATAATAAAATCATTATTTACTTACTAACTTATAATTATTTTAGATTATAAATTCCAATAGTCATCCATGATATATTTTTAAACCATTATTTATGTAGGTGGTTAAATCAACCCAAAAAAGAAAACGCTATAAATAGATGGGTGATTATGGTTAAAGAATTGTATAATATAATTATAAAAAATAATTATTTTTTTATTTTTTTTTATTTTTTTGATTCATTTTTTAACTGTTTTTGATAATAATTAAAATAAATATAGAAAACAAAAAACATTACTTTATGGAGATTGCAGTCTGTAACATGCACAGTTAACATTTTCATTTCTTATTAATGGGAGGGAATGAACATGTATTATATTTTGAATCATCATAATCATAATTATATTATATATTCAAAAATAATTCTTCAATTAAATCCTTATAAATAGAAAATGGAGGTGGTGGTGAAAAATGGAATACGTGGCTTTGTGAAGGCGGTAGTCCTCACAATGCATGACCGATGTTCTTTTATTTTTCTAATTGTATGTTAAAGAATAATGAGGGTTTTTACATTAATATAATAACAATTAAGTATAATAATAACAGTTATTTCATTATATCACTCTACTTAAGGTAGTTTTGGAATAGAAATATTAAGAACAAAATTTAAGGAGTAAGTAATACTTACGTCGAGACCTTGAACTCCCTCTTGAAGAAATCCTTAGAATAAATGGGATAAATTTTACAAAATAAGATCTTTAGTAAATGTAAGGGACTCTCAGGAAATGAAAATTGGTCTTAGGTTTAATGATGTATCTAAGGGTATTTCCATCTTTGAATGGGTTGAATTGATCACTATTTATAAGTGAAGAAATGATAACTTTTGTGTATACCCTTTATATTTCAACATTATAATTACACTATTCAAGGTTCTATTACTCAATAAGTTATAAATAAATAATTTTGGGGTGATATTGGGTTTATCAAGACTCATCCACTTATTACCACACATGTTTTAAACATTTTAGATGTCATTTACTCTAATATTTTTACTTTTAATTTTTTTTCTAGGGTAACAACATTTAACCCAAATATCATATATTTAAATAAACATATAAACAATACCTATTAAAAAATTTATATAATGACAATAAATGTAATATCAATTTAATACAATTAAAATTATAAATTTTCAGAAATTAATATTTAAATTAAATCATTTTTTATATAGAAAAACTATTTTTTAAAAGAAAAGATGTTTTAACCATTATGGTTTCTTGATTTTATTTAGAAATAATTACATATAAAATGTGTTCTAATATAATTATACATGAATTTAAACAAAATATTATATTCATTATTTAAAATATAATAATTTAATTTATTATATAAAAATGTATTCAGTTAATAAAATAGTTCATTTAAAATAACAATGTTATCATTATCATACTAATTAATCTTAATCCTAGTAATCATACTTTTATACATAAAAATAAAGTTAACTTATTATATAATATTAAAAATTTTATGTAAAATCTTAATCAAATTTTCATATTTTATTTCTAAAAATGATAAAAACTAATTTTTAATTTAGGTGAATAAAAATAGTTTTTGAAAAAAAAAATTACATAAGCTTCCAGAACATTAAACAACGATTCTACAAATTTAATATATTATTTTAAAATTATTTATAATAATTTAATGATACTTTTTTATAAAAAAGTATTTCCAAAACATTTAAGTCAAAAAAATTATTTGTTAACCGAATCAGAATACTTTTCACTATTCACATAAAAATCAATTATTTTATAAAAATATCAAAAGTTTACTCTATTCTAAATTTGACATACTAATTTAAAAAATGATGAAAATTTTATAAAATTAAAATTAGAAAATTTATAAATTTATCTTTTTAATAAAAATTTAATATATAATGAAAAACTACATCTTTTAAAAAAATTCCCATTTAAAACACTATATTCTTACAACTATTTTTTATGACGTTAAAATTGATTGCAATATTTTTATATAAAATATGTTTTTTTCATTCTATAATTTTATTATCTAATATGTTGTGGATCATTATTATATTGTTCATATAATAATCTATTAAAATAATATTTATTTATTAAAAATTCTAGTGAAATTTTGGGTAATTACATCATGATATCCCTTTATGACCAATGCATATATTTTATATAGCTTTTGAATGGTAGCATACGTACTTTGTAGTTTCACATATCTTCTATGAAATCTTGAAAATAATATCATTATCTTTAATTTATAACAAAATCACCCTTTTCTTAATCTTTTTTTCTTTATGTTGGGTTCTCTTACATTTCATAACCTAATGTTGGTTCTTTGAGTATTAGAAACAACTCTCAGGGAAGATCATTACTCAGAAATTATCAAATTTTATGTATCATTCACATATTGTACAGTATTTAAAGGTCATGACCAAGGAAATGTTTCCAATGAATATTGATAAAGAAGGTCACTAGAACCAGTAGAAGATTTTTTGGACATTAAAATTAATTTAAGTAGATCAATAGAAAGAATACCTCAGTCTTGAGATCTTTCTTCGATAAAGATGTTGATTGTTTGAAACCCTTTTTGTTCAACCATTATTTTCTTTATAGTTTAAAAGTGAATAATCCCTCCAGTGATGATCCACACATGCTCGTATTATCTCTAAACAACACTGGTGGATTATTGGGCGCTATCATGGTAGATCAATAGTCTTGTAGTGTTAATCTTGATTGTTGTGGAAATTCCTTCAGGCTTGAAGAATAATCATTTCACTCTCGTTCTTGTGATGACTAAGGAGGAAGGAGATTCTATAAATCATTATTCAGTCTTGAGAGAGATATATCTAGATTTTTTTGGGTTAAAATATTATCAATTTCAATCATATCATACACAATAGATGTTGTTTCATATTTATAGAGATAAGGGTATGGTATAAATATAATTTAATTTCACAAAATTCCGTAATTAATATATTAAAACATATATAACCTCATGCCATGTAATAAAAAAATCTCATGGGGTGTTCTATATAGTTAAATTATAAAAATTATTTTTACTATCTTGTAAATTAATATTTTTCAGTAGACCCAATATCGGTTCACTAGTTCTCCTCGGCATTAATTAAATACCCAAATACAAATCTATTCATTCAATAAATAAATAAATATTATATATCTAAGTAAATAAATAAATACATTGTAAATAAATATTTATTTTATTTATGTGATTAATAAATCCTAAATTAAATAATTCATTTTTCTTGAAAATAATATTTATTCTAATAATTAAATTTTAATAGAATTTAATTGAGATTAACAGAAACATGTTGTGTGTGACCCTTTAGGATTCCATCTCATTGGCATTATGTGGTCTTACCTAAAATCCAAGATTAGTATCTATAAATTGGTCAAGGAACCCAAGGGAAATAATTTAATGTTTCTACATTGATAACCACACACGAGCAGTCATTGTGTAATGTAATCCCTTTTCCATGATATCTCATCAAGTAGGGTTGACATCAATTTCATCAACCTATATTCTTGACATAACTTTAATTGTTTATATGAAAAAACTCATCATTACACCATGATCATGTATTTAATAAGAGATTTTTATTTCATCCAATGGGAAAATATAACAACTTCCATGAATATATAAAGGAAAGATTTTTCCTCAACCTATTCATTAATAACATTTAATTCATGACCCACCCAAAATACGCAACATCACCATGAAATGTTTTCATCATTTTTAACAAGAACACGTTTATTTTCATGATTCATGAAATGAATTAATAATAATCATAATGTATAGGGACCATTACACACACTCACATACAATAATATCCAATGATAAATAGACATGTTTAATTCTTAATTGTAGATATGTTCTCCAAATCTCCCATCTTAGAGAGTATCAAGTGAGAACTTCATGAGATATATGTCATCTAGTTAAAATTACTCGAAGCTAACTGTCAATATACTATATTTCCCGTCATATAATTTTATCCAACTATAGAAAAAAAATTAAGAGTTTCATCATTGAATTTTAGGGTTCTCATCGTAGCATGGAACTAATATTACATTTTTGATGTGATGGATACTTTGGGATATTATTACATTAATTACATGAAAAACTATGAATGATATACAATAAGATATTTGAATTAATATTCACTTATTTTCATATACATTCAATCCAAAGTACACAAATTTGGTTCTAAGATGCAAACTCCAAATGAATCCCAATTGGACTAGTGCCAACTACCAACAAATTTTAGCCTGTTAGATCTCACATGATGATTATTTTTTAATTGAGTTAAGTATTTAGTCAATGGATCTTCCACATTGTCATTAATTGAGGATCTTATCACTAAAACTTCACCTATATAAGAAAAATTCTTTAAAAGATGATATTTTCAAGGCATGTTCTTTGTCGGGAGATGTCATGTTTGATCTTTTTCAAGAAACACCACTGTGGTTTTATCATAATAGAGTGTGATATTATCTTTACTTCTTGGAATCACATCATTATATTTGATGATGTTTTTTATCAAAATTTCGTCTTTAATTGACTCAAAAGCCACAATAAACTCATACTATATTGTAGAATCTATTAACAAATACTACTTTGATCTATTCCAACTCATAGAACATCCATTGAGGGTGATGATATATCCTGACTATAATTTAATATCATCATGATCTCTTTGGACACTACCATATGCATATCCCTATATGAATAAATTCTCATATCCTCCCTAGACTAGGAATGTATCCTTAGTTCACCTCATATACTTAAGGATAGTCTTGACTGACATCTAATGGTCGAAACTTGGTTAAGCTTGATATATTCCTATTGTGATGAATTCATAGGTTAAATATAGCCTAATACATATAATAATATTCATGACTAACCCAATCAGAAATGGTTATGGAATCTATGACATTCACCGTCTCTCCTCATGTGTTAAAGGGAAATTCTCTAGGAAAGTTGAATTTCATGTGACTCTTGAAATAATCCCCTCTTGGATGATTCCAAACTGAATATTTTTAGTATCATTTAAATTTATATATACATTCACTTAGACAGAGAATCCTCTTTTTTTATCATAAATGATCTTGATCCCAACAATAAATGCTACTTTGCCTCATTCCATAGGGAACCATGTGTTCAAATATGCTTTGACAGACTGTAATAGAATTATTTCAATTCCAATTATTATTATTCCATTGACATAAAATATAACATCCAAACCCAAACCACCGGGTCTAAAACAAACTACCACATGACCACATGCATGATTCCCCTTATGTAATACATTTTAGACTAATAGTGAGTTTCTAAGTCTATCAGTGGGGATACTATAACCTTAGTGTCATTTAATTTCACATACAATAGTATAAAAAATATCAATAAATGTATAATAAAATTAAACATGTGGAAAACTAAATAGCCTAAACATTATATGGAAAAAATTTCATACAAAAATAAATAAATAGGCTCCTGAAGTGGAAATCCAAACCAAATTATAACAAGTATGGAAAATTTAATGAAAGATAAATTTCTAGAGTATGTCCCAAAATCTCCATCATCGCAAAGTCTCTGTCTCTTCAACTACTCATCATAGGGACCTTTCACTTAACTAGATCCTTATTTAAGAATTTTATATGAGCATCAATATTCCCATTCAAGTTTTGAGTAAGAAATAAAGTAGGACACCACTAATTCATACATAACATAAGTGCACATAGTATATTAAATTTATTGATATAAAAAAATTAAATTCTCAAATAAACAAATAGTAAATCATGATATGATTGATCTTGTGCTAACCAAACTACTATAAACCTTAGCCCCAATAGCTTTGGATAAATTTCTGTAAGGATTTAAGATTAAGTAAAACCAAGTATATCCTTTAGGAGAACATAGCATTCACTACCCTAACGATTTTAGTTATCATGAACCTTATGCACCCAACAATTTCAGGGATCTCTATCCTTAATTGATTCTAGTTCTTACCTAACATGTTTGACGTGAATAGATAACTCCAAAACCCCTAACATGGAATTATACCACATTGGAAAAAGAGAAGGGATTCTCATCCCCCATATGGTATATTACCGCATCAAAAATTATGTTCTTGATATGACCCAAACCACCATGATCTGTAGTCCATAGCCCTTATCATCTTATCATGCTTCCCCTCGAAGTGTCCATCAAACCAAGGATGGACATATTGATCATCTTGATACCAAAATAATGGTTTAATAGGCTATATATCACAATAATAAATAAATTTCATATCAATGATTAACAAGAAATATTATGATCAAATCTCAAGAGGCTATACAAAATCACATAATCATAATTAACATTTCCTCAAGACATATTCACACACCCATATATAACCAAAAAATAGTGATGGGTTAATAAGAATAAATGTACATGTCATGGAAATTCCATACATAAAGCCTAAAATGATATGGAACTTCCTAATATAGGTTTGTTGATGAAGAATGTCAAGGTATGTTAAGGATTCATCACCTAAATTCACATCCACGAACCGGTCCTCCCAAAATTCTCACCAAGGATTCATATAACTAAATCAAACTATTTTATTTCCAAGAGAAATAGAATATAAAATGAGATAATAAATTTTATTTCCAGGATGATCCATAAATAATATAATAATTCTATATTGTCCTTCTTGATAATTATTCATTATTTCTAAGAGAATGAATACAATTCTACATGTTCTGATAATCCATCTCTCTAAAAAATAATATGATATTATCCAAGAATAATTCTTATTATTATATTCCATAATTCTTGGTTGTTATCATTTTAACAATAATTTAATATTTTTCAATAAATATTATTAATTATTAAATAAAAAACATATTATGAGATGATTATAATAAATTTTTACAAGGGTTTTATCCTTCAAAAAATATAGCACCCAAAATGAAGAAGTGGGGGTGAGGTTCTTCTATTATTGGAACCAGAAGAAGTGTTTGGATTAATCTAATAAGACTTATCCAATATTGTAAAATGGAAATCATGGACTTTAATGACTAAAGAGAACAACTAAAAATGAATAAATAAGGGTTTACATATTTTTAAGAAAGTGACCACATATAGATCCATAGTATTAAATCCAAAAAAAAAATAGATTAATAATTTCAGTTTTATTTCAATGGTCTCTTAATAGAAAATAATTTAGGTCTTCATAAACATTTTACGTAATAGAAAATAAATCAAAAAGATTTAATTACAAAAATTTTCGAATTTAAAACAATTTAAGCATGTTGCATGTGTGATATATGGAAGGAGTATAAAGGTGGTTCTAAAATTATTTTTTCCAAAAAAGGCACTATGTAATGGTAACAAGGATTTACACATACGCAGATCCTAGTCATTGTGTAAGTGTAATAGTTTACCCTTAAAAAACTATTGATAAGTAAGGGTTACCCTAACATATATCAATCTACCCTTATATAACCTTTATAAAGTAAGGGTTTCCCTTTCACAACTCATATGTTACCCTTAAGTAGCACTTAGGTACTTTTATGCAACTCCAAGGTTACCCTCTCAGAAGTATTGTAATCCATGGGTTACTCTTATGTAGCCCTTTTAATTCACAAGTTTCCCTTACACAGAGCAAGGACTTCACATACCCTTATGTATCATCCCACGTACCTTTACAAAAATATATACTTACACTTACATAGCTCATATAAAATGGATTTACCCTTACATAGCATATGAAAAGGTATTTTACCCATATATAGCACATGGAAAACTCGTCTTACCCTTACATAACTAAGGGAAAAACAAGAGTACCTTACACAGAGTCTTGTAAAGCCATTTTACCCTAACATAACCCTTGTAAATCTACATTTACTTTTATGTAACACCATAAAATATAAAATAATGGTCAATTTTATTAAATAAATCATTTCAAAATATATAAGACTTTTAAATTATATATAGAAGAGGATTTTAGGATCATCTAAAAATTGAAAATGTTAAAATTATCCCCCTCTGATGAATTATTATCATAAAAAGGTCTCTATATTATTCTTTGTAACACCCCAATATTTTACACTATATTAATTTTAGAATAAATTTAATCTTTTTAATAACTTTGGATGCACATAATAACGAGGTAAACAAAAATAATATATTAAAATATTATTATTTTAAACATAACCATTATAACTTATATATTAAGTTATTGGTTATTAATAGTAATATCTAATTCTGAAAATTATGGTTTCCAATTGATTATAGATAAAAAAATAATCATTTAAAAGAAAATGAAATGTTTTCTTAAAAACTGTATTTTTTCAAAAGGACTGTTTAGACAAGCATTGGGGAAATAGTTTAAAATTAATTTTTAACACTTTTAGAAAATTTATTTGATAAAATAAATATTATTTTTTAAATAATAATATCAAAATTATCTTAGGGTTAATTTTTTGGTTTTTTTTTTGAAATGTTCCTTTTTTCGATGAACATTGAAAAATACTGAATTTTAATTGAAAACTGTATTTTAATTTAAATAATTTTTACTTATAAAATATATTATGAATTATATGTAAAGTAAACTTAGTTTAATTATATATCAATTAACAAAATTTAGGTCATTTGAATTATTTTCATACTGAATTTTGATATAAAAACCTTATAAATGTTTAACCATTCTTTCTTTAAAAACTCTCTTTCTCATTGTGTTTGCAGGATTAAACTTAATTTAATATTTTCCATTTCTGTGACTTGAATCTGTAAAAATGATTCAAAATAATTTATAATATCTCATAATTCTAACTTAATTTTTGACAAAAATAAACATTGAAAACAATAAAAAATAATTACCATGGTTAAGGTAAAATTGGATTTATTAGGGGTTAAACTAAGAAGATAAGGGATAAAAATTACATAATAACTTGTCTAAAACCCATTAGATAGCCATAATTAGAAATAATTTATTTTAGGTTCGATAATAGACCATTTTTTAGGATTTTTTCATGATAAAAACTTGGGTACAATTGAATCTGTTCAATAAAATTACAACTATGCCACTCTTCACATTTATAGAAGGTCACCCCCTCTCCTCCCTTATTCATGCATTCAAACCTATTTGGTTTGAAAAATCTCACCCAAATAACTTCCCAAATCCCATAATCTCATTCAATAATCATTAGTTTGTTTATGGATCCAACCGAATAAGTCTTTAGTGAAAACATATAGATGATACCCTTAAGAGGAAAAATTCTTCAATGAGCATTATTTCATTTATTCCCCACCACCTTCAATTATTATTAAACCATGATGATATAACAACCTCATAATATTCCATATACTTATATGTGGTTATGTTAAGGTAATTATTTACAACTACCCCCACTTCCATTAAATGGGTTGTGAAATCATCTTTCATGTGTACGGTGGACTACCGCCTCGTGAACAGATGTCAATCATTTTTACATTACCACCTCTAATAGTTTGGTAAGATGATGGATATAAAGTATATAGATGATATTTATAATATAATTATAAATTTTTAGTCATAATATCATATATAAATTATTAATATCCATTCTGTAGGAGACATTATAAAGTCGCTCATGTGTACAGTGAACTACTGCCTCGCGTAGCGATGTGATTCGTCTTTCACTAATGCTTTACATGGAAGGTGATAAGGATACTGTTAATTATTATATGTGATATAACTGAAATAATTATGATATTAAGGACATATTCATAATTTTAAAAATATAATATATAACTTTTTCTTTCTTACCTTTTCACTCAATGAAAAATGATAATGGTGTTCGTGTACGTGTGGACTACCAACTTCATGAAATGATGTGACTCTCTTTTCATCAAAAAAACACATAGATGATATATATATATATTTATGTATATGTATGTATATTTTAAAACAATTTTGTTATATATGATGTTATAATAATTCTATAATGATAATATATTACTTAATTTCTTTCCATAGTGATCATTGAAAAATGGAAAAGTTACTCCTACATACATACGACAATTTTGTTAATTGTCTTCATGATCATAACGTACTTCATTTTTCGTAACCATCTTTCATGGTTTGTTTTAAAAATTAGAATTTATTAAAAAAAATATGATAATTATTTCATGATTATTAATATTTATATGATTAAACAATGTAATATTCACAACCAAATCTTTCATGACAAAACACATATGAGAAAACAAGACAATTAACACCCAAAACAATTAAAATAATGAAAGATTATTAAATAATGAGTGATAATTTGTTATAAAAGGATTATATACGAGATTATAAATATTAATTAATTTAGTAATAAGTTGATAATAAGTTTAAAACCACTATACATGAGGTTAAATAAATTCTAATCAAAGGTATGTGTGAGGAAATGAACATCATCCATAATTCCATTCATTAAGGAATTTTGCAATGTTATACACCTAATTTATTTTATAAGGTTTATATACTAATATTTGAAATGAAATATATTGATTCCTTAATAATTTATGGTATTTTATGTGTCTATTTGAATTATTTTATCTAAGTGAATTTGATTTTAAAATTACCAAGTGGTAAATGTTATTGTACAATCTCACTTTCCTTTGAGATTGTAAACTTTATCATGAAACAATCACTTTCTTGTAATAATTTTTCATTATAAATTAAATTTATATTAAATATAAATATTATGGTATAATGAATATTATTATTTCCTAAACTGTATACCATTTTTACAAATGATGTTTACTTTGATAGTTTTTGATTAACTGGGGGAATATTGATAAATTTTTGTCCTTTACTCAATATGGATATTTGATGATATGTAATATTGATTCATGATTTAATTTGAATATTCAATATATGAAAAAATTATTTAGACATGTAATGATGGGTGGGTCACATACTTTATATAGTCTCGCAATGCATTGACAGGTCTAATGAGATAAAACATTTAGCCAAACCCTATGATATTATACCTAGTAGTTTTAAATTATCTTATAAAATGTATTTATAGTATAAGTATATTTGGACAAAACATATTTTTTTTATACCTAGTAGTTTTAAACCATCTTGTGAGAGGTATTGATGGTAGTGTTATCATGTGCACGGGACATGAAATCTAACCATTAATCATTTCCATCATTTGAAATTCTATTATTATTATCATACATGATATGCTCACTATGATATTATATTCGAATGAATTTATTTCTCATGTATTGATTAAATGGAATGTTTTTTAGTTATTTACCTTGACATGTTTATTCTTCCTTATCTATTTTAGTTATAATAGTAAATTTATTTAAATGTAATTTGTTTTTAGATATTTACATTTCCATATTGATTATCATTATTGATTTGTGATATATTTTTTTGTACATAACTCATACTAACCATTTGAGATCATCCTTATTTTGTTTTATTTCCCAAGGATATGAAGGAGAAATCTTTGAATGTTTTTTCAAGGATGTAGTTCATTTTTTTTATGTATTATGTTTTATTTTCTATTCCTAATTTAAAATAGTTGTCATGTATGTATCTAGTTATCCAAAACTACTAAACTAAACTATCCTTTTAGATCTTATTCCTTGTAACTATGATAATGTAATGAATAAAGGCACTATTACTGGGCTACTAGGATCAATGTAATTACAGTTGGTATTAGAGGAATTTTAGAAGAAACCATGGGAACTAGATTAAAGAAAACATAGATAAGGGAACATAACCCTGTGATGGACATTGGGAATAAGTATTGACGAACATACTAATGTTTTGGTGAGGAAAATATTTTGCGGGTCTTCTTAGAAATACATATTTATAAGAATAGTACAAGTGGACTTGGTTCTAGCACAAAGGTACCTAGGGGTAACAACTCTGAAAAGGGTTTATCGGGCTAGACCTGATCAACATTTGGTGTAAGAAAATGTTCCTTACTATGATCATGGTTTGACAAACATAGGTGATACGCTTTGGATAATTAATATTTTCTTTAGAAACAACTATGAAGGATTTCAAAAAAATTCCCCAAATAAAAAAATTTTATAATTCTAAGATTAACAATACATAAATTTCAATTTCTGTTAAGTGTTACACCATATTTGGAATTATACATTATGATTTAGAATTCATAATTGTATGATCTAATCTATTATATTTCATTTTATATAAATGGTTCCTAGAAGGAAGAATGGTATCAATACTCATAGACAATGTATATATTTCCTAGTTGACTAACTAATATAGTTGGTATTGGAACAGACCAAATTATAGCTATATTTGGGAATCTTAGTCAGGATACAAAAAATAACCTTACCCAAATGTAGAAACCTATTCCACAGTGAGATTGTCTTATGCTATATCGCTTCATGTGATAGAATCCCCCATCATTTAGTGGGACTACTAATCCAGTGGTATCCAAGAAATGGATTAATTTTCTAAAAAAAATATTTATCTCATTGGGATGTGGTGAAAAGGAAAATTTTACACTTAAATTGTATTGTTTCTATGTAAACATTGATCAATGGTGTTCATTTATCTAGAATATTATAGAGGAATAAGAAATATAACTCATGGAATGGAAATATTTTAAGGTGATATTCTTGGAAAATTATTTCCCTCATGAGATAAAAACTAAAATAAAGATAATGTTCCTTAAATTAAATAAAAAGAAAGAAAAAATAGTTTCTAAGTGTGTGGATACATTTACAAATTTATCTAGGTATGCTATGGATTACATAAACAACACAAAGTTTAGTATTGATAATTTTGTTGAATGGATTAAGCCAAGTCTCATAAGGGCACTGGTCTCTCAAACATTATCATCATATGATGGAATAGTTTTATTCACCATAAAAAAATAGAATTAATTCTCTAGATATACATATTTAATGGAAATTAATATAATAATAGGTCATATTAACACTATGATAATGGTAATTCATCGAATAAGTATAAGAAAATATAGTGATTCTTACCTTGTGTAAACTATGGAAAGAATCATCCTAGGAAACACCTGAAGGGCATCAGAGTCTGTTATAAGTGTAGAGATAAGGTTCACTAGGAAAATGAATGTAAGGGGGAGAAACAAATAAATGATTTAAAGTTCTTAATTTATACATATATAGGGATACATGAAAACAAATTCCCTAAGAATCAAGGGAATACTCCATATAAGATTCCAATGGGTGAATGCCAAGTTTATACAATCACTACAACTGAGGTGTAAGTACCTAATGATGTGGTTTAGGGTACTTTAATCCTATCTTAAAATTTAGAAAATGGTTTATTAAATTATATATCCTTTCACTCTTTTATATCTATTAGGTTTTCTATTAAAATTAGACCTTTCTCTTTTAATTTTGGAAGGGAGTTATTAGTCAAAAATATTAGGGGATGTCTCACTGCTAAAAGGACGTTTCTAGAAGACCCCATTATGGATCATAAACATTATTTATTTTTTGAACTTATTATATTACCTATTTTTAAATTTTATATAATCCTTGGTATGTAATATCTTTCAAATATGATGTAAAAATTTATTTCAAGAAGAAAGAAATTACAATTTGTGAGGAAGAAGTATAATTACCTATATTTTGAGTATATACTTCATCATTTGGGTTATATATAGAACCACCCCAAGTATATCTAATGAATAAGATTCTTGGGGAATAATAATAAAAAGAATCTAGGGATGAATAAGATAAAATTCAAATTGAGGATGTACTTATTTTATAAGAATACATTGATCTATTTCCTGAGGAACTACATAGATATCCCCCAGAGCTTCAAGTTGAGTTTTCCATTAATTTAATCATTGATTCAATACAAATATATAATGCTCCCTATATAATGGAAACTATGGAATTTATGGATTTGAAGAAAAAACTAGAGGATTTTGGTGATAAGGGATTTATTTTCCCTGGTGTTTCACCATGGGGTGCCTCTATTCTCTTCGTTAAGAAGAAATATGGATCCATGAGGCTATGTATTGATTATAAGGAAATCAATACTATTATGATAAATAAAAAAGTATCTTAAACCTTCCATTGATGACTTATTCAATCAACTTCATGGAACCCAATATTTTTCAAAGAATGACCTTTGTTCTAGGTATGATCACTTTCGAGTAAAGAAGGAATACATTCTAAAGGTATCCCTTCAAATGATGTAAATAAATTATATGTTTACAATAATTCCATTTGGATAGACTAGTGAACCCTCTATTTTTATGGATTTAATGATATGAGTCTTCAAGTAATATATTGATTATTTTTTTTGTATTCATTGATGATATCTTGTTATATTATAAAAGCTATGAGAACCATGAGAATCAATTCTGTATTATCCATGAGACTCTTAAAATGAAAGAGTTATATGGGAAATTTATTTACTATGATATATAGATTAATAAAGTTTCTTTTATTGTCTATATTATCTCTGAGAATGGAATCTTAGTTGATTAAGAAAATGTTAGGGCCAATAGGGGCCTATGTACCCTGAGAGGGGGGGTGAATCAGGGTATGGATATTCTTTTCAAAATACTTCCTGCCCCACTGGATCTTGACCTCTTTGTTACAAGGGTCACTTTGTTTGATCTTGTGTGTATACTATGCTCAGTTCTTTTCAAGTTTATCTGATGATAATGCTTTGAGTGCAATGCAGAGAAGCGACCAGGCAGACACAGCGATTTTTACTTGGTTCACCACTAAGGGCTACGTCCAAGGAGCATACGCCGACAAGTTGCCGGTTCGTACCAAGATCCACTAACTTCACTAGCTGTGGTTTACAATGTTCGGGCTAGATCACTTCTATGCCCAGGCTCACTGCCTTTACAATGTTTAGGGTCAGCTCACTGCTTTCCCAAGGGTCACTCCCTGTTTCTCTCTCTCTGGCTCACTGCCGGTGGAGAGGATCACCTTCTTCCTCTTCCTAAGCTCACTGCTTCAGAAGGGAATCCACTCACAGTTTATAGACCTGTAGGTCTCTTCATTCGCATGAATGAATGCATCTCCTCTTGTATGTAGATGCTCTGTTGAAGTACAACTTTCACCCGTAGATGAATAAATCTTTGCACCGAAGGTATCGGGCAAACTTCCAGCTTCCACACAGTCTGAAAATCACTGCGGGAACAAAACCTTACTTGGCGCGCAAGACAACCTCGGCGCGCAAGTATCGGCGCGCAAGTCACAACGGGCGCACAAGTCCTCCTCTGACACTTGCGCGACACAAACTTCCTCAACTCCAAACTTGTGCGACTCTCTTCCCTTTACGCCCAAACCACCATTGGTGCGCAACTGCAAACCGGCGCGCAACTTCTAACACCGGCGCACAACTTCAACCACTGGCGCGCAAGTCCCACCTGCGCGACCACACACACCACTTGCGCGACCACTACACCTGCGCGGCGGGAGCTCTCGTCTTGAACTCCGGTGAGAAATGAGGAGGGGTGGTCCGGTATTTATAGGCAATCTGACCACCCTGCGCGACGGCGCGCAAGTCACCTGCGCGACCCAATTTCGGCGCGCAAGTCTCCTCTCCTTTAGACACTTGCGCGACCAACTCCCAAACTTGCGCGAACCTATTTCCTTAGCCATATTTTGATCTTCTGATCTTGAAAAACATTTGGCGCGCAAGTTTCCTATACTCCAAGTCCACGGCGCGCAAGTCCCTTTGCCAAAAACACTTTTCTTCATTTGCCGATTTTCAGGCCCAAAAATTTGGCAAACACTGGAAAACGGCGTCACCTTGTATCTGTTCTTTTGTACCGCCTCCAGATCTTCCATTCCTTTTATTGACGTTCTTGAATCAAACATGGATCGTTGACCTCAGCTCTTGAACTCGACATCCCATCATGAAATCCTCTTTGTCAACAATCACAACTCAGATGTCCACTTTGTCAACAAACACAATCACCTCAAAAAGGCTTCAATGATACCTTGAGGGATTTTTGCCCAACAATCTCCCCCTTTGGGTTTGTTGACAACTCTTCCAAACAAAGATACGTCATTGATTCTTCAACCTCCATTCGCCGCATTGCGATTCTGATAGCGACCAAGGATTTACTCAACACATACTCTAAGCCCACATGAGCAATGCTCGGCGTGAGAAACAAGAGTAAATGAAAAGTTCATCAATGAATCACTTTGTCTCTAACATCCATTGTTGACACCAAACACTATCCAACACCACTCTTCTGCTTTTATCACGATCCTCAGCTGTCGTGATATCTATTCTTTGATCGATCACTTCTAGCATCGTCAGACGTAATACGCTCCCCCTTTCTGCTCACAGCTTCAACACCTCTTTAGCCATATTTCCCGTGTTGTCCAAGCTAAGCTCTGGCTAAGCACGTTCAACTAGCTTCAACTCCCCCTATCTGGCTGCTCCACCTGTCAGCGTCTCCCCATATCATTTATGATTTATCAAATCTCCGCACTGTCTCCCCCTTTAACAACCACTATTTTCTCCCCCTTTGTCAACGAACCCAAAGGTCACGCCTTTGTAGTCTGTAACATAGTAGAGAACACATTAGCACAGTAGGGAAAACACAGCATACCTCGGGGAGAGGGGGGGGTCCCGCGTCCACACTATTTCAAGTGCGGGGAATCGACTGAACTCCCAGAGCTAGTCGATGCCTCTCAAAAGCTTCCTTGGGTAAGGCCTTTGTCAGAATGTCTGCAACCTGTAGCTCTGTAGGCGCATACTCCAACTTCACGATGCCCTGCTCAACCTTCTCCTTGATGAAATGATACTTGATCTCAATGTGCTTTGTCCTGGAATGATGGAGAGGATTTTTGCTAAGATTTATAGCACTTGAGTTGTCACACTGGATTCCGATCGGAGACTTCACTTCAACTCCCATATCTTCAAGCTGCTGACGTTGATTTTCTATCATCTGCTGAACCGGCCCAGTCTGCATCAGTATATCCCAATAACTCTGTCTGAGATTTTTCGTTGTATGTCAAACCGAAGTCCACCGTGCCCTTGATATACCGAAGTATTCTTTTCACTGCAAGCATGTGACTTTCCTTGGGATTACTCTGATATCTCGCTGCTTGGCATGTGGCGAAAACAATATCAGGCCTTGTTGCGGTTAAGTACAACAGACTTCCAATGATTTGCCTGTATTCTGTGATATTAACTGCCTTGCCATCTTCATCTTTTGATAATCTCATCCGGGTAGTAACCGGAGTCTTCATCTCCTTGGAATTATCCATTCCAAACCTTCTTAGAACCTCCTTGGCATATTTGGATTGAGAAATAAAAGTGCCATTACTTCCTTGTGTCACATTCATTGCTGAAATAGAGGTTGTAATCAAATCCTCCACGCTGGAAACCAAGCTTCTTCAAGTATTGATCAATCCTTGAGTACCATGCCCTTGGTGCTTGTTTCAGCCCTTAGAATGCCTTCTTCAGCCTGCAAACCTTTTTCTCATCCTCATGAATGAGAAAACCATCTGGCTGCTCAATGTACACCTCTTCTTCCAGAATCCCATTCAAGAACGCGGATTTGACATCCATCTGGAACACTTTAAACTTTCTTTGCATAGCTATGGACAAGAATAATCTGATTGTCTCCAGCCTTGCAACTGGTGAAAATGTCTCATCAACATTTATTCCTTCGATCTGGGAGTACCCCTTGCACACTAATCGTGCTTTGTTTCGAATCACAGTTCCATCTTCATTCATTTTGTTGCGATAGACCCATTTGGTTCCAATGACATTCTTGTCTGCTGGTCTCGAAACAATCTCCCACATCTGGTTCTTGATCAAGCTCTTCATTCATAGCCTGAACCCAGTTTTCATTTCCGGCTGCATCAGAAAAGCATTTCACTTCAACCTGGGATCTAAACGGTGTTTTCTGCAGTGATTCCATTCTCCTTGTCTGATCTAGAGCTACCAAATCACCAATGATATTCTGCATGTCAATTTCAGCTCATCTCTTTGACTATTATACAGATGAGGATTTTTCTTTTCTAAATCATCATTAGTCACTTATGCTCCCCCTTTGTTGCTTTCCTCCTCATCACATTTATTAGAATATTTCTCACTGTTTCATTGTTCAGTGGAATCATTCCTTTCAACTACTTCTTGCAGCTTCTTGGTATCCTGAAAACAGTCAGCTGATACCATAATGTTAGATCAAAATAAATAATCATGAAAACCCGTGTGTTGCTGCTTTTACACCAATCATTCTTCATGAGCATAAACATTCATCCTTCATATCATATTGAGATCATGCATCTGATTAGGATATAGAATGCTCCCCCTGTGTTATGCAACTCTTCAAGTTGTTAGTCCCAACAGTTTAGACCCATAACACGTCCTTTCCTCCTACATCATTTGTTCTCATCTTCCACTCATATTTGAGCCATTAACAAAAATCTCTAAGCCTACTGAGTTGAAACTCGGTGTAGGAAACAAGAGACAAAGTTAACAACACAATCACATTATGTTGTGCTCTATTGCTCCCTTTCTTCTTCAACTCTGGTACCTGATTTGAATCAATTGAAACTGTAGAGCATATCACATATCCACTTCGCATCCTTAGATGCCACTTCCCATTGGATTGTATCTCCCTAAAACCTGGAACACACGGATCATCAGTTAATAGCATTTATATACATAGGGAGAGGGGATTCTTCCAAATTCCTCAAGATGAGGATTGTGGTTGATCCTGATGGGTCAACCATTTGATTCTTTCTTGAAGAGTATCACACTCTTTCCTTGCTTCTTCTAGCTGCCTAGCCAACTTCAACTGTTCTGGCCATATGACTAGGCATTCTTTTCTCACATTCTGAGGTTTAGACCAACTGGTACACATTTTGGTCTTTGATGTTCTACTGAAATTCCATTTCCCTTGATTGTTTCTCGGTGCATGAATCTCCTTTCTTGTCATCTTCCCCGTCTTCTTTGTCCATTGCAGGGATCTGCCTTTTTCTTCCACTTCTCGTTGCGGGGCGAATTTTGCAATGCATTCTTTGCTTATCTGCCTTTTATCAGATTTATGAGTCGCCACCCTATTTTTCATTGGTGGTGGGTCCTCCATTGAACGTTCATTCTTCTTTATCACAACTGGAGTAGATCTCCCCTTAATCTTCTAGGTTTGTTCACATTCTCTCCTTGAGAGTTGTTGTGAGCACGCTAGAGGAGGTGACTGATACAACTTTCGTTCAGCTCCATGTGATTTCCCCGAGGCTTTAAGCCTATTCTTCTCCTTACCACTTTGTCTCCCAGTACAGGCTTCTTTCTTGTACACTTCTTGTGGTGGAGATCTCTTTTCTTGTTCCTTTCCCTTTCCTGCTTTCTTCTTACTGCAATGTCTCGCCATGTGCCCATAGTGAGAACATATAAAACATTTTCCCTCAAAGACATACCTCATTTCATCATCTCTCTGCTGAGATGTTGATGCCCCTTGATTTCTTCTTTTGATATTGGGATCCTGAGCTTCCTGACACATACTCATTGTGTGTCCCATTCTTCCGCAGTAATAGCATCTAACATATGCTTTCCTCTGAGAGACTCCTCTCTCTGATTTCTCATGATGCTTCTTCTTATTCTCAGATTTAGTAATGTCTCTATTTTCACACCCTGAGATGTATTCCAGAGCCTCTGAACAGAAGCTTGATGTGTGGCCATGAATCCCACAAAAATAGCACATGTCATCACTACTTTTTGTATCTGTCCTTTTAGGCCTATCTCCAGCATCTATAGGATTTCTTTCCCATCTAGAACTATTCATAGCTCTCTTTCTATCTTGCACGGGAGGGGATTCATCAAATCCGATACCAGCTTTTCCGAAACTTGCTGGTCTTTGAGCTGAGAAAATATTCTGTTGTTTCTCTTCAGAAATAGCATACCTATTCTTCATTTTATCATCACTTATCGAAGGATGATCAAATATCAAGTGTAAGGCATCCTTCATTTTTGGCATTCCTTTAGCATTAGATTTTTCCACATCCTTCTTTACTAATTCTAGATCCTCTTCCAACTTTTTAATCTTCGTATCCCTTGATTCAAGTTGGACATCCAGTTCTTTCTTGAGAAGCTTCCCATTACTCACCTCATCTTCTAGTTCCTGTGTGAGCTTTTCCACCATTGCACTTTTCTTCACTACTTTTAATTTTTCCTCAGAAACAGATTTAGAGACAGATTCATTCTCTTGTTGAAGGCTTCGATTGTTCTGAACTTCTTCAGACAACTGTGCTGCTAGATCATCATTTCTAGCTTTCAGATTATGTACTTCATCTGACTTTTGATTCTCTTCATAATCATCAGCCTTTTGTTTTCCTTTCATTTTAGCCAGCTTCTGTAATACCTCACCTTGAGAATCATTCTTCTTTGTTAGGTCAGTAACTATATCGATAAGACTTTGATTTAAGCCTCTTAGCTTGTTGACCTCAGTTTCCAGAGCATTGATCTGTATGCCTTTAGATTTAATTTCTTCAGTGGATTTCTGATCCAATTCTTTAGTCCCATGGACAACTTTCACCTTTTTGTTCAGGCTATCGATCTCTCTTTTCTGTTCTTCAACCTTCAGCTTATACTTACTAACGGATTCTGAGTTCTCTGATGTTGATAAATTAAGTTTCTGAATTTCTTCCATCAGCTCAGATTTCTCTTCTTCCTGCTGCTGCATATAGAGTTTGGCATCGCGAACAATTTTGTTAGCTTTCTTGGTTTTGGCCCTCCAAACATCTATCTCTTCCAGAGCAGCCTCCAACTCAGCTCGTATATCAATTCTTCCTTCAATTTCTTCTTCTTCATCGTCAGTGGTTCCAACGTCACTTGGAAAGTCAGGTTCTTCACTCATTCCGTCAACATCTTTGAATGAGTAAGTATTTTTGTTGTATGATTTATCCAAATCATTTTTCTGTTCACTACATGATTCCTTCAGTAAGCTATTTGATTCTTTTATTTGAATCACACTTTTTCCAAAAACACTTCCACACTGAGGGATACCACCTGACTTCTGATTCTTCTTTGAAGATTTTCTTTTTCCCATGGTAGACCGAGATAAGCGCAAACAATATCTTCAACAACACAGATCGACTACACAAAGTTGAAGCAAACAAATCTGATAAAAGCAACCTCCCTCTGATACCAATTGTTAGGGCCAATAGGGGCCTATGTACCCTGAGAGGGGGGGTGAATCAGGGTATGGATATTCTTTTCAAAATACTTCCTGCCCCACTGGATCTTGACCTCTTTGTTACAAGGGTCACTTTGTTTGCTCTTGTGTGTATACTATGCTCAGTTCTTTTCAAGTTTATCTGATGATAATGCTTTGAGTGCAATGCAGAGAAGCGACCAGGCAGACACAGCGATTTTTACTTGGTTCACCACTAAGGGCTACGTCCAAGGAGCATACGCCGACAAGTTGCCGGTTCGTACCAAGATCCACTAACTTCACTAGCTGTGGTTTACAATGTTCGGGCTAGATCACTTCTATGCCCAGGCTCACTGCCTTTACAATGTTTAGGGTCAGCTCACTGCTTTCCCAAGGGTCACTCCCTATTTCTCTCTCTCTGGCTCACTGCCGGTGGAGAGGATCACCTTCTTCCTCTTCCTAAGCTCACTGCTTCAGAAGGGAATCCACTCACAGTTTATAGACCTGTAGGTCTCTTCATTCGCATGAATGAATGCATCTCCTCTTGTATGTAGATGCTCTGTTGAAGTACAACTTTCACCCGTAGATGAATAAATCTTTGCACCGAAGGTATCGGGCAAACTTCCAGCTTCCACACAGTCTGAAAATCACTGCGGGAACAAAACCTTACTTGGCGCGCAAGACAACCTCGGCGCGCAAGTATCGGCGCGCAAGTCACAATGGGCGCGCAAGTCCTCCTCTGACACTTGCGCGACACAAACTTCCTCAACTCCAAACTTGTGCGACTCTCTTCCCTTTACGCCCAAACCACCATTGGTGCGCAACTGCAAACCGGCGCGCAACTTCTAACACCGGCGCACAACTTCAACCACTGGCGCGCAAGTCCCACCTGCGCGACCACACACACCACTTGCGCGACCACTACACCTGCGCGGCGGGAGCTCTCGTCTTGAACTCCGGTGAGAAATGAGGAGGGGTGGTCCGGTATTTATAGGCAATCTGACCACCCTGCGCGACGGCGCGCAAGTCACCTGCGCGACCCAATTTCGGCGCGCAAGTCTCCTCTCCTTTAGACACTTGCGCGACCAACTCCCAAACTTGCGCGAACCTATTTCCTTAGCCATATTTTGATCTTCTGATCTTGAAAAACATGTGGCGCGCAAGTTTCCTATACTCCAAGTCCACGGCGCGCAAGTCCCTTTGCCAAAAACACTTTTCTTCATTTGCCGATTTTCAGGCCCAAAAATTTGGCAAACACTGGAAAACGGCGTCACCTTGTATCTGTTCTTTTGTACCGCCTCCAGATCTTCCATTCCTTTTATCGACGTTCTTGAATCAAACATGGATCGTTGACCTCAGCTCTTGAACTCGACATCCCATCATGAAATCCTCTTTGTCAACAATCACAACTCAGATGTCCACTTTGTCAACAAACACAATCACCTCAAAAAGGCTTCAATGATACCTTGAGGGATTTTTGCCCAACAGAAAATATAAAGACATTCATAGAATGGCCTATACAAACAAACATAACTGAGGTATGTAGTTTCATTGGTTTGGCAGGTTATTATCAGGGATTCATTCAAAAAAATTCCCAATTGTCTAAATCATTAACTAAGCTTACACATAAAGAGGTTATGTTTTATTGGGAAAAGGAATGTGAATAATTTTTATGAACTAAAAAGGATATTATTCAATGATCTGATTTTGAATCTTCCATCTACAAATGATGTGTTTGTATATATATTGGTAAATCAAAGAAGGGAATTGATTGTGTCCTAATGAAAAATGATATATTTATTTCATATAAATCAAGGAAACTTAATTCTCATGAATAAAATTATCCTACCAATGATCTTGAGTTTGCAGTTTTAATATTTTATTTAAAGATAAAAAGATATTATCTCTATAGTGAATGGTGTCAGATATACATGGATCATAAAATTCTAAAAAACATTTTTTCACAAAAAGAGTTTGATATGAGGAAAATGAAATGTCCTGATCTACTCAAGGATTATGTTATCTAAATACATAACCAAATATGTAAAGAAAATAAGGTAGTGGATACATTGAGTAGTAAGGATCATGGATTTATAACCCAAATGAGGATTGAGAGGGATACTTTGTTTATGTATCTTATAAATATGCATATGGGAATTATTAAGTAATAAGATACATCACTCATGTTTCAAATTATTGTGAAACTATCTTTATTTTAAAAGATAAAAAGTTTTTAATATGATGGTGAGATATTTCTTAATAAAATTAAATTTATAAAAATTGTAAATAGAAAGCTTCTCTTATGAGGATATTGTTATGAAATTTGGAGAGATATTATGTGTTCCATCTATACCTAAACTGAAAAGGTAATTATTTGATGATGTTGAAAGATAAAATTTATCTATAGACCCTGGTAACACAAATATGTATTGGGATATGAGGGGTAATTTTTTGTGGGATAACATGAAGAGATAAATTTACTAATATATGTCCAGATGTATGGTTTGTCAAAAAGTGAAAGCTATGATATAGTATCTTAGATGATTCATGTAACATATTTCTATATCTGTGTGGAAATTGGATTCATTACTACTAAATTTTTTATAGTACTACCAAATACTCCTTGAAAGAATAATGTAATACCAGTTATCAGTGATCACCTAACCAAATATGCACATTTCATTTATATAAGATAATATTTACCTCTTGAGTGAATTGTAAGGATCTATGTTGATGGAGTTGTAAGACTTCATGGTGCACCTCTTTCAATTGTGTCTGATTGTGATCCCTATTTTACATAGATATTTTGGAAGACTATTCAAAAGGATCTTGATACTGATATTCATTAGAGTACTATATACCCTCCTAAAATTGATGGGCAGTTTGAAACAATGATTGAAAAAATGGAAGACATTTTAAGGAAACTCCTAATTGACTTTCAAGGTATGTGGGGTTATTATTTACCATTGGTATAGTTTGTATATAACAATAGTTTTCATTCAAGTATTCAAATGGTGTCATATGAAGAATTATATGGAATGATATTTCATACTCCAACATGTTTGGGAAATGTTTATGAAAGGAAAATAAAACGCCCTGATCTTGTTAAAGATACAATAATAAAGGTAAAGGTTATTTAGGCTCACATTAAAGAAACTCAAAGTATGAAAAATAGTTGTGCTGATAATTGGAGTAAATATTTGTAATTCCATGTAGAATATCATGTTTTCTTGAATTTATATCCATGGAAGTGTGTTATATAGTTGAGTAATAAAGGGAAACTAGGCCCCAGTATAGGGGACCCTTTGAACTTATTTAATGAATTGAATTTTTTTCTTATCATTTGGAAATGACTCAAAATAATGAAAAAGTGCATGATGTGTTTCATATATCATTCTCAAATAAGTAAATTCCATAACCAAATTATGTTCAAACCTCCTATAAAATATAATTATAACCATATCCATCATTCTATAAAGAACACATCCAAATTCATGATACAAGAGAGGAAGTATTGAGGAATCAGATGAAAATTTTGGTAAAGCTACTTTGGAGAAATCAAAAAAATAGAGGAAGAAATGTGGGAAACAAAGGATATTTTGAAGAATAAATAACCTCATCTATTTAAAATTTAATATTCAAAAAATTGTGAGGAAAAACGTTTTTTAGGAGGTATTAATTTAACACCCCATTTCATTGCAATATATTTCTCTTAGAATAAATTTAAGTTCATTAACATCTTGTGATGAACGCAACACTAGGGTGAACAAAAATATTATTATTATAAACATAACCATTATAAACTAGACATTACATTGGTGGGTATCATTATTACTAGATAATTATAAAAATTATGGTTAACTATTGATTATAAATTAAATAAGAATCATTTAAAAGGAAACAAAGTTTTTTCTTAAAAATTATATTTTTTCTAAAGGATGCTTTAGTCACTCATTGTTCACATAATTTAAATTTATTTCTTAACAAATTTTAAAAAAAATCATTTTTTATGTTATCATATCGACATAATCTTAGGGTAAATGTTTGATATTTTTCTCAAAAGGTTAATTTTTTGATGAATATTGAAAAGTACTGAACTTTAATGGAAAAATTACATTTCATTAAAATAATTTATAATGATAAAATATATTTCGAGTTGGTTTTAAAGTAAAATTAGTTCAATTATATATATTTTAATAAAATTTATTTCATTGGAATCATTTTCTTATTGAATTTTTATATAAAATCCCTCTAAGATTTTGAACATTTTCCCTTTGAAAAACCTTCTTTCTCATCACGTCTATGAGATTAATATTATATTAAAATTTTACACTTATATGAATTGAATTTTGATAATTTTATTTCATATTTTTAATCATTATAATTTGTTATTTATAATAATATTAACTTATTTTTTCACAAAAATAAATAGTGAAAACAATAAAATTTCATCATCGTAGTTAGGGTAAAAATAGATCTACCAATGTTAAACAAAGAAAATAAGGGTTAAAAATGACCTAACAACTTTTCCAATGCCCATGATATGGACATATTTTGACCAAATATCTTGGTTCATAATTTATTTTTTTATTCTTGTGTCATGATAAAAATGTGGTTATGATTGAATCTTTTCAAAGAAATTACTAGTGTTCCACTCACCTCACTTATAACATAATACCCCATCTCCTCCCTTTTTCAAACCTTAAAACCTATTTCATTCATCTAATACCTACCTATATCAATTTCCAACTCCCATACAATCATCCTAGAATCCTTATTTAGGGTATAGCGCCAACCTAGAAAGGCTTTAGTTGAAACCTAAGATGGAAACCTGGAGAAGATGTAACGCTCCTTCAATTCCTATTAAACCATGTTGATATAATGGAAATAGTATCAAATGAATAATAATTATTATTTATGTTAATGGGATGAACTAAAACCATACCTAATTCCAAAAAATTGGTTTAATAAATCATTGTTTGTGTGTACGGAGGTCTACTCCCCCGTGAACCGATGTCATTCATTATTTCATTACCTACTCTCATGGTTGGGTATGATGATGGATATAAATTATAGATAAGATATTTATAACCTTATTATACCTATTAATTAATTATATCATATATATAACTTGTTAAAACTATTTCTATATGAGACATGATAACATTCCTCATGTGTAAAGTGGACTACCACCTCATGAAGAGATGTGATTCATCTTTCACTAATGATTTACATGGATGGTGATAAGGATGATGTTAATGATTATATGTGATTAACATGACATAATTATTATATTAAGGACATATTAATAATTTTGTAATTATAATATATATCATTTTAATTCTTACCTTTCCACTAAATGAAAGATAATAATGTCGTTCATGGACTTGTGGACTACCGCCTTCAAAAAATGATGGGACACTCTTTTCATCACCACACCACATGGATGGTATATATAAGTATATTTAATGAAATTATGTGGTATATATAATATTATTATCAATATGTAAAGTTAAAAAGTTACTTACCTTATTTCTTTAATCATCATTTGAAAACGGAAATGTTACTCATGCATATGTATGGCCTACTATCTCCATAATCCTAACATACTTCATTTTTCATAACCATATTTCATTATTGGTTTTAAAAGTATAATTTATGAAAAAATATGAAAATTATGTCATGATTATTACTTTTGTGATTATGAAACTATATAATATGTTCAATAGTCATATCTTTGATGAAAAAACACGCATGAAAAAAAGGCAATTAATACCTGAAACAATGAAAATAATGAATGATTATTAACAAATGGGTGATAAGATGTTATAAAAGGATAATATATGATATTATAAATATTAATATAGTTCTGTTATAAGTAAATATAATTTTTAAAACCTCTATAAATGTGGTTAAATAATGATCAATCAAAAGGAAGTGTGAGGTAAGGGGCTTCATCTCTATTTCCCTTCATTTTGTAATTTTGAAATGTTATAAAAATAATTTTTTTAATGGTGTGTATAATACCATTTGACATGTAATATCATGATTCCTTAATAATTCATAGTATTTTAAGTTTCAGTTTTAAATATTTTATATAAGGTTATTTTACATAAAAATTACCTAGTGGTGAATGTAATTGTACAATATCACTTTATTTTTTGTTTTTTAACTTTATCTTAAAAAAACTTCCCTATAATCATTTTTCATTGTAAATTAAATTTTTATTAAATATACATATTATTTATAATGGATATTATTATTTTATAAATTGTATTCCATTTTAACATACAGTGCTTACTTAGAAAGTTATTTGATTAATTAGGGAAATATTGATAAATAGATTTACTTTAATGAGTATGGATATTTGATGATAGAGAATATTGAATCATGAATTAAATTGATTACTTGATATATGAGGAATGATTTTTACAAGATTTGAATAGGTGTAGTTTACTTTATATAGCCCCTTGGTACATTGATAGATCTCTTAAGACAAATCAGTTGGCCGAAACCTATGAGTTCGTACCCAATACTTTTAAACTATCTTGTGAATGGTCTTGAAAGTATAAGTATAGTTTTCCAAAGTATATTGGTTATACCTAATAATTTTAAACCATATTATAAAATTTCTTGAGGGTAAATAAATTATGTTCTTGATACATGACTTCCAATAATTAATCATTTCCTTCATTGGGAAATGAGTTATTATTATTATCTATGAAATTTTAACTATTATATTATCTTTAGATGAATTTACCTATCAATTATTGATTAAATAGAATGTTTTTTAGTTATTTAATCTACCAAAATGATTATTCCTTCTCTCATCTAGTTATGATAGTCAAGTTATTTAAATCCCATGTTTTTTCTGTTATTTACCTTTCTATATTGATTATGATTATTGATTCATGATAGTTTCCACTATACTTAACACATACTGATCATTTTATGTCACCCTTATTTTTTTCCATTACCTTGGATATGAAGAATTAATATTTTAATGTGTTTTAAAGGATGCATTTCATTTTAATTTTTTATGTGTTATTTTTTATTTTCTATTCAAAATATAAAAAAGGTATAATGTATATATATATGGTTCTCCAAAAATGTTAAACCAATCATCCCTTTAGGATTTCATTATTTATATCTATGACAATGTAATGAAGGAACTATATCTAGACTATTAAGGTCAAGGTCATTACATTCTTTCTAGAACAAATCAATCCACTGAGCGTAAACATCAAACTCATACTCCCACATCTCCTCCAGGGTCCATTCATGATACCACAAAATCTAGAAAAGTGGAATCGTCTTCCCCCATAATACCTTTATTCTCTAGTATTTAATCTACATTGATCACTACTCATATGATACGTATGGATCCAACTAAATATACCCACAGTCTATAATATGCTTTGGATTGGGCATGTACCCCCAAAGATGAGAAACATGGAACACATCATGCATTCCTAGATAATGTGGAGGAACCTTAAGAAAGCATGAAACTAAACAAACCCATTAGTTGGTCTCAAAGTTCCTAAAAAACTATAGTCCTAGCCTCCCCTTCTTCTACAAATGAAAATTCCTCAACTGTGGTGACACTCACAAGAAAAACTTATCACCAACAGTGAACTCCAAAGGTCATCTCCTCCTATATTCATATGATCAATTACTTCACTAAGTGTTCATCAACAACTTATTTATGAACTTCACCCTCTTAAAGGACTTCTAGACCATACTATGCCCAATAATTGATGCATCACCCACCACATTCCAATAATGTATTGAGTGGCATGACCATCCATAGATATCATCGAATGGTCCAATCTATATAGAATCCTATAATATATTATTGTTATAAAAATATACCAAGGATTGGTACTCATCCTAATCTACACATAAGTCTATGATACAAGCTCAATGAATGTACTCCAATATGTGAATTACCTACTCTGACAGTCCATCTGTCTCAGGATAGTACACAGTTTCAAATCTTAACTGAGTCCCTGGAGATTTCTATAAGCCCTGTAAAATGTGTGATGTAAAATGTGAATCCCTATTAGATTAAATACACAATGGATATATATGTATGTATATGATCACACAAATATACAACATTATTTGGTTTTCTAAACATTGACTCTCTTGGATTGGTAAGAGGTGATAAAACTTTATCAGCTGGTCAATAATCACCTAGATAGCCTCATTACTTCTCAAGGTCCTGCGTAACCCAATCAAAAAATCCATTATAAAATCCACAAACTTTCACATGGTAACTGGATGTGTCTAGATAAAACTAATGGGATATCATTGCTTTGACATTATCCTCTAGCAGGTAAGTAATCATGAAACAATCCTAGTGTTGTACCTCTTCTTCTCAAGCCACCAGAATTATCATTTATAGTCATGGTACATATTTTTCACAATAGTATGTGCCACCCATATAAAGGTATGGAAAACCCACATAATATAATCTCTAATGGATTCAGGGGATACTATCCTCCCATTCACAAGGATCACGTCATCATTTTCCAATAACCACCCTAGTATCGGGTCATCTCAGGCATTTGTTCTCCTATCACAACACACTCTAGGTCAATGTCTTACACAGATTTTACCTAATATACTATGGAAGATGTGACCACAAATGGATCACTATTAATTGAACCCTAATTCTCAAAAACATCCATCCCTTAATCGTCCAACAAGCTCATCAAGTGTATCTACTCCTCTAAAATATATTCACCAAGATCCTAAGGAACCTGCGCCTTCTAGCTAAGAGAATATGCTAGGATGCTTCTTTTCCTAGGTATATACACCATCTCAAAATCAAATTTTATAGATACTCAACCCAGATCCATTTCCTCAAGTTTAATATTCTATGTAAAGATGTAATAGAGTCTCTTGTATAAAATATAGACTTAAAATATCTTATTGAAGTGATAGATTCACTAACACTTTAGATCATAGAACATGGATACCATCTCTAAGTAATGATTTGGGTTGTTCCATTCATGGGGTTGCAACCAATGTGACCCATAAGCCACTACCTTCTCCCTCCACATCAAAACCACTCTCAAACCAACACATGATGCATCATATTGTACTATATATATAATCATATGATAGAGGAGTATTAGTACTAGAGATATAGTTAACCTCATCTCCATCCCAATAAATTTATCTTCACACGGATCTAACCATTATAAATTCACACCATTATTCATCATCATGGTCATGGGTGTTGATAATGAAGAGAAGTTTTAGATAATACATCATTAATATCCTATTAAAACTACGAACCTTATGATCTTAAAAACATTCTGGGCACATGTCTAAGACATCACTTCCTACAAAATATTTAGGTCCACTAATATTCCTTTCTCAAACACCACATTCCCTAAGAAAAAAACCTCTTAAATATAGAATATTCACTTTGAAATCTTTTTATACAGTTTTTGTTCTTGAAGAATACTCAAGACTACCTTAAGTTATCAGTATGTATCTCATGTTTCTATGAGTAGATGAGGATTTCATGAAAAAATACCATGATGAATGAGTCTGTATATGGGTGGAATATCTTATTCATGAGATCCAAGAACACTTTTGGAGCATTCATCAGCCATAACAGAATCACCAAGTACTTGTTCAACCCATACTGACTCCAAAAACACCATCTTTTGGATATCCTCCTCTATAACTTGTAGTTGTTGATATCCTAATCAAAGATCAATAATAGAGAATCAACATGCTCTCTATAACTGTTCAAAAAGATCATCAATCCTAGGAAAAAGATATTTTTTCATCATCATCATCTATTTCAGCATCCAATTATTAATTTAGATTCAAATACTAACATCTACCTTCTTAGAGAACTATACAAGTGCACCCCATGATGAATTACTCATCCTAATAATGCCCTTCATCTCTAAGTCGTCAAATTATACCTTGAGTTTCTTCTAATCAGTTGTTTCCATATGATAATGGGGTATTGAAATGGGATACTTACCTGGTATAAGATCTATCTTAATTTCATCTTGGGAGCCTATGGGAAAAACATGTCAATGGGGAAACTAGGGTTCCTGTGGGGATGAGTTGATATATTTTTATTAAAGTAGAAACCTATTCAGATGTGCAGTGACATGTCATGGGATGATATGTAGGGTCCATAACAAGGATGATATATTGTAAAAGGGGTGAATATTACACCCTATGATGAAAAATGTTTAAAATGTTAAATGTTAATACCCATGTCAATAAGTTTAACCTTTCTTTTTTAGAGCTTACCTGATTATAACTACAAAGTTAAAGAGGTTTGGATAGGAGTATTTATTTTTAATTGATGAATTACTTATAAGTATCCCATGGTGTATATAAATGAAGACAAAGAATAAAAATTGAAAATAGGTTGACCTATATTGATATTCATTAGTATGGTGACAAGTTTAGGCATGTGGGGTCTATTTATCTATAGGGAACTTAGGTTTCCTGTCAGGACTATTTGTAACATAAACAATTTTGAAAATGACTACACTCCTATGAAACTACTTATATACCCAAGTATTTCATTTTTATTTATCAAACCAAATTCCTTTATGGATTTATCAAACTAAATTTTCTATGACATGGAATCTTTCAGTAAATCATAAATGGATATCTGTAACATACATACCTTGTCGGCACCCTATGGAGTCACAAACGCTTTGTGTTGTGACATATAGGTATCTACCTAAAGGATACCATTATGGAAGGTTGTTTTGACTCCCATATTCCAAGAATCATAGTCAGGGTAATATTCTGTAACAAGTACAAAATTCTGTAAGTATGATATATTTTTAACATTTTTTATCTATTAACTATGTGAAAAATGGTATTCAAAGTTTGTTTTTACATAAAGTACATGAAACAAAATGCACCAATTTTTCACATCCACTATTAAATAAACGATTTCAAAAACCTTTACAATTTTAATAAAATACAGGGGCATGTCATTTTGGTTTCATTATGTCACACGACAGCCCTCAGTTTTCTCTCATAAAAAACCCTAACCCTTAAATTTCCTATCCGGTTACCTTGAATATATTTATTCTTCAATCTAATTTTCCGGAATCTCTTTCAGTTGGAATCCACTACTATCTTCCACTACCACCCTTCATTGGATGTCACTTTTGGCCTCTCTGGACCTTCTTACTATTGGTGTCAACTTATCAATCGTCCCCCTTATGATATCAATTTATTATTTTTTATTATTATTTTTATTTTCCGTTCATCCAACATATTTTCATTTGTATTTTCAGTTACATTTATGTCTCTTCATGCTATATCTTTGTATTTTCAGGTCTCTCTATACCTTCTTACTATTGGAGTCGGCATATCATTCATCCCCCTTCTGATATCATTTTCTGGTTTGTGTTTAATGTTACAATTTTCCTCGAATTCAAAGTATTTTTAGTGGTATTTTTAATTCCAATTCTCCATTGAAGTTATCTTATATTCACTATTTGTTTTTTTTAGTTCTTATTATTCTCATATATATGTGATATTTTAATTGATGAATCGTCATTTCTATAATAAGGATTGATTAATTTAAAATTTGATGAATTTGTGTTATAAATAATACTAGTTTACTAATTAATGTGTTTCTATGTTATATTTTTTTATCTTCATTGTGAATATATGTTTAAATGATTAAGCTAATTGAATGATAATTTTTCATAATTTTATATAAAATGATAATTAAATATGTTCAAATTTATACTTTTTTCCATAAAACATGTTGTATTTATATATTTTGGTAAATATTTTATAGTACTTATATATTTTTATTTATGAAATTAAATTATAAAATATATTATAAAATATAATAAATTATTTTAAATTACTGATATTTTTATAGGAAATAATTAGTCGATGTTTCATTACTGAATTGTGAACAAGTAATGAATATGAGAAAGGTGTTGATTCCTTTCTGGAATATTCAGAACAAAATATTCTAAGAAAAAAGTATTTTTTCATGCTTGATATTTTTAAATATGAATAAGTTAATATATAATGAAATAAAATATAATTTAATTTTTAATATTTTTAATCCAAGTTACAGGCCTTTGATTTGGTATGGTGAAACTTGAAGAATTCAAGATCTATTTATGATTATGATTTTCAAGATGCTAATTTTGATCAAATTAAATAAATGATTCATGATATTGAAGTAAAAGAAATTAGGAAAGAAATGATAATTGGTTGTTTATATGGTGATATGGAAAAACCATTGTTTCAATGTTACATAGAAGTTTATTTTTTATCAACAATTTTAGGCTTCAATAACTTGAATTTTAAAAATGGATCGTGTGACACAAATTTTACAGAGCTTCTATAGTTTTTGAATGCCATGCATCCTAAAGAAAATTATCATATGGATTCGTGTTATAATATGAAAAATATATTATACCCAATGGGTTTGGGGTACAAGAAGATACATTCTGACCAAAATGGTTTTATGTTATATAATATGGAGTATGAAGGTCTATTAGAGTGTCCAAATTATAGGACATCACATTATAAGTTAAATTAAAACTCACGGGCTGATTTAGATGTTACTAAAACTCATGTTAAGGAAATTTTTCATCTTCCTATAATTCCACCATTGATTCATTTGTTTGAAAATTAAAATAATGAAAAAAGTTTAAGATAGAATGTAGATGAGTAGGAATCTGATATAATATTACCACATCCATCTGATTTTCTATAGTGGAAAAATATTGTTCAATAATTTCCAACATTCATAAATGAAGTTTGAAATATCAAACATGGACTGTGAATAGATGTACTGAATCCATATCAAATATCTAGTAGAAAAAATGGTTCAAGGCTTATTTTATTGGTAATTTATAACATATCTCTTTAATTTTTTATGAAGCATAGATATATCATGGTAAGTTTAATGATTTTTGGACCAAAACATCCTTGAAATGATATTGTTGTTTTATTTTCTCCATTAATTGATGATTTGAAACTTTTATAGCCTAAAGGTATTTGTGTGTATTATTATTACAAAATAGAATATTTTCAACTATAGGTAATGATTATGTTCATTATAAATGGCTTCCCAGCATATGTAAATTTGTTTGGATGAAGTGTTAAGGGTTATAAATCTTGTCCAGTTTATAAACGAAAAACTTCATATTATCAACTATAATATGGAAGGAAAATAGTATACATGGGTAATTAGAGGTTTTTTATATGGATCACTCTATTAAAATATTTAAAATGTTATTAAAAGGATCATTATAATTTGATATTACACCAAAACCATTGTCCATAGATAAGTGTTTTGAGAGGATAAAAACATTGATGTCACATTTGGGAAGACACAAGAATCTAGTAAAGATAGAAAAATTTGTAAGAAATGATCAATATTTTTTGAGCTTCAACATTATATATATCATCATATCAAAAATAATGTTGACTTCATTCATGTGGATATTAATATCTATGATAGTTTGATTAGAACATTTTTAGATATGATAAGAAATAATAAATATGTATTTAATATAATATTGGACTTAATATCAATGGGAATACATTTGGAGTAAGCTTCTACACCTAATAGAATACGAACATGCCTACCTAAAACTGTTCATAAATTATCCAAGAGGAAAAAAGTAAATTATTTTAGTGTCTATGAGGTATCAAAGTTCCAAAGGGTTATTCTTCGAATGTAAAAAATGTTGTATCAATAAAATATTTGAAGTTTACAAGCATTAAATCTCATGATTTTTATTCAATGATGAAACATTATTTAAATGTTTCATTTCATGGAGTATTTCACATCCATGTTACAATGACTATCATAAAAGTGTGTTATTTATTCAATTAAATTTCTAATAAAGTTATTGATCAGTATTAGATGAAAAATTTGGATAAATATGTAGCTTCTATAATTTATGAATTGAAAATATATTTTCCTCCATATTTTTTTGTTATCATGGTTTATTTAATGGTCCACTTAGTGTGAGATATATTTTTTTTAACATGTATATCTATGTTTGATGAATCCTTTTGAGAGTAATATAATGATATTGAAGGGATATAATAATAATCATTCTTTTCAAATAGCCTCTATTATTGAGAAGTATATTTTTTAGGATGTTTCACAGTTTTGTACAAGATACTTGTTTGTATTGGAGCACATCAGGTTTCCTTTGTCTCTCTATAAATGAGTCAATTATGGGGAGAATGGGATTTATGGCTTTAATGTAAAATTATTTATCAAGTGAACAGAAAAATAAATTACATTTATACATATTGAATAACATTGAATATTCTCATCTATATATATAACATTTTATATTATAGTATTAAAATAATGTTATCCAAATATAAAAGATATTTGTATTTTTAATGTGCATAAAAAACTTTTTTATCATGGTTTAAAGAGATCGTTCATGGTAGATCAGATTCATCAAAAACTTTAATATGGTTAGAAGGTAGCCCAAATTTATATTTGATAACATGGCCATAGTATGGAATTAATGGTTATAAATTTCATATGAAATACCAGGACAACAAAAGTTTAGTTCAGAATAGTGGTTTATTTGTATTCAAAGAATAAATGCATTTTTCAAGTGCTGTATAAAAAAACAAATATCTACATCAATTTAAAATTATAGATCCATTGAAGAAATATGGTAGGTTGATTAAAATAAATTATGAGTTCTAGTGTCTAAGTTAAAATGGTTTATCGGTAATAATAGTTTCAGACACAATGAATTCAGTATGAAACAAGATATTTTGAATATATTGGACCAAACAGTTGAACCCTTTATCATGGAATCACATGAAAAATATTATATGTTCTTGATCCATCAAATATACAGCGGTCTATCATTTTACAAGGAAAAAATAGTAAGTTATTGATCATAAAATTGATGAAGATGCTGATTTATATGAGATCTCTACATCATTAGAACTATTAATAAAGAATATTGATGGTCACTTCATAGACATTTTTTGTGATATACAGAATTATCATGAGGAGGGAATATGGGAAAACAATCCTATAGTGATTTCTAAATAGTATAGGTAACATGTATTTATTTTTTGTTTACCATTATAAATTTCTAAAAAATTTAGATATATTAGTTTTATTTTTTTACCTAAAACACATATTATATCTAATATATTAAATTTATTTTTTTGATTAGTTTAGATTTTTTCATTTTTCAATTATTTAGATTTATATGTAACTGGTGTATTTTTATTAATTTGTAAATAATATATTTTTCATTTTTTATTATTGTTTTGTTTTTTATCTTTTTCAAAATTATTAATTAAATGTTTATCTAATAGTTGGATTTTTTTTATTTTTTTATGTCATTTCACCCACCACTCATTAATTTTTTTGACATTTAAGTTAACTAATTTAATATATCTAGAAAAAAACGTGTTTATTTTAGATTAATTTTTGTTTGATCATTTTTATTTTTTATTTAAATTTATATTCAATAATTATATTTGTATATTTTGTACTAATTATTTATTTATTTGATTTGTAGAATAATTTTGAATCAAAAATATGAGACTCCATGAGCTTATAGGGAGGACCGTACAAATACTTCTGAGGAACCTCATCATCCTTCAACATAGGATTCATCTGCTTATATAGAGGAAAAAAATACTTCTAGGGTTTGTAAATATGGTTTCACACCTTTATAAAAAATAGAAGTTTCCTATATCCTAACCAAAGGATATTAGTTGACGGATGATAATGATATTCTCAGGGGTCCACATTCAAAATAATTTAAGACTTTTGTTTCAATACAATCTGGGACCAAGGTTATTATTTTGATTTGAAATTGGAAAAGTGTCAATAAAGAGATAGTATCTCAATTATATTAGAAAATTTTGATAAGGTAATTTGGTATTATTTTAAATATCTTGATTTTTTTTACTAATATAGGTTTTTTCACTTCTTATCAAATTTCATATGATATGTCTAACACTAGAGAAGTCAATAAGAAATGTTTAGCTTTGTATCCAATGATATTGAAGGATTTTAAATCAACTTTCTACAGAGATTTCATTTTTTGGGAAAGTAATAATTAAACTCTATGTGATATATATCCATATCTAGATAAATAAACATGTAAGAGGTTTATTGAAAGTAGATAGAAAAAATCATTTTTGGTAAGTACAATGTTATATTTTAGATGTTTTCTTATTAATGATCATATTAAAGATTTTTTTACACTAAATTTATATCTAATGAGGATATGTCCTCATAATATCCAATCAAAAAATGTATACCCTTATACTTTATCTCATGGATGGTATACATTATTGGAAGAACAAATAATGGCTAACAAACTTTAGAAACCGATAGTGGATTCTTCAGGCTCTGAAGAGGGTATCACACCCCCCAGCTAGATTTGAAATATGGATAAGGGATCGAATGAGTAAAAAAGGTTAATACCTTACATAAGAGTAATGGGATGTATCTGAGAGGATTGTAAGTTATTTAATTTATTTATGTTATTTATTTTAATTATAAAATTTATATATTGTGATTTACTAAATAATTTTTCAAATATTTTATATAGGAATACCTTAATTAGTAGAACACATAGGGGACCTTCATATCTAACGGTAGGAAGGATATATTAGTTACTGCATTGGGAAAGACCAAACACCCAAGACGCATATGAGGATATGCGGCTGGTGTATCAATAAAATAGGTGTTTAGTTGTTCAAGATAATATTTAATTGAGGATGTATAAAAAAGTAAAATAGAATATTTGGAAGATAAATTTAAATATATGGGAGATATGATAGAAGATAGGATCAGATCTTTTGTACAATGGATGTTAGAAGACATGAAATAACAGTTTCAAGAATTATATTACACTCCACCACCTCAGCCTACAAATCTCACTCCACCACCGCAACCTAAAGATACCAATACTCATCCTCCTCTTATTTATCATGCTCCTACACCTCCTACTACACAACATCCCATTGATGGTGAGTCATTTTTTTAGGATCCCCAACATCGTATTTTTTTATTTTGGATTTTATATTATATTGTGGATATCATTCATTATAAACAGATAGATATATTGGAACTTAGGGTCACTATATTAGATATTATAGATATATTATCAAGACTACCATTTCTTATATATTAGGTCACCAAATTTGGACAAAGTATCAGACATTTTTTAGTTTTTTATCTAGACTTTTCCAATAAATTACTACTTACGTATATATAGATTATATCCTTTAATTCATAGTGGTGTTATATTTTTTTTAACATTTTAAAATTTTTGTATTTATAAATTTTTTTATTGGACTAATTTCAAGGTAAATACATACCATATTCACAAAAAAAAAGTATAGGATTTTATGACTTTAGATACTAATTATTTTGTACTTGATATATTATCAAAATTTCATCTTTATTGTTATAAGTTTATGATCTTGTAATGGATGATAAAATTTTTGGGCACTAACTGAATGTAATTATTTCAAATGAATATATAATGGATCTTGTAACTGGATATTTTTTGGGCATCAACACGATGCAATTATTTTCCATTTTAGTTTATTACCATATAACTTCTAGTTATTTTAATTTATTGAAACTTAATATTTATGTTTGTTTTGTATAAGGTATATTTATTCACTTTTTATTTAGTATGATGCTACATCAGTATATAGATTTTTGTACCAACAATGTATTTTACCAATATCAATGATAATGGGTGATGGAGAAAGAACAACATATATTGACGAAATATTTTAAAAATAATGAAATTCAGTGTAGATTCTACCTTATCTTGAAGGTCATGAAACATATATTTCTTAAAGTTTTATTTATCATAGATTAATGACCACTAACATTATATATTTTTTGTGTATTAGTGGTAATTAGATGTTTTGTTTTTTTGGAAGAGATAAGACAACTAACTGTTTTTGATCTAGACATGGTGACATGTGAAAAAAAATTATAAACTTATTATAAAAGTATGTTTGATTGTTTGAATATTTTTATATTATAAAAACATTTAATTTTACACCATACATATAATTTTTAAACATGGAATGAGATTACTTTAAATAGATAATAATAAAGATGATCATAAAGATCAAATATGTAAAAGAAAAGGTGGATTTTCATTTATAATTGCAAAATTTTGGATGAATTTTTTTAAAATGTCAATATTAATTATCTTTTGAAATTGAATAATCATCATTATGAATGAAAAAATTAATGTGGATATTATGTATTAATATTTTATTTGACAAAGTTTCAACTGAAATAATTACAAAATTCTATAATGTTAGATTTTATTATTGAATTTTATTTAATTTATCTTATAATTATATTAAGAATGCATCTTAAATTCTTTCTTTCTATTTTTCATTTTTATGACCCTTTTTCTTATAATTAATCTGAGTTAAATCACTTAAAAAAGGAATTTTTGGAATATTTCAATGGTTTTATTGGGTTTTACTTTATTTGTATTATATTGTAATGTTTAAATTTCATATTGGAAAGTTAAAATGATTTGAATATATGATTGTTTTTTGGATATTGAGATACTACTATTCCTGGTTATATTTTTATATTTTCGGTGAAATTTTAACATTTAAATTCAAAAAAAGTTATTTCTTATGATTATTATTTAATAACTAACATGTAAAATTTCAAAATATTGTCTTTACACATTGATTTTGGTATAATCGATGCGAAAAAATATTTATCACTTCAGATTTTTTAAATAACTGAGGTGGTAAATCATTTTTTAGTTCATTTATACTAAAACTTGCATAAAAACCATATGTAGTAATACATATTTAAGTTATTTTCTATGTCATTTTTTATAAAAATGATGGGAAAAAGTATTTATGATGTTTGTCTTTATTAACTAACATGAAAAACATATATATTATTTCACCTACAACCATGTTGTGTGTAAACCAATGTTATGTCCCCATTAAAGGTGACATAAAAACCATTATTCTACCCCAATGTATTAGAAGTAGGATTTTTGAGTATTTCAGTATAACAATTAGTTAAAAGGTTTCATAATAGTTTATGCCATGATGCCTTTTGAACCCTTTTGCAACCATTCATGACTTAGTATGTACTTATATATTCATGATCATTTTCCTCTTGAATACCCATTTATAACCAATGGGATTTTCATCTACTAGAGGATCTACCAAAACACATACCTAGTTCTGCTATAAGGAATCCATTTCATAATTCATATATTTTGTCAATTTTCCAGCTTCTGTGCCACTTTATTCTTCCTCTTAGTTTATAGGATCATTATTATCAACAAATAATGAGTCAAAATACTCATTTATTATAAATACATATCTTCTAGGTTCACTAACCTCCCTTATACTCCAATGTAGTACTTATGTCTTTGGAATTCTCACTTTTATGAGGATTTAAGTAATTTTTTTATATGCCAACTCTTGTATATCTCAAGCCTAGATATCATCAAAGTATATCATTCTCCCACTATCTTCTTTAAATATGAGGTCTCTTTCAAGAATGGTGGGACTTATATTATCAGCTACATTATTATATGAAGGATCATGTAGTTAATATCCATTATATTCCTTATGATATCCAATAATGATATACTATGTTACTCAAAGGGCAATTTTTTTCTAAAAATAGCCTTAACAGACACTACAAAACCCCAAACTCATAAAAGTGACAAAAAGGGTTTATATCTATACCAAAGATGGTATGGAATACCATTTTATGATTTATTTTTCACTCAGTTTAGTATGCAAGATGTTTTCTACAATATGTATCCATTAAAGAATAATGGAATAGTCTCTTGAATAATCCTTGAACTCACCAGGTATAGCATATTGTGATTCCTCAGTTTGATTACATGATTAAATTTTAGTGTATATGAAGGATTGAGTTGGGATCAAATCCCAAACTCCCACAAATAATCAATAAATTATTGATTGATATATTTTTTCCAAAACCTGAGTAGATCTTCTTAATCTTCTTAATAAGATGGTTCTCAACTTCATTCTATTATTTATTGAATATTCTAAACGATTTTAGATTATACATAATTAAATATACATATCTATATATACTAAAATCATTAGTAATAGTTATAAAGTATTTGTACCCACCCCTAGCTTCAGCTGGAAAAGTCCCATGCACAATTGTATATAACATCTTAAGAAACTTAGTGGAACTTTCACCTTATACACTAATTCAGGATTTAGTAATTTATATAGGTAAACATAAATGACAAACAAAAAAGTGGTTTTAGATCAAAAGAATCTAAATATAAATCTTTAGGTAATATGGTAGATCATTTTTCCTTTACATGACTTATTCGGTGAATCCATAGATGGGTGTGGTATGAATCATGTGAACTAACATTCTTATCAATTTCCATTACTTGTTTTGTGTAATCCAATGTGTAAAGACTAGTATTTAAATATTTCATACCATAACAATTGATTTATTTATAAAAGAAGAAATATTTATTCCCAAATTTAAAACTAAGTCCATTTTTACCATGTCTGGAAGATGAAATAATGTTATTGGCGATGGAAGGTTCATTATAAAAATATTTTAAATCCAAGATCATTGTCATTGAAAACATGTGGTGGTTGTCCCAATAACCAATAATACAAGTTTGTATCTATTTGTAACTCATAAATCTACCTCACCAGATTAAATCATTCAAAATATAATTTCTTCATATATTTGAATACATATGTGAGAAACACGTACTTTGTATAATACACAATTAGTATATACTAATCAATTTCATTCAAAAACAAATTCACCTAATGTTTCCCCTCGCTTCTTTGTCTAGATTCAATTTTTCTTCTAGTGGTCCTTTTTTCCTCAAAAAAAACAAACAAATTCATGTACCATCTCATTTTATTTAATTATTATCTTCTTATAAATACATTGTGATGACGCTTTAGACTTTTATTTTTACTTTGATATGTTCACCTATAATTTCTTTTTATTCACCATAAGGATAGAAGGTTTTAGAACTTCATATCCTTGTCATCATGGATAAGTAGAGTGATAATATCTTGAAGATAATTCTCTATATTATTTATATTCAAATTCCCAACCAATATATAGAATATCTATGGGTGTTATGAAGTAATGAGATTAGTGTGAAGTTCTTCATGAATTTTAAACCTTTCAACCCCTAGGTGATCAATTTGTACAATGAGTTTGACAATGTGAGGCCCAACTGGGGAACCTTCTCTATGTTTTCTCAAGATGAGTTACTTGTATATCTCAAATCATTCTTATATTTTAATATCTAGATAAAGATCAAGAAAATATTGGAGTATGATATAAGAATCCATGTTTTTATGTGACCTCAGGAGTTCATTATATATAGATGAAATCATTAAACAATGAATTTCAATTGCATAAATCAGTTTATAATCATAGATATCAAACCCCTTATCAGTTTTCTCCTTTGTAATCAGATTATATATATAGTATTTTAGTCTATAATCCTTTCATTCATGGTGCAATACTACATGTAAGAATATAAACCATTCCTGACAGTTAATTCTACTTAGGAGATGGTCTTTTATTATAATTGAACTTATAGAAAATGTGCTTGATGAACTTTTTGTTATTCAGCAATAATAAAAGATTATATTATTAGTAATTTTCATGATTAATAATTATGTGATACATAATTATTTTAATTTATTAAGTCCCTTGATATTTTATCAAGTATTGAATTCCCTCACCATTGAACTCAGAATACCCTTTCGAATAGAAATTTTAGTTGTGAGTATCCATATTTCTGTTCATATAATCTATTATATTTCCATAAAAAACTTAATAAGGTGTTTAGGTAGGTGGTCTTTCCAACTGTAATCTTGCAACCACTTTTTCTATTGAGTGGACAACCCAATTCTAGAATCCTTACTTAGATTTCCTCAACACTAGAGTTCATTTTTTATTGAACATAATTTGGTCATTAAATTCAATACAAGTTCAGTTAAGTCAAACCATAATATTAGTTATGACTCCATGATAATTAAATGTTCCCCTGACTATGGAATTAACTAAAACTTTAACTATTTTTGGTCTTAATTAATATAATTAAAGGAATAATATATTAATATTAACTTAATGGATTTTGTTCATTATGAATACAGATTTATTATTTTATACTTTACCTATCGTGTTAATATAAATTTCATTTTACTTTATGGATTACTAGTGTTTAGATAAAATATTTACACATAATCTATTTATTTTAATCATATATTTGTATATTAGACGTTTTATTTATCTGATTTCAGACTTGTATCCATAAAATAAATCATGCATAAGATATAAATAAAATTAATAAATGATCATGAGCTTTAATTAATCATTAATTTGTTGATAAGGGAATAAATAAACCTATGAACCCATGTAAAGACTCTTTATTTCAGTCTTTGAATGAGTTTCATTGTCCCACTTGTCCACCATTGTATCACCCAAGTTGGTTTCATCTCAGTTTTGTTTTGAACTGCCTATTCCTTGGTTCCATCTTGAAATAAATCCATACACCTTCGGATTCTTCTTTTATTACATATATTTTAACTCAAAAGTATTTGTGGGGAACCAAAGGAATGGTTAAAGTGAATTACATAAAACAACCTTAAATAAGCAGGACCCATATTATAATGGAGGGAGGGTTGACATACGAGACATAATATTTAATTTAATAATAATTTATTGTAAAATCAAGAAATTAAATTAAATTAAATTAAACCAATTCATACATAGTTCTAGTTAAGTCTCATTATTATTCATACATAAGAAATGATTACTCATTTAAAACAACTAGCTAGCATTTATGCCAATTCATTCTTTGATAAGATTAAATGTGATAAAATTAATCTGATTAATGGTTTTATTAATCAATTAATTCATCTTATCATATTCCATTAAATCATATTGAAATTACCATCCAATATAATTTTATATTAAGTAAATTATTTTATTTTATTTTTAAATTAATAAAATATCATACATATTTGTACTTGGAAGAAACTATATGAGTACTTGTTTGAAATACTTAGTATGGTTATAATTGTATACAATGCACTCATACAAAATATTGAGTACATGACATGTGTTGTAATTTCATTTCATGCACTACTAATTTAATGCCACATGGAATGCATGAATCTTATGTTTCCTATACAATTTAATGTAATGGGATTTTTTGTATGGAATAACTATATATTAATTGTATTTTCAAATATTATGCTTAATAAATTAATTATTTAATAAAATATAAAACCAAATGACCAGTGTGTATTGTCAATTTAATGACACATGGAACTCAAGTTGATGAGGTTTAATGGGGTAATTAATTAAATTTAATATTTCAATATTGACAAGTAAAGTATGTAGTGTGTGTAATCTAGCCACACGTTATGTCCATCACTTTTCCAGATATCCATATTTCGTGCCTATGGACTTAGTGTATATTTTTTATAGACATTTATAAGTTACATAGTGTATAAGAAGGATATATGATGTATATTTAAAGTTGCACGGTTTCTAGAATGTATGTGTCATGTATTAAATATATGTGGTGTATAAATTACACAATGTGACTTGACCCAATGTTTCCCATATTGAAAACAAACTTAATACATGGTGCGTAGGCAATCTAAATGTTGTGTAGTATGTAAATGTTGTGTGCCACTATGGATGGTCAACATAGGGTGCATTTAATACACATGGCTTGTATTAATTACACAAGGACTCATATTCCATGTGGGTATCATGTTGTAATGAACAAGGATACACATCTTGTGAAAAAAGAGTACATAATGTGTGATGTTGTATTATCCATCCAAAATTTTTTAAAACATTGGATGGGTTCTTCATATGTGTTCTTCATTGATTATTTACTGATCTTTGTTATGCCAGTGATAAATGAAGAGGGGAAAGAAGAGATTTTGATAGAGAAACAAGAATAAATAGAAACTTAAAATTAAATTTAACTATTAAATGTGTAATCATTCACAAAAACAATATTTATAAATTTGAATGTTAGAGATTTGATACCACTTGTTAGTTCTTGGTGCATCATAAGAGATTATTGGGGTTGATCCTGACTCAAAAAAATTTTAATTAAATGCATCATTTGAATATTTTAAAAGATGTAAAATTTATGACCAATTAAATTTCCAAATGATTATTAATCAAGAATTCCTCCAAAAAAGGGAATAAATTTTTCATGTTAAACTTATAATTAATTTAAATTTATTGAAAGGATTAATACATCAGTCATGATATCATTCTTTGATGAAGATTTTGATTATAAAAAACTCCTTTTGATCATCCATCATTTAACTTGTAGGATAGAAGTGATTAATTCCTTTTACAGTGATCCACATGTGATCATATGATCTTTGAACAACACCGATGGATTGTTGGGTAATACCATAGAAGATCAATTGTGTTGTAGTGTTCATCTTGAGTGTTGCAACAGTTATTCAATGCTTGAATATTCTTCTTTACACTCTCATTCTTGAGATATTGGAGGATGAAGGAGAATCTCCATAGCATTCTGCGGTACTAAGAGAGAGCTCTAGATTTCCTTGATTAGTAAAATTCTCAATTTTGATCATATCATACACAATAGACATCACTGTATATTTATAGAGATAGGTTTAGGTTTAAATATTATTTAATTTTTCTACATCCCATACATAATGTGTTAACCCTTATATGACCCCATTCCATGTAGAAAAGTATTATATTTATTTTTCTCATGGCATGTGCTAATTGGGTAAATGATAAATATTATTCTTACCGATCGACTAAATAATATATATTACCAGACACAATCTTAGTCTACTAGTCCTCCTTAGCATTAATTAATAAATGTTGAATAAAATATTTCCATGGTCTTGAGAATAATATTTATCCCAATAAATAAATTCAAATATAATAAAATTTAGATCAATAGAAATACATAGTGTGTGACCCTCTAGGCTTATTTATCCTTGGAATTAGGCGGGTTTTCCTACACTCCAAGATTATTATCTTGAAAAAATACATGTAACCCAAGATAAAGAAGTTAATTTCATAATTTCAACAACCAAAAATGAACACTCCTTGTGTAAAATAATAACTTTTTCTTGATATATCATCAAAACAGTTTCACACCTGTATCATCAATATATATATTTGATACATCTTTATTTCATTATCTGAAATAATGTCATCATTACACCATGTACAATGAATTTAATGTGAGATTTATATTTAAATAAAATGGAAGATATATTAATTTCCATTAATATAGAAGGGATAAATCCTTAACTTATTCATTAATAACATTTCCTTCATGACATACCTAACTTTTCCATGAACTATTTTCATTATGGTTTATAGAAATAAATCTAAGTGCTTGAGTCATGATATGAATTAATAATAATAATACAGTCTATTACATATTCTAGTAGATAGTAATAACTAATGACACAAAAACCTTTTAAATTCGTATTATTGGTACTATTCTCATTATCACCCATCCTAGAGACTGCTAAGTGTTAACTTGATGAGATAAAGTCTTATCTTCTTATGATTACTCATACGTAATAATTGACTTAAAATATTCCACAAAATAGAATTTTATATGACCATAGAATAAGATTTATAAATATCATCATGGAATTTTAAGTTTCTCATCATAGTGGGGAACTGTTATACCATTTACAATGCAATGGATACTATGGTAAATAATTACATTAAAGTCACTCTTAATTTTAAATAATATGAAATAAGATATTTTAATTAATATTTACTTCTTTCAATATATATGAAATCCAAAGTACACAAAACAATTCTAGGGAACTAACTCCAAAACATAATTCCTTAACATAATAAATCCATCATAATGTATTTTTAAGATAATGTGATTAAAAAAATCATATCATTTGGGAGTGTCTTTACAAGTGTGTAGTCTTAGGTCTAACCATCATACAATAGTGTAGAACCAACAAGATCTCATGTATTATTTAATTTAATATTGGGTTGTCTTTAAAGTAATTCTAGATGTTTTGGGGGAATGAGGGTTGAAAATTCATAGTATATGAGACATAACATGTTATGGTTGTTTAATAGTTGGTAATAACCATGTGGATACCATGCAGTATGGCTCCATGTTTTAATAGTTGGGCTTTACATGGTTTTAGAATGGTTAATGAAACTATGTGGCTCACTAGGGAAACTGTGTGGGGTCTGGGAGTTTTCCATGTGGGTTATATGGTTTTCCCAAACTATGTCTCTTATCCTAAGAGACCATGCAAATCATATTTTTATTGATATAGAAACAATTCATGGTTAGTTCCTGGTATGTATAACCATGAATCCTAACCATGCATAGCACTCCAAACATTTAAAATGTTGGTTTTAACCCTTTTTCCTTTGGTCCTTTTTATTCATAATCACTACCTAATCTCATTTAGGATAAACCTAATCTTTCCAAAAGGATTATGAGGCTTCTCCATTGGAATTATTGGTTATATACCTTCATTCTTTAGGAATTTCTCAAATGTATGTTCGGGTTTTAATAAAATTTCTTCTTCCTTTCTTAGATCCTCAGTAGATCTATCCTCCCATTTTCTCATTGGAACCTATTTGGGAACTGAATTTTAGATCTAAGGGGTTTGATAGATTTTTGTGTGTTTCTTGTAGATTTATAATTGTGAAGAACTAATCTACCATTCCCCTGGCTCTGTTTTAAAAATGCATTTAGTTATACACTTATTCATAAGGTAGTCGTTTCTATACAAAGGGATAATTATATTAATTTTTTATTATCCTTGTATATTTATTTGGGTTATTCATTTAATTTATTTGATTAGTTATTACAAAAAAATTTGGAAAGAAATATTTTCTTTATTGGTTTTTCCTATAGAAACAGTATGCACACACCATGTTTTTGATAAAATTATTAAATAGTGGATTTGATTTAAAAATGGTATTTCAATAAACAAGGAAGATTTGTCTGACTTTGAATGTGTTTTATAAATTATGGTCATGGTTTTTAAATTCATTTATAAAAACTAAGCACATTTGGAACATTGAGTTCATCAGGAATAGACAAATGACACATAATATGTGTAATGCCACTTGAGGTTTTCTTTCACATTAGTGTGTGTAATTACACTTGAGGTTATACCTGTTGGATCCATCATAGTCTTGGATTGGTGATTTATTTGTATAAATAGTATGTATACCCATATATTAGATCCCAAATGGTGTGATTTTTCATTTTTGATTTGATTATCACATGATAGATTGGTCATGGTTATTTATTCACATGCTTTCACATAATGGATTGGTTATAGATATTTTCTCACATACTTTTATATGATGGATTTTTCATGGTTACTTTTCTACATGTTTTACTTATGGTGTGTTCATGGATTTTATTTGTTATTATTTCATGATTATTCACTTATAATTTTGATAACAATTATTTTGCGAATATGAATGGATTTTATGAAAAACAAAGGGATAATTTAAAAATGGTTTTTATTTATGAAAATGATCTATAAAACTGTATTTGTTTTAAATCTATAATAACATAATCCTTGATAATATAATTTTTATAGATTATTTGGTGTAATCATTCTAGGGGTTTTTCTAACACCGTACTTTTTCCATTGGGTAGTTATGGACATTATTTAGGAGGATTCAAGTAAAGGGAAATGAATTTTGTATCATGTCAGTTTCTCATTTTTTCATAACCATTATAGTCAGATGGTTCTGAGGTAACAATTATTCACATTGAGAATGTTTGGTCTTGTCTTGCCAAATTTTTTAGTTTAGAAGATTTGGCTTGGATTGTTTGGATCTTAGATGTATCCTTTTCTTTTTCTTTGTGGTTTGGTTATATTTCTTGTTTTTTTATATATGAGAATTTGTTTGTTATCTTGTAGAACCTAACAACCCTGGCGGTCCAACTCGAGTGGCTTAGTTAACCCATGTTGGTTTGTTGAAGAACAATATCAGAGGAAAAAACCCAGCAGGAAGTGTGATAAAATGGTTTGGGTTTGGTTCAGTGTCTTGGGAAGATAGGGGTTATAATGTTGGGGATTCTGGAAATATACGCGGGAGGGTACTTGGCTATCTCACTTCTATGTCTAAACTTGGTTTACCAAGGGATGTGGGAATTTTTTTACCAATTATGATACTTGGAGTTTGAGTTCATTTGAATGAACTAGATGGGGTTAATATCTAAATGTACATGTTCCCTTTTAAAGTTTTGATTTCTTCATTATAATTCACATTTAATTATATTCTCGTTATTTTAAGGCATTTAATTTAATTATTGAAGTTGATATTATGATTTTGTAATATTTATTAAAAATCATAATAGTTATTGTCTTGTTTTTTATTAGATTATTCTTCCTAGAATATCTTTTTTGGATTCAGGTGATGACACAACGAGACAAGTTTCATAGGAAAATCCATTGGTGGTCCCTTCTTTGGTAGAAGCTATAATCATTATAATAAATACTTTGGGTCAAGAGTGTGTCGAGATCCTAGGATTTGCATTGGATCATGCCTCGAAATTCACTAAGATGTATCCACCCGTCATCCATGGTGAAAGAGGATCTCAGGAACCTAAGGGGTGGCTTGAGCATATTGAGAGGATCTTTAACTTATTGAAGTCTCTTGAAGACTCTAAGGGGTTTTGTCCATGAACATGGTCGAGGGACCAAGAATTAGATGGTGGGAATCTATTGGGAAAGTTAAGTTGCATGAGGATCTTAGCTAGTCTTCTTTTAAAAAAATCATAAATCACCAATTTTACCCTAAGGAATTACGTGAAGAAAAAACCCAAGATTTTTTTACCTTGAAGTAAGGAGAGAATACTATTCTAGAGTATTCCATCCATTCTTCTAAGTTGGATAATTTGTCACTATAGTGAGTCGTCAATGAGTACCTAAAGGATCGAAGGTTTTATTGGGGACTGAGGCCTGATATTTGGTCAATTCTGATTCTCATGTGCCTTCTAAAATTCATTTAGGTAGTCTAGAAATCATGTTTTCTAGATTCTGACATAGATGGAATGACTAGATTGGGTGGTCCTTTAAGTTTAGTTTTTAGCTATAGTGTGTCTTCTGGTCAGAAAGGGAAGTGCATGGTTGGTCAGTTTTCTTCATGACCAGTTTCAGGGGCTTCATCAGTACAATGGTAGTTTTTTTATATCCTTGTGGATGGAAGGGTCATATTAACCCTAACTATATAGAGACTCTAAATAATTTTCATCGGTGTGGACTATCAGGCCATCTGAGGACTTATTATGAAAGGATATCCCAAGGTAGTAAGGTTAGATCTGTCACACCCCAACTTTTTCAATTTATTTTATTTCATTATTTTCTGACCTAAAATTTTTTTCATGGGTTTTGGGTGAGCCAGTGTTTAAAATTTTTTAGTCTTGTTGAGAAAAACACACTTTTTTGGTTTAGCATCATCGGGGAGCACGGGGAAAAGCAGGGTTCTGAGACCGCGCAGCCTGCCCGGTTTTCAAAAATAAATTAAAACATAAATGAATAATAGAATTGTGATGAGTGATAAAATGGAAATAAAATAAAAATAAGAAGTTTAATAAAATTTAAGAATTTTTTTTAATGATAATAATAATAATAATAATATTGTTTGAGAATATTATTATTATTATTTAAGAATATATAATTTATTAAGTTGTTATTAATATTGTAATACTTATTATTATTGTTAATATTATGTTAGGTTGTTTTCACTTCTATTAATATCATTAATTTCATTATTATTAACACTATAAATTATTATTATCAGCAGCATTAATTATTATCATTAAAATTGTTAACATTTTTATTAACGTTATCATTTTAAAGATATAACTTTTATTAAGCTATTATTATTATTATTATTATTATTATTATTATTATTATTATTATTGTTAAGGTTCTAGTTTAAGAATGCTATTTTTATTAATATTATTATTATTATTAGTTTTTTTAGTTTTATTTTTGTTTTATTTCCTTTTTGGGTAGGGTTCAGACCCCTTCTTTCCCCTAGGTCCCCCACCCATTCTTAGGCGGATCCTCTTCTCCCCCTGGATCTCATCGAATCACTGGTCTACCTCCCCTCTAATGTCCAATTCTGCAGCCTTTCTCCCCCCATGTCGGACCATCCTCCCCCCTACCGCCAGCACAACTGCCTTCCACCTGGCCGATGCCCTACCTCCCCCACTCAAACCCACACGCCTCCTTCTCTTCGGCTGAGAATCTGGTGGTTACTCTTCTTCCAACTACTCTGACTGGTGATCTTCACCTTGATGGAAATCCACACACCGACCCATACCTCCCTCACAAACCCCCCCCCCCTCCCCACTTGGTCGTACATCCCTTCTCGGCTAGATTTTTCCACCACGGCGCACCTCCGACGCCTCTCCATCGTGCTCGGTCAGCATCCCGCACCCATGTCGCAGGTGCATACTTCTTAGTTTGGTTGGTTTCTTCCTTTGGGGGGTTATCATATTATGGGTAAGGTGGTTTTTATTCCGTTTTGATGTTCTCATTGGTTCGATTCATGTTTTAGGGTCTACTTTGTTTTTGTTGTGGTGCGTTTGGCGAGAAATTGGAATTGCACACCAAACTTTTAGAGGTTTCTTCACCTGAGGTAGGTGGTTCTGCACTTTAACATCTTTAGGTAAATTTAATATATTTGTTTAAATTTATAAATGTGTTCTTTGTGTTGATTATCTGGTTCGTTGAGTCTTTTTGAAGTGGTTTGAGTGATAGTTGATTGTAGATGTATTTTTAATAAAGGAGAGTGCTATATTTTGATTTTTCTTTGATGCGATGTTTTAAAAAATGGGTTTTAGGAATTTTTGGGTAGGTGTGAAATGTGTTTTAAAGTAACTTTAGGTGTTAGTGAATTTAAATGGATATTTTCAAATGAAAATTAATCACTTTGGGGGGTTTTTCCTTGTTGTGTACTTTTGAAATTGAATTTAAAAATAATTTGAATAATGGAAATCATGTTATGATATGGTTACCTTGTGTATATAGTTTTAAAGAGATATCTCTATATGTAATCAAGTGGTTTTTGGTGTAAATTCTTCTTGGTTTTTCTTGAAATGATTTCATAAATAGCTCAAATTATTTATTGATTTATTTATATGGAACAAAAGATGTACTATGAAAGAGTAAATACACGTTTTTTTCAAAGTGGTATGTTTATATAAAATGATACATTTTTTTGTTTTTTTTTTGTTTTTTAGATGTTTTATAGATTGTTTAAGTGTTTAATTGTTTTATTAAATTATATGTGTAGTGTGTTGGACCTCACTACCATGGTTTTGGGCTGAATATGTTGAGGATTCCTACATGTACATGCACAAGGTAAGACATATATATATATATGCCCTCTTAATGTATATTCACTCATGGTGAGGGGAGTATGTGCAATTCAGCAAGGGGTGTATATATATATATATAAATGCATGTGCATGTATACGTCAAGGGTTGGTTCGAGTGGTCGTTAACAATTAGTGTCATGTTTGAGGTAGGCCCCCACTACACTCACCTTTAAATTTAGAATTTATTAATTTCTTGATATTTATTTGATTTTTGATAAATGAGAAATAATATTAGGTAATTATTTTTGGAATAAATATTTGATGTAAATTGTAACACCCCAAGATTTTATGAGAAATATTCTTTTTAATTTTATTGATGTATTGTGTTGTATGTCACACCAAAAGGATCTTGCACTACACGCATCCCTGACTTGGCTTGCATTACACGCAATCGAGACCTTCCACGATAGCGTGTGTTGTACGCAATGACGAGTTTCACTAAACAACGATATGTTATATAAACTAGACGTTATGAATAGTAATACCCACTTTTTGAAATTTTATAAATTTTATCTTTCAAAATGGACTTCATTTTTGGATTCGGAATATCGAAATTAGCCTAGGGTGAATTTTTGGTATTTTTCTAAAAACTTTCAATTTTTGATGAATAGTGAAAACACTGGGTTACTATTTAAAAACCGAATTTTTATTTAAATAATTATTTATTTTATTTAAATTTATTTTAGGTCAAAATTGATACTTAATACCTATATACATTCAATGTAATTCATTGGAGTCATTTTATAATAATTTTAGATATATAAAAATTTTATTGAACTTTTCACCGTCTTTTACCCACCTCCTAGGAGAATTTGGAAATTCACATAAAACGTAATTTTACCGCTTCTGTGAGTGGAATTTTGAAAATCCGAGAGATACAGTTAATATAAAGGACTGAAATTTGGTTCAATGAGATGAAATTAATTTTTGGTGAATAGTAATTTTTTACTTTTATTTACCACAGTTAAAAGTAAATAGGGTAATTAAGGGTAAAAATGATATTACTATTAACCTAACACATGTCCTAATTCTATTGGATAAGGGTATTTCGACCAAAAACAACCTTAGGAATAAAATATGACCATTCAGTCCCACTTGGATTAGATTAGGACATTTAATATTATTTTATTTAAAGAATAGTTAAAATACTTAAAATCAAAGCTTAATAACTAAAACATTTTTAATATAAGGTTATACATAATACAAATTCGACTATAAATATTAATTAGAAATCTAAAACTATTTCCTACATAATGGAATTTTATTTATAATTTTTAGACATTAAATAATTTAATTTATATATGACACAATGATGATGCAGTAATTATCTTATTAATGAAATATTGACATAATTGATGTTATAAATACCCAAATAAATGTAATATGAGACTTTTATGAATTACACTAATTTTCTAGGTTAATATGACATGTTAGTATTGATTTAATTAATTTTTTTAGAACTAATCATTCTGTTATAAGTTTCAAAAAAATCAATTACCAAATAGTGTCAAAATTGACATAAAATAGTTTTTAAAACAAATATTATATTATTAGTTGTTATTTTATTTCTAAAAATTAAAGGTTCTAGAAACTGACTTAGATAAGGTTATATATATTAATAATAAACAACTTGGGGTTCTTTTGGATTGTTATAGTAAGTTTATTAACCTTATAGTGTAAGAAAACAAGAAGACACGGTAAAAGTAAAATTATTTAACTTAAAGTTAAATCTAAATTATAAGGCTAAAATAGAAACCTAAACTTGTCTAAATTTTCTTGGATGAGAGTATTTCGACCCATCCTCACATTATCTTAGAAATAAATCAATTTGGAGCTATGAAAACCCGAATATGACTTTATAAGAAAATAATATTTTGATTTTTTCAAAGGTGCCCCTCTCCTCCCTTATAAAAAGGGCACCCCTTCCCTCTTCTCTTCACACACTTTTGAACCTTTAAGCTCCACCAAAACCTTACCATTTATCTTTTAAATTCCCTAGAAACATCCTAGAGGTTCTGGTCTTCTTCAAAGACCATATTTAGTGCCCAAAGAGTAGGTTAAGAAGAGGCGCTTCAAAGAAGAGGTAATGTCTGTTACCGATTCTTTCAACTTCTTTTCTTATTCTACTTCTTCTTATTTAGTTGTTTCATTATTAATTAATAACATAAGTATTACTAATATACTGATATGTTATTATAAGTATGAAACAACCCTATTTCACCATCTATCCATCCTACGGAAAACAAAATCACCGCGCGTGCGTACGTACGGAATCTCGTCTCCACGTCGTGGTGTAATCTGTTTTCGACCACCACCTTACTTAGATGGGTATAATGGTTTAAATAAATAACCATATATGATTATTGTAAAGTGATATTTATTATTAAATATTATACATACACTTCAATACAATTCCATGATCATGGGAATGATATCATCGCTCGTGCGTACGTACGGACTACCGTCTCCACGACGCGATGAGATTCATTCTCCATGATTAACCATTAAAGAATGATTATAAAGTATATATAATGAATAATAATGAAATATATGACATAATGAAGCTACTGGATTTAGGTATATATATATATATTTTTCATCTACTTACCTCCATTCAAGTCAATAAAGAAAGGAAAACAGTGTTCATGCGTACGTACGGCCTACCGTCTCCATGAACGATGTGTTTCATTTCATTTATCTATCTATTATATATATATATATATACTGAATATATATGATATATAAATCATTTTTTACATTTGGTAAGTAAGTAAATCATGATATAAGTAATAATAATATCAAGAACAATAAGTCCAAACACGTACGATAAATGAAACAATTTTACCCAAAACGCTACTTTAACCTGTATTGATAAATGAACGGGTAATATAAATACCTAATTGAACCATATATGATATAATAACAATAAATATTATTCTTTAATAGGTAAATTACATTATTTAAATCATTATACAGGAGTTTCGGACACGTACAAAGCAAATCGGACCTAAGGTAAGGGAAAATCTCGCAATCTCAATTTTTATCCGAGATTGTTTATACTTCAGAATTTACTGGGGATTATTTATCATCCACATCCATGTTTCCTCAATATGTAATATTATTTATATCCACCTAAAAAATTTTTAAATCCAATTTTACCCTTTGGTGAGTTTTTAGTAAAAGATATGAAAGGAATCTTTTGTCGTTTTTAGTACGAGGTACTTTTTGACTTTTCCGGCCAAAGTATGAGAAGAATGTTTTTTTAACTTATACGGAATGAATGGATTTTTACAGTTTTACAATGCCTTATTTTCATGAATATTTCTCTAAAATATTTATTGACTATTTTCTACAAAATCTTTATCTTTTAAAATTGCATGGCATTTTGTGAAAAGAAGATGGTTTTGAAGAAGAAAGGATATTTTCCTCAAGAATTCATTTCAAGTGTTTTATCAAAACCATTTTCCATCTAATAGGACATTATTTCATATGTTTATGTTTCAAGTATAATGTCTATATGATTTACATGGTTTCAATTTTATTATGATGAAATATCCATTTGTTTTATATGGATTATGTGACGATGGGATGATGTTTATGAAACCCATTTAATTTTTTTGGGTTATGATGAATGTTTTAAGTTTATTTTGTGGCACAAGTAAGAATGATTTCATTATGAGATGGGTGGGACCTATATCTCCCTCCAATGCATTGGGTAAAGATTTATATATCATGATATAGACATGGCTGGAATGGTAAGTTAATCCGGTTCAGTGTTACAGGACTGGAACGAGGAGTGAACTCGATTCAGAATGGGACTTTGTCCACTAATATGGTCTTGGAAACAATGCCTTGGATACTATGGAAATCATAACATGTGCTTAATGGATTACACAATTACATGTTTTATTACCATGATAGTTTATCATGACTAATGTTCCTTTATGATCTATGCCTTTTATACTTCCAATATTTATGTCGTTGCTCATGATTTTGATGTTTAGATTTTATGTTCAAGTTTTTGCATTCAAATTTTTATGGATTGTTTTATATTCTCTATGATTACCCTTACTGAGAATTTGAGCTCACCCTTTATATGTTTTCTTTTCCCCAGGATTTAAAGAAAGGTTTTAGGTAAGAAAATAAGGGGAAGATCTTTATATGAGATTTTGATGATCATTCACCACGATTAGAAGATTATTTTCTGAGTTTCCAAATACACTAAACTATTACGGTCCTTGTGTGTCTGTTTTTGTTATGTATCAAGTATTCTGCAAAAGTAATTTAATGTCCATGTACGTCAAGATTTGGGTCTCTATAGTTGGTATCAGAGGGAGGTTTAGTTAACCTTTGGAAACTAGGATGCGAAAACTTTAGTGAGATCCCTGGAGATATTTCTAAGGTATGTCTAGGGATGTACCTAAGGTTAAGTATAAGTATAGGTTATAGTCCTAGAATTACGGTAACGATCTTAGAATTTAACCTAAGATGTTAGATATGGAAGGTAATACCCCTTTATTGTGTTGTTTTACCTAGCATGATTTTTGCCTCTCACACCATTCTTTTTGGGTTTTAGAAAATGGCTGGAAGCAGGAAGATTCACGATAATGGAGGATATGATGGACAATGGAATGATATTATTCATGAGCAACCAAATGAAATTGGATCTTGAAGTCCAAGCATCGTTATTATGCCTAATCATCAATCTCATAATATGATCAATAATCTCAACTTTTTTAAGTATCCTGACTCAGCTAATAAGAGAAAGATGGAGTTTCATGATGATCATAGAGGGAAGAAAGTTCAATTTCCCTCATGTAAATCATGTGGGAAGAGGCATCAGGGAGATTGTTTCAAAGGAACTGGAAGATGCTTTGGGTGCGTAAAAGGACACAAATCCAGTAAGTGCAAAGGAAATGGTTCAGTTAACACCATGGATAAGGATAATGGTATTGCTACGACATCAACAATGATTATATGTTTTAAATGTGGAATTTATGGGAATTATGCAAACCAATGCCCTGAGGGAAAATCTCATGAAGATAATCAACATATTCATATGGGTAGTATTTATATGGATGATGATGTGGAGACTACAAATGAAATATGAGATGAAAGAAGTGTTGAAGCTTGTTCAATGGTTTAAGAAGGTAGTGGAATGATTTATGGTTATCAAGAGTTATGTTATATAGGTAATGGTACTAGGGAATAAAGACACATATAAGTATTGTTACACTATTTTTTTCCTAAAGTATTTGAAAGTATATGTTGAATGGTACCGATAACCATGAAAGGTTATTCAGATATGTTTTTTGGCAATTAGATGATATGCACATAATGAAGGGATAAGGAGATAATGAGATGTTTGATAGTATTCATGAGTTCATGATTGATATAAGGACTAAGTGATATCATGGTTTGAGTATATAGAATTTTTGGGATTTTGGTATGTAGAAAGAGTTAACTTTTGACAACATTCATGTTTTCACTAAGGTACAATGGGTATTTATTTTTCAAGAGGATACATGATTAAGGTATTCACATGATTGGAATGTGACCAACAAGATATATGAGGGATAAATGATGGTATTCACATGCTTGTTATATGACCTTTTTAGTAATCGTTCTCTTTATACTATGAGTTTGGAAAGAAGTATTTTGGAAAATCCTAAATATTGGAATGGATTATGTGGGACATCAGATAGTATTTTTTAAGGTTAGAACTTTTTTTTATAATAGTATAGTTTTAGAAAACGGATAACCTGCAGGACGGGCGACAACCCATCGTGTCAGACAAGGTTGCGGGAATCGAACCCACAACCGAAGTGCGACAGGCCTTTATCGCCTACCACTGGCCTACAGGAAGTCCCTGTTTAGTAGAAACCAGTATTATTATATTAAGTAATATGATATATTAAGTATAAGTCCATTTTAGGAACCATATATGATTAATCTCACTATATATGGAATTATGTATTTTTGATAAATTTTTCTAACCTTTTGTTTGAGACAGATGGAATGACCCATCATTCCATCACATGATATGATAACACTTCACGAATGACAAATTCAACTTCATTTCTTTAAGATATTAAGTGGAAACTTTCCAAGGAACGACCAACGGTGAGACTATACCAAAATCAAGAAAGTATTTCTTCTAAATCCAATTTCTTCAACATTAGGGAAATGATCTTGAAAACCAACAATGTTGTCCTAGTGCCCTTATATCCGATGAATCAGATGGTACCTTAGATCATCACAAATCTATGGCTTTTTTATTTTTGGCTTTTTTATAGCCATGTTCTCTACCACTATCCATCAGAACATGATGGTTAGATCTCTCTTCCATATCCATATTTTCACCTATGTTCGCCTATGAGGAAACCCAATTATTAGTTAATTTGGGTAACTGTTACGTTTCATAATTTAGTTTTTAAAGATTGGTTTTGGTATTCCTTTTTATGATGTGGGTTTCTATTAAATAAAATTTCAAGTAGTAATCCATTTATAACCCCGACGAATTTCGAAGGCAAAATTCATTTTAAGGGGGGTAGAATGCAACACCCCGAGATTTTATGAAAAATATTCTTTTTAATTTTATTGATGTCTTGTGTTTTATGCTACACCAAAAGGAGCTTGCACTATACACATCCCTGACTTGGCTTGCATTACATTCAATCGAGACCTTCCACGATATCGTGTGTTGTACGCAATACCGAGTTTCACTAAACAACGATATGTTATATAAACTAACCGTTATGAATAGTAATACCCACTTTTTGAAATTTTATAAATTTTATATTTCAAAATGGAATTCATTTTTGGATTCAGAATATCGAAATTATCCTAGGGTGAATTTTTGGTATTTTTCTGAAAACTTTCAATTTTTGATGAATAGTGAAAACACTGGGTTACTATTTAAAACCCGTCTTTTTATTTAAATAATTATTTATTTTATTTAAATTTATTTTAGGTCAAAATTGATACATAATACCTATATAAGTTCAATGTAATTAATTAGAGTCATTTTATAATAATTTTAGATATATAAAAAATTTATTGAACTTTTCACCGTCTTTTACCCACCTCCTAGGAGAATTTAGAAATTCACATAAAACTTTATTTTACTACTTTTGTGAGTGGAATTTAGAAAATCCAAGAGACATGGTTAATATCAAGGACTGAAATGTGGTTCAATGAGATGAAAATAATTTTTGGTGAATAGTAACTTTTTACTTTTATTTACCACGGTTAAAAGTAAATATGGTAATTAAGGGTAAAAATGATATTATTATTACCCTAACACATGTCTTAATTCTATTGGATAAGGGTACTTCGACCAAAAACAACCTTAGGAATAAAATATGACCATTTAAGCCTACTTGGATTAGATTAGGACATTTAATATTATTTTATTTAAAGAATAGTTAAAATAGTTAAAATCAAAGTTTAATAACTAAAACATTTTTAATATAGGGTAATAAATAAGATAAATTAGACTATAAATATTCATTAGAAATATAAAAATATTTCCTACATAATGGTTTTTTATTTATAATTTTTATACATTAAATAATTTAATTTATTTATGACACAATGATGATGCAGTAATTATCTTATTAATAAAATATTGACATAATTGATGTTATAAATACCCAAATAAATGTAATTTTATAATTTTTATGAATTACACTACTTTTATAGGTTAATAGGACATGATAGTATTGATTTAATTAACTTTTGTCGAACTAATAATTCTTTTATGATTTTCACGAAAATCAATTACAAAATAGTGTCAAAATTGACATAAAATAGTTTTTAAAACAAATATTATATTATTAATTGTTATTTTATTCCTAAAAATCTAAGGTTCGGCCAAATGACTTAGATAAGGTTATATACATTAATAATAAACAACTTGGGGTTCGTTTGGTTTGTTATAGTAAGTTTATTAACCTTATAGTGTAAGAAAACAAGAAGACACGGTAAAAGTAAAATTATTTAACTTAAAGTTAAATCTAAATGATAAGGTTAAAATAGAAACCTAAACTTGTCTAAATTCTATTTTATGAGATTATTGCGACCCATCCCCACCTTAGCTTCAAAATAAATCAATTTGGAGCTATTAAAAACCGAATATGACTTTATAATAAAATAATATTTTGAGTTTTTCCAAAGGTGTCGCTCTGCTCCCTTATAAAAAGGGCACCCCTTCCCGCTTCTCTTCACATCCTTTTGAGCCTTGAAGTTCGGCCAAAACCTGCCCATTTCTCCTCTACACTTCCCTAGAAACATCCTAGAGGTTATGGTCTTCTTCAAAGACCATATTTAGTGACCAAAGTGGAGGTTAAGAAGAGGCGCTTCAAAGAAGAGGTAATGTCCATTACCGATTCTTTCAACTTTCTTTCTTCTTATACTTCTTCTTATTTAGTTGTTTCATTATTATGTAATAACATAAGTATCACTCATATATGGATATGTTATTATAAGTATGAAACAACCCTATTTCACCATCTATCCATCCTACGGAAAACAAAATCACTACGCGTGCGTACATACGGAATACCGTCTCCACGTCGTGGTGTAATCTGTTTTTGACCACCACCTTACTTAGATGGGTATAATTGTGTAAATAAATAACCATATATGATTATTATAAAGTTATATTGATTCTTAAATATTATAAATACACTTCAATACAATTCCACGATCATGGAATTGATATCATCGCTCGTGCGTACGTACGGACTACCGTCTCCACGACACGATGAGATTCATTCTCCATAATTAACCATTCAAGAATGATTATAAAGTATATATGATGAATAATAATTAAATATATGACATAATAAAGCTACTTTATTTAGGTATATATATATATATGTCATATACTTACTTCCATTCAAGTCAATAAAGAAAGGAAAACAGCATTCATGCGTACGTATGGCCTACCGTCTCCATGAACGGTGTGTTTCATTTCATTTATATATGTATTATATATATATAATGAATATATATGATATATAAATAATGTTTTACATTCTGTAAGTAATTAAATCAAGATATAAGTAATAATAATATCAAGAACAACAAGTCCAAACACGTGCGATAAATGAAACAATTTTACCCAAAATGCTACTTTAACATGGAATTGACAAATGAACGGGTAATATAAATACCTAAGTTAACCATATATTATATAATAAAAATTAATATGATTCTGTAATAATTAAATAACATTATTTAAATCATTATACAGGAGTTTCGGACACGTACAAAGCAAATCGGACCTAAGGTAAGGGAAAATCTCACTATCTCAATTTTTATCTGAGATTTTTTATACTTCAGAATTTACTGGGGAATATTTATCATCCACATCCATGTTTCCTAAATATGTAATATTATTTCTATCCTACTACAATTTTTTTAAATCCAATTTTACCCTTTGGTGAGTTTTTAGTAAAAGATATGAAAGGAATCTTTTGTCGTTTTTAGTACGATGTACTTTTTGACTTTTCCAGCCAAAGTACGAGAAGAATGTTTTTTTAACTTATACAGAATGAAAGGATTTTTACGGTTTTATAATTCCTTATTTTCATGAATATTTCTCTACAAGATTTATTGACTATTTTTAAAAAAATCCTTTTCTTTTAAAATTTCATGGCATTTTGTGAAAAAAATGATTTTGAAGAAGAAAGGATATTTTCCTCAAGAATTCATTTCATGTGTTTTATCAAAACCATTTTCCATCTAATATGACATTATTTCATATGTGTATGTTTCGAGTAAAATTTCTTTATGATTTACATGGTTTCACTTTTCTTATGATGAAATATTTATTTGTTTTATATGGATTATGTGATGATGGGACGATGTTTATGAAACCCATTTTATTTTATTTTTGGGTTATGATGAATGTTTTAATTTTATTTTGTGGCACAAGTAAGAATGATTTCATTATGAGATGGGTGGGACCTATATCTCCCTCCAATTACTTGGGTAAAGATTTATATCTCATGAGATAGACATGGCTGGAATGGTAAGTTAATCTGGTTTAGTGTTACAGGGCTGGAACGAGGAGTGAACTCGATTCAGAATGGGACGTTTCCACTAAGATGGTCTTGGAAGTAATGCCTTGGATACTATGGAAATCATAACATGTTTTTAATGGATTCCACAATTACATGTTTTACTACCATGCTAGTTTATCATGACTAATGTTCCTTTATGATCTATGCCTTGTGTACTTCCAAGATTTATGTCGTTGCTCATGATTTTGATGTTTAGATTTTATGTTCAAGTTTTTGCATTCAAATGTTTATGGATTGTTTTATGTTCTATATTATTACCCTTACTGATCATTTGAGCTCCCACTTTATATGTTTTCTTTTCCCCAGGATTTAAAGAAATGTTTTAGGTAAGAAAAAAAATCGGATGATCTTCATGCGAGATGTTGAAGATCATTCACCAAGATTAGAAGATTATTTTCTGAGTTTCCTAAGACACTAAACTATTACGGTCCTTGTGTGTCTGTTTTCATTATATATCAAGTATTCTACAAAAGTAATGTAATTTCCATGTACGTCAAGCTTTGGGTCTCTACATAAATGAAGCTTTTTATTTTATGCATGACACCTGAATTATTTTCCTGATTAATTGACACACAATAATAAAAAAATTCATGTTTGGCCTTTGAACAAAATTCATGAACATTCAACTGTGGTTCTGGTTTGATTTTAAATGTTATCTTTGGATGCATTAACAATTGTTTTGCTTTGTCTATAGGAATGGTGTTTCTTTAAAAGTTTCATAAGGCCTATTTGGAACTTTGATAAAATAAATTATTTTGAAAAACTTTCTTTGGGGTGACTCAAGGGAGATCTTATTGTGTACGTCGATTGTGTGAGTTGTTGTGTGTGATGTTTTTACATCATGACCGGTTACTTTATTGACATTGTTGACTCACCCCCTTTTTATTACACGTGTTGACATGGGAACCTAGCATAGTAAGTGAATTTTCTGTGAACAATTGTTGAACTAGTTTATACTTCACACTGGCTAGTGGCCCTTAGTACAAACTTTTCTCTACAAGGTGATTAGGACCCACAGTTAATCTAGGTAGGGAAACACTGAATGTTTGGGTGGTGTGAAGTCATCGATAGTAGGCATGAATTTGGGATGACTGAAATGTATAGTACATTCTGGACTGTTCACAAGCTCTTAGGTTCAACCCATGTTTTCTTTAGTGCTTATTTGTATGTAGCAGACGATTGAGGGGCCTAGTACGGTTTATATTCCCCATTTGCTACTTTACCATTTCCCTTATTGTGTGTTGTGTGTTGTGTGTGGTTTTCCTCTTGACTAACATCTAAATTTTTACATTCTAAATTGTTTGCAGAAATGTTTTAAAATGTAATGCACCTTTTCCCTTCAAACATTAAACTTGTTTTTAAATTAGAAAGGCAAATGGGTTGTTACTTGTTTTTGAAATTAAAATGTGTGTGGAAACCCATATTTTATATAATATCATTCAAACATGGAATTATTAAATTATTTATTTAAAGTTAGTGCTTTTAGAATAGTTTTTTTTAACTCCTACTAAATTTCAATACTCATGCCTTTAGTGTTTTCTTGTTTTTAGTTTCTCCTGCAGGTTCCAACTCTAGTTTGGTTCTCCTAGGGAGACATTTGGTTTGGGTGTTGGAGAGTGACTCTCAGGGTCACATGGAGTTTTGGTTGTGGTCAGGTTAGTATGTGTTGCTATTCGTTCTTTCTCTTTCATGTCATTTATTTATTTTTCATTGTTCTATTTTATTTCTATTGCTTAGTTCATTTTGGTTGGGAAAAATCATTCCCATGTTGTTCTCTATTGATTCCTTGGTGCTCGTCGCCAGCCCTAGAGGATCGAGAATTCCTATTGGGCCTTGCTACAGATCGACTCAGGTGACCAATCCAGGGTCGACCTGGGTTGGTTTGTGAAAAAATGGTATCCAAGGAGTTTTCCCCTTTTAGATCGTGTTCCTTTGGGATATAGTTGGGGTAGAACAAAATTAAAGGTGTCATAACTCAATGTTCTAGCTACGAGCAAGGTGCTTGGCTGGCACACCTCGTGGCGGTACTCAAGTAACAAAGGTAAGTTGAGGTTTGTCTGAGTCATTGGTTCTTGTGGGTAATCTTGTTTAGGGGAAATGAAAAGGAAGTAGGGTTAGTGGTCCTAGTTAGCTTGCAGGGTCTGACAAGCCATGTGGAGGCAAGGATATTGTCTCAGAATACTCTTTGTAGTGGGGGAGTGATTGGCATATGGACACAAACCATATGTTCCGGTCACCCACTGACACTAGTTTCCTCTTTCATCGTTCCTCGTCTCTTTGTTTGGATTCGTGGAAATATGGTTTTTAAGTAAAAATGATTTGGTCTTAGAAAATGTTTTTGAAATGAAGTGCTTTAAAAAGAAAATTATGTTTAAGGTTAGAAAAGTGTAGGTTGAATTTTTTGGTTTTGAAAAATAAAAAGGTCTGGTTTTGATCCTTGGTGTTCTCATAGGAAACAACATGCATGGGTATATATGTAAAGATAAATGTTTAATGGAACAAGTGGATGAGTGACTAGATGGAAATGAGGTGGGTCCTGGTGTGGCACAGGAACATGCATGTGTGAGGCCCATGGGATGCCATTGGTGTTTTTGCAACCAACTTGCTTCATTTATTTTCAAAAAATATTGTTAAAGGAAAATTGTGTGTTTTAATAACTGGTGATTTTGTGGTGTGTCCTTGTGTTTTTGAAGTGTTGGATGTGAGGTGTTTCAATCTGAAAATCCTTTTTGACTAATTTGTGTCTTGAGTTTGAATTATTATTTTTAAGTTAGTGTGAAAGCGTGGGGTTAGTGGTGTCTTTTGAAAAGTTCTTCAGGAGGCCCATACAGTGGTTCCCCTGTATGTTTAGTTTTTTCTTGTGGTATATCTTGGCCATTGGACCAGTTTTATTGGGTCCATAGTTTTCTTTATTTACTGGTATACACCCCCATAAATCATTAGCATGCGATTGAAGTGCAGCCACGGGTAATTTGTCATTGGTTGACCCTTGAGTTGATTAAAGTGAGGACTCTCCCTTTTTCGTGATAGTGATAAGTCTATTCTGCATCCTTTTTGGTTAAGTGCATCCTCTCACTATGGGATGATAGACACGAGGGGAGTTGATAGGATTTTTTGTCTCTTTGAGTTGTATGAGTCATCAGGCATGAAGTTTAACACCATTGTGTCTGAAGGTTCCCCTGGAAATAGTGAAAGGAATCTAACAGGGAAGGGTGAAGGCGGTGTGGAGTTATCGTTGCTAACCGATGTCTTGGAAGGCTTGTAGTGATTTCATTAGCTGCAAGGGTCATGTTTGGTGACATCTTTCAGTGTGAGTTCTCTTTGAAGAGAAAGGGAAGATTTTGTAGAATCCTTCGGGGATCCCTGTTTTCATAGAAGTGTGTACTCTTAGGGAGTTATAATTTTTCTATTCAAAGGGGAGTGTTTATCGTGCGTCTTTCCCTTATTAATTTTCTTTTTTAAGGTGAAAAGATAATGCATGTGCATAATCTAAACCACTTTTTTGGTGGATGTGTCATGGGGGAGTAGTTGGATGTCGTGGTGTGTTGTGTTTGTTGGTGTTTTCTTAGTTGTGGTGTCATTGCGTGTGACACCAAAAGGATAATCTCTATTCCGGAGTCTTCGATACCTGACTACGAGGTAGGAGCTGCTTCAAACATCAGGGCTTCAGCCATAGGCCTTGGAGTGAAGCTGGCGTGTGGTCAGGAACCCTGGGAGTGTATGGGACCCCAACCTTATTTCTATCAATGGTGTTGGAGGTGAAAGCAGTTTAAGTTGTTTCATGTTGTTGTTCCATTCCGAACAACCCATTTGGGTGTGTGAGGTTTCCCGTGGCTATGAGGAGGCATGGTCGTCTCGTTACCTTAAAGTCCTGGTGGTTCTGCCCCATCAAATATAATCTCTTTTAGGGGTTATTATGGGGTCTGTTTGGGGAAATTAGTGTCAATTTTGATTAGTCCTCATCTAGGGATGTGGAGATGCTAGTTTTTCTTGGGTCATGGTTTTGATACCTCGGTAGTTGGTCCCTTCCCTCCCCGCCCTTTTTGGTGGGGTGTCTGGTCATCGTGGGGAAATTTTCAAGCTTTTGTATCTTCTGTCAGTTATAATGGTGGGGAGACCCACAATGGGTCTCACACAAATGTCTTTGGAATGAATCAGTGTTGGCCTTTCTTCATAATGGAGGGGAGTCTTCTCGGTCCTCCCCATGTCGATTTTCCAATCTTGTCTCAGACGTTAGTAAGTTTCTATGGTGGGGATCCCCTTTGGGATTTCCCCTATTAGCCTTTTATTTATATTCCTAGAGATGACTTAGTGGTATGTGATAAGAGTATTCCTTGGATGTGGTTGGTTGTATTTGTTTGTTCTAGTCAAGCGGTGTGGTTATCATTCAATGGTGCTAAATATGTTTCGGTTTGTGAAGTCGTTTTCCATGGGTGTGAGAGTTTCTTTCATTGATCAATCATATGAAGGTGTTCTAGCTCTCGGGGGTGGGTGAAACATAGTGGAAATTATTTTATGAGTTTCTTGAGGTTGTCATTTAAGTCACTTTCTCTAAGCATGGTTTGATTTCCTCTTTCTGCTTGTTTTTCATAGGGATCCTCTTTGAACCTTAAGGGGGTATTGTTTTCTACCTTGAGTCTCAACCTTAGTTGTGGATTTCTGAGGACGGAAAGATTTATGGTGAGGAGAATTGTCACACCCTAAATTTTTCAATATATTTTATTTCATTATTTTCTAGCCCGAAAATTTTTCGTGGGTTTTGGGTGAGACAATGTTTAAAAAAATTTAGTCTTGTTGAGAAAAACGCACTTTTTGGGTTTAGCATCATCGGGCACACGGGGCAAAGCAGGGTTCTGAGACCGCACGACCTGCCCAATTTTAAAAAATAAATTAAAACATAATGGAATAATATAATTTTTATGAGTGAAAAAATAGAAATAAAATAAAAATAATAATTTTAATAAAATTTAATAAATTGTTTTAATGATGATAATAATAATAATAATAATAATATTGTTTGAGAATATTATTATTATTATTTAATAATACATAATTTATTAAGTTATTATTAATATGTTAATACTTATTATTATTGTTAATATTATGTTAGGTTGTTTCCACTTCTATTAATATCATTAATTTCATTATTATTAACACTATAAATTATTATTATCAGCATCATTAATTATTATCATTAAAATTGTTAACATTTTAATTAACGTTATCATTTTAAGGATATAACTTCTATTACGCTATTATTGTTATTATTTTTATTATTTTTATTATTTTTATTATTATTGACAAGTTTATAGTTTAATAATACTATTTTTATTAATATTATTATTATTATTAATTTTTTAGTTTTATTTTTGTTTTAATTTCTTTTGGGGTAGGGTTCGGACCCCCTTATTTCCCCTAGGTCACCCCCCCCCCCCAATTCTTGGGAGGAACCTCTTCTCCCCCTAGATCTCGTTGCATTGCCGGTCTTCCTCCCCTCCCACGTACGGTGTCGCGGTCTTCCTCCAAAAATGCCAGACCATCCTCCTAGTCGGTCTCCCGCACAATCACCTTCCACCCGGTCGACGCCCTACCTCCCCCGCTCAGACCTGTGCGCATCCTTCTGTTCGGTCAATCATCTTTCAGTTCCTCTTATTCTGGCTACTCTGACCAGTGCTATCCACCTCGATGGATAGCCTCACGATGACCCCTACCTCCCTCAAAAAACCTGCCCCCCCTTGGCCGCACATCCCTTCTCGGCCAGATTTTTTCAGCACAGCGCACCTCCGGAACCTCTCTATCATGCTCAGTCAGCATCCCGCACCCACGTTGTAGGTTCTTACTTCTTCTTTTGGTTGTTTTCTTCCCTTGGGGGATTATCAGGTTAGGTTTAATGTGTTTTTTAGTCTGTTTTGATGTTCTCCTTGGTATGATTCATGTTTTTGGGTCTACTTTATTTTTGTTGTGGTGCGTTTGGCGATAAATTGGAGTTGCGCACTGAAATTTCAGAGGCTTATTCACCTGATTTATAAGGTTAATCATTTTGAAATCTTTAGATAAATTTAATAGGTTTGTTTAAATTTATAAATGTGTTATTTTTGTTGATTGTGTGGTGAATTGAGTGTTTTTGAAGTGGTTTCAGTGCTTGTTGATTGGAAATGTATTTTTAATAGAGGAGAGTGCTATGTTTTGATTGTGATTTGATGAAAGGTTTCAAAAAATGGGTTTTAGGATTTTTTTTTTTTTGTAGGTTTGAGATGTTTTTTTGAGGCACTTTAGGTGTGTGTGTGTATTTAAATGGATATTTTCGAAGGAAAATGAATCACTTTGGGTGTGTTTTCCATGTTGTGTACTTTTAAAATTTAATTGCAAAATTATTTGAATAATGGAAAACATGTTATGATATGGTTACCTTGTGTATCTTGTTTTAAAGAGACATCTCTCTATGGAATCAAGTGGTTTTTAGTGTAAAGTCTTCTTGGTTTTTCTTGAAATGATTTCATAAATAGCTCAAATGATTCATTGATTTATTTAGATGGTGCGAAAGTGGTATTTTGAAAGAGTGAATACGAATTCATTTTTAAAGTGGTATGTTTATATAAAATAAGATGTGTTTTTGGTGTGCGTTTGTTTTTTGAGATGTTTTATAGATTGTTTAAGTGTTTTTTTGTTTTATTAAATTATATGTGTAGTACGTTGGACCTCGCTGCGATGGTTTTGGGCTGCTGGTGTCGAGGATTCCTACATGTACATCCATAGGGTAAGGTATATATATATATATATATGACCTCTTTTTGCATATTCCCTCTTAGTGCAGGGAGTATGTGCAATGCAGCTAGGGGTGTATATATATGTGGGGGGGGTAAATTCATGTGCATGTATACATCAAGGGTTGGTTCGAGTGGTCATCGACAAATAGCGTCATGTTTGAGGTATATCCTCCACTACACTTAGCTTTAAATTTAAAATTTATTAATTTCTTGATATTTCATTAATTTTTGATAATTGATAAATCGTATTAGATAATTATTTTTGGAATAAATATTTGATGTAAACGAAGCTGTTTATTTTATGCATGACACCTAAATTATTTTCTTGATGAATTGATGCACAATGTTAAAAGAATCCCTGTTTAGCCTTTGAACATAATTCATGAACTTTCAAGTGTGGTTTTGGTTTGATATCAAATGTTCTCTTTGGATGATTAAACCGATATTTTTCTTTCTCTAAAGTAATGGTGTTTCTTTTAATGTTTCATAATGCATGTTTAGAACTTTGATAAAATAAATTATTTTGTAAAACTTTCTTTGGGGTGACTCAGGGGTGATCTTGTTGTGTACATTGATTGTGTGAGTTGTTGTGTGTGATGTTTGTGCATCATGACTAGTTACTTGATTGAAATTGTTGACTCACCCCCTTTTTATTACATGTGTTGACATGGGAACCTGGCATAGTAAGTGAATTTTCTATGAACAATTGTTACACTACTTTAGACTACACACTAGCTAGTAGCCTTAGTACAGACATTGCTTTTGTAGGGAATTGGGCCCCTCAGTTAGGCCAGGTAAGGAAACACCGAGTGTTTGGGTGTTATGATGTCATAGAGAGTAGGCATGACTTCTGGATGAGTCACATGTATAGTACATTCTAGATTGTTCATGATCTTCTAGGATCGACCCATGTTTTCTTTAGTGGTAATTTGTATGTGGCAGATGATTGAGGGTCCTAGTACGGTTGTTGGTCCCCGTTTTCTACTTTACTATTTCCCTTATTGTGTGTTGTGTGTTGTGTGTGGTTTTCCTCTTGACTAACAACTAAATTTTTAGATTCTAAATTGTTTGTGGAAATGATTTAAAATGTAATTCACTTTTCCCCTTCAAACATTAAAATTATTTTTAAATTAAAAGGGAAATGTAATGTTACTTGTTTTGGAAATGAAATTTTGTGTGGAAACTCATATTTTATATAATTTAGTTCAAACCTGGAATTATTAAATTCTATATTTAAAGTTAGTGATTTGGGAATAGTTTTTTTTTTGGCACGCCTACTGAGTTTCAAAACTCATGCCTATAGTGTTTTCTTGTTTTTAGTTTCTCCTCCAGGTTCCAACTCTGGTTTGGTAACCCTGGGTGACGTTTTGTTTGGGTGTTAGATAGTAACTCTTAGGGCCATGTGGAGTTTTTGTCATGGTCAGGTCAGTATGTGTTGTTGGTCGTTCTTTCTCTTTCATCTCATTTATTTATTTTGTGATATTCTATTTTATTTCTACTGCTTAGTTTATTTTTATTGGGAAAAATTGTTCCCCTATTGTTCTCTATTGATGCATTGGCACTCATCGCCAGCCCGGGAGGATTGGGAATGCCTCTTGGGCCTTGACGCAGATTGACTTGGGTGACTAGTCCAAGGTCGACCCGGGTTGGTTCGTGGAAGGATCCATTATCACCAAGGTTTTTTAGGTTCATACTTATTCTTCATAGGGTAGTGGATCTAATCCTAAAGCCAAGGGGGATGTTCATGTGTCTAAGACCAGAAAAATTTATGCATTAGAGTGTGTGCTATAAGAATATAAAGCAGGGTCAGCTAATCTTATAGGTATAGTGTTTATTTCATCTTATATAGTTCTAGCTTTTTTTGATACAGGTGTTACTCATTATTTTTTATCATCAAAGTTAGTGTACGTGTTGGTCTTATTTCCCAAACTTATATCGATCTTATTGGATCTTTCTAAACCTTTGGGAAAGTGGTCTAAACAAGGTTTCAATTGTCCCACATATCTGGTGATGATAGCTTGCATCAAGGTGGTATGGGACTTTTTATTTCTTGATAGTGACATCTTTGACCTGATACTAGGCATGGATTTGAGGATTATTATCAAAGCCAATGTAGATTTTTATCGTTATCAGGTTTATTTTTTATCTTTTTATGGGGTCACTCATGTTTTTCAGGGGGATTAGAACCTTATATCGGGAATTACGGGGTCTGTTGTTCCTTTTGATGGGTTAATTGCAGGCCAAGTTTCAGAGATGTTTCTTGATTTTATTGACCCTTGTTTGAGTTGTCTACTTCCGGAAGTGGTGTTTTTGTACCTGAGGTATTTTTAAATGATTTTTCTAGAGTACCACCATATAAAGAGGTCGAGTTTACAATTGATATTCTCCTTGTTATGATTCCCATTTCTAGTCCATCATATCAAAACACACCTGCTGAGTTTGTGGAACTTAAATTCCAAAATGACGACCTATTTTATATGGGATTTTTTCATACTATCATGTCACCATGAGTTTTTTCTATACTATTTACTAAGAAGGTATAAAATAGTCTCAAACTTTGAATGGATTATTAAAAGTTGAGTTGGGTGACTATTTAGAACAAATATCATTTTCCCATTATTGATGATCTCTTTCATCAGCTTAGAGAGGAACATTGGTTTTCAATGATTTACCAATGACCATGGTACCACCTATTGAGAGTTCGATAAGTTGATATACCTAAGAAAATGTTTAGGATCCTACATGGGAATTTGGATTTTCTGGTTATGCCCTTCGGTATCACTAGTGCTCCTACAGTATTTATGGATTTTGATGTGGAATTTATTTCATTACATTTTTACAAAAAAAAATCTTATAATTAATCATTTTTTTAATTTCAAAATATTGTTTATTAGCTAAATAAATTGTAATTCCCCTATTAGGTGGCTGGGTGGTAGGGGTTGGGGTGTGGGGCGTCCGTCATGGGGTTGATTTCCTGAGATTTTTTTCTTGTAGCATGAATGTAATAATAGACCCACCTTCTAACTTGGAGATGTTGTTATTTTGATGATAAATGTTACAATATCAATTTATTTATTATTATTAGTTATTTGGTTAATTTATTTTTAATCAAATAATTTTTCATCAACGATTATTTTTTAGTCCTTTTTGTTAAATTATATTCTATAATTATTTTAATTATTTATTCATTATGTGATTTTCAAAATAATAATTTTTCTTTATAAATATTATTCTTAATTTGTTTAATTTCATATTCAATTGTATTTCAAAATAATAATTTCAAGAATTTATATTTAGTCTATTTTATTTATTCATTCATTTTATTTTTTATTAAGGTATTTATTTTAAATATTAAATTTCAATATGTATTTTATTTATTTCATTTTCATCTATATTTCAAAGAAATAATTTTTAATTTTTTTTATTTTAAATTATTTTTCATTTATATTATTTAATGTGTAAATAATTAATTCTTATTGACTAAATTTTATTTCTTTTCAATTTATGTACTTATTAATTCAACTTAAAATTATTTACATCAAATTATTTATTTTTCTAGAAAATTATCTAACGGTCAGTATATTGACCGTTTCAATTGACCATGTCAATTGACCACATCAGATTCAGTATACTGACCATGTTTAGCTAACCAAATGTGTATCCCACTGATGATAGGGAGGCATCATCCCTCTCTCACTTTCAGCCAAGTGATCGTACATTCCATTACTTGCAGTGTGTTCTTCTCAAGGTAAGGTAACTAACTGTTCCCAACACCCCACTTCCAAACATGCCCAACTCTCTCATTGTGATCCACCTTATTGCACCAGCAGCTCCAACCTACCATGATCACCTCTCAAGGTAAGCCACCCTACTGCGCCCTACCTCCACCCGACCGCACCACCATCAAACCACCACCTCGAAAAACTGAATCCAAGTACTTCATGTTGAACCATGACATGCCCTACCACTCACATATCTATGAATTCAACACTACAACTGATAATTGTGCAACCTATTTGAGATTTCATCGAACCCAAACCCTATCAAAAAATCAAAACACCACAAATCCATGATGTTTTCCACTCAAATATATATCTTCCACATTGAATAAACCTCATCATCTACTATAAATAATCCCAAAACGTAGTATAGGTTTTCTAAGATGAAATCTGAAATTCACAACAAAACCATCACTAGCCACCAAGGGATATCGAACACTGAGCTCCACTACAACACCAACTGCATCGTCGATTCACTATCGAATGAATAATATGATCTACAATAAAATCCCTTGAACCCCTGAAGAATCTAGATGACTCTGTAGATATAGAAGTTTAAATCCATCCACTCTCAATTGAACCGTTGTGGGGTTGATGTTGAATGACTTCCTCCAATGAAATCCATTGCCTCTATCAGTGTTTGAGATACACTACCTCACCACCGTGGAGAGACCACGCTGAACCAGCCCCCCCCCCCCACCCCAATATATATATATATATATATATATATATATATATATGATATTCTCCACCGTTGGTGGTGGTGGTGGTAAGGGTTTGGGAGGGGTGAGGGAAAGGTCGTAGGGTCAAGTCCATGGGCCTGCGATTTACAGCAATTTTCTTCTTTTCATTGTGTTCTGAGGTGGTGGATATAATCAACCTAGTATATATAATAATTTATAATACTAAAAATAAAAATAATAATATATAATAATAATATATAATAATAATAATAATAAATTTCATAAATTTACATATTTAATAATATTGACTATATAATTATGTAAATATTTTTATCTTAAATATTAATAATAATATTATATTTATCTACATAATATATAAAAAAATTATTGATGTCAAATTGTGACATCCAAGCCAAAATAATATTCACGGATCTCAGCACACGTACAGGGCATCGAAAGACTTAGAAAACTAATCTAAGTTCTCTCACATGCTCAAATTCAAAAGTAAGAATTTAATTTCCATATTTTGATATTTATTTATTTTTGTTCCCATAGATTTAGGGAAATATGATTGCAAGAGAATGATATCATGTGGAGGGTAAAATGATCATGGGAATTGCATGAGATTTTCAAGGGGAATAAAGGGTTGTTGTGAGGGGTTCGCTGATCTCAATGAGGCTTCACTAGAAGCAAGCAATGATTGGTTCAAGATCTGCCACATAAAATGGAAAAAAATTTGGTTATAGATTTCAATGTGTTTTTTTTTGAATAAGAGGATCTCATCCTCCTCTATTTTAATATTTTATTATAACATGGTAATCGTCTTGATTCCAGGAGATAAGAAACATTCTTTCTTGATATTTATTTGTTTTTTTGTTTCATTTTTTTCTATCTTTCTAAATATCAAAATTATATCCCTGTTTTTAAAATTATGACAATCACATCTATTCATTCTTCCTCCATCTTCTTTGTGATCTTGAATCTCTAAAAATATAGAACTAATTTGAGGGGCTTGATTTAGGAAGTTAAATTTAATGATCCCTAGAGATATACACTTTGGGATAGTCATCACCACTCTACCTTTCCTCTTAGAAGATCATTATTATGATTTGGGGTGTGTGAGAGGAAACTGTTGCACAGTAACAGTTTTCTACTCTTTTGCCTCATTTATTTTCCACTTCTTATCTCATTTTACCGACTGAGTATCTAAGTTTGGTTGTGTGATCTGATGACCTCAACATGATCATTCTGGAATCTGATATTTCCTTTATAGAATGAGTCTTTTGATTGATTTATTTTAGAATCTGGAGGAATGATCGAGCATTGAAGAAATTTTGAGTTCATGTTTTCACTATTTAGGTAATAGAGGTGTGTGATCTGACTCATCGGTCAAACATTTAGTCAGGATGAGAGTTGAGGGTCTTCTTATGAGGATCTATGAAGTGTAGTTGAGAGTTTATCAACCTTGATATATCCTTATTCTCACTAACTCTCTCTCTTCTCATTATTTTTACTTCCCCTATTTGTTTTTTGTTTTCTCACCGTTTCGTGACTCCCATTGTGTTTCTCAACAGTATTTCATTCTATTTTCATCTTCTACTTTCAAAAATATTAAAATAAAAAAAATATTTTTAAAAATAATACTAGAAAATTTGACATTTCTTCCTTGATAGATACCCTGAAATTTATCATGTGTTCTATATTTTGGGATTTATAAATGCATCTTTGATCATCCACACGATAAAGATGAAATCAACTTTTAGCACCATTTCTAAGGAAGCAAAATTTTCCTATCTGCTTGTTTCCAATTTTTCTATTTTTTAAAAAAATATAAACAAAATGTAAAAGTGATGAACTATAATAATTATTATTCATCAACATTATTTTATCTGAATAAAAAACACGGTGAGGATGTTGCTATATTGAAATGTTGGTTGCAAGAACGATAACATTGAGAGCTTACTGATGATGAAATAACTTATTCTCATTAAATCATGAAAATGATTTAGAAAGTTATAGATAATATATAATATAACCATGAATATAAGATAGTACTCCAATCACCCATTGATGTAAAACTTTCTAGAATGAAACTGAGAAGGAAAGAGGAAAGAAAAAAAATAAAGAAGAAGTTGTAGCTGTCTATTTTTTATCTTGATATGTCCCTATATTCAAGGCTATAAATTTAAGAAAATAATTATAGAGATTGTTTTAGGGGATGAAAGGTGATGGAACATGCATAAATTAAGGATTCTAGAAAATTATTGTATGGTCATTACCACTTTGTTATTCATTGTACAGATTTTGATTGCATTAACTTGTCTCATTCCATTTCTGTTTTAGAACAGGTCATTCCATCATAACAAATCCTCTATTTTTCATGGAGGATATAGGAAATAAAGTGATTTGTTTTGAAGAGAGGCTGGAGGAGGTAGAATACCTCACTCCTACCCCAGACATTCTTCTAAGATCACTATTCAATCTGGAAGAGGAACAAACTGTATTGATTCAGTCCATTGAAAATTTTATGTAAGAATCTATATTTTATTTAACTTTGATTATATTGAAGATTATCTTAATTGTGTTGTAACTTTTTAGGTATTAATTATGCAGTGCATTTTTTTGATTTCCTATAGAGTCAAGAGGAACTTGAGGAAACACCTTCTAAGGAATTACTGGACCTCCCAATTCTAGATGAAAATTCAAGATTGAGAGAAACTGTTGAAGAGGAGTTTCTAGAGATGTGCACAGCATCAAGGGGGGTGATTATATACTCTCACTAGTCAATGAAGGGTTAGTTTTTCAATTTAAACCTGCATAAAAATCTAATCCAAGAATTCTAGTATTATGGCCCGGGAAATCCCAACCTCGTGATGAAGAAGATGGGAAATGCCCCTTTATTTTGTTTTCCTCTCCAGTACTCCAAAAGTGGCCCACTTCCAAGGAGTGCGACTATATTGATTCTACACAAGGGGTACTCCAAAAATTAAAAAGATCTTAAGCTGGAATGAAGAACATGTGGTGGTTCTTCGACAAGAAGACACATCTATCATCAGATTGGGGTTAATCCAAAGACTATATAGCTAAGGATAGTCAAACTATAGAACCCCTTAGGGGTTATCCTAAGATTATCCTATTTCATTTATTGATTTATTTTTTTAATTCTTGTTCTTTTATTTGTGATGTTTCATATTAGGAAATAATCAGGAAGTGCATCCATTAGGTGCATAACTATTAACAGTCACCCAATAGAAAAATGAAAAATTGGTAGTTCATCTACAAGTTTCACAACTATTAACAGTCAGCCATTAGAAAAATCAATAAATATGGATGAATCATTTTGATTTTCATGTCGAAGAGAAACACATTGGATTAACTGGATCAAAACTCCCTAACTATAAAGTGGTTTCATTTCACATTGAGTTATAACTCTTAAAATATAATGTTAATGTTTTTACATTTGTAAGTATTGGAACTGGGCAGCAAGGAATATTTTCAATGATAATATGGATGATTCATTTGGATTAATATACAAATGAGAAACTTGTGCATCAGGGGAGTGTTTTTTGTTTATTTTTCATTTTAATTTTGTTCATGATGCATACTGCTAAGTGTGGTAAAATTCCCCTTGATTTTCTTTGTAAAACATTGATTCTATTTTCCAAAATTGGGTTTACATTATGCTAGAAACTAGAGAGTTGAAAAACTATATTGAACTTCATGTCAAAATCTAGATATCACCCCCATCATTCCATTGTATTCAAATGCTATTTTTCTACCTCACAACCAACACTACCACAAAATAGGCCTTTATTAGTACTAAAGAGGCCTTTATCGGTGCCAAAAAATTGTTGTTAATTGATACGTTATTAAAGGGGGGTACCCTTTATCAGTGCTAAAAATCGCTGATAAAGGCCCCCCTTTATCAGCGCTATTCGAAGCACTGATAAAGTCCCCATTTATCAGTGCTTCAACTAGCGGTGATAAAGGCTTCCCTGTCTAGGTGTGCTGTTTATATAACAAAACACCCAGAAACCTGCATAAAAAACAAATAGTTGACCAAAATAATCAAACCAGTAAAAATAACCACCACAACCCAGCAAAAACCTGCTTAAAAATAACCACTCATAGTATGTATATACAAAAGAACCACATACATGATGAAAATGGTGAAAAAACAAGCAATGCACACAAAATTTTGGAAAATAATGCTATATAAATTTAATTGACATCATGAATACAAAAATATTCACTCATGGTATATACCAAAAAAACACTTCTATATACATTTTGAACAATGTTTTATAAAATTACATTTACAAATATCCAACAAAGAGTTAAAAACATTAATTTTTTCTCTTTTGACGTCTATAGTCCCATCTAAAAAATGTCCTCTTATGGTAATAGTCACCAAATAAATCATCTCAACTCAAGAAAAAGGTTCCACCTATATAAAAAAAACAAATATTATATTAGTAATACTATAAAGAAATAAATTAAATATTAATATGAATAATTCATTAAAAGGTCAATTTTAAAAAAAAAGACACATTTGGAGTCATACTGCTGACACTATGAATCAGATTGAGGTGTGGTTGATTCCTACATGTCACAAATGACTGATGGATCATTTTACTAAAGTATCAAAACAATCAAAATTCATTTCATTGTTTTTCAGTATGTCTATTGTGTTTCTTTACAAAAATTTTATTTCAAACTTAAACCATGTAATTTGATTCATATTGGTCGCATCGTTCATCAGTTTGACATGAGACTGCTTCATACATGTCACAAAGGACTTATGAATCTTTTTCCTTAATTTGGATGGAAATCAGGGCATGTTTTCTTGGTTTTTAGTGAGTGATACATTTTGAGCTAAAATTTCCATTTTAAAATGATAGCAAAAACTTTTAGTCATACTTGTCACATCGCTCATCATATTGAGGTGGGGTTGATTCCTACACATCACAAATGACTCATGGATCATTTTCCTAAAATTTTAAAACAATATGAATGTGTTTTCTCAGTTTTCAGTATGTCAGTTGTGTTTTTTTACTTGAATTAATGTCAATTTTAAATAACAAGACACATTTTGAGTCATACTAGTGACATCATGCGTCGTATTAATGTTTGTTTGATTCCTACACGTCACAAATGACTGATGGATCATTTTCCTAAAGTATCAAAACAATCATAATGAATTTCCTCAGTTTTTAATATGTTAGTTGTATTTTTTTAATAAAATGTCGTTTCAAACTGAAAACATGCAATTCAAGTCATACCGGTCGCATTGTGCGTCAGTTTGATGCGAGACTGATTCATACATCTCACAATGGACTTAAAAATATTTATCCTTAATTAGAAGACAATAAGAATTTTTTTCTTGGTTTTCATTGAGTGGCACTTTTTGAGTTAGAATGTAAATTTTAAACTGATAGCAGACACTTTTAGTCATACCGGTCACACCGTTCATCATATTAAGGTGGGGTTGATTCTTACACATCAAAATTGACTCATGGATCATTTTCCGAAAATATAAAAACAATCTGAATGCGTTTTCTAAGTTTTTAGTATGTTAGTTGTGTTTTTTACTTGAATTAATGTCACCTTTAAATAATAAGAAACATTTGGAGTCATGTCAAGGACACTGTGGGTCATATTGAGGTGTGGTTGATTCTTACACATCACAAATGACTGATGTTTCATTATCCTAATGTATCAAAATAATCAGAATGAATTTCCTTGTTTTTCAGTATGTCAGTTATTTTTTTTACTAAAATGTCATTTCAAACCGAAAACATGAAATTTGAGTCATACTGGTTGCATCATGTGTCGGTTTCATGTGATACTACATCATACAAATCACAAAGGACTTAAAAATCTATTTCCTTGATTTTTAAGACAATCTGAGTGCATTTTCTTGGTTTTCATTGAGTGACACTTTTTGAGTTAAAATGTCGATTTTAATGTAATAGCGGACACTTTTATTCATACTGATCACACCGTTCATTGGATTGAGGTGGGGTTTATTCTTACACATTACAACTGACTCATGTATCATTTTCCTAAAATATAAAAACAATTCGAATTCATTTTCTCATTTTTTTCAGTATGGAAGTTGTATTTTTTTACTTGAATTAATGTCAATTTTAAATAACAAGACACATTTGGAGTCATATCGGTGATATCATGCATCAGATTGAGTTTTGGTTGATTCCAACATGTCAAAAATGACTGATGGATCGTTTTCCTAAAGTATCAAAACAATTGGAATGCATTTCCTCTATTTTCAATATGTTAGTTGTGTTCTTTTACTAAAATGTCATTTCAAACCGAAAATATGCAATTTTTGTTGTACCGGTCACATCGTGCATCGGTTTGACTACATACTACTTCATACATGTCACAAAGGACTTAAAAATAGTTTTCTTTAATTTGGAATACAATCGGAGTGTGTTTTATTATTTTTTAGTGAGTGATGCATTTTGAGCTAAAATGTCGATTTTAAACTGATATCGGACACTTTTAGTCATACTGGTCACACTGTTCGTTGGATTGAGGTGGAATTTATTCCTACATGTCACAACTGACTCATGGATCATTGTCTTAATTTATCAAAACAATTTTAATGATTTTTATTAGTTTTTAGTATGTCAGTTGTGTTTTTTTACTTTAATTAATGTCAATTTTAAATAACAAGACACATTTAGAGTCATTCTGGTGATACCGTGTGTAGGATTGAGGTGCAGTTTATTCCTACATGTCACAAATGACTGATAGATTGTTATCCTAAAATATCAAAACAATTGGAATGCATTTCCATAGTTTCCAGCATTTCAGTTGTGTTTTTTTACTTGAAATAATTTTAAAATTAAATAAAGACACATTTAGAGTCATACTGATGACATTGTATGTTTGATTGAGGTGCGGTTGATTCCTACACGTTACAAATGACACATGGATCATTTTCTTAAAGTATCAAAACAAATTTTAAGTACATTTTTCTACCTAAAAATTAATGCACCATTTCCTATGAAACTTAAAAAAGAGACATGACCTGCTAAATATGCTCAATCTACCCAGTTTAGAGGGATTATGGAAAACCCTTGGATCCTTGTACAGTTGACGTGTAATAAAATTCTCCTTCTACAGCTTATCTTTAGTCAACCCAGTGAAGAACCAACTTCCATATATTCAGGACCTCCAAATGAATATATAACAGTTGGTTCTTCATCAGTTCGACAAAATAGGGGAATTTCCAATGTTTCAGATTGAATCGATGTTTTTTGGAGAAAAAACCCTTCTCATTATTGAAAACGAGAATAATGGAGTAAGATGATTTGCATGTTATGTCTCAAGATTTCACAACAAACTCAAGGGATGGGGAAACCCCTTTTGGATACTCATTATCTTTTATGGTCTATCAACAACACACATACATTGTAAATGAGGACCACCAATTTATTTTAAAAAACCAATCAACATTCAATTTATTTAGTGCACAAACAATGACCACCAACGGAGATGATTGTTAGTAAGGCGTTTAGCCCATAAAAATCACAAAATTTCCATCAAACAAAGAGAAAGATAAGGTAGACCAGATTATTAAAGTCAAAATTATTTGTTAAGTTTACCATCTTCATTATATATTTTTACATTCATCCATCAGGTATGTTGCACATTCGTTTATAAGAATGTCTATATCTTCTTGTGAATATGAATATTTTCATAAATCATGGTAGTACTGAAAAAATATAAATACCCAAATTATTAATAAGTATTTTAAATTAAAAAGAAATTACCTTCTAAAATACCTCTTTTGGGATGATGATTTTTTCATAGAATATGATATCTTTCATAAATTTATAATCATAATAATCATAGTCTTTATCATTTGTTTTTTTTTTGAGAACTGTAGAAACATTGAGAAAAATAAGTAATTTTTTGTGTTTGGATAGTGAAATCTTATTATATATACCCTGATTTGTATCTAGTCGTAGTACTTGTCAGGTTTCTTTTCCTTTTCCCATGGCCTCATTCCATGATGTAGATGATATTCACGAACCACTCAATAATAATAGAATCCCCATTAAAATATAATATAAATTATATAAATTGATTTTTAGTTCTAAAATGTTAGATGTAGTGTATTACAAATTAAAAAACTTTATCATTTTTGGTTATTTTGTTGGATATCCACGCATTAAATCTAGAAAATAAATCATTGGCGTATCCAAATTGACTGCAATGAGCATCCAATGCTGCCTAAGAACAAAAAAAAATAAGTAATGAAATAAATTGAAATATATTTTATATGATTAAATTGTAGAGTTTTACCCCTACATTGTTGGTATTAAGAATATTTTGTCATCTTTATTTTTTTTGTTAAACAATTTGAGTAGTCCTGCCACTATTTAACCATGTTTCATGGAAGTTATGTCTTCTTGTTCTGTAGAGGTGACGTGAGGACTAACGAGTCCAAATTTTTATTCATGGGGAAATCCATTCAATTATTTTTCATATGTATTCCTGTGAAAAATATGAAATGTATTTAGTCATAATTATCATAGTATATCATCTTTTGAAAAATAAAATCATTAAAACATACCTCATGTAAACATTGACAATGTAGTTACCTAACGAATCATAGTCCATGATTTCAGTTGCACTATCATCACCAATGAAGTCTACATATTCCCCTCCATACATATTTGCTTCAAAATCAATTATGTGATTACCACCATCTTTCAACTTTATATCCACATGAGCTTTCAATGATAATAAATGTGGATATAGAACAATGAGTTAAGATGCTTTGGGTAGATCATTTTAATCGGTTGGTTGATCCTTGAGATGGTTTTGAACTATTAATTTGTTTTACCCCCTTCCCTTTGTCCATCTATAATAATTACATCGGTTCAGACCTTTTACATTAAATGTTTACTATTTATATTGAAAATTAAATTAGAAATGAATACCTTATTATCGACATAATTTTTTACAAGATGTGATGCCCATGCGATGAATTTTGCTAAAGCTTGTTTGACCGTATGAATATCTACATCATCAATTGGAATAGGTAGCTCAGCTCTCAACTCTAGTGATATATTAATTAACACTCTGACATAATCTATTAGAAGTGGTCTGTTTTTTAGCATGTCATTCTAGATATTGAACACTATAGACCTCGCTACAAGTCAATGGGTGGGTGTTGATAGATATAAATCACAGTTATTTTCACCTTGTAGAATATCAATACAGGAAATTTATTAGTGTCTAGTATCTATCTGATTCACATTTCACATAAAAAATTATTATAAAATTGACTACCTTGGTTAAGAATTGTTTTTTAGGGGAATGGCTTGCCTCAAAACTGGTGGGGGTGGGGTGGGATCTTCACGCACAAGTTGTTCTTGAATTGTTTCTTCTCTTTTTCTCCCCCCCCCCCCCCATAAAACATGATATCATATCTATCTGGTATTATAATTCTTCTTGAAACATATATAATGATTCCCTCATCTTTTTTATTTCCAAAATTTGATCCTCCTCTTGTTTTTTTCTCAAAATATGTTCGGGGTGTCACCTCTAATGTGTCCATACTTTTATGGCTGCTTCAAGGCTACTGAAAGTATGTCTACATCTGTTGTGGGTGTTGTTGATTATTGTGACTATGTTAGATAGAAAATATAGGATAATAAGTAATCATTTTTATGTAATATAGATTTAAAGCAAAAAAATTATTATGTCATACTTACACATATTTCTCACACTTTTTGTGTGATTTCATCTATTAGTTTTCCATAATTAGTTACATGTGACTCCTTTTATAGCACATGGCATAGTATGGACGTGGATGTGGATTTGGACTCTTCAAGCTATATATAAACAAAAGAACATAGTTATTGTGTTGTTTTATGTCACATAAAAGTATTATGGTAGATTTAAAATATGTACCAATTTTTTTTCAAGTGATGTGTACCCCATCCTTGCTTTACGGTAGGGGTATACTAGTTTTGATGCTTGTTGTTTATTTTCATCACTTAGTTTCTATTTCATAAATAAAACACTGTCAATAAAAGTGATGAGTACACGTACCATCAAACAACATATTACCAGACATAATGTACTTGAAAGGACTACTTTGCACAACAGTCAGTAAATGAAACCCACAATTCTTAGGTTATCAGGTGTGCATAAATAAGAGTTGGGTGTGGTTTTATTTTCCCTTCAGTATCATTAAGATGATATTTTGTTAAAAGTATGAGAAAACCCTTGTAAATCCTTCCATCAACCCTTAAGATGCAGTCTTTGTGCGAGTCATCTACTATAAAAGCACTCTGCAAGAGATGATGAAGTGTAAGTCAATGTTTCATTATTTAATTTTTAGTAAATTTAAAAAATGATATCACAATGTTACCATAATATCTCTCCACATCAATGTCTTAATCTCAACCACAACATGGTGCCATGAAGTTACATAAATTGCCATGCGTTGTAGAGTGATGATTCTAGTGTAACTACTGAACATGGCCTTTTTGGGGTTAACATGTTGGCTCCGCTTATTCCATCCAATCTCATATTTGATTCCTTTCTCTTTAGCCTTAATGATTCTTGTTAATACCGTCAAACAAAGGTGCTCCTATTTTTTCGGCGTTTTTTTTGTTTCATCACCTTTAATTTCCTTGGATCCACCATCATCAATATGTTCCTACGGCTCTGGAGGGATATCATCGGCATGTGCAGATGGTGGTTGTACCTATGCACTGGGAGTAGAAATAGGTTGAGAAACCTATTGTTCATCTACACTACGAGCAATAGCAGGTTGGGAAACTTGTTGTGCCTGGGGATTGGGAGCATCATCACATGAAGAATTCATTATCTTAAAAAGTTTTTTGACATTTAATTTAGATAACATAAAAGAAACAACGAATAGATACTAACATAAGGAAACAGGTTGAGAAAGCTTTTGTTTGTATGCACTGCGAGCAGCAGCAGGTGGAGAAACCTGTTGTGCCTGAGTATTAGGAGCAACATCAGATGCAAAAGTCATTATCTACAAAAGTGGGTTAACATTTAATTTAGATAACATAATAGCAGCAACAAATAGATATTAACATAAGTCAATAGGTTGAGAAACATGTTGTTTATCTACACTATGAGCAGCAGCAGGTTGAGAAACATATTATGCCAGGGGATTGGGAGAATCATCACATGTAGAAGTCATTATCTTAAAAAGTGGTTTAACATTTAATTTGGATAACATGAAAGTATCTTTGAACATATATTAACATAAAGTAACATGATGTATGTTAGAAAATAAATATAACCTGATTATTGAACTCTCTTTTTTTAAATGTTGAAGGGATTTTACCCCTCAATCGACTATCCAAATCCCTTTATTTTGGTCACCTATGATATACAAAACGCCATCTACACTGGGATCTCAGTGAAATGATTGCAATGCTTCAATGAAAGGGTCATCCTCCATTTAATTTTTATCTGACTCTTTAGTGGTTTTGGTCGATAATAGAACAATTGACCAGTTTTTGTTTGTAGGATATGGAAAATAAAATACTTGTACTTCATGTGATTCTATTATAAACGGTTCATCTTTATACCTTTCCTTACTAAAATTAACTTTTACAAATCCCAACTCAACTATTTTAAGATCACTTCTATTATCAACTCACTTGAATTGAAAAATAGGCACTCAAAATGTCATATAATCCAACTCCCATATTTTTTTGATAATGCCAAAATATGACATATTCGTTTAAGTTGGAATTCTATCCTTATCACCAGAAAAATGCATCACTTTAGCCACAAATGTAACTCTACTATCCTATCTGGTACTTTCTTCATCTTGTTCATTGGTATAGAATGTATAACTATTAATTACATAAGCATTGTGTGATAATACGTACACCCTTGGTCCTCTGGCTGGCCATCGAAGTCATTCTAAAATTGAGTTTGGATTTTCATTTGACTCATTAAAAATATGGTCCTAAAACCATCCTATAAACTATTAATTATGTTTATTTGATATCCATTTTTCATCCCTTGATGGATTCTAATGCCTAAGAATTTCTTTGTGGGTTTCAAAATATGGGTAAACCTCCAAAAAATTATGAAAAACATAATGGTGGACCTGATACTGATCTGTCATATTGATTGTGACGACCTCCTTTCTAGATATTCTGTCACCTACAAGTCTCCCAGTGTGAAGAAGTTTTGTTAGACCATTGCTTTTCACACCAGACAGGTATTCAGTACAAAATTCAATGTCTTACTCAACAATATATCGCTCTACAATACAACCCTCTGGATGACTTCGATTTTTGATATACCCTTTCAAAATATTCATATATCATTCAATGGGGTACATCCACCTATAGCGCATAGGACCACATAGTCGAATCTCTCTCACCATGTGAACCATAAAATGAACCATCATATCAAAGAATGTTAGTGGGAAAAACATTTCCAATTCACATAATATGATGATAATTTATCTTTCCATAGTCAGAAATTTTTTTGGGTCTATAACTTTGCTACATATAGATTTGAAAAAGAAACAGAGCTTCGTTAATGTATGATAAACATTATTGGGAAAAATAAAACGTAAACCTACAAGAATTATATCTTTTATCAAAACATGTAATTCATGTGATTTCAGACATTTTAACTTTAAATCGTACATTGACACGATGTTCTTGATATTCGATGAATACCCCTATAAAACATTTATGTCATTAAAGAAGTTTCAAAACTGATATCTCTCCTTCATAGAAAGTGTGTAAGCTGTAGAAGCAAGAAATGTTCGTTTTTTACCCTTCATTGGTGTAAAAACTTCTTGTATTATCATGTCAACCATGTCCAACCCAACCTTAATTCCATCCTTTTTTTTACCAGGTGAATTTACCAATGTGTTGATGACACTATCACATACAATTTTTTCAATGTGCATAACATCAAGAAAATTTCTGATGTGCAGACAATTCCAGTATGGTAATTCAAAAAAATCTTTTTCCAACCGGTTTTCATAAGGTTTTTAGAAAACGGTTTACCAAAAGCAGAGTCCACATCTTTAACTTTCTCAAACAGTTGATCACCTAGTAGTGGAAATAGCGATGTATGTTCCTCTGAACTTTGATCAAATTATGTCGTCCTAGATCGGTACTTATGTCATCAGGGTAGAAATATGTGGTGTCCAAGAAACACAGTTTTTTATGAAATGTTTCAACTTAATTGATTGTGTACCTTGTTCGTAGACGGGACACCAAAGAGTTCCTTTAATTCTATATCCTGAAAAATTTCAATAAGCAGGAAAGTCATTTATCATCCCGTACAACATGGCTCTCAATGTTAAATATTTATTTCTATAAGAATCATACATTGTAACACCTAAATCCCACAATAACTTCAAATCCTAGATCAATAGAGCCAAATAAACATCAATATCATTACCTAGTTGTTTTGGTCCTGATATAAGCATAGATAACATGATGTTTTTTCATTTCATGCATAACCACAGTGGTAAGTTATAATTTACCAACATAATCATCCATGTACTGTGAGTGTTTATCTGAAAACCAAAAGGATTCACTTCATATGTAGATAATGCAAGATGGAGGTTTCTCGGCTTGTTTCCAAAGTCAGGATACTCATGATCAATTCTCTTCCACTAAAGAGATTCTCTTGGATGTTGTAGTCTTCCATCTTTATTTCTTTTTTCTGTGTGCCACGTCAATTTCTTTGCAGTCTCCTCACTTCCATATAGGTGCCTAAACCTTGGAATGATTAGAATGTACCATGAAACTTTTGTAGTACCAGATTCATCTTTCTTGTATCGAGAAGCGCCACACTTTGGGCATTCTATAAGTGATCATACCCATCGAGCGTAGCATTCGTTTGGCATCATATGTTTGGATCGGGAGCTCATTATCTTGTGGGAGAATGTCATTCAAGAGAGAAAGTAATTATGTAAAACCAGCGTCACTCCATCCATTGGATTATTTCAAATTATACATCTTTATTACGGTTGACAATGCTATATATTTAGTGCAACCATCATACAATTGTGTCTTTACACAACTCTTTAACTGCTCAAAAAATTTTGGGCAATCACGAAGTTCATCATAAAATGTCCTGTCATTTCCTTAATACGATCTTCATCATCATGAACATATATAATCACATCCTTAATACAATATTCTTTATTTTCCACACTTGTAATCATATCAAATGATCCGTAAAATGCAGTGTTATCCCAGTCACTATCTACATTCTCTTTTTCCACAAGTTTATTCCAACATTTATAACTTTGATATATTCCATGGTAGATCAAGTGTTCTTCCAACTCCCTTGGACTAACTTGTCTTGAATAACAACAATGTAAACATGGAAAAAGGATTTGAGAAGGATCATATGCATGATCTTTGGCAATATTGATGAACTCTTTCACTCCATATTTATACACTTTTTTCAGATGATTGGAATCCATCTATTCTTTATTCATGTCCATCCTATTTGATTTGGTGATATTAATATTCAATAGAATAAATACACAAAATTTTGATATAAAAATTACTGAAGGATAAAGAAATTATATACTTTAAATTTCCTTTGAAGACTATTTATAAAATCGTAGTTGAAATCCCATTAAAAAACCAACCAGGTATACAAATTCCTCTTTAAAATAACAAACCCTTTTTAAAATAAACCAATTAGTTCCCAACATTTTTTATTAAAACCCCAATTCTTTTTTTAAACCATTTTAAAGAAATTTAAATTCAAAAAAGGGTATGTTGAACACATATAATTTTTTAAGAAACATTTCAAAACACTTGAATCATTTTAAAAGTGAACCCCTAATAAAATCACTATATTTCATTGTCACTCCCCTCTATCTATCCAATTCAAATCATTGATGGCAGCATGCCTTATAGATTTCACGAAACCCCCTATCTAGCTCTGATCACTAGTTTTCAGGGTTCCTCCTATCAACCTTATGGATTGGCCAACCCATCACTTGTGGGTGAACTCCTTTTCCAGTGTTCTGACCCCCCCCCCCCCCACACTGGATACTCAAAACCATATTCACATTTGAATTTATGATTAGATATTAACACCATCACACTCACCCATGAACATAGCTACATGCTAACTTATTCACATGTATTATTATGAGTACAACATAACACAATAACACTCACCCTTTTTGAACCTATAAACTTACTAACCTATTCACATAACGTTTATATATCATGATATATAATATTTTACCCAATGAATCGGTGGGAAATATAGGTACTACCTATCTCATAATACATAAATTTGTTTCCCACTTGAAAATAAAACATTCATTATCTCATAAAGAACCCATATGAGAGATATCTTCTTCTTTCTTGAGAAACCACCCATTGGGGAGTCTAACCCTCACTGGCTTTCCCTTCCAAATCAATATCATATAACCTCTTCTTTTCATCAAAAATAATATCTTCAATCATATCAATCAAAGTCAAAAAAATATATTTCCCCATGTTTCTTTGCTGGATTAGCTTCCACTAACAGGGACCTTATATTTACTTCTAAAAAATATGTTATTCCAGATTTAAATAGAACCACTCCAAGGTTTGAGCAAAGACCTATTTTTAATAAAAGATCTTTTAAAGAGTCATTATTGACTACCTCATGAGAAAATAATACTAGGTATTAGAAATAATATGTATAATCCTTCATCGACCGCTCACCCTAACGAAGGATCATGATCTCAATGGCCTTATCCACTTTCAGTTCCCTGGGATAGTGAAATTGAATAAATGTTGTAAAAAATACCCAAAAAATGGACTCATGCAGTTGATAATGAACCATAAACTCCCACAACACTCAGTTAGGTCCTTCAAATAAATAACTAATGACCTTTGATCTTTAATCCACAGGAGTTTCCATTGGATTTATGTCTCCCTCAATTCTCTAAATACACTCCACTTCTTCAAGAGGAACTCAATAATTATGTAAAGAAGGTGGTCAATAATTCAAAAATAATTCGATGGGGTCTAAGTGCATGGATTATTGTGGCTCCACCACTTTATCTTGAGTCTGGGTGGAGTAAAAAAGTAGGGAAGCCACTTCTATGAAATGAGAAAAAATTCCCTAAATATCTACCCAATGAACGAACCTTCTACTCTTCATTGAAGACTCTATTGGAGGTACACTCTAAATAATATGAAACATAAACTTGATCAATTCACATTTTAAAAATTAAACCATACAACCTCACTATAAACCAAAGACAATCCAAAATATAGCTCAACTAAGAAAAACACATACAGAACCCCTTTTTCAATAGCTTACACATTTTTAAAAAAATCCACAACTTTAAACCATTTCATTTTGTTTTGAAAAGATTATACTCTTCATGCAAACAATTAGCCCACATAAATTCCTTAAAATCCCATATTTTTTCAAAATACTCTCTAATTATCATCTTAAAACCATTAGATTTTGGAATGAAAATATCAAGATAATATCATTTTATAAACAAACCACAATACCTAGATTTTAAATGATAAACTTTTTTGAAAATCCTCTTTTATATAAAAAACATTTCATAAAATTCATTCTTTCATACACAAAAAAAAAATTTACAAAAAAAAAATTTACCTTTAAAACATGAGTTCGAACGATAAAACAATAACATCAATAAAAAACACACCCAAAATCACCAATTTTGTAATAAAAATTTCTTTCTTAACCCCATACAAATGAAAAATACTATTGGGATCAATTTGGAAAGCAAGGGAGGTAAAATAATCATGATGGGTGAAGAATAGACTTGGGAACAGTTTCTCTTCTCAAGATGGAAAACTATGTTCCAATTGTGCATTATCATCTGAGATGGTTTATAAATCCAATAGTTTGAGCCCCACTTGGTTTTCTAAATCTATAGAGTTAATCATATTCCTTTGTCCCTTTATCAAATTTCATCCCAAATCACATAGAGACCCCTGAAATCATTTATATACTCGTTGGGGATCAATGCATCATCATATCAAATAAAAATCCATTAAAAATAATCATAAAAGGAATTCAAAATCAAGACTCAAGTTCCAAATACCCATGGAAAATCAATTTTTCTCACACAAGGGTTGATTATGAACCTACTCATGATTTTTACCTCTAGAGTTTCGACTTCCCTATTCCTTCTTTCTAATATGACACACTCTAAATAGTAATAGGGTTCTCTGATATCATTTTATCATGAACCAACTCATGCCACCTCTAATTTGAGAACCTAATCTGGTCCATGGAAAGACCCAAGGTTCATTCATGATCACCCAACTGGAAACTAGTTCTAGGGTATAAAAACATAACCATTGGGAATTATGTCACCCTCGGAATCTAAATAACCACAACAAGGATTCCACCTAAAATTACAACATGAACCATCCATGTATCAAATGTGCATGAACATAAGGAAATAGTTCAAATAAAAAGAAACATCCAACCAGAGTAAACACATCAAGGAAAAAAACTAACTCAAAAATAATTGAAACATACCATTTGAATAAAAATCAATAACCAATACCACATAAAAAATAAGAATTAAAATAGAAATCTAGGTCGACAATACTAATAAATAATATCCCAAAATAAAATCCAAAACCAATAAACTGCTAATAGTCTCCCAATGACCCATAACTAATCACCACATACCTTACCATACATCCTATAAAATAAAATTTCATCGCCAGTATAGGGATTGCAATATTAATGCACCTCCTTCTAGAGAGGCGTGGTGGAGGAGAGCCACTAGTGAAGGAGTCGGCAGCAAAGCTCAGTTCACGTTGGAGTCGAGCCGCACGATGAAGCTCAGTTCATGACAGCGGAGGAGTCGGTAGCTGAGGAGGAGGAGGAGGCAGAAGAGGAGGGAGGGGAGGAGTGAGGAGAGGAGGCGGCAACGGCAGCAGCAACAAATGTGGCGGCAGGGATCGGCTTTCGCGAGAGCTTGAGGGTGCGAGGGAGGAGGAGAAATTTAGGGTTAATTTATATAACCCGGTGACACTTTTATCAGTGCTAGATAAAAAGCGCTGATAAAAGTATGTTTTATCAGTACTAAAATTGAAAGTGCTGATAAAACATGCATTTATCGGCGTTTTTTTAGTGCTAATAAAGGCCCCTCTTTATCGGTGCAAAAAATACTGATAAAAGTATATTTTATCAATGGTTTTTAATTAGCACTGATAAAACATACCATTTATTCATAATTATAAAATTATAACATATATATTTATTACATTTATAATTTTATCAATATATATAATTAGTATATTTATTATAATTTAATAATTTAAATTATAAGTATATATATATTTATTTATTTATGGTGTTTGTGTATAAATTATAATAAATTATATATATATATATAATTTTATAATTTAAATTATAATTAAATATATAAAAATATAAATTGATATATTATTTTTATTTTTATTTTTATTTTCATAAGTATTTATATATATATATATGTCTGTGTATTTGTATGTATTCATTAAAGACATATATTTATAAATAAATATATTCAAAAGGTATTCATAAATATATATTTATCATTTAAAAAAATATTTTTTAATTTTTTAATTATTTAAACATATTTATATTTAATTACTTATATACAATTATACTTATATATAATATATTTAAAAAGTAAATAATTCTATATAACTAAATATTAATATTTTTAAATATAATAAATACATTTATTGTTTATTTAAAAATATTTATTGGGATTTTAAGCATTTATGAGGAGACAAAGCTTCATATATATAGGAAATGAATGAATACACCAAATATATATAGTATTATAGTATATATGGCCAACATTAGGGTAAACAATGAACATATATTCATGAGAAGAATGTACGCATCAATAGACACATTCATTTTGAAACATAAATTTATTTAAATATATATATATATATATATATATATATTTAATAAATATTTGTATATATATATATTAAAAAGTATTTATATATAATATTATTAACATATAGTATAATAAATATATAATAAATATATAACTAAAACTAATAAAAATAATAAATATAAATAAAACATAAACATAATAAACATAATAAACACGTGTTTCTTATTTAATATATACATATAAACATTATTTTTGAATATAATTAAAATATTTTTATATAAATTAATAAAATTTCAATTAAAAACTTCTATCAACGCTATTATTAGTGCTGATAAAGTCATCTTTTTTATCAGCGCTTCTTGTTAGCACTGATAATGGTTAGATTTATCAGTTCTTTTTCTAGAATTGATAAAATCCCCCTTTTTATTAGTGTTTTTTATTAGCGTTGATAAAACATGTGCGCTTCCCTTGGCCGCATTTGTGGTTATGCTAGCATGCGTTTGTTTGAACTGAATTGAAAAATATTTTGTCTCTTTATAAACATTAAAAACATAATATTTTCAATAGAAAACACAATTTTTTCCTTGATATTCTGGTAGTGGCTAGTAGAGATCATTTGTATATGTTTTTTGTCTTATTAATTTTTTGTGGAAAAAAAATCCTTGAAATTCCATATCACCCCATAACACAAAAACTTTTCTGTGTTACCTTTTTTATATCTATTTAAACCAAAATATATTTAATGTTCCTCCCACTTAGAGATTGAACAATTGAGACATTGTTGCGTTTGAAGTTTGGGAGAAGGTTCTTAAATGCGCTAAACTATACTTCATTATAACCCATAAAAAACTGTTAAATATTTTTTCAAATTTGCCTCCCAGTCAAGCTTTATTTTAGGATTCTCGTAGATATTTTTTTTCTTTTTGTGATAATAGAAAAAAAACAAAATGAAAACTCTATGAGTCCTTCCTAGGAATAGTTTCATGCTTGTTTTGAGGATTCCTAGAGATTTTGAGGTTATTAAAATTGAGTGATTTCTAGTGATTTCTTCTACTATTTTTATGGAGATACTATTTGAAAATAAGGAAAGTGAGTGTGATGGGTTATATTTTTGTGGAATTGGAAATATAACTTGAGGTAACTTGATGTTTCAACTTGAAGCTAATAACTTAGCCTACATAAAATAGAACACTTTAGGTAGCCAAATCAATCGAGAGTAATATAAATCCGTGGTAACTAGAGTAAAATGGAAAATTGGGATCCAATGGTGAGTCTCTAAGATAAGCAGTCTGGATTTTTTTGTTAATAAATAAAGTTAAACTCAATAAGTGTTGTGCATAATGCTTTGCATAATAAATTTGGCTAGGAAAATTTCAACAAAGGGTCTTGACAAAAATGAGCTCATTTAGATGAGGGTAATATTAAACCCAAATGAAGAAGGAGGTGATTAAATTATATGAAAATATTTTAAATTGCATCAATAAAGTGGGAAGTTAAAAGTTGGTTTGAGGGGTCTCAGAGTGAGTGAAAGCTGGTAGTTCATTTTGTTACAGTTTTAATTTCACTTAAATCTCATTGGTCACCAGACCTAAAACTGGAATTCGAATTTGTGTGGAATTAGGGCAGTGAGTTTTAATCACATAGGAGACATGATAATTTCAATTAATTGGGGGATTTATGATTTTATTTAATTAGGGAATGCACAATTGAACTTGGGAAGGATAGCCATCTTTGATTTTAGGAATCTATATAATTAAATAAATCCATTGAATTTCCCATGAGTGCAATTGATTAAGTGTGGGGGACTAGGATGTGGCATTTATGTCATTACCTTTTACAATATTTTTTATTTTAATTAATCATGTTTTTAATGTAAAAATAATGTATTTAGCTAAATAAATTGAAAATGTCTATAATTTGATGATAAATGTTAAAATATCAATTAATTTGTTTATTATTTTTTATTTGGTTAATTTATTGTTCAATAAATAATTTGGAATCCACCATCATTTTTTTAGTCTTCTATGTTAAATTATATTCTAGAATTATTTTAATTATTTATCCATTATGTAATTTACAAAATAATAATTTGCCTTAAATAATTTTATTCTTAATTTGTTTAATTTAATATTCAATTATATTTCAAAATTACAATTTTAATCATTTATATTTACTCTATTTTAACAAATTCATTTATTATTTCATTTCATTTATTATCAAAATATTTATTTTAAATATTTAATTTCATTATTTATTTTATTCATTTGATTTCCATTTATTCCTCTCACGGTAATGCAAAAAACCATGCCCAACACCCCAATGCCCATCGTTCTTGACTATCTCATGGCTCGCCACCTTACCATACCAACAGATCTAGTATACCTGGGCACCTCTCACGGTAAGGCGCCCTACTACGCCATTCCTCCACCCACAACCCTGAATCCCTGTAGAATCTCAATGACTTCATAGATCTACAAGTCCAAAGTCGGCCACTCACTATTGAGCCACCATGGGGTTGAAGTTCAATGAGTTCCTCCGTCGATGTCACCAAGATCCACTACCTCGCCATCGAGGACGGCTCCTGCTGAACCTGGTCGACACCTTTCTCCCGCAAAAAACTCCCCCAATCGATTTACATATATATATATATGATATATAATAATAATAATAATATATAATAATATTAATAAATTTACACACACATATATCTATTGATTACATAATTAAGTACACACACGTATATTATATATATATATATATTGATTACATAATTAAGTAATTATTTTTTATCTTAAATACTAATAATTTTGTTATATTTATCAACATAATATATAAAATGTGTTGGGACGTATGTAAAATTGTGATGTCTGATACCAATAAAATATTCATGGATTTGGTCACATGGGCCGAGCAATGCAAGACCTAGAAAACTATTATATGTCCTCTCGCACACAAAAAATCAAAAGTAAGAATGACCTGCCAGTTAGTTTTTGGATGTCATTGCATTTCTATTTTTTTCTTTGAATAAGAGTAGATCATCCTCCTCTTTTAAATTTTCCCCAAACATAGGAATCGTCTCGATTTCTGGAGACGGAAATAGTTCTCTCATGCTTTTTCTTTATTTTTTTGTTTCATTGTTTTTCTATCACTATTAGAAATAGCCTCATTAGCAACCTCCAAAAGCGATCACTAAAGGACTTTAGAGACCATCTTGCGACCGCATTTGGTGGTAAAAGTATCTCCGTCGGTGTTACTCAACAACAACCGCCCCTAGCGGCCCCTAAACCATCACTTGGATACCGCCTGATTTTTGGTGTCACGGATGCATTGTGGAACATGGGGCATGCGAGATGTAATGAGGAAGTACCGTAAGCTTCGTCCACTGACCACAATGGATGCACAGCTGCTGGAGGGAGTGGCTAGGGTGGCGTTTCAGGCTTGAGGGATGACAGTCGAGTGTCAGGGGTGATGAGAGTTCAGTGGCAATTTTGTGGGGCCAGCGGGGGGTGGTGATGGGGGTGGCCAGGTGTGGCGGGACGATGACGAGGGAAAAAAGGGGCGGCGACCGCTATTGCAGTGGGGAAATTGGAAAATATGGTAGTAGGAGCGGGAAAAATCCCACTCATTTACATTTACACATTAACGACCGCCAAAGGTAGTCACCCGTTTCCTGGATGCAAAAACACAAATTTATTATAGTGTAAATTTGTAAATATTACAATTCTGTCTTTGTTTTGTAATTACGACAATCACATTTGTTCATTCTTCCTCCACCCACTTTGTGATCTCTAATCATTATAAATGGATAACTAATTTTTTAGGCCTAATTCAAGAAGTAAAACTCGACACTCCCCGGAGACCTGCACTTCATGAGGGTAGTCATTACTCCACCTTTCCTCTTAGCAGATCATGAATGTGAATTTGGGGTGTGAGAGATAATTCTCTTGCACAGTAACAGTTTGATACTCTTATACCTCATTTCCCCATCCTATCCCATTTTCTAGATTGAGCATCTAAGCTGGGTTGTGTGATCTTGCAATATCAGTAGGAACATTATAGCATGTGAGATATTTTAGACAGAATGAGTCTGTTAGGTGATCCATTTTGCAATCTGGAAGAATGCTCAAGCTCTAAATAAATTTTGTGTTTGGGTGTTCACTATTTAAGTAAGATATGTGTATGATCGAAATCTTTGTTCATGGATTGAGTGGGGATGAAAGTTTATGGTCTTCTTTAGAAGATCTATGAAGGGCAGCTCATAGTGGCTCAACTAGGATCTGGCCTTGTTCTTGATGACTCTCTATCCTCTCATTCTTTCTGTTTCCTATATTTTTCTACTATTTTATCACTATTAAATCACTCTCATTGTGTTTTTTCATCCACATTTCATGCAATTTTCATCAACTACTAAAAATTTTAAAATCCAAAAAAAATTCTGATATACCAATTTGGAATTCGATACAGCTTCCTTGAGAGAGACCCTGAAGGTTAGACATTGTGCTATATTTTGGGTTTTATAAATTTATCATTGAACATACTCACTATAAGTACATCATCATCTTTATTAAACCAAATCTTTCATCATTTCTTGGACTCTTGTTTTTTTGTTCGTGGATGATATTTTGGTGTACTTCAAGTTATAGGTGGAACATGTGGATCATTTTGATATAATTATTCGATCGTAAAGGAAATATAATCTATATTGTATGATTTCCAAATGAGATTTTTGAAACTGGGAAGTGAAATTTCTAGGGCCTTTCATATTTAAGAGGAGTGTCTCAGTGGATCCTGAGAAAATACTTGCAGTTTTCTCCTGATAGTAGCCCAGAAATTTGTTTGAGATCCATAGATTATTGGGTTTGTCTGGTTACTTTAGATGATTGGTTCAGTATTTATCTAATCTCAGATCATCAATGAATGATTTAACCCGTAATTGTGTAAAGTTTGAATGTAATGAAAAATATTAGTTGTCTTTTGAGGAGTTAATGATGAGGTTTAATTCAACACTAGTTTAGATTCTTTTGGAACCATGTTCAGGTTATGATGTTTTCTCTGGTGGTTATGGTACATGTTTGCGATGTTTCTATATTTAGGATAAACTGGTGGTGTCCTATAGATCTTTCTAATTATTCAATCATGAAAACAACTATCGGTCCCATGATCATGATTTGGAAGAAGTTATACATGCACTCAAAATGTGGAGTCCTTATCTCTTTGGGAAGTAGTTTGCAGTTTATTGTGATCATAAGATCTTGAAATTTATTTTTTACTCAGAGGGATCTTAACATGAGACAGTGATGAAAAGTGGTGTATCTTCGGAATTTTTATTTTTAAATATACTCCTATGAAAAGTAATATAGTTGAAGACGCATTATGAAGAAAATTACTTACACAAGTTATGAAGGAATCAGTTGAGGAGTGGTCTCTAATGAGTTTGTTTTATAGGATTAGTTGGGGAGTGGAAAAGGTTGGCAGACATGCATTCTTGGTATCAATGAAAGATGACTCATCATTCAATGATTTGTTTTAGCTTGATCAGGTGACAAATAATATGTTACAATTCTTAGTTAAAAATTTTATGGTGGGGAGACCTTGTGTGGGCGGTCTTGTACTTCTAGTGGCTCTTTCTGTTTATATAGTAGGTTGGTTGATAGATAATGGAGAGCAATCATGTTGGTATTTACACCCTAGTGATACCAATATGGATCATGACTTGATATTTCAGTATTGGTGGCTAGGGATGAGGTGGTCGATTGCAGATTTAGTATCATTGTTTCTCACTTGTTAGAATATTAAGGTAAAACACCAGAGACTGGATGGTTTGTTTAAACCTTTACCCATTCTAGTAAAAAGGTGGGATAATATTTCTATGGACTTCATCATTGGTTTTCCATAGTGTCCCACTGGTAAGGATGTTATTTGGGTGATCATTGATCAAAAAACGAAATCAGCTCATTTCTTACTATTCAGGGATATGGTGAAAGTAGAACAGCTCAGAGACTTGTAGATCCTCTAAATTGTAAGACTTCATGGGGTTTGCTCCGTGATTTTTTCTAAAAGGGACCCAAGGTTAACTTCCAGGTTTTTTAAAGGTTTGTAGGAGGTGATGGGTTCCTAGTTGAAATTAAGCATGGATTATCATCCCCAGATGGATGGACAAATAGAGAGAGAGAGAGTTGTCTAGGTTCTTTAGGATATTCTTTGGGATTTCATGATTTTTTTATGGATCATGGGAAAAGTATTTACATCTAGGTGTATTTTCATGTAACAATATTTAGCTGGATTTGATAAAGATGACACCCTTTGAAGAATTGTATGGGTGGCCATGCAGATTTTCTTTGTACTGGGTAGAGTTAGGAGAGTGATTCTTGTTTGGGATAAATCTCATTCTGGAGACAACATCAAAGTTGAAATTGATTTGGTAGAGGTTTTTCATAGAATAGATCCATTAAAAATATTATACATATCATCATCGTCTACAGCTAGTGTTTGAGGTTTGTGATAAGGTTTTTCTCAAAGTTTCAACTTTCTTGGGACATAATTGGTACAATAAGCATGGTATGTTGGTACTGGGGTTTGTTGGACCCTTTGAGATTATAGAGAAACTCGAAAATGTGTCATGTATGTTATACTTACCATATCTATTGACTTTGATTGACACCATGTTTTATGTTTCCCAACTAATGAGGTATTTACTAGATCATTCCCATGTGATTGAATGGGAGGATTTGATCTTGATCCTGATAACACTATTGTTGAGAAACTAGTTCAAATTATGGATCACCAGGACAAGTTACTTCACTATAAAAATTATTTCCTTGGTTCGGGTACTATGTAATTATAGATGAGATTACAAAGACAAGTTGGATCAACAATATTTAATGAGGTAACAGTGGTCGTCTCTTTTTGTGGGTATAAGATCTTAAGAAATTTGTGGGGATGGGAAGATTTTATAAAGGGGATAATTTTAGAACCCAATGGATACTAGGTGTGCTCTAATTTAAGCTTGGTTTCTTTTTAAAGTCGCACTACATGTTTAAGGGTAGAGATGGTCGAAAATGGAGATTTTTAAAGGAGACAGTCCATGAAAACGGTTGGCATGCATTTAGTAATAACCATGGAGAAACAGTGTGGTATGGAAATGTGTTTTAATAGTGGGGTTTTTCATGGTTTGAATATAGTTAAAGAGCCCATGTATCTCTCTAAGTAAAAACATGTAGTGTCTGGGTGTTTTTCCAAGGGGGTTTCATAGTTTAAAGAAACCAAGAAGCTTATCCCAAGAGACCGTGTGGCTTGAATTTATAAATAGACATTATCCATGCATGGTTAGTGCATGTTTTTTTATAACTATACAGCTTAAACATGTGCAACACTCCAATCCTTTACAAAGTTGGGTTTTACCCTTTTCTATTGGTCATTTTTATGAATAATCACCCCTAATATAATTTTTTCATGCCTTAATCCTTCCTCAGTGATCTAGAGGCTTCACCCTTGGGATTATTGGAAACTTCCCTTTGTTCTTAATGGTTTTCTCAAGGTATGTTTGGGTTTTTTATGTGTTTTACTCTTAATTTATTTGATCCTTTCTAGATCACTTCTCCCCTTGTCTCATTGGAACCCATGTGGGCTATGTATTTCATATATAGGAGTTTCAATGGAGTTTTTTATTTTTCTTATGGATTTGGGACTATGAGTATCTAATCTACTCTTCCTTAGTCTCTATTTTCAAATGAGTTTAGTTCTACCCCCATTCCGGAGGTAGGTGTTTATATACAAAGGGATAATTCTATGAATTGGTAATTTGTCTTGTAAAATATTTTGGGTTATTTATTGAATTGGATTGATTTATGATTAAATTGTTTCTTTGGATATAAAGAATGTTTTTAAAGGGTTTTTTATTTAAAAACGGTTTGCATGCACCAAATGTTTTATAAAATGATTTAATTGTGAATTTTATTTAAAAATGGGAATTCAAGCACCAATGTGGATTGGATTGGATTTGAAAATGTTTTATAAATTATGATAATGGTTTCTAAATGTACTTGGATAAACTTAGAACATTGGGAACCTCATGTGTGTTGGGAATATATAGGTTAGTCATAGTGTCTATAAATCCACTTTAGGTTTTCTTTCACTTTAGTGAGTGTAATTCCACTAGAGGTTGTAACGATTTCATCCACTATATTCTTGTATTGGGGATTTATTTTTTTTGTCTAGTACATATACCCAAATGTTAGAGCCCAAATAGTTTGATTTTTCATTTTTGACCTCATTATCACATGATGGATTGGTCATTGTGATTTTCTCAAATTCTTTCATGTGATGGATTGGCCATGGTTATTTTATCACACACATTTACACGATGGATTGTTCATGGTTATTTTTTACATGTTTACCTCATTGAATATTCTTGGATTGTATTGGTTATGTTTTTATTCTTATTCACTTATGCTTATCATATTCCTTATTTGGAGAATATGAACTGATTTTATAAAGACCAATGTGATGATTTACAAATGGTTTTGATTTATAAAAATTATTTGTAAAATTGTATTTTTTTTTAATGAAAGAACTCTAGCATTATTGATATTAGACAATGTACATATTTTCTGGTGGATACATACTATTCTTTGTGCTCACACCCTACTTTTTTACTTTGGGAATCTTTAGATGTTATTTTATATGACTTAGGTAAAGGGAAGGTAATTATGTAGCATATTGGCATCTCTTTTCATCATATCCCTTATGGCGGGATGGTTTGGAGGTGATAGTTGGTCTCATAAATATTTTCTGGTCATGTATTGTCATACTTTCTGGTTTAGCCAGTTTGTCTTGGATTTTTTGGATCTTGGATATATCTATTTCTTCCTCTTCTTGTTATTTTTTTATGTCTTTTTTTATATATGAGACTGTTTTCTGTTATCTTGTTGCACCTAACCACTATGGAGTTCTAACTCTAGTGGCATATCAAGAATACCTAGGTTGGTTCTTTATAAATAGAGTGGAGATTAATTTGGAACTCATCTAGTATTTTCAAGGTGATTACCCATTGGTTCATCTATTCCATAGCCACATAAACATTCTAGTATCAAGACAGGGATTTAATTTCTAGGAGATCCATAAAGTTTATACTTTACTAGAACCTTGAGATGTTATCTTATATATAGACTTATTCCTTTCACTTGTCCCAAGGTTTTTAACTAATGTTATATTTTCCTAATCCTTGTAATCTTCAATATTACCTCCAATATCATAAAGGGTTTTCAATACCTTTGAAATTATGTTCAACCTTAACTTATCCACCATTAAATTTTCCTCAACTAACATCCTAACATCTAATGTTATATAAATACTACTATGATACCAACTATGGCTACATGAAGATGTGGCTGTCTCAAAATTTCATGACTTAAAGAAAATATTTCATTAAAAAAGATTCTAATTATATTTTATTATTAGAGTTTTATAGAAATAGGAAAAAACATTATCTTACAATACCCAGGTATTTTTTAAGTAATGGATATTTTTTCTATTGTATAAGAAACTTATCAATCCAAAAAAAGTGTTAAACATTTCCAAAATTTCTCCAAAAAATTTACTCATCTAAACACATCATTTTTATTATATTTCTTCATATCCTAGGTAAGGGTAAACATAATAAAGTTGTGCGGACATATGCCCAATAAGGGTAAACATAAGAGATAACAATCGACGATCATAAGTGATAATACATAGGTATATGTGTAAAATTAGGACACATAATAAAGTTATTCCCAACAAATCATATATAAAAAATAATGGAATAATTCATGGAATAACATAATAATACATCATTAAAATGCTACATATTATATAAACAAGGCATAATTAGAGAATTATTTCACAACTATTATCATATAGAAGCATCACCTTCATGAGTCACACACTTGAACCCATGATTATGAGACAAATTAATGATACCTATATGTATATCACCTTTTTGAATCAAACAATTATACCCATTCTTTAATTTAACTTAATTTCTCTTCTATATACAACTCTCATGAGATATAAACTTTGGACTAATGCATTCAAGGATGATATAAATCTGTAACCCTCATTCATCCATATATATGCGTGCCACTTGTAATCAAGCATATATCATTTATCATAAATAACCCATTGGAAGAAAATGGCTTTCATATACTTTTCAATTAGAATCAAAAAATGAAATCATTCATAATTATATCAATAATCATAACATGATAAAATCATGGGAAATAAATATGAATACAAATAAATTTAATAAAATTATAGGTAAAAACACTTCAATTAAGATGATGAGATATATGGTATTTACGTAGTATAGATAAAAGGTATATAGTTTAGTCTATAATATCTCATTTCAACCGATGTTTGGAATCTAGGTGAACACCCATGAATCAATGAAATTGAAATAAAGGTATCTACAAATGAAAGGCACTGAAAGAGAAGTTATGATTATTTACAGGGGATTGTTATGAAAGAAAATTATAGTTATGGATCAATACTCTAATGAAAAATAAAATTTCATACTCTTTATTGATAAATAAGGTGTACAATATAATTAGAATAATTTTCTTGACTTAAATGAAAATTATTTTTTATGAACATTAGGAAAAAATCTCAGAAAATAAGAATCATTGTTGATATTTTTGAAAAAATTAAATTAAATATGAATATTTAATAAAACTAGGAGGGTAATAATTCATTTTTAAAAACATTAAAATGGAGATAAATTTTTCTATATAAAAATATAAAAATGGTGGAATTATGTGTTCACATGTAAAATGTAAAAAAGTGTCATTTTCACACTAGGATAAAAACGAACCATTCATAAAATGTTAAAAAGTTATTTAATTTTTTTAAATAACTTGAAGGTAGTAGAATATCACCTAAATCATTAATTAATGAATAGATATGGAACTCAAAATAACATCCAATGAATATGATCATAGAAGAGTAGGATTTTCTTTTTAAAAGAATATATAGGGTTGTGTTTCCTCGCAATAGGTAAACAATGATCTAAGGGGGAAAATAAAATAGTGAAAAGACCTATAAAAACAAAAATTTAATCATAGGAGGATAAAATAATGGGTGGATTTAGAAATAAACACCATAAAAATCCCCCGGATATAATATATTTCAAACAAATATTGATTTGAAATTGATATTAATGAATAAAAACTTAAGGTAATGATAATTTAAGAATAAAAAAAGTGGGTTAATATAAAATTGAAATTAAAATATAATGAAATGGAAGATATTAATTATACTTTATGGTAATAGGGAATTGAAAATTCTATATAAAAGAAATGATGGTGTGTCATATCAAACATGTCTCATGGAATTGAAAATGGAGACAAATAACATATACAAAATTGTGATCCTTTAAAAGAAAATCCCTTAAAATAAAGAACATACTATGGATCTATAAACCCCATGAATTACATTTATTTTTTAAAATACATCCATTATATATTAATCACGCTATTTCAAGTATATCATTGTGCACAATATGAAATATGTCTTAAGAAATTAAATTTCAGACACAAAACCCATTACCTTTATTCCCACATCCACTAAAGCACTAGAATATCTAATATCGAAAAAATAACAATATTAAACACATATTTTAGAACTTTATTCATATATATATAATTTTATATACATAATTTATAATTATTCTTTTCATTATTATATCAGTTATTTATTTTTTATTTTCAATAATAGTTATGAGTGATATTGATTGTTTTGCACTTGATTCCTAACAGCGGTGTCATTATTCATTATTATTCCAAATTTAATCATTAATAGACCATACAAGGTACAAAATTGATACATTTTAATTATTTATAATTTTAAAATCTCATTCTATGGGAGTTTTTCTTAAAAAAATTAACGATGAAATTTACATTGAGTATGTTTCAACGCTTTTTTATGAACGAGCGTTGGTATATTATAAATGAGTTTAATATTAAATTAACTAATCTAACAAAAAAATAAAATTATTATTTAATTATATGAAAATTATATTATCATTAATTAAATTATCATATTAATTTGTGATATTATCTTATAGCATTGATCATGTAGGCGGTTATACTAACCCAAACATGAACATACTATAATCGATGGGTGAGTATGGTTATCAAAGTCGTTCTTTTGATATAGTAAAATTATTAAAGAATAATGATGAAATTATTTATATTTTTTATGGTTTTAAATAATATTTTATTACACTTTAATGAATAAAAAATATATCATATGAAAAATGAGATATGTTATTTCATAGAGGTGGCAGTCTGCATGTACACATGATAAAATTTTTCAATTATCAATGAATGATAGAGGAAGAAGGTGGATGATAATTTTTTTATTAATAATAGTAATTCTATTATTTTTTTCACACTGTTTTTTCAATTTAATCCTTATAACCATATAATAAAGTTGGTGGTGAAAAATGGAAGACATCACTTTGTGGATGTGGTAGTCCACCCATACGCACTAATGATGTTTTTGTTTTTATTAATAGAAATAGGGAAAAGTGATAAATTATTATTAAATTAATATAATAATATTATATATAAAAACCATCACAATTTCATTATTAATTAATGAGAAAATTATTTAGGAAAATTAAGAAATCAACTAATAGAAATAGTGGAAGATTGGTACTCACGTTGAGAAATTGAGTTATCCCATAGAGAACTCCAAGGAAATAGATGGATTATGATAAATTATCAAGAATAGAAGCTCAAGGAAGTGGAAAATAGTTATATGGGAATGAAAAAGGGTATATTTTCAATATAGAAATGAAATCTATGGCGTTCTTCAAGTAGTGGTGAGAGGCCAATTTTATAACCAGAGAGAATGAGATTTTAATAATTACTTAATCTTAATATAAAGAGAGAACAGATTTCGCATGTCAAGAAGACACCCAAATGAAAAATGATGGGGTGGAAATAAGTTTTGGTAAATCCACAAAACAAAAAATAAATTATAAACCTATTTAAAACATTTTATACCTTTTACAACTTTATTAAATCCTTTTTACCCTTGTGGCATTTTCTGCGGTAAAGAGTTTTTACGTGAGTAATTCATTTTTATGCCTAAAAGAATGGTCCTTAGTACATAATATGGAACTTATAATAAATAAATTTAAATAAATTTTTTTATATTAACTTTCTAAATGTGATAAAATTAATTTTTAAAATAATAAATGTATAATATATTAAAAATGTTAGAGAATAGTGTAACATATGTTTTAAATAATCAAACATAGGTCTATGAACTAAAATAAATATTTTTATATTTATAATTCCTATAAAAAAATAATTTTTTTTCTAGAAAATTTACTCATAAATTTCCAATTCAAACTTATATACTAATAATTTTCCAGAAGTTACAGTATTTATAAAAATGGTAACATTCACTATTGAACAAAAATTTATTATTTTTAGAAAAAATCACAAAATATATCTTAAGATAATATTTTCTGAATTTATTTAGAAACTAGGTCCATTATTTTTAATTATTTATTTAAAATTTAGGAATTTAACATTTAAATAAAATCAAAAAACTCAATGAAAAACTATTATAATAGGAAAATAAAAATTTAAATTGCTAGTTGTAATTATTATTAATTTCTATAAAATACTAATAAAACCAGAATTAATAAATTAATATTATAATTTCTTAACATCATAATTTGATAATAATATAATTAAATTTATTTATTAAAATTGGTAGTAAATAAAAAATACAACTCTTTGTAAAATATATTTTTAAGTAAAATATTAATTAAGTAAATTTCTGTAAAATAGACTTTATATATATATATATCATAATTATTTTTCTCTCATTAATACCCAATAATTTAATAAATATATTTTTATTGTCAAATTTTATTTTAATTCGTCATAGTTTTCATTTAAGTTTAGTGTTGCATATAGACCAAGTTATTAGTATAATATTTATTTCGGGAAAATACAAAATAAAATTTAGGACTATAACATTCTCCATAATTAAATAAATTATTTCCTCACATTTTTTATTACTTCAAAATAATTAAATATTTAATGTCCTCTTAGATACAAGAATAAATTTCCAATGAGGTTTCATCCCTACTATTTTTATTTTGACTAGTGAACTCGCCTTTCTCCCATAATAGGAATATAACTAATTTTGAGTTTTTATTTTACCATTTATGATAATTAATACAATATAATGAGAGTGTTTTTATCATAGGGAGTTTAATAATATATAATTTATTAAGTTTTTATTAATATTGTAATACTTATTTTTATTGTTAATATTATGTTAGGTTGTTTTCACTTCTATTAATATAATTAATTTCATTATTATTAACAATATAAATTATTATTATCAGCATCATTAATTATTATCATTAAAATCGTTAAAATTTTAATTAACGTTATCATTTTAAGGATATAACTTTTATTATGCTATTATTGTTATTATTATTATTTTTTTTTAAGGTTCTAGTTTAAGAATACTATTTTTATTAATATTAATAATATTACTATTATTTTTAGTTTTATTTTTCTTTTATTTCCTTTTTTAGTAGGGTTCAGACCCTTCTTTCCCCTAGGTCCCCCACCCATTCTCCGGCGGATCCTCTTCTCCCTTGGATCTCATCGAATCTTCAGTCCACCTCACCTCCAATGTCCAACGCTGCAGCCTTTCTCCACCCATGTTGGACCATCCTCCCCGCCTGCTGCCCGCACAACCGCCTTCCACCTGGACGATGCCCTACCTCTCCCGCTCAAACCCACATGCCTCCTTCTCTTTGGCCGAGAATCTAGTGGTTCCTCTCCTTCTAGCTACTCTGACTAGTGCTCTCCACCTTGATGGACATCCACATGTCGGCCCCTACCTCCATCACAAACCCCCCCCCCCCCCACCCCACTTGGCTGTACATCCCTTCTCAGCTAGATGTTTCCAGCTCGACGCACCTCCGACACCTCTCTGTCGTGCTTGGTCAGCATCCCGCACCCACGCCGTAGGTGCATACTTCTTTGTTTGGTTGTTTTCTTCCTTTGTGGGGTTATCATGTTAGGGTTAAGGTGGTTTTTAGTCAGTTTTGATGTTCTCTTTGGTTCGATTCATGTTTTAGGGTTTACTTTGTTTTTGTTGTGGTGCATTTGGTGAGAAATTGGAATTGCACACCGAACTTTTAGAGGTTTCATCACCCGAGGTAGGTAGTTCTACACTTTAACATCTTTAGATAAATTTAATATATTTGTTTAAATTTATAAATGTGTTATTTGTGTTTATTATGTGGTTTTTTGAGTGTTTTGGAAGTGGTTAGAGTGCTATTTTATTGTAGATGTATTTTTAATAAAGGAGAGTGTTATGTTTTGATTGTTCTTTGATGCGATGTTTCAAAAAATGTGTTTTAGGAATTGTTGTGTAGGTGAGAAATGTGTTTTAAGGCACTTTAGGTGCTAGTGAATTTAAATGGATATTTTTAGAGGAAAATGAATCACTTTGGGTGTATTTTCCTTATTGTGTACTTTTGAATTTGAATTGAAAAATTATTTGAATAATGGAAAACATGTTATGATATGGTTACCTTGTGTATATAGTTGTAAAGAAATATCTCTATATGGAATCAAGTGGTTCTTCATGTAAAGTATTCTTGGTTTTTCTTGAAATGATTTCATAAATAGATCAAATGATTTATTGATTTATGTAGATGGTACGAAAGTTGTATTTTGAAAGAGTGAATACGCGTTTGTTTTTAAAGTGGTATGTTTATAAAAAATGATCATTTTTTTGTTTTTGTTTGTTTTTTAGATGTTTTATATATTGTTTAAGTGTTTAATTGTTTTATTAAATTATATTTGTAGTGTGTAGGACCTCACTACCATGGTTTTGGGCTACAGTTGTCGAGGATTCCTACATGTACATGCACAGGGTAAGGTGTTTAAGTGTTTAATTGTTTTATTAAATTATATTTGTAGTGTGTAGGACCTCACTACCATGGTTTTGGGCTACAGTTGTCGAGGATTCCTACATGTACATGCACAGGGTAAGGCGTGTATATATATATATATATATATATATATATATATATGTGTGTGTGCCTTCTTTGTGCATATTCACTCATGGTGTGGGGAGTATGTGCAATTCATCTAGGGGTGTATATATATGTATAAATTAATGTGCATGTATACGTAAAATGTTGGTTCGAGTGGTCGTTGAAAATTAACGTCATGTTTGAGGTAGGCCCCCACTGCACTCACCTTTAAATTTAGAATTTATTAATTGCTTGATATTTAATTTATTTTTGATAAATGAGAAACAATATTAGGTAATTATTTTTGGAATAAATATTTGTTGTAAACGAAGCTGTTTATTTTATGCATGACACCTGAATTATTTTCTTGATGAATTGACACACAATAATAAAATAATTCATGTATGGCCTTTGAACACAATTCATGAACTTTCAACTGTGGTTCTGGTTTGATTTTAAATGTTCTCATCGGATGCATAAACAAATGTTTTTCTTTCTCTAAAAGAACGGTGTTTATTTAAAATTTTCATAAGGCCTATTTGGCACTTTGATAAAATAAATTATTTTGAAAAATTTTCTTTGGGGTGAATCAAGGGTGATCTTGTTGTGTACGTCGATTGTGTGAGTTGTTGTATGTGATGTTTTTGCATCGTGACCAGTTAATTGATTGACATTTTTGACTCACCCCATTTTTATTACACGTGTTGACATGGGAACCTAAAAAAGTAAGTGAATTTTCAGTGAACGATTGTTGAACTAGTTTAGACTTCGCACTGGCTAGTAGCCCTTAGTACGAACTTTTCTCTACTAGGTGATTAGGCCCCACAGTTAAGCTAGGTAGGGAAACACCGAGCGTTTGGGCATTGTGACATCATCAAGAGTAGGAATGTCTTTGGGATGAGTCACATGTATAGTACATTCTGGATTGTTTACGAGCTCCTAGGTTCAACCCATGTTTTCTTTAGTGCATATTTGTATGTAACGGACGATTGAGGGGCCTAGTACGGTTTCTAGTCCCCATTTTCTACTTTCCCATTGCCCTTATTGTGTGTTTTGTGTTGTGTGTAGTTTTACTCTTGACTAACAACTAAATTTTTACATTCTAAATTGTTTACGAAAATGTTTTAAAATGTAATGAACCTTTTCCCATCAAACATTAAACTTGTTTTTAAATTAAAAATGGAAATGGGTTTTTACTTGTTTTTGAAATTAAAATGTGTGTGGAAACCCATATTTTATATAATTTCATTCAAACATCAAATTAGTAAATTATTTATTTAAAATTAGTGCTTTTGGAATAGTTTTTTTTTGAACGCCTACTAAATTTCAATAATCATACCTATAGTCTTTTCTTGTTTTTAGTTTCTCCTGCAAGTTCCAACTCTAGTTTGGTTCTCCTTGGGTGATGTTTGGTTTGGGTGTTGGAGAGTGACTCTCAGGGTCACATGGAGTTTTGGTCGTGGTCAGGTTAGTATGTATTGATGTTCGTTCTTTCTCTTTCATGTCATTTATTTATTTTACATTGTTCTATTTTATTTCTATTACTTAGTTCATTTTTATTTGGATAAATCCTTCCCATGTTGTTATTTATTGATGCCCTGGTGCTCATCACCAGCCTTGGAGGATCGAGAATGCCTATTGGGCCGTGCTACGGATCAACTCGGGTGACCAGTCCAGGGTTGACCCGGGTTGGTTTGTGAAAAAATGGTATCTGAGGAGTTTTTCCCTTTTGGGTCATGTTCCTTTAGGATAGAGTTTGTTTAGAACAAAATTAAAGGTTTCGTAACTCAACGTTCTAGCTACAAGTAAGATGCTTAGCCAGCACACCTTATAGCGGGACTCAAGTAACCATGGTAAGTTGAGATTTTTCTGAGTCATTGGTTCTTATGGGTAATATTGTTTAGCGTAAATGAAAAGGGAGTAGGGTTAGTGGTCCTAGTTAGCTTACAGGGTCTGGAAAGCCATGTGGAGGTAAGTATGTTGTCCTAGAATACTCTTTGTAGTGGGGGAGTGATTGGCGTATGGCCACCAACCATATGTTCCAGTCACCCGCTGACACTAGTTTCCTCTTTAATCATTCCTTGTCTCTTTGTTTGGATTTGTGGAAATATGGTTTTTAAGTAAAAATGATTTTGTCTTAGAAACTGTTTTTTAAATGAAGTGATTTAAAAAGAAAATTATGTGTAAGGTTTGAAAAGTGTGGGTTGAATGTTTTGGTTTTGAAAATTAAAAAGGTCTGGTTTTGATCCTTGGTGTTCTCATATAAATCCACATGATTGGGTTTATATGGAAAGATAAATGGTTAATGGAACGAGTTTATGAGTTCTTGGATAGATGTGAGGTGGGTGCCGGTGTGGCACAAGAACATGCATGTGTGAGGCCCATGGGACACCATTGGTGTTTGTGCAACCAACCAGCTTCGTTTATTTTCAAAAATTCTTATTAAAGGAAAATTGTGTGTTTTAATAACTGGCGATTTTGTGGTGTGTCCATTTGTTTTGGAAGTGTTGGATGTTAGGTGTTTCAATCTGAGAATCCATTTTGACTAATTTTTGTCTTGAGTTTGAATTCTTATTTTTAAGTTAGTGTTAAAGCATGGGGTTAGTGGTGTCTTTTGAAAAGTTCTTTAGGAGGCCCATACAGTGGTTCCCCTATATGTTTAGTGTTAGCTTGCAGTATATATTGGCCATTAGACCAGTTTGATTGGGTCCATGGTTTTCTTTCTTGACTGGTGTACACCCCCATAAATCATTAGAATTTGATTGAAGTGCGGCCATGGGTAATTTGTCGTTGGTCGACCCTTGAGTTGATTAAAGTGAGGACTCTCCATTTTTAGTGACAGTGTTAAGTCTATTCCTCATTATTTTTTGTTAAGAGCATCCTATCGCAGCGGGATGATAGACATGATGGGAGTTGATAGGATTTTTGGTCTCTTTGGGTTGTCTGAGTCGTCGGGTATGAATTTTGACATCATTGCGTCTGAAGGATCCCCCTATAAATGGTGAAAGAAATCTAGCATGGAAGGGTGAAGGCAGTTTGAAGTTATCGGTGTTGAACGATGTCTTGGAGAGCTTGTAGTGATTTCATTATCTACAAGGTTCATGTTTGGTGATGTCTTTCAGTGTGAGTTCTCTTTGAAGAGAAAGGGAGGATTTTTTAGAATCCTTCAGGAGTCCTGTTTTCATAGGAGTGTGTCCTCTTAGGGAGTTATAATTTTTCTTTTCAAAGGGGAGTGTTTATTATGTGTCTTTCCCTTCTTAATTTTCTTGGTTAAGGTGAAGAGATATTCCATGCTCATCATCTAAACCACTATTTTGGTGGATGTGTCATGAGGGAGTTGTCAGATGTCGTGGTGTGTTGTGTTTGTTGGTGTTTTCTCAGTTGCGGTGTTGTTTCATGTGACACTAAAAGGATAAGCTCTGTTTGGGAGTCTTTGATACATGACTATGAGGTAGGAGCTGCTTCAAACATCAGAGCTTCAACCATAGGTCTCGGAGTGAAGTTGGCATGTGGTCAGGAACCCTAGGAGTGTATGGGACCCCGACCTTATTTCTATCAACAGTGTTTGAGGTGAAAGCAGTTTAAGTTGTTTCATGTGGTTGTTCCATTCCGAACAACCCATATGGGTGTGTGAGGTTTCCCGTGGCTATGAGGAGGCATGGTTGTCTCATTACCATAACGTCCTGGTGGTTGTGCCCCATCAAATATAATCTCTTTTAGGGGTTCTTATGGGGTCTTTTTTTTGGGAAATCAGTCTCAATTTTGATTAGTCCTCATCTAGGGATGTGGAGATGCAAGTTTTTATTGGGTCATGGTTCTGACGCCCCGGTAGTTGGTCCCTTCCCTCCCTGCCCCTTGTGGTGGGGTGTTTGGTCACCGTGGGGAAATTTTCAAGGTTTTGTATCTTTGCTCCGTTCTAATGGTGGGGAGACCCACATTGTGTCTCGCACAAATTTCTTTGGAATGAATCATTGTTATACTTTCTTCATAATAGTGGGGAGTCTTCTCGGCCCTCCTCGTGTCGATTTTCCAATCTTGTCTCAGACTTCAGTAAGTTTCTATGGTGGGGATCCCCTTCGGGATTTCCCCTATTAGCCTTTTAGTTCTATTCCTAGAGATGACTTAGTGGTAGGTGATAAGAGTATTCCTTGGATTTGGTTGGTCTTGTTTGTTGGTTCCAGTCAAGCGGTGTGGTTATCATTCAATGGTGCTCAATATGTTTCGGTTTGTGAAGTTGGTTTCCATGGGTGTGAGAGTTTCTTTCCTTGACCAATCATATGGAGGTGTTCTAGCTCTTTGGGACGGGTGGCACATAGTGGAATGTCTTTTACGAGTTTCTTGAGGTTTTCATTTAAGTCACTTTCTCTAATCATGGTGCACTTGCCTTTTTCTGCTTGTTTTTCATAGGGATCCTCTTTGAACTTTAAGGGGGTATTGTTTTCTACCTTGAGTCTCAACCTTAGTTGTGGATTTCTGAGGACGGAAAGATTTATGGTAAGGATAATTGTCACACACTAAATTTTTCAATTTATTTTATTTCATTATTTTCTAGACCGAAAATTTTTCGTGTGTTTTGGGTGAGATAATGTTTAAAAAAATTTAGTCTTGTTGAGAAAAACACACTTTTTGGGTTTAGCGTCATCAGGCACACAGGGAAAAGCAGGGTTCTGAGACCACGTGGCCTGCCCAATTTTCAAAAATAAATTAAAACAAAAAGGAATAATAGAATTGTGATGATTGATAAAATGGAAATAAAATAAAAATAAGAAGTTTAATAAAATTTAAGAAATTTTTTTAATGATAATAATTATAATAATAATAATAATAATAATATTGTTTGAGAATATTATTATTATTATTATTATTTAAGAATATATAATTTATTAAGTTGTTATTAATATTTTAAAACTTATTATTATTGTTTATATTATGTTAGGTTGTTTCCACTTCTATTAATATCATTAATGTCATTATTATTAACACTGTAAATTATTATTATCAGCATCATTAATTATTATCATTAAAATTGTTAACATTTTAATTAAAGTTATCATTTTAAGGATATAAATTTTATTATGCTATTATTGTTATTATTGTTATTATTTTTATTATTATTGTTAAGGTTATAGTTTAATAATACTATTTTTATTAATATTATTATTATTATTAATTTTTTTAGTTTTATTTTTGTTTTAATTTTTTTTGGGTAGGGTTCGGACCCCCTTCTTTCCCCTAGGTCGCCACCCCCCCCCCCCCCAATTCTTGGGAGGAACCTCTTCTCCCCTGGATCTTATTGGATTTCCGGTCCGCCTCCCCTCCCACGTCTGGTGTCGCGGTCTTCCTCTACTAATGGCGGACCATCCTCCCAGTGGGTCTCCCACATAATCGCCTTCCACCCGGCAGACGCCCAGCCTCCCCTGCTCAGACCCGTGCACCTCCTTCTGTTCAGCCGATCATTTATCATTTCTTCTTCTTCTGGCTACTCTAACAGGTTCTCTCCACCTCAATGTATAGCCTCACTATGGCCTCTACCTCTCTTGAAAAAACCTACCCCCTTGGCCGCACATCCCTTCTCATTCAGATTTTTTCAGCACGACACACCTCTGGCACCTCTCCATCATGATCAGTCAGCATCCCACACCCACACCACAGGTTCTTACTTATTCTTTTGGTTGGTTTATTCCCTTGGGATATTATCATGTTAGTTTTAACGTTTTTTTTTTTTGTCCGATTTGATTTTCTCTTTAATCTGATTCATGTTTTTGGGTCTACTTTGATTTTTTGTGGTGAGTTTGGAATTGTGCACCACAACTTTATCCGAGTTAGAAGGCTTCTTCACCCGAGTTAGGAGGTTCCGCATTTTGACATCTTTAGATAAATTTAATAGGTTTGTTTAAATTTAAAAATGTGTTATTTGTGTTGATAGTGTGGTGTGTTGAGTTTTTTTGAAGTGGTTTGAGTGCTTGTTGATTGGAAATGTTTTTTTAATAGAGGAGAGTGCTATGTTTTGATTGTGATTTGATGCAAGGTTTCAAAAAAATGGGTTTTAGGAATTTTTGGTAGGTTTGAATTTTTTTTTTTTTGAGGAACTTTAGGTGTGTGTGTATTTAAATAGATATTTTCAAAGGAAAATGAATCAATTTGGGTGTGTTTTCATTGTTGTGTACTTTTGAAATTGAATTGAAAAATTATTTGAATAATGGGAAACATGTTATGATATGGTTACCTTGTGTATTTGGTTTTAAAGATACATCACTATATGGAATCAAGTGGTTTTTAGTGTAAAGTCTTCTTGTTTTTTCTTGAAATGATTTCATAAATAGCTAATATGACTTATTGATTTATTTAGATGGTGTGAAAGTGGTATTTTGAAAGAGTGAATACGTGTTCATTTTTAAAGTGGTATGTTTATATAAAATAAGATGTGTTTTTGGTGTGTGTTTGGTTTTTAGATGTTTTATAGATTGTTTAAGTTTTTTATTGTTTTATTAAATTATATGTGTAGTACGTTGGACCTTGTTGCGATGGTTTTGGCTTGTGGGTGTTGAGGATTCCTACATGTACATGCATAGGGTAAGTCATATATATTTATATATATATATATATGCCCTCTTTTTGCATATTCCCTCTTGGTGAAAGGAGTATGTGCAATGCATCTAGATGTGTATGTGTGTGTGTGTGTGTGTGTGTGTGTGTAAATGCATGTGCATGTATACATCAAGGGTTGGTTCGAGTGGTCATCGATAAATAGCATCATTTTTTAGGTAATCCTCCACTTCACTCGACTTTAAATTTAAAATTTATTAATTTCTTGATATTTCATTGATTTTTGATAAATGAGAAATCGTATTATATAATTATTTTTGGAATAAATATTTGATGTAAACGAATCTGTTTATTTTATGTATGACACCAAAATTATTTTCTTAATAAATTGATGCAAAATGATAAAAGAATGCCCGTTTTTCCTATGAACATAATTCATGAACTTTCAAGTGTGGTTTTGGTTTGATATCAAATGTTCTCTTCGGATGAGTGAACAAATTTTTTTCTTTCTCTAAAGGAATGGTGTTTCTTTTAATGTTTCATAAGGAATTTTTGGCACTTTGATAAAATAAATTATTTTTAAAATACATCCATTATATATTAATCATACTATTTCAAGTATATCATTGTGCACAATATGAAATATGTCTTAAGAAATTAAATTTCAGACACAAAACCCATTACCTTTATTCCCACATCCACTAAAGAACTAGAATATCTAATATTGAAAAAATAACAATATTAAACACATATTTTAGAACTTTATTCATATATATATAATTTTATAGACATAATTTATAATTATTCTTTTCATTATTATATCAGTTATTTATTTTTTATTTTCAATAATAGCTATGAGTGATATTGATTGTTTTGCACTTGATTCCTAATAGCGGTGTTATTATTCATTATTATTCCAAATTTAATCATTAATAGACCATACAAGGTACAAAATTGATACATTTTAATTATTTATAATTTTATAATTTCATTCTATGGGAGTTTTTCTTAAAAAAATTAACGATGAAATTGACATTGAGTATGTTTCAATGCTTTTTTATGAACGAGCGTTGGTATATTATAAATGAGTTTAATATTAAATTAACTAATCTAAAAACAAAATAAAATTATTATTTAACTATATGAAAATTATATTATCATTAATTAAATTATCATATTAATTTGTGATATTATCTTATAGCATTGATCATGTAGGCGGTTATACTAACCCAAACATAAACATACTATAATCGATGGGTGAGTATGGTTATCAAAGTCATTCTTTTGATATAGTAAAATTATTAAAGAATAATGATGAAATTATTTATATTTTTTTATGGTTTTAAATCATATTTTATTACACTTTAATGAATAAAATATATATCATATGAAAAATGAGATATGTTATTTCATAGAGGTGGTAGTCTGCATGTACACACGATAAAAATTTTCAATTATCAATGAATGATAGGGGAAGAAGGTGGATGATAATTTTTTTATTAATAATAGTAATTATATTATTTTTTTCACACTGTTTTTTCAATTTAATCCTTATAAACATATAATAAAGTTGGTGGTGAAAAATGGAAGACATCACTTTGTGGAGGTGGTAGTCCACCCATACGCACTAATGATGTTTTTGTTTTTATTAATAGAAATAGGGAAAAGTGATAAATTATTATTACATTAATATAATAATATTATATATAAAAACCATCAAAATTTCATTATTCATTAATGAGAAAATTATTTTGGAAAATTAAGAAAGCAACTAATAGAAATAGTGGAAGATTGGTACTCACGTTGAGAAATTGAGTTATCCCATAGAGAACTCCAAGGAAATAGATGGATTATGATAAATTATCAAGAATAAAAGCTCAAGGAAGTGGAAAATAGTTATATGGGAATGAAAAGGGGTATATTTTCAATATAGAAATGAAATATATGGCGTTCTTCAAGTAGTGGTGAGAGGCCAATTTTATAACCAGAGAGAATGAGATTTTAAGAATTACTTAATCTTAATATAAAGAGAGAACAGATTTCGCATGTCAAGAAGACACCCAAATGAAAAATGACGGGGTGTAAATAAGTTTTGGTCAATCCACACAACAAACAATAAATTATAAACCTATTTAAAACATTTTATACCTTTTACAACTTTGTTAAATCCTTTTTACCCTTGTGGCATTTTCTGCGGTAAAGAGTTTTTACGTGAGTAATTCATTTTTATGCCTAAAAAAATGGTCCTTAGTACATAATATAGAACTTATAATAAAAAAATTTAAATACATTTTTTTATATTAACTTTATAAATGTGATAAAATTAATTTTTAAAATAATAAATGTATAATATATTAAAAATGTTAGAGAATAGTGTAACATATGTTTTAAATAATCAAACATAGGTCTATAAACTAAAATAAATATTTTTATATTTATAATTCCTATAAAAAATAATTTTTTTTCTAGAAAAATTACTCATAAATTTCCAATTCATACTTATATACTAATAATTTTCCAGAAGTTACAGTATTTATAAAAATGGTAACTTTCACTATTGAACAAAAATTTATTATTTTTAGAAAAAATCACAAAATATATCCTAAGATAATATTTTCTGAATTTATTGAGAAACTAGGTCCATTATTTTGAATTATTTATTTAAAATTTAGGAATTTAACATTTAAATAAAATCAAAAAACTCAATGAAAAACTATTATAATAGGAAAATAAAATTTTAAATTGCTAGTTGTACTTATTATTAATTTCTATAAAATACTAATAAAACCAGAATTAATAAATTAATATTATAATTTCTTAACATCATAATTTGATAATAATATAATTAAATTTATTTATTAAAATTGGTAGCAAATAAAAAAGACAACTCTTTGTAAAATATATTTTTAAGTAAAATATTAATTAAGTAAATTTCTGTAAAATAGACTTTATATATATATATATATCATAATTATTTTTCTCTCATTAATACCCAATAATTTAATAAATATATTTTTATTGTCAAATTTTATTTTAATTCGTCATAGTTTTCATTTAACTTTAGTGTTGAATATAGACCAAGTTATTAGCATAATATTTATTTAGGGAAAATACATAATAAAATTTAGGAGCGTAACATTCTCCATAATTAAATAAATTATTTCCTCACATTTTTTATTACTTCAAAATAATGAAATAGTTAATGTCCTCTTATATACAAGAATAAGTTTCCAATGAGGTTTCATCCCTACTATTTTTATTTTGACTAGTGAACTCACCTTTCTCCCATAATAGGAATATAACTAATTTTGAGTTTTTATTTTACCATTTATGTTAATTAATACAATATAATGAGAGTGTTTTTATCATAGGGAGTTTAATAATATATAATTTATTAAGTTTTTATTAATATTATAATACTTATTATTATTGTTAATATTATGTTAGGTTGTTTTCACTTCTATTAATATAATTAATTTCATTATTATTAACAATATAAATTATTATTATCAACATCATTAATTATTATCATTAAAATTGTTAAAATTTTAATTAACGTTATCATTTTAAGGATAAAACTTTTATTATGCTATTATTGTTATTATTATTATTATTATTATTATTATTATTATTATTATTATTATTTTTAAGGTTCTAGTTTAAGAATACTATTTTTATTAATATTAATAATATTATTATTTTTTTTAGTTTTATTTTTCTTTTATTTCCTTTTTGAGTAGGGTTCAGACCCTTCTTTCCCCTAGGTCCCCCACCCATTCTTCGGCGGATCCTCTTCTCCCATGGATCTCATCGAATCGTCGGTCCGCCTTACCTCCAATGTCCAACACTGCAGCCTTTCTCCACCCATGTTGGACCATCCTCCCCGCCTGCCGCCCGCACAACCGCCTTCCACCTGGCCGATGCCCTACCTCCCCCGCTCAGACCCACATGCCTCCTTCTCTTTGTCCGAGAATCTGGTGGCTCCTCTTCTTCTAGCTACTCTGACCAGTGCTCTCCACCTTGATGGACATCCACATATCGGCCCCTACCTCCATCACAAAACCTCCCCCCCACCAACCCACTTGGCTGTACATCCCTTCTCAGCTGGATTTTTCCAGCTCGACGCACCTCCGACACCTCTCTGTCGTGCTTGGTCAGCATCCCGCACCCACGTCGTAGGTGCATACTTCTTTGTTTGGTTGTTTTCTTCCTTTGTGGGGTTATCATGTTAGGGTTAAGGTGGTTTTTAGTCTGGTTTGATGTTCTCGTTGGTTCGATTCATGTTTTAGGGTTTACTTTGTTTTTGTTGTGGTGCATTTGGTGAGAAATTGGAATTGCACACCGAACTTTTGGAGGTTTCATCACCCGAGGTAGGTAGTTCTACACTTTAACATCTTTAGATAAATTTAATATGTTTGTTTAAATTTATAAATGTGTTATTTGTGTTTATTGTGTGGTTTGTTGAGTGTTTTGGAAGTGGTTAGAGTGCTATTTGATTGTAGATGTATTTTTAATAAAGGAGAGTTCTATGTTTTGATTTTTCTTTGATGCGATGTTTCAAAAAAATGTGTTTTAGGAATTGTTGTGTAGGTGAGAAATGTGTTTTAAGGCACTTTAGGTATTAGTGAATTTAAATGGATATTTTCAGAGGAAAATGAATCACTTTGGGTGTATTTTCCTTATTGTGTACTTTTGAATTTGAATTAAAAAATTATTTGAATAATGGAAAACATGTTATGATATGGTTACCTTGTGTATATAGTTATAAAGAAATATCTCTATATGGAATCAAGTGGTTCTTCGTGTAAAGTCTTCTTGGTTTTTCTTGAAATGATTTCATAAATAGATCAAATGATTTATTGATTTATGTAGATGGTACGAAAGTTGTATTTTGAAAGAGTGAATACGCGTTTGTTTTTAAAGTGGTATGTTTATAAAAAAGGATCATTTTTTTTGTTTTTGTTTGTTTTTTAGATGTTTTATAGATTGTTTAAGTGTTTAATTGTTTTATTAAATTATATTTGTAGTGTGTAGGACCTCACTACCATGGTTTTGGGCTATGGTTGTCGAGGATTCCTCCATGTACATGCACAGGGTAAGGCATATATATATATATATGTGCCTTCTTTGTGCATATTCACTCATGGTGCGGGGAGTATTTGCAATTCATCTAGGGGTGTATATATATGTATAAATTCATGTGCATGTATACGTCAAGGGTTGGTTCGAGTAGTCCTTGAAAATTAGTGTCATGTTTGAGGTAGGCCCCCACTGCACTCACCTTTAAATTTAGAATTTATTAATTGCTTGATATTTAATTTATTTTTGATAAATGAGAAACAATATTAGGTAATTATTTTTGTAATAAATATTTGTTGTAAACGAAGCTGTTTATTTTATGCATGACACCTGAATTATTTTCTTGATGAATTGACACACAATAATTAAATAATTCATGTATGGCCTTTGAACACAATTCATGAACTTTCAAATATGGTTCTAGTTTGATTTTAAATGTTCTCTTCGGATGCATAAACAAATGTTTTTCTTTCTCTAAAAGAACGGTGTTTATTTAAAATTTTCATAAGGCCTATTTGGAACTTTGATAAAATAAATTATTTTGAAAAAATTTCTTTGGGGTGAATCAAGGGTGATCTTGTTGTGTACGTCGATTGTGTGAGTTGTTGTATGTAATGTTTTTGCATCGTGACCGGTTAATTGATTGACATTTTTGACTCACCCCCTTTTTATTACACATGTTGACATGGGAACCTAGCAAAGTAATTGAATTTTCAGTGAACGATTGTTGAACTAGTTTAGACTTCGCACTGGTTAGTAGCCCTTAGTACGAACTTTTCTCTACTAGGTGATTAGGCCCCACAGTTAAGCTAGGTAGGGAAACACCGGGAATTTGGGCATTGTGACATCATCAAGAGTAGTCTTGGCTTTGCGATGAGTCACATGTATAGTACATTCTGGATTGTTTACGAGCTCCTAGGTTCAACCCATGTTTTCTTTAGTGCTTATTTGTATGTAGCGGACAATTGAGGGGCCTAGTACGGTTTTTGGTCCCCATTTTCTACTTTCCCATTGCCCTTATTGTGTGTTTTGTGTTGTGTGTAGTTTTACTCTTGACTAACAACTAAATTTTTACATTCTAAATTGTTTACGAAAATGTTTTAAAATGTAATGAACCTTTTCCCTTTAAACATTAAACTTGTTTTTAAATTAAAAATGGAAATGGGTTGTTACTTGTTTTTGAAATTAAAATGTGTGTGGAAACCCATATTTTATATAATTTCATTCAAACATCAAATTAGTAAATTATTTATTTAAAATTAGTGCTTTTGGAATAGTTTTTTTTTTGAACACCTACTAAATTTCAATAATCATACCTATAGTGTTTTCTTGTTTTTAGTTTCTCCTGCAGGTTCCAACTCTAGATTGGTTCTCCTTGGGTGATGTTTGGTTTTGGTGTTGGAGAGTGACTCTCAGGGTCACATGGAGTTTTGGTCATGGTCAGGTTAGTATGTGTTGATGTTCGTTCTTTCTCTTTCGTGTCATTTATTTATTTTGAATTGTTCTATTTTATTTCTATTAATTAGTTCATTTTTATTTGGATAAATCCTTCCCATGTTGTTCTTTATTGATTCCCTGGTGCTCATCACCAGCCTTGGAGGATCGAGAATGCCAATTAGGCTGTGCTACGGATCAACTCGGGTGACCAGTCCAGGGTTGACCCGGGTTGGTTTGTGAAAAAATGGTATCTGAGGAGTTTTTCCCTTTTGGGTCATGTTCCTTTAGGATAGAGTTTGGGTAGAACAAAATTAAAGGTTTCGTAACTCAACGTTCTAGCTACAAGTAAGATTCTTAGCCAGCACACCTTATAGCGGGACTCAAGTAACCATGGTAAGTTGAGATTTGTCTGAGTCATTGGTTCTTATGGGTAATATTGTTTAGCGTAAATGAAAAGGGAGTAGGGTTAGTGGTCCTAGTTAGCTTACAGGGTCTGGAAAGCCATGTGGAGGTAAGTATGTTGTCCCAGAATACTCTTTGTAGCGGGGGAGTGATTGGCGTATGGCCACCAACCATATGTTCCAGTCACCAGCTGACACTAGTTTCCTCTTTAATCATTCCTTGTCTCTTTGTTTGGATTTGTGGAAATATGGTTTTTAAGTAAAAATGATTTTGTCTTAGAAACTGTTTTTTAAATTAAGTGATTTAAAAAGAAAATTATGTGTAAGGTTTGAAAAGTGTTGGTTGAATGTTTTGGTTTTGAAAATTAAAAAGGTCTGGTTTTGATCCTTGGTGTTCTCATATAAATCCACATGCTTGGGTTTATATGGAAAGATAAATGGTTAATGGAACGAGTGTATGAGTTCCTGGATGGACGTGATGTGGGTGTCGGTGTGGCACAAGAACATGCATGTGTGAGGCCCATGGTACACCATTGGTGTTTGTGCAACCAACCAGCTTCGTTTATTTTCAAAAATTCTTATTAAAGGAAAATTTTGTGTTTTAATAACTGGCGATTTTTTGGTGTGTCCATGTGTTTTGGAAGTGTTGGATGTGAGGTGTTTCAATCTAAGAATCCATTTTGACTAATTTTTGTCTTGAGTTTGAATTCTTATTTTTAAGTTAGTGTTAAAGCATGGGGTTAGTGGTGTCTTTTGAAAAGTTCTTTAGGAGGCCCATACAGTGGTTCCCGTACATGTTTAGTGTTAGCTTGCAGTATATCTTGGCCATTAGACTAGTTTGATTGGGTCCATGGTTTTCTTTCTTGACTGGTGTACACCCCCATAAATCATTAGCATTTGATTGAAGTGAGGCCATGGGTAATTTGTCGTTGGTCGACCCTTGAGTTAATTAAAGTGAGGACTCTCCATTTTTAGTGATAGTGTTAAGTCTATTCCTCATTCGTTTTGGTTAAGAGCATCCTATCGCAGCGGGATGATAGACATGACGGGAGTTGATAGGATTTTTGGTCTCTTTGGGTTGTCTGAGTCGTCGGGTATGAATTTTGACATCGTTGCGTCTAAAGGATCCCCCTAGAAATGGTGAAAGAAATCTAGCAGGGAAGGGTGAAGGCGGTTTGAAGTTATCGGTGTTGACCGATGTCTTGGAGATCTTGTAGTGATTTCATTAGCTACAAGGGTCATGTTTGGTGATGTCTTTCAATGTGGGTTCTCTTTGAAGAGAAAGGGAGGATTTTTTAGAATCCTTCAGGAATCCCTGCTTTCATAGGAGTGTGTCCTCTTAGGGAGTTATAATTTTTCTTTTCAAAGGGGAGTGTTTATCATGCGTCTTTCCCTTCTTAATTTTCTTGGTTAAGGTGAAGAGATATTCCATTCTCATCATCTAAACCACTATTTTGGTGGATGTGTCATGAGGGAGTTGTCAGATGTCATGGTGTGTTGTGTTTGTTGGTGTTTTCTCAGTTGCGGTGTTGTTGCGTGTGACACTAAAAGGATAAGCTCTGTTTGTGAGTCTTTGATACATGACTATGAGGTAGGAGCTGCTTCAAACATCAAGGCTTCAACCATAGGTCTCGGAGTGAAGTTGGCATGTGGTTAGGAACCCTAGGAGTGTATGGGACCCCGATCATATTTCTATCAACGGTGTTTGAGGTGAAAGCAGTTTAAGTTGTTTCATGTGGTTGTTCCATTCCGAACAACCCATTTGGGTGTGTGAGGTTTCCCGTGGCTATGAGGAGGCATGGTTGTCTCATTACCTTAAAGTCCTAGTGGTTGTTCCCCATCAAATATAATCTCTTTTAGGGGTTCTTATGGGGTCTTTTTTTGGGGAAATCAGTCTCAATTTTGATTAGTCCTCATCTAGGGATGTGGAGATGCTAGTTTTTATTGGGTCATGGTTTTGACGCCCCGGTAGTTGGTCCCTTCCCTCCCTGCCCCTTGTGGTGGGGTGTTTGGTCACCGTGGGGAAATTTTCAAGGTTTTGTATCTTTTGTCAGTTCTAATGGTGGGTAGACCCACAATGTGTCTCGCACAAATGTCTTTGTAATGAATCATTATTGTCCTTTCTTCATAATGGTGGGGAGTCTTCTCGGTCCTCCTCATGTCGATTTTCCAATCTTGTCTCAGACTTCAGTAAGTTTCTATGGTGGGTATCCCCTTCGGGATTTCCCCTATTAGCCTTTTAGTTATATTCCTAGAGATGACTTAGTGGTAGGTGATAAGAGTATTCCTTGGATGTGGTTGGTCTTGTTTGTTAGTTCCAGTCAAGCGGTGTGGTTATCATTCAATGGTGCTCAATATGTTTCAGTTTGTGAAGTTGGTTTCCATGGGTGTGAGAGTTTCTTTCCTTGACCAATCATATGGAGGTGTTCTAGCTCTTTGGGACGGGTGGCACATAGTGGAATATCTTTTACGAGTTTCTTGAGGTTTTCATTTAAGTCACTTTCTCTAATCATGGTGCACTTTCCTTTTTCTGCTTGTTTTTCGTAGGGATCCTCTTTGAACTTTAAGGGGGTATTGTTTTCTACCTTGAGTCTCAACCTTAGTTGTGGATTTCTGTGGATGAAAAGATTTATGGTAAGGATAATTGTCACACCCTAAATTTTTCAATTTATTTTATTTCATTATTTTTTCGACCGAAAATTTTTCGTGTGTTTTGGGTGAGACAATGTTTAAAAAAATTTAGTCTTGTTGATAAAAACACACTTTTTGGGTTTAGCGTCATCAGGCGCACAGGGAAAAGTCGGGTTCTGAGACCGCGTGGCCTGCCCAATTTTCAAAAATAAATTAAAACAAAAAGGAATAATAGAATTTTGAAGAGTGATAAAATGGAAATAAAATAAAAATAAGAAGTTTAATAAAATTTAAGAAATTGTTTTAATGATAATAATTATAATAATAATAATAATAATATTGTTTGAGAATATTATTATTATAATTATTTAAGAATATATAATTTATTAAGTTGTTATTAATATTTTAACACTTATTATTATTGTTTATATTATGTTAGGTTGTTTCCACTTCTATTAATATCATTAATGTCATTATTATTAACACTGTAAATTATTATTATCAGCATCATTAATTATTATCATTAAAATTGTTAACATTTTAATTAAAGTTATCATTTTAAGGATATAAATTTTATTACGCTATTATTGTTATTCTTGTTATTATTTTTATTATTATTGTTAAGGTTATAGTTTAATAATACTATTTTTATTAATATTATTATTATTATTAATTTTTTTAGTTTTATTTTTGTTTTAAATTTTTTTGGGTAGGGTTCGGACCCCCTTCTTTCACCTAGGTCGCCACCCCCCCCCCCCAAAATTCTTGGGAGGAACCTCTTCTCCCCTGGATCTTATTGCATTGTCAGTCTGCCTCCCCTCCCACGTCTGGTGTCGCCGTCTTCCTCTACTAATGTCGGACCATCCTCCCAGTGAGTCTCCCACATAATCGCCTTCCACCCGGTAGACGCCCTGCCTCCCCTGCTCAGACTCGTGCACCTCCTTTTATTCAGCTAATCATCTATCATTTCTTCTTCTTCCGGCTACTCTAACGGGTGCTCTCCACCTCAATGGATAGCCTCACTATGGCCCCTACCTTTCTTGAAAAAACCTACCCCCTTGGCCGCACATCCCTTCTCGTTCATATTTCTTTGGCACGACACACCTCCGGCACCTCTCCATCATGATCAGTCAGCATCCCACGCCCACACCACAGGTTCTTACTTATTATTTTGGTTGGTTTATTCCCTTGGGATATTATCATGTTAGTTTTAACGTTTTTTTTATCCGATTTGATTTTCTCTTTGGTCTGATTCATGTTTTGGGTCTACTTTGATTTTGTTGTGGTGCGTTTGGAATTGTGCACCACAACTTTACCCGAGTTAGAAGGCTTCTTCACCCGAGTTAGGAGGTTCCGCATTTTGACATCTTTAGATAAATTTAATAGGTTTGTTTAAATTTAAAAATATGTTATTTGTGTTGATAGTGTGGTGCGTTGAGTTTTTTTGAAGTGGTTTGAGTGCTTGTTGATTGGAAATGTATTTTTAATAGAGGAGAGTGCTATGTTTTGATTGTGATTTGATGTAAGGTTTCAAAAAATGGGTTTTAGGAATTTTTGGTAGGTTTGAAATTTTTTTTTTTTTGAGGAACTTTAGGTGTGTGTGTATTTAAATAGATATTTTCAAAGGAAAATGAATCAATTTGGGTGTGTTTTCATTGTTGTGTACTTTTGAAATTTAATTGAAAAATTATTTGAATAATGGAAAACATGTTATGATATGGTTACCTTGTGTATTTGGTTTTAAAGAGACGTCACTATATGGAATCAAGTGGTTGTTAGTGTAAAGTCTTCTTGTTTTTTCTTGAAATGATTTCATAAATAGCTAATATGACTTATTGATTTATTTAGATGGTGTGAAAGTGGTATTTTGAAAGAGTGAATACGTGTTCATTTTTAAAGTGGTATGTTTATATAAAATAAGACGTGTTTTTGGTGTGTGTTTGGTTTTTAGATGTTTTATAGATTGTTTAAGTTTTTTATTTTTTTATTAAATTATATGTGTAGTACGTTGGACCTCGCTGCGATGGTTTTGGCTTGCGGATGTTGAGGATTCCTACATGTACATGCATATGGTAAGTCATATATATTTAAATATATATATATATATATGCCCTCTTTTTTCATATTCCCTCTTGGTGAAAGGAGTATGTGCAATGCATCTAGATGTGTATATATATATGTGTGTGTGTGTGTGTGTGTAAATGCATGTGCATGTATACATCAAGGGTTGGTTCGAGTGGTCATCGATAAATAACGTCATTTTTGAGGTAATCCTCCACTGCACTCGACTTTAAATTTAAAATTTATTAATTTCTTGATATTTCATTGATTTTTGATAAATGAGAAATCGTATTATATAATTATTTTTGGAATAAATATTTGATGTAAACGAATCTGTTTATTTTATGCATGACACCAAAATTATTTTCTTAATGAATTGATGCAAAATGATAAAAGAATGACCATTTGGAATATGAACATAATTTATGAACTTTCAAGTGTGGTTTTGGTTTGATATCAAATGTTCTCTTCGGATGAGTGAACAAATTTTTTTCTTTCTCTAAAGGAATGGTGTTTCTTTTAATGTTTCATAAGGAATTTTTGGCATTTTGATAAAATAAATTATTTTTAAAAACTTTCTTTGGGGTAACTCAGGGGTGATCTTGTTGTGTACATCGATTGTGTGAGTCGTTGTGTGTGATTTTTGTGCATCATTACTAGTTACTTGATTGAAATTTTTGAATCACCCCCTTTTTATTATACGTGCTGACATGAGAACCTGGCATAGTAAGTGAATTTTCTGTGAACAATTGTTGCACAAATTTAGACTACACACTAGCTAGTGGCCTTAGTACAGACTTTGCTCTGCTAGGGGATTGTCCCCCTAGGTTAGGCCAGGTAGGGAAACACTGAGTGTTTGGGTGTTATGATGTCATAGAGAGTAGGCATGCCTTTAGGATGAGTCACATTTATAGTATGTTCTAGATTGTTCCTGAGCTCCTAAGATCGACCCATGTTTTCTTTAGTGGTTATTTTTATGTGGCAGACGATTGAGGGTCTTAGTACAGTTGTTGGTCCCCGTTTGCTACTTTCATATTTCCCTTATTGTGTGTTGTGTGTTGTGTGTGGTTTTCCTCTTGACTAACAACTAAATTTTTAGATTATAAATTGTTTGTGGAAATGTTTTAAATGTAATTCTCCTTTTCCCTTCAAACATTAAAATTATTTTTAAATTAAATGGTCAATGGAATGTTACTTGTTTTGTAAATGAAATTTTGTGTGGAAACTCATATTTTATATAATTTAGTTCAAACCTGGAATTATTAAATCCTTTATTTAAAGGTAGTTCTTTGGGAATAATTTTTTTGGCACGCCTACTGAGTTTCAGTACTCATGCCTATAATGTTTTCTTATTTTTAGTTTCTCCTGAAGGTTCCAGCTCTGGTTTGGTTCATCATGGGCAATGTTTGGTTTAGGTGTTAGAGAGTGACTCTTAGGGCCATGTGGTGTTTTGGTCGTGGTCAGGTCAGTATGTGTTGCTGACCATTCTTTCTCTTTCGTCTCGTTTATTTATTTTATTATATTCTATTTTATTTCTACTACTTAGTTCATTTTTATTGGGAAAAATTGTTCCCCTATTGTTCTCTATTGGTGCACTGGCACTCATCACCAGATCAGGAGGATCGGGAACGCCTCTTGGGCCTTGATGCGGATCGACTCGGGTGACCGGTCCAAGGTCAACCCGGGTTGGTTCGTGGTAGGATCCACTATCACCAAGGTTTTTTAGGTTCATAATTATTCTTCATATGGTAGTGGATCTGATCCTCAAGCCAAGGGGGATGTTAATGTGGCTAAGACCAGACAAATTTATGCATTAGAGTGTGCTCTATAAGAATATAAAGCATGATTAGATAATCTTATAGGTATAGTGTTTATTTCATCTTATATAGTTCTTGCTTTGTTTGATATAGGTGTTACTCATTATTTTTTATCATCAAAGTTAGTGTATGTGTTGGTCTTATTACCAAAACTTCTGTTGAACTTATTGGATCTTTCCATGCCTTTGGGAACATGGTCCAAACAAGGTTTCAATTGTCCCACATATCGGGTGATGATAGCTTGCATTGAGGTGGTGTGGGACTTTGTATTTCTTGATAGTGACATCTTTGACCCGATACTTGGCATGGATTTGTAGATTAGTATCAAATACAATATAAATTGTTATAGTTATCAGGTTTATTTTTTATCTTTTGATGGGGTCACTCATGTTTTTCAGGGGGATTAGAACCCTATATCGGGAAGTATAGGGTTTGTTGTTCCTTATGCTGGGGTAATTGCAAGCCAAGTGTCAGAGATGTTTCTTGAGTTTGTTGACTCTTGTTTGAGTTGTCTACTTCTGAAAGTGGTGTTTTTGTACCTGAGGTCTTTTAAAATGATTTTTCTAGAGTACCACCATATAAAGAGGTCGAGTTTACAATTGATCTTCTCCTTGGTATGATTCCCATTTCTAGGCCATCATATCAAATCACACCTGCTGAGTTTGTGGAACTTAAATTCCAGAATGAGGACCTATTTTCTAAGGGATTTTTTCATACTATCATGTCATCATGAGTTTTTTCTATACTATTTACTAAGAAGGTAGAAAATAGTCTCAAACTTTGAATGTATTATCAAAAGTTGAATTGGGTGACTATTTAGAACAAATATCATTTTTCCATTATTAATTATCTCTTTCATTAGCTTAGAGAGGCACATTGGTTTTCAATGATTTACCAATGACCATGGTACCACCATTTGAGAGTTTGAGAAGTTGATATACCTAAGAAAATGTTTAGGAACCTACATGGGAATTCAGAGTTTTTGGTTATGCCCTTCGGTATCACTAGCGCTCCCACATTATGTATGGATTTTGATGTGGCATTTATTTCATTACATTTTTACAAAAAAAATATTATAATAAATCATTTTTTTAATTTCAAAATATTGTTTATTATCTAAATAAATTGGAATTCCCCTAGTAGGTGGCTGGGTGGTAGGGGTTGGGGTGTGGGGCATCCGTCACGGGGTTTATTTCGCGATATTTTTTTCTTGTAGCATTAATGTAATAATAGACCCACCTTTTAACTTGGAAATGTTGTTATTTTGATGATAAATGTTACAATATCAATTTATTTATTATTGTTAGTTATTTGGTTAATTTATTATTTTTCAAATAATTTTTCATCCGCCGTTATTTTTTAGTCCTTTTTGTTAAATTATATTTTAGAATTATTTTAATTCTTTATACATTATGTGATTTTCAAAAGAATAATTTTTCTTAATAAATTTTATTCTTAATTTGTTTAATTTCATATTCAATTGTATTTCAAAATAATAATTTCAAGAATTTATATTTTGTTTATTTTATTTATTTATTCATTTTATTTTTTTTTCAAAGTATTTATTTTAAATATTAAATTTCAATATTAATTTTATTTATTTCATTTTCATTTGTATTTCAAAGAAATAATTTTTAATTTTTTAATTTTAAATTATTTTTCATTTACATTCTTTAATGTGTAAATAATTAATTCTTATCGACTAAATTTTATTTATTTTTAATTTATGTACTTATTCATTCAATTTAAAATTATTTACATCAAATTATTTATATTTCTGGAAAATTCTCTAACAGTCAGTATGTTAACCATGTCAATTGACCACATCAGAGTCAGTATACTGACCATGGCTAGCTGACCAAATGTGTATCCCACCGATGATAGAGAGGCATCATCCCTCTCTCACTTTCATCCAAGTTATCATACATCCCATTACCTGCAGTGTGTTCTTCTCATGGTAAGGTAACTAACTGTGCCCCAACACCCCACTTCCAACCATGTTGAACTCTCTCACTGTGATCCACCTTACCGCACCAGTATCTCCAACCTACCATGAGAACCTTTCAAGGTAGGGAACCCTATTGCGCACTGCCTCCACCTGACCACACCACCATCAAACCACCACCTCAAAAAACTGAATCCAAGTACTTCATGTTGAACCATGACCTGCCCTACCACTCACATATCTATGAATTCAACACTACAACTGATAATTGTGCAACTTATTTGAGATTTCATCAAACCCAAACCCTGTTAGAAAATCAAAACACCACAAATCCATGATGTTTTCACTCAAATCTATATCTTCCACATTGAATAAACCTCATCATATACTATGAATAAACCCAAAAAGTAGTAGAGTTTTCCACAGATGAAATCTGAACTTCATAATAAAACCATCACTAGCCACCAAGGTATATCGAACACTGAGCTCCACTGCAACACCAACTGCATCGTCGAGTCACTAACGAATGAAGAAGACAATATACAATAAAATCCCTTGAACCCCTGCAGAATCTAGATGACTCTGTAGATATAGAAGTTTAAATCCATCCACTCTCAATTGAACTGTTGTGGGGTTGAAGTTGAATGACTTCCTCCAATGAAATACATTGCCTCTATCAGTGTTTGAGATACACTACCTCACCACCATGGAGAGATAATGTTGAACCAACCCCCCCCCCCCACCACCACCCCCACTCAAATATATATATATACATATATATGATATTACCGAATGTTGTTGGTGGTGTAAAGGGTTTGGGAGGGGTGAGGGAAAGGTCGTAGGGTCAAGTCCATGGGCCTGCGATTTACAACAATTTTCTTCTTTGTATTGTGTTCTGAGGTGGTGGATATAATCAAACTAGTATATATGATACTTTATAATACTAAAAATAAAAAATATATATATATAATAATAATATATAATAATAATAAAAAAATCATAAATATACATATTTAATAATATTGACTATAAAATTATGTAAATAATTTTATCTTAAATACTAATAATAATATTATATTTATCTACATAATATATAAAAAAATCATTGATATCAAATTGTGACATCCAAGACAAAAAAATATTCACGGATCTTAGCATGCGGATAGGGTACCAAAAGACTTAGAAAACTATTCTAAGTTCTCTCACGCACTCAAATTCAGAAGTAATAATTTAATTTCCATACTTTGAAAATTATTTATTTATGTTCCCATAGATTTAGAAAAAATATGATTTCAAGATAATGATATCATGTGGAGTGTAAAATGATCGTGGGAATTGCATGAGATTTTCAAGGGGAATCAAGGGTCGTTGTGAGGGGTTCGCTGATCTCAATGAGGCTTCACTGGAAGCAAGCGATGAGTGGTTCAAGATGTGCCACATAAAATGACCAAATTTTTGGTTATGTATTTCAATGTATTTATATTTTTTTTTAATAAGAGGATCTTATCCTCCTCTATTTTCATATTTTCTTAGAACACAAGAATCATCTTGATTCCAGGAGATGGGAACCATTTTCTCTTGTTATTGCTTTGTTTTTTTGTTTCATTTTTCTTCTATCTTTCTAAATATCATAATTCTATCCCTATTTTTAAAATTATTACTATCGCATCTATTCATTCTTCCTCCATATTCTTTGTGATCTTGAATCTCTAAAAATATAGAACTAATTTTTGGGGCTTGATTTAGGAAGTGAAATTTGATGATCCCCAGAGATATACAATTTGGGATGGTCGTCACCACTCAACCTTTCCTCTTAGAAGATCATGATTGTGATTTGGAGTGTGTGAGAGGAAAATTTTGTATAGTAGTAGTTTTCTACTCTTTTTCCTCATTTATTTTCCACTTCTTATCTCATTTTACTGACTGAGTATCTAAGTTTGGTTGTGTGATCTGATGACCTCAACATTATCATTATGGAATATGATATTTCCTTTATATAATGAGTCTTTTGATTGATTTATTTTGGAATTTGGAGGAATGATCGAGCATTGAAGAACTTTTGAGTTCATGTTTTCCCTATTTAGGTAAGAGAGGTGTGTGATCTGACTCTTCGGTCAAACATTTAGTCGGGATGAGAGTTGAGGGTCTTCTTATGAGGATCTATAAAGGGTAGTTGAGAGTGGATCAACTTTGATCTATCCTTATTCTCACTAAATCTCTCTCTTCTCATTATTTCTGCTTCCCAATTTGTCTTCTATTTTCTCACCATTTTGTGACTCCCATTGTATTTCTCAACAGTATTTCATTCTATTTTCATCTACTACTTTCAAAAATATTAGAATAAAAAAATATTTTTTAAAATACTACTAGAAAATTTGACATTTCTTCCTTGATATAAACCCTAAAATTTATCCCATGTTCTATATTTTGGGATTTATAAATGCATCTTTGACCATCCACACGATAAAGATGCAATCAAATTTTAGCACCATTTATAAGGAAGAAAAATTTTCTTATGTGATTTTTTCCAATTTTTCTGTTTTTTTCAAAAAAAATTATAAACATAATGTAAAATTTATGAACTATAACAATTATTATTCATAAACACTATTTTATATGAATCAAAAACATAGTGAGGTTGTTGCTACATTTAAATGTTGGTTGCTAGAACAACAACATCGATATCTTAATGATGATGAAATAACTTATTATCATTAAATCATGAAAATGATTTAGAAATTTATAGATAATATATAATATAACCATGAATATAAGGTAGTACTCTAATAACCCACTGATGTACAACTTTCTAGAAAGAAACTGATAAGGAAAGAGAAAATAAACTAAATAAAGAAGAAGTTCAAGCTGCCTATTTTTTATCTTGATATTTCCATATATTCAAGGCTATAAATTTAAGAAAATAGTTATATAGACTATTTCAAGGGATGAAAGGAGATGGAACATGCATAAATTGAGGATTCTAGAAAATTATTGGATGGTCATTACCTCTTTGTTATTCAGTGTACATATTTTGATTGCTTTAATTTGTCTCATTTCGTTTCCATTTTAGAACAGGTCATTCCATCAAAAGAAATCCTCTATTTTTCATGGAGGATATAGTAAATAAGGTGATGTGTTTTTAAGATAGGTTGTAGGAGTTCGAATACCTCACTCCAACCCCAGACATTCTTCTAAGCTCACTATTCAATCCGGAAGAGGAATAAACTGCATTGATTCAGTCCATTGACAATTTTATGTAAGAATCTATATTTTATTTAACTTTGATTATATTGAAGATTATCTTAATTGTGTTTTAAATTTTTAGGTATTAATTATGAGGTGCATTTTTTGATTTCCTAGAGAGTCAAGAGGAACTTGAGGCGACACCTTCTAAGGAATTACTAGACCTCCCAATTCTGTATGAAAATTCTAGATTGAGATAAACTGTTGAAGAGGAGTTTCTAGAGATGTGCACAGCGTCAAGGGGGTGATTATACACTCTCATTAGTCAATGAAGGATTATTTTTTCAATTTGAACCAGCATAAAAATCTAATCCTATAATTCTAGTATTACAGCCCAGGAAATCCCAACCTCATGATAAAGAAGAGGGGAAATACCCCTTTATTTTGTTTTCCTCTCCAGTACTCCAAAAGTGGCCCACTTCCAAGGAGAGAAACTATATTGATTCTACAAAAGGGTTACTCCAAAAATTGAAAAGCTCTTAAGCTAGAATGAAGAACATGTGGTGGTTCTTTGACAAGAAGACACATCTATCATCAGACTGGGGTTAATCTAAAGACTATCTAGCTAAGGACAGTCAAACTATAGAACCCCTTAGAGGGTTATCCTAATATTATCCTATTTCATTTCTTGATTTATTTTTTTAATGCTTGTTCTTTAATTTGTGATGTTTCATTTTAGGAAATAATCAGGCAGTGCATCCATAAGGTACATAACTATTAACATCCACCCAATAGAAAAATGAAAAATTGGCAGTTCATCCACAAGTTTCACAACTATTAACAATAATCCATTAGAAAAATCAATAACAATGGATGAATCATTTTGATTTTCAGGGCCAAGAAAAAAAAAATTGGATTAATTGGATCAAAACTCCCTAACTATAATGTGGTTGCATTTCACATTGAGTTATAACTCTTAAAATCTAATGTTAATGTTTTTACATTTGTAAGGATTGGAACTGAGCAATAAGGAATATTTTAAATGATAATATGGAGGATTCATTTGGATTAATATACAAATGAGAAACTTCTGCATCATGGGAGTGTTTGTTGTTTATTTTTCATTTTAATTTTGTTCATGATGCATACTGCTAAGTGTGTTAAAATTACCCTTTATTTTCTTTATAAAACATTGATTCTATTTTCCTAAATTGGGTTTACATTATGCTAGAATCTAGAGATTTGAAAAAACTATGTTTAACTTCAAGTCAAAATCTAGATATCACCCCCATCATTCCATTGTATTCAAATGTTGTTTTTCTGCCTCATAACCTACACTACCACAAAATAGGCTTTTATCAGTACTAAAAAGGCCTTTATCAGTGCCAAAAAAGTGTTGTTAATTGAGCCATTATTAAAGAGGGGGTACCTTTTATCAGTGCTAAAAATTACTGATAATGGCCCCCCTTTATCATTTCTATTCTAAGAACTGATAAATTCCCTATTTATCATTGCTTCAACTAGCGTTGATAAAGGATTCCCTATCTGGGTGTGCTATTTATATAACAGAACACCCAGAAACCTGCATAAAAAACCAATAGTTGACCAAAATAATCAAACCAGTAAAAATAACCTCCACAACCCAGTAAAAACCTGCTCAAAAATAACCACTCATAGTATGTATATACAAAAGAACCACATACATGATGAAAATGGTGAAAAAACAAGAAACACACACAAAAGTTTGGAAAATAATGCTATATACATTTAATTGACATCATGAATACAAAAATATTAACTCATGGTATATACCCAAAAAAACACTTCTATATACATTTTGAACAATGTTTTATAAAATTACATTTACAAATATCCAACAAACAGTTAAAAACATTAATGTTTTCTCTTTTGACGTCTATAGTCCCATCTAAAAAATGTCCTCTTATGGTAATAGTCACCGAATAAATCATCCCAACATGAGAAAAAGGTTCCACTTATATATGAAAATAAATATTATGTTAGTAATACTTTAAAAAAATAAATTAAACATTAATATGAATAATACATTAAAAAGTCATTTTTTAATAAAAAAAGACACATTTGGAGTCATACTGGGGACATTGTGTATCAAATTGAGGTGTGGTTGATTCCTACATGTCACAAATGACTGATGGATCATTTTTATAAAGTATCAAAACAGTCTAAATGCATTTCATTGTTTTTCAGTATGTCTGTTGTGTTTCTTTACAAAAATGTCATTTCAAACTAAAACCATGTATTTTAATTCATAACGGTTGAATCGTTCATCAGTTTGACATGATACTACTTCATACATGTCACAAAGGACTTATGAATCGTTTTCCTTAAATTAGATGGTAATCAGAGCATGTTTTCTTGGTTTTCAGCGAGTGATACATTTTGAGCATAAATTTCCATTTTAAAATGATAGCAAACACTTTTAGTCATACTTGTCACATTACTCATAAAATTTGGGTGGGGTTGATTCCTACAAGTCACAACTGACTCATGGATCATTTTCCTAAAATATTAAACAATATGAATGCATTTTCTCAGTTTTCAATATGCCAGTTGTGTTTTTTTACTTGAATTAATGTCAATTTTAAATAACAAGACACATTTGGAGTCATATCGGTGACATCATGTGTCGTATTAACGTTTGGTTGATTCCTACATGTCACAAATGACTGATGTATAATTTTCCTAAAGTATCAAAACAATCATAATGCATTTCCTTGGTTTTTAGTATGTTAGTTGTATTTTTTTAAAAAAATGTCGTTTCAAACTGAAAACATGCAATTCAAGTCATACCTATCACATCGTGCATCGGTTTGATGCGAGAATACTTCATACATATCAAAACGAACTTAAAAATATATATCCTTAATTATAAGACAATAGGAATGTGTTTTCTTGGTTTTCATTGAGTGACACTTTTTGAGTTAGAATGTCAATTTTAAACTGATAACGGACACTTTTAGTCATACCGGTCACACCGTTCATCATATTGAGGTGGGGTTGATTCCTGTTGAGCCCTCTAGAAGATTGTTGATTTCATATCTATGATTGATGTTTTAATAATCACAAATCATCACATACCATTAATGCTTAATCTGGTTTGATTTTTCATAAACTTAATTACAATCTGTTAATGAATCTGTTACCACATTTTTGTCTATGCTTATTGATGTACAAAGTATTTTGGAAGAACCGATTCAATATCAATAGACATTGGAAGCACTGATCGCATATCAAAAGACAACGGTCGCACCGATCCAATGCAAATGACTCACCGATGCAAATGACTCACCGATGAAAATGACTCACCGATGCAAAATGACTCACCGATCAGATGACAGACTGATGCTGATCAAACTGACTCACTGATGCAAATGACTCGCCGATGAAAAATGACTCACCAATCAGATGACAGACCGATGATGATCAAACTGACTCACCGATGCAAATGACTCACCGATGCAAATGAGCCACCGATCAAATGACTCACCGATCCAATGCAAAATGACTCACCGATGAAAATGACTCACCGATCCGATGCAAAATGAGTCACCGATGCTGATCAACTGACTCACCGATCAAATGACTCACCGATGCAAATTACTCACCGATGCAAATGAGCCACCGATCAAATGACTCACCGATCCAATGCAAAATGACTCACTGATGCAAATGACTCACCGATCCGATGCAAAATGAGTCACCGATGCTGATCAATTGACACACCGATCAAATGACTCACCGATGAAAATGACTCACCGATGCAAATGAGCCACCGATCAAATGAGCCACCGATCAAACTGACTCACCGATCAGATGACAGACCGATGCTGATCAGTCTGATTCACCGATGCTGATCTATCTGAGTCACCGATCATTACTCACTAATGTTGATGACCTACCGATCACTTGATTCTCCAATAGTCATAAACAACTGTTTGAATTTATTTATCTTTATCTTTATTTAATCTAACCAACGGTCATATTAGGTATATTTTAATGCTCTGTCAAATTATTAATAAAGGTTGTCGGATGTCAGGAAACCGTACCTCGTACCTACGGAAAGGAAACTTTTTCTGTCTTCCGAAGCATGTGACATAAATACAAGAAGACTCTGCTGAAGATAGCAAGGGTGTTGATAGAAGAACACAAGAGAGATATAGAGAAAAGGAAAGAGAAGGAAGAACCAAGGAGAACAGAACCTCATACACAATCAAGCCTACTCAAGAAGAGTTCTGTGCATACAAAAGAACATTGAAGAACTTCATCGACTACATCTCACTGCCTTTGAGCCTGAAGCATACGACACTCTTCCTCTCAAACAAAAACGAGAAGAGGACTCAGAATAAATTCTGACCAAATATAAAAGAGTCCAGAGCTACACTGAAATCACCAGAGCCATTTCTAAACTCTACATCTCTGCTCTGTGATACATTTGTTTTACATTTTGAGCAGTGTGTGTTATCTGCTGTATTAAACACACACACTGACTCCTGTACTTTCACTGGAGGATCTGTAAATCCTCAGAAAACCTTTCTTCACTTCATTTCCCACTGTGGATAGTGGTAGAGGTCGTATGAGACCTGGACAGCTCTAAGTTGTTGTTTGTTTTCCCACACAGAACTGTGGTAGAGGTCTTGTGACCTGGACAGTGTGTTCACTGTTGTTAACCCCGATCTAGGGTGTGGATCATTTTTATATAAACTTTTGAGAGGACTAAGTCTCGGCTTGAGACTGAACCTCTTGGTTAATTCTCTGTGTTTGTAGCTACATACTTTATCCATACTACATATTTATTTCATATTCCGCTGCTATTACTTTGAAATATAATTTATTTTCAAAGCTACTTTGATAGTTAAACTCGCAAGTGTTTATATTTATTATAGACCAGTAAGTTAGTTTCAAAGGTTAATTTAATCATAAGATTAAGTTAACTGAGAACTAATCAATCTTTGAGAAACTAATTGAACCTTTATAATCTGTATAAATTCACTACAGTTTAATCTGTTTTTGAAATAGGGGGATTTTAATCAACATTGTTTTTAACAGAAAATTTTAATTGGAACTCAATTCACCCCCCTCTTGAGTATCCACTCCGGCCAACACTTGGTATCAGAGGTTGTTAATATTTTCTAAACGTACTCTGTTTTCCACTGTGATTTTAGTTGTATTTTAAAGTTCTTAAAATTTCTGTTATTTCTAAATTTTTATCTCTTTAAAATTATTTTTGTAATATCATGGATAATAGACTTGAGGGTGCTGCTACTAACCGGCCACCTTTCTTTAATGGAAACAACTATGCTTAGTGGAAGCTAAAAATGAAAATTCACTTAGAAAGTATGGGCTTTGATATTTGGACTGTCATTGAAGCTGAATATAAAATTCCCAGTACTGATAGATCTACTTGGGATGAACCTACAAAGACTGCTTACAATAATAATTGTAAAGCTATGAATGCTCTGTACTGTGCTCTAGGAGATGAATAATTTAATAGAATTTCTGCATGTAAAACTGCATATGAAATTTGGGATACCTTAGCTGTTTCTCATGAAGGAACGAATAATGTTAAGGAGATGAGATTGAATACCTATACTATTAAGTATGATAATTTTAAGATGAAGCCTGATGAACCCATTTCTGATATGTATCTCAGGTTCAATGAAATTGTCAACACAATGACTTCTCTGGGAAAGGATGTTTCAGCAAAGGAGAAAATCATGAGAATTTTGAGATGTCTACCTGAAAGATGGAGAGGAACCTCTGTCTCCATTAGAGAATCTTGTGACATTGGAACACTGCCTGTCAAGGAATTAATTGGTAAGCTGATGATGTATGAAGAAGAGCTTAAATTAAATAAAGAAGAAGATGATGAACCTAAAAGGAAGTCTATTGCCTTCAAGACTACAACCTCAAAGAATAAGGATAAGGAAAAGCCTCAAGCTATCAATGAAAGTTTAAGTAGTGAGGAAAGTGAGAATGATTCTGATAGTGATGCTGAGATGGCACACATTGCTAGAAGATTTAAGAAATTCTATAGGAAGAAGAAGTTTTTCAGAAAGTCAAACTACAAAGGCAAGTATGATAACAAAGGACACTGGAAGAAGGATTGGAAGAAGTCTGATAAATCAGATGAAGTTGTCTGTTATGAATGCAAAAGAAAAGGACACATAAAAACAGACTGTCCAAAGCTGAAATATAGAAAGAAGTATGAATACAAGGATAACAAGTACAAGAAAGCCATGAAGGCTACTTGGAGTGCTTCAGAAGACAGCACAAGTGAAGCTGAATCTTCATACTCTGAAAGGAATCGAGCCAACATGTGTTTTATGACAAACACTTCTGAGGTAACATCAAAAACTCCTGCTTCAAATTCATATTATTCTGGAGATGATTCTGAAGGTGATAACATGTCTAAATCTGAACTGTTTGAATATTGTGATATGCTTGAAGAAACCTGTAATGAGCTTAAAGATAAATATAAAGGTTTAAAGAAACAGTATGCTTTAAGTGTTAAGCATAAATCTGATCTGGATATAGAAGTAGAAAAGAATGCTCAGTTGCTTAAAGAGAATACTGAACTAAAATTGTTTAATGAACAACTCAGAAAAGACTTAGAGAAGTTCACAAATGGCAAAAATACTCTAACATAAATGCTAGGAAAGCAAGTTGCACCTAGATATACTACTGGTATAGGATACCAACCTGGACAAAGAAAAGTTGCCAAAACTAGATTCATTCCTAAATCTGGACAGAAGATAGTTAATTCTGGAACTTCATATGCCTCAACCAGTTATATTCATAGTTATGGATCTAATAAGGTTTATCTTTCAAAGAATGTTAATTCTACAAATTATATGAGACCCATTAGACAAATATGGGTACCTAAAGTATCATTGGCTAACATGTCTGGACCCAAGAAGATCTGGGTACCAAAATCATCTTCCATCTAAATCTGTTTTGTAGGAGACCTGCTTGAAGAGCTGTCACAAGAAGATATGGTACTTAGACAGTGGATGTTCAAGACATATGTCAAGAGACTTTTCATGTTTCAAGAGCTTAGTAAAAGTTGATGGAGGCTTTGTCACCATTGGTGATAATTCAAAAGGAAAAATCACCGGCTTAGGCCAGATTGGTAACACTGATTCAATCTTGGTTTCTGAAGTTTTATTTGTCGATGGACTTAAATATAACTTGTTAAGCATTTCTCAATTGTGTGATGATGGTTTTTATGTGAAATTTAAAAATGATTCTTGCAATGTTTTTAACTCTAAAAATGTTTTAGTATTTTCTGCTTTAAGAAATGAAAATGTTTATGCTGTTGATTTAGATTCCTTAGCTAAGTAGAATATTCCTTGCTTAAATGATTTTCATAAAGAGTCTTGGATTTGGCACATAAGATTAGGACACTGCAATGTACACTCACTTAGAAAACTTTCTAGGAAGAACTTAGTTAGAGACTTACCCAAACTTGAATTTCTAGCAAACAAAGTTTGTAATCCCTGTCAAAAAGGAAATCAACATAAAGTTTCTTTTAAATCAAAGAAAGAAGTGTCAACTTCTCAACCTCTCGAGTTGGTTCACATGGATTTATTTGGACCTTCTAGAGTTTCTAGTTTAAATGGGAAGCACTATGTCTATGTTCTTGTAGATGACTTTTCTAGATATACTTGGGTATATTTTCTAGCTCACAAAAGTGAAGCTTGTTCTTACTTTGTTAAATACTCCAAGTCTATAGAAAATCTTAGTGGACTCAAGATTAAGACCCTGAGAAGTGATCATGGTCGTGAGTTTGAAAATCATGAGTTTGATTCTTACTGCTCACATAATGGCTATAGTCACAATTTCTCTTCCCCTGGGACACCCCAACAAAATGGTGTAGTAGAGAGAAGGAATAGAACCCTGCAAGAAATAGCTAGAACCATGCTCAATGAATATGAACTGCCTATTTACTTTTGGGCTGAAGCTGTAAATACAGCTTGTTATGTCATTAATAGAGTCTTGATCAGACCAGTTCTTAAGAGGACCCCTTATGAGTTGTGGAACCATAGGAAACCTAAGGTTAACTACTTCAAAGTTTTTGGCTGCAAAGTCTTCATTCTCAATACTAGAGACAATCTTGACAAATTTTCATCCAAGAGTGATGAAGGAATTTTCCTAGGTTACTCTATCTCTAGTAAAGCCTATAGAGTTTTCAATAAAAGAACCAAATGTGTGGAAGAATCTGTTCACATCAAATTTGATGAAACTGATCCACATGAACCTAAAATCTCTCTTGAAGATGATCTCTCTGGTTTGAATCTCAATGATAAATACAATGGACCTATAGTTAAAGCATCCAGCTCTGGAAATTCTCCAGAACCTGCTTCTGTTGAACCTCAATCTGTAGATGAATCTGAAATATCTAGCCCTATCTTTTCAAGACCATCTAGGACTCTAAAGAACCATCCTTTAGATGCTGTTGTAGGAAATCTAGATAAAGGAACACAGACTAGAGCTTCTCTAAGAAATCAGGTTGAACATCAAGCTTTTCTTTCACAGTCAGAACCTAAAAATATCAATGATGCTATCAATGATGGGTTTTGGGTAATGGCTATGCAAGAAGAACTAAATCAATTTGAAAGAAACAAATTCTGGAAATTAGTAGAAAGATCTAAGGACTTTTTGACCATAGGCACAAAATGGGTATTTAGAAACAAAGTTGATGAATCTGGAAACATCATTAGAAATAAATCTAGGCTAGTTGCACAAGGTTACAATCAAGAAGAAGGAATTGACTATGAGGAAACCTTTGCACCTGTAGCTAGATTAGAGGCTATTAGGATCTTACTTGCCTATGCATCACATCTGAATTTCAAGCTATATCAAATGGATGTCAAAAGTGCTTTTCTAAATGGTTTTATTGTTGAAGATGTTTTTGTAGAACAACCACCTGGTTTTTTAAATCCTCATTTTCCAAATCATGTTTTTAAACTTTCTAAAGCTTTATATGGTTTAAAACAAGCTCCAAGAGCTTGGTATGAAAGGCTTTAAAACTTTCTTATCTCAAAAGGATTTACAAAAGGAGTAGCTGATCCCACTCTTTTTATAAAAAGGATTTCAAAAGATGTATTAATAGTACAAATCTATGTTGATGATATTATTTTTGGATCTTCTAAAAATTCCTTATGTACTGATTTTTCAAAGGTTATGCAAAATGAATTTGAAATGAGCTTAATGGGAGAGCTTAAGTATTTTCTTGGTTTTCAAATTCTTCAAACTAAAGATGGAATTATTTTAAATCAAAGTAAATATACAAAAGATCTTTTAAAACGTTTTGGATTGGATAGTATTAAGGAAAGTGATACACCTATGAGTACTACCTATAAATTGGATACAGATGAAGCTGGGAAACCAGTGGATCAAACCAATTACAGAGGTATGATTGGGAGCTTACTTTATCTTACTGCTAGTCGACCAGACATTATGTTCAGTGTATGTATGTGTGCTAGATTTCAAGCTAATCCTAAAGAATCACACTTACTGGCTGTTAAAAGGATTTTTAAGTATCTTAAGTATACTATAAACTTAGGTTTGTTTTATCCAAAAGGACAATCATTTAACCTAACTAGCTATTCAGATGCTGACTTTGCTGGATGTAAGTTAGATAGGAATAGCACATCTGGAACATGTCATTTGCTTGGAAAATCCCTAGTATCATGGTGTAGTAAGAAATAGAACTCAGTTGCATTGTCTACTGCCGAAGCAGAATACATAGCTGCTGGTAGTTGCTGTGTACAAATTCTGTGGATGAAACACACTCTATTGGATTATGGATTTGATCTTAAACATGTTTCAATTAACTGTGACAATACTAGTGCAATAAATATATCTAAGAACCCTGTGTCTCACTCTAGAACTAAGCACATTGATGTCAAACATCACTTTCTAAGAGATCATTATCAAAAAGGTGATATTTCTTTGAAATTTATTAGTTCTGAACATCAATTATCTGATATCTTCACAAAGCCTTTATGCTCTGAAAGAATGAAATTTATTAAACAAGAGTTGTGTATGATTGATCTGTGAAACTGATCTGTGAAACTGATCTGTGAAACTGATCTGTGAAACTGATCTGTGAAACTGATCTGTGAAACTGATCTGTGAAACTGATCTGTGAAACTGATCTGTGAAACTGATTTGTGCAACCGATCTGTCATACCGATCTGTCATACTGATTTTTTTATTATTATTATATTTTAATTAATTAGTAAATTTCTTTTATACTTTTTATGGGAACCCTAAATGATAAAATAAATGATACGCGGCTATTTATCCTCCCTAAACCTTTGACCTTTCATTTCCCGCCGAAACTTTCAACCTCTCTTCCCCTCTACTTCGAACCTTCGAACTCCTGCCTTCCCAAAATCCTCGAATGGCTAAGAAAAAGAGACCGAGCAAAGGACCGGATAGCCCTGTACCTTCAAAGCGTGCTCGAGGCGAGTCGAGTAGTACCTCTCAACGATCAGTAAATCCGAACCTGGAAACTCGGATTGTTGCTGTAGAAAAAGAAGTAAGCTCTGCGTGGCTTTTGTCAAGTAAGTCACTGTTGCTGCAAGTTCTTGAATCGCAAGGATGGGTAGACTGGTTTTCTGACAACTCTCGAATAGACTACCCGAAGCTGGTACATGAGTTCTATATGAATCTGGAAATCACTTTAGATGGTGTGGAGGCTGCCAGGATGTCGTCTGTGGTAAAAGGAAAGAAAGTATCCTTCTCATCTAAGCAGTGGGCTGAGTGCTTGAACGTACCTCATGAAGGTCGGTATGAGGATTATGCTGGGAATATTCCTCCAACATCTGATTACTTCTCTTATGAATTAGCTCTGGAGCTTCTGACAGGAAATAGAGAGTCACGGAGAATTACAGCTTCAGAATTAGATGGTGAATGCAGACTTCTTTTCAAGTTTATTCAGCACCAACTTTGCCCTAGGAGAGGAGATTTTGCTGCTGTAAAGTACCAGGATGTTTTCCTGTTGTTTCTTCTGAAAACACATGAGAAAATCAATTTGTGTAGATATGTGATGGTACACATAGCTGGAATGATAAAACTGTCTAAGAAAGCCACTGCCTTGTTTTATTCAAAGATGATATCTACCATGCTCAAGAATCTAGATTGTATTGATGAAGATGATGAAGTTAATGAAATAGATCATACCTTCTGTCTCAACAAAGAGATCTGCAAGAGGATGAAGATAAATTGGAATCCATGGAAGAAGTGTTGGGTTGCAGATGAAGATAAATTGTATGAAGCCTACGATCCCATAGATCATGGCAAGAGGCCAAAGGATTTGAGAGACCCTGGCTTGAAACCAAATGAGGAACCAGTTTATTCTGATGATGATGAGCAAGAAGAAGGAAAGGATGAGGCCACCGAAACCCAAGAACAAGAAGAAGCTGCGACTGAGGAAGGAAGTATGTCATCTCCTGATGATAGGAGTGATCCTGACAGTGCCAGTCCCAAAAGAAGAATAGAATTTGGACCTGCTAGTCCACCCTTAGCCCTACCACAATCAGAACCTATTCTTGGTGATAAAGAAGATTCTGACACTGAAGAATATCACAGTGAAGCTTCTGAGAAGAGTGATGATGGACGTGCTGATGAAGCTGAGGCTGTTGCTGATGGTGACAACAGACCAGTGGATGGTCTTTCTGAAGATCAAATAGAATCACCTCAATCAGTACAAGAAATACATATCAGTGGCAAGGATGATTCACCAAAAATCAGTAGAACAGCAAGCTATGAGAAACCAAAATACACCCTGTGTGCTGCTGTTTGGGATGACTACCCTGGTTATGCTGTGTTGGGCTTATAATATTCGGAAGACGAAGAAGCAATGCCAGAATTTGCTGCAGCTGTGAAGAGGAACCTCCCACGAGAAGCAAGGTCTGTTCCTGCTGTTGATCCTACAAATAATAATTTACCTGGTTCAGGAATCTCTCAAGCTGATCTTGACAAGTTTAAGATTGAATTGCTAACCGCTGTGAGAGCCACAGTTAGAGAAGAAATTTCTAATGCTCTTACTCAAGTGTCTCTCCAAGTTTCTGAACACTCATTGGAAGCCTTCTCACAAAGAGTATCTAATGCTGTGAAGCCAGACCTGGCCAATACTGGTGAAATTATTGGCAGGCAAATAGCCTTTTTGAATCAGACTATGAAGGATCTTCACACTGGCCTGGTATCTCTATCAAGCGAATTTCGATCAACCATCTCTGGTATGATGGAAGTTTTGAGAAATTTGATTGAACATCTCAACAAGTCTTACCTGAGGAAGTTGAAAGCTGAGTTAACTCACATAGTTAGCCAATCCAGTACAGGCGAGGTAACCAAGATCACTACCCGTGAGATAGAAGCTCTAAGAGAAGTTGTGCATGATGAGTTAGCTGTTGTAAGACAAATTCTTGATTTAGAATCTTTGAGGAAGATGAAAGAGCTCTGTGATAACAGTCATAAGATGGCATTGGTGTATTCAGCAGATGCTAAGAAAGCTCTGCAAGAGATCAAAGAGAAAGTTGATAATTACTTTTCTAAGATTTATACAAAACATGAGATGACTGCAAGCTTCAAGGTGTTGGCAGAGAATCTGAAATTACCTCCAGTCACTCAGGCCTTCAAAACTCAAGTTCATCAGTTGCAAGATTTTGTCCCTTCCTTGGCACAGTTCATGGAGAATAAAGATGATTTTGAAAAAGCTATGAAGTATGGAGAAGAAGTCATTCAGGACTTTATTCATCTTTTGAAGCCCTATTTGCATGCATAGGCCACTGCAATAGTACTTCCTACTTCTGAACCTCTCAGTGACTCTGATATAGCTCCAAATCAGCTATCTGTTGCTCAAGCGCTCTCTCAGTTAAGACCAGTTCCTCAGCAAGCTTCTCAATCAGCTCCTGTTTCTCAACAACAACCCTCTGTGGTACCTGCTCCTACACCTGCCCGAGTTGTCCTACCACCACTTCAGATTCGCCAAGACCATCCTGCCTCCAAGCCTTCAAACTTACCCACTATTGATCCCAAAGACAAAGGAAAATCCCCTTTGTATCCCAACAAATAGTTGTGTATTGTTTTTTATGGGGTGAACAATGTGCTACTTGTAATAGTCTATACTTTCTCAAATATTTTTCTATCTATACTCTCTACAGACTTCTTTTACTTTCACTTTTTCTTATCTGTTTTCCCTCCTTTTTTATTATCCCAAAGGGGGAGAAGAACAAGAATAATTTCCGTGGGAGAAGAAAATTTATGGGAGAAGAAAATTTATGGGAGAAGAAAAAGAATACTTTATGGGAGAAAAGATGTATATATCTCAGGGGGAGAAATCTGTATAATATATATGGGTAATCTAAATTAAGGGGGAGATTTATATATCTCTTTTTTTTTATGGTTTAATTCTCATTATGTTTTTATTAATGATATATCATATTATTTATATTTAATGATAAATATTTGTGATTATCAAAAAGGGGAGATTGTTGAGCCCTCTGGAAGATTTTTGATTTCATATCTATGATTGATGTTTTAATAATCACAAATCATCACATACCATTAATGCTTAATCTGGTTTGATTTCTCATAAACTTAATTACAATCTGTTAATGAATCTATTACCACATTTTTGTCTATGCTTATTGATGTACAAAGTATTTTGGAAGCACCGATTCAATATCAACAGACATCGGAAGCACTGATCACATATCAAAAGACAACGGTCGCACCGATCCAATGAAAATGACTCACCGATGCAAATGACTCACCGATGCAAATGACTCACCGATGCAAAATGACTCACCGATCAGATGACAGACCGATGCTGATCAAACTGACTCACCGATGCAAATGACTCACCGATGCAAAATGACTCACCGATCAGATGACAGACCGATGCTGATCAAACTGACTCACCGATGCAAATGACTCACTGATGCAAATGATCCACCGATCAAATGACTCACCGATCCAATGCAAAATGACTCACCGATGCAAATGACTCACCGATCCGATGCAAAATGAGTCACCGATGCTGATCAACTGACTCACCGATCAAATGACTCACCGATGCAAATGACTCACCGATGCAAATGAGCCACCGATCAAATGACTCACCGATCCAATGAAAAATGACTCACTGATGCAAATGACTCACCGATCCGATGCAAAATGAGTCACTGATGCTGATCAACTGACTCACTGATCAAATGACTCACCGATGTAAATGACTCACCAATGCAAATGAGCCACCGGTCAAATGAGCCACCGATCAAACTGACTCACCGATCAGATGACAGACCGATGCTGATCAGTCTGATTCACCGATGCTGATCTATCTGAGTCACCGATCATTACTCACTAATGCTGATGACCTACCGATCACTTGATTCTCCAATAGTCATAAACAACTGTTTGAATTTCTTTATCTTTATCTTTATTTAATCTAACCAACGGTCATATTAGGTATATTTTAATGCTCTGTCAAATTATTAATAAAGGTTGTCGGATGTTAGGAAACCGTACCTCGTACCTGTGGAAAGGAAACTTTTTCTGTTTTCCGAAGCACGTGACATAAATACAAGAAGACTCTGCTGAAGATAGCAAGGGTGTTGATAGAAGAACACAAGAGAGATACAGAGAAAAGGAAAGAGAAGGAAGAACCAAGGAGAACAGAACCTCATACACAATCAAGCCTACTCAAGAAGAGTTCTGTGCATACAAAAGAACATTGAAGAACTTCATCGACTACATATCACTGCCTTTGAGCCTGAAGCATACGACACTCTTCCTCTCAAACAAAAACGAGAAGAGGACTCAGAATAAATTCTGACCAAATATAAAAGAGTCCAGAGCTACACTGAAATCACCAGATCCATTTCTAAACTCTACATATCTGCTCTGTGATACATTTGTTTTACATTTTGAGCAGTGTGTGTTATCTGCTGTATTAAACACACACACTGACTCCTGTACTTTCACTGGAGGATCTGTAAATCCTCAGCAAACCTTTCTTCACTTCATTTCCCACTGTGGATAGTGGTAGAGGTCTTATGAGACCTGGACAGCTCTAAGCTGTTGTTTGTTTTCCCACACAGAACTGTGGTAGAGGTATTGTGACCTGGACAGTGTGTTCACTGTTGTTAACCCCGATCTAGGGTGTGGATCATTTTTATATAAACTTTTGATAGGACTAAGTCTCGGCTTGAGACTGAACCTCTTGGTTAATTTTCTGTGTTTGTAACTACATACTTTATCCATACTACATATTTATTTCATATTCTGCTGCTATTACTTTGAAATATAATTTATTTTCAAAGCTACTTTGATAGTTAAACTCGCAAGTGTTTATATTTATTATAGACCAGTAAGTTAGTTTCAAAGGTTAATTTAATCATAAGATTAAGTTAACTGAGAACTAATCAATCTTTGAGAAACTAATTGAACCTTTATAATCTGTATAAATTCACTACAGTTTAATCTGTTTTTGAAATAGGGGGATTTTAATCAACATTGTTTTTAACAGAAAATTTTAATTGGAACTCAATTCACCCCCCTCTTGAGTATCCACTCCGGCCAACAATTCCTACACATCAAAACTAACTCATGGATCATTTTACTAAAATATTAAAACAATCTGAATGAGTTTTCTCAGTTTTTAGTATGTTAGTTGTGTTATTTTACTTGAATTAATGTCAATTTTAAATAATAAGAAACATTTGGAGTCATGTTGGGAACACTGTGCGTCAGATTGAGGTGTGGTTGATCCCTACACATCACAAATGACTGATGTATCGTTATCCTAATGTATCAAAACAATCAGAATGCATTTCCATAGTTTTCAGTATTTCAGTTTTTTTTTTTTACTAAAATGTCATTTCAAATCGAAAACATGCAATTTGAGTCATACTGGTCACATCGTGCGTCGGTTTCACGTGAGACTACTTCATACACATCACAAAGGACTTAAAAATCTCTTCCCTTAATTTTTAAGACAATCGGAGTGTGTTTTCTTGGTTTTCATTGAGTGAAACTTTTTGAGTTAAAATGTCGATTTTAAAGTAATAGAAGACACTTTTAGTCATACTGATCACACTGTTCGTTGGATTGAATTGGGGTTTATTCTTACACATCACAACTGACTCATGGATCATTTTCTTAAAATATAAAAACAATTAGAATTCATTTTATCATTTTTTTTCAGTATTCTAGTTGTATTTTTTTACTTGAATTAATGTCAATTTTAAATAACAAGACACATTTGGAGTCATATCGGTGATATCGTGCATCAGATTGAGGTTTGGTTTATTCCAACATGTCAAAAATGACTGATGGATCGTTTTCCTAAAGTATCAAAACAATTGGAATGAATTTCCTCTATTTTCAGTATGTTAGTTGTGTTTTTTTACTAAAATGTCATTTCAAATCGAAAACATGCAATTTGAGTCATACGAGTCACATCGTGCATCGGTTTGGCGTCATACTACTTGATACACATCACAAAGGACTTACAAATTGTTTTCTTTAATTTGGAATACAATCAGAGTGTGTTTTCTTGTTTTTTAGTGAGTAACGCATTTTGAGCTAAAATGTCGATTTTAAACTGATATCAAACACTTTTAGTCATATTGGTCACATTGTTCATTGTATTGAGGTGGGATTTATTCCTACATGTCACCACTGACTCATGGATCATTTCCTTAATGTATCAAAACAATATGAATGCATTTTATCAGTTTTCAGTATGTTAGTTGTGTTTTATTTTCTTGAATTAATGTCAATTTTAAATAAAAAGACACATTTAGAGTCATTATGGTGATACCATGTGTAGGATTGAGGTGAAGTTTATTCCTATATGTCACAAATGACAGATAGATTATTATCCTAAAATATCAAAACAATTAGAATTCATTTCCTTAGTTTCCAGCATTTCATTTGTGTTTTTTTACTCGAATTAATGTCAAAATTAAATAGACACATTTGGAGTCATACTAATGACATTGTGTGTTGGATTGAGGTGTGGTTGATTCCTACACATCACAAATGACTCATGGATCATTTTCCTAAAGTATCAAAACAAATTTTAAGATCATTTTTCTACCTAAAAATCAATGCACCCTTTCTTATGAAACCTAAAAAAGAGACATGACCTACTCAATATGCTCAATCTACCCAGTTTAGAGGGATTATGGAAAAACCTTGGATCCTTGTACAGTTGACATGTAATAACATCCTCCTTCTGCAGCATATCTTTATTTGACCCAGTGAAGAACCAACTACCATATATTCAGGACCTCCAAATGAATATATATAACAGTCGGTTCTTCATCGGTTCGACTAAATAGGGGAATTTCCAATGTTGCAGATTGAATCGATGTTTTTTGGAGAAAACCCCCTTCTCGTTATTGAAAACAAGAATAGTGGAGTAAGATCATTTTCATGTTATGCCTCAAGATTTCACAACAAACTCAAGGGATGGGGAAACCCCTTTTGGATACTCGTTATCTTTTATGGTCTATCAACAACACACATACCCTGTAAATGAGAACGACCAATTTATTTTAAAAAACCAATCAACGTTCAATTTATTTAGTGCAAAAACAAGGACCAACAATGGACATGATTGTCAGTAGGGCATTTAGCCCGTACAAATCACAAAATTTCTATCAAACAAAGATAAATATAAGGTAGACCATATTATTAAAGTCGAAATTATTTTTGAAGTTTACCATCTTCATTCTATATTTTTACATTCTTCCATCAGGTATGTTGCACATTCATTTATAAGCATGTATATATCATCTTGTGAATATGACTATTTTCATAAATCATGGTAGTACTGGAAAAAAAAATATAAATACCCAAAGTATTAATAAGTATTTTAAATTAAATAGAAATTACCTTCCAAAATACCTCTTTAGGGATACTGATTTTTTCATGGAATATGATCTATTTCATAAATTTATAAACATAATAACCATAATCTTTATCATTTGATTTTTTCAGGCACTGCAGAAACATTGAGAAAAATAAGTAATTTTTTTAGATGTTTGTATAGTGAAATCTTATTATATATACCCTGATTCAGTCGTAGTACTTGTCAGGTTTCTTGTCCTTTTCCCCTGGCCTCATTTCATGATGTAGATGATATTCACGCACCACCCTATAATAATAGAATCCCTATTAAAAGATAATATAAATTATATAAATTGATGATTAGTTTTAAAATGTTGGATGAAGTGTATTAAAAATTGAAAAAATCCATCATTTGTGGTCATTTTTTTGGATATCCATGCATTAAATCTAAAAAATAAATCTTTGGCGTATCCAAATTGACCACAATGAGCATCCAATGCTACCTAAGAACACAAAAAAAAATAATTAATGCTAGAAATTAAAATATATTTTATGTGATTAAATTTTAGATTTTTACCCCTACATCGTTGGTATTAAGAAGATTCTGTCATCCGTAATTTTTTTGTTAAACGATTTGAGTAGTCCTATCACTATTTCACCATGTTTCATGGATGTTATGTCTTCTTGTTCTGTAGAGGTGACGTGAGGACTAATGAGTCCAAATTTTTGTTCATGGGGAAATCCATTCAATTATTTTTCATATTTATGCCTGCGAAAAATATGAAATGTATTTAGTCATAATTATCATAGTATATCATCTTTTGGAAAATCAAATCATTAAAACACACCTCATGTAAACATTGAAAATGGAGTTTCCTAACCAATCATAGTTGAGGATTTCAGTTGCACTATCAACACCAATGAAGTCTACATATTCCCCTCCATACATATTTGCTTCAAAATCAATTATGTGATTACCGCCATCTTTCAACTTCGTATCCACGTGAGCTTTCAATGATAATAAATGTAGATATAGAACGACGGGTTAAGATGCTTTGGGTAGATCGTTTTAATCAGTTGGTTGATCCTTGAGATGGTTTTGAACAGGTCATTTTTTTTAGCCCCTTCCCTTTGTCCTTCTATAATAATTACATCAGTTCAGACCTTTTACATTAAATGTTTTATGTTCGTATTGAAAATTAAATTATAAATTAATACCTTATTATCGACATACTTTTTTTACAAGATGTGATGCCCGTGCGATGAATTTTTCTAGAGATTGTTCGACTGTATGAATATCTACATCGTCAATTGGAAGAGGTAGCTCCGTGCATAACTCTAGGGCTACAGTAATTGACACTCTAACATGATCTATTAGAAGTGGTCTGTTTGGTAGCATGTCATTCAGGATATTGAACACTATAGCCCTCACTACAAGGCAATGTGTGGGTGTTGATAGATATAAATCACTATTATTTCCACCCTGTAGAATATCAATACAGGAAAGGTATCAGTGTCTAGTATCTATTGGATTCACATTTCACATAAAACTTTATTATAAAATTGAATACCTCAGTTAAGAATTGTTTTTTAGGGGAATGGCTTGCCTCAAAAGTGGTGGGGGTGGGGTGGGATCTTCATGCACGGGTTATTCTTGAATTGTTTCTTCTCTTTTTCTTCCCCCCATAAAACATGATATCATCTCTATCTGGTATTGTAATTCTTCTTGAAACATATATAATGTTTCTCTCATTTTTTTTATTTTCGAAATTTGATCCTCCTCTTGTTTTTTTCTCAAAATATGTTCGGGGTGTCACCCTAAAACCCTCACCTCTAATGCGTCCATACTTTTCTAGCTTATTCAAGGCTACTGAAAGTAAGTCTATATTTTTTGTGTGTGTTGTTGATTTTTGTGACTATGTTAGATAGAAAACACAGGAAAATAAGTAATCATTTTTATGTAATATATATTTAAAGAAAAAAAAATTATTATGTCATACTTACACATATTTCCCACACTTTTTGTGTATTTTCATCTATTAGTTATCCATATTTAGTTACACATGACTCCTTCCATAGCACATGGCATGGTATGGAATTGGATGTGGATTTGGACTCTTCAAACTACATATAAACAAAAGAACATAGTTATTGTGTTTTTTTATGTCACATAAAAGTGTTATGTTAGATTTAAAATATGTACCAATTTTTATTCAAGTGATGTATACCCCATCCTTGCTTTACAGTAGGGGTACACTAGTTTTGATGCTCGTTGTTTATTTTTAGCACTCAATTTATATTTCATAAATAAAACACTATCAATCAAAGTGATGAGTACACATACCGTCAAAAAACATATTACTAGACATAATGTACCTGAAAGTATAGCTTCGCACGACAGTTAGAAAATGAAACCCACGATTCTTGGGTTATCAGGTTGCATAAATAAGAGGTGGGTGTGGTTTTATTTTTCCTTCAGCAGCATAAAGATGATATTTTGTTAAAAGTGTGCGAAAAATCTTGTAAATCCTTCTAGAAACTCTTAAGATGTATTCTTTGTGTGAGTCATCTACTATAAAAGCACTCTGCAAGAGATGATGAAGTGTAAGTCAATGTTTCATTATTTAATTTTTAGTAAATTTAAAAAATGATATCATAATTTTACCATAATATCTCTCCACATAAATGTCTTAATCTCAGCCACAATATGGTTCCATGAAGTTACATCAATCGCCATGTGTTCTAGAGTGATGATTCCAATGTAACTACTGAACATGGCCTTGTTGGGGTTAACATGTTGGCTCCAATTATTCCATCCAATATCATATTTGATTCCTTTCTCTTTAGCCTTAATGATTCTTGTTAATACCATAAAACTACAATGCTCTTGTTTCTTTATCATCGTCGTTGTTTCATCACCTTTAATTTCCTCGGATCCACCATCATCAATATGTTCCTCTGTCTCTGGAGGGATAGCATCGGCATGTGTAGATGGTGGTTGTACCTCTACTCTGGGAGCAACAATAGGTTGAGAAACCTATTGTTTGTCTACACTATGAGAAACAGAAGGTTGAAAAACTTGTTGTGCCTGGGGATTGGGAGCATCATCACATGAAGAAGTCATTATCTGCAAAAGTTTTTTAACATTTAATTTAGGTAACATAAAAGAAACAACGAATAGATATTAACATAAGGCAAAAAGTTGAGAAACATGTTGTTCGTATGCACTGTGAGCAACAGCAGGTTGAGAAATCTGTTGTGCCTGGGTATTGGGAGCATCATCACATACAGAAGTCATTATCTACAAAAGTGGTTTAAAATTTAATTAAGATAACATAAAAGTAGCAATGAATAGATATTAACATAATCCAATAGGTTGAGAAACATGTTGTTCATCTGCACTATGAGTAGCAGTAGGTTGAGAAACATATTGTGCCTAGGGATTGGGAGCATCATCACATACAGAAGCCATTATCTGGAAAAGTTTTTTAATATTTAATTTAGATAACATAAAAGTATCAGTGAATAGATATTAAAATAAAGTAACATGATGTATATTAAAAAATAAATATAACGTGATTATTGAACTCTCTTTTTTAAATGTTGAAGGGATTTAACCCCTCTATTGACTATACAAATCCCTTTATTTTGGTCACCTTTGATATAAAAAATGTCATCTACACTGGGATCGCTGTGAAATGATTGCAATATCCCAATTAAAGGGTCATCCTCCATTGAATTTTTATCTGGATCTTCAGTGGTTTTGGTCGATAACAGAACAATTGACCAGTTTTTGTTTGTATAATCTGGAACATAAAATAATTATACTGTATGTGATTACATTATAAACGGTTCATCTTTGTACCTTTCCCTACTAAAAGCAGCTTTCACAAATCCCAACTCAACTATTTTAACATCAATTCATTTATCAACTCACTTTAATTGAAAAATGGGAAATCGAAATGTCGTATAATCCAACTCCCATATTTTTTTGATAATGCCAAAATATGACATATTCGTGTAAATTGGAATTCTATCCTTATCACCAGAAACATGCATCACTTCAGCCACAATTGTAACTCTACTATTCTATCTGGTACTATCTTCATCTTGTTCATTGGTATAGAATGTATAACCATTAATTACATAAGCATTTTGTGATAATACGTACACCCTTGGTCCTCTGGATAGCCATCAAAGTCATTCTAAAATTGAGTTTGGATTTTCATTTGACTCATTAAAAATATGCTCCTAAAACCATCCTATAAACTATTAATTATGTTTATTTGATATCCATTTTTCATCCCTTGATGGATTATGATGCCTAAGAATTTATTTGTGGGTTTCAACATATGGTTAAACCTCCAAACTATTATGAAAAATGTAAATTTGGCCCTGCTCATGACCTGTAATATTGATTGTGATGACCTTCTTTTCAGAAATTCCTTCACCCTCAAGTCACCCAGTGTGAAGAGGTTTTGTTAGACCAATTATTTGCACACCGGATAGGTATTTGGTACAAAATTCAATGGCATACTCAACAATATATTGTTATGCAATACAACCCTCTCGGCGACTTCGATTTTTGATATACCCTTTCAAAATCTTCATATACCATTCAATGGGGTACATCCACCTATAGTGCACAGGACCACATAGTCGAATCTCTCTCACGAAGTGAACCATCAAATGAACCATCATATCAAAGAATGTTAGTGGGAAAACATTTCTAATTCACATAATATGATGATAATTTATCTTTCCATAGTCAGAAATTTCATTAGGTCTATAAATTTTCTACATATAGATTTGAAAAAGAAACAGAGCTTCTTTAATGTATGATAAACATTCTTGGGAAAAATAAAAAGTAAACCTACAGAAATTTGATATTTCATTAAAACATAGAATTCGTGTGATTTCAGACCTTTTAACTTTAAATCGAGCATTGACACGATGTTCTTGATATTCGATGAATACCCCTATGAAACATTTATGTCATTCATGAAGTTTCAAAACCAATATCTCTCCTTCCTAGAAAGAGTGTAAGCTACGGGAGGAAGAAATGTTCATTTTTCACCCTTCACTGGTGTCAAAACTTCTTGTATTCCCATGTCAACCATGTCCAACCCAACCTTAATTCTATCCTTTGTTTTACAGGCGCATTTACCAATGTGTTGATGAAACTATCACATACATTTTTTTCAATGTGCATAACATCAAGAAAATTTCTAACGTACAGACAATTCTAGTATGTTAATTCAAAAAAAATCTTTTTCCAACCGGTTTTCATAAGGTTTTTAGAAAATAGTTTACCAAAATTAGTATCCATATCTTTAACTTTCTCAAATAGTTGTTCACCTATTAGTGGAGACGTCAGTGTTTGTTTTTCTGAACTTTGATCGAATGATGTCATCCTAGATCAGTACTTATATCATCACGGTAGAAATATGTGGTGTCCTAGAAACACAATTTTTTATAAAATGTTTCAAATTAATTGATTGTGTACCTTGTTTGTAGATGGGACACCAAAGAGTTCCTTTAATTCTATATCCTAACAAATTTCAATAAGCAGGAAAGTCATTTATCATCTCGTACAACATAGATCTCAACGTTAAATCTTTATTTCTATAAGCATCATACATTATAACACCTAAAGCCCACAATAACTTCAAATCCTCGATCAATGGAGCCAAATAAACATCAATATCATTACCTAGTTGTTTTGGTCCTAATATAAGCATAGATAACATGATGTTTTCTCATTTTATGCATAAATATGGTGGTAAGTTATAATTTACCAACATAATCGGCCATGTACTGTGAGTGTTTCTATGAAAACCAAAAGGATTCACTTCATCTATAGATAATGCAAGACAAAGGTTTCTCGGCTCATTTCCAAAGTTAGGATACTCATGATCAATTCTATTCCACTAAGGATATTCTCTTGGATGTTGTAGTTTTCCATCTTTATTTCTTTTTTCTATGTGTCACGTCAATTGCTTTGCAGTCTCCTCACTTCCATATAGGCGCCTAAACCTTGGAATGATTGGAAAGTACCATGAAACTTTTGTAGGACCGGATTCATCTTTCTTGTATTGAGAATCACCACACATTGGTCATTCTATAAGTGATTTTTGGTCCTTTAAAAATAGTATATAGTCATTTGGGTAAGCGTGTATTCTTTTAGAGATCATACCCATCGAGTGCAGCATTCATTTGGCATCGTATGTTTGGATCGGGAGATCATTATCTTATGGGAGCATGTCATTCAAGAGAGAAAGTAATTATGTAAAACTATAGTCACTCCATCCATTGGATTCTTTCAAATTATACAGCTTTATTATGGCTGACAATGCTATATATTTAGTGAAACCATCCTACAATGGTGTCCTTACACAACTCCTTAACTACTCAAACAATTTTGGGAAATCACGAAGTTCATCTTAAACTGTCCGGTCTTTTCCTTAATACGATCTTCATCATCATTCACATATATAATCACGTCCTCAATATAGTCTTCTTTATTTTCCACACTTGTAATCATATCAAATGATCCGTAAAATGCAGTGTTATCCCAGTCACTATCTACATTCTCTTTTTCCACATGTTTATTCCAACATTTATAACTTTTATCTATTCCGTGGTAGATCAAGTGTTCTTTCAACTCCCTTGGACTAACTTTTCTTGAATAACAACAGCATAAACATGGAAAAATGATTTGAGAAGGATCATATGCATGATCTTTGGCAATATTGATGAACTCTTTCACTCCATATTTATACACTTTTTTCAGATGATCGGCATCCATCTATTCTTTATTCATATTCATACTATTTTATTTGGTGATATTAATATTCAATAGAATATATACACAAAATGTTGATATAAAACTTAACCAAGGATAAAAAAGTTATATACTTTAAATTTCCTTTGAAAACTATTTATAAAATCATTATTGAAATCCAATTAAAAAACCAACCATATATACAAATTCCTCTTTAAATTAACAAACCCTTTTTAAAATAAATCAATTAGTTCCCAACATTTTTTATTAAAACTCCTATTCTTTTTTAAACCATTTTTAAGAAATTTAAATCCAAAAAAGGGTATGTTGAACACATATAATTTTTTAAGAAACATTTCAAAACACTTGAATCATTTTAAAAGTGAACCCCTAATAAAATCAATATATTTCATTATCACTCCCATCTGTCTATAAAATTCAAATCATTGATTTCTGCATGCCTTATATGTCTCACAACACCCACTATCTAGCTCTGATCACTAGTTTTCAGTGTTCCTCCCATCAACCTTATGGATTGGCCAACCCATCACTTGTGGGTGAACTCCGTTTCCAATGTTGCGACCCCCCCCCCCACTGGCTACTCAAAACCATATTCACAATTGAATTTATGATTAGATATTAACACCATCACACTCACCCGTGAACATAGCTACTTGCTAAATTATTCACATGTGTTATTATGAGTACAACATAACACAATCACACTCACACTTTTTGAACCTATAAACTTACTAACATATTCACATAACATTTATATATCATGATATATAATATTTTACCCAATGCATTGGTGGGAAATATAGGTATTACCCATCTCATAATACATAAATTTTTTTTCCACTTGAAATTAAAACATTAATTATCTCATAAAGAGCCCATATGAGAGATATCTTCTTCTTTCTTGAGCAACCACCCATTGGGGAGTCTTACCCTCACTGGACTACCCATCCAAATCAGGATCATATAACCTCTTCATTTCATCAAAAATAATATCTTCACTCATGTAAATCAATGACAACAAATCTATTTCCCCATGTTTCTTTGCTGGATTAACTTACAATAACAAGGACCTTATATTTACTTCCGGAAAATATGTTAGTCCAAATTTAAATACAACCACTCCAAGGTTTGGGAAAAGAACTATTTTTAATAAAATCACTGTTAAAGAGTCATTACTAACTACCTCGTGACAAAATAATACTATGTATTAGAAATAATATGTATAATCCTTCATCGATCACTCACCATAATGAAGGATCGTGATCTCAATGGCCTTATCCACTTTCAGTTCCTTGGGATAGTACCATTGAATAAATGTTGTAAAAAATACCCAAAAATGGACTCATGCAGTTGAGAATGAACCATAGACTCCCACTACACTCAGTTAGGTCCTTCAAATAAATAACTAATGATCTTTGATCGTTAATCCACATAAGTTTCCATTGGATTTATGTCTCCCTCAATTCTTTACATACACTTCATTTCTTCAAGAGGACCTCAGTCATTGTGTAAAGAAGGTTTTCAATGATTCAAAAAGAATTGGATGGGGTCTAAGTGCATGTATTATTGTGGCTCCACCACTTTATCTTGAGTCTGGGTGGAGTAAAAAAGTAGGGAAACCACTTCTACGAAATGAGATAAATTTCCATAAATATCTGCCCAATGAACAAACCTTCTACTCTTCATTGAAGACTCTATTGGTGTAAAGACCCATAAAATTCAAGGGAATTTTTTTTTCTTAATTTTCTTTGGGATTTTACAAGAACGCGGTTTCTGACGGCACTTGATTCTGAGGCCCGGTGTGCCCGGAATTTCTATCCGAAGTTTAGCTTGGGTACGTTCAGTGAACGAACGAACGGGTTTTTCTAGCTTTTGAACTGGTTCTCGGAATCGAATTCTGAGGGCACCGATGGATTCGCAGTGCCGGTAATTTCTTAGTAACACTTTTTCCGGAGTTGCATTTACTCGGGAGATGTTGTTAAAATTTATGGAAGATAAAAATAAAAATTTAGCTACAATTTTTATTTTTTTCTTTCTAAGTGGTTAAAACCTTTGAGTGGAAGTTGGGGGAAACCACCCAACTTCCCATGGGAGGTTATGAGGGTGGTGGGTCCCACACAAACCCCACCCCTTCATATTCCCTAACTCCTTCAAATCACCATTAATTTGATAACTTATGTTAATTAAATAGGTGAGTTTAATTTGAATGTTTGAAATTCAAATACTTAAGTCATGTTAATAAAATAAGTGAAGTACATATTTTATTTTGGTTGGAACTTGTTGCATTGAGAGGATTTGGAGAAAAGCTAAGGGGCTTGAAGATCTTCTTCTTCTTTGACGAAGAACACGAAGAACGCCGACCTCCGACGAAGGTCGACAAGAACGCTGGATCCTCGGAGACCGACGACGCGACGCCAATGAATCTCTTCTCCGCGACGCGACGATTCTCCTTCCGCGATGCCTTCTTCCGTGACAGTTATTTCCGCGATGAACCTCCATTCAAACTACACTCGAGGTAGGGGAATTTTATTGTTGATGATATTCGTGATTTTTCTTCCGTCGACATTACTCATTCAATTGGACCGCTTGCTATCGATTAACGGGAGGGGGTTGGACCGCACAAACACGGCCGACCCTCCTCCCTTATCTTTTGTGTTGATTACAGTTCAAAGGAAAGTGACTTGGTGTCGTCACACCGCACGGTAATGAGCGGCAGGGATGTGCGGCATCATCATGCCACGCAATTCAAAATCTAACCAAGCCGCGGCGCCGTCGCGCCACACCGGAAAAACCCGAAGACACCGTGGCCGGAGCGAGGTCGCGGCAGAGGGGCGCGACGCCGTCGCGCCGCGCCGGACGAACCAAGGTCGCGACTTAGGTCGTGGCGAAGTAAGGACCGGCGGCTGGTTTCGGTCCGCCGACGTCGGAGCAGGGGGACCGGCCAGCGCCTGTCCCGTGGTGGCAACAGCCGGCCGGCCAGAGCGGGCCGACCGGTCAAGGGAAGAGCCGAGGGTTACGACCCCCGGCTGGCCAGTAGGTGTGGCCCCCCTATCATGGGGGTCGTGGTTACGAAACAGGGGGGCAGCCCCCCCCCCCATCCACTCGGCCGAAACAGCCGAGCCACCTGGCGACCGGGCCGCGCCAGCCGGGCCGGGCCGCGCCCAAGCGGGCCGGGTCGGTCCGGGCCCGAAACCCCCACTTCCGGACCTCTCATGGTCTTTTGCCCATAACTTGGGATAAGGACCTCCGATCGACACACCGTCAGTTACGGAGCGATACTTGGAACGAGACGATCGTTTAGACATATTTCACTCAAGGTTTCGGAGTACTTTGGGTTCGGCCGGGTTGGTTTGTACACGAAACCAACCGGGCCCTCGGAGCGGAAACGCTTATAACTTGAGCTCCGGATGTCCGATTGACGTGCCATCAACTTTGTTGGATTACTCTTAGTGAGATGGAACTTTTGGATTACTCTGCTCGAGGTTTGGATGCAGTTGGAGTACGGTTGGGTTGTTTTTGATTTAAAAACCAACCGGGCCCCTCGGACGAAAAAGCCAATAACTCTCAGACCGGACGTCCGATTGACGCACCGTCTGTGACATTGAGTTCCTGTTGACGATACGGAACTTTTGGATACATAAACTTCGGACTACGTGTCAGTTGATGTATCAGCCCCTCGACTCGTGGAGCGGACCCTCCCGAACGAGCTTGTTGTGTGCGGGAACCCTAAAGCTGGCTGCGACTGTGACGACGATGACGACTGTGCAGAAACCCTCCGTGGATTCGATGGAGATGACTACAACACTCAGTGATCCTACGTGGATCAGTGCTACCGATCCTGTGTGGGTCAGATCCTGTGTGGGTCAGATCCTGTGTGGGTCATCGCTCAGCAGTCCTGTGTGGGCCAGCGCCTACAGATCCTGTGTGGGTCCGATCCTGTGTGGGTCATTGCGGGGGTTAGTTACCTATCGATACTTTGTGGGTCATTACGGGGGTTAGTTACCTATCGATCCTGTGTGGGTCTGACGACTTAGATGAATCAGTGGTTACACCTGATCATCTCTATCGTCTTACGAAGAAGTATACCTATGTGAGTTGAATCTTGTTTTACTTTACTATGTGAATTGTGTTGTGCTATCCTGTGTGGATTACATTTTGCTTTCCTGTGTGGACTGGGTTGTGATTTCCTGTGTGGACTGGGTTGTACTTGAGCTCGGATGTTGGAGCCGAACGGGAATTGGTGACTTAGGTATATGTATGGGCATATACCTAAGTAGTGTCGGATGTTACTCGTGATTGTATCTTTCCTTTGTGGAATATCCTTTGTGGATTCTGGGAGGCCTTCGGGGGTCTCGGGGTCCCTACTGAGTAGCTTATACTCACCCTTGCACGGGCTACGCCCGCACTACGTTGTGTTGGTTGCAGACGACGGGCAGCGCTGATCGTGGGTTGAGGCTTGCGGAGCAGGACGGTACCTGGAGGTGGACCACTGGGCAGAACGTACTCAGAGCGGACAGCTGGACCAGAGGAGCTGTGGAGGCTATTTGTACCCACCCTTCAGGTGGGACTTCCAGTGGACGGCTCAAGGCTGCGACTTTACTTTTCAGTTGATGTATTCCCTTTTTCAGTTGTACTTTACTTTCAGTTTGGGTTTGTATTCTGGCCCACTTACTTTTCCGCACTTACTATTGTACCCAGTTTTTACTTAGTGTTTACTTATTCTTGCTTGCTCTGTGGTGTTTGTTTAATTTACAAAGGCAATGCCTTCCCTTTTTACCAGGAATTACGCCTTGTTTCTAGTCGCCATCCCCTGGCCTATGGAAGGCGGGCTTGGGGTAGTCACGGCACGGGCCCCGAGGACGGGTCGTGACAAATTGGTATCAAAGGAGTTCGGTTCTACCGCAGAACATTGGACTCTGATCTTTCTTCTATGTGAAGCAATTGTGTTAAGGGTATTGAGTGTAGTTATCAATCCAGGGAGTCCAGTGTTGGTGCGGCGGCCGACGTATCCGTACACCAGGACCCTGACTTTTCATTTCCGACTTAATGCACGAAAACATTGATTGCATGTGTGTTTCAAGTTTTCTTTGTGATTACTTTGTGTCAGCTCACCAGGTATACTATTTGACCGTGGCGCACCTATTTCTTTTCAGGATGGCCCCACGACGACAGTCAGCTAGGGTTCCGAGTGTTGTGTGGGACGAAAGCCCACCGAGCGACGAGGCCTCGGTACAAGGTCCTTTGACAGCAGAGGCATCGGCGGTACCTCTCCCGCCGAGCCACCGATTCTTCCAGCCCCATCCTCTGATGATGCACGTCGCCTTAGTGCACTTCACGAGTTTCAACGTCAGCGACCGCCCAGGTTCCGCGGGGAGACGGACCCTCAGTCAGCCGAGGATTGGCTGGAGGCAGTTGTACGAGATTTCAGGTTAGTGAGGACACCAGCTGACCTCATGGTGATCCTCGCAGCGAACCTCCTGCACGCAGTAGCAGGCAGATGGTGGAGCTTGATGCTCCAGGTGCACGACGAGGCATCTCTCCTCTGGACGGACTTTGAGAGCCTCTTCCACTCGGATTTCGTCCCAGCCACCCTCCGTGCGGTGTGCATCCAGGAGATTCTACAGCTGCGGCAGGGCAGCGTGACGGTCGCCCAGTACTCTGTGAGATTTACAGATCTCTCACGCTATTCGACGGACATGGTACGAGACCCATTCTTCTGGGCCTAGACCTTCGAGCAGGTATTGAGGCATGAGATCAGGGCATCGCTGATCTCCCTCAGCATTCTGACACAGGCAGGGGTACTGGAGCAAGCCCTTCTCATCGAGAGCTTCCTTGTTGAGCCTACATCTGCAGCGAGACCTACCACAGGGCGGCACATAGCAGAGTCTTCTGTAGCAGGTAGTCGACGGATGACTCATGGGTCCAGGCAGACCAGACCCTCAGGCAGATGACCTCAGGACACTGGCTCAGAGGTGCGGGGCACTCAGCACGGAGCCAGTCTTTAGAGAGGCAGACAGTGCTATGCTTGCGGTGGGCAGGGCCACATGGATCATAACTATCCGACCCGCTGTACCGAGGAGCAGCAGACGGTTGAGGGACCACCCAGGAAGAGGCAGAGGGTCGACTGTGGCGGTCCGCAGGGAGCAGGCGGACGAGGTAGAGGAGTTGTCCGAGCAGCAGGTGGTGGACGACGCTTTGAGGCTCTACCACCACCACCACCAGGAGGTCCACCCCAACCACAGGGAGCTGGCGGGCAGAGACAGACACAGTTTCAGGCAACGGAGGCCTACGACCACGGCGCGCCTGAGATGATTCGAGGTACTATATGTGTCTATTACACCCTTGATGCAGTTCTTATAGACACAGGAGCGAGTCATTCTTTCATATCCTCTGCCCTTGTTCGGAGCTCGGAGATTCTGACAGAGCCGTTGGCTCGATCCTTACGGTTAGAGACTCCTACGGGAGCAGACTCGATGATTACGCACTGGTTCCGGCAGTGTGAGCTTACTCTAGGAGGCGAGAGATTCGGTTGGGATCTTCTTGTAGTGGCATCGAGGCCTTACGACGTCATCTTGGGAATGGATTGGTTATCTACAGTCCATACTCAGATCGACTGTATTAGGTGAAAGGTGCGATGTGTATGCACCGACGGGAGCAGGTTCACCTTCACCGGTGAGAAGGGAGACTTTACCGCACAGGATGGACTCACGCAGAGGAGAGGACAACCCATCTCTCATCAGTTGGCTAGCCTCATCCTATGAGTAGTTGACGTGTGGAGTCCGAGCTTACCTGCAGTGGTGGATCAGTATGTGGATGTTTTTTCTGACGACATTCTAGGACTACCTCCTTGCAGAGAGGTAGACTTTTATATTGACTTGTACCCCGGGACAGCCTCGATATCCACTCCAGCATATCGGATGGCTCCTGCTGAGCTTTGAGAGCTATGGGTATAGTTGGAGGTCTTGCAGGGCAAGGGATTCATCCAACCCAGTGTTTCACCCTGGGCTTCCCCGATATTGTTCGCCAAGAAGGTAGACGGGAGCTTGTGACTTTGTGTCGACTATCGTCGCCTGAACCAGGTGACAGTGAGGAACAAGTATTCTCTATCGAGGATTGATGACCTCTTCGATCATCTCAAGGGAGCACGGTGGTTCTCAAAGATAGACCTCAGGTCAGGCTATCATCAGCTCAGAGTTCAGGACGAGGACATGCAAAAGACGGCCTTCAGGTGTTGGTATGGCCATTATGAGTTCTTGGTTATGACATTCGGCATGATCAATGTTCCAGCAATGTTCATGGGACTCATGAACAGGATCTTTCAGTCATACCTCGATCAATTTTTCATGGTCTTCATCGACGACATTTTGATATACTCGGTGACTGAGGAGGAGCACGCCTACCACTTACGGGTTATACTAGACACACTCCGAGAGCACCATCTTTATGGAAAGCTCTCGAAGTGTCAGTTCTGGATACGTGAGGTCCACTTCTCGGGACACGTCATCTCTGAGGCGGGAGTTGTGGTGGATCCTACGAAGATCGAGGCAGTTCTAGCTTGGGAGCCACCCAGAAGCGTGACGGAGGTGTGGAGTTTCTTGGGTCTAGCTGGATACTACCAGAGATTTGTGCCAGACTTCTCCAGAGTTGTGGCACCACTCTCAGCTTTGGCGAAGAAGGGGAAACCCTTTGTGTGGTTAGACATATGTCAGCAGAGCTTCTAGGAGCTGAGATAGAGATTGACTAGCGCGCCTATCTTGAGGCTTCCGGAGGAGGGAGTTGGGTACGTGGTTTACTGTGATGCATCAGGGACCGGACTCGGATGTGTCCTGATGCAGGATCGGGTCGTGATCGCCTATGGATCACGTCAATTGAGGTAGAATGAGCAAAACTACGCTACCCATGACCTGGAGTTAGCAGCAGTGGTCTTCGCTCTGAAGATGTGGTGACACTATCTAATGGGTGAGCGCTTTACAGTCTATTCTGACCACCAGAGTCTCAGGTACATCTTCTTACAGAAGGAACTGAACCTGAGACAGAGGCGATAACTCGAGTTCCTCTAAGACTATGACTTTGAGATAGTCTGTACTCTTGGAAAGGGGAACGTGGTAGCTGATGCTCTCAGCAGGAGGACGGTCATTCAGCTACTTGGGGAGGTGATAGAGTAGCTAGTTGCTTTGCAGATATCCTTCGTGGATAGAGATAGAGCAGCCTTTCTTCAGTCACTCACAGTTACTCCTCCACTACTGTAGTGGTTCAGAGTGTCACAGCGTGGGGACGCCGACTGTGAGACACGGCGTGCGCAGATATCCTCAGGACTGGCACCTAATGGTTTCTCTTTAGGAGGGGAACACGACGTCCTTTTTAGAGGACGTACCTTGGTACCAGTTACTTTACGGGAGGAGGTACTGAGATAATTTCACACTTATCCTTTGGCGGGACATCCTGGAGTGGCGAAGATGTACCAGGATCTCAGACGACAGCAATGGTGGTCGGGCATGAAGAAGGTTGTGGCAGAGTTCATTTCTCAATGCCTCACCTGCCAGCAGGTGGAGGCAAAGCACCAGATACTAGCAGGCTTAGTACAGCCCTTGGAGGTCTTGGAGTAGAAGTGGGATGGCATATCTATGGACTTCGTGACCGGACTTCCATGCACTTCCAGAGGTCACGACTCCATTTGGGTGATTGTCGACCAACTCACCACGTCGTCTCACTTCTTACCCATCAGAGAGCAGGGCTCAGTTGAGATCTTGGGACGTCTCTATGTTCAAGAGATTGTATGGCTTCATGGTGTGTCATCATCTATCATCTCCAATCGAGATGCTCGCTTTACTTCCTGACTTTGGAAGGGGTTTCAGGAGGCGTTCAGGACGCAGCTACGTCTGAGCACTGCCTTTCACCCTCAGACAGATGGTCAGACAGAGAGGACCATTCAGACTCTCAAGGACATGCTCCGTGCATGTGTTCTCAACTTTGGTCGCAGCTGGGAGGACCAAATACCCTTGGTGGAGTTCGCGTACAACAACAGCTACCACTCCACCATCGGGATAGCACCATACGAGGCGTTGTACGGAAGACCTTGCAGATCTCCTATGTGCTGGACAGACCCTGGGGAGTCAGCACTTGTGGGACCGGAGATGGTCCAGGCCATGACAGAGAAGGTCCAGGTCATCCAGGAGAGGATGAGGACAGCTCAGAGCCGGCACAAGTCTTATGCTGACAGGAGGCGGAGGCCACTAGAGTTCGAGGATGGCAACCACGTCTTCTTGCGGGTCTCACCTCGACGTGGATTACAGATATTTGGTTGAGGCGGAAAGTTATCTCCGCGCTTCATCGGACCATTCCAGGTCCTCAACAGGATTGGAGAGGTGGCTTATCGCCTGGCTCTACCACCTCAGTTGCACCAGGTGCACGACGTTTTCCATGTATCCCAGCTAAAGAGATACGTGCATGACCCGGCGCATATCATTGACCATGGGGAGCCAGACATGGACGATGGGGTGACTTTTGTGGAGGTCCCAGTGGAGATCAAGGATCAACAGGAGCGGGTCCTACGTGGACGGTCGATTCCTCTAGTGCGTATCAGATGGCAGCACGGGAACCTCTAGGAGAGCACTTGGGAGCGGGAGGCTCAGATGTGTGCACAGTACCCACTTTTGTTCCTCTAGTTTTTTATGTATCTTTACGGGAACGTAAAGCCCTGAGGTGGGAGTAATGTAAAGACCCGTAAAATTCAAGGGAATTTTTTTTTCTTAATTTTCTTTGGGATTTTACAAGAACGAGGTTTCTGACGGCACTTGATTCCGAGTCCCGGTGTGCCTAGAATTTCTATCCGAAGTTTAGCTCGGGTACGTTCAGTGAACGAACGAGCGGGTTTTTCAAACTTTTGAACCGGTGCTCGGAATCGAATTCTGAGGGCACCGATGGATTCGCAGCACCGGTAATTTCTTAGGAACACCTTTTTCCGAAGTTTCGTTTACTCGGGAGATGTTGATAAAATTTGTGGAAGATAAAAATAAAAATTTAGCTACATTTTTTATTTTTTTCTTTCTAAGTGGTTAAAACCTTTGAGTGAAAGTTGGGGGAAACCACCCAACTTCCCATGGGAGGTTATGAGGGTGGTGGGGGCCACACGAACCCCACCCCTTCATATTCCCTAACTCCTTCAACTCACCATTAATTTGATAACTTATGTTAATTAAATAGGTGAGTTTAATTTGAATGTTTGAAATTCAAATACTTAAGTCATGTAAATAAAATAAGTGAAGTACTTATTTTATTTTGGTTGGAACTTGTTGCATTGAGAGGATTTGGAGAAAAGATAAGGGGCTTGAAGATCTTATTCTTCTTCGATGAAGAACGCGAAGAACGCCGACCTCCGACGAAGGTCGACAAGAACTCCGGATCCTCGGAGATCGACGACGTGATGCCAACGAATCTTTTCTCCGCAACGCGACGATTCTCCTTCTGCGACGCCTTCTTTCGCGACGGTTATTTCCGTGACGAACCTCCGTTCAAACTACACTCGAGGTAGGGGAATTTTATTGTTGATGATATTCGTGATTTTTCTTCTGTCGACATTACTCGTTCAATTGGACCACTTGATATCGATTAACGGGAGGGGGTCGGACCGCACAAACACAGCCGACCCTCCTCCCTTATCTTTTGTGTTGATTGCGGTTCAAAGGAAAGTGACGCGGTGTCGTCACACCACGCGGGAACGAGTGGAAAGGATGCACGGCGCCGTCGCGCCGCACAATTGAAAATCAAACCAAGCAGCGGCACCATCGCGCCGCACCGAAAAAACCCGAAGACACCGCGGCTGGAGCGGGGCCACGGCGGAGGGGCGCGGCGCCGTCGCGCCGCGCCGGACGAACCAAGGTCGCGGCGAAACAAGGACCGGCGGCCAGTTCCGGGCCGCCGGCGTCGGAGCAGGGGGATCGGCCAGCGCCGGCCCCATGGCGGCAACAGCCGGCCGGCCGGAGTGGGCTGGCCGGTCAAGGGAAGAGCCGGGGGTTACGACCCCCGGCTGGCCAGCAAGTGTGCCCCCCCCCCATCATGGGGGCCGCGGTTACGAAACAGGGGGGCAGCCCCCCCCCCCCTGCCCATCCGCTCGGCTGAAATGGCTGAGCCACTTGGCGACCGGGTCGCGCCAGCGTGCCGGGCCGGGCCACGCCCAGGCCGGGCCGACCCAGGGGGTCTCGGGCTGGGTCGGGCCGGGCCCGAAACCCCCACTTTCGGACCTCTCACGGTCTTTTGCCCATAACTTGGGATACGGATCTCCGATCAACGCACCACCAGTTGCGTAGCGATCCTTGGAACGAGACGGTCGTTGCGATATATTACACTCAAGGGTTTAGAGTACTTTGGGTTCGGCCGGGTTGGTTCGTACACGAAACCAACCGGGCCCTCGGAGCAGAAACGCTTATAACTTGAGCCCCGGACGTCCGATTGACGTGTCGTCAACTTTGTTGGATTCCTCTTAGTGAGATGGACCTTTTGGATTACTCCGATCAAGATTTGGACACAGTTGGAGTACGATCGGGTTGGTTTTGACTTAAAAATCAACCAGGCCCCTAGGACGAAAAAGCCAATAACTCTCAGACCGGGCGTCCAATTGACGTGCCGTCTGTGACATTGAGTTCCTGTTGACGATACGGAACTTTTGGATACATCAACTTCAGACTATGTGTCAATTGATGTATCAGCCCCTCGGCTGGTGGAGCGGACTCTCCCGAACGAGCTTACTGTGTGCGGGAACCCTAGAGCTAGCTGTGACTGCGACGACGATGACGACTGTGCAGAAATCCTCTGTGGATTCGACGGCGACGACTACAGCACTCAGCGATCCTACGTGGATCAGTGCTACCGATCCTGTGTGGGTCAGATCCTGTGTGGGTCAATGCTCAGCGGTCCTGTGTGGGCCAGCGCCTACAGATCATGTGTGGGTCCGATCCTGTGTGGGTCATTGCGGGGGTCAGTTACCTATCGATCCTTTGTGGGTCATTGCGGGGGTTAGTTACCTATCGATCATGTGTGGGTCCGACAACTTAGATGAATCAGTGGTTACACCTGATCATCTCTATCGTCTTACGAAGAAGTATACCTGTGTGAGATGAATCTTGTTTTGCTTTCCTATGTGGATTGTGTTGTGCTATCCTGTGTGGATTATGTTTTTCTTTCCTGTGTGGATTGGGTTGTGATTTCCTATGTGGACTGGGTTGTACTTGAGCTCGGATGTTGGAGCCGAACGGGAATTGGTGACTTAGGTATATGTATGGGCATATACCTAAGTAGTGTCGGATGTTACTCGTGATTGTATATTTCCTTTGTGGAATATCCTTTGTGGATTCCGGGAGGCCTTCGGGGGTCTCGGGGTCCCTACTGAGTAGCTTATACTCACCCCTGCACGGGTTACACCCGCACTACATTGTGTTGGTTGCAGATGACAGACAACGTTGATCGTGGGTTGAGGCTTGCGGAGCAGGACGATACCTGGAGGTGGACCACTGGGTGGAACATACTCGGAGCGGATGACTGGACCCGAGGAGCTGTGGAGGCTATCTGTACCCACCCTTCAGGTGGGAATTCCAGTGGACGGCTTGAGGCTGCAGCTTTACTTTTCAGTTGTTGTATTCCCTTTTTCAGTTGTACTTTACTTTCAGTTTGGGTTTGTATTCTGGCCCACTTACTTTTCTGCACTTACTGTTGTACCCAGTTTTTACTTAGTGTTTACTTCTGCTTGCTTTCTCTGTGGTGTTTGTTTACTTTACAAAGGCAATGCCTTCCCTTTTTACCGTGAATTACGCCTTGGTGCTAGTCACCAGCCCCTGGCCTATGGAAGGCGGGCTTGGGGTAGTCACGACACAGGCCCCGAGGACAGGTCGTGACAATTGGAGGTACACTCTAAATAATATAAAACATAAACTTGATCAATTCACATTTCAAAAACTAAACCATAAAATATCAATATAAACCAAAGACAATCCAAAATACAACTCTAGTAATAAAAATACAAATAGAACCCCTTTTTCAGTAGCTTACACATTTTTAAAATAATCCACAACTTTAAACAATTTCATTTTGTTTTGAAAAGATTAGACTCTTCATGAAAACAAGGAGCCCACATAAATTCCTTAAAATCCCCTATTTTTTCAAAATACTTTCTAATTATCATCTTAAAACCATTTGATTTTGGAATGAAAATATCAAGTTAATATCATTTTATAAACAAACCACAATACCTGGATTTTGAACGATAAACTTTCTTGAAAATAGTCTTTTATATAAAAACATTTCAAAAAATTCATTCTTTCTTACACAAAATCAATTTTATAAAAAAATGTTTACCTTTAAAACATGAGTTCAAACGATAAAACAATAACATCAATAAAAATCACACCCAAAAGCACCAATTCTGTAATAAAACTTTCCTTCTTAACCCCATACAAATGAAAAATACTATTGGGGTCAATTTGGAAAGAAAGGGAGGTAAAACAACCATGATGGGAGAAGAATATACTTGGGAACAATTTCTCTTCTCAAGATGGAAAACTATGTTCCAATTGTGCATTATCATCTGAGATGGTTTATAGATCCAATAGTTTGAGCCCCATGTGGTTTTCTAAATCTATAGAGTTAACCATATACCTTTGGTCCTTTATCCAATTTCATCCCAAATAACATAGAGACCCCTGAAATCATTTATATACTCATTGAGGATCAATGCATCATCATATCAAATAAAAATCCATAAAATATAATCATAAAAGGAAATCAAAATCAAGCCTCAAGTCCCAAATACCCATGGAAAATCAAGTTTTCTAACACAGGGGTTGATTACGAACCTACTCATGATTTTTACCTCTAGAGTTTCGACTTCCCTATTCCTCCTTTCTAATATGACACACCCTAAATAGTAATAGGGTTCTCTGATACCATTTTATCATGAACCAACTCATGCCACCTCTAAATTGAGAACCTAATCTGGTCTATGGAAATACCCAAGGTTCATTCCTGATCACCCAACTAGAAACTAGTTCTATGGTATAAAAACATAACCATTGGAAATTATGTCACCCTCAGAATCTAAATAACCACAACAAGGATTCCACCTAAAATTCCAACATGAACCATCCATATATCAAATGTGCATGAACATAAGAAAATATTTCAAATAAAAAGAAACATCCAACCAGAGTAAACACATCAAGGATAAAAAACTAACTCAAAAATAATAGAAACATACCATTTGAATAAAAATCAATAACCAATACCACATAAAAAATAAGAATTAAAAGAGAAATCTAGGTCGACAATGCTAATACATAACATCCCAAAATAAAATCCAAAACCAATAAACTGCTAATAGTCTCTCCATGACCCACAACCAATCACCACATCCCGTACCATACATAGTATAAAATAAAATATCATCGCTAGTATAGGGATTGCAAGATTAATGTACCTCCTCTTGGAGAGCTGCGGTAGAGGAGAGACACTAGTGAAGGAGTCGGCGGTAAAGCTCGGTTCACGTTGGAGTTGAGCCGTACGACGAAGCTTAGTTCGTGACAGCGGCGGAGTCGGTAGCCGAGGATGAGGAGGAGGTAGGAGAGGAGGGAGGGGAGGAGTGAGGAGAGGAGGCGGTGATGGCAGTGGCAACAGATGTGGCGGAAGGGATCGGCTTCCGCGAGAGCTTGAGGGTGTGAGGAAGGAGGAGAAATTTAGGGTTAATTTATAAACCCGGTGACACTTTTATCAGCGCTAGATTAAAAGCGCTGATAAAAGTATGTTTTATCACCACTAAAATTGAAAGTGTTGATAAAACATGCATTTATCAGCGTTTTTTAGCACTAATAAAGGCCCCTCTTTATCGGCGCAAAAAACCGATAAAAGTATATTTTATCAATGGTTTTTAATTAGCGCTGATAAAACATATCATTTATTCATAATTATAAAATTATAACAAATATATTTATTAAATTTATAATTTTATTAATATATATAAATAATATATTTATTATAATTTAATTAATAATTATATATTTATTTATTTATTTATGGTGTTTGTGTATAAATTATAATAAATTTTATATATATATATATAATTTTATAATTTAAATTATAATTAAATATATAAAAATATAAATTGATATATTATTTTTATTTTTATTTTCATAAGTATTTATATATATGTGTGTTTGTGTGTGTGTGTGTGTCAATGTCTTTGTATGTATTCATTAAAGACACATATTTATAAATAAATATATTCAAAAGGTATTCATAAATATATATTTATCATTTGAAAAAATATTTTCTAATTTTTTATTTATTTAAATATATTTATATTTAATTAGTTCTATATAATTATACTTATATATAATATATTTAAAAATTAAATAATTATATATAACTAAATATTTATATTTTTAAATATAATAAATATATTTATTGTTTATTTAAAAATATTTATTGTGATTTTAAGTATTTATGAGAAGACAAAGCTTCATATATATAGAAAATGAATGAATACACCAAGTATATATAGTACTATAGTATATATGGCCAACATTAGGGTAAACAATGAACATATATTCATGAGAAGAAAGTATGCATCAATAGACACATTTATTTGGAAACATAAATTTATTTTAAAATATATATATATTTAATAAGTATTTGTATGTATATATATATATATATATATTAAAAAATATTTATATATAATATTATTAATATATAGTATAATAAATATATAATAAATATATAACTAAAACTAATAAACATAATAAACATAAATAAAACATAAACATAATAAACATAATAAACATGTGTTTCTTATTTAATGTATACATATAAACATTATTTTTGAATATAATTAAAATATTTCTATATATATTAATAAAATTTCTATTAAAAACTTTTATCAACCCTATTATTAGTGCTACTAAAGTCGTCTTTTTATCATCACTTCTTGTTAGCGCTGATAAAGGTTAGATTTATCAGCGCTTTTTCTAGCGTTGATAAAAGTTCACTTTTTATCAGTGTTTTTTTATTAGCGTTGATAAAACCTGAGTGATTCCCTTGGCCGCATTTGTGGTAGTGCTAGCATGCATTCATTTGAATTGAATTGAAAAATATTTTTTCTCTTTATAAACATTAAAAACATAATCTTTTCAATATAAAACACAATTTTCCCCTTGATATTCTGGTAGTTGCTATTAGAGATCATTTGTATATGTTTTTTGTTTTATTAATTTTTTTGTGGAAAAAAATCTTTGAAATTCCATGTCACCCCATAACACAAAAACTATTATGTGTTACCTTTTTTACATCTATTTAAACCAAACTATATTTAATGTTCCTCCCACTTAGATATTGGACAATTGAGACATTGTTGAGTTTGAAGTTTGGGAGAAGGGTCTTAAATGTGCTAAACTATACTTCATTATAACCCATCAAAAATTGTTAAATATTTTTTCATATTTTCTTCCTGGTCAAGCTTTATTTTAGGATTCTCGTACATAATTTTTTTTCTTTTTGTGCTAATAGAAAAAAAAACAAAAAAAAACAAAATGAAAACTCTATGAGTCCTTCCTAGGAATAGTTTCATAGTTGTTTTGAGGATTCCTAGAGATTTTGAGGTTATTAAAATTGAGTGATTTCTGAGTGATTTCTTCTACTATTTTTATGGAGATACTATTTGAAAATATGAAAAGTGAGTGTGACGGGATATATTTTTGTGGAATTGGAAATATAACTTGAGGTAACTTGATGTTTCAACTTGAAGCTAATAACATAGCCTATGTAAAATAGAACACTTTAGGTATCCAACTCAATCGAGAGTAATATAAATCCTTGGAAACTAGAGTAAAATGCGAAATTGGGATCCAATAGTGAGTCTCTGAGATAAGGAGTCTGGGTTTTTTTGTTAATAAATAATGTTAAACTCAATAAGTGTTGTGCATAATGCTCTTCATAAGAAATTTGTCTAGGAAAATTTCAACAAAGGGTCTTGTCAAAAATGAGCTCATTTAGATGAGGGTAATATTAAACCCAAATGAAGAAGAAGATGATTAAATTATATGAAAATATTTTAAATTGTATCAATAAAGTGGAAAATTAAAACTTGGTTTGAGGGGTCTCAGAGTGAGTGAAAGCTGGTAGTTCATTTTGTTACAGTTTTAATTCCACTTAAATCTCATTGGTCACCAGACCTAAAACTGGAATTCGAATTTGTGTGGAAGTAGGGCAGTGAGTTTTAATCACATAGGAGACATGATAATTTCAACTAATTGAGGGATTTATGATTTTCTTTTATTGGGCGACTTCCTGGTTGGCGCACCGCGTAACACCTCCTCAATTGGAGTATCATGTGGTTTTCTCCTTTAATGTGGTGTTTTAATGCGGGCCAAGATCGTGTGAATTAATTCATGTGGTGACACTCTGTTGACGTGGTGAAATTATTTGATGCTGATTCTTTTCCTATATAAGGAGGCAGAGGCAAGGCATTTCAACATCACTGGTAGCAACAACAATGAGAGCAAATCCCATTTGGTGATCTCCTTTCTTCGACGATCATCTTTACTGCTCTCCATCTTTTGATCCACACTTTTATTCTTGAGTATTACTTTTGAGATCCCTTCCATTTTTGGGGAGTCTCTACCGTGTACCTCTTGATTTTAGTGGATCCCTCTTTCTGGAATAGGTCCCGTGGTTTTCCCCTTTCGGGATTTCCACATAAAAATTTCCGGTGTCAACTTTATTTCCTGCACATTTAATTTGGGGTCGCTGCGCATCCATTTTATTTGGGGGGGAGATTTTATTTCCGTTGCACATTCGCTTTTCAATTGTTTGCGCTTTCGTAACTTTCCTATCTTTCCCAACATCTTTAATTATGGAATGTTCAATTGAACTTGGGAAGGATAACCATCTTTGATTTTAAGAATCTATATAATTAAATAAATCCATTGAATTTCCCATGAGTGAAATTGATTAAGTGTGGGGGATTGGGATGTGGCATTTATGTCATTACCTTTTGCAACATTTTTTATTTTAATTAATAATTTTTTAATGTAAAAATAATGTATTTAGATAAATAAATTTCAAATGTTTCTAATTTGATGATAAATGTTAAAATATCAATTAATTTGTTTATTATTTGTTATTTGGTTAATTTATTGTTAAATAAATAATTTGGAATCCTCCATCAATTTTTTAGTCTTGTATGTTAAATTATATTCTGGAATTATTTTAATTCTTTATCCATTATGTAATTTAAAAAATAATAATTTGCATTAAATAATTTTATTCTTAATTTGTTTAATTTCATTTTTAATTATATTTCACAATAACAATTTTAATCGTTTATATTTAGTCTATTTTAACAAATTCATTTATTCTTTCATTTTATTTATTATAAAAATATTTATTTTTAATATTTAATTTCATTCTTTATTTTATTCATTTTATTTCCATTTATTCTTCTCACGGTAAGGAAACAAACCATTTCCAACACCCCAATGCCCACCGTGCTTGACTATCTCATGGCTCGCCACCTTACCGCACCAGCAGATCTAGCCTACCTGAGCACCTCTCACGGTAAGGTGCCCTACTACGCCATTCCTCCACCCACAACCCTGAATCCCTGAAGAATCTCAATGCCTTCATAGATCTGTAATTCCAAAGTCAGCCACTCCCTATTGAGCCACCATGGGGTTGAAGTTCAATGATTTCCTCCGTCGATGTCACCGAGATCCACTACCTCGCCATCGAGGACGGCTCCTACTGAACCTGCTCGACACCTTTCTCCCGCAAAAAACTCCCCCAATCGATTTTCATATATATATATATATATATGATATATAATAGTAATAATAATAATGTATAATAATAGTAATAAATTTACACACACAGATATATATATATATATATATATATATATATATATATATTGATTACATAATTAAGTAATTATTTTTTATCTTAAATACTAATAATATTATTATATTTATCAACATAATATATAAAAAGTGTTGGGATGTACGTCAAATTGTGATGTATGAGACCAATAAAATATTCAAGGATTTGGGTGCATGGGCCGAGCAATGCAAGACCTAGAAAACTATTATATGTCCTCCCACGCGCAAAAAATTAGAAGTAAGAATTTAATTCCCAAATTTTGAAAATGCATTAATTCTCTTCTTGTAGATTCGGGAAATTTGGATTGGAAGTGAAGGATATTGTGGGGAGTGGAAAATGATTGTGGACATTGCATGAGATTTTGGAGGGGAATCAAGGATCGTTGTGAGGGGTTCTCTGATCTCAATGATACATCATCATCAGAAGTGGGCGACCGCATTTGGCAGTCACAGTAGCTCCGTCGGTGTTGCTCAACAATGACCGCCCTTGGCGGCCCCTAAAACTTCACTTGGATACCGCTTGATTTTTTGTGTCAAAGGTGCGTTGTGGAACATGGGGGATGTAACGAGGAAGTACAGTAAGTTTCGGCCACCGACCAGGGCTGATGCACGACTACCGGAGGGAGTGTCTAGGGTGGCGTTGCGAGCTTGAGGGCTGACAGTCGAATGTCGGGGGCGATGAGAGTTCAATGGCAATGTTGTGGGGACGGTGGGGGGTGGTGATGGGGGTGTCCAAGTGCAGAGGGACGACGATGAGGGAAAAAAGGGGCGGCAACTGCTGTTGCATCGGTGAAATTGGAAAAGATAGCGGTAGGAGCGGGAAAAATCCCGCTCATTTACATTTCCACATTAACGGCCGCCAAAGGCAGTCACCCGTTTCCTGGACGCAAAAACACAAATTTCTCATAGTGTATATTTGTAAATATTGCAATTATATCTTTGTTTTGTAATTACAACAATCACATTTGTTCATTCTTCCACCACCCTCTGTGATCTCTAATCCTTATAAATGGATAACTAATTTTTGAGGCCTAATTCAGGAAGTAAAACTTGACGCTCCCTAGAGATCTGCACTTCATGAGGGTCGTCACCACTCCACCTTTCCTCTTAGCAGATCATGAATGTGGATTTGGGGTGTGAGAGAGAACTTTCTTGCATAATAACATCTTGCTACTCTTATACCTCATTTCCCCCCTTCCTCTCTCATCTTTTAGATGAGCATCTAAGATGGGTTGTGTGATCTTGCAATATCAGCAGGAACATTCTGGAGTGTGAGATTTCTTAGACATAATGAGTCTGTTGGGTGATTCATTTTGCAATCTGGAGGAATACTCAAGCTATATATAAATTTTTGTGTTTGGGTGTTCACTATTTAAGTAAGATATGTGTATGATCGAAATCTTTGTTTATGGATTGAGTGGGGATGAAAGTTTATGGTCTTCTTCAGAAGATCTATGAAGGGTAGCTCATAGTGGGTATACTAGGATCTGGCCTTGTTCTTGATGACTCTCTATCCTCTCATTCTTTATGTTTCCTCTATTTTTCTACTATTTTATCACTATTTCATCACTCTCATTGTGTTTGTCATCACCATTTCATGCAATTTTCATCAACTACTAAAAAATTAAAAAATCCAATTTTTTTCATCTGATATACCAATATGAAATTCGGCACAGCTTCTTTGAGAGCGACCCTGAAGGTTATCCACTGTGCTATATTTTGGGTTTTATAAATTTATCATTGACCATACTCACCACAAGGACATCGTCAGCTTTAGTAAACCAAATATTTCATCATTTCTTAGACTCTTGTTTTTTGTTCGTGGATGATATTTTGGTGTACTCCAAGTTATAGGTGGAGCATATGGACCATTTTGATATCATTCCTCGATCGTAAAAGAAATATAATCTTTATGGTATGATTTTCAAATGAGATTTTTGAAATTGGGAAGTGAAATTTCTAGGGCCTTTCATATTTAAGAGGGGCATCTCAGTGGATCCTGAGAAAATACTTGCATTTTTGTCCTGAGAGTAGCCCATAAATTTGTTTGAGATCTATAGATTCTTGGGATTGGTTGGTTACTTTAGATGATTGGTTCTGTATTTGTCTAAGCTCAGATCTTCAATGAATGATTTAACCCGTAATTGTGTAACGTTTGAATGTAATGAAAAATATTAGTTGTCTTTTGAGGAGTTAAAGGTGAGGTTGACTTCAACACTAGTTTTGATTCTTTCGGAACCATGTTCAGATTATGATGTTTTCTCTGGTGGTTCTGGTACATGTTAACGATGTTTGTAGATGTAGGAGAAACTGGTGGTGGCCTATGGATCTCACTGACTGACTGAAATTTATATTTTTATTTGATTTTCTGAAAGTTCGCTTAAAGGAAGCAGTAACCACATACGAAGGCGGGATCCAAAACCAAAAACAAGGCGAAATTTGAAATTCAAAGAGCTTCTCCACTACCGAGGTGGCCCGAACCACGGGGCACTACATCATCCAGTCACGTCTTCATCCATCTACCATCATCATACAACTCTGTCGTTGTCGTCTTCCCCCCTGCTGGAGCCACACCGCCGGAGATCTTCCCCAAAAATTTACCATTACAGAAAAACCCAAACTGTCGTCACTCACCCTCGTCGACCATCGACGCCGACATCTGTCTCCACAACAGACCAAATCACCAAAACCAAACCGAAAAAGATAGTAATCATCTTCATAAGGAAACCTAAAGTCGACATCGCAGATGAAAGCAGATAGCTGCCCTGCGCGGCCTCCATTGCACCGGAACTCGGTACGCTACAAACCCAACAAGACGCCAAGAGCACAAAGAGAGGAATAGGACATCGCTGGTGCCGAGCTTTCTAGAGGATGCCACCTGCGACCTCATACTGACCCGGGGGAAGACGAAGAACCTTCCAAACCCAGACCAGAAGAAAATGGGGGGGGGATGCGGGGAAGAAACCTGCAAATCTGAACTGTCGTCGGAGGTTGAACGATGATCTTCATCGATAGAGCTCCATAGGCCTTGCCAGTCCGCAAAATCAGAGAGCGGTCGACCCACCGAGCCCCGCACAACCCAACCCTCGACCGCGCCGAGCCCAGGGAGGAGAAGGGAGGGAGGGAGGGAGGAAGGATGCCCTTTATGGGCTCATCTTCTTATGGATCTCACTAATTATTCAATCATGAAAAGAACAATCCAACCCATTATCATGATTTGGAAGAAGTTATACATGCACTCAAAATGTAGAGTAATTATCTCTTTGAGAAGCAGTCTACAGTGTATTGTGATCATAAGAGCTTGAAATTTAGAGGGATCTTAACTTGAGACAGAGATGCAAAGTGGTGTATCTTCATAATTTTGATTTTTAAATACACTCCTATGAAAAGGAATATGGTTGAAGACACATTATGAAGAAAATTTACTTACACAAGCTATAAATGAATCAGTTGAGGAGTGATCTCCAATCAGTTTGTTTTCTAGGATGAATTGGGGAGTGGAAAAGGTTGGCAGATATGTGTTCTTGGTATTGATGAAAGATGACTCGTAATTCAATGATTGGTTTCATCTCGATCAGGTGACAAGTAATATGTTACAATTCTTTGTTAAAAATTTTATGGTGGGGAGACCTTGTGTGGGTGGTCTTGGTCTCCTATTGGCTCTTTCTGTTTATATAACAAGTTGGTTGATAGATAGTGGATAACAATCATGTTGGTATTTACACCCTAGTGATACCAAGATGGATCATGACTTGAGATTTCAATATTGGTGGCTAGGGATGAGGTGGTCGATTGCAGATTTAGTATCATTGTGTCTCACATATTAGAATATTAAGGTGAAACACCAGACTGGATGGTTTGTTTCAACCTTTACCCATTCTAGTGCAAAGGTGTTATAATATTTCCATGGACTTCATCATTGCTTTTCCATAGAATCCCACTGGTAAGGATGTTATTTGGGTGATCATTGATCAAAAAATGAAATCAGCTTGTTTCTTACTATTCAGGGATATGGTGAAAGTGGAACAACTCAGAGACTTGTAGATCCTATAAATTGTGAGACTTCATGGGGTTCACTCTTTGATTGTTTATAAAAGGGACCCAAGGTTCACATCTAGGTTTTGGAAAGGTTTGTAGGAGGTGATGGGTCCCAGTTGAAATTAAGCATGGATTATCATCCCCAAATGGATGGACAAATAGAGAGAGAGAGTTATCTAGGTTCTTTAGGATATTATTTGGGATTTCATGATTTTTTTGTGGATCATGGGAAAAGTATTTACCTCTAGGTGAATTTTCATGTAACAATATTTATCCGGATTTGATAAATATGGCACCCTTTGAATCATTGTATGGGTGGCCATGCAGATTTCCTTTGTACTGGGTAGAGTTAGGAGAGTGATTATTATTTGGGCTAAATCTCATTATGGAGACAACATCAAAGTTGAAATTTATTCAGAAGAGGTTTTTCATAGAATAGATCCATTAAAAAAATTATGCAAACCATCATCATCTACCGCTAGTGTTTGAGGTTTGTGATAAGGTTTTTCTCAAAGTTTCAACTTTCTTGGGACATAATTGGTACAATAAACATGGTATGTTGGTACCGGGGTTTGTTGGACCCTTTGATATTATAGAGAAACTCAGAAAGGTTTCATATTTGTTATACTTACCATATCTATTAACTTTTATTCACACCATGTTTTATGTTTCCCAACTAATGAGGTATTGACTAGATCCTTCCCATGTGATTGAATGGGAGGATTTGATCTTGATCCTGATAACACCATTGTTGAGAAACCAGTTAAAATTATAGATCTCCAGGACAAGGTACTTCACTATAAAATGATTCCCTTGGTTCGGGTACTACGTAATTGTAGATGGGATTACAAAGACAAGCTAGAGCAAGAATATTTTATGAGGTAATAGTGGTCGTCGCTTTTTGTGGGTCTAAGATCTTGATAAATTTGTGGGGATGGGAAGATTTTATGGAGGGGATAATTTTAGAACCCAATGGATCCTAGGTATGCTTTAATTTAATATTGGTTTCTTTTTAAAGTCGCACTACATGTTTAAGGGTAGAGACAGTAAAAAATATAGATTTTTAGAGGAGACAGACCATGAAAACGGTTGGCATGCATTTAGTAATAACCATGGAGAAAAAGTGTGGTATGGAAATGTGTTTAAACAGTGGAGTTTTTAATGGTTTGAATATAGTTAATGATCCCATGTATCTCACCAAGGAAAACCATGCAGCGTCTGGGTGTTTGTCCAAGGGGGTTGCATGGTTTGACCAAACCAAGAAGCTTATCCCAAGAGACCGTGTGGCCTGAATTTTTAAATAGACATTATCCATGCATGGTTGGTGCATGTTTTTTTATAATTATACAGCTTAAACATATGCAACACTCCAATCCTTTACAAAGTTGGGTTTTACCCTTTTCCATTGGTCATTTTTATGAATAATCACCCCTAATTTAATTTTTTCATTCTCTAATCCTTCCTCAGTGATCTAGAGGCTTCACCCTTGGGATTATTAGAAATTTCCCTTTGTTCATAATGGTTTTCTCAAGGTATGTTTGGGTTTTTGATGTGTTTTACTCTTCCTTTCTTTGATCCTTTCTAGATCACTTCTCCCCTTGTCTCATTGGAACCCGTGTGGGCTATGGATTTCATGTATAAGAGTTTTAATGGAGTTTTTTATGTTTCTTATGGATTTGGGACTATGAGGAACTAATCTACTCTTCCTCAGTCTCTATTTTCAAAGGTTTAGTTCTACCCCTGTTCTGGAAGTAGGTGTTTATATACAAAGGGATAATTCTATTAATTGGTAACTTTTCTTGTAAACTATTTTGGGTTATTTTGATTTATGATTAAATTGTTTTTTTGGATTGAAAAAATGTTTTTTAATGGGTTTTTTTCTTTAAAAACGGTTTGCATGCACCAAATGTTTTATAAAATGATTGAATTGTGGATTTTATTTAAAAATTGGGATTTCAAGCACCAATGTGGATTGGATTGGATTTGAAAATGTTTTATAAATTGTGATAATGGTTTCTAAATGTACTTGGATAAACTTAGAACATTGGGAACCTTGGGTGTGTAGGGAATATATAGGTTAGTCATAGTGTCTTTAAATCCACTTTAGGTTTTCTTTCACATTAGTGTGTGTAATCCCACTAGAGGTTGTAACGATTTCATCCACTATATTCTTGTATTAGGGATTTATTTTTTCTGTCTAGTACATATACCCAAATGGTAGAGCCCAAATAGTTTGATTTTTCATTTTTGACCTCATTATCACATGATGGATTGGTCATTGTGATTTTCTCACATTCTTTCATGTGATGGATTGGTCATGGTTATTTTATCACACACATTTACACGATGGATTGTTCATGGTTATTTTTTACATGTTTACCTCATGGAGTATTCTTGGATTGTATTGGTTATGTTTTTATTCTTATTCACTTTTGCCTATCATATTCCTTGTTTGGAGAATATGAACTGATTTTATGAAGACCCATGTGATGATTTAAAAATGGTTTTTATTTATGAAAATTATTTGTAAAATTGTATTTTTTTTAAAGATAGAACTCTAGAATTATTGATATTAGAAAATGTACATATTTTCTAGTGGATACAAACTATTCTTTGTGCTCACACCCTACTTTTTTTACTTTGGGAATTTTTAGATGTTATTTTATATGATTTAGGTAAAGGGAAGGTAATTATGTAGCATATTGGCATCTCTTTTCCTCATATCCCTTATAGCGGGATGGTTTGGAGGTGATAGTTGGTCATATGAAAATTTACTGGTAATGTCTTGTCATACTTTTTGGTTTAGCCAGTTTTTCTTGGATTTTTTGGATCTTGGATATATCTCTTTCTTCCACTTCTTTCTCTTGTTTTATTTCTTTTTTTATATATGAGACTGTTTTCTGTTATCTTGTTGCACCTAACCACTATGGAGGTCTAGCTCTAGTGGCTTATCTAGAAGACCTAGGTTGGTTCTTTATAAATAGAGTGAAGATTAATTTGGTACTCATCTAGTATTTTCAAGGTGATTACCCATTGGTTCATCTATGCCATAGCCACATCAACTTTCCAGTATTGAGACAGGGATTTAATTTCTAGGAGATCCATAAAGTTTTTACTTTACTAAAACCTCGGGATGTTATCTTATACATAGACTTATTCCTTTTACTTGTCCCAAGGTTTTTCACTAATGTTATATTTTCCTAATCCCTATAATCTTCAATATTACCTCCAATATCATAAAGGGTTTTCAATACCTTTGAAATTATGTTCAACCTTAACTTATCCACCATTAAATTTTCCTCAACTAACATCCTAACATCTAATGTTATATAAATACTACTATGATAGCAACTATGGATACATGAAGATGTGACTGTCTCAAAATTTCATGACTTAAAGAAAATATTTCATTACAAAAGATTCCAATTATATTTTATTATTATAGTTTTATATTAATAGGACAAAACATTAGCTTACAATACCCATGTATTTTTTAAGAAATGGATATTTTTTCTATTGTATAAGAAACTTCTCAATCCAAAAAAAGTGTTAAACATTTCCAAAATTTCTCCACAAAAGATACTCATCTAAACACAACATTTGTATTATATTTCTTTATATCCTAGGTAAGGGTAAACATAATAAAGATGTGGGGACAGATGCCCAATAAGGGTAAACATAAGAGATAACAATCGACGAGCATAAGCGAGAATATACAGGTATATGAGTAAAATTAGGACACATAATAAAGTAATACCCAACAAATCATAGATAAAAAATAGTGAAATACTTTATGGAATAACATAATAATACATCATTAAAATGCTACATATTATAGAAACAAGGCATAATTAAAGAATTATTTCACAACTATTATCATATAGAAGCATCACCTTCATGAGTCACACGCTTGAACCCATGATTATGAGACAACTTAATTATACCTATATGTATATCATCTTTTTGAATGAAACAATTGTACCCATTCTTTAATTAAACTTAATTTATCTTCTATATACATGTCTCATGAGATATAAACTTTCGACTAATGCATTAAAAAATGATATAAATCATCAACCATCATTCATCCATATACATGTGCACCACTTGAAATCAATCATATATCATTTATCATAAATAACCTAGGGGAAGAAAATGGTTTTCATATCCTTTTCAATTAGAATCACAAGAACACAAGAACTCCGAACTCAAACACCCCGAGGGCGAGCTCTTCAACCGGAGGGGTGCGCGTTTCGGCTGGATCACTCCCTGATATTGGCGCTTCGGTGGTCGAGATCGAAGCCTGTAGTGGGCTGGACAAGGATCCCCCAACGTTTTCCTTCAAGGACGCTCCCTGTGGGAACGGTCGGAAGGGAGATCGTTTTTTATCCCGCCGATTCAGCTCGAGCCTTGCTAGGCGGATGTGTCGGATAGAAGTTCGGTGGTGGTTTTAGCTAACAGGGATTTGAAGGACGCTGCAGAGGTTCACAATCTTACTTTGGTTGCTAGATTTGGGCCGATGAAACCGTCCTTATAGGTCTTTCGAAGGTATGTGGGTTCCTGGGGTCTCCTTTGTCCGCCGTCAGTGTCGGAAATCTCGAAGGTCGCCTTTTGCATCCACTGCCATTCTAGGGAAGATTTCGTTCGTTCTTGGTCTAGGGTGGATAGGCGGTGTAGAAACTTCCGGTTTTCTTTGTCGAGGTGGGCGTGGGCTTTCCACTATGGTAGATAATCAAATATGGGAGCTATGTGGATCAATTTTCCCGGTCTGCCCCTTCCCCTACAGAATCCATTAATTTTGGCAGCGGTGGAGGACTCTTTGGGTAAGTTTCTTTGTGTTGAAGAGGGTACTAAGACACTTATGGATGCAGCAAACCCTAGGATTTGTGTTGAGATGAACCTAGCGATGAGGTTTCCTCACAGAATTCGGATCAGGTCCCCGGAGGGTTTGAATTGGGGGCAACGTCTGGTGTATCTGGCTCCTCCCAGGTTTTTCACCTTGTGCGATCTTCAAGGTCATGCTGTGGAATTATGTAGGAAGGGCAGGAAAGGCCTTCATCCCCGGGGGAACTCTTCGGTTAATCCAACCCAGTCTTCTAATTTTCAGGAGTTTGGTCTCAGTTCTAAGCAGGGGGGGATGCCTTCGGGTGCAGCGTCTCTTGAGGAAGACCGGTCTTTCTCCCCTCCATTGGCGCTGGTGATTCATAATGGTCCAGGGGTTTTTCTGGAAGCTTCTGTTCCTTTTGAATCTGGGCTCCTTCATCGACCAGTTTTGTCTGGTTTTCTGGCTGATCTTTTCTTGAATGCGAGGCCTGAGCCTGTGCTGTTTTCGTTGAAGCAGAGGGCTCCTGGCAGGCTGAGCTTGGGAAGTTCTATGATGGAGAAAGCTAAATCAGTTCATTATCCCCAGTCTCTAAAAGGGAAAGGTAAAATGGCCTCTTCTTGGACAGGCCCTTTCTGTTCCTCTTCTTCGGTGAGCGTTTTCTGGGCCCCCAATGCTTCTTTTGTAGAGATGGCAAAGAGATCCTTGTTGACGGCAGAGTTTGGGATTTCGCTGCCGGTTCAGAGAATTCCACCCATAGGATTCTCATAGGGGACGTTAAAAGAGATTTCTGCTTCTAGGCAGTCCAGGGCTCAGCTGCTTATGGTTTTGTTTCTTCATGAAGAAGAGATCCCAACGCGGCCTACAGAGGTTAAGGAGAACAGGTTCACTCTCTTGGAAGATTCCGATAGTCCAATGAAAAAGAAAATCCGTACACCCAAGAAAGGGTGCTCCTCGGAGACCTCTACCAGGCCAGTGACCCGATCAATGGTTAGGGAGGAGAGTGGAATAAGGCTATTTTGTCCACAGGAATGTAACCAGGGTCATAAGACCAAGATTTTCTTGTGTTAATGTCTTCGGTGTTAATTTGGAATGCTCGTGGATTAGGGGGGCAAGCTAAATGTGCCTGTGTGGCTTCTGAGTGTCGCAGAAACCGGATCCCTATGGTGGTTATTTTAGAACCAAACCAGAATCCTTGCAGGATGGGGTTTTTCACCAAAAAGATGGATTTTGGGCATTTTTTTCACGGCTATCCAAGTAATAACAATATCTGGATTTTTTGGAAGAGACAATTACAAGTGGAGTTGATGCAGGTGAATGAGCAATGTATCACGGTGAAACTGGTGTGCAGAGGTTCTCCTGTTTTATTTTCCTTTGTCTATGCTAGCTGTGATGTTCTCATCAGAAGCGAACTATGGGACTCTCTGGGATCCTTTGAGGCGACAGATTTACCATGGTTTGTGGGTGGTGACTTCAATGCTATCATGAGCATTCCGGAGAAGAGGGGAGGGTCTCCAATGTTTAACAACAGCATGCTGGATTTCAACTGCATTATATCTAGCAAAGGTTTATTAGATTTGGGCTTTAGTGGAAGTAAATTCAATTGGTTCAACAACCGAAGAGGGGGAAGTCAGATTTGGTGTAGACTGGATAGATGCTTTTCGAATATCCAGGGGATGGATTCCTTTTCAAGGGCTTTGGTGGTCTATCTTCCCAGGGGCCTTTCGGACCATTCTCCTATTCTTGTGAAGCTCGAATGGGAGAACTAGGAGAACAGGGGGTTTTTGTTTTCGGTGGATTAGCATAGCAAAGAGGGTTTCATTCAAATGATGCGAGAGTCTTGGGCCCAGGATGTGGATGGAAGAGCTTGGGTCGGTTTGTTCAGACGTTTCAAAAGATTAAAGGCTGACATTCGCAAATGGTTTATGGATCATCCTACATCAGATGACCCTATTGAGGTGCTCCAAAGGGATATTGAAGGTTTGGAAGCCTCTATTTTACAAAGCTGGTAGGATGCTTCTTTCATATTATTATGCAATAAACGAGAAATCTAAACTCAAAGATTATTAGAGGTTGAGAAGGGTTACAAACAGCGGGCCAGAGTCAGATGGCTTAAGGAAGGGGATAGAAACACCGGCCTTTTCCATGCCTATTTGAAAGAAAGGCAGATTTCTAAAATCAATATCAGGTTGGAGGACGAATCTTTCTCCTCTGACATCAATTTTGTAGGGAAATTGGCCTTGGATCACTTTGAGCATCTATTGAAAGGTGAGAATCAGCGTACTATAAGAGATGAGGAACTTTGGGCTGACCAAGGTGTCTTTTTGGAGAACATTGCTAAGAGGGTTGACTCCGAGGAGAATGAAGGATTAATTTCCTTACCATCTGAAAAGGAGATATGGGAGGTGGTTAGTAATTTGCCCTAGATAGTGCTCCCGGGCCCGATGGATTCCCGATGGTTTTTTATGTGAAAAACTGGGAGTTTGTGGGCCCTTCGGTGATTGAGGCCATGCTTAATTTCTTTAGAGGAGGTTCCCTTAACAGGGGCTCGTGTGCATCTAGAGTGGTGATGATTCCTAAGATGAAAGACCCTTGCTCTATCAATCAGTATAGACCCATATGTCTTTGTAATGTCTCCTATAAGATCTTGGCGACTATTATCTCCAGGAGATTTAACAAGATGCTTCCGAGGATCATTTCCCATGAACAACATGGCTTCATTCAGGGAAGAGGAATTCAAGGAGCAGTGGGAGTCGCTTAGGAGTTGCTAGTGGATGTGGATAAAAAGGTGATTGGTTCCAATGTTATTATTCAGGTGGACATGGATAAAGCTTATGATAAGCTGGAATGAAGTTTCATTCTTCGGGTGTTGGGGAAGATGGGTTTTCAAGAAGGGGTCTGTGACTTGTGCTTTCGGTGCTTCTCTTCTCCTTGGATATCCATTTCCCTATTGGGTAAGAGTTTTGGTTTCTTCAAAAGTGTGAGAGGAGTCAAGGCAAGGAGATCCGCTATCCCCTACCTTTTTCATCATTGCCCAGGAAGCTCTTTCTCATAATTTCCAGATTTTCTTGAGGGATAAGAAGATTGGAACTTATCGGTCTAAAGCTTCGGAAATTTGCTCACACATAATGTTTGCTGATGATATTCTTATCTTTGTTAATGGTAGGAGATCATCCTTGGGTAACTTCATGCACCTCATGCTCATCTACGAAAGTCTTAGTGGCTAGAAGGTGAACTCCGCAAAAAGTAATGTGTTCATATCCAGCAAGTGTTCAAGGAGGAGCTCTGGCTATCCAAGATATTCTGGGAATCAATAGGAAGCAGTTTCCCATGACATACCTCAGGGCCCCAATCTCGAAGGGATGGGTGAAGAAGGTATTCTTCGAGGATCTTATCTCCAAGATGACAGGGAGAATCCTGAATTGGAAAAACAGGTTCCTTTCCTTTGGGGGGAGGGTGACTTTGATCAACAATGTGATCTCTTCTATTCATATGCACGTGTTATCTATTATCACTCCTCCTTAGGGGACGATTGCTACGATGGAGAAGGTGCTGAATCATTTCATTTGGGATGCTAACTTTGCGGGAAGGTCACATTGGGCTGCTTGGTCCAGGATGGCTAAAACAGTGGAGGAGGGTGGTGTTGGCCTGAGGGACATATCTACTGCCATGCAAGGCATGCAAGCTAGGCTCGCATGGGACTTCTTGGAGGGAAAGTAAATGTGGGCTCAGGTTGGAAGAAAATATAGAAACAATTGGGAGGAGTGGGAGGTCAAAAATCTTTCTAGATTGGGAAATATTGTCAGGTCTCAGCTGGATATTCTTCAGGATTCTGGCCGGTGGATTCTGGGACAAGGGAAGGTCAATTTATGGAGGGATAATTGGATCAGGGAGAGGCTGTATTTTCCTCACTGTCTGGTTCCAGACTTATCTGTGAAGGAGGATTCCACTTATATGAGGCTCATGGAAACCATCCTGAATAGAGATAAACTTCAGGCCTACAAGGAAATCATATTCTCAGAGGAGGTGGATAACTTCTGTTTTACGGAGGCAAAGTCGGGGCGTTTCAATGGGAGAGAATTTATTTTATTGATTCAACAGGATTGAGAACGAGATGAGCTAGGGGAGCGTTTGTGGTGTAAAGAAATCCCAACTAAGTTGGTGTTTCTGGTTTGGTGAGTCTGAAATGCTGCACTGCCTACTGATGACAACATTCAGAAGACGGGGGTTCAAATTGCCTCGAAATGTCACTGTTGTGTCACTCCACAGTGGAGATGGTTTCACACTTATTTTTTCAGAGTGATTGGGCTAATGGGCTATGGTCCAGCATGGCGAGAGGGGGAGTTCCGGTCGGGACATGTAATTCTTTTCAGGATCTCTGCTTGGTCTGGTTTTTAGGTTCAGAGGTGGAGCAGATGCAGTCAAAAATCCGGTGTATCATTTCCATGGCGGTGATCTGGATCATTTGGGAAGCTCGGAACCAGGCTCGATCCGGGAACTGTCCTTCGCCCGGTCTGCTTCAACTGAGGATGCGGAGTCTGATCCAGGAGCTTGGATCTTTATTAAAGAGAGGCCAGTTCTCCCATTATCTCTGCTCCTTCCTTAATAGGCCGGTGGTTCCGCCGAGATTGCATGGGCGTCGGATTAGCTGGCAGCATCCGGGGACCGGACTGAAGCTGAATATCGACGGGTCTCTCCTAAATGGTGTTATGCATGGCAGAGGTCTGGTCCGTGATGGGAAGGGATCAGTTTTGCTGGCATATAGCAGCTACCACAGGCCGGGATGCTCATTGGGAGCTGAGATTCACGCTCTACTTACAGGAATAACGCTGTGCAGCAGATTTGCACTGGATTGCTCTGAATTGGAGTCCAATTCGGAGGTGCTGGTCCGAGCACTCACGGATAAGGGGCAGGTCTCATGGTCCTTGATTTACCGGGGTTGTAGATGCATCTTGAAGATCCCCAGTGGCTGTGTGGTTTGGCACGTCCCAAGGGAAGCGAATTTTGCTGCGGATTCCCTCTCTAGAGGGGGTACACCGGAGGATCCCTTGTTGATTTTCTCTCGTTTTGTCTCACTTTCCAGTGAATGTAATATGTTTGTCCAAGGGGATGCCTCAGGACTTCATCATTTTAGACCACCATGATCATTCGGTTCCATGTAGGGCGCTCTCCCTTTCCATAATAATAAAAAAAAAGCATTTTTAGCATTAATTATAATCACAAAATGAAATCATTCATAATTATATCAATAATCATAACATGATGAAATCATGGGAAATAAATAGGAATACAAATAAATTTAATAAAATTACAGTTAAAAACCCTTCAATTAAGATGATGAGATATATGGTATTTATGTAGGATAGATAAAAGGTATATAGTTTAGTCCATAATATCTTATTTCAACCGATGTTTGGAGTCTAGGTGAACACCCATGAATCAATGAAATTGAAATAAAGGTATCTACAAAGGAAAGACACTGGAATAGAAGTTATGATTATTTATAGGGGATTGTTAGGAAAGAAAATTATAGTGATAGATCAATACTCTAATGGAAAATAAAATTTCATACTCCTTGATAAATAAGTTTTACAATATTATTTGAATAATTTTCTTGACTTAGATGAAAATTATTTTTTATGAACATTAGTGAAATATCTCTAAAAATAAGAATCATTGTTGATGTTTTTGAAAAAATTAAATTAAATCTGAATATTTAATAAAACCAGGAGGATAATAATTCCTTTTTAAAAACATGAAAATGCAGATAAAATTTTCTATAGAAAAATATACAAATGGTGGAATTATGTGTTCGCATGTAAAATGTAAAATGTTTCGTTTTCACACTTGGATAAAAATGAACCATTCATAAAATGTTAAAAATTTATTTAAAATTTTTAAATAAGTCGAAGGTAGTAGAATATGACCTAAATCATTTATTAGTGAATAGATTTGGAAATTCAAAAAAACATCCAATGAATACGATCACAGAAGAGTAGGATTTTCTTTTGAAAAGAAGAGATAGGGCCGTGTTTCCTAGCAATAGGTAAACAATGATCTAAGGGGGAAAATAAAATAGTGAAAATACCTATAAAAACAAAAATTTAATCATAGGAGGATAAAATTATGGGTGTTTTTAAAAATAAACACCATAAAAATCCCCCAGATGGAATATATTTCAAAAAAAATCTTGATTTGAAATTGATATTGATGAATAAACACTTAAGGTAATGGTAATTTAAGAATAAAAAAAGTGGGTTAATATAAAATTAAAATTAAAATATAATGAAATGAAAGATATTAATTATACTTGATGGTAACATGGAATTGAAAATTCTATATAAAATAAATGATGGTGTGTCATATCAAACATGTCTCATGGAATTGAAAATGGAGACAAATAACATATACAAACTTGTTATCCTTTGAAACAAAATCCCTTAAAATAAAGAACATACTAGGGATATCTAAACACCATGAATTATATGTATTTTTTAAAATACATCCATTATATATTAATCACACCATTTCAATTATATCATTGTGCACAATATGAAATATGTCTTAAGAAATTAAATTTCAAACACGAAACCACTTACCTTTATTACCACATCCACTAAAGCACTATAATATCTGATATTGAAAAAATAACAATATTAAACACATATTTTAGCACTTTATTCATATATATAAAATTCTATAAACATAATTTATAATTATTCTTTTCATTATTATATCAGTTATTTATTTTTTATTTTCAATAATAGTTGTGAGTGATATTGATTGTTTTGCACTTGATTCCTAATAGCGGTGTTATTCTTCATTATTATTCCAAAGTTAATAATTAATAGACCATACAAGGTACAAAATTGATACATTTTAATTATTTATAATTTTATAATTTCATTCTATGGGAGTTTTTCTTAAAATAATTAAAGATGAAATTGACATTGAGTATGTTTCAACGCTTTTTTATGAACGAGCGTTGGTATATTATAAATGAGTTTAATATTAAAGTAACCAATCTAAAAACAAAATAAAATTATTATTTACTTATATGAAAAATATATTATCATTAATTAAATTCTCATATTAATCTGTGATGTTATTTTATAGCATTGATCATGTAGGTGGTTAGACTAACCCAAACATGAACATACTATAATTGATGGGTGAAAATGGTTATCAAAGTGATTATTTTGAGATAGTAAAATTATTACAGAATAATGATGAAATTATTTATATTTTTTCATGGTTTTAAATCATATTTTATTACACTTTAATGAATAAAAAATATATCAGATGAAAAATGAGATATGTTACTTCATGGAGGTGGTAGCCTGCATGTACGCACGATAAATTTTTTCAATTATCAAGGAATGGGAGGGGAAGAAGGTGGATGCTAATTTTTTTTATTAATAATAGTAATTATATTATATTTTTCACATTATTTTTTCAATTTAATCCTTATAACCATATAATAAAGTTGGTGGTGAAAAATGGAAGACATCACTTTGTGGAGGTGGTAGTCCACCCATACGCACTAATGATGTTTTTGTTTTTATTAATGGAAATAGGGAAAAGTGATAAATTATAATTATATTATTATAATAATATTATATATAAAAACCATCATAATTTCATTATTCATTAATGAGACAATTATTTTTGGAAAATTAAGAAATCAACTAATAGAAATAGTGGAAGATTTGTACTCATGTTGAGAAATTGAGTTATCCCACGTAGAACTCCAAGGAAATAGTTTGATTATGATAAATTATCAAGAATAGAAGCTCAAGGAAGTGGAAAATAGTTATACGGGAAGGAAAAAGGGTATATTTTCAATATAGAATTGAAATCTATGGCGTTCTTCAAGTAGTGGTGAGAGACCCATTTTATAACTGGAGAGAATGAGATTTTAAGAATTGTTTAATCTTAATATAAAGAGATGACACATTTCACATGTCAAGAAGACTCCCAAATGAAAAATGATGGAGTGGAAATAAGTTTTGGTCAATCCACACAGCAAACAATAAATTATAAACCTATTTAAAACATTTTATACCTTTTACAACTTTGTTAAATACTTTTTACCCTTGCGGCATTTACTGCGGTAAATAGTTTTTACCCGAGTAATTCATTTTTATACATAAAAATAAAATGGTCCTTAGTACATAATATGGAACTTATAAAAAAAATTAAATACATATTTTTATATTAACTTTCTAAATGTGATAAAATTAATTTTTAAAATAATAAATGTATAATATATTAAAAAAAATGTTAGTGAATAGTATAACTTATGTTTTAAATAATCAAACATAGGTCTGTGAACTAAAATAAATATTTTTATATTTATAATTCCTATAATAAAATAATTTTTTTTTCTAGAAAATTTACTCATAAATTTCCAATTCATACTTATATATTAATAAATTTCCAGAAGTTATGGTATTTATAAAAATGGTGACTTGCACTATTGACCAAAAATTTAATATTTTTGGAAAAAATCACAAAATATATCCTAAGATAATATTTTCTGGATTTATTTAGAAACTAGGTCCATTATTTTGAATTCTTGATCTAAAATTTAGGAATTTAACCTTTAAATAAAATCAAAAAACTCAATGAAAAACTATTATTATAGGAAAATAAAATTTTAAATTGCTAGTTGTACTTATTATTGATTTATATAAAACACTAATAAAACCAGAATTCATAAGTTAATATTATAATTTCTTAACATCATAATTTGATAATAATATAATTAAATTTATTTATTAAAAATGGTAGCAAATAAAAAAGACAACTCTTTGTAAAATATATTTTTAAGTAAAATATTAATTAAGTAAATGTATGTAAAATAGAATTTATATATATATATATCATAATTATTTTTCTCTCATTAGTACCCAATAATTTAATGACTATAATTTTATTGTCAAATTTAATTTTAATTCGTCATAGTTTTCATTTAAGATTAGTGTTGCATATAGATCAGGTTATTAGCATAATATTTATTTAGGGAAAATGCATAATAAAATTTAGGACCGTAACATTCTCCACAATTAAATAAATTATTTCCTCACATTTTTTATTACTTCAAAATAATGTAATAGTTAATTTCCTCTTAGATACAAGAATAAATTTCTAATTTGGTTTCATCCCTACTATTTTTATTTTGACTAGTGAACTCACCATTCTCCCATAATAGGAATATAACTAATTTTGAGTTTTTATTTTACCATTTATGTTAATTAATAAAATATAATGAGAGTGTTTTTATCATAGGGAGTTTGTATTCATCCTTAATATATGGTCACTGGATGATTTTTAGGTGTGGTTTTCCTATCATGAAATTGTCATGGCCTTTAAATTAAGAGAGCCAATCCATGCCTAATATCACATCAAATCTAACTAATGAAAGTATGATGGAATTTTATGGGAATCAAATTCCTATAAAGATATGTTATAGTATATTTATATACATGGGATATAATAATCATACAACTATATGTTTTTATTAATAAATCAACATCTTGTCATTGGGGTGGTGAATATTTTTTCTTAGTCAGCATTCAAGGTAAATAGGATAAGATTGAAAAAGATATGAATACAATACTAATAGTTATTGAGTGGGTGATTAGTGTTCCTTATTCCATATCATTTTCAAAACCCACTTCTATAGCTTTTATCATATATGATTTCTTTTTTTTTGAAAATTTCATGTGTCAATCTTCTTTGTTATCCCTTAAAATAATGCATTGACTTAGATAATGCTAAAGTTACCCACAATTAAGTCATTAAACAATTAGTGGTACCTCTGGATGAACTATATTTCATTTCATAATTTCTATTGTGATATTCACTTTTACATATCAATTAGCTGCTCTATAACTATAATATTTCTTGATAGATTATTAGGCATAACCATAATTTTCCTCATTCTATCTTTTATCTTGTTAGATTATTCATTGGAAAAATCCTTACATTGTCCATAAAATCCATTTTTAACTTAGTTCCTTGAGGATTTGACCATTATTAACACCAAAAGGAGCTAATTTTGAGTGATGAACAATTAACAAAATTAGATAATAATTTTTTGAAAAATTAAACCTCAAAATGTCTTACTCTTCGAAATTATTACATTATCTTTCAGTTCAACCTAGATAACTCTATTTACTCTTGGTTTATTTAGGTTGGTTTCTATAAAATTCCTTAACCTAATTCCATAAAATAATAAATCATTCATAATGTATTGCAATGAGAATGTAATAATCCAATGAATATACCCTGATAGTGTTTATCCAGATGTGTAGATTTAGGCCCACACATCATGCAACAGCCATAAGATTACGTTAACACTCAAACTTTCTTTTCAGGATTATTTCCCCACAATTCATATGTTTCACATCCACATCCAGTTTCTATTATCCTTATAGGGGTTTAATTTCTATATAAACCACACAATCAATACTTTACTAAAACTTTTTTAAGATATACAATGCATAGACTTATCACATAGTCTAATCCCAAGGGTTTTCTATATAATTATATCACCCTAATCCCAAATATATTTATTATTACCATCAATAACCTAAAGGGTTATCTATACCATTGAAATTAGGATCATTATTAACTTATAAACCCATAAATATTTAAAAAAAACATCATAACCTCTAAGGATATCTAAATTCTTCTCTAATGCAAACTATGATAGCCCACAAACATGATGGTCTCATAATTATATGACTTCAAGTAAATATTTCATTAAAATACATTCCCATAATCTTTTAGGATTCTAGTATTAAATAATTATGAAAAAACATTAACTAACAAAACTGATGTCTTTTCCAACTAATGGACATTTTTCAACTATATAAGTAACTACAAAATCAATAAAAGTCTTCAAAATATAAAAAATTTTCTTCACATAAGATATTGTTCCAAACACATCATCTATATTGAATTTCTTCATTATTTGGGGAATTGAAAACATATGAAATGGATGAACTATGATGCGCGGTAAGGGTAAATATAAGAAATAATAATCAAATAAAATAAGTGAGAATATAATGTCCATGTGGGTCTAATCAAGATATATTAAAAAATTATAACAAAAAAACCATAGATGATTTTTTTTTGAAGAAGACATGGTAGAACATAAGAATACATCATGAAAATTAATCATATAATCGAAACAAGGAATACATAGAGAATTGTGGAAGAACCATAAGAATAAGGAGAAATCACCTTTATGAGTCACACACATTCAACCACACAATTAAGGCATCTTAATTTTACCTACATATAAATAACCTTCATGAATCAAACAATTGCACAAATTCTTGAGAGAAACCTAATTTATCTCGTGTATAAATTTATCATAAGATATAAAATTTCAACCAATGTATTATAAGAAGATATAGAACATCAACCATTAATCATCCATATATATGGGTGACACTTGAAATAAATCATTCATAATATCATAAAGAACCTATGAAATGAAAGTGTGTTTTATATCATTTTCAAATAGAATAACATAAATAAATCATTAATAAATCCATAAATAATCATAACATTATTATAGAAACCCATACCCTAGTAGCCCAGATCCAGTGTGACATTATTACATTAGCATAATATACAAGGAACCATATCTCGATGAACCGTATAGTTTAGTAGTCTCAGTAAACTAGACACATACATTATTAACATATTACATTTTAATACACAAATTATAGAATTTTTTATTATATCTATATTCCCATTAGAATATCCATGAATATCATTCATAGTATGCTTCCTGGATTCCTAGGAAAAGAAAAAAAATAAAGGTGTTCTCAAATGCTCAGTAAGAGTGATGTAAAGTGAAAGCTATAGTGAGTAAATGAAGAATAATCAATAAGGTATACTCAATATGGAAATGTAAATATATGAACACACATGGAATTTAATCATTACCTTTAATTTCATGATAAGATAAATAATAATCAATATGGAAAGGTAAATAGTTGAAAACATGTTTCATTTAATCAATAAACTGAGAATAAAATGCAAAAAAGACATAGTATCTTTGTTTAAATATCATGGATACTAATAACTGAATTGTTATTGATAGAAATGCTCAATTATTAAATTTCATGATATGAGGCATCATAATACCACGACTATCAAGGAATTTCACCAGATAGTTTAAAAATAATGGATAGGTACACAAAAAAACCAAATTAACTAAGGCTTACCAACAGATTAAACAAATGAGACTAATGACGCATCAAAGAGATATATATAACCAGCCCCCATATATATATCTATAACTCCAACACATTCCTCATATATTGAATGATCTATTTAATTCATGAACAATATAACTTATCAATAAATTTCTGTATCGAGTAAGGAAAATGAATTAGCAATAATTTTACCAGTTAATTGTATTACATTCAAATTAAAATACCATAGGTTGAAAAAATATATAGTTTAAGTAATAAGTATATCCATAATAAATAATTTGTATTTTTAGGGTAAATTTAATCACTAATGATCATAGGAAAGTGAATATTTTAGGTGAAATTTAATAACTACAAAAAAGAATCAGAAAATTGAATTTCAATAATTTCATTGGTAAAAATGATAATCAAATATCCATAGGAAGAATAATGATGGTATAAAAACAACATATCCCCAATTTAATATAAGTAATATAAATGGTTTTTGTTATTTATGAATGGAAATAACATAAAAATATCATCAGAAACATTCTTGAGGAAAATATCCTTTTTATTTTGAAAATCACATTTTAAAACTACAAGTTCAAAAATAATTTTGAAAAAACATTTATTTTTAGATAACATTTTAATCTTGATAAATAAGATTTAAAACATAGATAGCTCATGGTGGCAGGAAATTTTGTACACACCGTGTAAAAAAAGATTCTTTTTACATTTTCAGTAAAATCCAAATGAGCCAAGTTTAGAAAAGACATAAAGATTATTTTCAAAACATTTTTTAAAAATTAAATCATGGGTAATAATTTCTTCAATGAATCATTGTGATAATGTTAAAAACATTTTTGAAAACATTTTTATAAAAAATGGTTTTTGAAGAAAAATGATTTTCGACTGAAGAGCGAAATGATATTGTATTTTATTAAAAACATTTTCTCAATAATTTTAAGTACCAAAGAGAGGAATATGGTACTATTTCTTGAAAACATAATGAATAACCTAAGGATAAGAAATTCAAATTTATTTATTAGAAAATGATCAAATAATTTCCTTCAATTTAAATTCACATAAAAATAATCTCAATTAAAATGATATTGTGAAATAAACCCTTCTAAATATCATAATTTTGAACTGAGAATTAATAAATAAATCGATTATGTGTTTCAAATATAATATAACCCAATGAAAAGAAGTTCACTTATGATGTTCTTTACGACTTGGTAATTTTAAATTCAAATCCGTATAGATGAAATAACTAAAATTAAAACATAAAATACCATGAATTATGAATTATTCATGATATTACCTGAAAAATGGGTAGTATATATGTGACGCCTTGATATTTTGTAGAATATATGTTTCAAATTAATTTAAAAAATTCAGTATTTTGTATTTCACCCAACACTGGATATAGAATGTGTTATATAAAAGCAGCAAGTTATTATTTCTTTATAATCAACAACATGTAGATCTTTCATTACACACAACAATTATATTATCTTTCGATACATGCAACACAATTCTTGGATTATGTTACAAAAAATGATGATTTCCTTTAATAGCTTGTGTTACACGCAAGGCCTAATTTTACCAAACTACAATTTACTATTAATATTATTATAAAAACATTATTATAGTTATCACCTAGATAAAGGAATTGTTTTTATTAATAACATTAATTAAATTATGAAAATATGGGTTGCTCATGTATATAATATGAATTATTTGGTGTCCAATTAAATAAAAATGAAAATAAAACCCTTTTGATAATATAATAAATCATTTGTTGCAAAACTATATTTATCCAATAAAACATGTTTTACCTAAATAAATTAATTTAAAAACTTTTTATACATGATTTAGGTTAAATATATATACATAGAATAATTAGTAAACTATTTAACATTCATATTAAGTGTTTTTCTAGTCAAGAGATAAGAATGAATCCTATTTTACACACAAAGATATATATTCTTTCTAAAAGGTAATTTTACCACCTTTTAATGGAACACCTATTTTATATATAATTTTTTAAACTTTTATAAATTTTATTTGAAAAATAAAATTCATTTTTGAAATAATAATATCAAAATTTACTTTGGATAAATTTTGAGGATTTTTCTGAGAAATTTCATTTTTTGATGAGTAATGAAAAAACACTGAATTTTAATTGAAAACTATCTTTCATCTAATTTATTTATATATATATATAAATTATATTTTAATATGGTTTTATAAATAAATAAAGAAATTATAAATTAATATATCTAAATTAGGTCATTATAACCAAATTCACATTGAAATTGGATATAAAAACATTTTAATCTTTTGAAAATTTTCACTTTAAAGACTCGTTGCCTCGCCCTATCCGCGGGATTAATTTTAAATTAATTTCTGCCTCTTATATATTTAGAATTCAGGAAAATTAATTAAATAATTTTAATTATAATAATTTATAATTTCTAGTAATTTCATCTTACTTTTTTACCCAAAAGACTATTAAAAGTAATTAAAAATTAATTACAACAATTAAGATAAAAAGAGTTTATTTAGTGGTTAAACTTTAACTTAAGGGAAAAAATAAACTAGGAACATATATAAAAGCCATATTATAGCAATTTTATGAAAATATAATCTCTTTAATAAAAAATTAAACATTATTGGAGGCATATGATGTAAGAGAGACCTCTCAATACTGTTTACCATTTTATATTTGCAAGAATGTCACTCCTCATCCACTATAAAAGAGGAACTCACCCCCTCAATTCTTAAAACATATCAAGAACATTGGATCCTAAAAACTATAACCAAATATCCTCAAAAATTATATCAATCCTATATACATCACATTGGAAAAAATCCAACCATGGAAGCCCTTTCGTGTAACCCAAAATGGAGTTACCCAAAGAAGAGGTAACATCCTTCCGTGATATCTTTTGTTTTATTTCTTTCTCCACCCAATAAATTATTATTATTCCATGATTATATAATAACATCCAAATAATTAATATAATTATATGTTTTTATGTGAAGGGTTCCACCAAAACTCACACACACTTCCATCAAATGGGATACACAATCATTGCACGCGTGTGTGTACAACATACCGCCGCCTCGCAAACTAATATCGTTCGTTCTTCCATTACAATATTTGAAGGTTGTGAATAATGATGGAATTAATGTTTTTATATGATATATATTATATTTATGTTGTCTTTATGGTTTGATAATTATTATATAACACATAATTTCAGGATTATCATTTTAAGGGAACATGATAACTTCATTTGTGGACGTGTGGACTACCGCCTTCTCAAAGTGATGTGTTTCATTCACACATTACATGGAATGTATTAAGGACGTGTTTAGTATAAATATATTAAGTATATGAAATAATAATTCTACTAGAATGATATTATACACTCACACACACACACACATATATTTTATTTATTTTCTTTCTTCCAATACGATAAGAAAACAAAAACAACATTTGTAACGACCCAAATTTTTTCAATGGAAATTACCTTCTTATAATTATGTCATAAAATAACATGAAAACACAACATAATGAACTAATAAGTGATAAGTGACCTTTAAACATAAGTTTTTCACTCCTGGGTTTGGAATTTCGAAAATCCGACATACACAGTTGTGTTCAAGATGATTTTTGGAGTATAATGAAAAAATAATAATTTTTGGTGAATAGTAATATGAACCTTATGAATATTAAATCATCCGACATAAGATTAAAATTACCTATGAATAATGAAATAAAATTTAGACATATTATAAAGTGACAATTTGACCTTAGTAAACGTTTTGGTATTTTTTTAAGTCATAAATAATTAATTATAATTAATTAGTTATTTTAAAAGAATATTTTTTCCCTAAAATGTATTCATAAATTATTGAATCAATGTCTTATAGTTTTTAGATAATTTTATAATACCCTACGTAATTTTTGAAAGCACTATGAAATCGGTTTTAATCTTAAAAACAGTTTTTTAAGTAAATTATGATTTTAATTAAATATTAAATTAATAATATTTAGAAAATTATTTTTTAAAAATTGACTTCATTTTTGGATTCTACACATCAAGAAATGGTTGGGGATAATTTTTGGGATTTTTTTGAGATACTTGAATTTTTGATGAATAGTGAAATACCGTAATATACAAAATAAGCAAAATAAGCTAATTATAGAGTCATGTGTGATGTTATGCTGATGTATGACCACTTGGTTCGGGATTACATTATAAAATTACTATTCTTTGTCATCTAAGACTCACTATTCCTTGTCATGTGGGGAAATAATAAAGTAATGAATTTTATATTAAGGAAACCCCTCTCCCCTCCACTATAAATACCACCCTTCACTCCCTCATTTCCTCACACCTCTCAAGATCCAAGACTTCTCTAAAATTTGCCCAAACATCTTCCCTATCCCCTACACCACGTCTAAAAGCTTCTTCTCTCATCAAAAGACCAAGACTAGCTTCTTTAAGGAGGATCTCAAGAGGAATATTTAAGAGGTAATTTCTCTCCCTCTTCTCCTTTAATTTCATTTCAAGTTCAAGTTCATTTCTTGATCTATCCCCACCTATCTTCATCAAAATGATATTATAACTCCATTATTATACATATACTATAATTTTATGATTATAATGGGATATTATATCATCCAACCCCCTTTCCCTCTTCCTTTTATTTTATTAAAGAGAACGTTGCTCGTGAGGTGTTAATTTTTCACCTTCAAGAACGACATGCTTTCTTCTTCCATTTCTACCTTCAGATCTGGTCATGAAACCATTTTTATGGTTCAACCAGAATATTTTATATGTATTATATCCTATTTCATGTTCTGGAACTAACTTATGACCATATTTCTAGTGATAAAATAAAACAAGGTCATTATGATCGAAAAATCACTCAAATTAACCCAAATAATCATAATTTAGTTCTTATCTAACGACTCATCCACATGGATCTAATATAATTCATTATAAAATCATTAAAGATACTGTAATATCACTAATAACATTTAATATCATTTCTGGATGTTTACCCATGTTCTACCCGAATTTCAATTTAAGAATACAAGTGAACCACCCAAGAAAAACCATAAAAACGAACATCCCCGAACAATGTTTCTAAACTCTATAAGTCATCCAAAAGAACATAATATGACATAATGAAACAAGAATGAACCCTATTAATGTAAACATGGTTCTTTATTTCTAATTAATGAATATAATGTCATTATACCGGACATTAAAGAGAAGGAAACATTCAAATACAAGGTAAGGGGAAATCTCGAACCCAATTTTCTTCCTTCAGGTTCTCCCTCTTTCACTCCATTTTTGATATGGTTACTCCTCACAGATAATTTTTTCATCATTTCTTTTAAATTTATGGTATATACATGTCTTTCACTGGTTTTTATGTCTAACAAAATATTTTCCAAAAGAACTCTTCTTTTAAGAACACCCCTTTTACATCTCACTCAAAGTTGACAGTTCTTGTAACATGTATGTTATTCCCCTTTCTTTTGGAACCCAAATCTTATGAATATATTCTTATGAGATGAAAAACATTCCTTTCCATGGGTTAGTTATTTTCATTTTTTTATATGTGTTCTATTTGTCAATCATGATAATGATAATGTTATGATGTGATGGGTGCTCCCGAAATTATATAGCGCAATATGAATGTTTGAATGTGACGGGTGCACCCAGAATTATACAGCACTCCAATGCATTGGGTAAAGTGATGAATCTCATGAGTAAATGAGAAATGATGTGTGAAAAATATTCTATCTTGGTTCACAAGTATGTGTGGTAGTTAACCACTAAGACATGATGTTTCATTTTTATGAATTTCCACATTTTAAGTCTTTTATTTATTCTCCTCTCATGTTCATGATCTTTCGCCTATGTTATGACTACGCTCACCCCATGCTATATTGTTCTTATCTATCCTCTTATTGGGCTTCTATATCACCCCTTTTGATGTATATCCTCAGGTGGCTACATGTACTAAGGAGAGGACAAGTGCCAATAAGAATCTAGAGAAGAAGAAATTAACTAAATGTTTATGCTTGATGTTGTATTTGATATGTATGGTCCTAGTTTTCCCAAGACACTAAACCTTTTGATCCTCTATGTGTAATACTATTATGTTGTTTATCTTTGAAATTATGTAATTGTAATGTAATAAAAGGCCGGGTCACTATAGTTGGTATCAGAGGCAAGGTTTAGTTAATTTGGGAATTAGGATTAGTGAACCCTTGGGAAAACCTATAGCATGAGACTAAGTACAAATATGCACACAAGAATATTTACCTAGGGATCCCATATGTTATGTTTTTGGTATAAATTTTTTAAATGAATAAGTTATTCATGACCTGTTTACTTATGCTTTGTTCTAACCTTTTCTATTTTAGAAAATGGTGGGAACCAGGAGAAATCAGGCCAACAACTCATGCGAGGGTCAATGCAACAATTTCTCGAATGACATCCCCAATGATTTGGGAGGTGGAGTTCAAAACTTTATGGCGATGCTTACCCAATTATCTTAGGTTATGAACAATAACCATAATAATGGGGAACGTCCTCCTTCACCAAAGAGGGAGAAACTGACTATCGAATGTTTTATGCGACAACGAACACCGATGTTTTGTGGATCTTCTAATCAACTAGTTGCGGAACAGTGGTTCAACTCCATGGAGAAGTTCTTTTCTATGCTTCACTGTTCTAAGATGGAGAAGGTGACTCTAGATATTTAAATTCTAGATGGAGAAGCTGATCAATGGTGGGCTTTGATTAAGAACACCAAGCCAACATAGGAAATTTAAGAGATGGAATGGGAAGACTTTAAGATAATGTTTCTTAATAAGTATTTCCCATGAACTCTTCCCACGAAGATGGAGAGAGAATTCATAGAGCTAAAGCAAAAATAAGGAGAATCTGTCACAACTTATGAAGTGAATTTCAAAAGGATTTCAAGGTACGATTCGGGTTTTTCTATCAACAATGATAGCAAAATTGATAGATTCTTTAGTGGATTAAAACCACACCTTTTAAAGGATCTTTCAATTCAAGAATTTTGGAGTTATGAATAAGTTGTTCAGTGTGCTCTCAAAGTGGAGATGGAGTTTAGAGAATGGTCCCCTGGATATGGTGATAAGAAAAGAAATATGGAGTTTCAAACTAGTGGATCTAATAACAATGGTGGGAAGAAAAATCAATGACCCACATGCCAAAAATGTGGGAAGTTGCGCCATGGGAACTGCCTCAAAGGGACGGGGAAATGATTCAAGTGTGGGAAAGAAGGACACCAAGCTCAAGAGTGTCGAAAATACACGAAAAGGAAGGAGAATGTAGCCGATGAACAGAACCACTCATGGTTCAATGCTACAACTGTAAGGAGCTAGGGCACTATGCAAACCAGTGCACTAAACCTAGAGTTCTCAAGGCTAATCAACGTTAGCAACCACCAAAGCCAAAGAAAAAAGGGAAGGATTATGACATCACTACTGTGGAGGTAGAGCATGATAATGAAGTCGTACAAGGTAAACTTCCTATTCACTCAACAATGGAAAAAGTATTATTTGATTCTGGTTCTACGCATTCCTTTATATCTTGAAAGTTTTCTATAACTATAGAATCGAAGCCCCGAAACCTTGAAGTAGAGATATCTGTACAAACACCAACTGGTTCAATCATTGCAACCCAAGTGTTGGACTCTTCTCCTGTTGGCGTATGTGGGAAGATTCTTCTAGAAAATATCGTAATACTTCCCTTGGTGGAATTCGACGCTATAATGGGTATGGATTGGACCTCGTTACATAGAGCACATATCAACTGTTGGGAAAAGGAAATATCTTTTCATATTCCGAACCATCCCATGCTCCTCTACAAATGCAAGGAAGATCATGAATCTCCTTTGAAAAATCCTTCAATGGTGTGGGTGTCGATTCCCTATGAAGAAGAATACCTCTCCCAAATGGTTGAGTCGAAGGAAAGTTCCAAACTTGAGTAAATGCCCTTCATGAGGGAATATAGTGATGTATTTCCCGAAGAGTTACCCAGAATTCCCCTAGATCGTTAGGTAGAGTTCTCAATTGAACTCGTACCCGGAGCTACTCCTATCTCAAAGTGTCCCTATAGGATGGCCCCTATCGAACTAGAGGAGTTAAAAAGCAGCTGCAAGAGCATTTCGACAAAGGTTTCATATTCCCTAGTGCATCACTATGGGGTGAACCAGTGCTCTTTGTGAAGAAGGATGGAACAATGCGGCTTTGTATCGATTATCAGGAACTCAACAAGATCACTATAAAGAACAAGTATCCTCTCCCAAGGATTGATGACTTGTTCAACCAGTTAAGAGGAGCTCAATACTTCTCAAAGGTGGATCTTCATTCTGGATATCATCAGGTAAAGGTGAAGAAGGAATATATTCAAAAGACTGCCTTCCGAACAAGGTATGGGCACTATGAGTTTTTGGTGATGCCCTTCGGACTTACTAATTCCCCTGCAATCTTCATGGATTTGATGAATAGAGTCTTTAGACATTACCTCGACAAATTAGTGGTAGTGTTTATCGATGATATTCTCATCTACTCCAAGAGAAAGGAGGAACATGAAGAACATCTCAAACATGTGTTTGAGACATTGAGAAAGGAGAAGTTGTACGCCAAGTTCAGAAAGTGTGACTTTTGGATGAATCAAGTCACGTTCTTGGGACATGTGATCACAAGTGAGGGAATTTCTGTAGATCCTTCAAATACAAAGGTGATTTAGGAATGGCCCATGCCCTCTAGTGTCACAGAAATTTGTAGTTTTCTTGGATTAGATGGGTACTACCGACGTTTTGTGAGAAACTTCTCACGATTGTCAAGCCCGCTAACTAAGTTAACAAGGAAAGGGGTAAAGTATGTCTCGATGGAAGAATGTGAGGGAAGCTTCAAGGAGCTAAAGAGAAGACTGATCACTGCACCTGTACTCACACTACTGAAAAGTGGAGAAAGTTTTGTGATATACAATGATGCTTTGAAGAAAGGCTTGGGTTGTGTACTCATGCAAAATGATAATGTGATAGCCTACACCTCACGACAGTTGAAGATCCATGAGCAGAACTACCCGACACATGATCTAGAGCTGGAAGCCGTGATTTTTTCCTTGAAAATATGGTGGCACTACCTTTATGGCGAGAAGTGTGACATATACGCCGACCACAAGAGCCTAAAGTATATATTAACATAAATGGTGATCAACATGCATCAAAGGAGATGGTTAGAGCTAATCAAGGATTACTATTGCTCTATTAACTATCATCCTAGAAAGGCGAACAAGGTATTTGATGCTCTAAGAAGAAAAGAACCCGCTACTCTATCCATGTTACGGATTGAGAAAGACCCTATCTTCTTAGATATGCAAGGGATGGATTTGGAAATCATAAGGGTAGGAGATACATCCTACCTTTCCCAAATGATTGCGTAACCATCCATCTAGTAGAAGATTAAGGAAGCACAAAGGGATGATGTGGAGATACCAAAGAGGGTGAATGCAGTAAAGGAAGGGAAGCTGCAAGAGTTCCATATCAACGATGATGATGTGAGTTGGTTTGGAAAGAAGCTTTGTGTACCTTAATCACCCAAGATAAAGAAGGTGCTATTGGATAATGCACATAGATCAACTTTCTTTATCCATCCTGGGAGTACCAAGATGTACCGTGATCTTCGAGAACACTTTTGGTGGGATAACATGAAGAAGGATATTGCAGAAAATATATCAAGGTGCTTGGTATGTCAGCAAGTTAAAGCTGGGCGACAAAAGTACAAGGGTATGATGCAGTCATTGCCTATACCCAGGTGGAAATGGGAAAATGTTACTATGGACTTTGTCATGGGTCTCCCAAAGAAGACAAAGGGAAATAATGCGATATGGGTTATGGTTGACCGACTCACCAATACTGCCCATTTTATTGCTATTCGGGAAGATTTCTCGCTTGATCAACTTGAAACGATATATGTGAAGGAAGTGGTGAGATTGCACGGTGTTCCACTCTCAATTGTCTCTAACCACGATCCAAGTATCACATCTAAGTTTTGGAGAAGTATTCAACATGCTTTGTGTACTGAATTAAATTTCAGCATGACCTATCACCCCCAAACTGATGGCCAGTCTGAAAGGACTATTCAGATGCTTGAAGATATGATAAGATCCTGGTCTCTTGAATTCAAAGGTGGTTGGGATCAGCATATCCCATTCGTTGAGTTCTCATACAAAAATAGCTTCCACTCGAGTATTCAGATGGCTCCATATGAAGCTCTGTATGGAAATTGATGTAGAACTCCAACCTGTTGGGATGAAGTTGGAGAAAGAAAGCTACTTGGACCCGATCTTATTCAAGAGATGAGAGAGAAGGATCAAGTCATCCAGAAACACATCAAAGCTGCTCAAAGTCAGCAAAAGAGCTATACTGACAACCATTGAAGGGACTTGGAGTTCGACGTTGGAGATAAAGTCATCCTTCGAATATCTCCATGGAAGAGAGTCATGTGATTCGGGAAGAAAGGGAAGCTAAGACCAAGGTATATTGGCCCCTTTGAGATCCTTGACCACATAGGAGTCGTGGCCTATCGTCTTACACTTCCACCGAATATGGATCAAGTTCATGATGTGTTTCATGTATCACTACTGAGGAAGTATATACCAGACCCCTCTCATGTACTATACTCAGAGGTGGTGCAGTTGGAAGATGATCTCTCCTATGAGGAGTAGCCAGTAAAGATTCTGGATCAGAGAGATAAGGTACTACGCAACAAGACAACCCATCTTTTCATAGTGTTGTGGAGGAACCATAATTTTGAGGAAGCAACTTGGGAACCAGAATAGGCAATGAAGGAGAAGTACCCACACCTGTTTGTGTAAAGTGAAATTTCAGGGGAGAAATTTCTTAAGGGGGGAAGAATGTAACGACCCAAAGTTTTTCAATAGAAATTCCCTTCTTATAATTATGTTATAAAATAACATGACAACACAACATAATGAACTACTAAGTGATAAGTGACCTTTAAACATAAGTTGGTAACTCTTATGTTTGGAATGTCAAAAATCCGACATACACGGTTGTGTTCAAGATGATTTTTGGAGTCTAATGAAACAAAAATAATTTTTGATGAATAGTAATATGACCCTTATGAATATTAAATCATCCAACATAAGAGTAACATTACCTATTAATAATTAAATAAAATTTAGAGATCTTAGAAAGTGACAATTTGAACTTAGTAAACGTTTTGGTATTTTGTAAGTCATAAATAATTAATTATAATTAATTAGTTAATTTAAAAGAATATTTTTCCCTAAAATGTATTAATAAATTATTGAATCAATGTGTTATAGTTTTTAGATAATTTTATAAGACCCTACGTAATTTTTGAAAGCACTTTGAAATCAGTTTTAATCTTAAAAACTGTTTTTATGTAAATTATGATTTTAATTAAATATTAAATTAATAATAATTAGAAAATTATTTTTGAAAACTGGACTTCATTTTTGGATTCTACACGTCAAAAAATGGTTGGGGTAAATTTTTGGTAATTTTCTGAGATACATGAATTTTTGATGAATAGTGAAATACCGTAATTTACAAAATAAGCTAATTATAAGGTCATGTGTGATGTTATGTTGATCTAAGCCCACTTGGTTCTGGATTACATAATAAAATTACTATTCTTTCTCATCCAATACTCTATATTCCTTATCTTTTGGGGAAATAATAAACTAATGAATTTTATATTAAGGAAACCCCTCTCCCCTCCACTATAAATACCACCCTTCACTCCCTCATTTCCCCACACCCCTCAAGATCCAATCCTTCTATAAAATCCACCCAAACATCTTACCTATCTCCTCCCCCACGTCCAAAATCTTCTGGTATCATCAAAAGACCAAGACTAGCTTTCTTAAGGGGGATCTCAAGTGGAAGATTTAAGAGGTAATTTCTCTCCCTCTTCTCCTTTAATTTCCTTTCAAGTTCAAGTTCATTTATTGATCTCTCCCCACCTATCTTCATCCAAATTATATTTTAACTCCATTATTATAAATATAATGTAATTTTATGATTCTAATGTGATATTATATCATCCAACCCCCTTTCCCTCTTCCTTTTATTTTATTAAAGAGAACGTTGCTCGTGAGGTGTTAATTTTTCACCTTCAAGAACGACATGCTTTCTTCTTCCATTTATACCTTCAGATATGGTCATGAAACCATTTTTATGGTTGAAACGGAATATTTTATATGTATTATCTCATATTTCATGTTCTGGAACTAACTTATGACCATATTTCTAGTGATAAAATAAAACAAGTTCATTATGATCGAAATATCACTCAAATTAACCCAAATAATCATCATTTAATTCTTATATAATGATTCATCCACATGGATCTAATATAATTAATTATAAAATAATTCAATCTCCTATAATATCACTAATAACATGTAATATCATTTCTGTATGTTTACCTATGTTCTACCCAAACTTCAATTTAAGAATACAAGTGAACCACCCAAGAAAAACCATAAAAACGAACATCCCCAAATAGTGTTTCTAAACTGTATAAGTCATCCAAAAGAACATAATATGACATAATGAAACCATAATGAACCCTATTAAAGTACACATGGTTTTGTATTTCTAATTAATGAATATAATTTCATTATACAGGACATTGAAGAGAAGGAAGAATTCAGATACAAGGTAAGGGGAAATCTAGAACCCAATTTTCTTCCTTCGGGTTCTCCCTCTTTCACTCCATTTTTGATATGGTTACAACTCAAAGACCATTTTTTCATCATTGCCTTTAATTTTCTGGGATATACATGTTTGTAACTGGTTTTTATGTCCAACAAAATGTTTTCCAAAATAACTCTTCTTTTAAGAACACCCCTTTTACATCTCACTCAAAGTGGATGTTTCTTGTAACATGTATGTTATTTCCCTTTATTTTGGAACCCAAAGCGTATGAATGTATTCTTATGAGATGCAACCTATTCTTTTAAATGGGTTTTTTATGTTCATTTTTTATATGTGTTCTATGTGGCAATCATGATAATGATAATGTTATGATGTGACGGGTGCGCCCAGAATTATATAGCGCAATATGAATGTTTGAATATGACGGGTGCGCCATGAATTATACAGCGCTCCAATGCATTGGGTAAAGTGATTAATCTCATGAGTAAATGTGAAATTATGTTCTAACAAGATTCTATATTGGCTCACAATTATGTGTGGTAGTTTACCACTAAGACATGATGTTTCATTTTTATGCATTGCAACATTTCAAGTCTTTTATTTATGCTCCTATCATGTTCATGATCTTTTGCCTATGTTATGAATATGCTCACCCTATGATATATTGTTCTTATATATCCTCTTACTAGGATTCTATATCACCTCTTTTGATGTATATCCTCAGGTGGCTACATGTACTAAGGAGAGGACAAGTGCCAATAAGAAGCTAGAGAAGAAGAAATTAAATAAATGTTTATGCTTGATGTTGTATTTGATATGTATGGTCCTAGTTTTCCCAAGACACTAAACATTTGGATCCTCTATGTGTAATACTATTATGTTTTTTATCTTTGAAATTATGTAATAGTAATGTAAGAAAAGTCTGGGTCTCTATAGTTGGTATTAGAGGCAAGGTTTAATTAATTTGGGAATTATGATTAGTGAACCCTAGGTAAAACCTATATCATGAGACTAAGTACAATTGTGCATACAAGAATATTTACCTAGGGATACGATATTTTATGTTTTTGGTATAAATTATTTAAAGTAATAAGTTATTCATGACCTGTTTACTTATGTTTTGTTCTAACCTTTTCTATTTTATAAAATGGTGGGAACCAGGATAAATCAGGCCAACAACTCATGCGAGAGTCAATCCAACGATTTCCCGAACGACATCCCCAATGATTTAGGAGGTGGAGTTCAAAACTTCATGGTGATGATTACCCAATTATCTGAGGTTATGAACAATAACCATAATAATGGGGAACGTCATCCTTCACCAAAGAGGGAGAAACTGTCTATCAAATGTTTTATGCGGCAATGACCACTGACATTTTGTGGATCTTCTGATCCACTAGTTCTGGAATAGTGGGTCAAATCCATGGAGAATATCTTTTCTGTGCTTCACTGTTCTAAGACGGAGAAGGTGACTCTAGCCATTTATCGTCTAGATGGAGAAGCTGATCAATGGTGGGCTTTGATTATGAACACCAAGCCAAGGGAGGAAATTGAAGAGATGGAATGGGAAGACTTTAAGATAATGTTTATTAATAAGTATTTCCCATGAACTCTTCGCATGAAGATGGATAGAGAATTCATAGAGCTCAATAAAAAATAAGGAGAATCTATCACAACTTATGAAGAGAATTTCACAAGGCTCTCAAGGTACGCTTTAGGTTTTTCTATCAACAATGATAGCAAAATTAATAGATTCTTTAGTGGATTAAAACCACACCTTCGAAAGGCTCTTACAATTCGAGACTTTGGGAGTTATGAAGAAGTTATTCACTGTGCTCTGAAAGTGGAGATGGAGTTTGTAGAATGGTCCCATGGATATGGTGATAAGAAAAGAAAGATGGATTTTCAAGCTAGTGGATCTAATGACAAAGGTGGGAAGAAAAATCAACGACCCACATGCCAAAAATGTGGGAAGTTGCACCATGGGAACTGCTTAAAAGGGATGAGGAAATGCTTCAAGTGTGGGAAAGAAGGACACCATTCTCAGAGGTTTTGAAAAGACGCAAAAAGGAAGGAGAATGTAGCCTATGAAAGGAGAGAACCACTCATGGTTCAATGCTACAACTGTAAGAAGCTAGGGCACTACGCAAACCAGTGCACTAAACCTCGAGTTCTCGAGGGTAATCAACGTCAGCAACCACCAAAGCCAAAGGAACAAGGAAAGTATTATGCCATCACTACTGTGAAGGTGGATCATGATAATGAAGTCGTATAAGGTACACTTCCTATTCACTCAAGAATGACAAAAGTATTATTTGATTCTAGTTCTACGCATTCCTTTATATCTTGAAAGTTTGATAGAACTATAGAATCGAAGCCTCGAAACCTTGAAGTAGAGATATATGTAAAAACACCAAGTGATGCAATCTTTGAAACCCAAGTGTTTGATTCTTCTCATGTTGGCATATGTGGGAAGATTCTTCCGAAAAATCTCGTAATACTTCCCTTGGTAGAATTTGATGATATAATGGGAATGTATTAGCTCTTGTTATATTGAGCACATATCAACTGTTGGGAAAAGGAAATATCTTTTCATATTCTGAACCATCCCATGCTCCTCTACAAATGCAAGGAAGATCATGAATCTCCTTTGAAAAATCCTTCAATGGTGTGGGTGTTGATTCCCTATGAAGAATCATAACTCACCCAAATGGTTGAGTCGAAGGAAATTTCCAACCATGAGAAAATTCCCATCGTGAGGGAATACAGTGATGTATTTACTGAAGAGTTACCCATAATTCCCCCAGATCGTGAGGTAGAGTTCTCAATTGAACTCATACCTGAAGCTACTCCTATCTCAACGTGTCCCTATAAGATGAATCCTATCGAACTGGAGGAGTTAAAGAATCAGCTATAAGAGAATTTAGACAAAGGGTTCATACACCCTAGTGCAACACCTTGGGGATCACCAGTGCTCTTTGTGAAGAAGAAGGATGGAACAATGCAGCTTTGTATCGATTATCAGTAACTCAACAAGATCACCATAAATAAAAAGTATCCTCTCCCAAGTATTTATGACTTTTTCAACCAGTTAATAGGAGCTCAATACTACTCAAAGGTGGATCTTCGTTCTAGATATCATCAGTTAAAGGTGAAGAAGGAAGATATTCAGAAGACTGCCTTCCGAACAAGTTATGGGAACTATGAGTTTTTGGTGATGCCCTTCGGACTTACTAGTGACCCTACAATCTTCATGGATTTGATGAATAGAGTCTTTAGACATTACCTCGACAAATTTTTGGTAGTATTTATAGATGATATTCTCATCTAATCTAAGAGTAAGGAGGAACATGAAGAACATCTAAGACTTGTGTTGGTGACATTGAGAAAGGAGAAGTTTTATGCCAAGTTCAGAAAGTGTGACTTTTGGATGAATCAAGTCACATTCTTGGGACATGTGATCACAAGTGAGGGAATTTCTGTAGATCCTTTAAAGACAAAGGTGATTGAGGAATGGCCCAGGCCCTCTAGTGTCAGATAAATCCGTATTTTTCTTGGATTAGTTGGGTACTACCGAATTTTTTTGAGAAACTTATCACGATTGTCAAGACCACTAACTAAGTTAACAAGGAAAGGGGTAAAGTATGTCTGGATGGAAGAATGTGAGGGAATCTTCAAGGAGCTAAAGAGAAGACTGATCACTGCACCTGTACTCACACTACTGAAAAGTGGAGAAATTTTTGTGATATATAGTGATGCTTAGAAGAAAGGCTTGGGTTGTGTACTCATGCAAAATGATAATGTGATAGCCTAAGCCTCACGACCATTGAATATCCATGAGCAGAACTACCTGACGCATGATCTAGAGCTGGCAGTCGTGATTTTTTCCTTGAAAATATGGTGACACTACCTTTATGGCGAGAAGTGTGACATATACACCGACCACAAGAGCATAAAGTATATATTCACACAAAAGGAGCTCAACATGCGTTAAAGGAGATGGTTAGAGCTAATCAAGGATTACAATTGCTCTATTCACTATCATCCTGGAAAGGTGAACAAGGTAGCTAATGCTCTAAGAAGAAAAGAACCTGCTACTCTATCTATGTAATGGATTGAGAAATACCCTATCTTCTTAGATATGCAAAGGATGGATTTGGAAATCATTAGGGTAGGAGATAAATCCTACCTTTCCCAAATGATTGCGCAACCATCCATCCAGGAGAAGATTAAGGAAGCACAAAGGGATGATGTGGAGATACAAAAGAGGGTGAATGCAGTAAAGGAAGGGAAGATACAAGAGTTACATATAGACGATGATGGTGTGATTAGGTTTGGAATGTGGCTTTGTGTACCTTCATCACCCGAGATAAAGTAGGAGCTATTGGATAATGCACATATCTCAACTTTCTCTATCCATCCTGGGAGTACCAAGATGCACCGTGATCTCCGAGAACACTTCTGGTGGTATAACATGAAGAAGGATATTGCGAAATATATATCAAGCTTCTTGGTATGTCAGCAAGTTAAAGATGAGCGGCAAAAGTCCAAGGGTATGATGTAGCCATTTCCTATGCCCATGTGGAAATGGAAAAATGTTACTATGGACTTTGTCATGGGTCTCTCGAAGATGTCAAAGAGAATAATGCGATATGGGTTGTGGTTGACCAACTCACCAAGACTGCCCATTTTATCACTATTTAGGAAGATCTCTCACTTGATCAACTTGCAAAGATATATGTGAAGGAAGTGGTGATATTACATAGTGTTCCTCTCTCAATTGTCTCTGACCATGATCCAAGGTTCACATCTATGTTCTAGAGAAGCCTTTAACATGCTTTGAGTACTGAATTAAATTTCAGCATGACTTATCACCCCCAAACTGATGGCCAGTCCGAAATGACAATTCATACGCTTGAAGATATGCTAAGAGTGTAGAGACCCAAATCTTGACGTACATGTAATTTACATTAATTTTGCGGAATAATTGATACATAATGAAAACAGACACACAAGGGTCATAATAGTTTAGTGTCTTTGGAAACTTGGAAAATAATCTTCTAATCGTGGTGAATGATCTTCAACATCTCCCATAAAGATCTTCCCCTTTTTTTCTTACCTAAAACCTTTCTTTAAATCCTGGTGAAAAGAAAACATATAAAGGGTGAGATCAAATGCTTAGTAAGGGTAAGAATAGAGAACATAAAACAATCCATAAACATTTTAATGCAAAAACTTGAACATAAAATCTAAACATCAAAATCATGAGCAACGACATAAATCTTGGAAGTACAGAAGGAATAGATCATAAAGGAAAATTAGTCATGATAAACTAGCATGTTAATAAAACATTTAATTGTGGAATACATTAAGCACATGTTATGATTTCTATAGTAGCCAAGGTATTGCTGCCAAGACCATCTTAGTGGACAAAGTCCCATTCTGAATCGAGTTCACTCCTCGTTCCAGTCCCGTAACACTGAACTAGATTAACTTACCATTCCATCCATGTCTATCTCATGAGATATAAATCTTTACCCAATTCATTGGAGGGAGATATAGGTCCCACCCATCTCATAATGAAATAATTCTTACTTGTGCCACAAAATAAACTTAAAACATTCATCATAACTCAAAAAAATAAAATGGGTTTCATAAACGTCGTCTCATCATCACATAATCCATATAAAACAAATGGATATTTAATCAGAAGAAAAGTGAAACCATGTAAATAATATAGACAATATACTTGAAACATAAACATATGAAATAATGTCATATTATATGGAAAATGGTTTTGATAAAACACTTGAAATGAATTCTTGAGGAAAATATCCTTTCTTCTTCAAAATGATTTTCTTTTCACAAAATGCCATGCAATTTTAAAAGAAAAGGATTTTGTTGAAAATAGTCAAAAAAATCTAGTAGATAAATCTTCATGAAAATAAGGCATTATAAAACCGTAAAAATCCATTAATGTCATATAATTTAAAAAAATAGTCTTCTCATACTTTGGCCAGAAAAGTCAAAAAGTACCTCGTACTAAAAACGACAAAATATTCCTTTCATATCTTTTACTAAAAACTCACCAAAGGGTAAAATTGGATTTAAAAAAATTGTAGGAGGATAGAAATAATATTAAATATTTAGGAAACATGGATGTGGATGATAAATATTCCCCAGTAAATTCTGAAGTATAAACAATCTCGGATAAAAATTGAGATTGCGAGATTTTCCCTTACCTTAGGTCCAATTTGCTTTGTACGTGTCTGAACCTCCTGTATAATGATTTAAATAATGTCATTGACTTATTAAATAATCATATTAATTGTTATTATATCATATATGGTTCACTTAGATATTTATATTACCCGTTCATTTGTCAATTCCATGTTAAAGTAGCGTTTTGGGTAAAATTGTTTCATTTAGCGTACGTGTTTGAACTTGTTGTTCTTGATATTATTATTACTTATATCATTATTTAATTACTTCCAGAATGTAAATCATGATATATATATCATATATATTCAGTATATATATATATACTATATAGATAAATGAAATGAAATACACCATTCATGGAGACGGTAGACCGTACGTACGCATGAACGCTGTTTTCTTTTCCTTATTGACTTGAATGGAAGTAAGTAGATGAAATATATATATATATATATATATATATATATATGTATACATAAATAAAGTAGCTTAATTATTTCATATATTTAATTTTTATTCATTATATATACTTTATAATCATTCCTGAATGGTTAATCATGGAAAATTAATCTCATCGCGTTCGTGGAGACGATAGTCCGTACGTACGCACGAGTGATGATATCATTCCCATGATCGTGGAATTGTATTGAAGTGTATGTATAGTATTTAATAATAAATATCACTTTACAATAATCATATATGGTTATTTATTTACACCATTATACCCATCTAAGTAAGGTGGTGGTCGAAAATAGATTACACCACGGCGTGGAGACGGTATTCCGTACGTACGCACGCGCGATGACTTTGTTTTCCGTAGGATGGATAGATGGTGAAATAGGATTGTTTCATAATTATAATAACATATCAGTATATGAGTGATACTGATGTTATTACTTCATAATGAAACAACTAAAGAAGAAGAAGTAGAAGAAGAAAAAAAGTTGAAAGAATCGGTAACGGACATTACCTCTTCTTTGAAGCACCTCTTCTTAACCTCTTCTTTGGGAACTAAAAATGTTCTTCGAAGAAGACAATAACCTCTAGGATGTTTCTAGGGAAGTGGAGAAGAGAAATGTTCAGGGTTTGGACGATCTTGAAGGCTCAAAGTGGTGTGAGGAGAAGAGGGAAGGGGTGCCCTTTTTATAAGGGAGGAGAGGGGCACCTTTGGAAAAACTCAAAATATTATTTTATTATAAAGTCATATTCGGTTTTTAATAGCTCCAAATTGATTTATTTAGAATATAAGGTGGGGATGGGTCTAAATCCTCTCATAAAATATAATTTTGACAATTTTAGGTTACTATTTTAACCTTATCATTTAGATTTAACTTTAGGTTAAATAATTTTACTTTTACCGTGTCTTCTTGTTTTCTTACACTATAAGGTTAATAAACTTACTATAACAAGACAAACGAACCCCAAGTTGTTTATTATTAATATATATAACCTTATCTAAGTCATTTGACCGAACCTTAGATTTCTAGGAATAAAATAACAATTAATAATATAATATTTGTTTTAAAAACTATTTTATGTCAATTTTGACACTATTTGGTAATTGATTTTTGTGAAACTCATAACAGAATTATTAGTTCGAACAAAGTTAATTAAATCAATAATAACATGTCATATTAACCTATAGAATTAGTGTAATACATAAAAAGTCTCAAGTTACATTTATTTGGGTATTTATAACATCAATTATGTCAATATTTCATTAATAAGATAATTACTTCATCATCATTGTGTCATAAATAAATTAAATTATATAATGTCTAAAAATTATAAATAAAATACAATTATGTAGGAAATATTTTTAACTTTCTAATTAATATTTATAGTTGAATTTATATTATGTATAACCCTATATAAAAAATGTTTTAGTTATTAAACAAAGATTTTAACTATTTTAACTATTCATTAAATAAAATAATATTAAATGTCCTAATCTAATCCAAGTGGGCCTAAATGGTCATATTTTATTCCTAATGTTGTTTTTGGTCGAATTAACCTTATCCAATAGAATTAGGACATGTGTTAGGGTAATAATAATAACATTTTTACCCTTAATTACCCTATTTACTTTTAACCGTGGTAAATAAAAGTAAAAAGTTACTATTCACCAAAAATTATTTTCATCTCATTGAACCACATTTTAGTCCTTGATATTAACCGTGTCTCTCGGATTTTCAAAATTCCACTCACAGAAGCGGTAAAATTAAGTTTTATGTGAATTTGCAAATTCTCCTAGGAGGTGGGTAAAAGACGGTGAAAAGTTCAATAAAATTTTTATATATCTAAAATTATTATAAAATGACTCAAATGAATTACTTTGAACTTATATAGGTATTATGTATCAATTTTGACCAAAAATAAATTTAAATAAAATAAATAATTATTTAAATAAAAAGTCAGTTTTTAAATAGTAACCCAGTGTTTTCACTATTCATAAAAAATTGAAAGTTTTTTGAAAAATACCAAAATTTTACCCTAGGATAATTTCGATATTCCAAATCCAAAAATGAAGTCCATTTTGAAAAATAAAATTTCAAAAAGTGGGTATTACTATTTATAACGGCTAGATTATATAACATATCATTGTTTAGTGAAACTCGGTATTGCGTACAACATACGCTATCGTGGAAGGTCGCGATTGCGTGTAATGCAAGCCAAGTGAGGGATGAGTGTAGCACAAGATCCATTTGGGGTAGCATACAACAAAAGACATCAATGGAATTAAAAAGAATATTTTTCATAAAATCTCAGGGTGTTACATTCTACCCCCCTTAAAATGAATTTCACCCTCGAAATTCATCGGGGTTATAAATGGTTTACTACTTGAAAGTTTCTTTCATAGAAACCCACATCGTAAAAAGGAATACCAAAACTTATCTTTAAAAACTGAAGTATGAAATGTAATGGTTACACAAATTAACTAATCACTGGGTTTCCACATAGAAGAACATAGGTGAAAATATGGATATGGAAGAGAAATCTAACCATCATGTTCTGATGGAGAGTGGTAGAGAACATGGCTATGAAAAAGACAACAATCACAAAGCCATAGATTTGTGATGATCTAAGGTACCAACTGATTCATTGAATATAAGGGAACTAGGACAACATTTTTGGTTTTCAAGATCATTTCCCTAAAGTTGAAGAAATTGGAATTAGAAGAAATACTTTCTTGATTTTGGTACAGTCTAACCGTTGGTCATTCCTTAGACAATTTTCACTTCATCTCCTAAAGAAATGAAGTTGAGTTTTTCATTCGTGAAGTGTTAGCATATCATGTGATAGAATGATGGGTCATTCCGTCTGTCTCAAACAAAAGGTTAATTTTTTTTTATCAAAAATACGTAAGTCCATCTATAGTGAGATTAATCATATATGGTTCCTAAAATGGACTTATACTTCATATATCATACTGCTTAATATAATAATACTGGTTTCTACTGAACAGGGACTTCCTATAGGCTAGTGGTAGGCGATAAAGTCCTGTCGCACTTTGGTTGTGGGTTCGATTCCCACAGCCTTGTCCGACGTGACGAGTTGTCGCGTGTCCTGCAGGTTGTCCTTTTTCTAAAACTACATTATTATAACATTCCATAAATAATATCGAAAAAAGTTCTAGCCTTAAACAATTCTATCTAATGTCCAACTTAATCCATTCCAACCTTTAAGCTTATTGAAAATACTTCTGTCCAATCTTATAGTATAAAGAAAATGATTACTATAAAGGTCACATAACAAGAATGTGAATACCATCATTTATCATACGATATATCTTGTTGGTAAAATTCCAAACATGTGCATTCCTTAATCATGTATTCTCTTGAAAAATGAACACACATTCATCCTTAGTGAAAACATAAATGCAGTTAAAAGTTAACTCTTTCCACATACCAAAATCCCAAAAATTCTATATACTCAAACCATGATACCACTTAGTCCTTATATCAATCATGAGCTCATGAATACTATCAAACATATTATTTTCTCTTTATCCATTCATTATGCGCATATCATCTTCATTCCAAAAATATCTGAATAACCTTTCATGTTTACTAGTACCATTCAACATATACTTTCGAATACTTTAGGAAAAACAATAGTGTAACAATCCTTAGACGATTCTTTATTCTATAGTACCATTAACTATACAACATAGCTCTTGATAAACATACAATCATTCCAATACCTTTTTAAACGACTTACTGAGCTTCAACACTTCTTTCATTTCATATATCATTTGTAGTCTTCTCATCATCATCCACATAAATACTACCCATATGACCATGCTGATTCTCTTCATGAGATTTTCCCTTAGGGCATTGGTTTGCATAATGCCCATACATTCCACATTGAAAACATCTAATCATTGTTGATGTCATAGCAATACCATTATCCTTCTCTATGGTGTTAACTGAACCTTTTCCTTTTCACTTACTAGATTTGTGTTCTTCTTTTCCGCACCCAAAGTATCTTCCAGTTCCTTTGAAACATTCTCCTTGATGCCTCTTCCCATGTGATTTACATGAGGGGAATTGAACTTTCTTCCCTCTATGATCATCATGAAACTCCATATTTCTCTTATTAGCTGAGTCAGGATACTTACCAAAGTTGAGATTATTGATCATATTATGAGATTGCTGATTAGGCATAATAACGATGTTTGGACTTCCAGATCCAATTTCATTTGGTTTCTCATGAATAATATCATTCCATTGTCCATCATATCCTCTATTATCGTGAATCTTCCAACTTACAGCCATTTTATAAAACCCAAAAAGAATAGTTTGAGAGGCCAAAATCATAATCAAGGGGGATTAACTTCACTATATAACTTCTTAGGTTCAATTCTAAGATCGCTACCATAATTCTAGGACTATAACCTATACTTATACTTAACCTTAGGTACATACCTAGAAACACCTTAGAAATATCTCTATGGATCTCACTAAAGTTTTCACATCCTTGTTTCCAAAGGTTAACTAAACCTTTCCTCTGATACCAACTGTAGAGACCCAAATCTTGACGTACATGGATATTACATTACTTTTGTAGAATATTTGATACATAATGAAAACAGACACACAAGGACGGTAATAGTTTAGTGTCTTTGGAAACTCGGAAAATAATCTTCTAATCGTGGTGAATGATCTTCAACATCTCCCATAAAGATCTTCCCCTTTTTTTCTTACCTAAAACCTTTCTTTAAATCTTGGGGAAAAGAAAAAATATAAAGGGTGAGCTCAAATTCTCAGTAAGGGTAAGAATAGAGAACATAAAACAATCCATAAACATTTGAATGCAAAAACTTGAACATAAAATCTAAACATCAAAATCATGAGCAACAACATAAATCTTGGAAGTACACAAGGAATAGATCATAAAGGAACATTAGTCATGATAAACTAGCATGGTAATAAAACATGTAATTGTGGAATCCATTAAACACATGTTATAATTTCCATAGTAGCCAAGGCATTGCTGCCAAGACCATCTTAGTGGACAAAGTCCCATTCTGAATCGAGTTCACTCCTCATTCTAATCCTGTAACACTGAACCAAATTAACTTACCATTCCAGCCATGTCTATCTCATGAGATATAAATCTTTACCCAATTCATTGGAGGGAGATATAGGTCCCACCCATCTCATAATGAAATCATTCTTACTTGTGCCACAAAATAAACTTAAAACATTCATCATAACCCAAAAAAAATAAAATGGGTTTCATAAACATTGTCCCATCATCACATAATCCATATAAAACAAATGGATATTTCATCATAAGAAAAGTGAAACCATGTAAATCATAGATACATTATACTTTAAACATACACATATGAAATAATTTCATCTTAGATGGAAAATGGTTTTGATAAAACACTTGAAATGAATTCTTGAGGAAAATATCCTTTCTTCTTCAAAATCATTTTCTTTTCACAAAATTCCATGTAATTTTAAAAGAAAAGGATTTTTTTGAAAATAGTGAATAAATATTATAGATAAATATTCATGAAAATAAGGCGTTATAAAACCGTAAAAATCCGTTAATTCCATATAAGTTAAAAAAACATTCTTCTCATACTTTGGCCGGAAAAGTCAAAAAGTACCTCGTACTAAAAACGAGCAAAGGTTCCTTTCATATCTTTTACTAAAAACTCACCAAAGGGTAAAATTGGATTTTATAAAATTTCAGGAGGATAGAAATAATATTACATATTGAGGAAACATGTATGAGGATGATAAATATTCCTCAGTAAATTCTGAAGTATAAACAATCTCGGATAAAAATTGAGATTGTGAGATTTTCCCTTACCTTAGGTCCGATTTGCTTTGTACGTGTCCGAACCTCCTGTATAATGATTTAAATAATTTCATTGACTTATTACAGAATCATATTCATTGTTATTATATCATATATGGTTCACTTAGGTATTTATATTACCCGTTCATTTGTCAATTCCATTTTAAAGTAGCGTTTTGGGTAAAATTGTTTCATTTATCGTACATGTTTGGACTTGTTGTTCTTGATATTATTATTACTTATATAATGATTTAATTACTTAAAGAATGTAAATAATGATATATATATCATATATATTCAGTATATATATATATATATAATATAGATAAATGTAATGAAATACACCGTTCATGGAGACGGTAGGCCGTACGTACGCATGAACGCTGTTTTCTTTTCCTTATTGACTTGGATAGAAGTAAGTAGATAAAATATATATATATATATGTATAAATAAATCCAGTAGATTCATTATGTCATATAATTCATTTTTATTCATTATATATACTTTATAATCATTCTTGAATGGTTAATCATGGAAAATGAATCTCATCGCGTTCGTGGAGACGGTAGTCTGTACGTACGCACGAGCGATGATATCATTCCCATGATCGTGGAATTGTATTGAAGTGTATGTATAATATTTAAGAATTAATATCACTTTACAATAATCATATATGGTTATTTATTTACACCATTATACCCATCTAAGTAAGGTGGTGGTCGAAAATAGATTACACCACGGCGTGGAGACGGTATTCCATATGTACGCACACGCGGTGATTTTGTTTTTCGTTGGATGAATAGATGGTGAAATAGGGTTGTTTCATAATTATAATAACATATCAGTTTATGAGTGATACTGATGTTATTAATTCATAATGAAACAACTAAATAAGAAGAAGTAGAAGAAGAAAAAAAGTTGAAAGAATCGGTAACGGACATCACCTCTTCTTTGAAGCGCCTCTTCTTAACCTCCTCTTTGGGAACTAAATATGCTCTTTTAAGAAGACCAGAACCTCTAGGATGTTTCTAGAGAAGTGGAGAAGAGAAATTGGCAGGGTTTGGTCGATCTTGAAGGCTCAAAGTGGTGTGAGGAGAAGAGGGAAGGGGTTCCCTTTTTATAAGGGAGGAGAGGGACACCTTTGGAAAAACTCAAAATATTATTTTATTATAAAATCATATTCTATTTTTAATAACTCAAAATTGATTTATTTCGAAGATAAGGTGGGGATGGGTCGAAATCCTCTCATACAATATAATTTTGACAAGTTTAGGTTTCTATTTTAACCTTATCATTTAGATTTAACTTTAAGTTAAATAATTTTACTTTTACCGTGTCTTCTTGTTTTCTTACACTATAAGGTTAATAAACTTACTATAACAAGACAAAAAAACCCCAAGTTGTTTATTATTAATATATATAACCTTATCTAAGTCATGTAACTGAACCTTATATTTTTAGGAATAAAATAACAATTAATAATATAATATTTGTTTTAAAAACTATTTTATGTCAATTTTGACACTATTTAGTAATTGATTTTTGTGAAAATCATAACATAATGATTAGTTAGAAAAAAGTAAATTAGATCAATACTAACATGTCATATTAACCTATAAAAGTAGTGTAATTGATAAAGAGTCTCAAATTACATTTATTTGGGTATTTATAACATCAATTATGTCAATATTTCATTAATAAGATGATTACTGCATCATCATTGTGTCAAAAATAAAATAAAAAATTTAATTTCTAAAAATTATAAATAAAATACCATTATGTAGGAAATCGTTTTATCTTTATAATGAATATTTATAGTCGAATTTATCTTATGTATATCCCTATATTAAAAATGTTTTAGTTATTAAACTTTGATTTTAACTATTTTAACTATTCTTTAAATAAAATAATATTAAATGTCCTAATCTAATCCAAGTTGAAATAAATGGTCATATTTTATTCTTAAGGTTGTTTTTTGGTCAAATTAATCTTATCCAATAGAATTAGGACATGTGTTAGGGTAATAATAATATCATTTTTACCCTTAATTACCCTATTTACTTTTAACCGTGGTAAATAACAGTAAAAAGTTACTATTCACCAAAAATTATTTTCATCTAATTGAACCACATTTTAGTCCTTGATTTTAACCGTGTCTCTCAGATTTTCGAAATTGCACTCATAGAAGCGGTAAAATTAATTTTTATGTGAATTTGCAAATTCTCCTAGGAGGTGGGTAAAAGACGGTGAGAAGTTCAATAAAATTTTTATATATCTAAAATTATTATAAAATGACTCCAATGAATTAATTTGAACTTATATAGGTATTATGTATCAATTTTGACCTAAAATAAATTTAAATAAAATAAATAATTATTAAAATAAAAAGTCAGTTTTTAAATAGTAACCCAGTGTTTTCACTATTCATCAAAAATTGAATGATTTCAGAAAAATACCAAAATTTTACCCTAGGATAATTTCGATTTTCCAAATCCAAAAATGAAGTCCATTTTGAAAAATAAAATTTCAAAAAGTGGGTATTACTATTTATAACGTCTAGTTTATATAACATATCGTTGTTTAGTGAAACTCGGTATTGCGTACAACATACGCTATCGTGGAAGGTCGCGATTGTGTGTAATGTAAGCCAAGTTAGGGATGCGTGTAGTGCAAGATCCTTTTGGTGTAGCATACAATACAAGACATCAATGAAATTAAAAATAATATTTTTCATAAAATCTCAGGGTGTTACAAAGAGCCTGCTCTCTTGAATGCAAAGGTGGTTGGGATCAGCATATCCCATTGGTTGAGTTCTCATACAAAAATAGCTTCTACTCGAGTATTCAAACTTCTCTGCATGAAGCTCAGTATGGAAAGCGATGTAGAACTCCAAACTATTGAGATGGAGTTGGAGAAAGAAATCTACTTGGACCCAATCTTGTTCAGGAGATGACAGAGAAGGTTCAAGTCATCCAGAAACACATCAAAGCTACTCAAAGACGGCAAAAGAGCTTTACTGGCAACCGTCGAAGGGAATTGAAGTTCGACATGGGAGATAAAGTTTTCCTTCTAATATCTCCATGGAAGAGATTCATGCGATTCGGGAAGAAAGGGAAGCTAAGCCCAAGGTATATTGGCCCCTTTGAGATCCTTGACCGCATAGGAGTCATGGCCTATTGTCTTGCACTTCCACTAAATATGGCTCAAGTTCATGATGTGTTTTATGTATCACTACTGTGGAAGTACATACCAGACCCCTATCATGTACTAAACTCAGAGGTGGTGCATCTGGAAGATGATCTCTCCTATGAGGAGCAGCCAGTAAAGATTTTGGATCAGAGAGATAAGGTTCTACGCAACAAGACAACCCATATTGTCAAAGTGTTGTGGAGGAACCATAAGTGTGAGGAAGAAACTTGGGAACCAGAAGAGGCAATGAATGAGAAGTACCCTCAACTGTTTGTGTAAAGTGAAATTTCGGGGGTGAAATTTCTTAAGGGGGGAAGAATGTAACGACCCAAAGTTTTTCAATGGAAATTCCCTTATTATAATTATGTCATAAAATAACATGAAAACACAACATAATGAACTACTAAGTGATAAGTGACCTTTAAACATAAGTTTGTCACTCCTGTGTTTGGAATTTCGAAAATCAGACATAAACGGTTGTGTTCAAGATGATTTTTGGAGTCTAATGAAACAAAAATAATTTTTGGTGAATAGTAATATGACCCTTATGAATAGTAAATCATCCAGCATAAGAGTAACATTACCTATGAATAATTAAATAAAATTTAGACATCTTAGAAAGTGAAAATTTGACCTTAGTAAACATTTTGGTATTTTGTAAGTCATAAATAATTAATTATAATTAATTAGTTAGTTTAAAAGAATATTTTTTTCCCTAAAATGTATTCATAAATTATTTAATCAATGTATTATAGTTTTTAGATAAATTTATAAGGCCCTGCGTAATTTTTGAAAGCACTATGAAACCGGTTTTAATCTTAAAAACTGTTTTTAAGTAAATTATGATTTTAATTAAATATTAAATTAATAATATTTAGAAAATTATTTTTGAAAAATAGAATTCATTTTTGGATTCTACACGTTGAAAAATGGTTGGGGTAATTTTTTTTGATTTTTCTGAGATACTTGAATTTTTGATGAATAGTGAAGTACCGTAATTTACAAAATAAGCTAAATAAGCTAATTATAGGGTCATGTGTGATGTTCTACTGATATAATCCCACTTGGGTCGGGATTACAATATAAAATTACTATTCTTGGTCATCCAAGACTCACTATTCCTTGTCTTTTGGGGAAATAATAAACTAATGAATTTTATATTAAGGAAACCCCTCTCCCCTCCACTATAAATACCACCCTTCACTCCCTCATTTTCTCACACCTCTCAAGCTCCAAGACTTCTCTAAAATCTGCCCAAATATCTTCCCTATCCCCTCCCCCACGTCCAAAAGCTTCTGGTCTCATCAAAACACCAAGACTAGCTTCTTTAAGGAGGATCTCAAGAGGAAGATTTAAGAGGTAATTTCTCTCCCTCTTCTCCTTTAATTTCCTTTCAAGTTCAAGTTCATTTCTTGATCTCTCCCCACCTATCATCATCCAAATGATATTTTAACTCCAGTATTGTATATATAATATAATTTTATGATTATAATGGTATATTATATCATCCAACCCCCTTTCCCTCTTCCTTTTATTTTATTAAAGAGAACGTTGCTCGTGAGGTGTTAATTTTTCACCTTCAAGAACGACATGATTTCTTCTTCCATTTCTACCTTCATATCTGGTCATGAAACCATTTTTTTGGTTGGACCAGAATATTTTATATTTATTATCTCCTATTTCATGTTCTGTAACTAACTTATGACCATATTTCTAGTGATAAAATAAAACAAGTTCATTATGATCGAAAAATCACTCAAATTAACCCAAATAATCATCATTTAATTCTTATCTAATGATTCATCCACATGGATCTAATATAATTCATTATAAAATCATTCAAGCTCCTGTAATATCACTAATAACATGTAATATCATTTCTGTATGTTTATCCATGTTCTACCCGAACTTTAATTTAAGAATACAAGTGAACCACCCAAGAAAAACCATAAAAACGAACATCCCCAAACAGTGTTTCTAAACTATATAAGTCATCCAAAAGAACATAATATGACATAATGAAACCATAATGAAACCTATTAATGTAAAAATGGTTCTGTATTTCTAATTAATTAATATAATGTCATTATACATGACATTAAATAGAAGGAAGCATTCAGATACAAGGTAATGGGAAATCTCGAACCCAATTCTCTTCCTTCGGGTTCTCCCTCTTTCACTCCATTTTTGATATGGTTAATACTCAAAGATCATTTGTTCATAATTACCTTTAATTTTCTGGGATATAAATGTTTTTAACTGGCTTTTATGTCCAACAAAATTTTTTCCAAAAGAACTCTTCTTTTAAGAACACCCCTTTTACATCTCACTCAAAGTGGCCGGTTCTTGTAACATGTATGTTATTCCCCTTTATTTTGGAACCCTAAGCTTATGAATGTATTATTATGAGATTAAACCCATTCCTTTCTATGGTTTAGTTATGTTCATTTTTTATATATGTTCTATGTGGCAATAATGATAATGATAATGATAATGGTATGATGTGACGGGTGTGCCCAGAATTATATAGCACAATATGAATGTTTGAATGTGACGGGTGCGCCCAGAATTATACAGTGCTACAATGCATTGGGTAAAGTGATTAATCTCATGAGTAAATCTGAAATGATGTGTGAACAAGATTATAGCTTGGTTCACAAGTATGTGTTTTAGTTAACCACTAAGACATGATGTTTCATTTTTATGCATTGCCACATTTCAAGTCTTTTATTTATGCTCCTCTCATGTTCATGATCTTTTGCCTATGTTATGACTATGCTCACCCCATGATATATTGTTCTTATCTGTCCTCTTACTGGGATTCTAGCTCACCCCTTTTGATGTATATCCTCAGGTGGCTACATGTACTAAGAAGAGGATAAGTGCCAATAAGAAGCTAGAGAAGAAGAAATTAAATAAATGTTTATGCTTGATGTTGTATTTGATATGTATGGTCCTAGTTTTCCCAAGACAGTAAACCTTTCGATCCTCTATGTGTAATACTATTATGTTGTTTATATTTTAAATTTTTTAATAGTAATGATAGAAAAGTCCGGATCGCAATAACATTCATCCATATGTATGACCTACCATCTCCATGAATGGTGTATTCCATTTAATATTTATATATTTTATACATTAGTTTAAATAATTATATAGTAAATATATATTATATTTAAATATTTTTTACACTTTTTAAATAATTAAATCATGATCCATGTAAGAGGATCCAGAATAACAAGTCAAAACATATATAAAAAATGAAATTATTAGTCGAAACATATCTTTAACATGAAATTATTAATAAATAGTTAATATAAAGGCACAATCAAACAAAAAATTGTATTATATATACAAATATGGTTCTATGGTATATTTATAATAAAATTATATTTATCATACAAGATTCTTTAATGTGTATGAATAAATTCAAGACTTGTGGTAAGGGGATTCTCGCCTCACCTTAATTTTTGTAAGATATATGATATATTCACCACTTATTATTTTTATGTGGTGTATATAATTCCCTATAAAATGTTATATAATTAATATCATTTAATTAATGATATTAAAAGTTTCAATTTATGTTATTCTTCACATATCTCACCATTCAAAAGTTACTCAAGTAGTTAAGTGATTTCTAGTCTCACTTTTATTTCTGTGAGACTTATGCATTATTTACCACTCATTTATTTCATTTGGTGTATATATTGTCCATTAATTTATTCTATAATTACTATACATAAATATATGGTTATTTAAATATCCATTTTATTATCTCTATTTAATGGAGTTTTATGGTTAAAAATTTACCAAATCATTAAGGTAATTCTATCTCAATTTTCCTTCTTTGAGACACATTTTATATTATGAACCTATATTCTTTTAAAAGGTGTATATACCACCCTTTGAAAATTTTTATCATGAATCTCAAAATTTATATGTTATTGTGATATTATTTTAATTTCATTTTCTCTTTGTGATTATTATTGAAAGTTACCGATGTGGTAAGAGTTTGTTGCAACAATATCATCATTATCAAATTATTTACGAATATTCTACCATTGATGAAATATTATGATCAATCTATCAAAAACTCTCATAACTCCACTTTTCATCTAGTAATTCAAAAAATATTCATGCATTGGTACCATTTTCCACTCTTTAGTACTCAAGATAATTAATAATATTTTTTAAGAAAACCAAAATTTATTTCTCTCATTGGTTAGAAATCCATTTTATTAAAAAACTATGTTTTCTAAAAATACATTTCCAAAATGTTTTTAAATGATATTTCAAACACATTTTCAAGAAAAAATATTTTAAAAAGGTTTTATGTTTTAAAAATAATTTTAACTTATTTTAAAGTTTCCTTTATAAAATTTCAAGGGAAAAGGGTTTCAAAATGTGTTCAAGATTACTTTATAAGTTTTCAAAGAAAAACATCTTCAAAATGTTTTCAATATTACTTACTAAGTTTTCAAAGAAATTTTTTTTTGAATTTTTTTCAATATTCCTTTATAATTTTTTATTGAAAAAGGTTTTCAAAATGATTTAAATCTTACTTTATATGTTTTCAGGGAAAAAGGTTTTCAAAATGGTTTCAAGTATCCTTTTTAAATTTTCAAGGAAACATTTTTTAAAAAAATTTTAAGCTTCCTTTATAAGTTTTTAAATAAGAAGGTTTTAAAAGTGTTTTCAATATTCCTTTATAAGTTTTCCGTGGAAAAGGTCCTCAAAATGTTTTCAATCTTCACTTATATGTTTTCAAGGAAAAAGGTTTTCAAAATGTTTTCTATCTTCCTTTATAGGTTTTAAAGGTTATTTTCAATGAAAATGATTTCAAAAGGTTTTATGTTTTAAAAAGAATTTTTCAAATAAGAAATAATATTTTCCTCATGAAATTTTATTAAAAGATATTTATAAATTATTTTCCATCTAACATGACATTCATTGTTGTTACTCATTTATTTTTGTGGATTTGATCCAAACGCTCCATTCATATTATTTATTTGAATGGTTTATGTTTTTATGATATGATTTTTGTGAAACTACTTTCTCTTTAACAAGTTTTATGTTTATAAAACCCATTTATATTTCAGAGGTTATATTCTTATGAAACACACTTCTTTTCATGGGTTATTTTTTGATGAAATGATTGTGAAACCATTCTATTTTCAAAAGGTTATGATATGATGAGATGTTTATGATACCCATTTCATTTCATGGATTATGATTAGATCGTTTATGATCTTATAGGACATGTATGTATGATTTTATTTTGATATGGGTTGGACCTATATCTCTCTCCAATTAATTGGGTATATATTTATATATCATGGTTGTAATGGGAAGTAAACTCAGTTCAGTAAAATACTTTGTGTTATAAGATAGTCTTGGGAGAGATCCTTGACTAAAAAGATTGTAATGGGAGTGATCCATGACAAAAATATGGTTTTCAGAGTGAACCTCTACTACTAATATATACTTGGGAATAATACTTGACTAATATAGAAATCATTTTATATGCTTATGTGTTTGCAACAATTCCATGTCTTATTATTTTGTTATGATTTCATGGCTTATGGTCTAGATTGTATTATGATTCATATCTTATGAACTGCCAATATATATGACATGACTCATGTATATGATCTTTGATATGTAGAGTATGATATTAAAATGTTATTATCATGTTCTCATACCCTTTTACACATGTTGTTCTTAAGTATCTCCCTTGTTTACCAATACTGAGCATCTGAGCTCACCCTTTCTAATGTTTCCTTTCCCCAAGTTGGGAATAAAGGTTTTAAGTAGGAGGGAAAAAGATGAAGATCTTTAAAAGATATATCGATGATATTTCACCAAATTAGAATAATGTGTTATAGGTTTCCAAAGTCACTAATATATCATGGTCCTCAAGCATTTAATTTTGTAATGTGATGAATATTATTTTAAAATTATGTGATATCCATGTCTGTTATGATTGTGTTTCTATAGTTGGTATCAAAGGAAAAGATTAATCAACCTATGGAAACTAGGATAAAAAAACTTTAGTGAGATCCCTAGGGATATTTATAAAGATATTTATAGGAATGTATCAAATTATAAGCCTAAGGTTTCATATATTTTATAAAAGTTTTCATAATTTAGACATCCTATAATTTATTTTTTATGATTATATAGTTTTCTTCTTTGATAAGTGTTTCTCACACAATGATTTTTGGTCTTAGTCTGTAATGTACCAAACTTTTATCAATGGAATTTTTTCCATTATTATATGTTATATAGTATGAAACACATATATATAATTAAGATACCAATAATAACACCATTCTCATAAATGAAGAATGAAATAAGTAATATTCATAGAAATTAAGGAACATATACTGATGGAATAATAACTTGACCATTATGAATAGTAATTCAGCCAATAGAATTGTAACCTCACTTATGAAAGTATAAATAAAATTTATCCATATTATAAATGAAAATATGATATAATTATATCATATTATATGTAAGTAAATGTTTTAAAAATGTTAAATCAAGTATTGGTATTTTTATAAAACATAAATGTTTATTTACAATTTTATAATTAATATAGCGATTTAATGGAAAATTTATTTTCATAAAATGTATTAATAAATTAATATTTGATTTATTATGTTTATATGATAATTTTATGACACCTTAATTAATTTTTTAAGTGTTGTAAAATCAATTATAATATTAAAATCAGTATTTTTCGAATAAATGATGATTTTAATTAAAAATTAAATTTCTTATATTTAGAAAATTATTTTCATAAAATTGAGTTCATTTTTAAATTCTACATGTTAAAAAATGGTTAGGGTTAATTTTTTGGATTTTTCTAAAATAGTTGAAATGTTGGTGAATAGTGCAATATAGTAATTTATGGTATTTAACAAATAAATGAATTATTAAGTCATAAATGATGTATTAATGATGTAATCCCATAATAATGAACTATAATTAACTATTTAATATATTTAGTTATATGTTTCAAACAATTTATTATCTTGAGCCAAAATAATAAAATTATGAAAAAAACACCCCTCCTCCCCTATAAATACCACCCCTCACAACCTCTTCTCCTCACACCTTATAAGATTTGAATCTTGCACATATTCTACCAAATACTCTTTCCAATCCTCTTCCCCATGACCAAGATTCTTTGGACTCAACAAAATACCAAATTCAATTTCTATAAGGATGTTCTCAAGGATAATAAGTTCAAGAGGTAAAATCCTCTCCCGTTTTCTTTTAGTTTCTTTTCAAGTTCTTTTATTTTCTTATTATCTCCTCACCTCCCCGCATAAAAGTGGAATTATAACTCTATAATATTATATATACTATAATTTTATTATGTTAAGGGAATAATCCATCATCAAAACTCTTGTCCTCTCTCTTTTATTCTAAAAATGAAAACGTCGTCTGTGAGGTGTAGATTTATCGCCTTCGAGGATGACAAGTTTTCATTTTCTTTTACTTCCTTCAATGCTGGTTAGAAAAAAATTATAATGGATGAAACAAATTTTAAAATGTAAGTTATAACCTTTTTTATGTTCTGGAGCTAACATATATACTTAATATTAATAAAAAAAGAAAACGAGTTCGTTGTGATCAAAATCCACCAAAATTTATATAAATTATTATCATCAACATTATATATAACGAATCATCATAATTTATGAAAAACATATAAGACCAATTAAAATTATTTAAGTTCACTAATAAAATATAATTTCAATGATGGATAATTATTCTCACATTACATGAACTTATATACTTGAATACAAGATAACCAATCATGAAAACCAAGAAACAAACACTCTCAGAATGATAGAATTAAACTCTATAACTCATAATAATGGCCATAAATGTACTTAAAAATTATAATAAATTAAATGCATGTATAAAATTTTATGGATTTATTAATTAATGAATCTAATTTTATAATCTTGGATATTAAAGTGAATAAAGCATTCAGACTTAAGGTAAGGGGATTTCAAACATAATTTCCTTTCATTAGGTTATTAATATTTCATGTCAAAATTCAATGGGGATGGGAATTTAATACTAATAAAATATAATTTCATTGTTCCTACCCTTTTCTTTTCAGGTATATACAATTTTCTAATCCATTTTTAAAAAAAATGCAGATATTTTCCAAAAGAACTCTTCTTCCCAAAACACATTTTGACTTCTCTTGATTTGTTTCTTCTTCACTCAAGAATGATGAATATAATAAAAAAATTTGTTTTCCCTTTCTTATTTTGTAATCCCAAAAGTTTATTCATGAATGTATGAAATGAAACCCATTCCTTTTCCATGGGTTATTTTATGTCTATGATCGATATACATTTTATGTAGAAAGCATGATTATGTGAATGTTATGATGTGAGAGGTGTTCCTAGAATTATATAGCACTTAAATACATTGGGTAATGTGATGTATCTCATGAGATATGGTTAAATATTTTTTTAAAAGATGGTATCCTTTTTCAGAATGATAATGTTATGATTATTCACATATGTTATGCATGAACATAATGCAAGATTTGTTCACAACTATGTGTGGTATTTGACCACTAAGACATGATGTTTCATTTTTATGCATTGCCACATTACATGACTTTATATAATGATTCATCTCATGATTATGATGATGATACCATACTTATGTTTTGTAGATGATGATTAGGATACCCATATTACATTGATTCATGTTCTTATTTATCCTCTTACAGGACCTTTATCTCACCCCTTTCTTTGATGTATATCCTCATGTGACTTCTTATACTAAGGATTAAATGAGAGCCAATAAGAAGCTAGAGAAGAATGAATTAAATAATGATTATGTATTATTTTTTATATGTAATGTTTGGTCCTAATTTGACCAAGACACTAAACCATTGGATTCTAGTGTTGTAACACTATTATATTATTTATATTTAAAATGATGTAATAGTAATGTAAGAAAAATAAAGATCACTATAGTTGGTATCAAATCACGATTGAGTTAATTTGAGAATCAGGATTATAGAACATTAATGAAACCCCTTATTATGGGACAATGTATATGTAAGCAACCAAGATTCTTTGTTTTATAAAAATAATAATCATAGGGATCTCACAAGATATCATTATGATTTAATTTCACAATGGAATAAAACATTTATTCATGACTAATTGAATTATGTTTTTTTCAAACCTTTTTTATTTTTGAAAATGGTGGGAACCAGGAGAAACCAGGCCAATAATCCATGAGAGGGACAATGAATCTAATGTCCAAATGAAATCCCCAATGCCTTATGAGGCGGAGTTCAATATGTTAAGTAGATTATTACCCAGCTATATCTAGTTATAAACAATAACCTGAATAATGTGGAATAAAATCCTCGCCTAAGAGGGATAAACTGTATATTGAGTATTTTATGGGGCAATGACCACTTAAATTTAGTGGATCTCTTGATCCATTAGTCACTAAGAGTAGGTAAGCTCAATAGAGAAGATATTTTCTATGCTTCCCTATTCTAAGATGGTTAAGGTGACTCTACCCATTTATCGTTTAGACGAAGAGGCTGATCAATGGTAGGAATTGATTAAGAAAACCAATACAAAGGATGAAATTAAAGAGATGGAGTGGGAATAATTTTAAAAAATATTTCTTAACAAGTATTCCCATAAAAATCTTCATATAAAATGGATATATAATTTATACAGATGAAGAAAAAGTAAAGTGAGTCTATCATGTATTATAAATAAAATTTCACAAGAATTTAAAGGTACACCTAGAATTTTGTTGTCAATAATAATATAAAAATAGATAGATTATTTTGTGGTTTAAAACCACACCATCGACAAGATCTAGAAGTATGAGACATTGGGATTTATGAAGATATTGTTCGATGTGCTCTCAAAGTGGAGATGAAGTTTGGAGAGTGGTCCCATGTCTATGGTGATATGAAACAAAAGATTTAATTTCAAGGTGGAGGATCTAATGAAAACGTTGAAAAGAAAACTCAACCACTCAAATGTAAAAAATATGGGAATAAGTATCATGGGAATTGACTCAAAGAGATGGGGGATGCTTTAAGTGTGGAAGATAAGGCCACTGAACTCATGAATTCCAGAGAGAAATAAATAATCCAACCAACACGATGGAGGAAAAGAGAGCACCACCCATGGGTCAATGATCCAACTTTAGGGAGCAAGGGCACTATGTAAGCTAGTTCACTAAACCTAGAACTCTTAACAGTAATCAGCATTATCAGAAACCTAAGGAAAAAGTGAAAGGGAAATATTATGCCATAAATACTATCAAGGTGGATCCAAAAAATGATCGGGTAAAAGGTAGGTTGGTTATTCATTCAAGAATAGAGAATGTACTATTTTATTCTAGTTCTACGCATTCTTTAATATCTTGGAAGTTTAGTAGAACTATTAAAACACCACCAAAAAATATGGAGGTTGAGTTTTCTGTGATAATAAAAAATGGTGAAATTATTACAAAAAAAAATATAACTCATCCTTGGATAATTTTTATGGATTGAACCACCCATAAAATCTTATATTACTTCATTTTGTGGAGTTGGATGATATATTGGACATGGATTGGATATCTTTATAAAATTCCAACATTGATAGTCAAAAAAGGGAGATCACTCTTCACATCCTAAGGCATCATTCCATTCTGTACATGTGTAATAAAGAGGATGAATATCCTTCAGATTTATCATCTCAATTTTGGATATTATTTCACTATGAGCAAGCATATCTAGCTAAAATGATTGATAAAAAAGAGAGAATCATTCTCAAGGACATGCCCATTGTGAGGGACTACACTGATGTATTCCTAGAATAATTTCCTACTCTTTCTCTTGACCGAGAGGTTGAGATATCGATTAAACTTATTCTGGGACCACTACTGATATCATAATGGCCATCATTGAGTTGGAATAACTGAAGAATAAGTTACAAGAGAATATGGACAAAGGTTTTATATGCCTGGGTGCTTCATTATAGGGTTTTATAGTCCTCTTCATAATTAAGAATGATGGATCAATGCGCCTCTACATTGATTACCTTGAGATCAAAAAAATCATGATAAAGAACAAGTATCCCCTACCATGGATAGATAACTTGTTCGATAAACTATGTGGTGCCAAGTATTTCTCAATGGTGGAACTTCAATCAGGATATCACCAATTAAATGTGAAGAAAGAAGATATTCCAAAGACATATTTTCAAATGTGGTATAGACACTATGAGTTCATAGTGATTCCCTTCAGACTTAGTAATGCTCCATAAATATCCATGAATATAATGAGTAGAGTTTTTAGATATTACCTTGACAAATTTGTGGTAGTCTTTATAGATCATATTATTATATACTCTAAGAGAAAGGGTAACATGAGGAGCCGTTAAATATTGTGATAAAGAATTTGAGAAGGGAGAATATTTATGCAACATATATTAAATGTGAGTTTTGGGTGGAGGAAGTATCATTCTTAGGGAATTTTATCACCAGTAAAGGAATGTCTGTAGACCCTTCCAATACAAAGGAAATCGAAGAGTGGCCTAGGCCAAAATATGTAATGGAGATCCATAGTTTCCTTGGTCTAGATGGTTATTATTGGTGATTTTAGAAGAACTTATATTGATTGTAAAACCCACTAACAAAGATGAATAGGAATAGAGAAAATTTTTCTTGGACTAGTAAATGTGAATAATAATTCAAAGAGTTAAAAAAGAGGCTTATCACCATGCCAACACACACACTTATGACAACTAGGGAAATATTTGTGGTATAAAGTGATGCTTCAAAGAAGATATTAGGCTTTGTACTGATGAAAAATTATAAAGTGAGAGACTATACCTCAAGGAAGGTGAAAATTCATGAGAAAAACTATACCACACATGATATGGAGTTGGAAACTGTGATCTTCGTGTTGAAAATTTGGCGGCATTATCTATATGGGGAGAAGTGTGAAATATAAATTTATCATAAGAACCTCAAATATATATTCACATGGAAGAAGATTAATATGTTCCAATAATGATGGTTAGAGATCATCAAGGATTATGACTGCTCAATGCACTATCATCCCAGAAAAGAGAAAAAAGTGGCAGATTCTCTAAGTCGAAAGGATCCTGCAACATTGTCAGTGATGAGAATTGAGAAGGATCCAATATTCGTAGATTTTAAAAGGATGGACATGGGAATCATTAAAAAACATCATAAATCCTTTATCAAATTATTTATCAACTATCCATCATGGAGAAAATAAATAATGCTCAAAGAAATGATGTGGAAATTCAGAAGACGGTGGAATCCATGAGAAAGGGGAAATCCACAATGTTCAAAATTGATGATGAAGAAAGTAACACCCCAAGGTTTTTAAAATAAATTGAAATTAATGAAACACTGACACATCGTTTTAAAGAGATAGTTATAATATAGCTTCTAAACATATTTTTTCCGCTTCTATGATTTGAATTTCAAAAAACAGACATTTGTGGTTGTGTTCAGTAAGTTATTTGGAGTCTGATAGAACCAACTTGTTTTTTGGTGAATAGTAACACAACCTTATGAATAGTAATATGAATAGTAATACAACCCTTATTAATAGTAAATCACATTATTATTTTATTTTCTTAAGACTATAAGATAATGAGATCTTGATTAATTTTTCAAGGTGATATAAAATGATTTATAGTTTAAATTTTTTTATTTTTCGAATGAATGATGATTTTATTTAAATATAAAATTATTCATAATTAGAAAATTATTTTTGAAAAATGGACTTCATTTTTGAATTCTACACATGTTAAAATGGTTAGGGTGTTTTTTTGAGATTTTTCTAAGATAAATGAATTTTCAGTGAATAGTAAAAAATGAAGTTTTAAGTTTTCAGGTGTTTAATGACATCATAATAATGTAATACTGATGTAATAATTATGGTCGAATCTTGGGGATTATAATATAATATAAGGTGTCCTAGGTGGCCAATAACCTGGGAAAAAAACATGGTAAATCTCATGGTTTTTCAAATACCACTAATGAGGTGTCCTTTGAAAATAATTAAAAACTCCCTCACATTAATATAAATACCACCCTCACCCCCTCTTCCTATAACTTCTATCAAGCCTTGTAAATTGTCTATGTTCTACCCAATACCCTTACTAAGGATCTTACCCATGTCCAGGACCAGTTGGTCTCACCAAAAGGCCAAAATAAAAGGCCTTAAAGAGGATCTCAATGAGAAGAGATAAAGAGATAAAGATCCTCTTTCATTTTCTTGTGTTTTCTTTTCAATTCATTTCTTTTATTATACTCTCTTAAACTCCCCTTATCCAAGAGGCATGAAATCTCATGTATTATATATATTATTGATTTTTTTTTTCATGTTTATGGAAAAATTTATCATCATTTTCCCTCTTCTCTTCCTTTTATTCTAAAAATAAAACACCATTCGCGTTGGAGTTTTTTTAAATAATTTTTGTTTAAAAATATTTTTTAAAAATGACTAGGTTAAAAATATTTTAAAAAATACACAAAAAATGTGGAATCGACGATGCCGCCTTTGGGCCTCGGGTGAAAGGTGGCATCGCTGATGCCGCTTTTCCTCTATAACCCAAAAAAAATTTATTTTATTTTTATTTTTTTTTTGTTTTGTGTGTATATATATATATATAAACAAAACAAAAATAAAAATAAAAATATAATTTTCAGAAGAATTTATCTTCTATTTAAAATCCAATAGTATTGCCATTAATATAGTCTGGATTCTGACAAAAGCTCTCATCCAGGTCACCTTTTTATAAGAGGTCTTACCTTGTAAATCATTCTGCATTTCCGATTTGAGATTTTGGTTCTCCCTTTCCTGTGCAGAACATTCTGCATTTCCGATGTGGGATTCTATTTCAAGTACATGGATTTAAAAGACTATAAAATATAAACTATAAGAACAATATAAATGAAACTTAAAACATGGATTAAACATATAAAAAATAGTTGAGAACAAAAACAATTTCCTAAAAAATGTTGATGGAAAACAATTTAAAAGGTTTCAAAGACACCTACTTGAAACTTAAAAATGTTTCAAGTACGTGATTTTGAAACGCTATAAAATATAAACTATAAGACTAACATAAATAAAAATTAAAATATGGATTAAATATATAACAAATACTTGAAAATAAAAATAATTTCGTAAAAAATGTCGATAGAATATAATTTATAAGTTTTCAAAGACATATACTTAAAACTTAAAAATGTTTCAAGTACGTGACTTTGAAAGTCTATAAAACATAAACTATAAGACCAACATAAATGAAACATAAAACGTGGATTAAACATATAACAAATAGTTGAAAATAAAAAAAATTCAAAAAAAATGTTGATGAAAAATAATTTATAGGCTTTCAAAGACACCTACTTGAAACTTAGAAATGTTTCAAGTATGTGTCTTTGAAATCCTATAAAATATAAACTACAAGACAAATATAAATGAAATTTTAAATATTAATTAAACATATAATATATTATTTAATAAGTTAATTAATAATTTTTAATTAATAATCTATAATTACTAATTATAATGAATAATTATAAAGAATAATTATATTACTAATAAAGTAATTAAATATCATATAATAATTTTTAATAATTACTATATAATAATTATAATGAAAAACTATAATTTATAATTATATTACTAATTAACAAATTAACTATTATATAATTAATTATTATATTACTAAATAACTAATTTATTATTATATAATTTTTTAATAAATATTAATTAATAATTATAATGAATAATTATAATTTATAATTAAATTACTAATTAACTAATTATAAAAAGTACCTCTGCTCTATCTTTCTCAAAAAAATTAACTAATTAACTCTTATATAATTAATAATTATATTACTAATTAACTAATTAATTATTATACAATGAGTAATTATTTTACTAAGCAACTAATTATTTATTAGATAAATACTAATAATATTTCTAATTAACTAATTAATTATTAACTATTTATTTATTAAAAATTACTAATTAACTAACTAATTATTATAAAATTAATAATTATAAAACTAATAATAATATTTATAATTAATAATTAATAATTAATAATTAATAATTAATAATTAATAATTAATAATTATAATGAATAAGTATAATGAATAATTAAAATGATTAATTATAAAGAATAAATATAATACTAATTAAATAATTAATTATTATATATTAATTTTTAATAATTACTAATTAATAATTATAATGAATAATTATAATTTATAATTATATTACTAATTAACTAATTAACTATTACACAGTTAATAATTATATTACTAATTAACTAATTAATTATTATATAATAATTTTTAATAATTACTAATTATTAATTATAATGAATAAATATAATTTATAATTATATTACTAATTAAAAAATTAATTATTTTATACTTAATAATTATATTACTAATTAACTAATTAATTATTATATAATTAATGATTAATAATTACTAATTAACTAACTAATTATTATACAATTAATAATTATATAATTAATAATTATTTTACCAATTAACTAATTAATAATTAATAATTAATAATTAATAATTAATAATTAATAATGAATAATGAATAATGAATAATGAATAATGAATAATTAATAATTACAATGAATAATTATAATGAATAATTATAATGAATAATTATTAAGAAGAATTATATTACTAATTAACTAGTTAATTATTATATAATAATTTTTAATAATTAATAATTAATAATTATAATCAATAATTATAATTTATAATTAGATTTATAATTAATAAATTAACTATTATATAATTAATAATTATATTACCAATTAACTAATTAATTACTATATAATAATTTTTAATAATTACTAATTATTAATTAAAATGAATAAATATAATTTATAAATGTATTAATAATTAACTAATTAACTATTATATATTTAATAATTATATTTCTAATTAACTAATTAATTATTATATAATTAATGATTACTAATTAATAATTAAATAATTAATAATTATATTACTAATTAACTAATTAATTATTATGTAATTAATAATTTTATAACTAAGTAACTAATTAATTATTAAATAAATAATAATTATATAACTAATTAACTAATTAATAATTAATAATTAATAATTAATAATCAATAATGAATAATTAACAATTATAATGATTAATTATAATGAATAATTATAAAGTATAATTATATTACTAATTAACTAATTAATTATTACATAATATTTTTTAATAATAATTAATTAATAATTATAATGAATAATTTTAAATTATAATTATATTATTAATTAAATAATTAACTATTATATAATTAATAATTATATTACCAAATAACTAATTAATTATTATATAATAATTTTTATTAATTGCTAATTATTAATTGTAATGAATACATTTAATTTATAATTATATTACTAATTAACTTATTAACTGTTATATACTTAATAATTATGTTACTAATTAACTAATTAATTTTTAGATAATTAATTATTAATAATTACTAATTAACTAATTAATTATTATGTAATTAATTATTAATAATATCGATTAACTAATTAAATAATTTATTATATATTGAATTTATATTTTAAGTTTCATTTATATTGGTCTTATAGTTTATATTTTATAGGCTTTCAAATACACATACTTAAAACAATTTTAAGTTTCAAGTAGGTGTCTTTGAAAGCTTATAAATTATTTTTCATCAACATTTTTTTTTGATTTTTTTTATTTTCAACTATTTGTTGTATGTTTAATCCACATTTTAAGTTTCATTTATGTTGGTGTTATAGTTTATGTTTTATAAACATTCAATGTCACATATTTGAAACATTTTTATGTTTCAAGTATGTGTCTTTGAAAACTTATAAATTATTTTCTACCAATATTTTTACGAAATTCTTTTTATTTTCAACTATTTATTATAAATTTAATCCATGTTTTATGTTTTATTTTTGTTGGTATTATAGTTTATATTTTATAGACTTTCAAAGTCACATACTTGAATCATTTTTATGTTTCAAGTATGTGTCTTTGAAACGCTATAAATTGTTTTCCATCAACATTTTTAGGAAATTATTTTTGTTTTCAACTATTTCTTATATGTTTAATCCATGTTTTATGTTTCATTTATATTGTTCTTATAATTTATAATTTATTGTCTTTCAAAACCATGTACTTGAAACAGAATCCCACATCGGAAATGCAGAATGTTCTACGGAGGAAAGGGAGAACCAGAATCCCACATCGGGAATGCACAATGATTTACAGGGTAAACCCTCTTATAAAAGGGAGCCATGGGTGAGAGCTTCTGTAAGAATCTAGACTGCTGTAGTGAATATACTGCTAGATTTGAAATAGTAGATAAATTCTGCTGAAAATTTTATTTTTAATTTTATTTTTGTTTTGTTTATATATATATATAAACAAAACAAAACAAAATAAAAATAAAAATAAAAAATAAAAATAATTTTTTTTAAAAAAATATATTTTTTGTTTTAGGGGAAAGGCGGCATCGCGGATTCCACCTTTCACCCGGGCCCAAAGGTGAAATCTAGGATTTTGCCTTTCTGGCATATTTTTAAAAATATTTTAAACCCATCATGTTTAAAAAAAATATTTTTTAAAAAACGTATTAAAAAAAATCTATTCGTGTAGTGTCAATTAACCAAAATCATGGATGATGTGATTGAAATTTTCTTTATTTCCTTCAAAACTAGTTATAATACCATTTTAATGGTTGAAATATAATTCAAAGTGTATGATATATCCACTTTTTTTTCTATAGTTAAAATATATTCATAATATTATGTTATATAATGAAACTAGTTCGTTTTTATCAAAGAACTACCAAAATGATCTAAACGGATACCACTAAAGATTTATCTAATGATTCATCCACATTACATATAAAAAATGAGTTATGGAATATTTTAATATTATAGAAAAATATTTATACCATTTCATTCTACTTCTAGAATTTCATTTCTATACGATAAGAAAATCAAATACAAACCGACCTTGGAAATGATGTAAAGAACGGACCCGAAACAATGGAAGGAACAAAATACTAATAAATAAAGGGTAAAAAGATGTTATAAAATGATCATATAAGGTGTTATAAAGATTAATATGTTTATGTAAGATATTAATAACAGTGTTTTAACCATTATACAGGAGGTTTAAACACGTTTGATGTAAGAGAAACCCGAGTTAAGGGAATTCTTAACCCAATTCCCAATCTTTGAGTTAACCATATTCTTTATTCATTATGCGGTATTAATATTATTTGTTTGATGAGATTTTTTTTTATATTATGTTGTATTATTTTTATTTACAGTGTATACACATATCCATTCCATTCTATTTATTCTCACTCCAATTATATTTGTAAGGGGTTTTCCTTTTAAAATATTTTTAAAAGTCTCTTTAATAAATTTCAAAAAGATTGTTTATATATATATATATAATGAGTGATTTCTTCTGATTTAATTGTACTTTATTACAATGATATGTTCCTTGGACATGGTAATGTTGGTTTGAGACCATTAAAGCTCAAGATATTTTGGGTTGTGCCCATTATAGCTCAACAGATGATGGGTGATCCCCATTATAGCTCCCCAATGTATTGGGTACTCCGGAGATGGAATTTTACCAAATGGTTATTCCATGTGTAAGGGTGATATGGTAAATATGTTCAAAAAAAAAAACTAAATGATGTTTCCATGCATGCTAATGAGTTTTTTATATGGTCTTTATTGGTCTTTATATTATAACTTGACTAACGAATTCTTTTCTTATATCCCATACCAGGATTTTTCTGCTCATCCTAATTTTTTAAATATTTTTCTTATGTTATAATGATGTGTAAGATAAAGAAGGAAGAAAATTAAAATGTTAAGAGTATTTTTAAAAGAAATTATGTTTTATTTACATTTTATATTTTGGAAAAAGTGGGTACTATTTTAATAGTATCCTCATGTATGATTATGGGATATTATGTATGTTTTATGCCATTATTTCTCTAAAACACTAAAAATGAAAAGATCCTCAATGTGTAAGAATGTATTTTCTTATATAAAACTCAAGATTATGTAATGTTTTAAGGCTGTGTCCTTATAGTTGGTATCAAAGGATGGTTTAGATAACTTTAGGGGTTAAGATGGTGTTAATAGAAAACCATAAATGATTTTTATATTATGGTTGATTTAAAATGATATATCATTAAAATATTACCATGTTAATTCATCTAAGATATTTTTGTTTAGAATGGTTTTGTGTAGAAGGAATAGGGAAGCTAATGTAGGAAGGCACCAAGAGGCTGATGTCTGTCCGAATCAGCAGCCTGGAATGGTGGGAATCGGAACTAAGAAGTTTGTGACAACAATGACTCAGTTAACTCAAGTGATAAATGGTGGTGGTATAAATTCTAGAGAGGAACATTATCTACAATAAAGAAACATGTCTTTTTTGGATCATTTTATGAGGAAATATCCTCCATCATTCTTTGGAACCACAGATCCGGTGATAGCAGAAGGATGGATCAAAGCTCTAGAAATGATGTTAGGTGTCATGGGATGCTTGGAACATCAATAGGTAATACTATCCATTTATTGTATGGAAGGTGAATTCAATCAATGGTGGAATCTGATTAAGAATATAAGAGAAATAGATGGTCTTGACATTCTGGAATGGGATGATTTTAAAAGTCTTTTTCTAGAAAAATATTTTCCTAAAATTATTCGAATCATAATGGAGAAACAATTCTTGGAACTAAAGCTTGATGATTCTATGCAAGTATATGAATCAAATTTTACAAGACTTTCTAGGTATATACCATATTTTACTCATGATTTTAACAGTAAAATTAATATATTTTACTCTGGTTTGAAACAATTTTTTAGGAATAGATTTGGCTTCATGAGAGTTTAAAAGTGACGAGAAACTTGTTCATTTTGCTAAAAAAGTTTAGATAGAGTTTTCTGACACATATGTGCCTCGTGATGACAAGAATAAGAATCGAAGAGGTTGTGAGGTATTGGTAATGAATTCATCGCAGAAATATGGAGGTAAGAAAATCAATTTCTCTTCTTGTGAAAAGCGTGGTAAAAAGAATCATGGTGAATGACTTTTAAATTATGGGAAATGCTATCGATGTGGGATGTTTGGGCACATGTCCCGTGAGTGGAAGAAAAATGATCTGAAAATTAATGATAAGCCGATGGTGAGATGATTTAACTGTATGTAATTGGGTCATTTTTCTAATGTGTGTCTGAAGATAGTCACTTAGGTAGAAAATCAGCAAAATTGGAAGCATAAGGGTGTTGAAAAATCCTTGAAAAACTCATTAGTAGATGTTGTTCCGTCAAATGAGGTGGAATCAGGTACATTTATTATTTTTATAGATTTTGAAAACATGTTGGTTGATTTGGGGTCTGCACATTACATCATTTCTGATAAATTATCAGAAAAATTGGGAATTCAACCTCCTGAAAAGAAACCAGAACTCATGGTAAAAACACTTAGAGGAAATATTGTGGAAAAAAGAAATTATAATAATCTACCTATCCTTGCCTGTGGAAAGAGTTTACCTGAAAACCCCATTGTATTTCTTTAATATATTTTGATGTTATTCTTGGTATAGACTGGTTTTACTTTTATCATTCTAAGATATATTGTAGAGAAACAGAACTTGTTTTTCAAAAAGAGTTTCGGTTTGTGTACAAGAATGAACCCATAATATTGATAACATACCAGGAAGCTACAAAAATGATAAAATCTGTAAATGAAAGTTATCTTGCCAATATTTTTGAAGATAAGGAACTATCCAGATTAATGTTGTGCCAGTGGTAAATGAATACCTAGATGCTTTTTCCAGTGTTATTTCTGATTGATATGTTGAGTTTATTATTGACTTGTTTCATAATGCTAAGCTAATTTCTAAACCCCTTATTGAATGGATGAAATAGAACTTATGGAATTAAAAAAATAGTTGCAAGAATTATTAGATAAAGGCTTCATCCAACCTAGCACTTCACCACGCACAACGGGAAAAATTAGTATTTGCAACGGGTTATTTGCGACGGGATCTCTTCCCATCGCAAATAACCCGTCCAATAATCTATTTGCGATGGGGAAAGTAGCCCGTCACAAATAACCAAGTATTTGCGACGAGATTTCGCCTCCCGTCGCAAATAGTTTGGCGCGCAAGCCGCGCAGGTGTATTTGCGACGGGACTCGTCGAAAATACTCGGCCGCGGTCAATACCTTTTTGCGACCAGATGTCGTCCCGTCGCAAAAAGATTGTCGGCAGGTACTATTTGTGACGGGTCCCGTCGCAAATAACTTTTTAACCGCCGACTATAATTAATGCGGGCGAGGGTAATTGCGACGGGGCCCGTCGTAAATACGACCATTTACGACGGGAAGCCCGTCGCTAATAATCCCGTCGCAACTAATCTAACCTATATAAACCCACATCCGTTTTTTTCACAAATCATTCGGATCTTGATTTCTCTCTCTCTTCATTCTTCAGTTTTAAAGAGAATTTTTTTAGTTGATGTTTTTTATACGAGATCAATCGGAGAGCGTCAATATCTTCAGAATATCAAAGTTTAAGGTATTTATATTTTATTTTTTTATGTTTATTTTATTTTTTTGTTAATTTTAATTGTTGTTTATTAGTTCGAATTTAATTAGATTTTAATTGATTTTAATTTATATTTAGTTTTACTAAGAATTTGATATTGTTAGTTATAAGTATAAATAATTAGTTATAATTAATATTAATTAGATATAATTAGGAATAATTAGATATAATTAAGAATAAATAGTATTAATTAGAAATAATTAGTAATAATTAGGTATAATTAGTACTAATTAGGAATAATTAATATTAATTAGGAATAATTAGTAATAATTAGGTATAATTAGTAATAATTAGAAATAAATAGTATTAATTAGGAATAATTAGTAATAATTAGGAATAAATAGCAATAATTAAGAATAAATAGTATTAATTAGGAATAATTAGTAATAATTACGTATAATTAGTAATAATTAGGAATAATTAGGAATAAATAGGAATAATTAGATATAATTAGGAATAATTAGATATAATTAGGAATAATTAGATATAATTAGGTATAATTAGTAATAATTAGGAATAAATAGTATTAATTAGGAATAATTAGTAATAATTAGGTATAATTAGTAATAATTAGGAATAAATAGTAATAATTAGGAATAAATAGTATTAATTAAGAATAATTAGTAATAATTAGGTATAATTAGTAATAATTAGGAATAATTAGATATAATTAGGAATAATTAGATATAATTAGGAATAATTAGATATAATTAGGAATAATTAGATATAATTAGGAATAAATAGGAATAAATAGGAATAAATAAGAATAATTAGGAATAATTAGGAATAATTAAGAATAATTAGGAATAATTAGTAATAATTAGTAATAATTAGTAATAATTAGGAATACTTAAGAATAATTAGGAATAATTAGGAATAATTAGGAATAATTAGGAATAATTAGTAATAATTAATAACAATTAGTAATCATTAGTAATAATTAGTAATAATTAGTAATAATTAGTAATAATTAGGAATAATTAGGAATAATTAGCAATAATTAGGAATAATTAGCAATAATTAGGAATAATTAGGAATAATTAGGAATAATTAGTAATAATTAGCAATAGTTAGTAATAATTAGCAATAATTAGTAATAATTAACAATAATTAGTAATAATTAGTAATAATTAGTAATAATTAGTAATAATTAGTAATAATTAGGAATAATTAGTAATAATTAGGAACAATTAGGAATAATTAGGACTATTTAGTAATAATTAGAAATAATTGGGTATAATTAGTAATAATTAGGAATAAATAGTATTAATTAGGAATAATTAGTAATAATTAGGTATAATTAGTAATAATTAAAAATAAATAGTAATAATTATGAATAAATAGTATTAATTTGGAATAATTAGTAATAATTAGGTATAATTAGTAATAATTAGGAATAATTAGATATAATTAAAAATAATTAGATATAATTAGGAATAATTAGATATAATTAGGAATAATTAGATATAATTAGGTATAATTAGTAATAATTAGGAATAAATAGTATTAATTAGGAATAATTAGTAATAATTAGGTATAATTAGTAATAATTAGGAATAAATAGTAATAATTAGGAATAAATAGTATTAATTAGGAATAATTAGTAATAATTAGGTATAATTAGTAATAATTAGGAATAATTATATATAATTAGAGAATAATTAGATATAATTAGGAATAATTAGATATAATTAGGAATAATTAGATATAATTAGGAATAAGTAGGAATAAATAGGAATAATTAGGAATAATTAGGAATAATTAGTAATAATTAGTAATAATTAGGAATAATTAGTAAGAATTAGTAATAATTAGGAATAATTAGGAATAATTAAGAATAATTAGGAATAATTAGGAATAATTATTAATAATTAGAAATAATTAGTAATAATTAGTAATAATTAGTAATAATTAGTAATAACTAGTAATAATTAGTAATAATTAGCAATAATTAGGAATAATTAGCAATAATTAGGAATAATTAGGAATAGTTAGGAATAATTAGTAATAATTAGCAATAATTAGCAATAATTAGTAATAATTAGTAATAATTAGTTATAATTAGTAATAATTAGGAATAATTAGGAATAATTAGGTATAATTAGGAATAATTAGCAATAATTAGGTATAATTAGTAATAATTAGGTATAATTAGGTATAATTAGTAATAATTAGGTATAATTAGTAATAATTAGGTATAATTATTAATAATTAGGCATAATTAGTAATAATTAGGTATAATTAGTAATAATTAGGTATAACTAGTAATAATTAGGAATAATTAGTAATAATTAGGTAGAATTAGTAATAATTAGGTATAATTAGTAATAATTAGGTATAATTAGTAATAATTAGGAATAATTAGTAATAATTATGAATAATTAGAAATAATTAGTAATAATTAGGAATAATTAGAAATAATTAGTAATAATTAGGAATAATTAGTAATAATTAGTAATAATTAGGAATAATTAGGAATAATTAGTAATAATTTGGAATAATTAGGAATAATTAGCTATAATTAGAAATAATTAGTTATAATTAGCTATAATTATCTATAATTAGAAATAATTAGCTATAATTAGTAATAATTAGCTATAATTAGTAATAATTACCTATAATTAGGAATAATTAACTTTAATTAGTAATAATTAGCTATAATTAGGAATAATTAGCTATAATTAGGAATAATTAGCTATAATTAGGAATAATTAGCTATAATTAGAAATAATTATCTATAATTAGGAATAGTTAGTAATAATTAGGAATAATTAGTAATAATTAGGAATAATTAGGAATACTTAGGAATACTTAGTAATACTTAGGAATACTTAGGAATACTTAGGAATACTTAGGAATACGTAGGAATACTTAGGAATACTTAGGAATACTTAGGAATACTTAGGAATACTTAGGAATACTTAGAAATACATAGGAATACATAGGAATACTTAGGAATAATTAGCAATAATTAGCAAAAATTAGCAAAAAAAATATTATCAATATTTATGAAAAAACAATATTAATATTATTAAAATAATAAAAAATTTATAAAATATTAAAATTATCAATATTCGCAATAGGCTTTGCTCTATTCAGAACATGTTAAAATCTTAAAGGGTCACCAATTGTCAGGTCATGCGCAACAAAAAGTTTGTGTTAACCATGTCCATTGTAAACTCTATAATTGTCCTTGTATGGTTTATCACCTCACAAGTAATGTTGAAATCGGACAAACCATGTCATGCCCTTATTATCTATAAGAATTATCTCACATGAACCTTCACATAGTCCATTATTCCTTGAAAATTTAAGGGAAAATTAATGATATCCCCTCAAATTTTTAAGGAAGAATGATCTCTGTAAAGTGTCATGTGAGATAATTCTTAGAGACGATAACGTCATTACTTTGGTCGTCCTATTGCAACACTACTTGCAAGGTGATCAACCATGCAAGTACAATTATAGAGTTTACAATGGACATGACTGACAGAAACTTTTTATTGTGCATGACTTCACAATTAACGCCCCTTTGAGATTTGAACATGTTAAAAATAGAACAAAGTCTGTTGTGAATATTGATAATTTTAATATTTTATAAATTTTTTATTATTTTAATAATATTAATATTGTTTTTTCATAAATATTGATAATATAATTTTTTTATTACTAATAATTAGTAAACGAAATCTGCTTGGATAATGAAGGGAAAATTTGTAATCATCTCCACAATGATGATTACCAAATTTCCTTTCATTATTCAAGCAGTTTTCCTTTTTCTAAGTATTTCTAAGTATTGCTAAATTAGTAATAAATAGTAATAATTAGTAATAAATTGTAATAATTAGTAATAAATTGTAATAATTAGTAATAAATTGTAATAATTAGTAACAATTAGTAATAAATTGTAATAAATTGTAATAATTAGCAATAATTAGGAATAATTAGGAATAATTAGCAATAATTAGCAATAATAAGTGTGAGAAAGATGCAATTAAATGAGCTGTAGGATAAAAGAGTAGCCGTCAATCCACTGGAAATTGTGTCGTCCTTAATTATTGATAATTATTAAGTAGTTATAATTATTTATCTTCTTTTTCAGATAGTGTTTTTATAATTTCAAACTATTCAAAAACAATGATGATTTTATATTTTATGTAGAAAAATATGGAACAAGGAAGTCGACATCAGTCATTATTAGATGATCGAGCTTGGATAAATCAGCATAAAAATCCAAATAGTTCTAGTTTAAATCCTGTATATATTGAGGGTGTTGAAGCTTTCTTAGTATTTGCATCATCGAAACCAGAATATGTTTCAGAAGGCACAATTAAGTTTCCTTGTAAAAAATGTGCTCTGAGAATGTTTGACACATTTGAAAAGGTTGGGGGACATCTCTTGTGGATTGGTTTTCAACCAGATTATGTTTTTTGGTATCAACACGATGAACGCAGTTCCAAAGAAGATCCTAATAATTTGATTTCAGATCCATCACGATTTCAAAATTTAGTACATGATGTTGCAAGTCCATCTGTGCAACAAACTGAAACCCACGATGATATTGATTTAACTCATGAGTTAGCACCATCAGAATTTTATGAGTTGTTGAGGTCTGCTGAGGATTAATTATATCCTGGTTGCAAGATAAGCAAATTAGAAGTAGTTTCAAAATTTATGGCTATTAAATCAGATAATGCAATGTTAAAAAAATGTTTTGATCAGATATTTTCTTTGGTTAAAACACTATTACCTGAAGAAAATTTGTTGCCTACAAATTACTATGAGAGAAAGAGGCTGATTCGTAATTTGGGCCTTAGTTATCAGAAGATTCATGCATGTCCAAATGATTGCATCTTATATTCTGGTGAAAATGAGTCATTGGATATTTATCCCACATGTAGACAATCGAGGTATAAAGAATCCCAAACAGGGAAGTCTAGATCGATTCTAGTAAAATAGTTGAGATATTTCCCCCTTACACCCAGGTTGCAGCATTTATTTATGTCTCAGAACACATCGTCAATGATGTCATGGAAAAAAATCAAGATTTCAACTGATAAAAGCTTGAATCAACCATCTAATGGTGATTCATGGAAATATTTTGACCGTCTGCATCCGTCTTTTTCTATAGAAGCCCAAAACGTGCGATTGGGTCCTTCTACTGATGGTTTTTGTCAGTTTGGTTCTTATGGTAGTCAGTATTCATGTTGGCATGTCTTTATAACTCCGTAAACTTTTCCTCCATAGATGTTGATGAAGGAGACTTATATATTTTTGACTCTATTAATCCTAGGACATCCGAAAAAGAATATTGATGTTTATTTGAAACCATTTATTGATGAGTTAAATGCATTGTGGAGTGATGGTGTTAATACATATTATGTTGCTGCGAAACAAAATTTCACATTAAAAGTTGCATTGATGTGGAAGATTAGTGACTTTCCGGCATATGGCATGTTATCTGGTTGGAGTACACATGGTCCGAAATCATTTATTACTATATGAAATAAAACAAAGCGTTTATGCTGGTCAATGGAAAAAAACCTTGCTATTTTGATTGTCACTGTAGATTTCTTCCAAATGATCATCCTTTTCGGAGGAACAAATCTCATTTCAGAAATGGTACAATTGAAAGGGATGCACCTCCAAATATGATCTCAGGTACAGAGTTAAAATCAGTTGTATTTTCATTACCCACCATCACATTTGGACCAACAGTAAACCGAAAAAAAATTCATGGCTTTGGAAAACAACATAATTGGATAAAATGGAGCATTTTTTGGGATCTTCTGTATTGGTCTGATTTGTTGGTCCGCCACATGTTGGATGTTATGCATATTGAGAGGAACTATTTTGATAATTTATTTCATACAGTTTTGGAAACACTAGGTAAGACCAAAATACTGTAAAGGCACGATTAGATCTTGCCCAAATTTGCAGGCGACCAGAACTTGAATTATTTGAAAATGTCAGATCACAGAGGTTAATGAAGCAAAAAGCAGCTTATACATTGTCCAAAGAGAGTCAATTATTATTTTGTTAGTGGATTGTAGATTTGAGACTTCCAGATGGTTATGCTTCCAATTTGGGCAGATGTGTTAAGAATGGTTATATTACTGGATTTAGAATTCATGATTGTCATGTTATAAGGGAAAGACTTATGCCGATTGGATTCAGTGGTTTGTTGAATTATATGATTTGGGATTCGATAAAAAAAATATCTTATTTTTTTGAGGCATTTGTGCAGCAACAACAGACTACGATGTGCTAAGAAAACTGGTAGAAAATGTTTATGTAATTATATGTAAACTGGAAAAAATATTTCCACCGGATTTCTTTGACTCAATGGAACATATGATATTACATTTTCCACATGAAGCTAAATGTAGAGGTCCAGTGCATTTTCGATGGATGTACCCATTTGAGAGATGCATGCATAAATTGAAGAAAAAAATACGTAACAAAGCATCAATTGAAAGCTCAATTGCTGAAGCTTATTTGCAAGAGGAAATTGATTTTTTTTCTCTCATTATTTTGAATCTCAATATCCCTCAAAACAGAATCGCATGGGAAAAAATAAGGGGAATGTTAATGATGAAATGGATAATCAATTAATAGTTTTTAATCATCCAAATCTTGGTTTCGATGGATTTCATGAAAGATGGATTTCAGATGATGAACATCATAGAGCTCATACATACGTTCTGATCAACTGTGAAGAAATGACATCATTTTTCCTGTGAGTGATTCTATCACTTATTATATAATTTATGTTACAATGTTTATACTTATTTTATTTGTAGGTTATATGATAATCATATCAAGAAACAACTTCCACAAATTACAGTAGCTTCTCTTGAAGAACGCAGACAAATTTTTTTTCTCAATGGTTTCAAAAACTGGTACGATAAATTATTGATGGTTTAATTTCAATTTTGTTTATTATTTATTATATTGATAATTTTTTTACAAATTTTCAGGTGTCTCAATATGATGATAAAATTGATAAGCGGCTGTGTATATTGAGTAACCCACCATCCAAAATGGTTAAATATTATAATGCATATGTGGTGAATGGTTTTCGATTTCATACACATGCATACAGGGAATAAAAAAACAATGAACAATGGAGTTTTCTTGAGAGGATCACATCACAGAGAAAATGAAGTTGACTTTTATGGCATTTTGGATGAAATTATTGAGCTATTTTATCTAGGACAGAATTATATAACAATGTTTAAATGTCGGTGGTTGGATACTGAGAGAGGTTTGCGTGTTCATCCGACTCATGGAATTGTCGATATTAAATATAAAATTCTTCTTACAGTAAATGAACCATTTTTACTAGATCAACATGAACATAAAATTTATTATGCAAAGTACTGTGCTACTTTAAGAGACTTGAGTGATTGGTGGAGCATAATAAAAATAAAATCTCAGGAAAATCAGTTTACTCAAATTGAATGTGGTTCCGCTGAAGTGGAAGGAATTGAAATTTTTCAAGAGACGGCTCAAAATCCATCTGATTCACAAAGAGATGTGAATATTGACGATGACACCCCATAATTAAGGATCAATGGAGATGAAGATGTTAATGATATTATAAATTAATTTGAAATTACAAGAGATGATGAAACTGAAACTCATATGGATATTGATGATGCTGAGGAGGAAGATGAATACATTGACATTGAAATCTATGGAGAAGAGGATGAAGATGAACATTGACACAATTAAATGCTGGTTATAATCATAACTAATATATATCTATATATAATAGTTATTTTTAACTATCTTCTAAGAACAATAATTTTGTGTTTTAGATGGACTCTGATCTATTACGCGAGTTAGAGGAGGCTGAGCTACCTTTGGATGATGAGGATGTGGGATCAGATGACCCTCAGCCTACTGGTGGTTCAGGAGGTACGTGGAGGGGGCACGATCTTGTGCAACTGATGATTCCTGACCCTATCCCCGAGCGACGTCCACATCTTGGTTTCAATCTATGCGCACAGAGGTACGATAACCTATATATTTTAGTTATATTTCATTAATTTATTTATATATATACTAATTGTTTGATTATTTATTCCTTTTTCACAGTTTTCAGCATGTAGCTATTGGACAGGGGAGCGCTATATTGCGCAATTATCTTTCTCAGCCATGGATCACATGGGAACAGATTCCCATTGATGTGCGACACGACATGTTCCATCATTTGCTGGTACGTAAATAAATAATATTTATTTTGAAATTTATTTTATTAACAACTTGATATTATAAATTATTTGTAGGGTTTATGGCATCCTATCGATGATAGCATGCGCGACGCTGTCCACGCGGCATGGTAGGTTTCTATGCGTGACCATTTCTGCCAGTTTTTGCACAATTTGAGAAGGAAAACCATTAAGAAAGTAGGGGTGACAGAATTTGATGATTCTTTTAGAGCCCACAGACCAGAGTACATTTCATCTCACGTTTGGGATGGATTATGTTTACACTGTTTGGGTGGTGGATTTCTGTAGGTAGTCGAGCATCCTGATATTACGGAGTTCGATGTTTTTCAGAGGATGTACAGTGATCTAGCTACTGGAGAGATTCGAGCTAATCGCCAATGTCAGATTGTGGTTAGTATTATTTTTTCAGTTTAACAATTAACTGCATATAATATTTGGATAATTTTAATTTTAAAATGGAATTGAAGGAGTCATATGAGGCTGCGACCTCTCAGACACAGGATGAGGGTCAGGACGAGACGGCTAAGCAGACCAGTGCTCACCATTTCGATGAGGTGACATGGATGCAAGTGACTCAGTATGGCTTTGAGAAGGGCAGAGTAGTTGGAATCGACTCTCACTTGACTCCTGGTACTTATTATGGTGCTGCTGCAATGTCGACGTCCAGCTCGAGAGGAGCTCGTGGAGGGACATCATCTTCTGGCTCATAGTATCAGGAGTAGTTGCGAGCTCTGGCTGAGCATATAGAGACTTTCCAGAAGCAGAAAGAAGAGATGTGTCGGTAGTAGCAGTAGCAGGAGCAGCATTACGAGGAGCAGATGCATCGATGGCAGTAGCAGCATCACGAGCAGATAGAGTACATGCGCTGTCTGACTCGTAGTTCAGGGATGGAGTTTCCTCTACCAGCTCCTTCAGCTCCTCCACCTCCTCCAGAAGACGACCCCCAGTGATTTTTTTATGTTACAAACATTTGAATTTAACATTGTAATATGAATTATTTACATTTTTTGTATTTTATATCGGTACAAATATTACATAATTTAATTTTTAACATTTTATTATTATTTTTTTGTGAATATTGAGAATTTTAATATTTTTTATTTTTTTATTTTTTTAATAATAGTAATATTATTTTTTCATTAATCGTAATTTTATTAAATTTAATTTTTTTTAAAATTAATTTATTATTTACGACGGGAGCTTTTGCGATGGGGTCCCGTCACAAATAGTCTAACTAAATATTTTTAAAAACATATTTGCAACGGTACTACTTGACCATCACAAATAATTTGTTGTGACGAGCCCGTCGAAGAAAGTGTTATATATATATATATATATTTTTTTTTTTGCGACGAGACGAGAGCCTGTCGCAAATAGTTTTTGTGAAGGGCCCTCCGCGAAAATGTTTACGTATATATAATACATATAATCAGAAGCTTATTTGCGACGATGATATTTTCCGTCACAAATAACTTTTTTTGCGATGGGCCCGACACAAATACTTGTATTTGCGACCACATTTTCTGCAATGGGCTATTTGCGATGGGGACCCATCGCTAAAGCCTATTTACGATGGGATCCTGTCATAAATAGTCCGTCGTAATTACTAATAATTACAGTAGTGATGGGGTGCTCCTATCATGTTTGTTAAAGAAAGATGGTTCAATGCGACTTTTTCTTGATTATAGATCCTTGAATAACATCATGGTTAAAAACAAGTATCCTTTTCCATATATCGATCATTTGTTTGATTAGCTCCAGGGAGAATAGTATTTTTTGAAGGTTGACCTGAGGTCAGGGAACCATCAGTTGAAATTAAAGGATACAGACATTCCAAAGACTGTGTTCCATAACAGATATAGTCATTATAAATTTGTAGTTATGCCTTTTGGGTTAACTAATGCACCTAATGTATTCATGGATCCTTTGAATATAATATTTTACATGTTATTGGATAAGTTTGTGTTTTTGTTTATTGATGAAATTATGGTATATTCTAGAAGAAAAGAGAAGCATGAAAAACATCTAAGGGTTGTTTTGAAAAACATAAAAGAAAAGAAACTATATGGAAAATCCAAAAAGTGCGAATTTTGTTTGCAACAAATTTCTTTCCATGGTCACATTGTTCTTAAATATGGAATAACTATTGATCCTTCTAAAATGAAAGTTTTTGATGATTGTCAAAGACCCACAAATTTTACAAATTTTACAAATATTCATAGTTTTCTTGGTTTGGTAGGATTTTACCAGAGGTTTGTTGAAAAATTTTCATTGTTATCTAGTCTACTGACTAAGTTAACTAAAAAATGAGTTAAATTCATCTGGAAAAAAGAATGTGATGATTGTTTTCAAGAATTAAAAAGAATATTGGTGAATTCTCTAGTCCTGACCCTACCTTCCATAAGTGGTGAATTGTTCATCTATAGTGATTCTTATTTGAAGGAACTTGGGTGTGTTCAGATGTATAATGATTAGGTAATTACTTATGCTTCATGTTTGTTGAAACCTCATGAGTTAAATTACCCTACACATGATTTGGAATTAGCTTTAGTTATTTTTGCGGTAAAATTTTTGAGGCATCATCATTATAGAGTAAAATGTGAAATATATACTAACCATAAAATCTTGAAGTATATATTTACTCAGAAGGAATTAAAAATGAGACATAGAAGATGGATGAAACTAATCAAGGATTATGATTGCACGATTCATTACCATCCGGGAAAATAAAATAGAGTGGATGATGTATTGAGTCAGAAAATTAATGCTATATTAACCATGATATGTTTAAAACACAAACCTTTGGTGAATGGTTTGTTAAAATTTGTCTTGGAAGTTGTTGGTGTAGTAAATCGATCTGTTTTGTTTTAGGTTTCTCTGTAGTCGTCTCTATCAGATAGAATTAAGAAAGTGCATAAAGAAGATGGTGAGTTACAGAAAAAGGTAGAATAGGTTAAAATGGGTAAGTTACTGTAATTTAACCTTGATAAATATTGTGTTTTGAGATTTGGGAAGAGATTGTGTGTGCATTGTGATTCTTAGATGAAGATATAATTGTTGTGTGAAGCTCATAGTTCTCTATTTTCAGTTTATCAGAGCAACACTAAGATGTTCCAAAATTGTCAAGAGTATTATGGGAGGGATGGAATGAAAATAGATATTGTAGATTTTACCATGAAATGTTTGACATGTCAACAGGTTAAAGTAGAGCGGAACTAACCGAAGGGGATAGTTCATCCTATACCTATGCCAGAGTGGAAATGACAAAATATGACCATGGAATTCATTGTGGGGTTACCAAATACTTCTTTAGGTAACAATGAAATATGGGTTATTGTTGATCCACTGACTAAATATACTAATTTACTTCCTATTTGAGAAACAATATCTTTCGATCATCTTTCTCAAATATACCTCAAAGATATTTTCAGGTAACATGATATTCCTCATTCCATTGTATCTCAATGTGATTCCAGTTTCACTTCTAACTTATTGAAAGTCCTTTAGAAGTCTTTGAGAATAGAATTAAAATTTAGTACAAATTTTCATCCTCAATTAGATGAGAAGTCAGAACAGACGATTCAAACTTTAGAGGATATGATTAGAGCTTATTCAAATGACTACCAAGGAAGTTGGAATCATTATCTGTCATTAGTTGAGTTTTATTATAATAATAGTTTTCATTCTAGTATATATATGGAACCTTTTGAGGCATTATATGAAAAACAATGTCTAACTACAGATTTTTGGGATGAATTTAGGAAAAAAAAGTTGATGGGACTATAATTAGTAGAGGAAGTGTCTAAGAAAGTGAATATGATCCAATAACACATGAGGATAGCTCAGAGAATACATAAAATTTATATAGATAACAGGAGGAAATACTTTTCTTTCGAGGTAGGTGATCATGTTTTTCTTAGAATCTCACCATGGAAAATTGTTATAATTTTTGGTAAGAAAGGGAAGATGAGTCCATGGTTCATTGAAACTTATGAAATCCTAGATAAAGTTAGACCAATTGCCTACTGAGTAGAATTTCCTCCGAGTTTATCTTAGGTACACAATGTTTTTCATGTTTTGATGTTGAGAGAGTATGCGACATATTCATCTAATGTTCTGCTCCCAGAAGAAGTTCTGCTGGAAGAGAACCTTAAATATGAAAACAGACCAGTTTAGATTCTTGTTTGAAGAGAGAAAGTATTTTGGAATATGGTTATCCACCAGGTAAACATTTTTTAGAGAAACCACATGGTTGAAGAAGCAACATGTGAATCTAAAAATGGTATGAGAGAAAAGTACCCTCACTTGATTAATACGTGAATAAAATTATTAGGAAGCAATTTACAGAAGGTGGGGAGAATGTTACACCACAAGGTTTTTAAAATAAATTAAAATTCAGGAAAAATGACACTTTTTTAAAGACATAATAATAAGCTAGCCTCTAAACATATTTGTTTTCCACATTTATGATTTGAATTTTTAAAAATGTTCATATGTGGTTGTGTTCAGTATGTTTTTTAGAGTTTGATAAAACCAAATTGTTTTTTTTGGTGAATAGTAACATAACCTTATGAATAGTAATATGAACCTTATGAATTTTAAATCATATTATTATTTTATTTTCTCACGGTTATAATATAATGAGATCTTGATTAAAATTTCAAGCTGATCTAAAATGATTTATAGTTTTTAAATTTTTATTTTTCAAATGAATTATGATTTTATTTGAATATTAAATTAATCATATTTAGAAGACTATTATCAAAAATTTACTTAATTTTTTAATTATTTATATCAATAAATGGTTAGGGTATTTTTTTGGGATTTTTCTGAGATAAATGAATTTTTGTGAATAGTAAAAAAATACAGTTTTAAGTTTTCGGGTGTTCAATGACATCATAAATGATGTAATAATGATGTAATAATTATGGTTGACTATTGGGGATTAAAATATGACATGAGGTGTCCAAAGTGTCCAATTATATGATAAAAAACCATGGGAAGCCCATGGGTTTTTAAATACCACTAATGACGTGTCCTTTAGAAATAATTAAAAACTCCCTCACATTCACTATAAATAGCACCCTCACCCCCTCTTCCTCTAACACCTCTCAAGCCTTGTTAACTGTCCAAGCTATACCCAATCCCCTTACCAAGGCTCTTTTCCACATACAAGACATTGTGGTCTCACCAAAATATGAAAACCAAAGGCCTTAAGGAGGATGTCGAGGAGAAGAGATCAAGAGGTAAAGATCCTCTTTCATTTTCTTATGTTTTCGTTTCAATTCATTTCTTTTCTTATATTCTATTCACCTCCCCTTATACAAAATGTAACAAACCAAAGTTTTTCAATGGAAATTCCCTACTTATAATTATGTCATAAAATCACATGAAAGCACAACATAATGAACTACTAAGTACTAAGTGACCTCTAAACATAAGTTTGTCACTTATATGTTTTGAATTTCGAAAATCCGACATACATGGTTGTATTCAAGATGATTTTTGGAGTCTAATGAAACAAAAATAATTTTCGATGAATAGTAACATACCCTTAGGAATAATAACATACCCTTATGAATAGTAATATGACCCTTATGAATAGTAAATCATCCAACATAAGAGTAACCTTACCTAATAATAATTAAATAAAATTTAGACATCTTAGAAAGTGACAATTTCACCTTAGTAAACGTTTTATAATTTTGTAAGACATAAATAATTAATTATAACTAATTAATTAATTTAAAGGAAAATTTATTTCTTTAAAATGTATTCATTATTTATCAAATAAATGTCTTATTGTTTTTAAATAATTTTCTAAGACCATACGTAATTTTTTAAAGCACTATAAAATCAGTTTTAATCGTAAAAACTGTTTTTAAGTAAATTATGATTTTAATTAAATATTAAATTAATAATATTTAGAAAATTATTTTTGAAAAATGGACTTCATTTTTTGATTCTATACATCAAAAAATGGTAGGGGTAAATTTTTGGGATTTTTCTGAGATGCTTGAATTTTTGATGAATAGTAGAATCCGATAATTTACAATAAATGCTAAATAATGGATTAATTGAGTCATTGATGATTATCTGCTGATGTAATCCCACTTGGTTCAGGATAAAATGATAAAATTACTATTCTTGGTCATTCAAGACTCACTATTCCTTGTCTTAGGGGAAATTAATAAACTAATGAATTTTATATTAAGGAAACCCCTCTCCCCTCCACTATAAAAGGCACCCTTCACACCCTCATTTCCTCACACCTATCAAGCTCAAAGCCTTCTCTAAACTCTACCCAAACACCTTCCCTATCCCCTCCCCCACGTCCAAGATCTGATGGTCTCATCAAAATACCAATCTTAGTCCCTTAAGGAGGTTCTCAAGAGGATGATTCTAGAGGTAATTTCCCTCCCTCTTCTCCTTTAATTTCCTTTCAAGTTCGTGTTCATTTCTTAATATCTCCCCACCTATCTTCATCCAAATTGTATTTTAACTCCATTATTATAAATATAATTTAATTTTATTATTATAATGGGATATTATAACATCCAACCCCCTTTCCCTCTTCCTTTTATTTTATTAAAGAGAACGTTGTTCATGAGGTGTTAATTTATCACCTTCAAGAACGACATGATTTCTTCTTCCATTTCTACCTTCAGATATGGTCATGAAACCATTTTTATGGTTGAAACAGAATATGTTATATGTATTATGTTCTATTTAAAGTTCTGGAAATAACCTCTGGCCATATTACAAAGTGATAAGTTAAAACAAGTTCGTTGTGATCCAAAAACCGCCCAAATTGACCCAAATAACCATTATTTAATTATTATCTAATGATTAATCCACATGGATCTAATATAATTCATTATAAGATCATTTAAACTATTTTAATATCATTAATTACATGTAATATCATTTTTGGATGTTTACTCATGTTCTACCCAAACTTCAATTAAAGAATACAAGTGAACCACCCCAAGAAAAACCATAAAAATGAACATCCCCGAACAATGTTTTTAAACTCTATAAGTCATCCAAAGGAACATAATATGACATAATGAAACCATAATTAACACTATTAATGTACACATGGTTCTTGATTTCTAATTAATTAATATAATTTCATTATATAGGACATTAAAGAGAAGGAATCATTCAGGTACAAGGTAAGGGGAAATTCTCGAACCCAACTTTCATCCTTCGGGTTCTCCCTCTTTCACTCCATTTTTGATATGGTTACTCCTATAAAATCATTTTCTCATCATTTTATTTCCTTTTCTAATATATACATGTTTTCCACTACTATTTATGTCAATCAAAATGTTTTCCAAAAGAACTCTTCTTTTACTTCTCATTCAAAGTTGATGGTTCTTGTATCAAGTATGTTATTCCCCCTTTGTTTTGGGAACTCAATGTTTATGAATGTGTTATTATGAGATGAAAAACAGTCCTTTACATGGGTTAGTTATATTCATTATTGATATATGTTCTATGTGGCATGCATGTTAATGATAATGTTATGATGTGACGGGTGCGCCCGAAATTATATAGTGCAATATGAATGTTTCAATGTGACGTGTGCGCCCGAAATTATACAGTGCTCCAATGCATTGGGTAAAGTGAAGAATAACATGAGTAAATTTTTAATGATGTGTGAACAAGATTCTAGCTTGGTTCACAAGTACGTGTGGTAGTTAACCACTAAGACATGATGTTTCATTTTTATGCATTGCCACATTTCAAGTCTTTTATTTATGCTCCTCTCATGTTCATGATCTTTTGCCTATGTTATGATTATTCTCACCCTATGATATATTTTTCTTATCTATCCTCTTATTGGGCTTCTATCTCACCCATTTTTATGTATATCCTCAGGTGGCTACATTTACTAAGGAGAGGAAAAGTGCCAATAAGAAGCTAGAGAAGAAGAAATTAAATAATGTTTATGCTTGATGTTGTATTTGTTATGTGTGGTCCTAGTTTTCCCAAGACACTAAACCTTTGGATCCTATATGTGTAATACTATTATGTTGTTTATCTTTAAAATGATGTAATATTAATGTAAGAAAAGTCTAGGTCGTTATAGTTGGTATGGTAGGGAGTTTTAGTTAATTTGGAATTAGGATTAGTGAACCCTAGAGAAAACCTATAGCATGAGACTAAGTACAAATATGCACACAAGAATATTTACATAAGGATCCTATATGTTATGTTTTTGGTATAAATTGTTCAAATGGATAAGTTATTCATGATGTGTTTACTTATGTTTTGTTCTAACCTTTTCTATTTTAGAAAATAGTGGGAACCATGAGAAATCAGGCCAACAACTCTTGTGAGGGTCAATGCAACGATTGCCCGAACGACATCCCCAATAATTTGGGAGGTGGAGTTCAAAACATAATGGCGATTCTTACCCAATTATCTCAGGTTATGAACAATAACCATAATAATGGGGAACATCCTCTTTCACCAAAGAGGGAGAAACTGGCTATCGAGTGTTTCATGCGGTAATGAACACTGACATTTAGTGGATCTTCTGATCCACTAGTTGCGGAACAGTGGGTCAACTCCATGGAGACGATCTTTTCTATTCTTCACTGTTCTGAGATGGATAACGTGACTCTAGCCATTTATCATCTAGATGGAGAAGCCGATCAATGGTGGGATTTGATTAAGAACATTAAGCCAAGGGAAGAAATTGAAGAGATGGAATGGGAAGACTTTAAGATAATTTTTCTTAATAAGTATTTCCCACGAACTCATCGTACGAAGATGGAGAGAGAATTTATAGAGCTCAAGAAAAAAGAAGGAGAATCTATGAAAACCTATGAAGCAAATTTCACAAGGATTGTAAGGTACACTTCAGGTTTTGTTATCAACAATGATAACAAAATTGATAGATTCTTTAGTGGATTAAAACCACACCTTCGAAAGGATCTTGAAATTCGAGACTTTGGGAGTTAACAAGAAGTTGTTCGGTGTGCTCTCAAAGTGGAGATGGAGTTTGGAGAATGGTCCCATGGCTATGGTGATAAGAAAATAAAGATGGAGTTTCAAGCTAGTGGATCTAATGACAAAGGTGGGAAGAAAAATTAACGACACACATGCCAAAAATTTGGGAAGTTACACAATGGGAAGTGCCTCAAAGGGACGGGAAAATTCTTCAAGCGTGGCAAAGAAGGACACCATTCTCAAGAGTATCGAAAAGACATGAAGAGGAAGGGTAATATAGCCGATGAAAGGAGAGAACCACTCATGGTCCAATTCTACAACTGTAAGAATCTAGGGCACTATGCAAACTATTGCACTAAACCTCGAGTTCTTGAGGGTAATCAGCGTCAGCAACCGCCAAAGCCAAAGGAGCAAGGGAAGGCTTATTCCATCACTACTATGAAGGTGGAGCAAGATAATGAAGTTGTACAAGGTACACTTCCTATTCACTCAAGAATGGAAAAAGTCTTATTTGATTCTGGTTCTACGCATTCCTTTATATCATGAAAGTTTTCTAGAACTATAGAATCGAATCCCCGAAACCTTGAAGTAGAGATATATGTAAAAACACCAAGTGGTGAAATCATTGAAACCCAAGTGTTTTACTCTTCTCCTGTTGGCATATGTGGGAAGATTATTCTGGAAAATCTCGTAATACTTCCCTTGGTGGAATTAGACGCTATAATGGGAATGGATTGGCTCTCATTATATAGAGCACATATCAACTATCGGGAAAAGGAAATATCTTTTCATATTCCGAACCACCCTAGGATCTTCTACAAATGCAAGTAAGGTCATGAATCTCCTTTGAAATATTTTTCAATGGTGTGGGTGTTGATTCCCTATGAAGAAGTATACCTCTCCCAAATGGTCGAGTCAAAAGAAAGTTCCAACCTTGAGGAAATGCCAATCGTGAGGTAATATGGCGATGTATTTCCCGAAGAGTTACCCGGAATTTCCCCGGATCGTGAGGTAGAGTTCTCAATTGAACTCATACATGAATCTACTCATATCTCAAGGTTCCCCTATAGGATGGCTCCTATCGAACTACAGGAGTTAAAGAAGTAGCTTCAAGAGCATCTGGACAAAGGGTTCATATGCCCTAGTGCATCACCTTAGGGTGTTCCAGTGCTCTTTGTGAAGAAGAAGGATAAAAAAATGCAGCTGTGTATCGATTATCAGGAACTCAACAAGATAACCGTAAAGAAAAAGTATCCTCTCCCAAGGATTGATGACTTGTTTGACCAGTTAAGAGGATCTTAATACTTCTGAAAGGTGGATCTTCATTCTGGATATCATCAGCTGAAGGTGAAGAAGGAATATATTTAGAAGACTGCCTTTTGAATAAGTTATGGGCACTATGAGTTTTTGGTGATGCCCTTTGGACTAAAAAATTCCCCTTCAATATTCATGGATTTGATGAATAGAGTATTTAGACATTACCTTGACAAATTTGTGGTAGTGTTTATCGATGATATTCTCATCCACTCCAAAATCAAGGAGGAACATGAAGAACATCTAAGACTTATGTTGGCAACATTAAGAAAGGATAAGTTGTACACCAAGTTCAGAAAGTATGGCTTTTGGATGAATCAAGTCACGTTCTTGGGACATGTGATCACAAGTGAGGGAATTTCTATGGATCCTTTAGAGACAAAGGTGATTGAGAAATGGCCCATGCCCTCTAGTGTCACAAAAATCCGTAGTTTTCTTGGATTAGCTGGGTACTACCGAAGTTTTGTGAGAAACTTCTCACGATTGTCAATCCAACTAACTAAGTTAACAAGGAAAGGGGTAAAGTATGTCTGGACGGAAGAATGTGAGCGAAGCTTCAAGGAGCTAAAGAGAAGGCTGATCACTGCACCTGTACTCACACTACTGAAAAGTGGAGAAAGTTTTGTGATATAAAGTGATGATTCAAAGAAAGTCTTGGGTTGTGTACTCATGAAAAATGATAATGTGATATCCTACAACTCACGACAGTTGAAGATCCATGAGCAGAACTACCCGACGCATGATCTAGAGCTAGAAGCAGTGATTTTTTCCTTGAAAATCTGACGACACTACCTTTATGGTGAAAATTGTGACATATACACCGACCACAAGATCCTAAAGTATATATTCACACAAAAGGTGCTCAACATGTTCCAAAGGAGATGGTTAGATCTAATCAAGGATTACGATTGCTCTATTCATTATCATCCTGGAAAGGTGAACAAGGTAGCTGATGCTCTAAGCAGAAAAGAACCAACTACTCTTTCCATGTTGCAGATTGAGAAAGACCCTATCTTTTTGGATATGCAAAGGATGGATTTGGAAATCATAAGGGCAGGGGATACATCCTACCTTTCCCAAATGATTGCACAACCATCCATCCATGAAAATATTAAGGAATCACAAATGGATGATGTGGAGTTACAAAAGAGGGTGAATGCAGTAAAGGAAGGGAAGCTGCAAGAGTTCCATATCGATGATGATGGTGTGATTCGGTTTGTAATGCGGCTTTGTGTGCCTTCATCACCCGTGATAAAGAAGGAGCTATTGAATAATGCACATAGCTCAAATTTCTCTATCCATCCTGGGAGTACCAAGATGTAATGTGATCTCTGAAGACACTTCTGGTGGGATAACATGAATAAGGAGATTGCGGAATATATATCAAGGTGCTTGGTATGTCAGAAAGTTAAAGATGAGCGACAAAAGTCCAAAGGCATGATGCAGCCATTGCCTATACCCATGTGGAAATGGGAAAATGTTACTATGGAATTTATCACGGGTCTCCCGAAGACGTCAAAGGGAAATAATGTGATATGAGTTGTGGTTGACCGACTCACCAAGACTGCCCATTTTATCACTATTCAGGAAGATCTCTCACTTGAATAACTTGAAAAGATATATGTGAAGGAAGTGGTGAGACTACACGGTGTTCTAATATCAATTTTCTATGACCATGATCTGAGGTTCACATCTAAATTCTAGAGGATCCTTTAACATGCTCTGAGTACTGAATTAAATTTCAGCACGACCTATCACCCCCAAACTGACAGCCAATCTGAAAGGACTATTTAGACGCCTGAATATATGCTTAGAGCCTACTCTCTTGAATTCAATGGTGGATGGGATCATCATCTCCCATTGGATGAGTTCTGACTCACACCTATCGTGGGGTGTGGAAAAAACAATTATTTACTAAGTTAAAATATAGTATAGTGGTTAACCTAGGTTGTCTCCAAAGAGGATCACTCAATAATCATGTTTGTCACTTTAATATTAGATAATGAAGTTGGGTGGTTTTTGATATTGTTTGGTTTTGAAAAAAAAGAAACGAAAGTAAAGATAGAAATAAAGTAAAATATTCAAAATAAATTAACAAAACATGTGATTAAAAATATTGAAAGTAATTGAGTGATCAGGTTGGGGTTGGTTTTTCAATTGTAATGTTATCATAATTCCAATTTTATTCAATCATCTTCTCCTAAGTCGGTTTAAGTGATATTCCACAATCACTTCCTATCACTCCCTTGGTAAATGGTGACAGTGAGATTAAAACTTACCAATATCTTAGCTCGTTCTAATATCCTACCTATGTGTTAAAACGATGTATCGAATACCCTCAATTGAGTTAGGCAATTCCTGATCGGGTCTTGTTTATCCCAAACAATTAAGAATATTCAATACCCCTGCCACACATACTGACGATCACCGAGTACTTCACCACTAAGCCTGAATCTATTCCATCGTATATAGACCAGAACCTAGTGTATGGATATTATCAAAATTTACCAAAGAAATAATAACAACATAATATTAAATCAAATACAATCACATAAGATAATAAAACCGTTTATCAGAATTTGAAACCAACACCGCAGAAGAGAGATAGTTTTTATTCAATCAAATTCAAGAACTCAAACATTAAAAAAGATAAAACCTTCCCTCCACCAATCACCTCATAAGTTTACCCCACCATGGTAAGGGTATTTTAGAATGATTAAGAAGAATAAGTCATTACAAAAATAAGAAGAAGAAATGAGTGAAAAGAAAGAACAGAATTTTCCCCTCCAGAATATGTCCTCCAGAATGATAGCTTTGGTTCTGACCTCTCCTAGCCGAATGAGGCCGGGGTCCCTTCTTATATAATTTGGGTAATGTAGTTTTCCATCTACCCTCAAAATATTAGAGAAATTGGAGCCGTTTGAAGGATGTTATGTCCGACCAAATGGAAGAGACTTTTCCTGGCCGCCAAACACTATTTCACCAACCCTTCTTTGACCGTTTCATTGGTGGCCTTAATGAATGGATTTATTTATGATATTTTGAGATACTATGACCCTTATATTAGGATTTCTAAAAAAGCTTGAACCAATGAATTCGGAGGCATGTGGTGCAAGATATGGTTCATTTAATGTAGTGTGGTCCATTCTGCCGGCCAGAAGAAGTGTTCACATTGACCGAAATGTTTGGGTATGTTGGAGTTCGAATTGGCTTTTGTTCCTGAAGACTTATATGTATCCCACAAATCATTAAATCCTATAAAAAAGGAATAAGGTTAATTGGATACAAAATGTAGGAGTTATTCTTGATATACAGAGGAAATATAAATCTGTTTAATGTCCAGAATTAACCACTTTTCACATTTAAGCTCGAAACTCAACAAAAGTCATAAAATGATGAAAATAAAATCAAATTGATTAATGTGAAGTGATTAAATCAATTAAAAACATATGTATAAATATGAAAATATTATCTCTGTCAATTCCCCCACACTTAGCACTTGGACTCCTGGACAAGTAAACATCGACATTAAATAAAAGCTAATTTTAAAACACATATCCTTGAGATCCAACAATTTATCACCAAGAAACAAAAGATATCATGCCTCATAAACGACCATTATTCCTAGTTCTCAATTCAATTCATTAAATATATTTCCTCTTCATTTATTCTCCCATGCACACAAAACACTTACCTAACATGATTTTTTCCTCATCATGCAAATATCAATTTTCAACAATGTCTTTCTCATCCAATACTCATGCAAGGGTCACCATAGGCTTGATAAATTCCAACATCTCCACCCGATGTGAGTAAAGAACATATGTTTATCATGAGGACTTTATAAAGGTTGTTCTGTGGCTTTAGGTTGGTAGGATTTAGATGTGAAAAATTCTGTGGCTGAATAAGGAGTGCTTGGATCTTTTTGAAGCAAAATTGCATTATTCTAATTTAAACTTAAATATGGTATCCTAATCACTCCCCTTTGCAGTAAATCAGCTCCACTAGAATGAAAAATCAGTGAAATTTCACACCATTCATCATTTCAGCAGCAATATTTTCAATCATCTCAAACGTGATTTTTCTTGAAAGCTCCAGATAGGCACAACTTTTTTCTCCGTTGGAATCTCTAGAAAGGCACAACTTCTCATACATGAAAGCTCTAGAAAAGGAACATATTTCAACTGAATGATTTTTTTCAGCAATAAGAACATATCTTCAACATTTTAGTTTCCCCCCAAATTATCTCCATATGAGGTATTAAAACACAAGACAGCTTCCCCCACACTTAATTTCAACTAGATTATGCAATTTCACTTCAAGAGAAAGTTGGATAGGGAAAATTGGATTGTAATGTGGCTAACCTAATAGGCTGTTCATGGCTTCTATGGGATAAAAGGATTAAATGTATAAGTTAGGAAATTATAAAAAGGATTATCTTGAAAAGGGGGCTTTAATACCAAAGAAACGCCTCAGTCATTTAAAACATATGTACCTCAAACCCTCAAGTTTTGATAGGAATAAATCAAATTCTGGTTAAATCAAGCATGGTATGGTTCTCTCAAGAAGTGAGGCGAATGAAAAGAATATGAAAATTAGTTTTAGAAGCCTCACAGTAAAGTTATTTCAAATATAAGGACATCGAGATGTGGCATGAGATTCAAAATTCTGAGTACTTTTCATGAAATTCATAAAGAATTGAACTTGAAACAAAGTCATTCTCAACATTCATTTAAGCTCAGTTTCATGGAATAAATTGTTTCAAACATTTAAATGGGTTTCAAAAATAGAGATGATATTCATTTCAGCTCAATAGTTTTAAAAACAAACAAAAATTTGAAAAACACACATTTTTTTAAATAATTGAAAATACTAAACTACAAAGGTTCCCTCCCCCACACTTAAATGATATAGTATCCACAATGAATTCAAATTGATTTAACATGTAATTATAGTTTAAATTGAATCACAACAATCAAGAAAGTGATGTGGAGAGGTACAACCTTACTTATTGGTAGTGCAATGTTGAGTTAAGCTCTTAAGTGCTACGTATATAAAAACCTACAAACAAAGGTAGATAATAAAACATAATAAATTTATTGAAAGTAAAGAAAATAGAAATAGAATGAGAATAGAAGGATAGATCTTGGTTTAATCCCCCAAGTGGGCCCTGGGTTTTGACTGCCTCCAGATGGGCAGTTTCAGTTGGTTATCCCTAATCTGATGGTGGGATGAGTTTCTTTGAGATGAACCACCAGAACTTCTTCTTTCTATATTGAACTTCTTCTTTCTTATTTAGGACTACATGGATATAGTATTTCAAATCCACCCCCATGAAAATGATATTAATCTTGAATAGTGTGGTTAAGATAAATAATGAGTCCTCCTCTTTATTGGTTTCCAATTTCATAACTTCTTCTTTATTCTCCAACAGTTCCTCAAGGCATGCTGCATCAAAAGAATAGTCAAAGGGAAAATCAGAGTGTAATTTTATTTGAATAATATTAAAACATGATGAATCAAAATAAAATTCTTCCCTTTCAAAGTAAGAAACTTTTTTATCATTTTCCTTAGGCAAATACACTTTGACCTCCTCTTGAACACATTCTAATGAATGATCAACATGTTCAGGGAGCTCTAGGTGTTTCTATTCAGGCGTATCTTCTTCTTTTACCTCATCCACTAAGGCAATACAATTGTTGTCCAAATATGAAAATTTATAACAAAGAGAGTTAATACTCAATTCAGATATAATAAAGTCATAATGAAAAGATTCTAAGAAAATATTATCTCCCTGAGTTTTTTCAACTTCAATTGCTTCTTTAATTGGAGGTTTCTCTTGTAGTTGAATTTCACAAGATAGAGGTAGGTAGTCAGGCTCCTCCATCTTTTCTTCCACCGCTTTGGTGGTGTCATCCTTTATTGGTTCTGGATCTTCTTCGTTGTAAGGAATATGTGGATCAAGCAGTTCTTCACACTCATTCCAAAATACATCTAGATCTTTTTGATCTCCCACATGTACCTCAATAGGTAATTCTTCTTTCTTTTCCTCCACAGGTTCATTCATAGGTTTTGGTTTCTCCATCAATGCACGAACATATTCAAATGCTAGATCTGCTTTTCTCTCTAGTTGTTCTATGTCTTTTCGAAGTTCATTCATATGAACTATATCATAACCAGCCTCGTCTAATTTTTCTAAATGTGGGTAGTTGTTTCGTGAATTAAAGAAATAATCATTTGAAAAAATCATGTAAAAATATTTTTTTAACTTTTTTTTTGAAAAAATGTCAAATATTAATAATTAGATTGCAGCACTAACTCCCCGGCAACGATGCCAAGTTTTGATGCACACCTGTCGTGGGGTGTGGAAAAAACAATTATTTACTAAGTTAAAATATAGTATAGTGGTTAACCTAGGTTGTCTCCAGAGAGGAGTGCTCAACAATCAAGTTTGTCACTTTAATATTAGATAATGAAGTTGGGTGGTTTTTGATATTGTTTGGTTTTGAAAAAAAGCAACAAAAGTAAAGATAGAAATAAAGTAAATTATTCAAAATAAATTAACAAAACATGTGATTAAAAATATTGAAAGTAATTGAGTGATCAGGTTGGGGTTGGTTTTTCAATTGTAATGTTATCATAGTTCCAATTTTATTCAATCATCTTCTGCTAAGTCGGTTTAAGTGATATTCCACAATCGCTTCCTATCACTCCCTTGGTAAATGGTGACAGTGAGATTAAAACTTACCAATATCTTATCTTGGTATAATATCCTACCTATGTGTTAAACAGATGTATCGAATACCCTCAATTGAGTTAGGCAATTCCCGACCGGGTCTTGTTTATCCCAAATAATTAAGAATATTCAATACCCCTGCCACACGTACTGACGATCGCCGAGTACTTCACCACTAAGCCTGAATCTATTCCATCGTATATAGACCAGAACATAGTGGATGGATATTATCAACATTTACCAAATAAATAATAACAACATAATATTAAATCAAATACAATCGCATAAGATAATAAAACCGTTTATCAGAATTTGAAACCAACACCTCAGAAGAGAGAGAGTTTTTATTCAATCAAATTCAAGAACTCAAACATTACAAAAGATAAAAAATTCCCTCCCCCAATCACCTCATAAGTTTACCCCACCATGTTAAGGGTATTTGAGAATGATTAAGAAGAATAAGGCATTACAAAAATAAGAAGAAGAAATGAGTGAAAAGAAAGAACAGAATTTTCCCCTCGAGAATCTGTCCTCCAGAATGATAGCTTTGGTTCTGCCCTCTCCTAGCCGAATGAGGCCGAGGTCCCTTATTATATAATTTGGGGAATGGAGTTGGTCATCTACCCTAAAAATATCATAGAAATTGGAGCCGTGTGAGGGATGTTATGTCCGACCAAATGGAAGAGACTTTTCCTGGCCACCAAACACTATTTCACCAACCCTTATTTGACTGTTTCATTGGCGGCCTTAATGAATGGATTTATTTATGATATTTTGAGATACTATGAAACTTATAGTAGTATTTATAACCCATCTGGAACCAATGAATTTGGAGTCCTGTGGTCCAATATATAGTTCATTGAATGTAGTGTGGTCTATTCTGACGGCCAAAAGAAGTGTTCACATTGACCGAAATGTTTGGGCATGTTGGAGTTAGAATTGGATTTTGTTCCTGAATACTTATATGTATCCCACGAATCATTAAATCCTAAAAAAAAAATAATCAGGTGAATTGGATACAAAATGTAGGAGTTATGCTCGAAATATAGTGGCAATATAAATCTGTTTAATGTCCAGAATTAACCACTTTTCACATTTAAGCTCGAAACTCACCAAAAGTCATAAAATGATGCAAATAAAATCAAATTGATTAATGTGAAGTGATTAAATAAATTAAAAACATATGTATAAATATGAAAATATTATCTCTGTCAAGTTCTCATACAACAATAGCTTCCACTCGAGTATTCAGATGGCTCCATATGAAGCTCTTTATGGGAAGTGGTGTAGAACTCCAACCTGTTGGGATGAAGTTGGAGAAAGAAAGATGTTTGGACCTGATATTTTTCAAGAGATGACAGAGAAGGTTCAAGTCATCCATAAACACATCAAATCTACTCAAAGTCGGAAAAAGAGCTATGATGAAAACCGTCGAAGGGACTTAGAGTTCGACGTTGGAGATAAAGTCTTCCTTCGAATATCTCCATGGAAGAGACTCATGCGATTCAGGAAGAAAGGGAAGCTAAACCCAAGGTATATTGGCCCCTTTGAAATCCTTGACCGCATAGGAGCTGTGGCCTATAATCTTTCACTTAAACCAAATATGTATCAAGTTCATGATGTGTTTCATGTATCACTACTGAGGAAGTACATACCAGACCCCTCACATGTACTAAACTCAGAGGTGGTGCAGTTGGAAGATGATCTCTCCTATGAGGAGCATCCAGTAAAGATTCTGGATCAGAGAGATAAGGTTCTACGCAACATGACAACCCATCTTGTCAATGTGTAGTGGAGGAACCATAAGTTTGAGGAGGCAACTTGGGAACCAGAAGGCGCAATGAAGGAGAAGTACCCTCACCTGTTTGTGTAAAGTGAAATTTCGGGGCCGAAATTTCTTAAGGGGGGAAGAATGTAACAACCAAAAGTTTTTCAATGGAAATTACCTTCTTATAATTATGTCATAAAATCACTTGAAAACAAAACATAATGAACTACTAAGTGCTAAGTGACCTCTAAACATAAGTTTTTCAATTATAAGTTTTGAATTTCGAAAATCTGACATACGTGGTTGTGTTCAAGATGATTTTTGGAGTCTAATGAAACAAAAATAATTTTCAGTGAATAGTAATGTACCCTTAGGAATAGTAACATACCCTTGTGATATATGACCCTTATGAATTTTAAATCATCCAACATAAGAGTAACCTTACCTATGAATAATTAAATAAAATTTAGACATCTTAGAAAGTGACAATTTGACCTTAGTAAATGTTTTGGAATTTTGTAAGTCATAAATAATTAATTATAACTAATTAATTAATTTAAAGTAAAATTTATTTTCTTAAAATGTATTCATTATTTATCAAATCAACATCTTCTAGTTTTTATATAATTTTATAAGACCCTACGTAATTTTTGAAAGCACTATAAAATCAATTTTAATCTTAAAAACAGTTTTTTAAGTAAATTATGATTTTAATTAAATATTAAATTAATAATATTTAGAAAATTATTTTTGAAAAATGGAATTCATTTTTGGATTCTACATGTTGAAAACGGTTGGGGTAAATGTTTGGTATTTTCTTGAGATACTTGAATTTTTGATGAATAGTAGAATCCGATAATTTACAATAAATACTAAATAATGGATTAATTTAGTCATCGATGATGATCTAATGATGTAAGCCCACTTGGTTCGGGATCAAATGATAAAATTAATATTATTGGTCATTCGAGACTCAATATTCCTTGTATTAGGGGAAATTAATAAACTAATGAATTTTATATTAAGGAAACCCCTCTCCCCTCCACTATAAAAGCCACCCTTAACACCCTCATTTCCTCACACCTATCAAGCTCCAAGAATTCTCTAAACTCTGCCAAAACACCTTTCCTAGCCCCAACCCCACGTCCAAGAGCTTCTGGTTTCATCAAAAGACCAAGCTTAGGCCCTTAAGGAAGTTCTCAAGAGGAGGATTCTAGAGGTAATTTCCCTCCCTCTTCTCCTTTAATTTCTTTTCAAGTTCAAGTTCATTTCTTGATCTCTCCCCACCTATATTCATACAAATTGTATTTTAACTCTAGTATTATACATATAATGTAATTTTATGATTCTAATGGGATATTATATCATCCAACCCCCTTTCCCTCTTCCTTTTATTTTATTAAAGAGAACGTTGTTCGTGAGGTGTTAATTTATCACCTTCAAGAACGACATGCTTTCTTCTTCCATTTATACCTTTAGATCTGGTCATGAAACCATTTTTAGGGTTTAACCAGAATATTTTATATGTATTATGTTCTATTTAATATTCTGTAAATAACCTATGGACATATTACTAAGTGATAAGTTAAAACAAGTTCGTTGTGATCCAAAAGCCGCCCAAATTGACCCAAATAACAATCATTTAATTCTTATATAATGATTTATCCACATGGATCTAATATAATTAATTATAATATCATTAAACCTCCTGTAATATCATTGATGACATGTTATATCATTTCTGGATGTTTACTCATGTTCTACCCAAACTTCAATTTAAGAATACAAGTGAACCACCCAAGAAAAACCATAAAAACGAAAATCCCCGAACAATGTTTTTATACTCTATAAGTCATACAAAGGAACATAATAGGACATAATGGAACCAAAATTAACCATATTAATGTACACATGGTTCTTTATTTCTAATTAATGAATATAATTTAATTATAAAGGACATTAAAGAGAAGGAAGCATTCGGGTACAAGGTAAGGGGAAATTATCGAACCCAACTTTCATCCTTCGGGTTATCCCTCTTTCACTCCATTTTTGATATGGTTACTCCTATAAAATCATTTTCTCATCATTTTTGTTCCTTTTCTGAGATATAAATGTTTTCCACTACTATTTATGTCAATCAAAATGTTTTCCAAAAGAACTCTTCTTTTAAGAACTCACCTTTTACTTCTCATTCAAAGTTGATGGTTCTTGTATCAAGTATGTTATTCCCCCTTTGTTTTGGGAACCCAATGTTTATGAATGTGTTCTTATGAGATGTAACCCAATCCTTTCCATGGGTTAGTTATGTTCATTATTTTAACGACCTAAGAAACTATGTTTTGAGTAATGAAAAGTTTATTTTACAATGTCATCTATTAATTGAACAAACAATCATCTTATAAAATAATAATAATAAAATAGAGAAAACGCATCAAAATGAATGAAATGACCTTTTATTCAAATGAGGGAAATCATGGTTACTACAACTCACAGTGATCGAACAAGAAGTTTATCTAACAAAAAATCCCAATTAAAAACCCGATTACAATTATAGGGAGACCGCTTAAGACCACAAGGACCCCGAGAAGGCGGTAAGGGTCTTTGGCATCCATCAGAATAAACATAAGGATGTACGAAGCCAACGCAGCCGTACTAAGCACCAAAATGTGAATTATATTTTATTTTGTAAACTAGTTTAAATTAATATTAGTATTTTTTATCCACTATTTATTATACACGAGCAAGTAAACATTTATTTTATAATTATCTTGAATCTGATGGGTTTTTTTACTTTACCTAAGAAAATATGTACTCAAAATATTGAGTTATATATGTTTCATCATACTTTAAAATAAATGTATTATATTTATCTCTAACCTTAAATATAATTAATAATAATAATTCAAATATTTATAATTTCATCTTTTTTGAAATAATGTCAAATTGTGATTTCATTTACGAAATTTGTTTCAAAATGATAATATTTAGATCAACACACTCTTATTTGTGAATTTGAAAATAATTAGTGATGTTGTTATGTTAAATGTTTAATTTTATTAATAACAATAACATAAATCTTCAATTATGGAAAATTAAAATAATTAATATAAAATTCAAATGAAGGAAAATAAAAATATGTTTTGATAGGGGTGAATTAATTTGTATACTTATGTATTAAATGACCATTGACCTTTCTTAATATAATATTAAGTGATTAATAATTGTGGGTTAATAATAATAAAGTTAATATAATAAGGATGAAAAAAACTTAAATGTATTGATTCTTTAAAAATATATATATATATAAGAAACCACGGGGGTGAGACCCGCGTTTTCTTTCTCACTGCGTCACGTTTAGGGACATCCGATCCTTACCCGTGAAATCCCGATCATCTGTCCCTTTTTAATACCGCATCGTGTCTTGGCCATCCGATTTGATCTCATCAAATCTGCGCCGTCCGTTGGAATAAGGATCTTCTTCACCACGGTTTTCTTCTTCCTCGTGCCGCTGTACCAGTAGGATAGGCAGCGTCTTCTTCTTCCCTAGGCCGGCGAGTGGACCCGACTTCTCCTCTTTTTCCACAAGTTAGGCACCGACTCCACCTCGAATACCTTCTCCACGTCTCCACCCAAGTTTAGGTCTCTGTTCTTTTTTAAAAAACCTCGGTTTACACCGAAACAAGGAGAGTTTCTACTCTGTGTGTTCTTTGATCCTTCGACCACCGGTCCGGCCTCGCCTGCTTCGTCTTCTCTTCCTCTCCTAAACAGAAAGGGGACAAATCTTACCTTGTTTTTTGTAAGCTTCGGTATATATATTTATATATAGGTTTATATATATAAACCTATATGTATATACTCCTTGCTTATACACATATGCATGGCTTTGAGAACCATTCTTGTCCGCTTCTGTGTGGAATCCCAAAATCGGAGTAAAGGAAACTCCTTTGTTTCGTTCCTCTTCAATTTCAATGGTTATATATATGTATATACACTTTTTATATAAATATGTATATATACTTATACATGACCATATGAATCGGTTCATAACCGCTTTTACCTTCCTGGAATCGAACCGAGTAAGGGAGATTTTCTGGTCTTGCTTTTATCAGTTTTGATGAACATGTATACGGTTATACACACTTCGCACACATATACATATATAAATTTATACACATATACATCAATATAAGGCCTTATTAACCGATTACACTTGCTTTCTCTTCCTGCATGGAGAACCAAATAAGGTTAAGGGAACTCAGGAGACTTGTTTTGTTTTGATTCGGGTATTTGCATATACCAATATATGCTTTGAGTATATATATTTATAATAATATATATATAAGATGATATATGCAGATATACAAATTTCTTCTCTATGTTTATAACCCTTGTTTTATTCTGACCTATGAAAAAATGGAGTTTGCGGGTAATTTTATGAACATGTAAGATTATAAAAATATATGAAGCATATAGATATATATGTACATGTGATTATATAAGGTGTGTATGTACATCTATGTGTGAATATGAGGACGATATTATTTTTTTTTTTAGAATTTACCACAATATAACATGAAGATTTATTAAAATTATATTTACCCTTTAAGATTATTACTTCAAGAACAATACCCAAAACTATTTATATACATGTTTATATGTATGATGAAGTTTAAGGATTAATTTGATATCAAAATAATTCTTCCAACTGAAAATATCATTTATCAGTGTTTTTGACAATTCATGCACCTTTTGTGAAAATATGTGGCGTGAACCCCTTAAGCATTTTTATGTGTCCAGGTGAATGTGTATTCATAAGTTCAGTTTCCAAAACCCCATTTCAATTAATTATTATCAGGACATGGTTTACTTTTTTTTGACACATTTAAGTTTCTAATAATTTTAATGGATGCTAAGCCATCATGTATGTTGCACCGGTGGATTGGTTTAACTTGCAAGGTTATGTTCCCTCGATGTAATTTATACTTTTAAAGAATGAGTTTCGCCATGTTTTAAAGAGATAAACTATGAATTTATGGGTTTTATTTAATGAACATGACATAATTTTACATGACAATCCTTTATGTTCAGTGTTCGTTTATTTTTTCATGTACAAGAGTAAGTCGATTTAGTTTATTTACATCACTGCTTAATCTGAAGCCAAAAGCCTAGTTCTTTTTACATTTACGTTATGATCCACTTCAAGTTATGAATATCTATGTAAAAAAGGGGTTTGATTAAGAATGTATGAATGAAACCCTATGAATGAAATACCATGTCAAGATATGTGAGGGATGTATTGGACTTAAATGTTTATGGATGGGTGCGCCCGAAATTATATAGCGCTCCAATGAATTGGGTAAAGTTAGAGTCTCATGAGTTGTTATGTGCGACGGTCTTGGAAGTTAGCCTTGGCTTATGCTACCATGGGAAACGGGATTGGCGGTTAGCCTTGACCCGTATTAAGTATGTTTTACGGTCTTGATGCAAGGTATTGACAAAGTCCGGCATTATACATTCCCTCTGCATGTGATGATAAATGTTCAACCAGGGGTTAGTCCAACTAACAAGACATCCCCTAGTTGAAAATTCCATTGACTATGAGAATGAATTTATGAAATAAGAACTTAACGCATGTGGTATGCTTTTATAAGAACCTTATGTTCCAATGTATCACGGTATGAATGTTTTCCCCTGATTACACTCAATTCTTTTAGAACTGAAGTAATCTTGGTTGAATATTATGCATCATCTATTCTTTATGTGTTGCGCTCTCTGATTATGTTTACTTTAAAGTTTATTTTAAGTACGTACTTCTTCTCTGTGCAAGTGGTTTTCAAAAATGTAGGAATTTCATGTTTTAAGAAAAGATAATGCTTTGTTTTTAGAGAAGCATTTTATTAGCTTCAAAAGGGCTTCTTTGAGAAAGAGTTTTCTTAAAACGTTTTTAAAACTCCATACTGGGCATATTTGCTTTCCCTACATTTTTGTTTTAAATTTTTCATGCATGGTTTGTACTAATGAAGTTTATCAGAAGCAGCTGGTTTCCCAGAACCCTGAGCCTCGCGATCTTCTGTAGTAATGGGACATGATATATTATTTGTAAATGTTGCAATAAAATGTTAGTATATCATGTCTCATAAGGCACCTAGGGATCGGGGTCTCTATAGTTGGTATCAAAGGATGGGTTCAGGAAACTCTAGAAAACCAGGTGGTATGAACATATTACTATGATTGACTAAGTAAAAATTTTATAACTTTCAGATGGCTGATGAAAATGTACCTACCGACCTACTGTCACTTCCCACTGAGGCTCTAGAGAACATTGTCTCTCTAGCCAGCTGTGAGAACTTTCTAAATTTCTCCCAAATTCACATGACCTGTAAGCACCTGTATGAAGTGTCAAATTCACCTAGGGTGCTTAGTCTACACCAGGGGTTGGGAATGGATTATCTCCTAATGATGACAACCCAATTCCCATCTTATATACATCGGGGAAAGTATCATGAGGGACTCTTCCGAGTGTTCACGACTGGAGAAGAATTTGGCACGATTCTTGATAACCCCTTTCAAGAAGCTGCTGCTGCCGGAGACCTCCAAGCGGCTTACCCGTGCCAGATTTTTCACTACGGCTTCTGGGGCCAGTTGATGGATTTTGGTGTGTTGGAAGACGAGTCCACCCGATTGTCTCTTAGGCAAGAGGTGTATACTGATGTTTCCCAACTCCATACCCCTCATGATAAACTCAGGAGGCGTCATAGATGTTCCCACGAGTTTAACCCCGTCTGTTCAGCTTGTGTGTGGTTTGAAGAGTTAGGGAGTTTTGCCTCTCTTTGTGGTGTTCGTTTAGTAAACTCAGGCTTTGTTATGTAAAATTTTGCATAAATAAAAGTTTCATGTTACCTTTCCTTCCTCTACCTTATCAGTGTTGTTAAGAGTTTCCTTTAAAATGTTTTTTCAGATGGCTGGTCAAATGAACATCTCATCACTACCCGATGAGTTACTAGAGGTTATTATGATCAGGACATGCACGGTGGATTATCCATCTTTTCTCCACCTGCGAGGGTCTTTCCAAAGTCTGCTCAGTTTAACGAACGGTCCTGAGATTCTTCATTCGTGTCAAGAGGATGATTGTGTTTTTCATCTCATCGCCACTGCTCAACTTCCCTGCTATAGGAGAAGGGGAAGGTACTATGAAGGCCTCTTCCAGTGTTTTACTCTGGCGCAAAACTTTTCCGCCAGATCTTGCTTCCTCGTAGCTGCCCAGGATGGCCACCTTAGTGCATCCTATATGTTCTAGGTCTTAAATTTCAGTCTCCTCAATCGCATCATTCCCCTCGATTACCTCGAGTGTGATGTAGCCCAGAGAGTTATCAGGGAATTTATCTACTCAGACATTTCCGAGCTTTTCACCGCACGAGCCTCCTTTTGGAAGCCTATGTGCAGTACACAAGAGCAGGAGTTCAAGACCTACTGCTCAAAGTGAATCTGGGCTAGGGAAACGGAAGAACTATGTGCAAACTTTGGGATTCCATTAACCGAGCTAGATCCCCTGTTTCGGTAATGTTGTACGTGTGGGATTTCTATTTTTCTTTTTTTTATGAATAGAATTGCAAGGACGCAATTCTTTGTAGGGGGAAATAATGTAACGACCCAAGAAATTGTGTTTTGAGTAATGACAAGTTTATTTTACAATGTCATCCATTAATTGAATAAAAAACCATCTTATAAAATAATAATAATAATAAAATAGAGAAAACGTATCAAAATGAATGAAAGGCCCTTTTATTCAATTGAGGGACATATTGGTTACTACAACTCACAGCGATCGAACAAGTAGTTTAGCTAACAAAAAATCCCAATTAAAAACTCGATTACAATTATAGGGAGACCGCTTAAGACCACAAGGACCACGAGAAGGTGGTAAGGGTCTTTGGTATCCATCAGAATAAACATAAGGATGGCTGAAGCCACCACAGCTGTACTGAGAACCAAAGGAATCACACGAACCATCTCCTCTTTTTCTCCTTCAGTCACCTTGAGTGTGGGATACCCCGAGATCAGCCTTTTTATAAGAACACTTATCCGACCGTTAGACCCTAACAGCTATAAATATAACTATTGGCTCCCCCATGATCCTCTTATACTCTAATGTTTTAATTTGGGCCATTGAAGATAAGAGTTGTTTACCCCCGAAAGGTTCAAAAGGGTAATTATGTTATTTGCCTTAATATTTAAAGAATGACATCAATAATAATATAATTAATTTATTGCTTGTTTTCCCAAAATGTGAATTATATTTTATTTTGTAAACCAGTGTAAATTAATATTAGTATTTCTTTTCCACTATTTACTATACACGAGCAAGTAAACATTTATTTTATAATTATCTTGAATCTGATGGTTTTTTTTACTTTACCTAAGAAAATACGTACTCAAACTCTTGAGTTATATATGTTGCGTAAAACTTTAAAATAAATGTATTATATTTATCTATAAATTTAAATATAAATAATAATAATAATGCAAATATTTATAATTTGACCTTTTTGAAATAATTTCAAATTATGATTTCATTTACGAAATTTGATTCAAAATGATAATATTTAGATCAACGCACTCTTATTTGTGAATTTGAAAATAATTAGTGATGTTGTTATGTTAAATGTTTAATTGTATTAATAACCATAACATAAATCTTCAATTATGGAAAATTAAAATAATTAATATAAAATTCAAACAAAGGAAAATAAAAATATGTTTTGATAGGGGTGAATTAATTAGTATACTTATGTATTAAATGACCATTGAACTTTCTTAATATAATAATAAGTGATTAATAATTGAGGGTTAATAATAATAATGTTAATACAATAAGGATAAAAAAAGCTTAAAATTATTGATGCTTTAAAAAAAAAATATATAAGAAACCGCGGGGGTGAGACCCGCGTTTTCTATCTCACTGCATCACGTTTAGGGCCGTCCGATCCTTACCTGTGAAATCCCGGCCGTCTGTCCCTTTTTAATACCGCATCGTGTCTTGGCCATCCGATTTGATCTCATCAAATATGGACCATCTGTTGGAATACAGATCTTCTTCCCCGTGGTTTTCTTCTTCCTCGCGCCGCTGTACCAGTAGGATAGGCAGCGTCTTCTTCTTGCCTAGGCCGATGAGTGGACCCAACTTCTCCTCTTTTTCCACTAGTTAGGCACCGACTCCGCCTCGAATACCCTCTCCACGTCTCCACCCAAGTTGAGGTCTCTATTTTTTTTAAAAAAACCTCAGTTTACACCGAAACAAGGAGAGTTTCTACTGCGTGTGCTCTTTGATCCTTCGACCACTGGTCCGGCCTCGCCTGCTTCGTCTTCTCTTCCTCTCCGAACCAGTAATGGGACAAATCTTACCTTGTTTTTTTTTGCAAGATTTGGTATATATATTTATATATAGGGTTATATATATAAACCTATATGTATATACTTTTTTCTTATACACATATGCATGGCTTTGAGAACCATTCTTGTCCGCTTCTGTGTGGAATCCCAAAACCAGAGTAAAGGAAACTGCCTTGTTTCATTACTCTTCAATTTCGATGGTTATATATATGTATATACACTTTTTATATAAATATGTATAGATATGTATATAGGACCATATGAATCTGTTCATAACCGCTTTTCCCTTCCTGGAATCGAACCGAGTAAGGGAGATTTTCTTGTCTTGCTTTTAGCAGTTTTGATGAACATGTATACGGTTATACACACTTCGCACACATATAAATATATAAATTTATACACATATACATGTATATAAGTCCTTATGAACCGATTACACTTGCTTTCTCTTCCTGCATGGAGAACCAAATAAGGGTAGGGGAACTCGGGAGACTTGTTTTATTTTGATTAGGGTATTTTCATATACCAATATATGCTTTGAGTATATATATTTATAAGCATATATATATAAGATGATATATGCAGATATACAAATTTATTCTCTATGTTTATAACCCTTGTTTTATTCTGCCCTATGAAAAAATGAAGTTTGCGAGTAATTTTATGAACATGTAAGATTATACAAATATATGAAGTATATAGATATATATGTACATGTGATTATATAAGGTACATATGTACATCTATGTGAGAATATAAGGACAAGCTTATTTATTTGTTTTAAAATTTACCACAATATAACATAAATATTTATTAAAATTATATTTACCCTTTAATATTATTACTTTAAGAACAATACCCAAAACTATTTATATACATGTTTATATGTATGATGAAGTTTAAGGATTAGTTTGATATCAAAATAATTCTTCCAACTAAAAATCTCATTTATCAGCATTTTTGACAATTCATGCACTTTTTGTGAAAATATGTGGTGTGAACCCCTTAAGCATTTTTATATGGCCAGGTGAATGTGTATTCATAAGTTCAGTTTCCAAAACCCTGTTTCAATTAATTATTATCAAGACTTGGTTTACTTTTTTTAACACATTTAAGTTTCTAATAATTTTAATGGATGCTAAGCCATCATGTATGTTGCACCAGTGGGATGGTTTAACTTGCAAGGTTATGTACCCTTGATGTAATTTATACTTTTAAAGAATGAGTTTCTCCATGTTTTAAAGAGATGAACTATAAATTTATGGGTTTTATTTAATGAACATGACACAATTTTACATGGAAATCCTTTATGTTCAGTGTTCTAGTTATTTTTTCATGTACAAGAGTAAGTCGATTTAGTTTATTTACATCACTGCTTAATCAGAAGCTAAAAGCCTAGTCCTTTTTACATTTACGTTATGATCCACTTAAAGTTATGAATATGTATGTAAAAAGGGGGTTTGATTAAGAATGTATGAATGAAACCCTATGAATTAAAGACCATGTCATGATATGTGAGGGATGTATTGGACTTAAATGTTTATGGATGGGTGCGCCCAAAATTATATAGCGCTCCAATGCATTGGGTAAAGTAAGAGTCTCATGAGACGTTATGTGAGACGGTCTTGGCAGTTAGCCTTGGCTTGTGCTACCATGGGAAACAGGATTGGCGGTTAGCCTTGACCCGTATTAAGTATGTTTTACGATCTTGATGCAAGTTCTTGACAAAGTCCGACATTATACATTCCCTCTGCATGTGATGATAAATGGTCAAACAGGGGTTAGTCCAACTAACAAGACATCCCCTAGTTGAAAATTCCATTGACTATGAGAATGAATTTATGAAATAAGAACTTAACGCATGTGGTATGCTTTTATAAGAACCTTATGTGCCAATGTATCACGGTATGAATGTTTTCCACTGTTACACTCAATTCTTTTAGAAATGAAGTAATCTTGGTTAAATATTATGCATTATCTATTCTTCATGTGTTGTGCTCTATGATTATGTTTACTTTAAAGTTTATTTTATGTACGTACTTCTTCTCTGTGCAAGTGGTTTTCAAAAATGTAGGATTTTCATGTTTTAAGAAAAGATAATGCTTTGTTTTTGGAGAAGCGTTTTATTAGCTTCAAAAGGGATGCTTTGAGAAAGAGTTTTCTTAAAACGTTTTTAAAACCCTTTACTAGGAATATTTGCTCACCCTACGTTTTTGTTTTAAATTTTTTAGGCATGGTTTGTACTAATGAAGTTTATCAGAAGCAGCTCGTTTCCCAGAACCCTGAGCCTCGCGATCTTCTGTAGTAATGGGACATGATATATTATTTGTAAATGTTGTAATGAAATGTTTATATATCATGTCTCATAAGGCACCTAAGGACCGGGGTATCTAAAATTATTGATATATGTTCTATGTGGAATTCATGTTAATGATAATGTTATTATGTGATGGGTGCGCTCGGAATTATATAGCGCAATATGAATGTTTCAAAGTGATGGATGCACCCTGAATTATATAGGGCTCCAATGCATTGGGAAAAGTGATGAATCTCATGAGTAAGTGTGAAATGATGTGTGGACAAGATGCTAGATTGGTTCACAAGTATGTGTGGTGGTTAACCACTAATACATGATGTTTCATTTTTATGCATTTACACATTTCAAGTCATTTATTTATGCTCCTCTCATGTTCATGATCTTTTGCATATGTTATGATTATGCTAACCCCATGATATATTGTTCTTATCTATCCTATTACTGGGCTTCTAGCTCACCCCTTTTGATGTATATCCTCAGGTGGCTACATGTACTAATAAGAGGGAAAGTGCCAATAAGAAGCTAGAGAAGAAGAAATTAAATAGTGTTTATGCTTGATGTTGTATTTGTTATGTGTGGTCCTAGTTTGCCCAAAATACTAAACCTTTTGATCCTCTATGTGTAATACTATTATGTTTTTTATCTTTAAAATGATGTAATAGTAATATAAGAAATTGTTGGGTTGCTATACAAGAGGCATGAGATCTCCAGTATTATTTATATTCGGTATTTTTATCATGTTTATTGAAAAAATTCATCACCATTCATCCTATTCTCTTCCTCTTATTCTAAAAATAAAAACACTGTTCATGATGTGTCTTTTTACCAAAATCATGGATGATGTGTTTGAAATTTCCTTTAATTCCTTCAAAACTAGTTATAAAACCGTTTTAATGGTTGAAATAGAATTGGTATTTTATTATATATTCTCTTTCATATTTTTGAGTTAACATATATACATTATATTATGTTATATAATAAAACTAGTTTGTGCTTATCAAAGAACTGCCAGAATGATCTAAACGAATATCAATAAAGATTTATCTAATGATTCATCCTCATAACATATAAAAAAATGAGCTATAGTATCATTTAATATTATATAAATATATTAATATAATTTTATTCCACTTCTATAATTTCATTTTTATATCAAAAGAAAATCAAATACATACTGGATATGTAAATCATGTAAGGAACGCACCTGAAACAATGGAAGGAAAAAAATACTAATAATTAATGGGTGAAATGATATTATGAAATGATCATATAAGGTGTTATAAACATGAATATGTTTCTATAATATATTATTGAAACTCTTTTAACCATTTTATAGGAGGTTTAAACATGTTTTAAGTAATAAGAACCCGAGGAAAATAAATTCATAAATGAATTTCAAATAACTGGGTTAACCTTCTACTTTATTCATTATGTAGTATTAAGATTATTTGTGTGATTATTTTTTTGTTTATACTATGTTGTATTATGTTTATTTATAGTTTATGCACATATCCATTCCATTCTATTAGTTCTCACTCCAATTATATTTGTAAGGGACTTTCCTTTTAAAATCCTTTTAAAAGTCTCTTTAATAAATTCCAAAAAGATTATTTTTTTATATATGGTTATTCCATGTGTAAGGGTGATTGTAAGAGTGATATTGTAAATATGTCCCAATCAAAATACATGATGTTTCCATGCATGTTAATGAGTTTTTTTGAAATCGATTTTATTGGTTTTTAGGTTATCACTTGACTACCAATTTCATTCCTTATATCCCATATTGAGTTTTTTGTGATCATCCCAAGGTTTTAGATATTTTTTGTAGGTTATAAGGATGTGTCTGATAAATAAGGAAGAAAATTTAAATGTTCTGAATATTTTTCAAAGAATTTATGTTTTATATTTTGGAAAAAGTGGATACTGTTTTAATAGTATCCTCATGTATGATTATGGGATGTTATGTATGTTTATGTCATGATTTATATAAAACTACATACCTAAAAAGATTCTCAATGTGTAAGAATGTATTTTCTTGTATAAAACTCAATATTATGCAGTGTTTTAAGTCTAGGTCATTATAAATGAGTAGCAAGATTTGGGTCACAACTATGTGTATTATCCAATCTAGTTATAAAGAAACATCTTCCAAGTGACGCACATAGATCAATATTATCTATTCACCCAGGGAGCACAGAGATGTATCAAGATATACTAGATAAATATTAGTGGGATAATAAGAATAAGGAGATCACTGAATATAAATCAAAGTGCCTAGTATGTCAGAAAGTGAAGGATGGAAGGAAAATGTATAAGGGTATGATGCAACCATTACCTATACAAACATGAAAATGGGAAAAAATCACCATAGAAATTTTCACCGGACTTCCGAATAAATCTAGATGAAACAATGCTATATGGGTTATTGTGGATCATCTTACAAAGATTGATCACTTTATCAAAATTTGAGGGGAATTCTCATTGGATCAACTTGGATGGATATACATTATAAAAGTTTTGAGGCTTCATGTAGTACCACTATCGATTATTTCCGATCGAGATCCAAGATTCACCTCCAAGTTCTAGAAAATTATCCAATATTCTTTAAACAATAAATTAAAATTTAGTATGTATTATCATCCTCAAATTGATGTCCAATCAGAGTGGACTATTCAAACACTGGAATACATATTGATTGCATGTTCTATGGACTTCAAAGGATGATGGGAGAAACATCTGCTTTGGGCTGAGTTCTCTTATATAAATAGTTTCCACTCTATCATCCAAATATCTCCATATAAATCCCTTTGTGGGAAAATATATATAACATTAGAAATCTAGGATGAAGTTGGTGAACAAAATCTTATTGGACCATAAATGGTTGAAAAAATGGTGGAAAAGGAGAAAACCATTTAGCATCACATCAAGGAAGTCCAATGTTGATAGAAGAGCTATGGATACAATCATCAAAGGGAGCTAGAGTTTGAGGTTGGACACATGGTATTCCTCTATATATCTCAATGTAAGAGGATCATGAGATTTATAAATAAATAAAAGTTGATTCCTAAGTACATTTTTCCCTTCGAGATACTTGATCGTGTCAGAGCTATAACATGTTGACTAGCACTTCTACTTACCACATCTCAAGTACATGATATATTCCATGTAACCCTCTTGTGGAAGTACATACTAGATCCCTCAAATGTACTTAATCCATATGTGGTACAGTTGGAAAATAATATCTCTTATGAGGAGAATATGGTGAAGGTCTTGGATTGTAGAGATAATGTTCTACGCAACAATACTCCTCACCTAGTCGAAGTACTATGGCGGAACCAAAATTATGAAGAGGAAACATGGGAACTAGAGGAAGGGATGTAAGAGAAATACCCTCACCAATTTATGTAAAATGAAATTTCGAGGGAAAAATTTCAAAAGGGGGAAGAATGTAAAAACTCAAAATTTTATCAATGGAATTTTTCCCTTATTATAATTATGTTATAGGGTATAAAACACATACATAGCATGGAGAGTCCAATAAAAAATCAATCTCATAAATGAATAATGAAGTAAGTAACATTCACATAAATTAAGAAACATATACCGATGGAATAATAACATGACCATTAGGAATAATAATTCATCCAATAGAATAGTAACCTCACTTATGAAAGTGTAAATAAAATTTAGGCATCTTATAAATGAAAATTTTATATAATTATATCATAGTATAATTAAACAAATATTTTAAAAATGATAAATTAAGTGTTAGTATTTTTATAGAACATAAATGTTTATTTATAACTTTATAATTAATATAATGATTTAAAAGAAAGTGTATTTTCATAAAATGTATTAATAAATTAACATTTTGTTTTCTTATGATTATAAATTAATTTTACAAGACATTAAATAAAATTTCAAGTGTTTTAAAATCTATATATTAAAATCGATATTTTTTGAATTAAAGATGATTTTAATTAAAAATTAAATTTCTCAAATTTAAAAAATTATTTCCATAAAATGGAGTTATTTTTTGAGTTCTACACATTTATAAATCTTTAGGTTGAATTTTTGGTATTTTTTTTTAAAATATTTGAATTTTTGGTGAATAGTGAAATGCTGTAATTTATGGTATTTAACAAATATAAGAATTATTGAGTCATAGATGATATTTAGATGATGTAAGACCATAATATAGAAATATAATTCATTAATTAATATATTTAGTGATAAGGCTCAAAATATCGATGGTATTTAGCCAAAATAATAAAATAATGAAAAAAATAATGAAAAAACACTACTCTCCTTCCCTATAAATACCACCCCTCACAACCTCTTATCCTCACACCTTACAAGATTTGAAGCTTGTCAAATTTATAAAAAAATACTCTTACCAATACTTTTCCCCATGTTTAAGATGTTTTTGTCTCAACAAAAGAAAAAATCCAATTTCCCTTAGGAGGTTCTCAAGGATATGATGTTCAAGAGGTAAAATCCTCTTTCTTTTTCTTTTAATTTATTTTCATGTTCTTTTCATTTATTATTCTCTCCTCAACTACCCTCATAAAAGTGGAATTATTACTCTAGTATATTATATATACTATAATTTTATTATATTAATTTAATAATACATCATCAAACCTCTTCTCCTCTCCCTTTTATTCTAAAAATGAAAACTTCATCCGTGAGGTGTTGATTTATCAACTTTGAGAACAAAATGTTTTTATTTTATTTTAATACATTCATGGAGGGTAATAAAAACATTATAATGTTTTAAAAAGACCATAAAATTTATGTTATAACCCTTTTTATTTTCTGGAACTAACATATGTACATAATATTAAATAATAGTAAAAATGAGTTCGTTGTGATTGAAAACCGCCAAAATTAATCTAAAAAATTATCATTAAAATTTTATATAATGAATAATCCTTACATATAGAAACAAAGTAACATATAAGACCAATTAAAATTTCTATAACTCCACTAATAACATATAATTTCAATATTGGTGGATTATTCTCATCTTAAATAAACTTATATACTTGTATACAAGCGAAACGATCATGAAAACCAAGAAACGAACACTCTGGGAACAATAGAATTAAAATCCATAACACATCATAATTTAAATAAGTGAACATAATAAAAATATAATAAATAAAATAAAAGTATAATAGGTTCTTTATTTATTAATAATCAAATATAGTTTTATTATCTAATATATTAAAGGGAATAAATAATTCAGACATAAGGTAAGGGGATTCTCAAAACCAATTTCCTTTCTTTGGGTTATTCCTATTTCCTTCCAAATTTTAGTGTGGATATGAATTTAATACTCCTAAAATATAATTTCATTATTCTTATCCATTTCATTTCTAGTATATACATGTTTCTAATCTAGTATTTTTTTAAAAATACAAGATTTTCCAAAATAAATGTTCTTTCCAAGACACATTTTGATTCCCGTTGAGTTGTTTCTTTTTCACTCAAGAATGATGAATCTAATAAAAAAAATTATTTTCACTTTCTAATTTGTGTGTCCCAAAAGTTTATTTATGAACGTATTAAAAGAAAGAAATTCCTTTTCCATGGGTTACTTTATGTATTTTATTGATATATATTCTATGTGGAAATCATGATTATGTAAATGTTATGATTTTATGGGTGCACCCATAATTATATAGCGCTCCAATGACTTGGGTAATGTGATATATCTCATGAGATAAGCTGCAATATAATTTAAAATTATTCTGTATTTTTTCAAAATTTTGATCTTATGATTATAAACATATGTTATGTGTGAACATGATGCTATCTTTGTAAACAAAAATGCATGGTATTAGACCACTAATACATGGTGTTTCATTTTTACATATTGTCACATTCCATACCTTTTTTCTAATGATTCCTCTCATGATTATGATGATGATACCATACTTATGTTATGATTATGATAATTAAACTAACTCATATTATATTGTTTCATATTCTTATCTATACTTTTACTAGTAATTTATCCCAACCCTTTCTTTAATATATATCCTCAGATGACTACTTATACTAAGGAGTTCATGAGAGCCACTAAGAAGATAGAGAATAATGAATTAAATAATGTTTATGTTTTATTAAGTAAATTTTATTTTTAGTCTTAATTTTTCTAATACACAAAACCCTTTTATCTTGGTTTTGTAATACTACTATATTGTCTATCTTTAAAATGATGTAATAGTAATGTAAATAAATATAGTTTCTATATTTTCAATAGTGAGAACTAAAAAAAATTGGGATGACATTGAATGTATCAGATGTGAAAATTATGGGAATTATACATATCTATGTTATATGTGGAAATATCATGAAGAGAATAAATAAGGTGGTACGAGTATTGGTTATACTGTTGAAGATAAAGAGACCAAAAATGACATGTGAAAGGTATGTGATTTTCTAACAGTATTGTTTACATTAAAAGTAAGAATCATGATTAAATTGAGGTTGGGGAACCTTAATAAATGATTAATATTTAATATTTTAGGAAATGGGTATTAAGGAATGAGATGATTAATCCTACATAGTGGATTAAGAAAAATGTTTGATGATTGAAGTATATATGTATATGAATTCAAGAATTATGTTATATGAATCACAAAGTGTATGTTTTCCATTAAATATTTGTAAAAAAATATTGAATGGTTATTATTAACTCTAAAACAGATTTAATGGAAATGTGATATTTTGATTAAGCTAAGGTAACCCTTAATGTGTCCCTGATGTTGATAAATTGTGTTTAGCTTGAATAAAGAGATGATTGATATTGATAAGGTAAATTGGATAGTATTGATTACCTTGGAAATGATTATTGATTTGTTGAAAAAGTGGTCTATGTTATCATGGATGAAGTTTACAACCTTTTTTTGGATTTAAGGAATACATCCAATAATATTTTGAAAAATAAATCATGCATGTCTTCAATAAGTTTTTTTGGTAATTCTAGTTATTGCCATGTTTCAAGAGAAAACACAATTAATGTATTCACATGTTTGATATGTTGTAACCAAGAGATAATTTATGATATATGGGGATCAATTTTAAGTTTATTTTGAGAAATTTAGTGACCTTATTTCTGAAGTTTTGACTTTTCATCTTTTGAAAGGGTTACAAGGTTAACAATTTATGCAATGGTTTAATTTAAACATCAGACAAGGTTTTATAGATTTAAGAATTATCTCACCATATGAGAATTTATGCATATTGGATAACATGTGTTATCAATTTTGAGGTGATGATAACTAAATATGGATGGAATAACTTGTTATTCTATTTGTGGATCTCATGATCTATTAGTTCTTCAGGATTGAAAAATCCACCTACATTCCTTGGAGTGAAAGATGATGTGGGAATTGATCAAGGAAAACCAAATTGTGATATTGGGAAAATGGAATGTAATAAAACCAAGAAGGTATTTTTTCATGTGAAAAAATTCTTCAAATCAAGGAAAAGGATATTCAAAAAGGTTTATCCTAATAAATTATTTTCCATTGAATCGATAATCTTATAAATAATCAAATATTTATGGTTTTAAGAACCATAAATTTTCATTGACCATTCAATTTCTTATGATCAATATTCTTTATCACTCTCTATAATTATTTAGGATTTTATTCCATGTAAAATATTTAGTTCCCACCTATGTTCCTCTTTATGGAATACTAGTTATGAGTAACTTTGGGTAACCATTATGGTTCCAACTTTATTTTTTCAATGAAAGTTTTTGTATTATTATTTAGGATGTGGGTTTCTATGAAATGAAATTCCAAGTGTTAAAACTTTGACAAACTAGAATAATTTTGAGGGAAAAATTCATTTTAAGGGCAGTATAATGTAACAAACTTCGAATTTGTGATTTTTTTTCAAATTAATTAAAACTATTTGATATTTTTCATTTCACACAACACTGAATACAACTTGTGTTACATGAAATCACCAAGTTAATATTTATTTTTATGTAACACCAAGTCAATATTTCACTACAAACAACAGTTAAATTAGCTTGAGTAGCACACAATTTTTTTTTCTTATTTTACACATAATTTCTAGTTTTATTGATGACTTTAATTACATGCAAGATCTAGTTTCACCAACCTATAATATACTATTAATATTATTTTTAAAAAATGTTATAATTTTAACCTAGAAGTTGGAATGGTGGTTATGACTTAGATTAATCAAAATTATGAAAATATGGTTTACACATGAATATTTAAAGAATTATTTTGTGACCAATTAACTATAAATGAAAATAAAACCATTATAATAATATAATAAATCTTTTGCAGGAAAAATATATTTATGGAATCAAACAAATTTTACATAAATAAATAAATTAAACCAATTTTGATAGATTATTTTAATAAAATATTTATATTTTATATTCAGTTAACTATTGAATGTTTATCTTATGTGTCTTCTAAGTAAGAGATAAGAATAAATCTAATTTCATGCGTAAAGATATATATACTTTCTAAAAGGTAATTTTACCACCTTTTAATGGAGATCATATTCTAAATACAATTTTGAGACATTTATAAACTTTATTTGACAAAATAAAATTCATTTTTGAAATAGGAATATCAAATTTTACTTTTAGTAATTTTTATTATTTTTAGGAGAAGTTTCATTTTTTGATGAATAGTAAAAAAACACAAATTCTTATTTTGAAAACTGATATTTCATCTTATTTATTTATATAGTTAAATTATATTTTTATTTGGTTTTAAAGAATAAATAGATATATCATACATAAAATAATCCAATTAAGGTAATTGGAACCAATTTCACATTGAAATTATATAGAAAAACATTTTCATCTTTTGAACATTTTCACTTTAAAAACCCGTTGCCTCATCCATCTGCGAGATTAATTTTAAATTAATTTATTCCACTTATGTGTTTAGAATTTCAAAAAATGGATTCAATAATTTTAATAATAATTATTTATAATTTATATTAAGATTAAATTAGTTTTTACCAAAAATATTAGTGAAAGTAATTAAAATTAATTACAACAATTAAGGTGAAAACAAGTTTACTTAGTGGTTAAACATTAACTTAAGGGTCCAAATAACCTGTAAACATGTAAAAAAGAAATTTTATAGTAATATTATGACCATAAACTCCCTTTTATTTAAAATTAACCATTATTATAGGCAAATGATATAAGGTAGACCTCTCAATAGAGTTTATATTTTTATATTTACAAGAATGACACTTCTTCTCCGCTATAAAAGGAAACTCACCCCTTCAATTTTTCACACCAATAAATTCATTTATATTGGAATAAACCAAAAAAATACCCTAAAAACTTCCCTAAATTAATATTTTAGGCCTCACATTGGGTGAAAATCCAACCAAGGATGACCTTTGGTGAAAACCTAAAAAAGTTACCCAAAGAAGGGGTAACATCCTTCCATAAGGACTTTTGTTTTATTTCTTTCTTCACACCATAAATTATTCTTATTACATGATTATATAATAAACTAATTATAATAAATATAATAATATTTTATTTGTTAAGGGTTCGACCTATGCTCACACAGACATCCATTAAATGTGATACACAATCACCATTCGTGTGTACAATGGGCGACCGCCTCATGAAACGATGTCATTCGTTCTTCCACTACACCTTTTAAGGCTGGGAATAATGATGTAATTTATATTTTTATATTATATATATATGATATTTATGATATTTATGATTTATTTAATCTTCATTAATTTTTTTATATAACACATAACTTTATACTTTCTATTTTGTGAAAATACGATAATATAGTTTGTGGACTTGTTGACTATTACCTCCACCAAGTGATGTAATTCATTCACACTTTTTATGGAATGTATTAAGGATGGGTTTAGTAAAATTATAATATGTATATTACATAATAATGATACTTTAATGATTATATATATATATAAATAAATATGTCTCATTTACTTTTTTTATCTCAATATGATTAGAAAATGGAAACAATGTTCATGCATACATATGGCCAATCGTCTCCATTAGCAGTTTGTTCCATTTAATATTTATATATTTTATGTATTATTATAAATAATTATATAATTAATATATATGATATTTAAATAATGTTTTAAATTCTTAAAATAATTAAATCATGATCTAAGTAGGAGGATTAATAATAACAAGTTAAAACGTATACCAAAAAACATAGTGCTTATCACCCAAAACATAACTTTACCATGATATTATAAATAAAATGGTAATATAAAGTCACAATAAAATCACATATGGTATGATATATAATAATAAGATTATGTGTTAGATGTATAATAAACATATATTTATTATACATTAGGTTTTAACATGTATGATGAAAGTCAAGACTTATGTTAAGGGGTTTCTCATCTCACTTTTATTTCTATAAGATATATGCTATATTCACCACTTATTCATATTGTGCAATTTATATACTTCCCAATGACATGTTATATCATTAATATAATTTATTTTATGATATCTAAAGTTTCAATTGATGTAATTATTCATGGATTTCATGATTCAAAAGTTACTCAAGTAGTAATGGGATTGCTAGTCTCACATTTATTTTCGTGAGACTTATGCCTTATTCACCCCTAATTTCTTTTTTATAGTGTATATACTGTATATTAACATATTATATGATTATTATAATTATTTTTATGGGTATTTAAATATCAATTTTATGATCTCTATTTCATGGGGTTTTATGGTTCAAAAGGTACCAAATCAGTAAGATAATTTTTTTTTCGCAATTTTCATTCTTTAAGACAGATGTTATGTTATGAACCTATATTCTTTTATAAGGTGAATATAATACCCTTTTAAATGTTGTACCATAAATATCCTTTCATTAATTAAATTTTAAGATTATTTTAATGTCATTATTTCATGGTTATTATGATTCAAAGTTATCGAAGTGGTAAGAATTTATTGCTACAATATCACCATTATCGAGGTTTTTTATAGATATGCTTCCATTGATGAAATCGTATAGTCTATCTCTCAATAACACTCATGAGTGCTCTTATCAACTGGTTATTCATAAAATTTTCATGTATTGGTACATTATTCTGCTCTTTTATACTCAATATAATTAATAAATATTTTTTATGAAAACCTGACTTTATTTATCTATTCAGTCAAAAATATTTTTATTAAAAAACCATGTTTTTAAAAAATGTTTTTCATTTTTTTAAATTACCTTTAATGATAATTTTCTTGAAAAATTATTTTAAAAATGATTTATGTTTTAAAATCTATTTTAAATTATTTTAAATCTTCCTTTGTAATGTTTTAAGGAAAAATGTTTTGAAATTTTTTTCAACCTTCTATTATAAGTTTTCATAGAAAAATGTTTTAAATTTTTTTTCAAGATTCATTTATAAATTTTCAAACCAAAAGGTTTTCTAATTTGTTTCAACATTCCTTTATATTTTTTCTAAGAAAAATCTTTTCAAACTGTTTTCATGCTTCCTTTTTAAGTTTTCAAGGAAAAAGGTTTTCAAAATGTCTTCAATCTTCCTTTATAAGTTTTCAAGTAAAAATGTTTTCAAATTTTTTTCCAGCTTCCTTTATAAGTATTCAAAAAAAAATATTTCAATATTCCTTTTAATGTTCTAAAATAAAAATGTTTTCAAAATGTTTTAGATATTCTTTATAAGTTTTCAAGGAAAAATGATTTAAATTATTTTTGAGCTTCCTTTATAAGTTTTTAAGGTTTTTTTCAAATAAATTATTTTTCAAAAGGTTTTATATTTTAAAAATAATTTTTCATAGAATAAAGGATATTTTCATCATGAAATATTTTTAAAAGATATTTAAAAATTATTTTCCATCCAAGATGAAATATGTTGGTGTTACTCATGCCTTTCTCAGGATATGATCCATAGGTTCTATTCATATTCTTTCTCTAAATGGTTTATGTTTTAATGGAATGATGTTTATGAAACTTGTTTATATTTCATGGGTTATATGTTTATGGAACCCATTTCTCTTTCATGGGTTATATTCTTATAAAACCCACTTATTTTCATCAGTTAAACATTGATGAAATGATTATGAAACCTATCTATTTTCCACAGGTTATTATCTAATGATTTGTTTAGGATACCCATTACATTTCATGGGTTATGATAATATTGTTTATTATTCATTTTCAAATGTATGTATTATTTCATTATGAGATTTGTGGGACTTATATCTCCCTCCAATTTATTGGGTAAAGATTTATATCTCATGAGATAGACAAGGCTCAAATGGGGAGTGAACTTTCTTTAGTAAAGGATATTGTCTGTTAAGATGGTCTTGTGAGTGAACATTAACTACTGAGATGATCATGGGAGTGAGCCATGACTACCAAGATGGTTTGGGGAGTGAACCCATATTGCTAATATGGAATTTTAAATAATCCTAAACTATAATGAAAATAATTTTATATGCTTATGTATGTTAACAAATTCCATATCTTATTCCTATATTATACTTTCATGGATTACTATATTGATTCCATTATGATTCATATCTTATGAACTTATAATCTTTATTCCATGACACATGTATTTGATCTTTTATATGAAGGGTATGATCTTCAATTGTTTTTCTCATGTTCTCATACCCCTATGATCATGTTATGCTTATGTATCACCCTTTTTTACCATTATTGAGCATCTGAGCTAATTATTTATTATATTTTCTTTCCCCAGGTTATGAATAACGGTTTTAAGTAGGATTACTAAATGAAAATATCTTTATGGAAGATGTTGAATCTATTTAACCAAATTAGAATAATGGGTTCCATGTTTCAAAAGACACTAAACTATTACGGTCATTGGGAATGTTCTTTTATAATGTGCTGAATATTAATCTAAAATAATTTAATATCCATGTATTTTAAAGCTGGATTGATACAATATACACCATATAAAATAAATTATATTCATAAAAATACAATATGCCTTAATGAAGAGAAATTAAGACGAAGTACCATACCTCACGCTTCCTCTAGAGTAAAAATACTTTAATATCCAGTATAATGGTTTTAATAATGTTATTAAAAGAACCATATTTATATTTTTAATATCATATATGTACCTATAATAATATTTTACCACCTTTTTGTCAATAATATTTCATTATTTTCATCATTGTGGGTGTTAATTTCCATATTTTTTCATGTTTGTTTTGTCATGAAACTTCTGGTTATTTGGTATAGGATATAGATCCATAATATACATAATGATATTAATTATATTAATATCATATTGAATCATTATATACATCATTATAATCATTATTGAAGGTTGGTCATGGAAAATGGATTGCATCGATTCATGAAAATGATAGGTCGTTCATATGCACAATGGACGATATCATTCCATTAATGAGTGAAAGGATAAGATAGTGGGTGATATAATAATAAATAATAAATATAATTTCATATATATCACATATGTTCATTTAATTTATCCTTATTATTTCAATGTAAATCTTAATTGAAAAATGAATCATTTCGCTTCGCGAGGTCGTAGTCCGCCGTACACACGAGCGACATTATCATATTTTAAATAAAATAGAAAGTAATAAGGTTTATATAATATTATAATATCAAATGTATAATAATATCATAAATATCATATAAATGTTTTAAATCTATCATTGTATACTTCCTTGAAATGTGGTGATGGAAAATGAATTACATCTATTTATGAGGCAGTAGTCCGTCGTACAGAGGATTGGCAGTTTCATTTCCAATTTAATAGAAGAATAAATTGACATAGGTCATGAAATAAACATAATAAAACCAAAATATATGAAACATAAAAATGTGATTATACAATCATAGTTTAATAATATTTTATGGAAGTGGAAGAATGAGAAAAATATTCTCATTTAAGAACACTACCTACTCATTGGATAACTTTTTAGCTTTGCACCAAAAGCCTTACAATATTGAATTTATGATAAAAAAGTGCTCTATGATTTTGGTGGGGGGGTCAGGAAGTGATCTGGGGTTGGATTTTTTGAAAAAATGGATTTTTAATTGTGAAGAGAAGATGATATGAGGTTTAATTTTATAACTGGGGGAGAGGATAGACATGAAATTTTTGAAAATAATCAATTACACCCAAATTTTTAAGATGAATCAAGCCTCTAAAATTGGACATTATAAACCTTAGAGGTTATAATGTTAAAATATGGCTAGATAATGGGTTTTGGATAAGTATTAAGTTATTTTTAACCTAAATATTCTTAGTTTAATACCCCCTGATAATCTTGTTTTTTTCTTAACTGTGGTAATTAATTCTTACTATTTTCACTATTCATTAAGATAAAAAATTATGTTGAACTTATTAGATAATATAAACTATAATGATCCTAAATATTAAATCCATTTTTCCAAATTCAATTTAAATAATAGGGACAATCCAATTTATTATTATACACATAGACTTGAAAAAAACAGGTTTTCAAAGAGAAAATTATCATAAGTATATAAGGTTTTAATTACCAAATTCAATAAGAAATTAATTAAAATGAACTAAATTAGTAAAATTTTTATATAATTGAACTAAAATTACTTTAAAAACAATTTAAAATATAATATTAACTTGTAAATTATTTAAATGAGAAGGTAGTTTTCAAATAAAATCAATATTTTTCACTATTCATTGAAAAATGAAACTTTTTAGAAAATCCCACAAAGTCTCTAAGATAATTTTGATATAATTATTTAAAAATTGGATTTAATTTTTTAGAGTACCTTTTTTAAAATTGTAACAAATTTATTTTAAATTATGTGTGCAAAGTGTGAATATACTACCTTTTAGAAAAAATATAGTTTTTTAGAAAATATTTTTTTCTTTCAAATGATTTTATCTATTTATAATAAATAGATAAATAATGAACATCTATAAAAAATATATTTTCATAAATTATTTAGCCCTATTCACATCTTCCATCTTAATTTCCTTATTATAATGTTCACATTTTAGATAATAATATTTTAATGGAGTGTTGTGTTTCATTTAAACCTGGTATTGCAAGCATCACAAGGTATCAAAGAGATTGAATTAATAAATATATCATAAATTATCAAGGTGTTATATTCTCTTATAATATTGGTATTTCATTTTATATACACCATCAAACATGATGTTCCACTTTTAAAATCACATGGTCTTACATTCTACCCACCTTCAATAAATTGTGTTCTCGCAATTTGATCATTCAATTGTAAATCAAGGTTTTGAAATTTGAAAATTAGATAATTGAAAACCACATCCTAAAAGGTTTAATAAAACATCCTCTTAAAAGAGAGAAATAAAAATATGATAGGTCATGTGGAATAACATATAACTTTGTTTCCAAGTATGATAACATAGGTTTCCATTCTATCTCACCTATATTTCATTCTCAGTATCTGTATGTTACTATAGGGGTATATTGATAGAGGGGTCGACTCTATTTCATTCTCAGTATCTGCCTATTGATATGGGGGATCTATTTTGTTATCAGTATTTTTATGTCCATTATCATTCTTACCTTTCATTCTTCACTGTCCTAGAATATAGACATGTTGTTTTCAGATAAGTGGTGTCTTGCCTGTGTCTCGTTGTCTTCTTTAGTTATCCCTCCTAGGAAGGTGCCTTTACAGTTTTCTATAGGTGTGCGAAGGGAGGCCTAGTCTGAGAAGAAGGATTATTTCAAGGATGATTATGGGTGGGATGGGGATGAGATTAATATGTGTGATACTCCATATTCCTATTATCTTGTACTAAAATCAATTTTCAAGAAATAGTGGGTGGAGGATTATTCACCTGAGAGGGGTGTTTCGAAGGATTTGTAGTCAAGACCATATTTTTCTATGGGTGCGGTGGCATTTCTCCAGCCTTTGTTTTTGTGATCTCTGAGTAGGATCAAGATTCATGGGGCCTTGGTTATTTTAGATAAGTAATTGTATATCTTCGATGTCATGGTGGAAAGGGGTCGTTAGCTATTCCTTCATTGGTGGATGGAGAGCATCTTACTCAGGATCAATCCAGAGAGAGTATTTCAATTGTTTCGGCATCCAAGCTAGGTAATAACACAAGTTTAAAGGTCAAATATTCATTAAGAAATTTATTTCCATTATATTCTATAGTTCTTGAGGTTTGGAGGGCCCTTGCTAAGAGTGCTTTCATTTTCAATGAATCTCATAGAGAAAACGTCTCTTTTCTTACTGTGTTGGACCTAAATCAGAACATTACTCAGATTTATTCATCAATTAAGGGTATGATATTTTCTGAGTTCATGCATGATAAACCTCACTATTTTAACATTTAGGTTTTTTTTGAAGCACTACAATTTCATGGATATTGTCGATGTGTCATAACAAAATATTTCCACATAAGGAAATATTGTAGGTTCTTGGCATTTATTATCTTTTTTTTATCCTAAATGTGAGTTTGAGGTGAGAATATATCTATGGAATCACTTTTTGAGCCTAACATAAAATTTTTATTGGTGAAGTCTTTAGAAATATTGCGGAACCTCTAGAGAAATGTGGAGTGGAGGTGTTCTTCAATAAGGTCAGATAAGACTTCAGGGAGTTTTCATCTGCCAAGGGTCTTCTGGATTTGGGTTTCTTGGGGAACAAGTACATGTGGTGCAACAACCAGATATGGAATATGAGGATTTAGTGCAGACCTGATAGGTGTATTTACAACATGAAAGGTTTAATGTCTTTTCCATAGGCTTCAGTGACATATCATGTACGACCCCTTTCAAAACATTCACCCTTATTTGTGCAACACAAGAAGGAATATAGTGGGAATAAATGATTTTTTTCATGAATTGGGTGTGGGATGAAGTGTTATTACAAAACTTCAGGTGTTATTGGGTTTATCCAAAAGTGGGTGCTTCATGTGAGAGGCTAACTCATCACCTCCAATGGCATAATAAAAATTTACTGGAGTGGGACAACAGAAAAACCAACATAGATTCTAGCCATGATAGAATTAGGAAGGATATTGATCAGATAGAGGGGAGGATTCAATATTATTGGGATGAAGATTTATTCAACAACTTGGTTGAGAGGAAAAATATGTTGGTAAAAAATGTCTTGACGTTGAAAGGTGTAATGAATCATATTTTCCCAATTTAATTTTTAGAAATTATTTGGGAAAATTCCAAGAACAGGCATTGAGAAGGCATGCGATTATGAGGCCCAGGGTTCCCAGAATGTTTGTTTAAAAAATGTTATGTTTTTATTTTCATACATACACAATATTTATAATAAAGTGAAATAACTCTTAAACAAGTGCTTGGATAAGAAATATGTGGGCACTGTTGAACTCAGAGCCTTAGTTTTACCCTAGACACGGCCTAACATTGGTCGGTGCGGGTCATCTGTAGAAAAATTCACCAGGGGAGTAATCATAAATAAAATAATTAAATAAAAATTATTTTATTTTGAAATACTATTAACTCATAAATGGAAACTCAAATCGGAAATCAGAGACCACCGTTGAGTTTGTAAGGGGGTGTTTTCTTTAGGAGAGGCCTAACATTGACCAACACAGATCAATTGTAAAATTTAGTTTTTTGACATGAACATCATTAACATATTTGATAAAAATATTTTATTTGGACATTACATGTTAACGCATCGAAATTTTCTTTTTTTAAGAATCGATGTTAGAGGAATTCTGGGTTATTGCCATAACCCTAGAATTCCCTTAAGGCAAGAAGGAAACCATCTCCCAATGATGAACGCCAACGAATCAAGGATCGATGACGACACGAACCTTCGTTTTTTATTAGCGAGCGATCCAAATCAAGGTGGTGTGTTGATATCTTTATGATATCTTTTCCCCTTATTAGAATCAAATGATGAACGTGGACCAACCCATGAACAGGTTGATCTGTGGTTTGATCATTCTTGCGGGAGGGATAATTATTGCAGGATTAAAAGGACGGGATATTGGTGATTATTCTGCTATTGGTTTCTTGGTGATTCCGCTAACATGAACGGATCAAGGCCGAATAAACAAGGTCAAGATCCATTACTTGGGTGTTCATGTGATTAATCTCTTCCCCTAAATCTATCATGTTCTTCATGCGTTTTTCACCTTTTGAATCCTTATGGAGGTGCGACAGGAGCGCAACAGGCAGGAGGCAGCCCACAATAGAGGGAGTGATGAATGGTGGGTCACTAGAAGGGTGGATGGTGGTGAGATCAGTGTGTGGCCTAGTGGGGTGCACAACCATAGTCCAACTGGATCGCGCCGGAGGAGGAGCCTGCAGCGATGCAGGACGCGGGCTGTAGACAGGAGCCGTGGCAGCGGTTGTAGCGAGACGCAGATCGAAGGCCGTGTCGGAAAGATCCCATGACATAAGGGAGGTCACAAGACGAGGTAAGGAGTGCGAACTGGATGTGTTAAATGCAGTCTAACCGCCTTGATCGGGGCCCGACTGGCCATGCGGTCGGGTGACCATGTGGACCAGGGGGACACATACAGGGTTGGGCGTGTCCGGAGGAGTAGAGTCAGACCACATGATACAGAATGTGCTAGTAGAATAGGGATAATATGTAAGAGCATTGGATAGGGTGGGTTCAGGCTAGTTCAGACCGACTGAGTCAGGTTGGGTCAGGCGAATTGGGCTGAGTGGGATTGACCGGACCAGGTCAAACCATACCCTTTTTACTAAATTGGTTGTATCTTTCAAACCGCGTGTCCTTTTGATGAGCGGTTTGTGGTGTTGGGACCCTTGAGACAAGGAGTTCCTTTTGGGATACTCTAAGTTAGTTTTTATTGAAGTTGGTTTATGACCTAAAGGATTTAGGTGTATGTTCTCCTTGAAGAAGCATGCTATGAGCAGAATCCTACGGCTGGCTATGACTATGTGACTTGGGAGACTTCTTAACCCATTGATGCTCTGTAGGAAATCTATGATTCATGATCTATTTATGATCCATGCACAATTGAAATCCAAGATTTCATCATCGCTCTAGGCACCACCGACGCTCCGTGTGCCATTGACGCTCCGTGTGCCATCGACCCTCCATGTTCCATCGACGCTCCGTGCGCCATCTACGCTTCATGCACCATCTATGATCCATGTAAAATCGATTCTCTGTGCACCACTAAAAAACTAGTTTCATAGAGACTTAGAGATTTGTGGATAAAAAATATAATTCCTTCTCTTCATGCTTTGGACTTGTACCTATGTGAGCTGGCCGTATTGACTGCACTTTGTGTGTTTCCTTTGTGGTGTAATTTATGTTTTTTATATGTGGTGTAATTCATGTATTTACTTTGTGGTGAACTTCATGTAATTTGTAGTGGTGTAACATTGTGGTTTCAGGGTCTCTGGTGAGTATTATTTTACTCACCCCTTCATGGGCTGTACTCGCACGTGTCATATCTTATCCAGACGACTGATGCTTTGATGGAGTCCTTAGTGGAACGAGGCTAGGTTGTGCTTATATAGAGGTCCGAAAGATGAGGCGAGCTTCAGTGAATTTAGACATCTATTTTTGTACCTACTATTCAGGTAGGGTTTTCTGCATATGTGATTTAAGAGCTTATACTTTCCTTTATGGTTGAGCTTGTATTCTGGACCTATTTACTTTTTAGTTTTTGTATTGTTGTACTATGTTGTTGGTATCTTAGTGGTATGAATTATTATTTATTTATTATTTTTACATTTGAGTATTTTTTTTCTTACAGATGTGTGCGTGTGTACAGGTAATTAAGAAAATGAATCAATTTGTGGAATATGCCTACTCGGTGCTTGTCACCAGCCCATGACCTATTTGAGATGGGTTTGGGGTAGTCATGGAACATTCCCATATGGGATGGGTCCTAATAGAGTGGTATCAGAGCATATCAGTTATACCTAATGAACCAAAAGACTATGATATTGGTTTGGGACAATAGTGTTGAGTGTTTCAAGTATAGATTTCAGGACAGGGAATCTAGTGTTGGTTTGTCAACCAAAATATCCATACACTAGGACTCTGAATTATGGTTTTTTACTTGGTATATGAAAACACTGGTCACATGGAAAATAACGGTACATGCATTATATAGTATTGAGTGTGTTCTCATGTACTTCTTGAGTTGGGGTCAGATCAATAGGTATACTTTATTGACTATGGTACATATTGATCTATTTCTGGATGCCTCCATGAAGACTGCTAGCCAGGATTTAGATGCGTGATCATGAGGATGATCCAGCTAGAGATGAGGTATTAGTATAGGGACTAGTACCAAAGATAGCACCCCTAGGTGGTGACAAGTGATACCACCACCCAGAGGGAAGCAATTATTACCAGTGTTACCAATATAGAATGCAATAGGATGAGAGTTTTGCATGAGTTCCAGAAGAAGCAACCTCCTAGGTTCTGGGGTGAGCCAAACCTCTAAGAATATGAGGATTGACTGGAGGTGGTTATGAATGTCTTCCACCTAGCGAGTATGCCTCTCAACCAAATGGAAGTCCTAGCCACAAATCTCTTACATGGATTTGTAGGGAGATGGTGGAGATTAGTGATCCAGATGCATTAGGAGATGGACCTCACTTGGACAGACTTTGAGCATCTCTTCAGGGAGGATTTATTCCCAATGACGTTATGCTATGTGAGTATACAGAAGCTACTACACATGTAGTAGGGTATCCAGATAGTAGAGAAGTACTTGAAGATATTTACAAATCTTTCTCACTACTCAACGAATAAGGTGTGGGGCCTATTATTCAGGAACCGAACCATCGATCAAGGGATACACTAGGAGATCATGGAATCCATGATATCCCTTAGCATTCAAATATATGCTGGGGTACTTGAGAGATCTCTACTCATGGAGAGATTTCTGGTGGAGTAGAAACTGGTAGTGGGAACTACCACCAGGCGTCATGTAGTTAAATCTTCGGTAGTAGGTAGCCAAAAAATAACACATAGATCCAAGTATATCATAAAATTCATGGGATGACCCTAGGACATGGGGTTAGTGGTGAGAGGTTTCCAGGGTAGTGTAAGTCAGCTAAAAAACAGGCTGTGTTACATGTGCAGTGGTCAGGGACACATGAATCGAGGTTTCCCGACTCGTAATGTAGATGATCAAAATATGGCAGAGGGACCACTGAGGTAGAGAAAAAGGTAGGAATAGGGAGTTCCTCTAGGCGGCAGATGTGGTAGAGGAGTTGGATGAGCAATAGAAGGTGGTAGGAGGTTCGAAGTACTACCACCACCAGTCCTAGGAGGTCCACCACAGGATCAGAGAGCTATTAGATAAGGGTGAGTCTAGCTTTATGAAATGGAGGATTATGACCCCGATGCTCCATATATGATTAGAGGTACGATCTGTTTCTTTAGACCCTATCTATTGTTTTGATATACATAGGTTCCAATCACTCTTTTCTTACCATGAACCTTGTTCGAGACACAAATATTCTAGTGGAAACATTTACTCAATCCCTATTCTTAGATACTTCTACGGGAGGAGATTCTATAATCATACACTGGTGCTGAAAGTGTTCCCTTACTCTTGGGTGTGATATTTTTAGTTTGGATCTCTTGTTGTAATCATTGATGGATTACAACACCATCCTTATTATGGACTGGTTATCTATAGTCTATATCTAGATTGACTGTTTTAGGTGCAGAGTATGGTGTATCGGCAAAGATGGGACCTAATTTTTCTTTATCACTGAAAAGAAAACCCAAGCAGCATAGAATGGAATCTCAAGTAGGAGGGTGAAACCGATCACACACCAGTTGGATAGAATGACCCTTGGTGTAGTGGGTGAGACGAGTCCTCAATTTTCTATAGTGGTGGATGAGTAGATGATGTATTTATGGAATATGTTTTAGGATTACCTCTTTATAGGGAGACATACTTTTGTATTGATCAGTACCTTGAGATGACTCTGATATTTACACTTGCATATCGGATGGCTCCTACGGAGCTTCATGAGTTGAGGGTAAAGCTGTAGGACTTATAGATGAAGGGATTTGTAAGATCCAGTGTTTCACCCTAGGCGGACCCAATCTTTTTCCAAGAAAGAAGACGGGAGCATGAGGTTATGTGTGGAATTTCGATGTGTAAACTAGGTAACCATGAAGAATAAGTATCCACCACCAAGGATTGGAGATCTCATCAATCAACTAAAGGGAACAAGGTGGTTCTCAAAGATAGACCTCATATTTGGCTATCACCAGTTTTGTGTACGGTATAGGATGTATCAAAGACAACCTTCAGATTTTGGTATAGACACTATGAGTACTTAGTGATGTTGTTTGGCCTAACGAACTCTAGGATAGTGTTCATGGGACTCATGAATAGGATCTTCCAGCCTTACATAGACCAGTTCATCGTGGCATTTGTTGATGACATCCTTGTGTACGTGGAATCCAAGGAGGAGCATGTGATACACTTGAGGATAGTCCTAGACACACTTTGAGAGAACCAGCTTTATGGGAAGCTCTTGAAGTGTCAGTTCAAGATTCAGGAGGTCCACTTTTTAGGACACGTCATTTTAGAGGCTGAAGTTGTAGCATATCCAATGAATATTGATGCACTACTTTCTTGAGAGACACCTAAGAGTGTTACTGAGGTTCATAGTTTCCTTGGTTTGGGTGGGTACTATCTGAGGTTTTTACCCTAACTTTTCAAGGGTAGAAACACCCTTTACGACCTTGATATAGAATGGGAATCCATTCATGTGGATAAAGAAGCATCAAAAGTGTTTTTAGAAGGTGATTGTTTGATGAGTGACACCACATTGGGATTAATTGAGGAGGGTGTTGTGTATGTGGTGCTATATGATGCATCAGAGACTGGGCTTGGTTGTGTCCTGATATAGGGGAAAGCAATGTTTTCCTGTGGTTCACACCTGTTGAGGTAGCATGAGCATAACTACACAACCCATGATTTGGAGTGGGAAGTGGTAGTCTTCTCATTAAAGATGTGGTGACACTAAATGATGGGAGAATGGTTTAACATATACTCTAACCACAAGAGTCTCAAGTATATATTCTCTCAAAAGGATTTGAACTTGATACTGAGGTATTGGAAAGAGTTCCTCTAGGACTATGAATTTGAGATTATCTATACTCCTAGGTAGGGGAACGTAGTGGTAGATTCTCTTAGTCGGAGATCGAGTTCACAGATACTAAACAACACATCCTAGTAGTTAGCCTCATTATAGATATCTTTTGTGGATAGAGATTAAGAATATTATCTCCATTAGATGGTGGTTACCCCTCCACTCTTACAACAAGTCTGGGTGGCACAACTCAGAGATACCAACTCTGAGACTACATGTGCTCAGATGTCCATAGGGAATTCCCCTGATGGATATTTGAAATGCAGGGAGCATGTAGTTCTTTTCATAAGACACACATTATTAACAGTGACATTTTAGTAAGAGGTCATGAGAGAGTTTCACATATCCCATTTGGCAGAACATCCAAGAGTGGAAAAGATGTATCAGGACCTCCGATGCTAGTTTTGGTGGCCAGGTATGAAAAAGGTGGTGGCAGAGTTTGTTTCTAGATGCCTCACTTTTCAACAAGTGAAGGCTAATCACCAGGTTCTATTTGGATTGACCCAACCACTTGAGGTTCCAAAGTGGATGTGGGATGGAATATCGATAGAATTTGTGATGGGTTTACCACGCACATACAGGAGGCACAATACCATTTGGGTGATCATTGACTGACTCACTGATAAAACACTATTTTGTTGAATATTTTATTGATAATAAATGATATAATTTCCTCACATTGTGTTAAATATGTTTATTTATAAAATATTTGGGATTTGATCATTCATTTGAAAATTTGGTGAAAATTCTAGTTTTACCCTTTATAGCGCACTGTAGTATTTCAAATATAAATATTTATATATTTATTATTTGAATTTTAAATTTTGTAAAAGTGTTCCTAACTTAATTTTCTTCAACCATTATTCAGGACACTATATCAAAATAATTCATTTGGATGGAGTAATTGGTCCATAAAGTCAAAGGTGGGCTGGACACGCCAGAATGGAGAAGCTTCTTTATTTCAGCCATAACCTCTTTATATGGGGTTTTATTGAGCCCAAATTATTATATGAGATAGAGGACTCATATCCGCACATATTATACTTTAGGAAGGCCAGACAATTCACGCGTTTTGGTGGTCAAATTGACAGTGCAAGGTGGAATAAAATATTTGGCCGAGATTTCCCATTCCCACTTGAAACCACTTTGAACCTAGCCTCCCCACCACTATATAAATTGGTGTTTTTCACATTTTGTGGGCTTGGGACGTGTATTGGGAATTTTAATTCATAAGAGAAGAGGTTTCACTCCAATTCTCCAACCATTGTAAGAGGGGTATCTCTTGAAGCAAGGATCCCCTCATCAAGCCTTCCTCTTCTCCTTCTCCTTCGTGTTGTAATTCTTTCGTTTGTGTAGTATATTTATTTGTAATTATTTTATTTATTATCTTTTCTTATGTTTTATTTAAATTTATTCTTCTATTAATCTTCCTATTTTGTCTGGAATTATTGAGTAGAAGCGTTATTGGGTTATACCCATTATAAACCTTTGCACATGAAAAACGCTTCTACGATGATTACACCACTCATGGAAGAGTAGTCTTTTGGTAATTGATCTATCTTCTACCCTCTTCATTTAATTATTTTGAATCATTGAGATAATTTAATTCACTTAATATTATCCATGAATTGTGTTTTTAAATTGTAAGAAACTAATAAATCATTTGAACAATTAACACAAAAACATGCGAGGTCGGGATTTTGTGTAAATTGTGAGAGCGCGATCTTAATCAGTAATACAAGACCATACAGGATAAATTTGTAGAGTTTAAATATAATCCCTAAAAAAAATTCATCCTCATTTCTATATTGGATATGTGCCTTAATTTACCACTAACCATAAGCTAATCTTAGAACATCAATCAAAGCAGGGTGCTGCGATTTTATGTTTCGAAGTTAGCCTAGGGTTAAATTCACATAATCTTCATGGTAAAGTTAATTCTCGTAGGGTTTGGGATTTAACAAATTAATGGATAATAATTAAGTGAATGTTAATTTAAATTATACTGATTAATAATAGAGTGAATATGTAGAGTTATATCGATTATGCCTTTTAAAATATTTTCTAAAAAACATCTTCTTGTTGTGTCTTTTTAAACAAACTTCATTTTAAAACTAAAAAAAAATATAATCTTCTTCCAGAAAACTTATTCTAGATTTATAAACTATAAACAACCCCCATCCTTTAAACTAGTGTTTTAATTTTATTCTATTTTATTTTTATAATACCTTTAATAAGTTGTTAAATTCACTTCCTTCTTTGAGAGACGACCTTGGTCAGCCACTCTACTGCACCTAAGTACCCCAAAATCACATTAATCATTTGAGGGTGCGCACGACAGTGTTCTTTCAAATTGGAGTAGTTTCTGGAGAGGTAAGTAATTTATTCAACCATTTAGATGAATTTCTTTTATTTTTCATTTTATTATTTTCTTCACCTCTCTCTTTCATCTTTACCCTTTATCAAGTTTTCATTTTTTTCATCCTTTTTTTGGGACCATCAAATCAAACTTATTATCATTTTATTATGGTCCACTTTTCTTCACTTAATTTTTCTATTTCTTTGATTTATGACACAAACTAATCCCAAGGATCTCTTAGATCTTGACCCTGAGATTGAACGCAACCTTAGGGCGCGAATCCGTCATTAACAGTCTACGAGAAGTGTCGAAATTTACCCAACTGGGGAATTCCTCCACTCTAGGAATTTGGAAATTGGAAACAATTCTAAGTCCAAATTAAAACAAGAACCAATGGCTGAAAATAATGGAAATGAACTTAATAGAACGATTTTAGAATTAGCTGCACCTGATATTAACTATCAACCAAATTGTATTGCATACCCAAATCTCAAATCAGACTTTGAACTAAAATTTGTGTTAATTCACTTACTTCCAAAGTTTCATGGCCTCTCTAGTGAGGATCCCAATAAACATTTGAAAGAATTTAATGTGGTTTGCTCAACCTTGAAACCAAGAAATGTATCTGAAGTCCAAATAAAATTAAGAACATTCCCATTCTCACTTGATGGAGCTGCGAAAGATTGGATGTATTATTTACAACCTGAAGATGTAACTTGTTGGAAAGATTTGAAATGTCTTTTCTTGCAGAGATTTTTTCCAGAATCAAGGACCACTTCCATTCGTAAGGAGATCTCGGGCATCAAACAAGCCCAAGGGGAGTCAATGTATGAGTACTGGGAGCGATTCAAGAAGTTGTGTGCAAGCTGCCCACATCACCAAATCAGTGAGAAACTACTCATCCAGTACTTCTATGAAGGACTCACACCTATGGAGAGAAGCATGGTAGATGATGCAACTGGAGGAGCATTGGTGGACCAGACACCAGTAGCTGCACGTGTATTGATCGACATGATGGCCCAAAACTCCCAACAATTTGGTGATCGAGGTACACCATATGTCAGGGGAGTACATCAGGTAAGTCCTTCTTCTATTGAAATTCATTTTATTGATACAAAGTTGGAAGAATTGACCACTATGGTGAGGCATATTGCATTGGATCAAAAGAAATACGAACCCCCTCCTTCATGGCCTTGTGGCATTTTCAATGAGACAAGCCACCCAACTGACTGTTGCCCACAAATACAAGAGATAGAGGATTGCGCAACAGTATTCCCAGGGAGACCATTTTAGTAGCAACAACAACAATATCCCCAAAAGAAGTTTGATTGATTTGCTCCAACATACAACCAAGGGTGGAAGGATCAATCAGACATGAGGTATGGCTCTGGGCAACAACAAATGCCCCCTTTTCAACTAAACTTCCAACAGCCTCTACCTTACCAATAGGGTTTCCAACAACCCTAAAAGAGATTCGAAGCTCAAACATCAACAAGTCAGCAACAAGGGAATCTCCAACACAAGGTAGACTCTAACAATGATGATATTTTGAATCAAATTGTTCTTAATCAACATAATGAACTGAAGAGTCAAGGTTCGAAGTTGAGGGAGTTAGAGACTCAAATGAGCCAGATTACCACTGCCCTCCATGAACTTGTAAGTAAGAATTCCAGAAATCTACCTTCCCAACACACTCCAAATACAAAGGGGAATGTTAGTTCCATCACATTGAGTAGTGGGAAGCAAATGAATGATACATCAGTACCTTCCATTCCACCGGGATTCACCTCAACTCCAGAGAAGCTGCATTCCATACCAACTGATGAGAAATCCAAGGAGAAAGATAAAGGTAAGAAAAAGATTGATGATGTTCCTCCTAAACCCCTTCCTTTTCCAAACAGGGTTGTTCAAACCAAGAAGATGGCAGAAGAAGCAATGCAAAAGGAGGTTTTGGACACATTCAAGTGTGTGGAGATCAATATTCCTCTACTTGAATCTGTTAAGAAAATTCCAAGGAATGCGAAATTCTTAAAAGAACTTTGTACCAATCAAAGAGGGATCAAGGGAAATGAGAGGATCAACCTTGGAAGGAATGTCTCAGCACTCATTACACCAACTCTGGCAATGCCAACAAAGTGAAAGGATCCCGTGATATTCACCATCCCATGTACCATAGGGGAGTTGCAATTCTATGATTCTCTTTGTGATTTAGGAGCTTCAATAAATGTGATGCCTCACTCTGTATTTTCTTCTTTACAGGTTGGTGAGTTTAAGCCGACGAGAGTGGTGGTGCAACTGGCTAATAGAGATACGGCATATCCAGTAGGAGTTCTTGAGGATGTACTTGTCTGGGTAAGATACATGATCTTTCCAGTAGACTTCTATGCGCTTAACATGGAGTATGATCTGGTAAGTTCTCATGCCCCCATTATCTTAGGTAGGCCCTTCCTCAAAACTACAAAAAACTATCATAAATGTCAATGAGGGTACACTTTCCATGGAGTTTGGAGATGAAGTTGTGATATTTAATGTTATAGATTCCATGAAGTACCCCTCAGAGGACCATTCTTCTTTTGTTATCTCCCATTTTGAACCACCAAATAAAAACTTCATGTATTTTGATTGTCTTATGCTTAGGGGTATTATGAGTATTGGTTCAAGTTTGATGTATAAGAGCACTTCCACACATGTTTCTGATACACAATCCTCTCTTGGATTTTATTTTGATGTGGATTTATATTCTGATTTTGATCATGTTCACTCTGATAATGACATGGCTGTTGATTATGCTGATGGATTTGATGTTTTATTCTCTAATTTTGATGATGTATATTCTGATACTGATGTTCATTGTGCAGATATGTCTGTTGCATCAATTTCTCTATCCATACATCACCCCCTACAATGGAACTCAAGCCATTACCCCCAAATCTTAAATATGCATACCTGATGAGTGGTGATAGATTGCCTATTATCATTTCTAACAATCTCCCTTTTGAACATGAAGAAAAGATTTTGAATATTTTGAGGGAGAATATCAGGGCGATCGGGTGGACCTTGGCTGACATATCAGGTATTAGCCCCTCCATTTGCATGCATAATATTCTCTTGGAGGATGGGGCTAAACCAGTGAGGCAACCACAAAGGAGACTCAATCCAACCATTCTGGTGGTTGTTAAAAAAGAGGTTGAAAAATTGCTCAAGGAAGGTATAATCTATCTGATTTCAGATTCTCAGTGGGTATGTACTATTCAGGTTGTGCCTAAGGAAAGTGGTGTTAATGTTGTTAAAAATGAGAAAGACGAGTTAGTTCCAATGAGGGTACAAAATAGTTGGCGTGTGTGTATTGATTATAGGAAACTAAATCATTCCACTCGCAAAGACCATTTCCCCCTCCCATTTATTGATCAGATGCTTGAGAGACTAGCTGGGAAGACACACTATTGTTTCTTTGATGGATTTTCTGGCTATTTTCAGGTTCCCATTGCAGCAGAGGACCATGAGAAGACGACATTCACCTGCCCATTCGGTACCTTTTCTTACCTAAGGATGCCATTTGGACTTTGCAATGCCACATGTACATTCCAATGATGCATGGTGAGTATTTTCTCAGATTTAATTGAGACCTGCATGGAAGTATTTATGGATGATTTTACAGTTTATGGATCCTCATTTGATGAATGTATCTCTAGTTTGGGTGATGTATTGCATAATTGTATTGAGAATAATCTGGTCTTAAATTTTGAAAAATGTCATTTCATGGTCGAAAAGCGAATTGTCTTAGGTCATATAGTCTCACAACATGGCATTGAAGTTGATAAATCTGAGGTAGACATTATTTCATACCTATAATATCCTACATGTGTGCAAGATGTTCGATCATTCCTTGGACATGCTGGATTTTATCGACGCTTCATCAGAGATTTTAGTAAGATCACTCTACCCTTATCTCAATTGCTTCAAAAAGATATTGAATTCAATTTTGATGATTCTTGCAGGAATTCCTTTGATGAGCTAAAGAAGTGTTTGACCACTCCACCTGTCATACAACCCCCACGGTGAGAGATTCCTTATGAGCTTATGTGTGATGCCTCCAACTTCGTGGTTGGAGATGTCTTATCTCAGAGGGTGGAGGGACGTTCACATGTGATCTCCTATACATCGAGGACACTGGATTCAGCCCAATCAAACTACACAACCATGTAAAAGGAGTTTCTTGCTGTCATATTTGCTTTTGATAAATTCCGTTCATATTTAGTGGGCTCTAAAGTAGTTGTTTTTTCTGACCATGCAGCTCTGAGGTACCTCTTAAAGAAGCCAGATGCAAAGACCAGGCTGATTCGATGGATGCTCCTTCTTTAGGAATTTGATATTGAGATAAAGGAAAAAAGGGTTCAGAAAACTTGGTGGCTGACCACATGAGTAGGATTACTCACACTCTAGAGGATGACACCTTGGACCAGGTACCACTTCGGGACACTTTCCCCGATGAGCATCTTTATTCCGTCTCAGGTACGCATCCTTGGTATGTAGATTTAGTTAACTAACTTGTTGCCTCTGAAATAACTTCAAATTTAAAGAAACATCAAGTCAAAAAATTAAAAAGTGAGTCTAGGTTTTATGTGTGGGATGATCCTTACCTATGGCGCATGTGTAGTGACCAAGTCATTAGGAGGTGTGTTCCCGATCAGGAGTTTAAGACTGTTTTTCATTTCTGTCATACACCTGCTTGTGGTGGACACTTTGGACCCCAACAGACATCTAGGAAGGTTTTCGACTCTAGATTATATTGGCCTAGCTTATTCCATGATTCCCATGTGTTTTGTAAGTCATGATCTCGTTGCCAACACACTAGGAACATTTCTAGGAGACACGAGATTCCCCAACAACCCATTTTATTCTGTGAGATTTTTGAAATTTGGGGAATTGATTTTATGGGACCTTTTCCTTGTTCATTTGGTTTCTTGTATATCATTGTTGCTGTCGATTATGTGAGTAAATGGGTGGAGGCCAAGGACACTAGGACTAACGATTCTCATGTTGTAGTGGATTTTGTCAAGGCTCAAATTTTATGCAGGTTTGGAGTACCAAAGGCCATCATCAGTGACCAAGGGACACACTTTTGCAATAAAAATTTTTCTTCCCTTCTTCGGAAGTATGGAGGGACACACAAAACATCAACACCATACCACCGCCAAACAAATGGCCAAGCTGAGGTTTAAAATCGTGAGTTGAAACAAATTTTGGAGAAAACTATACAGCCAAATAGGAAGGATTAGAGCAAGCACTTGGATGATGCATTGTGGGCTTATAGGACAGCATACAAGACACCCATTGGTATGTACCCATTTCGGATTGTTTTTGGGAAATCATGTCATCTCCCAGTGGAAGTTGAGCATCAAGCATATTGGGCTATAAAGAAATGCAACATGGATTTGGCCCAAGCTGGAATTCAAAGGAAGTTTCAAATTCAAGAGATTGAGGAGATTCGATTGTCATCATATGATAACTCAAGGCACTACAAGGAAATATCAAAAGAAACTCATGACAAAATGATCCAACAAAGGGAGTTTCATGTTGGAGAGAAAGTCCTTCTCTATAGTTCACAACTCAAGCTGATGCCTGGTAAGTTGTGTTACAGATGGTTAGGTCCTTATGTTGTGACTAATGTTTTTCATTATGGTGTAGTGGAGATCACACAAGAGGACACAAGATGGATCTTTAAAGTCAATGGGAAACCTTTGAAGAGATACATTGAGGGACTTCCTACTGATTCAATGGATTTTATCACACTGCATGACCCCATCATCACTTGAGCACATCAGGATGTTCCTAACCCTTTCACTTTTATATTATTTGTCCTATTTAAAAATTCTGCATTTCATGTGAATATATCATCTCATGGGTTAACATTGAGGAAAATTCAATATTTTATGTGTGGGGGAGGGAACCTTTTAGTTTAAGTAATTTCAATTGTTTTCCTGTTTAAAAAAAACAAAAAAAAATTGTGTGTTTTTCAAATTGTGTGTTTTTATTTTTCAATTTTCTTTGTGTTTTTGAAATTTTTGAGCTGAAATGATTCTCATCACAATTTTGAAATGCATATCAATGAGTGGAACAATTTATCCCATGAAACTGAGCTTAAATGAATACTGAAATGACTTTGTTTCAAGTTCAAATATTTAGTAATTTCATGAAAAGTACACTGAATTTTGAATCCCATGGCACATCTCACTGTCTTTATATTTGAAATCACTTTCCTATGAGGCTTCTGAACCATTATTTTCATATTCTTTACATTCAACTCACTTCTTGAGAGAACCAAACCATGCTTGATTTAACCAGAATTTGATTTATTTTCGTCAAAACTTGAGGGTTTGAGGTACTTATGTTTAAATGATTGAGGAATTTGTTTGGTATTAAATCCCCCATTTCAAAGAATCCTTTTTTATAATTGACTACCTTGAACATTTAATCCTTGTAGCCCTTAGAAGCCATGCACAACCTGTTAGGTTAGCCACATTACAAGCCAATTTTCCCTATCCAACCAACACTTGAAGTGAAATTTCATAATCTAGCTGAGCTTAAGTGTGGGGGAAGCTATGTTGTGTTGTGCTAACACATTCTATGATACTTTGGGCGGAAAATTAAATTCTGAAGAGATGTGTTTGCTAATGAAGAAATTAATTATATTGAAATCTGTGCCTTTTATGGAGCTTTCATGACAAGTGAAGCTGTGCCTTTTCTGGAGCTTCTAATTGTGGTGGAAAGTTGTGCCTATCTGGAGCTTTCAAGAAAATCATGTTTGAGAAGATTGACATTTTTGATACTGAAATGATGAATGGTGTGAAATTTTCATGACTTTTCATGATGATGGAGCTGAATTGATACTATGAGGATTGAGGAGAAGACCATATTTAAGTGAAAATTAGATTAATGCAATTTTTCTTCAAAAAGAGTCAAGCCCTCCTCATTCAGCCTCAGGATTTTTCACATCTAAATCCTACCAACTGAAAGCCACAGAACAACCCTGAAATGTCCTAATGATAAATATACGTCCTTGATTCACATCGGGTGGAAATGTATGAATTTATCAAGCCTATAGTGACCCTTTTATGAGTTTGGATGAGAAAGACATTGCAAAAAAAAATTGATATTTGTGTGATGAGAGAAAATTCAAGCGAGGTAAGTGTTTTGTGCATGGGAGGATAAATGAAGTGGAAATATATTGAATGATATAAATGGAGAACTTTAAATAATTTTTTTATTAGGTATGATATATTTTGTTTCTTGGTGTGTAATTGTTTGATCTCAAGGATATGTGTTTTAAAATTGGTTTTGATTTGATATTGATGTTTACTTGACATGAGGTTTTTCCCAGGAGTGCAAAAGGGTAAGTGTGGAGGAGTTGATAAAACACTATTTTGTTGAATATTTTATTGATAATAAATGATATAATTTCCACACATTGTGTTAAATATGTTTATTTATAAAATATTTGGGATTTGATCATTCATTTGAAAATTTGGTGAAAATTCCAGTTTTACCCTTTATAGTGCACTGTAGTATTTCGAATATAAATATTTTTATATTTTTTATTTGAATTTGATATTTTGTAACAGTGTTCCTAAATTAATTTTATTCAACTTTTATTCAGGAAAATAGATAAAAAAAATGCATTTGGATGGAGTAATTCGGCCATAAAGTCAAAGGTTGGCTGGACATGCCAGAATGGAAAAGCTTCTGTATTTCGGCGATAACTCCATCATATGGGATTTTATTGAGCCCAAAGTTTTATATGAGATATAAGACCCATATCCTCACATATTATCCTTATGGAAGGCCAGCCAATGCACGATTTATGGTGGCCAAATGGGTAGTGGAAGGTGGCATAAAATATTTGGCCGAGATTTCCCATTCCCACTTGAAACCACTTTGAACCTAGCCTCCCCACCACACTATAAATTGGTGTTTTTATCATTTGGTGGGGTTGGGACGTGCATTGGAAAGTTGAAGGAAGAAGAGAAGATGTTTAACTTCAATTATACAACCATTGTAATAGTGGTATCTCTTGAAGCAAGGATCCCCTCATCAATCCTTCCTCTTCTCCTTCTCCTTCGTGTTGTAATGCTTTCATTTGTGTAGTAAATTTCTTTGCAATTCTTTTATTTCTTCTCTTTTCTTCTGTTTTATTTAAATTTCTTCTTCTCTTAATCTTCCTATTTGTGCTGGAATTATTTAGTAGAAGCGTTATTGGGTTATACCCATTATAAACCTTTGAACATACAAAACGCTTCTACAATGATTACGCCACCCATGGAAGAGTAGTCTTTTAGTAATCGATCTATCTTCTACCCTCTTCATTTAATTATTTTTAATCATTGAGCTATTGTAATTAACTTAATATGATCCATTAATTGAGTTTTTAAATTTTAAGAAACTAAGCAAGCAATTGAACAATTAACACAAAAACACGTGAGGTCGGGATTTTGTGTAAATTGTGAGAGCGCGATCTTAATCGGTAATACAAGACCATACGGGATAAATTTGTAGAGTTCAAATATAATCCCTAAACCCAATTCATCCCTATTTCCAGATTGGATATGTGCCTTAATTTACCACTGACCATAAGCTAATATTAGAACATCAATCAAAGCAGGGTGCTGCGATTGCATGTTCCAAAGTTAGCCTAGGGTTAAATTCACATCATCTTCGCGGTAAAGTTAATTCTCATAGGGTTCGCGATTTAACAAATTAAGGGATCATAATTAAGTTAATGTTAATTTAAATGATAATGATTAATAATAGAGTGAATAGGTAGAGTTATATCGATTACACCTTTTAAAATATTTTCTAAAAAAACATCTTCTTGTTGTGTCTTTTTAATCAAACTTCATTTTAAAACTAAAAACAAAAAAAAATACAATCTTCTTCGAGCAAACTTCTTATAGATTTATAAACTATAAACAACCCCCATCCTTTAAATTAGTGTTTTAATTCTATTCTGTTTTATTTTTATAATACCTTTAATAAGTTGTTAAATTCACTTCCTCCTTTGAGAGACGATCTTGGTTAGCCACTCTGTTGCACCTAAGTACCCCAAAATCACATTAATCATTTAAGGGCGTCCACGACAGCGCTCTTTCAATCACCAAGACGTTCCACAACCTACTAATCCCATGAGTATAGATAAGTAGAGGGCTTGATATTCCTCTATGTGGAGGAGATAGTTCCACACCATGGAGTCCCATCGACGATCATTTCAGACTGTGATTATTTTTTCACATCCCAACTATGGGAGGGATTACATGTGGTGTTTGGGACTCTGTTGTGCTTGATCACATCATTTCATCCCCATAATAATGTCTAGATGGATTGGATCATCCATGTTATTGAGGACATGCTATGTGATTGTATCCTAGACTTTGGAAATAGTTGGGAGGACCACCTACCACTGGTGGAGCTTGCATATAACAATATATAACACTCCACCATTTGTATAGAACCATTCAAGGCATTGTATGGGAAACCATACAGGTCACCACTATGCTGTAAAAACCTAGGAGAGTCAGCACTCATGGGTCCAGAGTTGGTATGGGATACCATTGAGAAGGTGAAAATCATCCAGGAGTGGATGATTACTGCACAGAGCCAGTATAAATCATATACTAAAAAGAGGTGGAGGCCTAGGTAGTTTGATGAGGGATACCATGTGTTCCTTCAGGTATCACCTCGATGGGGATTGAAATCATTTGGCATGGGTGGCATGTTATCTCTGAGTCACATTGATCATTTTCAGATTATGAGTAGATTTGGTGAGATGTCATACTACCGAGCTCTACCCTCATAGTTGCACTGAGCACATGATGTCTTCCATGTGTTGTAGTTAAGAAGGTATGTGCATGATCCATTGCACGTCATTGACTTGGGTGAACTGGTCATTGGTGATGGGAAGAATTTTATCGAGTACCTTGTGGAGATCAAGGATAGATAGGATAAGATCCTTCATGGGTGGTCGATTCCTCTGGTCTATGTTTTGGGGATGTATGAGAATCTCCAGGAGAGCACTTAGGAGCGAGAGGATCAAATTTGTGCTCATTACCCTAATCTTTTCTAGCTATCTTTTTTTTGCCTTTATGGGATGTAAATACCGATGGTGGGGAGAATGTAATGACTCCAATTCTACTATTTTTTTTATAAATTATATAGGAAAATTCCACGACCAGTCTCTAATAGGACGTGCGATTCTGATGCCCAAGGTTCCTGGTATGTTTGTTTAAAAGATGTTACATTTTTAATAGCACATGTACACAAATTTTATGAAAATGTTAAATAACTCAAACATATGTTCCTAGATCAGAAATCTGAGAGAACCATTGAGCTCATAGTAGTGGCATTACCCCACGCGAGACCTAACATTGGTTAGCACATATCATTTGTAGAAAAAGTCACTAGGGGCATAACCATAAATAAAATAATTAAATAAAAAATATTTTATTTTGAAATCCTAAAAACTCATAAATGGTAACTCATATTGGAAATCCAAGATGACTGTTGAGTTTTTAAGGGTTTTTTCCATAGTTAAGGCTTAACATCGATTGACATAGGTCGATTGTAAATGTTAGTTTTCGGACTTGAACATCATTAAAATATTTAATAAAAATATTTAATTTAGACATTAGATATTGATGAGATGACACTTTTTTTAATAATCTAGGTCAGAGTAATTTATGGTTATCTCCATAACTCTAGAATTCCATGAAGTCAAGGATATGGAAGCTCTCTCCTAACGACAAACACTGGAAAATAGAGGATCAATGAAGAAAAAAACCTCCTTTCTTTGTCAGCGAGTGATCCAAATCGAGGTAGGGTTTAAATATCTTTGTGATTTTTTTCCTTCTTATAATTAAACAACGAATGTAAAGAAACCCACCGACATGTTGATTCGTGGTTCGATCATTCTTACAGGAGGAATAATTATTGTATGGTTAATGGGAATAAATCTTGGTGATTATTCCATTGTTGGTTTCTTTGTGATCCCACTAACATGAACATATGAAGGCTGAATGAACATGAAAACATCCATTCTTTGGGTGTTCATGTTCTTAATCCATCCCCCATAAATCTATCGTGTTCTTAATGTGTTCTTCTACCTTCAAAAACCTATGTAAACAACCGATCGTTGCACCCATGATCCATGGCGCAATGATCCGAGACTGAATGTTGTGATCCACAAAAACATTGAGAAGGTGTTACTAGAGCGCAACAGGTAAGTGGAAGCTCATGGTGGAGGGCATGACGAATGGAGGGCCACTGATAGGTAGGTCGTTGGTGAGGGCAGAACACGACCTGAAAAGAGGCCAGATTTTAGTGGGGTGTATAGCCACAGTCCAGTGGGACTACACCAGAGGAGGAGCCCATGGTGGAGCAGGCCGTGGGTGGCAGATAGGAGCTGTAATAGGAGGTCGTGGAGGGATGTATCTTAGAGGTTGTGTCGTTAGAATCCCACAGCGGTGGGGAGGCTGTGGAATGAGGTGGAAAATACAGACAGATCATGCGAAACGCGGTCTAGCCGCGTTGATGAGGGGAGCAGGTTGGCCACATGGTCGGGTGACCATGTGGACCCAGGGGACGCGGCCTGCATCTGGAAGAGTAGGGCTGGACCACACGATGTGGGCCGGTATAGTCCAACTAGGCCACTCTGGAGGCCTAGTGGCCCATCGATCCAGGCTGGTTTGGGCCGACCCAGACCGACCGAGTTGGGTTAGCTGGACTGGGTCGGGTCAGATCTAGAATTGACCGAACCCTTTTTACTAAATTGGCCGTATAATTCAAACCATGTTCCTGTTTGACGATTCGTTTGTGGCGTTGGGACCCTTTCGACGAGGAAATCCTTATGTGATAATCTATGTGAGATTTTTTGGAATTTTTTATGACCTAATTGCTTGGGTAGTAGGTTCTCTTGGAATAAGTGGGCTATGAGTGGAATCCTATGATTTCCAGTGACTATGTGACTTGGGGTATTGGTTTACCCATTGATACTTCATGCACCATCAATTATCCATACACTATCGATGTTTCATGCACCATCGACACTTTGTGCACTATCGAAATCCCGGATTCCATCACCACTCCGGGAGCCACCGATGCTCCATGCGCCACTGAAAAATTGTGCACCATCAACAATCCATGCTCCATCGATGCTCCATGCACTATCGATGCTCCATGCACCTCTTAAACATCTAGTGTCATAGAGACTAGGAGAGATATGGAATACAACCAGAAATCCTTCTCTTCTTGCTTTAGACTTGTACCCATGTGAGCTGACCATATTGACTATACTTTGTGTGTTTCCTTTTTGGTGTACTTTGTGTGTTTCCTTTGTGGTTTACTTTTTGTGTTTTCTTTGTGGTTTACTTCGTGTAATTCTTAGTGGTGTACCTTTGTGGTTTTGGGGTCCCTACTGAGTATTATTTTACTCAACCCTGTACTGGATATGATCACACATATCGTGTCTTGTGCCAATGATCGATGATTTGATGGAGTCCTTGGTGTAACGGGGCTAGTTGGTACTTAGAGAGAGGTCTGAAAAATGAGGTGTGATTCAGCAACTTTAGATACATGTTTCTGTACCTACCCTTCCTGTAGGGTTTTCTGCAGACAAAATTCCGGAGCTTGTACTTTCCATTTTGGTTGGGATTGTATTATGGCCCCATTTACTTTTCAGTTTTTTTATTATCATACTATGTTGTTTTTATTTTAGTGGTATTCATTATTGTTTACTTAGTGTTTTTATATTTTAGTATTTTGGGCATAGAGATGTGTGTGTGTGTGTGCGTGTGTATAAGTACTTAGGAAAATACCTCCCATTTGTGGGATATGCCTACTCGGTGCTAGTCACCATCCCCTGGACAATCATAGGTGGGATTGGGGTAGTCACAACATGGTCCCCTATTGGATGGGTTGTGACAAAAGGGTTTACAGGGAGAGATCAAAATAACTAGGTTTGAGGGTGTAGATAGGAACACGACCCTTTCTAGGCATGTATAAAGGAGAGGAAGGTTGGTATGAGAATCAATTTAATGTTATATGAGGGTTCCTATACTACAGACATATGAGGTGACTGGAAATCTATCTTGGGAGAATTTTTAGGCTCTTTTGGCAGGGGCTGATATAGGTAGTAATGGAAGGCTGGGAATGGTGAGTGAGGATGATAATTTTTTTATTTGTGTTCTAAGGATGATGGATGAGAGGAACAATAATGCTATGGAGATTTTTATAAGATAATAATAAGTTAAGGCAATGGTGGAAAACATGAATTTGGAGAGTTCTCCCCACCCAAATTATTTTCCAAGTATGATTCACACAACAATGTAAAATATTATAATGGTGAAGGTCATATAAGTGGTGAAAGACTATTTTAGATGAGTGCCTCTTAATAGGGAACCATGCACATCCAATATTCTACTCATTAGAAATGTGAAAAACCTAATATCCCTTGTATAATATATACTAATATGTTTTTTCCACATTACATACAATATTATTTAATTTCTATTATATAGAAGGCTTAGAAGTATTATTATAGGGCTGGTTTTGGAAGAGATGTATGGTTTTATTAAGGGGTAGTGAATTCAAGGGGTGATGGGTATTATGATAGATATGGTGATGCATATCAGTAGGAATACTATTGGGTCAACCATTATGATTAAATCTGATATGGAAATGGCATATGGCCGATTATAATTGAGTTTCATTGTTAATGTTACGAGGGAATTTGGATTTTGGGAATGATTTTGTGACCTCTTATTCAAGTGTTATGTGTCCCCATGGATTACCATTTCTATTATGGGGAGGGGTTTTTTATTCTTCAAAACCATGCATGGTTTAAGGAAAAAAGATATGGTGTCTATAACCCTCTTTATTCTAGTTTCAAAGGATCTGAGAAGAAATATTAAGTGTGACATTGAGGAGTGAAATATTCTTACCCACAAAAATTAGAATAAGGATGCCAATGCATCTCATCTTATTTTTGCTGATGATATTCTTTTCTTTATCAATGGAAGGGAAAGATCCATACAAGGGTTCATTAGGATCTTGGAAGAATATGGTATCTAGATTTAAAAATGGATGAATCAAGGGAAAATTAGTGTTTTCATCTCCATGAAAATTGTAAACTGGAACATCAAGATAATTAAAGATAATATGGGAATTCAATGGTGGAATTTTTCAATATAGTATCTCAGCACCCCAATACCAGATGGTAGGATTAAGAAATTATATTTTAAGGCATGATCAATAGGATAACTAGGCATATCTGCAACTAGAATAATAACTTCCTCTCTTTTAGAGAATAGATAACCCTGGTAAATAGTGTTCCTGCATAAATTTTGATGCATATTCTATCCATTATCAGTGCACTAAAGGGAACCATTGAGAGAATGAAAAAACTCATGGAATAATTCATCTGGGATGTGAATCAAGATGGAATATTCCATTGAACATCTTTGGAAAGAATGGTGAAGCCAATTGACAATGGTAGAATCAAATTTTGGAGCGTCTAAAAAACAATGCATGGAAAACAGGTGAGGCTTGCTTGGGATATCATCGAATGGAATAATATCAAGAAAAAATGTACGAGGATCAAATATGGGTTGAATTGGAGTGATTGGAAAAATCAAATAGGGAGGGGCTATAACATTTAGAGGTTCATGGTTGATCATATAGAGGTGCTAAAGGACTAGGTTTAGTGGGTAATGGGTTGTGGGGATATCAGCTATTGGAAGGAGAATTGGGTTGGTGATAATAATTTCTTTCTAGGATTCATAGTTCTATATATCTCTCACTTAAGAAATCCATATGGTGGCCTATTTTGATTAATGTTAAACTTAATAAAAATTATACGAAATATTTAGATAATATTAATCTGGTGGATGATCTGGATAGATATGTTTTTTCAATTTCACCATCTGGATGCTTTATTAGTAGGGATTATCGTAAGTTGGTGCATCCAAGCAATGAGAAGAGTGAATGGGATTCTAAGCTTTTATGAATGGATATACCCGTGAAGACAATTTTTTAGTTTTTAGGGTGAAGAATCAGGCCTTACCCATAGATTAAAATGTTCAAAAGAAGGGGGTGTACATGGTTTTTTGATGTCGGGGTTATACATATCCAAGATCAAAGACTACTTGAATCTATTTATTAAAAGTGAGTGGGCACATGGAATTTAGAATCACATGTGGCGGAGAATGGGACACCTCATGATTGAGATGTCCATGCTAGATTTTATTTCAATCTTGTGTTAGGACCCTAGAGAGCATCTAATAGAGGAAAAGATTTGTAACATGATTTTTGTGGTGGGTTTCAAGACCATCTAGGTGGCTCAAAATAAGGCTAGAGAAGGCAGAAAGTTTTCACACCTTTTCTTTAGGTGTGTGTGAAATCTTTGGTGGTGTAGCTCGCTTCTCTCTTCATAGGTGGGTATTATAGGCCACATCGAGGAGGTTTATTTAGAACATAGCTTCTATTATAGATAGGGGGAGCATAAGTTAATAGGGAAGTTAGGTGAAATGGAATCCACCTTGAACCAAGATGATGCTAAATTTTCATGGGTCAAGTGAACTCGGTGATATGATAGGAGGAAGACCGGTTCAGAATAGAAGGGAGTAAGTTATTCTTAGGTTTAATGATTATTTTGGTCCAGGTAATTCTCATGGGGTAGAATTTTGGGTGATTACTAGTGGTCTCTCACTGTGTAGGATTTATAATATTAACATCTCAGAAGTGGAATCAGACTCAAAAGAACTGGTTGGGTTTCTCAATGGTAAGGTAAAAAATCCCCAGGATCTATCTTATTATATTAGAAAATGTAGAAGGATCATTGAACAGGGAGTAGTAGTTGGTCACACTTGGAGGCAGAGGAATTTCGCTGTCGATGCCTTAGCTAGTAAGGGGAGTCCAAGTGAGAGTTTTATTTTATATACTTGTGCGGGGTCATTAATATATGACTAAAAATGATTTTAAAGTGATATACCCTCACAATACTCTATTTTTCCCCTGTGAACCTCAAGGTTTCTTAATAAAAAGGATACTTTTATTCAATGATAGAGACCTTTGATCGCAAAAAACTTAATGATCAATGTAAAATTAAGGAATTGAAAACCATATATATATGATGATTTAAAATATCATTTGATCCATCAGATATATAGGTAATAAAATAAATTTTTTTCAATATCCCTTTCCTAAAGATTAGGAATTATTTTACTGTATATGAATATAAGGAAATATACTTACCTGACATGTTTCTATTTCATAAGAATGATTTTATCCTCTCGTTGTGTTTTGATCAATTTCCTCTTCATATGAAACTCTAGGAAATGAATATCCAAAATGGATATTTATTCCATAAGCATTTAAATAAGATTTTACAGGATTTTAAGATCCATAAAATAGTGACAAGTCTTCCATCCTATTTCTAAATATTTTCCAAAACCAATATGGTTAGAATAAGTTATTAATCTCTAAACCTCAACTGCAACACAATTAGTTTATCATTAATATTTTTCATCAAATAATTTATATAAAATCAATGAAATATTAAATATAACATCTCATTTTCCAATGGTATGTGGTAAAACCTTATCATTTTTCAGTTGTGGGTTTAATCCCTATGACCTTCATGGGACACAACAGGTTGTCAACCAATAAGTGGGCTATCCTTTTTCTAAAACCATATTAATATAATTTCTAAAATGTTCCCAAATTGTGATGACCCATAATTATAATGATATCAAATATAAAATAAACCTTAAAGGATACCAATACCTTTGATCATAAGTCCAAAAAATTTAAATTCATTCTTCCTCAATTTTTTCCATATACTAAACCATTGGGTTGTATTCTCAAAAATGTTTTCCAAAAATAACCTTAATCATGTTATATTACCACCATTTTTTTATAAAATGGATGTTTAAGACTTTGAATTTATGATCAACCTTAAAATCATAGCCCATGACAGTATCAAAAAATCTTATATTTATAAACACATATATGATTCTCAAATTTTACATAATCCTTTGACGTTTCATGATTCTTATAAAAAAAATACCATTGATGAAAAAATTAATTCTATATTTTAATTCTTCAATACCAATACATAAATAATTCAAAAATATTATTTCAACATAGTAACTTTTTTGTTCTAGGATTTTACCTTTAAAAGAGGTCATTTACTTGGATAATACCCTAGTTCCCAACATTGAAGACAACAAACTATTAATGAATCCTTAGAATAAAACTTATTTCCTTCAATCATACTCTTCAGTCTTTTTAGGAAATTAGTTGTATTATTACATTATTTTCCATATATAAAACATTTTCACATTACTTTTAGACACCTTCATGGGTGTATCTTTCAATATTTAAAACATGAATGAAATCAACCCTTCCTTGTTTTATGGTCTCCACCACTCAAGCTCTTAGCGAACTCCATCCTCCCATTATTTGGTGTCTCTAGGAGTTGGATAAGGTATTGGCTGTTACTTATATTTCAGGATAACTAACTAGGAACAATCATGAAATATTTTACAACTATCATCATCCCATATGGTTTCTCATAGTCACAACATTGTCCTTCTTGTTCAATGTTAACATGATTCCTTCAGGTATAGTGATTAAATAAAACCAAAATATATAGTGTGAGAAACAATAATAGTAGTGGAAAAACCACACAATAATTTATAGGATGTCCAAATCATGATGTCTTATTTAAAATCTAAGACTCCTTAGGTTTAACCTAGGTCTTTCATTGTCATAAACTATTCAAATCCTTCTGAACTATTTGTAATGAAAATGTGAATTATCCAAATAATATCCTCCAGAAGTGTCTAACCAGGTGTATATTATTGCCCATTTTCATGTGCCAGTTAATACTTGATCCTAGCCTAGAATGGTTTTTTTAAACTTATTACCTCTAGGTTCATCTATTCTAAAACAACATGAACCTTTTGTTTCAAAAAGGGATGAATTTCTAGGAAACACCACCTAATATATACCCTATAAAAACATTAAGATGTTCTTATATAAATTTTATACAAGTCTATCACAGGGTTACATTCCCTAATATATATTTTCAAAAATATAGTTCCCAAGTTTTCTATTAAAAATTCCTTTGATACCAACTGTAGCGACCTAGACACCAGTAGCTCGAAGTTGGTGTCTGCTTTATTACATTGGAATAATATTCAAGGAATCAAGACCTGAAATACTGTGTAGTTTAATAGTCTTAGTTAAATAGATACATACATTATTCCTATATTATATTTGAATACAAAAATTAAAACACTATTTTTTGATAATATCATTGTTTTCTTTATAATATCCTTGCATATCATTCATAGTACACTTCCTAGATTCTTGGTAAAGTAAATAAAATAATAGTGATCTCAAAAACTCAGAAATATTTACGTAAAGTAGATGATATCATGAGTAAATGAAGAATAATCAATATAGAATACACAATATATAAATTTAAATAACTAAACACACACTCCATTTGATCAATAACTTTATTATCATGATTAGATTAGTAATAATCAATATGTAAAGGTAAATAACTGATAACACATGCCATTTAATTAATAAAATGAGAATGAAATGCATATAGAGATAATATCATTATGAAAATATCATATATAATAATAAATTAATTCTTAATGAAGGGAATTATTAGTGATTAGACATCATGATCTCAAACATAATGATACACCTACTATCAATACCATTCACAATATCGTTAAAAAATGATGAGTAGGTATACAATAGAATACCATTTAACTAAGGATACCCAATGGATTTGTCTCATGAGACTACTTATATATCAAGGGGATATCTATAACCACACCCCCCCGATATCTACATATCCAATGAATTACTCTTATATCTAATGATCGATTTAATTCATGAAAAATTTGCATTATCAACAAATTTCTTTATCTAGTAAGGAATACAGATTAACAATAAATTCAAAAGTCAATCATATAAATTTCAAATTCAAATAACATATATTAAACAGATATATTTTTTAATTAATAAGTATATACATGATAAATAATATTGATATTTAGGGTAAATTTAATGTTCAATGATCATAGGAAAGTGATTATTTAATAAGAATGTTAATGACTACAAAAGTGAATCAATAAAGTGAATGTTAATACATTAATTAGTCAAAATGATCATAAACCATCTATATGAAGAATATAGATGTTATTATTACAACATTTCCCCAATGTATTATAATTAAAATATAAGGTTTTTTGTCTTTGATAAATAGAAATACAATAAAAAATATTTAAAAACATTCTTAATAAATGTATCAATTTCATTTTAAAAATAACACTATAAAACTAAAAGCTCAGATAACATTTTTAAAATAGTTTTATTTGAAAATAAAATTAGAAAATTGTAAATTAAGAATTAAAAAATTGAGTGGTCATGATGGCATTAAATTATGTACAATCCATATAAAAAAATCTAATTACTTTTTTAGTAAAAGATAAATAGACCTTATTTGGAAAATGACATGAAGATTTATTTGATTTTTTAAAAAAAATAAAACATGGGTAAAACTATAATTAATATATCATTTGGAGAATGTTATAAACATTTTTGATTTTTTTAGAAACCATGGTTTTGTGATAAAAATAATTTGTCGTCGAATGGAGAAATGATGTTGTATTTTATTAAAAACATTTTCTCAATAATTTTATATACCCAAGAGATGAATATGGTAATATTATTTGAAAACATAAGGAATAAAAATATGATAATAAAATTAAATGGTTTTATTATAAAATGATTAAATAATTTCCTTTAATTGAAATTGAAGTATAAATAATGCTAATTAAAATGAGATTGTAAAATAGAACCTTACAAAGACCATAAAATTGATGTGAGAATTAATAAATGAAAAAATTAGGTTTATCAAATTTACATCAAATTAAAAAAAATTAATTAAAATATAACTTATTCAAAATTATTCACACACATATTTTTATAATGTTAAGTATAATGAAGAACTAATATATCCTAATTAAAATAAATTCAGTTATAAATTCTTTACCACTTGGTAATTTACAAGTAAAATTACCTTAGATGAATAAATTAAATTTAAAACATAAAATACTATGAATAATTAATTATTCATTATATTACATGAATCATGGATAATATATACACCATATAAAATAAACTAGGTGCATAACATTACAATATGGCTCAATGAAGAGAAATTGAGATGATGTTCCTTGCCTCATGATTACTTTTGGTTGAACATTATTTAATATCCTATATAATGGTTTTAATCATGTTATTAATTTTAAACATAACAATATTCATAATTATAATATCATATATGATCTTCTTATAACATTTTACCACAAGTTTGTTAATAATATTTCATTATTTTCATTGTTTCAGGTGTTAATTTCCTTGTTTTATCATGCATGTTTTATCATAGAAGTTTGGGTTTCTCGGTATTTTATATAGATCTATCATATAAATAATTATATTAATGTTATAAATATAATATTTAGTTATTATATATATTTTTATAATCATTATTTAAGGTTGGACATACAAAATTAGTTGCATCGCTTCGTGGAGATGGTAAACCATACATACGCACGAGCGACAATTTCATTCCATTAATGACAAAAAGGTTAAGAAAGTTGGTGATATATTAATCTTAAAAAAATATAATTTCATATATATCATATATATTCATTAAATTTATCATTATTACTTTCCATGTAATGTGTAAGTGAAAAATTAATCACATTACTTCACGAGGTAGTAGTTTTCCGTGTAGATGAGCAACATTATCATAATTTAAATGGAATTTAAAGTAAGAAGGTATTATGTTGGGGGGAGGAATGGTTGAATATAATAGGTGTGATATAATTAATTATTTAACTCAATTATTTGGGAGTTTAGATTCTCTACAGGAGGATCTCGGGCAATGATGGCAGGTTTCATCTTTTGCAGGCAGAACAATATGGAGCTTACGACTGTTGAAACCGAATCCAAATATACACTTAACTACTTATAAAGTTTCCAATAAAAATATTGGTATACTTATTATCTCATATTTATTTTCATAAGATATATAAAAATTTTCATGTATTTTATTCATACCTATCGTGAGGGATACAAAGCCACAGATTTCCTTGCCTCGAAGGCTTCACATGACGTGCCCATTACTATCTTTCCCATCTTGGATTTGTTTTCAAATAAAGGAGTAGACCTAATCTAAGGGGATTCCCTCTAACTCCATAATGTTAGGAAATGTTTATTACTTGGTACTTTAATTTTTTTCTTTTTAAAAATTTAAATAAATAATAGTAGTAGTAATGGTATTTTTCATTATTAATCAAAAATGAAACTTTGTAGAAAAATCCCTAAAATTCACCCTAAGATAATTTTTATATATTTATTTAAAAAATTAATTTAATTTTTTGAAATAAATTTCCTAAAAGTGTGAAAAAATAATTTCAAGTTATGTGTGAAATTCGGGACTAAACAACCTTTTAGAAAATATATAGTTTTTCATAAAACATTTCTTTTTCACCTAAATGATTTTTACTTTTATTTATAATCAATATATAACCAAAGAAAATGTGTAAAACATAAATTTTACTAAATTAGTTAGTATTATTCATACCCACCAAAATAATGGCTAGGTTATATTGGTTACATTTTAAATAATAATATCTTAATAGAGTATTGTGTTTCATTTAAACCTGGTATTGGGTGCATCAAAAACTATCAAAGGGATTGAATTTATTAAAATATTATAATGTCTTGGGGTGATATATTCTCTTCTAATATTTTTTAGGTGTCTTATTCACTATTGATCATGATGATTCTATTTTAAAATATCTAGGTGTTACAATGATAAAATATAGTGAAATAAATGGGAATCCAAATATATTCGGTAATATTAATGGTAAATACCCTTAAATAAATATGATGATGTATATGGTATTTAAAATATGTAGATAAAATATATATGTTTTATTCCATAATTTATAAAATAAATTGATTTATAGTATTTAGGTGAACACCCTTCAATAAATGAAATGAAAATCATGGTACTCACAAAGGAAAGGGACTAGAAGATAAATTTTTCTTATTAACATGGAATGGTTAGGAAAGAAAGAGGTAGTGATGGATCAATCTAATAATTGAAAAGAACATTTAATAATACATAATAATAAATTATTTGGTTTATATCGTTATAATAATTTCCTTGATCAATCATAATGTATGTAAAAGGTTATAGACCTAGATGAGAATTTTTTTTATGAGAATTAGAACAAAAAAACATTGTAAATAAGAAACAATATTGATATTTTTGGAAAAATTAATTTATATAGAAATATTTTACAAAACTGGTGGAATAATAATTTATTTTGGGAAATGTTAAAATAAATATAGAATCTTACAATGAAAAAGAAAAACTAGTGGATTTATCTGTTCATACTGAAAACATTAAAAATTGATTCTTTTCACACAATGATGAAAATAACATATACGTAAAATTATAAAAATATATTTAAATTATTTTAATAAGTTTATTTTAGTAGAATTTGTATTTAATAATTTATTAAGTCATAGATAAGGAAATTTATAAAATCATCCAATGAATAGAGTTATATAAGGGGTGTTTTTATTAGAAAAAAGAATAGGCATGGTCGATTTCCTTGAAACGGGTAAACAATTATCCAACAGGGGGAAGTGATTTACCGAGAATAAATATAAAACCACTATTTTTTGACAAGAATAAAATGATGAAGGGGGGGGGGTTTAGAAATAAATATCATACAAATTTGCCAGATGGATTATCTTTTGAAAACAATCTCAGTTTGAAATTGATATTGAAGAATAAACCCCTAGCACAATGGTAATGTAAAAAATAAAAAGAACATAAGAGGGTTACCATGAAATGTATATTAAAATATCATGAAATTATTATAATTATTATACATGAATACAATAGGGTAGTGAAAAAACTATATAAAATAAATTATTGTGTGTAATATCAAAAAATTGTCATGGAATTTAAAATAGAGAAAAATTAACCTTACAACCATGGTATCCTTTGAATCAAAATACATTTAATTAAAATAATGATATGGATATAAAAATACTATAAATTAAATTAATATTTTAATAAACATCTATTAGGTAGTTATCATGCTATATCAAAGCTATCATGGTGAAAAATATGAAATATGTCTCTAGAAATTAAATTAGAGACAAAGAAACCCTTTCCTAAATTCATGACTTATACTAAAGTGATTGAATATCCTATATATAAAAATATATATATTAATCACTAATTATATAAAATTATTCATATATATAATCTTTTATAATCTTAATTTATAATTATTATTTTTAGGAATATTTATCATTGATTAATTAGCTATTTTTAATATCAGTTATGAGTAATCTTGATCATTTGGAATTAGTTTCTTAATAGTGGGTTTGTTATTAATTATTCTCCAAATTTTAATCATTCTAAAATAATAAAAGGTACTATAATTTATTCATTATAATTATTTATAATTTTATAATTTCATTCTATTGGAGTTATAATTATGATGCTTAATGATGAAATCAGCGATGTACATGTTTAGGTAATTTTTAATAAATGGATGTTGGTATCCTAATTAATGATTTTAATATGAATTATTCTATTAAAAAACAAAAATAGAATAATTAATTAATTATTTATATAATATATTATCATTAATTAATCTCTCATAATCATCCATGATATTATTTTATAGAATTTTACAAGTAATTGGTTAGATCTATAATGTCATGAACATATTAAAACTAACGGGTGGGTACAGTTATGAAAGAGGTTATTTTGGAAGAATATAATTTTTAAAGAGTAATAATGATATAATTTATATTTTACTAATATATTTAATAATATTTTAAGAGATTTTAATGAGTATAAAAGACACTAGATGAAAAATTATATACATTACTTTGTAGAAGTGACAATCTCCACGTACGCATGGTTACCATTTTTAGTTATCAATTAATGAGTGTGAAAGATGGGGTATTTTCTCTTTATAGTAATAAATATATTAAATTTATAAAATTTATTCCTGAATTAATCCTCATAACTAGCTAATATAGGATGTTTTTAAAAATAGAATATGTCACTTTGTGGACAACAATCCACAAATGTGCATGAATGATGTTTTCAATTTTCATAATGGAAATTAGAAAGTTTATAAATGATTTTTACATTAGAATAATTATATATATTATAAAAAACATTAATTTCATTATATCATAAAGAGATAATTAGGTATGTAAAAGTAATATAGATAAGAAAAGGGATCGAGAAATATTGGTACTCATGTTGAGATCTTGAGTTTTCCCTTCGAGGAATCCTTCGAAATGGAAGTCTTAGACTAACTTCTTATGACCATAAGATAAAGGAAGAATAAAATAGTTATAGGCTAATGGAAAATACCTAATTTTCAACAGTAAACCAATATTTAAAGACATCAATAAGGGCGAGTGAGAAGCCCTTTTATAATAGGTGATAATGAAAAGATTCTAATTATTTCATTATTATATAGATAAAGGGCACATATTACATGTCATGAAGAATCCAAAATAAAAAATAATGGAATAGAGATAATTTTTGATCAATTAAAATCTCAAAAAATCAATTTAAAACATGTTTAAAATGATAATCCTATTACCCCTTTTGGTAGCCCTTTTTACTCTTTTGGATTTTACTTCGGTAAATAGTTTTTAGCTTAGTAGTTCATTTTTTATCCCAAAAGATAAAATGGACCATATTACATAATATAGACACTTTAATTCAAAATTTTAAATCTATTTTATTTTAATCACTTTCTAAAAGTGATAAAAATTAATTTTGAAATAATAAATGTATAATGTATTAAAAATAGTTTTAGTGAATAGAGTGACTTTTGTTCTAAAATATCAAACATAAAATTTTAAACTAAAAAATATCCTTAAATTTATTATTTCATTTATAAAATAAATAATTCTTTCTAGAAAATGGTTTCATAAATTTCCAATCATAATTATATAAAAATAATATCATAAATTTTCAGAAATTTGAAAACACTATATATTTCCTTATTCACCTAAAAAAATTATCTTTAGAAAAACCATAAAAATTTATTATAATATAATATTATCCTAATGACACTAGAAATTATTTCCATTTTTTAAAATTAATGTTCTATTTCTTTTAATTTAACTGTTAAATAAAATCACAAAATATAATGAAAAATATTTTAATAGGAAATTAACTTTTACAATACTAGTTGTTTTTATTTATAATTTCTATAAAACACTAATAAAACTAGGTTTATTCAGTAAATATTTTATTTTATTAAAATCACTATTTGATAATAATATACAATATTTTATTTAAAAAATTATAAAGTTTAGAAAAAGGAAGCTTTTAGTAAAATAGATTTTTAAGAACAAAATGAACTAAGAAAATTTTTGTAAAATAACCTTTAAAATTATATATATATATATATATATATATATATATATATATTTCATAATTTAGTTACACATATGAATAATTGTTAATTTAATTGATATATTTTAATGGTCATATTTTTTTAACTTGTTAGGTTTTTTGTTTTAGTTTTTTTTCATATAGGAAAATAGATTAACATAATATTTATTAAAGGAAAATACATAATGAAATTTTGGGTCATTAAAATAAGTTCCCAAGGCACCCTAAGAGGGGTGGGGGAATATGGGTCCTATTAATTTAACTACTTATAAGCCACTTCATATGTTAGTATTTATAGATATTTCCTTAATGTTGGTGGGAACAATGTTCAAACTTTTGTTTTACCCTCAACCTCACTTAATATAGTAAATATAATATGAAAGTAATGCTAGGATTATACTTGGTTCACATGTAATGGGATACTCCAAGGATCATGTTATCATTGATTTGATAATACACCATAAAAATATTATACTAGTAAGGTGGATATAATATAGTCATGGTTACTCTACACCAAATCTCACTCCCTTTATAATTGTTTTGAGTCATGATCACTTCCTTCCCACATCTTAATTTCATTCTTATCCTTCATTCATTTATCTGGGTATGATCACCCATAGTTTATATAATTTTGGGTCTTCCACAGTTTAAGTACATATAGGCCCACTATGATTCAGAACACTTACATCCTCTATTTTAGGTATACATTTTGTTGATCTCTTTAGATGATCCTTCACAGACAAGTTGTAGACTCCTATGGAACAATAATGACAACCTTCCCAATAGTGGTCAGGGAAAACTCTCTCAACTTTCTAGTGTTGTGACTAGAACCATTGTAGAACTAAAAAAATTCTCTATATCTTTCTTCTCTTGAAAATATGATCCTCAAAGATTTTATAGGTTCCTTCTTTTTCATGTATTTTTTTTCAAGGAATAATAGTGTCTTTGATTCTTTTCCTTTATTATACATCCCTTATTCATAAAAAAATATAGAAAACCCATATGATATTACATTACATATTTTAAATAATATAAAACTCTAGAAATATCAACATATTGATTCGTTATATTCACATAACAGATTTTCTTCAGTCCACCTACATAAATTTAAATATATAAGGGCCTACAATATTTTGGTATGGAAATTAACCAACAATAACTTATTGTATCAACTACTATAAATTTCATGATATTCACAAATTTTTCACCAATAAAAACAAAATCATACTAAGTATTTTAGGTAAATATTGTGAGTCATTATTTCTCTAGCATGTAACTACTTTATGGAATATATATTCTTTTCCGTAGGATATTACTTTTTTATTTAAACCAAGGAAATAATTCTACAAAATCCCTATTAAATATACTTTAATAATAGCACATATTTGAATCAAAAGATATTTGAACTATCATGAATGGTTTAGTCTTCCTCTGACATAGTGATATTTTTCTATTTGATGACTCAACACAACCAAAACATTTCCTTCATTACTAGAACACTTTAAGGGATTCTACAGGAAACAAATATCAGGAAAAAACCATACCCCTTGACACCATGACACAATGTAGTAAATATCATGGAAAAATTACCTCCAAACTGATCAAAAATATGGACACATAATTTTTTTCTTCAACCACATATTCCCAATGACTAGAGATTTATTTTAACATGCATGAGTCCAACACTCCCATCTACATTACCATATTGGGATTCACTTTTCTTACAAGAAATATTTCATTTGATAGAAAAGATCTTTGTGATGTGATTATCTCCATCCAACCATTTTGACATATTTAGGTGTTTTACATACAATACATCATCGACCAAGGTTTTCATACCATTTTTGAATATCTTGGGGTTTCAATACATTTAAAACACTATCTCCACTAAAAATCTATCTAATATGACATTAACCTCCTTATTATTTTCCATAGGTGTAATTTATAACTAAAACATTAACTAAAATTCCCATTATACCTACAATCTTATTGTTTTAAGATCACAAATGGTGTAACTAGAATCCCTAAGGAATAGTCCAAGCCATGGTTAATATTTTCCTTCACTAATACTATTTTATTCATATCTATGAAACTTTTGGAATTTATATCCATAGATCCAACATGTCTAATACAAAAACCCACATTTTTGGAAAGTAAATCAACTACAAAAACTATCAATATTTTTCATATATCACTATTTTGATTCATACAAGGACACATCCATAAAAATACTTTAATCATCACTTTTTACATCTCCATAATATATTGTCGTCTTCCACATATTTTTTCGACAATTCTATTTTACCTATATAGTCAAAATTCTATTGATTGTCTTGAACCAAAATAACGACGCAATGGATATAATATTAAAAAACAACCCTCTAATCCCCTTACAAATATCTCCCATCACCACCCCTTCTCCTCAAAAAATATAAGGCAATGATCTTTTAAAATTTCCTCCGAATTCCATTCCAAATCCTCTCACTCATGTCAATGTTCTACTTATCTCATCAAAAGATTAATACAAGGATCCTTAAGTGGAAGCCCAATAGGGGACATCCAGAGGAGAATGTAATACCCTCAAACGAGTCTTATTTTTATTTTCCTTATCATTATAAAAAATACATTAAACATAGAATAATAAATATATTATCATATATATTATGGAATTTTATTTTGTTAATGGAATACCTATCAACTATCATTTTCTCTTCTCCTCTCATTCTAAAAAACAAAAACATTGCCTATATTATTTCGGGTCACTACTTCAGTGGATGATGATTTTTATTTTCCCATTACCACCTCCATGGTAGATTTAAATTCAAAAATAATTATTTAAAATTACCTAAATATGAATATTATAAATTTTTCACATTTTGGAATAAAAAAATCTCCAAAATATTAAATAAATTAAAACTAGTTTGCAGTGGTTGGTAATTTTTTTAAAATAAACTAACCATAAACATTAATGTTTTACTAAATAAGTTGTCCGTATATTAGAATACATTAGGATACATGGGACCATTTAGATTTATATAAGGATGTGAATAATATTTCATTTCACTTTTGTAGTATTATTCCCATTTGAATAGAAATTCAACAATTATCAGTAAGTAGACTGACCTTAGAACCTTGCAATAAACACCCTTAGAACAGTGAAGTTAATCCTTATATATAATATAAATGTTTATAAATAAGAATAATAAAATTATATTAAATAAAATTTATAAATAAAAAGTTCTAAATTAGATAATTAATTAATCAAATATTATTATCTACGATATTAAGTCCAATTTCTTAGCGGTTCTAGAACCTAAGGTATAGGGGTCCCTCAGAACCACCATTTTTCTTTGGGTTATGATATTTACCTCTCCAACCCACTTTTTATCTCTATTTTACATTATATAAAGCTTCTAATTTATGTATATATTTCTATTTCATATAAACCAATATTATTTTTCCATTTTTAAGGGGGTAAGACATTCCTTAACTTCATTTCTCAAATTCCATCTTTATTAAATCTCTTTCATTATGAAATGAATTAAGATTAGAAAAATCATTTCTTTATATGGGTAAATCTAATAGTTATTCCTAATGATTGATTTAATTTTGTGTAACATATAAATGTGAAAATGTTTTGATGGGTTCTCGAAGACATTTCTCAAATGAAATGGGTAATGTTTTTGTTTCAAGAGATTGTATATGTGGGATTAAGGAGTAAAACGAATCTAAAAAGGAAATACATCCAATGATACCTATTTTTCCCTTATAATACCATGAAATATTTCTACAAATATTTATAGATAAATTAACTGATATAGAATGTGATTCTGAGGACCAGTGTTTCTAGAATTAATTTTATAAAAATAATAAAAATATTTTATATTGAGCACACATAATTTCATAAAGAAAATGGGATAATTCTTAAATAAAAGCTCATATCCAAAATATGATACCATGGTTGAGTATGTAACTTAATGTTTACCCAATGCATGACCTAAAATAAGTTGGTGTGGTGCATTAGGATATCTCCCCATTTGGAAGTACATTTATATGCTTAATTATTTAAATTAATTATATTAATTATTTAATTTAACCTAACTTTAATATATATGAATCCTATATTATGGAAAATAGTCTAGGGTTAGCTGCATAAACCCTGGGGGGATTCCAGAACTTCTCCTTTTTTATTCTATTGGTGGTTTATATTGAATGATGGGAAGATCACTAGATCAAAAAAATATCATACCGCATTGAATGCAACAAATTCTTTCATTCATTTGTGAGCATGTTCTTTAATGATTAATGCTCCAATATCTGGGTATAAATTTTAAAACCAATTATTATGACCTTTTTATTAAATTTATTGAGTATAATTTTCCTTTATGTGTTCTGTTCCAATTTTATGAACTTTTCATATGCCCCTATATCGATTTAATTGATTATTCATTGGTTTTCTAACCCCATATATCCTTATTCTTGATCATGAGCCCAAAATGAATGTGAATGATAAATAAATTTTTTGTGACTTTTCACCTCAATTTCTCTGTTTTTATCACCTATTAGACCCCACAGTCTCATTTTGACATTATTGGGTGGTACCTAGCCCAGCCGATCCCCCAAATTGTGACAAATTCACGTTTGAGGGAAAAATCGACGAATCAGGGATAGATCTAGTTTGATTGTGGGTTTTGGGTGATTGATTTTTTATTTAATGTTTTAATCAAAGTTTGAGGGTGGAGTAGTTGAATTTGGTTCCTATAATGAACCCCCACAGGATTATGGATTCTGAATTCTTGGAAATGAAGGCATGAAATAATGATCCATGGCATGATCCACCATTTTCAAGAAAGTACGAGGAAAAAATCAAAGTGGAAAATCTGGATATGAATCATTGAGTTTGGATATAGGAAACTATGTAAAAAAAATAATACATGACTTGCAGTGTGATGAACACATGGTGTGTAACCCCTATGCTACGATGATTAGGGGTTTGGGAATTTATAAGGATGGAATGCCATGTAGACCCCCTACACACTGTGTACCAATTCCTCAAGTGAGTGAGCCTTGTGGTGGAGCCCACGAATAGGCACATTCCATGCGCCTGAGTACATGGATAGAGACATAGACACATTTGGGACACTGTGTCAATAGAAACATGATGTACTGAAGTACACTAACATGATATGGATACATAGACATGACCAAGCACACAGGTGGGAACCCAAGTGGCATAGGCATGCCATGTTGATCCCCTACATGAAATGTATCCCAAAATGGTTGGGATATGTGTAACTATATGAACACTTCAAGATTATGGATCAAAACCATAATTCATGTGGGTCCCCTAACAAACCATGCACACCTTGGTTCCTTTTGAGGAAACTTAAAACTCTCATATCTCCTTCATTTGAACTCAGATTTTAAACCTCAAGTAGCCTTTCCTGATTTTTTTTCTATTTATAAAATTATACTTCCCTCAGCTGTAGATTTTGGTATATGATTTGATATGTTTCTTAGAATAAATCTTGTTTAGTTGATGCTCGATGGTGGAAGTGATCACTTAGGATCACTAGAGGCATTCTGAGTGGAAACCTCTAGGTTGTATGGGAATGGATCCCCAATGAAAAGAGTGGAACTCTCTAGTTAGGATAGGTGGGGGTCCTCTACATACTCTTATTGTGGAACCCTATAGCTGATATGGGAATCGGTTCTATACAAACTTCAGGAGTGGAACCCTCAAGCTGGTCTAGGTCTGAGTTATCTACAATCAGAGTCGAACCCTCCTGTTGGTATAGGACATGGGTTCTCTACGACTTCTAGATTGTAATCCTCCTGATGGGAAAGACATGGGTACTCTAACATTAGAGTGGAACCCTCCTTCTAGAGAGGGAATAGGTCCTCCATTGACTGTTAGAGTGTAAACCTCCTATTGGGATAGGGTATGAGTCTTCTATCCATCCACTGAGTGGAACCCTCCTGTTGTACCAGGGAATGGGTCCTCTACCTAGAGATTGTGAAAACTCGATTATATGGCATAGTGAAAAGGTGTGGCTTAATTTGGATGGATAATGTTGGATAGATGCATGAGATATTGGGAATCATTATTGGACTTAACTAACTATTGGTAACTCTTTTCTTGGGATGATCTGTGAGATAGAGATCCCCTTTCTCTCTCATATGGGATTATTTTACTGAGCACACACACACATATGTATCCATACCATTGAATTTTTTTACACTCCTACCATAGTTTGTGAAGACATTTAGGGTACGGTATGTTATTTCTGTGTTTATCTTCTCATGGTTGGACAAGGTTACTCTCCTGTTATGGGTGGGAAATACTCAATGTGTAGTTCATATACACACACCATGTTAAGCCCCTTATATTTGGACAAGGTAACTCTTTATCTTACTTGGGGTTTATTTTCATCCTGTTTACTATATACTCTCATTATATTCCTATTTTAAGTCTTACAACTCCCCCTTCATCTTTTAGGGTGTCCTACTGGGTATGTATATACTGACCCCTACGTGGGATTTTCCTACACGTGTCGTTTCTTATAAAGATGACAAAAAGGTCGACGATTACTTAAGAGGAGGATCTTAGGGATACTGGGTGTTGTATACCATGTATGGTGATCCTAGATTAGAGACCTTGAGCTAGTCTCTCTCAATAGATTACTTTGGAGTTTTTTCAGGTTGGGACATACTTCTAGTTGCATGTGATTTTTTCCATTTACTTTCTAGTTTTTACTATGCTACTCTTATACACACTAGAGGTTTTTCATGCTTGGTTCACTTTCTAGAAGTTGCATCATTTTATTATTACCCCTCCTCACCTATGTATTGAGATGTTTGGATGTGTCCATACAGGAACATTAGTCAATGACCTCCCATTTAGAATATTCCTTTTGACGATTGTCTCCACCCCCTTGCCTATAGAGGTGGGCTTGGGGTAGTTACAGATCAATCCCAAGTTAGGGTGAGGTCGTGAAAGATTGGTATCAAATCAGTTTATTCCTTGGGATGTTTTTTTGGATTAGTCCCCTTTTGAGGATTTTGGTTGGGATTAGGGAATCATTGTTAGAGATTTTCAAGAATGGATCCCATTCTAGGGAATTCTATTATGGAATGGGAGACCAATGTATCCCTTCACCATGACCATGACTACCTATTTTCTAACTTTTTTTACCAAGACATTGGTTGTAGAGATCTATGAAACATGAATCATATAGTATTGAGTCTTTGAATTTCCTTATTTATTTATCTTCTCATATATATATATACACACACCCATATAACCATTACATCTTGATTAAAAGTTCAGGATGCCTCCTCAATGACAACCAGCCAAGATACCCGTTTCAGATCAAGATGACGATCTGTTGGGTGAGGAGGCCTCAATTCATGGTACATCCCTCAAGATTCCTCCTCCAGGTAAGAAGTTTGAATAACACCCACTTATTGACCAGTAGATCATCATAGAAGAGTAGGCTGAGGATGTGTGCAGGCTGAGAATGTGTGTAGTCTTAGCACACTTTATGAATTCTTGTGCCAAAGACTACTGAGGTTCCGTATTGATCCAGTTCGATAGGTAGTAGAGGATTTGATAAAGTTGGTGGTCCATATCTTTGTACATAACGAGAAACTGAAGGATCATGTGGTTACACTAAAAGAAATCCTTTTACATAGTATTTTTGGGCACTCGTGGAGTCTTGTTACCCAAATGAATAATGAGTCGACACTCTAGTGACCCAACATCCAACATCTATTTTATGAGGATTACTACCCCTCCTATTTTTGCACATTTCAGATTTTTGAGATTTTGGAGCTACATCAATGAGGGATGATAGTGGATGAGTACACTTCCATGTTTATAGACCTTACATGGTACTCCCTTGAAATTATTTGAGATGGCTACTTATGAGTGTGGAAGTTTGAGAAAGTACTCCACAGAGATATATGTGCAAGCATGGCTCACTTGTGCACCCCCACCTATGTCTGGGTGTTGGAGTGGGAACTGTTGACAGAGATCATCCTACCAAAGAGTTGCCACATAGCTAGAGATGGAAGTGGGAATCGAAGATATGATTTGTCTATTGTAGCTAGCAGGCACCAATCAGGAATAAATATGTGTAGGAGATCCTATCGTGACTAGACTTAGATGTGTGGTCATGTAGAACAAGGACAGGGTAGACCACCAGAGAATATCAAAAAGAGTAATTTATTTACTTTTGATGGGAAAGGTTACATAAAGTGTGAATGACCAACCTAACGCACTGAGGAGAACATGCAGATAGATAACAAACCCCCATGATAGAGACAATGTTGTGATTAGGGATCCCCCAAGAGAGGGATGGGAGTCCCCCTATGAGGAAAATATGAAACAGGAGGAGGAGAAGTTATGGTTGGTGTAAGACACTGTGATATACTTCTACCACCACCAATAGGTGTCCCCCTTCAGGATTAGGGAGGTGATAGTTAGGGATAAATATAACTATAGGCTCTAGAGGCTTATGACTCCAAAATGCATGTGATGTTTAAAGGTACAATATATTTGTTTTCAACTCTTGATTCAGTATTAGTATAAATATTTTCCAATAATTATTTCATCTCTATACTCCTGGTGTAAGATATGGAGATCCTAATTATGGTGATACCCTATAAGCTTCATCATGAGGTTCCTATGGGGAATACCACTTCTGTATATTTTATCTGATGGTAGTGTTAGCTATATCTTGGTGAAGAGAGGTTCACATTTGGGCTTTTGGTCATCACGATGGAACCTTATAACACCATCTTTGATATATACTAGTTGTCCATAGTTTGAAACCAAATTAGATGTCACCACATATGAGTTAGATGGTTTCACACTGATGGTATGAGATTCACCTTTGTGGGTGATAGAGATATCATCTCCAGATGAGTGGGTTCTGAGAAAAGGAGGCTGCAACCCATCACCCATCAGTTGGTGAGTATATCCCTTGGTGAATCATGATCTTCAAGAATTTTTATTCCTTTAGTTGTGGAGGATTATATGGAAATATTCCCCAAGGGTGTTCTTGGACTAGATCTAAGGTGGGATATGGAGTTTTAATGGACTTACATCCTGAGAATACTTCAATATCTTCTAGGGTATATTGAATGGACCCTACCAAGCTTCGGGAGCTGCGGTTGCAGTTTGAGTACCTTGTAGAGAGTAGTTTCATCTGGACTAGTGTATCCTCATGGGGAACTCTAGTGTTTTTTTAAAAAGTTGGATCTGATCTTATGGAATTTAATAGATTATCATATCTTAAAATAAGACACGATAAAGAAAAAGTACCCCTTATTGAGGATTTACAACCTCTATGACCAATTGTGAGGCATTAAATGGTTCTCGAATATTGATCTTCAGTTTTTCTACCACTAGTTGAAGGTATGTTAGGTTTTTATTCCAAAGATGGTATTCTGATATCATTATAGACACTATGAGTTCCTATTGATTCCCTTTGGTGTGACTAATTCCACCATAGTGTTTATTTATTTGATGAACTATATCTTCCACCCATACATGGACATGTTTATGTTTATTTTCATCGATGAAATACTCATATACTATACATTATAGGAGGATCATGGAGAGAAATTGTGGATGGTTTTATATTTTTTTCTAGAGAAACAAATTTATGATAAGATCTTGAAGTTCTAGTTTTGGACTCATGAGGTTCACTTTTTAGGGCATGTCATTTCTGAGCATGGTTTAGCTATAGAACTAGATAAGATCAATGATGTGATTTCTTAGGATCAAACCATGATCTTGTTATAGGTGTGGAGTTTTTTTTGTCCTGGTGGGGTATGAAAATAAGTTTTTGGTAGACATATCTAGGATTTCAGACCCTTTGACCAACCTAATGTGGAAAGGGTGGACTTTTACTTAAACTGATCGGTGCGAGAGGGCCTTCAAGGAGTTGAGTGTAAGGATTAAAAGTGATCCAATGTTAATAATACAAGATGAAGACATGGATTTTGTAGTGTATTAAAATGCCTCAAGATCTGGTTTCAGTTGCGTGTTGATGTAGCATCAAGTAGTTTTCTCATTCAGATTGAGGAAGTTGAGACCCCATGATTAAAACTACACAAATGATGACCTAGATCTGGCATTAGTAGTATTTTCTAGGAGGATGTCAAGGCACTAATTTCTGATGAAGTGATTTGTGGTTAACTCTGACCATGAAAGTCTCTGATACCTCTTAACATAGAGTGACTTAAACCTGAGATAGTGGCACTAGTTGGAGTTCCTATTGGACTATGAATTCAAGATAGTCTATACTCTATGGAAGGGAAACATTGTATTAGATCCCATTAGTAATAATTCCTAGCCTCTCTTGGTTAAGGTGAAGATAGATAAGGTCCATGTCATCCGTGATCTAATAAGGATGGCTCAGAGAGGGCATAAATCTTACACTGATCACCATCGTAGGCCTTTGGTGATCGAGAAGGAACGATAGGTCTTCTTGAGAGTCTCCACATGATGAGGATTGTGGAGGTTTTTCCAAGTGGGAAAGATATCTCTAAGGTGCATCAAGTCATTCATGATTGTGCATAGGGTTGGAAAGGTTGCTCACCATCTCACCATACCCCCACAAATAGAGTGCATGAAATCTTCCATGTATCAAACTGAGGAGATATGTGAATGAACCTACACACATCATCAACTAGGGTAAGATATACATCGAGGATAGATCCAACTTTAAGGAGAACCTAGTAGAGATTGAGGGTCGACAAGAGAAAATCCTATGTGGATGGACCACCCCATTTGTTCTCATATTTTGGTAGTATGAGAACCTACATGAGAAATCTTGTGAGTGGGAGATCCAGATACAGGGTCAGAAACCTGAGTTATTTGTATAGTTTTTCTTGTCTAGGAGGAAATTATTGAAAGAGGGAATGATATAGATACCCATTTTTTTTTCATTTTAAGACATTGAAATATTTTTACATATATTTCCAAAGATATACATTGAGATGACATGCATTTTCAAGGCCTGATATTCCTGTAATTAATTTATTAAAAATATTAAATATATTTTAGATTGTGCATACGTAGTTTCTTAAATAAAATGGGATAAACCTTAAAAATAAGAATAAATCAGAAATATGATATTGTGGGTGAGTATGAAAGGTGATGATTTCCCTAGGTACAACCTAAGGTCATCGGTGCAAGGCATTTCAAAATCTCACATGTTGGTGGTATTTTTAGATGGTTAATTAATTAAATTTATTTATTAAATTTATTTTTTTAAACTTACTATAATGTCTATAAATCCACAACTATATAGAATAATATAGGGCTAGCCACATAAACCTTAATAGGATTACAGATCTTTTTATTCCTCCTTCAATTGGTGTAGATGATGATGAATATCTAGATCATAGAATATTAGAGCATAATGAACACAACAATTTTCTTCAACTGTTAGTGAGTTAGTTCTTCAATGATGAACAATCCAATCTCTATGTAGGACTCATAAAATTATGGATCACACCATTTTTTATTAAATTGATTGATAATAATAGTTCTTTCTATGGTTTGTACAAATTTTATTAACTTTTCATGTGCTTGTGTACTAGTTTAATTGATTATTCTTCTATTTTATAACTCCAAATTCCCCATTTTTGATCATGGAACAAGAACTCTTGGAAATGGTGGATAATTAATTTTATATTTATTTCCCCCTAAATTTCTTCAATTTCATCATCAGTAGACCCCACAATCTTAGTTCTATATTTCCAGTTCATACCAAGCCCAATTGAACCCCCAAAATCACAATAAATTCACATGTAAGGGACAAATTGAGGAATCCAGGAGAGATCTAGTTTGTTTGAAAGTTTTGGGTGAACAATTAATTGATTAGAAGTCTGAATCAATGTTTGTTTATTGTGGAGATGTGTACGGTGTGTATGAAAACCATCCACAAGATAATAGAATATGATTTCTAGGAAACGATAGCCGAAAACAATAATCCATGGCCAGATCCATCATTTTCAGGAAGTGATGTGGCTGGAATTGATGCGGAAAATCCGGATATAAAGTGTGAAGTTCAGATATGAGAAACTATGAAAAACACCACTACACGCTATATACCATAACAAACACATAACGTGTATCCCCTATGCTGGAATGACTAGGGATTTGGGAATTTATAAGGATGGAATGTAGCATAAATCCCCTGCATGCCATGTAACTATTCCCCAAGTGGACGAGTCATGTTGCGGAACACATGACCATGAACATGCCATGTGCTCGAGCACATATACAAGGATAGAGACATGGGCGGTACCCCATGTGAATAGGTATGCAATGTACCAATGTACACGAGCATGGTATGGTCACATAAACACAGCCAGACACATGGGTGGGACCTCAAGTGGCATTGTAACGCCGTGTATCCCTACACAGTTCGAAAGCCATGTAACTATAGGGACATGAACGTGTGATGGAACGGGACCACACATTGTGTGGGTCTCCTCACACACCATGTATCCCTTGTTTAATTTTGAGTAAAATCTAAACTATGATATCTCCTTCATTTGGACTCGAATTTTGGACCATGAGTAGCCTATCCTAAGTGTTTTCCACATAGAACATGATGGTTTTCTATGTTTTGGATTTTGGGATAGGATGTGATATTTATTATAGCATGGTGCTTATTTAGGTGATTCTGGACGATGGTAGTGATCATGTAATATCACCATAGGCATTTCGAGTGGAACCCTCTTGTGGGAAAATTAATGGGTCCTCAATGACTAGAGTGGAACCCTCTAGATGGGCTGGGCATGGGTCCACTATAGAATCCTAGAGTAGAACCCTCCACCAGGGCTAGGCATGGGTCCTCAAGAGATATCTAGAGTGGAACCCTCTAGCTAGGCTGAGCTTGGTTCCTCTACCATCAGACTGAAACCCTCCTGTTAGAATGTGGAATGGGGTCCCCTATTTACTTATATAGTATAACCCTCCAGATAAGTTGGGTATGGGTCCTCATCCATTAGAGTGGAACCCTCCCACTAGGTATGGCATGAGGCCTACATTGACTATTAGAGTGGAACCTTCCTGTTGGAACAATGTAGGTGTCCTCTATCTATCCACTAAGTGGAACCATCCTATTTTACATGGGAATGAGTCCTCTACCAAGATATTTTGGCCCCTAAACTATACGGTATACTGACGAGGAATTTCTTAACTTGAATGGTTTCTAATGGGAATATTCACAAGATACTATGCATCATTGATGGACTTTTATAACTTTTGTTGACTCTTTTCATGGGATAATCTATGATATGGAGATCCCATTTATCTCTCATTTATGATTATTTTGTTGAGAATATTTGTATATATATCCATACCTTTGAATTTGGTTACTCTCCTTCCATGGGTTATAAAGATACATGGGGTATGCCACCTGATTTTTGTGTTTAGATTCTCATGGTTTTATGAGGTTACTCTATTGAAATTGGTGGAAGAGACTCACCATGTAGTTCATCTGCACACCATGTTGAGACCTTATTCATGAAGGAGGAAACTCTTTCTCTTTCTTTGGGTTGATCTACATCATGTTTTCTATCTACAATCTTTCTATTCATGTTTTATCTCTTACTATCCCCCTTCATATTTTGGGGAGTCCTACTGGGTATGTATATACTCACCCCTACAAGGGAATTTCCCACACATGTCATGTCTTATGAAAATGAAGGATGGGTATGCTGTGACTTCATAGAAGTATAGGGATAATGGGTGTTGTGGACCACATACAGTGGTTATAGTTTGGAGATCAGTACATGAGATATCTCCATAGTTTACTTTATAGTTTTTATGAGGTTGGGAAATATTTTTAGTTTGAAATGTATTTTCCCATTCAATTTCCATTTTTCACTATAGTACACTTATACACCCTATATATTTTTCATGCTAGGTTTACTTTATAGGTGTTGTGTCATTTTATTATTATTACCCTACGCTTATGAATTAAGATGGCCAGGTGTGTGCATATAGGTACATTAGGAAAAGGCCTCCGATTTAGGATATTCCATTTAGAACTTGTTTTCTCCCCTATATTATAGAGGTGGACTTAGGGTAGTTATGGCTCAAGCCTCAGTTAGGATTGGGTTGTGACACTGTCCTCCATGTGATATTGTATTGGTGTCTAGCCTTGCCATATTCTTATGTCATTCTATGTATTATTTATACATTCCTATGATTCCATGATCTTATGATACCCTGTTCTTATTTTATACTCTAATGTGACTATTCATGAGACTTCTCATTTATAATTTCATGTAATACTGTTTGACTCACATGTTATGATTTAATATCTTATTTATCCCCTTACTGAGATTTTTAGCTAAACCCTTTTGATTATGCATTACCCAGGTTATCCTATGAATTCTTAGGATCTCTAAGGAATTTATGAGCTCATATGGTAATTAAAATAAATTTATTTTATATTAGTATCTCTTTGATGTATTATGACTGTATACTTATAAAGAAACTATGCCCCATGATCTTTGGGTTGCATTTATTGGATTTTTTGTTAAAAATCTTATAATAATAAGTTTAAAGAGATTTGATCACTATATGATTAACCACTCATTCCCACTATAACTTTTAATCACATACACGTGACACCAAAATGATTCATGTAATTAAAATGTGACTCCCTAACAAGACACACCCCCTATATATTTACTAAATGATATTTTAAAAAATATAATTGGTTTTGAAAACCAATTTTCTAATATTCAACTATTTTAGAATAAAAATTTCATGAATTCCTTGGAAAAAAAATTAAATCATTATTATAAAAATCTTGAATAACATAATTGGATTAAATTCACTTGAAAAGTTTCACACTTAGACATTCAACGACCCCACTTTTGTGGCCCAATTCATCCTAAACTCTAATTCATTTGAATTATTAAACTATGTGGACACACTTTTTGTGTGACCCAATAGGCCCATATATTGATAGTAGTAATTCATGCTCATTAAAAAATAGTGGGATCTACAAACACATGATTTCCCATAAAGAGATAAGGACAATTAATTACTATGATTGCCTCATATGAACAGTTGATGTGTAATATAATCTTTTTTCCATGTGATATCAAATAAATCAGAATTCATACATTATGTTATCATTCTTGAATTCATTATGTATATTTTTATGTATATTGAATATACATTTCTTCCTATACCATTATCCTATAATTAGTCAAGGAACTACAATCCTAGTCTGGCATATTAAGACATCTTCTCCCTTTCGGAAATAAAAAAACATATCTTAATCATTCAAGAAATTCCATGCAACTAATGACACATCTGACACTATAAAAATTTCTATGACATTAACTATAATAGTTTTCATATTTCATAAAAATACAAAATCCAATGTTACACATTGATAATGATCTCATGTCGAGAGACTAATACACATTATTATAGATAGGAACATCTAATGAAACCAAAACATGTGGTGTTACTATCAGTGGGTCAATCCCGATGATCTACATTAGTGGAGATCACTATGTGTTAACTTCATAGGAAGAAGTTTAAATGCTTATAATCACTCATCACATGATAATAATACATTATATACAACCTACTAGTACTATGTATCCATAAAAAGTATATATGTTTAATATTACTTCTATAGTATAGTATGGTTCTCATTATAAGTGGGAACTACTATAACTTTTTTATTCACTAAGTAATACAAGGATATTTATATTTAAATATTGTATGTAGGATTAATAACCCTATTATTCTAATAAAACATCATTTTTAACTCTATGTATTCAAGATATGGTTAGTGAAATGAAATAATAATGTTGGGTATAGGGAAACCACATTTATAATACTAAAGGGGTTTAGTATACTTGATCACTGGGTATGTGTTATTCCACACATGGATCAAGTAGAAACCCACTACCTGAAATTAACCTTAAGTAAAGAAATCGTATCATCAAACATTCCAAAAAATGATTCACGTGAGTCCTAAATTAATTTTTTATAAACATAATATATCATAAAACATTATATTATATTATTATTTAAATTACTAGTTTTTTATTAATCAAGTTGTGAATTGATACCACTACTTGGTTTTAGTAATGATACAGACACATGATATATAACTAAAGTAATAATAAATCATATTCATGATCATAAAAAATAAATTAAAAACAAATTTTGAAGAAATAATAATATTAAAATTCTAAAATGGTTTGAAATATTTGGATCAAGATTGAATTTGGAATCCATTCGTTATTTGGTATCCATCGATAATGCTAAAATTCAACTCTTTGGTGAGAAATGTTTTCCTAACCAAGTGATGTTGTCACTCCAAATTCAATGGATGGAAGAGGGAATTTGAAAAACACAATAAAACCACTTAAATGGAAAAAACAATTGAACTCTCTCAAATAAGTAAAAATAGAGAACTCTTGGTTCCACCTTTTCTTTCCCCCCATAAAATAAATACTAAGACCCCATTTCTTACAATTTATAGTAATAGGGGTATTTAATAGGCTTGGAATATAATATCATCTTAAAATGAATGAGGTTTAATAAAGAGACTAAAAAGGTAATTTGGTGTATTAAATAGCCTCCAAAAGTAGATAATGTTATAAACTACCTTGTAAGGTACATAAATGAGCCTCCAAATAGATTAATGTTTTAAAGGAGAGTCTTAAATAGATACTCGGTAGTCCTGTTAAATTCTATAATGTTTTGTTCCTTTACATTTGTCCCAAAATCAAATATCATTTTGGATTGATTGTTTTCTCATTTTTATATATTAATAATAAAAATAAATGATTATTTATATTATAATATCACATTAATTATTTAATAAAATTTATATTAATTAATAAATAATTCAAAATGTTTAAAACAAAAATCCATTTTTTTTTCAAAATACACACAAGATTTTTCAAGTGTAATAATAAAATTCATCTAAATAATTCATTAGCATTATCTTATATGTGACTCCAAGGTCCCTTTTTAATGTCATTAATGATTTTTAATTTTATTAATAATCATCACCTAAGTTCACTATATAGTAAAAATTCAAAGCTACCAAAATTATAAATGGGATAGGTGCGATCTAATCCACACCATGTCTCTTAGTAAAGTTCTTTTTTCCTAAACCTCAAAATTAATTAAGAAATATGTATAATGTCAAATACATATAGCTATTATCTTTTACTTAATTTCCAAGATAACTAAAACTTATATAAAAAAATCACATGTAATTATCCAATAATGGTTATTCAATTTCTTAGGATAAACTCAATTTAGTTACATGGTGTCTTAAACTCATCATATGGATGGAAACGTCCTATATTTATTAATAAAATTACTATAATTGAAAAATATCATAAAATATAACCATTAATTAATTCATGTTCGAATATAAATTTAGATATATATAAAACTACCAAACTCTATAATTATGTAAACTATTTTATAACCTCTATAACACCACATTTTATAAAAATTTCATAGTTACAAAACTAGCAGTCAACATGACCTCAAGTGCATATTCCCAAATTATAGAGGATGTCGACTAGCTGTGAGGGTCATATAAAACCATATGGAGAGACTATAATATCAGTATCATAGTTGAGAAAATAAGTAAATAATTGGAAACAAAATAAATAAATAAAAAAACTTTTACTTATATAGTATTATAGTGAACACTAACTAGAAGAAATAAGATAACCATGCTATAGAAAAATGAACACTTTCACGAGGAGAGTAACATTGAAGTATATATCCTAATGGGCCAACCACATATCATATAGGAATAGAAAATTAAACCAAAAACAGTCTTAGTAATAATATGTAGCATCACCTCAGATCCATATTCACATACCCATTGATATTATCTATCTCATCCACCTATACTAGGGGTGGTACCCAAAACTATATGTCAACTATAGGATCTCTTTGGGCACCAAAGTTCTTTTGATGAGTGTGAGCATAATACTATATAGGTTACCACTAATAGTCCCCCTGATCAAAACCATCATATATATATGAATATATTCACTCAGTGAAAAGAAGTTATAAACATCACATACAATAGCCTATCATGTAATTATGTACTCAAGTATCCACCCTAGAATTTAGCTCATTACTATTTTGGCTAGTGTTGATTTGTGGTTTGTTGGTGGAATGACCTCAACTCGTCCAATTTTTATACTGAGTAACTCATCACTAGACTTAGTGATTGTATTTACTGCCTAAAATACACAACTAACATTAAGTGAAAGTATGTAATAACATATAAAACACTAATTCTCAGAGGTTAATATGTGCCAACTCATATATCCACCAATTTCCATTGCGGTATCCATCACACCAAGCATACAATTGAGTATTATGGGTATAGTACCTCCCACAAGGAATAACACTAAATATTTGGGGTGGGGTAGTGTGTCCCTCTTAGAATGAAAATATAACCTTAGTGGGTAGTATGCCCCATAAAATAAGAAAACATAAAATCTTAAATGGAAGCATGTACCACATGGAATAATACAAAATATTATGGGACAATATGTCCATTTTTGAAAGTACTTTAAATATCAATGGGAAATACATCCCACCTGAAATATCTCTAAATATCATGAGGAAGTATATATCACATGGAATAATATTAACTCTTGGGGGGGGGGTAGTGCACCCCAACTAGCAAACTTAACAAGTCTTAAGGGAAAATATTTCCCACCTAGTAAAACACCAAATATTAGGATACAATATGTCCCACTGGGTATAATAGTAAATTGTAGGGGTTAGTACATCCTGCATGGGATACAAAAAAATATTAATGTATAATATTACCTATCTAGTATGACACTAAATATCTAGGGGGTTTTTCATACTAATGTGAATAACACTAAATCTCCGGGGAAAGAGTAAATTCTACCCACCATGCACATAAAATTTTATAGTGGATTATGTACCCATTATAATTACACTAAATATTATGAGAGAGTACATCCCACATGGAAACATATCATAGGGGGTTATGCATCCCACATAGAATACTCGATTAAAGGGATATACTTCCCTCATTTTCACACATTATGAAATAAGTGGGGACAAAATCCCTTCTAATATCATTATCAGGAAAGTGGGCATTAGGTCATATTCAATATGCATGACTGTGTCCAGGTGGGGATACCATATCATGACAATAAACATCCCAATAAAAATGTAACTCTCATAACCTTCTAAGGAAATATTATATAGTTTTCATAGAATACCCTTCTATTAGTATAATCATATACATGAGAATTATATCCTCATTACAAATTCAATTTAATTCTATGTTGGTTCATACACCCACAACACATTTTATCTCCCCTGTATCTGATTACTCTCTATGCATAATCATATAATTAAAAGGTGGTATCCCTCACATTTTTTTTTCAATTTAAAATGATCCAAGTATCAATAATTTTAACCAAATAACCATTTTAAGGATAGACCTCATGTTAGATCCCCACATAAATGAGTATTTCATCATCAAGGGAATCCCAAAGGCACCAAATGATGTCCAATTTATTGACATATATGATGGGACACCCCTCTTGGCATACACACTGAAGGTTTTATCTCACTTTATCTAAGGTTAAAAGGAAATCAATAATCATATGTCCAACTCATGAGTCTTAATAGACCCATATAAATCTACATAGTCCATAATAACTACTCAAGAAGAAAGGATTCCAACTAAGGAATTTTTATGTTTTATCAACATGTTTTATTTTATGTACTATATTATATGGTTAATGCCACGATAATTAATAATATCACCTCTATAACTCTCTCAAATTGAGAATAAATTTCCACTAGAAAATAAATATATCAATGAATCCATATCTCAAAGATGAAAACCCTCCTTGTGTCCCAATATCACTATAACCAAACCTCTCTCATAGGCTACGTATCTGTTGAAAGGTATGTAATCAATGCATAATACTAAAGAACTCAAAATGAGCAAAAAAAAGGCTCCCTAGAAACACCTCATATTAGGGAAACAAATCACAAGTCCCATTAAGGTCATTCAAACCAAATTATGCAAGATCACCATCCATGTAATATGTGAACAACCATATTAGGTTGTAATATTATGGAATACCAACTTTACACATGGGGTTATCACTTTTGGATGTAATTCCCCCTTCACTTTATCTAAGCTCAGTCAAGCCTACATCAATAATCCTCACCTCTACAAACCCCTAGCTCCTACAATATAATCCATTATTAATTACAAAAAACTTATAATCAAGTTGAATTATTAATTCGTAATTTAATAAGTTTTCTTTAAAGAGGATAGTCTAAGAATATTACATAAAAATTATAAAACCTTGAGGTAGGGATTCAAAATACACCTTATATCCTCCTAATCTTCAAGAATGCAAGATACCCAATTTTATGCCTCAATTAATTCATCAATTTCATTTAAAATCACTAAATAGAAAGGGAATAGTCAATATAGTGTCTTACTATTAATTAAAAAATAAATAACCCTATATGTATATCCTTTTAGAGCCATCTATAACATCTAGAAAAAAACTAATTAATTATGAGAATATTCATTCATGTACTGGTGGAATATCTATCAAATATATAATTTTAATGAAAATAAATTTGAGTAATAAGGAGAAGGATGAAATATAATAAATAATGTTGTACAAAATTAACTTAAATAATTGAAAAAATTCATCCAAAATAATATTTATCAATTCATGAACCCAAGGTAAAAAAAGTATGAGTTGAGGGACATTCCTCCCTCTTGTCTAATGATTGTAAGAATAAGTCCCAATAGGTGTTAAAATAAAACCCAAAATGATAATTTCTTTTACTTTTTATAAAAATGGATATGGGATTTACCTAGTGCCTGGTGCACCTGTCCTGGCTAGCCGGTAGCCCAATTTGTGGGACACTCCCCCCCGATATCATCATGAGGTACATAGTGCCCTCAAAATGGGAACCTGGTAGAGAACAAGTACCAAATCCAAGAAAATTTAACCCATTGAACATGTTAGAACCAAATACAAGGCACTTTCACTAGATTCTACACCATAAAAACATATTTTAAACTATTTAAAATGTTTCTACCATATCCAATTTCAAATCTAAATCCAAAAAATCAAAATAGAAATTGTTTCGCTATCATTGAAACTCGTATTTCCTCTAACTCCACCATCAAATTCTAGTGTGTACTATCACATACTTCCAACCACATCCCTATGTTTTCTCCCATGTATCCCTTACATGGTATAATTCTCAACATTCTACTAGTTATGGTCATGATGACACTAAACGTGAACCATAAGATACACCAAACCTTTGGATACCTAGAAATCCAGTCCCTAACACACATTAATTGCAACTAAATAATGTGATAATATCAATATCTGAGTCATCATACTTGATAATAAAAGAAACATGCTAGTAGGTACCACACTGTTGTACATGCCTCTGAAAAACATGATGTCCTACCCGTTGTACCACTTATCAAAATCACCATCATCCTAAAAATACCATACTTGCACTAACATTCATGAAATCTATTTTACTAAAATCATAATACAATAGTAAACATCATGGTTTTATATTATATGGTACCTCACTTAGAGATGCACTTGAGAATCTTCTGATTGATTACATAAAAAATCTACAATCTCATGTCGGAGACAATTCCCTTAAAATGAATCCTTGCTTAATAAAGCTATCAACAAAATATATTATTAGCAAATAAACTTAATAGTCCTTATCCTATAACCAATATATCTTTCGGATATTTTAATGACCAATTACCAAATGTATTGACCATGTATTATCACTATGAATTGATACATATATCTAGTGTTCCCCTACTATTGTGATCCATATAGGTCTCTTTCATATAAGAACCAAAATAAAGACTCAACCAATGCTAGTTTTATTATCACAAACACATCACTACTAATGTTTACGGAAATAACACCCAAATAATATACATAACCAAAAACCTAGAATAGTGTACTCATCGCCATAGGAATTCCATTATCATACATCAAAAAGAATATACTTATTCATGTTCCATCATTGGTAGAACCCTAATACTACTGATCCACACTCATAGTATCCAGATAGACTAATCCCATAAACCTCACTCGATGGTTCATTTCCATCTTAATGATTCGTGAAACCACTATCCCGTATCACTGACTATCTGTTTTCAAGAAACCCAAGTCCTAAAAATATATTTCATGATCAATGATCCCACTAACTTTCATGAAACTATTGTATTAAAACCAACTAATTAACCCTCTTAGTTCGATAATGGTTTTTATAACCCATTGTTTCCCAAATCACTATAGTTGAGGCACTCCCAAAACCAACAATGTTCATATTAAGGCTCTCCAACCAACATTGCTTCACTAAATTCACCAATCATATAAAACCTAATCATACCCCTATTGTGATCTTCTATAAATTTCCATCATAATCACTTAACCTAACTTCAAGAGGTCAATAATTTAAGGATTTATATACCCTATCACGACACATAGGAACATCTAAAGACCATAAAAATTATACGAGTCTCTAAGGGATCAAGAAAACATCTAAAATAAATGATTCCCACAAGAAGTAAAGGATATCATAAAGTCATAATGCATTGATAATCATCATCATTAATTCCCCTCTATGTTATATGGACCCTCTATCAAATTCCTCACCTCTAATTTTTTTTTTAAAAATCGTTTTAATTAGTAATTAAAACATGATATCAAAGGCTTATTAATATTATAAAATACCTAAGTTCATCATCCTAAAGACGAGATTTGTATATACCATAAAAATTACCATTAGAATAGTATCAAAACCCACTCTATTGTTCCCAAAATAAGATAGGCACCATAGAATCACTCTCATATTAGTATATAACTACTATTTTCATCTATTGAGACCCATGCATAGGTATGAATTTAACCTAATACTACCCCACCATCCAATTCAAATCTAAATATCAAGATTTTTATACCAATATTCTTATTCTTATATGCTTAATCAAAAAGAATACCATAAATCACATGTATTTCATGTATATCTCAATCAAATAAATATATATGATACCATATCTATAAATACCCTAGGCATCCTCATTCCTAACTTGGTAGATAATCACACATCACTCATGTGTTAGACACAAAAATAATCTACCCATTATTTTATCTCCTCGGAATTTGAAGGACTGGGATAAACCCTTTCTTTTTTTATACACACATGATACAATTCATCCAAAAAAAATTAGGAAACAAAATTTATCACTCTTCCAATACTATTAAATCACTAATATCTTATGTCATATAGAATTATCACTATGTTTTCTCATCTATTTTATAGAATATATATTCATAGGTCACATCTCATAAAGAAACATATATTCTTTGGTCTCAAATATTATAAGGTAACTAATATCCCACCCCCCTATCCCATATCTCTCATTAATATCGGGTATCCCAATACCCATACTAAGAAAAAACTCTATTTCATTAATCATTATTGAGAATAAAAATACTATACTACCACCTTGATGATATTTTCATATCGATGTGCATATTGAAAATATAACTCTTAGGAATTCGTATCCAAGAATTCCTCACCAAAATGTTCAGTTAAGTAGTGTTACATAGATAAATTATTTATGGAAATAATTAATAATTTATTATTCATACATTAAATAACTAAAACTCATTTCTAAAAACCATATCACTATGAAAAAAATCATACATAATTTATATTATCATATGTTTAAAAGAAGATGCATGAACCCATGCCTATTCCATCCTTGGTCCAAGAGAAAAATTAATAAATAAATAACCACTAAACATCATTTTGGGAATACTAAAAACATATTAATTATTATAGTTAAAATAAAATAAATAAACCCAACTACCTAGTAACTTAAACTTAATCTCATACAAGTGATTTCCAACTTCATGCATAATATTCTTTCCTGCATTCTAACTATTCTTATCACCATCCACTATATCCCAAATAGGAATACATTGAAAAAAAGGCTCTGAAATCCCTTTTTCACTTCCTAGCATGGAAAACCTAAAAAGTGACTGAACCGGTGATATAAAATGACTTCATGTGTGCATCCTCAAATTCCAGATGATTCTAACTAGAAGCTAAGACCAAATAATATAATGTGGGGAGACTATACCCTTGATATCACAGAATTAAATAACAGGTAAATTTATGAACACTAAATGGATAGAAAAATATCAGAGTATCCATATGGTATTATAGTGGATGAAAATTAGAAGATAAAACACCTCGATGTATTGAAAAAATGTTTACATGTAAGAAAATAGTCATAGAGGCCAATTGGATCACCCAATGGGACAATCACATACTTTATAAGAATAAAAATGAATAAAATATAGTCAACTCAATCATAACCATTTTCATCACCTAATAATAACCTATCCATACCTACTGAGCTCCTCATGTTCATATATCAATATTTTTTTTTCCATAACGTAACCTTTATATCTGCCATTTGATCTGAATACGTAAACATATACCCCTATAGGGTATAAGAATAAAAATTAATGGGCCTCCACCAATGATTCTTCTAATAAAAACCAATATACATGAGCATGTATTCCATAAATGAATGAAATTTGTAAACATCACAAGAATACATCTATCACAATACTGGGTACTCAAGTAGACACCTCGATAGTTGACTTATACAAACCTTAGTCAATATTGATTAATGAGTTTCTAGGGGAACTACCACAACTAATATAGTTCATGTATTGTGTAAATCATCACTAGACTTAGGGGAAGTACATACGATTTGACATACACATAAAATCTATAGGGGAATTACATCCAACAAATAATAACACTAATTATCAAAGGAAAATAAACCCCACCATGCATATACGTCTAGTGTTAGGGGAAATATACCACACCTAGAATAAAATTTAATCCCTGGGGTAGTACATCCCACTATGAACAATAGAAAATATTAGGCACTAATATATCATACCTGGAATACATATAAATATTATGGAAGAGGATGTCCCACCTAGAATATCACAAAATTTTAGGTGGATGTACCTCCCATGGGGATAAGACCAAATATTGGGGAGGGGGAATATGACCCAGATGAAATAAACCTCAATTATCATAGGGGGGATATATCCCAACTACAATAACACCAAATCTCAAGGGGTCAGTATCTTCCATAGGGAATAACACTAAATCATATAGTGCAGTACATCTCACCTCACACATACATAAAATATCAGGAGTAAAATATGTCCCTTTTGGAATAACATCAAATCATATAGGATCATATATCCAACCAAGAATAAATTCAAACCATGGGGGGGTGGGTGGTAATATATCTAGCCTATAATACACATAATACCTCAAGGGAAAGTGAAAATTATCAAACATATCTATGGAAATCACTAGGATTGGTGAATCCATGATTTTAATTTCTTTTATATTTCCTTCTTAAAATAACCTTCACCGCCTGTTGAAATGAATATAGATTGATTCCAAATAGACACAAAATAAGGGAGTGGAAATTTAACAAGGTTCACCTCCCAAAATGAGAAGCCTAATCCTTGAAATGATTTGGGTTTCAATAAGACCATTCAACCCACTAGTATCAACATGTATGTATAACATTTTGGGATATCATTCTAATCTTGTTATAATAATTTTCTAAACAGTTAGAGTGTTTCCTATACTATTATAATGATAAAATATTTTTTTTCCAAAAAAGATAAAGCATTCAATTAAAAAGTAATTACAAAGTGTTTTTGTAGTGTTTCATTTTCATGAACCCCCATTTTTTCTGGGCTAGAAATAAAAATTAGGAGTTACCCCTGAATCCCTCTTCTAATAAACCCCGGGTTAACGAATACCATTGAGTGTATAAAAATAAAATGGAAAGAATTTACCTCTTTATATAAGTTTAGGATAAGAGATAATATATATCCACCAATTAAAAAAATTACATACAAAAAAACCATAATTCCATAACAATAGGGTCACATAATCCATAATATGAAATATATACATGTATCCAAAATAAAATCCGGAAATAACTATATAGATTAAGCTTCAACAATAACTTACGTCTCTAACCAATTATGATCCAGATTAGTAAATAAATACCTCTAGATCACCCAAAATACATATATTTATGGGTGAGAATAACATATATACTCATTCAAATCTTCCTCATAATATCTCATGAAAATATGAGTAAAATAGGTCAACTATCCATCCCGAGCATTACCAAGTCTCGCTAACCAAATATCACATCCATATAGTATAATAATATCATAATAATAGAATTATGGTGAACTACAACCACTTACTGACTATTTTTTCACACTCATACCCCAATTTTGAACATCTTATGCCTCACCCCCTTTTATACCACATATCCACATATCACATATCACATAACATCCATATCTTATATTCACAACTCCACCGTCAATCACACAACCAAATCATTGTCATCATAACTATAATTTGCATTATATGATAAAAATTATTAAATATTGGGGTATTTTGAACATGAAAGAAATTAACCTTATTCCATCAACCTACCACACTTGACCACTAACACATATCCTTAATCTCATCATAACTATATCATTGAGTGTTCCACATAACACTCCCACACCTTTAATGACCATAAATACTATGATCTATTACATCCCATGCTACATGAAAATAGTGGGGTGGGGAAGAGGGGGTAGTAAGCCAAAAATTAACTATCCATCCTAAATGTTAGGGAAAAAGACTTGGAAAAATATAATTCTCTATGGGTATGATGTACTCAACTCAGGTGGAATGTGTATTGAAATAAAAATAATGTACATGGATAAATAATCTAATATAATTACCAACGTATGGGTGTACACTAATAGCATTTTAATAGCTCAACTAATCTACTAAAACATTACTACTACCTATAAATAGTCTACATTTCCTCTTAAACATAACCATCCAATAACCACACAAAACTACCACAACAACCAATCATAGTTCTACTTTTGTTCAATCATTTATCAAATTACGTATTTCTACTCACCAACCAATATTATGTTCTTCATTTCATTTTTTCCTATATTTAAAAACAAACCACTCGAATCCATCTCCCACATTTATTCCCATATATTACCCATTCATTCTAAGAATTTAAATTTCAATTATAACCCCCATCTATTTAATTCAGTCCTATAAAAATTTTCATATTTATTAATTTTAATACATACCATATCACCAAACATTAATAACCAAAGACCCACCCCACCCATCCATCACCATAAAAAACCCAAGTATAATCATCACCATGAAACCAGACTACATATCATTCTATTCACCTCACATTCCTCCGCTCACACATCATGCCAACCACTAAACCATAATAAATCTTTCAAATATAAACTTACCCTAGCACTACCAACACAAAATCCATCCAAAAATGTAACACATATAACAATCATAGACACAAAACAATAGGCATCCATATTTCCAATAATATACAATATGTGGGATGACATTAACACCATATAAGTCCTGATAATTCAAAATTCCCATTTAATTACCGTATTTATTTACTATTTATTTATACGAAGTGATTCTAGAAAAAAATAGTGAAATAACTCATATTATCTTGGGAAACCATTTCACATATTTCAAAGAACCTTTTCCATTTACTGACTACAATTTATCATCTAGTTATATAAGGTGATTTTATAATTGAAACATAGTAACCATCATTGTTTTTATGGGAAGAAATTAAAATAATTTAAGGTGATCTTACCAAAAAATAAAGTATATAGAAACACTATTTATATTAAGAAGTATTATATATGATAATAATATAAATATTTATATGTCACATCATTTCTATAAAATTTTCCATCTCTTTTACTATTTTATTTTCCTTTGGTTATTCATGCTATTTTAGTTTAGATAAATAATAGTAGAAATATCACATTTTTTAAACATAGTTTTAATATCCATTGAAAATATAACATATAAGAGTTTGAATAAAATAGAAATTAAATCTTGGAAGATGAAAAAATTAAATCTTAGAGAAACAGTTATAGAAAAGCACTTGTATAGAAGAGGAAGGTATACTGGCATAGAGAAAATATTCACATCAGTAATTGATTAGAATAGGGTAACTAAATAATGTACAAATATATTACATTTTATCCATATGTGGAAATTTTCTATTCCTCCTACCACATTCAACCCGTAGGCTCACATCATGTACAAGACATACTAATGAGTGGATTTTAGATTCCTCAAAACCATATTCATTAAGATATCATCCAATTCAGTACAAGCGAGAGTAGTGCCCTGCTATTGAAAAAAGTTTATAAGCATAAGGAGATACTTGGACTCGATGATAATATTGTTACTAAATATTATGTTTATAATGAATCTTAGAATAACTGAACCCCATTGATCATGAATATCCCCACCCCTGTCATAATATTATTCATACATAACCATTTTTTATATGTTCATACCCACTGTAAGGAGGATACCAATGAACCTAGTTACCTCTCTTTCCGTTTGAACAAAGTGTCCTTATGATAATAATTACCATCAATAATTAGTGAATAATTATCTATAGTGTGGTCTCTTTGATTTCCATTACAAGATCATTTATAATTATGATAATTCATGAAATCATATATGATAGAGGAATAAATGATCCCTAATATAAACCTTCATTACACTCATAACATAAAGACTACAAAATTATAAAAATAATATAAAGAAAAAGGTGGTCAACAACATGTTTTTTGATTGTTTAAGATATCCATTTACTATGTAGAGAACTAAATGTATTAATATTTAGACCAACGTTATAGAAACAAATAATTTTTGACATATTATTACATAATTTTTAATATAAATATCCAATAATTACAACCCAAATATCAATATTCCAATTGTGTGTAGAAGACTAGGTACATAAAACATTAAGATGAAACTAAACTAAAATGATTTTATTTTCATGATCATAATGATATCATAAACCACTATGAGCTCTAAAAACTATATATTATAATAATGGGAATATATAAATAAAATGTGTGGGCTAAAAATCCTTGAAAGGGAATACATATGATAAATAAGCATACCATATGAGTTAGAATTCATAACATTACATAAGCATATGTCAAGGCTAACTACCAAGTAAACATCACAAGGTAGAAAAATTACCATCATGGATTAGTTTTACTCCCTAATTCAATACATATCATCTATTGAGATATAAAACTTAACAAATTAAATGGAGCGCTATCTGGGTGTAACCATTATAACATGTATATTATTATGTGTTCCACAAATGAAATCAATATTAAGACATAAACATAAGAATTTCCCTTTCAAATAAATGTAAATTATTATTTTTATGCGTTAAGTTTGATTTCATTTGTGGAACACATAAGAAAATATGTGTTATGATAATTACACATAGATAGTGCTCCATCTAATTTTTTATGGTTTATGTCTCAATAGATGACATGTAGGAATTGGTTTTATTTAATTAAAAGATTATTAATACCTTATAAAACCTTGAAATAATTTATATTATACTTATATTATCATATTTAATAATTATAATATTTCTATAGTCATCCTTGTAGGTGTTTTATAAAAATTACGTGTGTTGTTCTTAGAGGCATTATATCCACCATAATATAAACAAAATATTAATTTCCAAAATGAGGACATAAGAGAAGATTATAGATGATAGATATTCCAATAAAATAGAAACAATATAATTTATATATAATATAGGTGTCATTATGCTAGGTTGGAAGGAGGATTGAGGAGGAGGTAGAAGAAGAAACAAATTTAAATGTTATAGATTGAGAATATCACCTCTTCAACATTGTCTCTGGAAAAAAACATTAATGAACCTTGGTTTTGCCTTTGGGTGAGACCAGAAAAATATAGACATGGGGGAGAGGGTTTGAAATATAATTGGATAGAAATTTTGAAAGCTTCTAGTCTTATACGATTTTAAGAGAAGGGGTTATGAGGGGAGGTACTTATAAGGAGATGATAGTGGTGGTTATTCAATATTATATTAATTAATTGTTATTTTGGATCTAGAATACTTAATCTATGTGAGGATTAACTTTTATTTGTTTTAAATACTATAATATTGTTATGATTATTTAACTTATCAAAATTATCAAGAAAAAATGATAATTTTGTGGGGAGTAATTGCATTGTCTACAACAAGAAGGGTGATTTGATACATTACATAAATTGATATTTATGAAGACATATATACATATTTAGAAGCGAGAAGTTGATGGAAGGATGTAAAAAATAATTTTTAATCTATATAGAAAAGCCATGTTCATTGAAAAAGGTTTGTTTTCTTGGTTTCATAGATTTAAAACTTCACGTTGGATATATAATTGTATGGTGTTTATTAAAAAACCCATAAATATGTAAATAAGAAAGGATAAATCAATCCCACACATATGAGAGACAAATCAACCACATGGGTGAACTAGTCAAGCTAGCTAGCAAAGGAAAAAAGTGAGCCCATTGGATGGAAATAAACTGCACTTGGATAGGCATGGTGGGAGTATATAGTGCTCATGGGTTGTGAATTGCGGGGCATAAGGGGTAAGTAGGTACATTCACCCCATATTATCTGTGAGGCTATATCTAGGTGTTTACCTCAGTATGGGATTGATCAGTTGATGGAATGATTAGCATTATTAGGTGGAGTCCAATCGAGCACCATATTATTTTGGGATATTTGAATTGTGGAAATTTTAAACCAACATAAAAAGTTACATTTATGATAAGGATCATATAGTAAATATCATTTTCACTCTCTAAACTAGATCATATTCAACCTCATACTCAGGAGGATCAACTCTGATATTCATATAATTGTGAAAATCCAGTAATCAGGCCATATGGCATAAACAAATATTGGTGATCATGAAATGTTTGTATTATAATGAAAAAAATTATGTATATAACCAATTTTTTCCATTCATGTAGTTGTTTTATTAACATGTTCTTCCAAGAATCTGATTGAGTTATACCATGTCATTTATTCATGCATGGGTTCCAGGTTTTAAAATTTTAAGGTCTGAGATTATTTTTTCATGCTTGTTCACTTCATCAATAAAGAATAATCCAATCATACAAATATGAGACTTCATCATTTTCTGCATCATTTGATATTGAAGAAGAAAAAAACCACATTTAGAAATTTGAAGATCTTATATATTTGACTATTTGATGATGCATATTAAATCATTATTTATCATTGTTTTAAATTATCTTAAATATCAAAATTAAAATAAAATCAAATGTGTTGAAATAAATGGCAAATTTAGTGGAATATAATCAATAAATAATGAGTCATAGATAATGTTTCTAATGGAGGAAATTTTAAATTTTGAGAGATCTCATTTTCCTTTATGAAAAACAAAGCACATTTTTTTCACTTACATTAAGATGCCCTATAAAGAGCATAATATTTTATGGGTTTTATTGGTTTTAAATGTTATCAATGAAATATAAAGCCTTCATTGATTCCAATATGTTGAAGAAGTTAGAAATAAATATGTCTCTGGAAGTGAAGTATCTAAGATATCCAAACTTGATAGAAAAGTGAATTTAGCTTGGTTGAATAGATGAAGAAGATAATAATCAAGACTTATTATATTGATGAATCTAGTTTGATGAAATTTAGCTTAAAACTCTACTGATTTTTAACTAATATTTATGTTAAATACATGTGTCAATGGTTACACATTATTTCCAGTAGTGAATAAAGATGATTGGATGATGAATAAATCTTTGGAATTGATATTCCAAAAGGAAAAGAGGAGGAATGTAAAGAACATGAAAAATAGTATTTTCTATAATGAAGAAAAATACCATTAAATCTAAATATTATGGTATAATAATTTATTTTAAAACCATGAAGTAATTTATAGATGATGTGTTTGAGAGGGTAGAAATTAAATTCTATACTTAGAGTGATTCTAATTATCAATTTTGGTTTTCACTTAATAAAAAAATGTCTAACCATAACCACCAAAGGAGGGATATCTCAAACTATATATGGGAGCTTAGGATCAACCTTATGGGAGCCAAACCATGAATGTGGTATCCATGGAGGTAGAGTAATGAAAATTCTTATCACTCACTTGGGTGTGCAGAGGTGTGCGCATGGTGCGTGGTGAGCATGTATGAAGGTGCTTAGGTGGGACATCGTAGGAGAGGCACATCTAGTGTAGGGAATGTGTGTAGTGTCATAGGTGCTAACATAGATGTCATCTTGATGGTGAAGTGGGAACAACTTGATTAATAAACGAGCGCTCAACTAGACATTGGATAGATGTGATACATGGATGTGTCAGCTATTATCCACCACTTTGAAAAGTTACATATATAACAACCCCCATCCGATTGGTTGAATCATAGTCATACAATTATTTCTACAACATTGTCTTATACCTTTGGATAAAGTGTTTTCTATATACACTATAGTACATCAGGTGTTCTTCATGTCGTGATGTCCAGATGATCCATCCATGAATTTGAGTACCATTTTTCATCCTGGAGATTCAAATACGATCAAAGCATAATGAGACTTTATTTTCATAAATAATAAATGGATGATAATTTATTCATGTATGTTATGGAGTTTTAGGAGGGAGATAATGCATTATTAATGCATGGATAAAAGGGGAATGTGATTATTATCACATGCACATAAAATTGTCATTGTGAGGGGACACTATTGTAAATCAGACCTTTAGTGGTTTAAGTTAAAGGGATTTATCAGTGCTATAAAAGTGATGATAATTTAATATATGTCAAAGGGTTATCTTTAACATCACTCAAAAAAAGCACTAATAAAGTCCCCCTTTAACAGCGCTAAAAAAGTGCTAATAAAAGGGGCCTTTATCCATGATTTTTAGTGCTGATAAAAGGGGTCATTATCAGTTATTTTTTAGCATTGTTAAAGGCCACCTTTATAAGTGTTTTTAGCACTATTAATTCCACCCATTAATTGAACTAATAAAAGTGCTGATAAAGGCCTCGATGATAAAGGGTATAAATTTTTTCACACCCCACTTTATCAGCACTCTCCCCCTTTATCTATGCTTCCCACCCCCTTTATTAATCCTTTAGATAATACCATGACCAATGTACACCCCTACCTCAGTTAGTTTCAAACTTGATACCTCCTTCTGATGCGCCAACACCTTTTCCACTCCCCTATACTGTTTTGTTTTACATTTTATGATTTATCTATATATTTATATGTATTTATTTATATTTTTTATCCATATATTTATATATATTTTTAAATATATATATATATATATATATATATTAAAATAGAGATTAACTCTAAAACCCTTAAAGCACATAAAAATATTAACAACTCTGAAAACCCTAAAACTCCTAAAAACATGAAATGACCATAAATTCTTCCCTGTGAGTCCATTTCAGCTATAAAACAAGTAAAATAAAATCTCATGAAATGATATTCGATTTGATATGTGGTACAAGACGAACTGACACCCTGATCAAAAGTTAGACCTGTTTGAATTTTATGAAATTGTGGTACCTCAACTAAAAACACAGTTTTGGAGGCCTTATGGGATTTTGGGGGTTTATAAATACTAAAAATCTTTTAAAAATCAGTATTAGATCCTTTATTACATAGATTTAATCGCGGTATTTTATTTGATTTGTGGTGGAGCCCAAACGTACGCCCAAATCAAAATTTATGGATGTTTGAAGTTCGAGTTTGATTTTAGAATTTTTTAAAAATATAAACTATTTCATTCCACTGATTATCACATGATTTAAATCTCATTTGGTTTTATATCATTTCATAAGTTTTGATTTGATAGGTTGTGTAGCTGAAATGGACTCCTGGATCAAAAGTTACGGTCATTTTAGGGTTTTAGGGCTTGTAAACCTTTTAATGGGTTTTAAGGGTTCCTAGAGTTATTATAGTTTTTCCCATATTTTTTTGGTTTGTAGATATTTTATAGAGTTATAATCTATTTTCACTAAATATATTATATTTAAATGTATATTTATCCTTATCTAAAACATATTTAAAATGTATATATTATATTAATATCAATATAAATATATTAATATATTAATATATTAATATATTATTTTCAATGATTTTTTTGTTATATTATTTTCAATGATTTTTGTTGTTGAAATATTCCCTTTTATCAGAGGTTTTTTAGAAGCAATAAAAAATTAATTTTTTCTCATCACCATTTTACTAGTATTGATAAATTAGGGGCCTTTATCCTAGATTTTTTAAAAGCATTTATAAAGGCCCCCCTTTAACAGTTCTTTTTTAGCATGGTTAAATACCCCCTTTAACAATGCTAAAACTTATTGTTAAATACCCCCTTTAATAATTATTTTCAAGCATTGAGAAAGGGGGTTTTAACAGTGATTTTAGCTAGTTCATTTAAAACCCTAGGACTAGATAATCCAAATTTTTTATTAGTGAGAATTCAACCATGAAGGAAGAGATTCCATGATTCTTAGTGTGTTCTAAAAAGGAAACCTGCATGAGTTTTAAACCATAATATCCTCAGGCATTCAAAGCTTTGATTTATATAAAAAAAATTTGGGATTTGATTCAGTGAAATATATTGATATATAGGCCACGAATCCTCTACAAATATTGCTGAGCTAATAATGAAAAACTAATGCCAACCATGTTATATATTAGTGATCTTATTTTTAGAAAAAAAAAATTCTTCTGAGAGACTCTCAGGATACAAAAATATATGAGTAATATTCTTATATATAGTGTGAATAATATCCATGTACTCTATTATACAGTGATAAATAATTAAAGGCCTTTGTCTTTTGTTAAACACACCTATAGAGATTCACAGAGAACTGGTTCTATGAAGCCCATTGGGTTATCATGATCTCTATAAGAAAATCAAAACTAGTGTTTATAATATCACTATATTTCATGAATGAGAAAGGAATAATAACATAATTTCTTGATTATCAATTTCATGAAGGGTTTTCATGAAGAGAGTGCATGCATATTACTATTTCACATAAGTATATTAAATGAAGTAGATTACTAGAAGTGGAAAGGAGTTTTTGTGCTTCTGTTTGCATGAGGAAGTGAACACAAAAAGGATTGTGTTCATATAATTGTGTGAATGGAGAAAAGAAGAAGAATTTGAATAGTGTATTCATGGTTTCATGAATATTTGAATTCTCAAGCAAACAATAATGCATAAACATTCAAGATACATGGAACAAACTTGAATATAACACATAAAATAATAATAAAAATAAATGAATGTTCTAGTATTCCACATGACATGCACCATGCATTACATGCATGAATTAAATATGATCAAATTAGGATGATCATTCCAGAATATAATAGACTAAATTTGTGTAATATAATTATTACATGAAATAATTTTGAAAGTGTGGTGTGACATAATTGCATAAATATTTTTTGTACAAAGAATAAAAAATAATAATCAATATAGTAACAATTATTGATATTTTTATTAATGAATTTTGATTTTTTTGTTCATAGTAAAATTCATATCATTGAGGTTGAAGAATAAAAAGTGTTTTCTTAGCTATAAACTGATTATTATTCATATAATTATAATTCTGATTATGTTAAGATGAAGATTAATTATTTATATAATAATGAAATAATATTTTCATTCAAGAAAGGGAATAAAAGAGTACTCTGTGTATCTATTTGGACATGAATAATAAGAAGAAAGAGCGGCATTCAATTTTTTTCTATGAAGAAGAATAAGAGTTTCTTTCTTATTGTTGTATAGGTAACAAGTGAGGAAATTAGTGGAAGAACAAAGCCACACTATGACATCCAAGAAAAGTCTTATATAGAGGAATAAGTTTTTGTGTTACAAAGTACGTTAAACAATAAGGCGGATAACTTCTTCATTGGATGTATAAAGTACCAACCAGGAGCTGTAAAATAAGAAAAATCATTTGACTATTGTGAAATCTAAGTTAAAATATATTCTATGATTTTTGTATCCACATCAAAGGATTTTTTTCTAGTGGTTCTCTGCTACTATCTTTTTTTAAAACCATACCAAGGACCATATACTCTTTTTGAGTAGGGAACTTGTAAAAATATAGTGTGTCATCATTACCTACTTTTATATACTTGTAATCAACAAATAAAATAGAATAATATAATAAAGATCCTAATAGGTCCAAAAAGTTAAAATGTAAAAAAATTTAATTGGGTAAAAAATTCCCAACACCGGTTCTCCCACCCCCAATGTTGAGTATATACTGAAGTGGTCCTCTTAATTCATATTAGATTCAATGTTTACCTTTGTTGGATTATGTATTTTATAGCCATTATGTTTTGAATATGTGAGTTTCTTTCCTATGTTAATAATGAAGTGTGGTTTTGATTAAGATTTAGTTATCTCTAAGAAGAAGTCTATATCTACCAGGAGCATGATAAAAAAGACCAAGATAAAGAAAAAATCATGAAGGTGAAGTCCCTATTTATTAATTAATAGGAAATATCAGTATCTCCATACCTTTCAATCAATAAAGAAATATCATTCTTGTAAAGTAAATAGTAGGTAGATCATGTTCCCACCAAATATTATGATAACATTTGTACCTTAAGTTTATCAAGAATGGTAAGTGATCATGAGTTTTCTAAAAATTCTTGTACAAACTATCCTAAAGATAAATATTCTAGCACAAGTGGTGATGATGATCATTCAACAAATTCTCAAGAGATATAAATTTATTGATTAAAATATATTCTATAATAAATTACTATATAAATAGTCTCTATTATTTATAGAATATTTAAATTTATTCAAGAAAATATCACTTAGCTATGAGAAGAAGATAGTTTATGGATAAGTCATTACAAGAAAATATTTTAGAATATTTAAATCTATATAGATAGGTTGGATAATTTGAAGAAACAGAGAGGGAGCCTAAAATAAGTTCCTCAAAATGGTTCAAAGAAGTTGATGATAAATATGATGTCAAGAAGAATATAGATTAAAATAACTATTCACTTGAAGAAAAGTTAACAAATATCAATGATGTCAAGGATTTACAATTGGAAGAAAAATTCAATAATATCAAGGAACCTGATACCTGGTTACAAAACAAAGTTAATCTATATGAAGAGTAAGTTAAAAGAATGAATAAGGATAATTAATAGAATATTATTATGATATAATATCAGAAAATTATCCCTGATATGAATTTTCTAGAATTTTAAATTTAGTTGGAAAATCTTGAGAAAACACATATTAAGGCTTCACCAAAGAAGAAGATAGTTGTTTTTTCTACTCAATGATCATTGGAGGATTATAATGTTAAAATACCTCCAATATTTGATAATAATATCATGAATTCATTTGATGATCAATCTCAAGAGTCTGAGAAGAAAAAAATACCGTCTATACCATATTGTAATAATGTTTCTAATTTTTTTTCAATAAATATTTTAGGTAGTAAAACAAAACATGAGAATGGTAGGATAATTAATGGAGAAAAGAATCCTACCACTATGAATAGGGTGGATATTAGAAAGAGTGTGAAATCAAGTTCCCCATGAAGACTCCAACAAGATATGAGGAATATCTAAAAACATATTATAGATAAAAATAAGATGATCAAGTTTTATAGGTAAATATTGGTGCTATAAAATATAAAGAAGAAACATCTATAGGTCAATAAAAATATGTATATATCAAATGATTTTTGAAAACCTGAAAACATATATTATGTATGTAATGAAATTGTTCAAAAGGTTGGTACATGTTCATATCAACAAGTATCTAGAGCTAATAACAAGATAATACCACAAAATATGGATAATAAAAAAGAAGTATCTTTGGAATGTAAGCATAATAATGTAACAAAAAATTCCCCTAAGAATATTTCAAGTAAGAAAGATGAGAAGACCTTGGATTCCAAATCAAAGAAGCAAAAGAAGATTTCATGAACTAAAATAAAGGATAAGATGGATAGAAATCAAAATTATCCTTATGTAATATCAAAACAAGCATCCAATATTCCTAATGATTTGTTTTTCATCTAGCCAGAAAAAATGGAGAGAATGAGAAAAATGGATAATTAAAAAGTTAAGTCTAGTACAAAAGGAAATGAAAAGATTCCACATGATGAAAAAAATACATGATATGTTAAAAAATACAACACTTATATTAAAGAAGGTCTTTGTGAGATATGTAACAAATCTATAAATTATGAAAAAGTTTATCTGACTATTATTACAGAATTAGAAGTTATCCTTAAGGGGAGAAAGAATGTGTCATCCATGAAGTCGGTTAAGAAAAAAATATATCCCCAAAAAGTATAAGAGAATATTTAAAGATCCATGTAGTCCCAACATAAATCATAAAATATGTTCAGATGTGAAAACATAAATACTAGTTAAAATAGATAAACTTGGTTGAGAAAACAATCTCAAACATTCTATTATCATTAAGAAGTAATAAGGATCCACCTTATTAACTTATTTTTATGTATTGTATTTATCCTTAAAATTAAGGTAGTTAAATGTGAATCAAGTTATTTTAGGGAGAACCAATGAAGTAGTGAGTTCCAACAATTCATGATAAAGAAATTAAAGAATTTGTTATCCTTAAATGATTCCTCAATTGGTATTCAAATAAAAATACAATGGAGGATCATATTTGATGATGTTGAAAACAATTATATCATATATTGGACAAAAATAATGATGAAAATAACATCTTGGTTTGATCTTATATATGGTATCCTAAAAAATATTTATGAATGTAATCCATAGTAAAGTTCTATAAGTATTCAAATTTGGATAGTCAAAAGTTTAAGATCCATTTTGGTGTATTCTTTATATTTGAACGCCTTCAAATAAATTATTTTAGAGATAAACCATTATGAATATGTTGAGGAGTGTTTCCATTGAGGGGGAAAAAAATTAAGAAAGATGAAGTTTCTATCAGAAAAATTATTTCAATTGGTATCAAATCTAATTATTATAGAATTTTTTTAAATATCATGTCATTATAAGAGGTATGATCTTATCAATCTCTCATCCTTGGTAAAAAAAATTATAAATATAATACAAAAAGGTGAGTAATTGAATTCATTAATGACCTAGTAAATATGGAATTATAGAATTTCCCTAAGGCCTCCTATCGTTCTTGGTACACTTTAATGTTTTTGATCTCTTCGTTGAAGTTAGTGTAGGAGTTTAATGATGATTTTTTATAAAAAAATTCATATCTCACGTAAGTAACTTCATCGTAGAATAACATTTGATTACCCTTGAAGTTAAGTATATGAGGTCTAATTTAATGATTTATCAAGATTAGTTATTAAAGGAAAACTTTTCTATCTAAATCAAATCCTTGTGTTTTCTACACTGAACAAGGATCATGTATAATTATAGTGAAATAATGAATATCACAATGCACATGTATATACTGATACCTATTTCCCATGAAATTTGTATTAAAATTTAATAATATAGTGAGATTAAAATTAATTTTTGTATAAGTAAAGGGGGGAGATTCACATGTTGAAATAATCACATGGAATGAACGTTGAAGGTATTTCCATAAAATAAAAAAGGAGAGATTGAAGAGCCCAATTTATGGATTAGTTGTATTGGTTTTGAATGGTCATTAATGAAATAGAAATATTTCATTGATGTAACTATGTTTATCAATTTATAAAGAAATAATTTTATAAACGTGAAGTATAAAATATGTAAAAGATTTATATTAAATTCAATATATCTTGTATGAATGGATGAAAAAGATAGTATTTAATTATTATTATCACGAAGAATCTCTTTTGAAAAAAATCGAGTTTATAACTCTAAAGATTATTACACCAATATTCAAGTCAAATACTTGTTTCAATGATGAAAGATTATTTACAATAGTGAAGAAAGATGGTTGGATAATAAGGATCTATTTTTAATTGATATTCTAAATGAAATAGAGGAGGAACATGAAGACCATGAAATTTTTTATTTTTAAAGATTAAGAAGAATATTTCCATGAAATATAAATATTATTTCATGAGAAGTTAATTTAAAACCAAGAAATAATTTATGAAGGAGGATTTTGAGTGTCTAGAAATTAAATTCCATTATTAGAATAATTCTATGTATATTTCTGGGTGGTCATTCAATAAAAAATATGGCCAACCATAGCCTTCTATGGAGGAAAAAATCAGAATATATATGAGAGATTAGGATAAAAAACAAGGGATCCATCCCATTCATGAACCATCCATGGTAGTAGAGTAGTAGGCCAAAATAGTGCCATATTGGTTGTGAACAAGTGTGTACAGGGTATGCTCAGAGTTCAAATGGAGCTACCCAGGTGGGATAGTGAGTTGATGTGCACCCAGTCTAAGGAAGGTGTGAAGTGTTATTGGTGCCAAACCCAACGTCAGATCTATGGTGAAGTGGGAATGAATTTATTAATAAAATAATGATCAACTGGTTGATGTATTGATCTGGGGCATATATACATTGGGTACTATTATTCTACTTTAAAATGTTGTGGACATAACAGTTCCTATAAAATCAGTTGAAACAGAGTCATTTGGTGATCACTACAGAATTATCTTTTACCTTTGACTGACAGTTTTAGTTCATGCATAAAATTATGTTATGTGTTCTTTATGTCATTATTTTTAGATGCTCCAATCATTCATTCATGTTACATTTGACAATCCTAGATATTTGAATAATATTAAAGAATCACGAAACTTCATTTTCATGAATAATAAAATTCTTAGAATTTGGCTGAGGATGATATAGAGTTATTGGAGGCCAATAATGCATATGTAATTCATGCATTAAGATATATATGATTATTATTTTATACACATGATATTCTCTTCGTGAGAATTATCTAAGCACAAAACAATAGACTCGATGAATTTTTTCATCTTCTATCCTATGTGATTTTGAGACGATGATATCCCTGAGCATTCAAATATTTTATTTACAAGGTCTATTTTTTTTATTTGAGTTAGTGGATGATATTTATGTAGAGTCAATAAATCTTATATAAATAACTATAAATTTATATAGAAAATATGATGTTTCTCATGTTATATCAGAGTGATATTTATTTTATAAAACATAGAATTCTAAATAATTTATTTTACACTAAGAATAAATGTGTTCTATGAGCCTCCTATGATACATGAATAATGGATGTCTATGCTTATATATCATGTGAAGAATATCTTTATACTATATTATGTGAAGAAGAATCACTACAAGACTTTGTTTTCTGTTTAACACACCTAAAGAGTTCTGTAAACAACTTGTTTTGAGAATACCTTCATGTTAGCACAAAATATTTAACACAAAATAAACTTTTAATTATAATTTCACTTTGTTTCATAAATGAGAAAGGAAGAAGTATTGACGTTCATGATAATCAGTTTTACAAAATTTAGGTATGAAGAGAGTGTGTACATATTACTATTGAGTATAAAGATATTAAATGAGGTAGTGGGATTTAAGTGGATAATAGGTGTCATGATTTTGTTCTCATGATGTACTGAACACAAAAATAAAAGTGTTAATATACATGTGTGTACAAAGAAACAAATATGAAAGTAAATTTTTCATACATTGTTGATTGTATATATGGATTCTCATGCACACAAGAATGGATAAACATTTGAATTACCTGAAATAAACATGAATATAGAGCATAAAATAATAATAAAAATATATGAATATTCTAGGATTACACATGTCATGGATTATACATTACATGCATGAAGTACTCATGATATAATCAGGATGATCATTTAAGAATAGAAAAGTTATTATTTTTTTATGATCATTATTATATGAAATAATATTTAATATGTGGTATAAATAGTTACATAAATATTTGTTATGAAAACAAGAAAAAATAACTAATACAATAACAATTATTGATATTGTGTAACAAGGAAGTTTGAAATTTCATTCCATAGTAAAATTAATATCATTGAGGTGAAAGAATATAAATATTTTTCCAAGCTACTAAATAATTATTATATAGGAAACAATAATTCTGATGATACTAAGTTGAAGAATCATTGTTTAGAAAACCACAAATTTTTTTTATGATTCATGTAATAGAATAAGAGAGTATTATTTATATCTATTTTCATAAGAAGAAAAAGTATAATGAGTAGCTTTCAGTTTGTTGCTGTGAAGAAAATGAAGAGTCACTTTACTGGTATTATGAATGTAACAATCAAAGAAGATAGTGGTATAAAAAAGAATAAATGTTAAATGAAATGGATTTTTATATTGTGGGAAACTTTATTGGTGTTAAAAATCACCTTAAACAACAATGTGAATATTGTATTTAGTTTCAATGTAACGATCCTTATAGGAGCTGTAAAATAATCATTTTCATTTAACTATAGTGAAACAAAATTTAATGCATATTCCTTGATTATTGTAAAAAAATTAAAGTAGTTTTTTTCTAGTGGTTGTGTGGTATTGAATTGTATCAAAACCATGCCAAGGACAAGATACTCTTGTTGAGTAGTGAACCTTGTAAAAATATCACATGTCATATTTACCATCTTTTATATACTTGAATACAACAAAGAAAATAGAATAAGTGAATAAAATCCTAAAGGTATTAAGAGGTAAGCGGGGAAAAAGTTTTAATTAGTGAGATAGTGGAAACAATGATTCACCTCCACCCCTTAGTGTTGAGTATATACCTAAGTGTTCTTCCCAACCTTGTTTATCCACTTTCATGATTATAGATCTTCCCTTATTTGATTCACAAAAAAACACAACCTTTGTTCTTCCATCTATCTAAAGGATATAAGATCATGTAATCTATCTACTTGTATTCATGAAGAGAGAAGGAAATAAAAATCCCACAGATTTTGGAAGAAGAATAATAAGTTCCCATGTGTTTCTCATTAACACGAGGGTGAATAAAAAAACTATTTTTAGAAATAAACTTAGATCATGAGGAATAATGTTGAGATAGAAGAAAAGAAGTTTCATTTATATCTCTTATGAAAGCTCATAAATTTATTGGATATTAATAATCATTTTTGAAAAGCTATAATTATTTGAACCAGACATTGCAATGAGTCGATGGTTATTATCTTTCCCTCGTTCTTGTTGATAATAAGAGGAGATAATTGTCTGTGGGATAAAAACCAACACACACTGGGGATGTAGTCATATATAATGGTGGAGAACCTTCTTAAAAAATTTATTGTGTTTATTTATTTCATTGCATCATTTTTTATCTTAAGAGGACATTTATTGAATAATCACGAGAATAAAAGGTATTTAAAAAAAACATTAAACACCAATACACCCTCCTCAATGTTTATAACACTTCATGTGGTCTATTCAATTGTTTTCAGAGCTGTTCTACTCTCTGGTGTTTCTATTAAGTAGATCACATAGATAAACAAAATTTAATTAAAAAAAGGGAATTGTAACATGCAATATTAAATGATTTCATACCTAGAAAGAGAGAATGGTGTCGTACCTCATCTCTTTTGAGCTCTATGAACTAGAGTCTATTCAAATATGGATTTACAGTGCCATGAAAGATCAAATTTTTGTATTTTACTGATAGGAAAATATAGAAAGTGATGGAAAATCTAGAAATACATTACTATTTTCTCTATATTAAAAGGTGATAAAAAATTTATGGGCTATAGAAATGGAAATTCTATTTGGAAGAAACATCATTTTATTGATGATGGAAACAAAATGGTGGAATAATACAAGCTTTATATCAGTAGACAATATTTTGAAGGTATAAGAATGTAAGAGGATGAATCAGTTGATGATTTATTCACATTGTTCAATCTATTTGTCATAACTATTTGAGTATTCATAGAAAATCATAATAACTCAATGATTGTAAAGAAGAAGATGATAATATTATAGGATAAATTTGGTGCAAAAATATCATCACTGAATTAGGGAGATCTTAATGACTTCACTACTAATGAAATTCACTGAAAATTTATCAACTATGATATGATAAGAGGAGAAAAACTAAAACGAAAATGGGAAAAATGAAATAGATACCACCTTCAAAGCATTGAAAAATTTGAAAACTAAATGGGAAAATAGATTGATTAATGAAAATGCAGATTTAGAAGACATTATTGAAGTGATTTCTATAATGATAAGAAGCTTCATATGTTGGAGTGAAAATTATAAAGGTAAAATTCCATTTAAAGTATTTAATTATGTAAATCTTGATCATTTTCTAAAAATTATCCCATAGATGTCATATAATATAAGGAAGATGATGTAACTTCTATAAATGTTACTAATAAGTGAGATTATTAAACAAAAAATCAGTTTAAGGGTAAGAATAAGCTTTCACCATGAGAATGTAGAATAAATTTTCAATCAGTTGAAGATGGTGTTTCTGAGAGTGAATAAAAAATTGATGACGAGAAAAACTTATTAGGAACCTCAAATAGATTGCTTAAGGAAGAGGAAGAAGAAAATATTTCATTATGATGATTCATAATACATCAATTAATATTCAATATATGTAAGTGGTAATTCCAAATAATGCACTATGAAAATAAAAATTAAAATGTGTTTGATTGAGGTAGGAAGGTTAATAAAAGAAAATAATTAGATAAAAGAAAGGTCAAATAAGAAATGTGAACTCTAGGTTTAGATAGACTTTTTTTTTTATAAAAACTAAAATAGTCGAATCTTGAAATTGGAATGTGATAGAAAACAATTTAAGACATGAGATCTATGGTTTTCTTTGGTAATGAAGAAATAAATAAGATAAATAAAAGAATAGAAGAAACTAAGAAACTAAAGGAAATGGTGAGGTGATATATAAAGGTGGATATTAAATATATAGGATAATTTTCCAAAAAAAAGGTTATGGAAATAAATATTATTTAATGATGGAAGTACTAATGAAAAGATTCTTTATAATCCATCTAAGAAGAAATCCATGACAACCAAAGAAACTATAAAAAGAGAAAAAATAGATCCAATAAATAAATATGATGGAAAGAGAAAACCAGATCAAGGATGTAAGAATAAGGATTTAAAATATAAACCAAAGTCAGTCTATGATGTTAAAACATGAGATTAATAATAAAATATAATGTTTCAAACACAAATGTGAGTTGAAAATAAATCTTGACAACAAATTTATCAATATAAACAATTCTGTCAAAGAATAAAGTTTCAAGGTTATTGTAGGTGGTATGGTATATATGGTCATAAATATTAAAAATACTAGTATAAAATTTATTTACTATGATTAAAGAAGTATAAATTAAGAGGGATACATAAAATTAGATAAGAGCTCAACAAAATAATAGACAACCTGTGAAGAAAGTTGAAGAGAGTAGCTGTTTTGAAACCATACAAGAGGTTTTGGAAAATCTGATCAAGAAGGACATACATCATTTATATGTTATTATTTTATTACAAATTAGTTGAATTAATGTCAATGATTTAAAAATAATATAAATTAGAATTAGATCAAACATCAAGCCAATGTTTTGAAATTTAAATTTATATTTGTAAATATGAAAAAAATTGTATCATGGATAGTGGCCTTTTATCATACATAATAAGAAACTCTAACAGTATTAAAAATATTAAGTTTTATGAATAAGGATATATAGAATATTTAAATGATAAATCCATAATAATAAAAAGAGTTATAACAAAAAATATTTGGAATAATCAATTTAGTCAGAACAATTTATTTCTTATCAATGGACTAAATCATAATTTGATGTGTGTATCACAACTGTGTGCTACTATAAATGAATTTATCTATAGGGAAAATTGTTATTTAGTCATGATACTAAAATATATATCGATTATGAATAAGGGGTTGAGAACCGCTGGTAATTTATTTCATGTTAGAGAAGGTAGGATATATTTTTATATAATATAATAAGTATAAAATAATTTGTGTCATGGAAGAATTGGTCGTATTGGAAAAAATAACATGAAGAAAATTATTTGAGATTAATCTATAAGGAATATCCCTATTCTGAAATATGATACTTTCACTATCCATAAAAAAACTAAAAAAGAGGAAAAAGGTGAATAAAACTTACAAATGGATTAAAATTAAATCTTCAATACCTCTTGATATAATCCACTTAGATGTTTTTGGAACATTGAAAAGAAGTCAACAAGTGGCGATACATATTTTATTACTTTCATTAATGATTTCAAAATGATGGAATTCATCATTTTGTGTCACAAAATTCTATGGCATAGGATAAGTTTAATATTTTTAGAATAATTATAGGGAATAAAACAAGATTGTCCTTGAAGTGGCATGGATCAGATAATATAAGTGAGTATGCTAATAAAAATTTCACTAAATATCTTAATAATCATGGAATCAGACATGAGTTCAGTGAAAAATACACAACTCAATAGAATATAATGTCTAAAATAAATAATATATATCTAGTTGATATGGAATGGACTATGTTGTTTGAGTATGAAACCTTAAAATACTACTAGTTATAGTTTATTATTACAACTAAAATAATTCATAATAGGTGTGTCTTAATACCAATTTAAGATATGACTCCCAATGATATTTAAAATAAAATCCAATTGTTAAAAATGTTATAGTTCTTAGGATTTTATTTTTAATAAAGAACAAGGATAAAAACGTAGTCAAATCTTATGAAAAATCTAAAGTTGAAATCTTCATTTGTTATACACCATATATAATCTCTTATGGATGTTACAATAAGAAAAATGAGATAATATTTGATAGTTATGATGTCATAGTTTTTCAAAAATAAGTAAGAAGTAAAGAATGTTAACATTTTTGATAACGAGGATGGTGTTATTAGTTCTGAAATATTATAATAAATTGGATAAAGAACACTTATTCAAATAGGTAATGTTAAATTAGCCTCCTCAAATGATAATGATTAAATTAATAGATAAAAAAGATAAAACCTAATATTGAATAAAAAATTTAATGTTTAAAATATTATCAATGATCAAAATCAAGGATTTAAATGAAAGGTAATAATTATAGAATCTAACCACATAATTTTATTATTAGACATTGAAGCTCAAATGGTTGCAGAATTTTTTGAGCACAAGGAGTGGGTTTAGGCAATGAATGAAGAATTGGACCAGATTGAAATGAATAAAACATTGGAACTTGTTCCTAGACCCATAGAAAATAATGTAATTAGATTAATGTGTTTTTTAAGAATAATTTTCATGGCTACAAGAATGTGGATAGAAATAAGTCTAGATAAGTTTGAAAAGCTTACTCACAAATTGAAGGGATTGAATTTTATGAAACTATTAATATAGTTTCGAGACATGAATCCATTTGAATTTTTGTATCTATACTACAAAAAAGAAGCTTCAAAGTTTTTTCAATGGATGTTAAGTTAGTATATCTAAATGGTGATGTTAATGAAGAATTATAAATGAAATAGCTAGACGGGTTCATGCAAGATTTATATGGTAGTACAATATGCTAAGTAAATAAATCTATTAATGGTTTGAATAATGATCAAAGATCATGGAATTTTAATCTTGATTAATATCTAATAAGCACAGAATTCAGGAAGGGACATGTTGATTTAAATTTTTATGTAAATAAGAGAAATAACCCCATCACCTTTTCAGATTTTCATTGTTGGTGAAACCATTTTCCCTAGAAATTAAGAAAATTTTTGTGAATAATTTTCAAATGTAATGGAGAGAATATTATAAATGAAAATTACATGTGAGGTAAAATTTTAATTTTACTTATAAACTACCCATGAAGAAAATTATATATTTATTTCACAAGAAAAATATGAAAAGGAATGGTTGAAAAATTTTGACAAGAAAAAATTTAGATGTGTGCCAAATACTATCTAGTTAGGTATAAAACAATGACAGGATAAGAAAGGAAAATCTTATAATTAATCTAAATTTATAAATTTTATCATTAATATAATGTATCTATAAGCATCAATGTCTGATATTTTATATGTTGCCACTCTATCTGTCGGATGTCAATATTATCATAAAGAATCAAATATTTTGGAATTAAAGTGAATCCTGATATATAAATAAAATATATAAAATCAGGGATTAATGTATAAGAATAAGGAAAATTTTATTTTAATAGTGTTTATAGATACTGAATAGGCATGAGCAGGTGATGAAATAAAATCGACATATGGTGGAGGATTCTTTATTTGTAGAATATTTATACCATGGAACTCAAAGAAATAAACTTTAGTTACATTGAGATAAACTGAGGCTCAATATATGGATGCATCACAAGTATATAAATAGATGATGTGGATGAAGACATAACATAAATGACTGATTGTTGAAGTTAAATATCCTATAATAATTGAATGTGATAATAAAAATTTCATCAATATGTCAAAGAATCTAATTCAACATTCTGGATCCAAAAACTTTGTTATCAAGTATCATTTCATAAAAGAGAATTTGGATGAAGGTATTTTGAAACTATTATTTGTTATTTCTATGAAACATTCTACTGGAATCCTCACCAAACTACTTAGAATTGAGTTATCTAAGAAGTTAATGATGTAAATGGGACTGCATCCCATTTCCCATCAACGAGGTGTGGTTTTTTTTTTGTGTTTTCTTCTGTTTAATTTCATGTTTAAATTTTTTAGGAAATTATACTTAATTAGGGAGAAATTGTTTCCCCTTCTCATGCAATGTAACAACCTAATATTTTATAATATTCTTATCTTTAAATAAATTGTAAGTGTTTGATATATTTCTTAATATGAAACATCGAGCTTAAAACGAACCACAAAATATTATAACATAACCCTTAAATTGATGGGTATGGTAAGGATTAACCACAATAATAAATACATACATAAAAACAAATATATGTATATTAATTAGTTAAAATGCATTTATTAATGGATAATATTTATGTACACATTTTTTTGTAAAAAATTTTTATGTGTCATAAATATGTTTGCATCAAAAATGGTTTTTTATGGAATTTTGTGCGTGAATATTATAATTAATTTATTCCACCTTTAATGGTTTTATATGAAAAAATGGATATTGTTTTTGGATTCATCATATTAATTTTAACTTTGGGTGAATTTTAGGGATTTTTCTAAAATTGTTTATTTTTGGGTAAATAAAGAAAAATAATTTTTTTTGTAAACTGTCAATTGATTTCATTGAATAAATTAATTTAAAAGACCCATTATGTTTTCAATTTGATATTAGAGTGGCATAATTATCATTTAATTATATATAATGTTATTAATTACATAGGAATCAATATTATACTTGATTTTGGTATAAATTCATTTTTGGCTTAAGAATAATTTTTTCTCAAAATTGTTTTTATGTGCGCAATGTGTTTTTATCAAAATTAATTAAATAAATAAATACCAATTATATATTATATATTCCAAACAATTAGTTTACATTAATTTTATTGATTTTACTAGGTGTAGCGACCCTGACCTTAATAGTCCGAAGCCCGTGTCGTAATCTATTACATTAGCATAGATTTAAGAAATCAAATCTTGAATGATTGATCAGATTAGTAGTCATAGTAAAATAGATACATACATGAGCCTTAAATTATATTTGAATACCCAAATTAAAAAATATTTTTTTTCAAGAATATCATTATTACCTCTAGTATATTCTTATATATATTTCAAAGTAATCTTCATGTAATCCTTTAAAATAGAGAAAAACTAAGGTTGAGCTAAAATTCTCATTAAGGGTTATGTATAACTGAAGCTATCACAAATCAATATGCATAATCAATATGGAAAGGTAAATAATTGAGAACACATGCCATTTAAATAACTTGAATATAATGATAATATAAGGCAGAATCAATATGGAATGGGAAACAACTTAAAACAATTTTTATTTAATCAATAAACTAATAATGAAGTAAATTGATATATAATATCATAGTGAAAATATCATGGATAAAGATAACTGAATTTTAAATGAAGGAAATGTTTAATTATCGGATGGAATGTTTCCTACGAGCATTATATCTTTAACTTCAAGATATATCCTCAAGACAGTTTAAAACAAAATGGATAAAAACCCATCTTATTTGTGTAAATACCTTTCAAAAGGAACTTACTATCAAGTTTTATCCTCAAAAAATTTTAAAACTAATTTTTTATAAACACGAAGGGTTTTAGGAAAACAAATTTTTGCACATGAGACTACTGATGCATAAAAGGGATTTCATTAAATGGTCCCAACACATGTATTTCATGTAAACATTATTCCTTATTTATCATTTAATCAATTAATTCAGGAACAATGTTCCTTATCAAATATCTCTATTGAGTAATGAATACAGATTTATAAATATTTCCACAAATAATCTAATAACTTTCAAAGTAAAAACCATAAATATAAATGATATATTATTTAAATAATAAACATGTAAATGTTAAATAATATAGATATTTAGGTTAAATTTATTGTTTAATTATCACGTGAACATGAATATGTTAAAAACATTTTGGAAAACATTTAAAAAAAATGGTTTTGGAAGAAAACATATTTTCGACCGAAGAGAGAAATGAATTTGAAATTTATTAAAAACATTTTATAAAACATTTTAAGAACCAAAAAGTGTAAATTTTTTACTATTAATTGAAAAAAATCATAAATAAAAATAGGAGAATAAAATTAATGGTTTTATTAAACAATGATCAAATAATTTTTTTCAATGTAAATTTCAGTGTAAACAATCCTGATTAAAATGATATTATAATGTAAACCCTTATAGGGATCATAACATTGAAGTGATAATTAAAGAACTATTAAATTATTTGTATCATTTTTAAATCGATATAAAACAAGTATAAATAAAAAAATATAAATTCAAAAGTTATGACACACATAATCTTATAATATCAATAATAATGAGCAAGTAATATAACCCATATAAATGAAATTGAGTTATAAAATTATTTACCACTTAGTAACTATTAATTTAAATCCACTTTAAAAAAATAATTAAAATTGATACTTAATAATCCATTAATAAGTTATTATTCATGATATTTCATGTTCAAGGGGTAGTATATACACCTCATAAAGGAAATTAAGTGAAAAATATTTTGATATGCCTCAATGAAAAAAAAAATCAGATGAAATCCCTTACCTCACCCTTCCTTTTTATTGAATTTTATTTAACCTAATATATAGTGGTTTTAAACATGTTTTTAACATATATCATAACCTTATTAATATTTATAATATCATATATGATCCCTTTATAATAAGTCATTCCTTATTCATTAATAATATTTAATTATTTTCATTATTCTGGGTCTTAATTTCCTTGTTTTCTCATGTGTGTTTCATTATGAAAGATCAAGTTATTTTGAATATTATATAGTTATATAATATCTAGAATAATATTAATGAAGTAATTATCATATTTATATGTCAATTATAATTTTATGACCAATCATTAATGATGTTTTTTAGAAATGATGAATGTTATAATCATGGAGACATTTGGCCGTACATACGCATGAGTAACCTTTACATTTTTAAAAGATCGTTATGGAAATGAGGTAAGTAATATATTACAATTAAGGAATTATAAGTTAACATAAATACCATATTATTTATTTAAATATATATATATATATATCTATCATCTATGTGTTGTGGTGATGAAAAAAGAGTCTCATCACTTTGTAAAGGTGGTAGTCCACACGTACACAAATTATGTTATCATATTTAAGTGTTAATAAAATAAAATAATATATATTTTTTCCATAGTGATGAATATTTAATTAATATAACAATTATTTCATTTATATCTCATATAATCTATTATATTATTTCTTATCACCTTCCATGAAAAGCGTTAATGAATGATGAACCACATTGCTTCGTGAGGTGGTAGTCCACCGTACCCACGAGCTACATTATCATGTATCCTAAATATGGGAATATAAAATTTATATATTATATAATGACATAATATATATAATTAGGTTATATATATCATATATTTACTTTATATCCACCATAACACCAAACTGTGGGAGGTGGTAATGAAAAAATGCGTGACATCAGTTCGCAAGGCTGTAGTCTGCTATACACAAGAATGATAATTTCGTAACTCATTTCATGGAAATGTGTGATATTTTAGGTTATAAAATTAACATAAAAACATCTAATTATATGAAAATCATTATTGAATTTAATGAAAGAAAAATTAAATGCACATGTAAAATAGTAAAACCAGAGTGTTGTGTGTAATTCAATATTATATTAAAATTTCATGTCATATGCGCTATTGAATAAAATGGTATTCGTTGAGAATTTTAGGGTGATACATTATACCCACCACATAAAAATTTTGTCATCACAATTTTAACATGATCTTGGTAGTTAAGGGTTTTAAAATTGTTTTATTTAAAAACTCACATCCTAAAATGGTTAAAAATAAATCTTCTTAATAATAGATAAAGGGAGTTACAATGTTCATTTGGAATAAATACATAATTAGGTTTCTATGTAGGAAAACATAGGTGGCAAATGAAAAAATGGACATTGAAGAGAAATCTAACACCCAACTATTGATGTAGAGTGATAGAGAATATGGTCAGATAGAATCTAAAAACCACAACTCCAAAAACCAAAGGTCAGAAATAATTCATTGATATCATAAAAAATGATTATAATAGGATAAAATTTTATTGCAAAATCATTTTCCTAATTTTGAGGAATTATTTTACTATATATGAATATAATGAAATATGATTACTTGATATCATTTAATTTCATATGCACAACTTCATTCTTTGGTTGTGCTTTGATAAATTTTCAATTCATCGCTTAATACATGAAATTAATATCCAAAAATTGATTTTTTATTCCTGAAGCACTAGAATTCACTTTTAACAGATTGTATGATCCATAAATGAGTGACAGGTCTTTCCATATTTCTCTAAATATTTTCCAAAACTAATATAGTTATTTCAGGTTATCCAATATAATAAATTGATCTCTAAACCTCAACGGTAAAACCAATGGTTCATAATTAATATTTACTAGTCAAATTATTTAATAAAAAACAATTTCATATTAACTAGGACATTGCATACGCCAGAAGTATGCACTAGTCCCTTATCACCCTTCAGTAATGGGTTGAAGCCCCATTGCCTTTCTTGACATGATGAGTTTTCACCCTACATACAGGATTCCAATTTTATAAAATATATTAATATAATACCTATAACTTCCAGAAAAAATATTATGTACACCCATGAAATAAACATAATAATTATATAAACTTTTTTCTAATCTTTTCAGTACAATTTATTTTTTTCACAATGTCTAATAATATTATTGAACTATTATTGCAATGTAATTTTTGATAATATCAACCCTAAAGGTTATAAATACCTTTAAACTTATGTCTGTAAAATTTAAAGGTATTATTCCTTAAATAAATTTTCTACTGAAGCATATTCTTTCCATAAAGGTCTCAAAAAATATCTATAATATTGGTATACTCCCATAACTTAAAACCTATAAATAAGGTGTTTAAAACATGAAAATTATGATCAAACTTAATATCATAATCATATGATTCTATTAATAAAACTTAATTTAATTAGGAAATATGATATACTAAATTTAACACAATGCTTAGTTTTTTCACAATTAATATAACGAAAATACCATTAGTAAAAATGATTATACTATTTAATTATTGAATACCTTTACTTTATCCATTTTATTTCAACATAGGTACTTCCTTGGTATAAGGTTTATTCTAGGTCATTCATTATCATTATCTATTAAAATACTTTGTAATGGTTTGAAAAGAAAATATGAAGTATCCTAATAATATCTCCTAGGAGTGTTAGACTAGGTGTATAGTAAGGCATGTTGTTATGCACTAAGTGATGATCAAGTAATGCCTAATACACCCTTTTTTATTTATTACCCATAGGTATAAATGTGGAAGAACCACATCTACTTTTATTATCCAGAAATGGATGCATTTATAGGAAAACATATAATATCTACCTTAAAAATCATTAGGATCTTATTATATAATTATCCTTCAAGTTTATTATAGGGTTATGTTCCCTAATTTATGTTTTCCTAAATCTAGTTCTTAAGGTTTCCACTAAAATTCTTTTGATACCAACTATTTGTGACCCTAACCCTAGTATATCAAAGTCTGTGCCTTACTTTATTAAAATTTCATAGATAAAAGGCTTCTAATCCCAAAAGACTGATCTATTTATTATTCTTGGTAGTATAGATTCATATATGAGTCCTACATTACTTTTGAATACACAAATTACAACATATTTTTCTTGAGAATACCATTATTCCCTTTAGAATATTCTTGCATATATTTCATTGTAAAAATTAGGGAATCCTTAGGAAAGGAAATAAAATAATGGTGATCTAAAATGATTAGTATGGGTTATGTACAATGGAAGAAATCATAAATCTATAAGAATACTCAATATGACAGGATAAATAATTGAGAAGATATTCCATTAAGATAACATTAATATCAGGATAAGATTAAGAAGAGTTATTATGGAAAGTTAAATAATTAAAAACATATGTCATTTAATCAATTATCTGAGAATGAAATGCATTCGTAAATAATATCATAGTGAATATATCATGGATAAATGTAAAAAAATTCTGAATAAAGGCAATTCTTAATTATTAGACTTCATGTTTCCCAGAAGCATGATACCATTACCATAAACATATATCCTCAAGATAGTTTAAAACATACTTGGTAAAAAACCGTATGATTTGTGTCAAGACCATTCACAAGATAGTTACTATCAAGATATATCCTCCAGATAGTCCAAAAATACATGGTTAAAAACACGAAGGGGTTTTTTTCATCTTATTTTGACTCATACGACTATAAATGCATCGAGGGTCTTTCATTAAATTTTCCCCAAGCCCTGTTTTTAATTTCCAAATCATTCGTCATATATATATATATCAAATAATATATTTAATACTTGAAAAATGTGATTGATCAAATATATTTATTGAGTAAAGAATATAAATTTATCAATAGTTCCCCTGATAAGAAAATAAATTTCAAACGAAAAAACTACAAATATAAATGATATTTGGTTTAAAAAATAAATATATCCATGATAAATAATAAGAATAATTAGGGTAAATTTGATGTCCAATGACTATAGAAAATTGAATAATTTAAGGGAAAGTAAATGAAAATAAAATGTTCCAAAAAAGTCAATTTAAATAATTTCCTTTTTCAAAATGATCATAAACCATCCATATAAAGAATAAGCCCGGTATCAATAAAGCATATACCAATTTGATTAAGAATAAAGGGTTGTTTTCCTTAATGAAAATAAATTCTATAATAGTATATTCAAAAACATTCCTGAGGAAAATATATTTCACATTTTTAAAAACCTGCTGAAAGTCCTTTTTATTTAAAAATAAATCATGAAAAAAATTTGTTGAGTTAATAAGGTTTTACTTATTACTTTTCCATTCCTTCTTGTTTTGAAAATCACAAACACCTTATACTTAAGAAAATATATATTTTAGTTCTCTAAGGAAAATTTCCTTCCTTAAAGAAATTTACCCTAACCTATATTTCCTTATACATATCAACATTTTTTAAGTGTAAAAATAAGATTCATATCAAAAACCTCAGAATCATATAATACTTAGATATGAAGAATTCTATTTTAGGATCTGAATTCTAGATATGAACTGTAATGAAGATCCACTCCGAATTCTGGATATAAACTGTAATGAAGTTCCACTCTAAATTCTGGATATGAATTGTAATGAAGTTCCACTCCGAATTCTGGATATGAACTCTAATAAAGTTCCACTCCGAATTCTGGATACAAACTCTAAGAAAGTTCAACTTCGAATTCTGGATACAAACTCTGAGAAAGTTCCACTTCGAATTATGGATACGAACTCTAAGAAAGTTCCACTCTGAATTCTGGACTCCAAACTTCTATGAGTTCGAATCCAAACATTTACTAGTTCGACTCGAAACTTTTACTAGTTTGACTCTGAACTTCTATGAGTTTCACTCCGAACTTCTATGAGTTCGACTACGAACATCTATGAGTTCGACTCCAAACTTTTACTAGTTCGACTCCAAACTTATATGAGTTCTACTCTGAACATTTACTAGTTCAACTCTGAACTTCTACAAGTTCGACTCCGAACTCTGTAAGTTTAGATTCTGAGTTCTTGTGAAACCAGAATCCGAATTTCCTTAGAAATTCCGACTCCAGATTTCCACAGAATTCAGGTTCCGAATTCCTATAAAACAGAATCTGAATATCTCTTTATTATTGACTCCAAATTCCTTTTTGGTTAGAATCTGAACATTTATTTTCTTACACTCCGAAATTCAATTTTCCTTATGCTTACACTCGTTTCATTATAAAACTTTGTTGTGCCTTCAGTTACACATGTTTTGTTATAAAATGATGTCGTCCATTCAGTTTATAACTAACCATTGGTTAAGTGACACGTATACAGGTCCCTCCGAAATTCAAGTAGAAATATGACCATTTGAGGAGGGATTCGACCGTTGGAGGTTCGCCTATAAATAGGAGATCATTTGAAAAGAAGTGATAACTTTGACAGACAACTTAGACAACTTTGACAGATAACATTGACACAACTTGTGCTTACATGCTGTTGATGTGATTTATAGAGAGAGAGGCTCTTATTAACTCTCACGCTTCGTGCAGAAATTTTGAACAACTTGTTCAAAATTTTCTTTGTGCAGACTATCTTCGTGCAACTCCGATTTTTGGTGATTACAATCGAGGGCATCTGGGGATAGGAAGATAGAGGTTCTAACACCTTGAAGTTGAGGGCTTCCTTACTGAGGAAGACAGAGGTTCCAACTACCTTGAAGTTGAGGGCTTGTGAGGATAGCAAGACAGAGACTCTGATCTTCATATCAAGGGCTTACCTGGGTGTGGGTAAGACAGACTTACTTGAAAGTATAAATCAAGGGACCTTTATCCAAGGTTGTTGGATACCCTTCTCTTTGGGTTAAAAGATTTATATCTTGTTACTTGTTTTTGTTACAAGTTTTTACGCTATATTTTGTATTGTAAGGAAAGTATAATCTTCTAATATTTCCTTAAACATATACTATAATTAATTTAGATTCTATACGCTTTAAGGTAGAATCACATTTTGTAAACTTTGGTTATGTTTCAATTTCCGGATCCATATTTCTAGAACCAGTTTTTCAGAATCACTTTCCAGATTTAAGCAAGTGTATAGAACTAGAAGTTTGTAACTTCATACTTTGTTCCAATATTTCATTGGTGTCAGAGGTGTTGTGAATTTTCTTAATTTTAACTTTGTTAAACTTAGATCTTTCCTTGTTTAAGGAAAATTTCAAAGTGTACAATTCGACACCCCTCTTGTATATTGAGCATCTACATCATTATTTTGATCCTACAATTGATATCAGAGCGGGTCTTTGAAATAATTATATTCACATATAAGTTTTTCTTGGTCATTTTTTCATTGTTCTATATTTTCCTTACTTAGGAATATTTTCCTTGAATCCAAACTTTTTTTAACAAGTTTTTGTGTAGAAAGATTTTTAATATGGCAGGTTTAAATGTTGGATCCATCAACATCCTAAATCTTACAAGACCACCAATTTTTGATGGAAATGATTATGAGTCTTGGAGAGATAGAATGAAGACATTCGTTATCAATACTGGGGTAGATAACTTTGTCATTATTACTGGAGGTTATCAAATTTCTGATATAGAAGTTAGTGCTTTCACAAACCAAGAGAAGCATGATTATCAATTAAACTATAAGGTATGCAATACTCTACTATGTTCAATGACTATGAACATATATAGCCAAACTTCATCTTGTGAAACAGCTAATTATATGTGGAAGAAACTCGAAGTTACACATTTTGGTACATCTAAAGTCATAGAGACTAGAAGAGATATGTTGAGAGATGAGTATCATGGTTTTAAATTTCCTTTTGGAGAACCTATAAGCAAAGTACAACAAAGGTTTATGACTATCGTGAATATCTTACAATCTATGGGAGAGAAAGTTCTGGATGATGAAGTTCTTGTGGAAAATATTATTGATATTATTCCCAATGAGTGATAATCAAAGAGAAACGCTATTGATGAGAATAGGAAGGTCACTAAAATTTTCTTAGATGAGCTGTTTGGAACTCTTCTACAACATGAAACAATGATGAAGAGAGATGCTGACAACATCAAAAAGAATAATGGGAATGGTACAGTTGATTTTACTACAACTTCAAATCACATGAAATCTGAGACTCCTGAGAGAGTAACTAGATCCAAGTCTAAGAAGGTTACTATCCAATCCAAATCTAGTGAGAGTGAAGTCTCAGAAAACGAGTTAGCAAATCTTGCTCGAAGAATGAACAAGATAGCTAGACAAAGAAATTTCTAATCCAGGTATAAGAAGAAGGAAATGAAAGATAAGAAATATTCAGAGGTCACATGATATGAATGAAAGAGAAGTGGACACATACGACCTGATTACCCTATGCTTAAAAAGAAAGAAATAAAAGAGAGGCATTCTGAAAGGAATAAGAAGAAGTTCTATAAAGCTAATTCTAAGAAAAGTCTGAAAGCTAATACTACTTGGAGTGCTAGCTGTGGATACTCTTCAGAAAGAGAATCTTCAGAATATGATTCATTAGCTCTAAATAATATGGGATTCATTGCTAATACTTATTTTCTACATACATGTTTTATGGCTAAGGTACGCTCTGCCGAGGCTTTAACAAATTTATCTCTTGATAAGAATTACTATTCTGAAAATAGCACTTCTAATGAAGATACTTCATCCTCAAAAAATGAAGAACCTTCATATGAAGAAGTATCTAGATTTTCCAAGTTACATGAAGCAAAAATTGTAAAATTTCTAAGAAATTAGACAAGGAAAATACTAGGGAAGAAGTTCTTACAAAAGAGATTTCAGACCTTTCTTCAGATCTTAAAGATAAAGAAGAGCTTTTAGAAAAACTTTCTAAAGACCATGAGAAAGAAACTTCTGATAAGTAAGAACTTTCTAAAGATCATAAGAATTCTATTTTATAGATGCATGTTTTTGAGTAAAAATCTAACTCTAAGGAAATGATTCATGAGGATAGAAATTTAGTCATCAGACTAAAATCTGAAATATTTTCTCTAAAGAAGCTTCTTGAAATATTTACCTCTAGGAAGGAGAATTTTGACAAGATGTATTCTCAAATTAAACCTCACGAAAACACTACTGGAGTAGGTTATATTCACCAAAAACCAGTTTTCAAAAACAACTATTTTGTTCCTTCTAAAGATCCTTTTTTCACTAAGTGTCAAAGTGGTGGGCATTGGAAGAAAAACTGTTCTTTGATTAGAGTTCAATCACTTGGGTTTCATAAAGCATATTTTTCTAAACAAATGTGGATACCCAAAATTTTTTTGTCTAATAATTTCAGATCCAAGCAGGTCTGGATTCCGAAAACCTAACTTTTTTCTCATTTTCAGGAAAATAGGGAAAGTACCAACAACAATACTTGGTACATGGATAGTGGATGTTCCCAGCATGTGACTGGTAACAAAAACTATTTCAAAAAGATCATCAATAAGAAAAGACTAAAAGTAACTTTCATAGATAATGCTTAGGGGGAAATTATTGGTATAGGTAACATTGTTCTTCTTGGAAAAACATTGATTTTAAACGTTTTGTTTGTTAAAGGTCTTAAGCACAACCTCATTAGTATAAGTCAATAATGTGATGAAGTCTACCTTGTGAATTTTAGGAATGATAAGTGATTAGTACACAATTCCAAGGAAGAATTTATTCTTTCTGCACATAGGCAAGATAATGTTTACACTTTGAACTTAGAAGAACTTAGGAGCAAAGAAATACCTTGCCTAAGTGCAATTGAAGATCATTCTTGGTTATGGAATAGAGGACTAGGTCACTGTAACCTTAGAAACTTATATAAACTCTCTAAGAAGAAACTAATTAAGGATCTATCGGAGCTTATATTTGATTATTCTAAAGTTTGTGATCCTTGTAAATATGGAAAGAAACCTAAATATAGTTTTAAATCAATCGATGAAGTCTCAACAACTGATGCGTTATAGTTGGTTCACATGGATCTTTTTGGTCTAACACAAACTGGAAGCATTGGAGGAAAATACTATGTGTTTTTTCTAGTTGATGATTACACTAGGTTTACATGGGTCTATTTTCTAGCAAAAAAATATGAAGCTTTTTCTTATTACAAAAGTTTTAGAGCCCAAGTTAAAAATGAGAAAAACCTTCCACTGAAAACTATTCATAATGATCATGGAGGAGAATTTCAAAATTCTGATTTTGAAACTTTTTTTAGTAGAAAAGGTATTCCTCACAACTTTGCAGCACCTAGAAATCCTCAAAAAAATGGTGTAGTTGAAAGAAGAAATATAATTCTTCAAGAGATAACTATAACCATGTTGAGTGAATATTCTATAGCTAGACATTTCTGGGCTAAAGCTGTAAGTACTGCTTGTTATACTATAAATCGAGTTTTGATTAAACCTTTTCTTAATAAAAATCATTATGAGTTATGGAATGGTAGAAAATCTAGACTTTCCTACTTCAAGGTATTTGGCTGTAAGGTATTCATCCTGAATACTAAAGATAATCTACACAAATTTGCACCAACATCTGATGAAGGAATTTTCTTAGGTTACTCCACAACTTCTAAGGCTTATAGAGTTTTAAATAAAAACAATTGTACTATTGAGGAAATAGTACATGTAAAATTTGATGAAACTAATCTTTTTGTTTTTAAACCATACCAACCTACATCCTCAGATGTGTTTTCAAAAAATGATTATCAAGCTTTGTTAGAAGATCCTTCTGATAAGGAAAATTTTCAAGAAAATATTTCTGAAACATTTACCCTATAAGACTTTCTACCCTATGTTGATGAACAAGTTTTACAAAACCCAAGTCAGGTGTTTCTTAAAAATCATACCAGTGATAGTATCATTGGTGATTTAAATCAACCTGTAAGGACTAGAAGTTCATTACGAAATGAAGTAGAACATCTAGCATTTCTTTCCCAATTGGAACCAAAAAGAAGAGATGAAGCTTTAGGTGATGATGATTGGATAAAAGCCATAAAAGATGAACTAAATGAATTCAAAAGGAATAATGTCTGGAACTTGGTTGAAAGACCTAAGGAAACTTCTGTTATTGGAGTAAAGTGGGTCTTCAGAAATAAATGTGACGAAAATGGAGTCATTATTAGAAATAAAGCTAGAATAGTTGCTAAAGGCTATAATCATCAAGAGGGAATAGACTATGAAGAAACCTATGCTCTAGTAGCTAGACATGAATATATTCATATCTTACTTTCCTTTGCAGCATTATTTAATTTAAACTTTTTCAAATGGATGTGAAATGTGCTTTTCATAACGGTTATGTTCAAGAAGAAGTTTTTGTTGAACAACCTCCGGGATTTGAAGATACAAAAGATACTAACCATGTTTTTAGACTTACCAAAGCTTTGTAGGGTCTTAAACAAGCCTCATGAGCTTGGTATGATAGAATTACAAGATTTTTGCTTCAAAATAACTATGTTAAAGTAAATGCAGATCCAACCCTTTTCATAAAGAAATGCAAGAAAAATGTTTTGATTGTTCAAATATAAGTTGATGACATCATATTTGGTTCAACTCAGCAATCTTTAATTGATTATTTTGCGGATCTAATGAAATATGAGTTTTAAATGAGTATGATGGGTGAGTTAACATTTTTCCTTGGTTTTCAAATTTCTCAAAAACTATAAGGAACTTATATATCTCAACATAAGTATATTAAAGATCTTATTAAAAAGTATGGTTATGACAAAACTAAGAGTATAAGTACTCCTATTTGTACCTCAAACACACTTGAGCTTGATGAAGCTGGGAAACCAGTAGATCAAACATCTTTTAGAGGCATGATAGGAAGTATACTTTACTTGACAGCTAGTCGACCAGACATGAGGTTTTTAGTATCCTTATGTGCAAGATATCAATCCAATCCTAAGGAATCTCATTTAAAGGAAGTGAAAAGAATTTTTTACTACTTAAAGGGAACCCTGGATCTAGGATTATTTTATACCTTTGGAAATTATTTTACCCTAAAGAGTTTTTCAGATGCTGACTTTGGTGGGTGTAGAATGGATAGAAATAGTACATCTGGAACTTGTAATTTATTAAGAGATTCATTGGTTTCTTGTTCATGAAATAAGGAGAACTCAATAGCACTCTCCACTGCTAAAGCTGAATATGTAGTAGCTGGAAGTTGTTGTGCTCAAGTGTTGTGGATGTAACACACACTCACAGACTATGGATTGAGTTTTATTAAGACTCAAATTTTGTGGGATAACACAAGTGCAATTTCCCTTAGTAAAAACCCTTCCCATCACTCCCGTGAAAAGCATATAAATATTAGGAATCACTTTCTTAGAGATCACACACTTAAAGGAGATATCATTCTTCAGTTTATCAGAACACAAGATCAACTTGCTGACATTTTTATAAAATCTTTACCTTCTGATAGATTTGAATACATTAAATAGAAGTTAGGAATGATAACTATGAGGTAATCCTTCTCAATAACTTCATGTTAAAAAATTCTCCTTACAGTAATAAACTTCTTTTCATAGGGGGATTACATTTTCTTGTTAGCGTAATCAAAATTTTCGTAGTCAGTTTTTTTAAAGCTTTTGTAATCAAAATTTCCGTAGTTAGTTTAAAAAAAAAAGCTTTTGTAATAAAAATTTTCGTAGTTAGTATTTTTAAAGCTTTTATAATCAAAATTTTCGTAGTCAGTTTTTTTTATTCTTTTGTAATCAAAATTTTCGTAGTCAGTTTTTTTTAAAAATCTATAGTAATTGAAATTTTCGTAGTCAGTTTTTTTTCTTTTGTAATTAAAATTTTCGTAGTCAGTTTCTCAAACTTTTGTAACTAAATTTTTCGTAATGAAGTTTTCAGAACTGAAATTTTTTTAATGGAAATATTCAGAACTGGAACTTTTGTAATGAGATTTTTTTTACTCAAACTTTTCATATTGAAATTTTTCGTACTCAAAGTTTTCGTACTGGGATTTTCGTACTCATACTTTTCGTACTGGAGTTTTGGTACTCAAATACTTTTCAACTTTAAGTTTCACATAGTTAGTTTTTTGTAGTCAAATTTTTCTTCATGAAGAATATCACCTATTACGAATAAATTTTTTGGCCAATCCGAAAGGTATGATTCCCTTACATAAGTTTTCGTACTTATATTTTTCTTGCTGGTATTTTCCTATGAGTTTTAAAATTTCTTGGATTCTAGTTTTATTAAATATGATTGTTTTTCTTAAAACCTCAAAAGATCAGATTCAATATTTCCTTGCGGGTATGTTTTCAACCATCAGATCAGATCAGAGAGTTTTTCAACTGATAGATGGTTTTTGGAAGCTGAATGGTCAGCTCCATCACCTATATAAAGGGGACCCCCCGATGGTTGTCCCATATCAATCTTTAACATCTCACGTGTTGATGTTCTGCCTCCCTTTTTAAAACCCGTTCCGAATCTTCCACTGATCTTCATTCTGAATGTCTGCTGAAGCTACTTCTCATGATATGTCAACTACGAAGCCAATATCAAAATGGTTAGTTTACAAGGAGAGGTTATTGCATTTGAGTTTCTATAAATATGATTCTATTTTATTTAAGAATATCAGATTGAATGGCTGGAAGGATGTTTTATTATCAAATCCAGTGAAACAGGATTCGGTTTATACAGATTTTCTTGTTGAGTTTTATGAGTCTATTTCCTTCCTTAAGAAATATGGCAGAGAGATGTTTTCATTCAAATATTATGGGAATACTTATATGCTTTCTTACACTAAGGCTAAAAGCTTGGTGGGTCTATCTTATGAAGGTGAAGCTGAGTTTTGTTCACATAAGCTTTCGGATGAGCAAGGAAGTTTCAACAAAGTGAAGTCATTGAAATTCCTTGGACTTGAAGATTCTAAGACTGCTATGATTGCTCATCTCTCTCTGAATAATCAGATTCTACAGCTGTGGGTACAAGGTTTTTTAGTACCGAGAAGGGGTGATAAGGATAATCTCAATAAGTTTGATATATACATCTTAGATTTTTTGGTAAATCTAAGGAAGTTTAATTTGATGTGGCATGTTTTGATTACAGTTAAGAATATTAAAGAAGGGAATCTAAAAGCTCAAATCATAATGTATCTGGCCTTTCTTTCTAAGCTTATTATCATATGTCTTGAGTTGTTTGAAGTTGCTTGCACTTCCAAGAAAATAAACTGTAAGGTAATGCTGGTTAGTGATGATACATTAAAGATGATGAAGATGAGTTTTTCTGTTGAATCTGGAGAATTATACCCTTTACCAGAGGAAGAGGCTGAGGTAGCTCAGAAAGATCAACAAACTCCAAAACCATCTAAAAAGGCAGGGAAGAAGAGAAAATTTAAAGAAATGGTGGATGAAGACAAGACCCAGAAAGCTAAGGAAACTAAATCTGCACCACCCAAACCAAAGAAAATAATCCTACCCAGATGAAGTGGCTTCTAAGTGTAGGGAAGACAAGGAGAAAAGGAAATAATGGGATCCACAGTTCGGATTAGACCCTACTGAGGCTAAATCCTTAAGAGAAAAAGCTGCGGATGAGTTAGAGAAGCAAGCAAAAGAGAAGAAGCTAAAGAAGAAATTGTCTGAAGCCAAGGTTGTTCAATCCCTTTTGAAAGCAACCAAAGTAGCTTCTGAGAAGATTCCTATTTTGGAAAATTTTTATGTCCAACCTTTACCAGAGACTCCTGGGAAAAAGTACTTCACTCCAGAAACATCCAAATGGAAAGAGGTTGTTGAAGAAGTAGAGAAAACATCTGGTGAAGAAGTAGAAGAAGAAGTTGTTGAAGAAGAAGAAGAAGAAGGAAGTGTTGATATAAATGTCCTGATCAAACAAGAAGAAGATTATCAAGAAAAGGGTGAATCCGAAAAACTTGTCACTCCGGTAAAGGGAGTTGAGAAAGAAGGTAACAAAGATGATGATAAGGAAGAGGAAGAGAAATATAATGAATTATCTGATGAGGAAGTAAGCTATGAGAAGAATTATCTTGAAGAAGGAACAAAGAAGGAGAAAATAGATGAAGACAAGATTGTTCAACTATCAGAGAGTGAGGAAGAATCCCAAGATGATCAACCCATTCCAAAAACTGACAAAGGAAAGCAAGTGCTTATGGATACCCCAACAAAATATGTTATAAGAAAGGAGGTTGGTGGTTCTTCTAAATGAAAGCTAGTGCATATTGAAGAAGAACAATCTCCAAGCAAGGTCTCTGATTTGGAATCATCAGCACAGGGTCATGACTATGTTGTCGAGTCTTTAAAAAAGTTGGTGGACGCCATTCCGATATTTCCCACTATAGACTCCAAATGTCAGATGATGCAACATAGATTGAATTAGAAGTCAAAATCCTTATCTATGGTATTGGATAAGTGTGTGAAGCTTGAGTATGATCACATAAATTTCCTTATTAATTATGATGTTCAAAGAAAATCATGCAGGAAAATAACTTTGTGGTCTAAGAAAGTTGAATAAGACATGGAAGAGTTTGATCATTTTCAAAATAATGATAAATATGCTTTTTTCACTGAAGACTCCAAGATTAAGAATATTTAGGATGAGCTAATCATTGAGAAAAGTTCTCGGAATCAACAAGTAAAGGACTTGAATGGGAAGGTTAATTCTCTTGCTCAAAATTTTAAAAGGGATAGAGATCTCCAGATTGATATCGAAGAAAATCTTGTAAAGTAAGATGAGTTACTGAAGATGCAAGAAGAGGCCATAAAGGATCAGGCAGAAGTATTGAAAGCTCAAGATGAAAGGATAAAAGCTTTGGAGAGGCAAGCTGAGGAGGATCAAAAAGTTTTGAAGAAGTTGAAAACATTGTTGAAGAAGCTAATCCTGAAGGAAAAGGAATAAAAATAGACTCAATCTGATCTTTTGTTGCATTTGTCTTTCCTTGTAAACATTATTTCAAATCTAATGAAATTTTTGGTTGGTTGTATCTTGTGTTGTTATATACTAATGTTTTAGGCACCATATTTCTTTTTCCATTCCCTTAAATTATTTTTGAAAATCACATAGGTGAAGAAGGAAAAAGAACTACTCAAAAGGGGAGAATGAAAAATTTAAAATGGAGAAGGAAAACTTTCTAAGTGAAGATAGCCTTAAAGTGAGGGGGAGTTTCCCATTACAAAGTTTTTCATTCCCATGATAATGAAAACTCCATCCCAGAAATCCAGAATATAATCCTTAGAGTTTCAATGCCTAAGGGTGAGTTAGTTGTATTCACTATCATCCATGAACAAAGGGAGATAAATTTTAATTTCGAAGTCTAATGAAAATTTTCAAAGTCCTTATATTCTTTTGCGTAAGGTTGTTTGTGCTTTCCAAAAAGGGGGAGATTCTTGAGTCAATAAGGTATTCCTTATGACTTTTCCATTCCTTCTTGTTTTGAAAATCACAAACACCTTATACTTAAGAAAATCTATATTTTACTCCTCTAAGGAAAATTTACTTCCTTAAGGAAATTTACCCTAACCTAGATTTCCTTATACATATCAATATTTTTCTTAAGTGTAAAAATCGGATTCATATCAAAAACCTCAAAATCATATAATACATAGATATGAATCATTCTGTTTTAGGATCCAAATTATGGATATGAACTGTAATGAAGTTCCACTTTGAATTCCAGATATGAACTCTAATGAAGTTCCACTCCGAATTCTGGAAATGAACTATAATGAAGTTCCACTCCGAATTCTGGATATGAACTCTATTAAAGTTACACTCCGAATTATGGATACGAACTCTAAGAAAGTTCCACTCTGAATTCTGGATACGAACTATGAGAAAGTTCCACTCTGAATTCTATATACGAACTCTAAGAAAGTTACACTCCAAATTCTGGACTCCGAACTTCTATGAGTTCGACTCCGAACATTTACTAGTTCGACTCTGAACTTTTACTAGTTCGACTCTGAACTTCTATGAGTTCGACTCCGAACTTCTATGAGTTCAACTCTGAACTTATATGATTTCGACTCCAAACTTTTACTAGTTAGACTCTGAACTTCTATGAGCTTGACTCTGAATCTTTACTAGTTCGACTCAGAACTTCTACAAGTTCGACTCCAATATCTGTGAGTTCAGATTCTGAATTCTAGTGAAACAGACTCAAAATTTCCTTAGAAATTCAGACTCTGGATTTCTATAGAATTTAGGTTCCAAATTCCTATAAAACAGAATCCGAATATCTCTTTATTATAGAATCCGAATTCCTTTTTGGTTAGACTCCGAACTTTTATTTTCTTACACTCTGAACTTCAGTTTTTCTTATGCTTACACTCGTTTCATTATAAAATAATATCATGCCTTCAGTTACACATGTTTTGTTATAAAACGATGTCTTCCATTCAGTTTCTAACTAACTGTTGGTTAAGTGACACGTATATAGGTCCCTCCAAAATTCAAGGAGAAATATGACCGTTGGAGGAGGGAGCTGACTATTAGAGCTTCGCCCATAAATAAGAGAACATTTGAAAAGAAGCAATAACTTTGATAGAAAACTTTTACAACTTTGACAGATAACTTTGACACAACTTGTGATTATATGCTGTTGAAGTGATTTCTAGAAAGTGCGACTCTTATTAACTCTCAAGCTTTGTACAGAAATTTTGAACAACTTGTTCAAACTTTGCTTTGTGCAGACTAGCTTCGTGCGACTCCAATTGTTAGTGATTAAAATTGAGGGCTTTCTGGGATAGGAATACAGAGGTTCCAACACCTTGAATTTGAGGTCTTCCTTGCTAAGGAAGACAGAGGTTCCAACTACCTTGAAGTTGAGGGCTTGCGGGAATAGCAAGACAGAGACTCCAATCTTTGTATCGAGGGCTTACTCGGGTGTGGGTAAGACAGACTTGCTTGAAATTATAAATCAAGGGACCTTTATCCAAGGTTTTTGGGTACCCTTATCATTAGGTAAAATTATTTATATCTTGTTACTTGTTTTTATTACAAGTTTTTCCACTGCATTTTGTATTGTAAGGAAAGTATAATATTATTATATTTCCTTACACTTGTACTCTGATTAATTTAGATTATATACGCATTACGGTAGAATATCATTTTGTAAACTTTGGTTAAGTTTCAATTTCTGGATCCATATTTACGGAACCAGTTTTTCGGAATCACTTTCCAGATTTAAGAAATTCTATAGAACTAAACATTTGTAACTTCATACTTTGTTCCAATCTTTCATTGGTGTCAGAGGTGTTGTTAATTTTCTTAATTTTAACTTTGTTAAACTTAGATCTCTCCTTGTTTAAGGAAATTTTTAAAGTGTAAAATTCACCCCCCCTCTTGTATATTGATCATCTACATCATTATTTCGATCCTACGAAATTTCCTTAAAAATACCTTCATAAACATTCAAATTAATCATCAAAGAAATGATGGTAGGTAAATATGTACTTACAGTACAAGTTAAAAGAAATATTCCTTTTATTTTTTTGGTAAAATACAAATAGAAATTATTTTGAAAATGATAAAAATATTCTATTGAAAATATTTTTCAATAATATATTTATAAAAATCATTTTAAATAAGTTAAAAACATTTTGAAAACATTTTTTGAAAACATGGTTTTGGAAGAAAACTAATTTCAGACCAAAGAGAGAAATGAAGTCAGATTTTCTTAATAACAATTTATACAATATTTTAAGTACTAAAGAGTGAGAAAATGGTAAAATTTATTGGAAAATATCATGAATAAAAATATTATAATAAAATTAAATGGTTTTTTAAAAATGATAAAATAATTTACATCAATCGAAATTTTAGTGCAAACTATCCCAATTAAAATTGGATTTTGTAGTAAACCCTTGCAATGATCATAATATTGAAGTGAGAATTAACCAATGATTCGATTATGTGTATCAAACTTTAATATAGAAAAAAGTATCAATATAAAAAAAAGATATTTAAAATTCAATACACACATAATCTTATAATATTAACTACAATAATCAAGTAATATAACCTAATGAAATGAAAATGAGTTATAAAATTATTCACCACTTGGTTACTCATAATTCAAATACCATAGGATGAAATAATTCAAATTTAAAATTAAAATACCATGAATAATCAATTATTCATGATATTACATGTCAAAGGGTTAGTATATACACCTCATAAAGAAAATTAGGTTCATAATATTTCAATATGCCTCAATGAAATAAAATTGAGATGAAATCTCGTACCTCACGCTTCCTTTTGATTGAACATTTTTAAACTCATTTATAATCATTTTAAATATGTTATTAAATTATTAAATTACCCTATTAATATTTATAATATCATATATAATCTATTTATAACATCTTATTACCCTTTTATTAATAATCATTCATTATTTTTATTATTTTGGGTGTTAATTGTCTTGTTTTCTCATGCGTGTTGGTCATGAATGTTGCAGTTATTGCACATATTATATAGTTATATCATATCAACAATAATAATAATAGAAAAATACTATTATTTATAAATTAATTATTATTTTAATACCAATAATGGGTTATTTTTTTTAAAAAAATTAAGTACGTTACACTAATGGAGACCGTAGGACGTACATATGCATGGGTAACGTTTCCATTTTACAATGATCATTATAGAAAAGTGGTAAGTAATATATTAACTTTCCATAATTATAATTATATTATAAATAAAATATTTTTTTTACATATACATATATCTATCATCTATGTGGTGTGGTGTTGAAAAGAGATTCACATCGCTTCATGAAGGCGGTGGTCCACACGTACACGAATGATGTTATCTTTTTTAAGTGTAAAAAATGATATATTTTCCTTATATAATGATGAATATATCATTAAAATAATAAATATTTCATGTATATCACATATAATCATTAACATTATTCCTTATTACATTCCATGTGAATCGTTAGTGAATGATGAATCACATCACTTCGTATGGCAGTAGTCCGCCATACACAGGAGCGACGTTATCGGGTCTCTTATTGAATAGAAATTAATAATATTTATATTATATAATGACTAAAAAGGTACAATTATGTTATGTATATGTAATATATACTTTAAATCTATCATAATAATCAACTATGAGAGGTGATAATGAAAAAAAACGACATCGGTTTGCGAGCCGGTAGTCCATCGTACGCACGAACGATGATTTTGTGACCCATTCGATGGAAATGAGTGTAGTTTTAGGACACATAATTGACATAAAAAAATATAATTATATAAAATATAATTATTTTATTACATAATAATGGTATAATAGTAATTTAATTAGGTGGATAATGAAATAAAATAAAGATGCTCGTTGAAGAACATTACCTCTTCTTTGGGTATCCTCATCAGGTTTGCACTAAATTCTTCCCAGGTTGATATTATTCCCAATATAAGGATTATATGATGAGGGGATTGAATTTGAGAATTTATTTGTGTAGTTATTGACCTCTCCAAATTTGTTTTAAAGTGTGAATAAGGGAGGGGAGTGAGTACCCTTTTATAATCAAGGAAGAGGGGAATTCTTATAAATACCCAAAAGTACTCACTATTGGGATGTCTCTATTACCTCATATGCCTAATTAATGTTTCAATAATGTATTGGATGTATAATTTGGTCGATAAAAACGTCTACCACACAAAAATAAATTTGTTTATCATATTATTCCCTTGTGTTTAAGTTTACTCAATTTTACCCTTTAAGTTCTTTTACCATAGTAATCTGTATCTTTTTATTTACTAAGGTTATTTAACCTTTAAGAATAAAATGAAAATAATAATAATTTGATATTTTAGACCTAATGATTATAAATATGAAATAAAATCTGTTAAATTAAAATCCTATGTGCGTGTAAAATTAATTTTAATAAAAATGCATGTATTGCACAAAAGCACATTTCAACCTTATTTGCAGTAATTAATTTTAACTATTTGAACTAATCATTATGGTAAAAAAATTAAGTTTAAATTATTATATTATTTAAATTTTTATAATTAAAAATATGGAATATATATTTCCAAATTTAACACATAGAAGGTTTATAATTTTATTTAAAATTAATATCATAGATGTAACTAGAAAGTGGGGTTTTTAAAGAAAAATTTTAAAAAGTTTGAAATGTATTTATATCCAAATTCAATTTGAAATTACTGAAAAATGAACTAAATTGGACTAACAGATATAAAATTGATCTAATTTTTATTTAAAAACAATTCAAAATATAATATAATCTTAAAATTAATTAAATTAAAAGACATATTTCAATTAAAATTCAATATTTTCACTAATCATCAAAAAATGAAATTTTATAGAAAAATAAAAAAAATTCACCCTATGATAATTTTTGAATTCTGATTTAAAAAATGATGTTTATTTTCTGAATAAATTATCTAAAAGTGTTACAAATTAATTTTAAATTACTTTTTCAAAGCGTGATTAATCTGTCTTTTAGAAAAATACAACTTTTAAGAATGCATTTATTTTTGTTTTAAATGATCTTTATTTTATTTATAATCAATAGATAACTAATAAACATGTATAAACAATATATTGTCATAAATTATTTATTCATAATAATTCCCTCCATTCCAATTTCATGGCTATATCTATATTTTAAATCATAATAATATTAATATATTTTTATTTAGTAAAACTCGCCCTGTGTGTAACAGAAGCTTTCTAAGGAACTAGATATTGCACGGAATGCAATATAAACTTAGTGATGCATATAACTCAAGAGAAACATAGTGATTTACGTAACATAATATAAAATAAATGTTGAATTTCACATACTCTATTAAAAAAATGGAATTATTTGAGAATTTAGATGTGTCACACTTGACATGGAATTAGAATAATCACGTTTTACGCTTTAAAATGAAATTTCCTAAAAATGGGTTTTATTGCATTTTGTGTGCATATTTTTTAAATGAATTTCAAAAACTTATATAAATTTAATCTTATGAAAAGGAATATATATTTTTAGTCAATATAATTTTTATAATTTCATAAGTTATTTTTTTGTTATTATAAATTGTAACCATGATAATGATTTTTCCCCTTAGAAATGGAGGTAAAAATAGATTAAAAATATGGGGTGAAACATTAAAATATCTATAATAGTTAATGTTAACTGATTGTATGAGTGGTTTTAAAACAAATATATTTTTTAAGAAGCTAAATAATGAAGTTTAAAACATTATTTTGAGAATGGGAACACAATATATACTTTCATGAAGATATTTTATATTTTATTCAAACTAAAATAAAATTTTTGGATCATTGAATTTAATGGCATTGTTGGAAGATTCCATTCGGTTTTGTAATGATCCAAAATTATGATGAACTTTTTTATTATTTAACCAAAAAATTCATGGAAACCAACTTATTACTTGATATCAAGGTGAAATGTTTTTTACTCTTAAATATTTTATTTTAATAAAATCTATTTAACATTAATTTTGTGTTCTTATATTAAACAAAATTTATAAAACCTATAGAAATTAAATCCGATCAAATAGATTAAATTTTTTGAGTCATCTTGTTCAAATTTATCTATAATACATTTTATTTTTAGTAATATAATTATGTTATCTTGTGAAAAAATTTAAGTTATCACGGTTAACATTAAAAGGGGTTTAATGTTTTTTAATTAGGATATAAGGATTAAGAAGTACCCAAATGTTATACAAATGTGATTGGTTGAGTTAATTAAGACCCTATCACATATAATCTTCTAAATTGGGGTTCATTGGGGCCACATTACATGATTCTGATATATATATATTATTTAATATTTTATGTAATTCCATGTGTGTCTTTTACGTCATTTATAAAACGGATCCTCCTCTCCTCCATTATTCAAAAAATTTAAGCCTTATATCTTAGAAAATAAATTCTATAATACCTTCTGAGATTCCTTCCCCACATCCTAGAGCTTCTTTCCTTACAAAAATACCACCCTTTCAATATAAAATCCTTGAACCCACACTCCCAATTATGGTGCTGAAAACATAATATTTACATTTTTGGATTTGATGTTGATAATTGTGACCCATTTTTTCCATCCAACTCCTACAAAAACTAAAGGAATAATCATATCACATACATTATCAAGGTGTATTTAGATTTATATTTTTATATAACTAATATAAACTTCTACATAAAAAATACCCAATTCATCAAATGAGTATTTCTCCCACTTATCCCAGCTTTTCTTAATTCACATTAAGCTGTCATCATCATATATATGAAATATATTCTAGAAAAAATTTGTTCACCCTCATTATTTATAAAATAGGGAAAATATAACATAAGAAGGGTGAGATCAAGTGATCATTAAGGTTAAATATAATCATTATAAGATGAATGTAATAAATGAGAAAAATAAGCACATAAGGGCATGAAGACATAATCTGAGTGCATGGGTGAATCATTAAAGAACTCAAACCCATCAATATCAGGATCAATATATATGAAAAGATAAAAAAGGATGATTCTTAATAATATATAATCATGATCCATGTGATATCAATATTGATCATAAGAAATAATATGAACCCATAATAAGCAACTAAAACCCATTTCAGTTTTTTGAAGCATCATATTCATAAAACACTTTCAAAACACTTTTAATTTGAATAATCATATAGAATACTTCCAATATAATCAGTACCTGATGCATTGGAGTATTATCTATGCACAACCATTGTATAAGCTACAACGGGCTCACCCAACGCTATCTAGGACGACCCATCATGTAAGATATAATGGGATCACCCCAGGGATATCTGGTCCTCCCCATAATATAAGTTATAATGAGCTCACTCGAGGATCTCTAGGATTCCCCATCAAATATAATGTTTATGAACCATAACATGAACAAAGTAAAAAGTGTCTTCCTTTCATCATAAAAACCACAAAAACAATCATTATTCCTTTTATAACTTGATTATCCTATGGAAAAGAAATGGGTTACAAAATTATAATTTTGAATCAGGATTAACCCATTGAAAGTAAATGGGTTCTTTAATAATCTCTCTGAAACTTGATTAACCAATAGAAAAGAAATGGTCTTCATAAAAATTTATTTGAAACATGACTAACCCTTGGAAAAGAAATTAGTTCCATAAAAAATCTCATGGAAACATTATTAAATCATAAAAAATAAATGGATTCCATAAAAATTTCATAGAAACATTATTAACCCATAAAAATGAAATGGTTTTCATAACAGTATCTTTGAAATATAATTAACCAATGGAAAATAAATGGGTTTCATAACACTCTCTTTGAAACAATATCATTCCTTCCAGAGAAATAAATAGAATGGTATAATTACAAAATATCAACATTTTAGCATAATTAACAACAAGTTTTATTGTTTTTGATGAATGAAAATTCCATTAGAAAGTTATTTAATAATTTTTTTAGAAAATTTCCTTCTAATTTTGAAAATTAATTTCTAAAAAATAAAACATTTTAAAAATAATTTTCTTTGAAAATAACATTTAAATATTTTAAAGTAAGATTTGAAAAAATAACATAAAATATTTTTTGAGTATAATATTCTTAAAACATTGATAAAAATATTGAAACAATTTTTAAATAATTTTTAGAAAACATGGTTTTAGAAGAAAAAGAGTTTTCTAGAAAAAAATGATTTTTTATAAGAACATTCAGTTGAAATATTGAGTACACAAGGAGATGAAAATGAAGGTAAACATGTATTATCATAACATAAAAATTATAATAAAATTAATGAGAATTATTTATAGTTATATCATAATATTTTAACATTATAGACTTAATCATAGACAATCTCGATGAACGATGAGATTGTTACATAAAACTCTTACCACTTTGATTACTTTGAATCGTAATCCAAATGAAAGTATAAAATTAAAATAAACATAAAATATAATGAAAATAAATATATTAATGATATAAAATGTAAATGTATTAGTATATACACCTTATAAAATAATATTGGTGTATAAAAAAACATATGTCTCAAAGAAGGACAATTGAGATAAAAATTCCTTACCTCTTTGGTAACTTTGAAACCATAAACCCCATGAAATTGATATCATAAAATGTATATGTAAATCCAAAAAAATTTAAGTTTATTAAACATAAAATTAATTAATTTTCATCATATACACAAAAAAATAAAAATAAGTGATGAACGTGGCATATATTTTACAAAACATCAAAGTGAGACGATAAAAAACCCTCACCTCACACTTACTTTTGATTGATCAGGATTTAACCTCATATATATTGGTTTTAAAAATTTTAATCTATTTTTAGAGAACCATATTAATATTTAAAATATTATATATGTTTCTATTATAATATATTATAACCCATTCATTAATAATGTTCCATTATTTTCATTGTTTTTTGTGTTAATTTTCTTGTTTTCACTTTCGTGATTTGTTATGAAAGTTATGGTTCTTCTAAATATTATATATTTCCATCATATATATAATAATAATTATATAATTATAATAATTATAAATAAATTAAACCTTTAACACTTACCATGAATGATTTTTATGAGAAATGAACTAACATTATGATCAAGAAGATGGTAGGTCCTACGTACGCATGAGTAACATTTTCATTTCCCCAATGATCATTATAGAAAGAAAGTAAATAAAATTTATCTTTAAATAATTATAATAATATCATAAATACCATATTATGTAATAATATATACCAATATTTATCATTCATGACAAGTGCTGATGAAAAAAGAGTCACATTGCTTTGAGGTGGCAGAAGTCCACACATCCACGAACAATGTTATCATCATTTTCAGCATGTGGAAAGGTAAACGTAAAATGATATATTATATTTCAGTAATTATAAATATTTCATTTATATCACATATATTTATTATATTTACCCTCATTAACTTCCACGTAACGTGTTAGTGAAAAATGAATCATATCGGTTTGTGAGGCGGTAGTCTTCCGTGCACACAAGTGACATTATCATATCCATTATGGAATGGAATGTAAAATGATATATATGATATAATTAGTAAATATATATAATTATTTAATGAATATCATATAAAATTTTTAGATCTATCATCATACCCAACTGTGAGAGTTTTTAAGGGAAAACAAATTATATCATTTTGCAAGGCAGTGGTCCGCCGTATACATGAATAATGATTTCAAACCCAATTGATGGAAGTTTTTTTGGTTTTAGGTTGTACTATTAAAAAAATCTTAGTATATTTAATATATTTACGTTATTATATCATACTAGTATAAGAATAATCTAAGGAGTTGGATAAATAAATAAAATAAAGATACCCATTGGAGAACTATTTCCCTTCTTATGGTATCCTCTTTAGGTTTTCACTAAAGCCTTCCTAGGTACGATTTATTCCCAAAATAAGGCTTCTAGGATGAGTTTTTGGAATTTTGAAAGTGGATTTTCAGGGTTCAACTGATCCAAATGGCTTGAGATTTGTGAAGAAGTGAGGGGAGTGAGTTCCGTTTTATAGTTGGGGAGGAGTGACATTCTTGTACTCAAAAGTATTCACTATTAAGAGGTCAATATTACATAAATTGGATCCAAAATTGATAATTAAAAGTTTATTGTGATGATATTTTTGATCCAAACCTCAAATGCATATTAAAACATATTTTTTAAACATTTTTTCCGTAACTTAATGATTCTATTATTTTTACCATTTGGGTTTTCACTATGGTAACTAGTACTTTTATCCTAGGTAAATTATACATTAAACCAAAAAACAAAATGAAAATTATTTGATAATTTAGACCAAATTATTATAAATATTATTTCCAATTTATAAGATATAAATCCTATATGGGATGAAATTAATATGAACACAAGCTCATGTAATGTGAAAAAACACAACTTTAACAGTAATATCACTCATATAGTTTCTACCATTTAGGGGTCATTATATTCATTATAAAAGATAAATTGGTCCTTTAATGTAAAATATTTTGTATTTATTGTCATTATAATAAAAAAACTTGTTATAATATATCATTTTTAGTAATTTTATATCATTTAATAAAATAAAATTTATCAAAGAATAACATTAATGTCAATTTTGACATTATTCATTTAAATTGAATTTGAAAATATCAAGATAATGATGGAAATAGAATATATTATGTTAAAAATTATTTGAAATGATATAATAATCTAAAAAAATAATGTAACATAATAACTTATTCATGTTATTTCCCCATTAATATTTTTAGTATGTTAATTATAAAAGATAAATTGTTCTAAGAATGATTTTAATTATTTATTTTAATTAAAAAAATAACCTGGTAGAATATAAGTTTTTTAGTAATTTTAAATCATTTAATAAAATATAATTTATCATAAAATAATATTAATGTCAATTTTGACATTATTTATTTAAATTAAATTAAAAAATATGAATACAAATATGGAATTCAAATATAATATTTTCACACATCTTTATTATGATATTTTTATATACAAAAATAATAGAACACAATAATTTCTTCAATTTACTTCAATTTTAATATTTTTAGTACTTGTTATTTGTTTATTAACTAAATAATTTCTGTATTAGCATTTCTTAATCATTTTAAGTAACTAATTCATCTATAAAAATTAAATATGAATTATTATGACAAAAATAATTATGATTCAAAAATAATATTTATACCCAAACCAATGTTGTTTTTTGTCTATCCAAAATAATTGTAGATATTAAAAGTAAGAAATGTGTCTTTTTTTTTACTTTTCTTTTCAGGTATTATTATATCGGTCATATTCAAAGTAAACTGGAAATGAATTTCCATATTTAAAACAATTTTATGGGAAATACTAAAATGAACTCATTAAGTAATATTAATATAATTTTTTTTTCCATTTTCAATATTATCAGCCTTGTTTAACTTCTCGGTAAACCCATTTTTTACCTTAATTGTGGTAATTAATTATTAATACATTCACTACTATTTTCTGAAAAATATTAAGTTGATATTATTATAAATTATAAATTATACTGATTCCAAATATGAAATCCATTTTTTCACATTAAATTCACAAAAATCGTAAAAGTTAATATAAAATTAATCCTGTAGACTTGATGAGAAAGAATGGTTTTATATAGAAAAAAGTTCAAAAGTTTACAATGATTCTATATCAAAACATTGTATGAAAAAATTTAAATTAACTAAATTGGATTAATTGATATAAAAATGATTCAATTTTACTTTAAAATCAATTAAAAATATAATTTAACATTATAAATTATTTAATGAAAAGCTATATTTCAATTAAAATTATGTATTGTTCACTATTTATCAAAAATATAAACCTTTTTGAAAACACCAATAAATTTACCCTAAGATAAATTTTTCATTAAAAATTCAAAAAATTATGTTTAATTTTCATATAAATTTTATAAAATTTTCAATTTTTTTAAATAAGTGTTCTATGAAAAGGCGACAACACTGCTTTTTAAAAAAAATAGTTTTAAACGTAAAATTGGATTTTTTATATCTTCTCGAGAAAACATATAGGATGAATGTTAAAAATTATATTTAATATATAATATATAAATTTAATTAATATAATAAAACAATATTTATTTTCTTAAATAATTGGTATTAAACAAACTTGTGCGTATTAAAAACGTTTTTCAAAAAAAATTATTTTATTTTCAAAAGGGTTTTATTTTCATTTATAATTAATTAGTCCCTCGATAATTCAGTATATATACATGTTTAAACCTTATTTTTATAATTTAGTTAATCTTTTTCATACTTGACATTCCAATGGATAGGTGATAAATATCATATTAAATAATATTAATGATGTGTTTTTTTAAAATCAGTGTTGTGTGTAACACAAGCTAAACATGATATTGCATGTAACATAGAAAAAACATAGTGTTTAATGTTTTTAAACAATTGAAAATAATTTTTTTCTTATAAAATCTCATGGTGTTACATTCATGGCTCAAGGTGTAAGCCAAAATAGGTTTCTCAATGAAGAGGTATAACTCTAAACCGTTTATTTTCAATTTTATTTCGTCTTCTAGCGACTATAAACATATGTAATCCATTATAAAATAATGAATTTAGTGTATTATATATACTGAATTATTATTATAAATATGAAAAACCATTATCCAACTCCTTTACATCCAGTGGAAAATAGAAAATATTGCTCGTGTGTACGTGTGGACTACAATCATAATGAAGCGATGCACTTTTTTCAACTCTATTTCACATTTATGGTTATGATGATGGATTTAGTAAATATATATGAAATTTATGATGTTGTTATATTTATATAATAGTGAATTATCATTTATTTTTGTATCATTACATTCATCTAAAAGTGAAAATATCACTAGTGTGTACGTACATAATATCATCTCCATGAAGTGATGTAATTTATTTTTCAAAACCTGGTTATATGAATATTTATAAAAGTGTATTTAATGATTACATATGATACTAATGAAATGATTAAATTTTTTTATATAATGTAATCATGATAAAATTATTTGGGTTGGGACAGCTGAACCAAAACTTTCCTAAAGAACAATGAAGTTATCACCCAAAACAGAGATTTTAATAAAAAATTGTTAATAAAGAGACGATAAGATGTTATAAGTAAATAATATATGGTATAATTTATATAATTATTTTTCTTGAATATATTTATTATAAATCTATATGTATTATACATGATTTTTGAACATATATGAATTTGTATGAGACTTGAGGTAAAGGTTCCCCGTCTCACTTTTATTTCTGTGATACATATGCCATATTTACAACTTGTATCCTTTATATTGTGTATAAACAACACATGGATGTATTTTATAATAATTTCCAAGATTATTATTTATTTTTTTAAATAAATATAATTTTTTCTATTTAATGAGGTTTTTGATACATAGATTACCAATGTTGAAAGGGTTTATAGTCTGAAATTTTATTCTTTAGGACATATTTTATGTTATGCACCTGATGTGTATATATACGCTTTGAAATTTTATATCATTAATATCTTTATTTTTATAATATTTAATTTTTCATTTAAATTCATTCATTTATGGGGCTTATAATTTAAAATTAACTAAATTGAAAAGCAATTTATTTTTCAATCTCATTTAACTAGGATTGATTATGATTGAATTTACAGGAAGGGATATTATGTGATCCTTATATGAAAAATCCAATAATTTTTTTAACCTCTTTTTATTTTTGGGTTTTTAGTTTTTATTATAATTTCATTCTCTATGGTATTTAAGACGACCAAGAAAACTTTTTTAAACAAAAGATTTTTTTATTTCTTATTTAGTAGATATACTTTTTATTCCATGACCATACTACTTAAAACAGATATATGAAGGTTCTTAAATAAACATTTAATGATTAAAAAAGGCACTTTTCCAAATATTTTACATTATTTAAAATGGTATAAAAATGAATCTCTTTAAATAATCTTTTTTAAAAAAAGAAATTTTTGAATTTTTAAATGGTTTTAAGGTAATGTTTTATTTTAAAATATATTGAATGAAAAAAATCATCCAACCATAATTATTGTTATTTTATTTCAATATACCTTTAAAATATACCTTTTATATTTTAAAACAAAATGATCTTCTCAATATTCTGTTAATTTTTAGTCTAAATTTTATCAAAATAAATGGATATTTTTTCAAGTTTTCAAAGAAATATTTGATTTATTTTGGAAAGGTACTATTCATTTATGTCAAAATCAATTAAGTATTATTATTCTTCAATGGGGATGTGATTTTATGATATTATACCATTTATTTCTCTATATGTTATATAGTGAAGATGATTTATGGATAAATCAATTAAACATGTTTCATTTCAATGTGTTAATTATGTTTTGATGAAATATTTACAATACTCATTTCTTTTGCAAGGTTATCCTTTGATGAAATAATGTAATGAAATTTATTTCAATTTAAAAAATTATGATATTATTAATTGATGAATATTTAAATGATCAAGTTGAAAATTGTTGGTTTATGGTTATCTAGTTTGTGGGTCTTTAATATCCCTCCAATGAATTGGGTAAATTTAGATAACTCATTAGATAATTATGTTATGCGTGAACCTGATTTCATATACAAAATATCATGTGTAGACTTGGTTTTATTTGTGTAATTTTATGGGTGTATCTTATTTCATGTAAAAAAGTTTATGCATGGACCTAATTTAATTTACATTAGTTTACTAGAGGGCTTGATTTCATGTCCTTAACATATTGAGTTAACATATTACTATTTATACATGTTCCAAATGTTGTAAGTTTATGTTTTTCCACATTACTATGTTTTCTCTCACGGGTCAGTATTTATTATAAATGATTATATACTATTATGATTATTTTATTTTGATCTAAAAAATCATTTTCCATGATTAATTATTTAATATATTTACCTAATTAGGTAGGATTATTGTATGTTATGATCCTGTTCCCATACCCTTATTCTTGTATTATGCTTGGATATGATCATAAATTGATTTCTCCTATTTTTACCATTACTGAGAAACTAAGATCACAATTTTTTATGATTCTTTTTCCTCATGATATAAAGAAATTATTTACGTATAACATGACTTAGAAGGGTGCTAGTTGTGATGAATTTATTTGGAGATGATGTAAATCATTTATATACAAGTTATTTTATGTATCTAGTATCTAAAGGCACTAAAAATTTATTTTTCTATCATGGATCATAATTTTGTGAAGAACTTATTTGGAGATGATGTAATCATTTATCTAAAGGAACTAAGCTCACAATTTATGAAAAGTATATGTCACAATTTTTGGTATTAGTAAATGTTGTAGTTATTTTTGGAGATTTGGATAAGAAAACTTTAGTGAGAGAACTGGATATAATCGTATGTATAGGATAACATCATAAAATTTTGGTAAGGTATATATTATATAGTTTTCCCTGAAATAAATTTCTCTATGGATAATATAAGTGGACATGGTTTTGGAATAGATTCATTGAGTAGTAATAACACCAAAAAGAGTTGGCATTGAAAATATTTCCCGACATTCTGGAGCATGATGAATGTTCCCTCACTGTGTAACTGGTTTGAATATCTTATTAGATATTATTCGGTTAATTAAAATTTTCTCTATAAACCATTTTTAAGTATTTGAATAGATGATGACCATGATTAACCTAGGTTAAACATAAGGTGTTTTAGATTGAAAATATGGTGTCATGATTTAGACATCCTATGAATGATTTTTTTATAATTACATGATTACTAACTATGATTATTGTTTATCACAATATATTTTTTTGGTTTAGTAAATGGTTATAACCTAAAATAATGTGGTTAATGATGAATGTGTTGGATAATTCAGTGACTGTACACATGAGAAACAAAATGAAATAGGAATTGAAATTTGAAAACTTGTGATTATGCATAACGAAGTATATCATTATATAATTAACAACCCCAACATGATTGAGTTTTCTAACACACCTAATAATAAAGAAATGGATTTTCATGGAGTCCAAGGAAACAAAAAATATTCAAATTCCTATATGTCAATAATATGGGAAGACTAAAAAAAGGATTGTCTCGAAGGAATAAGAAGATTGTTTATTTGTATAAAAGAATGTTTTAGATCAAGTAATTTTTATCTAAAAATGAATAGTTCAATGGGGGAAATCAATTTCGTCCTAAGAGACCATTTATAGATTAATTTATTATATGAGAGGAATATAGGAATTATTTGATTCAATTCCATAATATAAGGGTTAAATCCTAGACCAAGGAAGGACCTATTTTATGAAAATTCTTGATGTGAAATAATTTAAGTGTTTATGTTTTGGTTTTTAAAAATTATCCTTCAAAATAATATTTTCTATGAATTCTAGTTATAAGAATCAAAAAAAATACATGAATTTTTCTGAAGTAGTTTTGAATTAAATATTTTAAAGAATATATTGAATGGTACTGATAACCTAGAAAAGTGATTTAGGGGAAAAACATTATTAAGGGATAGATAACACTTAATATGTTCTTGATGTTGAGATAATAATGTTTATTTATATTAAGAGATGATAGATATTGATAAGTAAAATTTTATAGCATTAATGACCTTGGAATTGAAAATTGATTTGATGAAAAATATAATTTATGATGTTGTTTATTTTTTTTGGATTTATAAAATATTTGATAGTTTGGGTAGAGTTAAATGTTTAATGAATTTATATTTTCATTGAGATTTTATGCTGATTAAGGTTATTATCATGTTTTAGAATAATATATAATCTTGGTATTCTCATGTTTGGTTTTTGAAATTATAAGATAGTTCATGTTATATATGGAAAAATGTTAAAGATGATCTTGAAAAAGATGTGATAAAATCATTTTGATTTATTAGTTCTTAATTTTGTTAGACATATTTTGGAGGATTCTTAAGGTTAACTATTTACAGAATGGATTAAGCTAATATTTGGGTGATATTTTTGAGGTTTTAGAGATTAAAATATTATATTTTTCCATATTAAATATTTTTTTCTAACCATTTTAGCTTTGATAAATATCTAGTGATATAAATAATTGCTTTTAATTATTTAAAAGTTAATTTTATTGCTTCAAGAATGAAAAAATAATCTTTAATATTCATTTCTTGGACTAAGATAATTTATAGAATTGGAAATTTATCAAAGAGAAACCAAAGGATGAAATTTTTCTTATTAAAATGGAATCAAATAAAATAAGTATATTTTTTCCTATACTATATGATGTTATTAAAATAATACCCCAACTTTAGTACAATAATATCCAAATAATTTTTTTTCTTTACCTTTATTTATAATGAATTGATTGTCTTTTTCCCCTAACTAATTTATGGCTTCGTGGTCATTAACTTTTTTATGACCTTGTTATATAACAATAGTTATTTTTTCTTGGAAAATATTTTCTAATACATTAAATTTTTTTTAACTTCCCACAAATTATATCCTTATTTAATAACCTAATTATGTGTTATTTTAGGTAACCTTTATGTTACCCACATTCACTTTTCAAAAGAAGTTTTATTATCCTATTGTACGATGTGGGTTTTCAACAAAGGTAATTAAAAAAATTAATTTTTATTACAAAGATGAAAATATATAAATAGAAATTTATATAAAGTGGATAGAATTTAACACCCTGAAATTTTATAATATATTTATATTTAATAAATTTCAAGTGTTCAACAACTTTCTTGATATGAAAAACAAATAATAAAATGAATTGTGATATATTATAACATAGATATTAAATTAATAGGTATGAATAAGATTACCAAATTATGAAATATATATATATATATAATGTTTTACATAATTCAAATGTATTTATTAATTAATAATATATAAGTACTCAATTTTTAGTAAAGTCATGTTATGTTAAAAAATATGTTTTCTTCAAAATTGGGTTTTATGGAATTCTGTTTGTGGATATTATAATTAACTAATACCACTTTTACTAATTTAATTTTATAAAAATATCTTTTATTTTTTGAATCATTATATCAAAATTATCTTAGGGTGATTTTTATTTTTATTTTTATAAATCGTTGTTTTTTGGTGAATAATAAAAAATACCAATTTTTATAAGGCCATATTTTTTTTATTAAATCCAGTAATTTAAAAGAAAAATTAAGTTTTTAATTTTATCATAAAAATAAATTAAATCTCTTTTAATTAGATTTAATCTAATTAATTATATGGGGATATTCTAATTTATTTTATAATAAGCTCAATTTTTTTTCATAATAACACATTTTTCTCAAAATAATTTTTTTTTACGCAACATGTTTTTATCTTAATTAATTTTATAAATCAGTATAGAATACTAATTTTAATTAATTTTATAGCTTATTTATTCAATAAAATTATTTTAAATTCATTTTATGGCTTTTACTATGTAGGAAATTATTATAAATCTATTTTTTTCTAAAAATATATTTTTTTGAAATGATTTTTATCATGTTTTTACCAACTTATTTTTAAAATGGATTCCTAATAATTATATAAATTTAATATTTCAAAATATATTATGTATTTTAAATCATCATAATTATTAAAATTTTATATGAAAAACTTAATTTTTGCTCATTATGAAGAGTAACCATGTTAAAGATTTATCCCCATGGTAAAAAGTGAAAACCTGGGTAAATATTATGGGGAAAAACATTAAAATCTCTATAATAATTGATTTTTTTCCTATTATATGATATTTTTCCAAAAAAATCCATTTAATTATTTATATAGTTAATCTTAAAACAATTTTTTGAAATTGGATACCCAAGAATGATTTTTGCGAAGATAAGTTATAATTTATTCAGATTGAAAACTATATTTGGCTCTTTTCTTTAAATAGAATTATTGGAAGATTACATTCATTTTTTCATGATCCAAAAGTCTAAAAAAATAATTTTTTTTAAAAATTGTGTAAACCAAATTATTACTTAAGGTCATGTTGAAATTATTTTTACAATTAAATCATGTATTTTCTAAAAAAACTATTTTCCATGCATTTTTTATGCTTATATTAAAAATAATTTCATCAAGTAGTAGAAATAAAATTTGATAAAATGTATTTAAAATATTGAGTCATAATTTCCAAAAAACATTACAAGGATTATTTTATTTTTAGTTATATAATTATGTTACCATCATAAATATTTATGTTATCACAGTTAAAAGTAAAATTACATTAAATCCGTTTAACTAAGATATAAGAAATAAAATATACTCAAATCTTATCAAAATTTAATTAGTTGAGTTTATTTCAACCCTATAACATCATATCTTAGAATATATCTTTCCTTGGTTTAACTTGAAATCAAAATGATATATATTTATATTATTAAATCTTTTTACTAATTCCAAGTGTGTCCTTTACCTCTCTTATAAAAGGGAACATCCTATCCTCCATTATTCACAATGTTTAATCATTATATATCATCCAATACCTACTATAATACCTTAATATTTTTATTACACACATCCTACATATTCTATTATTGAAAATTCCACCCTTTCATGGAATAATGTGGAACCTAAAAGTGGTTTCTCAATGAGGAGGTATAACTATAAACCAAGTACTTTAAATTTTGTTTCTTCTTCTACCTCCTATACATATATAGTATTAATTATAAAATTAATTAATTAATTATATTAATTATATTTTATTGTTATCATTATTATGTAACAACCATTATCCACCTCTTTTCTATCCCATGGGAAAAGAATACATTAGTCACGTGTACGTGTGGACTACCACAACCACGAAACTATGTGTTTCGTATTTTATCAACATTTCACATTGTTTTTTATATTTATGGATTTAATTAATATATATAATATTTGTTATATTATTATATATTTATAGAGGTGAATTAATATTTATGTTTCTTTCACTCCATCCATCAAAATTTAGAAACATCATTCGGGCTTACGTACGGACTACCGACCTCACAGAGTGATGTAAACCATTTTTCATCACCACTTTATAAGAATATATATAAAAGTTTATATAATAAATAAATAATATAATTATGAAATTATTGATATTTTATATATAATTAAACCATGGTCAAAGTAAAATGATCAGGACTACCAAATTGAAACACACATGAAAAATGAAGCAATTATCACTCGAAATAGTGATTTAAAAAATTATTATTATACAGGTTATAAGATTTTATAAGTAAGTCATGTATGGTATCATATATATAATTATGGTTCTTTAAAAAATTTATAATAAATATAAATTTATTATGTAAGAAGTTCAAACACATACGAAGCTAAATGATACATGAGGCAAGGGTTTCTCACCTCACATTTATTTCTATTAGACATATTCATTATTCACCACATATATACATTTTGTGGTGTATATACATAAAATGGATTTATTTAATAATTATTTCCATGAAAATTATTTTTATTTACAAATCCATATAATTTTCTCGCTTTTATGAGGCTTTTATGGAGATATTACCAAAGATATGAGGGTTTATCGTAAAAAATTATTGTCTTTGGGATATATTTTATATTATGAACCTATATTATTTTTTGATATATTTACAAATACATATTTACATATTTTATCATGAATATACTAATTTTCATGATATTTAATTTTTAATATAATGTTATTCTTTCATGGGGATTACGATTCAAAAGTTACAAAAATGGTAGTTGAATTATGTTTCAGTCTCACTTTAATTGGGATTGACTATACATGAAATTACATTGAGGGAATTTATGTAATAATTATATAAGAAAAACAATATTTCATATCCTATAGTTATTTATAATGTTTTTTTGTATGAGTACCATTTTCTTCCCTTTGGTACTTAAATGGATTGAGAAAATGTTTTTTAAAAATTTCGACCTTATTTCATCTTTAGTCGATGAATATTCTATTCCAGAAACATAATCTTATATATTATTTTATGAAAGTTATTAATCATAATATTTTATATTTTTAATGTTTATTTTTTACTGCCTTTTAATTTATATAAAATGGTCTGAAATTGAATATGTTAAAAGATGTTTTTTTCATGAAACTTTTTTTTACTTTTTAAATGGTGTGGAAGAAATGTTTTATTTTAGAATATAAATTATGAATAGATTTTCCCATTATCATGAATGTTATTTTATTTGAAAATTTGTTTACAAATTTCCTTCTTTATTTTGAAATAAAATTATTTTCTCAATATTCTATGAAATTTAAGTTAAAAAGTTATTAAAAGAAAAATATATATTTTTTAAGTTTTAATGGAATGTTAGAATGATATTTAAAGTTATTTTTCATCTATTTCAACAAATTTTAAGGATTTTTATGCTTCACTGGGGATATAATCTTATGATACCATCCACTTTGATTCTTTGGATGGCCTGTAGTTATAATTATTTATAGACGACACTATGAAATCTGTTTATCTTCAATGGGTTTATGATATTTTGATGAAATATTTATGGAAATTTTTTTTACACAAGTTATACTATGATGCAGTGATAGAATTAAACAAGTTTCCATTCCATGATTTATGATATAATGAATTGATGAATGTTTTTATGATATTGGGGAAAATTTATGGTTTATGGTAATGAGATAGGTGGGTTTGTTATATACCTCTAATTCAATAGGTAAATATGGATAAGTCATGAGATAATTATACTATGTGTGAACCTCATTTCATGTACACAACATGATGCATAAACCTGTTTTCATGTCAATAAGTTTATCCTTGGAACTATTTTCATGTATAAAAGCTTATATGTGGATATAGTTTAATCTTCATAAGTTTATGAGAGGTCCTATGTTAATTTCTTTAATGTAATGAGTGAGCCTATTATAATTTATACATGTTCCCAATGTTATAAGATTATGGGTTTTCTACATTCTTATGTTTATATTTTCTCTCATGGCTTATGATTTATTATCAATTATTCTACACACTTATGAATATTGTCTTTTGATTGAAAAAATCATATTTCAAGATTCATTATTAAATATCTTTAACATGTTAGGTAATATTATTATAAGGAATGATCATGTTCTCATATCCTCATGTTTATCTTTTTCTTGCATGCGATCATTAATTTATATCTCATATATTTAACCTTACCGGGCATATGATCCCACCCATAATTATGCTTATTTTTTCCCATGATATAAAGAATGTATTTAGTTATAATGTGTCTGAGAAGATTTATAGTATTGAAAAACATAGTGAGAGATGATGCAAATCTTTAATATACCAATTATTGTTTTGTATCCAGTCTCAAAAGACTCTTAGCATTTAAGGTTATGGAGTGGATAATAATATTTTTCTTTGAAAATTCATCTAATAAGGTGTAATATTTATGTATGAAATGTATGGGTTAGAATTTTTGAATTATTCTAATGTTTGTATTATTTGTTGTAAGAATAAAATATACAACTCTATCTCAAGGTACTCTCATGGTTGGGTATGAAGGAATTTTTTTGTGATGTGCTTCGTTAGGTATTATGTTGATGTTAATGTTTTTCACCCCATTAATTAACACCAAGAAAGCTCATATAGAATTATATTTTTTCAACCCACGACTCATGGATATTTAGTAGTTATTTACTCCCTTCATTCACTTTGATTTTCTTTTCTTTAAGGGGGAGAATTCATGAATAATGTATTAACAAAATAAAAAGGTGGAGTTTGTTTAATATAGGTGAAGATGATGTTTTATTTATTACTAATACTACAAAAGTGTGATGAATGTTTACCTGATCATTATTCTCAAGGAAAATTAATAATTGTGTGTTGAGTAATCACATTGTGTACTGAAATGATTTTTTTGGAGAAGATCCATCCATTGGTGTTTTAAAGGGTGTGTATATATATTTTTTTATGAAGAGAAGTTGTTAGAAGGACATATAAAAGAATTTATTATCTTTATAAAGAATTATCATGCATTAAAAAAAGGATTAGTTGTTTGGGTTTATTACATAGAATGTTCTCTATTATAAAGGAATTGTATGGAGTTTGATTTAAAACAAATGGCCATCCATAGATAACTAAGAAAGACCATATTGAACCCACACATATAGGAGTTATCTTAACCACATGGTAAAACCATCTATGCTAGACAAAAAAGGTAGTAGGGAAGAATAGTGGATGAAAAGCATTTGTGCTTTTATATAGATTGTGGGTACGTATAGAAACCATACAGTACCCATAGGTAGAGTATCGAGGGAAAGTAAGTCTTCTCACCCCATGTGGCATGTAAAGGTGTATCCAAGTGCTAACTCTGATAGTATCTTGAGTAGTTCATTAAACGATGAATATTATTAAGTGGAGATTAACCAAGTGATAGATATATGAGGGACATGAGAAGCTTGAAAATGTTCACCCAAATTAAAATATTACATTTATCACATGAAATTTATGATTAATCTTAACTGCACTGTCTGATATCGATTGTCTTAAACATCAGACTTAGGCTTATCAACTCTGAAATTCTAATAATTGGTCAAATATAGTAATTGGGTGATGTGTTATCAGCTACTAATTATGGTCGAGAAAAGTTTTAATTATGTCCTGAACCATCATGTGTGAAATATAAATCATACATGCGTAAAGTTTTTTTATTTACATGTTCAACCATGCTTCTGATGGAGTTACAATTTTCCATTCATAAATACAAGTGTTTGAAGTTTTTAATGCTGAGAAATAATTATTTTTTCATTCAAATGAATTTCATCATGAAATATGAAGCCAATAACATGAAGTTTATAAACTATCTATTTCATTATTGTATGATGTTGGAGAATTAACAGGACAAGTTTATAAATTTGAATATCATAGATCATTGGATATTTGATTATTCTTCTAAACATGGAATTTATCACATTTTTAAAAGGATTTAAATAACTGAATTAATAGAATATCAAATGTGGTGAACATATGGGAAGAGTTGGTGAAATGATGTCTGAAAATACCAAGGAAAGTCCCGGAGTTCAAGTGGATTCCATTTGAATTTTTTATTAATCCCATTTTCCTTGATGAAAAATACTGTATCATAATTATCACTTATATAAAGAATACCCTATGCTTACACATATGTGACCAAGGATTTTTTCTCATATATTTTACAAAACAAGGGAATCTTTGTACATCCATCTATGTGAAGGATAAAAGATACTGTGAGATATATACTTGGAATCATGAAGAGAGAGTAAACTGTAAAGTGGAAGGAATTCATGAAGATGAATAAGGTATCCTAATTTTCTCCTTCATGTAAGGGATAAGAAGAAAAAAAATTTCTCTAAGAAACATAGGTCACTTGGAATAATATTGAGGTAGAAGCAGAGAAGTTTCATTTATATATCTTATAGAGAATCATTCATTTGGTGGATTTTAAGAATAATTTTTTTCTAAGTTCTAATTCTTTGAACCATACATTATAATGGATATAAGTTTATTTTCTTGTTTCAGTTATTCATGATATTAAAAGGTGTGTAGTGAGTTTAGGTAAAAGCCGTGACAGACTTGGGACATAGTCATCCTAAAAGGTGGTGAACCCAATTAACAATTTTTTTATTAATTTATTTCATTAAATAACTTAATATATTTAGAGAACAATTTTTGAATTAGAATGAGAGTTGGGATTGGTAGAAAATTTTAAACACTAATTTAACCCCTACAATGTTTATCACCCTTCTTGTAAACCTTTCAAACACTAATAGTAGTGATGAATCTTGTGATGATATATTGTAAATGTTTCTTGTAAGTTAAAACTTATATGTTCTTATAACATCTCAGGTGAAATAAATCATGTATTTAACTTATAATGTCAAATATAATGTTTCTCATATTTAACTATTCCAAAAAATTCAATAATTTTATAAAAAAATCACGGTAACTATTTTTCAATGTGTGGATTACAAAAATGAAATCCATTTTAGGAAAATAATTTTCTAAATATGAGAAATTTAAATTTTAAATAAAATCATTATTTATTTGAAAAAATTTCAATTCTAATATTATTATCAATTTTTTAGACCTTTGAAAAATGACATAAGGTCTCATAAAATTATATTATCATTTTACCAAAACATAATATGATTTTAGAAACACATTTTACAAAAATAATATTTCTATAAATATTTATATTTTTATAAATATTTTATATTTTTAATTTATAAGAATTTTAAATATTACTTTATGTTTCAATACATGAGGATACTGTTATAATGATCAGGTTACTATTCTTAGCAGTGAGATTACTATTCCAACATTTAGATCACTATTCAAATAGTTATTTTTCTATTCCAATAGTATGATTTGTAACAGCTATATGGGTTCCCTACATTCTATAAATTCCTTGTATTTTATTAAATATTAAATAACATCTATTTTATCTCAGTCTTATATGTATTTTAACATTCAATATGAATACTTGATTTCTAATATTAAATTTTATTTATATAATGTTTTTCATTTTTTTGATTATTTTGGGGGATCTAGCAAATCTATATTTTTATATTTATGTTTTCTTACTTTCAATATTTTATCTCATTGTAATATTTTAAATCCATATGGATTAATTTATATTCTAAATGTAATTTTCAAATTAGTATTAGAAAATGTCTCATGTTTTTATTTTGTGGTGATTGAGAATTATATAATAAAACATTGAAAAATATGAAATGTTTATACAAGAAGGAAAATTCCATTGATTAAATTTTTGGGCCGTTACATTATTCCCCCCTTAAGAAACATCATCATTAAAATTTTATTTTATATAAAAGGTGAAAACATATGAGGTAATTTATGCATCCTTGCCTCCTCTAGTTCCCATATCACATCTTCATACTTATGGTTCATCCATCATACTTTGACTGGGTGTGATGTGTTGTTATATAGAAATTTGTGTCAATGTTTCATGATCTTCACTGGTTTCTCCTCAAAAGAGTGATCATAATTTAGATGCACCGCCACCAAATTTGGTACTTGTGAGGCATCAAGTATATAATTATTCAATAGAGATACATGGAACAAATAATATACTTGATAATTTGTTGGTGGGGGTGATAGTCAATAGGCCATTGCTATGATACGATCATGAATCTCAATGGGATTGATGTACCTTGAGAATAGATTTCCCTTTTTCCTAAATCCCATGACTATCTTACATAGATATATTAGAAAAAATCTTTATGTTAAACCTAAAACTTCCAGTCTCATTGATGATTGTTAGAATAAATATTCTGCCAACTTTTATAATCTCTAATGTCCTATTGAATGGTCTAGACTGTTTCAACCATTTATTCAAAAAAATTAGCACCAAAATGTTTGGGTTAACAAACATCATCACAACACGCAAGTGTTCTACATATCTTCCTATATAGGGATTAATATGGATCCACAACTACAAAAAACGATCAAGGGAAGCGCTACACTTTTATCAGCGCTAAAAAAAGCACTGATAAAAGGGGGCCTTTATCAGGGCTAAAAAAAGCGCTGATAAAGGGGTACTTTTAACAGCGCTAAAAAAAGTGCTGTTAAAATTGACCCTTTATCAGAGCTTTTTGATCGAGGATAAAGGCCCCCCTTTATCAGCGCTGATAGTGGGGGCTTTATCAGCGCTTTTTCCTAGCACCGAAGAATTTTATGTTTCAAAAAAAATAAATTTTCATTAAAAAAATATTGTTATATATATATATATTTATATTGATATAAATATAATATATATATTTTAAATATGTTTTAGATAGGTATAAATAGACTATTACATTTAATATATATGAATTTTATTTAAAATGGCTTTAAAATATTTTAAAAAATATAATTAATTAATAATTTTCTAATTATCATCAATTAAAAATCATTTAATAATAATTTGAAGACACAAAAAATCAAAAAATTAATAAAACATCTAAAATAAGTTGAAAATGTAACTAAAACTTTAAACGACCATAACTTTTGATTTGGGTATCCATTTGAGCTCTACAACATATCAAATAGAAGTCTGAGATGATATCTATGCGCTAGTGATTTAAGCAAAGCTTATGTCACATTTTTCAAGTCCAAAAAAGGCCCAGAAGGCCTCCAAAAATGAGTTTTTAATCGGGATACCCCAATTTGTTAACATTCAAACAAGTATAACATCAAATCCGGATGTCCATTAGGCCTGTACCATATATCATATTGAATATTGTTTCCTTTTATTCGATTTTAATGGTTGTGGAGTTGAAAAAGGCTTATGGATTAGATGTTATTGCCGTTTTAACATTCTATGGCTTTTCAAAAACACATATATATGTATTTATTCGTAAATATGTGTGTGTGTGTGTGTTTTTGTGTGTGTGTGTGTGTGTTGTATATATATATGTATGTATGTACTTATTTATTTATAAACACACATAAAAAACATATTTTATAAATGTATTTAAATATAATCATATAAATATATAATATTATAAAAATAAATATATGGATAAAAAATTATAACAATATATATATATAAATAAATAAATATAAATATAAATTAATATATTAATGAATATATATATACTAATATATGAATAAATATATATGTATTAATATAACTAAATATATTTATATTAATATGAATCTATATTATTATACGAATAAATATAACTATATATGTATATAAATAAATATAAATATATATTTATATATTAATAAATATATATGTATTAATATAACTAAATATATTTATATTAATATGAATCTATATTAATATATGAATAAATATAACTATATATATATATATATAAATAGATATATCATTAAATAGAGAAAAAACGAAATGGCTTAGTGGTAAAGGTACATGCGCACAAGGGGGAGGTAACGGGTTCATGTTCTGGTGGAAGCAAGGAGGTGCACGTGGGGGAATGTGTTGGACATGTGGGGAAGAGCATCATGCGGGATTGGTCCACCTAGCAATGATAAAGGGGGTCAAGCGCTGTTAAAATCTCCCCCCCGAATTATATATTCTTTTTTTTATTGTTTTATTTTTTTTTAAATTTTATCAGCGCTTTTCTGAGAGATGATAAAAGGGACCCCCCTTTATCTTAGCCTCGATTAACAGAGCTTTTTTAACACTATTAAATCACTTTTCTAGGGATGATAAAATCCATATTTGTAGTAGTGATCCAATTGGATTCTTGTGTGGAAACTATTATTGAATGAGAACTCGACCATAAAAATTTATTTATCCAATAATCCTTTGAAGTCCATTAAGAATTCTATGAATATTTCCTCAATTTTCTAGATAGTATTTTAATATTGGGTATAATATTGGGGGTGATAATCCATACAAAAGTTTAAATCTGTATTTATAGAATGTTGGAGACTTTTCTAGAACTTGCAGGTAAAGCTTGGTTCTTGATTGAATACAATAGATAGTTGTGCACCCTCAAGCCTCCCATTTATCTGATATATATCCTTTAAAGTTGTTCATGTTATATTTCCTCTCAAATTAAAATAAAAATATTAGTCCTTATAAGATGATCTATCATAACCCATATAGCATTATTTCCCCTAGATATCTTTAGGAGATAAATGAAAAAGTATATAGTTATGCTTTATCATTTCCATATAGGCATTGGTAATAATTTCATTATTTACTTAGAGTATTTCCTATTTTCCTTCACTTGTTGAAATACCAGAAACTTTTATGTAAATTTTGTGATATACTTATTCATATTATCCCAATGATAGTACTCTCTACGATCTGGATAAATCTTCATTCTCCCTGAGTGGATAGAGAAGTTTGAGTTCTGTGCATCATTCAACAGTTCCTTCTTTATAGTAGGATTAGATGGTATACATAGTTCTTACCATAATATTAAAACTCATTCATAAATTTTTAACTATGAGTATTTCCATTTTCTTATAGTGTATTACTTATTCTTGTATTTATATATCATTCCCCTGAGCATCTTTTATCTTCACCAGACTAGATGATTTAGAAATCATTTGGAAAAGGAATGAAAATGTCCATCCTTTGTGATTCCCATGTCCATCCTTTAAAAGTATTAGAAGATTGTATCATTCTCAATTATCATCATTGATAATGTTATTAGATCCTTTCTATGTAGATAATATTCTATATTATTTACATTCCAAGGATATCAGTGGATTGAGTATTCATAGTCCTTAATATGCTTTAACCATATTCATTGGTGCATATTAATCTGCTTCAGTGTTGACATATATTTTAGGTTATTATGTTATGTATATATTTAAAACTTCTCCCCATAGAGATAATGTCATCATAATTTTAATTTTATGATTACTGAATCCAATTAAAGATCATGTGTTGGATAGATCATCTAATGAACATTCAATTTACTCAATACATAATTTATCACATTATTTTTCATCGATAAACTATATCGTTTATTCTTTTAAGAATTGTTGTAAAAAAATTAATGTTACCCAATTGAGAGTAATTTGAATATAGGTTCAGTTATAATACACTTTTATAATTTCTTGAAGATTTATTTTCCTTCATTAGTCTTGAAAAACATTATCCCCTTCTGAGTTAGATTGTTCAGTGGGTTTCACTACCATGATAAGTTCTTAAAAAATAATTGATAGTACCCAATAGTCCAAGGAATGTACATATCACCATAATAGATATTGTTCTGAGGAACTCCTCAATTTCCATTAACTTAATAGAGTTTAGAAATATTATTTTAATGGTGATAACATGCCCCAATAATGATGTTAGTATATCATAATAACATATATAAATACAACAATAATTTTTTTGAGGTAATCTATAAATATTATATTCATTAAATATATAATTTTTTTTGTAGAATTAGTGAGTTTTAAGGTAATCACTATGAACTCATAATATTCATACATAGTTTGAAAGGTTTTTTTTGAGAATATCCTCTTTCTATGCCATTAATTAGTGATATCCTATCTGAATGTACACTTTAGAGAAGTAAATGTAAAATGTAGTTGATCGAATAAGTCATCAATATGTAGAAGGGGATACATGTTATTTATCATGATATTTTTGTGTTCATGATAATCAATGTATATGAAGATTTACCCATCCTTCTTTTTCAAGAATAGGACATGATCAACCCCTGGTGAATCTATTGGGTGTATAATACCATTGTACACATTCTCTTATAATGACTTCTTCAGTTCTTCAAACTCAATGGGTTCCATTCTATGGGTACTCTTGGATATTGTTAGAGATCCTAGTATAAGTTCAACTGAGAACTCAACCTGTTGAATATGATAAATACCAAGAAAATAATCCTAAATACATAAGTATAGTCCCTAATAATGGACATGTATTTAAGAATTATTATCTCCTTTTTATCAATAATTTTAGCTAGATATATTTTCTTGTAAGAAAACAATATTCATGATTGAGAAGAATATTACAAAGGATATTCATCTCCCTCTTAACACTTTTGAGGAATTATAGGATGAATTTTGATTTGAATAATGATCTACTTATCTAAGTAGTTTATATTAGATTTATATTAGGAAAACCAATCGATTCCAAATATTTCATCAATTTACTCAAAAGGAAGTATAATAAAATTATCAAGAAACCCATTCTTATAAAATTAAACATGTGATACAATAATCAAAATTATTTTCACTAATAATATCAAATCATTAGAGGTGGCTACTTTAGGCACAAAGAAAAATTCATAGATATAATAGATTGAAATGAAAATAATAAAAAAATAACAATACAAATTTAGATTAGTGGATAAGTGTGACTTTGTTATCAAAATGGATATCATTAATCATCATAATATATGATCTTTATAGTTCCATTATTTTAGAGTTTTCAAGATCTCATCTTCCTTATTATACCTTAGATTAGGGAATTGAAAAAGATAATGTCCAAGTTACCCACATCTATGACATTGAAATATTTGTGGTTCCTAATATTTAACATTTATTCCCTCGATTATGTTAAATTAATTGTTTATTTTTCATGGGATATTAGATATACTCTGACCTCCTTATCCAAACATAATACATATTCCAGTTCCTTTAAGATGTTTACCTTGATACCTCTTCCCACATTCCTGACATGCATGAAATGGGATCTTTTTTTTCTTTATCATCTTTATCATTTGGATATCTATATGATGTTATCATTATCTTCTTTTATGTTTGTGGAAATTCAACTATGTTCTAGTTGTTTATCGAAATTTGAGATAATTGTTTTGGAATGAAAAAATATGTCTAAATTCTATTATCATTACGTTAGGAATATCATTAGGTAAATCATAACATTAATTATTCTAACAACTCCTCTTATTTCTCACCATTCACTAAATAATGAAAACTTGGGATATGAATACATAATTTAATAAGCAAATAAATAGGAAAACTATGATATATGAAGTAATAACTTATAAATGACACATATATTTTAATTTATGAGTTTCTATAATTTAATATATGTTATCAATGGTAAATTTCCTATTAGGTTTTCTAACACAAAAATATATTAGTGTCCTTTATAATGGTTCGTAATGAGTTTGTGAGTTTTCCAAAGCATAACACCCTAGAGTGTCAAAACAAGTGTTCATCAAGGACTCTATGTAATACACTAGGTGGAAGTTGGTTTAATAACTAAAAACCCCTTTTAGGATAATTTTACCTAAGTAAATCTATAATAGATCCACAACTACTTGTAGTATCCAAATAGGGATGAAATTTCTTGGAAACCACTTTCTCTATACTTCACCAAAATCTCAATATATTTTTCTATACTTAGTATTATACCTAGGGTTCTCACTAAATTATTCTTATCCTAATATCAAAAAAAAAAACTTTTTTATGGTACTAAATATAATGACCATATCCTTGTACTTATCTTATTAAATAATTTTTAAAATAAAATTTCAATAAACACAACCCAATAATCCAGATTCTTAGTGACTTTGGAAGACTAGGAACCTAAAAAATATAGATGAAACTAAAATAAAATGACTATATTTTAATCTCCATAACAATCTACTAAATCCATTTTAACTCCAAAAACATCATAGGTTAACCTATGTAATACATAAAGAAAAGTGGAAAGCTTAAAATCCTAGTAAGGGAATTAAAATGATAATGAATCATAACCTCTGATTTTAAATGAAAAAATATGATACAATTAAAGAAAAGGATCATAATAATCATACTGCATCATAATATAATGAACACAGATTCACAGTATCATGTCATCATAATAAGGTGGCCACAACATAAACCCTGATATAAGAAAAATTCCAGGATAAATTCTAGTACAACATCTCATGGTGAACAGAGTCCCATAATGGATTAGGTTTACTCCCTAGTTCTATATGTATCACTAAAAGAAACATAAACATTTTCTAGTACATTGGAGAACTATTTGGGTACACCCATCATAAAATGTACATGATTATGTATTCAAAAAATGGAAATAAAATGTAAGGCATAAACATAAAAATTAACCATAGAAAAAATGGGTTGCATATTCTTGTATCATATCATAGTAAAAATATAATTTATAAATATTAAAAAGAGAATATGGAATCAAATATTTTAGAAATTCATATATAAATAAATAATAAAAAGTATTAAATTTGGTGTTTTTTAAAAACCCATCATGAAAAAGGGTATAAAATTTGGAATATAAATAAACTTTCCAAATAGTGTTTTAAGGAATCAGTTAAGTACTTTTTAAAAAATAATGAATATGGAGATTTCCTTGAAAAAAAATAGATGAATAAGAATAATTATGACTAATATATTAATTTATTTAATGAAATAATGAATATAAATAAGTACTTTAAAACAATTTTACATAAAAAGATTAAATAATTGAAAATTTATCCTTAGTTAGGATTAATTTTGAAGAAGGCATTTGAGAAATGAATTTAAGGTATATATAACCCCATCAAAAGAAGGTTCAATAAGCTAGGTATATATGTAAGAGGAATATATATATATATTTATAAATTATAAAAATTTCATAACACCAAATACATAGATAAAATGAATTATAGATATAATGATCATATCCCAAATAAAATGGGGTGGTTTAGGGAGATCCCTTTCCTAAGGTTATAGAATCATCTAAACTAGTGCTTAACATCCATAATAATCCAATTATATTTATTAATTACCTAATTAAAAACATTTTCCATATATATTTGATTTAATATATTTATATCATGTTCATTTACAACAATTTCAATGGCATGTAGAGTTTAATTTCATTGTTCCGAGGACGTTTGTTTCACGGTTCCAAATTCTGGTCACTTGTTGAAATTATTGAAGTCATTTTCAAATGGGAATAAAACTCCATATGTGATACCAAATGATATTAATGTACATAAAAAATATAAATATTCCCTAATATCCATATGTGTTCCTACATATGTATGATTTATTTAAGAAAAATGTTAATGCTACACAGTTAGTTCATTTGTGAGGTTTTACCTTAAATTATGAACTATATTTATTTTATTTAATTTTTTTTATGAATATAATGAAAAATAATTAAATATGTTATAATATACTTATTATCATCATATATAATCATAATAATATTTTTTAACTGGACTTTAAGGTGGTGGAGAAAAAACAAAGTTTGTTGTTCATGGAGGCACTAAATCGAAAATAATATGAAAAACTTTTTCATTCATAAAATGAGGAGAGAATAAAAGAGGATGTATGATAGATATTATAAAATTAAAATAAAATTATAGTATATATATAATTTTGGAGTCATTATTTCACGTTGTATGGGTGATTTTTGAGGTAGAAGAAGAAGAAATGAATTTAAAAGGGATAGATTAAGAATACTGCCTCTTAAAAGTCGTCTCATGATATACACCTTAAGGAACTTTTGTTATAACTTTAGGTGATACCATAAATATATGGAAATTGGGATGATATTTGGGGATATAATTTGATTAAAATTTGGAAAGCTACAAGTCTTAGAAGGCATGAGGATAAGGGGTGGTGAGGGGTTGTATTTATAAGAGGATGAGAGGGGTGTTTTTTTAATATTACATTCATTAGTTTATTATTTTTATTCAATAATACCAATATTTGATTAATATTGCGATCATATATCATAAATGGTGAATGTAAGTTAAACCTAATGGGTTTTTACATCATCCCATTTGCAATAAATCATATATCTACCTTATAATGTTAAATATTGTTTTTTTTATATTTCAATATTCACCGAAAATTCATCTATTATAGAAATGTAACAAAAACAAAACAAAACCATTTATCAACTTGTAGATTTAAAAAATGAAATAAAATTTTAATAAAAATAAATAAATTTAGGAAAATAAATTTTTAAATAAAATCCTTATTTATTTTAAATAAATACCAATTTTAATATTATGATTATTTTTACGACACTTTGAAAAATTAATTAAGTTCTTGTAAAAATATTTTATTATTATAATAAAAAATAATATTAATTTATAGACCCATTTTATGAAAATAATATTTATTTTAAATCTTTATATTTTTTTTTTAAAAAAATTACAGATATGTTTTAAAAATATATAAATAGTTAATTTATCAATTTTCAAAATTTTATTTACTTGTATCATGATATGAATATGTCGTATTTTAATTTTATGAGATAAATAAGTATTATTTTACACTTCCATAGGTTAGGATACTATTTTAACAGTCAGGTTATTATTCTGAACTATCATATTAATATTCTAATGGTTATATTATTATTCCTATGGTCCTATTACAATTCCAAAATTCAGGGTTGTAATGGTCATATGGGTTCCCAAATTTCTATAAATACCTAATATTTGATTCATTATTTATTAAATTAAACTAAATATCAAGTTTATATGTATTTTAAATTTCATGATGAATTTTTTATATCTAAAATTATACGTCATTTTTACTGTGTTGTTCATAAGTGAAATTGTTATAGGGGATTAAATAGATCCAAATTTACCTATTTTAGTTATCTTATTTTATATTTTTATTCCATTGTAATATTTTCAATCCTTATGTATATATTTATCCTCAAAATGTAATATTAAAATTAATATAATATAATTTTTCTAGTTTTAATTATGTGTTACATATGCTTTATATAATACTACAATACTAAATATTACACATTTATATAAGAACTGAAATTCAATTGATAAAAATTATGGTTCTTTAATACAATACATGATGGATTCATAATTTTTCCATAGTCCAACTACCCATTATATTTTTAATGACATTATCTTTAAATTATAATGCATAATTAGTGTAATACCTTCACCTTTAATATAGATTAATACCTCTCCATTGAATAGAGGTTTTAATATATAGTGCATTCCTTCTAATTTTCAAATTATTTTAAAAAAATCATTTCGATGGGGATACACTAATCATGGATAAATTCCCCCCCCCCCAACGAACCTTCATATTTGGGATCTTGTTAGCATAAAAAACCTAGATAATGAAAAATTAAATTGGAACTAGTCAAGAATACTTGCTAGTCCTTGTAAGATTATAGAACAAAGTCTTTGGACATAGAATGCTAAGAATCATTGATCGCTTCCTATAAGATCTAAATATATAATTTCCTTCCTAACAGAGATATTAAGATCCATGAATCCATCGAATAAAAATATAAAATTGTCCCATAAATCCTTATATTTTAAAATATCTCATGAACCTTCTATCTACAATGAATGAACAATGATTGATGGTAAAATAGATACAACCTTATTCCAAACTCTTGAAGTCAAGTATCTTTTTTTCCCTACAACCACCTACAATATGTTTCCATGTCTAGATTGACTGACCAAAGAACTAAAGGATGTTTCTACCATAAATTCCTAATACATTATTTTATAGAGATATTTCATAGAGTCCTTTTATCCTAGAAGATTAATACCACCCTCATCTATGGGGTGAGACAAAGACATTCAACCTACCCAGTGATACCTCGTGTCCCTTCAAATACCTCATAAGAATTATGATAATATATTTTGCAACCTATGAAGAACCACTTGAGACAATAGAAACATATAGAGTACACTAATAGTAAAATATGAAAGTATACTCTTGAGGAAGATGATATTACCACCAAAAGATAAGAAATTATTCTTCTAATTTTTAATTCGACTAGACACTTTAGAAAAAAATGGAATCAAAATGATGAATTCTAATACACCCATTAATCAGAGTGGCCCAAGATACAAAAACTAGAGTTTCTTTATTTTAAAACATGGTCAACTCTCAATAATGTCCCTTATATTGGCTAATGCGTTCTCAGAGATTAATATACTACTCTTACTAGAATTAATTAATCAACCACTCCAAAAACCATAAAATTTAAAAACTATCATATATTTTATCATATATTTCTACTTGAAATTATGATACACCAAATAATAATCTGCAAAGAGGAGATGAGATATACATAGGGTCCCATACCAATAAGAAATCACCCCACACTCCCATATTCCATATTGGCATTAAGGTTACTACTAAGAGCATTCAGGGAAATGATAAAAAATGGTTGGGGAGACTAGGTTACTGCAGTACCCCCTGTTTGAGGTATGTGGCATTTTTTTATGAATTTTTATGTGTTTAAAGTGCATGGGATGAGTTGGGAAGAGGTTGGGATAGTTTGGGATGGTTTTGGATGAGTTTGGAGGCTTTTAAAGGGGTGTACGGTATGAGCACGGTTAGTGGAAACCGTACAGATTCCCCAGGAAACTGTGCAAGGGATACAATAGGCTTCCCATGGACTACACACGGTTTTCCAAACCATGCGAGGAAACTGTGTGGACCCTTTCTCCCGAGGCAGTAGCGTGCACACGGTTAGAGCACGTGTTTCCAAACCGTGCAGGCTAACCGTACGACCACTTAAAAATAGGGTTTTAAAACCCAGTCTCACTCGGACTTGCCTCATTTCACTCCAAACATCCTCCCACTCGAGCCTCACTCATGATTTTTGGTTCTCAGGGGTTTAAGGGTGCTCTCCCACTCGATTTTAATGTGTTTCAAAGGGTTTTCAAGGCGGTTTGAAGGTGGTTTCTCCCGGGTAAGTCTCTCTTCTTTTTTATCTTGTGTTTTCCTCTAGATCTACATCCCTCTCTTTCGTGGTTTTCTAGATCTACACTTTTTGTGTGTAGATCTAGGGTTTTGGTTGCCTTTATGTTAATATTAAGGCTTGTGGATGTTAGGGAAAGGCGATCTAGATAGGTTTCGGTGGTGTGTTCGCCGAATTTGAGGTGCGGTGGATTGTGGGTCGATTTCTTGGGAACCCTAAAGGTAAGAGGCTTCTCTCTCAACTCCACTTGTTTAGAAATAGTGGTTCCTTGATAAAATTAATTGTTTTTTTGAAAATTAATTGTGAATTGTTATGCAAAATTGGTTGGAAATCCCTTGGGTGATGTTTTGGGGATTTTTTTGGAAAAAGGGTGTTTTATGGTGAAACACTATTCTTGTGGATTTTAAAATGAAGATTTTAAAATGGGATGATGTGGTTGATTTGTGAAAATGATTGATGGAAAGGGTTTTCAATAAAAGTGTTGTTTTATTGAAATGCGGTTTGGCATGGAAAATGGTTTTCAATAAATGGGTGATTTATTTAAGTGGATTGATATGCAATAGAATTGGTTAATTGCATGTTGTTGTGATCATGGTGGGTTTATGCTTGGTTTGGATTGATTTAAATGTTGTATGGAAGTGGACGGGAAGTATCACTATAAAAAGGGGATGGAGAGTGGTCGAATGAACCACCATATGAGTAGTGGTCGGGAATTACCGCTAGTTGTTAATGGGTGAACGGGTTGGATGGAAGTCCCACCGTTTTGATTTTTTTGGTGTGAATGGGTGAACAGGTTGGGAAGAAGTCCCACCATTTTGGTTGTTTGTTATTCAGTTCTTTGCAAGATGAAAGTTTTTGTGCTAACGTGTAAATGATGAGATGACTTGTGGGATGTTCTGTTGGCTTTCCCTTGGTTGCTTGGTTTGGGTGTGATGGTTTGGTAAGGGCATGTTTGGCTTATGAAAATGGTTGTACTTGTGATTTAATTTATATGAATTATTTTATATAAATTTTCTAATAGTTTTATCCTAGTGGCGTGTGTAGGGAAGTCATTTGGGGAAATCATATTGAGTTTTAGTACTCACCCCCTACTTTGGCACTGTGGTGTCTTTGCAGATGTTGTGTACCATGACATGGGAAAAGGTAAGTCATCACCCTCCTTTAGTGGAGCATTGTGATCCCATGGTGGAGCTTGGAGCTTGGAGCTTGGCGTGGAGCTATGGTGGTGTCATGGCTTGTGGTGTTTGGTTGTTTAGTTTTCGTAGTGTACTCTAATGTTGTGTGGACATGTCTAGTTGTATTGGTTTTGATTTGGGTTGTGGAACAACTTGGTTGTCTTTTGGGAATGTATGGTCAGGTAATTGAATTGACATGCATCATATAGTGGCTGTTAGTGGATGGTTTGGTTGATTTTGTCTTAAGGGAAAATCATTCCCCAACTTGATCTTGCAACCCTCGAAATTCATTTCCAGCCTTTGGCATCATGGGAACGTCGCTTAAGGACAAGTATCCCTCACAGCCTCCTTAAGACAATGAGGTAGGGGCGGGGTGTTACAAGTGGTATCAGTTTGTTCGTTCCTTTGGAGTTGATTCTAGGATTTTGTATTGACATTCGTTATGGTGCATTCCTTGAGTCGGGATGGTAGCAAGGCATAAGGATGTTGGAACATGGAATGTATATCATAAAAGGACGTAGTTAACCCTTTTATACTGAAATTAAAGTTACCAAGGAGTTGGGTACATAAGTGTTTTGGAGACACTTGTAGGCATTGGATATCTCATTGTCATGGTTGTAGCCAATGAGATGAGCATGGCATGCATGGTATAAATGACTTCCCACTAGGATGCTTATTTTATTGAGGTATAATGATTTATGATGTGATATGAATGTGTAAAATTGTAATGTGAATAAAATGGTATTTTATAAATGGTTTGGTTTTCAAAATGGCAAAACATAGAAAATGTGGAAAATGTGAAATGGTGGAAAGAATTGTTGTGATAGTGTCGTGTAATGTGATTTGAAATTGGATTTCATGATGCCTATGGAAGTGAGACTCGTGGTTATTTGTTTTCTATTTATAGAAATGGCACCAGGTAGGCATCGTAGAGACCAACAGGAGGAGGCTACTGAGAATGTGGTAGCACCAGAGCCTGAGGTGAACCAGTAGCTAGTGCAAAGAATAGTGCAAGATTTCTAAGATGTGGAAAGTGGAAAAAAAGTGGATGAACGAAGGCATGTGGATCATGCATTTTAGTTTCAAAAGCAGAATCCACCCATCTTCAGGGTTTATTCAGAGTTGGAGAGGGCATAATCATGGTTAAATAGAATGAACAAGATCTTCGAGTTCTTGGGAACTCTGGTAGAGTAAAAAGTGAATTTGGCCACGTATATGTTGGAAGATCTTGCCCTTCAGTGGTGGGAGTTGGTAGTACAAGAAGGGACAGAGTAGGGTATGATGTGGAAAGGCTTTGAGGAATTGTTTAATAAACAATTCTACCCACATACGTTCAGAATTCATAGTACGACTGATTTCTTTAGTTTGAAGTAAGAGATTATGTCTGTGATGGAGTATGAAGCAATGTTTATGAACATAGTGCGGTTTTCACCCGAGGGGGCGAGTAGCATGTCGTTGAAAGAAAGGATATTTGAAGTAGTTTTAAGGCAATAAATCCATTCAAAGATAGCGGTGTTGTGTATAGATGATTACACAGAGATGGTGAATAGAGCCTCGGTGGCTGAGTGAGATTTGTTGGGCGCTCCGGGTGGGGGAAGCATGGTGGTACCCATGGTGAATAGTGGGAACTCTAATGCTGGGTTTAAGAAAAGGAGGGAAACTTATTCCTAGGGTGGGAATATGGAATATAATCCGACAGTAGGATCGATAAATCTTCCTCCGAAGTCCCAGACCATGCCGGGATGTTTTCAGTGTGGTTCTATGAACCACATCAAGCGGGATTTTACAGAACAACCTCGAGCATGTCATAATTGTAAGCAAATGGGACATCTGCAGCATTATTGTTGGAATTCTCCAAGGTCGGGTGTGTGTGATACTCCTCAGGGATTGCAGACATCGTATGCTTCGACCGGGCGGGGACAGTTGCGTACCCCTTTTCAGCAGAGTAAAGTGTGTCATGGTGATTCTTGGAATACCATGGCGACTCAGCAGGGAAATAAAGAGCAAAGTGTGGCAAGAAATAATGTGTTTGGAGCTGAGCGGGTGGTGATGGATGATCAGTCGGGACCATCCACAGTGTGAGGTACTATTCTTTTAAATTCTACCTTGATGCAAGTGTTGTTTGATACGAGTGCTTCACACTCTTTTATTGCTGCACGTGTGGTTGATTTGCTGGGTTTAAGGGTTGAAATGATGCCCTCGGTTTCCTTTGGGTTGAATAGAGTGTCAATACTTCTTATGTAGATAATGTTGTATCATTGTGGGTGAGGTTGAGATAGTGTGGAATTTCTCAATGATTGAGATGGATTGGTATGATGTAATCCTGGTAATGGATTGGATGGTGGCTTTTAAGGCCCACATCGATTGTGATGTGCGAAAAATGGATTTTATGACACATGATGGTGTTAGACTTATCTTTAGAGGAGAGAGGCATGAAAGGCAGGGTGAAACGAGTTTGTTGGAACCAGCAGTGGGTACGTTATCGTATCAGTTGGCAGTTTTGTCGTTGGAATCAGTAAAGGGTGTTGAGCAGAGTGTTCCTACAACAGTGGTGAATCAGTTCATGGATGTTTTTCATGAATAATTCTCTAGGTTACCTCCTGTAAGAGAAGTGGAGTTTACGATTGATCTCTTTCCGGGGACCAGTACTATCTCATTTCCATATTATTGGATGGAACCAACTGAATTGCGGGAATTGAAACTTCAGTTGGAGGAGTTAGAAAACAAAGGGTTTATCTTGCCTAGCATGTCTCCGTGGGCAGTACCAGTGTTGTTTGTGAAAAAGGAGGATGGAACTTTGAGTCTATGTGTTGATTATCGTAGACTTAACCAAGTTATGATAAATAATATATATCCATCTCCACAAAGTGATGATTTATTTGACCAGTTGAGGGGAGCCCAGTGGTTCTCCAAGATTGACCTGAGGTCAGGATATCATCAATTGCGGGTGAGGAAGGAGGATATTCCTAAAACAACTTTCAGAAGTAGATATGGCTATTATGAATATGTGGTTATTCCATTTGGTTTAACGAATGTGCCAATAGTGTTTATGGCATCGATGAATCAGATATTTCAGAGATATCTGGATTCATTTGTGGTGGTGTTTGTAGACGATATTCTGGTGTATTCAAATACAAGGTTAGATCATAAGCAGCACTTGGAGAAAATGTTGGGGATATTGAGGGATCATCGGTTGTATGCCAAATTGTCAAAGTGTGACTTTTGGATATGGGAAGTTCGTTTTCTTGGCCATGTGATTTTTGAAAGGGGTGTTTCAGTGGATCTAGAAAAGATAGAGGTCTTTATCTCATGGAAACTGCCAAAGAATTTGTTTGAGATACAGATTTTTATTGGTCTAGTTGGATATTATCGGCGTTTTGATAGTGATTTTTCACGTTTAGCTTCACCGATGACAACTTTGATAAGAAATAATGTTCCATTCCAGTGGAATGAATAGTGTCAATAGTGTTTCGAAGAGCTAAAGGGTCGTCTTGCATCAGTACCAATCTTGGTTTTTCCAGAACTAGTTAAAGGGTACGTGGTGTATTGTGATGCATCAAGATCAGGGATGGGGTTCATTCTCATGCAAGGGAATCATGTGGTTACATATGGATCATGACAGTTGAGAGTGCATGAGAAGAAATACCCAACTCATGATTTGGAGTTGGCAGCAGTGGTCCATGCTTTGAAAGTGTGGCATTATTATCTCTTCAGTGAGAAATTCATGGTATATATAGATCATAAGAGCTTGAAGCACATTTTCTCACAAAGGGATTTGAACTTGAGGCAAAAGATATGGATTAAATATCTCCATATGTTTGATTTTAACTTGATGTACACACCAGGTAAGGGAAATTCGGTGGCAGATTCATTACGTAGAAAATAATATGCTCAAGTGGTAAAACAGGTATCATAACAGTGGCATTTGATGTCGGTTATAGCTGATATGCAGTTGGAATGTGAGGACCAGGGCGATAGAGGGGTCTTCTATCTAGTTTTGTTTATTCCTGACTTAGTTGGCCTGGTTAGAAAGGTACAGATATTCGATTCTGAGTGTGTGACCATGGGGTTGATACTCAATGGTGTTGAGACCATTGAGGGTTGGCAACTGAAGGGAGATTCAGTTTTGTGTTTTCGGAATCAGATGGTTGTACCAGTTTCTTTTCAGGAGGATCTTCTCAGGGCATATCATCATTCCAGGTGGGCTGTTCATCCTGGAATTCAAAAAATGTATAAAGTGTTGAAAGCGTATTTCTGGTGGGATGGTATGAAAAGAAGTGTGGTTAAGTTTGTTTCGAGATGCTTGAATTGTAAACAGGTCAAGGTAGAGCATCAGAGGCCAGAATGAATGTTGCAGTATTTACCAATCCCTATTTGGAAGTGGGAGCAGATAACGATGGATTTTGTTACAGGTCTCCCAAGAACAGTCAGAAAGCATGATGCCGTTTGGGTGATAGTGGATCATCTAACAAAGTTGGCCCATTTCATCCTGATTCGTGAATCTTATATGGTGGAGGATCTTTCCAAAATCTATATCTGGGAGGTGGTAAAGAGGCATGGTGTTCCAGTTTCTATTGTATCAGATAGAGATTCGAGGTTTAAAACTTGTTTTGGAAATCCTTACAGCAATCCCTTGGGACAGAGTTGATGATGAGTACGGCGTATCACCCTCATACGGATGGTCAATCCGAGAGGACGAAATAAACTCTAGAAGATATGTTGCAGGCTTGTGTAATGGGTTTTGGTGGCTCGTGGGAGGATCACTTGTCATTGGTTGAGTTCTCATACAATAACACTTATCATCCATCCATATAGATGGCTCCGTTTAAAGCGTTCTATGGGCAGCCATGTCGATCTCTACTATGTTTGGTGGAAATGGGTGAGTCCTTTATGGTTGGACCGAGCCTTGTCCAGGAGACTACAGAGAAAATCAAGTTGATCAGGAAGAGAATGGAGATGGCTCAAAGTCATCAAAAATAGTATGTGGATCATCGTCGACGGCCTTTTTCATTCGAGGTGAGTGATCAGGTGTTATTGAGGATCTATCCTAGGCTGGTACATCATCAGTTTAGGAAGCATGAAAAGTTATCTCCGATGTATATTGGGCCTTTTGAGATTCTTGGGCGGGTTGGTGAGGTGGATTATCATTTGGCTTTTCCACCTAGGTTCAGTGCGGTGCACAATGTGTTTCATGTGCCACAGTTGAAAAAGTATCAACCAGATCGTGACAATGTGATTCGATGGGATCATGTTGAGCTAGAACTAGATGCTTCATTGGTGCACGTGCCAATACGAGTTGTGGATAGGAAAGAGAAAGTCTTACATGGTAAAATCATCGGTTTAGTTTGTGTTTTGTGGAAACATGGTCAGATTCAAGAGGAGTCTTGGGAGTAGTGGAAAGAGATGGTCGAACAGCGGCCCGAGCTTTTTTGGAAAAGGGCGGGTTCACTACTTTCCGAGGACAGAAAGTCCAATGGTGGGGAGAATGTAGTACCCCCAGTTTGAGGAATGTGGCCTTTTTATGCATTTTTATGTGTTTAAAGTGCATGGGATGCGTTGGGAAGAGGTTGGGAGAGTTTTGGATGGTTTAGGATGAGTTTGGAGGCTTTTAAAGGGGTGCTCGGTTTGAGCACGGTTAGTGGAAACCGTACGGATTCCCCAGGAAACCGTGAAAGGGAGATAGTAGACTTCGCATGGCCTGCGCACGGTTGACCAAACCGTGCGAGGAAACCGTGTGGAACCTTGCTGCCGAGGCAATAGCGTGCACACAGTTAGAGCACGGTTTGCCAAACCTTACGGGCTAACCGTGAAGCAACTTAAAAATAGGGTTTTAAAACCTGGGCTCACTCAGACTTGCCTCATTTCACTCCAAAATTCCTCCCACTCGATCCTCACATGGGTTTTTTGTTCAAAGGGGTAAAGGGTGCTCTCCCACTCAATTTGGAAGCATTTTAAAAGGGTTTTAAGGCGGTTTGAAGGTGGTTTCTCCCGGGTAAGTCTCTCCTCTTGTTTCTATTGTGTTTTCCTCTAGATCTACATCCCTATCTTTCATGGTTTTCTAGATCTGAACTTTTTATGTATAGATCTAGGGTTGTGGTTTACTTGGATGTTAATATTATGTCTTGTGGATGTTAGGTAAAGGGGATCTAGGGGGGTTTCAGTGGTGCGTTCTCTGGATTTGAGGTGTGGTGGCTTGTGGGTCGATTTCTCAAGAACCTTAAAGGCAGGTGGCCTCTCTCTTAACTCTACTTGGTTAGAACTATTGGTTCCTTGATACAATTAATTATTGTACTAAAATTTAATTGTGAATTGTTATGCAAAATTGGTTGGAAATCCCTTGGGTGATGTTTTGGGGATTTTTGTGAAAAAGGTTGTTTTATGGTGAAACACTATTATTGTGGATTTTAAAATGAATATTTTAAAATGGGATGATATGGCTGATTTGTGAAAATTATTGATGGAAAGGGTTTTCAATAAAAGGTTTGTTTTATTGAAATGCGGTTTGTCATGGAAAATGGTTTTCAATAAATGGGTGATTTATTGAAGTGGATTGATATGCAATGGAATTGGTTGATTTCTTGTTGTTGTGACCTTGGTAGGTTTATGCTTGGTTTGGTTTGATTGAAATGTTGTATGGAAGTGGGTGGGAAGTCTCACTATAAAAATGGGATGGATAGTGGTCGGAAGAACCACCATATGAGTAGTGGTCAGGAAGTACCACTAGTTGTGAATGGGTGAACGGTTTGGGAAGAAGTCCCACTGTTTTGATTGTTTTGGTGTGAATTGGTGAATGGGTTGGGGGAAAGTCCCACTATTTTGGTTGTTTGTTATTTATTGCTTTTCAAGATGGAAGTTGTTGTTATAACATGTAAATGACGAGATGTCTTGTTGCATGTTTGGTTGGCTTTCCCTTGGTTGCTTCGTTTGGGTGTGATGGATTGGTAATCGAATGTTTAGCTTATGGAAGTGGTTTCACTTGTGATTTAATTTATATAAACTGTTTTATATAAATGTGCTACCAGTTTTATCCTAGTGGCATGTGTAGGGAAGTCATTTGGGGAAATCCTATTGAGTTTTAGTACTCACCCCCTGCTTTGGAACTATGGTGTCTTTGTAGATGTTGTGTATCGTGACATTGGAAAAGGTAAGGCATCACCATCCTTTGGTGGAGCATGGTGATCCCTTGGTGGATCTTGGAGCTTGGAGCTTGGAAAAGAGTTGTGGTGGTTTCATGGCTTGTGGTGTTTGGTTGTTTAGTTTCCACAGTGTACTCATTGTTGTGTGGACATGTCTAGTTATATTGGTTTTGATTTGGGTTGTAGAACAACTTGGTTGTCTTTTGGGAATACATGGTCAGGTAATTGAATTGACATGCATCATATAGTGGTTGTTCGTGGATGGTTTGGTTGATTTTGTCTTAAGGGAAAATCGTTCCCCAACATGATCTTGAGGCCCTCGACATTCATTTCCAACCTTTGGTGTCTTGGGAACATTGCTTAAGGCCAAGTAGCCCTCACCGCCTCCTCAAGACAATGAGGTAGGGACGGGGTGTTATAGTTACCTTGTTGATGTCCTCTCGTAGACATAAAGATACTATATATCCTTCCCATGAGAGAAATTGATATCCAAAAAATATAATAAAAATCAAAACATTAAGCCACAAGTATGATTATTAAAATGTATTTTCATCAATACTAACAGGATAAATCCCAATTAAATCTTATCAAAACCCATTTCCTTATTATTTTTCATCATTATATTGGCTCTTAGAATATTCTAGTATAAATATTTAATCATTTCATATGCTAGTCCATATTCCCCATGAATTTTTCAGTACTTTAAAAAACCATTCTATTCTTTTTAAACAATATAAGGATGAAGAGGAGATAACCTATTGTTGAGAATATTAGATATAATATTATATGAAATTTTTTATAATATAATTATTCAAAAGGTTTTAAAAAGACTAGGATGTTTAACTTTTGGAATAAGAGTAAAATTAGTGGTAGACGTAGAATTTTTTTACCAAACCTTCTCTAAAAAAGTATCCCACAAAACATACCACATAACCCTTGATGAAATCACAAGAAAATGATAAGGAAACTTAAAACCCATCAATTTGTGGTGCACTATCCACACCTATAAATTTAACTATTGAATATATTTTATCTTCTATAGGTAAGAAAATTATGTGATCATTCTATAAATAAGGAATTGTTTTCTAAATATTATAAATAAATTATTTCACTTTAGTAGCTTCACAACACATATATGAAAATTCAATATGGTCAGTGAGAACTCTAGAAATGTACATAACCACTAACCCACCTAGCGTGTCTAAATCTGATTCAATAGAAATTTCATCTTTAATAAGTTTGAGCTTTACAAATAATTGTATTTATTTGAATCATGCATAATAGTATAAAGTATTTTTATCAACTACTTGTACCCCTAGATCCCTAGAACAATCTCCTACCTCCATATTTTTTTTGAAAAAAATATAATTAACATATTCATGATTCATAAATCAGTCCTCATAAACCTATTGACTATATCCCTATAATAAATCCCGTTTTATAGTTTCATTTTCCCTAAGTAAGGACCCATTAACTTCTGCTACCACAACATGATCATCATAAAACTTTTGAATATATTATTTATGTTTCTCCATTTTCCATTATAATATGGACATTGGATGACCCTTAATAGACTCATTTAAAGAAGAAAAAATTATATGTAGAGAGAAATCCTCTTTGGTCCATAGATGAGAATATCTAAATCTTTTATTCTTTGAATATGGTTCTCTAAGATCATGGACTAAAGATAAATAATTAAATAAATATTTTTCTAATATAAATACCATTATGTTGTCACAATTATTATATATATGATAGTTTTACACACACTCTTCTAGTTGAATCCAACCCCATTTACCACCCTCACAATTGTTGTACTACATAAAATATTCTCAATAAATTCCCAAATATACCAGTTGAGTATCCATCATGAAGGAATATAAATCATCAAATGACCATATTGAATAAAAGTTTCCTCACTTTTTATAAGATATATATATATATATATATGGTATTAAAATCAACCTTGATAAACCAAGTTAGTGAATCGGTGTTGAAGCTAGAGATATCCATTCATATATTAAATCTTTCTTCAAATTTTCATTGAACATAAACTGTAGTGAATAAGAACTCCAAACTAAGAACATATACTTTGAACATTATATTTTGATATGGTGTGTCATAATAAGTTAATTTAATTTATTAATTACTTAAAATATAAATATTTTTATTTACTTAATAGATATATAAAGAGTTTAAAAAACATACTTCAGTATAAAATCCCCTATGATCAACCTCTTGTTCTTTGGTTCAAGAATCATTAGGATTTTGCAGTTGAAAGTAGCCACCTACTACTTGATATTTTAAAACAGGGTAGTACTCCAAATAACCACGATATTTTATATATGGATAAACATAAAAAATAATTATTTATTTTAATATCTCAAAATCATTTCCGTATTTCCCATTTAAAGAAAAAAAATATCATTCTCTAATACTTAATTATAATATAGAGAAAGTGTTTTGATATAATAAGAATTTCTTTCATAATGTGATTAAATCTTATTTAATATATTCTATCTTTTCCCATTGTTTGACATAACCAAATCATTGTAAGAAATCTATTCTAGAATAGTAAAGGGGTTTTTAGATACACGTGGGTGGGGGGAAGGACAGATGTCATCTCTCTACTCCTTCATATCCTCTAATAGAAAATCATGGTCCAAATATACAACCTTAATCCCATCTACATGGGGATTCATGTCATCAATAAGAAGCATTTATGCTCAAGGGGGCCCTATAAAAAATTATAAAAAATTCGAATCCCTTTAAAATTTTAACACCCACTAAATAAGAGGACCATCAAGAATTTAAAACTGATTTTGAAAAGTAATGGGTTCCTTAACTAACCCAAATAAGGACCCAACCCCATAAATAAGGGATTCAAGGTAGGTATGATATCCCAATACATCACTAAAAGTAACACAATGGGGTATAGATGACATAGTAATCACTAATGAGTGTGACTAAATATTTACTCATATCCGAATAGGAGACCAATGACCTGAACCCTTGTGGGAAGAAGGGGAACCATACACATGATAAGAAAAAATTGGATTATTTTCATGAGATCAAGACACCTTTATACACTTCTCAAAACTGTTTACATAAATCTATAAATGAGAGTAATACCTGATGCCTAATTCATATCAAATTATTTTCTAAATAAAAATTTGGTCTCTAACTCTCAGATGTAGTAAATCAGGAGGTTATTTATAAATATACATCATAGACATGAGTTTCAATAAATCACGTATATGAGGATCAAAATAAAGAAAATAACCTTGGGATTTATAATTTCTATAATAACTATTTAATTATTCAAATAATGATGTAGTTTAGGGAGTTTAATCTAAAGAGAAGTCATAACAAGATCTTTTATCCTATGAAAATCAATATTCCACCTGAAAATGAGAAAGAAATCATGGTTGAGGAACTAATAATTAAATGAAAATGAAATTAAAAAATTCAAATCAAAATAAATAAAGACTCAAATATATTTTTAATTTAGAGGGATAATAGTTTTTAGAGATAGTAAGCCACAATAGGAGTTAACTTAGTGATAAAACATAGAAATGAATGGGTGATCAAAACCAAATTTAATAATAGGGGTCATTGACTAAAATTTTATAGAATCTAAAAAAAATGAATAAAATATCCCAAAAACTGGAATCTAGTCTCTATAAAATCTTTTTTGTGGGAAATATGGATTGGAGGGACAAGTTAAACACCCTCAAAATGAATCACAACTAAAAATCACAGGCATGCCAACACTTCCTTAAATGAAGGCCAAAGGTTACAAGGGCCCATTGAACAAATTCATCACTTAATATACACACTAAAAAAGTCATAGAATATAGAAAAACTAGAGAAATAATCATCTTTATCACCCTAAGAAGGAATTAAATCCACCACGGAGGTAGGGAGAATATCCTAATCGTTCATAATGTTCGAAAATTTCGAAAATGGAGGAGGTGTCATGTGAAGAACATTAAATTTCAAATCCATGTATGGAGATTTTTTATAACATAGTTGAATCATATATGATCATGTATAAATATAATTCATTTCACATCCCATTATTTATCTACCTTCATTATGATTATTATATTTTCCTAATTTAATTTAATAAATTACCAATGAAACTTATAATATAGTAAACTCACAATTTTAAAAAATAAAAGACACAATCTTGAATCTTATATTTGGAAAGAATCTATAAAACATGTTGCATAAATATGTGAGAGGGGGAGAGATTGATAGAGAGGGATTGTGGATTAGGAATCAAATTAATGGGATTAGATGATTTTAAAAAGGATAATTAGACATGAATAGGAATCCTAGATATCCCAAGTTCAATAAAATTAGAGAAAATTAAAATGGTTGAAAACTCTGGTTTCTAAAATAATTGATAAAAATTATTTTATAATTTAAATAAAACCTAGTTAATTTTTTACTTTTTAATTAACATTATTTCAATTATGAATTTATTTTCATCTACATCCCATTTTTTAACTAAATTTATTCAAGTTAAAAATTGTATTAAATCTCTTCACTTTTTTTATTAATTTTTCATTTTTAATTATTATTCATATTTATTCTGTTAAAGGTCAATTTAGGGAAGAAAATGAAAATTTTGTAACATTACATAGTTGGGGTGATCTATCAAGTGGTTATCCAAACTATCCTTTTTACAGATTGGTCAGGCCTTACCCATGAAATAGTCCCAAAAACTACTATTATGAAGCTTCAGTGAAACTAGATTTACCTTTACAAGAATAAAAAATACCCTTAGGTGAGCTTAGGATGATCCTAGTGTGAAGAAAAATACCTTTATCTGATATCGATATAAACCTCATGTGAATCATACTTTAATTACATAGATAATGAAATGATTGGTTAACCATGATATGAGATAGAATAACCTTTATGTGAGATTCAAAGGACCCTTACGTGAAATAGGACACCCATATGCACTGTAAGAACTACCATTATTCTACAAATTACAACAATTTCTTAACCCGATGCGAAAATATATTTTATTTATGTAGAGAAGGGAAAGTTGTTATATATAGGAAATGGAGTTTACCTTTATGTATGGAGGGGGCCTACATAGGGGGTAAATAAAAAATTATAAACAAATAAATTTTCACATACATAAAAGTATAAATAATTTAGATCATACTCAAAACACCATCAATATATAAGAAGAAGAAAAGTAAGGGTTTGGGAAATTATGGATATTTTCATTAAAAATATATCATATAATTTTCATCCTTGATAATTAAAATCAAACCCATAAGAAATAGAACAAGAAACTCCAATAGAAAATCCCCTTTAAGATACCTCTCAAAAAAGAATAAACTAATATCAAGACACAGAGAATAACATGAGATCAATGACATAAAGACTTCAAATGGAGCTAAATAAAAATTTAATAAATAATAATATGGTTAAGAATCTCATAATTACAATATAAAACAACCATATTCCCACATCCCAAAAAACATTAGTACCCAACTATCGATAACAATTTTCCAAATAAATCCACAAAAATTAGAAAATTCCAAAAATACAGACATCAAAAACTCAACTAAAAATGTATATCAATTGATCAAGTTTAAATCAATATATTCACATGAATTAAGTGTGGTATTTAAGAATATCATCCACTAATTTTATATTCACAAAAAACTATATTAATTACCTACTTTCAAATATTATCCTTTTATATATGGTGATTTCACTAATCCAATCATATAATAAATATAAACACTACAGTAGGGAAACCCATCGAGAAATAATAACTCCACAGTAATTTTAAATAAATGAAATAAAACATCCATATATATGTTTTTTTGTGGAAAAATTAATGTAAGACAACCCTTAGCATGACTATCTACAGTTTAGAAAATATATATTCAATAAAAAATATCATAACATCAAAAAATCATCAGGGAAATAGTACATATTGTCACATTTTAAATTTATTTTAATTCATTTAGTAAAAATCATTATATCTAAAACGTCAATGATTTTACAAAGTAATTCTATATAATTAAATTATATAAATGAATTATCTTCTTCTATAATAATTGAAATTCAAAAATTAAACATTATTGAAACATCTTACCACTAAAAAATCGTGCTTAAATTTTATATTTATGGGAACATGCTTGTACTCCAATATATTGGTATGCAATTCTAAGCAGAAAAAATTCTTGGAATTTTTTTCCTTATGTCCTCAACACAAATCACATAAATATTCATTATATTTAGGCTTAATTACCATAATAAAAAATACCCTACCCTTCCACATGATTAACAACAACATATGGCATGGAATTTATAGTGTAATGAACATAACAAAAGTACTTCAGTTGAAAAAACATTATCTCTGAGTGAATAGAATAAGTACATCCATTTATGTAAAATTATTTAAACTCTCAAAGGGTTAAAAATAAAAATTCTTGCATTGTTTTAGGAATTATAAAAAATTGTGACTAAATATATCCCTCACAATGAATTCTTGACATATTTATTTAAAACATCATGTTTGGAAGGTAACACATGACATAATAACTTGTACAAGAATTAGGATACATCAAATTATAGATCTGAAACAATTCAATTTAGTCTAAAAACATTGAATATATCAAGGTAAATTTGTTTTATGAATTATTTTAAAATAACACAATAAATACAATTTAAGAATACTTAAATATTATAGAGGTAATTTAATGGGTTATGAATTTCAACAAAAATAAGTGAATTTAATTTAAGAGGAAACATGTTATGGAAATCATGGTATAAACAACTAATGAATGATTACACAGTCTTCCTATCCAAAGTCGTTCATGTTCAGTTGTAAAACACCTTGATCACATCCCAGTTAATGCATGTTCCACTCCATGACAAAATAATTACAAATAAGTGCCATATAATCCAAATGAAATTTCCAAACCGACATGCCCATTTTATAAAACACCTCATCACATGGTAAAACCATTAAAAAAATATTTCTAGAAATCTATTTGAAATCATAAAAACCCTTTAATACATTTTAAAAAACACTTATAATGTTAACACGCCACTTCCATTTGGAAAACCTTGACCGAATCACCAAATTTCCATACCAGGACCTAACACACATAAAGAATGGGACATACATCAACCATGTATCATTTACACCAAGAGTTTAAAAAAAATAAACCAAATTAGATTCATAATTTAATTGAAATCCATGGTAAATGTAGATGACTACCTTATAAATGGTTTCAATATTTCCACTTTCAACAATAACCATCCGGAATAGGAAGATCAACACCTCACATGCCTAAGCCACATGAAAAAAACCCAAATCCTCTATTAAAATTCTCGGATTATTAAACCCCACCACATAGGGTTACATTATTCCATTGAAATGGAATAATAATAATAATAAGTGGGAAAATAAGAAAAACCATGAATATTTGGATGTAACTCAATCAAAATCACCATGAATCCAAGAGATATACACCAAGGATTGAGAGGAGAAGCTTCCACACCAAGGAGGAGAGGCTGTGAAATATGAAAGGAGGAAATAATGAAAAAATGGGTATAAAATCAATATTGTAAAATGGTAAGATTGCAATTTTTAAGTGACATATACATGCTGCATGGTTTGGTTTTAGTGTTTGGAAAACCGTGTGTTATCCATTAAAGAGACACTACCCTGCCAAAAAGGAGGTTTTATGGTTACCCCTAGGTGTAGTATTGTTTTGAAAACCATTTCTTAACCATGAATACCCCATTGTCATACCCTATAGTCCCCTCACATGGTTATTTTCACAGTTAATAAAACCATGTGTTAACCATTAAACTTGGTCTTACTTCTCACAAAATGGGGGTTTTCATCCCCGGACACCGAGAATCTCTAAAAAACAGAATAGTAAATAAAACTAAAAATATGACATGCCTGTGACTTGGATGGTATTAGATTATTTATATATAAAGAAAATTTATCACTAAAAAATTCTAAATTTAGACTAAATATGATGTCATATATGTAAAAAGTAACAATGAGAGATACCAATTTTTCATCATTAATGTAGATATTCTTATATTCTCTTCCTTTATAAATATCAACATCTTCAAATAAGAATATATCTTAAAATACCAATCTTATATGGCCGGTTTCAACCCACAAATATCCTTCATTAACCTAAAACATATTTTCCATCTTCCCCAAGAAACAAAAAACAGTGCTGCTCAATATAGACATCTTCTTCTAACTCAATATTGAGGAAGTCTAGTTTCACATCCATTTGAAAAATATTTTATTTTCATTGTATTATAAAAGTAAGAAAAATTATCATGGTTTATAGCATTACCACTATTGTAAATTACTCACAAAAAAATTACCTCTAATTTACAATACTTATTATACACAAGTCTTTCTTTATTTCTCACAATATATCCTTTTTTAATACAACTTGTTATGTAATTCCCATTCAGTTCCAATAACTTTTTTTACAAATAAGGAACCTACTAAAAAATTTAATTCTACTCCATCTGTTCCAATACATAGTTTATAGAATCATACAAATCTTGAATCTATAATTCTTTTTACACATTTTTTGTTCAACTTGAGAAAAAATTGAGGCATATGTTTTTTTCCATAGATTTATTATCATTTATACATCATTTCCTTGATCAAAAATAAATTTTTGGAGCTGTAATTTATTTATTAGACTTGAATTCTATGAACTTGTTTGTTATTCATTGTTTTAATTTAATGAATCACTATCTTCTACTTGAAATAAACTTAATTTTTACCATTTTCAGAAACATTAGCTTATCATATAACAAAAATAGGTTCATCTCCATCACTTTTAGAAGTTGATTCATCATTTGTGTTTTCATTCAGTGAATGTTCTATCACCTTCACATCATCATAATAAATAATCATCCCTATTTCCATATTATAATAATGATATCCTATTACATTTTTAGGTTACCCTAAGAAGATTCCATAAACACATTTTTGTTCAAAATTTCCCATATTTTGACTTCATAATGAAAGGGTTTCCAAAAAAATATAAGGTACTTCAAACTGAGATATTGTTTAAAATACATCTCATATGGTAGAATACCTAAATTTTTTATTTATAAGAATCAATTTTGAATATGAATCTCTACTCCAATGGATTATCTCTAAAAATAAAGATGTGGTATTCTATACATCATAGTTGTTCCATCTTCATTAAAATTCTATTCTTCTATTCTTCTATTCAAAAATACTATTTTTTGGAGAGTATATATTCCATAGAGTTCAATATGAATACCATTATTCTCAAGTTAAGCATAAGATATTTCACTAGTATATTTAGTATCGTTATGTATTCATATCTTTATTAAAATAGAACCACACTCAATTTCTACACTTCTTCTTATATTATTAAAAATTCTTAGAGACTAAGATTTATGTTTTATAAATATAATACAAGTAATATATGTAAATAATAAATAATGTAAATAAACTTATCCTCCCCATATATTTATTTCTTCTTCACGAACCCATAAACGTCTGAATGGATAAGCACTAATGGATGAGTTGATTGAATATTTACCCTCTTATGTTGAGAATTAATAATATTTATATTTTTCATATTGTTCGCATCTAGTTATTCTACATTTTAGAAAAGTTTTATCAATAAAATTATATCCTATACTAATCTTACTAGCATTAATTTTTCCAAGATGAAAAATACTTCAATGCGACAATTGATTTACTTCATTCATTTTCAAGTAAGATGAATTTTCAGTATTACTAAATTGAAAAAATACCTATTATTTTTTATCCTCTTGTAAAAATACATCCATATTTTAATATCTTCAAAAAATATATTCTTTTTAAAGACCACTTAATTTAGTTATTTATATTTCTTAAATACACCAATAAGATTTTATTTTAGTCCTTTAATAAATAATGTTTTTTCAGATTTCAAAAAATAATTTTCAATTATATAAGATCCAAAACCTTTGATTTTGAGTGACCTGTCATTTCTAAAGGCCACTGAGCCTTCCCATAAATTTTAAATATATTTTTGGAATTTTAACTCTCCTATTATATAATATGAAAATTCACTATTCAGAATCCATGAATTATGCCATTTTGATGCTTTTAGTTCCACTTTAATAACAAAATATCTTCCCATACCATTACTCAACATATTAAAAGGATTTCAACGTATTATGCCTTATACTCTATAATATGTTTATCTTGTTTATAAATATATTTTCATGGTGACCCAAATAGTTATATATTTTATATCCTTCCAATATCACTTGAAACATGTTTTCTGATTTCTATCCAAAATTTTCAATATATTTCTGAGCATTCCTCTTTTGAGAGGGAGGAACCCCCTCAATATTTTCTTATAAAACCTATTTGAATCATAATATTATTAATAATTTCACCATATCTTTCTTTACAAGATCTTATATCCTTGAATATGAAAAAATATCCATTTAAATCATATTTTCCACTGTATAAAAACTACTATCCATATTTGGACACTTTTTATCCTACTTTATTTGAGTAAGAAATGTTACTACCTTTTTGAGAACACATACTATTTTGGACTCTTGAAAACTCCTAATTCAATATATTTTTATTTTATTTTTTTAGTTTCTCTAGTTGTAGTATTTTTTAATTTCAAGTTAGAGTTCCTAGAATTTATAGATTTATAAGAATCGCTGGATTTGTCGATAATCTTGGTCATATTCACCTGATTATTCTTCTCATGCTCTATAAAAATATTTTTTAATTTGTTTTCACCCTATATATTAAATCTTTAAAGATTAGATTTTTTATCCCCAATCTATAAAACTTTATATACAAATTTTTAATTAATTCTTTGTCCCCCTTCCACTGTATATTTTTTGAAGATGAGTATTTTTTTCTCTCATTTCATTTTAATGCTCCATAAACTTTATTTAAAAAAATTAGAGACCCTTTTATTTATATTTTAATTTTTATTAAATTTTGATTATTAATGTTTTCTCATCATCAATAAATATCTTCAAATCATCTATTTCATTCAGTAGTATTATTTTTTTTCCTGGAATGTTTTAATGTTTCTAGAAGATCTATTTTTCTTATTCATGATGTTGATATGTTTCTACAACATTGATATATTCAAGATAAACTCATTGAGTTATATTTTTGAAAAATATTCCATTTAATTTTAATCATTAGTTTCTGAATCACTACTTTCATCACTAGTGAGACCTTTTTCATTTGATTTAGAAATTAAGTTTTATTCATTAATATCACTAGAAGTATGAAATTCCTCATATTCATCACTACTTTAAATATCTTAACTAAAGGATAATATATTTCTATATTTTTATTTAGAGATATTATTTCCCATTCCTTCTAAGTAGAACTTTTACATGTTAGTCTTTCACTATTTCTTATTTATTTTTTGACCTTCATCTTTATATTCACTTGCTTCAATATCATTCGATCATGGCTTGTTATCTGTGAAGTTTTTAGTCTCTCCAAACTTTAAAATTTTAATTAAATTCTTACCCTTTATTTTTTCCTTTACTCTTGGAATAAATCTAATATTAGAGACAAATATTTTTCATACTTCCATTAATATCATCATCAGAATCTGATCATCCAACTTTATCTTCATCAAATTATCTTAAATTCATCTCTTTCTACGAGTCTTTAAAATAAATAAATTTTGTATCCTTAAATATATTTTTGAAAAAACCTCCCTTCCTCATCTCTTAAGTAATAATATGATTTTTAAGTCATCCAAATGGAGTGTACATGGATATCTATCTTTAAGGGTTTACATATTTTCATTAACCAATCTCGTATGATGATTAATATCTTTTTGATAATTGTTATAACATAATATTTTTCACTAAATACCATTACTGTTCTCGCTATTTCATTTACCCATGTGATTAAATAATATATATTTTCATATTTCATCATCTTATAGTCTTTATAATTCAACATACAAACTTATTATTTTGATTTATTCACCTTGTAATTATGATAATATATATTCTCAAGATTATCCAATATTCCCATAGCTATCTTAATTCCTTTTAGTTTTAGAACTTAATTCTATAGTAATAATGAAAAAATGAAATTTTGAGAATGACCATCAGTCTCAAGATTATTATTTTCAAATTTTAATATAGGCATATTCCTAATATTGGGTGGAGATCCATTAGTTTTGTCCTATAAAACATCAATGCCTATATGTAAAAGATAAAGAAACATTATTTCCTTCTAGATATAGTTGTTTTTTTACATATTAAATATGTATCACCTTATTTTAAATGAATTATGGTGTCCCATTATATATATCATAAATTCAGTGACATGATCTTCAACTAGAGATATACTATAATCCCCCATATCAGTGATCATAAATGAGGGGATCCAGGTAGTAATTCAACTTTAAAAGACACCCACTGATAATTGTAAATCACTAATAGGGGTTAAACCTATCATTTTAATTTATTTTAGGTTTTTGACTTGAAATAACCCCCATCCCCTATTAAATTATAATTATATTGATTCCAAACACAATCACATGAAGCATGCAATATATTTACAACTTTCACCTATCAAAATAATAAGGATAATTCTTTGAAAGATTCATATTTCACCAAGACCATACGAACCACTAGTATTAAATATTAGGTAAAAAAAGTAGAGAATATAATTATACTCATATTTCAAAAAGTCACATGAATATGATTGTTCTTCATACAAAATTACTATGATAAAATAAAATTTTATTTCAAAAATAATAAATCCTTCAACAATGCTAGACTTCCAAATTTTTGGTTCAATTTCAATTATTATTATTATTCTTATTCAACCTATTTTGTCAATGGTTAATAATATTATCTCTATATTAAATACAAAATATTATATGATTCATCTTTCTCTTTAAAAAGTATTCTTTATAATCTGGAAGTGATAAATTTACTATAATTTTCATGCACAAATATTATTTCTTTTATAATACAATATTTATAGCACATTATATCCTTAAAAACTGTCATTTTAATTTGAGTTTAAAATCAATAATGTAAATTACTAAAAATATTTCTTATATTATTATCTTTTTTACCACTTTATTATTATTTTAAACTTTTCTATATGTTATCTTGGTGCTATAGGAATGTTATGATGATACTAAGTAGTTATGAAATAACTGCTTCTCTTTATTTCTCAAGTGATTTTTTCTTCAGTTTTTTAACCTTCTTCTAGCATTAAATAAATAAAAAATACCATTTTTTATGTTTACACCATGAATTAATAGTACAATAATAATCTAAATAATTTTTTTAAAATAAATATTCTAGAAGTACTTATTATTCTCATATATAAAATTAAAATCTTTTCTAAGGGGTTAATAAATAAAGAACCCCAGAGCGCCCAAAAAAAAATATAAAATGGCTCGTAAACAACATCATATTGCTCATAAAATGTATCAAATTATTCATAAAATATAAGGCTCCAGCCTTAAACCTTACTTAATCTTGAGTTATTACAAGATTACACATTGAGGATCTTTTCGGGTTTAGAGTTTTAGAGAATTAGATCATAAAACTCGAATTACATTCCACATATAAACAAAGTGGTTACATAAAGATAGTATTCTTATTTCCCATCAATGGAAACATTTTTAAAATAAAACATGTATTCTTTTGTGACACTTCCTTGACACTATCATCATATCATGTACCTTTCCCTTGACCTATGAAAAACATTTCAAAAAAACTTGGGATGAGCATAAAAAGCTCAGTAAGGGATATAAAAATATGGAAAGGAAGCATGGGTACATATATACATAAGAATGAAATCATACTTTACCCATAAAACATAAGCACTTTAACATACCTCATCAAATCATGAATAAATCATAGAAATCATAAGACATAAAGGTAACTTGAGGCATTCATAACTTTCTTACGTAGGGAGTAACCCTCTTGGTTACGTTTGGAATACCCATCACAGTATATTCCCTAAATCTCTTCGGATAAACCTTAACGTTTCACTCCTTCATGTTACCCAATGCATTGGAGAGCTATATCGGGCTCACCCGCCCTTAGTTTATCACGGAACCACCCGTCTTCATAATAATGCCCAAGAACCTCAACATAATCGTATCACATAAAACATGCATAAAGGAAATATAACATTTCCACCTTTCAATCACAAGTTATCAATACAACACATTGATATAAAAACATTATGAAAACCATTTTCAATACAAAAATAAACGAAAATTAAAACATGGTATTTATTTTTCTTTAAAAAAAAGGTATGGCTTGTAGAGGAAGCTGAAACTCAAATAATGGTCATGGCGGCGGAGAAGTCGTTGTTGCCGCATACGTACGACAAAAACATTCCCTTTTGTCGTTTAGTAAACGCTTCGTATAAAAAATATTCCTTTTGGATAAACGTAAAAGTAAAAGGGGTTTATACACCGTATAAAAGAAGGTTGTGTATAAAACAAAATATGCCTCAATGAAAGGAGATTGAGACGAAGTCCCATACCTCATGTCCGACTTGACTCGGTCATTATTTAATCTCCTGAATAATAAACGTGAGTTAATTTCTACTTGTTTAAGAACCTTTTTGAAGTTCATTATTCCTTTTATATCACTTATTTCCATGTCATGAACACTATGTAATTATTTAAGTTAATAACGGTCGTTTTAACGATCATTGGTACTTGAGTAAAAAATAAGCCCTTTAAAATTACAAGTTATTAATGTATCCATTATATCCAGAATGGTATTCATGATGTAGATATCATATATGTAATATATATCCAGTACATTCATGCATTTATAATATTACATAATCATTTAGAGGTAAGAAATGAAATGCACCGTTCATGGAGACGGTAAGCCGTACGTACACATGAACGCTACTTTCATTTCTATTTCGTATTTTATATAATGGAATCATAATTATATAAAGGTATATTATAATTCCAGTATAATATAATATATAATATCATAGTTCCATCCTTTATACGTCCCACATATGGTATTTAATGAATCAAATCACTTTGAGGGGGTGGTAGTCCGCACTTCCTTAAATGAAGATATCGCGTTTACCTATAATGGAAACCATAAAGGTATGAACAAAATGAAAAATATAGAAGCTTAAGGAAAACATAAACATATTATATATCATATATAAATATAGTGACATCTTAATGGCCACCTTTGAAGGTGTTAAAAGAATGTGAACAATCATCGTTTCAGGAGGCATAAATTCACCATCCACAGAAACAGTATGTACTTTAACCATTAGATGTAGGTGTGTGTAAGTGTAGCTCGAATAATTCTTATAAAAAAATCCTAGTATATTTAAGATACTGGATTTTTTACAAAAGGAATGAATAAAAAGAGTTTAGGGGGTCAGATAAGCAAAATAAAACAAAAGGACCCAAGTGAAGACATTACCTTAAAATCGGGTAACTCCCTTTGGTTTGAGCTCAAAGGATTACTTGGGAAGCCTTATTACCAATGTGAGGATTCAAGGAGTAAGAGAGGGATGTGGAGAGACAAAATGGTAAGGGGTTGGCCGAGCCAAAGGCTTTGGGAGTGTTGGTATGGAGGTAGAGGTGGGGGCCTTTTATAAGAGCAGAGGAGGGGCACTCTTGGAAGGTAAAGAAAAGTCACTTTATTTCAAAATGGTATTCGGATTTAAGAGGTCCAAAATTGATGTGTTTCTAGGATAAGGTGATAAGTGTTCTAAATCCACACATCCAATAGGTTTTGGCCATGTGTAGGTCTTATATTTTACATTATCTTTCCATTTTATTTAAATCGTTAAATAATGAGGACATCGCTGCATCATCATGATGTCATAAATAATTTATAAATATAATGTATAAAAATTATAAAACAAATATAATGATGTAGGAAATCTTTTTAGCTTTCCAATGACTATTTATAATCAAAAATAGGACTTGTATAACCCCATGTAAAAATTGTTTTAGTAAAACATCTCATGTTTGTGTCATTTTTACTTTTACATTAAATAAAAAGTTATTTATGTCATTTCCCAACCAAAGTGGCTCCATGGGGTCCCCAAGTTGAGCCATGGATTTTCTTGGTCGGCCATGACACATCCAATGAGGGTAGGACATGTGTCTAGGTCATTTCATATTATTAAAACATTATTTTTACCATAAACTACACTAATTATCACTAATCGCGATTAAAAACTTAAAAGTTACTATTCACCGAAAAATTATTTTAATCCCATTGAACCACATTTTACTTATTAATGAAAACCATGTATGTCAGATTTTTGAAAATAAAATCACAGAAGTGGAAAGATTCCTTTAAACGAAAAATCAGTTTCTTTAACTACCACTTGGTGGTTTCACTATTCATCAAAAATTGAAGTTTTTCAGAAAGATACCAAAACTTCACCCTAAGATATATTTGATATTACGAATTCAAAAATGAAGTCTATTTTACAAAATTAAAAACATATAATTCACATTAATTAATTTAATAATTAATTCCCACTGTCATGACAAATAGCGTGTTTTTATGAAACAATAAGTATCAAAAGACTGACACTAGTTTAAGTCCGATTTCAAAGTGAAATTAATTCCAATGACCACTATTGGATTTAATGGTAAAAATATTTTCTAATTTCACTTTAAAACCAATTCAAATGATAATCTAATCATATAAATAAATTATATTAAAAAGAGGTTTTGAATTAAAATACAACATTTTACACTATTCATTAAAAAAATGAACTTTATCGGAAAAATAACAAAAATTTACACAAAGTAAATTTTGATGTCCCAATAATAAATAATAAGTTTATTTTGACAAACATAGCTTATAAAATTGTCAAAAGATAGATTTAAAAAGGGTTTTCCATCAAAAGGCAGTAAAACAATCTTTTAAGAATATTAGTGTATTCCATGCATAAGATTGTATTTATTTTCATTTTAAGCCCCGAAAAAACAATCTAATTCACTAATAGAAATAGAAAAAAATATCTATTATTCATTACTTGGGATGTTACATCCTTCCCCCCTTTATAAAATTGCGTCCCCGCAATTTATTTACTTATCGAATAAATGGGGGTACTTATCCCTCATTGCATTTTCAGATTCCCATGTTTCCTCTTCCATCATGTGGGTTTTCCACAAAACCTTTACCTGATTAATCACCTTATTCCGTAACACTTGCTCCCTGTGGTCAAGAATATGGACCGGTTGTTCCTCATAAGATAGGTTCTCTTCCAGCTGAACTACCTCTGGACTCAAAAAATGAGATGGATATGGCATGTACTTTCTCAACATAGAAACATGAAAAACATTGTGTACCTGAGATAAACTCGGAGGTAAAGCCACTCAGTAAGAAACAAATCCAACTCTCTCCAGAATTTCATATGGTCCGATGAACCTTGGACTCAGCTTTCCTTTCTTACCAAATCGCATCACACTTTTCCATGGTGATACTTTGAGAAAAACATGATCACCTACCTCAAAAGAGAGATCCTTCCTCCTGTTGTCCGCATAACTCTTCTGCCTACTCTGAGCTGTTCTCATGTGTTTCCGTATCAGTTGAACTTTTTCTGCCAACTCTTCTACCAATTCTGGTCCCATCAACTTCCTTTCACCCACTTCATCCCAGAAAGCTGAAGTTCGACACCGCTTCCCATATAATGCCTGAAATGGTTCCATCTGTATACTGGAATGAAAACTGTTATTATAAGAAAACTCAACCAAAGAAAGATGTTGGTCCCAACTTCCCTGATAATCCATCGAACAATCTTGTAGCATATCCTCCAAGGTCTGAATTGTTCATTCTAACTTCCCATCTGGTTGAGGATGAAATGTTGTACTAAAATTTAATTCAGTACCCAACGACTTCTGAAGGCCTTTCAAAAAGTTATAAGTAAACTTGGGATCACGATCGGACACAATGGAGAGAGGAACTCCATGTAACCTGACTATCTCCTTAAGATACAAAAGGGAAAGTTGATCTAGGGAAAACGTATCTCATATGGCAAGGAAATGAGCAAATTTCGTCAAGCGATCAACAATAACCCAGATTGCATTATTACCTCGAGATGTCTTCGGTAATCCCACAACAAAGTCCATAGATATATTCTCCCATTTCTACTCTGGCACTGGTAAAGGTTGAATAATCCCTTTCGATAACTGCTGCTCTGCTTTAACCTGTTGACATGTCAAACACTTCACAGTAAAATCAGCAATATCTCTTTTCATTCCATCCCACCAGTAATACTCCCGCAGATCTCTGTACATCTTAGTACTGCCAGGATGAACTGAAAACGGAGAACTATGAGCTTCACATAACAACTCTCACTTCAACTGTGAATCACAAGGCACACACAATCTCTTCCCAAACCACAAAACACAATCATTATCAATGTTGAATTCAGGCAACTTACCTTTCTAAACCAGCTCTACCTTTTTCTGCAACTCACTGTCTTGCTTCTGTGCTTGCTTGATTCTATCTGATAGAGATGATCTCACTGATACCCGAAACAAAACAGAAGAACATTCTGTTCCAAAAGCTTCTATGCCAAAGTTCATCAAATCCTTAACCAAAGGATCAAGTTCCAAACGCAACATCGTTAATGAAGCATTACTTTTTCGACTCAAAGCATCAACCACTTTATTGGCTTTTCCTGGATGGTAATGAATTGTACAATCATAATCCTTGATTAATTCCAGCCATCTCCTCTGTATCATGTTCAATTATTTCTGAGTGAATATATACTTTAAACTTTTGTGATCAGTATATATTTAACACTTTACCCCATACAAATGATGCCTCCAAATTTTTAAAGCAAAAACAACAACACCTAATTCCAAATCATGTGTAGGGTAATTTACCTCATGAGTTTTCAACTGACGTGAAGCATATGAAATTACCTGATCATTCTGCATAAGGACACAACCAAGTCCCTTCAAAGAAGCATCACTGTATATAACAAACTCACCATTCCTGGAAGGAAGTTCCAAAACTAGAGCATTCACTAATCTTCTTTTCAATTCCTGAAAACAATCATCACATTCTTTTGTCCAGATGAACTTAATACCCTTAAGAGTTAGCTTAGTCATTGGACTAGATAACTGTGAAAAATTTCTAACAAACCTTCGGTAATAGCCTACCAAACCAAGGAAGCTACGAATCTCAGTTACATTTGTGGGTCTTGGTCAGTCTTCCACAACTTTTGTTTTTGCAGGATCAACAATTATCCCATCTTTAGAAACAATGTGACCAAGGAAAGAAATTTGTTGCAACCAAAACTCACACTTGCTGAATTTTCCATACAATTTCTTTTCTTTTAAGGTTTGCAAGATAACCCTTAAATGTATTTAATGCTCCTCTTTACTTTTAGAAAACACCAAAATATCATCAATAAATACGACCAAATTTTTTCACCTGATTCAACTAAACCATCACTGCAGAAAACTGTTTAGTTCTGATTCTGACCATCTCAGGATGCTGATTCGGAAGGTTGTTTCCTTCTGTATGCCTTCCTAGCACTGCTTCCCTGTTTCCTCTGCGGAAAACCATTCTGAACAAACATGTCTTAGATGAAGCAACATGGTAATCTTCAAATACCATATCACTTCAATTTGACCATAAAAAAATATATTTTTGGATAATCATTTAATAGAATTATAACTCCTAAAGTTTTCTAAACCGACCTTTGATACCAACTATAAGGCCCCATCCTTAAACCTTACTTAATCTTGAGTTATACAAGATTACACATTGAGGATCTCTTTGGTTTTAGAGTTTTATAGAATTAGATCATAAAACATAATTACATTCCACATATAAACAAAGTGGTTACATAAAGATAGTATTCTTCTTTCCCATCAATGGAAACATTTTTAAAATAAAACATGGATTCTTTCTTGACACATCCTTGACACTATCATCATATCATGTACCTTTCCCTTGACCTGTGAAAAGCATTTCAAAAAAACTTGGGATGAGTATAAAAAGCTCAGTAAGGGATATAAAAATATGGAAAGGAAACATGGGTAGATATATACATAAGAATGAAATCATACTTTACCCATAAAACATAAGAACTTTAACATACCTCATCAAATCATGAATAAATCATAGAAATCATAAGACATAAAGGTAACTTGAGGCATTCATAACTTTCTTACGTAGGGAGTAACCCTCTTGGTTACGTTTGGAATACCCATCATAGTATATTCCCTAAATCTCTTCGGAGAAACCTTAATGTTTCACTCCTTAGCGTTACCCAATGCATTGGAGATCTATATCGGCTCACCCTCCCTTAGTTTATCACGGAACCACCCGTCTTCATAATAATTCCCAAGAAGATCAACATAATCATATCACATAAAACATGCATAAAGGAAACATAACATTTCAACCTTTCAATCACAAGATATCAATACAACAAATTGATATAAAAACATTATGAAAACCATTTTCAATACCAAAATAAAAGAAAAGTAAAACATGGTATTTATTTTTCTTTTAAAAAAAGGTATGGCTTGTAGAGGAAGCCGAAACTCAAATAATGGTCACGGCGGCGGAGAAGTCGTTGTCGCCACATACGTACGACAAAAACACTCCCTTTTGTAGTTTAGTAAACGCTTCGTATAAAAAAGATTCCTTTTGGATAAATTTAAAAGTCAAAGGGGTTTATAAACCGTATAAAAGAAGGTTGTGTATAAAACAAAATATGCCTCAATGAAAGGAGATTGAGACGGAGTCCCATACCTCGGGTCCGACTTGACTCGGTCATTATTTAATCTCTTGAATAATAAACTTGAGTTAATTTCTACTTGTTTAAGAACCTTTTTCAAGTTCATTATTCCTTTTATATAACTTATTGCCATGTCTTGAACACTATGTAATTATTTAAGTTAATAACGGTTGTTTTAACGATCATTGGTACTTGAGTAAAAAATAAGCCCTTTATAATTACAAGTTGTTAATGTATCCATTATATCCAGAATGGTATTCATGATGTAGATATAATATATTTCATATATATACAGTAAATGCATGCATTTATAATATTACATAATCATTTAGAGGTAAGAAATGAAATGCACCGTTCATGGAGACGGTAAGCCGTACGTACGCATGAACGCTACTTTCATTTCTATTTCGTATTTTATAGAATGGAATCATAATTATATAAAGTTATATTATAATTCCAGTATAATATCATATATAATATCATAGTTCCATCCTCTATACGTCTCACATATGGTATTTAACGAATCAAATCACTTTGAGCGGGCGGTAGTCCGCACTTCCTTAAATGAAGATATCGCGTTTACCCATAATGGAAACCATAAAGGTATGCCCAAAATGAAAAATATAGAAGCTTAAGGAAAACATAAACATATTATATATCATATATAAGTATAGTGACATCTTAATGGCCACCTTTGAATGTGTTAAAAGAATGTTGAACAATCATCGTTTCGGGAGGCATAAATTCACCATCCACAGAAACAGTATGTCCTTTAACCATTAGATGTAGGTGTGTGTAAGTGTAGCTCGAATACTTATTATAACAACATCCCAGTATATTGACGATACTGTAGTTTTTACAAAAGAAATGAATAAAAAGAGTTTAGGGGGTTAGAGAATCAAAATAAAACAAAAGGACTCAAGTGAAGACATTACCTTAAAATCGTGTAACTCCCTTTGGTTTGAGCTCAAAGGCTTCCTTGGGAAGACTTCTGCCCAAAGTGAGGCTTCAAGGAGTAAGAGAGGGATGTGGATAGACAAAATGGGAAGGGGTTGGCCGAGCCAAAGGCTTTGGGAGTGTGGGTATGGAGGTAGAGGTGGGGGCCTTTTATATGAGGAGAGGAGGGGCACTCTTGGAAGGTAAAGAAAAGTCACTTTATTTCAAAATGGTATTCAGATTTAAGAGGTCCCACATTGATGTGTTTTGAGGATAAGGTGATAAGGTTTCTAAATCCACCCATCCAATAGGTTTTGGCCATGTGTAGGTCTTAGATTTTACATTATCTTTCCATTTTATTTAAATCGTTAAATAATGAGGTCATCGCTGCATCATCATGATGTCATAAATAATTTAATAAATATAATGTCTAAAAATTATAAATAAAATATCATGATGTAGAAAATATTTTTAGATTTACAATGAATATTTATAATAAAAAATCTGACTTGTATAACCCCATGTAAAGTTTTTTTTAGTAAAACATCTCATGTTTGTGTCATTTTTACTTTTACATTAAATAAAAAGTTATTTATGTCATTTCCCAACAAAAGTGGCTCCATGGGGTCCCCAATTTGACCCATGGATTGTATTGGTCGGCCATGACACATCCAATGAGGGTAGGACATGTGTCTATGCCATTTCATATTATTAAAACATTATTTTTTACCTTAAACTACACTAATTACCACTAATCGCGATTAAAAACTTAAAAGTTACTATTCACCAAAAAATTATTTTAATCCCATTTAACCCAATTTTACTTTTTAATGACAACCATGTATGTCTGATTTTTGAAAATCCAATCATAGAAGTGGAAAAGTTCCATTTAAACGAAAAATCAGTTTCTTTAACTACTACTTAGTGGTTTCACTATTCATCAAAAATTGAAGTTTTTCAGGAAGATACCAAAACTTCACCCTATGCTATATTTGATATTCCGAATTAAAAAATGAAGTCTATTTTACAAAATTCAAAACATATAAGTCACATTAATTAATTTAATAATTAATTCCCGCTGTCATGACATATAGCGTGTTTTTATGAAACAATAAGTATCAAAAGATTAACACTAGTTTAAGTCTGATTTCAAAGTGAAATTAATTCCAACGACCACTATTGAATTTAATGGTAAAAATATTTTCTAATTTCACTTTAAAACCAATTCAAATGATAATCTAATCATATAAATAAATTATATTAAAAAGAGGTTTTGAATTAAAATACAACATTTTACACTATTCATTAAAAAATGAACTTTATCGGAAAAATACCAAAAATTTACACAAAGTAAATTTTGATGTCCCAATCATAAATAATACGTTTATTTTGACAAACATAGCTTATAAAATTATCAAAAGATAGATTTAAAAAGGGTTTCCCTTCAAAAGGCAGTAAAACAATCTTTTAAGAATATTAGTGTATTCCATGCATAAGATTGTATTTATTTTCATTTTAAGCCCCTAAAACACTATCTAATTCACTAATAGACATAGATAAAAATATCTATTATTCATTACTTAATTGGGATGTTACATAAAAAGTTAATTATATGACAGAATAACTCAAATTATTGATCAAATTACTTTTATGCATGTTTGATATCACTCATATATAGAATATTCCAATGATAATTTTCCCTATATACTCAAAATGACTCATATACAGACTCATAAAGAATTCCAGTGACTCATAATAATCTCTGAATAAATCATAAATTCAGATTAATTAATCTTACATACTTATTATCCCTTTTCATAATTTTATATTTCCTATGGAAATGGATTATATGGATTGTCCTGATGACTCATAGAGCGAGTCCTGGTCTTTTTTGAATTTCAATCCAATACTCTAATTTTCCAAATTCTTTTGTAAATATAATAGATTCATCCATTTAATTTATTATTAATATATAAACTTCAATTAAACCATAAAACATCTAAATACTCTAGAAATGTGTAATATACTTCACCTCAAAAGACATACTAAGAATAACTTGATTTTGAATATGATTTATATGCTGAAAAAAATTTCAATACAATAGACAATATCGACTATAACACATGTATTTTATTAGTATTTATAAATAATAGAAAATTTTAGAGGAAAATTATTGCCTCAATAATCTCCAAAGTACTCAACATCTTTCAAATGTTTATTCAAAAAAACTTAAAGTACATCATACCTAGTATGAAACCAAATATTACAAGGGAAATTATCTCTTCTAGTACAATATTAAATCTTGGGGGGGAGTACATTTCACCTAGAATACACATCAAATGACATGTGTAAATATGTACCACTTATAATAACACAAAAATTAATGGGTAAACATATCCCACTTGGCCATATCTCTTAGGCGGTCAAGCATCCCACTTGTCCTAATCATTCATAAGAAATTATGTCCTTCACAACCACAAAATAAACTGTAAATGGGAAATAAATCCTATATAATATCAATAAAAACAAATTCCTCTTGAATTATTATTCCTTATTAAAGAATAATCTAACACAGTAATATTTTTAAATAACATAATGTTCAATGGAGTGTAATATAAACAACACCAATCTTAAACGAACCATAAAATGTTATTATTTAAATATGGATGTTATAATTTAAAAATTAAATTGGGTGGTTTTAATATTATTAACTAATTTTGGAAATATATATAAATATCTAACTAAGAAATAAATTTATTGATAAATTCATTGTAAATAATGAATCAATTTTTAGTAAATCCATTTTATTATTCTAAAATATGTTTTCTTCCAAAATGGGTTTTAGTAATTTTTTTATTGAATATTATAATTAATTTGTAATTTTTTTTGGAATTTTATTTTGAAAATTAACATAATGTTTTAAAATAAACAAATAAAAATTTTCTTAGAGTGAATTTTTGAGAATGTTATGAAAATATTGATTTCCCAATAAATAGTTAAAAATAGTGATTTTTGATGAAAACCATATTTTAGTTTCATAAATTTATGAAGTTACATTTTTTTAATTAGTTTAAATTATAATTTTGTCATATTATATTATTAATAATCTAATTGTTATATTTTAACTGAATTTCATAATTTAATTTAGTATACAAATATTTTTTTAACAAAAAATAATTTTTTTGAAAAAAGATTTTTCATCACATTATATGCAGGTTATATTTAAAATTAATTTGCCTCACTTCTTGAAATTTAATATTGGAAAATTTATTTCATACATGGAATTTGGAGTCCAAAATTTTGTAAATATGACCCTCTTATTTTTTCCTTATGAATGTTATCCATAATAAATAATTATCACCACGGTAATGGTAAATTAGGTAATTATGGTTAAGAACAAAGAGATAATTTCCTAAAATGATTCCGATACTTTATTTTATCATATTGGATGAGTTTTTCTTAGCCAAGTCCACTAATTTTTCATAAATATGGTAACTTGGTGGCTTATTTCTTTTATTTTTACCTTTATTATAATTAAGTAATAGATAATGTTAAATGTCACTTTCTTATGTTTAATATCTATAATATTTTATGACAGGAATAAAAACAATTTATGTTCAGTAATAAATGGTTATTTAAAATATAAATGATTAATTTTTTATCATGTTAAATTATTTCAAATTTTTTGTGATGAAATAATTACCTAAAATGATCTTCAATGCCGAAACATTAATTATTCAATCAACAAAAAATGATTCTAAAACTATTAAAAATAATATAACATGATTTAATTATTTAGTTCAATATTTTTTATAAATAAATATAACATATTATAGTTGTTTTAAAGTTTTATATTCAAATTAAATATCTTTCAAGTAGTTTTCAAAGTGAAAATTTGTGAGTAGTTCTAAAATGACATTAATAGTATTTTATGTTATATAATATTTTATTAAATTATTTTATAATATTAAAAATAATAAAATAAGAAAATTTGGATTATATATGGCTAAATATTTCTTCCCATTTCTATTTATGATCCAATTTTAAATTTATAAGTAAAATTAAAACCCTTTAATATTGGAAATGTCATTACCATGATTAATGTTAAAATTGGTTAACTGTGGGGTTAAACCAAAAGATAAGGTTTAAAATGATATCTAAACCTCTAAAAATTTTATCAGATGGTTATATTTAGACCATATAAACCTTATCTTAAAATCCTTGATAATGTGGAACCATATTACTTGAGTTTGAGACATATTATGTTATAATATTTCGAATATTTCCAAAATTGGCATTAGAGATATTTTGTATTAAAAAATATTTTATAAAATGATTTCAAAAACTATCTTAGTCTATGTTAATGGAATATAGTTTTTCTCATCAACCGTGGTCAATTTATATCTCATATTCCCTTTTATACTAATATTTTTAACCCTTAATGAGTAAAAACCTCTGTTATCATGGTAATTGTCCAAAGGGTTGACGGTGGACTAAAATGAAAAGATAAGGTTGAAAAAATGATGTAAACTTTACAAAATTTATTATATGGGATAAATTAAAATTATAATCACACTTTCATCTAAATATATAATTTTGGATCCTTTTTTTCCAAAATAATAATTTTTATTAATTTAATAATATATATAATTCTAAGAGTACCCCTCCCCTCTCTTATAAAAGGTTTCCATCTGTCATATCTTATTCACACTTAAAAAGATTTTTTATTTCAACCATTACCTACCCAAATACCTCTATATAATCCCTCACCTCATTATAGAGTTATTTTTTGGTAGAATATAACCCTTAGTGGGTTTAATGTTAAAAGAAAAGAAAGTTGTTTGAATAAGATGTGTTGTCTTTAACCAAAGGTTTTAGTTTTATTTCTTCTCCTATCACCCTAAAATCATCTATTTTTTTGAAATAATAAAACTAATATATTCCATATATTTTTATGTTATAATGTTAATTTGATCACCTACATCCATCTTCTTCTCCTATAAAATGGAAAATGAAATCATTATTCATGTGTATGGTAGACTACTGGCTCGCTAAACGATGTAATTTGTGTTCCATAATGTCCTATCATGACATATTATAATAATAGATTAAATGTTTATATATGATATTTAAATAAATATTACATTTTAAATATATAATATATCATTTAATTTCATATATTTCCATCCAATTAAAAATGATAAGGTTGTTTATGGGTGCATGTGGACTACCATTTCCATGAAGCGATGTGATTAATTTTACATCAACATATCACAAGTATATTTATAAATTTATTGATCTACATAATATGGTATTTATGATATAAATATAATAATAGGAAAATAAATAATACTTATCTTATTTACATCAAGATGTTTTAGAAATTGAAATGTTACCCATGCATATATACGACTTTCCATATCTAGGATTATAATGTTGTTCAGTTATCTTAACCACATTTAAAGATTTGTTATAAAAGTATAATTGATGTATAAAAGGATAATTATTTCATTATTATTAGTATTGGGATGATGGAATAAATACCTCTTTGAACATTTTCATCATACTAAAGTTTCTTTGGGATTGTGAACCAAACATCCTAAAAAACACCCAACGTAATCTTAAGTGAATAAGAAATTAAATATCTAATTAAAATAAATGAAACATATGTTTTAAGGATAATGTATTTAACATGGATAATATTCTTTAAAAATAAAATATTCGATATAAATTTATTATATATCAGATAGAGGGCATACATTGAAACTCTAGAATCTAGTTAAGGATTTTATCATCTGAAATTATTTTCTTTAGGAAATTTATTATGTTATGAACCTTTCTCATTTTATGAGGTGTTCATATCTAAACATTATAATATTATATCTTAAATACCCATATTATTATGAAACATAATGTTTCATTTAAAGTTATTATTTATTAGGGCTTAAGATTCAAAATTTACTAGATTTGTAAGGGTTTTATATTACAATATCATTTTTTATCATGATTGTTTATAATTAAGTTCAATTCTTAAAATCATATGGTCAAAATTTGAAAAAACCCATCATGTTTTTTTACTCTATTTATTTATGGAAATTAAAAGTTTTCCATTAATTTTTTAATAAACCTAAATATTTTATTTTATGGAAACCCATCTTCAGTTATGTTTTTTCTTGAGAAATAGTTTCTCTTCCATGTCCATGTTTTCTAAAAAAGTTTTCCATAAATTTTTAAATATTATAAAATTATTATTCAACTTTATTTTTATCCATGTTTGAATTTTTAATTATTTTTTAAAATAGAATATTCTTTTCATTTTCAAAATGTGGTACTTATGAGTTAATATAAAAGCATGAAATGAATGTTTTCTATTAAATTATAAGATATAAATTGAATTTACCACCTTCAGGAACACTCAATGAATTGAATATTCCTTTATAAGTTTTTAATATTATTTTTAAATAATTTTTCCCTTAATATTTAGAAACTTTTATGGATTATAATTAGGGGATCACTCTGAAACACCCTTTTTCTTCACGTTATAACCATTTTCTCTTTAAATCACATTTATCTCCCATTGATGTTATAGATTTATTATAAATTCTATATATATGTATCTTATATATATACCATGAATATGATTAGTGAATTATTTTTGGTAATTCATGCCATAAATTTATTTCTCAAATTCCTTATCTAAAATCAAACGTGATTAATGGGAACTTTTTTGTAGATTAATCCTTTTATGAAAAACTTATTTAATGTCTTAATTCCCAAATTAACACCTTAATTTGAATCCTATAATTATTTACTAAGATATTAACATCTTTAATATTTATTTCCTTATTATATATGTAATATTTAATTAATATTCTTTGATTATGATTTGATGAAAGATTTTTCATCCCATCTTTTTCCATGGGAAATTCTTATAAATATAACTTATGATTGATTTTGTTTTTTGGAACAAATAACCATGAATATGTTATGAACGGTGCACCTAGATATCACTACAATGAATTTGGTAAAGTATTTCTATCATGAGATATTGTATATGTGATTAGTGTGTAAACCTAATCCACGACGGGACTCTATCCAACATGTGATTTTATATTTAAAGTTTTCCTTTACATAGAATAATTTCATGTTTTTTGTTTCATCCACTTTTCATATGTTTATATAATATTATGACACCATGTGATTTATGAAATTATACAATGTGATTAGTCATGATCCATATCTTTTATAATATCAAGTTAAAACTTTGAATCACATGTTATGATTCATTATCATGTTTATTCTCTTACTGACCATTAAATGTCTCCCTTTCATATATTTCATTTCTATATATTATAAAGAAAAATTTTAAGTATGTTATGTCTAATAAGGTTATTATATGAGAATAAATTTAGGGATATGATGTACAATTTTATGAACTATTTTTTTATGTATTCAAGTTTTAATATTTTCATTCTAAAAGGTCCTTTAGTATATACGTGATCCAATAATTCAATATGGCGTTACATGTTTTGATGGGTTAAAATTGGTTCACGTCAATTGGTATCAAATCCAAAAATACATACATTATGTTTTTAGTATCAGATCTAAGATTATGAGTTATGGGCTGTCTTATTTGGAATCATATATTGTTTTAGATAACGTTGGTGATTATAATTAATTTATTTGAGGTTAACTTCAGAATTCTGAATAGCATCATGGTTTTATAAGTTTAATGTTGATAAAATGTTAAAGTTAATCAACACCCCCTTTGAGGTTTTAAGTGATTTAATTTTCAGGTGATTTGAAAAAATTTATAGGATTTAGGAAGATTAAAAATTTAAGGATTAAATAAATATTTGGGTTAGTATATTATTTTATTTTAAGTTAATTATGGTCAATTTTGTATTGTGATATAGAAAATATTGATGGTTGAAAAGTGATTCATTAACAGGTTGATATTTTCAATTATATTTGTGTTCATTCTAATTATTTCCTTTCATGGTTATATTTAAATTTTATTCTAGGTATTTTTTTGAAGTTCACTACATTATAATATTATATAGTTATTTATCATGGAAATTAATGTAATTTTGGGAGATGTTTAATTTGGTTGAGGAATATGTAACCCTTAAGTTTAACATGTGATTTGATATGAAATATTATTTTGGAAGAACATGGTTTAAAATTTGAATATGTAAGATGAATGGTATGATATAAAATTTAAGATTAAAATATTCATTACTTTTGAGGTGATTTGGGATTTAGGGTTACCAATTTATGGATTGATTCAAGTTGAAATTTTTCTTTGAATATTAATGTCAAGGTTTATTCATTTTTTTCATTATTTTACCCTATAATAACTATTTTGGTTTTGGTGAATGACTTAAGATATGATTCATATCTTTGTATCATTTTTTGAAATCATGTGATATATTAGAAGTTTATTTTCATGATTTAGAAATGAAAAATTCATCATGAATAATCATTGTTTCGAGCAACAAATGATATTGTGGGGGAAATTGATTAAAGGATTAAATTATACGTTTAAAGTAAGTATATATCGTTATTTTATTAGTCCATATGGTAATGAAATTGCTTAAATATTGTAAAAGGATCTAGGAGTAAAAATTGTATCTAATTACTATCATTTTTAATGAAGTTATGGCCTTTTTCACACCTTATTAATCTTTTGTTTTATGTTTATTAACATTCCCTTGATCATTAACTTTCTTGTGATCAATATTCTCTATTGATTTCAATCACTATTTGAACATTTATTTTTTATCCATACCAATATTTTCTCTTCCCATTAATGTTCTCCTATTAGGAAACCTAGATATGTGTTATTCCAGATGACCTTTGTATTTTCTATTCCCACTTTTCAAGAGAACGTCTTATTAAAACATCTTATAATGTGGGTTTTCAACAAAAAAAATTCAAATATCAAACCCTTGATTACTGATAAAAATTTAAAATTATGAGGATTCAATTTCATAAATTGGTAGAATACAACACCTAATTGTCTTAAAAAAAATACTATGTTCAATAGTATACAATATACGCAACACCAAACTTAAAAAAACGAAAAAATATTATTATATAAATAAGAATATTAAAATAAAGCTATTTTATTTATGGGTATGAACATGATTAAATTATTTATTAAATATATATTATATTACTACTCAATAAGAATTTATTGATAGATTTATAGTAAATAATCACACAATTTTTAGTAATGTCATTTTATTCTTTAAAAATATATTTTTTTCACAAAATAATTTTTTAACTTTTTGAAAGGGAATATAATAATTAAATTATATAACTATTTTTAAATGAATTTAATAAAATGAAATTCATTTTTGGAAATCAACATGTTAAAAAGATCTTATAGTGAGATTTTTAGGAATTTTCTGAAATTATTATTTTTCATAATGAATAGTGAAAAATACTTATGTTCAATGAAATTATTATTTTTGTTTAATGAATTAATAAATTTTCATTTTATAAAAATTCATTAAATGAAATATTAATTATATTATATCATTAATATTCTAATTATAGTATTTTTAATTAATTTTATACTTCTATTTTGAATACAAACATTTTTTTACTTAAAATGCATTTTCTTAAAAAGTTATCTCTCATAATTTTTGTAGGTTTTAATTTAAATAAAATTCTTCCAATTATAGATATTGAATCAGGAAAAATTTATCCTAATTTTATAAATTGGTGCTCTAAATTATTTATATAGGACCTTTTTACCATTGGTCATTATAAATAATAACAAAAGTATATAATTATCACCACCATAAGGGTAAATCAGGTAATTAAGGTTAATAAAATATGATAAGGACAAAACAAGACTCTAAAAATTTCTTTAATACCATTGGATGAGAGTTTATATTCCATTTACATCCATGTTTCTAAAATATGAAAACTTTTGGTAATATGTCTTTTTTTTCACATTCATAATTTTTTAATAAAAGATAAAGTAAAAAATATCACTATCCTGTTGTTAATATATAAAATATTTTCTGACAGGGATAAAAATAATATATATTTAGTAATAAATTTTTATTTTATATATAAATTATTTTTTATAATGGTGATTTATTTATAAATTTTAGTGATGAAATAATTACCTTAAATTTTTATGCAATGATGACACAATATTTTTTCAATTAATAAAAAACATAATAAATGATTCTAAAATGATTAAAGGTAATATAATATAAATTAAATAGTATCTTAATGAATATTTTTTATAAATATAACATATTATATGTTTTTTAAATCTTTAGATTCGAATAAAATTATTTTCAAGTTGTTTTCAATGCCAAATTATATGAATAGTTCTTAACATGAATTTAATAGTATTTTATGTTAAATAATATTTTATTATGTAATTAAAAAATCATAAAAACAATTATGTAGGTAAATTATGATGATATATGGTCTAAAAGTCCATCCCTTTTCTAGTTGTGATATTATTTTAACCATATATGTAAAATTATAACCCTTTAATATTGAAAAAGTCATTACCATGGTAAATGGTAAAATTGGTTAACCAAGGGGTCAATCCAATAGAAAAAGTATAAAATGATATCTAAAAAGATAAATATTTGATTTTATTGTTATATTAAGAACATAAACTCATTATAGTTTAATATATTTATTTTTTGAAACATTTTACATGAGTTAGATACAAATCATATTATTATATTTAATATATTTCCCAAAATGGAATTAATGATATTTTATAATAAATAGTATTTTATTAAATTATTTAAAATCTTTTATTCTAAATATATCATTTTGGATCCATTTTTCATGGATATTAATTTATATTAATTTAATAATTTATTTAATTCCATGATTTCCCCTCCCCTCTCTTATAAAATGGTTCCACCTCTCCTCTTTTCTTCACAATTAAAATTAATTTTAGATAAACAAATACCTACCCAAATTCCATAATAAAATACCTCCCCTATTTATAGATCTCTTTTTTATTTTTAATACAATCCTTATAGATTTTAATGTGTAAATCATAGAAATTTGTTTAAGGAAGAAATATTGTCTTTAACCGAGTGTTTTAGTTTTATTTTTATCTCCTATGTCCTCAAAATAATATTAAACAACATGTAAATAATAAAACTATTATATTCCATATAATTAAATGTTATTATGTTAGTGGAATCAATTACATACATATCCTTATTCTTTTAAAGGGGATGAAAAATTAGTGTTCATGTGTAAGGAGGATTACCACCTCATGAGCTGATGTAATTTTTTTCCATCACCAACACCCACAGAAAGTTATAATGAAATATTTAATTATTTTAGAAGAAATTTATATAAATATTTATAATTTTATAAAGTTAATATATCATCTACTTTATTAAATTACTATATGATGAAAACATTTTACGTCGTTTGTGCGTACGTGTTGACAACCACCTACACGAAGCGATGTGATTCATTTTCTATCCCCACATCCACTGGATATATATAAGTTAATTTAAATAAATAATATTGTATTTATTATATAATTAAAATTTATGGAAATATTAAACAATACTTACATTCTTTCCACTATGATCGTTGAAAAATAGAAAGGTTACTCATGCATACGTACACCATAAAGCCCCCATGATCGCATCATAGTTCAATTTTCCAAGCCATATTTTATGGTTACCTTTAAAATTATAATTTCTATATAAAAATATTAATTATTTGATTATTATTATTTTGGGGATGATGGAATAATTACCACTTTGATAATGTTTATCCTACTGAAGTTTTTTTTGGGATTGTGAACCGAACAAACTCAAAAACACATAATATTGTCTGAAAAGAATAATTAATTAAATATGTCATTAAAATAAATGTATTAAATGGTTTAAATATGAGTTATTTAACTGGTAAAATTTTCTCAAGAATAGAAATAATTTATATAATTTTATTACACATGAGATAAATGACATATATGGTGTGTCTTGAATCAAGGTACATGTTTATCATCATAAATTGTCTTCTTGGAGATATATATTTTTCTATGAACACCTATTTTTTTATGAGGTGTTTATAAACCCATATTTTCATTTTATATCATGAATATAATTATGATTATGAAACATAAAGTTTTATTTAATTTGATTCTTTCATGTGGATTATGATTCGAAAGTTCCTAAAGTGGTAAGGGTTTTAAATTACAATCTCATTGTTTATTGGGATTTCTTATGATTATGTTATTTTGATAAAATACTAGTGTATACCTCCCAAGAAACTCATGAATATTTTTACTCAGTTTATTCATTGAAATTACCTTTTTTCATTTCATTTTACAAGAAACCGAAATGATGTTTTTAAGGAAAACCACCTTTACATCTCTCTTTTGTCGAGAAATACTTTCTCTTTAATAACCATGTTTTCTAAAAATGTTCCCAAAATTGTTTATAATATTATCCAATTATTTCTTAAAATATTTTTTAAACATTTTCAAAATTTTACCAAATATTTTCCAAATAAATAATCTTGTCATTTTCTAAATATTTTATATTTTATTTTTTAGATAATTATTAAAGAAATGTCTTCTTTTAACTTATACGATATGAATAGAGTTTTCTACTATCACGAACACTCAATGAATTTTAGATTCTTTTACAATTTTTCATGGTTATTTTTTAAAAAATACTTAATATTTGAATAATATTTTAAAATTTTAAGCAAGAAATATCTCTGAACCACCATTTTATTATAGTAATGACCATTCCCTCTCTAAGCCACTTTATCTTTTTCATTGATGTTATAGATTTATTTTAAATTATATATATATATATATGTCTTAAATATATACCCATATAACTCTCACTTCCTTTTATGGGGTAATAAATTCCTAATATTCATCTCTCAAATGCCTTCTCTGGAATAAAAAATGATAAATATGGTCTTTATATACCTTAATTCTTTCATGTAATGCTCATTTAATGTTTTTATTACCAAATGATCAACTTATTTTGAGACCGAAGATTATGTACTTATATATGAAAATATATAACAATTAATTCCATATTCTATTAGGATCCTTCAAAATTTTATCTAATTATTATATAAATCATGATTATGCAACCCATTTCTCTTCATGGGTAATTATTATGATTATTAATTATGATTAATTTCCTTTTTGGCACACATAATTACAAACATGTTATTATGGGTGTACCCAAATATACCTATAATTCATTGGGTATAGTTATTTTTATCATAAGATATAATTTAAGGGATTTGGGAGTAAACCTAATCCATGACGAGACTCTTTCAACCATGTGATGTTGTCTTGGTAGTTAGCCATAACATATTCTTATGTCAGGTTTTGTGTTTTTCCACATTTCTGATGATTCAATGATCTTATTATACCATGTTCATTATGATATAATACAATATTATTACTCATGATTCTTCTCTTTTGCGATATCATGTTATACATTTAACTCACATGTTATTCTTTTATATCAATTTTATTCACTTACAATAATTTAAGCTCACCCTTTCTTATTTTTCCTTTCCCAATGTCATAAAGACATGTTTTAAGTATGTTATGACTAAGAAGGTTAGAATATGAGAAGAAATTTTGGAAGATGATGTATAATTTTATAATTCATTTGTTTGTGTATTAAAGTTGTTATGTAATAGTTTGTCTTAAATCTCTAAACTCTAAACCTAAATGGTACTCTAATAAGTAAGAGATACAATAATTTAGTTTGATGTTATTTGTGTTAATGGTTCCAATGAGCTTGTACGCAAGTAGTACAAAATTTTTCTTGGCATTCAAAATATTGAGGATCAAATCCGGGTAGGGACGAAATGCCGGGGGTACTGTAGCAGTACTGTAGTAGTATTGTAGAAGTACTATAGCAGGGGTGGACTGTAGCGGCGGAGACACTGTAGTAGAACTGTAGCGACGATGATTCTTTAGTAGGTATTGTAGCAGCGTGGGTACTTTAGTAGTACTATTCACTGAGGGGTCCTTTGGACCCAAAAATGGGCTTTCAACCCTTGTTTCAGGCCACTTGGCCTTGGACCTTCTGGCTATGTAATGGGTCTCCCTATACCGATAATAAAAAGAGGTCTTTGATTTAATATTAAATTGAGGCTTCAGCCCCAACCTTTAGATTTTTTTTGTGTTAATGGGTTAAAATTTGGTATCATTAATTGGGAGAAAAGAAAAAAATGTAAAGATTATGTTTTTATTACTATATCTATGAGTGAATATTTTGAGCTCTCACATCAAATCCTAAGTGGGAGTATCAACCCATTCCTATAACTATCCCAACATAAGTGGGAACCATATCCCCTTGAAAGAAAAAAATATTGAATTTGGAATGACATATCTTTATACGAGATACATAATATACATGGGAATTACTTCTTTATTCATAACTCTATTTAATAATTGGTTCGATATTACACCCATAAACCCACCACTCTATACTATATCAAGGGTACTCTCTACATAGTGTGGAATAAATAAATGGATATTTCCTTCACCTTTTTCCATTGTAAAATGACCCAAACAACCTTCATTTTAACAAATAATGATTCCAAGGATATACAATATATTATCACCTAAAATTAATGTATTACCCATCATCAAACTATATTCAATGGAAGATCTAGGGGTGCACTTTATTCTCATAAAACAGAGGACACCACTCATATGTTCCAACATTACGGTTTCATTACACTTTCCCTAAAGAGAGACATAAATTAGTAACCATGCATCCAACCCATAAGGTTTAATAGACCTTTCACAATATTGATTCTTTATTTTCATCAGTGAAAAATAAAATAATTAACCATTTTCTCACTTTTAGATCATCCTCATGGGACTTTTTATTCTTTTAAATCACATAGCTATCACCATATTAACTAATAATATAACTCTTAGACCTCTCCCTTTGTGGGTGTCTATACCATAAAAACCTCTTCATTTTAATAGAGTTATATCTCAAATATTCATAGGCTTGTTGGTTCCCAAAATCACACTAACCAAACCTCTCAAAAAGGAAATTTAGTCATCATTGGTTGTATAATCAATTCATAATTCAAGAGGACTCGCTATGTGACTAATATGACACCCTAACCCCAGGTCACATAATGGAAGCTAGTCCCTACTTATATACAGGTTAGTTTTACCCACAAACCCATTCTTACCATCCATGTAATATATTCACAACTATATTAATATGGAATATTAAGGATCACCTACATTAATCATGGATTTATCCCCTTTAAAAGCAATTCCAACTTTAATATATCCAAACTCAACAAAGTATGTGTAGATAATTTTTTTCTTAATACACCTCTAATTAAATCAAGAGGATCCATAATTAATTATAAAAAATTATAATGACATTACATAATTAATCCCAAATTAATTAATTTTCAATAAATGTGAAAATTTTCATTTGATAGAGTAATGATTCTAAAATATTAGGGAATAAAATGTTCACCTCTCCCTGCATCCACCCAAACCTCTAGTATTAAAAATAAAAAATATATTATCAATATTAATTTATTAATTAAATCTAAAATAACTAAGTACCAAGGTAAAAAAATTGTCATACCATTAATGAAATAACACATAACATAGCGTGTTCATCCTCCCAGAGCCTTATCTAGCATCTTTTAATAAATCACATTCATTCTGATGAAATACCACTATTCTCATGTGGAATCAATATCAAGTCCATTATTCTAATCACCAAAAATCATAGGAAGAGTTATAAGAATTAATGAGGAAGGAAAAGGAGAAGTAGAGTACCTAAGATGAAGCCTATGTAATGAGGGAATTTGGTAATTTAATTTCATGAAAGTTCGGGAATTAGGGGCTGATCCAAGAATGAAACCCTTAGCTGCATGAGTGAGAGATCTGGTATATGAATCCATGAGGTCCTCCTCAAAATTAAGGTTAAATTCTATATTTACTGGCATATTTTTTATTTCGTCCAACATTGCCTCTATCATGAAACATTCAATAGTTATGAAGAAATTCCATTTTTTAGTTTGGATCATGTATTCATTGGTAGTTTTTATTTGAAATATCCTTTAATGTAAAATTCAGTTTCAAACCTATAAATATATTTCAAAAACTTTTTGAAATTTGCATGAAATTCCACACTTTTCTCCAGAATCACCCAGGCTATCTATTTTCAGAAGTTTAACATCAAACGAACATAAATTTTGATCCACTAGTTCATTTGGCATCAATGAGAAATCAAATCAAGGACAAAAAATGAGAGACACTCTTAGATCAAGTTTATTAGAATTTTATCCATTCTTAGATTCATTTTTTAATCTCCAAAACATATTTATATATTCCTATCATGAAAATTTAAATTTTGATATGTTATTGAAATACAATTTAAAATTATTTTGAGTGTCTTAACTAGATGTTTTATGCGGTAATTAGTTAATTTATAAGATAATATATATTTTAATGAGAGTTAACCACACCCAATAGACTCAGGAAGCTAATCCAGTGTCTGTGAAAATTTTTCAATGCTTTTGTTGGGGATCAAGGTTATTTTTTATTTTTGTGATTCTTTTTAAAATACAGAAAGATATGGATAATAAAGGAAAATGACTTTAAAAAAATTCTATAATTGAGATGTTTACTTAAGGGAATCTAAACATCTTTTTTTTTATTTTTTTTTGTGTAAATTGATATGCTAAATAATGAAAGTTATATTGAAGTTTTGTGTACTTACATATATTTTTTCATGATTAAAAATGTGTCTATGATGAACCATTATGAGTTGGATTGTGATATGTGTGTATTTTAGTGAAAATTCATGAAAAATTGAGACTAAAAAATTAAATTAACTTGAGTTATTTTTGAGTCATGGAACTTGTTTTTTTTGAATTAATAGGGGTATAAGAGGATAGTTATAAGCTATAAATTTGTCATTTAAGATAAAGAAAATGTAATGCGAAAAGATTAATTGGTTATATCTTGCTGCATAAGTAAGTTATTAGTTTATGTGTCTAAAAAGGTGTATATTTTTATGATAAAAAATTGTTATAAATTTTTAATTGAGGTATTGTTGTGTGTCTATAATTATTAGTGAATGTGCGTATGTTTGAAAAGTATTTGAGTTGTGCAATACGTATAAATTTGATTCTAATATCACCATGTTGTGTTCATAATAATGTGATGCGAGAGATATTTATCACCACCAATTTTTATATAGTAAAATTTGAAATAATCCGACCACCTATAGGAAGCCTTATAGGGATAAAATATTGTTTTCTGTAAGAAGTAGAAGTTGTTATCTACTATGTAATGGCATGTCTTTGTCAAGGGGTCAGATACATATAAATTTTTTGGGATATTACGGACTTGATCAACACAAAAATTTTTATAACCTATTCATGGTTGGCATTGGGTAAGACTAGAAAGATGTGATTGTCTATAAAATTGGTTTACACAATATATAGGAACTATCATTGGTTGAATTACATATAATTTTTTGGTGATATTGTCACAACCCCTCCCCCAGGGCTTATGTTGTGTCTACCCCATGTCCACCTCCCGATGGCCAGGGGTTTGGTTACTAGTGCGGAAGGAATCAACCTCCACGGGGGAGGCATTTTCCTAGGTACCTAGACGCACACACACACACACTCACGCACATCCCACAAACTGGAAAGGGAAACATGCATACCCCTAAAAAAGTGCTGAGTACAAGTACAAATGGAAAATGAATGCTTCGGAATACAAACCCAATAAGAACTAATGGGAAAATATGAAAGTATCGAAGAAACTCTAGATAGCCACCCGTTGAAGACCCCACATGGAAGTAAGAGTAGAGTATGTAATGAATGGTGTAGGAGTACACCCCATATGCCAAATCTCACTAGGCCCCGCCTGGTCCTAGGACACCAATTAATCCATCGAAATGACCGTCATATACACAAGACACAATATGTGTGGGTGATGCCTACGCAAGGGTGAGTAAAATAGTACCCAGTATGGGACCCCAATCCACATAGGAGAAATACCACAAAGAAATCACAAAGAAAATCTACAACGTAAGACCACAATGAAAGGACAACTAATACTAGGTATAATCTAAAGCATAGGAAGAGGGTTCATTGTTTATATTGAAGAACGGTAAGTACTGTTGAGGGACTCAACCTAGATGAGTTTCTGAAGTCTACTGGGCCATTGAGGTCCACTCGGCTGCTGCCCATCTAGTGGGCCACTAAGGTCCACATGGCTCTACTAGGCCATTGAGGTTCACATGGATGCTTGTATTCTAGTCCACTGAGGTCCAAATGGCTCTTTCGGGCCATAAAGGTTCACACAACAGCTCGTTTTCCAGGCCACTGAGGTCCACGTGGTTGCTCGTCATCTGCGCAATTGGTCTTAAGAGAATAGATCCCCAAGCCATATGTTGATAATTAAACTTACTTGGATATATCCTTCGAGTATTCCAAAATAATCACCTCATCATGTGGTTTCAAACATCGTATATGGTTTTTGATCAGACATCTAGTTTGTAAGTTACGTTTGTTTTTCCAAGAAGGGTCCAATTTGGTTCGGGTCCGTTCCAACTCAAACTAGGGTCCCCTCACCCGGCCTAGGTCCACCAACCTAACCCAGACCTAACCCGACCTATGTCTGGTCTATTGGGACACGGGCCCGTTGGCCCGCAGGTCCTTCCCACGGGTCGGCCTAGTGTGCCAGAGGTGGGCCATCCTTCGGTATGAATTAGACATGACTTGGAGCTACATCCGGCTCCTTTTTTATCCCCTAGATGTGGGTCCTCCATTCTGCCATGGTCAAGCAACCGCAGCTCGCTGCGTGCCGCGCCACACGTGGAATCCGATGCGGCCGAGCAGCCGCGTCTTCCGTCACTCAATCGGTAGGCCCGGACACGGGCTTCCACCTCCACATGGTGCCAGTTGGCACCACATCTCCACACCACCACAGCCAGCCTACAATGACTTTCTACTGTTGTGGAACACTAAATGGTGCACCCCTCCGCCCACAGCTGTCGCCATGGTCCACTGTCAGCAGTACCTTCTGTAGGCCACCAGAGTTGCTTCCAAGGTCCATTTTATTACTATCTACATGTACAAGACCATAGGGGTACCAATTTTATTGCGATGACCTCGAAATCATCTTGCCTATATTCAAAAATTCGTCCACCAAGAATTCACAAGGAGGAGGGGGGTCGAGCCTTGTTTGTGTCAGACCACGCCCTCCACATTAGAGGTTAAAAGAAGGAAAGGCTTAGTATTACAATTCTATCAACAATAAAATAAATTCCGAATAGAAAACCCATGAACGACACCATACCACAAGAACTCATGATCAGTGGATTAACCTATTTGTGGGTTAATCTGTGTTCATCCTTTATAATAAGAATGGGGAAATCATTAATCAAAAAACCCCCTACCTCATTTGACATTCATTTACATAGAATTCAGTCCTCAAGGGTTCAATAGGTGGACGTCGTTCATCAGTTTGTAGCTTCTTTATTCGAGGTATGTTGAAGTCTATAATGTTACAACGACGTTCGTTATTCCTTTTAGGAGAAGAATCTCATCGGTGGTTCGTCAGAGAATTGACCGTGGTTTAATTTCTAACTTTATCCAATGTATTTGTTTATTAAAAAGATACATGTCACAATATTTATGTTAGGCTATGACGTTTCATCATTACACTATTTCATTTATAAAACATCGTAGCAATTGCAATTACACAATGTGCCATTAAAGATCCTCATTTAAAGTTCCTTGTCATTACCTTATCATTGCACCGTAGTGCTTCCATCCACCACTCGACAGTGAGAAAATAAAATAAAATAACTTTTTATGTTATTTTATTATTTTTTGAAAAGTCCAAAAGTTAAATTTTCCATTTGACCCTTCCCGGTCCATGTTAAGACTTTTCTAGGTGAATCCCGACATTCCGAGTTCAATAGTTCCCTCAGATTTTCAAACCGAGCACCAGATCAATAATTATAAATTCCCGCTCAGATGTTTACTAAACGTAATTGAAATAAAGTTTAATATTCCATTATAGGGTCACCGGGCCTCAGAATAACATGCCATCAAAGCATGTTGTCTCGAAATAATACCATATAATTTAAAACAAATTACATAGAAATTCCAAGACATTATATTCTCCCCACTTTAGGGATTTACCTCCCCGAAATGAAAAACAAAGGATAATAAAACAAATGGGGGTACTGGGCACAAATATGAGCCTCCCATTCCCATGTGCTCTCCTGGAGGTACCTCCACTTCCATCTAACATGCACCAGGGGAATCGCCCATCTGCGAAGGACCTGCTCTTTTTGATCCTCTATCTCCATTAATAACTCCAGAAATATCGCCCCATAGTCAATTTCCAGCTCACCCTAGTCAATGAAATGCAATGAATCATGTACATACCTCCTCAACTGTGACATATGGAAAACATCATGCACACAGTGCATTTTTATGGGATTATCTAGGTAGTACGCCACCTCTCCAACTTTTATGAGGATCTAGAAAGGACTGATGAACCTTGAAGTTATGTTTCCATCCTGGCCAAATATCCACAATCCTCATCGGGGAGAGATCTGAAGGTAAACATATTCTCCCTCCTCAAAATACAAGGGTATTAGTATCTGATCAACATAAAATTTCTTCCTGCTCTATGCTGTCCTCATTTGTTCCTCGATGATCTACACCTTCTCAGTGGTAGCCCTTACCAACTCTGGACCCATGTGTGCCGATTCCCCTGGGTATGTCCAGCATAGAGGTGGTCTGCACGGCCACCTGTACTATGCCTCAAACGGTTCCATTCCAATAGTGGAGTGATTGATGTTACTATATGAAATCTCTACCAATGGTAGGTGGTTATCCCAACTTTGACCAAAATCATGGACACAAGCACGGAGCATGTTCTCCAAGGTTTGTATGGTCCACTCCGTCTGACCATCTGTCTGGGGGTGGAAAGTCGTTCTTAACCATAACTTTGTCTCGAATGCCTCTTGAAACCCCTACACAACCAGGTTGTAAAGAACACATCGCGGTCTAAGATTATTTTCGAAGGAACCCCATGAATCCACACTATCTCCTAGACGTAGAGGCATCCCAAGACCTCCATCGATCCCTGCCCCTGGATGGGTTAGAAGTGAGATGACTTGGTGAGTTGTTCAAGGATCACCCAGATAGAGTCGTGGACCCTAGATGTGTGTGACAACCCTGTCATGAAGTCCATGGAGATACCATCCCACTTCCACTCCAGAACCTCAAGTGGATACGTCATGACTGCTGGGACTTGATGCTTGGCCTTTACTTGCAGACAAGTGAGGCATCATGAAATATACTCTGCCACAATTTTCTTCATTCCTGTCAACCGGTACTGATGTTGGAGGTCCTGGTACATCTTCACCACACTAGAATGTATATCCAAAGGGGAATTATGGAACTCCCTCAACACCTCCTCCCATAACATCATTGGTACTACGTTTTATCCTCTGAAAAGGATTATGTGCTCCCTACCTATTAAAAATCCAGTAAAAGATTGTTCTATGGATATATGAACATGTTGGACCTCGCAGTCAACATCCACAAGTTGTGCCTTCCTAAATTTCTGAAGGATTGGGGGAGTGATATTCATAGACTGGATGTAAGTATCTCCATTATCATCCATGGAGGATATCTACATCGTAGATAACTGCTCCGTCACCTCACTTAGTAGCTATAAACCGGACCTCCTACTGAGTCCGTATGCCACCACCTTCCACTTCCGAGGAGTGTAGAATAACTCAATGTCATAGTCTTATAGGAACTCCAGCCATCACTGCTGTGTCAAGTTCATGTCCTTATGTGAAAATATATACCTGAGACTCTTTTGGTCGGAGAAGATGGTAAACAGTTCACCAATCAATTAGTGCCTCCCCATATTCAAGGAAAGGACCATAACTACTAACTCTAGGTCATGGGTCACATAGTTCTACTCATGTTGCCTCAACTACCATGAGCCATAGGTGATCACTGCTCGCTCCTACATCAGGACACAACCTAGTCCGGTCCCTGATGCATCGTAGAAGACTACATACCCAACACCCTCTTCTCATAGTCTCAGGATAGGGTCACTCGTCAGTCTCCACCTCAACTTCTAGAAACTCTAATGGAACCCCTCTATCTATAAGAAGGGTTGTCCATTCTTTTTCAAAGCCTAAAAGGGTGATGCTACTCTAGAAAAGCATGGTATGATCCTCTGATAGTACCCAACCAACCCTAGGAAACTTTGCACCTCTGTCACACTTATGTGTGGCTCATAAGAAAGTACTGGCTCTATCTTAAATGGATCCACTTTAAATCTATCCTCCAAGATGATGTGTCCTAGAAAGTGGACCTCCCAAATCCAGAACTCGCACTTTGAGAGTTTAACATAAAGCTGGTGCTCTCGGAGTGTATCTAAGACTATCCACATGTATACAGAGTGCCCATCCTCTGACGTCCATTACACCAAGATTTCATCAATGAAGACCACCACGAAACGATCAAGGTAAGGCTAGAAGATCCTATTCATGATCACCATGAACACCGATGGGAAATTGTTCATGCCGAAAGATATCACAAAAAACACATAGTGGCTATACCAGAATATAAAGGTTGTATTAAATTTTTCTTCATCCTATACCATAATCTGAAGATAGCATAATCTGAGGTCGATCTAAAAGAATCACATCGCTCCATTAAGATGATCGAAGAGGTCATAAATTCTTCATAGAGGATACTTATTCTTCAAGGTCACCTGGTTCATGTTCTGGAAGTCCACGCATAACCTCAAGCTCCCATCTTCCTTCTTGGAAATAAACACTGGGGATTCCCATAGAGAAACATTGGGCCTTAAAAACCCCTTCCTCTACAAGTCTTCCAATAGTACCCTAAATTCAACAAGCTCTACGAAATCCATCGGATATTCCCAGGAAGATATAGGTTCCGAACCTGGGTAAATATTGATGTAGAAGTCAACCTCCATATGAGGAGGTAGTTCGGGAACACTATGGATGCCATGATCTCCGGTCTGAGTCCCTGCTTAAAGGTTTGAGACCTGAATAAAGGGTCACGCACCATGTATTTGGAGTAACGAGAGAGGTATGTAATCCTCATAGAGTACTCGTCCACTGACATGATGCTCTGATGCATCTAAATCAGCTCTTGCATGTTCACTGGTGCATGGTCGTAGGGATGAACTCATCCTAGAAAATTCGCATGAAGTATATCTAGGTGAGGGTCGCCTCATCATGAATCTGGATGGTCAAGATCCACCATATCCTTTTCGAGCCCTGCAAAAGGCTCATGTCTAGGACCACCATTTGGTCGTGTGGAAGCCTCACTATGTGGAAGACCCACGTCACCACCTCTAGCCAATTCTCAATAACCTAAGGATCTATCTCTCCCCTGAACCTGGGATGTCTCTATATCTAGAAATCATGAAAGGAACTAAGTATGTGCACATCCTCTACTAGTAAAATTGGAATTAGATGCTGAAAAATTTGTGGTGGTAGTACTGGTGCACCACCCGAAGGGGCCGTCTCGAGAACTGGTCCCTGAACGAATGCCTCGTCACTTGGCGGGCTGTCCTCCCTGCCACATATCAGAATCCAGGCTAGTCATCCATGGGGAGGCATCCTGAAATAAATCAAGATGGTCTATAGTCAATATATTATACCTGGTGAGTTGACTCTTATACAAAAGAACATAAGGAAACACTTTTACAACCAGGTTTTTTAAGCATTTAGCTGAAATTTAGAATTCACAGTCTAGGTGTGTGGATATATAGGATACTGCACCAACACTAGACTCCCTGAATATGAAAGTTAGAATCCAAACATTTAACATTGTTACCCCAAAACAAGATAATAGAATCTCGGTCTCTGAGGTAGAACCATCTTTTCTCTGATATCACTTTGTCATGACATGTCCCCTGGGGATCATGCGATGACTACCCCAAGACCACCTCCCAAAGGCCAGGGGTTGGATACTATCACCCAAGGCATCAACCTACAAGTGTGAATAATTTTCTGGGGTATCTTTATACACAAAAACGCTCACACAGCTCCCAAAAACTAGAAATGGAAACATGTATACCACTAAACAAGTTATGAGTATAAGTACAAATGGAAAATGAATGGGTCGGAATACAAACCCAACAAGAACAAACTGGAAAACATGAAAGTACTGAAGAAAATACAGATATCCACCCATTGAAAACCCCACATAGTAGTAAGAGTAGAGTAGTTACTGGATGCTTTAGGAGTATGCCTCATCTGCTAGATCTCACTAGGCCCTGCCTGGTCCTAGGCCACAAAGTCCTCCGTCGAAACATCTATCATCTGCACAAGACACAACATGGGCGGGCGAAGCCCGTGCATGGGTGAGTAACACAATACTCATTAGGGTACCCAAGTCTACTAAGGAGAAATTCCAAAAATAAATCATAGAGAAAATCCACAAAGTAAGACAAAAAAGTAAGGACAGCTCACACCAGGAATAATCTAAAGCATAGGAAGAAGGTTCATCAGTTATAGTGAAGAACATCTCATAGTGTTGAGGGACTCATCCCTGATGAGTCGCTGAAATATACCAGGCCAGTAAGCCAATCTCTTGGAGCACTGAGTTCCACACAACTCTACCATTCCACTGAGGTCCATATGGCTATTGGTCTATGAGGCCACTGAGGTCCACATGGCTCTGTTGGGCCGCTGAGGTCGACACGACTTCTCATCGTCTGCGTGCTTGGCCCCGAAAGAACGACTCCCCCAAGCCATACATTCAAAATTAATATACCTTGGAAGTCTCTTTATAGTATTCCAAAAGAACCTACTCATCTCAAGGGTTCCAAATCCGTAGAGGGTTTGTCGATTGAATTTTTTGTTTGTAAGTTACAAATGTTTTCCCTGAAGGGGCCAGTAGGGTTCGGGTCTGGTTCGACATGACCCAGGGTCCACTCACCCGAACTAGTTTTTCCACCCAGACCCATGGTTGCACCTGGTCCACCAGTGGAAGACTGGCCTTTGTCCTGGCTGGGACATATATGGGAGCCACATCCGGGTTCTCTTCTGCACTGTGGATGCTGGGAGTCCCTTCTGCCACAATTGAGCGACTACGGCCCGATGCATGCCTACCCACACACGGTATCTGATGCGTTCGAGTGACCACATCCTCTGTCACACTTTTGGGAACACTGAAAGTGGACTTCCACCTTCCAATGGTGCTGGTTGGAACCACATCTCCAAAATGCATCAGCCAGCCAGCTGCGCCGTCTCCCTCCGCCCGTAGCTGCCCCCCGCACACCACCATCGACTGCTACCGGCACCCCAACGGTTCCTTCTGCAGGCCACCAGAGTTTCTCTGGTGGTCCATTTTTTAAACACTCTATTATAAAGAGGTCGTAGGAATACAACCTTTACTATGATGACCTCAAGCTCATCTTTCTTCTGTTAGAATATTCATCCACCAATAATGCACAAGGCGGAGGGGGGTAGAGCCTTGTTTTTGTCAGCCCGCTCCCTCCTCGTTAGAGGTTTAAAGATGGTAAGGATCGTGATTAAAATTCTATCAGCAATAAAATTAATTTTAAATATAAAACCCAAGAAAAACACCCTCCTGCAAGAACGCATGATCAGCAGATTAACCATTTCGTGGGTTAATCTACATTCGTCGTCTAGAATAAGAATGGGGAAATCATGCATCAAAAAAACCAAGTACATGGTTTGACATTCCTCCAGTGTTCTTCATTCTTCATTGGAGAGGAATCTCGCCAAAGGTTCATCAGAGAATTTCCCATGGTTTAATTCCTAACTCTCTCCAACACATTCGTTTAATAAAAAGAAACATGTTGCAACGTTTCTGTTACACTATGACTTTGCGTCGTTACACTGTTTTATTTATGAAATAGAATAGTGGTTACGCTTGTACAACGAGCCATTAAGGATCCTCATTTAATGTGACTCGTCGTTTCCTTGTCGCTGCACCATAGTGCCCCCGTCTTCTAGTCAACGGTGAGAAAATAAAATAAAATAACTTTTTAAGTTATTTTATTATTTTTCAAAAAGTCCAAAAATTAATTTTTCCATACAACCCCTGTCCATCTAAGTTAATTCCATTATAGGTGAATCCTAGCATTTCATTTTCAATGTTGCCGTCATATTTTCGATCCGAGCACAGTGTCAAAATTTAGAAAAACCTTCCAGCACCTTTAATGAACATACTTAAAAAAAAGTTCAAAATTCCATTCCAGGTTCACTGAGCCTCAAAATTAGGTGTCGTTAAAGCATGTGGTCTTGGAATAATTCCATATAATTAAAACAAATTAAACAAAAATTCAGGGAAATTACATATATTTTTACACATATTAATTTAATTCATTATTTTAATGATAATGTATAAATATTTTATTCTATAAAATATATGTATATAATCAGAATTTTAATAATTATATGTTCACGGTTATAGTAATATCTAATAATAATTTATTCTTACTTTCTATAGTTATACACCCGATGTTTTTATAGATACATAGCACATAATTTTAGGTGAAATCTAATAGCTAATATAACATGATATTTCATATGAAGGTACATATTTAAGGCATGGGATTTATATTTAGAGTAGTGTTTAAGGGTTTGACAGCCTTTTCTTTTTGTGTATTTCCCATTTTTGTCTTATTTTTAGTAATTCAATTTTATCCTTGAGTTATATTTACTTTTATGACTCATGAAATAATTTATGAGATATTATTATGACATATTGAACTTACTTTTCTTCATTTTTACAATTTATAATTATTAAAAAATGTATCACAATTATTAGATATAATGAAAATTAGTGGAAAAATCAGCTCTTTATAATATCATTAAACCCTCAAAACTAGTCACCAACCTATTGTGGTTGAGGAACACAACTGAGGTCATGTGAAATTTTTCATAGGTTGAATGGTCTTGCAGGGATAGGATGTTAAAAAATTTAATCAGATTTATTATTTTTTATGTCTTGATATTTTTTAAGTTAGTAGACCAGATATGACGAATTTGAACTTTATAAGGAAATTATGTATGTGCCTTTGGCCGGTATAACTGTAGTGGAAGTACAAGTTGTAGGACCCCGGGACACCCTGAGAGGGGAGGGGTGAATTAGGGTGTCAACTTTTTATACTTAAAGTTGTGGATCTTGTTCCCACATTGGTAGGAACAACTTAAACCTGTATGATGGATATGATCAGCAATGAAACATTCACATGCAAAGAGATAACACAACAATTTTACTTGGTTCACCACTAAGGGCTACGTCCAAGGAGCATACGCCAACAAGTCGTCGGTCGTACCAAATTCCACTAATCCTTACTAGTTGTGGATTACAATGGTTCGGGAACAGTCAGTCTGTCCCAGGCTCACTGCCTTTACAAACGGTTCATGGATAGCTCACTGCGTCCCTCGGGTCACTCCCATTGACTCCCCCTGGATCACTACCGTTGTCAAAGTCCCGCTCAGTTTATAGAAGTTAAGGTCTCTTCAATAGATTCGCATTGAAGTATTTGTCTCCTGTTCAACATGAGACTTTGTTGGCATCAGAGTCCTGAGTTGATGCTCTTTTGTATTCAACCTTCTACTTTAGTGAAATAACTGAATGCACTATATCTTCTTCTTCTCTTCCTTTGATTCTCAATACTAACACCTAAGTGTATTGATATATTCCCCTCTTTCTGTGCAGATCTAAGTTTAGTTTCATGAACCGTTCTTCTTCTCTTCGCAAAGCACAATGAGGATGTAAAACATCAATCATGTGTGTGCGGTACCAATTCTCTTCATAAAACCAAATTGTTCACTGACATTCCGTGTTTGTAAATGAATACATCATTTGTTTCATCGAAGTTATCGGGAAATCTTACGGATTTCGTGCAGCTCCATGAAGACGGGCAAGCTCTAACAACACCTACCGCTCTTCTCCAAGCCAGGTGCGCAAGTCCCAATAAGGCGCGCAAGTCTTCGGCGTGCAAGTCCAAACTGGAGTGCAAGTGTCACCAAATCACCTGTGTGACTCTTCCTTCCCCAACCAAAAACTTGGGTGACCCACTTCCTTTCTCTCCCAAACTCCCTTGGGCGTGTAGCCAATAGCCGGCGCGCAACTTCAAACACTGGCACGCAAGTCCACCTACGTGACCACACACTACTTGCGTGAATTCCACACCTGTGCGACAGGAGCTCTGATTTTTCTAAGTGTTGAACTCCGTGAGAAATGAGGAGGGGTGGTCCAGTATTTATAGTAATTTGGAACCCCCTGCGCGATGGCGCGCAAGTCTCCCCTCGGCGCGCAAGTCACAACATGCATGTATCTTCCCCTGTAAGTCACTTGTACGACCAACTTCCAAACTTGCGCGACCCTCCTTCCTTCGCCATATTTTGAGTTTTTGATCTTGAAAAACAACAGGCGCGCAAGTTCCCAAGCCTTCTAGGCTTCGGCGCGCAAGTCTCTTCATAGCGCACAAGTCACTTGCACAACCAGCCCAATACTTGCGCGACACTTATCCCTTTGCCATAAATTGATGTTCTGATCTTGAAAAACATATGGCTCACAAGTTTCATATCCATAAAATACATGGTGCACAAGTCTCATTCCCAAAATCACTTTTCTTCATTTGTCGATTTTCAGGCCCAAAAAATTGGCAAACACTGGGAAACGGCGCCACCTTGTATCTGCTCTTTTTGTCCGCCTCCAGATCATCCATTCCTTTGTCGATGTTCCTTGAATAAAACATGGATCATTATCCACAGTCCTTGAACTCGACATGCCATCATAGAATCTCCTTTGCAAACAAATTTGTATGTTGTTTGTTTGCTCTGTCAACAAGCACGATCACCTCAAAAGCACTTCTTCTTGGGGATCTGTATCCTTCAACAACTCTTCTGCTTTTATCACAAACTCCACTATTGTGATATGTATTCTTTGAAGGAATAACTTTAGCATTATCATCTTCTATGACAATGTGATGTGCATGGCTATCTCAGAATTCCAATCCCCGCACGACCATCTTAGAATTCCAATCATTTGCACATTGTCTTCTTCATCAACCGTCATGATCTACTTCATGCAAAACATATGATTTAATTCATTAAGAAGTCCCTTGCATGGTTCTCAGGAAATAATGAGTAATTGCATGGTCTTCATCAAAAACCCATGGTTCTCATGCAATAATGAGGAATTGCATGGTCTTTATCAAAAACCCATGGTTCTCATGCAATAAGGAGGAATTGCATGGTCTTCATCCAAAAACCACATTCATCGTTTATCATCCTCAGATGGATTACACCTCACATTCTTCATTATTGTAAACAATGTATCATCTTTGACACATGTTCTTTGAACTTATGATTAGTAAGACAATCATCTGAATTATCATTCCTCCACTTCTTCGGAGTACTTCTTGATCTCTTTCATTTTGATCTTTATTGACAATTATTGACAACAAATACAACCTTATACACAAAGTGGTTCCAACAATCTCCCCCTTTTTATTTTGTTTTCAATACCTTATACATCTTCTTAAATGAATTCTTCAATGTAAAAATGAGAATATTCTCTTCAATCAACTTTTCTTTTCAAATTTTGTTGTCAATACCTTATACATCTTCTTAAATGAATTCATCAATGTCAAAATGAGAATCTTCTCTTCAATCAACTATTCTTTTCAAACGTTCATTTCACTTTCTCTCCCCCTTATTGAAAATAAATACAAAGCGCATGGTAGGAAGGGTATCAATCCATACTTAAGAAATGTTTCATTAATCATTTCACTCTAAGTATACTTGAGAAATGCCTAATGTAGAAAACAAGAGGATTTGATTAAGTCAACAAGGCTGTCCATTATTCGTAGATCATGATACCAACATGAGATGAGAACTCATATATTTTGTCTTCAAGGGTTTACCACTTTTATTTCAGGTAGAAGAAAATCAAATGTGATAGGGAATAATCAACCTGAAACTCCTGCACTCACATCAACAAACAGATCAAAAACATTCAAGTGAAATCAGCAGGATAAGTGGCCTTGGGGAACTTCCATTCTTTTTATGTCACTGATCAATTAAGTTACTACCCCTTTGTAGAATGATCTGAGTAACCAAGGTTGAGAGATTGAGAAATTACATACCTTCTCCAATGACATGTTCTCCAATAAATTTTCAAAGTAACTGCATTTGATACCAGCTGGAGTTGATATTGATTGAAACAATGATTTTGGAAGCATCTTTATTTTTCTCACCCTCAAGGGAAACACTTATCATCATCTTCATCAAGAGTGATCCTTAATCATCTTAATCATTGAATATCAGTTGAAGAATCTAATAAGTATGGAAACTTCTTTAGCTTGGCTATCAAGAGTTGACAGCATTCACTACTTCTCAGGTTCTCCCACTGAGAGCATGCTTCCCCTTCAATTCCCTACATTATTAGGACAAATACAATACAAAAATGAATAAGGGAATAAGGTGGTTCCTCCTTTCTTCATCAACATGTTCTATATGGTTGAGGTTCTTTTCTCAACCAAGTTCCTCTGTTCACTCCAGTCTTCATGCCTGCACATTTCAACATATGTTCTAACATCTGTTGATGTGGCATGGAGTTCTCCACATTCTCTTATACTTTGTGTGAGGAATTGTTCTTCTTAACATCCATCATGAATGATACAATATTACTCCTGTTAATGACTGCTTCTTGCTCTGGTATTAAGGTTAGGCAACCTTTTTCAATGTGACCAGATTTCTTGCATCTCTCACACAGAACGTCTTTGACACATGTGTTTCTCTTGGTTTTAAATCTCTCATGCACTGTGTCTTCATCATGTGAAAGTTTTTCTTTTCCTTTTTCACCAGCCTTGTCCTTTTCATCTTCAAGTTTCCTCATTATTTTCAAATCTTCAGGCCAGATGACCAATATGTCATTTGGAACTGTTGCAGCTGGTTTGGGTATTCCACATGGGTTCATCTGAGTTTCATCCCACTTAGTGTTTCTTTTGGATGAATGAACCTTCAATTTCATGGATCTAAAATCCTGGGTCTTCTCATCTTCCCTACTTAAGATCTTCTTTGGGGAATGTGTGTTCTCACTATTCTTCTGATTTCCTCCCAAGGAACTTTCTTCATGCTTATCCGTCATCGAAGGTATTCTTTTGTTATCAATAGTGAAATCATGTTGATATGGACATGTGCCTGCCTTGTGACCGCTGCCGTTGCATACATCACAGATGTTATCAAGAATTCCAAATCTGTTTGTTGTAAACAGATGCTTCTGGACCTGCGGATGTTGCTTCTTCTTCTCTGGCTTCCTTCCCTTTGATATAGGCTTTCCCTGTGCTTTTCCATGTAAGGGATTATAAAAACAAACCAGTGCACAGTGCCCAAATCTGTTTCATCACCAACATTGACCCACAAACCTTGCCTTCTTTTTATCTTCTGTAAAAGGTAGTCGGGCCTTCTTCCAGATGTGTTTTTCTCCATCTGGGGAACCATCTTCCAATTTTTTCTTCCTATCCACCCTAGCCATAGTGGTAGGTTTCTTCTCCTCACATTTACTCATCCATACTTGTTTAGAATTTTTCTTCCAACCTTCACTGATTGTGGGAATGTATTTAGAAACATGATTACAAGATGGTTTGGATGGTACATTCACTTTCTTAGTTTCTTGTGATAGCTCAATGTGTGAAGTCATGATCTTATTATCGCATATTGGAGGTCTTTTGACAATAGAATCCTCCAGTGAGAATTGAGTACCAGCAACAACTGATTCTCAATGTGGATAATCAAGAGTTTTCATAATCTTCTTGTCACATGTTGGAGGTATTTCAGATTTAGATTCGTCTAACGGACATTGAGTACAATCATCACTCATTTCATTCTTTTGTGAAGTCTCAATATGTGTATTCTCAATCTTGGTCAACTGGGCTTCCAATTTTTGACCCTCAATATTGAGGATGATCTTCTGATCATCAATCATGATCATATTCTCTTCACAACTCTTCTTCAATCTTTCAACCTCATCTTCATGCATCTTAACTTTTTTTTGTAACAAAGAGTCAAGTTCCCTGAATTGCATGGAATTTTATTCCAAAAAAAAAATTCTTGACTTCATTGCTCTTCTTTAGCTCAGCTTCAAGTGCATGGATATTTTCTTTTAGAGTCTTATTGACTGCCTCGTTTTCTTAAAAGACATTAACATGTTTGGTAAGCTTCATACTTTCCAGAACTTTTCTTTCCAACCCATTTTCCATATTGTCAGCTTCTCTTTCTAGTCGAGTGATCTCATCCTTAATAGAATATAATAGGCTACAAATAATAGTAACCATTTCTTCAGGAATATCATGAAGATATGTTTTGAGTTTTTCCTGAAAGCTTGAATTAGGGGTGTCATCCTTTCTTCTGGAAGAATCCTAAGCCACCTACTTGACACTTTCCAAGACTGATGTTTCTTCATCATTGGAATGACATGGAGAACAAGACACAGTATCTTCTTTGGTCATGAGGGACTTCTTCATTATCTTCTTCTCTTTATTTTTCCTATTTTTCAAAGTCTTGGTGGATATAGATTTCTACTCTGAATCTTCATCAAAAATACTCTTCATTGTTGACTTTAGGAAAGTACCTCAAATCCTATTCTCAATATAATTACTGGAGAATATCCAATATACGTTAAACTTTCCCTCTGATACCACTTGTAGGACCCCGGGACACCCTGAGAGGGGAGGGGTGAATCAGGGTGTCAACTTTTTCTTCTTGAAGTTGTGGATCTTGTTCCCATGTTGGTAGGAACCACTTAAACCTGTATGATGGATATGATCAGCAATGGAACATTCACATGCAAAGAGATAACCCATCAATTTTACTTGGTTCACCACTAAGGGCTACGTCCAAGGAGCATACGTCAAAAAGTTGTCGGTCGTACCAAATTCCACTAATCTTTACTAGTTGTGGATTACAATGGTTTGAAAACAGTCACTCTGTCCCAGGCTAACTGCCTTTACAAAAGGTTTAGGGATAGCTCACTACGTCCCTTGGGTCACTCGCGTTGACTCCCCCTGGCTCACTGCCATTGGTGAAGTCTCGCTCAATTTATAGAAGTGAAGGTCTCTTCAAATGATTTGCATTGAAGTATTTGTATCCTATTCAGCATGAGACTTTGTTTGCATCAGAGTCCTGAGTTGATGCTCTTTTGTATTCAACCTTCTACTTTATTTCAATAATTGAATGCACTATATCTTCTTCTTCTCTTCCTTTGATTATCAATAATAACACCTAAGTGTATTGATATATTCCGCTTTTTCTATGCAGATCTGAGTTTAGTTGCATGAACCGTTCTTCTTCTCTTCGCAAAGCACAATGAGGATGTTAAGTATCAGTCATGTGTTTGCGGTACCACTTCTCTTCGTAAAACCAAATTGTTCAATGTTATTCCGTATTTGTAAATGAATACATCATTTATTTCACCGAAGGTATCGGGAAATCTTACGGATTTCGTGCAGCTCCATGAAGACAGGCAAGCTCTAACAACACCTGGCGCTCTTCTCCAAGCCAGGCGCACAAGTCCCAATAAGGCGCGCAAGTCTTCGGTGCGCAAGTCCAAACTGGCGCGCAAGTGTCACCAAAGCACCTGCGCAACTCTTCCTTCCCCAACCACAAACTTGCGCGACCCACTTCCTTTCTCTCCCAAACTGCCTTGGGCGCGTAGCCAACAGCCGGTGCACAACTTCAAACACTGGCGCGCAAATCCACCTGTGTGACCACACACTACTTGCGCGACTTCCACACCTATGAAACGGGAGCTCTGATTTTTCTAAGTGTTCAACTCCGTGAGAAATGAGGAGGGGTGGTCCAGTATTTATAGTCATTTGGAACCCCCTGCATGACGGCGCGCAAGTCTCCCCTCGGCGCGCAAGTCACGGCACACATGTATCTTCCCCTGTAAGTCAATTGCGCGACCAACTTCCAAACTTGCACAACCCTCCTTCTTTTACCATGTTTTGAGTTTTTGATCATGAAAAAAAACAGGCGCGAAGGTTCCCAAGACTTCTAGGCATCGGTGCGCAAGTCTCTTCATGGCACACAAGTCACTTGCACGACCAGCCCAATACTTGTGCGACACTTATCCCTTTTCCATAAATTGATGTTCTGATCTTGAAAAACATATGGCATGCAAGTTTCATATCCATCAAATACATGGCGCGCAAGTCTCTTTTCCAAAATCACTTTTCTTCATTTGTCGATTTTCAGGCCCAAAAATTTGGCAAACACTGGGAAACAGCGCCACCTTGTATCTTCTATTTTTGTCCGCCTCCAGATCATCCATTCCTTTGTCGATGTTCCATGAATAAAACATGGATCATTATCCACAGTCCTTGAACTCGACATGCCAGTATGGAATCTCCTTTGTCAACAAATTTGTATGTCGTTTGTTTGCTTTCTCAACAAGCACGATCACCTCAAAAGCACTTCTTCTTGGTGATCTGTATCCTTCAACAACTCTTCTGATTTTATCACAAACTCCACTATTGTGATATATATTCTTTGAAGGAATAACTTTAGCATCATCATCTTCTATGACAATGTGATGTGCATGGCTATCTCATAATTCCAATCCCCGCACGACCATCTTAGAATTCCAATCATTTGCACATGGTCTTCTTCATCAACTGTCATGATCTACTTCATGCAAAACATATGATTTAATTCATCAAGAAGTCTCTTGCATAGTTCTCAGGAAATCATGGTAATTGCATGGTCTTCATAAAAAACCCATGGTTCTCATGCAATAATGAGGAATTGCATGGTCTTTATAAAAAACCCATGGTTCTCATGCAATAAAGAGGAATTGCATGGTCTTCATCCAAAAACCCCATTATTCATTAAACATCCTCAGATGGATTACACCTCACATTCTTCATTGTTGTAAACAATGTATCACCTTTGACACATGTTATTTGAACTTATGATCAGTACAACAATCGTCTGAATTATCATTCCTCTACTTCATCAGAGTACTTCTTGATCTCTTTCATTTTGATCTTCATTGACAATTATTGACAACAAATACAACCTTATACACAAAGTGGTTCCAACACAAGTTTCCTTAACTATATAGGATTTTCTTTGTGATATTTAATAATAATATTTTAGGTTATAGTACAAAATTAGTTGAGAGATAGTAGTTGGGTATTCATGTATCATAATAGAATGTAGTGACATGACATGTATGTTAGTGAGCATGTTATTTCCTATGAATAATAAATTAATTGACTAAATATTTATAAAAAATAACATAATTTTTGTTAAACTAATATTTTTTCCAAAATTAGTTATGAATAATGTGTTGTATAACTAAAATATAATATTCATGTTTGATGATTTCCTACAATTAGATTTGATTATTGTTTTTTGATGCCAATGTGATATGAATTAATTACCAAAATAGTAATTTTATAAGTTGAACTGATAAAATTGATAATTGTATTAATTAATTATTTGGGAAGTAAATTTATATAGAATTTTATGTGTTTATTTTCTATAGACATAAATAAAAATGTGACTATGAATTTCTTTTGGAATAAAATGCTATGATGAAGATAATGGTAATGATTTAGTATATAAAATGTATGTTAAAGTGAAATGGGGAAATTCTCATCAAATTTTAAATTTATTGGTCATATTATATAGTTTATTATTTTCATTTTTTTAAAATGAGGAAAACTATGATTAAATTTACATGTATTAGAAATAATGAAATGGTATAACTAATGAAGGTTGATGTGTGTATATTAAAATGAATAAAAATAACCTCCATACATTTTTTGTTGTTTGTGAATTAAACCATTGAAAAAGTAGATTTAATGTTGAAGTGATCATCAAAATATTTGTGTCATACTGAAAAGGGGATTAATGAATGTTGATTGAATTTAATTTTCTTAGAATTGTGTGTTGACTTTTTTGGATTATAAATAATCATAAAAACCATGATAGTGTTAATTGTGTAAAATAATTTCAACTTGTTTTAGATATATATATTGCAGTAAATAATTCTTTCAAATTTGATATTTGTTATGAATATTATATTACTGGAATATTATAATTTTGTTCATGAATTTAATTATCATTATTAAAAGTTTACTTCTTTTTTATCATGATAATAAAAGAGGTAGTTTTAAAGTTATTAAGATCATGAAGTGAAATTTTCAGAACAATTATGTTAATACATGTTTATGTTTAGTTATTATTCAAGATATTGAATTTTATATTCTATAATGTATTTATTTACTTCTCCTATTAAAAATATTTTAAAAATATTTTAAATATCATCCTAAAATGAAATTTTGTAAGTTAAAATTAACATGTTGTTATGTTGGTTTAATAATATCATAAACATGTTGGATTAAACTTAAATGTATTATTGATGAGAATAATGAGTGTTATAATTTTTTTTGATTATTTTGAAACAATACTTTTATGGAGATGATTTTTAAATCATAGTAAATGAAATAAAATAATGATAATTCTTTGTTTTTTGATTTTTAAGTTTGGACTATGTATTGGATATAGTATGGGCATAATGAGAAATTTATGAAATTGACATGTTAAAGATTATATTTCATAGATGATGTGTGGAATATGTTATAGATTATGATATTTTGAAAATGGAAATACTTTTTTATGATGATTGAAAATGTTATTAATATAAAGATTTCTTTAAATAAAAATATGGAATAAAATTCATGCCATATTTGTTGACTGGAGTGGATGTTTAGAGTTTAATGGGTTAATTAAGATAGATTATATGCCTCTTTATGTTTTTTTAAATTTATTGATAATTTTTTATGAAAAATGTTGATGTTATTGTGTTTTTGAAAAGAATGTTGAAATGGAATTTTGTGTGTGGACTGAACAAGTTGTATTGAGTTTTGTTCATACATGTAAATAATAATTTTTTCATTGATATCATGCTCTAAGATAAATGGGTTATTATCGATGTTGATGAAATTAAATAAGATTAATATTATAAATTCATGTTAAATGAAATGAATTATAATTTTATATGTGTATTGAAACATGAATTGATTTTGGTGGTGGTAAATGATGTTAGGATTTAAATGGGATGTTTGAAGTTTTATTATTTTTTTAAAAAAATGATGGGTTTTTAATATATAAAATGTATGTTAAAGAATAAAGGGACTTAATGGGTTTTCATATTCATTATATATGATAAAATTAATTTAGAGATTGTATTTGAAGTGATTTATATGAAGTAAGGATGTGTTTTTTTGGCCTAAATTTATTTATCGAGTGGTTGTTTGTATATATATTACTCATGGTAATTTATGAATATAGTTAGTGTTTGAAATTGATTTTTGAAGAATTATAACTTAATTTTATATGGTTGTAATTATTTTAAAAATGGAATAAAAAGCGTTTTATGTAAACTAAGGTCTTTATAGGATGAAAATTATTGTCAATTTAAATGATTTTTATAATAATTAATTTTTTATATTCTAAAAGAAATTAAAATGGCGTTGCTAAATTTTTTGACATCTTTTTAATGATATGTACACCTTAATGACCTTTTTTGACATTGATCTTACAATATTTAGATTCTTTGAAATTAGTTTTTCCCCATTTGTGTGTTCAAGGTGGTTGAGCATGTCTTGTGTGTAATAGAAATTAATTGTGTGTTGTTCCCTGTTTTTTTAGTGGTAAAGGATGATTTTTTAATGAAAATTATCTATTAATTGAAATTTTTTGGAATATGTTTCGATCTTATATATGGTCCAATGATTATTATTATGTTTAAAATAAGTGGATAGATGGTGAAATTTTAAAGGAAAATAAATGGTGATATGATGTTAGTTTTTTAGAATTTATTGAGTTATAATGTTTTTTTAAATATTTTATTTTCATATGGAAACTCATATGGTGTAGAGTATCATCAATATTTATTTGATGTGAAAATTTATCAGGCATGTAAAATGGGTTTTCATGACCCATGATTCATTTCAAGGATGAGAAAAATTATGGCGGGGAGTTTGTGATGACTCGTGTCATTATTTTTTGTGTTCAACATGTAGTTTATTATAAGTACTTCTAAGTATGTGTATAAGGTGATAAAATGTTAATAAAATTATAACTATAAAAAATGAAAGAAAGGATGTGGTGTTTGTATAGTTTCATAGGGAAATGGGGGTAAATAGTGTATGTGTTAGAAGTAAAATAAAAAATAAAGAAATTGAAGGAAATCTGTTCTGCACATAAATATTGGGTGACGACCACCACTTGAGGAAAATAAATAAGGGAATATATCTAAATGGATAAATGGGTTTAAAGAAGAAAGAAGGTGTATGTAATTAAAATAGTAACTCTCAGGTGTCCTCTCTCTTATATTCTCCACCTCTCTTTAAAAGTACTCCAACCTTGTCTCTATGACATCAACTTTGATATTAATCCAAATGATGTGTCGTTAATGGAATTGGATTCATTTAAATAAGAAAAATATAATATTTTTGTATATTTTTAAAGGTATCGAGGTTTTGTTTCTGGATTTAATTAAATCTTCATTTATGCTGCTCATTCTTCAATGTTAAAGATTCAAGTGTGAAGAGCTTTGGTTAATATACCCTCTCATAGTGTAATCACTTATTGTTATCTAGTATGTAACAACATATCTATTGTGTTTAGATTGTGGTTATATAAATATTTTTTCATTTTTATGTGATTTAATAGTTTTAATGAGTAACTTTTATATTAAAATGGAATAGAATATATTTTTTTGTTTGGTTAAGCATTGTGTATATTTTATAAAGGCGTTTTAATGAAAAATTTGATTAATTTTCGTTTAAATTGAATATTTAATAAATTAATTATATAGATAAATAATATAATTAATGTCTACATTAAAATTTAATTGATAATATACTAGTTTTAAATATTGTTTAATCATTCTTTTGATGTGTTTAGGTATAATTTTCTTTGTTATGTATTAATGTGATGAAAATGAGAATTTTGATATATTATTGAGATACTATTTTAATATTTTTATAGTGATTTAACATGATATTTTCTTCATAAATGAATTTATTTATTTCTTAAAATCTGAATTAAATTATGAATATCTAAACCTAATATACTAGGGATGCTAGTATAGTGTTTGGGAATTTTTTATAATGGTTTTATTTGGAAGTGGGGTAATGATTTATTATTGTAATTATTGAATAAATATAGAAATGTGAGGATAATAAAAAAATAGTTTTCCAAAAATTATTTAATTATTAAGTAATTAAGAGTCTCTAAACATGGGTTTCTGAATATAATTTTCTTAAATATGTATATTAAAGCATGAAAATTGGACGAAATATGTGACTACTTGTATATGTTCTTTCATAATTGTTGATGAGGATATGTTTAACCTTTTTGGGTTGCATCCTGATATGTTGGGATAAATATAATGTGTATATGGGTTAAAATACAATATAAATTATACTAAACACAAATACAATGAACTATGTAAATTATTTTTTGGTTATGGATTTTTTTTTCATAGAAAAAAAGGGGTACAAGAATATAGTTATAAGAACAAAAATTTATTTAAATTAAATAATATATAATGATAAAGGGTAGTTAGTGACATAATGTTTTTTAATTAAGATATTGTCTTATGTTAACATGAAAATGGGGATTTTGATGTGATAAAAGTGTTTTAGAAATTTGGTACAAAACCATGGATGTGTGCATGTGATTATTGGTTCATGTATGTATGGTCGGAAAGTGATGGAGTTATCCAAGTAATATAAATAAAATCTGAATATTGATGTTCTGCGATGAGAATAATGTTATACAAGAGATGTTTATCACTAATAAATCTTTATGGTGTAAAATATTCAAGACTTTAGTCCATAGTAGTCATTATAGGTGGGTTGATATATAGTTTTCCATAAGTGGTAAAAAAGCTAATATGTTATCAGATCGTACAATTGGATAGAAGGCATTGGATAAATATGATTCTATGGGATGGAATGTCATTTTGTAGACTAGATATATTAATTCATTGTTCATGTTTTTCCTTGGATAAGGTTGGAATGATGTGACAATATATATTCTTGGGTTTATTGATCTATAGATAACAATATTGGTCAAAGAAATTATAATTTTATTGGTGATAAGACCATGTACTTTTTCTTTATAGGAACTTTCAAACTAATAGAACATCAATTTACACAAAAAAATAACAAATGTGGTTTAAAATAATCATTTAATTTTTTAAATATTTAATTTATGAACCCATATACAACAAGATGTTATTCACCACCATATTTGAAAATTTCTCCATGTTTTTTCCATGATACTTTAAACTATTATTGATAATGATCTAATGCTCTTCACTTGGATTATATTATTATATAATCATCATGAACAATTCACATGACACATCTATTTGAGTATATGATATCGAATACAATATGAGGCCTATATATAATTCATAATACAACCCATTAGTGAATTTCCATTATTTATTAGAGGTAGAACATTGATACTTTGGAAACCTCTTTTTATATTCAATTTGAATGTATCCTTTTTTAGATCACTCATTTTTTAAATATATATAATATCTTAACAATATATATACCTTTCCTTAATTCAAGAATATTCCATCAAATATCTTAATAGATACTTATACCTAAGATGTATAATTGTTTTCTTATAATTTTAATTTTGTTGATTTTCTTAATCCAATACTTTATAGACTATGGATAAGTAATATTGTTCCAAATGAGATATATGTCATCAACATATAACACTATAAGGAAAATTATTCTCCAACTAATAAACTTATATACTGAAATCTCATCTTCATTCTTAATGAATCATTTATCTATGATTTATTTATTAAAATAAATATTTTTCCTCTAGAAATAATACTTAAGGATATAATAAGATATTTATATCTTACACACCTTTATAACATTTGATATATCTAAAATACATTAAAGTTGTGACATATAAAAAACATTATCAAAATTATCAATATGTATTGTTCTTTCAAAATCTATTAAATAAATCTCAAAATCAAGAATACTATAATGACTAAAATAATCCCTATGGAATTATGAATCTTAATATATGAGAAGGATTCATCATAATCCACTCTATTAATTTTCATGAAATTCACCAATCATAAATTAATGTTTTATACTCTACCGTTCATGTGAATTGTTTTCACTAAAAAAAGAAAATACCCTAAGAGGGGTGTTAATTAGTGTATTCTAATTTCCTCTTACAACCCTCACTAATAATATTATTCCACTATTAGTATAAAAATATATCTCCCAATAAAAAAATATTAAGTGATAAATAAATTAATAAAGTTATTCAAGTTATTTTTTTTGGTTTACCGACATTATATTAGACCAAGGAGCAAACAATGATGATATACCAATATACTAGAATATAGTAAGAGATTTTTATTTTATAATTTTTTATGTAGACCCATTGTACCCCTTGTTCACTACCAATCATGTTTGGATAACTCACTACTATCCCAGTCAAGTTCACTAGAAGATTACAACTTTAAAAGTCAATAATATTTCTTCTAAAGTGTACTAATTTCACCTTTATAAGATACCTTTTATGTGGTCTCTAAACTTTTATTTAACCAAAATTGGTCTATCTTGATTCATTTTATTCATCCAAATAATGAATTTTACATTTATAAATAAGTAATATGAAATTCCATTATGGTTTCCACAACTTCCATTCTTGTAAAAAATAGATTTTTCACATAAGTAATGTACTCCAAAGCACTAATTCTCAAAACGAAAAAAACACTTTTTTGTGCAATTTATTGGTGTGTAACACATATTTACATAATTATAATGCAAAACATATCTCATATATTTTCATAAATTATTTTTCACTAACTCTTATGATGGTTTTAAAACCTATTTATAGGCAGGGATAATCAATCTTGCAACTTCTATACACCCAAAAAATACATCACCTTTGTTTTTTCTAATTCCATGAGACTCCACTTTGTATTTCATGATGATGAAACTAAGATTCCATGAGACTTCTAGGAGAATTATTCCATTTACTCACAAAACATTTATGGATGTTCACAAAGCTACACTTCCATAAAATTCTCCCTAACATGCATGAAAATAATTACTTTTTTGATTTATCATATGAAAATTCCTCCATATTCACAAGTCTTATTGACTGGGATGATAATACTTACATTTCCTCAAAATGATGCACAATGTTCCTAAATAACCTTAAAACTCTTCTAGATATTTTCCTTTATAAATACCCCATGATTTTATTTACTCTATTTCTTTTTCAGCATGTTTTAAAAAAAACACCACTTAAATACATTAAAAATCATCTTGATGTATTTTCTTAAATAATATCCCCTATCAGTTTATAGATAACACTTCAGATGCCAAATCCAGCATCTTGAAAAATCTCTAATTCTGCTAGTTAAAAATATCATCTGCCCTATACAACTACAAATTTAGTTCAAATATTCCATAAATATGTACTATAATTCCACATGAGTCATATTTATAAATAGAAACATGAGTAACATGAAAAGATCACCCATGAAACACCTTTTTCTATACTCATGATCCACTTGACCGATATTCCAATTATCATGCATCACAATTCATTTTCATCATATATTTTCTATACTAGAACTATATCAACATCATCATGTTGAACTAAACTCCCATTGATTCATGATTTGAGGAATTATCACCCTTTATCATCTTTATCCATAAACATAGTAGGTTTGAGAAAACAATCTATCCAATTTATGAACAATATTCCTCCCCTTTTTTCAAGGAACCTAAAGGTCCCACTTTTTTGGGTTGTAAAAGGAAAATAAGAATATTTATCACATAGGAAAATCCAAAAAATACCTTATTGGGTGGGGGTCTTAAATATACAATATTTAAGTATTGGGGGTCAACAGGACACTATGAGACAACTAATGCCTCTTAAATTTCTCATTGGGTAAGGTGTTTTTAATGACATCTTTAACTGAATGGTCACTAGAAACATATTCCAACTCCATTAACCCATTCTCTACAATCATCTTGATAAATTGATATTTTATTTTAATTTTCTTCCTCCTTGATAGATGGATGGGATTTTTTCTAATATTGATAGAATTTGATTTTTTAAAATTGATTCTAATTACACACATGACATCAATGTCCATACATTCATGTTCTTGCATCATCTATAATAGTTTTATTCATACTTCATTGGTTTATATTTATTTAGATTTATTAGTTCTCATTGAAATACTATCTTTTTTCTTACTAAATTAATATATGTAAAAACCTATAAGAAAAAAATGAACAACCTTATATTAGATTTCTATCATCTATTTAACTGTCTTAATCTACATCTACATATCCTAATAACTCTTTCTACGATGTTTCACTATAGAGAAAACCAAAAAAAATTATACCTTTGATATAATATAGTATTATTTTCACTAATAAAATATGTTTTTTATTTTTATTACTTAGGTATTACACAAATTAAAATGTGGAAAAAATATAATATCAGGATGTTCTATTATTATGTATAATGGATTCCTAATGCTTTGCCTATATTATGTTACATTGTCTACTTTATCATCAACATCCCTTGAAAAATTATTATGTGTTGAAATTATGGTTTTCAATATATTAGAATATTCTATTAAAAAATATATTATAAACATGTTCCCATTTTTGGATTGAGATATGAATGTGTTATACATTCATTTATCTCTTTCATTAAAAGGGAAAACATCATCCCCCCAATCATTAACATTTCAAACTCACACCTCATGGATATTGTAAATAGCTTTCACTATTTTATGTTTGAACCATAAAATATTATTTCATCAATATATACAAGAAACATCACCCTTTGACCACTAATCCTCATAAAAAGAAATTTAAATTGTTTAGGTATTTATCATATTATGAATACCATGCTCTTAGGACTTTATTGAGTCCATGTAGTGCATTATTTAAAAGGAATTTTTTCCTTATTTTTTAATAAGAAAAAAATAAAGGTGTTAGATGTAAACTTCTTATTCATGGAATGTATTTAGAAATTCTAATTTGAAATATATCAATAATTCCTTCAATTCCCTCACCAATATTGTGGCCAATAATAATTTAATAATTTCCATACTCCTAATCTGAGAAATTATTTCATCTCTATAAATTCTATGAATTTGGGAGTATAACTTTCACACAATTCATGATTTTTTTAAATCAATATTCTATATTCATTCAGTATTTAATGAAAAACTCATTTTATCTCAATAATGTTTTTATCTTCTATCCTCAAAACAATCTCAAATGTTTGATTATTCTCAATTTTTTCAAGAACATATTGAATTTCATGAATCCAATTAATATATTTTTAATTTTATCAAAATACTTTGGATATAATTATGATAATTGTCATGTTTTTAGTATATACATCATTATACTCAATTACACTTGTACTGACTAATAATTGATGATATCCTACCCATCAATTTCAGCTCTAATTTTCATATTTTATCAAGAATATGGTCTAAATTTATTCTAACCATTTTTAATGTATTATTTAAGACCAAAATTATCCCTATTTCTCCCTAGATAAACTCAAATCCTCGTTAAGATCTTCAAGAATACACTTATTGTTTTTTTGAATATTTGACTCATTTTATACTATAGTGACATATTGGATTTCAAAAATAATTTAGATCATTTTATTAAAAAAATTATATGCCTTAATATTTCTTGATAGCTATTGAAAATAAATTAATATTCATGATATTAAAACATTATACGTTTATAATTATTCAAAATTAAACACTTATTATAAATATTAAAAAAAATTAAACATTGTCTTCAATCTGTATTACATCTCATATGGAGTTATATCTTCTCTTAGACACGTTAAAGATCTACTGGAGATATACTTCCTTCCAAAAATTCTTTGTTAGATATTTCTCAATAATAATAGTTTTTCCATGTTTTTTATGATCTACTTTATCCTCTCACCTACACCATTTTAATGAGGATCCCTCGCTATTGAGACTTATTTCCTTTTCTTGTGTTTCATGTGATAATCCTCCACCTAAATAATGGAAAATTATACCCCTTTATCAGTTCATAATTTCAAAATTTTCTATCCAAAATTCTTTTTAGTGTTCCTATGATACTGAATAGTGTAACTGAACACCTTATACCTGTGGGTGATTTCCATGAAACATTCAATCTTGTTCTAATCATTAATTAACAGTACATAGTACCTTCTTCCATCAATTTACCTTGGTGATATTGGTGCACACACATCCGCATGCACCAACTCAATAACCCTTATTGACCAATGGTTACTTAATTTTTATATATTCTGGACAGTCTTCCCTTTATAGCAAGAATTACATGTGTGTATATATTCGTATGGCATTTTAATGGTATCATGAGATCCCTCATTATTTATATGATTTTACAAGGACTATTTTCTCAGGTAACCAAGTGGTTTCTGTAACAATGTATTTTAATTACATTTATATAGAAATAAAATATATTATTCTCAATAAATGAGGTAATTATTCCCAATTTTTTTCTTTCTTTTAATTAGAACTCAGTCATCCCTTACATTGACACTTCAATTGTTCTTGGTGAAATTCACTCTATATCCTAAGTCACAAAATTGGCATACTCTCATAATGTTTTAACCTTAACATTCAATTACCAAGTCATATTGACATATAATATCTTCACCCCATAATTTATATTTTTCCATATCTAATAATTTTAAATCCTTTATCATTTTCAAATAAAATGACACATTAATTATCATATGTAATTCCTATGGTGAGATTCATATTTTAAATCATGTGGTAAGTACATACACTATCACAAATAAAAAAACAATATGATCTAATGTTCTCATGGAAATATCTATATCCATCACCTTATCATCTATTTTATCTTTGATCCAGTTGTTTTGTTCACATATGGTGAAGAGATGGAATTTGATAATCTTATGAACCTGATGTACAAACTTTATCTTGTAAAGAAGAAAATAATTTTTTTGTTTTCAAATCACAAGATAATTCCTTAAGTTGGTTTATATGACAAATTTGGGTATTTATTGTTAAATTAAATAGAATATTTGATAATAAATTTACGTACATATATCCATATACTCAACAAAAAAACAGTATCTATTAAAATAATACATGGAATATTGAACGTTGATTGGATACCTTCATTTATTTTATTCCCTCTAGTATATTTTATTTATAAAACATGAATTTTTTGAATATCATATCTTTAAAAATAGTAAAACATAATTATATGTATATTATTATGCGATATTGTGACAACATGGTTTATATTTTTGGTTTTTTTAGTGTTCTGATTCTGATTCATACCCAAATCAACATCCATTCTTAAAGATGGTGATCATGGTTTCGAGTTAACCACCACTTCCTTATATTCATGTTCAATACCTACACTACATTTTTAATTATTATTTATCTTTTTCAAATCCTAATAATCCTATTATATTTTTTAAGTCCCCCCATGCTCATCTATTTTCTATTACCATTTTCATCTATTTTTTTGACATATCAGGAGTCAAGAGTCTCTCAAAATCCTCTATTTTCACCACAACCTGATGACTTCTCATTCAAGATCATTCATGTTTCTTAATATAACATTCTCTATATTATTAAATTCATTGACAGAAAAATACTTATATTTTACCATGATTTTATACTCAACCACCATCTTTGAGTGTTCACGATTTTTATATTTTTGATTTTCAATTTTTACCTCAAATCAAGCATTTATTCATCCTTTTATTTTAGATAATGATCAGTATTTTAAACCACTCTCTTGGATTTATTCATTTGGATATAAAAACATATATTAATTATAGAGTATCCTCTTGCTCTTCTTGGAGATCACACATCCCCTTAACTTAACCTTCATCATCATTTTTGTCTTTCATTTTTGGACAACTGACTACAACAGTCATGAGAGCATATTACATTATGTATTTGTAATTTTGAATTTCTTTTAACTCTATTTATTCTACACATTTATCCTATTATGAGAGTAGTTTATTCTTCATGATAAAATTTTGATTATTACTTATCCCACACTTCACATTAGCCAAATATAACATCAGGGGAGTTTCATCATCCTCGTCGTTATCTTGAAATTTTTTGGGACACTTTTGTACTAGGTGGAAAACCTTTAAACATCAAAAGCATAAAATTTCATGTTTCCCTTTAAAGTTTCCTTTTCCCATTTTCTTATTTCATGAAATAAATTGAATGAGTTCTTTAACCTCATATACTTCTTAGATATCCTTCATGACAAGTTTCTTTAATTCCATGAATGTCACCTCCTTATAAATCTCCTTTTACATATCCCCATTATCATCATTCCACATCTCATATGCGATAATAGTATCATTAATACCATAAAAAATTGTATCCTTTGGTTCTTTATCCACAAGAATAGGGACTTTTGGATTAAAATGATTTGGAAATATTATCAAAATGTGCTTTATAGTCATTATATTATCGAAGATTCCAAGCAGAAAACACATTTACTCATATATAAAATTTAATTAACTGCATAATGCATCAAATGATTCAGTTAAGTACATCCTAAATTCCGTGTGCTTATTATATAGAACCTGAAATTTATCATCCCATACATTCGAGTATCCTTAAAATATATTATGTTATTTTTACCATATAGCGTGTGAGGATTTACATGATTTCACCTTTATATAGATTAAATTAGATAAGGATCCCCCTAAAGCATTGATGAATCTAGGTTCATCATCCTATTCTTTACATTATCCTTTTTATAAAGATATACTTGTTATAATAAATAAAATCCCACAATTTGTTTTTTTTGTAAAAATTCATTCATAAGTTTTGGAAATAGTGATGTATTCGATTCTTCCAGAGCTTAAAAATTTTCCATCAAAGAACAGAATTCATTTATGACTAACTACTTCCATTTTTTCCACTATATGAATAGTTCTAATGGCTTGATTCTTTCTCTTTGATAGAAAATTTTATCCACATGAAATGTAAATACCCTAAGAGGTGGGTGAATCGGGGTATGTCAATCGATTTTAATGACCCTCTCCAAAGATATTGTTCTTAAGTTAGTAGGAACACCTATCTACCTCACAACTAATATGAATCAATAATGTAAGTAAAACATAGACACACAAATTTTTTACTTGGTTCACTAATACTGGGCGGGTCTAAGGACCATACAATGGAAATGTAGGGATGTACTAGAATACACTAAGTACCATATTTTTTTACAGTTTTTTAAGTTGTATTATTATATCTCACGGATCACATCCAATAATTTTGGAAGAACTTGTTTCCCTATTAGTCAAGATCATATATTTTTTGAAATTTAAGAACTCACTTGTAGAGACCAGAAGCTTGACGTACATGGACATTACATTACTTTTGCGGAATACTTAGTACATAACAAAAACACACACACAAGGATCGTAATAGTTTAGTGTCTTTGGAAACTTGTAATATAATCTTCTAATCGTGGTGAAATATCTTCAACATCTCCCATAAAGATCTTCTTTTTTTTATACCTAAAACCTTTCTTTATATCCTGGGGAAAAGAAAACATAAAAGGGTGAGCTCAAATGCTCAGTAAGGGTAAACAAAAGAAATATCAATCACATCATATTCATAAGAACATAACATTTTGGAAAAATTAACCTGCAAAAGAGAGCATAATTTCATAACATGGGATAAATCATAGTAGTGAAATGAAATCCCAATAATCATAACAAAAAACATGAAACTTTGTGGCCTACACACATAATCATAGAGAATCATATCTTATTAGTGAAGACTCATTTCCAAGACTATCTTAGTGGACAAAGTCCATTTCTGAACCGAGTCACCCTCATTTCAGTCCTGTTTCACTGAACCGGTATAACCTACCATTCCAGCCATGTCTATATCATGAGATATAAAATCTTTACCCAATGCATTAGAGGGAGATATAGGTCCCACCCATCTCATAATGATACCATTCTTATGTGTGCCACAAAATCATAAACCATACATCATAGCATAACCCATGTAATAAAAATGGGATTCTTAAACAACATGACATCATAAAAAAATTCATATAAGATAAAGGAATTCATAACATTAATTCCATCACAAAATAATCAAATCAATGTAATAATAGGGATAAAAACAGAACCCTTTATTATCTTAGATGGAAAATAATTTTGATAAAACACATGAACTCCATTCTTGAGGAAAATATCCTTTCTTCTTCAAAAATATTTTTCCTTTCTTAACATGTCATACAAATTTAAACTAAAAGAAGTTGATTAAAAATAAACTTGAAAACTTGTAAACGAATCTTCTTGGAAATAATGTTTTAAAAATTCATTCAGGCCGTATAAGTTAAAAAAACATTCTTCGTACTTTTTTCAGAAAAGTCAAAAAGTACCTCGTACGAAAAATGACAAAAGATTCCTTTCATATCTTTTACTAAAAACTAACCGAAGGGTAAAATTGGATTTAAACAGTTGTAGGTGGATGGAAAAAATATTACATATTGAGGAAACATGGATTTGGATGATAAAATACACACCAGTAAATACCAAAGTATAAACAATCTCGGATAAAAATGAGATTGTGATATTTCCCTTACCTTAGGTCCGATTTGCTTCGTAAGTGTCCGAACCTCCTGTATAATTATTTAAATAATGTCATTGACTTTTTAAAGAATCATATTCATTGTTATGATATCATATATGGTTCACTTATGACTTTATATTACCCATTCTTTTGTAAATTCCATGTTAAAGAGTGTTTTGGGTAAAATCGTTTCATTTGTCATCTGTGGTTTGACTTGTAATTATTCATATGATTAATTAGATCATGATTAATTAATTTCAGAATATAAAACATGATTTATATATAATATATATTCATAATATAAATATATATAATAAATCAGTAAATGGAAAGAAATACACCGTTCATGGAGACGGTAGGCCGTACGTACGCATGAACGCTGTTTTCGTATCCTTATTGAGTTGAATGGAATTAAGTTGATGACATACATATATATACACATAAATACTGTATCATTATTATGTCATATATTTCATGATTACTTATTATATATACTTTATAATCATTCATTAATGGTTAATCATTGAGAATGAATCTGATCGCGTCGTGGAGACGGTATTCCGTACGTACGCACGAGCGATGATATCGTTCCCATGATCGTGGAATTTTATTGGAGTGTATGTATACTATTACAGAATCAATATCACTTTACAATAATAATATATAGTTATTATTTACACCATTATACCCATCCAAGTAAGGTGGTGGTGGAAAATAGATTACACCATGGCGTGGAGACGGTATTCCGTACGTACGCACGCGCGGTGATTTTGTTTTCCGTAGGATGGATAGACGGTGAAATAGGGTTGTTTCATACTAATAATAACATATCAGTATATGAGTGATACTAATGTTATTACTTCATAATGAAACAACCTTATAAGAAGAGGTGGAAGAAGAAATAAAGGTGAAAGAATTGGTAACAGAAATTACCTCTTCTTCGAAGCGCCTCTTTGAGACCTCCTCTTAGGGAACTAAAATTTGTCTTTGAGGAAGACTAGAACCTCTAGGATGTTTCTAGGGAAGTGGAGAAGAGAATTTGGCAGAGGTTGGCCGAGATTGAAGTCTCAAAGTGCTGTGAGGAAGAGGGGGAGGAGGTTCCCTTTTATAAGGGAGGAGAGGGGCACCTTAGGAAAATCTCAAAATATTATTTTATATTAAGGTAAAATTCGGTTTATAATGGTTCCAAAGGGTCTTATTTCTAAGATAAAGTGGGGATGGGTCTAAATAATCTCATACAATAGGATTTAGACAAGTTTAGGTTATTATTTTAACCTTATCAATTAGATTTAACTCTAAGTTAAATAATTTAACTTTTACCGTGTCTTTTTGTTTTCTTACACTATATGGTTAATAAACTTACTATATCAAGACAAAATAACCCCAAGTTGTTTATTATTAATATATATAATCTTATATAAGTCATTTGGACGAACCTTAGATTTTTAAGAATAAAATAACAATTAATAATATAATATTTGTTTTAAAAACTAATTTATGTCAATTTTGACACTATTTGGTAGATGATTTTTATGAAATTCATAACAGAATGATAAGTTCAAAAAAAGTTACTTAAATCAACAATAACATGTCCTATTAACCTATAAAAATGGTTTAAGTCATAAAAAGTCTTAAATTACATTTATTTGGGCATTTACAACATCAATTATGTCAATATTTCATTAATAAGACAATTAATGCATCATCTTTGTGTCATAAAAATGATAATTATTTAATCCCTAAAAATTATAAATAAATTCCTATGATGTAGATAATTGTATTATATTTCTGGAGACTATTAATGTTTGAAGTTTCAAGAAGTTTATCACTAGATTAAAATTATTATACTTATAATATTTAAGAAAGTGACATGTTGTCACATTCTTTGGTTTTAATAATAATTAAATTATTTTCATTGAAAAAATTTAATTAAATGAATCTAATCCAACCCTTAGGTGATATGGGTATACTTTTAGTCATCCAATAGGATTTTTCCATTTTTTAGGGTAATTTTAAAATATTATATTTACCCTTAATTACCCGATTTACCTTTAACTTGGTAAATAAAATTTACCGTAGTTACTATTCATAATTCCCAAAAATAAAAAGTAGCTTATTAACATAATTTGGATCCACTGATTCCAAATATGGAATCATTTTTTCCAAATTCAATACACAAAATTTTCAGAAATTAAATTAAAATTAATCCCGTTGTCGAAAGAAAACGGGTTTTTCTTTAAAACATTGGAAAAGATTGAATTGATTTAACCTACGAATTCAAGGTAAAATCAATGATAATGACATACATTATATTAAATGGTAAAAATATATTATATTTATACTTTAAAATCATTAAATATTATAATTTGAACACATAAGATATTACGATGAAAAAAGTTGTTTTTAATTAAAATATAGCGGGTTTTTACTATTCATCAAAATATGAAAGTTATCGGAAAAATATCAAAACTTTATCTAATATAATTTTTTATATCCTGATTCAAAATAAGAATTTTATTTTGTCAAATTGAACATATAAACATGTCAAAAACTAGATTTAAAGTGTCTGCGCCATCAAAAGGCGGCAAAACTGCATTTTTTGAAAAATAATTATTTTACCCGAAAAATTTATTTTGTTCTTATACCATGTTCTAGAAATGTGTAAGATGAATAATAATGTTATAAAATTCAAAATTTAGTTAACACTATTCATAACGGCTTGTTCATGACAATAATATATCGTTTTTTATTAAAACCCGGTATTGCGTACAACACACGCTATCGAGGAAGGTCGCGATTGCGTGTAATGAAAGACAAGTCAGGGTTGCGAGTTGTGAAAGAATCCTTCGTTGTTTTGTATAACAGAATCCAACCATATTTCATTTATACATTGAATATATTTATATATATATATATATATACTCAATGTTGCGTAGAATAACTATTATCAAAATTGTGTGTAACACGATCCATGAATAGTGTTGCGTATACTGCAAGCTAATATGGTGTTGCGTATAGCGCAAGGTAATCTTGGTGTAGAATAAAACACAAGACATTAATGAAATTAAAATAATATTTTTCATAAAATCTCGAGGTGTTACATTCTACCCCCCTTAAAATGAATTTCGCCCTAAAAAATCGTCGGGGTTATAAATGGTTTACTACTCAAAAGTTTGTTTAAAAGAATCCGACATCATAAAAAGGAATACCAAAACATGGCTTTAAAAACTAAAGTATGAAATGGAACTCTTACCCAAATTAACTCATCACGGGGTTTCCACGTAGAAGAACATAGGTGAAAATATGGATATGGAAGAAAAATCTAACCATCATGTTCTGATGGAGAGTGGTAGAGAACATGGCTATGAAAAAGCCAACAATCACAAAGCTATTGACTTGTGATGATCTAAGGTACCATGTGATTAATCGGATATAAGGGAACTAGGACAACATTTTTGGTTTTCAAGATCATTTCCATAAAGTTGATGAATTAAAATAAATACTTGCATGATTTTGGTACAATCTCACTGTTGTTCGTGAATTGAACAATTTCCACTTCATCCCTTAAAGAAATGAAGTTGAATTTGTTATTCGTGATGTGTTAGCAGATCATGTGATAGAATGATGGGTCATTCCATCTCTTTCACACAACAGGTTAGCAAAAGTTATAAGTCCATCTTATGGTTAGATTAATCGTATATGGTTCCAAAAATGAACTTATACTTCATATATCATACCACTTAATAAAATAAAACTAGTTTATACTAACCAGGGACTTTTTGTAGGCTAGTGGTAGGTGAAAAAGGCCAGTCGCACTTCGGTTGTGGGTTCGATTCCCACAGCCTTGTCCGACGTGATGGGCTGTCGCCCGTCCTGCAGGTTGTCCTTTTTCTAAAACTACATTACTATAAAATCCCATCAGTAATATCAAAAAAAGTTCTATCCTTAAACAATACTTAGAATATGTCCAACATAATCCATTCCAATATTTAGGCTTATCTAAAATACTTCGGTCCAAACTCATAGTATAAAGAAAATGATTACTTGAAATGTCATCAACCAAGCATGTGAATACCATCATTTATCCCCCATATATATATATTGTTGGTCACATTCCAAACATTCAAAGGCCTTAATCATGTATTCTCTTGAATACCCATTGAACCTTAGTGAAAACATGAATGCAGTTAAAAGTTAACACTTTTCACATACCAAAATCCTCAAAATTATATATAATCAAACCATGATATCACTTAGTCCTTATATCAATCATGAGCTCATGAATACTGTCAAACATTTCATTTTCTCCTTATCCCTTCATTATGCGCATATCATCTACATTTCAAAAATATCTGAATAATCTTTCATGCATACTGGTACCATTAATCATACACTTTCAAAACTCAAGGAAAGACAACAGTGTAACAATCCTTAGATGTCTCTTTATTCCATAGTACCATGAGATTACTTATACAACATTACACATGATAAACATGTAATCATTCCACTAAATTCTTAAACCATTGACCGAGCTTCAACAATTCTTTCATCTCACATATCATTTGTAGTCTCTTTATCATCATCAACATAAATACTACCCATACGACCATACTAATTCTCTTCATGAGACTTTACCTTAGGGCATTGGTTTTCATAATGCCCGTACATTCCACATTTAAAACATCTAACCATTGTTGATGTTGTAGCAATACCATTATCCTCATCCCTGGTGCTAACTGAACCTTTTCCTTTGCACTTACTGGCTTTGTGTCCTTCTTTTCCACACCCAAAGCATCTTCCAGTTCCTTTGAAACATTCTCCTTGATGCCTCTTCCCACATGATTTACATAGGGGAAATTGAACTTTCTTTCCTCTATGATCATCATGAAACTCCATCTTTCTCTTATTAGCCGAGTCAGGAAACTTACCAAATTTGAGTTTATTGATCATATTATGAGATTGCTGATTCGACATAATAATGATGGTTGGACTTCCAAATCCCATTTCATTTGGTTTCTCATGAAGAATATCATTCCATTGTCCATAATATCCTCCATTATCGTGAATCATCTTGTTTCCATCCATTTTCTAAAACCCAAAAAGAATAGTGTTAGAGGAAAAAATAATAATAAAGGGGGAGTAACTTCAATATCTAACATCTTAGGTTAAATTCTAATATCGTTAGCGCAATTCTAGGACTATAACCTATACTTTTACTTAACCTTAGGGAAATCCCTAGACATACCTTAGAAATATCTCTAGGGATCTCACTAAAGTTCTCGCATCCTAGTTTCCAAAGGTTGACTAAACCTTTCCTCTGATACCAAATGTAGAGACCCGAAGCTTGACGTACATGGACATTAAATTACTTTTGCAGAATACTTAGTGCATAACAAAAACACACACACAAGGATCGTAATAGTTTAGTGTCTTTGGAAACTCGGAATATAATCTTCTAATCGTGGTGAAAGATCTTCAACATCTCCCTTAAAGATCTTATTTTTTTATACCTAAAACCTTTCTTTATATCCTGGGTAAAAGAAAACATAAAATGGTGAGCTCAAATTCTCAGTAAGGGTAAACGAAAGAAATATCAATCACATCATATTAATAAGAACATAACATTTTGGAAATCTTAACCTGCAAAAGAGAGCATAATTTCATAACATGGGATAAATCATAGTAGTGAAATGAAATCCCAATAATCATAACATAAAATATGAAACTTTATGGAATACACATATAATCATAGAGAATCATATCTTATTAGCCAAGACTCATTGCCAAGACTATCTTAGTGGACAAAGTCCATTTCTGAACCGAGTCACCCTCGTTTTAGTCCTGTTTCACTGAACTGGTATAACCTACCATTCCAGCCATGTCTATCTCATGAGATATAAAATCTTTACCCAATGCATTGGAGGGAGATATAGGTCCCACCCATCTCATAATGATACCATTCTTATGTGTGCCACAAAATCATAAACCATACATCATAGCATAACCCATGTAATAAAAATGGGATTCTTAAACAACATGACATCATAAAACAACTCATATAAGATAAAGGAATTCAAAAAAATAATTCCATCACAAAATAATTCAATCAATGTAATAATAGGGATAAAAACAGAACCCTTTATTATCTTAGATAGAAAATAATTTTGATAAAACACTTGAACTCCATTATTGTGGAAAGTATCCTTTCTTCTTCAATTTTTTTCCTTTCTTAACATGTCATACAACTTTAAAATAAAATAAGTTGATTAAAAATAAACTTGAAAACTTTTAAAGGAAGCTTCTTGGAAATAATGTTTTAAAATTTCATTCATGCCGTATAAGTTAAAAAAAACATTCTTCGTACTTTTGTCGGAAAAGTCAAAAAGTACTTCGTACGAAAAATGACAAAAATTCCTTTCATATCTTTTACTAAAAACTCACCGTAGGGTAAAATTGGATTTAAAAAATTATAGGTGGATGGAAACAATATTAAATATTGAGGAAACATGGATTTGGATGATAAAATACACCCCATTAAATACCAAAGTATAAACAATCTCGGATAAAAATGAGATTGTGATATTTCCCTTACCTTAGGTCCAATTTGCTTCGTAAGTGTCCGAAACTCATGTATAATGATTTAAATAATGTCATTGACTTATTACAGAATCATATTCATTGTTATGATATCATATATGGTTCACTTATGAATTTATATTACCCGTTCTTTTGTAAATTCCATGTTAAAGAGTGTTTTGGGTAAAATCGTTTCATTTGTCGTCCGTGTTTTGACTTGTAATTATTCATATGATTACATAGATCATGATTACTTAATTTCAGAATATAAAACATGATTTATATATAATATATATTCATATTATACATATATATAATAAATCAGTAAATGGAAAGAAATACACCGTTCATGGAGACGGTAGGTCGTACGTACGCATGAACGCTGTTTTCGTTTCCTTATTGAGTTGAATGGAATTAAGTAGATGACATACATATATATACACAAAAATCCAGTATCATTATTATGTCATATATTTCATTATTACTTATTATATATACTTTATAATCATTCATTAATGGTTAATCATTGAGAATGAATCTCATCGCGTCATGGAGACGGTACTCCGTACGTACGCACGAGCGATGATATCGTTCCCATGATCGTGGAATTTTATTGGAGTGTATGTATACTATTACAGAATCAATATCACTTTACAATAACAATATATATTTATTATTTACACCATTATACCCATCCAAGTAAGGTGGTGGTGGAAAATAGATTACACCATGGCATGGAGACGGTATTCCGTACGTACGCACGCGCGGTGATTTCGTTTTCCGTAGGATAGATAGATGGTGAAATATGGTTGTTTCATACTAATAATAAAATATCATTATATGAGTGATAATGATGTTATTACATCATAATGAAACAACCTTATAAGAATAAGTGGAAGAAGCAATAAAGGTGAAAGAATTGGTAACAGAAATTACCTCTTCTTTGAAGCGCCTCTTTGAGACCTCCTCTTAGGGCACTAAAATTGGTCTTTGAGGAAGACCTGAACCTCTAGGATGTTTCTATGGAAGTGTAGAAGAGAATTTGGTAGAGGTTGGCCGAGCTTGAAGGCTCAAAGTGGTGTGAGGAAGAGGGGGAGGAGGTGCCCTTTTATAAGGGAGGAGAGGGACACCTTAGGAAAATCTCAAAATATTATTTTATATTAAGGTCAAATTCGGTTTATAATGGTTCCAAAGGGTCTTATTTCTAAGATAAAGTGGGTATGGGTCTAAATACTCTCATACAATAGGATTTAGGCAAGTTTAGGTTATTATTTTAACCTTATCAATTAGATTTAACTCTAAGTTAAATAATTTAACTTTTACCGTGTCTTTTTGTTTTCTTAGACTATATGGTTAATAAACTTACTATATCAAGCCAAACGAACCCCAAGTTGTTTATTATTAATATATATAATCTTATCTAAGTAATTTGTACGAACCATAGTTTTTTAGTAATAAAATAACAATTAATAATATAATATTTTTTTTAAAAACTAATTTATGTCAATTTTGACACTATTTGGTACATGATTTTTATGAAATTCATAACAAAATGATAAGTTCTAACCAAGTTACTTAAATCAACAATAACATGTCATATTAACCTAGAAAATTAGTTTAAGTCATAAAAAGTCTCAAATTACATTTATTTGGGCATTTACAACATCTATTATGTCAATATTTCATTAATAAGACAATTACTGCATCATCTTTGTGTCATAATAAATGATAATTATTTAATCCCTAAAAATTCTAAATAAATTCCTATGATATAGATAATTGTATTATCGTTCTGGAGACTATTCATTTTCGATGTTTCATGAAGTTTATCACTAGATTAAAATTATTATACTTATAAGATTTAAGAAAGTGACATGTTGTCACATTCTTTGGTTTTAATAATAATTAAATTGTTTTCATTGACAAAATTTAATTAAATGAATCTAATCCGACCCTTAGGTGATATGGTTCTAATTTTAGTCATCCAATAGGATTTTGACATTTGTTAGGGTAATTTCAAAATATTATATTTACCCTTAATTACCTGATTTACCTTTAACTATGGTAAATAAAATTTACCATAGTTACTATTCATAATTCCCAAAAATAAAAAGTTGCTTATTAACATAATTTGGATCCACTGATTCCAAATATGGAATCATTTTTTCCAAATTCAATACACAAAAGTTGCATAAATTAAATTAAAATTAATCCCGTTGTCGAAAGAAAACGAGTTTTTCTTTAAAACATTGCAAAAGATTGAATTGATTTAACCTACGAATTCAAGGTAAAATCAATGCTAATGACATACATTATATTAAATGGTAAAAATATATTCTATTTATACTTTAAAACAATTCAATATTATAATTTAACCACATAAGATATTATGATGAAAAAAGTTGTTTTTAATTAAAATATAGCGTGTTTTAACTATTCATCAAAAATATGAAAGTTATCGGAAAAATATCAAAACTTTATCTAATGTAAATTTTTATATCCTGATTGAAAATAAGAATTTTATTTTGTCAAATTGAACATTAAAACATGTCAAAAACTAGATTTAAAGTGGGTGCGCCATCAAAAGGCGGCAAAACTGCATTTTTTGAAAAATACTTATTTTACTCGAAAAATTTATTTTGTTCTTATACCATGTTCTAGAAATGTGTAAGATGAATAATAATGTTATAAAATTGAAAATTTAGTTAACACTATTCATAACGGCTTGTTCATGACAATAATATATTGTTGTTTATTAAAACCTGGTATTGCGTACAACACACGCTATCGAGGAAGGTCGCGATTGCGTGTAATGCAAGCCAAGTCAGGGTTGCGAGTTGTGAAAGAATCCTTCATTGTTTCATATAATAGAATCCAACCATATTTCATTTATACATTGAATATATATATATATACTCAATGTTGCGTAGAATAACTGGTATCAAAATTGTGTGTAACACGATCCAAGAATAGTGTTGCGTATACTACAAGCTAATACGGTGTTGCGTATAGCGCAAGGTAATCTTGGTGTAGAATACAACACAAGACATTAATGAAATTAAAAGAATATTTTTCATAAATTCTCGGGGTGTTACATTCTACCCCCCTTATAATGAATTTCGCCCTCGAAATTCTTCGGGGTTATAAATGGTTTACTACTTGAAAGTTTGTTTAAAAGAATCCCACATCATAAAAAGGAATACCAAAACATGGATTTAAAAACTAAAGCATGAAATGTAACGGTTACCCAAATTAACTCATCACGGGGTTTCCACATAGAAGAACAAAGGTGAAAATATGGATATGAAAGAAAAATCTAACCATCATGTTCTGATGGAGAGTGGTAGAGAACATGGCTATGAAAAAGCCAACAATCACAAAGCTATTGATTTGTGATGATCTAAGGTACCATCTGATTAATCAGATATAACGAAACTAGGACATCATTTTTGGTTTTCAAGATCATTTCCCTAAATTTGATGAATTAAAAGAAATACTTTCATGATTTTGGTACAATCTCACTATTGTTCGTGAATTGAACAATTTACACTTCATACCTTAAAGAAATGAAGTTGAATTTGTTATTCGTGATGTGTTAGCAGACCATGTGATAGAATGATGGGTCATTCCATCTCTTTCAAACAACAGGTTAGCAAAAGTTATAAGTCCATCTTATGGTTAGATTAATCGTTTATGGTTCCAAAAATGAACTTATACTTCATATATCATACCACTTAAGAAAATAAAACTAGTTTATACTAACCAGGGACTTCCTGTAGGCTAGTGGTAGGCGAAAAAGGCCAGTCGCACTTCGGTTGTGGGTTCGATTCCCACAGCCTTGTCCGACGTGATGGGCAGTCGCCCGTCCTGCAGGTTTTCCTTTTTCTAAAACTACATTACTATAAAATCCCATCAGTAATATCAAAAAAAGTTCTATCCTTAAACAATACTTAGCATATGTCCAACATAATCCATTCCAATATTTAGGCTTATCTAAAATACTTCGGTCCAAGATCATAGTATAAAGAAAACGATTACTTGAAATGTCATCAACCAAGCATGTGAATACCATCATTTATCCCCCATATATATATATTGTTGGTCACATTCCAAACATTCAAAGGCCTTAATCATGTATTCTCTTGAATACCCATTGAACCTTAGTGAAAACATGAATGCAGTTAAAAGTTAACACTTTCCACATACCAAAATCCTTAAAATTCTATATACTCAAACCATGATATCACTTAGTCCCTATATCAATCATGAGATCATGAATACTGTCAAACATTTCATTTTCTCCTTATCCCTTCATTATGCGCATATCATCTACATTCCAAAAATATCTGAATAATCTTTCATGGATACTGGTACCATTAATCATACACTTTCAAAACTCAAGGAAAGACAACAGTGTAACAATCCTTAGATGTCTATTTATTCCATAGTACCATGAGATTACTTATACAACATTACACATGATAAACATGTAATCATTCCACTAAATTCTTAAACTATTGACCGAGCTTCAACAATTCTTTCATCTCACATATCATTTGTAGTCTCTTCACCATCATCAACATAAATACTACCCATACGACCATACTGATTCTCTTCATGAGACTTTACCTTTAGGCATTGGTTTTCATAATGCCCGTACATTCCACATTTAAAAAATTTAACCATTGTTGATGTCGTAGCAATACCATTATCCTCATCCCTAGTGTTAACTGAACCTTTTCCTTTGCACTTACTGGCTTTGTGTCCTTCTTTTCCACACCCAAAGAATCTTCCAGTTCCTTTGAAACATTCTCCTTGATGCCTCTTCCCACAGGATTTACATAGGGGAAATTGAACTTTCTTTCCTCTATGATCATCATGAAAGTCCATCTTTCTCTTATTAGCCGAGTCAGGAAACTTACCAAATTTGAGTTTATTGATCATATTTTGAGATTGCTGATTCAGAATAATAATGATGGTTGGACTTCCAAATCCCATTTCTTTTGGTTTCTCATGAAGAATATCATTCCATTGTCCATAATATCCTCCATTATCGTGAATCATCTTGTTTCCAGCCATTTTCTAAAAGCCAAAAAGAATAGTGTTAGAGGAAAAAATAATAATAAAGGGGGAGTAATTTCAATATCTGACAGCTTAGGTTAAATTCTAAGATCGTTAGCACAATTCTAGGACTATAACCTATACTTATACTTAACCTTAGGGACATCCCTAGACATACCTTAGAAATATCTCTAGGGATCTCACTAAAGTTCTCGCATCCTAGTTTCCAAAGGTTGACTAAACCATTCCTATGATACCAACTGTAGAGACCCAAAGCTTGACATAAATGGACATTACATTACTTTTGCAGAATACTTAGTACATAACAAAAACACACACACAAGGATCGTAATAGTTTAGTGTCTTTGGAAACTCGGAATATAATCTTCTAATCGTGGTGAAAGATCTTCAACATCTCCCATAAAGATCTTCTTTTTTTATACCTAAAACCTTTGTTTATATCCTGGGTAAAAGAAAACATAAAAGGGTGAGCTCAAATTCTCAGTAAGGGTAAACGAAATAAATATCAATCACATCATATTAATAAGAACATAACATTTTGGAAATCTTAACCTGCAAAAGAGAGCATAATTTCATAACATGGGATAAATCATAGTAGTGAAATGAAATCCCAATAATCATAACCTAAAACATGAAACTTTGTGGTATACACACATAATCATAGATAATCATATCTTATTAGTCAAGACTCATTGCCAAGACTATCTTAGTGGACAAAGTCCATTTCTGAACCGAGTCACCCTCGTTTCAGTCCTGTTTCACTGAACTGGTATAACCTACCATTCCAGTCATGTCTATCTCATGAGATATAAAATCTTTACCCAATGCATTAGAGGGAGATATAGGTCCCACCCATCTCATAATGATACCATTCTTATGTGTGCCACAAAATCATAAACCATACATCATAGCATAACCCATGTAATAAAAATGGGATTCTTAAACAACATGACATCATAAAACAATTCATATAAGATAAAGGAATTCATAAAAATAATTCCATCACAACATAATCAAATCAATGTAATAATAGGGATAAAAACATAACCCTTTATTATCTTAGATGGAAAATAATTTTGATAAAACACTTGAACTCCATTCTTGAGGAAAGTATCCTTTCTTCTTCAAAAACATTTTTCATTTCTTAACATGTCATACAACTTTAAACTAAAAGAATTTGATTAAAAATAAACTTGAAAACTTGTAAAGGAAGCTTCTTGGAAATAATGTTTTAAAAATTCATTCATGCCGTATAAGTTAAAAAAACATTCTTCGTACTTTTGTCCGAAAAGTCAAAAAGTACCTCGTACGAAAAATGACACAAGATTCCTTTCATATCTTTTACTAAAAACTCACCGAAGGGTAAAATTGGATTTAAACAGTTGTAGGTGGATGAAAACAATATTAAATATTGAGGAAACATGGATTTGGATGATAAAATACACCCCAGTAAATACCAAAGTATAAACAATCTCAGATAAAAATGAGATTGTGATATTTCCCTTACCTTAGGTCTGATTTTCTTCGTAAGTATCCGAACCTCCTGTATAATGATTTAAATAATGTCATTTACTTATTAAAGAATCATATTCATTTTTATGATATCATATATGGTTCACTTATGACTTTATATTACCCGTTCTTTTGTAAATTCCATGTTAAAGAGTGTTTTGGGTAAAATCGTTTCATTTGTCGTCCATGTTTTGACTTGTAATTATTCATATGATTACATAGATCATGATTACTTAATTTAAGAATATAAAACATGATTTATATATAATATATATTCATAATATAAATATATATAATAAATCAGTAAATGGAAAGAAATACACCGTTCACGGAGACGGTAGGCCGTACGTACGCATGAACGCTGTTTTCGTTTCCTTATTGATTTGAATGGAATTAATTAGATGACATACATATATATACACATAAATCCAGTATAATTATTATGTCATATATTTCATGATTACTTATTATATATACTTTATAATCATTCATTAATGGTTAATCATTGAGAATGAATCTCATCGCGTCGTGGAGACGGTATTCCGTACGTACGCACGAGCGATGATATCGTTCCCATGATCGTGGAATTTTATTGGAGTGTATGTATACTATTACAGAATCAATATCACTTTACAATAATCATATATAGTTATTATTTACACCATTATACCCATCCAATTAAGGTGGTGGTGGAAAATAGATTACACCATGGCGTGGAGACGGTATTCCGTACGTACGCACGCGCGGTGATTTCGTTTTCCGTAGGATGGATAGAGGGTGAAATAGGGTTGTTTCATACTAATAATAACATATCAGTATATTAGTGATACTGATGTTATTACTTCATAATGAAACAACCTTATAAGAAGAAGTGGAAGAAGCAATAAAGGTGAAAGAATTGGTAACAGAAATTACCTCTTCTTTGAAGCGCCTCTTTGAGTCCTCCTCTTAGGGCACTAAAATTGGTCTTTGAAGAAGACTAGAACCTATAGTATGTTTCTAGGGAAGTGTATAAGAGAATTTGGCAGAGGTTGGCCGAGCTTGAAGGCTCAAAGCGGTGTGAGGAAGAGGGGGAGGAGGTGCCCTTTTATAAGGGAGGAGAGGGGCACCTTAGGAAAATCTCAAAATATTATTTTATATTAAGGTAAAATTCGGTTTATAATGGTTCCAAAGGGTCTTATTTAGAAGATAAAGTGGGTATGGGTCTAAATAATCTCATCCAATAGGATTTAGACAAGTTTAGGTTATTATGTTAACCTTATCAATTAGATTTAACTCTAAGTTAAATAATTTAACTTTTACCGTGTCTTTTTGTTTTCTTACACTATATGGTTAATAAACTTACTATATCAAGCCAAACGAACCCCAAGTTGTTTATTATTAATATATATAATCTTATCTAAGTCATTTGTCCGATCCTTAGATTTTTAGGAATAAAATAACAATTAATAATATAATATTTGTTTTAAAAACTAATTTATGTCAATTTTGACACTATTTGGTACATGATTTTTATGAAATTCATAACAGAATGATAATTTCTAACCAAGTTACTTAAATCAACAATAACATGTCATATTAACCTATAAAATTAGTTTAAGTCATAAAAAGTCTCAAAGTACATTTATTTGGGCATTTACAACATCAATTATGTCAATATTTCATTAATAAGACAATTACTGCATCATCTTTGTGTCATAATAAATGATAATTATTTAATCCCTAACAATTCTAAATAAATTCCCATGATATAGATAATTGTATTATCGTTCTGGAGACTATTCATTTTCGAAGTTTCATGAAGTTTATCACTAGATTAAAATTATTATACTTAAAAATTTAAGAAAGTGACATGTTGTCACATTCTTTGGTTTTAATAATAATTAAATTCTTTTCATTGAAAAAATTTAATTAAATGAATCTAATCCGAACCTTATGTGATATGGGTCTAATTTTAGTCATCCAATAGGATTTTTAAATTTGTTAGGGTAATTTCAAAATATTATATTTACCCTTAATTACCCGATTTACCTTTAACTATGGTAAATAAAATTTACCGTAGTTACTATTCATAATTCCCAAAAATAAAAAGTAGCTTATTAACATAATTTGGATACACTGATTCCAAATATGGAATCCTTTTTTCCAAATTCAATACACAAAAGTTGCAGAAATTAAATTAAAATTAATCCCGTTGTCGAAAGAAAACAGGTTTTTCTTTAAAACATTGCAAAAGATTGAATTGATTTAACCTACGAATTCAAGGTAAAATCAATGCTAATGACATAAATTATATTAAATGGTAAAAATATATTCTATTTATACTTTTAAACCATTCAATATTATAATTTAACCACATAAGATATTACGATGAAAAAAGTTGTTTTTAATTAAAATATAGCATGTTTTTACTATTCATCAAAATATGAAAGTTATCGGAAAAATATCAAAACTTTATCTAATGTAAATTTTTATATCCTGATTCAAAATAAGAATTTTATTTTGTCAAATTTAACATATAAACATGTCAAAAACTAGATTTAAAGTGGGTGCGCCATCAAAAGGCGGCAAAACTGCATTTTTTGAAAAATACTTATTTTACCCAAAAAATTTATTTTGTTCTTATACCATGTTCTAGAAATGTGTAAGATGAATAATAATGTTATAAAATTCAAAATTTAGTTAACACTATTCATAACGGCTTGTTCATGACAATAATATATCGTTGTTTATTAAAACCCGGTATTGCGTACAACACACCCTATCGAGGAAGGTCGTGATTGCGTGTAATGCAAGCCACGTCAGGGTTGCGTGTTGTGAAAGAATCCTTCATTATTTCGTATAACAGAATCCAACCATATTTAATTTATACATTGAATATATATATATATACTCAATGTTGCGTAGAATAACTATTATCAAAATTGTGTGTAACACGATCTAAGAATAGTGTTGCGTATACTGCAAGCTAATACGGTGTTGCGTATAACGCAAGGTAATCTTGGTGTAGAATACAACACAAGAAATTAATGAAATTAAAATAATATTATTCATAAAATCTCGGGGTGTTACATCACTACTCTCCCTACTGAAGTGTACTCCCTATTTATTCCATTTATACCTTTCACGTGTTATATGAATTTTTATTACACCATAATTGGTGTGTCATAAAAATATTTTCTCATATAAATAATGAAATTAAATTTTCTATAAATGTAATAGGAAAATACCTTATGATTTTTTCAATTCCCCATTTTCTATGAAACACATTCATAACCCCATTCATAAAAACAAATTTTTTTAATTCACGCCACCTTTTATGCCTGAAGGTAATGGTTGTGTTATAATTCATCACATAAGAATTATGTTTCCATAAGTCTTATATAACAAATATGATTTAAGATTTTTACTAATACCTTCTCTCATAAATTTGATGATATATTAGAGACCTATTTATAAGTGGTACTAATCCATAATTTAATTTCCTTATTATCAAAAAACACATCACCTATGTACTCACTAATTATGTATAGTTCCACTATGTGGAATGTGTTTAGGAAACTCTACTTTCATGAGGATTTTCTGATAATTATTCCTTTTATTCACAATACTTGGGAAACTTTTCTCAAAACACTTCTTTTTGAGGGTCTTCTAGACTTATATGATAATCCTTCTTATGCTGATTTTTTCATACATAGATTCCTCAATTACCGGAGTCTTCGTAGCTTATGTGAGAATACTTTTTTTCATGAAAATGTTATAAAATATTCATGAAAAACATTTAAATTACTATTCAGTATTTCCTTGTTGAATAAAACATTATTTTCTCTAATCTAGAACATCATCAATATGATTTATAAATAAACACATCATAAATACTCTAAAAAGTCACATGAAGGGTTTTTATCCAATGCATGTCTTCTTCCTAAAGAAAAATATGCAGTCTATAGGTTTATTAGGTAAATCCAATAAATTCTAGACATAATCAGAATACAAGTATTTTATTTCATCCTTCGTGGATTCAATGAATTTATTATATTTAGAAATTATAATTGATTCTTTATTAGTTATTGTCTCATAATCAACGATCACAACATCATCATTAATTTATATGATAAGTTCATAAATATTAAGAATAGGGTGAATCTTACTTGAACTTCTTAGTTATAGTGTAAAACGAGTTGGTTCTTCTTCCACTAACATTTAAGGAACCAAATCATCCATAATAGATAATAAATTCTCTTATTAGACCTGAATTTATAGAATTTCTAGTTCCCTCTTATGCTTTTTTATGTAAAGAAATTAATTTTCTAAGAAAATAACTTATTTAGTCACTCAAATTTTATTCTCAAGGGGATTATACAAATAATACCCCTCTTTTACATATGATCACTAATGAAGATACACTTATCTGATTTGGATTCTAACTTGAGGAAGTCATGGAGTTAACATATGCTTCAAAACAAAAAATCCATAGAAAAAAACTTATAGACTAAACTCATTCCATATCTCATATAGTTTATTTCATACTATTTCATATGGAACTGTGTTTAGCATAAATAAAACTGTTTCTAGACTATAACGTGAAAAGTATAGTGGTATGTTAGTGTGATTCATCAATGATATAACTTATCCAATAAGTTTTGATTTATATTTTCAACTACACAATTAAATTATGATGTTCCTGGAAGAACTAGTTGTGATATAATACTAAACTACATGATATGTTAATGAAAAACTATGATTAATTATTCACCACCATGATTTCGTCCCAAATCTTTAATACGCTTTCTAATTTTATTTTTCCCTTTATTTTTGAACTCCTTAAATATATCAAAGAATTCATATTTTTTTCATATATGAGACACCCATACTGACTATAATCACTAGTAAATTCCAAAACATCCATTTTTATGATGATTTTTTTAAATTCCCACATACTGATATTTTTTTACTAATGTATTGAATATAATGTGGGGTTTGGAAAACACCATAGTCTTTCATTATGCACACCTCTTCTTAGTGTAAGACACTATACTATTGTAGTTTTGAATGGAATAATCATGTTATGTGAAAACCCTAGAATTACTACCTTCTCCCACTCTAAATAATATCATAATATATTTATTATCATAATATAGTAACTATGAGATATTTTAAAACAAAAAAAGGAATGTTAAAATGTTGAATATTTAACATGAGAATTATACTAAATGTTATAAAGAAGTTGTATTGTTTAAAATTTGAAAACCCATACCTTTAAATGTATGGAATAAAATTGAGTTCATCAGTTATATATAATTTTTTTTCAATTCTCATATTATGTGTGAAATCTAGTACATTAATAAATTATTTTTAAACATATAAAAACATAACAAATATTTAGCTCTTTTCTCTCTCAAACATTTAATATTTTCTTCAATAAAACTATATATTAAGGTCTATCCTTCATGATCATTGAGAGATTCAATATATATATGTAAAATATATAAGTAATGAGTATTTTAGATACTTTTATATGATAATTATCAATTTCATAGGGATGGGATGGATTATTATAGAATGGTATTACATTCTTTTATTTGTTTTATTATTCATTTCATATATATATATTATGGGTTTAATTATTTTTTAGTTTGGTTATATTTCTATATTTTGGATGATAATTATCCCTATAAATTTATTTTGTGGTATCAAATCAAATATATTAATTTTTTAGTTTAATTTTTTGATTGAAAAAAAATTATAAAATAAGTCTTCAAGTAACGATAACATAATTTGAAGTCAAATACATATTTTAGTTCATAATTTAGAAATAAAATGACAAAATTAATATGAGAAAAGGTCATTTTTGTTCTATTTTTAATATAAAATAACATAATCCATTAAATATGGATATAACGAGTGTTGAATAAAGATTAAAAAACAAATAAGGGCATTATATTCAATGTCCTTATGTCATATCCTAGTGTTTATCATACCGTGTTACCCAAAAATAGATTAAAGAACACATGATATTTAAAACTAAAAATCTATTTTTTGACATGTGAAGTCCTATATAGAAACCCTAGGTAACCTGAAATGGATTGCTTAAAGTGTCTTCGATAATAAAATTGGCATGAAAAAATGGCTAGGTGAAATGAATTGGCTCAGAAAACATTTTTAATAAAATCATTTGGTCTTACATAAATCATAATATCATTTTTATGATATGATCATAAAACCATAATTTAAATTCATATGTTGTTGTGGAAATAAATTTCACCAGAATTTTATATAAAATTTAATTTTTTTAACTTCTCAAAAATATTCACTGGTGTGGGACCATACCAAATGTTTTCTGGAAATTTAATATAGATTAAAATATAATTTCCTAGTATATAATTTTTAAAATCTTTATAAATTAAAATAAAGTATGATATTAAGTGTTTGTATTATTTTATCAATTGTTCATAAATAAGAATATATAATTTTTATATCAAAAGGATTTATTTTTTAAATTTATTTAAACTATTACAAAAGGCACTTTGGTTGATTTGATAAATGTTTTAAATAATATAAAATATAAGACATATAAATTATGTAAAATATTTACATAATATATGAAATTTTTATAATTTAAAAACTGTTTTTATTGAGTATCTCATATTTTTCAAAATTAACGATTTTGTGGAATATGCAATGAGAACCCATATCGTTAATACACTTTATTTCAAGATTTATTACACAAAGATACATTTCATACAACCCTATAAGATCATTAGGCCTAGTTTCTATGCGTAATTTGGTATATAACACAACAAAATTAAAAATAAATACAAAAAAAATATTTAAAATTTTTTAACATGAACTTATATTCCATGGATTTTTTAAAACTACATGAGATAACTCAAGGATGTAAATAATAAAGGGATGAGATAAAAATATGAGTAGAAGAATAAAAAATCATTTTATTAAGTAAATAATTACACTTGATCCAACTGTCATATCAAGATATAAAAATAGGAGTGATAATAATAATCTTGAACAATGAGGAAAGATGTGACATGATAATATAAAGGAAACGTTAGAATGTTCCAACAACATAAAACACGACATCAGAAATAGAAGTTAAGTCTAAACACCAACAAAACATAACTGATTTTGCTTAATATGATATCTCGTTCACTATAAATGGAATATCATGAGATATAAACATTTCCCAATTCATTGGAGGGAAATATAATTCTAGGCCCACCTTTAACCTTCTAGTCATGTAAATACGTAAGTGTGCCACATAGATCATGCAAAATAAGGAAGAATTCAATCAATTTAAACCTCATTATTAAGTAGTGTGGGTTATATTCATGTAAATAATCAATCAATAAATTATATTTGAAACTATATTAATTACCTTTAGTTGTAATGTATTAGGGTATTCACTACAAAAAAGTTTCACATGGAAACTTTCAGGATAATTTTGGCAGCATAATGTGTGTAAATAAAGTTTTACAAAAGGGGTGAATGATAATGAAAGAGGTATATCAATATTTCGAAAAATAAGGATATTAATAGAGATGTTTAAAAAATATCCCATCTAGAAAAATCAGAAATAAAAAGGCATGACATAAAGAATGTACTTGAATAAAGAGGTGAAGGAGAGGATCCCATACCTTGAGATGACACTTCTAAAAGATTGGGAAAAGATTTCTATGATATTAGGGGAACCCTATGAGAACTATATAGAGTTAATTGATGATTAAATTGATTATCCAATAGTTTTGAGTGAAGAGTAATGGGAGGTTGAGTTGGTATATATAGTAAAAGAGAAGAAAATTATTTTCTAATTTCCAAACATAGGTTTTTGACTATATATGATAAAGTAATAAAAACCACTACAATTCCAATGGGTTTTGTCCAATATTTCTACCAAAGAGGAATGATTTTCATTATTTTATATTTATACTAACCTAACACATTAAAATAATTCTTCTGGTGATTATGATGTGAGTCAAGTTTATTATGAATTGGTTTTAAAACAATAAAATATAATATTGGTTTTGGAGGATTCTGTAAGGGTTTATAAAATTAATAAAAAAAATCAAAAAAATTATATTAAAGTGGAAACATATTTTTTTCTTTTATTTTACTTATAGTATTTATTTAAACACTTATGTGAATTTATGATGTCATAATACAAGCTGTATAATTTTACCGTATCTAATTTTTACCTAAAAGTTTGACTATCTTAGAAAATTGTGAAACATTCACCATTGGATAATTTTGTTAAACTGATTTAAAATATGTTATTTTTTTAAATAAGTCACTAAATATGGTGATTTAACTTTAAAAATAAAAATTACAATTTGTTGAAATATACTATTTTTTTACAATAACTGCTTTTTGAATCTTATAAAAATCACATTTAAATTCATAAAATTATATTATCATTTATATTTAATAAGTTTTAATTAATAATTATGTTTTATTAAAATATATTTTATTTACACAATTCATAAAGTCATCAAATATAGTGTCTTGATTTTAACTATATATGTCCCAAAAATATAATTTCTGTTTCATCATATCAAAATCTAATTTTTATCAAACTCTCTAACTAATCATTTAAAATGTAATATTAAAAGGGTAAAATATAATCATTGTTTTATTAAATATAAAAATATGTACTGTTAGGTTCTAGATACATAACCCTTTATTAAACCAGTAAATTCTGTTAGGTTAAGGTGGGTGTGGTGAGATTTTCATGGGGAGGATTCATGAATGTGGTTTTGGTTGTGGTCTTGATGAGCTTGAACTTATCCCACAAACAGTTTCACTTGTGCTTATGGTTCTAGATCTCATCTTGGGATTGGTGTAGGGAAAATCTCAGTGATTTTATCTCGCCTTGAAGCTTTGATAAAAGGGATTCATATGGTATAGTCCTATCGATCGAGGCCATCACTTACTTTGTATACATCAAAGATAATTTTTCACAAACCTTAATATACTAATCATAATAGTCACTATAAAACATCTATATTTTCATATATTATGATGCTTCACATTATTTTAAATTCTATAGACCATATGATATTCCAAAATAACCAATGTAGTGAATGTGTTTTCTATAACTTCATTTCTTAATGAATAATTTATTAATTCAAAAAGAGAATATCATTTATTAATGTTCTGGTAATTATATTATCCCCCATTCAAAAATATCTCCATAAACTTTTTCATTCCACACACTAAAATACATGAGGGTACATATGTTTTATTGCATCTTTTATTTCCCATGTCACTTCCCTAAACTTGTGATTCTGTCACAATACTTTGTCTAGGTGAGTTATCTTGTTTCATAAAGCATTATCTCAATGATGTGATAACTTCAACATCTTCTCCTTACATGAAATATTATTCTCCAAAGGTACCACCTTTGGATTTAGTACATGTGAGGGGTCTGGTATTTACATCCTAAATAGGGATACATAGAACAAATCATGTACTTGAGATCAGTTATGTGGAAGTTATAGTCGATAGGTCACCACTTCGATGTGATCAAGTATCTCAAAAGTGCCAATATATCTATGAGTATGTTTTTTCCTTCTCCCCAAACCTCATGAATTACTTCCATAGTGATATACAAATGAACACTTTATCTATGAACTAAATATCTATGTTATGTAAATGATAGTATATATATATTTTCTATCAAATTTTTGCATATTTCATATAATACTGAATGGTTTGAAACTTTTTTTTTCATTTCATAGATATGATTAGGCCCCATTGAATTATACTCCCTGTCCTCATCCCATCGTGTTGCAGTCTAAAACCTATTCTTATATAGAGCCGCATAAGGTTCAACATTGATGCTAGAATGGAAACTTTTATTATATTAGAACTCTACTAGGGGGAGGGGATGGTACCAACATACTTCTAAGTCCATTCAACACCATCTGATCATATCCTCTTGAGTTTTATTGGTATATTCAAACTCGCCATCCGTATTAGTGTGATATGTAGTGTTAAATATCAGTTATACATCCAACTCTTATTGAAGGATTCAAAAAAAAAACTCATGGTAAAACTCCACATTCTATTACATAGAATAGATATCGGATCTCTATACAGTCTTAAAACATCCATTATATACATCATTGAGAGTTGGTAAATAGAGAAATCTTACATGATAGAAATAAAATGTGCCGAATTTGTAAGGACGTCGACTACCACCCAGATGACGTTATTGCATATAGGTGTCCTGAGAGTCCTATGATGAAATACATGGTTATGTTTTACAATTTTTATACTCGTATAGTAAACATTTTTATAATTACCTTAGACTTCTTATCATTTCACCTTTACTTGTTGGTATAAAAAGAATCAAGATACAAACTCCGCAATCACCATATTCTTGATAACACACCATAAGTTTTAATTCAAAACTCTACACATCTTAGTGCTACTTAGTTGAATTGAAAATAGTAAATTATGGGCATCACTTATTTGTTCCACCTCCAGTTAAATATTTTTTGGGACACATATCAATGTTACAAACCATATAACTCTATCATCAAAAAAAAATCTATGAAATATTCACTACCATCTTCTATAGGAACTCATTATCTTTCTAGGCCTCCTTGATCATCTCATAAAAAACGGTTGATTAGTTATTTGAGAAAGATAAGATGGAGATCCTTTTATTATTCCCATTCCAATCCTTTTCATGTCTTAGAATATTGGTTCCATTTCAATCCACATTAATCATAGGGTTTAGTGATATTTTCATAATAGATAATATTACAATTTGTTTTCTTTCCTGGTATGGTAATGGATTGAACAATAATAATCCTTGATTGGCTCCATACACCTTTGTTGGAACATATTAAGACTCCTTTATGTGAATATATACCTGAGGATTTCGTGACCCATATATATGTCACACTATTCTCGGTAGAGATAATGTCTCTAAATAATTAATGTGAATATCACTAATACCAATTCTAGATCATGTTTTTAGAATTTCTACTCATGTATCTTTAATAGGAGGGTGGAATAGGCTATCACATTTTTATCTTTCAAGAGTACACAACCCAAAACCTTTTTGGAATCATCACTGTATATTACAAATCCTTTCCCACTGTTGTATAATCAGTGCACAGGTGCTACTATTATCCTATAATTCATAACATTAAATATTTCATCACATTTATCAATCTATAAATACTAGACTCCCTAAAATGTTATCTTGGTTAGTGAGCTTGATAATGGTGTGAAGTTTCTAAAAAATCAATAATAGTAATAAAAAAAATAATCCAAGGAAATAATATATTTTCATCACATATATTGGTCTGGGTCATCCTTTGATTGTGTATGTTTTTATGGACACACATATATAACTTTTGGGTGATAAAATACACCAAAAAGTAATATTCTGCAAAAAAAAACCCACATTTAATATACTTGTAATATAACCTTTCCTTCCACAATGTCTTTAGTATAGTATTTAAATGATCCTAATGTTTGTCCTTTCTTTTAGAGTAGTTAAAAATATCGTCTATAATTACTACAAAAAAACCGTTAAGGTTATCCCTAAACATTCAATTAATTAAGCCCATGAGTATATTTAGATTATTATTGAATCCAAATGGCATCACTATGAACTCATAGAGCATTTACCTTGTATGAAAAGTAGTGATGGGTATATCCTACTTCATCATATTTTCTTGATAATATATCATGACCAAAAATTTTCCATATATAAGTAATAGGATCCACACAGCTAATCAAACAAGTTATTAAAACATGATAATGATACATTTTATTTATACTGATCTTCTTGATCTAATGATAATCAATGAAGAGGTGCATTAATCCGTAATCCTTTTTGATTATGAGACCGGTGCACCCCAGGGTGAAGCACTTGGTTATATAAAGTCTTTATCTAGAATATCTTGTAATTGTTTATTTAGATACTTAGGATCAATAATAGACATTATGTATATAGTCTTGGATTTTGGAAAAGTATTGGGTATGATATTGATTGAGAATTAAACCTCACATCTAGGAGTTATATGAAGAAATTATTCAAGAAAAACATAAAAAATTATATTACAATTGGAATGTTATTAAATATGATCTTTTATTTATTCTTACTAATTTTTTCTAGATACTCTTTCTCACAAGGAAAAAATATCGATGCATGAGATGTTGGTACCAAAAAAGATTAATTGTCATTCTTACACTTGTATAGAATGAAGGAGTGATTTGGGGTATGTAGGGTGATTTACTTGTCATGAAAATTTTTAGATTCTTTATACATGTAAATCTAATCCATTCTAAAAATAAGATCAAATTATGCTAAGGGTAGTATCAAAATGTTTCCTAGGAAATTCAATGCATGTATTTAGATAGGAGAGAAGTCATATTATTGGGATGCTATAATTGACCCATTTGTAATATTCACCAATAACACAACTTCCATGTTTTGAGGTAGTGTTTGAATACTTATATTAAACATGTGTGAAATGAAATACTGAATAGAACCATAATCGAATTGTTTGTTCACTATCATTGAAAGAATAAGCAGAATATATATCACCACTTATTTTTTTTGGATCCACTACACCAGTTGTGATGGAATACCCTCACCCATACTCTCTAGGACTTAAAGGTTGTTATCATCAGTTATCATTGAAAACACCAGTCTTATCAACCTTATCACAACTAAATAATTTCATTATCTCCTTTATAAAATTTTTAGGATGATTCCTTCCATAGTTTTCAGAAGTGGGATGATAGACTTTCTTACCCTTGTGATATTTTTCCACTGAACAACCATAATAAAAATAAATTATCTTTATATTTTCTCCGATCCCAAGAGTCTCTTGAGGTTCAAAAATCTCTTTTTCTAATTGAGGTCACATGTAAAAATTTCTTCATATATGTCAAAGTCTCAAAGAGACAATACTTTATGTAGATTTTATTTTAGACCACCAAAAGTGTTCAAATTTACTTTTGGGGTTAATAAAAAACTCAGAGACATATCATTCATGTATTTTGTGTTTTACCTCATATGCCTTGATGGAAAAATAATCCTTTTTCTTATGTATGATAAAATTTCTCTACATTTTACATTGGAGTCCACTGATAATATATATTTCTTTTTTTCTAAAATTATTTCCACTCCTTCTCTTCGATATCCTCCTATGGTTTGTATTTTTGACCAATGTCCACCATTGATAACATTCTCCCTCTATATAATAAATATCTATAATGATCATGCCTTTCTTAGATAATTTATGGATGGGTAATATATTTTTAATGGAGTTTATCCATTACTCCACAATTAAGGGATCAGAAGATTAACTAAAATTCGAAGGCCATTATTATATAAAGGTCTCATGACTAACATGGTTATTCTTATGTGGATTTGGTTATTACTCCAAATTCAGGTTTTAGATCAAAATTTGATTCAATTAAGAAATTATTTTCATTAATTTCAGGATTCCTACTCCCATTAGGTTGGGAATATCATTCTGAAAGTCATCACATATCCATTCCCATTGGTCCATGAAAAGGTTTCTTATATTTTATGTCATTATCTAAAAATAATGGGAAAACTATGGGTGGTAAATTTTAAAAAATTAAATATATAAATGTAAAACCATAAACATTAAATTGATAACTCACAAATGATATATTTTCATCAACATATGAAGTTCTGGTTTACAATCTATGTTATCCGTGATCATTTCCTAATATAAAATCATATAGTAATTTTGTTCACTAAATAATAGTTCCCAAGGTGATTGTGAATTTTCAAAATCATATTTCCCTAGAGATTCAAATCATGTGTGTATAAATGACAATTTTTATTCACCAGATAATGATTGAGTCTAGCTCAATGCACCCTTTTTATGTTTATTACCCCTTAGTATAACTATTCCAGATCCACATATAGTTGTAGTATCTGGAAATGGATGTATTTTTTTGAAAACAACATCTTATATACTTAAAAAAAATTAGTTATGTTTTTCTATCTTCAATTTTATCCATAGTCTTTCAATAGAGTTTTCTAATCCTAATCCCTAAAAATAACTAGACTTTTCTATGATACAAACTATGATAACCCATATATTTTATACAAATTATTTCACGATTTATTACATATTGATATACATAATACCATCCCAAAAAATCATGGGGATTATTTTATTTGGGTAATTAAGTACATAAAATAAAAACATTCAAATGAAATATAAAAAATTATTTAAAAATGATATAACATGTGCTTATATTCTGTGGATCTTCTACAGCTACATGGGTTAACTTGGGGGCATACATTATAAAGGGGTGATCTATGAAGCCTAGTATGGTAATAAAAATAATAACAGAAAAATTAAATTAGTAAATATGAGATAATATTCATATCAATATAACATAATAGGGGTGATAATCATAATCATGAACAATAAGGCATGATGTAACATCATAATATAATGTCAACATAGAAATATTGAAACAACATAAAACATGACATCATAAAAATAATTAAAATATATATTCTGAGAAAACATAACATATTGTACTTTAGATAAAAATCATGATCTATATGTGGAATATCATGGGATGAAATCATTACCAAATTCATTGGAGGCCAATATAATTTTGGGTCCACCTGTCACCTTCATATCATGTACATGCATAAGTGTGCCACATATATCATACAATATAATGATGTATTTTACAAATTTTCACACCATTATTAAGGATTATTGGTTATATACATGTATTTAACAATCAATTAATTATAGGTACATCTATTTGAATACCCTTCACTGTAAATGGATACAGATGTTCACAATTCAAATGTTTATCCCGGAGAATCGCTGGATAATTTTGATAGTATGAAAGATGTACATAAAGGTTTATAGAAGTTGTGAATAAAAGTTAAAGGGGACTCAAATTACTTGGTAATCATAAGGAAAATAATAGGTATTTTTAAAACATATCCCACCTTTTTGAAATCAAAAGGCATTACATAAAAAAGGTTCTCGAATAAAGAGGAGAAGAAGAGGATCCCTTACCATGATAGGGGGCTACTAAAATACTAAGAGGAGATTATTTAGAGATTGGGGAAACCTTGGGAGAACCCTAGAGTGGTAATGGATGATTAAATTAATGATACATTAGTTTTGAGTGAAGTTTAATTCTAGGATGGAAGGTTTTATAAAGAAAAAGGGAGGATAATTCTTTATTAATTTCCAAACAATGATTTTGGAATCTATATGATAAAGTGATAAAAACCACAAACCAACCAATTTTTTTTCCTTTGGGTTCTTCCTAAGAATATTTTTTTTCAATATTTTATAATTTTATGAACTAAAAACATTAAAATAATTCTCTTTGTGATTTGTAAGTGAGTCATATTTATAAGAAATTGATTTTAAAAATATAAAATAAAATATAGGTTTTGGAGGATCCATTATAGGTTTACATAATAAATAAAAAAAATAAAAAATACATTATTATAAAGTGTAAATATAATTTTGTTCATGGGTACTATTTATAATATTTATTACACCCCTTTTGGGTTTTTATGATGTCATAATACATACCAAATAATTATACAGTATATAATTTTTACCCAAAAATTCGAATGTCTAAGAAAATTATAAAAAAATCACTATCGGATAATTTTTACATGATGATTGAAAATAGGATAATTATTTTAACAAAATAATTCTAAAATTTTTATAATTTAAAAATTTAAATAAAATGTTCACATTTACTGGAAAATTATAGTTTTTTGATAATAACACTTTTCTAGCCGTTATAAAAATAAATTTTCACTTCAAAAAATTACATTATTATTTATATTTGATAAATATTATTAAATAATAATTTTTTTATTAAAATATTATTTATTTTAAAAATTCTTAAATTACTCAAAAAGAGTATCTTAATTCAAACTATATATTTCCGAAGAATACAATTTCTGTTTCATCGTATCAAAATATAATATTTGTCAAACTAATTATTTAACATTTTAAAAGTAATATTAAAAAGGTTATAATATAATCATTGTTTTATTAAATATAAAAATTCATAATGTTAGGTTCTAGATACATATACTTTTATTATGCAGGAAAATACCCTAAAGGTAAGGTGTGTGATGTTGATATTTTAATGGGGTGGTTCAGTGAACCTGGTATGAGCTGTAATCTCAATGAATTGAAATTCTCCCATAAATGGTTTCACTCATGCTTCAGATATTGAATCTCATCTTGGGGTTAGTCAGGGGAAAACCCAGGTGATTTTATCTCCTTCATAAGCTCTGATAAATGGGTTTCGTAGGGTAGCATCCTACCAGTCATTGTCATTACTTTGTTTGTGTCAAATGGAATTTATTGTAAACCTTAATATAATAATATTAATAGTCATTGTAAAATTTTTATATTATCAATAGTTATTATGCTTAAAATTATTTTAAATTTGATAGACCTTATAACAATACGAAATAACAAAATTAGTGAATGTGTTTTCTATAACTTCACTTCTTAATAAATCATTTATTCATTCAAAAAGATAACTTTATTTATAAATATTCTATTCAATACACATTTTAGGAAAACTATTAACATGAAAGGTTTTATATTGACATAAATATGAAGTGTTTATATTTTTTATGGAATTTTCATGGAGCTTGTTATATTATAAATTATTTATAAATTGATTATTTATGTAGAATTATTCAATTTTTTTATTTATATTTATAAATGTTACATTATGAATTTTGATATATCATTTAGTGTAAATGTCCTAACTAATTCTTTAAATTATCATACATGAATTTAAGGAGTTACGAGATATATTTGATAATTGATTAATTTTTCTTTTAAATTCACTTTGGATTTTATAAGGTTAAGATATTGAATTAATATGTTAATTATAGTTTATATATATTAGTAATTATAATTAATATGGTGTTGATGTCTATCTAGAATAAGGAACTTTGAGTAGATGAAAATTGGGAAAGATTGTTCACTAGAATTGGAGCTTTTACTCTATCTAAAAAAGTGAGGGTATGGTAGTTATTTCCCCATTATTACTCTTTTGGAGATTGTTGATTTTATATTGTTTTAAACTTTTACATAAAATGGTTCCATGTACTTTATTAATGAAATTCCATTGATATGTGGGAATATTGATTTCTTATAATTGGAGTAAATAACACAAGATATGGGTTTTTGTAAATAGTTAAAAATTAATTTAGTTTGAATATATTAATGTTTTGAAAGGAATAGGGATTCAAAATGTAATCATTTGATGAATTAATACATGTAATAAGGGGAATGTGATTAAAGATAGTGAAATAAAATAATCTCATAAAATATTAAATTTAATTTTCCTTCAAAAGTAAGAACTTTTCAAGACCTTACTCATCTACTCCGGCTGATAATACCAAAGATGGGTACCCCTGGATTATCATATATAAGATGAGGTGACTGTAACCATTTGGTAACCCATTTATGGAATATTATTAGGGTTACACATATCTAGGAAACCCTAACCATTTGAGTATGGTAGGAATAGAGTTAATAGAATATATACGATGTATTTGAATAAATATTTTTCTACTCACATATCCATGAATCATATTTGATAATGCTTGATATAGTTGTTTACCATAAAGACATAATTTTTTTTAAAAGATTGTTTGTATAAGTCATGATCAAATATTGATATTTTTACATTATTGTATAAGATTAAATTTTAAAGGGGTTACAATTTTAGTGGGATCAAATTTAATAAATATTATTAATAAAATAATATAAAACATGATACTCATATTATAAAATATTCTTCTATAGATATAATGGAATAATATTCATTGAAAATTTATTTGTGATCAACCCTTATGAAAGTCAAAATTAATGAAATTAAATTGCAAGACTGGTATAAGAACTAAAAATGTTTTCAAAATAAAGAAGTCAACACATATGTTCTGCAGGGAAAATAACCATAAAAACAATTTGTTGACGAATCTAGTTATAAGGTTAAGGATTCATATAGTAAACACATTTAATATTATCATTAATATCTTGTTTTACTCTAGATTTAAGTGATCTCTAGAATAAAAATCAACATGAGAATATGAATTACTTTGGTATGGTAAACATCCTAAAAAGGATCCATCACTAGAAATATGGGCATTTGAGCCCTGTTACCTATAGCGACCGCCAATGGCGGTCGCTAAGTCTCCTTAAAAAAAATAAGGGGCTTCCGCGCCCCCCCCCTCTCCACTCTCGTGATCCCCCCCACCTCCCCGAACCCTTCCCCCCGTCACCCCCCCCCCCCCCCCCCGCCGCGCGCCCTCCCCGCCGCCGCGCGCCCTCCCCGGCGCCCCGCCCTCCGCCGGCCCGCCCTCCGCCGGCCCACCCTCCGCAGCCCCGACCTCCGCCGGCCCGCCCTCCGGCCGGCCGCCCTCCGACTGCCCCACCCTCGGCCGGCCCCCCTCCAGCTACCCTCCGCCCTCCGACCGCCCTCTGACCGCCCTCCGTCTTCCCTCCGACCGCCCTCCGCCGGCCCCGCCCTCCTCTGGCCGCCCTCCACCCTTCGGCCTCCCTCTGCCCTCGAGCCTCCCGCCACAGGCCTCCGGCAGCCCGGCAGCCCTTCGGCAGGCCTCCGGTAGCCCTCCGTCGGCCCCGCCCTCCCCGGCTGCCCTCCGCCCTCTGGCTCCGGCCGCCCTCCGCCCTGCGGCCTCCCGCCACCCGCCTCCAGCAGCCCGGAAGCCCTCAGGAGCCCTCCGGTAGCCCTTTGGCCACCCTCTGGCCTTCGGCCTCCAGCCCCTCCGGCCTCCGACCTCTTCCCTCAGCCCTCCGCCCCCTCGTCCCTACCCCCAGCACCCCGAACACCCCCCTGCACCCCTCCAACCCCCGTCCCATTCGTCTTCGTCCCCTCCCTCGCCGCACCACCGCCACCCGTCCCCTCCTTCACCGTCCCCTCCCTCGCCGCACCAGCTCCAGCTCCGGCTCCCCACCGCTCCTCTCCCTCAAATCACTGCCGTCGGCTCCCCTACCTTCCAGGTTTGTAGCGCAATCAGGTATGACATGGGCTTTCACTTACATTATTATTTGATAAATGGTTCACAAACAATTAGTTAGTATTTATTTTAAATATATTTGATATCAAAAATTAAAATGTAATAAGTCTTATGTAAATGTTTGTTATAGGGATCTTATTATGGATAAGAGTTGGATTGATCTTCCAAATCGAACATCTAGAGAGTATTTCAATGTCATTATACAGTTTATTGACTTCACCAGAGGATTTGAAAGTGACTATATTAGTTGTCCATGTAGAAAATGTGGTAACAGATATCAATTCACATGAGATACTGTGAGGGAGCACCTATTCTTTAATGGATTTCTGAAAAATTATAAGAGTTGGACTCGTCATGGAGAAAATATGTTTGTTGTGAAAATACGGATACGGTTCAGATGGATGTTGATGCAAGGATGAATGATCCAATGCATGAAATGCTTACTGAAATGGTACGTGGGTTGGATCCTGAAGGCATTGACATCTAGAATCTTGAGACCGGTGAGATAAATCTTCGCTCTGGTGCATATCGTGATTCGAGGAGGTTTTATGAAGCAATTTATGATGCAAAAATAGAATTATATCCAGGATGTACTGCTTTCAATAAATTGTCATTTATTGTGGAGTTGTTGCATTTGAAGACTTTGAATCATTGGTCAGACACATCATTTGACATGCTGTTGGTGTTATTGAAAAAGGTTCTTCCTGTTGACGCTAAGATTCCTGAGTCGTATTACCATGCTCGTAAGCTGACAGAGAACTTAGGTTTTACATATGAGACCATAGATGCATGTGCAAACAACTGTATGTTGTTTAGAAAGGAAACTGCCCATTTGAATATTTGTACGGTTTGTGGTGCTTCCAGGTGGAAAGAGAACAGGGGAAATCAGACTCATCAAAGTCATATTGTGATATAGGGGAAACCGATTTCTGTAAAGCAAATGCATTACTTTCCCCTTAAACCAAGGTTGAAAAGATTTTTTATGTCATCTAAAGTTTCTAATTTAAGGAGATGACATGCAGAAAGAGTTCATGAAAGTGATATGTTAACCCACCCGGCAGACTCTCATGCATGGAAGTATTTTGATAAGAGACATCCCGACTTTTCCAAAGATGTTCGTAATGTCCGATTGGGATTGGCAGCAGATGGTTTCAATCCATTCAAGTCTATGGTTAGTGCAACTCATAGCACATGGCCCGTGGTGTTGGTTCCGTATAATCTTCCTCCGTGGATTTGTATGAAGCAACAATTTATATTACTTTCCACTCTTATTGATGGACCTAAAAGTCCGGGGGATAAGATTGATGTTTACCTTCATCCATTGATTGATGAGTTGAATTAATTTTGGGGCGATGGTGTGATGACTTATGACTGTGAAACGAATAAAATGTTCAAACTGCAGGCTGCTTTATTGTGGAAAATCAATGACTTCCCAGCTTATGCAAATTTATTAGGCTGGAGTACGAAAGGGTAATTTTCTTTCCCTTGTTGCAACAAAAGTAAAAAATCCATATGGCTTAAGCATTCTAAAAAATGGTCATACATGGGTCACAGATGTTTTCTCCCCCCTCAACACAGGTTCAGAAAGGACAGAGTGGCATTTGATGGTTCTAGAGAGTTCGACCCAGCACCGAAGATCATGACAGGAGTCGAAATGTTATCACAGATTGAGGAAGAAAACATCCGCACGGTATATGAAATTCAGGATTTGGTGGCTCCTCCGGTACGTAATATTCGAGCTGCAGGTAGACAGCGCAGTCACAATTGGAAAAAGAAAAGTATTTTTTATTGTCTTCCTTATTGGAAAACTAACATGCTGAGGCATAATTTGGATGTCATGCACATTGAAAAAAATGTTTGTGATAACATATTATGGACCATTTTAGGTGTCAGTGGGAAATCAAAGGACCATGTTAATGCACGCCGTGATTTGGAAGAAATGGGTTTAAGGAAACAGTTGCATTTACAGTTAGCTAAGGGAAACAAGGCATATATTCTTGTTTCACAGTATACGATGACTACAAAGGAGAAATAGACATTTCTTTCCATTTTGAAGATGCTCAAGGTCCCTGATGGTTACTCTTCTAATATTTCAAAGTGTGTGAATCTGACGAGTAAGACATTTCAATGGATGAAAAGTCATGACAATCACATACTATTTCATCAGTTGATTCCAATCGCAATTTGTGATTGTTTATCCCCCAATGTTGTTCAGCCGTTGATTGAGATGAGTAATTTTTTTAGACATCTTTGTTTAATAAATCAAAGAATGAGTGATTTAAAAAGTTTACAGGACCGAATTGTACTTACAATTTGTCACTTTGAGAAACTATTTACCCCCTCATTTTTCGATGTTATGGTCCACTTGACAGTGCACATAACTGATGAAATAATGGCTGCTGGACCAGTGCAATTCAGGTGGATGTATCCTATTAAGCGGTATTTGAGTACATTGAAATGATTTGTACGCAATAGAGCTCGTCCGGAGGCATCAATAGCCAATGGTTCTTTGATGGATGAGTGTACTACTTTTTGTGCAGAATATCTTACGGATGTTGACACAAAATTTGATAAGCCCTCTTGTATTTAAGATGGTCCAGTTGGAGAAGGAACCACATATGATATGGACAACATTGAGTGGATACAAGCGCATCGATATATCTTGTTCAATACTCCATCAGTTGCACCATTAATATAGTAAGTAACTTATCACTTTTATTGTTTACCTTTTACATGTTTTGTTTTCATTAGTTGATCATTTAAACATTGCGTTATCATTTGCAGAAAACACATTAATGAGATAAAAGAAGAGATGTATCGTGCGACTGAGTTGCAAATTCAACAGTCTCATTATGCGTCATTTCATGATTGGTTCAAGGATTATGTACGTATAAATTGATTTTCATTATGAGTGAAGTATTAAACTAATTTATTTCTTCATATATCATTATTGAATTCTATGAATTATGTAGGTTCATAAGATGAGGGAGTTAGGGGACCCTACGCTAACTGAAGAATTTATCCAACTGGCTGATGGTCCATCTATAACGGCTTGTCGTTATAAATCTATAGATGCTAATGGTTTTAGATTTCACATTAAAGATGTTGACAACAAACGATCAACACAAAACTGTGGCATCGGTTGTCCATTTGTCGATTCTGGTTATTACTATGGTCAATTGATAGACATCATTGTAGTTTTATACACACACAGGTTGAAGTACATATTGTTAAAGTGTAATTGGGTTGATCCAGTGCGTGGATGCAAAGTCGATCAATATTAGTTTTCATTGGTGAATTTTAACTATATGTTATATAGAAATGAACGAGTTGATAATGAACCTTTCATTTTGACATCACAAGCGGAACAAGTATTCTTCGTTACTTTGCCTTCGAATCCAAGTTGGCAAGTTGTTGTAAGAATGTCTCGGCGAGGAGTGTTTGTATTTGAACAAGATGAACCCGAGACTGTTCCTTTTGTTTCCCAAAAGCTTGATCAACATACCGTAGTTCAACATGAAGAAGATATTTATTAGGTCAGAGCGGCTGTTGAAGGAGAAATGGTCGATTTTCATGCTTAATGAAAGGTATAATTGTTTTCCCACTATTCAGCCTAAGATATCATAAATTATCTAAACATTTTATAAATCCTTGTAAGTTTTAATCCTCACTTTTTGAAGTTTATTCATTTATAACTATTTAAGGTGATTTAACTCATGTTATATTGATTTTATTGTCGGTGTATCTTTCCATTGAGGTATTCTTCATTTGTTTCATGTGCCGCTCGAATTTTTATTAATTTAATTTGAAATTTGGCTATGCATTGATTGGTTTTGTACATAATTTGTATATCTGTTTTGTAAACTTTATGATTCTTTAAATTCATTCCCAACTAATTATTCAATCACTTTTTGTTTGATTAACAACTATACAAGTTTTATTTTTTTTAAAAACAATCCAATTTATCATTTGGACATTTTGGATAGTCCCCTTACTAATGTTTTCCATTACTGCAGGAATGTCAGGGGAAGAGGCAGAAGATCCACATCATCCATCTGAGTCCTCTACGTCTCAGGGTCGAGGTATGTTGGAATGTCATTGTCTCTATTTTTTATGTAATTAATAAACATATATATATATATATTTATAACATCTGACAATTTGAATATAAAATTGTTTTCAACAGGATCGGACCCGACTGCTTCTTCCTCTCACAGGAGAGGCCCTGGTCGTGGCATATTATCATGGAATTCCGACACGACTTTTGATGTTTCATTTGATGAGGTATTTTATCTTATGGGACAGAATTCCCCTGCATTTATTCATCAGTTGGGTCATATCATACGTGATCCACATCGATTTCCATTGACCACGCATGACTGGGCTTCTATCCCTCATGACACATTAGATTATCTTTGGAGGGAGTTTCAGGTAAGAAGAACATTTTACTTTATTCCCTATGTATAAACAATAATAACATATGTGATTTTTTTATTTAATAGCAAAATTTGAAAGTATGTCCCGATGAGTTTCGACTACTGTGTATGAGTAAATGCCGTAAGATGTGGAAAGACTATAAAGGCAAAGTCAAGAGGGACCACTGGGTACCAAATGTGGGTGCCCCAGAAATTCTAGAGAAAGTCCCGAGAGGTGTCCTCCCGGCTTAGTGACATGATTTAGTTGCATATTGGCCCACTGAGGGTGTTGCGGTTTGTATATTAATTTTGGTATATATATTTTCAAGAATGAGTGATTTGTTTGATATTTGAATGAATTGAATGTAGGAGGTGTCTACATGCCATTCTGAGAATCGAGCATTGCAGGGACCACCTCACAGGCTCGGGACTCGTCACGTGTCTCAGATCCGACATGAGGTATTTATTATTCATTTTTTAATTTTTTTAATTAATACGGTTTTGTGATTATATTCTATTCATATATAGTTGCGGGAGAAAGGTGCACCAACTGATAAAATGTCGGTGTGGATGAGGACTCATGATCGCAATGATCCAGAGGCTGCAGCATTGATAGTAAGTGCTTGTACTCATTACCAATACTTACATAAAATATTTATATTAATATATGTATATATATTTAAATATTTCACAGGCTCAATTTGAAGTTGAATTAGAACATCTGCCAGAGGACCAGCGACAGCTTCCCATGCGAAGGGATGAGATCTTTCATCGCATCATTGGTCGGGACGGACATGGATATAGTTTGACCTATAGAACATGGATTACTCGTTCTGTAGTGTCACGCGCTGTGGTTTTCGGTCCTGCTATTGCTCAGATGTCACATCAGCTGTCAGATTTCGAGGCACGACTGCGTGCTTCCGAGGAGGCAAATGCGCAATTGACTGCTGAGGTTAGAGCACTGCGGGAATATGTGCGTCCGGGTGATGGTGCAGGGGATCACACGACGCAGGTTTATACTGTATTTATTTATTTAATTTAAATTATTTTTGTTATGAAAATATTCATAATGTTTATTTGTTGTAGGACCTTGGCCCACCGGATGGAGGTCAGTGATGAACACACATGACACATCACGAGGTGTGTTTCTGATTTTAATGGTAGGGTTGTTATTGATATTTATGTTGGGTTTCTAGTGAGTTTTTTTGTGATTTGGATAGCTTTTTTTCATTTAATTTTCAATGTTTAGAATTGTATGTTCTGTAATATTTTTTTAAAAAATACATGATTTCTAATATAAATCATTAAACATGTTTATGTCGAATGAGCTGAGTTCACTATCTGTAGTCCCCGTCCTACCCCGAACAGCCCTCCCCGCAATCCGGACAGCCCTCCCCGCACCCCGGACAGCCCTCCCCACACCCCGAAACAGCCCTCCCCGTACTCCGGACAGCCCTCCCCCGCACCCCGGACAACCCTCCTTCACCTCGGACAGCCCTCCCCGCACTCCGGACAAGCCCTCCCCGCACCCCGGAGAGGCCTATGGCACTCCAGACATCCCTCCCCACACCCCGAACATTCCCTCCAGCCCGGGTGAGTGAATTGTGACGTGGTCGAGCAGACGACACGTGAATTGGACGTGCCGTGTGGCCGCGGTGACCGGGAACGCCGTTCGGGTGTCATAAACGACCAAAACGGGCGACTCACGTTCAAATCCATAGTGGAAGACATCGGATTGACCTGAAATCACAGGGAAACAATCTAATTATTATTCATGACGTGTACGCGCAGACGGTACGTCAATCGGACGTGCGGTCTGCGCGGTAGGGCTCATTATGCGTTCTTTAAGTGTTGCGCGCGCTTGATAAACGCGCGGTGGGGGGGGGGGGGGGGGGTCCAAATGGGCCGAACGAGGTTCTAATGGCCTAAAATCAGAATACATCAAAGGGTGAGTGAATTATGACGTGGTCGAGCAGACGACACATCAATCGG